>CM057350.1:60879724-65879724 GCA_030015575.1 Agapanthus africanus | reverse complement strand
AAAACAGAGGAAGTGCGGCCGGAATTTTCCATAAATATTTATTTTTTAAAACCTCGGCGCCTCCATTCTTTTAAAAGTCATATTTTATCAAATGTTTCTTGTACCGTGTCCACGAATCTGTGGCATTTTATCTCTTGAGCCTCGAGAAGCCGGAGATAAGGTACCATACACCTGTCCCTAAAATACCATGAACTTCCCCAAGTTAAACTCACTAAAATACCTCAAACTTTTGTGAAACCCTTTCTACACTGAAATATCCTACGACCTGACACATGTATTACCGTGAGCCGTAATTCTCTGTCACCTGATTACTATTGAGACCTCGATATTAGACCCGATTACATAGTCGCTGCTGAATGATTCGTGATATGAGTATACATATTACAGGACATCTCTTATTACTCGTGATTTATACTGGATTATCATTGACATGGATTGGTTATATTATCATGACTTTACATTGACGTGGCTAATGAATGGATTAGTTAGCATCTTAAATCTTGTATTGGGATATTTTATCAGTTTAGACTTGTGTATTGGGGAACTGAAGGATGGGAATACATGTAAACCCGGGTGATATTCACGCTAGACAAAACTCCATTGTAGTCATGGGGCACCTTTTGGGGATGTTCACGCTATTACATTGATTCATATTATTATTGATATCCCAGACACGAGCGCCCAAGCTCATACTGCTTCCAACTAGTCATGGGATATTCCGGAGATACGAGTACGTCCATCAGTCAATTCTATCAATACACGTCTTATTTGACCTGATCTGATTCTTAAACTAATATCCTATAGACTTGAATTCCAGATTGACCTTTAGATTGACACTGTCCTGATTCTGTTATTGATATCCAGCTTGACATCTTGATTATCTGCATTGTTCCTTCCTACATGTTTACCTTATTTTATTCTTATTTATTTACAGCACATGTTTTCACATTATTTTATATGCATGATTACACGTACTTTCGGTTTACCTGTTTTCTTATATTACTATGTTTTATTGCTATTACATGCATCATACTCCCCTGCCTATATTTTATGCTAGTGGGTGTTCTGATATCCTGATAATTGTGTTTCCAGTTGGATAGCCAATTTTGTAGGACCAGACTCGGTCATCAGAGTGCGCAGCGGAACCGTGATGGCCCAAGACTTGTAGAATTTCTATTTTGGTATCTTTCAGGTTGTATTACATTACATTATTTGTATCATAGAATCACATCTTGTATTTGTACACTTTGGATCCTATTGTATATTGTTACTCATTTGTTATCCTTGTAATAAATGTTGGTTAATGATAAAGTTGTTCATTTTCTTTGCTTGCTTTGGGACACTTCTGCATTACTTTACGCTTAGCGTAGCTGTATCGAGTTGAGTTATCTATCTCGGTTTAGTTATGTTGCGGGCCTCGTCGTGTCTCCGTTTTGATATTTTGGCGATCGCTCCTTCAGTGAGATTCGGACGCGGGTCCGGGCATGGGTCAGGCTGAGGATCCGTTTCAAATTAATGGTTTTTATTTTTTTTAAACCTTATAAATTGAGCCCCTTTCTCACACTATTTCCTCATAAAATATTCATCACAAAAATTCTGTAAAAATAACCTGGTCCTCGATTTTTCGACGCCGACGCCATGGTACCGACCATTTTCCCAGCAAAAATCTGAGGAGAGAAGGGCTCACGTTTCCGTACAAGACGACGTACTAGCTTCAATAATCTGCATCTTCACACACGGTAGTATCCACCTCTTGCTTTCTTACTCGTCGCTTTCTTCTTCTTACTGTTAATCTCTAAAAAATATTAAAACAATCATCCTATTGCTTTTCCTTGTTATTACTAGATTAAAGATACCGCAAGAAAAAAAACCTCCTCGGCTATATAAATAATTCTTGATCTTTTGTTTAAAATTCACGGTGTAATGACCTACCTCCTATCCAGTTTATTTATTTGATTGTACGTCGTATTGCGACTTTTATGTTGTAGTAAAATATATTTGACTCTAAAAGAAAATAAAGTTTCATTAAAATACGATCAACTATCAAGAGTAGGGTTTTCACTAAAAATACCATTACTCCTTAAAGATTGAGTTTTTAACAAAATACCTTAAACTTGTCGAATCTAAGTTCCACTAAAATACTATTACACTTCGAAAACCAAGTTTCACCAAAATACCATTAACTTTCAAGGGTTAGGTTTTCTTTAAAATATCGTCAACCCTTCTAAAAACTATATCTTTATGTAAATACCTTTAATCATCAAAAGTCAAATATACTTCACGCGAAGGTCAAGATTTTCATTAAAATACCCCTTATTGTAAAAGTTGAGTTTTATAATAATACCTTGAACTTATCGAATCTGAGTTTTAACAATACCCCACACTTAAAATTTTACGTAAACATCCCGTGGTTATGAGGTAATCGTCCTGGAAAATGATACAAATGATGGCCGCCCATATGCATTGGTTGCCAATACGGGAATGTTTCCTAAAATATTAAGTTCAAATAAATACCATAAACTTTCCTAACCTTTATATTAAAATACCCTTAATTTTGAAAAGTGAACTTTTAATGTTGAACCTCCTAGTTCTAAGATGGTACAAAGTTTTTTGATATTAAATGTCCTGCAACTTTTTATGAGGGCTCCTTTGTGGACGGTGCGGATTATCGCACACCACGAGCATAGCAGGATTAATAGTGACGCCCTCACAGGAAAATCGACCAACAAAGAACTTTAAGTAACCCCTGATCTCTATAATATTAGAATAATTGTTATGAAAATTGTGTAATCTTAGATAAACACCATGGTTCCTCATATGACAATAAATACAATAAAATACCATGACCTTTTATAAAAAGATATTAGCAATAGAAGTCCAATCACTTGAACTTTTCCCTACTGAACACAATTATAGCATCTAGAGCGGATTGGGTTAGATGCGTGAACCTAGGTATGGAATACTTAAAGAAGATCTCGATATTACGGGTGACCAGTTTTAGAAGATCCTGGTATTACGGATGACCAGTATTTAAGAACTTCCCGATATTACGGGTGACCGGTATACAGTTGAAATTCCATACTTAGATGAACTACGCGCTAACATTAATCCGTAATTATTGAATACAAAGGAATGATCATACGAACCGGATACCCTTGTTTAATCAAACCGAAACAACTACACTACTTAGTAGATACCTATTGGGGTTCACTCACATGACATAATGCACTGTATCCTCTTTAACTATTTTCCTTATAAGGCAATCCTACTCGAGTGCAACTCGTTGACGGGCTTCCTTTTCCTTATCTCTATCTCTGAGATGTCCGTTAGATGAGGACAAGGTTCGAGAAGACAATGAAAGAGTGGAGCCCACTGACGAGGATTTTGCGGAGCTGACGTCTAATTACTAGGGTTGGCGATTTTACTTTTCCTATTGTCCACCTGTTTAGGGATTTGCTTTCAGTTCCTTTGATGTAATAAACAATCTTTTTATTTCAGTACCTAGTGATGTAATAAAATTATCAGTTAATGGAAATAAATGCTTTTGGCTTTTATTATTTGTTTTGGTACATTGCCAGCATGATGCGCGCGTGCACGTTTAACGTAACTGTATTGAGTTAAACCACTCTCAATACAGTTAGGTTGCGGACCATGCCACATCACCGTTTCTGTCGTTTAGAAAACGGGGCGTGACAGAATGGGGGTGGGAGCTTACAAATTTGATTGTGTAAGAGACTAGGATGAATTATAAGGAATCTGATTGAAACTTGTATCTGGAAAACAGGAAAACACTGATTAGAGTTGGTAAATTCCTTGAAGCATTTCCTTTGACAAATACTTGTACAACTATCTTACATACATTGATGAGTACAAAACCTTTAGCTGATATATGTAATGATGCTTTACATTTGACTTTATTTTAAAGTCAATTTTGCTACTTTCCATTCTATAAATAAGCAGACACATCAACATCCATCGCCCAAGGTAAGCTATTTAAGTTCATATTGCAAACAGCATGTGTTTTCGAAACAATAAAAAAGAATATGTTGTGAAACAGGTTGTTGACTGATGAAAGCACAGTAATATAAGTGAGTGCAATTTTGAAGGTGAATGGACCATTGCTAGAATCAATGATGGAAGCAGGTACTGCAATGGTGAAGACATAAACAGGACATAGAGAAATGAATTTCTTCTTAAACTTAAACTATAGAACTGCAAATTAGCATGGTATAAACAGTAGAAACATCTACAAAAAAAATAATGAGGTTTCGATCCGGAGAAGCTCTGTGAAGTATTATGAAATAGAAAAAGAATTTGCTCAGTAGATACCCAGTGTGATATTTTGCAGCATAGCAATTCCTCCACGAAGGAATAGAGATATTCTTTATACTGAGCGATGAAAACTGCAACATTTAGATAAGAATTTGTTCGTGTAGCGAGAGAAAAATAATCTGCTGCATTCACAATGTCAATGCCATGTGGAAAAGTCCCTTGTCGTCTGACATTCTCTTGAAAAGCTGCAGAAGCTGCTCTTCTGCAATTAACCTGGTACCAGAATGAAATTGTTGATCATATTTACACTGCAGTCACACAAATATGATAAGAGGCTCTAAGAGATAGCTAAATACAGGAAACCAGGTCACCTCTCTATCATAACAAGCAACAGTTAAGAGATGAGGTGCAAGCAGCTCCAGAATGCCTTTCATATCTGAGACAGAGTATGCCCGATCAAATGCCCAGCACACGTATGCAGCAGCATCATGAACATGCGATCCAATACTATGAGGACCTCTTCGTATATCGTAATGCAATGCCTGGTTGAAAACATGCTTTAAGCTAGTAGTCATCTTAAAATTATAACTTTCAGTAGAGTAATTTATCGTTCTGTTCACGATGTACAATGTATAAAATTGACAGTTGACACAAATCTTGCATGATCTAGCACTAAAATATGTGAGATGAACAATGGAAGACCAACAATGTGGAACATCATGTGACTGACATTGCTACAAGGCATACAGGAAGAGCAACATCTAAGTATAATTCTAAAAGCTTGCATTTCCTGCAATAAAAATAATCGCAAAATTGCAAACTTAAGAAATAACTGAGATTTCTCATCACTCTCACACCCTAAGTTATCAATGTTTCAGAAATGCATCTTTGACAACTTGCGACCACAAACAAAGCAAGGCAAAATATAACTTCCTTTGCTTGCTATCCATCCAAGGTATGGCAAAGCTGCAAGGATCCAAGCATGGCTGCCTTTCAGCAAGCCTACCATATATATATATATATATATGTAGTGCTAGCCTAGTGGTACCTAATTCACACCAACCAGTAGGATTGTAATCCGGATTGCGTGACATGATCATGGTATGTTTTCAACCAAATTGCTAAAACCGGTGCCCTTAAAGCTGAACTTAAAAAGTATATGACTAAGTGATTTATTTCACAGTAATTTTCTTCGAAATTAGATTCCCTCATTAGACTTGAAATTTTAGACTTGAGATATTAGCTTGAAATTTTCAATTTATTATAGCTTTATTAACAAACCCAGTGGCCGCTATTATCATACTCCTTAATTTTGCATGTCTTCAATTGGATATGGATGCACATAGAGAGTGAACGCTCCAAAGTGTGCCCCTGGAGCAAATACCGATTGTCTTTGAAATGTGTGTATTTCAAATAATGTCCTCTGCCCCCCCCCCCTCCCCCCCCCCCACCCCAAAAAAAACAACGAATTTGGCAACATTGTACTAGACATATAGGAAGTCTGTTGGCGCATAAAGATAACCATGACAAAATAACATAGTATCATCTTATTAGCTGTTTGGGTAATTGAATTGCATTTACTGAAAGTTTTAGATGGCTGCCTTTGCATCCATTGAACACACGAACGAAAAAATTAGATATTTAAAATAATAATACATAATAAAGTCAGCTTTAAGAATAATATTTGTGATCAATATTTGTTCATGGTTAATTTATGGTATTATGCCAGTTTTTCAGAAATGGTCTTGTGCAGGTGCAGTTCTATACACCAACTGAAAGTGTGAAAATATATGATGCAGCATGCCACAGGGCTACAAGAGAGTATACTTGTGCTTAAACAATATTAGCATCACATATTAAAGAAGATGCCAAAACCTTGAAAACTAGAAGAATATGCTCAAACTTCTGTGTTCGAATGGACTGAAAAGTTTCAACTATGTTTCTATGCTGTGCGCCCTTTGCATACTAAAGTGGCATCTAAGTGCCCATTTATGCAGATTAGACCACTTTGCACAATAAACTCCATCCTGAAGAATAGTTAAAATAATAAAAGTTGAAGAAGAAAAGTATAGTGAATAAGGGGTCCCTAAAAATAATGTATCAGCGATCATGATTGTTTCAACAAGAACATGACTACATAAATGTAATGGAAGGAAGAAGAAGATACCCGGCATAATTATGTTAATGATAAATTGAATTGCCAAATAAAAAATGCATTAACTTTAGGCTTAAGCAGATAATTTAAACACATGTCAGCGTTAAGTTAATTAAAACCTTCACAGTTACCACCAAACATTATTCTGTGAGACACAACTACTGTACAAAAAGGTTTATGGTGGAAAAAGTCGGTGTTAAGAAAATTATAAATATCCAGAAACAGAAGGAAAGAAACAATAGATGTGTTCGCAAATTCGTGAGCTGCTTTTACCTTAATAATTACAGGAACTGCTTTAGGAAAATTAACAGGAAGCAGCAAGCCTCTGCGTACCAGCTCAGCCAATGCTAAGCAACCTCCATGCCATGAGCCATCTCCCTTTAGGAAAATAACACATCAATCAGAAAAAAGATCCCTTCGAATAGAAAAAAAAATTAGGCAACATGAACATGATGAGATACAGGAAACTGATTTTGGTGGGAATTTATCTGTTGGCCAATAAATGAACTAGAAACATGAAGTTCAAAATGCCAGATAGCAGAATATAGTAGATGTTTTAGAAATATTTATACCTCTCCCGGAGAAAACAACTCCAACACAGATGATGATACATCATCCGAAAGTGAAGATGTAAGGCGTGCTGTAATGCGACCAATACCTTTGGCAGCAGACCATCGGACAACTGTGTCCTGCAAAAGATAATAGCTAGAACTTACATATACTGATGCACAGAAAAGGAACATAATCAGGGCATGAAAGCACCTATACAACAATTGAACATCGTTGCTATCATGAACGAGACTTTATAGTTTATTCATTAATATAGGGCCTTTATGGAGCAGAAGGCTCCACGAAATTTTAGATAAATTTTATGAGAGGTTATAAACCTGGTGTCAAGAATCCAAATAGACGCCCAAATAGACCAAACGACAAGTGAGGTTCTCGTATAAATTCTAGAAGATTAGTTGGCAGGTAGGAAATATCTACCTATATAACAGTTCCACTGGTGAAGTAAAAAGCTGAAGACATTGCCATACTCTCTCTCTCTCTCTCTCTCTCTCTCTCTCTCTCTGTGTGTGTGTGTGTGTGTGTGTGTGTGTGTCCCCATTAACTAGCTATTTATGGTAATAAAATGTTTTTTTACAAGAGGGTCTGAAAGTATTGTAATAACTAAATATTGCTACACAAAATTGCTATCTTATACATACGAGTGTACATAGGTCAGGTCCGGCGGAATTTTTTTTCTAACAAACTTTGTACACCAACCTGAAAATTCGGGCTTGTTTTCTAGAGGATTCAAACCCGTTGGACGACTGTGTGATTTTACTATTAAAATGGGAATTAAAACTTGCATGCATGAATGACAATGCTTTAAATTAATATATATATTCTCTTTAGCTTTCACAACGTAATTACCAAAACCTCTCAGTTTAAATCTATATTAACCTCTCCCACATGTTCATTACAACATCCTCCCTCTTCCTTTTTCAACAAACCATTCAACCTCCATTGTTGGTGACATTTGAGAGCAAGATTAATGTTCGCAGGATGGAATGGCAAAACGTCGGCACATGGTCCACAATGCCAATATCTCCAAGGTTCCATCTTAGCTAATCACTTCCTTGTCTATTCCAACGAGATTTTTTTCCGTTTCTATTATTTTCTCTCTCAAAAGTTCTGTTCTAATTATTGATATTTTACGAGAAGGAATTTGATACCTATAGAGATAATGAAAGTGGCGGTCTTAGTGATGGACTGCCTGCTTTACAAAAAGTGAATGAGTTTTAATTTTTGAATTTTATAAGTTAAGAAAGTTCATATTCTCTTGTAAAGGAATTTTTATTTCTTGATTTGTTAATAGGAATTTTTATTTCATGATTTGTTAATAGATATTAGACAGTGAAGTGGTGTGAATGTGAATATATGATTTCATGGATTACATTAATTTTATAAAAATACAATTACTAAAGGTTGAATAGCAAACAAGTATAATTGGAGGCGTCTTTTGTAAAAGTGCTAATGTACTATTTTATATGGCAACAAAAGAGAGGGATAGCTGAAAACTAATGTAGTTTTGTTAGATGAATGGGGGCCTTTTACAAACATGTCTTGTTTAGTTTTATTTTTCCTGTATCTGCCATCAATGTTATGTTCTGCTCCCGCTAATTAAATGGCAAGTAGAGTTGCGATCAAAATGGACTTAACAGGACTCATGTTACCGGAGTTAATGACAACAACGTCAGGATTCTATATAACAAACTATATTTATCAATTCATTAACTTGATGGTTATGTTTCCTTACTTTTATGTCAAAAAATGAAAAAGAAAAATATGCAATGATTTTTTTTTTTGAATGCCCCTTCAGAAACCGAACCATCAACCTCTCGCTTTAAAGAGGTAAGGTTTACTGCATGAGTTATGCCTATTTAGTTATGCAACTGACATCGATACTTATTAATAATTGATAGGTAACTTGGCAAAAAAATCCAGGTATGATTGATGCATGCTTGAGGAGTAATTATTATGGTTTGATGAGACAAACTGTTCTATTTTCAATTTGTTACATGATTCTCTTGTCTTCGTCGTCTTCTTTTTCTTATCATTGTTACTATTACAAAGAGTGTGGATAAATCTCTTGGCAGATTCCATGATAATGATGTTATTATTTGTAGAAAGTTTTGTATTGATTTAGTTATTGTCTCGGACTTTATAAGGTTTTTCAATTTGATACTTTTTTAACTTCTATTAGTTAATCATCCCTATGCATATTTATAAATCTTTTATAATCAGCATTTTGCTATCATATAAGAAATTTATATGCCATGCTATATTTTTTATAAATTCATAATACGAATTAAAACAAAATTGCAAATTTGTCCCTTAACTAAAAAGGATTTGAAGTTTTATTTTTTTTTATAAATCTCTATTTTTCAACTTTCACGTGCATGCATGTGCATCTTCCTAGTACCAAAGAGGGAAAAAAGATATGTTGATTTCATCTAGATAAGTAAGATGGAAGACACTTGCACTTCATAGATTTGTAATGATTTTGCAGAATAGCATGGATATTGATATATGCCGAAGTGGCAAGAGGTAACGAAAGCACCTTAGTCCTAAATGCAGAGGATTTAGAAAAAATCTGGCATAAGCGTACAAATAAGTAGCCTTGGTGAAATTAAGAACATTTGTAATTAGCTTTACATAAAAATAAAAACAAAAGACAATAGAGTTTTTCATTCCATTACGTACCGAATCTCACAATAGCAACTCAATAATTTCCTCCACAATTCAACAACATCTCTCTCTTTGAACTGATGCACAATCACATTCCGGTTTTACAAAAAGGTTTACCTTTCAACCAACATGATCTAAACTGATAAGCTTCTTAGATGCATCTTACGCCACAAATCAATTTATGTTTACTAAAAAAATTTAAATTAGAAAAGAACATATCTCTTTTATGATTTGAAATTTCAAACTGCAGTACTTTCTTGACCATCCAATTTTCATCATTGTCAATATTACTCGTCTTTGCCCATCAAAGTGGGTATAACAACCTAGTACTAATAATTAACGTGCAGCAGAGCCTAGTCCCATGCTTTAAAGTTAACTACAAGCCAGATTACTTCATGTTGCTTCAGATCTGAGCTATAACACAATTGCTCAGCAGCAAAATAAATTAGTCAAACACCCGATAAGTATTTCGATTGAGAGCAGCTCACATCAACCCCTGTTTCCTATGTACAGTTAGAACTAGATAGAAACAGAGATATGTTGTTGAATTTTTTTTAAAATCCAAACAAGAACTAGAACAAAATTTTCAGACTTTTGGAGAATGAATCCAATATATGTATTTAAAGACCGAAATTGAAACTTCTACATGCATGGAAAGATGAGCACTTTCACGGATAGCTTTTCAACATATCAAGTAGCTTAATTTGATCAATGGAAAATTAGAAATTATATGTAAGGCTGGTAATCAAACGAGCCGGCTCGTGTTCGGCTCGCCAAGAGCTCGTTCAAGCTCGACTCGTTTATTAATGAACGGAACATGAGCCAAAACCTTAGCTCGTTTATTTAACGAGCCGGACATGAGCTGGCCCTGGCTCGTTCGGTACCCAGCTTGAGTTCGGTAACAGCTCGAGTATATCTACATATGCCCAAATAAAATTGCATCCATAATCCATTAACTCAAAATCCATAATATAAGTCTAGTGAGTAGTGACTAGTAGGTAACTCAGTAGTTAGTAGCTATCCATTAGACCCAATACCCATTACCCATTAACTTATAATATAATCTTATATAAAAAAGAAATTGAAAAAAAAAATCCTAAAGGCTAGAGTTCAGATCCACTCCAGACTCCAGAGACTTCTCTTCTACCTTAAAAATTCCGCATCTCTCCCTCTCACTTTTTTCTCCCTATCTCTAAATTTCTTTAAAGTTTCGATTTTTAAGCGAAAGGTCACACTTTTGAAGCTCGGGATTCGATTGAGCAAGATATTTTGAAGAACACCTCTCGATTTCTTCGTTTTAGGTGTTGTTTTTTGCAATTTCCGCATCATTTGATGATGAGGAGGAGGATCTGTAATATGTAGAGATGATTTCTTATTGAATTTAAGGATTTAATTGTTAGGTCTTGGTTAAATATTTCGATATCTAAGTTATGTGAAGTCTTTGAATTGCTTGATTTCTGTTTTGTTTTATCATTTGTACAAAGGAAAAACTTTGATTGTAGAAAAGAAGTTTTTTAAAAATAAATTTGATTAATTGAGCCAGACCTGAGCCGAACACAAGCTGGACATGTTTAATCGAGCCGTACCTTAGCTGAGCATCTCCAGCTCGATTCGGACCCGAGCCGGACCTGGGCCGACAAAAAAAAACCCGAGCCGAACTCGAGCTGAGCTTGGCTTCGCTCAAGCTCGGCCCGTTTACACCCCTAATTATATGCTATATGCCATAATGATTAATCATACGTACAGATTTTAAATTTCAATCATATTTAGTTGTTACATTTAATATCATGTTAAGATTATATTCCAAGGGCTTTACATTTCGCCCATATTAGGGTAGTTTAGTTTCAAAGTCATCATCTTGCGTGTGCATTATCATAGTATTTCATCCAGACATGTAATCATATATCATAATGCTCCAAGGAGCATCTTTAGGAGCTTAGAAAAGAGTTGTACTTGGAATAAACAAGGAGCTAACAGTAACAGGATCAACAGAAAGTAAACCTAGAGTTATAGAAAGAAAAAGCAAACTTGATTCAAGTTAAATGATAAAGCAAGAAGAAGATATATAAGTCAAACAAACTATCACTAGCATACATATACAAACATACGGCATTACTATCAGTGGTCCATGCTAAGATCAGACTACCAAACATTGTGAGACATCTAAATGTTCCCTCCTTCGTTTGTCTAATACCAAGTGGTAAGACTAAGAATGTCGATGTTGTAGTAAATTTCATCATCCATAACTGTTGTAATGCATTCCTCATTGATGGATGCAGAAAATACTTCCAGAATAAGAATGAAAGCAAAGGTAGATGCTAAACAGCAGCGAGGAGACTCCTATAAGCATTTACTGACCACCTTAAAATGAACAAGCCAAAAAAGTAAGAAACGGCTTCATGCTGATGAAGCTAGAAGAGGTCAGAAAACAATGCTCCAATACCACGACAAACGTAGGACTACAAAAACAGATCGAATGGAAAAGCATATATATTCTTATCGTGGTTCTGTTGCCAGGATAAATGTGCTTGAATAAGCGAAAAAGTCATGCACAAAAGTCCTGTCTAAGTTTCAAATAAAGAATGAGAAGATGCGTTGATTGTAACCTTACTTCATATTTCAAATATAAAAGATGTTAGATTTCACAGAAACAATTATAGTTGCGCGCTACAGGCTATTAGGATAAGAGAAGGCAAAAAGGTTGTAGAGAGTTAAATCGGTGTGGTATACATTGTTAATCCACAACCCATTAACCTTGGCTTTCAGGAAAAGTGGTTCTTGAGAATGTACCAGAGCACCAAGTTTCAAGAAATCCTCGGTTCAAATCTCATTGATGAGATTTGAAATATTGGTGAGGCTCAATGACACCACGCAACAACAATATAATTTGGGGATCTCTGCTTATATATAGCTCCTCTAAACTATCTAAAACTAATATGAAGTCCATAACTGACCAGAATGTTGTGAAAGGAATCCACTGGAAACACAATTTAGTATATATAACTCAAGACTGACCATTATCATAACTTTGAGGACTTGTACCAAGACTAAGGTGGTCACTGGTCGATCCCCAAGATATTGAAGGCCATAAATCATAACTATTGAGTAGAATGGACAATCTGGTTAAAGAAAATGTACTCAGTTAATCCCATAGGAAAGCACAGCAATCCATTCTCCGTATCCTTAACCAAATATGAGAACGAAACACTCTACGGTCTCATTATTGATTAAGTTGATATATATGGTTTGCATACGTCATCATAAATAGAAAAGATGGACACTCTAACAGAAAACTAAACAGATATCATGTATGTTCAAATATGCTTCTATATTAGATGTTTCTAAGTCCATAATCCTCAGGCTCAAAGTTAGATCTTACAAAAAGAATTCAATCAATGAAAGAATAGTCAAGCTTCAACAAACTAAAACCTACCAATGTGATGAACACAGAGGAAGTGGCTTGAGAATTGCAGCATAAGTGGCTCCCAGAACACATAGGCATGAAAGCAAAATTAGATAGTCAAAAGGAAGGAGTTTAAGTTTATGCATTGATGGTACAGAGTTGATAACCAAGAGAAGAAGAAAGTGATGAAACCATTTGTTGTGTGTGTGTGTGTTGGGTTTTGGGTGGGGGCGGGGCGGGGCGGGTATCAGCATATGACCTATAGCATATGGGTTTTGCGTTTGTCCAGAACAGAAGAACAAATCCATTCAGTATTATATTATGGAAAATTAACTAACCACTGTCGGAAATAATTATTACTGATGGAGTAATCTTACAAATATTTAAACTACGCAAAACTCATTTATAAATCATTAATACCTCATAATGAAGAAGAATGACTTTAATTAGACAAAAGTCATAAAATATTACTGATGGAGTAATCTTACAAATATTTAAACTACGCAACAATGAAACTTTAATATTGCAAGACACCAAGCTTCATGTATCCAGGTGCAAAGATTTCACAATTTGACAAACAATATTTTATAAAAAAGATTTAAAAAATCATAATTGAAGAGTGGGTACCAGATTTCCAAAATTAAGAGTGATATTTTAGTTTTCATACCAAGTGTGGTTGATGCCGTGCTTTCAGCTACCAACTAAGCTTTGAATTTTTTTTTATTTTTTTTTCATGGTTAACAGCATGACATTTTTAAATATGAAACAGTACCCATGAAATTTCGTTCATGGGTCAAGGGAAAAGTAAACTTCAGCAGTTGGAATCCCAAGCACCTATTATAAATTATTAAATACCACGCAAGTGGTATTTAATCATAATCATGCAAATATGCGATGACTTAATATTTGGTATTTCATGCCAAACATTTCCTTTAGACCGACCTCTACTTCCCTAGGTTCTAGAAAACTTCTCATTTTTCTGTTGTATCCTTAGCTACATTCTGATTATCTTAATGATTTACGTGTGTCGCATGAAGCACGGATAATTGTATATACCTCACAAATCGTCCCCGATCGCATATCGAAGTCCGAAACTCTCGAAGTATTTCGGATTCATTCGGACTTATAAATGTCTCAACAACGTCTCTCGAATCGACGCATCTTCTCTCTCGAAAATTAAGACACTCAAAAGTTTAAAAGTGCATTGAAAATTTAATATAATACCATTATTTATTTATATTATTATATATTGGTATGCATATCTTAATATATTCATATTTAGTTAATTTAGGGTCGATATAAAAAGGTATCATGTATCCTAGGTTTTTGGAAAATTCCGTATTGTATCATATCATGTATCCATATCTGAACCCGTGCTGCATAGCATGTCCAATCCAGCTCTACCAATGTTGTAAAGAACGGATTCAGAGTTTGTTCAGTTGGCTAGCGAATAAAGAATATCCGGTTTATTTGGTAGATATTCGATTTATTTAAATTATGCGGCCATCAATCTTTTCATATAAATATTACATATAAAAAATTCAAAAAACATAAATATATAGAAAACTAATATATCCGTGACCTAATGGTAAGGCATTCGAACTAAATCAAAAAATTGTGGTTTCAAGTCTCGGTTGAGAAAAAAAATTGAAAACAGAGTTTGTAATATAATAAGTGTATGTCTCACTTGTTTTTTAATTAAGTTATGGATTTCGCACTTAATTTTTTAGTTGTGGCCTCTTTTTGTTTTGGACCAATTCGGCTGAATATTCATGTTATTCATCTAAATATACGGTTTGTGTAGCGAATATTCGGTTTGGCCATATATTTGAACGAATATTATAGTATTCAATGAATCGACGCGGCCTAGAAGGGCAACGAAGCGGTCGAAGGAAGAGGGCAATAGAAAGCAGACCTAATGCCCCGGAGTGGATAGGTTTTGAAATCAAGCCTGAACTCTTGGACGAAGGTCAGATTCAGCGAACGGAATGGTAGGTTAGCTTTCCCACTTTTCTTGATTTTTCTCTCAAATTTCATCCAAGGATGCCTCCGAGATTCAATCATAAACCACTTTGCCCCGGTTATATGTAAACCCCCTTTCACCCCACCCCTAAAGTATAGTAAAGAAGGCTTTTGGTCTCATGCCAGATTCTCCCAATTATATTGCTAAAGTTGGAGATGAACCTTCAAAGTCGATTTATTTGATCGATCCCACCCGCTACATGGGTAAGTTAAGATATGTTATAGAATGGGTACCTCGATTTAATATTTGTACCTTAGGGAGGATCCGACAGAAGCACGAAATTCTTCTGGTTCTGAGAATCAGATCAGTTCTATTAAGGGCATGCCGTCGTATTGATGACCTTGAGTAGGCGGCTAACCAACCAAATTTCAAGGCCATGCATGCGTGCAAAGGAAGGAAACTGTCAAATTAGGAATGAAACGAATTGATTCTCCCATGGATTAAATAATCGACTCCAACAATCGTCCATACTACATCTGACAAACTGCCCATCCTACCTCCTCTACGTTCTTGACGGTCCATCTTTTTGTCTCCTTTCGAAACTCCCTTTCCTGTATCTCTTCTAGAGCCTTCCCATCGCAAGTCGCCTTCTACTTTGCCTTCACAACCGAGACAGACAAGACGCCTTGTCATCCATAATGCAAAAGGAATGAAGGTGGGGTAAGGGCACTGTCCTCACCCTGGAACAATTAGAAAATTACAAAAATGAAACCCTTCATTTTGAACAACAAAGAGCGATTAACCAGGTCCGTCAACAAGAAAATGACCTTTTCTTTACTTTTTTCTTTTTCTTCATCTTATAATCCATTTTCTTGCTGCTAGTATTAACTTGCTTACCCGTGTCAGGTAAGGAAACATCCTGTTTCAACGAGTCGAGTCAAAAGTCAATACCACTCACTTCACTACGTTCACTCGTTGTGTACCATTCAATGCTTTTTTCAAGCACCCGATCTAGGGCCCAACGGTCTCGGGTGCTTGATTCTCATGTCCCTTATTTTGAAAAAAGACTTCAATAGTTTGTTTATATCCCTAAAGAGGGAGTCAAAGTGAGTGATTTTATAAACCCTAAGGATCTTGCTTATGAATACTCCTTCGATCATGAGGTTTGATTTATCGTCGAGATTTCCCTCACCGGCTCCACCCTACCTCTTAAAGCTGAAGTAAGGTCATTTGTGAACTCGACAGAAGGAAACATCGGTCAGGAGTGAACGAACCTCCTAAAAAGCAACGGAGGCGTGCAAAAGTTTCCTCGGGCCGAACGGAGATTGGCCCTGAAGCAAGAAGGGAAGTCTCGAGAATATGGCTTCTAAACTCGTCTTTGATTCCCACTTTAGCTGACAGCTATACGGTGTGGAATAGCCAATTCCTTGCTTGGAACTAACGAAGAACGTCAATTTCAATCTCAACAAAGAAAGAAAGAAAGAACGAAAATGAAAGCAACATTGCTTGTTGTCCTATTACTTTTCTAACTCCACCTGCTGCCAACAATCTTTCTTCGAAATTCTATTGAAACGGCTCTCTCAGCGGTCTAAATGTGCTGGATCAAGACATCGGTAGGGAGGGACGCTCGTGATATTGGTTTTCATGGCGCGTTATTGCATTCGTTTTCTTGTTGGGTCTAACTGATTTCTTTGATTTTCTTTGAGATTGAGAGGGTTATTTATAACTAGAACCAGTCCCCCCTCTATCATCTATTAGTAAAGCTACTAAAACTCTTAAACAGACGGGATAGCCAATCTAACTTCAAGGGAGTTATCCAGATTTAAATGCTCAAGTAGAATTTTGAGCATCTCAAAGATAAATAGGGATTGAAAGGCAAGTAACCTCTTGGCCGAATCCAAGTTTACTGCTCCAACCATTACAAAACTCATACCTATTCTGTTTAGGAGAGATTCATCATCGATCTAGTGGCCGGTGAATCACTGATCAAAGAGCGAGCAGCCGCCAAACTTCATGATTTTGTAGGATCCTTGAAGGATAAAGGATCATAAGATATGAAGCGCTGGATAGGAAGAAGAGCTTACCTGGCTACAAAGAGAGAAACTATAGAACCAGTTGCTCAGGAGCAAAGCAAACTAATTAAGACCTTGTTGGTTGTAAAGGCATGTCCATTCGCTCTAGGTAATATTGGGTAGGAATTCTAGTCCGAAAGGGCTAAGAACGGAGTGTTCTCTTTTTTCCTATCATTTCTGCGTTACTTTAGCCTTAAAAAATGCATCCTATCAAATCCTGGAGCAGATAGATCTAGAGCAAAGCCCTTCTTTCACTCACAACTGGCCCTCTTTCCATTCTTCGCTTACCGACTCTAATCTTCAACTCAGACCCATAAGCCCTCGAGACAAAGCGAAAAGGAAGAGATGCTTTGGCTTTCTTTTCTTTGGTGGTTCCTTTTAAATATAGCACGTGCAATTCAAACCAATATTAGTTGCACGAATCCCTTAATTTAGAAAGCAAAGCAATCCTTTCTCTTCCATTCTATACCCCTCCGAGAAATCATTGTTGGAGGTTGGATTTTACAAACCTCACAGTTTCGTTGCTTGATTTTTCACTTGGAAAAGGCAATGGATGAAAGAAAGGTGAATAAGCTAAGGTGATCGAGACTCCACTTTTAGGATCTGGCACCTGTGCCCAGCCCCGTCCGCCGGTTCATATTTTGGTTCTACATCCGGTCGTGCGTGGGTGTAATCCCAACGTCTTTGATCCTTGGATAAGACTATATCTCTATCTTTTGTTTGTTACACAAGAATGAATGTATAGTTCCTTTGTTCTTCTGGATATGGTTCTTTCTATTCTTACATTTGACTTTTGACCCTACCATCTCGTCGGAGCTGTATCCATTCTTTCTGTTTTAGTGGATCAGGTGCCCACACGGTTTTTCCTAAACCCTATCCCCTTTCCAATTTCCCTCGTTGCCTTCCTCTTCCACTCATCCCTTTGTCAGCTGTTTGATCGGGATACTATGACCTAGGTCCTTAAACTTGGAATGGATGGCGGAGCATAAGTATGCTAGCGCGCAACGGCATTCGCGCTAGTGCATTCATCCCTTACTTACTATATAAGATAAGATGTTTCTTCAAATCGATGTCGATTTGCGATGCGTAGCTCAGAGCAAGACGTCACTTGTCTTATCTGAACATTTATGGGATGTCTCTGTTGGGGTCAAAAATTACACCCCAGTTGACCAAGTCAAAATCAAAGTCAAAGTCAACCCTAAGCAAGCAGGCCCAAGCCCAGATCAAGTGGACCCATGCCCAAGTCGAGCCCCGCGGCCGGCCTCCCAAATGCCAAAATGTAATCATGTAATAAATAATTTTGATGTAATTTTTTATGCATGATTATAAGAAAAATGGGCATAAAACCAAATTTTTGTAAAGTCCATGGCCCATGTGCAAATTAAATGAGCACATGAGTCATGGAATGGGCAAAATGCCATTTTGTAAAGCCCAAGGGGCTATATGTAAGTTTGTAAGCCTATAAAAGGCAACATGATAATGAAATAAAAAATAACCTTTTCATTCCCCTCAAAATCTAGGGTTTTTGTGCCTCCTTCTCCTTCCTCAAAGTTCTAAACCTTCTTCCACTTTTCAATTAAATCAAGAGTTTCTCTCTCTTTCCCAAAATTAAATAGTTTTTCACCACAAAACCCACAAAGGGGAGCTCAAATCTTCCATCAGATCTCAAAAATGGGAGATTTTTTTAAATCTCACCCCCCTTTCTCCAAGATCCGACCAACTGAGAGGAAGGAGACCCACCTCCAAATACCCCACTTTAGGAAAGATCCAGGGCCCAAGGGAGAAGAAAGGAGTCCACTTTCATTAGCTCCGAAAATATCTTAGGAGTTTAACTCCTCAAATATATATATATATATATATATATATATATATATATATAAAATAATAAATCTTTTTTTTTGGGAGTACAACTCTCAGTGCAGGGGCTAAGCCTCTTTGTCCTCTTTGTCAGGAGTTCAACTCCAAAAGTCAATCGGGAGCACAACTCCCGGTGCAGGAACCAAGTCCCTTTTAGTGCTGACGCCCGCACCAACGTGCCAAGCACGTGGGGCGCCCGGCGCCCGCGTGCCAAGCATGTGCTACGCTGGCGCTCCACGCCCAGTGTGCCAAGCACATGAGACGCCCGCGTGCTAGGCACGTGAGGCGCTGGCACCCACGCGTCCTTTGAACGCTATTCTTCTTTTTTTATATACACACTCCATAACACTGTCCCCGTTAGAAAAATTTCTAATGGGGCGCTGCCCCGCACCCCGCAAGGGGGCTCCCCAGCCCGCTATCCAGGTAGCGGGACCCCCGTAAACTCTGCGAGGCTTCCGATGTTCGATATAGTGCCCTCAGAGTCAATTATTGGATCACAGGCACGTGATTGCAATGATTGAGAGAGAACCTATACCGGTAGGACAGTCTTACTCAAGATGATAGTATGCTATATGGTTTATCTTTATCATCGTGTACTGCTTTAGGTGACCTTACAGGTCATTATTGCACGTTGGTAGAGCCCTTAGGATTCTTGCTTGACGGCCAGCAGTATGATGGCGATCATATACGTGGGAGCTGGGGTCTATAAGCACATCCTTAAAGTGGTCCCTAGTCATGGGAGTATTCGAGACAGGGCATCGATACTCCGGAGTAGACTAGTGTATACAGTCGAGACCCCGACGAGGGCGGTGGCCGGTCTCACAAGCCACTGGTGTCAGTTGGTTCACCTAAGATGTATACAGGTGCTCATTGGGTTATGAGTACACCGGACAGGACTCACCGGGAACATGCTAGTTGGTCTTATACCTGACGTCAGATAGCAGTTCCCTGATGACATGTGTACAGGTTAGTTCATAGACCTGAGATCGTCATTTGTCTCGTGTGAGTTCCCACTGTACTTTGATTACTACCCTACCACACTCAAAGGAGTCGAGCAAACAGGTTTTAGTTGGGTACGGTCCCGAGCCATATGGAGGCAGTGAGTGGATCTGCAGGGGTTCGTCTCTCCCGGTATTGGGGGTGAGGTCGCGCTGTGTCTAGGAGAGCCATTACATGAAGTTCTTGGCCAAGGCAGGAGATTTACTGGTAGGTATTCCAGTAGTACCTCAGGGTGTTCTGGACTACACTCCGACACGACTTGTACCGCTTTTGGGGGTCTGACTTTTACCAACCCCCTAGGCCCACCATGCGATGCTCATAGACGAACGGACCGGACTGTACGGATATTGTCACTGACAGGCTCAGTAGGGTGTCAGGATGAGTTCGCTCATCGACGTCCCTTTTGGTCAATACCTGATAGCCCGTTACGTATGGCTAATAGCTCTGACGTGCTAGTGGTTAAATTCACAGCCAAAGTATTGACGAGTCTTTAGAGTCCCCCACAGACAGTTTCTCAAGTTTCGGGCGAAACGCTGTAGAGACCGTATGGAGATATGGCAGGGTTCGATCATATACGTGCGGTACTGCATGGATCATGATCGGACGGATAATACTAGCGGGCTTTGGTTTAAGCCGGATCCTAGTATTGTACAGTGTAGATTTTGTCTCTTTGCATTTGTATTCGGTCGGAATACAAATGCGGGTATGTATATACAGTCGCGGGGTTTTCCTGTAATTTATTACGGGATCAGCTTTTTGAAGTTGACAGTTTTCATTCCGTTTCAGCCAGTTTTTCTTTCTTCCATACTTGGCTGAATTTTCCATAGGAGGGGCTAATTTGCAAATGTGCAAATTAGCAATTGTGGAGGGGTTTTTTGTAACATGAGGGTTCTTGATTATTCTAGCATCTTTTGATGCTTTTCTTGTTCTCATCATTCTTTGCATTAATGAGATGAGAATTGATTTGGATTTGGTGTGACATAATTTCCTCTTTATCATCTCATTTTCTTATGCTCACCCATGCCTTTTCTTATGCTCACTTCCCTTGTATTTTCCCTCCTCTTTTGATAAGGCCGGCCACATTTTCTAGAGGGAGAGAGAGATATACATTTTGTGTGTGAGGATCTTTGGTTCATATTCATAGCAAAAGAAAAAATCCTCAAGCTTATTCCTCTTGCTCTTTTTCTTCTCCACCTCCATTACGGCAACTTCATAAACCCTTGACACAAACCATTCTACACTTAGCCTACAGTATTCTTGGACACGAAGTCGGCTCGCCAACTTCGTGCCCGAGTTGCCTCGATCCAGAGGTGGGAGCCTGTAAAAGAACCTGGTGTAACACCCGAGCCCAATACTACTATTTCTGTTACTGGTTGAGTGTTAGATATTACCCATTTCATTTATCTTGCTTATTTGGGTCTTGCTGTAAAATTTTAACTGGCTAAGTCATTTCTGCATATAACAAATTTTAGCACCTAAAACGAAATTAAAAATATCTATCTCGGCCTACTCGTCACCCCTAGCCACGTGGTAGCGTCCGTGCGTCGAGATCTCATCCCGTTCGGTGAAACGGGCGAGTTTGGATGACTACGCGCGCGTGCAGGTATCCGACTTGGGGGCATGCTTTTTAATCATAAAACATTTCATTTTAAAATTTGGAACCCGCTTAAAATCCTATTTTTTGAATTTTGAATTTTGGACTCAACCCGGGCGCGATTTGGAAATGTTTCATTTAGCGCCAAAATCCCAAATTAATATAATATTCTAACCATATAATATTTCGTTATATATATATATATTACTGTTATTTGTTTTACTTTCACAAATCTTTGATTTAGTATTAAGATCCTACAGTTAATAAATCTGGGAAATCTTTTAACACTTCCTTTTGAATCCTTGCCCAGCCAATCACGAGCCGTGGGCCCCTTCATTATTCTGATCTCTCTCTCTCTCTCTCTAATCTCTAACTCTTTCTCTCTCTTCCCCTATATATATACGAGTTTCCTTCCTCCTTTTCCTCTCACGAAACAGTAACCTATCGCGAACCCAACCCGACCTAGCCCTAGCCACCGTGCCGTCGCCGCCGCAACCTCGTCGCCGGCACCACCGTCACCCTCGCCTCCGCCTCCTCTTTCCAACCTCGACGTCCCTTCCTTCTCCCCGTGCGCTCGGCGCTACAACAGAAACCTCCGGCCAACCCGTGCCTTCTCAGCTTGGCCGGAAAATCCCGTCGGTGACCCTCGTCGTCGTCACCTGCGCCACCGCCGACCACCTCCTCTTCACCTGCACACCAGACCCGACCACTTCCTCTCCCTCTCCACCTTCTTTCCTCCTCCAGCACCCACAGTCCCAGCCTACCGCCTGCAGCATCCTCGCCGGCGCCCCATCGCCGTCGACCCCATCGCCGTCGCAACCTCTGCATTCCCAGTAAGCCTTCCTTCATCTTCCTCCTTCCTTTTCCCCTCTGGTTTGTCCTTGGCTGTGCTTTACATTTCTGAACTTGTTGTCGCTGTTTTGCATCTCGCCGGAATCCGGCCGTACCGACGACTTGATCCGACGTTCCAGCGAGGTACCCCGATCCGCGTGGTCCCATTGTTCGTTGTTTGGGTTCAATCCGTGAACCGTGCATCCGTCGCGTGTTTCCCCGCCAACGTTACGTCCGTTTTTCCCGGTTCGCGACCCGTCGAGGCAAGTATCACTTGCTACATGCTATACTATACAATTATATATGTTTTGACTCACTAAACCTGTAAAACTTAACTCGGAATGGTTATTTCCTCATTTGGTTGCAATATGACATATATCATTTTACAGATAACATGGAAATTACAATTTGCTACTATTTACCTACGAACCAAGTTTACCTGTTAATCACATTTTACCGTTAATAGATTATAGCACGTTCCTATGTAGTTCTATTACATTCGGATGTTCGTATTCAAAGACTTGATATAATAGTATTGCATCATCCTTTAAACTGTTGCACCGCTAAGGGTGCTCAAAACCTGTTAGTACAATAAAACAGCTGTAACATATTAATGCACTATGGTGATTGAATGAACTGCTCATTGTTGTTTAATTTATTGCTTATTTCCTGCTGTTAATCCCCTGTTCGATTATATATCTGTTGTGAGCACACCCACGATATTGTTACATCTTCACTTGACTTAGTTACACATGATATATATTGATACACCTGACATGGTACCGTTTACTGTTGACTTGACCTGAGGTACTATGACCTGACCTGTTACCTGATCTCGTGCCTAATGCCAACAAACCTGACATGTTGTCCTCATGGACCATTCCTGTTGTCTATCCAGACAAACCTACTATTACCTGATCTCGTGTTGGCATTAGTTCTTGACTACTGAATACCTGACCTGACACATATAACTTGGGGGTATGGGGAAATCAAAAGTGTAAACTAAAGTGTAACTTAAAAGGGTATTACTTGATCTGTGGTCCCGGGGGGTAACGGGACAGAGCCATTCGTGACTCTTACATTTTCTTGATCCGTGGTCCCGGGGGGTAACGGGACATATCCATCTTCCTGATCCGTGGTCCCGGGGGGTAACGGGACATATCCTTTGAGTTACATGGAGGTTTACCCAATTTGATTTCAAAGACTTTAGAATAGAAAACCTGATAGAACAGTTTAGTTACCCACTGCACACTACCCTGCACTGCTTGTTTCATACTATCGCTTATTCATGTTTATTTCTGCATTGCCTATTACACTGTTTAGATTATATTATTGGTTGATATGACGCGCTGACGTCTGGGTTTTGCATGGCCCAGATTCTTTACCATTGTCGCTGACCGAGCAGGAGTACTTCAGCCAGCAGGCTGATTTGTGAGTTCTGTAGTGGTTAGTTTTATTTCCTGCATTCTTATTTCCAGATGTGAGCCCGTATTATGGGACATACTTTTCTGTTATTGTATTGGATCATTTGCTTCCGCACTTATTTATCATTGACTCTTGTTATTCTGGATTGTGGACATGTGTTAGATAGTTTTATCTTGTTCTTGATATCTCTATAGCCGTAATGTGATTGTGGATGGATACTTCCTACCCACAGGTAGCATGGTTGGCTATGTCACGTGCCCAAGCTAGCGTACTCTGGGAAGCGGGGCGTGACACCCGGCGATGTGATGCCCTTTCCGACGAGAAGATGAGGACCGGTGATTCCGTGAGGAGATCGGGATGGAGGCCGAAGACCGAAGGACACGGATCGCTCGGTGTAGCTTTCTACCCTTTCTCTAGCTTGCTAGCATTAGGTTAATGGCCCGATCCGGGTTTTATAGTGCGCGGTAGGGCCGGTTTACAAGTTTTGTAAACGTTTCGTTTCCGCATTCCGGCGTCGGATTGACGGCCGGGGCGCTGCCGTGCACTTACATTGGTATTAGAGCGCCGCCATTAACCTAGTCTAGCTTGCTCTAACGTGTTTACAAGTTCGATCGAACGGATTTTCCAAAAACCGCATTTTCAAGTCCAGTTTCTGTCGAATTTTTCCTGTGCTCTAAAAATTATTTGGTATATTGGAAAAATACGTCCAGGGTTTTGGTGAACACTGCAGAAAAATGGTCATGTGCGGTCACTGTAGCGCCGCGGAACCGCGGCCATAACCCCCTTTTGGCCGCGGTTCCGCCGCGGAACTGTAACATCTCTGCACTATCTTTCTGCAGTGATTCCTGTGTTGGAAATGGGGTTTTTTGGAATATTCTTTTTGGGCCCAGATTTATTTTGAGTGCTACAGTTGTGCTTGGGGCCCACTTCGGTAAATTTAGTCGATCGAAAATTTTAAACATGTTAGTTCACAGTATTTACATTATATCTGGGACCGTGAATGTCATTTGATCGGTAAATCATGTCTAACTGCTATAGCCCTTTTAGACGGATTTGCGAACGTGACATTCACGTTGATATTCTGTGTTGTGCTGTGATGTTGCGGATTTGTCATGGTGGATAGCTTGGATGCAATGATAGTACAGTTTGGTTATTTATGTACATTTGATATTGCGGGGTAAGCGTCCGACATGTGAACTGCCGTTACTGCCTATTTGTATATTATTCTTTTGGGGCACGACCGGGCTGAGGTCGATGTACCCGTTGTATATTTTACTTTCTGTACTAGGATTACCCTGCGGAGGGGTGCATGGGTAGCCGGGTTCTAGAGGGCAACGGGCCCGCATCTCATGGCGTTGAGACGGAGGGGGCTTCACTCTAGAATTGGCGGGCTATTCGCCGCACTCGTAGAGGGTATAGGTTGACCCAAGGAGGGGTGCCCAAGTTACCGGATTCCGTGAAGTGCTGGGTGGTCTATTCACGTTGCTGAAGGGGGCTATCTCGCTTCAGGTTTTGGCGGGTAACTTGCCGCGCCCGTAGGGGTCTAGGATTTCATTGCACAGGCTATCCACACGACCAGGGGAACGTCGGGTTTCAGTAGCGGCTCTATGAAACCCGGGGATTCCAGATTATCTGTATTGTTCTGTGATGCTTATTACATTTATGTGATGTTGAATTTTATCACGCCTTGAGCGAATATTATATATTGATATATATACTGGCAGATGTTGTATATGTTTTGCATCCGCGCTAGTCCAGTCTCCGCTCTGTCGTTAGTTAAGTAACCTAATGGGTGATGACGGGACCCAGTGGCGAATGCGGATGGCATATACGTACATTATTATTTTTGTTCTTTTGTGGTGTGATCAATTGATGGGACTGCATTGATTCGGATCAATGCAAGCTAAACAAACCTATTCTGATGTTGTTGGAACGGTTTTTCAAAAAGCTGTTATTGCAAGGACGTTCTCTTTTGTTTTGCACAGTGGTATTCGGTTATGAATATCCAGCACCTCAGTCGACGAGGCAAGGGCCGAGGTCCCTTCACCGGGAGTGACCCCTCGGACAGAAGTTTGCGTCAGGGTAATAACTTCACTATAGTCGATTACTTTTGCTTTGCATCATGGTATTCAGTTGGAATATCCTACACCTCATTCTACGGGGAAAGAGTCGAGATCCCTTCACCGGGAGTGACCTCTTTAGCAAAGGGTTTTCGCCACTATATTTTTATAAAAAGCTATCTGGTTCCTTCAACGATATCAAGTTCATTACGTTAAAGGTTTTTCGTCAAAAATCATTCGTAGTCCTCCGTCATTTCAGAAAGGTAGCACTTAGTATTCATGCTATGTTTGTTGGCCTTAGTCAAGGCATAGTGTATGGTAGCTATTTGTTACTTTTCTGCTGCATAGATAGATGCGTTGGTTTGGGACAGTCGTACAGCCTTGTTGGCTCTAGTCAAGGGCTTGTACGGGTGGGTTCAAATTAACCTGGATAATGACGGGTAGAACTTGACATGTGACTTATGATTTGTTGGCCTTAGTCAAGGTCATAAGAGCGTGGGGTAAAAATCACATCGGGAGTTTCTAAAGAAACTGAAACTTGTCAGATATGCGCATACCTTCTGGAGTGTGATAATGTGATTGGATTCCATCACATTATCATGCGATGATAGTTGGATCCCGATTCCCACTGATGAGTTGGTTTACTCCTCGGGTGATCCCGACTAATTCTTCTTTCAGGTTTGGAAGAGAATTTGACGTTACAGTGGGAGGTTTCCTGATTAGATAAATTGATAACCATTCTGATCTAGGTTAAAGTGCACGCTGAGTGTTTCTTTTCTCTCTCTCTTTGGCAGCGACCATGGCCCGACCCTTGACTATGACTCAGTGACCAAAATTAACCGAACCTTCTTAAACACTGGCTTTTGGATTGTCAGAGTTGCATACCTCATTGCCACTCCTTTTACCCTTTTCTCCAGGACATCCCGTATTACTACGAACGTCCACTTCCATTGGACAAAACCATCGTATGGTTATATACGAACTCGAAGGAAGTTATTCGAGGATGGTTTCTGGTTCTGGAGAAAACGAATAGGACTATTCTGTTGTCTTTTCCTTTTACCTTCTCTCAGTCTGCGAGTGCTCCTTGGATTAGGGGATAGCACACCCGTTACACCTATTGGATAGTCTTCTTCCAAACCTTAGGATGGTGACGAACGGTAGGGAATGAAGAAAGCCGATTAGCCTAAGTGTGGTGTACAGAAGGTATTAAGTTAAGACAAATAAAAGGATTAGTAAGAGGGCAAAGTAAACTGCGACTGCTGTTCACGACCAAACCAAGTATTTCATTACCACTCCCACTTCACCTTTGTATTTCTCCAGGACACTCCGTATCACTACGAAGATCCACAGTTTATTGGATATTCCATCGTATGGTTATATACGAACTCGAAAGGAACTTGTTCTAGTTCGGGGATAGATTCTGGTTCAGGAGAAATAGGAATAAGGTTTATTCAGGTGTCTTTTATCTTTACCTTCTCTCGCGTTGCGAGTGCTCCTAGGATTAGGACAGTACACCCATTATGCTTATTGGATAGTCTTCTTCCAAACCATAGGCTGGTGCCGAACGGTAGGGAAGGAAGAAAACCATTTAGCCTAAGAGGGTGTACAGAAGGTAATGACTAAAGACATATAAAGGGATTTGGAGAGATGGCAATGAAATATACGGTTACAGTTGTGAATCTGATAATGGAAGAGCCATTACTAGGAATACCTGGATACCCCATCGAAACATTTCAATGTTTCAGTTTCACTGTGTACTGTTAAAAGAAAACTGATTTCCCAATTAGACACTTGCTCCAGGGTATGTATTTACCAGGTTTGATTCTCACATCTGTATGGTTTACAGATGATGAGTGGGAGTAAGTTATTGGGAATTGGGTGATCATCCTCATTATATCGGGATTCGTTGTAATTGGTGATATTTGAGGAAGTCACCTGGGTTGTTTGCCGGACGGCAAATATTTGGTTTTGAATATCCGCTGTTATGCACCAATTTCAAATTGATATATCCGTACGTCTATTTTTATAGAGTGAGATATACCTTTTTGAAATTATGTCCGTGACATTTACCTATATCAGTGGATGGTTAGGTAAGGAGCATTAAACAGCGGTGTAATTCTTCTTAACCATAAGTACAGTTTTCAACCTACGACACACAGGTTTTGAGATATTAGACTCAGGGGACTTATACAGAGTATTGTATATTGTCCAGTGTCCATTAGGACAGAGGGGTTGGTCCTCATACTATATTCGGTTTATTTATGACTTCTCTAGTTCTTAGACAAGTGTTTCGTAGAAACACAAGGTCTGAGTTTCGAGAAGTTATAGGTATAAAAGTAAAGTAGAGAACAAGGTATTGCAAGTATCAGGATTCTTCAAGGTGATCAAAGATGTAGATACTTGTGTATGGTATTCAGTTAATAGTAATGATTAAGAGAACATGCTTCTCTTTCAGGTTACTCATATCTGGATGTATTTCTAAGTTGAGTAATGCTGATCGGCCTCTCTCCATTTAGTTGACATGCACTGGAGACAGCTGCATGATTTGAATCTGGTTCAATTAAATCAGTGCCTCTGTTTCTGTATTGGATATAGAACAGTTTATATCTTGACATTGTTAAGGTACGGGGAGTTGTCCAGTTTATGCTTAAAACCAGACTCTGGACAACTCAAGGCACGTTTCTGTAATGGCTGTTTGTGAGTTGACCCGAGCTATGACGAGGGTTGACTTTCTGTCATATGGAAGATCAATAGTGATATTGTTCTAGACTCGCCACAGTTTTAATAAAAATGGATATTTTCATAAAACAGTAGTGGGAGTATGGTAGAACTGGAAGTAATTCCAGAACCGCAAACGATTACTGAAAATTTGATAAGAACCTAAAGATTCAATCTGATTTGACATTCCATTAGCCACTCCACAGATATGGTGGGTAACCTCAGGCACTCGAGAGGTACTTCGGTATGCTCAAAGACGGTGACAGGGAGGTTCTTGTTTACCCAGATTTGCCGGTGCTGTTGTTCCAGACTGTGAGACCCGGTAGGAGGATGAGTATAGCGTCGTTCTAAACTAGATTTAGAAGTGCACGTATATATGACTCTGTAAGTGCACGGCGGCGCCCCGGCCGTCAATCCGACGGCCAAATGCGGAAGCGGTGATAAACTTTAATTTTACGAACTTTGCAAACCGGCACCACCGCGCACTAAACACCCGGATCGGACCATTAAACTAGTTCTAGCTAACTACAAGATGGGAAGAGATATACCGAGTGATCCGAGTCCTCCGGTCTTCTCGTCGTCGTCCCGATCTCCCGCGGAAAACCCGATCGTCGCCTCCTCGCCGGAAGGGCACCACATCGCCTGTATCTTTTACGGGCTCCCGCCTCTATACCGAGGCAACTCGGGCGCGAAGTTGGCTAGCCGACGCGTCCAAGACTTGCTATAGATATAGTGTAGAAGCTTGTCTCTTTTGGGGTTATGAGGTTGCCATGGTTGGAGGAATTTTGCACTAGAATTTCATGGATGCTTGATGGAGAAATTGAGCATGCATGAAAATGAGCTCGGCCACCAAACTAAAAATGAGCTTCCTGGAAGAACAATGAAGCAACCACTCATTTTTGCTCACTGGAAATGAAGTCAGAAGTGTGCATGGGTGAAGTCAATTGATTAAAACCATGCTTCAATTAAAATCATCAGCACTCAAAAACAATTCCAGCACACCCAATTAATATCCATTCCTTACTAAAGAAATAAATCCACTATACAAAATTAAACCTCACTCCAATCCCCAACAGTGGCCGGCCCATTTCCAATTTCCATCACAAAATCACATCAAACCCATACCCTCTCATATCTCAATAAATGCATGAATAGCAAAGAAGATTTCATAATCAATCCTTTTGCAATAAACCCCTCCACAATGTGTTATTCGCAAACTTGCAAATAACCCCCTCCAACGAAAAGTCCGGCCGTGAAGGAACAATGAAAAACCGGCCGGAACGGAATGCAAACTGGCAACCCCAGAAAACTGGTCCCATAATAAATTACAGGAAAACCCCGATACTGTGCATACACACCCGCATTTGTATTCCGACCGAAATACAAATGCAAAGAGACAAAACTACACAATCAAATACTAAGATCCGGCTTAAGCCAAAGCCGGCTAGTAAAAACCGTCCGATCACAATCCGTGCAATACCGCACGTATCTGATCGAACCCTGCCATATCTCCATACGGCCTCTACAGCGTTTCGCCCGAAAGCTGAGTAACTGAAAGTGTGGTGGACTCTAAAGACTCGTCAATACTATGGCTGTGGATTTAACCACTAGCACGTCAGAGGTATAAGCCAATACGTAACGGGCCACCAGCTATTGACTAAAAGGGACGTCGATGAGCGAACTCATCCTGACACCCTACTGAGCCTGTCAGTGACAATATCCGTACAGTCCGGTCCGTTCGTCTATGAGCATCGCATGTCGGGCCTAGGGGGTGGGTAAAAGTCAGACCCCCAAAAGCGGTACAAGTCGTGTCGGAGTGTAGCCCAGAACACCCTGAGATACTACTGGAATACCTACCAGTAAATCTCCTGCCTTGGCCAAGGACTTCGTGTAATGGCTCTCCTAGACACAGCGCGACCTCACCCCCAATACCGGGAGAGACGAACCCCCGAAGATCCGCTCACTGCCTCCATGTGGCTCGGGACTGTACCCAACTAAAACCTGTTTGCATGACTCCTTTGAGCCGTGGTAGGGTAGTAATCAAAGCACAGTGGGAACTCACACGAGACAAATGACGATCCCCAGGTCGATGAACTAACCTGTACACATGTCACCTGGGAACTGCTATCTGACGTCAGGTATAAGACCAACTAGCATGTTCCCGGCGAGTCCTGTCTGGTGTACGCATAACCCAATGAGCACCTGTATACATCTTAGGTGAACCCACTGACACCAGTGGCCTGTGAGACCGGCCACCGCCCCTCGTCGGGGTCTCGACTGTGTACACTAGTCTACTCTGGAGAATCGATGCCCTGTCTCGAAACTCCCACGACTAGGGACCTTTTAAGGATGTGCTTATAGACTCCAGCTCTCACTTATATGATCGCCTTCATACTGCTGGCAGTCAAGTAAGAATCCTAGGGGCTCTATCAACGTGCAATAGCGACCTGTCATGTCACCTGAAGCAGTACACGATGATAAAGGTAAACCAGATAGCATACTATCATCTCGAGTAAGACTGTCGTACCGGGATAGGTCCTCCCTCAATCATTGCAATCATGTACCTGTGATCCAATAATTGACTCTGAGGGCACTATCTCCAACAATCTCCCACTTGCACTCAAGGCTAATTATTGCGATGTCGCATACTCACAGCCCGTGTGATACCGAACACCCAACTCTTCTACTAGTCAGTCTCACAAAGCCTGTTAGGAAGACTATTGCGTTCGAGGAATAGCCTTAGTGAGTGGATCCGCTCTGATGTATCTTTCTATGTCTCTCTATATCTCAAGTTCGCGGAGAAAGCCATCTCCCGAAATGAGCAATACCTGTCTTAGAATGTCTGGATGTCTGATGGGATCTAGCTCATAAATGAACTCCAAATCCAAACTTCTTAGACTGTATCGTCAACTGAACTTAATCAGTATCCTGCGCCATGCCTCCCTCAGTATTGCCTTGGATCACCTGTCCAAAATACTGCCCCTCGTCGGAGGGAAAACTATAACTCTGACAACCTCCTTGTCGTCCATGTCACCTTGGAAGCCTGGAATGATAACTGTCTCCCAAATGAGGCTGTCGTTATCATATCCCTAGAACATCCACTTATGTTCTAAAACTGCTTCCGACTGTTTCTCCAGGATTGGATCAATGTCAACTTGTTGCATCTAGTGCAAGAACAATATCTGGTGTGGTACTTGACATCTTATGATTGACCCAACTGCCTAAGCAAGTGATCTGTCAATCATGCACATCCCTCTCTACTTTAGTCTATAAGACACCTTTAGAGAGGGTGACTCCATCACCTGCAGGTATACTACCGTGCCAGGAGTCAACCATTCTAAATACTCATAGAATGCTGTCTAAGTACCCTGATTGGGAAACCACCCAAATCTAGATCTAAAACCATAGATCTAGTAACCAGTATGTCTGATATAACGTCCAAGTCCCTTGTGGAGAAAACCACTGTGTGACGACCAAAGTATAACCGATCGTAGTATAGGAATGTCACTCCCTACTTTGTGTATGTCATCCAAAACCCGGATATCACACCCTACTACTTTCTCAACAGATCCATCCCCTATTCTGATGAAGTCAAACCTATGACTGTCACGTCAGAAATAGATGATCTATCTCCGCTATATCTGCTTTAGTCTACAAATAGACATAAACCTGATATCCACCAATGCTTCCGCTGCTCCCACTGACTACGACAACCCTCTGGCAGAGTCATATAGATGTGCACTTCTAAAGCTAGTTTAGAACGACGCTATACTCATCCTCCTTCCGGGTCTCGCAGCCTGGAACAACAACAATGGCAAGTGTGGGTAAACAAGAACTTCCCTGTCACCGTCCCTGAGGCTACCGGAGTACCTCTCGGGTGCCTGAAGTTACCCACCTTATCTGCGGAGTGGCCAATGGAATGTCAAATCAGATTGAATCTTTAGGTTCCTTATCAAATCTTCAGTAATCGTTTGCGGTTCTGGAATCACTTCCAGTTCTACCATACTCCCACTACTGTTTTTGAAAAAAATCCATTTTTAATAAAACTGTGGCGAGTTTAGAACAATATTTCTATTGATCTGCCAGATGGTAGAAAGTCAACCCTCGTCATAACCTGGGTCAACCCACAAACAGCCATTACAGAAACGTGCCTTGAGTCATCCAGAGTCTGGTTTTAATTATAAGCCGGACAACTCCCCGTACCTTAACAATGTTAAGATATGAACTGTACTATATCCAATATAGAACCAGATGCACTGATTTAATTGAACCAGATTCAAATCATGCAGCTGTCTCCAGTGCATGTCAACTAAATGGAGAGAGGCCGATCAGCGTTACTCAACTTAGGAATGCTTCCAATTATGAGTAACCTGAAAAAGAAGCAATTTCTCTTTATCATTACTATCAACTGAATACCATTCACAAGTATCTACATCTTCGATCTCCTTGAAGAATCCCGATACTTGCAAAACCTGGTTCTCTACTTTATTCAAATACATATAACTTCTCAAAATTCGGACCCTGTGTTTCCACGAAACACCTGTCTAAAAACTAGAGAAGTCATAAGTAAACCGAATATAGTACGAGGACCAACCCCTGTGTCCTGATGGACCCTGGACAACATACAATACTCTGTATAAGTCCCTTGAGTCTGACAACTCTTTCACTGTGTGTCGTAGGTTGAAAACTGTACTTATGGTTAAGAAGAATTACACCGCTGTTTAATGCTCCTTACCTAACCATCCACTGATTGGGTAAATGTCACTGACATAATTTCAAAAAGTATATCTCACTCTATGAAAATAGACGTACAGATATATCGATTTGAAATTGGTGCATAACAACGGATATTCAAAACCAAATATTTGCCGTCCGGCAAACAACCCAGGCGATTTCCTCAAATATCACCGATTACAACGAATCCTGATATAATGAGGATAATCACCCAATTCCCAATAGCTTACTCCCACTCATCATCTGTAAAACCATACAGATGTGAGAATCATACCTGGTAAATACATACCCTGGAGCAAGCGTCTAATCGGGAAATCAGTTTTCTTTTAACAGTACACAGTGAAACTGAAACATTGAAATGTTTCGATGGGGTATCCCGGTATTCCTAGTAATGCCTCTACCATTATCCAGATTCACAACTATAACCGTATAATTCTTTGCCACCTCTCCAAATCCCTTTATATGTCTTTAGTCATTACCTTCTGCACACCCTTTTAGGCCAATTGGTTTTCTTCCTTCCCTACCGTTCGGCACCAGCCTATGGTTTGGAAGAAGACTATCCAATAAGCATAATGGGTGTACTGTCCTAATCCTAGAAGCACTCGCAATGCGAGAGAAGGTGAAGATAAAAGACAACCGAATAAACCTTATTCCTATTTCTCCTGAACCAGAATCCATCCCCGAACTGAAACAAGTTCCTTTCGAGTTCGTATATAACCATACGATGGAGTATCCAATAAACTGTGGATCTTCGTAGTGATACGGAGTGTCCTGGAGAAATACAAAGGTGATTTAGGATTGGCGAAGAAATACTTGGTTTGGTCGTGAATATCAGTCGCAATTTACTTTGCCCTCTTACTAATCCCTTGCTTTGTCTTAATCTTAATACCTTCTGCACACCGTTTAGGCTAATTGGTTTTCTTCATTCCCTACCGGTCAGCACCAGCCTAAGATTTGGAAGAAGACTATCTAATTTGCGCAATAGGTGTATTATCTCCTAAACCAAGGAGTACTCACAACTTGAGAGAAGGTAAAAGGGAAAAGACAACTGAATAATCCTATCCGTTTTCTCCAGAACCGGAAACCATCCTCGAATTCCTTCGAGTTCGTATCTAACCATACGATGGTTTTGTCCAATGGAAGTGGACGTTCGCAGTAATACGGGGTGTCCTGGAGAAAAGGGTAAAAGTAGGAGTGGCAATGAGGTCTGCAACTCTGACAATCCAAAAGCCGGTGTAAAGAAGGTTCGGTTAACTTGGTCACTGAGTCAAAGTCTTAGGGTCGGGTCAATGGTCGCTGCCAGAGAGAGAGAGAAAAGAAACACTCAGCGTGCACTCTAACCTAGATCAGAATGGTTATCACTTTATCTAATCCGGAAACCTCCCACTGTACCTCAAATTCTCCTCCAAACCTGAAAGAAGAATTAGTCGGGGTCACCCGAGGAGTAAACTAACTCATCAGTGGGAATCGGGATCCAACTATCATCGCATGATAACGTGACGGAATCCGCTCACGGTATTACACTCCAGAAGGTATGCGCATTTCTGGCAAGTTTCAGTTCTTTTGAAACTCCCGATGTGATTTTTACCCCATGCTCTTATGACCTTGACTTTGGCCAACATATCATAAGTCACATGTCAAGTTCAACCCGTCATTCTCCAGGTTAATTTGAGCCCACCCGTACATACCCTTGACTTGGGCCAAAATGGTAGTACGACTGCCCCAAACCAACACATCTATCTATGCTGCATATGAATACCCAACAGCTACCAAACACTGTGCCTTGACTTTGGCCAACATACACAGCTTGAATACTATTGACTACCCATATGAAACGACGGAGGGCTACGAATGGTTTCTGGCGAAAACCTTTAACGTAATGAACTTGATATCGTTGAAGGAACGGATAGCTTTTAAGAAAATATAGTGACGAAAACCTTTACTAAAGAGGTCACTCCCGGTGAAGGGATCTCGGCTCTTTCCCCGTAGAATGAGGTGCAGGATATTCCAACTGAATACCACGATGCAAAGCAAAAGTAATCGGCTATAGTGAAGTTAATGCCCTGACGCAAACTTCTGTCCAAGGGGTCACTCCCGGTGAAGGGATCTCGGCCCTTGCCTCGTCGACTGAGGAGCAGGATATTCCAAATGAATACCATGATGCAAAACAGAAATGAACGTCCTTGCAATAACAGCTTTTTGAAAAGTGTTCCAACAACATCAGAATAGGTTTGTTTTTAACTTGCATTGATCCGAATCAATGCAGTCCCATCAATTGATCACACCACAAAGAACGAAAATATACTGACGTACGTATATGCCATCCGCATTCGCCACTGGGTCCCGTCATCACCCGTTAGATTAGCTAACTAACGGCAGAGCGGGGACTGGACTAGCGCGGATGAAAAACATATACAACATCTACTAATATATATACCAATATATTATATTTCGCTCAAGGCGTGAATAAAATGCAACATCACAGAAATGTACAGCATCACAGAACAATACAGATATCTGGGATCCCCGGGTTTCACAGAGCCACTACTGAAACCCGACGTTCCCCTGGTCGTGTGGATAGCCTGTGCAATGAAATCCTAGACCCCTACGGGCGCGGCAAGTCACCCGCCAAAACCTGAAGCGAGGCAGCCCTTTCAGCGCCGTGAATGGACCACCCAGCACTTCACGGAATCCGGTAACTTGGGCACCCCTCCTGGGTCAACCTGTACCCCCTACGAGTGCGGCGAATAGCCCGCCAATTCTGGAGTGAAGCCCCCTTCAGTCCCAATGCCATGAGATGCGGGCTTGTTGCCTTCTAGAACCCGGCTATCCGTGCACCCCTCCGCGGGGTAATCCTAGTACAGAAAGTAAAATATACATACAGAAGGTACATCGACCGCAACCTGGCCGTGTCCCAAAATAATAATACAAACAGGCAGTGACGGCAGTCCACATGTCGGACGCTCGCCCCGCAATATCAAATGTACATAATACAACAAAACTGTACTAGCATTGCATCCAGGCTATCCCCCACGACCGATCCGCAACATCACAGCAAAACACAGAACATCAACGTGAAAGTCACGTTCGCAAATCCGTCTAACCGGGCTATAGCAGTTAGACTGGATTTACCGATCAAGTGACATTCACGGTCGCAGATATAATGTAAATACTGTGAAATAATGTGTTTAAAATATCCGATCGATCAAAATTAACAAGTGGGCCCCCAAGCATTACTGTAGCAGATCAGGAAATTCTGGGCCCAATGTTATTATTCCAAAACCCCTAAATCACCCATAAAGCCTACTGGAAAAATTGTACACACTGATCCATCAATACTGCGGCGGAACCGCGGCAACAAGTAGGGTTTTGCCGCGGTTCCGCGCTCCTCTGAAGAGATCAGTGTCTCGAATTTCTACAGTAGTCTTAGGTCTTCTAGCATAGTACTTTTATACAACCTGAAAAATTTTTGGAGACCAAAAAATTTCAACAGAAAACTGTCGCTAGCAAAAAAGTAGATTTTGGAATTTTGGTCGATCGGAAATGCAAAACACATCAAACAAAGCTAGACGAAGTTAATGGCGAGGCTCTGATACCACTGTAAGTGCACGGCGGCGCCCCGGCCGTCAATCCGACGGCCAAATGCGGAAGCGGTGATAAACTTTAATTTTGCGAACTTTGCAAACCGGCACCACCGCGCACTAAACACCCGGATCGGACCATTAAACTAGTTCTAGCTAACTACAAGATGGGAAGAGATATACCGAGTGATCCGAGTCCTCCGGTCTTCTCGTCGTCGTCCCGATCTCCCGCGGAAAACCCGATCGTCGCCTCCTCGCCGGAAGGGCACCACATCGCCTGTATCTTTTACGGGCTCCCGCCTCTATACCGAGGCAACTCGGGCGCGAAGTTGGCTAGCCGACGCGTCCAAGACTTGCTATAGATATAGTGTAGAAGCTTGTCTCTTTTGGGGTTATGAGGTTGCCATGGTTGGAGGAATTTTGCACTAGAATTTCATGGATGCTTGATGGAGAAATTGAGCATGCATGAAAATGAGCTCGGCCACCAAACTAAAAATGAGCTTCCTGGAAGAACAATGAAGCAACCACTCATTTTTGCTCACTGGAAATGAAGTCAGAAGTGTGCATGGGTGAAGTCAATTGATTAAAACCATGCTTCAATTAAAATCATCAGCACTCAAAAACAATTCCAGCACACCCAATTAATATCCATTCCTTACTAAAGAAATAAATCCACTATACAAAATTAAACCTCACTCCAATCCCCAACAGTGGCCGGCCCATTTCCAATTTCCATCACAAAATCACATCAAACCCATACCCTCTCATATCTCAATAAATGCATGAATAGCAAAGAAGATTTCATAATCAATCCTTTTGCAATAAACCCCTCCACAATGTGTTATTCGCAAACTTGCAAATAACCCCCTCCAACGAAAAATCCGGCCGTGAAGGAACAATGAAAAACCGGCCGGAACGGAATGCAAACTGGCAACCCCAGAAAATTGGTCCCATAATAAATTACAGGAAAACCCCGATACTGTGCATACACACCCGCATTTGTATTCCGACCGAAATACAAATGCAAAGAGACAAAACTACACAATCAAATACTAAGATCCGGCTTAAGCCAAAGCCGGCTAGTAAAAACCGTCCGATCACGATCCGTGCAATACCGCACGTATCTGATCGAACCCTGCCATATCTCCATACGGCCTCTACAGCGTTTCGCCCGAAAGCTGAGTAACTGAAAGTGTGGTGGACTCTAAAGACTCGTTAATACTATGGCTGTGGATTTAACCACTAGCACGTCAGAGGTATAAGCCAATACGTAACGGGCCACCAGCTATTGACTAAAAGGGACGTCGATGAGCGAACTCATCCTGACACCCTACTGAGCCTGTCAGTGACAATATCCGTACAGTCCGGTCCGTTCGTCTATGAGCATCGCATGTCGGGCCTAGGGGGTGGGTAAAAGTCAGACCCCCAAAAGCGGTACAAGTCGTGTCGGAGTGTAGCCCAGAACACCCTGAGATACTACTGGAATACCTACCAGTAAATCTCCTGCCTTGGCCAAGGACTTCGTGTAATGGCTCTCCTAGACACAGCGCGACCTCACCCCCAATACCGGGAGAGACGAACCCCCAAAGATCCGCTCACTGCCTCCATGTGGCTCGGGAATGTACCCAACTAAAACCTGTTTGCATGACTCCTTTGAGCCGTGGTAGGGTAGTAATCAAAGCACAGTGGGAACTCACACGAGACAAATGACGATCCCCAGGTCGATGAACTAACCTGTACACATGTCACCTGGGAACTGCTATCTGACGTCAGGTATAAGACCAACTAGCATGTTCCCGGCGAGTCCTGTCCGGTGTACTCATAACCCAATGAGCACCTGTATACATCTTAGGTGAACCCACTGACACCAGTGGCCTGTGAGACCGGCCACCGCCCCTCGTCGGGGTCTCGACTGTATACACTAGTCTACTCTGGAGAATCGATGCCCTGTCTCGAAACTCCCACGACCAGGGACCTTTTAAGGATGTGCTTATAGACTCCAGCTCTCACTTATATGATCGCCCTCATACTGCTGGCAGTCAAGTAAGAATCCTAGGGGCTCTATCAACGTGCAATAGCGACCTGTCATGTCACCTGAAGCAGTACACGATGATAAAGGTAAACCAGATAGCATACTATCATCTCGAGTAAGACTGTCGTACCGGGATAGGTCCTCCCTCAATCATTGCAATCACGTGCCTGTGATCCAATAATTGACTCTGAGGGCACTATCTCCAACAGACTCTGCCAGAGGGTTGTCGTAATCAGTGTGAGCAGCGGAAGCATAGTGGACAAGTAGCTTATGTCTATTTGTAACAACCCTAAATTTCCTATACAAAATTTTTCAAATATTTTTTTTCAAAAATCCACAAAGGGGTATTTTAGCCTGAGCACAAGATTTAGGTAATTATTTTTGTTTTTAATTACAAGCTACAAGAATGAAATAACTCCATTTTTAGTGTACAAGAAATTACTTTAAAATTTAATGTATACTTGGAGTATTTACTCTTGCTGCTATCATTTTAAGTAATTAAATAATACAATAATTATAAGAAGGAGTTTATAGCTCATTGGTAATACCTTGCACTGCTGAACCAAGCCACCAGAGTTCGAATCCCATGCCCCACATTATTTTTAGATTATTTTTCTTTTAAAATTCTTGGAAGCCCAACAGTTCATAGGCCATAACTCCCAAAATTTGAACTGAACCCTAAAAACGGAGTATGCCAAAGTCTACATCAGAGAACCCCGCACCCGACGGTCGCCGGACTCGGCCGGCGCCGCCGGCCGGACTCGGTCGAACGGCCGAGGTCCCAAAACCGAAAAGTTGTCTTTTCGTATTTCCAACCCCCCTATTTACTCCATTTTATTATATCAGTTTCTGAGCGATAAATATAACCAATTTAATACAAATTTTAATGCTTTTTCTTTAATTTTTACAATTTTTTTAATAAAGAAAACCTTTCACCTACCCTACCCTAGCTACCCTATAAATAGACCCCCTACCCTCTACCCTCTCATCCCAAAACACTAGGTTTACTCTCTTGAAATTTTCACAAGAAAGATGTGCTTTGAAACCGAGTTCACGGCGAAGCGCTGACGGAATTCCGGCGACATTCTTTGAAACAACCGGCGACGAAACAATGCCTCGGCCACTCCCCTAGTTCCTCTATACTCTTTAGTATAGATCGAAACCCGTAAGTCCCGTTCTTTTCTTCTTCCTAATTCTTAAAAATACGGAATTATGAAACCCGGCGGAAATCGGAACAAACCGATTTCCGATTCGGTTTTTCTACAAAATCTCATTTGTTACCAATTCTATAATACCCAAACATATTCATGATGACTATTAATCACATAACAATTAATTTAGACAAAGTTTCTCACATGAAATGATAGCTTTTTTGTAATATCGTATTCTTTTCACATAATACCATAAAGTTTATTTTTCTTCTTCTAATCAATTCCATCATTCCTAAATATCTCCATCTTGACCACTAAACTTGTAGAAATCAATTTGAATGAGTTTTCACACATTAAATGATAACTTTTGCAAATACCGTATTCTTTCACTTAAATACCCTCATGTTTAATTTATCATATTTAACCCCTAAACTTCACTATACCTTAAAATAAGTCACGAGGTAATGACCTACCTCCACACCCACGTAAATACAAACCCTAAAATGATTTCATAAAAATTTAGAATACGATAAAATGAAACTTTCATTAAAATACCATAATCTTCATAAAATCATTCTTAAAGGTTTAGATTTGTTACATTTTTACATAAATATTTCTTACTAGGAAAAATACGATAAGTTGTGAACATCGATCGTTTATCTAAACTGACTTTGTGGTGTCTAGGCTAGGCAAGTGTGGTTGGGTAACTTTAAAAAGCCCGCTTCATGATTCGTGAGCGGATCTCTCCCTCCTCACTTGTACTTACCTGGCCACAATTGGCGGTGAAGAGGCGATTTGAGACTTCTAATGACTTGTCGTTTAGACCTTTAGAAATAGGCTAATTGGCTTAGGGAACCCTAGAAACTAAAATACGGAAATTTACAGGCTTTTACAAATAAATACCTTATATTTATAAAACCGTTTTCTAAATGAATAGTATTTATTAAATCTTTGCAAAGCGCCACTACAACCCACCTTTGGGGAACCCGTTAGGGATAGTACGGTTTATCGTGCACCCGCGGGCTAGTAGTGCGAGATTCATACCTCCGCAAGGAGCATTCGGTCTCGAAAGGTTTAAAATACGACATTTAAGAAAAATGAGATTTTTGGAAAATAAAATATTTATATAAAATTATTCTTGTATAAACATATGTATATTTATTATTTAAACACCTATTTTATTATAAAATAAAGATTCCACCTTTTCCTAAAAATTACAAGATTAAAAGTTACATTAAAATACCATGAATTTCAAATAAATCAATTAATACTTTTATTAGGATATATTCACTAAAATAATACAAGTAAAATTTACACTCATTATAACTATAAAAACGAATAACAAATACTTGAGGTGTATCTTGAAAACTATACAAAAGTACTTTTTACATAAAACCCTATCAAGTTTTATAAATTACAATAAGGACCCTAATAATTATAGAACATCAAATTACTTTTCTTTTAGTCTGACTCGGATTTGAGTCTGACTATTTCTGACTTGAATATGATTCAAGTCAATCTATATTCTTTAATATTCCAACTCAATATGAATACATGAATCCCTAAATCCAGTTAACAACCTATTCAACTTGACTGAACCGAACCATGGATATATTCCTTTTACATGATTCCCAGTATTCCATTTACATGACTCTACGGTTATAACCATTTTCTGATATCATGGTTTCGGTCAGTCAGTCAATCAATCATGCAATCAATACAATTTTACAAGATAACAATACAAACAAGATATCACGGGGTTTAAGGGGTAGATTGGTATGGAAGGTGTTAAAGGTGGCACGAGATGGTCAGATTAAGACACCTAATCTATATTCCGTTGCTGTTGTACCGTGGCATAAACGGTTCCTTGAGTTCCTGATACCATAGTCTCCGGGGCAAGTGAGACTCCTCTCGTATACACTGCCATTCTTCTGTACCAAGCTACAAACAACAGCGTTAACACAATACTACAATAATATAACAATATAATACAACTATAATAATATATTCTCTCTCTATCTTACTCTCTATCTATTCTTCTCTTATCTTTGGGACTTACCGAGCGACCTGTTCGCTGACGACATTCTATTTCTTTCTTCTTTGAATGTCGTCAGGTGGTTTGGACCCGGCAGAGATCGAGCCATCACAAGAAGACTTGGAGCAGTTTACTGAAGACCCTGCACAGTAGTTTCATTGTACACTTTTCTTTCAGTACTTTTCATTTCCTGTTATGCCACTGTTTAGGCATCTTTATTTCAGTTGTATTTCCTTTTCATGTATTGTACAAAGAATGTTAATAAATAAAAGTTGTTGTTCTTTTTATACTATTGTCTCTTGTGTATTTATTTCTATATTGCTTAGCTACGCTTAGCGTATGTACTTCTGAGTACATACGTAGCGGACCTCGCCGCGTCCCCTTCGCCGTACACTGGGAAGCGGGGCGTAACACTATTTATGGACTAAAGCAGATATAGCGGAGATAGATCATCTATTTCTGATGTGACAGTCATAGGTTTGACTTCATCAGAATAGGGGATGGATCTGTTAAGAAGGTAGTAGGGTGTGATGTCCTGGTATTTGGATGACATACACAAAGTAGGAAAAGAAATTCCTATACTATGATCGGTTATACTTTGGTTGTCACACAGTGGTTTCTCCACATAGGACTTGGATATTATATCAGACATTCTGTTTACTAGATCTATGGTTTTAGATCTAGATTTGGGAAGTGTCCCAATCAGGGTACTTAGACAGCATTCTAAAGGTGTTTTAGAATGGACGACTCCTGGCACGGTAGTGTACCTGCAGATGATGGAGTCACCCTCTCTAAAGATGTCCTACAGACTAAAGGGGAGAGGGATATGCATGATCGGCAGATCACTTGCTTAGGAAATTGAGTCAATCATGAGATGTCAAGTACCACACCAGATGTTGTTTTGCACGGGATGCAATATGATGATATTGATCCAATCCTGGAGAAACATTCGGAAGCAGTTTTAGAATATAAGTGGATGTTCTAGGGATATGATAACAACGGCCTCCTTCGGGGACGGTTATCATTCCAGGCTTCCAAGGTGACTTGGATGACAGAGTGATTGTCAGAGTTATAGTTTTCCCTCTAACGAGGGGCAGTGTTTTGGACAGGTAATCCAAGCGGACACTGAGGGAGGCATGACGCAGGATACTGATTAAGTTCAGTTGACGATACAGTCTAAGAAGTTTGGATTTGGAGTTCACTTATGAACTAGGTCCCATCAGACATCCAAACATATTCTAAGACAGGTATTGCTCATTTCGGGAGATGGCTTTCTCCGCGAACTTGAGATAAAGAGAGACATAGAAAGAAACATCATGTTGGATCCACTCACTGAGGCTATTCCTCGAACGCAATAGTTTCACAAACAGGCTTTGTGAGACTGATTAGTAGAGGAGTTGGGTGTTCGGTATCACACGGGCTGTGAGTATGTGACATCGCAATAATTAGCCTTGAGTGCAAGTGGGAGATTGTTGGATATAGTGTCCTCAGAGTCAATTATTGGATCACAGACACGTGATTGCAATGATTGAGGGAGGACCTATACCTGTAGGACAGTCTTACTCAAGATGATAGTATGCTATCTGGTTTATCTTTATCATCGTGTACTGCTTTAGGTGACCTTATAGGTCACTATTGCACGTTGGTAGAGCCCTTAGGATTCTTGCTTGACGGCCAGCAGTATGATGGCGATCATATACGTGGGAGCTGGGGTCTATAAGCACATCCTTAAAGTGGTCCCTAGTCGTGGGAGTATTCGAGACAGAGCATTGATACTCCGGAGTAGACTAGTGTATACAGTCGAGACCCCGACGGGGGGCGGTGGCCGGTCTCACAAGCCACTGGTGTCAGTTGGTTCACCTAAGATGTATACAGGTGCTCATTGGGTTATGAGTATACCGGACAGGACTCGCCGGGAACATGCTAGTTGGTCTTATACCTGACGTCAGATAGCAGTTCCCTGATGACATGTGTACAAGTTAGTTCATCGACCTGAGATCGTCATTTGTTTCGTATGAGTTCCCACTGTACTTTGATTACTACCCTACTACGCTCAAAAGAGTCGTGCAAACAGGTTTTAGTTGGGTACGTTCCCGAGCCACATGGAGGCAGTGAGCGGATCTGCAGGGGTTCGTCTCTCCCGGTATTGGGGGTGAGGTCGCGCTGTGTCTAGGAGAGCCATTACACGAAGTCCTTGGCCAAGGCAGGAGATTTACTGGTAGGTATTCCAGTAGTATCTCAGGGTGTTCTGGACTACACTCCGACACGACTTGTACCGCTTTTGGGGGTCTGACTTTTACCAACCCCCTAGGCCCGCCATGCGATGCTCATAGACGAACGGACCGGACTGTACGGATATTGTCACTGACAGGCTCAGTAGGGTGTAAGGATGAGTTCGCTCATCGACGTCCCTTTTGGTCAATACCTGGTAGCCCGTTACGTATGGCTAATACCTCTGACGTGCTAGTGGTTAAATCCACAGCCAAAGTATTGACGAGTCTTTAGAGTCCCCCACAGACAGTTTCTCAAGTTTCGGGCGAAACGCTGTAGAGGCCGTATGGAGATATGGCAGGGTTCGATCATATACGTGCGGTATTGCACGGATCATGATCGGACGGATACTAGCGGGCTTTGGTTTAAACCGGATCCTAGTATTGTACAATGTAGATTTTGTCTCTTTGCATTTGTATTCGGTCGGAATACAAATGCGGGTATGTATATACAGTCGCGGGATTTTCCTGTAATTTATTACGGGAAGTTGCCAGTTTCCATTCCGTTTCAGCCAGTTTTTCTTTCTTCCATACTTGGCTGAATTTTCCATGGGAGGGGCTAATTTGCAAATGTGCAAAAAGCAATTGTGGAGGGGAGTTTTGTGACATGAGGGTTCTTGATTATTCTAGCATCTTTTGATGCTTTTCTTGTTCTCATTATTCTTTGCATTAATGAGATGAGAATTGATTTGGATTTGGTGTGACATAATTTCCTCTTTATCATCTTATTTTCTTATGCTCACCCATGCCTTTTCTTATGCTCACCTCCCTTGTATTTTCCCTCCTCTTTTGATAAGGCCGGCCACATTTTCTATAGGGAGAGAGAGATATACATTTTGTGTGTGAGGATCTTTGGTTCATATTCATAGCAAAAGAAAAAATCCTCAAGCTTATTCCTCTTGCTCTTTTTCTTCTCCACCTCCATTACGGCAACTTCATAAACCCTTGAGACAAACCATTCTACACTTAGCCTACAGCATTCTTGGACACGTCGGCTCGCCAACTTCGTGCCCGAGTTGCCTCGGTCCAGAGGTGGGAGCCTGTAAAAGAACCCGGCGATGTGGTGCCCTTTCCGACGAAGAGATGAAGACCGGTGATTCCGCGAGGAGATCGGGATGGAGGCCAAAGACCGAAGGACACGGATCGCTCGGTATAGCTTTCTACTCTTTCTCTAGTTTGCTAGCATTAGGTTAATGGCCCGATCCGGGTTTTATAGTGCGCGGTAGGGCTGGTTTACAAGTTTTGTAAAAGTTTCGTTTCCGCATTCTGGCGTCGGATTGACGGCCGGGGCGCTGCCGTGCACTTACATCCGATATATCCAAAACCCTTTAAGATACACATATAAACACTCCACATTGAGTTCGCACGACCAGTTTGACCCGTCAATCGGAGGATCCCTCGCTCCAAAGACGAGGGGTAATTAACGGCAGCTTAGTCTGCGGCTGCCGGAGATTCGGATCCCCACAATCAATAAACTCCTGCCTACCCTGACCAGGGGGAATCTGTAGTACGCCTGACAAGCGCGCGCGTATTCCCATCTCAATGGGGTGACGAAAAACATCCTACATAGTCTGGCACGCCCGGTGGGACTAATCTTTCCTCTCATATTTCGGGTTAAACGTTCATGCGAACTCAATCAACATATACATTGATTGTTTGTACTGAAATCATGTTTCTATTTACAAGTTAACGACTTTCGACTGCGATCTTCGAACGCAACAAAATGTCTCCAAGGACAATCTAAGCTCTCAGCACAACTCACATCTCCTACACGATGAAGATGGACGCCAGGACGGTCCTCCCGGCCAGTCTCGGGTGACAGTGGGAGGAGCTACCGCTACCATTTGGCTCTATTCTGTTCGTGCAAGGTAGCGTCGTCCCAGCTTCTCAAGCTCCAGTAACAAACAGACCGGCTTTGAAAGGCAATAGGCCAAATGTGGTAGTCTCGAAGGCGTCCCAACCCAAACGTAAATCGGTGTTTGAACGACTTTCCTTGGCCCCAGCTGGGGGCAAGGCCATCAACACCAACAAAGCAATAAGGCGTCTCGAGCAAGCTCCGGCGGTGCCCCTAACAACTACTCGATCGGGTGTCTTCTCTAAGCTCCCTGCCAATCGACTCACAATGGCTTTCTGGATAACGGATGCCCGCCAAGCCCTCAAAATCGAGAAGCTAAGACAGAAAAGGCTCAGATACCGAGCCAACAAAAGGGTTAGGGTTTCTGCTGATTTGAACATCGCAGGGTTCCAAGAACGAGGTTACCCAGCAACGACAGCTAAAACGGCTGTAAATCTCGCTAACTCTTTTAAACCGCTGAAATTGGTTCAGAAGAATACCAAGACCGTGAGGGTCAAGAAAGCTACGATCTAGACAGCGCCGCCCAAAGACCCAGCCGGACCAACCGTCTTCAGTCGCCTGTCCTTTCCAGAAGACGAAGGGCCGCGACGATGGTCCGAAAAATCAGCCGCCAAAGATAAAGAGATGGCTGGATATGTGGTCCACGCTGTCTACATGGTCGGACATCAAGAAACGAACCCTCCTATGCTTCACAGCCATGGTGATGATATGGTTGACGCTACCCAGTATCGGCTCGGTCTAAATGATGAAGAGCCGGCTCAGGCCATTGAGCCAAAGGAACCCGTGGTTCTTGCTGAATCAAGCTCAGGCGGTAATGATGACCCTGTTGTCATACCCGGAACTATAGAACAAGTATTATTCCAATGGCTTCAAAGGCAACTTCAGGACAGGGATGAGAAGATGGCCAAGATCCATTCCAAAGTCGACGAGATGGCAAACATCGTGGCAAATCTTACAATCCAAGTCGCCCTATTGCAATTAAATCAGAATCAAATTTCGATTCATGAGCCAGGGATTGATACCCGGAGGCAGCCAACCGATTCCCCTTCAGCCCAAGAGCGGAGCGCATTCGCGAGAAACGGCCGCGATCAACCTCCAGTCCCTCCGATATATACACCCAACGTCGTAAGCGGACAACAGGTGAACCTAATACCGACCAACCTCAAAAACCGGTGTTCGGAGAGAGAGGAGAATCTCCATTGAAAGAGAAGCTGGATAAGGTCTATTCCTTCAGAAGGGACAAAATCCGTAAAATATTCAAAGACGCCCTAAGAAACGGTCTACAATTGCAAGAATCAAAAAGACCGAAAGAAGCGAATATGACCAACGACCCCAAATACTGCCCCTATCACAGAGTGATAGGTCATGTCATTGAGGACTGTTTCGTCTTCAAAGATTGGGTCGAAAAGCAATACAAGGCAGGAGATATAGAACTGTCTAAAGGCGTGTTAACAAACTGTCAAGCTGCGACAGCCAATTTCATACAAACGGAGACCGAAGTCCTTCGTGAAACTGATTCTCTCAGACATCTGCCTTTCTCTGAAAACAGCTGACCACCATGTCGTTAAACTGGAAACAGATGACCACCACGTCATTAAACTGGGAATAAACGACCCCTAAGTCGTTAAACTGGGAATGTAAAAAAAATGTGTATAAAAAAAAGCCGAAATGATGGGGCAATTCACAATAAAAATCAGCGAGTAAAATAAAAATGAAAAATAAAACCGAAATGATGAAGCAATCATGAATAACTAGCCGAAATGATAGGGCAATCGCAACCTTCGCGATAAGAAAAACTGAAATAATAGAGCAATCACGGTCAAGAAAAAACCCAATGGCGAATGATGAGTCGCTCCTAGCACCATATTCCAGTGCAGCGATGCAGACGCCAACCAAATTCCAAATCTCATATCCCAACGGTGAATGATGAGTCGCTCTTGGTACCATATTCCAGTACAGCGATAGAGACGCCAACAAAATCCCAAAATTCTCCCGGCCCTACGGTCTGGATCATACATCCTGCAAAACAGCATACAATCCACGGACGTAAAACGATCCCAATCTCTTCCAAGTTCTACCGACGAGACTACATTTAAGGTCCCACCGGCGATGAAGATCCACAAAAAAAAATGTATGTCCACAAGAAAAACGGGCACGGATGAAAACCCGAAAGAGCTCCGTGAGTAAAATCAGCAGGACTGCAGGCGAGTTTGTGAAAACCCGAAAGGACGCAAACTCGTGAAAAAGAGATGAAATACACCCGCAAAGTCCTCTCGACTTTGTGAGGAGAAAACACCTTCGTGGGATCCTTATGACTCACGAAGGAAAAATACACTTGGGAGTTCACACGACTCCTAAGGAGAAAGTACACCTACGAGATTCTTTCGACACGTAGGGAGAAAATGCTTTTATGGGACCCTTACGGCTCATAAAATTGAAAAGTCTTAGGTGACAGGGACCTAAAACCTATCTCCTAAGACATCCCTTCCCAATAAGCAAAGGCAAATGATGATTCGCTCCTGGTACCATATTCCAGTGTAGCGGTGTTGGTGCCGACCCAAAAACCAATTCCCAAATCCTCCCGGGGCAAATGATGAGTTGCTCCTGACATTATTCCAGTGCAGCAATACAGATGCCGACTAAAACCAAAATCCCTAAATCCTCTCATGACAAATGATGATTCGCTTCTGGTACCATATTCCAGTATAGCGATGCTGATGTCAACCCAAATCAAATCAACAATCTCCACATCGGAATCATGCTTCGTTTCAGAGTGTATCCCGTATCGAAATCATGCTTCGCCTCAGTGTATCTGTCTTCCCTGTCGGAATTATGCTTCGACTCGGAATCAACCAGCGACACTTCGTGCCGTCGACCGTCCATGTCGTAAAAAGGGCCGTGCCGGCTTCCTACAAAGCGGGAACCAAATCACTCCGTGCCGGGGAAACGTCTACCACGGACACTCCGTCTCGGAGATGCGTCAAGCGTCGACCGTCCATGTCGTAAAAAGGGCAGTGCCGGCTTCCCACAAAGCGGGAACCAATTCACTCCGTGCCGGGAAAACGTCTACCACGGACACTCCGTCTCGGAGACACGTCAAGCGTCGACCGTCCATGTCGTAAAAAGGGCAGTGCCAGCTTCCCACAAAGAGGGAACCAAATCACTCCGTGTCGAGGAAACGTCTACCGCGGGCACTCCATCTCGGCGACACGTGAAGCGTTGACCGTCTATGTCGTAAAAAGGACGGTGTCGGTTCCCACAAAGTGGGAACCAAATCACTCCGTGCCGGGAAAATGTCTACCACGGACACTCCGTCTCGGAGACGCGTCAAGCTTCGACCGTCCATGTCGTAAAAAGGGCAGTGTCGGTTTCCCACAAAGTGGGAACCAAATCACTCCGTGCCGGATAAACGTCTACCACGGACACTCTGTCTTGGAGACGCGTCAAGCGTCGACCGTCCATGTCGTAAAAAAGGCAGTGCCGGCTTCCCAAAAGCGGGAACCAAATCAAGTTGCCTCCACGTGAAAGAAGATCCATCAATTTCATACACACGACCCACATGTGTGGTGTGCATTTATTGATTGGGGCACTTTGTTGGGGTCAAAAATTACATCCCGGTTGACCAAGTCAAAATCAAAGTCAACCCCAAGTAAGCGGGCCCAAGCCCAGATCAAGTGGGCCCGTGCCCAAGTCGAGCCCCGCGGCCTGCCTCCCCCATGCCAAAATAAAATCATGTAATAAATAATTTTGATATAATTTTTTATGCATGATTGTAAGAAAAATGGGCATAAAGCCAAATTTTTGTAAAGTCTATGGCCCATGTGCAAAATAAATGAGCACATGAGGTATGGGATGGGCAAAATGCCATTTTGTAAAACCCAAGGGGCTATATGTAAGTTTGTAAGCCTATAAAAGGCAACATAATAATGAAATAAAAAATAACTTTTTCATTCCCCTCAAAATCTAGGGTTTTTGTGCCTCCTTCTCCTTTCTCAAGGTTTTAAACCTTCTTTCCTTTTTCAATTAGATCAAGAGTTTTACTCTTCCTTTTCCAAAATTAAATAGTTTTTCACCACAAAACCCACAAAGCGGAGCTCAGATCTTCCATCAGATCTCAAAAAGGGAATTTTTTTTAAATCTCACCCCTTTTCTCCAAGATCCATCTAACCGAGAGGAAGGAGACCCGCCTCCAAAAACCCCACTTTGGGGAAGATCCAAGGCCCAAGGAAGAAGAAAGGAGTCCCCTTTCATCAGCTCCGAAAATATCTTAGGAGTTTAATTCCTCAAAAATATATATATATACATATATAAAATAATAAATCTTTCTTTTTGGGAATACAACTCTCAGTGCAAGGGCTAAACCCCTTTGTCCTTTTTGTCAGGAGTTCAACTCCAAAAGTTAATCGGGAGCACAGCTCCCAGTGCAAGAACCAAGTCCTTTTTGCTGCTGATGCCCGGCGCCCGTGTGCCAAGCACGCGGGGCGCTAGGCACGTAAGGCACTGGCACCCATGCGTCCTTTGGACGCTATTCTTTTTTTTTTATATACACACTTCATAACACTGTCCCCGTTAGAAAAATTTCTAACGGGGCACTGCCCTGCACCCCGCAAGGGGGCTGCTAGCCCTCTTGACCCCCAGCCCGCTATCCCGGTAGCAGGACCCCTGTAAACTCTGCGAGGCTACCGATATATCCAAAACCCCTTAAAATACACATATGCACATTGCACGTTGAGTTCGCATAACCAGTTTAACCCGTCAATCGGAGGTTCCCTCACTCCAAATGCGAGGGGTAATTAACGGCAGCTTAGTCCGCGGCTGCAGGAGATTCGGATTCCCATAATCAATAAACCCCCGCCTACCTTGGGCAGAGAGAATCCGTAGTACGCCTGACAAGCGCGCGCGTATTCCCATCTCAATGGGGTGACGAAAAACACCCTACAGTCTCCTTACCCGGCACAACTTAATATAGCAGGCGGTATTTGTTTTCATGGGGCGTTAGAGCGCATCCATTCTTTTGCTGGTAGTTTACTTGCTTACCTGTAAGGTAAGGGGAGGGTATTAAGTCACTTTATAATCGGACATAATCAAGTTATTTGTTGGTGTAGAAGGCCTTGGCAGAGAAGCCTACGGAGCGGTCGGTAAAAAAACGGGTGCACTAATGCTACATGACCCTACCTTTTTGTAGACGGGGATGTGGTTGCCCAAGAGGGACAATAAAGAAGAGAGAGAGATTGGCCTATACGGGTCTATGTCAGCTGAAAAGATCTTCATATAGCCGCTATGCCAAAACAAGATGCAACGAACTGAAAGCACTTATTAAATGAAAAGTTCCTCCTAGATACATGGCTTACCTTACATGCCCGGGCCGGCTCAACATTCTTGGAAAATTACCAATTTGACCCTTAGTCCAAGTATTATATTTGGTTATTTACTAAAATCTCCTCTTAAGGCTGAGCCGGAGGTCACTTTTCTCGATCCATCCCGAAGGTTTTTCCCCTCTCTCGCCCATCATCTAGCCCAGCTATCGACTCAACCTTTTCTATTTATCTCTACGGTTTTATAATTGGATGTTGAACCCATTTCATATGATGGGAGTTGCCGGAGTATTATGCGCTGCTCTGCTATCGCTGGCTGACTGGGGAACGAGATTCCCAAGTCGATCTCACAGTTGTGAAAAGCCATCCGTAGCTCAATTCGTTCGGAACAGGGCCAATTTCTCGTACTTGCTCACTGTACCCCCTTCGTCGAGTGCCCCGCAGGATTGACAGGTCTAAGTCTTCATTTGTAGGATTTTCTTTGATGGTTATGTAGGCTTAGATCTTTCATTCGGGCCTTATTGAGGCACCATGTGTGTCAATGCGTATAAGCTTGGACTTTCTTAACTCTCTTGCTTCCGAGTTGGACCAGCGAAGGTCTAAGTCCCTATTAATCCGAACCCGAACAAAGGCATCAGTGAAAATAGCAAGCAAGCCAAGAAAGAAAGGCCATACAAGTTCTTAACTGCAGTGTGTAGTGCATCTCCAACAGAACGGATCCCCTTGCATTCTTTTTGGCCTAATTGAATTTCATTGTCAACTAAAGCCATGATGAGCTTTGATCCGGACCGCAAAGTGATCAGAAAAACCAGTGAGTGAAGCGAACGAAACACCGCTCCTATGCTTGCAAAAGGAACACTTGTTCATTTTCCCACCGAATCCGAATATTCGGCCTAATATTTCATTTTTTCAACACTGAGCTCTACATACCAGCATCTACCACTGAACTCCTTCACCAAGCCTCTTTTGTTAGCTTTAAGGAGTCTATCTTTTATACCACTCATAATATCTTAGTTATCCTATCATGACATGTTAATCAAAACCTTACATGCAATACATACTAAAACATGACGGTAATCATCAAAGAAACCATGGTCTTAAAATGAATTAATATGCAAGAACACATAATTTATAACTACATTGCATTTATGTTTTTCATAAATAGACATAAATAAGAGAATGCAATTAGCAATTAACCAGTACTTCGTATGCTTAGTCAGGAGAAGATATATAAAAGTCTAGATTTCAATTTGATACCATGAACGTTAACCACTTTCTCCTGAAACTACCATCAACCTCTAAAATGATGCAAAGGTACCACAAAATTTTCAGAAAATTGCCATCTGTTAATAAAATTGGCACATGACTATCATCTTCTTGCTTTATGACAAAAATGCCTTCATCTTCTTCCTCATCCCTCTTTTCTCCCTTCACAAACCCTTGTCTCGTCATAAGATGGGGTCTTTTTTCAGACTCGCAACAACACCACCTATTCACCATCTTCCCACATCTTATTTATATGAACAGATCTCCAATCCAAACTCACAGGTTTTGATCTAGCCAATATTCCACCATTAACCCTAAATTCCATTTCCATGGCCTCTCGTCTCCTTTCCTAGGAACAAAACATCATTTTATAAATTTGACCAAAATTGGATATCTATGGATAAAGTTTTAAAAGGTATTTGTTTTCTTGTGGATGCAATTTAAATAGAGAAATCGATTTTATAGAATTCATCGATTTTACAAGATCTATATAGGCACTAGATTAGGAGAAGAAGCAACAATCAAATTGGGTTTCCATTAGTATCCTCTCACTGATCTTCAAGAAGCATGAAAGATGAAGTTAGATTTATGCGTAAAGAAATGAGGAAGAAGATATATAAATTTGTTTTGCTTTTGAACAGCAAGAAAGACCTTGTAGCTCATTGGTAAGACTTTACACTGCTGAACCAAAGCACCGGAATTCAAATCCCATCAGCCACATTATTTTTTTAATTTGATTTTTTTAATCCTTTTAGAAGCCCAAGAGTCTACACGTATATAACCCATAAACCAAAAGGTCACACTAAAAACAAACGAGTCCAGGAGATAGACCAAGAGGTAAGGGACACGTGGCGGGAAAACTCGGCACGACTCGGCCGGCAACTCGCCTGACTCGGCCACCGCCGCGGCCGAACTCGCCCAAATCAGATTTTTCCCTTCTTGAAAGTTGTGCCTTTTTGCCTCCCCATAACTCCTACACTGTTCGATTTCCCTGCATTATTCCTGAGACTTAAAAATCCAATTAAAAATATTTTAATGCATAATTTTTAATGCATTTTCTATCAAACCCTAACCATAATCTTTTCTTATAAACACCACTCCATCTCACACCCTCCTACTCACAATCTCTGCCCAAACTATCAAGAAAAATCTCTAGAACTTTTGTGTACAAGTGGAGTTAGCGAAGGGCGAAACTCCGACGAACTTCCGACGACGACCCTAGGAGTTCTCGGAGACGAAAACGACGCACTGACGCCTCCTACCACTCTCTCTTCCTCTTCCCTAATCTAAAATTCTGTAAGTCCCTCCTCTCTCTTCTCTTTTCTATTCTGAAAACTCGTAATTCTAAAACCCGACGGAAGCGGAGTTAATCTGACTTCCGATTAGGTTTTTCTTTAAAAGTTCCGTTTTTCATAAAATCAACAATACCAAATTCTCACAACATGACTATTAATAATTAACAAAACATATTGAACAAGTTCCATTTCAAAAGAATGTATATTGTAATTTTTATCGCATTTTTCAGAAAAATACCATATAGTTGAGCTTCGACATAAAAATATCATTACCCCTTGCAATATATTTAGATAGTTCACGAGGTAATGACCCATCTCTTCACAACACTCATATATAACATAACACGATGATATTGGGAAACATAGATTTGGGAACATACGGTTTTACATAAAACTACTTCCGACTTATATAAAAACCTTTTTTCTACAAGATTATGTATTTTAAACAAATCTTTGCAAAGTGCCGCTACAACCCATTTCGGAGAACCCGTTCAGGATGGTGCGGATTATCGCACATCCTCGGGCTTAGTAGTGCGAGATGCAGACCTCCGCAAGGAGCATACGGTCTCAAATGATTTAAAAATACAATTTTCTTTAGAAAATGTGATTTCTATTATAAATAAAAATTAAATTTTTAATAAATAAATATATATGTAATTAATATTGGAACATCTATTTTTAATATTTATAATATTCCACATTTCCAAAATTCAAGAAAAACATCTCATTTGCAAGAAAATACCATACAAATTCCAATATTACAAATAAATACCATATATTATGAAAAATAGGTTTTATTCACTAGAAATTTCATAATGATAAAATATATATCAACGAAAACTTTAAAGACGATAATGACATACTTGAGGTGTATTTTGAAAATTATACAAAATTATTTTTACATAAAACCCCCTCCAGTTTAACTAAATTACAATAAGGACCTTAGTAAACATAGATTTAAGCGGGACCAGTCTCTTGAGCCTCAGGGAGCCGGAGATATGGGTGCTTGCCTGTTTAAGGTAGATAACTTAACAAACGGTGTTATCAACACGGTAATCGTATTTGAAAAAGACACAAATCCTGTCCTCCATGTGCAGCAATTACCGATAACACAAAAACCTAATTCAGTATTCAATTGCTTTTCTAATTGTCTGACTCAGACTGAGTCTCAATATAATCAATCTGACTTGAATGTGATTCAAGTATCAAACTACAATACAACATGAATCCATATATTTAATCTGTTCAATCAATTCAATCTATATTGACCGAACCGAGCCATGGATATGCATCCAACTAAATGATTCTCCGGTTACATCCATTTACTGATATCATGGTTTCAGCAAGTCATCCATCTATACAATTTATTATACAATTCAACACAATACAAACAATACAATCAAGACATCGCGGGGTTTAAGGGGTAGATTGGTACATAAGGTGTTAAAAGTGGCACGAGACTGCAACCACTAAGACACCTAACCTGAATTCAATTGCTATTATTCCAGATTTTTTCACGGAGCCTTGTACTCTTTATTACGTCCACCGTAGTCTCTGGTCTAACGAGACTCCTCTTGTGTACACTGGCCTCTTCTGTACCAAGTTACAAACAACAGCATTAATACTAAATACAACATTATAACAACATAATACCACTTTAAAAGTTACACACACACACTCTCTCTCTATCTATTCTACTTCTCCCTTATCCTTGGGACTTACCGAGCGATTGTTCGCTGACGACATTTTTTCTCTTTCTTCTTTGGAATGTTGTCAGGTGGATCGGACATTCTAGAGATCGAGCCTGGCACTGAAGACTTCGACCAGTTTACTGAAGATCCCGAGCTGTAGCTACGCTTGTACATTTCCTTTACATTTCTGTTATGCCATTGTTTAGGCATTGGTTTCCATTCCATGTATTTACTTTTCAGATGTATTATAAAACGAATGTTAATAAATAAAGTTATTGTTCATTACATTTGTCTCTTGTGTATATTTCTCTTATATTGCTTAGATACGCTTTACGTGTTTATTTCAGAGTAAATACGTAGCGGCATCGTCACGTCCTCTGCCCGTATACTGAGAAGCGGGGTGTGACAGCTAATCACTAAAACATCCAGCATACTTCGTATTTACTTAAAAGATCCTCATACATATAGGTTGCACTAGAAAAACCTAACAAGCTAAACAGAGATTTTATTTTGTGCATATTTCATTACTTCATCAGGAGGTTAACGCCGAGTCGCTGGGTACCAGGGTATGATTTTAAAACCACTTAATCCCTCTTCTACTCTCAAAATCCTCAACTTCTCCCCCAATTTGGTTTTAGGGTTAGGTTTCGATCAAGCATCTCTCAAATCCATAATGGAAACTGGCTCGTTTTTCTCATCTTCTCCAACAACGATCTTGTTGAATGCAGATGCTCTCTCAATTACAAGTTTCGATTTAGTGGGCAAGCTCATATGAAAGGAGAGCGATTCTTTAGTTGCACTAAATCCCACTATTCAAGTAAGTAAGGCCGTGGGTTCTTTTTGCGAAAAAAAGACATACCTGGATACCAAGAAGGTTAGAAAGCAGCGTAAGCTCAAGCTCCAGTTCCATTTTCCTAACTTTGGATAGAAAACTAGCGCGGGTTTTTTGAGTGCGACCAATACATATGGTGCCGATTAAGTAAATTAGATGTATTGAGGGATGTTTTAGTAATTCGCGAAATATGGGGTTATTTTCAGTAAAAAACCTTTAAAAGTATTAAAAGCATGAGTGGATCTGTTAATTTATAATTTAAGTATATTTATGATGTATTACTTTAATTTATTACTAATACAGGAAGCACCGTTTAGTTTTTTAAGAAGGTGGTTAAAAATGGTTTTAATTAAATCTGCTGCAACCCTTAAAGTTTTTGTTAACCGTAGTAATTTTTTATAAAAAATCCTTGGCCAGCTTAGGAGTTGTCATAAAAAACCCGGCCTCTTTGTCAATCACTAGCATTTTCTATTCTTTAGTCTTCACTCGATGTATGCGCTTTCCATTACGGGAGCTGTCTAAAATCCCTTGATATTTTCAAAATTGTTGTGAATGTGTTACCGTTCAAAACCTTTATGCAAAAAGCCATTTATTCCCTTCAACTACTTAGATACTATGTGCAACATTTTAGATATTACACGCAACCAGTATAAAGCTGTTTTAATTGAGCCAGGGGATTTCTAACAAGAGCAAAAGACCCACCGTGGAACCAGTATAAAGCTGTTTTAATTGAGCCAGGGGATTTCTAACAAGAGCAAAAGACCCACCATGAGTTTTTAGGCCGAGGGCTTTTTGACAATTTACCTTAAATATTTACATGGCTATTACAATTATTGACAAAAAGCTACTGATCTGGAACATCTCAGAATTGAGGATATTTTCTTCAATCAAACGTACCTGGGTGGCCGACCCATGGAATCAGGCTTGGGCCTAAACAAGGCTCTTCGAATAACTTGAGCCTAAACTCATTCCGAACATTCCAGAAACAGGACCCCTCGTCACAAAGCCATCCTACTAGAATTCTCTCCTCGCAACAACTTAAATAAAAAGAAAAGGAGACCTCTTTTCTCTAATCAAAGATCAATCCAAGCGCCGTCTCTCCAAAATCCCTTGTCTCTCTAGATCTCTCTGTAAAACTTCAATCCCACGATCCCAATGGCCGACGAGGCCAAAGCCAAGGGCAACGCCGCCTTCTCCTCCGGCGACTTCGCCGCCGCGATCAACCACTTCACCGACGCCATCGCCCTCGCCCCCACCAACCACGTCCTCTACTCCAACCGCTCCGCCGCCTACGCCTCCCTCAACCGCTTCGCCGAAGCCCTATCCGACGCCCAGAAGACCGTCGAGCTGAACCCTAGCTGGTCCAAAGGCTACAGCCGCCTCGGCGCCGCCCACTTCGGTCTCGGCGACGTCGAGGACGCCATCGACGCCTACGAGAAGGGCCTCGCCATCGATCCCAATAACGAGGCGCTGAAGTCGGGGATCGCCGATGCGAAATCGAAGCTTAGGTCGTCGATGGGCGCGTCGCCTTTTGGGAAGATCTTCCAGGGGCCGGAGCTTTGGGCGAAGCTGACGGCGGATCCGACGACGAGGGGGTATCTGCAGCAGCCTGACTTTGTTAGGATGATTCAGGACATTCAGAAGAATCCAAATAATATCAACATGTATTTGAGTGATCAGAGGATGATGAATGTGTTGGGGGTTTTGCTTAATGTGAAGATGAGCGGTAGGCCTGGGGATGATGAGAAGGAGACGGGGAAGGAGAAGGAGCCGGAGGTTGCGAAGAGGGCGCCGGAGCCTGCTCCGGAGCCGATGGAGGAGGAAGCGAACGAGGAGAAGACGGTTAAGGAAAGGAAGAAGGAGGCTCAGAAGGAGAAAGAGGCTGGGAATGCCGCTTACAAGAAGAAGGATTTCGAGGAGGCGATTGAGCATTACAGCAAGGCCTTGGAGCTTGATGATGAGGATATCTCGTTCCTTACGAATCGGGCTGCGGTCTATTTGGAGATGGGCAAGGTAATTTTCATCTTATTATTCTGGGTGTTTATCATGTTTATATTGATATTGATGGTATATTTCGTGAGGTTTCATTTATATTTTTTGCTTTCCACATGAAATTTCACGGCATGCACCTCACAGACTGTTTATTCATGGGTAGCAGAAGTAGGACTAATGAATAGCGGGTATGCAGTATGCATTGTTTTATATTTTCATTGATATTGTTATATGTTGTAGATTGTTTGAATATGGCATGTTTGCAATTTAGTTTAGGAGATGTCTGTGAGTCTGTGCACTTCACTTTATATGCGATTTAAGGTGTCTAGTATTATGTATATTTTATGGCTTTTTTACTTAAAGCCCCCAAAACTGAGCTAATTACTAAACCCCAAAACCTTGATAATTACTTGTTATCCCAAACGTTTAAGTTGCATCATTTTTACCCAAGGAAGTCGGGCTAGGGGTATCAAACCCCAACCTACTCGTATTCACTCTTCTTCATCAAAAATTTCAAATTAGAGCCCTTATGGTTTTGATTTGGAATTTTAGATGAAGAAGAGTGAATATGAGTGGGCTGTGAGGGTTTGAGAACCCTAGCCCGACTTTCTTCATTAATTGACTAATGGAGATTTTAACGTTTTGGATAATAAGTAATTATCAAGTTTTGGTTTTTTAGTAATTAGCTCGGTTTTGGGGCTTTTAAGAAAAAAAACCCATTACGATATTATAGCAATTCAATAGTTGGAAAAAACACTAGGTTATACATGTTATAGCACCTGAAGGTGGAGTAACTCCATGAGTTTTCCCCCATACCCCCTCCCCCTCCCGGGGGAAAAAGACCCAACTTAAACCAAAATTAGACCAGTATATGCAAATATCCATATTTAGTTCATCATGTTGCTTGGAAGAATGGGTTTGTTAAGAAGAAGGATGAAAGAGAGATAGAGGATAAGAAGAGCTAGAGGGATGAATCAATTGGGGAAGGGGCCCCTTCATTTTGATGGGTTTGGGTTTGAGCTTCACAATGGAGTACTTATGAATATTGAGGTTTTTTTAAAACACAATAAGAACGAAGAGTTTCTGACTTGGGGATTTCTAAACGCCGGAGTACGAAATAAAGTGAAGGTAGGAGACAGAAGGAGATGGAAGAATTCTATGATAGATTGGGCATTTACTCTCATCTAGTAATCTATACATTTCATTAGGTTTTTTCTTCCATCCTCCCAAAAAGCGCCTAATTTTATATTCCCTCCTTTCTTAGGAGTATTTTAACCACTATTATGGAATGTTCCAATGTATGCCATTAATTAACCATCAATGTATTTAGCACAACATAAAATTTCATAGAGGGTGATATAAAACTATGAAACGAAGGGTGATATAGAATTCTATAACTTTTGGGGGATAACGATGCAGAGAAAAAAAATCCTAATTTCCCCCCAAATCGACCCAAAATAAATTTAGCCTAAATAAATACTTTTTTCCACATATAGTTTTGCTACTAAATAGGATACAAAAGAACACTTCAACTGAAGTAAAATTGTGAAAGAATTAAGCATGCCTTACAACTGATCCTTCTGTTGCTTCATTATCCATGTTCATAAAAAACAAAGACATGCCAATTCCACGCCATGACTTGATCATGAGTGATTGTTGATTTTACTCAGATGTTTAGGTCTTTGCGACTTACACTTATTCCTTCCATAGGCATTATTTATGGAACAATGGCACTACCAAACACAAACTTATAATGGCTCTTTTGCTGCTTATTGAATTGACCTGTAGTTAAGAATCCATTCAATTTGGCTTTCTCAACTGTTGTACCTGCTTTTGGGGATTTATATGAATCAGCATTTCCAACAGACATGCCTTATATACTAAGGAAGGTTCAGGAATTTGTTTGCTGCTTCAAATTTGTAAAAAGTATTAAAAATATGACCACCGACTGACCGACATCACTAGTGATATAAAACGACGATCTTTGTATTTTAGGTGGATGGAATTCATGCGAGGAGTGCCTGTTAAATAGATATTCATATATGGATAATGTGTATAGAGCTTTGTCGTCTGTTTTTTTAAAAATAATTTGTCTTAGCAAGAGATATATTTCATTACTGTTAGCGTGCGTGCCTACAGGCTACAAATGTATATATATGTATGTGTGGATGTGTATATGTGCATATGGGCACAAATACATTTGAGTGAAGTGGTGCTGTTAACATCTCACATTCCTATTATGAGTTTCTGTGGATGTATCCTTCCATTTCCTAATGGCTATTCTCAACTTGTGCCTGACTGCTGCTGCTCCCACTCCTAGGCCTTCTCATAATACCAGGGACACCCCCCCTCCTCCCTTACACCCAAAAAAAGAACACAAAAATTTGAATTTTTTGGGACATATAATTCATCATATCATGTTCATGATGCACAATCCCAAAAAATAAAGCCTGAGTCGCAGAAAAAAACCAGACATAAAACGCGGTTATAGGTGATTAGTGACAGCAAGTGCTACATGTGGATCCCTGTATGGTGAGTACTTGATTCTTGTATGAGAGAGCGTTGAGTGATTTACCCGTCTTTGGGACTTCCCGTGCTGTGCTGAGGCATTTTTTAATGGTTCTCGGGAGTAAATAACTACTGTTGAAAGATTTGATGTCATTGTTCTCTTCATATCACAAAATCAGTTGAATAGTTTCTTTACTTCATAGCAAACTCTCCATGGAATAATTTAGATGACGTAATTTCTTCTTTTGAACTCAGTATGAAGAATGTATAAAGGACTGTGACAAAGCTGTTGAAAGAGGCCGAGAGCTTCGTTCCGACTTTAAGATGATTGCAAGGGCGTTGACTAGGAAAGGAAGTGCTCTCGTGAAGCTTGCCAAAACTTCCAAAGATTATGATCCTGCCATTGAGGCTTTCCAGAAGGCCTTGACCGAGCATCGCAACCCTGATACATTGAAAAAGCTTAACGAAGCAGAGAGAGCAAAGAAAGAATTGGAGCAACAGGAATACTATGACCCTAAAGTGGCTGATGAAGAGCGTGAGAAAGGTATTCTTCTTTTGATTTGAAAATACTGTTTCATATTCCAATTGGTTGGCAACTTTGACAATCACATCACATGTGTTACGTCCCTGTTTTCGACCATTTTATTTTCGCACTTAAGGATGCTAGTAGTTAGTTATACCAAGGCTGGTATTGTGTATCTTCCATTTTAACTGTTACAATTTCTATGGACTACCCCAAATATAAATTTGACTTTCATTGTTTCCATTTTGGAAAAACTGTTTTAACACTTTAATAATGAATGGCGAAGTCAAATGTTCAGGCATTGTCATATAAAGTTGCATGTAATTCTGTAGGTATTGTATCTTAGAAGTTAGGTGCTTTGTAAAGTGGTCTAATCATTTCGGTCTCGATCCCCTAAACAATAAAGGAGTCCTAAGAGGAAGAAGCAATTTTCTGCTTTAAGTTTGCAAGTTTGAAGTCGGGCGGGTGAGTAAATGGGATGGATTTAGTCTGATGTAGTTGATCCATGAATCCCTGACATCCAATTTTGATTTCTGTAAGCTACAGTTTGAGGATGTTTGATAATGTGAAGTCATATATGGTATAGTTAATATTAGAACTATCTTTTGGGGTTTAAAACTAGTTCAGATATGTGTTACATAGAAATCTGGGGAAAGGGTTAGATGCTGTCATATCTACCAAAAGAACAAATCCCTCTATTCTATCCTCAAATGGTTTGTCATTTCAGTATCTTGCTCCCTTCTTTTCATGTAATTTAGTATTTAGCGATGCCTTATCTGATAGGGAAAGTTCTTGAGTCTTCATGCAATTCACTGTCTCAGGCCACACTTTCCCTTCTTTGGCATTACAAGTATCTTTGTGGAGTTCACTGGACCAAATGGTCCTCATTAATATCTTAAAAGCAACTTATTTAATTATTTCTTTTATGAAAGCTACTTGTTCATTTTTATCGTGAAAAAATACTTATTTAATTTTTATGAAGTTATTTCTCTTTGCTAGTTCTGACAGAAGTTGTGCTCCACACTCTTTCCTATTTTCATGCAAAAACGTTATAGGGCAGTAAGCTTAGTTCAATTTACAACGAGGACCAATAACCCATCTAATTAATTGATTTTGAATCGCAGGGAATGAATTCTTCAAGCAGCAGCAATACCCGGAAGCAGTGAGGCACTATACTGAAGCACTTAAAAGGAACCCTAAAGACCCAAGGGTAAGATTCCTTGATTGAACATATAAAGTTAGTGATTTTTCTATCATGCTCAAAGGAACTTTGTAAATCATCCTCTGTTTTCTTTAGGTTTATAGTAACAGAGCTGCATGCTACACAAAACTGGGAGCTCTACCAGAGGGACTAAAAGATGCAGAGAAATGCATTGAGTTAGATCCAACTTTCACCAAGGGCTACACAAGGAAGGGTACTGTTCAGTTCTTTATGAAAGAATACGACAAGGCACTGGAAACGTATCAAGAGGGTTTGAAACATGATCCAAACAATCAAGAACTTCTTGATGGTGTTCGAAGGTAAAACTTATGTTCTAGCTATTCTTGTTGAACGTTCTGGCAACTATGGTTTTCGTACTGATAAACTCTGGTAATTGGTGTTTTTAAGGTGTGTTGAACAAATCAACAAGGCTAACAGAGGTGATATTAGTCCTGAGGATCTCAAAGAAAGACAGGTTAGTTACCATTTCTTTTGTTCCTTTTTCTTGAGTAGAAATTTGTTGAATGTTAACTATTTAACTTCCGCGGTTGTTCAATTAGGCAAAGGGGATGCAGGATCCAGAAATTCAGAACATCTTATCTGATCCCATAATGAGACAGGTATTACAGCGTTGAGCGAAGAAAAGAAAACTATTCTCAGTCTTTTATCTCTCTCTCTCTCTCTCTCTCTCTCTATATATATATATATATATATATAGTTGTTTACTTGGTCTGATGCTGTAATTTTGGGTGTTGATGTATCAGATATTGGTGGACTTCCAGGAGAATCCATCATCCGCTCAAGCTCACCTGAAGAACCCACAAGTAATGCACAAGATTCAGAAGCTCGTCAGTGCTGGCATTGTTCAGATGAGATAATAAGTACCAGGATCCTTCGGTCTTGCATGAACATGTGGTTGTGCTTATGTTAGTCATTTATTGACCGAATCTACTTGTCTTTTGTTTTTAATTCTTGTTATCCTCCAAACTATCTTTTTCTCTAGTGAAGTAGTTTTTTTTATTGTTATTATGTTTTATGTTTGTGTGATAAAATATCGTGATCGTTGATGCTAATGGCTAAGCGTCATGAATTGTTAGTTTTGGTATAGTGGTAAGGCAATGTTTATTGAGGAGGATGTTTCTCCAGGAAGCGTGGATGAGTTGGTGCTTTGGTGGTGCTATGATTTAAGGCTTTAAGCCTTTCTTCCCTTGGATTGGCTTAGAGTTTCGTATTTAATATTTTTATTTGTAAGTCCCAGTTTATGCAACTTGATGTTCTTGGAGTATGGTCACTGGATATTGGAAACAGGAGAAGTCTGCCTTCGTTCCCGAGCTTTTAGCTGACCTTTTGGTGAGGGAAACTTGGTTAGATTTGAAACTTGGTGAAGTTATTTGGCTTTCGAGTTTAATTTTGGTTCGGCAGGTTAATAACTTGGGGGTATAGGTTTGGAGTTGGTCTAGATTCTGCGAGAATATTTCTTGTTATCCCATGATGCAGTGTTTGGTTTTCATTTTGTAGCTGAGAGTCGAAAACAAAAAAAAACAAGAAGGATGTAGCGTTAAGTTTTGAACAAGATCAATAGAACGTAATTTCATTCTTTCCTTTCCTAGTATTAAGGATTCAGAGGCTGTATATAAATACCAAAAAATCTGGTCGTGCATACAGAGGCGATAATTTTGTGAGTAAAATTTACTCTTATTTCCAAATCCTTCTGTTATGATATGAAGACAGACATCGTTATTGGGTTTCATGGAGAAGTATTGTCCGGTTTACATATCTAATTTTGCAAGTAAAACTTTTGTTGTTCTTGTCTTGGAATCTGGATGCCCTAACCTAAACTAAGGGTCGATTTGTGTCTGAGAAATCATAGGGAATAAAACTGCGCGCACGGCTGGTAGCGGGAAAAGCTCAGGTAAGTAGGCAAGTCTGTAAGAAAAGAGGTAAACTAGATCGTGTTTTCATGAAATAACTCATTTTTTCTCTCACAAATTTTCTCAACTAGTTATGGTGAGAACCAAATAGGCAATTTTTTGTGTGATGGAATTAGAACCCTGGCTCCCTTGGTTCTCCTTCCTCCACCAATGGCGCCGTGGTCCGATCTCCCAATAGAGCTCTAAGCCCTAATCCGCGCCAAAATCAACTGACATCGGCGACTACGCTCGCGCTGCTGCTCAATGCCCCAACCACCAACCTCAGCTCCCATGTTACGATCTCAACACGATGTCCCGATGCTTCTTCAGCCCTTCAGCTCACCGCATCCACGCCTTCGACATCCCCGAGGCCGAGGGCCACGCCCTCCTCTCCTCCTCCAACGGCTGGCTCGCCCTCCTCTCCCAAACCCTAGACGTCTGGCTCCTCAACCCGATAACCCGCATCCGATCCCACGGAAGAATCCCTCGTATCGATGGTTTTCTGTATGGCCTCACCAGCATGGCCTCCATCCGTGGTGGGTGCTACGCCTTCTTGAATTCCTCAACCGATGGCGTCATCGCTTTCTGCGACACGTCCTCATGTCTTTATTACTGTGGGCCCGGAGATGAGGACCGGATAAGTGTCCCTCTCGACATCGATTGTGTTATGTCCCTCGAGTACCACGGAGGGAGATTCTACGTTGCTAATGATATTACATTGTTTCAAGTTTATGACGTCGGATCAGCCGGGGGATCGAGCAAGGAGCGAGTTGGGGTTCGAGGCTCCTTCGCGGTTCGCTTTCTTTGTGAAGAGGGCTCATGAGCTGCTACTTGTGGGTATCAGTGATGTGGAGGATGTGGAGGGGAAGGATGAGATTTTCTTGAGGTGTACAAGGTTGATGATGACGGCGTGAACGTTGGACGGTCGGAGCTCTAAGAGATCGGAGGATACATATTTTTCTTTGCCCAGCATAGGTTTCCGGCTGTTGCGCTCTGTGATGCTTATGGCTTTATAGGAAATTGTGCTTGTTATACTTATAACGAAACCGGAGTGAAACGTATGAAGGTGCAATATTTTGAAGATTTCACCGAGGAGGTGCTGCCTTGTTTTTGGAACGATGATCTGTCTTCGCTGAAGTCTGTTTGGATCACACCAAGCATGCGTTAGCGGCAACAAGTTGGAACTGCTTGTGTATCAGGTAATACCCGATTTGTTGCTTTTTTTGTGATTTATTCAAGCCTTTTCTAGTAATTTAGTTAAAGATGATTGTGCATGCTATATGTTTGATTTAATTCAATTATTCAGTCTTATTATGATGTGCAACTAATGTTAGTGATCAAAATAGTATGCTTAACCCATAAGGACTCGCATAAGTATAAGATTTAGGTCAAATGAAAATTGTAAATAGATGTTGTTTGAATGCTACATGCTACCGCTCATAATCCCACACAAGGGAGTTTGGAGAACGGCTACTTGCGAGCAAAAAGAATTAGGGTTCGTCTGTGTATTACATAAGAGCATACCGATGGCGACGTGTTTTGTTACGTATATGTACGACATGGAGACATCTTTAGATCTATATGATCGGCTCTTAAATATCCATGCTATAACGTACTTTGCAAATTCTTTGATATTAACATTTCACAAGCTCGAGATTATAGCTATTGGGATTTATGGCCTTATAGTGACCAAGGATGAAGGTAAAATGGGTATTTTTGCTTGGCAATTGCTGATTATATTCTTTACTAATGAAATTTGTAAATCACTACCGGTGCCAGCAAGTTATATCTGCGAAAACAGTTTTGCGATGAAAAATAACAATGAAATTAAATGAAATATGAATTAACTGCAAACTGCAGAGTACAATAATAATATAGCTAGGTTTCTCCATTCTACAATATGCGGATGACGGATGACACTGTCATCTTTGGTGGTGATGATGTCATGAGTGCAATTAACCTCAAATGGGTTTTGTACATATTCGAGTTTTGGGCGGGTTTTGAAATTAACTTCCACAAGAGTAACATTACCCCGTTAGGAGGCTGTGGCAACATTGACATTTTTGCAGATATATTTGGGTGTGACATGAGAGGTTTCCCGATTGATTACCTAGGCTTGCCACCGAGACCGGAAGGTCTCAAGAGACAAGACTGGATCCCGATAATTGAGCGTATTGATAAAAGGCTAGCAGATTGGAAAGGAAGTTTTCTTTCGAGAGGGGGTAAGCTAGTACTAGTTAACTCTGCTTTCTGCGATGCCAGCTTATACGTTTTCCATGTTCCATGCTCGGAATTGGGTGATTGATCAAGACGGAATACGTAGAGAATTTAGGGAATCGGGGCACGGTTTCAATATGATCAATTAGAAGAGAGCGTGCAAGGAAAAAATCCTTGGGGGTCTAGGCATTATTAACCTAAGAGAAATGAATCTGGCCCTACTTAGCAAGTGGTGGTGGACCTGGTGGTTGATGCACGATGGTTGTCGATGTGTGTGGTCGCCTTTATTTGATTTATATCGAAGACATGCGAGATTTATGTTCGGGGGCAATACCGAGAGGATCAAGGGTGTCTCGTTTTTGGAAAGGGACTCCAAAGTTGGGGAGATGTTCTTTCTTAGCACTAAAGTTATCATCCATAAGGGATCACATTCAAGGTTTTGGATCGATGTTTGTTGCCTGGAATCACCCCTTCAATGTTCATTCCCAATCCTTTTTAATCTGGCATGTAACAAACATCAACTTCTTGCATCGGTTTGGTCCACTAGAGGGTGGACTTGTGACATGATATATCTGAAGAATGTTTGGAAGAGATAAGGATGTTAGCACATCTTATAAGCATTGCCCTACACCTAAGATAAGTGGGGCGGATGAGAGAAGATGGAGGTGGAAAAATGATGAGATATTCTCGGTGAAGTCGATGTGTAGATTTTTGAATAATGGGGGTGTCTCATCAATTGAATCTGAGATTATTTGGAAGGCGACGGTGCCGTTAAAAATTATGGTTTTTATGGTGTTTAGCAAATAATGGGTTACCGGCTAGGGATAATCTCATTAAACGTAACATTAACGTCTTGTCTACGTGCGCGGTGTGCGAGTTAGAAGAGGAGTGACCACTTGTTTTTTGGATGCCAGGTAGCAAAGGAAATTTGGTCTTGGGTTGGGACTATGTTTAGGTGTGGCCTTGATAATGTGGAGTGTATGTTTTGGTGGCGTTCATGGAGAAATATGGACATTGCTAGAAAGGACCGAGCTAAGTTGGACTCGTTGACGCGGTTTATTTTGTGGGGTATTTGGCTAGAACAAAATGCGAGATTCTTTAGAAACACTAAGAGATCGATGCAAAGCTTAATCTCAGGTATTCATATGGAATTTTTGATTTGGACAGGTGAACATAAGAAGAATAAAGGCACGAGCTCGAGGGCGGAGGCCTCAGATGGTGTGGGTGATGGGTCAACGTGAGGCCCAACGAGGGCGGGGTGATGGATGATGCCTTGCCTGGAAGTCGGGAGTGTCAATGGCCTTGTGTAGCTTGGAACCCCTCCTCAGCTGGGTCGGTTTCCGCCATCGACATTCCTCTTTTTGGCTTATGAATCCGGGTGTTTACTTACTGCTGTTGATTAGTATATGGATGATCGTATGTTGTTTCAGTGGCTGTTGGGTTGTCCTAATTGTATTGCGCTTGCGCTTTTGATGCACTGTTTGTGTTTGTATACATGTCTCATTTTTAAAATGAAGCTAGGTGGGTCCCCCGCCTTTTATATAAATACAATAATAATAATATATACCTAGGTTATATATAGCCTGTGGAAAGGATTTCAAATGATGTATCAAACAATATTCAAAATATGGGCAGATAGACTCTCTAAGTTACGCGAAAAATATATTTGTCCAAGGCATAGTTTTGGGACTATATAAAATGGTTTATAGCGTGACATACCGTTTGTATCGGATTAATCTAAACCATTGCGCCTAACTAGAATTCTGTCCTTTTATACTCTCGATGCTACAGTCATGTTAAATCTGCGGACCTCTCCAGCAGGGAATCTTTTATATAATTTTTTTATTTTTTGGCATGGTGCAAGCAGGATTTGAATATCTGATTCCATTTGGATAGCTAGAAGTTCTGCCATTCAACTACAGTCTGCACACGCTTGTGTTCCACTTGGTTTGAGAAGGACATACACAATCCAATAACGAGTACGAAGTAGTTCAACACTTCAGCTTGCTAACTGTAGTCGGATGTTTCCTTCAGGCGATAGATCTATAGTTAGGTTTGTGGCCAAGTATAAAGACAACAAGGTTAATTGGGATGACAGCTTTACGTTGATGCAATTGAGAATAGTTAATCGGTGAGCAATTTAGGGAGATCTTTTGATTTTGCTTTAATGTCCAGGGGACAATAAATAGAGGATATGCTTCTGTTATAACTCATACAACTTACAAAAACTTGGTAGGGTTTCAGCATTGGCATTGTTGTTGGTGGAGAGACAGATTATTGATTTGCCTATGTTTTACTTTCGATTATAAACTAGAAGCCTACATTGCAGTAGGTAGGTTTAGAAGAACGAGAGCTACAGAATTTTGGAAGAATTATGTTGCAAGTATATATATAATGACTCCTAGCACGTTATCTCGTACACTACATATTTCATCTTGTTTTTCCTTGCATATTTCAGTATCGCTCCGTGTTTATTTGAGTTAATATGCAATCATGTCCTTCCCATCAAACTACGCTAATTTGTAACCCATAATGAGACTGGTATTCGCCATGGTGCCTGTATAAATTATGCGGAAAGTCTTTGCAGGAAAAAGTTGCAGCTGGTATCGGGTCACTTCAGCAATATGTTTCTTTTTTCTGAAAAGTGTTTTTTGCAATGTGTGTGGCATGAACTAATCAATATTATTGGGTAATGGTATTTTGCACGTGCGATACACGTTTTATTAATAGAATGTGTAATATTTATATAAATCTGAATGAAGCATGTAGCTTTATTAGAATGAAAAAAATTCTTGAGCCCATGGATAAATATAAAATGGGGGGCTTTTGATTTAAAATTATTTTGAATGTTAATAGATGAAGAAAATAGCCATTTTAGTAACTTAGATCAAGAGTATTCTAGAAAATATTATAATATGTTATTTACCATATTTAAGTAAAAAAAATAGTTATAAGTAAATGAAAGTGGAATTTGAAAAATGACAATATTAAAATAACTTCTAGAAAGCTTTTTTTGTCTTAAATTTGAGTATAATATAGATTGAATTTGGAATTCAAACTAATTTCTAGAAGGTTTTTTTTGTCTAAAGTTTTAAAGAATGTGGAGTGCATTTGAAATTTAAATTAATAAAACAATTAATTATCTTTGTCTTTTTCTTTGATATTGTGGAGGCTTTAAGAGTTGAGATTTTTTCTCTCCTTTTTTCTTTGTTTTTCAAAAAATGGTGAAGGTGGACTCCAACTAATGTCATTTGCATTATATAGTAGTGATGGAGGTCGGAATCGCTCTCAGATGTTGTCCTCCGTCGATCTTACGGTCAGTGAGGCTGAACAGTTGAGATTGGTGGTGAAACTTTGGTGTGGATCTCAATGGGTTGTTGGTTGTTGTTAACGCTGAACTACCTGCAAAGGAAGTCCCAGAATGGGAAACCACCGTAGGACCCTTCGACGATCAAGTAAGTACCGAGAAATAAATGGGCAAAGTAGCGGCGTATTGGATTCAATTCGAGTTACCTGAGTCGTCTGGAAAAAGGGTTTATATAGCGGTCGCATGGAGCAAGCCGATGCGAGATTCTCGCCGTCCGTTACGTCCCTGCATTACGTTCGCGTTGATGGCGGGATACGCTCATTAATGGCGAGACAGGCTCATTAACGGCGAGATACGCTAGCGTGAGATGCTGGACATGGAGCGGCGGGGATCTCGTCGTGGCGAGATATACGGAGCCGTTACGGGGGCGTTCGTGCTCCATGCTCTCGACCAAACAGGGGACGCCAAGGAACCTCAGCTATAGGATGGCTCAAAGACGAGCAAGTGAGCTGTGGAGTCTCAGCTATAGGATAGCTCTGAGACGAGTTATTGGCTGGCGGTCAGCTGAAGGGGAAACATACTCTGGGGAGGTCTTCTAAAAGGTTGGGTGCAACCTCAGAGGTGAGGCGCCGAGAAATGTTCCTAATGCATCATACTTATTCCAGCTTCGTAGCCTCCAGGAATCTAGTGGGCTTATATGGATGGCACGTCATCCGCTACGTGTCGTGATCTGGGGAATTCCCATATATGCGTATCATCATTAGCCCCCTACTCTCGTTCTGATCTATTTATGGGTAGGGTCGAGAGTGGTCTGCTCGGTTTTCTCTATTTAGCTTGGTGTCGAGAATTCTCCGTGGTGGTTTGTCCGAAAATGACATGGCGTTCGGCGGTTATGTCTCTTCGATCTCCGAGTCCACGTGGCGTTTACCGTGCGCCTTGGTTTTTGTGCATATCCCCGATGACATCAGCGGATTACTGAGAGGGCGCAGCTATAATGGAGACGTTGCTACGCCTGTTCAGGCCGTCGATTTCATGCTACGTGGCCGTAATTGGATGGAGGATTGCGAGACGTTGCTTCCGCCGGTTGGATCCATGTGGGGGGGGGGGGAGAGGGAAGCGCCCAATGGTTGGCTACCACGTGGCGTCATTGGGCCCGTGGAGCGCGACACTTCATTTTGACGGGAGAGGATTTGGGCCATCAGATTGCCTTTGCTTAGTGTATAGATAGGGGAGGCCTATCCCTAGGAAACACTTTTGATTCGCTTGCCTTCTGTCGTCTGTGAATTGCTTGGCGCTCCCGCTTTTAGGTCGAATCCTCTGTCCAAACTCTTCTTCAGCCAATCTTCCTTTGAATCAGGTCAGATGTCTTCCTTTGATCCTATAGTAGATGTAGTTAAGGTAGAGTCAGGTGATGAGGTTTCAACCTCTGAAGCCGAGTCTGAGGGGTCATCTTCATCTTCCTCGGCTTCTGATAGCCGAGAAAGCTCTTCTTCCTCCGCGTCGAGTTCGCCCCCAAAGGGTGGCGATTCCATTATTCCTCGTTGTCAGGGGGCTAAAAAGGCCCCCAAAGTGCATATCGAGAATACTCATAACGTTGTCTTGATGCTGAACAGGTCAGACGAGCTTTCCGATATCCGGGCTCGTTTCCATATTCCCTATGGCTACTCGCTACGTCTAGCCAGGGACAGTGAATGGGCAGACCAGGTACAGGGTAATGAGATTGCCCTGTACTTGGAAGCGTTCCGAGCAGAGATGCGTCTGCCCTTTTCACCCGATATTTGTGCCGTCCTTCATTGCTTCCAACTCGCCCCGGGCCTGCTAGCACCGAATTCGTGGAGGATTCTCCTCGGATTCCTGATCCGGCTAAAAATTGATCGGATCCCCTTTAGCATAGGTCTTCATCTGTTCTTCCTCTGCTATAAGAATCACCCGGGTACTCGTAAGGATGAGCCGAGTTGGGTTTACTTCTCCTTTAAAAAGCATAAGGGTAGGGCGGCCGGGTCGAGGGTAGTGGTTGTCCATTCTTCCATCCATTAGTGGAAGGAGAATTTCGTCTTCGTCGATCCTCTGAAGGGAGAAAAGTGGCCGGTGCCCAAGTTACGGCGATAACTCAGGAGGCCGTCCAAGTTGGTGATCTTTTCGCTAATTTTCAAGTGATTTTTCCCATGTTCAGTCCCTGACGAATGTTGTTTGCCCCTTTTTCTGCAAGTCCTTCAACACTGCGCCCTCTTAGCCGCCATGGAGGCTGATGAAGTTGCCCCGGCGATAAAAAAGGCCGGGAAGACTTCTTCGCTTGAGGAAGAGCTTCTTGCCAAATTAAAGGAGGCCGAGGATAATGCTGGCTCCCTCGAGTTGAGGCTGGTCTCGGAGGGCGTGAAGGCCACAAGACTGAAGGAGTCTCGCTGGGCCCTGACCGAGTCTAACCGGGCTCTTTAGGCCTAGGTCGGTGAGGTCAACGAGCAATTCGACGCCATGAGGAAGCAAAGAGACTAGCGAAAGGGGGATGCCTGAGCGGCTAACGAGGCGGCGAAACGGGCCGAGGAGAGGGCGAAGAAGGCTGTGGAGGACTACAAGATGTCCGACCAGTTCTAAGTCGACCTGACTGATTCCGCGGCAAATGGGTGGCATAACGCCCTCGACGCCGTCAAGGAGATGATGCCCGGGTTAGATGACCGGGAGCTTCGTATGAGGTATCCCCTCATGAAGGAAGAACCAAAGGGGCAGAGGCACCGAACAGTTAGGTGGAAGCGATCAGGCCGGCGGAGGCGCCGAGCAGGCTGGCGGCGAGGAGATCTTGATCGAGAAGATGACTTGAAACCGCCACTCTCTCTGCTCTCCCTCTTTTTTTTGTAAGCCTACGGGCATTTTGTAGCAATTTTGTACAGCTGGGGAGCCTGTAATACCTTGTATATAATTTGGAATTTAATGAAGTATTTTTGCTCGTCTTTGATTTGTCTGATTGGAAAGTCTCGCTTTTACTTTTACTTTGCTAAGTGTGGATAGACCGGAGTCCCCTTACCCCGGAGACGGGGTAGCGTGAGTTAAGTGAACACTAGGTTTATTCTTCTAATTGTAGATAGATCGGTATTTCCCCTCATCCCGGAGACGGGGTAACGGGAGTCGAGCGAATACTAGGCTTATTCTTCCAAGTGTAGATACGTCGATGTCCACTTGGAGACTTGTAGGAACTCGGTTTGACCTTAGCGGAGCTCGGTGCTATCCTTTTGGATTTGAGTGGGGTTGGAGTTGGGCCGGCTATCGATCGAACCCGAGCTTTATTTACTTGGGCCATCTTAGGAGTTTGCCTACTTCGAGTACATGCGCCGGGTAAAGCTTTGCTTGCTGGTTTAATGCGAGACCTTAGGCTCCACCGTTGAGGCCGAACAAGAAGCTATCTGGTAGCCTCGTGATAATGACTTTGGATCCAGGGCATTATTGGGCAGGAAGCTACCCGCTGTGGATGGGCCGGGCAGGAAGCTATCTGGCGATCTCGTGATGAGGGCTTTAGATCTACGGCGTCGTTGGGTAGAAAGTTACCCGTTGTGGATGGGTCGGGAAGGAAGCTACCCGGCGGCTTCGTCATAAGGGTTTTAGATCCACGGTATCGTTGGATAGGAAGCTACCCGCTGTGAATGGGCCGAGCAGGAAGCTGCCCGGCGGTCTCGTGATGAGGGCTTTGAATCCACGGCATTGTTGGGCAGGAAGATGCTCGCTGTGGATGGGCCGGGCAGGAAGCTGCCTGGCGGCCTTGTGATGAGGGCTTCAGATCCATGGCTTTATTAGGCAGGAAGCTACCCGCTGTGGATGGGCCGTGCAGAAAGCTGCCTGGAGGTCTCGTGATGAAGGCTTTGGAACCACGACGTTGTTGAGTAGGAAACTACCCGCTATTAATGGTCCGGGCAGACTGCTACTCGGCGGCCTCGTGATAAGAGGTTTAGATTCACGACATTATTGGGCAGGAAGCTACTCGTGGTGAGTAAGCTGAGCAGGAAGCTGTCCGGAGGCTTCGTGATGAGGGCTTTAGATCCACGACGTCATTGGGCAGGAAGCCACCCACTGTGAATGGGCCAGACAGGAAGCTACCTGGCGGCCTCGTGATGAGGGCTTTTGATTCACGACATTGTTGGGCAGGAACCTACCCGCGATGAATGAGTCGAGCAGGAAGCTGCCCGGCTGTTTCGTGATGAGGACTTTAGATCTACGACATTGTTGGGCAGGAAGCTACCCGTTGTGGTTGGCCGGCCAGGAAGCTTCTTGGCGGCCTCGTGATGAGGACTTTGGATCCACGGCTTTGTTGGGCAGGAAGCTACCCGCTGTGGATGGGCCAGGCAGGAAGCTGCCCGACGGCCTTGTGATGAGGGCTCTGTGCTCCATTTACTTGAGTAAAGGGCCGATCTTTGCACGACGGGCAGGAAGCTATCCGCCGACATTCCGGAACGTCTTAGCTCGGAAACAAAAAGAAGGAGTTTAGATTGCATGGAAGCTAAAGTCTTCATTTATTAAAGATAATACTGATTCGTTAATACAGTTTAAACTCTCCTGCATCGAATGGCCGGACACGGCGGGTGCCCTTGTTGCTCGGACTTGGCTCAGTTGGTGACGACCATGATCTGCCCGATCGTCAGCTCTCCGGCTTCAGGTTGGTCAGCTTGCTCCTTATCTGCTTGACATTTGTCTCGCAGGTAGTTTGCCAAGTGACCGGAGCGGGTCAGCTTCTCAATGTAATCGTGCAGCTGTTTACAATTCTCGGTCAGGTGTCCTTGTGTCCGATTATAGGCACAATACAGGCCGCGGAGTCGCTTGCCCGGCTTTCGTGTCATCGGTGGTAGCTTGAAGAATCTTTCGCTCTTCGTTTACTCTAGCAATTCGGCCCGCGAGACATTGAGAGGTGTGTACTCGTGAAACCTCGGAGTGTAAAGATTCGACCGATCGGCCTTTTTCTTGTCTTCTTCCCGGTCCCTTTTCTCTTGGCCTGTCCGGTCTCCCCGGGAAAGATGAGCGTTAACTTCTGATTCTAGCCGAATTTCCCATTCGGTTCAGACTTTTATCTTGGCCAAGATCTTAGGTTGCGCTAATGCAAAAGAGTGGAACCACTCTTTGTGCCTAAGACCAGACCTCAAGACGGTTATGGCTGTCTCATCTCGGTGCTCGGGTACCTCCAGAAGAGCATTGTAGAAACGGGTAATATAGTCTTTGAAAGACTCCTTCTTCTCACACTTGATGGTGAACAGGTGGTCAACCGATCTCTTCTGTCGTCGATTGCCGATGAAGTGGCTGAGGATTGAGTAGCCAGCTCGTCGAAAGTGGAGATCGAGCGCGGAGTCAGACCACGGAACCGGTCTTGTCCTGCTCAGATGAGGGTGGTGGGGAATGCTCGGCACTGAGCTGCGTCCGAGTTAACATAAAAGCTCATGCCCGCCGTAAACGCGTCCAAGTAGTCTTTTGGGTCGGACTTCTCATCGAAGAGGGCCACCTTGGGTGGTTTATTCCTAAATAAGACCCGCACACCTAGCAACTGCTCCATGAAAGGTATCGTGAGGGAATCCACGGAGTATTTTGCCGATCCTCCGGCGAACGGATGGCAAGCCACATGTCCTCGATCTTTTTTCTCGAGGATCTCGATTCGCTGCTAGTACCCCGAGAATTCTCCATAATCGGAGTACTGTGCTGTCTCTGCTTCGGGCCTGTGCGATTAGAGTGGCTTCGGCTCCTCTCAATCACGTTCCTCAGATCCTCGTGGGTGAACCTTTCGTGGTTCGCCTTGGCGTGCGCCATGTGCGCGGCTTCGATAAGTATGGTGACGTCGGTCTTCCCTGAAATCAGGCGACCTGACCGACGTCTCTTCGGAAGGCGAGAGAGCGCGGCGATTGTTGAAGCGATAATTTGGTTGGTCCTGAGATCTCGACGTTGGACTGTCCGGCGTCCAGCGAGTCATGGAGTCATTCCTCATACGTGGGTTACAACTGCCGGAATCGGTATGCCAGTGTTCCATGACGTTGAGATTGGCACAAACGAGGCCGAGGACTTGAATGTGCCCCTCGTCTGCCTCGTGCATGCCGTCGTTCCGGGGAGCAGGGGCGGCGGTTTAGCGGGCGTGGCCGGCAGTTTGGACACGAGCGAGCGCGTCCACCATCGTCGTGAGTCTGTCGATCCGTGCAGATAAGGTTTCGACGATGTTGGGAGGCGGAGTAGAACCGTCCCCCGCCTCCGTTACGGAGGACGTGGTGGCTCGTGCTGGGATTTTCATTGCGATGATCGCTGGTTATTGAATCGAAAGCGGAAGATGAACTTTTTTGGATGGAAACGACTTCTCACAGACGGTGCCAACTGATGGAGGTCGGAATCTCCCTCAGATGTTGTCCTCCGTCGATCTTGCGGCCAGCATGGCCGAACGGTTGAGATTGGTGGTGAAGGTTAGGTGTGGATCTCAATGGCTTGTTGTTTGTTAACACCGAGCTACCGGCAAAGGAAGTCCCGGGATGGGTAACCACCGTAGGAGCCTCCGACGATCAAGTAAGTACCGAGAAATAGATGGGCAGAGTAGCGGCGTATTGGATTTAATTCGAGTTAACTCAGTTGTCTGGAAGAAGGGTTTATATAGCGATCGCATGGAGCGAGCCGATGCGAGATTCTCACCGTCCGTTACGCCCCTGCGTTCCGTTCACATTGATTCCGGGATACGCCTACTAATGACGAGAAAGACTCATTAACGGCGAGATACGCTAGCGTGAGATGCGGGACGTAGAGCAGCTAGGATCTCATCGTTGCAAGATATACGGAGGCGTTACGGGGGTGTTCGTGCTCCGTGTTCCCGGCCAAACAGGGGGCGCCAAGTAACCTCAGCTATAGGATAGATTGGAGACGAGCAAGTGAGCTGAGGAGTTTCAGACGTAAGATAGCTCGGAGACGAGCTATTGGCTGGCGTTCAGCCGAAGGGGGAACGTACTCCGGAGAGGTCTTCTAAAAGATCGGGTGCAACCTCGGATGCGAGACGTCGAGGTATTTCTAAATGCATCATATTTATTCCAACTCCGTAGCCTCCAGGAATCTAGTAGGCTTACGCGGATGATACGTCATCCGCTACGTGTCGTGATCTGAGAAATTTCCATATATGAGTATCATCAAGTACTATAGTATAGATATAAACAAGGCGGTCATTTAACCTGCCAAAATTAACCCTTTTTTTGGGTGAAATTTTTTGGTGTTGATCTGATACCGAATTTTGTATGTTATGAGCCAGGTAGCTATGGATGTTACCGGATGAGGCACTATTGAGTACTGATGATGCTCTATATTGGCGATCTCCCAGATCAGGATACGTGGCAGATGACGTGCCCCAGAACTCAGAAGAAAGGGCCCACAGGGGCCGACCAGGCCATCCCTGTACCCGACCTGCAAGCACAAGCTGGCTCTCCTTAGAGCCCCCTGCAAATTGGCCTCCTCGGCCTCTCAGCTCGCCCCGAGCTACCACAGGACTAAGATGCCTCGGCCTTCCCGCTCGTTCCCGAGTCCCCCGCCGAGGCCATCTTCCTCGATCCCTCCGACCGACCAACTCCACCACTCACAGGCGTAACCGCCGCTTCGCAAATCTCGCCATGCGCGGATTCTCCGCCGGCAACATCCCACGTTCCACGCCATCACGATCCCCATTAACGGGCGATCCGCTTATTACGCGGGCGTGACGTCGGGAGCGTAACTGCCAGCGAGATTCTCGCGCCTGCTACTGTGCGTTGCCGCCACTATATAAACCCCCATCACAGAGAGGTCAAGTAAGCTTTTTTCGCCCCACCTAGCCGTTACTCTGCTCGGATCTTGTGCTAACTTGATCGTCGGAAGGTCCTCGGTGGTACTAAACCACTCCGGGACGTCCTTGCAGGTACTCGGCGCAAACTCCTCAAAACCACCAATCTCCTCAAAACCCATTGAGACCCACACGCAACAGGAGATCACCCCCAAGATTCACCGGGAGATCGACGGAAAACATCTGACGGAGACCCGAAAAGGACTTCCATCAGTTGGCGCCGTCTGTGGGAATCGTCTCCACAAAAAAACAAAGTTGGCCTTTCGATCTCCATCCACATGGCAAGCGATCACCTTGAAGATCCAAGCACCTATAGCCGCCTCCCCCTCAACGGAGGTGCGGATGAACCTCCACCGAATGTCATCAACCCCTCCGCCGGCCACCGCCTCGCAGACTCCAGCGGTCGCAGGTCCCTCGATCCGTCCCATTCAACCTCGAGGTCCCACGTCGGAGAGCCTCGCCTCGAGCCTCGTCGCACCCCTGTCCCTACCAAGGCGGTGGCGGTCAGCTCACCCGCTTTCAGGCATGACCGGCATCCCCTCCCTCGACGGGATCGCGCCCACGAGGCCCGCCAAGGCAGCTTGAAGACAACCTCACCACGGGGCCTAAGGGACCTCGCCGGAAGGAACCGAGGCCCATCAAGAACTGTGGTCATGACGACAGGGGGTCAGTTGAGCGCCTGCAAGACTCAGCACCCCACGTCGGCAACGGAGGCCAACGGCCGTCCGAGCAAAAAGGCCAGGGACCACGAGCCTATCACCTTTGGCGACGAGGATCTCCACGGCATATCCATGCCCCACAACGACCCTCTGGTGATCACGGCTCGAATCCACCGATACGAGGTCTACCGGATACTTGTCGACTCGGGCAGCTCGGCAGACATCCTCTTCCACGACCGCTTTCTGCCCATGGGGCTCACCCCAGCAGACTTGAAACTGACCCCCCACGTCCTTTCAGGGTTCACCAACCACTCCATCCCGGCGGAAGGGGTGGTCACCCTGCAGTTCAACGTCGGGGAGCTCGGCCGCACCCGTACGTTGCCTGTGGACTTCATCGTAGCAAATGTCCTATCGGCCTACAACGTCCTCCTCGGCCACCCGACGCTGAACTCCCTCCAGGCCCAGATATCGACCTACCACTTGGCGATGAAGTTCCCTCTCGATCAGGGCGGGATAGGTCGGGTCTACGAAGACCAACGGGTCGCAAAGGTATGCCTTACCGAAACATGTTCGTCCGAGCAGCCGGCCGACGACGCTGAGGTAAAAGACGACATCAAGGGTTCTTTGGACACCCGAGATGAGCAGAAGGAGGTCCGGGGGACACCGGTCGAACCACTGACCGAGGTGCCCCTGACAGAGGGGGACGATGAAAAAACCGTTCAGGTCGGATCACTCCTGACAGGAACTCAGGGAGATGACCTGGTCGGTTTCCTCAGGAATAACTCCGACGTCTTCGCCTGGGCGCTTGCTGACATGCCTGGGATCGACCCCAAAATCATTTCTCACAAGCTCGGGGTTGATCCTGCGGCCTGACCCGTCAGACAGAAAAAGCGAAGCTTCGCCCCGGTCAAACAGAAGGCTATCGAAGACGGGGTTGATCGACTTCTCGCCGCCAACTTCATCCGGAATGTACCCTACTCGGAGTGGCTGGCGAACGTAGTTCTGGTCAAGAAGTCAAGCGGGAAGTAGCGCATGTGCGTCGACTTCACCGACCTCAATAAGGCTTGCCCCAAGGACAACTATCCTCTCCCTCGGATAGATCAGCTCGTCGACAGCTCGGCCGGCCACGAGCTGTTGAGTTTCATGGATGCTTTCTCTGGCTACAATCAGATCCGCATGAATCCGGAAGATGAAGATCTTACCGCATTCACAACGGACCGGGGGGTATACTGCTACAAGGTGATGCCCTTCGGCCTCAAGAACGCCGGGGCCACGTACCAACGGTTGGTCAATCGCATGTTCAAGCCACAGATCGGCAGGAATATGGAGGTCTACGTTGACGATATGCTCGTCAAATCCGTCTCGTCGGCCGACCACGCCAAGGATCTGGGCGATGCTTTCGAAGTGCTCCGCAAGTTCAAGATGAATCTAAACCCCGCCAAATGCGCATTCGGAGTCACCGGGGGAAAGTTCCTCGGTTTTATGGTCACTCACCGCGGAATTGAAGCTAACCCAGAGAAAATCGACGCTATCCTCAACATGGCCGTGCCCAAGACCAACGTCGAGATCATGCGGCTCACGGGACGAGTCGCTGCTCTGAGCCGTTTCATGTCCAGGTCGGGGGAGAAATGCCTCCCATTCTTCAAAGCTCTGAGGAAGATCCCGAGGTTCGAGTGGTCGGAGGAGTGCCAGGCCGCCTTCGACCAATTGAAGAAGCACCTCGCGACGCCACCACTGCTCATCCGACCAGTTGAAGGAGATGAGCTGTCGTTGTACCTGGCGGTATCCGACCAGGCAGCGAGCTCGGTGCTCGTTCGAGAGTTCGGTGGAGTGCAGAAGCCGGTGTACTATGTGAGCCATGTATTTAAGGACGCAGAAACGAGATATCCAGCCATAGAGAAGATTGTCTTGGCCCTCGTGGTGGCCTCAAGGAAGCTACGACACTACTTCCAAGCACACACCATCCTCGTCCTCACTGAGCGCCCGTTGGGGGCTATCCTTGCATCACCGGAATCCTCGGGCCGCTTAGAGAAGTGGAGGTGGGAACTATCTCAGTTTGACATAAAATATCGCCCGAGGGAGGCCATCAAAGCGCAAGCCCTGGCCGATTTCATCGTTGAATGCACCATCCCTGGTAAGGAACCGGAGTCCACGCCGACCCTCGCAACTCAGTGTCCCATCGCGGAAAGGCCTGGCTCGGTTCCTGAGTGGGTCATTTACGTCGACGGCTCTTCAACCGAGGAAGGCCGTGGTGCCGACCTCATTATCCGGGGCCTGAACGAGGCAGAAATGGAGTACTCTCTGAAGCTCGGTTTCAAAGCATTGAACAACGCGGCAGAGAACGAGGCCCTTCTGGCTGGACTGCGCATAGCCGCCGGGCTGGGACTGAAGACAATTTGAATCCGCAGCGGCTCGGCCCTAGTTGTCGGCCAAGTGACCGGCCGCTTTGAAGCTCGGGAGCCTCTGATGATGAAGTACCTGGACGAGGTAAGGAAACTCCGGAGGAACTTTGACGAAGTCCAAGTAGAACAAATACCCAGGCAGCTGAATGCCCAAGCCGACGCCCTGAGCACGCTGGCTTCGCCATACTCGGCCAACAATAAGCGGTCTATCCTCTTCGAAACCTTGCCTCAGCCCAGCGTGGAAGAAGGAGCGACAACACTCCACGTATATGCGGCGCAGGAAGGCGACCAAGATTGGAGGAAGCCCCTCGTGGAATTCCTGAAGGACGGTATGCTCCCAGAAGATCGGGGAGCCGCCCACCGTCTCTGGCCAAAGCCCGTCACTTCATCTGGAGCAATGGGAACCTCTACAAGAAATCCTTCACTCAGCCCCTACTCCGGTGCATCGACCCCCACGATGCCGACTACGTCCTCCAAGAAATCCATGAGGAGGTTGGCGGTGCGCACCAAGGGGCCCGAACATTGATCCAAAAGGCGTTGCTCCAGGGGTACTACTGGCCTACTGTTCACGAGGACGCCCAGAAGCTTAGTCAGAAGATGCAAGAGTTGCCAACTCCACGGAAGCATCCCTCGCCTTCCCGCTACCGAGCTGACTGCCCTAACATCCCCGTAGCCGTTCGCCCGGTGGGGATTGGACATGATCGGCCAGTTCCCTACCGGTACGGGCGGGCACAAATATGTCCTCGTCGCGGTAGACTACTTCACCAAGTGGATCGAGGTCGTCCCCATTAGGAAACTGGATGCCACAACGACCATCAGGTTCCTGCAAAACAATCTGATACTCCGGTTCGGCATCCCGAGGTGTATCATCACCGACCACGGGACGAACTTCGAGAACGAGAAAGTGAAGGACTTCTGCAAGGAATACCATATCCTCATGAAGTTCGCCGCGGTCGCGCATCCCCAATGCAACGGGCAGGTCGAAGTCGCTAACCGAGATGTCCTCCAAGGTCTCCGGACCCGCCTAGAAGGGCGACAAGGCAGTTGGGTCGAAGAACTGCCCCGGGTCTTATAGGCCCTGCGCACGTCAAAGAAGACCCCCACCGGGGAAACCCCTTTCAGCCTCTGCTACGGGACCGTAGCAATGGTCCCAGCGGAGATCGGGCTACCCAGTCATCGGGTTGAGTACTTCGTTGACGATGCGAACACCTCGGCGCTACGGACCAACCTGGACATCTTGTTGGAGAAGAGAGACCGGGCTTAGATCAAGGCTGCCGCTTATCAACAACAAATGGCCCGATATTACAACGCTCGGGTCAAGCGCCGCTCCTTCAAGACCGGAGATCTGGTCCTACGGCGGAACGAGTTCATCGATCAAGGCAGGCTACACAAGTTCTCCCCAAAGTGGGACGGTCCTTTCCTCGTCTCTGAGGTACTCCCCGGCGGAGCCTATCGCCTACAAGACGCGGACGGACGCAAGTTCCCGTGGCCTTACAACGTTGAGAAGCTCAAGCTATACCAATGAGGTCAAGGCCAACGAGTGTGTACCCCTCCTTTCGTGAAGACGATGTAAATGTTTTCTAAAAATCCTTTCCATTCAAATAAAGGGAACGTCAGAACATTGCAAATATAGTTCTGTCTTTGTGATCCGAAGCCCTCGCCAAGAGGCAACCGCTCAGCTTCACTGCCCGGCTATCCTTAGCAGGCCTCCTACGGCCCCTCCAACGCTAATGATCAAAATCCTCCTTAGAGGCAGCCGAGCGGCTTCCCTGCTCAGCTATCCCTGGCCGGCAGCTTCCCTACTCGCAACGGCAGGGTTCAAAGCCCTCGCCAAGAGGCAACCGCGCAGCTTCACTGCCCGGTTATCCTTAGCAAGCCTCCCACGGCCCCTCCAACGCTAAGGATCAAAGTCCTCCTTAGAGGCAGCTCAGCAGCTACCCTGCTCGGCTATCCCTGGCCGGTAGCTTCCCTACACGCAACGCTAGGGATCAAAAAGTCCTCCTTAGAGGCAGCTCAGCAGCTACCCTGCTCGGCTATCCCTAACCGGTAGCTTCCCTATACGCAATGCCAGGGATCAAAAAGTCCTCCCAGAGGCAGTCGAGCCCGACCCTCGCTCGGCTATCCCCGGCTGGTAGCTTCCTACCACAACCAATGGGGATCAAAAGCCCTCCCAGAGGCAGTCGAGCCCAACCATCGCTCGACTATCCTTCAGGACAAAAGCCCTCGCCAAGAGGCACCGGGCAGTAACCCTGCCCGGCCAAGGGTCCTTGGTAGGCTTCTTACAGCCCCTCCCACGCTAAGGACCAAAGTTCTCCTTTGAGGCGGTCGAGCCCGACCCTTGCTCGGCTATCCCCGGCTGGTAGCTTCCTACCACAACCGACAGGGATCAAAGTCCTCGCCAAGAGGCACTGGGCAGTAACCTTACTCGGTCCCCGTCCTGAAGGATCAAAAGCCCTCGCAAGAGGCAACCGAGCCCGACCCTTGCTTGGTCATCTCCGGCTGGTAGCTCCCTACCCATGACATCAGGGATCAAAGCCCTCGTGAGAGGCATCTGAACGGCTACCCCGCTCAATCATCCTAGGCTGGTAGTTGCCTACCCACGACGCCAGAGATCAAAGCCTTTGCCCAGAGGCAACCGCGCAGCTTCACTGCTCGGTTATCCTTATTAAGCTTCTTACAGCCCCTCCCGCACTAAGGATCGAAGCCCTCCTCAGAGGCAGCTGAGCGGCTACCCACTCGGTCATCTCCGGCTGGTAGCTCCCTACCCATGACGCCAGGGATTAAAGCCCTCGCAAGAGGTATCTGAGCGGCTACCCCGCTCGGTCATCCCCGGCTGGTGGTTGCCTACCCACGACGCCAGAGATCAAAGCCCTCGCCAAGAGGCAACCGCGTAGCTTCACTGCCCGGTTATCCTTAGTAGACTTCTTACAGCCCCTCCAAAGCTAAGGATCAAGGTCCTCCCAGAGGCAGTCGGGCCCGACCCTTGCTCGGCTATCCCCGGTTGGTAGCTTCTTACCACACCCGACAGGGATCAAAGCCTTCGCCAAGAACAACCGAGCAGGTTCCCTGCTCGATCATCCCCAGCAGGCACCCTCTTGCCTAACAGACGCTGCGGGTTTGTAGTCCTCATAACGAGGCTACTGAGCCCCTTTATGCTCGGCACAACTACGGCGGACATCCCTCTGCCCATCACATGCAGCGGATCCGAAGCCCCAACAAGAGACGTCAGGTCTATCCAAGTCTGAGTGATCCCCCCTCGACTTCGGGGCCATGGAGATGCCTCCTTCTCAGCAGCGCTTGGCACACTTGGCAAGTGATCGAAATCAACTCGACGAACGATCGCTAGACAGATAGCCGACCTGACATGGAAGCCCAACAGTGCAAGCAAGAATATTTTACGAGCATTCTTCACAAACAGAAGATAAAGTGCAAAGTAATGAAACAGCAAGAGTTTTACTCGCACAAGCAAAATGTTTTTATAAGGGTGTTGGGGGCTCCCCAGCCTTACAAAGTTCCGGACGCTTACAAAAGAGGGACAGGGGAATATAAAAAAGGCCTAAGTCACAAACCCCCTCTTGCGCCTCGCTTCCCTCATCACTGTCATCGCAGTCTGCCGGGGGCTTCATCACCGGAGGCTTTGCCACCAGGGATACGCCTCGCTTCCCTCATCGCTGTCTACCGGAGGCTTTGCCACCGGGAGTGGGACCCGAGCACGGAGCTCGCCATCGGCGAACTCAGGAAGCTGCTCCTTCACGGCATCTAGAGCTTTATTCCACGCGACGGCGGAATGCTCGCCAAGCTCGACGCGAAACTGCTCTGACACCTTGTAATCGGCCACAACCTTGCTAACCCGAATCTCGGCAATCCCGGTCGCCCGAAGCGCCGCCTCGACATCCCCCTTGCTGGCGTCTCTCTCCTTTTCCATGGCCGCGAAACGATCGGCCAGATCCGTCAGCTTCGCCTCAGCAACTCGGTGGGATGCACTCAGGCGACGATAGGCACCCCGGTTCGCTGAGATGGCGAGCTCCGCAACCTCCGCTCGGGCTGCCAGGACATCGGCCCTCGCCCTCTCCAGACACAGGTCACGTCGCAGGACCTCGACCTCTGAAGGAAACGCTCCCACCGGCCTTGGTGCGTAAAACGCCCCCCGGCCTCCATACGAGTAACGAGGGCGCAGTGTTGAAGGACCTGACGAGAAACAGATGAGAAACTTGGAGACGCTCGAGCCAAAGAAAGGAAAGACAAAAAACAACGTGTGGAGGAGTTCATACCTGGATCGCCCTTTGGGCTATGGCCTCCATTTGGACCCTTAGGGTGCCATGCGGAAGCCTCCCCCCGGCCGACTTTTCCATTCCGGCGAGCAGGCCGGCAGCGACGGAAAGCCCAGATGGGGCCATGAAGACAGCATCCCCCTCCCGCACTGGAATCCCCTCAGGGATCTTCGACGGCGGCGCATGAAAGATTGTCCTTTTCCTCTTAAGGGGGACCCCGTCCTCACCCTTCCCTGCGTCTCTCGTCTGGGGCTCGGATGCCCATGGACGTCTCTGGCCGCCGCCGGAACAATCACCAAGAGCCCTCAGCGAAGCGGACGGCCCTACCGCCGGCGGAACATTCGGCGCAGGGCACGAGCCAGCCGGGGGCACGGCTGCGCCGCTGGCCTCCCTCCGGAACGAGAAACCCAAAGAGTGGGAACGAACCATGTATCCAACCCAAAAGAGGAAGAGCGCCGAGTAGCCAAGACTTAGAAGAAAGAAAAATATGAAGAAATAGGGGCCATGGAGTGGGCCCCACCCCTATTTATCACCTCAATCGCCCTCATCCAACAGCGCCCTTCATCTCCAGCCAAAGCGCCTCCTCGCGTCCCACGGCTCCGATCGCTCCACTTGTCGTTTCCACACTGGGCCGCATCCCATCAGACGCCGCAGGTCTGCACACGTCACGTCGGCCAACCGACGCTTGACACGTGGACCGTCGCTTCAGTGGCAGGATACACAAACCAGTGCACCTTCCTTAAATGCAGAGATCTCGCCCTGATTCCCTGGCAGAAAAAACAGCTGATAGCCCGGGGACGCGTCCCGACGAAATCTTAGGTGGGAGCTCACCCCGGGCGGTCCGGCACTTCACTCTTGACCCGACCCGGCAGCTGGTCGGGACAAGAGTGGGGGGCTAATGATGATGCTCTATATTGGCGATATCCCAGATCATGACACGTGGCAGATGACGTGTCTCAGAACTCAGAAGAAAGGGCCCACAGAGGCCGACTAGGCCATCCCTGTACCCGACCTGCAAGCACAAGTTGGCTCTCCTTAGAGCCCCCTGCAAATTGGCCTCCTCGGCCTCTCAGCTCGCCTCGAGCTACCACAGGACCAAGATGCCTCGGCCCTCCCGCTCGTTCCCGAGCTCCCCCGCCGAGGCCATCTTCCTCGGTCCCTCCGACCGACCAACTCCACCACTCACAGGCGTAACCGCCGCTCCGCAAATCTCGCCATGCGCGGATTTTCCGCCGGCAACATCCCACGTTCCAGGCCATCACGATCCCCATTAACGGGCGATCCGCTTATTACGCGGTCGTGACGTCGGGAGCGTAACTGCCTGCGAGATTCTCACGCCTGCTACTGGGCGCTACCGCCACTATATAAACCCCCATCACAGAGGGGTTAAGTAAGCTTTTTCGCCCCACTTAGCCGTTACTCTGCTCGGATCTTGTGCTAACTTGATCGTCGGAGGGTTTTCGGTGGTATCAAACTACCCCGGGATTTCCTTGCAGGTACTCGGCGCAAACTCCTCAAAACCACCAATCTCCTCAAAACCCATTGAGACCCACACGCAACAGGAAATCATCCCCAAGATTCACCGGGAGAACGACGGAAGACAACATCTGACGGAGATCCGAAAAGGACTTCCATCAAGTACCGTCGAAGAACTGCCAGCTTGGATTGTTTCTGAGAGCTTGGTAGTTGCTGGGATGATTTAGGGGCTAAAAATTGTGGATTTTGTGATTTCTGCAGTAGTTTCAATCAACTGGCCCTTTTCTCTTCTTCTTATTAGCCTTATTTTTATGCCGCTCATTTATTGTAGCATAGTATTTAATCTCCAGTGTTTTGCAGTATAATTTTCCTATTCGATTTACAAAGGGTCACATCCAAAATAAAAAAAACATAATACTTAGTTTTGTTTGCCTAGAGGAACTTGTTATTATAGTGGTTCTCTTAGTTGTTTCTCGGTACTACTTATTTTAGGATTATCTAACTGAAACATTCTCGTAGTTTGGTATAATATTCAGAAACCCCTGTAGTTTCACTGTTAGATAAAAAACGCCTGAAATTTACAACCATTGCCCAGCAGCCCCCTGTCGTTAAATTTTATATGAAATGATTGAAATATGCTTCTTATCTTTCTCAAATTACAATAAATATGTCATATATATTTCATTCCCTCCCCTTTCCTCGCGCTCCGCTTCCCCCGATACATCGTGGGGACCACCGCGGGAAAGTTATCCTTGTCATTCTCCGCCCTCACCAGCCTCCTCGGCCGTACCACCACCTCCGGCAGCGGCGTCACTCGCCGGATCCAGAACCCGATCGCTTCCGGCATCTTGTCAGCGAAATTTCAAGAAAATGATGGGGTGTTCTCCAAGAAAAGGAGGAGAAATTGATGAAGATTCTTACCTAGAGATTTAGATCGAGAGATTGCGGCGTCTGTATTGAAAAATGGGGAGATGTAGAACCTTCAAAGCCACTGAATGTTAAACGATTAAAATGGGATCACTCCTTGCTCTGCTTATACCTGGTCTCTGTAAATCCCAGCATTTGGATTCGGGTTTTTTTTGAAATAGGGTGGGTTTTAATTAAACTTATTAAAAGGGGGGGGGGGTTGAATTTTAATTGCAAAAATATGGCGGTTTTTCGCCCCCCCACTCCAGTATAGGGGGCGGGTTCTGGGTACTCGCTCCCTATATAAAAATAGAATTTTAAATTAAAATTTGAATAATTTTTTTAAAAAATAAGTAAACAAAAAAATGAAAAAAAATTGAATAAAATAATAAAATTTTATTATATGAATTTGGTGTACAAAATGAATCCGTTAAATTTACAATACAAAAAAATCATATCTGTTTGTAAAATGTAAATTCTATCTCGACGGTCAAATTTATAATATCAAAATGAATCCATCAAATTTACAATACAAAAAAATCCTATCTGTATGTAAAATATAAATTCTATCTCGACGGTCAAATTTATAATAACAAAATGAATCCGTCAAATTTATAATACAAAAAAATCTTTCGGTGCACTTGTCACGATCTTGAAGGTCCCGTCCCTGATGACTATCCTGGACATCTGGTCCTATAATGGCCTGGTTGTTTGCATAGGCTACATCTGGCGTGCCTTTGTTGAGAATCAGCATCCATTGTCATTCGATCTCGACGCATCTTAGGTCTTCCGGGTCTTACATTTTTTTCCGGCGGTAATACAGTCGGTGTTTGTCTGTTCCCAGTATAATAGTGCCAATAGCGATTGTCCGGTATATGATGAAATTTTGGATCGTATGCGTCTTGGTAATTGGAAACTGTATAATAATGGGAAGTAAAATTGTAATGTGAGTTATGCATGCTGCTCGCAACAGCAATTGCGTGGGCACAAGGTAAATGTTGTTGCTGGAAAACACCGTATGTACACGAAGAGAGCTCTTCATCTCTAAAGTTCACGATATATTGATTCCCATTACTCCCTGTTACTTGAAACTCCGCCGTGTCAAACCTTTCGGATCTGTAGTATTGTGCTCTGCGCTTTCTTTTCCGGAATATATCTTCGTAATACGCGGTGAGCGGAGTCTTCATCGCCAAGGACTTTTCTCTTCTTTGCACAAAGTAATTATTCACCCGGAAAAAGGTTCGAACAATCAACCCCTGTATCGGTAAGCCTCTAACACCTTTAAGGACTCCGTTGAAGCTTTCAGACATATTAGTGGTCATTAGTAGATATCTGCACCCATTATCATGTGCTTGTGACCACATGCGTATTGGATACTCATCTAACCACATTTTCGCGGCTTGACTCATCTCCCCAATTTTCGTCATGTACATGTCATGAACATTAGGGTCAGACGTTTCACCAGCTTTGTACATAAGCTTATGTAGATCTGAATTTTTAAATTTTCTATCAAAATTTTGCCTGAAGTGCCGCAGGCAAAATCTATTTGGGGTCGTCGGAAATACAGATCTCATTGCAGCTAATATTCCTAGATGTCTATCAGATATGATGCATAAATCTGTTTTATCAATAACGGATGGGATACTTTTGAATTGACGGAAAAACCATGATCTGGATGATGTATTTTCATCATCGACAATAGAAAATCCCAACGGAAATATACCGTTATTAGCATCAACACCTGTAGCAATTAACATGCAGCCTCTGTACTTACCGTATAGATACGTCCCATCAACGCACAATACCAGCCGACAGTGTGTGAAACCAACCGCATATGGAGCAAAGCATCAGAAAATTCTTTGAAACCCGACAGAGCCATCGACATCCGTTTCTGTGGTTTTTAACCGGTATACGGTCCCCGGATTTGATGCTTTCATGGCTTCCATAAAAAGGACTAGTGAGTTGTATGAGCTTTCTCAGTCCCCAAAAATCTTGCATAAACCCTTTCTACGAGCATCCCATGCCTTCACATACGAAATCTGAATTTTGTGCTCTCCGCTAACGTAGAGACGTATCTCTCGGGGAGTCATCGCCACATCTGTACGGATTAGTGGCATGATTATTGAGCAAATGTAAGATGAAGTGCAATTCCGGTGATCTTGTAACATAATAGAATTGATGCAAGTATGTTCCTGGCTGTATTTCGTGATCTTCCAAGTTTTGGCTCTTTTGGAACAACATGCATGCAATCTCCACTTACATTTAGGAGCTTTCGTACATACCACGGTATAGTACGTCTTATTTGACTCTTCGGTTTTAAATATAACGTTTTGCTGAATAGCCCACGACTTCAGCTTACAAATAAGATCTCCTTTTTCCTGAAACAAATCTCCGACACTGGCGCAATCTTCGCTTGCTACTGTCGCTTCCAAATAGGGTGTCGTATTTACTTCTGCCACGGCTAAGTCTACCCAACTATCATCTTCCAGCGGATCGAGGCCGAGATCTTCTAGTTCGACAAAATCATTATTCGCAACCATACCATCAAACAATACTACCTCATTCAATCCAGCGGCATATTCCACGCTATCCTCCCCTTGATGACCTTCACCGGTTTCATCATCATCACTGCTACACATATCAATGTCACCCGTAGCAGCATAAGGCTCAGGTGCAATATATGATTGTTGTGGTCGGTGTAATGTGGATGGTTCGGAGTGAGAAGACCGGAAAGATGTGGACGGACATGCTTGGAATGCGCTACTTGGATCGTGTTGGAATGATGCCGAGGTATGGGAAAATCTGCGTTTAGTATATAAATTGTTATTATACTATTATTCCTTAATATTTTCGTAAATAAATCACCACTTGTTTCAGATTTATTTACTTGTGGAAGGTTGTGTATAGTAATCCTTGTTGTTCTTATGGGGTGCATATAACTGCAGCAGTCGACTGGGAGAAGCTGTATTCAATATATAAAACATTAGTATCTTGGTATTACTAAAATGTTTGAATGTGGATTTATTAAATGTTTACCCATGAGTTTGAAGGTTTGAATAATGTTGTGTATAGTTATATCCACTGAGACTGACGGTATCATCGTTAACCATGTGACCGTACCTCCAGGAACTACCTCCAGCATTACTATCAAAATTACCCATTGGAGGGACATCTGATACTTCCAATTGTTCTTTCTGAACCAAAAGTTCAAAAGAATGCTGGGTGTTTGACAGACCGAAGTCTATCATCGAAGATATTGATGCATCGTCTATAATTTCAACCAATGCATTTCCACTAAACATAGGTCATATACAACTTAATTTAAGCCTAATTTCACGGGGATCGTATTTCGTGATTTTGAAGTCTCGATTTCATTATAAGTCGTTGATGGTTCTAATCGCATGCTTCTTGCGGACCCGTCCATATACTCGGGACCTTGTGCACTTGTGATAATCCGGCCATCGTATTTACATACAACAAATAAACTTGAACTTGCCATAATCTGCATCAAACAATATCAAGCCAACAATAAAAAAAGCGTTAACAACTTCTTACAATCACAGTCAAAACATGCACAATCATACCTAGAGCTATAGTCTTCAAAGTCCACTAGACTGCTCCTAACTGTTCCAAAGTGATAAGTTGTGAGATAACCCCAAATCGTCTCTTCACTGCCAATTGTGGCCAGGTAAGCACAAATGAGGAAAGGAGGGTTCCGCTCATGAATCACCGTGAGACGGGCCTTTTAAAATTATCTTTCTCACTTGTCTAGCCTATACACCACAAAGTCAAGTTTAGATAAACGATCGAATGCCCACAACCTTCCTCTGTCCTATTGAGCACGACAGTCCTTAGTTGGCTGAGTCTAGATATTTTTTAATTAAACTCGAGGGTAATGCGTATACTTTTAGTGATTTTTGGGGTCTTAGGAAGGGTGATAAAATCCCCACCCAATCTGAATTGGTGTTATAGCCCCTTAAAGTCCGTATTATTTATGCAAAACAGTAGCAAACATAAATCGAAAACACTTGCAAACAACTTATTTGGCGGCGGCGCAAAGAATCCTGTACAAAAACAGTTTTATTGGAGAGAGGAAGAGAGTTTGTGCAAAGAAGAAACTTGCAATAAGCTTGCATTGACTTATATATATTCGGTTTTACGAACTATATTTTTTATGTTGTGTTGAAACGACCATTTTATAATACAAAATAATAAATATCAAACTGAACAAGATATTAGTACATATAGAAAATATAATTCATAAGACTAACAACCTTGCGCCCTGTTAAATGTAATTGGAGTCCATTATAGAGAACAAAAATTGTTTAGGTAAAATTTTGTTATCGTAAATCATATATACAAGAAGAAGAATCATTTCGAGGCAAAATTGGATATTTCAAGTCTATACATGTTTTTAATTTCAATTTAATACTTGCTAAAAATATAATTAGGAAAGTCGTTAGGTAAACATTTTTCGATTACATTTAAGTTACACACACTCACACGTCTGTGCATGTGCATATTTGTTGATTACTGTCACGCCCCGCTTCCCAGAGTACGCAAGATTGGGCACGTGACATAGCCAACCATGCTACCTGTGGGTAGGAAGTATCCATCCACAGTCACATTACGGCTGTAGAGATATCAAGAACAAGATAAATAAACTATCTAACACATGTCCAAATCCAGAATAACAAGAGTCAAAAATAAATAAGTGCGGAAGCAAATGATCCAATACAATAAATAGAAAAGTACGTCCCATAATGCGGGCTCACATCTGGAAATAAAATGCAATGAATAAACTAATCACTACAGAACTCACAATTCAGCCTGCTGGCTGAAGTACTCCTGCTCGGTCGGCGACAGTGGTAAAGAATCCGGGCCATGCAAAACCCAGACGTCAGCGCGTCATGTCAACCAATAATATAATATGAACATGGTAATAAGCAATGCAGAAAGTAAACATGAATAAGCAGTAATATGGAGCAAGCAGTGCAGGGTAGTGTACAGTGGGGAACTAAACTGTTCTATCAGGTTTCTATTCTAAAGTCTTTGAAATCAATTGATGACTCGTCGATGTAACTCAATAGTATCCCGTGCATGCCCGGGACCACGGTCAAGACCCTCGGGGCTGAATCCGAGACGTGCCGCTAGGCAGTATAGGTAGCAGGATGGGCGAGTGATGTCAGCATTATCACTCCGGGGCTGGCCGAGCCCGTAAGACTGATCAGAACAGGTATCGAACTGTTGAGTTACAAGTCGGTTTCACCTTTGATTTCCCCATACCCCCAAGTTATGTATGTCAGGTCAGGTATTCAGTAATCAAGAACTAATGCCAACACAGGATCAGGTAAAAGCAGGTTTGTCTGGATAGACAACGGGAATGGTCCATGAGGACCCCAAGTCAGGTTTGTTGGCATTAGGCATGAGATCAGGTAACAGGTCAGGTCATGGTACAACATGTTGAGTTGGTAGTAAAGGGTACCATATCCGGTGCATCGGTATGTATATATGTCATGCGTATCAAGGTCGGGTCAATATGTAACGCAATCGAGGGTGTGCTCACAACAGGTATATAATCGAATAAGGAATAACAACAGGAAATAAAGTAAACAACAATAACAGTTCATTTAATCACAATGGTGCATTAATATGGTGCAGTTGTATTATCGTATTAACAGGTTCGAGCACCCTTGGGGTGCAATAATCACAATGTAGTGCAATATCAATATCAGAGAGTAATGAAGCTATATGTGTACGGCTATCGTCCTTTAAATAGCAATATGATTAATTGGTAATTTTGTTATTAGGGTTACAGTGGCAAAATTACGGTTTAGGTTACCTGTATCATGATATAAATCATATTTCGTCCAAATGAGAAAAGTAACTACATTAGTTAATCTTTGCAAGTTTAATGAGTCAAGCACACTTAATTGGTATAGCATAGCATGTGGCAAGTAATACTTGCCTCGACGGTTTCGCAAACCGGGAAAACGGACGTACGTCGGCGGAAAACACGCGACGGACGCACGACACACGGAAAGAGTCCAAACAACGCACGATGGAAACATACGGGTCAAGGGTCTCTGCTGAGTCGTCGGGAAACATCGACGTCGAGCCCGGCTCCGGCGAACTATGAAATACAAAAATCAAGAACTAAAGAAAAGAAAAGAAAGAAGAAGAAGAAAGGGGAAAGAGGCTTACTGTTGTGGTGTTCTGTGGCAGAGGCGAGGCGAGGGATGACGACGGGGTCGACGGAACTCCGGCAAGGAGAGGTTGTATGCTAGGGTTTCGGTTAGAGTTTGGGCTTGGGTTAGTCTCGGGTGTAATGGGGTGCGGGGATGAAGTAATGGTGGTTGTAGTGTCGGGGGTTAGCAAAGAGGCGAGAAGACGGAGAGGGTGACGACGAGGGGTTGCCGGCAATCGGCAGCGAGGGCTAGGGCTCGGGCGTCGTGGGTTTCTTGGGTTGGGCTGCGACGGGGTGTTGCAGGGTCCTGGTCGGGGGAAAGGAGGAGAGGAGGTAGAGGTTGAGAGGATGACGGTGAGCAGGTTGAGGTTGGGAGGAGGGGCCGGCGGTGAGGGGTCGCTGGAAAAGTACCCGAAGGTGATGGGTTGCGGGAACTGTAAGTGGGGGGTGGTGACGACGGAAGGTGGAGGAGGTTACGATGGAGGTGATGGTGGCGAGGTCGTGGGGAGGTCGGCAGCGAGGCTGCGGCGGCTAGGGTTGCGACGAGGCTTCGTGGTGGTTCTCGCGTGGGTTTCTGCAGGACGAGGACGAAGGAACAGTGAAAAATATAAGGGTAGAGAGAGAGAGAGATTATAGGAAGAGAGAGAATAGGAGAGAGAGAGAGATAGAGAGAGAGAGAGAGATGCTGGCCCACGGGGGATTAATCCCCCCGTGATTGGCTGGCGAAAAAGGATTAGAAAGATTTGTAAAATAATTAAAGATTTAAAAGGGATTTTCTAAAATATTTGATTGGTTAAAACCTGTAACGGTTTAAATTTCGAATATATTTTATAGTTTAGTATAATTAATTAAATTGGGATTTTGGCGCTAAATGCAACATTTCCAAATCGCGCCCGGGTTGCGCTCAAATATTTGAAATTCAAATAATAGGATTTTAAGCGAGTTCCAAATTTTAAAATGAGATGTCTTATGATTAAAATGCATGCCCCCAAGTCGGACACTTGCACGCGAGCGTAGCCGTCCAAACTCGCCCATTTCACCGAACGGGATGAAAACTCGACGCGCGGACGCTACCACGCGGCTCGGGGTGACGAGTAGGCCAATATGGATATTTTTAATTTCATTTTAGGTGTTAAAATTTGTTATAGGCAAAAATGACTTAGCCGGTTAATATTTTGCAACAAGCACCAAACAAGCAAGACAAATGAAATGAGCAATGTCAAACACTCAACCCGTAACAGAATTAGTTTTATTGGGCTCGGGTGTTACATCATACCCAACTACAAAAGAATTTCGTCCTCGAAATTCCAAGAATACAAAGTAGAGAACTACAGGAAAAGGTGAGGAAACTTCTGCCGGATCTTGTCTTCTCGCTCCCAGGTGGATTCTCCATGCAATCGATTACCCCAAGAGACTAGCACAAGAGGAATAACCTTGTTCTTAAAAAACCTTTTCTCTTCGATCCTTGATTTCAACCGGTCGCTCCTCAAAAGTTAGGTCCTCCCGTACAGTCAACTCCGAATGATCCAAGATGTGTGTTTCATCTCGAACATACCTCCGTAGTTGAGATACATGAAACACATCGCACACCTGCCAAGGACTGTGGTAACGCCAGACGGTACGCTACCTCTCCAACACGCTCCAATATCTCGAAGGGTCCAACGAATCGAGGACTAAGCTTTCCCCGACTCCCAAAGCGAATCACCCCTCTAGTCGGTGATATCTTCAAGAATACCAAATCGCCCACGGCGAACTCTAGAGGTCTTCTTGACGTGTCAGCCTAACTTTTCTGTCTGTCTTGAGCTGCCTTCATATGCTTTCTGATTGTAGTCATCTTCTCGACTGTCTGTACTACCAAATCTGGTCCCAACAATCTTCGTTCACCGACATCATCCCAACAAACAGGTGAACGGCATTTACGACCAAACAACGCTTCAAACGGAGCCATCTGGATTGTTGCTTGACAACTGTTGTTGTATGAAAAACTCCACCAAGTGTAGATGATCCTCCCAAGAACCCTTGAAGTCTAACATGCATGCTCTCAACGTATCCTCAAGAGTTTGGATCGTTCTCTCCGACTGACCGTCAGTTTGAGGATGATAAGCTATGCTAAACTTTAATCGGGTCCCCAAGCTTTCTTGTAAACTCCTCCAGAAGTGTGACAAGAACCGAGTGTCCCGATCGGACACGATGCTCACCGGTACTCCATGCAATCTTACGATCTCCTGCATGTACCGCTCTGCCAAAGTCTCTGTTGATTGACCAACCCGAAAAGGAATAAAGTGAGCTGCCTTGGTCAATCGGTCAACAATTACCCATACTGCATTGTTGCCTTTGGACTCCGCGGTAAAGCCGTCACGAAATCCATGGTTATATGTTCCCACTTCCACTGAGGAATCGGAAGTGGTTGCAATAAACCAGTAACCCTTTGATGTTCAGCCTTAACTTGCTGACACACCAAGCACTTTGCCACAAAGCGAGCAATCTCCCGCTTCATGCCCTCCCACCAGAAATGCTGTCGAATATCTCGGTACATCTTTGTGCCTCCTGGATGTACAGAATAAGCTGAACTGTGTGCCTCCTTCATAAGCTCTTCACGAACATCACCCTTTGGCACACACAAACGGCTACTATACCTCAACGAACCATCTTCGTGGATCAATAAATCTGTTCGTAGCCCGGCTTCAACCTGCTCTCGAAACTTTTGCAGTCTAGGATCCTGCGATTGAGCTGCTTAAATATTCTCGATCAATGACGAATGTACTTGCAACTGCAACAACTGTCCCGCAGAACGCGGTAGCACAACCTCCAAGTCAAATCTGCGAAAATCTTCAACGAGCTCCTTCTGCGTAGTTAACACCTGAATTACTGGTAACCGACTAAGCGCATCCGGCACAACATTAACCTTCCCCGGATGGTACTAAAGATCAAGATCGTAGTCAGCCATCAGCTCCAACCATCTACGCTGCCTCATGTTAAGCTCCTTCTGTGTGAACACATACTTCAAGCTCTTATGATCTGTAAAAACTTCGACTCTTTCGCCCAAAAGGTAGTGTCTCCAAATCTTCAAAGTGAAAATCACAGCCACAAGCTCCAAGTCATGAGTTGGATAATTCTTCTCATGGGTCTTCAACTGTCTCGATGCATGCTACAACCTTCCCATGCTGCATCAAAACACATCCCAATCCTTTCCCAGATGCGTCGCTGTGAATCACCAATACTCCGGAATTGTCTGGCACGGTCAGAATAGGGGCGGTTATCAACTTCTGCTTCAACGTCTCGAAAGCTAACGCACACTTATCCACCCATACAAAAGGTACCTCCTTGCGCGTAAGCTTGGTCAAAGGCTCTGCCAGACAAGCAAAGTTCTCCACAAATCTCCTGTAGTATCCGGCTAATCCAAGGAAACTTCTTATCTCAGCAACATTCTTTGGAATCGGTCAGTCTCGAACTGCTGCAATCTTTTCTGGATCGACGGCAATTCCATCGCCAGACACAACATGCCCCAAAAACCTTACTTCCTCCAGCTAAAACTCGCACTTACTCATCTTCGCATACAATTTCTCCTGTCTCAACGTCTGCAGTGCGATCTTCAAATGCTCAGCATGCTCTTCAAAACTCTTCGAGTAAACCAGAATATTGTCAAAGAATACCACAATGAACTGATCCAAGAACGGTGAAAAGATTCGGTTCCTCAAGTCCATGAATACTGCCGGCGCATTCGTTACTCCGAAGGGCATCACTAAGTACCCGTAATGTCCATACCGAGTTCGGAACGCCGTCTTGCAAATATCTTCTGTTTTCACTCGGACCTGATGATATCCGGATCGCAAATCCAGCTTCGAGAATACCCTCGCACCACTAAGCTGCTCAAAAAGTTCTCCAATGCAAGGGATAGGGTACTTGTTCTTAATAGTCACCCGTTTTAATTCTCGATAGTCGATGCACATCCTTCTTGTGCCATCCTTCTTCTTTACTAGAAGAACTGGAGCTCCCCAAAGCGAGTTACTGCTTCGAATCCAACCCTTTTCAAGCAATTCAGCAACCTGTTTCTTTACTTCTTCCAACTCTACTGGCGCCATTGGATAATACGCTTTAGATACTGGCGCTGCACCAGGAATAAGATCAATTGCGAACTCCACGTCTCTCCTCGGCGGTAAACCGGATATATCTTCAAACACGTCCATAGAATCACGAACAACAGCCGGCTCTTTACTTTCATCACTTCTATTGATGCAAGAATATTATTTGTCGGCCTAGCCCTAAACTCGACTGGCCCGACAGAAAAACTCCCCTCCATCCCAGATAAACTCTGCTGCTCTCGGCTGCCGCAATTACTTGTGAGAAAGTGGTCAAACCCAGGGAGACAATCTGCCTCTGGATGTCCATGTCCAGGCTGCGCATGAACCTCCGTGCCCTGTCTGCATCGTTGGCAACTAAAGGTCCAGCGAAACTACTGAGTCTCGTCCATTCTGCTGCATGCACATCTACGGGTGCTCCCTTCTGCTTTAGTCCGATGAACTTCACTTCCATTTCCTCTCGTGCAGTCCGCGGGAAGAACTTCTCCAGGAGACTCTTCGAAAAATCCGCCCACTTGATCGGCTTGGGCAAACGGTTCTCCTCAACAAGCCACCATTCTCGGGCGTAGTCCACTGGCTGAATGCGTACCACAACAACCTTTTTGTCATCTGGAATCTGTGCCGCAAAAAGCAAGTTCTCTGTATCAACTAGCCACTGCTCCACTGGCAACGACTCCTTTAAACCAGTAAATGTAGACGGACCCAACCGCCTGAAATCTGCTACGGTCCCTACTCGGTCAACTGGTCTAGCTCCAACATTGTTCACAGACTGCTGAACGATTGCAAACCTTCCCGAAATGAGTCCGCTTGCTGCTGGATCAGCTCGGTCTGTTTCTTTGATTCTCCAGCATTCCTCTTATCACTCCAAGCATGGCGGTTTCGTCCACACGCCTCTGGTATGTCTTCAATTTCTTACCGGCCATAATCCTGAACTCAAAATACCCAACATTAGCATGATGATAGATTCTGAATATAGATCAAGGCTAGAACTCCAAGATACTTAAATAGAGTACCGCATTGTAACTATGCCGCGGTATCATAGCCACAATTACATTACTCCATCCAAGTCGCCTAAGTCCTAGAGATAACAAGGAATCAGGTTTTCGAATCGATATGCAAAGGAAGTTTGCACATCGTAAAAAATATAATCAGGAAGAATGTGATTCAAGAATGGTAAAACGGTCAAGGTGGCAGGACATGTTTCCTAAACACGGGTATTCTGATTCGTGTATTGGGTACAATACCCAACTACAAAAGAATCAACCCGACTATCCTATGGCTCTGATACCAAAAGAACCATGTCACGCCCCGCTTCCCAGAGTACGCAAGATTGGGTACGTGACATAGCCAACCATGCTACCTGTGGGTAGGAAGTATCCATCCACAGTCACATTACGGCTGTAGAGATATCAAGAACAAGATAAATAAACTATCTAACACATGTCCAAATCCAGAATAACAAGAGTCAAAAATAAATAAGTGCGGAAGCAAATGATCCAATACAATAAATAGAAAAGTACGTCCCATAATGCGGGCTCACATCTGGAAATAAAATGCAATGAATAAACTAATCACTACAGAACTCACAATTCAGCCTGCTGGCTGAAGTACTCCTGCTCGGTCGGCGACAGTGGTAAAGAATCTGGGCCATGCAAAACCCAGACGTCAGCGCGTCATGTCAACCAATAATATAATATGAATATGGTAATAAGCAATGCAGAAAGTAAACATGAATAAGCAGTAATATGGAGCAAGCAGTGCAGGGTAGTGTACAGTGGGGAACTAAACTGTTCTATCAGGTTTCTATTCTAAAGTCTTTGAAATCAATTGATGACTCGTCGATGTAACTCAATAGTATCCCGTGCATGCCCGGGACCACGGTCAAGACCCTCGGGGCTGAATCCGAGACGTGCCGCTAGGCAGTAATAGGTAGCAGGATGGGCGAGTGATGTCAGCATCATCACTCCGGGGCTGGCCGAGCCCGTAAGACTGATCAGAACAGGTATCGAACTGTTGAGTTACAAGTCGGTTTCACCTTTGATTTCCCCATACCCCCAAGTTATGTATGTCAGGTCAGGTATTCAGTAATCAAGAACTAATGCCAACACAGGATCAGGTAAAAGCAGGTTTGTCTGGATAGACAACAGGAATGGTCCATGAGGACCCCAAGTTAAGTTTTGTTGGCATTAGGCATGAGATCAGGTAACAGGTCAGGTCATGGTACAACAGGTTGAGTTGGTAGTAAAGGGTACCATATCCGGTGCATCGGTATGTATATATGTCATGCGTATCAAGGTCGGGTCAATATGTAACGCAATCGAGGGTGTGCTCACAACAGGTATATAATCGAATAAGGAATAACAGCAGGAAATAAAGTAAACAACAATAACAGTTCATTTAATCACAATGGTGCATTAATATGGTGCAGTTGTATTATCGTATTAACAGGTTCGAGCACCCTTGGGGTGCAATAATCACAAGGTAGTGCAATATCAATATCAGAGAGTAATGAAGCTATATGTGTACGGCTATCGTCCTTTAAATAGCAATATGATTAATTGGTAATTTTGTTATTAGGGTTACAGTGGCAAAATTACGGTTTAGGTTACCTGTATCATGATATAAATCATATTTCGTCCAAATGAGAAAAGTAACTACACTAGTTAATCTTTGCAAGTTTTATGAGTCAAGCACACTTAATTGGTATAGCATAGCATGTGGCAAGTAATACTTGCCTCGACGGTTTTGTAAACCGGGAAAACGGACGTACGTCGGCGGAAAACACGCGACGGACGCACGGCACACGGAAAGAGTCCAAACAACGCACGATGGAAACATACGGGTCAAGGGTCCCTGCTGGGTCGTCGGGAAACATCGACGTCGAGCCCGGCTCCGGCGAACTATGAAATACAAAAATCAAGAACTAAAGAAAAGAAAAGAAAGAAGAAGAAGAAAGGGGAAAGAGGCTTACTGTTGTGGTGTTCTGTGGCAGAGGCGAGGCGAGGGATGACGACGGGGTCGACGGAACTCCGTCAAGGAGAGGTTGTATGCTAGGGTTTCGGTTAGGGTTTGGGCTTGGGTTAGGCTCGGGTGTAATGGGGTGCGGGGATGAAGTAATGGTGGTTGTAGTGTCGGGGGTTAGCAAAGAGGCGAGAAGACGGAGAGGGTGACGACGAGGGGTTGCCGGCGATCGGCAGCGAGGGCTAGGGCTCGGGCGTCGTGGGTTTCTTGGGTTGGGCTGCGACGGGGTGTTGCAGGGTCCTGGTCGGGGGAAATGAGGAGAGGAGGTAGAGGTTGAGAGGATGACGGTGAGCAGGTTGAGGTTGGGAGGAGTGGCCGGCGGTGAGGGGTCGCTGGAAAAGTACCCGAAGGTGATGGGTTGCGGGAACTGTAAGTGGGGGGTGGTGACGACGGAAGGTGGAGGAGGTTACGATGGAGGTGATGGTGGCGAGGTCGTGGGGAGGTCGGCGGCGAGGCTGCGGCGGCTAGGGTTGCGACGAGGCTTCGTGGTGGTTCTCGCGTGGGTTTCTGCAGGACGAGGACGAAGGAACAGTGAAAAATATAAGGGTAGAGAGAGAGAGATTATAGGAAGAGAGAGAATAGGAGAGAGAGAGAGATGCTGGCCCACGGGGGATTAATCCCCCCGTGATTGGCTGGCGAAAAAGGATTAGAAAGATTTGTAAAATAATTAAAGATTTAAAAGGGATTTTCTAAAATATTTGATTGGTTAAAACCTGTAACAGTTTAAATTTCGAATATATTTTATAGTTTAGTATAATTAATTAAATTGGGATTTTGGCGCTAAATGTAATATTTCCAAATCGCGCCTGGGTTGCGCCCAAATATTTGAAATTCAAATAATAGGATTTTAAGCGAGTTCCAAATTTTAAAATGAGATGTCTTATGATTAAAATGCATGCCCTCAAGCCGGACACTTGCACGCGCGCGTAGCCGTCCAAACTCGCCCATTTCACCGAACGGGATGAAAACTCGACGCGCGGACGCTACCACGCGGCTCGGGGTGACGAGTAGGCCAATATGGATATTTTTAATTTCATTTTAGGTGTTAAAATTTGTTATAGGCAAAAATGACTTAGCCGGTTAAAATTTTGCAACAAGCACCAAACAAGCAAGACAAATGAAATGAGCAATGTCAAACACTCAACCTGTAACAGAATTAGTTTTATTGGGCTCGGGTGTTACAATTACAACATACGACTTTTAAGCATATATGAAAAATCTTTAATAGTGATATTTGAGTTACAAGTCATTTCTATGAACATGTTTTAAAATTACTAGTAATTCCATTTCCAAATTGTAATTATAAAGTGAAAAAATAATGAATAATAATTAAATGTTAACTGAAATTTAGATAATAATAATGTTTAGAAAATAAATTTAAAAAATGAACTTTCAAATTTCTTCCCTGTCCTTGTTTTGGTCTCTTCTTCCCATTTAAAGCCCATGAACCTTGGTTTGGTCACTGAATTTGCTCCAGAAATTTACAGCAAGCCGTGGTTCCGTCTTAATCCTATCCAGCAGCTCCTCACGACTATGGTACTGAACTTGACCTTCTTCCTAAACTCCACACTTACACAAAATAAGGGTAAATGGATAGTTGCTGTATAGCAGAGTGGGTAAATGGATAGTTGCTGTATAGCAGAGAGTTATTTATAGGAACACGGTGCATTCCATTAATAATATGAGGGCGGGTTCCTGGAACACGCCCTCATTTAATTATTGAAGAGGGCGGGTTCTTAGGTTCTAAGAACCCGCCCTCTTCGTTCTGATGATACTGACAAAATGATGTGATAAGATATGGGACAAATATGAGGGCGGGTTCTTGGAACACGCCTTCATTTAATTATTGAAGATGGCGGGTTCTAAGAACCCGCCCTCTTTGTTCTGACAATACACAAAATGACAAACACACAAATGATGTGACAACACAATATACTATAATAAACAAAATGACAAACACACAAAAATGATGTGACAACACAATATATAATGCGACAACACACCATAATGACAAACACACGGAATATGAGGGCGGGTTCTTGGAACACGCCCTCATTTAATTATTGAAGAGGGCGGGTTCTAATAACCCGCCCTCCTAATAATAAAATGATGTGACGATACACACGGGATGCGACAACACACTATAATACAACTATAATACAAATATAAGGGCGGGTTCCTGGAACACGCCCTCATTTAATTATTGAAGAGGGCGGGTTCAGAACCCGCCCTCCTGATAATTAAAATGATGTGACAATACACACTCCTGATAACTAAAATGATGTGACAACACACACGGGATGTGACAACACACTATAATATGACACGGGACAAATATGAGGGCGGGTTCCTGGAACACGCCCTCATTTAATTATTGAAGAGGGCGGGTTCTTAGAACCCGCCCTCTTCGAACCCGCCCTCTTCGTTAAAACATGTGACAAGAATGATGTGACAAGAAAGGAATCCAACAATACTAAAAAAATAAAAAACTGATGTGACAGCACTAATCGTTGAAGAGGGCGGGTTCCTGGAACTCGCCCTCCTTTCCCTATAAAACCCCCCTTCAGTGTGGCTTTCATCAAATTAACTCTTTCGTCAAATTAACTCTGTCAAAATCCCTTCTCATATCTAAAATCGTCTCAATGGAGAACAACCATTCGACAAATCTCTGCTCGTTGATCAAAACGAACACAGATCTTTTAATATATTACACGGATAGGAAAGATTCTAAACTTATTAATTTTTTTTAATTACCCCTTTCTTTTAATTTTAATAGTTGAAAATAATATTATTTAATTTTGCAGAATGAAGATAATCTCACCGTCGTCACCCATAGTGCTGACAAGTGGATAGTTACTGACCAGCAAATAACCGAGCGGATTCGAAGGGCCGGATTTTATGAAGTTTCATTGCTTCGTCATATCCAAATCGACCACGCCTTCGTTACCTCTCTAGTTGAGCGCTGGAGAAAAGAGACCCACACTTTTCATCTAAGATGGGGTGATGCCACTATCACACTCTAGGATATTGGCCTCTTACTCGGTTTATGGGTCAATGGGCTTGGATTGGTCAGAGAAAAATTTGTTGGTCCAGATACCGACCATCCATACTGGGATACATATGCCGAGTCTGCTCTCGGACAGGTAAAAAAATCATTTTGTTTCCCCTCTTTAGTGTACCTATTGCATGTTGTACATTATTTCTAGCTTTAATATTTCACAAAAAATGCTAATATCAGGCACCAGGAGGCTACAGTAAGGGGTATAAGATCAGTTTAAACTGGTTAAAAGATACATTTACTAATATCCCTGATGAAGCCACCGATGAAGTCTTGGATAGACATGCACGTGCCTACATTCTGTACATGATCGGTTCTTGGTTGATGCCGGACCAATCGGCAACGCATGTCCATCCGTTATACATTGGCTTCCTTATGGACTTTGATGTGTGCGGCTAATATGCTTGGAGAGCAGGGGTCCTGGTCTTTCTTTATAAGGAACTCGATAAGGCATGTGCTCCAACGAAGAATAAAATTTGTGGCTGCATTAAATTACTTCAGGTAAATTCTTGGTTTTCACAGCTAGAAATTTGCAAAATTGTAATATTGGTTCTCTCTCTTATCATTTGACACTTTATTTATAGATTTGGTCATGGGAGCGTATGTGTATAGGAAGACCGGATCGAGTTAAAATAACTGCCTTGGATACCCCTGGAAAGCCGCTCGGATGTTGGTGGAATGGCAAGAAAGCGTATAAGGCTTCTCGTCGAGTACTTAGGTACTATAGAGATGAGTTGGATCGCATGGAGGCGACTCAGGTAACCATAACTTAGGTAGTTAAGTTTGTTTTAAAATTTTGAAATACCTTCATCACAATTTTTGTACTATGTTATTTACGCAGTTCACGTGGACGTCTTATACAGCAGATCGTCTGCAAAGATTACCCGGCATCTGTATCGAAGGAGAGCCGGTTTGGCGGGCTCGATGCCCACTCCTCTGCATTAATATCGTTGTCATGCACCTCCCGGGCCGGGTGTTGCGACAGTTTAATAGATCGCAACATATTCCTGTCCCGCCGCCTTCGCCTATGACAATAGAGGGAGACATGCGAGGAGGAAAGGCGGAGCGTGATTGGAGGGAGCATCATCATCAATATTTGCTGAGATGGGAGGATAGGCAGCGTAATATTGCCTTACAGCAAATGACCAAACAGCCGCCGACGCTACCGAAGCATATCTACAGTGGTATAAGCGTGTCATCATAAGATATCTTTCTGCTCCCCCTAACGACTTCCCAAACATCGCGCGGTACGAGCCTAGAGGCCACGTAGAATGAGATTTGGTAAGTTGAATTCTTTATATTATATTACGTTTTAACATCCGGCGGTATGAGTCAATATTTATTTCTTATTTCTAATGTAACGACAGGCTCGTGGGTTGCATCTTATACAAACAATGGTGCAGGATCCATACCCGACTGATGCTGGTCCGGAGACTCAGGCTCTATTTTCAAGTATAGACCAATAAATTGGTGGTGTATTCGGTTCATATAATATTCTTCCACATTTATCGCTGGCACCAGAGCCGCAGCATGAGCCGGCACCAGAGCCGCCGCATCACGGAGATCCAGTGCAGCAGGATCAGTGGTTTGGATCACCATACCGTCAGCAGCAATCCTGGCATATCGGACAAACGCAACAACTGGAGGAACAACAGTTTTAGGGGACCGGTTTTGCGCAACAACACCAGTCTTGGGGGTCAGGTTTTGCAGAACAGCCGTCTTGGGGGTCAGGTTTTGCGCAACAACAGCAACCTTGGGGGTCAGGATTTGCGTAGCCATGGGGTCCAGGTTTTGTGCAACAGCAGCCGCATGAAACCGAAACAGGTTTTTCGCTACAACTGCCCAGTTGGAAGACGGATTTATCGTCCTACGTACAGTTGTTGGGATGCAGCACATATCCGACACCTGTCCCACATTCAGGATTTGCGGAACAACAGCATGTCCAAGACGCTGCTGAAGACGAAGTTGAAGCCGAAGCAGAAGAGCGGCCGCCGCCGCCATCTACCCAAGAAACGGGTGGGTCTTACAGTCATCTCAGGAGGTATAGGCTTATATCAAGCCTTCTCGGATTTCATAAGGGAAAAGGAAAAAGATAGTTATTTACATTTTACAAACAGATAGGATTTTTTTGTATTGTAAATTTGACGGATTTATTTCGATATTATAAATTTGACCGTTGAGATAGAAAACAGATAGGATTTTTTTGTATTGTAAATTTGACGAATTTATTTTGTACAACACAATCATATAATAAAATTTTATTATTTTATTCAATTTTTTTTCAATTTTCCCGTTTATTTATTTTACAAAACCAATTTTTATTCAAATTTTAATTTAAAATTCTATATTTATATAGGGGGCGGATTCCTAGAACCCGACCCTATATAAATATAGAGAGGGCGGGTTCCTAGAACCCGCCCTCTCTATTTTTATATAGGGGGAGGGTTCTAGGAACCCGCCCCCTATACTGGGGTGGGGTGGGCAGGCGAGAAACCGTCCTATTTTTGTAATTAAAATTCAAACCCCCCCCATTTTAATTAAAAACCACCCTATTTAAAAAAAAAACCCTTTGGATTCCCCTTCTGATCCCACATAACAATGACCCTTCCTGATTCATCTCGAAATGGTTCGTTGGATTTGCACGATGAAGGAAAAGGTGGAGCAAGTGATTCGGATTCGGTAAGGTGAAGGTAGAGTTTGATGAAAGATGATGCTTAGAAGGTGTTTGTGTAAATATTTGATTGATAGTGTGTGAAAGTAATTAAGTTTTTTTTTGTTTGACAAATATATATTGATGAATGATAGTGCTTAGAAGGCGTTTGTGTAAATGTCTGAATGATGGTGCTTGGAATATTTTTGCTCATTTAACTAAACGATGGTGTTTGGAAGGTATTTGTGTAAATATCCGAATGATCATATTTGAAATATCTTTATGCAACTGGTTGAATATTTGTGCTCGTAAGATATTTGTATAAATGTCCAATTGACCATTTTTTGAATATTTTTGTCTAATTTCTTGAATGATGGGGTTTTTGAAGGTGTTTGCGTAAATACCCAATTGATCGTGTATGCACACGGCATTAGTATGTCATTGGAATAAGATTTTTACGTAAATGTCAATGTAAAAAATTTATCGTGAACATCAGCTTACATTAAATAGGATATTTGTATAATTGCCTGAACAACGAACCTAAAACCTGCTCTTGGTCAACGCCTAATCGTTAGCATTGAAATTTGACAAACACCAATTGAACATGCAAGTATAATTTGACAGGCACATACACAAAATTTAGATTTTCTTAGTCCAACGTTTGAATTGAAGCTTAACCAAATTGAAACAAAACAGAAAAATACATTGACGCTTAACACACATCTCTTGACATGCACAAAAGAGTTCACTCCATATAACAAAATCCGGTTCAAACTCCATCGAGTTTAGGATTTCCAGAGCTTCGTCGAATCTGCCAGCTAGCCCGAGCAAGTCTACAATGCAAGTGTAGTGCTTTAATATTGGACTGATTTGTACTCGTATCTCATGTTGTCGAAGATCATGAGCCCATGCTCGATTTCTCCAGAACGCAAACACTCCATTAGCACAGCTAGAAAAGCTCCTTCATCTTGCTTAATCATTGAGCATTTCATATTTTCAGAGTAATTCTTGTCATTTACCATGAACAGCTCATCCTATTAACATAGCCATCCAAGCTAAAATACCGCGGTCTTTCATTTCATCAAATATTTGTCTAGCTAAATCAATCTTCCCGCATTTTGCATACATATGATGAATTAAGGGAGTGCTATTGATCGAATTCATATTTTGTCACGTCCCACTTCCCAGAATGTGCAGACTACGGCACATGACAGAGCCAACCATGCTACATGTGGTTAGGAATCATCTCTCCAGTCACATTACGGCTCTCTATAGGATATCAAGAACAGAAAAATATAAAATCTATCTAATACATGTCCATTTGCCACAGTAAAATAGAGTCAAGAAAATGTATAAGCGGAAACGAATCAAATCCAATAAACAACATCTGAAGCATGTCCCAATATGGGCTAACATCAAAGAAATAAAACCGCGGAAATAAATAAGCTAAACATCTCTAAATACACATGTCTAATTCCTCATTGCTCGGCTTGATCGCTAAAATATTCTCGATCTGCCTGCGATAGAGGTAAAGGAACTGGACCATGCAAAACCCAAATGCTAGTGCGTCATAATATCAAAACAATAGCGATAACCATGATATAACGATATAAGTAAATATGAATATAAATGAATATCATAGATATGAAACAGTGAGGTATGTGTATGTATGTGATGTGTGATGTGTAGCCTAAAACTGTGCTTCTAGGTTATCTATTCTAAAAGTCTTTGAAATCAATTAATATAATTCTCATCGTAACCCAACAGTATATATCCCGTTCATTCCCCACGGGATCACGGTAACAGGATTTATTCCGCAACGCCCGGAAAAACGGCAAACAAGTAATTATTTCGTAACGCCTGGAAAAACGGTGATTAGTCTAAAATATTGCACATTTGTATGAACATTTCCTTACTATTGTTAAGTGCTAAAAGATATTAATTGTAAATAAAGAACCTATGTGGGTTTATTTGTAAAAGATTATTATCATATATTTCTTCATTTATAATTAATATAATAAGGGAAAATATATGCATATAATATTTAAATGAAATATAAATAATTAAAATATACAAATCATATCAAATATTTCTAATCAATATTCTTAGGATATTATATTATATAAATGGTTGGAATAATATATCAAAAATACCAAATGCTACTAACAATTTGATTTGAAATATTATGCAGGTATTAGCTCAGGTCTGAAATCCAAGTAAGAGATCCAAGTCAAATCGGGATATCGAAACCGAATCTGCCAAATTTTAGAAATAAATCGAGAAATCTTGCAACGGCAGAGACTCAGAGCGATATTTTCATAATCTATATATCAAAAGGATCTCCAAATATCAACATAAAAATCCAGAAAAAATCTCAAAACCAAATTCCACCAGGAAGCGGCGGATCCGCGGCCAAACGTAGCATAATGCGGCAGTTCCGCGGTCAAATCAGGGTCGTTGGATGTAGCATTTTGGGATCATGATCTTAACTGTATCGATTCACATATAGTATCTAGAGTTTCTTGTTTCAGGGACTATACAAAGGACCGAGAGCTGTGCATTCAAAATGATCCAAGTGATTACACAATCATCTATTCATCTACCTCCATAAAGAGAAAGATCTAGAGCAAACTAGCGTTCTTGTAATTTACTTTCTAAGGAGAAAAGTTGTAATGCGATAGTTGATTAATAAATGTAGTTTCTGTTTTAATTCTTTTTGCATTTATTTTTTCGCATTTATTTTACGTATTACTTTTACGCATTACTTTTCTGCATTTTAATTACAGTTTCATTCATCTTCAACATCTCTATTATGCTATTAACCATGAGTGAGTAATTCCTTCCTTGCCAGGGTTTGTAGGATATGATAGAATAATGGGGAAAAAATCTTTTTACTTTTTTTTAACATTTTAAAGTTTATAAACTTTAGCAAAATAAATGTGAATCTCCTTATCGGGCGCGCTATCAATTTATTGATAGTCACGATCATGATTTGAGATCGGTTAAATACTTTTTTGTTAAGGGCTTGACATGAATAGAGATCAATGGACGGACTAGGGTCGGTAGTAGGAAATCCTGATTCTCTCAAAGAACCCTAATCCACATTCATCGTTATCGCTCTAGTTTTAAACTATTAAAAAATAAAAAGAGTCATTTTTAAATATTCATTCATTAACTACTAAGTCCTATGAACTCTACAAGTTTTTTTATTGTAAATTTTATATCCGTATTAAAATAGAATGACAACAACCACCCATCACTTTTATCAACTCGTCTAAAGTAAGAAAAGAATTCACGATTCTCTGCAGACAACCTATACTCATCGCGGCTAGCTACCAGCGACACCGTCTTGATTGCGGTTGTTTACCGCCGGAAACAGAGACGAACCGGGATGGATTGTCTTGCCTGAATCTGCGGGCAAATGCTATTTGAATTTATCCGTCCACCTCTCTGAAGATACCAAGTTGATTTATGGCACCATATATCAGAGGTTTGGACAGACGCGGCAGTTGCAGCAGACTTTATGAGATTCCCGCTGATTTTATGAGGGGGTTTTAATTGTGGGGACGCTCTTCCCTGCAGGCGAAAACCCTGCAGTTAATTACGTTACCGTATTACGATAACCATTTTCTCCTTTTTCAGCAGTTCACTTCGTGTCGTGTGTGTTCTTGTTTGTTTTGGTTGCCCGTGGATTGTATACGGAGACTAGTTTATATCGTCGTCCGTAGGGCGCAGATTAGTCCAAATCCGTATATTTTAGATTTGGGCTTAGGTTTATTTAAGGACCGTTAATCTGGTTTGAGATTAAGATCAACTGAAATATATGAGCATTTGTGCTTAATTTATCTTAACTAAGAAGACTTTAGTCTAATTTGAGACTAAGATTAACTTAGCAAAATTTCAAGGATCATTTTTATTTCAGATCAAACAACAGAGCATTTGAGCTCAGTTGTAAGAAAACCTCAGAGACCTAGCCAATTTGGGCATAGTTTGCTTAGTCTTTTTTTTATGTTCATTCAAAAGTGCTAAGCACTTATTTTGGCTATGTTTGTTCAGCCATTTTCTTTTAATGTACAAGTGCTAAGCACTTATTTGAACTCTGATGCTCACATGTATATCATGTGAAGCATTCAGTCATGAGCGCTGCCCAATGAGTGTTGAACACTTTAGTCGTTTGGCTAATTATGTGTAGGGTTCCTATTAACGACAGCAAGGTTTCGGGTGGTATCGTCCATGCCATTTTCAAAATTTTACCGTTTTAAAGAACCCTAAACTAGAATCGATAACTAGAGAATCATACGAAACACAAAGTAAACTACTTTACATCTAAGTGTTTGCGGAATACAACCTTTGTAGACCGGTCCTTCGCTTCTAAAGCTCCGAGTTGAAGTCCCTTCGCTGCGATCCAAGTCCCGGACTCTTGCATGGCTTCTCAAGGTGAAAAGAATGATCTTGCTTGAAGTCTTCGAGGCCGAAGATGATCGACGTCGAGAAGACACTAACTCAAGCTACTACTTGACTAATTGAGAGATTAGTGAAGCTAACACCCTATACTAAAGTGCTAATCTAGTAGAGGATGATGAAGTAGAAAGTGGGCTCACTTTAGTTTTATTTTTCTCACAATATTTTCTCTCTTTAAAAAACCCTAGCAAGCTTTTGCTCAAGGAAGAAGAAGATGAGCTCAAGAGATGAGAATAAACTAATGAGATGAGAGAAATAACCATGGGTGAGTTTGTATCATATACTAACTCATGTAGAGACATAACCATGGCTTAATTATAATGGTTAGGTTAATAAATATCTTAAGTAAAACAAAACTAGTGGATTTAGTCAAAGCATCCACAAGCTTCTCAAAGCTTCCACAAGCTTCTCAAAGCTTCATGCATGTGGCTAATTATTCACTAATTTGGAATTACTTTAAATATTAAAACCTTATGTTATAATTAGTATGGTGTAAGTCTCATACACACATGTAGTGTGTATCAACAACCATGATACAAAATAAAACACAATTAATATATATCACATATATATTAAGTGTGCACATGTGAGAATAATAAATGCTTAAGTGAGCTAATATTAGTTAATGTAAATTAGTATATCAAATATACAATTATACACTAAATTATCAAATCAACACTTGATTTAACAATCTGGCTATACCACATATAACCGACTAATATAAAATGTACCAACTTATCGAATCAATACTTGATTCGATAACCCGGCTATATCATATATAACCGTCCGATACAAATATCGCGAGAATAGAATATGGTATCATATACTCGCATTATTCTCGGTCCCGCACATATCACATATGTGCTCCTACTTCGTTTTGCCTGAGCCAGTAAAACCTCTATGTAGGACTCTAAAGACTCGTCAATACGCCGACAGTAGGTGATGATCACATCAAGCACCCACAAGCCGTCGGCGGTACTAGCTGGACGTAACGGCTACCCGGATATTGAGCGATCAGAAGATCAACAAGCAAGCCCGCTCTAGCTCCTGTAAAGCCTGTCAGTAACACTACCGTACAGTCCGGTCTCCTCGTCTGATATGTCGCATATCCAGTCTAGGGGTGGTAAACGTCAGACCCCAATAACCGATAAGTCATGCCGATATGAAGCTCATAACGGGTCGAGAAACTACTGATAACACTTACTAGTAAATCTCTAAATCAGCCCGGGCCAGGGACTTCCTTGTTATGGCCAATCGAGCACAGCGCAACATCAACCCCCAATACCGGGAGAGACGAAACCCCTACTATCGCTCATTGCCTCCATATGACTCGGGACTGTACCCAAAAACCACCGTTTTGCACGTCCTCTTGAACGTGGTAAGGTGGAAATCAAAGCACAACGGGAATCACACAAGACTCTATGACGATCTCGGATCAACAGACTAACCTGTACCAGTGTCACCAGAGAACTGCTATCTGACGTGAGGTATAATACCATCTAAGAGTTTTCGGCGAGTCCGTCTAATGTACACAGTCTCCACTGAGCACCTGTATACCATCTCTGATGTCAAACACCAATGGATATGGGATCATCCATCGCCCATCACATGGGTCGAGAAGCGCATACGCTGGTCCCTAGTCGTGGGAGTTTCGAGACAGGGCATCGATACTCCGGAGTAGACTAGTGTATACAGTCGAGACCCCGACGAGGGGCGGTGACCGGTCTCACAAGCCACTGGTGTCAGTTGGATCACCTAAGATGTATACAGGTGCTCATTGGGTTATGAGTACACCGGACAGGACTCGCCGGGAACCTGCTAGTTGGTTTTATACCTGGCGTCAGATAGCAGTTCCTTGGTGACATGTGTACAGGTTAGTTCATCGACCTGAGGTCGTCATTTGTCCCGTGTGAGTTCCCACTGTGCTTTGATTACTATCCTACCACGGCTCAAAGGAGTCGTGCAAACAGGTTTTAGTTGGGTACAGTCCTGAGCCACATGGAGGCGAGTGAGCGGATCGGCAGGGGATTCGTTTCTCCCGGTATTGGCGGTGAGATCGCGCTGTGTCTAGGAGAGCCATTACACCAAGTCCTTGGCCAATGCAGGTGAGAATTACCGGTAGGTATTCCAGTAGTTTCTCAGGGTGTTCAGGGCTACTCTCCGACACTACTTATACCGCTATTGGGGGTCTGACGTTACCGGCCCCCTAGGCCCGATATGCGATGCTCATAGACAAACGGACCGGACTGTATATATATTGTCACTGATAGGCTCAGTAGGGTTCAGGATGAGTTCGCTCATCAGCTTCCCTTTCGGTCAGTACATGGGCAACCGTTACGCACAACTAGTGCCGCTGACGTGCTTGTGGTTAAACCCACTGCCAGGGTACTGATGAGTCTTTAGAGTCCCCCACAGATAGTTTCCCAAGTTCGGGCGAAACGTTATAGAGGCCGTATGGTTTTATGGTAGGATTCGAAAATGCACGTGCACTTGTGCACGTGTCATATTTCGGACAGATAATACTGGTGGGCTTTGGTTTAAGCCGGATCCAAGTATTATATTGAGTCGGAATATTTTAGTCTCTTGTATTCGTATTCGGTCGGAATACGGATACAGGTATGTATATACAGGTGAGGGGTATTCTCGTAATCCGTTTGCGAGATTATTTTAGAAGATGCATTTCTTTTGGTTAATCATTTTAGTTTAAATGATTAAATGGATTTTGGAAAGCGTGACTCATTAGTGTGACTCATTGATTCTAGAATGTTCACTAATGACTCATGTAATGAGTCATCTAGTGAGTCATTAGAGAATTAATTGAGTTTGTTTTGGGTGAGATATTTTAGGGTTGAGTGGGAGATATTTTTGTAAGATATTTTCTTTGTTTCTCCAAAAACAAAACCCTTTATATATCACACCCAAAAGTTTTGGGCAGCCAAGGGGGTTATTTTTGATTGCTTGGTTTTTGCTCTCTTAAGATAGTTTCTTAAGTTCACAATTTCCAATCCTTAAGCATTTTTTTCAACCACCACCCTAACCCTCTCATGTGATGAGAACCATACGGTGTTTAAGATAAAGTATTCTATTTATTCTCTACTTCATTTTGGTCATCTCTTTTAGCAGACTTGATGTCCGAGTTGCCTCGGTATAGAGATGGGAGCCCGTTTAAAGATCCGTTGACGTGGTGCTACCTCGATGAGGAGACAAGAGATCGGAGTTGCCGTGAGGAGCGTGGGATGATGGCTAAAGACCGAAGGACTCGGATCGATCGGTATAGCGTTTCTATCTCTTTACAGTTTGTTAGTTTAGCGTTAATGGCAAGATCCGGGTTATAGTATGCGATAGCGCCGGTTATACAAGTTTTTGTTCCGCGTTTGGCGTCAGAATGACGGCCGGGGCGCTACCGTAAACTTACATGGTAACAGAGCCACGCCATTAACCTTTACTAACTTGTTCTAACGTGTTTAAAATATCGATCGAACGAAATTTCCAAAACCGCACTTTTCATGTTAAAGTTTCTGTTGATTTTTAAAACCGGTCTAAAAATCATTTTGAGTATCTCAGAAAATCGAGCAGGTATTTTTAAGACTCTGGAAGAAATTTGGTCCACTGATTCCACTATATTGCCGCGGAACCGCTGCACAAACCATGGTTTGACCGCGGTTCCGCCGCCAGTTTGTGGCAACAGTATACCATTTTTCTTCTGGGTGTTTTTCATGTGGAATTGTGGTTTCTGGAATATTTTGTTTGGGCCCAGATTTTGTTTGTATACTGGAGTTGTACTTGGGGCCCACTTCAGGAAGTTTTGTCGATCGAAATTTTAAATATGTTAGTTTACAGTACTTACATTATATCTCCGACCGTGAATGTCATTCGAGCGGTAAATCGTGTCTAATTGCTATAGTTCTTTTAGACGGGTTTGCGAACGTGACATTCGCGTTGATATTCTGTGTTGTGCTGTGATATTGCGGATTTGTCGTGGTGGATAGCTGTGTCCAATGGTAGTGCGGTTTGGATTTATTTGTACATTTGATATTGCGGGGCGAGCGTCCAAGATGTGGACTGCCGTCACTGCTTGTTTGTATAATATTCTTTTGGGGCACGACCGGGCTGAGGTCGATGTACCCATTGTACATATTTTTCATTTCTGTACTAGGTTTATCCCGCGACGGAGTGCACGGATAACCGGGTTCTGGAGGGCAACGGGTCCGCATCTCATGGCTTTAAGAGGCAGAGGGCTTCACTCTAGAATTGGCAGACTATTCGCCGCACTCGTAGGGGGTACAGGTTGACCCAAGGAGGGGTGCTCAAGTTACCGGATTCCGTGAAGTGCACGGTGGTCCATTCACTTTGCTGTAGGGGCTGCCTCGCTTCAGGTTTTAGCGGGTAACTTGCCGCACCCATAGGGGTCTAGGTTTCATTGCACAGGCTATCCACACGACCAGGGGAACGTCGGATTTCAGTAGCGGCTCTGTGAAACCCGAGGATCCCGGATTATCTGTATTGTTCTGTGATGCTTATTACTTTTATGTGATGTTGCATTTATCACGCCTGGAGCAATTATTGTATATCGGTATATATACTAGTAGATGTTGTATATGTTTTGCACCCGCGCTAGTCCAGTCCCCGCTCTGTCGTTAGTTAAGTAACCTAACGGGTGATGACGAGACCCAGTGACGAATGCGGATGGCATATACGTACATTTTATTTTCGTTCTTTTCTGGTGTGATTAATTGATGGGACTGCGTTGATTCTGATCAATGCAAAGGAAAACAAACCTGTTTGGACGTTGTTGGAACAGTTTTAAAAAGTGTTATTACAAGGACGTTTTTTTTTGTTTTGCATAGTGGTATTCAGTTGGAATATCCTGCACCTCATTCGACGAGGTAAGGGCCGAGATCCCTTCACCGGGAGTGACCCCTTGGGCAGAAGTTTGTGTCAGGGTAATAACTTCACTATAGTCGATTACTTGTTGCTTTGCATCGTGGTATTCAGTTGGAATATCCTGCACCTCATTCCACGAGGAAAGAGCCGAGGTCCCTTCACCGGGAGTGACCTCTTTAGCAAAGGTTTTCGCCACTATATTTTTATAAAAAGCTATCAGGTTCCTTCAGTGATATCAAGTTCGTTACGTTATAGGTTTTTCGCCAAAAACCAGCCGTAGTCCTTCGTCATTTCATTTGGGTATTCAGTAGTATTCAAGCTATGTATTTTGACCAACGCCAAGGCATAGTGTTTGGTAGCTGCTGGGTATTCATCTGTTGCATAGATAGATGAGTTGGTTTGGGACAGTCGTTCTGCCATTTGGCCAACGTCAGGGGCATGTACGGATGGGTTCAAATTGACAAGATAATGATGGGTAGAACTTGGCATGTGACTTATGGCATTTGGCCAACATCAGGGTCATAAGAGCATGGGGCAAAAATCATATCGGGAGTTTCTAAAGAAACTGAAACTTGCCAAGTATGCGCATACTTTCTGGAGTGTGATAACGTGAGTGAATTCCTTCACGTTATCATGCGATGATAGTTGGATCCTGATTCCCACTGATGAGTTGGTTTACTCTTCGGGTGATCCCGATTGATTCTTCTTTCAGGTTTGGAGGAGAATTTGACAGTACAGTGGGAGGTTTCCTGATTAGATAAAGTGATAACTATTCTGATCTAAGTTAGAGTGCACGCAGATTGTTTCTTTTCTCTCTCTCTTTGGCAGCGACCTTTGACCGACCCTAGATTATGAATCAGTGACCAAGTTGACCGAACCTTCTTAAAATACTGACTTTTGGATTGTCTAAGTTGCATAAGTCATTGCCGCTCCTTCTTTTACCCTTTGTATTTCTCAGAACACCTCGTATCACTACGAACATCCACTTCTATTAGATAGATCCATCGTATGGTTATATACGAACTCGAAGGGACTTCTTCGAGGATGGATCCTGGTTCAAGAGAAATTGAATTGGTTTATTCAGTTGTCTTTTATCATCACCTTCTCTCAGGTTGTGAGGGATCCTGGTTCAGGAGAAATTGAATTGGACTATTACGCTTATTGGATTGTCTTATTCCAAACCATAGGCAGGTGCCGAAAGGTAGGGAATGAAGAAAATCAATTAGCCTAAGTAGGGTGTACAGAAGGTAATAAATAAAGACAAAATAAAGGGATTAGAAAGAGGGCAAAGTAAATTGCGACTGCTATCATTCACGACCAAACCGCGTACTTCATCGCCACTCCTACTTCACCTTTGCTTTTTTCCCCAGTTCGGGAGAAATAGAATAAGGTATTATTCAGTTGTCTTTTATCATCACCTTCTCTCAGGTTACGAGTACTCCTTGGTTTAGGAGTATACACCTATTACGCTTATTGGATAGTCTTCTTCCAAACCATAGGCTGGTGCCGAACGGTAGGGAAGGAAGAAAACCACTAAGCCTGACGAAGGTGTACAAAAGGTAATAACTAAAGACAAATAAAGGGATTTGGAGAGATGGCAAACAAATATACGGTTATAGTTATGAATTGGATTATGGAAGAGGCATTACTAGGAATACCAGGATACCCCTTCGAAACATTTTCATGTTTCAGTTTCACCGTGCATTGTTAAAGGAAAACTGTTTTTCCGATTAGATACTTACTCCAGGATATGTATTTACCAGGTATGATTCTTACATCTGTATGGTTTTACAGATGATGAGTAGGAGTAAGTTATTGGGAATAAGGTGATCATCCTCATTATATCGGAATTCGTTGTAATTGGTGATATTTGAGGAAGTCGCCTGGGTTTTTGCCGAACGACAAGTATTTGGTTTTGAGTATCCGTTGTTATGCACCAATTTCAAATTGATATATCTGTACGTTTATTTTTATAAAGTGAGATATAACTTTTTGAAATTATGACCGTGACATTTATCTATATCAGTTGACGATTGGGTAAGGAGTATTGAACAGCAGAATAGTTCTTAACCATAAGTACAGTTTTCAACCTACGATGCACAGGTTTTGAGTTATTCAACTCAGCGAACTTATACAGAGTATTGTATATTGTCCAGTCCATCAGGACAAAGGGGTTGGTCCTCGTACTATGTTCTGTTTACTTGTGACTTCTCTAGTTGTTAGACAAGTGTTTCGTTGAAATGCAATGTCTAAGTTTTGAGAAGTTATAGGTATAAGAATAAAGTAGAGAACCAGGTGTCGCAAGTATCGGGATTCTTCAAGGAGATCGAAGATGTAGATACTTGTGATCGGTATTCAGTTGATAGTAATGGTTTTGAGAAACTTGTTTCTCTTTCAGGTTACTCATAATTGGATGCATTCCTAAGTTGAGTAATGCTGATTAGCCTCTCTCCATTAAGTTGATATGCACTGGAGACAGCTGCATGATTTGAATCTGGTTCCAATTAAATAAGTGCCAAAGTTTCTATATTGGATATAGAATGGTTCATATCTTAACGATGTTAAGGTATGGGGAGTTGTCCGGCTTATGATTAAAACCAGACTCTGGATAACTCAAGGCACGTTTCTGTAATGGCAGTTTGTGGGTTGACCCTGACTATGACGAGGGTTGACTTTCTACCATCTGGAAGATCAATGGTGATATTGTTCTTGACTCGCCACAGTTTTAGTAAAATGGATTTTTTCAGAAAACAGTAGTGGGAGTATGGTAGAACTGGAAGTGATTCCAGAACCGCAAACGATTACGGAAAATTTAATAGAACCTAAAGATTCAATCAGGTTTGACATTCCATTAGCCACTCCGCAGATATGGTGGGTAACTTCAGACACCCGAGAGGTACTCCGGTAGTCTCAAGGACGGTGACAGGGGGTTCTTGTTTATCCAGAGTTGACACTACTGTTGTTCCAGGCTATGAGATTGTAGGGTTCCTCGGCACACTAAGGAGGTCTCACAAGGCATCAACCATGCCAATTTCAAATTTTACAAGTGCCGAGAAACCCTAATACGGATCGTTAACTAGATTTATAGGTGATGCGATGCAAGTAAACAACTTTGACTTAAAGGAAAGAAGCTACAACCTTTGTAGATCCGGTCCTCCACCTCCATGGCTCCGTGATGAAGTCCCCTCGCTGTCCAAATCGAATCCAGGACTCTAGCATTGGCTTCATCGGAGAAATGGGCGGGCTAGGTCGTCGACTTCGATGCCGAAGATGATCTACGTCGAGGCATCACAAGATCAAGCTCCCACTTCACCAAGTCATGAAACTTGTGAAGAAAACACCCTATACTACTTGGCAAGTAGTAGAGGATGAAGAAATAGAAAGTGGGTTCACTTTAGAATTGGATTTCTCACTCTTTTTCTCAAGTTGCCATTGATGAAGTCAAGGTTTTCTTCTTGTTGAAGATGAAGAAGAAGAAGAAAGAAATATATTATCTATTCTATCAAAATAGAAAATAAATGAATACTTATCATATAGCAACCATAGTTAGGTGTAGAGAATAAATCATGGTTAGTTTGAATGGTTAGGGTTAAGCATGAAGACAAAATGGTCACTTAGTCAAAGCTTCATGAAGCTTCAACAACAAACATAACAAGCCACCATTTTCTTTTCTTTTGCCAAAAATAAATAAATAAATAAATGAATAAATAAATAAAATGAAAACCCTAACCATTACACAACCATGGTTTAATCTTTACACATACTCAAGTTAGCATGTATCATCAAACATGATACAAACTAGTGTACAAAAGTATATCACATATACAATGTGCACAACAAGTGAGAAAATCCATTTAAAGTGAACCAATACTAGTTAATGCAAAGTAATATATCAAATATACAATTATACATTAAATCATTAAATCAACACTTGATTCAATGATCCGGTCATGTAACATATAACCGACTAGTATCCAATGTATCGACTTATCGAATCAATCCTCGATTCGATAACTAGATTATATCGCATACAACCAATCGATACATTCATCGCGAGAATAGAATACGATATCACATACCTCAAGTTATTCTCGGTCCCGCACATATCTCATATGCGCTCCTATTTCGTTTCGCTTGAGCCAGAAAACCTCTGTGTAGGACTCTAAAGACTCGTCAATACGCCGGCAGCAGGTGATGATCATATCAAACACCGACAAGCCGCAAGCGGTCTGCTAAACGTAACGGCCGCCCGGGTATTGAGCGATCAGAAGATCGACGAGCAAGCCCACTCACACTCCTGTGAATCCAACCAGTAACACTTACCGTACAGTCCGGTCTGATCGTCTGATATGTCGCATATCTCGCCTAGGGGTGGTAAACGTCAGACCCCAATAGCTCGATAAGTCGTGTCGATATAAGGTCTATAACAGTTCGAGAAACTACAGGTAACACTTACCCGTAAATCTCAGCAACCCTGGCCAGGGATTTCCGGTTATAGCCAATCGAACACAGCGCAACATCAACTCCCTATACCGGGAGAGACGAATCCCCTCCTATCGCTCATTGCCTCCATGTGATTCAGGACTGTACCCAAAAACCACCGTTTTGCACGCCCTCTTGGACGTGGTAAGGTGGAAATCAAAGCACAGTGGGAATCACACAAGACTCTATGACGATCTCGGGTCTACAGACTAACCTGTACCAGTGTCACCAGAGAACTGCCATCTGACGTAAGGTATAATACCATCTGGGAGTTCTCGGCGAGTCCGTCCAGTGTACCCAGTCTCCACTGAGCACCCGTATATCATCTCTGATGTCAAACACCAATGGATATGGGATCATCCATCGCCCATCTGTATGGGTCGAGAAGGTATACGCTAGTCTACACTGGTATATCGATGCCCCGTCTCGATACACCCACGACTAGGGACCTTGAAGGATGTACTTATAGACTACCATGTCCCCAATAGTATAATCCGCATCATAGTCCAGGCAGTCAAGTACACATCCTAAGGGCTTTACCAATATGTAACAGAGAGACAATCAGTATACACGTTAAGGTAAAGAGTAACCAGATAGCATACTATCATGTCGAACAAGAAAGTCATCCCTATATATGTCCCAGCATCCACTACAATATACATCCTATGTACAGTAATGGCCTCTAGGGCATACATATAACTAACAATCTCCCACTTGCACTAGAGCCATCTGTAGCAGTGGTTGTAGTATCTCATACTCAACCATCCCATAAAAGTCTCTTTCTGGGAATAGGCCTTCGTGAGTGGATCCGCCGTGTTATCCTCTGAGTCTGCTCTCCTAACCTCGATCACCCTGGAGATCAACTATCTCCATGATCAGGTGATGCTGCCTCAGAATACGTCTGGGTCACTGATGGGACCGGGGTTCCTAGGCTAAAGCCACACTTCCATTGTCACACAATGGTAGGAACCAAGTTCATCTCATGAACCTATATACACCCAAACTACCTCTTTGGTAGCATCTTAAGTAGCGACGTATCCAGCCTTTATCGTCTAGTATGCCACGGTATCTAGCTTGGAACTCTTCCAACATACCGTCCCTTTACTGAGGGTAAAGACAATGCCTGTGACTGACATTCAGTCGTCTTTATTACCCTGGAACCTTTCCAGTGATTCTCCCCAAGACCAATTGATACCTTCTCACTACAACTAGTGAGTATCCTAACATCCAAATAGATCTATTTCATAGATCCAAAACCCAGGATTTAGGAGGTATCACTTTGATGCTATATGGAGAATCCTTGTGATAAGCGGAGATTGACCGAGCGTAGCATGGGAAACTCCTTCCTTATCAAGAGTATGTCATCCACGTACTCTACGAGGATCATTACCATACTCCCTACTACCTTTTTGTATATACAAGGTTCATCTACCATTTTGATGATGTCAAACTGTTTGACTAACTCATCAAAACAGATGTTCCAACTCCGCGATGCCTGCTTCATCCTGTAAAGCAACTTGCACACGTTTCCGCTGCTCCCACTGTTTACGAAGCCCTCTGGCTGTGTACTTATAGACGTTCTCTTCAAAATCATTATTTAGAAAAGCAGTCATGACACCCAACCGCCAGATATCGTAGTCATGGTCTGTAGCCGTGGCAAGTAGGATCTGGATGGAGTTAAGCATAGCTACAGGAAAAGGTTTCATCATTTTCCACGCTTGGTTGATGACGAAAACCTTTAACAAGTCTAGCTTTGAAAGTCTCAACTTTACCATCTACACCAAGTAATCTTCTCAAGATATACTTGCTCCTGATGGGGATTTAACCCTTCAGATAAAGCAACCAAAGTCCATACTTTGTTGGTGTATAAGGATTCCATCTCAGATCGATAAACATCCAGCCATTCTTACAGAGTCTCACTCCAGATGGGCAGCTCGAAACTAGTTGGGTCATCATCTCATGATGCAATCCTCGCTCCCACTGTCATAGAGAAACCGAAGTATCTCTCAGGTGGGTGAGGAACCCTACTAGATCGGCGGAGAGGCTGAGGTTCGTTGGTTACTATTGAATCTTTCGGTTCTACCAAATCATCAGCTGCCGTTTGTATAGCTGGAACATTTCCAGTTCTACATAACAGATCTTGCCTCGAGCTTGTCCGGATTTTGCTTTTCAGACATAGGCTGGACAACCCCAAATCTTAACTAACTTAAGATATGGGCTCTTCCCTTTCCATATCACATATGAAGTGGTAGGCAACTGATTTGATTTGAACCCTATTCAATAGGTATGCAACTTCCCAAGTGCATAACTCCTTAAAGGAAATAGGTAACTCAGTAATACTCATCATAGAGCACACCATATCACATAGGGTGATATTGCTCCTCCCCGATACATCGACGTGCTGTGGTGTATTCGAAGGAGTAATGCTGAGAGAAAATCTCATTCTCCTTTAGAATAGTCCAGGACTTCCGTGCTCAAGTATTCTCCTCCTTGATCTTATCAAAGGACATAATACTTATACCCGTATTTTGGTTCTCTACTTGTAACTTATATTCTGTGAATACCTCAAAAGGTTCGGACCTATGTTTCAACTGGAACATATGGCTGAATCTTGAGAGATTGTCAGAGAATGTAATAAAGTACAAAGAACCGGTCTTGGCATATGTAGACAGGGGACCTTTATACATCAACATGTATCATCCCAAGAGTTCACTAACTCTTTCTCTGTTTCCAATAAACAGAGCTGGTGTCATTATATCTTTGTGACATGACTGGCAAGTTTCAGAAGATGTAAATTCAAACTGATTTAAATATGCATCTACATGTAACTTCAGCTAGTCGTGTCGCATTGATATGACCTAGTCTACAATACCTCAAGAAGGATCCGTTCATTTCTGAACTCTTCCTCTTGTGTGTGTTCCGTATACTAAGAACTGTAGTTTGATTTAGAACATTAATTCTTTTAGATAACGTGCCTGAACCGATCAACTTTTGATTATAGGAAATGTTCAAAACATTATCCAATAATACAAAATTTTATCATTTCTTTACTAATAAAGAGACTGATATGATTTTGTATATCAGGTTCGGTATCTAATAACATTCGTTCAGAATCAATGTATTTGTAATACAGGGTGACAGTGACCAACAGACTTGGCTGCAACACTTGCCCTGTTTTCTGCCTCATGAAACTTATCACCCGTTCTCAGTTCTCTACCTATCTGTAGCCCTATGTAACAGATTACATATCTGGGATTCTGATCCGGTATCAAATACCCAGGACGTAGAGGATACAGAGAAATAGTTCTTTGTAATGAACACACCCGAAGGAGATGCATCATATGCACTTTCTTCGTTTGGGCGGCATAGGAATTCTGGTATTCCCTAATTTCCTGCTCTGTCTTATAACAATTATAAGTTGGAGCAGGACCAACGTTCCTCAGCTCAGTATAACAAGCGGGTTCAGTCAATATATGCGTTTTATTATCTTGATTAAGGCGTGATATAGTCGCTACCTGGAGAGAGAGAGAAGAAAACACTCAGCGTGCGCTCTTGCAAGAATAGATTGGTTATTATTTTATCTAATCAGGATGGCTCCCACTGTTTTTATCAAATCTTCCTTCAAACCCTAAAAGGAAAGACTAGCCGGGATTAATTACACACTACAAGTTCGCCAATCTTTCAGCTAGGCCAGTGTCGGTACTTTGAGGGAGGTCTCCCGTGCTTTCGCACGAACCTAATTAATGTAAACCTCGTTTTCCCAGAGGCGTAACCTCGTTAACACCTTTCTAGACACCTACTTGATCGGCTAATTGTAATGTGTAAAACTCTCCCAGGAGTAACTCTTACTCGCAGCGGGTATCAGGATCCAACTATCTCATAGAAGGTATGCAATCTCATTGCAAATTTCAACACTTGAAATTCCCGATAATATTTTGCCCCTAACCTCCTATGACCTTGACAAAGGCCAACAAACCATAGGAAGCTAGTCAAGTTCAACCCGTCATTTCCTGATTGAATTAAACCCACCCGCACGACCCTTGACAAAGGCCAACAAGGTCGCACGACTACCCTAACCCAATCTGCATCATATGCATAAGCAGATAAGCACCAGTCAGCTACCGCACACTACGCCTTGACAAAGGCCAACAAACGCAGCACGAATACTAACTACTACTTATCTGAAATGACGGAGGGCTACGACAGGTTTTTCTGAAAACCTATTGCGTAATGAACTTGATATCGTTGTAGGATCGAATGATTTTAAAATGGAGTGTTTTTGAGGCTTTTCTAGTTTTGCTAAAGGGGTCACTCCCGGTGAAGGGATCGTCGGCCCTTTCCTCGTCGAATGAGGTGCGGGATATATCATATATATCACTGTGCAAAGCAGAAACTATAGAAGCTATCAAAAGTCAAACCGAGTGTGTAGCACCTGCCAGTTATTGCTAAAGGAGTCACTCCCGGTGAAGGGATCTCGGTCCTTTCCTTATCGAATAAGGTGCAGGATATATCATATATACCTCTGTGCAAAGCAAGAACTGTAGCTACCTGTTTTAATTTTGAAATTCAATTCTACAACATCTTTAGGTTTCTTTTATTTCATTAATCAGATTAATGAAGTCCCATCATTTAAGTACCTAAACATCACAGATAAATACGACGTACACTTATGCCATCCGCATTCGCCTCGATGTCCCCTCATGCACCGTTAGGTTAGGTAACTAACGGCAGAGCGGGGCAGGGCTAGCGCGGGTGTAAAACATAAGTAACGCCTATATAATATATCATATATACTATATATTGTATCTATCATAGAACATCAAATGATCACATCACAGATATCGCAGCAGAAGAATCATATGAAATATTGGATATACTAGGACGTCCGTGTTTTCAATACGAGCCAGTATAAAACACGAATTCCACGGTCGCGATGAATAGCCAAACCCACATCCCTAGACCCTACGAGAGCGGCAAGCAACCCTACCAATTCTAGAGTTAGGAGGCCCAGACTCGACTCCTCGAGTTGGTCTCCCACTGGACCCCAGAACCCGGTTACTTGTGCCCTCCTTCTTGGGTCTATCCTAATGCGGAAAAGTAAATAATATACAAAGGGTGGCATCTTTCGCAACCTGGAAGTGCCCCAATAAAAGAATATTACATACAAGTTTTTACATGAATTAAAATGAAAAATACTCATCTCACATAAAAACCCCGGGCTATTCAAACACGACGATCCAATATAACATATCCAGCAACACATAACATCACATGTCATCAACGTAAGTAAATATGCGCATCCCAATTGTCGTTGACATATAGTAACGAAATCGGCGATATCACATATTACACTTACGGTCGCAGAAAAGAAAGTGTAAAACTACAACAGTTGGAATCCGCATCCTTTTTAGACATCGCATGCCTAATCAAATGAAATACTTAGACATCGCATACCTAACAATTATAAACCCCGCATTTTAGTCTCATTATCAAAAACACTTTTCAATATCAAGTCGAGCAATTCAACAAGATTCCCGACATCCTGATGGAATGCTCGTCGCAAACTTTAGTAGGCGGCCGCACCCCTGATACCGTCGATGAAGTGCACCAATGTGGAACACCGCTGCCGCGAGCACCCAAACGGATGCTTTCGGCGACGGGGTTCTCCTACAGTCACTTGGTCGGGGCTATGGAGTGAGGCTGTCTATTAAGTTTACCCGACGAGTATCCGCGTACGCTGCGTGATTGCGACGGACTTTTGATCACATCAAAATTCCGTGGCAACCGATCAAGTGAGACTAAACTTCTATGTTTATAACATTCATATTAGTTATCTCATAACTATTTGTGAATTCCAATTATTGTATCACATTCCGGATAAATAGAAAATATTAAACTTTCCGATCGAACATTCAAACACCCAAGTTTTCCCGAAACTGTTCAACACAAGAAATAAGTTCAAAGACATTCACTTCATGCCTCAGTACCAACGGTCCAGCCGTAGAAGGGTCAAGCCAACGCCTCACATGTGGCACGCCGTACTGCCCCAAACCCTATGGTTCAAAGGGCAGTTCAAGACGGTCACATAATCGAGTTAAGGTTTGTTGTCTTCTAGAGGAACCATCGCGTTACTTGCACTACTTAGAACGTCATTAAACTACGGAAAAGTCCAACAATTGGAAATTTCCCGGCAGGGGAAAGATTGAGTATTTATATCCGGTCGAACTTTTTAACATATTCTAAAATATCTGAAAAACCACATAGACAAAGTTTGATAATCCGATCGAATCATCCAAGCTCCAAAACATCCCAGAAAACTCAACTCTTGAGTTCAGATTAAAAACTCCCAGAAAACTCAGAATCTCAAATAACAAATTACTGTGCAAAATTGGAAGGCTGACGTCATCAGATGGCCGCGGAACCGCCGCAGAAGCCACGCTTCTGCCGCGGTTCCGCCTCTCTTTGGACGTATCGTTTGGAAAATTTTGCACCGTAATTCTTAGAATTACCTGCTGAATTTTTTAAGAATTTTTAATCTGGAAAAAACCCAGTTTTTGAAAAAAGTCCAGAGAGCATTTTAGAATTAGGGTTTCGGTTTGATCGGGTTTCAAACGCCGTCTACACTTTGCCTAAGGCTTTAGCTAGGCTCTGATACCACTGTAGGTCAGGCAGCCACCCCATCCAATGGGGTCGCCGTGGCACCAACGGGTCCCTCAGCCGCTACTTTTTACGCATGCCCCCTCGCGAGGACTACAACCCGCCGGAACACCTTCCGGTCTCGGGATACCTTGGGGGTAAGAGCCTATGCTTCGCCCCACTGTCACACAGTGAGAACCCCCCATAGGTCGACATCCAATGCCTAGTAGCTCTGATACCGCAGAAGCCATTAGGCATTGGATGTCGACCTATGGGGGGTTCTCACTGTGTGACAGTGTGGCGAAGCATAGGCTCTTACCCCCAGGGTGTCCCGAGACCGGAAGGTGTTCCGGCGGGTTGTAGTCCTCGCGAGGGGGCATGCGTAAAAAGTAGCGGCTGAGGGACCCGTTGGTGCCACGGCGACCCCATTGGATGGGGTGGCTGCCTGACCTACAGTGGTATCAGAGCCTAGCTAGAGCCTTAGGCGAAGTGTAGACGGCGTTTGAAACCCGATCGAACCGAAACCCTAATTCTAAAAGAGATCCGGCAGGAGGTTAAGTATAGCGTCGTTCTAAACTAGCTTTAGAAGTACACGCATATATTATTCTGTCAGAGGGTTGTTGTGGTCAGTGGGAGCAGCGGAAGCATAGTGGGCAAGTAGCTTATCTCTATTTATAGACTAGAGCAGATATAGAGGAAATAGATCATCTAATTTTGATGTGACAGTCATGGCTTTGACTTCATCAGGATAGGGGATGGATCTGTTAAGAAGGTAGTAGGGTGTGATGTCCTAGTATTTGGATGACATACACAGAGTAGGAAGTAAAATTCCTATACTACGATCGGTTATACTGTGGTTGTCATACAGTTGTTTCTCTACACAAGATATGGATATAATATCAGACATTCTAGTTACTAGATCTATGGTTTTAGATCTAGATTTGGGTAGTTTCCCAATGTGGGTACTTTGACAGTATTCTAATAGTATTTTGGAATGGATGACTCCTGGCATGGTGGTGTTGTTAGTTATATGTATGCCCTAGAGGCCATTACTGTACATACGATGTATATGGTAGTGGATGCTAGGATATATATAGGGAGGACTTTCTTGCTCGACATGATAGTATGCTATCTGGTTGTACTTTATCTTAACATGTACTCTGATTGTCTCTATATTACATGTTGATAAAGCCCTTAGGAAATGTACTCGACTACTGGGACTATGATGAGATCATACTAGTGGGGCCACGGTAGTCGACGAGTACATCCTATAACTGTTCCTAGTCGAGGGTGTATCGAGACAGGGCATCGATACACCAGAGTAGACTAGCGTATACGCATCTTGACCCATATGATGGGCGATGGATGATCCCATATCCATCGGTGTTTGACATCAAGGATGGTGTACGGGTGCTCAGTGGAGACTGGGTACACTGGACGGACTCGCCGAGAACTCCCAGATGGTATTATACCATACGTCAGATGGCAGTTCTCCGGTGACACTGGTACAGAGTAGTCTGTCGACCCGAGATCGTCATAGAGTCTTGTGTGATTCCCACTGTGCTTTGATTTCCATCATACCACGTCCAAGAGGGCATGCAAAAAGGTGGCTTTTGGGTACAGTCCCGAATCACATGGAGGCAATGAGCGATAGGAGGGGATTCGTCTCTCCCGGTATAGGGAGTTGATGTTGTGCTGTGTTCGATTGGCTATAACCGGAAATCCCTGGCCAGGGTTGCTGAGATTTACTGGTAAGTGTTATCAGTAGTTTCTCGAACTGTTATAGATCTCATATCGACACGACTTATCAAGCTACTGGGGTCTGACGTTTACCACCCCTAGGCGAGATATGCAACATATCAGACGACGAGACCGGACTGTACGGGAGTGTTACTGTTTGGATTCACAGGAGAAGTTACAGGCTTGCTTGTTGATCTTCTGAGCGCTCAATACCTGGGTAGCTGTTACGTTTAGCTGACCGCTTGCAGCTTGTGGGTGTTTGATATGATCATCACCTACTGCCGGCGTATTGACGATTCTTTAGAGTCCTACACAGAGGTTTCTTGGCTCAGGCAAAACGGAGTACGAGCACATATGTGATATGTGCGAGACCGAGAATAATACGATATGAGATACCGTATTCTATTCTCGCGATATTTGATATCAGCCGGGTCATCGGATCAACTGTTGATTCGATGAATCGGTACGGATAAATATTAGTCGGTTATATGCGATATAGCTGGATTGTCGGATCAAGTGTTGATTCGATAATTTAATGTATAATAATATATATGATATATTAAATTACATTAACTAATATTAGCTCACAAAAAGATTCTTTTTCTCACTCGGGTAATACATTGATATATATGCGATATATGTTAATTGTATTATTTTATTTTGTTACGATAAATATTATATATGTGATATATAATATTGTAACATGATATGATAACTAATGCAACTTGTTTAGTGGAGTTTAAACATGATTAGGGTTTGGATTAGGGTTAAACTTTCTAGATGTTTCTAGAATGTTTTCTTTTTGTTTTGGAAAAGATATTTACAAGTGACTCATTCTTAACTCAACCCAAACCCTAACCCTTGGTTAATTCTCTACAATGGTTAAGTCAACCATGGTTGCATTATTCTTCATATTAATCCTTTCATTATTCATCACAAAAGAAAATGGATCACTATTCTTCTTCTTCCTTCATTCTTTCATGAAAAAGCTTGCTAGATTTTTCCAAAGTGATGAATAAATATGAGAAAAAGATAAATAAAGAGAGCAAAAATCCTACTTCATCATCCTCATCTTCCCTTGCCATTTAGATGAGGGTGTTCACATCATTTCATGAGTGTTAGCTTGTGTTAAAGAAACTTCAAGGTAGATCATCTTAGTATCGAAGATCGGAAGCAAAGGTTGCATCTTTCTCTTCGTGGAACTTCTCGAGAGTCCGGAACCCGATGATCGCGGCGAAGGGACCACAACACGGAGCATATGAAGTGAAGGACCGCATCTACAAAGGTTGTAATCCCTCTCACTTAGTGTTAAGTTGTTAACATGTTAGTTTTCGCCTAATCTCTAGTTTAAAGATCCGTATTCGTGTTGTTCGGCACGGCTAAATTTTTAATCGGGCATGGTTGATTCCTCGTAGACCCTTGTGCGCGTGCCTAGCAACCCTACAGTGGTATCAGAGCCAAGCTAGAGCTTTAGGCGAAGTCTAGACGAAGTTTGAAATCCGATCGAACCCGAAACCCCAATTTTACGAGCTCTCTGGACTTTTTCTAAAAACTGGTATTTTTCCACATTAAAAATGCTTAAAAAATTCAGCAGAGAATTATAAGAATTACGGTGCAAAATTTTTCCCATGAACAGTAAAAAGTGCGGCGGAACCGCGGCAGAAGCATGCCTTCTGCGGCGGTTCCGCGGCTAAATGATGACATCATCATCTCCTGTTTGCACAGTAACTCCTATTTTATTATGCTGGATTTTCTGGGAATTTTTAATATTTATTCAAGAGTTGAATTTTCTGGGGTTGTTTTGGGGATTCGGTGTTTCGATCGGAGTATCAGATTTTGTCTATGTGGCTTTCCGGATAAATTTCAGAATATGTTAAAAAAGTTCGACCGGATATAAATACCCAATTTTTCCCCTGTCGGGAAATTTCCAAGTGTTGGATTTTTCCGTGGTTTAACGACGTTCTAAGTAGTGCAAGTAACGCGATGGACCCTCTAGAAGACAACAAACCTTAACTCGATTATGTGACCGTCTTGAACTGCCCTTTGAACCTTCGGGTTTGGGGCAGTACGGCGTGCCACATGTGAGGCGTTGGCTTGACCCTTCTACGGCTGGACCGTTGGTACTGAGGCACGAACTGAATGTTGTTAGACTTATTTCATGTGTTGAGCTGTTTCGGGAAAACTTGGGTGTTCGATTGTTCGATCAGAAAGTTTAACATTTTCTAATTATCTGGAATGTGATACAATACTTGGAATTCACAAGAAGTTATGAGATAACTGAATGAATATTATAAACATAGCAGTTTAGTCTCAAATGATCGGTTACCACGAAATTTTGATGTGATCAAAAGTCCGTCGCAATCACGTAGGGTACGCGGATACTCGCCGGGTAAACTTAATAGACAGCTACACCCCATAGCCCCGACCAAGTGACTGTAGGAGAACCCCGTCCCAGAAAGCATCCGTTCGGGTGCTCGCGGCAGCGGTGTTCCGCCTTAGTGCACTTCGTCGACGGCATCTGGGGTGCGGCCGTCTACTAAAGTTTGCGACGAGCATTCGATCAGGACGTCGGGAATCTTGTTGAATTGCCCGACTTAATATTGAGAAGAGTTTTCGATAAATGAGACTAAAATGCGGGGTTTATAAAAGTTAGGCATGCGCTGTCTAAGGAATTCATTTGGTTAGGCATGCGATGTCTAAAGAGATTGCGGATTCCAACTGTTGTAGTTTTACACTTTTTTTTCTGTGACCGCAAGCGTAGTATGTGGTGTATCGTCGGCTTCGTTGCTATACATCAATGACAATCGGGATACGCATACTTGCTTACGTTGATGATATGAGATATTATGTGTTGCTGTGATATGTTATATTGGATCGTCGTGTTTGAATAGCCGGGGGTTTTATGTGAGATGAGAGTTTTTTCTTTTTCATTCCTGTAAAATTCATTTGTATGTAATATTCTTTTATTGGGGCACTTCCAGGTAGCGGAAGATGTCACTGTTGTATATTATTTACTTTTCCGCATTAGGTAGACCCAAGGCGGGGAGCACAAGTAACCGGGTTCTAGGGTCCAGTGGGAGACCATCTCGAGGAGTCGAGACCGGTCTCCTAACCCTAGAATTGGCAGTGTTACTTGCCGCTCTCGTAGGGGTCTAGGGATGTGGGTTTGGCTATTCATCACGACCGTGGAATCCGTGTTTTATATAGGCTCGTATTGAAAACACGGACGTCCTAGTATATCCAATATTTCATATATGTTCTTCTGCTGCAATGTTCTGTGATAAGATCATATTACTGTCTGAGACGAATGTTTATATTATATATATGAGATATATGTTATATTGCAGATTTCGTTTCAAAAGAGATGCTTGTGAAGCATAATTAAAATGTGACTTCATTAATGAGATTAATGAAACTAAAAGAAACCTAAGATGTTGTAGAAACCTGTTTATAAAAACTGGTAGCTCTAGTTGTTGCTTTGCATAGCGGTGTTTCTTGTAGAACATCCAGCACCTTGTTCGATAAGGAAAGGACCGAGATCCCTTCACCGGGAGTGACTCCTTTAGCAATAACTGGCAGATGCTACAAACTCGGTTTGTCTTTTGATTGCTTTTATAGTTCTTGCTTTGCACAGCGGTATATATGATATATCCTGCACCTTATTCGATGAGGAAAGGGCCGACGATCCCTTCACCGGGAGTGACCCCTTTAGCAAAACTAGAAAAGCCTCAAAAGCATTCCATTTAAAATCACTCGATTCTACAACGATATCAAGTTCATTACGCAAAGGGTTTTCTGAAAAACCCGTCGTAACCCTCCGTCATTTTAGGAAGTAGAGTACTTAGTATTCGTGCTGTGTTTGTTGACCTTAGTTAAGGCACAGTGTACGGTAGCTAAGTGATGTCTTCCTATATAGCATATGATGCGATTAGTTAGGACAGTCATATGACTTTGTTGACCTTAGTTAAGGGTCATGTGGGTGGGTCTAATTAATCAAGAAATGACGGGTAGAACTTGACTAGTGCTTATGATTTGTTGACCATAGTTAAGGTCAAAAGTCACTAGGGGCAAAATATTATTGGGAATTTCAAGTGTTGAAATTTGCAATGAGATTGCATACCTTCTATGAGATAGTTGGATCCCGATACCCGCTGCGAGTAAGAGTTACTCCTGGGAGAGTTTTACACATTACAATTAGTCGATCAAGTAGGTGTCTAGAAAGGTGTTAACGGGGTTACGCCTTTGGGAAAACGAGGTTTACATTAATTAGGTTTGTGCGAAAGCACGGGGGACCTCCATCAAAGTACCGACACTGGCCTGGCTGAAAGATTGGCGAACTTGTAGCGTGTAATTAATCCCGGCTAGTCTTTCCTTTTAGGGTTTGAAGAAAGATTTGATTAAAACAGTGGGAGACATCCTGATTAGATATATTAGATAACCAATCTAATCTTGCAAGAGCATACGCTGAGTATTTTCTTCTCTCTCTCTCCAGATAGCGACCATATCACGCCTTAATCAAGATAATAAAACGGATTTATTGACCGAACCCGCTTATTATACTGAGCTGGGGAACGTTGGTCCCGCTCCAACTTATAATTGTTATAAGACAGAGCAGGAAATTGGGGAATACCAGATTTCCCGTGCGGCCCAAACGAAGAAAGTGCATGTTGATGCATCATCTTCGGGTGTGTTCATTACACAGAACTGTTTCTCAGTATCCTTTACGTCCTGGGTATGTGATACCGGATCAGGATCCCGCATATGTAATCTGTTACATGGGCTACAGATAGGTAGAGAACTGAGAACGGGTGATAAGTTTCATGAGACAGAAAACGGTGCAAGTGTTGCAGCCAAGTCTGTTGGTCACTGTCACCCTGTATTACCAGAATACATTGATTCTGAACACATGTTATTAGATACCGAACCTGATATACAAAATCATATCAGTCTCTTTATTAGTAAAGAAAGGATATAATTTTGTATTGTTGGATAATATTTTGAACATTTCCTATATCAAGAGTTGATCGGTTCAGGCACGTTATCTAAAAGCATTGTCGTTCTAAATCAAACTACAGTTCTTAGTATACGGAACACACACAAGAGGAAGAGTTCAGAAATGAATGAATCTTTCTTGAGGTATTGTAGACTAGGTCATATCAATGCGACCCGACTGGCTGAAGTTACATATAGATGCATATTTAAATTAGTTTGAATTTACATCTTGTGAAACTTACAGGTCATGTCACAAAGATAAGATGACCACAGCTCTGTTTGTTGGAAACAGAGAAAGAGTTAGTGAACTTTTGGGATTGATACATGCTGATGTATGAAAGTCCCCTGTCTACACATGCCAAGATCGGTTCTTTGTACTTCATTACATTCTCTGATAATCTCTCAAGATTCAGACATATGTTCCTGTTGAAACACAAGTCCGAACCTTTTGAGATATTCACAAAATATAAGTTAGAAGTAGAGAACCAAAATACGGGTATAAGTATTATGTCCTTTGATAAGATCAAGGAGGAGAATACTTGAGCACGGAATTCCTGGACTATTCTAAAGGAGAATGAGATTCTCTCTCAGCATTACTCCTTCGAATACACCACAGCACGTCGGTGTATCGGGGCGGAGCAATAGCACCCTATGTGATATGGTGTGCTCTATAATGAGTACTACTGAGTTTCTTATTTCCTTTTGGATGTTATGCGCTTGAGAAGCTGCATACCTATTGAATAGGGTTCAAATCAAATCAGTTGCCTACCACTTCATATATGATATGGAAAGGGAAGAGCCCATATCTTAAGCTTGTTAAGATTTGGGGTTGTCCGGCCTATGTCTAAAAGCAAAATCCGGACAAGCTCTAGGCAAGGTCTGTTATGTAGAACTGGAAATGTTCCAGCTATACAAACTGCAGCTGATGATTTGGTAGAACCAAAAGATTCAATAGTTTCCAACGTACCTCAGCCTCTCCGCCGATCTAGTAGGGTTCCTCACCCACCTGAGAGATACTTTGGTTTCTCTATGACAGTGGGAGTGAGGATTACATCATGAGATGATGACCCAACTAGTTTCGAGCTGGCCATCTGGAGTGGGACTCCGTAAGAATGGCTGGATGCTTATCGATCTGAGATGGAATCCTTATACACCAACAAATTATGGACTTTGGTTGCTTTATCTGAAGGGTTAAATCCCCATCAGGAGCAAGTATATCTTGAGAAGATTACTTGGTGTACATGGAAAAGTTGAGACTTTCAAAGCTAGACTTGTTAAAGGTTTGCATCATAGACCAGGTATGGATTATGTTGAAACCTTTTCTAAGGATCTATGCTTAAGTCCATCCAGATCCTACTTGCCACGGCTACATACCATGACTACGATATCTGGTGGTTGGGTGTCATGACTGCTTTTCTAAATGATGATTTAGAAGATAGCGTCTATAAGTACACAGCCAGAGGGCTTCGTAGACAGTGGGAGCAGCGGAAACGTGTGCAAGATGTTTTATATGATAAAACAGGCATCGCGGAGTTGGAACATCTGTTTTGATGTGGTAGTCAAAGAGTTTGACTTCATCAAAATGGTAGATGAACCTTGTATATACAAAAAGGTAGTAGAGAGTATGGTGGTGATCCTCGTAGAATACGTGGATGACATACTCTTGATAGGGAAGGAGTTTCCTATGCTACGCTCGGTCATTCTCCGCTTATCATAATGATTCTCTATATAGGATCGAAATAATACCTCCTAAATCCTGGGTTTTGGATCTATGAGATAGATCTGATTGGATGTTAGGATTCTCACTAGTTGTAGTGAGATGGTATCAATCGATCCTGGGGAGAATCACTGGAAAGGTTTCAGGGTGATAAGGACGACTGAATGTCAGTCGCAGGCATTGTCTTTACCCTCAGTGGAGGGACGGTATGTTGGAAGAGTTCCAAGCTAGATACCGTGACATACTAGACGAATAAAGGCAAGATACATCGTTACCAAGGATGCTACCAAAGAGGCAGTCTGGATATATATAAGTTCATAAGATGAACTTTGTTCCTACCATTGTGTGACAATGGAGTTGTGGCTTTAGCCAAGGAACTACCGTCCCATCAGAAATCCAGATATAATTCTTAGGCAGTGTCACCTGATCATGGAGATGGTTGATCTCCAGGGAGATCGAGGTTAGGAGAGTAGACACAGAGGACAACAGTGCGGATCCACTCACAAAGGCCTTTTTCCCAGTAGAGACTCTTTACGGGATGGTTGAATATGAGATACTTCAACCGCAGCTAATTGTTGGGTATGCGATACCATAACAGATGGCCCTAGTGCAAGTGGGAGATTGTTAGTTATATGTATGCCCTAGAGGCCATTACTGTACATACGATGTATATGGTAGTGGATGCTAGGATATATATAGGGAGGACTTTCTTGCTCGACATGATAGTATGCTATCTGGTTGTACTTTATCTTAACATGTACTCTGATTGTCTCTATATTACATGTTGATAAAGCCCTTAGGAAATGTACTCGACTACTGGGACTATGATGAGATCATACTAGTGGGGCCACGGTAGTCGACGAGTACATCCTATAACTGTTCCTAGTCGAGGGTGTATCGAGACAGGGCATCGATACACCAGAGTAGACTAGCGTATACGCATCTTGACCCATATGATGGGCGATGGATGATCCCATATCCATCGGTGTTTGACATCAAGGATGGTGTACGGGTGCTCAGTGGAGACTGGGTACACTGGACGGACTCGCCGAGAACTCCCAGATGGTATTATACCATACGTCAGATGGCAGTTCTCCGGTGACACTGGTACAGAGTAGTCTGTCGACCCGAGATCGTCATAGAGTCTTGTGTGATTCCCACTGTGCTTTGATTTCCATCATACCACGTCCAAGAGGGCGTGCAAAAAGGTGGCTTTTGGGTACAGTCCCGAATCACATGGAGGCAATGAGCGATAGGAGGGGATTCGTCTCTCCCGGTATAGGGAGTTGATGTTGTGCTGTGTTCGATTGGCTATAACCGGAAATCCCTGGCCAGGGTTGCTGAGATTTATTGGTAAGTGTTATCAGTAGTTTCTCGAACTGTTATAGACCTCATATCGACACGACTTATCAAGCTACTGGGGTCTGACGTTTACTACCCCTAGGCGAGATATGCAACATATCAGACGACGAGACCGGACTGTACGGGAGTGTTACTGTTTGGATTCACAGGAGAAGTTACAGGCTTGCTTGTTGATCTTCTAAGCGCTCAATACCTGGGTAGCTGTTACGTTTAGCTGACCGCTTGCAGCTTGTGGGTGTTTGATATGATCATCACCTACTGCCGGCGTATTGACGATTCTTTAGAGTCCTACACAGAGGTTTCTTGGCTCAGGCAAAACGGAGTAGGAGCACATATGTGATATGTGCGGGACCGAGGATAATACGATATGAGATACCGTATTCTAATCTCGCGATATTTGATATCAGCCGGGTCATCGGATCAACTGTTGATTCGATGAATCGGTACGGATAAATATTAGTCGGTTATATGCGATATAGCCGGATTGTCGGATCAAGTGTTGATTCGATAATTTAATGTATAATAATATATATGATATATTAAATTACATTAACTAATATTAGCTCACTAAAAGATTCTTTTTCTCACTCGGGTAATACATTGTAATATATGCGATATATGTTAATTGTATTATTTTATTTTGTTACGATAAATATTATATATGTGATATACAATATTGTAACATGATATGATAACTAATGCAACTTGTTTAGTAGAGTTTAAACATGATTAGGGTTTGGATTAGGGTTAAACTTTCTAGATGTTTCTAAAAGGTTTTCTTTTTGTTTTGGAAAAGATATTTACATGTGACTCATTCTTAACTCAACTCAAACCCTAACCTTTGGTTAATTCTCTACAATGGTTAAGTCAACCATGGTTGCATTATTCTTCATATTAATCCTTTCATTATTCATCACAAAAGAAAATGGATCACTATTCTTCTTCTTCCTTCATTCTTTCATGAAAAAGCTTGCTAGATTTTTCCAAAGTGATGAATAAATATGAGAAAAAGATAAATAAAGAGAGCAAAAATCCTACTTCATCATCCTCATCTTCCCTTGCCATTTAGATGAGGGTGTTCACATCATTTCATGAGTGTTAGCTTGTGTTAAAGAAACTTCAAGGTAGATCATCTTAGTACCGAAGATCGGAAGCAAAGGTTGCATCTTTCTCTTCGTAGAACTTCTCGAGAGTCCGGAACCCGATGATCGCGGCGAAGGGACCACAACACGGAGCATATGAAGTGAAGGACCGGATCTACGAAGGTTGTAATCCCTCTCACTTAGTGTTAAGTTGTTAACATGTTAGTTTTCGCCTAATCTCTAGTTTAAAGATCCGTATTCGGGTTGTTCGGCACGGCTAAATTTTTAATTGGGCATGGTTGATGCCTCGTAGACCCTTGTGCGCGTGCCTAGCAACCCTACAGGTGTGCCTGCAGGTGATGGAGTTTCCCTCTCTAAAGGTGTCTTACAGACTAAAGGGGAGAGGGATGTGCATGATTGGCATATCACTTGCTTAGGCAATTGAGTCAATCGTGAGATGTCAAGTACCACACCAGATGTTGTTTTTTGCACTAGATGCGATAAGTTTATATTAATCCAATCCTGGAGAAACATACGGAAGCAGTTTTAGAACATAAGTGGATGTTCTAGGGATCTGATGACGGCAGCCTCCTTCGGGAGACGATTATCATTCCAGGCTTCCAAAGGTGACATGGATGACAGAGTGATTGTCAGAGTTATAGTTTTCCCTCTGACAAAGGGGGCAGTATTATGGACAGGTGGTCCAAGAGGATACTGTGGGAAGCATGGCGCTGGATACTGATTAGTTTCAGTTGTCGATACAGTCTAAGAAGTTTGGATTTGAGTTCATTTATGAACTAGGTCCCATCAGATATCCAGACATATTCTAAGACATGTATTACTCAATTCGGGAGATGGCTTTCTCTGCGAACTTGAGATTAAGAGAGACATAGAAAGATACATCAGGGCGGATCCACTCACTGAGGCTATTTCTTGAACACAAGAGTTTTACAAACGGGCTCTGTGAAACTGTTTAGTAGAGGAGTTAGGTGTTCGGTATCACACGGGCTGTGAGTATGCGACATCGCAATAATTAGCCTTAAGTGCAAGTGGGAGATTGTTGGATATAGTGCTCTCAAAGTCAATTATTGGATCGCAGGTACGTGATTGCAATGATTGAGGGAGGACCTATACCGGTAGGACAGTCTTACTCGAGATGATAGTATGCTATCTGGTTTTCCTTTATCAGTCGTGTACAGCTTTAGGTGACATGATCACTATTACACGTTGATAGAGCCCTTAGGATCATGCTTGACTACCAACAGTATGATGCCGATCATATACGTGAGAGTTGGGTAGTCTATAAGTACATCCTTAAAAGTGGTCCCTAGTCGTGGGAGTTTCGAGACAGGGCATCGATACTCCGGAGTAGACTAGTGTATACAGTCGAGACCCCGACGAGGGGCGGTGACCGGTCTCACAAGCCACTGGTGTCAGTTGGATCACCTAAGATGTATACAGGTGCTCATTGGGTTATGAGTACACCGGACAGGACTCGCCGGGAACCTGCTAGTTGGTTTTATACCTGGCGTCAGATAGCAGCTCCTTGGTGACATGTGTACAGGTTAGTTCATCGACCTGAGGTCGTCATTTGTCTCGTGTGAGTTCCCACTATGCTTTGATTACTATCCTACCACGGCTCAAAGGAGTCGTGCAAACAGGTTTTAGTTGGGTACAGTCCCGAGCCACATGGAGGCAAGTGAGCGGATCGGCAGGGGATTCGTTTCTCCCGGTATTGGCGGTGAGATCGCGCTGTGTCTTGGAGAGCCATTACACCAAGTCTTTGGCCAAGGCAGGTGAGAATTACCGGTAGGTATTCCAGTAGTTTCTCAGGGTGTTCAGGGCTACTCTCCGACACTACTTATACCGCTATTGGGGTCTGACGTTACCGGCCCCCTAGGCCCGATATGCGATGCTCATAGACGAACAGACCGGACTGTATGCATATTGTCACTCATAGGCTCAGTAGGGTTCAGGATGAGTTCGCTCATCAGCTTCCCTTTCGGTCAGTACATGGGCAGCCGTTATGCACAGCTAGTGCTGCTGACATGCTTGTGGTTAAACCCACTGCCAGGGTACTGATGAGTCTTTAGAGTCTCTCACAGATAGTTTCCCAAGTTCGGGCGAAACGTTGTAGAGGCCGTATGGTTTTATTGCAGGGTGCGAAAATGCACGTGCACTTGTGCACGTGTCATATTTCGGACAGATAATATTGGTGGGCTTTGGTTTAAGCCGGATTCAAGTATTATATTGAGTCGGAATATTTTAGTCTCTTGTATTCGTATTCGGTCGGAATACGGATACAGGTATGTATATACAGGTGAGGGGTATTCTCGTAATCCGTTTGCGAGATTATTTTAGAAGATGCATTTCTTTTGGTTAATCATTTTAGTTTAAATGATTAAATGGATTTTGGAAAGTGTGACTCATTAGTGTGACTCATTGATTCTAGAATGTTCACTAATGACTCATGTAATGAGTCATCTAGTGAGTCATTAGAGAATTAATTGAGTTTGTTTTGGGTGAGATATTTTAGGGTTGAGTTGGAGATATTTTTGTAAGATATTTTCTTTGTTTCTCCAAAAACAAAACCCTTTATATATCACACCCAAAAGTTTTGGCAGCCAAGGGGGTTATTTTTGATTGCTTGGTTTTTGCTCTCTTAAGATAGTTTCTTGAGTTCACAATTTCCAATCCTTAAGCATTTTTTTCAACCTCCACCCTAACCCTCTCTTATAATGAGAACCCTAGGGTGTTTGAGATAAACTATTCTACTCATTCTCTACTTCATTTTGGTTATCTCTTTTAGCAGACTTGATGTCCGAGTTGCCTCGGTATAGAGGCGGGAGCCCGTTTAAAGATCCGTTGACGTGGTGCCACCTCGATGAGGAGACAAGAGATCGGAGTTGCCACGAGGAGCGTGGGATGATGGCTAAAGACCGAAGGACTCGGATCGATCGGTATAGCCTTTCTACCTCTTTACAGTTTGTTAGCTTAGCGTTAATGACAAGATCCGGGTTATAGTATGCGATAGCGCCAGTTATACAAGTTTTTGTTCCGCGTTTGGCGTCAGAATGACGGCCAAGGCGCTACCATAGACTTACACTATCTCTATAGATCTTAATCCCCAAGATGTAGGAGGCATCCCCGGATCTTTCATTGAGAATCTTTGTGATAAGAAGAGCTTGACCGATTGCAGCATAGGAATGTCATTTCCTATCAAGAGTATATCATCCACGTACAATACGAGGAAGACAACCTTACTCTCTGCCACCTTCTTGTATATACAAGATTCATCTATGTTTTTGACGAAATCAAACTCTTTGATAACGACATCAAAACAGATGTTCCAACTCCGCGATTCTTGCTTTAACTCGTAGATGGATTTAAGCAGCTTGCACACCTTTCCGCTGCTCCCACTGTCTACGAAGCCCTCTGGCTGAGTCATGTACACGCACTCTTCCAAATCACCATTCAGAAAGGCGGTCTTAACATCCATTTGCCAGATTTCGTAGTCATGGTATGCAGCAATGACAAGCATGATCCGGATGGATTAAGCATAGCCACTGGAGAAAAGGTTTCGTCATAATCCACACCTGGTCGTTGACGAAAACCCTTTGCAATGAGTCTAGCTTTGAAAGTCTCCACTTTTCTATCTACACCAAGGTTTTTCTTGAAGATCCACTTACTCCCAATGGGTTTTACCCCTTCAGGAGTATCTTCCAAAGTCCATACTTTGTTGGTGTACATGGATTCCATCTCAGACCGCATTGCATCCAGCCATTTCACAGAGTCCCCACTCGTGATGGCCTGCTCGAAGCTAGTTGGGTCATCATCCTCCATGATGCAATCCTCGCTTCCACCATCAATGAGAAAACCGCAGTATCTTTCAGGTGGATGAGGAACCCCTACTAGATCGGCGGAGAGGCTGGGGTTTGTTGGGAACTACCGAATCCTCTGGTTCCACCAAATCCTCTGTCGTGGTTTGTATAGCTGGAACCTCTTCCAGTTCTACCTCCTTGCCACTAATTTCCTTTGCAAGAGATTCCTTTTCTAAAAAGGTGGCATGTCGAGAAACAAACTCTTTTTATTCCTCGGGATGGTAGAAGATATACCCTCTCGAATGTTTGGGATATCCAACAAACTTACACAGAAAAGACCTTGCCCTGAGCTTGTCCGGATTTTGTGTTTTCACATATGCCGGACAACCCTATATCTTAATATAATTAAGATATGGTTTCTTCCCTTTCCATATCTCATATGGAGTGGTTGGCACAGATTTAGTGGGAACCATATTCAATAGGTCTGCAGCTGTCTCCGGTGCATATCCCCAAAACGAAATAGGTAATTCAGCAGTGCTCATCATAGAGCGCACCATATCCAATAGGGTATGATTCCTCCGTTCCGATACACCGTTGTGCTGTGGTGTATACGGAGGAGTAAGCTGAGAGAGAATCTCATTCTCTTTTAGAAAGTCCAGGAACTCCGTGCTCAAGTATTCATCTCCTCGATCAGATCAAAGGATTTTAATACTTTTACCTGTTTGGTTCTCGACTTCGGATTTATATTCCTTGAATTTCTCAAAAGCTTCAGACTTGTGTTTCATCAGGAACGCATGTCCGAATCTTAAGAGATCGTCAGTGAATGTAATGAAGTATGAGAAACCATTCCTGGCATGTGCAGACATAGGACCACATACATCACTATGTATCAGTCCCAAGAGTCCCGTAACTCTTTCTCCGTGTCCTGTAAACGGAGTTTTGGTCATCTTGCGTTTGAGACATGAAGTGTCACAAGATGAAAATTCGAACGGATTCAAATATCCATCCTTATGCAACTTAGCTAGCCGTGTCGCATTGACATGACCTAGTCTACAATACCATAAGAAGAATTCGTTCATTTCTGAACTCTTCCTCTTGTGTGTGTTTTGTATGTTAAGAACTGTAGTTTAATCTAGAACGTATATGCCATTATTTAATGAGCCTGATCCAATCAACTTTTGATTCAGGAAGATGTTCATAACATTATCCTATATTACAAAATTATATCCTTCTTTACTTAATAAAGAAACTGATATAAGATTGCATATCAGGGTCGGAATGTAATAGCATTCGTTCAGAATCAATGTGTTGCCACTTGGGAACACAAGGTGATATTCGCCAACTGCTTTGGCTGCAACATTTGCCCCATTCCCTACTCTTACGGAATGATCACCTACTCCCTGTTCTCTACCTTTCCTTAGCCCATGTAATATATTACATATGTGGGATCCTGATCCGGTATCTAATACCCAGAACGTAGAGTGGACTGAGAAACGGTTTTCAATAACTAACACACCCGAAGAAGATGCATCATCATGCTTATTCTTCGTTTGGGCGGCGTGGGAATCCGGATATGTCCCTATTCCCTGTTCAGTCTTATAATAATTATAAGAAAGAACGGAACCAACATTCCCCAGCACAGTATAACATGTGGGTTCGGTCAATACATCCATATTATTATCTTGATTAAGACGTGACATGGTCACTACCTGGAGAGAGAGAGAAGAAAACACTTTAGCGTATACTCTTGCAAGATCAGATTGGTTATTATTTTATCTAATCAGGATGGCTCCCACTGTTTTTATCAAATCTTCCTTCAAACCCTAAAAGGAAAGACTAGCCAGGATTAATTACACCCTACAATTTCGCCAATCTTTCATCCAGGCCAGTGCCGGTACTTTGAGGGAGGTTCCCCGTGCTTTCGCACGGACCTAATTAAAATAAACCTCGTTTTTCCAGAGGCATAACCCCGTTGACACCTTCTAGACACCTACTTGATCGGCTAACTGTCCTGTGTAAAACTCTCTCAGGAGTAACTCTTACTCGCAGTGGGTATCGGGATCCAACTATCTCATAGAAGGTATGCAATCTCCTTACAAATTTCAACACTTGAAATTCCCGATAATATTTTGCCCCTAGCGTCCTATGACCTTGACGCAGGCCAACAAACCATAGTCCGCTAATCAAGTTCAACCCGTCATTTCTTGATTGAATTAAACCTACCCGCACGACCCTTGACGCAGGCCAACAAAGTCGTACGACTATCCTAATCCAATCTCATCTTATGTTGTAGATAAGCACTAGTTAGCAACCGCACACTACGTCTTGACGCAGGCCAACAAACGTAGCACGAATACTAAGTAGGACTTATCTGAAATGATGGAGGGCTACGACAGGTTTTTCAGAAAACCTTTTGCGTAATGAACTTGATATCGTTGTAGAATCGAGTGATTTTGAAAAGGAGTGTTTTTGAGGCTTTTACTAGTTTTGCTAAAGAGGTCATTCCCGGTGAAGGGATCTCGGCTCTTTCCTCATCGAATAAGGTGCGGGATATATCACATATATCACTATGCAAAGCAAATATTCCAAAAGCAATCAAAAGACAAACCGTGTATTGTAGCATCTGCCAGTTATTGCTAAAAAGGTCACTCCCGATGAAGGGATCTCGGCTCTTTCCTTATCGAATAAGGTGCGGAATATATCACATATATCACAATACAAAGCAAATAACTGTAGCTACCCTTTTTGAAAATTTGATTCTACAACATCTTTTAGGTTTATTTTTCTTTCATTAATCATATTAATGAAGTCCCATCATATAAGCTTCCTAAGCATCACAGAAAATGAAACGAAAATACAACGTATGCTTATGCCATCCGCATTCGCCACAGTGTCCCGTTATGCACCGTTAGGTTACTTAACTAACGGCATACCGGGACGAGACTAGTGCGGATGCAAAACATAAGCAACGTCTACTATATATCTCATATATAATGTATATCCATTCGTCTCAGAATCCACAGTGATCACATCACAGAGCAGCAGAAGAAATATATGAAATATTGGATATACTAGAAGGTCCGTGTTTTATTTTGAGCCTGTATAAAACACGGATTCCACGGTCGCGATGAATAACCAAACCCACATCCCTAGACCCCTACGAGAGCGGCAAGCAACCCTACCAATTCTAGAGTTAGGAGACCCGGAATCGACTCCTCGAGTTGATCTCCCACTTGACTCTAGAACCCGGTTACTTGTGCTCCCCTCCTTGGGTCTATCCTGATACAGAAAAGTAAATAATATACATCAACGGTGACATCTTCCTCAATCCGGAAGTGCCCCAATAAAAGAATATTACATACATTGAATTTTATATGAATGAAAATAAAAACTCTCATCTCACATAAAACCCCGGCTATTCAAAACACGACGATCCAATATAACATATACAGCAACACATAACATCACATGTCATCAACGTAAGTAAATATGCGTATCCCAATTGTCGTTGGCATATAGCAACGAAACCGGCGATACACCACATATTACACTTACGGTCGCAGAAAAACTAGACGTTGTTAAACATTCCGATCGAATCAACAAACACCCACAATTACCCAGAAAGCTCAATACTTGAGCGTAGTTTAAAATTATTCAGCACATGCCACAGTACCAATGGACCAGCCGTAGAAGGGTCAACCAACGCCTCACATGTGGCACCGCTGAACCACCATAAACCCGAGGGTTCAGTGGCGGTTCTGACGGTCACATAATCGAGTTAAGGTTTTGTTCTTCTATAGGGTCCATCGAATAACTTGCATGATGTTTGAATGCTTTTTAACTACGGAAAAAATCCAATGCTTGGAAAATTTTCCGCAAGGGTTAAAGCGGGTATTTGATATCCGATTGAACTTTTAACATCGTCTAAAGTAACCCGAAAACAGTTAGAATTACGACTACGAAACACTCCGAATTGCCTTTGCAGTAAGTTAATCATCACATGAAAAAGTAGCAAAATCAAACAACACCTAAAACACCAAAACCCAGAGACCAGACCGCAAAAGAAATTTGGACCCAGAACACCCCAAAGGGGCCGGCCTGCTCGGAATTTAGGGCTTGGGGCTCAGCCAAAAACCGGCCAATGGTGTCCAAATTTCTTCTGTGTTCTTATATTGTTCCATACAACATTCTGCACTTGTTTGAAAATTTTTTAGAGCTCATATAAAAATCGACAGAAACATGGTTTTGATGTGTCAAGTTTCGGAGTTGTTTCGGTTTCGTAATCTAACACAATCCGTCTAATTCTCTAGCTAGGCTCTGATACCACTGTAGGGTTCCTATTAACGACAGCAAGGTTTCGGGAGGCATCGTCCATGCCATTTTCAAAATTTTGCCATTTTAAAGAACCCTAAATTAGAATCGATAACTAGAGAATCATATGAAACACAAAGTAAACTACTTTACATCTAAGTGTTTGCGGAATACAACCTTTGTAGACCGGTCCTTCGCTTCTAAAGCTCCGAGTTGAAGTCCCTTCGCTGCGATCCAAGTCCCGGACTCTTGCATAGCTTCTCAAGGTGAAAAGAACGATCTTTCTTGAAGTCTTCGAGGCCGAAGATGATCTACGTCGAGGAGACACTAACTCAAGCTACTACTTCATTAATTGAGAGATTAGTGAAGCTAACACCCTATATTAAAGTGCTAATCTAGTAGAGGATGATGAAGTAGAAAGTGAGCTCACTTTAGTTTTATTTTTCTCACAAAATTTTCTCTCTTTAGAAAACCCTAGCAAGCCTTTGCTCAAAGAAGAACAAGATGAGCTCAAGAGATGAAAATGAACTAATGAGGCGAGAGAAATAACCATGGGTGAGTTTATATCATATACTAACTCATGTAGAGACATAACCATAGCTTAATTACAATGGTTAAGTTAATAAATATCTTAAGTAAAACAAAACTAGTGGATTTAGTCAAAGCATCCACAAGTTTCTCAAAGCTTCATGCATGTGGCTAATTATCCACTAATTTGGAATTACTTTAAATATTAAAACCTTACATTATAATTAGTATAGTGTAAGTCTCATACACCCATGTAGTGTGTATCAACTACCATGATACAAAATAAAACACAATTAATATATATCACATATATATTAAGTGTGCACATGTGAGAATAATAAATGCTTAAGTGAGCTAATATTAGTTAATGTAAATTAGTATATCAAATATACAATTATACACTAAATTATCAAATCAACACTTGATTTAATAATCCGGCTATATCACATATAACCGACTAATATAAAATGTACCAACTTATCGAATCAACACTTGATTCGATAACCCGGCTATATCACATATAACCGTCCGATACAAATATCGCGAGAATAGAATATGGTATCACATACTCGCATTATTCTCGGTCCCGCACATATCACATATGTGCTTCTACTTCGTTTTGCCTGAGCCAGTAAAACCTCTATGTAGGACTCTAAAGACTCGTCAATACGCCGGCAGTAAGTGGTGATCACATCAAGCACCCATAAGCCGTCAGCGGTACTAGCTGGACGTAACGGCTACCCGGGTATTGAGCGATCAGAAGATCAACAAGCAAGCCTGCTCTAGCTCCTGTAAAACCTGTCAGTAACACTACTGTACAGTCCGGTCTCCTCGTCTGATATGTCGCATATCCAGTCTAGGGGTGGTAAACGTCAGACCCCAATAACCGATAAGTCATGCCGATATGAGGCTCATAACTGGTCGAGAAATTACTGATAACACTTACCAGTAAATCTCTAAATCAGCCCTGGCCAGGGACTTCTCTGTTATGGCCAATCGAGCACAGCGCAACATCAACCCCCAATATTGGGAGAGACGAAACCCCTATTATCACTCATTGCCTCCATATGACTCGGGACTGTACCCAAAAACCACCGTTTTTCACGTCCTCTTGAACGTGGTAAGGTGGAAATCAAAGCACAGCGGGAATCACACAAGACTCTATGACAATCTCGGGTCAACAGACTAACCTGTACCAGTGTCACCAGAGAACTGCTATCTGACGTGAGGTATAATACCATCTAGGAGTTCTCGGCGAGTCCGTCCAGTGTACCCAGTCTCCACTGAGCACCCGTATACTATCTCTGATGTCAAACACCAATGGATATGGGATCATCTATCGCCCATCACATGGGTCGAGAAGCGTATACGCTGGTCTACTCTGGTATATCGATGCCCCGTCTCGATACACCCACGACTAGGAATATTAAAGGATGAACTTATGGACTACCATGGCCCCACTAGTATGATTTGCATCACAATCCTGGTAGTCAAGTACATATCCTAAGGGCTTTACCAACATGTAACCATAAGACAGTATAAAGAGACAAGTATACATGTTAAGATAAAGAGCAACCAGATAGCATACTATCATGTCGAGCAAGAAAGTCCTCTCTATATATATCCAAGCATCCACTATAATATACATCATATGTATAATAATGGCCCCTAGGGCATACATACAACTAACATTATGAAGCGCTGAGCACTTTTTAGGGCGCCTACATGAGGTGCACGTGCGGCGTTGGGCACTGCCCAATCAGTGCTAAGCCCTCAGCCGTTTTGGCTGCATATGAAGTGTTCAACACTTTTTATGTGGTGCCCACGTGAGAAGCATGTGAGGCATGGGCACTACCCAGTCAGTGCTAAGCACTCAGCCGTTTTGGCTATTTATGGAGTGCTAAGCACTCTTATTATTTTTTTGTGGCGTCCACGTGAGGAGCACGCGAGGCGCAAGGCGCTGCCCAATCAGTGCTAAGCACTCATCCGTTTTGGCTATTTGTGGAGTGCTAAGCACTCTTATTATTTTTTTGGCGCCCACGTGAGGAGCACGTGAGGCTCCGGGCTTCTGCTTTGGGCTCCCACGTGTTTTTCACGTGAGGTGCTGGGCGCTTTTGGGGGAGGCGCCCACGTGAGAAGCACATGAGGCGCTAAGTTCGTTTCTTTTTCAGTGATTGAGTCTCTGTTAATGGTATTTTGACCGTTAATGGTATTTTGACTACTAATGATCACCAAGATCTTTGTTTTGAAAATCTGGGATCAAGTTTTCTTTTAATAACTAAGTTCTTTTATAAGAACTAAGTTTCTTTTAGGGTTAAATCTTATTTTCCGAGGAATTAAATCCCCATAGGATAGGTTCTTTTTCCTAGTTCTTTTCTGAATCTTTGATTCTCAAGAACAAGATATTCCCGGTGAGAATTAAATTCTCAACTTGTGAGAGGCTTGTCTTGTGGATCTCTGATCCAAAAAAAGAACTAAGTTCTTTGAAAAGGGTTAAACCCTTAAATAGGTAAAAGAGATAGTTTTATCTCTGTGTTTTCTTTACCTAAGTTCTTTTTCTTGAAGAGAGAAGTCTTCTTCTTTGAGAATTAAATTCTCAGTTCTTTTGAAAGCTTTTTGCCTCTTTTTTTTAGAAGCTTATGAGGGGTTCCTCTATCTGGGTGCGTTTCTTCCTGTGTGTCTCTGTGTCTCCCTCTCTGTGTCTCTCTCTGTGAGACTTGAAGTCTCGGGTTCTAGATAGATTGTTAACCTGTTTTGAGAATATCTCTCATTGAGAGATTCCAATTGATTTAATTGGTCTCAAAGTTGATTTAGGTAATTTTACCCACCATTGAATCTTCGATCCAAGGGTTTTCTGTTTTACAGAATATGACTTCTTGTTTCTAACGAGATTGGGGAAATATTTTCCCCTATACAGAATCTATTCTGTAAAATGGTGATTTTTAATCACCATTGGATTTTTAATCCAAGAGTTCTCTATTTTACAGAGAGCAGTTTTTTTTGTTTAGAAAGATTTTGTTCAGAAAGATTGAGAGAATATATTCCAAAAATTGGATCATTGATCCAACCGAGAGTATCTTTCTTACTTAGAAAGAGATGGGAGATATTTTTTCCTAATAGAATTTGATTCTATATTTTGATGATTTGTCATCTCCGTTGGATTTTTTATCCAACAGCTCTATTTAATAGAGAGTATTGTAGAATTTAATTCTACCTGGACGCTGGCGCTCACGTGTTGTGCATATGGACGCCACTTAAGAATTTAATTCTTAAGATAGGTATACATGTGCTTTGCACATTGGCGCCCGCGTGAGGAGCACATGCGGCGCCATATAAGATTTAACCTTTATTCTGGAAGCACTACTGTGCTTTGCACATTGGCGCCCACGTGAAGCGCCACCATATGATTTAATCCTACAAAATTGGTTCTGGCGCTGGTGCCCTCGTGGAGAGCACGTGAGACGCTACCTCATTCCAACAGAGTTTTGCTCTTTTATTAGGTTAAATATTGGGGGAACAACGGTTATTTACAAAACACTTTCGCACAATCAATCAAATGGCTCCGTAGCTGGGAAAACGGTCGTAATTTTTTTCTTATTATTCAGATTGATTTCATATAAAAACCAGCAAATAAAATAAACGAGAACCAAAACCTCATATTGTGTTTTTAACAATTTTTGTGCAAGTTTTGCATGGGAATCTGGAGTAACTGGAGCAAGACAACAGAGATTCAGAAGATTTAAACTTGGACCAGAGGAGCATCGGGGATTTCTAAAGAAATTGTAGAAGAAGATCCTTCAATACGGCGGTGGAACCGTAGCATTTAGACGATTCGGCGGTGGAACCGCGGCTATTTTGAAGAGTTGGGACCCCAAAATCCTCTGGTATTTCCTATTATCTTTCTCTCTCCTCTAAAACTCCAATAATATGATTTTACCTGCAGAATTTTTTGCAAACAGCGCCGCTAAAAGAATTTTTTTTGCGTCTTTTGATTTCGGTTTGTTTTTGCATACTTAAACCCGCTTAGTGCATGATCGGCTGGACACGTGATTCTAGTGCCCGTCTAGTCCGCATTTTTGCTGTCGACTCCGAAGTCGATACTTCTTCATCTTCTATTTCTCCTCCACCTACAACATCTCCCGAGATGGACGGATCTCCATCGGGTTTTAACGACACCACTCGTAGGTGCGCAAAATCCACATTGCATCTTTCTTCAAGACAGATGCTACCCCGTATGCGGACCCCTTCCTATGTGTCTGTCTCTTCCACCAGCCAATGGGGATAATTTTGAAATTAAACCCCACTTCATCAACTTGTTGCCCAAATTTCATGGGCTTGAATCCGAAGATGCATACGTTTTTATAACCAAATTCGAAAACGTATGTGCTATGATGAGTACCACCCAACTTTCAGGGGATGCTCTGCGATTACGTCTTCTCCCTTTTACCTTGTGCGATCTGATAAAAAAGTGGCTTTATAGCACCGCTGCACATTCTATCGCTAAATGTGATGAATTTGTTAAAGCATTCCTTAAGAAATTTTATTCTCATCACAAGACTGCCCGTATTCGGAGCGAGATTAACCAGTTTGCCCAACTTCCCAACGAACCCTTTTGGAAATGCTTTGAGCGGTTTAAACATCTTCTTGTCCAATGCCCTCATCATGGAATCGATAGATGACAACTTTGCCGCATTGTGTATGAGGGTGTTAATCCAGCAATAAAACAAATGCTAGAAACCATTTGTCAATGTTATTTCATGTCAAAAGACGATGGCGAAGCATGTCAATTTCTGGAAGATCTTGCCGAACAGACGTTACAATGGGAGAGCACTAGACCAACATCGTCTTTATCTAGGGCAGGTATCCATCAGCTCGACGCTTCCATCGCAATGAATGCCGAAATGGCTGCAATGCAAAAGAACCTCGAGGCTATAGAAAGAAAATTCTCTTCAACCTCTCTAAACCAAGTTACGCTCCCCAAAACCGTGTGTGGTTGTTGTTTTGACCCATCACATTTAATGGAAGAATGTCCTTTGAATCCTCCGTTTCAAGGTCAAGAACAAACTAATGTTGTTTTTCAGCAACAACCTAGAAATGACCCTTATTCATCCACATATAATCAGGGATGGAGAAATCATCCTAATTTTGCTTGGAACCAAAACCAATCTCAAAATCAAAATCAGTTCCCAAGCCAAAATAACTATTAAAGGCTTCCTCCACAGCAACAACAGTCACAACAACAAATTCAGCAGCCCTTTCAATCATAAGCTTTTCAAAATCCGGCCAACAACGTTGCTCCTTATAATAATTCTTTCCAATCACAGACTAATCTTCCAACGGCCGGTACCGATAGAATCTCTGCACTCGAACGAAACTTAGAAACGTTTATTAAACAATCCATACAAACGACGGCTAATTTAACATCATCTATCCAAACGTTGATACACCAAACTACTTCCCACAGTGAAAGCATAAAATCGATAGAAGTACAAATTCCACAGTTAAATGCAGCAATGAGTGAGAGAGAGAAAGGGAAACTTCCTTCTCAACCTCTACCAAATCCTGGCCACTCACACAGCGCAAATCTCATCCTTCACCCACAAAATCATAATGTGAGTGCTGTAACTACGTTGAGATCGGGGAGAGAGCTGAATAACCAAGTTGGTGAACAAGTTGAAGTTGATGATATTGATGATACCCCGGCTACTACTTCTACTCATACTTCGTCTAATCCAACATCTTCTTCCGAGCCTATTCTCCGTTCTTCACTAGACTCGAACTCTCAGCTCGCTTCCTTGAAGGAATTACCATCTACGACCATCCCAAATCCAATTTTGGGATCCATTCCCTCCCTACAAACTTCTCTACAAGAGTTGGACCCAACCCTTGTTAACAAAGCTCCTTTTCCAAACCGGTTGAGGTCCAACAGATCAAGTCTACACACGGAGAAGATTGTGGAAATTTTTAAGCAAGTAAATATAAATATTCCCCTCTTAGATGCTATCCAACAAGTTCCATCCTATGCGAAAATTTTAAAGGACTTGTGCACTAGGATAAGGAAAATTCAAATGTCTAAAAAGATTTTCTTAGCGAGTAATATGAGCAATTCTCTTACCCAACATGTGCCTAAGAAACGTAAGGACCCTAGTTGTCCTACAATATCTATTGCTATTGGAAGTAAAAACATCAATTGCGCTCTACTCGATTTAGGTGCTAGTGTTAACTTGGTTCCGTATTCAGTTTATGAGCAATTAGGCACAGGAGAGTTGAAACATGTGCACTGCACTCTCCAAATGGCCGATCGATCTATCACTCATCCTAGGGGTGAGCTAGAGAACGTGTTGATCAAAATTAGGGAATTTATATTTCATGTGGACTTTATAGTTATAGATACACAGCTTATGGCAAACCTATGGAACCAAATTCCGGTAATTCTAGGTCGACCTTTTCTAGCAACTTCCAATGCAATAATCAATTGTCGTAACGGTTCTATGAACCTGTCATTTGGGAAGATGACAATTGAGCTTAACATCTACAAGTTAGGAAGTCAACCCTCCGAACCTTATGCTCATATAATTGATGTATGTTCTGTCGACAGGATAGCTTCCGACAGTTGCAAATTTGAGGAGCTTCATGATACTGATCTCGACGCCATTAATGTGTTATTGTTTGATCTTGCTATTTATTATACACGTGAGGACCTTTCTGTCGACAAGTCCACACCAAAGTACAAATCCTTTGACTTGTCGAATGATTTAGTCGAGCTATCCGAGTATCATACCTTTCTTTCCGACGAGATTATCATTCAGAATATCGATAAAAGTTTTGAAGACATTTTCGCTGAAGAACTCGCGTTCCTAAAAGACATGGATGCTGTGATGAATCAACTTCCACCCAAAAAAGCTGAACCTCCACCTATTCTTCTTATCCCGTATGAGAATGCTAATATTCCACCTACTTCTTATCTTTCATATTCTCGTTTTCATCCACCGTCACTGTTTCGTCTTTACCAAACGAGATGTAAACCCGTTCAATTATACCTCTTATCTCCTCCCTACTTCTTCACGTCTATCTGTAACATGATTTTCTACCAACCATAATGTTAAATTGATAAAATATTCAAATGGTTGATGTTGACTTTTGGTCTTTGTAAAGCTTTGTGCTTACCGATAATATTTACCCCTTTTTATGATTTTAAAGCTTAATAATGAAGAAAAAATGTTTTACTTGAGTTTGGGAGGGGGGGAGAAAAATAATTTGACTCTAGAAAGAAAAGATTTTTTTTGCATGATTGTGAGCCAAAAAAAAGTTTGGGGGAGGATTTCACTGTCATTGACTTTTTGTCCCCTTTTACTAATCATTGAGAAGTTTTCCTTCCAAGTCTACATGTTTTGAGATTAAAAGATGACATCAGTGAGGACACTGCTGCAAATAAGTTTGGGGTGAGGTTTGTGCTTATTCATGTATCATTTTGCAGTATACTAAATAAAAGCACTGAATTTTTTTTGTGATTAAAAATTAAAAAGTAAAAAATACATATGAAAGATAGGAAGAAATTTAAGAAATGCAAGAAAATTAGATATTTTAAAATGAAAATAGTAATATGTAGTCATGAGCTGTTGTCCCAAGTGTTAGTAAGATGAAAGGAATTACTAATCTGAGGATAGAAATAAGTCTGAAATATAGTCCCGATTCTTGAGTCCAAACTTCTGAACGTTGATATCCTACTATACACACTTGCACACACCTTGAAACTTGGGACAGTAGAGGATATCTTGAAATGCTCTTGTCTAAAAGCTTTAGCATGAAGAATATATATATATATATATATATATATATATATATAAATGACACATAAAAAAATAAATGGTGACGAAAAATGAACACTGGTTTTGTAATTATTTAAGGTAGCATAAAAAATATAGTGAGGGTGCCTTATCACTTAGTGCCTTAAACCAACTAGTTTTGGAGTCACCGCTAAGTCTTAGGTGTTGCAAAACTAAGATATTGCTAATTACGCCTTAATAAGTGAGCACATTTGGTAATCGATTGGTTAGTACCTCAAGAAGTATTAACGGTCGCATGAAGAATGTGTGAGCGATTCCATCTAAAAATATTCACCGACTAAAAAGTACTAAGGAAGATGGACAAGAGTATGATAACTTGAATTGAATTCTCTAAGTGTAGAGATGCATTTTACACACACGTAGGGGTATATGATCGATATTTGGAAGAAAGGTAGGAAGAAAGACTAAAGACGATATTTTATTGAGGGAGGATGTGATTTCTGACATCTTTTCATGACTATTAAAATAAGGCTCATGAAAACTAAAATGCTAGTGTAGTTTGAAACACTTATTTTCAAATTCTTTCTTTTATATGTTCCTTATTTTTGCATGTAATCTTTATCTTCTTTTATTATGGGTGTCACACCCCGCTTCCCAGAGTGCGCTCACTACGACACGTGACAGAGCCAACCATGCTACCCGTGGATAGGAATTATCCCTCTACAGTCACATTACGGCTGTTTATAAACTATCAAGAACAGTAAAAATATAAAACTATCTAATACATTTCCATCCGCCAGAATAAAAGAGTCAAGAAATATATAAGCGGAAACGATAAATTCAATAAACAATAATATCTGGAAATACGTCCCATTACGGGCTCACATCAAGAAATAAAAGTGTGGAAAGAAACTAAACTAAATATCACTAACACGATCCTCATTGCTCGGCTTGACGGCTAAATTACTCCTGGTCAGCCTGCGATAGAGATAGATGAACCGTGACATGCAAAATCCAGACGTCAGTGCGTCATAATATCAACAATAGTAATAAACTGAACAGTATGCTATATAAAATGTCACGTGCAAGAATGATGTATGTGTATAAACGAAAGCAATCACAAGCGATATAACATGCTATAGGTAGTCAAACATGCCGGGTGTATCCTAAGGTCTGTATTTCTAGGTTAACTATCCTACAGGTATTTGAAACCAATGAATGTACTTCCCTATATAACTCAAAAGTATATATTCCGTTACCCCTCGGGACCACGGATCAAGATGTATGAATCAAGAATAATTCGGTTCCGTTACCTCTCGGAATCACGGATGAAGTAGTAAGAATCACGAATGAATCTGTTTCATTACCCCCGGAACCACGGATCAAGTAATATCCTTTTAAGTTACACTCAGTTACACTTTTGATTTTCCCATATCCCCAAGGTTATGTGTTCAAGTCAGGTATTGATAATATGGAGCTAATACCAACACAGGATCAAGCAGGTACAGGTTAACATGTTACGTCCGTCGGGACAACAAGTCAGGATTTTCGACATTAGTAACAAGATCAAGCAACAAGTCAAGTAGTGTATTAAGGTATGTCAGGTAGTGCATATATATCAAACAGATGCCCAAAGTAAAACTGTAACGAGTATCGCAACACGGTTAATGAACGGATGCACAAGTATCTATTTGTGATAACATTCTATAAGTCCATGACTACGTATGATGCACATGAGCAAGCATGGTGTACTAATATAGCGTTAACATGAAATAATAAGATTCCGGCATGCAACTAGATATGTAATATACAGTACGGATACATACAGATATCGTAAAAACGGTAAAACTGTAATAGGGATGCACAATGTAACATACATGTATTATTTTTATTTATATGAATGTAAATATATAGACATAGCATGTTGCAAAATAAACTTGCTTGATCGGATCTCACGACGGGGTACGCAACGCCAGGGATCTAAGCCCTCACTAAGAGGCAGCCCAGCGGCTACCCTGCTCGGCTATCCTCGGCTGGTAATTCACTACCCCACGACGCCAGGAATCTAAGCCCACGCCAAGAGGCAACTGAGCACCTTCACTGCTCGGTCCATCCTTAGCTGGCCTCGTACGGCCCCTCCCGTGCTAAGGATCTAAGCCCTCTCTAAGAGGCAGTCCAGCAGCTACCCTGCTCGCCTATCTTTGGCTAGTAGTTCCCTACCCCACAATACCAGGGATCAAGCCCTCACTAAGAGGCAGTCGAGCGGCTACCCTGCTCGGCTATCCCTGGGTGGTAGTTCCTTACACCACAACGCCAGGGATCAAAGCCCTCACCAAGAGGCAGCCGAGCGGCTACCCTGCTCGGCTATCCCTGGCTGGTAGTTCCCTACCCCACAACGCTAGGGATCAAAGCCCTCACCAAGAGGCAGCCGAGCGGCCACCCTGCTCGGCTATCCCTGGCTGGTAGTTCACTACCCCACAATGCCGGGGATCAAAGCCCTCTCCAAGAGGCAGCCGAGCGGCTATCTCTGGCTGGTAGTTCACTACCCCACAACGCCAGGGATCAAAGCCCTCTCTAAGGGGCAGCCATCAAAGCCCTCTCCAAGGGGCAGCCAAGCGGCTACCCAGCTCGGCTATCCCTGGCTGGTAGTTCCCTACCCCGCGACGCCAGGGATTAAAGCCCTCCCCAAGAGGCAGCCGAGCGGCCACCCTGCTCGGCTATCCCTAGCTGGTAGTTTACTACCCCACAACGCCAGGGATGAAAGCCCTCTCCAAGAGGCAGCCGAGCGGCTACCCTGCTCGGTTATCCCTGGCTGGTAGTTCCCTACCCCGCAACACCAAGGATCAAAGCCCTCGCCAAGAGGCAGCCGAGCAGCTACCCTGCTCGGCTATCCCTGGCACGTAGTTCCCTACCCCGCAACGCCAGGGATCAAAGCCCTCGCCAAGAGGCAGCCGAGCGACTACCCGCTCGGCTATCCCTGGCTAGTAGTTCCCTACCCCGCGATGCCAGGGATCAAAGCCCTCGCCAAGAGGCAGCCGAGCGGCTTCCCTGCTCGGCTATCCCTGGTTGGTGGTTCACTACCCCACTGCGCCAGGGATCAAAGCCCTCGCCAAGAGGCACCGGGCAGCAACCCTGCCCGGCCTATCCTTAAGGATCAAAGCCCTCGCCAAGAGGCACCAGACAGTAACCGTGCTCGGCCCGTCCTTAGTAGGCCTCTTACGACCCCTCCCGCGCTAAGGATCAAAAGCCCTCACTAAGAGGCAACCGTGCCCACCCTTGCTCGGTTATCCCTGGCCGGTAGCTCCCTACCCCACAACGCCAGGGATCAAAGCCCTCACCAAGAGGCACCGGGCAGTAACCCTGCTCGGCCCGTTCTTAAGGATCAAAGACCTCGCCAAGAAGCACCGGGCAGTAACCCTGCTCGGCCTGTCCTTAGTAGGCCTCTTACGGCCCCTCACGCGTTAAGGATCAAAGTCCTCACCAAGAGGCAACCGGGCCCACCCTTGCTTGGTTATCCCTGGCTGGTAGTTCTTTACCCCACGACGCCAGGGATCTAATCCTTCGCTAAGAGGCAAGTGAGCAGCTTCACTGCTTGGTCCATCCGTAGCTGGCCTCGTACGGCCCCTCCCGTGCTAAGGATCTAAGCCCTCACTAAGAGGCAGCCCAGCAACTACTCTGCTCGGTTATCTCTGGCTGGTAGTTCCCTACCCCACAATGCCAGGGATCGAAGCCCTCACCAAGAGGCAACCGGGCACGCCCTTGCTCGGTTATCCCTGGCTGGTAGTTTCCTACCCCACAGCGCTAAGGATCAAAGCCCTCACCACGAGGCAACCAGGCCCGTCCTTGCTCGGCTATCTCTGGCTGGTAGTTTCCTACCCCACAGCGCTAAGGATCAAAGCCCTCACCACGAGGCAACCGGGCCCGCCCTTGCTCGGCTATCCTTGGCTGGTAGTTCCCTACCCCACAATGCCAGGGATCGAAGCCCTCGCCTAGAGGCGACAGAGCAGTTACCCTGCTCGGTCCGTCCTTAGCATGCCTCTTCGAGCCTTCCACGCTAAGGAATAAGACCTCACCAAGAGGCATCCGGTCTATCTACGTCTGAGCGATCTCCACCTCGACTTCGGGGCCATAGAGATACCGTCCCTCCACCAGTGTTTGCACACTTGGTAAATGATCGGATTCAACTTGACGTGTGATCGCTAGATAAAAAACAGGCCTAACATGAAGGCAATATTGTGCAAATACAAGTGTTCATCGACAAAGGAAAATATGCGCGCAAATACTACTGCAAAAAGAATTTATTCACAAAGTCTCTACAAAGGTATTATGTACTCCCCAGCCTGACAAAAGTGCCCGGAGGCTTACAAAATTTCAGAGCAAAGAAAAGAAATAAGAGGACGAGGGGTTTCAGGCCTCAGGGCTGGGCGCAACCCCGGGGAGCTCAATGTCCACGACTGGGGTAGCGTCTTGAATATCGGCGCCCTTCGCAGGAGCCTCGGCGTCGCCCTCACCGGGAGTCCCTTCCCCGGCCGCGCTCCTGGAGACGTCCCCCTGCTCGTCATCCCCGCGAGGATATTCAGCTCGGAGCTCTGTGTCAGGGAACTCCGGCATCCGAGCCTTGACGGCATCGAGGGCGTCATGGCAGATGAGTGTGGTGGCTGCGGCTAGGTCGGTGTAAAAATGGTCCGACTTCTTATAGTTCTCCACCGCCTTCGCCGCCCTGAGCTCGGCTCGCTTCGTCTCCTCTATCGCCGCCCCCAGCTCCTTCCGGAGGGTGCTCGCCTACTTCTTCAGGGTGCCAACGAGCAACTTGGAGTCTTGAAGCTTGGCCTCAGCGGCCTGGGCAGCCTCACGGTGCCTGGCGACCACATGCTTCCCGGCCGCCACCTCCAGCTTCCCGGCCGCCACCTCGCCCTCGAGGACAGCGGCCCTCGCCATCGCAGCCTCCAGCTCCAACTGTGAGCTCTCCTCCAACAAGGAGAACTCGCCCGCGGCTCGCATCGCCGGGGTAATTTCCTCTTCCTCCATCTGGACGACAAGGGCGACATGCTGGAGGACCTGAAGAAATCAGAGAGGGGTCATAAAGAAAAGGGAGGCACCAAATCTCACAAATGGTAAGGCGCTGAGTGAAAAACCAAGTGAGGCACGAGCACTAACCTGGACGGCCTCTTGGGCGATAGCCACCATTTGCGCCCTGAGAGTCCCCCGAGGGATCTTGCCCCCGGCTGAACTCTCCATGTCTGCCAGCAGGCTGTCAGCGACGGAGAGCCCCGAGGGCACCTCAAAACGGAGGTCTCCCTCGTCCACTAAGATCGGGGAGGCCGAGGTAAGCGGGACCGTCTGGTGGAACCTCTTGAGAGACGACACCGGGGAGCCGGTCTCTACCTCCGAAGCCCAGGCCTCTTGTTCTCGAATCCGCTTTCGGTTTGGCGCCTGGCTGGGCTCCGCGGCACGGGCCGCACTCGAACGCCTCGGTGGAGCGGCTACCGGGGGAGCCGGGGCCGACACCAGATGGGAGGAGATGGCACCTCCAGCCCTCGATCCCTTCTTCGGTGCCTGCATTGCCGATCGAAGTTTGCTCAGGTCCATGGGTTCTGCACAAGACAAGGTACAATAGAGTCAGCAACGCAAGTAGAAATAAAAATAAAATGCAAGTCTAACAGATCGCCTGTAAACTCCTATCTTACCGGCGAACTGGGCGGGTCTGAGCCCAGCCTTACTAAGAACCCGCTCAGAAAGCAGCACGTCGGCCCGGGGAATAGGCTCCCACTCCGCCACTTTCACCGCGTCGGGATTGTTAGACCGACTCTCCCGCCAGCACCTATCTCTAGATCACTGGGTGGGCACGGGCCAGTCCTCACCCTCTGGCGGCCCAACAAATAAAAACTTCTTCCAATCGTGGATGGAAGAATCTGTTCCCCTCCGAACACAAAGACGAAACCGAGTAGGTCCATCTTGCCTGAATTCGGGGGCAGATGCTAATTGGTGCTATCCGTCCACCTCTCCGAAGATGCCAAGTTGATTTATGGCACCATGTATCGAAGGTTTAAACGTATGCGGCCGATGTAGCAGACTTCGTCATATTCCCCCTCGTTGAGGGGTTTTTGATTGTGGGGACACTCTTCCCTGCAGGCGCAAGCCCCTGCAGTTAATTACGCTACCGCATTGCGGTAACCACTTTCTCCTTCTCCAGATGGTCACTTCGTGTCGTGTGTGTTTGTTTTGTTTTTGGTTGCCCGTGGATTGTATATGGAGACCAATTTATGTTGTCGCCCGTAGGGCGTGGATTAGCCCAAATCCGTATCTTCTTAGATTTGGGGTTGGGGTTGGGTTTAAGGATACATTAGTCTCATTTGGGATTAAGATCAACTTAAACGTTTGTTAAGGATACGTTATTCTAATTTCAGACTAAGATCAACTTAACGGGATCGTTTAGATCCAACAAAAGAGCATTTGGGCTCTATTGTTTAGTTTAGGGACATTGCGGTCCATTAGTTTAGGAACATTGCGGTCCAATGTTAGTTTAAGGACATTATGGTCTCTTACCAGTTTAAGGACATAGTGGTCCGAGGTTAAGGACATCATAGTCCATGGGCTTAAGGACCCCACAATCTGAGGTTAAGGACATCATAGTCTGTGGGTTTAAAGGGACCCCACAGTCCGAGGTTACCCACAGTCCGAGGTTAAGGACATCATAGTCTGTGGGTTTAAAGGGACCCCACAGTCCGAGGTTAAGGACATCATAGTCCGTGGGTTTAAGGCCCCCACAGTCCAGTTTAAAGACGTCATAGTCTATAAAATGTATGGTTGTCGGGACCCATCACCTCTCTGAAGACGTTGAAGGATTACAACAACATATATCAGAGGGGTTCAGAGATGTACCCTTGAACCAATTTTGGTTGGGAGATTTGTAGTCCAATTGGGACTAAGATCTGAGATTTATGAGCTTATGGGCTCGGTTAATCTGAATTAAGGACTTATGGCCAATCTTGGGCTAAGTACAATCAAGTTAAAATGTTTAACATTTATTTTGGGCTGTTGAGCATTTATTTGGGCTTGGCCCTTTTAATAATGCTGAGCATTGATTTGGATTCTGACAGTATTTCTGTCTTTTGTTGAATGCTGAGCATTCATCATAGCTCTGGGGCTTATTAAAGAACAATTTATGTTCTATCAGCTCACACGTGAGGAGCACGTGGTGCGCTTGGCGCTTTGCGCCAGTCAAAGAGTGCAGTGCACTTCTGCCGAGTAGTGCACACGTAAGGGACACGTGGTGCGCTTGGCGCTAAGCGCCAGATAATGAGCGCATTGCGCTAATTCAAGAGCGCAAAGCGCTAATTCAATAGCGCAAAGCGCTAACTTTTAAGTGGCGCACACGTGAGGAGCACGTGGTGCGCTAGGCGCTGAGCGCCAGTCCATGAGCGCAAAGCGCTATTCCAAGAGCGCAAAGCGCTATCTGTTCAGTGACGCACACGTGAGGAACACGTGGTACGCTTGGCGCTTTGCGCCAGTCAAAGAGCGCAGAAGCGCATCTGATCAATTTTATGATCTGAGAAATCAATTCTCGTTTAGAAGAGACTTTGTCTCAAGATCTGAAGAACAAAAGTTCTTACTTTGTAAGAGATGTTTTAATCTCTTATTTTGATGAAAGACTTTGCCTTTATGGATCTGTGATCCTAAGAGAATTAACTTATTCTTCCCCCTTTATTTTATAGATCTATGATCTGTGAGAAGAATTATGTTCTTCTTTTTATTTTATGATGAGATCTTTTGATCTCTTTTTGAAAGACTTTGGTCTTTTGTAGATCTATAATCTTTAAAGAAGTGAATTCTTCTTTTTAATTATGAGATGATTTCATCTCTCTTTTCATCATTTTTTTACCTTAAAGAAATTCTTCTTTTTCTGAGAGCTTGGCTCTTCTTTCTGAAATCTCTCAAAGCTTATGGGGGGTTCCTCTATTTTTTTCTGTCTCTGAGACTTGAAGTCTAGGGCCTTTTTATAGGGCAAGCTGATTTGTTCAATCAGTTAAGGAGATTTTTTCTCCAATTGATTTGGGGATTTCCCCACCGTTGGATCTTTGATCCAAGGGCTTCTGATTTACAGAAGACACTCTTCTTGTTTTTAACAAGATTGAGAAATCTTTTCCATACAGAATTTATTCTGTATCTTTGGTGATTTTTAATCACCATTGGATCATTGATCCAACGGTGCTTTGATTTACAGAGCACAATCTTGTTGTTTTGGAAAGATTTTGAGAAATCTTTCCTTAACAGAATTTAATTCTGATCAATTAATGATTTATCATTATTATTGGATCTTTGATCTGACGGTGGGGAGCCTTTAGTTCCAGCGCTAGCGCACCCGTGCTTTGCACGTGGTGCGCTGCTTGCAGCGCACTTAGCGCTGGCGCACCTGTGCTTTGCACGTGGTGCGCTGCTTAGAGCGCAGCGCTACACGTGCTTTACACGTGGTGCGCTGCTTAGAGCGCAGCGCATTTAGCGCTGGCGCACACGTGCTTTGCACGTGGTGCGCTGCTTAGGGCGCAGCGCACTTGGCGCTAGCACACACATGCTTTACACGTGGTGCGCTGCTTAAGGCGCAGCACACTTGGCACTGCTTATGAAGCGTTGCTTCTTTTCAAAATTTAAATTTTGAACAGAGCTTTGCTCTGATTGGGGGAAACAAATGCCCCCCTCCCCCCCCCCCCCGCCGTTGCGCTCACGTGGCCCACACGTGAGTGCAGCGGTGGCAGCATCTGCGCCCTTGGATCAACTCAGAAGTTGAAACGGCATCTCAGTGCCTATAAATAGGACCTTTGGCCCTTGAGATAATTTCTGTTCATCTTCCTCCTTCTGAGAATTTTTATTCTCTTGCAGAGTATAGTTCTTTGGCTTAAGAACTTTCTTAAGGACAGAACTCTGTCAAAATCTTAGGTAAAGATTAAATCTTTGAATAGATCATTTAATAATCTAGGGTTTTACCCATTAACAGAACTCTGCTCTACATAGATCTTTGATCTAAAGAAAACCCTTTTAGGGTTTCATCAACAGAGCTTTGCTCTCTTGAACCCATAAATCTAAAGGGATCTTTTCTTGGGGTTTCTTAGCCCATGAACAGAGATTTGCTCATAAAGAACTCTTAGAGTTTGTTCATAGATCTTGAAGATCACAGAATATTTAATTCATTAAAACTCTTATTTTAAATTTTCTGATGGTTATTCCATCGTTTTTACAGAGCAAGGCTCTTGAGGAATTTTTATTCCTTCATCATTAGAGTTGACAGATGTCACTTTGTCATAGAGCGCTGCTCTCAAGGGGAGATTTACTCCCTGGCCCGAGGAATTCTCATTAAATGAGAATCAATTGAGGATTTCCTCATTTAATTGACAGCCTCATCAAATGATGTGGCTGTTCTATTAATGATGCAATGTCATATGGATCATGTGGGTCCTCTTTGGTCCCGTTTCACTGCATTGCAGTATGGTACCGATTTAAAGTACATCGTTACAGAACTTAAACTGTGGCATTGGCGGCTGAAAATTTGTTCTTTTCCGCGCAGGTACTATGTCTTTCGACACTTCTTTCCCGTTCATCCGCTCAGAAGGCGGATTCCCCGAAGCGCCCGTAGACCGAGAGGTTCTTGCGCTGATCAAAGACCATGACCCGGAGCACAAGAGTCTTCATCTATGGGGTAGATGGTACGGTCAAATTATCGGAGGCCGCCGGAGCTTTTCTTGTGCGACACCCTCGGAGCCTATCTCTGCGATCCCTTATGCAGATGCACCCCCGATCAATTATACTGTAGAGGAGGTGAATTGGACTTCAGAGGGTCTCCTTCGGCCTTCTATTGCCGCAATACCCGTGCAGCCGCCGGTAGCTTTGGACACTCTAGGACGGCGTATATGTCAGGGTGAGTCGCTCCCGTAAGGACAGCCCTACAACGTAGGACTAACTCCCCGTCACCCGACCGGATACTTGCAGTGGGCCCGATATATTCTATCGGCGAAGAAGTCGCAGCTTCTGAAGCTCGGATTGTACCCTGCGATCTACGCTTCCTTGTTCTAGTATTCTGCACCCCCTACATGTTGGATCAATGCGTTTTTAGAGCAATGGAACATTCCGACCCACACCTTCCTCTTATTGGATCGAGAAGTCTCCATTTCCTTAGAGGAATTTGCCGAGGTCTCCGGTTTACCCGTTAGGGGAGAGCATTACGAGGAGCTGCTTCCTCCGGATGAGTATATTTTTGCCACCAAATCAGTGGTAATGGGTCTTACCCCAGAGAACGCCATTCAATACCAGTTCCCAAGTTTGATAAAGGTGTTGAATATGTTTGAGAGCCTCTTTTTCGATTCCGGAGGCCGCGGGGTTACTTTTACGGATTTTATCGCTCGTTTTCTCCATGCGGAAGTTTTATCACGACAAGGTGAAAAGTTTGCCAAACTTGATGATCCTTTCGGCTTTGGCTTGGATCGCCGGCCAATATTGGAAGCCGATCAAAAGGATTTCTTTTTTCCAAACGTCGCGATCGTCCCCTTTTCGGAAATTGCCGCTCCGGGCATCGATGAGGAAGCGTTCTTTCTAGGGTTCCTCGGTTTATGGTTAAGCTGGTTCGCGCTTCCCATGCACCCTCGCTATATGAGGTCGTCCGTCTTCTACCCCGCGTATCGAATGGTTGCCGGGATACAAGTGGCCGTCGGGATCGCTGGGTTAGCCCACCTGTATCACGGCCTCAGCTTGGCAGCGGATACTACTGAGCTAGGGGTGCAGTCTGCCAACTTCTCAATGCATTATTTCACCTCATGGCTCGAGTTGCACGTGCTTGGGATCTTTGGTATCCACAGAAGACCTTCCTTTTATGACAGATGTAAATTCCCTCGGATAATGCGGCTAGTCGACACATCCATCGTAAGTCCGACACCGCGGGAAGCTAGGGGTTTGCTCCTTCGTCCACGCATGGTTGGAGATGGTATGTCCTTCACTAATAAAATTTTGACCGTCGGCCAGGAATCCGCGAAGACGGTGCTGCCATTGCAGGACATCTTTAAAGACGGGGCCTCTGTGTTGAAAGCTCGGGAGATTCTTCATCTGTACTCCCTCAGGCCGGGCTTTCTCGTATTTAGGCAGAATGATGCGGCGTTGTTCATGAGATACAATCCGCATCATTTTGCCCAGCAGCTAAGCTATAATCAGAGCGTCCCGCTTGAGGCTTTCCTGGCAGAACCTGCTGCTACAGAAGAGGGTATACGAAGCGCGCTGCACCATTTTATGCGCCTAAACACAGGGTCCAACTTTTTCATTAGTGAACCGAGCTGCGTTCCTAAGGTCCTGAATGTGTATGTGGCGTGGTATCAACACTCGATGGGTGCCGTCATTAGAGAGGAAAAAAAGATTGCTTCTTGATCGTAAGGGTGCAGCGCCGGCTGGTAACCCAAATGTTCCTCTGAAGCGACGGACCATTGTTCGTCCTCCCTTAAGAGAAGTTGCTGCGGTCGAGGTCTCGCATGATAGGCCTGAGCTACCGATACCCCGTGCTCCCGTGGAAACGGTGACTGTGGCGTCTCCCGAGTCTGGCGTGGGTTCGGATATCGAGACTCGTCGTCCCAAAGTGCCTACCAAGCATAAGCTTGTGCTAGCGGCGACTAGTACTCGCTTGCAGAAGAAGAAGAAGAAGTCGATTCTTTCTGCCGATGTTGTACTCGGCCAGGAGCCTCATGCTCCTTATAGAGAAGGTCTGAGCGAGTATGGGACCAACGAAGGCCTATTCATAGCGCCGGATGATACCGACCTCGAGGCTGCTATTGCAGCTTCCGAGCGATTAGCAAGCCACAAAGCGGGACTGGTCATCCTTGCACAGTCAAGTAAACCTCAGCCGTATCTTTTGTCATTGCATTACATTTTTATTATCATATTTTGACTGACACTTTTCCTTCAACAGGCATTTCCACTGAAGAGGCTGTCGCGGCTTTCCTAAAGACTTTTGAGGAGGAGGAGAAGATTCGCGCTTCACTGGGCGTTAGTATATTTCGGCTCATTGTGCCTTCCTTCGCCTTTCTTATGGATAATCTAACCCCTTTTTCATCTAATCGCAGGGATTACCTCGACTCAGGTCATGCCCAGTACAGTGCCAATCCCGCAGGGTGATGCGGAGATGTTTCCAGGGCCAGTTATCGAAGTCCTGGCCTCCTCAGCATTGCCAAAAGGGGCTTTACTCAAGCAACCGATGACGGAAGCCGTAACGGCTCCAGAGGTAGCTCCTGGCATGGACGATGACGTCCCCTTGACGGAGGTCCTGAGAAGATCAGCTCTCACGGCCCAGGTGGAAAGGAAGCGCAGAAGGCGTGCAGCAAGAGAATGTAACGCCGCCTTGGCCGTGGGTGCAGGCTCGAGCGCTGCTTCCCCCGTCCCTGCTTCTTCAGAGGGTGCTCCGGCCGCCCTGTCTACCGCTCATAGACAGGCGGTACGCGCGGCTCGAGAAGCAATTGAAAAGCCGTCCCAGGGTAACGTAGCATTGGATCCTCTTGTCTGAATTTGATATTCAGATTCTCATGTATCTTACCTTGCAGGGCCAAGTCCCGGTGAGGAGGTGGCGGGTGAGATGACTGCAACTACTGAGCCTAAAGTGGCTACTCTTTTCCAGGAGTCCGGGACTGCTCCAATTGCCGCTCTTTCCACTTGCGGTTCCCTGCCATCTCCTGGCGTCGCGAGTGTCACGACAGCTCTCGTGGAATCAGGGGACGAAGCTACGGACGGCGAAACCCTCCCTGCAAATGAGATTGAAGAAGTCGTGATGCTTGGCGATGCTCCCGTCGCGGTTCTGGTTGATGACCTGTCTGGTAGGTCTCGGGTCGCTGCATTCTTTTCTTTTTGCAATCATTTCTGATGACATTCTTTTCCTTTCGAATGTAGGTGTGGCAAGCGTTGAGGTTGCGATACCTGAAGAAGCACCACCAGTTGCCACTTTGGCGGTCGTTGCCCCTCCGTCCTCTCTTATATCTTCTCAAATGCTGGAAGGTATGTGTTTGTGATAAATTTAAATCGGGGACAACATCTTTCGTGTATTGACCATGTATCATCGTGATCTCGCAGGGGTTCTTTTTGATCACTTGTATCAAGTGCTGAACCCGCACTTCTCCTTCCAGTCAGAGATTAGTCCGCCTTCTGGTGTCGGTGAGTATCTTTTTCAACCGACGTCTTTTCTCTTCTTTAACGGGTAGTTACGTTATTGCTAATTCTTCTTTGCATTACTCGTAGCCTTACAAATTGAAGAAGGGGTCAAGGATATCATCGCGCCACCGGAGCTCCCAGCTCTGCCCCCTGTTGCAGCCGGTATAATAGACTCTTTTGTTTATGTATTTTTCTTTATCTCTTAAGCCGACCTCTGATTAAGATTTGTTTTGCAGCGGTCACACCGACTCCAGCTCCGTTCGAGTCTTGTATTATAATGCCGGCAGGGCCCTTTTCCAGACGTCCATCTTCAAAAGGCGTTGTGACCAGTCTGCGTATGTTGAGCGATTATATCGAGGAGCTTGACGCGGGGGCCCCTACGTTCGCTGCAGATTTTGCTGCCGAAGTTAATCCAATACTGGCGAGGCTTGTGAACTTCCATAACGAAAGCGTCGTTGAGTCCTGGGTTAACCACTGTAGGAAGATTGAGGCCTGCCTGCATGAGCTTGAGTTTAGGCGTCCTACTCCTGAAATTCAGGCTTTGAACTCCCAACGGGCTGCGTGGATTGAGCAGAGCATGTCCTTTCTCCGACCATTTCGAACAAGAAGCGACCTTGAGGCGAAAGGAACGCGAGGAGGCTTCGGATAATCTACCCAGCTGTGCGCCCAAGTTAAAACGAATGTCGCGCAACTGAGAGCTGCTTTTGACACCTTGCAGCAATGTATCTCGGACGAGCTTGTATTGAGGCGAAAGCTTGACTCTATTGAGCGGGTTACGCAGAGTCGCGAAGCTGCCCAACGGGAAATCGATGAGAAGGTTTCATCGTGCTTGCAGCAATGGGCTCGAATTGAAGCGGAGCTGGCCGCGGCTGCTGATCACGAGAAGGCACTGAAAGGATTGCGAGAGCAACTTGCTGACTTATTGAAAACGCTTCCTTCTAAGTAGCTGTTTTTGTACCAATTAACATTTGTAATTTTTCGAATAACATGTATCCATTTTTTTATTCTTTCATATGATGTATCTTGTACCCAATTAAACTTATAAATAAAAGATACATTTCTTTCGTACTATCTTGTGTTATCTCCTGCTTTCTTTTCTTTTCTTTGTTGCCAGCATGCTCCTTTAGTAAGCATAACCTGTAGATGATAGAGAGCATTCCATCTTGAACCCTTCGAAAGGTAACGATGGCTTAGGAAGCATGTTCAGATCTGCTGCCTAAGGTTTTTCAACTTTATGAGCCGTGAGGGTCTCATAAATACTTTTCTCCCTACGAGTCGAGAGGATCCCGTAGGTGTATTTTCTCCTTAGGAATCGTGAGAATTCCTAAGTGTGCTTTCTCTTGAGAGTCGTAAGGATCTCACAAGAGAATTTTCCCCCTTATAAGTTGAGAGGATTCATAAGTGGTTGTTTCCCTCCTTGTCGGGATTCGACTTTGGAGAGTGTAGCCCGTGAATAGTATGCAAGAGTCCATTTTAGACCGACTTACATGGCCTCAGTGCTTAGGAAATAGGTCCTTATCTCCATTGCCTAAGGATTTTCCTTACGAGTCGAGACGAATCGAGAAGTTCTCGCAAAGACATTAATTTCTTCGCGAGTCGAGACGAGTCGAGACGAGTCGAGAAGTTCTCGCAAGAATGTCCTAACGTCACAATTAACCTCTGCTCTTTACGACAGAGGTCCGTTAGGGTCTGTGGTACTAGGGTTTTGCCTGTCGTACCGTCGCGTTGACTGATGTATCCCTCGATAGGCAATCTTGCTGTTCGAGTAGCCTTGTGACTGTCGTGTCTTTGATTCCTTCGGGGGCTGGACAAGACGTCTTCAAGCAATCTTCCTAGGCAGTTTAACCGTCGGAAGAGCAAGCATTAGGAATTTTGCCATGCCGCTTTTTACTTGAGGTTATGCTTGGTTTGGGGAGCCCCGATGAGTCATAACCACTCCACGCTGGTGTGGGATGATCTCCGATAGTCTTTCAGGTTTTATATGAGTTGCCGTCAAGACCCTGAAGCTAGGAATTTGGCCTTTGCTTCGTTTGCTGGCATTGCGTCTGCTGTATCGAGACGAATGTCGCGGTTATCTCTAGGTTGTTGGTGAACCGTCGAGGGTTGGAACTAGGGACTTTGTCGTGGCTCCGTCGTTTGATTGTCGCGTCCGAGTCCTGTTGGAGGAAGAACGCTGGGGTGACATCTCGTCTGCTGTATCGAAACGAACGTCAAGGTGGTGACCATTCCGCGCTGGCATGGGATGATCTCCGATAGTCTTTCAGGTTTTATATAAGTTGCCGTCAAGACCCTGAAGCTAGGAATTTGGCCTTCGCTTCGTTTGCTTTGGCGAGTCCGAATCCTGCTGGAGGAAGGACACTGTGGTGACATCTCGTCTGTTGTATCGAGACGAACGTCGAGATGGTGACCACTCCGCGCTGGTGTGGGATGGTCTCCGATAGTCTTTCAAGTGTTATATGAGTTGCCGTCAAGACCCTGAAGCTAGGAATATTGCCTTCGCTTCGTTTGCTGGCATTGCGTCTGCTGTAACGAGACGAATGTCGCGGTTGTCTCTAGGTTGTTGGTGAACCGTCGAGGGTTGGAACTAGGGACTTTGCCGTGGCTTCGTCATTTGATTGTCGCGTCTGAGTCCTGCTGGAGGAAGAACGCTGGGGTGACATATTGTCTGCTGTATCGAGACGAATGTCGAGGTGGTGACCATTCCGCGCTGGCATGGGATGATCTCCGATAGTCTTTCAGGTTTTATATGAGTTGTCGTCAAGACCCTGAAGCTAGAAATTTGACCTTCGCTTCATTTGCTTTGGCGTGTCCGAATCCTGCTGAAGGAAGGACACTGTGGTGACATCTCGTCTGCTGTATCGAGACGAACGTCGAGGTGGTGACCACTCCGCGCTGGTGTAGGATGGTCTCCGATAGTCTTTCAAGTGTTATATGAGTTGTCGTCAAGACCCTGAAGCTAGGAATATTGCCTTTGCTTCGTTTGCTGGCATTGCGTCTGCTGTAACGAGACGAATGTCGCGGTTGTCTCTAGGTTGCGCGTGAACCGTCGAGGCTTGGAATTAGGGACTTTGCCATGGCTCCGTTGTTTTGACCCTGGGGTGACATTGCGTCTGCTGTAACGAGACGAATGCTGAGGTGGAGTTGAGATTTTGCCATCACCCCGCTTTGTTTCGACCACGAGGTCTTTCGTTGACGTTGCATCTGCATCCTGCTGGACGGCGAAGGAACACCGTTGTTGACATTGCGTCTGGTGTAACGAGACGAATGCTGAGGTGGAGCTGGGATTTTGCCATCACTCCGCTTTGTTTCAACCGTGAGGTCTTTCGTTGACGTTGTGTCTGCATCCTGCTGGACTGCGAAGGAACGCCGTTGTTGACATTGCGTCTGGTGTAACGAGACGAATGCTGAGGTGGAGCTGGGATTTTGCCATCACTCCGCTTTGTTTCAACCGTGAGGTCTTTCGTTGACGTTGCATCTGCATCTTGCTGGACTGCGAAGGAACGCCGTTGTTGACATTGCGTCTGGTGTAACGAGACGAATGCTGAGGTGGAGCTGGGATTTTCCCATCACTCCGCTTTGTTTCAACCGTGAAGTCTTTCGTTGACGTTCCGTCTGCATCCTGCTGGACTGCGAAGGAACGCCGTTGTTGATATTGTGTCTGGTGTAACGAGATGAATGCTGAGGTGGAGCTGGGATTTTGCCATCACTCCGCTTTGTTTCAACCGTGAGGTCTTTCGTTGACGTTGCATCTGCATCCTGTTGGACTGTGAAGGAACGCCATTGTGAGTCTTCAGGCTGTAGATGTGGCCATCGAGACTTGGCTCTTTTTTGGATGGAGCCTGGTGGGAAGGTATGGTTCCCTCTTTGTTTGTGCCCCTGGATTGTATACAGAGATCGATATGATGTTACCTGTAGGGCAAAAAGTTCTATTCTTTCATCATTTTTTTTATTTCCGCGATGCTCTATCATTTCAGCTTTTATATCGCAAAAGTCGCGACTGCCCAATCATTTCGGCTATTTTGCATGCATACATTTTTACTTGCTGATTTTGTTGCAAGTTGCCCCACCATTTCGGCTATTTCGTATACATTTGTGGCTCGATGGCTTTTTGCTGCGAGTTTGGGATTGGACACCGATTTCGGCATCAATATCGCTACAACTGGGATATTGTCAGGAGCGAATCATCATTTGCCTCTGTCGATGTCGAACAAAGGTGGATTAGCGAACAGGGTTAGGATCCTGTCGACTAAGGCTTTTGACTTTACGAGCCGTAAGGGTCTCATAAAGGTATTTCTCCCTACGAGTCGTGAGGATCTCGTAGGTGCGTTTTCTCCTTAAGAATCGTGAGGATTCCTAAGTGTATGGTCTCTTATAAGTCGTAAGGATCTTACAGGAGTATTTTCTCCTTATAAGTCGAGAGGACTTACAAGGGCTGTCCACTGTGGAAACATATCCCTAGTTGTGGATAGGACTTTGTTAGGGAAATGTTTATTCACGCCCGTGGATTGTATACAAGGGTCAGCATTGAACCGCTTGTAGGGCAGCATTGGAGGTTGTGATGGCTTAAAAACATGTTCAGATCTCTGTAGCTTAAGGCTTTTGAATCCTATGAGCCATGAGGGTCTCAAAGGAGGGTTCTCCTTATGAGTCGTGAGGATCTCGCAAGTGTAATTTCTCCTTAGGAATCATGGGGATCCCTAAGCGTGTTGCTCTCTTGTTAGTCGTAAGGATCCCACGTAGGTGGTTTCTCCTTACAGGGTCGAGAGGACCTTGCAAGTGTCTTTTAACGAGCTTGCGCCCTTTCGGGTTTTCACAAACTCGCTGGTAGCTCTGCTATTTTTACTCACGGAGCCCTTTCGGGTTTTCATCCGTGCCCATTTCGCTTGTGGACGTACCCCCTTTTTTTGGCAGCCTTGGGATGCTGCGGTCTGTAGTAGTTTATAGACGTCTCGGTCAATAGCCAGTTTTAGGACATAGTGGTCCATCGTTGCCATATTTGAGGCAAATTTGTAGTTTACGGACTTTTCGGTCCAGGAGATTTCTCTATGAATGAGCATGATGCCCCAGACATGTCTATCTTTTTCGGATCATATGATTGTGGCTGGTTCATCTTCCAGTTTTCGAACAGCGTGAATTTGCCCGGTTGGTATTGATCCTCAATCCAGCCTTTGAAGACAAAGCAATCTTCGATTGGATGGCTCACTGCTTGGTGGTAAGGGCAATAATTAGGATTGTTGATATCGCCTGGCTGCAACGGACATTTTGGATCCGGTAGATTGATGAGTCTGTTGCGCATTGCCAGCTCGAACAGTCTCCTCGTTTTATCCCGGGGAAATGAGTAAGGACGTCCCAGTCTCTCCTCGAGGGATGGGCGTGGATGCACGTTGTTTTGGCGAACAACCGACTTTAAGTTGCTCGGCTGTTGTTGAGTATTGGCGACAAAAGTCGCTTTCCCTTTCCCTTTTTCGTTTCGAGGCTCCGGCTTCGAAGAGGAAGGCATGTGACCCGTCTGGTCCATTTGGGCCAGTTTGTCAATCAAGGCCTGAAAAGTGGTCGGCTTGAAAAACATCATGAATTGGGAAATAGTCGCCTGAAGGTCGAGAGTACCCACGAACATGCCTACCGCGGGCGCTTCATCGATGCGCTGCTCGCACTTCGACCATAAATTCTGCCACCGTATTGCATACTGGACCCAAGTTTCTCCAGGCTTCACCCTGGCATTGATCAATGCCGTGATTGGGGTGCGTTCGCTAGCACTTGCGAAACGCTGGGTGAATAGCAGCTCCATCTCTGCAAATGTCTTGACAGAGTTATTTGGGAGTTCGGAATACCATTCGAAGGCCGTTTCTGCCAAGCTGCCGTCGAATTGACGAAGCAGCAGCTTATCGTCACCTCCAGTGTTGCCACATAGAGCCCTGAACTGGGCGACATACTGGTGGGGATTGCCTGTCCCTTTATATACATGGAATTTAGGGATCGTATATCCCGGCGGGTATCTTATTTGGTCATACCAGCCCGGATAGGGTCGTCCAGTTTTAATGATTTGTCCAGCCGCTTTGCTCGCATGATGAGCTCGTATTTGCTGAGCGATGTAATCATCCAGAGCGGCCTTGGAAATGGTCTCCTCCTTGGCTGCTGAAAGAGCCGGAGGAGGGTTCGATGTCTCCCCTCTATCGTCTTCAACGATAATCGGGGGGTCTTCAGCTGGAGGTTCCGGCCGTAACATCATCCCTGCCATGTCTTGGAACAAAAGAGCCATTCGTTTTATGTTGGCCGCCTGTTCCGCGGCCTCTTTTTCTTTCCTCTCGAGCATTCTTCGGAGGAATTCAGTATCAGTTTCTTGTTCCTGACGCTGCTCTGAGGTCTCTGGATTTTCTTTCGGCCCAGTGAGTGCGGCCATTGCAGTCAGCATCTCCTGAAGTTTTTGCTGCCGTTGCTCCTGAGCCTTTGTTATCGATCGGGTAAGCGGTCGATGACCCGTAGAAGCACGGCTTTCCTCTTTTTCGGAAGCCATATACACGGTATGTGTTACCATGCCCCCAGACTTGGGGCGTTTAGATTCAGCGTCCTTGCGGTTCGCCGTGGTCACATGGGCTTTCTCCAGCCTCCTTCTCTTGTGAGCGGTTGACGTTGAGGGAGCCGTTGCAGCGGGCACCCAGACAGACGACATCTTCTATGGTACCACGGGATAGCTCTTTTCTTGCCGAGCTTTAATCTTCTTTGGTCGGCGAGAGTAGTCCTGGTCAATCACCGATTCCTGGACCTGTCGCCAGACTTTGTAAATTTTGGAGGACAGCCGCTGAGGGGGATGCTTCGGCTTCTTTTCTGTAGCATTCTCCATGGGTAGAGGAGATCTTTTCAGCATGGCGGTTGGAGAGTTCTTGCGGACCCTCCTAAGCGGTTCGAAGTTGTTCCCAGTCGGAACAGCAGCAACGATTTCCACCATGGAGCTGGCGGAGTCAGTCCAGAAGGGGAGCTGCCCCCAGCCTTCCTTACTCAGTGCCAGTGACGACGGCAAGCATGTCGTGTGGATGGGATTGTCTCAGCTGTAGGGGTGACTTCATCATGCCCCCTGTTTTGGCGAAGAGTTGTCGCCGGCGTCGGCCTGTTAAAGACCGATGTCCGTTGAGAAGCAATGTCCAATCTGTCAAAGATAGACCTCCGGGCAGGGGAAGCAGTTTTGAGGACTTTGCCTGGAGCGGGAGCCGGAATGACCAGCCTTGTGAAGACTGACTTCTTGGCAGAAGAAGCCTTTCTGATGATTTCGTCCGCTTGAGCCGGGATGGCTATCCGCTTTGGGATGGCTGCTTCAGGTGTCGCGGGCTTGTTGGCGTTCTGGCCCAGTCTGTTGAAAACCGAGGCATCGGATTTGGGCGACCCGTTGAAAGGGGCCGCGGTAGTGGTAAGTCGATCAAAGACCGACTTCTTTAGGGCTTCTTGCGATAGCAGCGGGGCATTGAAGCTCATCGGTGGGATCATGGTCCCAAAGAACAGCCCAATGGTGGCCTGAGTTACTTACTCCACTGGCATCTTGAAAAGGGAGGCTGCTTGGGGTCCGTAGGTTACACCTCCAGATGAGGTGGCACGGGAGTTGTAGTTGTAGCGGGAGCAGTTAGAGGCCATTGATGTCTTTTTTTTTCTGCACGAGAGCAAAACCAAATCTTAGTACCTCGAACCCAAGGGCAACCATATTAAACCGCGATTCGTTCGCGAACACGACACACGAAGTGTGGAGTGGAAAAAGGAAGAGTTCCCACCGGACGTGCCAGAATCTGTTCCCCTCCGAACACAGAGAGGAAACCGAGTAGGTCCGTCTCGCCTGAATTCGGGGGCAGATGCTAATTGGTGCTATCCGTCCACCTCTCTGAAGATGCCAAGTTGATTTATGGCACCATGTATCGAAGGTTTAAACGGATGCAGCCGATGTAGCAGACTTCGTCAGATTCCCCCTCGTTGAGGGGTTTTTGATTGTGGGGACACTCTTCCCTGCATGCGCAAGCCCCTGCAGTTAATTACGCTACCGCATCGCGGTAACCACTTTCTCCTTCCCCAGATGGTCACTTCGTGTCGTGTGTGTTTGTTTTGTTTTTGGTTGCCCGTGGATTATATACAGAGACTAATTTATGTCGTCGTCCGTAGGGCGTGGATTAGTCCAAATCCGTATCTTCTTAGATTTGGGTTTGGGGTTGGGTTTAAGGATACGTTGGTCTCATTTGGGACTAAGATCAACTTAAACGTTTGTTAAGTATACGTTAGTCTAATTTCAGACTAAGATTAACTTAACGGGATCGTTTAGCTCCAACAAAAGAGCATTTGGGCTCTATTGTTTAGTTTAGGAACATTGCGGTCCATTAGTTTAAGGACATTACGGTCCAATGTTAGTTTAAGGACATTACGGTCCCTTACCAATTTAAGGACATAGTGGTCCGAGGTTAAGGACATCATAGTCCATGGGCTTAAGGACCCCACAGTCCGAGCTTAAGGACATCATAGTCCGTGGGTTTAAAGGGACCCCACAGTCCGAGGTTAAGGACATCATAGTCTGTGGGTTTAAAGGGACCCCACAGTCCGAGGTTAAGGACATCATAGTCCGTGGGTTTAAGGACCCCACAGTCCAGTTTAAAGACGTCATAGTCTATGAAATGTATGGTTGTCGGGACCCGTCACTTTTCTGAAGACGTTGAAGAATTACAACGACATACATCAGAGGGGTTCAGAGATTTACCCTTGAACCAATTTTGGTTGGGAGATTTGTAGTCCAATTGGGACTAAGATCTGAGATTTATGAGCATATGGGCTCAGTTAATCTGAAATAAGGACTTATGGCCAATCTTGGGCTAAGTCCAATCAAGTTAAAATATTTAACATTTATTTTGGGCTGTTGAGCATTTATTTAGGCTTGGCCTTTTTAACAATGCTGAGTATTGATTTGGATTCTGACAGTATTTTTGTCTTTTGTTGAATGCTGAGCATTCATCATAGCTCCGGGGCTTATTAAATAACAATTTATGTTCTATCAGCGCACACGTGAGGAGCACGCGCTTTGCGCCAGTCAAAGAGCGCAGTGCGCTTCTGCCGAGTAGCGCACACGTGAGGGACACGTGGTGCGCTTGGCGCTAAGCGCCAGATAATGAGCGCATTGCGCTAATTCAAGAGCGCAAAGCGCTAACTGTTAAGTGGCGCACACGTGAGGAGCACGTGGTGCGCTAGGCGCTGAGCGCCAATCCATGAGCGCAAAGCGCTATTCCAAGAGCGCAAAGCGCTATCTGTTCAGTGGCGCACACGTGAGGAACACGTGGTGCGCTTGGCGCTTTGCGCCAGTCAAAGAGCGCAGAAGCGCATCTGATCAATTTTATGATATGAGAAAACAATTCTCGTTTAGAAGAGATTTTGTATCAAGATCTGAAGAACAAAAGTTCTTACTTTGTAAGAGATGTTTTAATCTCTTATTTTGATGAAAGGCTTTGCTTTTATGGATCTGTGATTATAAGATAATTAACTTATTCTCCCCCCTTTATCTTATAGATCTATGATCTGTGAGAAGAATTATGTTCTTCTTTTTATTTTATGATGAGAACTTTTGATCTCTTTTTTAAAGACCTTGGTCTTTTGTAGATCTATGATCTTTAAAGAAGTGAATTCTTCTTTTTAATTATGAGATGATTTCATCTCTCCGTTCATCATTTTTTTACCTTGAAGAAACTCTTCTTTTTCTGAGAGCTTAGCTCTTCTTTCTGAGATCTCTCAAAGCTTATGGGGGGGTTCCTCTATTTTTTTTCTGTCTCTGAGACTTGAAGTCTAGGGGCCTTTTTATAGGGCAAGCTGATTTGTTTAATCAGTTAAGGAGATATTTTCTCCAATTGATTTGGGGATTTCCCCACCGTTTTGTTGTTTTGGAAATATTTTGAGGAATGTTTGCTTAACAGAATTTAATTTTGATTAATTAATGATTTATTATTATTATTGGATCTTTGATCTGATGGTAGGGAGCTTTTAGTTCCAGCGCTAGCACACTCATGCTTTGCACGTGGTGCGCTGCTTGCAGCGCACTTAGTGCTGGCGCACCCATGCTTTGCACGTGGTGCGTTGCTTAGGGCGCATCGCACTTAGCGCTGGCGGACCCGTGCTTTGCACGTGGTGCGCTGCTTGCGGCCCACATAGCGCTGGCGCACCCATGCTTTGCACATGGTGCGCTGCTTAGGGCGCAGCGCACTTAGCGCTGGCGCACCCGTGCTTTGCACGTGGTGCGCTGCTTAGGGCGCAGCGCACTTGGCGCTGCTTATGAAGCATTGCTTCTTTTCAAAATTTGAATTTTGAACAGAGCTTTGCTCTGATTGGGGGAAACAGAAGATACGCCGACGACTCCTGACCCGGCAGTGCTTCCCCATTATTTCCTAAAGGAGATGTAAACCCACCCCGGCTCGCCCGCGCGAGCGCCGGGGTGACCTTTGTAAATGAGAGAGGAGGCAAGGGTGGACAGACTGAAAGGGATCAACTGCAACTTCAAACGGACCAGGAACCCAAGGAGAATCCTCCAGGAGTTCGGCATTAGCTGGCATGGGGCTAGCCCAAAGTAATTTAGCGCTCTAACAACCTCGGGAGAGAAGGGCAGGCGCATTCTGGCCCAAAAGGCTTCTAGGTATAGGGCAATCTCCTTGCCTCGTACCTGATCTGCCCTTTCCCCTTTCTCGGCCAAACGCAGCGTGTAGCCGGGAGGAATGTGTAAACGAGTCCGAACGGTGGCAGGTTCATCCTCGTACCTCACCGTGGATGACACGCCAAGTGCATCCGTGACATCCGCTCTGGCAACCACCCCCATCTCGCGACCCCGAGAAGAGGATCTGACCCTAACTTCCCGGGAAGACTCTGGCTCAGTGGAAGAAGAAGCAGAGGAGGAAGAAGAAGAAGAATCTACGGGGGGCTCCCTAGACCCTACCCGATCTATTTCTACAAACTTTTCAGAAGAAGACATTTAACCTGATGGAGAGGAGTCCCCGGACGAGAAAACGCTGAGATCTGACCTAAAAAAGAGAGCGCCGATCCAACGAGACTCTCGACGAGGAAATTATGAAGAGGAATGGGCCCTGAAGCGGACCCCACCTCTACCTATAGCAGCCGACGTATACATCCAACGACGACGGTCACCTCCCGCCAAAACGACCCATCGCATTCGACGGCCACCGTCGCTCCACCTGTCGCACACGCATTGGTCGCGCCCCATCGAACGCAGGGAACCCTCGCCCGTCACGTCAACCAACCAGCGCCAGACACGTGGGCCGTCGCTTCGGCAAACGTACGCATGATCCGACACATCCCCTTTAATGTAAAGATCTCACCCCTGATTCGCTGGCGTCATCCAGAAAATACAGCTGATTGCCCGGGGACACGCCCCGACGATATCTACGAAAGGGAGCTCAACTCAAGTAACCCGGCAGACCACGCTCGACCCGACCCGTGAGCGGGTCGGGACGAGAGTGGGGGGCTAATGATGATGCTCGATATCGGTGATCTCCCAGATCATGACACGTGGCAGATGACATGTCCCAAAGCTTGCAAGAAAAGGATTCACAGTGGCCGACCAGACCGCTCCTATGCCCGTCCTACAGACAACCTTTGGCTCATCTCCGAGCCTCCTGCACAACTGGCCTCCTCGGCCGTCTCAGCTCGCCTTCGAGCTCTAGCAGAACAAAGATAGCTCGGCCTCCCGCTCGTCCCCAAGCTCTCCCGCCGGGCTCATCTTTCCCGGTCTCATCAACCGACCAACGACACCACTCGCAGGCGCAACCGCCTCACTCCCGCGAATATCGCCATGCTCGAGATATCCGCCAGCCACATCCCGCGTTCTACGCCATCACGATCCCCTATTAACGAGCCTGTCTCGCCATTAATGCGGGATTCCGCCCATCACGCGGGTGTGATGTCGGGAGCGTAACAGCCGGCGTGATTCTCGCGCCCGCCTGGCTGCTGCCACCACTATTTAAACCCCTCATTCAGACGGTTCAAGTAAGTCTTTTTCCACTCACTAAGCCGTTACTCTGCTCGGATTTCCTTTCTAACTTGACCGTCGGAGGGTCCTCGGTGGTACAACCACCCCGGGACTTCCTTGCAGGTAGCTCGGCTCAAACAACCTCAAACCCATTGAGATCCACACGCTTCAGGGCCATCCTCCAACTCCAATCTCAGCCGTCCTTCATCGCCAACAGCAGATCTACGGAACGTAACATCTTGACGTGATCCGACACTTGTCAGCAGCATTTCAATGAAGCTTACTGTAGTTTAATAAAAAAAGAGGTAAGGTAGTTATTGGAAATAAAATTTAGCCTTTAAAATCATATGATACGATATATTATTACTATTTTTTAAACTGGCCCTTGGACATGATACATTATATTATTAGTTTAATGGGGTTGCATTATTTCGCAGGCCACAATCCTGTTAACCGCGGCATTAGAGAATAAAAGGAGGGTGGGTCCACCTAAAACCTAAACAGAGAGGAGCCCTGGGCCACCGTTCTACCCTATAAGGTCTGCGTCACTTCAGTCAATTAGCTACACCATGCTGCAGGCTAAATTAACTCTTATATTGTATCTGGCTCTAACTAATTCTATACTTGTTTGGGAATGGAGTTAAGGTTTCTGAAATGTGGTTTCATAAAGCTTGAAAATTCTTAACTCTAAAATCAAAACCTTGTCCTGTTTGAGGCTTATTTTGAGGTTACAACTATCTCAGTTTTGAAAGTGAGAAAACTGCAGCTATCTATACTCTAATCTGATTAAAATTTTGATAACTCCTTTTTTCGGGCCTGTTTGGAAATGGAATTAAGTTTTGTAAATCGCGGTTTCATAAATTTAACAAAAGTTATCTTCAAAAAGCTATCTTTGGCGGCCTGTTTGGCAACCATTTTAAAGTTGAGACAACTGTAATTTTTCAATCTTAAACTGCAATCATCTCAACTTCAATCTGAACAAAGTTTTCAAACATGACCTTAAAGTTTGATGCTTGCAAACCACGTTTTGCATCTTGCTACCTCCACTAAAAAATACATCATGGTTATATAAACTCCATTCCCAAACAGGGCCAGGATAAGGTTGAACCTTAATGAACCGAATTTGATTGAGCTCATGTAGACCGAACCGGCCCGGGTCCTTCAGCGCATAGAAGAGGAAGAAAAACCCCTCGGAAGGTACTAGAAGCAGCTGGTGGCAGACATTTATATTAAATATAAGATTATCAGCGGACTCCTTAGTCTTCGATCTAATCACTTCCATTTCCTCTACTCTCTCTCTCTCTCTATTTGCGGCGGCGATTTCGATCGATCGATCAAAATGGAAGCGGCGAAGGTGAAGGAGTTGAAGCTGTTCGTGGAGCAGTGCCGCAGCAACCCCGCTCTCCTCTCCGATCCCTCCATCGCTTTCTTCAGAGATTATCTCGAGAGGTACCTTCGATTTAGGGTTTTCATTTTTATTTTTTTGATGTCTTCTATCTTGATTTTTTGTTGTGATGCTTACATTCGAACTTGATTTGATTTGATTATGGCAGCTTGGGGGCCAAGTTACCCCCTTCAGCCTACGGGCCTGGGGACTCATCCAAAGCTCGCGATGCGGTAAAAATCCCCTTTTTCTTGTGATTTATTATGATTTATTTATCTGCTAATGACATTCAACCCTAAATCAAATTTTTTAATAGGCATCACTAGTGTTTAATCACATCCCTTCTGTGTAAAATAGGTTTTATCTCAATTCTTATTTCTGTTGATTTAGGCACATTTTGTTTTGGCGCGAATTTTTGAACCCCTTTAACAAATTGGTTTAAACCTTCCCCTCATCGCGTTGTATGGATACACATCGTAACCTTCATGAAATTTATGTGCACCGTGCTCGTCCTTTATTAAAATTAAGTTTTCGCTTTCATGGTAATGCAAGGTACATTTATTCCAAAAATGACATACTTTTGCTTCTGACAGTTTAAAATGGACATGTATACTTATTATATTTGCCTATATTTAGAAACACATCTAATAGTTTCACCCCTTAATTGTGAATGAGTTTATATAGTATATTCTCAGCAATGTCTCCGTTGCTGTCGCACATACGGCAAGTTTTTGCCAGCTTGGCAAATTCGACCATACCCAGATTGACGAGTTCTGGCTATAGGTCAAAGCACAAAGAAGCGACGACGCACTACATCTCTTGTGCTGTATTTGTTATTTGTTTCCAAGTCCCTATATATGTTGGTACCTAATAATCTCAATAGAATTTTCAATCTCATAATACCAATTAAAGGACTTCTTCAGAATTGTCCGCATTTAGTTTCCATGTTAGCTAGACCATGTTTGGTTTATAGGGCCACGTGTGTTGTATTTTGATTCAGACATGCATCGCACAATATAGGAAAATAGACATTGGTATATAGATACAAAAAGCGTACATGTGCGCGCGCACATTATATGCTCAATTAGAGCATATTATTATGTTTTTTGGTTGTTTATTCATATATAGAAGTTTACGCGTAGAAAAGAAATCTAAAAACTATACCAACGTGTTAAAAAACAGAGAGTTTTTGTTAAGGGGTACTATATATTTAATTCTGCAACATTGTAATATATATAGATGGAAACGCCAATATCGGAGTTACCTAGACATAATTGAATAACCTTTATTTCCTTCCACCCCCACATGCAACTTCTTATCATGCAACGTGACATCCCAATTGCTGATGCTTTTGACTTGTTTAGGCGAAGGTCGTGACGCTGTTTTTAAATTTATGTTATGTTTAATTATAATTATCTTAGTGTTTTGATCTTGTAAAGTGAGTGGCCATGGATACTTGTTAAATAATCTGCATTCAGAATTTATCTACTGATGCGTCTCTCAATCTAAATAGCTTTCTCAACGGGCAAAGAATAAATCTCCATTCTGATTTCTTTCCCCGGCTCATTATTTGAAGTCATTATCTGAATATCATGACAGACCTCTTGAATCCCCTTCTTCATAGCTATGAAGAGGAGAGCTTACCTTCTTTTTTGTTGTTGACAATTGATGCAAATACTTGGGTTTTCATTTATACGTTTTTCCATGTGGATTTTTCTACCTTCTTTCCTTTTGTGGTAATATCACTAATATGTATATTATGAAGGCAGTATTATAGAACTCATTTATACAAAATGTTAATTGTAGAAGAGTGACATAATGGATGAAAGTGATGAGGACCTTGATGAAGATGCTTTTGATGGAAAGGGCAGTGTTCCTGAAGAAGAACCGGATGACGAAATTATTGAGTCTGATATTGAGCTTGAAGGGGAAACAGTTGAAGCTGACAATGATCCTCCCCAAAAGGTTATCTGTACTCATAGTAATGTACGGAGGAAATATACTCTTTCAAACCGTTGGAGGTTCTCAACTCTTATTTTGTACTCCGCAGATGGGAGACCCAACTGTTGAGGTTACAGAGGAGAGCCGTGACACTGCTCAGATGGCCAAGGGAAAAGCCATGGAAGCAATTTCAGAAGGTGAGGTGGTTTGATAATTTTCTTTAATATCAACCGGCTCTGCCATTCCTAATTATTTTATTGCGTTCGTTTCAGGGAACTTTGATGAGGCGATTGAACATCTAACAGAGGCTATATTGCTGAACCCAATATCAGCAATCATGTATGGCACTAGAGGTACACGCCGATAATGTTTCCTGAAAAATTTAACTACTCTCAATTGGTAGCAGTTTTCATTTACTCATCCTACTGGCTGTTTGTTTCAATTACTATGAGCACTCTGCAGCTACCGTGTATATCAAGATGAAGAAGCCAAATGCTGCGATTCGTGATGCAACTGCAGCTTTAGAGGTAATTTTGTATTTTATCGTATATTTGTGATGGATTCCATATTATTACATGATGTAGTTTCTGCTATCGTATTTGTGACGGATGCCATATAATTACATGCTGTAGTTTCTGCACATATCTATCTATGATTTGAGGTTTAGGATTGAAACCGGAACTCATAGAACAACTTAAGAAACCAAACAAATCCCATGTGAACTAACCTAATTTGGAAGGAGAATGACCGAACCAAGTTCTTGAACCTTGATGCATATACTGATGCACACAATGTATGCTTTTGACGTAGCTCCATGCAACCATGTTGGCCAATATGTCACTAGATGCCACTGTATGCTGTAGTGAAGTGTTTTATACTGGAGATCATCCGACACATCTCTGACATATGAACTGGCGCGTATCTTATTGTTCTTATTGCATTACTTATTACCTTGCATGATAAGAACATGCCTTCATCATATTTATGTTAATACTTATTTATTACGATGCACTTCATATTTAAGACAGTACATTTATGTTAAATTATTATGTGCTTGTTCTTACTCCATGTTCTAACATATTAAAGGGCCCCTTGCCATCCTTGCATCTTTTGGACTAAAGGTAGCAGCAGTGGATTGCAACCGGATACAATAGTGTGGGAAGGAATCAGTGAGAGAGAGAAAGATCGGATGTTATCTGCAAATAATTTACATGAGTAGGCTTCGGAAGTATAAACATTAATTAGATACATTCTAATTTTATTAGTATCGTATGATTAACCATCAAAATTTTGTAGATAATAGTAGACTTCTTTTTTTCTTGGCAGCACACAATGAATACCGGTTAGGGGCTTAGTCTACCATTAACTTCCTGTTTTCTTGACCTCAAACGAACATCCTAAATTTGGTGTGGCATTTATATAAGGGGTGTTTGTTTTTATAATTTGAGATTATATACGTGTTCATTTGTGATTAAATGATGGTTGCAGTTGCGCCCAGTTTGGCTTCCTCTAACTAGGTTTTAAATATTAAACTATGGGATATCTGTTGTTATATTAAGCGATACATTTAAACTTCGTATAGTTATGCATGACCCTCTTTTGTATTCTTCTCTTTGGACAATATCTGATTCGGATTTCACTGGATGTTTTCCTGCTCCAGATTCATGCTCCTGAAACAATATTTGTTGTTTTCAGTGTTAATTTATGATATACAATCTGTCTTCTAGTGGCTAATCTGAGCTATGCTTATGTTTTATTTCTATATTTCCGCCTTAACTTCATAATTTATAATGATAAGTGATTTCTTACTCAATGCCCTCAGTTGCCTACAGTATCAATTTTTTCTTATACAGTATGCGGAAATGTAATATACTGACACAAGTAAAAATATTTTTCTGTTGCAAATAATTTCCCTATCCTGCATTATCTCTTGTTACATATAATTCCAGGAGAGGTCTGCTCTTTTCCTCTTCAATCGTATGTATTGGCTTGAAGAAAGGCTTAAATTTTTCATCATTCTTTCAGATTAACCCCGACTCTGCGAAAGGTTATAAGGCTCGTGGCATGGCTTTGGCTATGCTGGGACGATGGGGGGAAGCTGCCAAGGATCTGCACATGGCTTCGCAAATGGATTATGATGAAGAGATCGGTGCTGTACTAAAAAAGGTAAAATCCTTGTAAATAGCAGGTTAAAATTCATCACAGCTATTAATTAATATTACTGCTGCTGATTTTTCAGGTTGAACCCAATGCACACAAGATTGAAGAACATCATCGGAAGTACGAGCGTTTGCGGAAGGAGAGAGAAGAAAAGAAAATTGAGCGTGAGAGGCAGCGTCGCCGTGCAGAGGCTCAGGTCTTTGGCATTTACTTGAATCAACTAAATTTTCACTTAGAAGTTAGAATAGCAAATTCGACTCAATGCCCTAACCTACTCGGAACAAATACTAAGTTAGCCGGTTTCTAATTTGTTCCGGTTTCAATGGGTGACTTGAGTGGCCCATTTAATAAATCGGTGGGGGCCAGGGTTGATCTCGTTAACCAATTTAATTCAAGTAACTTGTGTTTGAATCAATTTATATAAATTAGTTTCATATTTCCTCATTGGGGAATATGCCAACCTTTTTCCAATCATTTGTTATTGTAATTACTTGATAAACAGATTGAAAGTAATAGAAAGACATGAAATAGTGTAGGTTAATTGGTTACTGCATGCGAATATGGAAACTGTCGTGGTTTCGATTCACAAAGCATCTAATTGTTATAAGTTTTGGAAATGTCTCAAAATAAATTGGTCAGCCCGGTTGGATTCGCTATGACCTGTATATAACTGAGTTGGTTTTGGTATATAATTGAGTAATGCATAATCGCTTTACCCGATTATTGAACTGGTAGCTTCTGGGTCAGTTATAGTCTATGTTGCATGAATTCTTGTTAAGGAGACCTATCCTTCTGGATTTCCTATTGGTAAATATTGTTTTCTAAATGTTTCAATTGTAATCTAGATGGGACATGTAACGGTGGCTAAGACACCAACAGTCTATTTATCAATGCTAACTATATTTTTTGCATTCTTGGTTTATATTTGCTAAAATAATAACTTTTGGTTATGATGTTTGTATATACACAATCAAAAGATTGGAGTATCTCAATAAATCATATCCTAGATTTTGGAGAAATCGCGAATCTGTATATCCTACTTGTAATGTGTCCCGTTTCAGTATCCGAATTCGGTTTACTGGGATTATAGCTAGGTCTAATTACTTAGTTATTTTGGTTATAACTAAGTACTTCAAATAACTTAGTTATTTTGGTTATAACTTCGAGCTTCTTTCAGGCTGCATATGAGAAGGCCAAAAAGAAAGAGCAATCATCATCAAGTAAACCGGGGGGCATGCCTGGAGGGTTCCCTGGAGGATTCCCTGGAGGAGGTATGCCTGGAGGGTTTCCTGGAGGTGGCATGCCTGGAGGAGGGATGCCTGGTGGATTCCCAGGTGCTATGCCTGGGGCCATGCCCGGGAATATTGATATGAGCCAGATACTAAATGTAAGTTGGGGCCCAAAATCGCCTTGTTTTAATCAAAATGGTTTGTTTTTTCTTTGAAATGCTGCGAACTTAATCTGCAATTAGTTGATCTAATACCGCTTTTTTGTTGGAGCAGGATCCTGAATTAATGGCGGCGTTTAGTGACCCAGAAATAATGGCTGCACTCCAAGATGGTATGTTTGTTTCCCTTGTCTTGTTTTGTGCTAGTTTTTTTTATCCTGGCGGCGGTGGAGAGGTCAACTAATTATGTATGTATTTAAATCTCTTACTCTTTCACTATACTAAACGAAGTTATAGAATCATACATGTCTTGAAGAATGAAGTAGAAAAATAATGTTGTCAAAGCTTTTATCATTTTCTGTCTGGGATCAGAAATTTACAGAAATATTTGTTAATTTGTGATAGTTAATCTATGCACATGTATATACAATATTAGAGGCCAGTAAATACTGAGAATATAGGGCATATACATGACCATCACAATTATTATATACTAAGCATGGCACGATGTCAATTACCATAATGAACTGAGAGACGAGTTTGCCACCTAACTTGTTTAGTCAATTTGTTTTGGCGGATCATGCATGCACACATCTGTTGCAGATGTTGCTGTGCTAATCAGTGCATGGTGTTGTCCAGTCATGGATCAGAGAGTGTAGTGTTTTGTGCTTAGCTTAACCAAAGAGAATATAAGAAGAGTGATTATAGGTTCCACAAAACATCATGTATCAATCATATTACTAAAGGAGCATGATAGCATGATGTGTAGGTGGTAGGGGTTGATTTAAAGAGCATACAATTAAAGTAAGGATTGTTTTTTCTTGGAAGGGGCAATTATTCATGAGGCATGAGTGCATGCATATCCGTAAAGGATATGATGCAAAGCATGTGGAGAAAATCATGAAACATAGCTTGATATCTGGGGCGTGCCTAGACAAGCATATTTGTACCATTATATAGATGGATCCATGGCGAATGGGATTTTTATCTGTAGGACTCACCGCTTACAATTACAATACAATGATGGTATTGCCTAGGGGCTACGGATGTTTCAACGACCTATAGCGTTGTCAGTATTATGCATTGATAGTTTATTTCAAGCTGCCATTTGGGCACCATATTTGCTTACAGCTTATTTTTTGTTCTTTAATCTCTCCTTATTTTTTTACCCCTTATCTGATTGAATTCTCTCTTGTACAGTTATGAACAACCCTGCAAATTTTGCAAAGCATCAGTCGAATCCCAAGGTTGCTCCTGTGATTGCCAAGATGATGGGGAAATTTGGTGGACCTAAATGATATCTTGGAAAAAAAAAACTTGTCTGCTGACTTGACTGTTTTTTGAATGGATGTTTGTGTTTGGACTGTTCTTTCTGAGTTTCTTCGGCAACTTATCGTGGTTTATTATGTGAGCAAAAACTAAGTCGTTAATGAGTAGTATTTGTTTGTTCCGATTCTAGTTTTATCTGCTTTATTATTGTGCCAGGTTGCATAGCTGAAGATGATGCATGGTGCAGTAGTAGATCTGTTATGAGTTCCATTCGATCTGTAGAATGGATGAAAAACTTGGGTAGGATGATAAACTTGGGTATTTATTCGAATAAATTCTAGTACCATAAATGAAAAACTTAAATATTTTTTCTCAACGGTTATTAGCAAAGTGGAAATGTTGCCCCATGTAAATGTGTTATCAAGGTCTCCAGGCATACGTCCGTCACAATATTGCTCCTTGCTTTTTCCTGTTTTCAGTATAAAGAAAAAGCATTGTCCAAAATAAACCAATGAAAAGTTGATCCTAGTGCCGAAGGAACCTCATGATTTACGCATCATATGCCCGCTGTCGCTTCCTTTGCCCTACTCTCTTCCTGCTATATAACAGTATGGCTTCCTACTCTTATACCTTAAGCTTCCTCCTTTCACGAATCCAACGACGCATTCTCTTGCACCCTATAAATCGACATGTCGAATGACTCTTTATTCCATCGCTGTGCCCCCTCAAACCCACACTCATCTACCTTGTATGCATAATGTTGATCGCGATTTTGCTCCTGTCCGGTGTGATTGCTCTCGTTCTCCATGTTGTCTATCGCCCTTCGAAACCCCCCCACTTCTCCCTCGTCTCTGTTGCCACCTGCAAACTTACAAATGCCACCTCTGCCGCCCCAGCCATTGCCATCTCCATCAGCTTTCAGGTCACTGTCTCGGTGCGCAACCCAAACAGTCGGGCTTCGGTTCGCTGCGATCGTTTGTCTGTCTATGTTACATACCGATATTAATGTCTTCCAACTGCCGTAAAACTCCAAAGTTGTCGTGATGATCGTAGAGAGATATTTTTATATTCTAGCAAGCCTGATAGGTTTAGCTTTAGGGAGGAAATCAGGGTTTTTTTCTAGCGGTATTTTAAATATGTTATTAAAATAAAAAATAATTAAAAATTGATCATCCAGTGCTCTGACACCAACCTAAAATTACTTTCAGTAGGCTTTTTCTCATACCCTTTTAATCTGTTTTTTCAATATGAGTAAATTTTAACCCAAGTGTTTTTTTTTTGTTTCAAAGTTTTGGTGAATATTGAGGGATATACTAGCTCTGCTTCTTTGACCTCGGGACAGTTCTATCGCTTCGCTTGAGCCTATATATTATTCCAACACGCCGTAGAAACCTGATGCTTTCAACAGTAGGTAGTTTAACTCGTTTTCTAATCTTAAAATATCGTTGTACCAAAACTCCAAAATTATAATTATGATTAAATAATAAATTTCTTAAATAAGTTCTACCATGGGCCAAGTTATCACTCTGAACGCGAATCTGCCATCGATGTACCAAGAAGTAGACAGCACGTTGGCAGTGTCACCCGTATTAGAAGGAGAGGCGGTGCCAGTGGCGTGGCAGCTGAGGTGGTGGCGAGGTTGATGGCGGACGAGAGCTACTGGGTGGTGGGGATGAGGCTGGTGCTGATCGGGAGGGCGAGGTACAAATCCGGGCCATTCAGGGGTGGGTGGTGTGGGATGTATGTGAGATGCGATATGTTGGTCGGAGTTCGGAAAGGGATGGTTGGTCAGGTTCCCTTGCTTGGTGGTGCACCAGACTGTGATGTTGGCATTGGATGAAAAAAATTGATTTTTTTGGTTGTAAATGATTTTAGTAGGGACTGGTTAGTGATTGTACAGGATGATACCCAAAGTAATGAGCATTTTAAATTCACCTGCAACTTGATTTTAGCCATAAGCCATTTTATTGCCGACTGCCTTTTTGCACCGGTCTGGTGCAAAAATAGCCACATACCATGGTTCTAATAGAAGCATACTTTGCCTACTGGGCTTGAAATCCTGGCACTGTCTACTAAGAGATAAAATGGTGGGATCCACAACACCTAGATACTGGTGCTAAACAAATGAGCCTATGGTGTTTGTGTCTTGGGTTGAGTGTGATAGGATTTCAAACTCGGTAAGTTCAGCATTTTTCGGTCTTAATAGGGTTGTCCCATCAATGGGATAGGGCCCACTCCATTGATAGGACAACCAACCAATAAGAAGCCTGGTATATTATAATTTTTGCACATGGCCGCTACAAAAAAATATTTTTCTTAAGGGTTTTTTATATCTCACCTTCAAAACTTTTCATATTTCTAAATTTCATCTCTAAAAATTTATATTTCTAAATTTCCCCCCTAAAACCTTTTACTTGTTCAAAGATCTCCCTTCGTTAGATTTATACATCTTATATGAATTTTCCGTTAGTTTTGAATTTTCATCTGTTAAGAGATTTGAAAAAGACTAAGATACCCTCAACAGTCATCTTCCTCTTTCAAATTAAAGCTAGAGTTAGGCTTTCTTCTTGATTTCGAAATTAGGGTTTTTCTTTAGACAAAAAATTAGAAGTTTTTCTCTTTACCCATCGTTTATGGGTTGATGCAAAAGAGTTTGAGCTTCTTACTGTATCAATTTTAACAACTCCAGTGAAAAAACGATCTGGGATCAATTGAAACGATGAAACCCATGAAAAAATTGAAGATGAAAAGGAAGATATGGGATTCTCGGTCCTTTAAGAAGAAAGATGGAGGGATCGTGTCTCTAATTCAAATTCTTGGTAATATCAAACTAACCTCTCATGAAAAGATTGAAGATGGAAAGAGAAGATATAGGATTCTCGGTCCTTTAAGAAGAAAGATGGAGGGACTGTGTCTCTAATTCAAGCTCTTGGTTATATCAAACTAACCCAAGTTAAATTCTTAAGGAATATAGATGGCGTGGGCTTTCTGGTTAACAGAGAAGTTTTATGGCGGAATTTAGAAATATGAAATTTTAAAGGTGAAATTTAAAAATATGTAAGTTTTGGGGGTGAGATTAAAGAAAAAACCTTTTCTTTATTGCCCATCTCAGGCTGCGGGAACATTACAGAATGAAATCACATTCCTCGTGTCTGGATTATATTCTCTCCTGAGTCAAAGCAATCAACATTCTAAAATAGATATCATTTGCACAAAGCACCACTCCTATGTGGAAAATGACCTCTTTCGCTTTTGCACTGTGACTTGGAATTAAAGATACTTTAGAAGAGTAAACTCATCTGTTCATTTAGGATTATCGCAAACCTCGCATTTGTCGCAGGCTTCTCGACAAGAGATTTGGCAAAAAAGATATGGTTGGTGTTAGATGTCCGTGAAGCTTTGCTCTACAATCATTCCTTAATTTTTTTTCCTTTTCCTTTTTGTCTTTCTCTTTCTTGAAAATAAAAGGCTTAGATGATTGATGATCATGATGCACTATCCTCAAATTTGCAATCATAAGCTATTGGGTAAATTGTCAAAAAGCCCCCATCCCGTTCCAAACTTGTGTAAAAAATCATTGGTTTTTTTTCTTGTTAAAAAAACCCTGGCCCAATCAAAACCCCCTTGATACCGGTTGCCTATAATATCTACACAGTTGCATTTGCATGTAATATCCAAAAAGTTGCATGTAATATCTAATCAGTTGCAGTTGACTCTAACATCTAAACAGTTGACTGTAATATCCAAGCAGTTGAAAGAATACAAGACTTAAATTAAATACAGCCCAGGGTTTAACATCAGGTGCTTCCCAAAAAATTTCGAAAATCATAGGTGCTTTTAGACAACTCTTGAGCGGGCCGGGCATTTTCACAAACATTGGGCTTTGGTTGTCCAATAAAATTGAAAGGAAGCTGATATGAAATGCTAAAGAATTTATCTCAAGCGATGGTTTTCTGTGCAAGAACTCAAGATGATAATTGAAATGGGCTTCTTTACATTTAATTTATATATAAAAAATCCCCAATATTAAAGGTTATTTTTGAGAGAAAGGCCTAAATATTGGGCCATCGTGGATCAACAATTAACTGGAAAGGGATCTGGATCGATTCATCACCGCCAAAATTTGAGGGCATTTCAACACATGTTTTCCCTCTCGCTCTCCGATGTGCCCAAAATTTTGTTTTCAGATTCTTTTTATGAATTTGTTATCATCATAGTTCTCTCTTTAGCATTTGGATTAGGGTTAGGGTAAGCTTGCTTGATCGCTCGATTTCTCTCTTCTCAATTTTACACAAATCTTTAGGTTTAATTTTTCAACTGAATTTTTTTTAGCGTTTCAACTATTATAAACTTATTCCTGGATTGTTTAGCAGCGATCAGAGCTGAGATCTTTGTGCGCATATACAATCTTTCAACTTAGGGTTTGATGTGTTTGTGATCGATGTCGTTGGTGAGTTATTTAGTTCTTATTACACTTCTATTTATCAGTAGAAATTGGTTCTTTTTATATTTTTGGTGGTAATTACATGGGTTGTTTTGATTGTTTGGTTGCAGGGCACGTGTTTGTTAAATTGCTTGCGAGTTCTGTTACACTTCTCCTACTGAAGAGTTGAAAAGAAGGTTGGCTTATGTCTTGACTGTTGTTGATGCGACCTGGATCGTGCCAAGATATTACCTTCCGTTGATCTGCTGATGGCGGTGATGAGTGCCTGAGATTGGATCTGGATGCATGCTCCTTAAACGTGTGGATCTCAATGAGTTTGAGGTTGGTTGTCGCCGAGCTACCTGCAAGGAAGTCCCTGGGTGGTTGTACCACCGAGGACCCTCCGACAGTCAAGTTAGAGAGGAAATCCGAGCTAAGTAACGGCTTAGTGGAATAAAAATGGCTTACTTGAACCGTCTGAAGAAGGGGTTTAAATAGCGGTGGCAGTAGGCAGGGCAGGCGTGAGAATCACGCCGGCAGTTACGCTCCCGACGTCACGCCCGCGTGATGAGCGGGATCTCCCATTAATGGTGAGACATGCTCGTTAATGGGGGATTGTGATGGCGTGGAACGTGGGATGTGGCCGACAGATATCTCGCGCATGGCAAGATTCGCGGGATGGCGGTTGCGCCTGTGAACGGTGTCGTTGTTCGGTCGATGAGACCGAGGAAGATGACCTCGGCGGGAGAGCTCGCGGACGAGCGGGAGAGCCGAGCTATCTTGGTTCTGCGGTAGCCCGGGGACGAGCTGTGAGGCCGAGAATGCCAATTGTGCTGGGGTCGGAGACGAGCCAGCTTTGTTTGTAGGATGGGCATGGGAGTGGTCTGGTCGGCCACTGTAGGCCCTTTCTTGCGTGCTCTGAGACACGTCATCTGCCACGTGTCATGATCTGGGAGATCACCGATTTTGAGCATCATCAGTTGCGATATTGAATTAACACAAATTGAGATTTACGTTGCAAGTTTTCATTGATGTTTATGTTTGTATGTTATCTTGAATTCTTGTTGATAATGGCAGAAAAAATTCTTGTGATTGGCAATTTCTGTATGATTATCTAGTCCTTTTACTTTTATTTTTATTTTTATTTTTTTACCGGAGAATGCAAGAAGCCTAAATTTTTACATATTGTAATCAAACAAATAAAAACAGTTACAGAAGAAAATAAAATACAAGCAAACAAGATCAAAGCTAGTACAAAACAATAGCTCTAAATCAAACCTTGAAAACGGTAGGTAATGCATTCCAACAATTGATCCAATACCAAGATCCTTGACATTATAGAATTTTGCATCCCTAATGGAAGTGTCGGAGATAACATCACAAAGAACAATCTCTTTGATCATGAGTAGTGACCTAAAGGATTGGTTATTTCGTTGTTTCCGTATGCTCCAAACAACATTTACAACATTTGCAATCACTGTACAAATAATTGCTCCAATCGGTTTCTTACTTGAGGTCGAAGACTGAATGTAACCTATGATGTCAAGAAGATAAATTGGAGGGTTATGAATCCCACAACTCAATAATGATTCATGAATCGTCTAACTAGAGAGTTCACACCTAAAGAATAAATGATTGTGACTTTCGAGTTCAAATTTGCAAAGAACGCATTGCTTTCCTCCACCTGTACCTCTTGTTTGAAGTAAATCAAGTATTTTTTAATTCCCAGGCCGATTTGCTATAGACAAAATGAGATTTTCTGTGGAATTTTGTGAAACCTAACAATTTTAGTCCAAGCATAAAATAAAAAAAAGGTTACGGTAAGGTAAAAGTGACGATTTCATTGATTTTGCATTGAAATTGCTTGAATCAGAAGGCTCCCAATATAATGTGTCTTCAGTGATATATTTATCAATATTACCTAATCAAATTAAATCCGTATCTCAAGTATATGTTGGAACAGACGGAAATCTAGTGGTATAATGCGGAATTGAATTTGAGAAAGCAAGCTTAATTAAAGAAGAATAACTTTGTTTTGTAATAAGAAATTTTAGAGAAGAAATTTGTCTTTACTGTGAAGGCTTAACTTCGTTTTTTTTTCTTGATTTTTTTGAATGATACAATATAAAGAGAGCATCTCCTTATATAGAGCATCTTAGCACTATTATAAATTCATGAAACATGTTTAGATATTATTAATTGATAAGGAGGCAAAATCTAATTTGCAATCTAATTCTTGAATGCATGTTAAATATTTTTCAAACATGTTAAATATTTTGTTTTGACTAAGTTGTTTGCAAAGTTCAAATTGGTTTCCAACATCTCTTCTCAATTTACAATTTGCAAACTGTTTCTGAAATGAATGCATTTTTTTGTCGTCACTGTTTTGGTGAAAATATCTGTAAGTTGTTGATATGTTGGGATGAACTCCATCTCGATCTCTTTTTCTTCTACGAGCTCCCGGATGAAATGATGTCGAATCTCGATGTGTTTGGATCTTGCATAAAACACCGGATTCTTTGTTAAAGCAATTGTTGACATGTTGTCGCAGTAGATTGTTATAGAAACTTTTTATTTTTGTTGTAAGTGCCAAGACGGTTCTGATCTCCATGCGAGCAATTAGGACAAACGTCTTGTTAAAATCAATGTCTGACTTCTGCGAATAGCCTTTTACTACAAGTCGAGCCTTCAGTTTCTGGATTGAGCCGTCTTCGTTATATTTTGTCTTGTAAACCCATTTGAACCCGATTAATTCTTTCCTTTCTAGAAAATGAATCAACTTCCATATTTTGTTTTTCTCGATCATCGCAATTTCTTCATTCATTGCTTTGATCCATTTTTCATCTTTTTCGACTTCTTCAAATATCTGTTGTTTACAAGAGAACAATGCCATGTCACAAGAATTATAAATATCTTACAATGAACACACCTTTCAAGGTGATGATTCAGAGTCTGAAAAAAATAAATCTCCCGATGTTGCATTTTGAGGGTATTGGCTGGAAGAACCGGACCCTGTATCTTCTTCTTCAATAATTGTTGGTGTTGTAGTTTGATTTTTTTCCCTACTCTATGAAGTTGCTTCATCGAAAATAATATTTTGTGAAATCACAAGTTTATCGGTGTTAGGATCATGTAACCTGTAAGTTTTAGATTTATCACTATAACCGATGAAAATATGTTTTTCTTCTTTCTCATCGAACTTTTCTTTTTCATTTGGCACTGAAATGTGAGCATAAGCATACAGCCGAACACTTTCAAGAAATCTATTTTTGCTTTGCGATTGTACCAGGCTTCGTATGGCGTTCTATCCAGTACGGATTTTGTTGGCTATCTGTTTAAGATGTATATAGCCGTATTGCTTCTGCCCAAAACTTGTTCGGAAGATTTTTACCTTTTAGCATGCTTCTGCCCATCTTCACGATTGATCCGTTTCTTTTTTCGGCTACGCCGTTTTGTTGAGGAGTGTATCTTGTGGTTAGCTTTTTTTTTTTGATACCTTGAGCCTTGCAGAAATCTTGAAACTGCATAGAAGTAAACTTTTCTCCACGATCTGTTCTCAACACCTTCAATTTGTGGCCATTTTGTTTTTCTACGAATGCTTTGAATTGAACAAATATAGAAAAGACTTCGGATTTTTCTTTAAGAAAATAAACCTACATCATTTTTGTTGGATATGTATGCCTCAGAGGCTATTATTGTATATGTATACATGTGGATGCTTGGACATATGTATGTACAGGACAATCTTGCTCAATATAATAGTATGCTATCTGGTTTGTCTTTCTCTTAACATGCGCGTATGTTTTACTTATTATTACATATCATTTATACATGTTGATAAAGCCCGTAGGATCATTGTTTGACTACCTGCGTTGTGATGGCGACCATACTTGTGGGAGCTGGATAGTTGATAAACACATCTTTAAAAGGTCCATAGTCATGGGAGTATCGAGACTGGGCATCGATATTCCGGAGTAGACTAGTGTATACGTTTTTAGACTCCGACGAGGGGCGATGGTTGGTCCCGCAGCCATTGGTCTTTTGCACCTAAGATCGTATATATGTGTTCACTGGGGGTGAGTACACTGGACGGGCTCGCCGAGAACTTTAGATGGTACTATACCCATCGTCAGATAGCGGTTCTCAGGTGGCTTGAGTACATGTTAGTCTTCAGACCTGAGATCGTCATTTGTCTCGTGTGAGTTCCCACTGTACTTTGATCACTACCCTACCACGGCTCTACTGAGTCGAGCAAACAGGTTTTGGTTGGATACAGTCCCGAGCCACATGGATGCAGTGAGCGATTGTTGGGGATTCGTCTCTCCTGGTATAAGGAGTCTATATCGCACTGTGTTCGATTGGCCAGCACCATAAGATCTTGGCCAAGACAGTTGGGATTTACTGATAGATTGATCAGTAGTTTCCCGGATTGGTCCTGAGCCACACCAGCATGAAATATCGGGTTATTAGGGTCTGATGTTTACCACCACCTAGACCCGGTATGCGATACTCACAGACGAAGAGACCGGACTGTACGAAGATTGTCACAGATAGGCTCAGTAGGGATCCGGATGAGTTTGCTCGTCGGCCTTCCTTTTCGACAGGTACCCGGGTAGCCGTTACGTACAGCTAGTGCCGCTGACGTGTTTGTGGTTATGGATTTATCCAGTAACTCACTGTCGGCGTACTATCGAGTCTTTAGAGTCCCACACAGAGGGTTTCCCTGGTTCAAGCGAAATGATGTAGTGGTCGTATTGGATACGTGCAGTGTTCCAATCGATTGATTGTGCTAGTAACCCGGACTTTCGATCAGACAGTTGATAATACTAGCCGGCTCGGGATTGAGCCGGATTATTAAATCAGGTATTGATTTAATAATTTACATATATGTATTTCGATATGTATATTCTAGTATTATGTTCTTTATGTTATTCTATCTCTTTGGGTATTCGTATTTCGATACGAATACAGGTATATATATACAGTAAAGTGTAATTCGTATTTATACGGAAAAAATTCTGGAAGGTGGACACCTCATTTTAGTCTTTTCCATTTATGTCACGCCCTGCTTCCCGGTGTACGGGGAGGGGACGCGGCGAGGCCCGCTACGTATTTACTCAGAAGTAAATACGCTACGCATATCTAAGCAATATAAAGTAAATGTCACGCCCCGCTTCTCAAAATACGGAAACGAGGGATGACTAGGCCAGCCATGCTCCTACGGTCAAAAAATAATCCCGCCGTAGTCATACTTCGGCTTCTAGCATTACATGGTAATCAGTAAAATGCAATACGGGTAAAATGAATACAGTCACTAAAACTATCAGGTATAAAGGAATCCGAACTCAATGGAAGTAAGCAAAAAGGCAACTAACCAGAAATATCAATGTAGAAATGTAGCTGGTTCACTAGTCTGGATCTTCACGGTCTTCTCGAGGTCAGGAGAATCCACCTCTATCACTGAGCATGCATACTCAGGTCATCAAAGCGACACAATAGCAATATTATAATAACAACCAAAGGCAAGAAAATAAAAGTAATAATGATGAGGATAAAATGCAGGTAATCAATATGTCACTAAATGATGCAAAGTATGATCTGTGTTCCTATCAGTCTTTAAGTCATGTTTGAAATCGAATAGTGGAAAGGAGGATCATGTTTAACGGGAGTCTCGTACATACCCGAGACAATGACCCACACGCCCGGGACATAACCCTGTCAGCCGGATCGCTAGATACTACCTTATATATATATAAGAGCCGCTGTTCGAATGATCATCCTCTAAAACACGGTCCTCGCTAAATACGATGCTCTTTCCACTTCGATTTCCCCTTTTTCCCCAGGTTTACACTATTGACGATTATGATTTAGTCGTGTACAAGTATGCACCAATAACACGGTTTTATCACTGTTCACGGTATCGATCACTATCATGAATCATTCACTTTTCCATTGGCGCACTTGACACTCCTAAACCAATATCATTCACGCACGATAATGCAATGTCTACTGAATAATAACGCGCACTATCATTATGTATATGGCAATTGGGTAAGGTATGTATATTTATGCAGGTAACAAGTCATGTGTAATATGAACTATTATGCACTTTATGAGCTTACAAAAATTGCAGTAATTCATATGTTCAGAATTCAGTGAAACAATGCAAATACGGTAACAAGTACACTCTGTCGGAAGTTCAGTAAATTTTTTTTCAGTGCAATCGGATTTCTGATATTCAAGTTACAGCCATTTCAATTTAAGTGCTCGCTGCAGGAAATTCAGTTTCTGAACTGAACGTCCGTTTCGCGGCACAATTTTCACCCAGTTGGGATCAGAATTTAGCAATGCTACGGTTGGATGAAATTTAGGGTTTTCGACAGGGTTTCCAACACACCAGACGGATTCTCAATCGCGTCTCTACGTCAGAAGTTACACACTGTTCAACACTAGGGTATCAGTTCTATTTCTGTTTGGGACTGCTATACGTCCTGTTCTTTTAAATTGCAGCTTAAATAGTAAACGACGACAAAAAGGGGTGAAATCACTTGCGTTATTTCATTAAAAGTTTTATCTTTACTACAGTATAGGATTCTGCAACATACAAGTTCAGGCAGCAAAGGGGTAAGCATTACGAGACAGAAAACAACAACCAGAGCTGCTCTGGACTGCAGTCCAGAGCCGCTCTCCAAACCAGTTCTCGTCATATTTTCAGTACAGAAACAATTATAAAATTATATATGGTTCCAGGTAGTCGAGTCAGATTCGATTTGAGCCCTTGAACGCATCATTTCAATGTGTACACAATTAATTATGATTTTAACAAGTTTCAGACGCGGGAAATATTCAGTTTTAACGGGTGTAATTGGGGGTGATCGTTTAAGCCAGTAACAATCATATTTTTCAGTCAAATTTCACCATAATGTTCATTGCCACATGGGCCAGCATATGCAATCGAGTTACGTCAGTTTAATGGAATATTTTCGTTCGGGTTTTGCATCAAGCACTTGTGTCGTATAAGTTTTCACGAGTTTTAAACACGGAATTAATAGGTTTTAGCAATGTAACAGTAATAACTAGCATGTAGCAAGTAGGGTACTTTCCTGGAGATGCTTTGGCGACGCACGGCAGCGGTAATGGCACGAACGCGCTACGAATGACGCGGCTAGGGTTCGCGGCCTCGGCTCGCGTTCGGGTTCGTCGTCGGAGTTGTCCGGGGATGGTTCGCGATCGTTGGAGGCGGAGTGTGGTGCTGGGAAGTTCCTGTGAGTGCGCTGGGGTCGACGGTGGTCGGCGGTGGTCACTCCGGCGATGGGCACAACGAGGGTTTGGATGATGGCGGTGGGTTTGGAGAGAGGGAGTGAGTTAGTGGGGGCTCGGGTTTGATGGTACTGGTGATGATGCTGAGGATGTAGAGGCCGACGGGATGGTTCAGGGTAGTGGGGAGCTCGCCGGCGTGAGGGTGCAGGTGGTGGCCGAGCTCGTCGGGTATGGTTGGGCTCGGTGGTTGAAGAGAGTGGGGTAGTGTAGTGGGGGTTCGAGTTCTGAGGAGAAGAGACAGAGAAATGGAAAGGTGACAGAGGTGGTCGTCGTCGTCGTCGTCGGTGAGGGCTCGGAACTTGCAGCTTTGGAGAGAGGAGAGGAGTGAGTTGGAAAGGGATTGAACGTGAGCAGGGAGAGAGTTGGAGAGACAAGGAGGGGTTTGAGATCTGGTGGGGCGCGCGGTCGTGGGCGACGAGCGCGGAGACATGGGGCGGCGAGGCGACGTAGGCGCGCGACGTGGGTTGCTCGGGGACGTAGGTTCACGCAGGGGAAAAAGAAAGAGGCGGGAAAATTTGTGGGGAAGAGGAAATGGAGCGGGTCGGGTTGTGGGCGCGGGCGTTAGGGGAAAGGCTGGGCTTTCATTCGTTTGGGCTTTGGGGAAATTAAAGTTTAATTTATTTTGTAGGGGGAAAGGAAAGGGAGTGGGCCGGCTTGAGGTTTTTAATTCTTTAGTTTACTTATTTTCTCCTGTGGGCTTGTGTTGTTTGGGCTGGTTTAAATGGGAAAAAAATTTATATATTTAGTTTTGGTTTTATTTTAAGTGTTTGGGCTGTGGTTTAAAGGTTTTGGGTTTTAGATTTTAAAGGTTTAGAAAGATTTAAATACGACAATCTAGCAACCAATTTCCTACAAAATTACGAGGAAAAGGAAAAGGGAAATATAGAAAAAGATTTTCATTGATGGAAACGGAGATTTACATCATAACCCCGTTACAAAAATTTCGTCCTCGAAATTTAACAAGGATACAGAGAAACCAAAGTACTAAACAAAGAGATGTGGAAAACGTGTACGGATATCTTCCTCCCGCTCCCAGGTAGATTCTCCTGGGGAACGACCGCCCCAAGACACTCGGACTAACGGAATGACCTTATTCTTCAGCACTTTCTCTCTGCGGTCGAGGATGGTGGTGGGCTGCTCCTTGTAGGATAGGTCGGTACCCAAAGCTAACTCCGAATAGTCCAGAACATGGCTCTCATCCCGAACATAACGCCGCAACTGAGACACGTGGAAGGTATTGTGCTCACCAGCTAACGATGGAGGCAAGGCAAGTCGATAAGCCGCCTCTCCTACTCGCTCTAGCACCTCAAAAGGTCCGATGAAACGGGGACTGAGTTTCCCGCGACCTCCGAACCTGATAACTCCACGGGTAGGGGAAATCTTCAGGAAAACGTGATCTCCGACTTCAAACTCTAGTGCCCTTCTGCTGGTATCTGCCCAACTCTTCTGTCGATCCTGAGCCGTCTTAATGCGCTACCTGATTATTTGGACCTTGTCGACTGTCTGAACAATGAGCCCGGGACCCAATAATCTTCGCTCTCTCACATCATCCCAACAAACTGGGGATCGACACTTCCGTCCGTAAAGTGCTTCGAAAGGAGCCATCTGGATGGTAGCCCGGTAACTATTGTTATAGGAAAACTCGACTAGATGCAGATGATCTTTCCAGGAACCCTGAAAATCCAACATGCAGGCTCTCAACATATCCTCGAGCGTCTGAATCGTACGCTCAGATTGTCCGTCCGTCTGCGGGTGATAAGCTGTGCTGAACTTGAGACGGGTACCCAAACTCTCATGTAAGCTCCTCCAGAAGTGCGAAACAAATATAGTGTCTCGATCTGATACAATGCTAACCGGAACTTCATAAAGTCGTACTATCTCCTGCATGTATCTCTCTGCCAGTGACTCTGTTGACTGTCCCACTCGGGATGGTAAGAAGTGTGCAGCTTTCGTGAGGCGGTCGATGATAACCCAAATGGCGTTATTGCCCCTAGGGCTCCGTGGTAAGGCCGTCACGAAATCCATAGTAATGTGCTCCCACTTCCATTCTGGTATCGGAAGCGGTTGTAACAATCCTGCTGTCCTCTGATGTTCCGCTTTCACCTGTTGGCAGACCAAGCATCTGGATACGAACCGTGCAATTTCTCGCTTTATCTCGTTCCACCAAAAATAATGCTTTAGATCTCGATACATCTTTGTACCTCCCGGATGCACAGAATAAGCTGAACTATCCGCCTCAGTCAGTACTTCTTCTCGAACATTCCCCTTGGGTATGCAGAGCCTGCTCCCGAATCTCAAAGAACCGTCTTCATGTATGATTAGTCCGTTCTCAGCCCGGCTTCTACTTGCGCTCTGAACTTTTGCAATCGAGGATCATCCGCTTGTGCAGTCTTGATGTGATCCATAAAGGAAGACTGCACCTGTAATTGCCAAAACTGCCTGATTGCGCTCGGTGTAACGACCTCAACCTTGAGTCTCTGAAAATCCTCAATAATGCTCCTCTGATTTGTTAACATCATGACCTCTGGCTTGCGACTGAGAGCGTCTGGTACAACATTTACTTTCCCAGGGTGATACTGAATGTCCAAGTCGTAATCCGCCATCAGTTCTAACCATCGGCGCTGCCTCATATTTAGCTCTTTCTGAGTGAAGACGTACTTCAGACTTTTATGATCCGTGTACACCTCCACTTTCTCGCCCAATAGATAGTGCCTCCAAATCTTCAACGCAAAAACCACTGCAGCTAACTCCAAGTCATGCGTAGGATAGTTCCTTTCGTGATTTCTCAGCTGTCGAGAGGCGTAAGCAACCACTCGGCCGTGCCGCATCAGAACACAGCCTAATCCCTTCCCTGAGGCATCACTGTGTATCACCAAACCACCGGAATCATCTGGTACTGTAAGAATGGGAGCCGTAGTTAACTTCTGCTTCAGTGTGTCAAATGCCCGAGTGCACTCCTCTGTCCACGCAAACGGTACATCCTTCTGTGTCAACCTCGTTAACGGTTCAGCGATCTTGAAAAATCTTGGACAAACCTCCGATATTATCCTGCCAATCCCAGAAAGCTTTTGATCTCGGCCACTGACTTCGGTGTTGGCCAATCTCTGACAGATTCTATCTTTTTCGGGTCCACAGAGATGCCTTCGCCCGAAACAATGTGTCCCAAGAACTGAACCTTGTCGAGCCAGAATTCACACTTGCTCAATTTCGCATACAGCTTCTCTTCCCGAAGAATTTGTAGAACAGTGCGTAAATGCTCAACATGCTCCTCCCGGGTCTTCGAGTAGACAAGTATATCGTCGATAAATACCACGACAAACGTGTCCAAGTACTTTGAAAACACCCTGTTCATCAAGTCCATGAATATTGCTGGAGCATTGGTAACACCGAACGACATCACAAGGAACTCATAATGTCCGTATCGGGTCCTGAAAGCCGTCTTGCAGATATCCTCGGCTGCTACTCTGATCCGATGATAGCCAGAACGGAGATCCAACTTCGAAAATACCTTGGTCCCACTTAACTGATCGAATAAGTCATCGATGCGCAGAATTGGGTACTTGTTCTTTATTGTGACTTTGTTCAGCTCTCGATAGTCTATACACATCCGCAGCGATCCATCTTTCTTCTTCACTAACAGAACTGGTGCACCCCATGGTGAAACGCTCAGCCGAATAAATCCCTTCTCCAGGAGTTCTTCAATCTGCCTCTTCAATTCTGCCAACTCAATCGGTGCCATTCTGTACGGGGCCTTGGAAACTGGTGCTGTACCTGGATTCAAATCGATCGAGAATTCCAAGACGCGTGAAGGTGGTAGTCCTGGTAAATCTTCAGGGAACACGTCCAGAATATCCCGAACAATCTCTGGGGCCGGGCTCTCATCCATCTCCATAGCTGTCAACTCTTTTGGCTTGGCTCTATACTTGACTGGCTTCAAAGGTTCGCTCCCGCCTTCGAAAATAAATTCTGGGTGATTGAGAACGCGGAAGATCACATTCCTCGCTCGGCAATCAATAACTGCATGGAAGGTACTCATCCAATCCATCCCGAGGATCGCGTCATAGCTTCCTGTTCCGAGTCCTCTTCTGGATCCTCTTCCATAGGGTCTTCCTCAGGATCTTCCTCTTCAGGATCCTCTTCGGGTTCCTCCTTTATCGCATTTCCATGTGGATCCTCTCCTATTGGGTCCTCTTCATCGATAGAGTCATTAATTATATTGATCTCTAGAGCTACGACATCGATTCCCTCGTCATCTGAATTCGCTAACATACAGTCGAAAGAGACGCAGGACCGAGTGTCCTCCTCAAGAAACGGTGCTGCCCCATGGTTGGCCATGGCCAGAAAAGTAAGGGTCATGATCAGATAGTGGAACACGAAGGGAAATAACGATTAATGATGCAGACCCGAGGAAAAGATTAATGATGCGGACCCGAGGAAAGATAAGGTAGATAAGATTCAAAACATGAGCTTGAGTGGTGATGCACAGGTAGTATATGGAAGTGAAAGTAAGGAAACCAAGTATGATTCAAGGGATCCCTAAATTGAACTACAATTTTATTCGAAACCCGGCGCTCTGATACCAAAAAAACCATGTCACGCCTCGCTTTCCAAAATACGGAAAACGAGGGATGACTAGGCTAGCCATGCTCCTACGGTCAAGGAATAATCCCGCCGTAGTCACACTTCGGCTTCCAGCATTACATGGTAATCAGTAAAATGCAATACGGGTAAAGAGAATGCAGTCACTAAAACCATCAGGTATAAAGGAATCTGAGCTCAATGGAAGTAAGCAAAAAGGCAACTAACCAGGAATATCAATGTAGAAATGTAGCTGGTTCACTAGTCTGGATCTTCACGGTTTTCTCGAGGTCAGGTGAATCCACCTCTATCACTGAGCATGCATACTCAGGTCGTCAGAGCGATACAATAGCAATATTATAATAACAACCAAAGGCAAGAAAATAAAAGTAATAACGATGAGGATAAAATGCAGGTAATCAATATGTCACTAAATGATGCAAAGTATGATCTGTGTCCCTATCAGTCTCTAAGTCATGTTTGAAATCGAATAGTGGAAAGGAGGATCATGTTTAACGAGAGTCTCGTACATACCCGAGACAACGACCCACACGCCCGGAACATAACCCTGTCAGCCGGATCGCTAGATCCTACCTAATATATATAAGAGTCGCTGTTCGAATGATCATCCTCTAAAACACGGTCCTCTCTAAATACGATGCTCTTTCCACTTCGATTTCCTCTTTTTCCCCAGGTTTACACTATTGACGATTATGATTTAGTCGTGTACAAGTATGCACCAATAACACGGTTTTATCACTGTTCACGGTATCGATCACTGTCACGAATCATTCACTTTTCCATTGGCGTACTTGACACTCCTAAACCAATATCATTCATGCACGATAATGCAATGTCCACTGAATAATAACGCGCACTATCATTATGTATATGGCAATTGGGTAAGGTATGTATATTTATGCAGTTAACAAGTCATGTGTAATATGAACTATTATGCACTTCATGAGCTTACAAAAATTGCAGTAATTCATATGTTCAGAATTCAGTGAAACGATATAAATACGGTAACAAGTACACTCTGTCGGCAGTTCAGAAATTTTTTTTTTAGTGCAATTGGATTTCTGGTATTCAAGTTACAGCCATTTCAATTTAAGTGCTCGCTGCAGGAAATTCAGTTTCTGAACTGAACGTCCATTTCGCGGCACAATTTTCACCCAGTTGGGATCAGAATTTAGTGACGCTACAGTTGGATGAAATTTAGGGTTTTCAATAGGGTTTCCAACGCACTAGACTGATTCTCAATCGCGTCTCTACGTCAGAAGTTACACACTGTTCAACAATAGGGTATCAGTTCTGTTTCTGTTTGGGACTGCTATACGTCCTGTTCTTTTAAATTGCAGTTTAAATAGTAAACGACGACAAAAAGGGGTGAAATCACTTGAGTTATTTAGATAATAGTTTTATCTTTACTACAGTATAGGGTTCCGCAACATACAAGTTCAGGCAGTAAAGGGGTAAGCATTACGAGACAGGAAACAACAACCAGAGCCGCTCTGGACTGCAGTCCAGAGCCGCTCTCCAAACCAGTTCTCGTCAGATTTTCAGTACAGAAACAATTAAAAACTTATATATGGTTCCAGGTTATCGAGTCGTCTTCAATTTGAGCCCTCGAACTCATCATTTCAATGTGTACACAATTAATTATGATTTTAACAAGTTTCAGACGCGGGAAATATTCAGTTTTAACGGGTGTAATTGGGGGTGATCGTTTAAGCCAGTAACAATCATATTTTTCTGTCAAATTTCACCATAATGTTCATTGCCACACGGGCCAGCATATGTAATCGAGTTACGTCAGTTTAGTGGAATATTTTCATTCGGGTTTTGCATCAAGCACTTGTGTCGTATAAGTTTTCACGAGTTTTAAATACGGAATTAATAGGTTTTAGCAATGTAACAGTAATAACTAGCATGTAGCAAGTAGGGTACTTGTCTGGAGACGCTTTGGTGACGCACGACAGCGGCAATGGCACGAACGGGCTACGAACGTCGCGGTTAGGGTTCGCGGCCTCGGCTCGCGTTTGGGTTCATCGTCGGAGTTGTTCGGGGATGGTTCGCGATCGCTGGAGGCGGAGTGTGGTGCTGGGAAGTTCCTGTGAGTGCGCTGGGGTCGACGGTGGTCGGTGGTGGTCGCTCCGGCGATGGGCACAGCGAGGGTTTGGATGATGGCAGTGGGTTTGGAGAGAGGGAGTGAGTTAGTGGGGGCTCGGGTTTGATGGTACTGGTGATGATGCTGAGGATGTAGAGACCGACGGGGTGGTTCAAGACAGTGGGGAGCTCGCCGGCGTGAGGGTGCAGGTGGTGGCCGAGCTCGGTGGTTGAAGAGAGTGGGGTAGTGTAGTGGGGGTTCGAGTTCTGAGGAGAAGCGACAGATAAATGGAGAGGTGACAGAGGTGGTCGTCGTCGGTGAGGGCTCGAAACTTGCAGCTTTGGAGAGAGGAGAGGAGTGAGTTGGAGAAGGATTGAACGTGAGCAGGGAGAGAGTTGGAGAGACAAGAAGGGGTTTAAGAGCTCGTAGGGCGCGCGGTCGTGGGCGACGAGCATGGAGACGTGGGGCGGTGAGGCGACGTGGGCGCGCGACGTGGGTTGCTTGGGGACGTGGGTTCGCGAAGGGGAAAAAGAAAGGGGCGGGAAAATTTGTGGGGAAGAGGAAATGGAGCGGGTCGGGTTGTGGGCGTGGGCGTTAGGGGAAAGGCTGGGCTTTCATTCGTTTGGGCTTTAGGGAAATTAAAGTTTAATTTATTTTGTAGGGGGAAAGGAAAGGGAGTGGGCCGGCTTGAGGTTTTTAATTCTTTGGTTTAATTATTTTCTCCTGTGGGCTTGTGTTGTTTGGGATGGTTTAAATGGGATTTTTTTTATATATTTAGTTTTGGTTTTAATTTAAGTGTTTGGGCTGGGGTTTAAAGGTTTTGGGTTTTAGATTTTAAAGTTTTTGAAAGATTTAAATATGACAATCTAGCAACCAATTTCCTACAAAATTACGAGGAAAAGGAAAAGGGAAATATATAAAAAGATTTTCATTGATGGAAACGGGGATTTACAGTAAATGTACACAAGAAAAATGACAATAGATATAATTGAACAACTTTTATTTATTAACAATTCTTTACAAGTACAACTGGAAATGTAAATACATGAATAGAAAGCAATGCCTAAACAATGGCATGAACTGAAATGAAATGTATGTACAAGTATCTAAAGTTCGGGGTCAAAGGCTAACTGCTCCAAGTCTTCAGTACTGGGCTTGATCTCCAGTGATTCTGATCCACCCGACAACATTTCAAAGAAAGAAGAAAAAGAATGTCGTCAGTGAACAATCGCTCGGTAAGTCCCAAAGATGGGTAGAGATAGAATAGACAGAACGAGAATATAACTAGTAATGTTTGATTATAATGTTAACACAGTTGTCTGTAGCTTGGTACAGAATATACCGGTGTATACGAGAGGAGTCCCAATATCCGGAGACTAAGGTATACGGAGCACAAGGAACCGTTCAGCCATGGTACAACGACAATGGATATTCAGGTTAGGTGTATTAAAGTGACCGTCTCGTGCCACTTCTAACACATTCCGTACCATTCTACCCCTTTAAAACCCCGTAATGTCTTTCGTATTAATTGTATTGTTTGTATAATAGATGGATGACTTGCCGAAACCATGATATTAGTAAACGGAATGAATATAAATGGATAGTCATGTAAACAGAGTATATCCATGGTCCGGTTCAGTCAAAATAGATTGATATAGATAGAATTCTGGTATTCATGGATTCATATTGTATTGTAGTTATACTTAAATTGAATTCAAGTCAGATTATAATCAGATTTGACCATGACTCGAACTGAGTCAGACTTTTAAACAGAATTGAAGTCCTGATTGTTTTGGAGTTATCGGTAACTGCTGCACATGGACGACAGGATTTGTGTCTTTTTCCAAGACAATTACCGTATTGATAACACCGTTTTTAGATTGTCTACCTTAGATAGGCAAGAACCCATTTTCTCCGGCTCCCCGAGGCTCAAGAGAATTCGTCCCGCTTAAATCTATATTTATTAGGATCCTTATTGTAATTTAGTATAACTTGAGGGGGTTTTATGTAAATATAGTTTTGATATAATTTCAAAATACATCTCAAGTATTTAATTATCTTTTTAGGGTTTTCATAGATGTATCTTTTATAAAAGTGAAATTTCTAGTGAGTAGAACCTAGTTTTCATTGTATATGGTATTTTATTGAAATATTGGAATTTGTATTGAATTGAAATGGTAGTTTCGTGTAATTGTGATTCCTTTGATTTTGAAAACATGGAATATTTATATAATATATTTAAAATAGGTCTTTTGATAATATTCATATATATATTTAATAAAATAAATTTATTTATTTTGTAGAAATCTCATTTTCTTAAAAATTGCATCAAAAATTCCATCGAGATCGAATGCTTCTTGTGGAGGTCTGCATCTCGCTCTACTAGGCCTGAGAACGTGTGATAACCTGCACCATCCCGATCGGAGTTCCCCAAAATTGGTTGTAGAGGCGTAATTGCAAGGAATTGATTAACACTCTTTTTTAAAGAAAATGGTTTTGTAAATTTAGGGTATTTATTCGTAAAAGCGTATTATCCCATAATCTAGAATCCCAAAACTCATCGTGTTATGTCAAAAATGTGTGTTGTGAAGAGATAGGTCATTACCTCGTGAGTTATCTAAAGGTAATATGGTTAAAACTGGATAACAATATCGTTTGTAAATATGATGGTATTTTACTGTAAAAGTGATATAAAAATTGCAACATGAATGATTTTGAGATGAAACTTATTCTAATATGTTTATTTATGTTTGTTAAACATTATATGAGAGTATGATTTTTTATAATTTAAGAAAAATAGAGTTTTTAAAGAAAAGAGAGTCGGAAGTCGGAATAACTCCGCTTCCGACGAGTTTTGAAAAGAAGATGTTTTAGAATAGTAGAAGAGGAGGAGAGAGGGTACTTACAGGTTGTTAAGAAGGAGGAGAGGAAGGGGAAGATTAGGAAAGCGTCGGGGCGTCGTTTCGCCGCCGGAATCTCCTCGAAATGTCGTCGGAATCTTGCCCTTTTCTAACCCCACTTGCACAACTTGTGACTTGGAAATTTTATAGAGTTTTGGCAGGGAATTTCTGAGTGAGGAGGTGTAAAATGGAGGGTGGTATTTATAGGGAAAATTAGGGTTTTGGGGTAATGAAGAATGAATTAAAAATGCATTAAAATTTTGGTTTAATGCCACTTTTTAATTCGCTATTTATTTTTAATAAAAACAAACAGTACAGGAGTTAAGGGGGGAGGCTAAGGGACTAGGTTGTAGCAAGGTGAGGCATTACCTACGGAGGGGGGCCGGCGACACCGGGCCAAGGGGGAATCTCGCCGGTCCAATCCCGTCGGCTAGGGATTGGATCTCCGCCACGTGTCCCTATCGCTTGGTATACCCCAGTGCATGTGTTTGTTTTCAGTGTGACTCTTCATTTTACGTGTAGTGCACGTGCAAACTCTTGGGCTTCTAAAAGATTAAAAGAAAAATACAATAAAAATATATTTGGCTGGGGGGATTGGATTAGAGGGGCTATGTCAAGCAGTGTAAGGCTTTACCAATGAGCTACAAGTGATTTCTTGCTGTTCAAAAGCAAATCAAATACTTATAGTGTACATAGGATTGCAAATACTCCATTTGTACATTAACTTTTAAATAATTTTCTGTACATTGAAATTGGAGTTGTTACATTCTACCCTCCTTACAAAAATTTTGTCCTCAAAATTTACAATTATTTTAAGGACTAGTTTACAAACAAATGAGGATATCTTGCAAGAATGTCGTCCTCACGTTCCCATGTTGATTCTCCTGGTGAATTTTTTCTCCATATCACTTGAACCAAGTTGACTTCCTTGTTCCGAAGTGACTTCACCTTTCTATCCTGGATTTCAACAGGTTGTTGCTCACAGGATAAATCTGGTTGTACCGTGAGCTCGGAGTGATCAAGAATATGGCTGGGGTCACTCACATACCTTCTGAGTTGGGATATGTGGAACACATTATGCACTCCCCCTTCCAATAAAGGGGGAAGTGCCATGCGATAAGCCACTTCTCCGACTCGTTCGAGTATGTCGAACAGTCTAATATACCTCAGACTAAGCTTACCCCGTCTTCCAAAACGAATCACTCCACGGTTCGGAGATATCTTCAAAAATACATGTTCTCCCGGTTGAAACTCCAAGTGATGATACTTTGCATCAGCCCAGTGCTTCTGTCGATCATGGGCTATGCGTATTCTTTCTCTGATATTGCGGACCTCATCTACAGTTGCTACTATCATCTCAGGTCCAAGGAGTTTTCTATCTCCGATGTCGTCTCAACCTAATGGCGATCGACACTTCCTTCCATATAAAGCTGCAAATGGTGCCATTCCTATGCTTGCTTGATAGATGTTGTTGTATGAAAACTCCACAAGATGCAGGCGATCTTCCAACGATTCTCCGAAGTCTAGCATACACGCTCTTAGCATATCTTCTAAGATCTGAATTGTTCGCTTAGACTGACCATATGTTTGTGGATGATAAGCTGTGCTGAAGTTCAGACTTGTTCCCAAGCTAGCTTGCAGACTTTACCAAAATTGCAATCGAAATCTGGTGTCACGATCGGAGACAATGCAAACCGGTACTCCATGTAATCTCTCGATTTCCTCCATGTACTTCTTTGCTAGTGTTTCAGTAGATTGGTCAACTCGAAAGGGAATAAAGTGAACCGACTTTGTGAGTCGATCCAGAATAACCCATACTGCATCGTTACCCTTCGTGCTGCGAGGAAGTGCAGTCACGAAATCCATAGTGATGTATTGCCACTTCTATTCTGGGATAGGTAACGGTTGAAGTAAACCAGTAGTCCTGTGATGTTTAGCCTTTACCTGTTGACACACCAAGCATTTACCGACGCTTCTGGATACTTCATGCTTCATTCCATGCCACCAGTACTTTTGACGTAGATTTTTATACATCTTTGTACCTTCAGGGTGTACTGAATAAGGAGAGCTGTGAGTTTCTTTCATCAACTCTTCTCACACAGAATCTTTTGGTACACATAATCTACTGCCGTATCTTAAAGATCTGTCTTCCTGTATGATGAAGTCTATTCGAAGTCCACTTTCTACTTGTTTTCTGATTTTTTGCAACTTAGCATCACTTGCTTCAGCTGCTTTGATCTGATTGACAATAGTAGATTGAACCTGTAAGTTTATCAAACTTGAAGCGTTAGCTAGCATGACCACTTCAATCTCCATTTGATGCAAGTCTTGTTGAAACTTTCACTGTGCGGTGAGATTCAATACTAATGGTTGGCGACTAAGTGCATAGGTACTACATTCACCTTCCCTGGATGATATTGTAGGTTGATGTCAAAGTCTGCCATGAGTTCTAACCATCTTCTCTGCCGCATATTCAACTCCTTCTAAGTAAACACATATTTTAGACTCTTGTGATCTGTGTATATGTCCACTCGTTCACCAAGAAGATAACGACGCCAAATCTTGAGTGCAAAAATTACGGCCGCCAACTCCAAATCATGCGTCGGATAATTGCACTCATGAATCTTCAGCTGTCTTGAAGCATAAGCTATAACTTTACCGTGCTGATGTAGAACACATTCTAACCCCTTACCGGATGTATCGCAATGCACTTCAAAATCTCTAGATTGGTCCGGTATTACGAGAATAAGTGCTGATGTCAATCTTGACTTGAGTTCTACGAAACCTTGTTCGCATGCTTCTGACCACACGAATTCTTCATCTTTACGTGTGAGCTTGGTCAGGGGTGTTGCAATCTTCGAAAATCTTTCAATAAACCTTCTGTAATTGTCACGCCCCGCTTCCCAGAGTGCGCTAAGATAGGCACGTGACAGAGCCAACCATGATACCTGTGGATAGAAAACATCCCTCCGCAGTCACATTACGGCTGTCTATAAGATATCAAGAACAGGAGAGAAAAATAATTATCTATTACATGTCCATGAGCCAGAATAAACGAGTCAAGAAATAATATGCGGAAGCAATAGATCCAAGTAACAATAACAATCTAGAAAGTAAAACGTAACTAAACTGGATACTAACTGGATCCTCACTGCTCAGCCTGACGGCAGAAGTACTCCTGATCAGCTTGCGACAAAAGTAGAGGATCTGGGCCATGCAAAACCCAAACGTCAGTGCGTCATAATATCAACAATAATACAATCAGAAGGTAACAAGACATGCTTGCATAAGTATAAATAGTAATAAGAGTATAACAATATCACGAATAAGGAACAATGAAGGGTATAAGCACATATGATGTACAGTGAATAATCTGAACTAAGCTACTGGATTAACTACTCTCAATTCTGTGAAATCAATTTAATGAATCGTCGATGTAACTCAATAGTATCCCGTGCATGCCCGGGACCACGGTCAAGATTCTCGGGCTGAATCCGAGACATGCCGCTAGGCAGTAAACAGGTAACATGTACAGATGAATGATGTCAGCAACATCATCCCGGGGCTGGCCTAGCTTGTAAAACTGATCAGTATAAGCATCGAACTGTCGAGTTACAAGTCAGGTTTCATCATTGATTTCCCCATACCCCCAAGTTATGTGTTCAAGTCAGGTATTGATAAATCTGAAGCTAATGTCAACACAGGATCAAGCAGGAACAAGTTTGTCTATACAGACAACAGGATATGTCCATCGGGACAACATGTCAGGATTGTCGGCATTAGAAACAGAATCAGGTAACATGTCAAGTAGTGATATATCAGGTCATGTCAGGTAGTGTACATGCATCAAGTCATGTCAAGTAGTGGTGTATCAGGTCATGTCAGGTAGGGTACATGTATCAAGTCATGTCAAGTAGTAGTGTATCAGGTCATGTCAATTAGTGCACTGGTGTCAAACGGGTGCTCATAATCAAACTGTAGCAAGTATTGAATCATGGTGAAAGTACGGATGTACAATAAAAGTATGGATGCACAAATATCGATTAGGGGTTACATCATGACTATGTAGGGTGCACAATATCAAGCATGGGGGTGTCAATATAACAACAATACGTAATAATGTGACATGGAATGCGAATAGTTATAGAATTAATAGTATGGATGCACAAATATCGATTAGGGGTTACATTTACAGTTCCGATACTAATTAGGATGCATTTTATTAAGTATGGGGTGTTACTACAATAATAATATGAATTAATGTGATCTATAAATGCAGTTATATATATTTTAAATGATATGGATGCAAACGGGTATCCGAAAACAATAAACTTTCAGTATGGATGTACAATGTGATAAACGGGTAACATTTTACTCATATGGATGCATAATAATATACCTAGCATGTAGCAAGATGAATTAGCATGCGACTAGATATGTAAATAGTGATATAAATATTAACATGGATAACATATTCAAACCGATTAATAACTATAAAAGTGATATTGATTAACCATGCACAAGAAAGTTCCGTTCAGAAATTCAGCGTTACCCTGATTAGTAAAATAGCTTAAAAATAACAAACGTTCTCCAAAAGAGACGTGTCTTATACCAAAACAAAGATAATTCAATAGGGTTTTCATTTTTATAAGTTGAAGTATCTCAGGTTGTTCCTACAAAAAGCTATGAATATTTGAAATTGAAAGTTTGCTGCTGGAATTTGCCTGTACAGCAGTTTAGAGATATTTTCATTTGCATTTTATGTTCTTTAAACAATTTATTTTGTGAGTAAATATTTCATAGAGTTATAGTATTCTGAGTTAGCTTCGTAACGAACTAAAGAACGTATTCTAATGATTTTTCTATGATTTATATTGAATTTTATAAGGTAAGATGTACAGTAAATTTCAGATTTGTCGTATCCGCTTTGCAACGACGTTTCATGTGTAAACTATAATATTTTCAAACTATATTTTGTATAACATTATAAAATGCAGATTATAAACTAATTAAAAATAATAATAAGAAATATTCCGACGATAGATATTTTTATAGATATAATTATAGCATGTCGCAAGTTGTGAACTTTCATACATTTTATATTATAAAACCGATTAACGTTAAATAACTACGGTGTATAAATTATATAGATATAGCTGTATGATGATGATGATGATGATGATGATGATAATACGGAAACATATAAATAAATTACATAAAGCATAGCATGTAGCAAGTGGTAAACTTGCCTCGATCGAATCACGCGACGGATACGCACGGCAAGTCCGACGTCGGTAAATCGTCGCAACGCACACGCGGCACGCGGGACGGGTCCAGGCAAGGCAAGAGGGTGATCACACATGCAAGGTACGTTCACTGGATCACTCGGATCGTCAGCGACGAGCACGGCTCCGGCGGTGATCACCGGAAGTAAGAAACAAGATTAAGAAAAAGAAAGAAGAAAGAAGAAGAAGTAAGAAGAAGAGGCTGTGTATTAAATAAGGAAAGAGAAATAAATAAATAAAATATATATAAATATATATATATGCAGAGGAGAGAGAGAGAGAGAAAGGGGTTGTTAGTTTGTTAGGAAATTAGTTTAGATTTAAATTTAAAAAGATATGTGTAGTTATTTAAATTTTAATTCGTATCAGTTTATAAAAAAAATAATATTATGCTAATAAAATTTGATATTCTGGTAAATACAAACATAGTCCAAAACATGCCCGGGTCGGGTCTAAAAATTCAGTTTCAAAATACGAAAAATATACATGTCGACTACATTTAAAATTGGATATCCGGGTAACGAAAATGCATACCCCCAAGAACGGATGCACGTACGTGCGCGTAGCCATCCAAACAAGTCCGTTTCACTGAACGGGACGAGAACAGGATGCGCAGATGCTACGATAGGGTTAGGGATATCATGCAGGACATGCAATGTATTTTTAAAATTTTTTATGTGACTTTAAAATGTTATATTGTAAAATGCAAATGCCAGATAAAATACCAGTATGCAGTATACTTGAAAGTGCACAAGTCTACGTAACAAGTCAGGATAAATCATAGACATGAATCAAGACGGGTTTCAAGCAAGCGGGTCGGGTAGAATGCAAATACATATGTCAAATACACTATTCGCACTCAAAACACAGTAAACCAGGAAAATACCATAAATAAAGAAATACATGAACTAGAACTGGTATAAATGAACTAGGGTGTTACAGTAATATCTAGCTAGACCCATGAAACTTCGAATATCCTTCACTGACTTCGGTGTCAGCCATTCGCTTACTGCTGATACTTTAGCTGGATCTACTGAGATTCCATCGCCTGATACAATATGTCTGAGAAAACCGACTTGATCTATCCAAAACTCGCACTTGCTGTACTTGGCATAGAGTTGATGCTGACGTAAAGTTTCCAGGACAATTCTTAGGTTTCGGCATGTTCTTTCTGACTCTTAGAATACACCAGGATGTCGTCGATGAAGATGGCAACAAACCTGTCTAGGTACTCTCGGAAAACTTGATTCATTAGGTTCATAAATATAGCTGGTGCATCGGTCACCCCAAACGGCATCACAAAAAATTCGTAATGTCCATAGCGAGTTCTGAATGCCGTTTTATGGATATCAGATTCTTTGACCTTCACCTGATGATAACCCGAACGAAGATCTAACTTGGAGAAAACGCAAGATCCACTTAGCTGATTGAACAGGTCGTCGATGCGCGGGAGTGGATAATTGTTCTTTATAGTTACTTCGTTCAGAGCTCTATAATCAATGAACATTCGATATGAACCTTCCTTCTTCTTCATAAGTAGAACTGGTGATCCCCAACTTGAAGTGCTGGGACGAATCCATCCTTTCATTAACAATTCATCCAACTAAAAAATGGACCTCCTTCAAACCTTCAGGGTTTAGGCGATACGGTGCTTTGATCACCGGTTGTGCTCCAGGTACTAAATAAATGCTGAATTCAAGAGCTCGATCGGGAGGCAAACCCGATATGTCTTCAGGAAATACATCATCGAACTCTCGAACTATCTCTGGCTTCGATCCTTCTTCCGCTTGAAGTGTTGCAATCACTGCCTTCTTCGGTTTTGCCTTGTATGTGCTTGGCTCCAGGGTACGGTCTCCACTTTTGAAATAAAAGACCGGATGGTCTGGAATCTTGAACACTACTTTCCTTTGACGACAGTCGATGGTAGCGTAAAAAGTTCGGAGCCAATCCATACCTAAAACGACATCAAAATTCGGTATGTCCAGCACTTTGAATTCAGCATAGAATTCTCTGCTGCAGACTATCACTGGATACAGGTCGTATCCCATTATTGCCTTTAGAACGACATTCCCTGAACTGACATTCCAGCTGGATACAAGAGGTTTGACTGGAATCGCATGAATTCGGACGAACCGTTGCAACATAAAGCAATGAGATGCTCCAGTATCGAAGAGTGCTAGTGCAGGAAGTGAGGCTATTAAGATTATACTTAAGTTATGTGGGATATGTTTTAGGTATAAAGAAAAGATATATAGGTATGTATATAGAATGAAAGAAAGTTTGAAAGGAAAGTGTTACCAGTGATGACTTGGCCGGTGGCTTTAGCTTCTTCCACAGTCATTGTGAAAGCCTGTCGCCTCGGCACATTCCTCCTTGCTGGAGGAGCATTCCTCTGTCCGTTCCATTGTCCTTGAGGTATGTTCCTTTGAGCTTGATGGAACTGACGAGGAGGAGGTGCAGTTGGTCCATGAGGTGGTGGAGCAGGGAGAGCTAGTCGTGGAGCAGGTGCCTGGATGGCTGGGCGCTGCTGGTAAGTAATTGCTGGTCTGGGTGCAGTATTTGGGTTATGTCTACGAGGACAAGATCCAATGTCATGAGTGGCTGAGCCACAGACTAAGCAAAGGCAATTTGCATGCCGGCAGTCTTTCTCCAGGTGTCCATCTTTCCTGCAGTAGATACAAAAGGCTGGGTTGGGCCGGTTGTTCGGTACTCCCGGTCTCATGGGCACAAATTATGGCCTTGAAGAGGCTTCTCCTGCTATCTGAGTGGCAGGGCGCTTCATCCCGGCAGAGTGGGGTCTGCCCTTCATCGTCACCACTGCCTCATATCATCGGGCATCTTTCAGAGCAATTCGTGGGTTAGGAAATCTCCAGTAGCTAAGGCAGCTTGGATTTCCGGATCTAACCCTTGCTGAAATTGTCTGGATCTGATCTCAGCAGTTGGTATCAAGTGCGCCGCGAACCTGTTAAGGTCTTGTGTTAGCTGTATAGTATGTGATATTTGAAAATCGAACATTGAGACATATCTTACCTACTAAGCATGGTAAACTCAGCGTCATATTCATCCACTGATTTGGTCCACATAGAACCCTGTTGTAGATGGATAAATTGCTGCTCCATGTCAAATCGGGCAGTCTCTGAAAAGTACTTCGCGTCGAACATGTCGCGAAAAGTCATCCATTCGATAGGTTGTTCAAGACGGCTTTCTTCCGCCTTCCACTACACTCGAGCGTTGCCAGTGAGTTGCAGCTTCGCAACTCGAACCTAAGCGATCTCTAGCACTTGTGCTGTTGCCAGATCATTCTCAATACTTTGAGCCCATTCCTCAGCTTCCAGAAGGCTTTCTTTTCCCGAAAATTGTTTTGGGTGCAATGTCCGCAATTGCTTTACTCCGGGCGCTTCCGCTTCTGGACGGTTCATTAAGATAGCAGTTTGCTGCTGCTGTCCTTCTAGGAGGCTTCGGATCGCCTCAAGCAGTACTGTCTGCTCATTGATCGGAGCAGCAACTGTAGGCATAAACGGTAAAGGTGGTGGTGTGTTGTTGAAGTTGGTACTAGTGTTGTTTAGAGAATCCATAATTTTGAAAGAAAAATAGGGTTAGGACAGATTCAAAGTATATGAAATTGTAAGATTCAAACAATATGAATTGTAAAGAATGTTTTTAGTTGCTGATTCTTGTGTTAAATTGCTTAGGAATTCATGCAGAATTGACCCGCACGTCCATGCAGAACTGACCTGCATGGGCCGCCAACAAAACCTGTCGCGCCCCGCTTCCCAGTATATACGGGGAAGGGACGCGGCGAGGCCCGCTTCGTATTTACTCAGAAGTAAACACGTTACGTGTATATAAGCAATATAAAGTAAATGTACACAAGAAAAATGGCAATAGATGTAATTGAACAACAACTTTTATTTATTAACAACTCTTTACAAGTACAACTGAAAATGTAAATACATGAATAGAAAGCAATGCCTAAACAATGACATGAACTAAAATGAAAATTATGTACAAGTATCTAAATCTCGGGGTCAATGGCTAACTGTTCCAAATCTTCTGTACTGGGCTCGATCTCCAGTGATTCCGATCCACCTGACAACATTCCAAAGAAAGAAGAAAAGGAATGTCGTCGGCGAACAATTGCTCAGTAAGTCCCAAAAATGGGTAGAGATAGAATAAACAGAAAGATAATATAACTAGTAATGTTTGATTATAATGTTAACGCAGTTGTTTGTAGCTTGGTACAAAATATGCCAGTGTATACGAGAGGAGTCCCACTATCCGGAGACTAAGATATACGGAGCACAAGGAACCGTTCAGCCACGGTACAACGGCAATAGATATTCAGGTTAGGTGTATTAAAGTGACCGTCTCGTGCCACTTCTAACACATTCCGTACCATTCTACCCCTTTAAAACCCTTTAATATATTTTGTATTGATTGTATTGTTTGTATAATAGATGGATGACTTGCCGAAACCATGATATCAGTAAACGGAATGAATATAAATGGATAGTCATGTAAACAGAGTATATCCATGGTTCGGTTCAATCAAAATAGATCGATATAGATGGAATTCTGGTATTCATGGACTCATGTTGTATTGTAGTTATACTTGAATTGAATTCAAGTCAGATTATAATCAGATTTGACCATGACTCGAACTAAGTCAGACTTTTAAACAAAATTGAAGTCCTGATTGTTTTGGAGTTATCGGTAACTGCTGCATATGGACGACAGGATTTGTGTCTTTTTCCAAGACAATTACCGTGTTGATAACACCGTTGTTAGATTGTCTACCTTAGATAGACAAGCACCTGTTCCCCTCCGAACGGCGGCCGAGACGTCAGATCACGCCTGAGGTTCGGGGCAGATGCTAATTGGTGCTATCCGTCCACCCTTCCGGAGATGCCAAGTTGATCTATGGCACCATGTATCGAAGGTTTAAACGGATGCGGCCGATATAGCAGACTTCGTCAGATTCCCCCTCGTTTGAGGGGTTTTTGATTGTGGGGACGCTCTTCCCTGCAGGCGCAAGCCCCTGCAGTTAATTACGCTACCGCATCGCGGTAACAACTTTCTCCTTCTCCAGATGGTCACTTCGTGTCGTGTGTGTCTATTTTATGTTTTGTTTTTGGTTGCCCGTGGATTGTATACGGAGACTGAGTTATGTCGTCGCCCGTAGGGTGTGGACTAGTCCAAATCCGTGTTATCTTAGATTTGGGTTTGTGGTTTTGGTTTGAGGATACGTTAGCCATACTTGAGGCTAAGATCAACTCAAACGTTTGTTAAGGATACGTTAGTCTAGTTTGAGACTAAGATCAACTTAACGGGATCGTTTAGATCCGACAAAAGAGCAATTGGCTCTATTGTTCCAGTTTAGGGACATAGTGGTCCATCGTATGTATGGCCGTCGGGACCCGTCACCTCTCTGACGACGTTGAAGGATTACAACGACAGATGTCAGAGGAGTTCGGAGATGTACCCTCGAACCAGAGTTAATTGGGGGAGATTCATAGCCCGGTTTGTTTGAAGGTTTAAGGATACGTTAGCCATCTTTGAGGCTAAGATCAACTTAAATGGGATCATTTAGATCCGACAAAAGAGCATGCGGAGGCTCTATTGTTCCAGTTTTAGGGACGTGGTGGTCCATTGCTAGTTTAAAGACATTGCGGTCCATGGGTAGTTTAAGGACATTGCGGTCCATTGTTAGTTTTAAGACATCTCGGTCAAGGTTAAGGACGTCGTAGTCCATGGGTTTAAGGACCCCACATTCCATTGTTAGTTTTAAGACATCTCGGTCGAGGTTAAGGACGTCGTAGTCCATGGGTTTAAGGACCCCACAGTCCATTGTTAGTTTTAAGACATCTCGGTCAAGGTTAAGGACCTCATAGTCCATGGGTTTAAGGACCCCACAGTCCATTATTAGTTTTAAGACATCTCGGTCAAGGTTAAGGACCTCATAGTCCATGGGTTTAAGGACCCCACAGTCCATATTAATGTGTGGTCGTCGGGACCCGTCACCTCTTTGAAGACATTGAGGGATTACAATGCCAAGTATCAAAGGAGTGAAGAGATGTACCCTAGAACCGGAGTGGATTAAATAGTCCTTGGCCCAATTTGGGATCAAGACCAATTATGTTATGAGCCCATTAGCCCAGTTAATTGCGAATTGAGGACTTATGGCCAGCTTGGGCTAAGTCCAATCGTGTCTGGAATATTGACTTCCTGTTGGTCCATTGAAGGAGAGACTTTGCCTCTATCCATTTAGCCAATTGGGCCAAAGCCTAGTGTTAAACACTACAGAGCAATCAGTGTTGAACACTGGGAACGAGATTGACAAGTTAGTGTTTAACACTAAAAGATAATTGGTGTTAAACACCAGCAACAAGGCTTTCAAATTATCATAAACACTAAAACAGATCAGTGTTAAACACTGGCAATGGAGATCTCAGATTAGTGTTAAACACTAAGGTAATCAGTGTTGAACACTGTGAATAAAGTTCTTTGATTAGTATTGAACACTAAGGCCCAACAGTGTTTTAATACTGGGTTCGGGAGTTTCAATTTAGTGTTAAACACTAAGGCAAGAGGGGTCACGTGGCAACACGTGAGAGCGCCCTCCCTTCATTTGTTCTTCTGAGACTATTGCATCTTTCAGAGCATCACGTGCCATCACGTGACGGGCATTCAAATGCTTGTGTGTTAAAGCCTCTGTCAAGGGTCACGTGGGTCACGTGGGGCACTGCCTCAAAGGGGCTTTCTGTAGGTCTTTTGGGGGGGTCGCGTGATGACACGTGACCCTGCCTCTATGTATGTTGTTTAGAGGATCTGTTAATCGTTTCCAGAAATTAAATTCCTCGTAGGGTTGAACCCTGACAATAGTTTCGGAGGAATTAAATTCCTACTTCCTTTTGAAGATTTATATTCTGGAATAGAGTTGGACTCTGAATTTTCTGTCGGAATTAAATTCCTCATATATGTGAAGAACTGAATAGGGTTAAACCCTAATAAAAGCTTTTAAGGAATTAAACTCCCATTCTCTGTTAAATTATGATTAAAGGAATTAAATTCCCGCTGTTTCAACAGAACTAGGTTCTTAATTAGGGTTAAACCCTGTTTCTTTTTGTTCTGAAGGAATTAAATTCCCATGACACAGGGTCAAGCCCTAATTTTATTTTAAAGGAATTAAATTCCTATAGTTCTGTGAGAATTAAATTCTCGTGCTTCCGTTCCCTCTCTATGTTTTGGATCTGCATGGCAGGATCTCGACCCATTGAGAATTAAATTCTCAACTTCAAGGGGAGATGTGCACTTTGCAGATCCTCTATCAAAGAGAGAAGAAATATGTTCTTCTGTTTTATATATCAGAGTTGAACTCTTTTGAGAATTAAATTCTCTTTTCTTTCAAGGAGCCTTCCCTTTCTTACCTAGGGTTGTCTTTTGCAGAAGATCCAAATTCCTCAAAGTATCAAGGCTCTCTCCCTTTTCTTCCCTCTGCGTATATGTCTCTTTTTTGTGTCTCTTGGCTCCTATTTATAGGAGAAGCAGCCGAGTCAATTAGTTTTTTGACGTATCTTCATTGAGAGATTTGATTTGCACCCATCATTCGTCCTGGACCTTTGGATTATTAGGTGAATTTTATTCACCATTGGATTTCAAGTCCTGGGATTCTCCTTTGTTATTTCGGTTAGATTTAAAGGGAAAATCTTTCCAAACTCGAGATTTTCCCATAGATAGATGATATTTAATCATCTTTAAATCTTTAATTCGATTGGTTCCAGGTAATCGCTTTCCTTTGGAAAGATTTGAATCTCTTTCAGAATTTAATTCTGTTAGCAAAATGGGCTTTGAAAGCCGGTCACGTGTGACCACGTGACCCATGGTCACGTGACCCTCTTTGGAATGAGCCCTCTTCTTCTTTTGCACTCTGCCTCTGCCGCTGCTTGGTCATCACGTGCCAACACGTGACCATTGGTCACGTGTGAGCACGTGACCCTTGTCTGGAGCCTCTTTCCTTGATTTAGTCGGGAAGCTGAATCTGACTTGATGATGCTTTTAGGTGTCACGTGCCGACACGTGACCCAGGTCACGTGGGAGCACGTGACCCTTTCTGAAGCCTTTTCCGTGAGCCCTCCTGATTTTAAATTAGGAAACAAATGCCCCAACAGCGTTGTTCTCACGTGTCAGCACGTGAGTGCAACGCTGTCACCTTTTGTGACCGTTGGATTCCTCTAGGGATCTGGGGAGATGAAACGTTTCCATCGCCTTCTATAAATACCGCTGTCTCTTCAGAAGGGCCTTCACTTTGTTCATCATCTTCTTCTGAGAACTTTTCCCTTGAGAATTTAATTCTCGCTTCCAGAGCTTAGTTCTCTGTCTTGGAACAATCTTCAGAGTTTTACTCTGTTCAAAAGGACTCTTCCTCCTCAGGTAATGTTCTTGGACAAGCAGCGAACTCCCACATTCCTTTGGATTTTAAATCCAAAACAATGGTTTTTACCCATTTTTCTTTATGTTTTTCCATAAGAACACGAAACCGCCTAACCTTCGAACTGTAGATCCCTTAGGGTTTAGATGATCTTTGGGGAGATGATGATGGCGTTTCAACTCCATGGAATTTAATTCCATCCAAAAATGTTTCTGGAAATTTAATTCCCTTTTCTTAATAAGGAATTTAATTCCAATGAAGAACTCGATTTCTTCACACGGAGGCTTCCTGGGGTCTCTTGGCCCGAGGTTGTTCTTCTGCAATTAATGAAATAGGGGTTTTGTAATGATGTCTTCTGACCTTTATTTCAGGTATCATGGATGCCCATCTGTATGGTCTTGACGAGATCATTTCCTATGGGAATATATTCGTGCACTGGGCCGCAGTCAGAACCAGGAGTTCACCGATGCTCAGTGTGCCGAGATCATGAGCCGCTTTGACGAGTACAACCATCGGCTACTCCCCCGTCGCTCTTCCCTTCTGAGGCTGATCGTGTTGGCGATCCGGGAGGCACTTCCTCTCTTTTGCGCTGGCATACCGCTCAGGACTTTGGACACTGCTGAGGATAAGGTACATTCAGTGTACCTGATGGGCTTGATCTCAAAGAGGAGGCGAGATCACCTTATTGATCTCTTGCACCAAGCCTTTCAGCAGTCCGCCATACTTACCGCCTATCGGAGGGTGGAGGATATTCGTGAGGACCCCGACGCTTGCGACCGTGAGAGGAAGCATACTCGGGAGGTTCGAAATGCTTGGAAAATCTTGGACAAAGTTAATTTTGAGTTTCTCAACCCATGCCCCGCGTCTGAAGTCTTACCGTTGTAGTTGTATCCTCTTTATTTTGTATGAACTTCTCAAAGTATGAATGATAAGTTTTATTATGTTTTTCCCTGTTCGCATGCCTTTCTCTGGGATTTCATCATTTTGCTATTTTTGTTGTTGGTGCTTTTAATATGCAGGGTGCTACTCCATTTTTTTTGTGTACATCGGGTTTGGGCCTCACGTGTTCTGCGCGTGGGGTCCCTTGATGGGGCTGTTCACAAAATCTTCCCATGCCATATTTTCAGTGCACAATATCAGATGCAGAAGAAAAAAAAAAGGCCTTGGAAATAGTTCCATCTCCTTGATTTTCGATGCCTTTCCTTTTTTGGGCCTTGGAAATAGCTTCACCATGCAAGATTTTCCGCGCACAGCACTTAATGCCCTTCTTTATATATGAGGCTATAGCTTTCTTTTCCCTTCACAAAGAGATTTATATTATTATTATTTTATCTTGGAGTAACTTGTCTTGAGAAACAAACGAGCGCCATGGCCTGCAATCGCCCTCATGCTCGTCGACAGCCATGGGAAGTTCCTATTGAGGAGATGGTCTCCCGCTTTGCTGCTCGGTTGGTGGATTCCCTCCTTACCGACAACGAATGCGACTCAGCCATGCATGAACTCTGGATCCGCAGGGGGTCCCCCCTACCGATGGGTTCCCTCTGGCTCCGGATGATTCTCACGGCTGTGCTTGCCGACATCCCTCCTCACCCGGCGGAGATGACCCTGGCGATGCTCGACGCGGCGGAAGAAAAGCTCGAGGGCTTTCATGAAGCGTGCCTGATTACTCAGGCTTTGAAGGATTACTCAATTCATCTGCTGAGCCAGATAAAGGCCCGGCGAGCTATCATGTCTGCTTTCGCGGACGAACACGGCGCCAATCGATGGGGAGCGACTCCTCGTGAGAACCGTCGCTTCGATGTGCTGGAGAAAGCAGAGAGAGAGATGGAGAATTTTGTCCTCTGCTTCATCAATCCCTGTGCCGTTGATCCCATGTTTGGTGACCTTTTCCGTTAGCGTAGAACATGTTTAAATTAGTCCCTCCTTTTTTACGCTTTATGCCGAACTTCCATGTAGGCTTGGTACTAGTATGTATGTTTCCGTTTGCATAAATAAATTTTGTGTTCCTTTTATGAAAACTTCCTTTAATTATCAATACTGTAGTCATGTCGCATGCACATTAAAGCTTCAAATTTTATTTCTTTTTCGGATGTTCATATGATTGCGAACACATGCTCGATAGAATAATCATCGGAAAGTTTTTCGTTGCTTTTCATACCAGGTTATGTGAGCGCGTGCTGGATCGATTATGGTTGTCGATCGGAAGCCCGTTTATATGGTCTCGAGCGTGTATGTCCCATTTCCAAGGTTGCGGTCGCAAAGTGAGCTTACATGGCCTGATAGGGCGACGCGTGGCGAACATATTGTCGTGCGAAAAAAAGGGTTCGGCCGTAAATTTTCAGAGAGGGGGCTAGCTTCCAAGGCGTTGAGCGAGCTTCAGGGCAGCCTCACAGCCAAGGCCAACAAAGCATACGAACTCTGGCGAGTGCTCCAGGAGTCCATCAAGGAGGTGGTGGCTCTCGATAAAGCCGCCACGCTTACTCGCGAGAGGGTTGAGGCTCATAAGGCCACTGAGAAAGAGCTTGAAGCCCGGCTTGCTTCATATCAGGCCCAACAAGCTCAGGCGGAGGTTCGTCTTTTGGAGATCTTGCGTTATGAAGCCGTGGTCCAACAAAAGCAGGATGAGCTGACCAAGCTGCTGAATCGCCCGCCGGCTTGAAACATTTGTATCTTTTCTCCCTTTTTTTGTACATACTCATGGATAAGAGTATCTTTCTTTTTGTTTCTTTCATGACTTGTATTTTGTATCCATTTTGGCCTATGAATAAAAGATACAATTTTCCTCTCAATGGTGTATCCCTTTTTATTGAATGTATTCTGCGGATATTCTATCTTGATCTCCTTGCAGGACAGCGATGGCTCAGGATTCAGGGTTAAAATCTGCTTCCTAAGACTTTTGCATTTTATGAGCCACGAGGGTCTCATAAAGAGTTTTTCTCCCTACAGGTCGAGAGGATCCCATAGGTGTAAGTTTTTCTTAAAAATCGTAAGGATTCTTAAGCGGGTTTTCCCTTGAGGGTCGTAAGGATCTCACAAGAGAGTTTTTCTTCCTTACAGGTCGTGAGGACCTGCAAGTGCTGGATGTGGTCACCCTTATCCGTGTTTCACGGGGTCAGGGGCCGCTCCAGGTATCGTAGTTTAAAGACGTCGCGGTCAAGGTTAAGGACCTCATAGTCCGTGGATTTAGGGACTCCACCGTCCGCTGTTAGTTTTAAGACATCACGGTCAAGGTTAAGGACCTCATAGTCCGTGGATTTAGGGACTCCACAGTCCGATGTTAGTTTTAAGACATCACGGTCAAGGTTAAGGACCTCATAGTCCTCGGATTTAGGGACTCCGCAGTCCGATGTTAGTTTTAAGATATCACGGTCAAGGTTAAGGACCTCATAGTCCGTGGATTTAGGGACTCCACCGTCCGCTGTTAGTTTTAAGACATCACGGTCAAGGTTAAGGACCTCATAGTCCGTGGATTTAGAGACTCCACAGTCCGATGTTTGGTTGCAGGGACCCGTCACCTCTTTGAAGACGTTGAGGAATTACAACGCCAGGTATCAAAGGAGTAAAGAGATGTACTCTTAAACCAAGGCAGAATCCGTAGGGAATCGGGGTGTTTGATCGTTAGTTTTAAGACATCACGGTCGAGGTTAAGGACGTCATAGTCCGTAGATTTTAAGGACTCTACAGTCCGGTGTTTGCTCTGGATGCTTCACACGGGTTCACTGCCGTGCTTGGCGAGGACCAGGCTCCGCTCTGGGCGTTTTCCGTGGGGTCAAAGAGTGACGTTATCCGCGTTCCACGTAACCAGGAATTTTGCACTAGATGCTTCACACGGGTTCACTGCCGTGCTCGGCGAGGACTAGGCTCCGCTCTGGATGCTTCACACGGGTTCACTGCCGTGCTCTGCGAGGACCAGGATCCGCTCTGGACGTTTTCCACGGGGTCAAAGAGTGACGTTATCCGCGTTCCACGTAACCAGGAATTTTGCACTAGATGCTTCACACGGGTTCACTGCCGTGCTCGGCGAGGACTAGGCTCCGCTCTGGATGCTTCACACGGGTTCGCTGCCGTGCTCTGCGAGGACCAGGATCCGCTCTGGACGTTTTCCACGGGGTCAAAGAGTGACATTATCCGCGTTCCACGTAACCAGGAATTTTGCACTAGATGCTTCACACGGGTTCACTGCCGTGCTTGGCGAGAACTAGGCTCCGCTCTGGATGCTTCACACGGGTTCACTGCCGTGCTCTGCGAGGACCAGGATCCGCTCTGGACGTTTCCCACGGGGTCAAAGAGTGACGTTATCCGCGTTCCGCGTAACCAGGAATTTTGCACTAGATGCTTCACACGGGTTCACTGCCGTGCTCGGCGAGGACTAGGCTCCGCTCTGAATGCTTCACACGGGTTCACTGCCGTGCTCTGCGAGGACCAAGATCCGCTCTGGACGCTTTTCCACGGGGTCAAAGAGTGACATTATCCGCGTTCCACGTAACCAGGAATTTTGCTGATTGTATCCGCATTTCACGGGATGGAGGTTTGACTGTTGGTGATATGTATACCACCGAGCCATGGAACCGGGAGTTGCCGCTATTCCGCTTAGCTTGAAGTTGTGTCCGTCGTTACGAGACGAGTGTTGGGATGATCTCTAGGTCGCTTGTGGCCCGTCGAGATTTAGCTTCTTTCTTTGGTGAAACCTGGGGGGGGAGGTATGTTCCCTTTTTGTTTACGCCCTTGGATTGTGTACAGGGTGTGATGGAACATCACCTGTAAGGCATAAATTTTATTTTTATTTTATTTCTTTTTCCGCGATGCTCTATCGTTTCAGCTTTTATATCGCGAAGGTCGCGATTGCCCCATCATTTCGGCTATTTTTCGCGGTGCCCAATCATTTCGGCTATCTATTTATTTTCTGCTCGCTGCTTTTTATTGCGAGTTGCCCCATCATTTCGGCTATTTTTTATGCCTTCATTTTTACTTGCTGCTTTTTATTGTAAGTTGCCCCATCATTTCGGCTATTTTGTAGGCATGTGTGGCTTGCTAGCTTTTTCGCTGCAAGCCTGGATTTTCGGCACCGATTTCGGCATCAGCACCGCTACAACTGGAATGTTGCCAGGAGCGAGTCATCATTTGCCTTTGTCGGTGATGAACAAAGGTGGCTCAGCAAACAGGGTTAAGGGTCCTGTCGACCGAGGCTTTTGACTTCATGAGCCGTAAGGGTCTCACAAAGGTATTTCTCCCTACAAGTCGTGAGGATCTTGCAGGTGTATTTTCTCCTTAGGGCTCGTGAGGATTCCTAAGTGTGTGCTCCTCTGTAAGTCGTAAGGATCCTACAAGAGGGCTTTCTCCTTATGGATCGAGAGGACCTACAAGGGTTGGACTTTGCTGGGGAAATGTTTATTCGCGCCCGTGGATTGTATACAAGGGTCAGTATTGAGTCCCTTGTAGGGCAATATCGAAGGTTGTGGAGGATTTGCTTAAGAACAGGTTTAGGTTTCTGTAACTTAAGACTTTCAAATCTTATGAGCCGTGAGGGTCCCATAAGAGAGTTCTCCTTACGAGTCGTGAGGATCTCGTAAGTGTATTTTCTCCTTAGGAATCGTGAGGATCCCTAAGTGTGTTGCTCCTTTGTGAGTCGTAAGGATCTCACGTAGGTGGTTTCTCCTTACAAGGTCGAGAGGACCCTACAAGTGTCTTTTAACGAGGTTGCGCCCTTTCGGGTTTTCACAAACACTCGCCGGTAGTCCTGCTGTTTTTACTCACGGAGCCCTTTCGGGTTTTCATCCGTGCCCATTTTGCTTGTGGACACACCGTTTTTTTTATTCTTTTTCTCTTTTTTTTTTATCTCGTCAGCCTAAGGATGCTGCGGTAGTAGTTTAGGGACGTTTCGGTCCGTCGTTAGGTTAAAGACATTTCGGTCCGTCGTTAGGTTAAAGACATTTCGGTCCATCGATAGCTTAAGGACGTTTCGGTCCGTCGTTAGTTTAAGGACGTTTCGGTCCGTCGTTAGTTTAAGGACGTTTCGGTCTGTCGTTAGTTTAGGGACGTTTCGGTTCATCGTTAGTTTAAGGACGTTTCGGTCCATCGTTAGTTTAAGGACGTTTCGGTCCATCGTTATGGGAAGGCCGGCTGTTGCTTGCAAAGCCTGAGCTTAGGAAGATAGCGAGCGGACATAGTCGTCCGTCATCTATCATTGACCCAGGCTGTGGCTCATTAAGCATAGTATTTCTTTAAGAAGCGGCCGTTTATTGGCCTGAAAGGCCTTTCACCGTGCATGTCCATGAGTAGATAGGCTCCACCCTGGTAGACCTTGTCTATGATGTACGGGCCTTCATAGTTTGGCTCAATTTTCCCCGCTTGGCACGATTGGGGATCATAGGTCTTTTGACCACTAGTACGAGATCGCCTTGGCGGAATGTCCTCGGCCTGGTCGATCTTTCGTACGAGCGCGTCATCTTTGCTTTGTAGGCTTCCAGATGTTGTTGCGCTATGAGCCGGGTTTCGTCGAGGGCATCAAGCTCCTCAAGCCGAAGGTGAGCATTTTCTTCGTCCGTCAGCTCGTGGTGGACTGCCACTCGTAGAGAGGGTAACTCTATCTCGAGGGGGAGCACTGCTTCCGTCCCAAATACCAACGCGTACGGCGTTGTGTTCGTGGCCGTCTTGAATGTAGTTCGATAAGCCCAAAGGGCTTCTTGCAGCCTCTCGTGCCAGTCTCTCTTATTCCTGGAAACGGTCTTTTTTATGATCTTCGTCAAGGTCTTATTGAAGGCCTCGGCCAGACCGTTAGCTCGTGGGTTGTAAACTGAAGAATATCTCCAGTCTATATTGTGCTGCTGTGCGAAGCGGCTGACCTTATGGCTTCGGTAGGCTGGCCCATTATCGGAGATAATCCGCCGTGGAGTTCCAAACCGATAGATGACGTGCGTATTGAAGAAATGGAGGATATTCTCCGTCTTCACTTCCCTCAGTGGTACTTGCTTCTGCCCATTTGGAGAAGTAATCAGTTGTCGCCAGGATAAAACGATGTCCCCGGGACGATGCTGGCTCGATGGGGCGTATGTCAGTCCCCCACATCTCGAATGGCCAGCTAGCCACCGTTGGGTGTAGTGGATTCGGATGTTGGTGGATAAAGTCTCCATGAATCTGGCACGAGTGGCATTGCTTCGCATACTCGAGGCAGTCCTCGATCATCGTGGGCCAGTAGTAACCCATCCGTTTAATTTTTAACTTCATCTTTGGGCCTGCTTGGTGAAGAACCGCAAAGTCCGTCGTGAACTTCCTGAATGACTCTTTCTGCTTCGTCAGGCCCTAAGCATCTCAGCCATAGAGAATCAAACGATCTCTTGTATAGAGTATCGTTGACGAAAGCGAAAGATAGAGCTCGTTTCATGAGCTGATGTCTAGAGGACGCTTCTTTGGGCATTCGGTGGGACTTAAAGTAGTCTATGAAGACTTCCCTCAGTCCTCGGCCTTCTCATGGTCTTTTATTTGTAGGGTCGTCTGCTCAGTCGCTCCCTTTTCTTTATATAATTCCGAGGTATTTCTGCCGGGGCGAGCACTCGACGGCTTTGTACCACGATTCTGACGTCATCGAGGTTCTCGTCAGCCAGTTCTTTAGCAAGTTTAGCCAACGCGTCTGCTTTGCTGTTTTCCGCGCGCGGTATGTTCTCCAAAGTATAGGAGGGAATTTGGGTCAATAGTTGTTGCAACCTTTTCGCCGTACTTCACCAACTCCGGTTTGCACGTTTGGTAGTCACCATTTACTTGACTAACTACCAGTTGAGAATCCCCGTATATAAGGAGGTCTTCAATTCCCAGATCGATGGCGATTTCGAGGCCTGCTATCAGAGCTTCGTATTCAGCTTCATTGTTTGTCCTCGGCTCTGTTAAGGAGAAGGCGAAGCGCATTATCCCTCCTTGTGGAGTTGCAAAGACGAGGCCTACCCCCGATTTGATCATTGGGACCCCTTGTTTCTGTTTCTTTACGGAGGACACTCCATCGAAATAGAGTTCCCATCGGGTGCTTCCGCCGCTAATCGCATCAAATGCATGCTCGTCCGGCAAATCACAGTTCAGAGGAGAATCGGCCGGTATCGGATGCTCAGCGAGGAAATCGGCAATGGCCTGGCCTTTCACTGCCTTGAGAGGTTGATACGTTATCGAGAACTCTATCAAGAGCAGGGCCCACTTAGCGAGTCGTCCCGTCAATATGGCTTTTGACATCAAGTATTTAAGGGGATCCACCTTTGAAATGAGACGGACTTCATTCGCCAACGCATAGTGCCTGAGCTTTGTTATCGCGAAGATTAACGCCAAGCAATGTTTTTCAATGGGAGAGTAGTTGCTTTCTGCCCCCAATAGAACTCGACTTAAGTAGTAGAGTGCCCTCTCTTTCCCCTGATCGTTCTCTTGTGCCATAATGCGCCCAAGGAACCTTCGAGGGCGGTCGTATAAAGAAGGAGGGGGTTTTTCCTTGACCGGCGCAGCCACACCGGAGGGTTCTGCAGGTACTGCTTGATCTCGTCTAGTGCACCTGACATTTGTGATCCCAAACGAATGGAGTTCCCTTTTTCATCAGGTGGCTGTAAGGACGGCATTTGCCTGAAAGATTAGCGATAAACCGCCGGATGTATGCGAGCTTCCCTTGGAGGGACCGCAACTGTTTGAGGGTTCTTGGCGGAGGCATTTCCATGACCGCTTTAATCTTTGACGGATCTATTTCAATACCTCGGTATCGAACGATGAATCCCAGAAATTTGCCCGAGGAGACTCCAAACGCGCATTTGAGGGGATTCATTTTCAATTATATTGCCGAAGGCGTCGAAATACAGTCTCCAAATGCTTTCAATGATCATCGTATGACATGCTCTTTACTACGAGGTCATCGATATAGCACTCGACGATGTCATGTATGAGGTCGTCGAAGATCTTTGTCATGGCCCTTTGATAGGTAGCGCCAGCGTTCTTTAGACCAAAGGGCATAACCCTGTAACAGAATATACCCAAAGGGGTCCGGAAAGCGGTGTGCTTCTGGTCTTCGGGATGCATCTTTATCTGATTGTATCCTGACGAACCGTCCATAAGGAGAAACCTCGTAAGTGGACGTGTTATCTATCATTAGCTCGGTTACTGGTACTGGGAAATCATCCTTTGGACAGGCTTTATTGAGATCCCTGAAATCCACACATATGCGTATCGTCCATTTTTCTTCATTACCGGGACGATTTGGCAATCCAATCGGGATATTGGACTTCTTGGATAAATCCCGAATCGATCAGCTTCTTGACTTCGGTGGTGATGCTCATCTCAAGCTCGAGTCGCATCCTTCTTGGCGCCTGCTTGACCGGCTTGATATCTGGGGATATTGCTAATTTATGCACAGCAATCTCCGGATCTAATCCTGGCATCTCGGAGTAGTTCCATGCGAAGCAGTCTTTATGCCGTAGAAGCACGTTCTTTAACGCAGCCACCCTTTCTTCAGATAGCAGCTCGCTGACAAATGTCGGTCGCGGGTCGTCTGCCGATCCCAACTCAATCTTCTTGAGGTTATCTGCAGTAGTATGTATACCATCTTCCAGTTCTTTCGGAGCGGGCGGAATTCTGAGATCACCTCATCATCGCTGTTCTCAAAGCACCGGGAAGGTCATCTATGTTCTCAGGCTCTTCTTTTAATATCGTAATCGTATAACAGGTGTGAATCCGCTCCCAGGACTGAGGTGGATCCGGTTCTGCTCTTGCGGCGTTGGATTCATGCTTTTGTGGCGGCGTTACCCTCCAGCCGTCGGATAAAGCGAATCTGCCCTGTTGGTACTGGTCTCGACCCAGTTCTTGAAGGTGAAGCAGTCTTCGTAAGATGTCCTATGGCTCCGGTGATAAGAGCAATAGCTTAGATGAGAAGCCTTGTTAGCTTGCTCAGGATGTCTAGACCCTGGAAGCGCGATCATTTGATGTTTTAAAGCGAGCTTGAGTAACCTCTCCGTCTTGTCCTCGGGGGAAGGAGTACGCTCGACTCATCTTCTTCATGAGGGACAAATCCGAGGCGTGCAATACCCGATCACGCACCCCCTAATCCTGCGTCGTTGTTGTCGGCTCCTCTTTCCGCTTCTTGATTTATTTCCGTCTCTGCGTCGGGCCTTTGTCTACACGGGTTGACAAGGATGAGCATCTTTGTCTTTTGCAGCCTGGTTGAAATAGACGTTGCGTCCTGGCCTTCTCGTAGATGGCCATTTCGCGGTTGTGGTCTTCCGAGCTTTCTGACCCACTTTCCTGATAGGCTTGCCCATTCGTTCTTCAAACGACGGACTCGGCGCTTCAATCGCGGGGGTCTAGTTTTGATGAGGGGCTGGCATCTCCTGACAGGGCGTCCTCTTCTTCATCAAAGGTATATATGGCGTAGCTACTGTGGGCCCGTTCCCGTTTTCCGGCTCTCGCGTATCCAAGCCCGAATGTTTCCATTTTCCCGTTGGGCAATTTGCGTTGAGTCCGGGGACATCCCAAATCCTGTTGTAGAACCGAGCCTGCCGAACAGTCTGTTTTCAGGGTACTCCTTGGCGCTTCAATAGCTTCTTTAATCCATTTGTATAGTATCTAGGCAGACGGATGGGTTGGAGCCTGTCAAGTGTAGCATCCGCGCCATGCCAGATCTCTTTCTCTACTTTCGACTCTGAGGATCGGTAGAATAGGATCACCTTCTCACCCCTTTGCCTGGGAGGGACGTAAAATGTTTGCAGGTCCTGCACATTGTGAGCTTGAAGCGTGTCGAGATCTTTGTAGTGTTCTCGCAGGGTACCATGGTGATTGCAAACTATGGTCATCGCCAGGGGGTGCCTGTATTGACAGCCGATTGGAGAACACGGCATTAACTTCATCTTCTGAATCACTTCCGAAGACCAACATGGGGACGGGCGTCCCCAGGTTGCTGCGTTGAGATGGCCCTGCATAAACTATCTCTTCCTCTTCTTCGGTATCGCTCCCGAAAACAGGGATGGTGGAGGCGGTTTTGATCTCCGGGTTGCGACACCTTTCTGTATCCTCGAAATCTGGCAAAAGTACTTCGCATCTTCGTATTTGCGGACTTCGTTCACGGAGAATGGGTTCAACTCACCTATTACAGTATCTCGAAACCATCCTTAAAGTACTTCATACACTGATGTTGCGTAGAAGGGATGATGTTGTACTCGTGTAGCCAAGGACGACCGAGCAAGGCGTTGTAGCAGGTCTTGACGTCAATGACATGGAATTTGACGTCCGTGAAGAGAAGTCCAAAGCGTAATGTTAGTATCACAGATCCGAGAGTCCGTGACGATTGTGAATCGAAACCGGAGATAGTAATTTTGTCACGAGTGAGGTGTTGCACACTCATGCAGATTTCCTTCAACACCCGAACATTAAAGAGATTGACGGAGGATCCATTATCCACCAGGATCTTGCCTATCTTGATATCATGGCAGTATCCGGAGACATATAGGGGACGGTTGTGGTCGCACGTCCCGAGGAGGAGGTCTTCGTCACCGAAAGTGATGTCGGCCGTATGCACTTCCTCCAGTTCATCCTTCATCTTTTCAGTGGCGAGGAAGGCTTGGAATTGCTCAGATTCTTGTAATGCCTTAATTAGTGAGTCTCGCGCTTCTTTTGATAATAGGAGGGCATCGAGAATGCTAAGCTGAGAAGGTAGCTTCCTTAGGTGCGCGAGGATATTATAGTCCACCTTATCCTTCCTAGGAGGGTCTTTGGCAGCCAGCTCTCTCATGACTTGGTCATCTAAAGTGATATCTTCAGTGACCTTTTCCTTTCCCTTATCTTTTCTACTCACGGGCCCGAGATTCTTTTCTGGGAGTGTGCGATTGCGCAGCTGAATGTTCTCGCAGGTCTCCGGTTTCTCCTCTTTCCCTAAAACGGATTCTTTAAAGAGAGGGCCCAGAGCCATTTCTTCATCAGAGTCGCTCCCAAAGGTGAGAACTTGTGACCCCCCGGCGTGAGCCATACAACAGTTGCCAGTAGTTCTGTTGTGCCCATCGATAGTACTTCTTCGCTCCCGACGGCTCTTGTGTTTCATGTGCTTAACATGTTGCCGACGAGCAACATATCCTTGCCACCATATCTTAAAGGCGTCGCACTCCTCCATGGGGTATGAGATTTTCCGATGATATGCGCAATAATCAGGGTGCCTCTCCACCCCATCATGTGTGTTTCCTTCCGAGGGTGGTAGCTTCATCCCCATTGACATGGCTTTGGCAAATCTTTTCCTCGTTTTGAATATCCTCTTGTCTACTTCGGATGCCTTTCGCTCTGGCAGAGGTAGTTCAACTTTTCCGTCCAGTCGCCTGCATTTGGTTCCTTCTGACGCTGCCATCTCACGCTCCTGATCCGCTTTACTTTTTAGACGAATCTCGTCTAGAAAGGCATTGATCATTTCATTTGTCGGCCACGCACGCTCTGGTTCAGGCTCTGCCTCCAGCTTCTTAGTGCCTGGAGTTTTCTCATCATCGGTAAACGAGTGGGAGATTACGTTACAACTCGCCACATATCCTTCGGATTCATTCGACGAGCTCTCTCCCTCATCTCTCTGTTGAAAGATGTGGTTGAGGAACTCTTGCAGAGTGACAGGAGTTCGCGCCTTTTGATTGTATTCTTCCAGCGCGTCGATTTGCTTCTGCAAGTTCGTGTGCTCGTTTCCAAGCTTCACGGGCTTCTTTGATTTCTTCTTTTTCTTCGAAGATTTTGACGGTTGGGCGTGAGTATTTGGGCCCTCATCGCGAGTCTTCGTAGTTGGGCGGTGCCTCAGCATCCCTTCGATAATTTGAGGTTCAAGAGGGTCCTTCCATTCGATTGCAGGGCACGCATGAAGGTCTCTCAGCATTCTTTTAGTTTTAGTTGATAGCACGACCTCCCATGGAGCTTCTTTAATAAAGGAGCAGGCTGCCCCCGGTGTATCTGCTTTCTTAGGAGTATGCGGTTGTGGTGGGTTCACCTTCCACTTCTCGGATAGTATAAACTTCCCCTGGAGGTATTGATCTTCAATCCATCCTTTGAAGACGAAGCAATCTTCAATCGGATGACTTACCGTTTGATGGTAAGGGCAATAGTTAGGGTTATTCACCTCGGTGGGTTGCGGCGGTCGCCTTGGATTTGGTAGGTTTATAAGTCTGTTGCGTACTGCCAGCTCGAATAACCGTTTCGTCTTGTCTCGTGGGAACGAGTAGGGACGTTTCATCTTCTCATTATAATACCGGCGTCTTTCTTCCAGTTGATCTGCCGGTTTCGGGGCGTTAGGTTGCTGTTGGGCATTCGCAACAAAGGTTGCCCTTCCTTTACCCTTGTCATTCCGAGGTTCCGACTTCGGGGGAGGTGGTCTATGACCCATCTGGTCCATCTGAGCCAACTTGTCGATTAAAACCTGGAATGTGGTTGGCTTAAAGAACATCATAAACTGGGAGATAGTTGCGTGGGGGTCTAGGGTTCCCACGAACATGCCCACTGCGGGTGCCTCCTCAATACGTTGTTCACATCTCGACCACAAATTCCGCCAGCGTATAGCATACTGGATCCAGGTTTCGCCTGGTTTTACCCTGGCGTTAATCAATGCAGTTATTGGAGTGCGTTCGCTGGCACTTGCGAATCGCTGGGTGAATAACAACTCCATTTTAGCGAACGTTTTGATAGAATCGTTCGGGAGTTCCGAATACCATTCGAACGCTGTTTCTGATAAGCTGCCCACGAACTGGCGGAGCAACAGTTTATCATCACCGCCGGTGTTACCGCAGAGGGCCCGGAACTGGGCGACATGTTGATGGGGATTGCCGGTCCCCTTATACACGTGGAATTTTGGTATCGTATAGCCTTGCGGGTATTTGATTTGGTTGTACCAACTTGGATATGGCCGCCCCGTTTTTACGACTTGACCAGCTGCCTCAGTCGCATGATGAACCCGGATTTGCTGGGCTATGTAGTCAACCAAGTCAGCCTTAGAGATTGTCTCCTCCTTGGCCGTTGAGAGGGCTGGTGGTGGATTCGACGTTTCTCCTCGGTCGTCTTCAAGAACGATTGGGGGATCCTCGGCGGGTAAGTCCTGCTGGATCATCATTCCTATCATATCTTGGAAGAGAAGGCCCATACGTTGTATGTTGGCCGCTTGTTCAGCAGCCTCTTTGTCCTTTTTCTCCAGTATCCGGCAAAGGAATTCAGCGTCGGTTTCTTCCTCCTGGCGTGCGTCTGAGGACGTTTCTGGGCTTTCTTTTGGCCCGGTAAATGCGGCCATAGCATTCATCATTTCCTGAAGCTTTTGTTGCTGCTCCTGGGCTTTTGTCACGGATCGGGTTAGCGGTCGGTGGCCCGTAGAAGTGCGGCTTTCCTCCTTTCCAGAAGCCATGTAAACAGTGTGCACCACCATGCCCCCAGACTTCGGGCGTCTGGGCTCAGTGCTTTTAACCGTTGTTGCAGGCTGGGGGATCTTCTCTGGCCTCCTCCTTTTATGAGCCATGGAGGTTGAGGGGGCCGTTGAGGTGGGCGTCCAGACAGCCTTTTGGGGTTTAGCCTGGTGACCAGCTTCCGGTTGGATTTTCAGCTTCTTGTGCTGGCGGAAGAAGTTTGGATCGATGATCGAGTCTCGGGCCTGCCGCCAAACCTTATAGATTCTGGAAGACAGCCGTTGAGGAGATCGGGGCTGTTCTGATTTTATTTCCATAACCTTTTTTAATGGGGGAGGGGACCTCTTTAGCACTGCAGTAGGAGAATTCCTTCGCACCTTATTTAGCATCTCGAAGCTGTTCCCAGTTGGAACAGCAGCATTAACTTCTGCCATCGGGGTTGGTGGAGTTAACCCAGAGGGGGAGTTGCCCCCAGCCTTCCTTACTCGGCGCCAATGACGACGTCGAGCGTGTCGAGCGGACGGCGTAGGTTCAGTGGTGAGAATAGCTTCGTCTTGCCCCCTGTGTAGGTGGGGGGTCATTGCTGGAGTTAGCCTGTCAAAGACCGACGTCCTTTGGGCAGCAGGAGCGGGAGCTGAAGCCGTTAATCTTGTAAAGACCGACTTTTTGGTCGGAGGAGCCGCCTTGGCGATTTCGGGGGCAGGAGCGGCCACTTTCTTAGAAGCAGCCTCCTTTGAGATTGTAGGCCCCATGATGAGCTCGCAGGATTTCTGGCCCAATCTAGAGAAGACCGAGGCGTTGACGTTGGGCGACTCGTTGAGAGGAGCCGCGGCAGGGGTAAGATGATCAAAGACCGACTTCTTGAGAGCTTCCTTTGTCAGCACCGGCGCTGCGAAGCTTGTCGGTGGGAGTATAGTCCCAAAGAACAATCCGGTAGTGGCCTGAGTCACCTGGTCCACCGGCATTGTGAATAACGAAGCAGCTTAGGGTCCGTAGGCTATACCTCCTGGCGAGGCAAAGCGTTGGTCGCAATCGCAGTCTGAGCGGTTAGAGGATTTCGCAGAAGTAGAAGCCATCGATCCTTTGCTTTCTGCAATAAGCAAGACGCCAATTCTTAGTATCTTGAAACCCAAGGGCAACCATTAGCGAACCGCGATTGGTTCGCGAATTACGACACACGAAGTGTGGAGTGGAAAGAGGAAAAGGTCCCACCGGGCGTGCCAGAATCTGTTCCCCTCCGAACGGCGGCCGAGACGTCAGATCACGCCTGAGGTTCGGGGCAGATGCTAATTGGTGCTATCCGTCCACCCCTCCGGAGATGCCAAGTTGATCTATGGCACCATGTATCGAAGGTTTAAACGGATGCGGCCGATATAGCAGACTTCGTCAGATTCCCCCTCGTTTGAGGGGTTTTTGATTGTGGGGACGCTCTTCCCTGCAGGCGTAAGCCCCTGCAGTTAATTACGCTACCGCATCGCGGTAACAACTTTCTCCTTCTCCAGATGGTCACTTCGTGTCGTGTGTGTCTATTTTATGTTTTGTTTTTGGTTGCCCGTGGATTGTATACGGAGACTGAGTTATGTCGTCGCCCGTAGGGCGTGGACTAGTCCAAATCCGTGTTATCTTAGATTTGGGTTTGTGGTTTTGGTTTGAGGATACGTTAGCCATACTTGAGGCTAAGATCAACTCAAACGTTTGTTAAGGATACATTAGTCTAGTTTGAGACTAAGATCAACTTAACGGGATCGTTTAGATCCGACAAAAGAGCAATTGGCTCTATTGTTCCAGTTTAGGGACATAGTGGTCCATCGTATGTATGGCCGTCAGGACCCGTCACCTCTCTGACGACGTTGAAGGATTACAACGACAGATGTCAGAGGAGTTCGGAGATGTACCCTCGAACCAGAGTTAATTGGGGGAGATTCATAGCCCGGTTTGTTTGAAGGTTTAAGGATACGTTAGCCATCTTTGAGGCTAAGATCAACTTAAACGGGATCATTTAGATCCGACAAAAGAGCATGCGGAGGCTCTATTGTTCCAGTTTTAGGGACGTGGTGGTCCATTGCTAGTTTAAAGACATTGCGGTCCATGGGTAGTTTAAGAACATTGCGGTCCATTGTTAGTTTTAAGACATCTCGGTCAAGGTTAAGGACGTCGTTGTCCATGGGTTTAAGGACCCCACAGTCCATTGTTAGTTTTAAGACATCTCGGTCAAGGTTAAGGACGTCGTAGTTCATGGGTTTAAGGACCCCACAGTCCATTGTTAGTTTTAAGACATCTCGGTCAAGGTTAAGGACCTCATAGTCCATGGGTTTAAGGACCCCACAGTCCATTGTTAGTTTTAAGACATCTCGGTCAAGGTTAAGGACCTCATAGTCCATGGGTTTAAGGACCCCACAGTCCATATCAATGTGTGGTCGTCGGGACCCGTCACCTCTTTGAAGACATTGAGGGATTACAATGCCAAGTATCAAAGGAGTGAAGAGATGTACCCTAAAACCGGAGTGGATTAAATAGTCCTTGGCCCAATTTGGGATCAAGACCAATTATGTTATGAGCCCATTAGCCCAGTTAATTGCGAATTGAGGACTTATGGCCAGCTTGGGCTAAGTCCAATCGTGTCTGGAATATTGACTTCCTGTTGGTCCATTGAAGGAGAGGCTTTGCCTCTATCCATTTAGCCAATTGGGCCAAAGCCTAGTGTTAAACACTACAGAGCAATCAGTGTTGAACACTGGGAACGAGATTGACAAGTTAGTGTTTAACACTAAAAGATATTTGGTGTTAAACACCAGCAACAAGGCTTTCAAATTATCATAAACACTAAAACAGATCAGTGTTAAACACTGGCAATGGAGATCTCAGATTAGTGTTAAACACTAAGGTAATCAGTGTTGAACACTGCGAATAAAGTTCTTTGATTAGTGTTGAACACTAAGGCCCAACAGTGTTTTAATACTGGGTTCGGGAGTTTCAATTTGGTGTTAAACACTAAGGCAAGAGGGGTCACGTGGCAACACGTGAGAGCGCCCTCCCTTCATTTGTTCTTCTGAGACTATTGTATCTTTCAGAGCATCACGTGCCATCACGTGACGGGCATTCAAATGCTTGTGTGTTAAAGCCTCTGTCAAGGGTCACGTGGGTCACGTGGGGCACTGCCTCAAAGGGGCTTTCTGTAGGTCTTTTGGGGGGGGGGTCACGTGATGACACGTGACCCTGCCTCTATGTATGTTGTTTAGAGGATCTGTTAATCGTTTCCAGGAATTAAATTCCTCGTAGGGTTGAACCCTGACAATAGTTTCGAAGGAATTAAATTCCTACTTCCTTTTGAAGATTTATATTCTGGAATAGAGTTGGACTCTGAATTTTCTGTAGGAATTAAATTCCTCATATATGTGAAGAACTGAATAGGGTTAAACCCTAATAAAAGCTTTTAAGGAATTAAACTCCCATTCTCTGTTAAATTATGATTAAAGGAATTAAATTCCCGCTGTTTCAACAGAACTAGGTTCTTAATTAGGGTTAAACCCTGTTTCTTTTTGTTCTGAAGGAATTAAATTCCCATGACACAGGGTCAAGCCCTAATTTTATTTTAAAGGAATTAAATTCCTATAGTTCTGTGAGAATTAAATTCTCGTGCTTCCGTTCCCTCTCTATGTTTTGGATCTGCATGGCAGGATCTCGACCCATTGAGAATTAAATTCTCAACTTCAAGGGGAGATGTGCACTTTGCAGATCCTCTATCAAAGAGAGAAGAAATATGTTCTTCTGTTTTATATATCAGAGTTGAACTCTGTTGAGAATTAAATTCTCTTTTCTTTCAAGGAGCCTTCCCTTTCTTACCTAGGGTTGTCTTTTGCAGAAGATCCAAATTCCTCAAAGTATCAAGGCTCTCTCCCTTTTCTTCCCTCTGCGTATATGTCTCTTTTTTGTGTCTCTTGGCTCCTATTTATAGGAGAAGCAGCCGAGTCAATTAGTTTTTTGACGTATCTTCATTGAGAGATTTGATTTGCACCCATCATTCGTCCTGGACCTTTGGATTATTAGGTGAATTTTATTCACCATTGGATTTCAAGTCCCGGGATTCTCCTTTGTTATTTCGGTTAGATTTAAAGGGGAAATCTTTCCAAACTCGAGATTTTCCCATAGATAGATGATATTTAATCATCTTTAAATCTTTAATTCGATTGGTTCCAGGTAATCGCTTTCCTTTGGAAAGATTTGAATCTCTTTCAGAATTTAATTCTGTTAGCAAAATGGGCTTTGAAAGCCGGTCACGTGTGACCACGTGACCCATGGTCACGTGTGGGCACGTGACCCTCTTTGGAATGAGCCCTCTTCTTCTTTTGCACTCTGCCTCTGCCGCTGCTTGGTCATCACGTGCCAACACATGACCATTGGTCACGTGTGAGCACGTGACCCTTGTCTGGAGCCTCTTTCCTTGATTTAGTCGGGAAGCTGAATCTGACTTGATGATGCTTTTAGGTGTCACGTGCCGACACGTGACCCAGGTCACGTGGGAGCACGTGACCCTTTCTGAAGCCTTTTCCGTGAGCCCTCCTGATTTTAAATCAGGAAACAGCACCCACTTTCTCCGACTCCGCGAGACTCAAGAGAACCGGTCCCGCTTAAATCTATATTTATTAGGGTCCTTATTTTAATTTAGTATAACTTGAGGGGGTTTTATGTAAAAATAGTTTTGACATAATTTCAAAATACACCTCAAATATTTAATTATCGTCTTTAGGGTTTTCATAGATATATGTATCTTTTATAAAAGTGAAATTTCTAGTGAGTAGAACCTAGTTTTCATTGTATATGGTATTTTATTGAAATATTGGAATTTATATTGAATTGAAATGGTAGTTTCATGTAATTGTGATTCCTTTGATTTAGAAAACATGGAATATTTATATAATATATTTAAAATAGGTCTTTTGATAATATTCATATATATATATTTAATAAAATAAATTTATTTATTTTGTAGAAATCTCATTTTCTTAAAAATTGCATCAAAAATTCCATCGAGATCGAATGCTTCTTGCGGAGGTCTGCATCTTGCTCTACTAGGCCCGAGGACGTGTGATAACCCGCACCATCCCGATCGGGGTTCCCCAAAATGGGTTGTAGAGGCGTAATTGTAAGGAATTGATTAACACTCTTTTTAAAGAAAACGGTTTTGGAAGTTTAGGGTATTTATTCGTAAAAGCGTATTATCCCATAATCTAGAATCCCAAAACTCATCGTGCTATGTCAAAAATGTGTGTTGTGAAGAGGTATGTCATTACCTCATGAGTTATCTAAAGGTAATATGGTTAAAAATGGATAACAATATCGTTTGTAAACATGATGGTATTTTACTGTAAAAGTGATATAAAAATTACAACATGAATTATTTTGAGATGAAACTTGTTCTAATATGTTTATTTTTTTTATTAAACATTATATGAGAGTATGATTTTTTATGGTTTAAGAAAAATGGAGTTTTTAAAGAAAAGAGAGTCGGAAGTCGGAATAACTCTGCTTCCGACGAGTTTTCAAAAGACGATGTTTTAGAATAGTAGAAAAGGAGGAGAGAGGGTACTTATAGGTTGTTAAGAAGGATGAGAGGTAGGGGAAGATTAGGAAAGCGTCGGGGCGTTGTTTCGTCGCCGGAATCTCCTCGAAACGTCGTCGGAATCTTGCCCTTTTCTAACTCCACTTGCACAATTTGGGACTTGGAAATTTTATAAAGTTTCGGCACGGAATTTATGAGTGAGGAGGTGTAAAATGGATGGTGGTATTTATAGGGAAAATTAGGGTTTTGGGGTAATGAAGAATGAATTAAAAATGCATTAAAATTTTGGTTTAATGCCACTTTTTAATTCACTGTTTATTTTTAATAAAAACAAACAGTACAGGGGTTAAGGGGGGAGACCAAGGGAATAGGGTTAGCAAGGTGAGGCATTACCTACGGAGGGGGGGCCGGCGACGCCGGGCCAAGGGGGAATCTCGCCTGTCCAATCCCGTCGGCTAGGGATTGGATCTCCGCCACGTGTCCCTATCACTTGGTATACCCCAGTGCACGTGTTTGTTTTCAGTGTGACTCTTCATTTTACGTGTAGTGCACGTGTAAAACCTTAGGCTTCTAAAAGATTAAAAGAAAAATACAATAAAAATATGTGTGGCTGGGGGGATTGATCACAGGGGCTATGTCACAGCAGTGCAAGGCTTTACTAATGAGCTGCAAATGCTTTCTTACTGATCAAAAGCAAATTAAATACTTATAGTGTACACAAGATTGCAAATACTCCATTTGTACATAAACTTTTAAATAATTTTCTATACATTAAAATTGGAGTGGTTACAATTTATTTTTAAATGGAATAATGAGGTGTAAATAGAGTGAGGGGAGTATGGTGAGAGCCATGCTTCAATAGTATTGACAAATGAATTTTCAATTCATTTGTGCTAACTATTGAAAGATAGTTGGTATTTTATATTGGATAAAATTGTTTTATAAAACCAAGGTTGAGCTTTTCTCTCTCATGCTTGATTCATTTTTCATTCTCACCATTTGATTGACTCTCCTCTCTTGGTTTCTTGAGCTCCTCCACCTTCATCTTCAACCTTCTCTCTACACTCTCATGTGTTGAGAATCAAGAGAGGAGGTGAGATAGAAACACACAAAGAATCTCATACTATATCCTAGACTCTTTAGACTAGCAATCTAAAGTCTCTAGTTTCTCCACTAGACTCTTAGTGTGGAGCTAGAGCCATAGACTACATCTCTTGGGTGGATCATCTTCGATGGAGGAAGACCGACCATCAAGCTCGATCCAGGAGAACCGAAAGAGCAAGTAAAGACGAACAAGCTTGATCAAGGAGATCACTAGGAGCAAACGAAGAGGATAAAAGACCGAAGGACACGAACCTTTTGGTGAGAAACTTCTATCACAGTAGTTAGCTTCTCTCATGTTTGCTAGTTTAGGTTTATGGTAGATTCTAGATCAGGTTTTTCTAGCGCCAGTTTTTCAAACTCTAAAATTTTTTGTTCCGCAAACGGCCATGGTAGATGGTCAGGGAGCTAGTGTAACCCAACATGGTATCAGAGCCATCCCATAAACCCTTACTAGCTAGTTTAAACAAGTTTAAAATATCGATCGACCAAAATTTTCGAAATCGCAATTCCATTTCACATGCTTGCTGTCGATTTTAAAAAGTGTTCAAAAAATTATACAGAGTATCTTAAAAACCATTGCAGGCGATTTTAGAAGTACTGAAGAAATTTGGGAGCACAATCTTTACATACGGCCGCGGAACCGCCGCAGAACATGCCTGTTCGCGGCGGTTCCGAGGTCGAATGGGAGCATTTGTGTACCAAAATTCTTATGGAACTTCACTGTATGGAAATGTGATTTTTGAGAAGTATTATTCTGGCTCAGATTTGTTTGAGTACTGGTTAGCACTTGGAGCCAATGCGGAAAAGTTTAGTCGATCGAAATTTTAAATAAGTGTATATCAGTACATGTGTTAGTATCTGCGACCATGAATATCATTGAGCAGTATAACCCGACTAATTTCTATATGTTCTATTAGACGGGTTTGCGAACGTGGTATTCACGTTGATGTTCTGTATTGTGCTGATATTGTGGTTGGATTGTCGTTGTGGATAGCCGATGTTGCTATGGTAGTAGTATAGCTCAGATTCGTTGTATATTTGTTATTGCGGGACGAGCGTCCGATATGTGGACAGCCGTCTCTGCCGGGATGTATATTATTTGATTAGGGTACGACCGGGTTGAGCTCGATGTCATCATTGTACATATATTTTTCTTTTCTGTACTAGGATTACCCCGTGGTAGAGTGCTCAAATAGCCGGGTTCTAGAGGGCAACGGGCTTGCATCTCATGGCGTTGAGACGGAGGGGGATTTACTCTAGAATTGGCGGGCTATTCGTCGCACTCGTAGGGGGTATAGGATGACCCACGGAGGGCGGGAGGGGCGCTCAAGTTACCAGATTCCGTGAAGTGCTGGGTGGCCCATTCACTTTGTTGATATGTGTTGTCTCACTTCTGGGATTGGTGGGTAACTTGCCGTGCTCGTAGGGGTCTAGGTTTTCATTGCACGGGCTATCCACACGACTGGGAACGTCGGGTCTCATTTGCGGCTCAATTGAAACCCGAGGCTCCAAGAATATCATGCCTGGGATGAATGCTATATATTTATGTGTTGCTTATAACCATTCTGTGTTGCTTGTTGTTGATATGTGATGTTGCTTATATCATGCCTGGGATGAATGCTATATATTTATATATACTAGTAGATGTTGTATATATTTTTCACCCGCGCTAGTCCAGCCCCCGCTCTACCGTTAGTTAAGTAACCTAACGGTGCATGACGGGACCCCGTGGCGAATGCGGATGGCATATACGTACATTGTATTTTCGTTCTTTTTTGATGTGATAGGGATTAATTGATGGGACCGCATTAATTTTGATTAATGCAAGAAAAGAAACCTAAAAGATGTTGGAACAAATTTCGAAAAACTATAGTCATAATCTTTCGCTTTGCATAATGGTATTCGGTCATGAATATCCAGCACCTCATTCTAGGAGGCAAGAGCCTGGATCCCTTCGCGGGAAGTGACCTCTTGAGCAAAGGTTTATACTGTAGATTTCTCGGTTTTCTTCAAAACCACAAGTTTTCAAAAGCGGAGCCTAAACCGCTCCTTTTCAAAACTACTTGGTTCCTTCAACGATATCAAGTTCATTACGTTAACGGTTTTTCGCCAAAAACCAGCTGTAGCCCTCCGTCATTTCCTATAAGTAATACTCAGTATTCGTGCTGCGTTTGTTGACTGTGTCAAGGCGTAGTGTATGGTAGCTGGGCACTACTTATTTGTAGCATACGATGCGATTGGTTAGGACAATCGTGTAACCTTGTTGACTGTGTCAAGGGTTATACGGATGAGTTTAATGCAATCAAGATAATGACAGGTTGAACTTGATTAGGACTTTTTGATTTGTTGACTGTGTCAAGGTCACTAAGGTCCTAGGGGAAAAAACCACATCAGGAGTTTCAAATATACATGAAACTTGCTAGCATTGCATACCTTCTGGAGTGTGCTGACTAGAGTGGCTTCCATCTAGTTTATCATGCAATGATAGTTGGATCCCGATCTCACTGATGAGTAAGATTACTCTTGAGAGATATTTTCACTTCACAATTAGCTAACCTATTAGGTGTCTAGAAAAGTGTTAACGGGGCTACACCTCTGCGGAAACGAGGTTTATTTTAATTAGGTCCGTGCGAGAGCACGAGAAACCTCCTTCGGAGTACCAACACTCACCTGGCTGAACGGTTAACGAACTTGTAAGGTGTTAATGATCCCATCTAATTCACTTTTTAAGGTTTGAAGGAGAATTCGAGGAAACAGTGGGAGCCATCCTGATTAGATAAACTAATAACCAATCTAATCTTGCAAGAGCGCACGCTGAGTGTTTCTTTTCTTTCTCTCCAGGTAGCAACCATTTCACGCCCTAATCAAGATAATAAAATGTATCGCTTGACCGATCCGAATTCTTATTCGGGGCTGGGGAACGTCAGTTCGGCTCTAACTTATTACAACAGTCATGAGAATGAGCAAAGGAAAGAGGATTACATGAATTCTTGATAACCTAATGAAGAAGAAGCGTACTATTGCATCTCCTTTAGGTGTTCTTGTTATTAAGAACTGTTTTTCGGTCAGTCCTAACTCCTGGGTACTAGATACCGGATCAAGATCTCATATCTGTAATTTATTGCAGGGACTGAGAAAAAGTAGGATGGTTGGACCCGGTGATATGTCCCTCAGAGTAGGGAATGGAGCACAAGTTGATGCTACCGCCGTCGGTGAATATCACCTAGCATTGCCAAGTGGCAATACTATGATTTTGAACAATTGCTACTATGTATCTTCCATGGTTTGCAACATCATATCAGTTTCTTTACTTGATAAAGATGGATATAAGTTTGTTCTTGATAGAAATATCATGAACATTTACTTTAATCAGGTATTGGTTGCAGAAGGTACATGTGTAATAGTATCTATATTCTAAATCAAAACATAGTTTTCAATATACAAAACACACGCAAGAGGAAGAGTTCATAAGTGAACGAATCCTACTTGTGGCATTGTAGATTTGGTCATTGTAGGGTGTTTTTTGTCAACCCATTGAGATGGGAATATGCGCGCGCTTGTCAGGCGTACTACAGATTCCCCCTGCCTAGGGTAGGCCGGGGTTTATTGATTATGGGGATCCGAATCTTCGGCAGCCACGGACTAAGCTGCCGTTAATTACCCTTCACCTTTGGGGAGGGGGAACCTCCGATTAACGGGTTAAACTGGTCATGCGAACTCAATGTGCAGTGTACGTGTGTTTTGTTTTGGAGGGAGAAAAAGTTGTTGAGGTATTTTCATTATCTTGGCCTTTATAGGCTATACACTTTACATATAGCCCCTTGGGCTTTACAAAAATGGCATTTTAGCCATCCCATGGCTCATGTGCCATTTCTTTTTGCACATAAGCCATGGGCTTACAAAAATTTGGCTTTATGCCCATTCATGCATAAAAAATTACATAAAAAATTATTTATTACATGATTTTGTTGTTGGCGTGGGGAGGCTTGGCAGCGGGCTTGGCTTGGGCATGGGCCCGCTTGACCTGGGCTTGGGCTCACTTGGCTTGGGGTTGACCTTGAGTTTGACTCGGTCAACCGGGATGCAAATTTTGACCCCTACAAAGTGCCCCCCATCAATAAATGCATACCACATATATGGGTCGTGTGCATGAAATTGATGGATCTTCTTTCATGTGGAGGCGACTTGCTTTGGTTCCCACTTTTTGGGATGCACTGCCCTTTTTACGACATGGACGGTCGACGCTTGACGCGTCTCCGAGACGGAGTATCCGTGGTAGACGTTTCCCTGGCCTGGAGTGATTTAGTAGACATGCCCCTGACACGGAGTATCGCTGGTCGACGTTTCCCCGAGGCGGAGTGTCGGCTAGTTGACGTATCCCCGAGACGGAGTGTCTGTTTGACGTTCCCCCAAGATGGAGTGTCGCTGGTCGACGTTTCCCCGAACCGGAGTGTCGGCTGGTTGACATGTCCCCGGCACGGAGTGTCTGCTTGACGTTTTCCCGGCACGGAGTGTCGCTGTTGGACGTTTCCCCGGTACAGAATGTCGCTGGTCGACATTTCCCCAGTACGGAGTGTCGCTGGTCGACGTTTCCCCGAAGTGGAGTGTCGGCTAGTTGACGTGTCCCCGGCACGGAGAGTCTGCTTGACGTTTCCCTGGCACGGAGTGTCGCTGGTCGACGTTTCCCCGAAGCGGAGTGTCTGCTGGTTGACGTTTCCCCGGCACGGTGTGTCGCTGTCGGACGTTTTCCCGGTACGGAGTGTCGCTGGTCGACGTTTCCCTGGTACGGAGTGTCGCTGGTCGACGTTTTCCTGAAGCGGAGTGTCGCTGTCGGACGTCTCCCCAGTACGGAGTGTCGCTGGTCGACGTTTCCTCGGTACGGAGTGTCGCTGGTCGACGTTTCCCCGAAGCGGAGTGTCGGCTGGTTGACGTGTCCTTGAGATGGAGTGTCTGTTGTCGGACGTTTCCCCGTTACGGAGTGTCTGTGTTGGACGCAGTGGTCGATGTTGGAATTGGTTGGTTTAATTTGTTTGATTTGAGTTGGCATCAACATCGCTACACTGGAATATGGCAGCAGGAGCGAATCATCATCTGTCTTTGAGAGGATTTGGGGATTGGGTTTTTTTTGTTTGGCATCTGCATTGCTGCACTGGAATAATGCCAGGAGCAACTCATCATTTGCCCCGAGAGGATTTGGAAATTGATGGCTTAGGAGGCAGGTTTAGATTCCTATCACCTAAGGCTTTTCAATTTTATGGGCCGTAAGGGTCCCACAAAAGCGTTTTCTCCCTACGAGTCGAAAGGATCTCGTAGGTGTATTTTCTCCTTAGGAGTCGTGGTGTGTTGCTCCTTTGTGAGTCGTAAGGATCTCACGCGGGAATTTTCACCTCACAAAGTTGAGAGGACTTTGCGAGTGCATTTCATCTCTTTTTCACAAGTTTGCGCCATTTCGGGTTTTCACAAACTCGCTGGCATTCCTGCTGTTTTTACTCACGGGCACTTTTGGGTTTTCATCCGTGCCCGTTTGTTTGTGGACATACCGTTTTATTTTGCGCTGGTGGGACTTTAAAAGTAGTCTCACCGGCAGGACTTGGGAGAGATTGGGATCGTTTTACGCCCGAGGATTGTATACGGTTTTGCAGGATGTATGATCCAGACCGTAGGGCCAAAAAAATTTCGGGACTTTGTTGGCGTCTGCATCGCTGCAATGGAATATGGTACCAGGAGCGACTCATCATACGCCATTGGGGTATGGGAGTTGGAATTTGGTTGGCGTCTGCATCGCTGCACTGGAATATGGTACCAGGAGCGACTCATCATTCTCTATTGGGATTTGGAATTTGGCTGGCGTCTGCATCGTTGCAATGGAATATGGTACCAGGAGTGACTCATCATTCGTCATTGGGATTTGGAATTTGGCTGGCGTCTGCATCGCTGCACTGGAATATGTTACCAGGAGCGACTCATCATTCGCCATTGAGATTTGGAATTTGGCTGGCGTCTGCATCGCTGCACTAGAATATGGTACCAGGAGCGACTCATCATTCGCCCTTGGGATTTGGAATTTGGCTGGCGTTTGCATCGCTGCACTGGAATATGGTACCAGGAGCGACTCATCATTCGCCACTGCCTATTGAGAAGCGATGTCTTAGGAGACAGGTTTAGATCCCTATCACCTAAGGCTTTTCAATTTTATAGGCCGTGAGGGTCCCATAAAAGCATTTTCTCCCTACGAGTCGTAAGGATCCCGCAGGTGTATTTTTCCCTTAGGAGTCGTGAGGACTCCTAAGTGTGTTTTTCCTTTGTGAGTCGTAAGGATCCCACGAAGGTTTGTTCTCCTCATGCATCGTGAGGACACATGAGTGGGTCTTCTCAATGGAGTATAGTTCCAAAGGCGGAGACCAGTCGCGTAACTGGTGATTGCTGTGGGGCACGTAACTGGTGATTGCTGTGGGGCACGGGTATGATGAGAATTATTTGAGCCCGTGGATTGTATACGGTGGTCAACATGGGGACCAACCGTAGGGCCGGGGGAATTTTGGAAAATCGGATTTTGGTTGGCGTCTGCATCGCTGCACTGGAATATGGTACCAGGAGCGACTCATCATTCGCCTTTGTTTTTTTCTTTTTTTGTTTTACCGCGATTGCTCTATCATTTCAGATTTTCTTATCGCGGAGGTCGCGATTGCCCTATCATTTTGGTTTTTATTTGCGGTTGCCCCATCATTTCGGCTGTTTATTTTCATCTTTATTTTTACTCGTTGATTTTTATTGTGAGTTGCCCTATCATTTCGGCTTTTTATTATTTTTGTTTTATTTACACATTTTTACATTCCCAGTTTAACGACTTAGAGGTCGATTGTTCCCGGTTTAACGACGTGGTGGTCGATTGTTCCCGGTTTAACGACGTGGTGGTCCTCTTTGCTTATCCCCGCCCCTTGAATTTTGATCTTGGCGGGGCTGTGTTGATGATCGTAGCTCTGTGGCTTGTCAGTTCATCTGACGACTGTGAGGCTTTCACGAGTTTGTATTGGTTCTCCACCCAATCTTTAAAAACATAGCAGTCTTCAATGGTATGACTCACCATTCTATGATATGGGCAGTATATGGGATTGCCGGTCATGTTCATCTCCTGTAGCCTCTTCGGAATAGGCAGTTGAAGACCGTTGTTCAAGGCATCCATGAATATTTCGCGGACTTTATCCCTCCTAAAGGAGTGAACTTTCTTCTTTTTCTCCATTAGAAGAGGTGCCCTTACTGATGCTGGACCCTGAGGACGATAAGTTTTTGGTTCGCCTACTGTCCGCTTACCACGTCCAGTGTATGTATCGGAGGGACTGGAGGCTGATCGCGTCTGTTTTTCACAAAGGTGTTCCGCTCTCGGGCTGGAGGGACCATCGATCGGCTGCTTTCGGATATCAATACCCAGCTCACGAACCAAAATTTGATTTTGCTGTAATTGCAATCGGGCGACTTGGGTCGTGAGATCCGCCACGACATTTGCCAGCTCATCGACTTTAGAATAGACCTTGGCCATCTTCTCATCCCTGTCCTGATGTTGCTTTTGAAGCCATTGGAATAATGCTTGTTCTATAGTTCTGGGTATGACAACGGGGTCATCCCTACCTCCTGAACTTGACTCAGCATGTACCACGGGTTCCTTTGGCTCAATGGCCGGAGTGGGCTCTTCATCATTTGGATCGGGCCGATGTTGGATGGCAACAACTGCGTCATTGTTATGGTTATAAGGCATAGGAGGACTTGTTCCTCTGAGCTCCATCATATAGACCGTATGGGTTGTGTACCCGTCTATTGCTTCTTCATTGGCAACGTTGCTCGCTTGGATCTTAACTTGTTGTCTTGGTCTGCTCTTTTTAGAGAAAGGCAGACGTCTGAGAGAATCAGGTCCCTGAAGGACTTTGGTCTCTGTTTGTATGAAATTGGCGGTCGCAGCTTGATTGTTTGTTAACACGCCAGGGGACAATGATATTTCTCCCGCCTTGTATTGTTTCTCGACCTAATCCTTGAAGATGCAACAGCCTTCAATAGTGTGTCCCAGCACTCGGTGGTATGGGCAAAAGTTGGGATGATCAGTCTTGTTCGCTTCACTTAGTCTTTTTGGTTCTGGTAGCCACAGGCCATTCTTCGGAGCATCTTTAAAAATTTTGTGGACCTTGTCCCTTCGGAATGAGTAGACCTTATTTCTTCTTTCCTCCAAAGTTGGCTCTCGAGTTTTGTTAGTTTTGGCTCCGCCCACTCTCTGCTTATTTAGAGAATTGGTGTTGTTAGAACTTCCGTCTTTTCGGTTGTCGTCCCTCCAAGGCTTCGGTCTGTTTATGAACTGAAGATCCTGAGTGGACTCGGGTTTTGAGCGTTCCAACGTTTGGACCTTTTTGGTCAGCTCTTGGAATGTTTTAAGGCCTGCGGTGCACAGGAAATGTTTCATCCAGTCCTTTAGATTTTCTATAAGAAGACTGACGGATTGGTCTTGCTCCAACGGCGGTTCGCATTTGACAGAGAGATTGCGCCATCGGACTATAAAATCCATGTTGCTTTCGTTGTTCTTTGGCTCTGTCCTTACGAGGTCGGCAATGGTGATTTTATCGCTGACACTCATGAACCTTTGCTTGAACATGGATTCTATCTGAGCGGACGTCATGATCGAGTCATCTGGTATGCTTGCATACCAATCGAAAGCAACATCCGTCAAACTATTAACAAACTGACGGAGAAGGAGCGCATCATTGCCCCCAGTATTTGCGCATGATGCTTTGAATTGGGCAATATGCCAGTTCGCATTTCCCGTCCCATCGAACCTTTCAAATTTGGGGACAACATAGCTAGTGGGAAACTCCACAAGATCGTATCGAGCAGGATATGGTCTCCCGCTACTGCTGACATCTTTTTGCGCTTCGGCTTCGGCTACCAAGGTTTTGACTTTGTCGGCAACCAAATCCATGATTTGATCTTGGGTTAGTGGGCTACTGTCATCGGCAGCCAAGACATTTCTCGAGATAGGATGTGACTGACTTTTGTGCGGTCCGCCCACCTTTGGATTTGAGGGAATAGGCATCGGCTACCTTGGGACACCGTTTCCCGGTTCACGAGCAGAGCCCTGTGCTTGATTGGGCGGCTGAGAGGCAAGTCGGGCCGTGAGCTGCATCACGACATTCGTCAAGTCGTCAATTTTTGAGTAGAGCTTGGCCATCTCCTTGTCTTTGCTTCTGAGCTATTTTCGGAGCTCTTGGAGAAGTTGCTGCTCTGCGGTCTTAGGATGGAAAGTTGGCTCATCTTCACTTTCCGAGCCCTACTCCTCATGAACTGAGGGCTCTCTCTGCCTATCAGCCTCACTGGGAGGATTTTCATCACCCTTCGGAGGATGCTGGTCTTGAGAAGTGACAGCTATATTCACACCAGGTTGGATTTAAGATGTGGTGGTCCCATCCTTGCTTTTGCTGCAAAGGTTGTCGCTGGGACGCGTGCCCACCATGTAGACGGTGTGGATAACACATTCAGCCATCCCCTCATCTTTGGCGGGGTAACCCTATTCATTGAACCTCATGAGGTTCAACCTAGAAGGAGCCCTAGCCCTTTTGTTGGCTCTATATATGAGCCTTTTCTGCCTTATCTTCTCAATTTTAAGGGCTTGGCGGGCATCCATTTCCTGGGAAGCCATCGTGAGTCGATTAGCGGGGAGCTTAGAGAAGACACCCGGTCGAGCAGTTGTCAGGGGCACCGCCGGAGCTTGCTCGAGACGCCCTGTTGCTTTGTCGGCGTTGATGGCCTTGCCCCTAGCTGGAGCAATGGAGAGTCGTCCGGAAAGGGACTTGTGCTTGGGCTGAGGTGCCCTCGCGACCATGACATTTGGCCTTTTCCCTTTTGAGACCGGCTTGTCTGTTACTGGAGCTTGAGGAGCTGGGATGGCGTTAGCTGACACAAACAGAATAGAGCCGAATGGTAGTGGCGGCTCTTCCCATTGTCGCCCAAGACTGGCCGGGAGGACCGTCCTGGCGTCCATCTTCATTGTGTAGGAGATGGGAGCTGTGTCGAGAGCTGAGCTGATCCTTGGAGACATCTTTGCTGCGTCCGAAGATTGCAATTGGAGAACGTGAACCTGCACAACAAAAAAACATGATTTTAGTATAGGCAATTGATATGCATATTAATTGAGTTCTCATGAAAGCTTAACTCGAAATATGGGAGGAGAGATAGGTCCCATCGGGCGTGCCAGAATCTGTAGGGTATTTTTCGTCACCCCATTGAGATGGGAATACACGCGCGCTTGTCAGGCGTACTACAGATTCCCCTGCCTAGGGTAGGCTGGGGTTTATTGATTGTGGGGATCCGAATCTCCGGCAGCCGCGGACTAAGCTGCCGTTAATTACCCCTCGCCTTTGGGGCGAGGGAACCTCCGATTAATGGGTTAAACTGGTCATGCGAACTCAAAGTGCAGTGTACGTGTGTTTTGTTTTGGAGGGGGAAAAAGTTGTTGAGGTATTTTCATTATCTTGGCCTTTATAGGCTATACACTTTATATATAGCTCCTTGGGCTTTACAAAAATGGCATTTTAGCCATCCCATGGCTCATGTGCCATTTCTTTTTGCACATAAGCCATGGGCTTATAAAAATTTGGCTTTATGCCCATTCATGCATAAAAAATTACATAAAAAATTATTTATTACATGATTTTGTTGTTGGCGTGGGGAGGCTTGGCCGCGGGCTTGGCTTGGGCATGGGCCCGCTTGACCTGGGCTTGGGGCCACCTGGCTTAGGGTTGACATTGATTTTGACTCGGTCAACCGGGGTGCAAATTTTGACCCCAACAGTCATATCGGAGAGAAAAGACTGAGTAAATTGCATAAAAATGGATATTTGAATACGTTAGAATTTTCATCTTATGAAACTTGTCAGTCTTGTCTCAAGGGAAAGATGACCAAATCTCCGTTCACGGAGAAAGAGCAGCAGAGCTTTTGGGACTCATACACAGTGATGTATGTGGTCCGATATCTATACATGCAAGGGGTGGGTTCTCGTACTTCATTACATTCACTGACGATCTCTCTAGGTTCGGATATGTGTATCTGATGAAACACAAATCTGAAACTTTTGAGAAGTTCAAAAAATATAAGAACGAAGTAGAGAACCAGACTGGCAAAAATATCAAGATCCTCCGATCTGATAGAGGAGGGGAGTACTTAAGCACGGAATTCCTAGAATACCTAAAAGAGAATGGAATTCTCTCTCAGCTTACTCCTCTATATACACCATAACATAACGGTGTATCGGAGTGGAGGAATCGTACCCTATTGGATATGGTTCGCTCCATGATGAGTAATACTGAGTTGTCTCTTTTATTTTGGGGATATGCGCTTCAGACAGCGGCACATCTTTTGAATCAAGTTCCATCTAAATCCGTGCCTAAAACTTCATATGAAATATGGAGTGGCAAGAGTTTGTATCTTAAACGTGTTAAGATTTGGGGTTGCCCTGCTTATGTCAAAATGAAGAACCCACACAAACTCGAGGCACGATCAGTTTTGTGTAAGTTTGTGGGATACCTAAAGGATTCTAATGGATATCTATTCTACCACGCAGAGGAACAAATGATTATTGTTTCTCGGAACGCCACATTTTTGGAAATAGAATTTCTTGCAAAAAATATTAATGACAGCGTGGTAGAACTGGATGAAGTTCCAGAAATACAAACTATAACTGAAGATTTGGTGGAACTGCTTGATTCAGCAATACCCGACGAACCCCAGCCACTCCGCAGATCTAGTAGGATTTCTCATCTGCCCGAGAGATACTACGATTTTCTCATAGATGGGGATCGAGAGGATTGCATCATGGAAGAAAATGATTCTACTAGTTTCAAGCAGTCCATTATCAGTAGGGACTCTGATAAATGGCTGGATGCTATGCGATCCGAAATGGAGTCCATGTACGCAAATAAAGTGTGGACCTTGGATATTGCTCTACCTGGGTTAAAACCCGTTGGATGCAAATGGATCTACAAAAAGAAGATTGGTGTAGATGGACAGGTAGAAACCTATAAGGCTAGACTTGTTGCAAAAGGTTTTCGTCAAAAACCAGGTGTGGACTATGATGAGACCTTTTCTCCAGTGGCTATGCTCAAGTCCATTCGGATCCTACTTGTCATTGCTGCCTTCCATGACTATGAAATCTGGCAGATGGATGTAAAAACGGATTTTCTAAACGGAAGTTTGGAAGAGTGCGTTTATATGGATCAGCCGGAAGGTTTTGTAGACAGCGGGGCAGCGAGAAGGTGTGCAAGTTGCTTAAATCTATTTATGGATTAAAGCAGGCATCGTGGAGCTGGAACATCTGTTTTGATGAAACAGTCAAGGAATTTGACTTCATCAAGAACGAAGATGAGCCTTATATATATAAGAGGATTGTAGGACGAACTGTCGTATTCCTAGTCTTGTACGTGGACGACATTCTTTTGATAGGAAATGATATTCCTATGCTACAATCGGTCAAGCTGTTCTTGTCACAAAGGTTCTCCATGAAAGACCTGGGTGATGCTTCGTACATTCTGGGGATTAAGATCTACAGAGATAGATCTAAGAGATTATTGGGACTTTCACAGTCCAGGTATATAGAGACCATACTAAAGAGATTTAATATGGAAGATTCCAAGCGCGGTAACATACCCACATTGCACGGAATCACCCTCTCCAAAGAGATGTCTTCCAAGACTGATGAAGAGAGGGTTCGCATGAGCACTATACCCTACACTTCGGCGGTATGATCTATAATGTATGCGATGCTATGTACCAGACCAGATGTAGCTTACGCACTTAGCGTAGTAAGCCGGTATCAGTCAAACCCAGGAGAGAACCACTGGACAGCAGTGAAGAACATTCTTAAGTAACTGAGAAGGGCTAAAGAACTGTTCCTGGTATACGGTAATGGGGACCTCCAGGTGGAGTCTTTTACCGACTCGAGCTTCCAGAGTGACAAGGATGACATCAAGTTTGTCTCGGGTTTTGTGTTTACCCTCAACGGAGGGGCGGTCTGTTGGAAGAGTTCCAAACAGGACATCGTCGCAGACTCGACGATGGAGGCTGAATACATTGCTGCCAACGATGCCGCAAAAGAAGCCGTCTGGATTAGGAAGTTCATTACTGAACTTCAGGTGGTTCTATCCATTGTTAATCCAATTCCTTTGTATTACGACAACAATGGAGCTATGGTTTTAGCGAAGGAACCACGGTCCTATCAGAAATCCAGACACATCTTGAGGCGGTATCACCTGATCAGGGAGATCGTTGATCACCGGGAGATCGAGGTGTGGAGAGTGGACACAAAAGACAACATGGCGGATCCATTCACCAAGGTCCTTCCTCAAGCACAGTTCGGGAGACTATTTGAGAAGTTGGGTATGCGATACGCCAACAACTGACCCTAGTGCAGACGTTGGGTACTCGGTACGCTAATATATGGCCTTAGTGAAAGTGGGAGATTGTTGGATATGTATGCTTTAGAGGCCATTATTGTATATGTATACATGTGGATGCTTGGATATATGTATGTACAGGACAATCTTGCTCGATATGATAGTTTGCTATCTGGTTTGTCTTTATCTTAACATGCGCGTATGTTTTACTTGTTATTACATATCATTTATACATGTTGATAAAACCCTTAGGATCATTGCTTGACTACCTGCGTTGTGATGGCGACCATACTTGTGGGAGCTGGGTAGTCGATAAACATATTCTTAAAAGGTCCCTAGTCGTGGGAGTATCGAGACTGGGCATCGATTTCCTGAGTAGACTAGTATATACGTTTCTAGATCCTGATGAGGGATGATGGTTGGTCCCGCATGTTGGGGTTAAAAATTACACCCTGGTTGACCAAGTCAAAATCAAAGTCAACACCAAGCCAAGTGGGCTCAAGCCCAGGTCAAAGGAACCGCCCCATGACAAAAGGAATGAAGCCATAAATTGGTTTAATGTAATTCTTTTTTTTTATATATATGCATAGAAATAGATGTATGTAAAATTAGCAAAAAGCCAAAATTTTGTATACCCTATGACTTATGTGCAAAAAGAGATAAGCACATAAGGCATGAGGTGACATAAGTGCCATTTGGCAAAGCCCAAGGGGCTATATGTAAACATGATGAAAAAATCAATGACAACTTTTTCTCTCTCTAAAAGAACTAGGATTTGTGCTTCCTTCTCCTTCTTCAAGGTTCTAAAACCTTCTTCCCCTTTTTTGAATTAAATCAAGAGTTCAATCTCTCTTTATCCAAAAAGAAATTGTTTTCACTATAAAACCCTTAAAAAGGAACTCGGATCTTTCATCAAATCCCCAAAAGGGAAGATTTTTTAGTTCCACCGCTCTTTTCTTCAAGATCTAGCCAACGGAGAGGAAGAAGAAGGATACCCATCTCCAAAAATCCCATTCCGGGAGTATTTGAGGCTCAAAAAAAGATCCAAAGATTTCTAAGAGTTTAACTCCATTTAAGATCTGTTGGAGTTTAATTCCATAAACAAAATCCTTTTAGGAGTTTAACTCCAAATCTACACATAATCCCTGTTAGGAGTTCAACTCTAAAGCCCCCCTTGGGAGTTCAACTCCTAACCTAGGGGCTAAGCCCCTTTTCCCGCTGGTGTTTCTACCGGTCGCGTGTCTTGCACGTGGCCCATGGGCGTCCAGCGGTCGCGTGCAGGGCATGTGACCCGCGGGCGCTAAGCGCCCACGTGCGCCTCATGCGACTTGCCGGCGCTCAGCTCCCAGCGGTCGCGTGCAGCTCACATGACCCGCTGGCGCCAAGCGGTCGCGTGCTGTGTATGTGACTCGCGGGCGCCCAGTGCCCACGCGCCTGGCACGTGACCCGCGGGCGCCAAGCGCCTGGCACGTGACCCGTGGGCGCCCAGCGCCTACGTGCCATGCACGCGTCTTTAAGACGCTCCCCACCCCTCATTTTCCGTGCACTCCACACCAGAAACACGTCTCCCGGATAGCGGGACTCCCGTAAACTCTGCGAGGCCCCCGATATACCCAAGACCCTTCAAAACACAACACACGCGCACGGCACATTGAGTTCGCATGATCAGTTTGACCCGTCAATCGGAGGTTCCCTCGCTCCAAAGGCAAGGGTAATTAACGACAGCTTAGTCCGCGGCCGCCGGAGATTCGGATACCCACAATCAATAAACCCTCGCTTACCCTAGACAGGGGGAATCTGTAGTACGCCTGACAAGCGCGTGCGCATTCCCATCTCAATGGGGTAACGAAAACACCCTACAGATCTGGCACACCCGGTGGGACCTTTCTCTCCTCCCATATCTCGGGTCATGTGTTCATACGAACTCATTTAGCATATATGCCGATGTTTGTTTTGAAATAATGTTTTTTTCATGCAGCAATCAACTTTCGACAACGATGTCTCCTAAGATGAATTCAACTTCCGACACGAGCCCGATCTCGTACGCGGTCAAGATCAATGCCCGTGTGGTTCTCCCTGCCAGTCTCAGCCGGCAATGGGAGGAGCCACCTCGTCAATTTGGTTCCGTCATCATTTACCCTGCTGGAAGCGCTCATCTGGCGGAGGTCACGGCAAACCAAGCTGCCAAACCGACCTCAAGAGGCAGGAGGCCGAACATTGTGGTCGCCAAAGCATCCCACCCTAAATGCAAATATGTATTCGAACGGCTCTCCACTGTTCCGACTGGGGGCAAGGCCGTCAACACCAATGGGGCCACAAAGCAGCTCCAGCAAGCTCAGACGTTGCCCTTGACGATCGAGCGAGCATGCATATTTTCTGGACTCTCTGTTAGTCGGTCTACAATGTTGTCCCGAAGGGCCGAAGCCTGCCAAGTGCTTAAAACAGAAAGGTTGAGACGGAAGCTGCTCAGGTATCGAGCCAACAAAAGGGCCAGGACTTCTGCCAAGTGGAATCTTATGAGGTTCCAAGAGCAGGGTCACCCTGCGACGATGGCTGAGTCGGCCGTAAAAGTCAGCAATTCCTTCGAACCTCTGAAGTGGGTTCAAAAAAATGCCACGACCGCCAGAATCAAGAAGACATCGGTCCGAACAATGCTACAAAGGGACGTGTCCCAGCCCCAATAGAGAAAGCATAACACTGTCTCTTCGAGAGTCTATCAGGCGCTCTATGTCGTGCGAAAGCAGCGAGGCAGATCTAGAAAAGAGGCGCCAGCACCACTCATGAATCCAGTCAGGCCAGCCATCTTCAATCGATTGTCCGCTATCAAAACAGAAGGGTCAAGACGGTGGTCCACAAAATCAGCTACCAACAATGAAATGATGGCCGGATATGTTATCCATACGGTCTATATGGCGGGCGCGCGCCCCAGCGACAACCTGCGCAGCAAGAGCAAGGATGGGGCCACCACATCCCAAGCCCAATCTCGCTTGAATGTGGTTGCCGCTTCCCAAGATCAGCCGCCTCCACTGGATGAAGAAAACCCTCTCGATGAGGCCGATAGGCAGAAAGACCCCTCAGTCCATGTAGAGTCAAGCTCAGACAGCGAGGAAGAGCCGACTTTCCGCCCCAGGACCGCAGATCAAGAGCTGCTTCAAGAGCTTCAAAAACAGCTCAGGGGCAAAGATAAAGAGATGACCAAGCTCTATTCAAAAATTGACGACCTAAAGAACGTTGTGATGCAGCTTACGGCTCAAATTGATCGGGCGCCTCCCAATCAAGCACAAGTTTCTATTCATGAGCAGGGTGATGACAACCTGAAGCAACCGATGCCTGTCCTTTTAGGTCCAAGATTGGGCGAGCCGCACGAAAGCCGGCCACATTCCGCTTCTGGGGACGCCTTGGCCCCAGATAGCGCCATCCCGCTAACACAAGATCGGATAATGGATTTGGTCGCTAGCAAGGTTAAAACATTGGTAGCCAAAGCTGAAGCCCAGAAAGAAATCGGCAGTAGTGGGCGGCCATATCCCGCACAATACGATCTGATTGAGTTCCCGAGCGGCTACGTCATTCCTAAGTTCGGAAGATTTGACGGGACGGGAAATGCAAATCAGCACATCGCTCACTTTAAAGCGTCATGCGGAAATACAGGGGGAAATGATGCGCTCCTTCTTCGTCAGTTTGTCAATAGCCTGACCGGTGTTGCTTTTGACTGGTACGCAAGCATACTAGACGGGTCCGTCATTACTTTTGCCCAAATGCAGTCTTTGTTTCGGCAAAGATTCATGAGTGTCAGTAACAAAATCTCCATCGCTGACCTCGTGAGAACCAAGCCGGAGAAAAATAAAAGCAACATGGACTTTATTGCCCGATGGCGCAACCTTACTGTCAAGTGCAAACCGCCGCTAGAGCAGGACCAGTCCGTCAGCCTCCTCATTGGGAACCTCAGCAATTGAATGGTCCCATTCTTATGTACAGCAGGCCTCAAGACGTTTCAGGAGCTAACCAAGAAAGTCCAAATGCTGGAACGCTCGAAGCAAGAGTCTACCCCGAACTCTCAGAGAGACAAGACTTGGAAAAGCAAGAGGGACGACAACCGTAGAAGCGGGAATTCCAGCAATACCAATGTCTTCAATGCGTCTGATAATGAAGACAAGCGAAAGGCAGGCGAATCCAAAACCAACCGGTATCGAAAGCCAGTGCTGGGAGGAGAAGGGCCTTCCTAGAGGAGAAAAAGAACAAGGTTTACTCTTTCAGAAAGGACAAGGTCTGCAAGATATTCAAAGATACCCTGAACAACGCTCTACAATTGCTGGAGTCGAAAAGACCTCACGAAGCAAAAATGACCGACAATCCTCTATATTGCCCGTACCACCGATTAGTGAGCCATGCAATCAAGGATTGCTATATCTTCAAAGACTGGGTCGAGAAGCAGTACAAGACTGGAGAGATCAAGCTGTCCAAGAGTGTGTTGGTGAATAATCAAGTTGCAACCACCAACTTTATAAAGACAGAAGCTGAAACCTTCTGGGAGCAGACAGTTGAACCCGCTGCCCTGAGAAATGAAACTGACTCACCGCATCCTCCGTAGAGTACGCACATATCTAATAAGACGAAGAAGATGATAAAGCTACTTCGGAAAGAGCCCAGAACAGAATGGGAAGGGCAGAAGAAGCCTACCATTCCAACTGCCAATTCGGCTCCATCAGACTCAAAAACAAAAAGCTTAAGAAGAAGAAAAGTGTAGCTCGACACGAAAAAGAGTCTGCAGGGAGATCGACCATTCAAAAATAAATTGATTCCCTCGAAGACTATGAACAGAAGGAAAGAACTCTGATTCAATTGAAGGAGTTCCTCCCTGTAGAAGTGGCTGAAATTCTGGAGGAGTTAGAAGAAGACTCCAATGAAGAGATCCCTATAGTGACCTGCTACGCCATCCATCTTGGCAGCGACTTTGAGGAGGAGCTCTGTTTTCCCGAAGAGGACGAGGAGCTCGCCACAAAGGCCAACCAAATCCAGCTCAGAAGCGGTAGAGCTCTGTCGCCAAATCAGGGCAACGCCCTAAAAGGGAAGGAAAAACAAGTCACTAATGAGGAAGATGGCAAAGAACCGGCTAATGAAAACTCAAGTCCTTCCTCAGTGGACTACAATGTCTTGGCTCATCTCCGGAAGCTTCCGTCTCTCTTAAGCATCTATGATGCTCTGGTCCTGTCCAAGGATCTCAGAGATATTCTCATTCATGCTCTACAAAATCCCGAGCGGTACCAGGCTCGCTTTGCGGAATTTAATATGAAAGAAGCCCAATACACCCTGCATACTACCGTGGTCACGTTTAAGGACGAAGACCTGCTACTGGAAACAGCTGAGCATAACCGGCCGCTTTACGTGACAGGGTACAACGACGGAGATCGGATTAATCACATATTGATTGATCCGGGATCCTCAGTGAACATCATGAACTTGCGGACTCTGAAGAGTTTTTCAATGGATGTTCGACACCTGTCAAGGGAAAGGATTGTCATTCAAGGCTTCAATCAAAACTGTCAGCAAGTTCTGGGATCTATAGCTCTGCCAATCAAATTTTGGGATCTGCAAACCGAAGTTAAGATATACATGATCGACGCTGACACGTCTTATAAAATTCTCTTGGGACGTCCGTGGCTCCACGATTATGGCATCGTTCCGTCAACTCTCTATTAGTGTATGAAATATACCAAAACGAAGAAGAAAGACGCATTGATGGAGACATCCAGCCGTTCGGTGTGCATGAAGTCCGATATGAAGATTCTCGGTACTTTGTAAATCTCCAAAGTGCTGAGCCACAGCTGACCAAAGACAGAACGGTCCCGAAACTCAAAGGCAAATCTGAGCCGGCTGTCACTTTCAAAAGCAAAAACCCCCAAGTGTGTCCGCATTTCGGCAGTGACACTGATGAGTCTGATACTGGAAGTCCGTCCTTCCGTAAATCCCCTTCTCACTTCGGTAGCGATACGGACGAGTCTGATACTGAAGGCCCATCTGGCAGCAAAATTCGCCTCCGTTTAGGTAATGACACTGGAGAATCAGAAGAAGAGGATCCGTCTTGTAACAGCTATGTAGATTGAGCCCTCATAAAAAAAGCGAAGCTAAGAGAAACTTTCAAGACTACAGAAGGGTCCCTAGCTATCATAAGGGTGCCGGAGCAGATGTGCAAGGAGTTAGATGCATTGTCAGTCTCCACTATGGACCAGCTTAAAACTTTCTACGTTCCTGGAAGGAGAAGTGGACAGAAGGGCATCCTGTTTTATGGGTCAGATCCTGTCGCGCACCCGGACGATTTGTCTGTGACATGCCTTCCATACGAGAGTGGCATAAGGGTCATCCTCAATCCCAGATATTATGCGCCTGAGATGTGGGAATACTTTAAAAAGTGCGGGTGTCGGCTATATCAAATGGACTCCGAAGCAATGTTTTATGAAGGGCTATGGCATCCGCCTCAGGTCCGAGAACTCATCAATGGACGAATCCCAGATAGACGGAGCATAGGTTTCATTTAGCTTGATGCCAAAGCATGCTATATGATCCATATTGGTGAGGCCGGCAAAGAGTCAAATGATGAAGACGAGCTAGCCGAGCTAGAAGAAGCCCCTCAAGAGCTCGAAGATGGCGGACAAGCAACCTTCGATGAGCTAACCGAGATCGATTTGGGAGCACCTGATAATCCAAGGCCGACCTACATCAGCTCACTCTTGTCAGAGAAAATAAAAGAGCAGATAATTGTCCTGCTGCATGAATTCGCCGACTGTTTCGCGTGGACGTACAAAGAAATGCCTGGCATTTCCCCTGAAGAAGCCGTGCATAAGCTGATTATATCTCCTGATGCTAAGCCAGTAATACAAGCTCCTCGAAGAATGAGAAGGGGACTGGAAGAAAAGGTCATCGAGGAAACCAAGAAACTCATCGATGCCGGTTTCATCAGGGAAGAGAAATATGCAGACTGGATCGCATGCATTATGCCAGTAAAGAAGAAAAATGGGCAGATCCGGGTTTGTGTTGATTTCAGGGACCTTAACAAGGCATGCCCTAAATATGATTTTCTGCTTCCGGTCATGGAAATGATGGTCGATGACACATCAAATTATGAGCTGTTCACCTTCATGGACAGTTCGTCTGGGTACAATCAGATAAAATGTCGCCGGAGGATGAGAGGCATACAGCATTTCGAACCCCGATCGGCATATACTGTTACAAAGTGATGCCGTTCGGACTGAAGAACGCAGGTGCTACATATCAAAGGGCAATGACCAATATCTTCGATGACCTAATCCATAAAGTCGTTGAATGTTATGTTGATGATCTGGTCGTCAAGACTAAGGCCAAGGCCGATCACATCCAAGATCTTAAGACTGTTCTCACTAGACTGAGGGAATACGATCTGAATATGAATCCTCTGAAGTGCGCTTTTGGCGTGCTATCGGGAAAATTCTTAGGCTTCATAGTCCGACATTGAGGGATCGAAATTGACCCATCCAAGATAAAGGCCATCATGGAGATGCCCCCTCCGAAGAATCTGACGCAGCTAAGATCTTTTCAAGGTAAGCTTGCTTATATACAAAGGTTTATCTCAAATTTAATGGGGAGATGTAGGCCTTTCTCAAAGCTCATGAAGAAAGGAGCTCCTTTTGTCTGGGATGCCGAATGTCAAGAAGCGTTCGAAAGCATCAAACGGTACCTGTTGCACCCTCCAGTGCTTGCTGCTCTTATTTCAAATAAACCGTTGATTCTCTATACTGCCGTGCTAGATGAGTCACTCGGTGCGCTCCTTTCCCAGAACAATAAGGAGGGAAAAGAAAATGCCCTCTACCATCTCAGTCGAACTTTAGTCGGGACGGAACACAACTATTCCTCGATCGAAAAGCAATGCCTGGCTCTGATGTTCGTTGTGAAAAAGCTGAGGTACTATCTGCTCGCTCATCAGGTTATGCTGATCTCCAAGGTCGACCCACTTAAACACTTAATGACCAAAGCAAGTCTAGTCAGTAGAATGGCGAGATGGGCTGTCATGCTGCTTGAATTTGACATAATCTATACTCCCCAGAAAGCAGTAAAAGGGCAAGCCCTCGCCGACTTCCTTGTTGCTCATTCCATACCAGAAGGGTTGCCGCTCAATTGCGAGTTACCCGACGAACAAGTGCTGCACCTTGAGGATGATGAGCCATGTTGGGAGCTCTACTTCGATGGAGCCTCATCAATGAGGAGCTCCGGCAAATCAAGCACCCCGCCGATAAAAGTAGGGATAGGATTGGTGTTCATCACGCCATTGATGGGAACCCTACGACGTTCTTTTTCTCTCACCGAGCCTCGTACAAACAACGAGGCTGAGTACGAAGCTCTGATAGCTGGTCTGGAGCTCGCTATAGAAATGGAAATCCTTCGGCTATGGGTTTACGGTGACTCCCAGCTTGTCGTCAACCAGGTAAGTGGTGACTATAAGATATACAGACCCGAGTTAGTTCGATATAGAAGCCGAGTGGTGGAACTCATGAAACGGTTCACTCACATTGAAAGAAGTTGAACGGAAAAGCCGACATACACGCTCGCCTAGCTAAAGAGCTAGCTGATCCTGACATGGGCGAAATTCTAATCACAGTCAGAAGCCGTCAAAATTTTCCTCTAGTCTCTTTGTGTGAAGAAGAAAGCGTAGAATAAGAGAACAATCCTGTCGAAGAAGCTTTGATCATTCAAGACGAGCCCGATTGGATAGAACCCTTCATAGAGTACCTCCGATACGACAAGCTGCCCGAAGAAAAATCTGCGAGGATTCAGCTGAAGAAGAGAGCTCTCCGATACTTGTTTGTAAACAATACGCTATACCGCAGATCATATGACCAACTCTGGCTCAGGTGCCTGTCATTGGCCGAAGCCTAAAAAGTCATGAAAGAAGTTCACTCAGGCGTCTGCGGAGTTCACCAATCCGGCCCTAAAATGCGGCTTCAGATCAAACGGCTTGGATATTACTGGCCCACCATGATAAGGGATTGCGAAGAGCATGCAAAGACATGCCATCTCTGCCAAATTCACGGCGATTTCATTCACAAGCATCCCAATCCGTTGCATCCTACGGTGACGTCGTGGCCTTTCAAAGTTTGGGGCACCGACATAGTTTGCCCAATTGATCCTCCATCATCCAAAGGCCACCGGTTCATATTGGCTGCGATAGACTACTTCTTCAGATGGGATGAAACTGTCCTGCTAAAAGAAGTTAAAACAGAAGATATTTTGACGTTCTTCAGACATAATATTCTATACCGCTTCAGTACACCAAGAATGATCATTTCTGACAACGGGACTTCTTTCAAGAGCTTCAAAATCTCAAGGTTTGCTACTCAGCACAAGATAGACTGGAGATATTCCTCTATCTATAATCTAAGGGCCAATGGGCTAGCCGAAGCCTTCAATAAAACTCTATGCAAAGCTTCTGAGGAAAAATGCTTCAGCCAGCAAGAGAGACCGGAATCTTAAACTTCACGATGCGTTGTGGGCATATCATACCACACACCGCACTCCAACTCCGTCCACTCCATACTCACTACTCTACGGAGTGGAAGCAATCCTCCCGCTCGAAGTCAAAGTTCCAAGCCTACGAATGGCCGTCCAACACGAGTTGACGGAGGAGGAAAACGTCCTCCTTCGTCTCGAAGAGCTTGACGCCCTCGAAAAAAGGAGGCTCACGGTGCTGCAAAATCTGAAGCTATACCAAGCCCAAATGTCATGGGCCTATGACAAAATGACCCGTCTCTGCACTTTCAAGAAAGGCGAATTAGTGTTGGTCCTCAAAAGGCCGATCATCTCCAATCGACATGCCAAAGGAAAATTCGATCCAAACTGAGAAAGACTATGCGTCATCGAGAAAGTGTTCGATGGAGGATCCTACCAACTAATAAGTGTCGAGCGAGAAAGGCCCATGCCATCCATCAATGGCCGATATCTCAAGAAATAATATACGTGAATGCTCCAAGTGGCGGACGAATTGAGCATACCGGCCCTACGGTTTGGATCATACATCCTGTAAAACCGTATACAATACACGGGCGTAAACGACCCATATCTCTCCCAAGTCCTGCCGGCGAGACTACTTTTAAAAGTCCCACCAGCGATAAAAAAATGGTATGTCCACAAGCAAAACGGGCACGAATGAAAACCCGAAAGGGCTCCGTGAGTAAAAACAGCAGGACTGCCGGCGAGTTTGTGAAAACCCGAAAGGGCGCAAACTCGTGAAAAGAGATAAAATACACTCGCAAAGTCCTCTCGACCTTGTGAGGAGAAAATCCCTGCGTGAGATCCTTACGACTCACAAAGGAGCAACACACTTAGGAATCCTCATGATTCCCAAGGAGAACAAACACCTGCGGGATCCTCTCAACTCGTAGGGAGAAAATGCTTTTATGAGACCCTTATGGCTCATAAAATTTAAAAGCCTTAGGCGACAGGGATCTAAACCTGTCTCCTGAGCCATCGCTCCCCAACGGGCAACGGCAAATGATGAGTCGCTCCTGGCATTTCGCTTCAGTGTTAGCGGTGCTGATGCCAACCCAAAACCCAAACCCCAAGTTTTCCCAAGGGCAAATGATGAGTCGCTCACATTGCTTCAGTGTTAGCGGTGCTGATGCCAACCAAAAACCCAAATCCCAAGTCTTCCTTGGGCAAATGATGAGTCGCTCCTGGCATTGCTTCAGTGTTAGCGGTGCTGAAGCCGACCCAAAAACCAAATCCTAAGTCCTCCCGGGGCAAATGATGAGTTGCTCCTAGCATTATTCCAGTGCGGCAATGCTGATGCCAAACAAAATCCAAATTCCAAGTTTCTCTCAAATTAAAAAATCCTGCTAAATAAGGCAGAAATCAAACAGATCAAATCAAAGTTCTACCCGGCAGCACTTCTAAGCTCAAAAGTCCCGCTGGACGGGTAGGAAACTCCTAAAATAAATCAAATCAAACAAATCAACCCAGACACCGTAGAAAGCGAAGCAAGTCAACTTCAATCCCGACACCGCAAGAAGCGGAGCAAGTCAAATCAAGAACCGACCGTCCAAGTCGTAAAAAGGGCATAACCGACCGTCCACGTTGCTAAAATGGCAGAACCGACCGTCCACGTCACAAAAATGGCAACACCGACCGTTCACGTCACTAAAATGGCAGAACCGACCGTCCAAGTCGCAAAAAGGGCAGAACCGACCGACCACATCGCTAAAATGGTAGAACCGACCGTCTACGTCGCAAAAATGGAAGCACCGACCGTCCACGTCGCTAAAATGGAAGAACCGACTGTCCACGTCGCAAAAATGGCAACACTGACCGTCCAAGTCGCTAAAAGGGCAGCACCGACCGTCCATGTCGCAAAAAGGGCAGAACCGACCGTCCACGTCGCTAAAATGGCAGCACCGACCGTCCAAGTTGCTAAAATGGCAGCACCGACCGTCCAAATCGCAAAAAGGGCAGCACCGACCGTCCAAGTCGCTAAAAGGGCAGCACCGACCGTCCAAGGAGTAAAAAATAGCAGCATCGACCGTCCACGTCGCGAAAAGGGAAGTATCGACCTCCACGTCGTCAAAACGGGAGTCAAATCAAGTCAACTCTACGTTGTTCCCCTCCGAAAGACGCGGCGGAGACGCGGTGAACGTCTTGCCTGAGATTCGGGGCAGATGCTATATGGTTTTATCCGTCTACCTCTCCGAAGATGCCAAGTTGATTTATGGCACCGTGTATCGGAGGTTTAGACGGATGCGGCCGATGTAGCAGATTTCGTCAGATTCCCCCTCGCTAGAGGGGTTTTTGATTGTGGGGATGCTCTTCCCTGCAGGCGCAAGCCCCTGCAGTTAATTACGCTACCGCATCGCGGTAGCCACTTTCTCCTTTTCCAGAATTTCACTTCGTGTCGTGTGTGTTTGTTTTGTTTGTGGTTGCCCGTGGATTGTATATGGAGACTGAGTAATGCCGTCGCCCGTAGGACGTGGATTAGTCCAAATCCGTATTTACTTAGATTTGGGTTTGGTGTTTTAGTTTAAGGATACGTTAGCCGTGTTGAGGCTAAGATCAACTTTAACGTTCGTTAAGGATACGTTAGTCCTGTTTGAGACTAAGATCAACTTAACGTGATGATCTATTTGATATATGGCCGTCGGGACTCATCACCTCTCTGACGTCGTTGAAGGATTACAAAGATTGGTATCAGAGGAGTTCAGAGATGTACCCTCGAACCAGAGTTGATTTAGAGTTTTATAGTCCATTTGAATGTTTAAGGATACGTTAGCCATGTTTGGGGCTAAGATCAACATAAACGGGATCGTTTAGATCCGACAAAAGAGCATTTGGAGGCTCTATTGTTCCAGTTTAGGGACGTAGTGGTCCGTACGGAGTTTAAGGACGTTGCGGTCCATTGCCAGTTTAGGGACGTGGTGGTCCATCTTCCAGTTTAGGGACGTGGTGTCCCATATTCCAGTTTAGGGACGTGGTGGTCTATGTTCCAGTTTAGAGACGTGGTGGTCCATTATTAGTTTAAGGACGTCTCGGTCCAACATTGGTTTAAGGACGTCTCGGTCCAATATTAGTTTAGGGACGTTTCGGTCCGATATTAGTTTAAAGACGTTTCGGTCCGATATTAGTTTAAGGACATTTCGGTCCAATATTAGTTTAGGGACGTTTCGGTCCGATATTAGTTTAGGGACGTTTCGGTCCGATATTAGTTTAAGGACGTTTCGGTCCACGAGTTTAAGGACCCCGCAGTCCATCTTGATGTGTGGTCATCGGGACCCGTCACCTCTCTGATATCGTTGAAGGATTACAACGATAGGTGTCAGAGGAGTTCGGAGATGTACCCTCGAACCGGTCGTAAATTGATTTGAGAGAGAGCAGCTGTGCTCAGTCAATTTAATTTGAGGACTTATGGCCATGATTGGGCTAAGTCCAGTTGAAAATGTTCAATACCTTTATTTATTTTTGGTCTATTAGACCTGTGCTAGGGCTTTGCCCACACTTAAATAATGCATTGCATTACTTCTATTTTTTTTTGGTTTGGGCTCTGCCCATAAAAGATGCAGAGCATCAATTTGTTTTGGGGCTCTGCCCATTTATAAATGATGCAGAGCATCAATTTCACTTGGGCTCTGCCCCTTTTTATTGCTTTGCAATTTACTTTGGCTTGCTAGGTCTTTTTGACTTGGGCCTGGCCCTTTAGCAGAGGAAATGCATTGCATCTTCAGGCGCTTTGCGCCAATCAAAGAGCGCAAGCGCTTGTGGTGAGGACACGTGTCATGCAAGCGCAGTGCGCTGCGCCAGTGCGCTGTGCTGCTGCGCTGCTGACACGTGTCACGCTCTGAGGAGCGCAAGCGCAACAGTGCAATTTTTCAAGTGCAGAGCACTATTAATTTGAGAATCTTTTAGATTCAAGAAAACCAATGGTTCATAAAGGAAGTGCAGAGCACTATTTGATTTCTTGATCTAATTTTGATCAAAGAAAAACAAGCTTTTTCTTATCTCAAGAACCAGAGGTTCATAAAAAGTGCAAAGCACTATTTTTATTTTGTTTTTTTATTAAAGATTATTGATTTTGTTTTTAGATCAATCATCTGTTCATAAGAGAATTTTCTCTTTTTCTAAAGGCTTTTTACCTTTTTTTGTTCTTGAGGATTTCTCTTCAATTCTTCAGAGTTCTCTCTGTTTAATTTCTCACAAAATGATCATGCCTTTGAATTGAGGTCTAGGGTCCCTTTTTATAGTGCCCATAAATTTGTTAAAGAGATATTTTTCTGAGTGATTTGGGGAATTTCCCCCACCGTTGGATCTTTGATCCAAGGGCTTCTGTTTTACAGAAGAAAATCTTCTTGTTTTAACAAGAACAGAAAGATTTCTTTTAGAATCTTAATTCTGTTTGGCGCAAATGCTCTAGAGTGTGATACGTGTCATGCAGCGCAACTGCGCTGACACATGTCGCGCAACGCACAGCGCAGCGCAACTGCGCGAGTGTGTCTGCGCTGACACGTGTCGCGCAGCGCAGAGCGCAGCGCGTCTGCGCTGACACGTGTCGCGCAGCGCAGAGCGCAGCGCGTCTGCGCTGACACGTGTCGCGCAGCGCAGAGCGCAGCGCAACTGCGCTAGCGCGTCTGCGCTGACACGTGTCGCGCAGCGCAGTGCTTGCACAACTGAAGCATTACTTCCTTTGATTTTGCTTTGAACAGAGCTTTTCTTTGATTGGGTGCGCTGCCTTTGGCGCTGCGCTGATACATCTGCGCCCGACACGTGGCGCGTTGCGCCCGAGATTTGAAACGTTGCTTCAAAATTTGAATTTCGAATTTCCAACAGAGCTTTGCTCTGATTGGGGGAAACAAATGCCCCCCCAACGTTGCGCTCACGTGGCGCGCACGTGAGTGCATCGGTGGCAAGCTCCTGACCGTTGGATCAAGGGGTGATCTGAAGGGGCGCAAGTGCCTTATAAATAGGACCTCTGGCCCTTAGAAAAATCTCACCGTTTCAAGATTTTTATTTTCCAGTGCTTTGCTCTCAGTCAAGAACTTCAGAGCTTTGCTCATTTCTAAAGTCAAAAACTTTAAGTAAAAAAATTAATTAAAATTAATTTAACTTAATCTCAACCAAAGAGTTTTGCTCTCACAGATCTTTTGATCTAAAGAGATCTCCATTGGGATTTCATAAACAGAATTTTGCTCTCAAGAACTTATAGATCTGCAGAGATCTTGTTCATGGGTTCTAACCCATGAACAGAGCTTTGCTCTTGAATCAACTGTAGATCTTTTAGATTTGAAAAATGAAGAATCTTTTTATAAGTTTTTCATGAATCTTTCAAGATTCCAAAATTTTTAATTCTTTTAAGTGTAAAAATTTTCTGATGGACCTTTTCCATTATTACCACAGAGCTATGCTCCTTTAAAGAATTTTATTCTTTTGATACCAGAATTTGACAAGTGTCATTATGTAACAGAGCTTTGCTCTGAAAGAGGATATTTTCTCCTTGCCTCTAGGGATTTTTTTTATTATTATTATTAGTGGGAATGTTTTCCTGGGGACCAACTGACAATCTCATGCAATGATGAGGTTGTCTTATTAACTGACATATTGTCATCCAGATTTTGTGGGTCCCCCTTCGGTCTTCTACCCGCCGTACTGCTGTGTGGTGTAATTAATTAATTTTAATTTAATTTTTAATTTAATTAATTGATTAACGCATTTTCTTTTTTAAACGCCAAGCGTTGGAATTACAACACTAACGGCTAGATTGTTCTTTTGCAGCGATCATGTCTCTCGACACCTCGTTTCCGTTCGTCCGCTCGGAGGAAGGGTTTCCCGAAGCGCCCTTGGACCGTGAAGTCTTGGCCATGATCAAGGAATACGACCCGGAATACAAGAGTCTCCACCTTTGGGGGTCGTGGTATAATCAGATCATTATGGGCCGCCGGAGCTTCACATGCGCGGTGCTGTCAGAACCCATCACAGCGATTCACTATGCTACCCCCACCCTCGGTGCAGTATGCCGTGGAGATGGTGGATTGGACATCGAAGGGTTTTCTTCATCCGGCTATAAATGCCATCCCGGTCCAGCGTCCTATGGTTTTGGATATCCTAGGACGTCGTATCTGTCAGGGTGAGGCGCGACCTTGGGGGCAATCATATAACATTGGTCTGATCCCCTGCCACCCGATCGGTTATCTGCCGTGGGCCCGGTACATCCTGTCGACGAAGAAGTCGCAGTTGATAAAGTTAGGATTGTACACCGCAGTGTATGTCTCTCTGTTCCAATATCCCACGCTCCCGACCTGGTAGTTCAAGGCCTTCCTGGAGCAGTGGAACATTCCCACCCACACTTTCCTCGCCATGGATCGGGAAGTGTCAATCTCTTTGGAAGAGTTTACAGAGGTATCCGGTTTATCGGTTATAGGGGAACACTATGAGGAGTTGCTCCCGACAGACGAGTACGTCTTTGGCGCTAGGCCGGTGGTAAGGGGGCTCATACCGGAGAATGCTGTTCAACACCAATTCCCAAGCTTAATTAAAGTGTTGAACATCTATGAATCCCTTTTCGTCGAACATGGGAGTCGAGGAGTTAGCTTTGAGGATTTCATTGCTCGGTTTCTTCGTCCAAGCGTCCTCTCATCAGAGGCTGCCAAGTTCGCTACTCTGGATGACCCTTTCGGTCTAGGTGCGGATAACCTACCGGAGAAGGAGATAGATCAAAAGGGTTTTTTCCTTCCGGACTTCCCTACTATGTCTTTTGCAGAAATTGCGGCCCCTGGAATGGACGAGGAGGCCTTTTTCTTAGGATTTCTTGGATTGTGGCTAAGCTGGTTTGCGATCCCAATGCACTCTCATCGTATGCGGCCCTCTGTCTTTTACCCAGCCCACCGGATGGCCATCGGGGTAAAGGTGGCTGTGGGGATCGCTGGCTTGGCGCACTTATATCATGGCCTCAGTCGAGCAGCGGATGCTAATGAGCCTGGGGTACTGCACGCGGTCTTCCCGATGCATTATTTTGTATCGTGGCTCGAGCTACACATGGCGGGTGTCTTCGGTATGCATAAAAGGCCCTCGTTCTTCGACAAGTGCGGTTTCCCTCGCATTATACAGCTGATCGGCGCATCAATTGTGACCCCATCATCACGGAACGTCAGGGGTTTACTCCTTCGCTCTCATACCGTTGGAGCCGGGATGTCCTTTATTGATAAGGTGCTGACTATTGGAAAAGCGTCCACCACCGCGGTGCGACCATTACAAGACTCCTTTAAGGATGGAGCATCAGTTTTGACGACCCGGGAGACCCTTCACTTATACTCTATTAGACCGGGCTTCCTAGTCTTCAGGCAGAATGGTGTGGCGATTTTCATGAGATATAACCCGCATCGTTTTGCCCAACAACTGGGCTACGATCAAGGGGTCCCCTTGGAAGCTTTCTTGCTGGAACCCGCTGCCACTGATGAAAGGATGGAGAACGCGCTGCATCATTTCATGCGCCTGAATACAGGCTCTCATTTTTTATCAGTGCGCCGGCTTGCGCTCCACGACTCCTCAATGTGTACAAAGACTGGTACAATCATGCAACAGGAGCCGTTATAAAGGAGGAAAGGCGACTGCTGGTCGACCGTAAGGGTGCGCCTCCAGGAAGTGACCACAACGCTCCTTTGGTTCCGAGGACTCCAGTAGTTGCCCCTCTAAAAGAGGTTAGAACCGGGCCATCGCGTGCGCAAAGTCCTCCGCACGGATTGCCGCTTCCCGATATTACAGATGCAGCCCCAGCGCCATGTGCTCCATTGGAGACAGTGGTTGTAGTTTCGCCAGAGTCTGGCGTGGGTGCGGACATCGGGACCCGCCGTCCCAAGGTGGCTGCTAAGCGTAAGTCAATCCCATGTGAGCCTAGGGTCGGAGGGCAGAAGAAAAAGAAGTCGCTCTTCGCCGCCGATGTCGTGTTCGGCCAGGAACCCCATGCTCCCTATGCCGAGGGCCTAAGTGATTACGGGACTAACGAAGGATTAGTCATGCCGCCGCCGGACGATACAGACTTGGAGGCCGCTCTCGAAGCTTCAGCGTGGTTGGCAAGGCGTGACGCATGGCTAGCTAAGCTTGCGCAATCAGGTAACTACTAGTCGCATTTTCTTTATTGCAACATATCCTCCTTATTGCCTTTGACTAACGCTTTTCTTTCCTTTCTTCTAACAGGCATCACTGATGAAGAAGCCATTGCCGCTTCTCTGAAGACTTTCCAGGAGGAGGAACGTCTTAGAGCGTCCATGGGCCTTAGTAAGTTTCGATTCATCAAGTTTTCATTTCCCTTGTGTTATGGTCGATCTAACCTCTCCCTTTTATGGCAGAAACCTCAATGCCGTTCCCGCCTAGTGACGCAACTGCTCTGCCAGGTGTCGATGTTCCTACTTCTTCTGTGCCACCGTAGGAGGTCCGTCCCGAAGAGCCGATGAGAGATGCCTTAAAGGCTCTGGAGGCATCTCTGAACGAGGACGACGACGACGACGCGTTGAAAGAAGCGTCACAGAGGTCCATCGCGACAGCCCGGGAGGAACGGAAGCGATCGAGGCACGAAGCAAAGGTACGCAGGGCTGCCTTGGCTATGGGAGTGGGCCCCAGCACTGTTCCTCGTGCTGATACTCCATCCGAAGAGGCCCCTGTCGCCCTATCTACTGCTCGCAGATAAGTGGCGCGCGCAGTTCGGGGCGCAAACGGTAAATCCACTTCAGGTAATATTCCTCTCAGAGTTTTTGTTGTGAGAATTTTAATGCCATTGGTTCTTATATATTTTATCTTGTAGGGCCAAGTCCGACCGAGGGGGAGGCGGAGACCGTTGAACCCCAGGAGGCAGAGAAGGCGGCACTTACCGAACCCGAGCCGACGGTGGGCAACGTTGCTGAGGCTTTGGAGCCTGAAGTGGAGGTTGAGGGGCCTACAGCCGAGAAGGTCATTGATGCCGAACCTGAAGTGGCGGCAAATGAAATGATCATTACAACTGAGCCCCGGGTGGTGGCAGACGAGGCGCTTGGGGCCGGCGATCTCGTGGTGACGGCGCATGAGCCGATGGAGACCGAGGAGCCCGCAGAAGTAGCGGGTGAGATGGGTACGAATCTTGGGGAAGAGTTAGCCGCTCCCTCCCAAAAGTCCGGCAACGCTCCAATCATTGCCCCTCCCATGTACGATCTTCCGCCATCTCCAGGTCTTGCGAGCACGACAACGGTCTCTATTGAGTCGGGTGATGAGGCCATGGGCGGCGGCCTCATATCAATGGAGGAGGGAGTCTCCTCCGTTTCATCCGGCAGCTCATCAGGTAAATCCCAAGTTGCTGTCTTTCTTTACCTTACAATCCTTTCTGACAAGTTCACCTCTTTTCGTAACGCAGGTGCAGCCAGCACTGATGCCCCACTGCTCGAGGGAGCACCTTCGACTACTGCCTTGGCGGTGGTCACCTCTCAGCCTTCTCTCATACCGTCAAAGATGTTGGAAGGTATGAGTTTGCAACTTATTAATCTTACTTTTCAGACGTATAATCCGTATACTAAAGTCATACTGTTGTGTCTTTCAGGAGTGCTTTTTGACCATCTTTATCAGGTGTTGCTCCCACACTTCTCCTTCCCATCCGAACTTCCCTCTTCCTCTGGTGGCGTTGGTGAGTATGATTTCCATTGATATCCTTCTTTCTTTATTGATGGAATTACTTCTAAACCCTTTTTTTTATCTCGACTGCAGTGCTACAAATCGAAGGAGGGGATGAAAGATCGGCTGCGCCGCCGACCCTTCCGGTCTTGCCACCTGCCTCAGCTGGTATAGCGACTATCACATTGATAACTCCCCCTTTTTTTACTTCCTGAACTGTTATCTGATCACATCTTGTTTCTTTTCAGCGGTCGTTCCGGTCTCGGCGCCCTTCGAGTCTCGTATCATAATGCCGGCAGTTCCTTTCCTGAGATGTCCATCTTCGAAAGGTGCCGCGAACAGCTTGCGTATGTTGAGTGACTACATTGAGGAGCTCGACGTTGAGACCCCTACTTCTGCTGCAGACTTCGCTACAGTGGTTAACCCGATGCTGGTGATACTCGTGAATTTCTATGACGAGGGCATCATCGCATCTTGGGTTAATCATTGTATGGAGATCGAGGCTCGCCTGCATCAGCTGGAGTCGATGCGTCCCGCCCCCGAGACCTTAGCCACGAGCAATGAAAGAGCAGCATGGATCGAGGGAAGCGCTTCTTATGTCCACCACTTGGAACAAGAAGCAGCTTTGAGGCTAAGGGAATGCCAAGTGACCTCGAGCAAGACGACCCATCTGCGTGCTGAGGTTGAAGCGAATGCTGCCCAAGTGAAGACTATCTTTGAGGGTCTCCTGGAGCACATCTCCCATGGGCTAAACTTGAAGCGAAAGCTTGATGTAGCTGAGCGCGATACCCCAGGTCGGGAAGCTGCTTATCAGGCCGTCAGGGAGCAGCTTGCGTCTGTCTTGCAGCAACGGGCCCAAGTGGAGGCGGAGCTGGCGGTGGTAGCCGATCAGGAGAAAGTGGGGAAGGAATTGCGCGAACAATTGCTAGATCTATGCAAGATGCTTCCTTCTCAGTAATTCTCCTTGTATCGTTTGTACATGTAAATAAAAAATGTATGTATATTTTTTATTCTTTAGCACAATGTATCCTGTACTCAATCAAGTTTATGAATAAAAGATACACATTTTCTGTAATGTCTTGTGTCATTTCTCCGTCTTTTCTTTCTTTTATTATCAGCATGCCACCTTAGTAAACATGGTCAACAGATAATAGAGCACGCATCTTGACTTTCTTAAGAAATAGCGATGGCTTAGGCCGCAGGTTCAGATCTGCTGGCTAAGACTTTTCAACTCTATGAGCCGTGGGGGTCTCGTAGAGATTTTTCTCCCTACGGATCGAAAGGATCTCGTAGGTGGGTTTTTCTCCTTAGGAATCGTGAGGATTCCTAAGTGTGGTTTTCTCTTATAAGTCGTAAGGATCCTATAAGAGAATTTTTCCCTCTTACGAGTCGAGAGGACTCGTAAGCGGTTGTTTCCCTCCTTGTCGAAACTCGACTTTGGAGAGTGAGACCCATGAATAGTATGCAAGAAATCTTTTTGGATCGACTTGCAGGGTCCCATTGTTCAGGAAGCAAGTTTTTTAGTCCCTGCTGCCTGAGGCTTTTCTTGCAAGTTGAGACGAATCGGGAATTTTCCCGCGGAGACACTGGTTTCTCTGTGAGTCGACGCGAATCAGGAGGCTCTTGTCAAGGATTGTTTGTTTCCCTGAGTTGAGGTGTTTTCTAGGGATTATTTGTTTCCCTAGCGCCAAGGATTATTTGTTTCCTTGGGGTTTGAAACGAGTCGAGAATTTCCCACGGAGGCACTGGTGGCTCTGCGAGTCGACGCGGATCAGGAGGCTCTCGTCAAGGAGTGTTTGTATCCGTGAGTCGAGGAATTTGCTAAGGATTATTTGTTTCCCTAGCGCCGAGGATTATTTATTTCCTTGGGGTTTGAAACGAGTCGAGAATTTCCCACGGAGGCACTGGTTGCTCTGCGAGTCGACGCGGATCAGGAGGCTCTCGTCAAGGAGTGTTTGTATCCGTGAGTTGAAGAGTTTGATAGGGATTATTTGTTTCCCAAGCGCCAAGGATTATTTGTTTCCTTGGGGTTTGAAACGAGCCAAGAATTTCCCACGGAGGCACTGGTTGCTCTGCGAGTCGACGCGGATCAGGGGGCTCTCGTCAAGGAGTGTTTTTATCCTTGAGTCGAGGAATCTGCTGAAGACACTGGTTTCCTCGGAGTTGGACTGAACCGTCGAGATTTGGCTTCGTCTTCTGGCAGAGCCTGTTGGGAAAGTATGGTTCCCTCTTTGTTTACACCCTTGGATTGCATACAGGGATCGATGTGATCTTAACTGTAGGGCCAAAGTTTTATCATCATTTTTTTTTGTTTTATCTCCGCGATGCTCTATCATTTCAACTTTTATATCGCGAAGGTCGCGATTGTCCAATCATTTCGGCTATTTTTCGCGGTGCCCAATCATTTCGGCTATTTATTTTATTTTTACTCGCTACTTTTTATTGCGAGTTGCCCAATCATTTCGGCTATTTATTTTATTTTTACTCGCTGCTTTTTATTGCGAGTTGCCCAATCATTTCGGCTATTTTGCATGCATACATTTTTACTTGCTGCTTTTTATTGCAAGTTGCCCTATCATTTCGGCTATTTCCTATGCATGTGCGGCCTATTGGCTTTTCGCTGTAAACCGATTTCGGCATCAGCACCGCTACAACTGGGATATTACCAGGAGCGAATCATCATCTGCCTCTGTCGATGTCGAACAAAGGTGGCTTAGCGACCAGGGTCAGGGTCCTGTCGGCTAAGGCTTTTGACTTCATGAGCCGTAAGGGTTTCACGAAGTTATTTCTCCCTACAAGTCGTGAGGATCTTGTAGGTGTATTTTCTCCTTAGGACTCGTGAGGATTTCTAAGTGTTCGTTTCCTCTGTAAATCGTAAGGATCCTACAGGAGGGTTTTCTCCTCATAAATCGAGAGGATTTACAAGGGTTGTTTACCATGCGGACATATCCCCAGTCACGGATGAGACTTGGTTAGGGAAATGTTTATTTGCGCCCGTGGATTCTATACAAGGGTCAGTATTGAGCCACTTGTAGGGCAATATCGGAAGTTGTGGGGGTTGCTTAAGCACAGCTTTAGGTCTCTATAACTTAAGACTTTCAACTCTTATGAGCCGTGAGGGTCCCATAAGAGAGTTCTCCTTACGAGTCGTGAGGATCTCGCAAGTGTTTTTTCTCCTTAGGAATCGTGGGGATCCCTAAGTGTGCTGCTCCCTTGTGAGTCGTAAGGATCTCACGTGGGTGGTTTCTCCTTATAAGGTCGAGAGGACCCTATAAGTGTCCTTTAACGAGGTTGCGCCCTTTTAGGTTTTCACAAACACTCGCCGGTAGCCCTGCTGTTTTTACTCACGGAGCCCTTTCGGGTTTTCATCCGCGCCCATTTTGCTTATGGACATACCTTTTTTTTTTATTATTCTTTTTATTTTTATATATATATTTTTTACGAGGCTGCGCCCTTTCGGGTTTTCACGAACACTCGCCGGTAGCCCTGCTGTTTTTACTCACGGAGCCCTTTCGGGTTTTCATCCGTGCCCTTTTTGCTTATAGACATACCGTTTTTTTTATTTTATTTTTATATATTTTTTTTATATCTCGTCAGCCTAAAGATGCTGCGGTAGTAGTTTTAAGGACGTTTCGGTCCGCTATTAGTTTAAGGACATTTCGGTCCGGCTTTGAGAAGGCTGGCTACTGCTGATAGAGTTTGAGCTTTGGAAGATAGCGAGCGGACATAGTCGTCGTCATCTACCATTGACCTAGGCCGTGGCTCATTAAGCGTAGTATCTCTTTAAGAAGCGACCGTTTATTGGCCTGAAAGGCCTTTCACCGTACATGTCTATGAGTAGATAGGCCGCACCATGGTAGACCTTATCTATGATGTACGGGCCTTCATAGTTTGGCTCGAATTTTCCCCTCTTGGCGCGATTGGGGATCATAGGCCTTTTGACCACTAACACGAGTTCGCCTTGGCGGAATGTCCTCGGCCGGGTCTGTCTTTCATATGAGCGCATCATCTTTGCTTTATAGGCCTCCAGATTTTGTTGCGCTATGAGCCGGGTTTCATCAAGGGCGTCAAGCTCCTCAAGCCGAAGGTGAGCATTTTCTTCGTCCGTCAGCTCGTAGTGGACTGCCACTCGTAGAGAGGGTAACTCTATCTCGAGAGGGAGTACTGCTTCTGTACCGAATACCAACGCATATGGCATTGTGTTTGTGGCCGTCTTAAATGTAGTTCGATATGCCCAAAAAGCTTCTTGCAGTCTTTCTTGCCAGTCCTTCTTATTTCGGGACACCGTTTTCTTTATGATCTTTGTCAAGGTCTTGTTGAAGGCCTCGGCTAGACCATTAGCTCACGGATTATAAACCAAGGAATATCTCCAGTCTATATTGTGCTGTTGCGCAAAGCGACTGATCTTGTGGCTTCTGTAAGCTGGCCCGTTATCGGAGATGATCCGTCGCGGAGTTCCAAATCGATATATGACGTGCGTCTTGAAGAAGTGGAGGATATTTTCCATCTTCACTTCTCTTAACGGTACTGCTTCTGCCCATTTAGAGAAGTAGTCAGTCGTCGCCAGGATGAAACGATGTCCTCTAGACGATGCTGGTTCGATAGGGCCGACTATGTCAGTCCCCCACATTTCGAATGGCCAGCTAGCCACCGTTGGATGTAGTGGATTTGGATGCTGGTGGATGAAGTCCCCATGGATTTGGCATGAGTGGCATTGCTTTGCATATTCGAGGCAGCCCTGAATCATCGTGGGCCAGTAGTAGCCCATCGTTTTATCTTCAACTTCATCTTTGGGCCCGCTTGGTGAGAACCGCAGAGTCCGTCGTGAACTTCCCGAACGACTCTTTTCGCTTCGTCAGGTCCCAGGCATCTCAACCACAGAGAATCAAACGATCTCTTGTACAGAGTATCGTTGACGAAGGCGAAAGATAGAGCCCGCTTCATGAGCTGATGTCTTGTGGACGCTTCTTCAGGCATTCGGTGGGATTTAAAGTAGTCTATGAAGACTTCTCTCCAATCCTCGGCATTTTTCCAATGTTTTACTTACAGGGTCGTCTGCTCGCTCGTTCCCTTTTCTTCGGATGATTCCGGAGATATTTCTGCTGGGGCAAGCACTTGACGGCTTTGTACTACGATTCTAACGTCATCGAGGTTCTCGTCAGCCAGTTCTTTAGCAAGTTTGGCCAACGCGTCTGCTTTGCTGTTTTCCGCGTGCGGTATGTTCTCCAAAGTATAAGAGGGAATTTGGGTCAACAATTGTTGCACCTTTTCGCCGTACTTTACCAATTCTGGCTTGCACGTTTGGTAGTCGCCATTTACTTGACTAACGACCAGTTAAGAATCTCCGTATATGAGGAGGTTTTCAATTCCCATGTCAATGGCGATCTCGATGCCTGCTATCAGAGCTTCGTATTCGGCTTCGTTGTTTGTCCTCGGCTCCGTCAGGGAGAAAGCAAAGCGCATTATCCCCCCTTGTGGAGTTACAAAGATGAGTCCTACCCCCGATTTGATTATAGGGGTACTTTGTTTGCGCTTCTTTACGGAAGATGCTCCATCGAAATAGAGCTCCCATCGGGTATCACCACCGTTGATCGCATCAAACGCATGTTCGTCTGGAAGATCGCAATTTAAAGGAGAATCGGCGGGTATCGGATGCTCAACGAGGAAGTCGGCGATGGCCTGGCCTTTCACTGCCTTGAGAGGTTGATACGTTATCGAGAACTCCATCAAGAGCAGGGCCCATTTAGCAAGTCGTCCCGTCAATATGGCTTTCGACATCAAATATTTAAGGGGGTCCACCTTTGAAATGAGACGGACTTCATGCGCCAACGCATAGTGCCTGAGCTTTGTTATCGCGAAGATTAATGCCAGGCAGTGTTTTTCAGTGGGGGAGTAGTTGCTTTCTGCCCCAAGTAGAACTCGACTTAAGTAGTAGAGTGCTCTTTCTTTCCCTTGATCGTTCTCTTGTGCCCATAATGCGCCTAAGGAACCTTCGAGGGCGGTTGTATAAAGAATGAAGGGTTTTCCCTTGACCGGAGCAGCCAACACCGGCGGGTTCTGCAGGTATTGCTTGATCTTGTCTAGTGCGCTTTGGCATTTTTGATCTCAGACGAACGGGGTTCCCTTCTTCATCAGGTGACTGTAAGGACGGCACTTTCCTGATAGGTTGGCTATAAATCGCCGTATATACGCGAGCTTCTCTTGGAGAGACCGCAGCTGTTTGAGAGTCCTTGGCGGAGGTATTTCCATGATCGCCTTGATCTTTGACGGATTTATCTCGATACCCCGGTGTCGGACGATGAATCCCAGGAATTTGCTTGAGGAAACTCCGAATGCACATTTGAGGGGGTTCATTTTCAAGTTGTATTGTCGAAGGCGTCGAAATACAGTTTTTAGATGCTCAAGATGTTCCTCGTATGATTTGCTTTTAACCACGAGGTCGTCGATATAGCATTCGACGATTTCATGTATAAGGTCATCGAAGATCTTCATCATGGCCCTCTGATAAGTGGCACCGGCGTTCTTTAAACCGAAGGGCATCACTTTATAACAGAATATACCTAACGGAGTCCTGAAGGCGGTGTGCTTCTGGTCTTCGGGATGCATCTTTATTTGATTATACCCTGATGAGCCGTCCATGAAGGAGAAAACTTCATGAGTGGACGTATTGTCTATCATCAGTTCGGTGACTGGCACCGGGAAATCATCCTTCGGGCAGGCTTTGTTGAGATCCCGAAAGTCCACGCATATGCGCACCGTCCCATTTTTCTTCATCACCGGGACGATGTTGGTGATCCATTCAGGGTATTGAACTTCTTGGATGAAGCCAGAGTCGATCAGCTTTTTGACTTCAGCATTGATACTCATTTCAAGCTCGAGCCGCATTCTTCTCGGCGCCTATTTGACTGGCTTGACGTCCGGAGATATCGCCAGTTTGTGCACAGCAATTTCTGGATCTAGTCCTGGAATTTCGGAATAATTCCACGCGAAGCAATCTCTATGCTGTAGAAGCACGTCTTTTAACGCAGCCACCCTTTCTTCAGATAGTAGCTCGCTGACAAATATCGGCCGCGGATCGTTTGCCGTCCCCAACTCAATTTTCTTGAGGTTATCTGCGGCGGTGTGTATTCCATCCTCTAGCTCTTTTGGCGCTGGTGGGAATTCTGAGATCACCTCATCATTGCTGTTTTCGAAGCACCAGGGAAGGCTGTCCAAGTTCTCGGGCTCTTCTTTTGATATCGTTACCACGTGACAAGTACGAATTCGCTTCTAATCCCAATGTGGAACTGGTTCTTCTTTCGTGGCCTTGGGCTCGTGCTTCTGTAGCGGCGCCACCCTCCAGTTGTCAGACAGAGCGAACTTGCTAAGTTGGTACTGATCTTCAACCCAATTTTTGAAGGTGAAGCAGTCTTCGAGAGGATGCCCTACCACTCGGTGATAAAAGCAATAGTTTGGGTGTGAGACCTCGCCTGCTTGTTCGGGGTGTTTAGACTCCGGCAGTATAAGCATCTGATGTTTTAAAGCGAGGTCAAGTATTTTCTTCGTCTTGTCCCGAGGAAAAGAGTATGCTCGACCCATTTTCTTCATAAGGGATAGATCAATAATGCTCGACTCCCGTTTGCGTGGCTTCTTAGCCCTGCTTTGTTGCTGTTGGGCGCCTTTTTGGCCTTTCGACTTATTTCTGCCTCTGCGTCGGGCTTTCTTTATAACAGGTTGACAAGGAGCGGCACTTTCATCTTTCACGGCCTGTTGAAGGAGGCGTTACGTTTTGGCTTTCTCGTAGATGGCCATTTCGCGGTTATGGTCGTCTCGGACTTTTTGACCAGCTTCCCTTATAAATTTGTCCATTTGTTGTTCAAACGACGGACTGGACACTTTTGCATCAGGAATTTTTATTGGTTCAGGATTAGCGTTCTCCCACTGAGCGTCCGCTTTTTTATCGAGGTCATACATGACGTAGCAGCCGGGTAGTAACTCTCGTTTCTTTGACCGGATGTATCCAAGCCCTTTTGTTTCCATTCTCCCGTTAGGCGGTTTGCGTTGAGTCCCAGGGACGTTCCAGACCCTGTCATAGAATTTGGCCTTTCTAACGGTCTGTTTGAAGGGTATCCCTTGGCGTTTCAGCAGCCTTTTTAAACCTTCCGTATAATATCTGGGAAGACGGATAGGCTGAAGCCTATCAAGCGTAGGATCCGCGCCATGCCAGATTTCTTTCTCCACTTTGGTTTCTTCAGAGCGGTAGAATAGAATTGCTTTTTTGCTTTCTCGCCTGGGAAGGATATAGAATGTTTGCAGCTCTTCTACCTTGTAAATATCAAGTGCATCTAGTTCTTTATGGTGTTTAAGCGGCACCATGGCGACTTGCAGACTTTGCTCTTCGTCAGCGGAAGCTTGTATTGAAGGTCGAGCAGAGAATACGACATGGACCTCATCCTCTGAATCACTACCAAAGACCAACGTAGGAGTGGACGGTCCTGGCTTGTTGTGTTGGGGCGGACCCGAATACACTATCTCCTCTTCTTCCTCGGTATCACTGCCGAAGACAGGGATGGTGGCGTTAGCTTTGTTCTCCGGCTTGTGACACTTCTCCGTGTCTTCGAAATCCGGTAAGAAGTATTTGGCGTCTTCATATTTGCGGACCTCATTCACAGAGAACGGGTTCAGTTCTCCCGTCACGGTATACTCGAAACCATCCTTAAAATACTTCATACACTGATGTTGTGTAGAATGGATGATGTTGTACTCGTGTAACCATGGTCGGCCGAGCAAAACGTTGTAGCATGTCTTGGCGTCTATGACGTGGAACTTAATGTCCATGACGAGTAGCCCGAACCGTAGCGTCAGTATCACAGATCCAAGAGTCTTTGATGATTGGGAGTCGAACCCGGAGATGGTGATCTTGTCCCGAGCAAGGTGCTGGATGCTCATGCAGATTTCTTTTAACACCCGCACGTTGAGGAGATTAACGGAGGATCCATTATCTATCAGAATTTTACCTATCTTAATATCATGGCAGTATCCTGAGACATAAAAGGGGCGATTGTGTTCGCACGTCCCAAGGAGAAGGTCCTCGTCGCCGAAAGTGACATCGGCAGTGTGCACTTCCTCTAGTTCATCCTTCATTTTTTCCTCGGCCAGGCAAGCTTGGAATTGTTCCAGATCTTGTAGTGCCTTGATCAATGAATCTCTCGCCTCCTTTGATAGCAAAAGGGCGTCAAGAATGCTGAGCTGTGAGGGCAGCTTCCTCAGATGTGCTAGGACATTCTAATCCACCTTATTCTTTTTCGGTGGGTTGTTGGCGTTTAGCTCCTCCAGAACTTGGTCATCTAAGACGATATCTACAGAGACCTTTTCTTTCCCTTTATCTTTTCTGTTTGAGGGTCCGAGATTCTTTTCAGGCAGCGTTCGATTCCACAGCCGAATATTTTTGCAAACCTTCGGCTCTTCTTCTTTTCCCGAATTGGACTCTTTAAAGAGAGGGGCAAGTTCCAACTCCTCATCAGAATCGCTCCCGAACGTAGGCACTTGTGTCCCACCAGTGTTAACTATGCGACAATTGCTGGTAGTTCTTTTAATCTCTTCGGTCGTATTTCTTTGCTCTTGACGAGTTTTACGCTTTTCCTGCTTAAAGCGTTGTCGATGAGCAACGTATCCTTGCCACCATCTATCGAAAGCTTTGCACTCTTGAGTGGGGTGCGAAATCTTTTGATGATATAAGCAATAGGAGGGGTGTGTTTCCATTTCACCGGTGATGTTTCTTTCAGAGGATGGTAGCTTCATGCCCATTGATATGGCCTTAGCAAACTTTTTCCTCATCTTGAATTGGCTTTTGTCGGTAGCGGAGGTGTTTTGCTCCAGCGGGATCGTCTCAGCTCTTTCATCAAGTCGCTGGCCCTTGGCCCTTTCAAATATAGTCGTCTCGTGTTCTCGATCAGCTTTACTTTTTAGCCGAGCTTCATTAAGGAATGCGTCAATCATTTCATCTGATAGCCCCAGAATTTTTGGTTCAGGATCTGCCTCCAGTGTTTCAGTACGAGGAGTTTCTTCATCGTCCATGAACGAATGGGAAATCACACGACAGCTTGCCACGCATTCTTCAGATTCATCTGATGAACTTTCTCCCTCACCTTCCTCTTGAAAGACGTGGCTGAGAAACTCTTGGAGTGTAATGGGAGTCCGTGCCTTCTGGTTGTATTCCTCCAGCGCGTCAATTTGTTTTTGGAAGTCCGTGCGCTTGTCGTCAGGCTTCACGGGCTTCTTAGATTTCTTCTTCTTCTTTTTCGAAGATTTTGACGGCTGGTTGCGAGTGCTTGGGCCACCACCATCGGTCTTTGGAGTTGGACGTGGCTTCAACATCCCTTCAATGATCTGCGGTTCCAACGGATTCTTCCACCTAATCGCTGGACATGTCTGAAGATCGTTTAGCATCCTCTTTGTCTTGGCTGATAATACAACCTCCCAAGGAGCTTCTTCAACGACGGAGCTGTTGGGGTAAAAATTTACACCCCCGTTGACCGAGTCAAAGTCAAGGTCAACCCCAAGCCAGGTGAGCCCAAGCCCAGGTCAAGCGGGCCCATGCCCAAGTCGAGCCCGCGGCCAGCCTCCTCCATGCTAAAATATAGATCATGTAATAAATAATTTTTATGTAATTTTTTATACATGAATGTATGCAAAATGGGCATAAAGACAAATTTTTGTAAGTCCATGGCTTATGTCCAAAAATAAAATGGCACATGAGCCATGGGATAGGAAAAAATGCCATTTTGTGAAGCCCAAGGGGCTATATGTAAATATGTAAGCCTATAAAAGGCAACATGATGATGAATAAAAATATACTTTTCATTCTCTCCACAAAAATTTTAGATCTGAGATCTTTTGTGCCTCCTGCTCCTTCTCCGAGGTTTTAAACCTTCTCATTTCTTTTGAATTAAATCAAGAGTTTTACTCTTTCTTTTCAAAAACTAAGAAGTCTTTCACCACTAAACCCACAAAGGGGAACTTGGATCTACCATTAGATCTCAGAAAGGAGAGATTTTTAGATCTTACATCTCTTGATCATCAAGGTCCAGCCAACAGAGGAGGAAGAGGAAGAACCCCTTTCATCAACCAAAACATTTTAGGAGTTTAACTTCATATATTTACATATATATATATATATATATAATAAATATTTCCTTTCTGAAGCATAGCTTCTGGTTCTGGGACTAAAAGCCCCTTTGTCTCGCCAGCACCCAGCGCTCGAGCGCAAAACGCCCACGTGCCGACACACGGCGCGCTTGCGCTCAGGCGCACTGCGCTCGAGCGCAAAGCGCCCATATGCCGACTTGTGGCGCGCTTGCGCTCAGGCGCACTGCGCTCGAGCGCAAAGCGCCCACGTGCCGACACGTGGCGCGCTGCGCACAGGCGCACTGCGCTCGAGCGCACTGCGCCCACGTGCCGACACGTGGCGCGCTTGCGCTCAGGCGCACTGCGCTCGAGCGCACTGCGTCTACGTGCCGACACGTGGCGAGCGCACTGCGCCCACGTGCCGACACGTGGCGCTCTTGCGCTCAAGCGCACCGCGCTCGAGCGCAAAACGCCCACGTGCCGACACGTGGCGCGCTTGCGCCTGAGCGCACAGTACCTAAGCGCACAACGCTCAAGGCGTTGGCCGCACGCATCCCTTGGATGCCTTTCCCCCCTCTTTTTATGTATATACATATATATATATATATATATATATATACATATGTATAAATATTTACACACACATGTACCCCACGACACTGTCCCTGTTAGAAAAAAATTTCTAACGGGGCGCTGCCCCGCACCCCGCAAGGTGGCTGCTAGCCCCCTTGACCCCCAGCCAGCTATCCGGGTAGCGGGACTCCCGTAAAAACTCTGCGTGGCTCCTGATATATCCAAAACCCCCTTCCAAAACAACACACACGTACACTGTACATTGAGTTCGCATGACCCGTTTAGCCCGTTAATCGGAGGTTCCCCTCACCCCAAAGGCGAGGGGTAATTAACGACAGCTTAGTCCGCGGCTGCCGGAGATTCGGATCCCCACAATCAATAAACCCCCGCCAACCCTGTTAGTGTATATGCCCTAGAGGCCATTACTGTATCATACTAGTTTGTATATTACTTGATGGAAGCTTGGGATATTCACAGTTGTATATACAATTTGCTCGAAATGGTAGTATGCTACTTGGTTTGTCTCTACTTTAATATGTGCATGTGTTTCTTTTTGCATATTGTTGATATACATATTAGTAGAGCCCTTAGGATCTTTGCTTGATTACCAGCGTTGTGATGGCGCTCGCACTCGTGGGAGCTGGGTAATCTATAAGCACATCCTTATACAGGTCCCTGGTCGTTGGACTATCGAGACATGGCATCGATACTCCAGAGTAGACTAGCGTATGCGCTTCTCATCCCAGTGTGGGAGACGGTCTGTCCCACAGCCGTCAGTATGTCGTACTTGAGATAGTATACGGGTGCTCGTTAGGTTACGAGTACACTGGACAGGACTCGTCAGGGACTGTTGGTTGGTATTATACCTATCGTCAGTTATCAGTTCCCAGGTGACATGAGTACAGCTTAGTCCGTTGACTTGACACTGTCACTTCTCCTCGAGTGTGTTCCCACTGCACTTTGATTACTACCCTACCATTGCTCAAAGGAGTCGTGCAAACAGGTAGTTTTTGGGTGCAGTCCCGAAGCACTTGGAGGCAGTGACGGTTAGACAGGATTCGTCTCTCCCGGTATTGGGGGTTGACATCGCGCTGTGTCTAGGAGAGCCATTACACAAGTAGTCCCTGACCAGGGCAAGCGAGATATACTGGTAGGTTTCCAGTGTTATCTCAGGGTGTTCTGGGCTACACTCCGACACGACTTGTACCGCTATTAGGGGACTGACATTCACCGCCCCCTAGGCCCGCCATGCGATGTATCAGACGAACAGACCGAACTGTATGGAGACTGTCACATACAGGCTCAGTAGGAGTTCAGATGGGGTTCACCTCGTCAGTCTTCTTATCGGCATCTACCTAGGGACCGTTACGTACAGCTAGTGCCGCTTGCGGTCTGTGGTTAAACCCACTGCCAGCGTAGTGTCGAGTCTTTAGAGTCCCACACAGAGAGCTATTCGCCTTTAGGCAAAATGAGTAGAGGTCGCATGGTTTTGCGACAGGGTTCGTTCGCATCCGCGCACTTGTGCACGTTTGCTGTCCGGACAGCTTATACTAGCGGGCTTTGGTTTAAGCCAGATCCTAGTATATGATTTGGGATTGGTTTTTCTCATTGTATTCGTGTTCCTCGGATCGCGAATACGGGTGCGTATGCACAGTTGATTGAGACAGAGGGAGAGGACTTTGATTAGAGTTAATGACTATTGTCATTTTATTAACCCTAATGCTTATGTGTGAATTATGGTTAATTGATATTAGTTTAATAATTGTGCATAGTTATGGTTGACCATTTGACTTTCTTGACTTGTTGACCTAGGTTGACACTTTGACCATCATCATTTCATTTGGAAGATGCTCTTTAATCCTTGCAAATTGCATTAAAAATGAAATGATAATGGTCATGTCTTGATTAACCATGACAATTATCTAGCTAATTATCTAATTACAATAATTCACACATATATGTGAGAATGGTTCCATTATTCTCTCATTCTATCATTCCCTTTCTCTCTCTTGTTCTTCCTCTCCCTCAAGCTCTCCGCTCTCATGTGTTGAGAAACACTTGAGCTTGAGAAAAACCCTTTCTTGATAATCTCTACTCTCATCTAGGGTTCAAGGATTAGCACTTCTTGCACCCTAGTTACTTCTAGCTTGGAGTTGAAGCCAAAGGTTGAGGCTTTCGGGTGGATCCTTCTTCGACGTGAGAAGACGACCAAGGTGACATCTTTCTACTACTCCAAGGAGCAAGGAGAGATGGACATAAAGCCCTAGATATAACCTTTTTAACACTTAGCTAGTTTCTAGTTAGCTTTAGCTTGTTTTTGTTTAGCAAAGATCCTTCTTTGTCTAGTCCATGTTGCCTAAGTTGATAAAAATATGATTTTTATTCCGTTTTCCGCCTCCCCGTAAGTACCGGGGTGGGCAACGTGGACTTACAAACCCCAGGCAGGGGGAATCTGTAGTACGCCTGACAGGCGCACGTATTCGCATCTCAATGGGGTGACGAAAAACACCCTACAGATTCTGGCACGCCCGGTGGGACCGATCTCTCGTCCCATATTTCGGGTTAAGCGTTCATGTGAACTCAATCAATATACATACCTATATTTATACTAAAAATAATGCTTTTTCATGCAGATTTTTAAGCAATCACCTTCCGACGATGTTTTCGATGATGAACTCAGCTCCCGTCTCCTACACGATGAAGATAGACTCCAGGACGATCCTTCCGGCCAGTCTCGGGCGACAATGGGAGGAGCTGCTGCTACCATTCGGCTCTATTATGTTCATACCTGTTGGCGCCGTCCCGGCTCCTCAAGCCCCGGTAGCAGACAAACCGGTCTCGAAAGGCAGGAGACCAACTGTGATGGTCGCGAGGGCACCTCAGCCCAAGCGCAAGCCCGTTTCCGAACGACTCTCCATAGCCCCAGCTAGGGGCAAGGCCATCAACACCAACAAAGCTACAACGCTTCCCGAGCAAGCTCCAGCGGTGCCCTTGACCACTGCTCGCTCGAGTGTCTTCTCTAAGCTCCCCTCTGATCAACTCATAATGGCTTCCCGGATAGCGGATGCCCGCCAAGCCTTCAAAATCGAGAAGCTGAGGGAGAAAAGGCTCAGATATAGAGCCAACAAAAGGGCTAGGGCTCCTGCCAGGCTAAACCTCATGAGGTTTGAAGAACAGGGTTACCCCGCCGAAGACGAGGAAATGGCTAGGTATGTGGTCCACACTGTCTACATGGTGGGCACGCGCAGCAAGAGGAAGGACGGGGCCACCACATCTCAAATCCAATCTGGCTTGAATGTGGTTGCCGCTTCCCAAGAACAGCCGCCTCCGCTAGATGATGAAAACTCTCTAGATGAGGATGATAGGCAGAAAGACCCTTCGATCCATGAGGAGTCGGGCTCGGAAAGTGAAGAAGAGCCAACTTTCCAGCCTAAGAATGCGGAGCAGCAACTTCTCCAAGAGCTCCGAAAATAGCTCAGAAGCAAAGACAAGGAGATGGACAAGCTCTACTCAAAGATCAACAACTTGACAAATGTCGTCTTACGGCTTACGGCCCAACTTGCCTCTCAGCCGCCCAATCAAGCACAGGGCTCTGCTCATGAACCGGGAAACGGTGTCCCAATGCAGCCGACGCCTATTCCCTCAAATCCAAAAGTGGGCGAACAGCATGAAAATCAGTCGCATCCTATCTCGGGAAATGTCTTGGCTACCGATGACAGTAGCCCACTAACTCAAGATCAAATCATGGATTTGGTTGCCAGCAAAGTCAAAACACTGGTAGCCGAAGCCGAAGCGCAAAAAGATATCAGCAGTAGTGGGAGACCATATCCTGCTCAGTATGATCTGGTAGAATTTCCTAGCGGCTATGTCATCCTTAAATTCAGAAGATTCGATGGGACGGGAAATGCGAATCAGCACATCGCCCACTTCAAAGCCTCATGCGGGAACACTAGGGGCAACGATGCGCTTCTCCTCCGCCAGTTCGTTAATAGCTTGACCAACATTGCTTTTGACTGGTACGCGAGCATACCGGATGGCTCTGTTACTACTTTCGTCCAAATGGAATCTTTGTTTCGACAAAGATTCATGAGCGTAGCGATAAGATCACCATTGCCGAGCTCGTAAGGACCAAGCCCAAGAACAACGAAAGCAGCACGGATTTTATAACCCGATGGCGCAATCTCTCTGTCAAATGCGAACCGCCGATAGAGCAGGACCAATCTGTCAGTCTCCTCGTCGGAAATCTCAACAATTGGATGGCCCCGTTTTTATGCACCGCGGGTCTCAAAACATTCCAAGAGCTGACCAGGAAAGTCCAGATGCTGGAGCGCTCAAAACAGGAGTCCTCCTCGGATTCTCAAAATAACAATAGGTCCTGGAGAAACCGAAAGGACGATAATCGCAAAGGCAGAAACTCCGATGATTCTGAATCTTTCAACACTTCGGCTAACCGAAATAAGCAAGGGATGAGCAGGCCTAGCGCCAACCAGCCTCGGAAGCCAATGTTCGGAGAGGGAGGAGAATCTCCACTGAAAGAGAAGCTGGATAAGGTCTATTCCTTCAGAAGGGACAAAATCCGTAAAATATTCAAAGACGCCCTGAAGAACGGTCTACAATTGCCAGAGTCAAAAAGACCGCAGGAAGCGAATAGGACCGACGACCCGAAATACTTCCCCTATCACAGAGTGATAGGTCATGCCATTGAGGAATGCTTCGTCTTCAAAGATTGGGTCAAAAAGCAATACAAGGCAGGAGAGATAGAACTGTCCAAAGGCGTATTAACAAACAGTCAAGCTGCAACCGCCAATTTCATACAAACGGAGACCGAAGTTCTTCGTGAAACCGATTCTCTCAGACATCTGCCTTTCTCTGAAAACAATCAACCACCACGTCATTAAACTAGGAATAGTCGACCTCTAAGTCGTTAAACTGGGAATGTAAAAAAAATGTGTGTATATAATAAAAAGTGTAAATAAAAGAAAAATAAAGAAAAGCCGAATTGATGGGGCAACTCGCAATAAAAATCAGCGAGTAAAATAAAGATGAAAATAAAGCCGAAATGATAGGGCAACCGCGAATAAAAGTCGAAATGATAAGGTAATCGCGATCTTCGCGATAAGAAAAGCTGAAATGATAGAGCAATCGCGGTAAAACAAAAAAAAACGGCGAATGATGAGTCGCTCCTGGTACCATATTCCAGTGCAGCGATGCAGACGTCGACAAAAATTCAAATTTCCAAAATTCTCCCGGCCCTACAGTTAGTCCCCCAAATTGACTACCGTATACAATCCACGGGCTCAAATAATTCCCATCATACATATGCCCCACCGCAATCACCGGTTACGCGGCTGGTCTCCGCCTTTGGAATTATGCTCCATTGAGAAGACCCACTCATGTGTCCTCACGATGCATGATGAGAACAAACCTTCGTGGGATCCTTATGACTCACAAAGGAAAAACACACTTGGGGGTCCTCATGACTCCCAAGGAGAAAATACACCTGCGAGATCCTTACGACTCGCAGGGAGAAAATGCTTTTATGGGACCCTCACAACCCATAAAATTAAAAAGCCTTAGGCGATAGGGATCTAAACCTGTCTCCTAAACCATCGCTTTCTAAATCCCATACCCCAATGGCGAATGATGAGTCGCTCCTGGTACCATATTCCAGTGCAGCAATGCAGACGCCAACCAAATTCCAAACTCAAATCCCAAATGGCGAATTATGAGTCGCTCCTGGTACCATATTCCAGTGCAGCGATGCAGACGCCAACCAAATTCCAAACTCAAATCCCAAATGGCGAATGATGAGTCGCTCCTGGTACCATATTCCAGTGCAGCGATGCAGACGCCAACCAAATTCCAACACCCCTACCCCAACGGCTAATGATGAGTCGCTCCTGGTACCATATTCCAGTGCAGCGATGCAGACGCCGACAAAGTCCCGAAAAATTTCCGGCCCTACGGTCTGGATCATACATCCTGCAAAACCGTATACAATCCACGGGCGTAAAACAATCCCAATCTCTCCCAAGTCCTATCGGTGAGACCACATTCAAGGTCCCACCAAATAAAAAAAATAATAAAAAATAAAATAAAATAAAAAAATGGTATGTCTACAAGCAAAATGGGCACGGATGAAAACCCGAAAGGGCTCCGTGAGTAAAAACAGCAGGACTGCCGACGAGTTTGTGAAAACCCGAAAGGGCGCAAACTCGTGAAAAGAGATAGAATGCACTCATAAAGTCCTCTCGACTTTGTGAGAAAAAAATTCCCGCGTGAGATCCTTACGACTCATAAAGGAGCAACACACTTAGGAGTCCCCACGACTCCTAAGGAGAAAATACACCTACGGGATCCTTACGACCCGTAGGGAGAAAATGCTTTGTGAGACCCTTACGGCTCATAAAATTGAAAAGTCTTTGGTGACATGGATCTAAACCCTGTATCCTAAGCCATCGCTTCATGATAAAGCGCAAATGATGATCCTTTCCTGGTACCATATTCCAGTATAGCGATGCTGATGCCAAACAAAAACCAATTCCCAAATCCTTGCGGGGCAAATGATGAGTTGCTCCTGGTATTATTCCAGTGCAGCAATGCAGATGCCAAACCAAATCCAAATCCTCAAATCCACTCATGGCAAATGATGATTCGCTCTTGGTACCATATTCCAGTGTAGCGATGCTGATGTCAACCCAAATCAAATCAAACCAACAACCTCTGCGGTGGAATCATGCTTCGTCCCAGAATTTACCCCGTATCGAAATCATGCTTCGCCTCGGGATAACGACCTCCTCATCGGAATTATACCCCGCCTCGGAATCAAGTCAACCAGCAAGCTCTACGTCGGAATTATGCTTCGTCTCAGAATGCACCCCGTGTCGAAATGATGCTTCGCCTCGGTGTACCTGCTTTCCCTGTCGAAATTATGCTTCGTCTCGGAATCGAGTTAGCCAACAAGCTCTGCGCCGGAATCATGCTCCATCTCAGAATATACCCCGTGTCGAAATCAATGCTTTGCCTCAGAATATTTGCCTTCCTTGTCGGAATTATACTTCGCCTAGGAATCTACCTCTGCATCGAAATCATGCTTCGGTCAGAATGTCTGCCGCTCATCGGAACGATGCTCCAAACCCTGGAATCATGCTCCGCTCATCGGAATGATGCTCCGATCCCTGGAATCATGCTCCGCCCTTCGGAATGATGCTCCGATCCCTGGAATTATGCTCCGCTCTTCGGAATGATACTCCGATCCCCTGGAATGATGCTCCACTCATCGGAATGATGCTCTGATCCTTGGAATCATGCTCCGCTCTTCGGAATGATGCTCGGATCCTTGGCATCATGCTCCGCTCTTCGGAATGATGCTCCGAACCCTGGAATCATGCTCCGCTCATCGGAATGATGCTCCGATCCCTGGAATTATGCTCCACAAATTAGAATGATGCTCCGATCCCTAGAATTATGCTCCACAAATCGGAATGATGCTCCGATCCCCGGGAATCATGCTCCCCGAGGGATACTCCGACCTTGGAATTATGCTCCGCGAATCAGAATGATGCTCCGATCCTCGGGAATCATGCTCCCCGGTATGATGCTTCGCCTCCGAAATGATGTTCCACCTCGAAGTTCAGCTTCAAGATCCATCAATTTCATGCATACAACTCAAATGTGCGGTGTGCATTTATTGATGGGGGGCACTTTGTTGGGGTAAAAATTTACACCCCCGTTGACCGAGTCAAAGTCAAAGTCAACCCCAAGCCAGATGACCCCAAGCCCAGGTCCAGCGGGCCCATGCCTAAGTCGAGCCCGCGGCCAGCCTCCTTCATGCTAAAATATAGATCATGTAATAAATAATTTTTATGTAATTTTTTATACATTAATGTATGCAAAATGGGCATAAAGCCAAATTTTTGTAAGTCCATGGCTTATGTGCAAAAATAAAATGGCACATGAGCCATGGGATAGGCAAAAATGCCATTTTGTGAAGCCCAAGGGGCTATATGTAAATATGTAAGCCTATAAAAGGCAACATGTGTTAGTTATATGTATGCCCTAGAGGCCATTACTGTACATTGGATGTATATTGTAGTGGATGCTGGGACATATATAGGGAGGACTTTCTTGCTCGACATGATAGTATGCTATCTGGTTGATCTTTACCTTAACGTGTACACTGTTTGTCTCTCTGTTACATGTTGGTAAAGCCCTTAGGATGTGTACTTGACTACCTGGACTATGATACGGATCATACTAGTAGGGACATGGTAGTCCATAAGTACATCCTTCAAAGTCCCTAGTCGTGGGTGTATCGAGACGGGGCATCGATATACCAGAGTAGACTAGCGTATACCTTCTCGACCCATACAGATGGGCGATGGATGATCTCATATCCATTGGTGTTTGACATCAGAGATGATATACGGGTGCTCAGTAGAGACTGGGTACACTGGACGGACTCGCCGAGAACTCCCAGATGGTATTATACCTCACGTCAGATGGCAGTTCTCTGGTGACACTGGTACAGAGTAGTCTGTTGACCCGAGATCGTCATAGAGTCTCGTGTGGTTCCCACTATGCTTTGATTTCCATCTTACCACGTCCAAGAGGGCATGCAAAACGGTGGTTTTTGGGTACAGTCCCGAGTCACATGGAGGCAATGAGCGATAGGAGGGGATTCGTCTCTCCCGGTATAGGGGGTTAATGTTGCGCTGTGTTCGATTGGCTATAACAGGAAATCCCTGGCCAGGGTTGCTGAGATTTACTGGTAGCTAGAGCCTTAGGCGAAGTCTAGACGGAATCCGAAACCCGATCACAAAGTTTCTCGAATTGTTTTAGACCTCATATCGACACGACTTATTGAGCTATTGGGGTCTGACGTTTACCACCCCTAGGCGAGATATGCGACATATCAGATGATCAGACCGGACTGTACGGTAGTGTTACTGGTTGGATTCACTGGAGTGTGAGCGGGCTTGCTCGTCGATCTTCAGATCGCTCAATACCCGGGTGGCCGTTACGTTTAGCAGACCGCTTGCGGCTTGTGGATGTTTGATATGATCATCATCTGCTGCCGGCGTATTGACGAGTCTTTAGAGTCCTACACAGAGGTTTCCTGGCTCAAGCGAAACGAAATAGGAGTGCATATGAGATATGTGCGGGACCGAGAATGATACCAGTATGTGATACTGTATTCGATTCTCGCGATGTAACATTGATCGGTTATATGCGATATAGCCGGGTTATCGGATCAAGTGTTGATTCGATAAGTTGTTACTGAAGATACCAGTCGGTTATGTGCGACATGACCGGATCATTGAATCAAGTGTTGATTTAGTGATTTAATGCATAATTATATATTTGATATATTACTTTGCATTAACTAGTATCGGTTCACTTTGAATGAATTTTCTCACTCGGGTGTGCGCATTGCATATGCGATATGATTTTTGTGCACTTGATTGTATCATGTTTGATGATACATGTTTACTTGTGTTTTGTGTAAAGTTTAAACCATGGTTATGTAATGGTTAGGGTTTACATTTTCATATCTATTTATTTATTCATTTATTCATTTTGGAAAATGAAAAGCAAATGAGAAAATGGTGGCTTCTTTTGTTTTGTTCATGAAGCTTCATGAAGACTTTGACCAAGTGACCATTTTGTCTCATGCTTAACCCTAACCATCCCACTAACCATGATTTATTCTATACACTTGACCATGGTTCAATTATGATAAGTATTCTTTTTACTTTTCATTTTTAATTAACTTATCATATCATTTCTTCTTCTTCTTCCTTGAACTCAAGAAGAAGCTTGAGGTCATCAATGGTGGATTGATGATTTGAGTGAGAAATCCAATTCTAAAGTCTACCCACTTCCTATTTCTTCATCCTCTACCTCTTGCCAAGTAGTAGAGTGTGTTTCCTTCACAAGTTTCTTGACTTGGTGAAGTGAGAGCTTGATCTTGCGATGCTTCGACGTAGATCATCTTCGGCATGGACATCGACGACCTAGCTCGCTTATTCTCCGATGAAGTCGACGCTAGAGCCCGGATTCTTTTTGGACAGCGGAGAGGACTTCGTTGCGGAGCTATGGAGGTGGAGCACCGGATCTACAAAGGTTGTATTTCCGATTCTCATAGTTAAGTGTTAACTAGTTAGCTTTTTCGCCTAGTTTTCTAGCAAACGATCCGTAGTCGGGTCTCTCGGCACCTAGATTTTTTGAATTTGGCATATTCGATGCCTTGTGAGACCTCACTAGTGTGTCTAGGAACCCTACAGTGGTATCAGAGCCTAGCTAGAGCCTTAGGCGAAGTCTAGACGGAATTTGAAACCCGAACGAACCCGAAACCCGATCACAAACTTGCCCTCTGTCCAATTTTTAAAATCTGGTCTTTTTCCAAATTAAAAATATGCAGAAAATCAAGCAGGGTTTTCTAAGAATTACTGTAAGTTTCGTGGACCTAATTCCACTTTCACACCGCGGTTCCGCGGCATGAGCAAGGCTCATGCGGCGGATCCGCGGCCGTACGGCCACTTTATTTATATTATTTGGCACAGTAATTCTTAGTTTCCAGTGGTGATTTTTCTGGGAATTTTTAATATTTTTTCAAGAATTGAATTTTCTGCAGTTGTTTTGGGGATTCGGTGTTTCGATCGGGTTATCAAATTTTGTCTATGTGGCTTTCCGGATAAATTTTTCAATATGTTAAAAAGTTCGACCGGATATAAATACCCAATTTTTCCCCTGTCGGGAAATTTCCAAGTGTTGGATTTTTCCGTAGTTTAACGACGTTCTAAGTAGTGCAAGTAACGCGATGGTCCCTCTAGAAGACAACAAACCTTAACTCGATTATGTGACCGTCTTGAACTGCCCTTTGAACCTTCGGGTTTGGGGCCTGCCACATGTGAGGCGTTGGCTTGACCCTTCTACGGCTGGACCGTTGGTACTGAGGCACGAACTGAATGTTGCTAGACTTGTTTCATGTGTTGATCTGTATCGGGAAAAGTTGGGTGTTCGATTGTTCGATCGGAAAGTTTGACATTTTCTATTTATCCGGAATGGGATACAATAATTGAAATTCACAAGTAGTTATGTGATAACTAAATGAATGATATAAACATAGCAGTTTAGTCTCAATTGATCGGTTGCCACGGAATTTTGATGTGATCAAAAGTCCGTCGCAATCACGTAGCGTACGCGGATACTCGCCGATAAACTTAATAGACAGCCTCGCTCCATAGCCCCGACCAAGTGACTGTAGGAGAACCCCGTCGCCGAAAGCATCCGTTCGGGTGCTCGCGGTAGCGGTGTTCCGCCTTGGTGCACTTCGTCGACGGTATCGGGGGTGCGGCCGCCTACTGAAGTTTGCGACGAGTATTCGATCAGGATGTCGGGAATCTTGTTGAATTGCCCGACTTGATATTGAAAAGAGTTTTCGATTTTGAGACTAAAATGTGGGGTTTATAATTGTTAGGCATGCGATGTCTAAGGAATTCATTTGGTCAGGCATGCGATGTCTGAGGTGGTTGCGGATTCCAACTGTTGTAGTTTTACACTTTCTTTTCTGTGACCGTAAGCATAATATGTGATATCGCCGGTTTCGTTGCTATATGTCAACGACAATTGGGATGCGCATATTTACTTACGTTGATGACATGTGATGTTATTGTTGCTGGATATGTTATATTGGATCGTCGTGTTTGAATAGCCGGGGGGTTTTTATGTGAGATGAGTGTTTTTCATTTTCATTCATGTAAAAACTTGTATGTAATATTCTTTTATTGGGGCGCTTCCAGGTTGCGGAAGTTGTCACCGTTTGTATATTATTTACTTTTCCGCACTAGGATAGACCCAAGGAGGGGAGCACAAGTAACCGTGTTCTGGAGTCCAGTGGGAGACCAACTCGAGGAGTCGAGTCCGGGTCTCCTAACTCTAGAATTGGTAGGGTTGCTTGCCGCTCTCGTAGGGGTCTAGGGGTGTGGGTTTGGCTATTCATCGCGACCGTGGAATCCGTGTTTTATACTGGCTCGTATTGAAAACACGGACGTCCTAGTATATCCAATATTTCATATGATTCTTCTGCTGCGATATCTGTGATGTGATCATGTGATGTTCTGTGATAGATACAGCATATAGTATATATGATATATTATATAGACGTTACTTATGTTTTACACCCGTGCTAGCCCTGCCCTGCTCTGCCGTTACTTACCTAACCTAACGGTGCACGAGGGGACATCGAGGCGAATGCGGATGGCATAAGTGTACGTCGTATTTATCTGTGATGATTAGGTACTTAAATGATGGGACTTCATTAATGTGATTAATGAAATAAAAGAAACCTAAGATGTTGTAGAATCGAATTTCAAAATAAAACAGGTAGCTACAGTTCTTGCTTTGCACAGCGGTATATGTGATATATCCTGCACCTTATTCGATGAGGAAAGGACCGAGATCCCTTCACCGGGAGTGACTCCTTTAGCAATAACTGGCAGATGCTACACACTCGGTTTGTCTTTTGATTGCTTTTAAGTGTTTTGCTTTGCATAGTGATATATGTGATATATCCCGCACCTCATTCGACGAGGAAAGGACCGACGATCCCTTCACCGGGAGTGACTCCTTTAGCAAAACTAGAAAAGCCTCAAAAGCACTCCATTTCAAAATTCATTCGATCCTACAACGATATCAAGTTCATTACGCAATAGGTTTTCAGAAAAACCTGTCGTAGCCCTCCATCATTTCAGATAAGTCCTATTTAGTATTCGTGCTACGTTTGTTGACCTCCGTCAAGGCGTAGTGTGCGGTAGCTAACTAGTATTTATCTGTTTATGCATATGATGCAGATTGAGTTAGGGTAGTCGTGCGGCCTTGTTGACCTCCGTCAAGGGTCGTGCGGGTGGGTTTAATTCGATCAAGAAATGACGGGTTGAACTTGACTAGTAGCCTATGGTTTGTTGACCTCCGTCAAGGTCATAGGGTGCTGGGGGCAAAATATTATCAGGAATTTCAAGTGTTGAAATTTGCAATGAGATTGCATACCTTCTATGAGATAGTTGGATCCCGATACCCGCTGCGAGTAAGAGTTACTCCTGGGAGAGTTTTATACATTACAATTAGCCGATCAAGTAGGTGTCTAGAAAGGTGTCAACGAGGTTACGCCTCTGGGAAAACGAGGTTTACAGTAATTAGGTTCGTGCGAAAGCACGGGGGACCTCCCTCAAAGTACCGACACTGGCCTGGCTGAAAGATTGGCGAACTTGTAGTGTGTAATTAATCCCGGCTAGTCTTTCCTTTTAGGGTTTGAAGGAAGATTTGATAAAAAGCAGTGGGAGCCATCCTGATTAGATAAAATAATAACCAATCTATTCTTGACAGAGCGCACGCTGAGTGTTTTCTTCTCTCTCTCTCCAGGTAGCGACCATATCACGCCTTAATCAAGATAATAATAAGGAATTTTGACCGAACCCGCTTGTTATACTGAGCTGGGGAACGTTGGTCCCGCTCCAACTTATAATTGTTATAAGACAGAGCAGGAAATTGGGGATTACCAGAATTCCCGTGCCGCCCAAACGAAGAGAGTGCATGTTGATGCATCATCTTCGGGTGTGTTCATTACAGAGAACTGTTTCTCAGTATCCTTTACGTCCTGGGTATGTGATACCAGATCAGGATCCCAGATATGTAATCTGTTACATAGGGCTACAGAAAGGTAGAAGAACTGAGAACGGGTGATAAGTTTCATGAGACAGAAAACGGGGCAAGAGTTGCAGCCAAGTCTGTTGGTCACTGTCACCCTGTATTACCAATACATTGATTCTGAACGAATGTTATTAGATACCGATCCTGATATACAAAATCATATCTGTCTCTTTATTAGTAAAGAAACGATATAATTTTGTATTGTCGGATAATGTTTTGAACATTTCCTATATCAAAAGTTGATCGGTTCAGGCACGTTATCTAAAAGCATTGACGTTCTAAATCAAACTACAGTTCTTTAGTATACAGAACACACACAAGAGGAAGAGTTCAGAAATGAACGGATCCTTCTTGAGGCATTGTAGACTAGGTCATATCAATGCGACCCGACTAGCTAAGTTACATAAAGATGCATATTTAAATCAGTTTGAATTTACATCTTGTGAAACTTGCCAGTCATGTCACAAAGATAAGATGACCATAGCTCCGTTTATTAGAAACAGAGAAAGAGTTAATGAACTCTTGGGATTGATACATGTTGATGTATGTAGGTCCCCTGTCTACACATGCCAGGACCGGTTCTTTATACTTCATTACATTCTCTGATAATCTCTCAAGATTCAGACATACGTTCCTGTTGAAACATAAGTCCGAACCTTTTGAGATATTCACAGAATATAAGTTAGAAGTAGAGAACCAATACGGGTATAAGTATTATGTCCTATGATGAGATCAAGGAGGAGAATACTTGAGCACGGAAATACTGGACTAGTCTAAAGGAGAATGAGATTCTCTCTCAGCATTACTCCTCCGTATACACCATAGCACGATGGTATATCGGGGCGGAGCAATCACACCCTATGTGATAAGGTGTGCTCTATGATGAGTACTACTGAGTTACCTAATTCCTTTAGGGTGTTATGCACTTGAGAAGCTGCATACCTATTGAATAGGGTTCCAATCAAATCAGTTGCCTACCGCTTCATATGTGATGATGACCCAACTAGTTTCGAGCAGGCCATCGAGAGTGACGACTCTGTAAGAATGGCTGGATGCTTAGCGATCTGAGATGGAATCCTTATACACCAACAAAGTATGGACTTTGGTTGCTATATCTGAAGGGTTAAATCCCCATCAGCAGCAAGTATATCTTGAGAAGATTACTTGGTGTACTTGGAAATGTTGAGACTTTCAAAGCTAGACTTGCTAAAGGTTTGCATCATTGACCAGATATGGATCATAATGATAAAACCTTTTCAAGTATCTATGCTTAAGTCCATCCAGATCCTACTTACCACGGCTACATACCATGACTACGATATCTGGTGGTTGGGTGTCATGACTGCTTTTCTAAATGATATTTTAGAAGAGTGCGTCTATAAGTACACATCCAGAGGGCTTCGTACACAGTGGGAGCAGCGGAAACGTGTGCAAGATGCTTTATAGGATAAAGCAGGCATCGCGGAGTTGGAACTTCTGTTTTGATGGATTAGTCAAAGAAGTTGACATCATCAAAATGGTAGATGAACCTTGTATATACAAAAAGGTAGTAGGGAGTATGGTGATGATCCTCGTAGAGTACGTGGATGACATACTCTTGATAGGGAAAAAGTTTCCTATGCTATGCTCGATCAATCTCCGCTTATCACAATGATTCTCCATATAGGATCGAAGTGATACCTCCTAAATCCTAGGTTTTTGGATCTATGAGATAGATCTAATTGGATGTTAGGATTCTCACTAGTTGTAGCGAGATGGTATCAACCGATCCTGGGGAGAATCACTGGAATGGTTCCAGGGTGATAAAGATGACTGAGTGTCAGTCACAGGCATTGTCTTTACCCTCAGTAAAGGGACGGTATGTTGGAAGAGTTCCAAGCTAGATACCGTGGCATACTAGAAGATAAAGGCGGGATACATCGCTACTTAAGATGCTACCAAAGAGGCTGTTTGGGTGTATATTGGTTCATGAGATGAACTATGTTCCTCCCATTGTGTGACAATGGAGTTGTGGCTCATGCCAAGGAACGCCGGTCCCATCAGTGATCCAGACATATTCTAAGGCAGTGTCGCCTGATCATGGAGATAGTTGATCTCCAGGGTGATCGAGGTTTGGAGAGTAGACTAAGAGGACAACACAGCGAATCCACTCACAAAGGCCTGTTCCCAGAGAGAGACTTTTATGGGATGGTTGAGTATGAGATACTACAACCACTGCTACAGATGGCCCTAGTGCAAGTGTGAGATTGTTAGTTATATGTATGCCCTAGAGGCCATTACTGTACATTGGATGTATATTGTAGTGGATGCTGGGACATATATAGGGAGGACTTTCTTGCTCGACATGATAGTATGCTATCTGGTTGATCTTTACCTTAACGTGTACACTGTTTGTCTCTCTGTTACATGTTGGTAAAGCCCTTAGGATGTGTACTTGACTACCTGGACTATGATGCGGATCATACTAGTGGGGACATGGTAGTCCATAAGTACATCCTTCAAAGTCCCTAGTCGTGGGTGTATTGAGACGGGGCATCGATATACCAGAGTAGACTAGCGTATACCTTCTCGACCCATACAGATGGGCGATGGATGATCCCATATCCATTGGTGTTTGACATCAGAGATGATATACGGGTGCTCAGTAGAGGCTGGGTACACTGGACGGACTCGCCGAGAACTCCCAGATGGTATTATACCTCACGTCAGATGGCAGTTCTCTGGTGACACTGGTACAGAGTAGTCTGTTGACCCGAGATCGTCATAGAGTCTCGTGTGGTTCCCACTGTGCTTTGATTTCCATCTTACCACGTCCAAGAGGGCGTGCAAAACGGTGATTTTTGGGTACAGTCCCGAGTCACATGGAGGCAATGAGCGATAGGAGGGGATTCGTCTCTCCCGGTATAGGGGGTTGATGTTGCGCTGTGTTCGATTGTCTATAACAGGAAATCCCTGGCCAGGGTTGCTGAGATTTACTGGTAAGTGTTACCAGTAGTTTCTTGAATTGTTATAGACCTCATATCGACACGACTTATTGAGCTATTGGGGTCTGACGTTTACCACCCCTAGACGAGATATGCGACATATCAGACGATCAGACCGGACTGTACGGTAGTGTTACTGGTTGGATTCACTGGAGTGTGAGCGGGCTTACTCGTCGATCTTCAGATCGCTCAATACCCGGGTGGCCGTTACGTTTAGCAGACCGCTTGCGGCTTGTGGATGTTTGATATGATCATCATCTGCTGCCGGCGTATTGACGAGTCTTTAGAGTCCTACACAGAGGTTTCCTGGCTCAAGCGAAACGAAATAGGAGTGCATATGAGATATGTGCGGGACCGAGAATGATACCAGTATGTGATACTGTATTCGATTCTCGCGATGTAACATTGATCGGTTATATGCGATATAGCCGGGTTATCGGATCAAGTGTTGATTCGATAAGTTGTTACTGAAGATACCAGTCGGTTATGTGCGACATGACCGGATCATTGAATCAAGTGTTGATTTAGTGATTTAATGCATAATTATATATTTGATATATTACTTTGCATTAACTAGTATCGGTTCACTTTGAATGAATTTTCTCACTCGGGTGTGCGCATTGCATATGCGATATGATTTTTGTGCATTTGATTGTATCATGTTTGATGATACATGTTTACTTGTGTTTTGTGTAAAGTTTAAACCATGGTTATGTAATGGTTAGGGTTTACATTTTCATATCTATTTATTTATTCATTTATTCATTTTGGAAAATGAAAAGCAAATGAGAAAATGGTGGCTTCTTTTGTTTTGTTCATGAAGCTTCATGAAGACTTTGACCAAGTGACCATTTTGTCTCATGCTTAACCCTAACCATCCCACTAACCATGATTTATTCTATACACTTGACCATGGTTCAATTATGATAAGTATTCTTTTTACTTTTCATTTTTAATTAACTTATCATATCATTTCTTCTTCTTCTTCCTTGAACTCAAGAAGAAGCTTGAGGTCATCAATGGTGGATTGATGATTTGAGTGAGAAATCCAATTCTAAAGTCTACCCACTTCCTATTTCTTCATCCTCTACCTCTTGCCAAGTAGTAGAGTGTGTTTCCTTCACAAGTTTCTTGACTTGGTGAAGTGAGAGCTTGATCTTGCGATGCTTCGACGTAGATCATCTTCGGCATGGACATCGACGACCTAGCTCGCTTATTCTCCGATGAAGTCGACGCTAGAGCCCGGATTCTTTTTGGACAGCGGAGAGGACTTCGTTGCGGAGCTATGGAGGTGGAGCACCGGATCTACAAAGGTTGTATTTCCGATTCTCATAGTTAAGTGTTAACTAGTTAGCTTTTTCGCCTAGTTTTCTAGCAAACGATCCGTAGTCGGGTCTCTCGGCACCTAGATTTTTTGAATTTGGCATGTTCGATGCCTTGTGAGACCTCACTAGTGTGCCTAGGAACCCTACAGTGGTATCAGAGCCTAGCTAGAGCCTTAGGCGAAGTCTAGACGGAATTTGAAACCCGAACGAACCCGAAACCCGATCACAAACTTGCTCTCTGTCCAATTTTTAAAATCTGGTCTTTTTCCAAATTAAAAATATGCAGAAAATCAAGCAGGGTTTTCTAAGAATTACTGTAAATTTCGTGGACCTAATTCCACTTTCCCACCGCGGTTCCGCGGCATGAGCAAGGCTCATGCGGCGGATCCGCGGCCGTACGGCCACTTTATTTATATTATTTGGCACAGTAATTCTTAGTTTCCAGTGGTGATTTTTCTGGGAATTTTTAATATTTTTTCAAGAATTGAATTTTCTGCAGTTGTTTTGGGGATTCGGTGTTTCGATCGGGTTATCAAATTTTGTCTATGTGGCTTTCCGGATAAATTTTTCAATATGTTAAAAAGTTCGACCGGATATAAATACCCAATTTTTCCCCTGTCGGGAAATTTCCAAGTGTTGGATTTTTCCGTAGTTTAACGACGTTCTAAGTAGTGCAAGTAACGCGATGGTCCCTCTAGAAGACAACAAACCTTAACTCGATTATGTGACCGTCTTGAACTGCCCTTTGAACCTTCGGGTTTGGGGCCTGCCACATGTGAGGCGTTGGCTTGACCCTTCTACGGCTGGACCGTTGGTACTGAGGCACGAACTGAATGTTGCTAGACTTGTTTCATGTGTTGATCTGTATCGGGAAAAGTTGGGTGTTCGATTGTTCGATCGGAAAGTTTGACATTTTCTATTTATCCGGAATGGGATACAATAATTGGAATTCACAAGTAGTTATGTGATAACTAAATGAATGATATAAACATAGCAGTTTAGTCTCAATTGATCGGTTGCCACGGAATTTTGATGTGATCAAAAGTCCGTCGCAATCACGTAGCGTACGCGGATACTCGCCGATAAACTTAATAGACAGCCTCGCTCCATAGCCCCGACCAAGTGACTGTAGGAGAACCCCGTCGCCGAAAGCATCCGTTCGGGTGCTCGCGGTAGCGGTGTTCCGCCTTGGTGCACTTCGTCGACGGTATCGGGGGTGCGGCCGCCTACTGAAGTTTGCGACGAGTATTCGATCAGGATGTCGGGAATCTTGTTGAATTGCCCGACTTGATATTGAAAAGAGTTTTCGATTTTGAGACTAAAATGTGGGGTTTATAATTGTTAGGCATGCGATGTCTAAGGAATTCATTTGGTCAGGCATGCGATGTCTGAGGTGGTTGCGGATTCCAACTGTTGTAGTTTTACACTTTCTTTTCTGTGACCGTAAGCATAATATGTGATATCGCCGGTTTCGTTGCTATATGTCAACGACAATTGGGATGCGCATATTTACTTACGTTGATGACATGTGATGTTATTGTTGCTGGATATGTTATATTGGATCGTCGTGTTTGAATAGCCGGGGGGTTTTTATGTGAGATGAGTGTTTTTCATTTTCATTCATGTAAAAACTTGTATGTAATATTCTTTTATTGGGGCGCTTCCAGGTTGCGGAAGTTGTCACCGTTTGTATATTATTTACTTTTCCGCACTAGGATAGACCCAAGGAGGGGAGCACAAGTAACCGTGTTCTGGAGTCCAGTGGGAGACCAACTCGAGGAGTCGAGTCCGGGTCTCCTAACTCTAGAATTGGTAGGGTTGCTTGCCGCTCTCGTAGGGGTCTAGGGGTGTGGGTTTGGCTATTCATCGCGACCGTGGAATCCGTGTTTTATACTGGCTCGTATTGAAAACACGGACGTCCTAGTATATCCAATATTTCATATGATTCTTCTGCTGCGATATCTGTGATGTGATCATGTGATGTTCTGTGATAGATACAGCATATAGTATATATGATATATTATATAGACGTTACTTATGTTTTACACCCGTGCTAGCCCTGCCCTGCTCTGCCGTTACTTACCTAACCTAACGGTGCACGAGGGGACATCGAGGCGAATGCGGATGGCATAAGTGTACGTCGTATTTATCTGTGATGATTAGGTACTTAAATGATGGGACTTCATTAATGTGATTAATGAAATAAAAGAAACCTAAGATGTTGTAGAATCGAATTTCAAAATAAAACAGGTAGCTACAGTTCTTGCTTTGCACAGCGGTATATGTGATATATCCTGCACCTTATTCGATGAGGAAAGGACCGAGATCCCTTCACCGGGAGTGACTCCTTTAGCAATAACTGGCAGATGCTACACACTCGGTTTGTCTTTTGATTGCTTTTAAGTGTTTTGCTTTGCATAGTGATATATGTGATATATCCCGCACCTCATTCGACGAGGAAAGGACCGACGATCCCTTCACCGGGAGTGACTCCTTTAGCAAAACTAGAAAAGCCTCAAAAGCACTCCATTTCAAAATTCATTCGATCCTACAACGATATCAAGTTCATTACGCAATAGGTTTTCAGAAAAACCTGTCGTAGCCCTCCATCATTTCAGATAAGTCCTATTTAGTATTCGTGCTACGTTTGTTGACCTCCGTCAAGGCGTAGTGTGCGGTAGCTAACTAGTATTTATCTGTTTATGCATATGATGCAGATTGAGTTAGGGTAGTCGTGCGGCCTTGTTGACCTCCGTCAAGGGTCGTGCGGGTGGGTTTAATTCGATCAAGAAATGACGGGTTGAACTTGACTAGTAGCCTATGGTTTGTTGACCTCCGTCAAGGTCATAGGGTGCTGGGGGCAAAATATTATCAGGAATTTCAAGTGTTGAAATTTGCAATGAGATTGCATACCTTCTATGAGATAGTTGGATCCCGATACCCGCTGCGAGTAAGAGTTACTCCTGGGAGAGTTTTATACATTACAATTAGCCGATCAAGTAGGTGTCTAGAAAGGTGTCAACGAGGTTACGCCTCTGGGAAAACGAGGTTTACAGTAATTAGGTTCGTGCGAAAGCACGGGGGACCTCCCTCAAAGTACCGACACTGGCCTGGCTGAAAGATTGGCGAACTTGTAGTGTGTAATTAATCCCGGCTAGTCTTTCCTTTTAGGGTTTGAAGGAAGATTTGATAAAAAGCAGTGGGAGCCATCCTGATTAGATAAAATAATAACCAATCTATTCTTGACAGAGCGCACGCTGAGTGTTTTCTTCTCTCTCTCTCCAGGTAGCGACCATATCACGCCTTAATCAAGATAATAATAAGGAATTTTGACCGAACCCGCTTGTTATACTGAGCTGGGGAACGTTGGTCCCGCTCCAACTTATAATTGTTATAAGACAGAGCAGGAAATTGGGGATTACCAGAATTCCCGTGCCGCCCAAACGAAGAGAGTGCATGTTGATGCATCATCTTCGGGTGTGTTCATTACAGAGAACTGTTTCTCAGTATCCTTTACGTCCTGGGTATGTGATACCAGATCAGGATCCCAGATATGTAATCTGTTACATAGGGCTACAGAAAGGTAGAAGAACTGAGAACGGGTGATAAGTTTCATGAGACAGAAAACGGGGCAAGAGTTGCAGCCAAGTCTGTTGGTCACTGTCACCCTGTATTACCAATACATTGATTCTGAACGAATGTTATTAGATACCGATCCTGATATACAAAATCATATCTGTCTCTTTATTAGTAAAGAAACGATATAATTTTGTATTGTCGGATAATGTTTTGAACATTTCCTATATCAAAAGTTGATCGGTTCAGGCACGTTATCTAAAAGCATTGACGTTCTAAATCAAACTACAGTTCTTTAGTATACAGAACACACACAAGAGGAAGAGTTCAGAAATGAACGGATCCTTCTTGAGGCATTGTAGACTAGGTCATATCAATGCGACCCGACTAGCTAAGTTACATAAAGATGCATATTTAAATCAGTTTGAATTTACATCTTGTGAAACTTGCCAGTCATGTCACAAAGATAAGATGACCATAGCTCCGTTTATTAGAAACAGAGAAAGAGTTAATGAACTCTTGGGATTGATACATGTTGATGTATGTAGGTCCCCTGTCTACACATGCCAGGACCGGTTCTTTATACTTCATTACATTCTCTGATAATCTCTCAAGATTCAGACATACGTTCCTGTTGAAACATAAGTCCGAACCTTTTGAGATATTCACAGAATATAAGTTAGAAGTAGAGAACCAATACGGGTATAAGTATTATGTCCTATGATGAGATCAAGGAGGAGAATACTTGAGCACGGAAATACTGGACTAGTCTAAAGGAGAATGAGATTCTCTCTCAGCATTACTCCTCCGTATACACCATAGCACGATGGTATATCGGGGCGGAGCAATCACACCCTATGTGATAAGGTGTGCTCTATGATGAGTACTACTGAGTTACCTAATTCCTTTAGGGTGTTATGCACTTGAGAAGCTGCATACCTATTGAATAGGGTTCCAATCAAATCAGTTGCCTACCGCTTCATATGTGATGATGACCCAACTAGTTTCGAGCAGGCCATCGAGAGTGACGACTCTGTAAGAATGGCTGGATGCTTAGCGATCTGAGATGGAATCCTTATACACCAACAAAGTATGGACTTTGGTTGCTATATCTGAAGGGTTAAATCCCCATCAGCAGCAAGTATATCTTGAGAAGATTACTTGGTGTACTTGGAAATGTTGAGACTTTCAAAGCTAGACTTGCTAAAGGTTTGCATCATTGACCAGATATGGATCATAATGATAAAACCTTTTCAAGTATCTATGCTTAAGTCCATCCAGATCCTACTTACCACGGCTACATACCATGACTACGATATCTGGTGGTTGGGTGTCATGACTGCTTTTCTAAATGATATTTTAGAAGAGTGCGTCTATAAGTACACATCCAGAGGGCTTCGTACACAGTGGGAGCAGCGGAAACGTGTGCAAGATGCTTTATAGGATAAAGCAGGCATCGCGGAGTTGGAACTTCTGTTTTGATGGATTAGTCAAAGAAGTTGACATCATCAAAATGGTAGATGAACCTTGTATATACAAAAAGGTAGTAGGGAGTATGGTGATGATCCTCGTAGAGTACGTGGATGACATACTCTTGATAGGGAAAAAGTTTCCTATGCTATGCTCGATCAATCTCCGCTTATCACAATGATTCTCCATATAGGATCGAAGTGATACCTCCTAAATCCTAGGTTTTTGGATCTATGAGATAGATCTAATTGGATGTTAGGATTCTCACTAGTTGTAGCGAGATGGTATCAACCGATCCTGGGGAGAATCACTGGAATGGTTCCAGGGTGATAAAGATGACTGAGTGTCAGTCACAGGCATTGTCTTTACCCTCAGTAAAGGGACGGTATGTTGGAAGAGTTCCAAGCTAGATACCGTGGCATACTAGAAGATAAAGGCGGGATACATCGCTACTTAAGATGCTACCAAAGAGGCTGTTTGGGTGTATATTGGTTCATGAGATGAACTATGTTCCTCCCATTGTGTGACAATGGAGTTGTGGCTCATGCCAAGGAACGCCGGTCCCATCAGTGATCCAGACATATTCTAAGGCAGTGTCGCCTGATCATGGAGATAGTTGATCTCCAGGGTGATCGAGGTTTGGAGAGTAGACTAAGAGGACAACACAGCGAATCCACTCACAAAGGCCTGTTCCCAGAGAGAGACTTTTATGGGATGGTTGAGTATGAGATACTGTTGGAGGTAGTGCCCTCAGAGTCAATTATTGGATCACAGGTACGTGATTGCAATGATTGAGGGAGGACCTATCCCGGTAGGACAGTCTTACTCGAGATGATAGTATGCTATCTGGTTTATCTTTATCATCGTGTACTGTTTTAGGTGACATGACACGTCGCTATTACACGTTGATAGAGCCCCTAGGATTCTTGCTTGACCACCTGCAGTATGAGGGCGATCATATAAGTGGGAGCTGGGGGTCTACAAGCATATCCTTAAAAGGTCCCTAGTCGTGGGAGTTTCGAGACTGGGCATCGATACTCCATTAGTAGACTAGTGTATACAGTCGAGACCCCGACGAGGGGCGGTGGCCGGTCTCACAAGCCACTGGTGTCAGTTGGATCACCTAAGATGTATACAGGTGCTCATTGGGTTATGAGTACACCGGACAGGACTCGCCGGGAACATGCTAGTTGGTCATATACCAGACGTCAGATGGCAGTTCCCTGGTGACATGTGTGCAGGTTAGTTCATCAACCTGGGGATCGTCATTTGTCTCGTGTGAGTTCCCACTGTACTTTGATTACTACCCTACCACGGCTCAAAGGAGTCGTGCAAACAGGTTTTAGTTGGGTACAGTCCCGAGCCACATGGAGGCAGTGAGCGTATCTTCAGGGGTTCGTCTCTCCCGGTATTGGGGGTGAGGTCGTGCTGTGTCTAGGAGAGCCATTACACAAAGTCCTTGGCCAAGGCAAGGAGATTTACTGGTAGGTATTCCAGTAGTATCTCAGGGTGTTCTGGGCTACACTCCGACACGACTTGTACCGCTTTTGGGGGTCTGACTTTTACCAACCCCCTAGGCCCGCCATGCGATACTCATAGACGAACGGACCGGACTGTACGGATATTGTCACTGACAGGCTCAGTTGGGTGTCGGGGTGAGCTTCCTCATCGACGTCCCATTTGGTCAGTACCTGGTAGCCCGTCACGTATTGGCTTATACCTCTGACGTGCTAGTGGTTAAATCCACAACCAAGGTGTTGACGAGTCTTTAGAGTCCACCACACTTTCAGTTACTCAAGTTTCGGGCGAAACGCTGTAGAGACCGTATGGAGATATGGCAGGGTCCGATCAGATACGTGCGGTATTGCACGGATCAGGATCGGACAGTTTTGTACTAGTGGCCGTATAGTTATATGGCAGGGTTCGATCAGATACGTGCGGTATTGCACGGATCAGGATCGAACGGTTTTTTACTAGCCGGCTTTGGTTTAAGCCGGTCCTAGTTTAGTACAGTGTAGATTTTGTCTTATTGCATTTGTATCCGGACGGAATACAGATGCGGGTGTGTATGCACAGTATCGGGGTTTTCCTGTAATTTATTACGGGACCAGTTTTCTGGAGTTGCCAGTTTGCATTCCGTTCCGGCCGGTTTTCCTTTGTTCTTTCCCGGCCGGACTTTTCCGATGGAGGGGGTAATTTGCAGTTTTGCAAATTACTTTAGTGGAGGGGTTTTCTTGCAAAAGGGTTTGATATGATAAGAATCTTTTCTTTTCAACCATGCTTATGCTTTATTGAGATTTGATTGAATGAGGATGGGTTAAAGTGAAAGGTATGGTTGATGTTGTGGTCACCACTTGACTTCTACTACCCTCACCTCCCTTCATCACATGTATTTTGTTCCCTCCACCATTTCCAACTTCATTTTGGCCGGCCACCTCTTTTAGAGAGAGAGGGAGTGCTTCATTTGTGAGGAGATTTATTGTTCATATCATTTGGTATGCAAAAGAAATTGGTAGCTTCATTTTCCCTCCAAAGTTCTATCTTCATTCCTCCATCCAAAGGCAACAAACCCCAAAGAGACAAGTAGCCTCTACACTACACTTCCTACAGCATATCTTGGGCACGTCGAGTAGCCGGCTTCGTGCCCGAGTTGCCTCGGTATTGAGGTGGGAGCCCGTAAAAGTACCCGGCTTCGTGGTGCCCTTTCCGACGATGAGGAGATGGACGGAGATCCCGCGAGGAGATCGGAGTGGAGATGAAGACCGGAGGACTTGGATCGTCGGTATATCTCTAACCCATCTTCAAGTTAGCTTAGACTAGTTTAATGGTTACGATCCGGTGAAAGTGCGCGGTGGTGCCGGTTTGCAAAGTCCGCAAAATTTAAGTTATTCACCGCTTCCGCATTCCGGCGTCGGATTGACGGCCGGGGCGCCGCCGTGCACTTACAGTGGTATCAGAGCCTCGCCATTAACTTAGTCTAACTTTGTGTAATGTGTTTGCATTTCCGATCGATCAAAAAGTTCCAAAACTGCATTTTACCCACGACAGTTTCTGTTGAAATTTTTCAGTCTCGAAAAATTTTTCAGGTTGTAAAATATTGATGTACTGGAAAATCTAAGAGTTCTGTAAAAATTTGACGAAGTAACTCCACAGTTGGAGCGCGGAACCGCCGCGAAAACCACCTTTGTGCGGCCCTTCCGCCGCGCACTATTCACATCACTTCACCATTTTTTTACAGAGGCCTTCTGGGCTTAAAATATGGGCTTTGGAATATTAAAGTTGGGCCAATTATTTCTGTGAGTGCTACAGTTTTCTTTGGGGCCCACTTGTTAATTGTTTGATCAATCGGAAATTTTTTAAACACATTTTTCACAGTATTTACATTATATCTGCGACCGTGAATGTCACTCGATCGGTAAATCCGGTCTAACTGCTATAGCCCGGTTAGACGGATTTGCGAACGTGACTTTCACGTTGATGTTCTATGTATTTGCTGTGTTGTTGCGGATCGGTCGTGGGGATAGCCTGGATGCAATGCTAGTACTGTTTTTGTTGTATCATGTACATTTGATTTTGCGGGGCGAGCGTCCGACATGTGGACTGCCGTCACTGCCTGTTTGTATTATTCTTTTGGGGCACGACCTGGTTGCGGTCGATGTACCCGGTGTATGTATATTTTACTTTCTGTACTAGGATTACCCCGCGGAGGGGTGCACGGATAGCCGGGTTCTAGAGGGCAACAAGCCCGCATCTCATGGCATTGGGACGGAGGGGGCTTCACTCTAGGATTGGCGGGCTATTCGCCGCACTCGTAGGGGGTACAGGTTGACCCAGGAGGGGTGCCCAAGTTGCCGGATTCCGTGAAGTGCTGGGTGGTCCATTCACGGCGCTGAAGGGGGCTGCCTCGCTTCAGGTTTTGGCGGGTGACTTGCCGCGCCCGTAGGGGTCTAGGATTTCATTGCACAGGCTATCCACACGACCAGGGGAACGTCGGGTTTCAGCGGCTCTGTGAAACCCGGGGATCCCAGATATCTGTATTGTTTCTGTGATGCTGTTCATTCTCTGTGATGTTGCATTTCTTTCACGCCTTGAGCGAAATATAATATATTGGTATATATATTAGTAGATGTTGTATATGTTTTGCATCCGCGCTAGTCCAGTCCCCGCTCTGTCGTTAGTAAGCTAACCTAACGGGTAATGACGGGACCCAGTGGCGAATGCGGATGGCATATACGTACATCAATATATTTTCGTTCTTTTTGGTGTGATCAATTGATGGGACTGCATTGATTCGGATCAATGCAAGTTTAAAAACAAACCTAATCTGATGTTGTTGGAACACTTTTCAAAAAGCTGTTATTGCAAGGACGTTCACTTTTGTTTTGCATCGTGGTATTCATTGGAATATCCTGCTCCTCAGTCGACGAGGCAAGGGCCGAGATCCCTTCACCGGGAGTGACCCCTTGGACAGAAGTTTGCGTCAGGGCATTAACTTCACTATAGCCGATTACTTTTGCTTTGCACCGTGGTATTCATTTGGAATATCCTGCACCTCATTCTACGGGGAAAGAGCCGAGATCCCTTCACAGGGAGTGACCTCTTTAGCAACGGTTTTCGTCACTATATTTTTTAAAAAAGCTATCCGTTCCTTCGACGATATCAAGTTCATTACGTTAAAGGTTTTCGCCAGAAACCATTCGTAGCCCTCCGTCGTTTCATATGGGTGGTCAATAGTATTCAAGCTGTGTATGTTGGCCAAAGTCAAGGCACAGTGATTGGTAGCTATTGGGGTATTCATATGCAGCATAGATAGATGCGTTGGTTTGGGACAGTCGTGCTGCCATTTTGGCCAAAGTCAAGGGTACGTACGGGTGGATTCAAATTAACCTGGAGAATGACGGGCAGAACTTGACATGTGACTTATGATATGTTGGCCAAAGTCAAGGTCATAAGAGCATGGGGCAGAAATCACATCGGGAGTTTCAAAAGTACTGAAACTTGCCAGATATGCGCATACCTTCTGGAGTGTGATACCGTGAGCGGATTCCGTCACGTTGTCATGCGATGAGAGTTGGATCCCGATTCCCACTGATGAGTTAGTTTACTCCTCGGGTAACCCCGACTAATTCTTCTTTCAGGTTTGGAGGAGAATTTGAGGTACAGTGGGAGGATTCCAGATTAGATAAATTGGTGACCATTCTGATCTAGGTTAGAGTGCACGCTGAGTGTTTCTTTTCTCTCTCTCTTTGGCAGCGACCATTGACCCGACCCTAAGACTTTGACTCAGTGACCAAGTTGACCGAACCTTCTTAAACACCGGCTTTTGGATTGTCTGAGTTGCAAACCTCATTGCCACTCCTACTTTTACCCTTTTCTCCAAGACACCCCGTTTTACTACGAACGTCCACTTCCATTGGACAAAACCATCGTATGGTTAGATACGAACTCGAAAGAATTTATTCGAGGATGGTTTCCGGTTCTGGAGAAAACGGATAGGATTATTCAGTTGTCTTTTCCTTTTACCCTCTCTCAGGTTACGAGTACTCCTTGGTTTAGGGGTAGTACACCTATTACGCAAATTGGATTGTCTTCTTCCAAACCTTAGGCTGGTGCCGACCGGTAGGGAATGAAGAAAACCAATTAGCATAACGATGGTGTGCAGAAGGTATTAAGTTCAGACAAAGCAAGGGATTAGTAAGAGGGCAAAGTAAATTGCAACAGATATTCACGACCAAACCAAATATTTCGTTACCACTCCCACATCACCTTTGTATTTCTCCAGGACACTCCGTATCACTACGAAGATCCACAGTTTATTTGGATACTCCATTGTATGGTTATATACGAACTCGAATGGAACTTGTTCCAGTTCGGGGATGGATCCTGGTTCAGGAGAAATAGGAATAAAGTACATTCAGGTGTCTTTTATCTTCACCCTCTCTCATTGCGAGTGTTCCTAGGATTGGGACAGTACACCCATTATGCTTATTGGATAGTCTTCTTCCAAACCATAGGCTGGTGCCGAACGGTAGGGAAGGAAGAAAACCATTTGGCCTAAAAGGGTGTGCAGAAGGTAAAGACTAAAGACATATGAAGGGATTTGGAGAGGTGGCAAAGAACTATACGGTTATAGTTGTGAATCTGGATAATGGTAGAGGCATTACTAGGAATACCAGGATACCCCATCGAAACATTTCAATGTTTCAGTTTCACTGTGTAATGTTAAAAGAAAACTGATTTCCCGATTAGATACTTACTCCAGGGTATGTATTTACCAGGTACGATTCTCACATCTGTATAGTTTTACAGATGATGAGTGGGAGTAAGTTATTGGGAATTGGGTGATCATCCTCATTATATCGGGATTCGTTGTAATCGGTGATATTTGAGGAAATCACCTAGGTTGTTTGCCGGTCGGCAAATATTTGGTTTTGAATATCCGCTGTTATGCACCAATTTCAAATTGATATATCTGTACGTCTATTTTCATAGAGTGAGATATACCTTTCTGAAATTATGTCTACGACATTTACCTATATCAGTGGATGGTTAGGTAAGGAGCATTAAACAGCGGTGTAATTCTTCTTAACCATAAGTACAGTTTTCAACCTACGACACACAGTGAATGAGTAATCAGACTCAAGGGACTTTTACAGAGTATTGTATGTTGTCCAGGGTCCATCAGGACAGAGGGGATGGTCCTCGTACTATATTCGGTTTACTTATGACTCCTCTATTTTTTAGACAGGTGTTTCGTGGAAACACAGGGTCCGAATTTGGAGAAGTTATATGTATTTGAATAGAGTAGAGAACCAGGTATAGCAAGTATCGGGATTCTTCAAAGAGATCGAAGATGTAGATACTTGTGTATGGTGTTCAGTTGATAGTAATGATTAAGAGAAATTGCTTCTCTTTCAGGTTACTCATAATTGGAAGCATTCCTAAGTTGAGTAACGCTGATCGGCCTTCTTCCATTTAGTTGACATGCACTGGAGACAGCTGCATGATTTGAATCTAGTTCAATTAAATCAGTGCCTCTGGTTCTATATTGGATATAGAACAGTTCATATCTTAACGATGTTAAGGTACGGGGAGTTGTCCGGTTTATGATTAAAACCAGACACTGGACAACTCAAGGCACGTTTCTGTAATGGCTGTTTGTGGGTTGACCCAGGCTATGACGAGGGTTGACTTTCTACCATCTGGATGAACAATAGCGATATTGTTCTAGACTCGCCACAGTTTTATTAAAAATGGATTTTTTCAGAAAACAGTAGTGGGAGTATGGTAGAACTGGAAGTGATTCCAGAACCACAAACGATTACTGAAGATTTGACAAGGAACCTAAAGATTCAATCTGGATTGACATTCCATTGGCCACTCCGCAGATACGGTGGGTAACTTCAGGCACCCGAGAGGCACTCCGGTAGCCTCAAGGACGGTGACAGGGAAGTTCTTGTTTACCCACACTTGCCATTGCTGTTGTTCCAGGCTGCGAGACCCGGTGGGAGGATGAGTATAGTGTCGTTCTAAACTAGCTTTAGAAGTGTACGTCTATATGACTCTGCCAGAGGGTTGTCGTAATCAGAGGGAGCAACGGAAGCATTGGTGGACAGGGAGCTTATGTCTATTTATAGACTAGAGCAGATGTAGCGGAGATAGATCATCTATTTCTGATGTGACAGTCATGGGTTTGACTTCATCAGAAAAGGGGATGGATCTGTTGATAAGGTAGTAGGGTGTGATATCCTGGTATTTGGATGACATACACAGAGTAGGAAAAGAAACTCCTATACTACGATCGGTTATACTTTGGTCGTCACACAGTGGTTTCTCCACAAAGGAAGTGGATTTTATATCTGACATACTGGTTACTGGATCTATGGTTTTAGATCTAGATTTGGGTGGTTTCCCAATCAGGGTACTTGACAGCATTCTAAGAGTATTTAGGATGGACGACTCCTGGCACGGTAGTGTACCTGCAGGTAATGGAGTCACCCTCTCCAAAGGTGTCTTACAGACTAAAGGGGAGAGGGACGGGCATGATTGGCAGATCACTTGCTCAGGCAATTGAGTCAATCGTGAGATGTGAAGTACCACACCAGATGTTGTTCTTGCACTAGATGCAATAAGTTGACATTAATCCATTCCTGGAGAAACAGTCGGAAGCAGTTTTAGAACATAAGTGGATGTTCTAGGGATATGGTAACGACAGCCTCATTCAGGAAACTGTTATCATTCCAGGCTTCCAAGGTGACATAGACGACAAGGAGGTTGTCAGAGTTATAGTTTTCCCTCTGACGAGGGGCAGTATTTTGGACAGGTAATCCAAGGCAATACTGAGGGAGGCATGGCGCGCAGGACACTGATTAAGTTCAGTTGTCAATACAGTCTAAGAAGTTTGGATTTGGAGTTCATTTATGAGCTAGGTCCCATCAGACATCCAGACATATTCTAAGACTGATTTTGCTCATTTCGGGAGATGGCTTTCTCCGCGAACTTGAGATATAGAGAGACATGGAAAGAAACAACTAAGCGGATCCACACACTGAGGCTATTCCTCGAACGCAATAGTTCCGCAAACGAGCTTTGTGAGACTGACTAGTAGAGGAGTTGGGTGTTCGGTATCACACGGGCTGTGAGTATGCGACATCGCAATAATTAGCCTTGAGTGCAAGTGGGAGATTGTTGGAGGTAGTGCCCTCAGAGTCAATTATTGGATCACAGGTACGTGATTGCAATGATTGAGGGAGGACCTATCCCGGTAGGACAGTCTTACTCGAGATGATAGTATGCTATCTGGTTTATCTTTATCATCGTGTACTGTTTTAGGTGACATGACACGTCGCTATTACACGTTGATAGAGCCCCTAGGATTCTTGCTTGACCACCTGCAGTATGAGGGCGATCATATAAGTGGGAGCTGGGGGTCTACAAGCATATCCTTAAAAGGTCCCTAGTCGTGGGAGTTTCGAGACTGGGCATCGATACTCCATTAGTAGACTAGTGTATACAGTCGAGACCCCGACGAGGGGCGGTGGCCGGTCTCACAAGCCACTGGTGTCAGTTGGATCACCTAAGATGTATACAGGTGCTCATTGGGTTATGAGTACACCGGACAGGACTCGCCGGGAACATGCTAGTTGGTCATATACCAGACGTCAGATGGCAGTTCCCTGGTGACATGTGTGCAGGTTAGTTCATCAACCTGGGGATCGTCATTTGTCTCGTGTGAGTTCCCACTGTACTTTGATTACTACCCTACCACGGCTCAAAGGAGTCGTGCAAACAGGTTTTAGTTGGGTACAGTCCCGAGCCACATGGAGGCAGTGAGCGTATCTTCAGGGGTTCGTCTCTCCCGGTATTGGGGGTGAGGTCGTGCTGTGTCTAGGAGAGCCATTACACAAAGTCCTTGGCCAAGGCAAGGAGATTTACTGGTAGGTATTCCAGTAGTATCTCAGGGTGTTCTGGGCTACACTCCGACACGACTTGTACCGCTTTTGGGGGTCTGACTTTTACCAACCCCCTAGGCCCGCCATGCGATACTCATAGACGAACGGACCGGACTGTACGGATATTGTCACTGACAGGCTCAGTTGGGTGTCGGGGTGAGCTTCCTCATCGACGTCCCATTTGGTCAGTACCTGGTAGCCCGTCACGTATTGGCTTATACCTCTGACGTGCTAGTGGTTAAATCCACAACCAAGGTGTTGACGAGTCTTTAGAGTCCACCACACTTTCAGTTACTCAAGTTTCGGGCGAAACGCTGTAGAGACCGTATGGAGATATGGCAGGGTCCGATCAGATACGTGCGGTATTGCACGGATCAGGATCGGACAGTTTTGTACTAGTGGCCGTATAGTTATATGGCAGGGTTCGATCAGATACGTGCGGTATTGCACGGATCAGGATCGAACGGTTTTTTACTAGCCGGCTTTGGTTTAAGCCGGTCCTAGTTTAGTACAGTGTAGATTTTGTCTTATTGCATTTGTATCCGGACGGAATACAGATGCGGGTGTGTATGCACAGTATCGGGGTTTTCCTGTAATTTATTACGGGACCAGTTTTCTGGAGTTGCCAGTTTGCATTCCGTTCCGGCCGGTTTTCCTTTGTTCTTTCCCGGCCGGACTTTTCCGATGGAGGGGGTAATTTGCAGTTTTGCAAATTACTTTAGTGGAGGGGTTTTCTTGCAAAAGGGTTTGATATGATAAGAATCTTTTCTTTTCAACCATGCTTATGCTTTATTGAGATTTGATTGAATGAGGATGGGTTAAAGTGAAAGGTATGGTTGATGTTGTGGTCACCACTTGACTTCTACTACCCTCACCTCCCTTCATCACATGTATTTTGTTCCCTCCACCATTTCCAACTTCATTTTGGCCGGCCACCTCTTTTAGAGAGAGAGGGAGTGCTTCATTTGTGAGGAGATTTATTGTTCATATCATTTGGTATGCAAAAGAAATTGGTAGCTTCATTTTCCCTCCAAAGTTCTATCTTCATTCCTCCATCCAAAGGCAACAAACCCCAAAGAGACAAGTAGCCTCTACACTACACTTCCTACAGCATATCTTGGGCACGTCGAGTAGCCGGCTTCGTGCCCGAGTTGCCTCGGTATTGAGGTGGGAGCCCGTAAAAGTACCCGGCTTCGTGGTGCCCTTTCCGACGATGAGGAGATGGACGGAGATCCCGCGAGGAGATCGGAGTGGAGATGAAGACCGGAGGACTTGGATCGTCGGTATATCTCTAACCCATCTTCAAGTTAGCTTAGACTAGTTTAATGGTTACGATCCGGTGAAAGTGCGCGGTGGTGCCGGTTTGCAAAGTCCGCAAAATTTAAGTTATTCACCGCTTCCGCATTCCGGCGTCGGATTGACGGCCGGGGCGCCGCCGTGCACTTACAGATACTACAACCACTGCTATAGATGGCCCTAGTGCAAGTGTGAGATTGTTAGTTATATGTATGCCCTAGAGGCCATTACTGTACATTGGATGTATATTGTAGTGGATGCTGGGACATATATAGGGAGGACTTTCTTGCTCGACATGATAGTATGCTATCTGGTTGATCTTTACCTTAACGTGTACACTGTTTGTCTCTCTGTTACATGTTGGTAAAGCCCTTAGGATGTGTACTTGACTACCTGGACTATGATGCGGATCATACTAGTGGGGACATGGTAGTCCATAAGTACATCCTTCAAAGTCCCTAGTCGTGGGTGTATTGAGACGGGGCATCGATATACCAGAGTAGACTAGCGTATACCTTCTCGACCCATACAGATGGGCGATGGATGATCCCATATCCATTGGTGTTTGACATCAGAGATGATATACGGGTGCTCAGTAGAGGCTGGGTACACTGGACGGACTCGCCGAGAACTCCCAGATGGTATTATACCTCACGTCAGATGGCAGTTCTCTGGTGACACTGGTACAGAGTAGTCTGTTGACCCGAGATCGTCATAGAGTCTCGTGTGGTTCCCACTGTGCTTTGATTTCCATCTTACCACGTCCAAGAGGGCGTGCAAAACGGTGATTTTTGGGTACAGTCCCGAGTCACATGGAGGCAATGAGCGATAGGAGGGGATTCGTCTCTCCCGGTATAGGGGGTTGATGTTGCGCTGTGTTCGATTGTCTATAACAGGAAATCCCTGGCCAGGGTTGCTGAGATTTACTGGTAAGTGTTACCAGTAGTTTCTTGAATTGTTATAGACCTCATATCGACACGACTTATTGAGCTATTGGGGTCTGACGTTTACCACCCCTAGGCGAGATATGCGACATATCAGACGATCAGACCGGACTGTACGGTAGTGTTACTGGTTGGATTCACTGGAGTGTGAGCGGGCTTACTCGTCGATCTTCAGATCGCTCAATACCCGGGTGGCCGTTACGTTTAGCAGACCGCTTGCGGCTTGTGGATGTTTGATATGATCATCATCTGCTGCCGGCGTATTGACGAGTCTTTAGAGTCCTACACAGAGGTTTCCTGGCTCAAGCGAAACGAAATAGGAGTGCATATGAGATATGTGCGGGACCGAGAATGATACCAGTATGTGATACTGTATTCGATTCTCGCGATGTAACATTGATCGGTTATATGCGATATAGCCGGGTTATCGGATCAAGTGTTGATTCGATAAGTTGTTACTGAAGATACCAGTCGGTTATGTGCGACATGACCGGATCATTGAATCAAGTGTTGATTTAGTGATTTAATGCATAATTATATATTTGATATATTACTTTGCATTCACTAGTATCGGTTCACTTTGAATGAATTTTCTCACTCGGGTGTGCGCATTGCATATGCGATATGATTTTTGTGCACTTGATTGTATCATGTTTGATGATACATGTTTACTTGTGTTTTGTGTAAAGTTTAAACCATGGTTATGTAATGGTTAGGGTTTACATTTTCATATCTATTTATTTATTCATTTATTCATTTTGGAAAATGAAAAGCAAATGAGAAAATGGTGGCTTCTTTTGTTTTGTTCATGAAGCTTCATGAAGACTTTGACCAAGTGACCATTTTGTCTCATGCTTAACCCTAACCATCCCACTAACCATGATTTATTCTATACACTTGACCATGGTTCAATTATGATAAGTATTCTTTTTACTTTTCATTTTTAATTAACTTATCATATCATTTCTTCTTCTTCTTCCTTGAACTCAAGAAGAAGCTTGAGGTCATCAATGGTGGATTGATGATTTGAGTGAGAAATCCAATTCTAAAGTCTACCCACTTCCTATTTCTTCATCCTCTACCTCTTGCCAAGTAGTAGAGTGTGTTTCCTTCACAAGTTTCTTGACTTGGTGAAGTGAGAGCTTGATCTTGCGATGCTTCGACGTAGATCATCTTCGGCATGGACATCGACGACCTAGCTCGCTTATTCTCCGATGAAGTCGACGCTAGAGCCCGGATTCTTTTTGGACAGCGGAGAGGACTTCGTTGCGGAGCTATGGAGGTGGAGCACCGGATCTACAAAGGTTGTATTTCCGATTCTCATAGTTAAGTGTTAACTAGTTAGCTTTTTCGCCTAGTTTTCTAGCAAACGATCCGTAGTCGGGTCTCTCGGCACCTAGATTTTTTGAATTTGGCATGTTCGATGCCTTGTGAGACCTCACTAGTGTGCCTAGGAACCCTACAACATGATGATGAATAAAAATATACTTTTCCTTCTCTCCACAAAAATTTTAGATCTGAGATCTTTTGTGCCTCCTGCTCCTTCTCCGAGGTTCTAAACCTTCTCATTTCTTTTGAATTAAATCAAGAGTTTTACTCTTTCTTTTCAAAAACTAAGAAGTCTTCCACCACTAAACCCACAAAGGGGAACTTGGATCTACCATTAGATCTCAGAAAGGAGAGATTTTTAGATCTCACATCTCTTGATCATCAAGATCCAGCCAACAGAGGAAGAAGAGGAAGAACCCCTTTCATCAACCAAAACATTTTAGGAGTTTAACTCCATATATTTACATATATATATATATATAATAAATATTTCCTTTCTGAAGCATAGCTTCTGGTTCTGCGACTAAAAGCCCCTTTGTCTCGCCAGCACCCAGCGCTCGAGAGCAAAACGCCCACGTGCCGACACATGGCGCGCTTGCGCTCAGGCGCACTGCGCTCGAGTGCAAAACGCCCATATGCCGACACGTGGCATGCTTGCGCTCAGGCGCACTGCACTCGAGCGCAAAGCACCCATATGCCGACACGTAGCGCGCTTGCGCTCAGGCGCACTGTGCTCGAGCGCAAAGCGCCTACGTGCCGACACGTAGCGCGCTGCGCTCAGGCGCACTGCGCTCGAGGGCAAAATGCTCACGTGCCGACACGTGGCGCGCTTGCGACTGAGCGCATAGTACCTAAGCGCACAACGCTCAAGGTGCTGGCCCCACGCATCCCTTGGATGCCTTTCCCCCCTCTTTTTATGTACATACATATATATATATACATATGTATAAATATTTACACACACATGTACCCCACGACACTGTCCCTGTTAGAAAAAAAATTTCTAACGGGGCGCTGCCCCGCACCCCGCAAGGGGGCTGCTAGCCCCCTTGACCTCCAGCCCGCTATCCGGGTAGCGGGACCCCTGTAAAAACTCTGCGTGGCTCTAATATATCCAAACCCCCCTTCCAAAACAACACACACGTACACTGTACATTGAGTTCGCATGACCCGTTTAGCCCGTTAATCGGAGGTTCCCCTCGCCCCAAAGGCGAGGGGTAATTAACGACAGCTTAGTCCGCGGCTGCCGGAGATTCGGATCCCCACAATCAATAAACCCCGGCCAACCCCAGGCAGGGGGAATCTATAGTACGCCTGACAAGCGCGCGCGTATTCCCATCTCAATGGGGTGACGAAAAACACCCTACAGGAGCATGTTGCCCCCGGCGTATTCGTCCCCTTAGAGGTATGGGGCTGCGGGGGATTTACCTTCCATTTGTCAGATAACGCGAATTTGCCCTGTCGATACTGGTTTTCAAGCCAATTTTTGAAAACGTAGCAATCTTCGATCGGATGGCCCAGTACTCGATGATAAGGACAGTAGTTGGGCTCGTTGACGTCACTTGGTTGTAACGGGCGTTTTGGATCCGGCAGATTTATGAGTCGGTTGCGCAACGCCAGCTCGAATAACCTTCTCGTTTTATCGCGGGGAAAGGAGTAAGAACGTCCTAGCCTCTCCTCAAGGGCTACGTACGGACGCATATTATTTTGACGAGCAACCGGCTTCGAGTCGCTTGGTTGTTGTTGAGCATTAGCGACAACGATCGCTTTTCCCTTCCCTTTGTCATTTCGGGAGTCCGGCTTTGGAAGAGGGGGTTTATGGCCCCTTAGTTTGTCAATCAAGGCCTGGAAGGTAGTTGGCTTGAAAAACATCATAAATTGTGAGATGGTTGCTTGCGGATCAAGGATTCCCACAAACATACCCACCGCGGGAGCTTCTTCAATGCGCTGCTCACACTTCGACCATAAGTTCCGCCATCGTATAGCGTACTGAACCCACGTCTCGCCTGGCTTTACCCTGGCGTTAATCAGTGCTGTCATCGGGGTGCATTCGCTGGCGCTTGCAAAACGCTGAGTAAACAGCAGCTCCATCTCCGCGAAGGTTTTAATAGAGTCGTTCGGGAGCTCAGAGTACCACTTGAACGCCGTATCTGATAAGCTACCAACGAATTGGTGAAGCAACAACTTATCATCCCCGCCGGTGTTACCGCAAAGCGCCCTGAACTGGGCAACATGCTGGTGGGGATTGCCAGTCCCCTTGTAGACATGGAACTTGGGAATTGTGTAACCCGGTGGGTACTTGATTTGGTCGTACCAACTTAGATATGGCCACCCCGTTTTTACGACCTGGCCGGCTTCTTCGGTCGCATGATGAACCCGTATTTGCTGGGCTATGTACTCGTCCAAATCAGCTTTGGAGATTGTATCTTCTTTAGCCGTTGACAGAGCTGGCGGAGGATTTGATGTCTCTCCCATATCGTCTCCAAGGACGATCGGGGGCTCTTCGGCCGGAGGATCCTGTTGTATCATCATCCCTATCATATCTTGGAAGAGGAGGCCCATACGCTGTATGTTGGCTTCTTGTTCAGCAGCCTCTTTGTCCTTCTTTTCCAATATTCGACGAAGGAATTCGGCGTCGGTTTCTTCCTCTTGGCGTTCATCCGAGGACGTTCAGTGTTTTCTTTTGGCCCAGTAAGTGCGGCCATAGCGTTCATCATCTCTTGGAGCTTCTGCTGCTGCTCCTGCGCTTTGGTTACTGACCTCGTTTGCGGTTTATGACCTGTTGATATGCGGCTGTCCTCTTTACCAGATGCCACGTAGACGGTATGAACTATTATGCCCACAGACTTAGGGCGTTTAGGTTCACCGCCTTTGGCATTTGCCGTGGGCGCGGGGGTTTTCTCCGGCCTTCTTCTTTTGTGAGCCGTTGAAGTTGAGGTGGCCGTTGCAGTGGACACCCTGGTGACTGACCTCCTTTCCTATTTGATCGGACGGTCTTTTTCTTTTTGCACCTTCACCTTTTTCTGTTGACGAGAGTGATCTGGGTTAATCACGGAGTCTTGAACCCTCCGCCAAACCTTGTATAATTTTGAGGATAGCCATTGAGGGGGCTGTTCTTGCTTTGTTTCCGGAACTCTCTCCGCGGGCGGAGGAGATCTTTTCAGTGTAGCGGTTGGAGAGTTCTTACGTATCCTCTTCAGCAGTTCAAAGCTGTTCCCAGTTGGAACAGCAGCGTTGACTTCCACCACTGGAGCCGGTGGAGTTAGCCCTGAGGAGGAGTTGCCCCTTGCCTTCCTCACTCGTTGCCAATGGCGACGTCGAGCATGACGAGCCGTTGGGATTGGCTCGGAGATTGAGACATCTTCTTTTTGCCCCCTGTCTGAATGAGGCGCCGTCGGTGTTAACCTCTTAAAGACCGAGGTTGTCTTTTGAGGGTTGATATTCAACCTGTCGAAGACAGATCGTCGAGCGGGGGCAGGAGCAGGAATCGTCAGTCTTGAAAAGACGGACTCTTTGACAGGGGAAGCTGCCTTGACGACTTCTGGAGCAGCAGTTATTGCCTTCCTTGGGACAGCCAATTTAGAGTTCTGATCCATCCTGGCGAAAACAGAGGCTGTTGGTGTGGTAGTGGGTGACCCGTTGACAGGGGCCGTCGTGGCAGTGATCCGGTCGAAGACCGACCTCTTGTTCACTTCCGATGCAGGTATTGGCATAGAGAAGCTTGTAGGCGGGATCATGGTCCCGAAAAACAGGCCGGTGGTGGCCTGGGTCACCTGGTCTACCGGCAGAGCGAGGAAGGAAGCCGCTTGGGGCCCATATGCTACACCTCCCGGTGATGTGGAGCGTCCGTTGCAGTGGCACTTCGAGCAGTTGGTGCAATTAAAGGCCATTGATTCTTGAGTTCTGTGCCAGGCAAAAGACCAAATCTTAGTAACTTGAAATCTGAAGGCAACCATTTAACAAACCGCGATTGGTTCGCGAGGACGACACACGAAGTGTGGAGTGGAAAGAGGAAAAGGTCCCACTGGGCGTACCAGAATCTGTTCCCCTCCGAAAGACGCGGCGGAGACGCGGTGAACGTCTTGCCTGAGATTCGGGGAAGATGCTATATGGTTTTATCCGTCTAACTCTCCGAAGATGCCAAGTTGATTTATGGCACCGTGTATCGGAGGTTTAGACGGATGCGGCCGATGTAGTAGACTTCGTCAGATTCCCCCTCGCTAGAGGGGTTTTTGATTGTGGGGATGCTCTTCCCTGCAGGCGCAAGCCCCTGCAGTTAATTACGCTACTGCATCGCGGTAGCCACTTTCTCCTTCTCCAGAATTTCACTTCGTGTCGTGTGTGTTTGTTTTGTTTATGGTTGCCCGTGGATTGTATACGGAGACTGAGTAATGCCGTCGCCCGGAGGACGTGGATTAGTCCAAATCCGTATTTACTTAGATTTGGGTTTGGTGTTTTAGTTTAAGGATACGTTAGTCGTGTTGAGGCTAAGATCAACTTAAACGTTCGTTAAGGATACGTTTTTTCCTGTTTGAGACTAAGATCAACTTAACGTGATGATCTATTTGATATATGGCCGTCGGGACTCATCACCTCTCTGACGTCGTTGAAGGATTAGAACGATAGGTATCAGAGGAGTTCAGAGATGTACCCTCGAACCAGAGTTGATTTGGAGTTTTATAGTCCATTTGAATGTTTAAGGATACGTTAGCCGTGTTTGGGGCTAAGATCAACTTAAACGGGATCATTTAGATCCGACAAAAGAGTATTTGGAGGCTCTATTGTTCCAGTTTAGGGACGTAGTGGTCCGTAGGGAGTTTAAGGACGTTGCGGTCCATTGCTAGTTTAGGGACGTGGTGGTCCATATTCCAGTTTAGGGACGTGGTGGTCTATGTTCCAGTTTAGAGACGTGGTGGTCCATTATTAGTTTAAGGACGTCTCGGTCCAACATTGGTTTAAGGACGTCTCGGTCCAATATTAGTTTAGGGACGTTTCGGTCCGATATTAGTTTAAAGACGTTTCGGTCCGATATTAGTTTAAGGACGTTTCGGTCCGATATTAGTTTAGGGACGTTTCGGTCCGATATTAGTTTAAGGACGTTTCGGTCCGATATTAGTTTAAGGACGTTTCGGTCCAATATTAGTTTAAGGACGTTTCGGTCCACGAGTTTAAGGACCCCGCAGTCCATCTTGATGTGTGGTCGTCGGGACCCGTCACCTCTCTGACATCGTTGAAGGATTACAACGATAGGTGTCAGAGGAGTTCGGAGATGTACCCTCGAACCGGTCGTAAATTGATTTGAGAGAGAGCAGCTGTGCTCAGTCAATTTAATTTGAGGACTTATGGCCATGATTGGGCTAAGTCCAGTTGAAAATGTTCAACACCTTTATTTATTTTTGGTCTATTAGACCTGTGCTAGGGCTTTGCCCACACTTAAATAATGCATTGCATTACTTCTATTTTTTTTTTGTTTGGGCTCTGCCCATAAAAGATGCGGAGCATCAATTTGTTTTGGGGCTCTGCCCATTTATAAATGATGCAAAGCATCAATTTCACTTGGGCTCTGCCCCTTTTTATTGCTTTGCAATTTACTTTGATCTGTTAGGTCTTTTTGACTTGGGCCTGGCCCTTCAGCAGAGGAAATGCATTGCATTTTCAGGCGCTTTGCGCCAATCAAAGAGCGCAAGCGCTTGTGGTGAGGACACGTGTCATGCAAGCGCAGTGCGCTGTGCTGCTGCGCTGCTGACACGTGTCACGCTCTGAGGAGTGCAAGCGCAACAGTGCAATTTTTCAAGTGCAGAGCACTATTAATTTGAGAATTTTTTAGATTCAAGAACCAATGGTTCATAAAGGAAGTGCAGAGCACTATTTGATTTCTTGATCTAATTTAGATCAAAGAAAAACAAACTTTTTCTTATCTCAAGAACCAGAGGTTCATAAAAAGTGCAAAGCACTATTTTTATTCTGTTTTTTATTAAAGATTATTGATCTTGATTTTAGATCAATCATCTGTTCATAAGAGAATTTTCTCTTTTTCTAAAGGCTTTTTACCTTTTTTTGTTCTTGAGGATTTCTCTTCAATTCTTCAGAGTTCTCTCTGTTTAATTTCTCACAAAATGATCATGCCTTTGAATTGAGGTCTAGGGTCCTTTTTATAGTGCCCATAAATTTGTTAAAGAGATCTTTCTCTGAGTGATTTGGGGAATTTCCCCCACCGTTGGATCTTTGATCCAAGGGCTTCTGTTTTACAGAAGAAAATCTTCTTGTTTTAATAAGAACATAAAGATTTCTTTTAGAATCTTAATTCTATTTGGCGCAAATGCTCTAGAGCGTGACACGTGTCATGCAGCGTACAGCGCAGCGCAACTGCGCGAGCGCGTCTGCGCTGACACGTGTCGCGCAGCGCAGTGCTTGCGCAACTGAAGCGTTGCTTCCTTTGATTTTGCTTTGAACAGAGCTTTGCTCTGATTGGGTGCGCTACCTTTGGCGCTGAGCTGATGCATCTGCGCCCGACACGTGGCGCGTTGCGCCCGAGATTTGAAGCGTTGCCTCAAAATTTGAATTTCGAATTTCCAACAGAGCTTTGCTCTGATTGGGGGAAACATACGTGAAAGAAGATCCATCAATTTCATGCACACGACCAATATATGTGGTGTGCATGTATTGATGGGGGGAACTTTGTTGGGATAAAAAATAACACCCCGGTTGATCAAGTCAAAATCAAAGTCAACCTCAAGACAAGTGGACCCAAGCCCAGATCAAAATGACCGGCCCCATGACAAAAGGAATGAAGCCATAAATTGGTTTAATGCAATTCTTTATATATATATATATATATATATATATATATATATATATATATATATATGCATAGAAATAGATGTATGTAAAATAAACAAAAAGCCAAAATTTTGTAAACCCCATGACTTATGTGCAAAAAGAGATAAGCACATAAGTGTTAGTTATATGTATGCCCTAGAGGCCATTACTGTACATAGGATGTATATTGTAGTGGATGCTGGGACATATATAGGGAGGACTTTCTTGCTCGACATGATAGTATGCTATCTGGTTGATCTTTACCTTAACGTGTACACTGATTATCTCCCTGTTACATATTGGTAAAGCCCTTAGGATCTGTACTTGACTACCTGGACTATGATGCGGATCATACTAGTGGGGACATGGTAGTCCATAAGTACATCCTTCAAAGTCCCTAGTCGTGGGTGTATCGAGACGGGGCATCGATATACCAGAGTAGACTAGCGTGTACCTTCTCGACCCATACAGATGGGCGATGGATGATCCCATATCCATTGGTGTTTGACATCAGAGATGATATACGGGTGCTCAGTAGAGACTGGGTACACTGGACGGACTCGCCGAGAACTCCCAGATGGTATTATACCTCACGTCAGATGGCAGTTCTCTGGTGACACTGGTACAGAGTAGTCTGTTGACCCGAGATCGTCATAGAGTCTTGTGTGGTTCCCACTGTGCTTTGATTTCCATCTTACCACGTCCAAGAGGGCGTGCAAAACGGTGGTTTTTGGGTACAGTCCCGAGTCACATGGAGGCAATGAGCGATAGGAGGGGATTCGTCTCTCCCGGTATAGGGGGTTAATGTTGCGCTGTGTTCGATTGGCTATAACAGGAAATCCCTGGCCAGGGTTGCTGAGATTTACTGGTAAGTGTTACCAGTAGTTTCTCGAAGTGTTATAGACCTCATATCGACACGACTTATCGAGCTATTGGGGTCTGACGTTGACCACCCCTAGGCGAGATATGCGACATATCAGACGATCAGACCGTACTGTACGGTAGTGTTACTGGTTGGATTCACAGGAGTATGAGCGGGCTTGCTCGTCGATCTTCTGATCGCTCAATACCCGGGTGGCCGTTACGTTTAGCAGACCGCTTGCGGCTTGTGGGTGCTTGATATGATCATCACCTGCTGCCGGCGTATTGACGAGTCTTTAGAGTCCTACACAGAGGTTTCCTGGTTCAAGCGAAACGAAATAGGTGCGCATATGAGATATGTGCGGGACCGAGAATAATGCGTGTATGTGATACCGTATTCCATTCTCGCGATGAATGTGTCGAATGGTTGTATGCGATATAACCTAGTTATCGAATCAAGGATTGATTCGATAAGCCGATACATTGTATACTAGTCGGTTGTGTGCGACATGACCGGATCATTGAATCAAGTGTTGATTTAATTATTTAATGCATAATAATATATTTGATATATTACTTTGCATTAACTAGTATCGGTTCACTTTGAATGGATTTTCTCACTCGGATGTGCGCATTGCATATGCGATATGATTTTGTGCACTTGCTTGTATCATATTTGATGATGCATGCCTTTTGGTTAAGTGTAAAGAATTAAACCTTGGTTAATGAAATGGTTAGGGTTTACTATTTGCTTATTCATTTTATTCCTTTATTTATTCTTTTGAAAAAGAAAAGGAAATGAGAAAAATGGTTGCTAATTTTGGATTCTTGTTGAAGCTTCTTGAACTTTTGACCAAGTGACCATTTTGTCTCATGCTTAACCCTAACCATCCCACTAACTATGATTTATTCTCTACACTTGACCATGGTTTGGTCATGATAAGTATTCTTTTAATTTTATTTTTGGAATTAACTTATCATAGCTTTATCTTCTTCTTCTTCATCTTCAATGAAGAAACCTCTACTTCATCAATGGTGATTGATGAAGATGAGTGAGAAATCCAATTCTAAAGTCTACCCACTTCCTATTTCTTCATCCTCTACCTCTTGCCAAGTAGTAGAGTGTGTTTCCTTCACAAGTTTTCAAGGCTCGGTGAAGGTGGAGCTTGATCTAGTGATACTTCGACGTAGATCATTTTCGGCACGTTGTCGATGACCTAGCCCGTCCATTCTCCGATGAAGCCGACGCTAGAGCCCGGATTTGATTTGGACAGCCGAGGAGACTTCGTTACGGAGCTTAGGAGGTGGAGCACCGGATCTACAAAGGTTGTATTTCCGTATCTCTTAGTTAAATGTTAACTAGTTATATTTTCGCCTAGTTTTCTAGCAAACGATCCGTACACTAGGGTTTCTCGGCACCGTAATTTTTGAAATTGGCATGGTTGATGCCTTGTGAGACCTCTTGAGAGTGCCTAGGAACCCTACAGTGGTATCAGAGCCTAGCTAGAGCCTTAGGCGAAGTCTAGACGGATTTTGAAGTACGAACGACCCGAAACCCCAACCGGAAAATGCTCTCTGGACGTTTTCTGAAAACGTGGATTTTTTCAAATTAAAAATTGCTAAAAAATTCAGCAGGGAAAAATAAGAATTATGATGCAAAATTTTTTCGATGAACAGTACAAACCGCGGCGGAACCGCGGCAGAAGCCTGCCTTCTGCGGCTGTTCCGCGGCGGAATGATGACGTCATCGTACACTGTTTGCACAGTAACTCCTATTATTTTATGCTGGATTTTCTGGGTATTTTTAAAATTTATTCTAGAGTTGAATTTTCTGGAGTAGTTTTGGGGATTCGGTGTTTCGATCGGGGTATCAAATTTTGTCTATTTGGCTTTCCGGATAAATTTTTGATTATGTTAAAAAGTTCGACCGGATATAAATACCCAATTTTTCCCCTGTCGGGAAATTTCCAAGTGTTGGATTTTTCCGAAGTTTAACGACGTTCTAAGTAGTGCAAGTAACGCGATGGACCCTCTAGAAGACAACAAACCTTAACTCGATTATGTGACCGTCTTGAACTGCCCTTTGAACCTTCGGGTTTGGGGCAGTACGGCGTGCCACATGTGAGGCGTTGGCTTGGCCCTTCTACGGCTGGACCGTCGGTACTGAGGCATGAACTGAATGTTGTTAGACTTATTTCATGTGTTGATCTGTATCGGGAAAACTTGGGTGTTCGAATGTTCAATCGGAAAGTTTAACATTTTCTAATTATCTGGAATGGGATACAATAATTGGAATTCACAAGATGTTATGAGATAACGCAATGAATATTATAAACGTAGCAGTTTAGTCTCCCTTGATCGGTTGCCACGTAATTTTGATGTGATCAAAAGTCCGTCGCAATCACGTAGCGTACGCGGATACTCGCCGGGTAAACTTAATAGACAGCCTCACTCCATAGCCCCGACCAAGTGACTGTAGGAGAACCCCGTCGCCGAAAGCATCCGTTCGGGTGCTCGCGGCAGCGGTGTTCCGCCTTGGTGCACTTCGTCGACGGTATCGGGGGTGCGGCCGCCTACTAAAGTTTGCGACGAGTATTCGATCAGGATGTCGGGAATCTTGTTGAATTGCTCGACTTGATATTGAAAAGAGTTTTCGATAATGAGACTAAAATGCGGGGTTTATAATTGTTAGGCATGTGATGTCTAAGTAATTCATTTGGTCAGGCATGCGATGTCTGAGGTGGTTGCGGATTCCAACTGTTGTAGTTTTACACTTTCTTTTCTGTGACCGTAAGTGTAATATGTGATATCGCCGGTTTCGTTGCTATATGTCAACGACAATTGGGATGGACATATTTACTTACGTTGATGACATGTGATGTTATGTGTTACTGGATATGTTATATTGGATCGTCGTGTTTGAATAGCCGGGGGTTTTTATGTGAGATGAGTGTTTTTCATTTTCATTCATGTAAAAACTTGTATGTAATATTCTTTTATTTGGGGCGCTTCCAGGTTGCGGAAGCTGTCACCCTTTGTATATTATTTACTTTTCCGCACTAGGATAGACCCAAGGAGGAGGGCACAAGTAACCGGGTTCTGGAGTCCAGTGGGAGACCAACTCGAGGAGTCGAGTCCGGGTCTCCTAACTCCAGAATTGGTAGGGTTGCTTGCCGCTCTCGTAGGGGTCTAGGGGTGTGGGTTTGGCTATTCATCGCGACCGTGGAATCCGTGTTTTATACTGGCTCGTATTGAAAATACGGACGTCCTAGTATATCCAATATTTCATATGATTCTTCTGCTGCGATATCTGTGATGTGATCATGTGATGTTCTGTGATAGATACAGTATATAGTATATATGATATATTATATAGATGTTACTTATGTTTTACACCCGCGCTAGCCCTGTCCCGCTCTGTCGTTAGTTACCTAACCTAACGGTGCACGAGGGGACATCGAGGCGAATGCGGATGGCATAAGTGTACGTCGTATTTATCTGTGATGTTTAGGTACTTAAATGACGGGACTTCATTAATGTGATTAATGAATTAAAAGAAACCTAAGATGTTGTAGAATCGAATTTCAAAATAAAACAGGTAGCTACAGTTCTTGCTTTGCACAGAGGTATATGTGATATATCCTGCACCTTATTCGATGAGGAAAGGACCGAGATCCCTTCACCGGGAGTGACTCCTTTAGCAATAACTGGCAGATGCTACACACTCGGTTTGTCTTTTGATTGCTTTTAAGAGTTTTTGCTTTGCACAGTGATATATATGATATATCCCGCACCTCATTCGACGAGGAAAGGACCGACGATCCCTTCACCGGGAGTGACTCCTTTAGCAAAACTAGAAAAGCCTCAAAAGCACTCCATTTTTAAAATCATTTGATTCTACAACGATATAAAGTTCATTACACAAAAGGTTTTCTTAAAAACCTGTCGTAGCCCTCCGTCATTTCAGATAGGTAATAGTTAGTATTCGTGCTGCGTTTGTTGACTCAGTCAAGGCGTAGTGTGCGGTAGCTGATTATTGCTTATCTACAAAGCATATGATGCGATTGGATTAGGGTAGTCGTGCGGCCTTGTTGACTCAGTCAAGGGTCGTGCGGGTGGGTTTAATTCAATCGAGAAATGACGGGTTGAACTTTACTTGCGGTCTATGGTTTGTTGACTCAGTCAAGGTCATAGATCGCATGGGGCAAAATATTATCGGGAATTTCAAGTGTTGAAATTTGCAATGAGATTGCATACCTTCTATGAGATAGTTGGATCCCGATACCCGCTGCGAGTAAGAGTTACTCCTGGGAGAGTTTTATACATTACAATTAGCCGATCAAGTAGGTGTCTAGAAAGGTGTCAACGGGGTTACGCCTCTGGGAAAACGAGGTTTACATTAATTAGGTTCGTGCGAAAGCACGGGGGACCTCCCTCAAAGTACCGACACTGGCCTGGCTGAAAGATTGGCGAACTTGTAGTGTGTAATTAATCCCGGCTAGTATTTCCTTTTAGGGTTTGAAGGAAGATTTGATAAAAAGCAGTGGGAGCCATCCTGATTAGATAAAATAATAACCAATCTATTCTTGAAAGAGCGCACGCTGAGTGTTTTCTTCTCTCTCTCTCCTGGTAGCGACCATATCACGCCTTAATCAAGATAATAATACGGATTATTGACCGAACCCGCTTGTTATACTGAGCTGGGGAACGTTGGTCCCGCTCCAACTTATAATTGTTATAAGACAGAGCAGGAAATTGGGGAATACCAGATTTCCCGTGCCGCCCAAACGAAGAGAGTGCATGCTGATGCATCATCTTCGGGTGTGTTCATTACAGAGAACTGTTTCTCAGTATCCTTTACGTCCTGGGTATGTGATACCAGATCAGGATCCCAGATATGTAATCTGTTACATAGGGCTACAAAAGGGTAGAGGACTGAGAACGGGTGATAAGTTTCATGAGGCAGAAAACGGGGCAAGTGTTGCAGCCAAGTCTGTTGGTCACTGTCACCCTGTATTACTAGAATACATTGATTCTGAACGAATGTTATTAGATACCGAACCTGATATACAAAATCATATCAGTCTCTTTATTAGTAAAGAAAGGATATAATTTTGTATTGATGGATAATGTTTTGAACATTTCCTATATCAAAAGTTGATCGGTTCAGGCACGTTATCTAAAAGCATTGATGTTCTAAATCAAACTACAGTTCTTAGTATATGGAACACACACAAGAGGAAGAGTTCAGAAATAAACGAATCCTTCTTGAGGTATTGTAGACTAGCTCAGATCAATGCGACCCGACTGGCTAGAGTTACATAAAGATGCATATTTAAATTAGTTTGAACTTACATCTTGTGAAACTCACCAGTCATGTCACAAAGATAAAATGACACTAGCTCTGTTTATTGGAAACAGAGAAAGAGTTAGTGAACTCTTGGGATGATACATGTTGATGTATGTAGGTCCCCTGTCTACACATGCCAAGACCGGTTCTTTGTACTTCATTACATTCTCTGATAATCTTTCAAGATTCAGACATATGTTCCTGTTGAAACACAAGTCCGAACCTTTTGAGATATTCATAGAATATAAGATAGAAGTAGAGAACCAATAAGGGTATAAGTATTACGTCCTTTGATGTGATCGAGGAGGAGAATACTTGAGCACGGAAATCCTGGACTTTTCTAAAGGAGAATGAGATTCTCTCTCAGCATTACTCCTCCGCATACACCATAGCACGATGGTATATCGGGGTGGAGCTATTACACCCTATGTGATAAGGTGTGCTCTATGATGAGTAATACTGAGCTACCTATTTCCTTTTGGGTGTTATGCACTTGAGAAGCTGCATACCTATTGAATAGGGTTCCAATCAAATCAGTTGCCTACCATTCCATATGAGATATGGAAAGGGAAGAGCCCATGTCTTAAGCTAGTTAAGATTTGGGGTTGTCCGGCCTATGTCTAAAAGCAAAATCCGGACAAGCTCGAGGCAAGGTCTGTTATGTAGAACTGGAAGTGTTCCAGCTATACAAACTACAGCATGATTTGGTACAACCAGAGGATTCAGTGGAAACCAACGAACCTCAGCCTCTCCGCCGATCTAGTAGGGTTCCTCACGCACCTGAGAGATACTTCGGTTTCTCTATGACAGTGGGAGCGAGGAATGCATCATGAGATGATGACCCAACTAGTTTCGAGCTGGCCATCAGGAGTAAGACTCTGTAAGAATGGCTGGATGCTTAGTGATCTGAGATGGAATCCTTATACACCAGCAAAGTATGGACTTTAGCTGCTATATCTGAAGGGTTAAATCCCCATCAGGAGCAAGTATATCTTGAGAAGATTACTTGGTGTACATGGAAAAGTTGAGACTTTCAAAGCTAGACTTGTTAAAAGTTTGCATCATTGACCAGGTGTGGATAATGATGAAACCTTTTCAAGTAGCTATGCTTAAGTCCATCCAGATCCTACTTGTCACGGCTACATACCATGACTGCGATATCTGGTGGTTGGGTGTCTTGACTGCTTTTCTAAATGATGATTTAGAAGAGAGCGTCTATAAGTACACAGCCAGAGGGCTTCGTAGACAGTGGGAGCAACGGAAACGTGTGCAAGATGCTTTATAGGATAAAGCAGGCATCGCGGAGTTAGAACATCTGTTTTGATGAATTTGTCAAAGAGTTTGACATCATCAAAATGGTAGATGAACCTTGTATAAACAAAAAGGTAGTAGGGAGTATGGTAACGATCCTCGTAGAGTACGTGGATGACATACTCTTGATAGGGAAGGAGTTTCTTATGCTACGCTCGATCAATCTCCGCTTATCACAAAGATTCTCCGTGTAGGATCAAAGTGATACCTACTAAATCCTGGGGTTTTGGATCTATGAGATAGATCTAAATGGATGTTAGAATTCTCACTAGATGTAGTGAGATGGTATCAATCGATCCAGGGGAGAATCACTGGAAGTGTTCCAGGGTGATAAAGACGACTGAATGTCAGTCGCAGGCATTGTCTTTACCCTCAGTACATGGACGGTATGTTGGAAGAGTTCCAAGCTAGATACCGTGACATACTAGACGATAAAGGCAGGATACATCGCTACTAAAGATGCTACCAAAGAGGCTGTTTGGATGTATAATGGTTCATAAGATGAACTATGTTCCTCCCATTGTGTGACAGTGGAGTTGTGGCTTATGCCAAGGAACGCAGGTCCCATAAGTGATCCAGACATATTCTAAGGCAGTATCACTTGATCATGGAGATGGTTGATCTCCAGGGTGATCGAGGTTTGGAGAGTAGACTCAGAGGACAACACAGCGGATCCACTCACAAAGGCCTGTTCCCAGAGAGAGACTTTTATGGGATGGTTGAGTATGAGATACTGCAACCACTGCTATCAGATGGCCCTAGTGCAAGTGGGAGATTGTTAGTTATATGTATGCCCTAGAGGCCATTACTGTACAAAGGATGTATATTGTAGTGGATGCTGGGACATATATAGGGAGGACTTTCTTGCTCGACATGATAGTATGCTATCTGGTTGATCTTTACCTTAACGTGTACACTGATTATCTCCCTGTTTCATGTTGGTAAAGCCCTTAGGATCTGTACTTGACTACCTGGACTATGATGCGGATCATACTAGTGGGGACATGGTAGTCCATAAGTACATCCTTCAAAGTCCCTAGTCGTGGGTGTATTGAGACGGGGCATCGATATACCAGAGTAGACTAGCGTGTACCTTCTCGACCCATACAGATGGGCGATGGATGATCCCATATCCATTGGTGTTTGACATCAGAGATGATATACGGGTGCTCAGTAGAGACTGGGTACACTGGACGGACTCTGCGAGAACTCCCAGATGGTATTATACCTCACGTCAGATGGCAGTTCTCTGGTGACACTGGTACAGAGTAGTCTGTTGACCCGAGATCGTCATAGAGTCTTGTGTGGTTCCCACTGTGCTTTGATTTCCATCTTACCACGTCCAAGAGGGCGTGCAAAACGGTGGTTTTTGGGTACAGTCCCGAGTCACATGGAGGCAATGAGCGATAGGAGGGGATTCGTCTCTCCCGGTATAGGGGGTTAATGTTGCGCTGTGTTCGATTGGCTATAACAAGAAATCCCTGGCCAGGGTTGCTGAGATTTACTGGTAAGTGTTACCAGTAGTTTCTCGAAGTGTTATAGACCTCATATCGACACGACTTATCGAGCTATTGGGGTCTGACGTTGACCACCCCTAGGCGAGATATGCGACATATCAGATGATCAGACCGTACTGTACGGTAGTGTTACTGGTTGGATTCACAGGAGTGTGAGCGGGCTTGCTCGTCGATCTTCTGATCGCTCAATACCCGGGTGGCCGTTACGTTTAGCAGACCGCTTGCGGCTTGTGGGTGCTTGATATGATCATCACCTGCTGCCGGCGTATTGACGAGTCTTTAGAGTCCTACACAGAGGTTTCCTGGTTCAAGCGAAACGAAATAGGAGCGCATATGAGATATGTGCGGGACCGAGAATAATGCGTGTATGTGATACCGTATTCCATTCTCGCGATGAATGTGTCGAATGGTTGTATGCGATATAACCTAGTTATCGAATCAAGGATTGATTCGATAAGCCGATACATTGTATACTAGTCGGTTGTGTGCGACATGACCGGATCATTGAATCAAGTGTTGAATTAATTATTTAATGCATAATAATATATTTGATATATTACTTTGCATTAACTAGTATCGGTTCACTTTGAATGAATTTTCTCACTCGGATGTGCGCATTGCATATGCGATATGATTTTGTGCACTTGCTTGTATCATATTTGATGATGCATGCCTTTTGGTTAAGTGTAAAGAATTAAACCTTGGTTAATGAAATGGTTAGGGTTTACTATTTGCTTATTCATTTTATTCCTTTATTTATTCTTTTGAAAAAGAAAAGGAAATGAGAAAAATGGTTGCTAATTTTGGATTCTAGTTGAAGCTTCTTGAACTTTTGACCAAGTGACCATTTTGTCTCATGCTTAACCCTAACCATCCCACTAACCATGATTTATTCTCTACACTTGACCATGGTTTGGTCATGATAAGTATTCTTTTAATTTTATTTTTGGAATTAACTTATCATAGCTTTATCTTCTTCTTCTTCTTCATCTTCAATGAAGAAACCTCCACTTCATCAATGGTGATTGATGAAGATGAGTGAGAAATCCAATTCTAAAGTCTACCCACTTCCTATTTCTTCATCCTCTACCTCTTACCAAGTAGTAGAGTGTGTTTCCTTCACAAGTTTTCAAGGCTCGGTGAAGGTGGAGCTTGATCTAGTGATGCTTCGACGTAGATCATCTCCGGCACGTTGTCGATGACCTAGCCCGTCCATTCTCCGATGAAGCCGACCCTAGAGCCCGGATTTGATTTGGACAGCCGAGGAGACTTCGTTGCGGAGCTTAGGAGGTGGAGCACCGGATCTACAAAGGTTGTATTTCCGTATCTCTTAGTTAAATGTTAACTAGTTATATTTTCGCCTAGTTTTCTAGCAAACGATCCGTACACTAGGGTTTCTCGGCACCGTAATTTTTGAAATTGGCATGGTTGATGCCTTGTGAGACCTCTTGAGAGTGACTAGGAACCCTACAATAAGGCATGGGGTGGCATAAGTGCCATTTGGCAAAGCCCAAGGGGCTATATATAAAATGTGCAGCCTATAAAGGCAACATGATGAAAAAATCAATGATAACTTTTTCTCTCTAAAAAAAATACTAGGGTTTGTGCCTCCTTCTCCTTCCTCAAGGTTCTAAAACCTTCTTCCCCTTTTTTGAATTAAATCAAGAGTTCAATCCCTCTTTTTTCAAAAAGAAACTGTTTTTCACTATAAAACCCTTAAAAAGGAACTCGGGTCTTTCATCAAATCCCCCAAAGGGGAGATTTTTTAGTTTCATCCATTTTTTCTTCAAGATCTAGCCAACGGAGAGAAAGAAGAAGGATACCCATCTCCAAAAATCCCATTCCGGGAGGATCTGAGGCTTAAAAGAAGATCCAAAGATTTCTTGGAGTTTAACTCCATTCAAGATCTGTTGGAGTTTAACTCCATAAACAAAACCCTTTTAGGAGTTTAACTCCAAATCTACACATAATCCCTATTAAGAGTTCAACTCCAAAGCCCTCCTTGGGAGTTCAACTCCTAACCCAGGGGCTAAGCCCCTTTTCCCGCTGGTGTTTCGAGCGGTCGCGTGCCATGCACATGACCCACGGGCGTCCAGCGGTTGCGTGCAGGGTACGTGACCCGCGGGCTCTAAGCGCCCATGTGTGCCTCACGCGACCCGCGGGCACTCAGCGCCCAGCGGTCGCGTGCAGCTCATGTGACCCGCTGGCGCACAACGGTCGCGTGCTGCGCACGCGACCCGCGGGCGCCCAGCGTCCACGCGCCTGGCACGTGACCCGCGTGCGCCAAGCGCCCACGCGCCTGGCACATAACCCGCGGACGCTAAACGCCAGGCACGTGACCCGTGGGCACCCAGCGCCTACGTGCCATGCATGCGTCTTTAAGACGCTCCTCACCCCTCATTTTCCGTGCACTCCACACTAGATACACGTCTCCCGTTAGGAAATTTTTTCTAACGGACCCCGGTAAACTCTGCGAGGCCCCCGATATACCCAAGTCCCCTCAAAACACAACACACCCGCACGACACATTGATTTCGCATGATCAGTTTGACCCGTCAATCGGAGGTTCTCTCACTCCAAAAGCGAGGGGTAATTAACGGCAGCTCAGTCCGCGGCCGCCGGAGATTCGGATACCCACAATCAATAAACCCTCACCTACCCTAGGCAGGGGGAATCTGTAGTACGCCTGACAAGCGCGTGTGTATTCCCATCTCAATAGGGTGACGAAAAACACCCTACACTGCAGCCATTGGTCTTTTGCACCTAAGATCATATATAGGCGCTCACTGGGGGTGAGTACACTAGACGGACTCGCCGAGAACTTCTAAATGGTACTATACCTATCGTCAGATAGCAGTTCTCAGGTGGCATGAGTATAGGTTAGTCTTAAGACCTGAGATCGTCATTTATCTCGTGTGAGTTCCCACTGTACTTTGATCACTACCCTACCATGGCTCCACTGAGTCGTGCAAACAGATTTTGGTTGGGTACAGTCCCGAACCACATGGAGGCAGTGAAAGATTTTTGGGGATTCGTCTCTCCCGGTATAGGGATTCAATATCGCACTGTGTTCGATTGGCCAGCACCATAAGAGCTTGGCTAAGGCAGTTGGGATTTACTGATAGGTTGATTAGTAGTTTCCCGAATTGGTCCTGAGCCACATCAGCACGAAATATCGGGATATTAGGGTCTGACGTTTACCACCGCCTAGAGAGACCGGAATATACCGAGATTGTCACATATAGGCTCAGTAGGGATCCGGATGAGTTTGCTCGTCGTCCTTCCTTTTCGACAGGTACTCGGGTAGCCGTTACGTAAGGCTAGTGCCGCTGACGTGCTTATGGTTATGGATTTATCCAGTAACTCACTGCCGGCGTACTGTCGAGTCTTTAGAGTCCCACACAGAGGGTTTCCCTGGTTCAGGCGAAATGATGTAGTGGCCGTATTGGATATGTGCAGGGTTCCGATCGATCTATTATACTAGTTACTCGGACTTTCGATCAGACAGTTGATAATACTAGCCGGCTCGGGATTGAGCCGGATTATTAAATCATGTATTGATTTAATAATTTACATATATGTATTTCGATATGTATATTCTAGTATTATGTTCTTTGTGTTATTCTATCTCTTTGGGTATTCGTATTTCGATATGAATACATGTATGTATATACAGTAGAGTGTAATCCGTATTTATACGGAAAATATTCTAGAAGGTGGACACCTCATTTTAGTCTTTTCCATTTATCTTTAAATGGAATAATGAGGTGTAAATAGAGTGAGGGGAGTATGGTGAATCCATGCTTCAATAGTATTGACAAATGAATTTTCAATTCATTTGTGCTAATTATTGAAGCATTGTTGGTATTTTATATTGGAGAAAATTGTTTTACAAAACCAAGGTTGGGCTTTTCTCTCTCATGCTTGATTCATTTTTCATTCTCACCATTTGCTTGACTCTCCTCTCTTGGTTTCTTGAGCTCCTCCACCTTCATCTTCAACCTCCACTCTACATGTGTTGAGAATCAAAAGAGAAGATGAGATAGAAACACACAAAGAACCTCACACTACATCCTAAACTCTTTAGACTAGCAATCTAAAGTCTCTAGTTGCTCCACTAGACTCTTAGTGTGGAGTTAGAGCTATGGACTACATCTCTTAAGTGGATCATCTTCGACGGAGGAAGACCGACCATCAAGCTCGATCTAGAAGAACCGAAGGAGCAAGCAAAAACGAACAAGCTCGATCAAGGAAATCACTAGGAGCAAACGAAGAGGATAGAAGACCGAAGGACATGAACCTTTTGGTGAGAAAATTCTATCACAGTAGTTAGCTCCTCTCATGTTTGCTAGTTTAGGTTTATGGTAGATTCTAGATTGGGTTATTCTAGCGCTAGATTTTCAAACCCTAAAAAATTTTGTTCCGCAAACGGCCACGGTAGATGGTCAGGGCGGTAGTGTAATCCAACAATTCTACTATAATCATCAACAAATAGTAAAAAGTATCTTTTTCCACTTAATGATGGAGTTTAAGTAGTACCACATACATCAGCATGCACAAGTGCTAACAGAGCTTTGGCTTTCCAGGATGTTTTTGTAAATGGGAGTCGATGCATTTTGTCGTAAATGTATCCTTCACATACATTTTCTTTTTTGGTTATTTGAGGAAGACCAATAATCATATTCTTTGTTTTTAGTAAACCGAGACTTCTAAAATTTAAATAGCCAACTCTCAAATACCACAATAGATAATTATTGTTTTCTTCAGATTTTAGTATAATATTCTCATATGACATTTTTAAAGGAAACTTTATTTGGCGCCATCTTAATTTTAGCCATTATGTGTTTATCATTGTTATCAATAATCATGCATTCATCTTTAACAAAGTTAGATAACCTTTTTGTATTAATTGTCCCACATTTAGTAAATTTGTTTTTAATTATGGAACATAAAGAACATCTGAAATAAACTTTGTGTTACCTCTGTTTGTTTGCACGGCTATCTCTCCTTTCCCTTTGTCTTTACGCAGATTTCCATCTCCGAGATTTATTTGAGAATCGACCCCTTCATTTAGACTGACGAAAATACTTTTATTTCCTATCATATGATTGCTGCAACCAATTTCCAGACACCAAATATCTTTTGCGTTTGATTGAGTATTAAAACATGAATAGAATATATGATCTGTTTCTGAAAAATTAGATTCTCCAATTTTCTGAAACCAGCAATCTCGTTGGGAGTGATTAGTAATTTTGCATATTGTGCATTTATATTGGCAATCTTCTGATTTGTGATTGGATTTTCCGCAAACTAAACAATTTGAGGAAAATTGGTTTGAAAAGTTTTTGTTTTGGTTATACCTCCCTTTTTGAGATTGATCATAGCTTTCAAGTTTCTTTTGGTATTGACTTTGATTGGCTTTTTTGAACTGCTGCTTTTGAAAGAATTTGTTTCCATTATTTCTTTTCTGAAATTGTCCTCCTCTCTTTTATAATATTGGCATCTTGGACTGAAAATCTTGCTCCACCTCTTTTGTTGCGGACCTGTTCATTCGCAACTCATGTGTCTCCAAAAATACCATTAGTTCATTGAAAGTCAAAGTTGATAAGTTTTTTGACTCTTTAATAGCGACTACAATATGATCTTATTTTAGTGGCAAATTTCTTAATTTTTTTTCGATATTTTTTCTCATCAATAGTATCACCATATGTTTTGATTTGATTAACTATTGCGGTAACTCTATAAAAAAATACTTTCATTGATTCATCATCTTTCATGGCCAAATTGTCGAAATCTCACCATAAAGACTCTAATTTGATAAAGATTACCTTCGCATAACCTTTAAATTGTTATTTAAGAATTTCTTGTCACGACCCATGTCACGCCCCGCTTCCTGGTGTACGGGGAAGGGGACGCGACGGGAACGCGACGTATTTACTCTGAAGTAAACACGCTAAGCGTATCTAAGCAATATAAGTAAAATGCACAAGAGACAAAATATATCAGCAACTTTATTCATTAACATTCTTTTACAGTACATGGAAAAGTAAATACATGGAATAAAGCGATGCCTAAACAATGGCATAACAGAAATGGAAAATACTGAATGGAAAGTGTACAATGACTAGAGCTCGGGGTCTTCACTGAACTGGTCCAAGTCTTCAGCAGTGGGCTCGACCTCTGAAGTGTCCAGATCACCTGACGACATTCAAAGAAGAAAGAAAGAGAATGTCGTCAGCGAATAGGTTGCTCGGTAAGTCCCAAAGATAAGGGAGAAATAGAATAGACAGAATAAGAAGGTATCTTTTAAAGTTGTATTATATTGTTGTAATGTTGTGTTAACGCTGTTGTTTGTAGTTTGGTACAGAAGAATGCCAGTGTATACGAGAGGAGTCTCTATATGCCAGAGACTAGAGGCAAGTATAGTACAAGGAACCGTTTATGCCACGGTACAACAACAACTGGATTCACGTTAGGTGTATTAAGTCTTACAGTCTCGTGCCACTTCTAACACCTTCCGTACAATCTACCTCTTAAACCCCGAGATGTCATGTTTGTATTGTATTGTATTGTAAATTGAATTGACTGTATAATTGGATGACTGATCAAAACCATGATATCAGTAAACGGATGTAACTGTATAATCATGTAATTGGAATATCTGGAGAATCATGTAAATGGATGTATATCCATGGTTCGGTTCAGTCAATGTAGATTTAATGTATTGAATAGATTGAATATAGGGATTCATGTTGAATCAGAATATTGTAGATTGTAAATTGTAGATTGTACTTGAATCATATTCAAGTCAGATCATAATGTGACTCACTCTGAGTCAGACAATTAGAAAAGTAAATTGAAGTCCTGATTTTTTTGGTGTTATCGGTAACCGCTGCACATGTGCGGCAGGATTTATAGGGTTCCTAGGCACTCTAACAAGGTTCTACAAGGCATCAACCATGCCCGATTCAAAAAATTAGACGTGCCGAACAACCCTAACCAAGATCGTATACTAGAGATTATGCGAAAACTTTAAGCAAGTAAACAACTTTACCACTAAGTGAAAGGGATTACAACCTTTGTAGATCTGGTCCTTCACTTCTAAAGCTCCGTGTTGACATCCCTTCGCTGCGATCATCAAGATCCCGGACTCTAGTGATGGTTTCCTCGGAGAAATGAGCGGGCTAGGTCGTTGACTTCGAGGCCGAAGATGATCTACGTCGAGGAGACTCAAACTCAAGCTCCATCTTCACTAGGTCAAGAACTTTGTGAAGAGAACACCCTAAACTAAATGACAAGTAGTAGAGGATGATGAAATAGGAAGTAGGTTCACTTTGGATTTGGATTTCTCACTCTATTTCTTCACTTGAAAAATTTCTAGTAAGGTTTTTCTTCTTCTTGAAGAAGAAGAAGAAGAAAGAAAAGAATAAGAATATATTGAATTATCACAAAAGAATAATCAAGTGAAGTCTATCATGATGCAACCATGGGTGAGTTTACCTTTGTAGAGACTAAACCATAGTTTGAGGCAATGGTTTGGTTAATAAAAATCTTATGCAAAACAAAATTAGTGGACTTTGTCAAAGATGCTTGAAAGCTTCATGAAGCTTCAAGCAAAGACAAAGAAAGCCACCATTTTGTTTTACCAAAATAAATAAAAACCTAAACCATTATCTTAAATATGGTGTAAGTCATACACACACCCAAGTTTGCATGTATCATCAATCATGATACAAACTAGTGCACAAATATATATCATATATACAACTTGTGCACATCAAGTGAGAAAATCAATCTTAAGTGAACCAATACTAGTTAATATAAAGTAATATATCAAATATATAATTATACATTGAATCATTAAATCAACACTTGATTTAATGATCCGGTCATATCGCATATAACCGACTAATATCTAGTGTACTAATATATCGAATCAACACTTGATTCGGTAACCTGGTTATATCTCATATAACCGTCCGATGATACAAATCACGAGAATAGAATACAGTATCACATACTGGTATTATTCTCGGTCCCGCACATATCTCATATGCGCTCCTATTTTGTTTCGCTTGAGCCAGGAAACCTCTGTGTAGGACTCTAAAGACTCGTCAATACGCCGGCAGTAGGTGGTGACCATATCAATCACCCACAAGCCGCAAGCGGTCTGCTAAACGTAACGGCCACCCGGGTATTGAGCGATCAGAAGATCAACGAGCAAGCCTGCTCACACTCCTGTGAATCCAATCAGTAACACTTACCGCACAGTCCGGTCTGTTCGTCTGATATGTCGCATATCTCGCCTACGGGTGGTAAACGTCAGACCCCAGCAGCTTGATAAGTCATGCCGATGTAAGGTCCATAACAAGCATGAAACTACTGATAACACTTACCAGTAAATCAGTGCAACCCTGGCCAGGGATTTCCAGTTATGGCCAGTCGAGCATAGCGCAACATCAACCCCCAATACCGGGAGAGACGAATCCCCTCCTATCGCTCATTGCCTCCATGTGAATCGGGACTGTACCCAAAAACCACCTGTTTGCACGACTCAGTAGAGCCGTGGTAGGGTGGAAATCAAAGCACAGTGGGAGACACACAAGACTCTATGACGATCTCGGGTCAACAGACTAAGCTGTACCAGTGTCATCAGAGAACTGCCATCTGACGTGAGGTATAATACCATATGGGAGTTCTCGGCGAGTCCGTTCAGTGTACCCAGTCACCACTGAGCACCCGCATACCATCTCTGATGTCAAACACAAATGGATATGAGATCATCCATCGCCCATCACATGGGTCGAGAAGATATACGCTAGTCTACTCTGAAATATCGATGCCCTGTCTCGATATTCCCACGACTAGGAACATTGAAGGATGTACTTATGGACTACCCAGGCCCCACTAGTATGATCTACATCATAGTCCTGCAAGTCGAGTACACATCCTAAGGGCTTTATCAACATGTAACAGAGAGACAGTAAGTATACATGTTAAGATAAAGAGCAACCAGATAGCGTACTATCATGTCGAGCAAGAAAGTCCTACCTATATATGTCCCAGCATCCACTACAATATACATCTTATGTACAGTAATGGCCTCTAGGGCATACATATGACTAACAATCTCCCACTTGCACTAGGGTCATCTGTAGCAGTGGTTGCAGTATCTCATACTCAACCATCCCATAAAAGTCTCTATCTGGGAAAAGGTCTTTGTGAGTGGATCCGCTCTGTTGTCCTCTGAGTTTACTCTCCTAACCTCGATCACCCAGGAGATCAACTATCTCTTTGATCAGGTGATACTGCCTTGGAATATGTCTGGGTCACTGATGGGACCGTGGTTCCTGGTTCAAAACCACACTTCCATTGTCACACAATGGTAGGAACCTAGTTCATCTCATGAACTAATATACATCCAAACTGCCTCTTTGGTAGTATCTTTGATAACGATGTCACCAGCCTTTATCGTCTAATTTGCCACGGTATCTAGCTTGGAACTCTTCCAACATACCGTCCCTCCACTGAGGGTAAAGACAATGCATGTGACTGACATTCAGTCAACCTTACCATCCTGGAAGCTGTCCAGTGATTCTCCCCAGGATCGATTGATACCTTCTCACTACACCTGGTGAGAATCCTAACATCCATTTAGATCTATCTCATATATCCAAATCCCAGGATTTAGGAGGTATCACCTTTATCCTATTTGGAGAATCCTTGTGATAAGAGGAGATTGACCGTGCGCAGCATAGGAAAATCTTTTCCTATCAAGAGTATGTCATCCACGCACAATACAAGGATCACCACCATACTCCCTACTACCTTTTTGTATATACAAGGTTCATCTACCATTTTGATGAAGTCAAACTCTTTGACTTCCACATCAAAACAGACGTTCCAATTTCGCGATGCCTGCTTTAATCTGTAAAGCAACTTGCATACGTTTCCGCTGCTCCCACAGTTTACGAAGCCCTCCGGCTGTGTCTTATAGACGTTCTCTTCTAAATCAATATTTAGAAAAGCAGTAATGACACCCAACCACCAGATATCACAGTCATGGTATGCAGCAATGGCAAGTAGGATCCGGATGGACTTAAGCATATCCGCTGGAAAAGGTTTCATCACTATCCTCGCCTGGTCGATGACGGAAACTTTTAACAAGTCTAGCTTTGAAAGTCTCAACCTTTCCATCTACACCAAGTAATCTTCTCAAGATATACTTGCTCCTGATGGGGATTTAACCCTTCAGATATTGCAACCAAAGTCCATACTTTGTTGGTGTACATGGATTCCATCTCAGATCGCTAAGCATCCAGCCATTCTTACAGAATCCCCACTCTTGATGGCCTGCTCGAAACTAGTTGGGTCATCATCTCATGATGCAATCTTCGCTCCCACTGTCATCGAGAAACCTAAGTATCTCTCAGGCGGATGTAGAACCCTACCAGATCAGCGGAGAGGCTGAGGTTCGTCGGGGACTATTAAATCCTTTGGTTCTGTCAAATCATCAGCTGTAGTTTGTATAGCTGGAAATCCTTCCAGTTCTACAGAACTGACCTTTCCTCGATCTTGTCCGGATTTTGCTTTTGACATAGGCCGGACAACCCCAAATCTTAACTTGGTTAAGAGATGGGCTCTTCCCATACCATATCTCATATGGAGTGGTAGGCACTGATTTGATTCGAACCCAATTCAATAGGTATGCAGCTTCTTAAGTGCATAACCCCTAAAAGGAAACAGGTGACTGAGTAATACTCATCATAGAGCACATCATATCTAATACGGTGCGATTGCTCCGCCCCGATACACCTACGTGCTGTGGTGTATACGGAGGAGTAATACTGAGAGGGAATCTCATTTTCCTTTAGAATAGTCCAGTATCTCCATGCCTAAGTATTCTCCTCCCCGATCTCATCAAAGGACATAATACTTATACCTGTATTGGTTCTCTACTTCTGACTTATATTCTTTGAATTTCTCAAAAGCTTCAGACATGTGTTTCAACAGGAACATGTGTCCGAATCATGAGAGATTCTCATTGAATGTAAGGAAGTATAAAGAGCCAGTCCTGGCATCTGCAGACAGGGGACCTTCATACATCACTATGCATCAGTCCCAAAAGTTCACAAACTCTTTCTCTGTTTCCAATAAACGGAGTTGTGGTCATCTTATCTCTGTGACATGACCAGCAAGTTTCACAAGATGTAAATTCAAACTAATTTAAATATGCATCTAAATGTAACTTCAGCTAGTCGGGTCACATTGATATGACCTAGTCTACAATACCATAAGAAGGAATCGTTCATTTCTGAACTCTTCCTCTTGTGCGTGTTCTGTACGTTAAGAATTGTGATTTGATTTAAAACGTATATGCTTTTAGATAACGTGCCTGAACCGATCAACTCTTGATATAGGAAATGTTCAAAACAATATCCAACAATACAAAATTATATCCTTTCTTTAGTAAATAAAGAGACTGATATGATGTTGTATATCAGGTTCGGTATCTAATAAAATTCGTTCAGAATCAATGTATTCTAGTAATACAGGGTGATAACTATCAACAGACTTGGCTGCAACACTTGCATCGTTTCTATCTCATGAAATTTATCACCCGTTCTCAGCTCTCTACCTATCTGTAGCCCATGTAACAGATTACATTTGCGGGATCCTAATCCGGTATCTAATACCCAGGACGTAGAGGATACAGAGAAACAGTTCTTTGTAATGAACATACCCGAAGAAGATGCATCATCATGCACTTTCTTCGTTTGGGCGGCATGAGAATCCTGGTATCCCCCTATTTCCTGCTCGGTCTTATAACAATTATAAGTTGGAGCGGGACCAACGTTCCCCAGCTCAGTATAACAAGCGGGTTCGGTCAATACATCCATATTATTATCTTGATTAAGGAGTGACATGGTCGTTACCTGGAGAGAGAGAGAGAGAAGAAAACACTCTGCGTGCGCTCTTGCCAGATTAGATTGGTTATATATTTTATCTAATCAGGATGGCTCCCACTGTTTTTATCAAATCTTCCTTCAAAGCTATAAGTTCGCCAATCTTTCAGCCAGGCCAGTGCCGGTACTTTGAGGGAGATTTCCCGTGCTTTCGCACGGACCTAATTAAAATAAACCTCGTTTTCCCAGGGGCGTAACCCCGTTGACACTTTTCTAGATACCTACTTGATCGGCTAATTGTAAAGTGCAAAACTCTCCCAGGAGTAACAATTACTCGCAGTGGGTATCAGGATCCAACTATCATATAGAAGGTATGCAATCTCATTGCAAATTTCAACACTTGAAACTCCCGATAATGGTTTTTATCCCTTGTACTTATGACCTTAACTATGGTCAACAAATCATAAGTACTAGTCAAGTTCTACCCGTCATTTCGTGATTAATTAGACCCACCCACATGACCCTTAACTAAGGTCAACAAAGCCACGCGACTGTCCTAACTTATCGCATCATATGCTGTGTAGGAAGACATCACTTAGCTACCGTACACCGTGCCTTGACTATGGTCAACAAACACAGCACGAAGACTAAGTACTCTACTTCCTAAAATGACGGAGGGTTGCGGATGATTTTTAAGAAAACCTTTAACGCTTTGAACTTGATCTCGCTGCAGAATCAAATGGTTTTTAAATGGAGTGTTTTTGAGGCTTCTGCTAGTTTCGCTAAAGAGATCACTCCCGGTGAAGGGATCTCGGCTCTTTCCTCGTCGAATGAGGTGCAGGATATTCACAATACCACTATGCAAAGCAAGAAATAGAAAAGCAATCAAAAGACAAACCGAAGGTTGTAGCATCTGCTAATTATTGCTAAAGAGGTCACTCCCGGTGAAGGGATCTCGGCTCTTTCCTCATCGAATAAGGTGCTGGATGTTCTACAAGGAACACCGTTATGCAAAGCAACAACTAGAGCTACCTAAATTTTTTTTGAAATTCGATTCCACAACATCTTTTAGGTTTATTTTCTTTCATTAATCTCATTAATGAATGTCCCATCATTTAAATCCACCTAAACATCACAGATAAATACAATGTACGCTTATGCCATCCGCATTCGCCTCGATGTCCCGTCATGCACCGTTAGGTTAGGTAACTAACGGCATAGCGGGGCAGGGCTGGTGCGGGTGTAAAACATAAGCAACGTCTATATAATATATCATATATACTATATACAGTATCTATCTGAACATATCACATGATCACATCACAGATAACGCAGCAGAAAATATCATATGAAATATTGGATATACTAGGACGTCCGTGTTTTATTTTGAGCCTATATAAAACACGGATTCCACGGTCATGATGAACAGCCAATCCCACACCCTTAGACCCCTACGAGAGCGGAAAGCAACCCTACCAATTCTAGAGTTAGGAGACCCGGACTCGACTCCTCGAGATGGTCTCCCACTGGACCCCAAAACCCGGTTACTTGTGCTCCCCTCCTGGGTCTATCCTAATGCGGAAAAGTAAATAATATACAATGGTGACATCATCCTCAGCCTGGAAGTGCCCCAATAAAAGAATATTACATACAAGTTTTTACATGAATGAAAAAGAAAAACACTTATCTCACATAAAAACCCTCGGCTATTCAAACACGACGATCCAATATAACATATCCAGCAACACATAACATCACATATCATCAACATAAATAAATATGCGTATCCTAATTGTCGTTGATGTATAGCAATGAAACCGACGATACACCACATATTACACTTACGGTCGCAGAAAAGAAAGCGTAAAACTACAACAGTTGGAATCCGCAACCTCCTTAGACATCGCATGCCTAACCAAATGAATTCCTTAGACATCGTATGTCTAACAATTATAAGCCCCGCATTTTAGTCTCATCATCGAAAACTCTTTTCAATGTCTAGTTGGGAAATTCAACAAGATTCCCGACATCCTGATCGAATGCTCGTCGCAAACTTTAGTAGACGGCCGCACCCCCGGATGCCGTCGACGAAGTGCATTAAGGCGGAACACCGCTACCGCGAGCACCCTAACGGATGCTTTTGGCTACGGGATTCTCCTACAGTCACTTGGTCGGGGCTATGGGGCGTGGCTGTCTATTAAGTTTACCCGGCGAGTATCCGCGTACGCTACGTGATTGCGACGGACTTTTGATCACATCAAAATCCCGTGGCAACCGATCAAATGAGACTAAAGTGCTAAATTTATAACATTCAAATTAGTTATCTCATAACTACTTGTGGATTCCAAATATTGTATCACATTCCAGATAATTAGACAATGTTAAACTTTCCGATCGAATAATCAAACACCCAAGTTTTCCCAAATAGTTCTCAACTCTTGAAATTAGTTTAAAAACATCCATTACATGCCACAGTACCAATGGTCCAGCCGTAGAAGGGTCAAGCCAACGCCTCACATGTGGCACGCCGTACTGCCCCAAACCCTAAGCTTCAAAAGGCAGATCAAGACGGCCACATAATCGAGTTAAGGTTTGTTGTCTTCTAGAGGGTCCATCGCGTTACTTGCACGACTTAGAACGTTCTTAAACTACAGAAAAATCCAACACTTGGAAATTTTCCGGCAGGGGAAAAAGTGAGTTATTGATATCCGGTCAAACTTTTTAACACGTTCTAAAATTACCCGGAAACACACATAGACGAAGTTAAACTTTCCGATCGAATCAACGAGTCCCCAATACAACCCAGAAAACTCAACTCTTGAGTATAAATTAAAAATACCCAGAAACAACAGAAAATATAATAGGGACATTACTGTGCAAAAAGGAAAGAATGACGTCATCTTTTGGCCGCGGAACCGCCGCTGGAGCCTTGCTCATGCCGCGGTTCCGCGGCGCTTTGGGCGCCAAACTTTGTCGTTTTGCACAGTTTTCCATATAATTGCCTGCTGAATTTTTTAAGCAATTTTAATTCAGAAAATATCACAATTTCAAAAAATGTCCAGAGAAGGGTTTAAATTAGGGTTTCGAGGTTCGATCGGACTTTTAAGTTCGTCTAGACTTCGCCTAAACCTCTAGCTTGGCTCTGATACCACTATAGGGTTCCTAGGCACTCTAACAAGGTTCTACAAGGCATCAACCATGCCCGATTCAAAAAATTAGACGTGCCGAACAACCCTAACCAAGATCGTATACTAGAGATTATGCGAAAACTATAAGCAAGTAAACAACTTTACCACTAAGTGAAAGGGATTACAACCTTTGTAGATCCGGTCCTTCATTTCTAAAGCTTTGTGTTGACGTCCCTTCGTTGCGATCATCGAGATCCCGGACTCTAGTGATGGTTTCCTCGGAAAAATGAGCGGGTTAGGTCGTTGACTTCGAGGCCGAAGATGATCTACGTCGAGGAGACTCAAACTAAAGCTCTATCTTCACTAGGTCAAGAACTTTATGAAGAGAACACCCTAAACTAAATGGCAAGTAGTAGAGGATGATGAAATAGGAAGTGGGTTCACTTTGGATTTGGATTTCTCACTCTATTTCTTCACTTGAAAAATTTCTAGTAAGGTTTTTCTTCTTCTTGAAGAAGAAGAAGAAGAAGAAGAAAGAAAAGAATAAGAATATATTGAATTATCACAAAAGAATAATCAAGTGAAGTCTATCATGATGCAACCATGGGTGAGTTTACCTTTGTAGAGACTAAACCATAGTTTGAGGTAATGGTTTGGTTAATAAAAATCTTATGCAAAACAAAATTAGTGGACTTTGTCAAAGATACTTGAAAGCTTCATGAAGCTTCAAGCAAAGACAAAGAAAGCCACCATTTTGTTTTGCCAAAATAAATAAAAACCTAAACCATTATCTTAAATATGGTGTAAGTCATACACACACCCAAGTTTGCATGTATCATCAATCATGATACAAACAGTGCACAAACATATATCATATATACAACTTGTGCACATCAAGTGAGAAAATTAATCTTAAGTGAACCAATACTAGTTAATGTAAAGTAATATATCAAATATATAATTATACATTAAATCATTAAATCAACACTTGATTTAATGATCCGGTCATATCGCATATAACCGACTAATATCTAGTGTACCAATATATCGAATCAACACTTGATTCGGTAACCTGGCTATATCTCATATAACCGTCCGATGATACAAATCACGAGAATAGAATACAGTATCACATACTGGTATTATTCTCGGTCCCGCACATATCTCATATGCGCTCCTATTTCGTTTCGCTTGAGCCAGGAAACCTCTGTGTAGGACTCTAAAGACTCGTCAATACGCCGGCAGTAGGTGGTGATCATATCAATCACGCACAAGCCGCCAGCGGTCTGCTAAACGTAACGGCCATCCGGGTATTGAGCGATCAGAAGATCAACGAGCAAGCTTGCTCACACTCCTGTGAATCCAATCAGTAACACTTACCGCACAGTCCGGTCTGTTCGTCTGATATGTCGCATATCTCGCCTAGGGGTGGTAAATGTCAGACTCTAGCAGCTTGATAAGTCATGCCGATGTAAGGTCCATAACAAGCATGAAACTACTAATAACAGTTACCAGTAAATCAGTGCAACCCTGGCCAGGGATTTCCAGTTATGGCCAGTCGAGCATAGCGCAACATCAACTCCCAATACCGGGAGAGACGAATCCCCTCTTATCGCTCATTGCCTCCATGTGAATCGGGACTGTACCCAAAAACCACCTGTTTGCGCGACTCAGTAGAGCCGTGGTAGGGTGGAAATCAAAGCACAGTGGGAGACACACAAGACTCTATGACGATCTCGGATCAACAGACTAAGCTGTACCAGTGTCATCAGAGAACTGCCATCTGACGTGAGGTATAATACGATGTGGGAGTTCTCGGCGAGTCCCTTCAGTGTACCCAGTCACCACTGAGCATCCGCATACCATCTCTGATGTCAAACACAAATGGATATGGGATCATCCATCGCTCATCACATGGGTCGAGAAGATATACGCTAGTCTACTCTGGAATATCGATGTCCCGTCTCGATATTCCCACGACTAGGAACATTGAAGGATGTACTCATGGACTACCCAGGCCCCACTAGTATGATCTACATCATAGTCCTGCAAGTCGAGTACACATCCCAAGGGCTTTATCAACATGTAACAGAGAGACAGTAAGTATACATGTTAAGATAAAGAGCAACCAGATAGCGTACTATCATGTCGAGCAAGAAAGTCCTACCTATATATGTCCCAGCATCCACTATAATATACATCTTATGTACAGTAATGGCCTCTAGGGCATACATATAACTAACAGGATTTGTGTCTTTTTCAAAGACGATTACCGTATTGATAACACCGTTGTTAAGTTGTCTACCTTAGATAGGCAAGCACCCACTTCTCCGGCTCCCTGAGGCTCAAGAGATTGGTCCCGCTTAAACCTATGTTTACCAGGGTCCTATTGTAATTTATAAAACTTGAGGGGGTTTTATGTAAAAATACTCTTGTATAGTTTTCAAAAATACACCTCAAGTATTTTATTATCGTATTTAGAGTTTTTATTGATGTATATTTTATCAATGTGTCAATTCTAGTGAATAAATTCTAATTTCATAATATATGGTATTTATTTGCAATATTGAACTTGTATGGAATTTCATGGTATTAAAATGTAAATTCATATTTGTCCCAAAATATTGTTTTCAAGCAATCGTGCTATATCAAGATGTGTGTTGTGAGAGATAGGTCATTACCTCGTGAGGTTTTATCATGAATGATAAAAAAAATTCGTTATATTATTATACTTTAATATTGTTTTTTATCATCATACTCAAAAAATAGATAATACAGTTAAATATTCATAATTAGGTCCTAAAATATTTTTCACAGAAAGATATTTTCATAATAAAGATAACATGGGGTCAAGTGTTGAGAGATCTTACCTGAAATGATATAGGAAAATAAAATTCCGTGAACGTCGGGTTGTACGAGAAAATAAATATCTTGAATCCAAGAATTTTTCTACCTTCGAGACTTATTCCAGACTATAGAGGACTCAAAGAGGAAGCTCTGGAAATTGTTTAAGATTTTTTTGTTGAACAAATATTTTGTGGTGAATTTTAGAAGTTCAGGGCTATTTATAGGGATTTCTGGGATTAAAAAACTATTTTGCTACAGTAGCCGATCAGATCTGACCGTTGATTTGGTCAGATCCGACGGTCCACGTTTAACACATTTGAACAGTGCGGGAGTTGTGGATAATTTTTTACCGTTGGATCTTGATCTGATTAAAGGCAGTTATATATATATATATATATATATATATATATATATATATATATAATAAAAATCTGTCGGCAAGATCTGGGCCGTTGATTTTTAAATCTGACTGTCCAGATTTATTTCAGCTTAATAAAATAAAATAAAATAATTTTTATTATTTAAAAATGTTTTAAAAATTGTTTTTGTCTTCAAAAATTATTTTAAAATAGTAGCAAATATTTTAAAAATTGGAAAAAAATTATATAAAATGTATTTTGATATTTTATATCTTTTTCAACCAATAAAATTATTTTTATTATTTAAAAATGTTTTAAAAATTATTTGTTTGGCTTCTAGAAATTATTTAAAAATAGTAAAAATATTTTAAAAATCTGAAAAAATTATATAAAATGTATTTCGATATTTTATATCTTTTGAAATCAAATTTGGTCTAAAATAGATCTTCTTATCGGTTATAAAAAATTTTCCCTTCGATAAAAAAAACATTTAAATTCCCAAAAATTCCTAAAAATCATATTAATTTATTTTAAACATGGAAAAATATTTTAAAAGTTTTTTCTACCAATATAAGCTTTAAAATAATTGTTTTGATCTCGAAAAATTATAAAATGTTTTTATTACGTATCTAAGGTATATAGTTGTTACAACCCACCCCCAACATGGACTCAAGAGGTGGCCCCCATGGATTCAAGAGGTGAACCCCGTCCTCTTGACATGACACTTGGCTTTGTTCCGTGTGACCCTTTGTGCCGTGAGCAAGAACCGGGTCTCGACATCCTCCCCACTTTTGAACGATGGTTCGTCATCGAAGCACAGATCAACTATTGAGGAACCTGGCTCTGATACCCTTATGTCACGATCCACCCCAACACAGACGGTATTATACGCTCTGACCGAAACTGAACGGTTTTGTCTTTCGGGACAAACCGGACCCGACCCGGGGCCACTTCCTAGGAGATCACCCATCCCGAAACTTCTCTGGTTCGAGCACGCTTAACTACGGAGTTCTCAAACTTCTGTAGTGCCGGTTGACTTAAAAGACGGCTTTGTGTTATAAGAGTGGCATCATTTCATTTATAGTTCCGGATATGCTCTTTTTCGGAATGTATTCCGAAAATTCCCTATTGTTCTACAGTGGGTCCCACATACTCAAGAGGTGGCCCCACGGCTTCAAGAGGTGGCCCCCGTCTCCTTGGCATGATATTTGGCGTGGCACTTTGTTCCGTATGACACTTTGTTCCGTGAGCAAGAACCGGGTCCCGACATTTCCTAAGCCTCTTTTGATGTAGTGGCGCCCGTAATTTTGGGAAAGATTGTTCTGCTCATATTTTACTGAATAGAAAGAAGCGCTTTTCTTTTTTCTTGTTATTTTTATGGTACTCTTTTGTTTTGTCTGAGTCCATGATGCAAGCGTTTCGGAATCATCGGATATTTGGTAGCTACTTTCGACAACCTCCTAAAGTTCTTGAGAGATAAAGAGAGTCTTCATTTGGAGACTCCAAAAGTCGCAACTCTCACCGTCGAAAACTTGAACAAGATTTTGCCAGTAGTTGAATAGGGACGGTCCCGATCGAGAGGATGTTGCCATATGGACCGATATATAGATGAATGGCTCTGATACCAAATTTTTTGAAGCAGACGGAAGTCTAGTGGTATAATGCGGAATTGAATCTAAGAAAATAAACTTAATTAAAGAAGAATAATTTTGTTTTGTAATAAGAAATTTTAGAGAAGAAATTTTCCTTTGCTTTGAAGGCTTAACTTTGTTTTTCTTTTCTTAATTTTTTTGAATGATACAATACAAAGAGAACACCTCTTTATATAGTGCATCTTAGCACTATTATAAATTCGTGAAACATGTTTAGATTATGTTAATTGATAAGGAGGCAAAATATAATTTGCATTCTAATTCTTGAATGCATGTTAAACATTTTTCAAATATGTTAAATATTTTGTTTTGACTAAGTTGTTTGCAAAGTTCAAATTGGTTTCCAATTGTATATACGGTGAAGAAAATGAGCTAGCGATCATTCATCTATTCCCTTCAGTTGTCTGACTATTGTCGGATTATATAAATATATCCGTCAATTAGTGTTGTAAAAAGCAGTTTAGACGGCCGCTTAGGCAGAAGCGACACAAGATCTCTTCGCTTTTGTGTGTGTTGAGGTGGGGGAGGGGGGGGGGTGGGGGTTTGGGGTTGGTGCAAAAGGGGTTTCAATTATCGAGAATTTACCGTTTATTTCAAGTGCAATGATATGACATCTATAGGAATCACTTTGGAACAACTAATTATAAAGTACAGCGGTATCTAGTTGTAGAAGTCTTCTATCTGGTAGAAATGAGATTTTTTTTTTCATTTGTAGATTACTTGGTTTCTCATGAAACAAAATTGAACTTTCAGAATGTCCTTAGTCTACAGAATTTTCCCTGATATTATAAATATGCCCCTTCGTCAAGAAAACTGAGAATATATGTTGAGGGGATCTGCATTTTAGAAGAACATTCATCTTTGATTCATTGAAATTTGTTACTGAGAAGCGTCGCTATTTTACTTATTTTTAATAACTTTAGCAAACACAGGCTGGCAGTATCCACCCTGTGTGCTCTTGCTTCGACAAACATGTAGCATGCGTGCTGCTATATCACCTGTTTACCTCTTGGTATTTCCAAATAGACTTTCTTGTCGTATCTACGAAACAATGACAGTATGGAAAGTACTATCGTGTGTCTGATACATGCAAGGCACGGACTCTGTTTACTAGTAGACATATATGTGATTATGTAGTTTCTAGGTTAAATTTTGTGATATTTTGAGGAGTCTAATTGGGCTAATTGAGTATTTGTTTGGCTTCTAAGATGCAAATCTTCATACCTATACCCCTAAATTGAAAATTTCATTACCCATGCATTTGCAGATTTAAGAGTTCTATGAAAGAGTTGTTTTGCTTGTATCAACTGGCCTTCCAAATTGTAATATTCTTCCAATTGACTGGTGAAATATCGTGACCTTGTTTCTTCTAATTATCACATATTTGCAAATGCCTGCAGCATTTCTGGATGAGATTGTCAGACTGAAATTGAAATGCCGCTTTGGGGTTTCATCAAATGAGAGTCTCTCATTTGACGTCCTTGGAAATTCTGGTCGAGCACTTGCTGAGCATTATGGAGACCTAGCATATGTCAGTTTATCTTATGTTAATATCTATTTATAATTTTCTTGTTGTTTCAGTCTCTTTATGTTTTAGAATATTATAGAGCACTTTCGCATTACCTATTCTGGTGAACTAATGCAGGTCGAGAAAATTAACTGCTGGTATGGAGAATTCATTGGCAAATGATGGAGGAATCACCAAACAAACTTTCAAGAGTTTGTCTATCATCAAGTAGGAACAAAATGGTGTATTAGCTTTCTCCTCTTTTTCCGAAAGGGGGAAAAAAACTTTCCATTCCCCTGCTTCGTTGGTGATTTCTCTTTTTGCAGTGTCTCTCTCTGCATAATTCCTCCCTATTGAGCAATAGCTGCAGTCTATTATTTGGAGAAAAAGCCATATATCTTACAGTATGTTGATGAAATGTTATAACGGCCAAGGTCACTTTTGACCTTGTGCATATATTCTCAGAAAAATTCATGTTACCTTTCCAGAGATTTGAATCTGTGTGGATCCATATGCTTACCCTGTATCAGTACAATATCTTAAAAAATTGCGCACTATAATTTTGATGCCTACATATTCTGAATAGTTGAGGTCAATATTATCAATGATCTAGTTGAAGTCAACATTTCTGTCGGGCCTTAAAATGCAGAATTCAATCCTTGGAATGTTCTCTAATGAATTTTAGGAACAAACTACAGCCTATGGGACCTCCTCTCCTCGTTAACAAATAGAGTTGGTTTCCTCTCCTCTTGTGCCGGCTGTATGCCGTGTCTTGGTATCTTTCCTGTCACAATTCTCATGCGCAGACCAACTATCTCACACTTTTGAACTCACTCTATTTCCATTAACTTCTCTCTCTCTACTTCAGTACTGTTATATTATATAGAGATCGAGATTCTTTATTGCAAGTCTCTATTTTTATCCGTAGCCTTTTTTCTCATTAGTTTAATTATACAATAGTTAACGAACAGGGTGCATGTTAGGCTTATGGATCAATAATTTTGCCGACATTTTTCATGGAGCTTTGTTCTAAAATCAACCTCATTTTGGAGAAAGTATTAAATGATGTATTAAATGTGTGTATAATACGAGAATAATGGAGGAAAGATGCCTTAGGAGGCTTTTTGCATGGCGGCGGCAAAAAGTACGCCCTCCACCATTTTATTCGACGATCGGCATCTTCCAACTTGATATTCATCATCTACTTTGTCGATACACCAAATTTCATTTGATTACAACACCATTTCACCGTTGATTTAGCAATGTAAAAAGTTTTATTGTCGGTAAACTGTTAATTTTGCACCCACTAAATCGGTGTTGTAATCATATGAAATTTGGTGTATCGACAAATTAGAAAATGAATATCAAGTTGGAAGGTGCCGATCGTCGAATAAAATGGTGGAGGACGTACTTTTTGCCGCCGCCAAACGTAAAAAACCTCCTAGGGCCTCTTTCCTCCGTTATTCTCGTATAATATATGGATAAGGAGCTGTGATATGGAAGCTTCATATATAAGTTTTATTCTTCCATGGCCACCAAAAACTAACCACCGCTGAAGATGGAGGAAAATGGATAAGATAAGTTTTCCTGTAAGATATAAATATCGCGACGATAAAGAAGTATGTTTGGCATGTCTCGGACTTCTGCCATTTACACATCGAAAGAAAATAGCCAACTCTCCGCATGTCTCTCCCGCATAACTTAAGACTTAGCCATGTCAAAAAGTGGTTTGGGGAGGTGTAGGACTACAAGGTACTTGAAATCCTTGGACACAAGTTATTAAGACAAGCACTTGGGAAAAATGCAACCCAATCTGCTATCTCACAGTGAGATAATAGCCAACTAGGACTAAAACTCCAATAATATCTTGAAATTGTTTCATAAGACTTAAAAGGACAATGGCAAAAAGAAGGTTAAAAGAGGAAGAGTTATGAGCAAACTTGTGCATCCCCAAAGTCCAAAGGCATACAACCAAGCACTGACAACGTGTCTCTCTCCGATAACGGCTACGACACTCTCATTAGTTTTTCCAAGTGCAATGACATCTTGCACCAATCAGACCACTCAGATTCTATTGCTATCCAATCTTTTATTTTTATGAGGTTAAAAAATTGGAAAAGTGATGAGTCTTTACACGCTCAAAGTTTCCATGGTAAATGAAACCTCGAAAGATAGAAAGGCAAGAATGAATCATAGAGATAATGGAAGACAAACTTAGGAAAAACTTGATTGGAGCTTATTATGTGTGGAAAGGCAATAGTGATCCATATGTTCGGTCAAGACGGCTTGTAAATTTATAACATATAACCAATAAGCACACGCGCAGAGAGAGAGAGCACCAACCCTCCTTACTGAAAGAAAAGATAGGTCCTGTGTAGATCAAAATTTATAATTAGAAAAATAGATGCAATCAATTACCGTGTATTTTTCATGTTTAACGATGACTGATTTATATGGTTATGACAACACATCGGCATGACATTGCCAAGTTATTGGTTAGCTTTGGTCACAGAAGTAAGTGTTCCGAGACTTTGTTTGACTGCTGATCAAATTTTCCGTGGTTAGCCAAAAAATCCGACTTCATGCAAATACCAACACAAAGGCTTGGGTTATTGTGCCGCCAGGATAAAGGAGCATGCTAGAACCCTATAATTACTGTTGGAAGCCAACTTGTTCTCTTATATATTACTCTTAATATATTGACAATAGTAGCAAATTATGACCTTTAGAGGCACAATTGAGCTCCCAGGCTCAATTTGCCTTGCACTTTAGAGGTGGACCATTCTTGTTTTGTCCTTTTCCCAAATGTAATTAGACCAAAAAGAGAAAGCAAAAGTACACAGTCCTGGTAGTTTGCTGTATATTAGAGTCTTAGTGCATCCTGTAGTTATCACAAGTTACGCATTCGGATACTACTACGTTCGCCTTTCTCTTTTAGCGATTTGCTATTTGAACTTTGATAGTTTGAATTTTTTTTTTCCTTTTGAAATATAGATTCTCTAAAATGGTTTTGATATGCTTTGTTAGGTTTACGACTAGTGAGAACCTTTTGTGAGAGAATTGAAAGTAGGGTGTATCTGCTTCAATTCCTACTTACGGTTTATTATGTAGTCTTGTTATGTTTATTACTTTTATGTATCATGTTGCTCACCAAGAATTAATATATATAACCAGACATAGAAATGCAGTGGTAATAGCCATTTATCTTGTAACACGAAAAATATCCTGTAAATGAAAATCTAGTGTTGAAACCTATAGTGTATTATAAATTTATAATGTAACCAATTGATCTCGGCTAATTGATTCTTCTTTTACCTCTAGGAATTATGTGACTTCAAATATCTAGACATGAATGTAACATACTTTGCCAGCATAAATATTATCAATGTGTCTTTTGGAACAGCTGCAGTATAAATTTAGTGGTGCATGAAGCTGAACATTAATTTAACAAAAATAATTTCTAATGGTGATAATTGTTTATTAATTTCCTCCCACCCGCAAAAGATTTCAGCCTAACTTTCTTACCCCCTCTCTCCATCATATTATCCACTTTCCCACTTTCCTCCCATTCGAAGTTTTTTGAGATAATAGACGGAATAAATTAGGCATCCATCCCGGTTTGAACCGGGTCTCCTCTCCCAAACTCCAACACCCCACCACTGTGCTAATCCAAAACCCTCTAAATTTCCTGAAAACTCCTCTCTATATAGTTGCCATTCATTACATGAGTGCTCTTCTTCTTTCTATTCATAATTATTCTAATGGGACCCCTTTCACTTCTATATGATGAGACTGCCATTTTCTCAAGATCAGCCTCACTCAACCAACCGTATCTCATATCTGCTACTCTTAAAGCTGCAGGTGTCTCTCAAATTATTGCACGCTTTTTCAGTAATATTAACAATACCATACTTAACTATTTTATTATTAGTTTTAGATTACAAGATGCGATCCATATGGTACCGTTCTTTATCCGCTTGAAAGTAAATGAAGTGGTTCAATATATAATTAGAATCTAAGGTCTACTAGGTTAACGTATTAGGATCAAATCGGATCTTGTATGTTATTAATGCGTTCTGATTGGATTCCAATCGATGTTATAAATTGTTCCGAGTTCATGTCAATATAGGTCAGGTCAAGTATAGCGTGACACATTAATGCCTTAAGGGCTAGCCGCTCTATGACTTGGTAAAAGCTAGAGTTTTCTCGGTATCGGGACCAGTAATCGGATGGACAATTTCAGATCGGAATCGGCGATCTCGACCGTATCGGCCTTCACGGATCGGGAATATCAGATTTCATGTTGTTTGAGGAATGGAATTTTTAAGAATTACAATTTTTAAAAATATAATAAGTAACTATGACAATTTAGAATTTTTTTTTGTAATTAATGATATCTAAATAGTAATAATAGTATCAAATTAACCAAAATAACCCAATAATCTATAATAAACCCATTAAACCATCAATAAACCCACAAACCATTAATTAGCTTAATACTAAAACCCCTCCAATCAAATAATAATCCTAAAAGTACACGGTATCGGTCTCGAAACTCAAACTTCCACTTTGGGATCGGAAGATCAGGATCAGCCCAGATTTCAAACCATGGTTTTAAGATAATTTATACACGTGACACGAAATTACCCCAAAAAGACAGCTATGGAATTTTTATAGTTATTCTTAGTATAAATATAACTAAGATCCTCTCGTCTCTTCAAATCACTACCCCGTCCATAAACTTCAACAATGTCTCTCATCTCCGAGACCTCTCCAAAACACTGTGCAAACAAAGGAGTAAAATATCAGCTCAAGAAATTCCTCAACAAAAAGTTCATCTATGGATTTTCCACCTCCATCTCCTCTCTCCTCTTCATAATACTTCTCCTTTATCTCATCCTACACCCTTCGAAACCCGAATTCTATCTCAAAGATACAACTCTCGACGACCTCTCGCTCTCCCCCTCACCTAATCTCCTCAACTCCACAATTCAAATCACCCTCCTCTCGCAAAACCCAAACTCTAGAGTCGGCGTATATTACGAAAATATCCGAGCTTATGCAATCTACAAAGGCCAACAGATAACTGGAGATTCTGATATTCCTCCATTTTATCAAGGGCAGCAGGATTCGAACGTAATTTCGATGTCTTTGTATGGAACTGGCATGCCTGTTGCTCCGTCGATTGGGTATGAAGTTAGTAGGGATCAAATAAAAGGAAAGATGATGTTCTCGCTTAGGCTTGACGGGAAACTGAGATATAAGATTGGGAGTTGGGTTTCAGGTAGTAACAGGTTTGAGGTTGATTGTGTTGCGATTGTTGCGCTTAGAATGCCGCAGAGCTTAGGTCAAGGGACGCAGTGTTCGACTAACGTTTGATCGGGTGATACCGGTACAAGTTTAGTGTGTTATAATATTATACATGTCGTGTATGTAGTCTGATTTCGTGTAATTAATTAGTCTGCTGTCTTTCTTTTTTAAAAACTTGATTTCTGTATCGCTTTGTGTGGGATGGTGGTGGTATGAGCAAAGGATGAGGATGGGATGTACATAAAGTTTCTTCGCAAAATAAAGAAAACATGTACGTAAATGAATGCAGACATCTAGTGGTAGGGGAAACAATCTGTAATCATTGAGCTGATGGAGATTTCCATTATCAGTAGGTCCAGTTTCGCGTGCACTTCAGAGTTCTGTGCGTGTGTGTTTTGTGTGGTTTCTTTCGATATTCGCTACCGTTATTGCTCAGCTACTCAACGTGGTAATCGAAAAGTGTTACAAGAACAAAACCATCTGGGCTGGCAATATTCATCAAGGTTTATATTTAACCCTTGCTACTTGATTAAGCGATCAATTATACTTCTTGTGCATATCTGAACCGCTGTTCTTGTTCATTTTGTTCAGTTTTCGTCGCCAAGTCATTCGTCATGTTTGTGTATCGTATTTAACCTATAAGTGCTTATTGCTTATGGTTGCTGGGGGCCTATGCTATGGCTTAGGTTCACTTACTGCTGCGCCCACTCAGCCAAAACCCTATAAGTGATTTCTGACACCACTGCCTACGTCATCTATCGACCAATAGTGTTTTAACCATTAGCCACCACTAGTGTGATAGGCTGTTCTTTTCCTGACCTCTCTACTTGTCTTGATTGTCAATAGATTGGTTAACATTTCTTCTGATGTTTTTCTAAAGAGAATCTTGTTTCCAACTAATCCATTATGATATTTGGGGGCAAGCTCCAGTGTCATTATGCAGTTTTATGAAAAATCTTGTTTGATTTCGGTAAATAAGCCAGATTAGCTATCGTGAACCTGGCATCCTCGAGTGCATATATGATTAACTTTGAAAATTCGAGTGTGTTCAGTTCTTGTATATAAACTCAAGGATGCACAACGCTAGGTAATACAATCTTTTGCAAGCGTACTTAAGATCTTATTCGGTGCTTGTATATAAACTAAGCGGCTTCATGATTGGAAGTTTTGTAGCTGGAAGTTACTTGCCCTTTTGGTGCGTTTGTTTTTTGTACAGTGTGTAGTCGTCGGCTCAGTTTGTTTCATGACCTATCGTATGAGCAATAGGTATTTGTCCATGACCATTCTTGCACCTTGGAGAAATTGTGTATTAAGCTCTGAGGTTTACTTTATTGACATTAAGCGGCTTATATTACATCTCCTCAAGGACCACAACAGAGACGTCTGTCTTCAAAAAGTGAACATATTTTTTCACACCCTAATTGTAGTAGGTATTGGTAGAAAGATGGCTTTTAATTCTTTAATGATCAATGCCATAAAAATTGCAACCTAATACCCAGTTGGCTTGCCTCTTGCATCCCAATGGATTGCTTGTAGCACAAAATAATCAAGGGTTTTTTTTATATCTCACCGTCAAAACTTCAATATTTCTAAATTTCTCTCCTAAAAACTATGGTTTTAAATTTCACCATTAAAATTTTTAAGCTGTTCAAAAATGTTCCTTAGTTCAACCAAGCATTTGAAGAGAATATTTTTCATCTTGAATAAACAACCGTTATCAGCTTAGTAAAAGATGAAAATGCCCTCCCAATGATCATCTTCTTCTCCCAATGTCATAAATTGGGAGGTAGGGCAAGGGTTTTTCTTAATTTCAAAATTGGGGTTTTTCTTAAGACAAAAAATTAGAGCAATTCTTCTTTACCATTTTTGGTATGTTGATGCAGAGAGAGATTGTGCTTTTTATTATTGCAATTATAACAATTCCAACGAAGAAAATGAGTCATGGAAAAGATGAAGCTCTCATGATTGCGATGGAGATAACATTTAAGAAGGAACTTTATGTTTTTTGATAATTGAGCTGGAAATGAGTATATGCCTTTTTAACCCAAAACCCTTATTTAGAAAAAACTAGCCTAGTTAAATTCTAATGGAATAGTGACAAATTGGGTTTTTTTTGGTTGACATAACGGTTTTAGGGATGAAATTTAGAAATATAGAATTTTAGAAGAGAAATTTAGAAATATTGAAGTTTTGGGTCACTGGCCATGCCAATAGAGTGCCATGTAAGCATTTCAATTGGATGCCTTGATGTTTGAGAAACTTTTCACGAAGTCCGAGCTGACAATTAACCTATCCTTACAACTCTAATCTTAATTTTTATAAATATTTTTCTGTTCTTTTTTCAATTGGAAGCCATATTGAGGTTAGCGGCACTGAATCCATTTCTCATTTGCAGGCCATCTCTTACATTTTATAAAGGAGAGTAAAAAAAGCATTCTCAAACCTCCAGATGAGTTACATCAATTGGTATGCATGTCTACTCTTATGTCCATGCATATGCATACATTCGATTATTTCTTATATATCACCATTAAATTTTCATGCACCAACTTCTGATCAGACATATGAATAAGCATGTATTTCCCTCAGTTCCATTCTCAAATCAAATGAAGGGCTTTGAAATTTATCTTGGCTGGAATTCGTATGTGCTGTTTTCAACAGGATAGAGATATTAAGCCTAACACACTTCATAATTAGCCAGGACCATCTTTTTATCGAGGTTTGATTATTTGAGAGAATGGGACAGAGTAATGATACATATGGGGCAATGCCACTAAACTATATAATAATGATCAAAAGTATCTTTTTAGAGATGGATGGCCTACTTTAAGTTGCTTGTTCACATCTCTCTTTCTTGAATTGGTTGTCTTGGTTCATTGGAAACTTGTGGTTAGACCAGTAGTTTAGGACCACATGTTATCCGTATTCAAATTTAAATTTTATCGGATGCGTATTTAAAATATGAATTTATGAAGTGTTGCAGGACAAACGTATAAGAAACATGGTGTTCGGCGTATGCATTTTCATTGTACTCATGTATGAACTCCGGAGATTGGTAGGATGGCATAGGCATGAGTTAGCATTCAAAGCGAAATTTTAAATCCCTGGATTCATGTCTGAATTTGTAGTTCATACAAAAATAGTTTGATCTCTAAATTTTATGCATTTAGACCTAAACATAAAAGAAGGATACTTAAGATATCATCATCAAAGCAGTCTGTTTAAATGACTTTGTTTTGCTGAGAAAATTTGGGATGCTCATTCTAATTCAATAGCCGAATTTTTTTGCCCTTCATAGTTTCAGGGTTTCGTATATTGAGTATCTTGTGAATCTATTTTATTCTATTGCTTTTAGCCATTAACTTTCTGTCACTCATCAAATATCTTCAACATAAAACACAAGTCTAATGTAGCTGCCGTAAGTCGTTGCTGTTGACAACCGCGTAAAACAGGGGTGAGTCACCTTAGGATTTTTGCAGGTACATTTTTTTCCTTACAAACATATTAATAATCAGCAAGAATAAAAGAGAACATGAAATGTTCATTCAGTGCATTGGATTCAAAAAATAAGAAAGCTGCAGCAACACAGGAGATTCTAAAATAAGACGGGTTTTGATAGAAGCTACTAAACCTTGAAAGATTCCAAAAAAAAAAATGGCGGAAGATATGTTCATGTGATAATAGTAGGCCCCATGAGATCAGATTAGCTTCTTCTTTCATGTCTTTTTTTATTTGTTCAAGGAAGCTAAAGGTGATGCTTGAACTTAGATACCGTGGAGTGTTTTTCGTCATCCCATTGAGATAGAATGCGCTCGCTTGTCAGATGCGTACAAATTTTCCCTGCCTAAGATAGGCAGTGCTTTATTGATTGTGGGGATTATAATTTCCAGCAGCCGCGGACAAAACTGTCGTTAATTACCTCTCGCTTTGAAGCGAGTGAACCTTCGATTAAAGAGTCGAATAGGTCATGCGAACTCAGTGTGTAATATGCGCGTGTTGAGTTTTGAAAACAATTTTGTCACGCCCCGCTTCCCGGTAGACGGAAACGGTGACGTGGCAAGCCCGCGGTATATTTATCTAGAGAAGATCATTCCCTAAATATACTAAGCGTATCGAAAAAATAATACACAATTTAAGAATATACTTAGCATATTGAAAAAATAATACACAATTTAAGAATAAATAAAGACTGTAAATTTTTTTAACAAATATCTTTATTTACATTCAAACTTGAAATATTTTCAGATACAAAAGTTCAACTGAAAAGTAAATACAATAACAGAAATGCCTAAACAGGTGGCATACATAAACTGAAAGAAAAGGATAACTAGTCTAAGCCTGAGCCGCGATCTGATCGCAATCCTCCTCTGTTGCGTCCATCTCCTCCGTCTCCACAGTATCTGAAGAACATTCCAAGAAAACAAAGGTGGATGGAATGTCCGTCAGTGAACTAGCGTTCGGTAAGTCCCAAAGGTAGAGTGAAAGTGACAAGTATAGAATAATCATGAAGTAATGTATATGTCGAGTAAGAGTATATGTAAATAAACATGAGTATATATATTATAGGTCTCTATATGGTCACTATGTTAACGTTAAGTTCCAAGTATGAATGTCAAGTATTCACGAGCTCAAGAGTGGGGCCCTAGGAATAAGGAAATACGGGCCCATTTCATGTGTTAGCATCGGGACTCCAAGCTGTGGAGAAGTCGAATCGACTGAGATTCGAGTAAATAGAATTCAAGTAGGTTAATACGGGACTCCTGAAATTCCGTTGGATTCACACATGAAATTATCTTATATACCCCGAGTAATATATATTATAACTGTTAGATATCCTTAGTTGATTTGCTTCGTCGATTATAACATGTCTTGATCGAACCATAGATTGCAACAGGGAATAATGTAGTCGAGTGAGTCAAGTAAAATACGATTCATGTCAATTGCAATTTAGGATCGAGTCAAGTTAGTTCGAGTAGAATGAGTTCGAGTTAACGTTCAAGTTTGGATTAGAGTTCGAGTTTGAGTTCAAGTTTAGGTTCGAGTTTGTATTCGAATTATAGATATTTCATACTTTGATCTCTAAATTTTATGCATTTAGACCAAAACATAAAAGAAGGCTGTTTGAATAAAAGATGTTAAATGACTTTGTTTTGCTGAGAAGATCTTGGATGCTCATTCTAATTTAATAGCCGATTTTTTTGCCCTTCATAGTTTCAGGGTTTCATATATCGAGTTTCTTGTGAATCTATTTTATTCTATTGCTTTAGCCATCAACTTTCTGTCATTCGTCAAATATCGTCAACATAAAACATAAGTCTAATGTAGATGTCGTAAGTCGTTGCGGTTGACAACCGCGTAAAACAGAGGGTGGGTCACCTTAGGGTTTATACAGGCACATTTTTTTTCGTAAAAACATATTGATAATCAACAAGAATAAAAGAGAACATGAAATGCTCATTTAGTGCATTAGTTTCAAAAGATGAGAAAGCTGCAACAACACAGGGGGATTTTAAAATAAGACGTTTTATAGAAGCTACAAAACCAGGAAAGATAGAAAAAATGGTGGAAAATAAGTTCATATGATAACAGTAGGCCCCATGAGATCAGATCAGCTTCTCCTTTCCTGTCTTTTTTTATTTGTTCAAGGAAGCTAAAGGGGCTGCTTGAACTTAGATAATGTAGAGTGTTTTTCGTCACTCTATTGAGATAGAATGTGCTCGCTTGTCAGGGGTGTACAGATTTCGCCTGCCTAAGATAGGCAGGGGTTTAATTATTGATTATGGCAATTCTAATTTTCTGCAGTCGCGAACAAACCTGTTGTTAATTAATTAGCCTTCGTTTTGAGGCGAGAGAACATCTGATTAAAGGGTCGAATAGGTCATACGCACTCAGTGTGAAATATGAGCGTGTTGTGTTTTGAAAACAATTTTGAGAGTGTCTTGGGCACATCGGGGCCTCACAGAGTTTATGGGGGTCAAGAGGGCTTTGCGGTGTGCGGGGCAACGCCTTATTAGAAATTTTTTTGAAGGGAAGAAGTGTTTTGAGTGTGTTGGGGAGAGAAGTGATTTTAGTGCCTTCCGAGACAGCGGGGACCCCTTGGGAGTCTCGACGGAAGCAAGAACCCTCAATTTGAGGGTCCCGAAGGGTAGGGACCCCGGGAGGGGTCCCGAAGCGGGAACCCCCCTTGGGGTTCCGAAACTAGGGGATTCCTTGATAGCCAGATGTAACATTTTGGAAAATTATAAATATTAATTTATAATTTTAAATGGAGATAGCAAGTTTACAAAAATGATATCGCATATGAATTTTCGTATCGGATTTATATTCGTAAAAATGTAATTATTTTGGTAAATATGAAGAAAAAGTGTGTGATATCATACCAATGATATTTTAATTGTTTTAACATGACATGAGATTTTATATTGAGATAATGGTATTTAAGTGTTAGAATAAATATTTCATTTCTTTTAAAACATGGATTTAGATTTGTAACCTGAAGGGTTTTTATTGTTTGTAATTCTTTTTATGGTTGAGTATATGATAACCTAGTCTAAAGCCTCACCCACAACACACACCCACACTCACCCTCCTCCCTCCACCTCCTCCTTCTCACTTTACACCTCCTTCTTTCCCTGCATAACAATCCTCACACCTCTTCCTTTCTTTCTTTTTCTCATAACACAATATACTCTAAGTCCCAAACTGAGACCATAGGTTTCTTCATGCTTCTAACACTAAAATTTTCAAGTGTTCTTCATATCCAAAGAAAGAAGCCATGATCCCTTCATCAAAGTTGTTCACATCTTCAAGCTTAATCCACTACAACGCCTAGGAGCTTCCATATACACTTCTTGAGCTGGTGTTCCGTTGTGAACCATCTCCATAAGTATATCTTATCTTCTATGCAATTGTAATTCTGTTTGATATCTGTTTTTAGGGCGTAGTATCAAAAACTTGAAATTTTGTGATATTTGTGAGTGTATATTTGAATCTGGAACCACTAGGTATAACTAAAAGAAAAATTAACCAGACTATAGTATGATGAGACCACTAGGAGACTACACCTAAAGCCCGAACCCTAAATTCCCTAGCTCACCCGGCGACAATCCTGTTTTGGCCGGTGCCGCCGGGCTCCTTAATGAGTGTTGTGTTGGGTTTTGTTCTGTAGGTGTATTTGGATATTTTATGATCTACAGTATTGTTTGATTTGTCTCAGTATTCATACATAGAAATCTGGGAGTGTTCTGATAAGGTTTTATTAAGGTTTCCGATATTTCGATACGGTTTTTCGTATTTCTGTGCCGCTATTGAATTGTTGACGTTCGTACGTTAATATCAGGGTATCTTGTCATTTTTTTGAGTAAGTAAGCTGTAGGTTCTAACCTACGGGTGCCTAGCTTGTTGTTTTTGTTTTGATATGATATTTACACCGATTTGTTATAACTTCGATTATAGGTACGGTCACAGAAGTTTCTGAGATGGAGATGACGGACATAACAATCGTGGATTCAACGAGCTCGACAAGTTGGCGAGTAGATTTATATCTACGGGGGAAGTCGGGTGGATGGCGCATAGCACCCCTGCAACCTTTTAACTAGGATAGTTATACTATCTAGTTAGTTGTTAGTGGTGTGTTAGATAACTTAGCTAATGGTATTGATATTATTTTGCATATAGTATGTTATTCAGGTGCATATAGTTAAATACATGATTATGGTGACATACGTGCGCGACGATAGGTCTGTACGATATGGATATAGTTTTGGGTGGATATAGTACGAGGGATCATACCGTACTTGTGATGATGAGGTTAGCGTGCCGAATACGGCCAAGTTCTTTTGGACTCGAGGAGTCGTGAATTACTCTGATTTAGGATGTTATGTTTAAGTGAGCTATAATCTTTTAAAAACCGATTCGTTTCCCTTTTAAATGATAAATGAAAAGGAGGCAATACTAATTTCCAAATGAATATTTATTTTTAACTTAAGGCAGCTTCCTGATTTCAAAACCAACGTTTCGTTCCATTTTCAAAGATAATGGTATAGCTCATAGTAAATAGTTATGTTAAATAATTACGCTTTATGCTTAGATTTACTTACATATTCGCGATACACTTACCAATGATATATGTTCCCATTATTTATGAACACAATGATAGAACACTGCACAACTACCAATGAGTACTATGCTGCACGAGCACAGACGCATATGTTACACTATACCTCATTGGTACTGCCATGCCACTGTAGGACCGCTATACTATGTGATGCGTATGTTAATGCCGATACGATGCATATGAATTCCTTATATCTGGAACAATCTGATTTTAATTATATGCTACGAATATGGGTAGAATTACTTTCTGTTTTAGACACTTATAGAACATTTGCACAAATACTAATGATTGCCATGTTGCACAAGTACAGACGCGTATGCTATACCACACATCATTAGTATTGACATGGCACAGTAGAACTGTTATGGTTGTTGTATGCATGACTTTCTTTACATATTGCATCTTTATTACCTGTTGAGTATTGCAAATACCAGCACCATGGATAATGTATTCGATTCTTATGAGTTTTCATGATATTTTTCTTTCGATGATATATATCAGTGGTATGGGACGCTTTTATATATGTATATATATATATAATATATCATCAGGAGGATCTATAAAATTATTTTTATTTCTTACCTGATATCTTTGGATACGATGAGTTGATGTCCGCCATGAGTTGTTTTTATGTTTTGTTTTACTCCGAACCGAGTGGAGGGCTATATGGTTGCGAATTACTACGATATTCAGACTGAGTGTGGGGGGGATATACAGTCGGATACATGGTGGACCCGGTCGAGACCGAGGGGCAGGAAAACCGCATTATAGGCGGGGAGCCTAGCGAGGACACTCGATACCTGAGATGGATATAAGCACGGCAGATATCCAGGGAATACTGACCGAAGCTACATGTGAGCACGGCGGATATCCAGGAGATACTGACCAGGGCTAGGGATAACGAGAGGCGATCATCTATTGAGATGGTGTTGACGGTATCTAGATTTGCGTGTCGGTGATGGACACGAGAGATTTGAGGATTTGCTTGTCGGTGATGGACACGAGAGATTGCTGATTTAGGGTGTCGATGCTGGACATCCATATATTGATATGTTGCTATCATACGAGGTATACAGTTAGAGTGGTGCATTATTGTAGCCGACCAAGACTGATCCGGGGGACAGTACATGAATACCTTTTACCGGTTGTTGCATATAAAAAGGATTCCTAAAACGAGTTATAGTCTCATTATTTTGACATGTCTAGAATGACACAAGGATCTTTTAAACCGTAAACCTTTTATCACTCTTTACTAAAACAGCAAGACGTATATTTTAAATAAGATACCTATTATATTTTATACTATCACGTCTGCTTTTATGCCGTGACATATGTATCCCGCGGTTATTTTAAAGAAGAGGTTTTACATATATATTTTTGGCTACTTTTGAGCTTATACCTAGATACATGTCATTTGCATATGATACGTTCTACTTTGGGATCACATGATGGATAGTACTACATTTATGATACTTATGCATATTATATATATATATATATATATATATATATATATATATCAGTACAGGATATGACAGTACTATATTTATGACCTAAGATATCGTTGTGCATTTCGATTTCTACCTTGTGATGTACTTTTATTCACTGAGTTGGCAACTCACCTCCGTTGTGTCCCAGTTTCTTGCAGATTTTACCGCTCGGATTATCGGCGGATTGCGGCACACCCTTTTTTTCGGTGATTACTTTGGTAGGTGGGCTGCTGTTGTATCGTACCCATACTTGTATATTTATATATTCTTGTATCTAATAAAACTCCATCGACCTAGAATGTGTATATTACGGACTTAGAAGCGAAACTTAGAGTTTGTATGTTTGTGGACATCGCACTCATTGGAGTCGACCTTTTTATATTGTTGATCTTGTTTCGCTTTTCTTTTCTTCGCCATTGTGCATCGTATATTATCTGCTTGGTTGCTCCGCCGTTTAGGCGTGGAAGCTAGCTCCCGTTGGGATGCTTTATATATTTGTGCTTATATCGGGTTTTATTCAAAATTTACAAAGGAGGCGCTGTCGAATTTTAAAACGTCATGGATGTTTTTCAAACATACTTATTTAGACTTAAATGGTTATTTTAAAACCGATTCCATCTAATGACTATTTTACACCTCACCTCCAATATTTTCAAAAACGGTTTAGATTCCGGGTTTTTGGCTTACTTGGACCGCGTTGACGTCTTTAGATGTCACGTGATTTAAGTGCCCGTCACGTGCCACTTTCGGGTCGTGACATCGGAACCTCCCTTTTAAGGGAGGGGTTCCGAAATGGGGCACTCCGGGAGGGGTCCTAAAGCGAGAACCTCTTCTTGGGGGGTGTTCCCCTCCGAAGGACGGCGCGACAGGGACGTCTTGCCTGAGATTCGGGGCAGATGCTATTTGGTTTTATCCGTCTACCTCTTCGAAGATGCCAAGTTGATTTATGGCACCATGTATCGAAGGTTTAAACGGATGCGGCCGATGTAGCAGACTTTGTTAGATTCCCCCTCGTTCGAGAGGTTTTTGATTGTGGGGACGCTCTTCCCTGCAGGCGCAAGCTCCTGCAGTTAATTACGCTACCGCATCGCGGTACCAACTTTCTCCTTCTCCGGCTGGTCACTTCGTGTCGTGGGTGTTTGTTTTGTTTGTGGTTGCCCGTGAATTGTATACGGAGACTAATTTATGTTGTCGCCCGTAGGACGTGGATTTGTCCAAATCCGTATTTTCTTAGATTTGGGTTTGGGGTTTTGGTTTAAAGATACGTTAGCCATATTTGAGGCTAAGATCAACTTAAACGTTTTTATTGAAGATCTTGATCTTGTTCTTAGACCATTGATCTTTTTAGAAGAAATTCTTCTTTTTTCAAAGGTTTACATTTTTCTCTTCGAGTTCTTCTCAAAGTTTTTAGAGGAGTTCTCTGTGATATGAGACTTGGAGTCTAGGGGCCTTTATATAGGGTCAATTAGTTTGTTAGGTTAGTTACAGAGATCTTTCTCTGATTGATCTGGAGATATTTCCCCACCGTTGGATCTTTGATCCTAAGGCCTCTGTTTTATAGAAGATAATCTTCTTGTTTTAACTAGATTAAAAAGATCTTTCTAGAATTTTAATTCTGATTAAATAATTTATTATTTAAGTCTTAGTGCTGGCACAGTTGGCGCAAGTGCACCTGCGCTTGACACGTGTCGCGTAGCGCAGAGCGCAGCGCAACTGCGCTGACACGTGTCGCGCAGCGCACCTGCGCTAACACGTGTCGCGCAGCGCAGAGCGCAAGTTATCTGAAGCGTTGCTTCCTTTATTTTTATTTTTAAAACAGAGCCTTACTCTGATTGGGTGCGCTGTCTTGGGCGCAGCGCTGGCGTGTCTACTTTTGACACGTGGCGCGTTGCGCGCAGCGCAATAAATCTGAAGTGTTGCTTCACCTTTTGAATTTTGAAATTTAAACAGAGTTTTGCTCTGATTGGGTTAAACAAATGCCCCCCACCGTTGCACTCACGTGGCGCACACGTGAGTGCAGCGGTAGCAAGATCCCAACCGTTAGATCAACTCAGGAGTTGAAGGGGCGCATAAGCGCCTATAAATAGGACCCTTGGTCCTCAGCAGATGATTATCATCTTCAAGAATTTGATTTTCAGAGCCTTGCTCTTGTTTTCAAGAACTTCAGAGCCTTGCTCTCATTTCCAAAGTTAGAACTTTTTAGAAAAACTTTAGGTAAAAATTAATCTTAAATTAAATTAATTTTAATTAATAGAGCCTTGCTCTCATAGATCGTTTGATCTAAAGAAAACCCCTTTGGGGCTTCATTAACAGAGCTTTGCTCTCAAGAATCTGTTTCAGGATTTCTTAACCCATGAACAGAACTTTGCTCATGGAAAAAGTATAGATCTTTTGATCTAAAAATGAAGAACTCTTAAGAGTTTTCATGGATCTTTAAGATCCCAGATTTTTAATTTTTAGGAATTAATTTTCCTTTGATGGATTTTTCCATCATTATTACAGAGCTAGGCTCTTTAAGGAATTTTATTCTCTTGAGACCAGAGTTTGACAAGTGTCACTCTGTGACAGAGTTTTGCTCTGAAAGGGGAGATTTTCTCCTTGTCTCTAGGGATTTCTCATTTAATGAGAGTATTCTTTTGGGGTTATCCTCATCAATTGACAGTCTCATCCAATGATGGGGCTGACTTATTAACTGATGCATTGTCATCTGGATTTTGTGGGTCCCCTTCCTTGTCGTCTTCTGGCGTCGCGAGCGTGATGACGACTCCTGTAGAGTCCGGCGATGAGGCAACGGGAGGTGATCCCATATCAATGGAGGAGGGAGACGCCGCCGTTTCGGCTGGTGACTCATCAGGTAAATTTTGGGTCACCGTCCTTCTTTTTATTCTGCAATTCTTCCTGACAGGGTTTATCTTGTTTCTAACGCAGGTGCGGCCAGTGCTGATGCCCTATTGCTCGAGGGAGTGCCGTCAGTTACTGCCTTGACGGTGGCTACCTCTCTACCTTCTCTCGCACCGTCGCAAATATTGGAAGGTATGGATTTGTAACCCATTAGTCTTATCCTTCAGCCGTATAATTCATGTATTGACGTTGTACTATTGCGTCCTTACAGGAGTGCTTTTTGATCACCTGTACCAAGTGTTGCATCCATACTTCTCCTTCCCGTCGGAGCTTGCCTCATCTAGTGGCGCTGGTGAGTATAGTTTTCAATTAATGCCCTTTTCTTTTTTCAAATAATGGAATTATATCTGATTCTTCCTTGCCCTGATTGCAGCGCTACAGATCGATGGAGGAGATAAGAGACCGGTTGCGCCACCGGTCCTCCCGGCTTTGCCGCCTGCTGCAGCTGGTATAATAAACTCCATCATCGATGACCTTTCTATATTTCTTGAACCGTCATTTTGATTGTGTTTTGTTTTTCAGCCGTCGTTCCGATTCCGGACCCCTTCGAGTCTCGCATCATGATGCCGGCTGGCCCATTCTACAGACGTCCATCCTCAAAGGGTGCTGCGATGAGTTTGAGCATGCTGAGCGAATGCATCGAGGAGCTTGATGCAGAAGCTCCTGTATCTGCCGCAGATTTTTCTGCTGAGGTTAATCTAATGCTGGCGACGCTTGTAAATTTCTACAATGAAGGTGTCGTCGAGTCTTGGGTTAACCACTGCAGGGAGATCGAGGCCCGCTTGCATCAGCTGGAGCTTATGCGTCCTGCCCCCGAGGTTTTGGCCATGAGTACTCAACGGGAGGCATGGATCGAGCAGAGCGCTTCTTACTTCCGCCATCTGGAACAAGAAGCGGCTTTAAGGCGGAGGGAATGCCAAGAGACCTCAAGCGAGTCTGCTCGACTGCGTGCCAAGGTTGACGCGAACGCTGCCCAGGTGAAGGCTATCTTTGAGGGCCTTCTGCAAAGTATTTCTGATGGGCTAACATTGAAGCAGAAGCTCGATGCCCAAGGTCGCGAAGCAGCTCAGCGAGCCGTTGAAGAACAACTTTCATCTTATATGCAGCAGCGGGCCCAGGTGGAAGCAGAGTTGGCTGCGGCAGCCGCTCAGGAGGAGGCGTTGAAGGAAGTGCGAGAGCAGCTTGCGGATTTGTTGAAGACGCTTCCTTCTCCATGAACATTTTGTATCATTTGTAATTGTAAATAAAATGTACTTGTTTCTTTTATTCTTTAACATAATGTATCTTGTACTCAATCGAATTTATGAATAAAAGATATACATTCTTCATAATGTCTTGTGTCATTTCTCCGCTTTCTTCTTTCTTGTATTATCAGCATGTCACCTTAGTAAACATGGTCGATAGATGATAGAGCGAGCATCCTGTCTTGTCTTCTTCAAGAGGTAATGATGGCTTAGGAGGCAGGTTCAGATCTGCTGCCTAAGGCTTTTCAAGTTTATGAGCCGTGAGGATCTCACAAAGACTTTTCTCCCTACGGATCGAGAGGATCTCGTAGGTATATTTTCTCCTTAGGAATCGTGAGGATTCCTAAGTGCGTTTTCTCTTATAAGTCGTAAGGATCTTATAAGAAAATTTTCCCTCTTACGAGTCGAGAGGACCCGTAAGCGGTTGTTTCCCTCCTTGTCGAGATTCGACTTTGGAGAGTGTGACCCGTGAATAGTATGCAAGAGTCTATTTTGGATAGACTCGCAGGGTCCCAGTGCTTAGGAAACAGGTTTTTTAATCCCTGCTGCCTAAGGCTTTATCTCACAAGTCAGACGAATAGAGAAGTTCTCGTAAAGACACTAATTTCCTCACGAGTCGAGAAGAATCGAGCAGTTCTCACAAGAATATCCTAACGTCACAGTTAAGCTCTGCTCTTTACAACAGAGGTCCGTTAGGGTCTGTGGTACTTAGGGTTTTGTCCGTCGTACCGTCGCGTTGGTTGATGTATTCCTCGATAGGCAATCTTGCTGTTCGAGTAGCCTTGCGACTGTCGTGTCTCTGATCCCTTCGAGGGCTGGACAAGACGTCTTCAAGCAATCCTCCTAGGCAGTTTGACCGTTGGAAGAGCAAGCGTTGGGAATTTTGTCATGCCGCTTTTTACTTGAGGTTAGGCTCATTTTGGAGAGCCCCGATGAGTCATAACCACTCCACGCTGGTGTCGGATGATCTCCGATGGTCTTTCAGGTTTTATATGAGTTACCGTCGAGACCCTGAAGCTAGGAATTTGGCCTTTGCTTCATTTGATGGCATTGCGTCTGCTGTATTGAGACGAATGTCGCGGTTTTCTCTAGGTTGCTGGTGAACCGTCGAGGTTTGGAACTAGGGATTTTGCCGTGGCTCCGTTGTTTGATTGTCGCGTCTGAATCCTGCTAAAGAAAGAACGCTGGGGTGACATCTCATCTGCTGTATCGAGACGAACGTCGAGGTGGTGACCATTCCATGTTGGTGTGAGATGATCTCCGATGGTCTTTCGGGTTTTATATGAGTTACCGTCAAGACCTTGAAGCTAGGAATTTGGCCTTTGCTTCGTTTGCTTTGACCGTGAGGTCTTTTATTGACGTTGCGTCTGCATCCTGCTGGACTGTGAAGGAACGCCGTTGTTGATTTCTAAGTTGTCGATACCGACGTCGAGACCCTGAAGCTAGGGTTCTTCCTTTGCTTCGTTTGTTGACATTGTGTCTGCAATATTGCGACAAATGTCAAGGTTGTCTCTAGGTTGTCTATGAACCGTCGAGATTCGGCTTCGCTTTTCTGATGGAGCCTGTTGGGAAGGTATGGTTCCTTCTTTGTTTGTGCCCCTGGATTGTATACAGGGATCGATGTGATCTCACCTGTAGGGCATAATTTTCATTATATATATTTTTCATTTTATTTCTTTCCGCGATGCTCTATCATTTCAGCTTTTATACCGCGAAGGTCGCGATTGCCCAATCATTTCGGCTGTTTTTTCGCGGTGCCCAATCATTTCGGCTATTTATTTTATTTTTACTTGCAGCTTTTTATTGCGAGTTGCCCAATCATTTTGGCTATTTTGCATGCATACATTTTTACTTGCTGATTTTGTTGCAAGTTGCCCCATCATTTCGGCTATTTCGTATGCATGTGTGGCTTGCTGTCTTTTCGCCGTAAGATTCGGATTAGACACCGATTTCGGCATCAGCACCGCTACAACTGGGATGTTGCCAGGAGCGAATCATCATTTGCCTCTGTCGATGTTGAACAAAGGTGGCTTAGTAAACAGGGTTAGGATTCTGTTGACTAAGGCTTTTGACTTCATGAGCCGTTAGGGTCTCACAAAGGTATTTCTCCCTACAAGTCGTGAGGATCTCGTAGGTGTGTTTTCTCCTTAGGAATCGTGGGGATTCCTAAGTGTATGTTCTCTTATAAGTCGTAAGGATCCTACAAGAGTGCTTTCTCCTTATAAGTCGAGAGGACTTACAAGGGTTGTTCATCGTGCGAACATATCCCCAGTCACGGATAGGACTTGGTTAGGGAAATGTTTATTCGCGCCCGTGGATTGTATACAAGGGTCAGTATTGAGCCACTTGTAGGGCAATATCGAAGGTCGTAGGGGTTTCTTAAGAACAGGTTCAGGTCTCTGTAATTTAAGACTTTCAAATCTTATGAGCCGTGAGGGTCCCATAAGAGAGTTCTCCTTACGAGTCGTGAGGATCTCGCAAGTGCAATTTCTCCTTAGTAATCGTGACGATTCCTAAGTGTGTTGCTCCCTTGTGAGTCGTAAGGATCTCACGCGGGTGGTTTCTCCTTACAAGGTCAAGAGAACTCTGTAAGTGTCTTTTAACGAGGTTACGCCCTTTCGGGTTTTCACAAACACTCGCCGGTAGCCCTGCTGTTTTTACTCACGGAGCCCTTTCGGGTTTTCATCTGTGCCTATTTTGCTTATGGACATACCGTTTTCTTTTTTTTTGTTTATTCTCTTTTTTTTATCTAACGAGGTTGCGCCCTCTCGGGTTTTCACAAGACTCGCTGGTAGCCCTGCTGTTTTTACTCACGGAGCCCTTTCGGGTTTTCATCCGTGCCCATTTTGCTTATGGACATACCGTTTTCTTTTTTTTTTGTTTATCCTCTTTTTTTTATCTAACGAGGTTGCGCCCTCTCGGGTTTTCACAAGACTCGCCGGTAGCCCTGCTGTTTTTACTCACGGAGCCCTTTCGGGTTTTCATCCGTGCCCATTTTGCTTATGGACATACCGTTTTTTTTATCAGCTTCGGGAGGCTGCGATCCACCGTAGCTTCTTGACATCTCAGTCAACAGCTAGTTTTAGGACATAGTGGTCCGTCATTAGTTTAAGGACGTTTCGGTCCGTTGTTGTAGAAGGCCGGCTACTACTTATAGAGTTTGGGCTTAGAAAGATAGCGAGCGGACATAGTCGCCGTCATCTATCATTGACCTAGGTTGTGACTCATTAAGCGTAGTATTTCTTTAGGAAGCGACCGTTTATTGGCCTGAAAGGCCTTTCACCGTGCATATCCATGAGTAGATAGGCTCCACCCTGGTAGACCTTGTCTATGATGTACGGGCCTTCATAGTTCGGCTCGAATTTTCCCCGCTTGGCGCGATTGGGGATCATAGGTCTTTTGACCACTAGCACGAGTTCGCCTTGGCGGAATGTTCTCGGCCTGGTCAATCTTTCATATGAGCGCGTCATCTTTGCTTTATAAGCCTCCAGATTTTGTTGCGCTATGAGCCGGGTTTCATCAAGGGCATCGAGCTCCTCGAGGCGAAGGTGAGCATTCTCTTCGTCCGTTAGCTCATAATGGACTGCCACTCGTAGAGAGGGTAACTCTATCTCGAGGGGAGTACTGCCTCTGTACCGAATACCAACGCGTACGGCGTTGTGTTCGTGGCCGTCTTAAACGTAGTTCGATACGCCCAGAGAGCTTCTTGCAGTCTCTCATGCCAGTCCTTCTTATTTCGGGACACCGTCTTCTTTACGATCTTCGTCAAGGTCTTGTTGAAAGCCTCAGCTAGACCGTTAGCTCGGGGATTATAAACTGAGGAATATCTCCAGTCTATGTTGTGTTGTTACGCGAAGCGGCTGATCTTGTGGCTTCTGTATGCTGGCCCGTTATTGGAGATGATCCGTCGCGGAGTTCCAAACCGATAAATGACGTGCGTCTTGAAGAAATGGAGGATATTCTCCGTCTTCACTTCCCTCAGCGGTATTGCTTCTACCCATTTGGAGAAGTAATCGGTTGTCGCCAAGATGAATCGATGTCCCCTGGACGATGTTGGTTCGATAGGGCCGATTATGTCAGCTCCCCACATTTCGAATGGCCAGCTAGCCACTGTTGGATGTAGAGGATTTGGGTGCTGATGGATAAAGTCCCCATGAATCTGGCATGAGTGGCATTGCTTCGCATATTCGAGGCAGTCCTGAATCATCGTGGGCCAATAGTAGCCCATCCGTTTCATCTTCAACTTCATCTTCGGGCCTGCTTGGTGAGAACCGCAGAGTCCGTCGTGAACTTCCTAAACGACTCTTTTCGCCTCTTCAGGTCCCAGACATCTCAACCACAGAGAATCAAACGACCTCTTGTACAGAGTATCATTGACGAAGGCGAAAGACAGAGCTCGTTTCATGAGCTGATGTCTTGAGGACGCATCTTCAGGCGTTCGGCGGGATTTAAAGTAGTCTATGAAGACCTCTCTCCAATCCTCAGCCTTTTCTTGATCTTTCATTTGCAGAACCGTCTGCTCAGTCGCTTCCTTTCCATCGGATGATTCCGAAGATATTTTTGCTGGGGCAAGCACCCGACGGCTTTGTACCACAATTCTTACGTCATCGAGGTTCTCGTCGGCCAGTTCTTTAGCGAGCTTAGCTAGTGCATCTGCTTTGCTATTTTCCGCGCGCGGTATGCTTTCCAGCATGTAAAAGGGGATTTGAGTCAGCAATTGTTGTACTCTCTCGCCATACTTTACCAGTTCGGGTTTGCACGTTTGGTAGTCGCCATTTACTTGACTAACGACCAGTTGGGAATCTCCGTATATGAGGAGGTTCTCAATTCCCATGTCGATGGCGATCTCGAGACCTGCTATCAAAGCTTCGTATTCAGCTTCATTGTTCGTCCTTGGCTCTGTCAAGGAGAAGGAGAATCGCACTATCCCTCCTTGCGGGGTCACGATGATAAGGCCTACTCCCGATTTGATTATCGGCGTGTTCTGTTTGCGCTTCTTCATGGAGGATGCTCCATCGAAATAAAGCTCCCATCGGGTACCACTTCCGTCGATCGTGTTGAACGCATGTTCGTCTGGAAGTTCGCAATTCAAGGGAGAATCGGCCGATATCGGATGTTCAGCGAGGAAATCGGCGATGGCCTGGCCTTTCACTGCCTTAAGAGGCTGATAGGTTATCGAAAACTCCATTAAGAGCAAGGCCTGTTTAGCGAGTCTCCCTGTCAATATGGCCTTCGACATTAAATATTTAAGGGGGTCCACCTTCGAAATGAGACGGACTTCATGCGCCAATGCATAGTGCCTGAGCTTTGTTATCGTGAAGATCAACGCCAGGCAGTGTTTTTCGATGGGGGAGTAGTTGCTTTCTGCCCCCAGGAGAACTCTACTTAAGTAATAAAGAGCTTTTTCTTTCCCTTGGTCGTTCTCTTGTGCCCATAATGCGCCTAAGGAACCTTCGAGGGCGGTTGTATAAAGAATGAGAGGCTTTCCCTTAACCGGAGCAGCCAACACTGGCGGATTCTGCAGGTATTGCTTGATTTCGTCTAGCGCGCTCTGGCATTTGTGATCCCAAACGAAAGGGGTTCCCTTCTTCATCAGGTGACTGTAAGGGCGGCACTTGCCTGAAAGGTTGGCTATAAATCGCCGGATGTACGCGAGCTTCCCTTGGAGAGACAACAATTTCTTGAGAGTCCTTGGCGGAGGCATTTCCATGATCGCCTTGATCTTTGATGGATCTATCTCGATACCTCGGTGTCGGACGATGAATACTAGGAATTTGCCCGAGGAAACTCCGAATGCGCACTTGAGAGGGTTCATCTTCAAGTTGTATTGTCGAAGGCGTTGAAATACGGTCTTCAGATGCTCTAAATGCTCCTCATATGATTTGCTCTTAACCACGAGGTCATCGATATAGCATTCGATGATTTCATGTATAAGGTCATCGAAGATCTTTGTCATGGCCCTTTGATAGGTGGCACCGGCATTCTTTAGACCGAAGGGCATCACCTTGTAGCAGAATATGCCCAAAGGGGTCCGGAAAGCGGTGTGCTTCTGGTCTTCGGGATGCATCTTTATCTGATTATATCCTGATGAGTCGTCCATGAAGGAGAAAACCTAGTGAGTGGATGTGTTATCTATCATCAGCTCGGTGACAGGCACTGGGAAATCGTCCTTCGGGCAGGCTTTATTGAGATCCCGAAAGTCTATACATATGCGCACCGTCCCATTTTTCTTCATCACCGGGACGATGTTGGCGATCCAATCGGGATACTGAACTTCTTGGATGAAGCCAGAGTCGATCAGCTTCTTGACCTCGGCGTTGATGCTCATTTCAAGCTTGAGCCGCATTCTTCTCGGTGCTTGTTTGATTGGCTTGACGTTCGGGGATATCGCCAATTTATGCACGGCAATTTCTGGATCTAGTCCTGGCATTTCGGAATAGTTCCATGCGAAGCAATCTTTATGCTGCATAAACACGTCTTTTAATGAAGCCACCCTTCCTTCAGACAACAGTTCGCTAATGAATGTTGGTCGCGGGTCGTTCGCCGTCCCCAACTCAATTTTCTTGAGGTCGTCTGCAGTGGTGTGTATTCCATCTTTCAGCTCTTTCGGCGCTAGTGGAAATTCTGAGATCACCTCGTCATCGCTGTTTTCGAAGCACCAGGTAAGGTCATCTATATCCTCGGGCTCTTCTTTTGATATTGTTATCATATGACAAGTACGAGCTCGCTTCCAAGACCGATGTGGATCTGGCTCCGCTCTCGTGGCTTTGGGTTCATGCTTCTGTGGCGGCGTTACCCTCCAGCAGTCAGATAGAGCGAACTTGCCGAGCTGATACTGATCTTCGACCCAATTCTTAAAGGTGAAGCAATCTTCGAGAGGGTGTCCTATTACCCTATGATAAGAAATAGTTCGGGTGTGAGACTTCGCCTGCTTGTTCGAGGTGCTTGGACTCCGGAAGCATAATCATTCGGTGTTTTATAGCTAGGTCAAGTATCTTCTTTGTCTTGTCTTGAGAAAAAGAGTATGCTTGACTCATCTTCTTCATAAGGGACAAATCCGGACCGCTCGATTCCCGACTGTATGGCTTCTTGGTCTCGCTTTGTCGTTGCTGAATGCCTTTTTCGCTTTTTGACTTGTTTCTACCTCTGCGTCGGGCCTTTTTTACAACAGGTTGACAGGGAGCGGCATTTTCGCCTTTCACAGCCTGTTGGAGGAGGCGTTGCGTCCTGGTTTTCTCGTAGATGGCCATTTCGCGGCTGTGGTCGTCTCGAACTTTTTGACCAGCTTTACTTTTCAAAAGAGCTGCGTTGAGGAATGCATCAATTGTTTCATCTGATGGCCCCAGAAGTTTCGGTTTAGGATCTGCCCCCAGCTTCTCAGTGTAAGGAGTTTTCTCATCGTCTGTAAACGAGTGGGAGATCATATGACAACTTGCTACGTAACCCTCAGATTCATCCGACGAGCTTTCTCTATCATCTTCCTCCCGAAAGACGTGGCTGAGGAACTCTTGGAGCGTGATGGGAGTCCGTGCCTTCTGATTATACTCCTCCAGCGCGTCAATCTGTTTCTGTAAGTCCGTGCGCTTGTTGCCAGGCTTCACGGGCTTTTTGGATCTCTTCTTCTTCTTCTTTGAAGATTTCGACGGCTGGGTGTGAGTGCTTGGGCCATCACCACCGATCTTTAGAGTTGGGCGCGGCTTCAGCATCCTTTCGATGATCTGGGGTTCTAGCGGGTTCTTTCACCTGATCACCGGGCATGTCTGGAGATCATTCAGCATCCTTTTGGTTTTGGCTGATAGCACAACCTCCTACGGAGCTTCTTCAACAAGGGAGCACGTTGCCGCCGGCATATTTACCTTTTTAGGGGTATGAGGTTGCGGCGGGTTTACCTTCCATTTTTCGGACAACGCGAACTTGCCTTGTTGGTATTGGTCTTCAATCCAATTTTTGAAGACGTAGCAATCTTCGATCGGATGACCCAATACTCGATGGTAGGGCAGTAATTGGGATCATTGACGTCGTTCGGCTGCAACGGACGTTTTGAATCTGGCAAATTGATGAGTCTATTGCGCACCGCCAACTCTAACAGTCTTCTCGTTTTATCTTGAGGAAACGAGTAAGGACGTCCTAGCCTCTCCTCGAGGGATAAGCGTGGACGCATATTGTTTTGACGGACAACCGGCTTCAAGTTGCTCGGCTGTTGTTGAGCATTGGCGACGACGATCGCTTTTCCTTTCCTCTTCTCATTTCGAGAGTCCGGCTTTGGAGGAGACGGTCTATGACCCATCTGGTCCATTTGAGCTAGCTTGTCAATCAAGGCCTGGAACGTGGTTGGTTTAAAGAATATCATGAACTGTGAAATAGTTGCATGAGGATCTAAGGTGCCCACGAACATGCCCACCGCTGGTGCTTCTTCGATGCGCTGTTCGCACTTCGACCACAAGTTCCGCCATCGGATTGCATATTGAACCCAAGTTTCGCCCGGCTTTACTCTTGCATTGATCAAAGCTGTTATTGGAGTACGCTCGCTGGCGCTTGCGAAACACTGGGTAAACAACAACTCTATTTCAGTGAAAGTTTTGACGGAGTCGTTCGGAAGCTCGGAGTACCATTCAAACGCCGTCTCCGATAAGCTGCCGACGAATCGGCGAAGCAGGAGCAAATCATCGCCGCCGGTGTTGCTACAAAGAGCCCTGAACTGGGCAACATGTTGATGAGGATTGCCTGTCCCCTTGTAGACATGGAATTTTGGGATCGTGTAGCCCGGCAGGTATTTGATCTGATCATACTAGCTCGGATATGGTCGCTCCGTTTTGACAACTTGACCGGCCGCTTCATTTGCCTGGTGGACTCGTATCTGATGAGCTATATAGTCATCCAGGGCAGCTTTGAAAATTGTCTCCTCCTTGGCTGTTGAAAGAGCCGGCGGTGGATTTGATGTTTCTCCTATGTCATCTTCGAGGACAATCGGAGGATCTTCAGCAGGAGGATCCTGCTGGATCATCATACCCACCATGTCCTGGAACAGAAGGGCCATTCGTTTTATATTGGCTGCTTGTTCCGCAGCCTCTTTGTCCTTCTTTTCCAGTATTCTCCGAAGGAATTCGGCATCGGTTTCTTGCTCCTGGCGTTGATCCGAGGATGCTTCTGGACTTTCTTTTGGCCCGGTGAGTGCAGCCATCGCAGTCATCATTTCTTGGAGCTTCTGCTGCTGCTCTTGAGCTTTAGTCACCGATCGCATAAGCGGTCTATGACCTGTGGATATACGGCTATCCTCTTTCCCGGACGCCATGTAGACGGTATGTACCACCATGCTCCCAGACTTAGGGTGTTTGGGTTCAGTGCCTTTGACTTTTATCACCGGCACATGGATCTTCTCCGTCCTTCTTTTCTCAGGAGCGGTCGAAGTTGAGGGAGCCGTCGAGGTGGGCACCCAGACAGCCTTTCGTGGCCTAGCAGGATGGCTGACTTCCTTTTGGACCTTCAGCTTCTTGTGCTGGCGGGAGAAGTTGGGATCAATCACCAAGTGTCGGGCCTGCCACCAGACTTTATAGATTTTGGAGGACAGCCGTTGAGGGGATTGGGGCTGTTCTGGCTTTGCTTTTACAGCCTTTTCCAGCGGAGGGGGAGACCTCTTCAGTACAGCGGTAGGAGAATTCCTACGCACTTTATTTAGCAGTTCAAAGCTGTTCCCAGTCGGAACAGCAGCATTAACTTCCGTCGTCGGGGCTGGTGAAGTTAACCCAGAAGGGGAACTACCTCCGGACTTCCTCATTCGGCGCCAGTGGCGACGTCGAGCATGTCGAGTTGTAGGAATTGGCTCGGTGGCGGAGACGGCCTTATCTTGCCCCCTGTTCAGGTGAGGGGCTGTAGCCGGTGTCAGCCTAATAGAGACTGATGCCTTTTGAGTAGCTGGAGCGGGAGTAGGAGTTAGGACGGTCAGTCTTGCGAAGACCGACCTCTTAGCAGGAGAAGCCGCCTTGACGACTTCAGGAGCAGATTCAGTTACTCTTTTTTGAATAACCTTCTTTGGGACCGCAAGTTTCACCGTGGGCCCGCAGGAGTTTGGCCTAGTCTGGAGAAGACCGAGGCATTGGTGTTGGGCGACCCGTTGAGAAGGGCCGCAGCAGCTGTAAGTCGATCGAAGACCGACTTCTTAGGAGCTTCCGGTACGGGCACTGGGGCAGTGAAGCTCATTGGCGGGAGCATGGTCCCGAAAAATAGTCCAGTAGTAGTCTGGGTGATTTTTTCCACCGGCATCGTGAACAGTGATGCCGCCTGAGGTCCATAGGCTACACCTCCAGGTGAGGCGGAGCATCGGTTGCAGTTGCAGTTGGAGCAGCTCGAGCAGTTGAACGCCATTGCTTTTTGCTTTCTGTGCCAAGCAAGAGACCAAATCTTAGTAACTTGAAACCCGAGGGCAACCGTTAACAAACCGCGAATCGTTCGCGAATACGACGCACGAAATGTGGAGTGGAAAGAGGAAAAAGTCCCACCGGGCGTGCCAGAATCTATTCACCTCCGAAGGACGGCGCGACAGGGACGTCTTGCTTGAGATTTAGGGTAGATGCTATTTGGTTTTATCCGTCTACCTCTCCGAAGATGCCAAGTTGATTTATGGCACCATGTATCGAAGGTTTAAACGGATGCGGCCGATGTAGCAGACTTCGTCAGATTCCCTTTCGTTCGAGGGGTTTTTGATTGTGGGGACGCTCTTCCCTGCAGGCGCAAGCCCCTGCAGTTAATTATGCTACTGCATCGCGGTAACAACTTTCTCCTTCTCCAGCTGGTCACTTCGTGTCGTGGGTGTTTGTTTTGTTTGTGGTTGCCCGTGGATTATATACGGAAACTAATTTATGTTGTCGCCCGTAGGACGTGGATTAGTCCAAATCCGTATTTTCTTAGATTTGGGTTTGGGGTTTTGGTTTAAGGATACGTTAGCCATATTTGAGGCTAAGATCAACTTAAACGTTTGTTAAGGATACGTTAGTCGAATTTCCAGACTAAGATCAACTTAACAGGATCATTTAGATCCGACAAAAGAGCATTTGGGCTCTATTGTTCTAGTTTAGGGACATAGTGGTGCATTGCCAGTTTAAGGACATGGTGGTCCATTGCCAGTTTAGGGACATGATGGTCCAACATTCCCATTTTGGGGACGAATATCGGTTTAAGGACCTCATAGTCCATGAGTTTAAGGACCCCACAGTCCGTATTACCAGTTTAGGGACATAGCGGTCCAACATTCCCATTTTGGGGACGAATATTGGTTTAAGGACCTCATAGTCCATGAGTTTAAGGACCCCACAGTCCGGAGCAATGTGTGGTTGTCGGGACCCGTCACCTCTCTGACGACGTTGAAGGATTACAACGACAAATATCAGAGGAGTTCAGAGATGTACCCTTGAACCGGGTGTAAATTGATTTGGGAGAGCAGTTGTGCTCAGTTCAATTTAATTTGAGGACTTACGGCCAGAATTGGGTTAAGTCCATTTGAAAATATTTAACATTTTGTTCATGGTTGGCCTGTTTAGGCCTTTGCTTGGGCTCTGCCCTTTTTAAAATAATGCACAGCATTGGGCTTTTTAATTAAATGCACAACATTTAGATTAGGCCTGTTAGGCCTTTTAATTGGGCTCTGCCCCCTTTTAATAATGCATAGCATTTGTTTTGGTCTGTTAGACCTTTTAATTGGGCTCTGTCCCTTTTTAATAATGCAGAGCATTTAATGGTCTGACAGTGAGTCACGTGGCTTATCAGGCGCTCTGCGCCAGTTAAAGAGCGCAAGGTGCCTGCGCATGTGGAGGTGACACGTGTCACGCTCTGGTGAGCGCAAGTATGTTAGCGCAGTGCGCTGAGCCAGTGCGTTGTGCTAGTGCGCTGCTGACACGTGGCGCGCTTTGGTGCAGTGTGCCAACTCAAGAGTGCAGTGCTATGTTTTTAAGAGCGCAAGGCGCAGATTGACACGTGGCGCTCTCTGGTGACTTGCGCCATTCAAAGGAGCGCAACAGCGCAAATCAAGAGTGCAAGGCACTGTACAGTAGCGCAGAGCGCATCTTGATCAAATTTAGATCAAAGAAAAGAATCTTTTTAGAGGTTCTACCTCAAGATTCAAGAACCGATGGTTCATCAAAAGACAATGCCTTTATATAGATCAAAAGATCTAATAAAGAAGTAAATTACTTCTTTTTTATGATTGGATCTTTTTTGATCTTTTTTCTTCTTTTTTTTTATTGAAGATCTTGATCTTGTTCTTAGACCATTGATCTTTTTAGAAGAAATTCTTCTTTTTTCAAAGGTTTACCTTTTTCTCTTCGAGTTCTTCTCAAAGTTTTTAGAGGAGTTCTCTGTGATATGAGACTTGGAGTCTAGGGGCCTTTATATAGGGCCAATTAGTTTGTTAGGTTCGTTACAGTGATCTTTCTCTGATTGATCTGGGGATATTTCCCCACCGTTGGATCTTCGATCCTAAGGCCTCTATTTTACAGAAGATAATCTTTCTGTTTTAACAAGATTAAAAAGATCTTTCTAGAATTTTAATTCTGATTAAATAATTTATTATTTAAATCTTAGTGCTGACACAGTTGGCTCAAGTGCACCTGCGCTTGACACGTGTCGCGCAGCGCAGAGCGCAGCGCAACTGCGCTGACACGTGTCGCGCAGCGCAGAGCGCAGGTTATCTGAAGCGTTGCTTCCTTTATTTTTATTTTTAAAACTGAGCCTTGCTCTGATTGGGTGCGCTGTCTTGGGCGCAGCGCTGGCGTGTCTGCTTTTGACACGTGGCGCGTTGCGCGCAGCGCAATGAATCTGAAGCGTTGCTTCACCTTTTGAATTTTGAAATTCAAATAGAGCTTTGCTCTGATTGGGGGAAACAGGGGGTGTTCCGAAACTGGGGGGATTTCAGGAGGGGTCCCGACAGCGGGAACCTCCCCTTTTAGGGGTTCTGAAAAAAGGTGCCACGTCCCGCTTCCCAAAAGAAGGTGAAGGGTGACGTGGCATGATCCACAACCTAACTGTATTGAAGGTGCTCTATTCAATACAGTTATATTAAGCGTATGAATATCTATAATATGCAGGATATGTACTAAAACAAAATAATAAAAGTGGAAGGCATTTATTTCCATTAACCAAACTTTATTACATCCCAAAAGAAAGAGTAAAATAAACTAAATAGTTTAATTACATCGAAGAAGAAGCAAAAGCCTTGAACACGAGGGCAACAAACAAAAATAAAACTAGCTAATCTTCCGTCATCAAGTCCGCATAATCTTTATTAGTAGGCTCCGCACCTTGATCCTCGTCATAATACTCATTCTCATCTAGCGGATATTCCAGCGATAGAGAAGAGAAAAGGAAAGTCCGTCAGTGAGTTACAATCGGGCAGGATTGCCTCATAAGGAAGTAAAGGTACAAAAACGAGTAAATGTATATAGATGATGTGTGTGTACAGATATGATGTATATAGGTATGAGGATATGAGGTGTATGAAAATAAGGGCATGTTGAATGAGATATATGTGAATAAGAGTATATTGTATGAGATATATGTTGGGCAAAAGTTCGCATTAGTTTTTAAACAAGGGCCCGGATACTCACGATTATTCTGTTGTGGTCACAGAACAACAACTGGGGAAGTGAAATGTACCGTTTCACTTCCCGGGATAATGATCGAGTAGTAGGGGAATCCGAGTTCCGCATCTCCTTACTTAATCAAACTATCCATCCCCGTTAATCGGTATACAGGTTTTGACGAATTAGAGTTGGTGCGTATATCATCTAGGCATGGAATTTCCACATTGTATGCCATCCACATATTGGATTATTCGCGCTCAAAGTAGGGTTAGTATTCGCCCGAATATCGGGTTAGTATTCGCCCGAAGACCGGGTTAGTATTCGCCCGAATGTCGGGTTAGTAGTCGTCCACATATTAGACTGTTCACCCTACCTGCAGGGATCTTCATTTATAAGTATTCCATATCTAGGTTCACGCATTCTAACCCTGATCGTATCATGTGTCATGTATGTCGTAAACTTGTATTCAAATAGTTGATCTCATTTAATATGGGCTTCCACAACCACCCATTTTATCTTGCTATCTTTTAAAGTTTGTGTAATATTTTGGAAAATTATAAATTTTAATTTATAATTTTAAATATGAATATAATAAGTTTACAAAAATGATATCGCTTATGAAATTGGGTATCGGAATTATATCCATAAAAATGTAATTATTTGGTAAATATGAAGAAAAGTGTGTGAAATCATAAAAATGATATATTAATTATTTTAACATGACATGATATTTTATATTAAGATAATGATATTTAAGTGATAGATTAATTATCTCATATCTTTTTATTTTACATGGATTTAAATTGTAACATAAAAGGTTTTTCTTTTGTTGTAATTCTTTTAATAGTTGGTATATGATATCCTAGTTCAAACCCTTACACCAACACACCCTCACCCATACTCAACTTTCTCCACCTCCTTTTCACTTTACACCTCCTCCTTCTCCCTTGACACCTCCTCCTTCTCTCTTAACACCTTATGTTTTCTCTACTCACACACTTAGAAATGCTTTAGCTCCCTCAAACTGAACCATTGGTTTCTTTAAGCTCCAAACAAAATATTTCTAAGTATCCATCACCATACGAGAAAGCCATGATTTTCTTCATGAAAGTTGTTCACATCTTCAAGCTTGAGCCAATACAAACCCTTAATGCTTCCATATACATTTCTTGAGCTGGATTTCTTTGTACTACCTCTCTATAGGTATATTTCCTTCTCTCTTTATTTGATCAATTTTGTTTATGATCTGTCTTAAGTATGCAGTATAAGAAAACTAGTTTAATTGTGATATGTATTATACTAGAATTGAATTTGGAACCTTTAGGTAAAACCAATAGAAAAACTAATAAGACCATAATATCATGAGAACACTAGAAAACTTCACCTAAAGCCCGAGCCCCTATCTCCTAGATCCGACCGGCGAAATCCCTGTTTTGACCGGCATCGCCGGATCCTTGGTGGAGAATTGTGTTGGTTTTTCTTCTGTAGCTTTATTTGGATATTTTATAAGCTACCGTATTGTTTGATTTGTTCCAATATGCATACAGAGAAATCTGGGAATATTTTATTAAGGGTTTTATCAAGTTTCCGACATTTCGATATGAGTTTTTCGTATTTTTGTACTGCGACTGAAACGTCGACGTTCATACGTTAATTTCAGAGGCATTTGTTCGTTTCTGGAGTAAGTAAGCTATAGGTTCTAACCTATGGATACATAGCTCATTATTTTGATTTCGATATGATATTTACGCCAATATTTCATAACTACAATTATAGGTACGATCGCGAAGGTTTTCGAGACGGAGTTGATGGACATAGCAATCATGGATTCAACTAGCTCGACAAGTTGGTGAGTAGATTTACATCTACGGGGGAAGTCGGGTGGATGGCGTATAGCACCCCTGCAACCTTATAACTAGGATAGTTATGCTATCTAACTGGTTTTTAGTGTTAATTCAAGTTAATAGTATTAGTGTTCTGTTGCATCTAGTATATTGTTCATGTGCATATAGTTTTATTCGTGGTTGGGTGGAGTTATACGAGGGATTATACCGTACTTAAGATGATTTGGATATTGTGATAATGTGGATATTGTACGAGAAATCATACCGTACTTGTGATAACGAGATTAGCATGCTGAATGACGACCAAGTTCCTTTAGACTTGTAGAGTCATGTTTTATTTCGTTTTAGAACATAATACTTGAGTGAGCTATACTTTTTTAAAAACTAACGATTCGTTTCCCTTTTTAATGATAAAAGATAAGGACGCGATGCCAATTTCCAAAACGAATATCTATTTTAACCTAAGGCAGCTTCCTTATTTCAAAACCAACGTTTCGTTCCATTTTCAAAGATAATGGTATAGCTCATAGCAAGTAGTTACATTTAATAATTACGCTTAGATTTACTTTATATGTTCGCGATATATTTATCGATATTATACGTTTCCGTGATACGAACATTCTGATAGAACACTGCACAACTACCAATGAGTATTATGTTGCACAAGCACATATGCATATGTTACACTACACCTCATTGGTACTGCCATGTCACTGTAGCACTATTATACTACGTAGCGTATGTAGATGTCGATACGAATATGCTATATACACTTTTAGAACACTTGCACAAATACTAATGATTGCCATGTTGCACAAGCACAGACGCGTATGCTACACCACAGATCATTAGTATTGCCATGACACAGTAGAACTGTTACGTTTGTTACATGTATGATATATGTACGTACTTTACCTATATTGCTCGTTGAGTATTGCGAATACCAGTACTATGGGTATTCGTATTTGATTCTTATGGGTTTTCAGGATGTTTTACTTTTGATGATATATATCAGTGGTATGGGATGCTGTTATATATGTATATATAATATATCATCAGAATGATCTATGCAAGTATTCTTATTCTTACTTGATATTTCTGGATATGATGAGTTGACGTCCAACATGAGCTTGATATTTTCTGATTGTTTTTTTCCGAACCGAATGGGGGAGATATACGGTTACGGACTTGCTACTTATCCAGGCTGAGTGGGGGAGTATACAGTCGGATACATAGTGGACCCGGTCGAGACCGAGGGGCAGGAAATCCGCATTAGAGACGGGGAGCCTAGCGAGGACACTCGATACCGGAGATAAAGATAAGCACGGCAGATATCCAGGGGATACTGACCGGGGCCAGGGATATCAGGTGGCGATCATCTATTGAGATGGTGTCGACGATATCTGCATTTGCGTGTCGGTGATGGACATGAGAGATTTGAGGACTTGTGTGTCGGTGATGGACGCGAGGGATTTCTGATTTCGGGTGTCGATGCTGGACATCCAGATGTTGATATGTTGCTATCTTATGAGGTATACAGTTATGTTATGAGTTATTGTAGCCGACCAGGACTGATCCGGGGGACAGTACCTGCACATATTTTTACGGGTTATTTCATATAAAAGGATTTTAAAAAATCGAGCTATAGCCTCATTATTTTGACGTCTCTGATATGACACTGGAATCTTTTAAATTGTAAACCTCTTAACACTCTTCACTAAAACAGCAGGACGTATATCTTAAATAAGATACTTATTATATACTTCATACTATTACATCTGCTTTTATGCCGTGACATATGTATTCCGCGGCTATTTCAAAGAAGAGGTTTTATATATATATTTTCGGCTACTTATGGGCGTATACCTAGATACATGTCATTTGCATTTGATATATTCTATTTTGGGATTCATATGATGGATAGGGTTGTAATTATGATACATATGCATATCATATATTATATTAATGCAGGATATGATAGTATTATACTTATGACCTAGGTATCGTTGTGCATTTCTACCTTGTGATGTACTTTTATTCACTGAGTTGGTAACTCACCCCGTTGTGCCATAGTTTCTTGCAGGTTTTACCGCTTGAATTATCAACGGCTTGGGGCACACACTCCTTTCGGTGATTGCTTTGTTAGGTGGGTTACTGTTGTATCGTACTCACGCTTGTATATTCATATCTTCTTATATCTAGAAAAACTCCATCGACTTAGAACTGGTATATTGTAGACTTAGAAGCGAGATTTAGAGCTGTGTGTTGTGAGCGCCGTACTCATTAGAGTCGGTTTGTTTATATTGCTGATTTTGTTTCGCTTTTCTTTTCTTCGCCATTGTGCGTCGTATATTATTTGTTTGGTTGCTCCGCCGTTTAAGCGTGGAAGCTAACTCCCGTTAGGATGCTATTTGTTATGTTGTATCGGTTTTTATGCAATATTTACAAAGGAGGTACTGCCGAATTTCAAAACGTCATAGATTCCTTTTCAAACATACTTAGTTAAACTTAAATGTTTATTTTAAACCGATCTCATCTGATGACTAATTTAAAGCTCACCTCCAATATTTTCAAAAAGTTTTAGATTCCGGGTTTCGGCTTACTTAGCCCATGTCGACGTCTTTAAATATTACGTGATTTAAGTGTCGGTCACGTATCACATTCGGGTCATGACAGTTTGTAAGATGTATCATAATATTTTATAGAACCCTTAGTTAAAAAGATCATGGCATTTAATGGTAGTTATTGTTTATAAGAAAACCATGATATGTAATTATAATTTTGAGAAACCCATGGTATTTTAATGAAAATATCTTTTTAATGAAAGATTATGGTATTTATTTGAAATTGTCTTTCAATAAAGTTTTATGTATTCCTTTTTGAAAATATCATTTATAAAGTTTATGGTTTTTACTGAAAATAACCTTTTAGTAAAAATCAAGGTATTTAAATGAAATTGTATCCTTTTAGAAAAGATTAAGGTATTTTATTGTAAATAATAGTTTTATAAAATTATGGTTTTTATTTGGGGGTAACATTTTAGAAATGCATCCGTGTTGGCAACCGTTGCAAATGGACGACAGGATTTGTGTCATTTTCAGAGACGATTGCCTATCAACCACGATATATTTACGTAAAACATTATCCCATAGAATTAGAGTATTTTATTAAAAGTGATATTCTACAAAATCAACTCCGCGTTGACAACCGCTGCGCAAGGACGGTAGGATTTGTGTTCTTTTCAGGGACGATTGTCTAGTAGCACGGGGGTTTCAAGTAAAATACTACCCTATTAGGGTATCTTATTAAACCTTAGTTAATAGACTAAGAAAATTTTATATAAAAATATTCTCTCTAAGTGAAAGGGGGTTAAGTTGGAAAATCATAATATAATTATTTAGATTAGTATTTCCCCCTTTCCAAGGTAAGGGATTTTAATAAAACTAAAGTAATTAGTGGATAAGAGTGCAAGTAAAAATGTATCGTTTTAGTGTGACTAAAGTATTTTATCCAAACCGTCTTATATCATATGGCATTTTAATCAGATACAACATTTTAAGGAAGAGGGTATTTTGTGGAAGTAACCTATTTCGAGATCTTATCGGTATCATAGGTAAGTGTGTGTACATAAAGGGTGGATTGATACCCCGTGGGTTATAAAATCAAGCATGTCATTTTCCACGTAGGACGATGGTGAAATATTTACGCATATAAGGATAATTTAATTATTCCATTTCAAGCATGTGACAAAACTATAATTATAAGGTATCACAAAAGGCATACCGAATATTTTTAACATCATTTTAAAATAAGCTTAGAGATTAGAATATGAAACTAAGACCACTAAAGGAAAGAAGGTGACAGACAAGTGGTGAGAGTCGGATCTTTCCTTTATTTTGAGTTGGATGTCGATGGGTCGAAAGCGTAGACTTGTACTACGATCTTAATAAATCCGCACTCGGAATTTTTCTCGATGATTAGGTGGAACCACAATGTTGGCGTCGTCGATATAAAGGTCTGGGTATTTTTTTCAGAATTTTTGGAGTTCTGTGTTGTGAGAAAATAGAGTTTGAAAGTCTTTATTTATAGGGTCTTTCTCCCAACAATAAAATCCAAAAAAATCTGGTCAAACGCCCCAAAATTCTTGCCCCAATTATTCTCAAACGTCACCGTTTCCCTAATCAGAGAGCAAAGCGCTATTCAAAATTTGAACTGAGGCAGCGCTGATTGTAAGAGATTTTTAGATCAAAGAATTTTTACCGCAATCAAGAACGGCGTCGCTTGGTAGCTAGCCGGTGAGTACGGGTCGGTCCATAGGGATTTTGTGTATTCTCAATTTGTTCTAACGAGTTAATTCCAAACGGTGCTGGATTGATTATCACTAAAAACTAAAGTTGATCTAGACTAGGATTAAAACCTTGCTAGGGTTAGGTTTAGGTTAAGTTTGGAAAGTCAATATTCCTCACCGCTTTCTATGCCCTAATTAAGATCTATTAGGTGTTATGGTAATAATTAATAAAGTGGATTAGTACCATCGGGAAGAAGCTAGGTTTCTTCCTCTAGGTTCTTGTCCTTCCTTTCTTAATTCTTACCCTAACCTCCATGGAAAACATGCATAACCGGTCTTTTATACTACGGTATCACCGCTACCTCGTGGGATAGGGTGCCGTAGGGAGCGGTGTGTGTATGTATGCATGGAGTCATATGAAAATATATGACGGGCAAGAAAGGGGTGAGAGATCTTCATCTCTCAAGCCTTCCCCAAATCTAACCCTAACAAGTGAGGAGACTACTCACTCATTAGGGAATTGATTAACATGTTCTAAACTAATTAAGTAGGGCAGAGAATAAAATCTAAACTATGGCAGAAAGGAAAATTGTACTAGGGCAGATAATAAAATTAACTAGGGCAATGAAAAGAAAACTTAACTAGGGCAAGAATAGAAAACTTACTCTAATTTGATGCACTCTTCATACTTTACAAGAATTGAAATTCTGAATTTAGATAGATACAATGAGGCACAAGAAGAGGCATACCTCAAAAAGAGGTTTAGGGCTTCTATTTATAGATTCATAGAAACCCTAAGGTTACAATCGATTCACATCTGCATTTACAATTTTACCCCTAAAAAAGACTAGTCAACGCACCGCCACGCCGCTACAGATTTTGCACCGACATGGATTCCTTATGGTCGCGGAACCGTGGCCAAGACCTATGTTTGGCCGCGGATCCGTGGCCATATAGGGAGCTTGTTGGATGCACTTTCTAAGGATGATTCTGGTTGCATTTTTCTTCTCGTTTCTTCACTTGGTTTCTCAGATTGTCTTCTAGATTTCATCCAGATTTCCACAGTGAATAATGTCGTGGATTTTTACCGTTTGCTTCATGTCGAAGTCTTGAATCTTTGTGCTGCCTTTGTACTTTGTGAAATTTTTCATTGATCTTCGTTTAGTCTTCAAAATATAGGCATGATCAAGATCTTTCCGTTTGTTGGTCGTAGTCTCACTTTTGTATCGTCTTTTCATCGTTTTCACTGTTTTTGTTCCGAGAACCTGTAACCTGCAACTATGTAGCAGAAATGGGTCAAAAGCACCTGTTTATTTGTAAAATGACTAAGAATGGGGAATATAATAATGCAAAATTATGATATGAACAAGCGCCTCACATGCAAAGCACGAGAGCGCCAGCGCTAAGAGCGCCAGCGCTAAGAGTTAAAGACTCTGAAGCAGCATCTCACGTGCAAAGCACGAGAGCGCTAGCACCAAGAGAGCGCCAGCACCATGAGTCAAAGACTCTGAGGCAACGTCTCACGTGCAAAGTACGAGAGCGCCAGCGCTAGAACTAAATGTTCTCCACTGTTGGATCAAAGATCTAACGGAGATGATAAATCATCAAAATTACAGAATTAAATTCTGTTGAGGAAATGCTTCTCAAATCTTTCTAAACAAGAAAGATTGTGCTTTGTAAATCATAGCACCGTTGGATCAAAGATCCAATAGTGATAAAAAAATCACCAAGCTACAGAATAAGTTCTGTATGGGAAAATATTTTCCCAATCTTGTTAATAACAAGAAAAATGTCTTCTGTAAAACAGAAGCCCTTGGATCAAAGATCCAACGGTGGATAAATTCCCCAAATCAATTAGAAATCTCTCAATGAGAGATTTTCTTAACTGATTCAACAAATCAGCCCCCCTATATAAAGGACACAAGACTTCAAGTCTTGTACAGAGGAAGCTCCCCATTAGTTTCAAATTAAAAGAAGAAACAGAGAAGAACTCCCCCATAAACTTCAGAGTTAAAGGCGAGAACTACCTCTCTTCAAGGTAAAGAAAAACAAAAGAGATCATAGTATCTCTTCATAAAAGAAGAACTTAGTTCTTAGATCCATGAGACAAAGTCTCTCATTAAACAAAAGAGATCATAGCATCTCCTCATAAAGAAGAACTTAGTTCTTAGATCCATGAGACAAAGTCTCTTATAAATGAGAATTTAATTCTCAGAGCAAAAAACTGATCGGAACTGCCAAAGAAGCGCTTTAGCGCTCTAAGTCTAGCGCTTAGCGCCAAACGCTCCTTACGTGGTCCTTACGTGGGCGCTATTTTAAAAGAAGCGCTTTAGCGCTCCAAGTATGGAGCTCAGCGCCAAGCGCTCCACGTGCTTCTCACGTGGGCGCTATTTTAAAAGAAGCGCTTTAGCGCTCCAACTCTGGCGCTCAGCGCCAAGCTCTCCACGTGCTCCTCACGTGGGTACTATTTTAAAAGAAGCGCTTTAGCGCTTCAAGTCTAGCGCTCAGCGCCAAGCGCTCTACGTGCTCCTTACGTAACTGAGGAAACACAAAGCGTTCTGTAAATAAAGCCCCAGCGCCATAAAGAGTGTTCAACACTCAATAAAAAAACAAAAAGAAAGTGGCGATCAGAACCCAAATCAATGCTCAGCATTGTTGAACAAAAAGGGACAAAGCCTAAACAAATGTTCAACATTTTATTCAAAACTGAGTGGACTGAACCCAAGTTGGCCACAAGTCCCTAATTCATAACCAAGCCCATGTGCTCACAATCTCTTTAATTGGTCTTAGTCCCAAACCTGACTACAGATCTCCCAACCAACGTTGGTTCAAGGGTACATCTCTTCACATCTCTGATATGTGTCGTTGTAATTCTTCAACGTCTTCAGAGAGGTGGTGGGTCCCGACAACTAGAAACTCTACAGACTATGATGTCTTTAAACCCTACAGACTATGATGTCTTTAAACCCTACAGACCATGATGTCTTTAAACCCTATGGACCATGGTGTCCTTAAACTCCATGGACTATGATGTCCTTAAACCCAATGGACCGCAATGTCCCTAAACTAAGACGATAGGGCCCAATGCTCTTTCGTTGGATCTAAATGATCGTAAAACCTTGTTAAGTGGATCATAGTCTACAATTAGACTAACGTATCCTTAACAAACATTTAAGTTGATCTTAATCTCAAACGAGGTTAACGATCCTTAAATCAAACCAAACCCAAATCTAAGAAAATACGGATTTGGACTAATCCCCGCCCTACGGGCGACAACATAAATTAGTCTCCGTATACAATCCACGGGCAACCAAAAAGAAAACAAACACACACAACACGAAGTGAACATCTGAAGCAGGAGAAAGTGGTTATCGCTACGCGGTAACGTAATTAATTGCAGGAGCTTGCGTCTGCAGGGAAGAGTGTCTCCACAATCAAAAAAACCCTTCGTAGATGAGGAGGAATCTGACGAAGTCTGCTATATCGGCCGCATCCGTCCGAACCTCCGATATACGGTACCATAAATTAACTTGGCATCTTCAGAGAGGTAGACGGATAAAATCAAATAGCATCTACCCCTAAAATTCAGGCCAGACGACCTAACGTCCCGGTCGTGTCTTTCGGCGGCCAACAGATTCTGGCACGCCCGGTGGGACCTTTTTCTCTTTCCACTCCACACTTCGTGTGTCGTGTTTCGCAAATAAATCGTGGTCTGCTATGGCTTCCTGTGGATTCGAGATACTAAGATTTGGTGTCTTTCTCCCGTGCAGAGAAAAGATGAGCAATGGCCTCCAGCTGCACTAACTGCAACAGCAACTCCCACTCCGTCCTCGCTGGAGGAGTGACCTATGGGCCCCAAGCGGCCTCCATCTTCGTCATGCCAGTGAAACAGGTGACTCAGGCCACCACTGGACTGTTCTTTGTGACCATGATCCCACCGACAAGCTTCAACGTCCCAATGCCGTCACAGGAAGCTCCGAAGAAGTCGATCTTTGATCGGCTTACAACTACCACGACACCTCTCAACGGGTCGTCCAATTCCAAGTCTACCGCATCAGTCTTCGACAGGCTGAGCCTGAGCTCCAATAGGCCCGTAAAGAAGCCTACAATACCTGAAGGAGTTATCCCGAAGCAGATAGCCATTCCAACTCCGACGGATGAAGTCGTCAAAGGGGCTTCTCCTGCTAAGGGATCGGTCTTCGTAAGACTGGCCGTTCCAACTCCTGCTGCAGGCAAGGTCATTAAAAATGCTTCCCTTGCCAAAAAGTCAGCCTTTGCAAGTTGACCGTTCCCTCTCAACGGACGTTAATCTTCGACAGGCTGGCACCAACAGCAGCCTCTCATCAGAGCAGGGGGCACGACGAAGCCACTCTCGTAACTGAACCAGTCCCATCTGCAAGGCATGATCGACGTCGCCACTGGCGCCGAGTGAGGAAAGCTGGGGGCATCTCTCCCTCTGGACTTACCCCACCAGCTCTAATGGTGGAAGTTGATGCTGCTGTTCCAACTGGGAACAACTTTGAGCCGCTCATGAGGGTGCAAGAACTCTCCGACTGCCGCGTTGAAAAAGTCTCCTCCGCCTGTGGAGAACGTTACAAAGGGAAACCCGGAACAGCCCCCTCAACGGATGTCCTCCAAAATCCACAAGGTCTGGCGAAGAATCCAAGACTCTGTGATCGACAAAGACTACTCCCGCCGACAGAAGAAAATAATGGTTCGGCAAGAGGAGGGCCATCCTGCAGCCATACCGCAGAAGGTATCATGGATGCCTGTTGCAACAGCCCCCTCGACCTCGACCGTTCATAAAAGGAGAAGGCTGGAGAAGATCCCCATATCTATAACAAATCTCAAAGGCACTGAACCTAAACGCTCCAAGTCTGGGAGCATGGTAGTGCACACCGTCTACATGGCGTCTGGAAAAGAGGAAAGTCGTTCTTCTACGGGTCATCGACCACTCACACGGTCTGTGACGAAAACTCAGGAGCAGCAACAAAAGCTCTAAGAGATGCTGACAAAGATGGCCGCACTTACTGGGCAGAAAGAAAACCCGGAAATATTGTTGGATCAGCACCAGGAACAGGAAACTGATGCCGAGTTCCTCCGAAGAATGCTTGAAAAGAATGATAAAGAGGCCGCGGAACAAGCGGCTAACATAAAACAAATGGCGCTACCTTTCCAAGATATGGTCGAGATGATGATCCAGCCGGACCCTCCAGCTGAAGATCCCCCAATAATCATTGAAGACGATAGAGAGGAAACATCAAACCCTCTCCCGGCTTTATCAGCAGCCAGAGATGAGACGGACTCGAAAGCTGCGCTTGATGATGTTAGTTATGTATATGCCCTAGAGGCCATTGTTGTACATATGATGTATATTATAGTGGATGCTTGGATATATATAGAGAGAACTTTCTTGTTCGATATGATAGTATGCTATCTGGTTTCACTTTGTCTAAACATGTTGACTTGTATTGGTTTACTGTCATGCTCTCACATGTTGATAAAGCCCTTGGGATATGTACTTGACTACTAGGACTATGATGCAGATCATACTAGTAGGGCCAGGATAGTCCAAGAGTACATCCTATAATTGTTCCTAGTCGAGAGTGTATCGAGACAGGGCATCGATACTCCAGAGTAGACTAGCGTATACGCATCTTGACCTATATGATGAGCGATGGATGATCCCACATCCATTGGTGTTTGACATCAAAGATGGTGTGCGGGTGCTCAGTGGAGACTGGGTACACTGAACGGACTTGCTGAGAACTCCTAGATGGTATTATACCTATCGTTAGATAGCAGTTCTCTGGTGACACTGGTACATGTTAGTCTGTAGACCCGAGATCGTTATAGAGTCTTGTGTGATTCCCATTGTGCTTTGATTTCCACCTTACCACGTTCATGAGAACGTGTAAAATGGTGGCTTTTGGGTACAATCCCGAATCACATGGAAGGAATGAGCGATAGGAGGGGTTTCGTCTCTCCCGGTATTGGGGGTTGATGTTGCGCTGTGTTCGATTGGCTATAACTGTAAGTCCCTGGCCTGGGATGATATGGAGATCTACTGGTAAGTGTTATCAGTAGTTTCTTAACTCGTTATGAATCTCACATTGACATGACCTATCGGTTACTGGGGTCTGACATTTACCACCCCTAGACTGGATATGCAACATATCAGACGAAGGGACTGACTGTACGGAAGTGTTACTGATTGGATTCACAGGAGTGTGTACAGGCTTGCTTGTTGATCTTCTGATCATTCAATACCCGGGTGGCTGTTACGTTTAGCTGACCGCTTGCAGCTTGTCGGCGTTTGATATGATCATCACCTACTGCCGGCGTATTGACAAATCTTTAGAGTTCTACACAGAGGTTTCCGGGCTCAGGCGAAACAGAGTAGGAGCACATATGTGATATGTGAGGGACCGAGAATGATACGTGTATGTGATACCGTATTCTATTCTCGCGATATATGATATCGGCTGGTTATATGTGATATAGCCGGAACATCGGATCAAGTGTTGATTCGATAAAATGATACATATTATATTAGTCGGTTATATGTAATATAGTCGGATTATTAAATCAAGTGTTAATTTAATAATTTAATGTAGAATTATATATTAGATATATTAAATTACATTAACTAATATATTGCTCACTTAAGTATTTTATTTTCTCACATTTGGATACGTTTAACATATATGTGATATATGTTTAATGTATTCTTTTCTTTTGTTACATTAAATATTATATATGTGATATATAATATTGTGACATGTTAGGTTATACATGCAACTAAGGTTTATGAGAATTACACCATGGTTTGTCATTATGGTTGGAATTATATTTATTTTGGAAATTCAAAATTGTGGATTAATTGTTAAGATATTTTCTTAGTTGACCAAGTCCACTCTCTTGATATTTTCTAAGATATTTATTAACCTAACCCTAATCTCTAACCATGGTCTATTCTCTATAATGGTTAAAGCCATGATACTAACCCTAGGTGGCATTTCTAATCTAAACACAATTTCATTCTCACTTGAGCTTGAGTTTCTTCTTCTTCTTCTTCATTTGATATTCTTGCTCTCTTGATTTATTCATGTGATGAAAAATAGTGAGAAACAAATATCTAAAGTGAGCAAAATTCCTACTTCATCATCCTATTCTTTACTAGCCATATAGATTAGTGTGTTAGCTTCACTAATCCATAATTAGTGAAGAGATAGCTTGGGTTTGTGACTCCTCAAAGTAGATCATTTTGGATTGTGAAGACTTCAAACTAGCATGGATCATTCACCTCATGGAGCCTCTCTAGAGTCCGGGAGATTGATGATCGCAGCGAAGGGACTACAACTTGGAGTTTATGAAGTGAGGGAACGGACTACAAAGGTTGTAATCCTTATCACTTAGAAGTAAAGTTGTTTGCTTTTATGTTTCCGCATGATTCTCTAGTATCGATTCTAGGTCAGGGTTATCTAGAACGGAAAAATTTTGAAATTGGCATGGACGATACCACCCGAAACCTTGCTGCCGTGCTAAACAATCCAACTGTGGTATCAGAGCCTAGCTAGAGAATTAGCCGGATAAGTGTAGAATTACGAAACCAAAACAACTCCGAAACACCCGTTTCAAAACCCTAGTCTCTGTCGAATTTTTCCAGGTGTCAAAATTTTTTTTTAACAGTTGAAGAATGTTGTATGTGATACAATATGAACATAGAAGAAATTCGAGCAAGTTTGCTCAGATTTTGGCCGAGTAGATGAAGGCAAAAACTGGCCAGGTCGGTTCTTTTTGGGAATTTGGACTTCGAATTTCTACTGTGTTCCAGTCTCTAGGGTTTGGTATTTCAGGTGTTGTTTTTTTTTGCTAAATTTGCATGTGATGCTATCTTTTTACAGAAGCAATTCGGAGTGTTTCATATTCGTAATTCTAGTTTGTTTTCGGGTTATTTAGACGGTGTTAAAAAGTTCGAACGGATATCAATAACTCAGTTTTTCCCTTTCTGGAAATTTTTCCAAGTGTTGGATTTTTCCTTAGTTTAAAACTTTCAGAAACACATGCAAGCGATTCTGTGGACCCTCTAGAAGAACGAAACCCTAACATGATTATGTGACCGTCAGAACCGCCACTAAACCCTAGGGTTTGTGGTAGTTCAGCGGTACCACATGTGAGGAATTGGTTGACCCTTCTACGGCTGGTTCATAGGAGTTGTGGCATGTTCTGAGACCTTTTGAACTCCGCTCAAATATTAAGCTATTTGGGAAATTTTGGGTGTTTGTTTATTCGATCGGAAAGTTTAACATTGTCTAGTTATCTGGAATATGATACAATATGTGGAATTCATATAGTTAGGCATGAAATCCGTAATATGTGATATTTCGGGTTTATGATGTCTAAGGTAATTGTGGATTCCAAATGTTGTAGTTTTTCACTTTCTTTTCTGCAACCGTAAGTGTAATATGTGGTGTATCGCCGGTTTCGTTGCTATACATCAACGACAATTGGGATACACATATTTACTTACGTTGATGACATGTGATATTATGTGTTGCTGTGATATGTTATATTGGATCGTCGTGTTTTGAATAACCGGGGTTTTTATGTGAGATGAGAGTTTTCATTTTCATTCATGTAAAATTCAATGTATGTAATATTCTTTTATTGGGGCACTTCCGGGTTGAGGATGATGTCACCAATGTATATTATTTACTTCTCCGCATTAGGATAGACCCAAGGAGGAGAGCACAAGCAACCGGGTTCTAGGGTCCAGTAGGAAACCAACTCGAGGAGTCGAGTCCGGGTCTCTTAACCCTGGAATTGGGAGGGTTGCTTGCCGCCCTCGTAGGGGTGTAGGGATGTGGGTTTGGCTATTCATCGCGACCGTGGAATCCGTGTTTTATACACTCAAAATAAAATACGGACCTCCTAGTATATCCAATATTTCATATGTTATTTTCTGCTGCTGATATTCTGTGATGTGATCATTTTATATGCGTGATACAAATACTTTATTATTATATATATGATATATAATAAATGTTGCTTATGTTTTGTACCCGCGCTAGTCCCGCCCCGGTATGCCGTTAGTTAAGTAACCTAACGGTGTATAACGGGACACTGTGGCGAATGCGGATGGCATAAGCGTACGTTGTATTTTTATTTCTTTTGTGATGCTTAGGAAGCATAAATGATTGGACTTCGTTAATGAGATTAATGAAAGAAAAAGAAACCTAAAATATGTTGTAGAATCAAATTTTTAAAAAGGATAGCTCTAGTTTTTGCTTTGCATAGCGGTATTCCTTGTAGAATATCCAGCACCTTATTCGATAAGGAAAGAGCCGAGATCCCTTCACCAAGAGTGACCTCTTTAGAGAAACTAGTAGATGCTACAACTCACTCGGTTTTGTTTTTGATTGCTTCTATAGTTCTTGCTTTGCATAGTGGTATTTGTGAAATATCCTGCACCTTATTCGATAAGGAAAGAGCCGAGATCTCTTCACCGGGAGTGACCTCTTTAGCGAAACTAGTAAAACCCTTAAAAACACTCCTTTTCAAAATCACTTATTTCTACAACGATATCAAGTTCATTACGCAAAATATTTTCATAAAAACATGTCGTAGCCCTCCATCATTTCAGATAAAGACTATTTAGTATTCGTGCTGCGTTTGGTGGTCTTTGTCAAGGCATAGTGTGGGATAGCTGACTAGTACTTATCTGCTTAAGCATGTGATGCAATTGGATTAGGGTAGTCGTACGACCTTGTTGGCCTTTATGAAGGGTCATACGGGTGAGTTTAATTCAATCGGGAAATGACGGGTTGAACTTGACTAGCGTCCTATGGTTTGTTGGCATTTGTCAAGGTCATAGGAGGTTAGGGGCAAAAGCATTATCGGGAATTTCAAGTGTTGAAATTTGCAATGAGATTTCATACCTTCTATGAGATAGTTGGATCCCGATACCCACTGCGAGTAAGAGTTACTCCTGGGAGTGTTTTACACATGACAATTAGCCAATCAAGTAGGTGTCTAGAAAGGTGTTAACGGGGTTATGCTTCTGGGGAAATGAGGTTTATCTTAATTAGGTCCGTGCGAAAGTACGGGGAACCTCCCTCACAGTACCAACACTGGCCTGGCCAAAAGATTGGCGAACTTGTAAAGTGTAATTAATCCCGGCTAGTCTTACCTTTTAGGGTTTGAAGGAAGATTTGATGAAATAGTGGGAGCCATCCTGATTGGATAAGAAAATAACCAATCTAATCTTGCAAGAACATACGCTAAAGTGTTTTCTTTTCTCTCTCTCCAGGTAGCGACCATGTCAGGCCTTAATCAAGATAATAATATGGATGTATTGACCGAACCCGCTTATTATACTGAGCAGGGGAACGTTGGTTCTGTTTTTTCTTATAATTGTTATAAGACAGAACAGAAAATAGGGGAATATCCGGATTCTCACGCCGCCTAAATGAAGAATAAGCATGTTGATGCATCTTCTTCAGGAGTGTTAGTTATCGAGAACTGTTTCTCGGTTCACTCTACGTCCCGGGTATTAGATACCGGATCGGGATCCCACATATGTAATATGTTACATGGGCTACGGAAAGGTAGAGAACTGGGAGAGGGTGATCATTCTATAAAAGTAGGGAATTGTGCAAATGTTGCAGCCAAAGCTGTTGGCGAATATCACCTTGTGTTACCAAATGGTAATACATTGATTCTGAACGAATGCTATTACATCCCGACCCTGATATGCAATCTTATATCAGTTTCTTTATTGAGTAAAGAAGGATATAATTTTTTAGTACAGGATAATGTTATGAATATCTTCCTGAATCAAAAGTTGATTGAATCAGGCTCGTTAAATAATGGCATATATGTTCTAAATCAAACTACAGTTCTCAATATACAAAACACACACAAGAGGAAGAGTTCAGAAATAAACAAATCTTTCTTGTGGTATTGTATACTAGGTCATATCAATGCGACACGACTAGCTAAGTTACATAAGGATGGATATTTGAATCCGTTCGAATTATCATCTTATGAAACTTGTCATTCATGTCTCAAAGGCAAAATGACCAAAACTTCATTTAGTGGACACGGAGAAAAAGTTACGGAACTCTTGGGACTAATACATAGTGATGTATGCGGTCCCATGTCTACACATGCCAGGAATGGTTCTTCGTACTTCATTATATTCACTGACGATCTCTCAAGATACGGACATGTGTTCCTGTTGAAACACACGTCTGAAGCTTTTGAGAAATTCAGAGAATATAAGCACGAAGTAGAGAACCAAACGGGTAAAAGTATTAAAATACTTCGATCTAATCGAGGAGGAGAATACTTGAGCAATGAGTTCCTGGACTATCTAAAAGAGAATTGGATTCTCTCTCAGCTTACTCCTCCTTATACACCACAGCACAACGGTGTATCGGAACGGAGGAATCGCATCCTATTAGATATGGTGCGGTCTATGATGAGCACTGCTGAGTTACCTATTTCCTTTTGGAGTTATGCGCTTGAGACAGCTGCATACCTATTGAATCAAGTTCCGTCTAAATCTGTACCTACTACACCATATGAGATATGGAGTGGGAAGAGACCATGTCTTAAACGTGTTAAAATATGGGGTTGTCAGGCCTATGTCAAAAGGCAAAATCCGGACAAACTCGAGGCACGGTCAGTTCTTTGCAAGTTTATGGGATATCCCAAACATTCACATGGATATCTTTTCTACCACGGCGAGGAACAAAAGGTATTTGTTTCTCGACATGCCACCTTTTAGAAAAGGAATTTCTTGCAAAAGAAATTAGTGGCAATGAGGTAGAGCTGGAAGAAGTTCCAGCAGCACAAACTACAACTGAAGATTTAGTCGAACCAGAGGATTCGATAGTTCCCGATGAACCCCAGCCTCTCCGCCAATCTAGCAGGGTTCCTCATCCACCTGAGAGATACTACGGTTTTCTCATTGATGGTGGGAGCGAGGACTGCATCATGGAAGATGATGACCCGACTAGCTTCGAGCAGGCCATCACGAGTGGTGGCTCAGTGAAATGGCTGGATGCAATGCGATCTGAGATGGAATCCATGTACACCAACAAAGTATGCTCCTGAAGGGGTAAAACCCATAGGGAGCAAATGGATCTTTAAGAAGAAACTTGGTGTAGATGGAAAAGTTGAGACTTTCAAAGCTAGACTTATTGCAAAAGGTTTTCGTCAATGACCAGGTGTGGATTATGATGAAACATTTTTTCCAGTAGCTATGCTTAAGTCCATCCGGATCCTACTTGCCATTGCTGCATACCATGACTACGAAATCTGGCAAATGGATGTTAAGACCGCCTTTCTAAATGGTGATTTGGAAGAGTGCGTGTACATGACTCAGCCAGAGGGTTTCATAGACAGTGGGAGCAGTGGGACGGTGTGCAAGCTGCTTAAATCCATCTACGGGTTAAAGCAGGCATCGCAAAGTTGGAACATCTGTTTTGATGTTGTAGTCAAAGAGTTTGACTTCATCAAGAACGTAGATGAACCTAGTATTTATAAGAAGGTGGCAGTGAGTAAGATTGTCTTCCTCGTATTGTACGTGGATGACATACTCTTGATAGGAAATGATGTTCCTATGCTGCACTCAGTCAAGCTCTTCTTATCACAAAGATTCTTAATGAAAGATTAAGATCTATAGAGATAGATCTAAACGGATACTGGGATTGTCCCAATCCAGATACATTGACACCATACTAAAGAGGTTTAGTATGGAAGAATCCAAGCGTGGAAGTTTACCCACAATCTCTAGACTCACTCTCTCCAAAGAGATGTCTCCCAAGACTGATTTGGAGAGAGCTCGCATGCAAGGGATACCCTATACTTCGGCAGTAGGCTCTATCATGTACGTGATGCTATGTACCAGACCCGATGTAGCATACTCACTAAGTGTAGTGAATAGGTATCAAGCAGATCCAGGAGAGAGTCACTGGACAGCTGTGAAGAACATTCTCAAGTACTTGAGAAGGACTAAGGAGATGTTCTTGGTGTATGGTAACGGTAAACTCCAAGTGGAGTCCTTTACCGATTCAAGCTTCCAAAGTGATAAGGATGACTCTAAGTCGCACTCGGGATTTATCTTTACTCTCAATGGAGGGGCGGTTTGTTGGAAGAGTTCCAAACAGGAAACCGTGGCAGAATCGACGATAGAGGCTGAATACATCGCTGCCAACGATGCTGCCAAAAAGGCTGTCTGGATAAAGAAGTTCATAACCGAACTTAGTGTGGTTCCATCCATTGAGCATCCAATACCTTTGTATTGTGATAACAATGGAGCTGTGGCTTTGGCCAAGGATCCCAGGTCCCATCAGAGATTCAGGCATATTCTGAGGTGGTATCACCTGATCCGAGAGATAGTTGATCGCCGAGAGATCGAGATCAAGAGAGTTGACATGAAGGACAAAACTGCGGATCCACTCACAAAGGCCATATCCCAGATACAATTTGAGAGACTCTTCGGGATGTTGGGTATGAGATACTACAACAGCTGGCCTTAGTGCAAGTGGGAGATTGTTAGTTATGTATATTCCCTAGAGGCCATTGTTGTACATATGATGTATATTATAGTGGATGTTTGGATATATATAGATAGGAATTTCTTGCTCGATATGATATTATGCTATCTGGTTTCACTTTGTCTAAACATGTTGACTTGTATTGGTTTACTGTCTTGCTCTCACATGTTGATAAAGCCATTGGGATATGTACTTGACTACTAGGACTATGATGCAGATCATACTAGTGGGGCCAGGATAGTCCAAGAGTACATCCTATAATTGTTCCTAGTCGAGAGTGTATCGAGACAGGGCATCGATACTCCAGAGTAGACTAGCGTATATGCATTTTGACCTATATGATGGGCGATGGATGATTCCACATCCATTGGTGTTTGACATCAAAGATGGTGTGCAGGTGCTCAGTGGAGACTGGGTACACTGAGCAGACTCGCCGAGAACTCCTAGATGGTATTATACCTATCGTCAGATAGCAGTTCTCTGGTGACACTGGTACAGGTTAGTCTGTAGACCCGAGATCGTCATAGAGTCTTGTGTGATTCCCATTGTGCTTTGATTTCCATCTTACCACGTTCATGAGAACGTGTAAAACGGTGTCTTTTGGGTACAATCCCGAATCACATGGAGGCAATGAGCGATAGGAGGGGTTTCGTCTCTCCCGGTATTGGGGGTTGATGTTGCGCTGTGTTCGATTGGCTATAACTGGAAGTCCCTGGCCAGGACTGATATGGAGATCTACTGGTAAGTGTTATCAGTAGTTTCTCAACCCGTTATGAGCCTCACATCGATACGACTTATCGATTGCTGGGGTCTGACATTTACCACCTCTAGACTGGATATGCAACATATCAGACGAAGAGACCGGACTGTACGGAAGTGTTACTGATTGGATTCACAGGAGTGTGTACAGGCTTGCTTGTTGATCTTCTGATCATTCAATACCCGGGTGGCTGTTACGTTTAGCTGACCGCTTGCAGCTTGTCGGTGTTTAATATGATCATCACCTACTGCCGGCGTATTGACAAATCTTTAGAGTTCTACACAGAGGTTTCCGGGCTCAGGCGAAACAGAGTAGGAGCACATATGTGATATGTGAGGGACCGAGAATGATAAGTGTATGTGATACCGTATTCTATTCTCGCGATAAGTGATATCAGCTGGTTATATGTGATATAGCCGGGATATCGGATCAAGTGTTGATTCGATAAAATGATACATATTATATTAGTCGGTTATATGTAATATAGCCGGATTATTAAATCAAGTGTTGATTTAATAATTTAATGTAGAATTATATATTAGATATATTAAATTAGATTAACTAATATATTGCTCACTTAAGTATTTTATTTTCTCACATTTGGATACATTTAACATATATGTGATATATGTTTAATGTATTCTTTTCTTTTGTTACATTAAATATTATATGTGTGATATATAATATTGTGACATGCTAGGTTATACATGCAACTAGGGTTTATGAGAATTACACCATATTTTGTCATTATGGTTGGAATTATATTTATTTTGGAAATTCAAAATTGTGGATTAATTGTTAAGATATTTTCTTAGTTGACCAAGTCCACTCTCTTGATATTTTCCAAAATATTTCTTAAGCTAACCATAATCTCTAACCATGGTCTATTCTCTACAATGGTTAAAGCCATGATACTAACCCTAGGTGGCATTTCTAACCTCAACACAATTTCATTCTCACTTGAGCTTGAGTTTCTTCTTCTTCTTCATTTGATATTCTTGCTCTCTTGATTTATTCATATGATGAAAAATAGTGAGAAACAAATATCTAAAGTGAGCAAAATTCCTAGTTCATCATCCTCTTCTGTACTAGCCATATATATTAATGTGTTAATTTCACTAATCCATAATTAGTGAAGAGATAGCTTGGGTTTGTGACTCCTCAAAGTAGATCATCTTGGATTGTAAAGACTTCAAGCTAGCATGGATCATTCACCTCATGGAGCCTCTCTAGAGTCCGGGAGCTTGATGATCGCAGCGAAGGGACCACAACTTGGAGCTTATGAAGCGAAGGAACGGACTACAAAGGATGTAATCCCTATCACTTAGAAGTAAAGTTGTTTGCTTTTATATTTCCGCATGATTCTCTAGTATCGATTCTAGGTTAGGATTATCTAGAACGGCAAAATTTTGAAATTGGCATGGACGAGGCCACCCGAAACCTTGCTGCCATGCTAGACAACCCAACAGATGACTACATAGCTCAACAAATACGAGTTCATCAGGAAAATGAAGCTGCCGGCCAAGTCGTCAGAACTGGGCGACCCTATCCGAGCTGGTATGATCAAATTAAGTCCCCGCCAAGATACACGATCCCTAAATTTCATGTGTATAAGGGGACGGGCAATCCCATCAGCACGTCGCTCAGTTCAGGTCTCTATGCAGCAATACTGGAGGCGACGACAAATTGCTATTTCGCCAGTTCGTCGGCAGTTTAGGAGAGACAGCTTTTGAATGGTACTCAGAGCTTCCGAACAACTCCATCAAAACATTTACAGAAATGGAGTTGCTATTCACCCAGCGTTTTACAAACGCCAGCGAACGCACCCCGATCACGGTATTGATCAATGCCAAGGTGAAGCCGGGAGAGACTTGGGTGCAGTATGTAATCCGATGGCGGAATCTATGGTCGAGATGCGAACAACGCATAGAAGAAGCTCCTGCCGTGGGCATGTTCGTAGGGACCCTCGATCCGCAAGCGACTATATCCCAGTTTATGATATTTTTCAAGCCGACCACTTTCCAAGCCTTGATAGACAAGTTGGCCCAAATGGACCAGATGGGCTATAGACCGCCCTCCTCGAAAACGGAGCTTCGAAATGAAAAAGGCAAAGGGAAAGCGACCTACGTCGCCAACGCTCAGCTACAGCCAGGTGATCCGAAACCAGCTGCTCGCCAAAACGATAAACAGTGATCACTCGGAGAAAAGCTGAGATGTCCTTACTCATTCCCTCGAGATAAAACGAGAAGACTGTTCGAACTGACGGTGTGCAACAGGCTCATCACTCTGCTGGATCCGAGACGTCCACTACAACCGGGCGACGTCAACAATCCCAATTACTGCTCCTACCACCGAATATTGGGCCACCCAATCGAAGATTGCTTCATCTTCGAAAACTGTATTGAGGACCAGTACTAGCATGGCAAATTCGCACTGTCTGAAAACTGGAGGGTAAACCCGCCACAACCGCACTCTCCTAAAAAGGTCGACACGCCGAGAGCATCATGCTCATTTATAGAAGAAGCTCCATGGAAAGTTGTTCTTTCGGCAAAAACTAAAAGAATGCTGAAAAATCTTCAAGCGTGTCCGGCGATCAGATGGAAAAGCCTGCTAGAGTCAGAGATTATTGAGGGGATGTTGAAACCGCGCCCAACATTAGGAATTGGTAGCGAAAGGCAAAACACCAAGGCCCAGCTGTCAAAGTCTTCGAAGAAAAAGAAGAAGAACAAGAAGCCCGCGCAGTCTGACGACAAGCGCACGGATCTGCAAAAGCATATTGACACGCTGGAGGGATACAACCAGAAGGCGCGAACTCCAGTCACGCTCCAAGAGTTTCTCAACCATATCCTTGAAAGTGGAGATAACGACAATGATGAGGGAGACGACTCGTCAGAGGAACCTAAAGATTATGTGGCAAGTTTCCACATGATCTCTAATTCATCGCTAAATAAAGAAGCTCACCTGGCGTTAAAAGAGGGGGAGCTGGGGGCAGGATCGGTGCCAAAACCCTTGGAGCCGTCTGACGAGATGATTGACATGCTGCTAAACGAAGCCCGTCAGAAGAGCAAAGCTGATCAAGAGCGTGAAATGACCATATTCGAAAGGTCTAGGCATCAGCATCAAGTTGAAGAAGTCACGGTAGGGATGAGTTGCAAAACACTCCAACCAGATCGAGGCACGCCTGCAGCAGACAAAAACATGCTTAAGACAAGGAAACGGTTCGCTAAAACCCTGTCAATAGGAATGAAGCTGCCATCTTTCAAAGGAAATACTCCTGGCGGTATACACCTTGATGAAGCGGATGCACATCCTAACTACAGCTTATACCATCAAAGGATTGCACGCCCTACCGAAGAATGCATAGCCTTCAAAAAGTGATGGCAGGGATACATTGCTCACCGACAACATTTCAAGCGGATGAAGCGAAAAACTCGTCGGGAGCGGAGAAGCACGACAGATGAGCACAAAAGAACTGCCGGCAACTGTCACATAGTTGATACCAGGGGATCGCAAGTTCTCACCTTCGGAAGCGATTCTGATGAAGAAGTAGCCCTTGGCCCTCTCTTCAAGGAATCCACCTTTGAAAAAGAAGAGGAAGAGATAAAGAACTATGAAAACATTCAGCTGCGCAGTCGTACATTGCCCGAAAAGAATCTTGGACCTGCAAACAAAGGATCGAACAAAAAAGATAAAGGGAAGGAAAAAGTCCATGAGGATATTGCCTTCGATGAGCGAGTCGTCGAAGAGCTGGCAACTAAGGACCCGTCCAAGAAAAGCAAAGTGGATTACAATGTCCTAGCACACCTGAAGAAGACACCCTCACAGCTAAGCGTCTTGGATGCCCTTCTGTTGTCTAAAGAAGCACGAGATTCTCTGATCAGGGCACTATAAGAGCCCGAGCAGTTTTAAACTTTCCTTGCCGAAGAAAAGATGAAGGACGAGCTGGAAGAAGTGCACACAGCTGACATCACTTTCGGCGATGAAGATCTCCTCCTCGGAACGTGCGAGCAAAACCGTCCTTTGTATGTTACCGGGTACTGCCATGACATCAAGATAGGGAAGATCTTAGTTGACAATAGGTCCTTTGTTAACCTCCTAAATATGAGGGTGCTAAAAGAAATCTGCAGGAGTGTTCAACACCTCGCTCGGGATAAAATCACCATCTCCGGGTTCGACTCCTAGTTATCACAGACGCTTGGGTCTGTAATACTGACGTTACGCTTTGGGCTGCTTGTCACTGACATTAAATTTCATATTATTAACGCCAAGACTTGCTACAACGCTTTGCTCGGCAGGCCTTGGTTGCACGAGTACAATATCATCCCTTCTACACAACATCAGTGGATGAAGTATTTCAAAGATGGTCTCGAGTATACAGTGATGGGAGAACTGAACCCATTTTCCGTAAATGAAGTCCGAAAGTACAAGGATGCAAAGTATTTCCTACCAGACTTTGAAGACACGGAAAGATGCCATAAACCGGAGAATAAGCAAAAAGCTACCACCACTATTCCGGTCTTTGGGAGCGATACCGAGGAGAAAGAAGAGATAGTCTATTCGGGGCCGCCCCAATGCAATAGGCCGGGACCATCTACCCCTATTCTGGTCTTTGGCAGTGACTCTGAAGACGAAGTCAATGCAGTGTTCTCGGTCCGTCCATCAATGCAAGCCCTCACTGGAGATGACCAGAGTTTGCAGATCGCCATGGTTCCGCAGCAGCACTACAGAGAGCATGATGCGCTTGAGACAAATAGTGTGCAAGAGCTGCAAACATTCTACGTCCCTCCAAGGCAAAGAGGTGAGAAGGCGATCCTTTTCTACAAATCCACAGAAACTAAAGTGGAGAAAGAAGTCTGGTATGGTGCCGATTTTGCGCTCGACAGGATCCAACCTATCCGTTTGCCCAGTTACTATGCAGAGGGATTGAAGAGGTTATTAAGATGCCAAGGCGTACCTTTCAAACAGACTGCGCGACAAGCCCAATTCTACAACAGGATCTTGAACGTCCCTGAAACTCAGCGAAAATTGCCCAACGGAAAAATGGAAATGATTGGGCTTGGATATGTCCAGTCCAAGAAACGGGAGCAGTTCCATAGCTACCATGTCATAAAGGACCTTGATGAAGAAGAGGATGCTCTTTTAAAAGACGCTGACGCTGAACCAGAACGCGGTCCTGCCATAAAAATGCCGAGTCCGTTATTCAAAGAACAGATGGACAAGCTAGTAAGGGAAGCAAGTCAAAAGGCTCGGAACGACCACAGCTGCGAAATGGCCATTTACGAGAAAGCCAAGACGCAACGCCTCCTTCAGCAGGACACGGAGGATGACGATGCCCTTTACCATCAGCCCGCCAGGCATTCCCAAGACAAGAAAAGGGTCCGACGCAGAGGCAAAAAAAGTTAAAGAACGGAAAAAACGTTCGACAGCGGCAAAACGGATCCAAAAGGCCACACGATCAAGAAATGGTCAGCCAGAATCCTTCTCTTATGAAAAAGATAAGTCAAGCTTATTCTTTCCCTCGAGACAAGACAAGGAGAATCTTGGACGTTGTCATGAAACATCAAATGATGATACTCCCGGAGTCCCAGCACCCCGATCAAGCAAACGAGGTTCATCACCCGGATTATTGTTCCTATCACCAAGCGATAGGACATCATCTTGAAAACTGCTTCACCTTCAAAAACTGGGTCGAAGACCAATATCAGCTCGGCAAGTTCGCTCTATCCAACCGTTGGAGGGTAGCCCCACCACAAAGGCATGTGCCAAAAGCGACGTATATGGCGAGAGTAGAACCAGATCAACATCGGTCTTGGAAACGATTTTGTACCTGTCATGTGATAACGCTGTCAGAAGAAGGAGTGCATGAGAATATGGATGACCTCTCCTGGTGCTTCGGAATGAGGATGAAGATGGGTTGATCTCAGAGTTTCCACCGGTGCCAAAAGAGTTGGAAGATGGAATACATACTACTGCGGACAACCTAAGGAAAATCGACTTGGGGACGGCAAACGACCCACGACCAATGTTCGTCAGTGAGCTACTGTCTAAAGAACAGGTGGCTATGCTAAAAGACGTGCTCATGCAGTATAAGGAATGCTTCGCATGGAACTATTCCAAGATGCCGGGGCTAGATCCAGAAATAGCTGTGCATAAATTGGCGATATCTCCAGACGTCAAGCCAGTCAAACAAGCACCAAGAAGGATGCGGTTCGAGCTTGAGATGAGTATCAACGCCGAAGTTAAGAAGCTAATCGACTCTGGCTTCATCCAAGAAGTTCAATACCCTGACTGGATCGCCAATATTGTCCCAGTGATGAAGAAAAATGGGACGGTGCGCATCTGCGTGGATTTCCGAGACCTCAATAAAGCTTGCCCGAAGGATGATTTTCCCGTGCGGGTTACCGAGCTAATGATAGATAACACGTCCACTCACGAAGTCTTCTTCATGGACGGATCATCGGAGTACAACCAAATAAAGATGCATCCCAAAGACCAGAAGCATACCGCTTTCCGGACTCCTCTGGGCATATTCTGCTACAAAGTGATGCCTTTCGGTCTGAAAAACGCCGGTGCTACTTATCAGAGGGTCATGACGAAGATTTTCGATGACCTCATACATGAAATTGTCGAATGCTATATCGATGACCTCGTAGTGAAAAGCAAATCGCACGAGGAGCATTGGGAGCATCTGAAGATAGTGTTTCAATGCCTTCGGAAATACAACCTGAAGATGAACCCTCTGAAATGCGCGTTCGGAATTTCCTCAGGCAAATTCCTAGGATTCATCGTACGACATCGAGGCATCGAAATAGACCCGTCAAAGATCAAGGAGATTATGTAAATGCCTCCTCTAAGAACTCTCAAGCAACTGCTGTCTCTCCAAGGAAAACTTGCGTATATCCGACGATAGCTAACCTCTCCGGAAAATACTGTCCCTACAGTCACCTGATGAAGAAGGGAACCCCGTTCATTTAGGATCGCAAATGCCAAAGTTCACCGGACGAAATCAAGCAATACCTGCAGAATCCGCCGGTACTGACAGCTCCGGTCAAGGGAAAGCCCCTCATACTGTACGCAACCGCCCTTGAAGGTTCTTTAGGCGCGCTATGGACACAGGAGAATGACCAAGGGAAAGAGAGAGCCCTCTACTATTTGAGTCGAGTTCTCTTGGGGGCAGAAAACAACTACTCCCCTATCGAAAAACACTGCCTGGCGCTAATCTTCATGATGACTGTTCCCCTCCGAAAGGCGGCCAAGACATGGACGTCTTGCCTGAGATTCGGGGCAGATGCTATTTGGTTTTATCCGTCCACCTCTCCGAAGATACCAAGTTGATTTATGGTACCGTGTATCCGAGGTTTAGACGGATGCGGCCGATGTAGTAGACTTCGTCAGATTCCCCCTCACTTGAGGGGTTTTTGATTGTGGGGACGCTCTTCCCTGCAGGCGCAAGCCCCTGCAGTTAATTACGCTACCGCATCGCGGTAACAACTTTCTCCTTCTCCATAATTTCACTTCGTGTCGTGGGTGTTTGTTTTGTTTGTGGATGCCCGTGGATTGTATACGGAGACTAAGTTATGCCGTCGCCCGTAGGACGTGGATTAGTCCAAATCCATATTTACTTAGATTTGGATTTGGTGTTTTAGTTTAAGGATACGTTAGCCATATTGAGGCTAAGATCAACTTAAACGTTCGTTAAGGATACGTTAGTCCTATTTAAGACTAAGATCAACTTAACGGGAAGAGCATTTAGGGGCTCTATTGTTCCAATTTAGGGACGTAGTGGTCCTATGCATGTATGGCCATCGGGACCCATCACCTCTCTGGCGTCGTTGAAGGATTACAACGACAGGTGTCATAGGAGTTCGGAGATGTACCCTTGAACCAAAGTTGATTGGGGGTCTTATAGTCCAATTTGGGACTAAAATCTGTTTGAAAGTTTAAGGATACATTAGCCATGTTTGAGGCTAAGATCAACTTAAACGGGATCGTTTAGATCTGACAACAGAGCATTTGGGGGATCTGTTGTTCGAGTTTAGGGACGTAGTGGTCCATTTCCAGTTTAGGGATATAGGGGTCCATTGTTCCCGTTTTGGGGACGGATGTTAGTTTAAGGACGCATTAGTCCATGGGTTTAAGGACCCCACAGTCCATATAAATGTGTTTAAGGACGCATTAGTCCATTAGTTTAAGGATGCATAAGTCCGTGGGTTTAAGGACCCCACAGTCCATATAAATGTGTTTAAGGACGCATTAGTCCATTAGTTTAAGGACGCATAAGTCCGTGGGTTTAAGGACCCCACAGTCCGTATAGGTGTGTTTAAGGACGCATTAGTCCACGGGTTTAAGGACCCCGCAGTCCATATTAATGTATGGTTGTCGGGACCCGTCACCTTTCTGACGTCGTTGAAGGATTACAACGATAGGTGTCAGAGGAGTTCGGAGATGTACCCTTGAACCGGATATAAATTTATTTAAGAGAGCAGTCTTGCTCAGTCAATTTAGTTTGAGAACTTACGGCCATGATTGTGCTAAGTCCAGTTGAATATTTTCAACGTTTTTCTTTATCTTTGGCCTATTAGGCCTGTGCTAGGGCTTTGCCCCTGTTTAATAATGCACTGCATTTTATTTTGGCCTGTAAGGCCTATTTGATTTGGGTTCTGTCCTTTTATTTTTATGATGCAGAGCATCTGTTTTGGTCTGACAGACCTTTGTTTGGGCTCTGCCCTTTTTAAAATAATGCATGGCATTTTATTAGGCCTGTTAGGCCTTTTTAATTGGGCCCGGCCCTTCTTTTCAATAATGCAGTGCATTAATTATCTGACGGTGGCCATGTGGCCTGTCAGGCGCTTTGCGCTAATTAATGAGCGCAAGCGCATGTGGAGGTGACACGTGTCACGCTCTGGTGAGCGCAAGCGCAGTTAGCGCAGTGCGCTGCGCTGCTGCGTTGCTGACACGTGGCGCGCTCTGGTGAGTTGCACCAATTTCAGAGAGCAATGCTCTATTTTAAAAGCGCATAGCGCAAGTTGTTCTGGAGCTGACACGTGGCGCTCTCTGGTGGCTTGCGCCAACCTAAGAGCGCAACAGTGCAGATTTACAAGTGCAAGGCACTGTTTTAATGTCTTGATCCAATTTTGGATTCAAGAAAGAATCTTTTTAAGATTCCAGAACCAGTGGTTCATCAAAAGGCAATGCCTTTATGTAGATCAAATGATCTAATAAAGAAGTATATTACTTCTTATTTTATTCTTATTATTTGATCTTTTCTTTTTATTTTAAGATATTGATCTTGTTCTTAGATCATTGATCTTTTCAGAAGAAATTCTTCTTTTCAAAGGTTTACCTTCTTTTCTTTCTGATTTCTTCTCAAACTTTCTTTTTAGGAGTTCTCTGAATTCTTTCTCTGTTTCTCTGTCAATGTTCTCTCTTCTTCTTTTTTTTATTTTAGAAAGAAGGATCATTGGTCGTTGGGACCCACCACCTCTCCGACAACACTGAGAGATTACAGTGCCATATATCGAAAGTGTGGAGGGATGTACCTTTTGAACCATGTCTCACTCATTAGGGGGGAAGAATAGGCTGGAGCTTAAGCTTCTCGCTGCTGAAAAAGGCTTCTTTGCGTTCGCGCACGTGCGTCGCACGTGTTGAGCGCACGTGCGTCGCACATGTTGGGCGCTCATATTTGCACGTAGCGCACATGGAGCTTGCGCATAGGCGCATTATGGGGGGAGCAAGCTCCTATGGAGAACGAGTCTCTTTTTAATTGAACATTCTCATGTGGTGCGCACGTGCGTTGCACGTGGTGCGCGCGTGGTGGGCAAACGTGCGTTGCACGTGGCGCATATGTGCATTATGAGGAGAAGCAGGGCTTCTATATATAGAGAACTAGGCTCATTTTAATATTATTAAATGTTCTCATGTGGTGCGCGCGTGGTAGGCACACGTGCGTTGCACGTAGCGCATATGCGCATTATGAGGAGAAGCAAGGCTTCTATATATGGAGAACTAAGCTCCTTTTAATATTATTAAATATTCTCATGTGGTGCGCACGTGCGTTGCACGTGGTGCGTGCGTGGCGGGCACACGTGCGTTGCACGGAGCGCACATGCGGATTATGAGGAGAAGGAAGGCTTCTATATATCGAGAACTAGGCTCCTTTTAATATTATTAAATGTTTTCATGTGGTGTGCACGTGCGTTGCACGTGGTGCGCGCGTGGCGGGCACACGTGCGTTGCACGTAGCGCACATGCGCATTATGAGGAGAAGCAGGGCTTCTATATATGGAGAACTAGGCTCCTTTTAATATTATTAAATGTTCTCATGTGGTGCGCACGTGCGTTGCACGTAGCGCACATGGCGCTTGCACATATGCGCATTATGGGGAGGAGCATGCTCCTATCTTGGAGAACTAAGCTCCTTTAAGTATTGAATCCTTTGAGGATTTAACTCTACCCTTGCTAAGAGGTATCCCCTCTTATTTATATGGGAGTGGTAGAGAAGCCATCTCTCCTTTTCCCGATGTGGGACTAAAAATGCATTCCCCATGTAGTAGAGCATTACTTTAGATTACACGTGCATAGCACATTTGCTCATAACTTTTGATCTCGGATGAATTATGAGGCCCATAATATATCAAATCGAAGGACTTTTCGAGATGCTTTCAATAACATCAGAATTTAGCTGTTTCTCGTTCCGGAGTTTGTCAAAATACAGCTCGGAAAATACTGGTTCGCATCTTCTTCCTTAGATCACATGTGCATAGACATTTGCTCATAACTTTTGATCCCGGATGAATTATGAGGCCCATAATATATCAAATCGAAGGTCTTTTCAAGATGCTTTCAATACCATCAGAATTTAGCTATTTCTCATTCCGGAGTTTGTCAAAATACAGCTCGAAAAATACTGGTTCGCATCTTCTTTTTTAGATCACATGTGCATAGACATTTGCTCATAACTTTTGATCTCGGATGAATTATGAGGTCCATAATATATCAAATTGAAGGTTTTTTTGAGATGCTTTCAATACCATCATAATTTAACAGTTCCTCATTCGGGAGTTTATCAAAATACAGGCCGGAAGATACTGGTTCGTATTTTCTTAAGCGTATCGCTGCCATTTGATACCTTGGACTCTTTTGCGCAGAAATTTTTGGCGGGAGCAATGACAAAGCTTCGGCATTATGCTTTGGCGCATGAGGTCCACCTCATATCAAAAGTGGATCCTCTCAAATATTTGATGTCAAGAGCCATACTAACGGGACGACTCGCTAAATGGGCCGTACTCTTAATGGAATTTTCGATAACATACCGACCTCTCAAGGCAGTGAAAGGCCAGGCCATCGCCGACTTCCTCGCTGAGCATCCGATATATGCCGATTCACCCCTAAATTGCGAATTGCCAGACGAGCACGCGTTTGACACGATCGACGGGGAGAGAAGAGAGAATGATACCCGATGGGAACTCTACTTCGATGGGGCATCTTCCATGATGAAGCGAAAGCACAGCTCCCCCATAATCAAATCTAGGGTAGGCCTCATCTTCGTGACTCCACAAGGAAGGATAATGCGCTTTGCCTTTTTCTTAACAGAGCCAAGGACAAACAATGAAGTAGAATATGAAATTTTGATAGCAGGTCTTGAGATCGCCGTCGACATGGGAATCGAAAACCTCCTCATATACGGAGACTCCCAGTTGGTCGTCAGTCAAGTAAACGGTGACTATCAAACGTGCAAACCAGAGTTGGTGAAGTACGGCGAGAGAGTGCAACAGTTGCTGACTTAAATCCCTTCCTACGCCCTGGAAAGCATACCGCGTGCGGAAAATAGCAAAGCAGATGCATTAGCCAAGCTCGCTAAAGAACTGGCTGATGAAAAGCTCGATGACGTGAGGATCGTTGTACAAAGCCGTCGGGTTCTTGCACCGGCAGAAATATCCCTGAAGTCATCTGAAGAAAAGAAAGCGACCAAGTAAACAGCCCTGCAAATAGAGGACCAAGGAAGGGTTAAGGATTGGAGAGAAGTCTTTATAGACTACTTCAGATCCCGTCGAACACCTGAAGATGCATCCTCAAGGCACCAGCTAATGAAACGAGCTCTGTCTTTCGCCTTCATCAAGGATACTTTGTATAAGAGATCGTTCGACTCTCTGTGGCTAAGATGCCTGGGACCGAAAGAAGTAAGGAAAGTCGTCCAAGAAACTCACGACGGACCATGCAGTTCTCATCAAGCTGACCCAAAGATGAAGCTGAAGATCAAAAGGATGGGCTACTACTGGCCCACGATGATTCAGGATTGCCTTGAATACGCGAAGCAATGCCATTCATACCAGATTTATGGAGACTTCATTCACCAGCATCCAAACCCGCTACACCCAACAGTGGCTAGCTGGCCGTTCGAAATGTGGGGAACCGACATAATTGGGCCCATCGAACCGGCGTCATCCAAAGGACATCTGTTCATATTGGCGACAACTGATTACTTCTCTAAGTTGGCAGAAACCATACCGCTAAGAGAAGTGAAGAAGGAGAACATCCTCCATTTCTTCAAGACACACGTCATCTATCGGTTTGGCACTCCGCGACGGATTATCTCCGATAACGGGTCGGCCTACAGAAGTCACAAAATCAGCCGCTTCGCACATCAGCATAATAAAGACTAGAGATACTCTTCGGTCTATAATCCCTAAGCTAATGGTCTATCTGAGGCTTTCAACAAAACCTTGACAAAGATAATAAAGAAGACGGTGTCCAAAAATAAGAAGGACTGGCACGAAAGATTGCATGAAGCTCTCTGGGCATATCGGACCACGTTCAAAACGGCCACAAACACAACACCGTATGCATTAGTATTCGGCGCTGAAGCAGTACTCCCCCTGGAGATAGAGCTACCCTCTCTACGAGTGGCGGTTCATTACGAGCTAACAGACGAAGAGAATGCTCATCTTTGGCTTAAGGAGTTCGACGCCCTCGATGAAACTCGTCTCATGGCGCAACAAAACTTGGAGGCTTACAAAGCAAAGATGACGCGCTTATACGAAAGATTAACTAGGCCGAGAACATTTCGCCAAGGTGAACTCGTGCTAGTGGTCAAGAAACCTATGATCCCCAATCGTGCCAAACGTGGAAAATTCGAGCCGAACTATGAGTGCCCGTACATCATAAACAAAGTTTACCAAGGTGGGGCTTACTTGCTCATGGATATGCATGGCGAAAGACCCTTCAGGCCAATAAACGGCCGGTTCCTGAAAAAATAGTACGCCTGACGAGTCACGGCCCAGGTCAACGATAGATGACGACGCCTATGTCCGATAGCTATCTTCCCAAGTCCACACTCTATAAGTAGTATCCGGTGAAACTTCACCTCGAAACTACAATGGACCGTAATGTCTTTAAACTAACTGCGGACTGAAACATCCCTAAACTAGCAATGGACCGTAATGTCCTGAAACTAGCTACGGACTGAAACGTCTTTAAACTACTACAAATCGCAGCATTCTTAGGCTAACGCGGCAAAAAAAAAACGGTACGTCCATAAGCAAGATGGGCACGGATGAAAACCCGAAAGGGCTCCGTGAGTAAAAACAGCAAGGCTACCGGCGATGTTTGTGAAAACCCGCAAGGGTGCAGACTCGTAAAAAAAATTCATGCACACTTGCAAGGTCCTCTCGACCTTGTAAGGAGAAAATACCTGCATGAGATCCTTACGATTCACAAGAGAGCAACACACTTTGGGATCCCCATGATTCCTCAGGAGAAATTACACTTATGAGATCCTCACGACTCGTAAGGAGAACCCTCTTATGAGACCCTCACGGCTCATAAGATTCAAAATCCTTAAGATACAGGGATCTGAACCTTTTCTTAAGCCATCACATTTCCCAGACTGCCCTATAAACGGTTCAATGTTGACCCTTGTATACAATCCACGGGCACAAATAAACGTCTCCCCCACCAAGTTCCACCGATGGCGCGAAATGTCCTCATGTGGTGAATGACACTTGTAAGTCTTCTCGACTTATAAAGAGAAAACACTCTTGCAAGGTCCTTACGACTTATAAGAGAACACGCACTTAAGAATCCTCACGATTTCTAAGGAGAGATTGCACCTATGAGATCCTCACGACTCGTAGGGAAAAACACTTTTATGAGACCCTTACGGCTCATGAAATCAAAAGCCTTAGTCGACAGGATCCTAACCCTGTTTGCTAAGCCACCTTTGTTCGAATCGACAGAGGCAAATGATGATTCGCTCCTGGCAATATCCCAGTTGTAGCGATGCTGATGACTAAATCGGTATCAAATTCCAAATCCAAACTCGCAATAAAAATCAGCGAGCCAAAAATGCATATGAAATAGCCGAAATGATGGAGCAACTTGCAATAAAAAGCAGCGAGTAAAAAGAAAAATAGCCGAAATGATTGGGCAATCGCGACTTTCGCGATATAAAAAGCTGAAATGATAGAGCATCGCGGAAGGAAATAAAAAAATGATGAAAGAATGAAACTTTTGCCCTACAGGTGAGTCCATACTGACCCCTGTATACAATCCATGGGCATAAACGAAAAGGGAACTACATGCCCCAACAAACTTGTTCCCCTCCGAATGGCGGCAGAGACGACGTGAGGACGTCTGGCCTGAGATTCGGGGCAGATGCTATATGGTTTTATCCGTCTACCTCTCCGAAGATGCCAAGTTGATTTATGGCACCGTGTATCGGAGGTTTAGACGGATGCGGCCGATGTAGCAGACTTCGTCAGATTCCCCCTCGCTTGAGGGGTTTTTGATTGTGGGGACGCTCTTCCCTGCAGGCGCAAGCCCCTGCAGTTAATTACGCTACCGCATCGCGGTAACAACTTTCTCCTTCTCCAGAATTTCACTTCGTGTCGTGGGTGTTTGTTTTGTTTATGGTTGCCCGTGGATTGTATACGGAGACTGAGTAATGCCGTCGCCCGTAGGACGTGGATTAGTCCAAATCCGTATTTACTTAGATTTGGGTTTGGTGTTTTTAGTTTAAGGATACGTTAGCCGTATTGAGGCTAAGATCAACTTAAACATTCGTTAAGGATACGTTAGTCCTATTTTGAGACTAAGATAAACTTAACGTGATGATCCATTTAATATATGGCCGTCGGGACTCGTCACCTCTCTGACGTCGTTGAAGGATTACAACGATAGGGGTCAGAGGAGTTCAGAGATGTACCCTTGAACCAAAGTTGATTTGGAGTTTTATAGTCCATTTGAATGTTTAAGGATACGTTAGCCGTGTTTGGGGCTAAGATCAACTTAAACGGGATCGTTTAGATCCGACAAAAGAGCATTTGGAAGCTCTATTGTTCCAGTTTAGGGACGTAGTGGTCCGTGTTCCAGTTTAGGGACATGGGGGTCCATTGCCAATTTAGGCACGTTTCGGTCCGACATTAGTTTAGGAACGTTTCGGTCCGACATTAGTTTAGGGACGTTTCGGTCCGATATTAATGAGTGGTCGTTGGGACCCGTCACCTCTCTGACGTCGTTGAGGAATTATAACGATAGGGGTCAGAGGAGTTCGGAGATGTACCCTCGAACCGGTTGTAAATTGATTCAGTCAATTTAATTTGAGGACTTACGGTCATGATTGGGCTAAGTCCAGTTGAAAATGTTCAACATTTTATTTTCTTTTGCATTGCATTTTATTTTTATTTGGGTTCTACCCATAAAGGATGCAGGGCATCAATTTGTTTTGGGCTCTGCCCATTTATAAATGATGCGCAACATCAATTTTACTTGGGCTCTGCCCTTTATTGCTTTGCAATTTAACTTGGCCTGTTAGGTCTTTTTGACTTGGGCTTGGCCCATTTTTTAAATAATACATTGCATTTCAGGCGCTTTGCGCCAATTAAAGAGCGCAAGCGCTTGTGGTGACGACACGCGTCTTGCAAGTGCAGTGCGCTGCGCTAGTGCGCTGCGTTTACGCTGCTGACACGTGGCGCGCTCTGGTGAGTTGCGCCAATTTCAGAGAGCAAAGCTCGATTTCAAAAGCGCATAGCGCAAATGGTTCAGACGCTGACACGTGGCGCTCTCCCAAGAGCACAACAGCGCAGTTTGCAAGTGCAAGGCACTCTAAATTTGAGAATTTTTTAGATTCAAGAACCAAAGGTTCATAAAAGAAGTGCAAAGCACTGCTTGCTTTCTTGATCTAATTTAGATCAAAGAAAACAAGTTTCTCTTGTTTTTCTTATCTCAAAGAATCAAAGGTTCATAAAAAGCGCAAAGCACTGTTTTTATTTGGTTTTTTATTGAAGATCATTGATCTTGTTTTTAGATCCATGATCTGTTCATAAGAGAATTTTCTCTTTTTCTAAAGGCTTTTTACCTTTTTTTGTTCTTGAGGATTTCTCTCCAATTCTTCAGAGCTCTCTCTGTTTAATTTCTTACAAAATGTTGATGCCTTTGAATTGAGGTTTAGGGTCCTTTTTATAGTGCTCATAAATTAGTTAAATTTGTTAAAGAGATCTTTCTCTGAGTGATTTGGGGAATTTTCCCCACCGTTGGATCTTTGATCCAAGGGCTTCTGTTTTACAGAAGAAAATCTTCTTGTTTTAACAAGAACAGAAAGATTTCTTTAAAAATCTTAATTCTGTTTGGCGCAAATGCCCCAGCGCGTGACACGTGTCACGCAGCAACTGCGCTAGCGCATCTGCGCTGACACGTGTCGCGCAGCGCAACTGCGCTAGCGCATCTGCGCAGAGACGTGTCGCGCAGCGTAAAGCGCAGCGCAACTGCGCTAGTGCTTGCGCAACTGAAGCGTTGCTTCCTTTAATTTTGCTTAAAATAGAGCTTTGCTCTGATTGGGCGCGCCTTCTTGGGCGCTGTGCTGACGTATCAGCGCCTGACATGTGGCGCGTTGCGCCCGAGATTTGAAGCGTTGCTTCAAAATTTGAATTTTGAATTTCAACAGAGCTTTGCTCTGATTAGGGAAACAAATGCCCCCCACCGTTGCGCTCACGTGGCGCGCACGTGAGTGCAGCGGTGGCAAACTCTTGACCGTTGGATCAAGGGGTGAGCTGAAGGGGCGCAAGCGCCTTATAAATAGGACCTATGGCCCTTAGAAAATCTTCACCGTTTCAAGATTTTGATTTTCCAGAGCTTTGCTCTCACTCAAGAACTTAAGAGCTTTGCTCATTTCTAAAGTCAGAAACTTTAGGTAAAAATTAATTTAAATCAAATTAATTTAACTTAATCTCAATCAAAGAGTTTTGCTCTCACAGATCTTTTGATCTAAAGAGATCCCCATTGGGGTTTCATGAACAGAGCTTTGCTCTCAAGAGCTTATAGATCTGCAGAGATCTTGTTCATGGGCTCTAACCCATGAACAGAGCTTTGCTCTTGAATCAACTGTAGATCTTTTAGATTTGAAAAATGAAGAATCTTTTTATAAGTTTTTCATGAATCTTTCAAGATTCCAAATTTTTTAATTCTTTTAAGTGTAAATTTTTTTTCTGATGGACATTTTCCATTATTACCACAGAGCTATGCTCCTTTAAGGAATTTTATTCCTTTGAGACCAGAATTTGACAAGTGTCATTCTGTGACAGAGCTTTGCTCTGAAAGAGGAGATTTTCTCCTTATCTCTAGGGATTCCCTACTGATGATAATATTCTCTTGGGGATCTTTTCTTTAACTGACAGTCTCACCCAATGATGAGGCTGTCTTATTAAAAGAGGCATTTTCATCCAGATTTTGTGGGTCCCCATTTGGTCCCCTACTCACTGCACTGCAGTGTGATTAATTTTAATCTAATTAATTTTTAAATTCATTTAATTGAAGATTTTTTTTAAACGCCAAGCGTTGGGATTGTAGCACTGACGGCTATTTTGTTATTTTGCAGCGATCATGTCTCTCGACACCTCGTTCCCATTTGTTCGTTCAGAGGAGGGATTTCCCGAGGCGCCCTTGGACCGTGAGGTCCTGGCCATGATTAAGGAATACGACCCGGAATACAAGAGTCTCCACCTTTGGGGGTCGTGGTATAATCAGATCATCATGGGCCGACGGAGCTTCACATGCGCGGTGCCGTCAGAACCCATCACGGCGATTCACTATGCTACCCCACCCTCGGTGCAGTATGCCATAGAGATGGTGGATTGGACATCGAAGGGTTTTCTTCATCCGGCCATAGATGCAATCCCGGTCCAGCGTTCCATGGTTTTGGATATCCTAGGACGCCGTATCTGTCAAGACGAGGCGCGACCTTGGGGGCAATCATATAATATCGGTCTGATCCCCCGCCACCCAATCGGCTATCTGCCGTGGGCCCGGTATATCCTGTCGACGAAGAAGTCGCAGTTGATAAAGTTAGGATTGTACACCGCAGTGTACGTCTCTCTGTTCCAATATCCCACGCTCCCCACCTGGTGGTTCAAGGCCTTCCTGGAGCAGTGGAACATTCCTACCCACACTTTCCTCGCCATGGATCGGGAAGTGTCAATCTCTTTGGAAGAGTTTGCGAAGGTATCCGGTTTACCGGTCATGGGGGAACATTATGAGGAGTTGCTCCCGACGGATGAGTACGTCTTTGGTGCTAAGCTGGTGATAAGGGGGCTCACGCCGGAGAATGCTGTTTAACACCAGTTCCCAAGCTTGATTAAAGTGTTGAACATATATGAGTCTCTTTTTATCGAACATGGGAGTTGAGGAGTTAACTTTGAGGATTTCACTGCTCGGTTTCTTCGCCCAAGCGTCCTCTCATCAGAGGCTGCTAAGTTCGCTACCCTGGATGACCCTTTCGGTCTAGGTGTGGATAATCTGCCGGAAAAGGAGATAGATCAAAAGGGTTTTTTCCTTCCGGAATTCCCGACTATGTCTTTTGCAGAAATTGCGGCCCCTGGAATGGATGAGGAGGCCTTTTTCTTAGGATTTCTCGGGTTATGGTTGAGTTGGTTTGCGATTCCAATGCACTCTCACCGTATGCGGCCCTCCGTCTTTTACCCTGCTCATCGGATGGCCATCGGGGTAAAGGTGGCCGTTGGGATCGCTGGCTTGGCACACCTATATCATGGCCTCAGCCGAGCAGCGGATGCTAACGAGCCCGGGGTATTGCACGTGGTCTTCCCGATGCACTACTTTATGTCGTGGTTCGAGCTACAAACATCGGGTGTTTTCGGCATGCATAGAAGGCCCTCGTTCTACTACAGGTGCAGCTTTCCTCGCATTATACAGCTGATCGGCGCATCAATTGTAAATCCATCGCCACGAAATGCCAGGGGTTTACTCCTTCGCTCCCACACCGTTGGAGCCGGTGTGTCTTTCGTTGACAAGGTGTTGACTATTGGAAAAGCGTCTACCATTGCAGTGCGGCCATTGCAAGACACTTTCAAGAATGGAGCTTAAGTTTTAACGGCCCGGGAGACCCTTCACTTATATTCCATCAGACCGGGCTTCTTGGTGTTTAGGAAGAACGGGGAAACGATCTTCATGAGATATAACCCGCATCATTTCGCCCAACAGCTGAGCTATAATCAAGGGGTACCGCTGGAGGCTTTCTTATCGGAACCTGCTGCGACCGAAGAAGAGATGGAGAGAGCGCTGCATCATTTCATGCGTCTAAACACGGGCTCCCATTTCTTTATCAGTGAGCCGGCTTGCGCCCCACGACTTCTCAGGGTATATACAGAATGGTACAGTCATTCGACGGGAGCGGTCATAAAGGAGGAAAGACGGTTGCTGATCGACCGTAAGGGTGCACCTCCAGGTAGCGATCGCAATGCTCCTTTGGTGCCAAGGACCCCGGTAATCCCCCCTTTAAAAGATGCCAGAGCCGGACCTTCACGTGCGCAGAGTCCTCCACGCGGATTGCCGCTCTTTGATATTGCGGATGCACCCACAGCGCCCTGTGCTCCAGTGGAGACTGTGGTTATAGCCTCGCCGGAGTCTGGCGTGGGTGCAGACATCGGGACCCGCCGTCCCAAGGTGGCTGCTAAGCGTAAGTCAATCCCACGTGAGCCTAGGGTCGGAGGGCAGAAGAAAAAGAAGTCGCTCTTCGCTGCCGATGTCGCGTTCGGTCAGGAACCCCATGCTCCCTATGCCGAGGGCCTGATCGAATATGGGACTAACGAGGGATTAGTCATGCCGCCGCCGGATGATACAGACTTGGAAGCCGCTCTCGAAACTTCAGCGTGGTTGGCAAAGCGTGACGCGTGGCTAGCTGAGCTAGCATAATTAGGTAACTACTAGTCGCATTTATTGTATCATATTCTTCTCATTGCCTTTGACTAACGTTTTTCTTTCTTTTCTTCCAACAGGCATCACTGATGAGGAAGCCATTGCCGCTTCACTCAAGACCTTCCAAGAGGAGGAACGCCTTAGAGCGTCTTTAGGCCTCAGTAAGTTTCGATTCATCAAGTTTTTATTCTCCTTGTGTTATGGTCAATCTAATCTCTCCCTTTTTATTGCAGAAACCTCAATGCCGTTCCCGCCAAGCGACGCAAATGTTCTGCCAGTTGCCGATGTTCCCGCTTCCTCTGGGCCACCGCAGGAGGTTCGTCTTGAAGAGCCGATGAGAGATGCCTTAAAGGCTCCGGAGGCATCTTTAAATGAGGACGACGATGCTTCGATAAAGGAAGCGTCAAAGAGGTCCATCATGACGGCCCGGGAGGAAAGGAAGCGGTCGAGGCGTGAAGCAAAGGCACACAGGGCTGCTTTGGCCATTGGAGTGGGCCCCAGCACCGTTCCTCGAGCTGACACTCCGTCAGAAGAGTCCCCGGTCGCCCTATCTACAGCTCATAGATAGGCGATCCGCGCCAATAGAGAGGCTAACAACAAATCTACCTCAGGTAATACTTCTTTCGGAATTTCGTTATAAGACTCATAAAGCTGTCGGTTCTTATATATTTTATCTTGCAGGGCCAAGTCCGACCGAGGGGGAGGCGGAGACCGTTGAACCCAAGGAAACAGAGGAGGCGGCACCTGCCGAACCTGAGCCGACGGTGGGCAACGTCGCTGAGGCTTCGGAGCCTGAGATGGAGGTTGGGGGTCTGCAGCCGAGAAGGTCATTGATGCCGAGCCTGAAGTGGCGGCAGATGAAATGATCATTACAACTGAGCCCAGGGTGGTGGCGAACGAGGCGCTTGAGGCCGGCAACCTCGTGGTGACGGCGGATGAGCCGATGGAGACCGCGGAGACCGCGGAAGTAGCGGGTGATATGGGTACGACTCTTGGGGAAGAGTTAGCCACTCTCTCCCAAGAGTCTGGCAACGCTCCAATCATTGCCCTCCCCGTATACGATCTTCCGCCGTCTCCAGGTCTTGCGAGCACGACAACGGTCCCTATCGAGTCGGGTGATGAGGCCACGGGCGGTGGCCTCATGTCCATGGAGGAGGGAGTCACCTCCGTTTCAGCCGGCAGCTCATCAGGTAAATCCCAAGTTGCTGTCTTTCTTTACCTTACAATCCTTTCTGATAAGTTCACCTTTTTTTTTGTAACGCAGGTGCAGCCAGCGCTGATGCCCCATTGCTCGAGGGAGCACCTTCAACGACTGCCTTGGCGGTGGTCACTTCTCAACCCTCTCTCATACCATCGAAGATGTTGGAAGGTATGGGTTTGCAATTTATTAATCTTATCTTCCAAACGCATAATTTGTGTACTAAAGTCGCACTGTTATGTCTTTTCAGGAGTGCTCTTTGATCATCTATATCAAGTGTTGCTCCCATACTTCTCCTTCCCATCCGAACTCGCTTCTTCCTCTGGTGGCGCTGGTGAGCATGATTTCCATTGATATCTTTCTTTTTTTATTGATGGAGTTATTTCTAACCCCTTTTTTCTCATCTCGACTGCAGTGCTACAGATTGAAGGAGGGGATAAAAGATCGGCTGCGCCACCGGCCCTTCCGGCCCTGCCACCTGTCTCAGCTGGTACGGCGACTATCACATCGATAACTTTCCCCTTTTTATTTTTTGTACTGTTATCTGATCACATCTTGTTTCTTTTCAGCTGTCGTTCCGGTCTCGGTGCCCTTCGAGCCTCGCATTACAATGCCGGCGGGTCCTTATCTGAGACGTCTGTCTTCGAAAGGCGCCGTGAATAGTCTGCGCATGTTGAGTGACTACGTCGAGGAACTCGACGTTGAAACTCCTACATCTGCCGCAGACTTTGCTACGGCGGTTAACCCGATGCTGGTGATACTCGTGAACTTTCATGACGAGGGTATCATCGCATCTTGGGTTAACCATTGCAGGGAGATCGAGGCCCGCCTGCATCATTTGGAGTCGCTGCGTCCCGCTCCCGAGACCTTGGTCGCCAGCAATCAAAGAGCAGCGTGGATTGAGCAGAGAGCTTCTTACTTCCGCTATCTCGAACAAGAAGTCATTTCAAGGCGTAAGGAGCGCGGTGAGACTTCGAGCAAGTCTGCCCAACTGCATGCTCGGGTGGAGGCCAATGCTGCACGGCTGAAGGTTGTCTTTGAGGGCCTTCTGCAATGTCTTTCCGAAGGGTTATCATTGAGGTAACAGCTTGACGTTGTCGAGCGAGATGCACCCAGCCAGGAAGCAGCCCAGAAGGCGGAGGAGGAGCAACTTTCATCCTTCTTGCAGCAGCGAGCCCAGGTGGAAGCGGAGGTGGCTGCGGCAGCCACTCAGGAAGAGGCGCTGAAAGAAGTGCGAGAGCAGCTTGCGGATTTGTTAAAGACACTTCCTCCTCAGTAGCTATCCCTCTTTGTATCGTTTGTACTTGTAAATAAAAACAATGTACATATATATATATTTTTTTTATTCTTTAACACAATGTATCTTGTACCCAATCAAGTTTATGAATAAAAGTTACACATTTTTTGTAATGTCTTGTGTCATTTCTCCGCCTTTTCTTTCCTCTTATTATCAGCATACTGTCTTGATAAACACATTTGACCGATAATAGAGTAAGCATCTAGATTTCTTCACGAGATAGCGATGGCTTAGGCCGCAGGTTCAGATCTGCTGTCTAAGACTTTTCAACTCTATGAGCCGTGAGGGTCTCATAGAGACTTTTCTCCCTACGGATCGAGAGGATCTCGTAGGTGGGTTTTCTCCTTAGGAATCGTGAGGATTCCTAAGTGTGTTTTCTCTTATAAGTTGTAAGGATCCTATAAGAGAATTTTTCCCTCTTACGAGTCGAGAGGACCCGTAAACGGTTGTTTCCCTCCTTATCGAAACTCGACTTTGGAGAGTGAGACCCGTGAATAGTATGCAAGAGACCGTTTTAGACCGACTTGCAGGGTCCCATTGTTCAGGAAGCAAGTTTTTTAATCCCTGCTGCCTGAGGCTTCATCTTGCAAGTTGAGACGAATCGGGAATTTCCCGCGGAGACACTGGTTTCTCTGTGAGCCGACGCGAATCAGGAGGCTCTCGTCGAGGATGTTTGTTTCCCTGAGTTGAGGTATTTGCCAGAGATTATTTGTTTCCCTGGTGTTGAAACGAATCGAGAATTTCCCACGGAGACACTGGTTGCTCTGCGAGTCGATGCGAATCAGAAGGCTCTCGTCAAGGATTGTTTATTTCCCTGAGTTGAGGTATTTGCCAAGGATTATTTGTTTCCCTAGCGCCAAGGATTATTTGTTTCCTAGGGGTTGAAACGAGTCGAGAATTTCCCATGGAGGCACTGGTTGCTCTGCGAGTCGACGCGGATCAGGAGGCTCTCGTCAAGGATTGTTTGTTTCCTTGAGTTGAGGTATTTGCTAAGGATTATTTGTTTCCCTAGCGCCAAAGATTATTTGTTTCCTTGGGGTTGAAACGAGTCGAGAATTTCCCACGGAGGCACTGGTTGCTCTGCGAGTCGACACGGATCAGGAGGCTCTCGTCAAGGATTGTTTGTTTCCCTGAGTTGAGGTATTTGCTAAGGATTATTTGTTTCCCTAGCGCCAAGGATTATTTATTTCCCTGGTGTTGAAACGAGTCGAGAATTTCCCACGGAGGCACTGGTTGCTCTGCGAGTCGACGCGGATCAGAAGGCTCTCGTCAAGGATTGTTTGTTTCCCTGAGTTGAGGTATTTGCTAAGAATTATTTGTTTCCCTAGCGCCAAGGATTATTTGTTTCTCTGGTGTTGAAACGAGTTGAGAATTTCCCACGGAGGCACTGGTTACTCTGCGAGTCGATGCGGATCAGGAGGCTCTCGTCAAGGATTGTTTGTTTCCCTGAGTTGAGGTATTTGCCAGAGATTATTTGTCTCCCTGGTATTGAAACGAATCGAGAATTTCCCACGGAGACACTGGTTGCTCTGCGAGTCGATGCGAATCAGGAGGCTCTCGTCAAGGATTGTTTGTTTCCATGAGTTGAGGTATTTGCCAAGGATTATTTGTTTCCCTAGCGCCAAGAATTATTTGTTTCCTTGGGGTTGAAACGAGTCGAGAATTTCCCACGGAGGCACTGGTTGCTCTGCGAGTCGACACGGATCAGGAGGCTCTCGTTAAGAATTGTTTGTTTCCTTGAGTTGAGGTATTTGCTAAGGATTATCTGTTTCCCTAGCGCCAAGGATTATTTGTTTCCTTGGGGTTGAAACGAGTCGAGAATTTCCCACGGAGGCACTGGTTGCTCTGCGAGTCGACGCGGATCAGGAGGCTCTCGTCAAGGATTGTTTGTTTCTCTGAGTTGAGGTATTTGCTAAGGATTATTTGTTTCCCTAGCGCCAAGGATTATTTGTTTCCCTGGTTTTGAAACGAGTCGAGAATTTCCCATGGAGGCACTGGTTGCTCTGCGAGTCGACGCGGATCAGGAGGCTCTCGTCAAGGATTGTTTGTTTCCCTGAGTTGAGGTATTTGCTAAGGATTATTTGTTTCCCTAGCGCCAAGGATTATTTATTTCCCTGGTGTTGAAACGAGTCGAGAATTTCCCACGGAGGCACTGGTTGCTCTGCGAGTCGACGCGGATCAGGAAGCTCTCGTCAAGGATTGTTTATTTCCCTGAGTTGAGGTATTTGCTAAGGATTATTTGTTTCCCTAGCGCCAAGGATTATTTGTTTCCCTGGTGTTGAAACGAGTCGAGAATTTCCCACGGAGGCACTGGTTGCTCTGCGAGTCGACACGAATCAGGAGGCTCTTGTCAAGGATTGTTTGTTTCCCTGAGTTGAGGTATTTGCCGAAGACACTGGTTTCTTCGGAGTTGGGATGAGTCGTCGAGATCTGGCTTCGTTTTCTGGCGGAGCCTGTTGGGAAAGTATGGTTCCCTTTTCGTTTGCGCCCTTGGATTATATACAGGGATCGATGTGATCTTAACTGTAGGGCCAAAGTTTTATCATCATTTTTTTTATTTCCGCGATGCTCTATCATTTCAGCTTTTATATCGCGAAGGTCGCGATTGCCCCATCATTTCGGCTATTTTTCGCGGTGCCCAATCATTTCGACTGTTTATCTTATTTTTACTCGCTGCTTTTTATTGCGAGTTGCCCAATCATTTCGGCTATTTCGCATGCATACATTTTTACTTGCTGCTTTTTATTGCAAGTTGCCCCATCATTTCGGCTATTTTGCATGCATGTGCGGCCTACTGGCTTTTCGCCGTAAACCTGAAATTAGATACCGATTTCGGCATCAGCACCGCTACAACTGGGATATTGCCAGGAGCGAATCATCATCTGCCTCTGTCGATGTCGAACAAAGGTGGCTTAGTGACCAGGGTTAGGGTCCTGTCGGCTAAGGCTTTTGACTTCATGAACCTTAAGGGTCTCACAAAGGTATTTCTCCCTACAGGTCGTGAGGATCTTGTAGGTGTATTTTCTCCTTAGGAATCGTGAGGATTCCTAAGTGTTTGTTCCTCTGTAAGTCGTAAGGATCCTACAGGAGGGTTTTCTCCTCATAAATCGAGAGGATTTACAAGGGTTGTTCACCATGCGAACATATCCCCAGTCACGGATGGGACTTGGTTAGGGAAATGTTTATTTGCGCCCGTGGATTGTATACAAGGGCCAGTATTGAGCCACTTGTAGGGCAATATCGGAAGTTGTGGGGGTTGCTTAAGCACAGGTTTAGGTCTCTGTAACTTAAGACTTTCAAATCTTATGAGCCGTGAGGGTCCCATAAGAGTGTTCTCCTTACGAGTCGTGAGGATCTCGTAAGTGTATTTTCTCCTTAGGAATCGTGAGGATCCCTAAGTGTGTTGCTCCCTTGTGAGTCGTAATGATCTCACGCGGGTGGTTTCTCCTTACAGGGTCGAGAGGACCCTGTAAGTGTCTTTTAATTAGGTTGCGCCCTTTTGGGTTTTTACAAACACTCGCCGGTAGTCCTGCTGTTTTTACTCACGGAGCCCTTTCGGGTTTTCATCCGTGCCCATTTTGCTTATGGACATACCGTTTTTTTTATTCTTTTTATTTTCTTCTCTCTTTTTTTTTACGAGGTCGCGCCCTTTCGGGTTTTCACGAACACTCGCCGGTAGCCCTGCTGTTTTTACTCACGGAGCCCTTCTGGGTTTTCATCCGTGCCCTTTTTGCTTATGGACATACCGTTTTTATTTATTGTATTTTTCTTCTTTTTTTTTATCTAGTCAGCCTACGGATGCTGCGGTATTAGTTTAAGGACATTTCGGTCCACTATTAGTTTAAGGACGTTTCGGTCCGTCATGGAGAAGGCTGGCTATTGCTTATAAAGCTTGAGCTTAGGAAGATAGCGAGCGGACATAGTCGTCGTCATCTATCATTGACCTAGGCTGTGGCTCATCAAGCGTAGTATCTCTTTAGGAAGCGACCGTTTATTGGCCTGAGAGGCCTTTCACCGTGCATATCTATGAGTAGATAGGCCCCACCCTGGTAGACCTTATCTATGATGTATGGGCCTTCATAGTTTGGCTCAAACTTTCCCCGCTTGGTGCGATTGGGGATCATAGGCCTTTTGACCACTAGCACGAGTTCGCCTTGGCGAAATGTCCTCGGTCGGGTCAATCTTTCATATGAGCGCGTCATCTTTGCTTTATAAGCTTCCAGATTTTGTTGCGCTATGAGCCGTGTTTCTTCAAGGGCATCAAGCTCCTCAAGCCGAAGGTGAGCATTTTCTTCGTTCGTCAGCTCGTAGTGGACTGCCACTCGTAGCGAGGGTAACTCTATCTCGAGGGGGAGTACTGCTTCTGTACCGAATACCAACGCATATGGCGTTGCGTTGGTGGCCGTCTTGAACGTTGTTCGATATGCCCAAAAAGCTTCTTGCAGTCTCTCGTGCCAGTCTTTCTTATTTCGGGACACCGTCTTTTTCATGATCTTTGTCAGGGTCTTGTTGAAGGCCTCGGCTAGACCATTAGCTCGTGGATTATAAACCGAAGAATATCTCCAGTCTATATTATACTGCTGCGCGAAGCGACTGATCTTGTGGCTTCTGTAGGCTGGCCCGTTATCGGAGATGATCCGTCGCGGAGTTCCAAACCGATATATGACGTGCGTCCTGAAGAAATGGAGGATATTCTCCGTCTTCACTTCTCTTAACGGTACTGCTTCTGCCAATTTAGAGAAGTAGTCAGTCGTCGCCAGGATGAAACGATGTCCCTTGGACGATGCTGGTTCGATGGGGCCGACTATGTCAGTTCCCCACATTTCGAACGGCCAACTAGCCACCGTCGGGTGTAGCGGATTTGGATGCTGATGGATGAAATCCCCGTGAATTTGACATGAGTGGCACTGCTTCGCATACTCAAGGAAGTCTTGAATAATCGTGGGCCAGTAGTAGCCTATCCGTTTGATCTTCAACTTCATCTTTGGGCCTGCTTGGTGAGAACCGCAGATTTCGTCATAAACTTCCTGGACGACTTTTTTCGCTTCGTCAGGTCCCAAGCATCTCAGCCACAGTGAATCGAATGACCTCTTGTATAGAGTATCATTGACGAAGGCGAAAGACAAAGCTCGTTTCATGAGCTGATGTCTTGTGGACGCTTCTTCAGGCGTTCGGTGGTATTTGAAGTAGTCTGTAAAGACTTCTCTCCAATCCCCAGCCTTTTCCCGGTCTTTTATTTGTAAGGTCGTCTGTTCATTCACCCCCTTCTCTTCGGATGATTCCGGAGATATTTCTGCTGGGGCAAGCACCCGACGGCTTTGTACCACGATTCTAACGTCATCGAGGTTCTCGTCAGCCAGTTTGGCCAACGTGTCTGCTTTGCTGTTTTCCGCGCGCGGTATGCTTTCCAAAGTATAGGAGGGAATTTGGGTCAACAGTTGTTACACCTTTTCACCGTACTTCACCAACTCCGGTTTGCACGTTTGGTAGTCGCCGTTTACTTGACTAACGACCAGTTGAGAATCTCTGTATATGAGGAGGTTTTCAATTCCCATGTCAATGGCGATCTCGAGGCCTGCTATCAAAGCTTCGTATTCGGTTTCGTTATTTGTCCTCGGCTCTGTTAAGGAGAAAGCGAAGCGCATTATCCCTCCTTATGGAGTTATGAAGATGAGGCCTACCCCCGATTTGATTATAGGGGCGTTTTGTCTGCGCTTCTTCAGGAAAGATGCCCCATCGAAATAAAGCTCCCATCGGGCATCACCACCGTCGATCGCATCAAACGCATGTTCGTCTGGAAGATCGTAATTCAAAGGAGAATCGGCAGGTATCGGGTGCTCAGCAAGGAAGTCGGCGATGGCCTGGCCATTCACTGCCTTGAGAGGTTGATACGTTATCGAGAACTCCATCAAGAGCAGGGCCCATTTAGCGAGTCAACCCGTCAATATGGCCTTTGACATTAAATACTTAAGAGGGTCTACTTTTGAAATGAGACGGACCTCGTGCACCAACGCATAGTGCCTGAGCTTTGTTATCGCGAATATCAATGCCAGGCAGTGTTTTTCAATAGGGGAGTAGTTGCTTTCTGCCCCCAGTAGAACTCGACTTAAGTAATAAAGAGCTCTCTCTTTCCCTTGATCATTCTCTTGCGCCCATAATGCGCCTAAGGAACCTTCGAGGGCGGTTGTGTAAAGAATGAGAGGCTTTCCCTTAACCGGAGCAGCCAACACTGGCGGGTTCTGCAAGTTCTGTTTAATCTCGTCCAGCGCGCCCTGGCATTTTTGATCCCAGACGAACGGGGTTCCCTTCTTCATCAGGTGACTGTAAGGACGACACTTGCCCGAAAGGTTGGCTATAAATCGCCGTATATACGCGAGCTTCCCTTGGAGAGATCGCAGCTGCTTAAGAGTCCTTGGCAGAGGCATTTCCATGATCGCCTTGATCTTGGACGGATCTATCTCGATACCTCGGTGTCGGACGATGAATCCCAGGAATTTTCCTAAAGAAACTCCGAATGCACACTTGAGAGGGTTCATCTTCAAGTTGTATTGCCGAAGGCGTTGAAATACTGTCTTCAGATGCTCAAGATGTTCTTCGTATGATTTGCTTTTAACCACGAGATCGTCGATATAGCATTCGACGATTTCGTGTATAAGGTCATCAAAGATCTGCGTCATGGCCCTTTGATAGGTGGCACCGGCGTTCTTTAAACCGAAGGGCATCACCTTGTAGCAGAATACACCCAGAGGAGTCCTGAAGGCAGTGTGCTTCTGGTCTTCTGGATGCATTTTTATCTGATTATATCCTGACGAGCCGTCCATAAATGAGAAAACCTCATGAGTGGACGTGTTGTCTATCATCAGTTCGGTGACTGGCACCGGGAAATCATCCTTTGGGCAGGCTTTATTGAGATCCCGAAAATCCACGCATATGCGCACCGTCCCATTTTTCTTCATCACCGGGATTATGTTGGCGATCCATTCAGGGTATTGAACTTCCTGAATGAAGCCAGAGTTGATCAGCTTCTTGACCTCGGCGTTGATACTCATCTCAAGCTCGAGCCGCATTCTTCTTGGTGCCTGTTTGACTGGCTTGACGTCCGGGGATATTGCCAATTTGTGCACAGTAATTTCTGGATCTAGTCCCGGCATTTCGGAGTAGTTCCATTCGAAGCAATCTTTGTGCTGTATAAGCAGGGTCTTTTAACGCAGCCACCCTTTCTTCAGATAGCAGCTCACTGACGAATGTCGGTCGTGGATCGTTCGCCGTCCCCAACTCGATTTTCTTGAGGTTATCTGCAGTGGTATGTATTCCATCCTCCAATTCTTTCGGCGCTGGCGGAAATTCTGAGATTACCTCGTCGTTGCTGTTTTCGAAGCACCAGGGAAGGTCATCCATGTTCTCGGGCCCTTCATTTAATATTGTTATCATGTGACAAGTGCGAATCCGCTTCCAATCCCAATGTGGAATTGGTTCTATTCTTGCGGCTTTGGGTTCATGCTTATGTGGCGGCGCTACCCTCCAGTTGTCAGACAGAGCGAATTTGCCAAGCTGATACTGATCTTCAACCCAATTCTTGAAGGTGAAGCAATCTTCAAGAGGATGCCCTATTACTCGATGGTAAGAGCAATAGTTTAGGTCAGAGACTTCGCCTGCTTGTTCGGGGTGCTTGGACTCCGGCAGTGTAAGCATCTGATGTTTTAGAGCAAGCTCAAGTATCTTCTTCGTCTTGTCCCGAGGAAACGAGTACGCTCGACCCATTTTCTTCATGAGGGACAGATCAATAACGCTCGACTCCCGCTTGCGTGGCTTCTTAGCCCCGCTTTGTTGCTGTTGAGCGTCTTTTTGGCCTTTCGGCTTGTTTCTGCTTCTGCGTCCAGCCTTTTTTATAACAGGTTGGCAGGGGGCGGCACTTTCATCTTTGACGGCCTGTTGAAGGAGGCGTTGCATTTTGTCTTTCTCGTAGATGGCCATCTCGCGGTTGTGATCATCTTGGACTTTTTGACCAGCTTCCCTTATAAGCCTGTCCATTTGTTCTTCAAACGACGGATTGGGCACTCTTATATCAGGAACTTTTACTGGTTCAGGATTAGCGTCCTCCTGTTGAGCATCTGCTTCTTCATTGAAGTTATGCACGACGTAACAGTCGCGGAGCAGCTCTCGTTTCTTGGAGCGAATGTATCCGAGCCTGATCGTCTCCATCCTGCCACTAGGCAGCTTGTGCTGAGTTCCGGGGACGTTCCAGACCCTGTCATAGAATTTGGCCTTCCTAACGGTCTGTTTGAAGGGTATCTTTTGGCACTTCAACAGCCTCTTCAAGCCTTCTGTATAATATCTGGGTAGACGGATGGGTTGAAGCCTGTCCAGCGTAGGATCTGCACCGTGCCAGATTTCTTTCTCTACTTTGTTTTCTTCAGAGCGGTAGAATAGAATTTCCTTCTCGCCTTCTCGCCTGGGAGGGATATAGAACGTCTGCAGCTCCTCTATACTGTCGGTATCAAGCGCATCCAGTTCTTTATAATGTTTAAGCGGCACCATAGCGACTTGTAGACTTTGCTCTTCGTCAGCGGAAGCTCGTATTGAAGGTCGAGCAGAGAATACCGCTTGAACCTCATCCTCCGAATCACTACCAAAGATCAACGTAGGAGCGGATGGTGCCGGCTTAGTGTATTGGGGGGACCTGAATAAACTATCTCCTCCTCTTCCTCGGTATCACTGCCGAAGACAGGGATGGTTGCGTTAGTTTTGTTCTCCGGCTTGCGACACCTTTCCGTGTCTTCGAAATTCGGCAAGAAGTATTTGGCATCTTCATATTTACGAACTTCATTTACGGAAAACGGATTCAGTTCTCCTGTCACGGTATACTCGAGACCATCCCTAAAATATTTCATACACTGATGCTGTGTAGAAGGGATGATGTTGTACTCGTGTAACCATGGCCGGCCCAGTAGAGCGTTGTAGCATGTCTTTGCATCTATGACGTGGAATTTAATGTCCGTGACGAGCAGCCCAAAGCGTAGCATCAGTATCACAGATCCAAGAGTTTTTGATGATTGGGAGTTGAACCCGGAGATGGTGATCTTGTCCCGAGCAAGGTGCTGGACGCTCATGCAGTTTCTTTTAACACCCGCACATTGAGAAGGTTAACGGAGGATCAATTGTCGATCAGGATTTTGCCTATCTTTATATCGTGGCAGTATCCTGAGACATAAAGGGGGCGATTGTGTTCGCACGTCCCAAGGAGAAGGTCCTCATCGCCAAAAGTGATATCTGCCGTGTGCACTTCTTCCAATTCATCCTTCATCTTTTCTTCGGCCAGGAAAGCTTGGAACTGCTCTGGGTCCTGTAGTGCCTTAATTAACGAATCTCTCGCCTCCTTTGATAGTAAAAGGGCGTCAAGAATGCTGAGCTGCGATGGTAGTTTCCTCATATGCGCTAAGACGTTGTAATCCACCTTATTTTTCTTCGGCGGGTCTTTGGCAGCTAGCTCTTCCATGACTTGGTCATCTAGGACGATGTCCTCAGAGACTTTTTCTTTCCCTTTATCTTTTTTGTTTGGGGGTCCGAGATTCTTTTCGGGCAGCGTGCGATTACGCAACCGGATATTTTCACAAATTTTCGGCTCTTCTTCTTTTCCCGAGGTGGACTCTTTAAAGAGGGGGCCAAGCTCCAGCTCCTCATCAGAATCGCTCCCGAACGTGAGCACTTGTGACCTGCCGGTGTTAACCATGCAACAATCGCCAGTAGTTCTTTTAAGCCCTACGGTCTTATTTCTTCGCTCCCGACGAGTTTTGCGCTTTTCCCGCTTGAAGCGTTGTCTATGAGCAACGTATCCTTGCCACCATTTATCGAAAGCTATGCACTCTTGAGTGGGATGCGAAATCTTCTGATGATATAAGCAATAGGAGGGGTGCATTTCTATTTCACCAGTAATTTTTCCTTCGGAGGATGGTAGCTTCATACCCATTGACACGGCTTTAGCAAACCTCTTCCTCATCTTGAATTTGATTTTATCCACAGTGGGTGTACTTTGCTCCAGCGGGAGTATCTCAATTCTTTCATCAAGGCGTTGGCGTTTGGCTCTTTCGAATATAACCTCCTCGAGCTCCCGATCAGCTTTGCTTTGTAAGAGAGCTTCATTGAGGAATGCATCGATTACTTCATTCGATGGCTCTAGAATTTTTGGTTCGGAATCTGCCGCCAGCGTTTCAGTACAAGGAGTCTCCTCATCGTTCGTGAGCGAATGGGAAATCATATGACAGCTCGCCACATATTCCTCGGATTCATCTGACGAACTATCTCCCTCATCTTCCTCTTGAAAGACATGGTTGAGGAACTCTTGGAATGTAATGGGAGTCCGTGCTTTCTGGTTGTATTCCTCCAACGCGTCAATTTGTTTTTGCAAGTCCGTACGCTTGTCACCAGGCTTCACGGGCTTCTTTGACTTCTTTTTCTTCTTCTTTGAAGATTTCGACGGCTGGTTATGAATGCTTAGGCCACCTTCATCGATCTTTTGAGTTGGACGAGGCTTCAATATCCCTTCAATGATCTGCGGCTCCAACGGGTTCTTCCACTTGATCGCTGGGCATGTCTGAAGATCGTTCAGCATCCTCTTTGTCTTGGCTGATAATACAACCTCCCAAGGAGCTTCTTCGACGACGGAGCATGTTGCCCCCGGCGTATTCGTCCCCTTAGATGTGTGGGGCTACGGGGGATTCACCTTCCATTTGTCAGATAACGCGAATTTGCCCTGTCGGTATTGGTTTTCAAGCCAATTTTTGAAAACGTAGCAATCTTCGATCGGATGGCCCAGTACTCGATGATAAGGACAGTAGTTGGGCTCATTGACATCACTTGGTTGCGACTGACGTTTTAGATCTGGCAGGTTTATGAATCGGTTGCGCAACGCCAGCTCGAATAACCTTCTCGTCTTATCTCGGGGAAAGGAGTAAGAACATCCTAGCCTCTCCTCAAGGGCCACGTACGAACGCGTATTATTTTGACAAACAACCGGCTTCGAGTCGCTCGGTTGTTTTTGAGCATTAGCGAGAACGATCGCTTTTCCCTTCCCCTTGTCATTTCGGGAGTCCGGCTTTGGAATAGGAGGTTTATGGCCCATCTGATCCATTTGCGCTAGTTTGTCAATCAAGGCCTGGAAGGTAGTCGGCTTGAAAAATATCAAAAATTGCGAGATGGTTGCTTGCGGATCAAGGGTTCCCACAAACATACCTACTGCGGGAGCTTCTTCAATGCGTTGCTCGCACATCGACCATAAGTTTCGCCACCGTATAGCATATTGGACCCATGTCTCGCCTGGCTTTACCCTGGTGTTAATCAGTGCCGTCATCGGGGTGCGTTCACTGGCGCTTGCAAAACGCTGAGTAAACAACAGCTCCATCTCCGAAGGTCTTGATAGAGTCATTCGGGAGCTCAGAGTACCACTCGAACGCTGTATCTGATAAACTTCCAACAAACTGACGAAGCAAAAACTTGTCATCACCGCCGGTGTTGCCGCAAAGTGCCCTGAACTGGGCAACATGCTGGTGATGATTGCCCGTCCCCTTGTAGACGTGGAACTTGGGAATTGTGTAACCGGGCAGGTACTTGATTTGGTCGTACCAACTTGGATATGGACGCCCTATTCTTACGACCTGGCCAGCTGCTTCAGTCGCATGATGAACCCGTATTTGCTGGGCTATGTACTCGTCCAAGTCAGCTTTGGAGATTGTCTCTTCTTTAGCTGCTGACAGAGCTGGCGGAGGATTCGACGTCTCTCCCTTATCGTCTTCAAGGATGATCGGGGGATCTTCGGCCGAAGGATCTTGTTGGATCATCATCCCCACCATGTCTTGGAACAGGAGGCCCATACGCTGTATGTTGGCTGCTTGTTCAGCAGCCTCTTTATCCTTCTTTTCCAATATTCGACGAAGGAATTCGGCGTCGGTTTCTTCCTCCTGGCGTTCATCCGAAGACGTTTCAGGGTTTTCTTTTGGCCCAGTAAGTGCGGCCATAGCGTTCATCATCTCTTGGAGCTTCTGCTGCTGCTCCTGCGCTTTGGTCACGGATCGCGTAAGTGGTCGATGACCCGTAGATATGCGACTGCCCTCCTTACCAGACGCCATACAGACGGTATGAACTACAACGCCCCCAGACCTAGGGCGTTTGGGTTCACCACCTTTGATATTCGTCATCGGCGTCGGCACTTTCTCCGGCCTTCTTCTTTTATGGGCCGTAGAAGTTGAGGGGGCCGTTGCTTTGGGCACCCAAGCGGTCGTCGCCTTTCGTTGCTTGACCAGGGGATGTTCTTTCTGCGGACCTTTCGACTTCTTATGCTGGCGAGAGAAATTAGGATCAATAACAGATTCTCGGACTCGTCGCCATGTCTTGTAGATCCTGGAGGACAGCGATTGAGGAGGCTGCTCCGGCTTTTTTGTTTCCATGGCAGTCTCTACCGGTGGAGGAGATCTCCTGAGCACCGCAGTTGGTGAGTTCCTGCGTACCCTATTCAGCAACTCAAAGCTATTCCCGGTTGGAACAGCAACATTGACTTCCGCCGTTGGAGCCGGTGGAGTTATCCCAGAAGGGGAGTTGCCCCCAGTCTTCTTTACCCGGCGCCAGTGACGTCGTCGGGCGTGACGAGTCGTCGGTATTGGCGACAGAAACAGCTTCTTCTTGCCCCCTGTTCGGGTGTGGGGCGGTTGCCGGTGTTAGCCTATTGAAAACTGATGTCTTTTGAGCAGCAAGAGTAGGAGTGGGAGTTGGGACGGTCAATCTTGTAAAGACCGATCTCTTAGCAGGAGAAGCCGCCTTGACGACTTCAAGAGCAGGTTTGGGTACTCCTTTTGGAATAACCCTTTCCGGGACTGCAAGCTTCATCGTGGGCTCACAGGAGTTTTGGCCCAGTCTGGAGAAGACCGAGGCACCGGTGTTGGGCGACCCGTTGAGAGGGGCCGCAGTAACTGAAAGTCGATCGAAGACCGACTTCTTAGGAGCTTCTTGTACGGGCATGGGGGTGCTGAAGCTTTTTGGCGGAAGCATAGTTCCAAAAAACAGCCCCGTGGTGGCTTGAGTAATCTGCTCCACGGGCATGGTGAACAAAGAGGCCGCTTGGGGCCCGTAGGTTATGCCCCCAGTTGAGGCCAGACGCGAGCTGCAGCTGCAGTTGGAGCACTTCGAACAAGTTGAGGCCATCGATGCTTGACTTCTCTTCTGCACCAAGCAAGAGACCAAATCTTAGTAAACTTGAAATCCAAAGGCAACCGTTAACAAACCGCGATTGGTTCGCGAAGATGACACACGAAGTGTGGAGTGGAAAGAGGAAAAGGTCCCACCGGGCGTGCTAGAATCTGTTCCCCTCCGAATGGCGGCGGAGACGACGTGAGGACGTCTGGCCTGAGATTCGGGGCAGATGCTATATGGTTTTATCCGTCTGCCTCTCCGAAGATGCCAAGTTGATTTATGGCACCGTGTATCGGAGGTTTAGACGGATGCGGCCGATGTAGCAGACTTCGTCGGATTCCCCCTCGCTTGAAGGGTTTTTGATTGTGGGGACGCTCTTCCCTGCAGGCGCAAGCCCCTGCAGTTAATTACGCTACCGCATCGCGGTAACAACTTTCTCCTTCTCCAGAATTTCACTTCGTGTCGTGGGTGTTTGTTTTGTTTGTGGTTGCCCGTGGATTGTATACGGAGACTGAGTAATGCCGTCGCCCGTAGGACATGGATTAGTCCAAATCCGTATTTACTTAGATTTGGGTTTGGTGTTTTTAGTTTAAGGATACGTTAGCCGTATTGAGGCTAAGATCAACTTAAACATTCGTTAAGGATACGTTAGTCCTGTTTTGAGACTAAGATCAACTTAACGTGATGATCCATTTAATATATGGCCATCGGGACTCGTCACCTCTCTGACGTCGTTGAAGGATTACAACGATAGGGGTCAGAGGAGTTCAGAGATGTACCCTTGAACCAAAGTTGATTTGGAGTTTTATAGTCCATTTGAATGTTTAAGGATACGTTAGCCGTGTTTGGGGCTAAGATCAACTTAAACGGGATCGTTTAGATCCGACAAAAGAGCATTTGGAGGCTCTATTGTTCCAGTTTAGGGACGTAGTGGTCCGTGTTCCAGTTTAGGGACATGGGGGTCCATTGCCAGTTTAGGGACGTGGTGGTCCGACATTAGTTTAGGGACGTTTCGGTCCGACATTAGTTTAGGGACGTTTCGGTCCGATATTAGTTTAGGGACGTTTCGGTCCGATATTAGTTTAGGGACGTTTCGGTCCGACATTAGTTTAGGGACGTTTCGATCCGATATTAATGAGTGGTCGTTGGGACCCGTCACCTCTCTGACGTCGTTGAGGAATTACAACGATAGGGGTCAGAGGAGTTCGGAGATGTACCCTCGAACCGGTTGTAAATTGATTCAGTCAATTTAATTTGAGGACTTACGGCCATGATTGGGCTAGGTCCAGTTGAAAATGTTCAACATTTTATTTGCTTTTGCATTGCATTTTATTTTTATTTGGGTTCTACCCATAAAGGATGCAGGGCATCAATTTGTTTTGGGCTCTGCCCATTTATAAATGATGCGCAACATCAATTTTACTTGGGCTCTGCCCTTTATTGCTTTGCAATTTAACTTGGCCTGTTAGGTCTTTTTGACTTGGGCTTGGCCTATTTTTCAAATAATACATTGCATTTCAGGCGCTTTGCGCCAATCAAAGAGCGCAAGCGCTTGTGGTGACGACACGTGTCATGCAAGCGCAGTGCGCTGCGCTTGCACTGCTGACACGTGGCGCGCTCTGGTGAGTTGCGCCAATTTCAGAGAGCAAAGCTCTATTTCAAAAGCGCATAGCGTAAATGGTTCAGACGCTGACACGTGGCGCTCTCACAAGAGCGCAACAGCGCAGTTTGCAAGTGCAAGGCACTTTAAATTTGAGAATTTTTTAGATTCAAGAACCAAAGGTTCATAAAAGAAGTGCAAAGCACTGTTTGCTTTCTTGATCTAATTTAGATCAAAGAAAACAAGTTTTTCTTATCTCAAAGAACCAAAGGTTCATAAAAAGCGCAAAGCACTGTTTTTGTTTGTTTTTTATTGAAGATCATTGATCTTGTTTTTAGATCCATGATCTGTTCATAAGAGAATTTTCTCTTTTTCTAAAGGCTTTTTACCTTTTTTTGTTCTTGAGGATTTCTCTCCAATTCTTCAGAGCTCTCTCTGTTTAATTTCTCACAAAATGTTGATGCCTTTGAATTGAGGTTTAGGGTCCTTTTTATAGTGCCCATAAATTAGTTAAATTTGTTAAAGAGATCTTTCTCTGAGTGATTTGGGGAATTTTCCCCACCATTGGATCTTTGATCCAAGGGCTTCTGTTTTACAGAAGAAAATCTTCTTATTTTAATAAGAACAGAAAGATTTCTTTAAAAATCTTAATTCTGTTTGGCGCAAATACCCCAGCGCGTGACACGTGTCACGCAGCGCACAGCGCAGCGCAACTGCGCTAGCGCATCTGCGCTGACACGTGTCGCGCAGCGCAACTGCGCTAGCGCATCTGCGCTGACACGTGTCGCACAGCGCAGTGCTTGCGCAACTGAAGCGTTACTTCCTTTAATTTTGCTTAAAATAGAGCTTTGCTCTGATTGAGCGCTCCTTCTTGGGCGCTGTGCTGATGTATCAGCGCTTGACATGTGGCGCGTTGCGCCCGAGATTTGAAGCGTTGCTTCAAAATTTGAATTTTGAATTTCAACAGAGCTTTGCTCTGATTGGGGAAACAAAACTCTGTCAAAGGGAAAGTCAGATCTCGATGGATCGATGGCAACGTCTACATCCCAGAAGATCAATACGGCGTTCCTTCCCGACACCGCAGAAAGCGGAGTAATTCAACCCTGACACCGTCAAGAGCGGAGCAAGTCAACTCCGACACCACAGAAAGCGGAGCAAGTCAACCCCGACACCGCAGAAAGCGGAGCAAGTCAACCCCGACGCCGCAGAAAGCGGAGCAAGTCAACCACGACGCCGCAGAAAGCGGAGCAAGTCAACCACGACACCGCAGAAAGCGGAGCCAGTCAACCAATAATCCCTCGATTCGTCTCAACTCGCAAGGGGAAACCTTAGACAATGGGGATAAGGACCTATTTCCTAAGCATTAGGACCCTGCAAGTCGGTCCAAGATGGGCCATTGTATACTATTCACGGGTCACACTCTCCAAAGTCGAATCTTGACAAAGAGGGAAATAACCACTTACGAGTCCTCTCGACTTGTAAAGGAGAAAATTCTCTTGTGAGATCCTTACGACTCTCAAGAGAAAATGCACTTAGGAATCCTCACGACTCCTAAGGAGAAAATACACCTACGGGATCTTCACGACTCGTAGCGAGAAAAGTCTTTATGAGACCCTCACGACTCATAAAGTTGAAAAGTCTTAGGCAGCAGACCTGAACCTGTTTCCTAAGCCATCGATACCTTACAAGGAGGTTAAGATGGACTGCTATCTACTATCTACAGGCCACATTTGCTAAAGTAACATGCCAATGACACAGCAAAGAAAAGAAAACAATAGTACAAGATAAAACAATGTGTCTTTTATTCATGAATTCAATTAAATACAATATACATCATATAAAAGAATTTAAAAAAATGAATGAAAGCATGTTATTCATAAATTACAAATTTTCAGTGATATAAAGATGGCTACCGAGAAGGAGGCGTTTACAACAAATCAGCCAGCTGCTCGCGTGCTCCCCTCAATCCTTTCTTACAATCGGCCGCCGCAGCCAACTCCGCTTCGACTCGGGCCCGCTGTCGCAGACAAGACGAAAACTTTTCATCGGTGCCCAGCATGGCAGCTTCACAGTCCTGCACGACCCGCTCCGTAGAGTCAAGCGCCCGTCTCAGTGTCAACCCATCCGAAATGCATCGCTGCATATTGTCAAAGACAGGTTTCAACTGCGCATCATTCGCTTCGACCTCGGTGCGCAACCGGGTAGATTCGCTTGAAGCTACTTCGTGTTCTTTTCGCCTCAGGGTCATATTTTGTTCAAAATGACGAAGGAAAGGAACGCTCTGCTCAACCCATGCAGCCCGCTGGGAGTTCAAAGCTGATACTTCAGGAGCAGGACGCTTGAGCTCAATCTCATGCAGGCAGGCCTCGATCTTCCTGCAGTAATTAACCCAAGACTCGACGACGCCTTCATCATGAAAGTTCACGAGCGTCGCCGGTATGGGATTAACCTCAGCAGCAAAGTCTGTAACAAATACGAGGGCCTCGGCGTCAAGATCCTCGACGAATTCGCTCAACATTCGCAGGCTAGTCGCAGCACCCCTGGAAGATGGGCGTTTAGCAAAGGGCCATGCCAGCATTAGGATGCGAGACTCAAACGGAGCTGGAGCCGACGCGATTATTGCAAAACAAATTATGGTCAAATGTCGACTCTGTAGGTAAAAAGAATATACGAGCGATGGAGTCTACTATACCGGCTGTGGCAGATGGCAAAATTGGGAGTACCGGAGGTGCGGCTATCCCCTCGTCTCCTCATCCGATCCGTGACGCTGCAATCAATATAAAAGAAGACTTAGCGATAATACGGCTATTCATAAAAGAAAGAAAGAAACAATAACTGAAGGATATACTAATCAATACCAGCGGGCGGAATGACTTCCGACTGAAAGGAGAAGTGCGGGTTTAGCACCTGGTATAAATGGTCGAAAAGGAATCCTGCAGAATTGCAACAATACACGGTCAGCATAAGGAAGACGGTGTTCATAGTTAAACTTGATAAATCGCAAAGCTATACCTTCCAGCATTTTGAAAAGGAATCCTGCAGAATTGCGACAATACACGGTCAACCCTAAATTTCCAATACAAGTTTTTACAAAAAAAATCCAAAAAAATCCATAAAGGGGTATTTTAGCCCGAGCACAAGTTATAAGTAATTATTTTGCTTTTTAATTACAAATTAAAAGAATATAACAACTCCATTTTTAGTGTACAAAAATTTGCTTTAAAATTAATGTATACTTGGGGTATTTATATTTACTGTTATTACTTTAAGTAATTAATTAGCTCCATAATTACAAGAAGGAGCTTGTAGCTCATTGGTAATACCTTGCACTGCTGAACCAAGCCACCAGAGTTCAAATCCCATACCCCACATTATTTTTAATATTGATTTTTTTTAAAACCTTTAGAATACCAAGAGTTTACACGTGCATATCTCACAAAAACCCCGCTACACCCAAATATGTAACACTTCCAGGAGTTAGATGAACCGTCAGGGGGGATCCTGGCCGCGGGAATCGGCTGGGAATCGGCCAACTCGGCCTTGACTCGGCCGACTCAGTGCTCCGACCGAGTCACGGCCGAGTCACCCCCGAGTCGGCCGATTCCGGCGACGGCCCCAACATGAAATTTGTGTCTTTTCATATTACCTATACACCTGCAAAATTTTAGCCTCAGACTATTTCTAGAGCTCTTTTAAAACCCCAATTACTCCACTTTTAATACATTTTTATTACATTTTATCACATTTTTATTTTAAACTTATCATCTACCATAACCCTAGCCTAACCCTATAAATACCAACCTTACACACCACCCTCTCACCCCCAAAATCCTAAGCTCACTCTCTCAAAATTTTCCAAGAGTTGTGTACTTTGAAAACAAGTTCGCGGCGAAGCTCCAACGAAATTCCGGCGACGTTTTTTTAGGAACAGCCGGCGACAAAGCAACGCTTCGGCAACCCCTTTAGTCCCCCCTCACTCCTTTGCTTAATCGAAACTCGTAAGTCTCATTCTATCCTTCTTTCTTATTCTCTAAAATACGAAATTACAAAACCCGATGGAATCGGAACAAATCCGATTTCCGATTCGGTTTTCTATAAAATTTCACTTCTCACCAATACATTCATGCTTAAATATCTTTATGTTGACTATTAAACATTTAACAAATAATTTGAACAAGTTTCATCACATGAAATGATAGCCTTTCCAATTTATCGTATTTTTCACTTAAATACCACAATGTTTCGATTTCACATTTAACCCCTTAACTTTGCTATATATTTAAAGTAGAGCACGAGATAATGACCTACCTCCACACACACGCATATACAACCTAAAACGATATCATCAAAACTTAGAATACGATAAAACAATACTTTCATTTAAATACCATATTCTTAATAAAATCATTTCTAAAAGTTTTAGCTTTGATACACTTTTAAATAAATACCTCTTATTAGGAAAACACGATAAGTTGTGGACATCAATCGTTTATCTAAACCTGACTTTGTGGTGTCTAGGCTAGGCAAGTGAGAAAATGTAACTTTAAAAGGTCCGTCTCACGGTGATTCGTGAGCGGATCCTTCCTTTCCTCATTTGTACTTACCTGGCCACAATTGGCGGTGAAGAGGCGATTTGAGGCATCTAACGACTTGTCGTTTAGAGCATTTAGAAATAGGCTAGTTGACTTAGGAAACCCTAGAATCTAAAATACGGAAAATTTACACTTTTGCAAATAAATACCTTTTACTTTATAAAACCGTTTTCTAAAAGCTTTAGTATTTTACAATGTTTGCAAAACGCCGCTACAACCCATTTTTGGGGAACCCATTTGGGATGGTGCAGATTATCGCACATCCTCGGGTTTAGTAGTGCGAGATTCAGACCTCCGCAAGGAGCATTCGGTCTCGAAAAGTTTAAAATACGACATCTTAAGAAAATGAGATGTTTGGAAAATAGAATATTTATTAAAATTACTTTTGTATAAATATATGTATATTTATCCTTAAAATACCTATTTTATTATGATATAAATATTCCACCTTTTTCTAAAAATCACAAGAATAAATTTTACAATAAAATACCATGAACTTTAAATAAATCAATATTATAGATAAATACCAAATTAGGATATTTTCACTAGAAATGTCACAACAATAAAATCCACCCTCATTACAACTCTAAAGACGAACAGTAATTACTTGAGGTGTATTTTGAAAAGTATATATAAGTATTTTTACATAAAACCCCTCAAGTTTTATAAATTACCCTAAGGACCCTAGCAATTATAAGATTTCGATTCACATTTCTGATTGTCTGACTCGGGTTTGAGTCTGATTAATCTGACTTGAATATGATTCAAGTCAATCTATAATTTATAAGATTCCAATTCAATATGAACACATGAACCCATGAATCCAATTATCAAATTATACAACTTAACTGAACCGAACCATGGATATATTCCTTTTACATGATTCTCCAGTTATTCCATTTACATGACTCTACGGTTACAACCGTTTCCTGATATCATGGTTTCGGTCAATCAGTCAATCAATCTTACAATCAATACAATTTACAAGATAACAATACAAACAAGACATCGCGGGGTTTAAGGGGTAAATTGGTATGGAAGGTGTTAAAGGTGGCACGAGGCGGTAAGATTAAGACATCTAACATGAATCTAATTACCGTTGTTCCGGGTTGTATAACGGAGCCTTGTACTTCCATTTGCCCTGGTCTCTAGCATACTGAGACCCCTCTCGTATACACTGGTATTCTTCTGTACCAAGCTACAAACAACAGCGTAAATACAGCAATATAATAATATAATACAACTGTAAAAGCAACCCCCCTCTCTCTCTCTTACTCGCTGTCTATTCTATTTCTCCTCTTATCTTTGGGACTTACCGAGCGACCTGTTCGCTGACGACATTCTATTTCTTTCTTCTTTGAATGTCGTCAGGTGATTTGGACCCAGCAGAGATCGAGCCATCTCAAGAAGACTTGGAGTAGTTTGCCGAAGACCCTGCACTTTAATTTCATTGTACACTTTTCCTCTCTATACTTTTCATTTCCTGTTATGCCACTGTTTAGGCATCTTTTTTTCAGTTGTATTTCTTTTTCATGCATTGTACAAAAGAATGTTAATAAATAAAAGTTGCTGTTTTTATTATCCTTGTCTCTTGTGTATTCTTTTTATATTGCTTAGATACGCTTAGCGTATGCACTTCTGAGTATATACGTAGCAGGCATTGTCGCGTCCCCTTCGTCGTATACTGGAAAGCGGGGCGTGACAGGTGTTGTTAGTGGCCCATGCAGGTCAGAGCTGTATGAAACCCTATCATGCAGTTCTGTTCTGCGTGAACAACCTAAGCAATATAACATAAGAACCAGCAACTAAAACATTCTTTACAATTCATGTCCCTTGAATCTTACAATTTCATATTCCTTGAATCTTATCATTTCATTTGAATCTGTCCTAACCCAAATTTTTCTTCAGGGTTATGGATTCCCCGAACAACACCAGCACCAATGTCAACAACACACCTCCAGCACTACCCCTCACACCTGCTGTTCCTGCACCACCCACCGAGCCAACAGTGTTACTTGAGGCGATCCGCAGCCTTCTTGAAGGACAGCAACAACTCCTGAACCATCCCGAGACTGACGCACTGGGGGTAAAGCAATTCAGGGCTTTACATCCCAAACAGTTCTCAGGAAAGGGGAGCCCAGTAGAAGCTGAGGAATGGGCTCAAAGTATAGAGGATGATCTGGCGGCAGCACAAGTGCCAGACATAGCTTGGGTCCATATGGCGAAACTGCAGCTCACGGACAATGCTCGCAACTAGTGGAAGGCGGAAGAAAGCCGTCTTGTACAGCCTATTGAATGGAAGACTTTTCGCGAGAAGTTCGACGCGAAGTACTTCCCTGTGACTGCCAGGTTTTCCATGGAGCAGCAGTTCATTCATCTACAACAAGGTTCGATGTGGGACAAATCAGTAGATGAGTACGACGCTGAATTCACCATGCTAAGCCGGTAAGATATGTCACAATAGTCCAAATTTTTTTAAATATCACATACTACACAGCTAACACAAGACCGTAACAAATTTGCGACACACCTGATACCGACGGATGAGATCAGAGCCCGTCGATTTCAACAAGGTTTGGACACAGAAATTCAGGCTGCACTAGCCACAGGGAAATTTCTGACACATGAAGATGCTTTGGAAGCTGCCCGCGGTTATGAGGCAGTGATAAAGGCGAGGGGCAGACCCCAATCTGCCGGTTTGAAACGCCCTGCCACTCAAATGGCAAGAGGAGCCTCTTCCGGGCCATCGTTTGAACTCAGGAGAACTGAAGAAATTTGCCATTACTGCCATAGAAAGGGACACTTGTGGAAGGACTGTAGGCGCGCAAAAGGCCCGTGCCTAATTTGTGGCGCATCCAACCACGGAATTGGGAACTGTCCTTACAATAGCAACTCAACTCACACACCCACCAACTACTCACAGCGGCCAACCATCCAGACTCCTGCAACTCGTCCTGCACTACCTGCTCCACCACCTGCACAGCCTACTCGCCAATTCCAACAAGCAATGATGGACATGCCTAGAGGGCAGAGAAACAGGCCCCAAAGGCAAATTGTGCCTTCAATTAGAAGGAATGTACCATGGCGACAGACCTTCACATTAGAAGCCGTAGAAGCCGAGACTGTAGGTCAAGGTAACACCGGTAAGCCTTTTTCACCCTTGTATCACTTTGTTATTATACACTATCTATACTCCAGTCACCAGACTTTCCTTGAAACTGTTACACTTTCCTTTTACAAATTTCGAGGACGAAATTTTTATAAAGAGGGTAGAATGTAACAACCCCAAATTTCCAATACAAGTTTTTACAAAAAAAAATTCAAAAAAATCCATAAAGAGGTATTTTAGCCTAAGCACAAGTTATAAGTAATTATTTTGCTTTTTAATTACAAGTTAAAAGAATATAACAACTCCATTTTTAGTGTACAAAAATTTGCTTTAAAATTAATGTATACTTGGGGTATTTATATTTACTGTTATTACTTTAAGTAATTAATTAGCTCTATAATTACAAGGAGCTTGTAGCTCATTGGTAATACCTTGCACTGCTGAACCAAGCCACCAAAGTTCAAATCCCATACCCCACATTATTTTTAATATTGATTTTTTTTAAAACCTTTAGAATACCAAGAGTTTACACGTGCATATCTCACAAAACCCCGCTACACCCAAAGATGTAACACTTTCAGGAGTTAGATGAATCGTCGGGGGGGATCCTGGCCGCCGGAATCGGCCAACTCGGCCTTGACTCGGCCGACTCAGTGCTCCGACCGAGTCACGGCCGAGTCACCCCCGAGTTGGCCGATTCCGGCGACGGCCCCAACATGAAAGTTGTGTCTTTTCATATTACTTATACACCCGCAAAATTTTAGCCTCATACCATTTCCAGAGCTCTTTTAAAACCCCGATTACTCCACTTTTAATACATTTTTATTACATTTTCTCACATTTTTATTTTAAACTTTTCATCTACCCTAACCCTAGCCTAACCCTATAAATACCAACCCTACACACCACCCTCTCACCCCCAAAATGCTAAGCTCACTCTCTCAAAATTTTCCAAAAGTTGTGTACTTTGAAAACAAGTTCGCGGCGAAGCTCCGACGAAATTCCGGCGGAAATTCCGGCGACGTTTTTTTAGGAACAACCGGCGACGAAGCAACGCCTCGGCAACCCCTTTAGTCCCCCCTCACTCCTTTGCTTAATCGAAACCCGTAAGTCCCATTCTATCCTTCTTTCTTATTCTCTAAAATACGAAATTACAAAACCCGATGGAATCGGAACAAATCCGATTTCCGATTCGGTTTTCTATAAAATTTCACTTCTCACCAATACATTCATGCTTAAATATCTTTATGTTGACTATTAAACATTTAACAAACAATTTGAACAAGTTTCATCACATGAAATGATAGCCTTTCCAATTTATCGTATTTTTCACTTAAATACCACAATATTTCGATTTCACATTTAACCTCTTAACTTTGCTATACATTTAAAGTAGAGCACGAGGTAATGACCTACCGCCACACACACGCATATACAACCTAAAACGATATCATCAAAACTTAGAATATGATAAAACAATACTTTCATTTAAATACCATATTCTTAATAAAATCATTTATAAAAGTTTTAGCTTTGATACACTTTTAAATAAATACCTCTTATTAGGAAAACACGATAAGTTGTGGACATCAATCGTTTATCTAAACCTGACTTTGTGGTGTCTAGGCTAGGCAAGTGAGAAAATGTAACTTTAAAAGGCCCGTCTCACGGTGATTCGTGAGCGGATCCCTCTTTTCCTCATTTGTACTTACCTGGCCACAATTGGCGGTGAAGAGGCGATTTGAGGCATCTAACGACTTGTCGTTTAGAGCATTTAGAAATAGGCTAGTTGACTTAGGAAACCCTAGAATCTAAAATACGGAAAATTTACACTTTTGCAAATAAATACATTTTACTTTATAAAACCGTTTTCTAAAGGATTTAGTATTTTACAATGTTTGCAAAGCGCCGCTACAACCCATTTTTAGGGAACCCGTTTGGGATGGTGCGGATTATCGCACATCCTCGGGCTTAGTAGTGCGAGATTCAAACCTCCGCAAGGAGCATTCGGTCTCGAAAGGTTTAAAATACGACATCTTAAGAAAATGAGATTTTTGGAAAATAGAATATTTATTAAAATTACTTTTGTATAAATATATGTATATTTATCCTTAAAATACCTATTTTATTATGATATAAGTATTCCATCTTTTTCTAAAAATCACAAGAATAAATTTTACAATAAAATACCATGAACTTCAAATAAATCAATATTATAGATAAATACCAAACTAGGATATTTTCACTAGAAATGTCACAACATAAAATCCACCCTCATTACAACTCTAAAGACGAACAATAATTACTTGAGGTGTATTTTGAAAAGTATATATAAGTATTTTTACATAAAACCCCCTCAAATTTTATAAATTACCCTAAGGACCCTAGCAATTATAAGACTTCGATTCATATTTCTGATTGTCTGCCTCGGGTTTGGGTCTGATTAATCTGACTTGAATATGATTCAAGTCAATCTATAATCTACAAGATTCCAATTCAATATGAACACATGAACCCATGAATCCAATTATCAAATTATACAACTTGACTGAACCGAACCATGGATATATTTCTTTTACATGGTTCTCCAGTTATTCCATTTACATGACTCTACGGTTACAACCGTTTCCTGATATCATGGTTTCGGTCAATCAGTCAATCAATCTTCCAATCAATACAATTTACAAGATAACAATACAAACAAGACATCGCGGGGTTTAAGGGGTAGATTGGTACGGAAGGTGTTAAAGGTGGCACGAGGCGGTAAGATTAAGACACCTAACATGAATCCAATTGCCGTTGTTCCGGGTTGTATAACGGAGCCTTGTACTTCCATTTGCCCTGGTCTCTAGCATACTGAGACCCCTCTCGTATACACTGGTATTCTTCTGTACCAAGCTACAAACAACAGCGTAAGTACAGCAATATAACAATATAATACAACTGTAAAAGCAACCCCCCCTCTCTCTCTCTCTTACTCTCTGTCTATTCTATTTCTCCTCTTATCTTTAGGACTTACCGAGCGACCTGTTCGCTGACGACATTCTATTTCTTTCTTCTTTGAATGTCGTCAGGTGATTTGGACCCAGCAGAGATCGAGCCATCTCAAGAAGACTTGGAGAAGTTTGCCGAAGACCCTGCACTTTAGTTTCATTGTACACTTTTCTTCTCTATACTTTTCATTTCCTGTTATGCCACTGTTTAGGCATCTTTTTTTTCAGTTGTATTTCCTTTTCATGCATTGTACAAAAGAATGTTAATAAATAAAAGTTGTTGTTTTTATTATCCTTGTCTCTTGTGTATTCTTTTTATATTGCTTAGATACGCTTAGCATATGTACTTCTGAGTATATACGTAGCGGGCCTTGTCGCGTCCCCTTCGCCGTATACTGGGAAGCGGGGCGTGACAATCTGCCTCTGCTGTTGGCTGGTTGTCCAAGCCAAAACCAAAAGGATCGTCAAGCTTGGCGAATCTCGTGGCTTATTTCGACAGGGCTTCCGGGCGAAGAAAGCGGGTAATGAAATCCGCGAAGCTGACTCCGTGCCCTCCGGATTCGTGAAACAGACTTTCGTAAATTTTCAACACCTTGATCAAACTTAGGAATTGATGCTGAATGGCATTCTCCGGGGTAAGGCCCATCACCACTTATTTGGTGGCAAAGATGTACTCGTCAGGAGGAAGTACCTCCTTGTAATGTTCTCCCCTGACGGGTAAGCCGGAGATCTCCGCGAACTCCTCCAAGGAGATTGAAACTTCCCGATCTGATAAAAGGAAGGTGTGAGTCGGGATATTTCATTGTTCCAAGAAAACTTTGACCCACCATACAGGGGGCGTGGAATACTGGAAAAGAGACGCGTAAACTGCGGGGTACAACCCGAGCTTCAGCAGCACTGATTTCTTGGCCGACAAGATGTATCGAGCCCACTGCAAGTATCCGGCTGAATGGCTAGGAGTTAAGCCTATCATGTATGGCTGTCCCCAAGGGCGCGACTTGCCTTGACATATGCTTCACCCCAGAATATCTAAAGCCATCGGCGGCTGTACGGGTATCAAGGCCATAGAGGGCTGAAGAAGACCCTCTGAAGTCCAGTTGACCTCCTCTACGGCATAGTTCACTTGGGGTGAGTCGGCGTAGTGAATCGCTGAAATGGGCTCCGAAGGTACTGCACAAGAAAAACTACGCCGACCCTAGATGATTTGATTGTACCACGACCCCCATAGATGAAAAGATTTCTGCTCCGGATCGTGATCTTTATTGAGCGTGAAGACTTCCCTATCCACGGGCGCATCAGCAAATGCGCTCTCCGGACGAACAAATGGGAAAGAAGTGTCAAAAGACATAGTACCTGCGTGAAAAAGAACAAGGATTAGCTATCAATGCTACAGTCCAAATTCTGACACAAGGTACTTTAAATTTGCATCACACTGCAATGCAGTGGAAAGGGACCAAAGGGGACCCACAAAATCAAAGTGGCGGCTCATCATTGATGAGACTGTCACTCATTAAAGAAGAAATCCTAAAAAAGATCCTCATTTAATGAGAGACTCCTCGGGCCAAGGAGTTAAACTCCCTCGAGAGTAACGCTCTGCAAACAGGAGTGACGTCTGTCAACTCTAATTATGAGGGGAATAAAATTCCTTAAAAATTCTAAGAGCTATGCTCTGTGAAAACGATAAAATAATATATCAAAACCCTAAAAAGCAAAGCTTTTACTAAAAGATCTGCAAAACGAACTCTAAGAGTTCTTCATTAATGGGTTAAGAAACCTTAAAAAAAGGTTTTTTTGATCTATGATCTAAGAAGATCAAATCTCTGTTTTCATTTAATGGGTTAAGTAACCATAAAAATCCACTTTAGAATCTATGATCTGAGAAGAGCAAGGCTTTGTTAATGGGTAAAACCCTAGAACATGAAATGATTCCTTCAAAGATTTGATCTTTACCAAATTTTTTGACAAGGTTCTGACTCTAGAAGAGTTTCTTAAGGCAGAGAGATTAGCTCTGAGGGGAGAATTAAATTCTCAGGAACAAGAAAGCAAGAAGATGAACAACAGTCATCTCAAGGGCCAAAAGCCCTATTTATAGGCGCTGGAAGTCGATCCAACTTCCAAGTTGATCTAACGATTGGAAAGCTACCACCGCTGCACTCACGTGTAAGCCACGTGAGCGCAATGGTGTGGGGCATTTGTTTCCCCCAATCAGAGAGCAAAGCGCTATTCAAAATTTGAAATTTGAACTGAGACAGCGCCTCACGTGCAAAGCACGAGAGTGCTCGCGCCAAGAGCGCCAGCGCTAAGAGTCAAAGACTCTGGGGCAGCGCCTCACGTGCAAAGCATGAGAGTGCCGGCTCTAGAACTAAATGTTCTCCACCACTGGATCAAAGATCCAACGAAGATTATAAATCATCAAAATTACAGAATTAAATTCTGTTGAGGAAATACTCCTTAAATATTTCTAAATAAGAAAAATTGTGCTCTATAAATCAGAGCACCGTTGGATCAAAGATCCAAGGGTGATTAAAAAATCACTAAGGTACAGAATAAGTTCTGTATGGGAAAATATTTTCCCAATCTTGTTAATAACAAGAAAAATGTCTTCTGTAAAATAGAAGCCCTTAGATCAAAAATCCAACGGTGGATAAATTTCCCAAATCAATTAGAGATCTCTCAATGAGAGATTTCCTTAACTGATTCAACAAATCAGCCTCCCCTATATAAAAGACCCAAGACTTCAAGTCTTGTACAGAGGAAGCTCTCCATAAATTTCAAATTAAAAGAAGAAACAGAGAAGAACTCCCCCATAAACTTCAGAGTTAAAGGCGAGAACTACCTCTCTTCAAGGTAAAGAAAAACAAAAGAGATCATATTATCTCTTCATAAAAGAAGAACTTAGTTCTTAAATCCATGAGACAAAGTCTCTCATAAAACAAAAGAGATCATAGCATCTCCTCATAAAGAAGAACTTAGTTCTTAGATCCATGAGACAAATTCTCTTATAAACGAGAATTTAATTCTCAGAGCACAGAACTGATCAGAACTGCCAAAGAAGCGCTTTAGAGCTCCAAGTCTGGCGCTCAACGCCAAGCGCTCCACGTGCTTCTCACGTGGGCGCTATTTTAAAAGAAGCGCTTTAGCGCTCCAAGTCTGGCGCTCAGCGCCAAGCGCTCCACGTGCTTCTCACGTGGGCGCTATTTTAAAAGAAGCGCTTTAGCGCTCCAAGTCTGGCGCTCAGCGCCAAGCGCTCCACGTGCTCCTCACGTGGGCGCTATTTTAAAAGAAGCGCTTTAGCGCTCCAAGTCTAGCACTCAGCGCCAAGTGCTCCACGTGCTCCTCACGTGGGTGCTGAGGAAACACAAAGCGCTCTATAAATAAAGCCCCATCGCCATAAAGAGTATTCAACGCTCAATAAAAAAACAAAAAGAAAGAGGGGATCAGAACCTAAATCAATGCTCAGCATTGTTGAACAAAAAGGGACAGAGCCCAAACAAATGTTCAACATTTTATTCAAAACTGAGTGGACTGAGCCCAAGTTAGCCACAAGTCCCTAATTCAGATTAACCAAGCCCATGTGCTCACAATCTCTTTAATTGGTCTTAGTCCCAAACCTGACTACAGATCTCCCAACCAACGTTGGTTCAAGGGTACATCTATTCACACCTCTGATATGTGTCGTTGTAATTCTTCAACGTCTTCAGAGAGGTGGCGGGTCCTGACAACCAGAAACTCTACAGACTCTGATGTCTTTAAACCCTGCAGACTATGATGTCTTTAAGCCCTACAGACTATGATGTCTTTAAGCCCCACAGACTATGATGTCTTTAAACCGTATGGACTATGGTGTCCTTAAACTCCATGGACTATGATGTCCTTAAACCCAATGGACCGCAATGTCTCTAAACTAAACTAAGACGATAGGGCCCAAATGCTCTTTCGTTGGATCTAAATGATTCTAAAACCTTGTTAAGTGGATCTTAGTTTAAAATTAGACTAACGTATACTTAACAAACATTTCAGTTGATCTTAATCTCAAACGAGGTTAACGATCCTTAAATCAAACCAAAACCAAATCTAAGAAAATACGGATTTAGACTAATCCCCGCCCTATGGGCGACAACATAAATTAGTCTCCGTTTACAATCCATGGGCAACTAAAAAAAACAAACACACACGATACGAAGTGAACATCTGAAGTAAGAGAAAGTGGTTATTGCTACGCGGTAACATAATTAACTGCAGGGCTTGCGCCTGCAGGGAAGAGAGTCCCCACAATCAAAAAACCCTTCATAAACGAGGGGGAATCTGACGAAGTCTGCTACATCGGCCGCATCCGTCCAAACCTCCGATATACGGTGCCAAAAATCAACTTGGCATCTTCGGAGAGGTAGACGGATAAAACCAAATAGCATCTACCCCAAAAATTCAGGCCAGACGTCCTAACGGCCCAGTCGCGTCTTTCGGCGGTGAAAAATCACCTGATGATTTTGCCGCTGCCGCCTTAAATCGTGGCCGTTGGATCTAAATCCAACGGCCCATGTGTCGCCGCCCGCGCAGCCATATGGCCGTGTGAGGGATCGCGCGTTTTCGCATGGTCCCCACCACGTGGACGTCGCCAGCCGTTCTGGGCCGTTGGATCTCTCATCCAACAGTCCAGGTTAAATTCTCTTTATATATATTTTTTATTTTTATTTTAAATTTTTAAAACTAAAACTGTTTTTTAAAAAAATCGAATTTGTTTTTAAAAATTTGTTTAAAATATTGAAAATAAGGGGAAAATATGAGAAAAAATCCAGAAAATATATTTTATTGTTATCTTCAGTTTAAAAATAATTTTGGCTAAAACTAAATAATAGTCACATATCTAGGATATCAATTGGTTATTATAATTATTTAAAAATCTATTTTATTCTTGAAAATATTTTAATTATGAAATAATTATTTTAATTTATAATAAAAATATGCAAAACATTTTAAGGCATTAATTAAAACATTTTAGGCCAAGAAAAATATAAATATCTTTTAGAAAATTCCTTTAATTATATTTAAATGCTTTGAAAATTATTCACATCACTTTTAAAAATAAAATCATTAAGATAAAATATTTTTCCATCAAATAAATACGCAAATAAATACTTGGTACTAAATAAAGACTTTTTATTGGGTATTAGAAAATACGGTCGTTATAAAAGAGATCCCTTTTGTGGATCCCGAGGCTGAACACGGGATACCCCGTGTTTGTTCTTTTTTTTTCTTTGCTTTTACAAGAAACATGGGATTTTGATTCATGTTCCTTCGGATCTCATAAGAGATTCGGCGGTGAGGAGGTTCCATGGGAGAAAACTATGAACTTTTGTCTAAAGCCATCGATTTTGGATGTCTTGAGGTGAAACCGATGGATTTCACCATGGTTCTTCATCCATAGTGCTTGCTTGGGGTGAAAGCCCCCAAAAACTCTTCTTCTTTCCTTTTCCTTAGATTTGATGAAGAAAAGCTATGTCTTTTTTCTTGATTTGGGTATTGACGTAGTTTTATTTGGTTTTTTAAAAGAAAGGGAACTCTTTTTATGAGTTTCTAAATGTTTGTAACATTTTGAAAAATTATAAGTATTACTTTATAATTTTAAATATGAATTTAATAAGTTTACAAAAAAATGATATCGCTTATAAAATTGGATATCGGAATTATATCCGAAAAATGTAATTATATTGATAAATATGAATAAAAGTGTGTGATATCATAAAAATGATATATTAATTATTGTAACATGATATAATATTTCATATTAAGATAAGAATATTTAAGAGTCATGACAAGTATTTCATTTTAAGCATGGATGTGGATTTTACATAAAAGGGTTTTCCTTTTTTGTTTTAATTATTTTGTAAATGGTTGACATATCATTACCTAGGCTACACCCTCACAACACATCACCCTCACCATACTCACATTTCTCCACCTCATGTTTAAACACTCACACAAACACTTCACAACTCCTCCACCTCCTCCTTCCACTATGCCACCTCCATCTCACCATCCTCCACCTCATGCTTTCTCTATACAAATCCTAACACCTACACCTTATTTTATCACCACACTTAGAATTCTTTTAGCTATTCTAAACTGAACAAAACTTAACTCTACAACCCCCAACACCTAAATTCCTATGTTTTCCTCATATTAAAAGAGAAAGCCATGATTCATTTCATCAACTTGTGCATACCATCAACCTAGAAGCCACTACAATCCCTAGATGCTTCCACAAGCACTTCATGAGCTAGTGTTCCATAGTACACAATCTCCATAGGTATAATTCCTCCCCTCCTTGCATATTCAGTATTGTTCAAAATCTGTTTTCATGTGCAATATAGGAAAGCAGTGTGTTTTGTGATATTTAGCCTATAAATATTGAATCTGGAACCACTAGGTGTAACCACTAGAAAATCTTACAAGTCCATTAACCTAGATAGACCACTAGAAGAGTACCACAGAAATATGAACCTAAATTACCCCAGTTAGACCGGCGAGACCGGACTTTTTGACGACGTCGCCGGACCCCCTATCTCCTATGGAGTTGTGTTTTTGCCTGTAGCACACACTCAATACAACCTATCCCCTGTACTTGCTTGTTTAGTTCCTATTTACCCGAGCCAAAATCTGGGAATGTTTTAGTAAGGGTTTTATAAAGTTTCCGATATTCCGATACGGGTTTTCGTATTTTTGTACTGCAACTGAACCGTTAACGTTTGTACGTTAACAACAGGGGTATATTGTCGTTTTTGGATTAAGTAAGCTATAGGTTCTAACCTATGGATACTTAGCTCGTTGTTTTGATTTGGATATGATATTTACGCCGATATTTCATAAATACGATTATAAGTACGATCGCGAAGGTTTTCGAGACAGAGTTGGCGGACATAACAGTGTGGATTTCATCAAGCTCAACACGTTGGTGAGTAAATTTACATCTATGGGAGAAGTTGGGTGGATGGCGTATAGCACCCCCGCAACCTTATACATATGTTACTATGATATATAGTTAGTTCTTTGGTGTTTATTTAGATTAATGATATTGAAGTCATGTTGCATTTAGTATATTCATGTGCATAAAGTGTTATTGATGGTTTGGTGGATTGGTACGAGGAATCATACCGTACTTGTGATAATGGGATTTGTATGCCGAATAACGGCCAAGTTTCCTTTAGATTCGTAGAGTTACGTTTATTTCGTTTTAGAACGTAATACTTGAGTGAGCTATACTCTTTTAAAAACTAACGATTCGTTTCCCTTTTTAATGATAAAAGATAAGGGTGCGGTGCCAATTTCCAAAACGAATATATGTTTTTAACCTAAGGCAGTTTCCTTATTTCAAAACCGACGTTTCGTTTCATTTCCAAAGACAATGGTATAGCTCATAGCAGGTAGTTACATTTAATAGTTACATGTAGATTTACTTACACGTTCGCGAGATAATTATCGATGTTTTACGTTTCCGTCATAAGAACACTCTGATAGAACACTGCACAACTACCAATGAGTATTATATTGCACGAGCACATATGCATATGTTACACTACACCGCATTGGTATTGCCATATCACTGTAGAATTGCTACTATGTGATGCGTAGGTAGATATCGATACGAGTAGGCTTTATACACTTATAGAACACTCGCACAACTACTAATGATTACCATGTTGCACCAGCACAGATGCATATATTACACTACACATCATTAGTATTGCCATGACACGGTAGAATTGATACATTTATTTGCTTGTATGACTTATTTACGTACTTTACCTTATTATCTGTTAAGCATTGCGAATACCAGTACCATGGGTATTCATAGTTGATTTTTATGAGTTTTCAGGATGTTTTACTTTTGATGATATATATCAGTGGTATAGGACGCTGTTATATATGTATATATATAATATATCATCAGAATGATCTATGTAAGTATTCTTATTTTTTACTTGATAATTATGGATATGATGAGTTGACGTCCACCATGAGCTTGATATTTTCTGATTGTTTTATCCCGAACCGAGTAGGGGAGATATACGGTTTCGGAATTGCTACTTATCCAGACTGAGTGGGGGAGCTATACAATCGGATATATGGTGGACCCGATCGAGACCGAGGGCAGGATAGCCGCATTAGAGGCAGGGAGCCTAGCGAGGATACTCGATACCGGAGATAGAGATGAGCACGGTAGATATCCAGGGGATACTGACCGGGGTTCGATTGGGCACGGCGGATATCCAGGGGATACCGACCGGGGCCAGGGATATCAGGTGGCGTTCATCTGTTGAGATGGTGTCGACGGTATCTGCATTTGCGTGTCGGTGATGGACACGAGAGATTTCTGATTTCGGGTGTCGATGCTGGACATCCATATATATTAATATGTTGTTATCATGAGGTACACCGTTATGTTATAAGTTTTGTAGCCGACCAGGACTGATCCGGGGGACAGTGTCTGCATACCTTTTTATGAGTAGTTGCATACAAAAAGGGATTCAAAAAATCGAGTTATAGTCTCATTATTTTGATATGTCTGGTATAACATTGAAATCTTTTAAATTGTAAACCACTTAGCACTATTCATTAAAACAGCAGAATGTATATCTTAATTAAGATACCTATTATATTTCATATTATCACGTCTGCTTCTATGCCGTGACATATGTATTCCGCGGCTATTTTAAAGAAGAGGTTGTACATATATATTTTCGGCTACCTATGAGATTATACCTAGATATAGGTCATTTGCATTCCCTTGTGGGTTCATGTGATAAATAGAGTTGCATTTACGATACATCCGCATATTATAAATATTAATGCAAGATATGATAGTATTACATTTATGACCTAGGTAACGTTGTGCATTTCGATTTCTATCTTGTGATGTACTTTTATTCACTGAGTTGGCAACTCACCTCCGTTATGCCACAGATTCTTGTAGGTGTTACCGCTTGGATTATCAGCGACTTGGGGCACAAATTCCTTTCAGTGATTGCTTTGGTAGGTAGGTTACTGTTATATCGTACTCACACTTGTATATTCATATTTTCTTGTATCTAGTAAAACTCCATCAATTTAGAACTGATATATTATGGACTTAAAAGCGAGACTTAGAGTTTGTGTGTTGTGGGTGTCGCACTGATTAGAGTCGACCTTTTTATATTGTTGATTTTGTTTCGCTTTTTTTTCTTCGCCATTGTGCGTCGTATATTGTTTGCTCGGTTGCTCCACCATTTGGGCGTGGAAGCTAGCTCCCGTTGGGATGCTATGTTTATTTTTATATTGTAGTGGGTTTTATTCAAATTACAAAGGAGATACTGTCGAATTTCAAAACGTCATAAATGCTTTTCAAACATATTTAGTTAAGCTTAAACGTTTATTTTAAACTGATTCCATCTGATGACTATTTTAAACTTCACCTCCAATATTTTCAAAAGGGTTTTAGATTCCGGGTTTCGGCTTATTTGAACCGCGTCGACGTATTTAGATGTCACGCGATTGAAGTGCCGGTTACGTGCCATATTCGGGTCGTGACAATGTTGAAGATGAAGTGAGAGGTGAAAGAGAAAATCACCTCAAGAGAGGGGGAGATTCAAAACTCTAAAAATATTAAGAGAATGAAAATTGTAATTGATTTCTTCATATGCTTGCCTTATATAGGTTTACAACTTTACACATAACCCTTTGGGTATTACAAATTTGAATTTTTGTCTTTCTCATACCCCATGTGCACATCTTTTTGCACATGAGCCATGGGCTTTACAACAATTTGGCTTTTTGCCCATTTATGTTGCATCTTCTTACTTATTTGCATATAAAATTTATTTGTTACATTTTCCCACTCCTTTCTCTTTTTTCTTCGATGGCCGACCGGTTTCGTTTAGGCTTGAGGCGGTTTGGGCATGGGTCCATTTGCTTGGGTATGGGCTTGGGCCCGGGTCGGTAGGACTTGGGTCCACTTTTGGACGTTGACTTTGACTTTTTGATTTTAACCTTTGAATTTTGGATTTTTGTTTTTTGATTTCGACAGTAGGGTGTAAATTTGGACCCAAAAGATACCTCATGTTTTTTTCCCCTCAAGGTTGAAGGAAAGTTCAGCTTAATAGCATAGAGAATCTTTGAAGATAAAGTACCAATTTATACACAGTTGGGTCCAATTAAAACTAGATAAATATTGATGGAGGTTGCCTGTAAGGAGTTCTATTTTTGGCTGTTAAATAGCAAGTTTGTAATCATCTTTCTTATTATTGCTACTGGATTTTTTTAGTGAAATGTGACTTACCACCTAACCTTGTTTTGAAAAGTACCTGATAGAATATAAAACTATATCATTCCATCCACTATTAACCGTAACTCTACATTTTTAGTGCAATTGACTAAAATTCATGCTGAAGTTCACTGAACCCTCTAAATTTGTTTGGCTGTTTTTCAGAAAACCCCAAAAATGTTTGATTGGCGCAAAAAACCTTCAAATATAACGGTGACATGTCATTACCGTTAGTGCCACATCATCCTTACGTTAGCTAACCACCACATCAGCAAAAAAATACAAAATTTCCCAAATTACCTTCATCTTCCTCCTTCACACCTAACCCTGAATAATTCGTTAAAAACCCTAAACTTTATGCCACCTCCTACGCCGGCGCCATCTCCGGCGCCGGCAGTTCCGCCCCCGTCGCCTCACTCTCTCCTCCCCACTGTTGGGAATTGGCTCTAAAGTCGTAACACTTGCGGACCGCTATGGAAACAACGAACAAAAATCCAAGAAGACATGGCATCAATTCCAAAACCAAGATCATTCATTTACAAATAATAAGCAAAAAATAGAGACCAAGCAAGGGGTTTAGGGGGTTACAACTTTTGTAGCGTCCCTACTTGCCAAGTGGAAGACCTGAGCTAGGCTCCATCATCTCCGGATCGAGCTTGCAAGCTGATTTCCTCGCTGAAGATGATCCACATCGAAGAAGACCCCAACCCAAGTTTCAACTTCACCAAATGAATGTATTATGTGAAGTAACTTAATCTAAGCTTTGCTAATGAATAAGATTAAGAGATGTAGTAATTCCATTCTAATTTTTCTCTCATTCTTCTCTCTTTTAGTTCTCCTTCTCTACTAGGAATTTGATGAGAGAGAAGATGCATGAAGGAACGAGGAAGAGAGAGAATGCTTCATCTAATTTAAAACTCATTTTCCATTTAAAAAACATGAAGCCATACCTCTCTACACCAATCTTATTTCTGAAATATTAAAAAAAAATTAGTCATTTCTTGTTTTAATATTATTATAAATGAGGTGTCCTTTTAGATGTTTATATATCAAACACATTAAATATCTCAAATATGTATCATATACACAACGTATATGTATCGTACACACATACACGTATTTATATCACATACAAAATACGTATGAGAGAGAAATAGAATATGAACATAATAATAGAATATATATATATATATATATATATATATATATTAAATCAACACTTGATTTGATAATCCGGTTTAATCATAAACCGGCTAGTATTATCAAACGTCCGATTAATGTACATGTATCAAATACACATATTTAATCGAACTTCCACATGTATCGCTATACGCACACTACATTATTTCGCCTGAGCGGGGAAAACCTCTGTGTAAGACTCTAAAGACTCAATCAATACACTGGCAGTAGGTTATGATTATATCTGATTGAATCTGAAATATTTTCAGATCAATCCTTTCACGGGTTAACCCACAAGCACGTCAACAGTACTAGTCGTATGTAACGGTTATCTAGGTATTGATCAAAAGAAAGGTCGACAAGAAAGCTCATCCGAACGCAGTCAGAGCATATCAGTGACATTCACCGTAGAGTCTGGTCTCTTTGTCAGAGAGCGTCGCATACCGGGTCTGGAGCGTGGAACCTGTTAAACCTGCAATAACCCAATAAGTCATGCAAAAATTAACTCATAACCATCAGAGATACAACCGATAACACTTATCAGTTTATCTCAACTGTCATGGCTATGGACTTCTAATTAAGGTCATATCCTGCACAACGTGATATCAACTCCCTATACCGGGAGAGATGAATCCCTTCTACTGCTTACTACCTCCATATGCTTCAGGATTGTACCCAGCTAAAACTTGTTTACACGACTCTTTAAAGCCATTGTGTTAGGTTACAATAGCGTCCTGGCCATCTACCATGGCCGATGAGGAACAAAAATGACATTTAAAAAATTTGGCGCTAACGAACCAGTCTAAAATCGAACCATAAACCTATACTAGCAAATTACCAGAGCTAAACTAAGAAGTTAAAAATGGTTATACCAAATGAACCGTGTCCTTCGGTCTTCTACCACCTTCCTTAGCTCCTTGAGGAGTCCTCGACTGAACTTGGCCGCCGGTCTTCCTCCGTCGAAGATGATCCACCCGAGGGATGCAGCCCATGATTTTAGCTCCACACTAATGATCAAATGAAGCAATTAGGAACTCTAGGTTACTAATCTAGAATGCCTAGGATGTAGTGAAGTGTTCAAAATGTTAATCTACCTCACCTCTTCTCTTGATTCTCAACACGTGATATTGTAGAGAGGAGGTTGAAGATGAAGGTGGAGGAACTCATGAAAACCCAAGAGGAGAGTGAAGCTAATGGTGAGGTGAAGAAAAAACCAACCATGCATTTTCCTCATCCAACATCAAGTGTGAAAATAACATGAAGCATGGTTTTAACAAACTCATTTTTCCAATATAAAATGCAACCCATGCTTGAATAGTTTGCACAAATGAATTAACAATTCATTTATACAATTCTATACAAGCTTGGCTCTCACCATACTCCCCTCTCTCCTTTTCCACCTCATTTACCATTTACAATAAATGGTTAAATCTAAAATGAGATGTCCACCTTCTAGAATGTTATCTGTATAAATACAGATTACACTCTACTGTATATACACACATGTATTCGTACCGAATTACGAATACCCGAAGAGATAGAATAACACAAAGAACATAATACTAGAATATACATATCGAAATACATATACGTAAATTATTAAATCAATACCTGATTTAATAATCCGGCTCAAACCCGATCCGACTAGTATTATCAACCGTCCGATCGAAAGTCCGGGTACATAGTACAATCAATCGATCAAAACCCTGCACGTATCCAATACGGCTACTACATCGTTTCACCAGAACCAGGGAAACACTCTGTGTGAGACTCTAAAGACTCGTCAATACGCTGGCAGTGGGTTTAACCATAAGCACGTCAGCGGCACTAGCTGTACGTAACGGCTACCCAGGTATTGAGCGAAAGGAAGACGGACGAGCAAACTCATCCGAACCCCTACTGAGCCTGTCCATGACAATCTTCGTACAGTCCGGTTTGTTCGTCTAAGAGTATCTCATATCGAGTCTAGGGGGTGGATAAACTCAAACCCCTAATAACGCGATATTTCGTGTCGGTATAAAGCTCATCACCCACTGAGAAACTACCGATCCAAATCAGTAATTTTCGTCTACCTTAGTCAAGGATTTCTGGTGATGGACATCCGTGCACCGCACGACATCAACCCACAGTACCGGAAGAGACAAATCCCCGACGATCCATTCACTGCCTCCATGTGGCTCGAGACTGTACCCAACTAAAACCTATTTGCACGACTCTTTTGAGCCATGGTAGGATAGTAATCAAAGCACAGTGGGAACTCACACGTGACAAATGACGATCTCAGGTCGACAGACTAACATGTACTCATGTCACCTGGAAACTACTATCTGACAATAAGTATAATACCATCTAGTATGTTCCCGGCGAGTCCGTCTAGTGTACTCATAACCCAATGAGCACCTGTATACTATCTTAGGTGACTGACTGACACCAATGGCTTGTGAGACCGGCCACCGCCCCTTGTTGGGGTCTCGATAAGTATACACTAATCTACTACGGAGTATCGATGCCCAGTCTTGATACTCCCTCGACTAGGGACATTTAAGGATGTGCTTATAGACCATCTAGCTCCCACATATATGAATGCTATCATAATGCTGGTAGTCAAGCAAGAATCCTATGGGCTCTATCAATATGTAATAGTGATCTGTAATACCACATAATGCATGTACATGATGATAAAGACAAACCAAATAGCATACTATCATCTCAAGTAAGACTGTTCTATCCGTATAGGTCCTCCCTCAATCATCACAATCGTGTGCCTGCAATTATAATAATTGACTTGAGGACACTATAGACACAATCTCCCACTTGCACTTAAGGCTAATTATTGCGATGTCGCATACTCACAGCCCGTGTGATACCGAACACCCAACTTCTCTACTAATCAGTCTCGCAAAACCCATTTGTGAAACTATTGCGTTTGAGAAATAATCTCAGTGAGTGGATCCGCTCCAATGTTTCTATTTTTATCTCTCTATATCTCAATTTCGCAGAGAAAGACTATCTCCCGAAATGAGCGATACCTGTCTTAGAATTTGTCTGGATATCTGATGGGACCCAGTTCACAAATGAATAACAACTTTTATTTATTAGACAATTCTTTACAAGTACAACTGGAATGTATATACATGAATAGAAAGCAATGCCTAAATAATGGCATAACTGAAATGAAAATTATATACAAGTGCCTGCAGCTCTGGGTCGAAGGCAAACTGCTCCAAGTCCTCCGTACTGGGATCGATCTCTAGTGAGTCCGAATTACCTGACAGCATTCCAAAGAAAGAAGAAAAAGAATGTCGTCAGCGAACAGTCGCTCGGTAAGTCCCAAAGATAGATATAGATAGAATAGACAGAAAGAGAGTATAATTAGTAATGTTTGATTATAATGTTAATGCAGTTGTTTGTAGTTTGATACAGAATATACCAATGTATACGACAGGAGTCCCACTATTCCGGAGACTAGGGTATACAGAGCACAAGGAACCGTTCAGCCATGGTACAAAGACAATGGATATTCAGGTTAGGTGTATTAAACTGATCGTCTCGTACCACTTCTAACACATTTCGTACCAGTCTACCCCTTTAAAACCTCGTAATGTATTTTGCATTGATTTGTATTGTTTTTATAATATATTGTACGACTTTCTGAAACCATGATATCAGGTAAATGGAATGGATATAATGGATAGACATGTAAACAGAGTATATCCATAGTTCGGTTCGGTCGAGACAGATTGTTATAGATTGAATTCCGGTATAGACAGATTCATGTTGAATTGCAGTTTATACTTGAATTATATTCAAGTCAGATTGATTTCAGATTTGACCGTGACTCGAACTGAGTCAGACTTTTAAACAAAATTGAAGTCTTAAATTAGTTTTGATGTTATCAGTAACTGCTGCATATGGACGGCAGGATTTGTGTCTTTTTCCAAGACAATTACCATATTGATAACACCGTTGTTAGATTGTCTATCTTAGATAGACAAGCACCCATATTCTCCGACTCCCTGAGACTCAAGAGAACTGGTCCCGCTTAAACCTATATTTACTAGGGTCCTTATTGTAATTTAGTATAACTTAAGGGGGTTTTATGTAAAAATAGTTTTGATATAATTTCAAAATACACCTCAAGTATTTAATTATCGTCTTTAGGATTTTCATAGATTTATATTTTATAAAAGTGAAATTTTCTAGTGAGTAGAACCTGGTTTTCATTGTATATGGTATTTTATTGAAATATTGGAATTTGTATTGAATTGTAATGGTAGTTTCATGAAATTTTGATTCCTTTAATTTAGAAAATATGGAATATTTGTATAATATATTTAAAATAGATCTTTTGATAATATATATATATATATAATAAAATAAAGTTTATTTATTTTGTAGAAATCTCATTTTCTTAAAAATTGCATTAAAAATTCTATCGAGATCGAATGCTCCTTGTGGAGGTCTGCATCTCGCTCTACTAGGCTTGAGGACATGCGATAACCCGCACCATCCTGATCGCGGTTCCCCAAAATGGGTTGTAGAGGCACAATTGCAAGAAATTAAATAATACACTTTTTAAAGAAAACGGTTTTTAATTGTTTAAGGTATTTATTCGTAAAAGCGTATTTTCCCATAATCTAGAATCGCAAAATTCATCGTTATATGTCAAAAATGTGTGTTGTGATGAGGTAGGTCATTACCTCGTGAGTTTTCTAAAGGTAATACGGTTAAAAGTGGATAACAATATCGTTTGTAAACATGATGGTATTTTACTGTAAAAGTGAAATAGAAATTTTAACATGAATTATTTTGAGATGAAACTTATTCTAATATGTTTATTTATGTTTGTTAAACATTATGAGAGAATATAGTATTTTATTCTTTAAGAAAAATGGAGTTTTTAAAGAAAAACGAATCGGAAGTCGGAATAACTCCGCTTCCGACGAGTTTTCGAAAAGACAAGCTTTAGAATAGAGATGGAGAGGGGAATGGGGACTTACAAGTTATAAAGAAAGATGGGAGGTAGGGAAAGATTTTGGAACCGTCGGGGTATCGTTTCGTCGCCGGATTCTTCTTGGAATGTCGCTGGAACTTCACCTCTTGCTAACTCCACTTGCACAACTTGGGACTTTGAAATTTTATAGAGTTTTTATAATGGAATTCTGAATGAGAAGAGGTGAAATGGGGTATGGTATTTATAGGGAAAATTAGGGTTTAAGGTAATGAATTGGAGAATTAAAAATGCATTTAAAATTTGGTTTAATGTCACTTTTTAATTCTTTGTTTATTTTTAATAAAAACAAATAGTACAGGGATTAAGGGGGAGGCCAAGGGGTGTGGAGTTAAATTTTGGGGAGCATCCCCTACGGGGGGGGCGGTGCCGGTCGTCAATGAAGATCTCACTGGTCGAATACCGGTGAGGTGGGGGGGGATTTGGCCACATGTCCCTGTCGCTTGTTATAACTCAGTGCACGTGTTTGTTTAATCTATGACTCTTCATTTTACGTGTAGTGCACGTGCAAACTTTTGTGCTTCTAAAAGATTAAAAGAAAAATCAATAAAAAAGATAATGTGGCTGGGGGGATTCAATCACAGGGGCTACGTCACAACAGTGCAAGGCTTTACCAATGAGCTATAAGTATTTTCTTGCTGTTCAAAAGCAATTCAAATACTTATAGTGTACACATGATTGCAAATACTCCATTTGTACATTAATTTTTAAATGAATTTTCTGTACATTGAAATTGGAATTGTTACATTCTACCCTCCTTACAAAAATTTCGTCCTCGAAATTTACAATTATTTTAAGGACTAGTTTACAAACAAATGAGGGTATCTTGCACGCATGTCGTCTTCACGTTCCCATGTTGATTCTCCTGGTGAATTTTTTCTCCACATCACTCGAACCAAGTTGACTTCCTTGTTCCAAAGTGGCTTCATCTTTCTATCCAGGATTCCAACGGGTTGTTACTCACAAGATAAGTCTGGCTGTACAATGAGCTCGGAGTGATCAAGAATATGGCTGGGGTCACTCACATACCTTCTAAGTTGGGATATGTGGAACACATTGTGCACTCCTTCCAATAAAGGTGGAAGTGCCAAGCGATAAGCGACTTCTCCGACTCGTTCGAATATGTCGAACGGTCCAATATATCTCGGACTGAGCTTACCCCGTCTTCCAAAACGAACCACTCCAAGATTCGGAGATATCTTCAAAAATACATGTTCTCCTGGTAGGAACTCCAAGTGACGGCGCTTTGCATCAGCTGAGTGTTTCTGTCGGTCTTAAGCTATACACATTCTTTCCCTGATAGTGTGAACTGCATTTACAGTTGCTATTATCATCTCAGGTCCAAGGAGTTCTTTATCTCCGATGTCGTCCCAACTTAATTGTAATCGACACTTCCTTCCATATAAAGCTGCAAATGGTGCCATTCCGATACTTGCTTGGTAGCTGTTGATGTATGAAAACTCCACAAAATGTAGGTGATCTTCCCACAATCCTCCGAAGTCTAGCATACACGCTCTTCGCATATTTTCTAAGATCTGAATAGTTCGCTCAGACTGACCATTTATTTATGGATGATAAACTGTACTGAAGTTCAAACTTGTTCCTAAGCTAACTTACAGACTTTGCCAAAATTGCGATCGAAATCTGGTGTCACGATCGGAGAAAATGCAAACCGGTACTCCATGTAATCTCATGATTTCCTGCATGAGTTCATGTGTATCAGAGATAGTACATATTGAAAATTTAAATCTTACTTAGATTCTTACCTCCATGTACTTCTTTGCGAATGTCTCAGTAGATTGGCCAACTCGAAATGTAATGAAGTGAGCCGAATTTGTGAGTCGATCCACAATAACTCATACCGCATCGTTACCCTTCGTGCTGCGAGGAAGTGCAGTCACGAAATTCATTGTGATGTGTTGCCACTTCCATTCTGGGATAGGTAACGGTTGAAGTAAATCAGCTGTCTTGTGATGTTCAACCTTGCTGACACACCAAATATTTAGCGACGCTTCTGGCTACTTCACGCTTCATTCAATTCCACTAATAATTTTGACGCGGATCTTTGTACATCTTTATGCTTCCAGGGTGTACTAAATAAGGAGACCTGTGAGTTTCTTTCATCAACTTTTCTCACATAGAACCTTTTGGTACACACAGTCCACTGCCGTATCTCAAAAATCCGTCTTCATGAATGATAAAATCTGTTCGAAGTCCACTTTCTACTTGTTCTCTGATCTTTTACAACTTAGCATCACCTGTTTGAGCTGCTTTGATCTGATTGACAATGGTAGATTGAACTTGTAAGTTCATCAAACTTGAAGCGTTACCCCACATGACTACTTCAATCTCCATTTGATGTAAATATTGTTGAAGCTTCCACTGTGCGGTGTGATTCAATGCTAATGGTTGGCGACTTAGAGCATCAGATACTACATTCGCCTTTCCTGGATGATATTGTAAGTTGATGTTGAAGCCCGCCATGAGTTTACACCTATATTTATTAGAGTCCTTATTGTAAGTTAATATAACTTGAGGGGGTTTTATGTAAAAATAGTTTTAATATAATTTCAAAATACACCTCAAGTATTTAATTATCGTCTTTAGGGTTTTCATAGATGTATATTTTATAAAAGTGAAATTTTCTAGTGAGTAGAACCTGGTTTTCATTGTATATGGTATTTTATTGAAATATTGGAATTTGTATTGAATTGTAATGGTAGTTTCATGAAATTGTGGCTCCTTTGATTTAGAAAATATGGAATATTTATATAATATATTTAAAATAGATCTTTTGATAATATATATATATATATAATAAAATAAAGTTTATTTATTTTGTAGAAATCTCATTTTCTTAAAAATTGCATTAAAAATTCTATCGAGATCGAATGCTCATTGCGGAGGTCTGCATCTCGCTCTACTAGGCCCGAGGATGTGCGATAACCCGCACCATCCCGGTCGGAGTTCCCCAAAATGGGTTGTAGAGGCACAATTGCAAGGAATTAAATAATACACTTTTTAAAGAAAACGGTTTTTAATTGTTTTAGGTATTTATTCGTAAAAGCGTATTTTCCCATAATCTAGAATCCCAAAATTTATCGTGCTATATCAAAATGTGTGTTGTGATGAGATAGGTCATTACCTCATATGTTTTCTAAAGGTAATACGGTTAAAAGTGGATAACAATATCGTGTGTAAATATGATGGTATTTTACTGTAAAAGTGAAATAGAAATTTCAACATGAATTATTTTGAGATGAAACTTGTTCTAATATGTTTATTTATGTTTGTTAAATATTATGAGAGAATATGGTATTTATTGTTTAAAAAAAATGGAGTTTTTAAAGAAAAACGAATCGGAAGTCGGAATAACTCCACTTCCGACGAGTTTTCGAAAAGACAAGTTTTAGAATAGAGATGGAGGAACGAATGAGGACTTACAAGTTATAAAGAAAGAGAGGAGGTAGGGAAATATTTTGGATCCGTCAGGGCGTCGTTTCGTCGTCGGATTTTTCTTGGAACTTCACCTCTTGCTAACTCCACTTGCACAATTTGGGACTTGGAAATTTTATAGAGTTTTTATAATGGAATTCTGAATGAGGAGAGGTGAAATGGGGTGTGGTATTTATAAGGAAAATTAGGGTTTAGGGTAATGAATTGGAGAATTAAAAAGGCATTTAATATTTGGTTTAATACCACTTTTTAATTCTCTATTTATTTTTAATAAAAACAAACAGTACAAGGGTTAAAGGGGGAGGCTATGGGGTGTGGAGTTAAATTTTGGGGAGCATCCCCTACGGGGGGCCCGGCGATGCCGGTCGCCAATGAAGATCTCGCCAGTCGAATACCGGTGAGGGGTGTGTGGGATTTGGCCACGTGTCCCCGTTGCTTGTTATAACTCAGTGCACGTGTTTGTTTAATTTATGACTCTTCATTTTACATGTAGTACACATGCAAACTTTTAGGCTTCTAAAAGATTAAAAGAAAAATCAACAAAAAAGATAATGTGGCTGGGGGATTTGATCACAGAGGCTATGTCACAGCAGTGCAAAGCTTTACCAATGAGCTACAAGTGTTTTCTTGCTGTTCAAAAGCAATTCAAATACTTATAGTGTACATAAGGTTGCAAATACTCTATTTGTACATTAACTTTTCGATGAATTTTCTGTATATTGAAATTGGAGTTGTTACAAATATACATATCAAAATACATATACGTAAATTATTAAATCAATACCTAATTTAATAATCCGGGTCAAACCTGAGCCGCCTAATATTATCAACCGTCCGATCGAAAGCCCGGGTACATAGTACAATTAATCGATCGGAACCCTGCACGTATCCAATACGGCTACTATATCGTTTCGCCAGAATCAGGAAAACCCTCTATATGGGATTCTAAAGACTCATCAATACTCTGGCAGTGGGTTTAACCACAAGTATGTCAGCGGCACTAGCTGTACGTAACGGCTACCCATATATTGAGCGAAAGGAAGGCTGACAAGCAAACTCATCTGAACCCCTACAGAGCCTGTTCGTGGAAATCTCAATACAGTCCAGTCTGTTCGTCTAAGAGTATCGCATATTGAGTCTAGGGGAGTTGATAAAGTCAGAACTCTAATAACGCGATATTTCGTGTCGGTATGAAACCCATCGCCCACTGAGAAACTACTGATCTAAATCAGTAATTCTCGTCTACCTTAACTAAGGATTTCTGGTGATGGCCACCCATGCACCGCGCGACATCAACCCCCAATACCGGGAGAGACGAATTCTCAACGATCCGCTCAGTGCCTCCATATGGCTCGAGACTGTACCCAATTAAAACCTGTTTGCACGACTCTTTTGAGCCGTGGTAAGGTAGTAATCAAAGCACAGTGGGAACTCACACGAGACAAATGACAATCTCAGGTCGACAGACTAACCGGTACTCATGTCACCTGGGAACTGCTATTTGACAATAGGTATGATACCATCTAGCATGTTCCCGACGAGTCCGTCCAGTGTACTCATAACCCAATGAGCACCTGTATTCTATCTTAGGTGACTGACTGACACCAATGGCTTGTGAGCCCGGCCACCGCCCCTCCTTGGGGTCTCGATAAATATACACTCATTTACTCTGGAGTATCGATGCACATGTTAGTTATATGTATGCCCTAGAGGCCATTACTGTACATTGGATGTATATTGTAGTGGATGCTGGGATATATATAGGGAGGACTTTCTTGCTCGACATGATAGTATGCTATCTGGTTGATCTTTACCTTAACGTGTACACTGATTGTCTCCCTTTTACATGTTGGTAAAGCCCTTAGGATCTGTACTTGACTACCTGGACTATGATGCGGATCATACTAGTGGGGACATGGTAGTCCATAAGTACATCCTTCAAAGTCCCTAGTCGTGGGTGTATCGAGACGGGGCATCAATATACCAGAGTAGACTAGCGTATACCTTCTCGACCCATACAGATGGGCGATGGATGATCCCATATCCATTGGTGTTTGACATCAGAGATGATATACGGGTGCTCAGTAGAGACTGGGTACACTGGACGGACTCGCCGAGAACTCCCAGATGGTATTATACCTTACATCAGATGGCAGTTCTCTGGTGACACTGGTACAGAGTAGTCTGTTGACCCGAGATCGTCATAGAGTCTTGTGTGGTTCCCACTGTGCTTTGATTTCCATCTTACCACGTCCAAGAGGGCGTGCAAAATGGTGGTTTTTGGGTACAGTCCCGAGTCACATGGAGGCAATGAGCGATAGGAGGGGATTCGTCTCTCCCGGTATAGGAAATCCCTGGCCAGGGTTGCTGAGATTTACTGGTAAGTGTTACCAGTAGTTTCTCGAATTGTTATAGACCTCATATCGACACGACTTATCGAGCTATTGGGGTCTGACGTTTACCACCCCTAGGCGAGATATGCGACATATCAGACGATCAGACCGGACTGTACGGTAGTGTTACTGGTTGGATTCACTGGAGTGTAAGCGGGCTTGCTCGTCGATCTTCTGATCGCTCAATACCCGGGTGGCCGTTACGTTTAGCAGACCGCTTGCGGCTTGTGGATGCTTGATATGATCATCATCTGCTACCGGCGTATTGACGAGTCTTTAGAGTCCTACACAGAGGTTTCCTGGCTCAAGCGAAACGAAATAGGAGCGCATATGAGATATGTGCAGGACCGAGAATAATGCGTGTATGTGATACCGCATTTCATTCTCGCGATATATGTTTCGATTGGTTACATTCGATATGACCTAGTTATCGAATCATTGATTCGATAAATCGATACATTGGATTCTAGTCGGTTATGTGCGACATGACCGGATCATTGAATCAAATGTTGATTTAATGATTTAATGCATAATTATATATTTGATATATTGCATTGCATTAACTAGTATTGGTTCACTTTAAATGGATTTTCTCACTTGATGTGCAAGAAGTATATATGATATACTTTTGTGCACATATTTGTATCATATTTGATGATACATGATCTTGTTGTTAAGTATAAAGAATTAAACCATGGTTAAGTGTTGATTAGGGTTTTGCATTTTCATTTATTTATTTATTTATTTATTTGAAAAGGATTAAGATAAGAATGGTGGCCTTTTTTGTTTTAAGTTGAAGCTTCATGAAGCTTTGACTTTAATAACCATTCTTGTCATCATGCTTAACCCTAACCCATCCAAGTGACCATGGTTTATTCTCTACACTTAACCTAGGTTAGAACATGATAAGTATTTGATTTTATTATTCTTTTTAAAAATACTTATCATATTCTATTTGCTTCTTCATCTTCTTCAAGTTGAAGAAAACCTTCACTTCATCAATGGTGATTGATGAATATGAGTGAGAAATCCAAATCTAAAGTCTACCCACTTCCTATTTCTCCATCCTCTACCTCTTGCCAAGTAGTAGAGTGTGTTTCCTTCACAAGTTTTCATGGCTTGGTGAAGGTGGAGCTTGATCTAGCGATGCTTCGACGTAGATCATCTTCGGCACGTCGTCGATGACCTAGCCCGTCTATTCTCCGATGAAGCCGACGCTAGAGCCCGGGACTTGCATTTGGACAGCGGAGAGGACTTCATCACGGAGCCGTGGAGGTGGAGGAACGGATCTACAAAGGTTGTATTTCTGTACTCTTAGTTAAATGTTAACTAGTTTGCTTTTCGCCTAGAAATCTAGCCAACGATCCGTATTAGGGTTTCTCGGCACCGTTTAAATTTGAAATTGGCATGGTTGATGCCTTGTGAGACCTCTTGAGAGTGCCTAGGAACCCTACAGCACAGTCTTGATACTCTCTCGACTAGGGATATTTAAGGATGTGCTTATAGACCACCCAGCTCCCACGTATATGATCGCCATCATAATGCTGGTAGTCAAGCAAGAATCCTATGGACTCTATTAACATGTAATAGTGATCTGTAATACCACATAATGCATGTATATGATGATAAAGGCAAACCATATAGCATATTATCATCTCGAGTAAGACTGTTCTATCCATATAGGTCCTCCCTCAATCATCAAAATCGTGTGTCTGCGATTACAATAATTGACTTCACGGCACTATAGCCAACACATGGTAGGGTATTAATCAAAATATAATGGGAACACACACAATACATTATAGCGATCTCAGGTCAAAAGACTACTCTGTACTCATGTCGTCAGAGAACTGCTATCTTACAATAAGTATAATACCATTTAGGAGTTATTGGCGAGTCCGTTCAGTGAAACTCATTCTCCAATGAGCATCTGTATGCAATTCTCGGTATCAAATACCAATAGATGTAGGACCAGCCATCACCCTCCAACCGGATCAGGAAATGTATACACTAATTTAATCTAGAGTACCGATGTCTAGTCTCGATACTCCTATGACTATGAACATTTAAGGATGTGGTTATAGGCTATCAAGGTTCACTATTATGATCCCTATCATAACCTTGGTAATCCAGCAAAGATCCTATGGGTTTTATCATCATGTATTAATGATACGTAATAATAAGTAAAACATATACACATGATTGATAAAGATAATCCAGATAGCATACTATCATCTCGAATAAAATTGTTCTATTCATATAGCTCCATGTAAAATTACAATATTGTCTTCATAGCACTTATATCCAACACCTATCGATGCCTCCTCCCTCTCTCTCCTCCTCTGATCCTAACCTTTTTCCTAATCCATCTCCTTCTCCCTCCCTCTTTCCTCCTCGACTCCCTCACCCCCCTCCCGCACCTCCCCACGACCTCCTCCTTCCCCCGCCTTCCTACGACCTCCCTTATCCTCCACCGCCGCCGCCATCATCATCATCATCATCATCATCATCATCACCACCTTCTTCTTCTTCTTTCATCTCATCACTTCTTCCTCCTCGCCCACCTCCTCCAATCACGCTCCTGCCGTCGTCGGTCCTCGCCTCCTCCTCGCCCGTCTCTTCCTCGCCCATCTGTCCTCATCTCCTCCTTCGACCACCCTCCTCCTGCAAAATCTATCCTGGCCTAAAATTTAAATATTAATTAATAATTTAATATAATATTAATATTGTTAATTAATAATTTAATTAACCATGTTTATTTAGAAGAGTAAAATAGTCATTTTACATGCCTACTTAACACCATTAGCCACTCATCGTTATCCTTGGGAGTGTTCTATGCCAAGTAAACTTTTTGGGGGTTTCTGAGATATGGCTAAACGAATTGGGGTTTAATGAACTTTAGCCTAAAAATTATATCTCATGGCATCATTTATATCAGTCCTGTCTAGACGAGTTGAGCTAATAGATGAGCAAAGAATCTTGGCGTGAGGCCGTTTGTGAGCTCACCTTGGCTCGTTCGCATAGAACTACTAATTCAATATTCAAAAATATTGAAAGAACATCAATATTTGTTGGGTATTGTTATATGATTTTTAGGTAGTGTATTTTTTTTGTGTGGATGTTGTGTCTTTATAGAACTTATGTTATCAAAATATGTAATATGCGATGACACATATACAAGTCTGACTCAAGCGGTAATCAGAGACAGCACCAGCTTGAGTTTGTCTCGTAAGCTGAACGCGTCCAGCTTTCTACCTTGTTAGCTAAATGAGCCTAGTTGTTCGGCTTATGTGAGGGATGACACATGTCAATAAATGCATCAAACTAAGCTAATCTCTGAGCTGGCTCGATTCGGTTAGCCAGCACGCCCGTCTACCCCATTGATCTCTTAACAGTGGTCCCAAAAATCAATAAACAAACCAGTCCCCACCCTATCACTAATAATGATGAATAAAGAGACCACATGAAATTCATGTGCTCGGTCTCTAAAAAGGCCCCATTCCTCCCCTGGGCCAAAAATTAATCACAATGTCAGGCCCGAATAAACTCTTGAGTGCCAGGGGGCCCAATGCGGGAGCCTGTCCGTACCTAATCCATGGTGGGTCTCATATTTTTAGTACGGCCCGCTTTTAAGAGTCACTGTTTTCCTTCGAACTTTACTGTTTGGGTATCAAAATTGAAATAAATGAATAAGGAGGAGGAACAATCTACGTATTGTTTTTATTAGGCCGGCGCATTCGCTGGGGGATCGTACCCACCCTTTTCAAACTCTTTGCACATGTTTTTTGGGATATAGGACCTCAAATATCGGTATTTATATTTAAAAAAAAGCTTTAAGTTTATTCTTTATTTAAATAAACCCCTATGTCTCTTTAATCCATGAGTTGGAGTTAACCATTGGTCCCATGTTGCCCACATCTCTTTCTGCCATATTCTTCCATGCAGGGATTCCTAAGGTGTGAGGTCCAAAGTCGATTCAAACTGGTTTTTATCAACACCACTACGAGCAGCCTTGTAAAAGTTTCTCGCAATCCACAATCGGTTAGAGGGTAAAACCGTCTTTATACATCTCAAAGTGTATTTTAGAACTGATCTGTAAGCCTAACCCAAGCATACAACACACTCATGCACACAGTGCGCGCACAAACACAAACAACACACTCAAGGGATTCATGAATTTGCCCCGAAAGTGTTAAATTATGATAACCTTTTCTTCTAGGGTTCGAACCAGAACCCTCCTCAGCAGGGGAAGTGTTATTCCAATTGAGCTATTGCTCATTGGTTACACCTTAAAGTGTTAAATCTAATAGTTTTGGGAGGTGAATTTAACTTCAGTTGACTAACTCTATTATTTGAATTTAGAAGAAAAGGGAGTATTACCGAATTAAAATTCCAACACCTAACGGATGCCACTTCATCGTACACACTGACTAAAATTTAACTGTTGAAAAAATTCACTAATAATAAGGATCTTATGTTATTCTTCTAAAATAAATACCATAAACAATAGGGAGGGCCTAGAAGAAAATAAATTTATACGGCCGAATATTTTAATATTTTATAACTTTACGTGCAGAATACTAATTTGGTTAACAAACAGGATTTATGATTATCGATTTTGAATGTTGTTTTTCATTATTTCGGAGGTCATTTATTTTTTTTAAAGAAACCCAACGAGATTATCTTGAAGTGGGCCCCAGTGTCAGGGAGGGGCCAGGCCTAACTAACTGCCGAAATGCCCGAGGAATCGCTGGGCCTTAAACTGTCACGGGGCGTAGACGTGACGTCGGCGGTCACTGGGGATTCGTACGAAGGGAAGGGACATTAAATTCGAAGGGGGAGAGAGAGAGTGTGTGTGTGGAGGGAAGAGAGAGAAGGCAGAAATCACTTTTGAAATTTCAAATAGTAGTAAGAAAAGGAATCTGGATCTTTTGTCTGTGGGTCCCACCACCCATTTTCTTTTGTCGCCTCCCCTAACCTCTATCCGCAGTTCTGCACAGGGGGCATGCACGAGTAACAGGCACATATATTAAATATCATAAACCTTAATTAATTAGCCTTTATATCACCGCATTAGATCATTGACAATCTATAGAACATCCACACCACCCTAATAATTTCGATTCCAAGCACCTACTTATTATTATCATGTGCGATATTTTATTTACCAGTCTAATCATATTAATGAAAGAAAGAGCTACCGACGAGCAATAGCTCAGTTGGTTCGGGCACTTCCCCTCGTGGGGAGAGTACGGGGTTCGAACCCCAGGAAAAAAAGTGGCCATAAATTAACGCTTGCGGAGCAAACTAATGGATCCCATGGCTGCTGTTGTGTGCGTGGGTGTGTTTGTGTGTGTTGTGTCCATAGGTTAGGGCTGACGGACCAATGCAGGAAAAAAACGAGATTATTTGATATATCAGTTGCAATGCATCCGGACATGAAAGAGAAATGAAGTTATTAGAATACCTTTGGGCGGTTTTATAGGCCTATATCTTTATTTCTTTTCTTTTCAAGGGCGCATGCATTGGGCACATGGATGAATCTTACCCGTCTAATAAAGTGAGCTATTTAAAACTAGGGATCCCAATTTAGTTTTTACCATTTACAGGCCGTTTATGTATTTAACTAATTTCCTTTATCGAATCTACAAAGTAAAATATTATAGTCAGGTCATGTTCTGGTTACAAAATAATAATTTGTTCCAGTCAAAATAATTTAACCAACTACTAATCAGAGTAGCAAATTTGTACATGTTTTCCTTTGTTGACACTGGGACTGTAGTGTGCATAGATACGTGATCGTTTTTTACTTATAGCAATCTGATCTTGATTGTTAGATCATGTTTTCACTATATATATTTGGAGGAAAATGAGGTTGTGGTGGAATCCTTTCATTGCGGTAGCTCCTGCTTCAACTATGGACACTGCTACAAATGTGTCCAGTGGTAACTGACGGCCACGGTTTTGCCCGTGACCAACTGACGGCCACGGTTTTAGAAGATATGGTCATGCTTAAGACCGCTACAAATAAAAATTATGGTGGGCCAAACGATCCACTGAAGATAAATCCTCCTATCCCCTTTTTTTCCAGACACTATTCATTTCCTACCCTCCCAAAAAAATTCCCGCCCCTATCATCTTGTCTCCACCGTCGCCTGGCCTCTCGTCGCCACCGCCGAGCATCTCGCCGTCACCTCCTACGATCTCCATCGCCTCTTCACCGAACCAGACGCGCGTCTCGCCTGGAGCTTCACTGACCGCATCGATACCAAGCCGCTGACGCTTATCGACACTACTACAATATGGGATTGCCCCTACGGATAAAGGAATCCGTATGGGCAACTATTTATTGCCCCTACGGATTGAACCGTAGGTCTATATACTTGGCCCTACGGTTCTCTACGTTTTAATTTTAAAATATTTAATCGTAATTTGATATTTGGCCCTACGGAGCCGCAAACAAAGGACCTACGGGTTAGTCTGTAAGGGCATGTATATGGGTTAATTAATAATAAAAAAATGGCACAGAAAATCCCTCCGTTCCCAAAAATCTTTATCATCTTCTCCCGCGCCTCGCGATCGATTTCCTCCCGCGCCTCGTCGACTTCCTCGTCGCCTCCTCCGTCGTCTCCTCATAACATCCTCGTCGACTTCCTCCAGCGCCTTGATCCCGAGCCTCGTCGACTTCCTCATCGCCTCCTCCGTTGTCTCTTCCACTGCCCAACAGGTTAGTAAATCTCCAATTTTTACTTCTAATTTAATGCTCTTATTTCCCTCTTTTGATGATGTTAGGTTCAGGGCAGGGTTCGGGTGAGGGTGAGGGTTAGGGTTAGGCATCGGGTCAGTGTAGGTTAGGGTTAAGTTTAGGGTTAGGGTTAGGGGTCGGTTGGGATTGGGGTTAAGGTTCTGTTGCGGTTGGGGTTAGGGTTGGGATTAGGGTTGGGGTTAGGGTTAGGGTTCGGAATTGGGGTTAGGGTTAGGGTCAGGGTTCGGAATTGGGGTTGGGGTTGGGGTTAGGGTTGTTTTTTCTTGAAAACAGCTCTAATTAAAGACTAGGGTTAATTTGGGTTTAGTGTTAGAGGCTAGGGTTAATTTGGGTTAATTGAAGGGTAGGGTTAATTTGGGTTAATTAGTGATAATTTGAAAGGGTTATGGTTTTGATTAGATTTAATTTGGTTAAGTTTGGGTTGATTAGGGTTAATTAGGTTAATTTGGGTAAATTGGGTTAAGTTTGGGTTAATTAGAGATAATTTGTGTTAGGGTAACGATTATGGTTAATTGTGGTTAATTAGGTTAATTCGGGTTATTTTGGTTTATGGTGCACTAGTTTATTTAGTAGGATACAATAGTTCATTGCAGTAGGATACTCGATGATAACGTAAACGTACAACTTTACCGTAAACGCAAGAAAATTTTACCCTAAACTTGAAATTTCGAACCCTAACCCTAATTTAACCCAATTTACCCTAACTTAACCCAATATGTTATGCAGTCTAACTGGCCCATGAGTACGTCAGAGTTAAGGACTGGATGTATGTGGATTGGCAACAACGTATGCAACCTAAGTTTGTCGCAGGAGTTGCTGCTTTCATTGAATTTACACGCGCACATAATAAAATCATAATAGAGAAGATTCTCTGTCCGTGCGATAGATGTGGCAATAAGTACTGGCAGAAGGTAGAATTGGCAGAGCTTCATATAGTAAAATATGGGTTTACTAGACTTTATACAACTTGGAAATATCACGGGGAAGGAGAAGAATGCAGTAATGCGGCAGAAGAAGAAGGAGAACACGATAATGCGGCAGGAGAAGAAGGAGAATTCGGTAATGCGGCAGGAGAAAAAGACGGTAATTTATTTCTATCAGAAGAAATGGAGGATATGGTAGAGGCTGCCCTAAGTGAATCTATTCGTACCGAAGATGACATTCCTTCCGGTCAAGGACCGCGTGCGGATAAATATGAAAATTTCATGAATGATGCTAGAAAACCAATTTAATAGAATGAGAAGTATTCAACCCTCTTATGGTTCGTCCAACTTTTCCAGATTAAGTACCTAAATGGATGGAGCAACAAGTCATTCACAATGCTTCTTTCGTTCTTGAAAGATTTTATGCCCCCGGGAAATAACGTGCCCGACAGCTGGTACGGAGCCCAGGAGATGATGTCTGATTTGGGTCTAAAGTGCGAGAAGATTCAAGCATGTCCTAAAAATTGCGTGTTGTACCGGAAAGAGAATTCAGATTTGAAAGAGTGTCCAACATGCGGAGAGGCCGGGTATAAGCCGAAAGATTCTGATAAGAAGCCTGATATACCTGTCAAGATAGCACGATACTTTCCCATAACACAGAGGCTACAGAGGCTATTCAGGTGTAAGAAAACAGCCGAGGCAATAATTTGGCATCACCGTGCTCCTCCAAGTGAAGATGGAAAAATGAGCCATCCAAGAGACTCACCGGCATGGAAGGATTTCGATAGGAGGCACGCAATATTCAATAGCGATCCTCGCAATGTCCGGCTCGGACTGGATACTGATGGCTTCTGCCCATTCAACTATATGGCTGGAAGTCACAGCACATGGCCCGTTGTAATGATAATTTATAATATGTCGCCTTGGTTGGCTATGAACCAATCATACTTTATGATGCCTCTTCTTATCGACGGACCAAACTCACTGGGAAACAATATCGACGTCTATCTCCGACCTCTGATCGAGGAGTTGAAATTTTTGTTCATTGATGGTGTAGAGACATACGATGCAAACACAAATACAACATTCATAATGCGTGCGGTTTTAATGTGGACAATTAATGACTTTCATACGTATGGAATGCTATCAGGTTGGTTCGTACATGGTCGCAAAGCATGTCCTCATTGCCATGAACACACAACATCGAAATTCTTGAATTTTAGCAGGAAGGTTTGTTATTGCGGCCATCGACGTTTCCTGCCTCCAGACCACCCCTATAGGTTAGACACGGTTCACTTTGATGGTCATCAGGAGCTTCTTAGACCTCCATCCCCATTGTCCGGAGAGGACGTGACTGCTCAATAGGATGGTTACAATAATGTGACCTTCGGGATGGATCCGACGAAACAGGTCAAACCACCATTTTGGAACAAATTAAGCATTTTCTTCGAGCTTCCGTACTGGTCAACAAATTTAGTGCGTCATTGTCTGGACGTCATGCATATAGAGAAGGGAGTATCAGAGCACATACTCAACTTGCTTCTTTATAAAGACGGGAAATCGAAAGACAACCTGAATGCTCGGATGGATCTACAGGAGTGGGGAATAAGAAGTGAATTGCACCCTAGACCGGTAGCGGGTAAACCGGGCAAGTTTGTACTTCCCAATGCCGCTTATCATATGTCACAACCGGAGAAGAAAAGATTCCTGCAGGTGTTGCATGATTTGAAAGTTCCCACGGGTTTCTCAGGATCATTCAGCAAGAAAATAAAAATTGTGAAAGGCAAGATCGATGGGCTGAAAAGTCATGATCACCATTTTATCGTGGAGCACCTTCTTCCATTAGCCCTCAGGACTTCTCTCCCCGAATCGGTTGGTCTAGTAATCAACGACCTATGTTGTTTTTTCAAAGAGTTGTGTGCTAAAACAGTGGAGGTTGTGACGCTGGATAAACTAGAAAATTCTATTGTGTTGATACTTTGCAAGTTTGAGCGTATTTTCCCACCGTCATTCTTCGATATCATAATACACTTGACGGTTCATTTTGCAACTGAGGCTAAGTTAGCCGGACCGGTACAATATCGATGGATGTATCCCGTCGAGAGGTACGTGTAATTTTTCGTTTCGCGCAATTTATAAATTTATTGTTGTCCTGTATGCCCGTATTTTCTTGTCCCTACGGCTGTATCCATAGGGGCAACCCTTATTTGTAGTAGTGCGAGCTCCTCACCGCCGTGCTCGCCGCCTCGAGCTTCACCACCGTTCATTTTTCCTCGATTTGCCGCCGCCGCAGATTAGTTTCTTGAATTTTAAATTTAATTTTCATAAATTTTGAATTTGATTTCTTCAATTTCAAGAATTTAACTTGTAATTTTGTTAGGGTTTGGGTTCTGATTAGGGTTAGGGTCAGGGGATTAGGATGAGAGTTAGGGTTAATGATTTGGGCTAGGGTTAGGAGGTTAGGGTTAATTAGGGGTTGAGGCCAAGATATATTGGGGTTAATTAGGGTTAGGGTAATGATTTGGGCTAAAGTTAGGGTTAGGGGGTTAGGGTTAATTAGTATTTGGGATATGATTAGGGTTAGGTTTAGGGCCTGGGCTATGGTTAGGGTTAGGGTTAGGGATATGGTTAGATTAGGATTTATGATTAGAGTTAGTGTTAAGTTTAGGCTAGGGTAATTTATCGAATTTTGTAGGTAATTTAGTGAAAAGCAATAACAGTTAAGCGTATTTTAATGAAAAACAACAATAGTTAAGGTTATTTTACTGTAAATAAGTAATATTGAGCAAATGAGATTTTCTAATTTTTTAATGATATTTTAGTGAAAACAACAAAAGCTATGGATATTTTAACAAAATTTATAGTATTTTAGTTAATTTACTAAGAGAAATCGTTTAATTAAATTTTGAAGGCAGTTTAGTGAAAAACTATATTAGTTAAGGGTATTTTAGTGAAATTTATAGTAATTTAGTTAATTTAGGATAGTTTAGTGAAAAACCATGAATAGTTAAAGGTATTTTAGTGTAATTTAGGAAAATGGAAGAAATAGATTGCTTGGGGGGTGTACGCTTGCGTGCGCACGCATACACACACAAGTGCGCGCGCGCACACAAACAAATAAGGTCAAACGTTAATTTGTCATCATTCACCTCTACATTGAACTCTTGTAAAACCCCACCCTAACCCTAACCCCAACCCCAAACCTAAATTCAAAATCTTAAACTCGATAAGAAAACCCTTAATTTTAAAAAACTGTACCCTAAATCAAAAACTTCAAAACCTTGAAATTAATACATAAACGTAAAACCAATCCAAATTAAATCTTATATTAAGTGTATGAAACTCGATGATAATATGAAATTTTTATATTCTCATCGATATTCATATGTGAAAATCAAAATGCGACTTAGTTCCCATCTATCGGTTAACATATGTGCAATATTCGTCGTGACATAAAACTACACGAAACTTGTTAAATATCGGACGGTATCGATCGGTTTCTAACAACCGTCGCGTAGTCTATGTGACGAGAATTAATATTCAATCATATGATAACCGATAGATTTGTCTCGTGTGGACAAGTTAGGAATGTATAAAACAGACACATGTATTCACTTGTGTTTTTCATTCGTTTCGAGATATTTCGTCGGTACCTTTCCGCTGGTTCTCCGTGTACAATGATAGATTAGATACTCGTTTCAATGTTGTTTGACAGCATTGAAACGATCATCTTTTCTATTACAGTGTACTCGGAGAACAGCGAGGAGGTGCTGCCGAAATTTTCTCGAAATAGATGAAAACACAAATTAATGGGTGTATACTTTATACATTCTTAATGGGATAGGTGTCTTATCCCCGACAGCCGCTATCCTCGACATTCAATATATAACATTTAATGTCATCATCGTCTTTCTTGGAAGAAGAATCCAACTCTCTACCCATGAGCATTTTCTCTCGGTCCTTGATAATCTTTATAGATAAATAGTCAATTGAAACTTAAATTAACCAAGTCGTCAATTAAACCCAGCACTAACGCTTTTTAGAATCCCTTCTATCGCGTATATGTCAAGAAATTTTAATCTGATACGTCTTGTCGGAACCTTCCTTCGTCCAGGCTGTTCCAATATGGCATTCTCGTACCTCCACAATAAGAGTTGGATAAACATCGATGCTCCCTCGAGAGTCAACCACTTTTTCGTTGACGGTGTCCGTTTTTTCACCGATTTTGCCTACGCACATCTTGGGTTATCGAAAGAGCACAAAATCTATTGTCCTTGCTCTAAATGTATGAATAAACGATTACTTAAGAAGTCGGAAGTTGAGTTACACATCGCGACATACGGTTTCGTTAGAGATTACATCGCGGGGAAATCTCACGGAGAAAAAATCATCGTAACGGGAGATGAGGTATGGGTGCAAGAGACGGAAAACGAATTCATCGAAATAGAAACTGCGGAGTGGTAAGGGATAGTAAAAAAAGAGGAGGAAAAGGAATGGCGGTTTGAAGAACATGAATCCGTCGAAGAAGATGATGTTGTGTTCACGCCGATCGACGACATGGATGAGCTTATAAATGCCGCTGGACTTCCTTATGATACGGAAAGTACTGAACCCTCGTTATTGGAAAAGTACAAGGCAGACTCTAAGATCCCGCTATATCCAAATTACAAAGGGTTTTCGAAACTTTCCTTTTTTGTACGTCTTTTCCAGATCAAGTGCAAGAATAGATGGAGTGATCAGTCTTTCACCGATCTCCTAGAAGCGCTGAAGGAAGCTTTTTGTTAGGTTACGATAGCGTCCTGGCCATCAGCCGTGGTCGGTGTGGAACAAAAACTGGCGTTTAAAAACTTGGCGCTAACGAAACCCGCTAGAATCGAACCATAAACCTTTACTAGTTAATTAATAAGAGCTAATCTACTATGATAGAGTGTTATACCGAACGAACCAAGTCTTTCGGTCTTCCATCATCTTCCTTAGCTCCTTGAGGCGTGCTCGATTGAACTTGGCCGTCGATCTTCCTCCGTCGAAGATGATCCACTCGAGTAGTGTAGCTCATGGCTCTAGCTCCGCATCAAGAGCAAGTGAAGCAATTAGGGATTCTAGGTTGCTAATCTAGAATGCCTAGGATGTAGTGAGTGTTCTAAGTGTTTATCCATCTCACCTCCTCTCATGATTCTCAACTCATGAGATTGTAGAGAGAAGATTGAGAATGAAGATGGAAGAACTCAAGAAACTCAAGAGAGGGAGTGAAGCATGATAGTGAGAAGAAAACTCATCTCTCAAAAATAATGAGCCATCCATAGAGAGAGAGAAATCTCATGCTAGGTTTTGTAAAACATATTCTTTCAATATAATATCAAGCCCATGCTTGAATAGTTTGCAAAAATGAATTAATAATTCATTTGTGCAACACTATGCAAGCATGACTCGCACCATACTCCCCTCATTTCTTTTCCACCTCATTTACATTTATGAATAAATGGATAAAAACTAAATGAGGTGTCCACCTTCTAGAATATTATCTGTAAAAAATACGGATTACATTCTACTGTATATACATACCAGTTTTCGTACCGAAATACGAATACCCGAAGAAATAGAATAACACAAAGAACACCCGAGCCGGCTAGTATTATCAACTGTCCGATCGAAAGTCCTGGTACATAGTACAATCGATCGATCGGAACCCTGCACGTATGCAATATGGCTACTATATCGTTTCGCCAGAACTAGGGAAACTCTCTGTATGGGACGCTAAAGACTCGTCTATACGCCGGCAGTGGGTTTAACCACAAGCACGCCAGCGACACTAGCTGTACGTAACGGCTACCCAGGTATTGAGCGAAAGGAAGGCCGATGAGCAAACTCATCCGAACCCCTACTGAGCATGTCAGTGACAATCTCCGTACAGTACGGTCTGTTCGTCTAAGAGTATCGCATATCGAGTGTAGGGGGTGGATAAAGTTAGACCCCTAATAACGCGATATTTCGTATCGGTATGAAACCCATCACCCACTGAGAAACTACTAATCCAAATCAGTAATTCTCGTCTACCTTGTCCAAGGATCTCTGGTGATGGCCACCCGTGCATCACGCGACATCAACCCCCAATATCGGGGGAGACGAATCCCCAACTATCCGCTCACTGCCTCCATATGGCTCGGGACTGTACCCAACTAAAACATGTTTGCATGACTCCTTTGACCCGTGGTAGGGTAGTAATCAAAGCACAGTGGGAACTCATATAAGACAAATGACGATCTCAGGTCGACAGACTAACCTGTACACATGTCACCTGAGAACTGCTATCTGACAATAGGTATAATACCAATTAGTATGTTCCCGGCGAGTCCGTCCAGTGTACTCAGAACCCAATGAGCACATGTATACTATCTTAGGTGACTAACTGACACCGATGGCTTGTGAGACCGGCCACCGCCCCTCATCGGGGTCTCGATAAATATACACTAGTCTACTCCGGAATATCAATGTCCAGTCTCGATACTCTCTCGACTAGGGACATTTAAGGATGTGCTTATAGACCACCCAGCTCTCACGTCTATGATAGCCATCATAATACTGGTAGTCAAGAAAGAATCATATGGGCTCTATCAATATGTAATAATGATCTGTAATACCACATAAAGTATGTACATGATGATAGAGACAAACTATATAGCATATTATCATCTCGAGTAAGACTGTTCTACCCGTATAGGTCCTCCCTCAATCATCACAATCGCGTACCTGCGATTACAATAATTGACTTGAGGGCACTATAGACAACACTTTTCCCGACGGAAATGAAGTGTCACTGAGCTGGTATGAGACACAAAAAGTAATCACAAACATCGGCCTGAAGTATCATAAGATACATGCATGTGAGAATGATTGTGTTTTTTCCAGAATGAACACGTCACACTCAGAAACTGCCTCGTGTGTGGGACTGGCCGATTCAAGTCTAAGAAAGACCCTCGGTCGAGTGATGTGCCCGTGAAAATTCTTCGTCATTTTCCATTAATACCGAGACAGCAACGGTTATTTGTGTGTGAGGAGATAGCGTCCGAAGTGTAGTGACACCATAAAGCGCCCCGTGAAGAGAGAAAAATGAGTCATCCCAGAGATTCGATATCGTGGAAAGTTTTAGATGAAAAACATCCTTCATTCAGCGCAGACACGCATAACGTGAGGCTGGGAATTGTGAGCAACGGTTTCAGTCCATTTAGGATGGTTCGCGGAGGGCGTACTCACCGTACTTGGCCCGTTGTGGTGACTATATACAACCTGCCACCATGGAGGGCTATGCCACAATCTTATTTTACGTTGGGGCTTTTAATCAACGTTCCCTCATCTCCTGAGAAAAACATTGACGTGTACCTTCGACCCTTGATCGATGGGTTAAAGTTACTGTGGGAACCAGACGTGAGAACTTATGATGCAGATGGTAAACAATTTTTTCAGATGCGGGCTATTTTGTAGTGGACTATTAATGATTTTCCAGCCTACAAAATATTGTCGGGATGGACAACTTAAGGTAAGATTGCTTACCCCTGTAGCTATACTCATACGAGCGCCGTGCGCTTGAACTTTAGCGGGAAAGAGTCGTTTATGGATCACCGACGTTTCTTGCCTATAACTCACATATTCAGAAAGAATAAAAAATTGTTCAACGGCAAGATGGAGACCAGAGGCCTCATAAACCATTGTCCGGTAACAACATATTGCAACAATGGAGAGCTTATCAGAATATCACATTCGGAAAGAAACAAAACAAAGATGCAATGCCATGCCCAACCGGTTGGAAGAAACTAAGTGGTTTTTTTCAACTTCCATACCGGTCCGATCTACAGCTCTGCTACAATTTAGATGTTATGCATATCGATAAAGATGTCTTTGAACACGCCATTAATTTTCTGCTTTGTAAGGATAGAAAAACGAAGGACAATCTCAACGCCCGCCGTGATTTGACGGATTTGGATGATTTTTCTATTAAAGAAGAAGTGCATTCTCAGCCTGTGTGTCACGCCCCGCTTCCCAGTGTACGGGCAGATGACGTGACGAGGCCGCTACATATTTACTCTGAAGTAAATACGCTAAGCGTATCTAAGCAATATAAAAGTAAATACACAAGAGACAAGATATAATAAAATAGCAACTTTATTTATTTACATTCTTTTGTACAATGCATGGATAGATAAATACATCTGGAAAAAAGCAATGCCCAAACAATGGCATAACAGAAACGGAAAGGTACTGAAATAAAAGTGTACAATGAACTAAAGCTCTGGGTCTTCAACGAAATGGTCCAAGTCTTCAGCGCTGGGCTCGATCTCCGACGTGTCCAGGTCACCTGACGACATTCACAGAAGAAAGAAGAGAATGTCGTCAGCGAACAGATCGCTCAGCAAGTCCCAAAGATAAGAGAGAAATAGAATAGACAGAAAGAAGATAGCTTTTAAAGTTGTATTATGTTGTTATAATGTTGTGTTAATGCTGTTGTTTGTAGCTTGGTACAGAAAAATGCCAGTGTATATGAGAGGAGTCTCACTTGCCTCGGAGACTAAGGTATCAGAAACTCAAAGAACCGTTGGGCCACGGTACAACAGCAACGGAATATAGGTTAGGTGTCTTATGGTTGCAGTCTCGTGCCACTTCTAACACCTTCCGTACCAATCTACCCCTTAAACCCCGTAGTGTTTTGATTGTATTGTTTGTCTTGTATTGTAACTGTATAGATTGTATAATTAGATGACTGACCGAAACCATGATATCAGTAAACGGATGTAACTGTATAATCATGTAAATGGATGTAACTGGAGAATCATGTAAATAGAAGTATATCCATGGTTCAGTTCAGTCAATATAGATTGAATAGTTTGAACATATTGAATATATGAATTCATGTTGAATTGTAATTTGTAGATTGTAGATTGTAGATTGTAAATTGTAAATTGTACTTGAATCATATTCAAGTCAGATTATTAATGAAACTCAGTCTGAGTCAGACAATTAGAAATGTAAATTGAAGTCCTGATAGTTTTGATATTATCGGTAACCGCTGCATATGGGCGGCAGGATTTATGTCTTTTTTAAAAACGATTACCGTATTGATAACACCGTTGTTAAGTTGTCTACCTTAAATAGGCAAACACCCACTTCTCTGGCTCCATGAGGCTCAAGAGATTAGTCCCGCTTAAACCTATGTTTACTAGGGTCCTTAGGATAATTTATAGAACTTGAGGGAGTTTTATGTAAAAATACTTTTATATACTTTTCAAAATACTCCCCAAGTATTTAGTTATTGTCTTTAGAGTTATTATGAATGTAGATTTTATAATTATGATATTTCTAATGAAAATATCCTAACTTCATAATATAAGGTATTTATTTGTAATATTGATTTATATGGAATTCATGGTATATTAATGTAAAGTGGTTCTTGTGATTTTTTAAAAGAGTTGGAATATTTATATTATTTCAAAATAGATATTTTAATGTTACATATATATAATAATTATATAAAAATAATTTTAATATATATTTTATATTTCTAAAAATCTCATTTTCTTAAAATGTCGTATTTTAAATCTTTCGAGACCGAATGCTCCTTGCGGCAGTCTGCATCTCGCACTACTAAGTCCAAGAATGTGCGATAATCCACATCATCCCGAACGGGTTCCCCAAATTGGGTTGTAGCGGCTCTTTGCAAAGATTTGTATAAAATACTTAATCTTTTAGAAAATGGTTTTATTAATTCATGGTATTTATTTGTAATGGTTCACTTCCCATATTCTATGTTCCCAAAAAGTATTGTGCTATTTTTCATATGAGTGTTGTGAGGAGGTAGGTCATTACCTCGTGATCTACTTAAAGGTATAGCAAGTTTGTGATGTTTAAATGTCGAAAATGAAACTATATAGTATTTTAATGAAAAAAATACGGTAAAATGGAAATAGCAATTACTTTTGATATAGAACTTCTTCAATATGATTAGTTAGTGTTTAATAATCAACATGAATTGGTTTTAGCATAATTGTATTAAAGAAAAGTGAGGTTTTAGGAAGAAACCGAATCGGAAATCGGATTTGTTCTGATTCCGTCGGGTTTTGTAATTCCGTATTTTTAGAAAAAGAATAGAGAAGAGGGATGGGGACTTACTGGCTTAGAGCTTAGAAGGGAGGAAGAGGAATCGGGAGGAGGCGTCGGTGCATTGTTTCGTAGCCGGAAGCTCCTAGGGTTGTCGTCGGAATTTCGCCAAAGTTTCGCCCCTTTCCTAGCTTGAATTGTACACAATTTCACTAAGGTTTTCTTAAGAGTTTTGATCAGAATTTTGGAGTGAAGGGGTAGTGTTTAGGGGTTGTATTTATAGGGTTAGGGTAGATGAAAGGTTAAAATGAAAAATGTAATAAAATGAATTAAAAATGTATTAAAAGTGGAGTAATTGTGGTTTTAAAAGAGCTCTGGAAATGGTCTGAAGACAAAATTTTGCAGGTGTACAGGGGAGACCAAAAGACACAATTTTTGTGTTGGGGTCGTCGCCGGTATCGGCCGACTCGGCCGTGACTCGGTCTGAGGCCTGAGTCGGCCGAGTCGAGGCCGAGTTGGCCGATTTCCGGCCGAGTCAGGCGGCTGGAATCCCCTCCGATGGTTCAACTATTCTCTGGCAATGTTATATTTTTGGGTGTAGTGGGGTTTTTGTGAGATATGCACGTGTAAACCCTTGGTATTCTAAAGGTTAAAAAAATCAATATTAAAAATAATGTGGGGTATGGGATTTGAACTCTGACGGCTTGGTTCAGCAGTGCAAGATATTACCAATAAGCTACAAGCTCCTTCTTGTAATTAAAGAGCTAAACAAATATTTAACTTGTGCTCAGGCAAAAGTACCCCATTCTTTAAATTTTGAAAAATTTGCACAGAAAGTTGTACAGGGAATTTATGGTTGTTACACTGTGACTGGTAAACCAGGTTATTATGAGATCCTACCAGCAATCTACAATCTAGATAAAGAGGAGAATCGGCAGTTCTTGCTGGCGTTGAAAGAATTGCAAGTCCCTGATGGTTTCTTATCAAATTCCAAACATGTACAAGTAGAAAATAGAAAAATTGTAGGACTCAAGAGCCATGACTACCACATATTGATGCAACATCTTCTTTCTTTATGCCTTAGAGTATCGGTATAATCCGAAATTGGTCTCGTTCTTAACGACTTTTGCACGTATTTTCGACAACTGTGTTCCAAAAACATGGACGTCAATGAGATAACAGAGCTCCAAAAGGATATTCCTATGATCTTTCAAGCTCGAAACTATTTTTCCGCCTTTCTTTTTCGACATTATTGTTCATTGTTCCGTCCATTTGGCAACCGATGTCAAGATTGGCAGTCCGATGCATTGCCGTTGGATGTATCCCATCGAGAGATATGAAAAATGTTTATTATTAATCATTTAAATTGAAAAATATTATCGTGGATTATCAATATCTATTATTTTCAACAGATATATATTAACTTTAAAAAACAATATCCGCAAAATGTATCGTCCTAAAAGTTTGATTGCGGAAGGTTATGTCTTAGGAGAAGTGACGTCTTTTTGTGCTCGTTTCCTGAACGACAATGTCAGGACGAAACTGAACAAACCGCCGCGTGTTCCTGATGGTCCAATTGGAGAAGGAAGGCTAAAAAACATGTCTTACGATCTCATTGGTGGTTTACATGCGTTCATCTTGCTAAACAGTGAATGTTTTGCTAAATATGCAGAGTAAGTTTTTCTAATTTCATCCATTTAAACCGTTTAAAATATAATATAATCTAACCGATATAATTGTAAATTAACGAATAGTGCGCACAAAACTATACTCAAGAGATCGAATTCTACGGAGTGGTCAGATGACATAATCGAAGAAGAACAGAGACGCATTTTCGTCGCTTGGTGTAGAGAAAAAGTTGACGGACAAATGAATCATGATGAACAGATTGATAAAGAGGTCCGGGACCTTTTAATCAGTTCATCTATTGTAGATATGTTTTATAACGGCTACGGGATTTCCGGCTACAAATTTGATATGGAAAGGACGGAACGCATTAGAGCTACGCAAAATAGCAGCGTCGTAACCTCCGACGACAAAGGAAATCCCTATCACGGTGTTCTTGAGCAGATTATAGAGATCTCATACATCCATAAGGCTGCCCCATTTTTTATATTTCAATGAAGATGGTACGATACCAAGTCTGAACAGGGTATGAAGGTCGATGAATACAAACTCACTTTGGTAAACACCAAACGAACAACCTACGAATACGATAATTTTATCTTTCCATCGATGACAACACAAATATATTATTCTTGGGACCTGAAGAAGGCCGACTGGGGTGTTATTTGTCGTTGGAAACTAAGAAATTATTATAATGTGCCGACGTTGAGTGACTCTGAAGATGAGAGTGACGAGGAAGAGGCAATAACACGTCTCAATCCTTCTATTGAACGTACAAACGATCCAAACTATTCTGCACCGTCCATCAATATATTAGTAAGACGTGACATCGGCCAAGTGATTGTCTCAAATCAAGATATCGATAATCCATCCAACGAATGTTCAGCTAATGCACCGAACAAACGTTCTAGGTAATATAATTGAACTAAATATTTTAAACTGTATAATGATTATTAGTAAATTTTTAATATTTGAATAAATATGTAGGGTCTGATGGAAGGCTGTGGATCCGGCTCTAGATGTCATTGGAAACGGCATCTAGACGAGATTGGTGGGATGTCAGTAGCTGTGGCGGCGGCGGTGCCTACCCTTACCCGCGTCCCGCGTACTAGCGCCCTTCCTACCGGCGACCTTCCTACTTCCCCTCCTACCATGGTCTCTCCTACCGTCCCTCCTATCATGGCCCCTCCTACCGGCGTTCCTACTACATGACCCCCACCATCCTAAGTAGCCGTAGTGCCACAGGACCCGCTGCCTACCCCATATTAGCAAGGTAGAATATGCTCCTATCCCAGTCACTCCTCCTGCACATGGTATATACTTATCTATTCATTTTTTAGTTTTCTATTAAAATAATTCTATCAAATCATCTAACAGTTTATTGTTTGCAGTCATGCATGGTACTGACGGGATGGGGTCTGGCGTTGGTTCTAGCGCCACGCCGGTATAATCATTATTGCTTAAATCTTTTAAATAACAATTGCAATTTAAACTTTTCAAATTCTATATACATACTCTGAATATTATAATACTGTGTCTGTATATCTATCCTTTTTCAGGCTCCACCAGTGTTAGGACGAGGGGTTCTACTGGGCCCTCCTCCTCCATGTCAGCCCCAGACGCTGCTCTATGGACACTGGAGTAGACCACGTCAGGTGTGCCATTGGTGAGTACTCGACCAAGTGGGGGGGGGATTACATGGGAGATGGGATCCGTACCTACTATAGGTACCCGCTCCATATTAGGTGGAGCCCATACCAGACCGACTATGTTCGGCAGTTTTTTGCAGCGGCCACGGGATCATATACCCTTTTATACATTTAAATTTAATCGTCGTTACACACACACACACACACACACACTTATTTATTTAAATTTTTGTAATTTTAGAATCAGGGACATTACAGATTCATCATCGTTATCGACAAAGATGGCACTCTTATACCGTTTGATGCACATCGAGCCATAGACCGGGTCATATCTGAGTGCCGGGTTATCAAGAGGAGATGCTGATATGAAGTAAGGAAGAATCATTACATTCCCTGCACCGCGGCGACTGAGGAGGAGCGGGAGGTGATGATGGAGGCCATTTTTCGGGATGTCCCGATAAAGGAGTGGCCACTGCTGGTCACGTATTACGAGCGCGATGATTTTCAGGTATAAATTAAATTTTTAAGATTATAATTATATAATATGAAATCATATTTTTTGATATATAATATTATTTTCTTTATATTTACAAGACGGCATCGGTTCGCAACAGAGAGAACCGGAACAACGGCATCAAAGAACGCGCTATCCCGATCCAAGAGACGTGGTTGCATGCTAGCACTTAGCACCAGCTCGTGAGTATTTTGACGTTTAAGAATATATGTTTTTTTATCGCAAATTACTTATTGAATTAAATTCTAATTTTATCGCAGAAAAAGAAAGACCCCGCCAATTACACTGCTAACGGGGGATGGTCCACATTACATAGGGGCACGGCTGAGTATATGGTAAGTTTCATATAATCAAGTCGATACTGCATTTAAATTAACACGTTTATATATATATATATATATATATATAAATATATAAATATATATATATATATATTCTTTATAGATCCAGTTCCAGGAGAGGACAGACGTCTTAGGATTTAGCCCCGACGACTCGATTACCGCTATTGTCCCTGTTCTGGTTTCGATATCTGGCGGACATCACGGTGGTTATGAGCACGGGGTTGGTCCCGGGGACCACCGACACTTTGACAGGTGTTCGTCCATCCACGAGTTCGTTGTAACCCATACGCGGATAAATGCGGCCGCTGCGTCGCAGGAAGAGATTCGTCGACTCCAAGATCGGGTGGAGCAGCAGAATGTGCGAGTTACGCTTCAGGCGCAGATCGGGGAGCTGAGGTAGTTGAATATGGAGGCCATCAGGCAGGCCATACGAGACGAGTTTGGTAGTATGTTCAGATCATGGGATGATAGAGCTGGATCGTCCCAACGACCATAAATTATTGATTTTTTGATACAAACATTTGTTTTATTGGTTTATTGATTATACCGTTTGGTGTATATATTTTGTTTATAATTATGTTTGATTCTAATCATATTACTTCTTGATTGTTATAATTGCGCGAGATTTGATCATATTATTATTATCTATTGCTGGTTGTAATTGAAAGTAGCGCGTGTGGGATGCGCAGATTTCAGTTTTAAAAAAATTTGATAATATATTTGGTCATGGTTGTTCATATCAGAATTTTACACTTTTATACCACTCATTCCTGATCGCATTGCATATAGGTAGGTGTTTTTTATCCCTGTTTGCTATATAATTGCAGCTTACAGGTTCGCAATCCAAAACAATGCAAATCACGAACAGCTACGACAAATTCAGGACAACTGCCACAAATGGATAAAAATACGGGTTTCGCTCACCATCAGTCAGGTGCCGCCTACCAGTTCAGGAGACAAGATCGAGGAAAGGTTATTCGTGTCTCGAACAAGCACAGAGCATGAGAGAGGCAGTACAAGGATCAAGAAGGCAGCACGGAGCTCAAGGAAAATCAAGGCAAAAAGTCCACTCATTTTCATCTTTTGGACTGTTGAAAAACTGAGAGTAAATTGAAATGATTCAGCAAATATAAGTGTATTAAACAGAAAAATATAGCAACACAAGAGATCACAAGAAAATGGAGGACCCAATTCCCTTAAAGGACCGCGGAACTGCGGTTATTAGGGCCTATAGGCGGCGGAACTGCGGCCATGTCGTGGCAAACTGCGACCAAATTTCACTGGTGGTTTTGTAATTATACATAGGATCATAATATACCCATAGGGTTTCACCTCATTTCCTATAAATACTTCAGATCAAAGCCAAGCAAAGGATGTATATTTTCACTAGTTTTAGTTAGAATTTGAGTGTAAACTTCTTTTTTATCTTTCCTCCATCAAAATTGTAGTGAGAGAATTTGAGTGGAAGATAAATGAAGCGGAAAGTTTTTTTTTATGCATGTCTTGTTCAATTGTTAACTAGATTTTATCAATTGCTTGTTCTTTTCTTTGTTAAATAGTTGTTGGTTTTATTTATTCTTTTTCTTCTTCTCTTTTCTTTTATCTTTGCAACCATGATACTCAAGTGTGATCCTTACCTAGGTGAGGTCCCAAGTAGCTAGTTGTCATCTTCTATCTCATTTCTTTCTATCTTCTCCACTTGTTTTTTATTTTGTTTTTTATATAATGAGTGAGTAGTTTTTTCATTTGTTAGGGTAGAATAAGGGATGTTTGAGAGAAGAAAATCTCTCTCACTCTTTCCTTTGCTCGACAGCTCGAACTGAACCCCCATCAATTCAACCACAATCCGCTCCCTACGGCACCCTATCCTCTATGATAGTGGTGGCACCCTAGTGAGATCGGTTGTGGTTGGATTGACCGGAGGTTATGGCTAAGAGCCAAGAACGGACGGACAAGCACCAAAAGTAAGAAATTAAGCGTTGGAAAGCCTAGCTTATACTCGCAAGTATCCTTCCTAGTCGTGCTAATCCCCGTTGTTACCGATTACCATAATATCAATATCAAGAGAGGCAATTGAATGAAGTGAGCGAACTTCTAACTCAAACTAATCTAATCCTAACCTTGACAAACTTCCATTCACATACATATCAAATACATAGTTAGTATCGAACAAATTCGAACAAAAATTTGAATCAACTCATTAAAACATTAAGAAAAAGACTTCCATCTCTTCGTTGATCGACCCGTACTCAACCGGATAGCTACAAGCGAAACCGACTTGATTGCGGTAAATAGAACATATAGAATATATACCACAAAGCTAACAATCAAATGGCGTCGTTGCCGGGGAGACGGTAGTTTATTTCTTTTTGTTATTTCGGGTTAATTTGTGAATAAAAAAACAAACAAACAATAAAAATCATCTTATTATTTTTTTATTCTTTTTGTGCGGGTGTGCAGGATAGGGAGAAGAGAAAGTTCGGTGCCAAAGTCGTGAGGAGTTAGACCCACATCTTGCGGCTACACCGCGGCGGATCAAGACGAAACCGCGGCTAATCGTACCAAATTCTGGAGAAATTTCAGTGACCAAATCAAGTACCAGAGGCAAAAACTCAAAAGAGAAGACCTATTTTAGCACACTGCAGAAATTTGGAGATCTAATTCTCTAAAACCACCGTGCTTCCGCAGCGATTGCATGTGTTTGACCATGGTTCCGCGGTCAAAGTATTGAATCGGTGCCCAAAATTTTGGTGAGTACTTCTTTTTTCTAAAAAAGCCTTCTAAGATCCACTGAACTGTTTTTTCTGCAGTATTCTTTACGCAAACTCTCTCCCCCTTTTCAATAAATTGTTTTTGTGCAGGATTCTTTGCGTCGCCACCAAATAAATTTTTTGCAAGTGTTTTATATTTTTGTTTGTTATCGTTTTTGTTAGTTATGCCCTAGAAACCATTATTGTACATATGATGTATATTATAATGGATGCTGGGACATATATAGGGAGGACTTTCTTGCTCGACACGGTGGTATGCTATCTGGTTGCTCTTTATCTTAACATATACACTGATTGTCTTTCTGTTACATGTTGATAAAACCCTTAGGATGTGTACCTGACTTTCAGGATTATGATAGAGATCATACTAGTGGGGTCTGGGTAGTCTGTGAGTACATCCTTTAATTGTTCCTAGTCATGGGAGTATCGAGACGGGGTATCGATATTCCAGAATAGACTAGCGTATACGTTTCTTGACCCATATGATGGGCGATGGATGATCCCACATCCATTGGTGTTTGACATCAGAGAAGGTATACGGGTGCTCAGGGGAGACTGGGTACACTGAACATGACTCACCGAGAACTCCTAGATGGTATTATACCTCACGTTAGATAGCAGTTCTCTGGTGACACTGGTACAGCTTAGTCTGTCGACCCGAGATCGTCATAGAGTCTTGTGTGTCTCCCACTGTACTTTGATTTCCACCCTACCACGGCTCTACTGAGTCATGCAAACATGTGGTTTTGGGTACAGTCCCGAGTCACATGGAGGCAATGAGCGATGTGAGGGGATTTCGTCTCTTCCGGTATTGGGGGTTGATGTTGTGCTATGCTCGATTGGCCATAACAGGAAATTTCTGGCCAGGCTTGCTGAGATTTACCGGTAAGTGTTATCAGTAGTTTCTCGAACCGTTATGGGCCTTACATTGGCATGACTTATCAGGCCATTGGAGTCTGACGTTTTACCACCCCCAGGCTGGATATGCGACATATCAGATGAAGAGACCGGACTGTACGGTAGTGTTACTTATTGGATTCGCAGGAGTATGAGCAGGCTTGCTTATTGATCTTTTGATCGCTCAATACCCGGGTGGCCGTTACGTTTAGCAGACCGCTGACGGCTTGTGGGTGACTGATATGATCACCACCTACTGCCGGCATATTGACGAGTCTTTAGAGTCCTACACAGGGGTTTCCTGGCACAGGCGAAACGAAGTAGGAGCACATATGTGATATGTGCGGGACTAAGATTGACACATGTATATGATGTCGTATCCTAATCTCACTATTTATAGTATCGTTCGGTTATATGTAATATAGCCGGGTTATCGAATCAAGTGTTGATTCGATAAGTTGATATATATAATATTGGTCGGTTATATGTGATATAGCCAGATTATTAAATCAAGTGTTGATTTGATAATTTGATATATAATTATATATATTTGATATATTAACATACATTAACTAATATTAGCTCACTTAAATATTCTTTTTCTCACTTGTGACACAATAACATATATGTGATATATGTTATTGTGTCATGCTTGTTTATATATGCAACATGAGTGTATGAGACTCACACCATGCATATCATAATGGTGGGTTATTATTTATTTTAAGCAATTCAAAATTAGTTTGATATTGTCATGCTTGGAAGCTTGGAGAAGTTTAAAGCATCTTTGACTTAGTCAGCTAATTTTGTCTCACTTGAGATATTTATTAACCCAACCATTATCTTAAACCATGGTTTAGTCTCTACAAGAGTTAGTATGAGATATTATCTCACCATGGTTGCTATTCTCACATGATTGATTCACCATTTCATTCTCCACTTCATCTTCTTCTTCATCTCCAAAAAGCTTTCTAGGTTTTGAGGAGGTGAAGAATCCTAGTGAGAAAAATAAATCTAAAGTGAGCAAAAATCCTACTTCATCATTCTCTACTAGACTAGCCATTTAGTTTAGGGTGTTTGTTTCACTAATCCCTCATTAGTGAAGAGATGGCTTGGGTTAGAGTCTCCTCGACGTAGATCATCTTCGGCCTCGAAGACTTCAAGCATGCTCGTTCATTTCGCTTTGTGAAGCCTATCTTAAGTCCAGGAGATCACTACTTTGAGTGAAGGGACTGCTACACGGAGCTATTGAAGTGAAGGACCGGTCTATAAAGGTTGTATTCCTTGTTCACTTTCTATGTAAAGTTGTTTACATTCTAGTTAGCTCCTAAAACTCTAACTAGATCCTTGTTTAGGTTGTTTGGCACACTAGATATTTTAAAATACGGCATATTTGATGCCTTCCAAGACCTTGTGGTAGTGCCAAAGAACCCTACAGTGGTATCAGAGCCGAGCTAGAGCATTAGGAGTTGTCTTGACGAAGTTAGAATTACAAAACCGACACGACTCTGAAATAATCGAAACATAACCCCGGTTTCTGTCGAAATTTTCAGAGCCTCTAAAAAAAATTTTAGCAGTTGCGGAGTGCTCTTTATTGTATTGTATGAACATTAGACAAAAACGACCCCCTCTCGCCAGATTTGACCCGGCGAAGACCCTGCAATGGACCGGCATCACCGGTTTTTTGGTGAGCTATGGGCCTCGTTTTTTTTTGGTGCTCTGGTCTCCGGGGTTTAGTGTTTCAGGTGTTCCTTGTTTTTACTGAGATTACATGTGATGTTATCTTTAATGTAAAGGCAATTCGGAGTGCTTCGTAGTCGTAATTCTAACATCGTTTCGGGTTATCTTGATGACGTTAAAAAGTTCGAACGAATATCAAGTACCCATTTTTCTCCTTCGCTGGAAATTTTCCAAGAGTTGGATTTTTCCAAGTTTAAAATCTTCAGAAAATCATGCAGGTGATTCTATGGACCCTCTAAAAGAACGAAACCCTAACTCGATTCTGTGACCGCCGGAACCGCCGCCAAACCCTAGGGTTTGCGGTAGTTCCGCTTCGCCATAGGTGAGGCAAGAGTTGGCCTTCTACGGTTGGTCCATAGGTGTTGTGGCATGTTCTGAGTAATTTTTAAACTGTGCTCAAGTGTTGAGCTCTTTGGGAAATTTTGGGTGTTTGTTGATTCGATCGAAAAGTTTAATATCGTCTAGCTGTCTATGAATTGTGATACAATATTTAGAATTCACAATATTTAGTTTTGTGAAAGCTAATTTGAATTTTATAAATCTAGCAATTTTGTCTCAAGTGATCGGTTGCCGCGGGATTTTGATACGAATCAAAACTCCGTCGCAATTACATAGTATACGCTGATACTCGCCGGGTAACATTACCAGATAGCCACGCCCCATAGCCCCGACCAAGTGACTCTAGGAGAACCCCATTGCTAAAAGCATCCATCAGGATGCTCGCGGCCGCGGTGTTCCGCCTAAGTACACTTCGTCGACGGTATCGGGGGTGCGGCCGTCTACTAAAGTTTCCGACGAGCATTCGATCAGGATGTCGGGAATCTTGTTGAATTGCCCGACTTGTTATTGGAAAGTTTTTTCAATAAAGAGACTAAAATGCAGGGTTTATAATTGTTAGACATGAAATTTGGAATATGAGATATTCCGGGTTTATGATGTCTAAGGAATTCATTTGGTTAGGCATGAAATCCGAAGTATATGATACATTGGGTTTATGATATCTAAACTGGTTGTGGATTCCAATTATTGTAGTTTTCACTTTCTTTTCTACGACCGTAAGTGTAATATATGGTGTATCTCCGGTTTCGTTACTATATGTCAACGACAATTGGAATACGCATATTTACTTACGTTGATGACATGTGATGTTATGTGTTGTTGTGATATGTTATATTGGATCGTCATGTTTGAATAGCCGGGTTTTTTTTATGTGAGATGAGAGTTTTTTTCATTTTCATTCATGTAAAAACTTGTATGTAATATTCTTTTATTGGGGCACTTCCGGGTTGAGGATGATGTCACCATTGATGTATATTATTTACTTTTCCGCATTAGAATAGACCCAAGGAGGGGAGCACATGTAACCGGGTTCTAGGGTCCAGTGGGAGACCATCTCGAAGAGTCGAGACCGGACCTCCTAACTCTAGAATTGGTAGGGTTGCTTGCCGCTCTCGTAGGGGTTTAGGGATGTGGGTTTGGCTATTCATCGTGAACGTAGAATCCGTGTTTTTTACTGGCTTAATTTAAAACACGGAAATCCTAATATATCCAATATTTCATATGTTGTTTTCCGCTGCTGATATTCTGTGATGTGATCACTGTATATTCTGAGACGAATGGTAATTATTATATATATGATATATAATAAACGTTGCTTATGTTTTGCACCCGTGCTAGTCCCTCCCCGCTATGCCGTTAGTTAAGTAACCTAACGGTGCATAACGGGACACTGAGGCGAATGCGGATGGCATAAGCGTACGTTCTATTTTCTTTTCTTCTGTAATGCTTGGGAAGCATAATTGATGGAAATTCATTAAGGAAATTAATCAAAGAAAATAAACCCAAATGATGTTGCAGAATCGAATTTGAAACTCACTCGGCCTTTTTATGAAAAAGCAAGTTTCAAAATGCGGAGTTTAAACCACTCATTTTAAAACCATTCGATTCTACAACGATATCAAGTTCAAAGCGTTAAAGGTTTTCTTAAAAACCATCCGCAACCCTCCGTCATTTTAGAAACTAGAGTACTTAGTATTCGTGCTGCGTATGTTGACCATAGTCAAGGCGTAGTGTACGGTAGCTAATGATGTCTTCCTACATAGTATATGATGCGATTAGTTAGAACATTCATGTGATTTTGTTGACTATAGCCAAGGGTCATGTGGGTGTGTCTGATTAATCACGAAATGACTGGTAGAACTTGACTAGGACTTATGATGTGTTGACCATAGCCAAGGTCATAAGTTCTAGGGGTAAAAACCATTATCGGGAATTTCAAGTGTTGAAATTTGCAATGAGATTGCATACCTTCTATGAGATAGTTGGATCCCGATACCCACTGCGAGTAAGAGTTACTCCTGGGAGAGTTTTGCACTTTACAGTTAGCTAACCTATTAGGTGTCTATAAAGGTGTCAATGGGGTTATGCCTCTGGGAAAACGAGATTTACTTTAATTAATTCCGTGCGAAAGCACGGGGAACCTCCCTCAAAGTACCAACACTGGCCTGACTGAATGGTTAGCGAACTTGTAGAGTGTAATTAATCCCGGCAAGTCTTTCCTTTTAGGGTTTGAAGGAAGATTTGATAAAAACAGTGGGAGCCATCCTAATTAGATAAAATAAATAACCAATCTAATCTTGCAAAAGAGCGCACGCAGAGTGTTTTCTTCTCTCTCTCTCCTGGTAGCGACCGTAACATGCCTTAATTAAAATAATAATATGGATGAATTGACCGTACCTGCTTATTATACTGAGCTGGGGAACGTTGGTTCCGCTCTACCTTATAAATGTTATAAGTCTGAGCAGGAAATAGGGGAATATCCGGATTCCCACGCGATCCAATCGAATAAAGAGCATGTTGATGAACCTTCTTCGGATGTGTTCATTACCAAGAACTGTCTCTCACTATCCTCTACGTCCTAGGTATGAGATACCGGATAAGGATCCCATATATGTAATATGTTACATGGACTATAGAAGGTAGATAACTGAGATTGGGTGATATGTCTCTAATTGTAGAGAACGGTGCAATTGTTGCAGCCAAGTTAGTTAGTAAATATCACCTTGTATTACACAATACATTGATTCTGAACAAATGTGATTACATACCGAACCTGATATACAACATTACATCAGTTTCTTTATTAAGTTAAAGAATGATATAATTTTGTATTGGAGGATAATGTTGTGAATATTTTCCTTAATCAAGAGTTGATTGGATCAGGCACGTTATGTAATGGTATATACGTTCTAAATCAAACCACAGTTCAAAGCATATAGAACACACACGAGAAGAGTAGTTCAGAAATGAATGAATCCTTCTTGTGGCATTGTAGACCAGGTCATATCAATGCGACGCAACTAGCTAAGTTACATAAGGATGAGTATTTGAATCCGTTTGAATTTTCATCTTATGATACTTGTCAGTCTTGTCTCAAAGGTAAAATGACCAAAACTCCGTTTACTGAAAACGGAGAAAGAGTTACTGAACTCTTGGGACTGATACATGGTGATGTATACGGTCCTAAGTCTACAAGTGCCAAGGCCGGTTTCTCGTACTTCATTATATTCACTGACCATCTCTCAAGATTCGGACATATGTTCCTGTTGAAGCACAAGTCTGAAACTTTTGAAAAATTCAAGGAATATAAGCTTGAAGTTAAGAACCAGATGGGTAGAAGTATTAAACTCCTTCGATGTGATCGGGGAGAAGAATACTTGGGCATGGAGTTCCTGAATTTTCTAAACAGAGAATGAGATTCTCTCTCAGCTTACTCCTTTGTATACACCACAGCACAACGGTGTATCGGGGTGGAGGTATCGCACCCTATTAGATATGGTGCGCTCTATGATGAGTACTACTGAGTTGCATGTTTCCTTTTGGAGTTATGCACTTGAGAATCTGCATACCTATTTGAATAGGGTTCCCACCAAATCAGTGCCTACCACTCTATATGCGATATGGTATGGGAAGAGACCATATCTTAAACGAGTTAAGATATGAGCTTATCCGGCCTATGTTGAAAAGCAAAATCCGAACAAACTCGAGGCAAAGTTAGTTCTATGAGTTTGTTGGATATCCCAAATATTCGTAAGGGAATATCTTCTACCAAACCGAGGAACAAAAGTTGTTTTGTTTCTCAACATGTCACCTTTTTACAAAAGGGGTTTTCTTGAAAAACAAGTTGGTGGTCATGAGGTAGAACTAGAAGGAGTTCCAGCTATACAAACTAGGACTGATGATTTAGTGGAACCAAAGGATTCGATAATCTCCAATGAACCTCAGCCTCTCCGCGAATCTGGTAGGGTTCCTCATCCACCTGAGAGATACTACGGTTTCTCGGTGATAGTGGGAGCGAGGATTGCATCATGATAGATGATGACCCAACCAGATTCAGGCAGGCCATCATGAGTGGAGACTCTGTGAAATGGCTGGATACTATGCGATCTGAGATGGAATCCATGTACACCAACAAAGTATGACTTTGAATGTTGCACCTGAAGGGGTAAGACCTATCGGGAGCAAGTGAATCTTGAGAAGATTCTTGGTATAGATGGAAAAGTTGAGACTTTCAAAGCTAGACTTGTAAAAAAAAATTCCGTCAATAACCAGGTATGGTTTATGGTGAAACTTTTTCTCAAGTGGTTATGCTTAAGTCCATCAGGAAAGTTGGCATCGCGGAATTGGAACATCTGTTTTGATATGGCAGTCAAAGAGTTTGACTTCATCAGAAAGGTAGATGAACCTTGTATATACAAGAAAGTTGTAGAGAGTAAGGTTGTCTTCCATGTATTGTACGTAGATGACATACTCTTGATAGGAAAAGGGTTTCCTATGCTAAACTCGTTCAAGCTCCTCTTATCACGAGGATTCTCCATATAAGATCTGGATGATACCTACTACATCTTAAGGTTTTAGATCTATAGAGAGAGATCTAAGTGGATGTTAGGAGTGTCCCAAATCCAGGTACATTAACACCACACTAAAAGGGTTTAGTATGAGAGATTCTAAGCGTGGTGGTTCGCCTACTTACTCAGGAATCACTCTCTCCAAAAGGATGTCTCCCAAGGCTGATTTGGAGAGAGCTCACGTGCAAGGGATACCCTATGCTTCGGCAGTAGGCTCTATCATGTATGCGATGTTATGTACCAGATCAGATGTAGTTAACTCACTAGGTGTAGTGATCAGGAATCAATCAGATCTTGGGAGAATCACTGGACAGCTATGGAGGATATTCTTAAGTACTTGTGAAGCACTGAAGAAATGTTCTTGGTGTTTGGTAACGGTGATCTCCTGTGGGAGTCCTTTACCAATTCGAGCTTCTAGAGTGATAAGGACGACTGAAAGTCAGTCTCAGGCTTTGTCTTTACCCTCAGTGGAGGGACGGTATGTTGGAAGAGTTCCAAGCTAGATACCGTGGCAGACTAGACGATAAATGCTGAATACATCGCTACCAACGATACTGCCAAAGTGTCTGTTCGGACATTTCTTGTTCATGAGATGGACATGATTCCTTCCATTGAGCGTCCGATAACTATTATTGTGATAATAATGGAGTAGTGGTTTTGGCCTATGAACCCCCATCCTATCAGCGATTCAGACATATTCTGAGGCAGTATCATCTGATCAGGAAGATGGTTGATCTCCAAGGGATCGAGGTCAGGAGAGTTGACGTGAAGGATGACTCGGAGGATCCACTCACGAAGGCTTTCCCCGAGAGAGAATTTTATAGGACGTTGGGTATAAGATACTACAACAACTGGCCCTAGTGCAAGTGGGAGATTATTAGTTATATATATGCCCTAGAGGCCATTATTGTACATATGATGTATATTATAGTGAATGCTAGGACATATATAGAGAGGACTTTCTTGCTCGACATGATAGTATGCTATCTGGTTGCTTTTTATCTTAACATGTACATTGATTGTCTCTCTGTTACATGCTGATGAAGCCCTTAGGATGTGTACTTGACTTCCAGGATTATGATAGAGATCATACTAGTGGGGTCTGGGTAGTCTGTTAGTACATCCTTTAATTGTTCCTAGTCGTGGGAGTATCGAGATGGAGCATCGATATTCCAAAGTAGACTAGCGTATACGTTTCTTGACCCATATGATGGACGATGGATGATCCCACATCCATTAGTGTTTGACATCAGAGAAGGTATACAGGTGCTCAATGGAGACTGGGTACACTGAACAGGACTCGCCGAGAACTCCTAGATGGTATTATACCACGTCAGATAGCAGTTCTCTGGTGACACTGGTACAGGTTAGTCTGTCGACCCGAGATCGTCATAAAATCTTGTGTGTCTCCTACTGTGCTTTGATTTCCACCCTACCACGGCTCTACTGAGGCGTGCAAACAGGTGGTTTTTGGGTACAGTCCCGAGTCACATGGAGGCAATGAGCGATGCGAGAGGATTTCGGCTCTCCCGGTATTGGGGGTTGATATTGTGCTATGCTCGATTGGCCATAACAGAAAATCCCTGGCCAGACTTGCTGAGATTTACTGGTAAGTGATATCAGTAGTTTCTCGAACCGTTATGGGCCTCACATTGGCATGACTTATCAGGCTATTGGGGTCTGACGTTTTACCACCCCCAGGCTGGATATGCGACATATCAGACGAAGAGACCAGCTGTACGGTAGTGTTACTTATTGGATCCGCAGGAGTATGAGAAGGCTTGCTTGTTGATCTTCTGATCGCTCAATACCCAGGTGACCGTTACGTTTAGCAGACCGCTGACGGCTTGTGGGTGACTGATATGATCATCACCTACTGCCGGCATATTGACGAGTCTTTAGAGTCATACACAAAGCTTTCCTGGCACAGGCGAACGAAGTAGGAACACATATGTGATATGTACGGGACTGAGATTGATATGTGTATATGATGCCATATCCTAATCTCGCGATTTATAGTATCGTTCGGTTATATGTGATATAGCCGGGTTATCGAATCAAGTGTTGATTCGATAAGTTGATACATATGATATTAGTCGGTTATATGTGATATAGCCGGATTATTAAATCAAGTGTTGATTTGATAATTTAATGTATAATTATATATATTTGATATATTAACATACATTAACTAATATTAGCTCACTTAAATATTTCTTTTTCCCACTTGTGACACATTTAATATATATGTGATATATGTTATTGTGTCATGCTTGTTTATATATGCAACATGGGTGTATGAGACTCACACCATACTTATTATAATGGTGGGTTATTATTTATTTTAAGCAATTCAAAATTAGTTTGAAATTGTCATGCTTGGAAGCTTGGAGAAGCTTAAAGTATCTTTGACTTAGTCCACTAATTTTGTCTCACTTGAGATATTTATTAACCCAACCATTATCTTAAACCATAGTTTAGTCTCTAAAAGAATTAGTATGAGATATTATCTCACCATGGTTGCTATTCTCACATGATTGATTCACCATTTCATTCTCCACTTCATTTTCTTCTTCATCTCCAAAAAGTTTTCTAGGTTTTGAGGAGGTGAAGAATCTTAGTGAGAAAAATAAATCTAAAGTGAGCAAAAATCTTACTTCATCATCCTCTACTAGACCAGCCATTTAGTTTAAGGTGTTTGCTTCACTAATCCCTCATTAGTGAAGAGATAGCTTGGGTTAGAGTCTTCTCGACGTAGATCATTTTCGGCCTCGAAGACTTCAAGCATGCTCGTTCATTTCGCTTTGTGAAGCCTATCTTGAGTCTGGGAGATCACTACTTGGAGAGAAGGGGCTTCTACACGGAGCTAGTGAAGTGAAGGACCGGTCTACAAAGGTTGTATTTCTTGTTCACTTTCTATGTAAAGTTGTTTACATTCTTGGAGCTACTAAAACTCTATCTAGATCATTGGTTAGGTTGTTTGGCACACTAGAAATTTTAGAATACGACATGTTTGATGCCTCCCGAGACCTTATGGTAGTGCCAAAGAACCCTACAGTTTTGCATAAATAATACGGACTTTAAGGGCCTATAACACTAATTCAGATTGGGTGGGGATTTCATAACCCTTCCTAAGACCCCAAAAATCACAAACAGTATACGCATTACCTTTGAGCTTAATTAAAAAATATCTAGACTCAGCCAATTAAGAACTAGTCATGCTCAATAGGATAGAGGAAGGTTGTGGGCATTCGGTCGTTTATCTAAACTTGAGTTTGTGGTGTCTAGGCTAAACAAGTGAGGAGGTAATTTTAAAAGGCTTATCTCACGATGATTCGTGAGTGGAACTCTCCTTACTTCACTTGTGCTTACATGACCACAATTGGCAGTGAAGAGGCAATTCGAGGGTTATCTCACAGCTTGTGGCTTTGGAACAGTTAGGAGAAGTCTAGTTGGACTTTGAAGACTATAGCTCTAGGTGTGAATGTGCATATTGTGACTATAATTGTTTGAAGTTTTGTCCTTAATTCCATATATATTTTTTCAAAACTCTGTAAAAAAATTCAAAAACTTTCATAAAAACTTGCCATTTGTCACCAAATTTTCATTCCACCAACCTTTCACCTACATTTCTCATAATCATTTTCTTACCCTCACATTCTACGATTTGACTAAACTAAACTCGTTTAGTGTATGTCCGTTTGGACTCGGGACCCTATTGCCCAATTAGTCCATGTTACGCTAGTCCATATCGACTACGCGATCGACTCCGAAGTCGACTCATCGTACCCTACGGACAACTTACCCTTGCCGGTCAACACCGAGATGGACCGAGATTCTGTTCACACATCTTCACCTTCTTTATCCTGTACCACTTATCGTGAAATGTCGGGACTTCCATCTTTTCTTGACCAGACCAATCCTGCATTTCCCAACTTGATTCCACAACCACTTGGTGTAAATAATCTATTTCATCCGGGAATGATTCCACCGCCTCTTGGTATGATTAATCTACCACCTTCCGTAGGTGTGTTTGATGTGATTTATGTGTAGTATAACCGCAATCAGAACGGTGTCGCGCGTAGCTAGACCGAGATGAGTACGGGTCGTCCTCAGGGAAACGTTGAATCTTTTAATCTCACTTTAGACATGTTGAAAAAGAGGAAGAATAGAGGACTAAAGAATAGTGGAAATAGTTTCTAGATCTACGTTAAACACGGATGCAAAATATAAATCTAGATTAACTACGGATGTAAGTTTAATATTAAAAGGGGGCTTGTAGGGTTCATTGGGATTTACTAGTTATGGATGATTAATTAAAAATTACTCTTTTTATCCTTTAATAGATTTAAAACTAGAACGACAGTGATGCATGTAGATTAGGGTTTCTGGAAGGAAAAGGGTTCCCACTCTTAACCCCTATCTCGATATGGAACTCCGTTCATATCTAGCATTTACCAAAACAATAGTTAATATAATCTCTAATCGTGGTCGAGACTAGTAATGAATTGGTAGCACGCCCAATTAGGATGTTAACTATTCTTTTGATAAAGTTTATAAACTTTATAGGACATAAAAAAAATTTAAAGATCTTCATCATCCATTAACCTATCCTAATCCCATGAACCCTAACAAGCGAAGAATTACTCGCGCATGTTGGGAGAAGAAGAGATGGAGAGGGAAATCGTATTAAAACTACAAAGAAATAAAATAAGAAAACAACTACCTTTATTAATCAACAAAAATCATTTACACTTTGTTCCCTTAGAAAATGATTACAAAATGCTAGTTTGCTTCTCGATCTCTTCTAAAGAGGTAGATGAACAGTTGATGATCAGCCTGGATGCGTGAGCCTGTCGTGGATTTCGTGATCTCTTCAGCTTGATGATTTTTCCAAGAGCTCTCGGTCCTTATTTATAGTCACAGAGTCAGAACCCTAGTTTCCTAATATGGAAACTAGTTGTTAGGATCCTAACCATCAAAATCCCATATCTCAACTCCTCAAATTCGCAGCGGAACCGCGGCCATTGGATAAGTTTGGCCACGGATCCGCCCCCTTTTGGTGAGTTCATAGCCTTTAATTTTTGTAGCTTCATATCTGTAACACTTGGTAATCTTTTGAGTATCTAGACTTTGAAAATCTTTTCTACATTTCTGCCAGAATTAGTTTCTTCAATTTACTTGAATATCTTTGGCAGATTTGATCTCGATAATTCGGATTTCCTTGATTCCAGTCCTGAAATAATTTCTGCACAATTATCTCAATAAATAATGTTAGTAGAATTTGTTTTTATTGAGTTATTATCTTTAACCATTTGTCATGATATTTTAATTTTAAGAGAATTGGTCAAAAGTATTTAATAAGGTAAGCATATTAAATGGGCCAGATGTTACATGGATATTATATGCTTACTTTTTCCTTCATAATGTTAATTATAATATAAAAACACATGAAAATAGTATTTTTACAGATAAACCCTCATATGTGTCATATATTATAATAAACACCTTTTTATATAGAAACAGTAGGAAAAATGTTATATTAAAAGTGCAGTTTTATCAACTGAACAAATACCCCCAAACTTAACTTTGATCGTCCAGAGCAAACTAGTTATTCAAGAGAAAAAAAGAAAGGAGAAAGCTAAGCACACTTTCGTAGGCAACACGATTGCACTGAGCGCGTGCAACAAGCCGTTAAACCCCTAGATGTCTCTAGTAGGAGGAGTGTTGTCTCCTGAGGGTTTTCAGCGGATTACACCCACAAAATCCTATAATAAAAGAGAGATGGTGAAAATTACATATAAAGATAAGAACTATAAAAGAAAGAACTTGAAAATAAGAGTTTTCAACTACACCAGTTTTTCAGTTGCTATGAGCCCTATCTTAATGGTCGTGAAAAAAATGTTAGAAATCACATCATCCCTCAATAAAACATCGTCTTTATTCTTCATTCCTATATTTTTTTCAAACATCGATCATATACCCCTACGTGTGTGTAAAAGAAATCCCTACACTCGGAGAATTCAATTCAAGCTATCATACTCTTGTCCATCTACCTCAGTACTTTTTAATTGATGAATATTTAGATGGAATTTGCTCACACATTTTTCATGTGACAGTTTATACTTCTTGAGGTACTAACTGACCGATTACTCATGTGCTTGCTTATTAGGCGTATTAGTATTTTCCTCGACTTGAAACACCTAAGGCTTAGCAGTGACTCCCAAAGCAGTTGGTCTAAGGAACTAGGTGATGAAGCACCCCCGCTATATTTTTTATTGCTGCCTTGGTGATTACAAAACCAGTGTTCATTTTTCTTCACCATTTTATCTTTTTATTCATTTATTATTTCCTTCATACTTTGGCTTTTAGACAAGAGCATTTCAAGGTATGCTCTACTATCCCGAGTTTCAAGACGTGTGTAAGTGCGTATAGTAGGGTATCAACGTTCAAATGTTTGGTTTCCGGAATAGGAACTATTTTTCAGACTTATTTTTATCCTCAGATTAGTGATTTCCTTCATCTTACTAACTCTTGGGACAACGGATCATAACTACTTATTACTAGTTTCGTTTAAGAAAACTTCTAACTTTCTTGGTTTTCTTAAAATTTTCTAATCTTCTATATTTAAATTTTCACTTTCAAACTTTCATCATTAAAATTTTTTTGTGTGCTTAAATATAGTATAATGCAAAGTAATGCGTAAATAAGCACAAACCTCCCCCAAGTCTGTTTGCAGCAGTGTCCTCACTGTTGTCTTCTGCTAGATCACAAAACCTGTAAGCTTGGAAGGAAATTTATTAACGGGGGCAATAAATATGATCGTGAAAATCCTCCTCCAAACTTATTTTTGGCTCATAATTTCAAGTAAAAATTTTATTTTCAAGATCCAGATTATACCCCCTCCAAACTTGAGTTAAACAATGTTAAGCTTTGAAAATCACAAGAGGGGGTCAAAGTTATTGGTCAATGCCAAGCTTTGCAAAGACCGAAAGTCAATACCAACCATTCAAAGATTTTATCGGTGTAATGTATCAATTGGTGGAAGAACATGTTGTAGAGAGGCAAGAAGAAGTGGGGAAAAGATAAGTGGCGGGATAGAATGTGTTTGCATCTCGTTTTGGAGAGACGACACAGTGATTGTGATGAATTACTCGCATTCTGTTTATAGTCCAGAAGAAGGGGTGGAGGTTCAATTTCTTTGTTTTGTAGATAATTCATCTCAACACCCGTGTTTGCTAAAAATGCGAGTTCATCAGCGAAAATTTCCTCAAACCTTTCATCGATACCCCGAAGAATAATGTCATCAGAAAAAATGGGGTGATCGTCAGACTCTATAAAAAGTTTCTCATCAGCGTTAGATGTTGACCCGGACAACTCGGTGGAAGAGTCCGTGTATGTATAATACATAGTTGGGTCAAACAACAACATATGAAAAGAGTCAGTATCATGAGGCTGATCAAATTTGCTGCTGTCGACATCCATTAATTCGACAGAATATGCTTGAGCAGTAGGTTCGGAGGGTACACTTTCTAACTTGTAAATGTTCAGCTCAATTGACATCTTCCCGAAGGATAGGGTCAAAGAGCCGTTACGACAGTTGATTATAGCATTGGAAGTGGCCAAAAAGGGTCGACCGAGAATCACCGAAATTTGATTCCGTAGGTTCACTACAGACTATGTATCTAGAACAATAAAGTCCATAGGGAATACAAACTCCCCGATTTTTATTAACACATCCTCCAGTTCACCCCCCTAGGTTTGGTGATTGATCGGTCGACCATCTGGAGAGTGCAGTGAGCTGGTTTCAACTCTCCGATCCCTAACTGCTCATAAACCGAGTAAGAAAGCAGGTTAACCCTTGCGCCAAGGTCAAGTAGAGCATGGTTAATGTGTTTACCCCCAATAGAAATAGAAATTGTAGGACAGCCAGGGTCCTTACGTTTTCTAGGTAATTGTTGGGGAAAAGCTGTGTCTACAGTACTCGACATGAACACCTTTTTTGGCACTTGAGTCTTCCTCTTCCTAGTGCACAAGTCCTTGAGAATTTTCGCATAAGCCAGGACTTGTTGTATAGCATCTAGAAGAGGGATATTGATGTTAACCTGTTTAAAAATTTCAGTGATCTTCTCCATTTGCGGACTTGGTCTGTTTCCCCTTAACCGATTCGGATAAAGAGTTTTAGCAATAATAGCTAGGTCAAACATTGGAGAAGATCGTGTGGGTAGGAAAGATCCAAGAATAGGAGTGGGGATCATCTTTGGTGGACTAGAAGAAGTGTGTTGAGGGTTCGACCCTTGGGGAAAACGGAGAATAGGCTCGGAAGAAAATGGTGAGGTAGACGAACTGGGGTCAGAAGGAGAAGTGGAAGTGGAAGGAAAAATCTCAGCCGGGGTATCATCGATTGATTCTTCATTATTATCAATCTCTTCACCAACATGGTTGTCAAGCACTCTTCCAGATCTCAACGTGGTGATAGCGTTCACATGATGTGAATAGCCAGGATTGGGTAAAGGTTGAGCTGGAAGTTTTCCATTCTCTCTAGCACTCAATTCGGCATTTATTCGGGCAATTTGTGCTTCCATTGATTTAATACTCTCATTTTGGGAGTCAGAGTTTTTCTGGATTTTATCGACGGAAGACTTCATCTCAGCCGAAACTTGCATGAAATTTGTCAGAAGCAAATTCATGATTTGTTCGAGTGAAGAGGAGTTATCAGTACCGGTCAATTGCAAAGAATTGTTGTGCGGTGCAGAAGTGTTGACCGGATTTTGAAAATTTTGTGATTGGTAGGGGTGCTGACTTATTTGAAGTGGTTGCTGTTGTGGTGGAGGACCCCTTTGGAAATTGTTTTGATTTGGAACCGTGTTTTGAATTTGTGATTGGTTCCAAGCAAAGTTAGGGTGATTCCTCCAACCCTGATTATAAGTGGAAGAATAAGGATCATTTCTAGGTTTTTGTTGGAAAGCAGCATTGGTATGCTCTTGACCTTGAAACGGAGAATTTAAAGGACATTCTTCCGTAAGATGAGATGGATCAAAACAGCATCCACAGACAGTTTTGGAGAGTGACATCTGATTTAGGGAGGCTGCTAAAAATTTATGTTCCATAGCTTCGAGTTTCTTTTGCATTGCTGCCATTTCAGTTCTAACTCCTACGGAAACATCAGATTGGGGGTTACCACCCCTAGACGATGATTGACTAATACTCTCTCACTGTAAAGATTTTTCAGCGAAATCTTCTAAAAATCTTCAGGCTTCACCATCATCTTTATTCATGAAAGTGCCTTGGCACATGGATTCAAGGGTCTGTTTTGTTGTAGGATTAATGCCCTCATATATGATTCTGCACAGATCCCATTTAGGAATTCCGTGATGAGGACATTAAACTAACAGATCCTTGAAGCATTCAAAACACTTCGAGAATGGTTCATTGGGAAGCTGGGTAAATTGATTTATTTCGCTACGGACTTGAGCTGTCTTATGATTAGGGTAGAATTTCTTTAGGAAATCTGTTACGAATTCTCTCCAGTTTGAAATAGAATGTGCGACTGTGTTATAAAGTCACTTCTCGGCTATATCGCACAAAGTGAATGGGAGAAGACGTAGACGCATAGCATCCACAGAAAGCTGTGAAGTACCCATCATAGCGCATACATTTTCAAATTTGGTAATAAAGACGTATGCGTCTTCAGACTCGAGACCGTGATATTTTGGTAAAAGATTGATATATTGTTGTTTGATTTCAAAATTGTCCCCATTAGCTGGTGGAATAGATAAGCAAGTGGGAAGTGGACCATGGATAGGATATCATCTTTCTTGGAGAGAGATGCGCGGTGGATTCTGCTCACCTACGGGAGGTGGCAATGTGGTGTTATAATTTGATGCAGTACCGTCCATCTCGATCGATGTGGTGGGTGGTGGGGAAAAAGAAAATGAAAAAGCACCGACTTCAGAGTCGATAGCAGGAACGCGGACAAGACGGGCACTAGAATCCCGTGTCCAGCCGAGCATGCACTAAGCGGGTTTAGCGCAAGTGACAGCGTGTGTGTGATTTAAAATTGGTTTGTTTTTAAAAAAGTGTGTCGGACTTAGACAAATCACACAAAAATGCACAAACAACCCTGAAACTAAGGTTACCTAGGTCAAGTCTCTAAACCGCTCCTAGACTTCCAAAATGCAAGCCGTAGGATCAATCCTTTACCATCTCTTTACTACTCTTGTGACCAGGTAAGTGGGAGGTATCCGCTATCCGAATCATCGAAAATAGTGGGCCTTAATTAAATAACCACTTGCCTTCGACACACATGCCTAGGCACCACAAAAGTAATGCGGATAAGCGATAAATTACCTACTACCTTCCTCTGTCCTTATTGAGCGTGACAATCCTTAGAGTATTGTCTAGATATTTTTTAAATTAATATAGGGTTGATGCAGATGCTCGGTTTGTGATTTGTAGAGATTAGGAAGGGTGATAAAATCTCTACCTGATCTGAATTTTGGTCTTACCCCTTAAAAATCCATATTAAAATATGAATTAACAAACCAATTACAAAACTTTGCAAAAAGATTTTTGAGCGGCAAAATTTTGCAAAGAATCCTGCAGAAAAAATATTTTATTAGATTTCAGAGGAGAGAGAAAGATATAGGAAAAATACCAGAGAAGTTTGCAACCCTAAATCCCCCAATAAGCCGCGGTTCCGCCGCCAATAGGCTCTTTGTGCCGCGGTTCCGCCGCCGACTAGGAAGATCTGATGAAGATTTTTGCTACGTGGCCTCCTTTGCTCCTCTGGATCTTGATGAATGTCTCTGAATCTCTGTTTCCTCAAATTTGTGACTCCAGATTCCCTCGCAAAATTCACACAATAATCGTTAAATATACAATTTGCAGTTTTGTTTATTTTTATGATATAGATCGAATAAGAATTCAACACGAATAGTAAGAAAAAAATATTACGCACGTATCCCCGGCAACGGCACCATTTGATTGATGTGATTTATGTGCAGTATAACCGCAATCAGAACAGTGTCATGTTTAGCTAGACCGAGATGAGTACGGGTCGTCCTCAGGGAAACGTTGAATCTTTTAATCTTACTTTAGACGTGTTGAAAAAGAGGAAGAATAGAGGAATAAAGAATAGTGGAAATAGTTTCTAGATCTATGTTAAACACGGATGCAAAATATAGATCTAGATTAACTACGGATGTAAGTTTAATATTAAAAGGGGGCTTGTAGGGTTCATTGGGATTTACTAGTTATGGATGATTAATTAAAGATTACTCTTTTTATCCTTTAATATATTTAAAACTAGAACGACAGTGATGCATGTAGATTAGGGTTTCTGGAGGGAAAAGGGTTCCCACTCTTAACCCCTATCTCGATATGGAACTCCGTTCATATCTAGCCTTTACCAAAATAATAGTTAATCTAATCTCTAATCGTGGTCGAGACTAGCAATGAATTGGTAGCGCGCCCAATTAGGATGTTAACTATTCTTTTGATAAAGTTTATAAACTTCATAGGACTTAAAAAGAGTTTAAAGATTTTCATCATCCATTAATCTACCATAATCCCATGAACCCTAACAAGCGAAGAATTACTCGCGCATGTTGGGAGAAGAAGAGATGGAGAGGGAAATCATATTAAAACTACAAAGAAATAAAATAAGAAAACAACTACCTTTATTAATCAACAAAAATCATTTACACTTTGTTCCCTTAGAAAATGATTACAAAATGCTAGTTTGCTTCTCGATCTCTTCTAAGGAGCTAGATGAACAGTTGATGATCAGCCTGGATGCGTGAGCCTGTCGTGGACTTCGTGATCTCTTCAGCTTGATGATTTTTCCAAGAGGCTCTCGGTCCTTATTTATAGTCACAGAGTCAGAACCCTAGTTTCCTAATATGGAAACTAGTTGTTAGGATCCTAACCATCAAAATCCCTTATCTCAACTCCTCAAATCCGCGGCGGAACCGCGGCCATTGGATAGGTTTGGCCGCGGATCCGCCCCCTTTTGGTGAGATCATAGCCTCTAATTTTTGTAGCTTCATATCTGTAACACTTGGTAATCTTTTGAGTATCTAGACTTTGAAAATCTTTTCTACATTTCTGCCAGAATTAGTTTCTTCAATTTACTTGAATATCTTTGGCAGATTTGATCTCGATAATTCAGATTTCCTTGATTCCAGTCCTGAAATAATTTCTGCACAATTATCTCAATAAATAATGTTAGTATAATTTGGTTTTATTGAGATATTATTTTTAACTATTTGTCATGATATTTTAGTTTTAAGAGAATTGGTCAAAGGTATTTAATAAGGTAAGCATATTAAATGGGCCAGATGTTACATGGATATTATATGCTTACTTTTTCCTTCATAATGTTAATTATAATATAAAAACACATGAAAATAGTATTTTTACAGATAAACCCTCATATGTGTCATATATTATAATAAACACCTTTTTTATATAGAAACAGTAGGGAAAATGTTATATTAAAAGTGCGGTTTTATCAACTGAATAAGGTGCAACACCACGCATCGCGTTACAAGACCAATGCTATCATTGTTGGATTACGGCAGCACCCTGGCCATCAAACCGTGGCTAAATGCGGAACAAAAATTTACAAAAAACTAGCGCTACCACAACACGATGCCCGGATCTACCCTTAACCCTATACTAGCAAGCAATATAAAGAGTTAGGAATGGTTATACCGAATGAACCAAGTCCTTCGGGTCTTCAACCATCATCCCAAACTCCTAGTGGTCGCAGATCTAATTTGGTTGCTGGTCTTCCTCCATCTACGATGATCCACCCGAGGGAAACGGCACAAGCTTCAGCCTCGCCATGCGAGGCAACCGATACTCCAAAGTTGCTAACAATGGAGAGTGGAGTTGTAGGATTATCTCACTATAATTTTTCTCTCATCAAAAATGCTCCAAGAGCAATTCAAGAAGATGAAGAGGAGGTGAGGAAAACAAGTGGCATGAGCAACTAAAGAAAATGGCAAAGTCTCACTAGTGAGTATACAAGTGAGTAATGAAAACAAGTGAAGAAAAACAAAAGCATGGCCTGTTGGAAGAATGGTGGCTGCCTCTCTCAATCATGCACCCAAAAATATCTCCTCACAATTTTCAATAAACAAATCCAAGACATACCTCTCTACATGCCATACAATGTTCATGCCACCTCATCCCTTCCACCTCATTTCCCAAAATGATTTTCTAAAAAGAAAATCAAATAATGAGGTGTCAAATCTTCTAGAAACTATTCCGTATAAATACGGAATGCAACCCGGTACACGTATTGAAATACATATACGCGTATTCGTACAAAAATACGAATAGCCAACTAAAACCTGTTTGTACGACTCCTTTGAACCGTGGTAGGGTAGTAATCAAAACACAGTGGGAACTCACACGAGACAAATGACGATTTCAGGTCGACAGACTAACCTGCACACATGTCACCAGGGAACTGCCATCTGACAATAGGTATAATACCAACTAGCATATTCCCGGCGAGTCCGTCCAGTGTACTCATAACCCAATGACCACCTGTATCCTATCTTAGGTGAACAAACTAACACCAATAGCTTGTGAGACCTGGCTACCGCCCCTCATCGGGGTCTCGATCAGTATACACTACTCTACTCTGGAGTATCGATGCCCAGTCTCGAAACTCCCACAACTAGGGACATTTAAGGATGTGCTTATAGACCACCCAGCTCCCACGTATATGATCGCCATCATAATGCTGGTAGTCAAGAAAAAATCCTATGGGCTCTATCAACATGTAATAGTGATCTGTAATACCACCTGAAGCAAGTACATGATGATAAAGACAAACCAAATAGCATACTATCATCTCGAGTAATACTGTTCTACCGGTATAGGTCCTCCCTCAATCATCACAATCGCGTGCCTGCGATTCAATAATTGACTTGAGGGCAGTATAGCCAACAATCTCCCACTTGAACTTAAGGCTAATTATTGCGGTGTCGCATACTCACAGCTCGTGTGATACCGAACACCCAACTTCTCTACTAATCAGTCTCGCAAAGCCCGTTTGCAAAACTATTGCGTTCGAGAAATAGCCCCAGTGAGTAGATGCTCTCCAATGTTTCTTTCTGTATCTCTCTATATCTCAACTTCGCGGAGAAAAGCCATCTCCCGAAATGAGCAATACCTGTCTTAGAATTTATCTGGATATCTGATGGGACCCAGTTCACAAATGAACTCTAAATCCAGCAAACTTCTTAGACTATATCATCCACTGAATTTAATCAGTATCCAGCACCATGCCTTCCACAGTATCCGCTTGGACCATCTGTCCAACATATTGTCCCTCAAAAAAAGGGAAAAACTATAACTCTGACAGTCACTCTGTCATCCAGGTCACCTTGGAAACCTAAAATGATAACCGCCTCCTGAAGGAGGCTGTCGTAACCATATACCAAGAATATTCACTTATGTTCATAACTGCTTCCCATCGTTTCTCCAAGATTGGATTAATATAAATATGCTTATTGCAGCCAGTGCAAAAAAAATATCTGGTGTTGTACTTGACATCTCATGATTGACTCGATTGCCTAAGAAAGTGATATGCCAATCATGCAAATCCCTCTCCCCTTTAGTCTGAAAGAAATCTTTAGAGAGGGTGACTCCATCATCTGCAGGTACACCACCATGCCAGGAGTCGTCCATTCTAAAACACTTTAGAATAGTGTCAAGTACCCAAATTGGGACACTTCCCAAATCTAGATCTAAAACCATAGATCAAGTAACCAGAAACCCTAATATTTTCTCCAGATCTTATATGGAGAAACACCTTGTGAAAACCACAGTATATAACCGATCGTAGTATAGGAAGATCTCTACCTATGAAGTGTATGTTATTCAAATACGTAGACATCACTCTCTACTATCTTCTTACCAGATCAATCTCCTATTTTGATGAAGTCAAAACCAATGACTGTCACATCAAAAATAGATGATCTATTTCCGCTATACCTGTTTTAGTCTATAGATAGACATAAGCTACTTGCCCACTATACTTCCGCTGCTCCCACTAACTACAATAACCCTCTGGCAGAGTCATATATACGTGCATTTCTAAAGCTAGTTTAGAACGACGTTATACTCATCCTCTTGCCGGATCTTATAGTCTAGAACAATAGCAATGGCAAGTCTGGGTAAACAAGAACCTCCCTGTCACCGTTTCTGAGAAGACCGAAGTACCCCTCGGGTGCCTGAGGTTACCCACCAAATCTGCAAAGTGGCTAATAGAACGTCGAAACCAATTGAATTCTCAGGTTCTATTAAATTTCAGTAAACTTTTGTGGTTCTGGAATCACTTCCAGTTCTACCATACTCCCACTAATGTTTTTTGAAAAGAATCCATTTTATTAAAACTGGTGGCGAGTCAAGAACAATATAATCATTAATCTTCCAGACGGTAGAAAGCTAACCCTCGTCATAACCCGGAATAACCCACAAACTGCCATTACTAAAATGTGCCTTGAGTTTGTCCAGAATCTGGTTTTAAGCATAAGCCAGAAAACTCCATATACCTTAACATCGTTAAGATATGAACCATTCTATATACAATATTGAAACATAGGAACTAATTTAATTGGAACCATATTCAAATCATGCATCTGTCTCCAGTGCATGTCAACTAGGTGGAATGAGGCCAAGCAGTATTACTCATCTAGGAGTGCATCCACATATGAGTAACCTGAAAGAGAAGCAAGTTCTCAAAATCATTACTATCAACGGAATACCAAACACAAGTATCTACATCTTCGATCACTTTAAAGAATCCTGATACTCGCAACACATGGTTCTCTACTTTATTCTTATACCTATAACTTCTCAAAATCCGGACCTTATATTTCAACGAAATATTTGTCTAAAACTAGAGAAGTCATGAGTAAACAGAATATAGTACGAGTACCAACCCCTCTGTCCTAATGGACATCGGACAACATGCAGTACTTTGTATAAGTCCTCTGAGTTTAATAACTCAAACCCTATGCGTCGTAGGTTGAAAACTGTACTATGATTAAGAAGAATTACACCGCTGTTGAATGCACCTTACCTAATCATCAACTGATATAGGTAAATGTCATAGACATAATTTCAAAAAGTTATATCTTACTTTATAAAATAAACGTATAGATATATTAGTTTGAAATTGGTGCATAACGACGAATATTCAAAACCAAATATTTGCCGTCAGGCAAAACCCATGTGATTTTCTCAAATATCACCAATTACAAAGAATTCCAATATGTTGAGGATATAATCACTTAATTCCCAATATCTTACTCCCACTCAGCATCCGTAACGCTATACAGATGTGAGAATCAAATCTAGTAAATACATACCCTGGAGTCAGAATCTAATTAGGAAAACAGTTTTCAATTAACACCGCACAGTAAAACTGAAACATGAAAATGTTTCGAAGGGATAGCCGGGTATTCCTAGTAATGCCTCTTCCACTATCCAGATTCATGACAGTAACCGTATATTTCCTTACCATCTCTCCAATCTATTTTTTGTCTTTACTCATTACCTTCTGTACACCACACTTAGGCTAATTGATTTTCTTCCTTCCCTACATTTCGGCACCAGCCTAAGGTTTTGGAAGAAGACTATCCAATAAGCGTAATAGGTGTACTCTCCTAACACTAGGAGCTTTCGCAATCTGAGAGAAGATAAAGAGAAAAGACAACCGAATATTCCTATTCAATTTCTCCAGAACCAGAATCCATCCTCAAACTGGAACAAGTTCCTTCGAGTTCGTGTATAACTATACGATGGAATATCCAAAAAATGTGGATCTTCGTAGTGATTCAGAGTGTTCTGGAGAAATGCAAAGGGAAAGAAGGAGCGGCAATGATTTATGCGACTAAATAACAATCCAAAAGCTAAAGTGTTTTAAGAAGGTTCGGTTAACTTGGTTCATGAGTTTTAGTCAAGGGTCGGGCCATGGTCGCTGCCAAAGAGAGAGAGAAAAGAAACACACAGCGTGCACTCTAACCTAGATCAGAATGGTTAATCACTTTATCTAATCAGGATATCTCCTACTGTTTCCTCGAATTCTTCTCCAAACCCAAAAGGAGAATTATTCGGGATCATCTAAAATCACCCGAGAAGTAAACCTACTCATCAGTGGGAATCGGGATCCAACTATCATCGCATGATAACCTGATGGAAGCCACTCAAGTCACCACACTCCAGAAGGTATGCGCATGCCTGGCAAGTTTCCTGTATGTTTGAAACTCCTGATGTGTGTTTTTACCCCTAGGACCCAAGCGACCTTGACTGAGCCAACATATCAAAGGATCTTAGTTAAGTTCAACCCATCATTATCTTGATTGCATTAGACCCGCCCGCACGAGTCCTTGACTGAACCAAAATGACCACACGACTGTCCTAACCAATCGCATATCCATGCAACAGAAAAGCACTACATAGCTACTGAACACTACGCCTCGGCTAAGCACGACATACGTAGCACGAATACTAAGCAATACTAATCTGAAATGACGGAGGGCTGCGACTGGTTTTTGGCGAAAAACCTTTAACGTAATGAACTTGATATCGTTGAAGAAATCCAAGTGGTTTTGCAAATATATAGTGGCGCAAACTTTTGCTAAAGAGGTCACTCCCGGTGAAGGGATCTCGGCCCTTTTCTCATCGAATGAGGTGCAGGATATTCCAAACTGAATACCGCGATGCAAAGAAAAAGAATCGACTATAGTAAAGTTATTACGCTGACGCAAACTTCTGCCCAAGAGGTCACTCTCGATGAAGGGATCTTGGCCCTTGCCTCGTCGAATAAGGTGCTAGATATTCATAACCGAATATCACTGTGCAAAGCAAAAGAAAACGTTTGTAACGTCTGTTTTTTAAAAAATTGGTTCCAACAACATCATATATATAGGTTTTCTTTCCTTGCATTAATCAGAATCAATGCAGTCCCATTAATTAAACATATCACACCAGAAAAGAACGAAAATATGATGTACGAATATGCCATCTGCATTTGCCACTGGGCCCCGTCATCACCCGTTAAGTTACTTAACTAACGACAGAGCGGGGGCAGGACTAGCGCGGGTGCAAAACATATACAACATCTACTAGTATATATATAAATATATATAACAATCATCCCAGGCATGATATAAAGCAACATCACAGAATCTCAGCCAACAACACAGAATGGTGGATAATCATGAAGCCTCGGGTTTCACTTGAGCCGCAAATGAGACCCGACGTTCCCTGTCGTGTGGATAGCCTGCTCAATGAAAACGTAGATCCCTACGAGTGCGAAAAGTTACCCGCCAATCCCAGAAGAGAGGCAACCCCAATCAACAATGTGAATGGGTCACCCAGCACTTCACGGATCCGGTAACTTGAGCACCCCTCCATAGGTCAACCTATACCCCCTACGAGTGCGGCGAATAACCCGCCAATTCTAAAATAAGGTCCCCTCCATCTCAACGCCATGATATGCGGAACCGTTGTCCTCTACAACCCGGCTATTCGTGCACTCCACCGCGGGGTAATCCTAGTACAGAAAAGAAAATAATATGTACAAGGGTGACATCGACCTCAATCCGGTCGTGCCCCAAACAAATAATATACAAACTAGCAGTAACGGCAGTCCACATATCGGACGCTCGCCATGCAATATCAAATGTACAAATGAATCTAAATTGTACTAACATTTCACCCAAGCTATCCACCACCACGATCCAGCCACAACACAGCACAACACAGAACATCAATGTGAATGTCACATTCACATACTCGTCTAAAAGAACATATAGCAATTAGACGAGTTGTGCCGCTCTAATGACATTCACGGTCGCAGATAGTAATGCATGTATTGTAAACATTTAAACAGTGCTAAAATATCGACTTCGAAACACCCCGAATTTCCTCTGAACAGAAGATAACACTATATCCAAAATGGGCAAAACAAACAATACCACTACACCAATATTCCAGAGACCAGACAACCCTACAAAATTCAAGTCCAAACTCACTTAAAAAACCGGACACTCCCATTTTTTAAGCAATCTTACCGGGTCAAATCCGGTGAAAGGTGCTCGTTTTTGTAGGGCGTTCTATATGTCTCAAAAATAGCCTTCTGCAATTGTTTTAAATTTTTTTGAAGACTCTGAAAAATCGACAGAACCTGGAATATACGGGGTATTATTTCGGAGTTGTTTCGGTTTTGATACTTTAACATTGTCTAAACTGCTAGCAATGGGGTTAAAGGGTTGGCTCTGATACCATGTTGGGTTACGGCAGTGCCCCGGCCATCAAACCGTGGCCAAATGCGGAACAAAAATTTACAAAACTGGCGCTACCACAACCCGATGCCCGGATCTACCCTTAACCCTATACTAGCAAGCAATATAAAGAGTCAGGAATGGTTATACCGAATGAAACAAGTACTTTGGGTCTTCAACCATCATCCCAAGCTCCTGGTGGTCGCGGATCGAATTTGGTTGTCGGTCTTCCTCTATCTACGATGATCCACCCGAGGAAAACGGCGCAAGCTTCAGCCTCGCAAAGCGAGGCAACCGATGCTCCAAAGTTGCTAACAATAGAGAGTGGAGGTGTAGGATTATCTCACTATAATTTTTCTCTCATAAAAAATGCTCCAAGAGCAATTCAAGAAGATGAAGAGGAGGTGAGGAAAACAAGTGGCATGAGCAACTAAAGAAAATGGCAAAGTCTCACAAGTGAGTATATGAGTGAGTAATGAAAACAAGTGAAGAAAAACAAAAGCATGGCCTGTTGGAAGAATGGTGGCTGCCTCTCTCAATCATGCACCCAAAAATATCTCCTCATAATTTTCAATAAACAAATCCATGCCATACCTCTCTACATGCCATACAATGTTCATGCCACTTCACCCCTTCCACCTCATTTTCCAAAATTATTTTCTAAAAAGAAAATCAAATAATGAGGTGTCAAATCTTCTAGAAACTATTCCGTATAAATACGCAATGCAACCCGCTACACGTATCGAAATACATATATGCGTATTCGTACAAAAATACGAATAGCCAAGAGAGAAAATGAATAGTGAACAATAATACTAGAATACATATATATAAATACATATATAAACTATTAAATCAAAACCTTATTTAATAATCCGGCTTAGTCCTAAACCGCCAGTATTATCAAACGTCCGATTAAAGTCTATGCAGCCTATACACATATTCAATCAGACACCTGTATATACCAACATACGTCATATACACCATATAGCCTGAACCGTGAAAACCCTCTGTGTAGGACTCTAAAGACTCGTTAATACGCTGGCAGTGGGTTTAACCACAAGCACGTCAGCAGCACTAGCTGTACGTAACGGCTATCCAGGTATTGAGCGAAAGGAAGGCCGATGAGCAAACTCATCCGTACCCCTACTGAGCCTGATAGTGACAATCTCCGTACAGTCTGGTCTGTTCGTCTATGAGTATCGCATATCGAGTCTAGGGGGGTGGATAAAGACAGACCCTAATAACGCGACATTTAGTGTCGGTATGAAACCCATCACCACCTGAGAAACTACTGATCCTAGATCAGTAATTCTCGACTACCTTGGCCAAGGATTTCTGGTGATGGCCACCCGTGCACTGCGCGACATCAATCCCCATACCAGGAGAGACGAATCCCCGACGATCCACTCACTGCCTCCATGTGGCTCGGGACTGTACCCAACTAAAACATATTTGCATGACTCTTTTTAGCCATGGTAGGGTGGTAATCAAAGCACAGTGGGAACTCACACGAGACAAATGACGATCTCAGATCGACAGACTAACCTGCACACATGTCACCAGGGAACTCCATCTGAGAATAGATATAATACCAACTAGCATGTTCCCGGCGAGTCCGTCCAGTGTACTCATAACCCAATGAGCACCTGTATAATATCTTAGGTGAACAAACTAACACCAATAGCTTGTGAGACCTGGCCGCCACCCCTCGTCAGAGTCTCGTTCAGTATATACTAGTCTACTCTAGAGTATCGATACCCAGTCACGAAACTCCCACGACTAGGGAAATTTAAGGATGTGCTTATAGACCACCCAGCTCCCACGCATATGATCGCCATCATAATGCCGGTAGTCAAGCAAGAATCATATAGGCTCTATCAACATGTAATAGTGATCTGTAATACCACCTGAAGCATGTACATGATGATAAAGACAAATCAGATAGTATACTATCATCTCGCATAAGACTGTTCTACCGGTATAGGTCCTCTCTCAATCATCACAATCGCGTGCCTGCGATTCAATAATTGACTTGAGGGCACTATAGCCAACAATAATATTCGTACAGCTCTCCCCACCTGCCTTTCTGTACCACCAGCCAATAGGGATAATTTTGAGATTAAACCCTATTTTCTCAACATTCTGCCAAAATTCCGTAGGCTTGATTCTGATGACCCGTACGTCTTCATCAACAAATTTCAGCAAATTTGCCAGATGATGAAAACGACACAGCTTTCTGATGATGTGATCCGCTTAAGGATGATCTCTTTCACCCTTTGCGATTTAGTAGAAAAATGGATTTATTCCACCGCATCTCATTTCATATCCAGTTGGGATGAGTTTGTGAAAGCCTTTTTAAAGAAGTTTTATCCAAATCATAAGACTGCGCGCATCAAAACTGAAATCAATCAATTCACCCAACTTCCAAATGAACCATTTTGGAAGTGTTTCGAATGGTACAAGGATCTCCTTGTGCAGTGTCCTTATCATGGTTTTGAAAAATGGCAAATTTGTTGCACTTTATATGAGGGACTGTTTCCAAAAACTATACAGTTACTGGAAACCATTTGTCAAGGTCACTTCATATCTAAATCCGAAGAGGAAGCTTCGCCATTCTTAGAAGATCTTACTGAGCAAACTCTGCAATGGGAAAGCACCCGACCGACCGTTTCATCTTCTTCATCTTATTCCGGTCAACCTCGAGCAGGAGTTCACCATCTGGACGTCTCAATTATGATGAAAGCCGAAGAACCTCAATCACGCAAAAACTTGAAGCGATTGAGTGCAAATTTTCATTCCCTGCCCCTAACCCTGTTGCTCCACTCCGCACCATTTGTGCTTGCTGTTCGGATCCGTCACACTTGACGGAGGAGTGTCCTTATAACCCACCATCTAAATGACAGGATCAGATTAATACTGTATTTCAGTAAAGACCAAGGAACGATCCATACTCTTCCATATATAATCTCGGTTGGAGGAACCACCCTAATTTTGTCTGGAACCAGAACCAAAACTAGTTCTAAGGCCAAAATATCTTTCAAAGGGCCCCTCCACAACAACAACCACAATAGCAACAATTTCAGCTACCTTTCCAACTGCAACCTTTTCAAAACCAGACGAACCATGCTGCTCCATACAACAATTCGTTCCCTCCGAACAATAACTTTGCAGCACCCGGTAATGATAAGGTTTTCTCGTTTGAACGGAGTCTTGAAGCTTTTGTGAAGCAATCAACTCAATCCCCCGCGAATATCCAATCTTCTATTCAATCACTTGTACAACACACAGCTTCTCATGGACAAAGTATCAAATCGAGACCCAGATTGCACAACTGAACACGGTATTGAGCGAGCGAGAGAGAGAAAAACTTCCGTCTCAACCATTACCCAATCCTGGTCACCCACATAATGCACATGTTGCTCTTGAACAACAAAACCATAATGTGAGTGCCATGACTACGTTAAGATCCGGGAAGCTGCTGAACAACCACGTTGACGCCCCAATTGCTGATGAAGACACCCTGGCAGCTTCTTCTTCTTCTTCTGAGCCCATTATCCAATCTTCACGAGGCTCTTCTTCGACTGCTACTAAGAATGAACCCACCTTTCACTCCACTCAAACTACAGTTTTGAGTTCCGGTCCATTTCCACAATCTCCTCCACAAGTATTGGATTCAACCAATTTCAAATCCCCATTTCCAAACCGGTTGAGATCCAATAAACAAAATCCACAAATGGAGAAAATTATGAAGTTGTTCAAATAGATTAATATCAACATTCACCTCTTAGAAGCAATCCAGTAAGTCCCGTTTTATGCAAAAATCTTGAAAGACTTGTGCACTAAGAAGAGAAAATCTTAGGTATCGAAAAAAGTTTTCTTGGTTAGTAACGTGAGTGATGCTCGTACCCAAAATTTACCAAAAAAACGGAAGGACCCTGGTTGTCCTACGATTTCAATTACCATTGGGGATAAAAATATCAATCGCGCTCTTTTAGATCTCGGTGCCAGTGTTAACCTTCTTTCTTATTCAGTTTATGAGCAACACGGTGTAGAAGAACTGAAACCTACACATTGTACTCTTCAAATGGCTGACCGATCTATCATCCATCCTAGGGGTGAGCTAGAGAATGTGTTGATCAAGGTTGGGGACTTCATATTTCCCGTGAATTTTAGTTTTTTAGATACACAACCTGTAGCCAACCCCCGGAATCAAATTCCGGTGATTCTCGGTCGTCCATTCTTTGTGATCTCAAATGCGGTGATCAATTGTCGAAATGGTTCCATGAACTATCTTTTGGTAACATGATAATTGAACTCAATATTTTTAGGTTAGGAAATCAACTATCCGAACCGAACGCTCATATACTGGATATCTGTTCCATTCAAGAGATCTCCACCGAGAATTATGAATTTGAAGAATTTCTGTTTGATCACAGTAATCTTGATGCCATTAGTACGTTCCTCTTTGAACTAGCTGATTCCGACTCCGATAAAAAATATGAGTGCTTCACGTTTCTGAACGAACTTGACAAGTCATCATCCGAGTTGGAATCTTTTGAATTTGGATGCGTTAGTTGAACCATCCGACTCTGTAGCATACACCCGCTTTGAGCTCCTCTTAGAATCTTTTGAGTTCAAGACACGTTCTCTGATTCTGCCTTCAGTTGTTTCTCCTCCAACACTCGAACTCAAGCCTCTGCCATCTCACCTCAAGTATGTTTGCTTAGGTGAAAACGAGACACTTCCCGTAATCATTTCGGCTTCTCTAGCTTCAGAGCAAGAGAAAGCTCTACTTTCGGTCTTGCAATCAATTCGGCAAGCATTCGGTGTTAGTTATATGTATGCCCTAGAGGCCATTACTGTACATACGATGTATATTGTAGTGGATGCTTGGACATATATAGGGAGGACTTTCTTGCTCGACATGATAGTACGGTTGCTCTTTATCTTAACATGTACTCTGATTGTCTCTATGTCACATGTTGATAAAGCCCTTAGGATGAGTACTTAACTACCAGGACTATGATGCAGATCATACTAGTGGGGACAGTGTAGTCGCCAAGTATATCCTTCAAATGTTCCTAGTCATGGGAGTACCGAGACAGGGCATCGATACTCCAGAGTAGACTAGCGTATGCGCTTCTTGACCCATATGATGGGCGATGGATGATCCCATATCCATTAGTGTTTGACATCAGAGAAGGTATACGGGTGCTCAGTGGAGACTGGGTACACTGGACGGACTCGCCGAGAACTCCCAGATGGTATTATACCACACGTCAGATGGCAGTTCTCTGGTGACACTGGTACAGGTTAGTCTGTAGACCCGAGATCGTCATAGAGTCTTATGTGATTCCCACTGTGCTTTGATTTCCATCATACCATGTCCAAGAGGGCGTGCAAAAAGGTGGCTTTTAGGTACAGTCCCGAATCACATGGAGGCAATGAGCGATAGGAGGGGATTCGTCTCTCCCGGTATAGGGAGTTGATGTTGCGCTGTGTTCGATTGGTTATAACTGGAAATCCCTGGCCAGGATTGCTGAGATTTACTGGTAAGTTTTATCAGTAGTTTCTCGAACAGTTATAGATCTCATATCGACACGACTTATCAAGCTACTGGGATCTGACGTTTACCACCCCTAGGCGAGATATGCGACATATCAGACGAAGAGACCGAACTGTAAGGGAGTGTTACTGACTGGATTCGCAGGAGAATGTACAGGCTTGCTTGTTGATCTTCTGATCGCTCGATACCTGGGTGGCTGTTACGTTTAGTTGACCGCTTGCAGCTTGTAGGTGTTTGATATGATCATCACCTACTGCCGGCGTATTGACGATTCTTTAGAGTCCTACACAGAGGTTTCCTGGCTCAGGCAAAACGGAATAGGAGCACATATATGATATGTGCGGGACCGAGAACAATACGTGTATGTGATACCGTATTAGATTCTCGCGATATGAGATATCGGCCGGGTATATGTGATATAGCCGGGTCATCGGATCAAGTGTTGATTCGATGAACTGATACAGATTATATTAGTCGGTTATTTGTGAAATAGCCGGATTATCGGGTCAAGTGTTGATTCGATAATTTAATGTATAATTATATATTTGATATATTAAATTACATTAACTGATATAAGTTCACTAAAAGATTTTTTCTCTCACTCGGGTAATACATTGATATATATGCGATATATGTTAATTGTATTATTTTATTTTGTTACAATAAATATTATATATGTGATATATAATATTATAACATGTTAGGGTTATTAATGCAACATGATTAGTAGAGATTAAACATGATTAAGGTTTGATTTGGGTTAATTTTTCTAGAAGCTTCTAGAAGCTTTTGTTTTGTTTTTGCAAAGATATTTTGTGAAGATATTTTTGTAGATATTTAGTTAACCTAACCCAACCCTTTAACCATAGTTCATTCTCTACATGGGTTAAGTTATCATACTTAACCCATGGTTGCATTTCTAACCTCACCATGATTTCATTATTCATCACAAATGGTTTTGGTTATTCTTCTTCTTCTTTCTTGGAGAAAAGCTTTCTAGCTTTTGCTCTTGTGATGATTATGTGTGAGATTAAGAAAACAAATGAGAGCTAAAATCCTACTTCATCATTCTAATCTATCCTAGCCATTTAGATTAGGATGTTCACTTCATTAGTGAGTGAGAGCTTGTGTTAAAAAAATTTCAAGGTAAATCATCTTTGTTATCGAAGATCGGAAGCAAGCTTGCATCTTTCTCTTCGTGGAGTCTCTCTAGAGTCCGGGTACTCGATGATCGCATCGAAGAGACCTCAACACGGAGCTTTATAAGTGAAGGACCGAACTACAAAGGTTGTAATCCCAAACTCCTAGATGTTAAAGTGTTTAACATGCTTTGTTTCGCCTAATCTCTACTTTAAAGATCTTGGTTAGGGTTGTTCGGCACGTCTAAATTTTAAATTGGGCATGGTTGATGCCTTATAGAACCTTGTGAGAGTGCCTAGTAACCCTACAGTGGTATCAGAGCCAAGCTAGAGCTTTAGGCGAAATCTAGGCGAAGTTTAAAGTCCAATCGAACTCCGAATACTCGATAAAACCTAGTTTCTGGAAATTTTTTTAAAATGTTGATTTTTCGTATTAAAAATACTCAGAAAAATAAGCAGGAAATTCTAAGAATTAATGTGAAGTACGACACCCTGACGCCTCCACGTGACCGAGGAACCGTGGCCAAATCATAGGTTTAGCGGCAGTTCCGCGGCCAACGTACGGAGTTAGGAGTTAAAACTTCTGGGTTATATTCTTGGGTATTTTTTATTGCTTCTGGGAATTTTTAATTCTACTCAAGTGTTGAGTTTTCTGGGTTGTATTGGGAACTCGTTGATTCGATCGGAAAGTTTAACTTCATTTATGTTTTTCCGGGTAATTTTAGAACGTGTTAAAAAGTTCGAACGGATATCAATAACTCACTTTTTCCCCTGCCGGAAAATTTCCAAGTGTTGGATTTTTCCGTAGTTTAAGAACGTTCTAAGTCGTGCAAGTAACGCGGTGGACCCTCTAGAAGAACACAAACCTTAACTCGATTATGTGACCGTCTGAACTGCCTCTAAACCTTAGGGTTTGTGGAAGTACGGCGTTGCCACATGTGAGGCGTTGGCTTGACCCTTCTACGGCTGGACCATTGATACTGTGGCATGTGATGGATTTTTTTTATAACTAATTTCAAGTGTTGAGAACTATTTGGGAAAACTTGGGTGTTTGATTATTCGATCGGAAAGTTTAACATTGTCTATTTATCTGGAATGTGATACAATATTTGGAATCCACAAGTAGTTATGAGATAACTAATTTGAATGTTATAAATCTAGCAGTTCAGTCTCAGATGATCGGTTGCCACGGGATTTTGATGCGATCAAAAGTCCATCGCAATCACGTAGCATACGCAGATACTCGCCGGGTTAACTTAATAGACAGCCACGCCCCATAGCCCCGACCGAGTGACTGTAGGAGAACCCCGTCGCCAAAAGCATCCGTTCGGGTGCTTGCGGCAGCGGTGTTCCGCCTCAGTGCACTTCGTCGACGGCATCCGGGGGTGCGGCCGTCTACTGAAGTTTGCGACGAGCATTCGATCAGGATGTCGGGAATCTTGTTGAATTGCCCGACTTGATATTGAAAAGAGTTTTCGATAATGAGACTAAAATGCGGGGTTTATAATTGTTAGGCATGCGATGTCTAAGGAATTCATTTGGTTAGGCATGAGATGTCTAAGGAGGTTGCGGATTCCAACTGTTGTAGTTTTACACTTTCTTTTCTGCGACCGTAAGTGTAATATGTGGTGTATCGCCGGTTTCGTTGCTATACATCAACGACAATTGGGGTACGCATATTTACTTACGTTAATGATATGAGATATTATGTGTTGCTGTGATATGTTATATTGGATCGTCGTGTTCTGAATAGCCGGGGATTTTATATGAGATGAGAGTTTTTCTTTTTCATTCATGTAAAATTCATTTATATGTAATATTCTTTTATTGGGGCACTTCCGGGCTGAGGATGATGTCACCATTGTATATTATTTACTTTTCCGCGTTAGGTAGACCCAAGGCGGGGAGCACAAGTAACCGGGTTCTAGGGTCCAGTGGGAGACCATCTCGAGGAGTCGAGACCGGGTCTCCTAACCCTAGAATTGGCAGTGTTGCTTGCCGCTCTCGTAGGGGTCTAGGGATGTGGGTTTGGCTATTCATCGCGACCGTAGAATCCGTGTTTTATACTGGCTCATACTAAAACACAAACCTCCTAGTATATCCAATATTTCATATATGTTTCTTCTGCTGCAATGTTCTGTGATGAGATCATATTACTGCCTGAGACGAATGTTTATATTATATATATGAGATATATGTTATATTGCAGATTTCGTTTCAAATGTGATACTTGTGAAGCATAATAAAATGGGACTTCATTAATGAGATTAATGAAACTAAAAGAAACCTAAAGATGTTGTAGAAACTTGTTTAAAAACTGGTAGCTCTAGTTCTTACTTTGCATAGCGGTGTTCCTTGTAGAACATCCAGCACCTTATTCGATAAGGAAAGAGCCGAGATCACTTCACCGGGAGTGACCTCTTTAGCGAAACTGGCAGACACTACAAACTCGGTTTGTCTTTTGATTGTTTCTATAGTTTTTGCTTTGCATAGTGATATTTGTGAAATATCCCGCACCTTATTCGACGAGGAAAGGTCCGACGATCCCTTCACCGGGAGTGACCTCTTTAGCAAACTAGAAAAGGCCTCAAAAACATTCCATTAAAAATCACTCGATTCTACAACGATATCAAGTTCATTACGCTCATGGTTTTCTTAAAATCCTGCGTAGCCCTCCGTCATTTCAGATAAGTACTTCATAGTATTCGTGCTGCGTTTGTTGGCCGGCGTCAAGGCGTAGTGTGCGGTAGCTATTTATGCTTATCTGCAAAAGCATATGATGCGATTGAGTTAGGGTAGTCGTGCGACTTTGTTGGCCTGCGTCAAGGGTCATGCGGGTGGGTTTAATTCAATCGGGAAATGTACGGATTGAACTTCACTAGTGGACTATGGTTTGTTGGCCCGCGTCAAGGTCATAGGACGCTAGGGGTAAAATATTATTGGGAATTTCAAGTGTTGAAATTTGCAATGAGATTGCATACCTTCCATGAGATAGTTGGATCCCGATACCCGCTGCGAGTAAGAGTTACTCCTGGGAGATTTTTACACATTACAATTAGCCGATCAAGTAGGTGTCTAGAAACGTGTTAATGGGGTTACGCCTCTGGGAAAACGAGGTTTATTTTAATTAGGTCCGTGCGAAAGCACGGGGAACCTCCTTCAAAGTACCGGCACTAGCCTGGCTGAAAGATTGGCGAACTTGTAGAGTGTAATTAATCCCGGCTAGTTTTTCCTTTTAGGGTTTGAAGGAAGATTTAACTAAAACAGTGGGAGACATCCTGATTAGATAAATTGATAACTAATCTAATCTTGTAAAAGCGCACGCTGAGTGTTTTCTTCTCTCTCTCTCCTGGTTGCGACTATGTCACGCCTTAATCAAAATAATAATACGGATGTATTGACCGAACCCACTTGTTATACTGCGCTAGGGAACTTTGGTCCCGCTCCAACTTGTAATTGTTATAAGACAGAGCAGGAAATAGGGGATTACCAGAATTCCCGTGCCGCCAAAACGAAGAAAGTATATGTTGATGCATCTTCTTCGGGTGTGTTCATTACACAGAACTGTTTCTCAATATCCTTTACATCCTGTGTATTTGATACCGGAACAGGATCCCACATATGTAATTTGTTACATGGGCTAGAGATAGGTAGAGAACTGAGAACGGGTGATAAATTTCATGAGATAGACACGGTGCAAGTGTTGCAGCCAAGTCTGTTGGTAGTTATCACCCTGTATTACCAGAATACATTGATTTTGAATGAATGTTATTAGATACCGAACCTGATATACAACATCATATCAGTCTCTTTATTAGTAAAGAAGGATATAATTTTGTATTGTTGGATAATATTTTGAACATTTCCTATATCAAGAGTTGATCGGTTCAGGCACGTTATCTAAAAGCATAAACGTTCTAAATCAAACCACAGTTCTTAACGTACAGAACACACACAAGAGGAAGAGTTCAGAAATGAACGAATCCTTCTTGAGGCATTGTAGATTAGGTCATATCAATGCGACCCGACTAGCTGAAGTTACATATAGATGCATATTTAAATTAGTTTGAATTTACATCTTGTGAAACTTGCCGGTCATGTCACAGAGATAAGATGACCACAGCTCTGTTTATTGGAAACAGAGAAAGAGTTAGTGAACTCTTGGGATTGATACATGCTGATGTATGAAAGTCCCCTGTCTACATATGCCAGGATCGGTTCTTTGTACTTCATTACATTCACTGATTATCTATCAAGATCCGGACATATGTTCCTGTTGAAACACAAGTCTGGAACTTTTGAGAAATTCAATGAATATAAGTTAGAAGTAGAGAACCAAAAACGGGTATAAGTATTATGTCCTTTGATGAGATCAAGGAGGAGAATACTTGAGCACAGAATTTCTGGACTATTCTAAAGGAGAATGAGATTCTCTCTCAGCATTACTCCTCCGTAAACACCACAGCACGTCGGTGTATCGGGGCGGAGCAATCACACCCTATATGATATGGTGTGCTCTATGATGAGTACTACTGAGTTGCCTATTTTCTTTTGGGATTATGCACTTGAGAAGTAGCATACCTATTGAATAGGGTTCCAATCAAATCAGTTGCCTACCACTTCATATGTGATATGGAATGGGAAGAGCCCATATCTTAAGTAAGTTAAGATTTGGGTCCGTCCGGCCTATGTCTAAAAGCAAAATCTGGACAAGCTCGAGGCAAGGTCAGTTCTGTGGAAGTTTGTTGGATATCCCAAGCATTCGCAAGGGAATATCTTCTACCAAACCGAGGAACAAAAGATGTTTTGTTTCTCAGCATGCCACCTTTATGAAAGGGAATTTCTTGTGAAGAAATTATTGGTCATGAGGTAGAACTGGAAAAACTTCCATCTATACAAACTGCAGCTGATGATTTGGTAGAACCAAAGGATTCAATAGTTTCCAACGAACCTCAGCCTCTCCGCCGATCTAGTAGGGTTCCTCACCCAGCTGAGAGATACTTCGGTTTTTCTCTATGACAGTGGGAGCGAGGATTGTATCATGAGATGATGGCCCAACTAGTTTCGAGCTGGCCATCAGGAGTGGGACTCTGTTAGAATGGTTGGATGCTTAGCGATCTGAGATGGAATCCTTATACACCAACAAAGTATGGACTTTGGTTGCTTTATCTGAAGGGTTAAATCCCCATCAGGAGCAAGTATATCTTGAGAAGATTACTTGGTGTACATGGAAAAGTTAAGACTTTCAAAACTATGCTTAAGTCCATCCAGATCCTACTTGCCACGGCTACATACCATGACTACGATATCTGGCGGTTGGGTGCCATGACTGCTTTTCTAAATGATGATTTGGAAGAGAACGTCTATAAGTACACAGCCAGAGGGCTTCGTAGACAGTGGGAGCAGCGGAAACGTGAGCAAGATGTTTTATGTGATAAATCAGGCATCGCGGAGTTGTAACGTCTGTTTTGATGTGGTAGTCAAAGAGTTTGACTTCATCAAAATGGTAGATGAACCTTCTATATACAAAAAAAGGTAGTAGAGAGTATGGTGGTGATCCTCGTAGAGTACGTGGATGACATACTCTTGATAGGGAAGGAGTTTCCTATGCTACGCTCGGTCAATCTCCTCTTATCACAATGATTCTCTATATAGGATCAAGGTGATACCTCCTAAATCCTGGGTTATGGATCTATGGGATAGATCTAATTGGATGTTAGGAATCTCACTAGTTGTAGTGAGATGGTATCAAACGATCCTGGGGAGAATCACTGGAAAGGTTCCGGGATGATAAGGACGACTGAATGTCAGTCGCAGGCATTGTCTTTATCCTCAGTGGAGGGACGGTATGTTGGAAGAGTTCCAAGCAAGATACCGTGACTTACTAGACGATTAAAGGCAAAATACATCGTTACCAAGGATGCTACCAAAGAGGAAGTATGGATATATATAAGTTCATGAGATGAACTTCGTTCCAACCATTGTGTGACAATGGAGTTATGGCTTTGGCCTAGGAACGCCCGTCCATCAGAAATCCAGATATAATTCTTAGGCGGTATCACCTGATCATGGAAATGGTTGATCTCCAGCGAGATCGAGATTAGGAGAGTAGACACAGAGGACAACAGCGCGGATCCACTCACAAAGGCCTTTTTCCCAGTAGAGACTTTTATGGGATGGTTGAGTATGAGATACTTCAACCACAGCTAATTGTTGGGTATGCGATACCACAACAGATGGCCCTAGTGCAAGTGGGAGATTGTTAGTTTTATGTATGCCCTAGAGGCCATTACTGTACATACGATGTATATTGTAGTAGATGCTTGGACATATATAGGGAGAACTTTCTTGCTTGACATGATAGTACGCTATCTGGTTGCTCTTTATCTTAACATGTACTCTGATTATCTCTATGTCACATGTTGATAAAGCCCTTAGGATGGGTACTTGACTACCAGGACTATGATGCAGATCATACTAGTGGGGACAGTATAGTCGCCAAGTACATCCTTCAAATATTACTAGTCGTGGGAGTACCGAGACAGGGCATCGATACTCCAGAGTAAACTAGCGTATGCGCTTCTTGACCCATATGATGGGTGATGGATGATCCCATATCCATTGGTGTTTGACATCAGAGAAGGTATACGGGTGCTCAGTGGAGACTGGGTACACTGGACGGACTCGCCGAGAACTCCCAGATGGTATTATACCTCACGTCAGATGGCAGTTCTCTGGTGACACTGGTACATGTTAATCTGTAGACCCGAGATCGTCATAGAGTCTTGTGTGATTCCCACTGTGCTTTGATTTCCATCATACCACGTCCAAGAAGGCGTGCAAAAAGGTGGCTTTTGGGTACAGTCCCGAATCACATGGAGGCAATGAGCGATAGGAGGGGATTCGTCTCTCCCGGTATAGGGAGTTGATGTTGTGCTGTGTTTGATTGACTATAACTGGAAATCCCTGGCCAGGGTTGCTGAGATTTACTAGTAAGTTTTATCAGTAGTTTCTCGAACTGTTATAGACCTCATTTCGACACGACTTATCAAGCTACTGGGATCTGACGTTTACCACCCCTAGGCGAGATATGCGACATATCAGACGAAGAGACCGGACTGTACGGGAATGTTACCGATTGGATTCGCAGGAGAATGTACATGCTTGCTTGTTGATCTTCTGATCGCTCAATACCTGGGTGGCTGTTACGTTTAGCTGACCGCTTGCAGCTTGTGGGTGTTTGATATGATTATCACCTACTGCCGGCGTATTGATGATTCTTTAGAGTCCTACACAGAGGTTTCCTGGCTCAGGCAAAATGGAGTAGGAGCACATATATGATATGTGCGGGACCGAGAACAATACGTGTATGTGATACCGTATTAGATTCTCGCGATATGAGATATCGGCCGGGTATATGTGATATAGCCGGGTCATCGGATCAAGTGTTGATTCGATGAACTGATACAGATTATATTAGTCGGTTATTTGTGAAATAGATGGATTATCGGGTCAAGTGTTGATTCGATAATTTAATGTATAATTATATATTTGATATATTAAATTACATTAACTGATATAAGTTCACTAAAAGATTCTTTTTCTCACTCGGGTAATACATTGATATATATGCGATATATGTTAATTGTATTATTTTATTTTGTTACAATAAATATTGTATATGTGATATATAATATTGTAACATGTTAGGGTTATTAATAAAACATGATTAGTGGAGATTAAACATGATTAAGGTTTGATTTGGGTTAATTTTTCTAGAAGCTTCTAGAAGCTTTTGTTTTGTTTTTGCAAAGATATTTTGTGAAGATATTTTTGTAGATATTTAGTTAACCCAACCCAACCCTTTAACCATAGTTCATTCTCTACATGGGTTAAGTTATCATACTTAACCTATGGTTGCATTTCTAACCTCACCATGATTTCATTATTCATCACAAATGGTTTTGGTTATTCTTCTTCTTCTTCCTTGGAGAAAAGCTTTCTAGCTTTTGCTCTTGTGATGATTATGAGTGAGATTAAGAAAACAAATGAGAGTTAAAATCCTACTTCATCATCCTAATCTATCCTAGCCATTTAGATTAGGGTGTTCACTTCATTAGTGAGTGAGAGCTTGTGTTAAAGAAATTTCAAGGTAGATCATCTTTGTTATCGAAGATCGGAAGTAAGCTTGCATGTTTCTCTTCGTGGAGCCTCTCTAGAGTCCGGGTACTCGATGATCGCAGCGAAGGGACCTCAACACGGAGCTTTAGAAGTAAAGGACCAGACTACAAAGGTTGTAATCCCAAACTCTTAGATGTTAAAGTGTTTAACATGCTTTGTTTCGCCTAATCTCTAGTTTAAAGATCTTGGTTAGGGTTGTTCGGCATATCTAAATTTTAAATAGGGCATGGTTGATGCCTTATAAAACCTTGTGAGAGTGCCTAGTAACCCTACATTCGACTGGACGATGGCGGACATCAAGGGGATTAGTCCCCTGATTGTTAAACATCACATTCACATGATGAATGATGCCAAACCAGTTAGGGATCCACAGAGACGATTAAATCCAGTCATGAAGGAGGCTGTGCAGAAGGAGATTGTCAAATGTCTGGATAATGGTATCATTTATCCTATATCCGACAGCTAATGGGTCAGTCCAATACACGTTGTCCCTAAAAATTCGGGCATTACGGTCATCACAAACGAGGCGAACGAGTTAATCCCCACTCGCATCCAAACCGGGTGGCGAGTATGCATTGATTATTGAATACTCAATGCCAAAACGCAGAAGGATCACTTTCCGCTATCATTCATTGACCAAATGCTTGAAAAATTAGTTGGACATTAGTTCTACTGTTTTCTGGACGGTTACTCAGGTTACAACCAGATTTCCACCGCCGAAAAAGACCAGGACAAAATCACTTTCGCTTGTCCTTTTGGCACGTTCGCATATCCTCACATGCCCTTTGGGCTATGCAATGCTCCCGTTACATTTCAACGGTGTATAATAGGAATATTCTCTGACATGGCCGAGAAATTTCTGGAGATATTCATGGACGATTTCTCCTTCTTTGGAGACTCGTTTGACGAGTGTTTATAACACCTGGACGCTGTCTTTACCAGATATAAGGATAAAAATCTCACTTTAAACTGAAAGAAATGCTACTTCATGGTGCGTGAAAGTATTGTCTTAGGACATCATTTCGCGAAACGATATCGAGGTTGACAAAGTAAATATTGAAGTCATTTCCAACCTCCCGCCTCCCAAATGCGTCAGAAATATCAGATATTTCTTTGGCCATGCCGGTATCTATAGACGGTTCATCAAGAACTTTAGCAAGATTGCTAGACTCTTGACACTTTTTCTGGCCAAGAAAACCACGTTCAATTTCGACTCGAACTGTTTGACTGCTTTTGAATCACTACGAAGCCCACTCACTACTACACCCATTCTTTCTTCTCCCAGCTGGATGCATCCCTTCGAGATTATGTGCGGTACATCCGACATTGCTATCGGTACGGTCTTAGGACAGCATATCGATAAGATACTGCATGTGATCCACTACGCAAGCTAGACCTTTAATGATACACAAATGAACTATACAACAACCGAGAAAGAGTTTTCGGCGATTATATTCGTTTTGGAGAAATTCAGGCCATATCTCATTGGCTCCCAGTCGTCGTCTACACTGATCATTCTGCTCTAAGACATCTTTTTTGCGAAAAAATGCCAAACCTCGGTTAATATGTTGGATCCTCTTATTTCAAGAGTTTGACCATATCATTAAGGACAAAAGAGGATGTGAAAACGTAGTGGCCGGTCATCTTTCATGACTTTCTTCTTCGCCGACGCTTCCTCTCCTGATAAATGATACTTTTTCTGATGAACAACTCTTGACAGTATCTTGCGAACCATGGTTCGCAGATATTGTGAACTATTTAGTAACATGACCAGTACCAAGTGAATGGTCAAGTAAGGACAAACATAGATTTTTCTCCCAAGTAAAATACTTTTACTGGAACGAACCCTACCTGTTCAAGTATTGTTCAGACCAAATCATTCGCCGGTGTGTCCCTGATAACAAGTTCAAGAGTTTGTTATTTTGTCACGATTAAGCGTGTGGCGGGCATTTTGGCCTAAGAAAGACAGCTAAGAAAATCTTACAATGCTGCTTTTACTGGCAAAAAATTTTCAAAGATACACATGATTACTGCAAAACTTGCTCCCGGTGCCAACATTTGGGCTAGACCTCCAGGAGAAATGAAATGTCGCTCCAACCAATTCTGGTTGTTGAGATGTTTGACGTTTGAGGGATAAACTTCATGGGCCCGTTTCCCAACTCTTTTTGGAACCTGTATATTCTTTTAGCTGTTGATTATGTCTCCAAATGGGTCGAGACAGTGCCGAGACGGACGAATGACAGCATGGTTGTCGTTAGATTCCTGAAAGAAAATATCTTTTTCCGGTTCGGGCACCTTCGTGCTATCATTAGCGACAATGGGACACATTTTTGCAATAGGTCTTTTGAGGGCTTGATGTGGAAATACACGATTAATCACAAGCTCTCCATGCCTACCATCCCCAAACAAGTGGGCAAACCGAAGTTTCTGATCGGCAAATCAAGCAGGTATTGGAGAAAACGGTTTCCAAAAACCATAAAAAATTGTCTTTGAAATTGACTGATGACCTTTGGGCATTCCGAACCGCGTACAAGACTGATCTTAGCATGTCTCCCTATTGGCTTGTATACGGAAAGGCTTGCCACTTCCCTGTTGAAATCGAGCATCTCGCATTTTGGGCGATCAAATAGCTGAACTTCAAGCTTGACGATGCAAGCAGCTCTCGGAAGCTGCAAATTAACGAATTGAATGGGTTTCGGGATGAGGCTTACGAAAACGCGGTTGTTATAAAGAACCAAGGGAAAGTGTTTCATGATAAACACCTTATGCGCAAAACTTTCATGCCTGATCAGCAGGTATTTTTTTTGACACCAGACTCCACTTTCATCCTGGTAAGCTCAGATCACGCTGGAAGGGACATTTTCTTGTGAGGTGTGTATACCTGCACGACGCGGTGGATTTGGAGAACCCGAAAGATAGTTCACTATTCAAGGTGAACAGACACAGAGTAAAACCATTTTTTACAGCAGAACCATCGGAGGAGTTCTTGATTTTGCAGGAGCCGGTTTACATTGCCCGATCTTCCTCCGTTTACCACTAAATTTCGGTTATCCAGCCATAAACAGTGGAAATACTGTTTCAAATAAGTTTGCAGGTATGCATTTACCATCTTGTGTGTGTGTGTGTGGATATTCTTGTCCGGTGCATATCTATTTTTTGTTCTTCTGATGAGCATCTCTGCCTTATTAATGCTCGGTTTTGTGTGCCGGGATATTTCTTGCCAGGTGAAATTCGCTTTTTGAAAAAAAAATAATAAAAAAGAGAGGGTTCTATTGAAAATCCTCAAAAGTATAGGAGAAAAGGAAATTTTTTGAAAACTTCCACAATTAAAGGGGTTTTAGTGCAAAAGAGGTACCTTTTTTACCACCTTTTGACTAGCCCTTTAAAACCCATCCGTTTTTCTTTTTTGACCATCTTTTGAGTACCCCCTTTAAAACCCATGTATTCTTCTTTCTCCCTAACCCGAGACTTCAGCCCCCTTCTTACAAAACTCTAGCCGCCAACGAAAACTCCACCGGAGATCCGCCGAAAGGACCGTGCAACCGCCGCCTGGGGCGCCACAGACCGCGCATCCATCGCCGTTTCGCCGCGCCACCCTCTGAAATTTTCAGGGGTGGTTTACTTTCTAAATCTCTTCTCTCTTGAACTGTTAACACTGTGTTTTCATTTCAATGGCTCCTACTTTTCAATCCGAGAGAGATTTTTCTTCCATGTTCACCCACGACTTTTATGGTAATTATATTAGCGACGAAATCAGGAAACGCGGATGGAATTACTTATTGTACAACCATCCAAACGCATTCGTGCTTCCAGATCTCGTTGGTCGCTTCTTTGAGAGCATGGAGGATGGGTGTTTAGGAAGATATGGGTATATCCGCTCGTTTCGGGTGGATTGAGAAATTGTTGTAGGTAGGGACTTGATTCATGTATTAACTTTGATCCCCGCATCCCCGCTCATGACCAACCCTTCCGATTTGAGGATTACATGCCATTGATGGACGCGGGTTATGCTAGGGAACCGAAGAAAAGAATTCTTGAACGTATGTTGTATGGGAACGTATTAACCGTGTATCGTTGGGCACAAAATAACATCTTTGGTAGTTCGCATAACACCTTTTTTTACTCCATCCCTACACATTGTGCACACATCGATGATGAAAAACCCAAGCTATGACATGTGCACCATATTGTTATACTCGATTGGCGTTGGTAAAGGGGCGGCCAATTATCCATGTCCAATATTAGTGACACAATTGTGTCGCTGTTTTCTTCCTGCAGAGGAGTTTGATACTTTTATGCTGATGGGGGTTTCCATTCGACCCCTAGTGAAGGGTGCTCCACGTCATATACTAGATTTCATGAGTTATGATCGCGCACCAAGCCGACCGAGAATGTGACGGCGGAGACCCCTAACTCGAGTTCCACAATGAGTGATGAAGAGCTGGCCCCCGTCGAGCAAGCATGCTTGCTGTGGCACACTCATTGGGGATCGAGAGAGTATCAGGGATGCTGATGACTTTTGATCAGCGTATTATGAGTTTAGAGCAGGGGATGTCTATCATGTTAGCACGTGATAATAGGGCGAGGTCCAGGGGTCGTGGTGCTGACACCAGTGGGGCTGCCACTAGTGGTACTACGTCTGGTTCTAGGAGACGTAGTAGGCAGCAGTGAGGGCACTGATGTGAGTAAGTTTGGGAGTATGGTTTGTTGTAAATAGTTATCCATGCATTCTGCATTTGCACGTTTATTTTTTACTTGTAAATATTTGTTCTTTTGTTTGCATGTTTAAATTCCGCATCACATCATATTTATACTTCTGCATTGCATTGTTATCCCTAACCCATAAAAATTTGAAATCTTCTTTTAAAAAAAATAAAAATAATCAAAATAAAAAAACAAAAAATCGAAAAGTTGGCTATTTATACTCAAGTTCGACATGATGATTGACTGGTTATAAATAACTAAATTCTAGACTTAGTAATTGAAAACCCTAAAAATAACCCTCCTTGAAGTATAATTGTAGTAAATATGTGTTCTTGCAGTTAGTTTAAAAATAAGTAATCTTGAGTTCAGTTCTTGAATTAAGTGGAAATGAAGAGAAAGTATTGAAAGTATTATTTAAGAATAAGTCTGAAAAATAGTTAATATTCTTGAGTCCAAATTCAGAAAGTATATACCCTACAAACTGCACTTACACACACCTTGAAACTTGGGATCGTAGAGGGTATCTAGAAATACTCTTGTCTGAAAGCCTATTATGAAAAAAATGGTATTTGTAACTAACCACCAAAAGAGCGTCACTGAAAAATATATCCGGTCTTGAAAAAAATTTGTGTATATTACAAAATCTGAAAACTGCTATTTATGCCTTAATAATCTCACACACTCGATAATCGGCTGACTAGTGCCTCAGAAAGCAGTAGTAGTCGCATGAAAGGAATGTGAGTGAATCCGTCAATCATTAATAAAAGGAAATTGTACTAGGTATTAGGGCAAGGGTACTATAGCTTGAATTGAATTCCAAAGTGTAGCGGAGTAATTACACACACGTAGGTGTATATGATCGATATTTGGAGGAGAGATAGCAATGAAGAACAAAGTCTTATATCTTCCTTAAAAATGATTAAAAAATTCCGAATTGGAGACTACGCTTTAGAAGAAAAACTCAAGAGAAACTGAGATCTTAATAAACTGACAAAACGTATAGGATCTTAAATTAAATGAATAGAAAGTGTGAAGAATAAGGGATGCATATTTCTACCTTAGAATGATAGAGTTTCTAATTAGGATGTTGAACTGTAAGATTAGAGTTAACGACTAACTTGACAGGATTTTGTGGGTGGTATCCGCTGAAAACCCTCAAAAGACAAAACTCTTTCTCTAGGGCAACCTATGGATTTAACGGCTTGTTGCACACGCTAAGAGCAATCGTGACGCTTACGAAAGTAAGCCTGGGATTTTATTTTATTTTTTGAAAATAAAATGGTTTTGCCCGGGACGAGCAAACGATAAATTTGGGGGTATTTTATTTATATCAGAATTTAGCACTTTTATACCACCCGTTTTTTTATCGCATTGCATATAGGTACGTGTTTTTTATCCGTATTTTCTACAAAATTGCAGGTTATAGGTTCGCAGTCTAAAACAATGCGAATCACGAACAGTCATGACAAATTTAGGACAACTTCCACAAACGGATAAAAATACGGATTCCGCTCACCATCCGTCAGGTGTCGTCTACCAGTTCATGAGACAAGATCGAGAAAGGGTCATACATGTCTCGGATAAGCACAGAGCACGAGAGAGGCGGCACAAGGATCAAGAAGGCAGCGCGGAGCTCAAGGAAAATCAAGGCAAAAGGTCCACACATTTTCATTGTTTGGACTATTGAAAATCTGGGAGTAAATTAAAATGATTCTACAAATATAAGTGTACGAAACAGAAAAATATAGCAACACAAGAGATCACAAGAAAACGGAGGACCCAATTCCCCAAAAGGACCGCGGAACCGCGGTCATTAGGGCCTATAGGCGGCGGAACCTCGGCCATGTCGTGGCAAACTACGACCAAATTTCATGGGTGGTTTTGTAATTGTACATAGGCTCAGAATATACCCCTAAGGTTTCACCCCACTGCATATAAATACTCCAGATCAAAACCAAGCAAAGGATGTATATTTTCACTAGTTTTAGTTAGAATTTGAGCATAAACTTCTTCTTTTTTTTCATCTTTCCTCCGTTAAAATTGTAGTAAGAGAATTTGAGTGGATGATAAATAAATTAGAAAGTTTTTTTTATGCATGTCTTGTTCTATTGTTAACTAGATTTTATCAACTGCTTGTCCTTTTCTTTATTAAGTAGTTGTTGGTTTTATTTGTTCTTTTTCTTCTCTTTTCTTTTATCTTTGCAACCATGATACTCAAATGTGATTCTTGCCTAGGTGAGGTCTTAAGTAGCCATTGGTTTTATTTGTTCTTTTTCTTCTTCTCTTTTCTTTTATCTTTGCAATCATGATACTCAAATGTGATCCTTGCCTAGGTGAGGTCTTAAGTAGCCAGTTGCCATTTTCTAACTCATTTCTTTCTATCTTCTCTACTTGTTTTTTATTTTCTTTTTTTATAATGAGTGGGTAGTTTTCAAACTTGTTAGGGTAGGATAAGGGTAGTTTGAGTGAAGGAAATCTCTCTCACTCTTTTCTTTGCCCGACATCTTGGATTGAACTCCCATCAATTCAACCACAATCTGCTCTCTACGGTACCCAATTCTCTATGATAGTGGTGACAACTTATGAGACCGGTTGTGGTTGGATTGACCGAAGGTTATGACTAAGAGCTAAGAATGGACAGACAAGCACCAAAAGTATGGAACTAAGCATTGGAAAGCCTAGTTTATACTCGCAAGTATCTTTCCTAATCGTGCTGATCTCCATTGTTACCGATTACCGTAACATAAATATCAAGAGAGGCAATTAAATGAAGTGAGCGAATTTCTAACTCAAACTAATCTAATCCTAACCCTTACAAGCTTCCATTCACATACATGTCAAACATATAGTTAGTATCGAATAAACTCGGACAAAAATTTGACTTAACTCGTTAAAATATTAAGAAAAATACTCTCATCTCTCCATAGATTGATCCGTACTTAACCGGCTAACTACAAGCGAAACCGATTTAATTGTGGTAAATAGAACATATAAAACGCATAGCACAAAACTAACAATCAGCGGTTTTAACCGTGACCTTAGGATATAGTAACAGTTACCTGCTAGTAGCTGGTAACCTTCACTATGGTTTATCCTTATGGTCACAGTTTAAACCGTGACCATATGGACTATATAATCACGGTTACCTGTTATAGCAAGTATCCAGGTATTCTATATTACGGTTTAACTTTGTGGTCACGGTGTAAATCGTGACCATATATCTCCTATGGTCACGGTGTAAACTGTGACCATAAATTGGTCATGGTTATAACCGTGACCATATATATGGACCCCACACAGATTTTATTTAGTTGTTTGAACCATTTTCGGTAACGCCACGTATATGGTCACGGTCTTAACCGTGACTAAAAAAACATATGGTCACAGTTAAGGGCATGACTAGATTTCTCATGACGGGGCTTTAGACGACGGGTGTGTTACGGTTTTAACCGTGACCTAACGTATCTGTGGTACCGTGACCAAATCCATACTCTGTAGTAGTGGGATCCGGCACCAACTAGATCATAGGGATCTCATCCTTCTGTTTTACTCTTTTGAGGCTGCAATGAACTCGTTACGGTATCACCGCATCATAAAACACAAGTACTAACATATCTGAACCGACTCTAAATTTTGTATAATAAGTATTTAAAATATAACGAATTCAATTAATGCTATATAAAAATATGAAAGTTGTTAGTGTGGATATATTATACAAAGCACAAGAGCAGTAGTTTATACAGAATATAGTTACCACCTCTTTTTCACCGTAGGCCGTTTGGATACTGTGAAGACCGTCCGATCACAAATATATATAACAAACCGGTCGTTGGATCGGCAACACGCCATTGATCTCAACCGTTCACAATTTAAGGAGTAAAAACTGCACTAGTAAAATAAACAAATGAAATATTTTAAGCATAAGTGATAATGTTCAATAATGGTAATTCCTTACATCATGACACGTGGTAGATGATGTGTCCCGAAGCTCACAAGAAAGGACCTACAGTGGCCGACCGACCACTCCCGTGCCCGTCCTACAAGCAAACTCTGGCTCACCTCCGAGCCCCATGCACAATTGGCCTCCTCGGCCTCCCAGCTCGTCTCCGGGCTACCGCAGAACCAAGATACCTCGGCTCTCCTGCTCGTCCGCGAGATCTCCCGCCGAGGTCATCTTCCTCGGTCTCATCGACCGACCAACGGCACCGCTTACAGGCGCAACCGCCATCCCGTGAATCTCGCCATGCGCGAGATATCCGCCTGCCACATCCCACGTCCCATGCTACCATGATCCCCCATTAACGAGCCTGTCTCGCTATTAATGGGAGATCCCGCTCATCACGCGGGCGTGACGTCGGGAGCGTAACTGCCCGCGTGATTCTCGCGCCTGCCCTGCCTGCTGCCACCGCTATATAAACCCCTTCTTCAGACGGTTCAAGTAAGCTATTTTTACTCCACTAAGCCGTTACTCTGCTCGGATTTCCTCTCTAACATAACCGTCGGAGGGTCCTTGGTGGTACAACCACCCCGGGACTTCCTTGCAGGTAGCTCAGCGACAACCAGCCTCAAACCCATTGAGATCCATATGCTTCAGGAGCCTGCCTCCAGATCCAATATCAGCCATTCATCGCCGCCATCAGTAGATCAACGGAAGGCAACATCTTGGCGCGATCCCGGTCGCGTCAGCTGGCACCGTCTGTGGGAAAACCTTGATTCCATAAAAACAAAAATTCGTCTTCCGATCTCAACCTAATGGCGAGCGATCATCGCAACGATCCAAGCACTATCCGCCGCCTCCCCCACAACGGGGGCGCTGACGAATCTCCTCCTCCAAACACCATCAACGCCCTAGACGCCCGGATAGATCTACTCGCGTCCATGGTGTATGCGCTCGTCCTTTTCCAAACGGCGGGACAAGCTCCCCAGGTCGCCACTCCCCCACCTTGGGATCGGGACCCTTACAGAGGGAAAGAAGACTCTGCTCACATCGGCGCTGCCGACCACCGCCTCGCTGTCTCCCACAGCCGCAGGTCCTCCTGGCCGACATATTCGATGACCCGTTGGGCACCGCAAGTCTCGACTCCGGGGTCTTACGCTAGAAAGCTTCGCCCCGATTCTCCTCACACCCCTATCCCTCCCGAGGCGGTGACGGTCAGCTCGCCTGCTCCCAGGCATGACCGGCACCCCCTTCGTCGACGGGATCGCGCATGCGAGACTTCCCACAGCAGCTCAAAAACGACCTCGCCAGGAGACCTAAGAAGCCCTCACCAAGAGGCAGCCGATCGACTACCCTGCTCGGCTATCCCCGACCGGTACCTCCCTACCCCACAACGCCAGGGATCAAAGCCCTTACCAAGAGGCATCTGAGCAGCTTCACTGCTTGGTCCATCCTTAGCAGGCCTTGCACAGCCCCTCCAGCGCTAAGGATCGAAGCCCTCACCAAGAGGCAGCCGAGCGGCTACCCTGCTCGGCTATCCCTGGCCAGTAGCTCCCTACCCCACAACGCCAGGGATCAAAGCCCTCGCCAAGAGGCAACTGAGCAACTTCACTGCTCGGTCCATCCTTAGCAGGCCTCTTACGGCCCCTCCCGTGCTAAGGATCGAAGCCCTCATCAAGAGGCAGCCGACGGGCTACCGTGCTCGGCTATCCCCGGCTGGTAATTCCCTACCTCGCAACACCAGGGATCAAAGCCCTCACCAAGAGGCAACTGAGCAGCTTCACTGCTCGGTCCATCCTTAGCAGGCCTTGCACGGCCCCTCCAGCGCTAAGGATCGAAGCCCTCACCAAGAGGCAGCCGAGCGGCTACCCTACTCGGCTATCCCTGGTCGGTATCTCCCTACCCCACAACGCCAGGGATCAAAGCCCTCACCAAGAGGCAACTGAGTAGCTTCACTGCTCGGTCCATCCTTAGCAGGCCTTGCACGACCCCTCCAGCGCTAAGAATCGAAGCCCTCACCAAGAGGCAGCCGAGCGGCTACCCTGCTCGGATATCCCTGGCTGGTAGCTCCCTACCCCACAACTCCAGGGATCAAAACCCTCACCAAGAGGCAACTGAGCAGCTTCACTGCTCAGTCCATGCTTAGCAAGCCTTACACGGCCCCTCCAGCGCTAAGGATCTAAGCCCTCACTAAGAGGCAGCCGAGTGGCTATCCCACTCGGCTATCCCTGGATGGTAGCTTCCCTACCCCCACAACGCTAGGGATGAAAGCCCTTACCAAGAGGCAGCCGAGCGGCTACCCCGCTCGGCTATCCCTGGCCGGTAGCTTCCCTACCCCACGATGCCAGGGATCAAAGCCCTCACCAAGAGGCAGCCGAGCGGCTACCCTGCTCGGCTATCCCTGGGTGGTAGCTTCCCTACCCCACAACGCCAGGGATCAAAACCCTCACCAAGAGGCAGCCGAGCGGCTACCCCGCTCGGCTATCCCTGGCTGGTAGCTCCCTACCCTACGACGCCAGGGATCAAAGCCCTCGCCAAGAGGCACCGGGCAGCAACCCTGCTCGGCCATCCTTAAGGACCAAAAGCCCTCGCCAAGAGACACCGGGCAGTAACCCTGCTCGGCCCATCCTTAGTAGGCCACATACGGCCCCTCCCGCACTAAGGATCAAAAGCCCTGCAAGAGGCAACCGGGCCTGCCCTTGCTCGGTTATCCCTGATTGGTGGCTCCCTACTTCAACACACCAGGGATCAAAGCCCTCACCAAGAGGCACCGGGTAGTAACCCTGCTCGGCCCGTTCTTAAGGATCAAAGCCCTCACCAAGAGGCACCGAGCAGTAACCCTGCTCGGCCCGTCCTTAGTAGGCCTCTTACAGCCCCTCCCGCGCTAAGGATCAAAGCCCTCGTCAAAAGGCAACCGGGCCTGCCTTTGCTCGGTTATTCCTGGCCGGTAGTTCCCGACCCCACAACGCCACGGATCAAAGCCCTCGACAAAAGGCACCGAGCAGCTACCATGCTCGGCCCCTCCTTAGCAGGCCTCTTGCGCCCTCCCTCGCGCTAAGGATCAAAGCTCTCACCAAGAGGCAACCGAGCAACTACCTTGCTCGGTCATCCACGGCTGGTAGTTCACTTCCCACCGACGCCGAGGATCCGAAGCCCTCTTTGTTAGTGTATATGCCCTAGAGGCCATTACTGTATCATACTGGTTTGTATATTACTTAATGGATGCTTGGGATATTCACCTTGTATATACAATCTTGCTCAAAATAGTAGTATGCTACTTGGTTTGTTTCTACTTCAATGTGTACATGTATTTATTTTTGTATATCGCCTATACACATTAGTAGAGCCCTTAGGATCTTTGCTTGATTACCAGCGATGTGATGGCCGTCACACTAGTGGGGCTGGGCAATCTATAAGCACATCCTTATGCAGGTCCCTGGTCGCAGGACTATCGAGACAGGGCATCGATACTCCGGAGTAGACCAGCGCATGCGCTTCTCATCCCAGTGTGGGAGACGGTCTGTCCCACAGCCGTCAGTACGTCGTACTTGAGATAGTATGCGGGTGCTCGTTAGGTTACGGGTACACTGGACAGGACTCGTCGGGAACTGACTAGTTGGTATGATACCTATCGTCAGTTATCAGTTCCCAGGTGACATGAGTACAGCTTAGTCCGCTGACTTGACACTGTCACTCCGCCTCGAGTGTGTTCCCACTGTACTTTGATCACTACCCTACCACGGCTCAAAGGAGTCGTGCAAACAGGTAGTGGTTGGGTGCAGTCCCGAAGCACTTGGAGGCAGTGACGGTTAGACAGGATTCGTCTCTCCCGGTATTGGGGGTTGACATCGTGCTGTGTCTAGGAGAGCCATTACACGAGTAGTCCCTGGCCAGGGCAAACGAGATATACTGGTAGGTTTCCAGTGTTATCTCAGGGTGTTTTGGGCTTCGCTCCGGCACGACTTGTACCGCTATTGGGGGACTGACGTTTACCGCCCCCTAGGCCCGCCATGCGATGTATCAGACGAACAGACCGGACTATACGGAGAATGTCACACTCAGGCTCAGTAGGAGTTCAGATGGGTTTCGCCTCGTCGGTCTTCTTGTCGGCATTACCTGGGGACCGTTACGCACAGCTAGTGCCGCTTGCGGTCTGTGGTTAAACCCACAGCCAGCGTAGTGTCGAGTCTTTAGAGTCCCACACAGAAAGCTTTTCGCCTTTAGGCAAAAGAGTAGAGGTCGCATGGTATTGCGACAGGTCGCATGGTTTTGCGACAGGGTTCGGTCACATCCGTGCACTTGTGCACGTACAGTGTCCGGACAGTTTACACTAGCGGGCTTTGGTTTAAGCCAGATCCTAGTGTACCTTATGGGATTGGATTTATCCAGTTTGCATTCGTGTTCCTCGGAACGCGGATGCGGGTGTGTATGCACAGTTGACAGGGAGGCAGAGGCAGCGGATTCTCATTAGGGTTGTTGACAGTTGACCGTTGACTATTTGACTTTATGCTCAACCCTAATGAGAATATGATATGTGATTAACTATTATATTAATTAAGTATTATGGTGATATGGTTGTTGGCTTGTTGACTTTTGTTGACTTGTTGACTTTGTTGACTTGTTGACTTTTGTTGACTTGTTGACCGGTTGACTAGGCTTGACTAGTTGACCATCATGATAACCATAGCCATCATTTCATGGCAAAGACTTTTGTTTACTTGCTCATTTGTGTAAAATGAGTGCATGAAATGATATGGTTGTGGTTGCTTCTAACCATCACATAAGACTTTTGTTAATATGATGAGTTATCATTGCTTTGGATTATGAGAGGGTGAGAGACAAAATACTTGCTCAATTCTTTCTTGCTCATTCTCTCTCTTGTTCTTGAGCTCTCCTCTTGCTCTCACCCTCAACCTCTTGCTCCCTCTCTTGATCTATGGTTCTCTTGTCTCATGAGTTGAGAATCAAGAACCATAGATAAAATCCCATTCTATTTCCTCTCTACTCATTCTAGTTCACTAGGTTTAGCAAACCAAGTGAACTAGTTTCTTCAAAGAACGAAGAAGGAGCTAAAGGTTGGAGCTTTCAAGTGGATCTATCTTCGGCGTACGGAGACGACGAGAAGGAACCATCGGACCACCATCGGAGCTTGAAGAGAAGGAGTTCAAGACAAGCAAGGTATAACCATCTCCATCCGAGCAGCTAACTCTCTTTAGCTAAGTATGCTAGTTTTAGTTTAGTCAAAGATCCCGACTTTGCTTAGTCCATGTTGCCCCTTGCGCTAAAAATTTGATTTTTATACCGTTTCCGCCTCCCCGTAAGTACCGGGAGAGGCAGCATGGACTTACAGTGGTATCAGAGACTAACTAAACTTAAACTAGCTTGGTAGTAAAGTGTAACGAAGTTCGAAACCGAAAAAAATCCAAAAACCTAACTTTTACAAAACCTGAGTTTCTGTTGAAATTTTTTCTGGTCAAAATGAAAAACTTTATACTCCTAAATTCGGCTCAGGGTTTTGTGTGAACACCCATGAAAAACGGTCCACTGTTTCGTTCAAACCGCCGCGCTTCCGCCGCACTAGGTAGGCATGTGCCGCGGAAGCGCCGCGGTTTGTCGTCTTCTCTGCATCGTTTTTCGTGCAGTGTGTGTCTGTGTTGGTTTTGGGATTTTTGAAATATATTATGTGCCCAGATTTTCCAGAAAAGAAATTTCCTTTTGGGGTCCTATAATTCCGTATTTTTTCCGAACTTCACTGCACTTTGACTATGATGGTTATATCTGTGATGTTTGCATGTATTGAGCGTCGGCTAATCGCTATAAGTCGATTGGTCGGGGTTATACATGATCTGTAATGTGCTGGAATGTGTATATAAATATGTTGGATTGTCGCGGGTGAATAGCCGGGGGTTGTGAGACGAGAGTTTTCTTTTCTTGCAATTCATGTAAATTTGTAAATTGATGTAATAATTATTTGTATGGCCGCACAACCGGGTCGGGGTTGTAGCCGTCATTGTATAATTTCTTTTTACTGTTTTTGCTCCTAGGATAGACCCATGGAGGGGTGCACAAACTATCGGGTATGCCGAAGTGTCGAGTGGCCTACTCATGGAGATGAGGGAGGTTGCTACGCTTCGGGTACTTGGCGGGTAGTTTGCCGCACCCGTAGGGGTCTTGGGTGGGGTTTTGGCTATTCACCGCGACCGTGTTATCTGTTTTTGTTACAGGCTCGTACAAATTACAGATTGCTAGTATATCCAATGTATTTATCTGTGATCTGAAATGTTTATCATTGCAGTATATCTATATATGATATTATTTAGGCGTTGCTTATGTTTTACAGACGCGCTAGCCCAGCCCCCGCTCTGTCGTTAGTTAAGTAACCTAACGGGTAATGACGGGGCCCAGTGGCGAATGCGAATGGCATAAGCGTACGTCATATTTTGGTTGTTTTCTGCAATGGTAGGATTAAATGATGGGACGCATTAAAAGAACTAATGCAAGAATATCACGCATTAAAAGAACTAATGCAAGATAATAAACCAAGTTAAAGTCGTTGGAACACTTTCGAAAAACCACTCGGTTCTTTTCAAAAACAACTTTTAAATGCGGAGCTTGAACCACTCCTTTTAAAAGCTATCTCGTTCCATCGACCAAATCAAGTTCACTACGTTCACAGTTTTGCCAAAACCATCCGTAGCCCTCCGTCGTTTCACATGAATAGTCAATAGTATTCAAGCTGTGTTTGTTGGCCAAAGTCAAGGCACAGTGATTGGTAGCTATTGGGTATTCATGTGCAGCATAGATAGATGCGTTGGTTTGGAACAGTCGTACTGCCTTGTTGGCCAAAGTCAAGGGTAGGTGCGGGTGGATTCAAATTAACCTGGAGAACGACGGACAGAACTTGACATGTGACTTATGATTTGTTGGCCAAAGTCAAGGTCATAAGAGCATGGGGCAAAAATCCACATCGGGAGTTTCATAAGTACTGAAACTTGCTAGATTTGCATACCATTTGGAGTGTGATGATTCTGGTAGGATTCCTTCAGTTTCGTCACGCAATGATATTTGGATCCCGATCCTACTGTGAGTATATGCTACTCCTCGGGAAATTTCTCACTAATCGATCAATGCTATAAACCTAGTAGGTGCCTAGAAAGGTGTTAGCGGGGCTACGCCCCCAGGGAAAAGAGGTTCTTTAATTAAGGAACTTCGCGAAAGCGTTGGAAAACCTCCCTCGAAGTACCGACACCGGCCTGGCTGAACGGTTAAGCAAGTATTGTGCGGTGGGATTGATCCCGGCTAATTCTTCCTTTATGGTTTGAGGAGGGATTCGAGAAACAGTGGGAGCCATCCTGTTTAGACAAACTAAAAACCACTCTAAACTTGCAAGAGTATCATGCTGAGTGTTTCTTCTTCTCTCTCCTAATTGCAGCGACCAATCAACATGACTGGACTTAAGTTACTCCTAGATAAAAACAAACTGACAGGGCCAAACTACAAAGATTGGCTCAGGAATGTCAAGATAGCAATCACTTATGACAAGCTGGGGTATCTTCTTACCACCAAAGCTCCCCCTGTCCCTGGTCCAACTTCCAGCGTCGCGGATAAGGAAATCCGCAAGACTTGGGAGATTGATAGCGCAAAGGCCAAATGCCTCCTGCTTGCCTCGATGGACAACGAACATCAGAGGAGGCATGAGAATATGGACATGGAATCCATATTGCTTCATACAAAAGAACTGTATGGAGAGCAATCTCGTATCGCAAGATACGAAGCGTCGAAAAAGTTATTTTCGACAAGAATGGCCGTCGGATCATCAGTAGCCGAGCACGTGCTAAAGATGATCGGCTTCATTGAGGAGCTCGCTGACCTAGGGATCACATTGGAGAGTGAGCTATATACGGATATAGTTCTCCAGTCCCTTCCTTCCACTTACGCCCAGTTTATACTGAACTTCAACTTACAAGAAAAAGAGGTTGAACTTTCAGAGCTCCTCAACATGCTGAGGAGCGCAGAGGGCACCCTACAGAAAGGTAGGGATACATCCACTTTGTTTGTAGGAGGATCATCTTCTTCTAGGTCCAAGGCGAAAGCCAAGGGAAAGAAGAAGAAAGCCCCCGCCAAACCAAGGGGCGGTGTTAGTAAAGTGGATACGAAGGGAAAAGCAAAAGCAACAAAGATAGCGGGGATGCTTGTGGATAAGGAAGAATGCTTCTATTGTCATAAGAAAGGACACTGGAAGAATGATTGCAGGGCCTGGAAGGCCAGAACACAGGAATTGAAGCAGGTTGCAGCTTCAGCTTCAGGTGTGTATGTTATTGAAAATTGTCTTTCAATAAACTCTACTTCCTGGGTATTGGATACCGGATCAGGATCTCATATCTGTAATTCTTTGCAGGCGTTGAGAAACCGTAGGGTTTTGAAGGCAGGTGACATGACCCTCAAAGTTGCGAACGGAGCTAGCATGGATGCTAAAGCCGTGGGGGACTATCACCTGGGAATGTCAGATGGACATGTTTTGGTTTTGCGTAATTGCTTTTTTGTACCCAACGCAACTTGTAATATCATTTCTGTATCTTTAGTTTCTAAAGAAGGTTATGAATTTGCGTTTGTAAGTAATGTTGTAAACATTCACCTTAATCAAGTTTTGATTGGGTCAGGTACATTGAGTAATGGTATATACGTGTTAAACCAACCACAGATTTTCAACGTCCAGAATACACACAAAAGAAAGTCTCCGGAAATGAATCAGACTTTCTTATGGCATTGTAGATTGGGTCACATCAATGAGAGAAGGTTGACTAAGTTACATACAGAAGGATATTTGAATGCGTTCGAATATCAATCGTATGCCACTTGTCAATCTTGTCTCAAAGGAAAGATGACAAAGACTCCGTTTACTGGACAAGGAGTAAGAGCGAGCGAGCTCTTGGGACTCGTACACAGTGACGTGTGCGGTCCAATGTCTACACATGCCCGAAGCGGACATTCTTACTTCATTACTTTTACGGATGACTTCTCAAGGTACGGTTATGTCTTCTTGATGAAACATAAGTCCGAGGCCTTTGGAAAATTCCAGGAGTATAAGAATGAAGTAGAGAAACAGACCGGCAAAAGTATTAAGACTCTAAGATCGGATCGAGGTGGAGAATACTTAAGTGCCGAGTTCCTGGACTATTTAAAAGAGAACGGAATTCTCTCTCAGCTTACTCCTCCATACACCCCGCAACATAACGGTGTATCGGAGAGACGGAACCGCACCCTATTGGATATGGTGCGGTCCATGATGAGTAACGCTGAGTTGCCGCGATCATTCTGGGGGTATGCGCTAGAATCAGCCGCATACCTTTTGAACCGAGTTCCTACTAAGACCGTGCCTACTACACCATATGAGATGTGGTGTGGGAAGAGACCCTATCTTAAGCATATTAAGACATGGGGATGTCCAGCTTTTGTCAAAAAGCAGCATGCGGACAAGCTCGAGGCACGCTCAGTACAGTGCAAGTTTGTGGGATATCCAAAGAATTCCAAAGGATATTTCTTCTACTGTGAAGAGGAACAAAAAGTCCTTGTTTCTCGTCATGCCTACTTCTTGGAAACTGAGTTTTTGGAAACCCAGATAAGTGGGAGCACAGTAGAACTGGAAGAAATTCCAGAACCACGGACTATTACTGAAAGCTTGGTGGAACCAGAGGGTTCAACAGAACAGGACATTCCTACGCCGCTCCGCAGGAGTAGTAGGCAGTCTCATCCGCCCGAGAGATACTACGGTTTTCTCATAGACGGGGATAGAGAGGATTGCATCATAGATTATGATGAGCCTACTAGCTTCCAGCAGGCCGTTCAGAGCGTTGACTCAGTGAAATGGCTGGATGCAATGCGGACCGAAATGGAGTCCATGTACACCAACAAGGTATGGACGTTGGACATTGCTCCAGACGGGGTAAAACCCGTAGGATGCAAGTGGATCTTCAAAAGGAAGATTGGTGTAGATGGACAGGTTGAGACCTATAAAGCTAGGCTGGTAGCAAAGGGTTTCCGTCAAAGACCTGGCTTGGACTATGACGAAACCTTTTCTCCAGTAGCCATGCTGAAATCCATTCGGATCCTTCTTGCCATTGCTGCCTTCCACGATTATGAGATCTGGCAAATGGACGTAAAGACCGCTTTTCTAAATGGAAATTTAGAGGAGTGTGTCTATATGGACCAGCCAGAGGGTTTCATTCAGAGTGGGAGCAGCGGAAAGGTGTGCAAGTTGCTTAAGTCCATCTATGGACTAAAGCAGGCATCGCGGAGTTGGAACATCTGCTTTGATGAGACGGTCAAAGAATTTGGCTTTATCAAAAATCCAGATGAACTATGCATCTATAGTAGATTTGTAGCGAGAACTGTAGTATTCCTCGTTTTATACGTGGATGACATTCTCTTAATAGGAAATGACATTCCTATGCTACAATCTGTCAAGGGGTTCTTGTCACACAGGTTCTCCATGAAAGACCTGGGTGATGCCTCGTATATTCTGGGTATCCGGATCTACCGTGACAGATCCAAGAGGATATTAGGACTTTCACAGTCCAGGTACATCGACACCATACTGAAGAGATTCAGTATGGAAGATTCCAAGCGCGGTAACCTACCGGCTTGTCACGGGATCACCCTCTCTAAAGAGATGTCTCCCAAGACTGATTTGGAGAGGGATCGCATGTCTATTATACCCTACGCTTCTGCGGTAGGCTCTATAATGTATGCGATGTTGTGTACCAGACCGGATGTAGCTTATGCACTGAGTGTGGTAAGCCCGGTATCAGTCAAACCCTGGGGAGAAACACTGGATAGCGGTAAAGAACATTCTCAAGTACCTGAGAAGGACTAAGGAGATGTTCTTGGTGTATGGCGGAAAAGACCTCCAGATCGAGCCCTTTGCTGACTCCAGCTTCCAGAGTGACAAGGATGATTCCAAGTCCATGTCGGGTTTTTTCTTTACCCTCAATGGAGGGGCGGTGTGTTGGAAGAGTTCCAAACAAGAAACCGTTGCAGACTCGACGATGGAAGCGGAATACATCGCTGCATCTGATGCCGCAAAAGAAGCTGTCTGGATGAGGAAGTTCTTGAAAGAACTTCAGGTGGTTCCGTCCATTGTTGATCCAATACCTCTGTATTGCGACAACAACGGGGCTATAGCTTTAGCGAAGGAACCCAGGTCCCATCAGAAATCCAGGCACATCTTGAGGCGGTATCACCTGATCAGGGAGATCGTGGATCGCCAGGTGATCGAGGTTCGGAGAGTCGCTTCAGAAGATAACACTGCAGATCCATTCACCAAGGCCCTGCCCCAGACTCAGTTCGAGCGGCTGATCGAGATGATAGGTCTTCGATACGCCAGTACATGGCCTTAGTGCAAGTGGGAGATTGTTAGTGTATATGCCCTAGAGGCCATTACTGTATCATACTGGTTTGTATATTACTTAATGGATGCTTGGGATATTCACCTTGTATATACAATCTTGCTCAAAATAGTAGTATGCTACTTGGTTTGTTTCTACTTCAATGTGTACATGTATTTATTTTTGTATATCGCCTATACACATTAGTAGAGCCCTTAGGATCTTTGCTTGATTACCAGCGATGTGATGGCCGTCACACTAGTGGGGCTGGGCAATCTATAAGCACATTCTTATGCAGGTCCCTGGTCGCAGGACTATCGAGACAGGGCATCGATACTCCGGAGTAGACCAGCGCATGCGCTTCTCATCCCAGTGTGGGAGACGGTCTGTCCCACAGCCGTCAGTACGTCGTACTTGAGATAGTATGCGGGTGCTCGTTAGGTTACGGGTACACTGGACAGGACTCGTCGGGAACTGACTAGTTGGTATTATACCTATCGTCAGTTATCAGTTCCCAGGTGACATGAGTACAGCTTAGTCCGCTGACTTGACACTGTCACTCCGCCTCGAGTGTGTTCCCACTGTACTTTGATCACTACCCTACCACGGCTCAAAGGAGTCGTGCAAACAGGTAGTGGTTGGGTGCAGTCCCGAAGCACTTGGAGGCAGTGACGGTTAGACAGGATTCGTCTCTCCCGGTATTGGGGGTTGACATCGCGCTGTGTCTAGGAGAGCCATTACACGAGTAGTCCCTGGCCAGGGCAAACGAGATATACTGGTAGGTTTCCAGTGTTATCTCAGGGTGTTTTGGGCTTCGCTCCGGCACGACTTGTACCGCTATTGGGGGACTGACGTTTACCGCCCCCTAGGCCCGCCATGCGATGTATCAGACGAACAGACCGGACTGTACGGAGAATGTCACACTCAGGCTCAGTAGGAGTTCAGATGGGTTTCGCTTCGTCGGTCTTCTTGTCGGCATTACCTGGGGACCGTTACGCACAGCTAGTGCCGCTTGCGGTCTGTGGTTAAACCCACTGCCAGCGTAGTGTCGAGTCTTTAGAGTCCCACACAGAAAGCTTTTCGCCTTTAGGCAAAAGAGTAGAGGTCGCATGGTATTGCGACAGGTCGCATGGTTTTGCGACAGGGTTCGGTCACATCCGTGCACTTGTGCACGTACAGTGTCCGGACAGTTTACACTAGCGGGCTTTGGTTTAAGCCAGATCCTAGTGTACCTTATGGGATTGGATTTATCCAGTTTGCATTCGTGTTCCTCGGAACGCGGATGCGGGTGTGTATGCACAGTTGACAGGGAGGCAGAGGCAGCGGATTCTCATTAGGGTTGTTGACAGTTGACCGTTGACTATTTGACTTTATGCTCAACCCTAATGAGAATATGATATGTGATTAACTATTATATTAATTAAGTATTATGGTGATATGGTTGTTGACTTGTTGACTTTTGTTGACTTGTTGACTTTGTTGACTTGTTGACTTTTGTTGACTTGTTGACCGGTTGACTAGGCTTGACTAGTTGACCATCATGATAACCATAGCCATCATTTCATGGCAAAGACTTTTATTTACTTGCTCATTTGTGTAAAATGAGTGCATGAAATGATATGGTTGTGGTTGCTTCTAACCATCACATAAGACTTTTGTTAATATGATGAGTTATCATTGCTTTGGATTATGAGAGGGTGAGAGACAAAATACTTGCTCAATTCTTTCTTGCTCATTCTCTCTCTTGTTCTTGAGCTATCCTCTTGCTCTCACCCTCAACCTCTTGCTCCCTCTCTTGATTTATGGTTCTCTTGTCTCATGAGTTGAGAATCAAGAACCATAGATAAAATCCCATTCTATTTCCTCTCTACTCATTCTAGTTCACTAGGTTTAGCAAACCAAGTGAACTAGTTTCTTCAAAGAACGAAGAAGGAGCTAAAGGTTGGAGCTTTCAAGTGGATCTATCTTCGGCGTACGGAGACGACGAGAAGGAACCATCGGACCACCATCGGAGCTTGAAGAGAAGGAGTTCAAGACAAGTAAGGTATAACCATCTCCATCCGAGCAGCTAACTCTCTTTAGCTAAGTATGCTAGTTTTAGTTTAGTCAAAGATCCCGACTTTGCTTAGTCCATGTTGCCCCTTGCGCTAAAAATTTGATTTTTATACCGTTTCCGCCTCCCCGTAAGTACCGGGAGAGGCAGCATGGACTTACACTCTTCACGAGGCCGCCGAGTTTCCTCCTGCTCGGCGCATCTCCAGCGGGCAGCCTCCTGCCCATCAGACGCTGACGATCCGAAGCCCTCTTCGCGAGGCCGCCGAGTTTCTTCCTGCTCGGCGCATCCCCAGCGGGCAGCCTCCTGCCCATCAGACGCTGAGGATCCGAAGCCCTCTTCGCGAGGCCGCCGAATTTCTTCCTGCTCGGCGCATCCCTAGCGGGTGGCCTCCTGCCCATCAGACGCTGAGGATCTAAAGCTCTCCTCATGAGGCCGCCGAGTTCTTCTTTCTCGGTGCATCCCCAGCGGGCATCCTCCTACCCATCAGACGTTAAGGATCCGAAGCCCTCCTCACGAGGCCGTCGAGTTCTTCCTGCTCGGCGCATCCCCAGCGGGCAACCTCCTGCCCATCAGACGCTGAGGATCGCCCTCCTCACGAGGCCGCTGAGTTCTTCCTGCTCGGCGCATCCCCAGCGGGCAACCTCCTGCCCATCAGACGTTGAGGATCTGAAGCCCTCCTCACGAGGCCGCCGAGTTTTTTCCTGCACGGCGCATCCCCAGCGGGCAGCCTCCTGACCAACGGAGACACGGATCCAAGACCCGCCGAATAAACTCATAATCGGTGCGCGACAACAAGAACGCCGTGTCGTTCCCAAACAATCCACCATGAGGAATTACCAGCGCCAAGCCTCACAGAAAGAACCAAGCAGTCCACTCTCGACCCGACCCACAAATAGATCGGAACGAGAGTGGGGGGCTAATGATGATGCTCAATAACGATAATTCCTTACATCATGACACGTGGCAGATGACGTGTTCCGAAGCTCATAAGAAAGGACCTACAGTGGCCGACCAGACCACTCACGTGCCCGTCCTACAAGCAAATGCTGGCTCACCTCCGTGCCCCCTGCACAATTGGCCTCCTCGGCCTCCCAGCCCGTCTCCGGGCTACCGCAGAACCAAGATACATTGGCTCTCCCGCTCTTCCGCGAGCTCTCCCGCCGAGATCATCTTCTTCGGTCTCATCGACCGACCGACGGCACCGCTCATAGGCGCAACCGCCATCCCGTGAATCTCGCCATGTGCGAGATATCCGCCGGCCACATGCCACGTCCCACGCCATCACGATCCCCCATTAACGAGCCTGTCTCGCCATTAATGGGAGATCCCGCTCATCACGCGGGCGTGGCGTCGGGAGCGTAACTGCCGGCGTGATTCTCGCGCCTGTCCTGCCTACTTCCACCGCTATATAAACCCTTTCTTCAGATGGTTCAAGTAAGCCATTTTTACTCCACTAAGCCATTACTCTGCTCGGATTTCCTCTTTAACTTGACCGTCGGAGGGTTCTCGGTGGTACAACCACCCCGAGACTTTCTTGCAGGTAGCTCGGCGACAACCAGCCTCAAACCCATTGAGATCCACACGTTTCAGGTGCCTGTCTCCAGATCCAATATCAGTCATCCATCGCCGCCATCAGCAGATCAACGGAAGGCAATATCTTGGCACGATCCCGGTCGCGTCAATAAGGCAATGGGGGTGCTCGTGGCCAAATCTCTCGTCATGGTACTCAGTTCCCAAAGAGGAACCTGTTGGATTGGGGGCGTAAAAAGATAAGGGGATCTTAACAGCTTTCTGCTGTTACTCATGCTACCATTATTATTTCCTTCCTTCAACGTGTCCTTTTTTCAAATTCTGCAAAAAATAATATAGCTATAAAATTTAATTCATCATTCAGCTCCCTCTTCAGTCCTTCTCATTCTCCTTCTTCAAGCGATGGGAAGAAAAGATTGGTATCCTTCGTTCGTGAAAAGGGAGAAGGAGATCCCTGGATGCATGAGAGGCATATTTCAGTTTTTCAGTCTGCATCACATTCTCTTCGCCGGCAGCGGCAATGGCATGGCGGCAAACGAACGGCAGCAATCTCCTAGGCTGCGCCCTTGCCCTTCTCAACTTAGAGGTATAGATCATATATATACTTGAATATGATGTGTATATATTTTTTATTTTTTTTGAAAGCTATATGCAACAATATTTCAGGTGTTGAGGCTCCGAGGAACAGCTTGGAGCTAGACGAGGCCGCTGCAGCGACGACAACATGCACTGCTTCGGGTCTAGCAGAAGAGTACTACAGAATCCCTGTAAGTTTTGTTTTTATTATCAATCCTAGTTTAATTTAATTGGTGAATTAATATATTGTTCTAAAATTTTAAATTTTGTAGATTGGGATACAAGTAAAAGCCACACCATCCTTATCCTTATCCTTAAGGAGGAAGAAGAAGAAGAAGGATCTCAGGGTACTGGTGGATGACGAGAAAAGAATCAACTCGCAATGCGAAACTCCGAGAACGCCTAGCGTCGTCGCACGCCTGATGGGCCTAGAGATCTTGCCGGATGGCTGCTCAACTCCAAATCTAGGATTTAAGTCTCAAGCCCGCTCTCCGAAAATTGGTTCGCCGAAGAAAACATCAAATGAAAATAACAAAAAAGGCTTGAATAATCGGCAGCCGCTTCAGAAAAGAGATACCAACGTCCTCGGGTCCCGCTCGTTGCCAGACACGCCTAGAGCCTCATCGGAGAGACCGAGGGATGCGGATCCGAGACTTTCTTTGCAAGTGATCAACCAAGAGAATTACAGTCACAATTACAACAGCAGCTGCAGTTATAACTCATTGCCGCCTTCGCCGAGGAGAAAAGATTATGGTCTGATCAAGACTCAGCAGGAAGACAGTAGAAGCCCGAGGAGCCATTACTATGCGAGGGAGATCGTGAAGCAAGTGAAGGAGAACGTTAGTAGGAGAAGAGGCGGCGGCGGCGGCGGCGGCGGCAATAGCGAAAATGTGACGGTGAGATCGAGAAGGACGAGTAGATCAGAAGATGACGGCAGGCATTATACGGAGAAGCCCTCGGCTACGTCTTTTTCGCCTCCTTCACCTCAAATTCAGCCGAAAGTACAATCACGGCTGCAGTCCTCTTCCTGCTTCAAGATGAAAGAAAATGCATATGATGTGAAAACGATCAAAACGGGAGTGAGCAGGAGGAACAAGACGAGCTACGAGAGGTTCCACGAGAGGATAGAAAAGCCGCCGCCTCTATCTGAGGCGGCCACTCAATCGGATGCACGACTCATGAGTTGTGTTATGAGACCGACCACTGCTTCTTCTTCATCACCATCTCCATCAAACTTAGTGGCGTTGTGTCCAAGGCAACATGGTACTTCTTATGAGAAGGTAACAAGTAGCTACACATGTGCAGTGGCCACAACAAGGAGGGAAACTTCCTATCGCGCAGCGGCAGTGCTGGCGCCTGGACGAACGCAGTCAGCTTCCACTTTCCCAGCTCAAGAAGTTGCACAACTGCAGGTATGTTAAAAAGAAAGAAGCGCTAGATAATGATTTTTAGAATGCATTTACTTAAAAGTTTAATATTATCGATCAAAATGTCCCACTGCTGAGGTTTACATACAGCACTATTTGCACCGTAGAGTCTGATGGTGGATTATTCAGATACCATGTTTCTCCCAGTGCACCACAACACCAACATATAAAATATGTTTTCATATTTTAAAAATTAGATATAAATTAACCATGCATATCAATATGAAAAATTCTTGAATCTCTTCATGCCCCTCTTGATGATGCCATATTATCCAAATAAATATATTTTGTATATCGCAAAACCTCGGTTTTGGAACCCTGGTGCTATGATATCGTGTAAACTAAATCATATGCATTCTTTTATGTGATCAGCAGTACGATCATCATACACGTCTCGCGACAGAGCGAGACCCGGAGTTCCTATACATAAAATGCATCCTTGAGCGCGCCGGCATCACGAACACGACCGCACGGCCGACATGGTACTCTCCTTCGCTCCCGATAGACCCCTTCATCCTCCACCAGCTCGAGCTCGACCTCCCTCGCTCCGTGATCACGGGCCCACTCCGCCACCGGTGCAACCGGAAACTCCTCTTCCATCTCGCCGAGGAGATCTTATTCGACATCCTCGGTGGTCGAAAACGGCCGCATGAGACCGACAGGGGGCCACCGCAGCTTCCGCTTCCAGAACGCTTGTGGGCCCAGGTGAGGAGCTACCCGGCTGCGGACTGCCAGGTCATCGGGGACATCGACGCGCTCATCGCCGGGGACATGGCGGAGGCGAGGGTCCGGCGGCTACTCCGCCACCCGCTGGTGGAGGCGGAGGCTGAGGAGATCGCGTTGGAGATCGAGGAGGACGTGCTCGGCTCCGTCGTGGGGGAGGCAGCGGCGTCGCTCGCGGTCTGTTCGAGGCTGTAACCGCCTGTGGGGCCCACGCACTGCGGGCGCGGCCACGAACGCGGGGACGTGAAAGGGGACACGTGGCGGTTGAATGTATATTGTTACTTTTTTATTTATCTTTTGTTTTGGGTGTTTTTGATAAATGAGGTGAGATTTGGAGGGTAGTATCGGAACTGGAACGTGCACGTGTTTAGCTTTTGGCAGGCAGTGTGGAGGGGTCTTCTCTTTTTATTTATTTATTTATTTATTTCATTTGGAGCGTGCAGTGGACTGGCACTGGGGTGGGATGGAATAATGTAAATTTTATTACTTTCCTTTCGTTATCTACTTTTCACCGTGTTTTTGTCCCTTTTTCCAACTTTCTTTTTTCACAGTGTTGTTTGCTTTATATGATGCTTTAGCAAGCGAAACTCTATAAGTAATACTAAAGTGACTTTCTTTCTTTTTTTTTGATTTTGCTTGTTTTCTTATATTGTAAATCCCCAGTTTCTGTGTGTGTGTGTTTCGTATTTTTCCAGATTTTTTTTCTATTTTTTTCATTTTTTATATATATTTTTTATTATATTTTAATTTCCTAAATCTAAACTCTAAAACAACTCAACTCAATCCAACCTACCCGACTCCCCACTCCCCCTTCTTCTTCTCCTTTCCTTTATTTTTCCTGCCCTTTTTCCTTCCAACGTTCCTCCCCTCTTTACTCGCGCCCGTGCTCACGACGACCGCGCCCACCATGCCAACAAACTCCAACGGCTCCCCTCCTCTCTCGTCCTCGCCACGAGACCCGTTCACCCACACCGTGAGACCCACGCCACCTTGTCGCCAACGGTCGCGTGATCTGCGCCCCGACCCCCACGATCTCCTCAACGTTGATCTCTCAATCGAACCCCCTCTCACTCCTTATCCTATCTTGCTCACTCCCTCTCGTCCTTACTCATCATCGCCGACAACCCCACCAAACACCCCAGCTTCTCCTCTTTCAGCTCGAGCTCATCACCACCATGAACCCATCACCACCTCGCCATATCCCTCAGTCTCCATCGACCAACTTGAACCCCTCCAACATACCACCACCACCACGCTCCAAATCGTGCCCCTGCATCCATCGCCACAGTCACCACCAACTCCTCCATCGACGACGAGCCTCGACCTCCTCATCTCCTCAACTCCATCTCCATTAGCCGAGCTTCCCTCTTTCGCTGCGACGCAGCCGACACCTCCCCTACTTCTTCATTCTCATCACAATCGCATCCCAAACTCCTCATCCGAACCACTGCAAACCCGCCGGCACCCCCTGCCACAACCGAGCTCCTCTTCGACAACCACCGCCTGAGCCGCCGTTGCCGCCATCACTGCAAACCCACTGCCCTCGTGCCATCGCCGCGAGCCGCCGCCGAGCCCGGCATTTCATCGAGCATTTAAGCTCGTCACTGTTGTCGTGTCGTGCCTTGCCCGTGAGTGCGTCGAGCCCGTGCCATCCGTCGTCATTCACTGCCGTGTTGTCCTCTATCGTCTAAGGCAAGTGAAACTCCTCACTTACTACTCATGATATCGTATTATATTGTAACGAGTAATCTAAAATATGAACATGTTTATATATTATATCGTATAATCGTTATATTTTATTTACGCTCGTAGTTATGATGGTTGGAACATGATCGAGTTGATAATGCGTCATATTATTGTGTAGAGCCCAGAAGAATTAATTACCGTTTATTTGGTGGAAGAAAAACGAAGTATCAATCGTGATATATATATATATATATATATATATATATATATATATATATATATATACTTTGCAAGTGTTTGATACACTACCCTAATGAAAACCCCATTTCAAAATGGAGGAATTTATGGTCCATAAATCCCTTTAATGATAATAGATAATGTGTAAGAATTTGAGAGAAAAATATTGACTTCATCATTATGAAATGATATCTCCGTCTAGTTACGTCAAATCTGAAAATTTACCGTGCATGTTGCCTTATTAAAATCATTGTAAATTAAATACAAATCAAAACTTGATATACTACGGCTCATATCGAAGCCGACTCGATAAAATAGAACCCTATAAAGTTTACCCTTCAATGCTAATAGGCCACTGTAACGAGAATTGACTGGGAATACGGTTCGGGACTGCAGTCCGGGATAGCATTCCATGAGGATACCTGAATTTAAGCGCCTGCACATCCCTGCATAAAACTGAAAATGCGTGGAGTACTATATAATCGCGTATATAATTTATTTAGATAACATATGGATCTTATCTCGTTCAGTTTCACAGTCGTTTGATATTTTGTTTGTATTTTAGAATATCGATGTGTTCTGCAGTTTCTGCAGTGACATTTCTTACACCTTCACATTAATTAAATTGGACATAACTTCTAGTACAGAAAGACTATTGTTAATCCGTTTGATGCGTCAGAAACCTAACAGATAGAACTAGGTTTTATTCAACTAGGAAAATATCTGAAACTAAACAAAATCCCTAGTAAACCGAGCGCGAAATTGGACTTCCAGTTCTGAAACTTGAATTTCAACAATCGATCGCTAATCTAAAATGATGATAAGTCCCTAACCTGAATTCCGTTTGACATGAAACTAATTTTACCGCTTAGATAATTAAGTATAAATCGTACGCCTTGTATATTGTTTTGGTCGATTCTATACGTGTGATTTATAGTGAATTTTGCAAGTCATATGGCATTGGCTGTCATAATTTAGTGAATAATTGTTCAGTGTATTTCTACCTATTTTTGTGTTTGCTTTATACCTTCTGCATAGTGATTGTTTACATTGAGACCTAGCGACTAGTGTTGTCATGCCCGCTTCCCAAAATACGGAATACGAGGGTGACTAGGCCTGCCATGCTCCTACGATTAAGAAAAAATCCTGACGTAGTTACATTTTGGTTTCTAGCATTATATGGCAATCAGTAAAATACAACACGGATAAAAAGAATGTAGTCACTAGTGTTAGTAGATGTTACACACCCTCACAACACTTGTGAGGAGGCAGAAGTGGCAAACGAAAAATTTCTTGCATGCAACACCCATATAAAAACAAGATCTTGTGCTTAAACCTTAACTAGCAAATCCTATCTAGAGTTCTTAACTACTATGAAAGGGTTATACCTAATGAACCAGTCTTTCGGGTCTTCTTTTTTATGCAACTCCTAGGCTCTTTCGGATGCTTGCGATGTCCTCGATCTCCGGCCACCTCAAGACATAGATGATCCACCCGAGAGCTAGCGCTATGAAACAAGCTTCAAATTCTTCTCAAGAGTAACTAAGAGATCAAGTGTGCTAGAAGTGATCACTTAGATGAAGTAGATGTTGGGTTACGGTAGCGTCCCGGCCGTCTTTCTGAGGCCAAATACGGAACAAAAACTTTTCAAAACTTGACGCTACCATAACCAAATACCCGGATCGTTCCATTAACCGTTAACTAGCAATCTACAAAGAAGTTAGAATGGCTATACCGATCGATCCGTGTCCTTCGGTCTTTAGCCACCATCCCTAGCTTCTCGCGGCATCTCCGATCTCGCTCGATCTCCGGTCTCCTCGTCGAAAAGGCACCACGTCAAGAAGTCTTTTTACGGGCTCCCGTTTCAAATCGAAGCAACTCGGATATGAAGTTTGCTAGCCGACATGTCCAAGGTGAAGTAGAGAATGTGTGTAATAACTTTGTTTCTAAACATCCATTGATTCTCAACATATGAGATTGTATGGATGGAGGTTGAAGATGAAGTCATGGTGGAAGATGTGAGCTAGAGAAGAAGATGAAGAAGAGCTCCTTTTTGTTATTATGTTGTATGAATTGTGAGAGTGCTAGAATGAAATCTCAAGACCAACCCCAAGCCTAGTGGCTGCCCTCTCTCTCTCCTCATATCATTTCAACACAATAATCAATCAAAAAAGGTGACATTGCACAAAAAATAAGACCATGAGTCATCACCCATGCACATGCCTCATTTAATGCCCTTCATCATGATTTCCACTCACAATTTCCACCACTAAACATTTAAACCAAAATGTTTAATCTAAAAAGAAAATGGAAATATCTAAAGTAAACTCGTGACGGATCACAAGAATACCCCTCACCTGTATATACATACCTGCATCCGCATTCCGACTGAATGCGAATGCAATGAGACGAAAGTAATCCAACAAATCTAATACTTGGATCCGGCTTAAACCAAAGCCCACTAGTATGATCCGTCCAATCATGATCCGTGCACAAATGTACGTATATGATCGAACCCTGCCATAATACCATACGGCCTCTACAACGTTTCGCCCGAACCTTAGGAAACTATCTGTGGGGGACTCTAAAGACTCGCCAATACGCTGGTAGTGAGTTTAACCACAAGCACGTTAGTGGTACTAGCTGTACGTAATGGCTACCCACGTATTGACTAAAAGGGGGGCTGATGAGCGAACTCATCCTGAAACCCTACTGAGCCTGTCAGTGGCAATATTCGTACAGTCTAGTCCGTTCGTCTATAAGTATCGCATATCGGGTCTAAGGGGGTGGATAAAGTCAGACCCCAAATAACGCGATATTTAGTGCCGGTATGAAACCCATTACCACCAGAGAAACTACCGATCCTAGATCGGTAGTTCTTGACTATCTTGGCCAAGGATTTCTGGTGATGGCCACCCGTGCGCTATGCGACATCAACCCCCAATACCAGGAGAGACGAATCCCCGACGATCCGCTCACTGCCTCCATTTGGCTTGGGACCGTACCCAACTAAACCTGTTTGCATGACTCCTTTGAGCCGTGGTAGGGAAGTAATCAAAGCACAGTGGGAACTCACACGAGACAAATGACGATCTCAGGTCGACAGACTAACCTGTACACATGTCACCTGAGAACTGCTATCTGACAATAGGTATAATACCAACTAGCAGGTTCCCGGCGAGTCCGTCCAGTGTACTCATAACCCAATGAGCACATGTATACTATCTTAGGTGAACAAACTAACACCAATGGCTTATGAGACCTGGCCACCGCCCCTCGTCGGGGTCTCGATCAGTATACACTAGTCTACACTGGAGTATCGATACCCAGTCTCGATACTCCTACGACAGGGACATTTAAGGATGTGCTTATAGACCCCCAGCTCCCACACGTATATGATCGCCATCATAATACTGGTAGTCAAGCAAGAATCTTATGGGCTCTATCAACATATATATGATGATAAAGACAAACCAGATAGCTTACTATAATCTCGAGTAAGAATGTTCTATCGGTATAGGTCATCCCTCAATCATCATAATTACCTGCCTGCGACTACGATAATTGCCTTGAGGCCACTATAGCCAACAGTAGAGATCAAGTAGTGGATTATCTTTTTGCTCTAAACTTTTGATTTACAACTCATGTGAAGGGTAAAGCAAAGAGGAGGAAGAAGGAGATAATGAGGAGAGAGAACGTGGGAGTGATAAATGAAAAATTCTAGCATGGAAAAAATGATATGGCTCAAATGAAAATAATTGAAGCATGCAATAAAATAATACACCATGCTTCAATAGTAACTCCAAATGAATAAAAAATCATATAAGCCATTCCTTCTTCCATGCTTTGACATTTCTCCAAATTCCATCCCATTTATTTATTTTCACAAAATAAATATCTAATTATGAGGTGTCCCCTTTTAGAAGATATTCTTGTAAAAATTACAAGAATACTCCTCCACCGTATACCGTATAAATATACCCGTATCCGAATTCCGAAAAATACGAATACAAATAATCCAATAATATAATACCGGTATCCGGTTTAAACCAAAACCAACCAGTATTATCCTTCTGATCATTATTCCTGTAACCATTACACGAACATGATCGAAACCCTGCCGTAACAACTTACGGCCTCTACATCTTTTGCCTGAATCAGGGAACTCTCTATGTGGAACTCTAAAGACTTGACAGTACGCTGGCAGTGGGTTTAACCACAAGCACGTCAGCGGCACTAGCTGTGCGTAACAGCTACTCAGGTACATGACGAAAAGGTGGCCGACGAGCGAACTCATCATAACCCTAACGAGCCTGTAAGCAACACTTACCGTACAGTCCGGTCATTTCGTCTGATACGTTGCATATGAAGTTTAGGGGTGGTAAATGTCAGACCCCAGTAACTTTATAAGTCATGCTGATTTACGGCCCATAACGGTTAGAGGAACTACCGATAACTCTTATCAGTAAATCTTGAGAACTTTGGCCAGGGATTTGCTGTTATGGCCGATCAAGCATAGCGTAACATCAACTCCCTATACCGGGAGAGACAAAACCCCTCCTATCGCTCACTGCCTCCATGCGATTCGGGACTGTACCCAAAATCCACCTGTTTGCACGACTCAGTAGAGCCGTGGTAGGGAGGAAATCAAAGCACAGTGGGAATCACACAAGACACTATGACGATTTCGGGTCTACAGACTAACCTGTACAAGTATCACCAGAGAACTGCTATTTGACAATAGGTATTTATACTATCTAGGAGTTCTCGGCGAGTCCTGTTTGGTGTACCCATTCTCCAATGAGCATCTGTGTACAATTTTTGATGTCAAACACCAATGGTTGTGAGATCAACCATCGCCCGCAGGGTCAAGAAACGTACACACTAGTCTACTCTGGTAATATCGATACCCTGTCTCGATATACCATCGACTAAGAACTATTAAAAGATATGCTTATAGACTGCCCAGGCCCCACTAGTATGATCTGCATCATAATCCTGGCAGTCAAGCATAATCCTAAAGGCTTCATCAACATGTATATAAAGATATGAAATACAACACATCACATGTTAAAATGAAGATAAATCAGATAGCATACTATCATTTCGAGCAAACATTGTTTCTGTACATATACATGCCTAGCATCCTATACAATACAGGCCTCTAGGGCATACATATCTAACAACTAAAACCATCAGATATAAAGAAAACTGAGCACAATGGAAGTAAACAAGAGGGCAACTAACCAGGGATATCAAGTGAAAGATACAACTGGTTCACTGGTCTGGATCTCCACGGTCTTCTCGAAATCAGACAGATCCACTTCTATCACTGAACATGCATACTCAGGTCGTCAGGGCGATGTAATAGTATATTATGATAATAATAATGAGACAAGAAATAAAGTAATAACGATGGAGACAATAAATGCAGGTAATCGATATGTCAATAAACAATGCAATGTATTACCTGTGTTCTTATCGGTCCCTAAGTCATTTTTTTTGAAATCGAGTTTGTGCAAAGGAATGATCATGTTTAACGAGGGTCTCATACGTACCCGAGACTATGGCCCACTATTGCCTGGGACATAACCCTGTCAACCGGACCGCTAGATCCCAACCTAATATATATATATATATATATATATATATATATATATATATAAGAGTCGCTGTTCGAATGATCATCCTCTAAATCGCTAATCTCGCTAAATATAAGTTCCTTTCCACTTTGATTTCCCCCTTTTCCCGAGATTTCACTATCTATAAGTATGAGCCAGTTGTGTATAAGCACGCACTAATAAAATCAAAACAAAAGGCATGAAAAGTAGGATTTCATAATGAAAGAACGGTAGTATGAAAATCGTTAGTAGGGAAAATTCGCCAGGAAAAAATAGACAGTGTAAATTTGAATTATTGAAAATTTGAAAATAGTAGAGTACTTTAAGTAAGCAAGTAAAAAAAAAGTAGCTAATAATATACAAATTTGAAAAAACATAACCAAATACAAAATAGTGAGAAAACTGGATTTAGAATGTCACTATATCTAATTACAGTAATAGAAAATAATACTAGTAATGTATAATAAACTAGCCAAGGCATAGATTGTAGTAAGACACGACCTAATCAAAAAATGGAATCAGGAATGCGGTGCTAACCACAGTGTTAGCTAAATTGGGGGTCAAGTGACTAGAAGGTTCAAGGATGGGATAAAAGTAATTACTTGCAAGAAGAGAAAGAAATTTTGTAAGAAGAAACAATTAATGTATCAAGTGGACTTTAAAGGTATAATACTCTAAGAAAATTTGATCAAATTGAAACTTTATTATTTAGAAAATTTTGACAGAGTACAATTGAGAGATAAACGTGGCCCTAAACTATACATCGTTTTTATTTGGCCCGAAAAAAAGAAAATAGCTCGCGTTAGTCGCGATTGTGGAAGTTCAACAAATTACGATAAGTTCTCGCGCTAAGATAGGGCCGTTCATCCCCATAGTGCCTTGCAGGGATGGCTGCTAGAGGTTCTTCAGCCTCAAGTTCCTCCTCACTCGAGGCTTCATTCTCCAATTCCTACTTGGCTAGAACTTCGTCTTCAGACTCCTTCCCTGTAGGGTTTTCTTCTCCTAGCTCTTCTTCTTCAACAGGAGCTTCCTCATCGGGATCCTCCTCTATATGTTCCATTTCTTCCTGGTCTATTTCTTGATTCTCTTCCATAGGGTCTTCTTCAGGATCCTGCTCTTCAAGATCTTCATCTGGATCCTCCTTTACTGGATTTTCCTGTGGTTTCTCTTCTATCGAGTCTTCGTCGGGATCCTCCTCTGCAAGATTTTCATCTGGATTCTTCTCTACTGGATTTCCCTGTGGATTCTCTTATATCGGGTCTTTTTCGAGATCCTCTTCTTCATCGTCAGAATCATTGATCATATTGATCTCTGGAGTTGGGACATCGACTCCCTCGTCCTCGAATTCGCTATCGTCGAAAATAACCTGTGGGCCATCGACCTCATCGTCTGAACTCACCAGTATGCAGTCAAAAGAAATGCAAGACCGAGTATCCTCATCGATAAGCGGTGTTGCCCCATGGTTGGCCATGGCCTGAAAAGTAAAGGTCATGATCAGATAGTGGAACACGAAGGAAATAACAACTAATGATGCAGAACACGAGGTAAAGATAAGGTAGATAAGATTCAAAAACATGAACTTGAGTGCTGATGCACAAGTAGTATATGGTAGTGAAAGTAAGGAAACAAAGTATAATTCAAGAGATCCCTAAATTGAACTGCAATCTCATTCTAAACCCGGCGCTCTGATACCAACAAAACCATGTCACGCCCCGCTTCCCAAAATACGGAATACGAGGGTGACTAGGCCAGCCATGCTCCTAAGATCAAGGAAAAATCCTGCCGTAGTCACATTTCGGGTTCTAGCATTATATGGTAATCAGTAAAATACAACACGGATAAAAAGAATGCGGTCACTAGAACTATCGGATATAAAGGAAACTGAGCATAATGGAAGAAAACAAGAGGGAACTAACTATGGATATCAAGGGAAAGATACAACTGGTTCACTGGTCTGGATCTCCACAGTCTTCTCGAAATCAGACGGATCCACTTCTATCACTGAACATGCATACTCAGGTCGTCAGGGCGACGCGATAGCAATATTAGGATAATAATAATGATACAAGAAATAAAGTAATAACGGTGGAGATAATAAATGCAGATAATCGATATGCCAATAAACAATGTAATGTATGACCTGTGTTCATATCGGTCCTTAAGTCAATTTTTTTAAAATCGAGTTTGTGGAAAGGAATGATCATGTTTAACGAGGGTCTCGTACGTACCCGAGACTACGTCCCGCTGTTGCCCGGGACATAACCCTGTCAGCCGGACCGCTAGGTCCTAACCTAATATATATATAAGAGTCGTTGTTCGAATGATCATCTTATAAATCGCTAACCTTTCTAAATACAAGTTTCTTTCCACTTCGATTCCCCTTTTTTCCCCAGATTTCACTATCTATAGTATGAGCCAGTTATGTACAAGTATGCACCAATACCATTACTTTATTCATTATTCACTGTGTTGTTCACTATCACGAATCATTCACTTTTTAACTGGCGTACTCTACACATCTAAACCGATACTATTCATATTCGACAATGCATTATACACTGATAATTAATAAGAATGTTCACTATTGCTAGAGGTATCGCAGTTAGGTAAATATGTGAATTATGCCGCTAAACAAATCACATGCAATACAAGTCATTACGCGTCTTAGGAATTTAGAAAAATCACATTAACTCGTACGATCAGAATTTACCAAAATGATACAAAAGGAGTAAAAATTAAACTTAATCAAAAATTCAACGAAATTGGTTTCAAGTCAATTAGGTTTCGGGTTTGTGAATTACGGTCATTTCTTTTTAAGTGTTCTCTGCTGGAAATTCAGTTCCTGAACTGAAAGTCCATTTCGTAACACAGTTTTCACCCGGTTGGGATCATAATTAGGCGACTCTACAGTTGGATGATATTTAGATTTATTAGTTAGATTTCCAACTCACTAGACGGATCAACAATATCTACTGTGTGCTGGGAGTTATGCATTATTTAAGATCGAGATATATGTTCTGTCTCTGCTTGGGACTGTAGCATGTATTGATGATTTAAAATATGATAAAAATAGCAAACGATGGTAAAAACGAATGAAAACACCTCCAATAGTTATCTAACAGATTAATCTTTGCAACGGTATAGGGTTCCGCATAATACCATTTTCACACAGAGTTGTAAAAGCATTTTATTTCAAGTGTCAATAAGTAGTGTTGCTCTGGACTGCAGTCCAAAGCCGCAATTCACCTCAATTTTCTTTATCGGGACTTATTAAAATTTAGTGGAAAAAATATATTACTGTATGTTATTCCGTCAGCTTCGATATGAGTCCTAAAACATCACAATCCGATCTATACATAATTAACTACGAATTTAACCTGGTAAGGTACGTGATAAAATCTAGATTCCGCATCGAGTCTCGGGTATCATTTCCTGGGGTAAACGATTTTTATTTTACAACTAAATTTTCGCACAAAATTCATTAACAGTAAAGAGATCTATTTATCATGAGTTCTGCCATTTTAAGATGGTTTTTAGTTTAGGGTTTGCATCGAGCACCTACGATAAACATTTGATTCGCAACCGAAACGCTCATTTGTTTCAACCAATAAACAGTATTTGATTCTATAATTTTCTTACAACGTTATCACTAGTTTCTAGATTTGATTATATCTCAAACAACATTACTAAAATTAAAATACGGTTTATTATTAGATCGCAATGGTAATTTTTCGATATAGTTCGTACGCATCGATATAAATATAGTATAGCATGTAAGCAAGTATTCTAACTTGCCTTTGACGAATCGACGATTTCACAACAGCGACGATGACACCGACGACGGATCGCATAAACACGGCAACACAACAGCACGGGTGCAATCATGACACGGTGCGGCTACACATGGCTAGGGTTCGGGCTTAGCCTCGGCAATGGAGACGGAGCTTGGTGGCGCTGTGGCAGCGATGTAGGGCTCGGGTCAGCGGAGAAGGGCTTGGGCTCGATGGTAGTTCAGGAAGCGATGGTTCTGGGTCGTCCGGTGATGATTGAGGCGGCTAAGGAGATGGGTTTTGGTGAGGAGGCAGTGGGTGTTGGTCAGGGTTGCGACTTGGGAGCTGGTGGTGGAGTGAGGTGGTGAAGCGACGGGCGGCCGGAGGTGGTGGTCAAGGCGGCGACGACATGGAGGCAGTTGGCGAGCAGCAAGGGGGTGGCTCGTTGATGGAGAAGCTTGCAGGTGATGGCGTCGGAGGTTGGTAGAGGTGCTCGGGAGGGGAGACGAGGTAGAACTCGTAGGGGTGATGGTGGTCGGTGAGTTCATCGGTGGAGACAAGGTGGTGGTCTCGATTTTTATAGGTGGGCCTTGGTTTGAAGAGTTGGAGAGGGTGTTGGTGGTGATGGGGCGTGGGAGGTGGAGTGGGATGGTCAGAGGAGGAGGGTCGATGCACGGAGAGAAGCTTGCCGGCGCGATGGGATCGGCCGGAGGTTGGTGGGTTTATGAGGGTGGTGAAGGAAGGAGGGGCTTGAGTTCGGAATGATGGGAGGAGAGGGAACGAGATGAGAGAGAGGGAGAGAGTGAGTGAACAGGAGAGAGAGAGATAAAGTATGAAGAGAGAGAGAGGGGGGGTGATTGAGAGGAGAGAGAGGGTTAGAATTTGAATTAAGTGTAGGGTTCCTAGTGTAGGGTTCCTAGGCACACTAATGAGGTCTCACAAGGTATCAACCATGCCAATTTAAAAAAATACAAGTGCCGAGAAACCCTAATACGGATCGTTAACTAGAATTTTAGGCGAAACAAGCAACTAGTTAACAACTTAACTAAAGGAAACGGAAATACAACCTTTGTAGATCCGGTCCTCCACCTCCATAGCTCCATGATGAAGTCTCCTTGCTGTCCAAATCGAATCCCGGGCTCTAGCGTCGGCTTCATCGGTGAAATGGGCGGGCTTGGCCGTCGGCTTCGATGCCGAAGATGATCTACGTCAAGGCATCACTGGATCAAGCTCCAACTTCACCAAGTCAAGAAACTTGTGAAGAAAACACCCTATACTACTTGGCAAGAGGTAGAGGATGAAGAAATAGGAAGTGGGTTCACTTTAGAATTGGATTTCTCACTCATTTTCACTAGTTGCCATTGAAGGTAGCTAGGTTTTCTTCATGTTGAAGATGAAGAAGATGAAGATAATGATATGATAAGAATAATCAAAATAGAAAAGAAAAATCAATTCCTATCATATACAAATCATGGTTTAGTGTAGAGATTTAACTAAGGTTAGATGGAGTGGTTAGGGTTAAGCATGAGACAAAATGGTCACTAAGTCAAAGCTTCATGAAGCTTCAAGATGCAAACAAAGAAAGCCACCATTTTTCTCATTATGCCATTTATTTTCCAAAAAGAATAAATAAATAAATAAATGAATAAGAAAAGAAAACCCTAACCATTCATATAACCATGGTTTAATCTTTACACAAACCCAAGTAAACATGTATCATCAAACATGATACAATCAAGTGCACAAAAGTATATCACATATACAACTTGTGCAATGCAAGTGAGAAAATCCATTTAAAGTGAACCAATACTAGTTAATGCAAAGTAATATATCAAATATATAATTATGCATTAAATCATTAAATCAACACTTGATTTAACGATCCGGTCATATCGCATATAACCGACTAATATCCAATGTATCGACTTATCGAATCAATCCATGATTCGATAACTAGGTTATATCGCATACAACCATTCGATACATTCATCGCGAGAATTGAATACGGTATCATATACACGCATTATTCTCGGTCCTGCACATATCACATATGCGCTCCTATTTCGTTTCGCTTGAGCCAGGAAACCTCTGTGTAGGACTCTAAAGACTCGTCAATACGCCGGCAGCAGATGATGATCATATCAAACACCCACAAGCCGCAAGCGGTCTGCTAAACGTAACGGCCATCCGGGTATTGAGCGATCAGAAGATCGACGAGCAAGCCCGCTCACACTCCTGTGAATCCAACCAGTAACACTTACCGTACAGTCCGGTCTGTTCGTCTGATATGTCGCATATCTCGCCTAGGGGTGGTAAACGTCAGACCCCAATAGCTTGATAAGTCGTGTCGATATGAGGTCTATAACAGTTCGAGAAACTTCTGATAACACTTACCAGCAAATCTCAGCAACCCTGGCCAGGGATTTCCGGTTATAGCCAATCGAACACAACGCAACATCAACTCCCTATACCGGGAGAGACGAATCCCCTCCTATCGCTCATTGCCTCCATGTGATTCGGGACTGTACCTAAAAACCACCGTTTTGCACGCCCTTTTGGACGTGGTAAGGTGGAAATCAAAGCACAGTGGGAACCACACAAGACTCTATGACGATCTCGGGTCAACAGACTAACATGTACCAGTGTCACCAGAGAACTGCCATCTGACGTAAGGTATAATACCAGTTGGGAGTTCTCGGCGAGTCCGTCCAGTGTACCCAGTCTCCACTGAGCACCCGTCTATCATCTCTGATGTCAAACACTAATGGATATGGGATCATCCATTGCCCATCTGTATGGGTCGAGAAGGTATACGCTAGTCTACTCTGGTATATCGATGCCCCGTCTCGATATACCCACGACTAGGGACCTTGAAGGATGTACTTATGGACTACCCTGTCCCCACTAGTATGATCCGCATCATAGTCCAGGTAGTCAAGTACATATCCTAAGGGCTTTACCAACATGTAACAGAGAGACAATCAGTGTACACGTTAAGGTAAAGAGCAACCAGATAGCATACTATCATGTCGAGCAAGAAAGTCCTCCCTATATATGTCCCAGCATCCACTACAATATACATCCAATGTACAGTAATGACCTCTAGGGCATACATATAACTAACAATCTCCCACTTGCACTAGGGCCATCTGATAGCAGTGGTTGTAGTATCTCATACTCAACCATCCCATAAAAGTCTCTTTCTGGGAAAAGGCCTTTGTGAGTGGATCCGCCGTGTTGTCCTCTGAGTCTACTCTCCTAACCTCGATCACCCTGGAGATCAACCATCTCCATGATCAGGTGACACTGCCTTAGAATATGTCTGGATCACTGATGGGACCGGCGTTCCTTGGCATAAGCCACAACTCTATTGTCTCATAATGGTTGGAACGTAGTTCATCTCATGAACCAATATACACCCAAACATCCTCTTTGGTAGCATCTTAAGTAGCGATGTATCATGCCTTTATTGTCTAGTATGCCACGGTATCTAGCTTGGAACTCTTCCAACATACCGTCCCTTTACTAAGGGTAAAGACAATGCCTGTGACTGACTTTCAGTCGTCCTTATCACCCTGGAACCCTTCCAGTGATTCTCCCCATGATCGGTTGATACCATCTCACTACAACTAGTGAGAATCCTAACATCCAATTAGATCTATCTCATAGATCCAAAATCCAGGATTTAGGGGGTATCATTTTGATCCTATATGGAGAATCATTGTGATAAGCGGAGATTGACCGAGCGTAGCATAGGAAACTCCTTCCCTATCAAGAGTATGTCATCCACGTACTCTATGAGGATCATCACTATACTCCCTACTACCTTTTTGTATATACAAGGTTCATCTACCATTTTGATGATGTCAAACTTTTTGACTAACACATCAAAACAGATGTTCCAACTCCGCGATACCTGCTTTATCCTATAAAGCATCTTGTACACGTTTCCGCTGCTCCCACTGTCTACGAAGCCCTCTGGCTGTGTTCTTATAGACGTTCTCTTCTAAATCATTATTTAGAAAAGTAGTCATGGCACCCAACCGCCAGATATCGTAGTCATGGTATGTAGCCGTGGCAAGTAGGATCTGGATGGACTTAAGCATAGCCACTTGAAAAGGTTTCATCATAATCCACGCCTGGTCGATGACGAAAAGCTTTAACAAGTCTAGCTTTGAAAGTCTCAACTTTTTCATATACACCAAGTAATCTTCTCAAGATATACTTGCTCCTGATGGGGATTTAACCCTTCAGATATAGCAACCAAAGTCCATACTTTGTTGGTGTACATGGATTCCATCTCAGATCGCTAAGCATCCTGCCATTCTTACAGAGTCTCTACTCTCGATGGCCTACTCGAAACCAGTTGGGTCATTATCTCATGATGCAATCCTCGCTCCCACTGTCATAGAGAAACCGAAGTATCTCTCAGGTGGGTGAGGAACCCTACTAGATCGGCGGAGAGGCTGAGGTTCGTTGGTAACTATTGAATCCTTTGGTTCTGTCAAATCATCAGCTGCAGTTTTGTATAGCTGGAACCTTTCCAGTTCTACATTACAGACCTTGCCTCGAGCTTGTCCGGATTTTGCTTTTCAGACATAGGCTGGACAACCCCAAATCTTAACTAACTTAAGAGATGGGTTCTTCCCTTATCATATCAAATATGAAGTGGTAGGCAACTGATTTGATTTGAACCCTATTCAATAGGTATGCAGCTTCTCAAGTGCATAACTCCTAAAAGGAAATAGGTAACTCAGTAGTACTCATCATAGAGTACACCTTATCATATAGGGTGTGATTGCTCCACCCCGATATACCATCATGCTATGGTGTATACGGAGGAGTAATGCTGAGAGAGAATCTCATTCTCCTTTAGAATAGTCCAGGAATTCCATGCACAAGTATTCTCCTCCTTGATCACATCAAAGGACATAATACTTTTACCCGTTTTGGTTCTCTACTTCTAACTTATATTCTGTGAATATCTCAAAATGTTCGGACTTGTGTTTCAACAGGAACATAGGTCTGAATCTCGAAAGATCATCAGAGAATGTAATGAAGTAAAAAGAACCGGTCTTGGTATATGTAGACAGGGGACCTTACATACATCAACATGTATCAATCCCAAGAGTTTACTAACTCTTTCTCTGTTTCCAGTAAACAGAGCTATGGTCATCGTATCTTTGTGACATGACTGGCAAGTTTCATAAGATATAAATTCAAACAGATTTAAATATGCATCTAAATGTAACTTCAGCTAGTCAGGTCGCATTGATATGACCTAGTCTACAATGCCTCAAGAAGGATTTGTTCATTTCTGAACTCATCCTCCTGTGTGTGTTCTGTATACTAAGAACTGTAGTTTGATTTAGAACGTCAATGCTTTTAGATAACGTGCCTGAACCGATCAACTTTTGATATAGGAAATGTTCAAAACATTATCCAACAATACAAAATTTTATCATTTCTTTACTTATAAAGAGATTGATATGATTTTGTATATCAGGTTCGGTATCTAATAACATTCGTTCAGAATCAATGTATTTGGAATACAGGGTGACAGTGACCAACAGACTTGGCTGCAACACTTGCCCCATTTTCTGTCTCATGAAACTTATCACCCGTTCTCAGTTCTCTACCTATCTGTAGCCCTATGTAACAGATTACATATCTGGGATCCTGATCCGGTATCATATACCCAGGATGCGGAGGATACTGAGAAACAGTTCTTTGTAATGAACACACCCGAAGATGATGCATCAGCATGCACTCTCTTCGTTTGGGCGGCACGGGAATTCTGATAATCCCCAATTTCCTGCTCTGTCTTATAACAATTATAAGTTGGAGCGGCACCAACGTCCCCCAGCTCAGTATAACAAGCGGGTTCGGTCAATATTCCGTATTATTATCTTGATTAAGGCGTGATATGGTCGCTACCTGGAGAGAGAGAAGAAAACACTCAGCGTGCGCTCTTGCAAGAATAGATTGGTTATAATTTTATCTAATCAGGATGGCTCCCACTGCTTTTTATCAAATCTTCCTTCAAACCCAAAAAGGAAAGACTAGCCGGGATTAATTACACACTACAAGTTTGCCAATTTTTCAGCCAGGCCAGTGTCGGTACTTTGAGGGAGGTCCCCCGTGCTTTCGCACGAACCTAATTACAGTAAACCTCGTTTTCCCAGAGGCGTAACCCCGTTGACACTTTCTAGACACCTACTTGATCGGCTAATTGTAATGTGTAAAACTCTCCTAGGAGTAACAATTACTCGCAGCGGGTATCGGGATCCAACTATCTCATAGAAGGTATGCAATCTCATTGCAAATTTCAACACTTGAAATTCCCGATAATATTTTGCCCCTAACCTCCTATGACCTTGACAAAGGCCAACTAACCATAGGATGCTAGTCAAGTTCAACCCGTCATTTCCTGATTGAATCAAACCCACCCGCACGACCCTTGACAAAGGCCAACAAGGTCGCACGACTACCCTAACCCAATCTGTATCATATGCATAAGCAGATAAGCACCAGTTAGCTACCGCACACTGCGTCTTGACAAAGGCCAACAAACGCAGCACGAATACTAACTACTACTTATCTGAAATGACGGAGGGCTACGACAGGTTTTTCTGAAAACCTATTGCGTAATGAACTTGATATCGTTGTAGAATCAAATGATTTTAAAATGGAGTGTTTTTGAGGCTTTTCTAGTTTTGCTAAAGGAGTCACTCCCGATGAAGGGATCGTCGGTCCTTTCCTCGTCGAATGAGGTGCGGGATATATCATATATATCACTGTGCAAAGCAAAAACTCTTAAAAGCAATCAAAAGACAAACCGAGTGTGTAGCATCTGCCAGTTATTGCTAAAGGAGTCACTCCCGGTGAAGGGATCTCGGTCCTTTCCTCATCGAATAAGGTGCAGGATATATCACATATACCGCTATGCAAAGCAAGAACTGTAGCTACCTGTTTTTATTTTTGAAATTCGATTCTACAACATCTTAGGTTTCTTTTATTTCATTAATCACATTAATGAAGTCCCATCATTTGAGTACCTAAACATCACAGATAAATACGACGTACACTTATGCCATCCGCATTCACCTCGATGTCCCCTCATGCACCGTTAGGTTAGGTAACTAACGGCAGAGCAGGGCAGGGCTAGCGCGGGTGTAAAACATAAGTAACATCTATATAATATATCATATATACTATATACTGTATCCATCACAGAACATATCACATGATCACATCATAGATATCGCAGCAGAAGAAACATATGAAATATTGGATATACTAGGACGTCCGTGTTTTCAATACGAGCCAGTAAAAAACACGGATTCCACGGTCGCGATGAATAGCCAAACCCATACCCCTAGACCCCTACGAGAGCGGCAAGCAACCCTACCAATTCTAGAGTTAGGAGACCCGGACTCGACTTCTCGAGTTGGTCTCCTACTGGACTCCAGAACCCGGTTACTTGTGCTCCCCTCCTTGGGTCTATCCTAGTGCGGAAAAGTAAATAATATACAAAGGGTGACATCTTCCGCAACCTGGAAGTGCCCCAATAAAAGAATATTACATACAAGTTTTACATGAAGGAAAATGAAAAACACTCATCTCACATAAAAAAACCCGGCTATTCAAACACGACGATCCAATATAACATATCCAGCAACACATAACATCACATGTCATCAACGTAAGTAAACATGCGTATCTCAATTGTCGTTGGCATATAGCAACGAAACCGGCGATATCACACATTACACTTACGGTCACAGAAAAGAAAGTGTAAAACTGCAACAGTTGGAATCCGCAATCTTCATAGACATCACATGCCTAATCAAATGAATTCCTTAGACATCGCATGCCTAACAATTATAAACCCCGCATTTTAGTCTCATTATCGAAAACTCTTTTCAATATCAAGTCGGGCAATTCAACAGGATTCCCGACATCCTGATCGAATACTCGTCGCAAACTTCAGTAGATGGCCGCACCCCCGATACCGTCGACGAAGTGCACCAAGGCGGAACACCGCTGCCGCGAGCACCCGAACGGATGCTTTCGGCGATGGGGTTCTCCTATAGTCACTTGGTCGGGGCTAAGGGGTGTAGCTGTCTATTAAGTTTATCCGGCGAGTATCCGCGTACGCTACGTGATTGCGACGGACTTTTGATCACATCAAAATTCCGTGGCAACCGATCAAGTGGGACTAAACCGCTAGATTTATAACATTCATTCAGTTATCTCATAACTTATTGTGAATTCCAATTATTGTATCACATTCCGGATAAATAGAAAATGTTAAACTTTCCGATCGAACATTCGAACACCCAAGTTTTCCCGATACAGATCAACACATGAAATAAGTTTAAAAACATTCACTTCATGCCTCAGTACCAACGGTCCAGCCGTAGAAGGGTCAAGCCAACGCCTCACATGTGGCACGCCGTACTGCCCCAAACCCGAAGGTTCAAAGGGCAGTTCAAGACGGTCACATAATCGAGTTAAGGTTTGTTGTCTTCTAGAGGGTCAATCGCGTTACTTGCACTACTTAGAACATTATTAAACCTCGAAAAAGTCCAACAATTGGAAATTTCCCGGCAGGGGAAAGATTGGGTATTTACATCCGGTCGAACTTTTTAACATATTCAAAAATATCCGGAAAGCCACATAGACAAAGTCTGATAATCCGATCGAATCTACGATTCCCAATACAACCCCAGACCACTCAACTCTTGAGTCAAATTAAAAATTCCCAGAAAATACAGCAATAAAATTTAAGAGTTACTGTGCAAAAATTACTGGGAGAAGAGACAAAGTTGCCGTGGAACCGCCGCATTAGCCATGCTAACGCCGCGGTTCCGCCGCAATGTTGTGGAATCTTGGGTACGGGCTTCACAGTAATTCTTACAATTCCCTGTTGAATTTTCTGCATATTTTTAATGTGGAAAAATCCCCGAAATTGAAAAATGTACAGAGAGCAATTTTGGGTTTAGGGTTTCGGTTCGATCGGGTTTCTAACATCGTCTAAGCATCGCCTAAGGCTCTAGCTAGGCTCTGATACTACTATAGGGTTCCTAGGCACACTAATGAGGTCTCACAAGGTATCAACCATGCCAATTTAAAAAAATACAAGTGCCGAGAAACCCTAATACGGATCGTTAACTAGAATTTTAGGCGAAACAAGCAACTAGTTAACAACTTAACTAAAGGAAACGGAAATACAACCTTTGTAGATCCGGTCCTCCACCTCCATAGCTCCATGATGAAGTCTCCTTGCTGTCCAAATCGAATCCCGGGCTCTAGCGTCGGCTTCATCGGTGAAATGGGCGGGCTTGGCCGTCGGCTTCGATGCCGAAGATGATCTACGTCGAGGCATCACTAGATCAAGCTCCAACTTCACCAAGTCAAGAAACTTGTGAAGAAAACACCCTATACTACTTGGCAAGAGGTAGAGGATGAAGAAATAGGAAGTGGGTTCACTTTAGAATTGGATTTCTCACTCATTTTCACTAGTTGCCATTGAAGGTAGCTAGGTTTTCTTCATGTTGAAGATGAAGAAGATGAAGATAATGATATGATAAGAATAATCAAAATAGAAAAGAAAAATCAATTCTTATCATATACAAACCATGGTTTAGTGTAGAGATTTAACTAAGGTTAGATGGAGTGGTTAGGGTTAAGCATGAGACAAAATGGTCACTAAGTCAAAGCTTCATGAAGCTTCAAGATGCAAACAAAGAAAGTCACCATTTTTCTCATTATGCCATTTATTTTCCAAAAAGAATAAATAAATAAATAAATGAATAAGAAAAGAAAACCCTAACCATTCATATAACCATGGTTTAATCTTTACACAAACCCAAGTAAACATGTATCATCAAACATGATACAATCAAGTGCACAAAAGTACATCACATATACAACTTGTGCAATGCAAGTGAGAAAATCAATTTAAAGTGAACCAATACTAGTTAATGCAAAGTAATATATCAAATATATAATTATGCATTAAATCATTAAATCAACACTTGATTTAACGATCCGGTCATATCGCATATAACCGACTAATATCCAATGTATCGACTTATCGAATCAATCCATGATTCGATAACTAGGTTATATCGCATACAACCATTCGATACATTCATCGCGAGAATTGAATACGGTATCATATACACGCATTATTCTCGGTCCTGCACATATCACATATGCGCTCCTATTTCGTTTCGCTTGAGCCAGGAAACCTCTGTGTAGGACTCTAAAGACTCGTCAATACGCCGGCAGCAGGTGATGATCATATCAAACACCCACAAGCCGCAAGCGGTCTGCTAAACGTAACGGCCATCCGGGTATTGAGCGATCAGAAGATCGACGAGCAAGCCCGCTCACACTCCTGTGAATCCAACCAGTAACACTTACCGTACAGTCCGGTCTGTTCGTCTGATATGTCGCATATCTCGCCTAAGGGTGGTAAACGTCAGACCCCAATAGCTTGATAAGTCGTGTCGATATGAGGTCTATAACAGTTCGAGAAACTTCTGGTAACACTTACCAGCAAATCTCAGCAACCCTGGCCAGGGATTTCCGGTTATAGCCAATCGAACACAGCGCAACATCAACTCCCTATACCGGGAGAGACGAATCCCCTCCTATCGCTCATTGCCTCCATGTGATTCGGGAATGTACCCAAAAACCACCGTTTTGCACGCCCTCTTGGACGTGGTAAGGTGGAAATCAAAGCACAGTGGGAACCACACAATACTCTATGACGATCTCGGGTCAACAACTAACCTGTACCAGTGTCACCAGAGAACTGCCATCTGACGTAAGGTATAATACCAGCTGGGAGTGCTCGGCGAGTCCGTCCAGTGTACCCAGTCTCCACTGAGCACCCGTATATCATCTCTGATGTCAAACACCAATGGATATGGGATCATCCATCGCCCATCTGTATGGGTCGAGAAGGTATACGCTAGTCTACTCTGGTATATCGATGCCCCGTCTCGATATACCCACGACTAGGGACCTTGAAGGATGTACTTATGGACTACCCTGTCCCCACTAGTATGATCCGCATCATAGTCCAGGTAGTCAAGTACACATCCTAAGGGCTTTACCAACATGTAACAGAGAGACAATCAGTGTACACGTTAAGGTAAAGAGCAACCAGATAGCATACTATCATGTCGAGCAAGAAAGTCCTCCCTATATATGTCCCAGCATCCACTACAATATACATCCAATGTACAGTAATGGCCTCTAGGGCATACATATAACTAACACCTAGGCACTCTTACAAGGGTCTATAAGGCATCAACTATACCCGAATAAAAATTTAGACGTGCCGAACAACCCAAAACCGGGATCTTTGCTAGATAATTAGGGTTTAACATGCAAGTAAACATCTTTACAACTAAGAGTGAGGGATTACAACCTTTGTAGTCCGCTCCTTCGCTTCATAAGCTCCGAGTAGAAGTCCCTTCGCCACGATCCATGATCTCCCGGACTCAAGAGAGCCTCCACAATCCGAATGATCCATGCTAGCTTGTAGTCTTCCTTTTCTCCGATGATCTACCTCGAAGTTTCTATAACTCAATCTCTCTCTCTCTAATGAGGTGAACACCCTAATCTAATTGGCTAGATTAGATGAGGATGATGAAGTAGTATTTGTGCTCTCTTTTTATATCAAATTCTCACTTTAATTCATCACCTAAAGAAAACCTAGAAAGCTTTTTCAAAGCTCAAGCTAGAAGAAGGAGAAGGAAAATCCTTTTGTGATGAATAATGAAATTGAAGTGATAATTACAAATGCAACCATAGTTGATAATGAGTAGGCTAACCCATGTAGAGATTTAACCTAGGGTGAAGGGTTTGGGTTGGGTTAACAATGAGTCACTAAAATATCAACCATAATATCTTAGCACAAAACAAAAGAAAACCTTCTAAAAGGTTCATGAAAGAACTAACCCAAATCAAACCCTAACCATGTTTAATCTCCACTAATCATGTTGCATTAGTAATTATAACATGTTACAACATTATATATCACATATATAATATATTTTGTAACAAAAAAATAATACAATTAACATATATCGCATATATATCAATGTATTACCCGGTGAGAAAATGAAATAATAAAGCGAGCCAATATTAGATAATATAATATAATATATCACATATATAATTATACATTAAATTATCGAATCAACACTTGATCCGACAATCCGGCTATATCGAATATAACCGACTAATATATCATGTACCGATTCATCGAATCAACACTTGATCCGATGATTCGGCTCATATCAAAATATCGCGAGAATATAATACGGTATCTCATATCGCATTATCCTCAGTCCTGCACATATCACATATGTGCCCCTACTCCGTTTTGCCTGAATCAAGAAACCTCTGTGTAGGACTCTAAAGAATTGTCAATACGCCGGTAGCAGGTGATGATCATATCAAACACCCACAAGCTGCAAGCGGTCAGCTAAACGTAACAGCCACCCAGGTATTGAGCGATCAGAAGATCAACAAACAACCCTGTACATTCTCCTGTGAATCCAATCAGTAACACTCCCGTACAGTCCGGTCTCTTCGTCTGATATGTTGCATATCTAGTCTAGGGGTGGTATACGTCAGACCCCAGTAACCGATAAGTTGTGTCGATGTGAGGCTCATAACGGCTCGAGAAACTACTGGTAACACTTACCAGTAAATCTCTATATCAGTCCTGGCCAGGGATTTCCAGTTATAGCCAATCGAACACAGCACAACATCAATTCTCTATACCGGGAGAGACGAATCCCCTCCTATCGCTCATTGCCTCCATGTGATTCGGGACTGTATCCAAAACCCACAGTTTTGCACGCCCTCTTGGACGTGGCAAGGTGGAAATCAAAGTACAGTGGGAATCACATAAGACTCTATGACGATCTCGGGTCTACAGACTACCCTGTACCTGTGTCACCGGAGAACTGCCATCTGACATGAGGTATAATACCATCTGGGAGTTCTCGGCGAGTCCGTCCAGTGTACCCAGTCTCCACTAAGCACCCGTACACCATCTCTGATGTCAAAACACCGATGGATATGGGATCATCCATCGCCCATCATATGGGTCAAGATGCGTATACGCTAGTCTACTCTGGTGTATCGATGCCCTGTCTCGATATACCATCGACTAGGAACAGTTATAGGATGTACTCATCGACTACCATGGCCCCACTAGTATGATCTCATCATAGTCTCAGTAGTCGAGTACAGATCCTAAGGGCTTTATCAACATATAAGAGTAAGACAGTAAACTAATACAAGTCAACATGTTAAGATAAAGAGAAACCAAATAGCATACTATCATGACGAGCAAGAAAGTCCTCTCTATATATATCCAAGCATCCATTATAATATACATCATATGTACAACAATGGCCTCTAGGGTATATACATAACTAACAATCTCCCACTTGCACTAAGGCCAGCTGTTGTAGTATCTCATACCTAGCATCCCGAATAATCTCTCAAACTGTATCTGGGGAATGGCCTTCGTGAGTGGATCCACAGTGTTGTCCTTCGTATCTACTCTACTGACCTCGATCTCCCGGCGATCAACTATCTCCCTGATCAGGTGATACCGCCTCAGAATATGTCTGGACTTCTGATGGGACCTGGGTTCCTTGGCCAAAGCCACAGCTCCATTGTTATCATAATACAGATATATTGGATACTCAGTGGATGGAACCACACCAAGTTCACTAATGAACTTCTTTATGACACAGCCTCTTTGGCAGCATCGTTGGCAGCGATGTATTCAGTCTCCATCGTCGAGTCTGCAATGGTATCCTGTTTGGAACTCTTCCAACATACCGCCCCTCCATTGAGGGTAAAGACAAATCCCGAGTGCGACTTAGAGTCGTCCTTATCACTTTGGAAGCTGGAATCGGTAAAGGACTCCACCTGGAGTTCTCCGTTACCATACACCAAGAACATCTCCTTAGTCCTTCGTAAGTACTTGAGAATGTTCTTCACAGCTGTCCAGTGACTCTCTCCAGGATCTGCTTGATACCGACTCACTACACTTAGTGAGTATGCTACATCGGGTCTCGTACATAGCATCGCATACATGATAGAGCCTACTGCCGAAGCATAGGGTATCCCTTGCATGCGAGCTCTCTCCAAATCAGTCTTGGGAGACATCTCTTTGGAGAGAGTGAGTCCAGAGATCGTGGGTTGGTTCCCACGCTTAGATTCTTCCATACTAAACCTCTTTAGTATGGTGTCAATATCCCTGGATTGGGACAATCCCAGTATCCGTTTAGATCTATCTCTATAGATCATAATTCCCAATATGCAGGAGGCATCACCTAGATCTTTCATTGAGAATCTTTGTGATAAGAAGAGCTTGACTGACTGCAGCATAGGAACATCATTTCCTATCAAGAGTATGTCATCGACATACAATACGAGGAAGACAACCTTACTCTCTGCAACCTTTTTATATATACAAGGTTTATCTATGTTTTTGATGAAGTCAAACTCTTTGGCTACAATATCAAAGCAGATGTTCCAACTCCGCGATACTTGCTTTAACCCATAGATGGATTTAAGCAGTTTGCACACTTTTCCGCTGCTCCCACTATCTATGAAGCCCTCTGGCTGAGTCATGTATACGCACTCTTCTAAATCACCATTTAGAAAGGCGGTCTTAACATCCATTTGCCAGATTTCGTAGTCATGGTATGCAGCAATGGCAAGTAAGATCCGGATGGACTTAAGCATAGCCACTGGAGAAAAGGTTTCGTCATAATCCACACTTGGTCGTTGACGAAAACCCTTTGCAACAAGTCTATCTTTGAAAGTCTCAATTTTTCCATCTACACCAATTTTCTTTTTAAAGATCCACTTGCTCCCAATGGGTTTTACCCCTTCAGGAGCATTTTCCAAAGTCCATACTTTGTTGGTGTACATGGATTCTATCTCAGATCGCATTGCATCCAGCCATTTCACAGAGTCACCACTCGTGATGGCCTGCTCGAAACTAGTCGGGTCATCATCTTCCATGATGCAATTCTCGCTTCCACCATCAATGAGAAAACCGTAGTATCTCTCAGGTGGATGAGAAACCCTGCTAGATTGGCGGAGAGGCCGGGGTTCGTCGGGTACTACTGAATCCTCTGGCTCTAATAAATCATCAGTTGTAGTTTGTGGTGCCGGAACCTCTTCCAACTCTATCTCTTTGCCACTAATTTCTTTTGCAAGAAATTCTTTTTCTAAAAAGGTGGCATATTGAGAAACAAACACCTTTTGTTCCTCACCGTGGTAGAAGATATATCCATAGGAATCTTTTGGATATCCTACAAATTTACATAGACCTGATCTTGCCTCGAGCTTGTCCGGATTTTGCTTTTTAACATAGGCCGGACAACCCCATATCTTAACTCGTTTAAGAGATGGTCTCTTCCCATTCCAAATCTCATATGGAGTGGGAGGCACTGATTTAGTTAGAACTCTATTCAATAGGTATGCGGCTGTCTCCAGCGCATAAACCCAAAAGGAGATAGGTAACTCAGCAGTGCTCATCATAGAGCGCACCATATCCAATAGGGTGCAATTCCTCCGCTCCGATACACCGTTGTGCTGTGGTGTATAAGGAGAAGTAAGCTGAGAGAGAATCCCATTCTCTTTTAGATAATCCCGGAACTCATTGCTCAAGTATTCTCCTCCTCGATCAGATCGAAGGATCTTAATACTTTTGCCCGTTTGGTTCTCTATTTCGTGCTTATATTCTCTGAATTTCTTAAAATCTTCAGACTTGTGTTTTATCAGGAACACATGTCCGAATTTTGAGAGATCGTCAGTGAATGTAATAAAGTAGGAAGAACCATTCCTGGCATGTGTAGACATGGGACCGCATACATCACTATGTACCAGCCCTAAGAGTTCGGCAACTCTTTCTCCGTGTCCACTAAACGGAGTTTTGGTCATTTTGCCTTTGAGACATGAATGGCAAGTTTCATAAGATGATAATTCGAACAGATTCAAATATCCATCCTTATGTAACTTAGCTAGTCATGTCGCATTGATATGACCAAGTCTACAATACCACAAGAAGGATTCGTTCATTTCTGAACTTTTCCTCTTGTGTGTGTTTTGTATATTAAGGCCTGTATTTTGATTGAGAATGAATATACCATTATGTAACGAGCCTGATCCAATCAACTTTTGATCTAGGAAGATATTCATAACATTATCCTGTACTACAAAATTATATCCTTCTTTACTTAATAAAGAAACTGATATAACTCATTCAGAATCAGTGCATTACTACTTGGTAATATAAGGTGATATTCGCCAACTGCTTTGGCTGCAATACTTGCACCATTCCCTACTTGTACGGAATGATCACCCTTTCCCAGTTCTCTACCTTTACATAGCCCACGTAACAATTTACATATGTAGGATCCCGATCCGGTATCTAATACCCAGGACGTAGGGTGAACTGAGAAACAGTTCTCAATAACTAATACCCCCGAAGAAGATGCATCAGCATGCATGTTCTTTGTTTGGGCGACATGAGAATCCAGATATTCTCATGTTTCCTGTTCAGTCTTATAACTCTTATAAGAAAGAACGGGACCAACGATTCCCTGCTCAGTATAATAATCGGGTTCAGTCAATACATCCATATTATTATCTTGATTATGGCCTGACATGGTCGCTACCTGGAGAGAGAGAGAGAAGAAAACACTTTAGCATATGCTCTTGCAAGATTAGATTGGTTATTATCTTATCTAATCAGGATGTCTCCCACTATTTTTATCAAATCTTCCTTCAAACCCTAAAAGGTAAGATTAGCCGGGATTAATTACACCCTACAATTTCGTCAATTTTTCAGCCAGATCAGTGTCGGTACTTGAGGGGGGTTCCCCATGCTTTCGCATGGACCTAATTAAAATAAACCTCGTTTTCCCAGAGGCATAACCCCGTTAACACCTCTCTAGACACCTACTTGATCGGCTAATTTTCCTGTGTAAAATTCTCCCAGGAGTAACTCTTACTCGCAGTGGGTATCGGGATCCAACTATTTCATAAGAGGTATGCAATCTCATTGCAAATTTTAATACTTGAAATTCCCGATAATGCTTTTACCCCTAGTGACTTATGACCTTAACTATGGTCAACAAATCATAAGCACTAGTCAAGTTCCACCCGTTATTTCTTGATTAATTTAGACCCACCCATATGACCCTTAACTATGGTCAACAAAGTCATATGACTGTCCTAATTAATCACATCTCATGTTATATAGGAAAACATCACTTAGCTACCGTACACTGCGCCTTAACTATGGTCAACAAATGCAGTACGAATACTAAGTACTCTATTTCCTAAAATGACGGAGGGTTACGCAGGTTTTTAGAAAAACCATGAGTGAAATGAACTTGATATCGTTGTAGAAACAAGTGATTTTGAAAAGGAGTGTTTTTTAGGCTTTTCTAGTTTCGCTAAAGAGGTCACTCCCGGTGAAGAGATCTCGGCTCTTTCCCCATCGAATAAGGTGCAGAATATATCATATATACCGCTGTGCAAAACAAGAACTATATAACCTGTCAAAACTAAACCGCGAGTTTGTAGCATCTGCCAGTTTCGCTAAAGAGGTCACTCCCGGTGAAGGGATCTCGGCTCTTTCCTCATCGAATAAGGTGCAGGGTATATCATATATACCGCTATGCAAAGCAAAACTGTAGCTACCCTTTTTATAAAGTTTTGATTCTACAATATCTTTTAGGTTTCTTTTATTTTTATTAATCTCATTAATATATCCCATCAACTTATGCTTCCTAAGTATCACAGTAGAAACGAAAGCAGTAATATTTATATATCAGCATATATATATATATAATATAAGCATTCGTCTCAAGCAGTAATATGATCTCATCACAGAACATTGCAGCAGAAGAACATATATGAAATATTGGATATACTAGGATATCCGTGTTTTAATACGAGCCTGTATAAAATACGGATTCCACGATCGCGATGAATAGCCAAACCCATATCCCTAGACCCCTACGAGAGCGGCAAGTAACACTGCCAATTCTAGGGTTAGGAGACCCGGTCTCGACTCCTCGAGATGGTCTCCCACTGGACCCTAGAACCCGGTTACTTGTGCTCCCCTCTTTGGGTCTACCTAATGCGGAAAAGTAAATAATATACACCGGTGACATCAACCTCATCCCGGAAGTGCCCCAATAAAAGAATATTACATACAAATGAATTTTACATGAATGAAAATAAAAACCCTCATCTCACATAAAGCCTCCGGCTATTCAGAACACGACGATCCAATATAACATATCACGGCAATATATAATATCTCATATCATCAACGTAAGTAAGTATGCATACACTGATCGTCGTTGATGTATACCAACGAAAACCGGCAATACAACTACATACTACACTTACGGTCACAGAAAAGAAAATGTAAAACTACAACATTTGGAATCCACAATCACTTTAGATATCGTAAATCCGAAATATCACATACTTCGCATTTCATGCCTAAGTATATGAATTCCACATATTGTATCACATTACAGATAAATAGACAATATTAAACTTTCCGATCGAATAATCAAATACCCAAGATTTCCTAAATAGCTCAACACTTGAGCGGAGTTCAAATAATCCCAGAATATTTCACAGTACCAATGGTCCAGCCGTAGAAGGGTCAAGCCAACGCCTCACATATGGCACGTCGTACTGCCCCAAACCCTAAGGTTTAGAGGCAGTTCAGACGGTCACATAATCGAGTTAAGGTTTGTGTTCTTCTAGAGGGTCCACCGTGTTACTTGCACATTTTTCTGAAAGATTTAAACTCAAGAAAAATTCAACACTTGAAAGTTTTTCGTGTCGAGAAAAAGTGAGTTAATGATATCCGTTCGAACATTTTAATAGTTTCTAAATTATCCGGAAAACAAAAAGAAATTAAACTTTCCGATCGAATCAACGAGTACCAAAAGATCCCCAGAAAACTCAACATTTGAGTCAGATTAAAAATACCCAGAAGCAGCTACAAATACCTATGGATGTACTGTGCCAAAAACCTAACCCTAATACTACTGTGCTGTCGCGGAACCGCCGTAGAAGGCATGGTACGTCCGCGGTTCCGCAGAACTTTAGTGGTATTTTGGTGTCGTTTTGCACAGTAACTCTTAGAATTCCCTGCTGATTTTTTTGAGTATTTTTAATGCAGAAAAAATCACATTTTTACAAAATTTCCAGAGAGGGGTCTGTTTCGACGTTTCGGGGTTCGATCGGAGTTTTAATTTCGTATACACGTCGCCTAATACTCTAGCTTGGCTCTGATACCACTGTAGGGTTCCTAGACACTCTTACAAGGGTCTATAAGGCATCAACCATGCCCGAATAAAAATTTAGACGTGCCGAACAACCCAAAACCGGGATCTTTGCTAGATAATTAGAGTTTAACATGCAAGTAAACATCTTTACAACTAACAGTGAGGGATTACAACCTTTGTAGTCCGCTCTTTCGGTTCATAAGCTCCGAGTAGAAGTCCCTTTGCCGCGATCCATGATCTCCCGGACTCAAGAGAGGCTCCACAACCCGAATGATCCATGCTAGCTTGTAGTCTTCCTTTTCTCCGATGATCTACCTCGAAGTTTCTATAACTCAAGCTCTCTCTCTCTCTCTAATGAGGTGAACACTCTAATCTAATTGGTTAGATTAGATGAGAATGATGAAGTAGTATTTATTCTCTCTTTTTATATCAAATCTCACTTTAATTCATCACCTAAAGAAAACCTAGAAAGCTTTTTCAAAGCTCAAGCAAGAAGAAGGAGAAGGAAAATACTTTTGTGATGAATAATAAAATTGAAGTGATAATTACAAATGCAACCATAGTTGATAATGAGTAGGCTAACCCATGTAGAGACTTAACCTAGGGTGAAGGGTTTGGGTTGGGTTAACAATGAGTCACTAAAATATCAATCATAATATCTTAGCACAAAACAAAAGAAAACTTTCTAGAAGGTTCATGAAAGAACTAACCCAAATCAAACCCTAACCATGTTTAATCTCCACTAATCATGTTGCATTAGTAATTATAACATGTTGCAATATTATATATCACATATATAATATATTTTGTAACAAAAGAAAATAATACAATTAACATATATCGCATATATATCAATGTATTACCCGGTGAGAAAATGAAATAATAAAGCGAGCCAATATTAGATAATGTAATGTAATATATCACATATATAATTATATATTAAATTATCGAATCAACACTTTGTTCCCGCCAAAATGTTGGCTCAAAACCCGCTCCGTATAAAATAATAACAATAAAAGAAAAAAAATAAATAAATAAACAAATAAAAAATAATAATAATAATAATAATAATAAAGGAGAAAATCTCCTTTTCAGAGCAAAACTCTATTCAAATTCTAAGGCGGGAAATGAAGCAATGGTTCTATTTCCCCCAATCAGAGCAAGGCTCTATTTTAAAAATTCAAATAATAAAGGAAGTAACGCTTCAGAAAAGTTGCGCTCTGCGCTGCGTGACACGTGTCAGCGCAGTTGCGCTGCACGACACGTGTCAAGCGTAGGTGCACTTGCGCCAACTGTGGCAGCACTAAAACTTAAATAATGAATTAATTAATTAGAATTAAAATTCTAGAAAGATCTTTCCAATCTTGTTAAAAACAAGAAGATTATTTTCTGTAAAACAGAAGCCTTAGGATCAAAAGATCCAACAGTGGGAAATATTCCCAAATCAATCAGAGAAAAATCTCTCTAACTAATTCAACAAATCATTTGGCCCTGTATAAAGGACCCTAGACTTCAAGTCTAAAATACACACAGAGAGAGATACAAGATATACAGAACTTCTCTGAAAACTTTGAGAAGAACTCGAAGAGAAAAAGGTAAACCTTTGAAAAAAGAAGAATTTCTTCTAGAAAAGATCAATGATCTAAGAACAAGATAAAGATCTTCAATAAAAGAAAAAAGATCAAAAAAAGATCCAATCATAAAAGATAAAAGAAGTGATCTACTTCATTATTAGATCTTTGATCTATAAAGGCACAGCCTTTTGATGAACCATTGGTTCTTGAGAACTTGTTTCTTTGATCTAAAATAGATCCAGATGCGCTCTGCACTACTGTACAGTGCCCTGCACTTTTAATTTTAGCCTCTGCGCTCTTGGGTTGGCGCAAGTCACCAGAACACGCCACGTGTCAACCCCAGAATAATCTGCGCTCTGCGCTCCTAAATATAGCGCACTGCGCTCTTGGATTGGCGCAAGTCATCAGAGCGCGCCACGTGTCTGCAGCGCACTGGCGCAGCACACTGCACTAACAGACTTGCGCTCAACAGAGCGTGACACGTGTCACCTCCACATGCGTTGGCGCCTTGCGCTCATTAATTGGCGCAAAGCGCCTGACAAGCCACGCGGCGCACTGTCAGAACATTAAATGCTATGCATTATTAAAAAGGGCAGAGCCCAATTAAAGGTCTAATAGACCAAAGATGAATGCTGTGCATTACAATAAAAGAAAAATGAGGGCAGAGCCCAATCAAAGGCCTAACAGGCCAAATGTGAATAAAATGTTAGACATTTTCTAACTGGACTTAACCCAATTCTGGCCATAAGTCCTCATATTAAATTGAACTGAGCACAACTGTTCTCCCAAGTCAATTTACACCCGGTTCAAGGGTACATCTCTGAACTCCTCTGATATTTGTCGTTGTAATCCTTCAACGTCGTCAGAGAGGTGACGGGTCCCGACAACCATATATTACTACGGACTGTGGGGTCCTTAAACTCATGGACTATGAGATCCTTAAACCAATATTCGTCCCCAAAATGGGAATGTTGGACCACCATGTCCCTAAACTGGTAATACGGACTGTAAGGTCCTTAAACTCATGGACTATGAGGTCCTTAAACCAATATTCGTCCCCAAAATGGAAATGTTGGACCACCATGTCCCTAAACTGGCAATGGACCACCATGTCCCTAAACTGGCAATGGACCACTATGTCCCTAAACTAGAACAATACAGTCCAAATGCTCTTTTGTTGGATCTAAACGATCCCGTTAAGTTGATCTTAATCTAAAATTAGACTAACGTATCCTTAACTAACGTCTAAGTTGATCTTAGCCTCAAATATGGCTAACGTATTCTTAAACCAAAACCCCAAACCCAAATCTAAGAAAATACGGATTTGGACTAATTCACGTCCTACGGGCGACAACATAAATTAGTCTCCGTATACAATCCACGGGCAACCACAAACAAAACAAACACCCACGACACGAAGTGACCAGCAGGAGAAGGAGAAAGTTGTTACCGCGATGCGGTAGTGTAATTAACTGCAGGGGCTTGCGCCTGCAGGGAAGAGCGTCCCCACAATCAAAAACCCCTCAGACGAGGGGGAATCTGACGAAGTCTACTACATCGGCCGCATCCGTTTAAACCTTCGATATATGGTGCCATAAATTAACTTGGCATCTTCAGAGAGGTGGACGGATAGCACCAATTAGCATCTGCCCCGAATTTCAGGCAAGACAGTCCGTCTTGCGCGTCTTTAGGAGGGGAACAGATCCTGGCACGCCCGGTGGGACCTCTTCCTCTTTCCACTCCACACTTCGTGTGTCGTGTTCGTGAACGAATCGCGGTTTGCTGTAGTTGCCTGTGGATTCGAGGTACTTAGATTTGGTGTCTAGCTCCGTGCAGAAAACAGAAGATCAATGGCTTCAAACTGCACTCACTGCAACTGCAACTCTCACTCCGTCCTTGCTGGAGGAGTGACTTACGGGCCCAGAGCGGCCTCCCTTTTCAAGATGCCAGTGGAGCATGTAACTCAAGCCACCACTGGACTATTCTTCGGGACCATGCTCCCGCCAATGAGCTTCAACGCCCTTGTACCATCACAAGAAGCTCCCAAGAAGTCAGTATTTGATCGGCTTGCTTCCACTGCGGCCCCTCTCAACGGGTCGCTCAACTCCACTGCCTCGGTTTTTAACAGACTAGGCCAGAGCTCCAACGGACCCATGAAGAAGCCTACAATACCAGAAGGCGTTATCCCGAAGCGGATATCCATCCCTGCTCCCAAAATCGTCAAGGCGGTTTCTCCTGCCAAATGGTCGGTCTTCACAAGACTGACTATTTCTACTCCCGTTCCAGGCGAAATTACCAAGGTTGCTTCCCCTACTCGGAAGTCTGCTTTTGATAGGTTGGTCGTCCCCATTCAATGGACGTCGGTCTTTAAAAGGCTGATACCAGCGAATTCTGACCAACACAGGGGGCATGAGGAGGTCACCCCTACGGCTAAACCAACTTTAATCGCGCGACATGCTTGCCGTCGCCATTGGTCACCCCTACGGTAAGGAAAGCTGGGGGCAACTCCCCCTCTGAGATAACTCCGCCAGCTCCGATGGTGGAAATCAATGCTGCTGTTCCGACCGGGAATTGCTTTGAACCGCTAAGAAGGGTGCACAAAAACTCGCCAACTGCCGTATTGAAAAGATCTCCTCAACCTGTGGACAATGCCCCAACGGTGAAGCTGGAGTGTTAGTTATATGTATGCCTGATACCACTGTAGGGTTCCTAGGCACTCTAGTGAGGTCTCACAAGGCATCAACCATGCCAATTTCAAAAAATAGAGGTGCCGAGAAAACCTAATACGGATCGTTGGCTAGATTTTTAGGCGAAAAAGCGAGCTAGTTTACAACTAAACTATGAGATAAACGGAAATACAACCTTTGTAGATCCGGTGCTCCACCTCCATAGCTCCGCAACGAAGTCCCCTCGCTGTCCTAGTGGATTCCCGGGCTCTAGCGTCGGCTTCGTCGGAGAAATGGCGAGCTAGGTCGTCGATGTCCATGCCGAAGATGATCTACGTCGAGGCATCGCTAAATCAAGCTCCGACTTCACCAAGTCAAGAAACTTGTGAAGAAAACACACTCTACTACTTGGCAAGAGGTAGAGGATGAAGAAATAGGAAGTGGGTAGACTTTAGAATTGGATTTCTCACTCAATTCCATCAATCACCATTGATGGAGCTTGCTTTCTTCACTTGAAGAAGATGAAGAAGAAGAAGCTAATTGTTATGATAAGTTATTTTAAAAAAGAAAAGAAAAAGGATACTTATCATAATAATAACCATGATTAGGTGTAGAGAATAGACCATGGTTAATTGCAAGGGTTAGGGTTAAGCATGAGACAAAATGGTCACAAAGTCAAAGCTTCATGAAGCTTCAAAGAAAGAAACAAAATTTGCAACCATTTCATTTCTAATCTTTTCCAAATAAATAAATAAATAAATGATTAAGAAAAAGAAAACCCTAATCATCAATTTAACCATGGTTTAATCTTTACACTTAACCAAGTTAACATGTATCATCAAACATGATACAATCAAGTGCACAAAACTATATCGAATATACAATGTGCACATCCGAGCGAGAAAATCCATCTTAAGTAAACCGATACTAGTTGATGCAAACTAATATATCAAATATATAATTATGCATTAAATCATTAAATCCACACTTGATTTAACGATCCGGTCATATCGCATATAACCGACTAGTATCCTATGTATCGGCTTATCGAATCAATACTTGATTCGATAACTAGGTTATATCGCATACAACCAATCGATACATTCATCGCGAGAATAGAATACGGTATCACATACACGCATTATTCTCGGTCCCGCACATATCTCATATGCACTCCTATTTCGTTTCGCTTGAGCCAGGAAACCTCTGTGTAGGACTCTAAAGACTCGTCAATACGCCGGCAGCAGGTGATGATCATATCAAACACCCACAAGCCGCAAGCGGTCTGCTAAACGTAACGGCCACCCGGGTATTGAGCGATCTGAAGATCGACGAGCAAGCCCGCTCACACTCCAGTGAATCCAACCAGTAACACTACCGTACAGTCCGGTCTGATCGTCTGATATGTCGCATATCTTGCCTAGGGGTGGTAAACGTCAGACCCCAATAGCTCGATAAGTCGTGTCGATATGAGGCTCATAACGGGTCGAGAAACTACTGGTAACACTTACCAGCAATTCTCTGATCAGCCCTGGCCAGGGACTTCCTGTTATAGCCAATCGAACACAGTGCAACATCAACTCCCTATACCGGGAGAGACGAATCCCCTCCTATCGCTCATTGCCTCCATATGACTCGGGACTGTACCCAAAAACCACCGTTTTGCACGCCCTCTTGGACGTGGTAAGATGGAAATCAAAGCACAGTGGGAACCACACAAGACTCTATGACGATCTCGGGTCAACAGACTACTCTGTACCAGTGTCACCAGAGAACTGCCATTTGACGTGAGGTATATTACCATCTGGGAGTTCTCGGCGAGTCCGTCCAGTGTACCCAGTCTCTACTGAGCACCCGTATATCATCTTTGATATCAAACACCAATGGATATGGGATCATCCATCGCCCATCTGTATGGGTCGAGAAGGTATACGCTAGTCTACTGGTATATCGATGCCCCATCTCGATACACCCACGACTAGGGACTTTGAAGGATGTACTTATGGACTACCATGTCCCCACTAGTATGATCTGCATCATAGTCTAGGTAGTCAAGTACACATCCTAAGGGCTTTACCAACATGTAACAGAGAGACAATCAGTGTACACGTTAAGGTAAAGAGCAACCAGATAGCATACTATCATGTCGAGCAAGAAAGTCCTCCCTATATATGTCCCAGCATCCACTACAATATACATCCTATGTACAGTAATGGCCTCTAGGGCATACATATAACTAACAATCTCCCACTTGCACTAGGGCCATCTGATAGCAGTGGTTGTAGTATCTCATACTCAACCATCCCATAAAAATCTCTCTCTGGGAACAGGCCTTTGTGAGTGGATCCGCTGTGTTGTCCTCTTAGTCTACTCTCCAAATCTCGATCCCCTGGAGATCAACCATCTCCATGATCAGGTAATACTTTCTTAGAATATGTCTGGATCACTGATGGGACCGGCGTTCCTTGGCATAAGCCACAACTCCATTGTCACACAATGGGAGGAACAAAGTTCATCTTATGAACTAATATACACCCAGACTGCCTCTTTGGTAGTATCTTAAGTAGTGATGTATCCTGCCTTTATCGTCTAGTATGTCACGGTATCTAGCTTGGAACTCTTCCAACATACCGTCCCTTTACTGAGGGTATAGACAATGCCTGTGACTGACATTCAGTCGTCTTTATCACCCTGGAACACTTCCAGTGATTTTCCCCAGGGTCGATTGATACCTTCTCACTACAACTAGTGAGAATCCTAACATCCATTTAGATCTATCTCATAGATCCAAAATCCAGGATTTAAGAGGTATCACTTTGATCCTATATGGAGAATCATTGTGATAAGCGGACATTGATCGAGCGTAGCATAGGAAACTCTTTTCCTATCAAGAGTATGTCATCCACGTACTCTACGAGGATCATTACCATACTCGCTACTACCTTTTTGTTTATACAAGGTTCATCTACCATTTTGATGATATCAAACTCTTTGACTACTACATCAAAACAGATGTTCCAACTCCACGATGCCTGCTTTAATCCTATAAAGCATCTTGCACACTTTTCCGCTGCTCCCACTGTCTACGAAGCCCTCTGGCTGTGTACTTATAGACGCACTCTTCTAAAACATCATTTAGAAAAGCAGTCATGACACCCAACCACCAGATATCGTAGTCATGGTATGTAGCCGTGGCAAGTAGAATATGGATGGACTTAAGCATAGATACTGGAAAAAGGTTTCATCATTATCCACGCCTGGTCAATGACGAAAAACTTTAACAAGTCTAGTTTTGAAAGTCTCAACTTTTCCATCTACACCAAGTAATCTTCTCAAGATATACTTGCTCCTGATGGGGATTTAACCCTTCAGATATAGCAACCAAAGTCCATACTTTGTTGGTGTACATGGATTCCATCTCAGATCGCTAAGCATCCAGCCATTCTTACAGAGTCTTACTCCTGATGGCCAGCTCGAAACGAGTTGGGTCATCATCTCATGATGCAATCCTCGCTCCCACTGTCATAGAGAAACCGAAGTATCTCTCAGGTGGGTGAGGAACCCTACTAGATCGGCGGAGAGGCTGAGGTTCGTTAGAATCTACTGAATCCTTTGGTTCTATCAAATCATCAGCTGTAGTTTATATAGCTGGAACCTTTCCAGTTCTACATTACAGACCTTGCCTCGAGCTTGTCCGGATTTTGCTTTTAGACATAGCCCGGACAACCCCAAATCTTAACTAACTTAAGATATGGGCTCTTCCCTTTCCATATCACATATGAAGTGGTAGGCAACTGATTTGATTCAAACCCTATTCAATAGGTATGCAACTTCATAAGTGCATAACTCCCAAAAGGAAAAAGGTAACTCGGTAGTGCTCATCATAGAGCACACCATATCAAATAGGGTGTATCTGCTCCGCCCCGACATACCATCGTGCTATGGTGTATACAGAGGAGTAATGCTGAGAGAGAATCTCATTCTCCTTTAGAATAGTCCAGTATTTCCGTGCTCAAGTATTCTCCTCCTTGATCTCATCATAGGACATAATACTTATACCCGTATTTTGGTTCTCTACTTCTAACTTATATTCTGTGAATATCTCAAAAGGTTCGGACTTGTGTTCCTACAGGAACATATGTCTGAATCTTGAGAGATTATCAGAGAATGTAATGAAGTACAAAGAACCGGTCTTGGCATGTGTAGACAGGGGACCTTTATACATCAACATGCATCATCCCAAGAGTTCACTAACTCTTTCTCTGTTTCCAGTAAACGGAGCTATGGTCATCTTATCTTTGTGACATGACTGGCAAGTTTCAGAAGATGTAAATTCAAACTGATTTAAATATACATCTAAATGTAACTTCAGCCAGTCGGGTCGCATTGATCTGACCTAGTCTACAATACCTCAAGAAGGATTCGTTCATTTCTGAACTCTTCCTCTTGTGTGTGTTCCGTATACTAAGAACTGTAGTTTGATTTAGAACATTAATGCTTTTAGATAACGTGCCTGAACCGATCAACTTTTGATATAGGAAATGTTCAAAACATTATCCAACAATATAAAATTTTATCGTTTCTTTACTAATAAAGAGACAGATATGATTTTGTATATCAGGTTCGGTATCTAATAACATTTGTTCAGAATCAATGTATTGGAAATACAGGGTGACAGTGACCAACAGACTTGGCTGCAACACTTGCCCCGTTTTCTGCCTCATGAAACTTATCACCCGTTCTCAGTTCTCTACCTTTCTGTAGCCCTATGTAACAGATTACATATCTGGGATCCTGATCTGGTATCACATACCCAGGACGTAGAGGATACAGAGAAACAGTTCTTTGTAACGAACACACCCGAAGATGATGCATCATATGCACTTTCTTCGTTTGGGCGGCACGGGAAATCTGGTATTCCCCAATTTCCTGCTCTGTCTTATAACAATTATAAGTTGGAGCGGGACCAACGTTCCCCAGCTCAGTATAACAAGCGGGTTCGGTCAATATTCCGTATTATTATCTTGATTAAGGCGTGATATGATCGCTACCTGGAGAGAGAGAGAAGAAAACACTCAGCGTGCGCTCTTGCAAGAATAGATTGGTTATTATTTTATCTAATCAGGATGGCTCCCACTGCTTTTTATCAAATCTTCCTTCAAACCCTAAAAGGAAAGACTAGCCGGGATTAATTACACACTACAAGTTCGCCAATCTTTCAGCCAGGCCAGTGTCAGTACTTTGAGGGAGGTCCCCCGCACTTTCGCACGAACCTAATTAATGTAAACCTCGTTTTCCCAGAGGCGTAACCCCGTTGACACCTTTCTAGACACCTACTTGATCGGCTAATTGTAATGTATAAAACTCTCTCAGGAGTAACTCTTACTCGCAGCGGGTATCGGGATCCAACTATCTCATAGAAGGTATGCAATCTCATTGCAAATTTCAACACTTGAAATTCCCGATAATATTTTGCCCCTAGCAGCTATATGACCTTAACATAGTCAACAAATCATAAGTGCTAGTCAAGTTCAACCCGTCATTTCCCGATTGAATTAAACCCACCCGCACGACCCTTAACATAGTCAACAAAGTCGCACGACTACCCTAATCCAATCACATCATATGCTTATGCAGATAAGCACTAATTAGCTACCGCACACTACGCCTTAACATAGTCAACAAACGTAGCACGAATACTAACTAGTACTTATCTGAAATGACGGAGGGCTACGACAGGTTTTTCTGAAAACCTATTGCGTATTGAACTTGATATCGTCGTAGGATCGAATGAATTTTGAAATGGAGTGTTTTTGAGGCTTTTCTAGTTTTGCTAAAGGAGTCACTCCCGGTGAAGGGATCGTCGGTCCTTTCCTCGTCGAATGAGGTGCGGGATATATCATATATATCACTGTGCAAAGCAAAAACACTTAAAAGCAATCAAAAGACAAACCGAGTGTGTAGCATCTGCCAGTTATTGCTAAAGGAGTCACTCCCGGTGAAGGGATCTCGGTCCTTTCCTCATCGAATAAGGTGCAGGATATATCACATATACCGCTGTGCAAAGAAAAAACTGTAGCTACCTGTTTTATTTTGAAATTCGATTCTACAACATCTTAGATTTCTTTTATTTCATTAATCTCATTAATGAAGTCACATCATTTAAATTACCTAAACATCACAGATAAATACGACGTACACTTATGCCATCCGCATTCGCCTCGATGTCCCCTCGTGCACCGTTAGGTTAGGTAACTAACGGCAGAGCAGGGCGGGGCTAGCGCGGGTGTAAAACATAAGTAACGTCTATATAATATATCATATATACTATATACTGTATCTATCACAGAACATCACATCATCACATCACAGATATCGCAGCAGAAGAATCATATGAAATATTGGATATACTAGGACGTCCGTGTTTTCAATACGAGCCAGTATAAAATACGGATTCCACGGTCGTGATGAATAGCCAAACCCACACCCATAGACCCCTACGAGAGCGGCAAGCAACCCTACCAATTCTAGAGTTAGGAGACCCGGACTCGACTCCTCGAATTGGTCTCCCACTGGACTCCAGAACCCGGTTACTTGTGCTCTCCTCCTTGGGTCTATCCTAGTGCGGAAAAGTAAATAATATACAAGAGGTGACATCTTCCGCAACCTGGAAGTGCCCCAATAAAAGAATATTACATACAAGTTTTTACATGAATGAAAATGAAAAACACTCATCTCACATAAAAACCCCCGGCTATTCAAACACGACGATCCAATATAACATATCCAGCAACGCATAACATCACATGTCATCAACGTAAGTAAATATGCGCATCCCAATTGTCGTTGACATATAGCAACGAAACCGGCGATATCATATATTACACTTACGGTCACAGAAAAGAAAGTGTAAAACTACAACAGTTGGAATCCGCAACCACCTCAGACATCGCATGCCTGACCAAATGAATTACTTAGACATCGCATGCCTAACAATTATAAACCCCGCATTTTAGTCTCATTATCGAAAACTCTTTTCAATATCAAGTCGGGCAATTCAACAGGATTCCCGACATCCTGATCGAATGCTCGTCGCAAACTTCAGTAGGCGGCCGCACCCTCGATACCGTCGACGAAGTGCACCAAGGCGGAACACCGCTGCCGCGAGCACCCGACCGGATGCTTTCAGCGACGGGGTTCTCCTACAGTCACTTGGTCGGGGCTATGGGGTGTAGCAGTCTATTAAGTTTACCCGGCGAGTATTCGCGTACGCTACGTGATTGCGACGGACTTTTGATCACATCAAAATTCCGTGGCAACCGATCAAGTGAGACTAAATTGCTAGATTTACAACATTCATTCAGTTATCTCATAACTGTTTGTGAATTCCAATTATTGTATCACATTCCAGATAAACAGAAAATGTTAAACTTTCCGATCGAACAGTCGAATACCCAAGTTTTCCCGATACAGATCAACACATGAAATAAGTCTAACAACATTCAGTTCGTGCATCAGTACCAACGGTCCAGCCGTAGAAGGGTCAAGCCAACGCCTCACATGTGGCACGCCGTACTGCCCCAAACCCGAAGGTTCAAAGGGCAGTTCAAGACGGTCACATAATCGAGTTAAGGTTTGTTGTCTTCTAGAGGGTCCATCGCGTTACTTGCACTACTTAGAACGTCGTTAAACTACGGAAAAATCCAACACTTGGAAATTTCCCGACAGGGGAAAAATTGGGTATTTATATCCGGTCGAACTTTTTAACATATTCTAAAATTTATCCGGAAAGCCAAATAGACAAAATCTGATACTCCGATCGAAACACCGAATCCCCAAAACAATCCCAGGTTATTCAACTCTTGAATAAATATTAAAAATACCCAGAGAACTCATCACTGTTAAATAGGAGTTACTGTGCAAAAGTCAACGCAAGAGGAGACCATGAGGCCGCGGAACCGCCGCACATGCCAAGCTCGTGCCGCGGTTCCGCGGTGGTTTAATTGAATTAGGCCCCCGTATTTCACAGTAATTCATATAAAACCCTGCTTAATTTTCTGCATATTTTTAATATGGAAAAATGCACAGTTTTGAAAAAAGGACAGAGAGCATGTAGGAAATGGGTTTTCGGGTTCGATCGGACTTCAAATTGCGTCTAGACTTCGCCTAAAGCTCTAGCTAGGCTCTGATACCACTGTAGGGTTCCTAGGCACTCTAGTGAAGTCTCACAAGGCATCAACCATGCCAATTTCAAAAAATAGAGGTGCCGAGAAAACCTAATACGGATCGTTGGCTAGATTTTTAGGCGAAAAAGCGAGCTAGTTTACAACTAAACTATAAGATAAACGGAAATACAACCTTTGTAGATCCGGTGCTCCACCTCCATAGCTCCGCAACGAAGTCCCCTCGCTGTCCTAGTGGATTCCCGGGCTCTAGCGTCGGCTTCGTCGGAGAAATGGCGAGCTAGGTCGTCGATGTCCATGCCGAAGATGATCTACGTCGAGGCATCGCTAAATCAAGCTCCGACTTCACCAAGTCAAGAAACTTGTGAAGAAAACACACTCTACTACTTGGCAAGAGGTAGAGGATGAAGAAATAGGAAGTGGGTAGACTTTAGAATTGGATTTCTCACTCAATTCCATCAATCACCATTGATGGAGCTTGCTTTCTTCACTTGAAGAAGATGAAGAAGAAGAAGCTAATTGTTATGATAAGTTATTTTAAAAAAGAAAAGAAAAAGGATACTTATCATAATAATAACCATGATTAGGTGTAGAGAATAGACCATGGTTAATTGCAAGGGTTAGGGTTAAGCATGAGACAAAATGGTCACAAAGTCAAAGCTTCATGAAGCTTCAAAGAAAGAAACAAAATTTGCAACCATTTCATTTCTAATCTTTTCCAAATAAATAAATAAATAAATGATTAAGAAAAAGAAAACCCTAATCATCAATTTAACCATGGTTTAATCTTTACACTTAACCAAGTTAACATGTATCATCAAACATGATACAATCAAGTGCACAAAACTATATCGAATATACAATATGCACATCCGAGCGAGAAAATCCATCTTAAGTAAACCGATACTAGTTGATGCAAACTAATATATCAAATATATAATTATGCATTAAATCATTAAATCAACACTTGATTTAACGATCCGGTCATATCGCATATAACCGACTAGTATCCTATGTATCGGCTTATCGAATCAATACTTGATTCGATAACTAGGTTATATCGCATACAACCAATCGATACATTCATCGCGAGAATAGAATACGGTATCACATACACGCATTATTCTCGGTCCCGCACATATCTCATATGCACTCCTATTTCGTTTCGCTTGAGCCAGGAAACCTCTGTGTAGGACTCTAAAGACTCGTCAATACGCCGGCAGCAGGTGATGATCATATCAAACACCCACAAGCCGCAAGCGGTCTGCTAAACGTAACGGCCACCCGGGTATTGAGCGATCTGAAGATCGACGAGCAAGCCCGCTCACACTCCAGTGAATCCAACCAGTAACACTACCGTACAGTCCGGTCTGATCGTCTGATATGTCGCATATCTTGCCTAGGGGTGGTAAACGTCAGACCCCAATAGCTCGATAAGTCGTGTCGATATGAGGCTCATAACGGGTCGAGAAACTACTGGTAACACTTACCAGCAATTCTCTGATCAGCCCTGGCCAGGGACTTCCTGTTATAGCCAATCGAACACAGTGCAACATCAACTCCCTATACCGGGAGAGACGAATCCCCTCCTATCGCTCATTGCCTCCATATGACTCGGGACTGTACCCAAAAACCACCGTTTTGCACGCCCTCTTGGACGTGGTAAGATGGAAATCAAAGCACAGTGGGAACCATACAAGACTCTATGACGATCTCGGGTCAACAGACTACTCTGTACCAGTGTCACCAGAGAACTGCCATCTGACGTGAGGTATATTACCATCTGGGAGTTCTCGGCGAGTCCGTCCAGTGTATCCAGTCTCTACTGAGCACCCGTATATCATCTCTGATGTCAAACACCAATGGATATGGGATCATCCATCGCCCATCTGTATGGGTCGAGAAGGTATACGCTAGTCTACTCTGGTATATCGATGCCCCATCTCGATACACCCACGACTAGGGACTTTGAAGGATGTACTTATGGACTACCATGTCCCCACTAGTATGATCTGCATCATAGTCTAGGTAGTCAAGTACACATCCTAAGGGCTTTACCAACATGTAACAGAGAGACAATCAGTGTACATGTTAAGGTAAAGAGCAACCAGATAGCATACTATCATGTCGAGCAAGAAAGTCCTCCCTATATATGTCCCAGCATCCACTACAATATACATCCTATGTACAGTAATGGCCTCTAGGGCATACATATAACTAACATGCCAATTTCAAATTTTAAATTGGCATGGTTGATGCCTTGTGAGACCTCTTGAGAGTGCCTAGGAACCCTACAGTGGTATCAGAGCCTAGCTAGAGCCTTAGGCGAAGTCTAGACGCAATTTGAAGTCCGATCGAACCAAAACCCGAACTCGAAAAATGCTCTCTGTCCTTTTTCTAAAATCTAGGATTTTTCAATATTAAAAATGCTTAAAAAATTCAGCAGGGAAATCTAAGAATTACGATGCAAAAAATATTTCATGAACAGTAAATATCGCGGCGGAACCGCGGCAGAAGCATGGCTTCTGCGGCGGTTCCGCGGCCCTTTGATGACGTCATCCCTGTTCCTTTGCACAGTAATTCCTAGTTCACAGTGCTGAGTTTTATGGGAATTTTTAATTTTTTTTCCAAAGTTGTATTTTCTGGAGTTGTTTTGGGGATTCGGTGTTTCGATCGGGGTATCAAATTTTGTCTATGTGGCTTTCCGGATAAATTTTAGAACATGTTAAAAAGTTCGACCGGATATATATACCCACTTTTTCCCCTGCCGGAAAATTTCCAAGTGTTGGATTTTTCCGTAGTTTAACGACGTTCTAAGTATTGCAAGTAACGCGATGGACCCTCTAGAAGACAACAAACCTTAACTCGATTATGTGACCGTCTTGAACTGCCCTTTGAACCTTCGGGTTTGGGGCAGTACGGCGTGCCACATGTGAGGCGTTGGCTTGACCCTTCTACGGCTGGACCGTTGGTACTGAGGCACGAACTGAATGTTGTTAGACTTATTTCATGTGTTGAGCTGTATCGGGAAAACTTGGGTGTTCGGATGTTCGATCGGAAAGTTTAACATTTTCTATTTATCTGGAATGGGATACAATAATTGGAATTCACAAAAAGTTATGAGATAACTAAATGAATGTTATAAACATAGCAGTTTAGTCTCACTTGATCGGTTGCCACGGAATTTTGATGTGATCAAAAGTCCGTCGCAATCACGTAGCGTACGCGGATACTCGCCGGGTAAACTTAATAGACAGCCTCACTCCATAGCCCCGACCAAGTGACTGTAGGAGAACCCCGTCGCCGAAAGCATCCGTCCGGGTGCTCGCGGCAGCGGTGTTCCGCCTTGGTGCACTTCGTCGACGGCGTCGGGGGTGCGGCCGTCTACTAAAGTTTGCGACGAGCATTCGATCAGAATGTCGGGAATCTTGTTGAATTGCCCGACTTGATATTGAAAAGTGTTTTCGATAATGAGACTAAAATGCGGGGTTTATAATTGTTAGGCATGCGATATCTAAGTAATTCATTTGGTCAGGCATGCGATGTCTGAGGTGGTTGTGGATTCCAACTGTTGTAGTTTTACACTTTCTTTTCTGTGACCATAAGTGTAATATGTGATATCGCCGGTTTCGTTGCTATATGTCAACGACAATTGAAATGGACATATTTACTTACGTTGATGACATGTGATGTTATGTGTTGCTGGATATGTTATATTGGATCGTCGTGTTTGAATAGCCGGGGGTTTTTATGTGAGATGAGTGTTTTTCATTTTCATTCATGTAAAAACTTGTATGTAATATTCTTTTATTTGGGGCACTTCCAGGTTGCGGAAGTTGTCACCCTTTGTATATTATTTACTTTTCCGCACTAGGATAGACCCAAGGAGGGGAGCACAAGTAACCGGGTTCTGGAGTCCAGTGGGAGACCAACTCGAGGAGTCGAGTCCGGGTCTCCTAACTCTAGAATTGGTAGGGTTGCTTGCCGCTCTCGTAGGGGTCTAGGGGTGTGGGTTTGGCTATTCATCACGACCGTGGAATCCGTGTTTTATACTGGCTCGTATTGAAAACACGGACGTCCTAGTATATCCAATATTTCATATGATTCTTCTGCTGCGATATCTGTGATGTGATCATGTGATGTTCTGTGATAGATACAGTATATAGTATATATGATATATTATATAGACGTTACTTATGTTTTACACCCGCGCTAGCCTTGCCCCGCTCTGCCGTTAGTTACCTAACCTAACGGTGCACGAGGGGACATCGAGGCGACTGCGGATGGCATAAGTGTACGTCGTATTTATCTGTGATGTTTAGGTAATTAAATGATGGGACTTCATTAATGAGATTAATAAAATAAAAGAAACCTAAGATGTTGTAGAATCGAATTTCAAAATAAAACAGGTAGCTACAGTTCTTGCTTTGCACAGCGGTATATGTGATATATCCTGCACCTTATTCGATAAGGAAAAGACCGAGATCCCTTCACCGGGAGTGACTCCTTTAGCAATAACTGGCAGATGCTACACACTCGGTTTGTCTTTTGATTGCTTTTAAGTGTTTTTGCTTTGCACAGTGATATATATGATATATCCCGCACCTCATTCGACGAGGAAAGGACCGACGATCCCTTCACCGGGAGTGACTCCTTTAGCAAAACTAGAAAAGCCTCAAAAACACTCCATTTTAAAATCATTTGATTCTACAACGATATCAAGTTCATTACGCAATAGGTTTTCAGAAAAACCTGTCGTAGCCCTCCGTCATTTCAGATATGTACTAGTTAGTATTCGTGCTGCGGTAGTTTGGCATTCGTCAAGGCGTAGTGTACGGTAGCTAACTAGTATTTATCTGCTTGAGCATATGATGCGATTGGATTAGGGTATTCGTACGGCGTTGTTTGGCATTCGTCAAGGGTCGTGCGGGTGGGTTTAATTCGATCAAGAAATGTACGGGTTGAACTTAACTAGTGGACTATGGGTTGTTTGGCATTCGTCAAGGTCATAGAACACTAGGGGCAAAATATTATCGGGAATTTCAAGTGTTGAAATTTGCAATGAGATTGCATACCTTCTATGAGATAGTTGGATCCCGATACCCGCTGCGAGTAAGAGTTACTCCTGGGAGAGTTTTATACATTACAATTAGCCGATCAAGTAGGTGTCTAGAAAGGTGTCAACGGGGTTACGCCTCTGGGAAAACGAGATTTACATTAATTAGGTTCGTGCGAAAGCACGGGGGGACCTCCCTCAAAGTACCGACACTGGCCTGGCTGAAAGATTGGCGAACTTGTAGTGTATAATTAATCCCGGCTAGTCTTTCCTTTTAGGGTTTGAAGGAAGATTTGATAAAAAGCAGTGGGAGCCAACCTGATTAGATAAAATAATAACCAATCTATTCTTGCAAGAGCGCACGCTGAGTGTTTTCTTCTCTCTCTCTCCAGGTAGCAACCCTATCACGCCTTAATCAAGATAATAATACGGATTATTGACCGAACCCGCTTGTTATACTGAGCTGGGGAACGTTGTTTCCGCTCCAACTTATAATTGTTATAAGACAGAGCAGGAAATTGGGGAATACCAGATTTCCCGTGCCGCCCAAACGAAGAGAGTGCATGCTGATGCATCATCTTCGGGTGTGTTCATTACAAAGAACGGTTTCTCTGTATCCTTTACGTCCTGGGTATGTGATACCAGATCAGGATCCCAGATATGTAATCTGTTACATAGGGCTACAGAAAGGTAGAGAACTGAGAACGGGTGATAAGTTTCATGAGACAGAAAACGGGGCAAGAGTTGCAGCCAAGTCTGTTGGTCACTGTCACCCTGTATTACAAATACATTGATTCTGAACGAATGTTATTAAATACCGAACCTGATATACAAAATCATATCAGTCTCTTTATTAGTAAAGAAATGATAAAATTTTGTATTGTTGGATAATGTGTTGAACATTTCCTATATCAAAAGTTGATCGGTTCAGGCATGTTATCTAAAAGCATTGATGTTCTAAATCAAACTACAGTTCTTAGTATACAGAACACACACAAGAGGAAGAGTTCAGAAATGAACGAATCCTTCTTGAGGTATTGTAGACTAGGTCATATCAATGCGACCCGACTGGCTGAGTTACATTTAGATGCATATTTAAATTAGTTTGAATTTACATCTTGTGAAACTCGCCAGTCATGTCACAAAGATAAGATGACCATAGCCCTGTTTATTGGAAACAGAGAAAGAGTTAGTGAACTCTTGGGATGATACATGTTGATGTATGTAGGTCCCCTGTCTACACATACCAGGACTGGTTCTTTATACTTCATTATATTCTCTGATAATCTCTCAAGATTCAGACATATGTTCCTGTTGAAACACAAGTCCGAACCTTTTGAGATATTCACAGAATATAAGTTAGAAGTAGAGAACAAATACGGGTATAAGTATTATGTCCTATGATGAGAACAAGGAGGAGAATACTTGAGCACGGAATTCCTGGATTATTCGAAAGGAGAATGAGATTCTCTCTCAGCATTACTCCTTCGTATACACCATAGCACGATGGTATATCGGGGCGGAGCACATACACCCTATTTGATATGGTGTGCTCTATGATGAGTACTACTGAGTTACCTGTTTTCTTTAGGGAGTTATGCACTTATGAAGTTGCATACCTATTGAATAGGGTTCCAATCAAATCAGTTGCCTACCACTTCATATGTGATATGGAAAGGGAAGAGCCCATGTCTTAAGCTAGTTAAGATTTGGGGTTGACCGGCCTATGTCTAAAAGGAAAATCCGGACAAGCTCGAGGCAAAGTCTGTAATGTAGAACTGGAAAGGTTCCAGCTATACAAACTGCAGCAGATGATTTGATAAAACCAAAGGATTCAATAGTTACCAACGAACCTCAGCCTCTCCGCCGATCTAATAGGGTTCCTCACCCGCCTGAGAGATACTTCGGTTTCTCTATGACAGTGGGAGCGAGGATTGCATCGTGAGATGATGACCCAACTAGTTTCGAGCTGGCCATCAGGAGTAAGACTCTGTAAGAATGGCTGGATGCTTAGTGATCTGAGATGGAATCCTTATACACCAACAAAGTATGGACTTTAGTTGCTATATCTGAAGGGTTAAATCCCCATCAGGAGCAAGTATATCTTGAGAAGATTACTTGGTGTACATGGAAAAGTTGAGACTTTCAAAGCTAGAGTTGTTAAAGGTTTGCATCATTGACCAGGTGTGGATCATGAGGAAACCTTTTTCTAAGGAGCTATGCTTAAGTCCATCCAGATCCTACTTACCACGGCTACGATCTCTGGTGGTTGGGTGTCTTGACTGCTTTTCTAAATGATGTTTTAGAAGAGTGCGTCTATAAGTACACAGCCAGAGGGCCTCGTAGACAGTGGGAACAGCGGAAACGTGTGCAAGATGTTTTATAGGATAAAGCAGGCATCGCGGAGTTGGAACATCTGTTTTGATGTGGTAGTCAAAGAGTTTGACATCATCAAAATGGTAGATGAACCTTGTATAAACAAAAAGGTAGTAGGGAGTATGGTGTTGATCCTCGTAGAGTACGTGGATGACATACTCTTGATAAGAAAGGAGTTTCCTATGCTACGCTCGGTCAATCTCCGCTTATCACATGGATTCTCCATATAGGATCAAAGTGATACCTACTAAATCCTGGATTTTGGATCTATGAGATAGATTTAATTGGATGTTAGGATTCTCACTAGTTGTAGTGAGATGATATCAATTGATCCTGGGGAGAATCGCTGGAAGTGTTCCAGAGTGATAAGAACGACTGAATGTCAGTCACAGGCATTGTCTTTGCCCTCAAAAGGGACGGTATGTTGGAAGAGTTCCAAGAGATATACCGTGACATACTAGACGATAAAGGCAGGATACATCGCTACTTAAGATGCTACCAAAGAGGCTGTTTGGGTGTATATTGGTTCATGAGATGAACTAGGTTCCTACCATTGTGAGACAATGGAGTTGTGGCTTATGCCAAGGAACGCCCGTCCCATCAGTGATCCAGACAAATTCTATGGCAGTATCACCCGATCATGGAGATGGTTGATCTCCAGGGTGATCGAGGTTTGGAGAGTAGACTCAGAGGACAAACACAGCGGATCCACTCACAAAGGCCTGTTCCCAAAGAGAGACTTTTATGGGATGGTTGAGTATGAGATACTACAGCCACTGCTACAGATGGCCCTAGTGCAAGTGGGAGATTGTTAGTTATATGTATGCCCTAGAGGCCATTACTGTACATTGGATGTATATTGTAGTGGATGCTGGGACATATATAGGGAGGACTTTCTTGCTCGACATGATAGTATGCTATCTGGTTGATCTTTACCTTAACGTGTATACTGATTGTCTCTCTGTTACATGTTGGTAAAGCCCTTAGGATGTGTACTTGACTACCTGGACTATGATGCGGATCATACTAGTGGGGACATGGTAGTCCATAAGTACATCCTTCAAAGTCCCTAGTCGTGGGTGTATCGAGACGGGGCATCGATATACCAGAGTAGACTAGCGTATACCTTCTCGACCCATACAGATGGGCGATGGATGATCCCATATCCATTGGTGTTTGACATCAGAGATGATATACGGGTGCTCAGTGGAGACTGGGTACACTGGACGGACTCGCCGAGAACTCCCAGATGGTATTATACCTCACGTCAGATGGCAGTTCTCTGGTGACACTGGTACAGAGTAGTCTGTTGACCCGAGATCGTCATAGTGTCTTGTGTGGTTCCCACTGTGCTTTGATTTCCATCTTACCACGTCCAAGAGGGCGTGCAAAACGGTGGTTTTTGGGTACAGTCCCGAGTCACATGGAGGCAATGAGCGATAGGAGAGGATTCGTCTCTCCCGGTATAGGGAGTTGATGTTGCGCTGTGTTCGATTGGCTATAACAGGAAATCCCTGGCCAGGGTTGCTGAGATTTACTGGTAAGTGTTACCAGTAGTTTCTCGAATTGTTATAGACCTCATATCGACACGACTTATCGAGCTATTGGGGTCTAACGTTTACCACCCCTAGGCGAGATATGCGACATATCAGACGAACAGACCGGACTGTACGGTAAGTGTTACTGGTTGGATTCACAGGAGTGTGAGCGGGCTTGCTCGTCGATCTTCTGATCGCTCAATACCCGGGTGGCCGTTACGTTTAGCAGACTGCTTGCGGCTTGTGGATGTTTGATATGATCATCATCTGCTGCCGGCGTATTGACGAGTCTTTAGAGTCCTACACAGAGGTTTCCTGGCTCAAGCGAAACGAAATAGGAGCGCATATGAGATATGTGCGGGACCGAGAATAATGCGTGTATGTGATACCGTATTCTATTCTCGTGATGAATGTATCGAATGGTTGTATGCGATATAACCTAGTTATCGAATCAAGTATTGATTCGATAAGCCGATACATTGAATACTAGTCGGTTGTGTGTGACATGACCGGATCATTGAATCAAGTGTTGATTTAATGATTTAATGCATAATTATATATTTGATATATTACTTTGCACTAACTAGTATTGGTTCACTTTAAACGGATTTTCTCACTCGGTTTGTGCACATTGTATATGTGATATACTTTTGTACACATGATTGTATCATGTTTGATGATACATGCTTTTTGGTTAAGTGTAAAGAATTAAACCAAGGTTAAGTTGTTGATTAGGGTTTTACTTATTCATTTATCTTATTTATTTATTCATTTTGAATAAATTGAAAGATAAATGAATGGTGGCTTCATTTGTTTTTAGTTGAAGCTTCATGAAGTTTTGACTTGATGACCTTTTTGTTCTCATCCTTAACCCTAACCCTTCAACCCAACCTTAGTCAATTCTCTACACTTAACTAAGGTTAAGAATATGATAAGTATTGATTTTCTTTTCAATATTAATTAACTTATCATATTCATTATCTTCTTCTTCTTCCTTTCTTCACTTGAAGAAAGCAAGCTCCATCAATGGTGATTGATGGAAATGAGTGAGAAATCCAATTCTAAAGTCTACCCACTTCCTATTTCTTCATCCTCTACCTCTTGCCAAGTAGTAGAGTGTGTTTCCTTCACAAGTTTTCATGACTTGGTGAAGGTGGAGCTTGATCTAGTGATGCTTCGACGTAGATCATCTTCGGCACGTCGTCGATGACCTAGCCCGCTTCTTCTCCGATGAAGCCGACGCAAGAGCCCGGATTTCGATTTAGACAGCGAGGATACTTCGTTGCGGAGCTATGGAGGTGGAGAACCGGATCTACAAAGGTTGTATTTCCGTTATCTCATAGTTAAGTGTTAACTTGTTATCGTTTCGCCTAGAATTCTAGCCAACGATCCGTACACTAGGGTTTCTCGGCACCGTATTTTTTGAAATTGGCATGTTCGATGCCTTGTGAGACCTCATTGGGGTGCTTAGGAACCCTACATGGAGCAGCCTCCTCAATGGCTATCCTCTAAAATTTACAAGGTCTGGCGCCAAGTCCAAGACTCCGTAATGGATCGAGACTATCTCCGCTGACAGGAAAAGATGAAGGTTCGGCAGGAGAAGGACTACTCTGTCAAGCTAGAAAAAGCAACAGCTGGCTGGGTGCCCACTGCAACAGCTCCCTCAACGTCGATCGCTCAAAAGAAAAAGAGGCCAGAAAAAGCCCCTATGACTGCGGCAAATCGTAAAAACGCTGAGCCCAAACGCCCCAGGTCTGGGGGCATAATGGTGCATACTGTTTACATGGCTTCCGGAAAAGAAGAAAGTCGCACTTCGACGGGCCACCGACCGCTCACCCGATCAATAACAAGGGCTCAAGAACAACAACAGCAGAAGCTTCAGGAGATGCTAACTGCAATGGCTGCGCTCACCGGACCAAAAGAAAGCCCGGAGGCGTCATCGGAGCAGCGTCATGAACAAGAAACTGACGCTGACTTCCTACGCAGGGTCCTCGAAAAGAAGGACAGAGAAGCAGCAGAACAAGCGGCTAATATAAAACAAATGGCGCTTCTCTTCCAAAACATGGTCGGGATGATGTTACAGCAGTATCCTCCAGCTGAAGACCCTCCGACCATTACTGAAGACGATAGAGGGGAGACATCTAACCCTCATCCGACTCTTTCAGCAGCCAAGGAGGAAACCATCTCAAAAGCCACGCTTGATGATTACATAGCTCAGCAAATACGAGTTCACCAGGCGAATGAAGCGGCTGGACAAATTGTTAAAACTGGACGACCCTATCCGGGTTGGTACGACCAAATAAAGTACCCGCCGGAATACATGATCCCCAAATTCCATGTATACAAGGGGATGGGAAATCCGCAACAGCACGTCGCTCAATTCAGAGCCTTATGCGGCAACACTGGAGGTGACGATAAGATACTGCTCCGCCAGTTTGTTGGCAGTTTGTCAGAGACGGTATTCGAGTGGTATTCGGAGCTACCAAATGACTCTGTCAAGACATTCGCAGAGATGGAGTTGCTATTCACCCAGCGTTTCGCAAGCGCTAGCGAGTGCACCCCAATTACCGCATTGATCAACACCAGGGTAAGGCCAGGCGAAACATGGGTTCAATACGCAATTCGATGGCGGAACTTGTGGTCGAAGTGCGAACAGCGCATCGAGGAAGCGCCTGTGGTGGGCATGTTCGTGGGCACTCTTGATCCGCAGGCGACCATATCCCAATTCATGATGTTCTTCAAGCCGACCACTTTTCAGGCCTTGATTGACAAGCTGGCCCAAATGGACCAGATGGGCCATATGCCTTCCTTTTCAAAGACGAAGCCTTGGAATGAAAAGGGAAAAAGGAAAGCAACCTTCGTCGCCAACGCTCAACAACAACCAAGTGACCCGAGACCGGTTGTTCGCCAAAGCAACAAGCGGCAATCCCTCGATGAGAAGTTGAGACGTCTTTACTCGTTTTCCCGGGATAAAACAAGGAAATTGTTTGAACTGGCAGTGCGCAATGGGCTCATCACTTTACCGGAGTCAAGACACCCAACGCGACCGAACGACATCAGCGATCCTAATTACTGCCCTTACCACCGGCCCTTACCACCGAGTATTGGGCCATCCGATCAAAAACTGCTACGTCTTCAAAAACTGGGTTGAAAACCAACACCAACAGGGTAAGTTCGCGCTGTCCGAAAACTGGAAGATGAACCCGCCACAATCACATGCTCCGAAAAAGATGGACATGCCAGGGGCATCATGCTCATTCATAGAGAAAGCCCCATGGACCACTATGTCCTAAAACTGGATATTGACCGAAACGTCGTTAAACTACTACCAGCCCGCGGCATCCTCAGGCTGACATAAAAAAATAATAAAAATAAAAATGGTATGTCCATAAGCAAAATGGGCACGGATGAAAACCCGAAAGGGCTCCGTGAGTAAAAACAGCAGGGCTACAGGCGAGTCTTGTGAAAACCTAAAAGGGCACAGCCTCGTTAGAAAAAAAAATAAAAAAAATAAAAAAAAAGAAGACGGTATGTCCATAAGCAAAATGGGCACGGATGAAAACCCAAAAGGGCTCCGTGAGTAAAAACAGCAGGGCTACCGGCGAGTGTTTGTGAAAACCCGAAAGGGCGCAATCTCGTTAAAAGACACTTACGGGGCCCTCTCGACCTTGTAAGAAGAAACCACCCGCGTGAGATCCCTACGACTCACAAGGGAGCAACACACTTAGGGATCCTCACGATTCCTAAGGAGAAATTACACTTGCGAGATCCTCACGACTCGTAAGAAGAACTCTCTTATGGGACCCTCACGGCTCATAAGATTTGAAAGTCTTAAGTTACAGAGACCTGAACCTGTTCTTAAGCAACCCCCATAATCTTCGATATTGCCCTATAAGTGGCTCAATACTGACCCTTGTATACAATCCATGGGCGCGAATAAACATTTCCCTAACCAAGTCCCATCTGTGACTGGGGATATGTTCGCACGGTGAACAACCCTTGTAAGTCCTCTAGACTTATAAGGAGAAAGCACTCTTGTAGGATCCTTACAACTTATAAGAGAACATACACTTAGGAATCCTCACGATTCCTAAGGAGAAAACACACCTACGAGATCCTCACAACTCGCAGGGAGAAATACCTTTGTGAGACCCTTACGGCTCATGAAGTCAAAAGCCTTAGTCGACAGAATCCTGACCCTATTTACTAAGCCACCTTTGTTCAACATCGACAGAGGCAAATGATGATTCGCTCCTGACAATATGCCAATTGTAGCGGTGCTGATGGCGAAATCGGTGTCTAATCCCAAACTTGCAGCGAAAAGACAGCAAGCCTGCAGCGAAAAGACAGCAAACCATGCATGCATACGAAATAGCTGAAATGATGGGGCAACTTGCAAATAAAAATCAGCAAGTAAAAAAAATGTATGCATGCAAAATAGCCGAAATGATTGGGCAACTTGCAATAAAAACAGCGAGTAAAAATAAAATAAATAGCCGTGATGATGGGGCACCGCGAAAAAACAGCCGAAATGATTGGGCAATCGCGACCTTCACGATATAAAAACTGAAATGATAAAGTATCGCGGAAAGAAATAAAATAAAAAATATACATAATGAAATTTATGCCCTACAGGCGATATCACAGCAATCCCTGTATACAATCCAGGGACACAAACACAGAAGGAAACACATCTTTCCTCTCCATGCTCCATCAGAAAACGGAGCCAAGTCTTGACGGCAACTCATATAAAACCTGAAAAACAATCGGAGATCATCTCGCACCAACGCAGAGTGGTCACCACCTCAACGTTCGTCTCAGTACAACATACGAGATGTCACACCAGCGTTCTTCCTCTAACAGAATTCGGACGTGACAAAGCAAACGAAGCGAAGGCCAAATTCCTAGCTTCAGGGTCTTGACGGCAACTCATATAAAACCTGAAAGACCATCGGAGATCATCCCACACCAGCGTGGAGTGGTCACCACCTTGACATTCGTCTCGATACAGCAGACGAAATGTCACTACTGCGTCCTTCCTCCAACAGGATTCAGACACGACAAAACAAACGAAGCGAAGGCCAAATTCCTAGTATCAGGGTCTTGATGGTAACTCATATAAAACCTGAAAGACCATCGGAGATCATCTCACACCAGCGCGGAGTGGTCACCACCTCGACGTTCGTCTCGATACAGCAGACGAGATGTCACCTCAGCGTTCTTCCTCTAACAGAATTCGAACGTGACAAAGCAAACGAAGCGAAGGCCAAATTCCTAGCTTCATGGTCTTGACGGTAACTCATATAAAACCTGAAAGACCATCGGAGATCATCTCACACCAGCGCGGAGTGGTCACCACCTCGACGTTCGTCGCGATACAGCAGACGAGATGTCACCCCAGCGTTCTTCCTCTAGCAAGATTCAAACGTGACAATCAAACAACGGAGCCACTGCAAAATCCCTAGTTCCAAACCTCGACGGTTCACCAGCAACCTAGAGACAACCGCGACATTCGTCTTGATACAACAGACGCAATGCCAGCAAACGAAGCAAATGCCAAATTCCTAACTTCATGGTCTTAACGGCAAGTCATATAAAGCCTGAAAGACAATCGGAGATCATCTCGCACCAGTGCGGAGTGGTCACCATCTCGATGTTCGTCTCGACACAGCAGACGCAACATCACCAAAAGGAGCCACGGCAAAATCCCTAGTTCCAAACCTCGATGGTTCACCAGCAACCTAGAGACAACCGCGACATTCGTCTCGTTACAGCAGATGCAATGCCAGCAAAACGAAGCAAAGGCCAAATTTCTAGCTTTAGGGTCTTGACGGTAACTCATATAAAACCTGAAAGACTATCGGAGATCATCCCACACCAGCGCGGAGTGGCTATGACTCATCGGGGCTTTCCAAAATGAGCCTAACCTCAAGTAAAAAGCGGCATGGCAAAATTCCTAATGCTTGCTCTTCCGACGCTCAAACTGCCTAGGAGGATTGCTTGAAGACATCTTGTCCAGCCCAGAAGGGATCGGAGACACGACAGTTGCAAGGCTACTCGAACAGCAAGACTGCCTATCGAAGAATACATCAGCCAATGCGACGGTACAACGGACAAAACCCTAGTACCACAGACCCTAACGGACCTCTATCGTAAAGAGCAGAGGTTAACTGTGACGTTAGGATATTCTTGCGAGAACTGCTCGATTCGTCTCGACCCGCAGAGAAATCAGTGTCTTTGCAGGAATACCTCGATTCGTTTCAACTCCGAGGAAATCAGTGTCCTTGGAAACCTCCTCGATTCAGGGAAATCAGCGTCCTTGACGAGAGCATCTTGATTCGCGTCGACCCGCGGAGAAATCAGTGTCTTTGCAGGAATACCTCGATTCGTTTCAACTCCGAGAAAATCAGTGTCCTTGGCAAATACCTCGATTCAGGGAAATTAGCGCCCTTGACGAGAGCATCTCGATTCGTCTCGACCCACAGAGAAATCAATGTCTTTGCAGGAATACCTCGATTCGTTTCAACTCCGAGGAAATCGGTGTCCTTGGCAAATATCTCGATTCAGGGAAATCAGCGTCCTTGACGAGAGCATCTTGATTCGCATCGACCCGCGGAGAAATCAGTGTCATTGCAGGAATATCTCAATTCGTTTCAACTCCGAGGAAATCAGTGTCCTTGGAAAATACCTTGATTCAAGGAAATCAGCATCTTTAACGAGAGCATCTTGATTCGCGTCGACCCGCAAAGAAATCAGTGTCTTTGCAGAAATACCTTGATTCGTTTCAACTCCGAGAAAACCAGTGTCCTTGGCAAATACCTCGATTCAGGGAAATCAGCGTCCTTGACGAGAGCATCTTGATTCGCGTCGACCCGCAGAGAAATCAGTGTCTTTGCAGGAATACCTCGATTCGTTTCAACTCCGAGGAAATCAGTGTCCTTGGCAAAACCTCGATTCGCGTCGACCCGCAGAGAAATCAGTGTCTTTATAGAAATACCTCGATTCGTCTCAATCCCGAGGAAATCAGTATCCTTGGCAAATACCTTGATTCAGGGAAATCAGCGTCCTTGACGAGAATATCTCGATTCGCGCCGACCCACAGAGAAATCAATGTCTCTGTAGGAATATACAACTTCAGCAAAGCGGAGCCGCGGTAAAGTTCCCAGTTTCATGACTCGGCGGTGCACAGACAACCCAAAGTCAACCCTCGACTCCCTGTTGAAGCAATGCATTAACTCGGGAGTAGTTCAACTTATCAATCACTTACAAGTCCTCCCGACTTGTAAGCGGAAAAAATTCTCTTGTGAGATCCTTACGACTTTCAAGAGAAAACACACTTAGGAGTCCTCACGACCCCTAAGGAGAAAATACACCTGCGGGATCCTCTCGACTCGTAGGGAGAAAAGTCTTTATGAGACCCTCACGGCTCATAAAGTTGGAAAGTCTTAGGCTACAAGGACCCTAAACTTGTCTCCTAAGCCTTCAATTCTGTGACCATGCATAACTTTGCACTACTTCACCCATATATATACTTACGTGGGCAAACTAGTGGGGGGCATTTGTTCCCGCCAAAATTTTGGCTCAAAACCCGCTCCGTATAAAATAATAACAATAAAAGAAAAATAAATAAATAAATAAACAAACAAATAAATAATAATAATAATAATAAAGGAGAAATCTCTCTTTCAGAGCAAAGTTCTGTTCAAATTCCAAGGCGGGAAATGAAGCAACGCTTCTGTTTCCCCCAATCAGAGTAAGGCTCTATTTTAAAAATTCAAATAATAAAGAAAGCGACGCTTTAGATAATTTGCGCTCTGCGCTGCGCGACATGTGTCAGCGCAGGTGCGCTAGCGCAGTTGCACTGCGCTCTGCGATGCGCGACACGTGTCAAGCGTAGGTGCACTTGCGCCAACTGTGCCAGCACTAAAACTTAAATAATGAATTAATTAATTAGAATTAAAATTCTAGAAAGATCTTTCCAATCTTGTTAAAAACAAGAAGATTATCTTCTGTAAAACAGAAGCCTTAGGATCAAAAATCCAACAGTGGGAAATATTCCCAAATCAATCAGAGAAAGATCTCTCTAACCAATTCAACAAATCATTTGGTCCTATATAAAGGACCCTAGACTTCAAGTCTAAAATACACACAGAGAGAGATACAAGATATACAGAACTCCTCTGAAAACTTAGAGAAGAACTCGAAGAGAAAAAGGTAAACCTTTGAAAAAAGAAGAATTTCTTTAAAAAAGATCAATGATCTAAGAACAAGATCAAGATCTTCAATAAAAGAAAAAAGATCAAAAAAAGATCCAATCATAAAAGATAAAAGAAGTGATCTACTTCATTATTAGATCTTTGATCTATAAAGGCACAGCCTTTTGATGAACCATTGGTTCTTAAGAACTTGTTTCTTTGATCTAAAATAGATCAAGATGCGCTCTGCGCTACTGTACAGTGCCCTGCACTTTTAATTTGAGCCTCTGCGCTCTTGGGTTGGCGCAACTCACCAGAACACGCCACGTGTCAACCCCAGAATAATTTGCGCTCTGCGCTCCTAAATATAGCGCACTGCGCTCTTGGATTGGCGCAAGTCATCAGAGCGCGCCACGTGTCTGCAGCGCACTGGCGCAGCGCACTGTGCTAACAGACTTGCGGTCAGCAGAGCGTGACACGTGTCACCTCCACAAGCGCTGGCGCCTTGCGCTCATTAATTGGCGCAAAACACCTGACAAGCCACGTGGCGCACTGTCAGAACATTAAATGCTATGCATTATTAAAAAGGGCAGAGCCCAATTAAAGGTCTAATAGACCAAAGATGAATGTTGTGCATTACAATAAAAGAAAAAAGAGGGCAGAGCCCAATCAAAGGCCTAACAGGCCAAATGTGAATAAAATGTTAGACATTTTCTAACTGGACTTAACCCAATTCTGGCCATAAGTCCTTAAATTAAATTGAACCGAGCACGACTACTCTCCCAAATCAATTTACACCTGGTTCAAGGGTACATCTCTGAACTCCTCTGATATTTGTCGTTGTAATCCTTCAACGTCGTCAGAGAGATGACGGGTCCCGACAACCATATATTGCTACGGACTGTGGGGTCCTTAAACTCATGGACTATGAGGTCTTTAAACCAATATTCGTCCCCAAAATGGGAATGTTGGACCACCATGTCCCTAAACTGGTAATACGGATTGTGGGGTCCTTAAACTCATGGACTATGAGGTCCTTAAACCAATATTCGTCCCCAAAATGGGAATGTTGGACCACCATGTCCCTAAACTGGTAATGGACCACCATATCCCTAAACTGGCAATGGACCACTATGTCCCTAAACTAGAACAATAGAGTCCAAATGCTCTTTTGTTGGATCTAAACGATCCCGTTAAGTTGATCTTAGTCTAAAATTAGGCTAACGTATCTTTAAACCAAAACCCCAAACCCAAATCTAAGAAAATACGGATTTGGACTAATCCACATCCTACAGGCGACAACATAAATTAGTCTCCGTATACAATCCACGGGCAACCACAAACAAAACAAACACCCACGACACGAAGTGACCAGCTGGAGAAGGAGAAAGTTGTTACCGCGATGCGGGAGCGTAATTAACTGCAGGGGCTTGCGCCTGCAGGGAAGAGCGTCCCCATAATCAAAAACCCTTCAGACGAGGGGGAATCTGACGAAGTCTGCTATATCGGCCGCATCCGTTTAAACCTTCGATACATGGTGCCATAAATCAACTTGGCATCTTCGGAGAGGTGGACGGATAGCACCAATTAGCATCTGTCCCGAATTTCAGGCAAGACAGTCCGTCTTGCGCGTCTTTCGGAGGGGAACACACTTGATCCGACTATCCGGCTATATCGAATATAACCGACTAATATATCATGTACCGATTCATCGAATCAACACTTGATCCGATGATCCGGCTCATATCAAAATATCGCGAGAATATAATACGGTATCTCATATCGCATTATCCTCGGTCCTGCACATATCATATATGTGCCCCTACTCCGTTTTGCCTGAGTCAAGAAACCTCTGTATAGGACTCTAAAGAATCGTCAATATGCTGGTAGCAGGTGATGATCATATCAAACACCCACAAGCTGCAAGCGGCCAGCTAAACGCAACAGCCACTCAGGTATTAAGCGATTGTAGGGTTACTAGGCACTCTAATAAGGTTCTACAATGCATCAACCATGCCCGTTTAAAATTTTAGCCGTGCCGAATAACCCTAAACAAGATCGTTGGTAGAAAATTAGGGTTTCATATGCTAGTAAATCACATTTACCACTAAGTGAATACGAAATACAACCTTTGTAGATCGGTACTTCACTTCATTAGCTCCTTGTTGAAGTCCCTTCGCTGCGATCGTGGTTCTCCCGGACTCTTGCATGGCTTCACGAGGAGAAAGAAGCGTCCTTGCTTGAAGTCTTCGAGGCCGAAGATGATCTACATCGAGGGAATATCAACTCAAGCTACTACTTCACTAAGTAGAGAATTAGTGAAGCAAACACCCTATACTAAAGTGCTAGTCTAGTAAAGGATGGAGAAATAGGAAGTGGGTTCTCTTTAGAATTTTATTTCTCACAATGTTTCACTCTCTCTTGAAAACCCTAGCTAGCTTTTCTTTTGCTCAAAAAAAGAAGAAGATGATGAACAAAAGAAAAGATGAGGATAATGATCAAGTGAGTGAGCTAACCATGGTGAGTGAGTATCATATACTAACTCATGTAGAAACATTACCATAGCTAAGTGTGATGGTTAGGTTAAAAATCCAAAGTAAAAACAAATTTAGTGGACTTTAGTCAATACATCCACAAGCTTCCACAAACTTCATGCATTTTCTAATTTTCCACTAATTTTGTAATTACTTTAAATATATTAAACCCAACATAACAAATAGCATGGTGTAAGTCTCATACACCCATGAATGTTATATCATCAACCATGATACAAAAAGAAAACACATTTTAATATATATCACATATATATTAAAGTTGTGTACATGTGAGAAAAATGCTAAAGTGAACAAGTGTTAGTTAATGTAAACTAGTATATCAAATATACAATTATACAATAAATTATTAAATCAACACTTGACTTAATAATCCGATCATATCACATATAACCGAATAACATCCAATGTATCGACTTATCGAATCAACACTTGATTCGATAACCCGGCTATATCACATATAAACCGACCGATACAAGAAGTCGCGAGAATAGAACACGGTATCACATACACGCATTATTCTCGGTCCCACACATATCACATATGCGCTCCTATTTCGTTTTGCCTGAGCCAGTAAAACCTCTATGTAGGACTCTAAAGACTCGTCAATACGCCGGCAGTAGGTGATGATCACATCACGCACCCATAAACCGTCAGCGGTACTAGCTGGACGTAACGGCTACCCGGGTATTGAACGATCAGAAGATCAGCAAGCAAGCCCGCTCCAACTCCTGTAAAAACCTGCCGGTAACACTTCCCGTACAGTCCGGTCTCCTCGTCTGATATGTCGCATATCAAGTCTAGGGGTGGTAAACGTCAGACCCCAATAACCGATAAGTCGTGCCGATGTGAGGCTCATAACGGGTCGAGAAAACTACTGGTAACACTTACCAGTAAATCTCTAACTCAGCCCTGGCCAGGGACTTCCCTGTTATGGCCAATCGAGCACAGCGCAACATCAACCCCCAATACCGGGAGAGACAAAACCCCTCCTATCGCTCATTGCCTCCATGTGACTCGGGACTGTACCCAAAAACCACCGTTTTGCACGCCCTCATGGACGTGGTAAGGTGGAAATCAAAGCACAGTGGGAATCACACAAGACTCCATGACGATCTCGGGTCTACAGACTAACCTGCATAAGTGTCACCAGAGAACTGCCATCTGACGTGAGGTATAATACCATCTGGGAGTTCTCGGCGAGTCCGTCCAGTGTACCCAGTCTCCACTGAGCACCCGTATACCATCTCTGATGTCAAACAATAATGGATATGGGATCATCCATCGCCCATCTCATGGGTCGAGAAGCGTATACGCTAGTCTACACTGGTATATCGATGCCCTGTCTCGATACACCCACGACTAGGAACATTAAAGGATGTACTTATGGACTACCATGGCCCCACTAGTATGATCTGCATCACAGTCGAGGTAGCCAAGTACACATCCTAAGGGCTTTATCAACATGTAGCTATATGACAGTATCAAGAGACAAGTATTCATGTTAAGATAAAGAGCAACCAGATAGCATACTATCATATCGAGCAAGAAAGTCCTCTCTATATATGTCCAAGCATCCAATATAATATACATCATCTGTACAATACTGGCCTGTAGGGCATACATACAACTAACAATCTCCCACTTGCACTAGGGCCAGCTGCTGTAGTATTACATACCAAGCATCCCGAAGAGTCTCTCAAACTGTATCTGGGGAATGGCCTTCGTGAGTGGATCCGCTGTGTTGTTCTTCGTGTCAACCCTCCTGACCTCGATCTCCCGACTATCAACTATCTTCCGGATCAGGTGATACCGCCTCAGAATATGCCTGGATCGCTGATGGGACCTGGGTTCCTTGGCTAAAGCCACCGCTCCATTTTTATCGCGATACAAAGGTATTGAATGTTCAATGGATGGAACCACTCCAAGTTCAGTAATGATCTTCTTGATCCAGACAGCCTCTTTGGCAACATCGTTGGCAGCGATGTATTCAGCCTCCATCGTCGAGTCTGCCACGGTTTCCTGCTTGGATCTCTTCCAGCTAATCGCCCCTCCATAGAGGGTAAAGAAAAATCCCGAGTGCGACTTAGAGTCGTCCTTATCACTCTGGAAGCTCGAATCGGTAAAGGACTCCACTTGGAGTTCTCCGTTACCATACACCAAGAGCATCTCCTTAGTCCTTCGTAAGTACTTGAGAATGCTCTTCACAGCTGTCCAGTGACTCTCTCCAGGATCAGCTTGATACCTACTCACTACACTTAGTGAGTATGCTACATCGGGTCTGGTACATAATATCGCATACATGATAGAGCCTACAGCCGAAGCATAGGGTATCCCTTGCATGCGAGCTCTCTCCAAATCAGTCTTGGGAGACATCTCTTTGGAGAGACTGACTCCAGAGATCGTGGGTAAGTTCCCACACTTGGATTCTTCCATACTAAACCTCTTTAGTATGGTGTCAATGTACCTGAATTGGGACAATCCCAATATCCTTTTAGATCTATCTCTGTAGATCATAATTCCCAATATGCAGGAGGCATCACCAAGATCTTTCATTGAGAATCTTTGTGATAAGAAGAGCTTGACCGATTGCAGCATAGGAATGTCATTTCCTATCAAGAGTATGTCGTCCACGTACAATACGAGGAAGACAACCTTACTCTCTGCCACCTTCTTGTAGATACAAGGTTCATCTACGTTTTTGACGAAATCAAACTCTTTGATAACGACGTCAAAGCAGATGTTCCAACTCCACGATACTTGCTTTAATCCATAAATGGATTTAAGCAGCCTGCACACCTTCCCGCTGCTCCCACTATCTACGAAGCCCTCTGGCTGAGTCATGTACACGCACTCTTCTAAATCACCGTTTAGAAAGGCGGTCTTAACATCTATTTGCCAGATTTCGTAGTCATGATATGCAGTGATGGCAAGCATGATCTAGATGAATTTAAGTATAGCCACTGGAGAAAAGGTTTCGTCATAGTCCACACCTGGTCTTTGACGAAAACCCTTTGCAACAAATCTAGGTTTGAAAGTCTCCACTTTCCCATCTACACCAAGTTTTTTCTTGAAGATCCACTTGCTCCCAATGGGTTTTACCCCTTCAGGAGTATCTTCCAAAGTCCATACTTTGTTGGTGTACATGGATTCCATCTCGGACCGCATTGCATCCAGCCATTTCACTGAGTCCCCACTCGTGATGGCCTGCTCGAAACTAGTTGGGTCATCATCCTCCATGATGCAATCCTCGCTCCCACCATCCATGAGAAAACTGTAGTATCTCTCAGGTGGGTGAGGAACCCTACTAGATCGGCGGAGTGGCTGGGGTTCATCGGGAACTACCGAATTCTCTGGTTCTACCAAATCTTCTGTTGTGGTTTGTACAGCTGGAACCTCTTCCAGTTCTACCTTAGAGCCACTAATCTCTTTTGCAAGAAATTCCTTTTCTAAAAAGGTGGCGTGTTGAGCAACAAACACCCTTTGTTCCTCGCTGTGGTAGAAGATATACCCTCGCGAATGCTTGGGATATCCAACAAACTTACACAAAACAGACCTTGCCTTGAGTTTGTCCGGTTTTTGTCTTTTGACATAGGCCGGGCAACCCCATATCTTAATAAAATTAAAAATATGGTCTCTTCCCCTCCCATATCTCATATGGGGTGGTGGGCACAGATTTGGTAGGAACCCTATTCAGTAGGTATGCTGCTGTCTCCAGTGCATATTCCCAGAAGGAAATAGGTAACTCAGCTATACTCATCATAGAGCGCACCATATCTAATAGGGTGCGGTTCCTCCATTTCGATACACCGTTATGCTGTGGTGTATATGGAGGAGTTAGCTGAGAGAGAATCCCATTCTCTTTTAGGAAGTCCAGGAATTCATTGCTCAAGTATTCACCTCCTCGATCAGATCGAAGGATTTTAATACTTTTCCCGGTTTGGTTCTCGACTTCTTGTTTATATTCTCTAAATTTCTCAAAACCTTCAGACTTGTGTTTTATCAAGAACACATGTCCGTATCTTGAGAGATCGTCAGTGAATGTAATGAAGTACGAAAAACCATCCCTGTCATGTGTAGACATGGGACCGCATACATCACTATGTATCAGTCCCTAGAGTTCGGTAACTCTTTCTCCGTGTCCCGTAAACGGAGTTTTGGTCATCTTGTCTTTGAGACATGACTGGCAAGTGTCATAAGATGAAAATTCGAACGGTTTCAAGTATCCATCCTTATGCAACTTAGCTAGCCGTGTCGCATTTATATGACCGAGTCTACAATGCCACAAGAAGGATTCGTTCAGTTCTGAACTCTTCCTCTTATGTGTGTGTTTGTTATGCTCAGAACTGTTGATTGATTTAGAACATAAATGCCATTACACAACATGCCTGATCCAACCAACTTTTGGTTAAGGAACATTATCCTACAATACAAAATTATATCTCTCTTTACTCAACAAAGAAACCGATATAATATTGCATATCAGGTTCGGCATGTAATAGCATTCGTTCAGAATCAATGTATTACCAGTTGGCAATACAAGATGATATTCCCCGACGGTTTTAGCTGCAACAATTGCACCATTTCCAACCCTTATGTTTTTATCACCTTCTCCAAGTTCTCTACCTTTCCTAAGCCCATGTAACTGATTACATATATGGGATCCTGACCCGATATCTAATACCCAGGACGTAGAGCAAATGGAGAAACAGTTCTCTGTAACGAACACACCCGAAGAAAATGCATCAACATGTACTTTCTTCATTCGGGTGGCATGGGAATCCTGGTATTCCCCTATATTCTGTTCAGTCCTATAACTCTTATAAAAAAGAACGGAACCAACGTTTCCCAGCACAGTATAACATGCGGGTTCGGTCATTACATCCATATTATTATCTTTATTAAGGCATGATATGGTCGCTATCTGGAGAGAGAGAGAAGAAAAACACTTTAGCGTATGCTCTTGCAAGATCAGATTGGTTATTATTTTATCTAATTAGGATGGCTCCCACTGTTTTTATCAAATCTTCCTTCAAACCCTAAAAGGAAAGACTAGCCGGGATTAATTACACCCTACAACTTCGCCAATCTTTCAGCCAGGCCAATGTCGGTACTTTGAGGGAGGTTCCCCGTGCTTTCGTACGGACCTAATTAAAGTAAACCTCGTTTTCCCAGAGGCGTAACCCCGTTGACACTTTTCTAGACACCTACTTGATCGGCTAATTGTCCTGTGTAAAACTCTCACAGGAGTAACAATTACTCGCAGTGGGTATCGGGATCCAACTATCTCATAGAAGGTATGCAATCTCATTGCAAATTTCAACACTTGAAATTCCCGATAATATTTTGCACCAAGCATCCCATGACCTTGACGGAGGTCAACAAACCACAGGGTGCAAGTCAAGTTCAACCCATCATTTCTTGATTGAATCAAACCCACCCGCACGACCCTTGACGGAGGTCAACAAGGTCGTACGACTACCCTAATCCAATCGGCATCATATGCATAAGCAGATAAATACTAGTTAGCTACCGCACACTACGCCTTGACGGAAGTCAACAAACGTAGCACGAATACTAAGTAGGACTTATCTGAAATGACGGAGGGCTACGACAGGTTTTTCTGAAAACCTATTGCGCAATGAACTTGATATCGTTGTAGAATCAAGTGAAATTTTGAAATGGGGTGATTTTGAGGCTTTCATTAGTTTTGCTAAAGAGGTCACTCCCGGTGAAAAGATCTCGGCTCTTTCCTCATCGAATAAGGTGCAGGACATATCATATACATCACTATGCAAAGCAAAACTCTAAAAGCAATCAAAAGACAAACCGAGTTTTGTAGCATCTGCCAGTTTTGCTAAAGAGGTCACTCCCGGTGAAGGGATCTCGGATCTTTCCTCATCGAATAAGGTGCAGCATATATCATATATATCGCTATGCAAAGCAAAACTGTAGCTACCCTTTTTGAAAAATTTGATTCTACAATATCTATTAGGTTTCTTTTCTTTCATTAATCACATTAATGAAGTCCCATCATTTAAGTCACCTAAACATCACAGATAAATACGACGTACACTTATGCCATCCGCATTCGCCTCGATGTCCCCTCATGCACCGTTAGGTTAGATAACTAACGGCAGAGCAGGGCAGGACTAGCACGGGTGTAAAACATAAGTAACGTCTATATAATATATCATATATACTATATACAGTATTTATCACAGCACATCAAATGATCACATCACAGATATCGCAGCAGAAGAAACATATGAAATATTGGATATATTAGGACGTCCGTGTTTTATTTTGAGCCTCTATAAAACACGGATTCCACGGTCGCGATGAATAGCCAAACCCACACCCCTAGACCCCTACGAGAGCGGCAAGGAACCCTTCCAATTCTAGAATTAGGAGACCCGAACTCGACTCCTCGAGTTGGTCTCCCACTGGACTCTAGAACCCGGTTCCTTGTGCTCTCCTCCTTGGGTCTATCCTAGTGCGGAAAAGTAAATAATATACAAATGGTGACATCAATCTCATCCCGGAAGTGCCCCAATAAAAGAATATTACATACATTTAATTTTACATGAATGAAAATAAAAACCCTCATCTCACATAAAAAACCCCGGCTATTCAGAACGCGACGATCCAATATAACAAATCCAGCAACACATAACATCACATGTCATCAACATAAATAAATATGCGCATCCCAATTGTCGTTGACATATAGCAACGAAACCGGCAATATCGCATATTACACTTACGGTCGCAGAAAAGAAAGTGTAAAACTACAACATTTGGAATCCACAATCTTTTTAGACATCGTAAATCTGAAATATCACATATTTCGCATTTCATGCCTAACTATATGAATTCCGCATATTGTATCACATTCTAGATAAATAGACAGTATTAAACTTTCCGATCGAATAATCAAATACCCAAGATTTCCATAATTAGCTCAACACTTGAGCGGAGTTCAAAAAATTCCAGAATACGTCATAGTAGCAACGGTCCAGCCGTAGAAGGGTCAAGCCAACGCCTCACATGTGGCACGCCGTACTGCCCCAAACCCTAAGGTTCAAAAGGCAGTTCAAGACGGTCACATAATCGAGTTAAGGTTTGTTGTCTTCTAGAGGGTCCATCACATCACATGCACGTTTTTCCGAAAGATTTAAACTCGAGAAAAATTCAACATTTGAAAGTTTTTCGTGCCGGGAAAAATTGAGTTAATGATATCCGTTCGAACATTTTAATACTTTCTAAATTATCCGGAAAACAAAACAAAATTAAATTCTCCGATCGAATCGACGATTACAAAATAAACCCCAAAATACTCAACATTTGAGTCAGATTAAAAATACCCAGAAAATATAAATCATAGAAAGAGAAATAACTGTGCAAAAATGAGTCCTTAATTCCTCATTACTGCCGTGGATCCGCGGCCCAAGAGAGGTACGGCCGCGGTTCCGCGGCGATTTGTACGGAACATGGGCTCGTTTTTCACAGAAATGCTTATATTTCCCTGCTGAGTTTTTTAGGTATTTTTAATACAGAAAAATCACAGATTTAAAAAAATGTCCAGAGAGGGGTTTAAAATGACGTATCCGGGTTCGTTCGGAGTTTTAACTTCGTTAACACATCGCCTAATGCTCTAGCTAGGCTCTGATACCACTGTAGGGTTTCTAGGCACTCTAATAAGGTTCTATAATGTATCAACCATGCCCGTTTAAAATTTTAGCCGTGCCGAATAACCCTAAACAAGATCGTTGCTAGAAAATTAGGGTTTCATATACTAGTAAATCACATTTACTACTAAGTGAATACAAAATACAATCTTTGTAGATCGGTCCTTCACTTCAATAGCTCCTTGTTGAAGTCCCTTCGCTGCGATCGTGGTTCTCCCGGACTCTTGCATGGCCTCACGAGGCGAAAGAAGCGTCCTTGCTTGAAGTCTTCGAAGCCGAAGATGATCTACGTCGAGAGAATATCAACTCAAGCTACTACTTCACTAACTAGAGAATTAGTGAAGCAAACACCCTATACTTAAGTGCTAGTCTAGTAGAGGATGGAGAAATAGGAAGTGGGTTCTCTTTAGAATTTTATTTCTCACAATGTTTCACTCTCTCTTGAAAACCCTAGCTAGCTTTTCTTTTGCTCAAAGAAAGAAGAAGATGATGAACAAAAGAAAAGATGAGGATAACGATCAAGTGAGTGAGCTAACCATGGTGAGTGAGTATCATATACTAACTCATGTAGAGACATTACCATAGCTAAGTGTGATGGTTAGGTTAAAAATCCAAAGTAAAAACAAATTTAGTGGACTTTAGTCAATGCATCCACAAGCTTCCACAAGCTTCATACATTTTCTAATTTTCCACTAATTTTGTAATTACTTTAAATATATTAAACCCAACATAACAAATAGCATGGTGTAAGTCTCATACACCCATGAATGTTGTATCATCAACTATGATACAAAAAGAAAACACATTTTAATATATATCACATATATATTAAAGTTGTGTATATGTGAGAAAAATGCTAAAGTGAACAAGTGTTAGTTAATGTAAACTAGTATATCAAATATACAATTATACAATAAATTATTAAATCAACACATGACTTAATAATCCGGTCATATCACATATAACCGACTAACATCCAATGTATCGACTTATCGAATCAACACTTAATTCAATAACCCGGCTATATCACATATAACCGACCGATACAAGAACTCGCGAGAATAGAATACGGTATCACATACACGCATTATTCTCGGTCCCGCACATATCACATATGCGCTCCTATTTCGTTTTGCTTGAGCCAGTAAAAGCTCTATGTAGGACTCTAAAGACTCGTCAATACGCCGACAGTAGGTGATGATCACATCACGCACCCACAAGCCGTCAGCGGTACTAGTTAGACGTAACGGCTACCCGAGTATTGAGCGATCAGAAGATCAGCAAGCAAGCCCGCTCCAACTCCTGTAAAAACCTGCCGGTAACACTTCCCGTACAGTCCGGTCTCCTCGTCTGATATGTCGCATATCAAGTCTAGGGGTGGTAAACGTCAGACCCCAATAACCGATAAGTCTTGCCGATGTGAGGCTCATAACGGGTCGAGAAAACTACTGGTAACACTTACCAGTAAATCTCTAACTCAGCCCTGGCCAAGGACTTCCCTGTTATGGCCAATCGAGCACAGCGCAATATCAACCCCCAATACCGGGAAAGACGAAACCCCTCCTATCGCTCATTGCCTTCATGTGACTCGGGACTGTACCCAAAAACCACCGTTTTGCACGCCCTCATGGACGTGGTAAGGTGGAAATCAAAGCACAGTGGGAATCACACAAGACTCTATGACGATCTCGGGTCTACAGACTAACCTGCACAAGTGTCACCAGAGAACTACCATCTGACGTGAGGTATAATACCATCTGGGAGTTCTCGGCGAGTCCGTCCAGTGTACCCAGTCTCCACTGAGCACCCGTATACCATCTCTGATGTCAAACACCAATGGATATGGGATCATCCATCGCCCATCTCATGGGTCGAGAAGCGTATACGCTAGTCTACACTGGTATATCGATGCCCTGTCTCGATACACCCAAGACTAGGAACATTAAAGGATGTACTTATGGACTACCATGGCCCCACTAGTATGATCTGCATCACAGTCGAGGTAGTCAAGTACACATCCTAAGGGCTTTATCAACATGTAGTTATAAGATAGTATCAAGAGACAAGTATACATGTTAAGATAAAGAGCAACCAGATAGCATACTATCATATCGAGCAAGAAAGTCCTCTCTATATATGTCCAAGCATCCAATATAATATACATCATCTGTACAATACTGGCCTCTAGGGCATACATACAACTAACAGCGATCAGAAGATCAACAAACAAGCCTGTACATTCTCCTGTGAGTCCAATCTGTAACACTCCCGTACAATCCGGTCTCTTCATCTGATATGTTGCATATCTAGTCTAGGGGTGGTATACGTCAGACCCCAGTAACTGATAAGTCGTGTCGATGTGAGGCTCATAACGGGTCGAGAAACTACTGGTAACACTTACCAGTAAATCTCTATATCAGCCCTGGCCAGGGACTTCTAGTTATAGCCAACCGAACACAGCACAACTTCAACTCCCTATACCGGGAGAGACGAATCCCCTCCTATCGCTCATTGCCTCCATATGATTCGAGACTGTACCCAAAAGCCACCATTTTGCATGTCCTCTTGGACGTGGTAAGGTGGAAATCAAAGCATATTGGGAATCACACAAGACTCTATGACGATCTTGGGTCTACAGACTACCCTGTACCTGTGTCACCGGAGAACTGCCATCTGACGTGAGGTATAATACCATCTAGGAGTTCTCGGCGAGTCCGTCCAGTGTACCCAGTCTCCACTGAGCACCCGTACACCATCTCTGATGTCAAAACACCGATGGATATGGGATCATCCATCGCCCATCATATGGGTCAAGATGCGTATACGCTAGTCTACTCTGGTGTATCGATACCCTGTCTCGATATACTCTCGACTAGGAACAGTTATAGGATGTACTCATCGACTACCGTGGCCCCACTAGTATGATCTTATCATAGTCCCAGTAGTCGAGTACAGATCCTAAGGGCTTTATCAACATGTGAGAGTATGACAGTAAACTAATACAAGTCAATATGTTAAGATAAAGAGAAACCAAATAGCATACTATCATGACGAGCAAGAAAGTCCTCTCTATATATATCCAAGCATCCATTATAATATACACCATATGTACAACAATGACTTCTAAGGTATATACATAACTAACATTAAGAAATTAAATTTGTATTAATTAGGATTGATAGGGAATAAAGGTATTTAAAGGGGAATAGATTTTGGTGTTAAATAAGGTTTAATGGGGGAATTCAAAAGAATTGTGGCAGTTGAGTTAGGGTGTTGGGTTATAGGGTTAGGGTTTTGGGCTATTGGGTCTTGGGAATTAGAAATTAAAGAAAATAGGAAAAGGGCTAGAATAATTTTTAAGATAAAGAAATGGGATTAGGGACTTTGGGTTAAGGAAGTTAGGTAAATAAAAGATATAGGCCTGGCTTGGGCGTTTGGGTTAAGAAAGAATGTGAGATTGGATTGGTTTAGGGTTTAAATAGGTTAGGCGTAAAATTATTATAATTAGGAAATAGAATTATAGAAATTGGTTATAATAAAAGGTTAGGCTTAAGAAATTAATAAGTATGTTTTTAAAATGCAATATAATAACAATTTGTGACAAAATCAACTTTATTAATAACAAGTAATAAAATAACACAATTTGGCTAATGTGGGGAATTATAAAATGAATGTAAAATAAAAAGAAATAAATTAGAATAAATAAAGTTTATTTAAATTCGTATTTGACTGTATAATAGATACTGGGTATTACGGTTGTGCATTGTCGATATATATGTGTTAGTGATTGGATTGTGGTAAGTACGAAAGTAATATTGATAAGTGGAAACGTGATTGAAAGTGAAAGCGATACGTATTTGTTCACAACCTATCTAATATCTGAATACATACGACAACCTGGAGAATGGGGAAATCAAGATGGAATTGAACTCGTATTTAGCGAGGTACAGTGATTTTGAGGATGATCATTCGATATTAGTGAGATACACACACACACATACATACATTAGGTCGTAGGTCTAGCAGAACGGCTGCAAGGTTATGTCCCGGGTAACAGCGGACCGTAGTCTCGGGCATGCACCAGACCCTTATAAATACGAGCATCCTTTCCACCAATTGATTTCATTGATTTAGTGAATGATAAATAGTGACATACACATTGCCTAGTTTGCTGACATGATACTTATATCACACTGTTCATATTCAAATGATATTCATTATTCTCATATTTCTGTGTTCTGTCGCACCTTTCATGTTTAATAATATTATACGCACATCATACATTTATTGCTATATGTATCGTCCTGACGACCTGAGTGTGTATGCTCAGAATACGAAGTGAACCCAGTCAAGGAGCAGGACCTGCCATTCAAGATCGCGGAGGTCTAGACCGCAATATCAGCGTCATTCCTTTTTGCTTTAAGCACATTGTATTTCGTTGGTTAGTTATTTCCTTCTGTAAAATAAATGTATCTCGAACTCTGTTATTGTGATATAATAAAGTTGTGAATTGCGATTTTCTTTATCCTAGTACTGTTTACTAACTATCATATAATGCTAGAAACCGAAATGTGACTACGGTGGGATTATTCCCTGACCGTATGAGCATGGGTGGTCTAGTCATCTCTCGTATACCGTATTTTCGGAAGCGGGACGTGGCATATGTTTGGCTTAAAAGAAGTGATAAAAAATTGTAGTTAATTGAGCCATGAGGGTTTGGGGATAGAACTAAAGAAGTACGGATAGAAACAATTAAAAACGACATGCTTAATGTTCATTTGATGATTCATACACTTTTATTCTTATTTTTAATTCAACCTCTTTCAAAGATCGAAATGGACGGTTTCACATTGGAGAGAAAATTGATACAAACTGAGCTAAAGACTAATTGGTTAATCATTCATATAACTTATCCTAAATATTTAGGATAAAGGCTCGTGCATGTTATTACTTTTTATTCTAGATTTTTTAGGTTAGGGATAGTAAAAATAATTGCATTTACAAAAATATGTCGGTCGTCCCTCCTGGCCACCGTCATACATGATAGACCTCAAATATATATAAGCATGGCAAATGAAACGAATCGAGATGATTCGCCTGACTCGCTTCAACATCAAGACGAGTTGGACTTGCCTCACCTAGCCAACGAGGCAAGACGAGACGAGTTCAACAGTAACGGAGTAAGAATCCACTTGCCTTGCCACCTCGTCTAAGCGATTCGCGAGGCGAGGCAAGACGAGTCGACTCGCCTGAATTTGGGTATAATTTTTTTTTAAATCCTCGATCCAGGAGAGACGAATAACGACCATTGGATGGGGTTTTTCGAGGCGAGGCGAGGCGATTCGTAAACAATCCTATTGTTACCGACCGTTGGATGCGGGTTCAAGAGACGAGTTGAAGCGAGTCGATGCGAGTCGGGACGAGCGAGGTGAAGCGAGGCGAGCGACGAGTTAGCCGAGGCGAACTCGAACGAGGCAACATTGAGGATTCCCTGAACCCACTCGGTTCGTTGAACCCGTCGCAACGATGCGATTAAAATTCGTCTCGTCGTGAGGCGAGACGAGTCGAGTCACGGTTCACTGGACTCATAGCCAGACCAGTATATCAGTATGTAAAGCCACTATGGTGACGAGAGGCCCATTGCTATTTGGAAAAGGGTAAGCATTCGTCCCATTTGAATTCATGGTGAATTAAATATAGGTAGGTGGGGTGTGGTGGCGATTGTTTACTTCTAAAAAATGAAGATTCAGATTGAATTTAAGCTAATTAGTTGCCTTAAATTTCTATTATTTGTCATCATAAAAATGAAGGGATTATCGAATTTCATTGAAAAAACCTTCCCTATAAAGACTTGTAGATTAAAATTTTCTATAAGATCCTTGCAAGTCGTTTTAAAATTCATGCAAATCTTTTTTTTTAAATAAATCTCAAAAGCTCTAAGGATTTGTATAGAAATTTCTAAGGAGGCCGTTATTGACAAGTTTTTTCCATTGCATTTTTGAAAATAGAACCATACCCAAGAAAATGGCTATTGCAAGTAGCTATTTTGAATAAACTATATGAATTCACATAAAAAACATTGGTCACGGTATCCACCTTATGTCTTTTCAGGAAATGTTTTTAGATTTTTCAGCTGATAATATGATTCCACTGTAATCATCTCTGCAGTATTAATGTCAAAAGAGAGATGTACGGAACACGTGCAAAATAAACCTGAAATTTGTTAGTCTTTTAGTTTAAATCACTTTAATTTTTTGTTTAACAAATATCTTAAATATTCTTTTAGTTAAGATAATAACGATTTTTTAAAGTTCTTTAAGACAACTAAATTATTAAATTTTAAAACAATAAAAATCTCACTAAAATCTATATTAATTTAACCGATTCTTTAAAAAAAATTGGCTAAAATACGGGAAACCCGCCTTGCTATTGTACGAAAAGCAGGAAATCCTCCTAGCCTTGAAAACATATATTTTACTCTCAAAACCCTAATGGTGTTAATTTTTCCATCCATAAGACTTTCTTATTCCAAAAACGCCCATGAACATTTTTAATCGACCATTCTAATATTTTATTTTATTTTTCTTCATCTATTTCAAATTCATACTCTTTTAATTGATGCTCATTTTTTTTGGATGATTAGAGTGAAGATATGTAATGCTCTTTAGAGATTTAGGAAAAAATGATTTAAAAATTTTTGGAGAAGAAAAATTTTTAGCGAAGAAAGAGAAGAGGATTTGGAGGAGAAAGGCTTGAAAGCCATTTTGGATAATATACAACTAAAAAAACTAACGGCGTTAGATTTATGGGATGAAGTGCATATTTTTTAAGTTTACGGGGGTTTCTTGCTTCTCGGGCAAAATTGAGAGGGCTTTCATGCATTTTAGTCAAAAAATTCTCAAATCTTTGTCTATGTTAAAATATACAAACGTGCATCGCACGTGCTAAATACCCGTATAAATAATACATATAGTATACAAAGCTGTATTGGGCCTAGGTTTCGGCCCAAAGGGCCTTCGTCCTGCAGGGACGTATTAGAATATAAAATATATTTGTTCAACGCTCATCATAATTTCGGAGTATTGAAGCAATGGAAGGGACATTTCACACTACCGGTTTTATTTTTGTCTATGAAATGTAATGCATGGCAAAATAGTTTCTGCCCATACCCAAGGGATTGAGATTCACTGCTATTTTCTTTTATAATATCAAAACATTCATGATAGCAGTTCATGGTCTCTGAGCCTTCCTGTTTCACTCCTGATACCCCTAGAATCTCTCTCTCTCCCTCGCTCTCTCTCTCTCTCTCATTCTCATGTATATATCAAGAGAACAATTAACAAGCAAGGCATATTCAAAAGGAGAGAAACAACAAAAACGTTTGGTCAAGGCCTGCCACACACTCACTGGACAGTGGACACATGCATGCATCTTTTTATAGTCTGCATACAGACCCAGTAAAGGAAACATGAGATAGTCCAGAATGGTCACTTCATCATCAAAGCGTGAAAAGAGCAGAAAGAGATTACTTAAGTCACAACAAAAACTCTCATCTCCCATCTCCCTGCGGTCATCTCCGAGTAGTTATTTCCTCGAAGCTCGCATCAGTACGAGCCATGGCTTTTGTAGAGGAATTGAGCTCGCATAGACTCTCATGTGCGTGTATTGGGATCTGACACGGCACGGCTTTGTGCCCCTTCATGCATAGGATTCTTCTTTGGGATAGCAGAAGAAAAGGTACTGATGCTCCTGCGCTCCATTGATTATCATATAACCGAAGATTAAATATGTCAGAAATTTTAATTTGGTAAAACTAGCGGTCCGGGTTAAAATGATATTTATTTATGAAAAATAAAATCCATGCTATTAATTTATCCGGAAAACGTTGAAATTTAATGTTATTTATTTGTAACGGACAAAACCATGGTATTTATGTAAGAAACGTTTAAATTTATTGATATTTATTTCGTAAAAGACAAAGTCAATAATATTTATTTGAAAAACATTGAAAGTTTATGGTATTTTTTTCTAACAGACAAAATCCATGGTATTTATTTGAAAAAGGGAAAGTTCATCGTATTAATATCTAGTGCTATTAACTTATAAAACTTGGAAAGTTTATGTTAAATAGAGTAAGTCTGGAATTTATCGGAAAACAATGAAAGTTAATGTTATTTATTTGTAACGGAAAAAGTCCATGGTATTTATCTGAAATACATTGAAAGTTGACGATGTTTATTTGTAACGGGCAAAACTCATGTTATTTATATGCAAAACGTTGGATATTTAAGGTATTTTTTATGGACAAAATTCATGGTATTTATTTAAAAATTGCGAAGGTTTATCGTATTTTAATGAAAATCTAACGGTATTTATATATAATACATTGAAAGTTCATGGTATTTTAAGAAACAACTATTAGGATTTTGAATTGTTGGCATACTTATAATTATTGAAATTTTTTGAACTAACGGTGCATTTATAAATAGTGAGGAGTTGAGATAATGGCAAGATCGTAAATAATAAAAAGCTAGCAAAACTTTGCCTTGATCTATCTAAAATACCTCCACCAAAATATTAAATTTAACAAAAATACCAGATGTTTTGCAAACAAATATAAAGGTATAATATATTACTAAGGTCATTTTGAGAATATTATCAAATTTCCACTTCTCATATAACTTTATATTAGTATTAGTATAATGATTGTTTTCGAGAACAATGAGCAATAGCTAAGTTGGTATGACAATTCCTCTCCTAGAATCAGTGTGAGAGGTTGATCCTCATCCCCGGAAGAAGAAATGACTACAATTTAATGCTTTCGAGGTAAATTCATGGCTCTTGGATGAGCGTGTACTGTGGGTTGTGTCTGGACCGGTTAAGTCTGCTTATGGGCCAGTTATTCTAAAAATGTTTTGGAGCCTGGCTTTGTGAGGTGATTTATCTTTAAAACCACTCATTGACAGTAGAAAAAGATTACTGCACATGGGGCTGTGCATGGGATGGATTGGACTGGTTTTGGACCATAAATGAACCCTCACCCGCTAGTGCGGACAGGTTTTTTAGCCATTTTAAACCCGCAAATTGGAATGGGTAGATAAACCCAAACCCAATGGGTACAGACGGGTTTCGGGCTAGGGTACAGGTTTCATTAGTTCGTACGGGTTAAACAAGGTTTCGGGTAATAGCGGTTTCACATATTAGGTTTGACTTTTAATTTATATGAAATAAAACCATAAACCCTTAACTTGATTGTAATTAAACCATATTTTTTTAGCATCTATTGATATTAGAAGTTGAAACCTTAGTAGATACGTATGATGGAGAAATAAAATGATATCCTATTTAATTTAAGGAAAGAAGATAAAATGATAAGATAATAGGGAAAAACTAGGATAAAAGAAAACGCAGCTTAATTAAACTTTAGATTTAAGAAGTAATAAAATAGTTTAGATAACCTATATAGGTGTAGGGTATTGATCTTAGCCATATAATTAAATTTATTAAAGACTCGGATATTTATTAAGCGGGCATGTTCGGATCGGTTGCAGACCAATACGGGTTACAGACGGGTTCGGGTTCGGGTTCGGGTTCAGGCAGGCTATTGAAAACTTAAAACCCGTCCTATTTAAATGCGAGCGGGTTCGGGATTTAACCTGTCACTTTCGGACGGGTTTAGTACAGTCATTTTACCCGTCTAAAGCGGACGGATTCAGACGGATAACGGATCCAAACTGACCCGGGGAACACCCCGTCTGTACAACACATCCACCTATTAATAGAGAGAAAGCAAGGGGCGATATTTGGGCAGAGACCCCAAACTATTTCAAAAGATGTTAAAAGACCTAATATATATATATATATATATATGAATATTTCAAGTTCCGTGTGTATTCTAAATTCTAATTGAGAAAAGTTTTCAGATATATCAACTTTATCCTTTCTCAATCTATACTTTTCTAACTTTATTTATTTATTTAGCTTGACATGTCAGAGTTAACATGAAATTATCTATAGCGAATCTATTGTCTGTTTGTGGTACTCTGAGTAATCCTTGGCTTCTATGGGTAAGCACCCTTTTGATTCTAAATTGAAAGATGCCAGGTGCGTAGCTCAAACCAAAAAATTAGGCGAGATATGGGTTAAACTTATCCCTGGCAGTTCCTAATTCTTGGAAACAAATTCGAGTGATTGGCATATCTACTCCTTGTTATTTGTATGTCTTGATCCCTATGAACTCTTCATTAAAGCCTAAACCTAGAACCGGGACCACGCAGGATTTTGGTATGTGTTTTGATTCGTAGGTAGCCACTGTCTGGAATATACGAGCAGCAGTATCCTTGCCAAAGAGATGCACAAGTTGTTTTAAACTTCATACAACTTTCATGTGTTTCCTAGTTGCTTGGATTTTGATACTTAATAGGCTATCAGTTTTAGAAAGTGACTAATGTGACTATGGGAACATAAGGAAGAAAAGAGCCATGGGTGGATAAATATTTTATGCAGTTCAAGAAAATCCCCTGCCATGACTGTGGTTGCCATATATGAGAATGGCAGCATAGAAATGCAACAATTAAAGAAAATTGCATGTACGGATATCTAATATGTTGCAAATCATAGCCATGAAACCTTAGGAGATGATCTTAATTGATAACAACTGATGTAGAATTGGATATTTACATTAACCATATGTTTTGATTTTGTGAGAACCAAATTCAAGTGAGATATTTGAGGTGTATAGGCTCTGTACAAGACAAGTTATTATTCCAAACTTCTGATATTTGGTTGAATAGTTTCCTTCCATTAAACTTTCTCATGCAATTACATAATCTCTTCCTGCTTTCTGAAAGTGTTAAATCTGCGGAGTTTTAATTTGACGATGTCAATGCAAACTTTAGCGGCACAAAACACTGATGGGCATACTTTCTTTAACTCGGCCTTCAAATGAGTTGAGCATTGAAAAGAAAAGTTACACAAAGAGAGCGTATACATAACTTTCTGTAACCGCTATCTATTGCTTGTCTCATTACTGAGAACACAATGCCCATAGAGTTCCGAAACATCAACCCTAGGTTCAGGGATAACCAAAACCGGCCTCTCCTTAGTCAAAGTCACTCCCGGTCTCTCACATAAATCAAACTTCTCCCCTTCAGGCAATCTCCATTCAAACAAATGCAGCATCGTTGCCACCACGAGCGGCAACATCCTCTCGACCAATGGCAATCCTGCGCATCTCCTCCTCCCCGATCCAAACGGGAAAAACCTGAACTCTTTTATACGGTGTGTTGTCAGAAATCTCTCTGGCTTGAACTCCATGGGCACATCCCAAACCTTGGGGTCCATATGTATGGCCGACACATTAGTGACAACACAGGCACCTTTTGGGATTAGGTACCCGCCAATGATGCAAGATTGGCTAGGCACGCGTGGGACCAGGAGCGGAACCACGGCGTGGATGCGGAGAGTTTCTTTGATTGTGGCACGCAAATAGTGGAGCTTGGGGATGTGGGATTCATTAATGATTTGGTGTCGGCCGACGACCATGTCAAGCTCTTTTTGGACCTTTTGCTTGATTTGCGGTCGGTGCATCAGCTCTGCCATCACCCACTCGACAGTAGTGGAGGTTACACCGGTTCCTCCCACCATGATGTCCTGCTTAGACATGATCTTAAGCTTAAGCATTCATGTGTCATTGAAATAATCTTTCATCTTATACGATGTCTGCGACCTATTAAGTCAAGGTTGTGAGTTAGATTGGCTCTTGGCTGTCTATGTCTTTATTAGTCGGCTGTCCGAAGACTATAATTGTATGCAACAACGAACAAGGGTTTGAGATTTGAGGCGCTCAGCGTGTCACCGATGACATGACAAGATAAATGTTCGGAACATCTCTTGTGTCACCGAGTTGAATGTGTTTACCTATATATAGCACAGTATAGTCTTCTAAAGAAAAAAAATGACTTAGATTAGACATAGATGATGGCTACACATAATATTAACCTGATGTGGACATGATACTCAATCTTAATTATTGAGCTCAATTGGTGGATTCTGATTAAATTGAAAGAATGGAAAAGGTGTGTTAAGGTAACCATCACTCACATTAGGCATGATTTGAGTTTATGGGCCAATAGGAGAGTGGCATGCCAAACTAACATTAACTTTGTTTGTTTAAAATTTGAAGACCGAGAAAGGTGGTGAATTGACCTCTGCTATAATCATCTTCAATCACCATTTGTATTTGGCAAATCCCTATTGCTTTGGATTAAATTAAGGAGAATGATACCTGCTATTTTTTGTGACATTCTATTAGCTCAAACGAAAGTACGTGTACGTGCACTATTATTCTTCATGTTGTTAAGGATTAAGGATTGCGGCTGGCTAGCTATCGTTTGTCTAAATTTTAATAGAATTATCACCTTATGTCCAAACCCCGTTATGTCACCATCCTAGGATAATCGTATTATATTTAGTGGAAATAGTGCATGCTGATAATAGTTTTGTAAGAATCTCTCTTTCATCCAATGGTGAAAAACTTAACTGACTTCATGTAATTTGCGAGCTGCTAAATTATGTGTTTTTTGGATCATATTGGTACAGTCCTCTGATTTGGACCTTGTTGCCAAATTAATATTTTATTTATTATTATTTGCTATTAAGGTGATTTTGCAAAAGGAAGATGATAAAAGTTGGAAGAAATCCGTAGCTAGCTATTTCTTGGGAAAAGAATTTGGGCAATCTAGTGGTTTAACATTACCAAACAAATTTTAGCTCTTTGGAACCTTTCCATAGTCAAGTGTGTGTGTGTGAACAGGAATATACATTGCCATATCATTTCCACGTATCACTTTTATATACACGGAGGGAGAGAGAATAATGGAAAAAAGAGGCCATAGGAGTCTTTTTCATTAGATGGCGTCAAAAATCTATTTCCTCCGTGATTTTTTGAAACGATCGGCACCCATCATTATCATCTTTATCATGTAAGATGTGGATACACTAAATTTCATGTGATTCCACCACTTTCTAACCGTTGGATTAGTAATGTAAAAAGTTCTATTGTCGGTAAACCGTTAATTTTGCACACAGTAAATCAACGGTGAAAAGGTGATGGAATCACATGAAATTTGGCGTGTCCACATTTTACATAATAAAGACGATGATGATGGATGTCGATCGTCGAAAAAAATCATGGAAGGTGTATTTATTCGACGCCATAGAAGAAAATTCCCTCCTATATATGTCTCTCTGTATATAAAGTTTTATTGTCAGTAAACCGTTAATTTTACACCCACCATCAAATAACCCAATAAATGAATTGGTTTTTACGGTCGGGTCCGTCCATCTTGATCTACACATAAATAGTATATTTAAGTTGTTTTAAATATTGATTTATAGATAGATTTAGTTCCCCCAGAGATCATATTGGCACCTAGCTTCTTAGTTTCTATTCACGGATTTCAGAGGACATCCTGAAACGGAGATACTACATCTTAATTAATTTGGAGCCTATCTACAAGAACTTATGGGATCAAATTTCATGACAAATCTGTGTTTCTGATGGATGGTTATGCACGGATTAGTTTCTTAAGTGTTAAATTGGAAATACTCGCTTCTACTGCTATTAACATTATCATGATCATGCCATTGATAATTCTAGTAAAATAAAGAAAAGGCACAGATGCATGCAGCTTGAGACGGAGGAAGACAAAGATTACCATGATCAAGCCCTTGAGGTTAGCCATTGTCAATGGAGTCATCGAATCTTCCCTTAGTTTCAGAAGAATCGACAAGAAATCACCTCTGCCATCGTTCTTGCTTTCTGCTACCGTATTCAACCTATGCTCAATGATGGTGTCATACAATTTATCCAACCATGAAACTCGCTTCTTGATCTCTTGCTCTATCCCTTGCAAATCGAACCATGCAAGTATTGGTAAAAAATCCGAAACATTTGGCTTTCCCAAAAGCTCGATGGTCTCGATCACCGCCTTCCTAAATCCGACACCAGTTTCTTCCCATTCGAGTGTCTCTCCCCAGCACATGCTTGACAACAAATTCAAAAACGCTGCAAATGCTTGTTCTCCTAAATTCACGACGTTTCCTCTTTTTGCATAAATCTCGCAACACATTCGTTTAACTTCTTGTTGCCTTCGACTCGAACAAGCGTCCAGAGTTTTAGTACTGAGCAGTTCGTGGAGAAAAACCCGACGCAGCATTTTCCATGTGGGTCCATAGGGGGACCGGACTAAGTTACATCCGCCATATGAAATTACTCTTGCCGCAACCGGTTGATCGTGGTTTGAGAAAATTATGTCGTTGTCTTTGTATATTTCTCTTGCGATCTCTGGGGTGCTCACCACGATATAGAGCTTGGTGCCGAGTTTGAGCTTCATTATAGGGCCATAGGCTTGAGAGTATTTGGAGAAGAGATGGTGGAGATTTGCGCCAAGGAATGGGAGGTTGCCGAGCAGTGGAAAACCTCGTGGTCCCGGTGGCAATGTGAGCTTCTTCTTGTTTTTCGTGAGTACAGATTGAGACCAAATGATGGTTAGAAAAGCAAAGAAGAATATGAATGCTGTTTTGAGGAGCTCGGTGAGATCATCGAGCTCATTGATGGTTTTGTTGGTAGAAACTTGAATATTCATAGCTCACTGATATATACGATGGCAGAAGAGAGACAGATATATATAATGGAGTGAGAGAAAGGGGAAGGCCCTGTTTACAGGAGAACAAATTGTATAAGATGTTGTGGAGTTACGAGGTTTCAGTGGCTAAGGAGAGTTTGAAGAGGTAACCTTGTTACTACTACTATTATTATTTTTTGGACGGAAAAGAGGTAACCTTATTGACAAAGGAAATGTTTGCATACTTCAGCTCTCAAGTAACGGGTGATCCTCTCTTTTATTTTTTGGGGGCATTATCATTGTGAGTGATACGTGGACAATGAGGACGACAACTTTGATACATGAAGAAATGAGTCACATGACCATCTAGGTCAGCCTATGATATTCTTGCTCTCTACTATTCAATACATGGTTCCCACAAATATCTTGGTGCAGGTCCAAACAATGAGCCCCACAAATTTCTACCTGCATTCGGGTCACATATAGCTAGTCGAGCTTTGAGCTTCAGAAAATTCTTGCAGCTAGCAGAATCTGAAGCATATCCTACCTGTTAACTGAATGGTCCATTCAGTCATTGCCATCATAAATTTACTCAATCCATAAGATTAGCTTTCTCTATTAGTTTCGCCTTTGACATCCGTCGCAGTCGTGACAACCTCAGAGCGGTCACAGTAGTATCCTGAACTTATATATTGTTGAGATGTAAGAGACTAAAATTGTCCAACATTAGAAAAACTATGAGAGGATCATGGATATAAGATAGAAGATGGTCCAAATCTCAACAAGACTTGAGTCTTATTGTTGGAATCCACTTATATCAAAAACTCATGCATACTCATAGATAAAATATATAATCACCTCCCTCGTTTTTGAATATAAATATATAAAAAAAACTCTAATATGGTATCAGAGTCAATGGCTCGATCCGAAACCTCAACGATACCTCTTAGAGAAGCGGGCTACAAGCACCAAGAAAAAAAATGCCTTTGAGAGATCTAGTACAAGTGTTATGCAACTCACGTAATAACCTGGAGTGTTGAGATATGAGAGACTAAAATAGTGCCACATTGAAAAAACCATGAGAAGTACATAGGTATAAGATATAAGATGGGCCAAACCTCAATTAGGCTTGAGTTTTATTGTTGGAACTCACTTATATCAAAAAATCGTGTACACTCATAAATAAAATATATAATCTCGTTCTTGAATATAAACATATTTAAAAAAAACTCTAATACACACACACACTTATGATTTATGATAGTTTGTGCATGTGCTGATCAATTTGGATGGCAGCTCAGATGATCGAGACGTGATTATATGGATCACGTTTTTGTCACAGATTTCGTTGGCATATGACGTGAAGCGTGGCGAAATAGAGCACCATTCCCATGGTGTATGAACTAGTACACTAGCAGGGCCCATGATCAATATCATGATCAAACTGGCACTTGCCTTTATTGATAAAACTGATCAATAATGGCTCTTAGTTGAATGAATTGAAGCCCGTTCATCCACACAGAAAAAAAAATTGACAGCACAACGCACGCGCATGCACGATTTCTCATTTCACAACCTCCCTGAGATGAGAACGATTACTGTTTGGTAATCAATCACAGCATGCGGTTTGATCCTCCCTCGGTTATGCCTGCTAAACTGAGAAAGCTTCAACCATCATATTTGCATGGCTTTTTCTTACCAGCTTCAAAGTAGGTCATACTCAACACCTTTTTCTAAATTTGGTGACATTTCATTGAAGCCTTCACTGTGTATGTAGCTTCAACTAATTATCTTCAGTCTGAATGTTGTTGCAGTGACCATAAACCTCATTGTTCAATCTCACAGTAGCATTTCTATTTTCAGTTTCTTCACTTTAAAACCTGCATCTTTTTTTATTCTACTTGGTGAATGCAATGTAAGCTCTCATTTTGATATCTTTCAAGTTCTCATTTCGATTTCTCGCCCTCCACTGTAATCCATATTAGGGAGATCCCCTAGTTTTTTCATATATTAAACTTTTACTTCTTTTAACAGGAAATATAAAGATATTATTGTTCAGAGATCTGGAGGTAAACGCAGAGCTTAGGCTTGTGCCCACTCTACCTATAGCAATGTCATATTCCTCCACTGTCAGAGGCGACGGAGGCCATACTTGGTTTCGGTCTCAACTGGGACCGATATATCCGAGGCCGCACTTGGTTTAGGTCTCAACTTGGACCATCAAAATCTTAGGGGATCGGGGAAGAAAAGCCACTTGTGTCGCAAACATTACTTTATGATAATGCTCATTGGATGAAATGACAGTTGCCTATCATTCAAAATGGACCTGTGCAAACAATGTGTGTAGGATAGTCGCTGTCCCAGTAGTATGAAGGCAATGTTAAGGGGAAAAGAATCTTTTTGTTGGCTCTTGCGTGCATTTGTGAATACAACAACTAAAATTCAGTAACCTTTTTTGCCTGTTTGTCTGATTTCACTTTGTAAAGATTGGGTGCACCTAATGTTCATATCCATTTTCTTAAAGTAAAATTAGGATTTAGCATTATTTCTTTTAAGCTCACAAAAATGTTGCACAGTTTGTCAACAAACTACCAAAAGGTTTGAAATCTCTTGATAAAATGCTATAACCACACATCTTAGTGTTATTTATCTCTACATGTTACATGATCATTTTGCTCTTTTAATAATGACAATTAGTTAAATAATTATTTTATCAATACTTTGGATTTATCGTTAATTAATTAACCGCAATCGTGATGGCGATGGCGAGAGAGGAGGCTGGCAACGGCAATGAGAGAGGATGGTGAGAGATTTCTAGGGCGGCACTGGGTCAAGAGGAGTCATCGGGGGTGGTTAGGGATAGGGTTATGGTGAAGTCATGGCTAGGTTAAGTTCTGGCTAAGTGAGGACTAGTTTAAATGAAGAAGAAGAAGATGATGGTGGTGGTGGTGGTGGTGGTGGTGATTATAAGGGGGAAACATCGAGGTGGCATGGGTAGCATGGAGGTGAGGGGGCAAGGAACAAAAGAAGAAATAGATGGAGGGTGGGTGGCGGCATTAAGAGAGGGGTGGTGTCGAAGTGGTATATGGACACTACTGCAATAAGGAGCTGTCCCTAAGGCTATAGTAATCTATAGTGGCAACTTTTTACTGTCCCTACGGATTAATCCGTAGATCCATAGGGTTGCCCCTACGGTGCCTTACGTATTAATTAAAAAATATTAAAATGTAATATTTTATTTGGCCCAGCGGAGCCGCAAAAAAAATCCCTACGGATTAATCCGTAGGGGCAACGATGAGTTATTTATAAAAAAATAAAGCTCAGTAATTTCCCACTGTCATCCCCAAAATTTCCTTTCTCTCCCATTATCGATTCCCGCGTGCGTCTCCTCGCCACCACACCTCGTCGTCGGTACACCCATCGTCGACTTCGTCGTCGTCGTTGGCAGCACCATAGTCATTGTCGAGTTTGTCTCGTCGTCGACCGTGTCTCGTCGTCAACTGTGTCTCGTCGAGCTCAGTAATTCTCCGGCGAGCTCGTTGTCGGCTGTGTCTCGTCGTCGTTGGCCGCACTACAGTCTCCCGCCGGCAAAACTACTTTGAGGTGAGTTAATTTCCATTTTCCCCTTATAATTATGCTTTTTTGTATTAATCTTAATTTTAGGGTTAGGGTTATAGCTACATCAGTGTTAATTGGGGGTTAATTAAGTTAGGGTTAGGGTTAATTAGGTAGGGTTATGGTTAGGGTTCGGTTTAGGTTAGGGTTAGGGTGAATTATGTAGGGTTAGGGTTAGTTTGTGTTAATTAGGGTTGGGGTTTGGGTGATGATTAGGGTTAGGTTAATTTGGGTTAGGGTTTGGGCTAGGATTAATTTTGATTAATTAAGTAAAGTAGAGTGTATTTGTGTTAGAGTATTGATTAGGGTTAGGGCTAAGTTAATTGGGTTAATTAGGGATAATTTGAGTTAGGGTTAGGGTTAGGCTTAATTTGGGTTAATTAGGTCAATTTGGATTAATTGGGTTAATTTTGGGTTAATTACGGATAATTTGAGTTAGGGTGATGATTAGGGTTAATTTGGGTTACTTAGGCTTAGGGTTTAGGGTGCACTAGTTCATTCAGTAGGATACTCGATGATAACGTAAACGTACAATTTTACCGTAAACGCAAGAAAAAATTACCCTAAACTAAAAACTTCGAACCTTTAATAACGAAACGTAAACATAAAACCTATTCAAGTTAAATGTTCAAGTTAAAACCAATATATGATACTCGATGATAATATGAAACTTTCATATTCTCATCAATACTTATATGTGAAAATTAAAGCGCGACTTAGTCCCCGTCTATCGGTTAACATACGTTCGATATTCGTCATGACATAGAACTATACGAAAGTTGTTAAATATCGGATGGTATAGTTCGGTACTAATAACCATCATGTATTCTATATGACGAGAAGATTCAATCGTATGATAACTGATAGATTTGTCCAGTGTGGACAAGTTAGAAATATATAAAGCAAACACCTGCATTCACTTGTGTTTTCATTCGTTTCGAGTTATTTCGTCGGTACTTTTCCGCTGGTTCTCCGTGTACAAAGATAGGTTAGATGTTCATTTCAACTTTGTTTCACAGCGTTGAAATGATTATCTATTCTATTACAGTGTACTCGGAGAACAGAGGGGAGGTGCTGCCGAAATTTACTCGAAACGGATGAAAGCACAAGCGAATGGGTGTCTGCTCTATACATTCTTAATGGGATAGAAGCCTTACCCCCGACAGCCGAAACACACACATACAATACGAATACACAACAAACACACACACAAAGCACATACACACTAACAACCCTAAAGTTAAGCGAAATCATAAATTGAAACACACATACACAGAATACAACTCATACTTGGGTATTTTCAAATCTAACTTTGTTTATCTACAATTTATTCTTTTCAACGACAAACTTGCATCTACGGATTTTCTTCTTTGTTGGTAACCATCCCGTTCTTAGATTTCTTAATATAGTCATCATAACCTACAATTTATATGTTATACAATCTAACATGGCCCATGAGTACATCAGAGTTAAAGACTGGATGTACGTGGATTGGAAACAACGTATGCAACCTAAGTTTGTCGCAGGAGTTGCTGCTTTCATTAAATTTTCATGCTCACATAATAAGATCGTGTTAGAGAAGATTCTCTGCCTGTGCAATAGATGTGGGAATAAGTACTGGCAAAGATAGAATTCGTAGAGCTTCACATCGTTAAATATGGTTTTACTAGACTTTATATAACTTGGCTAGGTGCGCACCTGGGCCAGTGCGCACTTGGCTTGATGTGCACCCGACGGGGTGCGCACTTAGCCAAATGGGCAACTTGCACAGTACGCACCTAGCACGATATAAGTATGGTCGAACCCCAATGAAACAACAGTCCAAAAATATCAAGACTTTGACTTTGAAGATTAAAAAGGGCTTTTTTCCCTTTTTCAAAGTCTCTTAACGTGCGAACTTAAAATTTTCAAAGCCTTCTGACGTGCGCAATTAAAGAAAAAGAGGAAGAGAGATTTGCGCACTAAGAGCAGCTCAAAACTCAAGATTTTGTTCTTGGGAATTCAAGATTAAGATCCCGATTGGTTATCAAATCATTATGGGGGGCCTTTTATAGGCTTACATCTTTTACCTTTTAGCCCCATGGCTTGTACAAAATTGGCTTTTGCCTATTTAAAACAAAAATTACATTCAATCTCTTCCTTTTCTTCTTCTATTTTTGGCCGGTCCCTCTTCATGTTTGGGCTTGGGCTTGGGCTCGGGCCCACTTGGCTCGGGCTTGGGCTTGGGCCCACATGACTTTTTGACTTTAATTTTTGTTTTGATTTTGAACTTGAGTTTGATTTCTGATTTTGGCAATTAGGTGTAATTTTCGACCCCAACACCGCCAAGACGCGATTACGGAGTATTGCATTCGTCGGGTAAGGCGTTGCCACGTGTCTTCCGGCCATTGGTCGCTTCTCTTTCACGTGGATCCGAGCAGATTGAACAACGTCGTCAGGAGATACGTACGGATCTCAAGATCCGTCAGGAGATACGCACGGATCTCAAGATACCTGCCATGCGCCATATGGCACCGGGAATCAGGAGACGTAAATGTCAACGTTATGGCGATCATGGCTTCCATTGCTCGGAAGCCCTCTCACAAGGCCGCTAGGTACCTTCCTTCATGATCAATTCGCGACGAGTAGATTCTTACTCGGCCTAAACTGTAGATCAGAAGCACTCTCAAGAGGCCGCTATGTTGCTTTCTGCCCGGCCAATTTACAGTAAGCTCGGCATAAACTATGGTTCTGAAACTCTCTCACGAGACCGCTGGGTAGCTTCCTTCCCGACCAACTCGCAGCGAGTAGATTTCTGCTCGGTCCAAACTGTGGGTCGAAAGCCCTCTCACGAGGCCGCTGGGTAGCTTCCTGTCCAGCCAACTCACAGCGAGTAGATTCATGCTCGACCCGAACTGTGGGTCAGAAACCCTCTCACGAGGCCGCTGGGTAGCTTCTGTAAGTCCATGCTACCTCTCCCGGTACTTTCGGGCATGCGGAATTTGATGAAAAACGATTTTCTTAGAGGTGGTAACATGGACTTAAAACCCGGATCTTTGTTAAACGTCTAACTAACAACCTAACTACGAGTTCCTAACTACTCGGTTAGGGGGTTATACCTTTCTTTTTCTCGAACTCCTTCGTCTTCAAGCTTCGATGGTCGTCCGAATCGGCTTCTCCCCGTCGTCTCCTTGCGCCGAAGATAGATCCACCTGAAAGCTTCAACCTTTGGCTCCTTCTTCGAACTTTGAAGAAACTAGTTCACTCGGTTTGCTAAACCTTGTGAACTAGAGTGAGTAGAGAAGAGTTTGTATGGGATTTTATCTATGGTTCTTGATTCTCAACTCATGAGACAAGTGAACCATAGAGTCAAGAGAGGGAGAGCAAGAGGAGGAGATGAGAGCTCAAGAACAAGATAGAGAATGAGAATGATAGAATGAGAGAAGACTTTTCTCATTTGGCTCTCATAATCCATAACCATCATAACACATCATATCAATCAAGTATTATGTGATGGTTTAAGCAACCATAGCCATATCATTTCATGCACTCATTTTGTACAAAAGAGCAAGCAAGCAAAAGTCTTTGCCATGAAATGATAGCTATGGTTATCATGATGGTCAACTAGTCAAGCCTAGTCAACCGGTCAACAAAGTCAACAAATCAACAAAGTCAACAAGTCAACAAAGTCAACCCCTCAACAACCATGTCACCATAATACTTAATTAATATAATTGTTAATCACATATCATATTCTCATTAGGGTTGAGCAAAAAGTCAATAGTCAACGGTCAACTGTCAACAACCCTAATGAGAATCCTCTGCCTCTGTCTCTCCGTCAACTGTGCATACACACCCGCATCCGCGTTCCGAGGAACACGAATGCATACTGGATAAATCCAATCCCAAAAGGTACACTAGGATCTGGTTTAAACCAAAGCCCGCTAGTGTAAACTGTCCGGACACTGTACGTGCACAAGTGCACAGATGTGACCGAACCCTATCGCAAAACCATGCGACCTGTCGCAAAACCATGCGACCTCTACTCTTTTGCCTAAAGGCGAATAGCTTTCTGTGTGGGACTCTAAAGACTCGACACTACGCTGGCAGTGGGTTTAACCACAGACCGCAAGCGGCACTAGCTGCGCGTAACGGTCCCCGGGTAGATGCCGACAAGAAGACTGACGAGGTGAAACCCATCTGAACTCCTACTGAGCCTGAATGTGACATTCTCCGTACAGTCCGGTCTGTTCGTCTGATACATCGCATGGCGGGCCTAGGGGGCGGTAAACGTCAGTCCCCCAATAGCGGTACAACTCGTGTCGGAGTGAAACCCAAAACACCCTGAGATAATGTAACACCCGAGCCCAATACTACTATTTTTCTGTTACTGGTTGAGTGTTAGATATTACCCATTTCATTTATCTTGCTTGTTTGGGTCTTATTGTAAAATTTTATCTGGCTAAGTCATTTCTGCAGATAACAATTTTTAACACCTAAAATAAAATTAAAAATATCTATCTTGGCCTACTCGTCACCCCTAGCCGCGTGGTAGCGTCCATGCGTCGAGATCTTATCCCGTTCGGTGAAACGGGCGAGTTTGGACGACTACGCGCGCGTACAGGTGTCCGACTTGGGGGCATGCTTTTTAATCATAAAACATTTCATTTTAAAATTTGGAACCCGCTTAAAATCCTATTATTTGAATTCCGAATTTTTGGACCCAACCCGGGCGCGATTTGGAAATGTTTCATTTAGCGCCAAAATCCCAAATTAATAAAATATTCAAACCTTATAATATTTCGTTTATATATATATTTTCTGTTAATTTAATCATACAGAATATTTCTAAATATTTTTCTAAATATTTCTTTCAGTTTTAAAAATCCTCCCCTGGTCAATTGCATGCGATTTAACCCCGTGGGCCCTCCATTATCTTTCTCTCTCTCTTTCTCTCTCCACCTCTCACGTCTCTCTCTAACTCTCTCTCTCTCTTCTCTCTCTATATATAAATACAGTCCCCTTCACATTTTTTCCAGAGAAGCACCTTAACCCCTCGCGACCCTAACCCTAGCTGTGCCCGCCGCCACCGCAGCTCCGACACCGGCGCTAGCACCGCCGGGATTCTCGCCTTCGCCTCCTCGCCTCAACCAACCCTCGTTCTCCTTCCCGTGCGCCTGCACCCTCGCAGCAGCCTCGCCCTCGCCGCTACAGCGCCTGCGCAGCCACCGCGGCCCTGCACGCCGTTGAACCGCCGGTTTTCGCCGCCGACGACCCCGTCCTCTTGTCCCCGACCTCGCACGCTCCTCAGTAAGATAATTCCTTTCTCTTTTCTCTTCTTCTTCCTATCTCGGCTAATGCATTCATCGGCAGATTTTTTGCTCGCGATCACTGTTCACCACTGGAGCTCTGGTGACGTCGTCAACCGTCGCAACCCCTCTGCTGGTCATCGTAAGCCCTCTCTCAGATCCTCCTCCCCCTTTTTCTTGGTATTTTCCTTGCGTTTCTTGCTTCTTGTTTCATACCATAATCTCTTGTTCACTGTCCTCTTTCTCGCCGGAATCCGACGATGCCGACGACGTGATCCGACGTTCCAGCAAGGTACCCCGGTCCGCGTGGTTCCATTGTTCGTCGTTTGGGTTCAATCCGTGAACCGTGCGTCCGTCGCGAGTTTTCCCGCCGACGTTACGTTCCATTTTTCCCGGTTCGCGACCCGTCGAGGCAAGTATCACTTGCTACATGCTATACTATACAATTATATATGTTTGACTCATTAAACCTGCAAAACTTAACTCGGTATGGTTATTTTCTCATTTGGTTGCAATATGACATATATCATTTTACAGTTAACATGGAAATTACAATTTGCTACTATTAACCTACGAACCAAGTTTACATGTTAATCCCATTTTTCCGTTAATAGATGATAGCCTTTACACATGTAGTTCTATTATATTCGGATATTGATATAACGGTATTGCACCATCATTTAATCTGTTGCACCGTGAAGGGTGCTCAAAACCTGTTAATATGATAAAACGGCTGCACTACATTAATGCACTATTGTGATTGAATGAACTGCTTATTGTTGTTTAATTTATTGCTTATTTCTGTTTAATTTATTGCTTATTTCCTGCTGTTAATCCCCTGTTCGATTATATATCTGTTGTGAGCACACCCACGACAGTGTTACATCTTGACTTGACTTTGTTACACATGATATACATTGATACACCTGACATGGTACCTTTTCCTATTGACTTGACCTGATGTACCATGACCTGACCTGTTACTTGATCTCATGCCTAATGCTAACAAACCTGACTTGTTGTCCTCATGGACCATTCCTGTTGTCTATCCAGACAAACCTACTGTTACCTGATCTAGTGTTGGCATTAGTTCTTGACTACTGAATACCTGACCTGACACATATAACTTGGGGGTATGGGGAAATCAAAGGTGTAAACTAAAGTGTAACTTAAAAGGGTATTACTTGATCCGTGGTCCCGGGGGGTAACGGGACAGAGCCATTCGTGACTCTTACATTTTCCTGATCCGTGGTCCCGGGGGGCAACGGGACAGAACCACTATTGGTTCCCATCTTCCTGATCCGTGGTCCCGGGGGGTAACGGGACATATCCTTTGAGTTACATGGAGGTTTACACAAATTTATTTCAAAGACTTTAGAATAGAAAACCTGTTAGAACAGTTTAGTTACCCACTGCACACTACCCTGCACTGCTTGTTTCCTACTATTGCTTTATTCATGTTTATTTCTGCATTGCCTATTACACTGTGCATACTATATTATTGGTTGAAATGACGCGCTGACGTCTGGGTTTTGCATGGCCCGGATTCTTTACCACTGTCGCTGTCCGAGCAGGAGTATTTCAGCCAGCAGGCTGATTTGTGAGTTCTGTAGTGGTTAGTTTTATTTCCTGCACTCTTATTTCCAGATGTGAGCCCGCATTATGGGACATACTTTTCTATTATTGTATTGGATCATTTGCTTCCGCATTTATTTATCATTGACTCTTATTATTCTGGATTGTGGACATGTTTTAGATAGTTTATCTTGTTCTTGATATCTCTACAGCCGTAATGTGACTGTGGATGGGTACTTCCTACCCACAGGTAGTATGGTTGGCTATGTCACGTGCCCAATCTAGCGTACTCTAGGAAGCGGGGCGTGACATGGTTCTTTTGGTATCAGAGCCATAGGATAGTCGGGTTGATTCTTTTGTAGTTGGGTATTGTACCCAATACACGAATCAGAATACCCGTGTTTAGGAAACATGTCCTGCCACCTTGACCTTTTTACCATTCTTGAATCACATTCTTCCTGACTATATCTTTTACGATGTGCAAACTTCCTTTGCATATCGATTCGAAAACCCGATTCCTTGTTATCTCTAGGACTTAGGCGACTTGGATGGAGTTATGTAATTATGGCTATGATACCGCGGCATAGTTACAATGCGGTACTCTATTTAAGTATCTTGGAGTTCTAGCCTTGATCTATATTCAAAATCTATCATCATGCTAATGTTGGGTATTTTGAGTTTAGGATTATGGCCGGTAAGAAATTGAAGACATACCAGAGGCGTGTGGACGAAGCCGCCATGCTTGGAGTGATAAGAGGAATGCTGGAGAATCAAAGAAACAGACCGAGCTGATCCAGCAGCAAGCGGACTCGTTTCGGGAAGGTTTGCAGATCGTTCAGCAGTCTGTGAACAATGTTGGAGCTAGACCAGTTGACCGAGTAGGGACCGTAGCAGATTTCAGGTGGTTGGGTCCGTCTACATTTACTGGTTTAAAGGAGCCGTTGCCAGTGGAGCAGTGGCTAGTTGACACAGAGAATTTGCTGATTGCGGCACAGATTCCAGAGGACAAAAGAGTTGATGTGGTGCGCATTCAGCTAGTGGATTACGCTCGAGAGTGGTGGCTTGTGGAAGAGACCCGTTTGCCCAAGCCGATCAAGCGGGCGGATTTTTCTAAGAGTTTCCTGGAGAAGTTCTTCCCGCGGACTGCACGGGAGGAAATGGAAGAGAAGTTTTGGGATAAGGCAGAATGGAGCCGGCAGTTGTTCGCGATTTTATGGACGTATTTGAAGTTACACCGGGTTTACCGCCGAAGCGAGATGTGGAGTTCGCGATTGACCTTATTCCTGGTGCAGCGCCAGTATCTAAAGTGTATTATCCAATGGCACCAGTAGAATTGGAAGAAGTTAAGAAACAAGTTGCTGAATTGCTTGAGAAGGGTTGGATTCGAAGCAGCAACTCGCCTTGGGGAGCTCCAGTTCTTCTAGTAAAGAAGAAGGATGGCACGAGAAGGATGTGCAACGATTATCGAGAATTAAACCGGGTAACTATTAAGAACAAGTACCCGATCCCTCGCATTGGAGAACTTTTTGAGCAGCTTAGTGGCGCGAGGGTATTCTCGAAACTGGATTTGCGATCCGGATATCATCAGGTCCGAGTGAAAGCAGAAGATATTTGCAAGACGGCGTTTCGAACTCGGTATGGACATTACGAGTATCTAGTGATGCCTTTCGGAGTAACGAATGCGCCGGCAGTATTCATGGACTTGATGAACCGAATCTTTTCACCGTTCTTGGATCAGTTCATTGTGGTATTCATTGACGATATTCTGGTTTACTCGAAGAGTTTGAAAAGCATGCTGAGCATTTGAAGATCGCACTGCAGACGTTGAGACAGGAGAAATTGTATGTGAAGATGAGTAAGTGCGAGTTTTGGCTGGAGGAAGTAAGGTTTTTAGCGCATGTTGTGTCTGGCGATGGCATTGCCGTCGATCCAGAAAAGATTGCAGCAGTTTGAGATTGGCCTATCCCAAAGAATGTTGCTGAGATAAGAAATTTCCTTGGATTAGCCGGATACTACAGGAGATTTGTGGAGAACTTTGCTCGTCTGGCAGAGCCGTTGACCAAGCTTACGCGCAAGGAGGTACCTTTTGTATGGGCGGATAAGTGTGCGTTAGCTTTCGAGACGTTGAAGCAGAAGTGGATAACCGCCCCTATTTTGACCGTGCCAGACAATTCCGGAGGATTGGTGATTCACAGCGACGCATCTGGGAAAGGATTGGGATGTGTTTTGATGCAGCATGGGAAGGTAGTAGCATACGCATCAAGACAACTGAAGACCCATGAGAAGAATTATCCAACTCATGACTTGGAGCTTGCGGCTGTGATCTTCGCTTTGAAGATTTGGAGACACTACCTTTTGGGCGAGAGGGTCGAAGTTTTTACAGATCATAAGAGCTTGAAGTATGTGTTCACACAGAAGGAGCTTAACATGAGGCAGCGTAGATGGTTGGAGCTGATGGCTGACTACGATCTTGATCTTAAGTACCATCCGGGGAAGGTTAATGTTGTGCTGGATGCGCTTAGTCGGTTACCAGTAATTCAGGTGTTAACTACGCAGAAGGAGATCGTCGCAGATTTTCGAAGATTTGACTTGGAGGTTGTGCTACCGCGTTCTATGGGACAGTTGTTGCAGCTGCAAGTACATTCGTCTTTGATCGAGAATATTAAAGAAGCTCAATCGCAGGATCCTAGACTGCAAAAGTTTCGAGAGCAGGTTGAAGCCGGGTTACGAACAGATTTATTGATCCACGAAGATGGTTAATTGAGGTATGGTAGCCGTTTGTGTGTGCTAAAGGGTGATGTTCGTAAAGAGCTTATGAAGGAGGCACACAGTTCAGCTTATTCTGTACATCCAGGAGGCACAAAGATGTACCGAAATATTCGACAGCATTTCTGGTGGGAGGGCATGAAGCGGGAGATTGCTCGCTTTGTGGCAAAGTGCTTGGTGTGTCAGCAACTTAAGGCTGAACATCAAAGGGTTGCTGGTTTATTGCAACCACTTCCGATTCCTCAGTGGAAGTGGGAACATATAACCATGGATTTCGTGACGGCTTTACCGCGGAGTCCAAAAGGAAACAATGCAGTATGGGTAATTGTTGACCAAGGCAGCTCACTTTATTCCTTTTCGGGTTGGTCAATCAACAGAGACTTTGGCAGAGCGGTACATGCAGGAGATTGTAAGATTGCATGGAGTACCGGTGAGCATCGTGTCCGATCGGGACACTCGGTTCTTATCACACTTCTGGAGGAGTTTACAGGAAAGTTTGGGGACTCGATTGAAATTTAGCACAGCTTATCATCCTCAAACTGATGGTCAGTCGGAGAGAACGATCCAAACTCTTGAGGATATGTTGAGAGCATGCATGTTGGACTTCAAGGGGTCTTGGGAGGATCATCTACTTTTGGTGGAGTTGTTTTACAACAACAGTTTTCAGGCAACTATCCAGATGGCTCCGTTTGAGGCTTTGTATGGTCGTAAGTGCCGTTCACCTGTTTGTTGGGATGATGTTGGTAAACGAAGATTATTGGGACCAGATTTGGTGGTACAGACAGTGGAGAAGGTTAACACCATCAGAAAGCATATGAAAGCAGCTCAAGACAGACAGAAAAGTTGGGCTGACACGTCAAGAAGACCTCTAGAGTTCGCCGTGGGTGATTTAGTATTCTTGAAGATATCACCGACTAGAGGGGTGATCCGTTTTGGGAGTCGAGGGAAGCTTAGTCCTCGATTCGTTGGACCCTTCGAGATATTGGAGCGCGTTGGAGAGGTAGCGTACCGTTTGGCGTTACCGCAGTCCTTGGCAGGTGTGCACGATGTGTTTCACGTATCTCAACTACGAAGGTATGTTCGAGATGAAACACACGTCTTGGATCATTCGGAGTTAACTGTACGGGAGGACCTAACTTTTGAGGAGCGACCGGTTGAAATCATGGATCGAAGGGAAAAGGTTCTTAAGAACAAGGTTATCCCCCTTGTGCTAGTTTCTTGGGGTAATCGATCGCATGGAGAGTCCACATGGGAGCGAGAAGACGAGATCCGACAGAACTTCCCTCACCTTTTCCTGTAGTTTTCTATCTTGTATTCTTGGAATTTCGAGGACGAAATTCTTTTGTAGTTGGGTATAATGTAACACCCGAGCCCAATACTACTATTTTTCTGTTACTGGTTGAGTGTTAGATATTACCCATTTCATTTATCTTGCTTGTTTGGGTCTTATTGTAAAATTTTATCTGGCTAAGTCATTTCTGCAGATAACAAATTTTAACACCTAAAATAAAATTAAAAATATCTATCTTGGCCTACTCGTCACCCCTAGCCGCGTGATAGCGTCCGTGCGTCGAGATCTTATCCCGTTCGGTGAAACGGGCGAGTTTGGACGACTACGCGCGCGTACAGGTGTCCGACTTGGGGGCATGCTTTTTAATCATAAAACATTTCATTTTAAAATTTGGAACCCGCTTAAAATCCTATTATTTGAATTCCGAATTTTTGGACCCAACCCGGACGCGATTTGGAAATGTTTCATTTAGCGCCAAAATCCCAAATTAATAAAATATTCAAACCTTATAATATTTCGTTTATATATATATATATTTTCTGTTAATTTAATCATACAGAATATTTCTAAATATTTTTCTAAATATTTCTTTCAGTTTTAAAAATCCTCCCCTGGCCAATTGCATGCGATTTAACCCCGTAGGCCCTCCATTATCTTTCTCTCTCTCTTTCTCTCTCCACCTCTCACGTCTCTCTCTAACTCTCTCTCTCTCTCTTCTCTCTCTATATATAAATACAGTCCCCTTCACATTTTTTCCAGAGAAGCACCTTAACCCCTCGCGACCTTAACCCTAGCTGTGCCCGCCGCCACCGCAGCTCCGACGCCGGCGCTAGCACCGCCGGGATTCTCGCCTCCGCCTCCTCGCCTCAACCAACCCTCGTTCTCCTTCCCGCGCGCCTGCACCCTCGCAGCAGCCTCGCCCTCACCGCTACAGTGCCTGCGCAGCCACCGCAGCCCTGCACGCCGTTGAACCGCCGGTTGTCGCCGTCGACGACCCCGTCCTCTTGTCCCCGACCTCGCACGCTCCTCAGTAAGATAATTCCTTTCTCTTTTCTCTTCTTATTCCTATCTCGGCTAATGCATTCATCGGCAGATTTTTTGCCCGCGATCACTGTTCACCACCGGAGCTCTGGTGACGTCGTCAACCGTCGCAACCCCTCTGCTGGTCATCGTAAGCCCTCTCTCAGATCCTCGTCCCCCTTTTTCTTGGTATTTTCCTTGCGTTTCTTGCTTCTTGTTTCATACCATAATCTCTTGTTCACTGTCCTCTTTCTCGCCGGAATCCGGCGATGCCGACGACGTGATCCGACGTTCCAGCAAGGTACCCCGGTCCGCGTGGTTCCATTGTTCGTCGTTTGGGTTCAATCCGTGAACCGTGCGTCCGTCGCGAGTTTTCCCGCCGACGTTACGTTCCGTTTTTCCCGGTTCGCGACCCGTCGAGGCAAGTATCACTTGCTACATGCTATACTATACAATTATATATGTTTGACTCATTAAACCTGCAAAACTTAACTCGGTATGGTTATTTTCTCATTTGGTTGCAATATGACATATATCATTTTACAGTTAACATGGAAATTACAATTTGCTACTATTAACCTACGAACCAAGTTTACATGTTAATCCCATTTTTCCGTTAATAGACGATAGCCTTTACACATGTAGTTCTATTACATTCGGATATTGATATAACGGTATTGCACCATCATTTAATCTGTTGCACCGCGAAGGGTGCTCAAAACCTGTTAATATGATAAAACGGCTGCACTACATTAATGCACTATTGTGATTGAATGAACTGCTTATTGTTGTTTAATTTATTGCTTATTTCCTGCTGTTAATCCCCTGTTCGATTATATATCTGTTGTGAGCACACCCACGACAGTGTTACATCTTGACTTGACTTTGTTACACATGATATACATTGATACACCTGATATGGTACCTTTTACTATTGACTTGACCTGATGTACCATGACCTGACCTGTTACCTGATCTCATGCCTAATGCCAACAAACCTGACATGTTGTCCTCATGGACCATTCCTGTTGTCTATCCAGACAAACCTACTGTTACCTGATCTAGTGTTGGCATTAGTTCTTGACTACTGAATACCTGACCTGACACATATAACTTGGGGGTATGGGGAAATCAAAGGTGTAAACTAAAGTATAACTTAAAAGGGTATTACTTGATCCGTGGTCCCGGGGGGTAACGGGACAGAGCCATTCGTGACTCTTACATTTTCCTGATCCGTGGTCCCGGGGGGCAACGGGACAGAACCACTATTGGTTCCCATCTTCCTGATCTGTGGTCCCGGGGGGTAACGGGACATATCCTTTGAGTTACATGGAGGTTTACACAAATTGATTTCAAAGACTTTAGAATAGAAAACATGTTAGAACAGTTTAGTTACCCACTGCACACTACCCTGCACTGCTTGTTTCCTACTATTGCTTTATTCATGTTTATTTCTGCATTGCCTATTACACTGTGCATACTATATTATTGGTTGACATGACGCGCTGACGTCTGGGTTTTGCATGGCCCGGATTCTTTACCACTGTCGCTGTCCGAGCAGGAGTATTTCAGCCAGCAGGCTGATTTGTGAGTTCTGTAGTGGTTAGTTTTATTTCCTGCACTCTTATTTCCATATGTGAGCCCGTATTATGGGACATACTTTTCTATTATTGTATTGGATCATTTGCTTCCGCATTTATTTATCATTGACTCTTATTATTCTGGATTGTGGACATGTTTTAGATAGTTTATCTTGTTCTTGATATCTCTACAGCCGTAATGTGACTGTGGATGGGTACTTCCTACCCACAGGTAGCATGGTTGGCTATGTCACGTGCCCAATCTAGCGTACTCTGGGAAGCGGGGCGTGACAGATAACACTGGAAGCCCACCAGTATATCTCGTTTGCCCTGGCCAGGGACTACTCGTGTAATGGCTCTCCTAGACACAGCGCGATGTCAACCCCCAATACCGGGAGAGACGAATCCTGTCTAACCGTCACTGCCTCCAAGTGCTTCGGGACTGCACCCAACTACTACCTGTTTGCACGACTCCTTTGAGCTGTGGTAGGGTAGTAATCAAAGTGCAGTGGGAACACACTCGAGGCGAAGTAACAGTGTCAAGTCAGCGGACTAAGCTGTACTCATGTCACCTGGGAACTGATAACTGACGATAGGCATAATACCAACTAGTCAGTTCCCGACGAGTCCTGTCCAGTGTACCCGTAAACTAACGAGCACCCGCATACTATCTCAAGTACGACGCACTGACGGCTGTGGGACAGATCGTCTCCCACACTGGGATGAGAAGCGCAAGCGCTAGTCTACTCCGGAGTATCGATGCCCTGTCTCGATAGTCCTGCGACTAGGGACCTGCATAAGGATGTGCTTATAGATTACCCAGCCCTACTGGTGTGACTGCCATCACATCGCTGGTAATCAAGCAAAGATCCTAAGGGCTCCACTAATGTGTATAGGTGATATACAAATATAAACACATGTACACATTGAAGTAGAAACAAACCAAGTAGCATACTACTATTTTGAGCAAGATTGTGTATACAAGGTGAATATCCCAAGCTTCCATTAAGTAATATACAAACTAGTATGATACAGTAATGGCCTCTAGGGCATATACACTAACAATCTCCCACTTGCACTAAGGCCATGTACTGGCGTATCGAAGACCTATCATCTCGATCAGCCGCTCGAACTGAGTCTGGGGCAGGGCCTTGGTGAATGGATCTGCAGTGTTATCTTCTGAAGCGACTCTCCGAACCTCGATCTCCTGGCGATCTACGATCTCCCTGATCAGGTGATACCGCCTCAAGATGTGCCTGGATCTCTGGTGGGACCTGGGTTCCTTCGCTAAGGCTATAGCCCCGTTGTTGTCGCAATACAGAGGTATTGGATCAACAATGGACGGAACCACCTGAAGTTCTTTCAAGAACTTCCTCATCCAGACAGCTTCTTTTGCGGCATCAGATGCAGCGATGTATTCTGCTTCCATCATCGAGTCTGCAACGGTTTCTTATTTGGAACTCTTCCAACACACCGCCCCTCCATTGAGGGTAAAGACAAAACCCGACATGGACTTGGAATCATCCTTGTCACTCTGGAAGCTGGAGTCAGCAAAGGCCTCGATCTGGAGGTCTTTTCCGCCATACACCAAGAACATCTCTTTAGTCCTTCTCAGGTACTTGAGAATGTTCTTTACTGCTATCCAGTGCTTCTCCCCAGGGTTTGACTGATACCGGCTTACCACACTCAGTGCATAAGCTACATCCGGTCTGGTACACAACATCGCATACATTATAGAGCCTACCGCAGAAGCGTAGGGTATAATAGACATGCGATCCCTTTCCAAATCAGTCTTGGGAGACATCTCTTTAGAGAGGGTGATCCCGTGACAAGCCGGTAGGTTACCGCGCTTGGAATCTTCCATACTGAATCTTTTCAGTACGGTGTCGATGTACCTGGACTGAGAAAGTCCTAATATCCTCTTGGATCTATCACGATAGATCCGGATCCCCAGGATGTATGAGGCATCACCCAGGTCTTTCATGGAGAACCTGTGCGACAAGAACCCCTTGACAGATTGTAGCATAGGAATGTCATTTCCTATTAAGAGAATGTCATCCACGTATAAAACGAGGAATACTACAGTTCTCGCTACAAATCTACTATAGATGCATGGTTCATCTGGATTTTTGATAAAGCCAAATTCCTTGACCGTCTCATCAAAACAGATGTTCCAACTCCGCGATGCCTGCTTTAGTCCGTAGATGGACTTAAGCAACTTGCACACCTTTCCGCTGCTCCCACTCTGAATGAAACCCTCTGGTTGGTCCATATAGACACACTCCTCTAAATTTCCATTTAGAAAAGCGGTCTTTACGTCCATTTGCCAGATCTCATAATCGTGGAAGGCAGCAATGGCAAGAAGGATCCGAATGGATTTCAGCATAGCCACTGGAGAAAAGGTTTCGTCATAGTCCAAGCCAGGTCTTTGACGAAAACCCTTTGCTACCAGTCTAGCTTTATAGGTCTCAACCTGTCCATCTACACCAATCTTCCTTTTGAAGATCCACTTGCATCCTACGGGTTTTACCCCGTCTGGAGCAATGTCCAACGTCCATACCTTGTTGGTGTACATGGACTCCATTTCGGTCCGCATTGCATCCAGCCATTTTACCGAGTCAACGCTCTGAACGGCCTGCTGGAAGCTAGTAGGCTCATCATAATCTATGATGCAATCCTCTCTATCCCCGTCTATGAGAAAACCGTAGTATCTCTCGGGCGGATGAGTCTGCCTACTACTCCTGCGGAGCGGCGTAGGAATGTCCTGTTCTTCCGAACCCTCTGGTTCCACTAAACTTTCAGTAATAGCCCGTGGTTCTAAAATTTCTTCCAGTTCTACTGCGCTCCCACTAATTTCCTTTTCTAAGAACTGGTGTTCTAGAAAGTGGGCATGACGAGAAACAAGAACTTTTTGTTCCTCTTCGCAGTAGAAGAAATATCCCTTGGAATTCTTTGGATATCCCACAAACTTACACTGTACTGAGCGTGCCTCGAGCTTGTCCGCATGCTGCTTTTTAACAAAAGCTGGACATCCCCATGTCTTAATGTGCTTAAGATAGGGTCTCTTCCCACACCACATCTCATATGGTGTAGTAGGCACAGTCTTAGTTGGAACTCGGTTCAAAAGGTATGCAGCTGATTCTAGCGCATACCCCCAGAATGATCGCGGTAACTCAGCGTTACTCATCATAGACCGTACCATATCCAATAGGGTTCGGTTCCGTCTCTCCGATACACCGTTATGTTGCGGAGTGTATGGAGGAGTAAGCTGAGAGAGAATTCCGTTCTCTTTTAAATAGTCCAGGAACTCGGCACTCAAGTATTCACCACCTCGATCCGATCTTAGAATCTTGATACTTTTGCCGGTTTGTTTTTCTACTTCATTCTTATATTCCTGGAACTTTCCAAAGGCTTCGGACTTATGTTTCATTAAGAAGACATAACCGTACCTTGAAAAGTCATCCGTAAAAGTAATGAAGTAAGAATAACCGCTTCGTGCATGTGTAGACATTGGACCGCACACGTCACTGTGTACGAGTCCCAAGAGCTCGCTCGCTCTTACTCCGTGTCCAGTAAACGGAGTCTTTGTCATCTTTCCTTTGAGACAGGATTGACAAGTGGCATACGATTGATATTCGAACGCATTCAAATATCCTTCTGTATGTAACTTCGTCAACCTTCTCTCATTGATGTGACCCAGTCTACAATGCCATAAGAAAGCCTGATTGATTTCTGGAGACTTTCTTTTGTGTGTATTCTGGACATTGAAAATCTGTGGTTGGTTTAATACGTATATACCATTACTCAATGTACCTGACCCAATCAAAACTTGATTAAGGTGAATGTTTACAACATTGCTTACAAACGCAAATTCATAACCTTCTTTTGAAACCAAAGATACAGAAATGATATTACAAGTTGCGTTGGATACAAAAAAGCAATTACGCAAAACCAAAACATGTCCATCTGACATTCCCAGGTGATAGTCCCCCACGGCTTTAGCATCCATGCTAGCTCCGTTCGCAACTCTGAGGGTCATGTCACCTGCCTTTAAAACCCTACGGTTTCTCAACGCCTGCAAAGAATTACAGATATGAGATCCTGATCCGGTATCCAATACCCAGGAAGTAGAGTTTATTGAAAGACAGTTTTCAATAACATACACACCTGAAGCTGAAGCTGCAACCTGCTTCAATTCCTGTGTTCTGGCCTTCCAAGCCCTGCAATCATTCTTCCAGTGTCCTTTCTTATGACAATAGAAGCATTCTTCCTTATCCACAAGCTTCCCCGCTTTCTTTGTTGCTTTTGCTTTTCCCTTCGTATCCACTTTACTAACACCGCCCCTTGGTTTGGCGGGGGCTTTCTTCTTCTTTCCCTTGGCTTTCGCCTTGGACTTAGAAGAAGATGATCCTCCTACAAACAAAATGGATATTTCCCTACCTTTCTGTAGGGTGCCCTCTGCGCTCCTCAGCATGTTGAGGAGCTCTGAAAGTTTAACTTCTTTTTCTTGTAAGTTGAAGTTCAGTATAAACTGGGCGTAAGTGGAAGGAAGGGACTGGAGAACTAAGTCCGTATAGAGCTCACTCTCCAATGTGGTTCCTAGGTCCGCGAGCTCCTCAATGTAGCCGATCATCTTAAGCACGTGCTCTGCTACTGATGATCCGACGGCCATCCTTGCCGAAAATAACTTTTTCGACGCTTCGTATCTTGCGATACGAGACTGCTCTCCATACAGTTTTTTTTTATGAAGAAATATAGATTCCAGGTCCATATTCTCGTGCCTCCTCTGATGTTCATTGTCCATAGAGGCAAGCACGAGGCACTTGGCCTTCGCGCTATCAATCTCCCAAGTCTTACGGATTTCCTTATCCGCGATGCTGGAAGTGGGACCAGGGACAGGGGGAGCTTTGGTGGTAAGAAGATACCCCAGCTTGTCGTAAGTGATTGCCATTTTGACATTCCTGAGCCAATCTTTGTAGTTTGGCCCTGTCAGTATGTTTTTATCTAGAAGTAACTTAAGTCCAGTCATGTCGATTGGTCGGTGCAATTAGGAGAGAGAAGAAGAAACACTCAGCATGATGCTCTTGCAAGTTTAGAGTGGTTTTTAGTTTGTCTAAACAGGATGGCTCCCACTGTTTCTCGAATCCCTCCTCAAACCAAAAAGGAAGAATTAGTCAGGATCAATCTCACCGTACAATACTTGCTTAACCGTTCGGCCAGGCCAGTGTCGGTACTTCGAGGGAGGTTTTCCAACGCTTTCGCGAAGTTCCTTAATTAAATAACCTCTTTTCCCTGGGGGCGTAGCCCCGCTAACACCTTTCTAGACACCTACTTGGTTTATAGCATTGATCGTTAAGTGAGAAATTTCCCGAGGAGTAGCATATACTCACAGTAGGATCGGGATCCAAATATCATCGCGTGACGAAACTGAAGGAATCCTACCAGAATCATCACACTCCAAATGGTATGCAAATCTAGCAAGTTTCTGTACTTATGAAACTCCCGATGTGGATTTTTGCCCCATGCTCTTATGACCTTGACTTTGGCCAAAATATCATAAGTCACATGTCAAGTTCTACCCGTCATTATCCAGGTTAATTTGGATCCATCCGTACCTACCCTTGACTTTGGCCAAAATGGCAGTACGACTGTCCAAAACCAACGCATCTATCTATGCTACACATGAACACCCAATAGCTACCAATCACTATGCCTTGACTTTGGCCAACATACATAGCTTGAATACTATTGACTATTCATGTGAAACGACGGAGGGCTACGAATGGTTTTGGTAAAACCGTGAACGTAGTGAACTTGATATAGTCGATGGAACGAGATAGCTTTTAAAAGGAGTGGCTCAAGCTCCGCATTTAAAAGTTGTTTTTGAAAAGAACCGAGTGGTTTTTCGAAAGTGTTCCAACGACTTTAATCTTGGTTTATTATCTTGCATTAGTTCTTTTAATGCGTCCCATCATTTAAACCTACCATTGCAGAAAACAACCAAAATATGACGTACGCTTATGCCATTCGCATTCGCCACGGGGCCCCGTCATTACCCGTTAGGTTACTTAACTAACGACAGAGCGAGGGCTGGGCTAGCGCGGCTGTAAAACATAAGCAACGCCTAAATAATATCATATATAGATATATTGCAATGATAGCCATTTCAGATCACAGATGAATACATTGGATATACTAGGAATCTGTAATTCGTACGAGCCTGTAACGAAAAGCAGATTACACGGTCGCGGTGAATAGCCAATACCCCACCCAAGACCCCTACGGGCGCGGCAAACTACCCGCCAAGTACCCGAAGCGAAGCAACCTCCCTCATCTCCGTGAATAGGCCACTCGGCACTTCGGCATACCCGGTAGTTTGTGCACCCCCTCGATGGGTCTATCCTAGGAGCAAAAACAGTAAAAAGAAATTATACAATGACGGCTACAACCCCGACCCGGTTGTGCGGCCATACAAATAATAATTACATCAATTTACAAATTTACATAAATTGAAAGAAAAGAAAAACTCTCGTCTCACAACCCCCGGCTATTCACCCGCGACAATCCAACATATTCATATACACATTCCAGCAACATTACAGATCACAGATTTGTATAACCCCCACTAATCGTCATATAGCGATTAGCAGACGTTCAATACAAATATCACATTACAGAAAAACCCGTCAGCTAAAGTCTTTTAGAAGTTCGATCAAAAATGAGGATTTATAGGCCCCAAATACAAAATTTTCGTTCTGGAAAATCTGGGCAGAAAATACATATTCCAAAAATCCCAAAACAGCCCCAGAAAGACACTGCACCAAAGATGGACCTCGGCCGAGTCAACTCGGCCGCGGAACCGCGGCGGGAGCGTGCTCCTGCCGTGTTTCCGCGGCGTTTTGACTCGATCGTTGGACCAAATTTGGTGGTTATTCTAACAAAAGCCTGAGCCGATTTTTAAGATGAAAATTATCAACTTTTGAACAGAATAAAAATCGGCAGAAACTTGACAGTTTTGGGTTCGTTTTGCGATTTTTCTTTGATCGATCTTCTAGCTACTTTGCTAATATGTTAGATAGAGTTTAACCTGGCTCTGATACCACTGTAAGTCCATGCTACCTCTCCCGGTACTTTCGGGCATGCGGAATTTGATGAAAAACGATTTTCTTAGAGGTGGTAACATGGACTTAAAACCCGGATCTTTGTTAAACATCTAACTAACAACCTAACTACGAGTTGCTAACTACTCGGTTAGGGGGTTATACCTTTCTTTTTCTCGAACTCCTTCGTCTTCAAGCTTCGATGGTCGTCCGAATCGGCTTCTCCCCGTCGTCTCCTTGCGCCGAAGATAGATCCACCTGAAAGCTTCAACCTTTGGCTCCTTCTTCGAACTTTGAAGAAACTAGTTCACTCGGTTTGCTAAACCTTGTGAACTAGAGTGAGTAGAGAAGAGTTTGTATGGGATTTTATCTATGGTTCTTGATTCTCAACTCATGAGACAAGTGAACCATAGAATCAAGAGAGGGAGAGCAAAAGGAGGAGATGAGAGCTCAAGAACAAGGGAGAGAATGAGAATGATAGAATGAGAGAAGACTTTTCTCATTTGGCTCTCATAATCCATAACCATCATAACACATCATATCAATCAAGTATTATGTGATGGTTTAAGCAACCATAGCCATATCATTTCATGCACTCATTTTGTACAAAAGAGCAAGCAAGCAAAGTCTTTGCCATGAAATGATAGCTATGGTTATCATGATGGTCAACTAGTCAAGCCTAGTCAACCGGTCAACAAAGTCAACAAGTCAACAAAGTCAACAAGTCAACAAAGTCAACCCCTCAACAACCATGTCACCATAATACTTAATTAATATAATTGTTAATCACATATCATATTCTCATTAGGGTTGAGCAAAAAGTCAATAGTCAACGGTCAACTGTCAACAACCCTAATGAGAATCCTCTGCCTCTGTCTCTCCGTCAACTGTGCATACACACCCGCATCCGCGTTCCGAGGAACACGAATGCATACTGGATAAATCCAATCCCAAAAGGTACACTAGGATCTGGCTTAAACCAAAGCCCGCTAGTGTAAACTGTCCGGACACTGAACGTGCACAAGTGCACAGATGTGACCGAACCCTGTCGCAAAACCATGCGACCTGTCGCAAAACCATGCGACATCTACTCTTTTGCCTAAAGGCGAATAGCTTTCTGTGTGGGACTCTAAAGACTCGACACTACGCTGGCAGTGGGTTTAACCACAGACCGCAAGCGGCACTAGCTGTGCGTAACGGTCCCCAGATAGATGCCGACAAGAAGACTGACGAGGTGAAACCCATCTGAACTCCTACTGAGCTTGAATGTGACATTCTCCGTACAGTCCGGTCTGTTCGTCTAATACATCGCATGATGGGCCTAGGGGGCGGTAAACGTCAGTCCCCCAATAGCGGTACAAGTCGTGTCGGAGTGAAGCCCAAAACACCCTGAGATAACACTGGAAGCCCACCAGTATATCTCGTTTGCCCTGGCCAGGGACTACTCGTGTAATGGCTCTCCTAGACACAGCGCGATGTCAACCCCCAATACCGGGAGAGACGAATCCTGTCTAACCGTCACTGCCTCCAAGTGCTTCGGGATTGCACCCAACTACTACCTGTTTGCACGACTCCTTTGAGCCGTGGTAGGGTAGTAATCAAAGTGCAGTGGGAACACACTCGAGGCGAAGTAACAGTGTCAAGTCAGCGGACTAAGCTGTACTCATGTCACCTGGGAACTGATAACTGACGATAGGCATAATACCAACTAGTCAGTTCCCGACGAGTCCTGTCCAGTATACCCGTAAACTAACGAGCACCCGCATACTATCTCAAGTATGACGCACTGACGGCTGTGGGACAGACCGTCTCCCACACTGGGATGAGAAGCGCAAGCGCTAGTCTACTCCGGAGTATCGATGCCCTGTCTCGATAGTCCTGCGACTAGGGACCTGCATAAGGATGTGCTTATAGATTACCCAGCCCCACTGGTGTGACTGCCATCACATCGCTGGTAATCAAGCAAAGATCCTAAAGGCTCCACTAATGTGTATAGGTGATATACAAATATAAACACATGTACACATTGAAGTAGAAACAAACCAAGTAGCATACTACTATTTTGAGCAAGATTGTGTATACAAGGTGAATATCCCAAACTTCCATTAAGTAATATACAAACTAGTATGATACAGTAATGGCCTCTAGGGCATATACACTAACAGCTTCATGCCCGGCCAATTCATAGCGAGTAGATTCCTGCTCGGCAAGAACTGTGGATCTGAAGCTCTCTCGCGAGACCGATGGGTAGCTTCCTGCCCAGCCGACTCGCAGCGAGTAGATTCCTGCTCGGCCCGAACTGTGAGTCAGAAGCCCACTCACGAGGCCGCGGGGTAGCTTTCTACCCGGCCAATTCATAGCAAGTAGATTCCCGCTCGGTCTAAACTGTGAATCCCAAGTTCCCACACGGGTAGACTCCTGCTCGATACCGAGGCATACCTATTCATGACGAACGGATTTATGTTCGGCCTAAACGGTGGATCCTAAGACCTCGCATTAACTAGCAGGCAGACCCATACTTGGCATGCATACTTGAAATAGGCAAACTCTTGTATATCCCAAGTAAAGAAAGCTCGTTCACGATCGATAGCCGGCCTAAATTTTATTCCACTCGAATCCAAAGAGGGGATATCACTGAGCTTTACAAAGCTCAGTCCGAGTTCCTAAAGTTTCTAAGAGAACACCAGTCTATCTGCACTTAGAAGAATAAACCTAGTGCTCGCTCGACTCACGTTATCTCGTCTCCGGGGTGAAGCGGGACACCGGTCTATCCACACTTGGAAAAATAAAAATAAAAATGAAAATTTTCCACACATTACAGACGAGCAAAAATATTTCATTAACGTCAAAATTATATACAATGTATTATGAGCTCCTGAGCTTCACAAAGTTGTTGCAAAATTGCCCAAAGGCTTACAATGGAAAACAAAGAAAAAAGAAAGAGAGCAGGGAGAGCAGCGGCTTCAAGTCGTCTTCTCAGCCAAGGTCTTAACGCCGCCCGTCTGCCCGGTGCCTCCACCCTTTGCCTCTTCCTCCAGAAGGTGGTATCTCGCACGGAGCTCTTGGTCATCGAACCCGAGCGCCATGTCTGTAACGGCGTCGAGGGCATTATGCCACCCAACGGCCGCAAAGTCAGCGAGATCGACGTAGAACTGGTCGGACATTTTGTAGCTCTCCACAACCTTCTCCGCTTTCACCTCGGCCCTTTTCGTCGTCTCATTAGCTGCCCAGACATTCTCCTTGAACGAGTCTCTTTGCTTCCTCATGACATCAAAGAGCTTGTTGACTTCGCCGACCTGGGTCTAGGGGCCCGGTTAAACTCAGTCAGGGCCCGGTGGGACTCCTTCAGCCTGGTGGCCTTCACACCCTCCGAGAGCAACCGTGTCTCGAGGGATGCGGTATTGTCCTTGATCTCCTTCAGCTTGGCAAGGATTTTCTCCTCGCGCGAAAATGTCTACCCGGCCTTTTTTTATCATCGGGGCAACTTTTTCGACCTCCATGGCAGCCAGGAGGGTACAGTGTTGAAGGACTTACAGAAAAAAGCGGACAACATTCGTTAGGGAATAAATAGGGGAAAAATTACTTGAAAATATTACGAAGAAATCACCAACCTAGACGGTCTCCTGGGCTATTGCAGTGACCTGGGCTTTCATAGTGCCCCTAGGTATTTTGGTCCCCACCGCTTTCTCCATGTCGGCCAGCAGTCTGTCGGCTACGGATAACCTCGACGGCACCTCAAGGCAGAGGTCGCCCTCCTGTATATGTATCCCGGCCGGGAAATCACCTTCTTGAGCTTCTTGGCTGAAGACTCGGCGGAAGAAGGCGCCTCCAGCCTCACCGGGGAAACTTGTTCCCGGGCTTGTTTCTGCCCACCACTCCTGTGCTCTTCGGGGACAGGCAGAGGGGCGGCGGTCTTTGCTGAAGGCCCCTAGCGGAGCATCCCACTCGGCGCGGGTTTGGATGAGTCGCCACCACCGCCCTTCTTACCATGTACCTTGGCGGCTACGGTGGCCATTATCTTCGACTGGTCCATGGGATCTGCGGGGAGAAACAAAAAAGGGTTAGAAATAAAAGTTATAAAATATACCAAGTCTAAATTGATCGGCTGATACCTAACTTACCAAAGAAGCACGCGGGACTGAGTCCCTCCCAGCTCAGGGCCTGCTCGGAATGCAAGGCGTCGGCGTGCTAGATCGACTCCCACCGGGACACGATTCCTGCTTCCGCGACATTCGACAGCTTGGCCTTCGGGAAATTTACCCTATGCCACTCGATGGGCACTGGCCACTACTCTCCTTTCGGATGACCGACGAAGATGAACTTTTCCTTCCACTCGTGGATAGAAGAAGGGACGACCACTACCCCCGACCCGGCCGCACTGCCCTTGAGCTTCTTAAAAAAATAATATACCCAACTCGGCTCATCCTTACGGGTACCCGGATGGTTTTTATAACAGAGAAAGGACAAGAGAAGCCCTATATTAAAGGGGATCCGATCAATTTTAAGCCAGACCAGAAATCCAAGGAGAATTCTTCACGAATTCAGTGCTAGCTGGCCTGGGGCGAGTTGAAAATAGTGAAGGACTGCACAAATCTCGGGCGAAAAGGACAGATGCGTCTCTGCTCGGAACGCTTCCAAATACAGGGCAATCTCATTGCCATGTACCTGGTCTGTTCGTTCACCCTCCCTGGCCAGACGGAGCGTGTAGCCAGAGGGAATGTGGAAACGAGTCCGTATGTCGAAAATCTCGTTCAACCTGTTCAGCACCGAGGTAGCGTCACGTGTGTTTTCGATACGCATCTTAGGGGCCTTCTTGGCCCCTCGATGACCAGGAACAAGGGAATAGCCACCTCTTGGAAGCGAACCCGACATAGAGGAAGAAGAACATTCTCAGCTATCAGAATCCGAGGAAGACCCACTAGACTCGGCTTCATAGGTCGAAACCTCATCGCCTAACTCTACTCTAACTACATCTAATAGAGGATCAGAGGAAGACATCTAACCTGATCCAAAGGAAGGGGAGCTGATGAAGTGTTTGAACTGTAGATCCGACCTAAGGGCAGTGGCGTCGAGCAATCCACAGACGACAGAAGGCAAGCGTAGCGAAGGTGTTTCGTGACGATAGGCCATCCCTATTTATACACTCAGCAAAGGCCATACAGCGGCCCAGATCTGTTCTTGCCAAAATGAAGCGTCGCGCCCAACGATCCAGATGGCGCCACGTGGTAGCCAACCATTGGATGCTTCCCTCTTATGCGAATCCGATCATCTGAAGCGATGTCTCACAATCCGTCATCCGATTGCGGCCACGTAGCATGAAATCGACGGTTAACCTATTGCCACGACGGCCCGAACAAGTGAAGCGACGTCTCCATGATGGCGTCACCCTCTGAGCGATCCGCTGACGTCATCGGGGATACGCGCGGAAGTTAAGGAGCACGGTGAAAGCCACGTGGACCCGGAATTCGGGGAGACACAAACCCCGAACGTCGTGTCATTCCTGAACGTTCCACCACGTAGATTACTCGGCAAAAAGCTGGAGGGAGAAGACGAAGCGATCCACCCATGACTCGACCCATAAAATAGGTCGGGCCAGGTGTGGGAGGGGGGGCTAATGATGATACTCATAAGTGGGGATTCCCCAGATTACGACACGTAGCAGATGACGTGTCGTCCACTAGATTCCTGGAGGCTATGGGGCTGGAATAAGTATGATACAATGGGGACATTTCTCGGCGCCTCACCTCCGAGGTAGCATCTGGTCTTTTGGGAGCCTCCCCTAAGTACCTTCCCTCTTCGCCTGACAGCCAGCCAATAGCTCGTCTCCGAGCAATCATAGAGTTGAACTTCCTCAGCTTCCTTGCTCGTCTTCGAGCTATCCCATAACTGAGATTCCTTAGTGCTCATGTTTGGCCGGGAGCATGGAGCACGAGCATCCTCATAACGGCTCTGTATATCTCGCCATGGCGAGATCTCCGCCACTCCACGTCCTACATCCCACGCCAGTGCATCTCTCCATTAATATGGACGTTACGTCTGGACAAAACTGACGGCGAGAATCTCGTAACGGCTCGCTCCGATGCGACCCCTATATAAACCCCTGCTCCAAACGATTCAGGTAACTCGAATTCAATCCAATACGCCGCTACTCTGCATGAATATTTTCCGGTACTTACTTGATAGTCGAAGGGTCCTACGGTGGTTTCCCACCCCGGGACTATCTTTGCAAGTAACCCGACGTCAACAACAATCAACAACCCATTGAGATCCACACCCAACCTCCACCATCAATCTCAACCGTTCAGTCCCGCTGGCCACAAGATCGACGGAAGACAACATCTGAGAAAGATTCCGACCTCCATCAGAGGCATCAGAGGCCAAAGAGGCTTTTAGTTGTTCCAGTTGGAAGATTCTCTATCGACAAATCCCGGCCTTGTTCCATGTGAATATTGTTCCTCCTCTCATTTTTGCTCAGGAGCACAAAATAATGTTAATTAAGGACAAATAATTATAAAATTTTCCAATGCCTAGTTATATATATAAGAAAAATACTTTGCTACCTGCCTTCCCCACATGCTACTGAGTTGCCACATGCTACTGAGGATTTATGCTTTTGAGTTGATGATTGGCTATAAAAACATGAGGAAAATGTGCAAGTCTGATAGTTTTGCTTTTGTCCCGAACTTATAATTAGCCAACAACCCATTAATCTATGTGGAATCTATGAGGTTGCTAGTTAAAGTATGGATAAATTTCAACTTGCTACTATGAACTTTGGGCTTTTTCCACGAATGATATCCTGAACTTTTAAAATAATGGATTGCTACCATTAATTTTCAGAGTATCACAAAATTATCATAACGGCGTTGACGAAAAATTAGAAAATGACTATACCTCGTCAAGCCTCCGGCAAATGCTATATATACTACTCATCGATTTGCTATACATACGAGGATAATAGAGAAAAGGTACCATAGGAAGGAATTTCCTCCTATGATGTTGAAAAAAAACGTCCTCCATAAATTTTTTTTTTTTGACGATCAGCATCCATCACCTTTATGTTTATCATCTAAGATGTGGATATATCAAATTTCATTTGGTTCTATCACTTTTTGACCGTAGATTTAGTGGGTGCAAAATTAACGGTTTACCGACAATAGAATTTTTTACATTGCTAATTCAACGGTGAAAAATGGTAGAATCACATAAAATTTGGTGTATGCACATCTTAGATGGAAAAATTAAGAGTAATGATTGCTGATTGTTGAAAAAAATGGTGGAGGATAAAGATTTTTGACGCCCAACGAAAATGACTTCGAACGTCTTTTTGTCATTATTCTCTCTCTCTCTCTCTCATGGCAATTATATCCCGTTAACAGACTTATTAGTGTGAACGTCCTGTTCATCAAGCAAAAGTATTTTAAGTACAACGTATAAGGATCTAGTCAAAACAATACAAAAGCAAATTCGAGATTAACATAATTCATTTCTTTGTCACACAAATTGCTTGAAGATAAACTATACATTAAACAAAGTTAAAACATTAAAATTCTAAAGAATTCGCTAATAGGATTGTGAAAAGGGTATAAATTCGGTAACTTATAGGAGGGTTATTTTGCAATTACCCGTTTGCTTTAATTTTTATAGATTTATGTATATGTAGGAATGTAGGAAAGTGATAAGGAAGTGCAACAGTAAGACGTTAACATTAATGCTTCTTTGTCGGTGCCAAGAAAGTGAGAAACTCAACGACTTGAAATTTATGCCGAGAGTAACAAATAGCAGTAAATATAGATTAGAATATGAACTAAATGTTACTTAATTGTTGAATTAATATGCATTGAATAAAGAGAAATACAATAAAATAGTTGTTAATAAACACTTTTTCCCACTTTCCATATGCTTTTTATGGTTTTATAAATGGAAATAGAATGAAGCGACAAGACTATAATTTTTCACTGCTTTTCATCTGTTACGTTTTGAACGAAACAAAGAAAGTGAGAGAGCAGTGCTAATTTTTTTTCCATTTTCCAAACGCCAAACATGCCTAAAATGAATTATTCCAAACTATATATCTTGTATTTTCAATTTGTGGCATGAGCCAACTTATGGTGAATCAAATTAATGTTAGTTGGAAAATAGAATCAATTGCCAACCTCCTCCCCCCATCCCCCACCTCTCTCTCCATTGACACAATGTGGCATCTTCTTCTGCCAAATTTTTGCATATTCTAAGTATGGATTCAGGCCCCTCACATTGTGGGTCAGCAGACAACAACCCACACTTGTTATTGAGGGTTCTTATTAGGTGAGAAAAATAATTGCATAATGATATCTTAGTACTAAAATTTAATAATTTTATTCAGCCCCCCTCTGATTTTTTCAGTGCCAAATGTTTGGGAACCCATCTTGAGAATATGTGATGGGTTAACAGTTGGTATGTGGATCAATAATGTGAGGATTGGTCTGTAGGACCACCTACATGATTTGAAAACACCGTCAAAGTACGCAACAGATAATCGATACGTGTGAGCTAATGAAATGTTCAAACGCAGCAACCAAGTTTGGTGCGCACTTGCACCTAATCCTGCAAACCAACGACGAGTTGCTTTCACTATTCAACGAAAAATTACAAGAAAATTTACCGTCCTCTCGATTTCATCCAAATGCAAGTCAATCTCTTTGAATACAACTCTCTCTTTTTTTCTCTCTTCTCGGCCAATCAAATTTCAGCCGTTGCCTTCAAAAATCCACTCTGGATTTAATTAATTGCTCTATAGCCGAAGAAGCTGCAGATTTGAAGGCTACTGTTGATTTGTCGGCCGCAGGCCCTTTTTTAAACTGGATTAATTTTCTTGCACATGCATTAACTTTATTTATATATTTAGAGAATAACGGAGGAAAGATGTCATAGGAGAGAATTTACTCCTATGGCGTCGAAAAGGTACGGCCTCCCTCGTTTTTTCCGATGATCGGCACCCATCATCTTCATCGTTATCATCTAAGATGTGGGTACACCAAATTTCATGTGATTCTATAACTTTTTCACCGTTGATTTAGTGGGTTCAAAATTAACAGTTTACCGACAACATAACTTTTTACATTGCTAAATCAACGGTGAAAAAGTTGTAGAATCACATGAAATTTGGCATACCCACATCTTAGATGATAACAATGAAGATGATGGGTGCCGATCGTCGGAAAAAATGAGGGTGGTCGTACTTTTCGACGCCATAGAAGGAAATTCCCTCATATGGCATCTTTCCTACATTATTCTCATATATATATATATATATATATATATATATATACATATACATGAGAGACCCAATTACGGATAAGTCCAAATTCTCAAAACTTCTAGAGATAAGTCCAAATTCTCAAGTCCTAGTCTCACTCAATCTGTTGGTCATCCTAGTCTCACTCAATCTGTTGGTCACGATCAAAACAAGTGGATATATATATATATATATATATATATATATATATATATATATATATATATATCGAGAGAGAGGGGGGGAGGAAAGTTGAGGGAATTTCCTCCTATGGCGTCAAAAAAATACACCCTCCCACGTTTTTTCCGATGATCGGAACCCATCATCTTCATCATTATCATCTAAGATGTAGGTACACCAAATTTCATGTGATTCTATAATTTTTTCACCGTTGATTTCATGTGATTCTATAATTTTTTCACTGTTGATTTAGTGGGTTCAAGATTAACAGTTTACCGACAACATAACTTTTTGTTTTGCTAAATCAACGGTGAAAAAGTAGTAGAATCACATGAAATTTGGTCTGCCCACATCTTAGATGATAACGATGAAGATGATGGATGCCGATTGTCGGAAAAAACGATGGAGCGTATAATTTTTCGACGACATAAGAGGAAATTCCCTTTATGACCTCTTTCCTCCATTATTTTCTCTCTCTCTCTCTCTCTCTCTCTCTCTCTCTCTATATATATATATATATATATATATATATATATATATTAATTAGAGAGACCCAATTACAGATAAGTCCAAATTCTCAAGACTTCCGGAGATAAGTCTAAATTCTCAAGTCCTAGTCTCACTCAATCTGTTGGTCACCGATAAAAACAAGTGGTCTCACTTGAGCCATAATTCTTAGGCTTTTCATTTGGACAAAACCCGAATTTACCATCAAAAATAACAATCTCCAGTTGGATGAAAATTCGCCAAATTCTCAACACTTCCATGAAAAAAATTTGGAATTCTGTAATTCGTCGCTCTAGCTTTTACCAAGCAACTAGGCAAATCAAGTCCAAGCAAAACTTGAACTTGGAAATTGGGACCACCTTCGTAAATGCGTCCGCCGGATTTTCATGAGTACCAATCTTAGTAAGCGAAATAACCTTCTTCTCGTTCTCCAAAACGAAATCTTTCACCTCAATATACTTAGTTCTCGAACTATAAGCCTGATACTTCGCCAAGTGAATCGCGTTCTGATTGTTGTAAAACACCTCCGTGAAATCATACGGAACAGCCATGCCACCCATTAATCCACGCAAATATATAATCTCCTTGACATCCTCCGTAGCAGCTATCAACTCTGCCTCTATCGTCGATAATGCAACAATGGACTGTAACGTCGATTTCCATGACACCGCGCCGGTGTCTAACCTGAATATGTAACCCGTCGTAGGTCTCCGTCTATCACTATTACCAGCAAAATCCGAGTCACAATAAGCTGTCACAATACAACCATCCGTACTTTCTCTGCTGAATAACAAGACGAACCCCGTAGCACCCATCAAGTACCTCAGAATCCACTTTACAGCTTGCCAATACTTCTAACCCAGATTAGGCATGTATCGGCTGACCATGCTTACTGCATATGCAATGTCTGGACACATGTAAACCATCGGATATATCAAACTGCCTACTGCACTCGCATATGACACCCTAGACATGCACTCTCTGTCCGTATCCGACCCCGGTGATAATTTCGTCGAAAGTATGAAGTGCGCCCTTAAAGGAGTAGACACGGGTTTTGCCTTCTCCTTTCACGTCCTGCTATCCAATGGACGGTAACAATCACATGACAAACCCGCAACATATTTATGTTAAGAAGGTCATTTCTAAAAATAAATATATTAAGCGTAAACAAACAATTATACACAGAGCAAGAATGATAAAAACATGAAATTTTCTACAAACCTTTTTATTTACATTCATTCCACAAACTTTAATACATATATAGATGTTCTGAAAAGAAAAATACAAATAACAAGAAATGCCTAACCAAGTGGCATATCAGTACTGAAAGAACTAAGCAAGAATCTAAAGGTCGGCTTGGGCTGTGATCTAGTCATAATTCTCAACAGTTGGGTCCACCTCCTCAGCCTCTAAATTATCTGACGAACATTCCAAAGAAACAAAGATGGGTGGAATGTCCGTCAGCGAACTTACACCCGGTAAGTCTCCAAGGAAATATAATGTGTAACATGTATAAAATAACATGTATAATACAACAGGTGTTATGTGTGCGTGAGTAAGCATGAGTATGTGTCCTAACATGTCTCTATAAGATATTCTAGCTTAACGTCAGTCCAAATATAAATGTCAACCAATTTCAAGAGTATTCTTGAATTCAAGGGTAGGACCCCAGGAGTAAGGAATCACGGGACCGAATCAAGCGTAGGTAATGAGACTTCAACCTAGTGTTGAAGTATTCCAAACCCAAATATAGGGCCCCATGGGCTTGGAAATACGAGCCCTCATGATAAATTGCATGCGTCAGTAGATATGGATTCATGAATTAGGGGGACTTCTAAAATTCCGTTGGATTCACACTTGAACTATCCCAACACCCTGCTTATATTAAACTATGATTAAGGCTACAAGTCTTGATCGAGTTCATGAATACAAAAGGTAATACAATATCAAGATTTAGTTCATATAATCATGTAGTCATGTCAAGTGTAAAGTCATACCATTTGTATTCATGGTTCGAGTCTTCAGGTATATTTGTTGAGTTCATGTTTACATGTTAAGTTTCAAGTAGATACTTTGTGTTCAAATTCGTGTTCAAGTCAAGTTGAAATTTAAGTTTAAGTTCGAGTTCAAATTAGATTAGAATTCAAGTCAATTTATGATTCGACTTCAAGTTAATCATATTTTATTTAAAAAATTATCTTTTGAAGATCTTAAGTTTAGAAATAATCGAACAACCACTGCACATGGGTGGCCGTGTTTGTGACTTTTTCAAAAACGATTGTCAACGATAATTCCTTTAATTTGCAGTGTTATCCAATCCGGATAGGCAAGCACCCACTTTATCCGACTCCCTGAGGCTCAAGAGATTTGATACTGCTTAACCCATTATTAATTTAGAGTTCTTAAATATTTATTCAAATTATTTATTATATGTATTTGTATGTTTGCATTTCTCAAAGGGTTTTATGTAAAATATTTTATTTTAAAAAAAATCCTTAAGCGTGATTTTGATAAAAACATGTTAATTTAGAACATCAGAAGTATTTATAAAAAAAATATTTTAGATTTAGAGGTATTTTAGTGATAAAACCTAGCTTTTAAAAGTTTATGTTTTTTTTAATAAAAAATCTATCTTTCGAAAACTTGAGGGTATTTTCTTAAAAACTTTAATATTTTCATTTTAGAGTATTTATCTAATTTTCACACAAAAAAAATTCTTTAGAATTACAACATATGTTTCAAGTTATTTGCAATTTGTTTAATTTTGTTTTAAAATATCGTATTTTCTTTAAAACCGTATTTTATTCCTTTCGAGATCGAATTCTCCGTGAGAAATTCAGCATCTCACTCCACTATCCAAAAGATGTGTGATAATCCATACTATTCATAAACGGGTCATTTAATGAGGGTTGTAGAGACGTATTTGTAAAGGATGAAAATATCAATAAAACCGTATTTTTTTAAATTTGAGGGTATTTTAATGAAATACGTATCTTTGTAAAAAAAATTATAAATATGGTATCTTGCTATATTTTCTATGTGTACGTGTGGAGTATGTCATTATCCCGTGCTAGCTAAGTTAACATACTAAACATTGTAATCGAGATAGCATAAAGAATATGGTATTTAATTGTTATATTATGTTCTAGTTTTGTTTAGCATGGTAAATTCCAACTTAAAACATATAAACTAGATGGGACAAGTCTTGCAAGATAGATTAATATGTGACATTTTCTTGTTAATATGAGGTTTTCTAGTAAATAGGTCAAGATTAAATTAGCTTGCTAAAGCCATATTATTATTATGTCGATGAGAGGATGGACGAGAGAGAGAGAGAGAGAGAGAGAGAGATCTCGAAGGAGATTTACGGGTTCTGCTTGTTCTTGCACCCCAGACCTCGCCGACCGCCTCGTCGACCCTACCTCACCACCTTCATCAACTTCATCTCCTCTCCTCTCTCATCCTTCTCCCCGACACCCTGCAACCGCATTATTGAACCCGAGAATCCCTCGTCGCCAGTGTCGCCATAACCCCCACATCACCACCCTCGTCTCGCCACCCACATCACCACCCTCGTCTCGCCACCCCGACCTAACCCTAACCACCTCCTCACCTCCTCCAACCGACCATGTTTCCTGCACACCCCGAGCAACCCAAGAACCCGACCTCGACCTCACCTTCACCTCGCCACCGATCACGACCTCACCCTCATCTTCTTCACCTCCTCTCATCCTTCTCCCCAAGAACCCACAACCCAAACTCCCTGCAACCCCGACCCTGCAACTGCAAGAACCTAAGAACCCATTGTCGGAGACCTCACCGTCGATCACCAACAGCCTCGTCGTCATCACCCCTCCGTCTCCTCACCTCCCTTTTCAACTCTCGAAACCATACACCACAATCCCCAACCATAACTTCCTAGCAACTGACAACAACAACCCCAGAAACCCATCTACCCATCGCTGGAAAGTTTCGTCGTCGACGGCAGCCATTGTCGCCGTCATCGTCTCCTCTGTCCCCTGAACCCAGAGCTCGATCACCAGCGGCCACAACCCATTATCTTCTTCTCTTTCTTCTCTTTTCTTTCTTTCTTTACCCGTTCTTGACCGTCGCCGGAGTCATGCACGTCGCCGACGATTCGGGCGACCCAGCCATCGTCGTCGTCTAGAGTGGTCACGTCTTTGAGTAGCCAGGTCCAGTCCTGCACGCGCATGGTTACATCGCGATGTTTATCCGACGTCGAACATAACTTACGTACTCCGACGTGAGATCCAATCAGGCAAGTTTACCTTGCAACATGCTATGTTCTAATATATCTATTTATATATGAATAAAAATAGTACTTGTGTGGTATTATGCATCCAATGTTATAGTTTTACCGTTTTACGATATCCGTTCGTATCCGTACTGAGAATAACATATCTAATTGCATACCAGAACATCCTGATATCATTATACTATTATATTAGTATAACATACCATCTAGTTTGCATCATACGTAGTCATGGACGTATAAAAAGTTATTACAGATAGACACATATGCATCCTGATATCTGTCGTGCTTACCGTGTTCAGATATTCATTACATTTTCACATTTGGGTATCTATCTGATACATATGCATCACACGACATGTTCACGGTCCACTACTTAACTCATTACTTGGATATAGTTACTAATGCCAACAATCCTGATTTGTTATCCTGACGGACGTTACTTGTTGTCTACATAGACGAAAACCTGTACCTGTTTGATCCTATGTTGGCATTAGATCTATATTGGCAATACCTGACTTGAACACAAACCTGGGGGTAAAAGGGAAATCAATAATATAACCGAAACGTAACTCAAAAGGCTATTATTACATGTTTGCCGTTTTTCCGGACGTAACGGAATAATTACATATTTGCCGTTTTTCCGGGCGTTACAGAATAATCATGTTTGCCGTTTTTCCGGGCGTTACAGAATAATTTTGTTACCGTGGTCCCGTAGGGAATGAACAGGACATAGACTGTTAGGTTACGATGAGAATTACATTAATCGATTTCAAATACTTTTAGAATAGATAACCTAGAAGCACAGTTTTAGCTTACACATCACACATCACATACATACACATACCTCACTGTTCATATCGATATTATTTGTTTATATTCATGTTTACCTATATCGTTACATCCCAGTTACTACTATTCTTTTGATATTATGACGCACTGACGTTTGGGTTTTGCTTGATCCAGTTCCTCTATCTTAATCGCAGGCCGAACATGAGTACTTTAGCCGTCAAGCCGAGCAGTGAGGAATTAAATTTAAAGATACTTAGTTTAGTTATTTTCCGCGGCTTTATTTCTTTATGTGAGCCCATATTGGGACGTATTTTCAGATGTTGTTTATTGGATATTGATCTGTTTCCGCTTATACATTTTCTTGACTCTTTTTATTGTGGCAAATGGACATGTACTAGATAGCTTTTATATTTTACCGTTCTTGATATCCTATAGGCAGCCATAATGTGACTGTAGAGAGATGTTTCCTAGCCACAGGTGGTATAGTTGGCTCTGTCACGTACCGTAGTTTGCGCACTCTGGGAAGTGGGGCGTGACACGGAAGATCAACTTTTGTGGTGGAAAAGTCTTTCGTTCCCACATACGGCGCTAACTGATGGAGGTCGGAATCTCCCTCAAATGTTGTCCTCCGTCGATATTGCTGCCAGCGGGGCTGAACAGTTGAGATTTAAGATGAGGGTTGAGTGTGTGGATCTTAATGGATTGTTAGTTGTTATTGACGCCGAGCTACCTGCAATGGAAGTCCTAGGATGGAAAACCACCGTAGGACCTTCCGACGATCAAGTAAGTACCGAGAAATATTAGGGCAAAGTAGCGGCGTATTGGAATGAGTTCGAGATACCTGAATCGTCTGGAGGAGGGGTTTATATAGGGATCGCATTGGAGCGAGCCGATGCGAGATTCTCGTCGTCCGTTTCGCCCTTGCGTCACGTTCGCGTTGATGCGGGATACGCCCACTAATGGTGAGATACGCTAGCGTGGGATGCAGAACGTGGAGTAACGGAGATCTCGTCATAGAGAGATACACGGAACCGTTACGGGGACGCTCGTGCTTCGTGCTCCCGGCCAGACAGGGAAGCTGAGGAAGCTCAGCTCGGAGACAAGCGAGGAGGCTGAGGAAGCTCAACTCTGTGATAGCTCGGAGACGGGTGAGGAGGCTGAGAAAGCTTAGCTCTATAATAGCTCAGAGATGAGCGTGGACGCTAAGGAAGTTCAGCTATGGGATAGCTTGGGGGCGAGTCGTTGGCTGGTTGCTAGACGAATATGGAATATACTTAGGGATGTCTCTCCAAAGGTCGGATGATACTTCGGAGATAAGGCGCCGATAAATGTCTCCTTCGCATGGTACTTCAAAGAGCTGGTTGGTGCACGTGAGAGACTTGTCATCCGCCATGTGTCTTGATCAGAAGAATCTGCACTTGTGAGCACGATCATGAAGGTTTGGTGTGTGACGAGAGATTTAGATTTGATTAGAATGGAGAAGGAGATAGGAAGAATATCTCTAGAATATGGGACTCTCCCCCCCACTCGTTTTTTTGTGTATAAATCCACGGCATTTTAGGAGATGTGAGCAAAAGTTCAAGACCATCACAACACTTGAGCGGCTGGATTTTTATTCTATTGTGGTAAATGGTGGAGCTGTTGAGACTTGAGAGTCAATATATATTTTACTTAAACCATTCATATAATCATTACTCATTACTGATGGTGGCTAAAAAAAGTTCAAATATAGGCGCTCCGCTCGGGGTTGGCATGGTAAAATCTTGTTCGAAAACTTAATGAGCCAAGCTTAAACAAAATCTAAGCTCGGTGAAATAAACCAACGGATATAAACATGGCAGGCTCAAGCCTAGCTCGTATTCAAACTCAGTTCGTTTGTGTGAGCTTGTATCTTTTTTGGAATTTTATAACAATAATAAAATGATTACTCGTTTTTAAATCTAGATCAAAGATCTCGACTCATTTATGTTAACTCGAGACTTCAGATCGATATTGAGTCAAGTCTAGTTTCCCTGTAATTGAAGAACTTAGATAATTAATAACTTTAAATCCAGGCTCGGCGAAGTTCTAAGAAAGCATTGAACTCGTTTATTTAGTTATAACAATTATATTTCTTGCTGCTTAATCTAATATTGAACATTTTTCAAGGTTTTCTCATTTACTATAATTTTTTATTGCTATCTTTCTAGATTTCAATAGAAACATCAGAGTCAACTAAGGTTCGACAAATAAACGAGCCGAGCCTAAATAAGTTTTTAAACTCGTATAAATAAGTATAGAAACACGAACAATCTAGGCCTTGTCTAGGTATAGAGTTAGTATAACCGGAGTTTATTTTAACATGGAGATAGAAGGGATGCAAACTCTAGTTTACAAGGCTCTACCGCTATTTTAAATTTTAACTTGCATAAGATGTTTGGAAATGGAGTTATCTAAACTCCAAAATTTAGCTTTGGAGTTTTCTAAAGTCCAAAATAAGTGTTTTCTTATCATATTTTTTTTGGAGTTTAGAAAACTCTAGTTAGATTGGAGTTTAGTAAATTCCGGTTATCTCGATTTTGAAGTTTAGATAACAATAGTTTTTTAACCTTGTCCATTCGTGATGATACTCGGTACTGAGCACTCCCCAGATCATGACACGTGGCAGATGACGTGTCCCAGGGCTTGCGGGAAAGAAATAGGAACGGTACATTAGAAGAATGCCTCGGGCCTTCGACCCGAGAATGTTCCTGACCTTCAGTGGCCTCCCCGACGACTCCTGTGCCCGCCTTATAAACAACCATTGGCTCGCCTCTGAGCCCTCCCACACGCTGAGTTACCTCAGCCCTCCTAGCTCGTCTCCGGTCTATCACATGATCCAAGCCTGCTCGGCCTCCCGCTCGCCTCCGAGCCTCCCGCCGAGCTTATTTTCCTCAGTCTCATCGATCGACCCATAGCACCGATCACAGGCGTCTCCGCCATGGCTCCGTGAATCTCGCCTGACACGAGATATCCGCCGCCCACGATTCCGCGTTCCACGCCATCTCGTTCCCCTATTAACGAGCGCATCTTGTCATTAATGGGAAATCTCGCCTTTCACGCAGGCGTGACGCCAGGGGCGTAACGACCGACGTGAATCTCGCGTCTGCCATCCCACGGCTGCCACTATATAAACCCCTCTCTCAGACGAGTCAGGTAAGGCATTTTTCACCCCCAACAGGCCGCTACTCTGTCCATTTAGCCCGTCGAACTTGATCGTCGGAGGGTCCTCGGTGGTACAACCACCCCGGGACTTCATTGCAGGTAGCTCGGCTTCATCCACTTCAAGCCCATTGAGATCCACATGCACCAGAGGGAAACCCTCAGATCCAATCTCAGCCACTCGTCACCACTCGCTGCGGATCAACGGAAAGTAACATCTGAAGGAGATCCAGAGATCCATTAGTCGGCGCCGTCTGTGGGAACATCATCTAGTTCCACTCAACAAAAGTTCACCTTCCGATCTCGAACATATGGCGAGTGATCACCGTGATGAGCCGAGCTCCAGCCGCCGTCCTTCCCACAATGGAGATGTAGGTGGATCCCCTCCTCCCCCGAACGCCATTCACGCCCTATCGGCTCGGATAGATCGGCTCGCATCCGTCGTGGATGCGCTTGTCCGCGTCCAAACAGCGGGACAAGCTCCCCAAGTCGCTGTTCCCTCACTTCGGGAGCGACACATAGGGAGAGAAGACACTACCCACGCCGGCACTTTTGGGCACCGCCTCGCTATCTCGGGCGGCCACAGATCCCCCGTGGCGACCAATTCGATGACACGGTAGGCGCCTCTGTCACGACCCAAAGTTCGGCCCGTGACCGGCACTTAACCACGTAACGTCTACAAGCGCAATGCGATCAAGTAAGCCGAAACCCAGAAATCAAACCCATTAAAATAGTGAGTGAAGAAAAATATTAGTTTAAAACATTTAGAAAAGCTTGTGTAATTGAGTAAAAATCTTTAAAATTTAAGTTGTTCTATTAAAAATTTCGGCAGCGCCTCCTTTGTAAAAACTAGCCCCGAAGACGGGTACAAAACATGATATAAGTAAAATGGCCGATAACAAGAGTATAACATCCCCAAAGGGGAGCAATCACGCCAAACGGCGGAAACAATCACCACAAGAATAATATACGACGCCGTAGCGAAGAAATGAGTAATATAAATGAAAAACATCATAAAAGATAAAACTGCATAAATAAAGTCGGCTCACACGAGATCGAAACCAGAGTACAAAATAATATACAACATCGCCCTCACAACTGGTCTCTAAGTCAATACATGAAATAGTAGATGGAGAGCACTAGATACAATAGTGTGTACAAATGGAAAATAAACGGATACCGCAAACCCACCTATCAGCAAAACGGCTCACACGCCAACTGCAGTGATATCCGTAGAAAAAAGATACAAGAGATAGCCCTGCCGCAACTACTCTGAGGGTCGACCTGCAAACACTGTGGCACAACGGGGGTGAGTTGCCAACTCATGAATAGTAGATAACATATAAAGGTAATCGCGAGTATGCACGTGCTGCGATACTCTAACATGTGCAATCAGATAACATCTATATGATGAGATGGGTATGTGATAATCTTGCAAAAGTACTCTATCAGGTACTACAACTACATGAGGCAATGCATAACAATGAATGCTGAGTATGGGATAAAATATCATCTACACGGAATATCAACGTGAAATACCCCGGTGTCTACCAAAAACACCCCAAAATCCCGATAACTCAGGCCGTCGCTCTATCCGGCCCTCGATCCTGTAACTCTCATAAAAACGGGGTGCCCAACATCGGCACCCGAAAACATCATGAAATACTTGTGTCCAACATCGACACGCAAAACCTCATATATCGGGCTCCGTCAGTCCATATCGGCCCACGGGCTCCGTCTGCGGAATCGGCCCTCGGCCCCGGCAGTACGGGTCTGCCCATATCCATCTCTCGACTCTAGTCGGTATCCTCCGGATAACCGCCAGGTCCAACCAATCACCGGTAGGTAGTAGCCCCTCTGCCAAGCTCATCGTCATCCACACGAAATCTCTCTCTCTCCCCGGGGTACCATACCGGGTCCACTATGTACGCGCAAACGGATCGTCCTCCTCCTCGAATTGGATTTCACATGTCACGCGTCTCAGAACCGAGAAAACGCATGGTGGACGCACTGAAATATCATATCAAGAGAAACCGGGTTTTTCAAAACAGTGCATACTTTCTTAAAATAATACCACGGTTCTCAAATCCAGAAATCACACGAATCCAAAACTCACTGCGTAAATCCATGCAATGTGTCGTATGCCGTATAAAATCGTACTGCGAGTAAAAGGGGAAAGCCGCTCTTTTAAAAGGATCCGGTTGAAAACATTTCATGCGGTCCCCAATTTTTCAAATCAAAGTCAGCATCATCTATGTATGTGCAAGAGTATGTATGTATGTAGGCATGGATGCACAAAGATATATATATATATATATACACACACACACACGCAAGTATGAGTGTACAATATGTATAATACAAGTGGTATATACGCAAGGATGAGTGTACAATATGTATATGTGCCAATATGGATGTACAAGTGGTATATACGCAAGCATGAGTATACAATATGTATATGTGCCAATATGGATGTACAAGTGGTATATACGCAACTATGTATATGTGCCAATATGGATGTACAAGTGGTATATACGCAAGCATGAGTGTACAATATGTATATGTGCCAATATGGATGTACAAGTAGTATATACGCAAGCATGAGTGTACAATATGTATATGTGCCAATATGGATGTACAAGTGGTATATACGCAAGTATGAGTGTACAATATGTATATGTGCCAATATGCAATAAGGATAGGTACGCTACAATAGTATATATGCACAAGCAATATATATATAAATATATATATACGAGAGATTTCTCCATAGATGTTAAATCTGCTCACCGTGGTCTCATGCTAAATGTAGCCGACTACTTGCTTCCCCTTCCTTGCGGCGTCCGACGTACCCGCCTGCGAACCTAGAATTTACACAAAGAGTACACATAAGATAAAATCCTGCAAAAATGCGATATCAAAACCAAACGAGAAACTCACGTCGCGAACTAAACGCGTGTGTATCCGATACGCTAAAACGTGTGAATACGCGTCTAAAACTACCCCGACACGCTGTGACACGCAGCAACCACTAAACCCACACACATAACACACGTGTCGCGCAAGCTTAAAGTATTGAAAGTAGGGTATTTTGCTCCAGATTTTGATAGAGGCATAATTAGAAAAAGTTGCATACACCAAAGATCTTAAATATGCAGCAAACTCCTACCCACCCAAACCCACACACAACTCTCCTATCTGGCCGCAATTTGCGGCAAGAACTAATATATTTGCGGCCTGGGATGGGGTGTATGGTCTCGTTCTTCATATGTGTGGTCTAGGTCTAGTGTACATGCTCCAGCAATTGCAACTTTTGCCTGAAGCAACCGGGTTGAAAGGAGATCACAAAAGAGCACAATTCTAACAAAAAACGCTAATTTAACACTAATTTGAAACAAAATGGTATTTTAGTGTAACCTGAGAAATTAACTTGGTTTAAACAACATTAATAGCGCCTAATTAAGTTAATCAAACCTTAAAAACCCTAACTTACCCTAAACTTCACTTAATCCATCTCATTAGCACTAAAACGTACAAAAACAAAAAATTTAGCTAATAAAACTACAAGTTAAGCAATAGAGTGATTTTGGTGAGTTTAATACCTCCAAATGATCTTAAGGGAACCTAACTTGCCGCACTTGTGTTCAAAGGCACGGATTTGTCACCAAGACCCACAAAAGAAGCATTTTTCAAAGGTTTTATGAAGAAAATGTGAGTTTTTTGTGTAGGGATTTGTTGTTTGAATACAAAGAGAAGCAAAGAAGAAGAAGATGAAGAGTATGATGTTGTTGCTACTGCTGCCTCTGCTGAATTTCCAGAAAATGAGAGGGAGAGAGAGAAATGAGTGAGGGAGTATGGTCAAAAGTCAAGCCATTCTTCACCTAATCCCAACCATGCCTCCCATTCTTTTATTTTCATTTTTAATTAAGGGTTTGACTTGATTTTTGTGAGGATATATGAACCATGCAAGAGGGAAAAAGAAAATGACTACAAGGTAACACTTAACCTAGGTGATTAGGGTTGTGCATGCTAACTAAATTTGGCTTAGGAAAATTAGTTAAGAAAATTTTCTAATTATGTGAACACTAAACTAATTAATAATTAATAAAACACTATTATATATAAAACACACCTTATTACAATTAAAACTGATTTTATTTTAGTTTAAGTGGAAATTTAAAATTTACGAGATTTTAGGAAAAACACGCATTACCGCTAATTAAAGCGAAAATTAATCTAACGAATTTCAAAGCGTTACAATCTTCCCCCCTTAAAGAAATCCGGTCCCCGAATTTAAAATCTTGCTACGCGTACCTTCAAAGAGATGGGGATATTTCTTCCTCATCTCGCCCTCGGTCTCCCAGGTGACCTCCTCGCTGCTCGGGCCACGCCTAAGGACCTTGACGGACGGTATAACCTTCGACCTCAATTTCTTCACCTGCCGATCCAGGATGACCACCGGCTGCTCTGCAAAAGAAAGGTCGCGCTCCAGCTGGATTGTCGGGTGCTGAATCGCATGCGAAGGATCATGAAGATACTTGCAGGGTATCGAAACGTGGAAGACGGGGTGAACTTCTGGAAAACTGGGCGGAAGAGCTAACCGATACGCAACTGTGCCAACACGCTCGAGGATCTCGAAGGGGCCCACGTATCTGGGACTAAGCTTCCCCTTCTTCCCAAATCTCATCACACCTTTCATTGGGGAGACCCTCAAGAAAACATGATCGCCAACAGAAAACTCAAGCCTGCGCCGACGACGGTCCGCATAAGATCTCTGCCTGCTCTGGGCTGCTCTCATCCTATCGCGAATCAACTGGATCTTCGCGGTCATCTCCTCAACAATCTGTGGCCACAAAATACTGCTCTCACTGAGCTCTGTCCAACAGACGGGCGATCTGCATCTCTTCCCATATAGACCTTCGAATGGTGCCATCTGTATGGTCTCCTGGAAGCTGTTGTTGTAGGAGAACTCTACTAAGGGCAAATGGTGATCCCAGCTACCTCCAAAATCTAAGACGCACGCTCGGAGCATGTCCTCGAGAGTCTGAATAGTCCACTCTGACTGGCCGTCGGTCTGCTGATGAAATGTTGTGCTGAAACTCAAACAGGTGCCTAAAGCCTCCTGAAGCCTCTGCCATAGTCGGCTGGTAAACTGGGTGCCTCGGTCGGACACGATACATGTCGGGACTCCATGTAGTCGTACGATCACGTCGATGTATATCTGGGCATACTGAGTAACTCCGAAAGTGGTCTTCACCGGCAGGAAGTGAGCCGCTTTCGTTAAACGATCCACGATCACCCAAATGGAGTCATACCCTCGACTAGTCCTGGGTAGACCCACAATGAAGTCCATAGAAATCTGCTCCCATTTCCACTCCAGAATGGGTAACGGCTGTAGCTCTCCCGCGGGCCTCTGGTGCTCGGCCTTGACTTGCTGACAAGTCAGGCATCTCGACACGAAATCTGTGACGTCCCTCTTCATCCCTTCCCACCAGTAAACATTTATTAGATCATGGTACATCTTGGTGGAATCTGGATGAACGATTTACACTGATCGATGCGCCTCCTCGAGAATCTCACGCCTCAGTCCCTCAAAATCTGGTACACATAGTCGAGTCCCAAATTGCAGTATCCCCTGATCATCGATCATGAACTCGGAGTCTCTGCCCTGTCTAATCCGCTCTCTGATCTCTGAAAGACGGTCGTCACTAGGCTGCGCCTCGCGGATACGGTCAAGCAACTGTGGACGTGCATGGACATGCGCAAGCTGTCCCCCGATCGGAGTGAACTCGAACTGCACTCGACTGTCGCATAAAATCCACCAATCTGTCGACGACTGCCTCTGCACTGCGCTCAAACAAGATAGACTATCTCCGGGACTCCTACTCAAAGCATCCGCCACTACATTCGCCTTGCCCGGGTGATAAAGGATCTCACAATCGTAGTCCTTCACTAACTCCATCCAACGGCGCTGTCTAAGATTCAGGCCTCGCTGCTGAAATATGTACTTCAAGCTTTTGTGATCAGTGAATATCTGGCACGACTCGCCATATAGGTAATGTCGCCGGATCTTGAGTGCAAAGACCACTGCAGCCATCTCCAAATCGTGAGTGGGATAGTTCTGTTCATGTTTCTTCAGCTGCCGAGAAGCATACGTGATCAACCTGTCGTGCTGCATCAATGCGCACCCTAGCCCCATTCGAGAAGCGTCACAATAGACCACAAATCCGCCCAATCCCAAAGGCAATGATAACACCGGCACCGTAGTCAAACTAGTCTGCAACTGCTGAAAGCTATGCTCGCACGCATCTATCCAATCAAAAGGAACTCCCTTCCGGGTCAAACCGGTCAATGGTGCAGCAATATGGGAGAAGTCTTGTACAAATCGTCGGTAGTAGCCGACCAGTCGTAGAAAGCAGCGGATCTCTATAACTGATACCGGTCTGGGCCAATGCTGAACAGTCTCGATCTTCTTCGGGTCCACACATATACCATCTCGCGTAATCACGTGACCCAAGAAATCTACGCTGTCAAGCCAGAACGCGCACTTGGAGAATTTTGCGAACAGCTGGTGCTCCCTCAAAGTCTGCAATCGCAGGTGCTGCTCGTGCTCCTCTCGGCTCCGGGAATACACCAAAATGTCGTCAATGAATGCGATGATGAACAGATCAAGATACGGCCTAAAAATATGGTTCATCAAGTCTATAAATGTTGCTGGGACATTGGTGAGTCCGAACGACATCACCAAAAACTCATAGTAGCCGTAACGCGTGCGAAAAGCCATCCTCGGAATATCCTCTTGTCGAACCCGCAGCTGATGGTAGCCTGATCGCAAGTCGATCCTCGAAAAGTATCCTGCACCCTGAAGCTGGTCGAACAAGTCGTCGATGCGTGGTAAAGGATATATGTTCCGTACGGTAACCCTGTTCAGCTGGCGGTAGTCAATACACAAGCGCAAACTGCCGTCCTTCTTCTTGACAAACAGGACTGGAGCACCCCAAGGAGACACACTAGGTCGAATAAGCCCTTTATCCAGCAAATCTTGCAACTGACCTTTCAACTCTCTAAGCTCCGCCGGGGCCATCCGATAAGGCGGTATGGAAATAGGCCCCGTGCCGGGAATCAAGTCAATACAGAAAACAATATCGCGCTCAGGCGGTAGCCCAAGAAGCTCGTCAGGGAAAACATCAGGGAACTTACTAACAATCGGAACCTGGTCCAACGAAACCTCTGTAGCTCTAGTATTGCAAACATAGGCGAGAAATCCCTGACATCCCTTCCTCAAAAGCTGTCTAGCGCGAAGAGACGAAATCAAACTGTGAGGGGCGGCGCCACGGTCCCCCTGCACAATAAAAGATGACCCACTGGGAAAACAAAACCTAACTGTCTTCTCGCGGCAGTCCACATACGCATAGCACGTGGCTAACCAGTCCATGCCCAGGAGAACGTCGAAGTCTAACATCTCAAGAAAGATCAAGTTGACAAGCAACTCTCTCTCACCAATACGGACAATACACGACCGGAACACATGTCCAGCAATAAACAACTCGCCCACAGGAGTGGTCACAGCAAGCGGCTGATCAAGCAAACCAGACTCTCTACCCAAACTGGGTACGAAGTGTGTGGAAAAGTACGGGTGCGTGGATCCCGGATCAAACAAAACGTGTGCGTCAACAGAACATACTGAAAGGGTACCTGAGACCACTGCATTGGACATCTGCACGTCCTGATGCGTCAAAGCAAAAACCCGTGCTTGTCCCCTACCTGCGACTGGTGGTCCCCTACTAGCAACGGGATGTCCTCTGCCAGCAGCTGGTTGTCCTCTGCCTTGGCCACCTCGTCCTCTCTGAGAAAACCCTCCGCAACTACGACCTCTCTATGGATGGGTATGACGCGGAGCAATAGCAGGTACAAGAGGCAACGCCCTCTGGGGTGGAGAAGGTGGAAGTGTGACCTGTGGTACGGCTGTCTCGCCCTCACGTGGCTCCGGACAATCTCGAGCCTGATGATAAGTACTCCCGCACCGGAAACATCTAGACGGTGACTGCCAGTCCTATGGATAGGTGCTATATAACCGTCCTCGTCTCGAACCTCTGTCATCATCACATCCTGGAAGGGGTCTGCCTCGGCGCCTACCCATCTACCTCTGGGAAGCCAGTGCGAACTTTCTTCGGTTCCGGAACTACCGAAGTCTCGGTAAGGCGCTCCTCGACTAATAGGGCTGCATCTACAGCTGCTGCATAGGTCTCGCAATACTATGCGCTGATCGCAAGAAACAACGGGGTGAGAAAACCTCGAACAAACCTCTTGACTCGCATCTCCTCAGTAGCCACTAAATATAGGGCATAAACAGATAGCTCGGTGAACTGCACATCATACTCCGCCACCGTCATATCCGGCGTCTAGCGTAATGACTCGAACCTGCGCGCTCGAGCATCCCTGACACTATGGGGAAGGAAACGGGCAAGAAACACCGTCACAAACTCAGTCCAGGTCATAGGAGGAAGACCTACTGCTCTGCCCTTCTCTACCGACTCACACCACTTCTGCGCAAGACCTTCCAGGCGAAAGCTCGCAAACTCCATCCATCTCGCATCTAAGCATCTGAGTGAACGACATATCCGGGCCATCCTATCAATAAATGATTGTGGGACCTCGGCTGCATCGGTGCCTGTGAAGATCGGAGGCTTCAGCCTCATAAATTCGGATAGCGATACTGTAATAACCTCTGTAGCTGCAGGGGCAACTGCCTGAACTCTAGGTACCATCGCGGTCCCCGTAACGGGTGGAACTACCTCTGGTCGCTGCGCTCGAAGTGTCTAAACTAATGACCCTATCATCTGGCGCATCTCCTGCATACCGACCCCTAGCATGGCGATCTGGTCTGTCGAAGGGGGAACAGTCTGCTCAGGTACAATGGGTGTACTACCCGGGTCAGTCCCCGCCTCAGACGAGTCAACTCTAATATCGGCTCTCGCGGCCGCTCTCTGAGCCCTCGTAGTCTTTGGCGGCATAATGTCTGAAAAGAAAGTACGATTCGATAAGGATACGGAAATCGAATCACAAGAATGTATATAATCATGAAGGAATTTCAATCAATTAGTCCTAAGGTCACTTAGGCGGAGTACCATGTCGTGAGTATGCCGCGGAACATACACACGCTATGCCACTCTGCTTCAGCTACTTACTCCATCATACCAAGGTCATCCTACACTCCGAAAGGTAAAACCTACGCACTGATACCAACTTTGTCACGACCCAAAGTTCGGCCCGTGACCGGCACTTAACCACATAACGTCTACAGGCGCAACGCGATCAAGTAAGCCGAAACCCAGAAATCAAACCCATTAAAATAGTGAGTGAAGAAAAACATTAGTTTAAAATATTTAGAAAACCTTGTGTAATTGAGTAAAAATCTTTAAAGTTTAAGTTATTCTATTAAAAATTTCGGCAGCGCCTCCTTTGTAAAAACTAGCCCCGAAGACGGGTACAAAACATGATATAAGTAAAATGGCCGATAACAAGAGTATAACATCCCCAAATGGGAGCAATCACGCCAAACGGCGGAAACAATCACCACAAGAATAATATACGACGCCGTAGCGAAGAAATGAGCAATATAAGTGAAAAACATCATAAAAGATAAAACTGCATAAATAAAGTCGGCTCACACGAGCTCGACACCAGAGTACAAAATAATATACAACATCGCCCTCACAACTGGTCTCTAAGTCAATACATGAAATAGTAGATGGAGAGTACTAGATAAAATAGTGTGTACAAATGGAAAATAAACGGATACCGCAAACCCACCTATCAGCAAAACGGCTCACACGCCAACTGCAGTGGTATCCGTATCAAAAAGATACAAGAGATAGCCCTGCCGCAACTACTCTGAGGGTCGACCTGCAAACACTGTGGCACAACGATGGTGAGTTGCCAACTCGTGAATAGTAGATAACATATAAAGGTAATCGCGAGTATGCACGTGCTGTGATACTCTAACATGTGCAATCGGATAATATCTATATTATGAGCTGGGTATGCGATAATCATGCAAAAGCACTCTATCAGGTACAACAACTACATGATGCAATGCATAACAATGAATGCTGAGCATGGGATAAAATATCATCTACACGGAATATCAACGTGGAAAACCCCGGTGTCTACCAAAAACACCCCAAAATCCCGATAACTCAGGCGTCGTCACTCTATCCGGCCCTCAATCCTGTAACTCTCATAAAAATGGGGTGCCCAACATCGGCACCCGAAAACATCATGAAATACTCGTATCCGGTGTTCCCCTCCGAATGGCGGCCTAGACTTTGCGTCTCGCCTGAGATTCGGGACAGATGCTATTTGGTTTTATCCGTCCACTTCTCTGAAAATGCCAAGTTGATTTATAGCACCTTGCATCGGAGGTTTAGACGGATGCGGCCGATATAGCAGACTTCGTCAGATTCCCCCTCGCTTGAGGGGTTTTTGATTGTGGGGACGCTCTTCCCTGCAGGCGCAAGCCCTTGCAGTTAATTACGCTATCGCATTGCGGTAACAACTTTCTCCTTCTCCAGAATTTCATTTCATATCGTGTGTGTTTGTTTTGTTTGTGGTTGCCCGTGGATTGTATACGGAGACTGAGTAATGCCGTCGTCCGTAGGACGTGGATTAGTCCAAATCCGTATTTACTTAGATTTGGGTTTGGTGTTTTTAGTTTAAGGATGCATTAGCCGTGTTGCGGCTAAGATCAACTTAAACGTTCGTTAAGGATACGTCAGTCCTGTTTGAGACTGAGATCAACTTAACGTAGTGATCTATTTAATATATGGCCGCCAGGACTCGTCACCTCTCTGATGTCGTTGAAGGATTACAACGACGTGTATCAGAGGAGCTCGGAGATGTACCTTCGAACCAGAGTTGATTGAGCGTTTTATAATCCATTTGAATGTTTAAGGATACGTTAGCCGTGTTTGGGACTAAGATCGACTTAAACGGGATCATTTAGATCCGGTAAAAGAGCATTTGGAGGCTCTATTGTTCCAGTTTAGGGACGTGGTGGTCCATACTGCAGTTTAAGGACGTGGTGGTCCATGTTCCAGTTTAAGGACGTGGTGGTCTATCGCCAATTTAAGGACGTGGTGGTCCGTCGCCAGTTTAGGGACGTGGTGGTCCATTATTAGTTTAGGGACGTCTCGGTCCGTCATTAGTTTAGGGACGTCTCGGTCCGATATTAGTTTAAGGACGTCTCGGTCCGATATTAGTTTAAGGACGTCTCGGTCCGATATTAATATGTGGTTATCGGGACCCGTCACTTCTCTGACGTCGTTGAAAGATTACAACGACATGTGTCAGAGGAGTTCAGAGACGTACCCTTGAACCGGTCGCAAATTGATTTAGGAGAGCATTTTTGCTCGGTCGATTTAGTTTGGGGACTTACGGCCATGATCGAGCTAAGTTCCACTGAGAATATTCAAGATTTTTCTTGATCTTTGGCCTATTAGGCTGGTGCTAGGGCTTTGCCCATATTTAATAATGCACTGCATTTTATTCCGGCCTGCTAGGCCTTTTTGATTTGGGCTCTGTTCCTTTCTTTATGATGCAGAGCATATGTTTTGGTTTGGGCTCTGCCCTTTTATAAATGATGCAGAGCATCTAATTTTTTTGTTTGGGCTTTGCCCCCCTTTTAAAATGCATAGCATTTTTTATTAGGCCTGTTAGGCCTTTTAACTGGGCTCTGTCCCTTTTCTTTAATAATGCAGAGCATTAAATACTCTGACAGTGCCCCACGTGGCTTGTCAGGCGCTTTGCGCTAAGTAATGAGCGCAAACTCATATGGTAGTGACACGTGTCACGCTCTGGTGAGCGCAAGCGCAATAGCGCAGTGCGCTGCGGACACGTGGCGCGCTCTGGTGAGCGCAAGCGCAAAAGCGCAGTGCGCTGCGCTGTTGCGCTGCTGACACGTGGCGCGCTCTGGTGAGTTGCGCCAATTCCAGAGAGCAAAGCTCTAGCGCAGTTTGTGAGTGCAGAGCACTAAGAATCTTTTAGATTCAAAAACAGAAGTGCAAAGCACTATTTAATTTCTTGATCTAAATTAGATCAAAGAAAAATAAATTTTTCTTTTTTTTTGTTTCAAGAACCAGAGGTTCATAAAAGTGCAAAGCACTATTTTTTATTTTGTTGTTTTCTTGTTCTTAAAGAACCAGTCGTTCAAAAAGAAGTGCAAAGCACTGTTATGTGAAAAAACATTGATCTGGTTTTTAGATCAATGATTTATTTAAAAGAGATTTCTTCTCTCTCGTGAAGGTTCTTTACCTCTTTTTTGAAATTTTCTCAGAGTTCTCTCTGTTTGAAGCTCTTGACTTTTTTTTAAGAAATGTTCATCCCTCTGAATTGAGGTCTAGGGTCCTTTTTATAGTGCCCATAAATTAGTTAAAGTTTGTTAAAGAGATCATTCTCTGAGTGATTTGGGGAATTTTCCCCACCGTTGGATCTTTGATCCGAAGGCCTCTGTTTTACAGAAGAAAATCTTCTTGTTTTAACAAGAACAGAAAAGATTTCTCAGAATTTTAATTCTGCTTAGCGCAAATGCTCCAGAGCGTGACACGTGTCGCGCTGCGCTGACACGTGTCGCGCAGTTTTTTTTTTGAGCTTTGCTCTGATGGAGTACGCTACTTTGGGCGCTGCGCTCCCTGCGCTGGTGTGTCTGATTTTGACACGTGGCGCTCCGTGCGCAGCGTAGGGGATCTGAAGCGTTGCTTCATTTATTTTAATTTTAATTTTAAATACAGAGCTTTGCTCTTATTGGGAAAACAGAAGCGTTGCTTCGTTTCCCGCCTTGGAATTTGAACAGAGCTTTGCTCTGATTGGGGTAAACATCCAGTATCGACACACAAAACATCATATATCGGTCTCCGTCGGTCCGGATCGGCCCACGGGCTCCGTCTGCGGAATCGGCTCTCGGCCCCGGCAGTACGGGTCTGCCCATATCCATTTCTCGACTCTAGTCGGTATCCTCTAGATAACCGCCAGGTCCAAACAATCACTGGTAAGTAGTAGCCCCTTTGCCAGGCTCATCGTCATCCACACGAAATCTCTCTCTTTCCCCAGGGTACCATACCGGGTCCACCATGTACCCGCAAACGAATCGTCCTCCTCCTCAAATCGGGTTTCACATGTCACACCTCTCAGAATCGAGAAAACGCATGGTGGACGCACTGAAATATCATATCAAGAGAAACCGGATTTTCCAAAACAGTACTTTCGTAAAAAAAACCACGGTTCTCAAATCCAGAAATCACACGAATCCAAAACTCGCTGCGTAAATCCATGCAATGTGTCGTATGCCGTATAAAATCGTCTGCGAGTAAAAGGGGAAAGCCGCTCTTTTAAAAAGATCCGGTTGAAAACATTTCATGCGGTCCCCAATTTTTCAAATCAAAGTCAGCATCATCTATGTATGTGCAAGAGTATGTATGTATGTAGGCATGGATGCACAAAGATATATATAATACGCAAGTATGGGTGTACAATATGTATATGTGCCAATATGGATGTACAAGTGGTATATACGCAAGCATGAGTGTACAATATGTATATGTGCCAATATGGATGTACAAGTGGTATATACGCAACTATGTATATGTGCCATTATAGATGTACAAGTGGTATATACGCAAGCATGAGTGTACAATATGTATATGTGCCAATATGGATGTACAAGTGGTATATACGCAAGCATGAGTGTACAATATGTATATGTGCCAATATGCGACAAGGATAGGTACGCTACAATAGTATATATACACAAGCAATATATATATAAATATATATACGCGACTACAATATCCTATCAAGCCCTGACGCTTAACGCCATACGGGCGATTTTCCCGTAGATGTTAAATCTACTCACCGTGGTCGCGTGCTAAGTGTAGCCGACTACTTGCTTCCCCTTCCTTGCGGCGTCCGACGTACCCGCCTGCAAACCTAGAATTTACACAAAGAGTACACATAAGCTAAAATCATGTAAAAACGCGATATCAAAACCAAACGAGAAACTCACGTCGCGAACTAAACGCGTGTGTATCCGATACGCTAAAACGTGTGAATACGCGTCTGAAACTACCCCGACACACTGTGACACGCAGCAACCACTAAACCCACACACATAACACACGTGTCACGCAAGCTTAAAGTATTGAAAGTGGGGTATTTTTCTCCAGATTTTGATACAGGCATAATTAGAAAAAGCTGCATACACCAAAGATCTTAAATATGCAGCAGACTCCTACCCACCCAAACCCAACACAACTCTCCTATCTGACCGCAATTTGCAGCCAGAACTAATATATTTGCGGCCTGGGGTAGGGTGTATGGTCTCATGCTTCGTGTGTGTGGTCTAGGACCAGTGTACATACTCCAGTAATTGCAACTTTTGCCTGAAGCAACCGGGTTGAAAGCAGATACAAAAGAGCACAATTCTAACAAAAACGCTAATTTAACACTAATTTGAAACAAAATGGTATTTTAGTGTAACCTGAGAAATTAACTTGGTTTAAACAACATTAATAGTGCCTAATTAAGTTAATCAAATCTTAAAAACCCTAACTTACCCTAAACTTCACTTAATCCATCTCATTAGCACTAAAACGTACAAAAACATAAATTTTAGCTAATAAAACTACAAGTTAAGCAATAGAGTGATTTGGGTGAGTTTAATACCTCCAAATGATCTTAGGGGAACCTAACTTGCTGCACTTGCCTTCAAAGGCACGGATTTACCACCAAGACCCACAAAAGAGGCATTTTTCAAAGGTTTTATGAAGAAAATGTGAGTTTTTTGTGTAGGGATTTGTTGTTTGAATACAAAGAGAAGAAAAGAAGAAGAAGATGAAGAGTATGCTGTTGTTTTTGCTGCTGCCTCTGCTGAATTTCCAGAAAATGAGAGGGAGAGAGAGAAATGAGTGAGGAAGTATGGTCAAAAGTCAAGCCATTCTTCACCTAATCCCAACCATGCCTCCCATTCTTTTATTTTCATTTTTAATAAAGGGTTTGACTTGATTTTTGTGAGGATATATGAACCATGCAAGAGGGAAAAAGAAAATGACTACAAGGTAACACTTAACCTAGTTGATTAGGGTTGTGGATGCTAACTAAATTTGGCTTAGGAAAATTAGTTAAGAAAATTTTCTAATTATGTGAACACTAAACTAATTAATAATTAATAAAACCCTATTATATATAAAACACACCTTATCACAATTAAAACTGATTTTATTTTAGTTTAAGTGGAAATTTAAAATTTACGAGATTTTAGGAAAAACACGCATTACCGCTAATTAACGCGAAAATTAATCTAACGAATTTCAAAGCGTTACAGCCTCACAGCTCCACACCGAGGTCTCTTGCCAGAGCACCCCGACCTGAGGCCCATCGCGCTCATGTCCCTCCCGAGAAGGTATCGATCAGCTCTCCTGCTCCTAGGCATAACCAGCACCCCCTTCCTCAACAGGGTCGCGCGGACTGGACTCACCACGGTAGCTCAAAAACGGCCTCTCCAGGGGACCTAAGGAACCTCATCGAATGGAACCAGAGCCGTGGTCCAGCGCATGTCACCAGCAGCAGAGGCCATAAATCAGAGTATGCTGAATCGTCGGGATACCACGACCGACTCGACGCCCTCGAAAAGAAGATCGAAGGAATATATCGAGAAAATCGTCCTCCAAGCGACGGGGCTAAATATGCTACCGACTCGCTCATGAAGCCCTTCATCAAAGAGCTACTCACCGTCCACGTCTCCTCCCGGAACAAGCCCCCGAAGGTCTCCCTCTTCGACGGGAAGTCCAACCCGAAAGACCATTTGGACACGTTCACAGCCGGGATGAGTTTTCAGGACAATTCCGACAACGCGCAATGCCATGCTTTCCCCGCCACTCTCATCCACTCTGGACGAGACTGGTTCTGAGAATTTGCGCCACGCTCAATCTCTACTTTCGATGAGTTGGCCACCCAATTCCTCGGTCATTTCGTTGGGAACAGACGGCAGAAGCAGACCGTTGATCATCTCTTCACCATAAAGAGTGGGGAAAAAGAATCATTCAAAGGATACGTCACCCGCTTCTACAACGCCCTCTTTGAGGTCCCAGAGTACTGGGACGAGATGGTCATTACGGCCCTTAGGTCGGGTCTTAGGCACAAGGAGTGGCTACGCTCCTTTTCATTAGCGCAACCTAAGACCATGGCCGAGATCAAGGTCTGGACCGAACGTAAGATCCAGCTTGAGTCCGAGATGAACGCCAACCTGCCCTGGACAGAGCAAGCCAATCAGAAGAAAAGGGCCAGGGAGGAGAAAAAGAAGATTGAGCGGCCACAACCCTACTCCCCGAAGTTTTAGGAATACACCCCGCTCAACGTCTCCCAGACGGAACTATTGGAGGAGGCAAAGGGCGAGAGGTTTTTCAAACTCCCCCCAGTCTCGAATAGGGTGGCAAAGCACACCTGAGACCCCTACCGTGCTTTCTACAGGTCACAGGGCCACCCCACCGAGAACTGCAAGCAGCTCCGAGACTACATCGAGGAGTTGATTCGCTCGGGGCACCTAGCAAGGTACTTACGAGACAAGCGGCAAGCCGACCGTGAGCAAGAGCACCATCCCCCTCCCGGTGAGTTGGCAATCGGCCAAATCATGGTCGTGTCAGCGGAGGGTACGACAGGGACTGACGAGACATGGCATCCCTTACCGGTCGAGGGGATTGCCAGCCACCCAAGGAAGAAGGCTAAAGCGGCCGAGCCGATCATCTTTACCGACAAGGACATCCACGGGATACCCCTGCCTCACAATGACCCTCTGGTGATCACAGCCCGGGTCCACCGCTACAAAGTGCAGAGGATTTTGGTCGACTCCGGAAGCTCGGTGGACATTATCTTTTATGACTGCTTTCTGCGTATGGGACTCACCCAGTCGGACCTAAGGCCGACCGCCCACATCCTGTCGGGGTTCACTAACCACTCCATCCCGGCGGAAGGGGTAATCACTCTCTAATTTAACATAAGAGAGGCGGGTCGTATGCGCACCGTGCCTGTGGAGTTTATCGTCACGAGAATTCCGTCGGCCTACAACGTCCTCCTAGGTCGCCCGACACTAAACTCCCTCCGCACCCAGATATCGACCTACCACATAGCAATAAAGTTCCCTCTCGACCAAGGCGGGATAGGTCAGGCCTACGGGGACCAACAAACCGCAAAGGTTTGCTTCACCACAACATCTACGTCTGAGCGGCCAAACAATGACCTTGAGTGCGAGGATGATATCAAGGGTTCCCTGGATACTCGAAACGAGCAGAAAGAGGTCCGAGGAACCCCAGTGGAACCACTGACTGAGGTCCCCCTTGCGGAAAGGGACAATGAGCGAACCGTACAGATCGGGTCACTCTTAACGGGGAATCACCGAGATGACCTGATCCACTTCCTCAAAAATAACTCGGACGTATTCGCTTGGGCGCCTGCCGATATGCCGAGGATTGACCCCAAAATCATATCACATAAGCTCAGGATGGATCCTACGGTCCGGCCCGTCAGGCAGAAAAAGCGAAGCTTCGCCCCGATCAAACAAAAAGCGATCGAGGACGAGGTAGACAGGCTCCTCGCCGCCAACTTCATTCGGAACATGCCTTACTCGGAATGGTTGGCGAATGTAGTCATGGTTAAAAAGTCTAGCGGGAAGTGGCGCATGTGCGTTGACTTCACTGAGCTCAACAAGGCCTTCCCGAAAGACAACTATCCCCTCCCCCGGATTGATCAGCTCGTCGACAGTTCGGCAGGCCACGAGCTACTTAGCTTCATGGATGCTTTCTCCGGCTATAACCATATCCGTATGAACCCGGCGGACGAGGATATCACCGCATTCACAACAGACCGGGGGGTATACTGCTATAAGGTGATGCCCTTCGACCTCAAAAACGCCGGGGCTACGTACCAACGCTTGGTTAATCGGATGTTCAAGCCACAGATCGGTAGGAACATGGAGGTTTAGGTCAACGACATGCTCTTTAAATCAACCTCGTCGGATGAACACGACAAGGATCTGGGTGAGGCTTTTGATGTCCTCCATAGGTACAAGATGAAACCGAACCCGCCAAGTGCGCATTCGGGGTCACCGGTGGAAAATTCCTTGGCTTCATGGTCACCCATCGTGGAATCGAGGCTAACCCGGAGAAAATCAGCTCCATCCTCAACATGGCCGTGCCCAAGACTAACATCAAAATCATGCGGCTAACAGGGCGGGTAGCCGCTCTGAGTCATTTCATGTAAAGATCTGGGGAAAAGTGCCTCCTGTTCTTCAAAGCTCTAAGGAAGATACTAAGGTTCAAATGGTCAGAGGAGTGCCAGACCGCCTTTGAGCAATTAAAGAGGCACCTAATGACTCCCCCACTGCTCACCCGGCCAGTTGAGGGGGATGAGCAATCGCTATATCTAGCGGTGTCCGACCAAGTTGCAGGTTCGGTGCTCGTCCAAGAGGTCTAGGGAGTCCAGAAGCCGGTATACTGTATGAGCCACGTCTTCAAGGACGCGGAAATGAGGTACCCGTCCATAGAGAAGATCGTCTTGGCACTCATCGTGGCCTCAAGGAAACTACGACACTATTTCCAGGTGGACACCATCCTCGTTCTTATCGAGTGGCCTTTAGGGGCTATCCTCGCCTTCCCCGAGTCCTCTGGTCGTTTGGAGAAATGGAGGTGAGAGTTGTCCCAGTTCGACATAAAATACCGCCCAAGGCAGGCTATCAAAGCACAAGCCCTGGCCGATTTTATCGTCGAGTGCACCATCCCCAGTAAAGAGGCGGAATCCATGCTGGCCCCCGGAGCTCAACCCTCAATCGATAAGAAGCCCAACTCTGTCCCTGATTGGATCCTTTACGTCGACGGGTCCTTAACCGAGGAAGGATGTGGTGTTGACTTCATCATTCGAGGCCCGAATGAGGCAGAGATGGAGTATTCTCTGAAGCTCGGGTTCAAAACCTCAAACAATGCAGCGGAATACGAGGCCTTACTGGCCGGACTACGGATAGACTCCAGAGTGGGGCTGAAAACGACCCGGATCCGCAGCGACTCCGCTCTAGTCGTTGGCCAATTGACCGGCCAATTCGAGGCATGGGAGCCTCTGATAGTGAAGTATCTGGCCGAGGTGAAAAGATTACAAAAAGACTTCGACGAAGTCCAAGTGGAGCAGATCCCCAGATAGCTAAACGCCCAAGCCGACGCCTTGAGTAAGCTGGCTTCATCTTATACGGCCAACAACAAGAGAAACATCCTCTTCGAGATCTTACCACGGCCCAGCGTGGAAGACGGGGCGACGCCACTTCAAGTGTACACAGTCCGGGAAGAAGACCGGGATTGGAGGAAGCCCCTCGTGGAGTTCCCGAGGGAAGGTACACTCCCAGAAGATCGAGGGGAAGCCCGCCGTCTCCGAGCCAAAGCTCTCCATTTCGTCTGGAACAACGGGAACCTCTATAAGAAATCCTTCACTCAACCCCTGCTCCGGTGCATCGACCCCCATGAGGCCGACTACGTCCTCCATGAGATTCACGAAAGGGTCGGCGGCGCGCACCAAGGGGCCCGCACCTTAATTCAGAAGGCATTGCTCTAAGGGTACTATTGGCCGACGATTCATCAGGATGCCCAGAAGCTCGTGAGGAGGTGCAAAAGCTGCTAACTCCATGGCAGCACACCTCGCCTTCCGGCAACCGAGCTAACAGCCCTAACCTCCCCGAGGCCATTTGCTCAATGGGGAATGGACATGATAGGCCAGTTCCCTATCGGTACAGGCGGACACAAGTACGTCCTCATCGCGGTAGACTACTTCACCAAGTGGATCGAGGCCTTCCCCATTAGGAAACCGGACGCCACCTCGACTATCAAATTCCTGCAGAACAACGTAATACTCAGGTTCGGCATCCCGAGGTGTATCGTCACCGACCACGAGACAAATTTCGAAAACGAAAAAGTTAAGGAATTCTGCAGCGAATACCATATCCTGATGAAGTTTGCCGCAGTCGCGCATCTCCGGTGCAACAGGCAGGCTGAGGTCACTAACAGGGACGTCATCCGAGGTCTTCGGACACGCCTAGAAGGACACAAGGCAGTTGGGTCAAGGAACTACCCCGGGTCTTATGGGCTTACGCACATCGAAGAAGACCCCCACTGGAGAGATCCCTTTCAGCCTCTGCTACGGCACCGAGGCAATGGTCCCAGCAGAGATCGGGCTGCCCAGTTACAGGGTTGAGCACTTCGACGACGAAGCTAACACCTCGGCCCTCCGGACTAATCTGGACGTGTTGTTAGAGAAATGGGACCTGGCTCAGATCAGAGCTTCCACTTATCAATAGCAAACTGCCCGCTACTACAACGCGCGAGTCAAGCGTCGCTTCTTCAAAACCGGAGATTTAGTCCTAAGGCAGAACTAGTTCGTCGATCAAGGCAAGCTGCATAAGTTTTTCCTGAAATGGGACGGACCCTTCCTCGTCTCCGAGGTCCTGCCCGGCGGAGCCTATCGTTTATAAGATGCGAATGGTCGCAAATTTTCACAGCCTTACAACGCCGAGAAGCTCAAGCTGTACCTCTGAAAAGAATATCTATGAATGTATATTTCTTCTTTCATAAAAGCGATGTAAATCTTTCTAAAGTTCTTTTTATTTAGTAATAAGAGGGAAACAATGGAACATCGCAAAAAAGAGAATTTTATTTATTCAAAAGGTATTGTTGGCTCCTCAGCCTTACATCAAAAAGAAAAATTCTTACAACTGCGGAGGGAGGAGGTGCAAGAAGCATTGCTTGTGGTACTCCGAAGAAACTGCTGTCAGCCGAGCCCTGGCCGCCTCGAACCTCTACCTCTGATGCTGTCCGCGAACCCTCGAGGACACAGACGGGCCGGAGGGCTCTACGCGCGGGCACCCATCGGCAAGACGCCTATGTCCGTAACACTCGAGGACGAGTGCCACCGATCGATCCCGCCGACTATTCGAGATCAGGCCGAGATGACATAGCGATCTCCGCTTGCCAACCGCCTCATCCTTTAGCTGTTCGGACAAGGGGTTGTGCAGCCCCGGCGATGCCCTCCAAATCGAATACATCAGCAGCGGGAGTAGGTGTGATCGCCGGGGAAGCAGGCGGCCGACATGATCCTCAACACGCCTAACCACCACCTGCAAAGTCTCCTCGGAGATCCGCTGATCATACATATATACGTCTTCGAAGGAAATGATCTCGAAAATGGAGAAAGGGAATCCGTCCATTATTATTTTTCGGGGTGCAAACCTAAGTATGGGCAACACACCCTTCTCTATTTATAACCCCAAACAGGATCCCTAAGGACCAAAATTTGCGCGCGCATGGGTGCGAATCCTGGGATCCACCTAAATTACTCAAATACTGCTCCGCCACATGGCAGATATCCCTTATTTCTCGACGAACCAAAGTCGGACCGACGCGGCCCTTCAAGACGCTTCGCCTCCCCCATGCGTTCCTGACAAGTGTCGTCCACGACGGTCACTCTTCCCGATGTTCACACACCAAGGAAGGTTAGACAGAACCTCGCAAAGCCGAGTAGCAACCCTACTCGGTCCATCCTTAGCAGGCAACTCCTTGCCCTCCCGCGCTAAGGATCAAAGCCCTCATCAGGAGGCCACCGAGCAGCTTCCCTGCTCGGTCCATCCTTGGCTGGTGATCTCTTACCCAACGACGCTAAGGATTAAAGCCCTCATCAAGAGGCTATCGAGCAGCTTCCCTGCTCGGTCCATCCTTAGCTGGTGATCTCTTACCCAACGACGTCAAGGATCAAAGCCCTCATCAAAAGGCCACCGGGCAGCTTCCCTGCTCGGTCCATCCTTGGCTGGTAATCTCTTACCCAAAGACGCCAAGGATCAGAGCCCTCATCAAGAGGCCACCGAGCAGCTTCCCTGCTCGGTCCATCCTTAGCAGGCAACTCCTTACCATCCCATGCTAAGGATCAAAGCCCTCATCAAGAGGCCACCGAGCAGCTTTCCTGTCTGGTCCATCCTTAGCGTGCAACTCCTTACCCTCCCGCGCTAAGGATCAAAGCCATCATCAAGAGGCCACCGAGCAGCTTCCCTGCTCGGCCCATCCTTGGCTGGTAATCTCTTACCTAACGACGCCAAGGATCGAAGCCCTCATCAAGAGGCCACCGAGCAGCTTCCCTGCTCGGTTCATCCTTAGCAGGCAACTCCTTGCCCTGCCGCGTTGTTTCCTGCAGAAACACGGAGACGAGACCGCGTAGGTCCGTCTTGCCTGAATTCGGAGCAGATGCTAATTGGTGCTATCCGTCCACCTCTCCGAAGATGCCAAGTTGATTTATGGTACTATGTATCGAAGGTTTAGACGTATGCAGCCGATGTAGCAGATTTCGTCAGATTCCCCCTCATTTGAGGGGTTTTTGATTGTGGGGACGCTCTTCCCTGCAGGCGCAATCCCCTGCAGTTAATTACGCTACCGCATCGCGGTAACAACTTTCTCCTTCTCCAGATAGTCACTTTGTGTCGTGTGTGTTTGTTTTATTTTTGGTTGCCCGTGGATTGTATACGGAGACTAATTTATGTTGTCGCCCGTAGGGCGTGGATTAGTCCAAATCCGTATTTTCTTAGATTTGGGTTTTGGTTTGGGTTTAAGGATACGTTATTCTCATTTGAGACTAAGATCAATTTAAACGTTTGTTAAGGATACGTTAGTCTAATTTTAGACTAAGATTTACTTAACAATTTATTAAGGATACGTTAATCTAATTTTAGACTAAGATCTACTTAACATGATCATTTAGATCCAATAAAAGAGCATTTGGGCCCTATTGTTTAGTTTAGGGACATTGCGGTCGATTACCAGTTTAAGGACATAGTGGTCCAAGGTTAAGGACATCATAGTCCATGGGTTTAAGGACCCTACAGTCCGAGATTAAGGGCATCATAGTCCATGGGTTTAAGGACCCCACAGTCCGAGGTTATGGACATCATAGTCCGTGGGTTTAAGGACCCCACAGTTCGAGGTTAAGGACATCATAATCTATGAAATGTATGGTTGTCGGGACCCGTCGCCTCTCTGAAGACGTTGAAGGATTACAATGACAAATATCAGAGGAGTAAAGAGATGTACCGTTGAACCAATTTTGGTTGAGAGATCTGTAGTCCAATTTGAGACTAAGATCAAAAGATTTGTGAGCATATAGGCTCAATTAATCTGAATGAGGGATTTATAGCCAATTTGGGCTCGGCCCACTCATTTAAAATGTTTAAACATTTGACAATGTTGAGCATTGATTTGGATTCTGACAATGTTTTGTCTTTTATTGAATGCTGAGCATTCATCAGAGCTCTGGGCTTATTAAAGAACAATTTATGTTCTATTAGTGCAGCACATGGTGCGCTTGGCGCTTTGCGCCAATCAAAGAGCGCGGTGCACTGGTTTATGAGCGCGGTGCGCTTCTGCTGGGTAGCGCACACGTGGGGGACACGTGTTGCGCTTGGCGCTAAGCGTCAGATGATGGGCGCATTGCGCCAGTTTATGAGCGCAGAGCGCTATCTTATGAACGCAAGCGCTACTTGTATAGTGGCGCACACGTGGGGAGCATGTGGTGCGCTTAGCGCAAAGCGCTAGTTCAAGAGCGCAGAGCACTAACTGTTGAGTGGCACACACGTGAGGAGCACGTGGTGCGCTCGGCGCTTCGCGCCAGATCAGGAACGCTGAGATGCTTCTTTTTAATATGGAGCGCTAAGATTCTTTTTTATACAGCGCCGTGCGCTAGTTCCGGTGCACTGAAGTGCTTTTTAATACGGAGCGCTAAGGCTTTTTTATGCAGTGCTATGCACTGAGAATTAAATCCTCTTTTAAGAGACTTTGTCTCATAGATCTAAGAATAAAGTTCTTAGCTTCACAGGAGATGTTTTAATCTCTTATATTGATGAAAGGCTTTGCCTTTATGGATCTGTGATCCTTAAGAGAATTGAATTATTCTCCTCCATTTTTATAATGAGATGTTCATGATCTCTTTGAGAAAGACTTTAGTCTTATAGATCTATGATCTGTGAGAAAGAAGTAAATTCTTCTTTTTAATTATGAGATGATTTCATCTCTCTGTTGTTTTACCTTGAAGAAAAGAAGTTCATCTATCGAGAGCTTGGCTCTTCTTTCTGAGATTTTCTTAAAGCTTCTGGGGGGGTTCCTCTCTATACTTCTGTATATCTTCTGTCCATAAGACTTGAAGTCTAGGGGCCTTTTTATAGGGCAAGCTGATCAGTTCAATCAGTTAAGGAGATCTTTTGTCTAATTGATTTGGGGAATTTCCCATCGTTGGATCTTTGATCCAAGGGCTTCTGATTTACAGAAGGTAATCTTCTTGTTATTAACAAGATTGGGAAATCTTTTCTATACAGAATTTATTCTGTATTTTGATGATTTTTAATCACCATTGGATCATTGATCCAACGGTGCTCTGATTTACAGAGCACAATCTTGTTGTTTGGAAAGATTTTGAGGAATCTTTCCTTAACAGAATTTAATTCTAATTAATTAATGATTTATCATTATTATTGGATCTTAGATCTGTCGGTAGGGATCTTTTAGTTCCAGCGCTAGCGCACCCGTGCTTTGCACGTGGTGCGCTGCTTAGAGCGCAGCGCACCTAGCGCTAGCGCACCCGTGCTTTGCAAGTGGTGCGCTGCTTAGGGCGCAGCACACTTGGCACTGCTTCTGAAGCGTTGCTTCATTTCAAAATTTGAATTTTGAACAGAGTTTTGCTCTGATTGGGGGAAAAAAATGCCCCCCCCACCGTTGCACTCACGTGGCCCACACGTGAGTGCAGCGGTGGCAGCATCTGCGCCCTTGGATCAACTCAGAAGTTGAAAAGGCATCTCAGTGCCTATAAATAGGACCCTTGGCCCTTGGGATGATTTCTGTTCATCTTCATTTTTGTCTTCTGAGAATTTTTATTCTCTTTCGGAGCATAGCTCTTTATTTTAAGAACCTTCAAGAGTCAAAACTCTGCCAAATTTTGATAAGATTTGAACTTTATCAATAGAGATTTGCTCTTCCTCAGATCATAGATCTCAAAATGTTTTTAGGGTTTTACCCATTAACAGAGCTTTGCTCTTCATAGATCTTAGATCTAAAAAAAATGTTATTAGGGTTTTACCCATTAACAAAGCTTTGCTCTCTTGAATAATGGAGATTTGTTAATCTCTTATGAAGAAATTTTAAGAGTTTGTTCATGGATTTTGAAGATCTCAGAATTTTAATTCATTAAAAAATTTATTTTAATTTTTCTGATGGGTTATTCCATCATTTTTACAGAGCAAGGCTCATAGAATTCCTAGAGAATTTTTAATTCCCCTCATAATTGACTTCGACAGGTGTCATTCCTGTCTGCAGAGCATTGCTCTCGAGGTGTTTAACTCCTTGGCCCGAGAAACCTTTTTATTAAAAGCGAAATCCTTTTTAGGATTCCTTTCTTGATTGCACAAGATTAAATTCGTTGGGTGATTTAATTAGAACTTATTTCTTCCTTAGGGATATCAAGAGTTGTTTAAATCCCATGTTTGTTTCAATAAGCTTTCTTTTAATCAGTCTGTCCACTAACTCTCACTGATTTTCCTTTTCAGACTTTATGGACGCTCATATGTATGATCTCGACGAGATTATTTCTTACGGAGACATTCGCACACTCTGCCGTTCTCAAAACCAAGAATTTACCAACGCCCAGTGTGCTGAAATTATGGGTCGCTTTGATGCATACAATGGTCGACTGCTCTATCGTCGTTCCTCTCTCTTGAAGCTTATTGTGGGAGCGATCTGGGGAGCACTTCCTCTATTTTACGCCGGCATGCCGCTTAAAGCATTGGACGACGCCGAAGATAGGGTGCACTCGGTGTATCTGATGGGCTTAATCTTAAAGAAAAGGCGAGACAACCTTGTTGATATCCTGCATCAAGCTTTTCAACAGGCGGCGATACTTGCTGCTTATCGAAGGGTGGAGGACATCAGTGGGGATCCTGACGCTCGTGATCGTGAAAGGATGCACATGAAGATGGTCCGAGAGGCCCGAAAATTTTTGGATGGCCTCACTCTTAAATTTCTCAATCCATGTCCTGGATTTGATGTTTTGCCTTTGTAAACATTTTAATGGCGTTTTTGTTTACCGCTTTCATTAATGTAAGAATTTTCTGAAGTATGAATGGCAAGCTTTTCCATTTCCATGTGTTTATCTTATGCATTAAACATTTTTGCTCATGCATGAATGGGTGCGCTTTGAATACTTAACTGAATGCGAATCAAATATTCTCCTAACCATCGCTTTCTTCTCTTTTTCTTTGTTGCTGGCATGTTACTTTTAGCAAGTGTAACCTGTAGATGATAGAGAGAGCATTCCATCTTGAACTCTTTGAGAGGTAGCGACGGGTTAGGAAGCAGGTTCAAATCTGCTGCCTAAGGCTTTTCAACTTTATGAGCCGTGAGGGTCTTATAAAGACTTTTCTCCCTACAGGTCGAGAGGATCCCGTAGGTGTATTTTCTCCTTAGGAATCGTGAGAATTCCTAAGTGTGTTTTCTCCTGAGAGTCGTAAGGATCTCACAAGAGAATTTTCCCTCTTACAAGTCGAGAGGACTCGTAAGTGGTTGTTTCCCTCCTTGTCAAGATTCGACTTTGGAGAGTGTGGCCCATGAATAGTATGCAAAAGTCCATTTTGGACCGACTTGCAGGGCCCCAGTGCTTAGGAAACAGGTCCTTATCTCCATTGCCTAAGGCTTTTCCTTACGAGTAAAGACGAATCGAGAAGTTCTCGCAAAGAACTTAATTTCCTCACGAGTCGAGATGAGTCGAGAAGTTCTCGTAAGAATGTTCTAACGTCACAGTTAACCTCTGCTCTTTACGACAGAGGTCCGTTAGGGTCTGTGGTACTAGGGTTTTGTCCGTCGTACCGTCGCGTTGACTGATGTATCCCTCGATAGGCAATCTTGCTGTTCGAGTAGCCTTGCGACTGTCGTATCTCTGATCCCTTCGGGTGCTGGACAAGACGTCTTCAAGCAATCTTCCTGGGCAGTTTGACCGTCAGAAGAGCAAGCGTTAGGAATTTTGCCATGCCGCTTTTTACTTGAGGTTAGGCTCAGTTTGGGGAGCCCCGATGAGTCATAACCACTCCGCGCTGGTGTTGGATGATCTCCAATAGTTTTTCAGGTTTTATATGAGTTTCCGTCAAGACCCTGAAGCTAGGAATTTAGCCTTTGCTTCGTTTGCCGGCATTGCATCTGCTGTATTGAGATGAATGTCGCGGTTGTCTCTAGGCTTTTGGTGAACCGTCGAGGTTTGGAACTAGGGATTTTGCCGTGGCTCCCTTATTTGATTGTCGCGTCTGAGTCCTGCTGGAGGAAGAACGCTGGGGTGACATCTCGTCTGTTGTATCGAGACGAACGTCGAGGTGGTGACCACTCCGCGCTGGTATGGGATGATCTCCGATAGTCTTTCAGGTTTTGTATGAGTTGCCGTCAAGACCCTGAAGTTAGGAATTTGGCCTTCGCTTCGTTTGTTTTAGCGTGTCTGAATCCTGTTGGAGGAAGGACGCTGTAGTGACATCTCGTCTGCTATATCGAGATGAACGTCGAGGTGGTGACCACTCTGTGCTGATGTGGGATGATCTCCGATAGTCTTTCAGGTTTTATATGAGTTGCTGTCAAGACCCTGAAGCAAGGAATTTGTCCTTCGCTTCGTTTGTTGGCATTGCGTCTGCTGTATCGAGACGAATGTTGAGGTGGATATGGGATTTTGCCATCACTCCGCTTTGTTTCGACCGTGAGGTCTTTCGTTGACGTTGCATCTGCATCCTACTGGACTGCGAAGGAACGCCGTTGTTGACATTGCGTCTGGTGTAACGAGACGGATGCTGAGGTGGAGATGGGATTTTGCCGTCACTCCGCTTTGCTGACGTCGCGTCTGCTGTAACGAGACGAATGTTGAGGTGGTCTCTAGGTTTTCTGTGAACCGTCGGGATTTGGAATTAGAGACTATGCCGTGGCTCTGTTTGGTGATGTTGCATCCGAGTCCTGCTGGAATGAGGAATGTTGTGGTGACATCTCGTTTGCTGTATCGACATGAACGTCGAGGTGGTGACCACTCCGCGCTGGTGTGGGATGATCTCCGATAATCTTTCAGGTTTTATATGAGTTACCGTCAAGACCCTGAAGCTAGGATTTTGGCCTTTGCTTCGTTTGTTTTAGCGTGTCCGAATCCTGTTGGAGGAAGGACGTTGTAGTGGCATCTCGTCTGCTATATCGAGACGAACGTCGAGGTGGTGATCACTCCGTGCTGGTGTGGGATGATCTCCGATAGTCTTTCAGGTTTTATATGAGTTGCCGTCAAGACCCTGAAACTATGAATTTGGCCTTCGCTTCGTTTGTTGGCATTGCGTCTGCTGTATCGAGACGAATGTTGAGGTGAAGCTGGGATTTTGCCATCACCCCGCTTTGTTTCGACCGTGAGGTCTTTCGTTGACGTTGCATCTGCATCCTGCTGGACTGCGAAGGAACGCCGTTGTTGACATTGTGTCTGGTGTAACGAGACGGATGCTGGGGTGGAGCTAGGATTTTGCCGTCACTCCGCTTTGCTGACGTCGTGTCTGCTGTAACGAGACGAATGTCGAGGTGGTTTCTAGGTTGTCTATGAACCGTCAAGATTTGGCTTCTTTTCTGATGGAGCCTGGTCGGAAGGTATAGTTCCTTCTTTGTTTATGCCCCTGGATTGTATACAGGGATCGATGTGATCTTACCTGTAGGGCAAAAAGTTTCATTTTATATATATTTTTTCTTTCTGCGATGCTCTATCATTTCAGCTTTCATATCGCGAAAGTCGCGATTGCCTAATCATTTCAGCTATTTTTCGCGGTTGTTCCCCTCCGAATGGCGGCCTAGACTTTGCGTCTCGCCTGAGATTCCGGGCAGATGCTATTTGGTTTTATCCGTCTACATCTCTGAAAATGCCAAGTTGATTTATGGCACCTTGTATCGAAGGTTTAGACGGATGCGGCCGATATAGCAGACTTCGTCAGATTCCCCCTCGCTTGAGAGGTTTTTTGATTGTGGGGACGCTCTTCCCTGCAGGCGCAAGCCCCTGCAGTTAATTACGCTACCGCATTGCGGTAACAACTTTCTCCTTCTCCAGAATTTCACTTCGTGTCGTGTGTGTTTGTTTTGTTTGTGGTTGCTCGTGGATTGTATACGGAGACTGAGTAATGCCGTCGCCCGTAGGACGTGGATTAGTCCAAATCCGTATTTACTTAGATTTGGGTTTGGTGTTTTTAGTTTAAGGATGTATTAGCCGTGTTGCGGCTAAGATCAACTTAAACGGGACCGTTTAGATCCAGCAAAAGAGCATCTGGAGGCTCTGTTGTTCCAGTTTAGGGACGTAGTGGTCCATGCTCCAGTTTAGGGATATGGTGGTCCATATTCCAGTTAAAGGACGTGGTGGTCCGTATTCCAGTTTCGGGACATGGTGGTCCATGTTCCAGTTTAGGGACGTGGTGGTCCATATTCCAGTTTAAAGACGTGGTGGTCCGTATTCCAGTTTAAAGACGTGGTGGTCCGTTATTAGTTTAAGGACGTCTCGGTCCGATATTAGTTTAGGGACGTCTCGGTCCGATATTTGTTTAGGGACGTCTCGGTCCGATATTAGTTTAAGGACGTTTCGGTCCAATATTAGTTTAAGGACGTTTCGGTCCAATATTTTTGTGGTCGTCGGGACCCGTCACCTCTCTGACGTCGTTGAAGGATTACAACGACGGGTGTCAGAGGAGTTCGGAGATGTACCCTCAAACCGGAGGTAAATTGATTTAAGAGAGCAATCTTGCTCAGCCAATTTAATTTAAGGACTTACGGCCAAAATTGGGCTAAGTCTAGTTAAAAATGTTCAACACTTTATTTGCTTTTGCATTGCATTTCTTTTTATTTTTATTTGGGCTTTGCCCAGAAAGGATGCAGAGCATCAATTTGTTTTTGGGCTCTGCCCTTTGTGAATGATGTAGAGCATCAATTTCATTTGGGCTCTACCCTTTTATTGCTTTGCAATTTATTTTGGCCTGTTGGTCTTTTTGATTTGGGCATGGCCCTTTAAGAAAAGAAATGCATTGCATTTGTTAGGCGATTTGCGCCAATTACTGAGCGCAAGCACTTGTGGTGAGGACACGTGTCACGCTCTGGTGAGCGCAAGCGCAACAGCGCAGTGCGCTGCGCTGTTGCGCTGCTGACACGTGGCGCGCTCTGGCGAGTTGCGCCAATTCCAGAGAGCAAAGCTCTATTTTAAGAGCGCATAGCGCAAGTTGTTCTGTGGCTGACACGTGGCGCTCTCTTAAGAGCGCAACAGCACAGTTTGGAAGTGTAGAGCACTAAGAATCTTTTAGATTCAAGAACAGAAGTGCAAAGCACTATTTGATTTCTTGATCTAAATTAGATCAAAGAAAAATAAATTTTTTCTTTTTGTTTGAAGAATCAGAGGTTCATAAAAGTGCAAAGCACTATTTTTATTTTATTGTTTTCTTGTTTTAAAGAACCAGAGGTTCATAAGAAGTGCAAAGCACTGTTTATTATGTAAAGATCATTGATCTGGTTTTAGATTAATGATCTATTAGAAAAAATTTCTTCTTTCTCGTGAAGGTTTTTACCTTTTTCTTGGAATTTTCTCAGAATTCTCTCTCTGTTTTAAGCTCTTGACTTTTTTCAAAAAATGTTCATCCCCCCTTTGAATTGAGGCCTAGGGTCCTTTTTATAGTGCCCATAAATTAGTTAAATTTGTTAAAGAGATCTTCCTCTGAGTGATTTGGGGAATTTTCCCCACCGTTGAATCTTTGATCCAAGGGCTTCTGCTTTGCAGAAGAAAATCTTCTTGTTTTAACAAGAACAGAAAAGATTTCTTAAAAATTTAATTCTGTTTGGCGCAGATGCCCCAGCGCGTGACACGTGTCTCGCAGCGCACAGCGCAGCGCAACTGCGCTAGCGCATCTGCGCGGACACGTGTCGCGCAGCGCACAGCGCAGCGCATCTGCGCGGACACGTGTCTCGCAGCGCACAGCGCAGCGCAACTGCGCGAGCGCATCTGCGCTGACACGTGTCGCGCAGCGCAGCGCAACTGCGCTAGCGCATCTGCGCTGACACATGTCGTGCAGCGCACAGCGCAGCGCAACTGCGCGAGCGCATCTGCGCTGACACGTGTCGCGCAGCGCAGTGCATGCGCAACTGAAGCATTACTTCCTTTAATTTTTCTTTAAATAGAGCTTTGCTCTGATTGGGTGCGCTACCTTGGGCGCTGCGCTGATGCATCTGCGCCTGACACGTGGCGTGTTGCGCAGCGCAAATATACTGAAGCGTTGCTTCATTTATTAAATTTTAAATTTTCAAAGCAGAGCTTTGCTCTGATTGGGGGAAGATGAAGCGTTGCTTCATCTCCCGCCTCGGAATTTGAACAGAGTTTTGCTCTGATTGGGGTAAACAATTGCCCCCCCCACCGTTGCGCTTACGTGGCCCCAAACGTGAGCGCAACGGTGGCGGAATTTCAACTGCCGTGACAACTTTTGGAAGTCGAAGAGGCACTTGATACCTATAAATAGGACCTTTGGTCCCCCACAGATGCTTATCATCTTTCAGATTCTTATTTTCAAAAAACTTCAGAGATTTGCTCTTGCCTTCAAGAACTCTAGAGCTTTGCTCTTCTTTCCAAAGTTTTTAGAAAAAACTTTAGGTAAAATTGATTCTTAGATTAAATTAATTTTAATTAATCTTAACCAGCAGAGCTTTGCTCTCATAGATCTTTTGATTTAAAGAGATCCCCATTGGGGTTTCACTAGCAGACCTTTGCTCATTTTAAAAGTTAGAAACTTTAGGTAAAATTAATATAAATCAAATTAATTTAAATTAATCTCAGTCAAAGAGTTTTGCTCTCACAGATCTTTTGATCACTAGCAGAGCTTTGCTTATTTTCAAAATTAGAAACTTTAGATAAAATTAATATAAATCAAATTAATTTAAATTAATCTCAATCAAAGAGCTTTGCTCTCACAGATCTTTTGATCACTAGCAGAGCTTTGCTCATTTTCAAAGTTAGAAACTTTAGGTAAAATTAATATAAATCAAATTAATTTAAATTAATCTCAGTCAAAGAGCTTTGCTCTCACAGATCTTTTGATCTAAAGAGATCCCCATTGGGGTTTCATTGAGCTTTTGTTCATGGGTTTTAATCCCTGAACAGAGCTTTGCTCTCTAGGAATTTAGCCCTCTATGTACATTATTTTTCTTCTATCGCTAATCTTCCTGTGGTATTTTCTCCAGGCATAATGGCGGTGCATCTATACAGTTTGCATGAGTTCATCACCTATGACGATATCCGCGCACAGGGTCGTCAACAAAACCAGGAGTTTACAGACGCTCAATGTGCAGAGATCATGGGTCATCTGAACGCAAGCGGTGGTTGGCTGCTACCCCGTCGTTCGGCTCTTTTGAAAGTCGTGCTGGGAGCAATATGGAGAGCACTTCTGGGTCTTCACGAGGCCCTACCACTCAATGCGCTGGATGATGCCGAGGACAAGGTGCATTCAGTGTACCTGACGGGGCTGATCTCGAAGAAATGGCGAGACAGCCTCATTGACATCCTACATCAAATCTTCCAGTAGACGACGATAGTTGCTGCTTATCGAAGGCCGGGAGGGCTTGCCGATGATCTTGACACGGAGGAGCGCGAGAGGCTGCGCATAAGAATAATTAGAAAGGCCAGAAGAACTCTGGATGGCCTTACTTTTGAATTCCTCAATCCGTTCCGCGGATCTGAGGTTATACCGTTGTAATAATATTTTTCGTTCACTGCTTTTTATGATTGTAAGAATTTTTAGCAATTTGAATGGAAACTTTTTATTTCAGCTTGTCTTATTTCTCGTCCTGAGTCTTCTGCCCATGCATGAATGAGTGTGTCTCGAATGCTCGATTAAATGTAAATCGGATGTTCTTTCTGTCATTTTCTCCGTCTTTTCTTTCTTTTATTATCAGTATGCCACCTTAGTAACCATGGTTGATGGATGATTAGGACGAGTATCCCGACCTTCTTAAGAAATAGCGATGGCTTAGGCCGCAGGTTCGGATCTGCTGCCTAAGACTTTTCAACTCTATAAGCCGTGAGGGTCTCATAGAGACTTTTCTCCCTACGGATCGAGAGGATCTCGTAGGTGGGTTTTCTCCTTAGGAATCATGAGGATTCCTAAGTGTGGTTTTCTCTTATAAGTCGTAAGGATCCTATAAGAGAATTTTTCCCTCTTACGAGTCGAGAGGACCCACAAGCGGTTGTTTCCCTCCTCGTCGAAACTCGACCTTGGAGAGTGAGACCCGTGAATAGTACGCAAGAGACCATTTTGGATTGACTCGCATGGTCCCATTGTTCAGGAAGCAAGTTTTTTAGTCCCTGCTGCCTGAGGCTTCATTTGCATGTTGAGACGAATCGGGAATTTCCCGCGGAGACACTGGTTTCTCTGCGAGCCGACGCGAATCAGGAGGCTCTCGTCAAGGAGTGTTTGTATCCGTGAGTCGAGGAATTTGCTAGGGATTATTTGTTTCCCAAGCGCCAAGGATTATTTGTTTCCTTGGGGTTTGAAACGAGTCGAGGATTTCCCACGGAGGCACTGGTGGCTCTGCGAGTCAACGCGGATCAGGAGGCTCTCGTCAAGGAGTGTTTGTATCCGTGAGTCGAGGAGTTTGCTAAGGATTATTTGTTTTCCAAGCGCCAAGAATTATTTGTTTCCTTGGGGTTTGAAACGAGTCGAGGATTTCCCACGGAGGCACTGGTGGCTCTGCGAGTCGACGCGGATCAGGAGGCTCTCGTCAAGGAGTGTTTGTATCCGTGAGTCGAGGAATTTGCTAGGGATTATTTGTTTCCCAAGCGCCAAGGATTATTTGTTTCCTTGGGGTTTGAAACGAGTCGAGAATTTCCCATGGAGGCACTGGTGGCTCTGCGAGTCGACGCGGATCAGGAGGCTCTCGTCAAGGAGTGTTTGTATCCGTGAGTCGAGGAGTTTGCTAGGGATTATTTGTTTTCCAAGCGCTAAGGATTATTTGTTTCCTTGGGGTTTGAAACGAGTCGAGGATTTCCCACGGAGGCACTGGTGGCTCTGTGAGTCGACGCGGATCAGGAGGCTCTCGTCAAGGAGTGTTTGTATCCGTGAGTCGAGGAATTTGCTAGGGATTATTTGTTTCCCAAGCGCCAAAGATTATTTGTTTCCTTGGGGTTTGAAACGAGTCGAGGATTTCCCACGGAGGCACTGGTGGCTCTGCGAGTCGACGCGGATCAGGAGGCTCTCGTCAAGGAGTGTTTGTATCCGTGAGTAGAGGAATTGCTAAAGATACTGGTTTCTTCGGAGTTGGACTGAACCGTCGAGATCTGGCTTCGTCTTCTGGCGGAGCCTGTTAGGAAGGTATGGTTCCCTCTTTGTTTACGCCCTTGGATTGTATACAGGGATCGATGTGATCTTAACTGTAGGGCCAAAGTTTTATCATTTCTTTTTTTTTTTATCTCCGCGATACTCTATCATTTCAGCTTTTATATCGCGAAGGTCGCGATTGCCCAATCATTTTGGCTATTTTTCGCGGTGCCCAATCATTTCGGCTATTTATTTTATTTTATTTTTACTCGCTGCTTTTTATTGCGAGTTGCCCAATTATTTCGGCTATTTTCCATGCATACATTTTCTTTACTTGCTGTTTTTTTATTGCAAGTTGTCCTATCATTTCGGCTATTTCGTATGCATATGCGGCCTATTGGATTTTTGTTGTAGACCAATTTCGGCATCAGCACCGCTACAACTGGGATATTACCAGGAGCGAATCATCATCTGCCTCTGTCAATGTTGAACAAAGGTGGCTTAGCAACCAGGGTTAGGGTCCTGTTGGCTAAGGCTTTTAACTTCATGAGCCGTAAGGGTCTCACGAAGGTATTTCTCCCTACAAGTCGTGAGGATCTCGTAGGTGTATTTTCTCCTTAGAAGTCGTGAGGATTCCTAAGTGTATGTTCCTCTGTAAGTCGTAAGGATCCTACAGTAGGGTTTTCTCATTGTAAGTCGAGAGGACCTACAAGGGTCATGCGAACATATCCCCAGTCACGGACGGGACTTGGTTAGGGAGATGTTTATTCGCACCCGTGGATTGTATACAAGGGCCAGTATTGGACCACTTGTAGGGCAATATCGAAAGTTGTGGGGGTTGCTTAAGCACAGGTTTAGGTCTCTGTAACTTAAGACTTTCAACTCTTATGAGCCGTGAGGGTCCCATAAGAGAGTTCTCCTTACGAGTCGTGAGGATCTCATAAGTGTATTTTCTCCTCAGGAATCGTGGGGATCCCTAAGTGTGCTGCCCCCTGTAAGTCGTAAGGATCTCACGCGGGTGGTTTCTCCTTACAAGGTCGAGGGGACCCTGTAAGTGTCTTTTAACGAGGTTACGCCCTTTTCGGGTTTTCACAAACACTCGCCGGTAGTCCTGCTGTTTTTACTCACGGAGCCCTTTCGGGTTTTCATCCGTACCCATTTTGCTCATGGGCGTACCTTTTTTTTTATTATTCTTTTTATTTTCTTTTTCTCTTTTTTTTTATGAGGTCGCGCCCTTTCGGGTTTTCACGAACACTCGCCGGTAGCCCTGCTGTTTTTACTCACGGCGCTCTTCCGGGTTTTCATCTGTGCCCTTTTTTTTGCTTATGGACATACCGTTTTTATTTATTTATTTATTTTTTATTTTTATATATTTTTTTTTATCTTGTCAGCCTAAAGATGCTGCGGTAGTAGTTTAAAGACGTTTCGGTCTGCTATTAGTTTAAGGACGTTTCGGTCCGTCGTTAGTTTAAGGACGTTTCAGTCCGTCGTTAGTTTAAGGACGTTTCGGTCCGTCATGGAGAAGGCCGGCTACTTTTTTTATAAATCTTAAGAAGATATCGAGCGGACATAGTCGTCGTCATCTATCATTGACCTAGGCTGTGGCTCATTCAGCATAGTATTTTTTTAGGAAGCGACCGTTTATCGGCCTGAAAGGTCTTTCACCGTGCATGTCCATGAGTAGATAGGCTCCACCCTGGTAAACTTTATCTATGATGTACGGGTCTTCATAGTTTGGCTCGAATTTTCCCCACTTGGCGCGATTGGGGATCATAGGCCTTTTGACCACTAGCACGAGTTCGCCTTGGCGGAAGGTCCTCGGTCGGGTCAATCTTTCATATGAGCGTGTCATCTTTGCTTTATAAGCTTCCATATTTTGTTGCGCTGTGAGCCGGGTTTCATCAAGGGCATCAAGCTCTTCAAGCCGAAGGTGAGCATTTTTTTCGTCCGTTAGCTCGTAATGGACTGCCACTCGTAGATAGGGTAACTCTATCTCGAGGGGGAGTACTGCTTCCGTCCCAAATACCAACGCGTACGGCGTCTTGTTTGTGGCCGTCTTGAACGTAGTTCGGTACGCCCAGAGAGCCTCTTGCAGCCTCTCGTGCCAGTCTCTCTTATTTCGGGACACCGTCTTTTTCATGATTTTCGTCAGGGTCTTGTTGAAGGCTTCAGCTAGACCATTAGCTCGCGGATTATAAATTGAGGAATATCTCCAGTCTATATTATGCTGTTGCGCAAAGCGACTGATCTTGTGGCTTCTGTAAGCTGGCCCGTTATCGGAGATGATTCGCCTTGGCGTTCCAAACCGATATATGACATGCGTCTTGAAGAAGTGGAGGATATTTTCCGTCTTCACTTCTCTTAACGGTACTGCTTCTGCCTATTTAGAGAAGTAGTCAGTCGTCGCCAGGATGAAACGATGTCCCCTAGACGATGCTGGTTCGATAGGGCCGACTATGTCAGTCCCCCATATTTCGAATGGCCAGCTAGCCACCGTTGGATGTAGTGGATTTGGATGCTGGTGGATGAAGTCCCCATGGATTTGGCATGAGAGGCATTGCTTCGCATATTCGAGGCAGTCCTGAATCATCGTGGGCCAGTAGTAGCCCATCCGTTTTATCTTCAACTTCATCTTTGGGCCCGCTTGGTGAGAACCGCAGAGTCCGTCGTGAACTTCCTGAACAACTCTTTTCGCTTCGTCAGGTCCCAGGCATCTCAACCACAGAGAATCAAACGATCTCTAGTACAGAGTATCGTTGACGAAGGCGAAAGATAGAGCCCGCTTCATGAGCTGATGTCTTGTGGACGCTTCTTCAGGCAATCGGTGGGACTTAAAGTAGTCTATGAAGACTTCCCTCCAATTCTCGGCCTTTTTCCGGTCTTTTATTTGCAGAGCCATTCGCTCAGTCGTTTCCTTTTCTTCGGGTGATTCCGGAGATATTTCCGCTGGGGCAAGAACTCGACGGCTTTGTACCACGATTCTAACATCGTCGAGGTTCTCGTCAGCCAGTTCTTTATCAAGTTTGGCCAACGCGTCCGCTTTGCTGTTTTCCGCGCGCGGTATGTTTTCCAAAGTATAGGAGGGAATTTGGGTCAACAGTTGTTGCACCTTTTTCCCGTACTTTACCAATTCTGGTTTGCATGTCTGGTAGTTGCCGTTTACTTGACTAACGACCAGTTGGGAATCTCCATATATGAGGAGATTTTCAATTCCCATGTCGATGGCGATCTCGAGGCCTGCTATCAGAGCTTCGTATTCGGCTTCATTGTTTGTACTAGGCTCTGTTAAGGAGAAAGCGAAGCTCATTATCCCTCCTTGTGGAGTTATAAAGATGAGCCCTACCCCCGATTTGATTATAGGGGTACTTTGTTTGCGCTTTTTCATGGAAGATGCTCCGTCGAAATAAAGCTCCCATCGGGTATTATCACCGTCGATTGCATCAAACGCATGTGCGTCTAGAAGATCGTAATTTAGAGGAGAACCGGCGGGTATGGGATGCTCAGCGAGGAAGTCGGCGATGGCCTGGCCTTTCACTGCCTTGAGAGGTTGATACGTTATTGAAAACTCCATCAAGAGTAGGGCCCATTTAGCGAGTCGTCCCGTCAATATGGCCTTTGACATCAAGTATTTAAGGGGGTCCACCTTTGAAATGAGACGGACCTCATGCGCCAACGCATAGTGCCTGAGCTTTGTTATCGCGAAGATCAACGGCAGGCAGTGTTTTTCAATGGGGGAGTAGTTGCTTTCTGCCCCCAGCAGAACTCGACTTAAGTAGTAGAGTGCTCTCTCTTTCCCTTGATCGTTCTCTTGTGCCCATAATGCGCCTAAGGAACCTTCGAGGGCGGTCGTGTAGAGAATGAGAGGCTTTCCCTTAACTGGAGCAGCCAACACCGGTGGGTTCTGCAGGTATTGCTTGATCTCGTCTAGTGCGCTTTGGCATTTTTGGTCCCAGACGAACGGGGTCCCCTTCTTCATCAAGTGGCTGTAGGGACGGCACTTGCCTGAAAGATTGGCTATAAATCGCCGTATGTATGCGAGCTTTCCTTGGAGAGATCGCAACTATTTGAGAGTTCTCGGCGGAGGCATTTCCATGATCGCTTTGATCTTTGACAGATCTATTTCAATACCTCGGTGTCGAACAATGAATCCCAGGAATTTGCCTGAGGAAACTCCGAATGCACACTTGAGCGGGTTCATTTTCAAGTTGTATTGTCGAAGGCGTTGAAATACAGTCTTCAAATGCTCGAGATGTTCCTCGTATGATTTGCTTTTAACCACGAGATCGTCGATATAGCATTCGATGATTTCGTGTATAAGGTCGTCGAAGATCTTCGTCATGGCCCTTTGGTAGGTGGCACCGGCGTTCTTTAAACCGAAGGGCATCACCTTGTAACAGAATATTCCTAGAGGGGTCCTGAAGGCTGTGTGCTTCTGGTCTTCTGGATGCATTTTTATCTGGTTATATCCTGACGAGCCGTCCATGAAGGAGAAAATCTCATGAGTGGATGTATTGTCTATCATCAGTTCGGTGACTGGTACTGGAAAATCGTCCTTCGGACAAGCTTTATTAAGATCACGGAAGTCTACGCATATACGCACTGTCCCATTTTTCTTCATCACCGGGACGATGTTGGCGATCCACTCCGGATATTGAACCTCCTGGATGAAGCCAGAGTCGATCAGCTTTTTGACTTCAGCATTGATACTCATTTCAAGCTCGAGCCGCATTCTCCTCGGCGCCTGTTTGACTGGCTTGATGTCTGGGGATATCGCCAATATGTGTACAGCAATTTCTGGATCTAGTCCCGGCATTTCGGAATAGTTCCACGCGAAGCAATCTTTATGCTGTAGAAGCACATCCTTTAACGCAGCCACCCTTTCTTCAGATAGCAGCTCGCTGATGAATGTCGGTCGCGGGTCATTTGCCGTCCCCAACTCAATTTTCTTGAGATTATCTGCAGTGGTATGGATTCCATCTTCCAGTTCTTTTGGCGCTGGCGGGAATTCTGAGATCACCTCATCGTTGCTGTTTTCGAAGCACCAGGGAAGGTCATCCATGTTCTCGGGCTCTTCTTTTGATATCATTATCACGTAACAAGTACGGATTCGCTTCCAATCCCAATGCGGAACTGGTTCTTCTTTCGTGGCCTTGGGCTCGTGCTTCTGTGGCGGCGCTACCCTCCAGTTGTCAGACAGAGCGAACTTGCCGAGCTGGTACTGATCTTCAACCCAATTTTTGAAGGTGAAGCAATCTTCGAGAGGGTGTCCTATCACTCAGTGATAAGTGCAATAATTTGGGTTAGAAACTTCACCTGCTCGTTCGGGGTTTTTGGACTCCGGCAGTGTAAGCATTTGATGTTTTAGAGCGAGATCAAGTATCTTCTTCGTCCTGTCCCGAGGAAACGAGTATGCTCGACCCATTTTTTCATAAGGGATAGATCAATAGCACTTGACTCCCGTTTGCATGGCTTCTTAGCCCTGCTTTGTTGCTGTTGAGTGCCTTTTCGGCCTATCGACTTATTTCTGCTTTTGCGTCGAGCTTTGTTTATAACAGGTTGACAGGGAGCAGCCTTTTCATCTTTCACGGCCTGTTGGAGAAGGCGTTGTGTTCTGGCTTTCTCGTAGATGACCATTTCGCGGTTATGATCGTCTCGGACTTTTTGACCCGCTTCCCTTATAAGCTTGTCCATTTGTTCTTCGAACGACGGACTGGGCACTTTTGCATCCGGAACTTTCACTGGCTTAGGATTAGCGTCCTCCCATTGAGCATCCGCTTCTTCATCGAAGCCATACACGATATAACAGCTATTTAGTAGTTCTCGCTTCTTTGACCGGATGTATCCAAGTCCGATTGTCTCCATTTTCCCATTAGGCAGTTTGCGTTGAGTCCCGGGAACGTTCCAGACTTTGTCATAGAACTTGGCTTTCCGAACGGTCTGCTTGAAGGATATCCCCTGGCGTTTCAGCATCTTTTTCAAACCCTCTGTATAATATCTGGGAAGACGGATAGGCTGAAGCCTGTCGAGCGTAGGATCCGCGCCATGCCAGATTTCTTTTTCCACCTTGGTTTCTTCAGAGCGGTAGAACAAAATTGCTTTCTCGCTCTCTCGCCTGGGAGGGATATAGAATGTCCGCAACTCTTCTACACTGTAGATATTAAGTGCATCCAGTTCTTTATGATGTTTAAGCGGCACCATGGCGACTTGTAGACTTTGTTCTTCATCAGCGGACGTTCGTATGGAAGGTCGAGCAGAGAATACAACACGGATCTCATCTTCCGAGTCGCTGCCAAAGATCAATGTAGGAGCCGATGGTCCCGGCGTGTTGAGTTGGGGCAGACCCAAATACACTATCTCCTCTTCCTCCTCGGTATCACTGCCGAAGACAGGGATTGTGGCGTTAGCTGTGTTCTCCGGCTTGTGACACTTCTCCGTGTCTTCGAAATCCGGCAAGAAGTATTTGGCATCTTCATATTTGCGGACCTCGTTCACAGAGAACGGGTTCAGTTCTCCCGTCACGGTATACTCGAAACCATCCTTAAAATACTTCATACACTGATGTTGTGTAGAAGGGATGATGTTGTACTCGTGTAACCATGGTCGGCCAAGCAAAGCGTTGTAGCATGTCTTGGCGTCTATGATGTGAAACTTAATGTCCGTGACGAGTAGCCCGAAGCGTAGCGTCAGTATCACAGACCCAAGAGTTCTTGACGACTGGGAGTCGAACCCGGAGATGGTGATTTTGTCACGAGCAAGGTGCTGGACGCTCATGCAGATTTCTTTTAACACCCGCACGTTGAGGAGATTAACGGATGATCCATTGTCGATCAGGATTTTGCCTATCTTAATATCATGGCAGTATCCTGAGACATAAAGGGGGCGATTGTGTTCGCAAGTCCCAAGGAGAAGGTCCTCGTTGCCGAAAGTGACGTCGGCCGTGTGTACTTCCTCCAATTCATCCTTCATCTTTTCTTCAGCCAGGAAAGCTTGGAATTGCTCCGGTTTCTGTAGTGCCTTAATCAACGCGTCTCTCGCCTCTTTTAATAGCAAAAGAGCGTCAAGAATGCTGAGCTGTGAGGGCAGCTTCCTCAGATGTGCTAAGACGTTGTAATCCATCTTATTTTTCTTTGGCGAGTCCTTGGCGGCTAGCTCCTCCAGAACTTGGTCATCTAAGACAATATCTTCAGAGACCTTTTCTTTCCCTTTATCTTTTCTGTTTGAGGGTCCGAGATTCTTTTCAGGCAGCGTCCGATTCCGCAGCCGAATATTTTCGCAAACCTTCGGCTCTTCTTCTTTTCCCGAAGTTGACTCTTTAAAGAGAGGGGCGAGTTCCAGCTCCTCGTCAGAATCGCTCCCGAATGTAGGCACTTGTGACCCGCCAGTGTTAACCATGCGACAATCGCCGGTAGTTCTTTCAAGCCCTTCGGTCGTATTTCTTTCCTCCCGACGAGTTTTGCGCTTTTCCCGCTTAAAGCGTTGTCAATAAGCAACGTATCCTTGCCACCATTTATCGAAAGCTTTGCACTCTTGAGTGGGGTGCGAAACCTTCTGATGATATAAACAATAGGAGGGGTGCATTTCTATTTCACCAGTAATTTTTCCTTCAGCGGATGGTAGCTTCATGCCCATTGATATGGCCTTAGCAAACCTTTTCTTTATCTTGAATTGGCTTTTGTCGGTAGCGGAAGTGTTTAGCTCCAGCGGGATCGTCTCAGCTCTTTCATCAAGTCGCTGGCGCTTGGCCCTTTCAAATATAGCCGTCTCGCGTTCTCGATCAGCTTTACTTTTCAGTCGAGCTTCGTTAAGGAACGCGTCAATCATTTCATCTGATAGTTTCGGGAATTTTGGTTCAAGATTTGCCCCCAGCGCTTCGGTACAAGGAGTTTCCTCATCATCCACGAACGAATGGGAAATCACATGACAGCTCGCCACGCATTCCTCGGATTCATCCGATGAACTTTCTCCCTCATCTTCTTCTTGAAAGACGTGATTGAGGAACTCTTGGAGTGTAATGGGAGTTCGTGCCTTTTGGTTGTATTCATCCAGCGCGTCGATTTGCTTTTGTGAGTCCGTGCGCTTGTCGCCAGGCTTCACAGGCTTCTTAGATTTCTTCTTCTTCTTTTTCGAAGATTTTGACGGCTGGCTGCAAGTGCTTAAACCACCATCATCGGTCTTTGGAGTTGGACGTGGTTTCAACATCCCCTCAATGACCTGCGGTTCCAACGGGTTCTTCCACTTGATTGCTGGACATGTCTAAAGATCGTTTAGCATCCTCTTTGTCTTGGCTGATAATACAACCTCCCAAGGAGCTTCTTCAATGACGGAGCATGTTGCCCCCGGCGTATTCGTCCCTTTAGAGGTGTGGGTCTACGGGGGATTCACCTTCCATTTGTCAGATAACGCGAACTTGCCCTGTCGGTACTGGTTTTCAAGCCAATTCTTGAAAACGTAGCAATCTTCGATCGGATGGCCTAGTACTCGATGATAAGGACAGTAGTTGGGCTCGTTGACGTCACTTGGTTGCAACGGACGTTTTGGATCCGGCAGATTTATGAGTCTGTTGCGCAACGCCAGCTCGAATAACCTCCTCGTTTTATCGCGGGGAAAGGAATAAGAACGTCCCATCCTATCCTCAAGGGGTACGTACGGGCGCATATTATTTTGACGAGCAACCGGCTTCGAGTCGCTCGTTTGTTGTTGAGCATTAGCGACGACGATCGCTTTTCCCTTCCCTTTGTCATTTCGGGAGTCCGGCCTTGGAAGAGGGGGTTTATGGCCTATTTGATCCATTTGCGCTAGTTTGTCGATCAAGGCCTGGAAGGTAGTTGGCTTGAAAAACATCATGAATTGTGAGATGGTTGCTTGCGGATCAAGGGTCCCCACAAACATACCCACCGCGGGAGCTTCTTCAATGCGCTGCTCGCACTTCGACCATAAATTCCGCCATCGTATAGCGTACTGAACCCACGTCTCGTCTGGCTTTACCCTGGCGTTAATCAGTGCTGTCATCGGGGTACGTTCACTGGCACTTGCAAAACGTTGAGTAAACAGCAGCTCCATCTCCGCGAAGGTTTTAATAGAGTCGTTCGGGAGTTCAGAGTACCACTCGAACGCCGTGTCTGATAAACTTCCAACAAACTGGCGAAGCAACAGCTTATCATCACCGCCGGTGTTGCCGCAGAGTGCCCTGAACTGGGCAACATGCTGGTGAGGATTGCCCGTCCCCTTGTAGACATGGAACTTGGGAATTGTGTAACCGGGCGGGTACTTGATTTGATCGTACCAACTTGGATATGGCCGCCCCGTTTTTACGACCTGGCCGGCTGCTTCGGTCGCATGATGAACCCGTATTTGTTGGGCGATGTATTCATCCAAATCAGCTTTGGAGATTGTATCCTCTTTAGCCGTCGACAGAGCTGGCGGAGGATTTGATGTCTCTCCCCTATCATCTCCAAGGACGATCGGGGGCTCTTCGGTCGGAGGATCTTGTTGTATCATCATCCCTATCATGTCTTGGAAGAGGAGGCCCATACGTTGTATGTTGGCTGCTTGTTCAGCAGCCTCTTTGTCCTTCTTCTCCAATATTCGACGAAGGAATTCAGTGTCGGTTTCTTCCTCCTGGCGCTCGTCCGAGGACGCTTCGGGGTTCTCTTTTGGCCTGGTAAGTGCAGCCATAGCATTCATCATTTCTTGGAGCTTTTGCTGTTGCTCTTGTGCCTTGGTCACTGATCGGGTGAGCGGTCGATGACCCGTAGATATGCGGCTATCTTCTTTACCAGATGCCACGTAGACGGTATGAACTATCATGCCCCCTGACTTAGGGCGTTTGGGTTCACCATTTTTAACTTTTGCCGCTGACACGGGAGTTTTCTCTGGCCTCCTTCTCTTGTGGGCCGTTGAGGTTGAAGGAACCGTTGAAGGGGGCACCCTAGCAGCTGTTGTCCCCTACTGTTTAATGGGGCAGTCCTTATCTTTTTCCACCTTTGCCTTTTTTCGTTGACGGGAGTGATCCAGGTCGATCACGGAGTCTTGAACTCTCCTCCAAACTTTATAAATTCTTGAGGACAGCCGTTGATGGGGCTGTTCTTGCTTCGTTTCTGGAACTCTCTCCGTAGGTGGAGGAGATCTCTTCAGTGTAGCGGTTGGAGAGTTCTTCCGTACCCTCCTCAGCAGTTCAAAGCTGTTCCCAGTTGGAACAGCAGCGTTGACTTCCACCGCTGGAGCCGGTGGAGTTAGCCCTGAGGGGGAGTTGCCCCCTGCCTTCCTCACTCGTTGCCAATGGCGACGTCGAGCATGACGAGCCGTTGGGACTGGCTCGGAGATTGAGACATCTTCTTTTTGCCTCCTGTCTGAATGAGGCGCCGCCGGTGTTAACCTCTTAAAAACTGAGGTTGTCTTTTGAGGGGTGATATTCAACCTGTCGAAGACGGATCCTCGAGTAGGGGCAGAAGCAGGAATCGTCAGTCTTGAAAAGACTGACTCTTTGACAGGGGAAGCCGCCTTGACGACTTCTGGAGCAGCAGTTGTTGCCTTCCTTGGGACAGCCAATTTAGAGTTCTGATTTAGCCTGGTGAAAAAAGAGGCTGTCGGTTTGGTAGTGGGCGACCCATTGACAGGGGTCGTCGTAGCAGTGAGCCGGTCGAAGACCGACTTCTTGTTCACTTCCGGTGCAGGTATTGGCATAGAGAAGCTTGTAGGTGGGATCATAGTCCCGAAAAACAGGCCGGTGGTGGCCTGGGTCACCTGGTCTACCGGCAGAGCGAGGAAGGAAGCCGCTTGGGGCCCATATGCTACACCTCCCGGTGAGGTGGAGCGTTCGTTGCAGCGGCATTTCGAGCAGTTGGTGCAATTAAAGGCCATTGAATCTTGAGTTCTGCGCCAGGCAAAAGACCAAATCTTAGTAACTTGAAATCCGAATGCAACCATTTAACAAACCGCGATTGGTTCGCGAAGACGACACACGAAGTGTGGAGTGGAAAGAGGAAAAGGTCCCACCGGGCGTGCCGGAATCTGTTCCCCTCCGAATGGCGGCCTAGACTTTGCGTCTCGCCTGAGATTCCGGGCAGATGCTATTTGGTTTTATCCATCTACCTCTCCGAAAATGCCAAGTTGATTTATGGCACCTTGTATCGGAGGTTTAGACGGATGCGGCCGATGTAGCAGATTTCGTCAGATTCCCCCTCGCTTGAGAGGTTTTTTGATTGTGGGGATGCTCTTCCCTGCAGGCGCAAGCCCCTGCAGTTAATTACGCTACCGCATTGCGGTAACAACTTTCTCCTTCTCCAGAATTTCACTTCGTGTCGTGTGTGTTTGTTTTGTTTGTGGTTGCCCGTGGATTGTATACGGAGACTGAGTAATGCCGTCGCCCGTAGGACGTGGATTAGTCCAAATCCGTATTTACTTAGATTTGGGTTTGGTGTTTTTAGTTTAAGGATGCATTAGCCGTGTTGCGGCTAAGATCAACTTAAACGGGACCGTTTAGATCCAGCAAAAGAGCATCTGGAGGCTCTGTTGTTCCAGTTTAGGGACGTAGTGGTCCATGCTCCAGTTTATGTACATGGTGGTCCATATTCCAGTTTAAGGACGTGGTGGTCCGTATTCCAGTTTCGGGACATGGTGGTCCATGTTCCAGTTTAGGGACGTGGTGGTCCATATTCCAGTTTAAAGACGTGGTGGTCCGTATTCCAGTTTAAAGACGTGGTGGTCCGTATTCCAGTTTAAAGACGTGGTGGTCCATTATGAGTTTAAGGACGTCTCGGTCCGATATTAGTTTAGGGACGTCTCGGTCCGATATTAGTTTAGGGACGTTTCGGTCCGATATTAGTTTAAGGACTGTTCATATCAGATTTTTGCATTTTCATACCGCCCAATTTTTATCACATTGCATATCGGTAGATACTCTTGAGCCGTGTTTGCTAGTCAATTGCAGGATACAGGTTCTCGGTTCTAAAACGGTGAAATTCATGGAAAACACGACAAAATCCGGGTTCCTGCCAACCACAGATAAAACACGGATCTCCGCTCTTTATCCGTCTGTTGCCACACACCAGTTTAAGAGACAAAATGTCAAATCAATGTCGTTTTCATGCACAAGGCTCAATGGCAGCACAAGATCCAAGAAATCTACGCGGAGCTCGAGGAAATCATGACAAAAAGTCCACATCAAATCACCTTTCCCTCAACAGAAATTTTGGAAAAATAGTGAAGCAATTCTGAGAAAAATCATGTACCAGTCTAAAGGGCACAAAATACCAGGAGTTTCCACCAAATTTGGTGAGCCAATTCCCCAAGTAGGCCGCGGAACCGCGGCCTAGGCATGCTTAGGCCGCGGAACCGCGGCCGTACTAGCGCCGCACTTGAAGAATTTTTAGGGGCAGATTGGTCTTTTCATATGTGTTCTGATTGTTGCCCTAGGTTTTCATTTTCCAGCCTATAAATACCCCAGAACCTTGTGAAGCCAAGGGGGTGCATAATCTTGTATTTATTTTTTAGGATTTAGTTGTTATTCTTCTTCCTCCTCTCATCTCTTCTCCATTAAAACTTGTAGTGAGCTTTTGTGAGTGAAGAATGGTGAATGAAGAAGTTCATTTTATTATTATGCTTGTCTTGTTCTCTTGTTAATTGTTGTAATTTTCATTTGTTAACTTAGTTGTTGTTATTTCTTGTTGTTTCTTTCTTCTCTCTTTTTCTTTATCCTTAAAACAACCATGATGCTTACGCTTGATCCTTGCCAAGGTGAGGTCGCAAATAGCTAGTTGTTATCTTCTAATCTCTTTCTTTCTATCTTCCTCTTTTGTTTTGTTTTCTTTTAATTATGATGTGTGAGTAGTTTCATACTTGTTAGGGTAGGATAAAGAAGTTTGAGAGAAGGAAATCTCTCTCACTCTTTCCTTGCCCAACAACTTAATTCGACTCCCGTTAATTGAACCACAATCCGCTCCTTACGGCACCCTATCCTACATGATAGCGGTGATTCCGTAGTGAGACCGGTTGTGGTTGAATTAACCGGAGGTTATGGCTAAGAGCCAAGAATGGACGGACAAGCACCAAAAGGAAGAACTTATGCGTTGGAAAGCCTAGCTTATACTCGCAAGTTCCTTCCTAGTCGTGCTAATCCCCGTTGTTGCCGATTACCGTAACACCGATATTAAGAGGGGCAACGAAAGATGTGGGAGACTCCTAACTCAAACTAACCTAATCCTAACCCTAACAAGCTCTCTTTACATATCATTTTAACACTTAGATAATCACAAACAAATCTAGACTCTCGGACTTAACTCGTCAAAAAACACATAGAAAAAAATTCCCATCTCCCTGCGGACGACCCGTACTCAACCGGCTAGCTACGAGCGAAACTGTCTTGATTGCGGTAATTGACTAAAACTTGAAGACGCAGAATCACTAACAATCAAATGGCGCCGTTGCCGGGGAGACGGTAGTTTATTTCCTTGTGTAATTTCGGGTTAACTTGTGAATATAACCGAAAAACAAAACAAAAAAATATACTTTATAAAAAATCATCTTGTTATTTTTGATTAGCTTTTGTGCAAGTGTGCAAGAAAATACGAAGTTCAAGATCAACGCCAAAGACGTCGGATAATACGGAGTTCAAGTTCAGTGCCAAAGACGTGGGAAGATAGACCCACATTTCGCGGCTACACCGCGACGGACAAAACGAAGCAAACGGTCTACTTTAAGATTCTGGAGCAGTTCCAGTGAGCAAATCCAGATTCAGTGTCTTAAAAACAGCAGAGGACACCCAAAACAGCCCACACCAGAAACCTGAAGCCCCAACTCCCCAGTATTGCCGCGGTTCCGCGGCATAAGTAAGCTTAGGCCGCGGATCCGCGGCCGTTTGGTGGCCTCAGGGTGCCAAATTCTGTGTAAGTGTCTCTTTTCTCCTCCCCACTCCTCTGGACTCCAATAAATTGTGTTTTCTGCAGATTTCTTTGCGCAAACTCTCTTCCCCCTTCCAATAAACTGTTTTTGTGCAGGATTCTTTGCGCCGCGCTAAAAATAAAAATTGTTTGCAGTTGATTTGTTACCGCTTTGCATTCTTTAATACGGACTTAAGGGGCTTGAAACCAATTCAGATTGGGTGGGGATTTCATCACCCTTCCCAGGACCCCAAAAATCACAAAAAGCATATGCATTGTCCATTATTAATTAAAAAATACTAAACTCAGCCCTAAGGACTTCACGCTCATTAGGAGAAGTTAACCGTGTTTAGAACATCGCTTAACGGTATATTGTTTACGGGGTGTCTAGGAAAGTGTTAACGGCGCAACCGCCAAAAGAGAAAGGGTTACTTAATTAAGGAACTTCGCGAAAGCGTTGGAAAACCTCCCCTTATCTCTGCACTTACCTGGCCTCGTGATCAGTGTATCTTAAGCCCGTTTCTCGACACAGTTTTACTTCGACAATCAAGTTCTGGAGCAGGTCTAGCAGACCTAGGTAATCCTAGATCTAGGTGTGATTGTGCATATCTTGTTTGTGATTACTTAAAGCCGTAAGTCCGTACATATTTCTGTAAATCTCTTTCTAAAAACAAAAAAAAAATCAAAAACTTTTATAAAAACTTGCCCTTTGTCGCCAAAATCCATTTTTCACCCACCATCCATCACCTTTCTCCATTGACGTTTTCTTACCCTCACCTTCTCCGCTTTGACTATACTAAACTCGTTTAGTGTATGTCCGCTTGGACTCGGGACACTAGCGCCCGCCTAGTCCGCGTTACGTTAGTCGCTACCGACTACGCGATCGACTCAGACGTCGATACTCCGTCCACTCCTCTTTCACCCCTTCCTTTGCCGGCCAACTCCGACGTTGACCGGAATTCTGTTCATACATCTTCACCTTCACCTTCACCAACCTCTTCTTCCGTGATGTCAGGATTTAATCCAAACATCTCTTTGACTACCCCTGGATTGGCTCCACCTCCTACGGAGACCAATAACCCACCACCACCGCCTGTTGTAGCGCCGCAGCGAATCGCGCTCCAGGATCGTTTCTATCCCACCCGTTCTGCACTTCCCACCCGCCTTTCTCTTCCACCGGCCAATGGGGATAATTTTGAAATTAAGCCCCACTTCATCAACATGCTTCCACGATTTCATGGGCTTGAATCTGAAGATGCCTATATCTTCATCAATAAATTTCAAAACGTCTGTGCCATGATGAAAACCACCCAGCTGTCGGACGATACTATACGTCTACGGGTCATTCCCTTCACTTTATGCGATCTGGCTGAAAAATGGCTGTATAGCACCGCTTCCCACTCAATCACCAGCTGGGACGAGTTTGTTAAAGCGTTTCTAAAGAAATTTTATCTGAATCATAAAACCGCAAGGATTCGAAATGAAATCAACCAATTCTCTCAGCTTCCTTCTGAACCCTTCTGGAAGTGCTTTGACCGATACAAAGACCTTCTTGTTCAGTGTCCTCACCACGGTATAGAGAAATGGCAACTTTGCCAAACCTTATACGAGGGCCTGAACCCAGCAACGAAGCAACTGTTGGAAACCATCTGTCAGGGCCACTTCCTATCAAAATCTGACGAGGAAGCGTGGCAGTTCTTTGACGACCTTGCGGAGCAAACGCTACAATGGGAGAGCACCAGACCGACTTCTTCTTCTACCTCCACTTCTACTGGTCAGTCTAGGGTAGGAATTCACTAACTTGATGTCTCTATTGCAATGAAAGCTGAAATGGCTGCAATAACAAGAAAGCTTGAAGCAATAGAGAGCAAATTTTCTTCTCCTGCTCCTGCTCCTGCCCCTGTTCTCCCCCTTCGTACCATCTGCGCTTGTTGTTCCGATCCTTCTCACTTAACCGAAGAGTGTCCTTACAATCCACCATCGCAAGGACAGGATCAGGTTAATGCTGCATTTCAGCAAAGACCAAGGAATGATCCATACTCTTCCACCTACAATCCCGGTTGGAGGAACCACCCCAATTTCGCCTGGAATCAGAATCAGAATCAATTCCAAGGCAACAATTTCCAAAGGGCCCCTCCGCCGCAACAACAAGCGCAACAACAAACTCAGTTTCAGCAGCCTTTCCAACCCCAACCTTTCCAAAATCAGACGAACAACTTTGCACCCAACAATTCTTTTCCACCAAACAACTTTGTTCCGTCAAACAATGATAAGGTTTCCTCGCTCGAACGAAGTCTGGAGGCGTTCGTTAAACAATCGACTCAGTCCACCGCCAACATCCAGTCTTCCATTCAGTCCTTAGTGCAACACACTGCCGCTCACGGGCAAAGCATCAAGACCATCGAGGCCCAGATTGCACAGCTGAACGCGGCCTTAAGCGAGCGAGAGAAGGGGAAGCTCCCGTCCCAGCCACTCCCAAATCCCGGTCACCCACATAATGCACATGTTGCTCTTGAACAACAGAACCATAATGTGAGTGCCGTGACCACACTGAGATCGGGAAGGATGCTGCAAAACAACATTGGCAAACGGATCAACGATGACACCCCGGCCGCTGCTTCTTCTTCTTCTTCCTCGTCTTCTGAGCCTATTCTCCGTTCTTCACAAGGCTCTCCTTCCTCTTCTTCTGCTCTGAATGGACCCACTTCTCACTCCATGAAAACACCTGTTCTGGGATCCGTTCCAACTCCACAATCTCCTCATCCAGCATTAGACTCAACCAATTTTCAAAATATTCCATTTCCAAACCGGTTGAGGTCTAATAAACAAAATCCTCAAATGGAGAAGATTCTGGAGTTATTCAAGTAGGTTAACATTAACATTCCTCTTTTAGATGCTGTCCAACAAGTCTCATCCTACGCGAAAATCTTAAAGGACTTGTGCACGAAAAAGAGGAAGTCTCAGGTACCCAAGAAAGTTTTCTTGGCTAGTGCTGTGAGTGATGCCCTTACCCAATCTTTACCGTAAAAACGGAAGGACCCTGGCTGTCCTACGATTTCAATTACCATTGGGGATAAGAACATCAACCGCGCACTATTAGATCTTGGTGCCAGTGTTAACCTGCTTCCGTATTCAGTATACGAGCAATTAGGCGTCGGAGAGCTGAAACCCACGCACTGCACTCTCCAAATGGCCGACCAATCGATCACCCATCCTAGGGGTGAGCTAGAGGATGTGTTAATCAAAGTCGGGGACTTCATATTCCCCGTTGACTTCATTGTATTAGACACACAGCCTGTAGCTAACCCCCGGAATCAAATTCCGGTGATACTCGGTCGCCCATTCCTTGCAACCTCAAATGCTGTGATCAATTGTTGCAATGGTTCGATGAACCTCTCTTTTGGAAACATGACGATTGAACTCAACATTTTTAGGTTGGGGAATCAACCCGCCGAACCTAATGCTCATATACTGGACGTCTGCTCGATCCAGGAGATCACCCCATAAGAATGTGAATTCGAGGAGTTTCTGTTTGATCACGATAATCTTGACGCCACTAGTGCGTTTCTCTTCGAACTTGCTGCTGTTTCCGCGCCCGACAACGACTACGAGTGTTTCACGTTCTTGAACGATCTTAGCCGCTCGCAACCCGAGTTTGAATCCTTCGAATTTCCGGATGAGTTACCTGAACCATCCGACTCGGTCGCTTACACTCATTTTGAACCGTTGCTGGAGTCCTTTGAGTTCGAGACCTTTGCACCAATCTTGCCTTCCATCGTTTCACCTCCAACGCTCGAACTCAAGCCTTTGCCGTCTCACCTTAAGTATGCTTACTTAGGTGAGAACGAGACCCTCCCTGTCGTCATTTCGGCTTTTCTAGCTCCAGAGCAAGAGAAAGCCCTTCTCGCGGTCTTGCATAGCAACAGGCAAGCTTTTAGCTGGTCCATGGCGGACATCAAGGGGATTAGTCCCCTGATCGTTGAGCATCACATTCATCTGATGGATGATGCCAAACCAGCCCGGGATCCACAAAGACATCTCAATCCAGTCATGAAAGAGGCTGTGAAGAAGGAGATCGTAAAATGTCTAGATAGTGGTATCATTTACCCTATCTCTGATAACCAGTGGGTTAGCCCCATTCATGTTGTCCCCAAGAAGTCGGGCATCACGGTCATCACTAACGAGGCAAACGAGTTAATCCCTACTCGCACCCAAACTGGGTGGCGAGTATGCATCGATTACAGAAAGCTCAACGCCGCAACACGGAAAGACCACTTTCCGCTACCTTTCATTGACCAAATGCTTGAACGATTGGCCGGACACGAGTACTACTGCTTTCTTGATGGCTACTCTGGCTATAATCAAATTCCCATCGCCGAAAAAGACCAGGACAAGACCACATTCACTTGTCCTTTCGGCACGTTTGCATATCATCGCATGCCCTTTGGGTTATGCAATGCGCCCGCTACCTTCCAGCGGTGTATGATGGGAATCTTCTCAGACATGGTGGAAAAATTTCTGGAGATTTTCATGGATGACTTCTCCATCTTCGGCGATTCCTTCAACGAGTGTTTGCTGCATCTTGACGCTGTCCTTACCCGATGTAAGGACAAGAATCTCACTTTGAACTGGGAGAAATGCCACTTCATGGTGTGCGAAGGTATTGTCTTAGGACATATCATCTCGCAAAATGGCATAGAGGTTGACAAAGCGAAGATTGAGGTCATTTCCAATCTGCCTCCTCCCCGATGCGTCAGAGATATCCGAGCCTTCCTTGGCCATGCCGGTTTCTATAGACGGTTCATCAAGGACTTTAGCAAGATTGCTAGGCCCTTGACTCTTTTGCTGGCCAAGGATACGCCATTCGACTTCAACTCGAGCTGTGTGACTGCATTCGAGTCATTGAAACGCTCATTCACTTCTGCTCCCGTTCTTTCTTCACCTGACTGGACACACCCATTTGAGATTATGTGCGATGCATCCGACTTTGCCATTGGTGCTGTCCTTGGACAACACATCAACAAGATGCCGCACGTAATCTATTATGCGAGCCGAACCCTGAACGACGCCCAACTCAACTATACAACAACTGAGAAGGAATTCTTAGCTGTTGTATTTGCTTTAGAAAAGTTCAGGCCCTACCTCATCGGCTCTCCAGTCATTGTCTACACTGACCATTCTGCTCTGCGCCATCTTTTTGCGAAGAAAGATGCAAAATCTCGGTTAATACGTTGGATCCTCTTGCTTCAAGAGTTTGACCTTGTCATTAAGGACAAACGAGGGTGTGAAAACGTAGTTGCCGACCATCTCTCACGACTTTCTTCTTCGCCTTCGCTTCCAATTCCGATCAACGATGTTTTCCCGGATGAACAACTCTTGACAGTATCTTGCGAACCCTGGTTCGCAGATATTGTGAACTATTTGGCCACAGGATTACTACCGACTGAATGGTCAAGTCAGGACAGACTTCGCTTCTTATCCCAAGTAAAGCACTTTTACTGGGATGAACCCTATTTGTTCAAATACTGTCCTGACCAGATTATTCGTCGGTGTGTCCCTGACGAGGAATTCAAGAGTGTGCTGTCGTTTTGCCACGATCAAGCATGTGGCGGGCATTTTGGCTCCAGAAAGACAGCTGAGAAGATCTTGCAATGTGGTTTCTACTAGCCACAACTCTTCAAAGACGCTCATGACTATTGCAAGACTTGCTCCCGGTGCCAACACTTGGGCCGGATATCCCGGAGGAACGAGATGCCGCTCCAACCGATCTTGGTTGTGGAGATTTTCGATGTTTGGGGGATAGATTTCATGGGGCCGTTTCCCAGCTCTTTTGGGAACTTGTACATCCTTCTCGCTGTTGATTACGTCTCTAAATGGGTCGAGGCTGTGCCCAGCCGGACTAACGACAACAAGGTTGTCGTTAGGTTCCTTAAAAAAAACATTTTCTCCCGGTTTGGGCACCCCCGAGCGATCATTAGCGACAATGGAAGTCATTTCTGCAACAAAACTTTCGAGGCCTTGATGCGGAAATACTCCATTAATCATAAGCTATCCACGCCCTACCACCCCCAAACCTGCGGGCAGGCCGAAGTTTCAAATCGGCAAATCAAGCAGATACTGGAGAAGACGGTTTCCAAGAACCGTAAGGATTGGTCGCTGAAACTCACTGATGCTCTTTGGGCATTTCGAACCGCTTATAAGACCGACCTTGGCATGTCTCCCTATCGGCTTGTGTACGGAAAAGCCTGCCACCTACCTGTCGAAATAGAGCATCGTGCATTTTGGGCGATAAAAGAGCTGAATCTGTCTCTCGAAGATGCGGGCAGCCATCGAAAGCTGCAGTTGAACGAACTAAGCGAGCTTAGGGATGAGGCTTACGATAACGCGGTTGTCGTTAAGAACCGAACGAAGGTGTTTCACGATAAACACCTTTTCCGCAAAACCTTCGTACCTGGTCAATAGGTACTGCTTTACGACACCCGACTTCACTTCCATCCAGGAAAGCTCAGATCTCGCTGGAAAGGGCCGTATTTTGTGCGGAATGTGTATCCGCAGGGCGCTGTGGATTTGGAAAATCCAAAGGACGGTTCATTTTTCAAAGTAAATGGACACCGACTAAAACCGTACCTTAGCGCCGAACCAACAGAGGAGCTCCTGTTCTTACAGGAGCCGGTTTACCCTACATAATCTTCCTCTGCCCACCACCAAACTTCGGTTATCCAGCCAAGAACAGTGGACACTGTTCCAAATAAGTTTGGGGGTATGTACAAACCATTTTGTATATATTTGTGTATATTCTTTTTCTTTTCTTTAAAAACAAAAACAAATAAAAATTGTGTATCGCTAACCGACAATTTTGACCCTTCAAATGATCTCTTCATGCAATAACAGTGAGGACACTGTCCAGTTTAAGTTTGGGGGTACGCTCGGTACGCATTTCTTACCTTCGCATTCATATGTATATTCTGCATCTGCATATTAAAATCCATAAAAATCTGAAAATTTTCTAAAAATATAAAAACTTTTCTGTCAAGTTAGCTTGTGGAAGAACTCTGATTCAACATTTCGACGGTTTTTGTTTGAAAAAATAGGAATAACTAAATCTTATGTTTAGATTTTGAAAACCTGAAAGATAACTCTCCTTTGAAGTTAACTATAGCTGATATACGTCTTTACATCACACTACACGTGTCGTGAGTTTTTGGGAATTAGATGACAAGTCTTTTATGTTTAAAAACTTTTAAACAGATAAATGATTTTCTGAGGATCAAATAGGTTTGTTCTGAAATAAGTAATGTCAAGAATAGTTTATGAAGTAAAGCGAATATGAAGGAATGTTATTGATGCCGTAATTGGAACTAAGTCTGAAAAATAACCCATCTGAAACTTGATTGGAATGATTACACACCGAACCCACTAAACACGTCTTTTATCCAAAAAAAAATAACTGAACTGCCGGTTATATCTCCGTCGTATTAAATCATCTGATTTTCACGCCAAACTGTCTTTTGTTTTTGGACCTAGGTAACTTGAGTAATTAAGTCCGCTGGGGTGTTTCTACACCTAATGCCCTAAAACCAACTGGTTTGGGTGCATTGGCCCAAAGCTCGCTAAGAAGCCTAGAAAGTCCAGATTAAAACAAAGTCAAGCAAGTGTTCTCTCCGAGTTAAAATTCCTAACGGTTCTTTGTGTGAGAATAATCTTGATAAAAGACAGGCTTTTATAAAAAAAAATTAACGGAGATATGAAGGTTTTACTCTATGATAAAGACTATTGCACGTTCACAGAAGTGTGTATGAAATGAAAACAAGAAAAAGGTGGAGTGAAAAATAAGACCTAGTTTCCTATTAAGGAAGATAGAAATTCTGAAGTTGAAACCTTGCTGGAAAATGAAACTTGAAAAATGCTTAACTCTTTATAAAACTTATGTGATCATTTCAAAATTTTTATCAGGGCTTTATTGTGTGACATGAGGACTTTATTCGACCCTTCTGGAACTTAACGACACTATTTGCACTGCACGTAAAGACATATAAAAGCTGTAGTTAAATAAGAAGCGAGGTGTGAAAAATAAGGGTTTGATAGTCTAGACTTGGGACCATAGAATTGTTATTTTCTGAAACAAAACTTTAGGGTTTGAATCTTAGTTATTTTACAAAACCAACTTGACCGGATTTTGTGGGTAGTATCCGCTGAAAACCCTCAGGAGACAACACTCCTCCTACTAGGGACACCTAGAGGTTTAACGGCTTGTTGCACATGCTCAGTGCAATCGCGTTCCCTGCGAAAGTGAGGTTAGGAAATTTTTTGTGAATAAATTGGCTTTGCTCGGGACAAGCAAATGATAAGTTTGGGGGTATTTGTTCATATCAGATTTTTGCATTTTCATACCGTCCAATTTTTATCACATTGCATATCGGTAGATACTCTTGAGCCGTGTTTGCTAGTCAATTGCAGGATACAGGTTCTCGGTTCTAAAACGGTGAAATTCATGGAAAACACGACAAAATCCGGGTTCCTGCCAACCACAGATAAAACACGGATCTCCGCTCTTTATCCGTCTGTTGCCACACACCAGTTTAAGAGACAAAATGTCAAATCAATGTCGTTTTCATGCACAAGGCTCAATGGCAGCACAAGATCCAAGAAATCTACGCGGAGCTCGAGGAAATCATGACAAAAAGTCCACATCAAATCACCTTTCCCTCAACGGAAATTCTGGAAAAATAGTGAAGCAATTCTGAGAAAAATCATGTACCAGACTAAAGGGCACAAAATACCAGGAGTTTCCACCAAATTTGGTGAGCCAATTCCCAAAGTAGGCCGCGGAACCGCGGCCTAAGCATGCTTAGGCCGCAGAACCGTGGCCGTACTAGCGCCGCACTTGAAGAATTTTTAGGGGCAGATTGGTCTTTTCATATGTGTTTTGATTGTTGCCCTAGGTTTTCATTTTCCAGCCTATAAATACCCCAGAACCTTGTGAAGCCAAGGGGGTGCATAATCTTGTATTTATTTTTTAGGATTTAGTTGTTATTCTTCTTCCTCCTCTCATCTCTTCTCTATTAAAACTTGTAGTGAGCTTTTGTGAGTGAAGAATGGTGAATGAAGAAGTTCGTTTTATTATTATGCTTGTCTTGTTCTCTTGTTAAATGTTGTAATTTTCATTTGTTAACTTAGTTGTTGTTATTTCTTGTTGTTTCTTTCTTCTCTCTTTTTCTTTATCCTTAAAACAACCATGATGCTTACGCTTGATCCTTGCCAAGGTGAGGTCGCAAATAGCTAGTTGTTATCTTCTAATCTCTTTCTTTCTATCTTCCTCTTTTGTTTTGTTTTCTTTTCATTATGATGTGTGAGTAGTTTCATACTTGTTAGGGTAGGATAAGGGAAGTTTGAGAGAAGGAAATCTCTCTCACTCTTTCCTTGCCCAACAACTTAATTCGACTCCCGTTAATTGAACCACAATCCGCTCCTTACGGCACCCTATCCTACATGATAGCGGTGATTCCGTAGTGAGACCGGTTGTGGTTGAATTAACCGGAGGTTATGGCTAAGAGCCAAGAACGGACGGACAAGCACCAAAAGGAAGAACTTATACGTTGGAAAGCCTAGCTTATACTCGCAAGTTCCTTCCTAGTCGTGCTAATCCCCGTTGTTGCCGATTACCGTAACACCGATATTAAGAGGGGCAACGAAAGATGTGGGAGACTCCTAACTCAAACTAACCTAATCCTAACCCTAACAAGCTCTCTTTACATATCATTTTAACACTTAGATAATCACAAACAAATCTGGACTCTCGGACTTAACTCGTTAAAAAACACATAGAAAAAGATTCCCATCTTCCTGCGGACGACCCATACTCAACCGGCTAGCTACGAGCGAAACCGTCTTGATTGCGGTAATTGACTAAAACTTGAACACGCAGAATCACTAACAATCAAGGACGTTTCGGTCCAATATTAGTTTACGGACGTTTCGGTCCAATATTAGTGTGGTCGGCGGGACCCGTCACCTCTCTGACGTCGTTGAAGGATTACAACGACGGGTGTCAGAGGAGTTCGGAAATGTACCCTCGAACCGGAGGTAAATTGATTTAAGAGAGCAATCTTGCTCAGCCAATTTAATTTAAGGACTTACGGCCAAAATTGGGCTAAGTCCAGTTAAAAATGTTCAACATTTTATTTGCTTTTGCATTGCATTTCTTTTTATTTTTATTTAGGCTTTGCCCAGAAAGGATGCAGAGTATCAATTTGTTTTTGGGCTCTGCCCTTTGTGAATGATGCAGAGCATCAATTTCATTTGGGCTCTGCCCTTTTATTGCTTTGCAATTTATTTTGGCCTGTTGGTCTTTTTGATTTGGGCCTGGCCCTTTAAGAAAAGAAATGCATTGCATTTGTTAGGCGCTTTGCGCCAATTACTGAGCGCAAGCGCTTGTGGTGGGGACACGTGTCACGCTCTGGTGAGCGCAAGCGCAACAGCGCAGTGCGCTGCGCTAGTGCGGTGCGCTGTTGCGCTGCTGACACGTGGCGCGCTCTGGCGAGTTGCGCCAATTCCAGAGAGCAAAGCTCTATTTCAAGAGCGCATAGCGCAAGTTGTTCTGTGGCTGACACGTGGCGCTCTCTTAAGAGCGCAACAGCGCAGTTTGGAAGTGCAGAGCACTAAGAATCTTTTAGATTCAAGAACAGAAGTGTAAAGCACTATTTGATTTCTTGATCTAAATTAGATCAAAGAAAAATAATTTTTTTCTTTTTGTTTGAAGAATCAGAGGTTCATAAAGTGCAAAACACTATTTTTATTTTATTGTTTTCTTGTTTTAAAGAACCAGAGGTTCATAAGAAGTGCAAAGCACTGTTTATTATGTAAAGATCATTGATCTGGTTTTTAGATCAATGATCTATTAGAAGAAATTTCTTCTTTCTCGTGAAGGTTTTTACCTTTTTCTTGGAATTTTCTCAGAATTCTCTCTCTGTTTTAAGCTCTTGACTTTTTTCAAAAAATGTTCATCCCCCCTTTGAATTGAGGCCTAGGGTCCTTTTTATAGTGCCCATAAATTAGTTAAATTTGTTAAAGAGATTTTTCTCTGAGTGATTTGGGGAATTTTCCCCACCGTTGGATCTTTGATCCAAGGGCTTCTGCTTTGCAGAAGAAAATCTTTTTGTTTTAACAAGAACAGAAAAGATTTCTTAAAAATTTAATTCTGTTTGGCGCAGATGCCCCAGTGCGTGACACGTGTCACGCAGCGCACAGCATAGCGCAACTGCGCTAGCGCATCTGCGCGGACACGTGTCGCGCAGCGCACAGCGTAGCGCATCTGCGCTGACACGTGTCGCGCAGCGCAGTGCATGCGCAACTGAAGCATTGCTTCCTTTAATTTTTCTTTAAATAGAGCTTTGCTCCGATTGGGTGCGCTGCCTTAGGCGCTGCACTGATGCATCTGCGCCTGACACGTGGCGTGTTGCGCAGCGCAAATATACTGAAGCGTTGCTTCATTTATTAAATTTTAAATTTTCAAAGCAGAGCTTTGCTCTGATTGGGGGAAGATGAAGCGTTGCTTCATCTCCCGCCTCGGAATTTGAACAGAGCTTTGCTCTGATTGGGGTAAACAGCGGTGCCCAATCATTTCAGCTATTTGTTTTATTTACTCGCTGCTTTTTATTGCGAGTTGCCCAATCATTTCGGCTATTTTATATACATACATTTTTTTTACTTGCTGATTTTTATGCAAGTTGCCCCATCATTTCGGCTATTTCATATGCATTTATGGCTCGCTGGCTTTTCGCTGCGAATTTGTGATTTGATACCGATTCAGGCATCAGCATCGCTACAACTGGAATATTGCCACGAGAGAATCATCATTTGCCTTTGTGGATGTCGAACAAAGGTGGCTTAGTAAACAGGGTTAGGATCCTGTCGACTAAGACTTTTGACTTCATGAGCCGTAAGGGTCTCATGAAGGTATTTCTCCCTACGAGTCGTGAGGATCTCGTAAGTGGGTTTTCTCCTTAAGAATCGTAAGGAGTCTTAAGTGTATGGTCTCTTATAAGTCGTAAGGATCTTACAAGAGTGCTTTCTCCTTATAAGTCGAGAGGACTTACAAGGGTTGTTCACCGTGTAGACATATCCCAAGTCGCCGGTGGGACTTTGTTAAGGAAATGTTTATTCGCGCCCGTGGATTGTATATAAGGGTCGAGACGCTTGTAGGGCAAAATTGGAGATTGTGATGGCTTAAGAACAGGTTCAGATCCCTGTAACTTAAGGCTTTTGAGCCTTATGAGCTGTTAGGGTCTTAAAAAGGAATTCTCCTTACGAGTCTTGAGGATCTCGTAAGTGTAGGAATCGTGAGGATTCCTAAGTGTGTTGCTCCCTTGTGAGTCATAAGGATTTCACGTGGGTTGTTTCTCCTTACAGGGTCGAGAGGACCTTGCAAGTGTCTTTTAACGAGATTGTGCCCTTTCGGGTTTTCACAAAACTCGCCGGCAGTCCTGCTGTTTTTACTCACGGATCCCTTTCGGGTTTTCATCCGTGCCCATCTTGCTTGTGGACGTACCCTTTTTTTTATTACCACGTCAGCCTGGCGATGCCACGGGTTTGTAGTAGTTTAAAGACGTTTCGGTCATAGCTCCAAAATTTTTCGGGCAACGTACGATTACGCGGCTAGATTTTCTCGCAAGTCTTCGCATATTTTGTGTCGGAGGTAGATTCCTTGAAGAGAAGGCTGAGGGCGATTTCTTCGTCAGAGTCGCTTCCAAAGGTGATAACCTGCGATCCCTTGGTGTCGACTATGTGACAGTTGCCAGCGACTCTTTTGCGCTCATCTGTCGTGTTTTCTGTTCCTGACGAGCCTTGTGTTTCACTCGTTGAACGTGTTGTCGGTGGGCAACATATTCCTGCCACCAGTTTTTAAAGGCTATGCACTCCTCGGTAGGGTGTGCAATCCTCTGATGGTCTAAGCAGAAGTTAGGATGTATGTCCGCTTCATCAAGATATATACTGCCAGGAGAATTTCCTCTAAAAGAGGGCAACTTTATTCCTATTGACAGGGCCCTAGTGAATCGTTTCCTTACTTTAAGCTTGCTTTTGCTGGCGATAGGGATGCTTTGATTTGGTGATAATGTTTCAACCCTTTCGTCCAGTCGCCGGCGTTTGGCCTTTTCAAATATGGCCATCTCGCGCTCCCGATCAGCTTTGCTTTTCAGAAGAGCTTCGTTCAGGAATGCATCAATCATTTCGTCTGATAGTCCTAAAAGTTCCGGCTCAGGATCTACCCCCAATTTCTTTGCGTCAGGAGCTTCTTCACCGTTTATCAACGAGCGAAAGATCATATGGCAGCTTGCCATATAATCCTCAGGTTCATCCGACGAGTCTTCTCCATTATCATCATCTCCATCCTCAAGGACGTGGCTGAGAAATTCTTGGAGTGTGACTGGGGTCTGTGCCTTCTGATTATATTCTTCCAGCGCGTCAATATGTTTTTGCAGTTCCGTGCGCTTGTCATCAGGCTTCATGGGCTTTTTGGTCTCCTTCTTTTTCTTCGAAGACTTTGACGGCTGGGTGCGAGCGCTTTGACTATCACCACCAATTTTTGGAGTTGGGCGCGGCTTCAGCATTCCTTCGATGATCTCGAGTTCTACCTGATTTTTCCATCTAATCGCCGGGCATGTTTGGAGATCCTTCAGCATTCTTTTTGTTTTGGTTGAAAAAGCGACCTCCCACGGAGCTTCCTCTATGAATGAACACGATACCCTCGGCATGTCCATCTTTTTCGGATCATGTGGTTGTGGAGGGTTCATCTTCCATTTTTCAGACAGCGCGAATTTGCCCTGTTGGTATTGGTCCTCAATCCAGCCTTTGAATACGAAGCAATCTTCAATTGGATGGCTTACTTCTTGGTGGTAAGGGCAGTAATCAGGATTGTTGACATCGCCTAGCTGCAACGGACGTTTTGGATCCGGCAGACTGATGAGTCTGTTGCGTACTGCCAGCTCGAACAGTCTCCTTGTTTTATCCCGGGGAAATGAGCAAGGACGTCCCAGTCTCTCCTCGAGGGATGGACGTGAGCGCGCGTTGTTTTGGCGAACAACCGGCTTTAAGTTGCTCGGCTGTTTTTGAGTATTGGCGACGAAGGTCGCTTTCCCTTTCCCTTTTTCGTTCCGAGATTCCAGCTTCGAAGGAGATGGTCTATGACCCATCTGATCAATTTGGGCCAGCTTGTCAATCAAGGCCTGAAAAGTGGTCGGCTTGAAAAACATCATGAATTGGGAAATGGTCGCCTGCGGATCAAGAGTACCCACGAACATGCCTACCGCGGGAGCTTCTTCGATGCGCTGCTCGCATTTCGACCATAAATTCCGCCACCATATTGCATACTGAACCCATGTCTCTACAGGCTTTACCCTGGCATTAATCAATGCGGTAATCGGGGTGCATTCACTAGCACTCGCGAAACGTTGGGTGAATAGTAGTTCCATCTCTGCAAAAGTTTTGACGGAGTCGTTGGGAAGCTCCGAATACCATTCGAACGCTGTCTCCGACAAGCTGCCGACGAACTGGCGAAATAGCAGTTTATCGTCACCCCTAGTGTTGCCACATAAGGCTCTGAATTGAGTGACGTGCTGATGCGGATTTCCCGTCCCCTTATATACGTGGAATTTGGGGATCGTATATCCCGGCGGGTACTTTATTTGGTCATACCAGCCCGGATAGGGTCGTCCAGTCTTAACGATCTGAGATGGTCTCCTCCTTGGCTGCTGAAAGAGCCGGAGGAGAGTTCGATGTCTCCCCTCTGTCGTCTTCAACGATAATCGGGGGGTCTTCAGCTGGAGGTTCCGGCTGTAACATCATCCCGGCCATGTCTTGGAACAAAAGAGACATTCGTTTTATGTTGGCCGCTTGTTCCGCGGCCTCTTTTTCTTTCCTCTCGAGTATTCTTCGGAGGAATTCAGTATCAGTTTCTTGTTCCTGACGTTTCTCTGAGGTCTCTGGATTTTCTTTTAGCCCAGTGAGTGCCTCCATTGCAGTCAGCATCTCCTGAAGTTTTTGCTGCTGTTGCTCCTGAGCCTTTGTTATCGATCGGGTAAGCGGTCGATGACCCGTAGAAGCACAGCTTTCCTCTTTTCCAGAAGCCATATAAATGGTATGTGTTACCATGCCCCCAGATTTGGGGCGTTTAGGTTCAGCGTCCTTGCGGTTCACCGCGGTCACAGGGGCTTTCTCCGGCCTCCTTTTCTTGTGAGCGGTTGACGTTGAGGGAGCCGTTGCAGCGGGCACCCAGACGGATGACATCTTCTGTGGTACCACGGGATGGATCTTTTCTTGCCGAGTTTTAATCTTCTTTGTTCGGCGAGAGTAATCCCGGTCAATCACCGATTCTTGGACCTGTCGCCAGATTTTGTAAATTTTGGAGGACAGCCGCTGAGGGGGCTGCTCCGGCTTCTTTTCTATAGCATTCTCCACAGGTGGGGGGGATCTTTTTAGCATGGCAGTTAGAGAGTTCTTGCAGACCATCCTAAGTGGTTCGAAGCTGTTCCCAGTCGGAACAACAGCATCGACTTCCACCATGGGAGCTGGCGGAGTCAGTCCAGAAGGGGAGTTGCCCCCAGCCTTCCTTACTCGACGCCAGTGGCGACGTCGAGCGTGTCGAGCCGTTGGGATTGTCTTTGCTGTAGGGGTGACTTCCTCATACCCTCTGTCTTGATCAAAAGCTGTCGTTTTCAACCTGTTGAAGACTGATGTCCGCTGAGTAGGGATGGCCAACCTATCAAAAGCATACTTCCGAGCAGGTGAAGCAGCCTTGACGATTTCACCTGAAACGGGAGCTGAAACAGTCAGTCTTATGAAGACCGACCCTTTGGCAGGAGAAGCCGCTTTGACGTCTTCGAGAGCAGGAATGGCTATCCTCTCAGGGATAACCCTTTCTGGTATCGCGGGCTTCTTCATGGGCCTAAATGAGCTTTGGCCCAGTCTGTCAAAGACTGAGACGTTGGAGCTGGACAACCCGTTGAGAGGGGCCGCAGTAGTTGTGAGCCGATTAAAGACCGAGCTCTTCGGAGCTTCTTGCAATGGTACAGGGGCGTTGAAGTTCATCGGTAGGAGCATGGTCCCGAATAATAGCCCAGTGGTGGCTTGAGTTACCTGCTCCACTGGTATTGTGAAAAGGGAGGCCGCTTGAGACCCATAAGTCACTCCTCTTGCGAGGACATAGCGGGAGTTGTTGCAATTGTTGCAGTTGGTGCAGTTGGAAGCCATTGATCTTCTATTTTTTGCACGGAGTAAGACACCAAATCTTAGTACCTCGAATCCAGGGGCAACCATGTCAAACTCCGATTCGTTCGCGAAACATGACACACGAAGTGTGTAGTGGAAAGAGGAAGAAGTCCCACCGGGCGTGCCAGAATCTGTTCCCCGCCGAAACACGAAGACGAGACTGTGTAGGTCCGTCTTGCCTGAATTTGGGGCAGATTCTAATTGGTGCTATCCGTCCACCTCTCTGAAGATACCAAGTTGATTTATGGCACCATATATCGAAAGTTTAGATGGATGCGGCCGATGTAGCAGACTTCGTCAGATTCCCCCTCATTTGAGGGGTTTTTGATTGTGGTGACGCTCTTCCCTGCAGGCGCAAGCCCCTGCAGTTAATTATGCTACCGCATCGCGATAACAACTTTCTTTTTCTCCAGATGGTCACTTCGTGTCGTGTGTGTTTGTTTTATTTTTGGTTGCCCGTGGATTGTATACGGAGACTAATTTATGTTGTCGCCCGTAGGGCGTGGATTAGTCTAAATCCGTATTTTCTTAGATTTGGGTTTTGGTTTGGGTTTAAGGATACGTTAGTCTCATTTGAGACTAAGATCAACTTAAACGTTTGTTAAGGATATGTTAGTCTAATTTTAGACTAAGATCTACTTAACAATTTGTTAAGGATACGTTAGTCTAATTTTAGACTAAGATCTACTTAACAGGATCATTTAGATCCAACAAAAGAGCATTTGGGCTCCGTTGTTTAGTTTATGGACATTGCGGTCGATTACCAGTTTAAGGACATGGTGGTCCAAGGTTAAGGACATCATAGTCCATGGGCTTAAGGACCCCACGGTCCGAGGTTAAGGACATCATATTAAGGACCCCACAGCCTGAGGTTAAGGACATCATAGTCCATGGGTTTAAGGACCCCACAGTCCGAGGACATCATAGTCCGTGGGTTTAAGGACCCCACAGTCCGAGGTTAAGGACATCATAGTCTATGAAATGTATGGCTGTCGGGACCCGTCACCTCTGTGAAGACGTTGAAGATTACAACGACAAATATCAGAGGAGTAAAGAGATGTACCCTTGAACCAATTTTGGTTGAGAGACCTGTAGTCCAATTTGAGACTAAGATCAACAGATTTGTGAGCATATGGGCTCAATTAATCTGAATGAGGGGTTTATAGCCAATTTGGGCTCGGCCCACTCATTTAAAATGTTTAAACATTTGATAATGCTAAGCATTGATTTGGATTCTGACAATATTTTGTCTTTTATTGAATGCTAAGCATTCATCGGAGCTCTGGGCTTATTAAAGAACAATTTATGTTCTATCAGCGCAGCACATGGTGCGCTAGGCGCTTTGCGCCAATCAAAGAGCGCAGTGCGCTAGTTTATGAGCACGTTGTGCTTTTGCTGGGTAGCGCACACGTGGGGGACACGTGTTGCACTTGGCGCTAAGCGTCAGATGATAGACGCATTGCGCCAGTTTATGAGCGCAGAGCGCTATCTTATGAACGCAAGCGCTACTTGTATAGTGGCGCACACGTGGGGAGCACGTGGTGCGTTTAGCGCAAAGCGCTAGTTCAAGAGTGCAGAGCGCTAACTGTTGAGTGGTGCACACGTGAGGAGCACGTGGTGCGCTCGGCGCTTCGCGCCAGATCAGGAATGCTGAGATGCTTTTTTTAATATAAAGCGCTGAGGCTCTTTTTTATACAGCGTTGTGCGCTAGTTCCGGTGCGCTGAAGCGCTTTTTAATACGGGGCGCTAAGGCTCTTTTATGCAGCGCTATGCACTGAGAATTAAATCCTCTTTTAAGAGACTTTGTCTCATAGATCTAAGAATAAAGTTCTTAGCTTCACAGGAGATGTTTTAATCTCTTATATTGATGAAAGGCTTTGCTTTTATGGATCTGTGATCCTTAAGAGAATTGAATTATTCTCCCCACTTTTTATAGTGGGATGTTCATGATCTCTTTGAGAAAGACTTTAGTCTTATAGATCTATGATCTGTGAGAAAGAAGTAAATTCTTCTTTTTAATTATGAGATGATTTCATCTCTCTTTTCTTTTACCTTGAAGAAAAGAAGTTCTTCTATCGAGAGCTTCACTATTCTTTCTGAGGTTTTCTCAAAACTTCTAGAGGGGTTCCTCTCTATGCTTCTGTATATCTTCTGTCCATGAGACGTGAAGTTTAGGGACCTTTTTATAGGACAAGCTGATCAGTTCAATCAGTTAAGAAGATCTTTTCTCTAATTGATTTGGGGGAATTTCCCATCGTTGGATTTTTGATCCAAGGGCTTCTGATTTACAGAAGGTAATCTTCTTATTATTAACAAGATTGGGAAATCTTTTCCATACAGAATTTATTCTGTATTTTGGTGATTTTTAATCACCATTGGATCATTGATCCAACGGTGCTCTGATTTACAAAGCACAATCTTGTTGTTTGGAAAGATTTTGAGGAATCTTTTCTTAACAGAATTTAATTCTGATTAATTAATGATTTATCATTATTATTGGATCTTAGATCTGTCGGTGGGGAGCTTTTAGTTCCAGCGCTAGCGCACCCGTGCTTTGCATGTGGTGCGCTGCTTAGAGGGCAGTGCACCTAGCGCTAGCACACCCGTGTTATGCACGTGGTGCGCTGCTTAGAACGCAGCGCAGCGCACCTAGCGCTAGCGCACACGTGCTTTGCACATGGTGCGCTGCTTAGGACGCAGCGCACTTGGCGCTGCTTCTGAAGCGTTGCTTCATTTCAAAATTTGAATTTTGAACAGAGCCTTGCTCTGATTGGAGGAAACACGCGCTAAGGATCAAAGCCCTCATCAAGAAGCCACCGAGCAGCTTCCCTGCTCGGCCCATCCTTGGCTGGTAATCTCTTACCCAATGACGCCAAGGATCAAAGCCCTCATCAAGAGGCCACCGAGCAGCTCCCCTGCTCGGCCCATCCTTGACTGGTAATCTCTTACCCAACGACGCCAAGGATCAAAGCCCTCATCAAGAGGCCACCGAGCAGCTTCCCTGCTCGGTCCATCCTTGGCTGGTAATCTCTTACCCAAAGACGCCAAGGATCAAAGCCCTCAACAAGAGGCCGCCGAGCAACTTCCCTGCTCAGCCCGTCCTTGGCTGGTAATCTCTTACCCAACGACGCCAAAGATCAAAGCCCTCATCAAGAGGCCACCGAGCAGCTTCCCTGCTCGGTCCCTCCTTGGCTAGTAATCTCTTACCCAAAGACGCCAAGGATCAAAGCCCTCAACAAGAGGCCATCAAGAAGCTTCCCAGCTCGGTCCGTCCTTGGCTGGTAATATCTTACCCAACGACACCAAGGATCAAAGCCCTCATCAAGAGGCCACCGAGCAGCTTTCCTGCTCGGTCCGTCCTTGGCAGGTAATCTCTTATCCAGCGACGCCAAGGATCAAAGCCCTCATCAAGAGGCCACAGAGCAGCTTCCCTGCTCAATCCATTCTTAGAGGGTGACTTCTTACCCGTCTTTACTAAGCGATCCCCACCTCGACTTCAAGGCCATAGAGATACCGACCTTCCACCGATCCTTGCACACTTGGCAAGTAGTTGAGTTCAACTCGAGACGTGCGATCGCCAGATGAAGGACCGGTCTCCGACCTAACACATCATGAAAGAAATACCGCGCAAATGGAGATTTTACCATAAATAAAGAGAAAATATGCATGCAAGGAATACTACAAAATGATTTCATTCACAAAAGTCGGAAGTCTTTACAGAGGTATTATGGACTCCCCAGTCTTGCGAAATGCCCGGAGGCTTACAAAAATTCCAGTGCAAGAGAAAATAAGAAGAAGGCGAAGAGATTCAGGCCTCGGGGCTGGGAAGGACCTTGATGAGCTCCGCTTCCACCACGATGGCCGGGATGGAGGCTGGTGGGTCGGCACCCACCGCAAGGGCCTCAACGTCAGGAGCCGAGGCGACCGGCTTCTCCCCGACGCCACCGCCGGGGACCTTTTCCCCGGTGACACTTCTAGGGGAATTCCCCTACACCTCACCCTTAAGGGGTACTCATCCCGGAGATCGCCGTCAAGAAACCCCGGCATCTTGGCCTTGACGACGTCGAGGGCCTCATGCCAAACGAGGGCAGCGACTTCAGCGAGGTCGACGTAGTACTGATCCGACTTCTTGTAATTCTCCATCTTCTTCGCTGCTCGGAGATCGGCACGCCTAACTCCTTCCTTCGCCGCCTCGTTCTCCCTCTTGTGGGTGCTCGTCGTCTTCTTCAGGGAGTTGATGAGCACCCTGGCGTCTTCCAACTTGGCCTCAGTGACCTGGTTGGACTCTTTTAAAACTCGGATAGGCTCTCGACAGTTGGCAATCTCTCGATCCCCGGCCGACACCCGGTCTTCGAGGACGGTGACCCTCTCCTCCGCCGCTTGCAGCTCCAGCCTTGTGCTCTCCTCTCGCGAGGAGGACTCACCCGCGATTTGTATCGCCGGGGAAATTTCCTCGTCTTCCATGCCGACAATGAGGGCACAGTGCGGGAGAACCTGAAGAAAACAAAGGAGGGGTTAAAAAGAAAATGGGGGTGCCTAATCTTGCGAACAAAAAGTATTGAACAAAACCCGAACGGGGGGGGGCGAACACTGACCTGCACGGCTTCCTGGGCTATAGCCGCCATTTGGGCCCTGAGGGTCCCCCAGGAATTCTGCCCCCGGTCGACCTTTCCATCTCCGAGAGCAGGCTGTCGGTGACGGAAAGCCCCGAGGGCACCTTGAAGCGAAGCTCCCCTTCATCCACGATGATCGGGAAAACCAAAGTACGGGGCACCGTACTATAGTACCTCTTGAGGAGGGGCGCGCAGACATCCTCCTCGTCTCCGAGATCTGGGGCCAGGGCTCCTGCTCCCGAGCGTGTTTGCAACTCTGCGCTCGTGAAGCTCCAAAGTCCGGGGCGTGCTCGAGCGCTTGGCCAGAGCGGCCGCCGGTGGAGCCAGGCTCATAGTGGGAAGCGATGGGCCGGTGCCCCCGGTCTTCCTCCCCTTCTTTTGTTCGACAAGGACCGCCCGAAATTTAGCTCAGTCCATCGGTTCTGCAAGGAAACAAAAATACAAAGGAGTTAGCAACGCCAGAAAAAAGTGGAAGATTACATAAGTCTAAACAGGTCGCCTAAAACTCCTAACTTACCCGCAAGCTGAGCGGGGCTGAGCCCGGACCAACTGAGGGCCTGCTCAGACAGCAACACATCGGCCCGGGGGACAGGGTCCCACTCCAACACCGCCACTGCATCGGAATCATTTGACTGCCTCACCTGCGGGCAGTTGGCCATGTGCCACTAGATGGGCACAGGCCAATCCTCGTCCTCTGGTGGCCCGACAAACAAAAACTTCTCCTTCCACTCGTGAATGGAAGAAGGTACTGCGACGACCCCCGACCCGGCCGTACCTCCCTGGTGCTTTCTAAAAGAAATATATACCCAGCTCGGCTCGTCCTTGCGAGTGTCAGAGTGGTTTTTATAGCAGAGAGAGGAAAGGAGAAGGTTCAGACTGAAAGGAATCTCCCGCAATTTCAACCGGACCAGAAAGCCGAGGAGAATCCTTCAGGAGTTCGGCACTAACTGGCCCGAGGCTAACTGAAAACAACGCAACTCCACACTCACCTCGGGAGAGAAGGGCAGGCGCATCTCGGACCAAAAAGCCTCTAAGTACAAGGCAATCTCCTTGCCCTGTATCTGATCTGTCCTCTCTTCCTCCCCGGCAAAACGAAGAGAGAAGCCGGGGGGATGTGAAAGCGAGCCTGAATTATGGTGAGCTCATCCACGTACCTCACAAGGGAAACTACGTTGCGGACACTCCTGGCGCTCGCTTTGGGGACCGTCCCCGCCGCACGACCCTGAGAAGCGCGACTAACCCTAACCTCCCGGGAAGATTCCGACCCGGACGAAGACGAGGAAGCTGCAGAAGACTCTCTAGACTCTACCCGAACTATTTCTACGGACTCCTCAGAGGAAGACATCTAACCTGATCGGGAGAAGGGGTCCTCCGAGGAAAGAATGCAGGAAATCTGACCTAGAGGGAAGAGCGTCGAGCCAACACACGAAGGGAAGAGGAAATTATAGCGAAGCGTGGACCCTCGGGGGAATCCTCTCTCTATTTATAGCAATCGGCAAACACATCCAGTGGCGCCGATCGGCTCCCGCCAAAATGACCCTTTGCGTTCAACGGCCATCAGCGTTTCACCTATCGCACACGCATCGGGCACGTCCCATTGGGTGCGAGAAAACCAGCGGCCCGTCACGTCACCCAACCAGCGTCCTACACGTGGCCTGGTGCTCCGATGAGCGTACGCCCGAATCGGCGCTTCCTCTTTAATGCAAGATCTCTTTCCTGATCCGCTGACGTCATCAAATAAGAACTTAGCCCGGGTGACCGGTTAGACCACTCTCGACCCGACCCATTGTAACACCCTAGTTCATTTATACCAGTTCTTTATTTATGCTTATTTCTTGATTTATTGTTGTTTGGGTATGAATAGTGTAATTGATATCTGTGTTTGCATTCGACCCGGCCTGCATGCTGGAAACCCGTCTTGATTCCTGTTTGTGATTTATCCCGGCTAGTTATGAAAATCCGTGCACTTTCTTGTTGTATAACTGTATTATATCCAACATCTGCATTTTTCAATATAACAAGTAAAATCAAATAAAATATTTTAACAATATCTAGCATAGCCTGCATGATACCCCTAACCCTGTCGTGCGTCCGTATATCGTGTTCTCATCCCGTTCAGTAAAACGGACCCGTTTGGATAGCTACGTGCACGCTAAGTGCATCCGTTCTTGTGGATATGCATTTTTGTTACCCGGATATGCTATTTTGGTTTTGGTTGACACGCATATTATCCATATTTTCAAACCAAAATTTTATACCCGACCTGTGCATATTTTGGAGTAAATTTGTATTTTCCAAAATCTCAGTTTTAACCGATATCATATTCTTATAATAAAATTCCGTTTAAATATATCTACACACACGTTTTAAAATTTTAAACCAATCATATAATTTAAAGATTTTCTTTAAAATCCTAAAGCAATAGACCCCTCTCTAAAAAATTTTTATGAAATCCTATCTAATCTCATGTATCTCTATATAATATATATATATATATATATATATATTATATTTTTTATATAATCCTTTTTAAAATCCTAGCATATATATATATATATATATATATATATATATATATATCCCTCTCTTCTCGCGAGAACCCACGCCCGCGACCCTCGTCGCCTCGTCGCCGCCTCCACCCTCTCACTCAGCTCCTCGTCGCCAACACCCTCGCCTCCACCTACTCACCCTCATCCACATAGCCACTGCCACCGGCGTCTTCACCCATCCCCGACGAACCCATCTCCCGAGCACCAGGAACCCTCGCCTCTTCGCCGGCGACCCTAACCGTCGCCCCAGTACCCACGCCACCACCTCGTTCTCCTCTGTCCTCTCTCTAGAACCCCGAGTCCCTGCAAGAACCGAGCCCAAGAACCCACGGCCTTCACCTTAGCCTCACCTGCTCCTCGCCGGAGCTCGCCTCCCCGTCGACCGCCTCGTCCTCGCCACCACTTCTTCCTCCCCCCTCTCTCAACCGACACCACCCTCACCCGAGAACCAAGAACCCGACACCCCTACACCCAACTCGAGCCCCTACAACCCTCGTCACCCGCGTCTCGCCGGAGTTGTGCCGCTGCCGATGACCCGGGCGACCCAGTTGACGTTCCCAACCAGCGTGGTCAACTTCTTGCCTTGCCTGGTCCTGTCCCGTGCATGCGCGTGTACATTGCGACGTTTACCAAGGTCGGACGCAGCGTACACACCCCGTCGTGAGATCCGTTCAGGCAAGTTTATCTTGCTACATAATATGTCTATATATTTTCATCTATATAAATAAATATGTTGCATGTTTATTGTATTATGCATCCCATGTTACCGTTACTGTTTACGATACCCGTATCATTTATTATATATTTAGTTGCATGCCGGAACCTGATTGCTTCATGTTACTGCTAGATTCATTTACCATACCTGCTAGTATGCATTATACGACTCATAGACTAACATTATAGGTTATCACTGATTACTATTCGTGCATCCGTGCTTTTACAGTGTTTCGATACTTACTACATTTTACTGTTGGGCATTCATTTGATACACTATGCACTGCCTGCTATGACCTGATACACCACTGCTTGACTTGACACCTGATATTGTTTCTAGTGCCGACAATCCTAACTTGTTGTCCCGATGGACGTATCATGTTATATATTCAGACAAACTTGTACCTGCTTGATCCTGTGGTGGCATTAGCTCCAGATTTATCAATACCTGACTTGAACACATAACCTTGGGGGTAAGGGGAAATCAATAATGAAATCTGATTTGTAACTCAACAGTTCGACACTTATACTGATGAGTTTTGGGGGCTAGGCCAGTCCCGGGATGCTGCTGCTGACATCATTCGTCTGTACATGTTTCCTGTTTTGTGCTTAGCGACACGTTTCGGATTCAGCCCCGAGAGTCTGGACCGTGGTCCCGGGTATGCACGGGATACTATTGAGTTACATCGACGATTCATTAAATTGATTTCAAAGATTTGAGAGTAATTAACCCAGTAGCATAGATTACTCACCGCATGTACATACACTTCACTATTCCATATTCGTGTTACTGTTATACACTCATTACTGTTCATACTCATGCATGCATATCTTGTTACCGTCTGATTATATTTTATTGTTTGATATTATGACGCACTGACGTCTGGGTTTTGCATGGCCCAGATCCTCTGTCTCTTTCGCAGGCTGATCAGGAGTATTTCCGCCATCAGGCCGAGCAGTGAGGATCCTGTTAGCATCTAGTTTAGTTTAGTTTTATTTCCGTACTTTCATTTCCTGATTTGGGCCCGTATTTGGGACGTACTTTCCAGATATTATTGTTTATTGGATTTATTGCTTCCGCATATTATTTCTTGACTCGTTTATTCTGGCATATGGACATATACTAATAGTTTGTTTTTTTATTTTACTATTCTTGATATCTTATAAACAGCCGTAATGTGACTGTGGAGGGATATTTCCTAGCCACAGGTAGCATGGTTGGATCTGTCACGTGCCGATCTTAACGCACTCTGGGAAGCGGGGCGTGACACCCATAAATAGGTCAGGACGAGAGTGGGGGCTAATGATGATGCTCGGTACTGAGCACTCCCCAGATCATGACACGTGGCAGATGACGTGTCCTAGGGCTTGCGGGAAAGGAGCAGGAACAGTACATTGGAAGAATGCCCCTGGCCTTCAACCCGAGAATGTTCCCGACCTTCAGTGCCCCCACCCCCACCCCCCGACGACTCCTGTGCATGTCTTATAAACAACCATTGGCTCGCCTCCGAGCCCTCCCGCATGCTGAGTTACCTCAGCCCTCCTAGCTCGCCTCCGGACTATCACATGAACCAAGCCTGCTCGGCCTCCCGCCGAGTTTATTTTCCTCGGTCTCATTGATCGACCCATAGCACCGATCACAGGCGTCTCCGCCACGGCTCCGCAAATCTCTCCTAGCGTGAGATATCCGCCGCCCACGATCCGCATTCCACGCCATCTCGTTCCCCCATTAATGAGCGCATCTCGTCATTAATGGGAAATCCCGCCTTTCACACAAGCGTGACGTCAGGAACGTAACGGCCGGCGTGAATCTCGTGCCCGCCAGCCCACGGCTGCCACTATATAAACCTCTCTCTCAGACGACTCAAGTAAGGCATTTTTCACCCCAACAGGCCGCTACTCTGTCCATTTAGCCCGTCTAACTTGATCGTCGGAGGGTCCTCGGTAGTACAACCACCCCAGGATTTCCTTGCAGTTAGCTCGGCTTCATCCACTTCAAGCCCATTGAGATCCACACGCACCAGAGGGAAACCCTCAAACCCAATCTCAGTCACTCGTCACCACTCGCTGCGGATCAACGGAAGGTAACATCTGAAGGAGATCCAGAGATTCATCAGTTCGTCTCGTTGAATGAAGGGTCCTGGTGATTAACTCACTATAGTCCAGCTTATACCCATCCCTAGAGTAAATACGAGCCCATCTCATCCCCATTTCTGCGGGCGCGCCCAAAGCTAACGCATCTTTCACCTCGATTTCCCTCTCCTCGTTAATTTAATTTAAACCCCAGTTGCATTAAACTACCCTTAAATTTCCAAACTTCCTTTAAGAAAGCCCTCTCCCCTTCCCTCAACTTTCATTCACCCCACAAAACAAACAAACAACAACAGCATTGTTGTCAATGGAGGGCTCGCCAATAGACCCCGACTCTTTTTTGGACCTCGACTCAAGCTTCACGAGCACCGCCTCCGCCTCCGCCTCCTCGGCCCGCAGCAGCCTTAGCCTCCCTTCTTTCTCGGCCTCCACTTCTTTAATCAACCCTCTAACCCATTCTAAGTCCAACTCCGACCCCAGCTGGTCGGACATCCGTGCCGCCGCCAACCTCTCCAAAGATGGTGCCTTCCACCTCCGACATCTCCACCTTCTCCGCCACCTCGGCTCCGGCCATTTCGCCAAGGTAGACATCTCTATATATGTAGCTGTATTCGATATTATAGTTATTATAGATAGATCAGTTTCTAATTTTGCCTGTTGAGATTATGATAGTTTAAATAAGAGTCTACTTTGACTATTTTTTTTTAACATAAGAGTTGTATAAATTGAGATGATTGGTTTCACACCGGACTGACTCCATTGTTATATATCAGGTCTTTCATTGCCGTCTCATTGGCTCCGACTCTTTCGATTTCGCGCTCAAGGTCATCGATCTTGACCTGGCGAATCTCTCCCGATCTCCGCTGTCAGATTCTTGGCCGCCGAGGTTCTTCTTGCGTTAGAGTATCTGCAAGCTCTCGGATTCGTGTATCGCAATCCCAATCCTGAGAACGTTCTGATTCGTGGTGATGGGCATATAATGCTGTCGGACTTCGATCTCTGCTTCTCTTCTGAAGTTAGACCATGGATTCATTGGTCGGATAAAGAGGAGTTGGAGTTCGTCGTGGAGCCTGAGGCTGCATTCTCACGTGCGTGTGTCGGTACGCATGAGTACCCGGCACCGGAGATTGTCAACGGTAACGGACACAGCAACGGCATAGATTGGTGGGCGTTTGGGGTTTTCATATACGAGCTTATGTATGGGGGAACGCCGTTCAAGGGGTCGAGCAAAGAGGCAACGTTGAAGAATATCATGAAGAGGGAAGTGAGATTCCCCGACGAGAATGACTGACGCCTCGGTCGCAGCAGCTAGAGACTTGATTCGGAGACTGTTGGTGAAGGAGTCCAAGGGGAGGCTGGGGAGCAGAAGAGGGGCGGCCAAGATTAAGAAGCACGCGTGTTACAAGGGGGTGAAGTGGCCGTTGATGAGGCGGACGAAGTCACCGGTGGCGGTGGGGGCCGCGGGGGCCGTGGTGGTGAGAGCGGCAGAGAAAGGGACGAGAGGGTGGTGGAGTGCACTAGGTAGAAACATCAGGAGTGTTTGTTATAATAAGAAGGGGATTAAGCTGTTAAAGGGGGGTAATTACAATAAGAAGAAGAAGAATAGTATAAAAGAGAAGAAGAGCATGAAGTAATTCGAACTTTGAACCGACAGGAGTTGAGATTTTTGTTGTGAGGAGTTGTACAAAGATGAGCTAGTGATATATTGGTTGTGTATATGATGAAAAGTTAGTAGGTTTAAAATTTTGTGTATGATTATTTTTACCATTATAGATTTCTTCTTAAATATTTTCTTGTGTCCATATCTAGTCACACTAAACACCAGTTTATATGAATAGAGTCACAATTTATGCATACAGACTTCATACAAACACTAAGCTAAGATCCATGGGTTGAGGGAAGATAATGACCTGTTGCAGACCTTTCCCCATCTCCTAACTTACAGTCCTAAGTTTTATTTATGACAGTCACTTTCTGAGATTACATCATGAGTCCATCCCTAAGGACCCATCTCACCTGAACAAGAAACAAATTTCTCAAAAGATATTAAAAGAATACATCTACGAAGTATATCGGAACAAGCAGTAGTTAAACATGCTGTCACACGGCAGCGGTATCACTCTTTCACGTATAACAACGTTTGTTCAAGACACAAACATCCCACATATAACTGTTGTCGATTACTGATCTAAACAAAACCAGAGAAAGAGATAGTTCAAAACAAACATTTAATATGGTTCCCCTAACATTAAGTGACACCAAAAACATAGAATGGGCAGAATTGGCGCATTGTGGCTATCCACCAGCCACAGAGGGCAGTAACACTAAACTAACTTGTTTGAAGTGAATACAAAGTTTCTTTGTTCTCAAATCGCATGCAACTCACATCCAGATCACTGCAATGCAAAATTTGCAACACAAAATCAGAGATATCCCGAGCAAGTAAATGGGTAAATGGTACTCCATCCACAAAACAAAAGGAATTTGCTCCTTATGGCTTATGTAAAATCACAAACTTCAACTAAGCGCCGGATCACACAATTTCTCAACCTCTACTGTTGCTGCTGCTTCTGCCTTCTTGCTCGGCGAGCACATTCAACGAACGATCTCACTACCTCAGCACACTTCAATGGCTGATTCAGATTTTCATAGTAGCACTCTTTGCATGCCTCTCTTTCGACTTCACAGGGCACAGATTTTTGAGAAGGCAGCTTGAACTCCTTCTCCCGCAGCTCTTTAGCTCTTTGAGTGAGCTCTTGAGTCATGTTGGTATCCTGCTGCTCTAACTTCTTCAGCAAGCTCTCGCTCTCTTTGAGCACAGACTGGATGGCTTCCAGCTCAGCAAGGGCAATGGGGGCTGGGGGTGGTGGAGGCGGAGGCACAGGCAAGAACATAGGGGTTTGCACGGGCCATGCATTGGTATTTTTAGGTGCAGCAGAAGGTGGATCGAACTTGGTTTGATGCTTATGTGGCGGCTCTGGGGTTTTTGGTTTTGGCTTCTTGGCTTTCTTCTTTGGTGCCGCACTGTCTCTAGCAAGTTTGTTGACTAGGTTGGTGCTGATTTGAATTGTGTATGATACGTCCATTGCAGCACTTTATATAATCTAATAAAAAATACAAAAAGAAAAAAAGGGGGATACTAAGAGTTAAATTGAAATGAAAGGGGGAAAACATCATTGGCAAATGAAAAGTATTGTTTCTATCGAGATATATGAATATAAGCATATTATGAAGGAGTCACATTATCATCTACTATACTGTAATAATGTATCAAGCCATCCATGACAAATTCTTCTGTCATTTTTCAAAAACTAAATCATATTTATTTCCTCAGCAATAATTAATGGTCAGATCATAGAAGTGGTAGGCGAGAAAAAGCTTAAATATTTCAGCACAACAACTATGATTAGAAATTAACATCAGTAACAGGAACCATGGGAGCGCAATATTTTGGCCAATGCAAACAACGTGAAGCACAATACATTACCCCTAAGGGATGAATGAAACTGTGTTCATAGGTTACTTGGCGAAAGTTATTGCAGATGAATCAAGCTTTAATGTGAAGTAATATAACTCGGCTTCCACCAACTGCTGATGGATGTCGTTGGAATTTGCATCAGTGTCATGTGTTTGCTTTTGATGGTTCAACTATTGAAAAAATTGGAAAAGTGAGGACTGTGGAAACGCAACAAGGAAAAAGTTCTTGCCAGTTGGAAGTTAAAACTTAAACCCAGAACCAAAAAAAAAAAAAAAACTAATCCCTTTTTCAACTGATTAATTTTTTAAGAAGAGGAATTCAGCAACTACTTTTCAAAATAATATTAGATGTGAGAAAAAATTAAAAAAATAAACAATTAACTTTCTGGTGATTGTTAAACTGGTAAGTTTGTATTAGCTATATATGTTTGAGAAGAAGTCGCAAGATGGAAGAAGGCAGCCCATGGAGAAAATAAATAAACAAGCAGGGACCTGACATATTGATGACCAATTGCTTCCTCAAGGACAACTCAAGTTCATGCAGAGATGACAACTAATTAACAGATATATTGTCGTTGGATATGCAATGCATGTCCAACTACATGCAGATCTAACTACATGTCCAACTACATGCAGACCTAATTGGTAGCTGCCCCTTAATTTGCATTCTTTCTTCTTTCTAAAAGCTCGACAACTTCATAAAGTCATAAACTAAACATTGATTGTGTGTTCTACAGCCTTTCTTTTTCATACCATTGTTTTTCTCCCCTTCGACATCTTTAATCTATTTCATGCCAGGTAAAAATAATATAAGTCCAGTACAGTAGACCTGACTCGAGTAACTTTTTTGAACTCATCATGCACAAAAAATTGCGAGGTTAAATAAAGATCAAGTTCTGTACCCGCAAACAGGCTATATTATAGAGAACTGCATGAAAACACTGTGTGTAATATGCAAAAAGAAATTAGGTATTACACCAACATATATTTTGTTTGCATTGTAAGTGGTCTAGAAGTGATATAGAGGTTAAATGAATGCATTCCAAAGATAATAGAGGTAGCCCCAAAAAAGATAGATGAGGGGCAATCAGTTGAGATGATTTGTGATGTGCAACTCAGGCTCATAAGTGCTCCAGTTAAGAGAAATTGAAGGAAAAAAAATAGTTAACAAAGCTGCAAGAACTAGAGGTAGGTCTATATGTACATGGATGAAGGCAATTAAAATCGGTATGTTAGTTGTGCATCTATAAGAGGAGATGACTGATCAATGAAAAAAGATTCATGTAGTACCAAAAGTTTGTGCTAAAGGATTGCTGCTGCTGCTGCTGCTGCTGGCTTCATAAAATACAACATATAAGCACCACTCAAGGATACTTATTCCTATCACATATGCAAATTTTGCTCAATGTATGAGCTCATGGTTTGTAACTATATGTCCAGTTCCTTGGTTCAACATAAAACCAATGCAAGCATTCCCTTGTCAGTAACAGAGAACAGAAAGGGCATTTGGTCGCATATTTTTCTATTGAGTAAATGGGGAACTGCTAATATAATGTTAGCTTTTCTACTACAACGAAATGTACACCAAATGTCACTGCCGGGATGTACTAGCGGTGGCATGTGTTTAAGTTGTGCTTGAAGGATAGATTAGCGCTGCTCCCCTTAACTTGAATATACTACCAAAACTTACAATGAATAGTTGATTTATTTCACGACTTCTAATGCTCTTTTAGGTCTGGATGAGAAAGAGTGAGGGTTACAGTAGGCTTGTGACAGCCAACGAAAAACTTTGCCACATTCTAAAACATGAACCACTATAAAAATATCGTTGGGGCGTCCCCTACTCAGCGACGCTACATCGAATCCGGATATAATATTAAGTATGCAAGGGTTTTTAGGTCGTTGTCCGGAAGCGGCGCGCTACATCGGACCCTGGATGTAGTGTCAAATAAGCAAGTGTTTCATAGGATTCGTCTAGCCACTTGGAACATAAGTTCTCTTACGGGTAGATTAACAGAATTAGTGGAGGCAATGATTAGGAGGAGAGTTAGTGTTACGTGTTTGCAAGAAACTAAATGAGTAGGGAAAAAAGATAGAGTTAGAGTCCTAAGGTTATAAGTTTAGGTATACGGATAGAGATAAATAGTGTAATGGGATAGGCATAATAATAGATAAACAGTTGCTTGAGAATATAGTTGAGATTAGAAGAAAATATGATATGATTATACTAGCTAAGGTTATTTTAGATGGGGAGATCCTTAATATTATTAGTACTTATACACCACAAATAGGTCTTGATGACGCCAGTAAGCGTCAATTTTGGAAGGATTTGGACGAGATGGTGTAAAGGATACCAAGTAGAAAGAAGTTATTTATTGGTGGGGATCTCAATAGACATATAGGTACTGATCGTAGTGGATTTGATACTATTCATGGAGGTTTTGGTTTTGGACAGAGGAATAAAGCAGATAACTCGATTTTAGATTTTGCCTTATCTTATGACTTGATCTTGGCAAATACTTGGTTTAGCAAAAGAGAGTCTCACTTGATCACCTTTAGGAGTAGATCAAGTGCTAGTCAAAGACTTTTTTCTAACTAGAAAGATAAATAGAGATTCTTGCATCGATTGTAAGATAGCGCCAGGTGAAAGTGCAACCACTCAACATAGACTTTTAGTTCTATATGTTCGGTTTAAAAGAGGACATTGGAAGATTAGACATAAGGTGGCGACAGAAGGAAGGTAACCAAGAAACTTTTGTAGATTGTGTAGTTCAAGAGACTGATTAGAAGTCCGAAGACGATTCAAAATTTCATACACAGCATGGAACAAAATAGCTAGTTGTGTTAAGAGGGTAACTAGAGGGCTACTTGGTGAGTTGAGGGGTGGTGCTCCACCATTTAAGGACACGTCATGGTGGAATGAAGAACTAAATGCTGCTATTAAAATCACGATGGATTCTTATAGAGATTTGAAGCAGAGTAGAGGTGTAAAGAGATTTGAAAAGTATAAGACGGCTAAAAATGTGGTTAAGAAAGCTGTTGGGAAGCCAAAACTAAGATCTATAAAGAGGTGTACGAGAAGCTGGCCACCAAGGAGGCTGAAACTGATATATACAAAATTGCTCCGATAAGGGAAAGGAAGACCAGAGACTTATATGCGATGAAGTGTGTCAAAGATGAAAATCAAAAAGTTTTAGTTCGAAATGATATAAAAAAAGGTGAAAAGATTATTTTGACAAGTTGTTCAATGAGAGCTTTATTAAAGATTTGGATGGGCTTGTCATTCAATTTCAAGGTATAAACCATGAATTCTTGCATAGAATAAGAAACCCGAGTTTACAGAGATTTTGAAGAGGATGAAATCAATGAGAGCGGTTAGTCCAGACGGAATTATTATTGAGGTATGGAGATGCCTAGGAAAGATAGGGTTTGATGGTTGACGGACGTGTTTAATAAGATTTGGCAAACAAAAAATATGCCAAATGAGTGAAGAAGGAATACCGTTGCACCTCTCTACAAGAAGCTCTCTACAAGAATAAAGATGACATTCAAAGTTGCTCAAACTACCGTAGAATAAAACTTATGTGTCACGCCATAAAGCCGTCGGAGAGAGTGATTGAACACAGGCTAAGATAGGATGTCAAGATAACAGAGAACCAGTTTGGGTTCATGCCTAGACGATCGATGACAAAGGCTATTCATTTGCTTCAACTTGTCGAACGCTTTCGAGAGAGAAGGGATTTGCATATGGTTTTTATTGACTTAAAGAAAATTTACGACAAGATACCTAAAGAGATATTATGGAGGACAATGATGAGGAAAAGAGTCCCAATCAGGTTCATTGACATATCAAGGACATGCATGATGTAGTAGCAAATGTAAGGACTTGCAACTGCCTAACGAGTGATTTTCCAATCACAATTGGCTTGCATCAAGAATATGCGTCAAGTCCGTTCATGTTTGCCATAGTGATGAATGAGCTTACTAGAACTATCCAGGATGAGGTGTCTTAGTGTATATTATTCATTGATGATATTACTCTGGTAAATTAGATGAAAGCAGGGGTTAATGCCGCAAGCATTCGAATATCAGGGGTTTAGATTAAGTGGGTCCAAGACAGCATATATGCAATGCAAATTCAGTAAACAGAGAAGTCGATATCACGGTGATATCACTGGATGGATAAGAGATCACCGAGCAATCAATTTAGATATATAGGTTCCATCATCCAAAAGGATGGGGAAATCAATAGCGATGTCAACCAGAGTATTCAGGTTGGTTGGTTGAAATGGAGAGCAACGGGGATTTTGTGCGGTCTTAAACTTCCATTAAAGTTGAAAGGAAAGTTTTATCGAAGTTTTGTTCGACCTGCCTTATTATATGGTTCAAAATGCTGGGATCTGAAGAAACATCATGCACAGAAGATGCATGTAGCGGAGATGCACATACTTCGTTGGATATGTGGTAGCCCTAGAAAAGATGAGGTGTGAAATGAGGATATTCGTACAAAGGTTGGGGCAGCACCTATGGAGAAAAAGATGCGAGAAAACCGCCTATATGGTTTGATCATGTGCGACGCAGACCTACGGAAGTATCAATTCGACGAATGGATATTACAGATTTAGGCCAAGTCAAAAAAATGAAAGGGAGACCGAAGAAAACGTGGATGGAGGCGATATGAAAAGATATGCCTTAATGAAAGTATATTGTTCGATATGAGTGGAGTGGAGGATTCGTGTGCTCGATCCAGCGTAATTCTCATGTTGGTTTAGCCTACCCCATATGCTTGGGATAAAAGGCTCAGTTGTTGTAATGCTCTTTTAGTTTGAATCTAAGTCTACTGTAGTGTAATATTGTAGATTCAAAGGGGAAACATGTACTGAAAAAATTAAAAGAAAAATAGCGCAAGCGAGATACTTAGAAAGGTGGGCTCCTATGCATATTTTATGATGGAAAGATGGGAAATGTGAAGAGGACAATTTTATATGGTTTATGAATGAAGATGAGAAAGAACAAAGTTTATACAGATATATCCTTGGATCAATCTTTCATTACTAGATTGATAAAACTTCAATAATTAAATATATGTTCGGTGAAGATAACGGAACTGAGATTATGCAGAAATCTAATAGTAAATAAAGTAGATTAACAGCAATAGAAAACTAAGAGACGTATGAACAAAGAAACACAGATAAGAAAATAGCAGAGTGAAATAATAGAAGCAGCAGAAAGTATACCCTCTTAACACCAGTATATTCTATTGAACCCAAATTAACATCATAACATCTAACCCTGGTCTCTACTGGCATAAACCCATTAGGACATGTTTGGATAGTTAAGGTTAAAATTTATAGGATTCAATTTGGGATCAATATGTCCCGGAATGCGCATGCATTGCTAAAGTAAAATTCCTAGGGCCTTTTTAAATATATGTACGATTGGATAGTTCAAGTATAATGATCTAGTTAAGAAGTGTATATCCAAGACTTCATATGGGCATTTCATCAAACACTTGCAAGGCATATTAACAGGCATAAGTTAGACATTAACTAAACTACCATCAAATCCAATTCTAAGCATAACCCAGAAACCCAATGCTTATATAAATCAATAAAAATTGTTCAATTTCCATATTGCTCTCTCGTCTCATTGAATCTCCGAGTTTCTCTCATCTTTTCCTATTCTTTTTGCTAAAGTATTTATGGGTCAGCCTCAAATATCTAAACCCATGAGCAGAAAAATCGATTTCAGCTTCCGTTTTTCTTGGAGGATGAGTCGTCTAGTTTGATTACTCGAAAATCATGGGAAATGGTTAAGAGACGACGAGTCCATCAATGGTTTTTTTATAAGGCAGGAGAGATATAAATTGGGTGAATGAATAAGAAAAGGAAACATGAGAGAAAGAATGAAGGAGGAGATTATTAGACACTATTTTCAAGAGAAGAGAGAAAAAATCATGATTAAAAAAATTAGTTCCGAGCCAATTTTTAAAATCCGGAGGAATGAGCTTTATTTGGAAGGTTTTTCCCCTCCGGATTTACTGTTGAAAATGCCATCCAAACAGTCCATTTCTCGGGATTACTTCAATCCAGTGTAAAAAAGGAATCTGGACTTTTAATCCTAAGGAGAAGATGTATCCAAACATGCTCTTAGACTTAGACTAAAGACCAAGTAACCCCTTGCACAGTCAACTTAAAATTATTGTAGATCACATCTTCCATTGGTTCTTCTAGTATTAGATATATTAGAAATATATTCCCTAACGCTTGCAAAGATCGTCCCTATTAGAAGTATGGCGGTGTGGGGAATTTAGGGGGAAATTGACTAGATCCATATGATTGGACTTTAATTAAACCCTCACCATAACAGTTCATATAAGTCGAAACGTTTTTATTAATTAGTTTATACCTGAGAAGTATGGCGGTTCACTAATCAAGATCCAACATAGCAAGTTTTCTAATCTAAATTGGACCTAACTTCGGTAAAATCTACAGCTTACCTGTATGATTAAGGTTAATCCAATGACCAAAATCAGCATTTATTTTTGTTTACCAATAAAATCAACGAGTTCAATCTAACATTTCTGCAAGTCCGTCACTGGCCTAATCGTAGCAAAAGTAGCTAAGATAATTGCAAAAGCATAAATTCTACTAAAACATAATCAATTTGGAAGCTAGGCGTGTCTTAATATAACACGGAACACCAAATATATGTATAATCATTGTGTAACTAAATTTTTTTTAAACTTCACCGAACTGTGTCAATTTAAAATTTTGTATCACCCAAGATCTATGAAAGTTGTGCAAGAATGTTCAATGTATTTGTATTGATTTAAAAATTAAGCTTCTGCGTTAAGCCTTCGGCTTTTGTCCGCTGAAAGGGAAAAGAGAAGGAAGAAAACAATGATTTTGAATCGGGTTATACAAGATATCTTATGGTCATTGTCATCCTGGTAAGTCGCCATACACTCCATTGTCATCCTGGTAAGTGAGCAAAGATAGATATTATATCTTATAATATGAGCTACGACATATCTATCAAATTGTCTCACTCTCAAAACAAAACCATATTAAAAGTGGTTTAAGCGAATGATTATGAACTAACCTTCATTGGTGAAATCCAAAATGAAAAATTCCAAGTCATGTAAATTTTAGGTCAAACAAGCTCGTGGGATTAGATCTCATCCTGGTAGGTCCTAAGCAACTTACCTTCTATTATTGCCAATGATGAATGTTAAACCCCTATGTGGATCACAATTCTATTTCCATTTTTAAAAAAAATATTATTATCGCTTCTTGCACCATCACAAAAACTCTACCATAGACTTCAACCATTTTAGAAAAAAAATTGGTCAGAAAGTAATATATACTTTAATTTGCAACAACCACATTACTTATAGTACGGTTAGTACACAGATTTTTAGACAAAGAAGATTTTCTAAAACAGGCTACTCAAGAATACAAATAATTGTTGGCAAAATAACTTAAGGACTAAGGTCAAAGTGAATCGACATGTAGTACCTTAAACCCGAGTTTCAGACATCCACAAAATCCATTCTTTGAGCAATTAATTGTAATACAACCTTTAACTGGAATGTTCCATACAAACATTTTATGTTTAACAATTTTCATCAATCGATTTCAAGATGTCCGCAACATGGCCTCAATGTTAATGAGAATTCTCTGTATATGACCTAGAGCTCATTGATCCCTCACCAAAATAGATAAGCTTATAGTTGAAAAATGTACATTTGTGAAAAATAGTTGCTTAGAAAATAACTTGAATCCGTCTTGTAGGCATTTATAGGATGAAAATAATAATCAACGGCAAAAAAAACATTATCCCAAATTTCAAAATCAGCTCAGGCCTCCTTTCTCTCGGTTCAGACATATCTGTAATTTTCTTCTCATAGTTCACTAAAAGTTCCCATTTCTAGAATCTATCTTTTGTTGTTAATCTAACATTTTATATTTACAAACATTCTTCATATATATCTAGTTTTAAAAATATACTTTAATATCCAAATCAAGATTTAATATCCATTCTAAGTGTAATGAGTTTCTCCATTTTTTCCACTTTTTGTTGACCACTATGAACTTGTCCAAAAAAACGATATTCAAATTTAGGTAGGCTTCAGCTTGTCTCAAATGACGCCAACCAAAACTTTCTGAAATTTAACATGTGAGTTAATTTATTTTAAATAAAGATATAATGGAAATTTCCTTTTCCCCCGAAAAGGATGGGACAAATCCTAACCACATAATTATATCATTTAAAAGACCATATTAACTTCTGAATTTTTCTTAAGCCACTGCATACAATAGAAACCATACAAATGTTCTTGCATTTTCTAATTAACAATTGTTCTTATATAATTTTCATGCTTGGACCACTCTCCTCATCATGGTGAGCCCACCTCCTATTTGCATCCTTCATTTTTCTTCACCCATCTTTTGTTCACCATCAAGCATATCATTATCATCATTAGCACGTAAACTGATAGATACAACCTAAGTACTAATTTCATTTAAGCGATATTATCAGAAAAATCAAGAGTGAACATAGCAATATAGGCGTCACCTACAACATCATTTCCAGCATCGGTAAAATCAAGACAGTTCACCATTACATTCTCAAGCCAATTATCTGTCTAGAAGAGGCTTGAACCGCCCAAAAACGAATCTACTTTGGTGTATTATCAAGCAAGATTTTCTATTTTTCTTATGAAACATTCTTCAATTTCTTTCAAACCATACCACCCAACCAACAACAATGATTGTTATCTTCCACTTCTTTTCTTTTTAACGGGTTGACCACGGTTCTTTGAAGTTTGAAGGGATCTTATAATTGCATCTCTCTATTCTACATTTGAGGCTATTCTAAATAGACTTCACCAAACCATAGTCAAAGAAGAGGTGGGATACATCTTCTTTGCAATCACACAATACACATACTCTATTCATAATCATCCCTTTTTGCTTTAGAAGCTTAATGGTATTGAGTTTATTCTGGATATATATATATATATATGACCTTACCTTAGAAATAATGGAAGAATTAAAAATAGAAAAGAAACTGAAGCTAATAGGCTAATTACCCCTCGACGATTTTCAGACTGCTCTCTTAAATTTGTTGTGTCGACATAGCAAGTCTTTATTTGGTTGGAAGCTTTCTATAGAACCCTTTTCCGAAAGAACGGTTGAATAATTGGTTTCCTTCAAAAGAAAGAAGTAAAGGAAATAAAAGAAAAATGAATGAAGGTTTAAAGGGAGAGGGAAAATGTGACAGAGGTGGAGAAAGTTCGAAGAAATGATATTATTTCAGTAAAGAAAACTAAACAATAAGAATTTAAGATCTGAATCATAGAAATGACATATTCCTCATAGTTAATAAATTTGTTTTGTAAAAATTCTAATAATTAATGTATCATAATGTTGCGGCTTTATTTTCTAATACAAGAGCACAAAGTATAATCGTAGTAATTTGAAAGTGATATAAAGAAACACATTAACGAGCATGCTGTCATGATAAGGGAACCATCACTCAGATCCCTTATATATGATTTTTTATACTTCTAGATGATGAAATCATTGAAAACCTTTAGTATTCATGTACAAGTTCCACAAGAATACTAGAATTGCCCAGGGCACTGCCTTTACCTTTAGAATAGTAGCTTAACCTCTAACTTTCATTAGATAATTGTTTCGTTAACTAACCCTACACATGAGATGACTTCTCATGACAACCAGAATTCGCAAATAAAGTGAATGTTACGTGCTATTTCACTTTTCCTTTCTTCTTTCGTATTTCTCCTCTTATCTCTCTGTGTCTTCCTTTGCTCTCTTTGATTTTCTTCTTCTCTATATAACTATTAGTCTTTCCTCTTCTTTGATTTTACTAAAGATCACTAGGCGATCACCACGTAGACAAGGTGATTGTTTTACAATCCTCTCGGTATTTTCCCTACTTCATTTTCCGAATGTCAAAGCTCCTTCATGCCAAATTAGGACCCCAAACTTAAAATTATACTCATAAGCGGTGTCTCTTCGAATCTACCAGAGATGAAAGCATTCACAATGACGGACAAATTCTTGACAAAAAAAAGCGAGTAAATGACAATAGCTAGAAACAATCGGATTCTGAAGAGCTCCATACTTCAAACTCTTTCATGATCGCCCCACATAACTAGGGTTTGATCAAAAAATCATTTCAACAAACGGATAGCGACCAAGCAAGCAACCTCAAGAAACAGATCAATGCAAACCCTAAAAAGCTAACAAATTGAATGGAAAATGGTAGAACGAAACTATACATTTGATCTACGATTTCGTTTCGATTCAAAGCTACAGTGAAGAAATTAGGATCCACAAAAGACCGAATTGAAGTACTCAATTGATTTCAATCAGAGATCGGATCCAAAAAATTGTAAAACAAAGAGAAATGAAGAACGATGACCTCTTCGAGCATTCTACTCTCGCTGCAGGGTCGCCGTCTTATTCCCCAAGACGCGGTTGGGGAAAAGGAAATGGGAGTGTCTTTAATGGATATTGGATTCTGATCTGGATGATTCGGTTTTTTCTGTTCCCGACCCAAAACACCTAGATATTTGGGCAAACGTTAACAATAGGCTAATGCGTTTTTAATTGTATTTTCCTTTAATTGCCAAAAAAATAAATTGGGGGTTACATGGAATAACTCATCATCATGAGGGCATGATGGAAAAGAAATTAGTCTCGAATCAAAACGAGATAGTTAGAGTGAAAATATATAAACGAGATATTTAAATTGAAAATATATATGGTTTTCAAAATATTAATGATTGTTGCTACTATAATGCAAACACAAAGGAGACGGGTAGAACCTCCAATTTCAATGAAAAATCAAAAACAAAAAGCGTCTTTATTATTGGCCACTCTCCCTTTCTCCTATATTTTACAAATTAAAAAATGAAGAACATCTATTGTTATATTAACCACTTCTATTTTTCTCTCGATATGGCTACTTACACCTTTATTTATAACTATATTCTACTCTTTTTCGCGTGCATTATTCATGCTTAGAATCTTTGTTTTTGCACGTGCATCGCACGTGCATAAATGCTAGTCCCGTGATAATTGCTTGACTCGAGACTTCTATGGATTCGGTCCAAGCCGAGGCCGTTGATGTCTCCATTGAAAAATTACTAGAAACCGTTGCCGGATAAATAAAAATATTTGTGATTATATACATAAATTGGGATCGGAAATAATAATTAGGATCGGTCTCATGTGGATGTAACTTTTTGTTTGATAGAAAAAACATGTTTGTGTGAAAAATGATTTTCTTAAGAAAGGTTGCTCTTATTTGTTGTTATACAAAACTAGGATTTCTGAACTATTTCTAAAATACCCAAACCCTCTATTTTTTGTTGTGGTGTTGGTTATAAAACCCAAGCTACAATATTTTCATGCAAAAGTGGGAGTGTTTTAATAAATGAGATAATTTCAAGTTGGGATAAGTTCAGCTGGATATTCAAAGCACGGACAACTTTTATCAATCTACCATTTTCTAACCATTTATGTGAGGACAAACAGGCAAAACAATCAACAATCATCATGACGGCATGGATGATTGATGACATCGTCAGACACAAATGGCATAAACATCAACGAATGAGGCGACTAGTAAAGCACCTGGGACGCCACATGATTATTATTTTTAGAGGAGAGGAAGCGGGGCAGAATATGCATCCACGTTAAACAATGTTTGTGCTAAAAACGATTTTACGCTAACAACGATGAGAAAGAGGACCAGACGATGATAAAGGCTACAAACGGAAGAACCCGATGGAGACAACGGTGTCGGCAGTAGCCGTGAGAATTGATAGAATTCGCAATGGAGAGCAACAAGAGTTAAAGTGTTAGGTTGCTAGACGCCTCTAGTATGGTTTAAAGCGCGGCGGAAGTGGTAATTTTAAAAATTTAGAGAACTATAGCAAACCCAAAATCAAGAATCAAACCAAACTACTAAACTTGTCACTAAACTAATAAGATAAATACAAGAGTTTAGCTGGCAACAACCTTTGTAACGGGTTAGCCACCTCTCCTTGGACTCCGGATAGTCTCCACGAAACACAGAACAAACTTGCTCGAAGATCTCCTCGCCGAAGATGATCCATCTTGAGATAAATCCAAAACAAGCTTTCGCTTCAAATTGATCTCATCAAAATGAAGCAACCCACTAATTAAACTTGCTAACAATGATTAGTAAAAGATGTAGAATAATTATCTCGCTTAATTTTTCTCTTTCCTTTTCAATTCCTCACTTGAAGAAAAATCAAGAGGAAGAAGAAGCATGAAGAAGATTGGAGTGAATGATGAAGATAAGCATGAAAAGAATATTAACTAGAAACAAAAATGAGTCATTAAAAGAATCATCTCTTGACTTCTACAATCATAATTCATTCTCATTTCTTTCATATAATTCTTATACTCCCATTATCCATGTATTAACATGCATGTCTCTTTATTTATATCAAATATAAATATTAATTTAAAGAGAAGAAAATAATTAAGTGAGCATGATATTAATTAATATATAAATATATCAATATATAAATATACATTTAATTATTAAATCATGATTTAATAATCCGGCTATATCATATATATACCGGCTAATAGCAATAAACACTCGATTAAAATACGTGTATCATATACATGTGTTTAATCGAATTCCTGCACGTATCCTTATACATGCCCTACATCGTTTTGCATGTGCTGGAAAACCTCTGTGTGGGACTCTAAAGACTCGACAATACGGTTGCAGTAGGTTAGGATCATATCTATAGCTCACAAGCACATCGGCGGTACTAGTTGCACGTAACGGTTACCCAGATATTGATCGAAAGAAGGTCAATGAGTAAGCTCATCTGAACCCTGCAAAGCCTATAAGTGACATTATCATACAGTCCGGTCTCTTTGTTTAAAAGTATCGCATATCGGGTTTAAGGTTTGGAAACTGTCGGACCCCAATAACTCGATGAGTCGTGCGACAGAGGACTAATAACCAACCGGAGATGCAACAGATAACACTTATCAGTTTATCTCCTCTACGATGGCTATCGACTTATGGTTGTAGTCATGTCCTGCACAGCGCAACATCAACTCCCTATACCGGGAGAGACGAATCTCTTCGATCGCTTACTGCCTCCACGGCTTCGGGACTATACCCTACAAAAACCTGTTTGCATGACTCTTTTGAGCCGTGGTAGAATAGAAGTCAAAGTATAGTAGGAACACACATGAGACGCTGTAGCGAACTGAGGTCTTAAGGACTATCTTGTACATGTCACAAGAGAACTGCTACCTGACATTGGTATATAACCAACTAGGAGTTCTTGGTGAGTCTGTCCAGTGTAACTCATCCAATGAGCAACTGTATACAATTCTCGATGTCAAACACCAATAGCTGTAGGATCGGCTATCTCCATCCAATCGGGTCAGGAAACGTTCACACTAGTCAAAACTGGAGTACCGATGCCCGGTCTCGATACTCCTACGAATAGGGACATTTAAGGTGTGCTTATCGATTACTCATGCCCTATGATCTCTATCATCGTCCTGGTAGTTAAGCAAAATACTAGGGCTTTATCTCATGTCTAAACGATACGTGATAGTGAATAAAACGCATCACATGTAAGATAAAAACAAACGAGACAGTATACTATCATCTCGAGTAAGATTGTTCTCTCATATAGGTCCTCTTTCAATTACAATAATTGCCTTGAGGGCACGTATATCCAACAGTCTCCCACTTGCATTTAAGGCCAATTATCGCGATATCTCATACCCAACTTATTTAATAACAGTTTCGCAAATTGTGTTCGAGAACTGGTCTCAGTGAGTGGACGCCATACAGCACTTCTTTCTGTTTCTCCCTAAATTTTAACTTCACGGAGATCAAATATCTTCCGAACTGAGCGATACCTGCCTTAGTATTTGCCTGGACTGACGATGGGATCATGTTCATAAATGAACAATTATATCCAACGAATTCTCAGGCGGTATCCTTTTGCTGATTCGTAATCAGCATTCAGCGCTATGACCACCTCAATATCCCATCTGAAACTCTTTCCAATATACTGCTTCTCAAAAGAAGGTAAACTTATAACTCGCGACAGACACTCTGTCTTCTATAGGAAGCTAGAATCGGTAACCACATCCTTTAAGAGGTTGCCTTTACCATACACCAAGAACATCAAATGATTTTCACTGCTATCCTATGTTTCTCTAGGATTGGACAGACATCAATATCCTGTATGGAGAAACACTTATGATCACCATTGTTTTACCAATTTGCAGTATAGGAACATCACTTCATATCATGAGTATGTCATCCACATACCATATAAGGAATTTGACAACACTCCCTGCTACCTTCTTACAAATACCAGGTTCATCTCTCATTTTGATGAAGTCAAATACTTTGACCGTGACATCAAAACAAATGATCCAATTCCGCTATGCCGGCAGCAACTTGCATATTTACCGCTGCTCCCACTGACTACGATAACCGTCTGGTAGAGTCATATAGACATACACTTTTAAATTCAATTTAGAATCACGTTATAGTCATCCACAAGCCAAATATTATAGTCATGAAAGACAACAATGGCAAGTTATATCCGTATGGAATTTAGCGCAAACACTGAAATAATAGTTTCATCACAATCCACAATGGGAATTTGATGAAAACTTTTTACTACAAGTCTACCCTTATTAGGTCAGTACCTTTCGATTACACCGATCTCGAAAGATACTTGCTCCTTATGAGTCTTAGCCTTTCAGGAGCATCCAACAAATTCAACACTTTGTTGCAGTGCATGAAGTCCAACTATGATAACTCAGCATCCAGGTATCAATCAGAAGTCACCACTTCTCATAGCCTACTGATAACTAGTATAGTCATCATCACATGATGCAAGCCTTCCAGTCACCTTCAATGAGGAAACTGTAGTACCTCTCATGTGGCAGAGGGCACCTACTAAATCTGTGGAGTAGGTTAAGATTTACCAGGGTCAATTGAATCTCCAGATTCTACTAAATCTTCAGTAACCGTTTATGGTTCTGAAATCACTTTCAGTTCTACCATACTCCTACTAATTTATTTTATTAGAAATTCCTTTTCTAAAAGGTGGCGTGTCGAGAACAAAACTTTTAATACTGAAAATGGTAGAAAGTTAAACCATCGTCAATGTCTGGGATAACCCACGAACTGCCATTACTGAAACGTGTCTAGAGTTAATCCGGATTCTGGTTTTAAGTATAAGCCGGAAAACTCAACATCTTAACAATCTTAAGATGATAGCCCAATCTATATCATATATAGAATATGAGGCATAGATTTAGGTGGAACCAGTATCAATTGATGCATCTATTTCTAGTGCATCTCTTAATTGAAAAAGGTGATTTAGCATTACTCATCATGGAGCGCACCCACGGATGAGCAATCTGAGAGAATCAAATTCTCGATTACTACAGAATACCTAGCATAAGTATCCACATCTTCGAACACTTCGAAGAATCATGATACTTTCAGGAATTGGTTCTCTACTTTATTCTTATATCTTATGAACTTCTCAAAATCTTTGAACTTTCCATTTCAACAAGAATATGTGTCTAAAACCAGAGAACTCATAGTAAAATGGAACGAAATATGAATACCCACCTCTTGTCAATGTAGATATTGGATGACATATATCATTATGCATAAGTCCTATGAGTTCACTAACTCATACTCTGTGTTATATATGAAAATTATATTTTGGTTAAGAATGTACATCATGTTTTTCAATGTACCTTACCCAATCATCAAATGATAAAGGCAAATGTTCATAACATAATTTTTGAAAATATATATCTCACTTTATCAAATAAAGAGACGGATATATCAGTTTTTAGAAGTTGGTGCATAATAACAGATATTCAAAACCAAAAGTTTGCCGAAAGGCAAAACCAGGTGATTTTCCCAATAGCAACAATTGCTCCGATATCCGACATTAAGGATCAAATCACATTTTCCAATAATTTAATTCTTCTCAACATCTGTAACATTTTACAGAGGTGGGATGTTAATCCGGTATCTATATACCCAGGATTCAGAATTAATTGGAAAACGGTTTTCGATTACAATCATATAGAATACATGAAATATCAAAATGTTTCAAGAGATGGCCGGGTATTCCAAGTAATTCCCTTTCATTGCCTTGGGTCATAACATTAGTTGCATTTTCCTTTCTGCTCATTTTCCCCTCTATTGTTGTCTCTCTTTCTTACCTTGTTTATACCAAACTAATGCTAGTCGGTTTTCTTCTTTCCTTCTTTTCAGCTCCAGCATCGGGATTGGAAGAAAATTATCCAACAAATGTAACTGGTATATACTCCTTATTTAAGGAGCTCTCAAACTTGAGATAAGGTGGAAAAAAGAGACAATTCAATTGTATCATATACAATTCACTTTCTCCAGAACCCGCAGCCATCCTCGACTGAAACAATTTCTTCGAGTTAGCAGCTAACTATACGATGACTTTCCAAGCAATATAGATCTCAGTATCAGATACAGAGTGTTCTAGAGGAAGCAAAAGGGGAAGTGGGAAGGGTAAGGATATATGCGACTATGTCGTGAAATAGGGCAATTATGACATTTCAAAGCCGTTGATTGTAAAAAGGTTCGGTTAACTAGGTTTACATGTTTTTAGTTTAGGGTCGGGTCTTAGGTCACTGCCAGAGAGAGAAGAAACACGCATGCACTCTATCAAGATTAGATTGGTACATTTATCTAATCATGATGGCTTCCGTTGTTCCGTCAAATCCTCCTTCAAACCCTAAAAGGAGAATTAGCTGGAATCATATCCCGAGAGTAACTATTACTCACTGTAGGAATCGAGATCCAAACTATCATGGCGTGGTAACCTTGACAGAGGTCAACAAGTCACCCCGCTCTATAGAAAGTATACAATCTCATTGCAAGTTTCAACACTTGAAACTCCTGATATCAGTTTTTTACCCCAAGCGGCTTATGCCTTGGCAAAGGTCAATAAATTATAAGTCGCAAGTCAAGTTCAACCGGTCATTTCTTGATCCAATTAAATCCACCCGCACGATCCTTGGCAAAGGTCAACAAAGTCATACAATTGTCTTAACCGATCGCATCGTATGCATGCAGGAAGACATCACTTAGCTACGGTACACTGCGCCTCGGTAAAGGTAGACAAACGCAGCACGAATACTAAGTACTTTACTTCCTGAAATGACATAGAGCTACGACTGGTTTTGAAGAAACCTTTAACGTAATGAACTTAATCTCATCGTAGGAACTGAGTTGTTTTGCAAATTTATAGTTACGTAGACTATTGCTTAAGTGCGGATTCCCCGTAAAGGGATCAGGGCCCTTACCTTATTGAATGAGGTGAGTATATTCCTAATCGAATATCTCGATGCAAAGCAAAAGACTACGGTTATTCAACTTGCAAACTTATAGTAACATAAATTTTTGCTTAAGAGCGAACTTCAGATGAAGGGATCAAGGCTCTTCTCTCATCAAATGAGGTACGGGATATTCCTAACCGAATATATTTATGCAAAGTAAAAGATTCGACTATAACACCACAATATCTGATATTTGGTTTCTACAATATGTTTTAGGTTTATTATCTTTGTATTAATCCGAATCAATGCAATCCCATCAAATAGATAATCACATTACCTAGTATATTCTCATACAATCACAGAAAAGCATGAAAAAAAAATAGAATACACATGTACGCCATCCGCATTCGCCACGGGGCCCCGAGTCATCACCGTAAGGTACTCAATTTACAGCAAGGCGGGGGCAGGCTAGCACGGGTGCAAAACGTATATAGCATTTATTTATATACCCCATATATATATCATCGCAGGCAGATAATCAACATAACAGGCAAGCGATAAACATTATCACAGACAGGTAATCACATCACAAGTAATGAACATCAAAGAATAGGAATGGTCGGATCACCTAGGAATCCCGCTTTTCGTTCGAGCTACAAACGAAATGCGACATTCTCCGGTCGCTTGAATAGTCCATGCGCAGCCAAAAGCAGACCCCTTACGAGTGCGGCAAGCTACCAGGAAATCCAAAAAACGAGACAACCCAACATCATCATCATGAAGGGGACACCCGTCACTTTCTCGAATCCGGTGACTTGAGACTCCTCCGCGGGTCTATCCTATACCCCTACAAGCGCGACAAGCAACCCGCCAATCTTAGACTCGAGTGGCCCGATTTCAACTCCTTGAGATGGCCACCCGCTGCAATCTAGAATTCGGTTGCTCGTGCGCTTCTCTGCGGGGTAATGCTAAGCCTATATTATACAACGACGACAACGATCGCAACCCGATCGTGTCCCTACAAATAATAATACATCAAATGGTGACTACGGCTACATGTTAACCGCTAAGTCCTGAAACAAAGAATATACATATAGCGGAAACAATGGCTACAAGTTGGAGCTCATTCCGAATAAATGAATATACAAGATGGCTACAAGCATGAATGGAAATAACACTTATCGCATTATCACACTTCCGGACGGAGGCTATTCATTTCGCGACAATCCAACAAATTCCAACAATACTATATATCAACATATATCAACAACAATCACAATAACAAATGCGCAACCACGTCTAATTGATCATAAAGCAATTAGGCGACGTTTACCAACGTATATTTTTATTGTATCCATGTTCGAGCCGACTAAATCAAACACTTTTATTTAGTCGATTCGAACCATGACATTAGAATTCATAAACCGCGAAATCGATAACTTGAAATTCCAAAAACTGAAGTTCAAGTTCATCCCGGCAACGAAAATCCCCTCATTTTTGCACGAAATCGAACTTCGACAACCCCATAAAACCCCACACTATATGAGCCTTGCTTCGGCCCTGAAACAGAGCCGAATCAGTGGCAGGATCAGCCCCGCATCAGGGCTGAATCAACCCTGGAACCGCCCCAAATCAGGGCTGATCCGGTGGCTGATTCAGCCCCCGATGCGGGGCCGAATCGGCCTCAGTTCGGCCCCGAATCGTGGCCGAATCGAACTCAAATTGGGTGGGATTGGGTTATCGTGAGCCTATTCTAAACTCTTGATCCGAACCAAGAATCCGGTGGCTCCGGCACAAGCAAAAATGAGAACTTTTCATTCAAATATTTAAAACTGGTTTTGAAAAATTTGGGTCACCAAAACAAATTGTAGTTTTTTAGTATGGCTCCGATACCACTATTGGGTTGCTTGGCGTCTCTAGTATGGTTTAAAGCACGGAGAAAACGGTAATTTTAAAAATCTACTGAGTTATAATAAACCCAAATAAAAAATCAAACCAAAATGCTAAACTTTTCACTAAACTAATAAGCTAAATACAAGAGTTTAGCGGGCAACAATCTTTGCAGAGCGTTAGTTACCTCTCCTTAGACCCTGGCTAGTCTCTACGAAGCCCGGAACAAGCTTGCTCGAAGATCTACTCGCCAAAAATGATCCACCTTAAGATAACTCCAACACAAGCAGATCTCATCAAAATGAAGCAACCCACTAATTAAAAAATGATTACTAGGAAATGTAGAATAATTAGCTCACTTAATTTTTCTCTCTTCTTTTCCATTCCTCACTTGAAGAAAAATCAAGAGGAAGAAGCATGAAGGAGTGTATGATGAAGATAAGCATGAAAAGAATATTAACTAGAAACAAAAATGAGTCATTAAAGAATCATCTAATGGTTTCTACAACCATGCCTCATCCTCATTTCTTTCATATAATTCTTATACTTCCATCATCCATGTATCAACATACATGTCTATTTATTTATATCAAATATAAATATTAATTTAAAGAGAAGAAAATAATTGAGTATGATATTAGTTAATATATTAATATATCAATATATAATTATACATTAGTTATTAAATCAACACTTAATTTAATAATCCGGTTATATCATATATATACCGGCTAATATCAATAAACACTTGATTAAAATATGGATATCATATACACGTGTTCAATCGAATTCATGCACGTATCCTTATACATGCCCTACATCGTTTTGCATGTGCTGAGAAAACTCTGTGTAGGACTCTAAAAACTCGACAATACGCTGACAGTAGATTAGGATCATATCTATAGCCCACAAACACGTCGGTGGTACTAGCTCCACGTAACGGCTACCCAGGTATTAATCGAAAGAAGGTTAGCGAGTAAGCTCATCTGAACCCCGCAAAGCCTATCAATGACATTACCATACAGTCCGGTCATTTTGTCTAAGAGTATCACATATCGGATCTAGGATTTGGAATCTGTCAGACCTCAATAACTCGATAAGTCTGCAACAGAGGACGCATAACCAACCAGAAATAAAACAGATAACACTTATCAGTTTATTTCCACTGCGATGGCCATCGACTTATGGTTGAAATCATGTCCTGCACAGCGCGACATCAACTCCATATATCGGGAGACGAATCCCTTCGACCGCTCACTGCCTCTACGTGCTTCGGGACTATACCCAACAAAAACTTGTTTGCACAACTCTTTTGAGCCGTGGTAGGTAGAAGTCAAAGTATAGTGGGAACACACATGAGACACTGTGGCGATATCAGGTCCTAGGGACTACCCTGTACATATGTCACAAGAGAACTGCTACCTGACATTGATATATAACCAACCAGTAGTTTTCAGTGAGTTCGTCCAATATAACTCATCCAATGAGCACCTATATACAATGCTCGATGTCAAACACCAATAGCTGTAGGATCAGCTATCGCCTCCAATCGGGTCAGGAAACGTACATACTAGTCTAAACTGGAATACCGATACCCAGTCTCGATACTCCTACGACTATGGACATTTAAGGATGTGTTTATCAACTACTCATGCCCTACTAGTATGATCTCTATCATCGTCCAGTAGTCAAACAAAATCCTAGGATTTTATCTCATATCTAAACGATACGTGATAGTGAATAAAACGCATCACATATAAGATAAAGGCAAACCAAATAGCATACTATCATCTCGAGGAAGATTGTTCTCTCATATAGGTCCTCCTTCAATTACAATAATTGCACCTATATCCAATAATCTCCTACTTGCACTTAAGGTCAATTATTGCGGTATCTCATACCCAACTTCTCTACTAACAGTTTCGCAAAATGTGTTCGAGAACTAGCCTTAATGAGTGAACGCAACACAGCACTTCTCTCTATTTCTCCTTGAATTTCAACTTCGCGAAGATCAACTGTCTTCCGAACTTAGCGATATATGCCTTAGTATTTATCTGGACTGACGATGGGATCATGTTCATAAATAAACAATTATATCCAGCGAATTCTCAGGGGTATCCTTTTACTGATTTACAATCAGCATCCAGCGCCATGACTGCCTCAGTATCCCACCCGGAACTCTTTCCAATATACTGCTTCTCAAAAGAAGGTAAATTTATAACTCGCGACGGACAATCTGTCTTCTATGGGAAGCTAGAATCGGTAATCACATCCTTTAGGAGGTTGCTTTTACCATACACCAAGAACATCAAATGCTCTTCACTGGTACCCTATGTTTCTTTAGGATTGGACAGACATCAATATACTGTATGGAGAAACACTTATGATCACCATAGTTTTACCGATTTGCAATATAGGAACATCACTTCATATCATGAGTATATCATCCACATACCATATGAGAAATTTTACAACACTCCCTGCTACCTTCTTAAAAATACCAGGTTCATCTCTCATTTTGATGAAGCCAAACACTTTGACCTTGACATCAAAACAGATGATCCGATTCCGCTATGCCTGCTTTAGTCTAAAGATAAACTTAAGTAACTTGTACACCTACTGCTGCTCCCATTGACTACGATAACCCTCTGGCAAAGTCATATAAACGAACACTTCTAAATCTAATTTAGAAATACGTTATAGTCATCCACATGCCAGATATCATAGTCATGAAGGACAACAATGGTAAGTTATATCCGTATGGAGTTCAGTGCAGACACTGAAGTAATAGTTTCATCACAATCTACAACGGGAATTTAATAAAAACTTTTTACTACAAGTCTAAACTTATTAGATCGGTACCTTTTCATTTGCACCGATCTCGAAATATCTACTTGCTCTTTATGGGTTTTACCCCTTCGGGAGCATCCAACAAAGTCAGCACTTTATTGCAGTGCATGAAGTCCAACTAGGATAACTCGGCATCCAGCCATCAATCGGAAGTCACAATTTCTCATACCCTGCTGATAACTAGTAGAGTCATCATCACATGATACAAGCCTCCTGTCATCTTCAATGAGGAAACCGTAGTACCTCTCAGGTGGCAGAGGTCACCTACTAAATCTGTGGAGTAGGGTAAGTTTTGTCAGGGCAATTGAATCTCCAGGTTTAAAATATTAATGATTGTTGCTACTACAATTTAAACACAAAGGAGACAGATGGAACCTCTGATTTCAATGAAAAAACAAAAACAAAAAGTGTCTTTTATTATTGGCCACTCTCCTTTTCTCCTACAATTTACAAATTAAAAAATGAAGAACATTTAATGTTATATTAACCATTTCTATTTTTCTCTCGCTATGGCTACTTACTCCTTTATTTATAACTATATTCTACTTTTTTCGCATGCATTATACATGCTTAGAATCTTTGTTTTTGCACGTGCATCGAACGTGCATAGATGCTAGTCCCGTGATAATTACTTAACTCGAAACTTCTATGGATTCGGTCCAAGCCAAGACCGTTGATGTCTCCATTAAAAATTACAGGAAATCGTTGCCGAATAAATAAAAATATTTGTGATTATACACGTAAATTGGGATCCGAAACAATAATTAGGATCGGTCTCATGTGGATGTAACTGTTTGTTCGATAGAAAAAACATGTTGGTGTATGAAAAATGCTTTTCTTAAGAAAAGTTGTTCTTATTTGTTGTTATACAAAACTAGGGTTTCTGAACTATTTTTAAAATACCCAAACCCTTTTTTTGTTGTGGTGTTGCTTGTAAAACCCAAACTACAATATTTTCATGCAAAAGTAGGAGTGTTTTAATAGATGAGATAAGTTCAAGTTGGGCTAAGTTCAGCTGGATATTCAAAGCACGGATAACTTTTATCAATCTACCATTTTCTGACCATTTATGTGAGGACAAACAAGGGAAAGAATCAACAATCACCATGACGGCATGGATGATTGATGACATCATCGGACACAAATGGCGTAAATATCAACGGTTGAGGCGGCCAATAAAGCACTTGGGGCACCGTATGATTATTATTTTTAGGGAGAGGAAGGGAGTAGAATATGCATCCACGTTAAACAATGTTTGTGCTAATAACGATTCTGTGCTAACGATGAGAAAGAGGACGAGACAATGATAAAGGCTATAAACGGAAGAACCGACGGAGACGATAACGGTGTCGGCGGTAGCCAAGAGAATTGATAGAATTCATAATGGAGAGCAACAAGATTAAAGGATATGACACTGGCCGACAACATCGACAGACTAAATAGCATGTGTAGCCATGTCACATCCCGCTTCCCAAAATTCGGAATACGAAGGTGACAAGGCCATCTATGTTCCTACGGTCGAGAAATAATCCTGCCGTAGTCACACCTTGACTTCTAGCATTACATGGTAGCAGTAATCTAACTCTGATGATGAGATATTACAGTCACTAAAACTATCAGATATAAAGAAAACGGAGAGCAACGGATACAAACAAAAGAGACAATTAACCAGTGATATCAAAAGAATGATTCAGCCAGTTTACTGGTCTGGATCTCCGCAATCTTCTCAAAATAAGCCAGGTTCACTTTTTCCTCTGAGCATGCATACTCATGTCGTCAGAGCGACATAATATTATAATATAGTAATACTAAACAGGTAGCAGTAATTAACGAAGCATGAAACAACGGTATAAAGCACTAACATGAATGTATAAAGTAACATAAATAGATAGCAGTAGTGGGCATGGATCATGGCGGTAATCTAGGTTGATATGCAAGTCTTTAAACTAACAGTCTTTATATCATTGGAAATCGATCGGTATAATGTATTCTCATGTTTAACAAGGCTCTCGTGCATGCCCGAGACAATGGTCAAAATGTGCCTGGGACAAAACCTTATCAACCGTGCCGCTGGGTACAAATACCTACACATATCACTGTCCCTAATATCGAATTATCATCCTCTAAAGCATTAAATACCTCGCTAAATACGAGTTCGATTCCAACTTGATTTTCCCCATTTTCCCAGGTTATAGTATATGTTCACGTATTAAATGGGTTGTATACAAGTACGTGCCACTTTCACTATTCTATCACGCTTCTCAATATCACTTTCAATCATTGGTTCACTAACGTACTTGTGACAACCCAGTCACCGACACTTATGCAAAACAATCATAAAGTATCAACGTAATAGTCACTAAACAATGGTTACGTGTGACGGCGATTACGATTGAAACCTAATCACGTTTATGAATGCCGAATGATGAAGTGGCAATAGTCACAATAATAATAGTCGTGACAATCATGATTTCAAGCGGTGTGTGACATTCATGTCAGTGAATAAGTTCTTTTCACAAGTTAAAAAATTATCATTAGCATGTGATATAGGCAGTAGGGTACAAGTAATAAGAAAAATAGCAGCATCTTGATCCTGATTGATGACATTAAGCCAACCAGAAGTGTTAGGGTATTGTAGTGAGTTTCTTATTACTGTTCCGTATAACTTCTTTACGTATCGAAAATTCAACAAGAATAAAACCTTATATTTCAATTTTAAGTTAAAATAATCAGAAAAGGGATGGAAACACTACTGGTTCTCTTGTGTTTGTCAATGCAGGGTTTGTCAAGGGTCTAAAGCTCACAAAAGCAGGCTCTTTACTAACATAGATGTGATCATGTCACCAAAACATTAGCAAAAAAATGATTTTTTAATGATATGCAAACTCAACCAGGATTAATTTGTATGGCATAAAGCGGTAGCACCTAATCAATCTGTTTAGTGCAAGAAGAACAAGGTAATACCATTGATGCAAATTAGATATGGCAATTAGGGGAACATGACAAAGCCTAGAGTCTGCCTCCATGAAAGGGAGATAAAAACTGCTTAATAACCCAATAAAATTAGAATCGTATATATTACAACAAATCATACATCAGTTCTTAAATTGATCCAGAATGTACACAAACAAGTAGTTATTTTCAAAAATGAGAAGACAGAGCTAAAGGTTATATGCAGTTACTACCGAAGATTGACATCAATACGAAGTAAAATTTTCGAACTGGATAATTAAGAAATAATGTACTATTAATAACTTAAATATTATCAAATAGGCAAAACTATGTGAGATTGCACAAATGTATAATTAAATATTTCACCAATATTATATACGGTATATATTTATACTTGTTTTGTTTTTTAAGTATCGGTAAAATGAAGAAATGCATGCACTATTTACTGAATTGATATTCAGAAAAACAAGTGCGGTATATGGCATGATTTCCGAGTTGTTCGGGGCACTCGCACAGTGGGTGCTGGGCATATGTATTAATGAGTCGTCACTGCGGTTTGTCGGTGATTCTAAGTTTAAAAGTTTGGTTTGGAGAATTCATCGAGCAGGTTACGTGTGTATTCATTTCAATCAAGAATTTAGGTTTCGGTTGCTCAAACGGAGCGGAAATTGATTCCTACAAATTGCATACAATTCCTAATTGAGATTCTGACCCAATCACTATCAATCCCACGCAATCCAATAGCAAAATTTCGGTTGGTACTCAAAACTCATTGATAAGGTTGCTAGATACAAAACAATCCTATATATATAACATGATAAGCAAGTGGAATTCACTTGCCTGCGGTGGTTCGATGGTCGCGATGACGATGACTCCGACAGAGGCGATGAACGGTGGCAGCAACAGCAACAGCAGTGTTCGATGAAATGATGGGCTGTTTGGCTTGAGCTTGAAGGCTAGATAGAGAGACAGAGGGTTCGAGTGAAATTAAGAGAGAGGGTGAGGGTGAGGAGCTTGCGGTTGAGAGGAAGAGAGAGGAGAATCCGGAGGGCGTGATTCTCGTGGAGGCCGTTGAGGAGGAGCGGATCGTGGGGGAGCACGACGAAGAAGGAGAAGAAGGAGAGAGGGGATTGGGGGAAAGGCTCGGTTGGGCTGGGAAAAATGAGGAGAAAGAACAAGAAAAAGGAAAGAGAAAGGGAGTTGGGCTAGGGTTCTTGCGCCAAGAAAGATATGAAGAAGAAAAATAGAAAGAGAAGGAAAGGAATTGGGGAAAATCGTTACAAAAAACACACATCGAAAGAAACCAAGATAGTTGATGGAGGTCCTTTTTGGGTCTCCTCGAGATGTTGTCTTCCGTCGATCTTCTGGTAGATTCTGGAGGTGATCTCCTGTTGCGTGTGGGTCTCAATGGGTTTGGAGGAGATTGGTGACTTGGGGAGTTTAGCGCTGAGTACTTGCAAAGAAGTCCCGGGATGGTTTGGTACCACCAAGGACCCTCCGACGATCAAGTTAGTACTAGATCCGAGCAGTGCGACGGCTAAGTGGAGTAAAAAATGGCTTACTTGACCCCTCTGTGGTGGGGGTTTATATAGCGGTGGCGGCACGCAGCAGCAGGCGCGAGAATCTCACCGGCAGTTATGCTCCCGACGTCACGCACGCGCGAAGGGCGGATCGCCCATTAATGAGGATCGTGATGGCATGGATTGTGGGATATGGCTGCGCATGGCGAGATTTGCGGAGCGACGGTTACGCCCGTGAGCGATGGAGTTGGTCGGAGGACCGAGGAAGACGTCCTCGGCTGGGGAGCTCGGGGGCAAGCGAGAAGGCCGAATAGTCTTGGTCTTGTGGTAGCTCGGGGCGAGCTGAGAGACCGAGGAGGCCCATTTGCAGGGGGCCCCGAGGAGGGCCAGCTCGCACGTGTAGGTCGGGTACAGGGGTGGTCTGGTCGGGCCCTTTTCTTCTGAGTTCTGGGACACGTCATCTGCCACGTGTCCTACTCTTGAGGGGTCGCCAATATTGAGCATCACCATTAGCCCTCCCACTCTTGTCCCGACCAGCTAGCGGGTCGGGTCGGGAGTGGACTGTCGGACCGCCCGGGGTGAGTTCCCTCTCAAGGTTTCGTCGGGACGCATTCCCGGGCTGTTAGCTGTCTTTTCTGTCAGCAAATCAGGGCGAGATCTCTGCATTTAAGGAAGGTGCGCCGGTTCGTACCTCCTGCCGTTGAAGTGTCGGTCCACATGTCAAGCGTTGGTTGGCCGACGCGACGTGTGCAGACCTGCGACGCTTGCAGGGGTGCGGTCCAGCGTGGGAACGACAAGTGGAACAATCGGAGCCGTGGGATGCGAGGAGGTGTTTTGGCGAGAGACGAAGGGAGTCGTTGGATGAGGTCGCTCGCTATGATAAATAGGGGTGGGGCCCGCTCCAGGGCCCCTACTCTTTCATATTTCCCCGTTCCAAGTCCTGGTTGCTCGGCGCTCATCTTCTTTCTTCCACTTCCGTTTCCCGATGACCCTCCTTCTCAAGGTTAGATGTCTTTCTTTGTCGAGTCAGTAGATGTCGTCGGAGTAGGTTCTAGAGACCCTTTAGGTGAGCCTGAGTCCTCCCGGGGAGCAGGGGTCGGCCCCTCTTCCCGGGATCGTGCGGCGGGGGCAGCCCCCAGGAAGGAGGCGGTAGATGCTGCCCCCGGCGCCTCGTGTTGGGTAAGGCATGAGGATGAGCTCGCCAACGCTCAAGCTCGCTTCCACATCCCCCCGCGATATACGCTTCGTCTAGGCAAAGAGGGAGAGAGGGTAGACCAAGTACGGGGCAGGGAGATCGCCCTATATTTGGAAGCTTTTTGGGGTGGAATGCGCCTGCCCTTCTCTCCTGAGGTCGTCGAAGCGCTGAACTTTTTCGGATTAGCCCCTGGCCAGTTAGTGCCAAACTCGTGGAGAATTCTCCTCGGGTTCCTGATCCGCCTGAAGTTATAGGCGATTCCTTTCAGCCTCTCTCTCTCCTTGATTCTTCCCTCGTCTTCAAAAATCACCCTGTTGGTCGAGCGGGCGACCCGAGGTGGGTCTACCTTTCTTTTAGAAAGTGACAAGGGGGCCTTGCCGGGACAGGGGTTGTGGCCCTGCCTTCTTCCATTCACGACTGGAAGAAGAAGTTCTTCTTTGTTCCCCTCTAGGGCGAGGACTGGCCCGTGCCTACACAGTGGTCGATGGAGAAATGCTTGTCGGGGAACCAGTCCAGTGACCCCGTCGCGGTGAGAGTGGCGTCGTGGGAGCCCATCCCCCGTTGCGACAAGCTGCTGTCTGAGAGGGTCCTGAGTTGAGCTGGGCTCAGCCCCGTTGAGTTCGTCAGTAAGTTTAGGCTTGCTTTATGTCTTGTATATTGCTTGTGCCGCTGACATCTTTACATTCGGTTTTGTGCAAGACCCATGGATATGGACTCGCTCCGAGCTTCCATGCGCCAGCCGAGGAAAGTCACGAAGGCCGGGGGTGCCGGCTCTTCCCGCTCAAATCCTGCCCCGGCTCCTTCTCCTCCAGTGGTCACGTCCCGCGAGCGCTCGGAGGCGGATCTCGCCCCAAGGCCCAGCAGAGTGTCGGGCCGGAAGCGGGCTCGGATTCTGGAGGACCCGGCCTCGGAGGAGGAGATCGGCTCTCCCTCAGAGCCGCTCAAGAGGAGGTCATCCCCGGGACCGTCTTCGCCGATCATGGTGGAGGAAGGGGGCCTCCAGTTCGCAGTGCCTTCGGGGCTATCCATCGCGGATAGCCTGCTGCACGAGATAGAGACATCGGCCGGGGGTAGAGTCCCCGAGGCGACCTTCAGGGCTCGGCTGGCGTCCATCGCCCAGGAGTCCGTGCAGGTAAGTGCTTGGTTTTTATTATTATATTTTTTTAAGATTCGGCGTCTCCCTCGTCTTTCTGATCTTTCTCCTGCCTTTCAGGTTCTCCAGCACGTTGCCCTCGCCTTACGCATGGAGGCCGAGGTGATAGCCCCGGCGATGAAGGTTGCGGGCCAGCTTTCCTCGCTGGAAGAGAGCTCCAAGCGGGAGCTGGAGGCGGTGACGGTGAGGGTCGCCGCCCTGGAGGGCGAGGTGGAGGCCGGGAAGCGGGAGGTCTCCCGGCACCGCGAGGCCGTCGCGGTTGCCGAGGCCAAGCTCGAGGACGCTCAAGTGCTTACCGGCAACCTGAAGAAGATGGTGAAAACCCTCCGGAAGGAGCTGGGGGCAGCCGCCGAGTCAGCAAAATCGGCCGACCTGAGGGTGGCGAAGTTGGCCGACCTCTCGGCGGCGAAGGAGGTGGAGGGCTACAAGAAGTCGAAAGTGTTAGATATATGTATGCCCTAGAGGCCATTATATGTATAGTGGATGCTTGGACATGTATATATGGATTTAGATGACTTTCTCGCTCAACATGATAGTATGCTATCTGGTTTACTTTATCTTGACATGTTGATTTGATCATGCTTTTATTCATTTGCACATGTTGATAAAGCCCTCAGGATATTTGCTTGACTACTGTGACTATGATACAGATCTTACTAGTGTGGCATGTGTAGTTTATAAGCATATCCTTAAACTGTTCCCAGTCGTGGGTGTATCGAGACGGGGCATCGATATTCCAGAGTAGACTAGCTATACTATTCTTGTCCCATATGATGGGCGATGGATGATCCCATATCCATCTGGTGAGGTGACACCAAAGATTGTATGCGGGTGCTCAGTGGAGACTGGGTACACTGAACGGACTCACAGAGAACTCCTATGTGGTATTATATCTATCGTCGGATAGCAGTTCTCAGGTGACACTGGTACAGGTTAGTCTGTAGACCCAAGATCGTCATAGAGTCTTGTGTGGCCTCCCACTGTACTTTGATATCCACCCTACCACGGCTCTACTGAGTCTGCAAACAGGTGGACTTTGGGTACAGTCCCGAGGCACATGGAGGCGATGAGCGATAGGAGGGGTTTCGTCTCTCCTGATATTGGGAGCTGATGTTGTGTTATGCTCGATTGGCTATAACACGAAGTCCCTGGCCAGGGCTGCTGAGATTTACTGATAAGCGTTATCAGTAGTTTCTCGATCTGTTATGAGCCATACATCAGCATGACTTATTGAGTTATTGGGGTCGACGATTCCATCCCTAGACTCGATATGCAACATATCTGACGAGGAGACCGGACTGTACGGTAAGTGTTGCCAGTTGGCTCGACGGGAGTTTTGACAGCTTCGCTGGTTTTCTTCTAATCGCTCAATACCCGGGTGGCCGTTACGTTTAGCTGACCGCTTGCGGGTTGTGGGTGTTTGATATGATCATCACCTACTGCCGGCGTATTGACGGGTCTTAGAGTCCCACAATGAAGTTTCCTGGCTCAGGCGAAAAGATGTGGTGTGCATATGAGATATGCGCGGAGACCCGATTAAATACGGATATGTAATACCGTATATTAATTGGGCATTTTCTATTGGTCGGGTCGTGTGTGATATGACCGGTTTGCAAAATCAAGTGTTGATTTAACAAATGACTTTTAGATTAATTCTTTAATTAAACCCTTTTTTCTATTATTGTATGCATGCATGTATGCACATGATGATGTGCATGGACACATACATACATACATTGTATCATGGTTGTTGATACATATTTGGTGGCAATGCAAGACTCATATTGTAGCAATTATCTATTTATTTATCATTTTGAATAAAGGAAAGGATAATTCACATATGGTTAATGTTTATCATCTTTGACCATGCTTCAACCACTTTTTAACCTTGAGTTAATTATTCTTTTGCCTTTTAACTCATTTGATAAAGATCTAGATAATTGCTAACCATGGTTGAAGTGAGAAGGATTAATATGGATTATTCTTTTCTCATTTCAATAATTCACTCATATCATTTCTCTATGAGCTCAAGCTTAACCACCATCTTCTTCTTCCTTTCTTGAATATTTCTTTGAGTGAAGTTGATAAAAAGAAAGGGTTTTGATTATAGAATACAAACCACATCATCATACTACACACATCTAGCCCATTTGCGTAGGGTGTTTGCTCTACTTCATTCACATATCAAGTAAAGTAAGGAGCTTTGGGCAAAGGGACTTCGGGTGGATCATCGTGGACTAGGAAGGTTTCCATCGATCCGTTCCAAACTCTCAAAGTGCCAAGGAGTCACCAAGGGAGGTCTACAAAGGTTGTAATCTCTACTCTTAATAATACTTTTTCTTTTGCATGTGATGCTTAGTCAAAAGAAACCCTAAGTTTTAGTTATGATTCTTTGCAAGTTCACTCAGCACCTTAAAAATTTGATTTTGGCATATGTGATACTTCTAAACCCTTGATGAGGTGCTAGGTAAACCCAACAATGGTATCAGAGACAAGCTAGAGCTTTAGGCGAAGTTTAGGCGAAGTTAAAACTCCGATCGAAACACGAAATACAGAATCAGACCCTTCTCTGGACATTTTTTAAAACTGTGATTTTTTCTGAATTAAAAATACTTAAAAAATCAGCAGGGAAATATAAGCATAACTGTAAAAAACGACACCATGATCCGTACATATCGCCGCGGAACCGCGGCCATACCTTGCTTGGGCCGCGGATCCGCGGCCGTACAGAAGCTTTATGGCATCAATTTTGTACAGTAATGTCAGTAGCTGCTTGTATATATTTTTGGGTATTTTTAATCTGACTTAAGTGTCGAGTGTTCTGGGGATTATTTTGGATTCGTTGATTCGATCGGAAAATTTAATTTCATGCTGTTTTCGGGTAATTTAGAAAGTATTAAAAAGTTCGAACGGATATCATTAACTCACTTTTTCCCGACACGAAAAACTTTCAAGTGTTGATTTTTTCTCGGGTTTAAATCTTTCGGAAAAACGTGGAAGTAACGTGGTGGACCCTCTAGAAGAACACAAATCTTAACTCGATTATGTGACCGTCTGAACTGCCTCTAAACCTTAGGGTTTGGGGCAGTACGGCGTGCCACATGTGAGGCGTTGGCTTGACCTTTCTACGGCTGGACCACTGCTACTGTGACACATTCTGGGATTTTTGAACTCCGCTCCAGTGTTGAGCTAATTAGGAAATCTTGGGTATTTGATTATTCGATCGGAAAGTTTAATACTGTCTATTTATCTGGAATGCAATACAATATGTGGAATTCATATAATTAGGCATGAAATGCGAAGTATGTGATATTTTGGATTTACGATGTCTAAAGAGATTGTGGATTCCAAATGTTGTAGTTTTACACTTTATTTTCTGTGACCGTAAGCGTAGTATGTGGGGTATCGCCGGTTTCGTTGCTATACATCAACGACAATCGGGATACGCATACTTACTTACGTTGATGATATGAGATATTATGTGTTGCTGAGATATGATGTGCATGATTGTCGCGATTGAATAGCCGGTTTTTTTTTATGTGAGATGAGAGTTTTATTTTCATTCATGTATAAATCAATTGTATGTAAAATTCTTTTATTTGGGGCACTTCCGGGCTGAGGAAGATGTTTCTATCATTATATATTATTTACTTTTCCGCATTAGGATAGACCCAAGGAGGGGAGCATAAGTGACCGGGTTCTAGAGTTCAGTGGGAGGCCATCTTGAGGAGTCGAGACCGGGTCTCCTAAACTCTAGAATTAGCAAGATCACTTGCCGCTCTCGTAGGGGTCTAGGGGTGTGGGCTTGGCTATTTATCGCGACCGTGGAATCCGTATTTTCTATTGTTGGCTAAATACAAAATACGGGCATCCTAGATATCCTTTTATTTTCATATGTGCTTCTGCTGTTGATATTCTGTAATGTGATTACTTAGTATCTGAGACGAATGGATTATTATTATATATATAATATATAATAAACGTTGCTTATGTTTTACACCCGCACTAGTTCCGCCCCGCTATACCGTTAGTTAAGTAACTTAACGGTGCATAACGGGACACTGTGGCGAATGCGGATGGCATAAGTATACGTTCTATTTTCGTTTCTTTTCTGTGATGGCTTAGGAACTTAAATGATGGGATTACATTAATGAGATTAATGTAAAGAAAAAGAAACCTAAAAGATATTGTAGAATCATATTTGAAACCCACTCAGCCTTTTTTTATGAAAAATGCAAGTTTCAAAAGATGCGGAGCTTAAGCCACTCCTTTTCTAAACTGTTTTGATTCTACAACGAGATCAAGTTCAAAGCGTTAAAGGTTTTCATAAAAACCATCCGCAACCCTCCGTCATTTTAGGAAGCAGAGTACTTAGTATTCGTGCTGCGTATTTTGATCATAGTCAAGGCGTAGTGTACGGTAGCTAAGTGATGTCTTCCTACAAAGCATATGATGCGATCAGTTAGGACATTCATGTGATTATGTTGATCATAGTCAAGGGTCATATGGGTGGGTCTAGTTGATCTCGAAATGACGGGTAGAACTTGACTAGTACTTATGATATCTTGACCATAGCCAAGGTCATAAGTAACTAGGGGTAAAAACCATATCGAGAGTTTCAAGAGTTGAATTTGCAATGAGATTGCATACCATCTATATGATAGTTGGATCCCGATCCCACTGTGAGTAAGTGTTACTTCCAGGAGAATTTTGCACTTTACAATTAGCTGATCCAGTAGGTGTCTAGAAAGGTGTCAACGGGGTTTGACCTCTGGGAAAACAAGGTTTACTTTAATTAGGTCCGTGCGAAAGCACGGGGAACCTCCCTCAAAGTACCGACATTGGCCTGGCTGACCGGTTAGCGAAACGGTAGAATGTAATTAATCCTGGCTAGTTTTCTTTTCAGGTTTTGAAAGAAAATTTGATTAAAGCAGTGGGAGACATCGATTAGATAAGATAATAACCAATCTAATTCTTTGCAAGAGCATTTTGCTGAGTGTATTCTTTTCTCTCTCCTAATGGCAGATACCAATGACGGGACTTAAGCTTCTACTAGAGAAAAATAAACTGACGGACCGAACTATAAAGAATGGTTGAGGAACTTGAATATTGCACTTGCATATGATAAAGTATCATATGTCCTCACAACCAAAGCCCCACCAGTCCCAGGACCTGAATCATCTGTCTCGGATAGGGAGATCCGAAAAACTTAGGATGCTGATTGTAACACGGCCAAGTGCCTCGCGCTTGCTTCTATGGACAATATCCATCAGAAGCAACACGAGAATATGGATGTACAATCCATCTTTCTTCACACAAAGGACTTGTATGAAGAGCAATCTCGTACTTTGAGATACGAGGCATCTCGAAAGCTATTTCAGATGCGAATGGCCCCTGGTACATCAGTAGGAGACCATGTTTTGAAGATGATTGGTCTTATAGAAGAACTTGAGGAACCGGGATGGACCATGGACAATGAGCAGTATACAGATATTGTTCTACAGTCTCTCCTCCCTGCCTTTGCTCCGTTCATAGTGAACTATATGTTAGTGTATATGCCCTAGAGGCCATTACTGTATCATACTAGTTTGTATATTACTTGATAGAAGCTTGGGATATTCACAGTTGTATAGACAATCTTGCTCAAAATGGTAGTATGCTACTTGGTTTGTTTCTACTTCAATGTGTGTATATGTGTTTCTTTTAGCATATCACCTATACACATTAGTAGAGCCTTTAGGATCTTTGCTTGATTACCAGCGTTGTGATGGCAGTCACACTCGTGGGGGCTGGGTAATCTACAAGCACATCCTTTTACAGGTCCCTAGTCGTAGGATTATCGAGACGGGGCATCGATACTCCGGAGTAGACTAGCGTATGCGCTTCTCATCCCAGCAGGGGAGACGGTCTGTCCCACAGCCGTCAGTACGTCGTACTTGAGATAGTATGCGGGTGCTCGTTAGGTTACGAGTTCACTGGACAGGACTTGTCGGGAACTGATTGGTTGGTACTATAACTATCGTCAGTTGTCAGTTCCCAGGTGACATGAGTACAGCTTAGTCCGCTGACTTGACACTGTCACTTCGCCTCGAGTGTGTTCCTACTGTACTTTGATTACTACCCTACCACGGCTCAAAAGAGTCGTGCAAACAGGTAGTAATTGGGTGCAGTCCCGAAGCACTTGGAGGAAGTGACAGTTAGACAGGATTCGTCTCTCCCGGTATTGGGAGTTGATATCGCGCTGTGTTAAGGAGAGCCATTACACACAGTCGTCCCTGGCCAGGGCAAGCGAGATACACTGGTAGGTTTCCAGTGTTATCTCAGGGTGTTCTGGGCTACACTCCGACATGACTTGTACCGCTATTAGGGGACTGACGTTTACCACCTCCCTAGGCCCGCCATGCGATATTCTCAGACGAACAGACCGGACTGTACGGAGACTGTCACATTCAGGCTCAGTAGGAGTTCAGATGGGTTTCACCTCGTCAGTCTTCTTATCGGCATCTACCTGGAGGTCGTTATGCACAGCTAGTGCCGCTTGCGGTTTGTGGTTAAACCCACTGCCAGCGTAGTGTCGAGTCTTTAGAGTCCCACACAGAGAGCTATTCGCCTTTAGGCAAAAGAGTAGAGGTCGCATGGTTTTGCGACAGGGTTCGGTCACATCCGAGCACTTGTGCACGTTTAGTGTCCGGGCAGTTATTACTAGCGGGCTTTGGGTTAAGCCAGATCCTAATATACGTTTTGGGATTGGTTTTATCTCGTTTGTATTCGTGTTCCCCGGAAGGCGGATGCGGGTGTGTATGCACGGTTGACCGAGACAGAGGCAGAGAATTCTCATTAGGGTTGTTGACTGTTGACTTTTGCTAAACCCTAATGAGAATAAGAAATATGATTAATGATAATATTAATTAAGTATTATTGTGCCATGGTTGGGTTGAAAGGTTGATTTTGTTGACTTGTTGACTTTGTTGACCGGTTGACTAGGTTGGACTTGTTGACCATCATCATTACAATGGCTATCATTTTATGGCAAAGACTTTTGCTTGCTTGTTTGTTCATACATTGCATTTAATGCATGAAATGATATTGCTATTTGATATGATAACAACCATCACATAATACTCAATTATTATTATTTGTTATGATTATTTTGGATTATGAAAAGGATGGTTGTAAAAGTCTTTCTCATCCTCAAGCTCTCCCTCTTCCTCTTGCTCTCTCTCTAGTTCATGGTTCTATTGTCTTATGTGTTGAGAAACAAGAACCATAGAGATAAAACCCAAAACACCTCTCTACTCATCCTAGTGTACAAAGTCTAGCAAGCCAAGTATTCTAATTTCCTCTAGATTGAGGTTGGAGCCAAAGGTAGCTTTCGAGTGGATCCATCTTCGGCACAAGGAGACGACGAGGTGAGGTCGATCCGACCACCACAAGGAGTTGAAGAGAAGAAGTTCAAGATTAGGTATAACCCTTAACATAGTAGCTAAACTTTTAGCTAGGTTGTTAGATAGTTTGTTTAGCAAAGATCCGTTTTTTTGAGTCCATGTTACCTCCACCGAAAAAATCGTTTTTCACCATTTCTGCAACCCCAAAAAACCGGGGACGGGTAACGTGGACTTACAGTGGTATCAGAGCCTAGCTAAACACTATCTAATATGTTAGCAAAGTAACTAGAAGTTCGATCGGAGAAAAAATCACAAAACATGCCCGGAATATTAACTTTCTGCCGATTTTGTTTTCTGTTCAAAAATTAATAAATCATACACTAAAAATCGGCTCAGGGTTTTTAAAGCACACCCAAGAAAAATGGTCCAGCGACTCGGTCAAATCGCCGCGGAACCGCGGCAGGAGCATGCTCCCGCCGCGGATCCGCGGCCGAGTTGACTCGGCCGTGGATAATGTTTCCTGCAGTGTGTTCAGTGGGGTGTTTTGGGATTTTTACAATATGTTTTTTCTGCCCAGATTTTCCAGAAAACAAATTTATGTTTTGGGGTGGTTACAAATCCGTATTTTGATCGAACTTCTAAAGACTTTAGCTAACGGGTTATATCTGTGATGTGATATATGTATTGAACGTCTGCTAATCGCTATACGTCGATTAGTGAGGGTTATACATATCTGTGATCTGTAATGTTGATGGTATGTGTATATGAATTCATTGGATTGTCGCGGATGAATAGCCGGGGGTTGTGAGATAAGAGTTTTCTTTATCTTTCAATTCATGTAATATGTAAATTGATGTAATAATATTTGTATGGCCGCACATCCAGGATGAGGTTGTAGCCGTCATTGTATAATGTTTCCCCCAATCAGAGCAAAGCTCTGCTGGAAATTCAAAATTCAAATTTTGAAGCAACGCTTCAAATCCCGGGCGCAACGCGCCACGTGTCAGGCGCAGATACATCAGCGCAGCGCCCAAGGCAGCGCACCCAATCAGAGCAAAGCTCTGTGTTAAACAAAGCGATGCTTTAGTTGCGCAAACACTGTGCTGCGCGACACGTGTCAGTGCAGATATGCTAGCCAGTTGCGCTGCGCTGAGCGCTGCGCGACACGTGTCAGCGCAGATGCGCTCGCGCAGTTGCGCTGCGCTGTGCGCTGCGCGACACGTGTCACGCGCTGGGGCATCTGCGCCAAACAGAATTAAAATTCTAAAGAAATCTTTTCTGTTCTTGTTAAAACAAGAATATTTTCTTCTATAAAACAGAAGCCCTTAGATTAAAGATCCAACGGTGGGGAAAATTCCCCAAATCACTCAGAGAAAGATCTCTTTAACAAATTTAACTAATTTATGGGCACTATAAAAAGGACCCTAGGCCTCAATTCAAAGAGGAACATTTTTTTCTAAAAAAAAGAGAAAGAAAGAGAACTCTGAAGAACTCCTCAAGAAAAAAAAAGGTAAAGACCTTTAGAAGGAAGAGAAAGTTCTCTTATGAACAGATCATAGATCTAAAAACAAGATCAATGATCTTTAATAAAAATAAAAAAATAATAATAATAAAATAGTGCTTTGCACTTTTATGAACCTTTGGTTCTTTGAGATAAGAAAAACAAGAAAAAACTTATCTTTTCTTTGATCTAAATTAGATCAAGAAATCAAATAGTGCTTTGCACTTCTGTTCTTGAATCTAAAAGATTCTTAGTGCTTTGCACTTCCAAATTGCGCTGTTGCGCTCTTGGGAGAGCGCCACGTGTCAGCTACAGAACAACTTGCGCTACGCGCTTTTGAAATAGAGCTTTGCTCTCTGGAATTGGCGCAACTCACCAAGGTGCGCCACGTGTCAGCAGCGCAAGCGCAGCGCACTAACGCAGCACATTGCGCTTGCACGACACGTGTCGTCATCACAAGCGCTTGCGCTCTCTGATTGGCGCGAAGCGCCTGAAAATGCAATGCATTTCCTGAAGGGCCAGGCCCAATTAAAAGGCCTAACAGGCCTAATAAATAAAATGCTATGCATTATTTAAAAGGGCAGAACCCAATTGAGAGGTCTAATGGACCAAAATAAATGCTCTGCATTATAATAAAAAGGGCAGAGCCCAGTCAAAATGGGCATAAATGGCCTGAAGTAATGCTATGCATTATTCTAAAAAGGGGAAAGTCCAGACAAAGGCCAAATGCAAACAAAATGTTGAACATTTTCAACTGGACTTAGCCCAATTCTGGCCGTAAGTCCTTAAATTAAATTGAACCGAGCACAAATGCTCTCTCTCAAATCAATTTACCTCCGGTTCGAGGGTACATCTCCGAACTCCTTTGACACTTCTCGTTGTAATCCTTCAACGACGTCAGAGAGGCGACGGGTCCCAACGACCACACATGGATATTGGACCGAAACGTCCCTAAACTAATATTGGACCGAAACGTCCCTAAACTAATACTGGACCGAAACGTCCCTAAACTAATATTGGACCACCACGTCCCTAAACTGGCGGTGGACCACCACGTCCCTAAACTGGAACAATAGAGCATCCAAATGCTCTTTTTCGGATCTAAACGGTCCCGTTTAAGTTGATCTTAGCCCCAAATACGGCTAACGTATCCTTAAGCATTTAAATGAACGATAAAACTCCAAATCAACCTTGGTTCAAGGGTACATCTCCGAACTCCTCTGACATCTGCCGTTGTAATCCTTCAACGACATTAGAGAGGTGACGAGTCCCGATGGCCAGATATTAAATGGATTATCGCGTTAAGTTGATCTTAGTCTCAAACAGGACTATCGTATCCTTAACGAACGTTTAAGTTCATCTTAGCCGCAACGCGACTAATGCATCCTTAAACTAAAAACACCAAACCCAAATCTAAGTAAATATGGATTTGGACTAATCCACGTCCTACGGGCGACGGCATTACTCAGTCTCCGTATACAATCCACGGGCAACCACAAACAGAACAAACACACACGACACGAAGAGAAATTCTGGAGAAGGAGAAAGTTGTTACCGCGATGCCGTAGCGTAATTAACTGCAGGGGCTTGCGCCTGCAGGGAAGAGCGTCCCCACAATCAAAAACCCCTCAAGCGAGGGGGAATCTGACGAAATCTGCTACATCGGCCGCATCCGTCTAAACCTCCGATACACGGTGCCATAAATCAACTTGGCATCTTCGGAGAGGTGGATGGATAAAACCAAATAGCATCTGCCCCGAATCTCAGCGTCAGGACCTCGCAGTCTTGTGCGCCGCCATTCGGAGGGGAACAGATTCTGGCACGTCCGGTGGGACCTTTTCCACTTTCCACTCCACACTTTGTGTGTCGTGTTCGCGAACGAATCGCGGTTTACTGTGGTTGCCTGTGGATTCGAGGTACTAAGATTTGGTGTCTTGCTCCGTGCAGAAAACAGAAGATCAATGGCTTCAAACTGCACTGCCTGCAACTGCAACTCTCGCTCGGTCCTTTCTGGAGGAGTGACTTATGGGCCCCAAGCGGCCTCCCTTTTCAAAATGCCGGTGGAGCAGGTGGCTCAAACCACCACTGGACTATTTTTTGGGACCATGCTCCCATCAATGAGCTTCAATGCCCCAACGATATTGCAAGAAGCTCCAAAGAAGTTGGTCTTTGATCGGTTTGCTACTGCCATAGCCTCTCTCAACGGGATGCTCAACTTCAATACCTCAGACTACAAGCCCGCGATACCCGAAGCTGCCATCCTGAAACGGATAGCCATCCCGACTCAAGCGGACGAAATCAGGGCTTCTCCTTCCAAGAAGTCAGTTTCTACAAGAATGGCCACTTCGATTGCTGCTCCAGGCGAGGTCCTCAAAGTTGCTTCCCCTACCCAGGGCAGGGGGCATGAAGAAGCTTATCCAACAACGGAAGTGATTCCATCCGCAAGACACGCTCGACGTCGCCACTGGCGTCGAGTAAGAAAGGCTGGGGGCAACTCCCCCTCTAGATTTACGCCACCAGCTCCGATGGTGGGGATCGATGCTGCTGTTCCAACCGGGAACAGCTTTGAATTGCTGAATACGGTGCGCAGAAACTCTCCTACTGCGATGTTGAAACGAACTCCTTCACCTGTGGAGAATACTCCAGTGAAGAAGCTAGAGCAGCCCCCTCAGCGGCTGTCCTCTAAAATTTACAAAGTCTGGCGACAAATCCAAGAGTCGGTGATTGATGAAAACTATCTCCGTCAACAGAAAAAGATGAAAGTTCAGCGGGAAGACGACCGTACTATCAAGCCACAAAAAGCAACAGCTACTTGGGTCCCCACTACAACAGTTCCCTCAACTTCAATCACTCAAAAGAAAAGGAGGCCGCAAAAAGCCCCTGTGAATATGGCGAACCGTAAAAGCGCTAAACACAGACGCCCCAAGTCTGGGGGCATGGTAGTGCACACGGTTTATATGGCTTCCGGAAAGGAGGAAAGCCGTGCTTCGACGGGTCACCGACCGCTTACCCGATCCATGACAAAAGCCCAGGAGCAGCAACAGAAGCTTCAGGAAATGATGACTGTGATGGCTGCACTTACCGAACAGAAAGAAAGTTCGGAAGTATCATCAGAGCAACGCCATGAATAAGAAACTGACACTGACTATCTACGCAGAGTCCTCGAAAAGAAGGACAAAGAAGCCGAAGAGCAAGCAGCTAACATAAAACAGATGGTACTCCTCTTCCAAGATATGGTAGGGATGATGTTACAGCCGGACCCTCCAACTGAATACCCTCCTATCATTGTTGGAGACGACAGAGGGGAGACACCTAATCCTCTTCCGGCTTTTTCAGCAGCCAAGGAAGAAACCATTTCCAAGGCCGCACTGGATGGCTATATAGCTCGGCAAATACGAGCTCATCAGGCGAGTGAAGCGGCTGGGCAAACTGTTAGAACTGGACGACCCTATCCGGGCTGGTATGACCAAATCAGTTACCTGCCGGGATATACGATCCCTAAGTTCCACGTATATAAAGGGACAGGGAATCCGCATCAACATGTCGCTCAATTCAGGGCCTTATGCGGCAACACTGGAGGCGATGACAAACTGTTGTTATGTCAATTCGTCGGCAGCTTAGCAGAAACAGCCTTTGAATGGTATTCGGAGCTACCTAACGACTATGTCAAAACATTTGCAGAGATGGAGTTGCTGTTTATACAAAGATTCGCGAGTGCTAGTGAACGCATCCCGATAACAGCACTAATAAATGCCAGAATAAAGCCAGGCGAAACGTGGGTCCAATACGCAACACGATGGCGAAACCTATGGTCGAAATGCGAACAACGCATAGAAGAGGCACCTGCGGTAGGCATGTTTGTGGGCACTCTCGATCCGCAAGCGACCATCTCACAATTCATGATGTTCTTCAGGTCGACCACCTTCCAGGCCTTGATCGACAAATTATCCCAAATGGACCAGATGCGCCATGGACCGTCTCCTCCAAAACCAGATTCCCGAAATGAGAAAGGAAAAGGGAAAGCGATCGTCGTCGCCAATGCTCAACAACAGTCGAACAATTCAAAGCCGGTCGTTCGCCAAAACAACGTGCGTCCACGCCCATCCCTCGAAGAGAGGCTAGGATGTCCTTACTCATTTCCTCAGAATAAAACGTGAAGACTGTTCGAGCTGGCAGTGCGCAACAGACTCATTAATCTGCCGAGTCCAAAGCATCTGTCGCAGCCAGGCGATCTTAATAATCCTAATTATTGCCCTTACCACTAAACGGTAAGTCACCCGATTGAGGATTGTTTCGTCTTTAAGGGATGGATCGAGGATCAGTACCTACAAGGCAAGTTCGCGCTGTCGGAAAACTGGAAGGTAAACCCACCACAGCCGCACTCTCCAAAGAAGACGGACACACCGGGGGCAACTTGTTCTTTCGTCGAGGATGAAAACGATGGAGAAAACTCATCAGATGAATCCAAAGACTATGTAGCGACTTGTCATGTAATTTCTCATTCACTGATGGATGAGGAGGAGGCTCCTTGCGCTGAGAAATCAATGGCGAACCCTGAGCCGGAGATTCTACAGCCATCAGACGAGTTGATCGATGTCTTCTTAAATGAAATTCGTCTGAAAGCAAAAGCCAATCAAGAGCGTGAAATGGCCATACTGGAAAGAGCCAAGGCATTCCCGTCAAATCAAAAGCCACACACTGCGGGTAAAAACAAATTCAAGACGAGAAAAAGGTTCGCCAAAGCTTTATCAGTAGGAATGAAGCTACCGCCCTCTGAAGAAAATACTCTCGCTGAGGTAGAGATGCACCCTAACTTCTGTTTATATCATCAGAAAATCATACATCCTACCGAAGACTGCGAGTCCTTTAACTGTTGGTGGCAAGGGTATGTCGCTCAAAAGCAACACTTTGACAGGACAAAATGTGAAGCTCGTAGACGCCGAAAAAATGCGATAGATGAGCGCAAAAGAGCCGCCGACGATTGTCATATAGCCGACTCTAAGGTGTCGCAAATTATCACCTTTGGAAGCGACTCTGACGAAGAAGCTACCCCCAACCCTTCCCTCGGGGAATCTATTTCAAAAATGAAGGAATTGAGGAGCTGCAAGAACGTTCAGCCATGCAATCGCACGCTACTCGGAAAAAATCTCGGCCCCGCAAACAACGGAGCGAACAAAAAGCATAAAGGAAAAGGAAAAACGGCCTTCGTCGCCGGCGCTCAACAACAATTAAGTGACCCTAGACCGGTTGCTCGCCTAAGCAACAAGCGGCAACCCCTCCAGGAAAAGTTGAAATGTCCTTACTCGTTTCCACGAGATAAAACAAGGGGACTGTTCGAGCTGGCAGTGTGCGACAGACTCATCAATCTGCCGGGTCCAAAACGCCCGTTGCGGCCAGGCGATATTAATAATCCTAATTATTGCCCTTACCATCAAACGGCAGGTCATCTGATCGAGGATTGCTACGTCTTCAAGAACTGGGTTGAAGACCAATACCAACAGGGCAAGTTCGCGTTGTCCGAAAATTGGAAGGTGAACCCGCCACAACCGCATGCTCCGAGAAAGATGGATACGCCGGGGGCATCATGGTCAGTCATAGAGAAAGCCCCATAGACCGAAAAGTCAATAAACTAGATGTTCGCCTCAAATACGGCGACGGCGGACCGAAATGTCCTTAACTAACAACGGACCGAGATGTCCTTAAACTAATGATGGACCGCAATGTCCTAAAACTTGCAAATGACCGAAATGTCTTTAAACTACTACCGCAGCATTCTCAGGCTGACGAGAATATAAAAAATAAAATAAAAAAATAAACGGTATGTCCATAAGCAAAATGGGCACGGATGAAAACCCGAAAGGGCTCCGTGAGTAAAAACAGCAGGGCTACCGGCGAGTGTTCGTGAAAACCCGAAAAGGCGCGACCTCGTAAAAAAAATAATAAGAAAAGAATAAAAAAAACGGTATGTCCATAAGCAAGAAGGGCACGGATGAAAACCCGAAAGGGCTCCGTGAGTAAAAACAGCAGGGCTACTGGCGAGTGTTTGTGAAAACCCGAAAGGGCGCAACCTCGTTAAAGGACACTTGCGGGATCCTCACGACCTTGCAAGGAGAAACCACCTGCTTGAGATCCTTACGACTCACAAGGGAGCAACACACTTAGGAGTTCTCACAATTCCTAAGGAGAAAATACACTTGCGAGATCCCCATGACTCGTAAGGAAAATTCTTTTATGGGACCCTCACGGCTCATAAGATTTGAAAGTCTTAAGTCACAGAGACCTAAACCTGTGCTTAAGCAAAATCCCCCATACCCTTCGACACTGCCCTACAAGTGGTTCAGTACTGACTCTTGTATACAATCCACGGGCGCGAATAAACAGTTCCTTAATCAAGTCCCATCCGAGACTAGGGATATGTTCGCTTGGTAAACAACCCTTGTAAATCCTCTCGATTTATGAGGAGAAAGCCCTCCTGTAGGATTCTTACGACTTACAGAGGAACAAATACTTAGGAATCCTCACGATTCCTAAAGAGAAAATACACCTACAAGATCTTCACGACTTGTAGGGAGAAATACCTTTGTGAGACCCTTACGGCTCATGAAGTCAAAAACCTTAGTCGACGGGATCCTTACCTTGTTCACTAAGCCACCTTTGTTCAATATCGACAGAGGCAAATGATGATTCGCTCCTGGCAATATCCCAGTTGCAGCGATGCTGATGCCTAAACCGGTATCAAATTCCAAGTCCTTTCAAGGCAAAATGATGATTCGCTCCTGGCAATATCCCAGTTGCAGCGATGCTGATGCCTAAACCGGTATCAAATTCCAAGTCCTTTCACGGCAAATGATGATTCGCTCCTGGCAATATTCCAGTCGCAGCGATGCTGATGCCAAGATTGGGATCAGATCCCAAATCCCCTACTCGCAAAAAAAAAAAATCAGCAAGCCAAAAAAAAATGCATACGAAATAGCCGAAATGATGGGGCAACTTGCAAACAAAATCAGCAAGTAAAGATGTATGCATGCAAAATAGCCGAAATGATTGGGCAACTCGCAATAAAAAGCAGCGAGTAAAAAGAAAAATAGCCAAAATGATTGGGCATCGCGAAAAACAGCCGAAATGATTGGGCAATTGCGATTTTCGCGATATAAAAAGCTGAAATGATAGAGCATCGCGGAAAGAATAAAAAAAAATGAAAGAGTGAAACTTTTTGCCCTACAAGTGAGATCACATCAATCCCTGTATACAATCCAGGGGCACAAACAAAGAGGGAACCATACCTTCCCAACAGGCTCCATCAGAAAGCGAAGCCAAATCTCGACGGTTCATAGACAACCTAGAGACAATCTCGACATTTGTCGCAATATTACAGACACTATGTCAACAAATGAAGCAAACGAAGATCCCGAGCTTCAGGGTCTCGACGTCAACATCGACAACTTACAGATCACCAACGGCGTTTCTCCTCACTCCAACTAGATGCAGACATGGCGTCAACAACCGACCTCAGAATCGCAGCGAAACGGAACCATGGCAAAGTCTCTAGTTCCAAATCTCAATGGCCACATCTACAGCCTGGAGACCAACAACGGTGTGCCTCCTCATTCCAGCAGGACACAGATGTTACACCATCAAGCGGAGCGATGGCAAAATCCCGGCTTCACCTCAGCATTCGTCTCGATACAGCAGACGCAATGTCAACAACGGCGTTCCTTCGCAGTCCAGCAGGGTGTACATGAAAAGTTAACAAAAGACCCCATGGTCGAAACAAAGCGGAGTGACGGCAAAATCCCAGCTCCACCTCAGCATTCGTCTCAATACACCAGACGCAGTGTGAGCAAATGAAGCGAAGGCCAAATTCCTAACTTCAAGGTCTTAACGGCAAGTCATATAAAGCCTGAAAGACCACCAGAGATCATCCCACATGGAGTGGTCACCACCTCGACGTTCGTTTCGATACAGCAGACGAAATGTCAACCCCAGTGTTCTTCCTCCAGCAGGATTTGGACACACCAAAGCAAACGAAGCGAAGGCCACATTCCTAGCTTCAACATCCTGACGGTAACTCATATAAAACCGGAAAGACAATCGGAGATCATCTCGCACCAGCACAGAGTGGTCACCACCTTGACGTTCGTCTCGATACAGCAGACGAAATGTCAACCCCAGCGTTCTTCCTCCAACAGGATTTGGACACACCAAAGCAAACGAAGCGAAGGCCACATTCCTAGCTTCAACGTCCTGACGGTAACTCATATAAAACCGGAAAGACAATCGGAGATCATCTCGCACCAGCACAGAGTGGTCACCACCTTGACGTTCATCTCGATACAGCAGACGAAATGTCAACCCCAGCGTTCTTCCTCCAACAGGATTTGGACACACCAAAGCAAACAAAGCAAAGGCCAAATTCCTAGCTTCAGGGTATTGACGGCAACTCACATAAAACCTGAAAGACTATCGGAGATCATCCCACACCAGCGTGGAGTGGTTATGACTCATCGAGGCTCGCCAAAATGAGCCTAACTTTAAGTAAAAAGCGGCATGGCAAATTCCTAACGCTTGCTCTTCCGACGGTCAAACTGCCTAGGAAGATTGCTTGAAGACGTCTTGTCCAGCCCCCGAAGGGATCAGAGACACGGCAGTCGCGGGGCTACTCGAACAGCACGATTGCCTATCGAGGACTATATCAGCTTATGCGACGGTACGATGGCCAAAACCCTAGGTACCACCAACCTTAACGGGCTTCTGTCGTAAAGAGCAGAGGTTAAATGCGACGTTAAGATGTTCTTGCGAGAAACGCTCGATTCGTCTCGACTTGTGAAGAAATTGTTGAGGCGGCTCGACTCGTGAGATAAAGCCTTAGGAAGTAGGCATAAAAGAAGCCTGTTTCCTAAGCACTGGGACCCTACAAGTTGACCCAAAATGGTCTTTTGCATACCATCCACGGGTCTCACTCTTCAAAGTCGAGTTTCGACAGGGAGGGAAACAACCGCTTACGGGTCCTCTTGACTCGCAAGAGGGAAAAATTCTCTTATAAGATCCTTACGACTTATAAGAGAAAACCACACTTAGGAATCCTCACGATTCCTAAGGAGAAAAAACCCACCTACGAGATCCTCTCGATCCGTAGGGAGAAAAATCTCTACGAGACCCTCACGGCTCATGGAGTTGAAAAAGTCTTAGGCAGCAGATCTGAACCTGCGGCCTAAGCCATCGCTATTTCTTAAGAAAGTCAAGATGCGTGCTCTATTATCTGTTGACCATGTTTACTAAGGTGGCGTGCTGATAATAAAAGAAAGAAAAGGCGGAGAAATGACACAAGAAATTACAGAAAATGTGTATCTTTTATTCATAAACTTGATTGGGTACAGAATACATTGTGTTAAAGAATAAAAAATATATATATACACATTCTTTCATCTACAAGCACAAATGATACAAAGAGGGATAGCTACTGAGGAGGAAGTGTCTTTAGTAAATCCACAAGTTGCTCTTGCACTTCCTTCAGCGCCTCCTCCTGAGCGGCTGCCGCGGCCACCTTCGCTTCCACCTGGGTCCGCTGCTGTAAAAAGGATGAAAGTTGCTCCTCGGCCGCCTTCTAGGCTGCTTCTTGGCTGGGTGCATCCCGTTCGACAACGTCAAGCTGTTGCCTCAAGGATAACCCTTCAGAAAGACATTGCAGAAGACCCTCAAAGGTAGCCTTCAGCCGTACAGCATTGGCCTCTACCCGAACACGCAGCTGGGCAGACTTGCTCGAGGTCTCACCGCACTCATTACGCCTTGAAATAACTTCTTGTTCGAGATGGCGGAAGTAAGAATCGCTCCGCTCAATCCACGATGTTCTTTGATTGCTGGCAGCCAAGGTCTCGGGAGTGGGACGTAGCGACTCCAACTGATACAGGCGGGCCTCGATCTCCCTGCAATGGTTAACCCAAGATGCAATGAGGCCCTCATCATAAAAGTTAACGAGTATTGCCAGCATCGGGTTAACCACCGTAGCGAAGTCTGCGGCAGATGTAGGAGTTTCAACGTTGAGTTCCTCGACATAGTCACTCAACATGCGTAGACTATTTGCGGCGCCTTTTGAAGACGGACTTCTCAGATAAGGACCCGCTGGCATTATAATACGAGGCTCGAAAGGCGCCGAGGCCGGAACAACAGCTGAAAAGAAACAGGATGCGATCAGATAACAATACAGAAAATAAAGAGAGGGAAGTTATCAATGTGATAGTCGCTGTACCAGTTGAGACAGGTGGCAAGGCTGGAAGGACCGGTGGCACAGCCGATCTTGTATCCCCTCCTTCAATCTGTAGCGCTGCAGTCGGGATAAAAAAAAGGGTTAGAAGTAATTCCATCAATAAAAAAGAAAGATATCAATGGAAATCATACTCACCAACGCCGCCAGAGGAAGAAGCAAGTTCGGATGGGAAGGAGAAGTGTGGGAGCAACATCCGATATACATGATCAAAGAGCACTCTTGAAAAGACACAACAATATGACTTTAGTACACAAATTATATGTCTGAAAAGTGAGATTAATAAGTTGCGAACCCATACCTTCCAACATCTTTGACGGTATGAGAGAAGGCTGAGAGGTGACCACCGCTAAAGCAGTAGTCGAGGGCGCTCCCGTGAGCAACGGGGCATCAGCACTGGTTGCACCTGTGTTACGAACAAATGTGAACTTGTCAGAAAGGATGGTAAGATAAAGAAGATAGCAATTTCGGATTTACCTGATGAGCTGCCAGCTGAAATGGAGGCGATTCCTTCCTCTGTTGACATGAGGCCACCGCCCATGGCTTCATCACCTGACTCAATGGGAACCGTTGTCGTGCTCGCGAGACCGGGAGACGGCGGAGGACCATAGACAGGGAGGGCTATGACTGGAGCATTGCCAGACTCCAGAGAAGGAGCGGTTGGCTCATCCTCGGGAATCATGGCCACCTCACCCACTACTCCCTCAGGTTCAGTAGTCGCGGTCGTCTCGTCCACCGTCACCACGAGGTCGCCAGCCTCAAGTGCCTCATCCGTCACCACCCTGGACTCAGTTATAATGATCATTTCATCTGCCGCCACTTCAGGCTGGGCATCAATGACCTTCTCGGCTCTAGGCCCCTCAACCTCCGCATCAGGCTCCAAGGCCTCAACGATGTTGCCCACTGTCGGCTCGGGTTCGGCAGGCACCGCCTCCTCTGTTCCCCTGGGTTCAACGGTCTCCGCCTCACCCTCTGTCGGACTTGGCCCTGCAAAATAATATATATAAGAACCGTCGGCATTATAACTCTCACAATAAAAATTCTGAAAGAAATGTTACCTGAAGTGGACTTATCATTTGCGCTTCGAGCGGCGCGCGCCACTTGTCTGCGAGCAGTGGATAGGACGACAGGGGCCTCTTCGGAAGGAGTATCTGCCCGAGGGATGGTGCTTGGGCCCGCTCCCGTAGCCAAAGCAGTCCGGCGCGCCTTCGCCTCGCGCCTCAGCCGCTTTCTCTCCTCCTGGGCCGTTGAGACGGACCTCACCAGAGCCTCTCTCATTGAGGCATCCTCGTCTGTATACAGGGATGCCTCCAAGCTCTTCAAGGCATCCCTCATCGACTTGTCAAGTCGAGGCTCTTGCAGCAGCCCCGACGAGACCGGAACTCCAGTGACGGGTTCCGGAAGGAGCTCTTCGTCGACTGGTATAACCCCTAGAAAGAAACAAGGGAAGAAAGTCAGGTTGATCATCGAAAAGAATGACGAAATTTGTCTTAAAAAAAGGGGGGTAGGATATACCGGCGCCCGCTAAAGCGCGTTTCTTTTCCTCCTCCTGGAAGGTTTTCAAAGAGGCAGCAATAGCTTCTTCGGTAGAGACACCTGTTGAAAATGAGGAAAGGTGTTAGCCAAGAATGATAAAAAAAATGCGATGAAATGGTGAAGAAAACAGCTAGTAATTACCTGACTCAGCGAGTTTACTCAACCACGCTTCAAGCCTCGCTGATCGCTCAGAAGCCGCAATGGCGGCCACCATGTCGGTGTCTGCGGGGTCTACCGTAAAGCCCTTATTGCTGCCATATTCACTTATTCCCTTGGTAAGAGGGGCCCTTGGCTCTTAGCCAAGAATCGCATCAAGGGAAAGGAGCGACTTCTTTTTCTTCTGCCCGCCAACCCCAGGTGAACGCGGGATCGACTTACGCTTAGCAGCCACCTTGGGACGTCGGGTCCCAATGTTCGCACCCACGCCAGACTCTGGCGAAACTACAATCACTGTCTCCACCGGAGCACAGGGCGCTGCAGGTGCATCTGTGATATCAGGGAGCGGCAATCTACGTGGAGGGCTTTGCGCACGCGGTGGCTCGGTTCTAACCTCTTTTAGAGGAGCAATTACTGGAGTCCTAGGAACCAAAGGAGAGTTGCGATCGGCACCTGGAGGCGCACCTTTACGATCGACCAGCCGTCGCCTTTCCTCATTTATAACTGCTCCGGTTGCATGACTATTGTAACATTCCAAAAAAAAAAAATACATGAGCTGCAACAGCAGCTGATGTAAACATCAGCCCCTAACACATTTCAACCCCCCATAGCTGATTGCACACCCTGATCATGATGTTTCAGCCCCCAATATCAAACTTCAGCCCCCAACATCATCAATTCAGTCACCATCAGCCCCCATAGCTGACTTAGACACCCCCTTATCAACACCTTCAGCCACAATGGCTGACTCCAGCATCAGAACAGCCCCCCTCCCTACACCTACACCCCAAACCCCTCACACCAGCAGCTGAAACCATGCACTTCAGCCCATGGTATCGACAAAGCAGCAGCACCATCATTGCATCACCTAATTTCTGCCCAACTTCAGCCACAAAGTCAGCAATAGTTGCTACAATACACCACCCCATATCAGCCACAACACTCCCACAACAACAACCACAATATCATAAGCAAGAGCCAACACTTCTTCTCCTGCAACACATGAGGAAAAAAAAAGAGAGAAAGAAGAGCAACAGAGAGAGAGTTGTAAGCAGCATCAGCATTGCTGAAAAAAAAAATCAACCACAGCAACAACAACCCCATTCAAACCATACCACACCACAAATCAACACCCCACAACACCATCATCATACTTCAGCCTCAACACCACAACCCCAACAACACAAAAACAACAACAGCAGTTGCTGCTGCTCATTAAAAAGGAAGAAAGGATTTACAAGCAGCAGCAGCCACGGGAGCAGCAACAACATCTGTTGCAACAGCAACTTCAACCAGGGAATTCCAGCAACACCAACCCACTCCTTCTCTTCTCCTATATTCTAGGATCTCCTTAAGGTATAATCTCGTAACCTAACTCCTATTATGTTAAGTTATAGTTGATATCTGAAAGTTTACTGTTTTAGTGTGACATTGTGCTAGTTTAGGCAAATTTGAGTGAAACGTGACCTAGTTTTGGTTTTGATCGTTAGTATAACCTTATTAGATACTTTTGAGACCATTGTAACCAATATTACTCCAGAATCCTAGTATTTACCAGAGTTATGCGACTTGGCGTATTTTAGCGTTTTTGTCGATTTTGAGGCCTTTCTGAGATCTGCTTTCACCCGGGGCCTCCTAGGGAAAAATTGACTTGGCAGAGAGCTGTGCAGGCACCATGAAACCCCTACCAAAAGCCCTAGCCCCCATCTCAAAACCCCGGCCGCAAATTTCATCATTCTGGCCGCAATTTGCGGCCAGACCAGTATCAAACTGCCTCGTTTTGCGTGCACAGCCCCTTTTCATGTAAAATTGACCCCCGGCATGTCCAGTTTTGACTGTTTCCTGTTAGGGTAAAATCTGGGTTTATTTTCATGAGTTGGCGTATGTTTTACGACGTGTTTTTGTATGGATTTTGATATTCGATGATTCGTATCTGTCGGGTGGCGTTCGGACGTCGACGACAGTGGATATTGGCTGTTTTTGCCCACAAGGTCACAGGTTTTTACCTATGGGCGTAGTGTGCACCATTTTGGTTTCCGATGTGATTTTTATGAGTTTTAGCATGTGATATCCTTGTAGGTACTCACGTGACGTCGAGGCGTTGGAGATGCAAATGGCGACATCGGCACCGGCACGCTTAAAGAAAGGTGAGTAGATTTATATCTACGGGGAGAAGTCGGGTGGATGGCGTATAGCACCCCCGCAGTCCGTGGTGATGTATACGGATGCGTATACACACCAACAATTTATTATTTGTTGTTGGATTAATTATTGATGTTAAATGGATATTGGTGGACTTGGATGATTTGAGTTACGAAACCATAGGGTAGTGGGTGCACTACATATTCATGCACACATATACATACTTGCATACATCCTCACTTCATATATGGTTATGGAATTCGTTATGGATATGTGTTCACATGGGTTTGGGTTTATGTGCTTATTACGGATTTGAGGATGATATATGGGACCGATGTGAGTCGATGGTTTGATATGAGATCATGATGTCGGTGATATGATAAAATTCATAATGGAGGTACGTCTTGATGCTTGGAGGATTTTGGGAATGATGATGCCATAATAATAGCGGCATATATATTATGTGATCGACATGTGATTATGATATACGATGGGATACGATACGATATGATATGTCAGGATACTTGTGATAGGCCACTTTAGGTGATGTATACTCTGGTGATGATATATGAGGATAATATCGATCTATACTAGATTGTCGATCAGTAGTTAGATCTTGATTATAGTGATGATGTTGGAATTGTACTAGACATAGGTTAGTACCCAGATGATGATAATTGATAAAGAGAATACGCGATGAATGATATGACAAATGTGATATTGACCCGTACCCAGATTTGGGAGGCCGTACGACGGATTTACGTACGAGCTATGTTTTGATGTTTGATCCGCCTATTTGACTTGGGAATAACCGATTATAGGGATACGGTATCGGATGTGATATGATCGAGGCGGGATCACCGACTATATATGTGTATATATATATTTATATGTATCGACTCAGAGGTTAGGCAGTTTCCCTTACCTGCAGTTAGCTTATTAGCTCAGCCTTATTGTTGGCATAGCTGTACGACCTTTATGACATTAGATGCAGTTTAGCGATCATGGTGTTCAGTATTTCAGCTCCCGCATATTATTATTGTTGCTCTGCATCGCATACCGTTATGATTCATATTCTTTTATTGATATCATGCTGCTAGGACACCAGCACCATTACCGATGATGCGTATGTTCCACATACACTTACTTGTCAGCTCACACACATCTTCATCGGTAATTGCCATGTCACTACACAGTAGTATTATTGCATCAGGATATGATCCTTGTATGTGCATACTATTATTCCATGTTGCAGGACATACAGTTACACTTGCATTCTATTTATATGTCACATGCATCATGCTTCCTGATTATACGCATTGAGATATGTTGTTTCTATGTTATTCTGGATTTGGGAACCGTGGGTATTTCAAAGAGATTATGTAAATGTTTTAAAAACCCGGTTACCCTTGATATGATATTTCAGTGCGTTCACCATGTGTTTTCTCGGTGCTGAGAGTGACATGTGAAACCCGAATCGAGGAGGCGGATGAGACCGATTGCGGGTACATGGTGGACCCGGTGCGGTACCCCGGGGCAAGAAGATCGCAGATGATGGCGTTGAGCCTGTGCAGGGGAGCACTACCTACCGGTGATATTACCCGACACGTCGGATATCCGGAGGATACCGTCGTAGTCATGAGATGGATGGTAGGGGCCGATCTGGACTGACGGCGCCCTAGATTTTGTGATTGAGACATTGAGATTTCGAGACATTGAGATACAGAGATTGTGATACAGAGGTATCGAGATACTGAGACTTATGTTTTGTGCCGATGCTGGGCACTGTTTATGCTGATTTCATTTATGATACCTCATTTTAAAAGTACAGAAATCTCACAAATTATGAAAGCAGTTTTCTTCAGTACATGCATTCTGTTACATGCATTCATACATCATCTATATGATACATTGTTACCTGATGCACTGACATGGACATATGGGATTACACTTGGGTTAGATATTTACCCTAGACATGGTTAGAGATTGCTGATTATATATTTGAGGATTATATATTATGATCGTATGACCTAGGTTGCGTCATACATGCGATTTTCTGTTCGTAGATCTTTTTCTACTCACGAGTTGGCAACTCACCCCCGTTGTGCCCCAGTTTCATGCAGGTGTTGCCGTACGGATTTCATTACGGCTTTGCGGGCACAACTTAATTCAGGTGACTTGCTAGTAGGTGGGTTTATTGTATCTTACCCATCATTATACCTTGTATATTATATTTCAGTTGTATCTAGAATTTCCATCAACCAAACTTGTACTTATTTGAGATAGAGACCAGTGATGTATATTCTTTCGACCTTAGAGTCGCGTGTTATATTTCGATGGGCTCTTGCTGGTGAGTTTCATTTCTGTTGTGATCCTCGCCTTTAGGCGTTGTATATTATGTTGCTTACAGGTTGATTTGATATGGTTCTTCCTATTCTCTACTACTTCTCTTGGTTTGGATTTCTGGGTTTCGGCTTACTTAGCATACGTACGCCTTGAGACGTTCGTAGTCTAAGTGCCGGTCATGTTCCGTACTTTCGGGTCGTGACAAAGTTGGTATCAGAGCGTTAAGTTTTACCTTCGGAGCGTAGGATGACCCTTGGTTGATGGAATAGGTGACTAAAGTAGAGTGACGTACCGTTGGTATGTTCCGCGGCATATTTACGACACGCCACTCCACTTAAAAAGCCTTAGGATGTACATTTCTTTGTTCAGTATCATATTCCTTCCTGATCTAGCCTCATCAGTACCAGTACGGTTTTGCTGCCACGATTACGGGCAGGAAGAGTTATGGCTAGAGTTGAGGTCAGCATGAGCTCGTCACGAACGAGGACTGACCAGGGCGTGATTCCGGCGACACACGATCGCAGAGGTGTGTCTTTTGTTTGTATTTTGCGCCACGAGCGTGGGATGGATCGCCGTATGAGATTACTCGGACGTGCAGATTAGCACCAGAGGATTGAGCCACCGGTAGAGGCCAGCCAGACTATGTTGACCGTTAGCATATTGCTTGCTCATGATGATTGAGGCACGGTTCAGCGTGCAGACGAGTGAGCTAGTTGTTACTGCGAACGACGAGATATTGCCCCAGATGTTGGAGCTACTGCAGTACGAATAGTATTAAGAGATTGTAGAAGATCGCTAGTTCCCGAGGATGAATGACTAGGACATGTGGATCATTCGCTACCCCGATGCGAGATCGTCAGATAGATTGATCCCAGCTGAGACGACTTCACGCGGAGACGTTGAGAGTCTACAGAGACGATCGAATGTCAGAAACCTACTATTCCAAGTTTAAAGAATTCGGAAGGACATGCAGGCAATTCTATGGTCCCTCTAGAAGAATGAAACCCTAACTCGACTTAATGACCATGTGAAAGCCTTTGAACCTTAGGGTTTGCGGCAGTTCTGCGACGCCATTAGTGAGGCTTGGGTTTGCCCTTCTACGGCTGGACCACTGATGCTGTGGTACGTACGCGATACTATTATACTGTACCCACGATGTTGAGCTCTTGGAGGATTATGAGGTTTTGACAAATCGATCGAATGGTTCGACTTAATTCGGATGTTAGGTGGTGAGATACATTTCTTGGGAGACTCCAGATACGAGGATAACCGTTGGAGCTTAGTCCATGCAGCCACGACGAGGCGAGTCCGAAGCAGTCGACATTAGAGGATAGTGGAGTAAGAGATTCGTACGAGGTCTTGATGAGACGACGTTCCACTCCGCCGACACCAGTGATACGGTAGGCATGCCGAGGCATTATACTTGGATATACCTTCCAGAAGGAGTTGCGATGAGTATGCAGCCGTTCCGGAATAAGAAGCAGATATGGTAAAGGACGATGACTCCCGGACAATTGGCAGAGATGGGACTTGGAAGATACCTTGAGCAGGATTCCTTCCAGGACACTGCTGCAATGATATTTTCACCCAGAATCAGATGTGTCGCGTGCATTCAGAGAGTCGGAAACCGATGCCAATGACATGTTGCTTTACGAGTGGTCGCGATGATTGGCCGAGAGATGGCCAGAGAAGTGCCAGAACGGAATCGACCCCGTTAGCACACTTGACAGAGCCGATGAGCCGATGGATCGAGAGATTGGTAATTCACAGAGAAGACTTGGACCCAGGAGTGGTCATGTTATGCACACCAGCAGGCCAGATTTCAGAATCATCGACGAGACATGCTATGAGTGACTACGACAGTTGGCCAGAAATTCTTAGAGGATGCGCTTGAGCGGAACTATTCCGCTATATTTGATTTCGGTATTTTGGGCGAATTATCCGCATGATTTGATTTTGATAATTGAGGATTTACGATTTTTGCACAGTTGTTGCACTTGATATCGTTTTCGAACCTTGATTTCACATGTTTGTGATTTTATGGGTTTTAGACATTGGAGTTGATTTCGTGCGTATATATGCACACGATTTGGTTTTTGCACTCGGTATAGTTCACGTATGGTTACAGTGCAATGATTCGTATTTCGTGCACTTAGATGCACTGGACTTCGATTTCGAGGGTGATGCTCGATATTTATTTCGTGCATTTTATGCACCCGACTGGATTTTTGCGCATGTTCGGCGCTTGATATTGGATTTCATGATTTCGTGCATGATGGATGCACTGGATTTGGATTTATGTTGGGCGCAGGTTATGAGATGCGATTTGGTACACACCAGATGCACTAAATCGAGATTTTTCGGGCATGTCAGATGCACCTGATTTTGCGGTCAGGCACACGCGTTGCCTATGACAGATGTTGCGGGCACACTCATTGCACCTTGATGTCGTTTTGTGCACCTGCTTGGCACATGTATGGATTTTGATTTCCGTGCGCACCGGACGCACATGGTTTTTTGCACATTTTGGGACTGATTTCTTATGGAGCAGTACATTTTTTGTGTTGATGTGATTTGTTTTCGTACTGAGCAGGACTGGTCAGATGACAGTGCTTGGGTATATTTTGCATGCATTGATAGATTTCAAAGGGATTCCAAAAGAAAGCTATAGTTTCATTATTTACATACGTGTCCGATATGACACAAGACATTTAAAATGAGGAGACCCTTCTAAAATTAATTTCAAAACGCCGGGACGTGCATATTAAACAAAAGATATATGCGTATATGGTTATTTCTTATAAGAGATGTCCGCCACTGTGCAGTGTTATGCGCATTGCACATCGACTTTAAAGAATTTAGCATGCATTCCCTTCAGATATTTACATGTACGGATTTGGTATTTACATGTATAGTTCCGATTTATAGCATATCGGTTTTGCTTGGATTTGGCATTCGTGTTTTCACCTTGACTCCGATGATTGCGGGATGCTTGACGGAGTTTTGACTTCGAGTTATCTGCTCGTTACTCATGCGCATGTATTGCGCTATGATGCCTTTTATGTATTGATGATTTCGGAGCCCCGTTGACTTGGACATTTATTTGAAATGTTTTAGAATTAGGAGGTTTAAATTTAAATTCGGGGACCGAATTTCTTTAAGAGGGGAAGACTGTAACATTCCAAAAAAAAAATACATGAGCTGCAACAGCAGCTGATGTAAACATCAGCCCCTAACACATTTCAGCCCCCCATAGCTGATTGCACACCCTGATCATGATGTTTCAGCCCCCAATATCAAACTTCAGCCCCCAACATCATCAATTCAGTCACCATCAGCCCCCATAGCTGACTTAGACACCCCCTTATCAACACCTTCAGCCACAATGGCTGACTCCAGCATCAGAACAGCCCCCCTCCCTACACCTACACCCCAAACCCCTCACACCAGCAGCTGAAACCATGCACTTCAGCCCATGGTATCGACAAAGCAGCAGCACCATCATTGCATCACCTAATTTCTGCCCAACTTCAGCCACAAAGTCAGCAATAGTTGCTACAATACACCACCCCATATCAGCCACAACACTCCCACAACAACAACCACAATATCATAAGCAAGAGCCAACACTTCTTCTCCTGCAACACATGAGGAAAAAAAAAGAGAGAAAGAAGAGCAACAGAGAGAGAGTTGTAAGCAGCATCAGCATTGCTGGAAAAAAAAATCAACCACAGCAACAACAACCCCATTCAAACCATACCACACCACAAATCAACACCCCACAACACCATCATCATACTTCAGCCTCAACACCACAACCCCAACAACACAAAAACAACAACAGCAGTTGCTGCTGCTCATTAAAAAGGAAGAAAGGATTTACAAGCAGCAGCAGCCACGGGAGCAGCAACAACATCTGTTGCAACAGCAACTTCAACCAGGGAATTCCAGCAACACCAACCCACTCCTTCTCTTCTCCTATATTCTAGGATCTCCTTAAGGTATAATCTCGTAACCTAACTCCTATTATGTTAAGTTATAGTTGATATCTGAAAGTTTACTGTTTTAGTGTGACATTGTGCTAGTTTAGGCAAATTTGAGTGAAACGTGACCTAGTTTTGGTTTTGATCGTTAGTATAACCTTATTAGATACTTTTGAGACCATTGTAACCAATATTACTCCAGAATCCTAGTATTTACCAGAGTTATGCGACTTGGCGTATTTTAGCGTTTTTGTCGATTTTGAGGCCTTTCTGAGATCTGCTTTCACCCGGGGCCTCCTAGGGAAAAATTGACTTGGCAGAGAGCTGTGCAGGCACCATGAAACCCCTACCAAAAGCCCTAGCCCCCATCTCAAAACCCCGGCCGCAAATTTCATCATTCTGGCCGCAATTTGCGGCCAGACCAGTATCAAACTGCCTCGTTTTGCGTGCACAGCCCCTTTTCATGTAAAATTGACCCCCGGCATGTCCAGTTTTGACTGTTTCCTGTTAGGGTAAAATCTGGGTTTATTTTCATGAGTTGGCGTATGTTTTACGACGTGTTTTTGTATGGATTTTGATATTCGATGATTCGTATCTGTCGGGTGGCGTTCGGACGTCGACGACAGTGGATATTGGCTGTTTTTGCCCACAAGGTCACAGGTTTTTACCTATGGGCGTAGTGTGCACCATTTTGGTTTCCGATGTGATTTTTATGAGTTTTAGCATGTGATATCCTTGTAGGTACTCACGTGACGTCGAGGCGTTGGAGATGCAAATGGCGACATCGGCACCGGCACGCTTAAAGAAAGGTGAGTAGATTTATATCTACGGGGAGAAGTCGGGTGGATGGCGTATAGCACCCCCGCAGTCCGTGGTGATGTATACGGATGCGTATACACACCAACAATTTATTATTTGTTGTTGGATTAATTATTGATGTTAAATGGATATTGGTGGACTTGGATGATTTGAGTTACGAAACCATAGGGTAGTGGGTGCACTACATATTCATGCACACATATACATACTTGCATACATCCTCACTTCATATATGGTTATGGAATTCGTTATGGATATGTGTTCACATGGGTTTGGGTTTATGTGCTTATTACGGATTTGAGGATGATATATGGGACCGATGTGAGTCGATGGTTTGATATGAGATCATGATGTCGGTGATATGATAAAATTCATAATGGAGGTACGTCTTGATGCTTGGAGGATTTTGGGAATGATGATGCCATAATAATAGCGGCATATATATTATGTGATCGACATGTGATTATGATATACGATGGGATACGATACGATATGATATGTCAGGATACTTGTGATAGGCCACTTTAGGTGATGTATACTCTGGTGATGATATATGAGGATAATATCGATCTATACTAGATTGTCGATCAGTAGTTAGATCTTGATTATAGTGATGATGTTGGAATTGTACTAGACATAGGTTAGTACCCAGATGATGATAATTGATAAAGAGAATACGCGATGAATGATATGACAAATGTGATATTGACCCGTACCCAGATTTGGGAGGCCGTACGACGGATTTACGTACGAGCTATGTTTTGATGTTTGATCCGCCTATTTGACTTGGGAATAACCGATTATAGGGATACGGTATCGGATGTGATATGATCGAGGCGGGATCACCGACTATATATGTGTATATATATATTTATATGTATCGACTCAGAGGTTAGGCAGTTTCCCTTACCTGCAGTTAGCTTATTAGCTCAGCCTTATTGTTGGCATAGCTGTACGACCTTTATGACATTAGATGCAGTTTAGCGATCATGGTGTTCAGTATTTCAGCTCCCGCATATTATTATTGTTGCTCTGCATCGCATACCGTTATGATTCATATTCTTTTATTGATATCATGCTGCTAGGACACCAGCACCATTACCGATGATGCGTATGTTCCACATACACTTACTTGTCAGCTCACACACATCTTCATCGGTAATTGCCATGTCACTACACAGTAGTATTATTGCATCAGGATATGATCCTTGTATGTGCATACTATTATTCCATGTTGCAGGACATACAGTTACACTTGCATTCTATTTATATGTCACATGCATCATGCTTCCTGATTATACGCATTGAGATATGTTGTTTCTATGTTATTCTGGATTTGGGAACCGTGGGTATTTCAAAGAGATTATGTAAATGTTTTAAAAACCCGGTTACCCTTGATATGATATTTCAGTGCGTTCACCATGTGTTTTCTCGGTGCTGAGAGTGACATGTGAAACCCGAATCGAGGAGGCGGATGAGACCGATTGCGGGTACATGGTGGACCCGGTGCGGTACCCCGGGGCAAGAAGATCGCAGATGATGGCGTTGAGCCTGTGCAGGGGAGCACTACCTACCGGTGATATTACCCGACACGTCGGATATCCGGAGGATACCGTCGTAGTCATGAGATGGATGGTAGGGGCCGATCTGGACTGACGGCGCCCTAGATTTTGTGATTGAGACATTGAGATTTCGAGACATTGAGATACAGAGATTGTGATACAGAGGTATCGAGATACTGAGACTTATGTTTTGTGCCGATGCTGGGCACTGTTTATGCTGATTTCATTTATGATACCTCATTTTAAAAGTACAGAAATCTCACAAATTATGAAAGCAGTTTTCTTCAGTACATGCATTCTGTTACATGCATTCATACATCATCTATATGATACATTGTTACCTGATGCACTGACATGGACATATGGGATTACACTTGGGTTAGATATTTACCCTAGACATGGTTAGAGATTGCTGATTATATATTTGAGGATTATATATTATGATCGTATGACCTAGGTTGCGTCATACATGCGATTTTCTGTTCGTAGATCTTTTTCTACTCACGAGTTGGCAACTCACCCCCGTTGTGCCCCAGTTTCATGCAGGTGTTGCCGTACGGATTTCATTACGGCTTTGCGGGCACAACTTATTTCAGGTGACTTGCTAGTAGGTGGGTTTATTGTATCTTACCCATCATTATACCTTGTATATTATATTTCAGTTGTATCTAGAATTTCCATCAACCAAACTTGTACTTATTTGAGATAGAGACCAGTGATGTATATTCTTTCGACCTTAGAGTCGCGTGTTATATTTCGATGGGCTCTTGCTGGTGAGTTTCATTTCTGTTGTGATCCTCGCCTTTAGGCGTTGTATATTATGTTGCTTACAGGTTGATTTGATATGGTTCTTCCTATTCTCTACTACTTCTCTTGGTTTGGATTTCTGGGTTTCGGCTTACTTAGCATACGTACGCCTTGAGACGTTCGTAGTCTAAGTGCCGGTCATGTTCCGTACTTTCGGGTCGTGACAACTATACCAGTCTTTGTACATATTGAGGAGTCGCGGAGCGTAAGCCGGCGCACTAATAAAAAAATGAGAGCTTGTATTCAGGCGCATGAAATGGTGCAGCGCGTTCTCCATCCCTTCTTCAGTGGCAGCGGGTTCCAGCAAAAAGGCTTCCAAGGGGACCCCTTGATCGTAGCCCAGTTGTTGAGCAAAACGATGCGGGTTGTACCTCATAAAGATTGCCACACCATTCTGCCTAAAAACTAGGAAGCCCGATCTAATGGAATATAAGTGAAGGGTCTCCCGGGCCGTCAAAACCGAGGCTCCATCCTTAAAGACATCTTGCAATGGCCGCATTGCAGTGGTAGATGCCTTTCCAATGGTCAATACCTTATCGACGAAGGACATCCCGGCTCCAACGGTATGAGGGCGAAGGAGTAAACCCCTGGCGCTCCGCGGTGATGGGGTCACAATTGATGCGCCGATTAGCTGTATAATTCGAGGAAAACCGCACTTATCAAAGAACGAGGGCCTTTTATGCATGCCGAAGACACCCGCCGTGTGTAGTTCGAGCCACGATGCAAAGTAGTGCATCGGGAAAACCACGTGCAGCACCCCAGGCTCGTTAGCATCCGCCGCTCGACTGAGGCTATGATATAAGTGCGCCAAGCCGGCAATCCCCATAGCCACCTTTACCCCGATGACCATTCGGTGGGCTGGGTAAAAGACGGAAGGCCGCATGCGATGAGAGTGCATTGGGATCGCGAACCAACTCAGCCACAGTCCGAGAAATCCTAAGAAAAAGGCCTCCTAGTCCATCCCGGGGGCTGCAATTTCTGCAAAAGATATAGTAGGGAAGTCCGGAAGGAAGAAAACCTTTTGGTTTATCTCCTTCGCCGGCAGGTTATCCAAACCTAGGCCGAAAGGATCATCCAGGATAGCAGACTTGGCAGCTTCTGATGAAATGACGCTTGGGCAAAGGAAACGAGCAATGAAGTCCTCAAAATTAACTCCTCGACTCCCATGTTCGATAAAAAGGGACTCGTAGATGTTCAACACCTTGATCAGGCTCGGGAATTGGTGTTGAACAGCATTTTCCGGCGTGATCCCCCTTACCATCGGCTTACCACCGAAGACGTACTCATCTGTCGAGAGCAGCTCTTCATAGTGTTCCCCCATGACTGGTAGGCCGGATACCTCCGCGAATTCCTCTAAAGAGATGGACACTTCCCGATCCATGGCAAGGAAAGTGTGGGTAGGAATATTCCACTGCACCAGGAAAGCCTTGAACCACCAGGTGGGGAGCGTGGGATACTGGAAAAGAGAGACGTAGACCGCGGTGTACAGTCCTAATCTTATCAACTGCGACTTCTTCGTCGACAGGATGTACCGGGCCCACGGCAGGTAGCCGATCGGGTGGCGGGGAATTAGACCAAGGTTATATGATTGCCCCCAGGGTTGTGCTTCACCTTGACAGATACGGCGCCCTAGGATGTCCAAAACCATGGGACGCTGAACCGGTATCGGATCTATGGCGGGATGTAGGAAGCCCTTTGACGTCCAATCCGTCAACTCCACGGCATACTGCACCGAGGGTGGGATAGCATAGTAAATCGCCGTGATAGGCTCTGACGGCACTGAGCATGTGAAGCTGCGTCGACCCATAATGATATGGTTATACCACGACCCCCAAAAATGGAGACTCTTGTATTCTGGGTCGTATTCCTTGATCATAGCCAGAACTTCACGGTCCAAGGGCGCCTCGGGAAATCCCTCCTCCGAGCGGACGAACGGGAATGAAGTGTCTAGAGACATGATCGCTGCAAAAGAACAATTTAGTCGTTAGTGTTGTAATTCCAACGCTTGGCATTTAAAAAAGAAAATGCATTAATTAAATTAAAATTAATTAATTACACCACACAGCAGTGCAGTGGGTAGGAGACCGAAGGGGAACCCACAAAATTTGGATGACAATACGTCAGTTAATAAGACAACCTCATCATTGGATGAGATTGTCAGTTGGTTCCCAGGAAAACATTCCCATTAATAAAAAAAAAGGGAAGAATCCCTAGAGACAAGGAGAAAATCTCCTCTTTCAGAGCAAAACTCTGTCACAGAGTGACACTTGTCAAACTCTGGTCTCAAGGAAATAAGGTTCCTTAAAAAGAGCATAGCTCTATGGTAATAATGGAAAGGTCTATCAGAAAATGTTTACACCTAAAAAGAATTAAAATTTTTGGAATCTTGAAAAATCCATGAAAAACTTATGAAAATTTCTTCATTTTTCTGATCCAAAAGATCTGCAGATGATTCAAAGAGCAAAGCTCTGTCCATGGGTTAGAACCCATGAACAAGATCTCTGCAGATCTATAAGTTTTTTAGAGCAAAGCTCTGTTTATGAAACCCCAATGGGGATCTCTTTAGATCAAAAGATCTGTAAGAGCAAAGCTCTTTAGTTAAGGTTAATTTAAGTTAATTTGATTTAAATTAATTTTACCTAAAGTTTCTAACTCTGGAAATGAGCAAAGCTCTAAAGTTCTGGAAACGAGAGCAAAGCTCTGAAATTCTTAAGTAAGAGCAAAGCTCTGGTAATTAAAATCTTGAAGATGGTGAAGATTTTCTAAAGGGCCATAGGTCCTATTTTTAAGGCGCTTGCGCCCCTTCAGCTCATCCCTTGATCCAACGGTCAGGGGCTTACCACCGCTGCACTCACGTGCGCGTCACGTGAGCGCAACGGTGGGGGGCATTTGTTTCTCCCAATCAGAGCAAAGCTCTGCTGGAAATTCAAAATTCAAATTTTGAAGCAACGCTTCAAATCCCGGGCGCAACGCGCCACGTGTCAGGCGCAGATGCATCAGCGCAGCGCCCAAGGCAGCGCACCCAATCAGAGCAAAACTCTGTGTTAAACAAAGCGACGCTTCAATTGCGCAAACACTGCGCTGCGCGACACGTGTCAGCGCAGATGCGCTAGCGCAGTTGCGCTGCGCTGTGCGTTGCGCGACACGTGTCACGTGCTGGGGCATCTGCGCCAAACAGAATTAAAATTCTAAAGAAATCTTTTCTGTTCTTGTTAAAACAAGAAGATTTTCTTCTGTAAAAGAGAAGCCCTTGGATCAAAGATCCAACGGTGGGGAAAATTCCCCAAATCACTCAGAGAAAGATCTCTTTAACAAATTTAACTAATTTATGGGCACTATAAAGAGGACCCTAGGCCTCAATTCAAAGAGGAACATTTTTTTCTAAAAAAAAAGAGAGAAAGAGAACTCTGAAGAACTTCTCAAGAAAAAAAAAGGTAAAGACCTTTAGAAGGAAGAGAAAGTTCTCTTATGAACAGATCATAGATCTAGAAACAAGATCAATGATCTTTAATAATAAAAAATAATAATGAAATAGTGCTTTGCACTTTTATGAACCTTTGGTTCTTTGAGATAAGAAAAACAAGAAAAAACTTATCTTTTCTTTGATCTAAATTAGATCAAGAAATCAAATAGTGCTTTGCACTTCTGTTCTTGAATCTAAAAGATTCTTAGTGCTTTACACTTCCAAATTGCGCTGTTGCGCTCTTGGGAGAGCGCCACGTGTCAGCTACAGAACAACTTGCGCTACGCGCTTTTGAAATAGAGTTTTGCTCTCTAGAATTGGCGCAACTCACCAAGGTGCGCCACGTGTCAGCAGCGCAAGCGCAGCGCACTAGCGCAGCGCATTGCGCTTGCACGACACGTGTCGTCATCACAAGCGCTTGCGCTCTCTGATTGGCGCAAAGCGCCTGAAAATGCAATGCATTTCCTGAAGGGCCAGGCCCAATTAAAAGGCCTAACAGGCCTAATAAATAAAATGCTATGCATTATTTAAAAGGGCAGAACCCAATTGAGAGGTCCAATGGACCAAAACAAATGCTCTGCATTATAATAAAAAGGGCAGAGCCCAGTCAAAATGGGCATAAATGGCCTGAAGTAATGCTATGCATTATTCTAAAAAGGGGAAAGTCCAGACAAAGGCCAAATGCAAACAAAATGTTGAACATTTTCAACTGGACTTAGCCCAATTCTGGCCGTAAGTCCTTAAATTAAATTGAACCGAGCACAAATGCTCTCTCTCAATTCAATTTACCTCCGGTTCGAGGGTACATCTCCGAACTCCTTTAACACTTCTCGTTGTAATCCTTCAACGACGTCAGAGAGGCGACGGGTCCCAACGACCACACATGGATATTGGACCGAAACGTCCCTAAACTAATACTGGACCGAAACGTCCCTAAACTGGCGGTGGACCACCACGTCCCTAAACTGGCGGTGGACCACCACGTCCCTAAACTGGAACAATAGAGCATCCAAATGCTCTTTTTCGGATCTAAACGGTCCCGTTTAAGTTGATCTTAGCCCCAAATACGGCTAACGTATCCTTAAGCATTTAAATGAACGATAAAACTCCAAATCAATCTTGGTTCAAGGGTACATTTCCGAACTCCTCTGACATCTGCCGTTGTAATCCTTCAACGACATTAGAGAGGTGACGAGTCCCGATGGCCAGATATTAAATGGATTATCGCGTTAAGTTGATCTTAGTCTCAAACAGGACTATCGTATCCTTAACGAACGTTTAAGTTGATCTTAGCCGCAACGCGACTAATGCATCCTTAAACTAAAAACACCAAACCCAAATCTAAGTAAATACGGATTTGGACTAATCCACGTCCTACGGGCGACGGCATTACTCAGTCTCCGTATACAATCCACGGGCAACCACAAACAAAACAAATACACACGACACGAAGTGAAATTCTGGAGAAGGAGAAAGTTGTTACCGCGATGCGGTAGTGTAATTAACTGCAGGGGCTTGCGCCTGCAGGGAAGAGCGTCCCACAATCAAAAACCCCTCAAGCGAGGGGGAATCTGACGAAGTCTGCTACATCGGCCGCATCCGTCTAAACCTCCGATACACGGTGCCATAAATCAACTTGGCATCTTCGGAGAGGTGGACGGATAAAACCAAATAGCATCTGCCCCGAATCTCAGCGTCAGGACCTCGCAGTCTTGTGCGCTGCCATTCGGAGGGGAACATATAATTTCTTTTTACTGTTTTTGCTCCTAGGATAGACCCATGGAGAGGGTGCACAAACTACCGGGTACCTCGAAGTGCCGAGTGGCCTACTCACGTTGTTGAGGGAGGTTGCTTCACTTTGGGTATTTGGCGGGTAGTTTGCCGCACCCGTAGGGGTCTAGGGTGGGGTATTGGCTATTCACCGCGATCGTGTAATCCGCTTTTCGTTACAGGCTCGTATGAAATGCGGATTCCTAGTATATCCAATGTGTTCATCTGTGATCTGGAATGGCTATCATTGCATCTGACGAATGTATATATCTATATATGATATCTATTTAGGCGTTGCTTATGTTTTGCATCCGTGCTAGTCCAGCCCCCGCTCTGTCGTTAGTTAAGTAACCTAACGGATAATGACGGGGCTCCGTGGCGAATGCGGATGGCATAAGCGTACGTCATATTTTCGTTGTTTTCTGCAATGGTAGGATTAAATGATGGGACGCATTAAAATTAATGCAAGAAAATAAACCAAAGTTAAAGTCGTTGGAACAATTTCAAAAACCAGTCGGTTTCTTTTCAAAAAACAACTTTTAAACGCTGAGCTTAAGCCACTCCTTTTAAAAGCTATCAAGATTCCTTCGATTATATCAAGTTCACTACATTCACGGTTTCGCCAAAACCATTCGTAGCCCTCCGTCGTTTCGTATGAATATTCAATAGTATTCAAGCTATGTTTGTTGACCTTCGTCAAGACATAGTGATTGGTAGCTGTTGGGTATTCATATGTAGCATAGATAGATGCGTTGGTTTGGGACAGTCGTATTACCTTGTTGACCTTCGTCAAGGGTATATACGGGTGGGTTCAAATTAACCTGGACAATGACGGGTAGAACTTGACATGTGACTTATGATTTATTGACCTTCGTCAAGGTCATAAGAGCATGGGGCAAAAATCCACATCGGGAGTTTCTAAAGAAACTGAAACTTGCTAGCGCTGCATACCATTTGGAGTGTGATGATTCTGGTAGGATTCCTTTAGTTTTATCACGCGATGATATTTGGATCCCGATCCTACTGTGAGTATATGCTACTCCTCAGGAAATTTCTCACTTAACGATCAATGCTATAAACCAAGTAGGTGTCTAGAAAGGTGTTAGCGGGGCTACGCCCCCAGGGAAAAGAGGTTCTTAAATTAAGGAACTTCGCGAAAGCGTTGGAAAACCTCCCTCGAAGTACCGACACTGGCCTGGCTGAACGGTTAAGCAAGTATTGTACGGTGAGATTGATCCCGACTAATTCTTCCTTTTTGGTTTGAGGAGGGATTCGAGAAACAGTGGGAGCCATCCTGTTTAGATAAATTAAAAACCAATCTAAACTTGCAAGAGCATCATGCTGAGTGTTTTCTTCTCTCTCTCTTAATTGCAGCGACCCAGTGACCACATATAGGTTACATCTAGATAATAAAATGACTGAACCTGACTGTTATGATTGGCAAAGGTCTGTCCAGATGTCCATTGCCCATGACAAGCTGGGACACCTCTTAACTAATCAAACCCCTGCCGTCTCAGGACCAATTTTCCCTGTTACGGATATTGACATCCGTATGACATTGGAAAAAGACTGTGCGAAAGCCAAGTGCCTCGTGTTAGCCTCAGTTGATGGTGCAAACCAGAGGCAGCACGAGAAGATGGACTTAGTTTCTGTCTTCCTCCATAACAAAGATTTATATGGAGAGCAATCTTGTATCGCAAGATATGAGACCTCGAACGAATTGCTTCAAGCGAGATTGACTATCAGGTCATCTGTAGGAGGCAACGTCCTTACAGAGACCGGCTATTTTGAGCTCACGGACCTGAAGACCACGTTGGAGAATGGGTCAGATGCTGACTTGATTCTACAATCTCTACCTTCTACCCTGAAGGAAACCAGGGAAGTAGAAGGAAAGGGAAGGGCAAAAGTTTCGGGACTGGAAGTAGTAAAGGAGGGACGTTCCTATTGTTACGGGAATGAACATTGGCAGAAGGATTGCAGGGCTAGCAAAGCCAGTAGCCAGGATTCGAAGCATGTTGTGGCTTCGGCTTTGGGTGTGTTTGTAGTAGAGAATTGTATGTCAGTTAACCCTACTTCTTGGGTATTGGATACCGGATCAGGATCTCACATCTGGAACTCGTTACAGGCTCTGAGAAACCGTAGGGTTATTAGGAAAGGTGATATGACTCTCAGGGTTGCTAACGGAATGAGCATGGACGCTGAATCCGTAGGGGAATATCATCTTGGACTGACAACTGGGCAGATATTGATTCTGCGTAACTGTTTGTATGTACCAGGTGCGACTTGTAATATCATATCTGTATCCTTACTTTCTAAGGAAGGATATGATTTTACTTTTGTAAACGATGTGGTCCACATCCACCTAAATCAAGTTCTGATTGGGTCAGGTACATTAGAAAACGGGATATACGTATTAAATCAAGCTCAGATTTTCAGTGTCCAGAACACACTTAAAAGAAAGTCTCAGGAAACAAATCAGGCTTTCTTATGGCATTGTAGACTGAGTCACATTAATGAGACACGGTTAACAAAGTTACATAAAGAGGGATACTTGAATCCGTTCGAGTATCAGTCTTATGCCACTTGTGAATCTTGTCTCATGGGAAAGATGACAAAGACTCCGTTCACTGGACACGGAGAAAAAGCAAGCGAGCTCTTGGGACTCATACACGGTGATGTGTGTGGTCCAATATTTACACATGCGCGAAGTGGTTATTCATACTTCATTACTTTCACAGATGATTTCTCTAGGTATGGATATGTCTTCCTGATGAAGCACAAATCCGAGGCCTTTGAGAAATTTCGGGAATACAAGAATGAAGTTGAAAAACAAACAGGCAAAAGTATAAAGACACTGAGATCTGATCGAGGTGGTGAATACTTGAGTGCCGAATTTCTGGACTACTTAAAAGAGAATGGAATTCTCTCTCAGCGTACTCCTCCATACACACCACAACACAACGGTGTATCTGGAAGGCAGAATCGAACCCTATTGGATATGGTTCGTTCCATGATGAGTAAGGCTGAGTTACCGCAATCTTTCTGGGGTTATGCACTAGAAACAGCTGCATATCTCTTGAACAAGGCTCCAACCAAGACTGTGCCTACTACCCCATATCAGATGTGGAGTGGGAAGAAACCCTGTCTTAAGTATATTAAGATATGGGGATGTCCAGCTTTTGTAAAGAAGCATCATGCGGACAAGCTCGAGGCACGCTCAGTACTGTGTAAGTTTGTGGGATACCCAAAGAACTCCAGGAGGTATCTTTTCTATTCCGCAGAGGAACAAAAAGTTTTGTTTCTCAGCATGCCCACTTCTTGGAAACTGAATTTTTGGAAAATCAGATAAGTGGGAGCGCAATAGAACTGGAAGAAATTCCAGAACCACAAGCTATTACTGAAAGCTTGGAAGAGCCAGAAGTTTCAGGAGAACCGGACATTCCTGCGCCGCTCCGCAGGAGTAGTAGGCAGTCTCATCCGCCCGAGAGATACTACGGTTTTCTTATAGACGGGGATAGAGAGGATTGCACTATTGATTATGATGAGCTTACTAGCTTCCAGCAAGCCATTCAGAGCGGTGACTCAGTAAAATGGCTGGATGCAATGCGGACCGAGATGGAGTCCATGTACACCAACAAAGTTTGGACTTTGCTCCAGAAGGGGTAAAACCCGTAGGCTGCAAATGGATCTTCAGAAAGAAGATTGGTGTAGATGGACAGGTTGAAACCTATAAAACTAGGCTTGTTGCAAAGGGTTTTCTTCAAAGACCTGGTTTGGACTATGACGAGACCTTTTCTCCGGTAGCTATGCTCAAATCTATTCGGATCCTTCTTGCCATTGCTGCCTTCCACGATTATGAGATCTGGCAGATGGACATAAAGACGGCTTTCCTAAATGGAAATTTGGAAGAGTGCGTCTATATGGATCAGCCAGAGGGATTCATTCAGAGTGGAAGCAGCGGTAAAGTGTGCAAGTTGCTCAAGTTCATCTATGGACTGAAGCAGGCATCGCGGAGTTGGAACATCTGCTTTGATGATACTGTCAAAGAATTCGACTTTGTCAAAAACCCAGATGAACCATGCATTTACAGTAAGATTGTAGGGAGAAATGTGGTATTCCTCGTCTTGTACGTCGATGACATTCTCCTAATAGGTAATGATATTCCTATGCTATAGTCAGTCAAAGGATTCTTGTCACAGAAGTTCTCCATGAAGGACCTGGGCGATGCCAACTACATTCTGGGGATCCAGATCTATCGTGATAGATCTAAAAGGATGTTGGGACTTTCACAGTCCAGGTACATCGACACCATACTGAAACGATTCAGTATGGAAGATTCCAAGCGCGGTAATCTACCGGCTTGTCACAGAATCACCCTCTCCAAAGAGATGTCTCCCAAGACTGATTTGGAAAGGGCTCGCATGTCATCAATACCCTACGCATCTGCGGTAGGCTCTATTATGTATGCGATATTGTGTACCAGACCAGATGTAGCATACGCATTAAGCGTTGTAAGCCGGTATCAATCGGACCCAGGGAAGAAACACTGGATAGCGGTAAAGAACATTCTCAAGTACCTGAGAAGGACTAAAGAGATGTTCTTGGTGTATGGCGGAAAAGACCTCCAGATCGAGGCCTTTGCTGACTCCAGCTTCCAGAGTGATAAGGATGACTCCAAGTCCATGTCGGGTTATGTCTTTACCCTCAATGGAGGGGCGGTTTGCTGGAAGAGCTCCAAGCAAGAAACCATTGCTGACTCAACTATGGAAGCGGAGTACATAGCTGCTTGCGATGCCGCAAAGGAAGCTGTCTGGATGAAGAAGTTCCTTACGGAACTTCAGGTGGTTCCTACCAGTGTTGATCCAATACCGCTGTATTGTGACAACAACGGCGCTATAGCTTTAGCGAAGGAACCCAGGTCCCATCAGAAGTCCAGACACATTTTGGGGCGGTACCACCTGATCAGGGAGATCGTAGATCGCCGGGAGATCGAGGTGAAGAGAGTGAATTCAGAAGATAACATTGCAGATCCATTCACGAAGGCCTTACCCCAGACTCAGTTCGAGCGGCTGATCGAGATGATAGGTCTTCGATACGCCAGTACATGGCCTTAGTGCAAGTGCGAGATTGTTAGTGTATATGCCCTAGAGGCCATTACTGTATCATACTAGTTTGTATATTACTTGATAGAAGCTTGGGATATTCACAGTTGTATAGACAATTTTGCTCAAAATGGTAGTATGCTACTTGGTTTGTTTCTACCTCAATGTGTGTACATGTGTTTCTTTTAGCATATCACCTATACACATTAGTAGAGCCCTTAGGATCTTTGCTTGATTACCAGCGTTGTGATGGCAGTCACACTCGTGGGGGCTGGGTAATCTACAAGCACATCCTTTTATAGGTCCCTAGTCGTAGGATTATCGAGACGGGGCATCGATACTCCGGAGTAGACTAGCGTATGCGCTTCACATCCCAGCAGGGGAGACGGTCTGTCCCACAGCCGTCAGTACGTTGTACTTGAGATAGTATGCGGGTGCTCGTTAGGTTACGAATACACTGGACAGGACTCGTCGGGAACTGATTGGTTGGTACTATACCTATCGTCAGTTGTCAGTTCCCAGGTGACATGAGTACAGCTTAGTCCGCTGACTTGACACTGTCACTTCGCCTCGAGTGTGTTCCCACTGTACTTTGATTACTACCCTACCACGGCTCAAAAGAGTCGTGCAAACAGGTAGTAGTTGGGTGCAGTCCCGAAGCACTTTGAGGCAGTGACGGTTAGACAGGATTTGTCTCTCCCGGTATTGGGAGTTGATATCGCGCTGTGTCAAGAAGTGCCATTACATACAGTCGTCCCTGGCCAGGGCAAGCGAGATACACTGGTAGGTTTCCAGTGTTATCTCAGGGTGTTCTGGGCTACACTCCGACACGACTTGTACCGCTATTAGGGGACTGACGTTTACCGCCTCCCTAGGCCCGCCATGCGATATTCTCAGACGAACAGACCGGACTGTACGGAGACTGTCACATTCAGGCTCAGTAGGAGTTCAGATGGGTTTCACCTCGTCAGTCTTCTTATCGGCATCTACCTGGGGGCCGTTACGCACAGCTAGTGCCGCTTGCGGTCTGTGGTTAAACCCACTGCCAGCGTAGTGTCGAGTCTTTAGAGTCCCACACAGAGAGCTATTCGCCTTTAGGCAAAAGAGTAGAGGTCGCATGGTTTTGCAACAGGGTTCGGTCACATCCGTGCACTTGTACACGTTTAGTGTCCGGGCAGTTATTACTAGCGGGCTTTGGGTTAAGCCAGATCCTAGTATAGGTTTTGGGATTAGTTTTATCTCATTTGTATTTGTGTTCCCCGGAATGCGGATGCGGGTGTGTATGCACGGTTGACCGAGACAGAGGCAGAGGATTCTCGTTAGGGTTGTTGACTGTTGACTTTTGCTAAACCCTAATGAGAATAAGAAATATGATTAATGATAATATTAATTAAGTATTATTATGTCATGGTTGGGTTGAAAGGTTGACTTTGTTGACTTGTTGACTTTGTTGACCGGTTGACTAGGTTGGACTTGTTGACCATCATCATTACAATGGCTATCATTTTATGGCAAAGACTTTTGCTTGCTTGTTTGTTCATACATTGCATTTAATGCATGAAATGATATTGCCATTTGATATGATAACAACCATCACATAATACTCAATTATTATTATTTGTTATGATTATTTTGGATTATGAAGAGGATGGTTGTAAAAGTCTTTCTCATTCTAGCATTTGCATTCTCTCTCATCCTCAAGCTCTCCCTCTTCCTCTTGCTCTCTCTCTAGTTCATGGTTCTATTGTCTCATGTGTTGAGAAACAAGAACCATAGAGATAAAACCCAAAACACCTTTCTACTCATCCTAGTGTACAAGGTCTAGCAAGCCAAGTATTCTAGTTTCCTCTAGATTGAGGTTGGAGCCAAAGGTAGAAGCTTTCGGGTGGATCCATCTTCGGCACAAGGAGACGACGAGGTGAGGCCGATCCGACCACCACAAGGAGTTGAAGAGAAGGAGTTCAAGATTAGGTATAACCCTTAACATAGTAGCTAAACCCTTAGCTAGGTTGTTAGATAGTTTGTTTAGCAAAGATCCGTTTTTTTTGAGTCCATGTTACCTCCACCGAAAAAATCGTTTTTCACCATTTCCGCAACCCCAAAGAACCGGGGACGGGTAACGTGGACTTACACTATAATATGAATGATTTGGAGAAATCATTACCTGAACTTATCAATATGTTGAGAAGTGCAGAGAGCACGTTGAAAACAACGAGGACTCCCGCTCTGCTTGCTGGGCCATCCTCCTCTTCATTCCCAAAAGCCAAGGCCAAGGGAAAGAAAAAGAAGAAGTCCATCAAACAGAAAGGTGGAGTTAAAAAGGCAAAGGGGAAAGACAAATCCAGGGCTGCGGGAAGCGGGAAAGGAGAATGTTTTTACTGCCACAAGTCGGGACATTGGAAACGCAACTGTGCTGTGTATCTTGCTGATCTCAAGAAGAAGAAGCATGCTGATGCTTCCACTTCAGGTGTGTTTGTAACTGAAAACTGTTTTTCTTTAAACTCTGCATCTTGGGTATTAGATACCGGTTATGGTTCTCACATCTGCAATTGTATGCAGGGATTGAGAAACAGTAGAGTTTTGAAGACAGGTGACCATACTCTGCAGGATGGAAATGGTTCCAATGTACATGCTGTATCCGTGGGAGAGTATCATCTTGGGTTGCCTTCGGGTTGTATTTTGGTTTTGAACCCGTGTTATTTTGTACCAAGTATGCTATGTAATATAATATCCGTTTCTTTGTTGGACAATGAAAGATATAATTTTGTATTGCAAAATAATGTTATGAACATTAACTTGAATCAAGAGTTGATTGGGTATGGTATATTAAATAACGGTATTTACGTCCTGAACCAACACACAGTTTTCAATATACAACATACTAATAAAAGAAAGTTTTCAGATATAAATGAAGCTTTTCTTTGGCCTTGTAGACTTGGTCATATTAATGAAACAAGACTAAACAAACTACATAAAGATGGATATTTAAATCCTATTGAATATAAATCTTATGCGACTTGCCAGTCTTGTATCAAAGGTAAATTGACCAAAACTCCGTTTACTGGACACGGAGAAAGAGCTGTGGAACTCTTAAGCCTCATACATAGTGATGTATGTGGACCAATGTCTACACATGCTAGAGGTGGTTTTCATACTTCATTACTTTTACTGATGATTTCTTAAGATTCGGACACGTGTTTTTGATAAAGCACAAATCCGAAGCTTTCGAGAAATTCAAGGAGTATAAACTTGAAGTAGAAAAACAAACATGCTTGAGCATTAAGAAACTTCGATCAGATCGAGGTGGAGAATATTTAAGTACAGAGTTTTTAGACTTTTTAAAAGAGAATGGGATTCTCTCTCAACTCACTCCTCCTTACACACCACAGCACAATGGTGTGTCAGAACGGAGGAATTGTACCCTATTAGATATGGTACGATCTATGATGTGTGATGCTGAGTTACCGCTTTCCTTTTGGGGGCATGCATTGGAGACAGCGATATATCTGTTAAACAGGGTTCCAACCAAGACCGTGTCTACCACTCCATATGAGATATGGAGTGGAAAGAGACCATCTCTTAAAAGAGTTAGGATTTAGGGTTGTCCGGCTTTTGTTAAAAAGCAGAATCCAGACAAACTCGAGACACGATCGGTTATGTGTAAATTTGTGGGGTATCCAAAACATTCGTATGGATATCTATTCTACCACAAGGAGGAACAAAAGGTGTTTGTTGCTCAGCATGCCACATTTTTGGAAAATGAAATCTTTACAGATAGTACTGATGGCAATGCGATAGAACTAGAAGAGGTTCTAGAGACGCAAATTACTCATGACGAATTGGTTGAAACTGATGTTTCAGTAGAACTTCAAGAACCTCAGCCGCTCCGGAGATCTGGTAGAACTTCTCGTCCACCAGAGAGATACTATGGGTTTTTTATTGATGGTGATAGAGAAGATTGCATCATGGATGATGATGACCCTACTAGTTTTCAGCAAGCTATTACGAGTGGTGACTCAGTGAAGTGGCTGGAAGCCATGAGATCCGAAATGGAGTCTATGTATACCAACAAAGTATGGACTTTGGACGTTGCGTCTCCTGGGATAAAACCCGTTGGGTGCAAATGGATCTTTAAGAGAAAGATTGGTATAGATGGACAGGTAGAGACCTTTAAAGCAAGGCTAGTAGCGAAAGGTTTTCGTCAAAGACCAGGATTGGACTATGATGAAACTTTCTCTCCAGTAGCAATGCTTAAATCCATTAGGATCCTACTTGCTATTGCCGCTCACTATGATTATGAAATCTGGCAGATGGACGTTAAAACTGCATTTATAAATGGTGATTTAGAAGAGTGCGTTTTTATGGATCAGCCAGAGGGCTTCATTGACAGTGGGAGCAGCGGGAAAGCATGTAGATTGCTTAAATCCATTTATGGATTAAAGCAGGCCTCACGGAGCTGGAACATCTGCTTTGATGATACAATCAAAGAGTTTGATTTTATCAAAAATATAGATGAACCATGCATTTATAAGAAGATTGTAGGGAGTACTGTCACATTTCTCGTATTGTACATAGCTGACATTCTTCTGATAGGAAATGATATTCCTATGCTACAATCGGTCAAACTATTCTTATCACAAAGGTTCTCCATGAAGGACCTGGGTGATGCCTCATGCATTTTGGGCATAAGGATATATAGAGATAGATCCAAGAGGTTATTGGGATTGTCCCAATCAAAGTACATAGACACCATCCTAAAAAGGTTTAGTATGGAAGATTCCAAGCGTGGTGCCTTGCCTGCTTGTTATGGAATCACTCTCTCCAAGGACTTCTGTCCGAAGACTGATGAAGAGAGAGCTCGCATGAGCGTTATACCCTACGCTTCAGCCGTGGGATCTATAATGTATGCGATGTTATGTACTCGCCCTGATGTTGCTTATGCACTAACTGTAGTAAGCAGGTATCAATCCAACTCAGGGGAGAAACATTGGATAGCAGTGAAGAACATTCTTAAATACTTGCGAAGGACTAAAGAATTGTTCTTGGTGTATGGTAATGGGGATCTCTAGATGGAGGCCTTTACCGATTCCAGCTTCCAAAGTGATAAGGATGACAGCAAATCTATCTCAGGGTTTGTATTTACCCTCAACGGAGGGGCGGTTAGTTGGAAGAGTTCCAAACAGGATACCGTTGCAAACTCTATTATGGAAGCTGAGTATATTGCTGCAAATGATGCTGCCAAGGAAGCCGTCTGGATGAGGAAGTTCATCGCGGAACTAGGAGTAGTTCCAACCATTGTATTGTGATAATAATGGAGCCATGGCGTTAGCCAAAGAACTAAGGTCCCATCAGAAATCCAGACACATCCTGAGACGATATCATTTGATCCGGGAGATAGTAGATCGCCAGGAGATAGAGATTCGGAGAGTAGATACAAAGGATAACACAGCGGATCCACTCACCAAGGCCCTTCCACAGCCGCAGCATGAGCGACTTTTTGAGATGTTCGGTATGAGATACGCCAATAACTGGCCTTAGTGCAAGTGGGAGATTGTTAGATATATGTATGCTCTAGAGGCCATTATATGTATAGTGGATGCTTGGACATGTATATATGGATTTAGATGACTTTCTAGCTCAACATGATAGTATGCTATCTGGTTTACTTTATCTTGACATGTTGATTTGATCATACTTTTATTCATTTGCACATGTTGATAAAGCCCTCAGGATATTTGCTTAACTACTGTGACTGTGATGCAGATCATACTAGTGGAGCATGTGGAGTTTATAAGCATATTCTTGAACTGTTCCTAGTCGTGGGTGTATCGAGACGGGGCATCAATATTCCAGAGTAGACTAGCGTATACTATTCTTGTCCCATATGATGGGCGATGAATGATCCCATATCCATCTGGTGAGGTGACACCAAAGATTGTATGCGGGTGCTCAGTGGAGACTGGGTACACTGAACGGACTCACATAGAACTCCTATGTGGTATTATATCTATCGTCGGATAGCAGTTCTCAGGTGACACTGGTACAGGTTAGTCTGTAGACCCAAGATCGTCATAGAGTCTTGTGTGTCCTCCCACTGTACTTTGATATCCACCCTACCACGGCTCTACTGAGTCGTGCAAACAGGTGGACTTTGGGTACAGTCCCGAGACACATGGAGGCGATGAGCGATAGGAGGGGTTTCGTCTCTCCTGGTATTGGGAGTTGATATTGTGCTATGCTCGATTGGCTATAACAAGAAGTCCCTGGCCAGGGCTGCTGAGATTTACTGATAAGCGTTATCAGTAGTTTCTCGATCTGTTATGAGCCATACACCAGCATGACTTATTGAGTTATTGGGGTCGACGATTCCATCCCTAGACTCGATATGCAACATATCTGACGAGGAGACCGGACTGTACGGTAAGTATTTCCAGTTGACTCGACGGGAGTTTTGACAGCTTCGCTGGTTTTCTTCTGATCGCTCAATACCCGGGTGGCCATTACGTTTAGCTGACCGCTTGCGGTTTGTGGGTGTTTGATATGATCATCACCTACTGCCGGCGTATTGACGAGTCTTAGAGTCCCACAATGAAGTTTCCTGGCTCAGGCGAAAAGATGTGGTGTGCATATGAGATATGCACAGGGACCCGATTAAATACGGATATGTGATACCGTATATTAATTGGGCATTTTCTATTGGTCGGGTCGTATGTGATATGACCGGTTTGCAAAATCAAGTGTTGATTTAACAAATGACTTTTAGATCAATTCTTTAATTAAACCCTTTTTCTATTATTGTATGCATGCATGTATGCACATGATGATGTGTATGGACACATACATACATACATTGTATCATGGTTGTTGATACATATTTGGTGGTAATGCAAGACTCATATTGTAGCAATTATCTATTTATTTATCATTTTGAATAAAGAAAAGGATAATTCACACATGGTTAATGTTTATCATCTTTGACCATGCTTCAACCACTTTTTAACCTTGAGTTAATTATCCTTTTGCCTTTTAACTCATTTGATAAAGATCTAGATAATTGCTAACCATGGTTGAAGTGAGAAAGATTAATATGGATTATTCTTTTCTCATTTCAATAATTCACTCATATCATTTCTCTTTGAGCTCAAGCTTAGCCACCATCTTCTTCTTCCTTTCTTGAATATTTCTTTGAGTGAAGTTGATAAAAAGAAAGGGTTTTGATTATAGAAACAAACCACATCATCATACTACACACATCTAGCTCATTTGTGTAGGGTGTTTGCTCTACTTCATTCACATATCAAGTAAAGTAAGAAGCTTTGGGCAAAGGGACTTCGGGTGGATCATCGTGGACTAGGAAGGCTTCCATCGATCCGTTCCAAACTCTCAATGTGCCAAGGAGTCACCAAGGGAGGTCTACAAAGGTTGTAATCTCTACTCTTAGTGATACTTTTTCTTTTGCATGTGATGCTTAGTCAAAAGAAACCCCAAATTTCTAGTTTTGATTCTTTGCAAGTTCACTTAGCACCTTAAAAATTTGATTTTGGCATATGCGATGCTTCTAAACCCTTGATGAGGTGCTAGGTAAACCCAACAGAAAGACTACTATGATGACTAGGCCGTCGCCACGACCCTTATCTGGCACGAGGCCCTCGACGCCATTAAGGCCTGGATGCCGGGGTTCACCGACGAAGAGCTCCGGGCCGAATACCCCCTCGCGGACGCCGGTAAGCAGGGGCAGGGGATTCCTGGCGAGGAAGTCTCCGAGGAGCTAGCTCGCCTCGTGGTGGATGTCGAGGGCCCCAAGGTCGGTCCTGGCCCCGAGAACTAAAGCTCCTGTCTTCCTCCTCCTTTTCTTTTGTTGCTTCTGGAATTTTGTAAGCCTCCAGGCATTTTGTAAGGCTGGGGAGCCAAAAATACCCTTTGTAAAGACTTTGCCTTTTAGTAATAAAACTTTTTCATTGGTTCATGATGAATGCTCGTAAAATTTCTCTTCTTGCGTTGTTGGGCTTCCATGTCAGGTCGGTTACTTGCCTAGCGATCGTCCATCGAGTTGATTTTGATTACTTGCCAAGCATGCCAAGCGCTGCTGGGAAGGAGGCGTCTCCATGGCCCCGAAGTCGAGGGGAGATCGCTCGAGACTTGGATAGACCTGATGCACCTTGTTGGTGGCTCGGATTCTCTGCATGTGATGGGCAGAGGGCTGTCCGCCTTATTTGTGCCGAGGATGGATGGAAGCTGCTCCGTTGCCCTTTGTTGAGGGCTTCTGATTTCTGGCGTCGTGGGTAGGTAACCACCAGCCTGGGATGATCGAGCGGGGTAGCCGCTCGGAGGCCTCTTTCGAGGGCTTTGATCCCTGGCGTCATGGGTAGGGAGCTACCAGCCGGAGTCGACCAAGCAGGGCAACCGCTCGGTTGCCAATTACGAGGGCTTCGATCCTTCAGGACGGGGATCGAGCAGGTTTACTGCCCGGTGTCTCTTGGCGAGGGCTTTGTTCCCGAAGGATAGCCGGGTGAGGGATCCTCGGGCTCGACTGCCTCTGGGAGGGCTTTCTGATCCCAGGCGTTGCGGCAGGGAAGCTACCCGCCGGGGATGACCGGGCAGTGAAGTTGCACGGTTGCCTCTTGGCGAGGGCTTTCGATCCTTCAGGATGGGGACCGAGCAGGGTTGCTTCCCGGTGCCTCTTGGTGATGGCTTTTGTCCCGAAGGATAGCCGAGTGAGGGATCCTCGGGCTCGACTGCCTCTGGGAGGGCTTTCTGATCCCAGGCGTTGCGGTAGGGAAGCTACCCGCCGGGGATAACTGAGTGGGGATGACCGAGCAGTGAAGCTGCGTGTTTGCCTCTTGGCGAGGGCTTTGATCTCTGGCGCCGTGGGTAGGCAACTACCAGCCTGGGATGATCGAGCGGGGTAGCCGCTCGGACGCCTCTTGCGAGGGCTTCGATCCCTGGCGTCATGGGTAGGGAGCTACCAGTCGAAGATGACCGAGCAGGGTAGCTGCCCGGTTGCCTCTTGCGAGGGCTTTGATCCTTCAGGACAGGGACCAAGCAGGGTTACTGCCCAGTGCCTCTTGGCGAGGACTTTGATCCCTGTCGGTTGTGGTAGGAAGCTACCAGCCGGGGATAGCCGAGTAATGACTCGACTGCCTCTGGAGGACTTTAGTCCTTGGCGCGGGAGGGGCTGTAGAAGCCTACCAAGGACCCTTGGCCGGGCAGGGTTACTACCCGGTGCCTCTTGGCGAGGGCTTTTGTCCTGAAGGATAGCCGAGCGAGGGATCCTCGGGCTCCTCTGGGAGGGCTTTCTGATCCCTGGCGTTGCGGTAGGGAAGCTACCCTCCAGGGATAACCGAGCGACGGTTGGGCTTAACCGCTTCTGGGAGGACTTTCTGATCCCTGGCGTTGCGGTAGGGAAGCTACCCGCCAGGGATAGCCGAGCGACGGTTGGGCTTAACTGCTTCTGGGAGGACTTTCTGATCCCTGGCGTTGCGGTAGGGAAGCTACCCGTCAGGGATAACCGAGCAGGGTAGCTGCTGGGTTGCCTCTTGGTGAGGGCTTTGATTCCTGGCGTTGCGAGTAGGGAAGCTACCGGCCAGGTATAGCCGAGAAGGGTAGCTGCTTTGGCTAATTCTTCACGAGGTTTAGCCTGACCATCCAGTTGTAGGCATGGGGAACAGGAACGGTCGCGGCGACTGTGCGCGTAGCATGTGCATTGAATGTGGGGGGAAGCGAAACGCTAGGGGCGCGTTGTTTCGATTCCGCCAGAGAAGGCTTGATGACTGCCGCGTGGCAGCGACTTTTTGGGTGAAAGCGGGAGACTGTTGAGCTCCGTTGGGGCGCAGTGGGCTATATAAGGCTGAAGGAGTACTGGTCCTTCCTTCCTTCATAAACAGGTCGTCGAAAATGCAAGACTTCCCATTTACCATCTGTTTCCCCAATCAGAGCAAAGCTCTGTTCAACTTCCAAGGCTGGAAATGAAGCAACGCTTCTGTTTCCCCCAATCAGAGCAAAACTCTGTTTGAATTTCAAAATTCAAAAGGTGAAGCAACGCTTCAGATTCCTTGCACTGCGCGCAGCGCGTCACGTGTCAAAAGCTGACACGCTAGCGCAAGGAGCGCTGCATCCAAGGCAGCGCACCCCCAATCAGAGTAAGGCTCTATTTCAAAATTCAAATTTTAAAATAACTGAAGTAACGCTTCAGATCACTTGCGCTCTGCGCAGCGCGCCACGTGTCAAGCGCAGGCGCGCTAGCGCAGTTGGGCTGCGCGACACGTGTCAACCGCAGGCGTGCTAGCGCAGTTGCGCTGCGCTCTGGAATTTAAATAATAAATTATTAATTAATCAGAATTAAAATTCTAGAAAGATCTTTCCAATCTTATTAAAATAAGAAGATTGTCTTCTGTAAAACAGAGGCCTTGGGATCAAAGATCTAACGGTGGAGAAATGTCCCTAGATCAATCAGAGAAAGATCTCTGTAACTAACTTAACAAACCAATTGGCCCTATATAAAGGCCCCTAGACTCCAAGTCTTAGGGAGAGATAGAGGGAGAGACATACAGAAAAGAGAGAACTCTCTGAAAAATTTGAAAGGGAAGCCTTTGAAGAAAGAAAATCATCTTCTTCAAGATAAAGAATTAAGTTCTTGGAAGAAACAGAGATGAAACCATCTCATTAAAAAAAAAATTCTTCTAAAAAGATTAAAGATCTAAGAACAAGATCAAGATCCTCAATAAAAAAAGGATCATAAAGATCCAATCATAAAAGATTAAAGAAGTAATTTATTTCATTCTTAGATCTTTTGATCTATATAAAGGCACAGCCTTTTGATGAACCATTGGTTCTTGAATCTTGAGGTAGAACCTCTTTTGAGAAAACGAAGAATCTGTTTCTTTGATCTTAATTGGATCAAAATGCGCTCTGCGCTATTGTACAGTGCCTTGCACTCTTGAAATGCGCCTTTGCGCTCCTTAGATTGGCGCACTGCGCCAGAGAGCGCCACGTGTCAATCACAGAATAATCTGCGCTTTGCGCTCCTAAAAATAGAGCACTGCGCTCTTGGCGTAGCACACTGCACCAGAGTGCGCCACGTGTCAGCAGCGCACTAGCGCAACGCACTGGCGCAGCGCATTGCGTTAACAGACTTGCGCTTAGCAGAACGCGACACGTGTCACCTCCACATGCGCTAGTGCCTTGCGCTCTTTAATTGGCGCAAAGCGCCTGATAAGCCACGTGACGCACTGTCAGACCAATTTAAATGCTGTATTTAAAAAGGGCAGAGCCTAAGTAAAGGCCTAACAGGCCAAATGTAAATGCTATGCATTTAATTACAGAGCCCAATGTTATGCATTAATAAAAGGGTCGAGCCCAAATAAAGGCTCAACATCATGAACAATAAAATGTTCAACTCATATCAACTGAGCCCATATGCTCATAAACCTTCAAACAGACTTTAGTTCCAAATTGGACTATAGATCTCCCAACCAACATTGGTTCAAGGGTACATCTTTGAACTCCTCTGATATTTATCGTTATAATCTTTCAACGTCTTCAGAGAGGTGACGGGTCCCGACAGCCATACAATCCACGGACTACAATGGACCACCATGTCCTTAAACTGGTAATCGACCGCAATGTCTCTAAACTAAACAATAGAGTCCAAATCTCTTTTGTTGGATCTAAATGATCTTGTTAAGTTGATCTTAGTCTGGAAATTAGACTAACGTGTCCTTAACAAACGTTTAAGTTGATCTTAGTCCAAAAATGAGACTAACGTATCCTTAAACCAAAACCCCAAACCCAAATCTAAGAAAATACGGATTTGGACTAATCCACGTCCTACGGGCGACAGTACAAATTAGTCTCCGTATACAATCCACGGGCAACCGGACACAAGAAAAACACCCACGACATGAAGTGACCATCTGGAGAACTAGAAAGTTGTTACCGCGATGCGGTAGCGTAATTAACTGCAGGGGCTTGCGCCTGCAGGGAAGAGCGTCCCCACAATCAAAAACCCCTTTAAACGAGGGGGAATCTGACGAAGTCTGCTACATCGGCCGCATCCGTTTAAACCTTCGATACATGGTGCCATAAATCAACTTGGCATCTTCGGAGAGGTGGACGGATAGCACCAATTAGCATCTGCCCCGAATTTCAGGCAAGACGTCTGTGTTGCGCGTCTTTCGGAGGGGAACACCATCCCCGACATCATCCACTTCGAAGACGTATGCCTTTATGACCAGAACTGCACCGAGGACACGGTGCAGTTGGTCTATGGGAGCATCGAGGACCATTTCGACCGGCTGCTCCCCCGACGCTTCTCCCTGCTGCAGCTGCTGATGTACTCCATCCGGAGGGCGTCGCCGGGGCTTTACAACCCCCTGTCCGAGCAGCTTTATGACGAGGCCGTGGGCAAGCTGCGGTCTCTGAGGCGCTTCGGCCTGATCTCCGTGAGCCGGCTGGCTCGCTCAGAGGCGCTCGTCCGCGAGTGCAGCGAGCTGAGGCTCGGTGTCAATGCGCGCTGGGGGGAACCAAGGGGAGAGGTTGGATCTCGCGAGGCCTCGGCTGGTAGAGATCTTTACTGAGTATCATGAGCAGTGCTCTCTGCACCCCCTTCCCCCACTGTTGTAATTTTCTTTTTCTTTTTGTATGTATGGCTGAGGAGCCCATAATACCTTTTTTTTGAATAAATAGGATCTTTCATATTTTTCCGCAATGTCCCGTTGATCTTTATTAAATTAACAATAGACCCTAGGGAGAGTTTACATTGCCCCAAAAGAAAAGTACATGCTAATAGATGACCCTATCAGCGCGGCCCGAGATTCCCGGAGACTTGCGAGTCTACGTGCTCGGCACCGGGTACGGGGCTTCTCGAGCGCCGGACTGGTCATCTGCTGAGACAAGCATGATCTGGCCGATGGTCAGCTCGGCGGGAGGAGGACGCTGCTCCTATTCGCGGTCGGCCTGCCGTTTGTCCCTTAAGTAGGCGGCGAGGTGCCCCGATCGGATGAGCTCCTCGATGTAGTCCCGGAGTTGCTTACAATCCTCCGTGGCATGGCCCAGCGTCCGGTGGAAGGCGCAGTAAAGGCCTCGGGTTCACTTCGAGGCCTGACACGGGATTGGGGGGAACTTGAAAAACCCTCGCTTTGGGCCTCCTCCAGTAACACTGCGAGGGAGACGTTGAGCGGGGTGTACTCCTGGAACTTCGGGTGGTAGGGCTGCTGACGCTCTGGCCTCTCTTCCCAAGCCCTATTCTTCGGGTCGGGCCGTTCTGCTCGGGGGAGGTTCGCGTTCACCTCGGACTCCAGCTGAACCTCGCGCTCGGTCCAAGCCTTAACTTCGGCCATGGTCCTAGGCTGTGCCAACGCAAAGGAGCGCAACCACTCCATGTGCCTAAGGCCAGATCCAAGCGCCGTGATGACGGCCTCGTCTTGGTGCTCGGAGACCTCGAGGAGGGCATTGTAGAAGCGGGTGATGTAAGCCTTGAACGTCTCCTTATCTCCGCTCTTTATTGTGAAGAGGTAGTCGACCGTGCGCTTCTGCCGACGGTTCCCAATGAAGAAGCCGAGGAACTGAGTAGCCAGCTCGTCGAAGGTCGAGATTGAGCGAGGCTCGAGCCCTCAGAACCAGTCTCGACCTGCGCGGATGAGGGTGGCTGGGAAGGCCCTGCACTGGGCGTCGTCGGAATGGTCCTGGATGTAGGGTTCCTAGGCACACTAATTAGGTCTCACAAGGCATCAACCATGCCAAATTCAAAATTTTCTATGCCGAGAAACCCTAAGCATGATCGTTAACTAGAGAATAGGCGAAACTACAAGCTAGTAAACAACTTTACTACAAAGTGAAAGGGGCTACAACCTTTGTAGATCCGGTCCTCCACTTCCTTAGCTCCGTGATGACGTCCCTCCGCTGCGATCATCGGATTCCGGACTCTAGCGATGGTTTTGTCGAAGAAATGATCGGGCTAGGTCGTCGACTTCGAGGCCGAAGATGATCTACGTCGAGGCAACTCAAGATCAAGCTCCAACTTCACCAAGTCATGAAACTTATGAAGAAAACACCCTATACAACATGGCAAGTGGTAGAGGATGAAGAAATAGGAAGTGGGTTTACTTTTGATTTGGATTTCTCACTTGGAATCATCACTTAGAATTTTCTAGCCATGGTTTCTTCTCTTCATGAAGAAAATGAAGAAGAAGAAAGAAAAAGAATCATCAATAATAGAAAAACAAGTGATGGTTATCATAATGCAACCATGGTTAAGTGTAGAGAATAAACTAGGGTTAGGTGAATGGTTAGGGTTAAGGAAAGAAACAAAATGGTCAAGCTTTCAAAGCTTCATGAAGCTTCAACAAAAAACAAAAGTAGCAACCATTTCATTTCTTGTCCAAATATAAATGAAAAGAAATAAATAAATAAGTAAATCAAACCCTAACCATTAACTTAATCATGGTTTAATCATACACACCCAAGTTTGCATGTATCATCAAACATGATACAAACTAGTGCACAAAACTATATCATATATACAATGTGCACATTCAAGTGAGAAAGTAATCTTAAGTGAACCAATATTAGTTAATGTAAAGTAATATATCAAATATATAATTATACATTAAATCATTAAATCAACACTTGATTTAACGATCCGGTCACATCGCATATGACCGACTAATATCCAATGTATCTACTTATCGAATCAATCCTCGATTCGATAACCAGGTTATATCGCATACAACCAATCGATACATTCATCGCGAGAATAGAATAAGGTATCGCATACACGCATTATTCTCGGTCCCGCACATATCTCATATGCGCTCCTATTTCGTTTCGCTTGAGCCAGGAAACCTCTGTGTAGGACTCTAAAGACTTGTCAATACGCCGGCAGCAGGTGATGATCATATCAAACACCCACAAGCCGGAAGTGGTCTGCTAAACGTAACGGCCACCCAGGTATTGAGCGGTCAGAAGATCGACGAGCAAGCCCACTCACATTCCTGTGAATCCAACCAGTAACACTTACCGTACAGTCCGGTCTGATCATCTGATATGTCATATATCTCGCCTAGGGGTGGTAAACGTCAGACCCCAATAGCTTGATAAGTCGTGTCGATATGAGGTCTATAACAGTTCGAGATACTACTGATAACACTTACCAGTAAATCTCAGCAACCCTGGCCAGGGATTTCCGGTTATAGCCAATCGAACACAGCGCAACATCAACTCCCTATACCGGGAGAGAGGAACCCCCTCCTATCGCTCATTGCCTCCATGTGATTCGGGACTGTGCCCAAAAACCACCGTTTTGCACGCCCTCTTGGACGTGGTAAGGTGGAAATCAAAGCACAGTGGGAATCACACAAGACTCTATGACGATCACGGGTCTACAGACTAACCTGTACCAGTGTCACCAGAGAACTGCCATTTGACGTAAGGTATAATACCATCTGGGAGTTCTCGGCGAGTCCGTCCAGTGACCCAGTCTCCACTGAGCACCCGTATATCATCTCTGATGTCAAACACCAATGGATATGGGATCATCCATCGCCCATCTATATGGGTCGAGAAGGTATACGCTAGTCTACTCTGGTATATCGATGTCCCGTCTCGATACACCCACGACTAGGGACCTTGAAGGATATACTTATGGACTACCATGTCCCCACTAGTATGATCCGCATCATAGTCCAGGTAGTCAAGTACACATCCTAAGGGCTTTACCAATATGTAACAGAGAGACAATCAGTGTACACGTTAAGATAAAGAGCAATCAGATAGCATACTATTATGTCGAGCAAGAAAGTCCTCCCTATATATGTCCCAGCATCCACTACAATATACATCCTATGTACAGTAATGGCCTCTAGGGCATACATATAACTAACTATCTCCCACTTGCACTAGGGCCATCTGTAGCAGTGGTTGCAGTATCTCATACTCAACCATCCCATAAAAGTCTCTCTCTGGGAATAGGCCTTTGTGAGTGGATCCACCGTGTTGTCCTCTGAGTCTACTCTCCTAACCTCGATCACTTTGGAGATCAGTCATCTCCATGATCAGGTGATACTGCCTTAGAATATGTCTGGATCACTGATGGGACGGACGTTCCTTGGCATAAGCCACAACTCCATTGTCACACAATGGGAGGAACTAAGTTCATCTCATGAACAAATATACATCCAGACTGCCTCTTTGGTAGCATCTTAAGTAGCGATGTATCCAGCCTTTATCGTCTAGTATGCCATGGTATCTAGCTTGGAACTCTTCCAACATACCGTCCCTTTACTGAGGGTAAAGACAATGCCTGCGACTGACATTCAGTCGTCCTTATTACCCTGGAACATTTCCAGTGATTCTCCCCAGGATCAATTGATACCATCTCACTACAACTAGTGAGTATCCTAACATCCATTTAGATCTATCTCATAGATCCAAACTCCGGATTTAGGAGGTATCATTTTGATACTTATGGAGAATCCTTGTGATAAGCGGAGATTGACCGAGCGTAGCATAGGAAACTCCTTCCCCATCAAGAGTATGTCATCCATGTACTCTACGAGGATTACTACCATACTCCCTACTACCTTTTTGTATATACTAGGTTCATCAACCATTTTGATGATGTCAAACTCTTTGACTAACACATCAAAACAGACGTTCCAACTCCGCGATGCCTGCTTTATCACATAAAACATCTTGCACACATTTCCGCTGCTCCCACTGTTTACGAAGCCCTCTGGCTGTGTACTTATAGACGTTCTCTTCTAAAACTTCATTTAGAAAAGCAGTCATGGCACCCAACCGCCAGATATCGTAGTCATGGTATGTAGCTGTGGCAAGTAGGATCTGGATGGACTTAAGCATAGCCACTGGACAAAGGTTTCATCATTATCCACGCCTGGCCAATGACGAAAGCCTTTAACAAGTCTAGCTTCGAAAGTCTCAACCTTTCCATGTACACTAAGTAATCTTCTCAAGATATACTTGCTCCTGATGGGGATTTAACCCTTCAGATATAGCAACCAAAGTCTATACTTTGTTGGTGTATAAGGATTCCATCTCAGATCGATAAGCATCCAGCCATTCTTACAGAGTCCCACTCTTGATGGCCTGCTCGAAACTAGTTGGGTCATCATCTCATGACGCAATCCTCGTTCCCACTGTCATAGAGAAACGGAAGTTTCTCTCAGGTGGGTGAGGATCCCTACTAGATCGGTGGAGAGGCTGAGGTTCGTTGGTTGCTATAGAATCCTTTGGTTCTGTCAAATCATCAGCTGCAGTTTTATATAGCTGGAACCTTTCCAGTTCTACAGAACTGACCTTGCCTCGATCTTGTCCGGATTTTGCTTTTAGACATAGGCCGGACAACCCCAAATCTTAACTGACTTAAGAGATGGGCTCTTCCCTTACCATATCACATATGAAGTGGTAGGCATCTGATTTGATTTGAACCCTATTCAATAGGTATGCAGTTTCTTAAGTGCATAACTCCTAAAAGGAAACAGGAAACTCAGTAGTACTCATCATAGAGTGCACCATATCTCATAGGGTGTGATTGCTCCGCCCCGATACAACGTTGTGCTATGGTGTATTCGGAGGAGTAATGCTGAGAGAGAATCTCATTCTCCTTTAGAATAGTCCAGGATTTCCGTGCTTAAGTATTCTCCTCCTTGATCTCATCAAAGGACGTAATACTTATACCCGTATTGGTTCTCTACTTCTAACTTATATTCTGTGAATATCTCAAAAGGTTCGGACTTTTGTTTCAACAGGAACATATGTCTGAATTTTGAGAGATCATCAGAGAATGTAATGAAGTAAAAAGAACCGGTCTTGGTATGTGTAGACAGGGGACCTTCATACATCAACATGTATCATCCCAAGAGTTCACTACCTCTTTCTCTGCTTCCAATAAACGGAGCTATGGTCATCTTATCTCTGTGACATGACTGGTAAGTTTCACAAGATGTAAATTCAAACTAATTTAAATATGCATCTATATGTAACTTAGCTAGTCGGGTCGCATTGATATGACCTAGTCTACAATACCTCAAGAAGGAATCGTTCAATTATGAACTCTTCCTCTTGTGTGTGTTCTATATACTAAGAACTGTAGTTTGATTTAGAACATCAATGCTTTTAGATAACGTGCCTGAACCGATCAACTTTTGATATAGGAAATGTTCAAAACATTATCCAACAATACAAAATTTTATCATTTCTTTACTAATAAAGAGACTGATATGATTTTTTATATCTGGTTCGGTATCTAATAACATTTGTTCAGAATCAATGTATTGGTAATACAGGATGACAGTGACCAGCAGACTTGGCTGCAACACTTGCCCCGTTTTCTGCCTCATGAAACATATCACCCGTTCTCAGTTCTCTACCTTTCTGTAGCCCTATGTAACAGATTACATATCTGGGATCCTGATCCGGTATCAAATACCCAGGACGTAGAGGATACTGAGAAACAGTTCTTTATAATGAACACACCCGAAGATGATGCATCAGCATGCACTCTCTTCGTTTGGGCGGCACGGGAATTCTGGTATTCCCCTATTTCCTACTCTGTCTTATAACAATTATAAGTTGGAGCGGGACCAACGTTCCCCAGCTCTGTATAACAAGCGGGTTCGGTCAATATTTCCGTTTTATTATCTTGATTAAGGCGTGACATGGTCGCTATCTGGAGAGAGAGAGAAGAAAACACTCAGCGTGCGCTCTTGCAAGATCAGATTGGTTATTATTTTATCTAATCAGGATGGCTCCCACTGTTTTTATCAAATCTTCCTTCAAACCCTAAAAGGAAAGACTAGCTGGGATTAATTACACGCTACAAGTTCGCCAATCATTCAGCCAGACCAGTGTCGGTACTTTGAGGGAGGTTCCCCGTGCTTTCGCACGGACCTAATTATAGTAAACCTCATTTTCCCAGAGGCGTAACCCCGTTGACACCTTTCTAGACACCTACTTGATCGGCTAATTGTAATGTGTAAAACTCTCCCAGGAGTAACTCTTACTCGCAGCGGGTATCGGGATCCAACTATCTCATAGAAGGTATGCAATATCATTGCAAATTTCAACACTTGAAATTCCCGATAATTTTGCCCCTAGCACCCTATGACCTTGACGGAGGTCAACAAATCATAGGCTACTAGTCAAGTTCAACCCGTCATTTCTTGATTGAATCAAACCCACCCGCACGACCCTTGACGGAGGTCAACAAGGTCGCACGACTACCCTAATCCAATCTGCATCATATGCATAAGCAGATAAATACTAGTTAGCTACCGCACACTACGCCTTGACGGAGGTCAACAAACGTAGCACGAATACTAAGTAGGACTTATCTGAAATGACGGAGGGCTACGACAGGTTTTTCTGAAAACCTATTGCGTAATGAACTTGATATCGTTGTAGAATCGAATGAATTTTGAAATGGAGTGTTTTTGAGGTTTTTCTAGTTTTGCTAAAGGGGTCACTCCCGGTGAAGGGATCGTCGGCCCTTTCCTCATCGAATAAGGTGCAGGATATATCATATATACCGCTGTGCAAAGCAAAAACTATAGAAGCAATCAAAAGACAAACCGAGGGTTGTAGCATCTGCCAGTTATTGCTAAAGGAGTCACTCCCGGTGAAGGGATCTCAGTCCTTTCATTATCGAATAAGGTGCAGGATGTTCTACAAGAAACACCGCGATGCAAAGCAAGAACTGTAGCTACCTGTTTTATTTAGAAATTCGATTCCACAACATCTTAGGTTTCTTTTCTTTCATTAATCATATTAATGAAGTCCCATCATTTAAATCACCTAAATATCACAGATAAATACGACGTACACTTATGCCATCCGCATTCGCCTCAATGTCCCCTCGTGCACCGTTAGGTTAGGTAACTAACGGCAGAGCGGGGCAGGGCTAGCGCGGGTGTAAAACATAAGTAACGTCTATATAATATATCATATATACTATATACAGTATTTATCACAGAACATATCAAATGATCACATCACAGATATCGCAGCAGAAGAATCATATGAAACATTGGATATACTAGGACGTCCGTGTTTTCAATACGAGCCAGTATAAAACACGGATTCCACGGTCGTGATGAATAGCCAATCCCACACCCCTAGACCCCTATGAGAGCGGCAAGCAACCCCACCAATTCTAGAGTTAGGAGACCCGGACTCGACTCCTCGAGTTGGTCTCCCACTGGACTCCAGAACCCGGTTACTCGTGCTCTCCTCCTTGGGTCTATCCTAGTGCGGAAAAGTAAATAATATACAAATGGTGACATCTTCCGCAACTTGGAAGTGCCCCAATAAAAGAATATTACATACAAGTTTTTACATGAATGAAAAAGAAAAACACTCATCTCACATAAAAAAAACCCGGCTATTCAAACACGACGATCCAATATAACATATTCAGCAACACATAATATCACATGTCATCAACGTAAGTAAATATGCGCATCCCAATTGTCGTTGACATATAGCAACGAAACCGGCGATATCACATATTACACTTACGGTCACAGAAAAGAAAGTGGAAAACTACAACAGTTGGAATCCACAATCTCTTTAGACATCGCATGCCTAACCATCTGAATTCCTTAGACATCACATGCCTAACAATTATAAACCCCGCATTTTAGTCTCATTATCGAAAACACTTTTCAATATCAAGTCGGGCAATTCAACAAGATTCCCGACATTTTGATCGAATGCTCGTCGCAAACTTTAGTAGACGGCCGCACCCCCGATACCGTCGACGAAGTGCACCAAGGCGGAACACCGCTGCTGCGAGCACCTGAACGGATGCTTTCGGCGACAGGGTTCTTCTACAGTCACTTGGTCGGGGCTATGGGGTGTAGCTGTCTATTAAGTTTACCCGGTGAGTATCCGCGTACGCTACGTGATTGCGATGGATTTTTGATCACATCAAAATTCCGTGGCAACCGATCAAGTGAGACTAAAGTGCTATGTTTATAACATTCATATCAGTTATCTCATAGCTACTTGTGGATTCCAAGTATTGTATCACATTCCAGATAAATAGAAAATGTTAAACTTTCCGATCGAACAATCAAACACCCAAGTTTTCCCGAAACAGATCAACACATGATATAAGTTTAAAAAACATTCACTTCATGCCTCAATACCAACGGTCCAGCCGTAGAAGGGTCAAGCCAACGTCTCACATGTGGCACGCCGTACTGCCCCAAACCCTAAGGTTCAAAGGGCAGTTCAAGACGGTCACATAATCGAGTTAAGGTTTGTTGTCTTCTAGAGGGTCCATCGTGTTACTTGCACTACTTAGAACGTTATTAAATCACGAAAAGATCCAACACTTGGAAATTTCCCGACAGGGGAAAAAGTGGGTATTTATATCCGGTCAAACTTTTTAACATGTTCTAAAATGTCCGGAAAAACAATAACGAATTTAAAATTCCCGATCGACTCGACGATTACAAAATAAACCCTAGAATACTCAACTCTTGAGTCAGATTAAAAATACCCATAAAATAGTAACCACAGAGAAAAGAATTACGGTGCAAAAATACTTCCCTAATACCCTTAACCTGCCGCGGAACCGTCGCCAAAGGTGGGTAATAGCCGCGGTTCCGCGACCATTTTAAAGAATTGGAGGCTCGTTTTTCACCATAATTCATATTTTACCCTGCTGAATTTTTCAGGTATTTTTAATTCGGAAAAATCACAGATTTTAAAAAATGACCAGAGAGGGGTGTATTTTGTCGTATTTGGGTTCGATCGGGGTTTTAACGTCGTTAACGCATCGCCTAATGCTCTAGCTAGGCTCTGGTACCACTGTAGGGTTCTTAGGCACACTAATTAGGTCTCACAAGGCATCAACCATGCCAAATTCAAAATTTTCTATGCCGAGAAAGCCTAAGCATGATCGTTAACTAGAGAATAGGCGAAACTACAAGCTAGTAAACAACTTTACTGCAAAGTGAAAGGGGCTACAACCTTTGTAGATCCGGTCCTCCACTTCCTTAGCTCCATGATGACGTCCCTCCGCTGCGATCATCGGATCCCGGACTCTAGCAATGGTTTCGTCGAAGAAATGATCGGGCTAGGTCGTCGACTTCGAGGCCGAAGATGATCTACGTCGAGGCAACTCAAGATCAAGCTCCAACTTCACCAAGTCATGAAACTTGTGAAGAAAACACCCTATACAACATGGCAAGTGGTAGAGGATGAAGAAATAGGAAGTGGGTTTACTTTTGATTTGGATTTCTCACTTGGAATCATCACTTAGAATTTTCTAGCTATGGTTTCTTCTCTTCATGAAGAAGATGAAGAAGAAGAAAGAAAAAGAATCATCAATAATAGAAAAACAAGTGATGGTTATTATAATGCAACCATGGTTAAGTGTATAGAATAAACTAGGGTTAGGTGAATGGTTAGGGTTAAGGAAAGAAACAAAATTGTCAAGCTTTCAAAGCTTCATGAAGCTTCAACAAAAAACAAAAGTAGCAACCATTTCATTTCTTGTCCAAATATAAATGAAAAGAAATAAATAAATAAGTAAATCAAACCCTAATCATTAACTTAATCATGGTTTAATCATACACACCCAAGTTTGCATGTATCATCAAACATGATACAAACTAGTGCACAAAACTATATCATATATACAATATGCACATTCAAGTGAGAAAGTAATCTTAAGTGAACCAATATTAGTTAATGTAAAGTAATATATCAAATATATAATTAAACATTAAATCATTAAATCAACACTTGATTTAACGATCCGGTCACATCGCATATGACCGACTAATATCCAATGTATCGACTTATCGAATCAATCCTCGATTTGATAACCAGGTTATATCGCATACAACCAATCGATACATTCATCGCGAGAATAGAATACGGTATCACATACACGCATTATTCTCGGTCCCGCACATATCTCATATGCGCTCCTATTTTGTTTCGCTTGAGCCAGGAAACCTCTGTGTAGGACTCTAAAGACTCGTCAATACGCCGGCAGCAGGTGATGATCATATCAAATACTCACAAGCCGCAAGCGGTCTGCTAAACGTAACGTCCACCTAGGTATTGAGCGATCAGAAGATCGACGAGCAAGCCCGCTCACACTCCTGTGAATCCCACCAGTAACACTTACCGTACAGTCTGGTCTGATCATCTGATATGTCACATATCTCGTCTAGGGGTGGTAAACGTCAGACCCCAATAGCTTGATAAGTCGTGTCGATATGAGGTCTATAACAGTTCGAGATACTACTGATAACACTTACCAGTAAATCTCAGCAACCCTGGCCAGGGATTTCCGGTTATAGCCAATCGAACACAGCGCAACATCAACTCCCTATACCGGGAGAGACGAATCCCCTCCTATCGCTCATTGCCTCCATGTGATTCGGGACTGTACCCAAAAACCACCGTTTTGCACGCCCTCTTGGACGTGGTAAGGTGGAAATTAAAGCACAGTGGGAATCACACAAGACTCTATGACGATCTCGGGTCTACAGACTAACCTGTACCAGTGTCACCAGAGAACTGCCATCTGACGTAAGGTATAATACCATCTGAGAGTTCTCGGCGAGTCCGTCCAGTGTACCCAGTCTCCACTGAGCACCCGTATATCATCTCTGATGTCAAACACCAATGGATATGGGATCATCCATCGCCCATCTATATGGGTCGAGAAGGTATACGCTAGTCTACTCTGGTATATTGATGCCCCGTCTCGATATACCTACGACTAGGGACCTTGAAGGATGTACTTATGGACTACCATGTCCCCACTAGTATGATCCGCATTATAGTCCAGGTAGTCAAGTACACATCCTAAGGGCTTTACCAATATGTAACAGAGAGACAATCAGTGTACACGTTAAGATAAAGAGCAACCAGATAGCATACTATTATGTCGAGCAAGAAAGTCCTCCCTATATATGTCCCAGCATCCACTACAATATACATCCTATGTACAGCAATGGCCTCTAGGGCATACATATAACTAGCACTGGAAGCTCATCCCAGCGGTGAAGGCATCCAAATGGTCTTTGGGGTCGGTCTTCTCATCAAACAGAGAGACCTTTGGGGGCTTGTTGCGCGAGGAGACGTGGACGACGAGCAGTCCCTCAGTAAACGGTTTGGTGAGTGAGTCAGTGGCGTACTCAGCCCCGTCGGCCAAGAGGTGACCTTCCCGGCGCATGCCCTCGATCTTCTTTTCGAGGGCGTTGAGTCGGCCGTGGTACCCCGAGGACTCGGCGCCCTGCGATCCCTGGCCTCTGCAGTGGGAGACCTGCGTCTGGGCATGGCCCCGGTTCCTCTCGATGAGGTTCCTCAGATCCCTGGGCGAGGTGTCCCTCGAGCCGTCGTGGCGAGCCCCTTCTGTGCGACTGTTGGATATAGTGCCCTCAAAGTCAATTATTGGATCGCAGGCACGTGATTGCAATGATTGAAGGAGGACCTATACCAGTAGGACAGTCTTACTCGAGATGATAGTATGCTATCTGGTTTATCTTTATCAAACGTGTACTGCTTTAGGTGACATGATATATCACTATTGCACGTTGATAGAGATTATTGGATTCTTGCTTGACTACCGACAGTATGATGGCGATCATATACGTGAGAGTTGGGTAGTCTATAAGCACATCCTTAAAAGTGGTCCCTAGTCGTGGGAGTTTCGAGACAGGGCATCGATACTCCGGAGTAGACTAGTGTATACAGTCGAGACCCCGACGAGGGGCGGTGGCCGGTCTCACAAGCCATTGGTGTCGGTTGGTTCACCTAAGATGTATACAGGTGCTCATTGGGTTATGAGTACACTGGACAGGACTCGCCGGGAACATGCTAGCTGGTTATTAAAACCTGTCGTCAGATAGCAATTCCCAGGTGACATGTGTACAGGTTAGTCTATCGACCTGAGATCGTCATTTGTCTCGTGTGAGTTCCCACTGTACTTTGATTATTACCCTACCACGGCTCAAAAGAGTCGTGCAAACAGGTTTTAGTTGGGTACAGTCCCAAGCCATATGGAGGCGGTGAGCGGATCGGCAGGGGATTCGTCTCTCCCAACGTTGGGAGTGAGATCGTGCTGTGTTTGGAGAGCCATTACACAAAATCCATGGCCATGGTAAGCGAGATTTACTGGTAGGTATTCCAGTAGTATCTCAGGGTGTTCTGGGCTACACTCCGACACAACTTATACCGCTTTGGGGGGTCTGATGTTTACCGGGTACCTAGGTCCGATATGCGATAATCATAGATGAACGGACCGGACTGTACGGATATTGTCACACATAGGCTCAGTAGGGTTACAGGATGAGTTCGCTCATCGAACTCCCTTTCACTCAATATATGGGCAGCCGTTATGTACAGCTAGTACCGCTGACGGCTTGTGGTTAAACCCACTGCCAGAGTATTGACGAGTCTTTAGAGTCCCTCACAGAAAGTTTCCCAGTTCGGGCGAAACGTTGTAGAGGTCGTATGGTTTTATGGCAGGGTTCGAACATATGCGTGAACTTGTGCACGTGTCATGGTTCGGATGGATAATACTAGCGGGCTTTGGTTTAAGCCGGATCCTAGTATTATACTGTGTAGATTTTGTCTCATTACATTTGTATTCGGTCGGAATACAAATGTGGGTATGTATATACGGTTGTAGGGTTATCCTGTAATTTATTACGGGATCGCTTTTGAAGTTGCCAGTTTTTCTCCGCTCGATTAAACATTGTTTTTAATGTTTAATTGATGGCTGATATTTGCTGCATTATTTTTGGCGAAATCACCATTCTTTGATTCGTGGCCGAAATTAGTGGAAGGGGTTTTCTGCAAATTTCAAAATTGATAATGGAGGGTTTTTTTGTGGTGAGAGTTGATGGTTGATGATGAGCGTTGAGGTGGTGTTTTTGTGAGGTTTTTTGTAGCTACTTTTTCTTTATGGTCACCACCTCTTGACTTGTGCTCACCCCTCCATTCCTCTTGGTTGGCCGAGCCTTCATTAGGCAGCCCCCCATGGTTGTTGTGAGGATTTTGATTCATTTCATCTTGCACAAAATCCTTAGCCATTCCAAAAAGCTCATTTCTCCATCTCCACTCTAAATGGCAACTTCGATTAACCCTCACCCAATCGCTTGGGTGCTTTGAGACAAAGTGTTCTACACTTACTCTACATCAACCTTGGACGCGTCGGCTAGCAAATTTCGTATTCGAGTTGCCTCGGTTCAGAGGCAAGAGCCCGTATAAAGATTCGTTGATATGGCACAGTTTTCGGCGAGGAGGAGATCGTAGATCGAGTGAGATCGGAGAGCGAGATTCGTCGGTGCATCCGCAACAAGTTAGGGGCAGAGGTTAAAGACCGAAGGACACAGATCGATCGGTATAATCTCGAAACCCCCTTTACAGTTTACTAGTTTATGGTTAATGGAACGATCCAGTTTTTGGGTTGTGGTTAGCGCCAGTTCGTAAAAAAATTTTGTTCCGCATTTGGCCTCGGAAAGACGGCCGGGGCGCTGCCGTATCCCAACATGGTATCAGAGCCACGCCATTAATCTTTACTAGCTTGTTCTAACATGTTTAAAAGCTCGATCGAACAAAATTTCTAAAACCGCATTTCCAAGTTCAAAGTTTCTGTCGAATTTTTTTTGTCGTCAAAAAATTATTTTGGTTGTGTCAGAAAATCAGGCAGGCTTTTCAAGACCACTGTAGAAATTTTGTAGAATGATTCTACAGTAACGCCGTGGAACCGCAGCCATACCCACATTTTTGGCCGCGGGTCCGCCGCAGGTGTGTGGCTTCATTGCACAATTTTTCTTGAGGTGGTCTTCTTTATGGAAATGTGGTTTCTGGAATTTTTAGTTTTGGCCCAGATTATTTTGAGTGCTGGATTTGTGCTTGGGGCCCACTTCGGGAAATTTTGTCGATCGAAATTTTAAATAAGTTAGTTCACAGTACTTATATTACTATTTGTGACCGTGAGCGGTAAATCTTGTCTAATTGCTATAGCTCTTTTAGACGGGTTTGCGAATGTGACATTCACGTTGATGTTCTGTGTTGTGCTGTGACGTTGAGCATTTGTCGTGGTGGATAGCTTGCGTGCAATGGTAGTGAAGTTTGGATATATTTGTACATTTGATATTGCGGGGCGAGCGTCCGACATGTGGACTGCCGTCACCGCCTGTTTGTATATTATTCTTTTGGGGAACGACCGGGTTGAGGTCGATGTACCCGTTGTATATATTTTCTTTTCTGTATTAGGATTACCCCGCGGTGGAGTGCACGGATAGCCGGGTTCTGGAGGGCAACGGGTCCGCATCTCATGGCTTTGAGAGGGAGGGGACCTCACTCTAGGATTGGCGGGCTATTCGCCGCACTCGTAGGGGGGTATAGGTTGACCCAAGGTGGAGTGCTCAAGTTACCGGATTCCGTGAAGTACTGGGTGGTCCATTCACGATGTTGAAAGGGGCTGCCTCGCTTCTGGTTTTGGCGGGTGACTTGCTGCACTCGTAAGGGTCTAGGTTTTCATTGCACAGGCTATCCACACCACCAGGGGAACGTCGGGTTTCATTTGTGGCTCTATGAAACCCGGGGCTCCCAGATTATCTGTTTTGTTCTGTGATACTTATTACTTTTCTGTGATGTTGCATTTATCACGCCTGGAGCGATTATTATATATTGATATATATACTAGTAGATGTTGTATATGTTTTCCACCCGCGCTAGTCCAGTCCCCGCTCTGCCGTTAGTTAAGTAACCTAACGGGTGATGACGGGACCCAGTGGCGAATGCGGATGGCATATACGTACATTTTATTTTCGTTCTTTTCTGGTGTGATTAATTGATGGGACTGCGTTGATTCAGATCAGTGCAAACAAAACAGATCTATACAGATGTTGTTGGAACAATTTTTCAAAAAACTGTTATTACAAGAACATTCTATTTTGTTTTGCATAGCGGTATTCGGTTGTGAATATCCAGCGCCTCATTCGACGAGGGAAGGGCCGAGATCCCTTCATCGGGAGTGACCCCTTGGACAGAGGTTTGCGTCAGGGTAATAACTTCACTATAGTCGATTACTTTTGCTTTGCATCGTGGTATTCAGTTGGAATATCCTGCACCTCATTCTACGGGGAAAGAGCCGAGATCCCTTCACCAGGAGTCACCTCTTTAGCAAATGTTTTCACTACTATATATTTGTAAAAGTTATGCAGTTCCTTCAATGATATCAAGTTCATTACGCTAAAGGTTTTTCGCCGAAAACCAGTCGTAGCCCTCCGTCATTTCTTACGAGTATTATTTAGTATTCGTGCTGCGTTTGTTGACCTAGTCAAGGCGTAGTGTTCGGTAACTAAGTGGTGCTTGTTTGTTGCATAAATAGGATTGGTTAGGACGGTCGTGTGACCTTGTTGACCTAGTCAAGGGCACGTACGGGTGGGTTTAATGCAATCCAGGATAATGACGGGTTGAAATTGACTAGCGGTTTATGGTTTGTTGACCTAGTCAGGTTCAGGGTAAAAATCACATCGGGAGTTTCTAAAGAAATTGAAACTTGCCAGGCATGCGCATACCTTCTGAAGTGTGATAACGTGAGTGGATTCCATCACGTTATCATGCGATGATAGTTGGATCCCGATTCCCACTGATGAGTTGGTTTACTCCTCGGGTGATCCCGACTAATTTTTCTTTCAGATTTGGAGGAGAATTTGAGGATACAGTGGAAGGTTTCCTGATTAGATAAAGTGATAACCATTCTGATCTAGGTTAGAGTGCACGCAGAGTGTTTCTTTTCTCTCTCTTTTTGGCTGCGACCATGACCCGACCCTAGACTATGACTCAGTAACCAAGTTAACCGAACTTTCTTAAAACACTGGCTTTTGGATTGTCTGAGTTGCATACATCATTGCCACTCCTTCTTTTACCCTTTGCATTTCTCCAAGACACCCCGTATCACTACGGACATCCACTTCCATTGGATAAATCCCTCGTATGGTTATATACGAACTCGAAGGAATTTGTTCCAGATTCGATGATGGATTCTGGTTCTGGAGTGATTGAATAGGACTATTCGGTTGTCTTTTCTTTTTACCTTCTCTCAGGTTATGAGGGCTCCAAGGATTAGGAGAGGGTACACCTATTACGCTTATTGGATAGTCTTCTTCAAAACAATAGGCAGCTGCCGAAAGGTAGGGAACAAAGAAAACCAATTAGCCTAAGTATGGTATACAGAAGGTAATAAGTAAAGACAAATAAATGGATTAGAAAGAGAGCAAAGTAAATTACGACTGCTATTCACGACCAAACCAAGTATTTCATTGCCACTCCTATTTCACATTTGTATTTCTCCGGAACACTCCGTATCACAACGAAGATCCACAGTTATTTGGATAATCCATCGTATGGTTATATACGAACTCGATGGAACTTGTTCCATTTCATGGATGGATTCTGGTTCGGGAGAAATAGAATAAGGTTTATTCAGTTGTCTTCTATCATCACCTTCTCTCAGGTTGCGAGTACTCCTAGAATTAGGAGAGTACACCTATTATGCTTATTGGATAGTCTTCTTCCAAACCATAGGCTGGTGTCGAACGGTATAGAAGGAAGAAAACCATTAAGCCTAACGATGGTGTACAGAAGGTAATGACTAAAGACAAATAAAGGGATTTGGAGAGATGGCAAAGGAAATATACGTTTATAGTCATGAATCTGGATAATGGAAGAGGCATTACTAGGAATACCCGGATACCCCTTCGAAACATATTCATGTTTCAGTTTCACTGTGTATTGTTAATAGAAAACTGATTTCCTAATTAGTCCTTACTCCAGGGTATGTATTTACCAGGTATGCTTCTCACATCTGTATGGTTTTAGAGATGATGAGTGGGAGTAAGTTATTGGGAATTAGGTGATTATCCTCATTATATCGGAATTCGTTGTAATTGGTGATGTTTGAGGAAATCGCCTAAGTACAGTTTTCAACCTACGACGCACAAGGTTTGAGTTATTCAACTCAGAGGACTTATACAAAGTATTGTATGTTGTTCAGTATCCATTAGGACAAAGGGGTTGCTCCTCGTACTATATTCTGTTTACTTGTGACTTCTCTAGTTTTAGACATGTGTTTCAGAGAAATACAAGGTCCAAGTTTGAGAAGTTATAGGTATAAGAATAAAGTAGAGAACCAGGTGTAGCAAGTATCGGGATTCTTCAAGGTGATCGAAGATGTAGATACTTTTGTATAGTATTTAGTTGATAGTAATGTTTTAGAGAACTTTCTTCTCTTTCAGGTTACTCATAATTGGATGTACTCCTAAGTTGGGTAATGCTGATCGGCCTCTCTCCATTTAGTTGACATGCTCTGGAGACAGCTGCATGATTTGAATCTGGTTCCAATTAAATCAGTGCATCTGTTTCTATATTGTATATAGAATAGATCATATCTTAACGATGTTAAGGTATATGGAGTTGTCCGGCTTATGCTTAAAACCAGACTCTGGATAACTCTAGGCACGTTTCTGTAATGGCAGTTTGTGGGTTGACCCTGGCTTAGACGAGGGTTGATTTTCTACCATCTGGAAGATCAATAGTGATATTGTTCTTGACTCGCCATATTTTTAGTAAAATGGGTTTTTCAGAAAACAGTAGTGGGAGTATGGTAGAACTGGAAGAGATTCCAGAACCGCAAACGATTACGGAAAATTTAATAGGACCTAAAGATTCAATCAGGTTTGACATTCCATTAGCCACTCCGCAGATATGGTGGGTAACCTCAGACACCCGAGAGGTACTCCGGTAGCCTCAAGGACGGTGACAGGGAGGTTCTTGTTTACCCAGACTTGCCATTACTGCTGTTCCAGACTATGAGACCCGGCAGGAGGATAAGTATAGCGTCGTTCTAAACTAGTTTTAGAAGTGCACGTGTATATTATTCTGCTAGAGGGTTGTCTTAGTCAGTGGGAGCAGCGGAAGCAGAGTGGACAAGAAGCTTATGTCTATTTATAGACTAAAGCAGATATAGCGGAGATAGATCATCTATTTTTGATGTGATAGCCATGGGCTTTGACTTCATCAGAATAGGGGATGGATCTGTTAAGAAAGTAGTAGGGTGTGATGTCCTGGTATTTGGATGAAATATACAGAGTAGGAAGTAAAATTCCTATACTACGACGGTTATACTGTGGTTGTCACACAGTGTTTTCTCCACATAGGATATGGATATTATTTTAGACATTCTGGTTACTAGATCTATGGTTTTAGATCTAGATTTGGGTAGTTTCCCAATCTGGGTACTTAGACTGCATTCTAAAGGTATTTAGAATGGACGACTCCTGGCATGGTGGTGTACCAGCAGGTGATGGAGTCACCCTCTCTAAAGGTGTCTTAAAGACTAAAGGGGAGATGGATGCGCATGATTGGCATATCACTTGCTTAGGCAATTGAGTTGATCATAGGATGTCAAGTACCACACCATGTGTTGTTTTTGCACTAGATGCAATAAGTTGATATTGATCCAATCCTGGAGGAATGTTCTGAGGCAGTTTTAGTTGACGATACAGTCCTGGAGGAACGTTCGGAGGCAGTTTTAGTTGATCCAATCCTGGAGGAACGTTCGGAGGCAGTTTTAGAACATAAGTGAATGTTCTAAGGATATGATAATGATAGCCTCCTTCGGGAGACAGTTATCATTCCAGGCTTCTAAGGTGACCTGGATGACAAAGTGACTGTCAGAGTTATAGTTTTCCCTCTGACGAAGGGCAGTAGTTTGGACAGCTGGTCCAAGCGGAGACTGAGGGGGCATGGCACAGGATACTGATTAAGTTTAGTTGACGATACACTCTAAGAAGTTTGGATTTGGAGTTCATTCGTGAACTAGGTCCCATCAGATTTCCAGACATATTCTAAGACAGATATTACTCATTTCGGGAGATGGGTTTCTCCGCGAACTTGAGATGTAGAGAGATATAGAAAGAAACATCAGAGCGGATCCACTCACTGAGGCTATTTCTCGAACACAATAGTTTTATAAACGAGCTTTGTGACACTGATTAGTAGAGGAGTTGAGTGTTCGATATCATACGGGCTGTGAGTATGCGATATCGCAATAATTAGCCTTAAGTGCAAGTGGGAGATTGTTGGATATAGTGCCCTCAAAGTCAATTATTGGATCGCAGGCACGTGATTGCAATGATTGAGGGAGGACCTATACCGGTAAGACAGTCTTACTCGAGATGATAGTATGCTATCTGGTTTATCTTTATCAAACGTGTACTGCTTTAGGTAACATGATATATCACTATTGCATGTTGATAGAGCTCATAGGATTCTTGCTTGACTACCAGCAATATGATGGCGATCATATACATGAGAGTTGGGTAGTCTATAAGCACATCCTTAAAAGTGGTCCCTAGTCGTGGGAGTTTCGAGACAGGGCATCGATACTCCGGAGTAGACTAGTGTATACAGTCGAGACCCCGACGAGGGGCGGTGGCCGGTCTCACAAGCCATTAGTGTTAGTTGGTTCACCTAAGATGTATACATGTGCTCATTGGGTTATAAATACACTGGACAGGACTTGCCGGGAACATGCTAGCTGGTTATTAAAACCTGTCGTCAGATAGCAATTCCCAGATGACATGTGTACAGGTTAGTCTATCGACCTGAGATCGTCATTTGTCTCGTGTGAGTTCCCACTGTACTTTGATTATTACCCTACCACGGCTCAAAAGAGTCGTGCAAACAGATTTTAGTTGGGTACAGTCCCGAACCACATGGAGGCAGTGAGCGGATCGGCAGGGGATTCGTCTCTCCCAACGTTGGGAGTGAGATCGTGCTGTGTCTGGAGAGCCATTACGCAAAATCCATGACCATGGTAAGCGAGATTTACTGGTAGGTATTTCAGTAGTATCTTAGGGTGTTCTGGGTTACACTCCGACACGACTTATACCGCTTTTGGGGGTCTGACGTTTACCAGCTCCCTAGGTACGATATGCGATACTCATAGACGAACGGACCGGACTGTACGGATATTGTCACACATAGGCTCAGTAGGGTTCCAGGATGAGTTCGTTGATAGGACTCCCTTTCACTAAATACATGGACAACCGTTATGTACAGCTAGTACCGCTGACGGCTTGTGGTTAAACCCACTGCCAGAGTATTGACGGGTTTTTAGAGTCCCCCACAGAAAGTTTTCCAGTTCGGGCGAAACGTTGTAGAGGCCGTATGGTTTTATGGCAGGGTTCGAACATACGCGTGAACTTGTGCACGTGTCATAGTTCAGACGGATAATACTAGCGGGCTTTGGTTTAATCCGGATCCTAGTATTATACTGTGTAGATTTAGTCTCATTGCATTTGTATTCGGTCGGAATACAAATGCGGGTATGTATATACAGTTGCAGGGTTATCCCGTAATTTATTACGGGAACGCCTTTTGAAGTTGCCAGTTTTTCTCCGCTCGATTAAACACTGTTTTTAATGTTTAATTGATGGCTGATATTTCCTGCATTATTTTTGGCCAAATCACCATTCTTTTATTCCTGGCCGAAATTGGTGGAAGGGGTTTTCTGTAAATTTCGAAATTGATAATGGAGGGTTTTTTTTGCAGTGAGAGTTGGTGGTTGATGATGAGTGTTGAGGTGATGTTTTTGTGAGGTTTTTTGTAGCTACTTTTTCTTTATGGTCACCACCTTATGCCTTGTGCTCACCCCTCCATTCCTCTTGGTTGGCCGAGCCCTCATTAGGCAGCCCCCCATGGGTTTTGTGAGGATTTTGATTCATTTCATCTTGCATAAAATCCTTAGCCATTCCAAAAAGCTCATTTCTCCATCTCCACTCCAAATGGCAACTTCGATTAACCCTCACCCAATCGCTTGGGTGCTTTGAGACAAAGTGTTCTACACTTACTCTACATCAACCTTGGACGCGTCAGCTAGCAAACTTCGTATTCGAGTTGCCTCGGTTCAGAGGCGGGAGCCCGTATAAAGATTCGTTGATGTGGCGCAGTTTTCGGCAAGGAGGAGATTGTAGATCGAGCGAGATCGGAGAGCGAGATTCGTCAGTGCATCCGCAACAAGTTAGGGGCAGAGCTTAAAGACCGAAGGACACGGATCGATCGGTATAATCTCGAAACCCCCTTTACAGTTTATTAGTTTACGGTTAATGGAACGATCCGGTTTTTGGATTGCGGTTAGCGCCAGTTCGTAAAAAGTTTTTGTTCCGCATTTGGTCTCAGAAAGACGGCCGGAGCGCTGCCGTATCCCAACAGCGACCCCGTCGAGGGAGGGGGCGTCTGTCATGCCTGTGGGCAGGCGAGGTGATCGACATCTCCTCAGGAGGTACGGGTTGCGAGGAGGCTCGAGGCGAGGCGTTCCGGCGGCGGACCTTGGTGTGGAGCCGTGGGGCGTCCAACGGGCCTCATGGAGTATCGGCCCATGAGATCCGTGGTCTGGAGTCGGAGCCTTCTGGAGGCGGAGGAACGGCGATCTGGGGCCCAGGCCCGGCCGTTTGGACGCGAATGAGCGCCTCTACGAGGGATTGCAGCCGATCTATTCGGCTGGCGAGGGCGTTGATGATGGTCGCCGGAGAGGGTTCATCCGCGCCTACTGTGAGGGGGAGGCGGCGGCTGGTTCCCGAATCTTCAGGATGGTTGCTTGCCATGTGGACGGAGATCGGAAGGCCAACTTTGTTTTTATGGAGTTTGCGTTCCCACAGATGGCGCCAGCTGTGGGAGGTCTTTTTTGGGTCTCCTTCAGATGTTGTCTTCCGTCGATCTCCCGGTGGATTCTGGAGGTGATCTCCTGTTGCGTGTGGGTCTCAATGGGTTTGGAGGAGATTGATGACTTGGGGAGTTTAGCGCCGAGTACCTGCAAAGAAGTCCCGGGATCGTTTGGTACCACCGAGGATCCTCCGACGATCAAGTTAGTACTAGATCCAAGCAGCGTAACGGCTAAGTGGAGTAAAAAATGGCTTACTTGACCCCTCTATGATGGGGGTTTATATAGTGGTGGTGGCACGCAGCAGCAGGTCCGAGAATCTCGCCGGCAGTTATGCTCCCGACGTCACGCCCGCGCGAAGGACGGATCGTCCATTAATGGGGATCGTGATTGGCGTGGAACGTGGGATATGACTGGCGGAGAATCTGCGCATGGCGAGATTTGCGGAGCGGGGGTTACGCCCGTGAGCGGTGGAGTTGGTCGGAGGACCGAGGAAGACGTCCTCGGCTGGGGAGCTCGGGGGCGAGCGAGAAGACCGAGGAGTCTTGGTCTTGTGGAAGCTCGGGGCGAGCTGAGAGGCCGAGGAGGCCCATTTGCAGGGGGCCCCGAGGAGGGCCAGCTCGCGCGTGTAGGTCGGGTACATGGGCGGCCTGGTCGGGGTCTTTTTCTTTTGAGTTCTGAAACACGTCATCTGCCACGTGTCCTGGGGGTCGCCAATATTGAGCATCACCAATAGTGCAGTCAAGCATTCCATCCAAAATAATTCACACTCCTCACACGTGTTGAGGCTTGAGGTTTTTTTTTACTGCAGACGCATTATATCATTGTAAAGCGAAAATACAATGCCCTGTATTTTTGAGTGCTAGGCACAGTGTCTAAGTCAAGACTGAACTTTTATGAGATACATGGCTTTCCGCGGAAGAAAGATCAAGATATAAAAATAAAAAAGGGGTTTGATAGTTCTCAAGAGCATCAGGTATCAACATGGGTGAATAACGGATAAAGCAAAATGCATGGATTTTATTGGCTCTGCATTCGCAGAGTGAAAGCTTATTTACGGTCTGCACCAAATTGCCAATAGATAAATAATTACTGATTAGTTAGAGAGCCATGGATAAAAACACTTCTGTAAGCAGAGAAGTAATTCAATGGCTCTTGGCTTTCCCTTCTGGTAAGGTTTGACCATGGAAGCTACTAGTTGGAGGACGTTGCCAAGATGAATAGCTTTCAGATGCCTGCTCTGCTTTGAATTTTTTTCCCAATTATTAATATAATATAATTGCACCAAACACTTGTGTAGTTTACCCGGATAGCACTTATATTACATCAAGTAGTTTATTAGCATAAACACCCCTCACCTAATAATTAAAAACCCTTGAAAGCTATCGATGTCAACTCTAAACAACTCAAGTGGTTATTTAATTTAACTTTAGGATTTTTTTGGGTTCTTTGGAGTAGAAATTTTGAGTATTTCTTTTAAAGGGTTTTAATCCTTAAAAAGAGCATAAAGAAGGGGTGTTTGTGCTAATAAATTGCTTGAGGGGTACGAGTGCTAAAAGGGTGAACTACTGGGGTGTTTTGTGAAATTAACCCAAAAAATATGATAACAATAATGTCTCCTCTTATTGCTTGCATTTTAATTGGATACATGCACGGTTTCCAAGGGATGCATGAAACCGTGGGATGCATACTGTTAGCTTTTCTTATATTTGCAGTTTTCAAAAAAAAAAATAATAATCTATAATTTAGCGTGCTGCATTGTCAGGGATGGCATTATGTGAACACCAGCAGTTTTAGCAGTGATCCGCAAGAGAAAGGTATGCATGTGGGCTGGTTTCAGTGTATATGAGAGCTGTTTGGCTTCGTGCTCTTCTAATGTCATTTTATTATGAGTGCAAGCCACAATCCGGGGGGACCAGAATATGATTGGGGAATTAAGGTAATTTCTTCTTCACTGTGCCACTGCATTCATTTTTTCTTTTAAATTTTTTAAGACGAGGACTTAATAAAAAGTTTTGGTATTTCTCAACATTTACTTCCACATAAGGATTCTGTATATTGAATTTGGGAGCTACCCTTTTTGGTTAGAAAATTAAACTTGTTGAACCCTTTCCCTAAAAAACATTGTGGTTTTCTGAATTCTATGAGTCACTTTCAGAGATTACCATCACGAGTCCATCTCCAAGGACCCATCTCACATGAACAAGAACCAATTTCTCAAATGATATTAAAAGAATACAACATCGAAGAAGTATATCGGAACAAGCAGTAGTTAAACATGCCGTCACACGGCAGCGGTATCACTCTTTCCATGTATAACAACGTTTGTTCAAGACGCAAACATCCCACATATAACTGTTGTCGATTACTGATCTAAACAAAAGCGGAGAAAGAGAGTTCAAAACAAACATTTAATATGGTTCCCCTAACATTAAGGGACACCAAAAACATAGAATGGGCTGAATTGGTGCATTGTGGCTATCCACCAGCCACAGAGGGCAGTAACACTAAACTAACTTGTTTGAAGTGAATACAAAGTTTCTTTGTTCTCAAATGGCAGGCAACTCACATCCAGATCACTGCAATGCAAAATTTGAAACACAAAATCAGAGATATCCCGAGCAAGTAAATGGGTAAATGGTACTCCATCCACAAAACAAAAGGAATTTGCTCCTTCCGGCTTATGTAAAATCACAAACTTCAACTAAGCGTCGGATCACACAATTTCTCAACCTCTACTGTTGATGCTGCTGCTGCCTTCTTGCTCGGCGAGCACATTCATCGAACGATCTCACTACCTCAGCACACTTCAATGGCTGATTCAGATTTTCATAGTAGCACTCTTTGCATGCCTCTTTCTCGACTTCACAGGGCACAGATTTTTGAGAAGGCGGCTTGAACTCCTTCTCCCGCAGCTCTTTAGCTCTTTGAGTGAGCCCTTGAGTCATGTTGGTATCCTGCTGCTCTAACTTCTTCAGCAAGCTCTCGCTCTCTTTGAGCACGGACTGGATGGCTTCCAGCTCAGCAAGGGCAATGGGAGCTGGGGGTGGTGGAGGCGGAGGCACAGGCAAGAACATAGGGGTTTGCACGGGCCATGCATTGGTATTTTTAGGTGCAGCAGAAGGTGGATCGAACTTGGTTTGATGCTTATGTGGTGGCTCTGGGGTTTTTGGTGTTGGCTTCTTGGCTTTCTTCTTTGGTGCCGCACTGTCTCTAGCAAGTTTGTTGACTAGGTTGGTGCTGATTTGAATTGTGTATGATACGTCCATTGCAGCACTTTGTATAATCTAATAAAAATTCCAAAAAGAAAAAAGCGGGGATACTATGAGTTAGATTGAAATGAAAGGGGGGGAAACATCATTGACAAATGAAAAGTATTGTTTCTATGAGATATATGAATACAAGCATATCATGAAGTAGTCATATAATCATCTACTATACTGTAATAATGTATCAAGCAATCCATGACAAATTCTTCTGTCATTTTTCAAAAACTAAATCATATTTATTTCCTCAGAGATAATTAATGGTCAGATCATAGAAGTGGAAGGCAAGAAAAAGCTTAAATATTTCAGCACAACAATTATGATTAGAAATTAACATCAGTAACAGCAACCATGGGAGTGCAATATTTTGGCCAATGCAAACAACGTGAAGCACAATACATTACCCCTAAGAGATGAATGAAACTGTGTTCATAGGTTACTTGGCGAAAGTTATTGCAGATGAATCAAGCTTTAATGTGAAGTAATATAACTCGGCTTCCACCAACTGCTGATGGATGTCGTTGGAATTTGCATCAGTGTCATGTGTTTGCTTTTGATGGTTCAACTATTGAAAAAATTGGGAAAGTGAGGACTGTGGAAACGCAACAAGGAAAAAGTTCTTGCCAGTTGGAAGTTAAAACATAAACCCAGGACAGAAAAAAAACACTATGCCATTAGGCTAAATAAATACTTCTGCAAAGTAACAATTGATCCCTTTTTCAACTGATTAATTTTTTAAGAAGAGGAATTCAGTAACTACTTTTCAAAATAATATTAGATGTGAAAAAAAATTAAAAAATAAACAATTAACTTCCTAGTGATTGTTAACCTGGTAAGTTTGTATTAACGATATATGTTTGAGAAGAAGTCGCAAGATGGAAGAAGGCGGCCCATGGTGACTTAAGGAGAAAATAAATAAACAAGCAGGGACCTGACATATTGATGACCAATTGCTTCCTCAAGGACAACTCAAGTTCATGCAGAGATGACTACTAATTAACAGATGTAATGTCGTTGGATATGCAATGCATGTCCAACTACATGCAGATTTAACTACATGTCCAACTACATGCAGACCTAATTGGTAGCTGCCCCTTAATTTGCATTCTTTCTTCTTTCTAACAGCTCGACAACTTCATAAAGTCATAAACTAAACATTGATTGTGTGTTCTACAGCCTTTCCTTTTCATACCATTGTTTTTCTCCCCTTCGACATCTTTAATCTATTTCATGCCAGGTAAAAATAATATAAGTCCAGTACAGTAGACCTGACTCGGTCATAGTATCAGAGCAACTTTTTTGAACTCATCATGCACAAAAAATTGAGAGGTTAAATAAAGATCAAGTTCTGTACCCGCAAACAGACTATATTATAGAGAACTGCATGAAAACACTGTGTAATATGCAAAAAGAAATTAGGTATTACACAAATATATATTTTGTTTGCATTGTAAGTGGTCTAGAAGTGATACAGAGGTTAAATGAATGCATTCCAAAGATAACAGAGGTAGCCCCAAAAAAGATAGATGAGGGACAATCAGTTGAGATGATTTGTGATGTGCAACTCAGGCTCATAAGTGCTCCAGTTAAGAGAAATTGAAGAAAAAAAATAGTTAACAAAGCTGCAAGAACTAGAGGTGGGTCTATATGTACATTGATGAAGGCAATTAAAATCGGTAGGTTAGTTGTGCATCTAAAACAGGAGATGACTGATCAATGAAAAAAGATTCATGTAGTTCCAAAAGTTTGTGCTAAAGGATTGCTGCTGCTGCTGTTGGCTTCATAAAATACAACATATAAGCACCACTCAAGGATACCTATTCCTATCACATATGCAAATTTTCCTCAATGTATGAGCTCATGGTTTGTAACTATATGTCCAGAGTGTCGTTCCATAGTTCAACATAAAACCAATGCAAGCATTCCCTTGTCATAACAGAGAACAGAAAGGGCATTTGGTAGCATATTTTTCTATTGAGTAAATGGGGAATTGCTAATATAATGTTAGCTTTTCTACTACAACAAAATGTACACCAAATGTCACTGCCGGGATGTACTAGCAGCGGCATGTGTTTAAGTTGTGCTTGAAGGATAGATCACCACTGCTCCCCTTAGCTTGAATATACTACCAAAACTTACAATGAACAGTTGATTTATTTCAGGACTTCTAATGCTCTTTTAAGTCCGGATGAGAAAGGGTGAGAGTTATGGTAGGCTTGTGACAGCTAACATAAAACTTTGCCACATTCTATGACATGAACCACCATAAGAATATCGTTGGGGCTTCCAACCACTCAGCGAGCGCTACATCGGATCCCGGATGTAGTGTCAAGTATGCAAGGGTTTCTAAGCCGTCGTCCGGAAACGACGCGCTTCATCAGATCCCGGATGTAGTGTCAAATAAGCAAGCGTTTCATAGGATCCCTCTAGCCTCTTGGAACATAGGTTCCCTTACGGATAGATTAATAAAATTAGTGGATGCAATGATTAGGAGGAGAGTTAGTGTTATGTGTTTGCAAGAAACTAAATGGCTTGGTATAAAAGGTAGAGTTAGAGCCCTGAGAGTATAAGTTTTGGTATACGGATAGAGATAAAAAGCGTAATGGGATAGGCATAATCATAGATAAACGGTTGCTTGAGGATGTAGTTAAAATTAGAAGAAAAGATGATGCGATTATACTAGCTAAGCTTATTTTAGATGGGGAGATCCTTAATATTATTAGTGCTTATGCACCACAAATAGGTCTTGATGATGCCAATAAGAGTCAATTTTGGGAAGATTTAGACGAGATGGTGCAAAAGATACCAAGTAGAAAGAAGTTTTTTATTGGTGGGGATCTCATTTGACATATAGATACTAATCGTAGTGGATTTGATACTATTCATGGAGGTTTTGGTTTTGGCCAGAGGAATAAAGCAGGTAACTCGATTTTAGATTTTACCTTGTCTTATGACTTGATCTTGGCAAATACTTGGTTTAGCAAAAGAGAGTCTTACTTAATCATCTTTAGGAGTAGATCAAGTGCTGTTCAAAGACTTTTTTCTAACTAGAAAGATAGATAGAAGTTCTTGCATTAATTGTAAGATAGCGTCAGGCGAGAGTGTAACCACTCAACATAAACTTTAAGTTCTATATGTTTGGTTTAAAAGACATTGGAAGATTAGACGTAAGGTGGCGACAGAAGGAAGGTAACCAAGAAGGTTTTGTAGATCGTGTAGTTCAAGAGACTGATTGGAAGTCCGAAGATGATTCATAGTTTCATACACATGTAACAAAATTGCTAGTTGCGTTAAGAGAGTAGATAGAGGGCTACATGGTGGGTCGAATGTTGGTGCTCCACAATTTAAGGACACATCATGGTAGAATGAAAAAGTAAAAGATGCTGTTAAAATGACGAGGGATTCTTATAGAGATTTGAAAAAGAGTAGAGATGTAGAAAGTTGTTGGGGAAGCCAAACTAAGATCTATAAAGACGTGTACGGGAAGCTGGCCACCAAAGAGGTTGAAAATGATATATATAAAATTGCTCGGATAAGAGAAAGGAAGAACATAGACTTATGAGTGGTAAAGTGTGAAAGATGAAGATCAGAAAGTTTTAGTTCGAGATGATATCAAAATTGGTGAAAAGATTATTTTGACAAGTTGTTCAATGAGAGCTTTACTAAGGATTTTGATGTGCTTGTCATTCAATTTCAAGGTATAAATCATAATTTCATGCATAGAATAAGAAATCCGAGTTTACAGAGGTTTTGAAGAGAATGAAATCAAGAAAAGTTGTTAGTACAGACGAAATTCCTATTGAAGTATGGTGATGCCTAGGAAAGATAGGGGTTTGATGGCTGACGGACATGTTTAATAAGATTTAGCAAACCAGAAATATGCCAAATGAGTGTAGGAGGAATATCGTTGCACCTCTCTACAAGCTCTCAACAAGAATAAGAGTAACATTCAAAGTTGCTCAAACTACCGTAGAATAAAACTTATGTGAAGCAGTGGGAAAGAGTGACTGAACACATGCTAAGATAGGATGTCAAGATAACAGAGAACCAGTTTCGGTTCATGCCTAGACAATCGATGACAAAGGCTATTCATTTGCTTCGTCAATTTGTCGAACACTTTCAAGATAGGAGAATGGATTTGCATATGGTTTTTATTGACTTAAAGAAAACTTACGATAAGATACCTAAAGAGCTATTATGGAGGACAATGATGAGGAAGAGTCTCCCAATCAGGTATATTAACATAATCAAGGACATGTGTGATGGAGCAATGAAAAATGTAAGGACTTGCGACGGCCTAATAAGTGATTTTCTGATTACAATTGGCTTGCATCAAGAATCTGCGTTAAGTCTATTCTTGTTTTCCATAGTGATGGATGAGCTTACTAGAACTATCCAGGATGGGGTGCCTTGGTGCATGTTATTCGCTGAAGATATTATTCTGGTAAATGAGACGAAAACAGGGGTTAATGTCAAATTGGAGTTATGAAGGCAAACGTTCGAATCTCGGGGGTTTAGATTGACTAGGTTCAAGACATTATATATTCAATATAAATTCAGTAAACAGAGAAGTCGATATCACGGTGGTATAACACTGGATGGGCAAGAGATATTACCGAGCAATCAATTTAGATATCTAGGTTCCATCATCCAAAAGGATAGGAAAATCAATAGCGATGTCAACCAGAGTATTCTGGTTGGTTGGTTGAAATGAAGGAGAGCCACATGGATTTTGTGCGATCGTAACTTTCTGTTAAAACTGAAAGGAAAGTTATATCGAAGCGCTATTCCACATGCCTTATTATATAGTACAGAATGTTGGACTTTAAAGAAACATCATGCACAGAAGATGCATGTAGAGGAGATGCGCATACTTCGTTGGATGTGTGGTAACTCTAGAAAAGATAAGATGCGAAATGAGGATATTCGTGCAAAAGTTGGTATAGCACCTGTAAAGGAAAAGATGCGAGAGATCAGCTTAGATGGTTTGGTCATGTGCGACGTAGACTTACGGAAGTATCGATTCGACGAATGGATATTACCGATTTAGGCAAAGTCAAAAGAGCGAAAGGGAAACCGAAGAAAACGTGGATGAAGGCGATAATGAAAGTATATTGTTCGATAGGAGTGAGTGGAGGCGGTGGATTCGTGTGCTCGATCCGGCGTGATTCTCTTGTTGGTTCATGTAGCCTACCCCATATGCTTGGGATAAAAGGCTCGGTTGTTGTAATGCTCTTTTAATTTGAATCTCTGTCATGCCCCACCCCCAATACAGAGAGTGTTGTCCGGTCTGGCCGAAGCCGCACGGTTTTGTCCTTCGGTACGAACCGGACCCGACCAGGGGCCATTTCCCAGGAGGTCACCCATCCCAGAACTTCCCTGGCTCAAGCACGCTTAACTACGGAGTTCTCAAGCTCTTGTAGTGCCGGTTCACTTAAAAGGCGCCTCTGTATTAAATAGTAGTATCATTCCATTTATAGTACAGATATGTTCTCTTTCGAAATGTATTCCGAAAATTCCCCATTGTTTTATAGTGGGTCCCCATGCTTATCTGGTATATATGGGTATACCGGATAATACCTGGGGTATTACATTCTCCCCCACTTAGAACAATGGTTCGTCCTCGAACCACGGACCTACTATTGAGGAACCAGCTCTGATACCATTCTGTCACGCCCACCCCCAATACAGAGAGTATTGTCCGCTCTGGCCGAAACCGCACGGTTTTGTCCTTCGGGGCGAACCGGACCCGACCAGAGGCCACTTCCTAGGAGGTCACCCATCCCAGAACTTCCCTGGCTCAAGTACGCTTAATTAGGAAGTTCTCAAGCTCTTGTAGTGCCGGTTCACTTAAAAGACGCCTCTGTATTGAAGAGTGGTAGCATTCCATTTATAGTACAGATCTGTTCTCTTTCGGAATGTATTCCTAAGATTCCCCATTGTTTTATAGTGGGTCTCCATGCTTATCTGGTATATATGGGTATACCGGATAATACCTGGGGTATTACAATCTAAGTCTACTGTAGTGTAGTACTGTAGATTCAACGGGGAAACATGTTCTTAAAAAATTAAAAGAAAAATAGAGCAAGCGAGATACTTAGAAAGAAGGGCCCCTATGCATATTTTATGATGGAGAGATGGAAAATGTGAAGAGGGCAATTTTATGTGGTTTATGAATGAAAATGAGAAAGAACAAAGTTCATACAGATATATCCATGGATCAATCTTTCATCACTAGATTGATAAAACTTCAATAATTAAATATATGTTCGGTGAAGATAGCGGAACTAAGATTATGCAGAAATCTAATAGTAAAGAAAGTAGATTAACAGCAATAGATAACTTAGAGAAGTATGAACAAAGAAACACAAAGATAAGAAAATAACAGAGTGGAATAAGAGTGAAATAATAGAAGCAGCAGAAAGAATACCCTCTTAACACCAGTATATTCTATTGAACCCAAATTAACATCATAACATCTAACCCTGGTCTCCACTGGCATAAACCCATTAGGGCATGTTTAGATAGTTAGGGTTAAAATTTATAGGATTTAATTTGGAATCAATATGTCCCGGAATGCACATGCATTGCTAAAGTAAAATTCCTAAAGCCTTTTTAAATATATGTACGGTTGGATAGTTCAAGGATAAGGATCTAATTAAGAAGTGTATATCCAAGACTTCATATGGGCATTTTATCAAACACTTGCAAGACGTATTAATAGGCATAAGTTGAACATTAACTAAACTACCATCAAATCCAATTCTAGCATAACCTAGATACCCAATGCTTATATAAATCAATAAAAATTGTTTAATTTCCATATTGATCTCTCATCTCATTGAATCTCCGAGTTTCTCTCATCTTTTCCCACTCTTCTTGCTAAAGTATTTATAGGTCAGCCTCAAATATCTAAACCCATGAGCAGAAAAATCGATTTCAGCTTTCGTTTTTCTTGGAGGATGAGTCGTCTAATTTGATTACTCGAAGAGCATGGGAAATGAAGAAGAGACGATGAGTCCATCGATGGGTTTTTTATAGGGCAGCAAAGAGATATAGATTGGGTGAATGAAAAAGAAAGGAAACAGGAGAGAAAGAATGAGGGAGGAGGTTATCAAACACTATTTTCAAGAGAAAAGAGAAAAAATCATGATTAAAAAATTAGCTCCGAGCCAATTTTTAAAATCCAGAGGAATGAGCCTATTTGGAGGGTTTTCCCCCTTCGAATTTACTGTTGAAAATATCATCCAAACAGTCCATTTCTCGGGATTACTTTAATCTAGAGTAAAAAAAGAATCTGGACCTTTAATCCTAAGGAAAAGGTGTAACCAAATAAGCCCTTAGACTTAAACTAAAAACCAAGTAACCCCTTGCACAGTCAACTTAAAATCATTGTAGATCACATCTTCCATTAGTTCTTCTAGTATTAGATATATAAGAAATACATTCCCTAACGCTTGCAAAGATCGTCCCTATTAGAAGTATGGCGGTGTGGGGAATTTAGGGGGAAATTGACTAGATCCATATGATTGGACTTTAATTAACAGAAGCGTTTATATAAGTCGAAATATTTTTATTGATCAGTTTATCCTTGAGAGGTATGGTGATTCGCTAATCATGATCTAGCATAGCAGGTAAAATCAATAGTTTACCTGTATGATTAAGGTTAATCCAATGACCAAAAGCAGTATTCATCTTTGTTTACCAATAAAATCAACGAGTTCAATCTAACATTGCTGCAAGTCTGTCCCTGGCCTAACCGTAGCAGAAGTAGCTAAGACAATTGCAAAAGAACAAAGTCTAACTAAAGCATAATCAATTTGGAAGCTAGGCGTGTCTTAATATAACACGGAACACCAAATATATGTATAATCATTGTGTAACTAATTTTTTTTTAAATTTCACCGAACTGTGTCAATTTAAAATTTTGTATCACCCAAGATTCATGAAAGTTGTGCAAGGATGTTCAATGTTTTTGTACTGATTTGAAAATTAAGCTTCAGCGTTAAGCCTTCGGCTGTTGTCCGCTGAAAGGGAAAAGAGAATGAAGAAACAATGTCTTCGAATCGGGTTATACAACATATCTTATGGTTGAGTCGTCATACACTCCATTGTCATCCTGGTAAGTGAGCAAAGATAGATATTATATCTTATAATATGAGCTATGACATATCTATCAAATTGTCTCTCCCACAACAAAACCATATTAAAAGTGGTTTAAGCGAATGATTATGAACTAACCTTCATTGGTTAAATCAAAAATGAAAAATTCCAAGTCATGTAAATTTTAGGTCAAAGAAGGTCGTGTGATTAGATCTCATCCCGGTAGGTCCTAAGCAACTTACTCTATATTGTTGGCAATGATCAAAGTTAAACCTCCCATGTGGATCACAACTCTATTTCCATTTTTTTAAAAATATTATCATCGCTTCTTGCATCATCACAAAAGCTCTACCATAGACTTCAACCATTTTAGAAAAAAATTGGTCAGAAAGTAATATATACTTTAATTTGCAACAACCACATTACTTATAGTATGGTTAGTACACAGATTTTTAGACAAAGAAAATTTTCAAAAACAGGCTGCTCAAGGATACAAATAATTGTTAGCAAAATAATTTAAGGAAAAGGTCAAAGTGAATCGACATGTAGTGCCTTAAACCCGAGTCTTGCTGGGAGAGGTCTCATGAACGACTCCATTCTTTGAGCAATTAATTGTAATATAACCTTTTACTGAATGTTCCATACAAACATTTTATGTTTAACAATTTTCATCAATACGTTTCCAGATGTCCGCAACATGGTCTCAATGAGAATTCACTGTATATGACCTAGAGCTCGTTGATCCCTCACCAAAATATATAAGCTTATAGTTGAAAAATGTACATTTGTGATAAATAGTTGCTTAGAAAATAACTTGAATTCGTTTTGTAGGCATTTATAGGATGAAAATAATAATCAACGGCAAAAAAATCATTATCCCAAATTTCAAAGTCAGCTCGAGCCTTCTTTCTCTCGGTTTAGACATATTTGTAATTTCCTTCTAATAGTTCACTAAAAGTCCCCATTTCTAGAATCTATCTTTTGTTATTAATCCGACACTTTATATTTACATTCTTCTTACATTTCTAGTTTAAAAAATATACTTCAATATCCAAATCAAGTTTTAAAATCCATTCTAAGCGTAATGATTTTCTCCATTTTTTCCACTTTTTGTTGACCATTATGAACTTGTCCAAAAAAACGATAATAAAATTTAGGTAGGCTTCAGCTTGTCTCAAATGATGCCAACCAAAACTTTCTGAAATTTAACATGTGAGTTAATTTATTTTAAATAAAGATATAATGTAAATTTCCTTTTTCCCCGAAAAGGATAGGACAAATCCTAACCATATAATTATCTCATTTAAGAGACCATATTAACTTCTGAATTTTTCTTGAGCCACTGCATACAAAAGAAACCATACAAATGTTCTTGCATTTTCTAATTAACAACTCTTCTTATATAACTTTCACGCTTGGACCACTCTCCTCATCATGGTGAGCCCGCCTCCAATTTGCATCCTTCCTTTTTCTTCACCCATCTTTTGTTCACCATCAAGCATATCATTATCATCATTAGTATGTAAACTGATAGATACAATCTAAGTACTGATTCCATTTAAACAATATTATCAAAAAAAATATAGAGTGAACATAGAAATATAGGCGTCACCTACACATCATTTCCAGCATCGGTAAAATCAAGACAGTTCACCATTGCATTCTCAAGCTAATTAGTTGTCTAGAAGATGCTTGAACCGCCCAAAAACGAATCTACTTTTGTATATTATCAAGCAAGATTTTCTATTTTTGTTATGAAACATTCTTCAATTTCTTTCAAACCATACACCCAACCTACAACAATGATTGTTATCTCCCACTTCTTTTCTTTTTAAGAGGCTGACCATAGTTCTTTGAAGTTTGAAAGGATCTTATAATTGCATCTCCCTATTCTATATTTGAGGCTATTCTAAATAGACTTCACAAAAATATAGTCCAAGAAGAGGTGGGATGCATCTTCTTTGCAATCACACAATTCACATACTCTATTCGTAATCATCCCTTTTTGCTTTCGAAGCTCAATGGTATTGAGTTTATTCTGGATTAATAGATATATATGATTTTACCTTAGAAATAATTGAAGAATTAGAAATAGAGAAACTGAAGCTAATAGGCTTATTACCCCTCGACGATTTTCAGATCGCTCTCTTAAATTTGTTGTGTAGACATAGCAAGTCTTTATTTGGTTGGAAGCTTTCTATAAAACCCCTTTTCGAAAGAACGGTTGAATTATTGGTTTCCTTCAAGAGAAAGAAGTAAAGGAAATAAAAGAAAAATGGATGACGGTTTAAAGGAAGAGGGAGAATGTGACAGAGATGGAGAAAGTTCGAAGAAATGATATTATTTCAGTAAAAAAAACTAAACGATAAGAATTTAAGATCTAAATCATCGAAATGACATATTCCTCATAGTTAATAAATTTGTTTTGTAAAAATTCTAATAATTATTGTATCATAACGTTGCGGCTTTATTTTCTAATACAAGAGCACAAAGCATAATCGTAGTAATTTGAAAGTGATATAATGAAACACATTAACGAGCATATTGTCATGATAAGGAAACCATCACTTAGATCCCTTATATATGGTTTTTTATACTTCTAGATGATGAAATCATTGAAAACATTTAGTATTCATGTACAAGTTCCACAAGAATACTAGAATTGCCCAGAGCACTGCTTTTACCTTTAGAATAAGTACCTTAACCTCTAACTTTCATTAGATTATTGTTTAGTTAACTAACCCACGCATGAGATGACTTCTCATGACAACCAAAATTCGCATATAAAGTGAATGTTATGTGCTATTTCACTTTTCCTTTCCTCTTTCGTATTTCTCCTCTCATCTCTTTATGTCTTCCTTTGCTCTCTTTGATTTTCTTCTTCTGCTCTATATAACTATTAGTCTTTTCTCTTCTTTGATTTTACTAAAGCTCTCTAAGCAATCATCACGTAGACAAGATGATTGTTTTCCAATCCTCTTAGTATTTTCCCCACTTCATTTTCCGAATGTCAAAGCTCTTTCATGCCAAATTAGGACCCTAAACTTAAAACCATACTCATAAGCGGTTCCTCTTCGAATCTACAAGAGATGAACACATTCACAATGATCGCATAAATTCTTGACAAAAAAAAAGCGAGTGAATGACAATAGCCAGATACCATCAAATTCTCAAGAGCTCCATGCTTCAAACTCTTTCATGATCGCCCCAGATAACTAGGGTTTGATCAAAAAATCATTTCAACAAACGGAGAGTGACCAAGCAAGCAACCTCAAGAAACAGATCAATGCAAACCCTAAAAAGCTAACAAATTGAATGGCAAATGGTAGAATGAAACTATGCATTTGATCTACGATTTCGTTTCGATTCAAGCTACAATGATAAAATTAGGATCCACGGATGATCGAATTGAAGTATTCAGTTGATTTCAATCAGAGATCAGATCAAAAAAATGTAAAACAAAGAGAAATGAAGAATGATGACCTCTTCGAGCGTCCTGCTCTCGCTGCAGCGTCACGGTCTTGTTCCCCAAGACGCGGTTGGGGAAAAGGAAATGGGAGCGTCTTTAATGGATATTGGATTCTGATCCGAATGATTCGTATTTATCTGTTCTCAACCCGATCCGAAACAACTAGACTTTTGGGCAAACGTTAACAATAAGCTAATACGTTTTTAATTGCCTTTTCCTTTAATTGCCAAAAAAATAAATTGCGAGTTACATGAAATAACTCATCGTTGTGAGGGCATTATGGAAAAGAAATTAGTCTCGAATCAAAACGAGATAGTTAGAGTGAAAATATATAAACGAGATATTTAAAGTGAAAATATATATGGTTTTCAAAATATTATTGATTGTTGCTACTATAACGCAAACACAAAGGAGACGGGTGGAACCTCCAATTTCAATGAAAAATCAAAAACAAAAAGTGTCTTTTATTATTGGCCACTCTCCCTTTCTCCTACATTTTACAAATTAAAAAATGAAGAACATCTAATGTTACATTAACCACTTCTATTTTTCTCTCGCTATGGCTACTTACTCCTTTATTTATAACTATATTCTACTCTTTTTCACGTGCATTATACATGCTTAGAATCTTTGTTTTTGCAGGTGCATCGCATGTGCATAAATGCTAGTCCCGTGACAATTATTTGACTCGAGACTTCTATGAATTCGGTCCAAGCCAAGACCGTTGATATCTCCATTGAAAAATTACTAGAAACCGTTGCCGGATAAATAAAAATATTTGTGATTATATACGTAAATTGGGATCGGAAACAATAATTAGGATCAGTCTCATGTGGATGCAACTGTTTGTTCGATATAAAAAACATGTTTGTGTGTGAAATACTTTTCTTAAGAAAGGTAGCTCTTATTTGTTGTTATACAAAACTAGGATTTCTGAACTATTTTTAAAATACCTAAACCCTCTATTTTTTGTTGTGGTGTTGCTTATAAAACCTAAGCTACAATATTTTCATACAAAAGTGGGAGTGTTTTAATAGATGAAATAAGTTCAAGTTGGGATAAGTTCAGAGCAGAGATAAATTTTATCAATCTACCATATTCTGACCATTTATGTGAGGACAAACAGGAGAAAGAATCTACAATCACCATGACGACATGGATGATTAATGACATCATCAGACATAAATGGCGTAAACATCAACGATTGAAGCGGCCAATAAAACACCTGGGACGCCGCATGATTAATATTTTTAGGGGAGGGGAAGGGGGGTAGAATATGCATCCACGTTAAACAATGTTTGTGCTAAAAACGATTTTGTGCTAACAAAGATGAGAAAAAGGACCAAACGATGATAAAGGCTACAAACGGAAGAACCCGACGGAGACAACGGTGTCGGTAGTAGCCGTGAGAATTGATAGAATTCATAATGGAGAGCAACAAGAGTTAAAGTGTTGGGTTGCTAGACGCCTTTAGTATGTTTAAACCGCGGCGGAAGCGATAATTTTAAAAATCCAGAGAGTTATAGCAAACCCAAACCAAAAATCAAACCAAACTACTAAACTTGTCACTAAACCAATAAGCTAAATACAAGAGTTTAGCGGGCAACAACCTTTGTAACGCGTTAGCCACTTCTCCTTAGACTCCGGCTAGTCTCAATGAAGCCTGGAACAAAGTTGCTCGAAGATCTTCTCACCAAAGATGATCCACCTTAAGATAACTCCAACACAAGCAGATCTCATCAAAATGAAGCAACCCATTAATTAAACTTTCTAAGAATGATTAGTAGAAGATGTAAAATAATTAGCTCACTTAATTTTTCTTTTTCTTTTTCCATTCCTCACTTAAAGAAAAATCAAGAATATGAAAAAGCATGAAGATGGAGTGTATGATGAAGAAAAGCATGAAAAGAATATTAACCAGAAACAAAAATGAGTCATTAAAAGAATCATCTCATAACTTCTACAATCATAACTCATTCTTATTTCTTTCATATAATTCTTATACTCCCATTATCCATGTATCAACATATATGTCTCTTTATTTATATCAAATATAAATATTAATTTAAAGAGAAGAAAATAATTAAGTGAGCATGATATTAGTTAATATATAAATATATATTTAATTATTAAATCAACACTTAATTTAATAATCTGGCTATATATATATATATATATATATACCGGCTAACATCAAAACACTCGATTAAAATACGTGTATCATATACACGTGTTTAATTGAATTCCTGCACATATCTTTATACGTGCCCTACATCGTTTTGCATTTGTTGGGAAATCTTTGTGTGAAACTTTAAAGACTCGACAATACTCTGGTAGTAGATTAGGATCATATCCATGGCTCACAAGCACGTCAACGGTACTACCTGCACCTAACGGATATCCAGATATTGATCGAAAGAAGGTCAACAAATAAGCTCATCTGAACCCTGCAAAGTCTATCAGTGGCATTACCGTACAGTCCGGTCTCTTCGTCTAAGAGTATCTCATATCGGGTCTAGGGTTTGGAATATGTCGGACCCTAATAACTCGATAAGTCGTGCGACAGAGGACTCATATCAGTTTATCTCCGCTGTGATGACTATCGACTAATGGTTGTAGTCATGTCCTGCACAGCGTGACATCAACTCTCTATACCGGAAGAGACGAATCCCTTCGATCGCTCACTGCCTCCATATGGTTCGAGACTATACCGAACAAAAACATGTTTGCACGCCTCCATTGAGTCGTAGTAGGGTTGAAGTCAAAGTATAATGGGAACACACATGAGACACTGTGGCGATCTCAGGTCCTAAGAACTACTCTGTACATATGTCACAAGAGAACTGCTACCTGACATTCGTATATAACCAACTAGAAGTTCTCGGTGAGTCCATCCAGTTTAACTCATCCAATGAGCACCTGTATACAATTCTCAATGTCAAACACCAATAACTGTAGGATCAGCTATCGTCCTCCAATCAGGTCAGGAAACGTACACACTAGTCTAAACTGGAGTGCTGATACCCAGTCTCGATACTCCTACGACTACTCATGCCCTACTAGTATAATCCCTATCATCGTCCTGGTAGTCAAGCAAAACCCTAAGGCTTTATCTCATATCTTAACAATATATGATAGTGAATAAAACACATCACATGTAAGGTAAAGGCAAACCAGATAGCATAATATCATCTCGAGTAAGATTGTACTCTCATATAGGTCATCCTTCAATTACAATAATTGACTTAAGGGCACTAATATCCAACAATCTCCCACTTGCACTTAACGTCAATTATCGTGGTATCTCATACTCAACTTCTCTACTAATAGTTTCGCAAACCGTGTTTGAGAACTAGCCTCAATGAGTGGACGCGACACAACGCTTCTATCTGTTTCTCCTTGAATCTCAACTTTGCGGAGATCAAATCTTCCGAACTGAGCAATACCTGCCTTAGTATTTTTCTGGACTGACGATGGGATCATATTCATAAATGAACAATTATATCCAGCGAATTCTCATGCAGTATCCTTTTGCTGATTCACAATATGCATCCAGCGCCATGACCATCTCAGTATCCCACTAGAACTCTTTTCAATATATTGCTTCATAAATAGGGTAAACTTATAACTCGCGACACACACTATGTCTTCTATGGGAAGCTAGAATCGATAACCACATCCTTTAGGAGGTTGCCTTCACCATACACCAAGAATATCAAATACTTTTCAATATTACCCTATGTTTCTCTAGAATTGGACAGATATCAATATCCTGTATGGAGAAACACTTGTGATCACTATTGTTTTACCGATTTGCAGTATAGGAACATCACTTCATATCATGAGTATGTCATCCACATACCATATAAGAAATTTGACAACACTCCTGCTCCCTTTTTACAAATACCAGGTTCATCTCTCATTTTGATGAAGTCAAACACTTTGACCGTGACATCAAAACAGATTATCCAATTCCGCTATGCCTGCTTTAGTCTAAAGATAGAGTTAAGCAACTTGCACATTTACCACTGCTCCAACTGACTACGATAACCTCTGGTAGAGTCATATAGACGTACACTTCTAAATCCAATTTAGAAACACGTTATAGTCATCCACATGCCAGATGTCATAGTCATGAAAGACAACAATGGCAAGTTACATCCGTATGGAGTTCAACGCAGACACTGAAGTAATAGTTTCATCACAATCCACAACGGGAATTTGATGAAAACTTTTTACTACAAGTCTAGCCTTATTAGGTCAGTACCTTTCCATTTGCACCGATCTCGAAAGATATACTTGCTCCTTATGAGTTTTACCCCTTCAGGAGCATCCAACAAAGTAACACTTTGTTGCAGTGCATGGAGTCCAACTAGGATAACTCGGCATCCAGCTATCAATCGGAAGTCACAACTTCTCATGGCCTGCTGATAACTAGTAGGGTCATCATCACATGATACAAGCCTCCATGTCACTTTCAATGAGGAAACCGTAGTACCTCTCAGGTGGCAGAGGTCACCTGCTAAATTTGTGGAGTAGACTAAAGATCTGTCGGGGTCAATTGAATCTCCAGATTCTACTAAATCTTCAGTAGTTGTTTGTGGTTCTGGAATCATATCTAGTTCTACCATACTCCCACCAATTTCTTTTGCAAGCAATTCTTTTTCTAAAAAGGTGGCGTGTCGGGAACAAAACAACTTTTGATGCTGAGAATGGTAGAAAGTTAAACCCTCGTTAATGTCTGGTATAACCCACGAACTGCCATTACTGAAACGTGTCTAGAATTAATTCGGATTCTAGTTTTAAGTATAAGTTGGAAAACTCAACATCTTAACAGTTTTAAGATGATAACCCAATCTATATCATATATAGAATATGAGGCGCAGATTTAGGTGAACCGGTATCAATTGATATGCATCTATTTCTAATGCATCTCTTAATTGAAAAAGGTGATTTAGCATTACCCGTCATGGCGCGCACCCACGGATGAGCAATCTGAAAGAATCAAATTCTCAATTACTACAGAATACCTATCATAAGTATCTACATCTTCGAACACTTCGAAGAATCATGATACTTTCAGCAATTGGTTCTCTAATTTATTCCTATATCTTATGAGCTTCTCAAAATCTTTGGACTTTCCATTTCAATAAGAATACGCGTCTAAAATCAGAGAACTCATAGTAAAATGGAACGAAATATGAATACCGTCTTGTAAATATGGGCATTGGACGACAAACATCATTATGTATAAGTCCTATGAGTTCACTAACTCATACTATGTGTTATAATATGAAAATTGTATTTTGGTTAAGAATGTACATCCTATTTTTCAATGCACCTTACCCAATTGTCACGCCCCGCTTTCCAAAATACGGAATACGGAGAGCAACGAAGGCCAGCCATGCTACCTATGGTAAGGAAAGATCCTCCCATAGTCACATAAAGGCTGTCTTGCTAACCTGTCAAAGATAATATCCAATAACAGGAGAGATAATACTGATAATCATGCTGCAACGAAACCACAAAGAATACTAAAAAATAGGTCCACTAGACAATCGATGCAAATAAAGATCCAATACAATAGGTTCAAAATAAAAACAAAATCCGACAAAGATACATAAGCTCTAATGTCCCACAAGAGCGCACATACTAAATGCTAACTAAAAAGAAATAAACCTACGGATTACTGGTCTTCTGCAAACTCCTGATAATCGCTCTGATCCTGCTCGGCCTAAAAATCTGTCTCTAAACCTGAGATGACAAATCTCAGGGATGTCAGAACATCCCAACAAGTACTCAGCATATAAGGTGTGTGTGGTGTGATAACATGAATATATGAGTGTAGTGAAGCCCGTGTGCACATGTTTATACAAATATGGATATAGTAATAATATGAAATAGACATGCAAACAGGTCGAGTCGGTCAAGTCACATCCTAACTGGTCACTAAAAGGTAATCTATCTTATCGTGAGTTCGAGTGTGTGCGTCAACCTCTGCAGGAGTATTCCTAACCCAAAAGTAGGGCCCCAGGGGTTAGGAAACACAGGCCCAACCGTAGAATGAACATGCGACCGATATAACCCGGTACAAGCTGTAATAACAAGCGACTGATATAGCCCGGTATGAGCTGTAATAACATGCGACCGATATAGCCCGGTACGAGCTGTAATAACATGCGACCGATATAGCCCGGTACGAGCTGTAATAACATACGACTGATATAGCCCGGTGCAAGCTGTAATAACATGCGACCGATATAGCCCGGTACGAGCTGCCGGCATGGAACTCCTGAGATCGTGTTGTACGAACGCACACTCAAACTACCCAACCACAGCGTATGTATAGCTAACATGGTAATAAATTCAATCACAATATAGAATGCTGACTGGACAGGTAAACAGGACAAGTCGCGATGATAGTACAGTATGGTAAACATGTAAGCATGAGTAATTATTTCATGGCATGAATATTCAACATTCTATGTAGTGATATCGTTTTAATGTAAGGAAACGGTAATCGTGAACATGCATGTCATGTCAAGCAGGTCGAAGATAATAGTCTTAAGTAGCATGTCAAATACAGTCGATATAATATGATAGTATTAATAATATAAATAAGAATCTACATGAATTTGCAAGTATCTCCATTTAATATTCGGATTTATTATTGGGAAAAATAATAAACTAAAATATGGTTTTAAAAGATTAATATGATTAATGGATGTTCTAGAAATCATAGGGTTTTCATTTCATGCATGATGAAAAATAGAGTTTCAGTTAATAGCATATGATTTGATTGTTAATAAAAACACAAAGCTATAAAGTTAATACCAAGGGTATTAAAACACAATCAATATAGTTATCTTATATAAATGCACTTAAGCGTTCTGTTTTATACTATTAGTAACAATGAGTAATTTCTTGATTGCATTATATATTGTATATTTATTTTCTTACATGTTGCAATAATCTGATTTTATGTATATATATATATATATAATTTAATTATCCTGAACTACTGTTCACTAAGCACTATATTATGTAAGCTATATTCTACAAAGATTCAACAAAAAAATAAAACTGAATTGATTATTTAACTTAATGAAATGACAACTCACATCTACTAATTAAAATTTATATCAACTATGCAAATAAGTCTAAATATAAGCTACATATACGTGAGCAGCATGCAAACTTACGTGAGCGGTATAAACTAAGGTTTTTCATCATGTATATAATAATTACGTGGTATTTTAGTGAAATTGCACAATAATACAATTTTCATTCAAATATTATAGACTAAGAATTTATTGCGATATTTTCCGATGTTGCGTCGGCGAAAAAATGTAAGAGTACTTGCCTCAGAGACGGATAAACACGACGAAACGAAATGCAACTCCAACTTTTGAAGGCTCGGTTAATTTTGAAGAAGAAAATATTGTGATGGGAAAGAGTGAAAAGGTTGATTTATATAAGGAAAGAGATGATAATGAATATATGTAAAATTGCTATAACGTAGGAGAATAAAATATTGAGGAGAAAAATATATTTGAAGAAATCAAATATTATTAAAGAGATTAAATTATGTGGGAGTTTATAAAGATTGTTTTGTTGTGTGTGTATAATTAAAATAGGTGTAGGATTTGTTATTATATAGGATAATAGGAAATATTTATATAAATATATATAGAATTTTAAATAGATATGATGCATATAGATTAGTTTAAATGTATACGATTAAAATAGATATAGATTTGTTTGGAGAGATAAAATATATTTGGAGAGAGAATATAAGAAAATATATATAAATTTAGGAAAAAATTCTCATAACCCCCAATAGTTTAATTTGAAAGATTTAAAATAGGATTTGAAGATTAAAAAATTATTAATAATATATCATAGTAGACAAAATATTGTACTAGAATATAAATAATATATTATTAGATTTAGCAAAACAAAACCTTAAAAATTAAATATCACATACTTAACTAACATAGATAACCATAATATATTTGTTTACATATCTAGCATTTGAAAATATATTAGATTCAAATTAAAATAAGATATTAATAAATTATCAAACAATCTTAAATGCTAAATATCTTTTGTTAAAACAACCATACTAACATTATCTATTTAGTTACAAAACTAATGTTAAACAAATAAATATTATATGTATAGAAATTTAAGATATTAATCAAATACTAAACAAACATAAATACTAATAATACCCCAATAGCAACAATTACTCCGATATCCGAAATTGAGGATCAAATCACATTTTCCAATAATCTAATTCTTCTCAGTATCTGAAACAATTTACAGAGATGGGATATTAATCTGGTATCTATATACCCAGGATTCAGAATTAATTGGAAAACAGTTTTCGATTACAATCACATAGAATACATGAAACATCAAAATGTTTCAATGGGTGGCCGAGTATTCCAAATAATGCCTCTTTTATTGCCCCGGGTCATAACAGTGGTTGCATTTTCCTTTCCGCTCATTTCTTCCCCTATTGTTGTCTCTCTTTCTTACATTATTTATACCAAACTTATGCTAGTCGGTTTTCTTCTTTCCTTCCTTCCAGCTCCAGCATCAGGATTGGAAGAAGACTGTCCAACAAGCGTAACTGATATATACTCTTTATTTAAGGAGCTCTCAAAGTTGAAGGTTGAGAGGAGAGACAATTGAATTGTATCATATACAATTCACTTTCTCCAGAACCTGCGACTGAAACAATTTCTTCGAGTTCGTATCTAACTATACGGTGACTTTCCAAGCAGTATGGATCTCTGTATCAGATACAGTGTGTTCTGGAGGAAGCAAAAGGGAAAGTGGGAGGGGTAAGGATATATGCGACTATGTCGTGAAATAGGGCAATCAGACATTCCAAAGCCGTTGATTGTAAAAAGGTTCGATTGACTAGGTTTACGAGTTTTTAGTTTAGGGTCGGTCTTAGGTCGCTGCCAGAGAGAGAGAAAAGAAACACTCGTCGTGCACTCTATCAAGATTAGATTGGTACATTTATCTAATCAGGATAGCTCACGCAGTTCCGTCAAATTCTCCTTCAAACCCTAAAAGGAGAATTAGCCGAGATCATATCCCGAGAGTAACTATTACTCACAGTAAGAATCAGGATCCAAACTATCATGGCGTGGTAACCTTGACAGAGATCAACAAGTCATCCCACTCCATAGAAAATATGCAATCTCATTTCAAGTTTCAACACTTGAAACTCCCGATATAAGTTTTTTATCCCAAGCGGCTTATGACCTTGGCAAAAGTTAACAAATCATAACTCGCGTGTCAAGTTCAACCCGTCATTTCTTGATCAAATTAAATTCACCCGTACGACCCTTGGCAAAGGTCAACAAAGTCGTACGACTGTCCTAACCGATCACATCGTATGCATGTAGGAAGACATCTTTTAGCTACTGTACACTACGCCTCGGCAAAGGTCGACAAACGCAACACGAATACTAAGTACTCTACTTCCTACTCTACTTCCTGAAATGACAGAAGGCTGCGACTGGTTTTGAAGAAAACCTTTAACGTAATGAACTTGATCTCATCGTAGGGACCGGATGGTTTTGCAAATTTATAGTTACGTAGACTATTATCTCATTGAATGAGGTGCACGATATTCCTAATCGAATATCTCGATGCAAAGCAAAAAACTATGGCTATTCAACTTACAAACTTATAGTAACATAAACTTTTGCTTAAGAGCGAACTCCCGGTGAAGGGATCAAGGCTCATCTCTCATTGAATGAGGTACGTATATTCCTAACCGAATACCTTTATGCAAAGCAAAATATTCGACTATAACACCACAATATCTGATATTTGGTTTCTACAATGTGTTTTGGGTTTATTATCTTTGCATTAATCCGAATCAATGCAATTCTATCAAATAGATAATCACATTACCTAGCATCTTCTCATACAATCACAGAAAAGCACGGAAAAAAATAGAATGCGCATACGCTATCCGCTCGCCACGGGGCCCCAGGTCATCACCTTAAGGTTACTTAACTTACGGCAGGACGGAGGCAGGGCTAGCGTGGGTGCAAAACGTATATAGCATTTATTTATATACCCCATATATATCATTATATATATTATCGCAGGCAGATAATCAACATTACAGACAAGCGATAAATATCATCACAGACAGGTAACCACATCACAAGCAAGTAATGAACATCAAAGAATAGGAATGGTCGGATCACCTAGGAATCCCGCTTTTCGTTAGAGCCATAAACGAAATACGACATTCACCGGTCGCGCGTGAATAGTCCGTGCGCAGCCAAAAGAAGACCCCTACGAGTGCGACAAGCTACCAGGAAACCTAAGAAATGAGGCAACCCAACATCATCATCATGAGGAGGACACCCGACACTTTCTCGAATCCGGTGACTTAAGCACTCCTCCGCTGGTCTATCTTATACCTCTACAAGCACGACAAGCAACTCACCAATCCTAAACTCGAGTGACCCGATCTTAACTCTTTGAGATGGCCACCCGCTGCAATCTAGAATTCGGTTGCTCATGCGCTTCTCCGTAGGATAATCCTAAACTTATATTATACAACGACAACGATCACAACCTGATCGTGTCCCTACAAATAATAATACATCAAACGGTGACTATGGCCACATGTTAACGCTTAGTCCCGAAACAAAAGAATATACATATAGCGGAAACGGTGGCCACAAGTTGGAGCTCGTTCCGAACAAATGAATATACAAGATGACTACAAGCATGAATGAAAAGAACACTTGTCGCATCATCACACTTCCGCATGGAGACTATTCATTTTGCGACAACCCAACACATTCCATATCAACAACAATCACAATAACAAATGCGCAACCTCGTCTAATTGATCATAAAACAATTAGGCGACGTTTACCAACGCATATCGTTATTATATCCGTGTTCGAGCCGACTAAATCAAACACGCATATCGTTATTATATCCGTGTTCGAGTCGATTCGAACCATGACATTAGAATTCATAAACCGCGAGATCGCTAACTTGAAATTCCAAAAACTGAAGTTCAAGTTCATCCCGGAAACAAAAATCCCCTCATTTTTGCGCGAAATCGAATCCCAACAACCTCATAAAATTCCCACACTATATGAGCCTTGATTCGGCCCCGAAACGGAGCCGAATCAGGGGCGGGATCAGCCCCGCATCAGCCGTCCAAAATCGAGGCTGATCAAGTGGCTGATTCAGCCCCCGATGCGGGGCTGAATCTGTTGGAGATAGTGCCCTCAAAATCAATTATTGGATCGCAGGTACGTGATTGCAATGATTGAGGCAGGACCTATACCGATATGACAGTCTTGCTCAAAATGATAGTATGCTATCTGGTTTGTCTTTATCATCGTATACATGTTTTAGTTCGCTATTGCATGTTGATAGAGCCCATAGGATTCTTGCTTGACTGCCAGCAGTATGACGGCGATCATATACGTGGGAGCTGGGGTCTGTAAACACATCCTTAAAGTGTCCCTAGTCGTGGGAGTTTCGAGACAGGGGATCGATACTACAGAGTAGACTAGTGTATACAGTCGAGACCCCGACGATGGGTGATGGCCGGTCTCACAAGCCATTGGTGTTAGTAGGATCACCTAAGATGTATACAGGTGCTCATTAGGTTATGAGTACACCAGACAGGACTCGCCGGGAACATGCTAGTTGGTATTATACATATCGTCAGATAGCAGTTCCCTGGTGACATGTGTACATGTTAGTTCATCGACCTGAGGTCGTCATTGGTCTCGTGTGAGTTCCCACTGTGCTTTGATTTCTACCCTACCACGGCTCAAAGGAGTCGTGCAAACAGGTCTTTTTTGGGTACAGTCCTGAGCCACATGGAGGCAAGTGAGCGGATCGGCTGGGGATTCGTCTCTCCCGGTATTGGGGGTTAGATCGCGCTGTGTCTAGGAGAGCCATTACACAAAGCCCTCGGCCGAGGCAGGAGATTTACTGGTAGGTACTTCAGTAGTATCTCAGGGTGTTCTGGGCCACTCTCTGACACGACTTATACTGCTATTGGGGGTCTGGCGTTACCAGCCCCCAGGCCGATATGTGATACTCATAAACGAACGGACCGGACTGTATGTATATTGTCACTGTTAGGCTCAGTAGGGTTTATGGATGAGTTCGCTCGTCAGCTTCCCTTCCAATCAATATATAGGCAACCGTTACGTACAACCAGTACCTCTGACGTGCTAGTGATTATACCCAGTGCCAGTGTGTTGATGAGTCATTAGAGTCCCCCACAGACACTTTCCCAAGTCGGGCGAAACGTTGTAGAGGCCGTATGGTTTTATGGCAGGGTTCGGAAAATGCACGTGCGTTTACGCACGTGTCATATTTCGGGCGGATAATACTGGTCGGCTTTGGTTTAAGCCGGATCCGAGTATTATGCTGTGTAGATATAATATTTTTGTCTCAGTTGCATTTGTATTCGGTCGTAATACAAATGTGGGTATGTTTATACTGATACGGGGTTATCCTGAAATTCGTTTCAGGATCACTTTTGGAAGTTGCCAGTTTCCAGTTTTCTATCGCCCGTCTTTAACATTCGGTTAAAGACGTTTCTTGATGAGTGTGGAAGGCTCTAGATGTTTCTAGATGGTGACTAGGATGGTGACTAGGCTAGTGAGTCATTAGTGTATTGATTATTGCATTAAATGATTTGGTGACTAGTTAAGGTGATTCATTATATGCATTAAATGTGTTCATACAAGGTGAAATTGTGACTCATTCTTTCTTTAATCTTGTGGTCACCTTCCCCTCTCCTACACTCACATCCCCCTCTTGTATAAGTGGCCGGCCCCTTCCCTCTTGTGCGGATATGGTTGTTCATTTGAGGGAAAAGATTATGATAGTGTTTTGGTGTATGGAAATTAGACAGCTACAATTCTCATTTCACCCGATTCAAATGGCAATTTCATTAACCGTTCGTCCATGGCTTTGGACATAACGAGACAAAGTGTTCTACTCATTCTCTACATCATCTTGGTCGTCTCTTTTAGCAAACTTGACAACCGAGTTGCCTCGGTTCAAAGGCGGGAGCCCGTTTAAAGATCCGTCAACGTGGTGCCACCTAGACGAGAAGAATGGAGATCGAGGAGATCGGAGCAGCCGCAACAAAGCGTGGGATGATGATTGAAGACCGAAGAACTCGGATCATTCGGTATAACGTTTCTACCCACTTTGTAGTTTGTTAGTTTAGCTTTAATGGCAGATCCGGATTATAGTACGCAATAGCGCCAGTTGTAAAAAGTTTTTGTTCCGCATTTGGCGTCTGTTAGACGGCCGGGGCGCTACCGTGGACTTACAGTGGTATCAGAGCCTCACCATTAAGCTATACTAACTTGGACTAACGCGTTTAAAAGATCGACTGAACGGATTTTCAAAAACCGCAAAATTCCATGTTAAAGTTTCTGTCGTTTTTTAAAGGGGTCTAAAAATTATTTTGCATATACCAGAAAATTAAGCAGGCTTTTTTAAGGAACCAGAAGAAAAACGACCCACTGAGTCGACCAAACCGCCGCGGAAACGCGGTCAAAGCCTTGCTTTGACCGTGGAACCGCGGCCGTATTGGTGACTTAGTGGACCATGTTTCTTCTGTTGTTTCTACATGACAAATTGTGGTTTCCGGTACTGTTCTTTTGGGCCCAGATTTTGTTACTGTACAGTAGATATACGTGGGGCCCACTTTGGGAAATTTTGTCGATCGAAATTTTAAACTTGTTAATTTACAGTACTTACTTTATATCTCCGACCTGGAATGTCATTCGATCGGTAAACCGCGTCTAATTGCTATAGTTCTTTTAGACGGGTTTGCGAACGTGACATTCGTGTTGATGTTCTGTGTTGTGCTGTGATATTGCGGATATGTCGTGGTGGATAGCAAGGTGCAATGATAGTGCAGTTTGGATTTATTTGTACATTTGATATTGCGGGGCGAACGTCCAACATGTGGACTGCCGTCACTGCCTGTTGTATAATATTCTTTTGGGGCACGACCGGGTTGAGGTCGATGTACCCGTTGTACATATTTTTATTTCTGTACTAGGTTTATCCCGCGAAGGAGTGCACGGATAGCCGGGTTCTGAAGGGCAACGGGTCCGTATCTCATGGCTTTGAGAGGCAAAGGGACCTCACTCTAGAATTGGCAGAGTATTCGCCGCACTCATAGGAGTTACAGGTTGACCCAAGGAGGGGTGCTCAATTTACCAGATTCCGTGAAGTGCCGGGTGTTCCATTCACTATGTTGTGGGGACTACCTCGGTTCAGGTTTTGGCGGGTAACTTGCCGCACCCGTAGGGGTCTAGGTTTCATTGCACAGGCTATCCACACGACCAGGGGAACGTTGGGTTTCAGTAGCGGCTTTATGAAACCCGGGGATCCCAGATTATCTGTATTGTTCTGTGATGCTTATTACTTTTCTGTAATGTTGCATATTATCACGCCTGGAGCGATTATTGTATATTGGTATATATACTATTAGATGTTGTATATGTTTTACACCCGCGCTAGTCCAGCCCCTCTCTGTCGTTAGTTAAGTAACCTAACGGGTGATGACGGGACCCAGTAACGAATGCGGATGGCATATACGTACATTTTATTTTCGTTCTTTTCTGGTGTGATTGATTGATGGGACTGCATTGATTCTTATCAATGCAAGGATAAAACAAACCTATATTTGATGTTGTTGGAACAAATTTTAAAAGTGTTATTACAAAGACGTTTCTTTTTGTTTTGCATAGTGATATTCAGTTTAGAATATCCTGCACCTCATTCGACGAGGCAAGGGCCGAGATCCTTTCACCGGGAGTGACCCCTTGGGCAGAAGTTTACGTCAGGGTAATAACTTCAATATGGTCGATTACAAGTTGCTTTGCACCGCGGTATTCAGTTAGAATATCCTGCACCTCATTCCACGAGGAAAGAGCCGAGATCCCTTCACCGGGAGTGACCTCTTTAGCAAAAGATTTTCGCCACTATATTTTTATAAAAAGCTATCAGGTTCCTTCAACGAGATCAAGTTCATTACGTTAAAGGTTTTTCGCCAAAAACCAGCCGTAGCCCTCCGTCATTTCTTATGGATGGTCAGTAGTATTCAAGCTATGTATATTTGGCCCTTAGTCAAAACATAGTGATTGGTAGCTGCTGGGGTGTTCACATGTTGCATAGATAGATGCGTTGGTTTGTCAAGAGTATGTACGGGTGGGTTCAAATTGACCTGGATAATGATGGATAGAACTTGACATGTGACTTATGAGATATTTGGCCCTTAGCCAAGGTCATAAGAGCATGGGGCAAAAATATATATCGGGAGTTTCAAACATACAAGAAACTTGCCAGACATGCGCATACCTTCTGGAGTGTGATAACTTGAGTGGCTTCCATCAAGTTATCATGCGATGATAGTTGGATCCCGATTCTCACTGATGAGTTGGTTAACTCTTCGGGTGATCCCGACTAATTCTTCTTTTAGGTTTGGAGGAGAATTTGAGATTACAGTGGGAGGTTTCCTGATTAGATAAAGTGATGACCATTCTGATCTAAGTTAGAGTGCACGCAGAGTGTTTCTTCTCTCTCTTTGGTAGCGACCTTTGACCGACCCTAGACTATGACTAAGTGACCAAGTTGACCGAACCTTCTTAAAATACTGGCTTTTGGATTGTCGGAGTTGCATAAGTCATTGCCGCTCCTTCCTTTACCCTTTGCATTTCTCAGAACACCCCGTATTACTACGGACATCCACTTCTATTGGATAGATCCATCATATGGTTATATACGAACTCGAAGGGACTTCTTCGAGGATGGATCCAGGTTCAGGAGAAATAGAATTGGTTTATTCAGTTGTCTTTTATTATCACCTTCTCTCAGGTTGCGATGGCTCCTTAGTTTAGGAGAGTACACCTATTACGCTTATTGGATAGTCTTATTCCAAACCATAGGCTGGTGCCGAAAGGTAGGGAATGAAAAAAACCAATTAGCCTAAGTAGGGTGTGCAGAAGGTAATATGTAAAGACAAAATAAAAGTATTAGAAAGAGAGCCACTCCTATTTCACCTTTAATAGAATAAGGTATTATTCAATTGTTTTTTATCATCTCCTTCTCTCAAGATACGAGTACTTCTTGGTTTAGAAGAGCACCTATTATGCTTACTGGATAGTCTTCTTCCAAACCATAGGCTGGTGCCGAACGGTAGGGAAGGAAGAAAACCACTTAGCCTAACGATGGTGTACAGAAGGTAATGAATAAAGACAAATAAAGGGATTTGGAGAGATGGCAAAGAAATATACGGTTATAGTCATGAATTGATTTATGGAAGAGGCATTACTAGGAATACCAGGATACCCCTACGAAACATTTTCATGTTTCAGTTTCACTGTGCATTGTTAATTGTAAACTAATTTCCCAATTAGATACTTACTCTAGGGTATGTATTTACCAGGTTTCATTCTCATATCTGTATGGTTTTACAGATGATGAGTGGGAGTAAATTATTGGGAATTAGGGGATCATCCTCATTATATCGGAATTCGTTGTAATTGGTGATATTTGAGAAAATCGTCTGGGTACAGTTTTCAACCTACGATGCACAGGTTTTGAGTTATTCAACTCAGCGGACTTATACAGAGTATTGTATGTTGTCCAGTGTTCGTCAGGACAAAAGGGTAGGTCCTCGTACTATGTTCTGTTTACTTGTGGCTTCTCTAGTTTTTAGACAAGTGTTTCGTAGAAATACAATGTCTAAGTTTTTGAGAAGTTGTGGGTAAAAGAATAAAATAGAGAACCAGGTATCGCAAGTATCGGGATTCTTCAAAGAGATCGAAGATGTAGATTCTTGTGATTGGTATTCAGATGAGATTAGTGGTTTTGAGAAACTTATTTCTCTTTCAGGTTACTCATAATTGGATGGATTCCTAAGTTGAGTAATGCTGAGTAGCCTCTCTCCATTAAATTGATATGCACTGGAGACAGCTGCATGATTTGAATCTGGTTCCAATTAAATTAGCGCCTCTATTTCTATATTGTATATAGAATGGTTTATATCTTAACGATGTTAAGATATGGGGAGTTGTCCAGCTTATGCTTAAAACCAGACACTGGATAACTTAAGGCACGTTTCTGTAATGGCAGTTTGTGGGTTGACCCTGGGTTTGACGAGGGTTGATTTTCTACCATTTGGAAGATCAATAGTGATATTGTTCTTGACTAGCCACAGTTTTAAGTAAAATGGATTTTTTCAGAAAACAGTAGTGGGAGTATGGTAGAACTGGAAGTGATTCCAGAACCGCAAACGATTACGGAAAATTTAATAGGACCTATATATTCAATCAGATTTGACATTCCAATAGCCACTCCGCAGATATGGTGGGTAATCTCAGACACCAGAGAGGTACTCCGGTAGCCTCAAGGACGGTGACAGGGAGGTTCTTGTTTACCCAGACTTGACACTACTGTTGTTCCAGACTATGAAACCCGGCAGGAGGATATGTATAGCGTCGTTCTAAACTAGTTTTAGAAGTATACGTATATATTAATCTGCCAGAGGGTTGTTGTGGTCAGTGGGAGCAGCGGAAGCATAGTGGACAAGTAGCTTATGTCTATTTATAGACTTCAGTAGTTATAGCGGAAATAGATCATCTATTTTTGATGTAACAGTCATGGGTTTGACTTCATCAGAATAGGGGATGGATCTGTTAAGAAGGTAGTAGGGTGTGATGTCATGGTATTTGGATGACATACACGAAGTAGGATATAAAAATTTCTATACTACAATCGGTTGTACTTTGGTCGTCACACAGTTGTTTCTCCGCAAAGGATATGGATTTAATAGCAGACATTCTGGTTACTAGATCTATGGTTTTAGATCTAGAATTGGGTAGTTTCCCAATCAGGGTACTTTGACAGTATTCTAATAGTATTTTAGAATAGATGACTCCTGGCATGGTGGTGTACATGCAGATGATGGAGTCACCCTCTCTAAAGGTGTCTTACAGACTAAGGTGGAGAGGGATATGCATGATTGGCAGATCACTTGCTTAGGCAATTGAGTCAATCGTAAGATGTCAAGTATCACACCGGATGTTGTTTTTGCACTAGATGCGATAAGTTTATATTACTCCAATCCTGAAATAACATAAGGAAGCAGTTCTAGAACATAAGTGCTTGTTCTACGGATTTGATGACGGCAGCCTCCTTCGGGAGACGGTTATCATTCCAGGCTTTCAAGGTGACATGGATGACAGTGATTGTCAGAGTTATAGTTTTCCCTCTGACAAGGGACAGTATTATGGACAGGTGGTCCAAGAGGATACTGTGGGAGCCTTGGTGCTGGATACTGATTAGGTTCAGTTATCGATACAGTCTAAGAAGTTTGAATTTGGAGTTCATTTATGAACTAGGTCCCATCAGATATTCAGACATATTCTGAGACAGGAATTACTCGATTCGGAAGATGGCTTTATCCGCAAACTTGAGATTAAGAGAGACATAAAAAGAAACATCAGGACGGATCCACTCACTGAGGCTATTTCTCGAACACAAGAGTTTTACAAACTAGCTTTGTGAAACTGATTAGTAGAGGAGTTGGATGTTCGGTATCACACGGGCTGTGAGTATGCGACATCGCAATAATTAGCCTTAAATGCAACTGGGAGATTGTTGGAGATAGTACCCTCAAAGTCAATTATTGGATCGCAGGTACGTGATTGCAATGATTGAGGCAGGACCTATACCGATATGACAGTCTTGCTCAAAATGATAGTATGCTATCTGGTTTGTCTTTATCATCGTATGCATGCTTTAGTTTGCTATTGCATATTGATAGAGCTCATAGGATTCTTGCTTGACTGCCAGCAGTATGATGGCGATCATATACATGGGAGCTGGGGTCTGTAAGCACATCCTTAAAGTGTCCCTAGTCGTGGGAGTTTCGAGACAGGGCATCGATACTCCAGAATAGACTAGTGTATACGTCGAGACCCCGACGAGGGACGATGGCCGGTCTCACAAGCCATTGGTGTCAGTAGGATCACCTAAGATGTATACAGGTGCTCATTAGGTTATGAGTACACCGAACATGACTCGCCGGGAACATGCTAGTTGGTATTATACATATCGTCAGATAGCAGTTCCCTGCTGACATGTGTACAGGTTAGTTCATCGACCTGAGGTCGTCATTGGTCTCGTGTGAGTTCCCACTGTGCTTTGATTTCTACCCTACCACGGTTCAAAGGAGTCGTGCAAACAGGTATTTTTTGGGTACAATTCCGAGCCACATGGAGGCAAGTGAGCGGATCGGCAGGGGATTCGTCTCTCCCGGTATTGGGGGAGATCGTGCTGTGTCTAGGAGAGCCATTACACAAAGCCCTCGGCCGAGACAGGAGATTTACTGGTAGGTACTCCAGTAGTATCTCAGGATGTTCTGGGCCACTCTCTGACACGACTTATACTGCTATTGGGGATCTGACGTTACCAGCCCCTATGCCGATATGCGATACTCATAGATGAACGGACCGGACTGTATGTATATTGTCGCTGTTAGGCTCAGTAGGATTTATGGATGAGTTCGCTCGTCAGCTTCCCTTCCAATCAATACATAGGCAACCGTTACGTACAACCAGTACCTCTGGCGTGCTAGTGGTTATACCCAGTGCCAGTGTGTTGATGAGTCATTAGAGTACCCCACAGACACTTTCCCAAGTTCGGGCGAAACGTTGTAGAAGCTGTATGGTTTTATAGCAGGGTTCGGAAAATGCAGGTGCGTTTACGCACGTGTCATATTTCGGGCGGATAATACTGGTCGGCTTTGGTGCCGGATCCGAGTATTATGCTGTGTAGATATAATATCTTTGTCTCAGTTGCATTTATACTCGGTCGTAATACAAATGCGGCTATGTTTATACTGATACGGGGTTATCCTGAAATTCGTTTCAGGATCACTTTTGGAAGTTGCCAGTTTCCAGTTTTCTATCGCCCGTCTTTAACATTCGGTTAAAGACGGATTTATCTTTTCTTGATGAGTGTGGAAGGCTCTAGATGTTTCTAGATGGTGACTAGGATGGTGACTAGGCTAGTGAGTCATTAGTGCATTGATTATTGCATTAAATGATTTGGTGACTAGCTAAGGTGATTCATTATATGCATTAAATGTGTTCATACAAGATGAAATTGTGACTCATTCTTTCTTTAATCTTGTGGTCACCTTCCCCTCTCCTACACTCACATCCCCCTCTTGTATAAGTGGCCGGCCCCTCTCCTCTTGTGAGGATATGGTTGTTCATTTGAGGGAAAAGATTATGATAGTGTTTTGGTGTATGGAAATTAGACAGCTACAATTCTTATTTCACCCGATTCAAATGACAACTTCATTAACCGTTCGTCCATGGCTTTGGACGTAACGAGACAAAGTGTTCTACTCATTCTCTACATCATCTTGGTTGTCTCTTTTAGCAAACTTGACAACCGAGTTGCCTCAGTTCAGAGGCGGGAGCCCGTTTTAAGATCCGTCGACGTGATGCCACCTAGACGAGAAGAATGGAGATCGAAGAGATCGGAGCAGCCGCAACAAAGCGTGGGATGATGGTTGAAGACCGAAAGACTCGGATCATTCGGTATAACGTTTTTACCCACTTTGTAGTTTGTTAGTTTAGCTTTAATGGCAGATCCGGGTTATAGTACGCGATAGCGCCAGTTGTAAAAAGTTTTTGTTCCGCATTTGGCGTCTGTTAGACGGCCGGGGCGCTACCGTGGACTTATAGAATCGGCCTTGGTTCGGCCTCGAATCGGGACCGAATCGAGCTCAAATTGGGTGGGTTTGGGTTATCGTGAGTCGACTCTAAACTCTTGGTCCGAACCAAGAATCCGATGGCTGCGGCACAAGCAAAAATGAGAGCTTTTCATGCAAATATTTAAAACTAGTTTTGAAATTTTTTTGGGTTTAATGAATTCCAATGTCACCAAAACAAGTTGTAGTCTTTTAGTATGGCTCTAATACCACTGTTGGGTTGCTAGATGCCTCTAATATGGTTTAAAGCGCGACGAAAACGGTAATTTTAAAAATCTTGAGAGTTATAGCAAACCCAAATCAAGAATCAAACCAAACTGTTAAACTTCTCCTTCGACTCTGGCTAGTTTCCACGAAATCCGGAACAAGCTTGCTTGAAGATCTCCTCGCCGCCGAAGATGATCCATCTTGAGATAACTCCAACACAAGCAGATCTAATCAAAATGAAGCAACCCACTAATTAAACTGCTAAGAATGATTACTAGGACATGTAGAATAATTAGCTCACTTAATTTTTTTCTTTTCTTTTCCATTCCTCACTTGAAGAAAAATCAAGAGAAGGAAAAAGAAGCATGAAGAACATGGAGTGTATGATGAAGATAAGCATGCAAAGAATATTAACTAGAAACAAAAATGAGTCATTAAAAGAATCATCTCATTCTTTCTACAACCATGACTCATTCTCATTTCTTTCATATAATTCTTATACTCCTATCATCCATGTATCAACATACATGTCACTTTATTTATATCAAATATAAATATTGATTTAAAGAGAAGAAAATAATTGAGTACGATATTAGTTAATATATAAATATATGTTTAATTATTAAATCAACACTTGATTTAATAATCCGGCTATATCTTATATATACCGGGTAATATCAATAAACACTCGATTAAAATACATGTATCATATATACGTGTTTAATCAAATTCCTGCACGTATCCTTATACGTGCCCTGCATCATTTTGCATGTGCTAGGAAAGCTCTATGTGGGACTCTAAAGACTCGACAATACGCTGGCAGTAGATTAGGATCATATTCATAGCCCACAAGCACGTCAGCGGTACTAGCTGCACGTAACGGCTATCCAGATATTGATCGAAAGTAGGTCAACGAGCAAGCTCATCTGAATCCTGCAAAGCCTATCTGTGACATTACCGTATAGTCCGGTCTCTTCGTCTAAGAGTATCGCATATCGGGTTTAGGATTTGGAATGTGTCGGACCCCAATAACTCGATAAGTCGTGCGATAGAGGACTCATAACCAACCGGAGATACAACAGATAACACTTATCAGTTTATCTCCACTGCGATGGCTATCGACTTATGGTTGTAATTATGTCATGCATAGCACGACATCAACTCCCTACATCGGGAGAGACGAATCCCTTCGATCGCTCACTGTCTCCATATGCTTTGGAACTATACCCAACAAAAACCTGTTTGCACGACTCCTTTGAGCCGTGGTAGAGTAGAAGTCAAAGTATAATGGGAACACACATGAGACACTGTGGCGATCTCAGGTCGTAGGGACTGCCCTGTACATATGTCAAAAGAGAACTGCTATATGAAATTGGTATATAACCAACTATGAGTTCTCGGTGAGTCCGTCCAGTGTAACTCATCCAATAGGCACTGGATACAATTCTCGATGTCAAACACCACTAGTTATAGGATCGGCTATAGCCTTCCAACCGGGTCAGGAAACATACATACTTGTCTAAACTGGAGTACCGATGCCCGGTCTCAATACTCCTATGACTAGGGACATTTAAAGATGTTCTTATCGACCACCCTACTAGTATGATCTCTATTATCGCCCTGCTAGTGAAGCAAAATCCTAAGGATTTATCTCATGTCTAAACGATACGTGATAGTGAATAAAACGCATCACGTGTAAGATAAAGGCAAACCAGATAGCATAATATCATCTCGAGTAAGATTGTTCTCTCATATAGGTTCTTCTTCAATTACAATAATTGCCTTGAGCGCACCTATATCCAACAATCTCCCATTTGCACTTAAGGCCAATTATCGCGGTATCTCATACCCAACTTCTTTACTAACAGTTTCACAAACTGTGTTCGAGAACCAGTCTCAATGAGTGGACGCGACACAGCGCTTCTCTCTGTTTCTTCCTGAATCTCAACATCGCGGAAATCAAATATCTCCCGAACTGAGCGATACCTGTCTTAGTATTTGCCTGGACTGACGATGGAATCATGTTCATAAATGAACAATTATATCCAGCGAATTCTCATGCGGCATCCTTTTACTGATTCACAATCAGCATCCAGCGCCATGACTGGCTCAGTATCCCACTTGGAACTCTTTCCAATATACCGCTCCTCAAAAGAGGGTAAAATTATAACTCACGACAGACACTCTGTCTTCTATGCGAAGCTAGAATCGGTAACCACATCCTTTAGGAGATTGTCTTTACCATAAACCAAGAATATTAAATGCTCTTCACTGCTACCCTATGTTTCTCTACGATTGGACAGACATCAATATCCTGTATGGAGAAACACTTATAATCACCATTGTTTTACTGATTTGCAGTATAAGAATATCACTTCATATCATGAGTATGTCATCATATGAAGAATTTGACAATACTCGCTATTACCTTCTTACAAATACCAGGTTCATCCATCGTTTTGATGAAGTCAAACACTTTAACCGTGACATCAAAACAGATGATCCAATTCCGCTATGCCTGCTTTAGTTTAAAAATAGACTTAAGCAACTTGCACACTTACCGCTGCTCCCACTGACTAGGATAACTCTCTGGCAGAGTCATATAGACGTACACTTCTAAATCTAATTTAGAAACACGTTTGTTGGGGTCAAAAATTGCATCCCGGTTAACCAAGTCAAAGTCAACCCCAAGCCAGATGGGCCCAAGCCCAGGTCAAGTGGGCCCATGCCCAGGTTGACCCCGCGGCCGGCCTCCCCCATGCCAAAATGAAATCATGTAATAAATAATTTTGATGTAATTTTTTATGCATGAATGTAAGAAAAATGGGCATAAAGCCCAATTTTTGTAAAGCCCGTGGCTCATGTGCAAAACAAATAAGCACATGAGGCATGTGATGTGCAAAATGCCATTTTGTAAAGCCCAAGGGGTTATGTGTAAATTTGTAAGCCTATATAAGGCAACATGATAATGAAAGAAAAAATAACTTTTCATTCCCCTCAAAATCTAGGGTTTTTGTGGCTCCTCTTTCCTTATGGTTCTAAACATTTTTCCCCTTTTCAATTAAATCAAGAGTTTTACTCTTCCTTTTCCAAAATTAAATAGTTTTTCATCACAAAACCCACAAAGGGGAGCTCAAATCTTCCATCAGATCTCAAAAATGGGAGATTTTTAAATCTCGCCCCCTTTATCCAAGATCCGGCCAACCAAGAGGAAGAAGGAGAACCATCTCCAAAAATCCCATCTTGGGAAGATTCAGGGCCAAAGGGGAGAGAAACAAAGGGGCCCCTTTGATCATTTCTAAAGATTTCTAGGAGTTTAACTCCATTCAAGATCTGTTGGAGTTCAACTCTATAAATTAATCTCTTTTTAGGAGTTTAACTCTAGAAGTCAAATCGGGAGCACAGCTCCTAGTACAGGGACAAAGTCCTTTTTCCTGTTGACGCCCAGCGCCGGCATACCAAGCATGTGGGGCGCTGGCGCCCAAGGCCCGCGTGCCAGGCGCGCGAGGCGCCGGCACCCACGCGTCTTTTGGACGCTATTCTTCCCTCTTTTTTTATATACACACTCCACAACACTATCTCCGTTAGAAAAAATTTGTAATGTGGCGATACCCCGCACTCCGCAAGGGACCCCCAACCCGCTATCCGGTTAGCGGGACCCCCGTAAAACTCTGTGAGGACCCCAATATATCCAAAACCCCTCAAGACACACATACGCACACTGCATATTGAGTTCGCATGACCTGGAGCGAGGGGTAATTAACGACAGCTTAGTCCGCGACTGCCGGAGATTCGGATCCTCACAATCAATAAACCCCAGCCTACCCTAAACAGGAAAATCTGTAGTACGCCTGACAAGCGCGCGCGTATTCCTATCTCAATGGGGTGACAAAAAACACCCTACAGATTCTGGCACGCCCGGTGGAATCAATCTTTCCTCCCATATTTCGGGTTAAATATCCATGCGAACTCAATCAACATATACATTGATTGTCTGTCCTGAAATCATGCTTCTATTTACAGGTTAACGACTTTCGACTGCAATCTTCGGACGCAACAAAATGTCTCCAAGGACAATCTCAGCTCTCAACACAACTCCCATCTCCTACACGATGAAGATGGACGCCAGAACGGTCCTCCCGGCCAGTCTCGGGCGACAATGGGAGGAGCCGCTGCTACCATTCGGCTCTATTCTGTTCGTGCCAGCTAGTTCCATTCCTGCTTCTCAAGCACCAGCAACAGACAGACCGGCCTCGAAAGGCAGGAGACCAGGTGGTAATCTCGAGGGCACCACTATCCAAACGCAAGTCGATATTTGAACGACTTTCCTTGGCCCCAACTGGGAGGCAAGGCCATCAACACCAACAAAGCAACAAGGCATCTCGGGCAAGCTCCAGCGGCGTCCCTGTCTACTGCTCAATTAGGTATCTTCTCTAAGCTCCCCATTAATCGGCTCACGATGGCTTCCTGGATGACGGATGCCCGCCAAGCCCTCAAAATCGAAAATCTAAGACAGAAAAGCTCATATATAGAGTCAACAAAAGGGCTACAACTCATGCTAGGCTGAACTTCGTGAGGCTCCAAAAAACAAGGTTATCCCGCCAAAGATAAAGAGACGGCTGCATATGTGGTCCACACTGTCTACATGGTGGGCACACGCAGCAAGAGCAAGGACGAGACCACCACATCTCAGATCCAATCTGGTATGAATGTGGCCGCCACTTCCCAAGACGAGCATCCTCTGGGAGGTAATGAAAACCCTTCCAGTAAGGCTGATAAGCAGAGAGATCTCTCGGTTCATGAGGAGTCGGGCACGGAAAGCGAAGATGAGCGAGCCAATCTTCCGTCCCAAGAACGCAGGACAACAACTTCTCTAAGAGCTCCAAAAACAGCTCAGAAGCAAAGACAAAGAGATGCAGCTCACGGCCAAGCTCTACTAAAAAATTGAAGACTTGACAAATGTTGTGATGCAGCACACGGTCCAAGTTGCCTCTCAGCCGTCCAATCAAGCGCAGGGTTCTGCTCATGAACCGGGAAACGGTGTCCCGAGACAGCCGACGCCTTTCCCTCAAATCGAAAGGTGGGGGACCGCATGAAAGTCAGTCGGATCCTATCTCGGGAAATGTCTTGGCTATCGATGAAAACGGCCCGCTAACTCAAGATCAAATCATGGATTTGGTTGCCAACAAAGTCAAAACCTTAGTTGCCTAAGCCAAAGTGCAAAAAGATATCAGCAGTAGTTGGCGACCATATCCCGCTCAGTATGACCCGGTAAAGTTTCATAGCGGCTATGTCATCCTTAAATTCGGAAGATTCGATGGGACGGGAAATGCGAATCAGCACATCGCCCTCTTTAAAGCCTCATGCGGGAATACTGGGGGCAATGATGTGTTTCTCCTCCGCCAGTTCGTTAATAGCTTGATCGATATTTCTTTCGACTGGTACGCGAGCATACCGGATGGCTCCGTCACAACTTTCGTCCAAATGGAATCTCTGTTTCGGCAGAGATTCATGAGCGTCAGCAATAAGATCACCATTACCGACCTCGTAACGACCAAGCCCGAAAGCAACACGGATTTTACAACCCGATGGCGCGATCTCTCCGTTAAATGTGAACCGCCAATAGAGCAAGACCAATCTGTCAGTCTCCTCGTCGGAAGTCTCAACAATTGGATGGCCCCGTATCTATGCACTGCGGGTCTCAATACATTCTAAGAGCTGACCAGGAAAGTTCAGATGTTGGAGCGCTCAAAGCAGGAATCCTCCCCTGATTCCCAAAATAACAATAGGTCCTGGAGAAACCGAAAGGACGATAATCGCGAAGGCGGAAGTTCCGACGATGCTGAATCTTTTAACACTTCGGCTAACCGAAATAAGCGAAGGATGAGCAAGCCTAATGCCAACCAGCATCAGTAGCCAGTGTTCGGAGACGGAGAAGAATCTCCACTGAAAGAGAAGCTGGATAAGGTTTATTCCTTCAGAAGGGACAAAGTTCGTAAAATATTCAAGGATGCCCTAAGAAACGATCTACAATTGCCAGAATAAAAAAGACCTCAAGAAGCGAATATGACCGACGACCCCAAATATTGCCCCTATCACAGAGTGGTAGGTCACGCCATTGAGGACTGCTTCGTCTTCAAAGAGTGGGTCGAAAAGCAGTACAATGCGGGAGAAATATCATTGTTCCCTGGCGTGCTAGCGAATAAACAAGTTGCGACCGCCAATTTCATACAAACGGAGACTGAAGTCCTTCGGGAACCTGATTCTCTCAGACATCTGCCTTTCTCTGAAAAGAGTGGACCAATGCAACAAGCTAAGAGCCGAACGAGCAACCTTGCTAATGAAGAAGCGATAAACGGGTACACAACCCAAACAATCTATATGATCGAGCTCAGAGGAACAAGTCCTCCTACGCCTTGCATCCATGACAACGACGTAGCTGTTGCTACCCAACGTCGGCTCGGTCTAAATAATGAAGAGCCCGCTCAGGCCGATAAGCCAAAGGAGCCCGTGGTTCTTGCCGAATCAAGCTCAGAAGGTAAGGATGACCCTGTTGTCATGCCCGGTACTACAGAACAAGTGTTATTCCAATGGCTTCAAAGGCAGCTTCAGGACAGGGACAAGAAGTTGGCCAAGATCCATTCCAAAATCTACGAGCTGGTAAACGTCAGTGGCAGATCTCACGACCCAAGTCGTCCGATTGCAATTACAGCAAAATCAAAATTTGGTTCATGAGCCAGAAATTGATATTCTAAATCAGCCAACCGACACTCCCCCAGCCCAAGAGCGGAACAAATTTGCGAAAAACGGTCGCGATCAGCTTTCAATCCCTCCGACACATATAGTGAACGGGATAAGCAGGGAGCAGGCAAACTAAGAACTGATCGGCCTCGAGGACCAGCATCAGGAACGACACCTGCTCTAATGGAGAGAAAGAAAAAAGTATACTCCTTCAGAAGGGATGAGGTCCGCAATATATTCGAGGACGCCTTGAACAACGGTCTGTAACTGCCTATTCCAAAGAGGCCACATGAAATAAATATGACCGACAATCCCATATACTGCTCATATCATAGAGTGGTGAGTCACATCATTGAAGACTGCTATGTTTTCAAAGATTGGGTAGAGGACCAATACAAGCTTGGAAAAACCTCACAGTCCTCGAATGTATCAGCAAGCCACAGAGCTACGGTCATCAACACAGCTCCGCCAAGATCAAAGTTCGAAGAGCTGGGATAAACAAACACATTCGACCACCACGTCGTTAAACTGGGGGACAACTGACCACCACGTCGTTAAACTGGGAACCGATGACCACCACGGCGTTAAACTGGGAACAATCGACCTCTAAGTCGTTAAACTGGAGATGTAAAAATGTGTGAATAAAACAAAAATATAAAAAAAACCGAAATGATGGGGCAACTCGCAATAAAAATCAACGAGTAAAAATAAAGATGAAAATAAAGCCGAAATGATGGGGCAACCCGCAATAAAAATCAGCGAGTAAATAAAGATGAAAATAAAGCCGAAATGATGGGGCAACCGCGAATAAATAGCCGAAATGATAGGGCAATCGCCACCTTCGCGATAAGAAAAGCTGAAATGATAGAGCAATCGCGGTAAAAAAAAGGCAAATGATGAGTCGCTCCTGGTACCATATTCCAGTGCAGCATGCAGACGCCAACCAAAATTAAAATCCCAAATAGCGAATGATGATTCCCTCCTGGTACCATATTCCAGTGCAGCGATGCAGACGCCAATCAAAATCCATATCCCAACGGCGAATGATGAATAGCTCCTGATACCATATTTCAGTGCAGCGATACAGACGCCAACCAAATTTTAAATCCCCAAGCGGCGAGTGATGAGTCGCTCCTGGTATCATATTTCAGTGCAGCGATACAGACGCCAACCAAAATCCAATTTCCCAAAATTCTCCTAACCCTACGGTTGGTCCCCAAACTGACTACCGTATACAATCCACGGACTCAAATAATTCTCATCATACCCATACTCCACCGCAATCACCAGTACTGCGACCGATTTCCGCCCTTGGAATTATGCTCCATTTGGGAAGACTCATCCATGTGTCCTCACGATACACGAAAAGAACAAATTTACGAGATCCTCTCGACTCGTAAGAAAACACCTTCATGTGATCCTTATGACTCACGAAGGAAAAACACACTTAGGAGTCCCCACGACTCCTAAGGAGAAAGTACACCTACGATATCCTTTGGACTCGTAAGGAGAAAATACTTTTATGGGACCCTTACGGCTTATAAAATTGAGAATTCTTAGGTGATAGGGACCTAAACCTGTCTCTTAAGCCATCGCTCCCCAACAGGCAAAGGCAAATGATGAATTGCTCCTGGCACCTGTACTTCAGTGTCAGCAACGCTGATGCCGGCCCTTACCACAAAATTCTAAGCTTCCGATCTAATAGATCCCTAAGTCTTTAAACTGGGAACCGATGACCTCTAAGTCGTTAAACTGGGAACAGATGACCCTTAAGTCGTTAAACTGGAAACGAGGGAGATCCCCTCATGGAAAATGATGATTCGCTCCTGGTACCATATTCCAGTGTAAGCGGTGTTGATGCCAAACTAAAACCAAAATCCCTAAATCTACTCATGGCAAATGATGATTCGCTCCTGGTACCATATTCCAGTGTAGCGATGCTGATGTCAACCTAAATCAAACCAACAACCTCTACGGCGGAATCATGCTTCATCCCAGAATGTACCCCGTGTCGAAATCATGCTTCGCCTCGGGATATCTACCTTCCCTGCCGGAATTATGCTCCGTCTCGAAATCAAGTCACCTAGCGACACTCCGCGCCAGAGACAAGTCGAACAACCAACGACACTCCGTGCCGGGGACAAGTCAAACAGCCAGCGACACTCCGTGCCAGGGACAAGTCGAACAGTCAGCGACACTCCGCGCCAGCGACAAGTCGACCAGCAACCTTCCTGTCGGAATCATGCTCCGCCTCAGAATCAGGTCAACCAACGACACTCCATGCCGGGGACATGTCAACTAGCGACACTCCGTGCCAGGGAAACGTCACATACAAACACTCCGTCTCGGGTAAACGTCCAACACAGACACTCCATGCCGGGGACACGTCAACCAGCGACACTCCGTATCGGAGAAACGTCACATACAGACATTCCGTCTCGGGGAAACGTCCAACACAGACACTCCGTGCAAGGGATAAGTCAACCAGCCGACACTTCGTAACGGGAAAACGTTAAGCAGACACTCCGTCTTGGGGACACGTCAACCGGCGACACTCCGTACCGGGAAAACGTCAAAGAGACACTCCGTACCGGGGAAACGTCAAAGAGACTCCGTGCCGGAGGCACGTCAACCAGCGACGCTCCGTACCGGGAAAACGTCACATACATACACTCCGTCTCGGGGAAACGTTCAATATCGACACTTCGTCTTGGGGATACGTCATACACTGACACTCCGTCTCGGAGACACGTCAAGCATCGACCGTCCATGTCGTGAAAAGGGCAGTGCCAGCTTCCCACAAAGCGGAAACCAAATCACTCCGTGCCGGGAAAACGTCTACCGCGGACACTCTGTCTCGGAGACACGTCAAGCGTCGACCGTCCATGTCATAAAAAGGGCAGTGCCGGTTTCCCACAAAGCGGGAACCAAATCACTCTGTGCCGGGGAAACATCTACCACGAGCACTCTGTCTCGGAGACGCGTCAAGCGTCGACCGTCCATGTCGTAAAAAAGACAGGGCCAGCTTCCCACAAAATAGGAACAAAATCACTCCGTGCCGGGGAAACGTCTACCACGGACACTCCGTCTCGGAGATGCTCAAGCGTCGACCGTCCATGTCGTAAAAAGGACAGTGCCGGCTTCCCACAAAGCGGGAATTAAATAAAGTCGTCTCCATGTGAAAGAAGATCTATCAATTTCATGCACACGACCCACATGTGCGGTGTGTATTTATTGATGGGGCACTTTGTTTGGGTTAAAAATTACACCCCGGTTGACCAAGTCAAAGTCAAAGTCAACCCCAAGCCAGGTGGGCCCAAGCCCAGGTCGAGTGGGCCCATGCCCAGGTCGAGCCCCGCGGCCGGCCTCCCCCATGCCAAAATGAAATCATGTAATAAATAATTTTGATGTAATTTTTTATGTATGAATGTAAGAAAAATGGGCATAAAGCCAAATTTTTGGAAAGCCCATGGCTCATGTGCAAAACAAATGAGCACATGAGGCATGAGATGGGCAAAATGTCATTTTGTAAAGCCCAAGAGGTTATGTGTAAATTTGTAAGCTTATATAAGGCAACATGATGATGAAATAAAAAATAACTTTTCATTTCTCTCAAAGTCTAGGGTTTTTGTGCCTCCTTCTCCTTCCTCATGGTTCTAAACCTTCTTTCCATTTTCAATTAAATCAAGAGGTTCTCTTCCTTTTCCAAAATTAAATAGTTTTTCACCACAAAACCTATAAAAGGGAGCTCAGATCTTCCATCAGATCTTAAAAATGGAAGATTTTTAAATCTCACCCCCTTTCTCCAAGATCCGGCCAACCGAGAAGAAAAAGGAGACCCATCTCCAAAAATCCCATCTTGGGAAGATCAAGGGCTAAAAGGGAGAGAAACAAAAAAGGCCTCTTTGATCATTTCTAAAGATTTCTAGAAGTTTGACTCTATTCAAGATCTGTTGGAGTTCAACTCCATAAATTAATCTCTTTTTAGGAGTTTAACTCCAGAAGTCAAATCGGGAGCACAACTCCCAGTGCAGGGACAAACTTTTTCCTGTTGACGTCCAACGCCCGCGTGCCAAGCCCGTGGGGCGTTGGACGCTATTCTTCCCTTTTTTATATGCACACACACTCCACAACACTGTCTCCATTAGAAAAAATTTCTAACAGGACGCTGTCCCGCACCCCGTAAGGGGGCTGCTAGCCCCCTTGATCCCCAACCCGCTATCCGGGTAGCGGGACCCCCGTAAAACTCTGCGGGGACCCCGATATATCCAAAACCCCTCAAGACACACATACACACTGCATATTGAGTTCGCATGACCTGTTTTACCCGTCAATCGAAGTTTCCCTCGCTCCAAAGATAAGAGGTAATTAACGGCAGCTTAGTCCGCGGCTGCCGGAGATTCGGATCACCACAATTAATAAACCCCAGTCTACCCTAAGCAGGGGGAATCTATAGCACGCCTGACAAGCGCGCGTGTATTCCCATCTCAATGGGATGACAAAAAACACCCTACAACGTTATAGTCATCCACATGTCAGATATCATAGTCATAAAGGACAACAATGGTAAGTTATATCTGTATGGAGTTCAGCACAGATACTGAAGTAATAGTTTTATCACAATCCACAAAGGGAATTTGATGAAAACTTTTTACTACAAGTCCAGCCTTATTAGGTTAGTACCTTGCCGTTTGCATCGATCTCGAAAGATCTACTTGCTTCTTATGGGTTTAACCCCTTTAGGAGCATCCAACAAAGTCAACACTTTGTTACAGTGTATGAAGTCCAATTAGGATAACTTGGCATCCAACCATCAATCGGAAGCCACCATTTCTCATATTCTGCTGATAACTAGTAGGGTCATCATCATATGATACAAGCCTCCTCTCACCTTCAATGAGAAAATCATAATATCTCTCAAGTGGCAGAGGCTACCTACTAAATCTGCGGAGTAGGCTAAGTTTTGTCAGGATCAATTGAATCTTCAGGTTTAAAATATTAATGATTGTTGCTACTATAATGCAAACACAAAGGAGATGGGTGGAATCTCCAATTTCAATGAAAAAACAAAAACAAAAACAAAAAGTGTCTTTTATTATTGCCCACTCTTCTTTTCTCCTATATTTTACAAATTAAAAAATGAACATCTAATGTTATATTAACCACATCTATTGTTCTCTCGCTATGGCTACTTCTTTATTTATAACTATATTCTACTCTTTTTCGCGTGCATTATACATGCTTAGAATCTTTGTTTTTGCACGTGCATCACACGTGCAAAATACTAGTCCCGTGATAATTACTTGACTCGAGACTTCTATGGATTCGGTCCAAGTCAAGACCGTTATGTCTGTCTCCATTGAAAAATTACTAGAAATCGTTGCCGGAGAAATAAAATATTTGTGATTATATACGTATGGGATCAGAAACAATAATTAGGATCAGTCTCACGTGGATGTAACTGTTTGTTCGATAGAAAAATATGTTTGTGTGTGAAAAATGCTTTTCTTAAGAAAGGTTGTTCTTATTTATTGTTATATAAAACTAAGGTTTCTGAAACTATTTTTACCCTTTTTTGTTGTTGTGGTGTTGCTTATAAAACCCAAACTACAATATTTTCATGCAAAAGTGGGAGTGTTTTAATAGATGAGATAAGTTCAAGTTGGAATAAGTTCAACTGGATATTCAAAGCACGGATAACTTTTATCAGTCTACCATTTTCTGACCATTTATGTGAGGACAAACAGGTGAAAGAATCAACAATCACCATGATGGCATGGATGATTGATGACATCGTTAGACACAAATGGCGTAAACATTAACGATTGAGGCAGCCAATAAAGCACCTGGGGCACTGCATGATTATTATTTTTAGAGGAGGGGGAGGGGGCAGAATATGCATCCAAGTTAAACAATGTTTGTGCTAATAACGATTTTGTGCTAACAACGATGAGAAAGAGGACGAGACGATGATAAAGGCTACAAACGGAAGAACCCGACGGAGATGACAACGGTGTCGGCAGTAGCCAAAAGAATTGATAGAATTCATAATGGAGAGCAACAAGAGTTAAAGGAGATGACATTGGCTGACAACATCAACGACAGACTGAATAGCATGTGTAGCCATGTCACGCCCCACTTCCCAAAATTCGGAATACGAGGGTGACAAGGCAATCCATGCTCCTACTACAGTTAGGAAAAATACTGTTGTGGTCACACTTCGACTTCTAGGCATTACATAGTAGCAATAATCTAACTCGGATGATGAGATATTACAGAAAACTGGACGCAACGGATACAAACAAAAGAGATAATTGACCGATGATATCAAAGGAATGATACAGCCGGTTTACTGGTCTGGATCTCCGCAATCTTCTCAAAATAGGGCAGGTCCACTTCTTCCTCTGAGCATGCATACTTATGTCGTCTGAGCGACATAATAATATAATATAATAATACAAAACAGGTGGCGGTAATTAGCGAAGCATGAAACAGCGGTATAAAGCACTAACATGAATGTATAAAGCACTAACATTAATGTATAAAGCAACATAAATAGATGGCAGCAGGTATGGATCATGGCAGTAATCTAGGTTAATATGTAAGTCACTAAACTAACAATATTTATGTCATTTAAAATCGATCGGTGGAATGTATGCTCGTGTTTAGCAAGGGTCTCGTGCATATCCGAGACAACGGTCAAAAATGTGCCTGGAATATAACCCTGTCAACCATGCCGCTAGGCACAAATACCTACACGTATCACTGTCACTAATATTGAGTGATCACCCTCTAAAGCATTAAATACATCGCTAAATACGAGTTCGTTTCCACCTTGATTTTTCCCGTTTCCCCAGGTTAGAGTATATGTTCAGGTATTAGATGGGTTGTATACAAGTACGTGCCACTTTCACTATTCGATCACGCTGTCATGTTTATCAGTATCACTTTCAATCACCGGTTCACTAACGTACTTGTCACAACCCAGTCACTAACACTTAACAGTCGACAATGCAAAACAATCATTAAAGTATCAGAGTAATAGTCACTAAACAATGGTTACCTATATTCGTGTGGCGATGATTATGATTGAAACATAATCACGTTTGTGAATGCCGAACGATGAAATGGCAATAGTGACAATAATAACAGTCGTGACATTCATGATTTCAAGCAGTGCGTGGCATTCATGTCGGTGAATAAGTTCTATTCACAAGTTAACAAATTATCATTACCATGCGATATAGGCATTAGGGTACAAGTAATAAGAACATGAAAGCATGAGAAAACAGCAACATCTTGATCCTGATTGATGACATTAAGCCAAACAGAAGGGTTAGGGTATTGTAGTGAGTTTCCTATTACTGTTCCGTATAACTTCTTTGCGTATCGAAAATTCAACAAGAATAACACCTTATATTTCAATTTTAAGTTAGAATAATCAAAAAAGGGATGGGAACACTACTGGTCCTCTTGTGTTTGTCAATGCAGGGTTTGTCAAGGGTCTAAAGCTCACTAAAGCAAGTTCTTTACTAACATAGCTGTGATTATGTCTCCAAAACATTAGCAAAAATTGATTTTTTAATGATATGCAAACTCAACCCGGATTAATTTGTATGGCATAAAGCGGTAGCACATAATCAATCTGTTTAGTGCAAGAAGAACAAGGTAATACCATTGATGCAAATTAGATATGGCAATTAGGGAAACATGGCAAAGCCTAGAGTCTGCCTCCATGAAGGGGAGATAAAAACTGCTTAATAACCCAATAAAATTGGAATCATATATACTATAGCAAATCATACATCATTTCTTAAATTGATTCAGAATGTACACAAACAAGTAGTTAATTTCAAAAATGATAAGACAGAGCTAAAGGTTATATGCAGTTACTACTGAAGATTGACATCAATACGAAGTAAAATTTGGGAACTGGATAATTAAGAAATAATGTACTACTAATAACTCAAATATTATCAAATAGGCAAAACTATGTAAGATTGCACAAATGTATAATTAAATATTTCACCAATATTATATACTGTATATATTAATACTTGTTTTGTTTTTTAAGTTTTGGTAAAATGAAGAGATACATGCACTATTTACTGAATTGATATTTAGAAAAACAGGTACGGTATATGGCACGATTTGCGAGTTGATCGGGGAACTCGCACAGTGGGTGTTAGGCATATGTATTACTGAGTCGTCACTGTGGTTTGTCGGCGATTCTAAGTTTAAAAGTTTGGTTTGGACAATTCATCGAGCAGGTTACGTGCGTATTCATTTCAATCAAGAATTTAGGTTTCAGCTTCTCAAACAGAGCGGAAATTGATTCCTACAAATTGGATACAATTCCTAATTGAGATTCTGACCCAATCACTATCAATCCCACGCAATCCAATAGCAAAATTTCGGTTGGTACTCAAAACTCATTGATAAGGTTGCTAGGTACAAAACAATCCTCTCTCTCTCTCTCTATATATATATAGCATGATAAGCAGGTAGAATTCACTTGCCTGCGGTGGTTCGATGGTCGCGATGACGATGACTCCGACAGAGGCGATGAACGGCGGCAGCAACAGCAACAGGAGTGTTCGATGAAATGATGGGCTGTTTGGGTTGGGCTTGAAGGCTAGATAGAGAGATAGAGGGTTCGAGTGAAATTAAGAGAGAGGGTGAGGGTGAGGAGCTTGCGGTTGAGAGGAAGAGGGAGGAGAATCCGGAGGGCGTGATTCTCGTGGAGGCCGTTGAGGAGGAGCGGATCGTGGGGGAGCACGACGAAGAAGGAGAAGAAGGAGAGAGGGGATTGGGGGAACGGCTCGGTTGGGCCGGGAAAAATGAGGAGAAAGAACAAGAAAAAGGAAAGAGAAAGGGAGTTGGGCTAGGGTTCTTGGGCCAAGAAAGATATGAAGAAGAAAAATAGAAAGGGAAGGAAAGGAACAGGGAAAATCATTATCAAAAATACACATACAAAAGAAAAAAAAGATATTGTAGTTAAAGCTTTCCATCCAAAACAATCCAGCGTCTCACACGCGGTGTTTCCGGAACCAATTTTTTCCAAAAATTTATGAAGAAAATTAAAGTTAAAACCCATGTTTTTCTATTTCCGACAATCCTCGGACAACATCGGCAACTTCGACCCTTGCTGGCGACCTCCAAGCATCTCCAACACACGACGGCCCCGATCACAGGCTCGAGAACCATCTCAAACCCTCTTTCTTCTTTAAAAAAAATTGGATATGGTTATCGATTTAATGTTTCAATTAGGGTTTTAATTCTGAGCTTGGATTAGTAGATTCTGATTTTGATAGAGGATTTGGTTAGGGTTTCAATTGGGTTTTGAGATAAAGGTTAAATATGCAAAACCTATGTTGGGGTTTGGATTCGAATGGATCGCCGTGGTCATCTGAGAAGAGGGATCGTTGTTACCAGTGATGATAGGGTCGCAAAAAAAGGTCAAAGTTCATCGAAATCGGTTGAGGTTTGCCGGAGTGGGTGCGGGTGAAGAAGATGCCTATTTATTTATTTATCTTGCGGGGGGCATATGGTCTAGAAAAGAGTATTTGCCGTGCTGACCATAAATGCTCTCTCATGAGAGAGAAATGGATAAGAACACGAATCTCAACAAGCTTTTCGAAGGATGTCCAAAATTTTGTATATCGAATAACCTATCCTAAAAAGATGCAAGGTCAGGGACACATGATCTATTTTGAATGAAAAATTTAGCCCCTGTATTTAAACCTTACTTCAATTAAAGATCTGATGTGATCGATACCGGGCCTAGTGACAGGCAAGAAAAACAACCATTGCTGGCCGCACAAACAGGAGCGCCCGTCTGTCATCGCTGCGCGAGATCACCGAAATCTCGTGAAACTCCGCTACCTCCAAAGTCCATCCATGCACAACAGATAAGAAAGCTGTTACAGATTAGAAAGCGGGGGCCACCCTATGCACGTGGCGCCCATCCAGAGATCTCCTTTTCGAGTTTCGCGCGCCACATGAGACGAATCTCCGATCGAATCAATTTGATCTTCCCCTCTCCCCCCCTCTTCGTCTATTTCCAGTGAAAGATCAAGACCGAGATCATCGGAACCCTAAGAGAGAGAAAGCTATGGCTGCTTCCACTCTCAGCACTGGGTGCTTCTTCTCTTCTCTCAAACTCCCAAATCGCTCCTCAACTGGAGCCACCAATTCTCTCCCAATTAAGCTGCTCCCTTCTCCGATACTTCGAAGAATAGCGAGATGCCGATTCTCAGTAAAGGCGTCCTCTGCTCCTTCTACCTCCGCTGGAATCGAGGTTTTTGGTTAATCAATTTTGATTTTTGTTGGATTTATCTTGAATTCGATGGGTTGCTGATGCTTTTTAGGGTTTTGTTGTTTCTCAGATCAAATCGATCCCTACAAAAGCAGTCGAAGGGCAGAAGACCGGTACCAGCGGGTTGCGGAAAAAGGCGAAGGCTTGCAATTGGTTTTATTATTTATCCTATTTGATTAATTTTAGATTTTGCTGATGAGTTTTGTGTTGATTTGGGGGTTTAGGTCAAGGTTTTCCAACAAGAGAACTACCTCGCGAACTGGATTCAGGTATCGTCTTGTTCTTGTGTTGGAATGTTGGCAGTGAGATGGGGGAAATGAGCTGATTTTGTAAGAATTTGTTGTGTAGGCACTTTTTAACTCTTTGCCTGTTGAGGACTTTATGGATGGGGTGTTGGTGTTGGGGGGCGATGGCCGCTATTTCAATCGAGAGGCTTCACAGGTGTTCTAGTCTTTATTGACTGTTCTTTTATGTAAAGACTGTGAATTGATGACATCTGTTGTTCTTTTTGAAAAAAATTCAATTGATTATGTGCTTTTGCTTTGTGCTTTGCTGTTTCAATGTAGATCATCATTAAAATCGCTGCTGGGAATGGCGTTGGGAAAATTCTTGTTGGCAGGTTAGTGACTCGCTGCTGATTTGGAAGAAAATTATGATTCAAAATTGGTTAGTTGTTCTGAATGCATCTCTTGCATTGCAAATTTTGTTATGTCAAGGAAGGTTATTAAACATACATGAAGCGGGCCAAAAATATAATTTCAGTACTTCCCTCAATATTACGAATGTTGAGGCTTGAGGTTTTTTGATAGCAGACACATTATATCATTGTAAAGCGAAAATACAATGCCCTGTATTTTTGAGTGCTGGGCATAGTGTCAAGTCAAGACTGAACTTTCATGAGATACATGGCTTTCCACGGAAGAAAGATCAAGATATAAAAATAAAAAAGGGGTTTGATAGTTCTCAAGAGCATCAGGTGTCAACATGGGTGAATAATGGATAAAGCAAAATGCATGGATTTTATTGGCTCTGCATTCGCAGAGTGAAGGCTTATTTACGGTCTGCACCAAATTGCCAATAGATAAATAATTACTGATTAATTAGAGAGCCATAGATAAACACTTCTGTAAGCAGAGAAGTAATTCAATGGCTCTTGGCTTCCCTTCTAGTAAGCTTTGACCATGAAAGCCACTAGTTGGAGGACGTTGCCAAGATGAATAGCTTTCAGAAGCCTGCTCTACTTTGATTTTTTTTCCATTTATTAATATAATTGCACCAAACACTTGTGTAGTTTACCCGGATAGCACTTATATCCCCTCAAGTAGTTTATTAGCATAAACACCCCTCACCTAATAATTAAAACCCTTGAAATCTATCAATGTCAACTCTAAACAACTCAAGTGGTTATTTAATTTAACTTTAGGATTTTTTGGGTTCTTTGGAGTAGAAATTTTGAGTATTTCTTTTAAAGGGTTTTAATCCTTAAAAAGAGCGTAAAGAAGGGGTGTTTGTGCTAATAAATTACTTGAGGGGTACGAGTGCTAAAAAGGTGAACTACTGGGGTGTTTTGTGAAATGAACCCAAAAAATATGAAACACTATGCAAGCTGTGAAGTCTAACGTCCAAGCAAAGTTTGATAAATCGAGAACGAGTCAGGTTTGACTTAAATCAGTTTCTGGTTGTAAAAAGCCTCAAGCTTTAGTAATCATACACACTTAGTTTCTTTCCATGTAAAAACTGTTAAGACTTCTTACTGCATCATTTTTTCAAATGTCTGAAAGTGGCAGTAGAGGGAGAACAATGTTGCTAACACATTTTCTCCCCCATCATTACTATTCTAGTCTCTTCCATATACCAATCAACTCAAATCCAAGAAAACTCCACACCAATTTGACTCCTGATGTCAATTCTTAGTTGTGGTACTAGATCCCCAATGCCATAGAACCAAATGGTCAGTTGGCAATTAGGAAGACCTTTGTTTTCTCGTATCCAAGCCATGTTGTTTAAGCTTGCACAAGGAAGTAACAAACGTCCAAATTCCCTACTCTAGGAACGAACCTAGACATAGAGGTGATATGGCAGTTATATACTTCACTGCAAGTATTACATACATAGAACCAATAAACTTTTTAGCTCTATATGATCAATGGCTGTGATAATGTTTTGTAACAGGTTAATGTCTCCTCTTATTGCTTGCATTTTAATTGGATACATGCACGGTTTCCAAGGGATGCATACTGTTAGCTTTTCTTATATTTGCAGTTTTCAAAAATACAAAAAATCTATAATTTAGCATGCTGCATTGTCAGGGATGGCATTATGTCAACACCAGCAGTTTCAGCTGTGATCCGCAAGAGAAAGGTATGCATGTGTGCTGGTTTCAGTGTATATGAGAGCTGTTTGGCTTCGTGCTCTTTTAATGTCATTTTATTGATAGGCCAATGGTGGGTTTATAATGAGTGCAAGCCACAATCCGGGGGGACCAGACTATGATTGGGGAATTAAGGTAATTTCTTCTTCACTGTGGCACTGCATTCATTTCTTCTTTTAAAAATTTTAAAACGACGACTTAATAAAAAGTTTTGGTATTTCTCAACATTTACTTCCACATAAGGATTTTGTATATTGAATTTGGGAGCTACCCTTTTTGGTTAGAAAATTAAACATGTTGAGCCATTTCCTTAAAAAACATTGCGGTTTTCTGAATTCTATATATATTCATATGCTTGCCTATCTTTTAAAGTTTGTCTTATAGTTTTCATAAGAGCATATTCCATCCTTAGCTACTATAGATTTGATTCTTTATTTATATTTAATGAGTTTATTTGATTGCCTAACTACTTCCCCTGATTATTTTTATATATATTCAGTTTAACTACAATAGCGGACAGCCTGCACCAGAGTCAATCACAGACAAAATTTACGGGAACACACTTTCTGTATGTAACTGACCCTCAGCAGTCAATTTTCTGTCTGACATTTGCCTTTTCTATTAATGTGAAATCTGATCCTCTCTGCTATTTTTGTGGTGAATGTTTTGCTGTCTATGAATATCAAACTCATCTTTTGTGTGTAGTCAAGCCCATACACACATACTATTACGTAGGGAAAAAGGAGTGAAGTTGAACTTGCTCGGAGATTCTTTTGACATACTATGAGTCGGACAGTTGGTTCATATTCTAATTTGTGAACTAATCTGGCACTGTCCGCCTATTGGTGTACCATAAGCCTACATTGTTGCTAATAAGTCTTAGTCTGATTTGTTTTTAATTTTTAAATATTTTTGGTAACCCCTTTGGGAATCAAACTTGTAGTCTTTCACTTTGGAGAGTAAATTTTACTGCAAGAGCTATACTCCTTTGGTCTAGCCTGAAAGTTTATATCTGTCGTAAGTGCAAAACCTATTAACTGGAGATATGATACTAGCTTACTATGTATGGAATTATATTTCATATCGAAATATTAATACATTGTCATATCTTTTTTCTTTGAAAGGTATTTCGTTTCTTATGATTTCATTTTACTATTATATAATATTTATTTCTCAGTTTTTGTTGATTATTGTGATGCAAATATGTCAAACCGAAAGTTTTTTTTATGTAATTTAATTTGGCATGGTGGTAAACAAGACAATGTTGAATACATAAAGAAGAAAAATGTGAAATCTATTTTAGTGATCATCTAGTAGAAAATTCTCTAAATTATGACTGTCATCAGGGGTGTCATAGTCGTTAACAATCATAGTGGGTTTGCAACATTTATCCTTTGTGAGTTGGTGTGAAATCACTTGTTTAGGCCACTATCACCAAGGGCGTGTCAATGAAACCATGAGAGGCAATTTAAGTTAGTTCACAAATGGGGAAAACCGCCTAATTCACATAGAGATAATTTTGACGAAACGTGAGGTAATTACTAATTAGGCATTGAAAAAATATTGTCACCAAATTATAAATTATTTACAGTATTAAGAAAAGTATATAATGTGCATAGAGAAACATGGTACTCTATATAAATAATAATTTTCTTTAAAATTTAAATACAATGAAGAAAATGTAAAGTGAAGTTAAGAAGAGTAACCTTTTCTTGCGATCAAACTTCTTGGGTAGAACTATTTCTTTCTATCAAACTTCTTGGCTATCTCTTAATCAAAGAATTAAGAAAATCGGTGTAACAAGGAAAAGAAAAAAGTTTGAATTGGTCCGTAGCCTTTTTATGCTAACTAGTACATGTAAAAATGCGCAATTAGGGCTGGGGATCACCATTGAAAAAGCAAGATATGGCTTGGATATGTGCAATGGAGACAAAAATGAGCCAATAAGAAAGGTGGAGCGACCAACTAGCAGTTCATGGAGAAAATAGAGGCAGGCCTAAACAAAGAAGGCAGTTAATGAGGGGATGCCCCTTAGAAGAGTTGATTAGAGCTAAAGAAAATGATTCATATAGCTGATGCCAAAAGTGGGATGATGGCTTCCTATTATTGTTGTAGTTCAACAGTGAAAAGTAGAGTCTTATTCAGTTATAATTTCCAATATTCAAGAACTTTTTACCATCCTCGTACTTAATATTAAAAATAAAAAAAGAATGTCGTCCGTGTTGAAGCTTTACGGTGTTAATACAACACAATTTTTAATTTAAATTCATACCTCTAGATATCTTCTCCTCTTCTGAACAGAATTTTGAGATCTGCAAATTAGAGAGGAAGAGCCCTCGTTTTCTAGTCTATTATTTTTCTTAATTTGTATCCTTGATGGAAGATCGCATGCCTCTTAAGTAGACTAGATGGACTCTTCAAATTGACAACTCTCTCCGTCAAAGAGTTGTGCAAAATTCTTAACACACTATACTCATTGTCTAATTAACTTGGACATAAATTTTTTAGTCCACATTAGGTAGCAGCCAAGATTGAATTTAATTGCAGACCCTAATTTTGAATTTATGTTTTTTTAAAAATTGTCTTTTGACTAATATTCTCGCACTTGGACCACTAAATTTACTTCATAGATTATTGTTCACGTTTTTATGTGGTAAAGAAAAGTATGAGAACGGAATCGTTTGTAGTGCAGTCTTTATCGCAACAAACAACTTTGCGTTTAAACAAAGTAGCGAGTACGAGTCGTTCCAACGGAGATCGAATGTTTAGCATTATGTTTCCAACGCGAGTTGTAAGATTTTGAGTTTTAAGAGAGTTCTTATGAACGTTTTTAGGAAGAAATGAATATGCAAGAGGAAGAGAATATGCTCGGGAATTCAAAACTAATGAATGATGTCAAGATAACTTAACCCACGACCCTTCTCTTAATCACTTTACTAGCTCAAGTTGAATGGTAAGAGCATGGATCATCAAACACTCACCACTAGGGTGGAGGAGTATGATCCAACAAGTACTAATCTAACCTAACTTTAGCGAATTAAATACAAGCTAGGTGCAACCAACGTGTTATGAGTACAAACCATCAAACATGCACCACAAGGGTGACGGGGCATGGAATGTCAAATTTGACACATTAAATTGAACCTATCTCAATTAGGATGATACTAGATCAATTCTAAGGGACAATGTTAAAGGACTTTTGTGGAATTGCTTGATGAGGAGATCGTGCCTTTTATATTCGAGATCGTCATATTAGAACCCTTAACAATAGTTCTTTAGACTTGAACTAATCTCTAGCTCCATCAAGGTTAATTAGACCCCTCATAGATCGCATAATCATTTAGCCCCGCCACTCCCGGCTCGAACTAGAGAGGAGAATGCGTCTATTCGGAGAATAATTAAGGCGATGGAACTAGAGTTTCATCTCATATTGTGATAAAGAGAAAGAAAGTATTAAATTAGATCATAGATCAATCATCTACTACTATTAAATTCCCAGAAAAACAAACTACTCACAAACAATCATTTTCGTCAGATAGAAACTAAAAGGAAGCAAGAAAGAGATCATTATGAAAGCTCAAGGTATTTAAGTGCAAAAGAGAGAGGGAAGAACGCCAATTGATCTTCAATTACCTTTTATTCAATCTTGATCTTCAAATTCATTACAATTTTTATGGATTTTTGAAAGGCGAAACTAGAAAAATTACTAATCTAAGTTTCAATCTTCATTGATGGCTATGAGGAAGCCAACAACGGAGGAGGAAAAATAATGCTAGGCCTAAAAGTGGAAAAATACAATTCAAATTCAAAAATAAAACTAAACCTAAGAAATTGAAAAAACATCCTCAATTCAATTCTGATATGCTCCTTTTATAGATTTGCCATTGAGGTTCTAGATGCTCTCTGGGCTGCTCTTTGCAATAACGAATCGATGGGCTCAAGTCGATCGAGTGAGGCGCTAAGTGGATCGTGGCCCCCGTAGTTCATTTGATCGTGGATCCGCTGTCAACTTTGGAAATTAGGATATCATCTTGAAACCCTAATCTTATATTTGTCTCTGGGTCCTATTTTTGTCATCTGAATAATATTAAGAACACTTTGAAAATCTTGGATATAAAACATGTTTTGTAACGACTCAAAATTTCCAGTTTTGGCTTGAAAATGCGACTTTAGGACTTCTTGACCTGTAACATGGCCAAGATGAGCAAAAGGGGTCAAAAGCACTTTATTTATATACAATGTGGGTAAGAATGAGGGTTATGCATTGTAATATTATGATATGAACAAATACCCTCAAACTTATCTTTTGCTCATCCCTAGCAAAACCGTTTTATTTTAAAGAACAGAAAACCCTAGCTCATTTTTGTAGACGTCACAGTTGCACTTAGTGTGTGCAACAAGCCATTAAACCTCTAGGTTGCCCTAGGGGACAAGTGTTGTCTCGTGAGGGTTTCAGCGGATTGCACCCACAAAATCCCGTCAAGCTAGTTTCGTTGGTCAACTTTCAACTCTAATTCTAAAATCTAGATCTCTAGGTTAGAAACTCTATCACTAAGTTTAGACCGTCTATAACTTTTTTTTCACTCCTTGCTATACATCTAACTTAAGCTCTTATATGCCTTTGTGTATGTGCAAATTATCTCTTTAGTTAAGGTATATCCATTTGAGACTATCATATCTCCTTTTATTTAAGCGACATGAAACAACACGTTTCGACGCCATCATCCGGGCTTGCTTAAGCCTAGATCAACCGGCTACTCCGTGTTAATTTGCTTGATTAATCTTTGCTTCGATCCTTTGGCTTGTTTTATTTTTTATTCTTTTAGCTCTTTCGGCGATGACTTCCAAACCAGGCGGTTTTAGGGCATCGAGCGATGAAGCATCCCAAAGATCTAGCAACTCAAGTTGCCAAGTTCCCTAACAAAGATTATAACTTGGTTCCTCTTTTATTATTATTATTATTTTTTATTGGAGATATATTATGCCTTTCCTTTATTTCCCAAAACTTAGAGATGTGTAAGTGTGAGATAAAGGCATATATTTGCTACAGTTAGATTCCAAGAAGGGTTATCTTTCGGGTTTTCAAATACTAGTCTTAGAGTTTAGCTGTTTCTAAACTATTAAACTAAACCGTCGAACTTTGAATCTAAATTTCCCAACTAGCCAACTTGACACAAACAAGTTTTTGTGATTTTTCATTACAATGCGATACAGAATTTGAGACATGCAATACAAGAATTTAAACATGCAAACGAAAAGAAAAATTACAAAAGAAAAGGAAAAGGAAAAGGATTTTGAAACATGATGCATGTGGAATCAAACATGATGCAAGCTAATCTAGATACAAACATCCATTACTACCCCTAAACTTGAATTGAGCTATGTCCTCGAGGCATTCACTTGCTCTTCTTTGATGGAGCACTAGAACTACCACCTCCCTCAATGTGCGTGCGAAGCGCGGCTAGGTCCGTTCTCATACTATCCATTTGATCGCCATAGTTCCGCAAAGTTTCCTCTTGGTGATATTGTGTTGCTGCTTGCCTTCTTTGAATTATTGCTTGTTTTTTAAGAACATCATCTTGTTTCTTCGTGGATTTAAGAAGTTTATTTATTCCTTTTGTCATCTTCATAAATAAGGATCGTGTAGCGTCATGGACTTCATCGTATTCGGCTGCTTCATCATCTTCATTGGAGGGTTCCTCGAGCACATCCTCGGCTTGAGTTGGTTCATCGGGGGTCCAATTAATTTCCCTTTCTCGACGATAAGAACTAGACTTATGCTCAATGTCGGGGTGAACAACACTATCCTCATTTAACATGTATGCATTGATTTGAGCTTCGGTCATGAAGTAGCGACAAATTTGGGTAACAAACGTAGGACACGGGTAGATGCAATTTCTTTTGGCGTTGCAGATTGTGTGCAAAAGGATAGTGCACTAATCAATTCTCGTCTTCTTAATCATGAGATAGAAAGCAATATGGATCACTTGGGTGTAAAAGGCGGTGGTGTGCGAACTTCCTATCACATTGTTTTGAAACAATCGGCAAACGACATGCACATTGCGATAAACCTCCCGATTATCAATCCCACTACGGGCTCGTCGATTGCTTTCAACTCTCGTGAACGGCAAATATTCAATTAAAGGAAATGGTTGATCATGATATTGAGCCCTCGGAATATTGGTGACCTCATGAATTACATCGGGGCCGTCACCACAAATGAAGTATTTCCGATATTGACATGAATTTGACCCTTTCTTGAAACTATCGGCAACTACGCCTTGTAGGGTGTTTTTCGTCATTCTATTGAGATGGGAAATACGCGCCGCTTGTCAGGCGCATTACAGATTCCCCTGTCTAGGGTAGGTCGGGGTTTATTGATTGTGGAGATCCAAATCTCCGGCAGCCGTGGACTAAGCTGCCGTTAATTATCTCTCGTTTTTTAAGCCAGGGAAGTTCCGATTGACGGGTAAAATTGGTCATGCAAACTTAATGTGCAGTGTGCGTGTGTTGTGTTTTGAAGAGGACTTAGATGTATCGGGGCCTCGCAGGGTTTACGGGGGTCCCGCGACTCGGATAGTGGACTGGAGGTCAAGAGGGCTAGAAGCTTCCTTGCGGGGTGCGAGGCAGCGTCCTGTTAGAAATTTTTTCAAACAGGGGATGTGTTTTGAGTGTGGAGCATGAGAGAAAAGAAAGGTGAGGAGCATCCTAAGGACGAGTGAATGGCGCATGGGCGCTGGGCGTCTGCAGCCCACGTGCGAGGCGTGTGGACACCGGCCCCTCACGCTCCCGGCATATGGGCGCTTGGCGCCCGCGGGCCACATGCGAGGCTTGTGGGCGTTGGGCGTCGGTGCCTCACTCACCCGGCACGTGGGCGCCGGGCGCCTGCAGAAAAAGGGGCTTAGCCCCGGGACTAGAAGTTAAACTCCCGAGGGATTTTGGAAACTTCCAGAAAAAGGGAGGTTTTTTATTTTTATGGAGTTAAACTCCTAAAAGGGTTTTGATTAGAGTTAAACTCCCAAAAGGATTTTATTTATGAAGTTAAACTCCAAAAGATTTTGACAAAAGATTTTGAACTCCCAAAAATCTTCGGGATGATCAAAGGGGACCTCTTTTTTCTTCCTTGAGCCCTGGATTCTGTAAGTCCACGTTGCCCACCCCTGTACTTGCGGGGAGACGGAAACGTTATGAAAAAACTGATTTTTACAACACTAGGCAACATGGACTATGCTAAAGGAGGGATCTTTGCTAAACAAAACTAACTACAAAGCTAAGAGTTAGCTACTCGGAAAAGGGGTTATACCTAGGTTTTCAAGTCCTTCTCTTCTTGCTCCTTGGAGTGAAAGAACGGGTTCTCCTTATCGCCTTCTCTTGCCGAAGAAAGATCCACCCGAGGGCCTCTACCTTTGGCTCCAACCTCAAACTAGAAGTAACTAAGGTGCTTGGTGTGCTAAACCTAGGACCTTAGAAAGAGTAAAGAGTATTTTTTAGTGTTTTATCTCAAGCTCAAATGGTTCTCAACTCATGAGAGAGAAGAGCTAGAGAGAGAGAGGAAGAGGAGGAGAGAGAATAAGAATGATAGAATGAGAAGAATAATCCAACATTCTCACATATATGTGAATTATGAAAAATAGATAATTAGCTAAAGATAATTGTGATGGTTAATTTTCACATTAAATGCTTTTGCAAGGATCAAAGAGCATCTTTCATATGGATGATGGTCAACTTGTCAACCTAGGTCAACAAGTCAAGTATAGTCAAATGGTCAACAACCCTAACCATGCATAATTATAATTAACTAATATTAATAAATCATATTTTACACATAAACATTAGGATTAAGAAAATGACAATGGTCATCAACCCTAATGAAAGTCCTCTGCCTGTCTCAGTCAACTGTGCATACACATCCGTATCCGTGTTCCGAGAAACACGAATACAATGAGATAAAACCAATCCCAAATCATATACTAGGATCCGGCTTAAACCAAAGCCCGCTAGTATAAGCTGTCCGGACACCAAACGTGCACAAGTGCGCGGATGTGAACGAACCCTGTCGCAAAACCATGCGACCTCTACTCATTTTGCCTAAAAGCGAATAACCCTCTGTGTGGGACTCTAAAGACTCGACACTACGCTGGCAGTGGGTTTAACCACAGACCGCAAGCGGCACTAGCTGTACGTAACGGTTCCCAGGTAGATGCCGATAAGAAGACTGACGAGGTAAACCCATCTGAACTCCTACTGAGCCTGAATGTGACAGTCGCCGTACAGTCCGGTCTGTTCATCTAAGAACATCGCATGGCGGGCCTAGGGGGACGGTAAACGTCAGTCCTCTACTAGCGGTACAAGTCGTGTCGGAGTGTAGCCCAGAACACCTGAGATAACACTGGAAACCTACCAGTCTATCTCGCTTGCCCTGGCCAGGGACTTTGTATAATGGCTCTCCTAGACACAGCGCGATATCAACTCCCAATACCGGGAGAGACGAATCCTGTCTAACCGTCACTGCCTCCGAGTGCTTCGGGATTGCACCCAAAAACTACCTGTTTGCACGACTCCTTTGAGCCGTGGTAGGGTAGTAATCAAAGTACAGTCGGAACACACTCGAGGCGAAGTGACAGTGTCAAGTCAACGGACTAAGCTGTACTTATGTCACCTGGGAACTGATAACCAATGATAGGTATAATACCAACCAACAGTTCCCGACGAGTCCTGTCCAGTGTACTCGTAACCTAACGAGCACCCGCATACTATCTCAAGTACGACGTACTGACGGCTGTGGGACAGACCGTCTCCCAAGCTGGGATAAGAAGCGCATACGCTAGTTTACTCCGGAGTATCGATGCCCTGTCTCGATAGTCCTGCGACTAGGGACCTGCATAAGGATGTGCTTATGGATTACCCAGCCCCACGAGTGTGACTGCCATCATAACGCTGGTAATCAAGCAAAGATCCTGAGGGCTCCGCTAATGTGTAAAGGCGAAATGCTAAAAGAAACACATGCACACATTAAAGCAGAAACAAACCAAGTAACATACTACTATTTTGAGCAAGATTGTCAATACAAGGTGAATATCCCAAGCTTCCATCAAGTAATATACATACTAGTATGATACAGTAATGGCCTCTAGGGCATATACACTAACAATCTCCCACTTGCACTAAGGCCATGTACTGGTGTATCGAAGACCTATCATCTCGATCAGCCGCTCGAACTGAGTCTGGGGTAAGGCCTTCGTGAATGGATCAGCAGTGTTATCTTCCGTAGTAACTCTCCGAACCTCGATCTCCCGGCGACCCATGATCTCCCTGATCAGGTGATACCGTCTCAAGATGTGCCTGGACTTCTGATGGGGCCTGGGTTTCTTCGCTAAAGCTATAGCCCCGTTGTTGTCGCAATACAGAGGTACTGGATCAACAATGGACGGAACCACCTGAAGTTCTGTTAGGAACTTCCTTATCCAGACGGCTTCTTTTGCGGCATCTGCAGCAGCGATGTATTCCGCTTCCATCGTCGAGTCAGCAACGGTTTTCTGTTTGGAACTCTTCCAACACACCGCCCCTCCATAGAGGGTAAAGACATAACCCGACATGGACTTGGAATCATCCTTGTCATTCTGGAAGCTGGAGTCAGCAAAGGCCTCGATCTGGAGGTCTTTTCCGCCATACACCAAGAACATCTTCTTAGTCCTTCTCAGGTACTTGAGAATGTTCTTTACCGCTATCCAGTGTTTCTCCCCAGGGTTTGACTAATACCGGCTTACCACACTCAGTGCATAAGCTACATCTGGTCTGGTGCACAATATCGCATACATTATAGAGCCTACCGCAGAAGCGTAGGGTATAATAGACATGCGATCCCTTTCCAAATCAGTCTCCCATAGACATGCGATCCCTTTCCAAATCAGTCTTGGGAGACATCTCTTTGGAGAGGGTGATCCCGTGACAAGCCGGTAGATTACTGTGCTTGGAATCTTCCATACTGAATCTTTTCAGTATGGTGTCGATGTACCTGGACTGTGAAAGTCCTAATATCCTCTTGGATCTGTCACGATAGATCCGGATCCCCAGAATGTATGAGGCATCACCCAGATCTTTTATGGAGAACCAGTGTGACAAGAACACTTTGACAGATTGTAGCATAGGAATGTCTTTTCCTATCAAGAGAATGTCATCCACGTATAAAACGATGAATACTACAGTTCTCGCTACAAATCTACTATAGATGCATGGTTCATCTGGATTTTTGATAAAGCCAAATTCTTTGACCGTCTCATCAAAACAGATGTTCCAACTCCGCGAGCCTGCTTTAGTCCATAGATGGACTTAAGCAACTTGCACACCTTTCCGCTGCTCCCACTCTGAATGAAACCCTCTGGCTGGTCCATATAGACACACTCCTCTAAATTTCCATTCAGAAAAGCGGTCTTTACGTCCATTTGCCAAATCTCATAATCATGGAAGGCAGCAATGGCAAGAAGGATCCGAATGGATTTCAGCATAGCCACTGGAGAAAAGGTTTCGTCATAGTCCAAGCCAGGTCTTTGACGGAAACCCTTTGCAACAAGTCTAGCTTTATAGGTCTCAACCTGTCCATCTACACCAATCTTCCTTTTGAAGATCCAGTTGCATCCTACGGGTTTTACCCCATCTGGAGCAATGTCCAACGTCCATACTTTGTTGGTGTACATGGACTCCATTTCGGTCCGTATTGCATCCAGCCATTTTACCGAGTCAACGCTCTGAATGGCCTGCTGGAAGCTAGTCGGCTCATCACTATCAATGATGCAATCCTCTCTATCCCCGACTATGAGAAAACCGTAGTATTTCTCGGGTGGATGAGACTGCCTACTACTTCTGCGGAGCGGCGTAGGAATGTCTTGATCTTTCGAACCCTCTGGTTCTACCAAGCTTTCAGTAATAGCTCGTGGTTCTGGAATTTCTTCCAGTTCTACTGCACTCCCACTTATCTGATTTTCCAAAAACTCAATTTCCAAGAAGTGGGCATGACAAGAAACAAAAACCTTTTGCTCCTCTTCGCAATAGAAGAAATATCCCTTGGAGTTCTTTGGATATCCCACAAACTTGCACTGTACTGAGCGTGCCTCGAGCTTGTCCGCATGCTGCTTTTTGACAAAAGTTGGACATCCCCATGTCTTAATGTGATTAAGATAGGGTCTCTTCCTACACCACATCTGATATGGTGTTGTAGGCACAGTCTTAGTTGGAACTCGGTTCAAAAGGTATGCAGCTGATTCTAGTGCATATCCCCAGAATGATCGCGGTAACTCAGCGTTACTCATCATGGACCGTACCATATCCAATAGGGTTCGGTTCCGTCTCTCCGATACACCGTTTTGTTGCGGAGTGTATGGAGGAGTAAGCTGAGAGAGAATTCCATTCTCTTGTAAGTAATCCAGGAACTCGGCACTCAAGTATTCACCACCTCGATCAGATCTCAGTGTCTTGATACTTTTGCCAGTTTGTTTTTCTACCTCATTCTTGTATTTCTGGAATTTTCCAAAGGCTTCGGATTTATGTTTCATCAAGAAGACATATCCGTACCTTGAAAAGTCATCCGTAAAAGTAATGAAGTAAGAATAACCGCTTCGTGCATGCGTAGACATTGGACCGCATACGTCGCTGTGTACGAGTCCCAAGAGCTCGCTCGCTCTTACTCCGTGTCTAGTGAACGGAGTCTTTGTCATCTTTCCTTTGAGACAGGATTGACAAGTTACATATGATTAATATTCGAACGGATCCAAATATCCTTCTGTATGTAATTTCGTCAGCCTTCTCTCATTGATGTGACCCAGTCTACAATGCCATAAGAAAGCCTGATTTGTTTCCGGAGACTTTCTTTTGTGTGTATTCTGGACATTGAAAATCTGTGGTTGGTTTAATACATATATACCATTGCTTAATGTACCTGACCCAATCAGAACTTGATTAAGGTGAATGTTTACAACATTACTTACAAACGCAAATTCATAACTTTCTTTAGAAATCAAAGATACAGAAATGATATTACAAGTTGCATTGGGTACAAAAAAGCAATTACGTAAAACCAAAACATGTCCATCTGACATTCCCAGGTGATAGTCCCCCACGGCCTCAGCATCCATGCTAGCTCCGTTTGCAACTTTGAGGATCATGTCACCTGCCTTCAAAAACCTACGCTTTCTCAACGCCTGCAAAGAATTACAGATATGAGATCCTGATCCGGTATCCAATACCCAGGACGTAGAGTTTATTGATAGACAGTTTTCAATAACATACACACCTGAAGCCGAAGCCGCAACTTGCTTCAGATCCTGTGTTCTGGCCTTCCAAGCCCTGCAATCTTTCTTCCACTGTCCACTCTTGTGACAGTAAAAGCACTCTTCCTTATCCACAAGCTTCCCCGCTACCTTTGTTGCTTTTGCCTTTCCTTTCGTATCCACCTTACTAACACCGCCCCTTGGTTTGGCGGGGGTTTTCTTCTTCTTTCCCTTGGCTTTCGCCCTGGACCTAGAAGAGGAAGATTCTCCTACAAACAAAGTGGATGTTTCCCTACCTTTCTGTAGGGTGGCCTCTGCACTGCTCAGCATGTTGAGGAGTTCTGAAAGTTCAACTTCCTTTTCCTGCAAGTTGAAGTTCAGGATGAACTGGGCGTAAGTGGAAGGAAGGGACTGGAGAATCAAGTCCATATAGAGCTCGTTCTCCAACGTGGTCCCAAGGTCCGCGAGCTCCTCTATGTAGCCAATCATCTTAAGCACGTGTTCCGCTACCGATGATCCGACGGCCAATCTTGCCGAAAACAACTTTTTCGACACTTTGTATCTGGCGATACGAGATTGCTCTCCATACAATTCTTTTGTATGGAGAAATATGGATTCGAGGTCCATATTCTCGTGCCTCATCTGATGTTCATTGTCCATAGAGGCAAGCACGAGGTACTTGGCCTTCGCGCAGTCGATTTCCCAGGTTTTGCGGATTTCCCTATCCACGACACTGGTTTTGGGACCTGGGACAGGGGGAGCTTTGGTGGTAAGAAGATACCCCAACTTGTCATAAATGATTGCCATTTTGACATTTCTGAGCCAATCTTTGTAGTTTGGCCCTGTCAGTATGTTTTTATCTAGAAGTAACTTAAGTCCAGTCATGATAAATGGTCGCTGCAATTAGGAGAGAGAAGAAACACTTTAGCATGATGCTCTTGCAAGTTTAAAGTGATTTTTAATTTGTCTAAACAGGATAGCTCCCACTGTCTCTCGAATCCCTCCTCAAACCATAAAGGAAGAACTAGTCGGGATCAATCTCACCGTACAATACTTGCTTAACCGTTCAGCCAGGCCAGTATCGGTACTTCGAGGGAGGTTTTCCAACGCTTTCGCGAAGTTCGTTAATTAAGTAACCTCTTTTCCCTGTGGGCGTAGCCCCGCTAACACCTTTCTAAACACCTACTTGGTTTATAGCATTGCTCGTTAAGTGAGAAAGTTCTGGAGGAGTAGCATATACTCACAGTAGGATCGGGATCCAAATATCATCGCGTGACAATACTGAAGGAATCCTACCAGAATCATCACACGGTATGCAGCGCTAGCAAGTTTCAGTTTTCCTGAAACTCCCGATGTGGATTTTTTCCCCATGCTCTTATGACCTTGACTTTGGCCAACAAATCATAAGTCACATGTCAAGTTCTACCCGTCATTCTCCAGGTTAATTTGAGCCCACCCTCACATAACCTTGACTTTGGCCAACAAGGTAGAACGACTGCCCCCAAACCAACACATCTATCTATGCTGCACATGAATACCCAATAGCTACCAATCACTATGCCTTGACTTTGGCCAACAAACATAGCTTGAATACTTATTGACCATTCATGTGAAACGACGGAGGGCTATGATTGGTTTTGGCGAAACCGTGAACGTAGTGAACTTGATATAATCGATGGAACGAGATAGCTTTCAAAAGGAGTGGTTCAAGCTCCGCATTTAAAAGTTTGGTTTTGAAAAGAACCAAGCGGTTTTCAAAGTGTTCCAACGACTTTTACTTGGTTTATTTTTTCTTGCATTAATTCCAATGCGTCCCATCATTTAATCCTACCATTGCAGAAAACAACGAAAATATGACGTACACTTATGCCATCCGCATTCGCCACAGGGTCCCGTCATCACCCGTTAGGTTACTTAACTAACGACAGAGCGGGGGCTGGACTAGCGCGGATGCAAAACATAAGCAACGCCTAAATAGATATCATATAGATATATATAAACATTCGTCACATGCAATGATAGCCATTCCAGATCACAGATGAATACATTGGATATACTAGGAATCCGCAATTCGTACGAGCTTGTAACGAAGAACGGATTACACGGTCGCGATGAATAGCCAAACCCCACCCTAGACCCCTACGGGTGCGGCAAACTACCCGCCAAGTACCCGAAGCGAAGCAACCTCCCTCAACACCGTGAGTAGGCCACTCGGCGCTTTGAGGTACCCGGTAGTTTGTGCACCCCACCTTGGGTCTATTCTAGGAGCAAAAACCGTAAAAAGAAATTATACAATGACGGCTACAACCCCAACCCGGTTGTGCGGCCATACAAATAATATTACATCAATTTACATATTACATGAATTGAAAGAATAAGAAAACTCTCATCTCACAACCCCGGCTATTCATCCGCGACAATCCAACGAATTCATATACACAAACCATCAACATTACAGATCACAGATATGTATAACCCCCACTAATCGACGTATAGCGATTAGCAGACGTTCAATACATATATCACATCACAGATATAACCCATTAGCCAAAGTGTAAAGAAATTCGATCAAAATACGGATTTGTGACCACCCCAAAAACTAACTTGTTCTCTGGAAAATCTGGGTAGAAACAAACTATATTAAAAATCCCAAAACTTCCAACTAAGTACACTGCACCAAACTCGGTCCACGGCCGAGTCAACTCGGCCGCGGATCCGCAGCAAGAAGCATGTTCTTGCCGCGGAACCGCGGCGCTTTGACCGGTTCAGTGGATCGTTTTTGGTGGGTGTCTTTAGAAAACCCTGAGCCGATTTTTCATGTATGATTTATTATTTTCAAAGCAGAAATGAAAATCGGCAGAAACTAGGGTTTTTGAAAATGTGTTTTGCGATTTTTTCCGATCGAAGTTCTAGATATTTTGCTAACTAGTTAGTTTGTGTTTAGCTAGGCTCTGATACCACTGTAAGTCCACGTTGCCCACCCCGGTGCTTGCGGGGAGGCGGAAACGTTATGAAAAAACTGATTTTTACGACACTAAGCAACATGGACTAATGCTAAAGGAGGGATCTTTGCTAAACAAAACTAACTACAAAGCTTAAAAGAGTTAGCTACTCGGAAAAGGGGTTATACCTAGGTCTTCTAGTCCTTCTCTTCTTGCTCATTGGAGTGAAAGAACGGGTTCTCCTTGTCGCCTTCTCTTGCCGAAGAAAGATCCACCCGAGGGCCTCTACCTTTGGCTCCAACCTCAAACTAGAAGTAACTAAGGTGCTTGGTGTGCTAAACCTAGGACCTTAGAAAGAGTAGAGAGTATTTTTGAGTGTTTTATCTCAAGCTCAAATGGTTCTCAACTCATGAGAGGGAAGAGCTAGAGAGAGAGGAAGAGGAGGAGAGAGAATGAGAATGATAGAATGAAAAGAATAATCCAACCTTCTCACATATATGTGAATTATGAAAAATAGATAATTAGCTAAAGATAATTGTGATGGTTAATCAAGAAATGACCATTATCATTTCACATTAAATGCTTTTGCAAGGATCAAAGAGCATCTTTCATATGGAATGATGATGGTCAACTTGTCAACCTAGGTCAACAAGTCAAGAATAGTCAAATGGTCAACAACCCTAACCATACACAATTATAATTATCTAATATTAATAAATCATATTTCACACATAAACATTAGGGTTAAGAAAATGACAATGGTCATCAACCCTAATGAAAGTCCTTTGCCTCTGTCTCAGTCAACTGTGCATACACACCCGTATCCGTGTTCCGAGGAACACGAATACAATGAGATAAAACCAATCCCAAATCATATACTAGGATCCGGCTTAAACTAAAGCCCGCTAGTATAAGCTGTCCGGACACCAAACGTGCACAAATGCGCGGATGTGAACAAACCTTGTCACAAAACCATGCGACCTCTACTCATTTTGCCTAAAAGCGAATAACCCTCTGTGTGGGACTCTAAAGACTCAACACTACGCTGGCAGTGGGTTTAACCACAGACCGCAAGCGGCACTAGCTGTACGTAACGGTCCCCAGGTAGATGCCGATAAGAAGACTGACGAGGTAAACCCATCTCAACTCCTACTGAGCCTGAATGTGACAGTCTCCGTACAGTCCGGTCTGTTCGTCTAAGAACATCGCATGGCGGGCCTAGGGAGCGGTAAACGTCAGTTCTCTACTAGCGGTACAAGTCGTGTCGGAGTGTAGCCCAGAACACCTGAGATAACACTGGAAACCTACCAGTCTATCTCGCTTGCCCTGGTCAGGGACTTTGTGTAATGGCTCTCCTAGACACAGCGCGATATCAACCCAAATACCGGGACAGATGAATCATGTCTAACCGTCACTGCCTCCAAGTGCTTCAGGACTGCACCCCAAAACTACCTGTTTGCACGACTCCTTTGAGCCGTGGTAGGGTAGTAATCAAAGTACAGTGGGAACACACTCGAGGCGAAGTGACAGTGTCAAGTCAACGGACTAAGCTGTACTCATGTCATCCGGGAACTGATAACCGACGATAGGTATAATACCAACCAACAGTTCCCGACGAGTCCTGTCCAGTGTACTCGTAACCTAACGAGCACCCGCATACTATCTCAAGTACGACGTACTGACGGCTGTGGGACAGACCGTCTCCCAAGCTGGGATAAGAAGCGCATACGCTAGTCTACTCCGGAGTATCGATGCTCTGTTTCGATAGTCCCGTGACTAGGGACCTACATAAGGATGTGCTTATGGATTACCCAGCCCCCACGAGTGTGACTGCCATCATAACGCTGGTAATCAAGCAAAGATCCTGAGGGCTCCACTAATGTGTAAAGGCGAAATGCTAAAAGAAACACATACACACATTAAAGCAGAAACAAACCAAGTAGCATACTACTATTTTGAGCAAGATTGTCAATACAAGATGAATATCCCAAGCTTCCATCAAGTAATATACATACTAGTATGATACAGTAATGGCCTCTAGGGCATATACACTAACAGATTCTCTCCTAAGCCTCGGATCTTCCCAAAGTGGAATTTTTGAAGACGAGTCTCCTTCCTCCTCTCTGTTGGCTGGATCTTGGAGAAAAGGGTGTGAGACTTAAAAATCTTCCATTTTAGAGATTTGATGGGAGATCCGAGCTCTCCTTCATGGGTTTTGTGGTGAAAAACTATTTCTTTTTGGGAAAGAAAAAGTTAAACTCTTGATTTAATTCAGAAAATAGAAGAAGGAGAATGGGACACAGAAACCCTAATTTTTTAGGGGAATGAATTAATTGTCTTGATTTCATCATAATGTTGCCTTATATAGGCTTACACGTTTACATAACCCTTTGGGCTTTATAAAATGACATTTTGCCCATCTCATGCCTCATGTGCTCATTTCTTTTGCACATGAGCCATGGGCTTTACAAAAATTTGGTTTTATGCCCATTTTCCTTACATTTATTCCTAAAAATTACATCAAAATCATTTATTACATAATTTTCATTTTTGCATGGGGCAGCCGGCCGTGGCCTTTGACCTGGACATGGGCCTACTTGACCTGGGCTTGGACCGCTTCCTTGGGGTTGACTTTGACTTTGACTTTGACTAGGTCAACCGGGATGTAATTTTTGACCCCAACACTAGAAATTACGGATCAAAGACTCAACCACACAAAAAGAAAACAACCAATCTTCTAAAATCTAGAGTCATCTAGGTCAAATTTTTAAACCCACTCACTAGGTTTCTAAGAGACGATGAGAATGTTCAATCCTCTAAATCTCTCTTCACTACTCAAATGGCCAGGAAAACGCAAGTATTACTGGAGGTTTCCCAAAGCTTTCGCTAAGGTCCTAATCTAATAACCGTAAGTGACTTTGGAGACATGGTCTCAAAACCCTTTCCTAGACACCACTAGAGCAATTAGGAGAAGAAATAGATTACCCTAACACCTCTCTTGTTCTTATTTGAGTGCGACAATCTTTAGAGTCAAGTCTAGATTTTTTTATTAAGTTCGCAATGTGATACGCAAATGCTTGGTTGTGATTTCTTGGGTTAGGAAGGGTAATGAAATCCCCATCCTATTTTGTAGTGGTCTTGGCCCTTAATTAGTCTGTATTAAGAATGAATGCGAGCACAATTTCAAAATCTAAAACAATCCAAAAATCAATCACAACAATTATTTTTAGCGGCGGCTTTGCGAGAAGAAATCCTGCACAAAATACATTCAATTAGAGCTAATGGAGAAGGGAGAAAGGTAGAAAAGTGCTCGTAAAATGTTTGGCTCAGAACCCCCAAGAGGACCGCGGATCCGCGGTGAATAGAGCTTCACCGACCGCGTTCAGCGGTGGAACTAGGGCCAATTTGCCTGTCTTTGGCATTGTACTTGACTCCTTCTATAAAGCTTCTTAAGTTTTCCTAAAAAAAATTTAGCAGCTTCCTAGCTTGATTTATTCATTGTACAGCTACCAAATTTGTCACGTCCCGCTTCCCAAAATCCGGAATGCGGAGAGCGACGAAGGCTAGCCGTGCTACCTACGGTAAGGAAAGATCCTTCCATAGTCACATAAGACTGTCTATATTAATCTGTCAAAAATAAAATCCAATACCAAAAGGAATAATAATGATAATCATGCTGCAATGAAACCACAAGGAATACTAAAAATGGGTCCACTAGATAATTGATGCAATTAAAGATCTGATACAATAGGTTCGAAATAAAATAAGATTCAAAAGAGATACATAAGTCCTAATGTCCCATAAGGGTGCATATACTAAATACCAGCAGAAAAGAAAAATAAACCTACGGGTTACTGATCTTCGGCAAAGTTCTGATAGTCGCTGCGATCCTGCTCGGCCTGAAAATCTATCTCTAAACCTGAGATGGCAAATCTCAGGGATGTCAGAACACCCCAGCAAGTACTCAACGTATAATGTGTGTGTATGGTATGATATCATGAATATATGAAAGTAGTGAAGCCCGTGTGCGCAAGTAAAACAGATATATAAATAAATACATGGATACTATGAAACAAACATGTAAGAGGTCAAGTTATAACCTAACTGGTCACTAAAAGGTAAACTATCTTATCGTAAGCTCGAGTGTGTGTCAACCTCTGCAGGAGTATTCCTAACCCAAGAGTAGTGTCCCAGGGGCTAAGAAACACGGGCCGGAATGAACAAGCGACCGATATAGCCCGGTACGAGTTGTAAACATGCAACCGATATAGCCCGGTACGAGCTGTAATAACATGCGACCGATATAGCCCGGTACGAGCTGTAAACATGCGACCGATATAGCCCGGTACGAGCTGTAAACATGCGACCGATATAGCCTGGTACGAGCTGCCAGCATGGGACTCATGAGATCCTGTTGTACGAACGCACACTCAAACTACCCTAACACCCGCGTATTTATAGCTACTATGGTAATGTCTGGATCAATAATTGAGAATGCTGAAAAGACTGGAACTTATAATATCATGTTAATTGTATAAAAAAAGAAACTTGTAAACAGCATAGATTGTGTCATGTCATGTAATTCAGCATTCAAATTAGAGAACTCGTTTTAATATGAGTAGTCTGGAACAATGAGTAGTCATGGCATGTCAAGTACAATAGTTATAAAATGATAGTGTCCATAAACAAGAATAGCATGTTAAGGTTTCTCAAGCATGCCGACAATGATAGTCTCAAGTAAAATATTAAATATAGATGATAGGATATGATAAGGTCAAAAATGTAAACAAGACTCAATATAAATATGCAAGCATCTGTATTTAACATCCGGGTTTATTTATTGAAAAGAATAATAAACTGAAATATGGTTTTAAAGGGTTAATATAGTTAAATAGAAATGATAAATTACAGATGCATAAAGCGGATAGTGGTAATAGTATAATTACGAGATAATAGTAAGTAAGATAAAATAAATGACAGATTAACTAGTCATCATGTAAGTGCTAATAATAATCATGTGATAATAGAAAATATTAATACAAATTATAGTATCAAAATAATTTATATGACTAGGACACATAGAGTGCAGCGATATTATAAGGAGTGATAGTGTAGAAAGTTTAATATATATATATATATATAATATTAATCCCAAAGCGTTTATTGATTAACAGTAATAATGTTATATTTTTATGTTTTAGATTAGAATATAAGTGTTGACATTTTGCATGCTAGTGTATACCAATATTGTTGCAACAGAAACATATAATTACTTATAAAGCTTTTTATATATTAAACAGTATTTACATGTTAATAGTTATTTTATTACGCTTGCACTTTTACAGTTGTTCACTTGATGAAAGGATTAATAGGTATTCTAGATCCTAGGGTTTTCATCATATGTACAAGTATTATAAGATATATTAATAAAGTGGCAAAATATTGCAATTTTATTTAAATATTGTAAGTTAATAATTTATTTAGAGAATTGCCGATGTTGCATCGACTAAAAAAAATAAAAGCGTAAGTACTTGCCTCGGAGACAGATAAACACGACGACACAAAGAACAACTCCAAGATTTGATTGCTCGGCTAATTTTGAAGAAGAAAATATTGTGATGGGAAAAAGAGAAGGTTGATTTATATGAGACGGGGAGAGATGATAATAATTATGTTGTTATTTATAGGAAAGAGAGATGCTGTTAAATGTTGGAGAGATTATTATAATTAGAGAGAAATATTCTGATGAGATGAGATTTGGATTTAATTTTATAAAAGAGAGATATGATGGATTGTTATATACTTCTATAAGATATTAGAAAAGTTGTATATAGTTAGAATAATAGAAAAGTGTATGTATATATACATATTAGGATATAGTGAAAATATATATAGATATGTATATGGTTATGGGTTAATGAAAATAAATATAATTAGTTATATATATATATATATAGGATTTTATGACATCAAACAACTAAAATATATTTTCAGTTAAACTATCATAACAAAATATCTTCAATTATATATATGCATGTATGTATATAGGTTTGTAGAAAAATAATTAAAGAGAGTAGATTTGAGAAGCAGAATCTGCTGAGAGAGATTAGATTAGATTGGAGAGAGGGGGATTTTGTTAGGGAATATATATAGAAAGAGAGCGGGGGTTTGGTGAAATATAGTTAGTGATATAGAAAAATATATATAGATATAATAGAATATGGGGAGAAAGAAATTTTTTAGAAAAGATATTTGTTTGAAGAGAAAGAATAGTATTTGTTTTAAAAGAATAAAGTTATCAGGTGAGACATATATGGTGATTGGAGAGAGAAAATTAAGTTGTTAGTTTAGGAAAAATATTTATATAGTTAAAAGATTTAACATGGGCTCTCATGACTTTTCAAAATTAAATATTTTAACCAAATAAATATTGTAAGACAAAATATCTTATAAATAGAATTTAAAAATCGGTAAAATCTTATGTATATGTATTGTTTAAAGAAATACCAAATAAAATATGTTTTGTTTAAACTATGATACTAAAATATAAATATGGTTATAAAATAGTGTTAAACAAATAAATATTTAAATACTAATAATATTCATATTTAACAAACTTGAAAAACCATAATTATATGTATATATCTTGATTAAAAGTATTAAACTTCAAGTTATAATAATAAAAATAAAACAAAACCCAATATATCCAAAAGAAAAAGAAACGTATGATCGAACTAGGATGTTACAAAATTCATAAAAAATAACCAAAAAAAGATTTGTATAAGTTTTTTCTAAAGAATTTACTATTCACAAGAATTGTTTTGAGAAAGAAGAATAACAAGAATTGTTAACACATTCTTGAAGCTTCGATCCTCGGCAATGGCGCCAAATTCAGTTCGCATTTTTATATGGTAAAGAAAAATGTGTGAACGAAATCGTTTGTAGTATAGTTTTTTTTTCATAACGGTTTTGCGTTTAAACAAAGTAGTGAGTATGAGTCGTTCCAACGGAGATCGAATGTTTAGCATTGTGTTTCCAACGTGAGTTATAAGATTTTGAGTTTTAAGAGAGTTCTTGTGAACGTTTTTTAGAAAGAAATGAATATGCAAAGGGAATGGAATTTACTCGGGAATTCAAAACTAATAAATGATGTCAAGATAACCTAACCCACGACCTTTCTTTTAATCACTTCACTAAGCTCAAGCTGATAGTAAGAGCATGGATCATCAAACACTTACCACTAGGGTGGAGGAGCATGATCCATCAAGTAATAATCTAATCTAACTTTAGCAAATTAAGTACAAGTTAGGTCTAACCAACGTGTTATGAGTACAAGCCATCAAATATGCACCACTAGGGTGATGGAGCATGAAATGTCAAATTTGACACATTAAATTGAACCTATCTCGATTAGGATGATACTATATTAATTCTAAGAGATGATGCTAAGGGACTTTTGTGGAATTGCTCGATGAGAAGACTATTCCTTCCTTATTCGAGTTTGTCATATTTGAACCGTTAACAATAGTTTCTTAGACTTGAACTAGCCTCTAACTTCATCAAGATTAATTAGTCCCCCCTAGATCGCATAATCATCAAGCCTCGCCACTCTCGGCTCGGACTAGAAAGGAGAATGTGTCTATTCGGAGAGTAATTAAGACGATAGAACTAGAGTTTCATCTCATATTGTGATAATGAGAAAGAAGTATTAAATTAGATCATAGATCAATCATCCACTTCTTTTAAATTCCCAAATAAACAAACACCTACTCACAAACAATCATTATCGTCACATAGAAACTAAAAGAAAGGAAGAAAGAGATCATCATGAAAGCTCAAGATATTTAAGTGCAAAAGAGAGAGAAAAGGGAAGTCGACCAATTGACCTTCAATTACCTTTTATTCAATCTTGATTTTCAAATGCATTACAATTTTTATGAATTTTTGAAAGAGGAAACTAGAAAAATTACGAATCTAAGCTTCAATCTCCATTGATGGTTATGAGAAAGCTAACAATGGAGGAAGAAGAAGAAAGGTAGGCCTAAAAATGGAAAAATACAACTCAAATTCAAAAATAAAACTAAACCTAAGAAATGGAAAAAATATCCCCAATTCTACTCTGGACCGCTTTTTGCAATAACGAACCAATGGGTCCAAGTCGACCCAGTGAGGCGCTAAGTGGACCACGGTCCCTGTAGTTCATTTGACCGCGGATCCGCAGTCAACTTTGGGAATTAGGGTATCGTTTTGAAACCTTAATCTTATATTTGTCTCTGTGTCCTATTTCTGTCATCTGAATAATTTTAAGAACACTTTGAAAATCATGGACAGAAAACATGTTTTGTAACGACTTAGAATTTCCAGTTTTGGCTCAAAAATGCCACTTTAGGACTTCTTGACCTGTAACCTGTCTAAGATGAGCAAAAGGGGTCAAGCACTTTATTTATATACAATGTGGATAAGAATGATGGTTATGTAATGCAATATTATGATATGAACAGTTACTTTAAAAGACAATAACAAAACAATTTATCTTTATGGCCAAAACTTAAAGTTGTTCCTTTAACCGTGAAAGAACCATATGAAACTCAAAACTTAACATGAATTACCATGATAAGAGTTTCTATAAAATTAACCTTATGAATAAACTTCCTATAAGTTATTTGAGTCCAAGATGTCACTTTATTCCAATTATTAGCTTTATGTGGATAAATTGTAATTCACTTATTATATGAAATAAAACGGTGTGGCTATTCTAAAATCACACGATAACTTAAATATAAATGGCATCTTAACTTTATTCATCAATTTAACGTTATTTATGATTTAAATAGTCATATGCAATACACAAGATTACTGTATTTTATACTTGTAACATGATGGTATAGCTGAAATATTTGTATAGAGCATGAAAATATCTTTAATCAACTAGCAAATCGTAAAAACAGGTATGTATATCAAAAAATATAGCCAATTAAAAAAAGTAGCAAAACAACAATGTTTTCTGCAATTTTAATTAACACAATACTTTAACAGAAAACTTCATGCACAACTAAACAACACTCCTTGATTTTACAAAAGTATTAAAGAGTTAATTTCTAATGTAATATTAACAACAAATCCAAAAGTTATAATGGGTTCATATTTTATTACTTTATAAACGCGGTTGTGTCTACAACACAAATCAATGATCTATTGAAAGTGGACTGCATAGAAATTAAAGCCTTAGTTTTAATGGAGACCATGCAATTAATAGTATATGTAAGACCCTGCATAGAAATTAAAGCCTTAGCTTTAATGCACACAAAACAATAGTATATGACAATACTATCAAACCTGACCCCAATAGGTATCCATCAAAACACCAGAAGAAAAAAAACAGCGATGAGAACATCGTCTTCCCTCTCAGAAGATGGCAGTAAAATTAGGGCACCACCGTAGAGGTCGATTCAGGGATCATGCGACCAAAAGTGAAGTTTTAACACCACAACGACGGCGGAGATCGGACTCAGGCCCGTCTTCTAACATCGATCAGCTCGATTAGCTCCGATGAAGAGCATCAAAGAAGATCAAGGTTTGATCTCCAAAAGGTACGTAAATGAAACTCTTAGGCTTTGATATCGACTGTTGGAGCTTTACAGTGTTAATACAACACAAATTTTAATTTAAATTCATGCCTCTGGTCTTCTTCTCCTCCTCCGAGCACAATTTTGAGATCTGCAAATTAGAGAGGAAGAGCCTTTGTTTTCTAGTCTACTCTTTTTCTTAATATGTATCCTTGATGGAAGATCACATGACTCTTAAATAGACTAGATGGACTCTTCAAATTGACAACTCTTTTTATCAAAAAGTTATGCAAAATTCTTAACACACCATACTCATTGTCTAATTAACCTGGACAGAAACTTTGTAGTCCACATTAGGTAGCAACCAAGATTGAATTTAATTGCAGCCCCAAACTTTGAATGCATGTTTTTTTAATTTAATTTTGTCTTTTGACTAACACATGCAGCATGTATAGTGTAGACTGTAGAGACCAATTGCTGTAGATGGTGATGCAATTATATATTCTTGACTCATCTATTCTTTATATGCTTTATAGTTCTACTCATGAATTTATCTTTGCCTTATTTTTCTACATTCTCTTAGAGCAAGTATATGCCGTATATTTTTGTACAACGTGAATAATATATAATTCAAACTGAAACACATCAAAACCTAATTTTGATGTAATGCAATGTCTTGACCTTTATGAAATCCTAGTATTTAATAACTGCAGATTTCTGAAATTAAAGTAGCAGATATTCCAGATGTGGACCTCTCCCGCTTGGGACTTACAAACTATGGAAACTTCAGTGTAGAGGTGATCGACCCAGTTTCTGATTACTTGGAGTTGATGGAGGTAAGAAATAAGGCAGCACTATCCTTTAGAATGATGCTTTAACCTTTCTACAATTCCAGTAACACATGATTTTATACTTTTGCAGAATGTGTTTGACTTTCAGCTTATCAAAGATCTTCTTTCTAGACCAGATTTCAGGTATATAACACTGGAGATGTGTGTAATATAGGGTTAAATGATTTGGGGGTGTGGCGGTGGGGAGAGGAGTTGGAGTTTGGGTCCCATGTGATTTAAAATAAGGCAGGACCCGTCTCCATTTGCTGTGGGTGAGCGCTTGCAGCTAAATTTTTGCCATAACACTTATTATTTGCTGTGGCCGGTCTCCTGCCACATTTTTGCCATAACACTGATAATGAAATTATAAAGATGAAACCTATCAATGCAAATGGAAAAGAAACCTGTAGCATAATCACTTCAAAACAAATATATTGTGCATGAAAACAGCCTTAGAGGGGGTGAATAAGGCTTTATGGCAAACTCAGAGTAATTTTGCGAATACAAAAATTGTGCAGCGGAATGTAAAAATACTTAACTATCACATTCATAGAAACGGCCACAGAAGTGCAGAAAAGTAAATTGACATATATGGTTGTTATCGAGATCCACCAACCCAGTGGCTAATCTCCGTCTGGAAACTCCTGTTCAGGTTTCAACACACTATCCAATGACTCCTTGCGGGTGGAGAAATCCAGATCTTTTGCTCAGGCTCAGATCTAAATCTTTACGCTTGCAGGCGGTGAACACCTAGACCTTTTCCGAGGATCAAGTCCAAACCTTTACAATTGTGAAGAATTTAAACCTCTCTTCACTAGATTATTACAATTTCAAAATTATTATAATCTCAATATACACCAATTTTGACAATCCTAATGATCTTAAAAAGAATAATCAAAACTTAGATTCAAAGAGATGATGGATTGCACTTTAGAGAGTTAAAAACGTTTAAAATCAATATCAAAAAAGTTTTTCAAAGGATTAATACAAGTTTAAAATCGATACTTTCTTCGACAAATTAACAATCTTTCTTTTCTAAAGAAATAGAAAATTCTAAAGGTTAAGAAAGATTGTTGTTCTCAAAAAATTAGCAAATGCTTGAGTGTATTAAAAGAGAGTTTTTTCACGAATTCTAGAAAATCAAAATATTAAAGTTTTAAAGCAAGAAAAAACATGTAAAATCAAATGAAACTTTGTCCTATTTATAGAAAATGTTTTGAGGCAGCTGGGCCAGTTAAAGTAACCCCGTAAGTTATAAGACAGTTTCTAACCGTCGTAAAACCGTTTCAAAATCGAAATTCCCACCAAATTTAAAATTTGAAAACTTGTATAATAAACGTCTATTTCTCTCTATATGTCTTGATATTCAGCCACAGTTTTTTTTTAGACATCACTTTTTAAAAAAGAATTGATTTGGGATTAGATGGAAATTTTGATTCTAACCTTTTAAGATTGACTTGATTTTAGACTCAAAATAAAATTAAAAAGTCTTGGACGTCTTGAATGGCTTGAACGATTCTTAATATCGACTTTCTCGTATATTCCGTTGAAATCCATATTGAGTGCGATTGAGTCAATTTGATGTCAGTTGATTTCAATGATTGTCCTGATGCTTGAATAACTCCATTGTGTAGCATTTTGACATTTGTGACATGGTTAGATCGTATATTATATATTGAAATATGTTTTTGTAAAATAATCAAAACATAAAGAGATTCTTTTTAAAAGCTAACACCGCACACTTATGGCATGTAAATGTCAGCATGATAGTAAGTAGAGTATTAAAAATTGCTAAGCGTTGAATCTATGGAGATTGTAGAATTAACAAATATAAGTTCTAAAAGGTTTTGTGAGAGCATATTTTCTATCGATGATTGTGTGCCGATCGTTCTTTGGTCCTTGCGAAGATTTCTTCAAGTACCGACATGTTCTTATGCCGGAGTTTCTACCGAAGCTGGTTGTTGTATGAGCCATAATGTTCTGCTCCATTTAGATCTATATGGAATACTGTATGATATTTATTGATATAGTTATTTGATAATGATAATAGGTTTTACTGACAAATGGGTTCAAATTAAATGACTTTTCTAGTTTAGAAGTATAAGAGGTGCTAACAACGTAAAGAGATTTGAGGGAAATGTAAATAGATACTTATGCGAATTACTATATTGCTTATGTGGCTGATAAACCCAAAATTCACTTTTTTCTTTAATATCTAAATCCTTCAACTATACATTTATTGTTTCTCTTCATTGCTTTCCTCTTCCTTCACCAGATATTCAAAGTAGACTTTATTGCATGGGAATTTATTACATAATAAGAACTTTGTGAAGGGGATGAATATAAAGATGATGTTGACTTTTTGTAGGCTTCGTAGATGGCCAAATCATGACCTCTTATATAGACAAATATGAAGCAGATGATTAAAACATAATGTTGCCATTAAATTTTCAGGTTTACATTTGATGCAATGCATGCGGTGACTGGTGCTTATGCAAAACCTATCTTTGTAGATCGACTTGGAGCCAATCCGGTTCGTTCTCGAATCCTTTTTAACATGTTACGAATAAATGTACCTTACAGGCAGTTTGATAACCTAAGCTTTGGTACAACCTGCAGAATTGTATTTCAAATGGAGTTCCTTCGGAAGATTTTGGGCATGGTCATCCGGATCCTAATCTCACGTAAGGGTGGGAAAACTTATCTTTTATTTTGTTTTCATTCGGGCATTGTAATTTTACTTTCAAATCCTGGGACAGTTATGCTAAAGATCTGGTTGAAATCATGTATGCGGAGAATGCTCCTGATCTTGGAGCAGCAAGTGATGGTATGCATGAAATTCTTAATATAAACTGCAGGATCATTCTCATTTAAATTGTTTTTCACCGTCTTTTTCTTGGGATAAGCAGAAGCAATATTCTTCTTCTTCGTCACTTATTCATAGCATGTAAGTTTGGTAACTCCTTTTTATCTCCATTTCCACGGGGTATATACACTAGCAAGAGTGATTTATCCTCGTTTATAAAATAATTGGAAGCCTTGAACCTGCATCAATCTCTTACTGATTCTTTTTTTTTCTGATTAATAATGATGAAAAAAAATTCACTGGCTCAACTTGTGGCCATAACTGCGATTTATGTGCAGTACTAACTACCTAGAAACAAATACTACCTAGTAGTTCTTAAGACACCTAACGTGATAACGTGCAGCATGGAAATCATCCTCATACAAACATAAATGCACACAAACAAAAAGTAACAAAAAGATAATAATAATAAGTGTACCTAAGGTGCCAACCTGCTAACTCATTGAAAGTTGGTGCCCATCAGTCATTACGCTGATGATCAGCAGCATTAGCCATGATCTTTGTGTCTTCAAGCGCCAATGCTGAAAAATTATCGGGTTTGAACTTCGAAGAACTTTAAACTGTGAATTAAGTAGTTCCTGAGGAGTTAGAATCTCATGATATCTGTTATTGAAACATTCCAGGGCATAAATATTACAATGACAAACCATGTGTGATTTTGTCTAACACATGATCTTAGGAGACATACACGTAAGGGAGCACCGTTAAGTCGGGGGGGAGGGGGACTTATTGTTAGTTATATGTATGCCCTAGAGGCCATTACTGTACATACGATGTATATTGTAATGGATGCTTGGACATATATAGGGAGAACTTTCTTGCTCGACATGATAGTATGTTATCTGGTTGTATTTTATCTTAACATGTACTCTGATTGTCTCTATGTTACATGTTGATAAAGCCCTTAGGAAATGTACTCGACTACTGCGACTATGATGAGATCATACTAGTGGGGCCACGGTAGTCGACGAGTACATCCTATAACTGTTCCTAGTCGAGAGTGTATCGAGACAGGGTATCGATACACCAGAGTAGACTAGCGTATACGCATCTTGACCCATATGATGGGCGATGGATGATCCCATATCTATCGGTGTTTGACATCAAGGATGGTGTACGGGTGTTCAGTGGAGACTGGGTACATTGAACGGACTCGCCGAGAACTCCCAGATGGTATTATACCTTACGTCAGATGGCAGTTCTCAGATGACACTGGTACAGAGTAGTCTGTTGACCCGAGATCGTCATAGAGTCTTGTATGATTCCCACTGTGCTTTAATTTCCATCATACCACGTCCAAGACGGCGTGCAAAAATGTGGCTTTTGGGTACAGTCCCGAATCACATGGAGGCAATGAGCGATAGGAGGGGATTCGTTTCTCCCGGTATAGGGAGTTGATGTTGTGCTGTGTTCGATTGGCTATAACCAGAAATCCCTGGTCATGGTTGCTGAGATCTACTGGTAAGTGTTATCAGTAGTTTTTCGAACTGTTATAGACCTCATATCGACACGACTTATCGAGCTACTGGGGTCTGGCGTTTACCAACCCTTGGCGAGATATGCGACATATCAGACGACGAGACCGGACTGTACGGGAGTATTACTGATTGGATTCACAGGAGAATGTACAGACTTGCTTGTTGATCTTCTGATCGCTCAATACCTGGGTGGCTGTTACGTTTAGCAGACCGCTTGCGGCTTGTGGGTGTTTGATATGATCATCACCTACTGCCGGCGTATTGACGAGTCTTTAGAGTCCTACACAGGGGTTTCCTGGCTCAAGCGAAACGGAGTAGGAGTACATATGTGATATGTGCGGGACCGAGATTAATACGATATGAGATACCGTATTCTATTCTCGCGATAAGTGACATTGATCGGTTGCATGCGATATAACCGGGTTATCGGATCAAGTGTTGATTCGATAAGTTGTTACACATGATATTAGTCGGTTATAGCCGGATTATTAAATCAAGAGTTGATTTAATAATTTAATGTATAATTATATATTTGATATATTACATTACATTAACTAGTATTAGTTCACTTATGATTTATTTTCTCACTAAATTGTGCACATTGTTTATATGTGATATATGCAAGTGCACATGTTTGTATCATGCTTGATGATACATACAAGATGGGTGTATGAGACTTATATCAAGTTTAGGTTAAATTAGGGTTTACTTATTTCCTTAAGAATAACAAAAGAGATGAGACTTTAGTCAATGTTATCAAGCTTGTAGAAGCTTGTATGCAACATTGACAAAGTCAACTATTTTGTCATTCCTTAGGATATTAGTTAACCCAACCCTTAACCTCATACTTTGGTTAATTCTCTACATGAGTTAAGCATGAGGGCTTAACTCAACCATGGTGCAATAATTCAAAGGATAAGTTTTCATTTGGATGGATTATTCACTTCTTCTTCTTCATTAAGCTCCTTGAAAAGCTTTCAAGCTCTAATGGTGCTATGAGGAAAATGTGAGAAAATCAATTCTAAAGTGAGCCCACCTTCTACTTCTTCATCCTCTACCACTTGCTATGTAGTAGAGTGTGTTCTCTTCACAAAGTTCATGACCTAGTGAAGGAATAGCTTGAGTTAGTGTCTCCCCGACGTAGATCATCTTCGGCCTCAAAGTCATCGAAGCAAGCACGTTCGTTCTTCTTGTGGAGCTTCTCTAGAGTCCGGAGTTCACGATCGCAGCGAAGGGGACATCTACACGGAGCTATTGAAGTGAAGGACCGGATCTACAAAGGTTGTAACCCTCACACTTAGTGTTAAACTGTTTAACATGTTAGTTTTCGCATAAACTCTAGTTTAAAGATCTTGTATCGGGTTGTTCGGCACGGCTAAAATTTTAATTGGGCATGGTTGATGCCTCGTAGACCCTTGTATGCGTGCCTAGCAACCCTACACTTATAGCTTCTTCCTACATAACTAATGACATGATGGGCCACCCCAATTTACGATGCACACCGGTCATCTTGATTTGCATGTTATGAAACACGTCTCTTATAAGCTTTTTAGTTCGAATCCATTCACAAAATTGACCCTTTTGTTTTATTTCCGGTAGTTGCCAATTTTGGAACCAAATGGGCTAGAAACCTTCATAATCACAATTCCCTATCCGCATGTCTTAAACTTGTCGGCCAGGATGAATGGTGAAGACTATTCATTTAGGGACCATTATACCATGTAGTTTGGTATGTGACATATTTACTCATAGGTTGCGTTAGGTACATGAAATGGAAGATTACCGGAAATCCTCGCATTCCTGAGAATGGGATGACGGGCGTCTGATTCCAAGGAATCTTGCATTAATGTGTTTGGTATACTTTAATTATTCCTGGTAATATATGTATGTGCAACCGTCGACCGACGGTGAGGCCGTAGGAGGGCCGGTGGTTGGCGGCGAGGCCTGCGACGAATGTCCGAACGGCGGCCGGCCGGCCGGAGGACGACCAATCGATCGGCGGCCGGCCGACCAGTGAACGATCGGCGATGACCGGCAGCGGGGCTGGCATGCGGACGACCGGCAACAAACGTCCAATCGGCGGCGGGTCGGCCGGTGAACGATCGGCGACGACCGGAGAACGGCCGGTCGATAGATGATTGACGATGGCCGGCGGGTGGTGACGGCGGATGGTCATGGTTCATTTTATGTTAAACGGAAATATTTCGTGGTAATCCAGGATAGACATGTTTTGGGAGATAGGATTACCATGAAATAGGGTCATTTGATTACCATAGTAATCCTATATTCCCGTGAATATATTTTGCACCTAAACAAGCGTGGTAATATTTCATGGTAATCTAGCATTACCACCTAGATTACCGTCTACCAAGCGCACTCATAGGGAAAGATAAAGCTCTATCAATTATATCCATAGGCACATTCATAAATGGATACATAGGTAAATTGGCTCATCCGTGAAGGATTTGGAAGCAATTCCTTTCCTTCCAAATTGAATGATTGGAAATTGTAAATCCACTCAATCCAAGTCGAACTCAACCATTTAGGGCACATAAAGACCGAAAATAAATGATTTTAAGTTTTCATGCCATACATCAATTAGGCACAAAAAGAAATGGTTGAACTTAGAAGGTTGGTTATATCCATAATTTGAAGCGTGCACTTTTATAATATGCATAAAGGGATATATGAGAGAAGAATGAAAAAATTAGACGGTTCAGAAGATGATAAATAACATTACGCATTTAAAAATTTGAAATATGCAGACTAATGGTTTCATAGGCAGTTATTGTCAAAAAAATGGTTTCATAGGCAGCTGTGCATGTTAAAATCCTTTAATTGCCAAAGCACAAGTTCATGGATTATTGATATTCAAAAAGTGCTATAAGAATAACATGCATAAATTTTACACTACAAAAATAATTAAACGAGGATTATAGAATCTTGAAAAATGTCTATTCATCCTACACTCAACTATCCATCACAACTGTCAGTGATGCATAAATATTGCACTACACCGCTAGACTTTACCTGTTATTAGGCTTCTATCTTAATGCTAAATCTTGAGGGCATCTTTAACTTTTCGAAATCATTCATGTCTCATCCATTACAATCCGCAGATTTTTATGCCTTGAAATTTCTTCTAGTATACTTGCATCATCCAGTTCATACAAGTAAACGTTTTTTCGTCCATGAGTATAATCTTCGGTCATCCCAAAGTTCAAATAAGTAAACCCTTTTTCCTCTACCAGTATATTCTTCAGTCATCCCAAACATCCATGACAACATTCTGAACTTTTCTATTCAATGCTTGAAACATAAGCTCGTGCAAGGCTTTGATCTATAGAAACTGCCTTGAAATGTCTTGAACAGAAGTCACAATGTAATGGAAATATGAATGCTAAAACAGCCAGCTCCTCAATTAGGCCTTGAAATGCCTTTCAAAGAATAGTGTGCATTCCTATCTTGCACAGAAGTCAAAATGCAATGGGAAATATGGTTGCCAGCTCCTCAATTAGGCCATACATTGATGCGAATTATTATTGCTGTTGCGGCACTGCTACTTTTATTTCAAGCCCTTTTCAGCTATAAGTAATTTAAGGCCTGATTTTGTATGTGGATGACAATTTTGAATCTGAAAATTTTGTTCGATTTGTACTCTGAGATGGGATCCAAAAGCTTGTATTCTCATGATCTTCTCATTCCAACATGGTGATATAGGGGACGGGGATCGGAACATGATTCTTGGACGAAATTTTTTTGTCACTCCATCCGACTCTGTTGCGCTTATTGCTGCTAATGCACAGGCAGCAATCCCATACTTCCAAAATGGCCCCAAGGTATGTTGTAGTGCATAGTTTAGATTGTTAGAACTTCGTACCTTTTGAGCTATTGTGCTATTTTACTGCTTTTATTTGCTAACACTTACCGTATACCTAACAGGGACTTGCTAGGTCCATGCCAACAAGCGGCGCTCTCGATCGCGTTGCAGAGAAGCTGAATCTTCCCTTTTATGAGGTTTAACCAACACTGGAGGATTCTTCAAAATAAATAACGTTTGAGGAGTTGTCATTACAAATATTTGGTGCATTGTGCATAATTACATATGCATAATGCAAGCCATTTTTGAGGACCAACTTTTGTTGTTAGGAAGTGTTGTGGAAAATTGGCAATAATCACAGTTGAGGGATTTTGTGGACAGGTCCCCACCGGCTGGAAATTCTTCGGTAATTTGATGGATGCTGGAAGATTGTCTATCTGTGGAGAAGAAAGTTTTGGAACAGGTTCTGATCACATCCGTGAGAAGGATGGCATATGGTAGGTTATGCTATAGAAATAAATTTCTTGAAGGTTTTTTTCTGGAGCTTTTCTCATTATTAAATTAAAAATTTCTCTAGAGGAATATATATCCCATACATACATAATAGATAAGCCACACAACCATGTTGGATGTTCCATTAGAAACAGCCTGCTGCTATATAGCTTAAGCTTCTGATTAGACTAGTTCACAATAATCGATCTTCAGGAGTAAGTTTACTATCAACCTGATGCTAATTGGTGCCAGGTTCCTGGTTGAGGCCTACAAGGCTGATGCTATTCTCGCAGGCACCTTTAAACTAGTATTCAGGAGTGACCCTTAATAATCCTAGGCACCCATTATGGAGCAAAATTTCAATGCTAATTATTTGGGTACTCAACATGTATTTCTTTGCATGTTGCAATGTCCGAAAATATTCTGACACCTTTAGTTTGATTCCTTTTTTAATATTTCCAGGGCTGTACTGGCATGGCTTTCTATAATTGCATATCGAAACAAGGACAAGAAGGTTGGAGATAAATTGATCTCAGTTGCTGATGTTGCTCGAGAACATTGGGCCATATATGGCAGAAATTTCTTTTCTAGATACGATTATGAGGTAAACATTCAATTCTGCATTAACAGCACACCTTTGACATCAGTTTTTCCAGGTTCACAGAACCGTCCCCCCCCCCCCCCCCAATTCCCACCCACGCCCAAACCAACTGCTTGATTATTGTGAAATTGAAGTTTCTGTAAATGGAAGAGCAGGCTTTTCTGAAATATGTCTGCTCTACCTCGCTTTACTCCCACATTCCCTCTTTAAGAACTATCCACCAAAATTAATTGCCCTTCCTCTAATTCTTTGTTCATCATTTCAGCCTTAAGGAGGTTACTAATCATTGATGTTCTTAGGAATGTGAATCGGCAGGAGCCAATCAAATGATTGAATATCTCAGAGAAATGATTTCTAAGAGCATGTCCGGCGAAAAATTTGGTTCATACCCACATAAACTTTATAACTGTACATCTTGAACCTGTCAAATTGCTAATACATTCAACTTTCTTAATAATCCAGGAAACTATACCCTTCAATTTGCGGATGACTTCACCTACACTGATCCAGTAAGTCTGCATATATTTTCTGTAGGAATTTTTTTGACATGTGTCGTATGTACCGATTATCATCAATTTTCTATTAATATGAATTCCAAATTCATCAGGTTGATGGCAGTGTAGCAGCTAAGCAAGGCCTTCGATTTGTGTTCACAGACGGGTCTAGGGTTATATTTCGTTTATCAGTATGTCTCCTCTATATCAAGATATTTATCAACATTTCCTACGCAGTATTTTCTTATTAATTTAGCGACTATATTATGCTGTCTTCATCATGTGTATTCTGTATATTAACTTTTCAGGGCACGGGATCAGCAGGTGCAACAATACGAATTTATATTGAACAGTTTGAGCCTGATGTAGCGAAACATGACATGGATGCGCAAACAGCTTTGAAGCCTTTGATAGGTTCAGGATTCACATTACCAATCACCGTTAATTTATTATATGTTAGATTGTACTGTCAACACTTGACAAATTGTTTTTGTTGTTCCAGATGTGGCATTATCCATTTCAAAGCTGAAGGAGTTCACTGGCAGAGAGAAGCCTACCGTCATCACTTAAGTTATATTAAGATGACTCAAGCTTGTATAAATTGAGCCTGATAATTATGTTTCCAAATAAAATGGCATTGTATCTATTATTTAGACTATTTATATTGGTTATTTTTGCATAATGGCGCTTATGTGCCTTTTTTTACTGTAGACATTCATTACAGGAATAAGCAATATTCGTGTAGATAATTGTAAATTAATGCGTTTTTGCCTGCCTTTTCTATTTCAGGGCAACTGTTTTCGCCTTTTCTGATATCTAAATTAGTGTTACTGTTTGGACCTCACGCATTTGACATTGGAACTCATGCTTGAAGCATATCATTTTCTTGTGTGTTCCTCTGGTTTCGACCACTACCATTGTGTTGATAGCATGTCTTGAATTGTTAGATTTCTCATGTCTTGCAACTCTTTCATCCTTTGGGTTGTTAGAAACAGATCATTTTGGTCAACACACGAATCACGAAACGGGAGGGTTCAAATATTACTGGATTGGTATTCGATTCCCAGGAAATTATGTGTATCAATTTCTTTTTGGTTCTTTCGTTAGGAGTAGTTTGATTGATGCAGCACATGTTAGATAGCACATTGCATTTTCATTATAGAAGAAAATTTCTTGGGATGCTTTGGACATAATGTCATCCCGACTATTCATCAAGAAAGGCTAAAGTAGGCTAAATAATTTTCTTTTAACCTTTAAACTTCTATCCCCCCCCCCCCCTTCTCTCCCTCAGTTGGCCATCTAAATCGATTCATTTAAGTCTGGTTTGCCTACAGGTTAAGGTTTCCGAAACAATAGTTCTTTGAGGCTTTAAAGCTAAACTCCATAAAATATAACCGAATGTTGTTCAATAACCAAAATAGATTTTCTCAAACCGCGATTGGCTTGAAACTCTTCTTAAACTCCGAAAGACTGAAGTTTTGTAAAAGCTTCAAGCCATCCTTTTTTAAGAACCCTTTAATTTGCTTCTTAAAAGTACGACACAAAGCGAAATAAAAAGAGAGATGGTATGAAACCTTGCACAATTTTTACAGTTTTGGAAAGATGAGATCTTGAGTCGCCGAAACTTATTGATACCGATATTTATAAGTGGAGGCTGAGGTGATGCAATCCCCAAACTTCATTTTAAAATAGCCTCTAGCCATATTATAAGAGATCGTGTTTGGAAAAAAATTGAATTTAGATAACTTAAACCAGATTAGAGTTGAAATAACTGTTGGATAAAGTCAGCATCTTGCAGTCAACTTATGCTAAACTCAACTCCTTTCCCAGCCTTTAGATTCAGCCTGCTTCAAATAAAGAATTTTCTCCAAAATAATACTTGATGATGCTCTATATTGGCGACCTTCCAGACCAGGATACGTGGCAGATGACGTGTCCCAGAACTCAGAAGAGAGGGCCCACAGGGGCCGATCAGGTCACCCCTGTACCCGACCTACAAGCACAAAGCTGGCTCATCTCAGGGCCCTCTGCAAATTGGCCTTCTCGGCTTCTCAGCTCGCCTCCGAGCTACCGCAGGACCAAGATACCTCGGCCCCCTCGCTCGTTCCCGAGCTCTCCCGCCGAGACCATCTTCCTCGGTCCTTCCGACCGACCAACTCCACCACTCACAGGCGTAACTGCCGCTCCGCAAATCTCGTCATGCGCAGATTCTCCGCCAGCAACATCCCACGTTCCACGCCATCACGATCCCCATGGTGGGCGATCCGCTTTTTACACGGGTGTGACGTCGGGAGCGTAACTGCCGGCGAGATTCTCACGCCTGCTGTCCCATGCCACCACCGCTATATAAACCCCCATCACAGAGGGGTTAAGTAAGCCATTTTTTACACTTTACGCCGTCACTCTGCTCGGATCTCGCTACTGACTTGAGCGTCAGAGGGTCCTCGGTGGTACCAAACCACCCCGGGACTTCTTTGCAGGTACACGGCGGCAGCCTCCTCATCCCACTTTGTCCTCTCAAAACCCATTGAGACCCACACGCAACGAAGGACAATCAACCCAGTTCACCTCGAGATCAACGGAAGAAAACATCTGACGGAGGTCCGAAAAGGAGTTCCATCAGTTGGCGCCGTCTGTGGGAAACGAAACTCCACAAAAAAACAAAGTTGGCCTTCTGATCTCCATCCCCATGGCAAGCGATCACCCTGAAGATCCAGATACCAGTCGCCGCCTCCCCCTCACCGGAGGTGTGGGTGAACCTCCTCCGGCGACCGTCATCAACGCCCTCGCCGGCCGAATAGACCGACAGCCCCTTCCTTGACGGGGTCGCACAGAGGGGGCTCGCCACGGAGGCTCGAGGGCCACCTCGCCCAAGGATCTAATCCCTCACTAAGAGGCAGTGTAATACCCGGTTTTCTTTTATACGCCAATGTCCGTATTTTTAGAAGTTTGTTAGTTTACATTTAAAACTATTTTAGTTAGTTCAAAAACCTTATTATCTATCCATCTTTACATTTTTCCCAGAATCTTTTATTTGCTAATTCCAAACCGGACCCTCCCTTAAATTTTTCCCTATCTTTATTTATTTCCAAAACCCAAACTCATTTTTTAAATGAATTTTATTCCCTGCCTCAGCACAGCCCCAATCCTCACTATTTTCTCCTTATTTTTCTTGGCCCGCGCTTCCATATATTTCCCAATAATTCTTTTCTTCAAAATCTCAGCCATCAGCCCATGCATTTTCCTTTCAATTCCCTATTTTCATTTTGTTATTTCCTCAGCCCACATCCCTTTTAATTCCTTATTTTCCAAGCCCGATAGCTATTCCCAGCAGCCCGAGCCCACAAAATATATTTAAACCATTTTTATTTCTCGGCCCGGCCCACTCCTTTTAATCCCAATTATTTTTCCTAATAAACCCCGGCCCGGCCCAAGCCCTTTATCCTTCAGCCACGCCCGCTTCTCCCCAACACCCGACCCGACCCGATTATGTGCTTCTTCCCCAACGGCTCTATTCCATTCCCGCGCACGTTTCCTCGCGACCACGTCGCGCATTCCTCGCCTCCGCCGTCGCCCACGCCAGCTCTCGAACGTTACCCGTGACGCTCGCCTCGTATTCATTTCCCTCAACCCTCACTCTCGCAACTTCTTCCGCCCTTCTCTCCTTCACCCACGTCCCCAAGTTTTTTCCCACGTCGGCCACGCCTCCGTGCTCGTCGCCACGACCGCGCGCCTCGCAAGCTCCACAAGCGCGACCCCTCCTCCTCCTCTCTTCCTCCACTGCCCCGAGCGATTTCGCCTACACCCACCTCGCCGCCTTCACCCTCGTCCCTCGTCGCACCCATCATCTCTCCTGCACCCGAGCCGACCTCCCTCTTCACCGTCGTTTCGACCACCGCCGGCGCCCCTCTACTCACCCTCAACTCGAGACCCCATCATCCAGCCCTACACCCTCTACCACCCCAACTCCAACAACCATTGCCGAGCTCCCCTCCACTACGCGCCAGCCACCACCTCCATCGTCCGTGCTCCCCAGCCGTCTCCTTCGCCATTGTGATCTCCACGCTTCCAGCTGTGGCCCTCCACGTCCTCCACCCGACCACTGCGCTCCCCATCACACCCAACTCGAGCCACTTCCCTTGCCGACCCATCACCGGCCACCCTAACCCACAAACACCCCACCAACTCCCCCAACCTCTAACCTCTGGCCACCGCCTCACTGCCGGCCAACTCGTTGCCCTACAACTCCAAAGCCTCCGGCCTCCCAACCTTTCCAGAGCCACCATCACCACCCAACTACAACTCCTAGCCGTCACCTATGGCCTCTATGCTATCGGCCATCGCCTGAGCTCGTTGTCGCCGTCCGCAGCAGCCCATCTCCATCTCCGAGCCAAGCTCCACGGTGCCGATCCCTGCGACGCAAGCCCAAGCCTCGCCGAGCCTGTGCCGAGATCAAGCCGAGCCAAACCCTTGTCGCCGTTTCCGTACCGTGCTGTACTGCTTCTGCCGTACGTCTCCAGGCAAGTTTGTACTTGCTTACATGCTATTTACCTTTGGTACCGTCACTAAATACATAGATGTTACAGTTACAAATTTAACCCAATTTTTATGCTATAACTGTTCGATGCTTGTTCTCATAGAAAATTATTGTCAATTTTGTCGGAACTGAATATAATACTTTGGCTCTTGTTATGTTGAATGCCTTGTGCAAATTTCGCTGTATAATGTGATCGTTAAAGATTAAAATAACTGCCCCGAAGTTTAACCGTAAAGCTGAAATTCTTGCGTACCTGAAAACCGTTAAATTCATTATAAATCATACACATATTAGAATGGTGCGTGCGAGGGCTCAAATCGAAGCTAACTCGACGAACTTTAAACCTATATCAGTTTCCAGACATTTCTGTATTTAAACCGTGATGATATTCGGATCGGAGTGCGACTCTGGACTGCAGTCCAGAGCGACTCCAGTCATTGCTTGCTGTTCCGTATTGGATACCACAGGTGTTCCTTAACTCGTAGGTTGCGGAACTCCGCTGTTTATTGTAGATAAATCTGTTAACTAGACAACACAATTGATTTCATACTGTTTCGTTACCATTTGTTATTTATTCTGTAATTTAGAAGATCGGGACACATAACAGTCCCAGCAGAATCAGAATTGGCATGTTAATATTAAACAGATTATAATTCCTAACGTACAAACGCGATTGAAGATCCGTTTGTTGCGTTGAAAACTTTAATGAAAACCCTAGAATTCATTCCACTGTAGCGTCGCTAAATTATGATCCCAACTGGGGTTAAAATGCGTTGCGAAATGGATTCCTGATTCTGAAATTGGATTTCCAGCCGCGAGCGCTTAAAATGAAATGGTTATAACTATTGATCCTGGAACCCGATTGGCTTGAAACAAAATTAGATGGATAGATAACTGAACATATTGATTACTACCTTTTTATCATTTCGCTAAATTATATACATATGTTTCATGATAAATCGTGCAAGTGACAGACTGTTGTTTTTATGACACCTTAATTATGCTTCTTATACTGTTCATGCATCACATCATACCCATATCATAGTAGTGATAACCTAGGGACATCGTGCAATTACCCAGTGTTAGATTTTAGTGATGATTGTGGCAAGTATGTCAGTGTTCGTGCATTCGTGATCAAGTGAAAGTGATACGTACTTGTGCACAATCAGAGTCCCTTTTATTCTATTGCATTGTCGACGTCTGTGGGATGTGTGTACGTGTGACTATAAGTGGTATGGGACACTTATGGGAGCGCTTGCACGGATGTCACAGATAAGGCATCCGACACTGCCATTTATCTTAGGTATTAGTCGGGACGTGCTTGATGGAGGTCCTGCCTCCAGTTCTCGCGCAGACTTATCACGGATCGATTAGTATTTAGGGTTGTGGTTAGCGTTTGATGTGGACCACGGGGTGTGGGGTAGTTCAAGTGTGAATTCAACAGAATCTCGGGAGTCCCATGCCGGCTTATATATTTAGGGAGTTATATGGAGATTTACAGGGTATGTGCTATAGACACCGTGATACATTCGTTACATGTTGGGCCCGTGGTCCCTTGCCCTTGGGTTCTACCCTTGGATGGAGGACACTCGCGAGTGGTTGACTCTCACACTTGGACTGACGATAGGCTTATTGACCTGTGCAGTGAGACTTAGAGACTGATAGGGTTACTGTCATTTACATTCATTCTATACTGTCTTGACATTCGTGACATATTGTTATACTGCTTTATTTTTCCGCTGCATTGATTTCTGCTCATTCATATTCATGCTGTCATTGATTTACTGTTATTCATATCTATTACCACTGTTAGAACTGTTACTTGATTATATACATTATATTGCTTTTGTGTCGCTCTGACGACCTGAGTATGCATGCTCAGTGTGAGGAGAAGAATTTAGCCTGGACCAGAACTAGACGTGCATCACAGACTTCTTTACTTGCCCTCCCGTGTTGCCTTCATTTGTTCCACTTCAGGTCAGACTTTATATTGTTTCCTTCAGTTACTGCATTTCTCATTACCTGTGCAATATATACTGTTTACCATGAGAAACTAGAAGCCGAAGTGTGACTACGGCAGGACTTTTCCTTGACCGTAGGAGCATGGCTGGCCTTGTTTACCCCTCGTATTCCGTATTTTGGGAAGCGGGGCGTGACAGGCAGCCCAGCAGCTACCCTGCTCGGCTATCCCTGGCGGGTAGCTTCCCTACCGCAACGTCAGGGATTAGAAAGTCCTCCCAGAGTCAGTCGAGCCCGAGGATCCCTTGCTCGGCTATCCCTGGCGGGTAGCTTCACTACCGCAACGCCAGGGATCAAAAAGTCCTCCCAGAGGCAGTCGAGCCCAAGGTCCTTCCAGAGGCAGTCGAGCCCAAGGATCCCTCGCTCGGCTATCCCTGGCGGGTAGCTTCCCTACCGCAACGCCAGGGATCAGAAAGCCCTCCCAGAGGCAGTCGAGCATGAGGATCCCTCGCTCAGCTATCCCTGGCGGGTAGCTTCCCTACCACAATGCCAGGGATCAGAAAGTCTTCCCAGAGGCAGTCGAGCATGAGGATCCCTCGCTCGGCTATCCCTGGCGGGTAGCTTCCCTACCGCAACGCCAGGGATCAGAAAGTCTTCCCAGAGGCAGTCGAGCCCGAGGATCTCTTGCTCGGCTATCCCTGGCAGGTAGCTTCCCTACCGCAACGCCAGGGATCAGAAAGTCCTCCCAGAGGCAGTCGAGCTCGAGGATCTCTCGCTCGGCTATCCCTGGCGGGTAGCTTCCCTACCGCAACGCCAGGGATCAGTAGCCCTCCCAGAGGCAATCAAGCCCGAGGATCCCTCGCTCGGCTATCCTTCAGGACAAAAGCCCTCGCCAAGAGGCACCGGGCAGTAACCCTGCCCGGCCAAGGGTCCTTGGTAGGCTTCTTACAGCCCTATAGCTCTTCCCGCGCCAAGAACCAAAGTCCTCCCAGAGGCAGTCGGGTCCTTGCTCGGCTATCCCCGGCTGGTAGCTTCCTACCACAACCGACAGGGATCAAAGTCCTCGCTAAGAGGCACTGGGCAGTAACCCTGCTCGGTCCCTGTCCTGAAGGATCAAAAGTCCTCCCAGAGGCCGTCGAGCCCGAGGATCCCTCGCTCGGCTATCCCTGGCGAGTAGCATCCCTACCGCAACGCCAGGGATCAGAAAGCCATCCCAAAGGCAGTCGATCCCGAGGATCTCTCGCTTGGCTATCCCCGGCGGGTAGCTTCCCTACCGCAACGCCGGGGATCAGAAAGCCCTCGCCAAGAGGCACCGAGCAGCTATCCTGCTCGGACATCCTTCGCAGGCCTCTCAGGGACCCTCCAGCGTCAAGGATCAAAGCCCTCGCCAAGAAGCACCGAGCAGCTGCCCTGCTCGGCCATCCTTCGCAGGCCCCTCAGGGCCCCTCCAGCGTCAAGGATCAATGCCCTCGCCAAGAGGCACCGAGCAGCTACCCTGCTCCGCCATCCTTCGCAGGCCTCTCAGGGATCCTCCAGCGTCAAGGATCAAAGCCCTCGCCAAGAAGCACCGAGCAGCTACCCTGCTCGACCATCCTTCGCAGGCCCTTCAGGGCCCCTCCAGCGTCAAAGGATCAATGCCCTCGCCAAGAAGCACCGAGTAGCTACCCTGCTCGGCCATCCTTCGCAGACCTCTCAGGGACCCTCCAGCGTCAAGGATCAAAGCCCTCGCCAAGAAGCACCGAGCAGCTACCCTGCTCGGCCATCCTTCGCAGGCCTCTCACGGACCCTCCAGCGTCAAGGATCAAAGCCCTCGCCAAGAGGCACCGAGCAGCTACCCTGCTCGGCCATCTTTCGCAGGCCTCTCACGGCCCCTCCAGCGTCAAGGACCAAAGCCCTCATCGTGAGGCCGCCGAGTTCCTTCCTGCTCGGCGCATCCCCAGCGGGCGTCCTCCTGCCCATCAGTTGCTGAGGATCTGAAGCCCTCATCGCGAGGCCGCCGAGTTCCTTCTGCTCGGCGCATCCCCAGCGGGCATCCTCCTGCCCATCAGACACTGAGAATCTCAAGCCCTCACCGCGAGGCCGCCGAGTTCCTTCTGCTCGGCGCATCCCCAGCGGGCATCCTCCTGCCCATCAGACGCTGAGGATCTGAAGCCCTCATTGCGAGGCTGCCGAGTTCCTTCTGCTCGGCGCATCCCCAGCGGGCATCCTCCTGCCCATCAGACGCTGAGGATCTCAAGCCCTCACCGCGAGGCCGCCGAGTTCCTTCTGCTCGGCGCATCCCCAGCGGGCATCCTCCTGCCCATCAGACGCTGATGGTCTGAAGCCCTCATCGCGAGGCCGCCGAGTTCCTTCCTGCTCGGCGCATCCCCAGCGGGCATCCTCCTGCCCATCAGATGCTGAAGATCTCAAGCCCTCATCACGGCCCCTCCAGCGTCAAGGACCAAAGCCCTCATCGTGAGGCCGCCGAGTTCCTTCTGCTCGGCGCATCCCCAGCGGGCATCCTCCTGCCCATCAGTTGCTGAGGATCTGAAGCCCTCATCGCGAGGCCGCCGAGTTCCTTCTGCTCGGCGCATCCCCAGCGGGCATCCTCCTGCCCATCAGACGCTGAGGATCTCAAGCCCTCACCGTGAGGCCGCCGAGTTCCTTCTGCTCGGCGCATCCCCAGCGGGCATCCTCCTGCCCATCAGACGCTGAGGATCTGAAGCCCTCATTGCGAGGCTGCCGAGTTCCTTCTGCTCGGCGCATCCCCAGCGGGCATCCTCCTGCCCATCAGACGCTGAGGATCTCAAGCCCTCACCGCGAGGCCGCCGAGTTCCTTCTGCTCGGCGCATCCCCAACGGGCATCCTCCTGCCCATCAGACGCTGAGGGTCTGAAGCCCTCATCGTGAGGCCGCCGAGTTCCTTCCTGCTCGACGCATCCCCAGCGGGCATCCTCCTGCCCATCAGATGTTGAGGATCTCAAGCCCTCATCGTAAGGCCGCCGAATTCCTTCCTACTCGGCGCATCCCAGCGGGCATCCTCCTGCCCATCAGACGCTGATGGTCTGAAGCCCTCATCGCGAGGCCACCGAGTTCCTTCCTGCTCGGCGCATCCCCAGCGGGCGTCCTCCTGCCCATCAAACGCTGAGGGCCTAAAGCCCTCTTCGCGAGGCCACCGAGCCCCTTCCTACTCTGCGTATCCCGGCGGGTAGCTTCCTACCCAACAAAAACAAGGATCAAAGTCCTTCCAGACTCGACTACCCCTGGCTGGTAGCTTCCCTACTCGCAACGCCAGGGGTCAAGACCCTCGCCAAGATCAACTGAGCAGCTTCCCTACTCGGTCATCCCTAACAGGCATCCTCCTGCCCAACAGACGCTGCGGGTTTGTAGCCCTCATAACAAGGCCACTGAGCCCATCACATGCAGCGGATCCGAATCCCCAACGAGAGACATCATGTCTATCCAAGTCTGAGTAATCCCCCCTCGACTTCGGGGCCATGGAGATGCCTCCTTCTCAGCAGCGCTTGGCACACTCGGCAAGTGATCGAAATCAACTCGACGACCGATCGCTCCACATGTCACGCCCATACTGGGCTGCGCCCCATCAGTCCACAGGTCTGCACACGTCGCGTCGGCCAACCGACGCTTGACACGCAGACAGTCGCTTCAGTGACAGGATGCACAAATCGGCACACTTTCCTTAAATGCAGAGATTTCGCCCTAATTCGTTGGCAGAAAAGGCAGCTGACAGCCCATGGACGCGTCCTGACGAAATCTTAGGAGGGAGCTCTCCCTGGGCGGCTCGGCAGTCCACTCTTGGCCCGACCCGCCAGCTGGTCGGGACAAGAGTGGGGGGCTAATGATGATGCTTTATATTGGCGACCTTCCAGACCAGGACATGTGGCAGATGACGTGTCCCAGAACTCAGAAGAGAGGGCCCACATGGGCCGATCAGGTCACCCCTGTACCCGACCTACAAGCACAAAGCTGGCTCACCTCAGGGCCCTCTGCAAATTGGCATCCTCGGCTTCTCAGCTCGCCTCCGAGCTACCGTAGGACCAAGATACCTCGGCCCCCTCGCTCGTTCCCGAGCTCTCTCGCCGAGACCATCTTCCTCGGTCCTTCCGACCGACCAACTCCACCACTCACAGGCGTAACCGCCGCTCCGCAAATCTCGTCATGCGCAGATTCTCCGCCAGCAACATCCCACGTTCCACGCCATCACGATCCCCACGGTGGGCGATCCGCTTTTTACGCGAGCATGACGTCGGGAGCGTAACTGCCGGCGAGATTCTCGCGCCTGCTGCCGCATGCCACCACCGCTATATAAACCCCCATTACAGAGGGGTTAAGTAAGCCATTTTTTACACTTTACGCCGTCACTCTGCTCGGATCTCGCCACTTGAGCGTCGGAGGGTCCTCGGTGGTACCAAACCACCCCGGGACTTCTTTGCAGGTACACGGCGGTAGCCTCTTCATCCCACTTTGTCCTCTCAAAACCCATTGAGACCCACACGCAACGAAGGACAATCAACCCAGTTCACCTCGAGATCAACGGAAGGAAACATCTGACGGAGGCCCGAAAAGGAGCTCCATCAATACTATTAAAATAAATAATTCCCAAAATGATACTAAGCATAAAATAATTCCAAGAATAGATCTCCGTACAACCATCTTTTTTCTACCATGTCATAATTTTCATCTTCTTCTCCTTCTTCATGAAAGCCTAAGTTCTCTAGATTAATGGCAAATATTGCCATGATGAGCGAATGGGAAAATAAAAGAGTAACAAAAAACCACACTGCCTTCTTCTACGCGTAGTATGTCTCTGGAGGAAGTTTCTCCGTCCGGTGACGGAGTTAGTGTTCGAACAACCCGAAGCGGATCATCTACGGTGGGGCGGTCGGCGTTCCTACGAGTCCGGGAGCTCACAGGGTCTTCCGGGATCAGCCGTACAAGCTCCAAAGGTTGTAGCACACTCTTTACTCTTTCTTTGCTCTTATTGTTTGCTAGATTGGTGTTTGGACGATTTCTTGTCGAATGGTCGATCACGCTCTTAGGAATTTTTTGTTATCCGATCAGTTCCACTTCCGCTGCGCATAAGCCCGAGCGCGTCCGACCTTACAGTGGCATTAGATGCAAAAGCGTTTTCCTCAAAGTGGAAACGCTATTGCCAAGATATTAATTTTGATTTTGTTAAAGTTGTTTTTTATTTTGATTTTAATTTTGTTGAAACTGTAACAAAATTTACAGAGAGCGGATGAAAAAATCTCATGGTTTTTTAAAAATAGAATAAATTTAGTCAGTCTATAGAAATCTATTATGATTTTTTTTATAGAAATCTATATTTAATTCGGAAAATATATAAAAATAAAGCATAATTGAAATCTATATACTAACTAAATTTATTTTTTTTCCAAAAAATTGAGATTTTTTTTCATCCAATCTCTGTCAATTTTGTTGCAGTTTCAACAAAATCAGAATAAAAAAAAATCTTAACAAAATCAATATCTTAATAGAGATATAGCAAAATCAATATCAACAATAGCTTTTTCTTTGGCATGTACGGTGCTTTATGGAGCTCTATTCTGATAAATTATTTTGGGCTCGGTTTTGTTGGAAATATTCTCAAATAAAGAGGCCCTGTAATTTCTTCTAAAAAATATCGAGCGTCAAAGCGAAAGAGAGCAAGGAAAAAATGTCAGCAGCGAACGAGGAGGAGGAGAGGAGCGCGGTGGACACGAACAAGGCGGATCGCTCGGTGTGGCTGATGAAGTGTCCCCCGGTCGTCGCCAAGTCGTGGCAGTCCTCCGCCTCCAGGGCTCCGCCGCCTCCGCCGCCCGACCTCGCCGCAGCCGCCTCCTCCCATCCCGTGGTCGCCAAGGTCGTCCTCTCCCTCGACCTCCTCACCAACGACGACTCCTCCCCTCTTCAGGTTTGCTATTTCTTTCTTTATGCTTACCTAGGGTTTTACTTCTTAGTTCTTCTTCTGCTGCTGCTGGTGATTATGATTTTACGGGAAAGAGTAAGTTCGCTATCCCTAACCCTAATTAAAGTTTGTGTCTTGGTGTGGCTGCTGATTTGATGGCTCTTGCATTTGTTTGGTTCTAGATTTAGTATATGCTTTCATAGTGGAGCTGTAGGAACTCCAATTTATTTATAGACTAGAAGCTAGCTCCTACATGGTTGAAGAGAAAGGACCCAGAGATTCGTGTTGGATCCTGATTACCGTCTCTTTTGATTAACATCTATTAAAGTTTATATCTTTGTACTGCCAGTTACATTACATTACCATACAGTTTGGATGGGATTGTAATAGTTGACTTAATTTGTAGTTTGATGCTATAGGGACTGTTGGTTCTGTTGAGATCACAGAAGTAAAGAGTATACTAAATGAAAGGTGAATCCAGTAGATCAAGTTCTGCTCATTTAATTTCTAAATAAAAGAGAGGAAAAACACCAAAATAATTGTGGGAGTTAACTCGAAATAACATGGATACCCTTAATAAAAGATTCTATCTTTAGAATCACAAACAAACAGATAAACATGAAGAACTTTAAAGATGAATGCTAACTCCTAATTTTAGACGATCTACAACTTGGACACCAAGGTTATTGGAGGGGAGCTTAGACAAAATAATTAGGAAAAAGAAAGGGAAGGAGAAAGATGTCTTTTTTTGTCAGAAGAATAGATTTAAAGAAAAAAATGGATTGAATTGATTGTACATAATTTAAGTTATCTCAACTCCGCGTTGAGATATCTTTGCCCTAACTTCAAAAGCAAAGCCAAACAAAACCTATGAGGATTTTGGAGTGTTGTTTAGAATTTTTTTGAAAAAAAATGCTGTTGCTTTAACCTAATAGTTGGCTTCAAGATTTTTAATTATGTTGTAGTGACAACTTACTCTTTTTTTGTAAATCAAGTTCATAACTAGAAAAATGAACTTTTAAATTATGGTTAACTAAGAAAAGCATGATGATAGTATATTTCTATAGAGAGTAGCATTTTCTTTTTGAATCCAAATGTAAGTTGAATCGCAACACGAAGCATTCTCGCATCGCACATGAGGTGTACAAGATCTAAGTATTGACCGCATTTCAAACTTTAATCATATGTTTTTTCTAAGATATTGAGCTGTTATTGTTTGTATGTTGCCAAAAATTTGAGAGCAACCCAGAAGCATTGTTTAGCAATTCAACCCGATTTCTGATTTAACGAGTTTTGGGAAATATATGAAACCATCTTTAACTATGCTCTATGATTGCCAAAAAGCATGATGACTATAACCCCTTTTGAAACACTTCAAGTCGAATTTAATTTGGGAAAGTTATTTTTCCTTGATTACATATTGATGACATTTATGGTCATTATAAGCATATATTCTACTTCTACCCATTACAAATTTATTAATGTGATCGGTACTATCAAATATGAATAGTTTAAATGTAATGCATGTCTTCCTAAAATTCGAATGTCATTGCCAAAGGCACTGGCAGTGCCAGGCAACAAATATGTATCTAAGTTTGTCATTCATCTCATCATGTTGTACATGTGATCCCAACTAATCAAAACAATGCCATATCTGGTCACATACAAGCGATACGGTTTTATAGCAATTTTAATCTACACGAGTCTAAATATAAAGTTGCTTTAAATTATGGGTGCGAAAATATTTCCTTTTCCAAATAAAATGAGATGTGGCTTATAAATGTAATGGGCTCTAAAATTAATAATACAATTTGGAAAGGGAAATGAAAAGAGTCACCCTCGCGTAGAATTCAAATTAAAGTATGATCCCCCATGCTGAATATTGTACACGGATCATCGAGCCCAGCCCAATAATTCAAATGGAAGTCGGAACTCATTATTGGTGCCCTTGAATCCTTGATCATCCGATTCTCCATGCCCCTATGTCGAATTGTACCCCACACCATTATAGGACCTCCTGTTACCTTACCATTCATCTATCTTGATCTAGTCCAAGACTGCCATTGTTCCGCGTCCAAAAGCAAAAATGTTGTGAATCCCACAATAACATTAAAGATTAAAATAACAACATAAATGGACACAACCAATTAAAGATAAACCTACTCATAAAAATGAGCCCCATACAAGAAACGGTCTATTGATGCCTGTCGCATGTTCAAAAGAGATAGCTGTATCCACCATGCGGTGGCTATTCATTTGCTATATCCCAGATTTGTTCCTTTAAAATTCACATACCTCACCATTACACGCCAACTAATAAAGCTACATCGAACAGGAACAACTCTTTGTTCTACGCGGTGTCCATTCATTGGCTAGATATTAGGGTTGTCCTTGAAAATACAATTGTCACCACAATCGATATTTTGAAGATGCAAATGGATGTGATGCGGGTGCATATTTCAGTTTCAAAATCAACCTTATAAATAATCTTAAAAAAGGTAACAAGCAACAACAAACTAACACATCAACAAGAAGCATAATCTGTTGAAACAGTTGTGTGCAATGATGACAATATCGTTATTCTGTAAATATCTTGCATTAAAATGGTATCTTTTTTAGAATAATGATGTTAATGAGTGGCTAAACTTTCCATGATAGCATCTTATTAGGTCCTTTTTATTTAAGCTGGTTAATGAATTTAAAGTCTGTAAATTCTGTGATCCTGGGTTTAACTAGGAATTCTGGGTCATTTGTGTTGCAAATATAATGGCGAAAACATGTTAATGTTAATATTCATAAACACACACTTGCAAACGGCACATGTATGGACACACACACTCACACACACACACAAGCACAATAGTTTTGATATAATTAGTTATTGGTATGTCATAGGGGACTGTGTGCTATTATATACATATGTTCAATTTTATAGAATGTTTGAATTTATTCAGTTTTATAAAGTATCTTGCTTGTTTATGGTTTTCTCCTGTACACATCCTTTCTCGTCCTTATTTTGCACAAAATGACAGTTCAAGATGGAAATGGCTCAAAATGAGATTGGCAATACACCAAAGAGCTACTCTTTAAATATGTTCAAGGACTTTGTACCCATGTGCGTCTTCTCTGAATCAAACCAAGGTAAGAATTTTGACCGTTTGATAAGCTGTAGTTACATTTATTAAGTATTGCTTACTGCTCTTCTTGTCGTACTCGTTATTTCATTCTTTCTTGTTCCTCCTACTTGGATGCTTCTATATATTTACAGAAATCATATGTTTACTGCAGAAAAAATTGCAGTGGAAGGTAAGGTGGAGCATAAATTTGACATGGAGCCCCATAGAGAAACTTTCGGCGACTATGGAAAGTTATGCCGTGAAAGGACAAACAAATCTATGATTAAAACCAGGCAAATTCAGGTATGCATTCACTTAGGATGCTGTCCCCTTTTATATTTTCTTTGTGCTAAACGAATAAACGGTTCTTTTTAAAGGTAATATCAAACGATAACGGAGAAAATATGAGACCACTGCCTGGCATGGTTGGCTTGGTTCCATCTGGTTCAACGGTAAAAGCTTCTTTATGATTTGATTTTACTTGCGTATCTATACTGATAGTCACTATGTTTTTCGGGCCTTGTATGATGGCTTCTTGAACTTCTGGTAAATCAGATATTCTTCTAGATTATGTTAATTCAGAGGTTTACTTGGCACTACACTGGGCCTGGTTTTTACCCTATCAGTTGTCGAATACTTCTTTCATCATTAGGTGGTGTCCATTCTTTGTAATAGTTTTTCTTTTCTCCAATGCTTACTGTACCAGGACAAGAAGAAAGTAACACCAACAAAAGGAAACGAAACAAAACGAACACGAAGAGATCGCCGAGAACTGGAAAATATTATATTCAAACTCTTCGAAAAGCAACCAAACTGGGCATTGAAGGCACTGGTCAAAGAGACAGATCAACCAGAGGTATGTTTAATAACCAGTAACGTGACATTAGTCTTCTGTAAGCTGTGCAAAATTCTGGACCAAGGAGCATAGCTGCGAACTCTTAAGAAGATTTGTGAATATTCTGGGGATAACTGATAAAACAAATGAAATCACATTTAAATTGCATGCTTATGAATAGGGTTGGCCCATAGTTTGTTAGTTGACTCTGCAAATTAATTGCGAGTTGAATTGACTAAATTATTAGGATTTAGCTAACGCTGCTGTAGGATGGGACTTTTGAAGCTATCTTTTGTGATCTATTCACTTTACTGAGGGGCCACACTTCAATTTCATTAGAATTCCTCAGTAGATGTACTCAAACATTTCCTCCACACTTCTTATACATATATTAACTCTACTGAGGGGCGGTTTCTTAATCTCTCCCTTAATTTCAAGATATTTGTTGAAGGTCGCTGAAATTATTCCTGAGTTTCTGATTTGTGCTTATGTGATTATGAGCAAGCCTCAAAAAAGCATTAATCCATTTCTAAACTGTTGGGGGGCTCATGTTACGGATTCTTTTATTTGCATTCCTGATATCAGTTTTCTTACTAATTGGGTCGTCTATGGATCCTTTTCTCTGCATAGTAATGGGTCACAAAGCATTACAAACTCAGTTTCCTATTTTCTCAGCCAGCCTTGACCCTGTAAAAAATGTCTATCTTTCTCCATTTGTCTTCCTACATATTGAAACCAAGATAATAGTAGCAATTCTACATCCTTGAATTGCTTGTCCAGTCAACTCTTGGACATTGTACCTCATGTTCCATGTTTTTCTACTAACCCTTTTGGACCCTAATGCTTTTCTCCACATTTCTTAACATGTACTTTATGAATTTTGGCAATATAACATGTTTATAAATAGTATAAATAGAGGTAAGATGTACACGAGTGAGGAGTCGTGAAAATAAAATTATCATGTCTTCGATATTTTCCTTGAGCTGTTTTAGCATTTATGCATAGGTTCTACTGACAACAACAACAACTTAGCCTTTATCCCAAAAATATGGGTATAGGTTCTACTGAATTCGTCATAAATTTTATCATAATATTTGAAGAATTATGCCTGAATAAACAAAAAAATGATGGCATTCGCTGGTGACTGTCATAGATAGGGAACCATTTTATGTAGTAATAACTTCTTAGGTTACAATGAACTGGTATATCTTTCGCCACCATAAATCGCCCTTCTTCGATTATGATTAAAACTTGTGCTCTTTTTACCTTTTTTTGTGCAGCAATTCCTAAAAGAGATTCTAAACGATCTGTGTGTTTACAACAAGAGGGGACCTAATCAGGGGACACATGAGCTTAAACCAGAATACAAGAAATCGACCGAGGAAATGGATGCTGCAGCTTAAGCAGTTTATCATTCTGCTGCTTTCAGCAAGAATTTCATGTATAAAGAGGACTTCAAAGGGAGTGACAGCAACTGACTAATGGAAACCCTATTTCATTAAATAAATGTTAAACCGTTTTGTGTCGATTTTCCTGATAACCGTAACTTTATCAAGCTGGAATTGTATTGTGCGCTACTGTATCTATATGCTTCTGTAATAGTCTTGACAAGGATATACTGCGTAGTGTATTAAAACTGCATAGAACAATTAGTAGACTTTGGATGCCATGTTTGAAGGTGGAGACTCAAAACAAAGGTTCGTACTGTCTCATGTTCGATGAATCCTGAATGTTAAAACATGAATCAACAGTGTTTTTCTTTTCTTTCAAATTAAATGTATTTTATGCGATACCTGTTACCAAAGTTCTACTCTGTTTATGTTCTTATTGAAATTGTTTGTAGTGGCATTTTGGAGGATGTGGATTAACTTCGTCTTTTTCATTTCCAGGGAATTGTACTTAGCTTTATAAAGCCTTCTTCGTTCTTTAATTTTTCCGCATGTTTTAGATATGAAGAAATGGTATCCTCTCACGTTCATTATGAACCATCGATCTGCATGATTAATGGTGGTCTCATTGTCGTTTTGCCATAGTAGCAGTTTCACTCATTGATGTTTGATCTTCAAATTTACCAAAAGAATACCCAAATTCCTTCATATGTAAGCTAGGCTGACTGGACTGAAGATGAGTGGGAGAGAAAGACTGGAGCTTTGTAGAGGAGAAGATGGGACCGTTATGCTTTAGTTAGGCTTAAAAAACCAAAAAAAGGTTGCAATAAAGAAAAATAATATAAGAAAAGGAAAAACGAATTAGCAGAATAATTCGGGTAAATTGCTATATGAATCCCCTAAAGTTTCATTCTTCTTGTGCTTTACTACCATAATGATTTATTTCTATATATAAATAAGTTAAAGTACACTCTGTTACGGGTAAGCTACCTTTAATTAACCTTCAATTTTCCTAAATGCAATTAACTAATCAATACCTGAAATGAGGTAGTTAAGTATTGATATGCAAGAAAAAAAAACCCATTAATTAAGATAGTGAAGTGCAACACGGACACCGATGAAACTTTGGTTGATTATACAACTCACCCGAATAATTTTGGACATGTCCAAACAATACGTGGCGCCCAGGCCCATGGGTAATTCGGGCCAAGGCTAGTGGGCCCGAAACAATGAGCCCACTTCTGCTGTAATTTCAAGCAATGGTTGCGTAATTTTTGCCGCAACCTGCAAGATTTTTAGACTCTCCCCCCTCTCATTTTACCTTCTTATAAATACTCGCCTCGCGCTCTCCTTTTTTAATCTTTTCTTTTTCTATCCATTTTGGAGCAGCGAAGAGAAATGACAAAAACTTAGGGTAAAAATTTGCACTTTTTCCTCTCTTGTTTGTTTCGTCTTTTGAAATCGATTTGTCTGCTTCAAAGTTCGAATTAGGGTTTCGATCCATAATTTAGGGTTTCCAGTATGTTCTCTTCTGTTTGATTACCAATGCTGCTGTAGATCCATAATTTTAGGGTCTTAGGGTTTGAAGTATAATGTGAGTTGATTCTGATCAATTTTCGTGCCAATGAAGTGGGGTAAAAAAAAGATTTTTTTCCCTGATGCTTGATTTATTTATTTTCATCTAAAAAGACGTAATTTGGAAAGCTTTGTGCATTTGGTTGTTGAGAAACCCGGTGATTTGTTTGGGTGACTGGGTTTATGTTGCTCGAACTTTTCTATTTGTTTGTAACTATGATTTTGACCATCGGCAATTTTCTTTAGATGTGGCTTTTATTGATGATGATTTTTGCATGGAATTTCAAGCACACGACGAGATAGCGTTTGATGGAAGCGGGGTGGTGAGTTTGAAAAATTGCCTCGGCGGATCTGAAACTTTCTCATCGAGGAAAGGTAGATTGCTTGTAGAAAAGTCAGTTTGATCTTTCTTATCTAGTCGAGAGAGAATATTATAGAAATTGTCCTTCTAGGACGCGCTCTTTATAGAAACCTACTATATATAATGCAATATTCATTGTTTTATCTTAGGCTTTAAGTTTTCATGTAGTGTTCTACAATAATTAAACGCACAACAGAACTATTTTGGCTCTTCCTGCTTCTTTTACCTGAACTTTATTTTTCTATGTATGACTGGTGATTGGATCACTTATATTATCATTAGTTTTATTACCACATTTTAGAAGAAAACATCCTTTTCCCCTCTTTGCTTTATGTTCTCAAGCTAATTTTTAAATTAACGATTAACTAAAACCCAAGGTTTGGCAGCCTGGATTTATTATGTTTAGAAAACAAAACATCGGGTTGGCAAGCCTAGTTATTTTGTTAGTTTAAAGCAAATTAGGCGTTTGGAAACGCCACTCCAAACCTTGTTGTATATCTGGTGACCATGGAATGGAATAAGAAAAGCTCAATCATGCAAATCAAAGTGGGAAGGAGCCTTTTCATTGAAGAAGGTTAAGGGGCTGTTTGGTTGCAGGATTAAGATAGGATTGGACACTGTTTGGATTCTTGAATTTAAAAAAGAGTTTGGATTCTTGAATTCTTTGTTGGGTTGTAGTATTTTAATTGTTTTGGATTTGCTTGTTTTTTGTTAGGGGCCCACCATTTCTTTGGATTCTTGAATCCAAAAAAAACTATGGATTTCTATGGATTTGGCACTATTCACGTGGGTCCCAATGTGCTTTATGGTATTAAAAAATCCCTCCCTCTCTCTCTAATTCTCAAATACAAATCCCACTTATTTTTTCCCAATCAAACAAGAATTACAAGGATCTATAAATCCAACACTAGGAATTCAATACCAACCAAACACAAAATTAACCAATCCAGATTTTTTCAATTGTACTATTTGGAAATCCAAATTTCAAAATCCTACAACCAAACAGCCCCTAAAGGCATGTGTCACTTCATCATCTTACACTTGACTTATTAATCAGAGTATCATTATGAATGATCACCGACAACATCTTTTAGTTCGATATCAATGTTACATCAATTGGTTCCCCAACACAAATATACGACACACAAAATAGAGCACACATCAATTGCGGAATTGAAAATGCACAGCACATACGATTTAACGTGGTTCGACCAGATCGACCTACGTTCACGGGTGAAGACAGTAACAGCATGATTCCATTATCTCAAAGAGGAGAACACAAAAAAGTTACAATATTCTCAACCTCGCCCAAACCTCACTATAAGAGAATACACTCACAAAAAGAGAACACTCAAAAGCAAAAAGATAAAAGCAAATGAGAGCACAAGCCACTCTTAATACAAACATTCTTCTCTCTTCACGAATCGCTCTCTGTGTAAATCTATATCAAATACAAAGCACCTCTCATCTTTAAGTAGACAAGTGAAAATGCCTTTCACGAGGCCATTAACATTGCTATGTCCTTGAGCAATTAATGTCTCATGCATTTGTTTTCTTTCTCCCCTAGTATAATAATGCCTCATAATAATTGCCTCATAGTTAGGAGTGGTCTGTGCAAAAGAACGGTCAGGTGAGAGAATACAATTTGAAGTCATTTTCAATAAATCTCCAACTTGACTCGAAAACATTAAATCCTTTTGAAATCCTTGTTGTCTTCGCCATAAAAGCCCCAACGGGTTCACTCACCATCGAGCCTAACACCGATCGATTCGAGACGGTACTCGAATTTGCGCAAAAGTAACGGCTTAGTCATTATACTGCGGGATTATCCGCAGTGCCAATCTTTTCGATTTTGATGACTTTAATCTCCCGAATAAAGAAATGTCTGACGTTGATATGTTTGGTTCTCTCGTGATACATCTGATGTTTACTCAAATGTATAGCATTTTGGCTGTCATAAAACACTGTAGTCAGATATTGGTGTAAACCGATATCAGAAACCAAACCACGTAATCAAATAGCTTCCTCTACGGCTTCTGTCACTGTTATATACCCTGTCTCTATAGTAGACAAAGCAACCGTTGGCTGAAGAGTACCTTTCCAACTAATTGCAAAACCAGAAAGAGTATAGACATAAGTGGTCAGAGATCTTCTTTTGTCAAGATCGCCCGCAAAATCAGAATCTGAATAGCCAATAACACTGCAAGCAGGATCAATATACTTATCGAAATATAAGCCAATACCCGCAGAACCTTTTAGATACCGAAGTATCTATTTAACCGTTTGCCAATAGACCTTACCGAGCTTGTCCATATAGCGACTAAGGATGCTAACAACATGCGCAACATCCGGATGAGTGCAAACCATAGCAGCATACATAATTCTTCCAACTGCGGTGGCATAAGGAACACGAGGCATGCACTCCACTTCCTTCGGAGTCTTAGGTGATAAATCTGCTGAAAGACGAAAATGATCGGCAAGTGGGGTTTTCGTAAGCTTGACATCACGCATGTCAAATCTTTCTAACACCTTCTCGATGTACTTCTACTGAGAAACAAACAACTTTCGTTCTCGTCTGTTCTTGCGAGTTTCGATTCCTAAAATTTTCTTCGCCGCATCCAAATTTTTCATCTCAAACTGCTGATTGAGTTGAGATTTCAACTTCTTAATTTCTGACTTGTCTTTAGCTGCAATCAACATGTCATTAACGTACAAAAGCAAATATACAAATGAACCATTATCAAGCCTTTATGATAAACATAACTATCATATAAACTCCTAGAGTAACCGTGTTCAATCATAAGAGTATCAAACCTCAAATATCACCGTCTTGGAGACTGCTTCAGTCCGTACAATGATTTTTGTAATCTGCACACGTCATCTTCTTTTCCCTCAACAATGAACTCCTCCGGCTGATGCATAAAGATTTGCTACTCAAGCTCATCATGCAGAAAAGATATTTTCACATCAAGTTGCTCGAGTTCTAAATCGAACCAAGCAACCATGGCGAGCAACACACGAATAGAGGTGTGCTTCATAACTGGAGAGAAAATTTCATTATAGTTGACACTCTCTTTCTGACTATAACCTTTAGCTACTAAGCATGCTTTTGTGCCTTGCAGACTTTTCCTCCTAGAGTTCCTTTCTTTTTATTAAAAACCCATTTGCAACCAACAATCTTCTTTTTTTTATGGTTACACTAGCTCCCACATTTGGTTCTTATGAAGAGACTCAATCTCTTCGGTCATTGCTGCAGTCCACTGCCCGGCTTCACTGCTGCTAATAGCCTCCTTGTAGGTTGAAGGCTCCGGACTCTCAATAGATTCTGCCACACTTAAGGCATAGGCCACCATATCTGTATGAGCATATCGCGCCGGTGGTCGAATCTGCATTCTCTCTCTTCCGGCAGCAATACTGTATTATTCCTCTTGAGGTGTATCATTAGCTGGAGTTGAACTTTGCACAATATCAACCGGTTCAATTTGAGCGCTATCACACGCTTGCAGTGGAGTTGAGCTCTCTAACTCCACCTGCTCGCTGATTTTCTCTCCTGAACCTGTAGACTCGGCAAATTCCTTTCTAGGATTAAGCATGGAATTTTCATCAAAAGTAATATCCCTACTAATAATATCAGGATACCAAAATCTATATACTTTCACCCCACCAGCATACCAGGAAATATAGCTTTCTTTGCCTAGGTTCAAGTTTACCATCATTAACACGAAAATAAGCAGGGCAACCAAATATTTTTAAATGCGAGCAATTAGCGGGATTACCAGACCATACTTCTTCAGGAGATTTAAAATCGATCGCTGTAGAAAGAGATTGATCAATCAAGTAACAAGTTGTGTTAATCACCTTGGCCTAAAATATCTTTGATAAACTGGCATTAGAGAGCATGCATCGAGATATCTCCAAGAGGATTTTGTTCATCCGCTCTGCAACACCATTTTGCTGTGGTGTTTCTTGAACTGTACGATGTCGCACAATGCCTTCATTTTTGCAGAATCGATTAAAGTCGTTAAAACAAAATTTCATCCCATTATTGGTTTGGAGGCACTTCACTTTCTTGCATGCTTGCTTTTCGATCATAACCTTCCATTGCTGGAAAGTAGCAAACACGTCGCTTTTATGCTTCAAAGGATACACCCAAACTTTTCTCGAAAAATCATTGATCAACGTCAAAACATATTGAGCTCCACCTATCGATGGAGCCTGAAAGGGACCCAAACATCTGAATGTATGTTGTCACACCCCGTTTCCTAAAAGACAGAGAGCGAGAGCGGATGAGGCCCGCAACGTATTCACACCGAGAAGCGCTCTTTCTCGATATAAATACGCTAAGCGTAATGATTAGTCTAAAATATTGCACATTTGAATGATTATTTTCCCCGCCATTATTAAGTACTATATGATATTTATTGTAATTATAGAATATATGAGGGTTTATATGTAAAAAGTTTATCATCATATGTTTCTACTTTATAATTAACATAATGAAGGAAAATACATGCATATAATATTTATATAAAATATAAGTAATTAAAATATGCATATCATATTAAATATTTCTAATCAATATTCTTAACATATAATATCATATAAAATGGTTAGGATAATATCTCAAAAATACCAAATACCAGTGACACTTTGATTTGAGATATTGTGCAGATTAGCTCAGGTTTGGAATCCAAGAGATTCGAGATGTCGGAATCAAATCTGTCGAAATATGGAAACAAATCGTAAGATTTAGCAACGGCAAAGACTCAGAGCATTAATCTCGGAATCCAAATATCGAAGGGATCTCCACATGTCAACAAGAGTGAGCAGAAAAAATCTCAAGTCCTGATGCCACTAAGATGCCGCGGTTGGGCAGCCAAAATATACTATTCGCGGCGGATCCGCGGCAGATCTAGAGCCGTATGATTTGAAATTTGGTGGCTAGGATTTTAAGAACGTATATTCACTCAGGAAATCTAAGGTTTCTAGTTTCTGTGACTATAAATAGAACCGAGAGCTTCACATTAATGATAATCAACCGAAAAGATCAAGAGGTCCAAAGCGATCCACACATCCAGGTGATCATCAGCTAGTCATCTACCTCCAACAAGATAGAGCGCGAGAGTAAAAACTTGGGTTCTTGTAATCTACCTTCAAAGGATTTATAAATGCAATAGTTGATTAATAAAGCTGGTGTTTTTATTAGTCTTTTTGCAAATTAATTTCCGCACTTACTTTCTGCATTTAATTTCTGCATCTTAACCATGTTTTCATTCTTCAATCTTTCTTCTAAATCTCAAATCATGAGTGAGTAATTCTTTGCCCTGTAGGGTTCGTAGGCTAGGGTAGATCAATGAATGATAAAATTATTTAACTTCTTTTATATATTTTAAAGTCTATAAACTTTAGCAAAATAAATGTTAGCATCCTTATCAGGCTTGCTACCAACTTATTGCTAGTCACGACCACGATTTGAGATTGGTTTAACACTTGTTTTATTAGAGGCTAGACATGAATAGAGATCAATGCAAGGACAAGGGTTAAGAGCGGGGAAACCCTAGTTTCTTCCAAAGAACCCTAATCTACATTCATCACTATCAATCTAGTTTTAAACTATTAAAATATAATTATTCATCCATTACTACTAAGTCCTATGAACCCTACAAGACTCTTCTTTATAAATTCTACATCCGTATTAAAATAGATCTACAATCAATCACCCTTCTTCAATCAACTCGTCTAACCCAAGAAAAAAGTTTACGTTTCCCTGCGGTTAACTCGTACTCATCGCGACTAGCTACTAGCGACACCGTCTTGATTGCGGTTATTTACAACACATTTTTCAGCAAACATATCAATCAAATGGCGCCGTTGCCGGAGATGTGGCTGTAATTTTTTCTTTCTATTCGGGTTGAATTCTTAAATCCATATCATAAAATAAACAAAACCGCATCTTGTGTATCTAACGATTATTGTGCGAGTTTTGCAAGGAAATCTGGAGTAACTAGAGCAAAGGAAAAGTGATTCAGATACTTCCGTCATAGCTCAGAGGATCATAGAAGGGCACTAGAAAAAAAAATTAGCAAAAAATCCCTCCTTCTTGCGGCGGAACCGTGGCAGAAGCTTAGATTTGGCGGCGGAACCGCGGCGACGTGGGGGAATTGGAGTGCCAAAATCCTCTAGTAATTTTCTAATATCTTTCTCTCTTCTCTAAGATCCAATATTCTGATTTTTCCTGCAGGATTCTTTGCAAATATCGCCACTCAAAAATCTTTTTGCGTGTTTTGATATCGATTTGTTTGTGCATATCTAAACCGGACATTAAGGGGCAATAATCCAAATCCAGATTAGGTGGGGATTTCATCACTCTTCCTAGACTCCACAAATCACAAAACGAGCATATTTTCACCCTATATTAGTTAAAAATATATAGACCAAGCCTTTAAGGACTGTCGCGCTCAATTAGGATAGAGGAGGGTCGTAGGTAATCTATCGCTTATCGGCATTTCTCTTGTGGTGTTTAGGCAAGCGTGACTAAGGAAAGTGGTTACTGAATTAGGCCCGCTATTTTCGGTGATTCGTATAGCGGATATCTCCCACTTACCTGGCATTTACCTGGCCATAAGAGAGATAAAGAGGTGGTAGAGGATTGATCCTGCGACTTGTCCTTTGGAAGTCTAGGGGTGGTCTAGTGACTTGACCTAGGTGACCCTAGTTTTAGGGATTGATTGTGCATTTTTGTGATTTGTTGAGTCAAGCCTCACGTCCGACAGTTTTTCAAAACAAACCTTTTAAAAAATCATTCTCACACACGCTACCACGTGCATTAAACCCGCTTAGTGCATGATTGGCTGGACACGGGATTCTAGTGCCAGTCTTGTCCGCGTCTTTGCTATCGACTCCGAAGTCAGTACTTCTTCATCTTCTATTTCTCCTCCACCCACTACATCTCCCAAAATGGAAGGATTTTCATCGGGATTTCACGATACCACCCTGCCACCAACCGTAGGTGCGCAGAATGCACCGCACATCTCTCTCCAAGAAAGATGCTACCCTGTACGCGGGCCCCATCCTACTTGTCTTTCTCTTCCACCGGCCAATAGGGATAATTTCGAAATTAAATCCCACTTCATCAACCTGTTGCTCAATTTCACGGGCTTGAACCCGAAGACGCATACGTTTTCATAATTAAATTCGAGAACGTATGCGCAATGATGAGCACAACCCAACTTTCAGTATGCGATTACATCTTTTCCTTTTTACCTTGTGCGACCTATCAGAAAAATGGTTTTATAGCACTGCCGCACATTCTATCGCCAAATGGGACGAGTTCGTTATACCATTCCTTAAGAAATTCTATCATCATCACATAACCACCCGTGTTCGAAGCAAGATTAATCAGTTTACCCAACTTCCCAATGAACCATTTTGGAAATGCTTTAAACAGTTTAAAGATATTCTTGTCTGATGCCATCATCACGGAATCGATAGATGGCAACTTTGCCAAATTATATATGAGTGTATTAATCCAGCGACAAAACAGATGCTAGAAACCATTTGTCAACATCATTTCATGTCTAAAGACGATGGTGAAGGTTGGCAATTCCTGGAAGATCTCGCCGAACAAACATTACGGTGGGAAAGCGTTAGACCAATATCGTCTTCATCTAGGGCAGGTATCCATCAGCTCGATATTTCCATCGTAGTGAAAGTCGAAATGGCCGCGATACAAAAAAAACTCGAAACTATAGAAAACAAATTCTCATCAGCCTTCCTAAACCAAGTTACGCTCTTCAAAACCGTGTGTGGTTGCTGTTCTGGCCCATCACATTTAACGGAAGAATGTCATTTAAATCCTCCGTTTCAAGGTCAAGAAAAAACTAATGCTACTTTTCAACAACGATTTAGAAACGATCCTTATTCTTCAATATACAATCAGGGATGGAGGAATCTTCTTAATTTTGCTTGGAACCAAAACCAAACCCAAAATCAAAACCAGTTCGCAAGCAACTATCAAAAGCCTCCCCCACAGGAACAGCAGTCACCACAACAAAGTTAACACCCCTTTCAACCGTAATCTTTTCAAAACCCGGCCAACAACTTTGTACCTTATAATAATTCTTTCCCAATGGCCGGTATCGATAAAACCTCTGCACTCGAATGTAACTTAGAAACGTTCATTAAACAATCTACACAAACGACTGCTAATTTAACGTCTTCTATCCAAATGTTAGTGCAACACACGGCTTCCCACGGTGAAAGCATTAAATCGATAGAAGCACAACTTGCACAGTTAAATGCCGCGATGAGTGAGAGAGAGAAAAGGAGACTTCCATCTCAACCTCTACCAAATCCCAGTCACTCATAAAGAGAAAACCTCGTTTTTAACCAACAAAATCATAACGTGAGTGCCGTGACTACGTTGATGTCGGGAAGAGTGTTGCACAACCAAGTTGGGGAACAAGTTGAAGTTGATGATGTTGAAACCCCGCCTACTACTTCTAACCCTAATTCATCTAGTCCACCATTCTCTTCTGAGCCTATTCTCCGTTCTTCACCAGGCTCAAATCCTCAGCCCACTTCCTTGGATAAACCTCAAACGATCCCAAATCTAATTTTGGGATCCATTCCATCCCCACAAACTTCTCCACAAATGTTAGACCCAACCCTTATTGATAAAGTTTCCTTTCCAAACAGGTTGAGGGCCAACAAACCAAATGCACAAATGGAGAAGATTGTGGAAATGTTTAATCAAGTTAACATAAATATTCTTTTCCTAGATACTATTCAACAAGTTCCGTCTTATGTGAAAATCCTTAAGGACTTGTGCACTAGGAAGAGGAAAACTCAAGTGCCTAAAAATGTTTTCTTAACGAGTAATGTGAGCACCGCTTTTACCCAACAGTTGACGAAGAAAGGAAAGGACCCCGGTTGTCCTACAATATCTATAACTATTAGAGGCAAAAGCATCAATTGCGCTCTACTTAATCTAGGTGCTAGTGTTAACTTGCTCCTATATTCTGTGTATGAGTAGTTAGGCATAGGAGAGTTGAAACCTGTGCACTGCACTTTCCAGATGGCTGATCGATCTATCATCCACCCTAAGGATGAGCTAGAGGATGTGTTAATCAAAGTCAGGGAATTTATGTTCCCTGTGGACTTTATAGTTTTAGAGACACAGCCTGTGGCGAACCCACTGAACCAAATCCCGGTGATTCTCGGTCGGCCTTTTCTAGCAACTTCCGATGCTGTAATAAATTGTCGTAACGGTTCTATGAACCTGTCCTTCAAGAAGATAATAATTGTGCTTAACATTTACAGGCTAGGAAGTCAACCATCTGAACCTTCTGCTCATCTAATCGATATATGTTCTGTCAACGAGATAACTTCGGACAGCTGCGATGTTGAGAAACTTTGTGATAATAATCTCGATGACACTAGTGCGTCATTATACTATACTAGTGAGGACCTTTTTGGCATGTCTATCCCCGAGTTTGAATCCTTTGACTTGTCGAAAAAGTTAGTTGAGCTTTCCGAGTCAATATCCTACTCTATCTATGAACATCTTAAGGAGTCCGAGTAGAATTCCCCCACCCTACCTTCTATCGTCTCTTCGCCGACACTAGAACTAAGCCACTACCTTCTCATCTGAACTATGCATATTTATATGAGAATGAGTCTTTGCCCGTCATCATATCAGCTTCTCCAGTTTTAGAGCAAGAGAGTGCTCTTTTGTCGGTCTTGAGATCAAATCGGCAAGCTTTTGGTTGGACAATGGCAGACATCAAAGGCATTGGTCCTTTGATTGTTGAACATTATATACATTTGATGGAAGAAGCCAAATCAGCCCGAGACCCACAATGACGGTTGAATCCCGTCATGAAGGAGGCGGTAAAGAAAGAAATCGTCAAATGCCTAGATAATGGCATAATTTACCTAATATCTGATAGCCAATGGGTAAGTCCTATTCATGTGGTTCCTAAAAAGTCTGGCATCATGGTTATAACTAATGAGGCTAATGAGTTGATCCAAATATGCACCCAAACCGGGTGGCGGGTATGTATTGATTATAGGAAACTCAATGCCGCAACGAAGAAAGATCAATTCCCTCTACCTTTCATTGACCAGATGTTAGAACGATTAGCCGGACATGAATACTATTGTTTCTTGGACGGATACTCCGGCTATAACCAGATCCCCATCACCGAAAAGGATCAAGATAAGACAACATTTACTTGTCCTTTCGATACTTTTGCTTATAGACGCATGCCCTTTGGGTTATGCAATGCTCTCGCTACATTTCAGCGGTGTATGATGGGGATATTCTCAGACATGGTCGAGAATTTTCTGGAGATATTTATGGACGATTTCTCCATATTTAGGGACTCCTTTGAGGAATGCCTATATCATCTTGACGCTATTCTTACCCGTTGTAAGGATAAGAGTTTAACTTTGAATTGGGAAAAATGGCATTTCATGGTTCAAGAAGGTATTTTCCTTGGACATATCATTTCACAAAAGGCATGGAGGTAGACAGAGCTAAAATAGATGTCATCCACAACCTTCCTTATCCCAAATGCGTCAAAAATATACGATCTTTTCTTAGTCATGCATGATTTTATAGGAGATTCATTAAGGGCTTTAGCAAAATTGCTAGACACTTAACTCTTCTCTTAGCCAAGTATACAATATTTCACTTTTTTCGGATTGCGAGGCTGCTTTTGAATCACTTAAAAACTTCCTCACTACAGCCCCTGTTCTGTCATCTCCGGACCGGAATCACCCTTTCGAGCTTATGTGTGATGCATCCGATTTTGCTATTGGTGAAATCTTAGGACAACATATTGAAAGTAGGACCTTGAACGATATCAAAATGAATTATACAACTACCGAGAAAAAACTCTTGGTAGTTGTATTTGCATTAGAAAAATTCAGGACCTACTTGATTGGCTCTCCAGTTGTAGTTTACACCGATCATTCCGCCCTAAGACATCTTTTATCGAAGAAGGATGCTAAAGCCAGGCTAATACGTTGGATCATGTTGTTACAAGAATTTGATCTTGTCATACGAGACAAGAGTGGATGTGAAAACGTCGTAGTCGACCATCTTTCACGTCTTTCTTTTTCACCAACGTCGACCTTGACAATAAACGATTTGTTTCCTAACGAACAGCTCTTGACCATATCCTGCGAAGCTTGGTTCGTGGTTATTGTGAATTATTTAACAACGGGACTTCTACCCAGCGAATGGTCAAAACAAGACAATCACCGATTTCTATCCCAAGTAAAACACTTTTACTGGGATGAACCTTATTTATTTAAGTATTGTCCCAATCAAATTATTCTCCGATGTATCCCTAATGATGAATTCAAGAGTGTATTGTCTTTCTGCCATGATTAGGCATGTGGCGGTCACTTTGGTCTACGAAAAACGGCGGAAAAAGTTTTGTAATGTGGATTTTATTGGCCAACATTATTTAAAAATGCATATGATCATTGCAAACTTGTTCACGGTGTCAACACATGGGTCGAATTTCACGTAGAAATGAGATGCCACCACAACCCATCTTGGTTGTGGAGATATTTGATATTTGGGGAATTGATTTTATGGGCCCATTTCCCAACTCTTTTGGGAATTTATACATCTTATTAGCGGTTGATTATGTCTCGAAATGGGTGGAAACGATTCCGTATCGCATTAATGACAACAAGGTTGTTATTAAGTTCTTGAAAGAAAATATCTTTTCGCGATTCAAACACCCTCGCGCTATAATTAGCGACAACGGGACGCATTTCTGCAATCGGTCTTTCGAGGCTTTGGTGCGGAAATATTCAATCAACCACAAGTTTTCTACGTCCTATCATCCCTAAACGAGCGAGCAAGAGGAGATCTTCAATAGACAAATCAAACAAATTTTGGAGAAAATGGTTTCTAAGAACCGTAAAGATTGGTCTACCAAATTGACGGATGCTCTTTGGGCATTTTGTACCGCTTATAAGACCGATTTTGGTATGTCTCCATACCGACTAGTGTTTGGGAAGGCGCGCCACCTTTCTGTCGAGATCGAACATAAAGCAATGTGGGCTATTAAAGAGCTTAATTGTGATTTTGATCAAATCGGCAGCTATCGGAAGCTGCAATTAAATGAACTAAGCGAACTTCGCGATGAAGTTTACGATAATACGGTTATAGTAAAGAACCGGACTAAAGTGTTCCATGATAAAAACCTTTTGAGGAAAACTTTCACACCGAGACAACAAGTCCTTCTTTACGATTCCCGTCTCCACCTTCATCTAGATAAGCTTAAATCTCGTTGGAAAGGACCTTTTATGGTACGGTATGTGTACCCACACGATGCAGTGGATATAGAAAATTTTAAAAATGGTTCTATTTTTAAAGTAAATGGGCATAGATTAAAACTGTACTTTTCCGCTGACCCTGCAGAAGAGCTCATGTTCCTATAGGAGCCGCTTTATCACAACTTACTTTCCTCCGCATCACCTCCATGTTTCGGTAACAGTGTTTCATCTAAGAATGGAGGTAAGTATCTGTGCGTGCCAAAGAACAAATTTGGGTGTAGTTTTTCATTTAACTATTATTTTATCCCTAATATTTTCCTCCCAAGTCTACAGGTCTATGCGCTCAAAGAACAACATCAGTGAGGATACTGCTGCAAACAGATTTGGGAGGATGTTTGTATTTACTGGATATCATTTGGCACTAGGCACTATATAAAAAAAATTAAAATTTTCTTGGAAATGAAAGTTAGAAAGTGAAAAATACATATGATAGGAGGGAAAAATTTAAGAAAAGCAAGAAAATTAGATATTTTATAATGAATCTATTAATAGGTAATCATGAGCTGTTGTCCCAAGGATTAGTAAGATGAAAGGAATCACTAATCTGATGATAGAAATAAGTCTGAAAAATAGTCTCTATTCTTGAGTCCAAACATCTGAACATTGATACCCTACTATATACACTTGCACACTTCTTGAAACTTGGGATAGTAGAGGATACCTTGAAATGCTCTTGTTTAAAAGCTTTAGTATGAAGGAAAATAAATATATAAACAAAAATATGAAAAAAAATGGTGAAGAAAAATGAACACTGATTTTATAATTACTTAAGGCAGCATAAAAAAAATATAGCATGGGTGCCTTATCACCTAGTGCCTTAGACCAACTGGTTTGGGAGCCACTGCTAAGCCTTAGATGTTACAAGACGAGAATATTGCTAATTACGCCTAAAAGTGTGAGCACATTTGGTAATCGGTTGGTACCTCAAGAAGTATTAACGGTCGCATAAAAAATGTGTGAGCAATTCCATCTATAAAATATTCACCGACTAAAAAGTATTAAGGAAGATGGACAAGAGTATGATAGCTTGAATTGAATTCTCTAAGTGTAGGGATGCCTTTTACACACACGTAGGGGTATATGATCGATGTTTGGAAGAAAAATAGGGACGAAGACTAAAGGCAATATTTTATTGAGGGACGATGTGATTGCTGATATCTTTTCACGACCATTAAGATAGGGCTCATGGCTACTAAAAAGCTTATGTAGTTTGAAACTCTTATTTTCAAGTTCTTTCTTTTATATGTTCCTTATCTTTATATGTAATTATCATCAATTTTCTTTTATTATGGGATTTTGTGGGTGTAATCCGCTGAAAACCCTCAGGAGACAACACTTCTCCTACTATGGACACCTAGAGGTTTAAAGGCTTGTTGCACGTGTTCAGTGCAATCGTGTTGCTTACGAAAGTGTGCTAGGTTTTTCTTTTTCTTTTTTTCTTCTCTTTAATAACTAGTTTGCTCGAGACGATCAAAGTTAAGTTTGGGGGTATTTGATTAGTCTAAAATATTGCACATTTGAATGATTATTTTCCCCACTATTGTTAAGTACTAAATGATGTTTATTGTAATTATAGAACATATGAGGGTTATCTGTAAAAAGTTTATTATCATATGTTTCTACATTATAATTAACATACTGAGAGAAAATACATGCATATAATATTTATATGAAATATAAGTAATTAAAATATGCATATCATATCAAATATTTCTAATCAATATTCTTAACATATAATATCATATAAAATGGTTAGGATAATATCTCAAAAATACTAAATACTACTAACATTTTGATTTGAGATATTGTGCAGATTAGCTCAGGCCTGGAATCCAAGAGATCCGAGATGTCGGAATCAAATCTGCCGAAATATGGAAGCAAATCGTAAGATTTTGCAACGACAGAGACTCAGAGCATTATTCTCGGAATCCAGATATCGAAGGGATCTCCACATGTCAACAAGAGTGAGCAGAAAAAATCTCAAGTCCTGATGCCACTAAGATGCCGCGGTTGGGCGGCCAAAGTATGCTATTCGCGGCGGATCTAGAGCCGAACGATTTGAAATTTGGTGGCTAGGATTTTGACAGCGTATATTCACTCAGGAAATCTAGGATTTCTAGTTTCTGTGACTATAAATGGGACCGAGAGCTTTACATTAAAGATAATCAACCGAAGAGATCAAAAGATCCAAAGCGATCTACGCATCCAGATGATCATCGGCTAGACATCTACCTCCAACAAGATAGAGAGCGAGAGAAAAAACCAGGGTTCTTATAATCTACCATCAAAGGATTTGTAAATGTAATTGTTGATTAATAAAGTTAATGTTTTTATTAGTCTTTTTGCAAATTAATTTCCGTACTTACTTTCTGCATTTATTTTCTGCATCTTAATCATGTTTTCATTCTTCAATCTTTCTTCTAAATCTCAAACTACGAGTGAGTAATTCCTAATTTGCTAGGGTTCATAGGCTAGGGTAGATTAATGGATGATAAAATCATTTAACTTCTTTTATACATTTTAAAGTCCATAAAGTTTAGCAAAATAAATGTAAACATTCTTATCAGGCACGCTACCAATTTATTGCTAGTCACGACCACGATTTGAGATTGGTTTAACACTTGTTTTGTTAGGGGCTAGACATGAATGAGATCGATGCAAGGATAAAGGTTAAGAGCGGGGAAACCCTAGTTTCTTCCAAAGAATCCTAATCTGCATTCATCACTATCAATCTAGTTTTAAATTATTAAAAGATAAAATGAGTCATTTTTAATTATTCATCCATTACTACTAAGTCCTATGAACCCTACAAACCTCTTCTTTATAAATTCTACATCCGTATTAAAATAGATCTACAACCAATCACCTTTCTTCAATCAACTCGTCTAAAGCAAGAAAAAGGTTCACGTTTCCCTGCAGACGACTCGTACTCATCGCGGCTAGCTACTAGCGACACCGTCTTGATTGCGGTTATTTACAACACACTTTTCTGCAAACACATCAATCACGTAACTACTAGCAGAAAAATAATAAATACAAAATTTTTAAATAATAACAATGTCCAAAAATATTTATTACAGTCTAAAAAACAATAACCAAAAACTGTCATGCCCCGCTTCCCAGTAGACGGAAACGGTGATGTGGCAAGCTGCAACGTATTTACTATGAAATAAATACGTTAAGCGTAATTTAGCAATATATAAAAATGAATAAGAATGACAAGAGAATAAAATGAAACAGCAACTTTATTTACATTCAACTTTATATACAACTGTTTGTAATGAAAAGATACAATGATATAAAGAAAATTCCTAAACAATGGCATACAGAAAATAAGTGCAAGAAGAACTAGTAGTCCGGCTGAGTTGTAAGCTGGTACAAGTCCTCCTGGCTCGGCTCTGTCTCCTCAGAGTCCGATCCTCTTGACGAACATTCCAAAGAAAGAAATAGAAAGGAATATCGTCGGCGAACTAACGCTCGGCAAGTCCCAAAAGAAGAAAGAGAAGATAGTATATAAAGTGAAAGAAACAGGTAAAATTGTATATGACCGAATGATAGTTATTATAACGTGGTTGTTTGTACTTTGGTAAAAAAGGTATTCATGTATACGAGAGGAGTCCATCTTACCCCGTGGATTATGGTAACATGTAGTAAAAGGCCCCGTCATAACCCATGGGACAACGGCACGAGAATTCATGTAGGTGTCTTTTAAGTGTCTTCTCATGCCACGATATACGTTCCGTACCAATCTACCACTTTATCCCCGCGTAATGTATTGTATAAATTATATTTACAAGTCTTGGCCGAAACCATGAATACAAAATGTTCAAGTATTCATGTTCAGGATGTAATCATGTATTCAAATAGTTATGTCAAGTTATAACCATGGTTCGGTCAAGTCAAGTCAAGTATACATATTTGATATTGATGTTTGAATTCGAGTATTCATGTTCATAATCAAGTATTCGTGTTTGATTTTGGATTTAGATTTGAGGTTGGACTCAGACTGAGTCAGACACTTGCAAACTGATTTAAACTCTTGAATTTTTAGGTTCGGGAGTCATCGGCAATGGCTGCATATGGGCGGCAGAATTTGTGTCTTTTTCCAAGAAAATTGCCATTGATAACTCCTGTTAAGTTTTCTAACCTGAATAGGCAAGCACTCACTTTCTCCGGCTCTCTGGGGCTCAAGAGAATTGATCCCGCTTAAACCTATATTTACTAGAATGCTTAAATATTGTTTTGTATATCTTGAGGGGGTTTTATGAAAAATATTTTTAATATAGAGTAAAAATAAAACCTCGAGGGTGATTTGTATCACTTAGGGTTTTTATGAGCATGTATTTTAAGTATTGAGGTATTTTGATGATGAATACCTAGCTTGTAAAAGTTTATGGTATTTTATTGAAAACCAGTTTTTTTAGTAACTTGATAGTATTTTATTGACATTTTTTAATTTTTCATTTTTATAAAAATATAGTTTCACAATATAATGAAAATATGGATTTATAATTTTATATAATTTTAATTTTTAAAAATTTAGTTTTATTTAGAAATTTTTTTCTTCTTAAAAACTGTATTTATATCCTTTCGAGATCGAATACTCCGTGAAGAGTGTTGCATCTCGTTCTACTATCCCTAGGATGTGCGATAATCTGCACTATCCATTAGCGGATCCCCTAACAAAGGTCGTAGATGCATAATTGTAAAGAAATACGAAATACCGTTTTAAAAGAAATCCGGTTTTAAAGTATGTGGTATTTTATTGTAAAGATTATTCTTCGAAACAAAAATATATACAAATAGGTATCGTGCTATGAAACCAAAGTGTACGTATGGGGTAGGTCATTACCCCATGAAGTTTTTCCTAAATGTATAGTTTTAATGAAAACGAAAAGAGTGATATTAAAGTTCAAGGTATTTTAATGAAAAAGTTTAATTATGGTTGTGTCACATGAGATTCTTGGTTTAACTTGATTCTAAACATTTATATTTAAGGTTACAAGTATTGTGGTAAACTTAGATTGATCAAAATATAAAGGAAAATGGAGTTTCTAGGGTTTAGAAAAAGAATATCGGTAATAACTCCACTTAACCGATATAAGTTTTAAAGTTGAATTTCAATGAAGAGAAAGAGAGTTTGGGAAGGACTTACGGTTTGAAAAACTGAAAGAAAGGGTTAGGAAGAAGAGGGAGGCTTCGTGGCTTCGCGGGAACTCCGGAATCGGTTTCGATCTTCGACGGAAGAAGCTTGCTTGCTAACTCCACTTTACTCCACTTACACTTAGGAACTTTTGAGAGAGATTTTGCTAGAATTTTCAGAATAGTGAAGAGCTAGGGCATGGGGTGGTATTTATAGTGGAAAATTAGAGTTTGGGAATTAAAAATGTGGATTAAAAGCATTAAAATGGTGTTAATTGGTGAAATGAAGGGTCTCTGTTTGATTGCAGGGAAATCAAACAGTGCAGAGAAGTTGAGGGGAGTTGAAGAGACGAGTGTGCAAAGCACGGAGCATTTTGGCCCCATCTGAACCGTCCCCGCCGGCCTAAAGGCATGTTTGGCCGGTCGATCTTGGCTCTCTGGCCTCGAGATTCATGCCACGAGATTAAATCAGTGTTTACACCATTTTCCACATGTTTGATTTTTCTGAACTTTTCATTTCCCCGTGTATTGCACATGCAATCTTTTGGGCTTCCAAAAAGTTAAAAAGAAAAATTCAGAAAAATTTGTGTCTGATAGGTGTCACGCCCCGCTTCCCAGAGTGCGCTAAGATAGGCATGTGACAGAGTCAACCATGCTACTTGTGGATAGAAAATATCCCTCCACAGTCATATTACGGTTGTAGAGATATCAAGAACAGTAATAAACTATCTAACACATGTTCATAAGCAAGAATAAACGAGTCATGAAATAAAATAATGCGGAAGCAAAAGATCCAAGTACAATAATAAACTGGAATGTACGTCCCATAATGCGGGCTCACATCAGAAATGAAAATACTGAAAGGAAACTAAACTAAACTAATAACAGGTCCTCACTGCTCGGCCTGTTGATCAAAATACTCCTGGACGGCCTGCGATAAGGATAAAGGATCTGGGCCATGCAAAACCCAGACGTCAGTGCGTCACAATATCAATAATTCTAATGTAGCAGGATATTATGAAGTATGCAGGCATGAAGCATAAACAGTAACAAGTTATCAGTAACAAGTAAACAGTAACATGAGTATAGATCAGTGAACATGATATAAACAGGTGAAGTGCAGTGAGTGGTCTAAATTGTGCTATAATGTTATCTACTCTAAAGTTATTTGAAATCAATTAATGTAATCTTCAGCGTAACCCATCGGTCTATGCCCCGTTCAACCCCATGGGACCACGGTAAAAAGATAATAGACTGTGATTCTATGTCCCGTTCAACCCCACGGGACCACGGTAAAAGGATAATAGCCCTTTGAGTTACGTTCGGCTACCTTCTTGATTTCCCCATACCCCCAAGTTATGTGTGTAAGTCAGGTATTGATAAATCTAGAGCTAATGCCAACACATGATCAAGCAGGTACAAGTCTGTCTGTGTAGACAACAGGAAATGTCCGTAGGGACAACATGTCAAGATTGTCGGCATTAGTAACAAGATCAGGTAACAAGTCAAGTAGTAATATATCAGGTCATGTCAGGTAGTATACAAGTATCGAGTCAGGTCAAGTAATAGCGTATTAGATCATGGCAAGTAGTCTACATGTATGAAGTCATGTCAAGAAATGCACAGGTATCAAGCGAGTGCTCATAATCAAACTGTAGTCAGCATCGGTGCGTAAAATCAAGTATGAAGTACTAATAAAATGAAATAATATGAGTGGTATGCAAATAGATACAAAATCAATGCCATGGATGCACACTATCGATTAGGGTTACCTTTAATAGTTCTAATACTAATTAGAATGCACTTTATTAAACATGGGGTATTAAAACAACAGTATTAGGTTATTAATGAGATCTGTAAATGCAGCTATATGTGTACTATATGATATGGATGCAAACAGATATCAAATAACCGTAAAATGATAAACCAGTAAATACGGAATGTACAATTTAAACAACATGAACTGTTATATTCAATTGGATGCAGTATGTTGTAGTATAGTATATAATAAGATAGGTTTTCATGCACTGGATCTGAAATGATATATACGAATATTTACGGATGTCGAATAAATTGATAAAACTGGAAAACAATAATGTGGATTGCAAAATTAATCATTTTGAAGTATTATAATTCAAATAGATATAGATTATAGTAGTATAGCATGTAGCAAGATTAACTTGCCTAGACGGAACGTGAAACGAATATGTACGGTACGTCCTACGTCGGCGAAATGTCGCGACGCACGCACGGCACACGGAACGGGTCCAAGCAACGCACGAGGGTGATCACGCAGGTAAGGTACGTCCACTGGGTCGTCTGGAACGGCAGCGACGTCACAGCTCCGACGATCTCTGCAATTCCAAGATTCAAGAAAAGAAAAGAAAAAGAAAAGAAGAGGAAGAAGAAGAAGAGAGAGGGAGGCTCAATGTGGTTGTGGTGTATAGGGTTTTGGTGTAGGAGGGAGAGCAGAGGATGGAGAGAGGAGAGGTGGTGTGATGGCGGCGAGGTGAAGAGTCGGTGACGGGAGGTGATGGGTGCGGTTCTGTTGTGGGGTCTTGGTGTGCAGGGAACCATGGTTTGGGGTTTTTTTTAGGGATGGTGGTGGTGTTGGAAGTTGAAGAGGGAGGTCGGGATGGTGAGATGATCGTCGGCGAGGTGAGGGTGAGGGCGGTGCCGACAAGGGTTAGGGCGAGGGTGTTGGGTTCTTAGGTCGTCAGGGAAGGAGAGGTGAGAAGGTGGACGAGGAGGATGAGAGAGGTCGAGGAGAGGAAGTCGATGGTGTAAGGAGATGGAGGTGAAGGTTGAGGCGGCGACGGCAGTGAAAGACTAGGGTAGGGTTTTCTCGTGGAGGCAGTAGGTTCAAAAGAAAAGAAACGAAGAAGAAGGAGGGTGACGGTAAGGAGAGAAGGGAGGTGAGCGGATCCCTGATGAACATGGATCACGAGAGGAGAGAGAGAGGGGGAGAGAGAGAGAGAAAGAATGAGAGGAGAGAGAGAGAGAACTGTGAGAGGAGAGAGAGATTTGTTTCTTATGGGAAATAAAGAAAGTTGAAGAGAGAGAGAGAGAGAGTGAGTAGGTGAGATAGAGAGAGAGAGGAGAGAGAGAACTGTGTTTAGTTAGGATTAAATTTAAAATATATTTTACCGTTATATAAATTTTAAACAGTTAGATTATTTTAAATATAATAATAATAAAATTAGATATTTTGACAAATACAAACTTACTCCAAAATGCGCCCAGGTCGGGTCTAAAATTCAGTTTTAAAAATACGAAAAATATATGCGACGACCAAAATTAAAAATGAATGCTCGGGTAACGAAAATGCATACCCCCAAGAAAGGATGCACGTACATGCGCTTAGCCATCCGAACAAGTCCGTTTCACTGAACGGGACGAGAACAAGATGCGCGGATACTACCACGGGGTTAGGGGTATCAAGAAGGCCATGCAATGTATTTTTAAAATATTTTATGTGACTTAAAATGTTATATGGTAAAAGATGCAATGCCAGATAAAATGCCAATATTGAGTATTTATGAAAGTGCACATATCTATGTAACAAATCAAGATAATTCATAAATATGAATCAAACAAGTTTCAAGCAAGCGGGTCGGATCGAATGCAATACTAATGTCAGATATACTATTTGCACCCAAAACACAGTATATCAGGAAAATACCATAAATAAAGAAATACAAGAAGTGGAATTGGTATAAATGAACTAGGGTGTTACATTATACCCAACTACAAAAAGAATTTCGTCCTCGAAATTCCCAGGACAAGGAAAGATAAACAATCAGGAATCTACAAGAATAGGTGTTGAAACTTTTGTCGAATCTCGTCTTCTCGTTCCCAAGTCGATTCTCCGTGCGAGCGATTTACCCAAGAAACAAGTACGGGAGGGATAACTTTGTTCTTAAGGACATTTTCTCTTCGATCAACAATCGACATCGGTCGTTCCTCAAAGGTCAAATCCTTTCTTATAGTCAGCTCCGAATGATCCAGTACGTGTGTTTCATTTCGAACATACTTACGGAGTTGAGATACATGAAACACGTCATGAACATTCGCCAAAGATTGTGGTAAAGCCAATCGATAAGCCACTTCTCCAACACGCTCCAAAATCTCGAAAGGCCCTACGAATCGAGGACCAAGCTTGCCTCGACTCCTAAAATGAATCACTCCTCTAGTCGGTGATATCTTTAAGAACACAAGATCACCAACAGCGAACTCTAGAGGTTTTCTCGATGTGTCAGCCCCACTCTTCTGCCGATCTTGTGCTGCCTTCATGTGATTCCGGATAGTATTAACTTTCTCTACTGTTTGTACGATCAAATCCGGTCCCAATAATCTTCGTTCTCCAACATCTTCCCAACAAACAGGTGAACGACACTTGCGACCATACTGTGCTTCGAATGGAGCCATCTGAATAGTCGCCTGAAAACTGTTATTGTACGAAAACTCCACCAAGTGTAGATGATCCTCCCATGAACCCTTGAAGTCTATCATGCAATCTCTCAACATGTGTTCAAGAGTTTGGATCGTTCTCTCCGACTGGCCATCTGTCTGAGGATGATAAGCTGTGCTAAACTTCAATCGAGTCCCCAAACTTTCCTGTAAACTCCTCCAGAAGTGTGATAAGAATCGGGTGTCACGATTGGACACGATACTCACAGGTACTCCATGCAATCTCACAATCTCCTGCATGTACCGTTCTGCTAACGTTTCCGTTGACTGATCAACTCGAAATGGTATGAAATGAGCTGCCTTGGTCAATCGACCAACAATCACCCAAACTGCATTGTTGCCCTTTGGACTCCGCGGTAAATCTGTCACGAAATCCATGGTTATATGTTCTCACTACCATTGAGGAATCGGAAGTGGTTGTAATAAACCAGCAACCCTTTGATGTTCAGCCTTAACTTGCTGGCTCACCAAGCACTTCACTACAAAACGGGCAATCTCCCTTTTCATGCCTTCCCACTAGAAATACTGTCGTAGATCACGATACATCTTCGTGCCTCCTGGATGTACGGAATATGCAGAACTGTGCGCATCTTTCATAACTTCTTCATAAATGTCTCCTTTCGGCACACACAAACGGCTACCATAATGCAACGAACCATCTTCATGAATCAACAAGTCTGTTCGAAGTCCCGCTTCTACCTGTTCTCGAAACTTCTGCAACATTGGATCTTGTGATTGCGCTGCTTTAATACTCTCGATCAACGACGACAGTACTTGCAGCTGCATCAACTGTCCTGAAGAATGTGGTAACACGACCTCCAACTCGAATCTCCGAAAATCATCGATAAGCTCCTTCTGTGCAATCAACATCCGAATTGCTGGCAACCGACTAAGCGCATCCGGCACTACAATAACTTTCTTTGGATGGTACTTAAGATCAAGATCATAGTCAGCCATCAGCTCCAACCATCTACGCTGCCTCATATTAAGCTCTTTCTGCGTGAACACATATTTTAGGCTTTTGTGATCGATGAATACTTCAACCCTTTCGTCCAGTAAGTAGTGCCTCCAAATCTTCAGAGCGAAAATCACTGCTAAAAGCTCTAAATCATGAGTTGGGTAATTCTTCTCATGGGACTTCAACTGTCTCGACGCATAGGCTATACCTTTCCATATTGCATCAAAACACATCCCAATCCTTCCCCAGATGCATCGCTGTGAATCACCAATCCTCCGGAGTTGTCTGGTTCGGTCAAAATAGAAGCGGTTATCAATCTTTGCTTCAACGCCTCAAAACTGGCACACATTTATCCGCGTGCCGTCTTTTTACTAGAAGAACTGGAGCTCCCCAAGGTGAATTGCTGCTGCAAATCCAACCCTTCTTAAGCAATTGACTTCTTCCAACTCCATTGGTGCCATTGGATAATACGCCTTTGAGATTGGCGCTGCACCAGGAACAAGGTCGATCGCGAACGCCACATCTCGTTTCGGCGGTAAACCCGAGATGTCCTCGAACACGTCCATGAAATCTCGAACTACAGCTGGCGCTTCCACTTCTATCGACGAAAGAACATTGTTTGTCGGCCTAGCCCTAAACTCGACTGGTTCGACAGAACTGCTAACTCCAAAACAACCTCCGGATGTTCGGGAATCTGGAAAATCGCTTTCTTTGCTCTACAATTAATGTGAGCGTGGAAAGTGCCGAGAAAATCCATTCCCAAGACGACCTCATAACTACCGGTATCAGTCATCAAGAAATCTGTGAATAACTCCCGTCCGTAAATAGCTACAGAACAATCCTTATATTCTCTACTAGCTATGATTTTCCCATTCCCAGTGTATATGTCCCAATAACTAGACAGGGTCGTGCAAGTAATCGAGTGTGTAGTATTAAACTTGGACGACATAAATCAATGGGATGCACTAGAATCGAATAACGCTAATGTGAGAAAACCATGAACAAGTAGGATACCTGAAACGACTTCCTCTGAAGCCTTGGCTTCTTCAGCCGTCAGGGTAAATGCTCGAGCTTGATTGGGTCCCTGAGTCAACTGCTTCTGCTCCTGAAACTGCTTTTGCGGTGGCTTCTGAGTATCTTCCTTCAAACTTAGCTTTGACGGACAAGTATCAATGATGTGATCAGCTGATCCGCAAAAAAAACAAAGTCCAAGCCTCATACGACAATCCCTTCGATAGTGACCCGGTCGTTGGCAGTAATCGCACAACACCCTTCCCTTTTGCTTGGGAAAAACTGGCCTCTGAACATCTTCTTTCTTATGAAGTTTCGACGGACAAGCATTGATAGTATGATCCGCCGATCCACAAATTAAACAGAGTCCAAGCTTCCTCCGACACTCCCTTTGCACATGTCCAGGTAGATGGCAAAAGTCACAAATCACGCTCCTTCTCCGATCAGCAACGACCGTTTTCTTCATCGGTGCTACGCCATGTCGGTTCACCGCAATACCTCTACGTATGGGCGTTTGGTTTGGTGCGAACGCCGGCTTCTGCTCGGTCTGCTGCTTGTGGTCCTCTAGAAAGTCACGAATTACTCCAAGCAAAGTGGCGTCATCCATACGCCTCTGGTACGATTGTAGATTCCTGGCTGCCATGATCCTGCAACCAAGACACCAAATAGGATTAGTATGATAAACAAGATTCAAAACTTGCGATGAATGATGATCATGAATCAAGAATATGAATCAAAACTAGAACTCCAAGTTACTTAAATTGAGCATCTCATTGTAACCATGCTGCAGTTCATAGTTACAATCACATAACTCAGTTCAAGTTGCTCAAATCCTAGCATCAAAATAGAAAGAAAAAATAGGGAACCAAAAGGTTTCAAGTCGAGATGCAAAGTTGTTTGCATATCGTCAAGATAAGGGTCAAGGAAAAGATATGATTCAAGAATCACGATAACAATGTGGCAAGACATGTTCCTAATCACGAGTATTCTGATCTGTGTATTGGGTCCAACACCCAACTACAAAAGAATCAAACCCGATTAACCTAAATCCTATGGCTCTGATACCAAACAAACCCTGTCACGCCCCGCTTCCCAGAGTACGCTAAGATAGGCACGTGACAGAGCCAACCATATTACCTGTGGATAGGAAATATCCCTTCACAGTCATATTACGGCTATAGAGATATCAAGAACAGTAATAAACTATCTAACACATGTCCATAAGCCAGAATAAACGAGTCATGAAATAAAATAATGCGGAAGCAAAAGATCCAAGTACAATAATAAACTGGAATGTACGTCCCATAATACGGGCTCACATCAGGAATGAAAATACTGAAAGGAAACTAAACTAAACTAATAACAGGTCCTCACTGCTCGGCCTGTTGATCAAAATACTCCTGGACGGCCCGCGATAAGGATAAAGGATCTGGGCCATGCAAAACCCAGACATCAGTGCGTCACAATATCAATAATTCTAATGTAGCAGGATATTATGAAGTATGCAGGCATGAAGTATAAACAGTAACAAGTTATCAGTAACAAGTAAACAATAACATAGGTATAGATCAGTGAACAGGATATAAACAGGTGGAGTGCAGTGAGTAGTCTAAACTGTGCTATAGGGTTATCTACTCTAAAGTTATTTGAAATCAATTAATGTAATCTTCAGCGTAACCCATCGGTCTATGCCCCGTTCAACCCCACGGGACCACGGTAAAAAGATAATAGACTTGTAGTCTATGTCTCGTTCAACCCCATTGGACCACGGTAAAAGGATAATAGCCCTTTGAGTTACGTTCGGTTATGTGTATAAGTCAGGTATTGATAAATCTGGAGCTAATGCCAACACAGGATCAAGCAGGTACAAGTCTGTCTGTGTAGACAACAGGAAATGTCCATAGGGACAACATGTCAAGATTGTCAGCATTAGTAACAAGATCAGGTAACAAGTCAAGTAGTAATATATCAGGTCATGTCAGGTAGTATACAAGTATCGAGTTAGGTCAAGTAATAGTGTATTAGGTCATGACAAGTAGTCTACATGTATCAAGTCATGTCAAGAAATGCACAGGTATCAAGCGAGTGCTCATAATCAAACTGTAGTCCGCATGGGTGCGTAAAATCAAGTAAGAAGTACTAATAAAATGAAATAATATGAGTGGTATGCAAATAGATACAAAATCAATACCATGGATGCACACTATCGATTAGGATTACCTTTAATAGTTCTAATACTAATTAGAATGCACTTTATTAAACATGGGGTATTAAAACAACAGTATTAGGTTATTAATGAGATCTGTAAATGCAGCTATATGTGTACTATATGATATGGATGCAAACAGATATCAAATAACCGTAAAATGATAAACCGGTAAATACGGAATGTACAATTTAAACAACATGAACTGTTATATTCAATTGGATGCAGTATGTTGTAGTATAGTATATAATAAGATAGGTTTTCATGCACTGGATCTGAAATGATATATACGAATATATACGGATGTCGAATAAATTGATAAAACTGGAAAACAATAATGTGGATTGCAAAATTAATCATTTTGAAGTATTATAATTCAAATAGATATAGATTATAGTAGTATAGCATGTAGCAAGATTAACTTGCCTAGACGGAACGTGAAACGAATATGTACGGTACGTCCTACGTCGGCGAAATGTCGTGACGCACGCACGGCACACGGAACGGGTCCAAGCAACGCACGAGGGTGATCACGCAGGTAAGGTACGTCCACTGGGTCGTCTGGAACGGCAGCGACGTCACAGCTCCGACGATCTCTGCAATTCCAAGATTCAAGAAAAGAAAAGAAAAAGAAAAGAAGAGGAAGAAGAAGAAGAGAGAGAGAGGCTCAATGTGGTTGTGGTGTATAGGGTTTTGGTGTAGGAGGGAGAGCAGAGGATGGAGAGAGGAGAGGTGGTGTGATGGCGGCGAGGTGAAGGAGGGTGACGGTAAGGAGAGAAGGGAGGTGAGCGGATCCCTGGTGAACAGGGATCGCAAGAGGAGAGAGAGAGATAGAGAAAGAGAGAGAGAACTGTAAGAGGAGAGAGTGATTTGTTTCTTATGGGAAATAAAGAAAGAAGAAGAGAGAGAGAGAGAGAGAGTGAGCAGGTGAGATAGAGAGAGAGGAGAGAGAGAACTGTGTTTAGTTAGAATTAAATTTAAAATATATTTTATCGTTATATAAATTTTAAACAGTTAGATTATTTTAAATATAATATTAATAAAGTTAGATATTTTGACAAATACAAACTTACTCCAAAATGCGCCCAGGTTGGGTCTAAAATTCAGTTTTAAACATACAAAAAATATATGCGACGACTGTAGGGTGTTTTTCGTCACCCCATTGAGATGGGAATACGCGCACGCTTGTCAGGCGTACTACAGATTCCCCCTGCCTAGGATAGGCCGGGGTTTAATGATTGTGGGGATCCGAATCTCCGGCAGCCGCGGACTAAGCTGCCGTTAATTACCCCTCGCCTTTGGAACGAGAGAACCTCCGATTGACGGGTTAAACTGGTCATGCGAACTCAATGTGCAGTGTACGTGTGTGTTGTTTTGGAGGGAGGTTTGAATATATCGGGAGCCACGCAGAGTTTTTACGGGGGTCCCGCTACCCGGATAGCGGGCTGGGGGTCAAGGAGGCTAGCAGCCCCCTTGCGGGGTGCGGGACAGCGCCCCGGCCCAAATTTTTTTGAGGAGGACAGTATTGTGGAGTGTGTGCGTATCTATACATGTGTATGCATATGTTATATATAAAAAAAGAAGGGAAAATCCATCCAAAGGATGCGTGGGGCAGCACCTTGGGCGCTGTGCGCTCAGGCGCAAGCGCGCCACGTGTCGGCACGTGGGCGCTTTGCGCAGGAGCGCAAGCGCGCGCGCCACGTGTCGGCACGTGGGCGCTTTGCGCATGAGCGCTGCGCCCTGGTGCGCAAGCGCGCGCGCCACGTGTCGGCACGTGGGCGCTTTGCGCATGAACGCTGTGCGCTGGAGCGCAAGCGCACTGGAGCGCAGGCGCGCGCGCCACGTGTCGGCACGTGGGCGCTTTGCGCATGAACGCTGCGCGCTGAAGCGCAAGCGCACTGGAGCGCAAGCGCGCGCGCTACGTGTCTGCACGTGGGCGCTTTGCGCATGAGTGCTGCGCGCTGGAGCGCAAGCGCGCGCGCCACGTGTCGGCACGTGGGCGCTTTGCGCTCGGGCGCAGTGCGCTGGAGAGGAAAAGAGGGCTTTTATCCCCAAAAACTCTCGAAAGAGAAATTAGTGGAGTTAAACTCCTGAAAAAAAGAAGAATGTTTTGGTTGGGGAAATGGGTTCTTCTTCTTCCTTCTCTGTTGGCTGGCTCAAGAGATGTGAGATCTAAAAATCTCTTCTTTTTGAGATCTAATGATAGATCCAAGTTCCCCTTTGTGGGTTTTGTGGTGAAAAACTAATTTGTTTTATAAAAAGAAGAGTAAAACTCTTGATTTAATTCAAGAGAAAGAAGAAGGTTTTGGAATCTTGAAGAAGAAGGAAAGATCTCAGATCTGGAAAAAATTTTTAGAGAGAGAAAAAAGTTTTTTAGATATTTCCATTATCTTTACCTTTATAGGCCATACACTTTACACATAGCCCCTTGGGCTTCACAAAATGGCATTTTGCCTATCCCATGGCTCATGTGCCATTTGTTTTTGCACATAAGCCACGAGCTTTAAAAAATTTGGCTTTATGCTCATTTTTCTTACATTTATCCATAAAATAAACTAAAAGAAAATGCAACAAAATTATTTATTACAAAATTTTTATCTTAGCATGGGGGGAGGCCGGCCGCTTCATGTTCTGGCCCGACCCGGGCATGGGCCCACTGGATCTGGGCTTAGGCCCACTTGGCTTGGGGTTGACCTTGATTTTGACTTGGTCAACCGGGGTGTAAATTTTTACCCCAACAAATTGCCCCCATCAATAAATGCACACCACATATGTGGGTCGTGTGCATGAAATTGATGGATCTTCTTTCACGTGGAGGCGACTTGATTTGGTTCCCGCTTTTTGGGAAGCTGGCACTGCCCTTTTTACGACATGGACGGTCGTTGCTTGACATGTCTCCGAGACGGAGTGTCCGTGATAGACGTTTTCTCTGGCCCGGAGTGATCTGGTTCCCGCTTGTAGGAATCCTGCGCTGCCTTTTTTGCGACCAGGACGGTCGGTGCTGCCATTTTAGCGACTTGGACGGTCGGTTCTGCCCTTTTTGCGACGTGGACGGTCGGTGCTGCCATTTTAGCGACGTGGACGGTCGATTCTTCCCTTTTTGCGACTTGGACGGTTGATACTGCCCTTTTTGCCACTTGGACGGTCGATGCTGCCATTTTTGCGACTTGGAAGGTCGGTTCTGCCCTTTTTGCGACTTGGACGGTCGGTGCTGCCATTTTAACGACTTGGACCGTCGATGCTGCCATTTTAGCGACTTGGACGGTCGGTTCTGCCCTTTTTGCGACTTGGACGGTCGATGCTGCCCTTTTAGCGACGTGGACGGTCGGTGCTGCCATTTTAACGACTTGGACGGTCGATGCTGCCATTTTAGCGACTTGGACGGTCGGTTCTGCCCTTTTTGCGACTTGGACGGTCTATGCTGCCCTTTTAGCGACGTGGACGGTCGGTGCTGCCATTTTAACGACTTGGACGGTCGATGCTGTCATTTTAGCGACTTGGACGGTCGATGCTTGATTTGACTTGCTCTGCTTCTTGCAGTGTCAGGGGTAGACTTGACTTGCTCCGCTTCTTGCGGTGTCGAGATTGGATTCTGACTTGCTCCGCTTTTTGCGGTGTCGGAGTGAAAGTTGACTTGTTGATTTTAGTTTAGGTTGACATCAGCATCGCTATACTGGAATATGGTATTAGGAGCAAATCATCATCTGTCATTTAGAGGATTTTGGGATTTTGGTTTTTGTTTGGCATCTGCATTGCTGCACTGGAATAATGCCAGGAGCAACTCATCATTTGCTCCGGGAGGATTTGGGATTTTTTTTTGGGACTTTGAATGTGGTCTCACCGGTAGGACTTAGGAGAGGTTGGGATTGTTTTACGCCCGTGGATTGTATACGGTTTTGCAGGATGTATGATCCAGACCGTAGGGCTGGAAAAATTTCAGGGCTTTGTTGGCGTCTGCATCGCTGGACTGGAATGTGGTACCAGGAGCGACTCATCATTCGCCGTTGGGGTATGGGATTTGGAATTTGGTTGGCGTCTGCATCGCTACACTGAAATAATGCCAGGAGCGACTCATCATTGGCCACTTTGGGGTTGGGGACTTGGAATTTGGATCTTGTTTGGCATCAGCATTGCTGCACTGGAATAATGCCAGGAGCAACTCATCATTTGCCTTGGGAGGACTTGGGATTTGGGTTTTTGGTCGGCATCAGCACCGCTAACACTGAAGCGAAATGCCAGGAGCGACTCATCATTTGCCGTTGCCCGTTGGGGAACGATGGCTTAGGAGACAGGTTTGGGTCCCTATCACCTAAGGCTTTTCAATTTTATGGGCCGTGAGGGTTCCATAAAGCATTTTCTCCCTACGAGTCGTAAGGATCCCGCAGGTGTATTTTCTCCTTAGGAATCGTGAGGATTCCTAAGTGTGTTGCTCCGTTGTGAGTCGTAAGGATCTCACGCAGGGGTTTTCTCCTCACAAGGTCGAGAGGACTTTGCGAGTGTATTTCATCTCTTTTCACGAGTTTGCACCCTTTCGGGTTTTCACAGACTCGCCGGTAGTCCTACTGTTTTTACTCACGGAGCCCTTTCGGGTTTTCATCCGTGCCCGTTTTGCTTGTGGACATACCGTTTATTTTTTTTTCTTTTTTTTGCTGCTGCTGGTGGGACTTTAAAAGTAGTCTCACCGGCAGGATTTGGGAGAAATAGGGGTCATTTACGCCCGTGGATTGTATACGGTTTTGCAGGATGTCTGATCCAGACCGTAGGGCTGATGTGCTCAATTCGCCTACGACTTGGAGCATTCATGTGTAGTATTTCTTGAGATATCGGCCATTGATGGGTGGCATGGGCCTTTCTCCCTCGGCACTTATTAGTTGGTAGGATCCTCCGTCGAACACTTTCTCGATGACGTATGGTCCTTCCCAGTTCGGCTCGAATTTTCCCTTGGCATGTCGATTGGGGATGATCGGTCTTTTGAGGACCAACACCAATTCACCTTTCTTGAAAGCGCGGAGACGGGTTATCTTGTCATAGGCCCGTGACATTTGGGCTCGGTATAGCTCCAGATTTTGCTGCACCGCGAGCCTCTTTTCTTCGAGGGCATCGAGTTCTTCAAGTCGAAGGAGCACGTTTTCCTCCTCCGTCAACTCGTGCTGAACGGCCATTCTTAAGCTTGGAACTTCGACTTCGAGGGGGAGGACCGCCTCCACTCCGAAGAGCAATGAGTATGGAGTGGACTGAGTTGGAGTACGGTGCGTGGTACGATATGCCCACAACGCCTCGTGAAGTTTGAGATTCCAGTCTCTCTTGTTGGCTGAAGCATTTTTCCTCAGGAGTTTGCATAGAGTCTTATTGAAGGCTTCTGCTAGCCCATTGGCTCTTGGATTATAGATGGAGGAATATCTCCAGTCTATCTTGTGCTGAGTAGCGAACCTTGAGACATTGAAGCTCTTGAAAGAAGTCCCGTTGTCAGAAATGATTCTTCTTGGTGTACCAAAGCGGTATAGAATATTATGCTGGAAGAATGTCAGAATATCTTTTGTCTTGACTTCTTTTAGCGGGACAGCTTCAGCCCATCTGGAGAAGTAGTCTGTCGCGGCCAGTATGAACCGGTGGCCTTTAGATGACGGAGGATCAATTGGGCCAACAATGTCGGTGCCCCAGACTTCGAAGGGCCACGACGCCACCGTAGGATGCAGCGGATTGGGATGCTTGTGAATGAAATCACCATGGATTTGGCGGATCTGGCATTTCTTTGCATGTTCTCCGCAATCCCGTATCATGGTGGGCCAGTAATACCCAAGCCGTTTGATTTGAAGTCGCATCTTGGGGCCGGATTGGTGAGCACCGCAAACGCCCGAGTGAACATCTTTCATGACCTTTTGGGCTTCGGCCAATGACAGACACCTGAGCCAGAGTTGGTCATATGACCTGCGGTATAACGTGTCATTTACAAACATGTATCGGAGAGCTCTTTTCTTCAGCTGAATCCTCGCAGATTTTTCTTCGGGCAGCTTGTCGTATCGGAGGTACTCTATGAAGGGTTCTCTCCAATCGGGCTCATCTTGGATGAACGAAGCTTCTTCCGCAGGACTGCTCTTCTGTTCCGCGCTTTCCTCTTCTCGTAGAGAGACTGGGGGTAGAATTTGCCGGCTCCTGACTGTGATCAGAATTTCGTCCATGCCAGGATCAGCCAGCTCCTTGGCCAAGCGAGCGAGTACATCAGCCTTTCCGTTCAACGCTCTAGGGACTCTCGTTAGTTCGATATGAGTGAACCGTTTCATGAGTTCCACTGCTCGGCCTCTGTACCGAGCTAACTCGGGTTTGTATATCTTATAGTCGCCGTTTACTTGGTTGACAACAAGCTGGGAGTCACCGTAAACCCGTAGCCGAAGAATTTCCATTTCTATGGCGAGCTCCAAACCAGCTATCAGGGCTTCATACTCAGCTTTATTGTTTGTCCGAGGCTCGGTGAGAGCGAAAGAACGCCGTAGGGTTCCCATTGATGGCGTGATGAACACCAATCCTATCCCTGCTTTTACCTCCAGGACGCTTGATCTGCCGGAGCTCCTTATTGATGAGGCTCCATCGAAGTAGAGCTCCCAACATGGCCCATCTTCCTCGAGGTGCAGCACTTGTTCGTCGGGTAACTCACAATTTAGCGGCGACCCTTCTGGCATGGGATGAGCAGCGAGAAAGTCTGCAAGAGCTTGCCCTTTTACTGCTTTCTGAGAAGTATAAACTATGTCAAACTCGAGTAGCATAACAGCCCATCTTGCCATTCTGCCGGCTAGGCTCGCTCTGGTAATCAAGTGTTTGAGCGGGTCGACCTTGGAGATCAGCATAACCCGATGAGCAAGCAGATAGTGCCTCAGCTTCTTCACAGCAAATATCAGAGCCAGGCATTGCTTCTCGATTGGGGAATAGTTGTGTTCCGCCCCGACTAGAGTTCGACTGAGGTAGTAGAGGGCATTTTCTTTTCCCTCCTCATTATTCTGGGCAAGGAGCGCACCGAGTGACTCATCTAGCGCGGCAGTGTAGAGAATCAGCGGTTTATTTGGAATGGGAGCGGCCAGCACTGGAGGGTGCAACAAGTATTGTTTGATGCTTTCGAACGCTGCTTGACATTCGGCATCCCAGATAAAAGGAGCTCCTTTCTTCATGAGCTTTGAGAAGGGCCTACATTTCCCCGATAAATTTGAGATAAACCTCCTTATATAAGTAAGCTTGCCTTGAAAAGATCTTAGCTGCGTCAGACTTTTCGGAGGGGGCATCTCCATGATGGCCTTTATCTTTGATGGGTCAACTTCGATCCCTCGATGCCGGACTGTAAAACCTAGGAATTTTCCCGATGACACTCCAAAAGCACATTTCAGAGGATTCATCTTCAGATCGTATTCCCTCAGTCTGGTGAGAACGGTCCTAAGATCTTGGATGTGGTCAGCCTTGGCTTTAGTTTTGACGACCAGATCATCAACATAGCATTCGACGACTTTATGGATTAGGTCATCAAAGATATTAGTCATTGCCCTTTGATATGTAGCACATGCGTTCTTCAGTCCGAACGGCATTACCTTGTAGCAATATATTCCGATCGGGGTTCGAAATGCTGTGTGTTTCTCATCCTCAGGCGACATCTTGATCTGATTATATCCAGACGAGCCATCCATAAAGGTGAACAACTCGTAATTTGAGGTGTCATCGATCATCATTTCTATGACCGGCAGCGGAAAGTCGTCTTTAGGACATGCCTTGTTGAGATCCCTGAAATCGACACAAACTCGGATCTGCCCATTTTTCTTCTTCACTGGGACTATGCATGCGATCCAGTCCGCGTATTTCTCTTCCTTGATGAAGCCGGCATCGATGAGCTTCTTAGTTTCCTCGATGACCTTTTCTTCTAGTTCCCTTCTCATTCTTCGAGGAGCTTGTTTGACTGGCTTAGCATCAGGAGATATAGCCAACTTATGTACGGCCACTTCAGGGGAAAGGCCAGGCATTTCTTTGTATGTCTACGCGAAGCAGTCGACGAACTCATGCAGCAGGGCAATTATCTGCGCTTTCATTTTCTTTGACAAGAGCGAGCTGATGTAGGTCGGCCTTGGATTATCGGGCGTTCCTAAGTCAATCTCGGTTAGCTCGTCAAAGGTTGCTTATCCGCCATCTTCGAGCTCTTGAGGAGCTTCTTCTGGCTCAGCTATCTCGTCGTCATCATTTGATCTTTCGCCGGCCTCACCAACATGGATCATGTAGCACGCTTTGGAATCAGGTTGAATGTAACCTATTCCCCGTATGTCTGGAATTCGTCCATCGATGAGTGCTCGGACTTGGGGTGGATGCCATAGCCCTTCGTAAAACTTTGCTTTGGACTCCGTTTGATATAACCGGCATCCGCACTTTTTAAAGTATTCCCGCATCTCGGGCGCATAGTATCTGGGATTGAGAACGGCTCTTATGCCTCTCTCATAGGGAAGGCACGCGACAGAAAGATCGTCCGGGTGCACAACGGGGCTTGACCCATAAAACAGGATGCCCTTCTGTCCACTTTTCCTCCCGGGAACGTAGAAAGTTTTCAGCTGGTCCACGGTGGAGACTGATAACGCATCGAGCTCTTTGCACATCTGCTCTGGTACCCTTGTGACGGCTAGGGATCCTTCTGCAACATCAAAGGTATCTCGTAGTTTCGCTTGTTGCATAGGGGTCCAATCTGCATCGCTGTTGCACGGCAGGTCCTCTTCCTCTGACTCTTCAGTGTCGCTACCAAGATGAGGGCGGACTTTGCTGCTAGATGGGCCTTCAGTAACAGATTCGTCCGTATTGCTGCCGAAACGTGGGCGAGTTTTACGGAAGGGCGGGCTTCCAGCGTCGGACTCATCAGTGTCGCTACCGAAATGCGGGCGTACTTGGGCGTTTTTGCTTTTGAAAGTGATAGCCGGCGCAGATTTGCTTTTGAGTCTTGGGGCCGGTCCATCCTCAGTCAGTTGTGGCTTAGCATTTTGGTGATTCATAAAGTACCGAGAATCTTCATAGCGGACTTCATGCACACCGAACGGTTGGATGTCTCCGTCAATGCGTCTTTCTTCGCCATTTTTAGTATATTTCATGCATTGATGGAGAGTTGACGGAATGATGCCATAATCGTGGAGCCACGGCCGCCCCAAGAGAATCTTATAAGATGTGTCGGCATCAATCACGTATATCTTAGCTTCAGTTTGCAGATCCCCAAATTTGATTGGCAAAGCTATAGACCCCAGAACTTGCTGGCAATTTTGGTTGAAGCCTTGAATGACGATCCTTTCCCTTGACAGGTGTCGGACGTCCATTGACAAACTCTTCAGAGTTCGCAAGTTCATGATGTTCACTGAGGACCCCGGATCAATCAATATGCGATTAATTCGATCTCCGTCGCTGTACCCGGTCACGTAAAGCGGCCGATTATGCTCAGCCGTTCCCAGTAGCAAGTCTTCATCCTTAAATGTGACTGCGGTGGCATGCAAAGCGTGCTGGGCTTCTTTCATACTAATTTCCGCAAAGTGAGCCTGATACCGCTCGGGGTTTTGTAGAGCGTGAATGAGAACATCTCTAAGCTCCTTAGATAGGACCAAGGCGTCGTAGATGCTCAGGAGAGACGGAAGCTTCCGGAGATGCGCCAAGACATTATAATCCACCGAGGAAGGACTTATGTTTTCATCAGCCGGTTCTCTACCATCTTCTTCATTAGCGACTTGTTTTTCCTTCCCTTTCGGGGCGTTGCCCTGATTTGGCGGTAAAGCCCTGCCACTTCTGAGCTGGATTTGATTGGCCTTTGTGGCGAGCTCCTCGTCCTCTTCGGGAAAACAGAGCTCATCCTCGGAGTCCCTGCCAAGATGGATGGCGTAGCAAGTCACTACTGGGATCTCTCCATTGGAGTCTTCTTCTAACTCCTCCAGAATTTCAGCCGCTTGTACAGGGAAGAACTCCTTCAACTGAATCAATGTTCTTTCCTTTTGTTCATATTCTTCGAGGGAATCGATATATTTTTGAATGGTCGATCTCCCTGCAGACTCTTTATCGCGTTGAGCTGCACTTTTCTTCTTCTTGAGCTTCTTGGATTTTGAGCCTGATGGAGCCGCATTGGCAGCTGGAATGGTAGGCTTCTTCTGCCCTTCCCGTTCCGTCCTGGGTTCTTTCTGAAGCAGCTTTAGCATCTTCTTCGTCTTATTAGATATGTGCGTACTCCACGGAAGCTGCGATGAGTCAGTTTCGTTTGTCGGGGCAGCGGGTTCAGCTGTCTGCTCCTAGAAGGCTTCAACTTCTGTCTGTATAAAGTTGGCGGTCGCAACTTGATTGTTCACCAACACGTTTTTGGACAACTCGATCTCTCCAGCCTTGTACTGCTTCTCGACTCCTTGAAGATATAGCAATCCTCGATCGCATGGCTCACTACTCGGTGGTACGGGTAATACAGGGGATTGTCGGTCATTTTTGCTTCTTGGGGTCTTTTCGACTCCGGCAATTGTAGGCCGTTGTTCAAGGCATCTTTAAATATCTTGCGGACCTTGTCCCTTCTGAAAGAGTAAATCTTGTTCTTTTTCTCCTCTAGGGAAGGCCCATCTCCTTCCAGCAATGGCTTTCGAGACCGGTTAGTTTTGGATTCAGCCGCCCTTCGCTTTTCTTCATTGTCGGAAGCATTGAAGACATTGGTACTGCTGGAACTCCCGCTTCTACGGTTGTCGTCCCGTTTGCTTTTCCAGGTTTTGTCTCTCTGAGAGTCCGGCGGGGACTCTTGCTTCGAGTGTTCCAGCATTTGAACTTTCTTGGTTAGCTCCTGAAATGTCTTGAGGCCCGCTGTACACAAGAATGGGACCATCCAATTGCTGAGGTTCCCAATGAGAAGGCTGACGGACTGGTCCTGCTCCAGCGGCGGTTCGCACTTGACTGTGAGATTACGCCATCGAGCGATAAAGTCGGTGTTGCTTTCATTCTTTCCCGGCTTGGTCCTCACAAGGTCGGCAATGGAGATTTTATCACTGACGCTCATGAACCTTTGCCGGAACAAAGACTCCATTGGGGCAAAGGTAACGACGGACCCGTCTGATATGCTCGCGTACCAGTCGAAAGCGACACCGGTCAGGCTGTTGACAAATTGACGAAGAAGGAGCGCGTCATTTCCCCCTGTATTTCCGCACGATGCTTTGAAGTGGGCGACGTGCTGGTTTGCATTCCCCATTCCATCAAATCTTCCGAACTTAGGAATGACGTAGCCGCTTGGGAACTCAATCAGATCGTACTGCGCAGGATATGGCCGCCCACTACTGCCGATTTCTTTCTGAGCTTCAGCTTCGGCCACCAATGTTTTAACCTTGCTGGTGACCAAATCCATTATCTGATCCTGTGTTAGCGGGATAGTGCTATCTGGGGCCAAGGCGTCCCAGAAGCAGAATGTGGCCGGCTTTCATTCGGCTCGACCAGTCTTGGTCCCAAAGGAACAGGTATTGGCTGCCTCGGATTGTCATCACCCGGCTGATTAGTAGCGGCTTGTGTCTGATTGGGAGGCGCTCGAGCAATTTGAGCCGTAAGCTACATCACCACGTTCGTCAAGTCGTCAATCTTCGAATGGAGCTTGGCCATCTCTTTATCTTTGCTCCTGAGTTGTTTTCGAAGCTCTTGAAGCAGTTCTTGCTCCGCAGTCCTGGGGCGGAAAGTCGGCTCTTCCTCGCTGTCCGAACTTGACTCTGCATGGACCGAGGGGTCCTTCTGCCTATCATCCTCATCGAGAGGGTTTTCTTCATCCAGCGGGGGCGGCAGTTCTTGGGCAGCGGCAACCACATTCAGGCTAGATTGTGCTTGGGATGTGGTGGTCTGTTCATATCAGATTTTTGCATTTTCATACCGCCCAATTTTTATCACATTGCATATCGGTAGATACTTTTGAGCCGTGTTTGCTAGTCAATTACAGGATACAGGTTCTCGGCTCTGAACGGTGAAATTCATGAAAAAACACGACGAAACCCGGGTTCCTGCCAACCACAGATAAAACACGGGTCTCCGCTCTTTATCCGTCTGTTGCCACACACCAGTTTAGGAGACAAAATGGCAAATCGATTGTCACCTTCATGCACAAAGCACAATGGCAACACCAAGTCCAAGAAATCTACGCGGAGCTCAAGAAAATCATGACAAAAGATCCATGTCCAAATCACCTTTTGATCCACTAGAATTCTGGAAGAAATGTGGAAAGATTATCAGAAAATAGATGTACCAGACAAAAGGGCACACAGAACCAGGGAAGCACAAGAAATACGATGAACCAATTCCCCTAAAGTGCCGCGGTTCCGCGGCAACAGCAGGCTTAGGCCGCGGAACCGCGGCCGTACAGTGGAGACAGAGGATGGGATTTTAGGGGTATTTTGGTATTTTTATATTGAGGCAGGATTTTGCCCTAGATTTTCAGTTCACTGCCTATAAATAGCCCAGAACCTTGTGAAGCCAAGGGTGCCTAATCTTGTATTTTATTTTCTAGGTTTTAGTTGTGTTCTTCTTCCTCCTCTCATCTCTTCTCCATTAAAATCTTGTAGTGAGCTTTTAAGTGAAGAATGATGAATAAAGAAGAACCGTTTATTATTATTCTTGTCTTGTTCTCTTGTTAATTGTTGTAATTTTCATTTGTTAACTTAGTTGTTGTTATTTTTTTTGTTTTTTCTTTCTTCTCTCTTTTCTTTATCCTTAAAACAACCATGATGCTTACGCTTGATCCTTGCCAAGGTAAGGTCGCAAATAGCTAGTTGTTATCTTCTAATCTCTTCTTTCTGTCTTCCTCTTTTGTTTTGTTTTCTTTTCATTATGATGTGTGAGTAGTTTCATACTTGTTAGGGTAGGATAAGGGAAGTTTGAGAGAAGGAAATCTCTCTCACTCTTTCCTTACCCAACATCTTAAAATCGACTCCCGTTAATTGAACCACAATCCGCTCCTTATGGCACCCTATCCTACATGATAGCGGTGATTCCGTAGTGAGACCGGTTGTGGTTGAATTAACCGGAGGTTATGGCTAAGAGCCAAGAACGGACGGACAAGCACCAAAAGGAAGAACTTATGCGTTGGAAAGCCTAGCTTATACTCGCAAGTTCCTTCCTAGTCGTGCTAATCACCGTTGTTGCCGATTACCATAACACCGACATTAAGAGGGGCAACGAAAGAAGTGGGAGACTCCTAACTCAAACTAACCTAATCCTAACCTTAACCCTAACAAGCTCTCTTTACATATCACTTTAACACTTAATTAATCACAACAAAATCTGGAAATCTGGACTTAACTCGTTAAAACACTTAGAAAAAGATTCCCATCTCCCTGCGGACGACCCGTACTCAATCGGCTAGCTACAAGCGAAACCGTCTTGATTGCGGTAATTAACTAAACTTGAACACGCAGAATCCCTAACAATCAAATGGCGCCGTTGCCGGGAAGACGGTAGTTTATTTCTTTGTGTAATTTCAGGTTAATTTGTGAATATAAAGCTAACCGAAAAAGAAAAAAAAGAAAAAATATATACATTGTAAAAAATCAACTTGTTATTTTTGATTAGTTTTTGTGCAAGTGTGCAGGAAAATACGAAGTTCGAGTTCAGTGGCCAAAACGTAGAATATACGAAGTTCAAGTTCAGTGCCAAAGACGTAGGAAGATAGACCCACATTTCGCGGCTACACTGCGACGGATCAAAACGAAGCAAACGGTCTACTGTAAAAATCTGGAGCATATACAGTGAGCAAACAAAGATTCAGCAACTCCAGACAAGCAGAGGAGACCCAGACCAGAACACCCCAAAAATTCAGAAGCCCAATTCCACTTTCTTGCCGCGGAACCGCGGCATAAGTAAGGTTAGGCCGCGGAACCGCGGCCGTTTGGCTCTTTTAGGGTGCCAAATTTTCTGTGAGTTCCCCTCTTCTCTCCCCCACTCCTCTGGACTCCAATAAACTGTGTTTTCTGCAGCATTCTTTGCGCAAATTCTTTCCCCCTTCCAATAAACTGTTCTTGTGCAGGATTCTTTGCGCCGCGCTAAAAATAAAAATTGTTTGCAGTTGATTTGTTACCGTTTTGCATTCTTTAATACGGACTTAAGGGGATTGAAACCAATTCAGATTGGGTGGGGATTTCATCACCCTTCCCAGGACCCCAGAAATCACAAAAAGCATATGCATTGACCATTGTTAAATTAAAAAATACCAGACTCAGCCCTAAGGACTTCGCGCTCAATAGGACAGAGGACTAGTTACAGGCATCGGCCGTTTATCCTATCTGACTTTTGCGGTGCCTAGGCAAGTGTGACGAAGGCAAGTGGTTATTTAATTAAGGAACTTCGCGAAAGCGTTGGACAACCTCCCACTTACCTGGCACTTATCTGGCCGCATTAGACGGAGAAGAGGCGGTTTGAGGTTCTATTTCTAGCCCTCTGGAACAGTTAGGAGCAGGTCTAGTTGACCTAGGTAACCCTAGATCTAGGTGTGATTGTGCATATCTTGTTTATGATTACTCAAAGCCGTAAGTCCGTACATATTTCTGTAAATCTCTTTCTAAAAATAAAACAAAAAAGGAAAAAAATCAAAAACTTTTATAAAAAGTTGCCCTCTGTCGCCAAATCCATTTTTCACCCACCACCCATCGTTTTCTCCATTGACGTTTTCTTACCCTCACCTTCTCCGCTTTGACTATACTAAACTCGTTTAGTGTATGTCCGCTTGGACTCGGGACACTAGCGCCCGCCTAGTCCGCGTTACGTTAGTCGCTACCAACTACGGGATCGACTCAGACGTCGATACTCCGTCCACTCCTCTTTCACCCCTTCCTTTGCCGGCCAACTCCGACGTTGACCGGAATTCTGTTCATACATCTTCACCTTCACCTTCACCAACCTCTTCTTCCGCGATGTCAGGATTTAATCCGAACATCTCTTTGATTACCCCTGGATTGGCTCCACCTCCTACGGAGACCAATAACCCACCACCACCGCCTGTTGTAGCACCGCAGCGAATCGCGCTCCAGGATCGTTTCTATCCCACCCGTTCTGCACTTCCCACCTGCCTTTCTCTTCCACCGGCCAATGGGGATAATTTTGAAATTAAGCCCCACTTCATCAACATGCTTCCACGATTTCATGGGCTTGAATCTGAAGATGCCTATATCTTCATCAATAAATTTCAAAACGTCTGTGCCATGATGAAAACTACCCAACTGTCGGACGATGCTATACGTCTACGGGTCATTCCGTTCACTTTATGCGATCTTGCTGAAAAATGGCTGTATAGCACCGCTTCCCACTCCATAACCAGTTGGGACGAGTTTGTAAAAGTGTTTCTAAAGAAATTTTATCTGAATCATAAAACCGCAAGGATTCGAAATGAAATCAACCAATTCTCTCAGCTTCCTTCTGAACCCTTCTGGAAGTGCTTTGACCGGTACAAAGACCTTCTTGTTCAGTGTCCTCACCACGGTATAGAGAAATGGCAACTTTGCCAAACCTTATACGAGGGCCTGAACCCAGCAACGAAGCAGTTGTTGGAAACCATCTGTCAGGGCCACTTCCTATCGAAATCTAACGTGGAAGCGTAGCAGTTCTTTGACGACCTTGCGGAGCAAACGCTACAATGGGAGAGCACCAGACCGACTTCTTCTTCTTCTACCTCTACTTCTACCGGTCAGTCTAGGGTAGGAATTCACCAACTTGATGTCTCTATTGCGATGAAAGCTGAAATGGCTGCAATAACGAGAAAGCTTGAAGCCATAGAGAGCAAATTTTCTTCTCCTGCTCCTGCCCCTGTTCTCCCCCTTCGTACCATTTATGCTTGTTGTTCCGATCCTTCTCACTTGACCGAAGAGTGTCCTTACAATCCACCATCGTAAGGACAGGATCAGGTTAATGCTGCATTCTATCAAAGACCGAGGAATGATCCATACTCTTCCACCTACAATCCCGGTTGGAGGAACCACCCCAATTTCGCCTGGAATCAGAATCAGAATCAATTCCAAGGCAACAATTTCCAAAGGCCCCCTCCGCCGCAACAACAAGCGCAACAACAAACTCAACATCAATTTCAGCAGCCCTTCCAACCCCAACCTTTTCAAAATCAGACGAACAACTTTGCACCCAACAATTCTTTTCCACCAAACAACTTTGTTCCGTCAAACAACGATAAGGTTTCCTCGCTCGAACGAAGTCTGGAGGCGTTTGTTAAACAATCGACGCAATCCACTGCCAACATCCAGTCTTCCATTCAGTCCTTAGTGCAACACACTGCCGCACACGGGCAAAGCATCAAAACTATCGAGGCCCAGATTGCACAGCTGAATGCGGCCTTAAGCGAGCGAGAGAAGGGGAAGCTCCCGTCCCAGCCACTCCCAAATCCCGGTCACCCACATAATGTAAATGTTGCTCTTGAACAACAGAATCATAATGTGAGTGCCGTGACCACATTGAGATCGGGAAGGATGCTGCAAAACAACATTGGCACACGGATCAACGATGACACCCCGGCCGCTTCTTCTTCTTCTACTTCTTCTTCTTCTTCTTCTCCTGCTTCTTCGTCTTCTGAGCCTATTCTCCATTCTTCAAAAGGCTCTCCTTCTTCTTCTGCTCTGAACGGACCCGCTTCTCACTCCACGAAAACACCTATTCTGGGATCCGTTCCAACTCTACAATCTCCTCCTCCAACTTTAGACTCAACTAATTTTAAAAATGTTCCATTTCCAAACCGGTTGAGGTCTAATAAATAAAATCCTCAGATGGAGAAGATTCTGGAGTTATTTAAGCAGGTTAACATTAACATTCCTCTTTTAGATGCTGTCCAACAAGTCCCGTCCTACGCGAAAATCTTAAAGGACTTGTGCACGAAAAAGAGGAAGTCTCAGGTACCCAAGAAAGTTTTCTTGGCTAGTGCTGTGAGTGATGCCCTTACCCAATCTTTACCACAAAAACGGAAGGACCCTGGCTGTCCTACGATTTCTATTACTATTGGGGATAAGAACATCAACCGCGCACTATTAGATCTTGGTGCCAGTGTTAACCTACTTCCGTACTCAGTGTACGAGCAATTAGGCGTCGGAGAGCTGAAACCCACGCACTGCACTCTCCAAATGGCCGACCGATCAATCACCCATCCTAGGGGTGAGCTAGAGGATGTGTTAATAAAAGTCGGGGACTTCATATTCCCCGTTGACTTCATTGTATTAGACACACAGCCTGTAGCTAACCCCCGGAATCAAATTCCGGTGATACTCGGTCGCCCATTCCTTGCAACCTCAAATGCTGTGATCAATTGTCGCAATGGTTCGATGAACCTCTCTTTTGGAAACATGACGATTGAACTCAACATTTTTAGGCTGGGGAATCAGCCCACCGAACCTAATGCTCATATACTGGACGTCTGCTCGATCCAGGAGATCACCCCAGAAGAATGTGAATTCGTGGAGTTTCTGTTCGAACACGATAATCTTGACGCCACTAGTGCGTTCCTCCTCGAACCTGCTGCTGTTTCTGCGCCCGACAACGACTACGAGTGTTTCACGTTCTCGAACGATCTTAGCAGCGCACAACCCGAGTTTGAATCTTTCGAATTTCCGGATGAGTTACCTGAACCATCCGACTCGGTCGCTTACACTCGTTTTGAACCTTTGCTGGAGTCCTTTGAGTTCGAGACCTCTGCACCAATCTTGCCTTCCATCGTTTCACCTCCAGCGCTCGAACTCAAGCCTTTGCCGTCTCACCTTAAGTATGCTTACTTAGGTGAGAACGAGGCCCTCCCTGTCATCATCTCGGCTTCTCTAGCTCCAGAGCAAGAGAAAGCCCTTCTCGCGGTCTTGCACAGCAACAGGCAAGCTTTTGGCTGGTCCATGGCGGACATCAAGGGGATTAGTCCCCTGATCGTTGAGCATCACATTCATCTGATGGATGATGCCAAACCAGCCCGGGATCCACAAAGACGTCTCAATCCAGTCATGAAAGAGGCTGTGAAGAAGGAGATCGTAAAATGTCTAGATAGTGGTATCATTTACCCTATCTCTGATAGCCAGTGGGTTAGCCCCATTCACGTTGTCCCTAAGAAATCAGGTATAACGGTCATAACCAACGAGGCGAACGAGTTAATCCCTACTCGCACCCAAACTGGGTGGCGAGTATGCATTGATTACAGAAAACTCAATGCCGCAACGCGGAAGGACCACTTTCCGCTACCTTTCATTGACCAAATGCTTGAACGATTGGTCGGACACGAGTACTACTTCTTTCTTGATGGCTACTCCGGCTATAATCAGATTCCCATCGCCGAAAAAGACCAGGACAAGACCACATTCACTTGTCCTTTCGGCACGTTTGCATATCGTCGCATGCCCTTTGGGTTATGCAATGCGCCCGCTACCTTCCAGCGGTGTATGATGGGAATCTTCTCAGACATGGTGGAAAAATTTCTGGAGATTTTCATGGATGATTTCTCCATCTTCGGCGATTCCTTCAACGAGTGTTTGCTGCATCTTGACGCTGTCCTTACCCGATGTAAGGACAAGAATCTCACTTTGAATTAGGAGAAATGCCACTTCATGGTGCGCGAAGGTATTGTCTTAGGACATATCATCTCGCAAAATGGCATAGAGGTTGACAAAGCGAAGATTGAGGTCATTTCCAATCTACCTCCTCCCCGATGCGTCAGAGATGTCCGAGCCTTCCTTGGCCATGCCGGTTTCTATAGACGGTTCATCAAGGACTTTAGCAAGATTGCTAGGCCCTTGACTCTTTTGCTGGCCAAGGATACGCCATTCGACTTCAACTCGAGCTGTGTGACTGCATTCGAGTCATTGAAACGCTGACTCACTTCTGCCCCCGTTCTTTCTTCACCTGACTGGACGCACCCATTTGAGATTATGTGTGATGCATCCGACTTTGCCATTGGTGTTGTCCTTGGACAATACATCAACAAGATGCCGCACGTAATCTATTATGCGAGCCGAACCCTGAACGACGCCCAACTCAATTATACAACAACTGAGAAGGAATTCTTAGCTGTTGTATTTGCTTTAGAAAAGTTCAGGCCCTACCTCATCGGCTCTCCAGTCATTGTCTACACTGACCATTCTGCTCTGCGCCATCTTTTTGCGAAGAAAGATGCAAAGTCTCGGCTAATACGTTGGATCCTCTTGCTTCAAGAGTTTGACCTTGTCATTAAGGACAAACGAGGATGTGAAAACGTAGTTGCTGACCATCTCTCACGACTTCCTTCTTCGCCTTCGCTTCCAATTCCGATCAACGACGTCTTCCCGGATGAACAGCTCTTGACAGTATCTTGCGAACCATGGTTCGCAGATATTGTGAACTATTTGGCCACGGGATTACTACCGACTGAATGGTCAAGTCAGGACAGACTTCGCTTCTTATCCCAAGTAAAACACTTTTACTGGGACGGACCTTATTTGTTCAAGTACTGTCCCGACCAGATTATTCGTCGGTGTGTCCCTGACGAGGAATTCAAGAGTGTGCTGTCATTTTGCCACGATCAAGCGTGTGGCGGGCATTTTGGCCCTAGAAAGACAGCTGAGAAGATCTTGCAATGTGGTTTCTACTGGCCACAACTCTTCAAAGACGCTCACGACTATTGCAAGACTTGCTCCCGGTGCCAACACTTGGGCCGGATATCCCGAAGGAACGAGATGCCGCTCCAACCAATCTTGGTTGTGGAGATTTTCGATGTTTGGGGGTAGATTTCATGGGGCCGTTTCCCAGCTCTTTTGGGAACTTGTACATCCTTCTCGCTGTTGATTACGTCTCTAAATGGGTCGAGGCTGTGCCCAGCTGGACTAACGACAACAAGGTTGTCGTTAGGTTTCTTAAAGAAAACATTTTCGTCCGTTTTGGCCACCCCCGAGCGATCATTAGCGACAATGGAAGTCATTTCTGCAACAAGACTTTCGAGGCCTTGATGCGGAAATACTCCATTAATCATAAGCTATCCACGCCCTACCACCCCCAAACCTGCGGGCAGGCCGAAGTTTCAAATCGGCAAATCAAGCATATACTGGAGAAGACGGTTTCCAAGAACCGTAAGGATTGGTCGCTGAAACTCACTGATGCCCTTTGGGCCTTTCGAACCGCTTATAAGACCAACCTTGGCATGTCTCCCTATCGGCTTGTGTACGGAAAAGCCTGCCACCTACCTGTCGAAATAGAGCATCGCGCATTTTGGGCGATAAAGGAGCTGAATCTGTCTCTCGAAGATGCGGGCAGCCATCGGAAGCTGCAGTTGAACGAACTGAGCGAGCTCAGGGATGAGGCTTACGATAACGCGGTTGTCGTTAAGAATCGAACGAAGGTGTTTCACGATAAACACTTTCTGCGCAAAACCTTTGTACCTGGTCAGCAGGTACTGCTTTACGACACTCGACTTCACTTCCATCCAGGAAAGCTCAGATCTCGCTGGAAAGGGCCGTATTTTGTACGGAATGTGTATCCGCATGGCGTTGTGGATTTGGAAAATCCAAAGGACGGTTTATTTTTCAAAGTGAACAGACACTAACTTAAACCGTACCTTAGCGCCGAACCAACAGAGGAGCTCCTGTTCTTACAGGAGCCGGTTTACCCTGCATGATCTTCCTTTGCCTACCTCCAAAGTTCGGTTATCCAGCCAAGAACAGTGGACACTGTTCCAAATAAGTTTGGGGGTATGTATAAACCATTTTGTATATATTTGTGTATATTCTTTTTCTTTTCTTTAAAAACAAAAACAAAAAAGAAATTTGTGTATAGCTAACCGACAATTTTGACCCTTCAAATGATCTCTTCATGCAATAACAGTGAGGACACTGTCCAGTTTAACTTTGGGGGTATGCTCGGTACGCATTTCTTACCTTCGCATTCATATGTATATTTTGCATCTGCATTTTAAAATCCATAAAATCCATAAAAATCTGAAAATTTTCTAAAAACATAAAAACTTTTCTGTCAAGATAGCTAGTGGGAGGACTCTAATTCAACATTTCGACGGTTTTTTTTGATAAAATAAGAATAACTAAATCTTATGTTTAGATTTTGAAAACCTGAAAGATAACTCTCCTTTAAAGTTAACTATAGCTGATATACGTCTTTACATCACACTCCACGTGTCGTGAGTTTTTGGAAATTAGATGACAAGTCTTTTATGTCGAAAAAACTTTTAAATGGATCAATGATTTTCCGAGGATCAAATAGGTTTGTTCGGAAATAAGTAATATCAAGAATAGTTTATGAAGTGAGTGAATATGAAGGAATGTTATTGATGCCGTAATTGGAACTAAGTCTGAAAAATAACCCATCTGAAACTTGATTGGAATGATTACACACCAAACCCACTAAACACGTCTTTTATCCAAAAAAATAACTGAACTGCCGGTTATATCTCCGTTCGTATTAAATCATCTGATTTTCACGCCAAACTGTCTTTTGTTTTTGGACCTAGGTAACTTGAGTAATTAAGTCCGCTGGGGTGTTTCTACACCTAATGCCCTAAAACCAACTGGTTTGGGTGCATTGGCCCAAAGCTCGCTAAGAAGCCTAGAAAGTCCAGATTAAAACAAAGTCAAGCAAGTGTTCTCTCCGAGTTAAAATTCCTAACGGTTCTTTGTGTGAGAATAATCTTGATAAAAGGCAGGCTTTTATAAAAAAAATTTAGCGGAGATATGAAGGTTTTACTCTATGATAAAGACTATTGCACGTTCACAGAGGTGTGTATGAAATGAAAACAAGAAAAAGGTGGAGTGAAGAATAAGACCTAGTTTCCTGTTAGGGAAGATAGAAATTCTAAAGTTGAAACTTTACTGGAAAACGAAACTTGAAAAATGCTTAACTCTTTATAAAACTTATGTGATCCTTTCAAAATTTTTATCTGGGCTTTATTGTGTGACATGATGACGTAAATCGATCCTTCTGGAAACTTAACGACACTATTTGCACTGCACTGTTTCCTGATTTAAAATCAGGAAAGCTTCTGGGAAAAGCTTCAAAAAGGGGTCACGTGTTGGCACGTGACACCTAAAAGGCATCATCAAGTCAAGTTCAGTTTCCTGACTACGCTGAAGAAAATGGGCTTCGGAAAGAGTCACGTGCTCCCACGTGACCAGGGTCACGTGGCGACACGTGACATTTAAATGCAAGCGTCAAAGGCACACAAGTTCTCTGATCAAGTCAAGAAAAGGCTTCAGAAGAAGTCACGTGTTCCCACGTGACCAGGGTCACGTGTTGGCACGTGACGTTCAAGACAGCAGACTCGTTCTCCAGACGAACCAAGGAAAGAGAGTTCAAACAAGGGTCACGTGCTCACACGTGACCAGGAGTCACGTGGTGGCACGTGACGCTTAAGCAACGATCAGAAGACAGAGCGCAAAAGAAAGGAAAAGGCTCATTCCAAAGGGGGTCACGTGCCCACACGTGACCATGGGTCACGTGGTCACACGTGACCGGCTTTCAAAGCCCATTGTGTTAACAGAATTAAATTCTGAAGGAAATTCAAATCTTTCCAAAGGAAAGCAACTATCTGGAACCAATCAAATTAAAGATTCAGAGGTGATGAAATATCATCTATCTATGGGAAAATCTCGGGTTTGGAAAGATTTCCCCATTAAATCTAACCAAAATAACAAAGGAGAATCTCTGGATTTAAAATCCAATGGTGAATAAAATTCACCTAATAATCCAACGGCCCAAAATGAATGATGAATGCAAATCAAATCTCAATGAAGATTCGTCAAAAACTGATTGATTCGGCTGCTTCTCCTATAAATAGGAGCCAAGAGACACAGAGAAAAGGATACATACGCAGAGAAAAAAAAAGAAAAAAAGGAGGAGAGCTTTGATACTTTGAAAAGACTCGGATCTTCTGCAAAAAACCCTAGGTAAGAAAGGGAAGGCCTTTTGAAAGAAAGAGAATTTAATTCTCAACAGAGTTTAACTCTGATAATGTAAAAACAGAAGAACATATTTCTTCTCTCTTTGATGGAGGACCTGCAAAGTGCACATCTCCCCTTAAGGTTGAGAATTTAATTCTCAATGGGTTGAGATCCTGCCATGCAGATCCAAAACAAGGAGAAGGAATACAAGCACGAGAATTTAATTCTCACAGAACTATAGGAATTTAATTCCTTTAAAATAAAAGTAAGGGCTTGACCCTATATCATGGGAATTTAATTCCTTCAGAACAAAAAAGAAACAGGGTTTAACCCTAATTAAGAACCTAGTTCTGTTGAAGCAGCGGGAATTTAATTCCCTTAATCATAATTTAACAGAGGATGGAAGTTTAAACTCCTTAAAAACTTTTATTAGGGTTTAACCCTATTTAGCCCTTCACGTATATGAGGAATTTAATTCCTACAGAAAATTCAGAGTTAAACTCTATTCCAGAAAACAAAGTCTTCGAAAGGAAGTAGGAATTTAATTCCTCTGAAATTTACAGTTCGAGGAATTTAATTCCTGAAAGAAGATTAACAAAGCCTCTAAACAAAATACATGGAGGCAGGGTCACGTGTCATCACGTGACCCCCAAGAGATCTACAGAAAGCCCCTTTGAGGCAGCACCCCACGTGACCCACGTGACCCTCGGCAGAAGCTCTAATACATAGGCATTTGAATGCCCATCACGTGATGGCATGTGATGCTCTGAAAGACACGATAATCTCAGAATAAATGAAGGGAGGGCGCTCTCACGTGCTGCCACGTGACCCCTCTTGCCTTAGTGTTCAACACTAAATAAAAAACTTTATCTGCAGTGTTCAACACTGATTACCTTAGTGTTTAAACATTAACCTGAGATCTTCATCTGCAGTGTTCAACACTGATCTGTTTTAGTGTTTAACACTAATTTGAAAAGCCTTGTTGCTGGTGTTTAACACCAATTATCTCTTAGTGTTAAACACTAACTTGTCAACCCCATTCCCAGTGTTCAACACTGACTGCTCTGTAGTGTTTAACACTATGCTTTGGCCCAATTGGCCTAAACGGATAGAGGCAAAGCCTCTCCTGATTGGACTTAGCCCAAGATGGCCATAAGTCCTCAATTGGTGATTAACTGGTCCAATGGACTCATAACATAATTAATTCGTCTTGACCCCAAATTGGGCCAAGGGCTATTTAATCCACTCCGGTTCTAGGGTACATCTCGTCACTCCTTTGATACTTGGCATTGTAATCCCTCAATGTCTTCAAAGAGGTGACGGGTCCCGACGACCACACATTGATATGGACTGTGGGGTCCTTAAACTCATGTCTAATGCAAATTCCTGGTTACGTGGAACGCGGATAATGTCACTCTTTGACCCCGTGGAAAACGTCCAGAGCGGAGCCTGGTCCTCGCCAAGCACGGCAGTGAACCCGTGTGAAGCATCCAGAGCATGGCGGACTGTGGAGTCCTTAAACCCATGGACTACGACATCCTTAACCTTGACCGAGATGTCTTAAAACTAACAATGGACTGTGGGGTCCTCAAACCAATGGACTACGACGTCCTTAACCTTGACCGAGATGTCTTAAAACTAACAATGGACCGCAATGTCCTTAAACTACCCATGGACCGCAATGTCCTTAAACTACCCATGGACCGTAATGTCCTTAAACTAGAACAATAGAGCCCCGCATGCTCTTTTGTCGGATCTAAACGGTCCCGTTTAAGTTGATCTTAGCCTCAAAGATGGCTAACGTATCCTTAAACCTTCAAACAGAGTGGACTATAAATCCCCCCAATTAACTCTGGCTCGAGGGTACATCCCTGAACTCCTCTGACATCCGTCGTTGTAATCCTTCAACGTCGTCAGAGAGGTGATGGGTCCCGACGGCCATACATTCATGGACCACTATGTCCCTAAACTGGAACATTAGAGTCCAAACGCTCTTTTGTCGGATCTAAACGATCCCGTTAAGTTGATCTTAGTCACAAAGTTAGACTAACGTATCCTTAACAAACGTTTGAGTTGATCTTAGCCTCAAGTATGGCTGACGTATCCTCAAACCAAACCCCCCCAAACCCAAATCTAAGATAATACGGATTTGGACTAGTCCACGCCCTACGGGCGACGACATAACTCAGTCTCCGTAAACAATCCACGGGCAACAAAATACAAAACAGACACCCACGACACGAAGTGACCATCTGGAGAAGGAGAAAGTTGTTACCGCAATGCGGTAGCGTAATTAACTGCAGGGGCTTGCGCCTGCAGGGAAGAGCGTCCCCACAATCAAAAACCCCTCAAACGAGGGGGAATCTGACGAAGTCTGCTACATCGGACGCATCCGTCTAAACCTTCGATACGTGGTGCCATAAATCAACTTGGCATCTTCGAAGAGGTGGACGGATAGCATCAATTAGCATCTGCCCCGAATCTCAGGCAAGACGCTGTGTCGCGCCGTCTTTCGGAGGGGAACAGATTCTGGCATGCCCGGTGGGACCTTTTCCTCTTTCCACTCCACACTTCGTGTGTCGTGACTCGCGAACCAATCGCGGTTCGCTAATGGTTGCCCTTGGGTTTCAAGATACTAAGAATTGGCGTCTCGCTTATTGCAGAAAGCAAAGGATCGATGGCTTCTACTTCCATGAAATTCTCCAACTGCTCAGACTGCAATTGCAACCAACGCTCTGCCTCGCCAGGAGGTATAGCTTACGGACCCCAAGCTGCTTCGCTATTCACAATGCCCGTGGAACAGGTCACTCGTGCCACCACAGGATTGTTCTTTGGGACCATGCTCCCACCGACAAACTTCACCGCTCCAGCGCTGACAACGGAAGCTCTTAAGAAGTCGGTCTTTGATCGTCTCACCCCTGCCGCGGCTCCTCTCAACGAGTCGCCCAACGTCAACGCCTCGGTCTTCTCTAGATTGGGCCAGAAATCCTTCGAACCCATCATAGGACCTATGATCTCAGAGAAGGTTGCTTCTAAGAAAGTGGCCGCTCCTGTCCCAGAAGTCGTTAAGGCAGCTCCTCCGGCCAAAAGGTCGGTCTTTACAAGATTAACGGCTTCAGCTCCCGCTCCTACTGCCCAAAGGACATCGGTCTTTGACAGGATAATACCAACTGCGACCCCACACCCAGATAGAGGGCAAAACGAAACCATTCTTACCGCTGACCCTACACCGTCCGCTCGACACGCTCGACGTCGCCATTGGCGCCGAGTGAGGAAGGCTGGGGGCAACTCCCCCTCCGGGTTGACTCCATCGGCCCCGGTGGCAGAAGTTAATGCTGCTGTTCCAACTGGGAACAGCTTCGAAATGCTAAATAAGGTGCGAAGGAATTCGGCTACTGCAGTGCTGAAGAGGTCTCCCCCCCCATTAAAAAAGGTTGTGGAAATAAAACCCGAACAACCCCGATCTCCTCAACGGCTGTCTTCCAAAATCTATAAGGTTTGGCGGCAGGCCCGAGACTCGATCATCGATCCAAACTTTTCCCGCCAGCACAAGAAGCTGAAAATCCAACCGGAAGCTGGTCACCAGGCTAAACCCTAAAAGGCTGTTGATCAACTGACTCATAGAAGGAGGAGGCCAGAGAGAACCCCGCAGCATGCAACGACGGCTAAAAGCACTGAGCCCAGACGCCCTAAGTCTGGGGGCATGGTGGTGCACACTGTTTACATGGCGTCTGGAAAAGAGGAAAGCCGCACTTCTACGGGCCACCGACCGCTAACCCGATCCGTGACGAAAACCCAGGAACAGCAACAAAAGCTGCAAGAAATGATGAATGCTATGGCCGCGCTCACCGGGCCAAAAGAAAACCCAGAAACGTCCTCAGACGCATGCCGGGAGGAAGAAACCGATGCTGAATTCCTTCGCCGGACACTGGAGAAAAGGGACAAAGAGGCTGCTGAACAAGCGGCCAACATACAACGGATGGGCCTTCTCTTCCAAGATGTGATAGGAATGATGATCCAGCAGGACTTACCCGCCGAGGATCCCCCGATCGTTCTTGAAGACGACCGAGGAGAAACGTCAAATCCACCACCAGCCCTCTCAACGGCCAAGGAGGAGGCAATCTCTAAGGCTGACTTGGCTGACTACATAGCCCAGCAAATCCGGGTTCACCACGCGACTGAGGCAGCTGGTCAAGTCGTGAAGACGGGGCGGCCGTATCCGAGCTGGTACGACCAAATCAAATACCCGCAAGGCTATACGATACCAAAATTCCACGTGTATAAGGGGACCGGCAATCCCCATCAACATGTCGCCCAGTTTCGGACCCTCTGCGGTAACACCGGCGGTGATGATAAATTGTTGCTCCGCCAGTTCGTGGGCAGCTTATCAGAAACAGCGTTCGAATGGTATTCGGAACTCCCGAACGATTCTATCAAAACGTTTGCTGAAATGGAGTTGTTGTTCACTCAGCGATTTGCAAGTGCCAGCAAACGCACTCCAATAACTGCACTTATTAATGCCAGGGTAAAACCGGGCGAAACCTGGGTCCAGTACGCTATACGCTGGCGGAACTTGTGGTCGAGATGTGAGCAACGCATTGAGGAAGCACCTGCGGTGGGCATGTTCGTGGGAACTCTAGACCCTCACGCAACTATCTCCCAGTTTATGATGTTCTTTAAGCCAACCACATTCCAGGCTCTGATCGACAAGTTGGCTCAAATGGACCAGATGGGTCATAGACCACCTACACCGAAGTCGGAACCTCGGAACGACAAGGGTAAAGGGAGGGCAACCTTTGTTGCGAATGCCCAACAGCAACCTAACGCCCCGAAACCGGCAGATCAACTGGAGGAAAGGCGTCGGTATTATAACGAGAAGATGAAGCGTCCCTACTCGTTCCCATGGGACAAGACAAAACGGCTATTCGAGCTGGCAATACGCAACAGACTTATAAACCTGCCAAATCCAAGGCGACCGCCGCAACCCACCGAGGTGAATAACCCTAACTATTGCCCTTACCATCAGACGGTAGGCCATCCGATTGAAGATTGCTTCGTCTTCAAAGGATGGATTGAAGACCAGTACCTCCAGGGGAAGTTTGTACTGTCCGAAAAGTGGAAGGTGAACCCACCACAGCCGCATGCTCCTAGGAAAGCGGATACACCGGGGGCAACATGTTCTTTTATTGAAGAAGCTCCATGGGAGGTCGTGCTATCAACTAAAACCAAAAGAATGCTGAGAGACCTTCATGCGTGCCCTGCGATCGAATGGAAGGACCCTCTTGAACCTCAAATTGTCAAAGGAATGTTGAAGCCCCGCCCAATTACGAAGATTCGCGATAAGGGCCCAAATACTCACGCCCAACCGTCGAAATCCTCGAAGAAAAAGAAGAGGAAATCCAAGAAGCCCGTGAAGCTTGAAAACGAGCACACGAACTTGCAGAAGCAAATCGACGCGCTGGAAGAATACAATCAAAAGGCGCGAACTCCTGTCACACTGCAAGAGTTCCTCAACCACATCTTTCAAGAGGAAGATGATGGAGAGAGCTCGTCGGATGAATCCGAAGGATATGTGGCGAGTTGTAACGTAATCTCCCACTCGTTTACCGATGATGGGAAAACTCCCGGCACTAAGAAGCTGGAGGCAGAGCCTGTACCAGAGCGTGCATGGCCAACAGACGAAATGATCAACACTTTTCTAGACGAGATTCGTCTAAAATGTAAAGCAGACCAGGAGCGTGAAATGACCATGTCGGAAAGAGCCAAATGCGGGCGACTGAACGGAAGAGTTGAACTACCTCCGCCAGAGCGAAAGGCATCCAAAGTAGACAAGAAGATATTCAAGACGAAGAAAAGGTTTGCCAAAGCCATGTCAATGGGAATGAAGCTACCACCCTCGGAAGGAAACACACACTATGGGGTGGAGAGGCACCCTGACTATTGCGCATATCACCGGAAAGTCTCACACCCCACGGAGGAGTGCGACGCCTTTAAGATATGGTGGCAAGGATATGTCGCTCGTCGGCAACATGTTAAGCGCATGAAACGCAAAATCCGTCGGGAGCAAAGAAGTACTGTCGATGGGCACAACAGAACGACTGGCAACTGTTGCATGGTTAACGCCAGGGGGTCACAAGTTCTCACCTTTGGGAGCGACTCTGATGAAGAAATGGCTCTGGGCCCTCTCTTTAAAGAATATGTTTTGGGGAAAGAGGAGGAATCGGAGATCTGCGAGAACATTCAGCTGCGCAATCGCACACTCCCAGAAAAGAATCTCGGGCCCGGGAATAGAAAGGATAAGGGAAAGGAAAAGGTCACTGAAGATATCACTTTAGATGACCAAGTCACGAAAGAGCTGGCTACCAAAGACCCTCCTAGGAAGAGTAAAGTGGACTATAACATCCTCGCGCACCTAAGGAAGCTACCTTCTCAGCTTAGCATTCTCGATGCCCTCCTATTATCGAAAGAAGCGCGAGACTCACTAATTAAGGCGTTACAAGAACCCGAGCAATTCCAAGCCTTCCTCGCCACTGAAAAGATGAAGGATGAACTGGAGGAAGTGCATACGGCCGACGTCACTTTCGGTGATGAAGACCTCCTTCTCGGGACGTGCGACCACAACCGTCCCCTATATGTCTCCGGATACTGCCATGATATCAAGATAGGCAAGATCCTGGTGGATAATGGATCCTCCGTCAATCTCCTTAATGTTCGGGTGTTGAAGGAAATCTGCATGAGCGTGCAGCACCTCGCTCGTGACAAGATTACTATTTCCGGTTTCGATTCACAATCGTCACGGACTCTCGGATCTGTGATACTAACATTACGCTTTGGACTTCTCGTCACAGACATCAAATTCCATGTCATCGACGCCAAGACCTGCTACAACGCCTTGCTCGGCCGTCCTTGGCTACACGAGTACAATATCATCCCTTCTACACAACATCAGTGTATGAAGTACTTCAAGGATGGTTTCGAGTATACCGTAACAGGTGAGTTAAACCCATTTTCCGTGAATGAAGTCCGTAAATACGAAGATGCGAAGTACTTTTTGCCAGATTTCGAGGATACAGAAAGGTGTCGCAATCCGGAAAACAAAACCGCCGCCACCATCCCTATTTTCGGGAGCGATACCGAAGAAGAGGAAGAGATAGTTTATGCAGGGCCATCTCAACGCAACAACCTGGGGACACCCGCCCCCGTATTAGTCTTCGGAAGTGATTCAGAAGATGAAGTTAATGCTGTGTTCTCCAATCGGCTGCCGACACAAGCACCCCTTGGCGATGACCATAGTTTGCAAATCACCATGGTACCGCGAGAACACTACAAGGATCTCGACGCGCTTCAGGCTCACGATGTGCAGGACCTGCAAATATTCTACGTCCCTCCCAGACGAAGGGGTGAGAAAGTGATCCTATTTTACCGATCCTCAGAGTCGAAAATAGAGAAAGAGATCTGGCATGGCGCAGATACTACGCTCGACAGGCTCCAACCCATCCGTCTGCCCAGATACTATACGGAGGGATTAAAGAAGCTGTTGAAGCGCCAAGGAGTACCCTTAAAACAGGCTGTTCGGCAGGCTCGGTTCTACAACAAGATTTGGGATGTCCCCGGGACTCAACGCAAGTTGCCCAACGGGAAGATGGAAACACTCGGGCTTGGATACGCAAGAGCTGGAAAACGGGAACGAACTCACAGCAGCTACCCTATATATACCTTTGATGAAGAAGAGGACGCCCTGTCAGGAGATGCCAACCCTTCATTAAAACTAGACCCTGCGATTGAAACATCGAGTCCGTCGTTTGAAGAACGAACGAACAAGCCTATCAGGAAAACGGGTCAAAAAGCTCGGGAAAACCACAACCGCGAAATGGCCATCTACGAGAAGGCCAGGACGCAACGTCTATCTCAACGTGCTGCAAAAGGCAAAGACGCTTATCCTCGTCAATCCGTTGTACGAAAGGCCCGACGCAGAGACGAAAATAAATCAAAAAGCGGCTCGGGTTTGTCCCTCGTGAAGAAGATGAGTCGAGCGTATTCCTTCCCCCGAGACAAGACGGAGAGATTACTCAACCTCGCTATAAAACATCAAATGATCACGCTTCCAGAGTCTAGACATCCTGAGCAAGCTAGCAAGGTCTCTCATCCGAGTTATTGCTCTTATCACCGAACCATAGGACATCCTACCGAAGACTGCTTCACCTTCAAGAACTGGGTCGAGGACCAGTACCGACGGGGTAGATTCGCTTTATCCGACGGCTGGAAGGTAACGCCGCCGCGAAAGCATGAGCCCAAGGCCGCAAGAGCAGAACCGGGTCCACCTCAGTCCACGGAGCGGGTTCGCACTTGTTATACGATTACGATATTAGGGGAAGAGCCCGAGAACGTAGATGACCTTTACCGGTGCTTTGAGAACAGCGATGATGAGGTGATCTCGGAATTTCCGCCCGCTCCAAAAGAACTGGAAGATGGTATACATACTACTGCAGATAACCTCAAGAAGATTGAGTTGGGATCGGCAGACGACCCGCGACCGACATTTGTCAGCGAGCTGTTATCCGAAGAAAAGGTGGCTGCGTTAAAGAACGTGCTTCTACGGCATAAAGATTGCTTCGCATGGAACTACTCCGAGATGCCAGGATTGGATCCGGAGATTGCTGTGCATAGATTAGCAATATCCCCAGATATTAAGCTAGTCAAGCAGGCGCCAAGGAGGATGCGACTCGAGCTTGAAATGAGCATCAACGCCGAAGTCAAGAAGTTGATCGATTCTGGATTTATCCAAGAAGTCCAATATCCCGACTGGATTGCCAATATCGTCCCGGTAATGAAGAAGAATGGGACGGTACGCATATGCGTGGATTTCAGGGATCTCAATAAAGCCTGTCCAAAGGATGATTTCCCAGTACCAGTAACCGAGCTAATGATAGATAACACGTCAACTCACGAGGTTTTCTCCTTTATGGATGGTTCGTCAGGATACAATCAGATAAAGATGCATCCCGAAGACCAGAAGCATACCGCTTTCCGCACCCCTTTGGGTATATTTTGCTACAAGGTTATGCCCTTTGGTCTAAAGAACGCTGGTGCCACCTATCAAAGGGCCATGACAAAGATCTTCGATGACCTCATACATGACATCGTCGAGTGCTATATCGACGACCTCGTAGTAAAGAGCATGTCATACGAAGAGCATTTAAAGCATCTGGAGACTGTATTTCAACGCCTTCGGCAATATAATTTGAAAATGAATCCCCTCAAATGCGCGTTTGGAGTCTCCTCGGGCAAATTCCTAGGATTCATCGTTCGACACCGAGGTATTGAAATAGATCCGTCAAAGATTAAGGCGATCATGGAAATGCCTCCGCCAAGAACCCTCAAGCAGTTGCGGTCTCTCCAAGGGAAGCTCGCATACATCCGGCGGTTTATCGCTAATCTTTCGGGCAAATGCCGTCCTTACGGCCACCTGATGAAAAAGGGATCCCCATTCGTTTGGGATCATAAATGTCAAGGTGCACTAGACGAGATCAAGCAATACCTGCAGAACCCTCCGGTGTTGGCCGCACCGGTCAAGGGAAAACCCCTCATTCTTTATACGACCGCCCTCGAAGGTTCTTTAGGCGCATTATGGGCACAAGAGAACGATCAGGGGAAAGAGAGAGCACTCTACTACTTAAGTCGAGTTCTACTGGGGGCAGAAAGCAACTATTCCCCCATTGAAAAGCACTGCTTGGCATTGATCTTTGCAATAACAAAGCTTAGACATTACGCATTAGCACATGAAGTCCGTCTTATTTCGAAGGTGGACCCTCTCAAATATTTGATGTCGAGAGCCATACTGACGGGACGACTTGCTAAGTGGGCCCTGCTCTTGATGGAGTTCTCGATAACGTATCAACCTCTCAAGGCAGTGAAAGGCCAGGCCATTGCCGACTTCCTCGCCGAGCACCCGATACCGGCCAATTCCCCTCTGAACTGTGATTTGCCGGACGAGCATGCATTTGATGCGATTAGCGGTGGAACCACCCGATGGGAACTCTATTTCGATGGAGCGTCCTCCATAAAGAAACAGAAACAAGGTATCCCGATGATGAAATCAGGGATAGGCCTCATCTTTGCAACTCCACAAGGAGGGATAATGCGCTTCGCCTTCTCCTTAACAGAGCCGAGGACAAACAATGAAGCCGAATACGAAGCCTTGATAGCAGGCCTCGAGATCGCCATCGACATGGGAATTGAAGACCTCCTCATATACGGGGATTCTCAGCTGGTCGTCAGTCAAGTAAATGGTGACTACCAAACGTGCAAGCCGGAATTGGTAAAGTACGGCGAAAGGGTGCAACAACTATTGACCCAAATTCCCTCCTATACTTTGGAGAACATACCGCGCGCGGAAAACAGCAAAGCAGACGCGTTGGCTAAACTTGCTAAAGAACTGGCTGACGAGAACCTCGAAGACGTCAGAATCGTGGTACAAAGCCGTCGAGTGCTCGCCCCGGCAGAAATATCTCCGGAATCATGCGAAGAAAAGGGAACGACTGAGCAGACGACCCTACAAATAAAAGACCATGAGAAGGCCGAAGACTGGAGGGAAGTCTTCATAGACTACTTTAAGTCCCACCGAATGCCCGAAGAAGCGTCCTCAAGACATCAGCTCATGAAACGAGCTCTATCCTTCTCTTTCGTCAACGACATTCTATACAAGAGATCGTTTGATTCTCTATGGCTCAGATGCTTAGGACCTGACGAAGCAGAAAGAGTCATTCAGGAAGTTCATGACGGACTTTGCGGTTCTCACCAAGCAGGCCCAAAGATGAAGTTAAAAATTAAACGGATGGGTTATTACTGGCCCACGATGATCCAGGACTGCCTCGAGTATGCGAAGCAATGCCACTCATGCCAGATCCATGGAGACTTCATCCACCAACATCCGAATCCACTGCACCCGACGCTGGCTAGTTGGCCATTCGAAATGTGGGGGACTGACATAGTCGGCCCCATTGAGCCAGCATCATCCCGGGGACACCGCTTTATCCTGGCGACAACTGATTACTTCTCCAAATGGGCAGAAGCAGTACCACTGAAGGAAGTGAAGACGGAGAATATCCTCCATTTCTTCAAGATGCACGTCATCTATCGGTTTGGGACCCCACGGCGGATTATCTCCGATAACGGGCCGGCCTACCGAAGCCATAAGATTAGCCGCTTCGCACAGCAGCACAATATAGACTGGAGATATTCTTCGGTATACAATCCACGAGCTAACGGTCTGGCCGAGGCTTTCAATAAGACCTTGACGAAGATCATAAAAAAGACCGTCTCCAGGAATAAGAGAGACTGGCACGAAAGGCTGCAAGAAGCCCTTTGGGCTTATCGAACTACATTCAAGACGGCCACAAACACAACGCCGTACGCGTTGGTATTTGGGACAGAAGCAGTGCTCCCCCTCGAGATAGAGTTACCCTCTCTACGAGTAGCAGTCCACCACGAGCTGACGAACGAAGAAAATGCTCACCTTCGGCTTGAGGAGCTTGATGCCCTCGACGAAACCCGGCTCATAGCGCAACAACATCTAGAAGCCTACAAAGCAAAGATGACGCGCTCGTACGAGCGATTGACCAGGCCGAGGACATTCCGCCAAGGCGAACTCGTACTAGTGGTCAAAAGACCTATGATCCCCAATCGTGCCAAGCGGGGAAAATTTGAGCCAAACTATGAAGGCCCGTACATCATAGACAAGGTCTACCAGGGTGGAGCCTACCTACTCATGGACATGCACGGTGAAAGGCCTTTCAGGCCAATAAACGGCCGCTTCTTGAAGAAATACCACGCTTAATAAGCTGCAGACTAGGTCAATGATGGATGACGACGACTATGTCCGCTCACTATCTTCCTAGGCTCAGACTTTACAAGCAGCAGCCGGCCTTCCTATAACGACGGACCGAAACGTCCTTAAACTATCGACGGACCGAAACGTCCTTAAACTAACAGCGGACCGAAACTTCCTTAAACTATCGACGGACCGAAACGTCCCTAAACTACTACCGCAACGACCTTAGGTTGACGAGATGGATAAATAAAGAAAAAAGAAGATAAAAAAAAATGATAAAAAAAAAAAACGGTATGTCCGTAAGCAAAATGGGCACGGATGAAAACCCGAAAAGGGCTCCGTGAGTAAAAACAGCAGGGCTGCCGGCAAGTGTTCGTGAAAACCCGAAAGGGCGCGACCTTGTAAAAAAAAAAAAAGAAGAGTAAAAATGATATAAATAAAAAAAACGGTATGTCTATAAGCAAAACGGGCACGGATGAAAACCCGAAAGGGCTCCGTGAGTAAAAACAGCAGGACTACCGGCGAGTGTTTGTGAAAACCCGAAAGGGCGCAACCTCGTTAAAGGACACTTACAGAGTCCTCTCGACCTTGTAAGGAGAAACCACCTGCGTGAGATCCTTACGACTCACAAAGGAGCAGCATACTTAGGGATCCTCACGATTCCTAAGGAGAAAATACACTTACGAGATCCTCACGACTCGTAAGGAGAATTCTCTTATGGGACCCTCACGGCTCATGAGATTTGAAAGTCTTAAGTTACAGAAACTTGAACCTGTTCTTAAGCAAATCCTCCACAACCTCCGATATTGCCCTACAAGAGGCTCAATACTGACCCTTGTATACAATCCACGGGCGCGAATAAACATTTCCCCAGCAAAATCCAACCCTTGTAGGTCCCCTCGACCCATAAGGAGAAAACCCTCTTGTAGGATCCTTACGACTTACAGAGGAACATACACTTAGGAATCCTCACGATCCCTAAGGAGAAAATACACCTGCAAGATCCTCACGACTTGTAGGGAGAAATACCTTTGTGAGACCCTTACGGCTCATGAAGTCAAAAGCCTTAGTCGACAGGACCTTAACCCTGTTTGCTAAGCCACCTTTGTTCAACATCGACAGAGGCAAATGATGATTCGCTCCTGGCAATATCCCAGTTGCAGCGATGCTGACGCCTAAACCGGTATCAAATTCCAAGTCCTGTTATGGCAAATGATGATTCGCTCCTGGCAATATTCCAGTTGTAGCGATGCTGATGCTGAGATTGGCACCAGATTCCAAATTCCACACTCGCAAAAAAAAAATATAGCGAGCCATACGTGCATACGAAATAGTCGAAATGATGGGGCAACTTGCAATAAAAATCAGCAAGTAAAAAAATGTATGCATGAAAAATAGCCGAAACGATTGGGCAACTCGCAATAAAAAGCAGCGAGTAAAAGTAAAAAAAAAAAATAGCCGAAATGATTGGGCACCGCGAAAATAGCCGAAATGATAGGGCAATCGCGACCTTCGCGATATAAAAGCTGAAATGATAGAGCATCGCGGAAAAAGAAATAAAATAAAAGTGAAATCCTCGCCCTACAGGTGATGTTACATCTATCCCTGTATACAATCTAGGGGCGCAAACAAAGAAGGGATCATACTCCTCCCCCAGGTTTCATCATAACAAGAAGCCAAATCTCGACGGTTCACAGATAGCCTAAAGATCATCCCAATACTCGTCTCGTAACAACGGGCACAACTTCAAGCTAAGCGGAACAGCGGCAACTCCCAGTTCCATGGCTCGGTGGTATACATATCGCCAACAGTCAAACCTCCATTCCGTGAAGTACGGATACAATCGATAAAATTCCTGGTTACGTGGAACGCGGACAATGTCACTCTTTGACCTCGTGGAAAACGTCCAGAGCGGATCCTGGTCCTCGCAGAGCATGGCAGTGAACCCGTGCGAAGCATCCAGAGCGGAGCCTAGTCCTCGCCTAACGCGGCAGTGAACCCGTGTGAAGCATCTAGTGCAAAATTCCTGGTTACGTGGAACACGGATAATGTCACTTTTTGACCCCGTGGAAAACGTCCAGAGCGGAGCCTAGTCCTCGCCTAACGCGGCAGTGAACCCGTGTGAAGCATCTAGTGCAAAATTCCTGGTTACGTGGAACACGGATAATGTCACTTTTTGACCCCGTGGAAAACGTCCAGAGCGGAGCCTAGTCCTCGCCTAACGCGGCAGTGAACCCGTGTGAAGCATCTAGTGCAAAATTCATGGTTACGTGGAACGCGGATAATGTCACTTTTTGACCCCGTGGAAAACGTCCAGAGCGGATCCTGGTCCTCGCAGAGCATGGCAGTGAACCCGTGCGAAACGTCCAGAGCGGAGCCTAGTCCTCGCCTAACGCGGCAGTGAACCCGTGTGAAGCATCTAGTGCAAAATTCCTGGTTACGTGGAACGCGGATAATGTCACTTTTTGACCCCGTGGAAAACGTCCAGAGCGGAGCCTAGTCCTCGCCTAACGCGGCAGTGAACCCGTGTGAAGCATCTAGTGCAAAATTCCTGGTTACGTGGAACGTGGATAATGTCACTTTTTGACCCCGTGGAAAACGTCCAGAGCGGATCCTGGTCCTCGCAGAGCATGGCAGTGAACCCGTGCGAAGCATCTAGAGCGGAGCCTAGTCCTCGCCTAATGCGGCAGTGAACCCGTGTGAAGCATCTAGTGCAAAATTCCTAGTTACGTGGAACGCGGATAATGTCACCCTTTGACCCCGTGGGAAACGTCCAGAGCGGAGCCTAGTCCTCGCCAAGCGCGGCAGTGAACCCGTGTGAAGCATCCAGAGCAAATACAAGACTGTGGAGTCCTTAAAATCCATGGACTATGACGTCCTTAACCTTGACCGTGATGTCTTAAAACTAACAATCAACCACCCCGATTCCCAACGAATTTTGCCTTGGTTTAAGGGTACATCTCTTCACTCCTTTGATGCCCGGCGTTGTAATTCCTCAACGTCTTCAAAGAGGTGATGGGTCCCTGCAACCAAACACCGGACTGTGGAGTCCCTAAATCCACGGACTATGAGGTCCTTAACCTTGACCGTGATGTCTTAAAACTAACAGCGGACTGTGGAGTCCTTAAATCCACGGACTATGAGGTCCTTAACCTTGACTGCGATGTCTTAAAACTAACAGCGGACTGTGGAGTCCTTAAATCCCCGGACTATGAGGTCCTTAACCTTGACCGTGACGTCTTTAAACTACGATACCTTGAGAGATCCCTGATTCCGTGAAACGCGGATAAGGATGATCACATCCGGCACTTGCAGGCCCTCACGACCTGTAAGGAAGAAAAACTCTCTTGTGAGATCCTTACGACCCTCAAGGGAAAACCCGCTTAAGGATCCTCACGATCTTTAAGAAGAACTCACACCTATGGGATCCTCTCGACCTGTAAGGAGAAAAACTCCTCATGAGACCCTTGTGGCTCGTAAAAAGCAAAAGTCTTAAGGGAGCAGATCTTAACCCTGAGTCCCGAGCCACTGCTGTCCTGCAAGGAGATCAAGATAGAATATCCACAGAATACATTCAATGAAAAGGAGACACACCATTTAGAAGAAAAATGTATCTTTTATTCATAAACCAAAACGGGTACAAAGTACAATTTATGGAAGAAACAAAAAGAAAATACTCTCATCCATGAGTATGTACAAAAAGGAAGGAAAAGATACAAATGTCTCAAGCCGGCGGGCGATTCAGCAGCTCGGTTAGCTCATCCTGCTTTTGCTGAGCCACGGCTTCATGACGCAAGATCTCCAGAAGACGAGCCTCCGCTTGAGCTTGCTGAGCCTGATACGAAGCAAGCCGGGCTTCAAGCTCTTTCTCAGTGGCCTTATGAGCCTCGACCCTCTCACGGGTGAACGTGACAGCTTTGTCTCGAGCCACCACTTCTTTGATGAACTCCTGAAGCAACCGTCAGAGTTCATACACTTGGTTGGCCCTGGTGATAAGGGTAGCGTGAAGCTCGCTCAGCGCCTTGGAAGCTAGCTCCCTCTCCGAAAATTTATGGCCGAGCCTTTTTCTCGCATAACGATATGTTCGCTACGTGGCCACGTAAGCTCGCTTTCGTGACCGCGGCCTTGCAAACATGACATTTACAAGACCATATAAATGGGCTTCCGATCGACAGCAATAATCGATCCAGAACGCGCTCACACAACCCGGTATGAAAAGCAACGAAAAAACTTTCCGACGATTATCCTATCAAGTATGTGCTCGCAATCATATGAACATCCGAAAAAGAAGTAAAATTCGCAGCTTTAATGTGCACGCGACATGACAACAGTATTGATAATTGAAGAAAATTTTCATAAAAGGAACACAAAATTTATTCATGCAAGCGGAAACATACATACGAGTACCGAGCCTACATGGAAGTTCAACATAAAGCATACAAAAAGGAGGGACTAATTTAAAAAGGTTCTACACTAACGGAAAAGATCACCAAACACGGGATCAACGGCACAGGGGTTGATGAAGCAAAGGACAAAATTCTCCATCTCTCTCCCCGCTTTCTCCAGCACATCGAAGCGACGATTCTCGCGAGAAGTCGCTCCCCATCGGTTGGTGCCATGTTCGTCCGCGAATGCAAACATAATAGCTCGCCGGGCCTTTATCTCGCTCAGCAGATGAATTGAGCAGTCATTCAGAGCTTGAGTAATCAAGCATGCTTCATGAAAACCCTCGAGCTTTTCTTCCGCCGCATCAAGCATCGCCAGGGTCATCTCTGCCGGGTGAGGAGGAATGTCGGCAAGCACGGCCATGAGGATCATCCGGAGCCAGAGAGAACCCATCGGGAGGGGAGACCCCCTACGGATCGAGAGTTCATGCATGGCTGAGTCGCATTCGTTGTCGGTAAGGAGGGGGTCCACCAACCGAGCAGCAAAGCGGGGGATCATCTCCTCAAGAGGAACTTCCCACGGCTGTCGACGAGCATGAGGGCGATTACAAGCCATGGCACTCGTTTCTCCCTCAAGAAAAAAAAAATATATATGATATGAATCTCTCTGTGAAAGGAAAAGAAGGCTATAGCCTCATATATAATGAAGTGCATTAAGTGCTGTGCGCGGAAAATCTTGCATGGTGAAATTATTCCCAAGGCCTAAAAAAGAAAAGGCACCGAAAATCAAGGAGATGGAACTATTTCCAAGGCCCCTTTTTTCGGCCCCTAACATTATGCACTGAAGATATGGCATGAGGAAAATCTTGTGAACAGCCACATCAAAGGATCCCACGTGTAGAACACGTGAGGCCTAAACCTGACGTGCATTTAAAAGGAAAATATGGAGTGGCACCTTGCATGTTAAAAAGCACAAACAACAATACTAGCAAAATAATAAAATCTCAGAGAAAAAGCATGCAAACATACAAGGACACAACAAAACTTATCATCCAGACTTCAAGAAGGCGATACAAAATAAAAAGGAAAACTTTTACAATGGTAAGGCTTCAGACGCGGGGCATGGGTTGAGAAACTCGAAATTAACTTTATTCAAGATCTTCCAAGCATTTCGAACCTCCCGAGTATGCTTTCTCTCACGGTCACAAGCATCGGGGTCCCCGCGGATGTCCTCTACCCTCCGGTAGGCGCCCAGTATGGCTGATTGCTGAAAAATCTGATGAAGGAGATCAATAAGATTATCCCGCCTTCTCTTTGAGATCAAGCCCATAAGGTACACCGAATGCACCTTATCCTCGGCAGTGTCCAAGGCCCCGAGCGGTATGCCGGCGCAAAAGAGAGGGAGAGCCTCCCTGATCGCAAGCACGATCAGCCTCAGAAGAGAAGAGCGACGGGGGAGTAGCCTATGGTTGTACTCGTCGAAGCGGCTCATGATCTCGGCACACTGAGCATCAGTGAACTCCTGGTTCTGACTGCGGCCCAGCGCACAAATATTCCCATAGGAAATGATCTCGTCAAGACGGTACAGATGGGCATCCATGGTACCTAAAATAAAAGTCATGAGATTCATTACAAAGCCCCCAGTGCATTAATTGCAGGAAGAACAACCTCGGGCCAAGAGACCCCAGGAAGCCTCTGTGTGAAGAAATCGAGTTCTTCGTTGGAATTAAATTCCTTATTAAGAAAAGGGAATTAAATTCCCAGAAACATTTTTGGATGGAATTAAATTCCATGGATCTGAAACGCTATCTCCCCAAAGATCATCTAAACCCTAAGAGATTTACAGTTGAAAGATTAAACAGTTTCATGTTCTTATGGAAAATATGAAGAAAGAAGGGTAAAAACCCTTGTTTTGGATTTAAAATCCAGGGAAATGTGAAGGTCCATCGTTGTCCAAGAACATTACCTGAGGAAAAAGGATTCCTTTTGAACAGAGTTAAACTCTGAAGATTGTTTCAAGACAGAGAACTAAGCTCTGGAAGAAGAGGATTAAATTCTCAGAAAAAGTTCTCAGAAGAAGAAGATGAACAAAGTGAAGGCTCTTATGAAGAGACAGAGGTATTTATAGAAGACAATGAAAACGCTTCGTCTCCCCAGATCCCTAGAGGAATCCAACGGTCACAAGAGGTGACAGCGTTGCACTCACGTGCAGACACGTGAGAACAACGCTGTGGGGGCATTTGTTTCCTGATTTAAAATCAGGAAAGCTTCTGGGAAAAGCTTCAAAAAGGGGTCACGTGTTGGCACGTGACACCTAAAAGGCATCATCAAGTCAAGTTCAGTTTCCTGACTACGCTGAAGAAAATGGGCTTCGGAAAGAGTCACGTGCTCCCACGTGACCAGGGTCACGTGGCGACACGTGACATTTAAATGCAAGCGTCAAAGGCACACAAGTTCTCTGATCAAGTCAAGAAAAGGCTTCAGAAGAGGTCACGTGTTCCCACGTGACCAGGGTCACGTGTTGGCACGTGACGTTCAAGACAGCAGACTCGTTCTCCAGACGAACCAAGGAAAGAGAGTTCAAACAAGGGTCACGTGCTCACACGTGACCAGGAGTCACGTGGTGGCACGTGACGCTTAAGCAACGATCAGAAGACAGAGCGCAAAAGAAAGGAAAAGGCTCATTCCAAAGGGGGTCACGTGCCCACACGTGACCATGGGTCACGTGGTCACACGTGACCGGCTTTCAAAGCCCATTGTGTTAACAGAATTAAATTCTAAAGGAAATTCAAATCTTTCCAAAGGAAAGCAACTATCTGGAACCAATCAAATTAAAGATTCAGAGGTGATGAAATATCATCTATCTATGGGAAAATCTCGGGTTTGGAAAGATTTCCCCATTAAATCTAACCAAAATAACAAAGGAGAATCTCTGGATTTAAAATCCAATGGTGAATAAAATTCACCTAATAATCCAACGGCCCAAAATGAATGATGAATGCAAATCAAATCTCAATGAAGATTCGTCAAAAACTGATTGATTCGGCTGCTTCTCCTATAAATAGGAGCCAAGAGACACAGAGAAAAGGATACATACGCAGAGAAAAAAAAAGAAAAAAGGAGGAGAGCTTTGATACTTTGAAAAGACTCGGATCTTCTGCAAAAAACCCTAGGTAAGAAAGGGAAGGCCTTTTGAAAGAAAGAGAATTTAATTCTCAACAGAGTTTAACTCTGATAATGTAAAAACAGAAGAACATATTTCTTCTCTCTTTGATGGAGGACCTGCAAAGTGCACATCTCCCCTTAAGGTTGAGAATTTAATTCTCAATGGGTTGAGATCCTGCCATGCAGATCCAAAACATGGAGAAGGAATACAAGCACGAGAATTTAATTCTCACAGAACTATAGGAATTTAATTCCTTTAAAATAAAAGTAAGGGCTTGACCCTATATCATGGGAATTTAATTCCTTCAGAACAAAAAAGAAACAGGGTTTAACCCTAATTAAGAACCTAGTTCTGTTGAAGCAGCGGGAATTTAATTCCCTTAATCATAATTTAACAGAGGATGGAAGTTTAAACTCCTTAAAAACTTTTATTAGGGTTTAACCCTATTCAGCCCTTCACGTATATGAGGAATTTAATTCCTACAGAAAATTCAGAGTTAAACTCTATTCCAGAAAACAAAGTCTTCGAAAGGAAGTAGGAATTTAATTCCTCTGAAATTTACAGTTCGAGGAATTTAATTCCTGAAAGAAGATTAACAAAGCCTCTAAACAAAATACATGGAGGCAGGGTCACGTGTCATCACGTGACCCCCCAAGAGATCTACAGAAAGCCCCTTTGAGGCAGCACCCCACGTGACCCACGTGACCCTCGGCAGAAGCTCTAATACATAGGCATTTGAATGCCCATCACGTGATGGCACGTGATGCTCTGAAAGACACGATAATCTCAGAATAAATGAAGGGAGGGCGCTCTCACGTGCTGCCACGTGACCCCTCTTGCCTTAGTGTTCAACACTAAATAAAAAGCTTTATCTGCAGTGTTCAACACTGATTACCTTAGTGTTTAAACATTAACCTGAGATCTTCATCTGCAGTGTTCAACACTGATCTGTTTTAGTGTTTAACACTAATTTGAAAAGCCTTGTTGCTGGTGTTTAACACCAATTATCTCTTAGTGTTAAACACTAACTTGTCAACCCCATTCCCAGTGTTCAACACTGACTGCTCTGTAGTGTTTAACACTATGCTTTGGCCCAATTGGCCTAAACGGATAGAGGCAAAGCCTCTCCTGATTGGACTTAGCCCAAGATGGCCATAAGTCCTCAATTGGTGATTAACTGGTCCAATGGACTCATAACATAATTAATTCGTCTTGACCCCAAATTGGGCCAAGGGCTATTTAATCCACTCCGGTTCTAGGGTACATCTCGTCACTCCTTTGATACTTGGCATTGTAATCCCTCAATGTCTTCAAAGAGGTGACGGGTCCCGACGACCACACATTGATATGGACTGTGGGGTCCTTAAACTCATGTCTAATGCAAATTCCTGGTTACGTGGAACACGGATAATGTCACTCTTTGACCCCGTGGAAAACGTCCAGAGCGGAGCCTGGTCCTCGCCAAGTACGGCAGTGAACCCGTGTGAAGCATCCAGAGCATAGCGGACTGTGGAGTCCTTAAACCCATGGACTACGACGTCCTTAACCTTGACCGAGATGTCTTAAAACTAACAATGGACTGTGGGGTCCTCAAACCAATGGACTACGACGTCCTTAACCTTGACCGAGATGTCTTAAAACTAACAATGGACCGCAATGTCCTTAAACTACCCATGGACCGCAATGTCCTTAAACTACCCATGGACCGTAATGTCCTTAAACTAGAACAATAGAGCCCCGCATGCTCTTTTGTCGGATCTAAACGGTCCCGTTTAAGTTGATCTTAGCCTCAAAGATGGCTAACGTATCCTTAAACCTTCAAACAGAGTGGACTATAAATCCCCCCAATTAACTCTGGCTCGAGGGTACATCCCTGAACTACTCTGACATCCGTCGTTGTAATCCTTCAACGTCGTCAGAGAGGTGATGGGTCCCGACGGCCATACATTCATGGACCACTATGTCCCTAAACTGGAACATTAGAGTCCAAACGCTCTTTTGTCGGATCTAAACGATCCCGTTAAGTTGATCTTAGTCACAAAGTTAGACTAACGTATCTTTAACAAACGTTTGAGTTGATCTTAGCCTCAAGTATGGCTGACGTATCCTCAAACCAAACCCCCCCAAACCCAAATCTAAGATAATACGGATTTGGACTAGTCCACGCCCTACGGGCGACGACATAACTCAGTCTCCGTAAACAATCCACGGGCAACAAAATACAAAACAGACACCCACGACACGAAGTGACCATCTGGAGAAGAAGAAAGTTGTTACCGCAATGCGGTAGCGTAATTAACTGCAGGGGCTTGCGCCTGCAGGGAAGAGCGTCCCCACAATCAAAAACCCCTCAAACGAGGGGGAATCTGACGAAGTCTGCTACATCGGACGCATCCGTCTAAACCTTCGATACGTGGTGCCATAAATCAACTTGGCATCTTCGAAGAGGTGGACGGATAGCACCAATTAGCATCTGCCCCGAATCTCAGGCAAGACGCTGTGTCGCGCCGTCTTTCGGAGGGGAACAGATTCTGGCACGCCCGGTGGGACCTTTTCCTCTTTCCACTCCACACTTCGTGTGTCGTGACTCGCGAACCAATCGCGGTTCGCTAATGGTTGCCCTTGGGTTTCAAGATACTAAGAATTGGCGTCTCGCTTATTGCAGAAAGCAAAGGATCGATGGCTTCTACTTCCATGAAATTCTCCAACTGCTCAGACTGCAATTGCAACCAACGCTCTGCCTCGCCAGGAGGTATAGCTTACGGACCCCAAGCTGCTTCGCTATTCACAATGCCCGTGGAACAGGTCACTCGTGCCACCACAGGATTGTTCTTTGGGACCATGCTCCCATCGACAAACTTCACCGCTCCAGCGCTGACAACGGAAGCTCTTAAGAAGTCGGTCTTTGATCGTCTCACCCCTGCCGCGGCTCCTCTCAACGAGTCGCCCAACGTCAACGCCTCGGTCTTCTCTAGATTGGGCCAGAAATCCTTCGAACCCATCATAGGACCTATGATCTCAGAGAAGGTTGCTTCTAAGAAAGTGGCCGCTCCTGTCCCAGAAGTCGTTAAGGCAGCTCCTCCGGCCAAAAGGTCGGTCTTTACAAGATTAACGGCTTCAGCTCCCGCTCCTACTGCCCAAAGGACATCGGTCTTTGACAGGATAATACCAACTGCGACCCCACACCCAGATAGAGGGCAAAACGAAACCATTCTTACCGCTGACCCTACACCGTCCGCTCGACACGCTCGACGTCGCCATTGGCGCCGAGTGAGGAAGGCTGGGGGCAACTCCCCCTCCGGGTTGACTCCATCGGCCCCGGTGGCAGAAGTTAATACTGCTGTTCCAACTGGGAACAGCTTCGAAATGCTAAATAAGGTGCGAAGGAATTCGGCTACTGCAGTGCTGAAGAGGTCTCCCCCCCATTAAAAAAGGTTGTGGAAATAAAACCCGAACAGCCCCGATCTCCTCAACGGCTGTCTTCCAAAATCTATAAGGTTTGGCGGCAGGCCCGAGACTCGATCATCGATCCAAACTTCTCCCGCCAGCACAAGAAGCTGAAAATCCAACCGGAAGCTGGTCACCAGGCTAAACCCTAAAAGGCTGTTGATCAACTGACTCATAGAAGGAGGAGGCCAGAGAGAACCCCGCAGCATGCAACGACGGCTAAAAGCACTGAGCCCAGACGCCCTAAGTCTGGGGGCATGGTGGTGCACACTGTTTACATGGCGTCTGGAAAAGAGGAAAGCCGCACTTCTACGGGCCACCGACCGCTAACCCGATCCGTGACGAAAACCCAGGAACAGCAACAAAAGCTGCAAGAAATGATGAATGCTATGGCCGCGCTCACCGGGCCAAAAGAAAACCCAGAAACGTCCTCAGACGCACGCCGGGAGGAAGAAACCGATGCTGAATTCCTTCGCCGGACACTGGAGAAAAGGGACAAAGAGGCTGCTGAACAAGCGGCCAACATACAACGGATGGGCCTTCTCTTCCAAGATGTGATAGGAATGATGATCCAGCAGGACTTACCCGCCGAGGATCCCCCGATCGTTCTTGAAGACGACCGAGGAGAAACGTCAAATCCACCACCAGCCCTCTCAACGGCCAAGGAGGAGGCAATCTCTAAGGCTGACTTGGCTGACTACATAGCCTAGCAAATCCGGGTTCACCACGCGACTGAGGCAGCTGGTCAAGTCGTGAAGACGGGGCGGCCGTATCCGAGCTGGTACGACCAAATCAAATACCCGCAAGGCTATACGATACCAAAATTCCACGTGTATAAGGGGACCGGCAATCCCCATCAACATGTCGCCCAGTTTCGGACCCTCTGCGGTAACACCGGCGGTGATGATAAATTGTTGCTCCGCCAGTTCGTGGGCAGCTTATCAGAAACAGCGTTCGAATGGTATTCGGAACTCCCGAACGATTCTATCAAAACGTTTGCTGAAATGGAGTTGTTGTTCACTCAGCGATTTGCAAGTGCCAGCAAACGCACTCCAATAACTGCACTTATTAACGCCAGGGTAAAACCGGGCGAAACCTGGGTCCAGTACGCTATACGCTGGCGGAACTTGTCGTCGAGATGTGAGCAACGCATTGAGGAAGCACCTGCGGTGGGCATGTTCGTGGGAACTCTAGACCCTCACGCAACTATCTCCCAGTTTATGATGTTCTTTAAGCCAACCACATTCCAGGCTCTGATCGACAAGTTGGCTCAAATGGACCAGATGGGTCATAGACCACCTACACCGAAGTCGGAACCTCGGAACGACAAGGGTAAAGGGAGGGCAACCTTTGTTGCGAATGCCCAACAGCAACCTAACGCCCCGAAATCGGCAGATCAACTGGAGGAAAGGCGTCGGTATTATAACGAGAAGATGAAGCGTCCCTACTCGTTCCCACGGGACAAGACGAAACGGCTATTCGAGCTGGCAATACGCAACAGACTTATAAACCTGCCAAATCCAAGGCGACCGCCGCAACCCACCGAGGTGAATAACCCTAACTATTGCCCTTACCATCAGACGGTAGGCCATCCGATTGAAGATTGCTTCGTCTTCAAAGGATGGATTGAAGACCAGTACCTCCAGGGGAAGTTTGTACTGTCCGAAAAGTGGAAGGTGAACCCACCCCAGCCGCATGCTCCTAGGAAAGCGGATACACCGGGGGCAACATGTTCTTTTATTGAAGAAGCTCCATAGGAGGTCGTGCTATCAACTAAAACCAAAAGAATGCTGAGAGACCTTCATGCGTGCCCTGCGATCGAATGGAAGGACCCTCTTGAACCTCAAATTGTCAAAGGAATGTTGAAGCCCCGCCCAATTACGAAGATTCGCGATAAGGGCCCAAATACTCACGCCCAACCGTCGAAATCCTCGAAGAAAAAGAAGAGGAAATCCAAGAAGCCCGTGAAGCTTGAAAACGAGCACACGAACTTGCAGAAGCAAATCGACGCGCTGGAAGAATACAATCAAAAGGCGCGAACTCCTGTCACACTGCAAGAGTTCCTCAACCACATCTTTCAAGAGGAAGATGATGGAGAGAGCTCGTCGGATGAATCCGAAGGATATGTGGCGAGTTGTAACGTAATCTCCCACTCGTTTACCGATGATGGGAAAACTCCCGGCACTAAGAAACTGGAGGCAGAGCCTGTACCAGAGCGTGCATGGCCAACAGACGAAATGATCGACACTTTTCTAGACGAGATTCGTCTAAAATGTAAAGCAGACCAGGAGCGTGAAATGACCACGTCGGAAAGAGCCAAATGCGGGCGACCGAACGGAAGAGTTGAACTACCTCCGCCAGAGCGAAAGGCATCCAAAGTAGACAAGAAGATATTCAAGACGAAGAAAAGGTTTGCCAAAGCCATGTCAATGGGAATGAAGCTACCACCCTCGGAAGGAAACACACACGATGGGGTGGAGAGGCACCCTGACTATTGCGCATATCACCGGAAAGTCTCACACCCCATGGAGGAGTGCGACGCCTTTAAGATATGGTGGCAAGGATATGTCGCTCGTCGGCAACATGTTAAGCGCATGAAACGCAAAATCCGTCGGGAGCAAAGAAGTACTGTCGATGGGCACAACAGAACGACTGGCAACTGTTGCATGGTTAACGCCAGGGGGTCACAAGTTCTCACCTTTGGGAGCGACTCTGATGAAGAAATGGCTCTGGGCCCTCTCTTTAAAGAATATGTTTTGGGGAAAGAGGAGGAATCGGAGATCTGCGAGAACATTCAGCTGCGCAATCGCACACTCCCAGAAAAGAATCTCGGGCCCGGGAATAGAAAGGATAAGGGAAAGGAAAAGGTCACTGAAGATATCACTTTAGATGACCAAGTCACGAAAGAGCTGGCTACCAAAGACCCTCCTAGGAAGAGTAAAGTGGACTATAACATCCTCGCGCACCTAAGGAAGCTACCTTCTCAGCTTAGCATTCTCGATGCCCTCCTATTATCGAAAGAAGCGCGAGACTCACTAATTAAGGCGTTACAAGAACCCGAGCAATTCCAAGCCTTCCTCGCCACTGAAAAGATGAAGGATGAACTGGAGGAAGTGCATACGGCCGACGTCACTTTCGGTGATGAAGACCTCCTTCTCGGGACGTGCGACCACAACCGTCCCCTATATGTCTCCGGATACTGCCATGATATCAAGATAGGCAAGATCCTGGTGGATAATGGATCCTCCGTCAATCTCCTTAATGTTCGGGTGTTGAAGGAAATCTGCATGAGCGTGCAGCACCTCGCTCGTGACAAGATTACTATTTCCGGTTTCGATTCACAATCGTCACGGACTCTCGGATCTGTGATACTAACATTACGCTTTGGACTTCTCGTCACAGACATCAAATTCCATGTCATCGACGCCAAGACCTGCTACAACGCCTTGCTCGGCCGTCCTTGGCTACACGAGTACAATATCATCCCTTCTACACAACATCAGTGTATGAAGTACTTCAAGGATGGTTTCGAGTATACCGTAACAGGTGAGTTAAACCCATTTTCCGTGAACGAAGTCCGTAAATACGAAGATGCGAAGTACTTTTTGCCAGATTTCGAGGATACAGAAAGGTGTCGCAATCCGGAAAACAAAACCGCCGCCACCATCCCTATTTTCGGGAGCGATACCGAAGAAGAGGAAGAGATAGTTTATGCAGGGCCATCTCAACGCAACAACCTGGGGACACCCGCCCCCGTATTAGTCTTCGGAAGTGATTCAGAAGATGAAGTTAATGCTGTGTTCTCCAATCGGCTGCCGACACAAGCACCCCTTGGCGATGACCATAGTTTGCAAATCACTATGGTACCGCGAGAACACTACAAGGATCTCGACGCGCTTCAGGCTCACGATGTGCAGGACCTGCAAATATTCTACGTCCCTCCCAGACGAAGGGGTGAGAAAGTGATCCTATTTTACCGATCCTCAGAGTCGAAAATAGAGAAAGAGATCTGGCATGGCGCAGATACTACGCTCGACAGGCTCCAACCCATCCGTCTGCCCAGATACTATACGGAGGGATTAAAGAAGCTGTTGAAGCGCCAAGGAGTACCCTTAAAACAGGCTGTTCGGCAGGCTCGGTTCTACAACAAGATTTGGGATGTCCCCGGGACTCAACGCAAGTTGCCCAACGGGAAGATGGAAACACTCGGGCTTGGATACGCAAGAGCTGGAAAACGGGAACGAACTCACAGCAGCTACCCTATATATACCTTTGATGAAGAAGAGGACGCCCTGTCAGGAGATGCCAACCCTTCATTAAAACTAGACCCTGCGATTGAAACATCGAGTCCGTCGTTTGAAGAACGAACGAACAAGCCTATCAGGAAAACGGGTCAAAAAGCTCGGGAAAACCACAACCGCGAAATGGCCATCTACGAGAAGGCCAGGACGCAACGTCTATCTCAACGTGCTGCAAAAGGCAAAGACGCTTATCCTCGTCAATCCGTTGTACGAAAGGCCCGACGCAGAGACGAAAATAAATCAAAAAGCGGCTCGGGTTTGTCCCTCGTGAAGAAGATGAGTCGAGCGTATTCCTTCCCCCGAGACAAGACGGAGAGATTACTCAACCTCGCTATAAAACATCAAATGATCACGCTTCCAGAGTCTAGACATCCTGAGCAAGCTAGCAAGGTCTCTCATCCGAGTTATTGCTCTTATCACCGAACCATAGGACATCCTACCGAAGACTGCTTCACCTTCAAGAACTGGGTCGAGGACCAGTACCGACGGGGTAGATTCGCTTTATCCGACGGCTGGAAGGTAACGCCGCCGCGAAAGCATGAGCCCAAGGCCGCAAGAGCAGAACCGGGTCCACCTCAGTCCACGGAGCGGGTTCGCACTTGTTATACGATTACGATATTAGGGGAAGAGCCCGAGAACGTAGATGACCTTTACCGGTGCTTTGAGAACAGCGATGATGAGGTGATCTCGGAATTTCCGCCCGCTCCAAAAGAACTGGAAGATGGTATACATACTACTGCAGATAACCTCAAGAAGATTGAGTTGGGATCGGCAGACGACCCGCGACCGACATTTGTCAGCGAGCTGTTATCCGAAGAAAAGGTGGCTGCGTTAAAGAACGTGCTTCTACGGCATAAAGATTGCTTCGCATGGAACTACTCCGAGATGCCAGGATTGGATCCGGAGATTGCTGTGCATAGATTAGCAATATCCCCAGATATTAAGCTAGTCAAGCAGGCGCCAAGGAGGATGCGACTCGAGCTTGAAATGAGCATCAACGCCGAAGTCAAGAAGTTGATCGATTCTGGATTTATCCAAGAAGTCCAATATCCCGACTGGATTGCCAATATCGTCCCGGTAATGAAGAAGAATGGGACGGTACGCATATGCGTGGATTTCAGGGATCTCAATAAAGCCTGTCCAAAGGATGATTTCCCAGTACCAGTAACCGAGCTAATGATAGATAACACGTCAACTCACGAGGTTTTCTCCTTTATGGATGGTTCGTCAGGATACAATCAGATAAAGATGCATCCCGAAGACCAGAAGCATACCGCTTTCCGCACCCCTTTGGGTATATTTTGCTACAAGGTTATGCCCTTTGGTCTAAAGAACGCTGGTGCCACCTATCAAAGGGCCATGACAAAGATCTTCGATGACCTCATACATGACATCGTCGAGTGCTATATCGACGACCTCGTAGTAAAGAGCATGTCATACGAAGAGCATTTAAAGCATCTGGAGACTGTATTTCAACGCCTTCGGCAATATAATTTGAAAATGAATCCCCTCAAATGCGCGTTTGGAGTCTCCTCGGGCAAATTCCTAGGATTCATCGTTCGACACCGAGGTATTGAAATAGATCCGTCAAAGATTAAGGCGATCATGGAAATGCCTCCGCCAAGAACCCTCAAGCAGTTGCGGTCTCTCCAAGGGAAGCTCGCATACATCCGGCGGTTTATCGCTAATCTTTCGGGCAAATGCCGTCCTTACGGCCACCTGATGAAAAAGGGATCCCCATTCGTTTGGGATCATAAATGTCAAGGTGCACTAGACGAGATCAAGCAATACCTGCAGAACCCTCCGGTGTTGGCCGCACCGGTCAAGGGAAAACCCCTCATTCTTTATACGACCGCCCTCGAAGGTTCTTTAGGCGCATTATGGGCACAAGAGAACGATCAGGGGAAAGAGAGAGCACTCTACTACTTAAGTCGAGTTCTACTGGGGGCAGAAAGCAACTATTCCCCCATTGAAAAGCACTGCTTGGCATTGATCTTTGCAATAACAAAGCTTAGACATTACGCATTAGCACATGAAGTCCGTCTTATTTCGAAGGTGGACCCTCTCAAATATTTGATGTCGAGAGCCATACTGACGGGACGACTTGCTAAGTGGGCCCTGCTCTTGATGGAGTTCTCGATAACGTATCAACCTCTCAAGGCAGTGAAAGGCCAGGCCATTGCCGACTTCCTCGCCGAGCACCCGATACCGGCCAATTCCCCTCTGAACTGTGATTTGCCGGACGAGCATGCATTTGATGCGATTAGCGGTGGAACCACCCGATGGGAACTCTATTTCGATGGAGCGTCCTCCATAAAGAAACAGAAACAAGGTATCCCGATGATGAAATCAGGGATAGGCCTCATCTTTGCAACTCCACAAGGAGGGATAATGCGCTTCGCCTTCTCCTTAACAGAGCCGAGGACAAACAATGAAGCCGAATACGAAGCCTTGATAGCAGGCCTCGAGATCGCCATCGACATGGGAATTGAAGACCTCCTCATATACGGGGATTCTCAGCTGGTCGTCAGTCAAGTAAATGGTGACTACCAAACGTGCAAGCCGGAATTGGTAAAGTACGGCGAAAGGGTGCAACAACTATTGACCCAAATTCCCTTCTATACTTTGGAGAACATACCGCGCGCGGAAAACAGCAAAGCAGACGCGTTGGCTAAACTTGCTAAAGAACTGGCTGACGAGAACCTCGATGACGTCAGAATCGTGGTACAAAGCCGTCGAGTGCTCGCCCCGGCAGAAATATCTCCGGAATCATGCGAAGAAAAGGGAACGACTGAGCAGACGACCCTACAAATAAAAGACCATGAGAAGGCCGAAGACTGGAGGGAAGTCTTCATAGACTACTTTAAGTCCCACCGAATGCCCGAAGAAGCGTCCTCAAGACATCAGCTCATGAAACGAGCTCTATCCTTCGCTTTCGTCAACGACATTCTATACAAGAGATCGTTTGATTCTCTATGGCTCAGATGCTTAGGACCTGACGAAGCAGAAAGAGTCATTCAGGAAGTTCATGACGGACTTTGCGGTTCTCACCAAGCAGGCCCAAAGATGAAGTTAAAAATTAAACGGATGGGTTATTACTGGCCCACGATGATCCAGGACTGCCTCGAGTATGCGAAGCAATGCCACTCATGCCAGATCCATGGAGACTTCATCCACCAACATCCGAATCCACTGCACCCGACGCTGGCTAGTTGGCCATTCGAAATGTGGGGGACTGACATAGTCGGCCCCATTGAGCCAGCATCATCCCGGGGACACCGCTTTATCCTGGCGACAACTGATTACTTCTCCAAATGGGCAGAAGCAGTACCACTGAAGGAAGTGAAGACGGAGAATATCCTCCATTTCTTCAAGATGCACGTCATCTATCGGTTTGGGACCCCACGGCGGATTATCTCCGATAACGGGCCGGCCTACCGAAGCCATAAGATTAGCCGCTTCGCACAGCAGCACAATATAGACTGGAGATATTCTTCGGTATACAATCCACGAGCTAACGGTCTGGCCGAGGCTTTCAATAAGACCTTGACGAAGATCATAAAAAAGACCGTCTCCAGGAATAAGAGAGACTGGCACGAAAGGCTGCAAGAAGCCCTTTGGGCTTATCGAACTACATTCAAGATGGCCACAAACACAACGCCGTACGCGTTGGTATTTGGGACAGAAGCAGTGCTCCCCCTCGAGATAGAGTTACCCTCTCTACGAGTAGCAGTCCACCACGAGCTGACGAACGAAGAAAATGCTCACCTTCGGCTTGAGGAGCTTGATGCCCTCGACGAAACCCGGCTCATAGCGCAACAACATCTAGAAGCCTACAAAGCAAAGATGACGCGCTCGTACGAGCGATTGACCAGGCCGAGGACATTCCTCCAAGGCGAACTCGTACTAGTGGTCAAAAGACCTATGATCCCCAATCGTGCCAAGCGGGGAAAATTTGAGCCAAACTATGAAGGCCCGTACATCATAGACAAGGTCTACCAGGGTGGAGCCTACCTACTCATGGACATGCACGGTGAAAGGCCTTTCAGGCCAATAAACGTCCGCTTCTTGAAGAAATACCACGCTTAATAAGCTGCAGCCTAGGTCAATGATGGATGACGACGACTATGTCCGCTCACTATCTTCCTAGGCTCAGACTTTACAAGCAGCAGCCGGCCTTCCTATAACGACGGACCGAAACGTCCTTAAACTATCGACGGACCGAAACGTCCTTAAACTAACAGCGGACCGAAACTTCCTTAAACTATCGACGGACCGAAACGTTCCTAAACTACTACCGCAACGTCCTTAGGTTGACGAGATGGATAAATAAAGAAAAAAGAAGATAAAAAAAATGATAAAAAAAAAAACGGTATGTCCGTAAGCAAAATGGGCACGGATGAAAACCCGAAAAGGGCTCCGTGAGTAAAAACAGCAGGGCTGCCGGCAAGTGTTCGTGAAAACCCGAAAGGGCGCGACCTTGTAAAAAAAAAATGAAGAGTAAAAATGATATAAATAAAAAAAACGGTATGTCTATAAGCAAAACGGGCACGGATGAAAACCCGAAAGGGCTCCGTGAGTAAAAACAGCAGGACTACCGGCGAGTGTTTGTGAAAACCCGAAAGGGCGCAACCTCGTTAAAGGACACTTACAGAGTCCTCTCGACCTTGTAAGGAGAAACCACCTGCGTGAGATCCTTACGACTCACAAAGGAGCAGCATACTTAGGGATCCTCACGATTCCTAAGGAGAAAATACACTTACGAGATCCTCACGACTCGTAAGGAGAATTCTCTTATGGGACCCTCACGGCTCATGAGATTTGAAAGTCTTAAGTTACAGAAACTTGAACCTGTTCTTAAGCAAATCCTCCACAACCTCCGATATTGCCCTACAAGAGGCTCAATACTGACCCTTGTATACAATCCACGGGCGCGAATAAACATTTCCCCAGCAAAATCCAACCCTTGTAGGTCCCCTCGACCCATAAGGAGAAAACCCTCTTGTAGGATCCTTACGACTTACAGAGGAACATACACTTAGGAATCCTCACGATCCCTAAGGAGAAAATACACCTGCAAGATCCTCACGACTTGTAGGGAGAAATACCTTTGTGAGACCCTTACGGCTCATGAAGTCAAAAGCCTTAGTCGACAGGACCTTAACCCTGTTTGCTAAGCCACCTTTGTTCAACATCGACAGAGGCAAATGATGATTCGCTCCTGGCAATATCCCAGTTGCAGCGATGCTGACGCCTAAACCGGTATCAAATTCCAAGTCCTGTTATGGCAAATGATGATTCGCTCCTGGCAATATTCCAGTTGTAGCGATGCTGATGCTGAGATTGGCACCAGATTCCAAATTCCACACTCGCAAAAAAAAAAATATAGCGAGCCATACGTGCATACGAAATAGTCGAAATGATGGGGCAACTTGCAATAAAAATCAGCAAGTAAAAAAATGTATGCATGAAAAATAGCCGAAACGATTGGGCAACTCGCAATAAAAAGCAGCGAGTAAAAGTAAAAAAAAAAATAGCCGAAATGATTGGGCACCGCGAAAATAGCCGAAATGATAGGGCAATCGCGACCTTCGCGATATAAAAGCTGAAATGATAGAGCATCGCGGAAAAAGAAATAAAATAAAAGTGAAATCCTCGCCATACAGGTGATGTTACATCTATCCCTGTATACAATCTAGGGGCGCAAACAAAGAAGGGATCATACTCCTCCCCCAGGTTTCATCATAACAAGAAGCCAAATCTCGACGGTTCACAGATAGCCTAAAGATCATCCCCAATACTCGTCTCGTAACAATGGGCACAACTTCAAGCTAAGCGGAACAGCGGCAACTCCCAGTTCCATGGCTCGGTGGTATACATATCGCCAACAGTCAAAACCTCCATTCCGTGAAGTACGGATACAATCGATAAAATTCCTGGTTACGTGGAACGCGGACAATGTCACTCTTTGACCCCGTGGAAAACGTCCAGAGCGGATCCTGGTCCTCGCAGAGCATGGCAGTGAACCCGTGTGAAGCATCCAGAGCGGAGCCTAGTCCTCGCCTAACGCGGCAGTGAACCCGTGTGAAGCATCTAGTGCAAAATTCCTGGTTACGTGGAACACGGATAATGTCACTTTTTGACCCCAGTGGAAAACGTCCAGAGCGGAGCCTAGTCCTCGCCTAACGCGGCAGTGAACCCGTGTGAAGCATCTAGTGCAAAATTCCTGGTTACGTGGAACACGGATAATGTCACTTTTTGACCCCGTGGAAAACGTCCAGAGCGGAGCCTAGTCCTCGCCTAACGCGGCAGTGAACCCGTGTGAAGCATCTAGTGCAAAATTCATGGTTACGTGGAACGCGGATAATGTCACTTTTTGACCCCGTGGAAAACGTCCAGAGCGGATCCTGGTCCTCGCAGAGCATGGCAGTGAACCCGTGCGAAACGTCCAGAGTGGAGCCTAGTCCTCGCCTAACGCGGCAGTGAACCCGTGTGAAGCATCTAGTGCAAAATTCCTGGTTACGTGGAACGCGGATAATGTCACTTTTTGACCCCGTGGAAAACGTCCAGAGCGGAGCCTAGTCCTCTGCCTAACGTGGCAGTGAACCCGTGTGAAGCATCTAGTGCAAAATTCCTGGTTACGTGGAACGCGGATAATGTCACTTTTTGACCCCGTGGAAAACGTCCAGAGCGGATCCTGGTCCTCGCAGAGCATGGCAGTGAACCCGTGCGAAGCATCTAGAGCGGAGCCTAGTCTTCGCCTAACGCGGCAGTGAACCCGTGTGAAGCATCTAGTGCAAAATTCCTAGTTACGTGGAACGCGGATAATGTCACCCTTTGACCCCGTGGGAAACGTCCAGAGCGGAGCCTAGTCCTCGCCAAGCGCGGCAGTGAACCCGTGTGAAGCATCCAGAGCAAATACAAGACTGTGGAGTCCTTAAAATCCACGGACTATGACGTCCTTAACCTTGACCGTGATGTCTTAAAACTAACAATCAACCACCCCGATTCCCAACGAATTTTGCCTTGGTTTAAGGGTACATCTCTTCACTCCTTTGATGCCCGGCGTTGTAATTCCTCAACGTCTTCAAAGAGGTGATGGGTCCCTGCAACCAAACACCGGACTGTGGAGTCCCTAAATCCACGGACTATGAGGTCCTTAACCTTGACCGTGATGTCTTAAAACTAACAGCGGACTGTGGAGTCCTTAAATCCACGGACTATGAGGTCCTTAACCTTGACTGCGATGTCTTAAAACTAACAGCGGACTGTGGAGTCCTTAAATCCCCGGACTATGAGGTCCTTAACCTTGACCGTGACGTCTTTAAACTACGATACCTTGAGAGATCCCTGATTCCGTGAAACGCGGATAAGGATGATCACATCCGGCACTTGCAGGCCCTCACGACCTGTAAGGAAGAAAAACTCTCTTGTGAGATCCTAACGACCCTCAAGGGAAAACCCGCTTAAGGATCCTCACGATCTTTAAGAAGAACTCACACCTATGGGATCCTCTCGACCTGTAAGGAGAAAAACTCCTCATGAGACCCTTGTGGCTCGTAAAAAGCAAAAGTCTTAAGGGAGCAGATCTTAACCCTGAGTCCCGAGCCACTGCTGTCCTGCAAGGAGATCAAGATAGAATATCCACAGAATACATTCAATGAAAAGGAGACACACCATTTAGAAGAAAAATGTATCTTTTATTCATAAACCAAAACGGGTACAAAGTACAATTTATGGAAGAAACAAAAAGAAAATACTCTCATCCATGAGTATGTACAAAAAGGAAGGAAAAGATACAAATGTCTCAAGCCGGCGGGCGATTCAGCAGCTCGGTTAGCTCATCCTGCTTTTGCTGAGCCACGGCTTCATGACGCAAGATCTCCAGAAGACGAGCCTCCGCTTGAGCTTGCTGAGCCTGATACGAAGCAAGCCGGGCTTCAAGCTCTTTCTCAGTGGCCTTATGAGCCTCGACCCTCTCACGGGTGAACGTGACAGCTTTGTCTCGAGCCACCACTTCTTTGATGAACTCCTGAAGCAACCGTCAGAGTTCATACACTTGGTTGGCCCTGGTGATAAGGGTAGCGTGAAGCTCGCTCAGCGCCTTGGAAGCTAGCTCCCTCTCCGAAAATTTATGGCCGAGCCTTTTTCTCGCATAACGATATGTTCGCTACGTGGCCACGTAAGCTCGCCTTCGTGACCGCGGCCTTGCAAACATGACATTTACAAGACCATATAAATGGGCTTCCGATCGACAACAATAATCGATCCAGAACGCGCTCACACAACCCGGTATGAAAAGCAACGAAAAAACTTTCCGACGATTATCCTATCAAGTATGTGCTCGCAATCATATGAACATCCGAAAAAGAAGTAAAATTCGCAGCTTTAATGTGCACGCGACATGACAACAGTATTGATAATTGAAGAAAATTTTCATAAAAGGAACACAAAATTTATTCATGCAAGCGGAAACATACATACGAGTACCGAGCCTACATGGAAGTTCAACATAAAGCATACAAAAAGGAGGGACTAATTTAAAAAGGTTCTACACTAACGGAAAAGATCACCAAACACGGGATCAACGGCACAGGGGTTGATGAAGCAAAGGACAAAATTCTCCATCTCTCTCCCCGCTTTCTCCAGCACATCGAAGCGACGATTCTCGCGAGAAGTCGCTCCCCATCGGTTGGTGCCATGTTCGTCCGCGAATGCAAACATAATAGCTCGCCGGGCCTTTATCTCGCTCAGCAGATGAATTGAGCAGTCATTCAGAGCTTGAGTAATCAAGCATGCTTCATGAAAACCCTCGAGCTTTTCTTCCGCCGCATCAAGCATCGCCAGGGTCATCTCTGCCGGGTGAGGAGGAATGTCGGCAAGCACGGCCATGAGGATCATCCGGAGCCAGAGAGAACCCATCGGGAGGGGAGACGCCCTACGGATCGAGAGTTCATGCATGGCTGAGTCGCATTCGTTGTCGGTAAGGAGGGGGTCTACCAACCGAGCAGCAAAGCGGGGGATCATCTCCTCAAGAGGAACTTCCCACGGCTGTCGACGAGCATGAGGGCGATTACAAGCCATGGCACTCGTTTCTCCCTCAAGAAAAAAAAAATATATATATATGATATGAATCTCTCTGTGAAAGGAAAAGAAGGCTATAGCCTCATATATAATGAAGTGCATTAAGTGCTGTGCGCGGAAAATCTTGCATGGTGAAATTATTCCCAAGGCCTAAAAAAGAAAAGGCACCGAAAATCAAGGAGATGGAACTATTTCCAAGGCCCCTTTTTTCGGCCCCTAACATTATGCACTGAAGATATGGCATGAGGAAAATCTTGTGAACAGCCACATCAAAGGATCCCACGTGTAGAACACGTGAGGCCTAAACCTGACGTGCATTTAAAAGGAAAATATGGAGTGGCACCTTGCATGTTAAAAAGCACAAACAACAATACTAGCAAAATAATAAAATCTCAGAGAAAAAGCATGCAAACATACAAGGACACAACAAAACTTATCATCCAGACTTCAAGAAGGCGATACAAAATAAAAAGGAAAACTTTTACAATGGTAAGGCTTCAGACGCGGGGCATGGGTTGAGAAACTCGAAATTAACTTTATTCAAGATCTTCCAAGCATTTCGAACCTCCCGAGTATGCTTTCTCTCACGGTCACAAGCATCGGGGTCCCCGCGGATGTCCTCTACCCTCCGGTAGGCGCCCAGTATGGCTGATTGCTGAAAAATCTGATGAAGGAGATCAATAAGATTATCCCGCCTTCTCTTTGAGATCAAGCCCATAAGGTACACCGAATGCACCTTATCCTCGGCAGTGTCCAAGGCCCCGAGCGGTATGCCGGCGCAAAAGAGAGGGAGAGCCTCCCTGATCGCAAGCACGATCAGCCTCAGAAGAGAAGAGCGACGGGGGAGTAGCCTATGGTTGTACTCGTCGAAGCGGCTCATGATCTCGGCACACTGAGCATCAGTGAACTCCTGGTTCTGACTGCGGCCCAGCGCACAAATATTCCCATAGGAAATGATCTCGTCAAGACGGTACAGATGGGCATCCATGGTACCTAAAATAAAAGTCATGAGATTCATTACAAAGCCCCCAGTGCATTAATTGCAGGAAGAACAACCTCGGGCCAAGAGACCCCAGGAAGCCTCTGTGTGAAGAAATCGAGTTCTTCGTTGGAATTAAATTCCTTATTAAGAAAAGGGAATTAAATTCCCAGAAACATTTTTGGATGGAATTAAATTCCATGGATCTGAAACGCTATCTCCCCAAAGATCATCTAAACCCTAAGAGATTTACAGTTGAAAGATTAAACAGTTTCATGTTCTTATGGAAAATATGAAGAAAGAAGGGTAAAAACCCTTGTTTTGGATTTAAAATCCAGGGAAATGTGAAGGTCCATCGTTGTCCAAGAACATTACCTGAGGAAAAAGGATTCCTTTTGAACAGAGTTAAACTCTGAAGATTGTTTCAAGACAGAGAACTAAGCTCTGGAAGAAGAGGATTAAATTCTCAGAAAAAGTTCTCAGAAGAAGAAGATGAACAAAGTGAAGGCTCTTATGAAGAGACAGAGGTATTTATAGAAGACAATGAAAACGCTTCGTCTCCCCAGATCCCTAGAGGAATCCAACGGTCACAAGAGGTGACAGCGTTGCACTCACGTGCAGACACGTGAGAACAACGCTGTGGGGGCATTTGTTTCCTGATTTAAAATCAGGAAAGCTTCTGGGAAAAGCTTCAAAAAGGGGTCACGTGTTGGCACGTGACACCTAAAAGGCATCATCAAGTCAAGTTCAGTTTCCTGACTACGCTGAAGAAAATGGGCTTCGGAAAGAGTCACGTGCTCCCACGTGACCAGGGTCACGTGGCGACACGTGACATTTAAATGCAAGCGTCAAAGGCACACAAGTTCTCTGATCAAGTCAAGAAAAGTCTTCAGAAGAGGTCACGTGTTCCCACGTGACCAGGGTCACGTGTTGGCACGTGACGTTCAAGACAGCAGACTCGTTCTCCAGACGAACCAAGGAAAGAGAGTTCAAACAAGGGTCACGTGCTCACACGTGACCAGGAGTCACGTGGTGGCACGTGACGCTTAAGCAACGATCAGAAGACAGAGCGCAAAAGAAAGGAAAAGGCTCATTCCAAAGGGGGTCACGTGCCCACACGTGACCATGGGTCACGTGGTCACACGTGACCGGCTTTCAAAGCCCATTGTGTTAACAGAATTAAATTCTAAAGGAAATTCAAATCTTTCCAAAGGAAAGCAACTATCTGGAACCAATCAAATTAAAGATTCAGAGGTGATGAAATATCATCTATCTATGGGAAAATCTCGGGTTTGGAAAGATTTCCCCATTAAATCTAACCAAAATAACAAAGGAGAATCTCTGGATTTAAAATCCAATGGTGAATAAAATTCACCTAATAATCCAACGGCCCAAAATGAATGATGAATGCAAATCAAATCTCAATGAAGATTCGTCAAAAACTGATTGATTCGGCTGCTTCTCCTATAAATAGGAGCCAAGAGACACAGAGAAAAGGATACATACGCAGAGAAAAAAAAAGAAAAAAGGAGGAGAGCTTTGATACTTTGAAAAGACTCGGATCTTCTGCAAAAAACCCTAGGTAAGAAAGGGAAGGCCTTTTGAAAGAAAGAGAATTTAATTCTCAACAGAGTTTAACTCTGATAATGTAAAAACAGAAGAACATATTTCTTCTCTCTTTGATGGAGGACCTGCAAAGTGCACATCTCCCCTTAAGGTTGAGAATTTAATTCTCAATGGGTTGAGATCCTGCCATGCAGATCCAAAACATGGAGAAGGAATACAAGCACGAGAATTTAATTCTCACAGAACTATAGGAATTTAATTCCTTTAAAATAAAAGTAAGGGCTTGACCCTATATCATGGGAATTTAATTCCTTCAGAACAAAAAAGAAACAGGGTTTAACCCTAATTAAGAACCTAGTTCTGTTGAAGCAGCGGGAATTTAATTCCCTTAATCATAATTTAACAGAGGATGGAAGTTTAAACTCCTTAAAAACTTTTATTAGGGTTTAACCCTATTCAGCCCTTCACGTATATGAGGAATTTAATTCCTACAGAAAATTCAGAGTTAAACTCTATTCCAGAAAACAAAGTCTTCGAAAGGAAGTAGGAATTTAATTCCTCTGAAATTTACAGTTCGAGGAATTTAATTCCTGAAAGAAGATTAACAAAGCCTCTAAACAAAATACATGGAGGCAGGGTCACGTGTCATCACGTGACCCCCCAAGAGATCTACAGAAAGCCCCTTTGAGGCAGCACCCCACGTGACCCACGTGACCCTCGGCAGAAGCTCTAATACATAGGCATTTGAATGCCCATCACGTGATGGCACGTGATGCTCTGAAAGACACGATAATCTCAGAATAAATGAAGGGAGGGCGCTCTCACGTGCTGCCACGTGACCCCTCTTGCCTTAGTGTTCAACACTAAATAAAAAGCTTTATCTGCAGTGTTCAACACTGATTACCTTAGTGTTTAAACATTAACCTGAGATCTTCATCTGCAGTGTTCAACACTGATCTGTTTTAGTGTTTAACACTAATTTGAAAAGCCTTGTTGCTGGTGTTTAACACCAATTATCTCTTAGTGTTAAACACTAACTTGTCAACCCCATTCCCAGTGTTCAACACTGACTGCTCTGTAGTGTTTAACACTATGCTTTGGCCCAATTGGCCTAAACGGATAGAGGCAAAGCCTCTCCTGATTGGACTTAGCCCAAGATGGCCATAAGTCCTCAATTGGTGATTAACTGGTCCAATGGACTCATAACATAATTAATTCGTCTTGACCCCAAATTGGGCCAAGGGCTATTTAATCCACTCCGGTTCTAGGGTACATCTCGTCACTCCTTTGATACTTGGCATTGTAATCCCTCAATGTCTTCAAAGAGGTGACGGGTCCCGACGACCACACATTGATATGGACTGTGGGGTCCTTAAACTCATGTCTAATGCAAATTCCTGGTTACGTGGAACGCGGATAATGTCACTCTTTGACCCCGTGGAAAACGTCCAGAGCGGAGCCTGGTCCTCGCCAAGTACGGCAGTGAACCCGTGTGAAGCATCCAGAGCATAGCGGACTGTGGAGTCCTTAAACCCATGGACTACGACGTCCTTAACCTTGACCGAGATGTCTTAAAACTAACAATGGACTGTGGGGTCCTCAAACCAATGGACTACGACGTCCTTAACCTTGACCGAGATGTCTTAAAACTAACAATGGACCGCAATGTCCTTAAACTACCCATGGACCGCAATGTCCTTAAACTACCCATGGACCGTAATGTCCTTAAACTAGAACAATAGAGCCCCGCATGCTCTTTTGTCGGATCTAAACGGTCCCGTTTAAGTTGATCTTAGCCTCAAAGATGGCTAACGTATCCTTAAACCTTCAAACAGAGTGGACTATAAATCCCCCCAATTAACTCTGGCTCGAGGGTACATCCCTGAACTACTCTGACATCCGTCGTTGTAATCCTTCAACGTCGTCAGAGAGGTGATGGGTCCCGACGGCCATACATTCATGGACCACTATGTCCCTAAACTGGAACATTAGAGTCCAAACGCTCTTTTGTCGGATCTAAACGATCCCGTTAAGTTGATCTTAGTCACAAAGTTAGACTAACGTATCTTTAACAAACGTTTGAGTTGATCTTAGCCTCAAGTATGGCTGACGTATCCTCAAACCAAACCCCCCCAAACCCAAATCTAAGATAATACGGATTTGGACTAGTCCACGCCCTACGGGCGACGACATAACTCAGTCTCCGTAAACAATCCACGGGCAACAAAATACAAAACAGACACCCACGACACGAAGTGACCATCTGGAGAAGAAGAAAGTTGTTACCGCAATGCGGTAGCGTAATTAACTGCAGGGGCTTGCGCCTGCAGGGAAGAGCGTCCCCACAATCAAAAACCCCTCAAACGAGGGGGAATCTGACGAAGTCTGCTACATCGGACGCATCCGTCTAAACCTTCGATACGTGGTGCCATAAATCAACTTGGCATCTTCGAAGAGGTGGACGGATAGCACCAATTAGCATCTGCCCCGAATCTCAGGCAAGACGCTGTGTCGCGCCGTCTTTCGGAGGGGAACAGATTCTGGCACGCCCGGTGGGACCTTTTCCTCTTTCCACTCCACACTTCGTGTGTCGTGACTCGCGAACCAATCGCGGTTCGCTAATGGTTGCCCTTGGGTTTCAAGATACTAAGAATTGGCGTCTCGCTTATTGCAGAAAGCAAAGGATCGATGGCTTCTACTTCCATGAAATTCTCCAACTGCTCAGACTGCAATTGCAACCAACGCTCTGCCTCGCCAGGAGGTATAGCTTACGGACCCCAAGCTGCTTCGCTATTCACAATGCCCGTGGAACAGGTCACTCGTGCCACCACAGGATTGTTCTTTGGGACCATGCTCCCATCGACAAACTTCACCGCTCCAGCGCTGACAACGGAAGCTCTTAAGAAGTCGGTCTTTGATCGTCTCACCCCTGCCGCGGCTCCTCTCAACGAGTCGCCCAACGTCAACGCCTCGGTCTTCTCTAGATTGGGCCAGAAATCCTTCGAACCCATCATAGGACCTATGATCTCAGAGAAGGTTGCTTCTAAGAAAGTGGCCGCTCCTGTCCCAGAAGTCGTTAAGGCAGCTCCTCCGGCCAAAAGGTCGGTCTTTACAAGATTAACGGCTTCAGCTCCCGCTCCTACTGCCCAAAGGACATCGGTCTTTGACAGGATAATACCAACTGCGACCCCACACCCAGATAGAGGGCAAAACGAAACCATTCTTACCGCTGACCCTACACCGTCCGCTCGACACGCTCGACGTCGCCATTGGCGCCGAGTGAGGAAGGCTGGGGGCAACTCCCCCTCCGGGTTGACTCCATCGGCCCCGGTGGCAGAAGTTAATACTGCTGTTCCAACTGGGAACAGCTTCGAAATGCTAAATAAGGTGCGAAGGAATTCGGCTACTGCAGTGCTGAAGAGGTCTCCCCCCCATTAAAAAAGGTTGTGGAAATAAAACCCGAACAGCCCCGATCTCCTCAACGGCTGTCTTCCAAAATCTATAAGGTTTGGCGGCAGGCCCGAGACTCGATCATCGATCCAAACTTCTCCCGCCAGCACAAGAAGCTGAAAATCCAACCGGAAGCTGGTCACCAGGCTAAACCCTAAAAGGCTGTTGATCAACTGACTCATAGAAGGAGGAGGCCAGAGAGAACCCCGCAGCATGCAACGACGGCTAAAAGCACTGAGCCCAGACGCCCTAAGTCTGGGGGCATGGTGGTGCACACTGTTTACATGGCGTCTGGAAAAGAGGAAAGCCGCACTTCTACGGGCCACCGACCGCTAACCCGATCCGTGACGAAAACCCAGGAACAGCAACAAAAGCTGCAAGAAATGATGAATGCTATGGCCGCGCTCACCGGGCCAAAAGAAAACCCAGAAACGTCCTCAGACGCACGCCGGGAGGAAGAAACCGATGCTGAATTCCTTCGCCGGACACTGGAGAAAAGGGACAAAGAGGCTGCTGAACAAGCGGCCAACATACAACGGATGGACCTTCTCTTCCAAGATGTGATAGGAATGATGATCCAGCAGGACTTACCCGCCGAGGATCCCCCGATCGTTCTTGAAGACGACCGAGGAGAAACGTCAAATCCACCACCAGCCCTCTCAACGGCCAAGGAGGAGGCAATCTCTAAGGCTGACTTGGCTGACTACATAGCCCAGCAAATCCGGGTTCACCACGCGACTGAGGCAGCTGGTCAAGTCGTGAAGACGGGGCGGCCGTATCCGAGCTGGTACGACCAAATCAAATACCCGCAAGGCTATACGATACCAAAATTCCACGTGTATAAGGGGACCGGCAATCCCCATCAACATGTCGCCCAGTTTCGGACCCTCTGCGGTAACACCGGCGGTGATGATAAATTGTTGCTCCGCCAGTTCGTGGGCAGCTTATCAGAAACAGCGTTCGAATGGTATTCGGAACTCCCGAACGATTCTATCAAAACGTTTGCTGAAATGGAGTTGTTGTTCACTCAGCGATTTGCAAGTGCCAGCAAACGCACTCCAATAACTGCACTTATTAACGCCAGGGTAAAACCGGGCGAAACCTGGGTCCAGTACGCTATACGCTGGCGGAACTTGTCGTCGAGATGTGAGCAACGCATTGAGGAAGCACCTGCGGTGGGCATGTTCGTGGGAACTCTAGACCCTCACGCAACTATCTCCCAGTTTATGATGTTCTTTAAGCCAACCACATTCCAGGCTCTGATCGACAAGTTGGCTCAAATGGACCAGATGGGTCATAGACCACCTACACCGAAGTCGGAACCTCGGAACGACAAGGGTAAAGGGAGGGCAACCTTTGTTGCGAATGCCCAACAGCAACCTAACGCCCCGAAATCGGCAGATCAACTGGAGGAAAGGCGTCGGTATTATAACGAGAAGATGAAGCGTCCCTACTCGTTCCCACGGGACAAGACGAAACGGCTATTCGAGCTGGCAATACGCAACAGACTTATAAACCTGCCAAATCCAAGGCGACCGCCGCAACCCACCGAGGTGAATAACCCTAACTATTGCCCTTACCATCAGACGGTAGGCCATCCGATTGAAGATTGCTTCGTCTTCAAAGGATGGATTGAAGACCAGTACCTCCAGGGGAAGTTTGTACTGTCCGAAAAGTGGAAGGTGAACCCACCCCAGCCGCATGCTCCTAGGAAAGCGGATACACCGGGGGCAACATGTTCTTTTATTGAAGAAGCTCCATAGGAGGTCGTGCTATCAACTAAAACCAAAAGAATGCTGAGAGACCTTCATGCGTGCCCTGCGATCGAATGGAAGGACCCTCTTGAACCTCAAATTGTCAAAGGAATGTTGAAGCCCCGCCCAATTACGAAGATTCGCGATAAGGGCCCAAATACTCACGCCCAACCGTCGAAATCCTCGAAGAAAAAGAAGAGGAAATCCAAGAAGCCCGTGAAGCTTGAAAACGAGCACACGAACTTGCAGAAGCAAATCGACGCGCTGGAAGAATACAATCAAAAGGCGCGAACTCCTGTCACACTGCAAGAGTTCCTCAACCACATCTTTCAAGAGGAAGATGATGGAGAGAGCTCGTCGGATGAATCCGAAGGATATGTGGCGAGTTGTAACGTAATCTCCCACTCGTTTACCGATGATGGGAAAACTCCCGGCACTAAGAAACTGGAGGCAGAGCCTGTACCAGAGCGTGCATGGCCAACAGACGAAATGATCGACACTTTTCTAGACGAGATTCGTCTAAAATGTAAAGCAGACCAGGAGCGTGAAATGACCACGTCGGAAAGAGCCAAATGCGGGCGACCGAACGGAAGAGTTGAACTACCTCCGCCAGAGCGAAAGGCATCCAAAGTAGACAAGAAGATATTCAAGACGAAGAAAAGGTTTGCCAAAGCCATGTCAATGGGAATGAAGCTACCACCCTCGGAAGGAAACACACACGATGGGGTGGAGAGGCACCCTGACTATTGCGCATATCACCGGAAAGTCTCACACCCCATGGAGGAGTGCGACGCCTTTAAGATATGGTGGCAAGGATATGTCGCTCGTCGGCAACATGTTAAGCGCATGAAACGCAAAATCCGTCGGGAGCAAAGAAGTACTGTCGATGGGCACAACAGAACGACTGGCAACTGTTGCATGGTTAACGCCAGGGGGTCACAAGTTCTCACCTTTGGGAGCGACTCTGATGAAGAAATGGCTCTGGGCCCTCTCTTTAAAGAATATGTTTTGGGGAAAGAGGAGGAATCGGAGATCTGCGAGAACATTCAGCTGCGCAATCGCACACTCCCAGAAAAGAATCTCGGGCCCGGGAATAGAAAGGATAAGGGAAAGGAAAAGGTCACTGAAGATATCACTTTAGATGACCAAGTCACGAAAGAGCTGGCTACCAAAGACCCTCCTAGGAAGAGTAAAGTGGACTATAACATCCTCGCGCACCTAAGGAAGCTACCTTCTCAGCTTAGCATTCTCGATGCCCTCCTATTATCGAAAGAAGCGCGAGACTCACTAATTAAGGCGTTACAAGAACCCGAGCAATTCCAAGCCTTCCTCGCCACTGAAAAGATGAAGGATGAACTGGAGGAAGTGCATACGGCCGACGTCACTTTCGGTGATGAAGACCTCCTTCTCGGGACGTGCGACCACAACCGTCCCCTATATGTCTCCGGATACTGCCATGATATCAAGATAGGCAAGATCCTGGTGGATAATGGATCCTCCGTCAATCTCCTTAATGTTCGGGTGTTGAAGGAAATCTGCATGAGCGTGCAGCACCTCGCTCGTGACAAGATTACTATTTCCGGTTTCGATTCACAATCGTCACGGACTCTCGGATCTGTGATACTAACATTACGCTTTGGACTTCTCGTCACAGACATCAAATTCCATGTCATCGACGCCAAGACCTGCTACAACGCCTTGCTCGGCCGTCCTTGGCTACACGAGTACAATATCATCCCTTCTACACAACATCAGTGTATGAAGTACTTCAAGGATGGTTTCGAGTATACCGTAACAGGTGAGTTAAACCCATTTTCCGTGAACGAAGTCCGTAAATACGAAGATGCGAAGTACTTTTTGCCAGATTTCGAGGATACAGAAAGGTGTCGCAATCCGGAAAACAAAACCGCCGCCACCATCCCTATTTTCGGGAGCGATACCGAAGAAGAGGAAGAGATAGTTTATGCAGGGCCATCTCAACGCAACAACCTGGGGACACCCGCCCCCGTATTAGTCTTCGGAAGTGATTCAGAAGATGAAGTTAATGCTGTGTTCTCCAATCGGCTGCCGACACAAGCACCCCTTGGCGATGACCATAGTTTGCAAATCACTATGGTACCGCGAGAACACTACAAGGATCTCGACGCGCTTCAGGCTCACGATGTGCAGGACCTGCAAATATTCTACGTCCCTCCCAGACGAAGGGGTGAGAAAGTGATCCTATTTTACCGATCCTCAGAGTCGAAAATAGAGAAAGAGATCTGGCATGGCGCAGATACTACGCTCGACAGGCTCCAACCCATCCGTCTGCCCAGATACTATACGGAGGGATTAAAGAAGCTGTTGAAGCGCCAAGGAGTACCCTTAAAACAGGCTGTTCGGCAGGCTCGGTTCTACAACAAGATTTGGGATGTCCCCGGGACTCAACGCAAGTTGCCCAACGGGAAGATGGAAACACTCGGGCTTGGATACGCAAGAGCTGGAAAACGGGAACGAACTCACAGCAGCTACCCTATATATACCTTTGATGAAGAAGAGGACGCTCTGTCAGGAGATGCCAACCCTTCATTAAAACTAGACCCTGCGATTGAAACATCGAGTCCGTCGTTTGAAGAACGAACGAACAAGCCTATCAGGAAAACGGGTCAAAAAGCTCGGGAAAACCACAACCGCGAAATGGCCATCTACGAGAAGGCCAGGACGCAACGTCTATCTCAACGTGCTGCAAAAGGCAAAGACGCTTATCCTCGTCAATCCGTTGTACGAAAGGCCCGACGCAGAGACGAAAATAAATCAAAAAGCGGCTCGGGTTTGTCCCTCGTGAAGAAGATGAGTCGAGCGTATTCCTTCCCCCGAGACAAGACGGAGAGATTACTCAACCTCGCTATAAAACATCAAATGATCACGCTTCCAGAGTCTAGACATCCTGAGCAAGCTAGCAAGGTCTCTCATCCGAGTTATTGCTCTTATCACCGAACCATAGGACATCCTACCGAAGACTGCTTCACCTTCAAGAACTGGGTCGAGGACCAGTACCGACGGGGTAGATTCGCTTTATCCGACGGCTGGAAGGTAACGCCGCCGCGAAAGCATGAGCCCAAGGCCGCAAGAGCAGAACCGGGTCCACCTCAGTCCACGGAGCGGGTTCGCACTTGTTATACGATTACGATATTAGGGGAAGAGCCCGAGAACGTAGATGACCTTTACCGGTGCTTTGAGAACAGCGATGATGAGGTGATCTCGGAATTTCCGCCCGCTCCAAAAGAACTGGAAGATGGTATACATACTACTGCAGATAACCTCAAGAAGATTGAGTTGGGATCGGCAGACGACCCGCGACCGACATTTGTCAGCGAGCTGTTATCCGAAGAAAAGGTGGCTGCGTTAAAGAACGTGCTTCTACGGCATAAAGATTGCTTCGCATGGAACTACTCCGAGATGCCAGGATTGGATCCGGAGATTGCTGTGCATAGATTAGCAATATCCCCAGATATTAAGCTAGTCAAGCAGGCGCCAAGGAGGATGCGACTCGAGCTTGAAATGAGCATCAACGCCGAAGTCAAGAAGTTGATCGATTCTGGATTTATCCAAGAAGTCCAATATCCCGACTGGATTGCCAATATCGTCCCGGTAATGAAGAAGAATGGGACGGTACGCATATGCGTGGATTTCAGGGATCTCAATAAAGCCTGTCCAAAGGATGATTTCCCAGTACCAGTAACCGAGCTAATGATAGATAACACGTCAACTCACGAGGTTTTCTCCTTTATGGATGGTTCGTCAGGATACAATCAGATAAAGATGCATCCCGAAGACCAGAAGCATACCGCTTTCCGCACCCCTTTGGGTATATTTTGCTACAAGGTTATGCCCTTTGGTCTAAAGAACGCTGGTGCCACCTATCAAAGGGCCATGACAAAGATCTTCGATGACCTCATACATGACATCGTCGAGTGCTATATCGACGACCTCGTAGTAAAGAGCATGTCATACGAAGAGCATTTAAAGCATCTGGAGACTGTATTTCAACGCCTTCGGCAATATAATTTGAAAATGAATCCCCTCAAATGCGCGTTTGGAGTCTCCTCGGGCAAATTCCTAGGATTCATCGTTCGACACCGAGGTATTGAAATAGATCCGTCAAAGATTAAGGCGATCATGGAAATGCCTCCGCCAAGAACCCTCAAGCAGTTGCGGTCTCTCCAAGGGAAGCTCGCATACATCCGGCGGTTTATCGCTAATCTTTCGGGCAAATGCCGTCCTTACGGCCACCTGATGAAAAAGGGATCCCCATTCGTTTGGGATCATAAATGTCAAGGTGCACTAGACGAGATCAAGCAATACCTGCAGAACCCTCCGGTGTTGGCCGCACCGGTCAAGGGAAAACCCCTCATTCTTTATACGACCGCCCTCGAAGGTTCTTTAGGCGCATTATGGGCACAAGAGAACGATCAGGGGAAAGAGAGAGCACTCTACTACTTAAGTCGAGTTCTACTGGGGGCAGAAAGCAACTATTCCCCCATTGAAAAGCACTGCTTGGCATTGATCTTTGCAATAACAAAGCTTAGACATTACGCATTAGCACATGAAGTCCGTCTTATTTCGAAGGTGGACCCTCTCAAATATTTGATGTCGAGAGCCATACTGACGGGACGACTTGCTAAGTGGGCCCTGCTCTTGATGGAGTTCTCGATAACGTATCAACCTCTCAAGGCAGTGAAAGGCCAGGCCATTGCCGACTTCCTCGCCGAGCACCCGATACCGGCCAATTCCCCTCTGAACTGTGATTTGCCGGACGAGCATGCATTTGATGCGATTAGCGGTGGAACCACCCGATGGGAACTCTATTTCGATGGAGCGTCCTCCATAAAGAAACAGAAACAAGGTATCCCGATGATGAAATCAGGGATAGGCCTCATCTTTGCAACTCCACAAGGAGGGATAATGCGCTTCGCCTTCTCCTTAACAGAGCCGAGGACAAACAATGAAGCCGAATACGAAGCCTTGATAGCAGGCCTCGAGATCGCCATCGACATGGGAATTGAAGACCTCCTCATATACGGGGATTCTCAGCTGGTCGTCAGTCAAGTAAATGGTGACTACCAAACGTGCAAGCCGGAATTGGTAAAGTACGGCGAAAGGGTGCAACAACTATTGACCCAAATTCCCTTCTATACTTTGGAGAACATACCGCGCGCGGAAAACAGCAAAGCAGACGCGTTGGCTAAACTTGCTAAAGAACTGGCTGACGAGAACCTCGATGACGTCAGAATCGTGGTACAAAGCCGTCGAGTGCTCGCCCCGGCAGAAATATCTCCGGAATCATGCGAAGAAAAGGGAACGACTGAGCAGACGACCCTACAAATAAAAGACCATGAGAAGGCCGAAGACTGGAGGGAAGTCTTCATAGACTACTTTAAGTCCCACCGAATGCCCGAAGAAGCGTCCTCAAGACATCAGCTCATGAAACGAGCTCTATCCTTCGCTTTCGTCAACGACATTCTATACAAGAGATCGTTTGATTCTCTATGGCTCAGATGCTTAGGACCTGACGAAGCAGAAAGAGTCATTCAGGAAGTTCATGACGGACTTTGCGGTTCTCACCAAGCAGGCCCAAAGATGAAGTTAAAAATTAAACGGATGGGTTATTACTGGCCCACGATGATCCAGGACTGCCTCGAGTATGCGAAGCAATGCCACTCATGCCAGATCCATGGAGACTTCATCCACCAACATCCGAATCCACTGCACCCGACGCTGGCTAGTTGGCCATTCGAAATGTGGGGGACTGACATAGTCGGCCCCATTGAGCCAGCATCATCCCGGGGACACCGCTTTATCCTGGCGACAACTGATTACTTCTCCAAATGGGCAGAAGCAGTACCACTGAAGGAAGTGAAGACGGAGAATATCCTCCATTTCTTCAAGATGCACGTCATCTATCGGTTTGGGACCCCACGGCGGATTATCTCCGATAACGGGCCGGCCTACCGAAGCCATAAGATTAGCCGCTTCGCACAGCAGCACAATATAGACTGGAGATATTCTTCGGTATACAATCCACGAGCTAACGGTCTGGCCGAGGCTTTCAATAAGACCTTGACGAAGATCATAAAAAAGACCGTCTCCAGGAATAAGAGAGACTGGCACGAAAGGCTGCAAGAAGCCCTTTGGGCTTATCGAACTACATTCAAGACGGCCACAAACACAACGCCGTACGCGTTGGTATTTGGGACAGAAGCAGTGCTCCCCCTCGAGATAGAGTTACCCTCTCTACGAGTAGCAGTCCACCACGAGCTGACGAACGAAGAAAATGCTCACCTTCGGCTTGAGGAGCTTGATGCCCTCGACGAAACCCGGCTCATAGCGCAACAACATCTAGAAGCCTACAAAGCAAAGATGACGCGCTCGTACGAGCGATTGACCAGGCCGAGGACATTCCTCCAAGGCGAACTCGTACTAGTGGTCAAAAGACCTATGATCCCCAATCGTGCCAAGCGGGGAAAATTTGAGCCAAACTATGAAGGCCCGTACATCATAGACAAGGTCTACCAGGGTGGAGCCTACCTACTCATGGACATGCACGGTGAAAGGCCTTTCAGGCCAATAAACGTCCGCTTCTTGAAGAAATACCACGCTTAATAAGCTGCAGCCTAGGTCAATGATGGATGACGACGACTATGTCCGCTCACTATCTTCCTAGGCTCAGACTTTACAAGCAGCAGCCGGCCTTCCTATAACGACGGACCGAAACGTCCTTAAACTATCGACGGACCGAAACGTCCTTAAACTAACAGCGGACCGAAACTTCCTTAAACTATCGACGGACCGAAACGTTCCTAAACTACTACCGCAACGTCCTTAGGTTGACGAGATGGATAAATAAAGAAAAAAGAAGATAAAAAAAATGATAAAAAAAAAAACGGTATGTCCGTAAGCAAAATGGGCACGGATGAAAACCCGAAAAGGGCTCCGTGAGTAAAAACAGCAGGGCTGCCGGCAAGTGTTCGTGAAAACCCGAAAGGGCGCGACCTTGTAAAAAAAAAATGAAGAGTAAAAATGATATAAATAAAAAAAACGGTATGTCTATAAGCAAAACGGGCACGGATGAAAACCCGAAAGGGCTCCGTGAGTAAAAACAGCAGGACTACCGGCGAGTGTTTGTGAAAACCCGAAAGGGCGCAACCTCGTTAAAGGACACTTACAGAGTCCTCTCGACCTTGTAAGGAGAAACCACCTGCGTGAGATCCTTACGACTCACAAAGGAGCAGCATACTTAGGGATCCTCACGATTCCTAAGGAGAAAATACACTTACGAGATCCTCACGACTCGTAAGGAGAATTCTCTTATGGGACCCTCACGGCTCATGAGATTTGAAAGTCTTAAGTTACAGAAACTTGAACCTGTTCTTAAGCAAATCCTCCACAACCTCCGATATTGCCCTACAAGAGGCTCAATACTGACCCTTGTATACAATCCACGGGCGCGAATAAACATTTCCCCAGCAAAATCCAACCCTTGTAGGTCCCCTCGACCCATAAGGAGAAAACCCTCTTGTAGGATCCTTACGACTTACAGAGGAACATACACTTAGGAATCCTCACGATCCCTAAGGAGAAAATACACCTGCAAGATCCTCACGACTTGTAGGGAGAAATACCTTTGTGAGACCCTTACGGCTCATGAAGTCAAAAGCCTTAGTCGACAGGACCTTAACCCTGTTTGCTAAGCCACCTTTGTTCAACATCGACAGAGGCAAATGATGATTCGCTCCTGGCAATATCCCAGTTGCAGCGATGCTGACGCCTAAACCGGTATCAAATTCCAAGTCCTGTTATGGCAAATGATGATTCGCTCCTGGCAATATTCCAGTTGTAGCGATGCTGATGCTGAGATTGGCACCAGATTCCAAATTCCACACTCGCAAAAAAAAAAATATAGCGAGCCATACGTGCATACGAAATAGTCGAAATGATGGGGCAACTTGCAATAAAAATCAGCAAGTAAAAAAATGTATGCATGAAAAATAGCCGAAACGATTGGGCAACTCGCAATAAAAAGCAGCGAGTAAAAGTAAAAAAAAAAATAGCCGAAATGATTGGGCACCGCGAAAATAGCCGAAATGATAGGGCAATCGCGACCTTCGCGATATAAAAGCTGAAATGATAGAGCATCGCGGAAAAAGAAATAAAATAAAAGTGAAATCCTCGCCCTACAGGTGATGTTACATCTATCCCTGTATACAATCTAGGGGCGCAAACAAAGAAGGGATCATACTCCTCCCCCAGGTTTCATCATAACAAGAAGCCAAATCTCGACGGTTCACAGATAGCCTAAAGATCATCCCAATACTCGTCTCGTAACAATGGGCACAACTTCAAGCTAAGCGGAACAGCGGCAACTCCCAGTTCCATGGCTCGGTGGTATACATATCGCCAACAGTCAAACCTCCATTCCGTGAAGTACGGATACAATCGATAAAATTCCTGGTTACGTGGAACGCGGACAATGTCACTCTTTGACCCCGTGGAAAACGTCCAGAGCGGATCCTGGTCCTCGCAGAGCATGGCAGTGAACCCGTGTGAAGCATCCAGAGCGGAGCCTAGTCCTCGCCTAACGCGGCAGTGAACCCGTGTGAAGCATCTAGTGCAAAATTCCTGGTTACGTGGAACACGGATAATGTCACTTTTTGACCCCGTGGAAAACGTCCAGAGCGGAGCCTAGTCCTCGCCTAACGCGGCAGTGAACCCGTGTGAAGCATCTAGTGCAAAATTCCTGGTTACGTGGAACACGGATAATGTCACTTTTTGACCCCGTGGAAAACGTCCAGAGCGGAGCCTAGTCCTCGCCTAACGCGGCAGTGAACCCGTGTGAAGCATCTAGTGCAAAATTCATGGTTACGTGGAACGCGGATAATGTCACTTTTTGACCCCGTGGAAAACGTCCAGAGCGGATCCTGGTCCTCGCAGAGCATGGCAGTGAACCCGTGCGAAACGTCCAGAGTGGAGCCTAGTCCTCGCCTAACGCGGCAGTGAACCCGTGTGAAGCATCTAGTGCAAAATTCCTGGTTACGTGGAACGCGGATAATGTCACTTTTTGACCCCGTGGAAAACGTCCAGAGCGGAGCCTAGTCCTCGCCTAACGTGGCAGTGAACCCGTGTGAAGCATCTAGTGCAAAATTCCTGGTTACGTGGAACGCGGATAATGTCACTTTTTGACCCCGTGGAAAACGTCCAGAGCGGATCCTGGTCCTCGCAGAGCATGGCAGTGAACCCGTGCGAAGCATCTAGAGCGGAGCCTAGTCTTCGCCTAACGCGGCAGTGAACCCGTGTGAAGCATCTAGTGCAAAATTCCTAGTTACGTGGAACGCGGATAATGTCACCCTTTGACCCCGTGGGAAACGTCCAGAGCGGAGCCTAGTCCTCGCCAAGCGCGGCAGTGAACCCGTGTGAAGCATCCAGAGCAAATACAAGACTGTGGAGTCCTTAAAATCCACGGACTATGACGTCCTTAACCTTGACCGTGATGTCTTAAAACTAACAATCAACCACCCCGATTCCCAACGAATTTTGCCTTGGTTTAAGGGTACATCTCTTCACTCCTTTGATGCCCGGCGTTGTAATTCCTCAACGTCTTCAAAGAGGTGATGGGTCCCTGCAACCAAACACCGGACTGTGGAGTCCCTAAATCCACGGACTATGAGGTCCTTAACCTTGACCGTGATGTCTTAAAACTAACAGCGGACTGTGGAGTCCTTAAATCCACGGACTATGAGGTCCTTAACCTTGACTGCGATGTCTTAAAACTAACAGCGGACTGTGGAGTCCTTAAATCCCCGGACTATGAGGTCCTTAACCTTGACCGTGACGTCTTTAAACTACGATACCTTGAGAGATCCCTGATTCCGTGAAACGCGGATAAGGATGATCACATCCGGCACTTGCAGGCCCTCACGACCTGTAAGGAAGAAAAACTCTCTTGTGAGATCCTAACGACCCTCAAGGGAAAACCCGCTTAAGGATCCTCACGATCTTTAAGAAGAACTCACACCTATGGGATCCTCTCGACCTGTAAGGAGAAAAACTCCTCATGAGACCCTTGTGGCTCGTAAAAAGCAAAAGTCTTAAGGGAGCAGATCTTAACCCTGAGTCCCGAGCCACTGCTGTCCTGCAAGGAGATCAAGATAGAATATCCACAGAATACATTCAATGAAAAGGAGACACACCATTTAGAAGAAAAATGTATCTTTTATTCATAAACCAAAACGGGTACAAAGTACAATTTATGGAAGAAACAAAAAGAAAATACTCTCATCCATGAGTATGTACAAAAAGGAAGGAAAAGATACAAATGTCTCAAGCCGGCGGGCGATTCAGCAGCTCGGTTAGCTCATCCTGCTTTTGCTGAGCCACGGCTTCATGACGCAAGATCTCCAGAAGACGAGCCTCCGCTTGAGCTTGCTGAGCCTGATACGAAGCAAGCCGGGCTTCAAGCTCTTTCTCAGTGGCCTTATGAGCCTCGACCCTCTCACGGGTGAACGTGACAGCTTTGTCTCGAGCCACCACTTCTTTGATGAACTCCTGAAGCAACCGTCAGAGTTCATACACTTGGTTGGCCCTGGTGATAAGGGTAGCGTGAAGCTCGCTCAGCGCCTTGGAAGCTAGCTCCCTCTCCGAAAATTTATGGCCGAGCCTTTTTCTCGCATAACGATATGTTCGCTACGTGGCCACGTAAGCTCGCCTTCGTGACCGCGGCCTTGCAAACATGACATTTACAAGACCATATAAATGGGCTTCCGATCGACAACAATAATCGATCCAGAACGCGCTCACACAACCCGGTATGAAAAGCAACGAAAAAACTTTCCGACGATTATCCTATCAAGTATGTGCTCGCAATCATATGAACATCCGAAAAAGAAGTAAAATTCGCAGCTTTAATGTGCACGCGACATGACAACAGTATTGATAATTGAAGAAAATTTTCATAAAAGGAACACAAAATTTATTCATGCAAGCGGAAACATACATACGAGTACCGAGCCTACATGGAAGTTCAACATAAAGCATACAAAAAGGAGGGACTAATTTAAAAAGGTTCTACACTAACGGAAAAGATCACCAAACACGGGATCAACGGCACAGGGGTTGATGAAGCAAAGGACAAAATTCTCCATCTCTCTCCCCGCTTTCTCCAGCACATCGAAGCGACGATTCTCGCGAGAAGTCGCTCCCCATCGGTTGGTGCCATGTTCGTCCGCGAATGCAAACATAATAGCTCGCCGGGCCTTTATCTCGCTCAGCAGATGAATTGAGCAGTCATTCAGAGCTTGAGTAATCAAGCATGCTTCATGAAAACCCTCGAGCTTTTCTTCCGCCGCATCAAGCATCGCCAGGGTCATCTCTGCCGGGTGAGGAGGAATGTCGGCAAGCACGGCCATGAGGATCATCCGGAGCCAGAGAGAACCCATCGGGAGGGGAGACGCCCTACGGATCGAGAGTTCATGCATGGCTGAGTCGCATTCGTTGTCGGTAAGGAGGGGGTCTACCAACCGAGCAGCAAAGCGGGGGATCATCTCCTCAAGAGGAACTTCCCACGGCTGTCGACGAGCATGAGGGCGATTACAAGCCATGGCACTCGTTTCTCCCTCAAGAAAAAAAAAATATATATATATGATATGAATCTCTCTGTGAAAGGAAAAGAAGGCTATAGCCTCATATATAATGAAGTGCATTAAGTGCTGTGCGCGGAAAATCTTGCATGGTGAAATTATTCCCAAGGCCTAAAAAAGAAAAGGCACCGAAAATCAAGGAGATGGAACTATTTCCAAGGCCCCTTTTTTCGGCCCCTAACATTATGCACTGAAGATATGGCATGAGGAAAATCTTGTGAACAGCCACATCAAAGGATCCCACGTGTAGAACACGTGAGGCCTAAACCTGACGTGCATTTAAAAGGAAAATATGGAGTGGCACCTTGCATGTTAAAAAGCACAAACAACAATACTAGCAAAATAATAAAATCTCAGAGAAAAAGCATGCAAACATACAAGGACACAACAAAACTTATCATCCAGACTTCAAGAAGGCGATACAAAATAAAAAGGAAAACTTTTACAATGGTAAGGCTTCAGACGCGGGGCATGGGTTGAGAAACTCGAAATTAACTTTATTCAAGATCTTCCAAGCATTTCGAACCTCCCGAGTATGCTTTCTCTCACGGTCACAAGCATCGGGGTCCCCGCGGATGTCCTCTACCCTCCGGTAGGCGCCCAGTATGGCTGATTGCTGAAAAATCTGATGAAGGAGATCAATAAGATTATCCCGCCTTCTCTTTGAGATCAAGCCCATAAGGTACACCGAATGCACCTTATCCTCGGCAGTGTCCAAGGCCCCGAGCGGTATGCCGGCGCAAAAGAGAGGGAGAGCCTCCCTGATCGCAAGCACGATCAGCCTCAGAAGAGAAGAGCGACGGGGGAGTAGCCTATGGTTGTACTCGTCGAAGCGGCTCATGATCTCGGCACACTGAGCATCAGTGAACTCCTGGTTCTGACTGCGGCCCAGCGCACAAATATTCCCATAGGAAATGATCTCGTCAAGACGGTACAGATGGGCATCCATGGTACCTAAAATAAAAGTCATGAGATTCATTACAAAGCCCCCAGTGCATTAATTGCAGGAAGAACAACCTCGGGCCAAGAGACCCCAGGAAGCCTCTGTGTGAAGAAATCGAGTTCTTCGTTGGAATTAAATTCCTTATTAAGAAAAGGGAATTAAATTCCCAGAAACATTTTTGGATGGAATTAAATTCCATGGATCTGAAACGCTATCTCCCCAAAGATCATCTAAACCCTAAGAGATTTACAGTTGAAAGATTAAACAGTTTCATGTTCTTATGGAAAATATGAAGAAAGAAGGGTAAAAACCCTTGTTTTGGATTTAAAATCCAGGGAAATGTGAAGGTCCATCGTTGTCCAAGAACATTACCTGAGGAAAAAGGATTCCTTTTGAACAGAGTTAAACTCTGAAGATTGTTTCAAGACAGAGAACTAAGCTCTGGAAGAAGAGGATTAAATTCTCAGAAAAAGTTCTCAGAAGAAGAAGATGAACAAAGTGAAGGCTCTTATGAAGAGACAGAGGTATTTATAGAAGACAATGAAAACGCTTCGTCTCCCCAGATCCCTAGAGGAATCCAACGGTCACAAGAGGTGACAGCGTTGCACTCACGTGCAGACACGTGAGAACAACGCTGTGGGGGCATTTGTTTCCTGATTTAAAATCAGGAAAGCTTCTGGGAAAAGCTTCAAAAAGGGGTCACGTGTTGGCACGTGACACCTAAAAGGCATCATCAAGTCAAGTTCAGTTTCCTGACTACGCTGAAGAAAATGGGCTTCGGAAAGAGTCACGTGCTCCCACGTGACCAGGGTCACGTGGCGACACGTGACATTTAAATGCAAGCGTCAAAGGCACACAAGTTCTCTGATCAAGTCAAGAAAAGGCTTCAGAAGAGGTCACGTGTTCCCACGTGACCAGGGTCACGTGTTGGCACGTGACGTTCAAGACAGCAGACTCGTTCTCCAGACGAACCAAGGAAAGAGAGTTCAAACAAGGGTCACGTGCTCACACGTGACCAGGAGTCACGTGGTGGCACGTGACGCTTAAGCAACGATCAGAAGACAGAGCGCAAAAGAAAGGAAAAGGCTCATTCCAAAGGGGGTCACGTGCCCACACGTGACCATGGGTCACGTGGTCACACGTGACCGGCTTTCAAAGCCCATTGTGTTAACAGAATTAAATTCTGAAGGAAATTCAAATCTTTCCAAAGGAAAGCAACTATCTGGAACCAATCAAATTAAAGATTCAGAGGTGATGAAATATCATCTATCTATGGGAAAATCTCGGGTTTGGAAAGATTTCCCCATTAAATCTAACCAAAATAACAAAGGAGAATCTCTGGATTTAAAATCCAATGGTGAATAAAATTCACCTAATAATCCAACGGCCCAAAATGAATGATGAATGCAAATCAAATCTCAATGAAGATTCGTCAAAAACTGATTGATTCGGCTGCTTCTCCTATAAATAGGAGCCAAGAGACACAGAGAAAAGGATACATACGCAGAGAAAAAAAAAGAAAAAAGGAGGAGAGCTTTGATACTTTGAAAAGACTCGGATCTTCTGCAAAAAACCCTAGGTAAGAAAGGGAAGGCCTTTTGAAAGAAAGAGAATTTAATTCTCAACAGAGTTTAACTCTGATAATGTAAAAACAGAAGAACATATTTCTTCTCTCTTTGATGGAGGACCAGCAAAGTGCACATCTCCCCTTAAGGTTGAGAATTTAATTCTCAATGGGTTGAGATCCTGCCATGCAGATCCAAAACATGGAGAAGGAATACAAGCACGAGAATTTAATTCTCACAGAACTATAGGAATTTAATTCTTTTAAAATAAAAGTAAGGGCTTGACCCTATATCATGGGAATTTAATTCCTTCAGAACAAAAAAGAAACAGGGTTTAACCCTAATTAAGAACCTAGTTCTGTTGAAGCAGCGGGAATTTAATTCCCTTAATCATAATTTAACAGAGGATGGAAGTTTAAACTCCTTAAAAACTTTTATTAGGGTTTAACCCTATTCAGCCCTTCACGTATATGAGGAATTTAATTCATACAGAAAATTCAGAGTTAAACTCTATTCCAGAAAACAAAGTCTTCGAAAGGAAGTAGGAATTTAATTCCTCTGAAATTTACAGTTCGAGGAATTTAATTCCTGAAAGAAGATTAACAAAGCCTCTAAACAAAATACATGGAGGCAGGGTCACGTGTCATCACGTGACCCCCCAAGAGATCTACAGAAAGCCCCTTTGAGGCAGCACCCCACGTGACCCTCGGCAGAAGCTCTAATACATAGGCATTTGAATGCCCATCACGTGATGGCACGTGATGCTCTGAAAGACACGATAATCTCAGAATAAATGAAGGGAGGGCACTCTCACGTGCTGCCACGTGACCCCTCTTGCCTTAGTGTTCAACACTAAATAAAAAGCTTTATCTGCAGTGTTCAACACTGATTACCTTAGTGTTTAAACATTAACCTGAGATCTTCATCTGCAGTGTTCAACACTGATCTGTTTTAGTGTTTAACACTAATTTGAAAAGCCTTGTTGCTGGTGTTTAACACCAATTATCTCTTAGTGTTAAACACTAACTTGTCAACCCCATTCCCAGTGTTCAACACTGACTGCTCTGTAGTGTTTAACACTATGCTTTGGCCCAATTGGCCTAAACGGATAGAGGCAAAGCCTCTCCTGATTGGACTTAGCCCAAGATGGCCATAAGTCCTCAATTGGTGATTAACTGGTCCAATGGACTCATAACATAATTAATTCGTCTTGACCCCAAATTGGGCCAAGGGCTATTTAATCCACTCCGGTTCTAGGGTACATCTCGTCACTCCTTTGATACTTGGCATTGTAATCCCTCAATGTCTTCAAAGAGGTGACGGGTCCCGACGACCACACATTGATATGGACTGTGGGGTCCTTAAACTCATGTCTAATGCAAATTCCTGGTTACGTGGAACGCGGATAATGTCACTCTTTGACCCCGTGGAAAACGTCCAGAGCGGAGCCTGGTCCTCGCCAAGCACGGCAGTGAACCCGTGTGAAGCATCCAGAGCACAGCGGACTGTGGAGTCCTTAAACCCATGGACTACGACGTCCTTAACCTTGACCGAGATGTCTTAAAACTAACAATGGACTGTGGGGTCCTCAAACCCATGGACTACGACGTCCTTAACCTTGACCGAGATGTCTTAAAACTAACAATGGACCGCAATGTCCTTAAACTACCCATGGACCGCAATGTCCTTAAACTACCCATGGACCGTAATGTCCTTAAACTAGAACAATAGAGCCCCGCATGCTCTTTTGTCGGATCTAAACGGTCCCGTTTAAGTTGATCTTAGCCTCAAAGATGGCTAACGTATCCTTAAACCTTCAAACAGAGTGGACTATAAATCCCCCCAATTAACTCTGGCTCGAGGGTACATCCCTGAACTCCTCTGACATCCGTCGTTGTAATTCTTCAACGTCGTCAGAGAGGTGATGGGTCCCGACGGCCATACATTCATGGACCACTATGTCCCTAAACTGGAACATTAGAGTCCAAACGCTCTTTTGTCGGATCTAAACGATCCCGTTAAGTTGATCTTAGTCACAAAGTTAGACTAACGTATCCTTAACAAACGTTTGAGTTGATCTTAGCCTCAAGTATGGCTGACGTATCCTCAAACCAAACCCCCCCAAACCCAAATCTAAGATAATACGGATTTGGACTAGTCCACGCCCTACGGGCGACGACATAACTCAGTCTCCGTAAACAATCCACGGGCAACAAAATACAAAACAGACACCCACGACACGAAGTGACCATCTGGAGAAGGAGAAAGTTGTTACCGCAATGCGGTAGCGTAATTAACTGCAGGGGCTTGCGCCTGCAGGGAAGAGCGTCCCCACAATCAAAAACCCCTCAAACGAGGGGGAATCTGACGAAGTCTGCTACATCGGACGCATCCGTCTAAACCTTCGATACGTGGTGCCATAAATCAACTTGGCATCTTCGAAGAGGTGGACGGATAGCACCAATTAGCATCTGCCCCGAATCTCAGGCAAGACGCGGTGTCGCGCCGTCTTTCGGAGGGGAACATGCACGTAAAGACATATAAAATCTGTAGTTAAATAAGATGTGAGGTGTGAAAAATAAAGGTTCGATAGTCTAGACTTAGGATAATAGAATTGTTATATTATGAAACAAAACTTTAGGGTTTGAATCTTAGTTATTTTCGCAAAACTAGCTTGACCGGATTTTGTGGGTAGTATCCGCTGAAAACCCTCAAGAGATAACACTCCTCCTACTAGGGACACCTAGAGGTTTAACGGCTTGTTGCACATGCTCAGTGCAATCACGTTCCCTGCGAAAGTGAGGTTAGGAAATTTTTTGTGAATAATTGGCTTTGCTCGGGACGAGCAAATGATAAGTTTGGGGGTATTTGTTCATATCAGATTTTTGCATTTTCATACCGCCCAATTTTTATCACATTGCATATCGGTAGATACTCTTAAGCCGTGTTTGCTAGTCAATTGCAGGATACAGGTTCTCGGCTCTGAACGGTGAAATTCATGAAAAAACACGACGAAACCCGGGTTCCTGCCAACCACAGATAAAACACGGGTCTCCGCTTTTTATCCGTCTGTTGCCACACACCAGTTTAGGAGACAAAATGGCAAATCGATTGTCACCTTCATGCACAAAGCACAATGGCAACACCAAGTCCAAGAAATCTACGCGGAGCTCAAGAAAATCATGACAAAAGATCCATGTCCAAATCACCTTTTGATCCACTAGAATTCTGGAAGAAATGTGGAAAGATTATCAGAAAATAGATGTACCAGACAAAATGGCACACAGAACCAGGGAAGCACAAGAAATACGATGAACCAATTCCCCTAAAGTGCCGCGGTTCCGCGGCAATAGCAGGCTTAGGCCGCGGAACCGCGGCCGTACAGTGGAGACAGAGGATGGGATTTTAGGGGTATTTTGGTATTTTTATATTGAGGCAGGATTTTGCCCTAGATTTTCAGTTCACTGCCTATAAATAGCCCAGCACCTTATGAAGCCAAGGGTGCATAATCTTGTATTTTATTTTCTAGGTTTTAGTTGTGTTCTTCTTCCTCCTCTCATCTCTTCTCCATTAAAATCTTGTAGTGAGCTTTTGAGTGAAGAATGATGAATAAAGAAGAACCGTTTATTATTATGCTTGTCTTGTTCTCTTATTAATTGTTGTAATTTTCATTTGTTAACTTAGTTGTTGTTATTTTTTTTGTTGTTTCTTTCTTCTCTCTTTTCTTTATCCTTAAAACAACCATGATGCTTACGCTTGATCCTTACCAAGGTGAGGTCGCAAATAGCTAGTTGTTATCTTCTAATCTCTTCTTTCTATCTTCCTCTTTTGTTTTCTTTTCTTTTCATTATGATGTGTGAGTAGTTTCATACTTGTTAGGGTAGGATAAGGGAAATTTGAGAGAAGGAAATCTCTCTCACTTTTTCCTTGCCCAACATCTTAAAATCGACTCCCGTTAATTGAACCACAATCCGCTCCTTACGGCACCCTATCCTACATGATAGCGGTGATTCCGTAGTGAGACCGGTTGTGGTTGAATTAACCGGAGGTTATGGCTAAGAGCCAAGAACGGACGGACAAGCACCAAAAGGAAGAACTTATGCGTTGGAAAGCCTAGCTTATACTCGCAAGTTCCTTCCTAGTCGTGCTAATCACCGTTGTTGCCGATTACCGTAACACCGACATTAAGAGGGGCAACGAAAGAAGTGGGAGACTCCTAACTCAAACTAACCTAATTCTAACCCTAACAAGCTCTCTTTACATATCACTTTAACACTTAATTAATCACAACAAAATCTGGAAATCTGGACTTAACTCGTTAAAACACTTAGAAAAAGATTCCCATCTCCCTGCGGACGACCCGTACTCAACCGGCTAGCTACAAGCGAAACCGTCTTGATTGCGGTAATTAACTAAACTTGAACACGCAGAATCTCTAACAATCATGGCCCCATCCTTGCTTTTGCTGCGAAGGTTGTCGCTGGGGCGCCCGCCCGCCATATAGACCGTATGTATGATATATCCGGCCGTCTTTCTATCATTGGCAGCTGATTTCACGGATCGCTGTCTTGACCCCCTTGTTTCGGTAGCTGGTAGTCGATTGAAGGCGGCTGGCCTAACCAGGTTCTTGAATGGTGCTGGCGCTTCTTTTCTGGGTTTGCCCCACTGCTTTCGTGCGGCACAGAGTGCTTGATAGACTCTTGAAGAGACAGTATCATACTTCTTCTGTTGGGGCCGGGACACGTCTCTTTGTGGCACTGTTCGGACCGCTATCTTCTTGATTCTGACGGTCATGGCATTTTTCTGAACCCACTTCAGAGGCTCGAAGGAATTGCTGATTCTTACGTCCGACTCAGCCGTCGTCGCGGGGCAACCCTGCACTTGGAACTTCACATGATTCCATTTGGCCGAAGCCTTAGCCCTCTTGTTGGCTCGATACCTGAGCCGCTTCTGCCTTAACTTTTCTGTTCTAAGCACCTGGCAGACTTCAGCTCTTTGGGAAGACGCCACAGACCGGTTGATGGAGGGCCTTGGAGATACGCCCGATTGTGCATTTGTTGGAGTTATCGCCTGAGCTCGTCCGCAACATTTGCTGTTGCCCTTTGTACCGAAGTTCTTGCCCCCCGCTGGAGCACCAGGGAGTCGTTCAGACACCATGTTAAGTTTCGGTTAGCGATCACGACATTCGGCCTCTTACCCCTTGAGACCGGCTTGGCCACCTGTTCCGCCGGGATCTACGCCAGATTAGCACTTCCGGCAGGGTAGATGATGACGGAGCCGAACTGGCGGGGCGGTTCCTCCCACTGTCGACTGAGGCTTGCGGGGAGAACCACACGAGCGTTGATCTTGACCACGTACGGAATCGGGGTCACGTTGGAAGGTGAATTCGTCTGGGGAGACATTGTCGTCGAAGGTTGATTGCTGCACGGAAAAAAGAACATCATTTCAGTATATGCAATCAATACGTATATTGATTGAGTTCGCATGAACGTTTAACCCGAAATATGGGAGGAGAGATTGGTCCCACCGGGCGTGCCAGAATCTGTAGGGTGTTTTTCGTCACCCCATTGAGATGGGAATACGCGCACGCTTGTCAGGCGTACTACAGATTCCCCCTGCCTAGGTTAGGCCGGGGTTTAATGATTGTGGGGATCCGAATCTCCGGCAGCCACGGACTAAGCTGCCGTTAATTACCCCTCGCCTTTGGAGCGAGGGAACCTCCGATTGACGGGTTAAACTGGTCATGCGAACTCAATGTGCAGTGTACGTGTGTGTTGTTTTGGAGGGGGGTTTGAATATATCGGGAGCCACGTAGAGTTTTTACGGGGATCCCGCTACCCGGATAGCGGGCTGGGGGTCAAGGGGGCTAGCAGCCCCCTTGCGGGGTGCGGGGCAGCGCCCCGGCCCAAATTTTTTTGAGGATGACAGTATTGTGGAGTGTGTGCGTATCTATACATGTGCATGCATATGTTATATATAAAAAAAAGGGAAAAGGCATCCAAAGGATGCGTGGGGCAGCACCTTGGGCGCTGTGCGCTTAGGTGCTGTGTGCTCAGGCGCAAGCGCGCCACGTGTCGGCACGTGGGCGCTTTGCGCATGAGCGCTGCACGCTGGTGCGCAAGCACGCGCGCCACATGTCGGCACGTGGGCGCTTTGCGCATGAACGCTGCGCGCTGGAGCGCAAGCGTACTGGAGCGCAGGCGCGCGCGCCACATGTCGGCACGTGGGCGCTTTGTGCATGAACGCTGCGTGCTGGAGCGCAAGCGCACTGGAGCGCAAGCGCGCGCGCCACGTGTCTGCACGTGGGCGCTTTGCGCATGAGTGCTGCGCGCTGGAGCGCAAGCGCAAGCGCCACGTGTCGGCACGTGGGCGCTTTACGCTCGGGCGCAGTGCGCTGGAGAGGAAAAGAGGGCTTTTAGCCCCAAAAACTCTCGAAAGAGAAATTAGTGGAGTTAAACTCCTGAAAAAAAGAAGAATGTTTTGGTTCGGAAAATGGGTTCTTCTTCTTCCTCCTCTATTGGCTGGCTCAAGAGATGTGAGATCTAAAAATCTCTTCTTTTTGAGATCTAATGATAGATCCAAGTTCCCCTTTGTGGGTTTTGTGGTGAAAAACTAATTTATTTTATAAAAAGAAGAGTAAAACTCTTGATTTAATTCAAGAGAAAGAAGAAGGTTTTGGAACCTTGAAGAAGAAGGAAAGATCTCGGATCTGGAAAAAAAATTTAGAGAGAGAAAAAAGTTTTTTTGGATATTTCCATTATCTTTGCCTTTATAGGCCATACACTTTACACATAGCCCCTTTGGCTTCACAAAATGGCATTTTGCCTATCCCATGGCTCATGTGCCATTTCTTTTTGCACATATGCCATGGGCTTTACAAAAATTTGGCTTTATGCCCATTTTTCTTACATTTATCCATAAAATAAACTAAAAGAAAATGCAACAAAATTATTTATTACAAAATTTTTATCTTAGCATGGGGGGAGGCCGGCCGCTTCATGTTCTGGCCCGATCCGGGCATGGGCCCACTGGATCTGGGGTTGGGCCCACTTGGCTTGGGGTTGACCTTGATTTTGACTTGGTCAACCGGGGTGTAAATTTTTACCCCAACAACGACCAAAATTAAAAATGAATGCTCGGGTAACGAAAATGCATACCCCCAAGAACGGATGCACGTACGTGCGCGTAGCCATCCAAACAAGTCCGTTTCACTGAACGGGATGAGAACAAGATGCGCGGATGCTACCACGGGGTTAGAGGTATCAAGCAGGTCATGCAATGTATTTTTAAAATATTTTATGTGACTTAAAATGTTATATAGTAAAAGATGCAATGCCAGATAAAATGCCAGTATGCAGTATTTATGAAAGTGCACATGTTTATGTAACAAGTCAAGATAATTCATAAACATGAATCAAACAAGTTTCAAGCAAGCGGGTCAGGTCGGATGCAATACTAATGTCAGATATACTATTTGCACCCAAAATACAATATATCAGGAAAATACCATAAATAAAGAAATACGAGAACTAGAATTGGTATAAATGAACCAGGGTGTTACAATAGGAATCGAACACACATGCTACGTCACAGCAGTGCAAAGGCTTTACCAGTAAACTACAAGTTGCTTCTTGATTTTATTTAACAAAAGTTACTTATAACTCAAACTCAGGCTGTAATACTCTTTTCTTGTATATTAACAGGAAAATTTTTGTACAGAAATTTCAGAGTCGTTACAAAAACGGTTATAAAAATTTAAGGAACTAGGAATAAAAAGAATAGCCTTGAACAAAAGAAGACATACTGCAACCGAAGTTAACACTCGGATTGAGAAGAAAGGTAGTTTCTATCTTACCCGCTTGGCTCAACTTCGTACTAAGTTTGGTCTTCCACCTCAAAGTTATCTAACGGACATTCCTAAAAGAAAGAAAACACAGAAAATGGAATACCCGTCAACGAACTGGAGTTCGGTAAGTTCCCAATTTTAAAAAATAAAGATTATTAAAAAGAAAAATGATATGTATAAAAAAGAAGGAAACAATCAAGCATGTATAAATAGTAATAGATATAAGGAAACAATATCATGAAGTTTATTCTCTAAACGATATTATCATGCTTTAAGTTTATAAGTGTATGTGCATAGTGCTCCTTACCGTGACTACTGCGGTTATGCGGAATAAAAAACTTTAAAATCTTGAGCACAATACACTTGAAACCCTAGAATTCAAGCCCAAACCCTAAACTAAACTATACTAACTAGAGGTTTAGCTACTGAGTTAGTACTACAACCTTTGTAGACGGTCCTTCGGGTCTTGAAAGGTTCACTCTTTAAGATCCTAGGTGTTCAGATCGAGCTCTGGAAGTCCAATTTCCCACGTCAAAGATGATCCACCCGAGAATGCCGATTCAAGCGATATGTTCAACCGAAGCAACTAAAGATCGAGTCTTGCTAGGACAAGATACTTTGGAGGGTGTAGTTTGTGAAACGAGATGCTCTCTTTTGATCCTCAAAACTTAAGAAGAAAAAATAAGGAAGAAGAAGATGAAGTGGCAACTAGAGAAAATATCTCACTTGATGAAAATCAACAACCATCACAAAATATCATCACATTCCCATCTTATCTCTTCATCCACAAACAAAAGAGTGGGTAGGTTAGTGACTCACTAAGATAGGCTAGTGACTCACTAAGGTGGGCTAGAAGCCCGCACACTTCTTCATTTAATGATGAAGAGATGAGTGAGAGAGTATAGTCACCTCACTAGATATACATACACATACACTTATAAATATATAAATGTGTGTATATAAACAAGTATATCTAAATCCGTATAAATACGTATACCATATTTGTACCGAAAATACAAAATATGCGTATTCATATTTAAAAAGAAATACATATATCTGTATCAAAGCACAAATACCCCTATTTATGCAAATACACGTATTCGTATAAATACCGTATTCATGTTAAAATACAAATACCCAAAAGAAAGCAATATAATACTAGTATCAAAACCGTCTGTCTTTCAAACCTGCTAGTACTACTAAACCGTCCGATTAAAGCTCGTGTATAAATACACGTGTTCAATCAAACACCCGAGCGTATCACTATACGCAAACTACACGGTTTTGCCTGAACCGAGAAACTCTCTGTGTGGGACTCTAGAGACTTGACAATACGCCGGCAGTGGGTTTAACCACAAGCATGTCAGTGGCACTAGATGTACGTAACGGTTATCCAGCTATCTGTCGAAGGGAAGATCGACACGATAACTCGTCTAAAAACCTTACTGAGCCTATAGGTGACATTCTCCGTACAGTCCGGTCTGTTCGTCAAAGAGTATCGCATATCGGGCCCAGGGGTGGTAAACGTCAAACCCCTAATAGCACGACAAGTCGTATCGGTGTGGAGCTCAATACAACCTGAGAAACTACTAGTGTACCTACCAGTAAATCTCACTTGCTCTGACCAGGAAATTTTAGTATTGACCAACCGTACACAGCGCGATATCAATTCCCAATATTGGGAGAGGCGAATCCTTTCTATCTCCTCCTACCTCCAAGTCCTTCGGGACTATATCCAACTCTATCTGTTTGTACGACTCATTAGAGCCGTGGTAGGGTAGTAATCTAAGTACAGTGGGAACACACTCGAGAACTGCTATCCGGCGATAAGTTTAATACCAACCAGCAGTTTCTCGTGAGTCCGTCCAGTATAACTCATAACCCAATGAGCACCTGTATACGATCTTTTGTACCGTATACCAACGGTTGCGGGACATGCCATCTCTCCTGACGGGGATAAGAAGCGTATACACTAGTCTACTATGGAGTATCGATGCCCTATCTCGATAATCCTACGACTAGAGACAATGTTTAAAGATGTGCTTATAGATTACCCATCATCCACTAGTGTGACTACCATAACAACACTGATAGTCAAGCAAAGATCCTAAGGGCTCTATCAATATGCATTATCGATATGTTAAAAGCAACATATACACATATTAAGATAGACTCAAACCAGATAGCATACTATCATATTGAGCATGACTGTTATATATATATATGTATATATCCCAAGCTTCCAAAATTTAATATACAATCCAGTACTTTACAATAATGGCCTCTAAGGCATATATCACTAACAATAAGTTCGATTAGTGAGGGTTTTACACGTAACGAGGATGTACCATTTCCTATCGGAACAACTGAAACACAGATTTAAGAAAGTCATGACTTAGTAATGCATTGTTCCGTAATACCCGTGTAATACCCCAGGTGGAGTTGGGGATGTATACCATCTACCCCGAGAGAAGTGAGGTGTTATCCAGTATCGAGGTGGGGATGTAAATGATACGGATATACATGGGGACCCACTGTAGAACAATGGAGAGTATCGAATTCCATTCCGAAAGAAGGCACGATCAGAACTAGAAACTGAATGAAACCATTCCTATAACACAGAGGCTCCTATTGGGTGAACCAAAACTCTGGAGTTTGAAGAACTCCCTAGTTAAGCGTGCTCGAGCTAGGGAAATTCTGGGATGGGTGACTTCATGGAATGTGGCCCCTTCTCAAGTCCTGTTCATTTCAAAGGATAAAACTGTGCGGCTTCGGTCAAAGCGAACAATACCTTCTGTGTTTGGGGGTGAGTCATGACAAATATGGTATCAGAGCCGGCCACTCAAAAGTATGTCTGTGATTCGAGGACGAACCATTGTTCTAAGTTGGGGGGAATGTAATACCCCAGGTGGAGTTGGGCATGTATATCACCTACCCCGTGAGAAGTGAGGTGTTATCCAGTATTGAGGTGGGGATGTAACCGATACAGATACACACGGGTACCCACTGTAGAACAATGGAAAGTATCGAATTCCATTCCGAAAGAGAGCACGATCAGAACTATTAATGGAATGATACCACTCTTATAACATGGAGGCGCTTATTGGGTGAACCGAAACTCCGGAGTTTGAAGAACTCCGGAATTAACTGTGCTCGAGTTAGGTAAATTCTCGGATGGATGACCTCCTGGGAAGTGGCCCCTTCTCAAGTCCGGTTCATTCCAAAAGATAAAACCGTGCAGTTTCGGCCAGAGTGGACAATACCTTCTGTGTTTGGGGGTGGGCCATGACAATCCGGAACTACGACGATCATGTATGATCCCCGTTACACGTAAATACTCTCATTTGTCGAACTTCCCATCGCCATGTAAATTATTTATTTAAGTTCTAGAGTTCGACACATGCTAGCACGGATTCATGAATACTTGATAAATTGTATGTTTATGTCGGATTCATAGATTCACGAGTTCATGACTTTCAAGTATTCAAGTGGTTCATGGATTCAAGTATTCAAGTGGTTTATGGCAGGTTCATGGATTCAAGTATTCAAGTGGTTCATGTCAGATTCATTTCAAACAATATGAAACGCAACAACCGAATTCATTACTAGTTTCCTGCACACGTTTATACTACTGCTATTCTGAATGAAAAATATAACTAGAGTGTCATGATATTAGTTATTATAGTGTTTTAAGTCATAAACTCGATTAATGACGATTTTATATTGTCACGACCCGGAAATGACACGTGACCGGCGCTTGAATCTAGTGAAGTCTATATGACCCCACCGTAACCCAAATAAACTGAAAACTAGGAATCTAAATCCTTTTAAGAAAATAGTGGAGGTGAAGTTTTGAAAAGTGGTTATTTATGAAATCAAATTCTTTCATTTCAAAGTATAAGTAAAGCTTATAGAAATACAAGTGGATTGAGTACTAAAGTTTGAAAATATTTTCGTCATTTGAAATTTGGACAGCACCTCATTTGTAAATTTTGATCAAAACAGGACATAAACAATAATAACATTGGCATCCCCAAGCGGGAGCTAGCTCTTCGCCAATCGGTGGAAACACAACCACGCAAGTAAGTATATGACGTCTAAGGCAAAAATCAACTCAGAAAGAATAAAGAAAACCAAAACATCATCAACTCAAATATAAGAATAATACAAGTCTCGTCATTAGGTCCAAAGAATATACAACTGGTTTCTAAGTTCACAATATACATAATTTGGTTGATGGAGTTTTTAACTAAATTACAAACGAATAAAATATACAATGGTGGTTACGATCTTTAGTGTAACCCACCTACCAAGCAAATCACTCAAAAGAAGAACGCACCAGCAAGCCGCTACTGATCCGAGCGGTCGGTCCTGTAAGAAAACTATGACACAACGGGGGTGAGCTGCCAACTCGTGAGTAGAAGACATCATCAGGTAGAGATCGAATGCATAACGATCTGCCTAAGTCATACCATAATAATAATAATATCATACCGTGTGGTATTGAAAGTGAAAGTGTATATATGTAAATATAAGTAATATCGTGCATGTATCAATATATGGTATCATGTCATACATATTATTCGAGGAGTGTCCATCAACGACACTCGAAATCATCATAAAACTTTAAGTGTCCAATATCGACACTCGAAATTATCATAAATCCCGTGTCCAGTATCGACACGTATATCCTCATATCTCAAGCGTCGTCTTATCCGATCGGCCCTCATATCTCAGGCACCGTCTCATCAGATCGGTCCTCATATTCGTCTGTCTCATATCACTCCGGTCGGTATCCTTTGGATATCCGCCGAGTCCAATACTGTCACCGGTAGGTAGTGTTTTCCTGCCAGGCTCAACACCTTTCTATACGATCTTCTTACCCAGGGGTACCGTACCGGGTCTACGATGTATACGCAATCGGTCTCTCTTCCCTTGCCTCGATTCGGATAATAATCATAGCTCAGAACCGAGAAATCTCATGGTGGACGCCGAAATATCATATCAAGAGAAAACCGCGTTTTTAAAATATTCATAAGTTTTTAAATAATATCTACGGTTTCTCAAATCCAGAAATCTTATGGAAGTGAAATCATAAATATAGAATATGGCAATCATGAAAATATGTGTACAGGCACAGAACAATGCTGTAATGCTTAGAAAGTATGTTCATATAAGCGTGTCGTATAGCATTGTAAAGACATCGCAATATCTGAAATAATATGTGGTACTGGGTACTAAACAGTAACTAAAATGCTAACAGGTTATAAGGTGATACGGTAACATAGCGTGTTCTATCTGTGTACGTGGTATAGAAATTTCCGACGATATGTGTGTGAGCATGCGAGTATGTGTACGTGCAATATGTGCATCATCGGTAATGGTGCGTGTGTCCTAGTAAACAAAGTCATGTAAAGATAAAAGCATGAAATGCAGTATATATCGTAAATGATCGAAGCGCGAGCGTATGCAGAAATAAGAAATCGAAATACGAGCGTAAACGGAATAAAGAAATTGTAACGTGAATAAGTATAAAAATACGTAACTACGTATGAGCCATACAGTTATAGGTTAACATAGTATGAAACGTTGTTTTAGAAAATAGGGGGCTACGATATTTTTGAAGAAGATACCATTTGAAAAGTCGTAGAGTCCCTTTTGTTATCATTTAAAAGTTCGTAACGATTCGTTAGTCTTGAAAGTAGATATGGCTCCAAACATATCATAATATCTACTTTAATGAATTTAAACAAGATTTTTTCTCGAGTCGAAATAAATATTGGCGATCTCTCCTCATCATAACATGTACGGAATATCTGTTGTACAATATCATCAAATCAATAGTACGGATCTATAATTGTGTACATTATCTCATCTCATACCATGACATATCATCTCATATCATCTTGTATCATATCATATCACATCGCCTCATATCATCATCTCGTATCATTTCGACTTATATCATTATATCATAAATATTCTTATATCATTAGTAACTTGTATTATATAAGGTAATCATATGTATAAATATACTTACATAAGTAGATATAACTCATGGGCTAAAAAAATAGTACTGGGGGTATATCATTCTACTAAATATAGACTTATATGAATATGGTAGTCTAGCATAACCTATAGACCAAGTATACTATTCTAGTATATATATATAGCATCCTAATTCTACGGTTGCAGAAGTGTTATACGCCATTTACTCGACTTCCCCAGTAGATATACATCTACCCACCTTATTGACTCGTCCTAGTCGAAGTTGATGAACGCCTTGCTCTTCTTTGTCGTCTCGAAAGTCCATGCGAATGTACCTGCAATCAAATCCATAACCAAAATCGCATAAAAAATTGAATCGAATTGAAATCACGAGTGAAGCGCACATAGGTTTGAACCTATGGTCAACGCGTGCTAAAACGACAAAATACTTCTCGATATCGACGTACGAAAGTCAAACGACCGAGTTAAAACACAAATATCCAAAAACCAAGTCTCACATATCGCAAAACATTGTCAAAAACTAAGTAAAACAACTCTAGATTTTTCTTAAGATGATATGAGACTTTTTAGCATATAGGGTAGTCTTAGTTATCTAATGAGTAAGCTACAGAACAAATTTTAAAGCCCGATTCCAAAATTGACCTGCAAATTGCGGTCAAAACAAATAAAACGGCGGGCAAGGAAAAGAGATAGGGGCTCGGGCTTCTACAGTGGCTTTCTACTGGTCTATACATCTCTCTCTATTCTCTATTTAATTTTCAGAGTTTCCTAGTTATCTCAGATTTCAATTGAACATCAATATCTTAAAGAAAACCGACATTTGGAAATTCTAAACTCATCTTGACCAAGGTTACTTGCACTAATAGGCATCATCTATCACTACTAGGCTAGTAATCTCTCTCTACCCTCTACTACACCACCACAACAAGTTCTATCCTCAAAAGCTCACTTTAGAATAACTTAAGGTTACAAAACTTAAGCTTTAAGCTTTAAACTAACTTTAACTAGTAATGAAGGTAAGGGTACTTAAAAAATTATCTAAAAGTATGGTTATTACCTCATAAAATAACTCAAGAAAATTCCAAGATGGCTAAAAGAGCTCAAAACGAAAACTTGATTCCACCATGAAATTTAGGATGTGGTTGTGAACAATTTTACTGAAGGTTATATGGAATTTTGAGGTTGATTGGAGGGTGTTTTGTGGTGGTAGAAGATAATGGAGGGAGGTGGAGAAAGTGGAGGGAGAAGAAGATAAAGGAAAGATGAAGATGAAATGATGAAACAAATGAGAAGGTTGTAGTAACCATGGTTCCTCCCCCCTCTCTTTTTTTTACTCTCACTCTCACCAATACCTCCTTTTCTCCCCTCGCTCATCTTTTCCTTTTCTTTTCTTTTCTTATCTTTCTTTATCTTTTCTTTGAAAACAAATAAAACCAATACAACAAATGAAATATCAACATGTAATGACAAGTTAAACATGGCTTAACAAAATAAGCTTGATTTAATGCATAATTAGTGAAATACTAATCAAGTTTAATATTAAACTTGTATGTAAATAATTGTATATTAATTTATGAAAAGACCAATTTAAATAAATACTTTTATAAACGATAATTCATTTTAAATTTCAATTATTTTCCAAAATAGAGGTATACAATTATACCATTCTACAAAAACTCAAATCTATATTCGTATAATATTCATAAAATTCATCATTTTATTATTTAAATTCCAAAATAATCTTTTCTATTTTCTGAAATGTTACAATCTTCTCCCTTTAAATAAATTCGGTCCCGGAATTTAAATTTATACCCCCCAGGTATTAAAATATTTCAGTAAAGCAAATCAAACTAACGGGGCTCCGAAATTATGAATAAGTTAAAAATATCATAGCGCAGTACGTGTGCATGAAAACAAATGCAAAACTTAATAATCGAAACTCCAACAGTGTCATGTAAATCATACAAGTTATGATAAAAATGCAAGTTGCGAAATCTTCGGTTAAAATCAAGTAGAATATAATCAAGGTTATAATACGTATATAGTATGCATCAAGTAAAATCATTTAAGTAGCTGAAAAATATATGAAAAATCCTTTTCAAATCGCCGTGTGATGCGTATATCACGGTATAAGTAGCGAACGTTCATTTTGTAAAGAAATATATACACATCCATATACGTTTTGCTTAAAATATATGTCTTGCCTTTTTGAAAGTATCTTAGAAGTTTTTTTTCCGAAAAATCTTGTGTCGCTCACTGATACGTAGGAAGATAGTGAAACTATAGCTCTTTTTGAAAACCTTTTCAGTAAATATCAATGCATACAAAAATACTCAGGTACTGTCAGACCAGTCCTGCTCTACTACTATATAACATAGTATATATCATAAAAATGTGATGCTCGAAAGGAAATCAATCCCAATCGGTGTACATGAAAACCAAACCACGTGCGTCTGGTGCGCACGAAAATTGAAGTCGAAGTCAAATCCAAGTGTCAAGAATGTGCACGAAAATGAAAACTGAGAGTAACGGGTGTGCACGAAAGTATCTGTCAAGTGCAATAGGTGTGCACAAAAACATCTGTCAAGTGCATCGGGTGTGCACGACAACAACATCAAGTGCATCTAGAGTGAATGAAAATCTCAATCAAGTGCGACTGATGTGCACGAACATCCTCAAGTGCATTATTGTGCACAAAACCTCATCAAGTGCATTGAGCATGTGTGAAAATATAAATCAAGTACATCAGGTCTGCACAAAAGAATCTAGTGCAATAGGGTGCACGAAAATCAATATCAAGTGTAACTAGGTGCATGAAAACATAAATCTAGTGCAACTGGCATGCACGAAAATCAATACCAATGCATCAAAAGCACATGTAAACAATATCGAGTGCACAAGTCAAATAGAGTATATACAACGTGCACGAAATCAAAATCAAGTGTATCGGAATGCATGAAATCATAAATATGTGTAACTAGGTGTACAAAACAATATCGAGTGCAATGGATATGCATGAAAACATAAACCAAGTGTAATGGATGTATGAAAACATAATTCAAGTGCAACTGTTGTGCATAAGGAAAATATCTATCAAGTGCAGCTACGGTGCATAATAATCAATATCAATCATGAAACTTAATCATCAAAACACGAGAATCAAAACGACGAAAGCGTGATATTCGGATTACCAAAACACAAATCATAAATAAATGACATTGAGGTACACCTCCTCTAATGTCGAAATGTGCTGGTGCACCCGGAGCTGTCAGAGCATGAATTTCTACTTGCTTTCTACCCACGGTCTGGCGTCCTCTATCTTTAAGTCCGTGTTCTCTCTTTTGGATCACTAATTCCACGACCTTCCGGCTCGACAGCCTGGTAAGGAGTAGCAACGGAAATAATCTCGCTCTGACGCCTCTTGGAACATCTCCTGGCCAATTTACCTGGCCAATTTCAATGTAGCTTGTCAACTGTAATTCGATGTCCCACACTCCACAGGGTTTGTAGAGAGGCGGAATTAACAAAAAACAATTTTATAGCAAGCAACATCGACTAAACTTCCAAGATTTACCATAAGCCTTAACTAGCATATCTAACAAAGGTTCTAATCTACTATGAAGTGATTTATACCTTTGTGTTCGAGTCCTTTGGGTCTTCTTATCTTCTTCTTAAGCTTTTAGTTTGTATGGATCGAGCTTGGTTGTCGGTCTCCTCGTATCAAAGAAGATCCACCTGATCGGTCGAAAATACTGCATTTTTAACACGTCAATTTCCCTATCATTTGCACTCATCTAGTAGTGTTCGATTTGCATATTACACATATTAGCAAAACAGTCGTAAAATACCAGATTACCTATGTTATACTCTAAAACCGACATTTCTGAGGGAAATTGACCGTTTATCATGGCATCGCATCATTCTTGTAGCACAACACTTGTTTCGAAGTCTGTGCAGGAAATTCCAGAAACCGAGCCAAATTGTCAAAAGTGCTGATCAAAATTACACCAAGTCTAAGTCTGGTGATCTGGCAGTAAAATTCCAGAAATTTATTCAAGGCCAATGGGCGCTTCCCGCCGCGAATCCGTGGCATGATGACGTCAGCAGAGAAGCAGATTTTCCCCATGTGCTTATTTCTAACGGCAAAGCTTCCAGAACTCTCCAGAAACTCCACGTGGCTTCATCTAGAAGGCTCGGCCTAACAACCTAGTTCTAGAAGCCTCCCTCCAACTAACTTCTTCTAGAAGCCTCCTTATAACAACCTTCTTCTAGAAGCCTCCTTATAACAACCTTCTTCTAGAAGCCTCCTTGTAACAATCTCATTCTAGAATATTCCTTCCAACAAACTTCTTCTAGAAGATTCTTTCTAACAACCTCATTTTTGAGGGAAAATTCAAATGAGGTGGTTCATTTTGGAGGGAAAATTCAAATGAGGTAGTTCATTTTGGAGGGAAAATTCAAATTCAAATGAGGTAGTTCATTTTGGAGGGAAAATTCAAATTCAAATGAGGTAGTTCATTTTGGAGGGAAAAGTTGTTCGTTTTGGAGGGAAAAGTTGTTCATTTTGGAGGGAAATTTGAAATTTGAATTCTAGATCTAGGGTTATGAAAGCTTATAAAAGGGAGTCTAGATCTAAGGTTAAGGGTTGTTCATGAGTTTAATTCTTCATCCCTCTTACATCATCTTCTTCCACAAGTCTAGTGACAAGGCTTGTGCGAAACCCTAACCCTAATTCCACTCCAAATTCAAGATCTTGAGTACCAATCAAGCGAGAAGCCTTCAACCTTTTAGGAGCCGAGCCGATCTTCAATCGGGCAAGTGATCCAAGCCGATCCGCGACCCACGGAGCCGAGCGAAGCCAAATCGACGATCAAGTTCTTCCTCTTGTAGTTCTTGAGCGAATGTAATGAAATTGTTGATATAAATAAAAGGTGAAATTCTTTAATCTTGCTTTCTTTTAATTCTTGCATCATGATTAGATCTCAATTTGTAATTGTTGTTCTTGTTGTGATGTTTAAGTAAAACTCCGCTCGTAAAGGAGTCGAGACGATTGTAGAATGATGATGTAACAAATCTTAATACGATTTTTAAGTCCTACGAGTTTTGTAAACCCTAGCAAGTTCAAGAATCGATGACCTAGTTTCGTAGCGATGCTTTCTTGATTGTGATCGCTCGAAATTAGGGATCTACGATCGTTTCTTGAATTTACTAGAGGCTAGAATGTGAATGATATCGACGAAAGAACAAGGGATAAGATGAAACCCTAGTTTCACAAGAAATCCCTAATTCTCGATCGATCATCATCGATCTAGTATCAATTCATCGAAGGATAAGAATACGTAATTGTAAGATTACATCACATCTATAGATCCGATCGATTCCTACGAGCCTCATTTCGATTTTTGATATTTGGTTTGGAAAAATCATCAAACGATCAATTCTCGATTCTATCTTTTTCTTGTTATTAGATCTAGTTTTTTTTTTTCTAATTCTTGAACTTCAATTCTTTAAATCATGAATTGTTTTCTTTTGTTTTCATTAAAGTTTCGACTCATCTAATTCAAAAGACGAACGATTACACTGTCCCTGTGGACAATCCGCACTCACTTACAATCTACAATCCGACACCGTAGTTTATTGCGGTCAAATAATTTTTGGTTGTGATTTTTTTACAATTTCCCAACATACACAAACAAGAATTCTTTTCAATCAAATGGCGCCGTTGCCGGGGATAGTGCGCTAATAGTTCGTATTTTGAAATTTGAGTTGAACAATTTATTCCATCATAATTTTTAGATCTAAACTCGTACAAACCCTAATACGTGTGTTGTGATTTGTTGCGAGAAAATCTGGAATCATTGGAGCTGTGGAAATTTTTTTCAGATAGTTCCAGAGAGCTTGGGGAGTGAACAGGAGCCTCTGTAGAAAATTGTGTGCAGTGATCTTGCTACAGTACCGCGTTTCCGCGGCAATAGGCAGCTCACGCGGCGGATCCGCGGTGGGTTAGGGTCTTCTCTGTACCAAACTTTTAGGTATACTCCTCTGCTTTCTTATCTTCTTCTCTGTCTACTCCAATTGACAATTTGCTGCAGGTTTCTTTGCAAATAAATCGCAGCGCGCAAAAAGTAAAATAAAATTTGTGCGTGTTTTTGATTCTTTTGGTTGTTTGCATATTAATACGGAAATTAAGGGGCACGACCAAATCCAAATTAGGTGGGGAGTTCATTACCCTTCCTAAGCCCCGAAAATCGCAAAACTTGCATCCGCATTGACCCACATTAACTAAAAAATATCTAGAGATGACTCTAAGGACCGTCGCGCTCAATTAGGACAGAAAGAGGCCGTGGGTAATTCATTGCTTATTCGCGTTTTCTTGTGGTGCCTAAGGCGAGTGTGTCTAAGGCTAGTGGTTTTTAATTAGGCCCACTACTTACGTAGTGGAGTACCTTCCCACTTACCTGGCACTTATCCGGCCACAGGGGAACAAAGAGGCAGTGGAGGATTCTATCCTGCGACTTGTCTTTTGGCAGTTAGGAGCGGTCTAGAGTCTGACCTAGGTGACCACTAGATTTTATGGTTTTGCTTGTTGCATTTGTTGTGATCGCATCATTTTTCAAAAATCCGTATCATTTTTCAAAACAAACACCAACACTTCATTTCCTCTAATTATACCAACGCTGCCACTTGTGCTACAACCATTTAGCACAATGTTAGGCTGGACACGGGATTCCATTTCCCGTCTTGTCCGCGTTTCTTTTATCGACCCCAGAGTCGGTAATTCTTCGTCTTCTCCCCCACCACCCACCACACCCGCGATGGACCCAAATCCATCAAACTTTAACACTACTCTGCTACCGCCCGCAGGTGCGCAGAATTTCCACGCATTTCTCTCCAAGAGAGATGCTATCCTACACGTGTTACCCTTCCCACCTGTCTTTCTATACCAATTTCCATCGGGGAAAATTTTGAAATCAACCCCCAATTCATCAAACTATTACCCAAATTTCATGGTCTTGATTCTGAAAACGCATACATGTTTATTTCCAAATTTGAAAACGTATGTGCTTTGATGGGGAATTCACAACTGTCTTTGGATGCTCTGCGTTTACGTCTTCTCCCATTCATTTTGTGCGATTTAGCCGAGAAGTGGCTTTACATCACACCCGCACATTCTATTTCAACATGGGACGAATTCGTTGCAGCATTCCTTAAGAAATTTTATCCCAATCACAAGACTGCCCGTGTTCGGAGCGAAATCTCTAAATTTACCCAACTTCCCAATGAACCATTTTGGAAATGCTTTGAACGGTTCAAGGATCTTCTTATCTAATGCCCTCATCACGGAATCTCCAGATGGGATTTGTGTCGAATTATCTATGAGGGTATTGATCTCATTACTAGACAGATGCTTGAAACCATGTGTCATTGCCAATTCCTATCTAAAGATGATGGTGAAGCTTGGAAATACGTAGAAGATTTAGCTCAAAACACATCACAATGGGAAAGTGTTAGACCACCACCACCTAGGGAAGATGTCAATCAGCTCGATGTTTCCGTCACCTTGAAAGCCGAAATGGCCGCAATACAAAGGAAACTCGACGCTATAGAAAATAAAATCTCTTCAGCCTCCCTAAACCAATCCACACTTCCCAAAACCGTGTGTGGCTGCTGTTCAAACCCTTCACATTTGACGGAAGAATGTCCTTTCAATGTACCGTTTCAAGGTCAGACTAATGCTGCACTTCAGCAAAGACCTGGAAACTATCCCTCTTCTTCCTCATATAATCAAGATTGGAGGAATCACCCGAACTTTTCTTGGAACCAATCACAATCTCAAAACACGGTTCCAATCCTAAACAATTTTCAAAGGGTCCCTCCACCACAACAGCAACCGCCACTTCAATTGAGTCAGCACCCCTTCCAACCGCAAAATTTTCAAAATCCTGCCAACACTTTTGCACTACATGAAAACTCTTTGCAATTGGCCGGTACTGATAATATCTCTGCACTGGTGCAAACCTTGGTTACTTTCATGAAACAATCCATCCAAGAGTCGGCAAGTTTTCAATCTTCCATCGATAATATGATAAAGATCATTCTCACTCAAAATGAGAATATCAAATCAATGGAAGCTCAAATTGAACGAATAACAGCCGAAATAAGTGCTAGAGAAGAAGGGAATCTTCCATCTCAACCCGTACCTGATCCTAGACCTTCACATTGCACTAATGTGGACGCTTTTACAACGTTGAGATCTGGAAGAGTGCTAGACAATCATTCGGGTGAACAAATAGATAATGATGAATTGATCATTAACACCCCGGCTTCCACTTCCACTTCCACTCACACTTCTACTTCTTACCCTATTTCGTCTAACTTACCTTCTTCTTCCGAGCCTATTCTCCGTGTTCCCAAAGGCTCGAACCCTCCACCCACCTCATCTTTTCCACCCCCACAAACTTCTCCACAAATGTTGGACCCAACACTTATTGATAGAGCTCCATTTCCAAATAGGTTGAGGCCCAAGAAATATGATGCCAAAATGGAGAAGATTGTGGACATGTTTAAGGAAGTTAACATCAACATCCCTCTCCTAGATGCTATTCAACAAGTTCCGTCCTATGCGAAAATTCTTAAGAACTTGTGCACTAGGAAGAGGAAGACTCAAGTGCCTAAAAAAATCTTCATGTCGAGTACTGTAGATACGGCCTTTCCCCAACAATTACCACGGAAACGCAAGGACCCTGGCTGTCCTACTATTTCCATTTCTATTGGGGAGAAACACATCAACCATGCTTTACTTGACCTTGGCGCTAGTGTTAACTTGCTTCCTTATTCTGTTTATGAGCAACTAGGGATCGGAGAGTTGAAGCCAACCAATTGCACTCTCCAGATGGCTGACCGATCAATTACCAAATCTAGGGGTGAACTGGAGGATGTGTTAATAAAAATCGGAGAATTTATATTCCCGGTAGATTTTATTGTAATTGATACACAGCCTGTAGCGAACCAACGGAATCAAATTCCGGTGATTTTAGGTCGCCCCTTTTTGGCCACTTCCAATGCTATTATCAACTGTCGTAATGGTTCTATGACCCTATCTTTTGGGAATAGGTCAATAGAGCTGAACATTTACAAGTTGGGAAGTGTACCCTCCGAACCTACTGCTCAGGTCTGTTCTGTCGACTTAATGGATGTCGACAGCAGCGAATTTGATGATCCTCTTGATATTGATCTTGACTCTTTTCATACATTATTGTTTGACCCAACTATGTATCATACATATACGGACTCTTCCACCAGGATGTCCGGGTCAACAATTAACACTGATTATGAACCATTCTTAGAGTCTGAAGATCACCCCGCACTTTGTGATGACATTATTCATCGGGGTATTGATGGAACTTTTGAGGAGATCTTCGCTGATGAACTCGCATTTTTGAATGACACGGGTGTTGAGATGAATCATTTCCCAATCGATGAAATTGAACCTCCACCCCTTCTTCTGAACTGTAAAAAGAATGCGAGTAATCCATTACATACACTGCATCGTCTCTCCAATATGAGACGCACACACATTCTATTCCACCACTTAACCTTTCCCCACTTCTTCTTCCACCAACCAGAGCACTGCATTGATAAAATTTTTGAATGGTTGGTGTTAACATTCGGTCTTTGCAAAGCTTGGCATCGACCAATGATTTTTTTGACCCCCTCATATGATTTTCAAAGATTAACATTGCATAACTCAAGTTTGGGGGGGCATTTCATCGGGCTCTTGAAAAGAAAATTTTTACAAAATTTTGAGCCAAAAATAAGTTTGGGGGAAGATCTTCACTTAAATATTCTGCCCCCACTAATAAATTCCTCCCAAACTTACAGGTTTTTCGAGATTTAGCAGATGGAAACAGTGAGGACACTGTTGAAAACAAGTTTGGGGGAGGTTTGTGCTTATTTTCGCATCATTTGCATCATACAGTGCATAAGCACAAAACATTCTTTAAAAAACCATAAAAATTTAAAAAAATTTCAAAATTATAAAAATATTTTTTGTACATAAATAAGATAATAAAAGTTTAGATAGTGAAAAATTACATCCATGAGATTAGAAAAATTTAAGAAAACTAAGAAAATTAGAAGTTTTCTTATACGAACTAGTAATAAGTAGTCATGAGCCGTTGTCCCAAGGGTTAGTAAGATGAAGGACGTCACTAATCTGAGGATAAAAATAAGTTTGAAAAATAGTTTCTATTCTGTAAGCCAAACATTTTGAACGTTGATACCCTGCTATTCGCACTTACACACGTCTTGAAGCCTGGGATAGTAGAGGATACCTTGAAATGCTCTTGTCTTAAAGCCGATGTATGAAGGAAATAAAAAGAAAAAAATGAATAAAAATATAAAGTGGTGAGAAAAATGGACACTGGTTTTGTTATCACCGAGGGCAATAAAAAATTTATAGCGAGGGTGCCTCTTCACCTAGTGCCCTAAGGCCAACTGGTCTGGGAGTCACTGCTATGCCTGAGGTGGTGCAAGACGAGGAAAATACACCAAGTAAGCAAGCACATGAGTAATCGGTCGGTTAGTACCTCAAGAAGTATTAACGGTCGCATGAAAGTGTGTGAGCAATCTCATCTAAATATTCATTAATTAAAAAGTACTGAGGCTGATGGGCAAGAGTATGATAGCTTGAATTGAATTCTCCGGGTGTAGGGATATCTTTACACACACGTAGGGTTATATGATCGATGTTTGGAAAACAGATAGGAATGAAGATTAAGACGATGTTTTATTGAGGGAGGACGTGATTTCCGACATCTTTTCATGACCATTAAGATAGGGCTCATGACAACCGAAAAGCTATTTTAGTTGAAAACCCTAATTTTCAAGTCTTTTCTTTTACAATTCTTTTCTTTAAATGTAATATTCATGATCTTTCTTTTATTATTGGATTTTGTGGGTGCAATCCGCTGAAAACCCTCAGGAGACAACACTCCTCCTACTAGGGATACCTAGAGGTTTAAAGGCTTGTTGCACGTGCTCAGTGCAATCGTGTTGCCTACGAAAGTGTGCTAGTTAGTTTTTCTCTTTCTTTATTTTCTCCTTCTCTTTTTAATAAAAAGGTTCGCTCGAGACGACCGAAAATAAGTTTGGGGGAATTTGATCAGTCGAAAATACTGCATTTTTAACACGTCAATTTCCCTATCATTTGCACTCATCTAGTAGTGTTCGGTTTGCATATTACACATATTAGCAAAACAGTCGTAAAATACCAGATTACCTATATTATACTCTAAAACCGACATTTCTGAGGGAAATTGACTGTTTATCATGGCATCGCATCATTCTTGTAGCGCAACACTTGTTTCGAAGTCTGTGCAGGAAATTCCAGAAACCGAGCCAAATTGTCAAAAGTGCTGATCAAAATTACACCAAGTCTAAGTCTGGTGATCTGGCAGTAAAATTCCAGAAATTTATTCAAGGCCAATGGGCGCTTCCCGCCGTGAATCCGTGGCATGATGACGTCAGCAGAGAAGCAGATTTTCCCCATGTGCTTATTTCTAACGGCAAAGCTTCCAGAACTCTCCAGAAACTCCACGTGGCTTCATCTAGAAGGCTCGGCCTAACAACCTAGTTCTAGAAGCCTCCCTCCAACTAACTTCTTCTAGAAGCCTCCTTATAACAACCTTCTTCTAGAAGCCTCCTTGTAACAACCTCATTCTAGAATATTCCTTCCAACAAACTTCTTCTAGAAGATTCTTTCTAACAACCTCATTTTGGAAGGAAAATTCAAATGAGGTGGTTCATTTTGGAGGGAAAATTCAAATGAGGTAGTTCATTTTGGAGGGAAAATTCAAATTCAAATGAGGTAGTTCATTTTGGAGGGAAAAGTTGTTCATTTTGGAGGGAAAAGTTGTTCATTTTGGAGGGAAATTTGAAATTTGAATTCTAGATCTAGGGTTATGAAAGCTTATAAAAGGGAGTCTAGATCTAAAGTTAAGGGTTGTTCATGAGTTCAATTCTTCATCCCTCTTACATCATCTTCTTCCACAAGTCTAGTGACAAGGCTTGTGCGAAACCCTAATCCTAATTCCACTCCAAATTCAAGATCTTGAGTACCAATCAAGCGAGAAGCCTTCAACCTTTTAGGAGCCGAGCCGATCTTCAATCGGGCAAGTGATCCAAGCCGATCCGCGACCCACGGAGCCGAGCGAAGCCAAATCGACGATCAAGTTCTTCCTCTTGTAGTTCTTGAGCGAATGTAATGAAATTGTTGATATAAATAAAAGGTGAAATTCTTTAATCTTGCTTTCTTTTAATTCTTGCATCATGATTAGATCTCAATTTGTAATTGTTGTTCTTGTTGTGATGTTTGAGTAAAACTCTGCTCGTAAAGGAGTCGAGACGATTGTAGAATGATGATGTAACAAATCTTAATACGATTTTTAAGTCCTACGAGTTTTGTAAACCCTAGCAAGTTCAAGAATCGATGGCCTAGTTTCGTAGCGATGCTTTCTTGATTGTGATCGCTCAAAATTAGGGATCTACGATCGTTTCTTGAATTTACTAGAGGCTAGAATGTGAATGATATCGACGAAAGAACAAGGGATAAGATGAAACCTTAGTTTCACAAGAAATCCCTTATTCTCGATCGATCATCATCGATCTAGTATCAATTCATCGTAGGATAAAAATACGTAATTGTAAGATTACATCACATCTATAGATCCGATCGATTCCTACGAGCCTCATTTCGATTCTTGATATTTGGTTTGGAAAAATCATCAAACGATCAATTCTTGATTCTATCTTTTTCTTGTTATTAGATCTAGTTTTTTTTTCTAATTCTTGAACTTCAATTCTTTAAATCATGAATTGTTTTCTTTTGTTTTCATTAAAGTTTCGACTCATCTAATTCAAAAGACGAACGATTACACTGTCCCTGTGGACGATCCGCACTCACTTACAATCTACAATCCGACACCGTAGTTGATTGCGGTCAAATAATTTTTGGTTGTGATTTCTTTACAATTTCCCAACATACACAAACAAGAATTCTTTTCAATCACCACCCGAGATTCTATGGTTCAATCTTTAATCTTAAAAATGAGGTAGCTAAAGTACTTAGTTTGCTAATCTAATTATCTTAGAAGATGTAGAGAATGTTTATTGGATTAATTTATCTCATTAACCCTAGGTTTCTCAACTCATGAGAGGGTTAGGGTTTGAGGAAGAAGAAGAGAGCAAATGAGGAGAGAGAATGTCAAGTGAAGAATGAGATAAAGAATGACTAAGTGTTGATAATATCAAGCATATCATTTATATTAAAAATAATGTGTCATACTTCAATAGTTATCCAAATGAATGAGTCATCTAAAGTAGCCATGCTTCATCCATGCTTAAAAAATATCTCATAGCTCCATCTTATTATCCATTTAAACAAAATGGATTTATCACAAATGAGGTGTCTTCTTCTAGAAGCACTCTTGTGAAAATACAAGAATACCCCTCACCGTATATACATACCCGTATTTGTACCACGAATACTAAGAGATGAAAAAATCCAATATTATAATACTAGAATGCAGCTTAATCCTAAACCCGGAGTATTATTCGTCCGATCAAAAATACATGCAGTTAGTACACGTATATGATCGAAACCCTGCACATAAAACAATACGGCCTCTACATCATTTCGTCTGAATCAGGGAAACCTTCTGTGTGGGACTCTAAAGACTCAATAGTATGCTAGCAGTGGGTTTAACTACAAGCAAGTCAGTGGTATTAGCTGTACGTAACGACTACTCAGGTATCTGTCGAAAAGAAGGCCGACGAGCAAACTCGTCCGAACTCCTACTGAGCCTGTCCGTGACAATCTCCGTACAGTCCGGTCTGTTTGTTTGAGAGTATCACATGCCAGATCTAGGGGTAGAAAACGTCAGACCCCTAATAACCTGACAAGTCATGCCGATGTGGCTCAAGACCATCCGAAAATCTACTGATTTAACTATCAATAATTCTCAATCCGCCATGGGTAGGAACTTATAGTGTTGGCCAACCGAACACAGTGCGACATCGACTCCTTATACCGGGAGAGACGAATCCGCAACAATCGCTCACTGCCTCCATGTGGCTCGGGACTTTACCCAACTAAAACCTGTTTGCACGACTCAGTAGAGCCGTGGTAGGGTAGTAATCAAACCACAATGGGAACTCACATGAGAAAAATTACGACCTCAGGTCGATAGACTATTTGTACTCATGTCATCAGAGAACTGCTATCTGACGATAGATATAATAACATCTAGCCAGTTCTAGGCTAGTCCGTCCAGTGTGCTCACCCCCAATGAGTACCTGTATACAATCTTAAGTACATCACACCAATGGCTGCAGGACCAACAATCGTCCCTCGTCAGGATCTAGAAATGTATACATTAGTCTACTCTGGAGTATCGATGCCCAGCCTCGATACTCCCACGACTAGGGATATTTAAGGATGTGCTTATCGACTACCCAGCTCCTACAAATATGATTGCCATCATAACGCTAGTAGTCAAGAAAGGATCCTAAAGGCTTTATCAACATGTATAAGCGATATAAAATAACAAGTAAAACATATCACATGTTAAGATAAAGGCAAACTAAATAGCATACTATCATATTGAGCAAGATTGTCCTGTGCATACTTATCCCTAGCATCCTATACAATGAAGGCCTCTAAGGCATACATATCCAACAATCTCCCATTTGCACTAAGGCCTGTTATTGGCGTATTGAGTACCCAACGTCTGCACTAGAGCCAGTTGCTAGCATACCGCATACCCAACATCTCGAACAGTCTCTAGAACTGGACTTGAGAGATGGCCTTGGTGAATGGATTTGTCGTGTTTTCCTTTGTGTATACTCTCCGCATCTCGATCTCCCGACGATCTATGATCTCCCTGATCAGGTGACTCCATCTTAAGATATGTCTGGATTTCTTATGGGACCGTGGTTCCTTTGCCAAAGCCATGGCTCTATTGTTGTCGCAATATAAAGGTATTGGATTGACAATGGATGGAATGTCCTGAAGTTCAGAAATGAACTTCCTCATCCAGACTGGCTCTTTTGCGGCATCGTTAGCAGCGATGTACTCAGGCTCTATCGTCGAGTCTGTTACGATATCCTGTTTGGAGCTCTTCCAATAGACCGCCCCTCCGTTGAGGGTAAATACATAACTCGAGATGGATTTAAAGGCATCGTTGTCATTTTGGAAGCCAGAGTTGGTAAAAGCCTCGATCTGGAGGTCCCCATTACCATATACCAAGAACATCTCCTTAATCCTTCTCAGGTACTTAAGAATGTTCTTTACCGCTATCCAATACTTCTCACCTGGATTGGACCGATACCTACTTCCGACGCTAAGTGCGTAAGCTACATCTGGTCTGGTACACAATATCGCATACATTATTGACCCCACCGCCGAAGCATAGGATACAATGCTCATGCGAGCCCTCTCCTCATCAGTCTTAGGAGACATCTCTTTGGAGAGGGTAATTTCATGACAAGCGGGTAAATTACCGCATTTGGAATCTTCCATACTAAACCTCTTCAGTACAGTGTCTATGTACCTTGACTGTGAAAATCTCAACATTCTTTTAGATCTATCACGATAGATCTTAATTCCTAGAATATACGAGGTATCACCCAGGTTTTTCATAGAGAACTTCTGTGACAAGAACAGCTTGGCCGATTGTAACATAGGAATATCATTTCCACATGGCAGGTATGGGTTTGCTTCCATTCTTGACGTTGAGCTGGTCTTGTCCTCACGGTATAGGTCCTCTTTAGCTCATACTTTTGCGGCGGGGTTACCCTCCAGCTGTCGGACAAAGCGAATTTGCATTGTTGATACTGGTCTTCGATCCAGTCTTTGAAGGTGAAGCAGTCTTCAAGGGGATGACCTATTGCTCGGTGATAGCAGAAATAATCCGGATGATGGACCTCATTTATTTGTTCGGGAAGCCGAGACTCCGGAAGCATCATCATTTGATGCTTCATGATAAGGTTGAATATTTTTCTTGTCTTGTCTTGAGGGAAAGAGTATTCCCGACCCATCTTCTTGATAAAGGACGGGTTCCAACCACGTTTTTCTTGATAGCGCGGCTTCTTAGATATACCCTATTGTCTGCGAATGTTGTTTGCGCTCGTTGTCCTGTTTTTGCCTCTATTTCAGGATTTTTCCTTCTTGCGAGGACATACAACGAGCTGGGAATGGAGGGCGTTGTAGTCTTCTTTATCTTCGGACTGCTAGTTGAGGCGTTGCATCCTGGCCTTTTCATAAATATCCATTTCGCGACTGTGGTTATCCCGAATCTTTTGACAAGCTTCTTTTACTAGCTTGTCAACTTGTTCTTCAAACGATGGACTTAATGTTCTTAGAGCGGGATCTTGTTCTGTTTCAATGTCACGGTTATTTGAAAGAGCGTTCACTTCTTCATCGGAGTTTTTTATGACGCGGCCGCCATGAAATCGCTCCCGTTTCTTGGACTGAACCTATCCGAGCCCAGTTGTTTCCATCTTCCCGTTGGGCATCTTTCGCTGAGTCCCGGGAATGTCCCAAATCTTGTTGTAGAACTGGGTTTGTCGAGCGGTTTGTTTAAAGGGTACGCCTTGACATCTTAATAGCCTTTTCAATCCCTCTGCATAATAGGCAGATGGATTGGTTGAAACCTGTTAAGCGCAAGATCGGCACCATGCCAGACTTCTTTCTCTACTTTAGTCTCTGTAGATTGGTAGAAGAGGATCGCCTTTTCACCTCTTCTCCTGGGAGGGGCGTAGAAAGTCCGCAGCTCTTGTACGTTGTATGTATCAAGCGCATCAAGTTCTTTGCAATGTCGTGGCGGAACTATGGTGATTTGTAAACTCTAATCAGCTCTAGTAACGGTTTATGCTGACGGGCGAGTGGAGAACACGGCGTTGGCCTCGTCCTCAGAGTCACTGCCAAAGACCAAAATAGGAGTACATGGTCCAGGCCTGTTGCATTGGGGTTGCCCCGAGTAGACTATTTCCTCATCTTTCTCGGTGTCACTCCCAAAGATCGGGATAGTGGTGACGGCTTTTTGTTTATTCTCCGGCTTATGACATCTTTCCGTGTCTTTGAAGTCTGGTAGGAAGTACTTGGCGTCTTCATATTTTCGGACTTCGTTTACGGAGAATGGATTTAGCTCCTCCGTAACGGTGTACTCGAGGACATCTTTGAAATACTTCATACACTGGTGTTGTGTAGAGAGGATGATGTTGTACTCGTGTAACCAAGGCCGACCGAGTAGAGCGTTGTAGCAGGTCTTGGCGTCGATGACATGAAATTTGATGTTATGATGAGAAGCCCAAAGCGTAATGTCAATATTACAGACCCGAGCGTCCGTGATGACTGTGAGTCAAACCCGGAGATGGTAATTTTGTCCCGAACCATGTGCTGAATGTTCATGCAGATCTCTTTCAGCACCTTTACGTTGAGAAGGTTGACGGATGACCCGTTGTCAACCAGGATCTTTCCTATCTTGATGTCATGGCAGTACCCGGTGACATATAGAGGACGGTTGTGCTCGCACGTTCCGAGGAGATCTTCATCGCTAAATGTAATGTCAGCTGTATGAACCTCTGCCAGCTCGTCCTTCATCTTTTCTTCTGCAATGAATGCTTGGAACTGATCGGGCTCCTGTAATGCCCTGATCAGAGAATCTCTTGCTTCTTTGGACAGGATGAGAGCATCCAATATGCTTAGTTGTGACGGTATCTTCCTCAGATGTGCCAGGACATTGTAATCCACCTTGTTTTTCTTAGGTGGGTCCTTGGCTGTGAGCTCTTCGACAACTCTATCATCGAGGGAAATTTCCTCAGGGACTTTTTCCTTCCCCTTGTCTCTTTTGCTCGAACCTTTGTTTGTAGGCCCGAGGTTCTTCTCAGGCAGTGTGCGATTACGCAGCTGAATGTTCTCACAGTTCTTCTCCTCCTCCTCTTTTCTGGAAGTGGATTCTTTGAAGAGAGGGCCGAGAGTTATCTTCCTCCGAATCGCTCCCGAATGTAAGAACTTGGGATTTTTCTTTTGTCGAACTAATACCAACCATATGACAGTTGACAGCCGTTCCTTCACGCTCATCTGTCGTGCTTCTTTGCTGCCGACGAGCTTTGTGCTTCATCCGCTTGAAGTGTTGTCGGTAAGCAACGTATCCTTGCCACCACTTCTTGAAGGCATGGAACTCTTTGGTAGAGTGGGTGACCCTCCGATGATATATGCAATAGTTCGGATGTGAAATCTCTCCGTTGAGGCATGTGGCCCTGGGAATATTTCCCTTGAGAGATGGCAGCTTCATTCCTATTGACAGGACTTTAGCGAACCGTTTCTCCATCTTAAAACTACTTTTGTTTGTCGCAGGTGTACTTCGATCTGGTTGGAGTACTTTGTGACTCTTCCTCGTTGCGTCTTCTTCATCCTGATGCCGATGCTTGGCCTTTCGTATATGGCCGTTTCACGTTCTCGGCCAGCTCTGCTCTTTTGAAAAGCTTCGTTTAGCAGCCTGTTAATTGGGTCTTCTGGCAGCTCCAAGGATTTTGGCACCAATCCTGCCCCCTGTTCCTCTGCGTTGCTTTCCGACGTCGAGAGAGTTTCTTCGTTATTTAACGACGAATGAGAAACCATGTGGCAACTTGCTACATAATCTTCGGTTTCTTCCGATGAGCCATTTCCCTCATCATCGTCACTATCTCCATTCTCAAGTATATAGTTGAGAAACTCTTCGAGGGTGACTGGGGTCCGCGCCTTCTGCTTGTACTCCTCCAGCGCATCGATGTACTTTTGCAGTCCTTATACTTATCGTCAGGCTGCACGGGCTTCTTGGTCTTCTTCTTTCCCTTCGAAGACTTTGAAGGCTTGACCTGGGTGTTTTGCCCATCGTTAGCAATTTTCGGTGTGGGACGCGGTTTCAGCATCCCCTCAATGATCTCGGGCTCCAGCGGGCTTTCCACCTGATCACCGGACATGCTTGAAGATCCTTCAGCATTCTTTTGGTTTTAGCTGAAAGGATAACTTCCCACGGTGCTTCTTCCACAAACGAACATGATGCTCCCGGCGTATCCACCTTTTTAGGAGCGTGCCTCTGTGGCGGGTTCACCCTCCAGTTCTCTGACAACGCGAATTTTCCTTGACGGTACTGGTCCTCGACCTAGTTCTTGAAGATGTAGCAATCCTCAATAGGATGGCTCACCATTCGGTGATAGGAGCAGTAGTTGAGATTGTTGGCGTCACCGGGCTGCGGTGGACGTTTTGGGTTTGGTGTCATGCCCCGCTTCCCGAAATACGGAATACGGAGAGCGACGAAGGCCAGCCGTGCTACCTACGGTAAGGAAAGATCCTTCCATAGTCACATAAGACTGTCTAGATTAACCTGTCAAAAATAAAATCCAATACCAAAAGGAATAATACTGATAATCATACTGCAATGAAACCACAAGGAATACTAAAAATGGGTCCACTAGATAATTGATGCAATTAAAGATCTGATACAATAGATTCGAAATAAAACAAGATCCAAAAGAGATACATAAGTCCTAATGTCCTATAAGGGTGCACACGCTAAAAACTAACTGAAAGGAAAATAAACCTATGGGTTACTGATCTTCGGAAAAGTCCTGGTAATCGCTGCGGTCCTGCTCGGCCTGAAAATCTGTCTCTAAACCTGAAATGGCAAATCTCAGGGATGTCAGAACACCCCGGCAAGTACTCAACGTATAAGGTGTGTGTATAGTATGTTATCATGAATATATGAATGTAGTGAAGCCCGTGTGCGCAAGTAAAACAGATATATATAAATAGATGCATTAATACTAAGAAACCAACATATAAAGAGGTCAAGTCATAACCTAACTGGCCACTAAAAGGTAAACTACCCTATCGTAAGCTCGAGTGTGTGCGTCAACCTATGCAGGAGTATTCCTAACCCAAGAGTGGTGCCCCAGGGGCTAGGAAACACGGGCCCAACTGTGGAATGAACAAGCGACCGATATAGCCCGGTACGAGCTGTAAACATGAGACCGATATAGCCCGGTACGAGCTGCCGGCATGGGACACCCGAGATCCTGTTGTACGAACGCACACTCAAACTACCCCAACACCCACGTATTTATAGCTACTATGGTAATGTCTGGATCAATAATTAAGAATGCTGAAAAGACTGGAACTTATAATATCATGTTAATTGTATAAAAAAGAAACTTGTAAATAGTATAGATTGTGTTATATCATGTAATTCAGCATTCAAATTAGAGAACTCGTTTTAATATGAGTAGTCTGGAACAATAAGTAGTCATGGCATGTCAAGTATAATAGTTATAAAATGATAGTGTCCATAAACAAGAATAGCATGTTAAGATTTCTCAAGCATGCCGACAATGATAGTCTCAAGTAAAATGTTAAATATAGACGATAGGATATGATAAGGTCAAAAATGCAAACATGACTCAACATAAATATGCAAGTATCTGTATTTAACATCCGGGTTTATTTATTGAAAAGAATAATAAACTGAAATATGGTTTTAAAGGGTTAATATAGTTAAATAAGAATGAAAAATTACAGATACATAAAGCGGATAGTGGTAATGGTATAATTAACAGATAATAGTAAGTAAGATAAAATAAATGACAGATTGACTAGTCATCATGTAAGTGCTAATAATAAGTTTTATAATCATGTGATAATAGAAAATATTAATACAAATTATAGAATCAAAATAATTTATATGATTAGGGCACATAGAGTGCAGCGATATTATAAGGAGTGATAATATAGAAAGTTTAATTTATATATATAAAATATTAAGCCCAAAGCGTTTATTGATTAACAGTAATAATGGTATATTTTTATATTTTAGATTAGGATATAAGAGTTGGCATTTTGCATGCTAGTGTATACCAATATTGTTGCAACAGAAACATATAATTACTTATAAAGCTTTTTATATATTAAACCACATTTACATGTTAAAAGTTATTTTATTACGCTTGCACTATTACAGTTGTTCACTTGATGAAAAAATTAATAGGTATTCTAGATCCTATGGTTTTCATCATATGTACAAGTATTATAAGATATATTAATAAAGCGGCAGAATATTACAATTTTATTTAAATATTGTAAGTTAATAATTTATTTAGAGAATTGCCGATGTTGCATCGACTAAAAAAAATAAAAGAGTAAGAGTAGTTGCCTTGGAGACAGATAAACATGACGACACGAAGAACAACTTCAACGTTTGATTGCTCGGCTAATTTTAAAGAAGAAGAAAATATTGTGATGGGAAAAAGAGAAGGTTGATTTATATGAGAAGGGGAGAGATGATAATGATTAGGTTGTTATTTATAGGGAAGAGAGATGTTGTTAAAGATTGGAGAGATTGTTATAATTAGAAAGAGAAATATTCTGATGAGATAAGATTTGGATTTGATTTTATAAAAGAGAGATATGATAGATTATTATATACTTCTATAAGATATTAGAAAAGTTGTATATGTACATATTAGTTTGTATATAGTTAGAATAATAGAAAAGTATATGTATATATACATATTAGTATATAGTGAAAATATATATAGATATGTATATCGTTATGGATTAATAAAAATAAATATAATTAGTTATATATATAGGATTTTATGATATCAAACAACTAAAATATATTTTCAGTTAAACTATCATAACAAAATATCTTCAATTATATATATGTATGTATGTATATAGGTTTGTAGAAAAATAATTAAAGAGAGAGTAGATTTGAGAAAGAGAATCTGCTGAAAGAGATTAGATTAGATTGGAGAGAGAGAGATTTTGTTAGGGAATATATATAGAAAAAGAGAGCGGGGTTTGGTGAAATATAGTTAGTGATATAGAAAAATATATGTAGATAGAATAGAATATGGAGAGAAAGAAATTTGTTGGAAAAGATATTTGTTTGGAGAGAGAGAATAGTATTTGTTTTAAAAGAATATAGTTATCAGGTGAGACATATATGGTGACTGGAGAGAGAAAATTGAGTTGTTAGTTTAGGAAAAATATTTATATGGTTAAAAGATTTAACATGGGCTCTCATGACTTTTCAAAATTAAATATTTTAACCAAATAAATATCGTAAGACAAAATATCTTATAAATAGAATTTAAAAAGGGGTAGAATCTTATGTATATGTATTGTTTAAAAAAATACCAAATAAAATATCTTTTGTTTAAACTATGATACCAAAATATAAATATGGTTATAAAAAAGTGTTAGACAAATAAATATTTAAATACTAATAATATGCATATTTAACAAACTTGAAAAACCATAATTATATGTATATATCTTGATTAAAAGTATTAAACTCCAAGTTATAATAATAAAAATAAAACAAAACCCAATATATCCAAAAGAAAAAGAAAAAGAAACGTATGATCCAACTAGGATGTTACATTTGGCAAAGTGATGAGTTTGTTGCGTACTGCTAGTTCGAACAGTCTCCTCATTTTATCATGGGAAAACGAGTAAGCTCGTCCTAGCTTCTCTTCGGCGAGCAACCAATTTTGGGTCGCTCGGTTGTTGTTGAGTGTTGGCAACGAAGGTCACTTTCTCTTTACCCTTTGCATTCCGAGGGTCCATCTTTGAAGAGGAAGGTCCGTGGCCCATCTGGTCCATTTGGGCCAACTTGTCGATCAAGGCCTGGAAGGTGGTTGGCTTAAAGAACGTCATGAACTGTGACACGGTCGCTTGAGGATCTAGAGTCCCTATGAACATGCCCACGGCAGAAGCTTCTTCGATGCATTGTTCGCATTTTGACCAGAGGTTTAGCCATCGGATTGCGTATTGAACCCAGGTCTCTCCTGGCTTCATCCTGGCATTGATTAATGTCGTGATCGGGGTGTGCTCGCTTACGCTGGCGAACTGCTGCATGAATAGCAGTTCTATTTCCGTGAATGTTTTGAAGGGGTCATTTGGGAGCTCCGAGTACCATTCGAATGTTGTTTCCGACAGGTTGCCAACGAACTGGCGAAGCAGCAATTTATCGTCGCCTCTAGTATTACCGCACAAAGCTCTGAACTGAGTCACGTGCTGATGAGGATTGCATGTCCCCTTATACACATGGAATTTGGGGATCGTATATCCCGGCGGGTACTTGATTTGATCATACCAGCTCGGATACGGCCGCCTAGTTCTGACGACTTGGCCGGCCGTTTCACTCAGTTGATGAGCTCATATTTGTTGAGCTATGTAATCATTTAGGGCAGCCTTGAAGATCATTTCCTCCCTGTTTGTTGATAAAGATGGAAGAAGGTTTGGTATTTCCCCTATGTCGTCCTCGATGATTATCGACGGGTCTTCAGCTGGAGGTTCTGGATGGATCATCATTCCAACCATGTCATGGAATATGAGCGCCATCTATTTTATATTAGCAACATGTTCCGCGGCCTCCTTATCCTTTCTTTCCAGCACCCTTCGCGGGAACTCTGTATCCGTCTCCTGCTCCTGGCGCTGTTCAGACGCCGATTCCGGGCTTTCTTTCTGCACGGTGAGTGCTGCCATTTTCGTCAGCATCTCTTGGAGCTTTTGTTGCTGCTCCTGAGCTTTTGTCAATGACCGAGTTTGTGGCCGATGACCCACGGAAGCACGGTTTTCCTCTTTCCCGGAAGCCATGTAGACCGTGTGTACAACCATGGCCCCAGACTTGGGGCGTTTGGGTCCGGCGCCTTTGGAATTTGCTGCAGGCAATGAGATTTTCTCCGGCCTCCTCCTTTTGTGGGAGGTCGAGGTTGAAGGAGCTGTTGTAACAGGCGCCTGTGTGAAAGAAGTCCTTCGCTGTATGGTGGAGGGATGATTTTCCTCTTGTCGAACCTTCATTTTCTCCGGTTGACGAGAGTGGTCTTTTTTTATCACAGAGTCCTGGACTTTCCACCAGATCCTGTGGATTTAGGAGGATAGCCGTTGAGGGGGCTGCTCCGGTTTTGCCTGCACTATGGCTTCTGCAGGTGGGGGAGATTTCTTCAGCACCATGGTTGGAAAGTTCTTTCGCATCCTCCTAAGCAGATCAAAGTTGTTCCCGGTTGGAACAGCAGCGTCAACTTCCACCATTGGAGCTGGCGGAGTGAATCCAGAGGGGGAGTTGGCCCCAGCCCTTCTCACTCGGTACCAGTGGCAACATCAAGCGTGTCTTGCAAATGGGACCACCTCAGTTATGGAAGCGACTCTGTCATGCCCCCGGCTTTGATGAGGGGCTACTGTTAGTGTCAGCTTGTCGAAGACTGACGTCCATTGAGAGAGAACGACCAATCTTTCGAAGACCGATTTTCTGGTAGGGGAAGCACCTTTGACGACTTCACCCGCAGCAGGAGTTGGAAGGACTATTCGTTTTGGGATAGCCCCTTCGGGTATCGCGAGCCTCTTTGCGGGCCCACTTGAGCTTCGACTCAGCCTGTTGAAGACTGAGGTGGTAGACTTGGATGACCCGTTGAGAGAGGCCGTGGTGGTTGCAAGTCGATTGAAGACCGATTTCTTTGGAGCTTCATGTGGTGGCACTGGAGCGCTGAAACTCACTGGCGGGAGCATAGTCCCGAAGAACAATCCAATGGTGGCTTGAGTTACCTGCCCCACCGGCATTGAAAAGATGGAGGCCGCATTGGGCCCTATGTCACTCCTCCAGTTGGGACGGAGCTGGAGTTGCTGTTGCAGTTTGTGCTGCTGGAAGCTATTGATATTCTTTTCTTCTTTCTGCACAGGAACAATACACCAAATCTTAGTACCTCAAATCCAAGAGCAACCATAGCAAACCATGATTTTTGTTCACGAAACACGACACATGAAGTGTAGAGTGGAAAGATGAAAAGGTCCCACCGAGCGTGCCGGAATCTGTTTACCGCCGAAAACAGAGACGAACTGGGATAGATCGTCTTGCCTGAATTTGAGGGTAGATGCTATTTGGATTTATCCGTCCACCTTTCCGAAAATACCAAGTTGATTTATGGCACCGTATATCGGAGGTTTGGACAGATGCGGCTGTTGTAGCAGACTTCGTCAGAACCCCCCTCGTTTGCGAGGGGTTTTTGATTGTGGGGACGCTCTTCCCTGCAGGCACAAGCCCCTGCAGTTAATTACGTTATCGCGTCGCGATAACCACTTTCTCCTGCTCTGAAAGTTCACTTCGTGTCATATGTGTTTTTTTGTTTAGGGTGCTCGTGGATTGTATACGGAGACTAATTTATGTTGTCGTCCGTAGGGCGTGGATTAGTCCAAATCCATATATCTTAGATTTGGGTTTGTTTTATTTAAGGATCGTTAATCTGGTTTGAGATTAAGATCGACTTAAATGTATATGAGCGGTTGGGGCTCGGTTAGTCTTTTGTTAAGGATACGTTAGTCCAATTTGAGACTAAGATCTACTTAACAAGGTTTTAGGATCATTTTTGTTTCAGATCCAACAAGAGAGCATTTGGGCTCTGTTGTCTTAGTTTAGGGACATTTCGGTCCAATATCGCCATTTTGAAGGCGAAGTTCTAGTTTGAGGACATCTCGGTCCGTTGATCACCATTTTGGAGGTGAGATTTTAGTTTAAGAACGTCTCGGTCCGTTGATCACCATTTTGGAGATGAGAGTTTTAGTTTAAGGACGTCTCGGTCCGCTGATCACCATTTTGGAGGTGAGATTTTAGTTTGAGAACGCCTCGGTCCGCTGATTACCATTTTGGAGGTGAGATTTTAGTTTAAGGACGTCTCGGTCCGCTGATCACTATTTTTGGGGTGAAGTTAGTTTAAGGACGTTTCGGTCCATTGTCCATCTTCCGTGTACGCGTATTTGTTACGTGACGGGATGAACAACGATGATTTGGGAGGCATCCAGTTTGGGGTGGAATCTGATTTGAAGTGTGCATGTCAATTTGGAAGTGCATCAACGAGTTGTTGGTTGTCGGGACTCGCCACCTCTCTGAAGACGTTGAAGAATTATAACGACATATATCAGAGGTGTGGAGAGATGTACCCTTAAACCAAATCCCATATTTGAGGGAAAAGGTGGTGCTGCTGTAGAACTAAGAAATGTTAGTAATGTTTGAGACAAATTATCTTAGGTGGCATAAGATGAGTATCATTTGAGATATCATCAATGGAAGACTACTAGTTATTTTTGAGACTAAGGTCAATTTGGAAAAACATGAGCGGGGCTCGGTTGTTTGGAAATCGAAGAGGTTTTGACCTTGGGAAAACTTAGCCAATTTGGGCTAGGTCTGAGTCTCCATAGTTACTCAACAGTGCTAAGCACTGGTATATGCAGCACTCACGTGTATCCTACATGAGGCACTGGATCAGTGTTAAACACTAAACTCCAGAGGCGCTCACGTGCGAACACGTGAGGCACTCTAAATGTGGGCGCTGCTCCTTGGGTTTTATTCCCCCTCTTTTATATAAGTTCTAAGCACTTGATTCTCGTGGCGCTCACATGTGAAACACATGAGGCGTATCAAATATGGGCGTTGCCCTTTAGTTTTATTGCCTCTTCTTTTATATAAGTGCTAAGCACTTGATTGGAGGTCGCGTGCAAAATACATGACTGCCTTAGGAAGTGCTCCTTGCTCCTCTTTTAAGCACTCGCGTGGGAAACACGTGATGCAGTCTCAGCCGTTTCTTTTTGTTCATTAGAAACTCTCACATGGAAAACACGTGAGGTCTCGTTATGGTGATAAACACTAACGAATCACCAGGCTATTCTTCTGTGTTCTTGGAAATTTTGATCTCTTATTAATGACATTTCTAGTCATTAGGATTTGGGTTTGGAAGGTCTCAGATTATTATCATTGTCTGAGGGATGAGGAATCAAGTTCTTCTTTTATTCTTTGCAAGAATTAAATTCTTTTTATAGGGTTAAACCCTAGCTTTCAGAGGAATTAAATTCCCAAATGTTTTTGTAAGAATTAAATTCTTTGGACTCAATTCTTTCCCCTAGGTTTTGAATCTACATGACAGAATCTTCCCGATGAGAATTAAATTCTCAAGTTTTTGGAAGAACTGCTTCTGCAGATTTCAACCAGAGGAAGAACTAAGTTCTTATATGAAGGGTTAAACCCTTAGAGAGGGAAAAAACGATCTTTGTGTTTTTCCTTTACCCAGTGTTTTTTCGACGAAACAAGTCTTCGCCGAGGATTAAATTCTCTTCTCTTTTTTTTGTTTCGTCTGTTTTTTCTTCTTTTTTCTCTCTCTCTTTCTGTGTGTTCCCCTCTCTGCCTCTCTTTCTTCTTGCCCCCCCTGAGATTTGAAGTCTCGGGCTCTGTATATAGTGGAGAGAAATTTGTTTAATTCTCAGAAAATCTCTTATTGAGAGATCCCCATTGATTTAATTGGTTTCAGAATTGATTTGGGGAATTTTACCAATCGTTGGATTTTTGATCCAAGAACTTCTGTTTTACAGAAGATATTGTTCTTGTTTTTAACAAGATTGGGGATATTCTCCCATATTTAGAATTAAATTCCATCGAGCGGTGACATTTTAATCACCATTGGATTTTTAATCCAAGGGTGCTTAATTTAACAGAGTATAATCTTTCTCTGTTTAGAAAGTTATAGAAAATATTTTGGATCTTTGATCCATTAACTTTCTGTATAACAGAAAATATTCTTCCCAATAGAATTTAATTCTATGTTTAATCACCGTTGGATCCTTGATCCAAAGGTTCATTAAGTAGGATTTAATTCTACGTAAGGAGGTGTCCTCACATGTTTAGCACATGAGGTTTTATTTAGCCTATCTGTAGTTTAATTGCAGCACCTATATACTTTGATATAGGCGCTCACGTGTTTAACACGTGAGGCTTTATTTAGCCTATCTGTAGTTTAATTGCACCGCTTATATGCTTTGCATATAGGCGCTCACATGTTTAAGACGTGAGGCTTTGTTTAGCCTATCTGTAGTTTAATTGCAGCGCCTATATGCTTTGCATATAGGTGCTCACGTGTTTAACACGTGGGGCTTGTTTAGTGGGAAGTTTCCCCCTTTCTTTCTCTCATCTTCTTTTCTTCTTCTTTTTTCTTTTTTTTTATAAGAAAACAATGGGATTTAAGAAAACAAAAAGGAATCAAGAAGATTACGAGATGAAATCAAGACGGAGACGAAGTTTCGCACTTTTGTTTCCTTTTCGTTGAGACATGATCGTCAGAGAAAATACAGAAAGATTCAAAGGAATAGGATTCAAGAATGAAACTGTGGTGTAGTCGTTAATAGTCTACCGTCCTAAAAAAATTCATTCCCGAAATTCTATCGAAGGGTATGTTATAACAGGGCAAGAAAAAATCGAAGATAATGCCGTCGCAAGTCATCTTCGCGCTCCTGATTATCGGTGTTCTATTCCAAAAAAATGTGCATGAAAGACGATCTAAGGGATGCAAGGAAAGAAGGAACCAACAAAAATTTAAGGAATCAAAAAACTACAACATGCTTCAAGATATGATCTTCAAGAAAGTTGAAATTGAAGTTCAAGATGGATTCAAGGTATAGTATTAGATTCAAAGGAAAGACTAAATGCCGTGTGATTTTTTAAAAATTCTTGTATTATCTGTTTTCAATGATCATGTATAATTGACCTGTTTGGGCCACTAATAAAACCTGTCACGCTCTGCTCCCAAAAGACGAAGAGCGAGAGCGGACGGGGCCCATAATGTATTCAAACCGAGAAGCATTTCTTCTCGACATGAACTCGCTAAGCGTAACTACAAGCAGAAAAATAATAAATACAAGAATTTAAAATAATAATAATATCCAAAGTCATTTATTACAGTCCCAAAAACAATAACTGAACACAGTTCTAAAAATTTAAGGAATTAGGAATACAAAAATAGCTTTGAACAAAAGAAGGCATACTGCAACTGAAGTTAACATTCAGCTTGAGAAGAAAGGTGGTTGCTATCCTGCTCACTCGGCTCAACTTCATACTAAGCTTGGTCTCTTACCTCAAAATCATCTGACGGACATTCCCAAAAGAAAGAAAACACAGAAAATGTAATGCCCGTCAACGAACTAGAGTTCGGTAAGTTCCCAATTTAAAAAAAAATAAAAAAATATTAAAAAGAAACATGATATATATATAAAAAAGAAGGAAACAATCAAGCACGTATAAATAACAATAGATATAAGGCAACGATATCATGATATTTGTTCTCTAAACGGTATTATCATGTTTTAAGTTTATAAGTTCGACTAGTGAGGGTTTTACACGTAACGAGGATGTTCTGTTTCCCCTCGGAACAAAAGAAATACGGATTCAAGAGATTCATGAGTTAGTAATGTATTGTTCCGTAATACCCGGAACTATGACGATCATGTATGATCCCCGTTACACGTAAATATCCTCATTTGTCGAACTTCTCATCCCCATGTGAATTGTTTATTTAAGTTCTAGAGTTCGACACAAATGGTAGCATGAATTCATGAATACTTATAAATTGTATGTTCATGTCAGATTTATGGATTCACGAGTTTCAAGTATTCAAGTGGTTTATATCAGGTTATGGTTTCAAGTATTCAAGTGGTTCATGTTAGGTTCATGTCAAACAATATGAAATGCAATAGTCGAATTCATTGCTAGTTTCCTGCACACGTTTATACTACTACTATTCTTAATGAAAAATATAACTAGAGTGTCATGATATTAGTTATTATAGTTTTTTTAGTCATAAGCTCGATTAATGAGGATTTTATATGTAACAAGGATATTCCGTAATTCCCACGAAACAACAGCAAAATGAATATAGGTTAGCTTCCGCTAATACTCAGAATCACGGCTACACGACATAAGACTTCCGGTCAGAGTGTTTCGTGTTATGCCGACGAAATATGGCTACACGACAGGTATAGTGGGAGACTCTTGATCAGCAAGTGTTTCGTGTTATGCCAATGAAACATGGCTACACGACGAAACACGGCTACATGACTATGTAAGTTAGCATTCTGTCTATGCCCGGAACCACAGCAACATGAGATTCACGAGATTCAAGATTTATATGTAATGCAAAATAATGTATGATCTCATGTTACATGCAAATACCCCCATTCTTCGAGCTACCTGTCCCCGTGTCAATTATTCCTGATTAATAAGTTAATGCAAATGCTAGCATAAATTTATGAATGCCTAAAATAGTTTAGGTTCATGTCAGGTTCATGGGTTCACGAGTTCATGCATTCAAGGAGTCATGTATTCGCAGCTTCATATAAAGTTCAAGATGTAGTGCCAAATATTTTATACACACAGCATGAACTTGCATAATTAACAAATATACTTATATTTAATTGTTCATAACTTTCAATCTAACTATTACTGTAGAATATCAGTTAAAAATAGTGCATAATATGGCAGTATGTTACGATCTTGAATTGCAAAGCATTTAGCATTAAGTGGATTAGTACTATGAGTGTAATGCATTTTTTAATAAAAGGTTAGAATAATAGAGTTCTAATATAGAGCATCTACAAGCTAGTAGGATATAATTATTATAGTAATAGTATAGTAAATGCAAAGTTAATAAAAGCTAATAGATAGATATAGCTGTGTAGTTAAAATTATAAAAAATGCATAATCACATAGAATAATGATAAACAATAATAACACGATAAAGAGCAGAAAGAGATATAAGTAGTTTACTGTAAAATGGTAAGTAAGTAAGGCAGTAATAAGGTGATAATACATTAAGTTAATATAGCAGACGTCAATTATGTTCACAAACACTTAAGTAATAATACATAAGCAAAATGTAACGACTCCGAAATCCCTGTACAGAATTATATGTTTAAATGTATAGAAAAAGGTATTTCAGCCTGTATAAAAATGATAAGTCATTTTTGTTCAATAAAAATAAGAAACAATTTATAGTTTACTGGTAAAACCTCTACACTGCTGTAACATAGCATGTGTGTTCGATTCCCATTAGTCCCAATTATTTTTAAAGATTTTTCTTTTTAATTTTTCGGAAGCTCAAGAGTTGCACATGCAATTCACGGAAAAACGAAAAGTTTCAGAAAAATCAAACAGGCGCAAAGAGAAGTAAACACCAAACTAAACACATGGCATGAATCTCGAGGCAAAACCCCAAGATCCGACTGCCCATTTCTCCAAAAGACGCACCGCCGACGGTCCAATTTGAGCCAAAAGCCTCCAGGCTTTGCACACTCGTCTCTTCAACTCCCCTCAACTTCTCTACACTGTTTGATTTTCTTGCAATCAAACAGAGACTCTTTATTTCTCTAATTAACACCATTAAATCCATTTTAATCCATTTTATTTCACACGCTCTCTCATTTTTTACCTTATAAATACCACCCCATTCCCTAGCTCTCCCCTATTCTGAAATTTCTATCAAATTTCTCCCAAAATTTTCTAAGTGCAAGCGGAATCAAGTGGAGTTAGCAACCAAGTTCTCTTTCGTTGAAGATCAGAGTCAATTCCGAAGCTACCGCGACGCTATGGAGCCCCCCCTCTCTTCCTTACTCTTTTCTTGATGTTATAAAGCCGTAAGTCCTTTCCCTCTCTCCTTCTTTTCAACTAAAATCACATTCTTAAAATATATCGGTAAAACGGAGTTAGAACTGATATTGCTTTCTTTTCAAACCCTTTTCACCCACTTGATCAGCAAAATAAATCACAACAACACTATAAAACCACTCTTAAACTTATTTACATCATTTAGCTTTTTAGCATAATGAAAACTTCCATATGAAATACTCATATAACGAACTTTTTCATTAAAATACCATGAACTTTAGTATAACCGTTATTTCAATAATTAGCATAAATACCTTAGGAAAATTCATGGGATAACGACCTACCCCACACGCACACTACGGTTTCATAGCAAGAGCTTCTAAACATATGGCTTATTTAAAGAATAATTTTTACATTAAAATACCACATTTTTTCAAAACAGGTTTTTTTAATCGATATTTTAAATTCTTGGCAAATACGCTTCTACAACACTCGTTAGGAGACCCGCTAATGGATGGTGCGGATTATCGCACACCTTAAGACAGTAGAGCAAGATTCAGAACTCCTCACGGAGTATTCGGTCTCGAAAGGAAATAAAAATACGGTTTTTAAGAAATACGACTTTTCTAAATAAAAACTAAACTTTAGGAATTATATAAAACTATGAATTCGTATTTTCAACAAATACATATTATGAAACTATATTTTTTTAAATGAAAGATTAAAATTTTAATAAATACCATCTAGCTTTAATAAAAAAATATCATAATCTTTTAAAAACTAGGTTTTATCACTAAAACACCATCTAAATTAAAATACATGTTCATGAAAACCCTAAATATTATAAATCGCTCTCGAGATTTAATTTTAAACTATATTAAAGTATTTTTCATAAAACCCCCGCTAGATATGCAAACAATATTTTAAGGACTCTAGATTAATATAGGCTTAAGCGGTATCGTTTCTCTTGAGCCTCGGAGAGCCGGAGAATGTGAGTGCTTGCCTATTCAGGTTAGATAACTTAACGGAGTTTTCAATGGCAATTGTCTTGGAAAAAGACACAAATCCTGCCGTCCATGTGCAGCAGTTGTCAATTACTCCCGAACCTAAGAATTTCAAGAACTAAATGTTTTCATATGATTCTGACTTCAACCTGAATCCAAACTCAAATCAGAATCCAAAATTAAACATGAATTTGAATACTTGATCCTGAACCTGAACACTCGAATTCAAATATCAAACTTGTATACTTGACTCGACTTGATCGAACCATGGTTATAATTTGACTTGAACTTGATATGAATTCCTGAACATATGATTACATCTTGAACATGAACCTGTACATTTTATATCCATGGATTCGGCCAAGACCTGTAATCTTAATTTATACAATACAATACGCGGGGATAAAGGGGTAGATTGGTACGGAACGTATATCGTGGCACGAGAGGTCACTTTAAAAGACACCCGCATGAATTCACATGCCGTTGTCCCGTGGGTTATGACGGGGCCTTGTACTACATGTTACCTTAGTCTCTACGGGGTAAGATGGGCTCCTCTCGTATATATGAATACCTTCTTTATCAAACAACAAATAATCACGTTAGAATATCAAATACAATTTTACCGTTCACTGTTCATTTGGTTTCTATTCACTTTATATACTATCTTCTCTTACTTCTTTTGGGAGTTACCGAATGCTAGTTCGTTGACAACATTCCGCTATGTTTTCTTTCTTTGGAATGTCCATCAGGAGGACCGGAATCTGAGGAGGAGCCGAGCCAGGAGGATTTGGACCAGTTTGCTACTCAGCCAGACTACTAGCTTCTTACTACCTGTACTTACTTCCATTATGCCATTGTTTAGGCATTTGAATTATTATTGTACCTTTTATTTTCAGACAGTTGTATGTAAAGTTGAATGTAAATAAAGTTGTTGTTTCATTTTATTACTCTTGTCATTCTTACTCATTATTATATTGCTTAATTACGCTTAACGTATTTTCATAGTAAATACGTTGCGGGCTTGCCACGTCACTGTTTCCGTCTACTGGAAAGTAGGGCGTGAAAGGTTTTGTTGGTGGCCCATGCAGGTATGTTCTGCATGAAGTCTTAAGCAATATATCACAAGAATTATAAGAATCAACAACTATGCATCCTTACATTTCAAATTTCTTGAATCTATCCTAACCTTTCCTTTTCTATCAAGGTGATGGATTCTCCAAACAACACCAGTACCAACGTCAATGGCAACACACCACCACCTACCTTACCACCTTCCCCTTTCATTGCTGGTTCAATCAACGAACAGACGATGCTTTTAGAAGCCATCAAAAGTCTTCTGGAGGGCCAGGAGTAGCAAACTGCAATTCTCATGAACCGTCTTGAAACCGAAGCACCTGGAGTAAAGAAATTTCGTGTATTGCATCCAAGGAACTTTTCAGGGAAAAAGAGTCCTCTTGAGGCGGAAGAATGGGCCCAAAGTATCGAGAACGACCTTGCAGCAGCGTAGGTACCAGACATAGCTTGGGTTCGGGTGGCCAAGCTCCAGCTCACCGACAATGCAAGAGTCTGGTGGAAATCCGAGGAAAGCTGTCTCACACAACCAATAGAGTAGAAAACATTATGCGATCTGTTCGATGCGAAGTTTTTCCCCGAGACTGCTCGCTTTGAGATGCACCAACAGTTCATCCACCTACAACAACGCTCTATATGAGTAAAATCAGTAGATGAATATGATACCGAATTCATCATGCTTAGCAGGAAAAGAATTTGTATCAAATTTGGTTTCGTAAAACACATCATTATCCTGACATCAACATCTTATCAGGTCCGCGACACACTTGATCCCGACCGATGAGATTCGGGCTAGACGATTCCAACAGGGCTTAGACCCGGAGATTCAGGCGGCTTTAGCCACAGGCGGATATTCAACTCATGAACTCGCATTGAAGGCAGCACGTCGTTATGAAGTGTTGGATATAGTGCCCTCAAAGTCAATTATTGGATCGCAGGCACATGATTGCAATGATTGCGGAGGACCTATACCGGTAGGACAGTCTTACTCGAGATGATAGTATGCTATCTGGTTTGCCTTTATCAGTCGTGTACAGGTTCAGGTGACTGATCACTATTACACTTTGATAGAGCCCTTAGGATGTTGCTTTACTACCAACAGTATGATGGCGATCATATACGTGAGAGTTGGGTGGTTTATAAGCATATCCTAAATTGTGGTCCCTAGTCGTGGGAGTTTCGAGACAGGGCATCGATACTTCGGAGTAGACTAGTGTATACAGTCGAGACCCCGACGAGAGGCGGTGTCCGGTCTCACAAGCCACTGGTGTCAGTTGGATCACCTAAGATGTATACAGGTGCTCATTGGGTTATGAGTACACCGGACAGGACTCGCCGGGAACCTGCTAGTTGGTACTATACCTATCGTCAGATAGCAGTTTCCTGGTGACATGTGTACAGGTTAGTTCATCGACCTGAGGTCGTCATTTGTCTCGTGTGAGTTCCCACTGTGCTTTGATTTCTACCCTACCACGGCTCAAAGGAGTCGTGCAAACAGGTATTTTTTGGGTACAGTCCCGAGTCACATGGAGGCAAGTGAGCGGATCGGCAGGGGATTCGTCTCTCCCGGTATTGAGGGTGAGATCGTGCTGTGTCTAGGAGAGCCATTACACAAAGCCCACGGCCGTGGCAGGAGATTTACTGGTAGGTACTCCAGTAGTATCTCATGGTGTTTTTGGGCTACACTCCGACACGACTTATACTGCTTTTGGGGGTCTGACGTTACCAGCCCCCTAGGCAGATATGCGATACTCATAGGCTAACAGATCGGACTGTATATACATTGTTACTGTTAGGCTCAGTAGGGTTTCCGGATGAGTTCGCTCATCGGCCTCCCTTGAGGTCAGTCCATGGGCAGCCGTTACGCACAGCTAGTGCCGCTGACGGCTTGTGGTTAAACCCACTGCCAGGGTACTGACGAGTCATTAGAGTCCCCCACAGATAGTTTCCCAAGTTCGGGCGAAACGTTGTAGAGACCGTATGGTTTTGTGGCAGGGTTCGGAAAATGCACGTGCGTTTACGCACGTGTCATATTTCGGGCAGATAATACTGGTGGGCTTTGGTTTAAGCCGGATCCATGTATTATACTTTGTAGATATAATATCTTTGTCTCAGTTGCATTTGTATTCGGTCGTAATACAAATGCGGGTATATTTATACAATTACGGGGTTATCCTGAAATTCGTTTCGGGATCGCTTTCGGAAGTTGCCAGTTTCCAGTTTTCTATCAGCCGTATTTAACATTCGGTTAAATACGGATTTATCTTTTCTTTGGATGAGTGTGGAAGCTTCTTGGATGGTGACTAGGATTAGTGAGTCACTCATTGTATTTAATGATTTGGTGAGGTGTTTTAATGAGTCATTCTTTTTGCATTAAATGTTAAGTGACTCATTTGTTTCCATTAATGTATTTTTGTAAAGCTTAGGATATTTCTTTATGATCTTTATCCTTGTGGTCACCACTCCCTCCTCCTATACTCACCCCCTCCTATATGATGGCCGGCCACTTCATTTGGTGGGATAATGGTTGTTGTTTTAAAAGATGATAGTTTGTGGTGTATGGAAATTTCATAGCTTCTTTCATTCCATCACCCGATTCAAATGGCAACTTCATTAACCGTTCGTCTATGGCTTTGGACGAAGCGAGACAAAGTGTTCTACTCATTCTCTACATCAATCTTGGTCATCTCTTTTAGCAAACTTGATGACCGAGTTGCCTCGGGTCAGAGGCGGGAGCCCGTTTAAAGATCCGTTGACGTGGTGCTACCTGGACGAGCAGATCGGAGATCGACGAGATCGGAGCAGCCGCAACGGAGCATGGGATGATGGTTAAAGAACAAAGGACTCGGATCGTTCGGTATAACCTTTCTACCCTCTTTGTAGTTTTTTAGTTTAGCAATAATGGCAGATCCGGGTTATAGTATACGATAGCGCCAGTTAAAAGTTTTTGTTCCGCATTTGGCGTCTGTTAGACGGCCGGGGCGCTACCGTAGACTTACAGTGGTATCAGAGCCTCACCATTATGCTTTACTAACTTGTGCTAATGCGTTTAAAATATCGACCGGACCGAGTTTCAAAAACTATAATTTTTCAGTGTTAAAGTTTCTGTTGATTTTAAATCTGTTCTAAAAATCATTTTGACCATACCAAAAAATTAAGCAGGCTTTTTATAGAACACTGCAGAAAAATGACTCACTGTTTCGACCATACGGCCGCGGAAACACGATCAACTCCATGCTTTGACCGTGGAACCGCGGCCGTCTTGGTGAATCAATGGGTAATTTTTCTTCTGGAGTTTCTACATGATAAATTGTGGTTTCTGGTACTGTTCTTTTGGGCCCAGATTTTGTTACTGTACAGCAGATGTACGTGGGACCCACTTTGGGAAATTTTGTCGATCGAAATTTAAACGTGTTAGTTTACAGTACTTACATTATATCTCCGACCGTGAATGTCATTTGAGCGGTAAACCGCGTCTGATTGCTATAGTTCTTTTAGACGGGTTTGCGAACGTGACATTCGCGTTTATGTTCTGTGTTGTGCTGTGATGTTGCGGATTTGTCGTGGTGGATAGCAGTGTGCAATGGTAGTGCAGTTTGGATTTATTTATACATTTGATATTGCGGGGCGAGCGTCCAACATATGGACTGCCGTCACTGCCTGTTTGTATAATATTCTTTTGGGGCACGACCGGGCTGAGGTTGATGTACCCGTTGTACATATTTTTCATTTCTGTACTAGGTTTTACCCCGTGACGGAATGCACGGATAGCCGGGTTCTGGAAGGCAACGGGTCCGCATCTCATGGCTTTAAGAGGTAGAGGGGCCTCACTCTAGAATTGGCAGACTATTCGCCGTACTCGTAGGGGGTACAGGTTGACCCAAGGAGGGGTGCTCAAGCTACCGGATTCCGTGAAGTGTAGGGTGGTCCATTCACTTTGCTGTAGGGGGCTGCCTCGTTTCAGGTTTTTGTGGGTAACTTGCCGCACCCGTAGGGGTCTAGGTTTCATTGCACAGGCTATCCACACGACCAGGGGAATGTCGGGTTTCAGTAGCGGCTCTGTGAAATCCGGGGATCCCAGATTATCTGTATTGTTCTGTGATGCTTATTACTTTTCTGTAATGTTGCATATTATCATGCATGGAGCGATTATTGTATATTGGTATATATACTAGTAGATGTTGTATATGTTTTGCACCCGCGCTAGTTCAGTCCCCGCTCTGTCGTTAGTTAAGTAACCTAACGGGTGATGACGGGACCCAGTGACGAATGCGGATGGCATATACGTACATTTTTATTTTCGTTCTTTTCTGGTGTGATTAATTGATGGGACTGCGTTGATTTTGATCAATGCAAAGAAAAACAAACCTGTTTGGATGTTGTTGGAACAATTTTAAAAAGTGTTATTAAAAGGACGTTTCCTTTTGTCATGCATAGTGGTATTCAGTTGGAATATCCTGCACCTCATTCGACGAGGCAAGGGCCGATATCCCTTCACCGGGAATGACCCCTTGGGCAGAAGTTTGCGTCAGGGTAATAACTTCACTATAGTCGATTACAAGTTGCTTTGCATCGCGGTATTCAGTTGGAATATCCTGCACCTCATTCCACGAGGAAAGAGCCGAGATCCCTTCACCGGGAGTGACCTCTTTAGCAAAGGTTTTCGCCACTATACTTTTATAAAAAGCTATCAGGTTCATTCAGCGATAGCAAGTTCACCACGTTAAAGGTTTTTCGCCAAAAACCAGTCGTAGCCCTCCGTCATTTCTTTTGGGTATTCAGTAGTATTCAAGCTATGTATTTTGACCAATGCCAAGGCATAGTGTTTGGTAGCTGCTGGGTATTCATTTGTTGCATAGATAGATGAGTTGGTTTGGGACAGTCGTTCTGCCATTTTGACCTAACGCCAAAGGCATGTGCGGGTGTGTTCAAATTGACAAGATAGTGACGGGTAGAACTTGGCATGTGACTTATGACATTTTGACCTAACGCCAAGGTCATAAGAGCATGGGGCAAAAATCTTATCGGGAGTTTCTAAATAAATTGAAACTTGCCAAGTATGCGCATACCTTCTGGAGTGTGATAACGTGAGTGGATTCCGTCACATTATCATACGATGAGAGTTGGATCCCGATTCCCACTGATGAGTTGGTTTACTCTTCGGGTGATCCCGATTGATTCTTCTTTTAGGTTTGGAGGAGAACTTGACAGTACAGTGGGAGGTTTCCTGATTAGATAAAGTGATAACCATTCTGATCTAGGTTAGAGTGCACGCAGAGTGTTTCTTTTCTCTCTCTCTCTCTGGCAGCGACCTTTGACCGACCCTAGACTATGACTAAATGACCAAGTTAACCGAACCTTCTTAAAATACTGGCTTTTGGATTGTCCCAGTTGCATAAGTCATTGCCGCTCCTTCTTCTACCCTTTGAATTTCTTAGAACACCCCGTATTATTACGGACATCCACTTCCATTGGATAGATCCATCGTATGGTTATATACGAACTCGAAGGGACTTCTTCGAGGATGGATCCAGGTTCAGAAGAAATAGAATTGGTTTATTCAGTTGTCTTTTATTATCACCTTCTCTCAGGTTGCGAGGGCTCCTTAGTTTAGGAGAGTACACCTATTACGCTTATTGGATAGTCTTCTTCCAAACCATAGGCAGGTGCCGAAAGGAAGGGAATAAAGAAAACCAATTAGCTTAAGTAGGGTGTACAGAAAGTAATATGTAAAGACAAAATAAAGGGATTAGAAAGAGGGCAAAGTAAATTGCGACTGTTATCATTCACGACCAAACCGCGTACTTCATCGCCACTCCTACTTCACCTTTAAAAGAATAAGGTATTATTCAGTTGTCATTTATCATCACCTTCTCTCAAGATGCGAGTACTCCTAGGTTGAGGAGGGTACACCTATTATGCTTACTGGATAGTCTTCTTCCAAACCATAGGCTGGTGCCGAACGGTAGGGAAGGAAGAAAACTATTTAGCCTAACGATGGTGTACAGAAGGTAATGACTAAAGACAAATAAAGGGATTTGGAGAGATGGCAATAAAATATACGGTTGAAGTCATGAATTGGATTATGGAAGAGGCATTGCTAGGAATACCAGGATACCCCTACGAAACATTTTCATGTTTCAGTGCATTGTTAAAGCAAAACTGTTTTCCTGATTAGATACTTACTTCAGGGTATATATTTACCAGGTATGATTCTCATATCTGTATGGTTTTACAGATGATGAGTGGGAGTAAGTTATTGGGAATTAAGTGATCATCCTCATTATATCAGAATTCGTTGTAATTGGTGATATTTGAAGAAATCGCCTGGGTACAGTTTTCCACCTACGACGCACAGGTTTTGAGTTGTTCAACTCAGCGGACTTATACAGAGTATTGTATGTTGTCCAAGTGTCCATCAGGACAAAGGGGTTGGTCCTCGTACTATGTTCTATTTACTTTTGACTTCTCTAGTTTTTAGACAAGTGTTTCGTAGAAATACAAGGTCTAAGTTTTGAGAAGTTGTGGGTATAAGAATAAAGTAGAGAACCAGGTGTCACAAGTATCGGGATTCTTCAAAGAGATCGAAGATGTAGATTCTTATGATTGGTATTCAGATAATAGTAATGGTTTTGAGAAACTTGTTTCTCTTTCAGGTTGCTCATAATTGGATGGATTCCTAAGTTGAGTAATGCTGATTACCCTCTTTCCATTAAGTTGATATGCACTGGAGACAGTTGCATGATTTGAATCTGGTTCCAATTAAATAAGTGCCAAAGTTTCTATATTGGATATAGAATGGTTCATACCTTAACGATGTTAAGGTATGGGGAGTTGTCCGGCTTATGCTTAAAACCAGACTCTGGATAACTCAGGGCACGTTTCTGTAATGGCTGTTTGTGGGTTGGCCCAGGCTACGACGAGGGTTGATTTTCTACCATCTGGAAGATCAATAGTGATATTGTTCTTGACTCGCCACAGTTTTAGTAAAATGGTTTTTTTCAGAAAACAGTAGTGGGAGTATGGTAGAACTAGAAGTGATTCCAGAACTGCAAACGATTACGGAAAATTTAATAGGGCCTAAAGATTCAATCAGGTTTGACATTCCATTAGCCACTCCGCAGATATGGTGGGTGACCTCAGACACCCGAGAGGTACTCCGGTAGCCTCAAGGACGGTGACAGGGAGGTTATTGTTTACCCAGACTTGACACTACTGTTGTTCTAGACTATGAGACCCGGCAGGAGATTAAGTATAGCGTCGTTCTAAACTTGCTTTAGAAGTGCACGTATATATTATTCTGCCAGAGGGTTGTCGTAGTCAGTGGGAGCAGCAGAAGCATAGTGGGCAAGTTGCTTATGTCTATTTATAGACTTGAGCAGATATAGCGGAGATAGATCATCTATTTTTGATGTGACAGTCATGGGTTTGACTTCATCAGAATAGGGGATGGATCTGTTAAGAAGGTAGTAGGGTGTGATGTTCTGGTATTTGGATGACATACACAGAGTAGGAAGTAAAATTCCTATACTACGATCGGTTGTACTGTGGTCGTCACACAGTTGTTTCTCCAGACAGGATATGGATATAATATCTGACATTCTGGTTTCTAGATCTATGGTTTTAGATCTACATTTGGGTAGTTTCCCAATGTGGGTACTTTGACAGTATTCTGATAGTATTTAGAATAGATGACTCCTGGCATGGTGGTGTACCTGCAGGTGATGGAGTCACCCTCTCTAAAGGTGTCTTACAGACTAAAGGGGAGAGGGATGTGCATGATTAGCAGATCTCTTGCTTAGGCAATTGAGTCAATCGTGAGATGTCAAGTACCACACCAGATATTGTTTTTGCACTAGATGCAATAAGTTTGTATTAATCCAATCCTGGATAAATATAAGGAAGCAGTTTTAGAACATAAGTGCATGTTCTACGGATTTGATGACAGCAGCCTCCTTCGGGAGACGGTTATCATTCCAGGCTTTAAAGGTGACATGGTTGGCAGAGTGATTGTCAGAGTTATAGTTTTCCCTCTGACGAGGGACGGTATTATGGACAGGTGGTCCAAGAGGATACTGTGGGAGGCATGGTGCAGGATACTGATTAGGTTCAGTGATTGATACTGTCTAAGAAGTTTGGATTTGGAGTTCATTTATGAACAATGTCCCATCAGATATCCAGACATATTCTAAGACGGCTATTACTCAATTCGGAAGATGGCTTTCTCCGCGAACTTGAGATTAAGAGAGACATAGAAAGGAACATCAGGGCGGATCCACTCACTGAGGTTATTTCTCGAACACAATAGTTTTACAAACGGGCTTTGTGAAACTGATTAGTAGAGGAGTTGGATGTTCGGTGTCACACGGGCTGTGAGTATGCGACATCGCAATAATTAGCCTTAAGTGAAAGTGGGAGATTGTTGGATATAGTGCCCTCAAAGTCAATTATTGGATCGTAGGCATGTGATTGCAATGATTGCGGAGGACCTATACCGGTAGGACAGTCTTACTCGAGATGATAGTATGCTATCTAGTTTGCCTTTATCAGTCGTGTACAGGTTCAGGTGACTGATCACTATTACACTTTGATAGAGCCCTTAGGATGTTGCTTTACTACCAACAGTATGATGGCGATCATATACGTGAGAGTTGGGTGGTTTATAAGCATATCCTTAATTGTGGTCCCTAGTCGTGGGAGTTTCGAGACAGGGCATCGATACTCCGGAGTAGACTAGTGTATACAGTCGAGACCCCAACGAGGGGCGGTGGCCGATCTCACAAGCCACTGGTGTCAGTTGGATCACCTAAGATGTATACAGGTGCTCATTGGGTTATGAGTACACCGGACAGGACTCGTCGGGAACCTGCTAGTTGGTACTATACCTATCGTCAGATAGCAGTTCCCTGGTGACATGTGTACAGGTTAGTTCATCGACCTGAGGTCGTCATTTGTCTCGTGTGAGTTCCCACTGTGCTTTGATTTCTACCCTGCCACGGCTCAAAGGAGTCGTGCAAACAGGTATTTTTTGGGTACAGTCCCGAGCCACATGGAGGCAAGTGAGCGGATCGGCAGGGGATTCGTCTCTCCCGGTATTGGGGTGAGATCGTGCTGTGTCTAGGAGAGCCATTACACAAAGCCCACGGCCGTGGCGGGAGATTTAATGGTGGTACTCCAGTAGTATCTCAGGGTGTTTTTGGGCTACACTCCGACACGACTTATACTGCTTTTGGGGGTCTGACGTTACCAGCCCCTAGGCAGATATGCGATACTCATAGGCGAACGGACCGGACTGTATATACATTGTCACTGTTAGGTTTAGTAGGGTTTCCGGATGAGTTCGCTCATCGGCCTCCCTTGAGGTCAGTCCATGGGCAGCCGTTACGCACAGCTAGTGCCGCTGACGGCTTATGGTTAAACCCACTGCCAGGGTACTGACGAGTCATTAGAGTCCCCCATAGATAGTTTCCCAAGTTCGGGCGAAACGTTGTAGAGGCCGTATGGTTTTATGGCAGGGTTCGTAAAATGCACGTGCGTTTACGCACGTGTCATATTTCGGGCAGATAATACTGGTGGGCTTTGGTTTAAGCCGGATCCATGTATTATACTTTGTAGATATAATATCTTTGTCTCAGTTGCATTTGTATTCGGTCGTAATACAAATACGGATATATTTATACAGTTACGAGGTTATCTTGAAATTCATTTCGGGATCGCTTTTGGAAGTTGCCAGTTTCCAGTTTTCTATCAGCCGTATTTAACATTCGGTTAAATGCGGATTTATCTTTTCTTTGGATGAGTGTGGAAGCTTCTTGGATTGACTAGGATTAGTGAGTCACTCATTGCATTTAATGATTTGGTGAGGTGTTTTAATGAGTCATTCTTTTTGCATTAAATGTTAAGTGACTCATTTGTTTCCATTAATGCATTTTTGTAAAGCTTAGGATATCTCTTCATGATCTTTATCCTTGTGGTCACCACTCCCTCCTCCTACACTCACCCCCCTCCTATATGATGGCCGGCCACTTCATTTGGTGGGATAATGGTTGTTGTTTTAAAAGATGATAGTTTATGGTGTATGGAAATTTCAAAGCTTCTTTCTTTCCATCACCCGATTCAAACGACAACTTCATTAACCGTTCGTCCACGGTTTTGGACGAAGCGAGACAAAGTGTTTTACTCATTCTCTACATCAATCTTGGTCATCTCTTTTAGCAAACTTGATGACCGAGTTGTCTCGGGTCAGAGGCGGGAGCCCGTTTAAAGATCCGTTGACGTGGTGCCACCTGGAAGAGCAGATCGGAGATCGACGAGATCGGAGCAGCCGCAACGGAGCATGGGATGATGGTTAAAGAACAAAGGACTCGGATCGTTCGGTATAACCTTTCTACCCTCTTTGTAGTTTTTTAGTTTAGCAATAATGGCAGATCCGGGTTATAGTATACGATAGCGCCAGTTAAAAGTTTTTGTTCCGCATTTGGCGTCTGTTAGACGGCCGGGGCGCTACCGTAGACTTACATGAAGCTGTGGTCAAGAAGAAGGGTAAGCCTCAAACAGCCGAAATCAAACGCCCTTCTACCCAGATGATAGGAGGAGCATCTTCTAGGCCGACTTTTGCACCCAAGAGGCCAGGAGAATCGTTTAACCGGTCCAGTCCAGATTTCTATTTCTACTACAATAGAACTGGACATTTAGCAAAGGCCTGCAGGCATGCAAATGGCCTGTGTTTGATTTGTAACACATCTACTCACGCTATAGAAGCATGCCCATATCGTATTAACACAGCACCAGCACCCAGACCCGCAATTACAGCTCCGCAGAGGCCAGCTATTCAGGCACCTGCACCCTGCCTAGCTCTTCCTGCATCAGCTCCACGTGGACCAGCTGCACAGCCTCAGCGTCAATTCCATCAGGCATAGAGAAACATGCCTCAAAGGCAGAGGAATGTGCCTTTAGTAAGGAGGAATGTACCGAGATGACTTGCTTTTACAATGACGATCGAGGAGGCCGAAGCCATAGGACAAGTCATCACCAGAAAATTCTCCCATCCTTTCAACCTTTCAATTCTTATGCATCGTTATACTTTCTCTATATCTAAACACAACCTCACACCACTTAGGTACTATACTAGTAGCCACCCTTTCTGCACTCGCACTTTTCGACATTGGAGCTTCACACCACTTCATGTCACAACGATTCGTGAGAACGCACGTGATTCCCGTGAAGCCACTCATTTCAAACTGGAATGTTAGTTCCGGGAATGGAGTCTTGAAGGCAACTTTGGGATATGATCAGTGCCCAATTGTAGTTTGCGGTCGAGAATTCTACGCAAATTTCAAAGTACTGGACATACCAAATTTTGATGTTGTGTTGGGAATGTATTGGATGAGAGTATTTTATGTTACCATTGACCGCCATCAAAGGAGGGTAGTATTTGAGATACCAGATCACCTAGTCTTCTATTTCAAAAGTGGAGACAGAACCTTGAAGCCAGGAAGCTATCGTGCTAAACCGAAGAATGCAGAAGCGTTCCTTCTACCGGCTGAAGAAGAAAAACCTGAGGTAGTTTGAAAGTTCGAGAATGTGTTCCCTGAAGACATATCAGGTTTGCCTCCCGATCGAGCTCTTGAATTTAGTATTGATTTACAACCTGGTGCACAACCTGTAATCAAAGCTCCATACCGATTAAGTCCGGAGGGATTGAAGGAGATCCGTATTCAGTTAGACGAACTACTGAAGAAAGGTTGGATCCGACTCAGTACTTCAAGTTGGGGATCTCCAGTGTTACTAGTGAAGAAGAAAGAAGGTTCCTACATGATGTGTGTGGATTATCGAGTTTTGAACGAAGTGACAATTAAGAACAAGTATCCACTACCGTGCATCGATGACCTTTTCAATCAATTAAGTGGATCTTGTATCTTTTCAAAGCTAGACCTTCGTTCGGGTTACCATCAGGTGAAGGTCAAAGAGTCCGACATTCCGAAGACGACGTTTAGGACTCGTTATGGCCATTATGAATATCTCGTAATGCCATTTGGAGTGACCAATACACCTGCCATCTTTATGAACCTGATGAACCAAGTTTTCCAAGAGTAGTTGACAGGTTTGTTGTTATCTTAATCGACGACATCCTGATGTATTCAAAGAATCGGAAAGAACATGCCGAGCACTTACGCATTGTCCTGGAGACATTACGACAACACTAGCACTACGCCAAATACATCAAGTGTGAATTTTGGCTAGATCAAGTCGGATTTCTTGGACATATTATTTCAGGCGAAGGAATCTCGGTGGATCCAGCTAAGGTGTCAGCTGTCAGCAAGTGGCCGACACCAAACACTGTGAAAGATATAAGAAGTTTCTTGGGATTAGAAGGATGCTATCGATGTTTCATTTAAGGATTCTCAAAGATCGCAGCACCCCTGACCAAGCTCACACGTAAAGATGAAGAATTCGTGTGGTTAGAAGCATGTGGGAAGGCTTTTGTATAACTCAAGTCGAGATTAACCTCTGCACTTATTCTTGTAATACCGGATCAATCTGGCGGATTCGATGTGTATTATGATGCGTCCGGTAAAGGATTAGAATGTGTTCTACATCAGCATGGAAAAGTTGTGTCTTTTGCATCAAGGCAGTTAAAAGTTCATGAACTTAACTGTCCAACGCATGATCTGGAATTGGCAGCCATCATCTTTGCCCTCAAGATTTGGCGTCTCTATTTATTGGGAGAGCGAGTAGATATATACACTGACCATAAAATTCTGAAGTATGTATTTACTCAGAAGGAACTCAACATGCGGCAGAGAAGATGGTTAGAACTCATGGAGGACTTCGATATCAACCTACAGTATCATCCTGGAACGGTGAATGTAGTTCTCGATGCACTTAGTCGCCAGCTATTAGCAATGAACCTCACCGCTCAGTGGAGACTACAACAAGAATTGCATGGATTGGAGATTGAAGTAGTTGTGCCAGGTAACGCTTCATCTTTGATGAACTAAGTCCAGTCCACTTTTGTAAATCAGATCAAGGCAGCTCAAGCAAATGATGTCAAGCTACAAAAGATCCGAGAACAAGTAGAAAGTGGACTATGAACTGACTTCATCATCCACGAAGATGGATCATTGCTATATGGAAGCCGTTTATGTGTACCGGTTGGCTCTATTCGAGAAGAGTTGATGAAAGAAAACCATAGCTCTCTGTCTTCGGTACACCCCAGCAGTACGAAGATGTACAAGGATCTATGACAACACTACTAGTGGTATGGAATGAAGCGCGAAGTAGCTATAAGCGTAGCAAAGTGTTTGGTTTGTCAGCAAGTGAAGGCTGAACACCACAGAACTGCTGGTCTATTTCAGCCGTTACCAATTCCAGAATGGAAATGGCAGTACATTACCATGGACTTCGTGACTGCTCTCCCTCGCAGCACAAAGGGTAACGATTCAATTTGGGTTATTGTGGATCGAATCACCAAGTCGGCTCACTTTATTCCATTCAGAGTTGGCCAGTCAACTGAGATGTTAGAAAGAAAGTACATGGAGGTGAGTAAAAAAAATCTAAAGTAAGATTTATACCTTCAAGATGTACCATATTTGATACCTATAAACTCATGCGGGAGATCATGAGATTACATAGAGTACCTGTTTGCATCGTCTCCGATCGTGATACGAGATTCCAATCATAGTTATGGCAGAGTCTGCAAGCTAGCCTGGGAACGAGTTTGAATTTCAGCACGGCATACCATCCATAAACGGACGGACAGTCCAAGCGAACAATTCAGATACTAGAAGATATGCTGAGAGCCTGTATGTTAGACTTCGGAGGTTCGTAGGAAGATCACCTACACCTTGTTGAGTTTTCATACAACAACAGCTACCATGCAAGTATTGGGATTGCACCATTCACAGCACTCTACGGACGGAAGTGTCATTCCCCACTGAGTTGGGACGACGTTGAAGATCGTGAACTCCTTGGACCAGAGATGATCATGGCAACTTTAGATGTAGTTCGCACGATCAGGGAAAGGATGCGCATAGCCCAAGACCGACAGAAACATTGGGCAGATACAAAGTGCCAACATCTGGAGTTTCAACCCGGAGAGCATATATTCTTGAAGATCTCTCCAAACAGAGGAGTAATCCGTTTTGGTAAGAGGGGTAAATTAAGTCCAAGATATATAGGACCGTTCGACATACTCGAACGAGTTGGAGAAGTGACGTACCATTTAGCACTACCACTCTCGTTGGAAGGAGTGCACAACATGTTCTACATATCCTAACTACGACGATATGTGAGTGACCCTAGCCATATACTTGATCACTCCGAGCTCACGGTACAGACTGACCTAACCTACGAGCAATAACTAGTTGAGATCCTGGACCGAAAAGTGAAGCCATTGCGGAACAAGGAGGTGAACTTAGTCCGAGTGATATGGAGAAATGATTCGCTAGGAGAATCAACTTTGGAAAGAGAAGAAAATATGCGTACACGATACCCTTACCTTTTTGAAAATTAGTCTCTATGTAAATGTAAATTTCGAGGATGAAAATTTTATAAGAAGGGTAGAATGTAACGACTCTGAAATCTCTGTACAGAATTATTTGTTTAAATGTATAGAAAATAGTATTTCAGCCTGTATAGGAGTTATAAGTCATTTTTGTTAAATAAAAACAAGAAACAGCTTGTAGCTCACTGGTAAAGCCTCTACACTGCTGTAACATAGCCTGTGTGTTCGATTCCCATCGGTCCCAATTATTTTTAAAGATTTTTCTTTTTAATTTTTCGGAAGTCCAAGAGTTGCACGTGCAATTCATGGAGAAACAAAAAGTTTCAGAAATATCAAACAGGCGCAAAAAGGAGTAAACACCAAACTAAACACGTGGTATGAATATCGAGGCAAAACCCCAAGATCCGACCACCCGTTTCTCCAAAAGACCCGTCGACGATGGTCCGATTTGAGCCAAAAGCCTCCGTGCTTTGCACACCCGTCCCTTCAACTCCTCTCAACTTCCTTGCGCTGTTTGATTTTCCTGCAATCAAACAGAGACTCTTCAATTATCTAATTAACACCATTAATTCCATTTTAATTCATTTTATTTCACACGCTCTCTCATTTTTTACCCTATAAATATCACCCCATGCCCTACCTCTCCCCCATTCTGAAATTTCTATCAAATTTCTTCCAAAATTTTCTAAGTGTAAGTGGAGTCAAGTGGAGTTAGCAACCAAGTTCTCTTTCGTTGAAGATCGGAGTCAATCCCGGAGCTACCGCGACGCCACAGAGCCCCCTCTCTCTTCCTTACTCTTTTCTTGACGTTATAAAGCTGTAAGTCCCTTTCCCCTCTCCTTCTTTTCAACTAAAATCGCATTCTTAAAATATATCGGTAAAGGGGAGTTAGAACCGATATTGCTTTCTTTTCAAACCTTTTCACTCACTTGATAAGCAAAATAAATCACAACACTATAAAACCACTCTTAACCTTATTCACATCATTATCTTTAGCATAATGAAAATTTCCATATGAAATACTCATATAACGAACTTTTTCATTAAAATACCATGAAATTTAGTATAACCGTTATTTCAATAATTAGCATAAATACCTTAGGAAAAATCATGGGGTAACGACCTACCGTATACGCACACTACGGTTTTATAGCACGAGTTTCTAAATATATGGCTTATTTAAAGAATAATTTTTACATTAAAATACCATATTTTTTCAAAACGGGTTTCTTTTAATTGATATTTTAAATTCTTAGTAAATACGCCTCTACAACCCTCGTTAGGAGACCCGTTAATGGATGGTGCGGATTATCGCATATCCTTGGAACAATAGAGCGAGATGCAGAACTCCTTACGGAGTATTCGGTCTCGAAAGGAAATAAAAATACGTTTTTTAAGAAATACGACTTTTCTAAATAAAAACTAAAATTTGGAAATTATATAAAGCTATGAATTCGTATTTTCAACAAAGACATATTATGAAACTATATTTTTTTTTAAATGAAAAATTAAAATTTTAATAAAATACCATCAAATTTCCAAAAGAGTCAACTTTCATAAAAAATACCCTAAAATTTTAAAAACTAGGTTTTATCACTAAAACACCATCTAAATTAAAATACATGTTTATGAAAATCCTAAATATTATAAATCACCCTCGAGATTTAATTTTAAACTATATTAAAGTATTTTTCATAAAACCCCTCGAGATATGCAAACAATATTTTAACGACTCCAGATTAATATAGGCTTAAGCGGTATCATTTCTCTCGAGTCTCGGGGAGTCGGAGAAAGTGAGTGCTTTCCTATTCAGGTTAAACAACTTAACGGAGTTTTCAATGGCAATTGTCTTGGAAAAGGACACAAATTCTTCCGTCCATGTGCAGCAGTTGCCGATTACTCTCGAACCTAAGAATTTTAAGAACTAAATTCTTTCATAAGATTCTGATTTCAACCTGAATCCAAACTCAAATCAGAATCCAAAATTAAACACGAACTTGAATACTTGATCCTGAACCTGACCACTCGAATTCAAATATCAAACTCAAACTTGTAAACTTGACTTGACTTGATCGAACCATGATTATAACTTGACATGAACTTGATATGAATACCAGAATACATGATTACATCTTGAACATGAACCTGTACATTTTATATTCATGGATCCGGCCAAGACCTGTAATCTTAATCTATGCAATAAAATACACGGGGATAAAAGGGTAGATTGGTACGGAACGTATATCGTGGCACGAGAGGTCACTTTAAAAGACACCTACATGAATTCACGTGCCGTTGTCCCGTGGGTTATGACGGGGCCTTGTACTACATGTTATCTTAGTCTCTACAGAGTAAGATGGTGTCACGCCCCACTTCCCGGTGTACGGCGAAGGGGACGCGACCGGTCCGCTACGTATTTACTCAGAAGCAAATACGCTAAGCGTAATTACGCAATATAAAAGAAAATACACAAGAGACAAGGCATAATAAAAACAGCAACTTTTATTTAATAACATTCTTTTGTACAATGCATGAAAAGGAAATACAACTGAAATAAAACGATGCCTAAACAATGGCATAACAGGAAATGAAAAGTACTGAATGGAAAATGTACAATGAAACTAGAGCTCTGGTTCTTCAGCAAACTGGTCCAAGTCTTCTGCAGATGGCTCGATCTCCGCCGGGTCCAAACCACCTAACGACATTCAAAGAAAAAAGAAATAGAATGTCGTCAGCGAACAGGTCGCTCGGTAAGTCCCAAAGATAAGAGGGAAATAGACAGAGAGTAAGAGAGAGAGAGGGAGAGTAGCTTTTAATGTTGTATTATAATATTGTAATGTTGTATTAACGCTGTTATTTGTAGCCTGGTACAGAAGATGCCAGTGTATACGAGGGGAGTCCCACTTACACCGGGGACCTTGGTAACCTGTAGTATAAGGCTCCGTCGATAATACCACGGAACAACGGCATGGATATAATTACGTCTTAAATGACCACCTCGTACCATCTTTAACATATTCGGTACCAGTCTACCCCTTAACCCCCGCAGTGTTTTGATTGTATTGTTTGTCTTGTAAATTGTATTGATTGTATAATTGATTGACTGACCGAAACCATGATATCGGTAAACGGATATAACTGTAGAGTCATGTAAATGGAATAACTGAGAATCATGTAAAAGGAATATATATATATATCCATGGTTCGGTTCAGTCAAGTTGTATAAATTGATAATTGGATTCATGTGTTCATATTGAATTGGAATCTTGTGGATTATAGATTGACTTGAATCATATTCAAGTCAGATTAATCAGACTCAAGCCCGAGTCAGACAATCAGAAATGTGAATCGAAGTCTTATAATTGCTAGGGTCCTTAGGGTAATTTATAAAACTTGAGGTTTTTTTTTATGTAAAAACACTTTTATATACTTTTCAAAATACACCTCAAGCATTTATTACTCGTATTTAGAGTTGTAATGAGGGTGGATTTTATATTGTGATATTTCTAGTGAAAATACCCTAGTTTTTATAAATAAAGGTATTTATCTGTAATATGGATTTATTTGAAGTTCATGGTATTTTAGTGTAGAATTTATTCTTGTGATTTTTAGGAAAATATGGAATATTTATATTATATTAAAATAGGTATTTTAAGAATAAATATACATACATTTATACAAAAATAATTTTAATAAATATTTTATATTCTAAAAATCTCATTTTCTTAAGATGTCGTATTTTAAACCTTTCGAGACCGAATGCTCCTTGCGGAGGTCTGAATCTCGTACTACTAAGTCCGAGGATGTGCGATAATCCGCACCATCCCGAACGGGTTCCCCAAAAATGGGTTGTAGCGACGCTTTGCAAAGATTGTAAAATACTAAATCCTTTAGAAAACGGTTTTATAAAGTAAAAGGTATTTATTTGTAAAATGTCAATTTTCCGTATTTTAGATTCTAGGGTTTCCTAAGTCAACTAGCCTATTTCTAAATGGTCTAAACGACAAGTTGTTAGATACCTCAAATCGCCTCTTCACCGCTAATTGTGGCCAGGTAAGTACAAATGAGGAAAGGAGAGATCCGCTCACGAATCACCGTGAGTCGGGCCTTTTAAAGTTACCTTTCTCACTTGCCTAGCCTAGACACCACAAAGTCAGGTTTAGATAAACGACTGATGTCCACAACTTATCGTATTATTCTTAGTAAAAGGTATTTGTTTTAAAAGTGTATCAAAGCTAAAACTTTTAGAAATGGTTTTTATTAAGAATATGGTATTTAAATGAATGTATTGTTTTATCGTATTTTAAGTTTTGATGATATCGTTTAGGGTTGTATTTGCGTGTGTGGGGAGGTAGGTCATTACCTCGTGTTCTACTTTAAATGTATAGCAAAATTAAGGGGATTAAATGTGAAATCAAAATATTGTGGTATTTAAGTGAAAAATACGATAATTTGAGAACGCTATTATTTCATGTGATGAAACTTGTTTAAATTGTTTGTTAAATGTTTAATAGTCAACATAAAGATGTTTAAGTATGAATGTATTGGTGAGAAGTGAAATTTTATAGAAAACCGAGTCTGAAATCGGATTTGTTCCGATTCCATCGGGTTTTGTAATTTCGTATTTTAGAGAATAAGAAAGAGAGATAGAATGAGACTTACGGGTTTCGATTAAGCAAGAGAGTGAGGAGGACTAAAGGGGTTGCCGAGGCGTTGCTTCGTCGCCGGTTGTTCCTAAAAACGTCGCCGGAATTTCCGCCGGAATTTCGTCGGAGCTTCGCCGCGAACTTGTTTTCAAAGTACACAACTCTTGAGAAGGTTTTGAGAGAGTGGGCTCAGGATTTTGGGATGAGAGGGTAGAGGGTAGGGGGTGTATTTATAGGGTAGGCTAGGGCTAGGTTAGGTGAAGGGTTTTTAATAAAAAAAATGTAAAAAATATAGAAAATTCATTAAAATTGGAGTAATTAGGTGTTAATGGGCATTCTGGAATCGATCCAATAAATTAGAGTAAGCAGGGGGTTAGAGAAGGCGAAGAGGCAAAAATTTCATTTTGGGGACTCGGCCGTCCGGTCGGCCCGACTCGGTCGATCCCGGGGTCGAGGAGGTGGGGGGTCTCGTAGGGTAAGCACTGATATATTTAGATTTTGAAGTTCAGTTCAAGTTTTGGGAGTTATGGTGTATGGACTGTTGGGCTTCCAAACAATTTTAAATAAAATAATATTAAAAATAATGTGGGGTATGGGATTTGAACTCTGGTGGCTTGGTTCAGTAGTGCAAGGTATTACCAATGAGCCACAAGCTCCTTCTTGTAATTAAATTGCTAATTAATTACTTAAGTCTTGTGCTCAGGCAATAAATACCCCTTTATGGATTTTTGAAAAATTAATTTAAAAATTTGTATCGGAAAAAGTATATAAGAAAATTAGGGTTGTTACAGATGGACTCGTCTCGTATACACGAATAGCTTCTTTATCAAACTACAAATAACCACTTTAGAATAACTATCATATATCTGTGAATGATCATATACAATTTTACTGTTCACTGTTCATTTTGTTTCTATTTACTTTATATACTATCTTCTCTTAGTTCTTTTGGGACTTACTGAGCGCTAATTCGCTGATGACATTCCTCTTTGTTTTCTTTTTTTGGAATATTCGTCAGGAGGACCGGAATCTAAGGAGAAGCCGAGCCATGAGGACTTGGACCAGTTTACTACTCAGCTAGACTACTTGCTTCTTACTACCGTACTTACTTGCATTATGTCATTGTTTAGGCATTTGCATTATTATTGTACCTTTTATTTTTAGACAGTTGTATATAAAGTTGAATGTAAATAAAGTTGTTGTTTTATTTTATTAATCTTGTCATTCTTACTCATTATTATATTGCTTAATTACGCTTAACGTATTTTCATAGTAAATACATTGTGGAGTTTCCACGTCACTATTTCCGTCTACTGGGAAACGGGACATGACACAAAATAAATCAAGTAGAGAAAATAATAATATAGTATTATATCATATGTTACTACATAAAGTCATTTCATTTTTATGGATAAACTAAATTGTATCAGTATAGTGTATCAGTATAGTTAAGATTAGTAGTAGTATAATATTAGTATATATTGTGTACAATTAACATTGTATTATATAACAATAATGAAATTTTGTTACAGTTGTTTGTTACAAGTAGCATGTTAGATAGGAAAAGGTAACATATAAATACGGTTATAGTTAAATAAAAATGGTTGAATATATAGTTGTAATATATGCATAATATTATCATAGATATAATGTTTACAAAGGTTTAATATAGTCAAGCATACATTTGGTAAAGAGAGTCAACAATATGAAGCAATACATATTATAAACCATACAAATTAGAACATTTTATATTAGACATCATTATTTAGTACATTGGCATTGAGTAATTATGTAATAATAATATATAGTATAGTACGATAAGTTTGATACAAATAGTTTATGTATGCAACAAAATATAGTAAAATTATTATATACAAATTTTAATGTTAAATAAAATAATTAAAAGCATATAGTTCACAAGTTAATAGAATAATATTATATACATAGAATATATTAAGTTATAACATTAGTTATATAGTATTAAGAATTTAATAAATAATATAATACAATAAGTTTAATAATTTGTTTATTTCATAAACTAAATAGTATTTATAAATACATTTTTTCTTTTAAAGGGACCACCAACATGAAAATTTCATGGAAAATTTTGCAACAAAAGAAGAAGAGAAGAAAAGGAAGGAACTTATAATAAAGAGACGATCTAAGATCGTTTCTTGATAGGCAAAAGATGCCCCGATTAGATCGAGATAAGGGATGAGTCTTCATTTACTTTCATTCGATTCTCTCATCGTCGGATTTCTGATCGGAGATGACAGAGAGGGCAGAGGAGAAGATTTTTTTTGTGGAGTCACGGTGTTTACTTTTTTTGAGTTGGTAGAGAAGAAAAAAGTTTCTAGGTTGTTTAAAAGACTTAGGATTTTTTAAAGTTCAAAGTGTCAATAGAATATATTAAATCGCAATATCGGATGTTGGGAATAAAATCTGAACAAAAATAATGAGATTTGACAACTATTTCAATATTTGTTAAAAAAACAAAATAAAAATAAGACTAAAATATCTGGTTTGTTTTATTAAAAAATATTTTACTTGGAGTTGTAGTATTTTTTTTTATTACGGCAGGAAAGTAAAGGTTAAGGGGTTAAAATTTATTAAATCCTATCAATCCTCCGAAATCAAAACAACAAAAAGAAAACAATTAAAACAAGCATAGCAAAATAACAAACAAACTAACTAATATAAATAAATAAATTTTATTTTTAATTAGAAGAAAATCTTTTCTTTTCCTTTAAAACATTAATAAATATTTGACTATATAAAAAATATGATATTAGTTTTATAACCCGGGGATTTAAAATAAAAAATAAAATATTTCAGTTGGGGTTCAATTTTATGACCTATGGAATAGCAATACAGTGTGATAACCAAGATATACAAGAATGGAACATGTATATCATTTGAAAGAAAATAATTATATATACAAGTGTTTCAAAGAAAAGGAGCAATTTTGGAAGAAAGGAAAATACAAGGAATGTACTAATTTTGTGGTCGTTACATATGTAGTCTAAGGTGCTTTTGGTTTTGTGAACACCTTTAGTGAAAGAAACTCCGCGTTGCTTTCCTAACACACGATGCTCGTAAAATTCGAGTTCTTCTGTTTTCTGGTCACAAAACATGCCTTGTTTGCTTAATATATCAAGTCCTCTCCACTCATATGCTCTAGCCGCATATGCCAAAGACGAGTCGTGTCTGAAACTGAATCGACCGATGATGATAAAACTGCTGTACCTGTCACTGTGCTATCCTGAAGGATATACAAAGTTTTTACCTGTTTTCCTTTTATAACAACAAGAGATCCTTTAATAACCTTTAAGACTCCACCTTCAGCTGAAAACTTGTAACCGTTAGTGTCAAGTGCGTCTAAAGAAATAAGATTCTTTTTCAACTTCGGCGTCGTGCGTTACTTAACGTCCGAACAATACTGTCATGCATCTGAATTTTGACCGAACCAATACCAACTGTCTTACATGGTGTATTATTTCTAATCAAGACATTCCCACCATCAATAGATTGGTAAGAAATGAATCAAACCCTATTAGGACACATGTGGTAGGAGCAACCGGAATCAAGAACCCACTCATTTTTCAAGCGAGTATCGCATACGGTAATAGAGAGAATTTCTGGTGTATAAGCGTCTTGCGTAACACTAGCAACTGAAAAGTTCTCATTTTGAGGATTTTTCTCAGCATCCTCTTTAGTTTTGAGCTTAGGACAAGCGGCTCTCATGTATCCAAATTTATGACAACAATAACACTTGGGATTTATATTAGTTGTTCTTGGTCTAGACTTCGATCTAGATATTGCTCTAAACTTGTCTTTGCTAGAAGCACCCTTTTCCGAATGACCATGTACAAATAAACCCTCACCCGAATTTTCATTTCCACTAACAGACACTTTTTGTCTCAACCCATTAGAGTGTAAGACGGATTTTACATATTCTAAAGAAAGTGTATCTCTAGCATATTGCATGCTATTAACGAAATTCTCAAAAGAATGTGATAATGAACATAACAAAATAAGGGTTTAATCTTCTTCTTAAATTTTAACATCTATATTTTTTTAATCCGTAAGAATTTGATTTAACCGATTTAAGTGGTCTTTAATGGACGTACCTTCCTTCATGCGCAGGATGAAGAGAAGCTGCTTCAAATAAAGTTTGTTCGTGAAAGATTTCGTCATGTACAAGCTTTCCAACTTGAGCCACAAACCAGCCACCGTATATATATCTATGACTTCCCGCATGACTTCATCGGCTAAAGAAAATAGGATAGCACTATGTGCCTTCATCTCAAGTTCTTTTTTTTGATCATCTGGAATGGATGCGGGCAATTTGTCCTTTTCGGATAATACTTTGACCAATTCTTGTTGCACCAAAAGTGCATGCCTCTTTACATGCCACAGGCTGAAACTGTTTCTGCCATCGAACTTCTCTATTTTGTAATTTGCTATAACCATCGGACCCGGAACAGATTAATACCAAAGCTCTGATACCGGTTTGTTACGTCAAACGGTTCCCTAACACAAATATACGATACACAAAATAGAGTATACACTAATTGCGGAATTGAAAATGGACAGCACACACGATTTAACGTGGTTCGTCCAGATCGACCTAAGTCCACGGACGAAGACAACAACAATAACAGGATTCCATTATCTCAAAAAGGAGAACACAAAAGAGTTGCAATACTTTCAACCTCACACAAACCTCACTACAAGAGAATACACTCACAAAAAGAAAATACTCAAAAGAGAATGAGAGCACAAGCCACTTTCAATACAAACACTCTTCTCTCTTCGCGAATTGCTCTCTGTGTAATTCTATGTCCAATACAAAGCATCTTTCATCTTTAAGTAGCCAAGAGAAAATGCCTTTCACGAGGCCATCAACATTGCTATGTCCTTTAGCAATTAATGCCTCATGCCTTTATTTTCTTTGTCCCCGGCATAATAATGCCTCATAATAATTGCCTCATAGTTAGGTGAGAGAGTGGTATGTGTAAAGAATAGGTAGGTGAGGGAATACAATTTGAAGTCATTTTCAACAATCAAGCACTACTTTCTTCGGCACAGGCATTCAATAAAACATCGTGTAAGTTATTGCAGGAAGTGATAATTTTTAACAAACATCATTTGGATGAAAAAGTTTCTTAAAAGGCTATGGGCTTAGGCACAAGAACACCTAAAGAGGCTGCCCCATACTGACTAGCATTCAGGTATGAAGGAAATGCAAATTCTATCTTATCGAGTTGGTGTCTATGAAGGACTCTCCAATAATAAAATTATGAAGGTCAAACGAGAGGAGTCTGATAGTGATGTGACCGGGATCACGCCGAGATGTTACCTTCCGTTGATCTGCTGATAGCGACGATGGACGGCTGAGATTGGATTTTGAGGCAGGCTCTTGAAGCGTGTGGATCTCAATAGGTTTGAGGTTGTTTGGGCCGAGCCACCTGCAAGGAAGTCCCGAGGTGGTTGTACCACCGAGGACCCTCCGACGGTCAAGTTAGAGAGGAAATCCGAGCAGAGTAACAGCTTAGTGGAGTAAAAAATGGCTTACTTGAACCGTCTGAAGGAGGGGTTTATATAGTGGTGGCAGCAGGCAGGGCAGGCGCGAGAATCACGCTGGCCGTTACGCTCCCGACTTCACCCCCGCATGATGAGCGGGAGCTCCCATTAATGGCGAGACAGGCTCGTTAATGGGGGATCGTGATGGCGTGGAACGTGGGATGTGGCCGGCGGATATCTCGCGCATGGCGAGATTCATGGGATGGCAGTTGCGTTGGCCGGTCGATGAGACCGAAGAAGATGACCTCGGCAAGAGAGCTCGTGGACGAGCGGGAGAGCCGAGGTATTTTGGTTCTGCGGTAGCCCGGAGATGAGCTGGGAGGCCGAGGAGGCCAATTGTGCTGGGGGCTCGGAGGTGAGCCAGCGTTTGTTTGTAGGACGGGCATAGGAGCGGCCTGGTCGGCCACTGTAGGTCCTTTCTTGTGAGCTTTGGGACACGTCATCTGCCATGTGTCATGATCTGGGTGACCACCGATATCGAGCATCATCATTATTCCCCCAGTCTTATGCCGACCAGCTGACGGGTCGGGTCGAGAGTGGTCTGCCGGGTCACCCGAGGTGAGCTCCTTTTCGAAGATATCGTCGGGCGTGTCCCCAGGCAATCTGTTGTATTTTCTGGATGATGCCAGCGAATCAGGGGTGAGATCTTCGCATTAAAGAGGGTGCACCGGATCGTGCGTACGTCCGCTGAAGCGACAGCCCACGTGTCGGGCACTGGTTGGTTGAGGCGACGGGTCGCAGGTTCCCTGCGCCCGATGGGGTGCGGCCAATGTGCGCATGACAGGTGGAGCGATGGTGGCCGTTGAACGCGAGGAGTCGCTTTGGCGGGAGATGGTTGCCGCCGTTGGATGAGTACGCTGGCAACCTATATCTCTTCATATTTTCCTCGTTCTGAGTCTTGTTAGCTCGGCGTTCCACTCTTTAGGTCGGATCTCAACGTTTTCTCTCCCGAGGACTTCTCTCCATCAAGTTAGATGTCTTCTTCTTCTTTCTTCTGCTTCTTCTCCTTCTGAGTCGAGCCTCTCCCTTTAGCAGGACAAATAGATCGATCCAGGACTCTTGGTGCCCTTGGTGCTCAGTCCCAGAGGGGGGCCGGCGGTGAGCCCTGCCTCCGGCTGAACCGAGCCCCGCACCAAATATGCCGTCGACGGCGGGGCCATCTGCCTCGTCACGAGCTCCCGATGATTGTCCCAGCGGCGGCCAAAGGCTTCCACGGGTTCCCGAGCCCGAGATGTGGGATGCAGGAGAGGGCGAAGACGGGGTTCCTCTTAAGAGGAAGAGGGCGGTTTCTCGCGCGCCACTGACAAAGATTCCAGAGGGGATTCATATGCAGGAGGGGGACGTCCATTTCGTGGTCCCGTCGGGGCTTTCCGTTGCTTCCAGCCTGCTTGCCGGTATGGAGGAGTCGGCCCGGGGACAGATTCCGTGGGGGACCCTGAGGGCCCAGATGGCGGCTATAGCTTAGGAGACGGTGCAGGTACGTACTCCCTCATGTGTTACTTCGAGCGCCCTTTCTTTACTTCGAGTGTCTTTAAATCTCTATGTTGTTTTTCGTCAGGTCCTTCAGCACTGCGCCATCGTAACTCGCATGGAGGCTGAGGGGGCTATCCATGCTACGAGGCTGGCGAGAGAGTCTTCTTCGGAGGTCAAGGATCTGCGACTTGAGCTGTGTCTGGAGAGGGAGAGGACGACTGTCCTTGAAGCCCGATCGGCCGTCACGGAGCTCGCCGTCTTAAAGTGCCGGGAGTCCTATCACCGCCTGAGTGAGTCCCACCGAGTCATCGAAGCGAAGTTGGTGGAACTGGCCGATCGCTTTGCAGTCATGAAGAGGGCGAGGGATGCCAGCAGGCGGGATGCCGAGGCGGCACTTCAGGCGGCGGAGGTTGCCGAGATTTGGGCTAGAAAGGCGGTGACTGATTACAAGGGGTCGGACCAGTTTTACGTCGACTTCGGCGAGGCCTCCGTTGCATGGAACAAAGCTCTTGATGCCGTCAAGGAGCAGTTTCCGGAGTTTGCCGACGGTGAGCTTCGTGCTCGGGTCCCACTTTCAGTGGTCATGCCTCCGGCCGATGGCGATGAGGGAGGCAAGGTCTAGGCTGGGCTTGCGGCCCGAACTTTTTGGCTTTTCCTCTTCTCTCTTTTGTAAGCCTTCGGGTAATTTGATAAGGCTGGGGAGCCCACAATACCCTTGTAAAGACTTTTGGCTTTGTGAATAAAAACTTTTTGCACAGTATTTGCACAATACTGCCTTCATATTATGTCGGTTCTTCGTCTAGCGATTACGCGTCGAGTTGAATCTGTTCATTTGCCAAGTATACAAAGACCGGCAGGAAGACGGTATCTCCATAGCCCCGAAGTCGAGGCGGGGATCACTCAGACGTAGATAGACCGGATGCCTCTTGTTGAGGTCATGTTCCTTAGCGTGGAAGGCTCGGAGAGGCATGCTGAGGATGGACTGAGCAGGGTGGCTGCCCGGTGCTTCTAGGCGAGGGCTTCGATCCCTGGTGTTGTAAGGGCCGTACAAGGCCTACTAGGGATGGACCGAGCAGTGAAGCTGCTCAGTTGCCTCTTGGCGAGGGCTTAGATCCCTGGAGTTGTGGGGTAGTGAATTACCAGCCGAGGATAACCGAGCAAGAGCGGGCCCGGTTGCCTCTTGCGGGGGCCTTTAATTCTTGTTTCCCTCAATCAGAGCAAAACTCTGTTTTGAAATTCAAAATTCAAAAATTGAAGCAACGTTTCAGATCCAGCGCTAGGCGCGCTGCGCGCCACGTGTCAAACACGGATGCGCTAGCGCCAGGTGCGCTGCGCCCTAGGCAGTGCACCATGTGTGTGCTAGCGCTAGGCGCGTCGCACGCCATGTGTCAGACACGGGTGCGCTAGCGCAGGCTGCGCTGCGCTCTAGGCAGCGCACCACGTGTCAAACGTAGGTGCGCTAGTACAAAGTGCGATGCACTCTGAGCAGCGCACCACGTGCAAAGCACGGGTGCGCTAGCGCTGGAATTATAAAATTCCCCACCGTTAGATCAAAAGATCTAATAATAATGATAAATCATTAATTAATCAGAATTAAAATTCTGTTATGGAAAGATCTTTCCAATCTTGTTAAAAACAAGAAGATTGCCTTCTGTAAAAGAGAAGCCCTAGGATCCAACGGTGGAGAAACATCCCCAAATCAATCAGAGAAAGATCTCTTTAACTGATTTAACAAATCAGTTTGCCATATATAAAGGCCCCAAGACTTAAAGTCTGATATAGAGAAACCCGCCCATAAACTTTGAGAAAATTCAAAGAAAGAAGAGCAAGCTCTTGAAAGAAGATCATTTCTTCAAGGTAAAAAGAATGACTCTTGAACACAGAGATGAAATCATCTCATAAAAAGAAGAATTATCTTCTCAAAGGATCATAGATCTACAAAGACCAATGTCTTTTATAAAAGGAGATCAAAAGATTTCATCATAAAAACAAAAAAAGTATTTACTTCATTCACAGATCATTGATCTACAAAGGCAAATCCCTTTAAAAAAAAAATAAGAACTGTTGTTCTTGAATCCTGAGGCAAAGGCTCTTTTAAAAGAACATAAATTTGTTCACAGATCATAAATTTGATCAAATGCGTTTTGCGCTTTTGAAATGTGCCTTGCACTCTTGAACAGCGCTTCTGCGCTCTTTAGACCGGCGCTCAGCGCCAAAATGCGCCACGTGTCAACCATGTATGCAACTTGCGCTTTGCGCTTCTGAAATAGCGTACTGCGCTCATGGGCTGGTGCTCAGCGCCAAGCGCGCCACGTGTGCGCCACTAAACTAGCGCAATGCGCTCATAAACTAGCACTTAGCGCTCATAAACTGGCGCAACGCGCTCACTATCTGGCGCTTAGCGCCAAGCGCGACACGTGTCCTCCACTTGTATGCTACTTGACAGAAGCGCACTGCGCACTTTAATTGGCACAAAGCGCCTGGCGCGCCATGTGTTGCGTTGTCAGAACAAAGATTGTTCTTTAATAAAGCCCAGAGCTCTGATGAATGCTCTGCATTCAATACAAGATAAAAATTTTGTCAAGATTATTAAAAGGGCCAAGCCCAAATAAAAGCTCAGCAGCCCTAAATAAAATGTTAAACATTTTAATTTGATTGGACTTAGCCCAAGATTGGCCATAAGTCCTCAACTTATATTTAATTGAGCCCGTCTGCTCATAAATATTTAATAGATCTTAGTTCTAAATTGGACTATAGATCTTTCAACCAATTCACACCGGTTCAAGGGTACATCTCTTTACTCGTCTGATATCTGTCGTTGTAATCGTTCAACGTCTTCAGAGAGGTGACGTGTCCCGACAACCACACATTTCACGGACCGTGGGGTCCTTAAACTCATGGACTACGATGTCCTTAAACATCATAGACTACGATGTCTTTAAACTACGGACTGTGGGGTCTTTAAACTCATGGACTACGATGTCCCTAACCTCGGACTGTGGGGTCCCTTTAAACCTATGGACTACGATGTCCTTAACCTGGACCGAGATGTCCTTAAACTAACATTGGACCACCATGTCCTTAAACTGGTAATCGACCACAATGTCCCTAAACTAAACAATAGAGTCCAAATGCTCTTTTGTTGGATCTAAACGATCCCGTTAAGTTGATCTTAGTCTAAACATTAGACTAACGTATCCTTAACTAATGTTTAAGTTGATCTTAGTCTCAAATGTGGCTAACGTATCCTTAAACCCAAACCCCAAACACAAATCTAAGAAGATACGGATTTGGACTAATCTACGCCCTACGGGCGACAATATAAATTAGTCTCCGTATACAATCCACGGGAAACCACAAACAAAACAAACACCCATGACACGAAGTGACCATCTGGAGAAGGAGAAAGTTGTTACTGCGATGCGGTAGCGTAATTAACTGCAGGGGCTTGCGCCTGCAGGGAAGAGCGTCTCCACAATCAAAAACCCCTCGAACGAGGGGGAATCTGAAGAAGTCTGCTACATCGGCCGCATCCGTTTAAACCTTCGATACATGGTGCCATAAACAACTTGGCATCTTCGGAGATGTGGACTGGAAAGATCCATCAAAAGAAAATTTTAACTCCTAAAGATTAAAAATTTGGGGTCTTAAAAATCCATGGAAACTTATAAAAAGTTCTCCATTTTTAGATCAAAAAAGATCTATGTTTGATCCATGAGCAAAGCTCTGTTCATGGGTTAAAACCCATGAACAAGATCTCTGTAGATCTATGGACTTTTGAGAGCAAGCTTCTGTTGATGTAACCCCAAAGGGGTTTTCTTTAGATCAAAGATCTATAAGAGCAAGGCTCTGTTAATCAAATTTAATTTAATTTAATTTAATTTAAATTTTACCTAAGTTGTTCTAAAAATCTGAACTCTGGAAAGAAATGAGAGCAAGGCTCTAAAAAAAAATCTCTCAGACAAGAGCAAGGCTCTGAAATTCAAGTTCTTGAAAATGGTAAAAAATTTATCAAGGACCAAACGTCCTATTTATAAGGCGCTTGCGCCCCTTGAGCTCACCCCTTGATCCAACGATCAGGAGTTTGCCACCGCTGCACTTACGTGTGCGCCACGTGAGCGCAACGGTGGGGGGGCATTTGTTTCGCCCAATCAGAGCAAAGCTCTGTTGAAATTCAAAATTCAAAATTCAAAATTTTGAAGCAATGCTTCAAATCTTGGGCGCAATGCGCCACATGTCAAGCGCTGATACGTCAGCGCAGCGCCCAAGAAGGCGCGCCCAATCAGAGCAAAGCTCTATTTTAATGAAGCAACGCTTCAGCTGCGCAAGCACTGCGCTGCGCGACACGTGTCAGCGCAGATGAGCTGCGCTCTGCGCTGCGCGACATGTGTCAGCGCAGATGTGCTAGCGCTCTGCGCTGCGCGACACGTGTCACGCGCTGGGGTATCTGCGCTAAACAGAATTAAATTTCTAAGAAATCTTTTCTGTTCTTGTTAAAACAAGAAGATTTTCTTCTGCAAAGCAGAAGCCCTTGGATCAAAGATCCAACGGTGGGGAAAATTCCCCAAATCACTCAGAGAAGGATCTCTTTAACAAATTTAACTAATTTATGGGCACTATAAAAAGGATCCTAGGCCTCAATTCAAAGGCATCAACATCTTTCTAAAAAAAAAGGAGAGAAGAGAACTCTTGAGAACTCCTCAAGAACAACAGAAGGTAAAAAAAAACCTTTAGGAAAAAGAGAAAATTCTCTTATGGACAGATTATTGATCTAAGAACAAGATCAATAATTTTAAATAAAAAAAAAATATAAATAAGTAATAATAGTGCTTTGCACTTTTTATGAACCTCTGGTTCTTGAAACAAAAAGAAAAATTTATTTTCTTTGATCTAAATTAGATCAAGAAATCAAATAGTGCTCTGCACTCCTGTTCTTGAATCTAAAAGATTCTTAGTGCTTTGCACTTCCAAACTGCGCTGTTGCGCTCTTAAGAGAGCGCCACGTGTCAGCTATAGAACCACTTGCACCATACACTCTTGAAATAGAGCTTTGCTCTCTGGAATTGGCGCAACTCACCAGAGCGCGCTATGTGTCAACAGCGCAGCGCACTGCGCTATTGCGCTTGCGCTCACCAGAGCGCGCCACGTGTCAACAGCGCAGCGCACTGCGCTATTGCGCTTGCGCTCACCAGAGCGCGCCACGTGCCAACAGCGCAGCGCACTAGCGCAGCGCACTGCGCTATTGTGCTTGCACTCACCAAAGCGTGACACGTGTCACCACCATATGAGTTTGCGCTCATTACTTAGCGCAAAGCGCCTGACAAGCCACGTGGGGCATTGTCAGAGTATTTAATGCTCTGCATTATTAAAGAAAAGGGACAGAGCCCAATTAAAAGGCCTAACAGGCCTAATAAAAATGCTATGCATTTTAAAAGAGGGGCAAAGCCCAAACAAAAGAAATAGATGCTCTGCATCATTTATAAAAGGGCAAAGCCCAAACCAAAACATATGGACAGAGCCCAAATCAAAAAGGCCTAGCCGGTCGGAATAAAATGCAGTGCAACTTAGTTCGATCATGGCCGTAAGTCCTTAAACTAAATTGACCGAGCAAAAATGCTTTCCTAAATCAATTTACGACCGGTTCAAGGGTACATCTCTGAACTCCTCTGACACATGTCATTGTAATCCTTCAACGACGTCAGAGAGGTGATGGGTCCCGACAACCACATATTAATAACGGACCGAAACGTTCTTAAACTAATATCGGACCGAAACGTCCCAAAACTAATATTGGACCGAAACGTCCTTAAACTAATGATGGACCACCACGTCCCTAAACTGGCGATGGACCGAAACGTCCTTAAACTAATATTGGACCGAAACGTCCTTAAACTAATATTCATCCCAAAATGGGAATATTGGACCGAAATGTCCTTAAACTAATGCTCATCCCCAAATGGGAATATAGACCACCACGTCTCTAAACTGGAGCATGGACCACCACGTCCCTAAACTGGAGCACGGACCGAAACGTCCCTAAACTGGAGCACGGACCGAAATGTCCTTAAACTAATATCGGACCGAAACGTTCTTAAACTAATATCGGACCGAAACGTCCTTAAACTAATGTTGGACCACCACGTCCCTAAACTGGAACATGGACCACCACGTCCCTAAACTGGAGCATGGACCGCAACGTCCCTAAACTACCTATGGACCACTACGTCCCTAAACTGGAACAATAGAGCCTCCAAATACTCTTTTGCCGGATCTAAACGATCCCGTTTAAGTTGATCTTAGCCTCCCAAACATGCTAACGTATCCTTAAACATTCAAATGGACTATAAAACTCCAAATCAACCTTGGTTCAAGGGTACATCTCTGAACTCCTCTGACATCTGCCGTTGTAATCCTTCAACGACGTTAGAGAGGTGACGAGTCCCGATGGCCAGATATTAAATGGATTATCACGTTAAGTTGATCTTACTCTCAAACAGGACTATCGTATCCTTAACGAACGTTTAAGTTGATCTTAGCCGCAACGCGACTAATGCATCCTTAAACTAAAAACACCAAACCCAAATCTAAGTAAATACGGATTTGGACTAATCCACGTCCTACGGGCAACGGCATTACTCAGTCTCCGTATACAATCTACGGGCAACCACAAACAAAACAAACACACACGACACGAAGTGAAATTCTGGAGAAGGAGAAAGTTGTTACCGCGATGCGGTAGCGTAATTAACTGCAGGGGCTTACGCCTGCAGGGAAGAGCATCCCCACAATCAAAAACCCCTCAAGCGAGGGGGAATCTGACGAAGTCTGCTACATCGGCCGCATCCGTCTAAACCTCCGATACACGGTGCCATAAATCAACTTGGCATCTTCGGAGAGGTGGACGGATAAAACCAAATAGCATCTGCCCCGAATCTCAGCGTCAGGACATCACAGTCTTGTGCGCCGCCTTTCGGAAGGGAACATGGACGGATAGCAACAATTAGCATCTGCCCCGAAATTCAGGCAAGACGGCCCCGCTCAGTCGCGTCTCCGTGTTTCGGCGGGGAACAGATTCCGGCACGCCCGGTGGGACCTTTTTCTCTTTCCACTCCACACTTCGTGTATTGCGTTCGTGAACGAATCGCAGTTTGTTGATGGTTGCCCTTGGGTTCGAGAGACTAAGATTTGGTTTCTTTCTTGGCACAGAAAACGAAACATCAATGGCGTCTACTTGCGCGAAGTGTTCCAGCTGTAACTGCAACTCGCATTCTGCCTCATCTGGAGGCATAGCTTACAGACCTCAAGCGGCCTCCCTGTTCACGTTGCCGGTGGACCAAATAACTCAGGCCACCACTGGGCTGTTCTTTGGGACTATGATCCTACCCATGAGCTTCAATGCCCCGATGTTGCCACAAGAAGTCCCAAAGAAGTCGGTCTTCGATCGACTTACCACTACCGCGATCCCTCTCAACGGGTCGTCCAGCTCCGGGGCTTCAGTCTTCGCCAGATTGGGCCAAAGTTCATATGGGCTTATGATGAAGCCTGCAATTCCAGAAAAGGTTATTCCGAAGAAGATAGCCATCCCTGCTCCCGAAGTCGTCAAGGCGGCTTCTCCTGCCAAAGGGTCGGTCTTCACAAGACTGACTGTTCCGGCTCCCGCTCCAGTCGAAGTCCTCAAAGCTACTTCTCCCGCCCGGAGGTCTGTCTTTGACCGGTTAGACACTGCTGCTCGACGGACGTCAGTCTTCAAGAGGTTGGTACCAGCGGCGCCTCACCAGAACATGGGACATGACGAAGTCACCCCTCAAGCTGAAACAATCCCAGCAGCTCGACACGCTCGACGTCGCCACTGGCGCCGAGTAAGGAAAGCTGGGGGCAACTCCCCCTCTGGGCTAACTCCACCAGCCCCACCGGTGGAAGTCAATGCTGCTGTTCCAACCAGAAACAGCTTTGAATTGCTGAACAAGGTGCGCAGGAACTCTCCTACCGCCGTACTGAAAAGATCTTCTCCACCCGTGGAGAATGCATCGAAGGCGAAGCCGGAACAGCCCCCTCAGCGGCTATCCTCCAAAATCTATAAAGTCTGGCGACATGTCCAAGAGTCGGTGATTGATTAAGATTAGCCTCGCCGACAGAAAAAGGTGAAGGTTCAGCAGGAAGGAGACCGTCCTGTCAAACCACAAAGGACGACCACTACCTGGGTGCCCACTGCAACGGCCCTCTCAACGTCAACTGCTCAGAAAAGAAGGAGGCCAAAGAAAGCCCCTGTGACTACGGCAGATCACAAAGACGCTGAGCCCAAACGCCCCAAGTCTGGGGGCATAATGGTGCATACTATTTATATAGCTTCCGGAAAAGAGGAAAGCCGCGCTTCTACGGGTCACTGACCGCTCACCCGATCCGTGACAAAGGCCCAGGAGCAGCAACAGAAGCTTCAGGAAATGCTAACGCAAATGGCCGCACTCACAGGGCCAAAAGAAAGCCCTGAGGCGTCATCGGAGCAGCGTATTGAACAAGAAACCGATGCTGACTTCCTCCGCAGAGTCCTCGAAAAGAAGGATAGAGAAGCAGCGGAATAAGTGGCTAATATAAAACGAATGGCGCTCCTCTTCCAAGACATGGTCGGGATGATGTTGTAACCAGAACCTCCAGCTGAAGACCCTCCTATCATCATTGAAGACGACAGAGGGGAGACATCGAACCCTCTTCCGGCTCTTTCAGCAGCCAAAGAGGAAACCATTTCCAAGGCCGCTCTGAATGACTACATTGCTCAGCAAATACGAGCTCACCAGGCGAATGAAGTAGCCGGCCAAGTCGTTAAAACTGGGCGTCCATATCCAGGATGGTATGACCAAATAAAGTACCCACCGGGATATACGATCCCTAAATTTCATGTATACAAAGGGACGGGCAATCCCCACCAGCATGTCGCCCAGTTCAGGGCTCTATGCGGCAACACCGGGGGTGATGATAAACTTTTGCTCCGTCAGTTTGTTGGCAGCTTGTCGGAGACAGCGTTCGAATGGTACTCTGAACTTCCAAACGACTCCGTCAAGACTTTCGCAGAAATGGAGCTATTATTCACCCAGCGATTCGCGAGTGCTAGTGAACGCACCCCAATAACGGCATTGATCAGTGCCAGGGTGAAACCTGGAGAGACATGGGTTCAATACGCAATACGATGGCAGAATCTGTGGTCGAAATGCGAACATCGCATCGAAGAAGCACCGGCAGTGGGCATGTTCGTGGGCACTCTTGATCCGCAGGCGACCATCTCCCAGTTCATGATGTTTTTCAAGCCGACTACTTTCCAGGCCTTGATTGACAAGTTGGCCCAAATGGACCAGATGGGTCATAGACCGTCTCCTCCAAAGCCGGACTCTCGAAATGAGAAGGTAAAGGGGAAAGCAATCGTCGTCGCCAACGCTCAACAGCAGCCCGGTGGCCCGAGATCAGTTGATCGCCAAAATAACAGAACTCGATCTCTCGAATATAAAATGAGACACCCTTATTCGTTCCCTTGAGACAAGACGAAGAGGTTATTCGAGCTTGCACTGTGCAACAGGCTCATCAATCTGCCGCAGCCAAGACGTCCAGCGCAACCTGGCGACATTAGCAATCCTAACTATTGCCCTTATCACCGAATGTTGGGCCATCCGATCGAGGATTGTTACATCTTCAAAAGTTGGATAGAAGATCAGTACCAGCAGAGCAAATTCGTATTATCTGAGAATTGGAAGGTGAACCCGCCTCGGCCACACACTCCCAAGAAGATGGATACACCGGGGGCATCATGCTCTTTCGTAGAAGAGGCTCCATGGGAGGTCGCCCTTTCAGCCAAGACGAAACGAATGCTGAAAGATCTCCAAACATGCCCGGCGATCAGGTGGAAAAATCCACTCGAACCTGAGATCATCGAGGGGATGCTGAAGCCGCGCCCAACTCCAAAGATTGGTGGTGATAGCCAAAGCACTCACACCCAGCCGTCAAAATCTTCGAAGAAGAAGAAGAAATCTAAGAAGCCCGTGAAGCCTGGTGACAAGCGCACGGACCTGCAAAAGCACATTGACGCATTGGAAGAGTATAACCAGATGGCGCGGGCTCCAGTCACACTCCAAGAGTTTCTCAGCCACGTCCTTGAGGACGGAAATGATAGAGAAAACTCGTCGGATGAATCTAAAGATTACGTGGCAAGTTGCCATGTGATCTCTCACTCGTCGATAGACTATGAAGAAGCTCCTTGTACCGAGAAACGGGAACAGATTCTGGCACGCCCGGTGAGCTGCTTCACGATTTTGTGTATCCCGCTCGATGACGTTGAGCTTCTGCCTCAGTGTTAACCCGTCAGAGATGCATCGTAGAAGGCCTTCAAAGATAACTTTCAACTGGGTAGCATTCGCATCAACCTGAGCATGCAGTCGAGCAGATTCACTTGAAGTTTCTTCACATTCTTTATGCTTTAAGGCCACTTCTTTTTCAAGATGGCGGAAGTAAGAAGTACTCTGCTCGACCCACGCAGCCTGTTGAGTGTTCACAACCAGAATCTCAGGAGCAGGACGCCTAAGCTCAAGCTCATGCAGGCAAGCCTCAATTTCCCTGCAGTGATTAACCCAAGACTCAACGACGCCCTCACTATGAAAGTTCACGAGCGTCGCCAGCATAGGGTTAACCTCCGCGGTGAAATCCGCAGCAGATGTGGGAGTCTCCACGTCAAGCTTCTCAATATAGTCGCTCAATATGCGCAGACTATTTGCGGCGCCTTTCGAGGATGCATGTCGAGAAAAAGGGCCGGCTAGCATTATGGTGCGAGACTCGAACGGGGCTTGAGTCGATGTGACCGCTACAAAATAAATCACAATCAGATATCGGCTCAAGAAATAAAGAAAATACACGAACAATAGAGTCTACTATACCGGCTGCAACAGGGGGCAGAGCTGGGAGTTCTGGTGGCGCAACGATAGCCTCATCCCCTCCTTCAATTTGTAAGGCTACAAGAAATACAAAGAAGAATTAGCAATAACGTGACTGCCTGTTAAAGAAAGGACGTCGTTTAGAAAAGATACTCACCGACACCAGCAGGCGGACTAATCTCTGACTGGAAAGAGAAGTGTGGATGCAACACCTGATACAGGTGATCAATAAGGACTCCTGCAAGGATGCAGTAATGCAATGTCAGTATATAAAATATACGACCTAGAGATAAAACCGATGGATCACAAATCCGCACTTTCCAACATCCGAGATTGTACGAGAGAAGGTAGAGGAGGGGTCACCGTCAAAGCGGTAGCTGATGGCGCCGCCTCGGGTAGCGCAACCTTAACGCTCGCCACGCCTGCATTAGAAATGAGATAAATACTGTCAGGAAAGATTGAAAGGGATTGCAGAATAAAAAGAAAAGCAATGACCCAAAATCTACCTGGTGAGTCGCCGGTCGGAACCGCGACGAGGGCGTCACTTGATACGGCAATTGCTTCACCCTCCTCCATCAGAATGGTTTCGCCGCCCGTGGCTTCATCCCCCGACTCTACGAGAATCTTCGTGATACTCGCAGCGCCCGGCAGCGGCAGGGAGCCGTAAGGGGAAAGAGTGACGATCGGGGCAGTGCCCGACTCTTGCGAAAGAGTGACTACCTCGGGCTCGGCGGCTATAGCCATCTCACCCATCGCCACCTCGGGCTCGGCAATTGAAGCCATCTTACCCGTCGCTACCTCGAGCACGACAATGGTAGCCATCTCACTTACCGCCATCTCGGGCTCAGCGATCGTGACTGTCTCGCCCGCCGCTACCTCGAGCTCGGCAATTATAGCCATCTCGCCTACCGCTGCCTTGGGTTCGGCGATCATAGTTACCTTCTCTACCGCTATCCCAGGCTCAGCGGTCGCCACCACTTCTTCGGTAAGACTCGGCCCTGCAAGATAGGATATATGAGAACTGAAAGTTAAAACTTTGACAACAGAACTCGATGTCACATTACTTTGAGTTAGTCTTCCGATTGCTTCCCGAGCCGCACTTGCTGCCTGTCTGTAGGCAGTGGACAAGGCAGCCGAAGATTCCTCTGAAGGAGTAGGGGCAAGGGTAGCGGTGCTCGAACCCGCACCCGCGGCCAAGGCGGCACTACGCTCCCTTACCACGCGCATTCTACGCTTACTTTCCGCTCGGGCCGTTAAAGAGGATCTTCTAGAAGCCTCCATTAACAGGACGTCATCGTCCGTGCCAAGGGTTACCTCTGGAGCCGTCGAGGCATCCGTTATCGGTCGTTTGAGTAAGGCCTCTTTCGGCAGTGCCGAGGAGGCCGGGACTTCGATGACTGGCCCGGGAAGAATCTCCGCATCACCTTGCGGGATTGGTATTGTAGTCCCTGCGATAAGATAAAGAAGGGGTTAGATTGTCCATAAGAAAGGAAAATAAAGATGCAATGAGCCGAGACATACTAATGCCCAGCAAAGCACGATTCCTCTCCTCCTCCTCGAAGGTCCTGAGGGAAGCCGCCAGAGCCTCTTCAGTGGTAAAGCCTGTTACAGAAGGAAAAATGTCAGTCAAGACATGATAATAAAAATAAAAATATAATGCAATAACAGAAGTTACGGATTATACTCACTTGATTGCGCGAGGATGGTCATTTCCGCTTTGTGGCTTGCGGATCGCACTGAAGCTGCAATGGCGGCCTCGAGATTAGTATCTTCCGGCGCTATGAAGAGACCCTCATTGGTCTCATATTCGCTCAAGCCTTCGTTATAAGGAGCATGAGGCTCCAGCCCGAGTACAGCGTCTAGAGAGAGGACCGACTTCTTCTTCCTCTTCTGCGAGCGAGCTCCAGTCGCAGCCAGCATAAGCTTACGCTTGGTGGGCACTTTGGGGCAACACGTCCCGATATCTGAGCCCATGCCAGATTCGGGGGAAGCTACATTTACCGTCTCCATGGGAGCACGGGGCACCGGTAGTACATCCGCCGTCTCCACGGGAGCACAGGGCACTGGTAGCTCAGGCCTGTCGTCGGGGATTTCAATCACGGCAGAGCGGAGGAAGGACAACGGTCCGTCGCTTCAAAGGGAGGTTTCGGTCACTAGCAGGGGGTGCACCCTTGCGGTCGAGTAGCAGCCGCTTCTCCTCCCTGATAATAGCACCCATTGCATGTTGATACCAGGCCATGTGTACATTAAGGGCCCTCGGGACACAACTCGGTTCGCTGATAAAGAAGTGAGATCCCGTATTCAAGCACATGAAATGATGCAGCACGCCCTGTGTTCCCTCTTCGGTGGCAGCGGGTTCTACCAAGAAAGCCTCCAGCGGGACTCCCTGATTGTAACTCAGCTGCTGGGCAAAACGATGGGGGTTGTATCTCATGAATAGCGCCGCATCATTTTGCCTGAATACAAGAAAGCCCTCCTGATGGAGTATAAGGAAAGAATCTTCCGGGCTTTCAACACGGAGGCCCCGTCCTTAAAAATGCCTTGCAGTGACAGCACTGCCTTTGAAGTTTCCTGGCCGATGGTCAAGACTTTGTCTGTGAAAGACATACCATCTTCGATCGTGCGCGGACGAAGGAGCAAGCCCCTAGCTTCCCGCTGTGACGGACTCACGGTGGAGGCGTCAACCAGCCGCATAATCCGAGGGAACTTGCATCTCTCGTAAAACGAAGGTCTCTTATGAATACCAAAGACCCCGAGCACGCGCAGCTTTATCCATAAAGTGAAGTAATGCATCGGGAAGTTGGCAGGATGCACCCCCGGTTCAGTGGTATCCGCCGCTACGCTAAGACCATGGTATTAGTGGGCTAACCCGACGATCCCGATGGCCACTTGTATTCCGGCAACTATGCGATACGCGGGGTAGAAGACGGAAGACCTCATGTAACGAGGATGCATAGGGAGCGCGAACCAACTCAACCATAACCCAAGAAACCCAAGAAAGAACGCCTCCTCGTCAATGCCCGGAGCGGCGATTTCTGACAGGGGGACGATCGCGACGTCAGGAAAGAAGAAACTCTTCTGATCATCTTCCAGTATCGGCCGACGGTCCAAGCCAAAGCCGAAGGGATCATCGAGCTTAGCAAACTTTTCTCCTTGTCGCGACAAAATCTCTGGGCGAAGAAAACGGGCAATGAAGTCCGCAAAACTGACCCCCCGGCCTCCGGATTCAAGGAAGAGGCTCTCGTATATGTTCAGCACCTTTATCAGACTTGGGAACTGGTGCTGAATGGCGTTCTCTGGCGTGAGGCCCATCACCACTGGCTTGGTGGCAAAAACATATTCGTCAGGAGGAAGCAGCTCCTCGTAGTGCTCCCCCCTAACCGGTAGACCAGAAACCTCGGCGAATTCTTCCAAGGAAATGGAGACCTCTCTATCTAATAGAAGGAAGGTATGGGTCGGGATGTTCCACTGCTCCAAAAACGCCTTAATCCACCATGTGGGAGGTACAGAATACTGGAACAACGAAGCGTAGACCACAGGGTATAAGCCGAGCTTTAGCAGCTGCGATTTCTTCGCCGACAAGATGTACCGGGCCCACTGCAACTACGCGGACGGATGACAGGGAGTTAGCCCGATATTTCAGGGTTGTCCCCAAGGGCGCGACTCGCCCTGGCATATGCGCCGCCCTAAGGTTTCTAAAGCCGCCGGCGGCTGCATGGGTACGGCGGCAATCGAAGGCTGAAGGAGACCCTCCGAAGTCTAATTAACAACCTCCACGGCATAGTTCACCGGGGTTGCATCTACATACGGGATCGCTGAGATAGGCTCCGAAGGCGTCACATAAGAGAAGCTTCGACGATCTCTGATATTCTGGTCGTACCATCTACCCCACAAGTGAAGATTTTTGTGTTCCGGGTCACGGTCTTTGATGAGCGCGAGAACCTCTCAGTCCACAGGTGCCTCAGGGAATCCTCCCTCTGAACGGATGAACGGAAACGTAGTATCGAAAGACATGTCGCCTGCAAAAAAGGGGGGACAGAAGTCAACTGTCAGTGCTATAATTTAATTTTAAATTTTGACACTCGGTACTTTAAAATTTGTACCACACTGCAATGCAGTGGAAATGGGACCAAAGAGGGACCCACAAAATCTAGATGACAATGCATCAATTAATAAAACAGCCTCATCATTGGATGAAACTGTTAATTAAATAAGGAAATCCTCAGGAAAATTCTCATTAAATGAGAGATCCCTCAGGAAAAGGAGAAAATCTCCCTTTGAGAGCAATGCTCTATGACAAAGTGACACTTGTCAAACTCTGATCATGAAGGAATAAAATTCCTTAAGAGCTAGCCTGGCTCTGTAATGATGATGGAAAAATCCATCAGAAAAGAATTAATTAAAATTAATTTTTATGAATTAAAAAATTCTAGGATCTTCAAGATCCATGAACAAACTCTTAAGAGTTCTTCATCAAAGATTAATAAATCAACATGATTCAAAAGAGCAAAGCTCTGTTCATGGGCTAAGAAACCCTAAGAAAAGATCTTTTTAAGATCTATAGGTTCAAGAGAGCAAAGCTCTATTAATGAAACCCTAAATGGGTTTTCTTTAGGTCAAAGATCTATGAAGAGCAAGGCTTTGATTAATGGGTGAAACCCTAATTTATTAAAAGTTTTAAATTTTATCTCAGTTTTGACAGAGTTCTGACTCTTAAAAGGTTCTTAAACAAGAGAGCTATGCTCTGTGGGAGAATTAAATGCTCAGAAGAGATAATTCTCAAGAAGAAGATGAAAATCATCTAAGGGACCAAAGGTCCTATTTATAGGCATTGAAACGCCTCTTCAACTTCTGAGTTGATCCAAGGGCGTAGATGCTGCCACCGCTGCACTCACGTATGCACCATGTGAGCGCAACGGTGAGGGGGCATTTGTTTCCCCCCAATCAGAGAAAAGCTCTATTTTGAAATTCAAAATTTCAAAAATTGAAGCAATGCTTCAGATCCAACGCTAGGCGCGCTGCGCGCCACGTGTCAAACACGGATGCGCTAGTGCCAGGTGCGCTACGCCCTAGGCAGTGCACTCCCAATCAGAGCAAAGCTCTGTTTTGAAATTTAAAATTCAAAAATTGAAGCAACGCTTTAGATCCAGCGCTAGGCGCGCTGCGTGCCACGTGTTAAGCACGGATGAGCTAGCGTCAGGTGCGCTGTGCCCTAGGCAGTGCACCATGTGTGCGTAAGCGCTAGACGCGCTGTGCGCCACGTGTCAGACACGGGCATGCTAGCGCAGGCTGCGCTGCGCTCTGGGAAGCGCACTACGTGTCAAACGTAGGTGCGCTAGAGCAAAGTGTGCTGCGCTCTGAGCAGCGCACCACATGCAAAGCACGGGTGCGTTAGCGCTGGAATTATAAAATTCCCCACCGTTAGATCAAAAGATCTAATAATAATGGTAAATCATTAATTAATCAGAATTAAAATTCTGTTTTGGAAAGATTTTCCAATCTTGTTAAAAACAAGAAGATTGCCTTCTGTAAAACAGAAGCCCTAGGATCAAAGATCCAACGGTGGGAAATATCCCCAAATCAATCAGAGAAAGATCTCTTTAACTGATTCAACAAATCAGCTTGCCCAATATAAAGGCCCCAAGATTTCAAGTCTGATATAGAGAAACCCCCCATAAATTTTGAGAAAATTCAAACAAAGAAGAGCAAGCTCTTGAAAGAAGATCATTTCTTCAAGGTAAAAAGAATGACTCTTGAACACAGAGATGAAATCATCTCATAAAAAGAAAAATTATCTTCTTAAAAGATCATAGATCTACAAAGACCAAGGTCTTTTATAAAATGAGATCAAAAGATCTCATCATAAAAACAAAAGAATTATTTACTTCATTCACAGATTATTGATCTACAAAGGAAAAACTCTTTAAAAAAAATAAATAAGAACTGTTGTTCTTGAATCTTGAGGCAAAGGTTCTTTTAAAATAACATAAATTTGTTCACAGATCATAAATTTGATCAAATGCGCTTTGCGCTATTGAAATGTGCCTTGCACTCTTGAACAACGCTTCTGCACTCTCTGGACCGACGCTCAGCGCCAAAATGCGCCACGTGTCAACCACGTATGAAATTTGCGCTTTGCACTTCTGAAATAGCGCACTGCGCTCATGGGCTGGTGCTCAGCGCCAAGCGCGCCACATGTGCACCACTAAACTAGCGCAATGCGCTCATAAACTAGCGCTTAGCGCTCATAAACTGGCGCAATGCGCTCACTATCTGGCGCTTAGCACTAAGCGCGACATGTATCCTCCACGTGTGCGCTACTTGGCAGAGCGCACTGCGCTCTTTAATTGGCGCAAAGCGCCTGGCGCGCCACGTATTGCGCTGTCAGAACAAAGATTGTTCTTTAATAAAGCCCAGAGCTCTGATGAATGCTCTGCATTCAATACAAGATAAAATTTTTATCAAGATTATTAAAAGGGCCAAGCCCAAATAAAAGCTCAGCAGCCCTAAATAAAATGTTGAACATTTTAATCTGATTGGACTTAGCCCAAGATTGGCCATAAGTCCTCAACCTATATTTAATTGAGCCCGTCTGCTCATAAATATTTAATAGATCTTAGTTCTAAATTGGACTATAGATCTTTCAACCAATTCACACCGGTTCAAGGGTACATCTCTTTACTCGTCTGATATCTGTCGTTGTAATCCTTCAACGTCTTCAGAGAGGTGACGGGTCTCGACAACCACACATTTCACGAACTGTAGGGGTCCTTAAACTCATGGACTACGATGTCCTTAAACTTCATAGACTACGATATTTTTAAACTACGGACTGTGGGGTCCTTAAACTCATGGACTACGATGTCCCTAACCTCGGACTGTGGGGTTCCTTTAAACCCACGGACTACGATGTCCTTAACCTGGACCGATGTAGCATTTTGAAAATTTAGAAATAAATAAAATTAATTAATTTAATAATAAAATGATAAATCACAAAGTTTTTAAAAACAAATAAGTCAATTTCATAAGATGAATGTAAAACAATTTAAATTAAAATTTTAGTATGCAACATAAATAAGTTATAAGGGTTTTAGTGATAATTTTAGCTTCATTTTAATAAAATGTGTGTTTTATAATAAACTATGTTGTGAGGGGTTTTTAGGTAAAGTTTAGATTTTTGTGCAAAAGGAAAATTGTTAGGGGTGTAAACGAAAAAGTGATAGAACACATTTTAGCTCAGAATTTTAGTGTAGATTAAAACAAAATTAAGGGATAATGCAAGCACACCTCTTACTTGCATGCACACCCACACTCACCACCTCCCCCTTGCATGAAAATGACACTCTTTAACCCTTGACACCTCCTTCTACCACCTCACCCTTCCCTCTTCTCATATATAGGATAAGTTCAGATCAATAACCAAGTTTAAAACCTGAAAAAAAATTCTGAAAGAAAAACAAAATTAAAGAAAACAAGAAAGAACAAGAGAAGAAGAAGAAGGAAGCTAGGTTCTAGGTTTTCATCACCATCAAGCTAGGACAAGAGGCTTAGCATCTTGGAGGGGTTATTCCAACAACTTATTGTGGGTAAAATTCTTAATCACAGTAGGAAATTAAGGTTCTGTACTTAGTTTAATTTGAAATGAACAAGTTCTAGAATTTCGTATTTTTGTCTAAACTAGGCTCTGTTTGAATCTGCTATTATTCAGAGAAAAATAAACTTAACAAAACAGTTCTAGAATGTTATATGTGGAACACAGAGCAAACCATAGGAACACGAACCAGAGGGATCGGAGTTGGGCCGGCGACCAGAAGGAAAAATCCGGCGTCGCCGGATTTATAGGAAGCTAGGTGGATTTGGCTTGTTGGGTAGGTTTCAGTGTATAATTTTGGCCAATTTGGTGTTATTTAAATAGGTTAGTTTCACTGCAGATAGAATCTAGAAGTTAATATCGGAAAAGATATCTAAAAACACAATATACGACACGGTTAAAACGCATTGCCCTTTCAGCCAAGACGAAAAGAATGCTGAAAGATCTCCAAACATTCCCGGCGATCAGGTGGAAAAATCCACTCGAACCTGAGATCATCGAGGGGATGCTGAAGCCGCGCCCAACTCCAAAGATTGGTGGTGATAGCCAAAGCACTCACACCCAGCCGTCAAAATCTTCGAAGAAGAAGAAGAAATCTAAGAAGCCCGTGAAGCCTGGTGACAAGCGCACGGACCTGCAAAAGCACATTGACGCGCTGGAAGAGTATAACCAGAAGGCGCGGGCTCCAGTCACACTCCAGGAGTTTCTCAGCCACATCCTTGAGGATGAAAATGATGGAGAAGACTCGTCGGATGAATCTGAAGATTACATGGCAAGTTGCCATGTGATCTCTCACTGGTCGATAGACTATGAAGAAGCTCCTTGCACCGAGAAACTGGGGGCAGATCCTGAGCCGGAACTTCCGGGGCCATCAGACGAAATGATCGACGCATTCCTCAACGAAGCTCTTTCAAAAAGCAAAGCTGCTCGAGAGCATGAGATGACCATATTCGAAAAGGCCAAACGTCGGCGATTGGATGAACGGGTTGAAACACTCCCGCCAGATCAAAGTACATCCGCCGCAAATAAAAGCGGGTTCAAGATGAGGAAAATGTTTGCTAAAGCCATATCGATGGGAATGAAGCTGCCACCCTCCAAAGGAAACACTTCTGATGATATACACCTTAATGAAGAGGATGTGCATCCTAATTACTGCTTATATCATCGAAAGACTGCGCACCCCACCGAAGAGTGCAACACTTTTAAAAGATGGTGACAGGGATATGTTGCATATCGACAACATTTCAAGCGGATGAAGCATGAAGCTCGTCGATGGCGGAAAAATGCGACAGACGAACGAGGAAGAGCTACTGGCAACTGTCACATGGTTGATAGCAAGGGGTCACAAGTTCTCACCTTCGGGAGCAATTCTGAAGAAGAAATGACTCTTGGCCCTCTCTTTAAAGAGTCTATCTTGGGAAAAGAGGAAGAACCGAAGACCTGTGAAAATATTTAGCTGCGCAATCGTACGCTGCCCGAAAAGAATCTTTGGCCCTCGAATAGTGTGTCAAGTAGAAAAGATAAGGGAAAAGAAAAGGTCCATGAGGATATCATCCTCGATGACCAAGTCGTCAAAGAACTGATAGCCAAGGATCCGCCAAAGAAAAGTAAGGTGGACTACAACGTTCTGGCACACTTGAGAAAGCTACCTTCGCAGTTAAGCATTCTCGACACCCTTCTGTTATCCAGAGAAGCAAGGGATTCTCTAATCAAGGCGTTACAAGATCCTGAACAATTCTAAGCTTTCCTCGCCGAAGAAAAGATGAAGGACGAGTTGGAAGAAGTGCACACAGGCGATATCACCTTCTGCGATGAAGATCTTCTCCTCGGGACATGCGAGAACAACCGCCCTCTATATGTCTCCGGATACTGTCATGACATCAAGATAGGTAAAATCCTGGTCGACAATGGGTCCTCCGTCAATCTCCTTAACGTAAGGGTGTTAAAAGAAATCTGCATGAGCGTTCAACACCTCGCTCGCGATAAAATCACCATCTCCGGATTTTACTCCCAGTCATCACGGACGCTTGGGTCCATGATACTGACGTTACGCTTTAGGCTGCTCGTCACTGATATCAAGTTCCACGTCATTGACGCCAAGACATGCTATAACGCTTTGCTCGGACGGCCTTGGTTACACGAGTACAATATCATCCCCTCTACACAACATCAGTGTATGAAGTATTTCAAGGATGGTCTCGAGTATACCGTTACAGGAGAGCTGAACCCATTCTCCGTAAACGAAGACCGAAAGTACGAAGATGCAAAATACTTCTTACCAGATTTTGAGGACACGGAAAGATGTCACAAACCGAAGAACAAAGCCATCACTACTATTCCGGTCTTCGGGAGTGATACCGAGGAGGAAGAAGAAATAGTTTATTCAGGTCTGCCCCAGTGCCACAAGCCGGGACCATCCGCTCCTATGTTGATCTTCGGTAGCGACTCGGAAGATGAGGTCAATGCCATATTCTCCGCTCGGCCATCAATACAAACCTTCGCTGATGAAGATCAAAGTTTGCAAGTTGTCATGGTACCGTCCAAGCATCATAAAGAGCTAGACGCGCTTGATACCTACAGTGTGGAAGAACTGCAGACATTCTACGTCCCTCCTAGGCGAGAAGGTGAAAAGGCGATCCTATTCTACCGATCCGAGGAAACCAAAGTGGAGAAAGAAATTTGGCATGGTGCAGATTCTACACTTGACAGGCTCCAGCCCATCCGTTTGCCCAGATATTACACAGACGGCCTAAAAAGACTCTTGAGATGCCAAGGTGTACCCCTTAAGCAAACTGCGCGACAAGCACGATTCTATAACAGGATCTGGAACGTTCCCGGAACTCAAAGAAAGTTGCCCAACGGGAGAATGGAAACGACCGGGCTTGGGTATGTTCAATCCAAGAAATGTGAGCTACTCCACGACTGCTACGTCGCATATGACTTTGATGAAGAAGGAAATACTCTGTAGGAAGATGCTAACCCTGAACCAGAAAGAGCTCCCGCCCTAAAAATGCTCAGTCCATCGTTTGAAGAACAAATGGACAAGCTTATAAGGGAAGCAGGTCAAAAGGTTCGAGATGACCATAATCGCGAAATGGCCATCTATGAGAAAGCCAGGACGCAATACCTCCTTCAACAGGCTATGAAAAATGAAAATGCTCCTCCTTGTCAACCCGTTGTACAAAAGGCCCGACGCAGAGGCAGAAACAAACCAAAGAACGGGAAAGGCGTTGGGCAGCGACGAAGCGGGACCAAGAAGCCACGCGATCAGGAATCGAGCAGTCCGGAATCGTCTCTTATAAAAAAGATGGGTCGAGCGTATTCTTTTCCCCAAGACAAGACAAGGAAGATATTTGATCTTGCCATAAAACATCAGATGATGACACTCCCAGAGTCCAAGCACCCCGAGCAAGCAAGCGAAGTCTCTCATTCGGACTATTGCTCCTATCACAGGGCAATAGGACATTCTCTCTAAGACTGCTTCACATTTAAAAACTGGGTAGAAGACCAGTATCAGCAAGGCAGGTTCGCTCTATCCAGCAGCTGGAAGGTAAGCCCACCACAGAAGCATGAACCAAAAGCGACGTATTTAACGAGAGTAGAACCAGATCAACATCGATCTTGGAAACGATCTCGTACCTGCCACGTGATAACGCTGTCAGAAGAAGAGCCTGAGAATACGGATGACTTCCTCCGGTGCTTCGAAAACAATGATAACGAGGTAATTTCAGAGTTTCCACCAGCGCCAAAAGAGCTGGAAGATGGAATACATACTACTGCAGATAACCTCAAGAAAATTGATTTGGGGACGACAAGTGACCCGCGGCCGACGTTCGTCAGTGAGCTGTTGTCTGAAGAAAGGGTGGCTACGCTAAAGGACGTGCTCATACAACATAAAGATTGCTTCGCATGGAACTATTCCGAGATGCCAGGATTAGATCTAGAGATTGCTGTGCACAAATTGGCAATATCTTCGGACGTAAAGCCAATCAAACAAGAGCCGAGAAGAATGCGGCTCGAGCTTGAGACGAGCATCAACGCCGAAGTCAAGAAGCTAATCGACTCCGGTTTCATCCAAGAGGTTCAATATCCTGACTGGATCGCCAACATCGTCCCAGTGATGAAGAAGAATGGGATGGTGCGCATATGTGTAGACTTTCGAGATCTCAATAAAGCCTGCCCGAAGGACGACTTCCCAGTACCGGTCACCGAGCTGATGATAGACAATATGTCCACTCATGAAGTTTTCTCCTTCATGGACGGCTCGTCAGGATACAATCAGATAAAGATGAATCCCGAGGACCAGAAGCATACCGCTTTCCGGACTCCTTTGGGCATATTCTGCTACAAGGTGATGCCCTTCGGTCTAAAGAACGCCGGTACCACCTATCAGAGGGCTATGACGAAGATTTTTGACGACCTCATATATGAAATCGTCGAATGCTATATCGACGACCTCGTAGTTAAAAGCAAATCATACGAGGAACATTTAGAGCATCTGAAGATCGTGTTTTAGCGCCTTCGGCAATACAACTTAAAGATGAACCCTCTCAAATGCGCGTTCGGAGTTTCATCGGGTAAATTCCTAGGATTCATCGTCTGACACCGAGGCATCGAGATAGATCCGTCAAAGATCAAGGCGATTATGGAAATGCCTCCGCCAAGGACCCTCAAACAATTGTGGTCTCTCCAAGGGAAGCTCGCGTATATCCAGCGATTTATAGCCAATCTCTCAGGCAAGTGCCGCCCCTACAGTCACCTAATGAAGAAAGGAACCCCTTTCGTCTGGGATCGCAAATGCCAAAGCGCACTGGACGAAATCAAGCAATATCTGCAGAATCCGCCAGTGCTGGCCGCTCCCGTTAAAGGAAAGCCTCTCATTCTGTATACAACAGCCCTCAATGGTTCTTTAGGCGCGCTATGGGTATAAGAGAACGACCAGGGGAAGGAGAGAACCCTCTACTATTTGAGTCGAGTTCTCCTGGGGGTAGAAAGCAATTACTCTCCCATTGAAAAACACTGCCTGGCATTGATTTTCGCGATAACGAAGCTCAGGCACTATGCGTTGGCGCATGAAGTCCGTCTCATATCAAAGGTGGATCCCCTCAAATATTTGATGTCAAAGGCCATATTGACGGGGCGGCTCGCTAAATGGGCCCTGCTTTTGATGGAGTTCTCGATAACTTATCTGCCTCTTAAGGCAGTGAAAGGCCAGGCCATCGCCGACTTCTTCGCTGAGCATCCGATACCTGCTGACTCTCCTTTGAATTGCGAACTGCCAGACGAACATGCGTTTGACACGATCGACGGGGGTGGTACCCGGTAGGAACTTTATTTTGATGGGGCGTCTTCCATGAAGAAGCGCAAACAAAGCACCCCTATAATCAAATCCGGGGTAGGCCTCATCTTCGTGACTCCACAAGGAGGGATAATGCGCTTTGCCTTCTCCTTAACAGAGCCGAGGACGAACAATGAAGCCGAATACGAAGCTTTGATAGCAGGTCTTGAGATCGCTATCGACATGGGAATTGAAAACCTCCTCATATACGGGGACTCCCAGCTGCTCGTTAGTCAAATAAACGGCGACTACCAAACGTGCAAGCCTGAGTTGGTGAAATACGGCGAGAGAGTGCAGCAATTGCTGACTCAAATTCCCTCCTACACGCTGGAAAGTATACCGTGTGCAGAAAATAGCAAGGCGGATGTATTAGCCAAGCTCGCTAAATAATTGGCCGACGAAAACCTCGATGATGTGAGGATCGTTGTGCAAAGTCGTCGGGTTCTTGCGCCGGCAGAAATATCTCCGGAGTCGTCCGAAGAAAAGGGAGCGACCGAGCAAATGGCCCTGCAAATAAAAGACCAGGAAAAGGTTGCGGATTGGAGAGAAGTCTTTATAGATTATTTCAAATCCCGTCGAACACCTGAGGATGCGTCCTCAAGACATCAGCTTATGAAACGAGCTCTGTCTTTCGCCTTCGTCGATGACACTTTATATAAGAGGTCATTTGATTCTCTGTGGCTAAAATGCCTGGGACCTGAAGAGGCAAAGAGAGTCATCCAAGAAACTCACGACGGACTCTGCAGTTCTTACCAAGCCGGGCCGAAGATGAAGCTGAAGATCAAACGGATGGGTTATTATTGGCCCACGATGATCCAAGACTGTCTCGAATACGCGAAGCAGTGCCATTCGTGCCAGATTCACGGGGACTTTATCCATCAGCATCCAAACCCACTACATCCAACAGTGGCTAGCTGGCCGTTCGAAATGTGGGGGACTGACATAATCGGCCCCATCGAACCAGCATCGTCCAGAGGACATCGATTCATTTTGGCGACAACTGATTACTTCTCCAAATGGGCAGAAGCAGTACCGCTGAGGGAAGTGAAGACGGAGAATATCCTTCATTTCTTCAAGACGCACGTCATTTATCGGTTTGAAACTCTACGACGGATTATCTCCGATAACGGGCCAGCCTATAGAAGCCACAAGATCAGCCGCTTCGCACAACAGCATAATATAGACTAGAGATACTCCTCAGTCTATAATCCCCGAGCTAACGGTCTAGCTGAGGCTTTCAACAAGACCTTGACAAAGATCGTGAAAAAGACGGTGTCCCGAAATAAGAAGGACTGGCATGAGAGATTGCATGAAGCTCTCTGGGCGTATCGAACTACGTTCAAAACGGCCACGAACACAACTCCGTACACATTGGTATTCGGTATAGAGGCAGTACTCCCCCTCGAGATAGAGTTACCCTCTCTATGAGTGGCAGTTCATTACGAGCTAACGGACGAAGAGAATGCTTACCTTCGGCTTGAGGAGCTCGACGCCCTTGATGAAGCCCGACTCATAGCACAACAAAATCTGGAGGCTTACAAAGCAGAGATGACGCGCTCATACGAAAAATTGACTAGGCCGAGAACATTCTGCCAAGGCGAACTCGTGCTAGTGGTCAAAAGATCTATGATCCCCAATCGTACCAAACGGGGGAAATTCGAGCCGAGCTATGAAGGCCCGTATATCATAGACAAGATCTACCAGGGTGGGGCCTATTTACTCATGGACATGCATGGTGAAAGACCTTTCAGGCCAATAAACGGTCGCTTCCTGAAGAAATACTACGCTTGACTGGTCACGGCCTAGGTCAACGATAGATGACGACGCCTATGTCCGCTCGCTATCTTCTTAAGCCCAAACTCTATAAGTAGTAACCGGCAATGGACCGAAACGTCCTTAAACTAACAGCTGACCGAAACGTCCTTAAAACTAACAACGGACCGAAACGTCCTTAAAGTAACGATGGACCACTATGTCCTAAAACTAGCTGTTGACCGAGATGTCGATAAACTACTGTAGACTGCAGCATCCCAAGGCTGACACAAAAAAAGAGAAAAGAATAAAAAAAGGGGAATAAAAAAAAGAGGAAAACGGTATGTCCATAAGCAAAAAGGGTACGGATGAAAACCCGAAAGGGCTCCGTGAGTAAAAACAGCAGGGCTACCGGCGAGTTTTTGTGAAAACCCGAAAGGGCGCAACCTCATTAAGAGACACTTGCAAGGTCCTCTCGACCTTGTGAGGAGAAACCACCTGCGTGAAATACTTATGACTCACAAGGGAGCAACACACTTAGGGATCCCCACGACCCTTAAGGAGAAATTACACTTACGAGATCCTCACGACTTGTAAGGAGAACCCTCTAATGAGACCCTCACGGCTCATAAGATTCGAAAGTCTTAAGCTACAGGGATCTGAACCAGTTCTTAAGCGGTCACCACAACCTCCAATGCTGCCCTACAAGCGGCTCAATGCCGACCCTTGTATACAATCCACGGGCGCGAATAAACATTTCCCTAACAAAGCCCCATCCGTGACTTGGGATATGTCTACACGGTAAACAGCCTTTGTGACTCCTCTCGACTTAAAAGGAGAAAATACTCTTGTAAGATCCTTACGACTTACGAGAAGCCATATACTTAGGAGTCCTCACGATTCCTAAGGAGAAAACGCACCTACGAGATCCTCACGACTCGCAGGGAGAAATACCTTTATGAGACCCCTACGGCTCATGAAGTCAAAAGCCTTAGTCGACGGGATCCTAACCCTGTTCGCTAAGCCACCTTTGTTCGACATCGACAGAGGAAAATGATGATTCGCTCCTGGCAATATTCCAGTTGTAGTGGTGCTGATGCCGAAATTGGTATCTAACTCCAAGCTTGCAACAAAGAAGCTAGTAAGCTACACGTGCATACGAAATAGCCGAAATGATGGGGCAACTTGCAAACAAAATCAACAAGTAAAAATATATGCATGCAAAATAGCCGAAATGATTGAGCAACTCGCAATAAAAAGCATCGAGTAAAAATAAAATAAATAGCCGAAATGATTGGGCACCGCGAAAAATAGCCGAAATGATTGGGCAATCGCGACCTTCGCGATATAAAAGCTGAAATGATAGAGCATCGCGGAAAGAAATAAAAAAGAAAAATGAAATTTATGCCTTACAGGTGATACCACATTAATCCCTGTATACAATCCAAGGGCGCAAACAAAGAAGGAATCACACCTTCCCTTCCCAGGCTCCATCAGAAAACGAAGCCAAATCTCGACGGTTCAGGGATAACCCAGAGATCATCAACAGTGTTCCTCTCCATTCCAGCAGGATTCAGATGTTGCAATCAACCCTGGAGCTATGGCAAAACCCCTGCTCCAAATCTCGATGGTTCCCAGACAACCTGGAGACCACTTCAATATTCGTCTCATTACAACAGACGCTACGTCATCCACATGACCCCGTCTCGGAAATACGTCATCCACATGACCCCATCTCGGAAATACGTCATCCACATGACCCCGTCGCGGAAATACGTCATCCACATGACCTCGTCTCGGAAATACGTCATCCACATAACCCCGTCTCGGAAATACGTCATCCACATGACCCCGTAATAGAAATACGTCGTCTACATGACCCCGTCTCGGAAATACGTCATCCATATGACCCCGTCTCGGAAATACGTCACCCACATGTCCCCGTCGAGGAAATACATCATCCACACGACCCCGTCGCAGAAATACATCATCCACAGGACCCCGTCTCGGAAATACGTCATCCACATGACCCCGTCTCGGAAATACGTCATCCACATGACCCCGTCTCGGAAATACGTCATCTACATGACCCCGTTTCGGAAATACGTCATCCACATGACCCCGACTCGGAAATACGTCATCCATATGACCCCGTCACGGAAATACGTCATCTACATGACCCCATCTCGGAAATACGTCATCCAAATGACCCCGTCGCGGAAATACATCATCCACGTGACCCCGTCGCGGAAATACGTCATCCAAATGACCCCGTCGTGGAAATACGTCATCCACATGACCCCGTCGCGGAAATACGTCATCCACATGACCCCGTCGAGGAAATATGTCATCAACATGACCCCGTCTCGGAAATACGTCATCCACATGACCCCGTCGCGGAAATACGTCATCCACATGACCCCGTCTCGGAAATACGTCATCCACATGACCCCGTCGCGGAAATAGGTCATCCAAATGACCCCGTCGCGGAAATACGTCATCCACATGACCCCGTCACGGAAATACGTCATCCACATGACCCCGTCGCAGAAATACGTCATCCAAATGACCCCGTCGCGGAAATATGTCATCCACATGACCCCGTCGCAGAAATACGTCATCCACATATCCCCGTCTCGGAAATACGTCATCCACATGACCCCGTCTCGGAAATACGTCATCTACATGATCCCATCGTAGAAATACGTCATCTACATGACCCCGTCTCGGAAATACATCATCCACATGACCCTGTCACGGAAATACGTCATCCACATGACCCCGTCTTGGAAATACGTCATCCACATGACCCCGTCTCAGAAATACGTCATCCATATGACCCCGTCGCGGAAATACGTCATCTACATGACCCCGTCACGGAAATACGTCATCTACATGACCCTGTCTCGGAAATACGTCATCTACATGACCCCACCTCGGAAATACGTCACCCAATAACGCCGTGAAATGCGGATAACGTCAATCTCATTAAACACTTACGGGTCCTCTCGATTCGTAAGGAAGAAAACTCTCTTATAAGATCCTTACGACTTATAAGGGAAAACACACTTAGGAATCCTCACGACTCCTAAGGAGAAAAGACACCTACGAGATCTTCACAACTCGTAGGGAGAAAAGTCTTTACGAGACCCTCACGGCTCATAAAGTTGAAAAGCCTTAGGCAGCAGATCTGAACCTGCTTCCTAAGCCATCACTACCCCTCGAAGAAGCCAAAACAAGATGCTCACCCTATCATCTGCCGGCTATGTTTGCTAAGGTGACATGCTGATAACAAAAGAAAGAAGAAAGCAGAGAGATGACACAAGACATTGCGAAAAGAAATGTATCTTTTATTCATGAATTCAATTGGGTACAAAATACATCATACGAACGAATAAAAGAATGAATACATTTTATTCAAAATTACAAATGGTACAAAAAACATTTATTGAGAGGGAAGCGCTTTCAATAGTCCGATCAGCCGCTCGCGCACTTCCCTCAGCCCCTCTTCTTGATCAGCCGCCGCGGCCAGCTCCGCTTCGATTCGAGTCATTTGTCGCAAGCATGATGAAATCTTCTCATCGATTTCCCGTTGGGCAGCTTCGTGACTCTGCGTAACCCGCTCGATAGAGTCGAGCTTCCGTCTCAATACAAGCCCATCCGAGATATATTGCTGCAAGGTGTCAAAGACAGCTCTCAGTTGTGCGGCGTTCACTTCGACCTGGGCACGTAATTGGACAGACTCAGCGGAAGCCTCCTCGCGTTCTTTCCGCCTCAAGGTCGCTTCTTGTTCGAAATGGCGGAGGAAGGACACGCTCTGCTCGACCCATGTGGCCCGCTGGGAGTTCAAAGCCTGAATCTCAGGGGCAGGACGTGTAAGCTCAAGCTCATGCAGGCAAGCCTCAATCTTCCTACAATGATTAACCCAAGACTCGACGACACCTTCATTATGGAAGTTCACAAGTGTCGCCAGCATTGGATTGACCTCGGCCGCGAAATCTGCGACAGATGTAGGAGCCTCCGCGTCAAGCTCCTCGACATATTCGCTCAGCATACGCAGACTGGTCACAACACCTTTTGAGGATGGACGTCTGGAAAAGGGCCCTGCCGGCATTATAATACGAGACTCGAAAGGGGCTGGAATCGATGTGACCGCTACAAAACAAATCACAATCAGATGTTGGCTCAAGAAATAAAGAAAAGTATACGAACAATAGAGTCTACTATACCGGCTGCAACAGTGGGCAGAGCTGGGAGTTCCGGTGGTGCAACAATACCCTCGTCCCTTCCTTCAATTTGTAAGGCTACAAGCAATGCAAAGAAGGATTAGCAATAACATGACTGCCTGTTAAAAGGAAGGACGTCGGTCAAAAAAAATACTCACCGACACCAGCGGGCGGGCTAATCTCTGACTGAAAGGAGAAGTGTGGCTGTAGCACCTGATACAGGTGATCAAAAAGGACTCTTACAAGGACACAGTAATGCAATGTCAGTACATAAATTATACAGCCTAGAAGTAAGACTGATGGGTCACAAATCCGTACCCTCCAACATCTGAGACGGTACGAGAGAAGGTAGAGGAGGGGTCACCGTCAAAACGGTAACTGATGGCGTTGCCTTGGGTAGCGCGACCTCAACGCTCGCCACACCTGCGTTAGAAACGAGATAAATACTGTCAGGAAAGATTGAAAAGGATTGCAGAATAAAAAGAAAATCAATGACCCAAAATCTATCTGATGAGTCGCCAGTCGGAACCGCGACGAGGGCGTCACTTGATACAGCAACTGCTTCACCTTCCTCCATCGGAATGATCTCACCTCCCGTCGCCTCATCCCCCGACTCTACGAGAATCGTCATGATAACTCGTAGTGCCCGGTAGCGTCAAGGAGCCGCAAGGGGAAAGAGCAATGATTGGAGTAGTGCCCGACTCTTGCGAAAGAGTGACTATCTCGGGCTCGGCGGCTGTAGCCACCCATCGCCACCTCTGGCTCGACAATGGTAGCCATCTCAGGCTCGGCGATCGTGACTGTCTCACCAGCCGCTGCCTCGAGCTCGGCAATCGCAGCCATCTCGCCTACCGCTGCCTCGGGTTCGGCAATCACGACTACCTCCTCTATCGCTATCCCAGGCTCAGTGGTCGCCGCCATTCTTCGGTAAGACTCGGCCCTGCAAGATAAGATATATGAGAACAGATATTTCAAACCTTGACAATGGAACCCCGTGTTACATTACCTTGAGTCGGTCTTCCGACTGCTTCCCGAGCCGCACGTGCTGCCCGTCTATAGGCAGTAGACAAGGCAGCTGGGGATTCCTCTGAAGGAGTAGGGGCAGGGGTAGCGGTGCTCGAACCCGCACCCGCGGCCAAGGCAGCACTACGCTCCCTTTCCGCGTGCATTCGGCGCTTCCTTTCCGCTCGGGCCGTCAAAGCGGATGTTTGACACGTGGCGCGCAGTGCAACTGCGCTAGCACGCCTGTGTTTGACACGTGGCGCGCAGCGCAGAGCGCAGCGCAACTGCGCTAGCGTGCCACTGCGCTAGCGCGCCACTGTTTGACACGTGGCGCGCAGCGCAGAGCGCAAGTGATCTGCGTTGCTTCATTTTAAAATTTGAATTTTGAAACAGAGCTTTGCTCTGATTGGGGGTACGCTGCCTTGGGCGCAGCGCTCTTGGCGATGGCGTATCTGCTTTAGACATGTGGTGCTCTGCGCGCAGCGCAAGGAATCTGAAGCGTTGCTTCAATTTTTGAATTTTGAAATTCAAACAGATCTTTGCTCTAATTAGGGGAAACAAATGCCCCCCCACCGTTGCGCTCACGTGGCGCACACGCAAGTACAGCGGTGGCAACATCTGAGCCATTGGATCGACTCAGAAGTTGAGGAGGCGCCTCAGCGCCTATAAATAGGACCCTTGGTCCTCAGATGATTATCATCTCTTTCAAGAATTTTATTTTCAGAGCCTTGCTCTCATTTTTAAGAACTTCAAGAGTTAAACTCTAGAAAAATTTTAGGTAAAAATTTAAATTAAATTATGTTTATTCTAATTAACAGGGCCTTGCCCTCATAGATCTTTCGATCTAAGAAAAAACCCCTTTGGAGTTTCATAAACAGAGCTTTGCTCTCAAGAATCCATAGATCTAAAGAGATCTTTCCTTAGGATTTCTTAGCCTATGGGTCAGAGCTCTGCTCTATTGACAATGTATAGATATTTTGATCTTTTGATGAAAAACTTTTAAGAGTTTTTTTTTCATGGATCTTTAAGATCCCAGAACTTTAATTCTTAGGAATTAATTTTTCTTTGATGGATTTTTCCATCATTATTACAGAGCTAGGCTCTTTAAGGAATTTTATTCCCTCGTGACCAGAGTTTGACAAGTGTCACTCTGTTACAGAGCTTTGCTCTGAAAGGGAGATTTTCTCCTTGTCTCGAGGGATTTCTTATTTAATGAGAATATTCTTTGAGTCTCATCCAATGATGAGGCTGTCTTATTAACTGATGCATTGTCATCTGGATTTTATGGGTCCCTCTTTGGTCCCCTCTCCACTGCATTGTAGTGTTGTACAAATTTTAAAGTACCAAGCGTCGGGCTTTTAAAATTAAATTATGATATTGATAATTGAATTTCGCTTTTCCTTGCAGGCAACATGTCTGCTGATCTTTCGTTCCCGTTTTTCCGCTCAGAGGGAGGATTCCCTGAGGCGCCGGTAGACCGGGAGGTTCTTGCTCTTATTAAGGACTATGACTCGGAATACAAGAACCTTCATCTGTGGGGTGGGTGGTACAGCGAAATTATCAAAGGTCGCCGAAGCTTCTCTTGCGCGACGCCGTCGGATCCAATCTCGTCAATCTCGTACGCAGATATACCCCCGGTGAACTATGCCGTGGAGGTTGTAAATTGGAATTCGGAGGATCTTCTTCAACCTTCGATTGCTGCCATACCCGTGCAGCCGCCGGCAGCCATGGATATTCTGGGGCGGCACATATGCCAGGGTGAGTCGCGCCCTTAGGGACAACCCTATAACATTGGATTGACCCCTCGTCATTCGGCCGGGTATTTGCAGTGGACTAGGTACATTTTGTCAACAAAGAAGGCGCATTTGCTGAAGATCGGTCTGTACCCCGCAGTTTACGCCTCGCTGTTCGAGTACCCTGCTCCTCCGACGTGGTGGGTTAAGGCGTTCGTGGAACAATGGAACATCCCCACCCATACCTTTCTTCTGATGGACAGGGAAGTTTCCATCCCCCTAGAAGAATTTGCTGAGATTTCCGGTCAGCCGGTGAGGGGGGAGCACTATGAGGAGCTACTTCCTCCGGATGAATATGTCTTCGCCACCAAGCAGTTGGTAATGGACCTAACGCCGGAGAATGCTATTCAGCACCAGTTTTCGAGCTTGGTAAAGGTTCTGAATATGTATGAAAGTCTCTACTTGGAATCGGGAGGCCGGAGAGTTAGTTTCGTAGACTTCATCGCCCGCTTTCTTCGACCGAAGATTCTATCGCAGCGGGGCGAAAAATTTGCCAAGCTTGACGACCCTTTCGACCTGGGCTTAGATCGTCGACCAGCACTAGAAGACGAACAAAAGGGTTTTTACCTTCCCGTTACTGCAATCATCCCTTTATCGGAAATCGCCGCTCCGGGAATCGACGAGGAGACTTTCTTTCTCGGGTTTTTGGGGCTATGGCTGTGCTGGTTCGTGCTCCCCATACACCCACACTACATGAGGCTGTCCGTCTTCAACCCAGCGCATCGGATGGTGGCTGGCATACAATTGTCGATTGGAATCGCCAGGTTGGCTCACCTGTACCATGGTCTCAGCATGGCGGCGGACGCAAATGAACCGGGGGTGCAACCCGCCAATTTCCCGATGCACTACTTTACTTCATGGATGGAAATGCATGTGCTCGGGGTATTTGGTATTCATAAAAGACCCTCGTTTTACGAGAAGTCCAGACTCCCGAGAGTTATGCGGCTGATTGGCGCCTCTATTGTGAATCCGCTTCCGCGGGAGGCTAGGGGGTTGCTTCTTCGTCCGCGCACGGTCGGAGAAGGCATTTTTTTCACGGACAAGGTCATGACCATCGGCCCGGAGACCTCCAAGACGGTGTTGGCGTTGTGTGATACTTTCAAGGACGGGGCCTCCGTATTGAAAGCCCGGGAGATTCTACATTTATACTCCATCCGGCTGGGCTTCCTTGTGTTCAGGCAGAACGATGCGGTGCTTTTTATGAGGTACAACCCCCATCGCTTCGCCCGACAGTTAAGTTATAACCAAGGGGTCCCACTGGAGGCATTTTTGGAAGAGCCTGCGGCCACCAGGGAGGGGATACGGAGTGCACTACATCATTTTATGCGGCTGAATACGGGCTCCCACTTCTTCATTAGCGAGCCGAGTTGCATTCCACGGGCCCTCAACGTATACGGGGCTTGGTATCAGCACGTGATGGGCGCTGTTATCCGGGAAGAGAAACGGCTGCTGCTTGATCGCAAGGGTGCGCCCCCGGCCAGCGATCGCAACGTTCCCCCTAAGGCGAAGGACCCCTGTCCCTCCTCCACTAAGAGGAGATGCTGGAGATGAACCTCTACGAGTGCTAAGCCCCCCGCGTGGGTTGCCCCGTGATCCTGTGGACGTGCCCCCAGCGCCCTGTGCTCCCGTGGAGACGGTAAATGTGGTTTCGCCTAAATCCGGCGTGGGCTCGGACATCGGTACCCGCCGTCCCAAGGTGCCCACGAAGCGTAAGCTGATTTTGGGTGTGGCCGGAGTTCGCGCGCAAAAGAGGAAGAAGAAGTCGGTCCTTTCTCTTGATGCCGTACTCGGCTTAAAGCCTCAGGCCCCTCTTACCGAAGGTCTAAGCGAGTATGGAACCAACGAGGGTTTCTTTGTAGAGCCAGAAGACACCGATCTGGCGGCCGCCATCGCAGCTTCTGAGCGATTGGTAAGGCGCGACGCGTGGTTGGCTAAACTCGCGCAATCAGGTAATCACCAGTTGTATTCTTCGTCATTTCATCGTACTTTTATCATTGTTTTTGACTAACGCTTTTCCTTTTTAAATAGGCATTTCTACCGAAGAAGCCATCGCTGCTTCTCTCAAAACTTTCGAGGAGGAAGAGAGGAAACGCGCTCTATCGGGCGTTGGTACGTCTCGGCTCATTAGGTCTTCATTCTCCTTTTTATGGCCAATCTAACCTTTTCTTATCTCATTGCAGGGACCACAAGACCTACTTCGCAAGCCGATGCGGGAGTTCTTTCCGGGCCAGCTACCGAAGTCCCGGCCTCTTCGGGGTTGCCGCGAGAGGCCCTACTTAAAATGCCGATGATGAATGCCTTGAAGGCTCTGGAGGCAACCCTGAACGCGGACGACGATGCCTTGCTGAAGGAGGCTTCAAAAAGGTCTGTAGCAACGGCTCGGGAGGAAAGGAAACGCCTAAGGCGCGCAGCAAGGGAGCGTAGCGCTGCTTTGGCCGTGGGAGCGGGCTCAAGCGCCGTTACTCCTGCTGCTACTCCAGAGGAGCTCCCGGTCGCCTTGTCTACTGCTCATAGACGGGCGTCGCGTGCAGCTCGGGAAGTCAACGGTAAATCCGTCTCAGGTAATGTGCTTTCGAGGCTTTGTTATCAAAGTTTTAAAACCGTCGGTTCTTATATATTTTGTCCTGCAGGGCCGAGTCTCACTGAAGGGGTGGCGGCGACCATCGAGCCTGAGGGAACGATGGAGGAGGTGGCTGCGGAACCTGAGGCGACGGCAGGCGGTGTAACCATAGTTGCCGGGCCCGAGATAGTGGCTGACGAGACAGTCAGAACTGCTATGCCCGAGAAGGCTGCCGATGCCGAGCCCGAGGTGGCGGCGGGTGAGACGGCTGCTATGGCCGGGACTGAGGCAGCAGTGGATGAAACGACTGCTACGGGCGAGCCTACGGCAGCGGTGGACGAGATGGCTGCAACCGCGGAGCCCAAAGCGGTAGCGGGTGAGACGGCTGCTATGGTCGCTGAGCAAGAGATGGCCGCTCTTTCTCAAGAGTCGGGCGCCGCTCCGATCATCGCTCTCCCTGCTTACGGTTCTTTGTCGTCTTCCGGTGTCGCGAGCATGACGACGGCTCCTGTAGAGTCGGGCGATGAGGCAACGGGAGGTGAGACCGTCCCAATGGAGGAGGAAGACGCCACCGTTGCATCAAGTAACGCCTTCGTCACGGCTTCGGCTGGAGGGTCGTCAGGTAAATTGTTGGGTTACCGTCCCCCTCCCCTTTTTATTTTGCAATCCTTCCTGACAGGATTTATCTTGTTTCTAACGCAGGTGCGGCTAGTGCTGATGCCACTTTACCCGAGGGAGCGCCGTCAGTTACCGCCCTGACGGTGACCACTTTTTTCCTTCTTTCGCACCGTCGCAAATGCTGGAAGGTATGGATTTGTGACCTACCAGTCTTATCTTGGTTGCATAATTTATGTACTGACGTTGTACTATTGCGTCTTTGCAGGAGTCCTTTTTGACCACATGTACCAGGTGCTGCATCCCCACTTCTCCTTCCCGTCAGAGCTTGCTTCATCCAGTAGCGCTGGTGAATATAACTTTCAATTAATGCTCTTTCTTTTACTGATAATGAAATTATTTCTGATTTTTCTTTGCCCTGATTGCAGTGCTACAGATTGAAGGAGGAGATGTGAGCTCAGTTGCGCCCTCGGTCCTCCCGGCTTTGCCTCCTGCTGCAGCTGGTATAGTAAATTCCATTGTTCATGAATTTCTTATATTTCTAGATCCGTCATCTGATTGTGATTTGTTTTGCAGCTGTCGCTTCGACTCCGGTCCCTTTCGAGTCTCGCATTATGATGCCGACATGCCCATTCTCCAGACATCCATCCTCAAAGGGTGCTACGATGAGTCTGAGTATGCTGAGTGGATGCGTAGAGGAGCTTGACGCAGAAGCTCCTACATCTGCCGCAGATTTCGCTGCCGAGGTCAATCCGATGCTGGCGACGCTTGCAAATTTCCATAGTGAAGGCATTGTCGAGTCTTGGGTTAATCACTGCAGGGAGATCGAGGCCTGTCTGCATCAGCTTGAATTTATGCGTCCTGCCCCGAGACCCAGGCTTTGAACTCCTAGCAGGCCGCATGGGTTGAGCAAAGTGTTCCGTTCCTTCGCCATTTCGAACGAGAGGCAACCCTTAAGCGAAAGGAACGTGAGGCGACTGCTGCTGAATCTGCCCAACTGCGCGCCGAGGTTGTGGCTAATACTGCCCAGCTGAACACCATTTTTGAAAACCTTCAACGATGTATCTCAGACGGGTTGGTGTTGAGGAAGAAGCTTGATCTTAACGAGCAGGTCGCGCAGAGTCAGGAGGCTGCCCAGCAGGAAGTTGATCAGAAACTCTCGTCCTATTTGCAGCAACAGGCCCAAGTTGAAGCCGAGCTGGCTGTGGCTGCTGATCATGAGAAGGCATTGAAAGAAGTGCGAGAACAGCTCGCGAATTTGTTGAAAACGCTTCCTTCTCAATGAAAATTTTGTATCATTTGTAATTGTGAATAAAATGTATTTGTTTCTTTTATTCATTAACACGATGTATTTTGTACTCAATCGAATTCATGAATAAAAGATACACGTTCTTCATAATGTCTTGTGTCATTTCTCTGCTTTCTTCTTTCTTGTTGTGTTGTTTGCCGTACGATTTTAGCAAGAGCGATCCGTAGATAATATATAACCGTCAATCTTATGCTTTTTGTAGAGTGGCGATGGCTTAGAAAACAGGATTAGGATCTGTCACCTAAGACTTTTCAACTTTATGAGCCGTGAGGGTCTCATAAAGAATTTTCTCCCTACCGGCCGGGAGGGTCCCTTAGGTGTAATTTTCTCCTTAAGAATCGTGAGGATTCCTAAGTGTGTTTTCTCTTGAGAGTCGTAAGGATCTCACAAGAGAATTTACTCCCTTACAAGTCGTGAGGACCCGCAAGTGATGGGTGAAGTTTCCCTTATCCGCATTTCACGGAGTCAGGGGTTGCTCTGGATGCTTCTCACGGATTCACTGCCGTGTTTGGCGAGGACCAGGCCTTGCTCTGGACGTTTTCCAGGATACCGTAGTTTAAAGACATCGCGGTCGAGGTTAAGGACATCATAGTCCATGATTTAAAGACTCCACGGTCCGTTGTTAGTTTTAAGACATCACGGTCGAGGTTAAGGACATCATAGTCCGTGGATTTAAGGACCCCACAGTCCGATGTTAGTTTTAAGACATCACGGTCGAGGTTAAGGACTCATAGTCCATGGATTTAAGACTCCACAGTCCGGTGTTAGTTTTAAGACATCACGGTCGAGGTTAAGGACATCATAGTCCGTGGATTTAAGGACTCCACAGTCCGTGAAATGTGTGGTTGCCGGGACCCGTCACCTCTCTGAACACGTTGAGGAATTACAACGACAAATATCAAAGGGATGATGAGATATACCCTTGAACCAATGTGAAATTGGTTTAAAATCATTACGGTTGATTGTTAGTTTTAAGACATCACGGTCGAGGTTAATGACATCATAGTCTGTGGATTTAAGGACTCCACAGTCCGATGTTTGCTCTAGATGCTTCACACGGGTTCACTGCCGTGCTTTGCGAGGACCAGGCTCCGCTCTGGATGCTTCACACAGGTTCACTGCCGTGCTCTGTGAGGACCAGGATCCGCTCTGGACGTTTTCCACGGGGTCAGAAGTGACATAATCCGTGTTCCACGTAGCCAAGAATTTTTCTCTAGATGCTTCCTACGGGTTCACTGCCGTGTTCGGCGAGGACTAGGCTCCGCTTTGGATGCTTCACATGGATTCACTGCCATGCTCTGCAAGAATCAGGATCTGCTGTTGACGTTTTCCATGGGGTCAGAAGTGACGTTATCCACGTTCCACGTAGCCAGGAATTTTGCTCTAGATGCTTCCCACGGGTTCACTGCCATGTTCGGCGAGGACTAGGCTCTGCTCTGAATGCTTCACACGAGTTCACTGCCGTGCTCTACGAGGACTAGGATCCGCTCTGGACGTTTTCCACGGGGTCAGAAGTGATGTTATCCGCGTTCCACGTAGCCAGGAATTTTGCTCTAGATGCTTCCCACGGGTTCACTGCCGTGTTCGGCGAGGACTAGGCTCCGCTCTGGATGCTTCACACGGGTTCACTGCCGTGCTCTGCGAGGACCAGGATCCGCTCTGGACGTTTTCCATGGGGTCAGAAGTGACGTTATCCGCATTCCACATAGCCAGGAATTTTGCTCTAGATGCTTCCCACGGGTTCACTGCCGTGTTCGGCAAGGACTAGGCTCCGCTCTGGATGCTTTACACGGGTTCACTGCCGTGCTCTGCGAGGACCAGGATCCGCTCTGGACGTTTTCCACGGGGTCAGAAGTGACGTTATTCGCATTCCACGTAGCCAGGAATTTTGCTCTAGATGCTTCCCACGGGTTCACTTCCGTGTTCGGCGAGGACTAGGCTCCGCTCTGGATGCTTCACACGGGTTCACTGTCGTGTTCTGCGAGGACCAGGATCCGCTCTGGACGTTTTCCACGGGGTCAGAAGTGACGTTATCCGCGTTCCACGTAGCCAAGAATTTTTCTCTAGATGCTTCCCACGGGTTCACTGCCGTGTTCGGCGAGGACTAGGCTCCGCTCTGGATGCTTCACACGGGTTCACTGACGTGCTCTGCGAGGACCAGGATCCGCTCTGGACGTTTTCCACGGGGTCAGAAGTGACATAATCCTCGTTCCACGTGACCGGGAATTTTTAACTTTATCCGCATTTCACGGAGTCGGAATTTGACTTTCGGTCATTTGTACACCACCGAGTTACGGAACTGGGAATTGCCGCTGTTCCGCTTTGCTTGATGTTGTGTCTGCTGAGACGAATGTTGAGATAGTTTCCAGGCTATCTTTGACCCATCGAGGTTTAGCTTCTTCTTCTGATGAAACCTGGGGAGGAGGAGTGTGATTCCTTCTTCGTTTGCGCACCTGGATTGTGTACAGGGACTGCTGTGATATCACCTGTAGGGTATAAATTTCATTTTTATTTTTATTTTATTTCTTTCCGCGATGCTCTATCATTTCAGCTTTATATCGCGAAGGTCGCGATTGCCCAATCATTTCGGTTGTTTTTCGTGGTGCCCAATCATTTCAGCTATTTGTTTTATTTTTACTCGCTGCTTTTTATTGCGAGTTGCCCAATCATTTCGGCTATTTTGCATGCATACTTTTTTTTACCTGCTGATTTTTATTTGCAAGTTGCCCCATCATTTCGGCTATTTCGTATGCATGTGTGGCTTGCTGTCTTTTTGCTGCAAGCTTAGGATTAGACACCAATTTCGGCATCAACACCGCTACAACTAGGATATTCGATGTCGAACAAAGGTGGCTTAGTAAACAGGGTTAGGATTCTGTCAATTAAGGCTTTTGACTTCATGAGCCGTAAGGGTCTCACAAAGGTATTCCTCCCTACAAGTCGTGAGGATATCGTAGGTGTGTTTTCTCCTTAGGAATCATGAGGATTCCTAAGTGTATGTTCTCCTGTAAGTCGTAAGGATCTTACAAGAGGGTTTTCTCCTTATAAGTCGAGGGGACTTACAAGGGTTTTTCACCGTGCGAACATGTCCCTAGTCACGGGTGGGACTTCGTTAGGGAAATGTTTATTCGCGCCCATGGATTGTATACAAGGGTCGGTATTGAGCCACTTGTAGGGCAGTATCGGAGGTTGTGGGGGTTGCTTAAGAACAGGTTCAGGTCTCTGTAACTTAAGACTTTCAAATCTTATGAGCCGTGAGGGTCCCATAAGAGAGTTCTCCTTACGATTCGTGAGGACCTCGCAAGTGTATTTCTCCTTAGGAATCGTGGGGATCCCTAAGTGTGTTGTTCCATTGTGAGTCGTAAGGATCTCACGCGGGTGATTTCTCCTCACAAGGTCGAGAGGAGCCTGCAAGTGTCTTTTAACGAGGTTGCGCCCTTTCGGGTTTTCACAAACACTCGCCGGTAGCCCTGCTGTTTTTACTCACGGAGCCCTTTCGGGTTTTCATCCGTGCCCATTTTGCTGATGGACATACCATTTTCTCTCTTTTTTTATTCTTCTTTTTTTTATTCTAACGAGGTTGCGCCCTTTCGGGTTTTCACAAGACTCGCCGGTAGCCCTGCTGTTTTTACTCACGGAGCCCTTTCGGGTTTTCATCTGTGCCCATTTTGCTTATGGACATATAGTTTTTTTATTCTTTTTTTATCAGCTTTGGGATGTTGCAATCCATCGTAGTTTATCGACATCTCGGTCAACAGCTAGTTTTAGGACATAGTGGTCCATCTTTAGTTTAAGGACGTTTCGGTCCGCTGTTAGTTTAAAGACGTTTCGGTCCGCTGTTAGTTTAAAGACGTTTCGGTCCGCTGTTAGTTTAAGGACGTTTCGGTCCGTTGTTAGTTTAAGGACGTTTTGGTCCGTTGTAAAGTAATCCGGTTACTACTTATAGAGTTTGGGCTTAGGAAGATAGCGAGCGGACATACTCGTCGTCATCTATCATTAACCTAGGCCGTGACTTGTCAAGCCGTAGTACTTCTTCAGAAAGCAACCGTTTATTGGCCTGAAGGGTCTTTTGCTATGCATGTCCATGAGTAGATAGGCTCCACCCTGGTAGACCTTGTCTATAATGTACGGGCGTTCATAATTTGGCTCGAATTTCCCTCGTTTAGCACGATTGGGGATCATAGGTCTTTTGACCACTAACACGAGTTTGCCTTGGCGGAACGTCCTTGGCCTGGTCAATCTTTCATATGAGCGTGTCATCTTTGCTTTATAAGCTTCCAGATTTTGTTGCGCTTTGAGCCGGGTTTCATCAAGGGCATCGAGCTCCTCAAGCCGAAGGTAAGCATTCTCTTCGTCCGTTAGCTCGTAATGAACTGCCACTCGTAGAGAGGGTAACTCTATCTCGAGGGGGAGTACCGCTTCTGTACTGAATACCAACGCGTACGGCGTTGTGTTTGTGGCCGTCTTGAACGTAGTTCGATATGCCCAGAGAGCTTCGTACAGTTTCTCGTGTCAGTCCTTCTTATTTCGGGACACCGTCTTCTTCACGATCTTTGTCAAGGTCTTGTTGAAAGCCTCCGCTAGACCGTTAGCTCGGGGATTATAAACTGAGGAGTATCTCCAGTCTATGTTGTGTTGTTGTGCGAAGCGGCTAATCTTGTGGCTTCTGTAGGCAGTCCCGTTATCAGAGATGATCCGTCGCGGAGTTCCAAACTGATAAATGACGTGTGTCTTGAAGAAATGGAGGATATTCTCCGTCTTCACTTCCCTCAGCGGTACTGCTTCTGCCCATTTGGAGAAGTAATCAGTTGTCGCCAAAATGAAATGATGTCCTCTGGAGGATGCCGGTTCGATGGGGCCGATTATGTCAGTTCCCCACATTTCGAACTGCCAGCTAGTCACCGTTGGATGTAGTGGATTTGGATGCTGATGTATAAAGTCCCCATCAATCTGGCACGAGTGACATTGCTTCGCATACTCGAGGCAGTCCTGGATCATCGTGGGCCAATAATAACCCATCCTTTTAATCTTCAGCTTCATCTTCGGTGCGGCTTGGTGAGAACCGCAAAGTCCGTCGTGAACTTCTTGGACGACTCTTTTTGCTTCTTCAGGTCCCAGGCATCTCAACCACAGAGAATCAAATGACCTCTTGTACAGAGTATCATTTACGAAGGCGAAAGATAGGGCTCGCTTCATGAGCTGATGTCTTGAGGACACATCTTCAGGCATTCGACGGGATTTGAAGTAGTCTATAAAGGCTTCTCTCCAATCCTCGACCATTTCTTGGTCTTTTATTTGCAAGGCCGTCTGTTCAGTCGCTTCCTTTTTCTCGGATGATTCCGGAGATATTTCCGCCGGTGCGAGGACCCGACGGCTTTGTACCACGATTCTTACGTCATCGAGGTTCTCATCGGCCAATTCTTTAGCAAGCTTGGCTAATGCATCCGCTTTGTTATTTTCCGCACGCGGTATGTTTTCAAGGGTGTTGGAAGGAATCTTGGTCAGCAGTTGTTGTACCCTCTCGCCGTACTTTACCAGTTCTGGTTTGCACGTCTGGTAGTCGCCGTTTACCTGACTAACGACCAGTTGGGAGTCTCCGTATATGAGGAGGTTTTCAATTCCCATGTCGAGGGCGATCTCGAGGCATGCTATCAAAGCTTCGTATTCGGCTTCGTTGTTCGTCCTCGGCTCTTTCAAGGAGAAGGCGAAGCGCATTATCCCTCCTTGTGGGGTCACGAAGATAAGGCCTACCCCTGATTTGATTATAGGTGTGTTCTGTTTGCGCTTCTTCATGGAAGACGCTCCATCAAAATAAAGTTCCCACCGGATACCACCACCGTCAATCGCATCAAACGCATGTTCGTCTGGCAGTTCGCAATTCAAAGGGGAATCGGCCGGTATCGGATGTTCAGCGAGGAAATCGGCGATGGCCTGGCCTTTCACTGCCTTAAGAGGTCGATAAGTTATCGAGAACTCCATCAAGAGCAGGGCACATTTAGCGAGTCATCCCGTCAATATGGCTTTTGACATCAAATACTTGAGAGGATCCACCTTCGATATGAGACGGACTTCATGCGCCAACGCATAGTGCCTGAGCTTCGTTATCGTGAAGATTAGTGCCAGGCAGTGCTTTTCGATAGGGGAATAGTTGCTTTCTGCCCCCAGTAGAACTTGACTCAAGTAATAGAGGGCTCTCTCCTTCCTTTGGTCGTTCTTTTGTGCCCATAACGCGCCTAAGGAGCCTTCGAGGGCTGTTGTATAAAGAATAAGGGGCTTTCCTTTGACCGGAGCAGCCAGCACTGGCGGGTTCTGTAGATACTGCTTGATTTCATCCAGTGCACCTTAGCATTTGTGATCCCAGACGAACGGGGTTCCCTTCTTCATCAGGTGACTATAAGGACGGCACTTGCCGGAGAGATTAGCTATAAATCGCCGGATATACGCGAGCTTCCCTTGGAGAGACCGTAATTGCTTGAGAGTCCTTAGCGGAGGCATTTCCATGATCGCCTTGATCTTTGACGGATCTATCTCGATACCTTGGTGTCGGACGATGAATCCTAGGAATTTACCTGAGGACAACCCAAACGCACATTTGAGAGGGTTCATCTTCAAGTTGTATTGCCAAAGGCGTTGAAACACGATCTTCAGATGCTCGAGATGTTCCTCGTATGATTTTCTTTTCATCACGAGGTCGTCGATATAGAATTCGACGATTTCATGTATAAGGTCATCGAAGATCTTCGTCATGGCTCTCTGATAGGTGGCACCGGCGTTTTTTAGACCGAAGGGCATCACCTTGTAGCAGAATATACCCAAAGGGGTCTGGAAAGCAGTATGCTTCTGGTCTTCGGGATGCATCTTTATTTGATTGTATCCTGACGATCCGTCTATGAAGGAGGAAACTTCGTGGGTGGACGTGTTATCTATCATCAGCTCAGTGACTGGTACTGGGAAGTCGTCCTTCGGGCAGGTTTTATTGAGATCCCGAAAGTCCACACATATGCGCACCGTCCTATTTTTCTTCATCACTGGGACGATGTTGGCGATCCAATCAGGGTACTGCACTTCTTGGATGAAGCCGGAGTCGATTAGTTTCTTGACCTCGGCGTTGATGCTCATCTCAAGCTCGAGCCGCATTCTTCTCGGTGCCTGTTTGACTGGCTTGACGTCCGGGGATATTGCTAATTTGTGGACAGCAATCTCTGGGTCTAGTCCTGGCATTTCGGAATAGTTCCATGCGAAGCAATCCTTATGCTGCATAAGCACGTCTTTTAGTGCAGCCACCCTTTCTTCAGATAGCAGCTCACTGACGAATGTCGGCCGCGGGTCATTTGCCATCCCCAAATCAATTTTCTTGAGGTTATCTGCAGTAGTGTGTATTCCATCTTCTAGCTCTTTCGGTGCCGGTGGAAATTCTGAGATTACCTCATCATCATTGTTTTCAAAGCACGAGGGGAGGTCATCCATATTCTCGGGTTCTTCTTTTGATATCGTTATCATATGACAAGTACGAGCTCGCTTCTAAGACCGACGTGGATTTGGGTCTACTCTCGTGGATTTGGGTTCATGCCTCTGCGGTGGAGTTATCCTCCAACTGTCGGATAGAGCGAACTTGCCAAGCTGATATTGGTCTTCAACCCAGTTCTTGAAGGTGAAGCGGTCTTTGAGGGGGTGTCCTATTGCTCGGTGATAAGAGCAATAGTCTGGATGAGAGACCTCGTTAGTTTGCTCAGGGTGTTTGGACTCCGGAAGTGTAAGCATTTGATGTCTTATGGCAAGATCAAGTATCTTCTTTGTCTTGTCTTGAGAAAAAGAGTATGCTCGACTCATCTTCTTCATAAGGGACAAATCCGGACCACTCGATTCATGATCGCGTGATTTCTTGGTCCCGCTTTGTCGCCGTCGAACGCCTTTTCCACTTTTTTACTTGTTTCGGCCTCTGCGTCGAGCCTTTTGTACAACAGGTTGACAGGGAGGGGCATTTTCATCTTTCGCAGCCTGTTGAAGAAGGCATTGCGTCCTGGCTTTCTCGTAGATGGCCATTTCGCGATTATGGTCGTCTCGAACTTTTTGACCAGCTTCCCTTATGAGCTTGTCCATTTGTTCTTTGAACGACGGACTGGGCATTTTCACGTCGGGGGCTCTCTCTGGTTCAGGGTTAGCATTCTCCCATTGAGCATCTCCTTCTTCATCAGAGTCATGTACGACATAGCAGTCGCGGAGTAGCTCCCGTTTTTTGGACCGAACATATCTAAGCCCGATCGCTTCCATTCTCCCGTTGGGCAACTTGCGCTGAGTTCCGGGAACGTTCCAGATCCTGTCATAGAACTCAGCTTTTCGAGTGGTCTGTTTGAAGGGTATCCTTTGGCGTCTCAAGAGTCTCCTTAGTCCGTCTGTGTAATATCTGGGCAAACGGATGGGCTGGAGCCTGTCGAGTGCAGGATCTGCACCGTGCTAAATTTCTTTCTCCACTTTAGTTTCCCCGGAGCGGTAGAATAGGATCACCTTTTCTCCTTCTCGCCTGGGAGGGACGTAGAACATCTGCAGCTCTTCTATACTGTAGGTATCAAGCGCGTCTAGCTCTTTAAGATGTTTGGGCGGAACCATGGCAACTTGCAAACTTTGCTCTTCATCGGCGAATGTTTGTATTGAAGGCCGAGTGGAGAATATAGCATGGACCTTATCTTCTGAGTTGCTGCCAAAGATCAACATAGGAGCGGACGGTCTTGGCTTGTTGTACTGGGGTGGGCCTGAATAAACCATCTCTTCCTCTTCCTCAGTATCACTCCCGAAGACAGGAATGGTGGTGATAGCTTTGTTCTCCGGTTTGTGACATCTCTCTGTGTCCTCGAAATCTGGCAAGAAGTATTTTGCATCTTCGTACTTGCGGACTTCGTTCACGGAGAATGGATTCAGCTCTCCTGTTACGGTATACTCAAGACCATCCCTAAAGTACTTCATACACTGATGTTGTGTAGAAGGGATGATGTTGTACTTGTGTAACCAAGGCCGGCCGAGCAAAGCGTTATAGCATGTCTTGGCGTCAATGACATGAAATTTAATATCCGTGACAAGTAGCCCGAATCGTAATGTCAATATCACAGACCCGAGAGTCCGCGATGACTGGGAGTCAAAACCAGAGATGGTGATTTTATCACGAGCGAGATGCTGGACGCTCATGCAGATTTCCTTCAACACTCGCACGTTGAGAAGATTGACGGAAGACCCATTGTCGACCAGGATTTTGCCTATCTTTATATCATGGCAGTATCATGAGACATAGAGGGGACGGTTGTGCTCGCACGTCCCAAGGAGGAGGTCTTCATCTCCGAAGGTGATATCGGTTGTATGTACTTCCTCCAGCTCGTCCTTCATCTTTTTCGGCGAGAAAAGCTTGGAATTGTTCTGGTTCTTGGAGCGCCTTGATCAATGAATCTCTCGCTTCTTTGGATAGTAGAAGGGCGTCGAGAATACTGAGCTGCGAGGGTAACTTCTTCAAGTGCGCCAGAACGTTATAGTCCACCTTACTCTTCTTTGGCGGGTCCTTGGCGGTCAGTTCTTTCATGACTTGGTCATCCAGGGCGATATCCTCGGAGACCTTTTCTTTTCCCTTATATTTTTTACTCGTAGATCCGAGATTCTTTTCTAGAAGCGTGCGATTGCACAGCTGGATGTTTTCACAGGCCTTCGGTTTTTCCTCCTTCCCCAATGCGGATTCTTTAAAGAGGGGGCCAAGAGCCATTTCTTCGTCAGGGTCGCTTTCGAAAGTGAGAATTTGCGATCCCCCGGTGTTAACCATGCGACAGTTACCGGTGTCTCTTTTATGCTCCTCAGTCGCACTTCTTTGCTCCCGCTGAGTTTTGCGTTTCATCCGCTTAAAATGTTGCCGGTGAGCAACATATCCCTGCCACCATCTTTTAAAAGCATTGCACTCCTCGGTGGGGTGCGAAATCTTTTGATGATATAAGCAGTAGCTAGGATGCATCTTTGATTCATCGGGAGAGTTTCCTTCGGAGGGTGGTAGCTTCATTCCCATTGATATGGCTTTAGCAAACCTTTTCCTCGTCTTGAATTTGTTTTTATCCACAACGGTTGTCTTTTGATTTGGCGGGAGTGTCTTGACTTTTTCGTCCAGTCGCCGGCGTTTGGCTCTTTCAAATATGGCCATCTCACGCTCCCGATCAGCTTTACCTTTCAGGAGAGCTTTGTCCAGGAATGCGTCTATCATTTCATCTGACGGCCCTAGAAGTTCTAGTTCAGGGTCTACCCCCAGTTTCTTTATGCAAGAATCCTTTTCATCGTCTGTAAATGAGTGAGAGATCACATGATAACTTGCTACGTAACCCTCAGATTCATCCGATGAGCCTTCTCCATCATCTTCTTCCTGAAGGGCATGGCCGAGGAGCTCTTGGAGCGTAATGGGAGTCCGCGCCTTCTGATTATATTCCTCCAGCGCGTCGATCTGTTTCTGTAAGTCCGTGCGCTTGTCGCCAGGCTTCACGACCTTCTTGGATTTCTTCTTCTTTTTCAAAGATTTTGACGGCTGGGTGTGAGTGCTTGGGCCATCACCACCAATCTTTGGAGTTGGGCGGGCTTCAGTATCCCCTCGATGATCTCAGGTTCCAACAGATTCTTCCATCTGATCGCCGGGTATGTCTGAAGATCATTCAGCATCCTTTTGGTTTTGGCTGAAAGCACGACCTCCCATGGGGCTTCTTCAACAAAAGAACAAGTTGCCCCCGGTGTGTCCGTCTTCTTAGGAGTGTGCGGTTGTGATGGGTTTACTTTCCACTTCTCGGACAGCGCAAACTTGCCTTGTAGGTATTGATCCTCGATCCATCCCTTAAAGACGAAGCAATCCTCGATCGGGTGACTTACCGTTTGGTGGTAAGGGTAATAATTGGGATTATTCACTTCGCTGGGTTGCGGCGGTTGCCTGGGATTCGCCAAACTGATAAGCATGTTGCGCATAACCAGCTCAAACAGCCTCTTCGTCTTGTCCCGTGGGAATGAGTAAGGACGCTTCATTTTCTCATTGTAACAGCGCCGTCTCTCTTCCAGTTGATCTGCTAGCTTTGGGGCACTAGGCTGTTGTTGGGTGTTCGCGACGAAGGTCGCCTTCCCTTTACCCTTGTCGTTCCGAGGTTCCGGCTTCGAGGGAGACGGTCTGTGACCCATTTGATCCATCTGGGCTAGCTTATCGATTAAATCCTGGAACGTGGTCGGTTTAAAGAACATCATGAACTGTGAAATAGTTGCATGAAGGTCTAGGGTGCCCACGAACATGCCCACCGTTGGTGCTTCTTCGATGCGCTGTTCGCACTTCGACCACAAGTTCCGCCATCGGATTGCATATTGAACCCAAGTTTCGTCCGGCTTCACTCTTGCATTAATCAACGCCGTTATTGGGGTGCGTTCACTAGCACTTGCAAATCGCTGGGTGAACAACAACTCCATTTTTACGAAAGTTTTGACGGAGTCATTTGGAAGTTCGGAGTACCACTCAAAGGCCGTCTCCGATAAACTGCCGACAAATTGGCGAAGCAAGAGCTTATCATCACCGCCGGTGTTGCCACAAAAAGCTCTGAACTGGGCAACATGTTGATGGGGATTGCCTGTCCCTTTGTAGACATGGAATTTCGGGATTGTGTAGCCTGGCGGGTATTTTATCTGATCATACCAGTCTGGATATGGTCGCCCTGTTTTAACAACTTGGCCGGCCGCTTCATTTGCCTGGTGAACTCGTATTTGTTGAGCAATATAATCATCCAGGACAGCCTTGGAGATAGTTTCCTCTTTGGTTGTTGAAAGAGCCGGAGGTGGATTTGACGTTTCTCCTCTGTCGTCTTCGAGGATAATCGGAGGATCTTCGGCTGGAGGATCCGGCTGTATCATCATCCCGACCATGTCTTGGAACAGGAGAGCCATTTGCTTTATATTGGTCGCTTGTTCTGCAGCCTCCTTGTCCTTCTTCTCGAGCATTCTTCGAAGGAATTCAGCATCAGTTTCGTGTTCACGACGCTGCTCCGATGACGCCTCCGGGATTTCTTTTGGTCCGGTGAGCGCGGCCATCGCAGTCAGCATCTCCTGGAGCTTCTGCTGCTGTTGTTCCTGAGCTCTTGTAATGGATCGGGTGAGTGGTCGGTGGCCCGTAGAAGCGTGGCTATCCTCCTTCCCAGATGCCATGTAAACGGTATGGACCGTTATGCCCCCAGACTCAGGGAGTTTGGGCTCAGTGCCTCTAACATTTGTTGCAGGCATGGGGGTCTTCTCCGGCCTTCTTTTCTTATGAATAGTGGAAGTTGAGGGGGCCGTCGCGGTGGGCACCCAGATAGCTTTCCATGGCTTGGCAGGATGGTTTACTTCCTGTTGGACCTTCAGCTTCTTGTGCTGGCGGGAGAAATTTGAATCGATTACCGAATCTCGGACCTGCCGCCAGACTTTGTAGATCTTGGAGGACAGCCGCTGAGGGGACTGTTCTGGGCTTGTTTCTGCAACATTCTCCACCGGAGGAGGAGATCTTTTCAGTATGGCGGTAGGAGAATTCCTACGCACCTTATTCAGCAGCTCGAAACTGTTCCCGGTTGGAACAGCAGCATTAATTTCCGCCGTTGGGATTGGTGGGGTTAGCCCAGAGAGGGAGTTGCCCCCGGCCTTCCTTACCCGACACCAGTGACGACGTCGAGCGTGTCGAGTTGATGGAGTTGGATCGATGACGGGGATGGCTTTGTCTTGCCCCCTGTTCAGGTGAGGGGCTGTTGCTGGCGTCAGCCTGTTAAAGACTGATGTCTTTTGAGTAGCAGGCGCGGGGTGGGAGTTGGGACGGTCAGTCTTGTAAAGACTGACCCCTTGGCAGGAGAAGCTGCCTTGAAGACTTCGGGAGCAGGGTTGGTTACCCTCTTCGGAATAACCTTCTCTGGGACTGCAAGCTTCATTGTGGGCCCGCAGGAATTTTGGCCCAGCCTGGCGAAGACCGAGGCACTGGTGTTGGACGACCCGTTGAGAGGGGCCGCAGTGACTGTAAGTCAATTGAAGACCGACTTCTTGGGAGCTTCTGGTACGGGCACGGGAGCAGTGAAGCTCGTTGGCGGAAGCATGGTTCCGAAAAACAGCCATGTGGTAGCTTGAGTAATCTTCTCCACGGGCATCGTGAACAAAGAGGCCGCTTGGGGCCCGTAGGTTATGCCCCCAGTTGAGGCAGGACGCGAGTTGCAGCTGTAGTTGGAACACTTCGAGCAAGTGAATGCCATTGCTGTTTTGCTTTCTGCGCCAAGCCAGAAACCAAATCTTAGTAACTTGAAACCCAAGGGCAACCATTAACAAACCGCGATTCGTTCGCGAATACAACACACGAAGTGTGGAGTGGAAAGAGGAAGAGGTCCCACCGGGCGTGCCAGAATCTATTCCCCTCCGAACAACGGAGACGCGACCTCGCGGGTCCGTCTTGCCTGAAATTCGGGGCAGATGCTAATTGGTGCTATCCGTCCACCTCTCCGAAGATGCCAGGTTGATTTATAGCATCGTGTATCGAAGGTTTAAACGGATGCGGCCGATGTAGCAGACTTCATCAGATTCCCCCTCGCTTGAGGGTTTTTTTGATTGTGGGGACGCTCTTCCCTGCAGGCGCAAGCCCCTGCAGTTAATTACGCTACCGCATCGCGGTAACAACTTTCTCCTTCTCCATGTGGTCACTTCGTATCGTGGGTGTTTGTTTTGTGTTCGGTTGCCCGTGGATTGTATACGGAGACTAAGTTATGCTGTCGCCCGTAGGACGTGGATTAGTTCAAATCCGTATCTTTCTTAGATTTGGGTTTGGGGGGGTGTTTAAGGATACGTTAGCCTTATTCGAGGCTAAGATCAACTTAAACGTTTGTTAAGGACACGTTAGTCTAATTTTAGACTAAGATCGACTTAACGGGATCGTTTAGATCCAACGAGAGAGCAATTGGGGGTTCTATTGTTTAGTTTAGTGACGTTGCGGTCGATAAGTAGTTTAAGGACATTACGGTCCAATGTTAGTTTTAAGACGTCGCGGTCAAGGTTAAGGACATCATAGTCCGTGAGTTTAAGGACATCACAGTCCAGTGTTAGTTTTAAGACATCACGGTCGAGGTTAAGGACATCATAGTCCATGAGCTTAAGGACCTCACAGTCCGATGTTAGTTTTAGGACATCACGGTCAAGGTTAAGGACATCATAGTCCGGTATTAGTTTTAAGATATCACGGTCGAGGTTAAGGACATCATAGTCCGGTATTAGTTTTAAGACATCACGGTCGAGGTTAAGGACATCATAGTCCATGAGTTTAAGAACCCCACAGTCCGTAACAGTGTGCGGTTGTCGGGACCCGTCACCTCTCTGACGACGTTGAAGGATTACAACGACAGATGTCAGAGGAGTAAAGAGATGTACCCGCGAACCGGGTGTAAATTGACCGGAAGAGCAGTTGTGCTCAGTTCAATTTATATTGAGGACTTATGGCCAAAATTGGGCTAAGTCCAGTTGAAAATGTTTAACATTTTATCCATGTTCTGCCTATTAGGCTTTTACTTGGGCTCTGCCCTTTTATAATGCATAGCATTGGGGTCTGTAATTAAATGCATAGCATTCATATTTGGCCTGTTAGACCTTTACTTGGGCTCTGCCCTTTTTTTTAATAATGCGTAGCATTTATATTTGGCCTGTTAGACCTTTACTTGGGTTATGCCCTTTTTTAATAATGCATAGCATTTTTAGTGGTCTGATAGTGCGCCACGTAGCTTGTCAGGCGCTTTGCGCCAATTAAAGAGCGCAATGCGCTAGCGCATGCGAAGGTGACACGTGTCATGCTCTATGCTAAGCGCAAGTTTGTTAGCGCACAGCGCTTTCTGAGTGCGCTGCGCCAGTGTGCTGCACCAATGAATGGCACATGGCGCGCTCTGGTGCAGTGCGCCAGCCCAAGGGCACAGTGCGCTATATTTTGAAGCGCAAAGTGCAGATTGTTCTGTGGTTGACATGTGGCGTGTTCTGGCGCAGTGCGCCAGTCCAATAAGCGCAAAGGCGCATTTCAAAAGTGCAAGGCACTGTTCAATAGCGCAGAGCACATCTTGATCAAATTAAGATCAGAGAACAAGTTCTTTGTTCTCTTAAAAGAGGTTCTATCTCAAGATTTAAGAACTAAGGTTCTTATTCTCATCAAAAGGCTGTGCCTTTATATAGATCAAAAGATCTAAGAATGAAGTAAATTACTTCTTTAAATTTTTATAATTGGATCTTTCTGATCTTTTTCTTTTTTTTATTAAAGATCTTGATCTTGTTCTTAGATCTTTGATCTTTTTAGAAGAAAATTCTTCTTTTATGAGATGTTTTCATCTTTGTTCTTCAAGAATTAAATTCTTTACCTTTAAAGATGAAGAAAAATGATCTTCTTTCTTCAAAGGCTTGCCTTTCTTTTTCTCTGAGTTTTTCTTAAAGTTTTTAAAGGGTTCTCTCTCTTCTGTATTTGTATCTCTGAGACTTAGGGGCCTTTATATAGGGCCAATTGATTTGTTAAGTTAGTTACAGATATCTTTCTCTGATTGATCTGGGGATATTTCCCCACCGTTGGATCTTTAATCCTAAGGCCTCTGTTTTACAGAAGATAATCTTCTTATTTTAATAAGATTGGAAAGATCTTTCTAGAATTTTAATTCTGATTGATTAATAATTTATTATTTAAAAGCGCACCTGCGTTTGACACGTGGCGCGCAGCGCAACTGCGCTAGCGCGCCTGTGTTTGACATGTGGCGCGCAGCGTAGAGCGCAAGTGATCTGAAGCGTTGCTTCATTTTAAAATTTGAATTTTGAAACAGAGCTTTGCTCTGATTGGGGGTGCGCTGCCTTGGGCGCAGCGCTCTTGGTGCTGGCATGTCTGCTTTAGAGACGTGGCGCTCTGCGTGCGGCGTAAGGAATCTGAAGCGTTGTTTCAATTTTTGAATTTTGAAATTCAAACAGAGCTTTGCTCTGATTGGGGGAAACAGCGGATCTTCTAGACGTCTCCATCAATAGGACGTCATCATCCGCGCCAAGGGTTACCTTTGGAGCCGTTATGGCATCCATCATCGGTTGCTTAAGTGAAGCTTCTTTCAACAATACTGGCGAAACTGAGATAGCCGGCCCAGCGAGCGTCTTCGCACCGCCCTGTGAAGTCGGTGCCACACTCGGAATAGCATGAGTATAGGTAGTCCCTGTGATAAGGTAAAGAAGGGGTTAGATTGTCCATATGAAAGGAGAATGAAGGTGCAATGAGCCGAGAGATACAAATGCCTAACAAAGCGCGATTCCTTTCCTCCTCCTCAAAGGTCCTAAGGGAAGCCGCCAGAGCCTCTTCAGTGGTAAAGCCTGTTACAGAAGGAAAAATATCAGTCAAGACATGATAATAAAAATAAAGATAAAATAAGGTGTGACTGATGTTTACTTTATTGCGCGAGGGTAGCCATTTCCGCTTGGTGGCTTGCGGATCGCACAGAATCTGCAATAGCGGCCTCGAGATCAGTATCTTCCGGCGCTATGAAGAGACCTTCGTTGGTCCCATATTCGCTCAGGCCCTCGTTATAAGGAGCCTGAGGCTCCAGGCCGAGTACAGCGTCTAGAGAGAGGACTGACTTCTTCTTCCTTTTCTGCGAGCGAGCTCCAGTTGCAGCCAGCACAAGCTTACGTTGGTGGGCACTTTGGGGCGATGAGTCCCGATATCTGAGCCCACGCCAGATTCGGGAGAAGCTACATTTACCGTCTCCACAGGAGCACGGGGCACCGGTAGTACATCCACCATCTCCACGAGAGCACGGGGCACCGGTAGCTCAGGCCTGTCACCGGGGACTTCAATCACGGCAGCTTCTCTGAGCGGAGGAAGGACAATGGTCCGTCGCTTCAAGGGGAGGTTTCGGTCACTAGCAAGGGGTGCACCCTTGCGGTCGAGTAGCAGCCGCTTCTCCTCCCTGATAACAGCACCCATTGCATGTTGATACCAGGCCACGTGCACATTAAGGGCCTTCGGGACACAACTCGGTTCGCTGATAAAGAAGTGAGACCCCGTGTTCAAGCGCAAGAAATGATGCAGCGCGCTCTGCATTCCCTCTCTGGTGGCAGCAGGTTCTACCAGGAAAGCCTCCAGCGGGACTCTCTGATTGTAACTCAGCTGTTGGGCAAAGCGATGTGGGTTATATCTCATGAATAGCGCCGCATCATTTTGCCTGAATACAAGAAAGCCCGGCCTGATGGAGTAGAAATGAAGAATCTCCCGGGCTTTCAACACGGAGGCCCCGTCTTTAAAAATGTCTCGTAATGACAGCACCGCCTTTGAAGTTTCTTGGCCGATGGTCAAGATTTTGTCTGTAAAAGACATACCATCTCCAATCATGCGCGGACGAAGGAGTAAGCCCCTAGCTTCCCGTTGTGACGGACTCACAATGGAGGCGTCAACCAGCCGCATAATCCGAGGGAACTTGCATCTCTCGTAAAATGAAGGTCTCTTGTGAATGCCAAAGACCCCGAGCACGTGCAGCTCCATCCATGAAGTGAAGTAATGCATCGGGAAGTTGGCAGGATGCACCCCCGGTTCAGTGGTATCCACCTCTACGCTAAGACCATGGTATAAGTGGGCTAACCCGGCGATCCCAATGGCCACTTGTGTTCCGGCAACCATGCGATGCGCGGGGTAGAAGATGGAAGGCCTCATGTAACGAGGATACATAGGGAGCGCGAACCAACTCAACCATAACCCAAGAAACCCAAGAAAGAACGCCTCCTCGTCAATGCCCGGAGCGGCGATTTCTGACAGGGGGAAGATTGCGACGTCAGGAAGGAAGAAACCCTTCTGATCAGCTTCCAGTATCGGCTGACGGTCCAAGCCAAAGCCGAATGGATCATCAAGTTTAGTAAACTTTTCGCCTCGTCGTGACAAAATTTCCGGGTGAAGAAAACGGGCAATGAAGTCCGCAAAGCTGACCCCTCAGCCTCCAGATTCAAGGAAGAGTCTCTCATACATGTTCAGCACCTTTATCAGACTGGGGAACTGATGCTGAATGGCGTTCTCCGGGGTGAGGCCAATCACCACTGGCATGGTGGCAAAAACATATTCATCCGGAGGATGCAGCTCCTCGTAGTGCTCCCCCCTGACTGGTAAACCAGAAACCTCGGCGAATTCTTCCAAGGAAATGGAGTCCTCTCTATCCAATAAGAGGAAGGTATGGGTCGGGATGTTCCACTGCTCCAAAAACGCCTTGATCCACCATGTAGGAGGTGCAGAATACTGGAACAAGGAAGCGTAGATCGCAGGGTACAAGCCGAGCTTCAGCAGCTGCGATTTCTTCGCCGACAACATGTACCGGGCCCACTGCAAGTACCCGGCCGGATGACCGGGAGTTAGCCCGATGTTGTAGGGCTGTCCCCAAGGGCGCGACTCGCCCTGACATATGTGCCGCCCTAGGGTATCCAAAGCCGTCGGCGGCTGCACGGGTACGGCGGCAATCGAAGGCTCAAGGAGAACCTCCGAAGTCCAATTAACAACCTCCATGGCATAGTTCACCGGGGGTGCATCTGCGTACGGGATCGCCGAGATAGGCTCTGAAGGCGTTGCACAAGAGAATCTTCGACGACCTATGATAATCTGGTCGTACCATCTACCCCACAAGTGAAGATTTTTATGTTCCGGGTCACGGTCTTTGATGAGCGCGAGAACCTCCCGGTCCACAGGCGTCTCAGGAAACCCGCCTTCTGAACGAACAAACGGGAAAGAGAGATCGAAAGACATGTCGCCTGCAAAAAAGTGGGGACAGAAGTCAACTGTCAGTGCTATAATTTAATTTTAAATTCTGACACTCGGTACTTTAAAATTTATACCACACTGCAATGCAGTGGAGAGGGACCAAAAAGGGCCCAAAAAATCTGGATGACAATGCATCAATTAATAAAACAGCCTCATCATTGGATGAAACTGTTAATTAAATGAGGAAATCCTCAGGAAAATTCTCATTAAATGAGAGACCCCTCGGGAAAAGGAGAAAATCTCCCTTTGAGAGCAATGCTCTATGACAGAGTGACACTGGTCAAACTCTGATCATGAAGGAATAAAATTCCTTAAGAGCCTAGCTCTGTAATGATGATGGAAAAGTCCATCAGGAAAGAATTAATTGAAATTAATTTTTATGAATTAAAAAATTCTGGGATCTTCAAGATCCATGAGCAAACTCTTAAGAGTTTTTCACAAAGATTAAAAAATCAACATGATTCAAAAGAGCAAAGCTCTGTTCATGGGCTAAGAAACCCCAAGAAAAGATCTCTTTAAGATCTATGGGTTCAAGAGAGCAAAGCTCTGTTAATGAAACCTTAAATGAGTTTTCTTTAGATCGAAGATCTATGAAGAGCAAGGCTCTGATTAATGGGTAAAACCCTAATTTATTAAAAGTTTTAAACTTTACCTAAGTTTAAACAGAGTTTTAACTCTTAAGAAGTTCTTAAACAGGAGAGCAATGCTCTGCAGAAGAGATAATTCTCAAAGAAGAAGATGAAAATCGTCTAAGGGACCAAATGTCCTATTTATAGGCACTGAAACGCCTCTTCAACTTCTGAGTTGATCTAAGGGCACAGATGCTGCCACCGTTGCACTCACATGTGTGCCACGTGAGCGCAACGGTGGGGGGGCATTTGTTTCCCCCAATCAGAGCAAAGCTCTGTTTTGAAATTCAAAATTTAAAAATTGAAGCAACGCTTCAGATCCAGCGCTAGGCGCGCTGCGCGCCATGTGTCAAACACGGATGCGCTAGCTCCAGGTGCGCTGCGCCCTAGGCAGTGCACCATGTGTGCACTAGCGCTAGGCGCGCTGCGCGCCATGTGTCAAACATGGGTGCGCTAGCGCAGGCCGCGCTGCGCTCTGGGCAGCGCACCACATGTCAAACGTAGGTGCGCTAGCGCAAAGTGCGCTATGCTCTGAGCAGCGCATCACGTGCAAAGCACGGGTGCGCTAGCGCTGGAATTATAAAATTCCCCACCGTTAGATCAAAAGATCTAATAATAATGATAAATCATTAATTAATCAGAATTAAAATTTTGTTATGGAAAGATCTTTCCAATCTTGTTAAAAACAAGAAGATTGCCTTCTGTAAAACAGAAACCCTAGGATCAAAGATCCAACGGTAGGGAAACATCCCCAAATCAATCAGAGAAAGATCTCTTTAACTGATTCAACAAATCAGTTTGCCCTATATAAAGGCCCCAAGACTTCAAGTCTGATATATAGAAACCCGCCCATAAACTTTGAGAAAATTCAAAGAAAGAAGAGCAAGCTCTTGAAAGAAGATCATTTCTTCAAGGTAAAAAGAATGACTCTTGAACACAGAGATGAAATCATTTCATAAAAAGAAGAATTATCTTCTCAAAAGATCATAGATCTACAAAGACCAAGGTCTTTTATAAAAGGAGATCAAAAGATCTCATCATAAAAACTAAAGAAGTATTTACTTCATTCAGAGATCATTGATCTACAAAGGCAAAGCCCTTTCAAAAAAAAAATAAGAACTGTTGTTCTTGAATCTTGAGGCAAAGCCTCTTTTAAAAGAACATAAATTTGTTCACAGATCATAAATTTGATCAAATGTGCTTTGCGCTATTGAAATGTGCCTTGCACTCTTGAACAACGCTTCTGCGCTCTCTGAGTCTCTGGACCGGCGCTCAGCGCCAAAATGCGCCACGTGTCAACCACGTATGCAACTTGCGCTTTGCGCTTCTGAAATAGCGCACTGCGCTCATGGGCTAGCGCTCAGCGCCAAGCGCTACATGTCACTCACGTGTGCGCCACTAAACTAGCGCAATACGCTCATAAACTAGCGCTTAGCGCTCATAAACAAGCGCAACGCGCTCACTATCTGGCGCTTAGCGCCAATTGCGACATGTGTCCTCCACGTATGCGCTACTTGACAGAAGCGTATTGCGCTCTTTAATTGGCGCAAAGCGCCTGGCGCGCCACGTGTTGCGCTGTCAGAACAAAGATTGTTCTTTAATAAAGCCCAGAGCTTTGATGAATGCTCTTCTTCAATACAAGATAAAAATTTTGTCAAGATTATTAAAAGGGCCAAGCCCAAATAAAAGCTCAGCAGCCCTAAATAAAATTTTGAACATTTTATTCTGATTGGACTTAGCCCAAGATTGGTCATAAGTCCTCAACTTATATTTAATTGACCCCGTCTGCTCATAAATATTTAACAGATCTTAGTTCTAAATTGGACTATAGATCTTTCAACCAATTCACACCGGTTTAAGGGTACATCTCTTTACTCCTCTGATATCTGTCGTTGTAATCCTTCAACGTCTTCAGAGAGGTGACGGGTCCCGACAACCACACATTTTACGGACTGTGGGGTCCTTAAACTCATGGACTACGATGTCTTTAAACTTCATAGACTACAATGTCTTTAAACTACGGACTGAGGGGTCCTTAAACTCATGGACTACGATGTCTCTAACCTCGGACTGTGGGATTTCTTTAAACCCACGGATTACGATGTCCTTAAACTGGACCGAGATGTCCTTAAACTAACATTGGACCACCATGTCCTTAAACTGGTAATCGACCGCAATGTCCCTAAACTAAACAGTAGAGTCCAAATGCTCTTTTGTTGGATCTAAACGATCCCGTTAAGTTGATCTTAGTCTAAATATTAGACTAACGTATCCTTAACTAATGTTTAAGTTGATCTTAGTCTCAAATGTGGCTAACGTATCCTTAAACCCAAACCCTAAACCCAAATCTAAGAAGATACGGATTTGGACTAATCCACGCCCTACGGGCGACAACATAAATTAGTCTCCGTATACAATCCACGGGCAACCACAAACAAAATAACACCCACGACACGAAGTGACCATCTGGAGAAGGAGAAAGTTGTTACCGCGATGCGGTAGCGTAATTAACTGCAGGGGCTTACGCCTGCAGGGAAAAGCGTCCCCACAATCAAAAACCCCTCAAACGAGGGGGAATCTCAAGAAGTCTGCTACATCGGCCGCATCCGTTTAAACCTTCGATACATGGTGCCATAAATCAACTTGGCATTTTTGGAGAGGTGGACGGATAGCACCAATTAGCATCTGTCCCAAAATTCAGGCAAGACGGACCCACGCGGTCGCGTCTCTGTGTTTCGGCGGGGAACAATCCTTAGCGCGTGTAACACCCTAGTTCTTTTATACCAATTCTAGTATTTCTTTATTTTTTGTATTTTCCTGATTCATAGTGTTTTGGGTGCGAATAATGTGTTTGACTTTTGTATTTGCATCCGACCCGCTAGCTTGAAACCTGTCTTGATTCATGTTTATGATCTATCCTGACTTGTTACGTAGACTCGTGCACTTTCATTTTTATTTATACATTGCATACTCGCATTATATCTGGCATCTGCATTTTTATATATAACATTTAAAGTCACATAAAATATTTTAAAAATACATTGCATGGCCTGCATAATATCCCTAACCCTGTCGTAGCATCCGCGTATCTTGTTCTCGTTCCGTTCAGTGAAACAAACTTTCTTGGATGGCTACGCGCATGTACGTGCATCCGTTCTTGGGGGTATGCATTTTCGTTACCCGGATATCCAATTTTAATTTTAGTCAACACATATTTTTCGTATTTTGAAACTGAATTTTTAGACCCGACCCGGGCGTGTTTTGGACTTAATTTGTATTTACCAGAAAATCCAATTTTATTTAATATAATATTTTTTAAAAAAATTAATCACGGTTTAAATTAAATTAACTAAATATATATATTTTTCAATTAAAATCCTAACAGCACAACCCCTCTCTCTCTTTCTCTTTCTCTCTCACGATGTCTCTCTCTCTCCTTTCTCTCTCCTCTCGCGCCTCTCTCTTTCTCCTCTTGGAGGCACTGTGCACTTCTCAAGTGCGGTCACCGCCCGAGCGCATACGGTCACCTCTCTTCTTTCTTTACTTCCTCTTCTCTTCTTTAAAACCGGAGCTCGCCCACGAGAACCCATCAAAACTGAGCCGCTCCACGAAACCCTAACCCTACTTTCTGCCTCTTTACCCTCGACCTCACCATCTCCTCTCCGTCATCATCTCTTCTCCCACTCCTCTCCTTCTCTCACCCGAGAACCCTGCAACCAACCCTAACCCTTTGAACCCATCGTCTCACCTGCACCTCCATCGCCGCCGATCACCTCATCATCGCCAGCAACATCTTCTCATCTTCCTTGTCATCTCCTTCTTCTTCTCTCTCCTTCCCCTACTGCAACCCTAACACCCGAGCCCGAGCCTGCATACCCAAACCCCAACTCCTCATATCCAGACCCTAGCCTCGCCGCCGTTGATCTCGTCGTCGTCCTCACCTCTCTTCTACCTTTGCACAGAAACCCCTGTGCACCTACACAGTGAGCACTTCTTTCTTCTTCCTCCTCTTCTTTTCTTTTTCTTTTCTTTTCTTGAATTTTGTAATTTCAGCGATCGCCGGAGTCGTGACCGCCGCTGTCGTTCCAGACGACCCAGTGGACGTACCTTACCTGCGTTATCACCTTCTTGCATTGCTTAGACCCGTCCCGCGTGCCGTGCGTGCGTTGCGACGTTTTACCGACATCGGACGTGCCGTACGTATCCGTATTGCGATCCATCGAGGCAAGTTTATCTTGCTACATGCTAAGATATATTTTACATCCATATTAATAATAATATTTAATGTTTAGTGTATTGTATATCCCCTGATATCATTTTACTGTTTTCGTATGCCCGTTTGCATCCATATCGTTTAATATATATATATAACTGCATCTATAAATCACATTAACTCATATTATTGTTATAGTGACACCCCATGCTAGATAATGTGCATCCTACATAGTAATGGAGCTATAGTTGCAACCCCTAATAGTTAATTATGCATCCGTATTTATTGTGCACCCATACCATTAATTCTTTATATCCAGTTGCATGCCATGTCATATTAACTCATATTATTGTTACATTAGTACCCCATACTTGATATTGTGCATCCTACTTTGTCATGGTGTAACCCCTAGTAAATATTTGTGCATCCATGCTTTTACCGTGCATCCGTACTTGCTACAGTTTTATTATGAGCATCCGCTTGACACATGTGCACTACCTGTCATGACCTGATATACCACTGCTTGACTCGATACCTGATCTTGTTACTAATGCCGACAATCTTGACCCGTTGTCCCTACAGACATATCCTGTTGTCTATTTAGACAAATCTGTACCTACTTGATCCTGTGTTGGCATTAGCTCCAGATTTTCAATACCTGACTTGAACACATAACCTTGGGGGTATGGGGAAATCAAAAGTGTAAACTAAAGTGCAAATTAAAAGGGTATTACTTGATCCGTGGTCCCGGGGGGTAACGGGACAGAGCCATTCATGACTCTTACATCTTGATCTGTGGTCCCGGGAGATAACGGGACAGAACCACTCTTGGTTCCCATATTCCTGATCCGTGATCCCGGGAGATAACGGGGCATATCCTTTAAGTTACATGAAGGATTACATTAATTGATTTCAAACAAACTTTAGAATAGATAACCTAGTAGCATAGTTTAGATTTATCACTGCACGTCACATATATTGATACACTTCACTGTTCTATATCCGTGCTTACTTATTACATTCATGTTACTATTTATGATTCATGCCTGCATATCTCATGTATCCTGTTCATATATTATTCTTTGATATCATGACGCATTGATTTCTGGGTTTTGCTTGGCCCAGATCCTCTATCTCTGTCGCGGCAGTTCAGGAGTATTTTGACCAACAAGCCGAGCAGTGAAGATCTTGTTAGTTGCTAGTTAGTTTAGTTTTATTCCGCATTTTCATTCCTGATGTGAGCCCGTATTATGGGACGTACTTTCCAGATTATTATTGTTTATTGGATCTATTGCTTTCGTATATTATTTCTTGACTCGTTTATTCTGGCTCATGGACATGTACTAGATAGTTTATTTTATTTCTACTGTTCTTGATATCCCTAGACAGTCGTAATGTGATTGTGGAGGGATGTTTCCTATCCACAGGTAGCATGGTTGGCTCTGTCACGTGACTATCTTAGCGCACTCTGGGAAGCGGGACGTGACAGTGCGGGAGGGGTCGTACAAGGCCTGCTAAGGATGGACTGAGCAGTGAAGCTGCTCGATTACCTCTTGGCGAGGGCTTTGATCCCTGGCGTTTTGGGGTAATGAATTACCAGCCGGGGATAACCGAGCAAGTGCGGGCCCGGTTGCCTCTTGGTGAGGCTTTGATCTTTAGCGCGGGAGGGGTCGTAAGGGGCCTACTAAGGACGGGGTCGAGCAGGGTAGCTGCTCGGTGCCTCTTGGCGAGGGCTTTGATCCCTGGTGTATTGGGGTAGGGAGTTACCAGCCAGGGATAATCGAGCAAGGGCGGGCCTGGTTGCCTCTTCCGAGGGCTTTTGATCCTTAAGGACGGACCGGGCAGGGTTGATGCCCGGTGCTTCTTGGCGAGGGCTTTGATACCTGGTGTGTTGGGATAGGAAGCTACCGGCCAGGGATAACCGAGCAAGGATGGGCCTGGCTGCCTCTTGCGAGGGCTTTTGATCCTTAGCGCGGGAGGGGCCGTAAGAGGCCTACTAAGGACAGGCCGAGCAGGGTTGCTGCCCGGTGCCTCTTGGCGAGGGCTTTGATCCTTAAGGATGGCCGAGCAGGGTTGCTGCTCGGTGCCTCTTGACGAGAGCTTCGATCCCTGGCGTTGTGGGGTAGGGGGCTACCGGCCAGTGATGGCCAAGCAGGGTAGCCGCTCGGCTGTCTCTTAATGAGGGCTTTGATCCCTGGCGTTGTGGGGTAAGGGAGCTATCAGCCAGGGATATCCAAGCAGGGTAGCCGCTCGGCTGCCTTTTAGTGTGGGCTTAGATCCCAGGCGTTGCGAGGTAGGAAGCTACCGGCCGAGGATAGCCGATCAGGGTAGCCGCTCGACTGCCTCTTTGCGAGGGCTTTGATCCCTGACGTTGCGGGGTAGGGAGCTACCAACCAGGGATAGCCGAGCAGGGTAGCCGCTCGGCTGCCACTTTGCGAGGGCTTAGATCCCCGGCGTTGCGGGGTAGAAAGCTACCGGCCAGGGATAGCCGAGCAGGGTAGCCGCTCGGCTGCCACTTTGCGAGGGCTTAGATCCCCGGCGTTGCGGGGTAGAAAGCTACCGGCCAGGGATAGCCGAGCAGGGTAGCCGCTCGGCTGCCTCTTGGTGAGGGCTTCGATCCTTAGCGCGGGAAGGGCCGAAAGGGGCCTGCTAAGGATGGACCAAGCAGAGTTGACGCCCGGTTGCGTGGGAACTTGCCAACCCTACAGATGCGTGGACATTAGGATGGGCTATAGTCACGGATGGCATGCGTCAGAGATGTAGGGAGGAAGGCGGAAAGTTTCATGAAGCCACGTCAGTATTCCCACAGACGACGCCAGCTGACATGACAGAGATCACGCCGAGATGTTACCTTCCGTTGATCTGCTGATGGCAGCGACGGACGGCTGAGATTAGATCTGGAGGCAGGCTCCTGAAGCGTGTGGATCTCAATGGGTTTGAGGTTGTTTGGGCCGAGCTACCTGCAAGGAAGTCCCAGGGTGGTTATACCACCGAGGACCCTCCGACGGTCAAGTTAGAGAGGAAATCCAAGCAGAGCAACAACTTAGTAGAGTAAAAAATGACTTACTAGAACCATGTGAAGGAGGGGGTTTATATAGTGGTGGCAACAAGCAGGGCATGCGCGAGAATCACACCGGCCATTACGCTCCCAACGTCACGCTTGCGTGATGAGCGGGATTTCCCATTAATGGCGAGACATGCTCGCTAATGGGGGATCGTGATGGCGTGGAACGTGGGATGTGGCCGGCGGATATCTCGCGCTTGGCGAGATTCGCGGGATGGCGGTTGCGCCTGTCAGCGGTACCATTGGTCGGTCGATGAGACCAAGGAAGATGACCTCGGCGGGAGAGCTCGCGGATGAGCGGGAGAGCCGAGGTATCTTGGTTCTGCGGTAGCCCGGAGACGAGCTGGAAGGCCGAGGAGGCCAATTGTGCTGGGGACTCGGAGGTGAGCCAGCATTTGTTTGTAGGACGAGCATAGGAGCGGCCTGGTCGGCCACTGTAAGTCCTTTCTTATGAGCTTTGGGACACGTCATCTGCCACGTGTCATGATCTGGACGATCACTGATATCGAGCATGATCAGATAGTTAGGTGAAAGATTTCTATAGAGAAACAAATATTTGTGATGTATTAAGCTCATATTTCAAAAGCTTTTGATAAAGGATAAAATTTCTTTTAGAGTTGGTGGCTTGGTACTAGTTGTTAGACATATACGGTTATGATCATTACTCAAATGGCAAGAAGTAAATATAAACTTAAGTAGGAATCCCCATTAGTTAGGACTATTGATCGAGCTTACAAAATTGTATAACCTTGTCTACAATTCTCCCTTCACAAATATATGACAAATTATAGACATTTATGTCCAACGTCTGCACTATAATCCAAGCTCCATCAAGTACAAACTATGTGAATCTTATTGCTTAGACAAGTCCATACCTTAACCTTACATCTATATTTTTCTTTGGTTCTGTTCGCTCATTTGTGTGAGCTGTTGCAAATTGCGCCCGAGATTGCTTCAATCAATTCCTGCAATATGGTTTTTCTTAAAGAAAAGACAAGATAACTTATTAAGTAGGCTGCACTAGCTAGTTTCTTAAATAGGATATTATATTCAGAAAACTTTCCATATTTTCAGTCTTAGGCCACAATGTTAAATTCACTTCAGATATCACAAACATCCCGAGAAGTTGTCAAATTCCTTTTCATTATTCTTTCCATTAAAGAAAATAATTCATAAAATTGTTATGAAAATGATAGACTGTCAAAGAAGTAGAAAATCGGAATGTACATATTATCTAATGAATATTATTGAACTATGGATGCTAATCTCTGCTGGAGATTGCTGTTGCCTTTGCCTGCACCATGTTCTACTCATGCTTTACTTTTCTATTTGTTATATACTTCTTAGTTCTATATTTTATCTTCTTGAAGCTACTTATGTTAGTTTTCCATGTGTCCTTTCAGAGTGGTTTCTAACATGCCGATCGGTGTGGGCTGAGAGTGAAGGAACTCTTCCATAGTTTGTATTATTCTTCCTAAGAATATCATGAAGACTGAGAAAGGTTTGACCAATAATTTTTTTTGTGATAGATTTCCTTTATGATATACTCCCATCATCTGATTTATTCAGAATTGATATATTGCATTCTACTCGGATACAAGGGATGGACATCTTACAAACTTTATAAACATTGCTTGTTGATGCGAAATAGGCAGCAACATACATAGGTTGGTACAGAGTTTGGTACCCTGATTCTTGGAACAATTAACCTACAGTAATAATAAAATGTATGGCACAACACTCTCATTTTGAATGTTAGGTCTCTGAATGGTTTGGCTATGGTGAAGGAAAATTTCAACCAAAAAATATCTGGAAATAACTGTTTTCACACATGGTGTAGAAATGTCAAGGAAACCATCAATTTATGTAGTTGAGTTCTCATAAAATCCCCCCTTATACCTAAAAACATAGTTAAAAACTCAATGGCCTAAGTAGCAAGGGGCCAAGCCAGTAGTAAGCATTTAGATTACAATGATATCCATTTTCGTTTTAGTCCTTTTATTAGTGTCGTCCATTAGGACTTATCCGAGTTTGCTGTATTGATGCCAGAATGATAGAATGTTGCTGGACCGTTCTGTCATGAGCCACCACATTCTGTACTGGCAATCGATCATAGAACTTTCAAGCTCAAACTGAATCCAAAATACCCAGCAGATTCATCCACTATGTGATTTCAACAAGCTTTCAGCAGAAGAAGGCCTCGAAGACCTGCCGCCACTATGCGATCACACAAGTCTCGCGAGTCCAAATTGTGATTCTGATCTTGTTTTTTCTCCTCATATTCCGCCAAAAAACGAACAGGTGGCATATGGCACCAACTAGAACTACTGCAATGCTCACCATAAATACAACTACCCATGATTCATAGTTGCTTCTTTGGGTACCAGACTTTGAGATCTTGCCTTGATCATCTTCTGTGTAGCTAGAGCTGAAATCCCACGGCACAATCTGGTTCAATTCGGTCGATCCTCCAGTAGCGGCTGAGAAACCCACAATTACCTTTTCAGCAAGAACATCCTTTAGATTCGCACTATACGATGAGGCCGGAGCTCCATTAAACCAATCTATGCCATCATACATGAGGTGCACAGAAAGATTGTTGGTTGCTAAGTTGTAGCCTATTGTTGCAAACCCAGTTCCCTGATCCTTCATGTTACCAGGAAACATCACGGTTGCTTTCGAAACTATAGAATCAATATTGATTCCAATGTGATTGCCATCAGGATCCCATTTATTCCGATACGTGTCAAATTCAACAGCTACAAGCCTTATGGGCGTAGAGCTATTGGCGGTGGAATTGAAGAGGCCTAGGAATTTTCTGGAGGGGACTAATGGGATCTTGTAACCAACCGGTGCCATGAAAAAGGCGATGCCATCTCCATAGAATCGTTTTTTCAGGTTTTGATGTTGAACTTGAAGTTGGTGGTGAAGTCGATGACACTATTAGTTTTAGGGTTCCATAGTTGGATTGGATTTGCATAGACTGCATGTCCAATGCTTGAAAAAAGATCAGCATCCAATTGGTTTCGTGTGAGTTGGACAATGCGATCGCCAGCAGAGGCATAGGCATCGCCAGAGTAATTGATATGTTGTGGGTGTTTGGAGGAAAGGATGTGAAGTTGAAGATTGTATAGGATAGTATAGGATTAGGAAGAATAGAAGAAATCAAGGTGTAGTGTATGAATTGTAGGATTGAATTGTTAGGAGCCATCACGTAGTAGAGATTAAGGTGAAGGCTCCATGGTGCTACATTAGTTGTTTGGAGTTGGGTTTAGCTTAGCATCTGAATTAAGGGAGAAAATTGGAGGGGCGCCTAATCATCATATCCAGATCAGCATGAAATTAATAGAACAAACCTTAGTTTATGGTTTAGAATTTAGCTAAGGCTGAATTGTTTTCTAGTGATTACGGATATTAGTACTACAGCCTAATAATTAATTTATGGAAGGCTGGCCTGACAAGAATTGATTTACATGAATAATCTTTAGCAGTACTGCTAGTAATTCATATATTTAATTTATTAAGAGGCCCAAGAAACTTTCAGCTTGTTTAAAATTCTAGACTTTATGATTATTTTCAGGACTGCATTAAATTAAATATATTAAGAAATTATCAAAATATCGCTTCAACTTTAAATGACCAAACTCTTCATATGATTCTTATGTGGTGGAAAGAGCCTTCTTTCGCTTTTTCTGTGAGACATGATTTAGTGTTCTTTTCGGGCTTTTATGATCCAATTTGGGTTACTACTGAAATGTGAGTCTTGTATGATATTAGGTTATCTGCAACAAAGAATTTTGCACGAGATGAAATTGATGGGTCCTAACTTGGAAGAATGCCAAGTTCAAGGCAATAAATCCACCACATAAAGTTGGCACCATGATGATGGCGATGACCACTTGTTCGTAAGATTCTACAATTGATTTTCCAAGTCATATGACAAGTTGATTCAGAAGCATGGCAAGTGACAGAATGAAATGAACAGGTGATGTCACGGGCAGTTAAGACGAGTATGCAGCTTGCAACATATATTTAGTTGATGAAACTAAAAGCGACCGTAATACGCAGAAAAAGCATCTTATGGACCAATTTAAGAAACAGCATAGTTTCCTGAATTGCTGATCAGCAAGGTTTATGAACAATTTCAAATTTGGATGCGATAGGCGACATTATAGCTCCAATGGAGTTATAAAGTTACCATAAATTGGAACTGCAACTGTTTATAACACAGTGATTAATCCTTATAACAATTGCTGTGGATGTAATTGTGAGTCCTTTATCTTATCTTTTTTTTTTTGTTGGTGGAAGGCGAGGAAGAAGCTAGGTGTTAACTTACGTTTCTACCCGTTCATATAAACTGGACTGCTACATATTATACAAATCATCGACGGTGTCATCACGGTCTTAGTAACCAAACTGAGAGAAGGATCGAGGGTCTCAATTCCCATAGACAAGGCAAAACAAAATATAGGCAGGTCTAATTGGCCACATTTAGCAGTCAGTTCTAATTGTCTGCATATGCCCAACAACTAGTCTATGTACCGCTTATACAATTTGAATCCGCAAATTAATATATGTATGCAACCTTAAGCAACACGCTCAGTTCCCTTGACCAAGGTGCCATCAACCCATTTGTTGGAAATCTTCCATACACAACAATTAACAAGGATATTCACCAACAGATTCACTTGCCATGGATGCCATGGATGGCGGTAACTGACTTAATGTGGGAGCTGTCTCTTCCTGTTGGAACCAATAGGGATCACGAGTACAGCAAACTGAAGCCGCTGCAAGGAAAAGGGAAGGAGTTGCCAAGGTGTTTTATTAGAGGATATGTCGGGGACCCTCTGATTGACCGGATGAGAGAATTGGCGTCGATGCTCAAGGATGAAGGGGTCTGCGTTGTTGCGTTCTTCAATGAAGATGGATACCATGGAGTAGAGCTATACAACCCCAACAAGGCCGAAGAAATGGTGGAGGATCTCAGTATGTTTATCTACAGGGATACTCTCTAGTGATAAGGACATGGGTGTTAACATCTGTCTCTAATAAATTATCATCTACCATATATATTATAAATTTGCTATAGTGTGTGCTTTTTGATACTATTCTAATGAAAATCTAAAAGCAAATCTTGTCTTCTGCAATACATGTTGATCCAGTGATAATCTGTAAAGCTAGCTCATCTGCTATAAAGTTGCAGATAGAAACAGGTTCGGTTTTGTTCATATATCCGACGATAAGATCGCTGCCTAATCACGATCAAATACGAAACATATATCCCATTTTTAACTTGGTGCTGCAAATGGCTTAAAATGCATGAGCTAGTGGTGATCATAGGCTTATGCTTTATCCATAATAAAGAACTTGTAACATCGCATGCTTACATGGCTAATTTATCAATTTTCATTATAATTGCAAAGCATATCTTTACACACGAACTCATTACATTGTGCAGATGCTTGAGCAATACGGCTGCTATCAATCCCTCCGTAGTAGGAAAATAAATTAAGGGTCTACTTGAAACAAATTAATGAAATTGAGGGATATTTTGTACCAAATACTGAGATTTCAAGAACTAACATCTAAATAGGTCCTAATTTGAGGAAATCATAAGTGGAGATCCAAATGATTTAGGCCATAAATTCACATCATATAGTTGTCACAAGGAAAAATTTTCTTGTGTTGTCAATTCCTCATTTCGCTCGCCTTCTTTTGTCCTCATAGGTACGAGGGGATGACCACTTGTTTGTATAATTTCTATGATTCACTTTCAAGTCCTTCGAAAAGTTTGCTTAGAAGGCATGGAACTGACATATGAACAGATAGGCATCTAAGGTGCCTAAGCAATAATGATTTATTTGAAGAAATTGCAACTTTCACGGAAAAAAGCATATTTTGGACCAATCTAAGAAAAGACACGTTTTCTTTAGTTGCTGATCAGAAGCATCCATGAACAATTTTTAGGCTGGATACCATAGGCATGGACAGATAAGTCCCGGTGAACTTGTAATTAATTGAAAAAAGCAATATTTTGCAACCTCAGCCATCAATCCTTGGAACAATTGCTGGAATTGGAATTTTGAAGAAGGCGGCGAGGAAGATGTTAGGTGCTATATGTTATCCAAACTATTGATGGTGTCATCAGAGATTCAGAGTTTTAGGTTCCTAGCGCACAGACAAGGTCAAACAAAATTTTGGCAGGCCTAAGTTTTTACATTTGCAGGGAACTCAGTAGTCAGCTTCTTACTGTCTGCATATGCACAACATTTAGTTTATATATTGTTTATACAATTTGAATCCACTAATTAATATATACAATCCGAAGAAACACGCTGAGATCACTTGACTAAGGTGCCATCAACCATTTGTTGGGAACCTTCCATACACAATAATATATAAAGTTATTTGTATCAAACAAGTTAACTTGACCAGCCGACAAATTCACTTGTGAAAGATACATGGCACAGTAAGAAGCGACTCAGTTGCAGATCTCTATCTCAGTGATGATCGATGCGACGGGGGATATTTTTAGAAGAATATAAGATCGCTGACAGAAGCGATAGTAAGAAATATAAATAACTTAAATCTAAGAGCAAGACCTTTCTTGTTTAACATTTGTTGATCCAGTGATGATTAGCACATCTGCTCTAAAGTTAGGGATAGCAACAGGTCGGATTCATGTTCACCCACCTCTTGTTTAACATTTGAGTTGTGGTTTTGCACATGTTGTTGCTCACTTGGCGACTTAGTGAAGATTTTCAGTTGGTTGAAATATTTCACTTGATTGTTTAGGATTCAGAACGTCAAGTGGGAAGAACATACCATGTAAAAAAGGTCGCAACTGGTGACAGGATCCGAGAGTGAATCCTAACCGTTCTCAGATTTTCAGTCATTACAACCTGGTCTCCATAATTGTCCACATCAAGTAAAGGTTACTATTTTTCTCCCTTTTTATCCTTCTTTCAACAACAGAGAACTTTGACATAAACAACATAATCACCTTGTTGTGTATTATTTAAACCACCAACCAAATAATTTATAACTTGTAAAGTTACATGCGAATTGAATGACCAATTCTAAGTATAAAAGGTTTTGGGTTGAATGAAATGCCGGAGTTTTCAAAGAAAAAAAATCATCTTCATTGGTTGTCCTTTATAAGATCAATCAATATGCTTCTGGAGTTTTGGACAAGCGCTTCGAAAAGAAAACGAATATCTTCTATGGAGAGTTGTGGGGTATTTTGTAATCTCCTAGGTTATCTAATGTTATTTACCTTGAAAGGTAAATTCTTATGAGAATCATATGCTATATCTTAAATCTTGTAATTTCTTTCATTTCATAATTTTAATGAAATGTTTACGTGGCTAGGGCCTTTTGACCCTATCCATTTTTCTTAAAAAATAAGATCATAAAAGGAAAATTTATTACAATTATGAGTCTATGACTGCAACCGGCCGCATCCCCACATAAGTTTCCGTATCATCTCTAGTGTTATAGTAATATGGCTGATTTATTAATTTCAATATAACATGAAAATTATCTTCACATGAACTCATTAGTAATTATATTTGGCAGAGAGATTGATATTAGGCATATTGCTTAAGCATCTGCCAAATTGTTCCACTGATCAATTGCTGGAATTGGAATCGAGGAGCGGAAACGTGGAAGGAGTCAGGTGTTCTATGTTGTCCAAGTTACCTATGGTGTCATCACAGTCTCAGTAATAAATAGAGAGAAAGTGTTGGAGCTTTCCTAATACCAGTAGACAAGGTCTATAACAAAAATTTTGGCAGGTCTAATTGTTACATGAACTTACTAGTCAACTTTTAATTGTTTGCATTTGGATGAGAACTTGTCTGTGTACTCTCCAAACAATTTGAATCCGCTTAATTATTTAATATACCCGATCCTAGGAAACACACTGAGTTCCCTTGACCAAGGCCGAATCGAACTATTTGTTGGGAATCATCCATACATTAATAAACATAGAGATTCATATACAAGCAACAAATTAACTTGACCCACCGACAATTTTACTTGCCAAAGATACACGGCACAGTAACAAGTGCCTCACTCGCAAATATCTACCTCAATGATGATGCGGCATGGGATCTTTTTATGAAGATATATATGAGATCTTCGAGTCAGTAGCGAAAATTAATAAAATATACAGCGGAAAAGGAATGTGTACTAGAACTAAACGATGTATCACTAGCAATGGTAGCTAATCTTGCGACAGGATTAGTTCTATCAGCTGCCATTCACGCAAAATATTTTTCTAGCTAAAATTTCATCAGACGCGCCCTTCATCCATTATATGTGGGACCAACCGACGGCTCTGAAGGGAAAGGGAAATATTTAGCAAGGAGTTTTGTGAGAGGACATGTGGGGAACCTGTTAATTGATAGGATGAGGGTATTGGCGACGATTTTCGAGAGGAAGGTGCGAGAGTTGTTTTGCTGCTGAATGGAGAAGGTTTCTGATGGAGGCTGGAATCTTCTTCAGATGTTGCTTCCCGTTGATCTGCGGATGGCTGCGATGTGTGGCTGAGATTGGATCTGGAGGCTGTCGCTCCTGAAGCGTGTGGATCTCAATAGGTTGAGGTTGTGGTTGCCGAGTTACCTTCAAAGAAGTCCCGGGGTGGTTGTACCACCGAGGACCCTTCGACGATCAAGTTAGTCTAGAGATCCGAGCAGAGTAACGGCTTAGTGGAGTCGAATTGGCTTACCTGGACCGTCTGAAAGAGGGGTTAAAGTAATGGTGGCAGCAGGTGCAGCAGGCGCGAGAATCACGTCGGCCGTTACGCTCCCGACATCACGCCCGCGTGATGAGCGGGACCTCCCATTAATGGCGAGATAGGCTCGTTAATGGGGGATCGTGGTGGCGTGGAACGTGAGATGTGGCCAGTGGAGATCTCACGCATGGCGAGATACGCAGGATGGCGGTTACGCCTGCAAGCGGTGCTGTTGGTCGGTCGATGAGACCGAGAAAGATGACCTCGGCGGGAGAGCTCGCGGACGAGTGGGAGAGCCGAGGTATCTAGTTTCTGCGGTAGCTCGGGAACGAGCTGTGAGGCCGAGGAGGCCAATCATGCAGGGGCTCGGAGGCGGGCCAGCCTCATCAGTAGGACAGACATAGGAGCAGTCTGGTCGGCCCCTGTAGGTCTTTTCTTGCATGCTCTGGGACACGTCATCTGCCACGTGTCATGATCTGGGAGGTCACCGATATCGAGCATCATCATTAGCCCCCCCCCCCCACACTCTCGTCCCGACCAGCTGACGGGTCGGGTCGAGAGTGGTCTGCCGGGTCACCCGAGGTGAGCTCTCTTCCGAAGATATCGTCGGACGTGTCCCCGGGCAATCCGTTGTATTTTTCTGGATGACGCAGGCGAATCAGGGTGAGATCTTCTGCATTAAAGAGGGTATCGGATCGTGCGCATTTTTGACGAAGCGGCGGCCCACGTGTCGAGCGTTAGTTGGTGGACGCGACGGGCCGCAGGCCTCTGGCGTCTGATGGGATGCTGTCCAATGTGCGCACGCCAGGTGGAGTGGTCTGGGTCGTCAAATGTGAAGGGTTGTTTTTTGCGGGAGTCGACGGTCGCCGTTGGATGGGAGCGCAGAAGGCTATATGTATAGGTGGGGCCCTCTTCAGGGCCCATCTCTCTTCATATTTTCTCATCTTTCATCTCGTAAGCTCGGCGCTCTCATCTTAGGTCAGATCTTCTGCTTTCCCGAAGGCTTCTCAATTAGATTAGATGTCTTCTTCTGGGAAGTCTGTAGATATTGCAGGGGTAGATTCTAGGGATTCTTTTGCTGAGTCGGGGCCTTCCCGGGGAGATGGGGTCAGATCCTCTCCCCGTGGTCGTGTGTCAGGAGCGGATCCCCGAGTGGAGGTGGCGGAAGCCCCCAGCGTGCCTTCCTTGGTGAGGTACGATGGAGATCTTGCCACCGCTCGGGCCCGCTTCCATATCCCTTTTGGCTATACTCTTCGTTTGGCCGAGAAAGGAGAGAGGGCAGATCAGGTGCGGGGTAAAGAGATTGCCCTGTACCTGGAATCCTTTTAGGCCGGAATGCGCTTGCCCTTCTCTCCCGAGGTCGCTGCAGCGCTGTCTTACTTCGGGTTAGACCTGATTAATGTAGGTTTTTAACGATCAAAAATATTTACCGCAATCAAGAACGGCGTCGCATGAAGCTAGCCGGTGAATACGGGTCGGTCCACAGAAATGTGTAATTTTCCTAAGTGTTCTTACGAGCTGATTCCAATGGGTGTTTGGCCTTTTAATTTAATCTAAAAAAAAACTAAGTTGTACGATGGTTAAGAAACTTGCTAGGATTAGGTCTAAGGTGGAGTTTGATAAGATTGAATGTCACACCTCTTTCAATGCCCTAAATGAAATCTTTTAGAAGTTATAGTAACTATTAGAAAAAGGGATTAGGATGATTGGGAAGAAACGAAGTTTCTTCCTCTAGATCCTTATCCGTCCTTTCCTAATATTTGCTCTAACCTTCATGGAAGACATGCATGTCCGGTCCTTTATACTACGGTTTCACCGTTACCTCGTGGGTAAGGTGCCGTAGGGAGCGGATCATGCATGCATGCATGAAGTTCTAGTTATTAAAAATAATTGGGCACGAAAGAGATGAGAGATCTTCATCTCTCATTCCCTCCCATATTCCTAACCCGAACAAGCGAGGAAATTACGAGCTTATTAGGGGATTTATTAAAAACAGCATTTTGAGATTTTGCATTTTTAGATCTATTGGATTAATTTCCTACTGCAGTTTTAAGAGATTCTACACTAGAATTAACTAAGGCAAAAGATTAATTAATCTAAGGCAAGAATTTAATTATAAACTAAGGCAGGAATTAAAAGAAGAACTTACAGAAATGATGCTCTTTAATCCTCAAAAGAATCTGAATTTTTATTTATTGAAAAGAGGTATCCTTAATACAATCTTTAAAATACATATTTATAAGAAAATAGGAAAATTAGGGTTACAAATTCTCGCGCATGTGCTATTACAGATATACCCCCGAAAAATCCCAACAAAAGCACCGACGCACCTCCACCAGAATTCTTCACCGACACGTGCCATAGACGGCCGCGGAACCGCGGCATGGGTGGGGGTAGGGCCGTGGTTCCGCGGCCCCTTGGTGGGTTCGTCACGTGAATTTTTCTGGTATCCTTCCTTATGCTTTGGTCTTTTTATTTCTCTAGTTCTTTTCTCCATTTGGCTTCTGGGTATTCTCCAGATCTTTCAGTGAAACTTGTAGTGGTCTTTTAACTGCTCACTTTGACATTTTGGATCTTACGTTGCCTTGTACAATTGTGAACTGTTCTTCGTCTAGGCTTGACTAGAATCCTTCTACTTTTTGGTCAAAAGTCCCTTTTTGTATCATCTTTTGTCTTTTTCACTGTTTTCGCTCCAAGAACCTGTATCCTGTAATATGTAGGAGACATGCGTCAAAAGCACCTGTTTATTTATAAAACGAATAAGAATGGGGAATATAATAATACAATATTATGGTGTGAACAAATACACCCAAACTTATCTTTTGCTCGTCCTCGAGCAAACTTATTTTTATTCACGACAAAAACCTAACCGCACTTTCTCAGGGAATCGCGATTGCACTGAGCTCGTGCAACAAGCCGTTAAACCTCTAGGTGTCCCTAGTAGGAGGAGTGTTGTCTCCTGAGATTTTTCAGCGGATACTACCCACAAAATCCTATCAATTTGGCTTATTAATTTTAATTCTCCAATTAGGTTTTCTAACGAGGAATTCTATTATCGTCGACTCGTAAACTATCCACCCGTATTCTTCACACTTCCTCATCATTTAACTTAAGATTATATATGTTCGATAGACTCACTCAGCTTTCGGCATTTCTTAAGTTTTCCTTCTAAGGTTCCATCTCCACTTAGAAATTTTTCTATCAACTCTACTAAACATACAAGTTCTATTCTTCATTCCTTTCTCTTATCTCAACTCTAATCATATATCCCCACGTGTGTGTATAAATCACCCCTACACTTGGAAATTCAAATCAAGCAATCATACCCTTATCCGTTGTCCAAAGCACTAATTTACTAGTGAATTCTTAATGAATTTTGCTTACACATTCTTCATGCGACTGTTAATACTTCTTGAGGTACCAACAACCGATTACAAGATATGTTTGCACTTTAAAGCGTAATTCCTAGTCTTGCAACACCCAAGGCTTTTAGCAATGACTCCCAAACCAGTTGGTCTAAGGCACTAGGTGATGAAGCACCCTCGCTAAATATTTTTTTCTATTTTTGCAGCCTTAAGTAATCACAAAGACCAGTGTTCATTTTTTCCTTTATTCACATTTTTTTTATTTTCTTCGTACTAAGGACTTTAGACAAGAGCATTTCAAGGTCTCTTTTACTATTCCAAGTTTCAAGGTGCGTGATTGTGCAATTTGTAGGGTATACATTTTCAGAATCTAGACTTAAGCTAGGAATTATTTTTCAAATTTATACTCTAATAAGAATATCAATATTTTTCTTTTATTTCAACTTAGCCCAAAAAGTGAACTTAAAATTTGCCTAGTTCTAAATAAACTACAAAGACATATACTTTCTACAGTTAATCTTTAAAGAAGGTTATTTTTAGGGTTTTCAATTTACTAAGTCTAAGATCTAGTTGTTCGTAGCCAGTTAACCTAATTGTTAAACTCAAGTTAAATATGGCCAAATTTGAATACAATACTTTTTATAACTTTTGAAAATTTTCAATTTTTATGGGTTTTTAAATAAATATACAAATGCAAAAATATACATATGAATACGAAGGAAGAAGACGTACCGAGCATACCCCCAAACTTAAACTGGACAGTGTCCTCACTGTCATGCTGCACCAAGAGGGTCGATAATGTCGGCAATGTCCTGCTTATTAACATATTTACAAATTGTTTTTATAGACTTTTTCATTTATTTATTTTTTATAGGTAACAGAAAAACAAAAATATATATACAGAAAGCCTCCCCCCTCCCCAAACTTCATTGAAACAATGTTAAACGTCATTGCCAAACTTTGCAAAGACCAACCGTCAACACCAACCAGGCGAAAAATTTATCTGTAAAGAGTATCGGTTGGTGGAAGAATATGTTATACCGACCCAAAAAGACTTGGGGAAGATAGAAGTGGAGGTATGGAAAGTGTGGAAGTGGTGATGAATCAAAACGAGAATGGGAATGATCAGCAATCAGTGGAATATTGGCATTCTCGTAGCTTATTAAAAGAAATGGGTGTGGTTCAACTTCTAAAGGAGGAGGTTGACTGACCACACTATCCCCAAGATATTTATGTGGATCCTTTATCGACTTGGCATCATCCATCATATGCAAATGATATTCAATTATGAAGGAACTAATCTCCTCGATGTCCGCCATAGTCCAGCCGAAGATTTGCCGCCTATCTTGTAAGACCATTAAAAGAGCGTTCTCTTGCTCAAAGGCTAGAGAAGCCTATATGATAATGGGAAAGGTCTCATTCTTACCTATGTAAGCATATTTAAGGTGAGACGGCAAGGGCATAGGTTCGAGTTTCGGAGGCGAAAGAATCATAGGCAAAATTGGGGAATCTACCTCGAACTCAAAGGACTCCAACACAGTTCGAAATCACTGCAAACAACCGATTCGGATGGTTCAACTAACTCATCCAAAAATTCAAAAGACTCATATTCGGGCTGTGAGTCGTCATCATCCGAAAAAGTGAAACATTCATAATCAATATCGGTTGTGTCAACTGTTGTAGGCTCAAGGAGGGACGCACTAGTGGCGTCAAAACTGTTCTCATCAAACAAAAATCCTTCAAACTCGCAGTCCTCCTGCGTGATTTCGTGAATAGAGCAAACTTCTCGTGTACTAGTATTAGGCACGTGGGGCAGACTTCCTAACTTGTAAATATTGAACTCACTAGACGTCTTCCCGAAGGATAGAGTGATGGAGCCATTGCGACAGTTTATTACGGCATTGGAAGTGGCCAAAAATGGTCGACCGAGGATCACCGGAATTTGGTTCCGTGAGTTAGCAACAGGTTGTGAGTCCATAACAATAAAATCAACGGGGAATATGAACTCCCCAACTTTGATCAACACATCCTCTAGCTCACCCCTTGGATGGGTGATTGATCGATCAGCCATTTGGAGAGTACAGTGAGTGGGCTTAAGCTCTCCAATGTCTAATTGCTCGTACACAGAATAAGCTAGCAAATTGATACTAGCACCAAGATCTAGTAGTGCTCTATTGATGTTCTTGTCCCCAATTGTTATCGAAATAGTAGGACAACCGGGGTCCTTGTGCTTTTGGGGTAAAGATTGGACAAGAGCATCGCTAACAGCACTAGCCACGAAAACTTTCTTTGGTACTTGTGACTTCCTCTTTTTGGTGCATAAGTCCTTTAAGATTTTTGCATATGAAGGAACTTGTTGGATTGCATCCAAAAGAGGGATATTTATGCTCACCTGTTTGAACAACTCGACAATCTTCTCCATTTGTGGAGTTGGTTTATTGGGTCTCAACCGGTTTGGAAAAGGAGCATTTTGAAATGTTGTTGAGTCCAATTTTTGCGGATCAGATTGTTGAGTTGGAACGGAACCCCGTGTAGATGTGTTCGTGTTGTGAGAAGTGGGTCCGTTCGAGCTAGAAGGAGTAGAGCCTTATGAATGATGGAGAACAGGCTCTAACGAAGAAGAAGAAGGTGAAGAAGAACCACCGGCAGGGGTGTCAGTGTGAATACCCACATTGTTTTGCAACACTTTTCCCGATCTCAACGTGGTCACAGCATTTACGTTATGATTCTGCTGTTGATATGCAGCATGTGCGTGACCGGAATTTGGCAGTGGTTGAGATGGGAGCTTTCCTTTTTCTCGCTTGCTCAATGCTGCATTGAGTTGTGCAATTTGTGCCTCAATAGATTTGATGCTTTGATCGTGTGAGGCACTATTTTGCACCAAAGATTGAATAGAAGTCTCTAATCTTGCTGTAGATTGTGTAGATTGCTTTAGGAACGCATCTAGACTTCTTTCGAGCGAGCTAACCTAGTCATTATTAGGTTGAACAAAATTGTGTGGTGCGTAAGAATTGTTAGGCACAAAATTGTTCACTTGATTAGGGTAAGGTTGCTGTTGAAATTGAGTTTGTGGAGGTGCTTGTTGTTGTTGTGGAGGAGGAGGCCTTTGAAAATTGTTATTTTCTTGGAATTGTTGATTTTGGTTCCAAGCGAAATTTGGGTGACTCCTCCACCCCGGATTGTATGTCGAAGAGTATGGATCGTTTCTCTGTCGTTGCTGGTAGGCAGCATTGACTTGATCATGTCCTTGAGTAGATGCATTGTAAGGACACTCTTCGGTGAGATGTGATGGATCCGCACAACAAGCACAAACGGTTCGTGGAGGCATAACAGGGGCAGGAGAAGGCGACGAGATTTTGGTCTCAATCGCTTCTAGTTTTTTCGTAAGAGCGGCCATCTCGGCCTTCATAGCAATCGACATCTCTACTTGATGTATGCCTGCCCTAGATTGACCACTAGAAGAAGATGATGTGGTCTTGGTTCTCTCCCACTGAATTGTTTGTTCACTAAGATCCTCAAGAAACTGCCACGCTTCCTCGCTAGATTTGGAGAGAAAGTGACCTTGACAGATGGTTTCTAGCAACTGCTTCGTTGCCGAGTTCAATCCTTCATATAATGTTTGGCAAAGTTGCCAACTTTCGATCCCATGATGAGGGTATTGAACGAGTAGGTCTTTAAATCTCTCAAAACACTTCCAAAGTGGTTCGGAAGGAAGCTGTGAAAATTGTATAATCTCATTACGGATTCTAGCAGTTTTGTGATGAGGATAGAACTTTTTAAGAAAAGCTTTCACAAACTTGTCCCAATTTCTAATTGAATGTGATGCAGTGCTGTATAACCACTTCTCGGCTAGGTCACATAAGGTGAAAGGAATGACCCTTAGCCTTATAGCGTCATCACTTAATTGGGTCGTTTTCATCATAGCGCAAACGTTTTGGAATTTATTAATAAAAATATATGCATCTTCTGATTCCAAACCGTGAAATTTTGGCAGCATATTGATGAAATGTGGCTTTATTTCAAAATTGTCCCCATTTGCCGGTGGGGGTGAAAGACAGGTAGGTAAAGAAGTGCGGACAGGGTAGAAGAGATCATGGAGCGCGACTCATATGGGCGCTTCAACAGGCGGTTGATTCGGGTTATTCGCACCTAACGGAGGTGGAATCATTCCCGTCGGTAAGGTATTGTTGGGGTTGAATCCCGACATGCCTTCGGAGGAAGAATTTGAAGGTGGAGGTAAGAAAGTGGACGGAATGTCGACTTCGGTGTCGAAGGGTTCGTCGATCAATACCAACGAAACACGGACTAATCGGGCGTTAGTGTCCCTAGTCCAAAGTGACATACACTAAAGGGGTAGTGTAGTCAGAAAAAAAATGAAAGACAGAATGTGGAGGTAAGAAAACGTCAATGAGAAGGAAGTGGTGTAAGTGAGTTGCAAGATTTCTTTAGCGACAAGTTGCAAGTTTTGAAAAGATTTTTTTTCTCTCTTTTTTTTTATGTGAGATTTTTGCAAAAAGATTTTTGACAAGAGACTTGTGACACAAATGCGATCAACCACACATGCACAATCAGGCCTAGATCTAGGGTCACCTAGGTCAGCTAGACAGCTCCTAACTAGGATTAGAAATAGGACCTCAAACCGCCTCTTCACCGCCAATTGCGGCCAGGTAGGTGCCAGGTAAGTGGGAGGCTCCCCGCTACAAGTAGCGGTCCTAATTAAGTAACCACTTGCCTTGACACACTTGCCTAGACACCGCAAAGTCAGGTTATGATAAACGGTCGATACCTATGGCTAGTCCTTTGTCCTATTGAGCTCGAAGTCCTTAGGGCTGAGTCTAGTATTTTTTAATTAAAAGTGGTCAATGCAAATGCTTTTAAGCGATTTCTGGGGTCCTGGAAAGGGTAATGAAATCCCCACCCAATCTGAGTTTGGTCAATAGCCCCTTAAAGTCCGATTAAAATATGCAAAAACAGTAAATTCACTTGCAATCAATTATTTTCAGCGCGGCGCAAAGAAACCTGCAGAAAATCTGTTATTGAGAAGGGGGAAGAAGATTTTTAGCGCAAAGAAATCCTGCAGAAAATTTCGCAAAAGATATATCGGGAGATTTCAGAGGAGAGAGAAAGATCTTACAATCCAAATTTGGTCAACAGATGATGTCTCCAGAGCGCGGAACCGCGGCCCAAGCGCCTTCCAGCCGCGTTTTCGCGGTCGAATGCAAGGCACAGTCCCCCAAAAAAAAGTCCAGAGGATGACATCGCTAAGTGACCGCCCTTCCGCGGTCTGAAGTATGTTTCGGCCATGTTTTCGCGGTTGAATGGAGGGATCAAGTCGCTGGAAAGTTTGTACAGTCCTGTTGTGGAATTTCCCCTCTGTTCTGATGTAGAGTTTTCTGTTTCTCACACTGGAATATTCCAGATCCGAGATTCTTCGCTGTTCCTGCAAGATTCACGATAAACCCTTCAAACAGATAAAAATTGATAAAATTTTTGTACTTTTTTTTTTTCTATTTTTAGATTTTTATGATTTTTAAAATTTATATCAACCCGAAATTACAAAAAGGAAATTTTACGCCATCCCCGGCAACGGCGCCATTTGATTAATGTAGGTTTTTAACGATCAAAAATATTTATTGCAATCAAGAACGGCGTCGCATGAAGCTAGCCGGTGAATACGGATCGGTCCACAGGGATGTGTAATTTTCCTAAATGTTCTTACGAGCTGATTCCAATGGGTGTTTGGTCTTTTAATTTAATCTAAAAAAAACTAAGTTGTACGATGGTTAAGAAACTTGCTAGGATTAGGTCTAAGGTGGAGTTTGATAAGATTGAATGTCACACCTCTTTCAATGCCTTAAATGAAATCTTTTAGAAGTTATAGCAACTATTAGAAAAAGGGATTAGGATGATTGGGAAGAAACGATGTTTCTTCCTCTAGATCCTTATCCGTTCTTTCCAATATTTGCTCTAACCTTCATGGAAGACATGCATGTCCGGACCTTTATGCTACGGTTTCACCATTACCTTATGGGTAGGGTGCCGTAGGGAGCGGATCATGCATGCATGCATGAAGTTCTAGTTATTAAAAATAATTGGGCACGAAAGAGATGAGAGATCTTCATCTCTCATTCCCTCCCTTATTCCTAACCCTAACAAGCGAGGAAATTACTCGCTCATTAGGGGATTTATTAAAAACATCATTTTGAGATTTTGCATTTTTAGATCTATTGGATTAATTTCCTACTGCAGTTTTAAGAGATTCTACACTAGAATTAACTAAGGCAAAAGATTAATTAATCTAAGGCAAGAATTTAATTATAAACTAAGACAGGAATTAAAAGAAGAACTTACAGAAATGATACTCTTTAATCCTTAAAAGAATCTGAATTTTTATTTATTGAAAAGAGGCATCCTCAATACAATCTTTAGAATACATATTTATAAGAAAATAGGAAAATTAGGGTTACAAATTCTCGCGCATGTGCTATTACAGATATACCCCCGAAAAATCCCAACAAAAGCACCGACGCACCTCCACCAGAATTCTTCACCGACACGTGACATAAACGGCCGCGGAACCGCGGCATGGGTGGGGGTAGGACCGCGGTTCCGCGGCCCCTTGGTGGGTTCGTCAGGTGAATTTTTCTGGTATCCTTCCTTATGCTTTGGTCTTTTTATTTCTCTAGTTCTTTTCTCTATTTGGCTTCTGGATATTCTCCAGATCTTTCAGTGAAACTTGTAGTGGTCTTTTAACTGCTCACTTTGACAATTTGGACCTTGCGTTGTCTTGTACAATTATGAACTGTTCTTCGTCTAGGCTTGAGTAGAATCCTTCTACTTGTTGGTCAAAAGTCCCTCTTTTGTATCATCTTTTGTCTTTTTCATTGTTTTCGCTCCAAGAACCTGTATCCTGTAATATGTAGCAGACATGCGTCAAAAGCACCTATTTATTTATAAAACGAATAAGAATGGGGAATAAAATAATACAATATTATGGTGTGAACAAATACCCCCAAACTTATCTTTTGCTCGTCCTCGAGCAAACTTATTTTTATTCACGACAAAAACCTAACCGCACTTTCGCAGGGAATCGCGATTGCACTGAGCTCATGCAACAAGCCGTTAAACCTTTAGGTGTCCCTAGTAGGAGGAGTGTTGTCTCCTGAGAGTTTTCAGCGGATACTACCCACAAAATCCTATCAATTTGGCTTATTAATTTTAATTCTCCAATTAGGTTTTCTAACGAGGAATTCTATTATCGTCGACTCGTAAACTATCCACCCGTATTCTTCACACTTCCTCATCATTTAACTTAAGATTATATATGTTCGATAGACTCACTCAGCTTTCGGCATTTCTTAAGTTTTCCTTCTAAGGTTCCATCTCCACTTAGGAATTTTTCTATCAACTCTACTAAAGATACAAGTTCTATTCTTCATTCCTTTCTCTTATCTCAACTCTAATCATATATCCCTACGTGTGTGTATAAATCACCCCTACACTTGGAAATTCAAATCAAGCAATCATACCCTTGTCCGTTGTCCAAAGCACTAATTAACTGTTGAATTCTTAATGAATTTTGCTTACACATCCTTCATGCGACTGTTAATACTTCTTGAGGTACTAACAACCGATTACAAGATATGTTTGCACTTTAAAGCGTAATTCCTAGTCTTGCAACACCCAAGGCTTTTAGCAGTGACTCCCAAACCAGTTGGTCTAAGGCATTAGGTGATGAAGCATCCTCGCTAAATATTTTTTTCTATTTTTGCAGCCTTAAGTAATCACAAAGACCAGTGTTCATTTTTTCCTTTATTCACATTTTTTTTATTTTTTTCATACTAAGGACTTTAGACAAGAGTATTTCAAGGTCTCTTTTACTATTCCAAGTTTCAAGGTGCGTGATTGTGCAATTTGTAGGGTATACATTTTCAGAATCTAGACTTAAGCTAGGAATTATTTTTCAAACTTATACTCTAATAAGAATATCAATATTTTTCCTTTATTTCAACTTAGCCCAAAAAGTGAACTCAAAATTTGCCTAGTTCAAAATAAACTACAAAGACATATATTTTCTACCGTTAATCTTTAAAGAAGGTTATTTTTAGGGTTTTCAATTTACTAAGTCTAAGATCTAGTTGTTCGTAGCCAGTTAACCTAATTGTTAAACTCAAGTTAAATATGGCCAAATTTGAATACAATACTTTTTATAACTTTTGAAAATTTTCAATTTTTATGGGTTTTCAAATAAATATGCAAATGCAAAATTATACATATGAATGCGAAGGAAGAAGACGTACCGAGCATACCCCCAAACTTAAACTGGACAGTGTCCTCACTGTCATGCTGCACCAAGAGGGTCGATAATGTCGGCAATGTCCTGCTTATTAACATATTTACAAATTGTTTTTATAGACTTTTTCATTTATTTATTTTTTATAGGTAACAGAAAAACAAAAATATATATACAGAAAGGCCCCCCCAAACTTCATTGAAACAATGTTAAACGTCATTGCCAAACTTTGCAAAGGCCAACCGTCAACACCAACCAGGCGAAAAATTTATCTGTAAAGAGTATCGGTTGGTGAAAGAATATGTTATACCGACCCAAAAAGACTTGGGAAAGATAGAAGTGGTGGTATGGAAAGTGTGGAAGTGGTGATGAATCAAAACGAGAATGGGAATGATCAGCAATCAGTGGAATATTGGCATTCTCGTAGCTTATTAAAAGAAATGGGGGTGGTTCAACTTCTAAAGGAGGAGGTTGACTGACCACACTATCCCCAAGATATTTCTGTGGATCCTTTATCGACTTGGCATCATCCATCATATGCAAATGATATTCAATTATGAGGGAACTAATCTCCTCGATGTCCGCCATAGTCCAGCCGAAGACTTGCCGCCTATCTTGTAAGACCATTAAAAGAGCGTTCTCTTGCTCGAAGGCTAGAGAAACCGATATGATAATGGGAAAGGTCTCATTCTTACCTATGTAAGCATATTTAAGGTGAGACGGCAAGGGCATAGGTTCGAGTTTCGGAGGCGAAAGAATCATAGGCAAAATTGGGGAATCTACCTCGAACTCAAAGGACTCCAACACAGGTTCGAAATCACTGCAAACAACCGATTCAGATGGTTCAACTAACTCATCCAAAAAGTCAAAAGACTCATATTCGGGCTGTGAGTCATCATCATCCGAAAAAGTGAAACATTCATAATCAATATCGGTTGTGTCAACTGTTGTAGGCTCAAGGAGGGACGCACTAGTGGCGTCAAAACTGTTCTCATCAAACAAAAATCCTTCAAACTCGCAGTCCTCCTGCGTGATTTCGTGATTAGAGCAAACTTCTCGTGTACTAGTATTAGGCACGGGGGGAAGACTTCCTAACTTGTAAATATTGAACTCACTAGACGTCTTCCCGAAGGATAGAGTGATGGAGCCATTGCGACAGTTTATTACGGCATTGGAAGTGGCCAAAAATGGTCGACCGAGGATCATCGGAATTTGGTTCCGTGAGTTAGCAACAGGTTGTGTGTCCGTAACAATAAAATCAACGGGGAATATGAACTCCCCAACTTTGATCAACACATCCTCTAGCTCACCCCTTGGATGGGTGATTGATCGATCGGCCATTTGGAGAGTACAGCGAGTGGGCTTAAGCTCTCCAATGCCTGATTGCTCGTACACAGAATAAGGTAGCAAATTGACACTAGCACCAAGATCTAGTAGTGCTCTATTGATGTTCTTGTCCCCAATTGTTATCGAAATAGTAGGACAACCGGGGTCCTTGTGCTTTTGGGGTAAAGATTGGACAAGAGCATCGCTAACAGCACTAGCCACGAAAACTTTCTTTGGTACTTGTGACTTCCTCTTTTTGGTGCATAAGTCCTTTAAGATTTTTGCATATGAAGGAATTTGTTGGATTGCATCCAAAAGAGGGATATTTATGCTCACCTGTTTGAACAACTCGACAATCTTCTCCATTTGTGGAGTTGGTTTATTGGGTCTCAACCGGTTTGGAAAAGGAGCATTTTGAAATGTTGTTGAGTCCAATTTTTGCGGATCAGATTGTTGAGTTGGAACGGAACCCCGTGTAGATGTGTTCGAGTTGTGAGAAGTGGGTCCGTTCGAGATAGAAGGAGTAGAGCCTTGTGAATGATGGAGAACAGGCTCTAACGAAGAAGAAGAAGGTGAAGAAGAACCACCGGCAGGGGTGTCAGTGTGAATACCCATATTGTTTTGCAACACTTTTCCCGATCTCAACGTGGTCACAGCATTTACGTTATGATTCTGCTGTTGATATGCAGCATGTGCGTGACCGGGATTTGGCAGTGGTTGAGATGGGAGCTTTCCTTTTTCTCGCTCGCTCAATGCTGCATTGAGTTGTGCAATTTGTGCCTCAATAGATTTGATGCTTTGATCGTGTGAGGCACTATTTTGCACCAAAGATTGATTAGAAGTCTCTAATCTTGCTGTAGATTGTGTAGATTGCTTTAGGAACGCATCTAGACTTCTTTTGAGCGAGCTAACCTTGTCATTATTAGGTTGAATAAAATTGTGTGGCGCGTAAGAATTGTTAGGCACAAAATTGTTCACTTGATTAGGGTAAGGTTGCTGTTGAAAAGGTTGCTGTTGAAATTGAGTTTGTGGAGGTGCTTGTTGTTGTTGTGGAGGAGGAGGCCATTGAAAATTGTTATTTTCTTGGAATTGTTGATTTTGGTTCCAAGCGAAATTTGGGTGACTCCTCCATCCCGGATTGTATGTCGAAGAGTATGGATCGTTTCTCTGTCGTTGCTGGTAGGCAGCATTGACTTGATCATGTCCTTGAGTAGATGCATTGTAAGGACACTCTTCGGTGAGATGTGATGGATCCGCACAATAAGCACAAACAGTTCGTGGAGGCATAACAGGGGCAGGAGAAGGCAACGAGATTTTGGTCTCAATCGCTTCTAGCTTTTTCGTAAGAGCGGCCATCTCGGCCTTCATAGCAATCGACATCTCTACTTGATACCGTCAATGCTCGGATGCCGGAGTTCGCCGACCAGGATCTCCAAGCCGAATATCCTCACGGGGAAGAGGAGATGGGGGATGACCTCGGGGGCGAGGCCGGGGAGGAGATACCCGGTGAGGGCAATGCGGAGGCCCCTGCGGCGGGCGCTGGGCTTCCCAGGGATGCGTCCGGCCCTGAGGACCGATGCCCGTCGTCTTTTGTTTCTTTTTCTTTTTATTTGTTTCCTCGGGAGTTTTGTAAGCCTATGGGCATTTTGTAAGGCTGGGGAGCCCACAATACCTTGTAAAAGCTTTAACTTTGTGAATAAAGGTATTCTTCTTGCAGTCATGTTTGCACGCGTATTTTTCTTCCTATTGCGTGAACACTTGTATCTGCATAGGACTTTCTTTGTGTTGTGTCATCTCTTTGTCTGGCGACTACGCGTCAACTTGAATCCGCTCACCTCCCAAGTGTTCCAAGACAAGTGGTAAGACGGTATCTCCATGGCCCCGAAGCCGAGGTGGAAATCGCTCAGACATAGGTTGACCGGATGCCCCTCGATGAAATCACGTTTCTTAGTTGTTGGTGTGGCCATGATTGGCCTGCTAAGGATGGTGCCGAGCAGGGTAGTTGCTCGGTGCCTCTTGGTGTTAGTTGTATGTATGCCCTAGAGGCCAGTATTGTACAGATGATGTATATTATATTGGATGCTTGGACATATATTGAGATGACTTTCTTGCTCGACATGATAGTATGCTATCTGGTTGCTCTTTATCTTAACATGTACACTAGTCTCTTTATACTGTCTTATAGTTACATGTTGGTAAAGCCCTTAGGATTTGTACTTGACTACCTGGACTATGATGCAGATCATACTAGTGGGGACATGGTAGTCCATAAAGTACATCCTTCAAGGTCCCTAGTCGTGGGTGTATCGAGACGGGGCATCGATATACCAGAGTAGACTAGCGTATACGCTTCTCGACCCATGTGATGGGCGATGGATGATCCCATATCCATTGGTGTTTGACATTAGAGATGGTATACGGGTGCTCAGTGGAGACTGGGTACACTGGACGGACTCACCGAGAACTCCCAGATGGTATTATACCTCACGTCAGATGGCAGTTCTCAGGTGACACTTGTACAGGTTAGTCTGTAGACCCGAGATTGTCATAGAGTCTTGTGTGATTCCCACTGTGCTTTGATCTCCACCTTACCACGTCCATGAGGGCGTGCAAAACGGTGGTCTTTGGGCACAGTCCCGAGTCACATGGAGGCAATGAGCGATAGGAGGGGTTTCGTCTCTCCCGGTATTGGGGGTTGATGTTGCGCAGTGCTCGATTGGCCGTAGCAAGGAAGTCCCTGGCCAGGGCTGATCAGAGATTTGCTGGTAAGTGTTACCAGTAGTTTCTCGACCCGTTATGAGCCTCACATCGGCACGACTTATCGGGTTATTGGGGTCTGACGTATACCACCCCTAGACTTGATATGCGACGTATCAGATGAAGAGATCGGACTGTACGGTAAGTGTTACTGGTCGGATTCGCAGGAGTGTGAGCGGGCTAGCTCGTCGATCTTCTGATCGCTCAATACCCGGGTGGCCGTTACGTTTAGCAGACCGCTTGCGGCTTGTGGGTGCTTGATATGATCATCATCTGCTACCGGCGTATTGACGAGTCTTTAGAGTCCTACACAGAGATTTTCTAGCTCAAGCGAAACGAAATAGGAGTGCATATGAGATATGTGCGGGACCGAGAATGATGCGTGTATGTGATACCGTATTTGATTCTCGCGATTAATGTTTTGATTGGTTATATGAGATATGACCTAGTTATCGAATCATTGATTCGATAAATCGATGCATTGCATACTAGTCGGTTATGTGCGACATGACCGGATCATTGAATCAAGTGTTGATTTAATGATTTAATGTATAATTATATATTTGATATATTACTTTGCATTAACTAGTATAGGTTCACTTTAAACGGATTTTTCTCACTTGATTTGCACATTGTATATGTGATATACTTTTGTGCACTTTTATGTATCATGTTTGATGATACTTGACCATATTGTTAAGTGTATGGAATTAAACCATAGTTAACTTGAGATTAGGGTTTTATTTATGCATTTATTCATTTAATTGTTTATTCATTTATTTGGATAAAGATTTAGAGGAGAATGGTGGCATTTCTTGTTTTATGTTGAAGCTTCAAGAACCCTTGACTTATGCAACCATTCTTGTCCTCATGCTTAACCCTAACCCACTCATTTGACCATGGTTTATTCTCTACACTTAACCCTAGTTATTGTTATGATAAGTATTGATTTATTATTCATTTTAAAGAGAACTTATCATAACAAGCTTCATCTTCTTCTTCTTCTTCAAGCTTGCTACATCAATGGCAACTTGAGCACAAGTGAGCAAAATCCAATTCTAAAGTGAACCCACCTCCTATTTCTTCACCCTCTACCTTTTGCCAAGTTGTTTTGGGTGTTTTCTTCACAAGTTTCACGACTTTGTGAAGTCGGAGCTTGAACTAGTGCAACCTCGACGTAGATCGTCTTTGACACAAAGCCGACGACCTATTCCGCTTGTTTTCCCGATGAAGCCGATGATCGAGTCGAGGATTCATGATGGACAGCGAGGGCATGACCACGTGGAGCTAAGGAGGCGGAAATCCGGATCTACAAAGGTTGTAGCATCTCAACTTTAGTTAAAGTGTTAACTAGTTTGTAGTTTCGCCTAGAATTCTAGCAACGATCCGTTAACTAGGGTTTCTCGGCACCATAATTTTGTAAAATGGCATGGTTGATGCCTTGTGAGACCTCTATAGTGTGCCTAGGAACCCTACAGTGGTATCAGAGCCTAGCTAGAGCCTTAGGCGAAGTCTAGACGGAGTTTGAAGTCCGGACGAACCCGAAACCCCGATACCCAAGAGCTCTCTGGACATTCTCTGAAATCTGGGAATTTTTGATATTAAAAATGCTTAAAAAATTCACCAAATAATTCTAAGAATTACTGTGTAAAACGTTTCCCATGAACAGTTCCATGAGCCGCGGAAACGCAGCAGAAGCATGGCTTCTGCCGCTGTTCCGCGGCCATAAAGTGACGTCAGCCATGTTTCACTGCACAGTAATACCTGATAAATTCTGGTGAGTTTTCTGGGTATTTTTAAATTTATTTAAGGGTTGAGTGCTCTGGGGTTATATTGGGAATCGACGATTCGATCGGAATATCAAACTTTGTCTAAGTGTTTTTCCAGATAACTGTAGAATATGTTAAAGAGTTCGACCGGATATAAATACCCAAATTTTCCCCTGCCGGAATAATTCCAAGTGTTGGATTTTTCTGTGGTTAAAAGACGTTCTGAGTAGTGCAAGTAACGCGATGGTCCCTCTAGAAGACAACAAACCTTAACTCGATTATGTGACCGTCTTGAACTGCCCTTTGAACCTTCGGGTTTGGGGCAGTACGGCGTGCCACATGTGAGGCGTTGGCTTGACCCTTCTACGGCTGGACCGTTGGTACTGAGGTATGAAGTGAATGTCTTTGAACCTATTTCATGTGTTGATCGGTGTCGGGAAAACTTGGGTGTTCGAATGTTCGATCGGAAAGTTTGATATATTCTATTTATCCGGAATTGGATACAATAATTGGAATTCACAAACAGTTATGAGATAACTGGATGATTGTTATAAATCTAGCAGTTTAGTCCCATACGATATTGAAAAGAGTTTTCGATAATGGGACTAAAATGCGGGATTTATATCTGTTAGGCATGCGATGTCTAAAGTAGTTGCGGATTCCAACTGTTGTAGTTTTACACTTTCTTTTCTGTGACCGTAAGTGTAATATGTGAATCGCCGGTTTCGTTGCTATATGTCAACGACAATTGGGATGCGCATATTTACTTACGTTGATGACATGTGATGTTATGTGTTGCTGGATATGTTATATTGGATCGTCGTGTTTGAATAGCCGGGGGTTTTTTATGTGAGATGAGTGTTTTTTCATTTTCATTCATGTAAAAACTTGTATGTAATATTCTTTCATTTGGGGCGCTTCCATGTAGCGGAAGTTGTCACCCGTTGTATATTATTTACTTTTCCGCATTAGGATAGACCCAAGGAGGGGAGCACAAGTAACCGGGTTCTGGGGTCCAGTGGGAGACCAACTCGAGGAGTCGAGTCCGGGTCTCCTAACCCTAGAATTGGCAGGGTTGCTTGCCGCTCTCGTAGGGGTCTAGGGGTGTGGGATTGGCTATTCATCACGACCGTGGAATCCGTGTTTTATACTGGCTCGTATTGAAAACACGGACGTCCTAGTATATCCAATATTTCATATGTTTATTCTGCTGCGATATCTGTGATGGATATAGTATATAGTATATATGATATATTATATAGACGTTACTTATGTTTTACACCCGCGCTAGCCCTGCCCTGCTCTGTCGTTAGTTACCTAACCTAACGGTGCACGAGGGGACATCGAGGCGAATGCGGATGGCATAAGCGTACGTCATATCTATCTGTGATGTTTAGGTATTTAAATGATGGGACTTCATTAATGTGATTAATGAAAGAAAAGAAACCTAAGATGTTGTAGAATCAAATTTTAAAAACAAAACAGGTAGCTACAGTTCTTGCTTTGCATAGCGGTATATATGATATACCCTGCACCTTATTCGATGAGGAAAGGACCGAGATCCCTTCACCGGGAGTGACTCCTTTAGCAATAACTGGCAGATGCTACTCACTCGGTTTTCTTTTGACTGCTTTTGGGTTTTTGCTTTGCACAGTGATATATATGATATATCCCGCACCTCATTCAACGAGGAAAGGGCCGACGATCCCTTCACCGGGAGTGACCCCTTTAGCAAAACTAGAAAAGCTTCAAAATCACTCCATTTTAAAACTTCATTTGATTCTACAACGATATCAAGTTCATTACGCTCATGGTTTTCAGAAAAACCTGGCGTAGCCCTCCGTCATTTCAGATAGATCCTACTTAGTATTCGTGCTACGTTTGTTGACCTCCGTCAAGGCGTAGTGTGCGGTAGCTAACTAGTATTTGTCTGTTTATGCATATGATGCAGATTGGATTAGGGTAGTCGTACGACCTTGTTGACCTCCGTCAAGGGTCGTGCGGGTGGGTTTGATTCAATCAAGAAATGACGGGTTGAACTTGACTTGCACCCTGTGGTTTGTTGACCTCCGTCAAGGTCATAGGATGCTTAGGGCAAAATATTATCGGGAATTTCAAGTGTTGAAATTTGCAATGAGATTGCATACCTTCTATGAGATAGTTGGATCCCGATACCCGCTGCGAGTAAGAGTTACTCCTGGGAGAGTTTTACACATTACAATTAGCCGATCAAGTAGGTGTCTAGAAAGGTGTTAACGAGGTTACGCCTCTGGGAAAACGAGGTTTACATTAATTAGGTTCGTGCGAAAGCACGGGGGACCTCCCTCAAAGTACCGACACTGGCCTGGCTGAAAGATTGGCGAACCTGTAGTGTGTAATTAATCCCGGCTAGTCTTTCCTTTTAGGGTTTGGAGGAAGATTTGATAAAAAGCAGTGGGAGCCATCCTGATTAGATAAGATAATAACCAATCTGATCTTGCACGAGCATACGCTAAAGTGTTTTCTTCTCTCTCTCTCCAGGTAGCGACCATTTCATGCCTTAATCAAGATAATAATATGGATGTATTGACCGAACCCGCATGTTATACTGTGCTGGGGAACGTTGGTTCCGTTCATTCTTATAAGAGTTATAGGAATGAACAGGAAATAGGGGAATACCAGGATTCCCATGCCACCCGAATGAAGAAAGTACATGTTGATGCATTTTCTTCGGGTGTGTTCGTTACAGAGAACTGTTTCTCCATTTGCTCCACGTCCTGGGTATTAGATACCGGGTCAGGATCCCATATATGTAATCAGTTACATGGGCTTAGGAAAGGTAGAGAACTTGGAGAAGGTGATAAAGACATTAGAGTCGAAATTGTGCAATTGTTGCAGCTAAGACTGTCGGGGAATATCACCTTACATTACCAACTGGTAATACATTGGTTCTGAACGAATGCTATTACATGCCGAACCTGATATGCAACATTATATCGGTTTCTTTACTAAGTAAAGAAGGATATAATTTTGTATTACAAGATAATGTTATGAACATTTTCCGTAACCAAAAGTTGGTTGGATCAGGCACGTTGTGCAATGGCATTTATGTTCTAAACCAATCAACAGTTCTGAGCATAACAAACACACACAAGAGGAAGAGTTCTGAACTGAACGAATCCTTCTTGTGGCATTGTAGACTGGGTCACATCAATGCGACACGACTGGCTAAGTTGCATAAGGATGGATATTTAAATCCATTTGAATTTTCATCCTATGACACTTGCCAGTCATGTCTCAAAGGCAAGATGACCAAAGCTCCGTTTACGGGACACGGAGAAAGAGTTACAGAACTCTTGGGACTGATACATAGTGATGTATGCGGTCCCATGTCTACACATGCCAGGGATGGTTCTTCATACTTCATTACATTCACTGACGATCTCTCTATGTTCGGGTATGTGTTCCTGATGAAACACAAATCAGAAGCTTTTGAGAAATTTAGGGAATATAAACAAGAAGTTGAGAACCAAACCGGAAAAAGTATTAAAATCCTTCGATCTGAGCGAGGAGGAGAATACTTAAGCAATGAATTCCTGGACTTCCTAAAAGAGAATGGGATTCTCTCTCAGCTGACTCCTCCATATACACCACAGCACAACGGTGTATCGGAGCGGAGAAACCGCACCCTATTAGATATGGTGCGCTCTATGATGAGTGTAGCTGAGTTACCTGTTTCCTTCTGGAGATATGCACTGGAAACAGCAGCATACCTACTGAACAGGGTTCCCACCAAATCTGTGCCTACCACACCATATGAGATATGGGAAGGGAAGAGACCATATCTTAATTTTATAAAGATATGGGGTTGCCCGGCCTATGTCAAAAGACAAAAACCGGACAAACTCGAGGCAAGATCTGTTTTGTGTAAATTTGTTGGATATCCCAAACATTCGCGAGGGTATATCTTCTACCACAGTGAGGAACAAAGAGTATTTGTTGCTCAACATGCCACCTTTTTAGAAAAGGAATTTCTTGCAAAAGAAATTAGTGGCTCTGAGGTAGAACTGGAAGAGGTTCCAGCTGAACAAAACACAACAGAAGATTTAGTGGAACCAGAGGATTCAGTAGCTCCCAATGAACCTCAGCCACTCCGCCGATCTAGTAGGGTTCCTCGCCAACCTGAGAGATACTACGGTTTTCTCATGGATGGTGGGAGCGAGGATTGCATCATGGAGGATGATGACCCAACTAGCTTCGAGCAGGCCATCATGAGTAGGGACTCAGTGAAATGGCTGGATGCTATGCGGTCCGAGATGGAATCCATGTACACCAACAAAGTATGGACTTTGAAAGTTGCTCCTGAAGGGGTAAAACCCATTGGGAGCAAGTAGATCTTCAAGAAGAAACTTGGTGTAGATGGGAAAGTGGAGACTTTCAAAGCTAGACTTGTAGCAAAGGGTTTTCGTCAAAGACCAGGTGTGGACTATGACGAAACCTTTTCTCCAGTGGCTATGCTTAAATCCATCCGAATCATGCTTGCCATTGCTGCCTTTCATGACTATGAAATCTGGCAAATGGATGTTAAGACCGCCTTTCTAAATGGTGATTTAGAAGAGTGCGTGTACATGACTCAGCCAGAGGGCTTCGTAGACAGTGGGAGCAGCGGGAAGGTGTGCAAGCTGCTTAAATCCATTTATGGATTAAAGCAAGCATCGCGGAGTTGGAACATCTGCTTTGACGTCGTTATCAAAGAGTTTGATTTCGTCAAAAATCCAGATGAACCTTGTATCTACAAGAAGGTGGCAGAGAGTAAGGTTGTCTTCCTCGTATTGTACGTGGACGACATACTCTTGATAGGAAATGATATTCCTATGCTGCAAGCGGTCAAGCTCTTCTTATCACAAAGATTCTCAATGAAAGATCTTGGTGATGCCTCCTGCATATTGGGAATTAGGATCTATAGAGATAGATCCAAACGGATTTTGGGATTGTCCCAATCCAGGTACATTGACACCATACTAAAGAGGTTTAGTATGGAAGAGTCCAAGCGTGGGAATTTGCCCACGATCTCTGGAGTCACTCTCTCCAAAGAGATGTCTCCCAAGACTGATTTGGAGAGAGCTCGCATGCAAGGGATACCCTATGCTTCGGCAGTAGGCTCTATCATGTATGCGATGCTATGTACCAGACCCGATGTAGCATACTCACTAAGTATAGTGAGCAGGTATCAAGCTGATCCTGGAGAGAGTCACTGGACAGCTGTGAAGAGCATTCTCAAGTACTTACGAAGGACTAGAGATATGTTCTTGGTGTATGGTAACGGAGAACTCCAAGTGGAGTCCTTTACCGATTCCAGCTTCCAGAGTGATAAGGACGACTCTAAGTCGCAGTCGGGTTTTGTCTTTACCCTTTACGGAGGGGCGGTTAGCTGGAAGAGTTCCAAGCAGGAAACCGTGGCAGACTCGACGATGGAGGCTGAATACATCGCTGCCAACGATGCTGCTAAAGAAGCTGTCTGGGTCAAGAAGTTCATTACTGAACTTGGTGTGGTTCCATCCATTGAGCATCCAATACCTTTGTATTGCGATAACAATGGAGCAGTGGCTTTGGCCAAGGAACCCAGGTCCCATCAGCGATCCAGGCATATTCTGAGGCGGTATCACCTGATCCGGGAGATAGTTGATCGCCGGGAGATCGAGGTCAGGAGGGTTGACACGAAGGACAACACTGCGGATCCACTCACGAAGGCCATTCCCCAGATACAGTTTGAGAGACTCTTCGGGATGCTCGGTATGCGATACTACAGCAGCTGGCCCTAGTGCAAGTGGGAGATTGTTAGTTGTATGTATGCCCTAGAGGCCAGTATTGTACAGATGATGTATATTATATTGGATGCTTGGACATATATTGAGATGACTTTCTTGCTCGACATGATAGTATGCTATCTGGTTGCTCTTTATCTTAACATGTACACTAGTCTCTTTATACTGTCTTATAGTTACATGTTGGTAAAGCCCTTAGGATTTGTACTTGACTACCTGGACTATGATGCAGATCATACTAGTGGGGACATGGTAGTCCATAAAGTACATCCTTCAAGGTCCCTAGTCGTGGGTGTATCGAGACGGGGCATCGATATACCAGAGTAGACTAGCGTATACGCTTCTCGACCCATGTGATGGGCGATGGATGATCCCATATCTATTGGTGTTTGACATTAGAGATGGTATACGGGTGCTCAGTGGAGACTGGGTACACTGGACAGACTCACCGAGAACTCCCAGATGGTATTATACCTCACGTCAGATGGCAGTTCTCAGGTGACACTTGCACAGGTTAGTCTGTAGACCCGAGATTGTCATAGAGTCTTGTGTGATTCCCACTGTGCTTTGATCTCCACCTTACCACGTCCATGAGGGCGTGCAAAACGGTGGTCTTTGGGCACAGTCCCGAGTCACATGGAGGCAATGAGCGATAGGAGGGGTTTCGTCTCTCCCGGTATTGGGGGTTGATGTTGCGCAGTGCTCGATTGGCCGTAGCAGGGAAGTTCCTGGCCAGGGCTGATCAGAGATTTGCTGGTAAGTGTTACCAGTAGTTTCTCGACCCGTTATGAGCCTCACATCGGCACGACTTATCGGGTTATTGGGGTCTGACGTATACCACCCCTAGACTTGATATGCGACGTATCAGACGAAGAGACCGGACTGTACGGTAAGTGTTACTGGTCGGATTCGCAGAAGTGTGAGCGGGCTAGCTCGTCGATCTTCTGATCGCTCAATACCCGGGTGGCCGTTACGTTTAGCAGACCGCTTGCGGCTTGTGGGTGCTTGATATGATCATCATCTGCTACCCGGCGTATTGACGAGTCTTTAGAGTCCTACACAGAGGTTTCCTAGCTCAAGCGAAACGAAATAGGAGTGCATATGAGATATGTGCGGGACCGAGAATGATGCGTGTATGTGATACCGTATTTGATTCTCGCGATTAATGTTTTGATTGGTTATATGAGATATGACCTAGTTATCGAATCATTGATTCGATAAATCGATGCATTGCATACTAGTCGGTTATGTGCGACATGACCGGATCATTGAATCAAGTGTTGATTTAATGATTTAATGTATAATTATATATTTGATATATTACTTTGCATTAACTAGTATAGGTTCACTTTAAACGGATTTTTCTCACTTGATTTGCACATTGTATATGTGATATACTTTTGTGCACTTTTATGTATCATGTTTGATGATACTTGACCATATTGTTAAGTGTATGGAATTAAACCATAGTTAACTTGAGATTAGGGTTTTATTTATGCATTTATTCATTTAATTGTTTATTCATTTATTTGGATAAAGATTTAGAGGAGAATGGTGGCATTTCTTGTTTTATGTTGAAGCTTCAAGAACCCTTGACTTATGCAACCATTCTTGTCCTCATGCTTAACCCTAACCCACTCATTTGACCATGGTTTATTCTCTACACTTAACCCTAGTTATTGTTATGATAAGTATTGATTTATTATTCATTTTAAAGAGAACTTATCATAACAAGCTTCATCTTCTTCTTCTTCTTCAAGCTTGCTACATCAATGGCAACTTGAGCACAAGTGAGCAAAATCCAATTCTAAAGTGAACCCACCTCCTATTTCTTCACCCTCTACCTCTTGCCAAGTTGTTTTGGGTGTTTTCTTCACAAGTTTCACGACTTTGTGAAGTCGGAGCTTGAACTAGTGCAACCTCGACGTAGATCGTCTTTGACACAAAGCCGACGACCTATTCCGCTTGTTTTCCCGATGAAGCCGATGATCGAGTCGAGGATTCATGATGGACAGCGAGGGCATGACCACGTGGAGCTAAGGAGGCGGAAATCCGGATCTACAAAGGTTGTAGCATCTCAACTTTAGTTAAAGTGTTAACTAGTTTGTAGTTTCGCCTAGAATTCTAGCAACGATCCGTTAACTAGGGTTTCTCGGCACCATAATTTTGTAAAATGGCATGGTTGATGCCTTGTGAGACCTCTATAGTGTGCCTAGGAACCCTACACTTGGCGAGGGCTTCAATCCTTAGCTGTTGGAGGGGCCGTAAGAGGCCTGCTAAGGATGGCTGAGCAGGGTAGCTGCTCGGTGCCTCTTGGCGAGGGCTTTGATCCTTAAGGATGCCCGAGCGGGGTTGCCGCTCGATGCCTCTTGGCGAGGGCTTTGATCCCTAGTTTTTCCAGGAATAACCAAGCATGGATCGTACTAAGCAGTTGCCTCTTTTGAGGGCTTTTCATCCTTAGCGCGGGAGGGGCGTGGGAGGCCTACTAAAGATGCCAGGGCAGGGTTGCCGCCCGGTGCCTCATGGCGAGGGCTTTGATCCCTGGTGGTGTGCCAGGGATAATCAAGCATGGTTGTGCTAAGAGATTGCCTCTTACGAGGGCTTTTGGGTCCTTAAGGATGGCCGAGCAGGGTTGCTGCCCGGTGCCTCTTGGCGAGGGCTTTGATCCCTGGCGTCGTGGGGTAGGGAAGCTACCGGCCAGGGATAGCCGAACAAGGTAGCTGCAGGGCTGCCTCTTAGTGAGGGCTTTGATCCCTGGCGTCGTGGGGTAGGGAAGCTACCATCCAGGGATAGCCGAGAAGGGTAGCTGCAGGGATGCCTCTTGGCGAGGGCTTTGATCCCTGGCGTCGTGGGGTAGGGAAGCTACCAGCCAGAGATAGCCGAGCAGGGTAGCTGCAGGGCTGCCTCTTTGTGAGGGCTTTGATCCCTGGCGTCGTGGGGTAGGGAAGCTACCAGCCAGGGATAGCCGAGCAAGGTAGCTGCAGGGCTGCCTCTTTGTGAGGGCTTTGATCCTTGGCGTCGTGGGGTAGGGAAGCTACCAGCCGAGGATAGCCGAGCAGGGTAGCCGCTCGGCTGCCTCTTCATGAGGGTTTTGCTCCATGAGGAAGGACCGAGCAGCCTCTTGGCGAGGCTCTGTCCGACCTTCCCATGTGAGCACCGAGGAGTGGGACGGAATCGAAGACACGTGTCGCTATGCGTGCCGAAGGCGAAGCGCTGGAGTTGCGTCGTTCCGGTTTCTTGTAGGGAGGCACGACGCTTGCCGTGTGGCGCCTGCATTGCAGGTGAAGGGGGCGACCGTTGGACTCCCAGGCGTCGTTGTATATAAAATGGAGGGAGTAACTGTTTGCTTCCACCTCACACCCGAAACGCAAAAATGCAGGACTTCCCCATCACCATCGAAGACATCGTAGGCTTCGAGGATGTCTACCTCTATGACCCGTATTGCACTGAGGACACGGTACAGTTAGTAATCGACAGGATCGAGGACCACTTCGGCCGATTGCTTCCCCGGCGGTCCTCCCTCCTGCATCTGCTGATGTATTCCATCTGGAGGGCGTCGCCGGGGCTTTACAACCCCTTATCCGAAATGCTGTTCGATGAGGCCATAGGCAAGCTAAGGTCTCTGAGGCGCTTCGGCATGATCTCCGCGAGCCGGTTAAACCGCTCGGAAGCGCTCATCCGTGGGTGCTACCAGTTGAGGCTCGACGCTGAAGCTCGCGGGGGGATCGAAGGCAGAGTTTAGACGCTGTGAGGGCTCGGCTGGAAGAGATATGCTCAGAGTACCACGAGCAGTTCTCTCTGCACCCCATTCCCCAGCTGTTGTAATAATAAAGTGTTTTTCTTTTTTGTGTACGGCTGAGGAGCCGATAGTACCTTTTGAATGAATAAGATTTTTTTTTCTTTTCTGCCACGCTTTATTGATCCTTTTATTGTATAAACAAAAGATCTTAGGAAAATGGTACATTGCTTCGAAAAGAAAATACATGCTAGTAGATGCTTTTATTCATGCAGCTTGAGCCCTCCATACGTCTGCTGGTATTTGCGCTCGGCACGGGGTACCGCGCTTCAGGGGTACCAGTCGTATGCTCTGCTGACACTACCATGATCTGCCGATGGTCTGCTCGGCTGGAGGGGGACGCTGCTCCTGCTCGCGGTCAGCTTGCCGCTTGTCCTTCGGGTACGCCACGAGGTGCCCCGAACGGATCAGCTCCTCGATGTAATCTCGGAGTTGTTTGCAGCTCTCCGTTGAGTGGCCCAGCGACCTATGAAAGCCGCAGTAGGGGCCCCGGGTTCGCTTTGAAGCCGAGCGTGGAATCGAGGGGAACTTGAAGAACCCTTCGCCCTTGGCCTCCTCAAGTAGCACTGTCTGGGAGACATTAAGCGGCGTGTACTCCTGAAACTTTGGGGGATAGGGCTTTTGCCGTTCCGGTCCTCTTATCTTGTCCCTGGCCCTCTTTTTCTGGTCGGCTTGCTCTGCTCGGGGGAGGCTTGCGTTCACCTCGGACTCGAGCTGGACCTCGTGCTCGGTCCAGGCCTTTACCTTGGCCATGGTCTTAGGTTGCGCCAGTGCAAAAGAGCGTAACCACTCCTTGTGCCTAAGACCAGACCTTAGAGCTGTGATGACCGTTTCGTCCCGATGCTCTGGGACCTCGAGAAGAGCGTTGTAGAAACGGATGACGTAGGCCTTGAACGTCTCCCTGTCCCCGCTCTTGATCGTGAAGAGGTGGTCGACTGTGCGCTTCTGCTGCCTGTTCCCGACGAAGTGGCCGAGGAATTGTGTGGCCAGCTCGTCAAAGGTTGAGATCGAGCACGCTCGAGTCCTCGGAACCAGTCTCGCCCGGCACGGATGAGAGTGGCCGGGAAAGCTCGGCACTGGGCGGCATCGGAGTGGTCTTGGAGCTCATTCCCGCGGTGAACGCATCCAAGTGGTCCTTCGGGTCAGATTTGCCGTCGAAGAGGGAGACCTTTGGGGGCTTGTTGCGGGAGGAGACGTGGACGGCGAGCAGCTCCTCGGTGAACGGTTTTGTGAGCGAGTCGGCGGCATATTTAGCCCCGTCTCTTGAACGGTGACCTTCCCGATGCAGACTCTCGATCTTCTTCTCGAGGGCGTCGAGTCGGCCATGGTACACCGACGACTCGGCGCATTCTGATCCCAGGCCCCTGCTGTTGGCGGTCTGCGTCTGGCCTCGGCCGCAGTTTCTCTCAATGAGGTTTCTCAAATCCCCGGGTGAGGTGGCCCTTGAGCTTCCTTGACGAGCCCCGTCTGCATGGCCCCGTCGGAGGAGGGTATGTCAGTCATGCCTGGTGACAGGCGAGCTGACCGACATTTCCTCAGGAGGGACAGGCGTGCGAATGATCTCGGGGCAGGGCGCTCTAGCGACGGACCACGGTGTCGAGCTGTTGGGCGCCCAGCGGGTCGCAGAACGTACCGACCCGGGGGATCCGCGGTCGTAGGAGGCAGTGAGGCGGTGGTTGGCCATGCCGACATGGGCTGAGTCTTCTCTTCCCCCGTAGGGGTCCTGGTCCCGAGGGGGGAGCGACGACCTAGGGATTTTTCCCCACCGTTTGGACGCGGATGAGCACCTCCACGAAGGATGTGAGTCGTTCTATCCGGCCGGTGAGGGCGTTGATGGAATTCGACGGAGGAGGCTCGTCTGTGCCCCCGTTGAGAGGGAGGCAGCGGTTGGCGCTTGGATCGTCTTGATGATCGCTCGCCATTGGAGTGAGATCGGGAGGCGAACTTTTGTTTTTGTGGAATCTACGTTCCCACAGACGGCGCCAGCTGATGGAGGCTGGAATCTCCTTCAGATGTTGCTTCCCGTTGATCTGCGGATGGCTGCGATATGTGGCTGAGATTGGATCTGGAGGCTGTCGCTCCTGAAGCGTATGGATCTCAATGAGTTGAGATTGTGGTTGCCGAGTTACCTGCAAGGAAGTCTCGGGGTGGTTGTACCACCGAGGACCCTCCGACGATCAAGTTAGTCTAGAGATCCGAGCAGAGTAACGGCTTAGTGGAGTCGAATTGGCTTACCTGGACCGTCTGAAAGAGGGGTTAAAGTAGTGGTGGCAGCAGGTGCAGCAGGCGCGAGAATCACGCCGGCCGTTACGCTCCCGACACCACGCCCGCGTGATGAGCGGGACCTGCCATTAATGGCGAGACAGGCTTGTTAATGGAGGATCGTGGTGGGGTGGAACGTGAGATGTGGCCGGTGGAGATCTTGTGCATGGCGAGATTCGCGGCATGGAGGTTACGCCTGCAAGCGGTGCTGTTTGTCGGTCAATGAGACTGAGGAAGATGACCTCAGCGGGAGAGCTTGCGGACGAGTGGGAGAGCCGAGGTATCTAGTTTCTGCGGTAGCTCGGGAACGAGCTGTGAGGCCGAGTAGGCCAATCGTGCTGGGGCTCGGAGGCGGGCCAGCCTCGTCGGTAGGACAAGCATAGGAGCAGTCTGGTCGGCCCCTGTAGGTCCTTTCTTGCATGCTCTGGGACACGTCATCTGCCACGTGTCATGATCTGGGAGGTCACCGATATCGAGCATCATCAGTTACCACCGAGTGGAACTCTACAACACTAACGAGGCTGAAGAAATGGTGGAGGATCTTTGTCTACAGGGATAGCTCTAGTGATAAGGACTTAGGTGTTAAATCTCAGTTGCTAATAAAATTATAATATACCAATCATACTATTGGATCTGCTGTCATGTGGATTTTTTGATACTTGCTGATAAATTTCTAAAAGACTTGTCTTATTCAACATATGCTTGATCTGGTGATGATTTGTAAAGATAGCACATTGCTCTAAACTTAGGGTTAACAACAGATTGTGATGGAGGCTGGGATCTCCCTTAGATGTTGTCCTCCGTCGATATGGTAGCGAGTGGTTTTGAGCGGCTGAGATTTGTTTGGGAGTTATCGAGTGTGTGGATCTTAATGGGTTATTGGAAGTTGCTGAGACCAAGCTACCTGCAAGGGAAGTCCCGAAGTGGGAAACCACCGTAGGACCCTCCGGCGATCAAGTTAGTACCGGAAAATAAGAGCAGCGTAGCGGCCTATTGGAATGAGTTTGAGTTATCTGAGTCGTCTAAAAGAGGGGTTTATATAGTGGTCGCGTGGAGCTAGCCGGCGTGAGATCCTCGTCATCAGTTACGCCCCTGTGTTATCCCCGCATTAATGGTGGGATACGCCCATTAATAAAAGGACGCGGAACATGGGACGGCGGATATCTCGCCCTGGCGAGATACGTAGAGCCGTTGCGGGGGCGCTTGGGCTCTACACTCTCGATTGATCGGAGAAGCCGAAGAAGCTCGGCCTGTCAAGAGGCTCGGAGACGAGCCGGGAGGCCGAGGAAGCTCGGCCCGTCAGATGGCTCGAAGACGAGCCGGAAGGACGAGGAAGCTCAGGCCTTGCAACAGCTCGGAGACGAGCAGGGAGGCTGAGGAAGCTCGGTTGTAGTATTGCTCAAACGTGAGCTGATGGTTGTTTGCTAGGTGAATATGGAAGGTACTCAGGGAGGTCTCCGAAAGGTCGGATGCATCCTCGGAGACGAAGTCCCGAGGAACATCCCCAATGCATCTTATTTATTCCACCTCCGTAGCCCCCAGGACACGTCATCCGCCACGTGTCGTAATCTGAGGAATTCCTACTTATGAGCATCATCATTAGCCCCCACTCTCATTACGACCTATTTATGGGTCGGGTCGAGAATGGCCTGCTAGATTTTCTCTGCTCAGCTTAGTGCCGAGAATTCTTCATGGTGGATTGTCTGGGAAAGACATGGCGTTTGGCGGTTGCGTCATTTCAATTTTTGAGTCCCCGTGGCGTCTCACCGCGCACCTAAGTTTTCGCGCATATCCCTGATGATGTCAGCGGATCGGTGAAATGATTACGTTTTAAAGAGGGGGCGTTGTTTCACTCGATCGTCTGTTAGGCTACGGGCCACATGTCCGATGTTGGTTGGCGGGCGCGACAAGCTGTCTCTGACCCTGCAATGAAGAGACATCCCCAATGGTCGACCGCCACGTGGAGCCTCGACGGCCGTTAGGTGCGACGCTTCGTTTTGGCGGGAATCGATCTGGGCCATAGGATGCTCTCTTTGGGGGTGTATATATAAGAGGGGACCATCCTAAGGCCAACACTTTGCCTTAATTCTCTTTCGTTGTTTGAAGATTACTCGGCGCACCTCCGCTTAGATCGGAACTTCTGTTGAATTTTTCTCGGCGGGTCCATTTATTTGAATCAGGTTAGATGTCTTCCTCCGAGGAGTCTATAGATGTAGTAGGGGTAGAGTTGGACGATAAGGCTCCAGTTGTTGGGGCTGAGTCCAGTGGGTCTTCCTCCTCTTCGGCTTCAGATAGCCAAGAGGAGTGTTTTCTGCGTCAGGCTCGTCCCTAGAGTCAGGGCTGCCCTTATCACTCGCCGTCGGGCAGCAATAAGGGCTCCCAAGGTGCGCATCGGGACACCCACGATGCGCCCTCCGTCTTGAATCGTCTGAACGAGCTTTCCAACATCCGGACTCGATTCCATATCCCCTCTATGTCGGGATCTAGTTCTTGCTCACGGAACAAAGTGCTACACAGAACAAAGTGCCATGCCAATTGTCATGCCAAGGGGGTGGGACCACCTCTAGAATCTGTGGGGGGCACCTCTTGAGTCTCTGGAACCCACAGTAGAACAATTGGGAATCTTCGGAACACATTCCGAAAGAGGACCGAACTGCATTATAAATGTAATGTATCACCCTCAATTACAAAGGCATCTTTTAGATGAATCGGCACTACAGGAGCTTGAGAACTCCGTAGTTAAGCGTGCTCGGACCAGAGAAGTCTTGGGATGGGTGAACTCCTGGGAAGTGGCGCCTGGTCGGGTCCGGTTCGCTTTAATGGGCAAAACCGTGCAGTTTCGGCCAGAGCGGACAATACCATCTGTACTAGGGCGTGAGGCTTTATATTTATGGTGGCCCATGCAGGTTCCTCAGTAGTAGGTCTGTGGTTCAAGGAAGAACCATTGTTCAAATGTGGGGAGAATGTCGGGACCCGGTTCTTGCTCACGGAACAAACTGACACACGGAACAAAGTACCACGCCAATTGTCATGCCAAGAAAGCGGGGGGCACCTCTTGAATCTGTATAGGCCACCTCTTGAGTCCCGGGGATCCACTGTAGAACAATGGGGAATTTTTGAAACACATTCCGAAGAGGACAGAGCTGCATTATAAATGTAATGATACCACCCTCAATTATAGAGGCGCTTTTTAAATGAATCGGCACTACAGGAGCTTGAGAACTCCGTAGTTAAGTGTGCTCGAACCAGGGAAGTCTTGGGATGGGTGACCTCCTGGGAAGTGGCCCCTGGTCGGGTCCGGTCCCCTTTAAAGAGCAAAACCGTGCGGTCCGGCCAGAGCGGACAATACCATCTGTACTGGGGTGTGTGACGTTACACTCTAGCTATTCACTCCGTTTAGCCAGAAAGGGTGAGCGGGCAGACCGGGTGCAGGGCAAGGAGATTTCTCTTCTCACCCGAGGTTCGTGCGGTGCTTTATTGCTTCCTTCTTGCCTCGGACCAGCTAGCGTCGAACTCATGAAGGATCCTCCTCAGGTTTCTAGTCCGTTTAAACCTTGATCGGATTCCCTTCAGTTTGGCCATCCTCTTGTCTTTTCTTTGTTATAAAAATCACCCCGGTACCAGTAAGGAAGAGCCGAGCTGGGTCTACTTTTCGTTTAAAAAACGTAAGGATGGGGCGGCCGGGTCGAGAGTAGTGGTCGTCCCTTCTTCCATCTATGAATGGAAGGAGAAGTACGTCTTCGTCGGGCCACCGGAAGGCGAGAATTGGCCTGTGGCCACACAGTGGCACAGGGCCGACAGCCTTGTTGGGTATAATGTAACACCCTAGTTCATTTATACCAGTTCTAGTCAAGTATTTCTTTATTTTTGGTAGTTTCTTGGTTTACTGTGTTTTGGGTGCGAATAGTATTTTGACATCTGTATTTGCATCCGACCCGACCCACATGCTTGAAACCTGTCTTAATTCATGTTTATGATTTATCCTGACTTGATACGTGGACTCGTGCACTTTCATTTGCATACTAGCATTTTACCTGGCAGCTGCATTTTTATATAATATTTAAGTCACATAAAATAGTTTAAAAATATATTGCATGGCCTGCATGATACCCCTGACCCTGTGGTAGCATTCGCGTATCTTGTTCTCGTCCCGTTCAGTGAAACGGACTTGTTTGGATGGCTACGCGCACGTGTGTGCGTCCGTTCTTGGCGGTATGCATTTTCGTTACCCGGATATCTAACTTTAATTTTGGTCGACATGTATATTTTTCGTATTTTAAAACTGAATTTTAGACCCGACCCGGGCATGTATTGGACTATGTTTGTATTTACCAGAATATCAAATTTTATTTATATAATATTAATTTTATAAACTGATACAAATTAAAATTTAGTTAACTAATAAAAGATTTTTTTTAATTTAAATCTAAACTAATTTCCTAACAAACTAACAACCCATTTCTCTCTCTCTCCTTTGCATATATATATATATATATATATATATATATATATTTATATATATTTTATTTATTTATTTTTTCTTTCTTTATTTAATACACAGCCTCTTCTTCTTACTTCTTCTTCTTCTTTCTTCTTTCTTTTTCTTGATCTTGTTTCTTGATTCCGGTGATCACCGCCGGAGCAGTACTCGTTGCTAACGATCCGAGTGATCCAGTGAACGTACCTTGCCTGTGTGATCACTTTCTTGCCTTGCTTGGACCCATCCCGCATGCCGCGTGTGCGTTGCGACGATTTACTGACGTCGAACGTGCCGTGCGTATCTGTCGCGTGATTTGATCGAGGCAAGTTAATCTTGCTACATGCTATACTACAATATATTGCACACATATGAATAATAACATTACTTATTGTTTAATTATGCATCCCACATTACCATTTTACTATTTTACTATCTTCGGACATCCGTGTGCATCCATATCACTATTTACATATTTAGTCTCATGCTAATTCATCTTGCTACATGCTAGGGGTATTATTATGCATCCATATGAGTAAAATATTACCCGTTTATCGCATTATACATCCATATTAAAGTTTTACCGTTTTCGGATACCCGTTTGCACCCATATCATTTAAAATATATATAACTGCATCTATAAATCATATTAATTCATATTATTATTGTAGTAACATCTCATGCTTAATAATGTGCATCCCACTTAGTCTTGGAACTGTAAATGTAACCCTAATCGATGTTTGTGCATCCATACCATTAATTATATATCTATTTGCATTTCATGTCACGTTATTTCATGTTACTGCTACATTAACACCCCATGCTAGAAAATGTGCATCCTACATAGTAATGGAGCTATAGTCGCAATCCTTAATAGTTATTCTTGCATCCATGTTTATTTGTGTATCCATACCATTAATTCTGCATAATTAGTTGCATCCCATATTACATTAACTCATATTATTAATACATTAGTACCCCATGCTTGATATTTTGCATCCTACTTAGTCATGATGTAACCCCTGATAGATATTTATGCATCCATGTTTTTATCATACATCCGTACTTTTACCCTGATTCCATACTTGCTACATCTTACTGTTGGGCACCCATTTGTTACACTGTATACTACTTGACATGACCTGATACACCACTACTTGACATGACTTGATACATGTACACTACCTGACATAACCTGATACACCACTACCTGACATGACTTGATACATGTACACTACCTGACATGACCTGATATATCACTACTTGACATGTTACCTGATCCTGTTTCTAATGCCGACAATCCTGACATGTTGTCCCGATGGACATATCCCGTTGTCTGTATAGACAAACATGTTCCTGCTTGATCCTATGTTGGCATTAGCTTCAGATTTATCAATACCTGATTTGAACACATAACTTGGGGGTATGGGGAAATCAAGAATGTAACTGAACGTAACTCGAAGGGCTATCATATTGTTTGCCGTTTTTCCGGGCGTTACGGAATACCTATTGTTTGCCATTTTTCCGGGCGTTACGGAATACATATTGTTTGTCGTTTTTCCGGGCGTTACGGAATAATCACCGATGGGTTACGATGAGGATTATATTAATTGATTTCGAAGACTTTAGAATAGATAACCCAGTAGCACAGTTTAGATTACTCACCGCACGTCACATGTGCTTATACCCTTCACTGTTTCTTATTCGTGTTACCGTTATACTTTTATTACTGTTCATACTCATGCCTGCATGACTTGTTACCCCCTGATTATATTATTATTGATATTATGACGTACTGACGTCTGGGTTTTGCATGGCCCAGATCCTCTACCTTTGTCGCAGGATGATCAGGAGTATTTCCGCCGTCAGGCCGAGCAATGAGGATCCTGTTAGTATCCAGTTAGTTTAGTTATTTCCGTGCCTTCCAGATTGTTATTGTTATTTGGATTTATTTCTTCCGCATATTATTTCTTGACTCGTTTATTCTGGCTCATGGACATGTACTAGAAAGTTTATTTTATTTCTACTGCTCTTGATATCTCTAGACAGCCGTAATGTGACTGTGGAGGGATGTTTCCTACCCACAAGTAGCATGGTTGGCTCTGTCACGTGCCAATCTTAGCGCACTCTGGGCAGCAGGGCATGACACTCTTCGACCGAGGGACGTGGTTCGGGGCCCTGCACTGTCGTTCCTTCTTTAGCGGGAATAGTGTATTCGACAACGAAATCTGCTAAGATCTGTGCTTTGATGGCTTGTCTGGGACGATATTTGATATCGAATTGAGACAATTCCCACCTCCATTTCTCCAGACGACCTGACAACTCGGGGGAGGCGAGAATAGACCCTAAAGGTCGCTCGGTGAAGATGAGGATTGTGTGCTCTTGGAAATAGTGTCAAAAGTTTTCTAGAGGCGACAACAAGTGCCAGGACTATTTTCTCTATGGCCGAGTATCTTGTTTCTGCATCCTTGAAAACATGCCTCACATAGTAGACCGGCCTCTGTATGCCTTCGTATTCTCTGACAAGCACCGAGCCTGCAGCTTGGTCGGAGACTGTAGGGTGTTTTTCGTCACCCCATTGAGATGGGAGTACGCGCGCGCTTGTCAGGCGCATTACAGATTCCCCCTGCCTAAGGTGGGCCGGGGTTTATTGATTGTGGGGATCCGAATCTCCGGCAGCCGCGGACTAAGCTGCCGTTAATTACCCCTCGCATTTGGAGCGAGGGAACCTCCGATTGACGGGTTAAACTGGTCATGCGAACTCAATGTGCAGTGTACGTGTGTTGTGTTTTGGAGGGGGTTATGGATATATCGGGAGCCACGCAGAGTTTTTACGGGGGTCCCGCTACCCGGATAGCGGGCTGGGGGTCAAGGGGGCTAGCAGCCCCCTTGCGGGGTTCGGGGCAGCGCCCCGGCCCGAAAATTTTTTTGGAGGGGAAGAATGTTGCGGAGTATGTATATGTGTGAGTTTGTATACATATATATATGTATATGTATGTACATAAAAAGAGGGGGGAAAGGCATCCAAGGGATGCATGGGGCCAGCGCCTTGAGCGCTGTGCGCTTAGGTGCTGTGCGCTCAGGCGCGCGCGCGCCACGTGTCGGCACGCGGGCGCTTTGCGCACTTGCGCTGCGCGCTGGAGCGCAAGCGCGCGCGCCACGTGTCGGCACGCGGGCGCTTTGCGCATGAGCGCTGCGCGCCGGCGAGGATAAGAGGCTTTTAGCCTCGAAAAAAGATTTCTCAAAAGAGAAATCAGAGGAGTTGGACTCCTGAATGTGTTTTGGGGTTAATGGAAGGGGTTCTTCTTCTTCCTCCTGTTGTTTGCTGGATCTTGAAGATCAAGGGATGTGAAATGTCAAAATCTCTCTTTTTTGAGATCTGATGGCAGATCTGAGTTCCCCTTAATGGGTTTTGTGGTGGAAAACTATTTAGTTTTGAAAAAGGAAGAGTAAAACTCTTGATTTAATTCAAAAGAAAGAGGAAGGTTTTTGGAACCTTGGAGAAGGAGCGGGAGGCACAAAGAACCCTAGTTTTTGGGGGAATGAAAAGTGTTCTTATTATTCATCATCATGTTGCCTTATATAGGCTTACATATTTACATATAGCCCCTTGGGCTTTACAAAAATGGCATTTTAGCCATCCCATGGCTTATGTGCCATTTCATTTTTGCACATAAGCCATAGGCTTACAAAATATTGGCTTTGTGCCCATTTTGTTTACATTCATGCACAAAAATTACATAAAAATTATTTGTTATATGATTTTTGTTGTTGGCATGGAGGAGGCTGGCCGCGGGCTCGACTTGGGTATGGGCCCGCTTGACCTAGGCTTGGGCCCACCTGGCTTGGGGTTGACCTTGACTTTGACTCGGTCAACGGGGGTGTAAATTTTTACCCCAACAGAGACGACTATATATAATAATATCTTGTCGCCCTCGACCGGTCAGGTGAGTAGCGGGGGGGTCGCTAGGTGCGCCTTGAGTTGTTCGAAAGCGTTCTGGCATTCCTCAGACCATTCAAACTTAGGAATTTTCCTTAGGGCCTTGAAAAACGGGAGGCACTTCTCCTCGGATCTGGACATAAAGCGACTCAGGGTAGCCACCCTCCCCGAGAGGCGTATGATGTCGACATTACTCTTGGGCATTGCCATGTCGAGGACGGCGCTGATCTTTTCTGCGTTCCCTTCGATTCCTCGATGGGTAACCATGAACCCGAGGAACTTCCCACTAGTGACTCCGAATGCACACTTAGCTCAATTCAGCTTCATTTTGTACGTGCACAGGACGTTGAATGTCTCGCTGGGGTCTTTAGTGTGCCCGGCTCAGGAGACGAATTTTACGAGCATGTTGTCGACGTAGACTTCCATGTTTCTCCTAATCTGTGGTTTGAACAGTTTGTTGACCAGACGTTGATACGTGGGCCAGCATTCTTGAGTCCAAAGGGAATCATTTTGTAGCAGTATACCCCCCGATCCGTGGTGAAGGCGGTAAGTTCTTCGTTGGCCGGGTTCATCCATATCTGATTGTAACCGGAGAAAGCGTCCATAAAGCTCAGTATTTCGTAGCCAGCCGAACTGTCCACTAGTTGGTCTATTCGAGGAAGTGGATAGTTGTCTTTGGGGCAAGCTTTGTTCAAGTCCCTGAAATCGATGCACATGCGCCATGTCCCATTTGCCTTCTTGACCATGACCACGTTCACCAGCCAATCTGAGTAGTCCAGATTTGTGATGAAGTTGGCTGTGATCAATCGATCTACCTCGTCTTCTATCACCTTTTGTTTAACCGGCGCAAAGCTTCTCTTCTTTTGTCGGGCGGATGGGGCCTTCGGGTCGACCCCGAGCTTCTGGGAGATCACTTTAGGGTCGATACCGGGCATGTCCGCTGGCGTCCAAGCGAATACGTCTGAGTATCCTTAGAGGAAACGGATCAAGTCTTCATGGTGATCCCCTGTCAAGAGGGAGCCGATCTGTACTGTCCAGCCATCGACTCCTTCTATGAGGGGGACTTCCGTCAATGCTTCCACCGGGGCGTCTCAAATTTCCCTTTGGTCGTCACGTGTATCTAAGGATCCCTAAAAATCATGCACGTCCTCGAAATCGTCGCCCTACTCTCCGGCGGGGGATGTTGAGGAGAGGCAAATCTTGGCGGTTTACTGGTTCCCATAGGCCCAGCCTATCCCCTATTGATCCAAAGGGAATTTTATCGCAAGGTGATAAGTCGAAATTTGAGCCGGAGGGCGTTTAAGGTATAGTGTCCCAGGAGAATGTTATAAGATGAAAGGACCTTAGCGACGAGGAAGTTCACCGGTATGGTTCGCGTATTGCCTACTTCCCCAATATTGAGTAGGAGGGTGACCAACCCCTCGACCGGGACGGAGTGGTTTGTGAATCCAGAGAGGATATGGGAGGTCGGATGAAGGTCGGACGGTCCTTGTCCCATACGCTGGAAACAGTCGTAGAACGGGATATTTGCCGAGCCTCCTGAATCGACCAAAATTCTCTGGATCTCGTAACGGTGGACTCGGTCCGTTATCACAAGGAGGTCGTTGTGAGGAAGCGATATGCCGTGGAGATCTTCATCGGTGAAGATGATCGGTTCGTCCTTCCTGCACCTCTTACAGAGTGGATCGCTTACACCTTTGACTGGGAGCAGGCGGTGGTTCTCCCCGTTTTCCCGAGCTTGATCCGAGGTAACGACTATGATTTGCCCGATCGTTAATTCCCCAGGAGGAGTTTGGTCCATTTGCTCCCTCTCCGCCTGCCGCTTGTCCCGTAAGTATTTCGCCAGGTAGCCGGAGCAGATTAACTCCTCAATGTAGTAACGGAGTTGTTTGCAGTTTCTCAGTCGGGTGACCCTACGTCCTGTGGAAGGCGTAGTATGGGCCGCAGAGACGCTTGCCCATTCTTTGGGTAACTGGTAGGAGCTTAAAGAACCTTTCGCCCTTAGCTTTCTCCAGCAGCTCGGTCTGGGAAATGTTTAGAGGAGTGTACTCCTGGAACCTAGGGGAGTAAGGTTTCGGATGGTCGACTTTCTTTTTCTCCTCCTTGTCCCTTTTCTTTCAGTCCGTTTAGTCGGCTCAGGGCAGATTTGAGTTAACCTCCGACTCGAGTTGGATCTCTTGCTCGGTCCATGCTTTCACTTCGGCCATGGTCTTAGGTTGCGATAATACAATAGAGCGGAGCCACCCATTAGGCATAAGACCCGACCTCAGTGCGGTGATAACTATTTCATCGCGGTGCTCGGGGACCTCCAGGAGGGCATTGTAGAAGCGAGTGACATGCCCTTTGAAGGATTCTTTGTCTCCGCTCTTGAAAGTAAACATGTTATCAACCTTCCTTTTCTGTCGCCGGTTTCCGACGAAATGACCGAGAAATTAGGTAGCCAGCTCATCGAAGGTCGAGATGGAGCACGGAACGAGTCCTCGAAATACCTGGCCTCTTCGCCGGACAGGTGGCCATCTCATCGTATGCCTTCGATTTTCTTTTCGAGGGCTTCAAGCTGGTGGTGGTACCCCGAGGATTCTGTACAGTTAAAGTGGTGGCTACCCCCGCTCCGGGTCTGCGCGGTGGTGCGGCTTCGATTCCGCTCTATCAAATTTCTTAAATCCTCAGGAGATGCCCTTCTTGAGTAATCCCGACGTTCACCATTTGCGCGGCCTCAGCGGGAGTGGGGGTGTCGGTCATGCCTGGAAGCAGGCGAACTGACCGACATCTCCTCAGGGGATGAGAGCGCATGGCAGGCGTCAGAGCGACGGCCTATTCTCCCCTGAGATCAGGGTGTGGAGATGTCCAACGCCCAGTGGGTCATGGAATCATTCACCGCATGCGGGTCATGGTTGCCGGAGTCGGCACGCCGGCACTCAATGATGCTGAGATGAGCGTGAGTGATATCGAGGGCCTGATCTTGCCCATCTGTCCTTCTGCGGACGTCGTTATCCCAGGGACGGGGAACTATGGCTTGATGGGTAGGGCCCGTCGTTTGAATACGGACGAGCGCATCCACCATAGCTGTGAGTCTGTCGATTCGGGTGGATAAGGCGCTGATGACGTTGGGAGGGGGAGAAGAACTGCCCCCGCCTCCGTTATGGATAGTAGGACGGCTCGTATTGGGATCATCGTGGTTGTCGCTCGCCATCGGGTCGAAGGCGAAAGATCAACTTTATGGGTGGAGAGGCTTCTGAATAGGTTCCCACAGACGGCGCCAACTGATGGAGGCTGGGATATACCTCAAATGTTGTCCTCCGTCGATCTGATAGCGAGCGGTTTTGAGCAGTTGACATTTGTTTGGGAGTTGTCGAGCGTGTGGATCTCAATGGGTTATTGGAAGTTGCTGAGACCAAGCTACCTGCAAGGGAAGTCCTGGGGTGGGAAACCACCGTAGGACCCTCCGACGGTCAAGTTAGTACCGGCGAATAAGAGCAGCGTAGCAGCCTATTAGAATGAGTTCGAGGTACCTGAGTCATCTGAAAGAGGAGTTATACAGTGGTCACGTGGAGCGAGCCGGCACGAGATCCTCGCCGTCAGTTATGCCCTGTGTTATCCCCGCATTAATGGAAGGATACGCCCATTAATGGGAGGACGCACCAGCGTGGGACGCGGAATGTGGGGCGGCGGATATCTCGCCCTGGCAAGATACATAGAGCCATTGCGGGGGCGCCTGGGATCTGCGAACTATATTGATCGAAGAAGATGAGAAAGCTCGGCCTGTCAGGAGGCTCGGAGATGAGCCGGGAGACCAAGGAAGCTCGGCCTGTCAGATGGCTCGGAGACGATCCGAGAGGCCGAGGAAGCTTAGGCCTTGCAACAGCTCGGAGACGAGCAGGGAGGCCTAGGAAGCTCGGTTGTAGCATTGCTCAAAGGTGAGCTGATGGATGTTTGTTAGGTGAATATGGAAGGTACTCATGGAGGTTTCCGAAAGGTCGGATGCATCCTCGGAGACGAAGTTCCGAGAAACATCCTTAATGCATCTTATTTATTCCACCTCCATAGCCCTCGGGACACGTTGTCCGCCACGTGTAGTAATCTGAGAAATTCTTACTTGTGACCATCATCAGGTTGGGTTCATATTCAATCCCCTCTGATGATAAGATCGTCACCTAATCATTATCGAATATAAAATAAAGATCATACATTTACTCTTAATTTGTATTTTGCTGATAATGGCTGAGCTCTTTGTCTGTGATTGACTGCAGGCTTAAAACATAAGCTAGTGCCATTAGGCTGTATTCTTATCCCTAATAGAGAGCTTGTAATATCTAACATCGCATACCCACATTAGTTTACAAACTTTGAGTACCGATTTTATATGTATAAATGAATTTGAGAGTTAATTCTTTTTTAACATGGGACCCATGTTACCATAAATCATTAAACCATTAGCATTTTGCGATTAGGAAAGCTTGTTCCCAATCGAGGAACAATAGCAATCCGGATATGAAAAATAGTCTTTCCAATTAAAAATGAGCATAAAGTCGGCTTTGTATTAATAGAGCTATGTTTTCTATTATGTATAAGTATATCGAAAAAATTAAATTATATATATGTATATGTAGATGATACATGCATACATATACACATAATATACAAACAATACAAAAAACACTCTATATTCTAGAGCTATGTGTAGGGTGTTTTTCGTCACCCCATTGAGATGGGAATACGCGCACGCTTGTCAGGCGTACTACAGATTCCCCCTGCGTAGGGTAGGCGGGGGTTTATTGATCGTGGGGATCCGAATCTCCGGCAGCCGCGGACTAAGCTGCCGTTAATTACCCCTCGCCTTTGGAGCGAGAGAACCTCCGATTAACGGGTTAAACTGGTCATGCGAACTCAATGTGCAGTGTTGTATTTTAAAGGGTTTTTGGATATATCGGGGAGGCCCGCAGAGTTTTTATGGGGGTCCCGCTACCCGGATAGCGAGTTGAGGGTCAAGGGGGCTAGCAGCCCCCTTACGGGGTGCCGGGCAGCGTCCCGTTAGAAATTTTTTCTAACGGGGGAGGTATTTTTAGTGTGGAGTATGTGTGTGTGTGCGTATATATATATATATATATATATATAAGGGAAAAGGGGCATCCAAAGGATGCGTGGGAGAAAGCGCCACGGCGCTAGCGCTTCACGTGCCAGGCACGTGGGCGCTCGGGCGCTCGTGCTTTGGGCGCCAGCGCCTCATGTGCCAGGCATGTGGGTGCTCGGGCACTAGCGCTTTGGGCGCTAGCGCTTTGGGCGCTAGCGTCTTGAGCGCCAAGGCGCTAGCGCTTTGGGCGCTAGCGCCTCATGTGCCAGGCACGTGGGCGCTCGAGCGCTAGCGCTTTGGGCGCTAGCGCCTCACGTGCCAGGCATGTGGGCACTCGGGCGCTCGCGAGGCAAAAGGGACTTGGTCCCTGCAATGCGAGTTGTGCTCCCAAAAAGGAACATTTATTATTTTGTGTATATATATATATATATATGAGGAGTTAAACTCTTAGGATATTTTGAAGCTGGTGAAGGGGGATTCTCCCCCTGGAGCCCTGGATCTTCCCCAAAATGGGGTCTTTGGAGATGGGTTTCCTTCTTCCTCCTTTGTTGGCTGGTCTTGGATAACAAGGGGGTGAGATTTTAAAAATCTCTCCTTTTCAAGATCTGATGGAAGATCCAAGCTCCCCTTTGTGGGCTTTGTGGTGAATAACTATTTAGTTTTGGAAAAGGAAGAGTAAAACTCTTGATTTAATTTAAAAGAAAGAAGAAGGTTTTAGAACCTTGAGGAAGGAGAAAGAGGCGCAGGCCCTAATTTTTTAGAATGAAAAAGTTGTATCTCTTATTCATCATCAAGTTGCCTTATATAGGCTTATATATTTACATATAGCCCCTTGGGCTTTACAAAATAGCATTTTGCCCATCTCATGGCTCATGTGCCATTTCTTTTTGCACATAAGTTATGGGCTTTACAAAAATTTGGCTTTATGCCCATTTTGATTACATTCATGTACAAAAAATTACATCAAAATTATTTGTTACATGATTTTTATGTTGGCATGGGGAGGCTGGCCGCGGGCTCGACTTGGGCATGAGCCCGCTTGACCTGGGCTTGGGGTTGACCTTGACTTGGTCAACCGGGGTGCAATTTTCGACCCCAACAAAGTGCCCCCCATCAATAAATGCACACCACATATATGGGTCGTGTGCATGAAATTGATGGATCTTGAAACTGGAGTTCGAGGTGGAACATCATTCCGGGGGCGGAGCATCCCTTGGGGAGTATGATTCCCGGGGATCGGAACATCATTCTGATTTGCGGGGCATAATTCCATGGTCGGAGTATCATTCTGATAAGCGGAGCATGATTCCCAAAGGTCGGAGCATAATTCCGAGGATCGGAGCATCATTCCGGAGAGCGGAGCATGATTCTGGGGATCAGACCATCATTCCAAAGAGCGGAGCATGATTCCAGGGATCGGAGTATCATTACGAAGATCGGAGCATGATTCCGGGGATCGGAGCATCATTCCGAAGAGCGGAGCATGATTCCAAGAATCGGAGCATCATTCTGAAGAGCGAAGCATCATTCCGATGAGCGGAGCATCATTCCAGGGATCGGAGCATCATTCCGAAGATCGGAGCATCATTCCGCAGAGCGGAGCATGATTCCAAAGGGTCGGAGCATAATTCCGAGGATCGGAGCATCATTCCGGAGAGCGGAGCATGATTCCAGGGATCGGAGCATAATTCCGATAAGCGGAGCATGATTCCAAAGGGTCAGAGCATAATTCCGAGGAGCGGAGCATGATTCCAGGGATCGGAGCATTATTCCGAAGAGCGGAGTGTGATTCCAGGGATCGGAGCATCATTCCGAGGAGCGGAGCATAATTCCGAGGGTCAGAGCACAATTCCGAGGATCGGAGCATCATTCCAAGGATCGGAGCATCATTCCGAAGAGCGGATCATGATTCCAAGGATCGGAGCATAATTCCGAAGAGCGTAGCATAATTCCGAAGAGTGGCAGACATTCTGACCGAAGTATAATTTCGATGCAGAGGTTGATTCCCAGACGAAGCATAATTCCGACAGGGAAGGAAGGTACTCCGAGGCGAAGTATGATTCCGACACGGGGTATACTCTGAGACGAAGCATGATTCCGACGCAGAGCTTGCTGGTTGACTTGATTCCGAGGCAGAGCTTAATTCCGACGAGGAGGTCGCTGGTTGATTCCGAGCCGAAGCATAATTCCGACAGGGAAGGTAGATATCGTGAGGCGAAGCATGATTTCGACACGGGGTAAATTCTGTGACGAAGCATGATTCCGCCGCAGAGGTTTTTGGTTTGATTTGATTTAGATTGACATCAGCATCGCTATACTGGAATATGGTACCAGGAGCGAATCATCATTTTCCATGAGTGGATTTAGGGATTTTGGTTTTGGTCGGCATCAGCACCACTACACTGGAATATGGTACCAGGAGCGAATCATCATTTGCATTCCCCTGTTAGGAAGCGATGGTTTAGGAGACAGTTTAGATCCCTATCACCTAAGGCTTTTCAATTTTATGCGTAAGGGTCCCATAAAAGCATTTTCTCCCTACGAGTCGTAAGGATCCCGTAGGTGCATTTTCTCCTTAGGAGTCGTGAGGACCCCCAAGTGTGTTTTTCCTTTGTGAGTCGTAAGGATCCCACGAAGGTTTGTTCTCCTCATGTATCGTGAGAACACATGAGTGGGTCTTCCCAATGGAGCATAATTCCAAGGGCGGAGACCGACCGCTGGACTGGTGATTGCAGTGGGACATGAGTGTGATGAGAATTATTTGAGCCCGTGGATTGTATACGGTAGTCAATTTAGGGACTAACCGTAGGGCCGCAATTTGAATTTTTGTTGGCATCTGCATCGCTGCACTGGAATATGGTACCAGGAGCGACTCATCATTCGCCGTTTTTTTGCTCTATCATTTTAGCTTTTCTTATCACGAAGGTCGCGATTGCCCTATCATTTCATCTTTTTATTCGCGGTTGCCCCATCATTTCGGCTTTATTTTTCATCTTTATTTTACTCGCTAATTTTTATTGCGAGTTCTCCCATCATTTCGGTCTTTTATTTATATATATATATACATATATATATATATATATACATATATATTTCTTTTTATTTACACACTTTTACATCCCCAATTTAATGACTTAGAGGTTGATTATTCCCAGTTTAATGATATGGTGGTCTGCTGTTTTGTATGAAGTTGGCGGTCGCAACTTGACTGCTTGCCAACACGTCTTTAGAAAGTTCTATCTCTCCTGCCTTGTATTGCTTTTCGACCCAATCTTTGAAGACGAAGCAGTCCTCAATGGCATGACCTATCACTCTGTGATAGGGAAAGTATTTGGGGTCATCGGTCATATTCTCTTCTTGCGGTCTTTTTTATTCTGGCAATTATAGACCGTTTCTTAAGGCATCTTTGAATATTTTACGGATTTTGTCCCTTCTGAAGGAATAGACCTTATCTAGCTTCTCTTTGAGTGGAGATTCTCCTCCCTTTCCGAACACTGACTTCCGAGGCTGGTTGGCATTAGGCCCGCTCATTCCTTGCTTATTTCGGTTAGCCGAAGTGTTAAAAGATTCAGAATCGTCGGAATTTCCGCCTTGCGATTATCATCCTTTCGGTTTCTCCAGGACCTATTGTTATTTTGGGAATCCGAGGAGGACTCCTTCTTTGAGTGCTCCAACATCTAAACTTTCCTGATCATCTCTTGGAATGTTTTGAGCCCCGCGGTGCATAGAAACGGGACCATCCAATTGTTGAGATTTCCGACGAGGAGACTGACAGATTGGTCCTTGTTCCCCTCCGAAAGACGGCGCCGACATGGACTGTCTTGCCTGAGGTTCGGGGCAGATGCTAATAGGTGCTATCCGTCCACCTCTCCGAAGATGCCAAGTTGATTTATGGCACCGTGTATCGGAGGTTTAGAAGGATGCGGCCGATGTAGCAGACTTCGTCAGATTCCCCCTCGCTTGAGGGATTTTTGATTGTGGGGACGCTCTTCCCTGCAGGCGCAAGCCCCTGCAGTTAATTATGCTACCGCATCGCGGTAACAACTTTCTCCTTCTCCAGCTGGTCACTTCGTGTCGTGGGTGTTTGTTTTGTTTGTGGTTGCCCGTGGATTGTATACGGAGACTGATTTATGTCGTCGCCCGTAGGACGTGGATTAGTCCAAATCCGTGTTTTCTTAGATTTGGGTTTGGGGTTTTGGTTTGAGGATACGTTAGCCATATTGGAGGCTAAGATCAACTCAAACGTTTGTTAAGGATACGTTAGTCCAGTTTGAGACTAAGATCAACTTAACGGGATCGTTTAGATCCGACAAAAGAGCAATTGGCTTTAATGTTCCAGTTTAGGGACCTAGTGGTCCATTAAATGTATGGTCGTCGGGACCCATCACCTCTCTGATGACGTTGAAGGATTACAACGACAGATGTCAGAGGAGTTCAGAGATGTACCCTTGAACCAAAGTTGCTTAGGGGATCTATAGTCCAATTTGGGACCAAAGTCTGTTTGAAAGTTTAAGGATACGTTAGCCGTATTTGAGGCTAAGATCAACTTAAACGGTTGTTAAAGATACGTTAGTCCAGTTTGGGACTAAGATCGACTTAACGGGATCGTTTAGATCCGACAAAAGAGCAATTGGCTCTATTGTTCCAGTTTAGGGACATAGGGGTCCATTGCCAGTTTAAGGACATGAGGGTCCAATACCAGTTTAAGGACATAGTGGTCCATGTTCCAGTTTAGGGACGTGGTGGTCCATTGGTAGTTTAAGGACGCATAAGTCCATGGGTTTAAAGACCCCACAGTCCATATGGGTGTGTTTAAGGACGCATTAGTCCGTTAGCTTAAGGACGCATAAGTCCGCGGGTTTAAGGACCCCACAGTCCGTATCTTAGTTTAAGGACGCATAAGTCCATGAGTTTAAGGACCCCACAGTCCGTGTTGATGTGTGGTTGTCGGGACCCGTCACCTCTCTGAAGACGTTGAAGGATTACAACGACAAATATCAGAGGAGTTCAGAGATGTACCCTTGAACCAATGAGTTGGTTGAAAGAGCAGATGTGCTCAGTTCAAGATGATTTGAGGACTTATGGCCAGTTTGGGCTAAGTCCAACTATGTTTGAAATATTGGCCCTCTGTTGGTCCATTGAAGAAGAGGCTTTGCCTCTAAAAACTTAGCCAATTGGGCTAAAGCTAGTGTTAAACACTACAGACCAACAGTGTTGAACACTGGGAATAAGATTAACAAATTAGTGTTAAACACTAAAAGATAATCAGTGTTAGCAACAGGGCTTTCAAATTAGTGTTAACACAAAAGCAAATCGATGTTAAACACCGATAGCAGAGATTTCAAACTAGTGTTAAACACTAAAGCAAATCAGTGTTAAACACCGGGAACAGAGTTTTCCAATTAGTGTTAATAACTAAGAAAATCAGTGTTAAACACTGCAAATGGAGTTTTCCAATTAGTGTTAAACACTAAGGAGGGAGGGGTCACGTGCGGACACGTGAGAGCGCCCTGATTTCCCTTATTTTATTCTGCAGGTAAGTGTTTAACACTTTTAATTCTGACGGCCATCACGTGTGAGCACGTGATGGAGGCCCCCGCTCTGGTCTGTTAGAATGCTCATTAGGGGTCACGTGGTAACACGTGAGGGCGCCCTAAATATGGAGCCAGATCTCCTTTTGGTTTATCCTCAAATCTGCGAACAAGTGTTAAACACTTTTCGTCTTTATTTTAGAGCATCACGTGTTGGCACGTGATGGGGGTTTATGCATCGATAATTACAGCACTTGCTGAGGGGTCACGTGGGGACACGTGAGAGCGCCCAAAGCTTCTTTTCTTTTCTTTTGCCATTAAGTGTTAAACACTTTCATTTTTATTTTAGAGCATCACGTGTTGGCACGTGATGGGGATCTGTGCGCCAATTGTTAAAGCATTTGCTGAGGGGTCACGTGATACCACGTGAGAGCGCCCAAAGCCTTTATTTCTTTTGCTTTTTCTTTCTGCGTTCTGGGAGTCACGTGGGAGCACGTGAGGTGATACTTCAAAGTTCTTTGCAGGGGATCTTTTCAAGGGTCACGTGGGGGCACGTGACCCTAGTTCTTTTCATGAACAGAGATCTTTTAAGAATTGAATTCTTTGTAGGGTTAAACCCTAATTATGATTTTGGAGGAATTAAATTCCTATCGTGAAAGAATTAAATTCTTATTTAGGATAAAACCTTGATTTCTTTTCAAAGGAATTAAATTCCCAGATATGTAAAAGAATTAAATTCTTGATTAGGGTTATACCCTAGTTTTGTTTTAGGAGAATTAATTCTCAAAACTCAATTCCCCTTCTAAGTTTAGGATCTGCATGGCAGGATCTCGACCCGATGAGAATTAAATTCTCAAGTTATGGGGAGATGTGCTCTGTGCAGATCTTCAACCAGAAGAAGAACTAAGTTCTTTTTTGTATAAGAGTTAAACTCTTGGATTTTGAGAATTAAATTCTATGTTTGAAGTTTATCTTTTTCCCTTTTCTCACCTAGGGTTTTCTTTGTTGAGAATTAAATTCTCCTTTCTTTTCTTCCCTCTTGAGAATTAAATTCTCCTCTCTCTGTTTTTCTCTCAAAAAAGTAGATCCCCCTTCTCTTCTCTTGGCTCCTATTTATAGGAGGAGGAAGAGAATCAATTTGTTTAGAAAATCTCTCATTGAAAGATTTGATTTGATTGTTGAGAGATTTGATTTATATTTATCATTAATCTGGGCCTTTAGATTGTTAAGTGAATTTTATTCACCATTGGATTTTAAATCCAAAGATATCCCTTTGTTATCTCGGTCAGATTTAGGGGGGAAATCTTTCCAAGTCCAAGATTATTCTATAAATTGGTGATTTTTAATCACCCTTGGATTTTTAATCCAACGGTTCCCCATGACCTTTTTCCATTTGGAAAGATTCAGAAACTTTTAGAATTTAATTCTATTAAATTATAATGCTTTTAAAGCCAGTCACGTGCTGGCACGTGACCTTTGGTCACGTGTGAGCACGTGACCCCCAATTGGGTTCCTTTCTCAGCCGCTTATTTATGTTTCAGTTTTAACCATCACGTGTCAACACGTGACCATTGGTCACGTGTAAGCACGTGATACTTCGTTGAGGTATTTTCTGACTTTTAGAATTAAATTCCATTCATTATTTTAGAGGCTTTAAAAGCCCATCACGTGTCTGCATGTGACCCATGGTCACGTGTGAGCACGTGATGCCCCATTGGGGTCTTTTCCGAGTTTTTATTATATCTTTTAGCTCCTCCAGCGGGTTCTTAAAAGCCCATCACGTGTGGACACGTAATTCCTCATAACTTTTGATCCCGGATGAATTACGAGGCCCATAATATATCAAATCGAAGGGTTTTTCGAGCCTCTTTCGATATCATCAAAATTTTTCTGTTTCTCATTCGGGAGTTTGTCAAAAAACAGCCCGAAAGATACTGGTTCGCATTTCCTTAAGCATATCGCTGCCATTTGATACCTTGGGCTCTTTTGCGCAGAAATTTTTGGCGGGAACAAATGCCCCCCACTACTTTGCCCACGTAAGCATATACGTGGGTGAAGTAGTGCAGAGTAATGCATAGTGTATGACCAGTTTCGGGTTGATATATTACTTTCAGAATCTTGATCTGAGAAGATAACGAGCGGACACAAGCGTCGTCATTTATCATTGACTCAAATCTGGACTCTTAAGAGATACAGTTCCAAACCCTTAACTCCATGAGCCGCACCCTTCTATCTCTTTATGTCTTACTCTGGCGGGAAGTAGTTTATATGCTCATGAGCTTCTCCATTTCAGTGGGATGTAGCTGTGGAAAGTGTGGCTCATAGATGGTCCATCTTGACCTCTTTGCAGGACAGTGATGGCTTAAGACTTTTCAACTTTATGAGCCGTGAGGGTCTCATAAAGACTTTTCTCCCTACGGATCGAGAGGATCTCGTAGGTGTATTTTCTCCTTAGGAGTCGTGAGGATTCCTAAGTGTGTTTTCTCTTATAAGTCGTAAGGATCTTATGAGAGAATTTTTCCCTCTTACGAGTCGAGAGGACCCGTAAGCGGTTGTTCCCCTCCTTGTCGAAATTCGACTTCGGAGAGTGAGACCCGTGGATAGTATGCAAGAGACCATTTTGGGCCGACTTGCAGGATCCCAGTGCTTAGGAAACAGGTTTTTTAATCCCTACTGCCTAAGGCTTTATCTCACGAGTCGAGACGAATCGAGAAGTTCTCGCAAAGACATCATTTTCCTCACGAGTCGAAACGAATCGAGCAGATCTCGCAAGAATATCCTAACGTCACAGTTAACCTCTGCTCTTTACGACAGAAGTCCGTTAGGGTCTGTGGTACTTAGGGTTTTGGCCGTCGTACCGTCGCATGAGCTGATGTATTCCTCGATTGGCAATCGTGCTGTTTGAGTAGCCCTGCGACTGCCGTGTCTCTGATCCCTTCGGGGGCTGGACAAGACGTCTTCAAGCAATCCTCCTTGGCAGTTTGACCGTCGGAAGAGCAAGCGCTAGGAATTTGCCATGCCGCTTTTTACTTGAGGTTAGGCTCATTTTAGAGAGCCCCGATGAGTCATAACCACTCCGCGCTGGTGTGGGATGATCTCCGATAGTCTTTCAGGCTTTATATGACTTGCCGTTAAGACCCTGAAGCTAGGAATTTGGCCTTTGCTTCGTTTGCTGGCATTGCGTCCTCTGTATCGAGACGAATGTCGTGGTTGTCTCTAGGTTGCTGGTGAACCGTCGAGGTTTGGAACTAGGGATTTTGTCGTTGCTCCTTTTGGTGATGTTGCGTCTGCTGTATCGAGACGAACGTCGAGGTGTGACCACTCCACGTGGGATGATCTCCGGTAGTCTTTCAGGCTTTATATGACTTGCCGTTAAGACCTTGAAGCTAGGAATTTGGCCTTCGCTTCGTTTGCTGGCATTGCGTCCTCTGTATCGAGACGAATGTTGCGGTTGTCTCTAGGTTGCTGGTGAACCGTCGAGGTTTGGAACCAGGGATTTTGCCGTGACTCCTTTCGGTGATGTTGCGTCTGCTGTGTCGAGACGAACGTCGAGGTGGTGATCACTCCATGTTGGTATGAGATGATCTCTGAATGTCTTTTCGGTTTTATATGACTTACCGTCAAGACATTGAAGCTAGGAATTTGGCCTTCGCTTCGTTTGCTTTGTCGCGTCCGAATCCTGCTGGGGGAAGAACGCTGGGGTGACATTTCATCTGCTGTATCGAAACGAACGTCAAGGTGGTGACCACTCCGTGCTGGTGTGGGATGATCTCCGATTGTCTTTCAGGATTTATATGACTTGCCGTCAAGACCCTGAAGCTAGGAATTTGGCCTTCGCTTCATTTGCTGGTATCGCGTCTGCTGTATCGAGACGAATGTCGCGGTGGTGATCACTCCATGTTGGTGTGAGGACCAGGATCCGCTCTGGATGTTTCCCACGGGATCGAAGAGTGACGTTGTCCGCGTTCCACATGACCAGGAATTTTGCTCTAGATGCTTCACACGGGTTCACTGCCGTGTTAGGCGAGGACTAGGCTCCGCTCTGGATGCTTTGCACGGGTTCACTTCCGTGCTCTGCGAGGACCAGGATCCGCTCTGGACGTTTTCCACGGGGTCAAAGAGTGACGTTATCCGCGTTCCACGTGACCGGGAATTTTGCTCTAGATGCTTCACACGGGTTCACTGCCGTGTTAGGCGAGGACTAGGCTCCGCTCTGGACGTTTTCCACGGGGTCAAAGAGTGACGTTATCCGCGTTCCACGTGACCAGGAATTTTGCTCTAGATGCTTCACACGGGTTCACTGCCGTGTTAGGCGAGGACTAGGCTCCGCTCTGGATGCTTCGCACGGGTTCACTACCGTGCTCTGCGAGGACCAGGATCCGCTCTGGACGTTTTCTACGGGGTCAAAGAGTGACGTTATCCGCGTTCCACGTGACCAGGAATTTTGCACTAGATGCTTCACACGGTTTCACTGCCGCGTTAGGCGAGGACTAGGCTCCGCTCTGGATGCTTCACACGGGTTCACTGCCGTGCTTTGCGAGGACCAGGATCCGCTCTGGACGTTTTCCACAGGGTCAAAGAGTGACGTTACCCGCGTTCCACGTGACCAGGAATTTTGCACTAGATGCTTCACACGGGTTCACTGCCGTGTTAGGAGAGGACTCGGCTCCGCTCTGGACGTTTTCCACGGGGTCAAAGAGTGACGTTATCCGCGTTCCACGTGACCAGGAATTTTGCACTATATGCTTCACACGGGTTCACTGCCGCGTTAGGCAAGGACTAGGCTCCGCTCTGGATGCTTCGCACGGGTTCACTGCCGTGTTCTGCGAGGACCAGGATCCGCTCTGGACGTTTTTCACGGGGTCAAAGAGTGACGTTATCCATGTTCCACGTGACCAGGAATTTTGTTGATTATATCCGCATTTCACGGAGTTGGGATTTGACTCTCTGTGGGAGTACATCGTCGAGTCATGGAACTGGGAGTTGCCGCTGTTCCGCTTTGCTTGATGATGTGTCCGCTGTGACGAGACGAGTGCTGAGGTGGAGCTGGGATTTTGCCATCACTCCGCTTTGCTGACCATGGGGTCTTTTATTAGCTTTGCATGTACATCCTGCTGGACTGCGAAGGAACGCCGTTGTTAACATTGCGTCTGCTGTAATGAGACGAATGCTAAGGTGGAGTTGGGATTTTGCCATCGCTCCGCTTGATAGTGTAACATCTGTGTCCTGCTGGAATGAGGAGGCACGCCGTTGTTGGTCTCCAGGCTGTAGATGTGGCCATTGAGATTTGGAACTAAGGACTTTGCCATGGTTCCGTTTCGTTGCGACTCTGAGGTCGATTGTTGACGTCACGTCTGCATCTGGCTGGAGTGAGGAGAAACGCCGTTGGTGATCTCTAAGTTGTCGATGTTGACGTCGAGACCCTGAAGCTCGGGATCTTCTTTTTGCTTCGTTTGTTGACATTATGTCTGGAATATTGCGATAAATGTCGAGATTGTCTCTAGGTTGTCTATTAACCGTCGAGATTTGGCTCCGCTTTCTGATGGAGCCTGTTGGGAAGGTATGGTTCCCTTTTTATCTGTGCCCCTGGATTGTATACAGGGATCGATGTGATTTCACCTGTAGGGCAAAAAGTTTCATTCTTACATTTTTTTTATTCTTTTCGCGATGCTCTATCATTTCAGCTTTTTATATCGCGAAAATCGCGATTGCCCAATCATTTCGGCTATTTTTCGCGGTGCCCAATCATTTCGGCTATTTTTCTTTTTACTCGCTGCTTTTTATTGCGAGTTGCCCAATCATTTCGGCTATTTTTCATGCATACATTTTTACTTGCTGATTTTGTTTGCAAGTTGCCCCATCATTTCGGCTATTTCGTATGCGTTTTTTTTTTTTTTTTGGCTCGCTGATTTTTTCTCGCGAGTGTGGAACTTGGAATCTGGTGTCAATCTCAGCATCAGCATCGCTGCGACTGGAATATAGCCAGGAGCGAATCATCATTTGCCATGAAAGGACTTGGAATTTGATACCGATTTAGGCATCAGTATCGCTGCAACTGGGATATTGCCAGGAGCGAATCATCATTTGCCTCTGTCGATGTTGAACAAAGGTGGCTTAGTAAACAGGGTTAAGGGTCCTGTCGGCTAAGGCTTTTGACTTCATGAGCCGTAAGGGTCTCACAAAGGTATTTCTCCCTACAAGTCGTGAGGATCTTGTAGGTGTGTTTTCTCCTTGGGAATCGTGAGGATTCCTAAGTGTATGTTCTCTTGTAAGTCGTAAGGATCTTACAAAAGGATTTTCTCCTTATAAGTCGAGAGGACTTACAAGTGTTGTTTGCTGTACAAGCATATCCCTAGTCACGGATGGAACTTTGTTAGGGAAATGTTTATTCGCGCCCGTGGATTGTATACAATGGTCAGTATTGAGCCACTTGTAGGGCACTATCGAAGGTTGTGAGGGTTGCTTAAGAACAGGTTCAGGTCTCTGTAACTTAAGACTTTCAAATCTTATGAGCCGTGAGGGTCCCATAAGAGAGTTCTCCTTACGAGTCGTGAGGATCTCGTAAGTGTAATTTCTCCTTAGGAATCGTGGGGATCCCTAAGTGTGTTGCTTCCTTTGTGAGTTGTAAGGATCTCACGCGGGTGGTTTCTCCTCACAAGGTCGAGAGGACCCTGTAAGTGTCTTTTAACGAGGTTGCACCCTTTCGGGTTTTCACAAAGACTCGCCGGTAGCCCTGCTGTTTTTACTCACGGAGCCTTTTTGGGTTTTCATCCGTGCCCATTTTGCTTGTGGACGTACCGTTTTTTTTTCTTTTTTTTTATTCCTTTTTCTTTTCTTTTCTTTTTTTTTTTTAAAAACGAGGTCGCGCCCTTTCGAGTTTTCACGAACACTCGCCGGTAGCCCTGCTATTTTTACTCACGGAGCCTTTTTGGGTTTTCATCCGTGCCCATTTTGCTTGTGGACATACCGTTTTTTTTTGTTTTTTTTTTTACCACGTCAGCCTGAAGATGCTGCGGGTTGGGAGTAGTTTAACGACATTTCGGTCATTTGCAAGTTTTAGGACATTGCGGTCCGCCGTTAGTTTAAGGACGTTTCGGTCCGCCGTCGCCGTATTTGAGACGCATCTCTAGTTTACTGACTTTTCGGTCTATGGGGCTTTCTCTATGAAAGAGCACGATGCCCCCGGCATGTCCATCTTTTTCGGAGCATGTGGTTGTGGCGGGCTTACTTTCCACTTTTCGGGCAGCGCGAACTTGCCCTGTAGGTACTGATCCTCGATCCATCCCTTAAAGACGAAGCAATCCTCGATCGGGTGACTTACCGCTTGGTGGTAAGGGCAATAATTGGGATCGTTGACATCGCCTGGTTGCAATGGACGTTTTGGACTCGGCAGATTGATGAGTCTGTTGCGCACTGCCAGCTCAAACAGTTTTCTCGTTTTATCCTGAGGAAATGAGTAAGGACGTCCCAGTCTTTCCTCGAGGGATGGGCGTGGTCGCACATTGTTCTGGCGAACAACCGGCTTTAAATGGCTCGGCTGTTGTTGAGTATTGGCGACGACGGTTGCTTTCCCTTTGTCCTTTTCATTCCAAGGCTCTGTCTTTGAAGGAGATGGTCTATGACCCATCTGGTCCATTTGGGCCAGCTTGTCAATCAAGGCCTGAAAAGTGGTCGACTTGAAGAACATCATGAATTGGGATATGGTCGCTTGAGGGTCGAGAGTACCCACGAACATGCCCACGGCAGGAGCTTCTTCTATGCGTTATTCGCATCTCGACCATAGGTTCCGCCACCGGATTGCATATTGCACCCACGTCTCTCCCGGCTTCACTCTGGCGTTGATCAGTGCCGTGATCGGGGTGCGCTCGCTAGCGCTTACAAATCTCTGTGTAAACAGCAGCTCCATCTCCGCAAATGTTTTAACAGAGTCGTTAGGTAGCTCCGAATACAATTCAAAGGCTGCTTCTGCTAAGCTGCCGATGAATTGACGTAGCAACAATTTGTCATCGCCTCCAGTATTGCCGCATAAGGCCCTGAATTGAGCGACATGCTGATGCGGATTCCCTGTCCCTTTATATACGTGGAACTTAGGGATCGTATATCCTGGCGGGTAACTGATTTGGTCATACCAGCTCGGATACGGTCGTCCGGTTCTAACAATTTGCCCAGCCGCTTCATTTGCCTGATGAACCTGGATCTGCTGAGCTATATATTCGTCTAGGTCAACTTTGGAGATTGCCTCCTCCTTGGCTGTTGATAGAGCCGGCGGAAGATTTGACGTTTCTCCCATGTCGTCTTCAAGGACGATCGGGGGATCTTCAGCAGGAGGGTCCGGCTATAAGATCATCCCTACCATATCTTGGAAGAGGAGCGCCATCTGTTTTATGTTAGCCGCTTGCTCTGCAGCTTGTTTGTCCTTCTTTTCGAGGACTCTGTGTAAAAAGTCAGCGTCGGTTTCTTGTTCTTGACGCTCATCCGAAGACGTTTCAGAGCTTTCTTTTGGCTCAGTGAGTGCAGCCATTGTAGTCATCATTTCCTGAAGCTTTTGTTGTTGCTCCTGGGCTTTCGTTACGGATCGGGTGAGCGGTCGGTGACCTGTCGATGCACGGCTTTCCTCTTTTCCAGAAGCCATATAAACAGTGTGCACCACCATGCCCCCAGATTTGGGGTGTTTGTGCTCGGCGCGTTTACGGTTCACCATGTTCACAAGGGCTTTTTGCGGCCTCCTTTTCTTTTGAGTGGTTGAAGTTGAGGGGGCCGTTGTAGTGGGCACCCAAGTAGCCGTTGCTTTTTGTGGCTTGACATGGGGATTTTCTTCCTGCCGAACCTTCATCTTTTTCTGTCGGCGGAGACAGTCTTGATCTATCACGGAGTTTTGGACTTGACACCAGACCTTGTAAATTTGAGAGGATAACCGTTGAGGAGGTTGCTCCGGCTTCTTCTCTGTAGCATTCTTCATAGGTGAAGGAAGTCTTTTCAGTACCGCAGTAGGAGAGTTTCTGCGCACCGTGTTCAGCAATTCAAAGCTGTTCCCGGTTGGAATAGCAGCACCGATCCCCACCGTTGGAGTTGGCGGAGTTATCCCAGAGGGGGAGTTGCCCCCAGCCTTCCTCACTCGGCGCCAGTGGCGACGTCGAGCATGTCGTGCGGATGAGATCACCTCCGTTGTTGGATAAGCTTCTTCATGCCCCCTCTGAGCAGGGAAAGCAGCTTTGAGGACCTCGCCTGGAGCAGCAACCGGAATGGCTAGCCTTATAAAAACTGACTTCTTGGAAGGAGGATCCTTTCCAATGATTTCGTCCGCTTGAGCCGGGATAGCTATCCGCTTTGGGATGGCAGCTTCGGGTATCGCGGGTTTGTAGACGTTCTGGCCCAGTCTGTTGAAAACTGAGGTATTGAAGCTGGGCGACCCGTTGAGAGGGGTCACGGCAGTGATAAGCCGATCAAAGACCGACTTCTTTGGGGCTTCTTGCAACGTCATTGTGGCATTGAAGCTCAACGGTGGGAGCATGGTCCCGAAGAATAATCCAGTAGTAGCCTGAGTTACCTGCTCCACTGGCATCTTGAAAAGGGAGGCCGCTTGGGGCCCATAAGTCACCCCTCCAGCAAGGACCGAGCGAGAGTTGCAGTTGCAGGCAGTGCAGTTTGAAGCCATTGATCTTCTGTTTTCTGCACGGAGAAAGGCACCAAATCTTAGTACCTTCAATCCACAGGCAACCACAGTAAACCGCGATTCGTTCGCGAACACGACACACGAAGTGTGGAGTGGAAAGAGGAAAAGGTCCCACCGGGCGTGCCAGAATCTGTTCCCCTCCGAAAGACGGCGCCGACATGGACTGTCTTGCCTGAGGTTCGGGGCAGATGCTAATAGGTGCTATCCGTCCACCTCTCCGAAGATGCCAAGTTGATTTATGGCACCGTGTATCGGAGGTTTAGAAGGATGCGGCCGATGTAGCAGACTTCGTCAGATTCCCCCTCGCTTGAGGGGTTTTTAATTGTGGGGACGCTCTTCCCTGCAGGCGCAAGCCCCTGCAGTTAATTACGCTACCGCATCGCGGTAACAACTTTCTCCTTCTCCAGCTGGTCACTTCGTGTCGTGGGTGTTTGTTTTGTTTGTGGTTGCCCGTGGATTGTATACGGAGACTGATTTATGTCGTCGCCCGTAGGACGTGGATTAGTCCAAATCCGTGTTTTCTTAGATTTGGGTTTGGGGTTTTGGTTTGAGGATACGTTAGCCATATTGGAGGCTAAGATCAACTCAAACGTTTGTTAAAGATACGTTAGTCCAGTTTGAGACTAAGATCAACTTAACGGGATCGTTTAGATCCGACAAAAGAGCAATTGGCTTTAATGTTCCAGTTTAGGGACCTAGTGGTCCATTAAATGTATGGTCGTCGGGACCCATCACCTCTCTGACGACGTTGAAGGATTACAACGACAGATGTCAGAGGAGTTCAGAGATGTACCCTTGAACCAAAGTTGCTTAGGGGATCTATAGTCCAATTTGGGACCAAAGTCTGTTTGAAAGTTTAAGGATACGTTAGCCGTATTTGAGGCTAAGATCAACTTAAACGGTTGTTAAAGATACGTTAGTCCAGTTTGGGACTAAGATCGACTTAACGGGATCGTTTAGATCCGACAAAAGAGCAATTGGCTCTATTGTTCCAGTTTAGGGACATAGGGGTCCATTGCCAGTTTAAGGACATGAGGGTCCAATACCAGTTTAAGGACATAGTGGTCTGTTCCCCTCCGAACGGCGGCCTGCGACGTTAGGACGTCACGTAGCCTGGGGTTCGGGGCAGATGCTATTTGGTTTTATCCGTCTATCTCTCCGAAGATGCCGAGTTGATTTACGGCACCGTATATCGGAGGTTTAGACGGACGCGGCCGATGTAGCAGACTTCATCAGATTCCCCGTCAGGGTGAGGGGTTTTTGATTGTGGGGACACTCTTCCCTGCAGGCGCAAGCCCCTGCAGTTAATTACGCTACCGCATCGCGGTAACAACTTTCTCCTTCTCCAGAATTTCACTTCGTGTCGTATGTGTTTGTTTTGTTTGTGGTTGCCCGTGGATTGTATACGGAGACTGAGTAATGCCGTCGCCCGTAGGACGTGGATTAGTCCAAATCCGTATTTACTTAGATTTGGGTTTGATGTTTTTAGTTTAAGGATGCATTAGTCGCGTTGCGACTAAGATCAACTTAAACATTCGTCAAGGATACGTTAGTCTTGCTTTGGACTAAGATCAACCTGACGTGGTGATTCATTTAATTTATGGCCATCGGGACTCATCACCTCTCTAACATCGTTGAAGGATTACAACGATAGGTGTCAGAGGAGCTCAGAGATGTACCCTTGAACCAAAGCTGATTGAGGGTTTTATAGTCCATTTAAGTGCTTAAGGATACGTTAGCCGTATTTGGGGCTAAGATCAACTTAAACGGGATCGTTTAGATCCGGCAAAAGAGCAATTGGCTCTATTGTTCCAGTTTAGGGACGTAGTGGTCCCTTATTAGTTTAGGGACGTCTCGGTCAGAGACCAGTTTAAGGACGTAGTGGTCCATCATTAGTTTAGGGACGTTTCGGTCCGATATTAGTTTAGGGACGTTTCGGTCCGTCATTAGTTTAGGGACGTTTCGGTCCGATATTAGTTTAGGGACGTTTCGGTCCGATTTTAGATGAGTGGTCGTTGGGACCCGTCGCCTCTTTGACGTCGTTGAGAAATTACAACGACAGATGTCAAAGGAGTTCGGAGATGTACCCTCGAACCGGTCGTGATCTGGTTTATGAGAGGCATTTAATTTAAGGACTTACAGCCAGGATTGGGTTAAGTCCAAATTTTATTTTAGGCTCTGCCCGATTAGAAGAATCAATCTAAACAAGGCTCTGCCCCCTTTTATTATTTTGCAAGTCTGATTTTGGGCCAGGCCCTTTTAAATAATGAGTTACAAAAAAAACTCAGGAATTCTCCACACAGGGCCTTGCCCTTTTATTTATTCTGCAATTGGGCTAGGCCCTTTTAAATAATAAGTTTCAGAAACTCAATAATTTTCTTGAGTTGGGCCAGGCCCTTTTAAATGATGAGTTGCAGGAACTCAAGAGATGTTCTGTAATTTAGTTTGGGCCAGGCCCTTTTAATGAGTTTGCAGAAACTCAGGAATTTTCCCAACAGGGCCTTGCCCTTTTATTTATTCAGCAATTTAATTTGGGCCAGGCCCAAAACAAGGGGTTGCAGAAACCCTAGAAACCTTTAGGTTTAAGAACACAAGTGCATGGCACTTTTGATTTGAATTTGGATCTAAGAAAAACAAGTTCTTGTTTTTTTCCTGATCATACAGAACCAAGGGTTCATATCAAGTGCAAGGCACTATTTTTTTTTATTCTCTTATTATTTTATTATTTTTTTTTAGAACCAGGGGTTCATATCAAGTGCAAGGCACTATTTATTGTTCTTTTTATTTTTCTTATTTCTTTTCTCTTTTCAGAAATTCTACCTCTTTTCTTTGTTTCTTCTTCTCTGTTCTTAATCTTCACCAGCTCTCTTTTTTCTCAGAAGTTGATGCCTTTTTAATGAGGTCAGGGGTCTTATTTATAGTGTCCGCAAAGTTGTTGGATTTGTTAACAAAATCTTTCCTGAATTATTTTGGGAATTTTCCCACCATTGGATCAGAGATCCAAGGGTCCCTGTTTTACAGGAGAACAGAAAAGATCCACTTAAATTTTCATTCAGTTGCTGCGCAACTCACCAGCGCGTGACACGTGTCACGCATCTGTGCGCTTGCGCAGTTGCGGTTGCGCAACTGCGCAGACACGTGTCGTGCATCCGAGCGCTTGCGCAGTTGAGATTGCGCAACTGCGCAGACACGTGTCACGCATCGGTGCGCTTGCGCAGTTGCGATTGCGCAACTGCGCAGACACGTGTCACGCATCGGTACGCTTGCGCAGTTGCGATTGCGCAACTCGCATCCGTGCGCTTGCGCAGTTGCGATTGCGCAACTGCGCAGACACGTGTCGCGCATCCGTGCGCTTGCGCAGTTGCGATTGCGCAACTGCGCAGACACGTGTCGTGCTGCCATGCATTTGCGCAGTTAAGTCTTTAATTACGTTTTCTGAAGAGCCTTGCTCTGATGGGACGCACCGTCTCGGGCGTTACGCTGCCGAATTGGCTTCTGCCACGTGGCAAATTGCGCGCTGCGCACGGAAACCGAAGCGTTGCTTCAAATTTTGAATTTTCAAAATTCAGTAGAGCCTTGCTCTGATTGGGGGAAACAGATGCCCCCCCACCGTTGCGCTCACGTGGCGCGCACGTGAGTGCAGCGGTGGCAAGATCCTGACCATCGGATCGACGGGTCAGGTGAACAGGCGCAGGCGCCTATAAATAGGACCCTTGGTCCTTGGTAATTTTTACCATTCTCAAGAAATTAAATTTCAGAGCCTTGCTCTTACTTGAGAACTTCCAGAGCCTTGCTCTTGCGATTCCTTAAGAACTTCCAAGTTCTCTCCTTAGAACCATTCTAGGTAAATTAAATTAATTTAATTCAAATCAAACTTAATTAACAGAGCCTTGCTCTTATAGATCTTTGATCTAAAGGAAACCCCTTTGGGGTTTCTTCAACAGAGCCTTGCTCTTAAAGATCTTTGATCTAAAGGAAACCCCTTTGAGGTTTCTATTCACAGAGCCTTGCTCTCAAAAATTTGCAGAGACTCTGTTCTTAGGTTTTAACCCATGAACAGAGCCCTGCTCACAGATCAACTAGAAAACTTTTTAGAAGTTTCCATGGATCTTTAAGACCCCAAAATTTCAATTTTTAGGAGTTGTGAATTTTTATTACTGTTACAGAGTTAGACTCTTTTTTAAGAAGTTTTATTCTTTTGAAACAGGAGTTTGACAAATGTCACTCTGTGACAGAGCTTTGCTCTGAAAAGAGGAGATCTTTTCCTTGTCTCTAGGGGTCCCCCCCCAATGAGGATATTCTCTTGGGAGTTCTTTTTATTGACTGATAGTCTCATCCAATGGTGGGATTGTCTCATCAAATGATGCGCCGTCATCTTGATTTTGTGGGTCCCCCTTTGGTCCCCTACCCGCTGCATCATAGTGTGGAGCAAGATTTTTATTTATTATTATTTTTTTATCATTATTTTTTTTTTAATGTTTAAGCGCCAGGCCACTAATGATATATATATATTTTATGCAGGAAAGATGTCTGACGACTTATCTTTTCCCTTCGTTCGCTCAGAAGGAGGGTTCCCACATGCACCAGTGGACCGGGTAGTGTTCGCCTTGATTAAAGATCACGATCCTGAGTGCAAGAGACTCCACCTATGGGGAAGGTGGTACAGCCAGATTATCCAAGGCCGCCGCAGTTTTAGTTCCGCCTCGCCTTCCGAACCCATAGTTACGATCCCCTATGTGGACAAACCCCCGGTGGAGTATGCCGTGGAGGTAAAAAATTGGAATTCAGACGACCTTCTCCAGCCTGCAATCGGCGCTATTCCGGTACAGCCGCCGCCGGCCATAGATATCTTGGGACGGCGAATCTGTCAGGGTGAAGCACGCCCTTGGGGACAGGCTTACAATATTGGATTAAATCCGCGACCGCTTGCTGGATACCTGCCATGGGCCCGGTACATTTTAGCGGCGAAAAGAGCTCACCTGACGAAGATAGGTTTATATTCCGCCGTCTACGTCTCGCTTTTCGAGTATCCTACTCCTCCAACGTGGTGGACAAAGGCCTTCATCGAACAATGGAATATCCCCACGCATACTTTCCTGGCAGCGGATAGGGAAGTTTCAATTTCTCTAGAGGAATTCGTTGAGCTTTCTGGTTTACCGGCGAGGGGGGAGCACTACGAAGAGCTGCTTCCTCCTGATGAGTACGTCTTTGCCACCAAGCAAGTGGTACTCGACATGACTCCGGAAAACGCCATCCAGCATCAGCATCCGGGCCTGGTGAGGGTGTTGGAGATTTACGAGGAGCTTCATTTGGAATTGGGCGACCGAGGAGTTAGTTTTGCGGACTTCATTGCTCGTTTTATTCGCCCGGAATTTTTATCAGAGCAAGGTGAGAAGTTCGCCCAACTTGCTGATCCTTTTGGTTTCGGCCTGGACCGCCGACCTTCATCGGAAATTGATCAGCGAAGTTTTTACCTTCCCGGCACTGCTAGCGTTCCTTTCTCAGAGATCGTCGTTCCTGGCATGGATGAGGAGACCTTCTTCATCGGGTTCTTAGGTCTGTGGCTGTGCAGCTTCGCGCTTCCCATGCACCCACGCCTCATGAGGTCTTCTGTCTTTTACCCGGCGCATCAAATGGTGGCCGGTCTACAGTTATCAGTGGGGATCGCCGGGTTGGCTCACCTCTACAATGGACTTAGCGTAGCGGCGGACGCTAATGAACCTGGGGTGCAGCCTGCTAACTTCCCGATGCATTATTTCACTTCTTGGATGGAGCTGCATGTTCGAGGAGTGTTTGGTGCCCACAAAACTCCTCCATTCTTTGAGAGATTCATATTTCCAAGAATCATACGATTGATCGGGGCTTCCATCGTGTTTGCACCTCCACGGGAGTCTAGGGGACTGCTTCTGCGTTCGCATCTAGTCGGGGCGAAGACCTCTTTTGTGGATAAGGTCATCACCATGGGTTCCGAGACCACTAAGTCGGTGGTGCCGCTGCGTGATGACTTTAAGGGCGGTGTCTCCGTGTTGAAGGCTCGGGAAATCCTCCATCTTTATTCCATTCGGCCGGGCTACTTGGTATTCAGGCAAAATGATACGGCCCTCTTCATGAGGTATAACCCGCATCGGTTTGCCCGGCAGTCGAGTTATAACCAAGGGATCCCGTTGGAAGCCTTCTTGAGAACGCCTGCAGTCGGTCCAGAGGGAGTACGGAATGCGATGCATCACTTCATCCGGCTCAATACAGGCTCCTACTTTTTCATCAGTGAGCCCAGCTGTACCCCCAAGATACTCAATTCGTATGTGGCTTGGTACGCGCACGCGATGGGCCCAATTATCTTGATGGAGAAACGTCTACTGGTCGATCGTAGGGCTGCGCCTCCCGGCGGCAATCGCAAGGCTCCATTGCAGCCTAGGGTCCAGGTTATCCCTCCGACGAAAGAGGCCGGAGCAGATCGACCACGCGTGTTGGCCCCTCCGCGTGGACTGCCACTGCCTACTACGGTGGATGCCCCAACGGCACCCCGTGCTCCGACAGAGACGGTTAAAGCGGCATCGCCGGAGTCGGGTGCAGGAGCGGACATCGGGACTCGCCGCCCGAAAGTGACTGCCAAAACTGGCAAGCGCAAAGCTGCTCCGGGTGGATCCAAGGCTGGTGAACAAAAGAAGAAGAAGTCCACCTTATCCCTCGATGCGATTCTTAACTTGGAGCCCGCGGCTCATCCTGCCGAGACTATATGTGAGTACGGCAGCAACGAGGGTTTCGTGGTGGATCCTGAGGACACCAACCTAGCCGCCGCCATTGCAGAATCAGAGCGATCAGCGAGGCTCGAAGCGATGCTGAGTAAACTCGCCGAGTCCGGTAATCATCAGACGCCTTATTTGTTATCTCATTGCACTCTATATTGTTACATTTAACTAACTTTTGCTCCCTTTTTTAATAGGTATCTCCACTGAAGATGCTATCGCTGCATCCTTGAAGACCTTCCAAGAGGAGGAGAAGAAACGTGCACTGGCAAGCGTCGGTATGTTCTATCCCTTTCTCTTTTATAAGGAAAGTTTGTTGTCTTTTTATGATAGCCGACCTGACCTTCTCTTGTTTCTTTACAGGGGTGGTATTAATCGGCGCCAGGACCCTTCCCAAGCCCGTCATCGAAGTCCCAGTTCCGTCGAAGCTGCCGCAAGAGCCTCGGCTTGATGCAACAACGAGGGATGCTCTGAAAAATCTGGAGGCATCCCTCTACACGGATGAGGAGGCTTCGCTCAAGGAAGCTCTGATGGCATCTGTCTCATCGGCTCAAGAGGAGCAGAAGCGGTCCAGACGCGAAGCTAAGGCGCGCAGAGCTGCTCTGGCCGCAGGAGCGGGCCCTAGCACTGTTCCTCACGCTAGTACTCCTTCTGAAGAGCCCCCTGTGGCTCTGTCTACCGCTCATCGGCAAGTTGCACGCGCGGTTCGGAACGCTAATGATAAATCCGCTTCAGGTAGTACTCCTTTCAGAGCCTTGTTGTATGACTTGTAAAACTATTGGCTTATACATATCTCATCTTGCAGGGTCAAGTCCAACTGAGGGGGAGGCGGAGACGACCGTCGAACCCAAGGGAGCGGAAGAAGCGGTACTCGCCGAACCCGAACCGACAGTGGACAACTTTGTCGAGGCCATGGGGCCTGGAGCCGGGATTGAGGAACCTACCGCGGAGAAAGTCATTGATGCCGTACCCGAAGTGGCGGCAGATGAGATGATTGTCTCGACCGAGCCGAAGGCGGTAGAGGGCGAGGTACTTGAGGCTGGGGACCTCGTAGTGCCGATGGACGGGGCAGCTGTAATCGCTGATCCTGAGGGAGCAGCAGGTGAGGCGGCCATGATTCCTGAGGACGAGCTAGGCGCTCCTTCTCAGGAATCTGGCAATGTTCCTATCTTGGCCCTCCCTGTCTATGGTTCCCCGCCGCCTGCAGAGCTCGAGAGCATAGCAACGGTTCCCCTTGAGTCGGGTGATGAAGCTACAGGCGGTGGTCTTCCGTCAGTGGAGGAAGGGACCGCCTCAGTTTCTGCTGGCAGCTCGTCAGGTAAATTTTTTTTATCCCCAGCATTTCCCCCTTTTTTTTTTGTATATATCTTGTGATCTCTTCTAACAAATTTGTTCTTGCAGGTGCGGCCAGTACCGATGCTCCACTGCTCGAGGGGGCACCGTCAACTACTGCTTTGGCAGTAGTCACCTCTCCGTCTTCCCTTGTGCCGTCACGGATGTTGGAAGGTATGGATTTACGACTCATGCATTAATCTTTCAAAAATGCGGCTTTTGTACTAACGTTACACCATTGTGCCTTTGCAGGAGTGCTTTTTGATCACTTGTATCAAGTGTTGCTCCCGCACTTTTCTTTCCCATCCGAACTCGCTTCTCCTTCTAGTGGCGCCGGTAATATCTTTATTGACTCCTTTTTTCTAGCAATGGGATGATTTCTGACTTTTCCTTTTCTTTATTGTAGTGCCACAAATCGAAGGAGGGGATGTAAGCCCTGTCGTGCTACCGGCCCTTCCGGCTCTGCCGTCCGTTGCTGCTGGTATAGTAGATCCCCTTTTTGGTAATCCTTTAACATCTTTTGAACCATCGCTTAACCCTGTTTTGTTTTGCAGCTATTGTTCCGGTTCCGGTCCCCTTCGCGGCTTGCGTCCTTTTACCGGCAGGTCCCTTTCTGAGACGTCCGTCTTCAAAGGGTGCGGTGATGAGTCTAGGCATGCTGAGCGGGTATATTGAAGAGCTCAGCATGGACGCTCTCCCTTCTGCTGTCGATTTCGCTGCGGATGTTAACCCAATGTTAGCGGCGCTCGTAACTTTTCATGACGAGGACGTCGTTGAATCTTGGGTTAACCACTGCAGGGAGATCGAGGCCTGCTTGTATCGGCTGGAGTTGACGCGTCCTGCTCCCGAAGTTTTAGCTCTGAGCGCCCAACGCACAACTTGGCTCGAGCAAAGCACTTCGCACTCCCGCCACTTGGAGCAAGAAGCAGCTCGGAGACTAAGGGAATGCCAAAAGACCTCAAACGAAACGGCCCATCTGCGCGCTGAGGTTGAGGCAAATGCTGCCCAAGTGAAGACTATCTTTGAGGGTCTCCTGGGGCGCATCTCCCACGGGCTAAACTTAAAGCGGAAGCTTGACGTGGCTGAGCGCAATGTCCCCAGTCGGGAGGCCGCTTATCAGGGCGTGAGGGAGCAGCTTGCAGTGGTCTTGCGGCAACGAGCCCAAGTGGAGGCAGAGCTGGCGGTGGTAGCCGATCAAGAGAAGGCATGGAAGGACGTCTGCGAGCGATTGCTGAACCTATGCAAGACGCTTCCTTCCCAATAACTGCCATTGTATCAATATACTTGTAATTTTCTTTTTTGAATAAGATGTATACATTCTTTATTCTTTTATACGATTCGCCATGTACTTGATTGAGTTAATAAATAAAGATACACATTTTTTGCAATGTCTTGTATTATTTCTTTGCTTTCTCCCTTCTCTTATTATCAGCATGCTGTCTTGATAAACATGTTTGACGGGTAACAGAGTAAGCATTTTGGTTTCTTCAAGATATAACGATGGCTTAGGCCGCAGGTTCAGATCTGCCGCCTAAGACTTTTCAATTCTATGAGCCGCGAGGGTCTCATAGAGATTTTTCTCCCTACGGATCGAGAGGATCTCATAGGTGGATTTTCTCCTTAGGAATCGTGAGGATTCCTAAGTGTGGTTTTCTCTCATAGGTCGAAAGGAACTTATGAGAGAATTTCTCCCTCTTACGAGTCGAGAGGGCTCGTAAGCGGTTGTTTCCCTCTTTGTCGAGAATCGACTTCAGAGAGTGAGACCCGTGAATAGTATGCAAGAGACCATTTAGGATTGACCTGCAGGATCCCATTGCCCTTCTTACGAGTCGAGAGGGCTCGTAAGCGGTTGTTTCCCTCTTTGTCGAGAATCGACTTCAGAGAGTGAGACCCGTGAATAGTATGCAAGAGACCATTTAGGATTGACTTGCAGGGTCCCATTGTTCAGGAAGCAAGTTTTTGAATCCTTACTGCCCGAGATGTGAGTCAGAAAAGCTCTCGTCACGGAGTGTTTGTATCCGTGAGTTGAGAAGTTTTGCGAGGGATTATTTGTTTCCCAAGCGCCAAGGATTATTTGTGTCCTTAGGGTTTGAAACGAGTCGATGGTTCCCACGGAGGCGCTGGTGGCTCTGCGAGTCGACGTGGATCAGAAGGCTCTCGTCAAGGAGTGTTTGTATCCGTGAGTCGAGGAAATTGCTGGGATTATTTGTTTCCCAAGCGCCAAGGATTATTTGTGTCCTTGGGGTTTGAAACGAGTCTATGGTTCCCACGGAGGCGCTGGTGGCTCCGCGGGTCGACGCGGATCAGGAAGCTCTCGTCAAGGAGTGTTTGTATCCGTGAGTTGAGGAGTTTTGCGAGGGATTATTTGTTTCCCAAGCGCCAAGGATTATTTGTGTCCTTGGGGTTTGAAACGAGTCGATGGTTCCTACGGAGGCACTGGTGGCTCTGCGGGTCGACGCGGATCAGGAAGCTCTCGTCAAGGAGTGTTTGTATCCGTGAGTCGAGGAAATTGCTGGGATTATTTGTTTCCCAAGCGCCAAGGATTATTTGTGTCCTTGGGGTTTGAAACGAGTCTATGGTTCCCACGGAGGCGCTGGTGGCTCCGCGGGTCGACGCGGATCAGGAAGCTCTCGTCAAGGAGTGTTTGTATCCGTGAGTTGAGGAGTTTTGCGAGGGATTATTTGTTTCCCAAGCGCCAAGGATTATTTGTGTCCTTGGGGTTTGAAACGAGTCGATGGTTCCTACGGAGGCACTGGTGGCTCTGCGGGTCGACGCGGATCAGGAAGCTCTCGTCAAGGAGTGTTTGTATCCGTGAGTCGAGGAATTTGCTGGCTTCTTCGGTTGAAATGAACCGTTGAGGTTTGGCTTCGTCATTCGACGGAATCCGCTGGGGAAGTATGGTTTCCTCTTTGTTTGCGCCCTTGGATTGTATACAGGGATCGATGTGATCTTAACTGTAGGGCCGAAGTTTCATCATTTCTTATTTTTGTTTTATTTTATTTCCGCGATGCTCTATCATTTCAGCTTTTATATCGCGAAGGTCGCGATTGCCCAATCATTTCGGCTATTTTTCGCGGTGCCCAATCATTTCGGCTTTTTTATTTTATCTTTACTCGTTGCTTTTTATTACGAGTTGCCCGATCATTTCGGCTATTTTGCATGCATACATTTTACTTGCTGCTTTTTATTGCAAGTTGCCTTATCATTTCGGCTATTTTGTATGCATGAGCGGCCTACTGGCTTTCGCCATAAACCTGAAATTGGGCACCGACTTCGGCATCAGCACCGCTGCAACTGGAATATTGCCAGGAGCGAATCATCATTTGCCTCTGTCGTTGTCGAACAAAGGAGGCTTAGCGACCAGGGTTAGGGTCCTGTCGGCTAAGGCTTTTGACTTCATGAGCCGTAAGGGTTTCACGAAGTTATTTCTCCCTACAAGTCGTGAGGATCTTGTTGGTGTATTTTCTTCTTAGGACTCGTGAGGATTCCTAAGTGTTCGTTTCCTCTGTAAGTCGTAAGGATCCTACAGGAGGGTTTTCTCCTTGTAAGTCGAGAGGACTTATAAGGGTTGTTCATCATGCGAACATATCCCCAGTCTCGGATGAGACTTGATTAGGGAAATGTTTATTCGCGCCCGTGGATTGTATACAAGGGTCAATGTTGAGCCACTTGTAGGGCAATATTGGAAGTTTGTGGGGGCTTGCTTAAGCACAGGTTTAGGTTTCTGTAACTTAAGACTTTCAAATCTCATGAGCCGTGAGGGTCCCATAAGAGAGTTCTCCTTACGAGTCGTGAGGATCTCGCAAGCGTATTTTCTCCTTAGGAATCGTGGGGATCCCTAAGTGTGTTGCTCCCTTGTGAGTCGTAAGGATCTCACGCGGGTAGTTTCTCCTTACAGGGTCGAGAGGACCCTATAAGTGTCTTTTAACAAGGTTGCGCCCTTTCGGGTTTTTCACAAACACTCGCCGGTAGCCCTGCTGTTTTTACTCACGGAGCCCTTTCGGGTTTTCATCCGTGCCCATTTTGCTTATGGACATACCTTTTTTTACGAGGTCGCGCCCTTTCGGGTTTTCACGAACACTCGCCGGTAGCCCTGCTGTTTTTACTCACGGAGCCCTTTCGGGTTTTCATCCGTGCCCTTTTTGCTTATGGACATACCGTTTTATTTTATTTTATTTTTTTTATATATATTTTTTTTTACATCTCGTCAGCCTAGAGGTGCTGCGCTAGTAGTTTCAAGACGTCTCGGTCTGCTATTAGTTTAAGGACATTTCGGTCCGCCGTTGAGAGGGCTGGCTACTGTTTATAAAGCCTGAGCTTAGGAAGATAGCGAGCGGACATAGTCGTCGTCATCTATCATTGACCTAAACTAAGGCTCGTTAAGCGTAGTATTTCTTTAGGAAGCGACCGTTTATTGGCCTGAAAGGCCTTTCACCGTGCATGTCCATGAGTAGATAGGCTCCGCCCTGGTAGACCTTATCAATGATGTACGGTCCTTCATAATTTGGCTCAAATTTTCCCCGCTTGGCGCGATTGGGGACCATGGGCCTTTTGACGACTAGCACGAGTTCGCCTTGGCGGAATGTCCTCGGGCGGCTCAATCTTTCATATGAGCGCGTCATCTTTGCTTTATAAGCTTCCAAATTTTGCTGTGCTAGAAGCCGGATTTCATCAAGGGCGTCAAGCTCTTCAAACCGAAGGTGAGCATTTTCTTCGTCCGTCAACTCGTAATGGACTGCCACTCGTAGAGAGGGTAATTCTATCTCGAGGGGGAGTACTGCTTCCGTCCCAAATACCAACGCGTACGGCGTTGTGTTTGTGGCCGTTTTAAATGTAGTTCGATACGCCCAAAGCGCCTCTTGCAATCTTTCGTGCCAATCTCTCTTATTTCGTGACACCGTTTTCTTCATGATCTTCGTCAAGGTCTTGTTGAAGGCCTCAGCTAGACCGTTAGCTCGGGGGTTATAAACTGAGGAATATCTCCAGTCTATATTGTGCTGCTGTGCGAAGCGGCTAATCTTATGACTTCGGTAGGCTGGTCCATTGTCAGAGATGATCCTTCTTGGGGTTCCAAACCGGTATATGACATGCGTTTTGAAGAAATGGAGGATGTTCTCCGTTTTTACTTCCCTCAACGGTACCGCTTCTGCCCATTTGGAGAAGTAATCAGTCGTCGCCAAGATGAAACGATGTCCCTTTGACGATGCTGGTTCGATGGGACCGACTATGTCAGTTCCCCACATTTCAAATGGCCAACTAGCCACTGTTGGATGCAGTGGATTGGGATGCTGATGGATGAAGTCTCCATGAATTTGGCATGAATGACATTGCCTCGCGTATTCTAGGCAATCCTGCATCATCGTGGGCCAGTAGTAGCCCGTCCGCTTTATCTTTAACTTCATCTTAGGGCCTGCTTGGTGGGAACCGCAGAGTCCGTCGTGAACTTCTTGGACGACCCTTCTCGCTTCGTCAGGTCCTAAGCATCTCAACCACAGAGAATCGAATGACCTCTTGTACAGAGTATCATTGACGAAGGCGAAAGACAGAGCTCGTTTCATGAGCTGATGTCTTGCGGACGCATCTTCGGGCATTCGGTGGGACTTGAAGTAGTCTATAAAGACTTCCCTCCAATCCTCAACCTTCTCAGGGTCTTTTATTTGTAAGGTCGACTGCTCAGTCGTTCCTTTTTCTTCGGACGATTCCGGAGATATTTTTGTTGGGGCGAGCACTCGACGGCTTTGTACTACGATTCTAACGTCGTCGAGGTTCTCGTCAGCCAGTTCTTTAGCAAGTTTGGCTAGTGCGTCTGCTTTGCTGTTTTCCGCGCGCGGTATGCTTTCCAACGTGTAGGAGGGAATTTGGATTAGCAGTTGTTGCACTTTTTCACCGTATTTTACCAATTCCGGTTTGCATGTTTGGTAATCGCCGTTCACTTGACTGACGACCAGTTGGGAGTCCCCGTATATGAGGAGGCTCTCAATTCCCATATCGATGGCGATCTCGAGGCCTGCTATCAAAGCTTCATATTCAGCTTCATTATTCGTTCTCGGCTCCGTTAAGGAGAAGGCGAAGCGCATTATTCCTCCTTGGGGAGTCACAAAGATGAGTCCCACCCCCGATTTGATCGTTGGCATACTTTTTTTGTGCTTTTTCATAGAGGACGCTCCATCGAAGTAAAGCTCCCAACGGGTATCACCACTGTCGATTGCGTCAAATGCATGTCTGTCTGGCAAATCGCAGTTTAAAGGAGAGTCGGCAGGTATGGGATGCTCAGCAAGGAAGTCAGCGATGGCCTGGCCTTTTACTGCCTTGAGAGGTTGATATGTTATGGAAAATTCCATCAAGAGCAGGGCCCATTTAGCGAGTCGTCCTGTCAATATGGCTTTTGACATTAAATATTTGAGAGGGTCCACTTTTGAAATCAGACGGACCTCGTGCGCCAACGCATAGTGCCTAAGCTTTGTTATTGCGAAGATTAATGCCAAGCAGTGTTTTTCAATGGGAGAATAGTTGCTTTCTGCCCCCAGCAGCACTCGACTTAAGTAGTAGAGTGCTCTTTCTTTCCCTTGATCGTTCTCTTGTGCCCATAATGCGCCTAAGGAACCTTCGAGGGCGGTCGTATAAAGAATGAGAGGCTTCCCCTTAACCGGGGCAGCCAACACCGGCGGGTTCTGCAGGTACTGCTTGATCTCGTCTAGTGCGACTTGGCATTTTTGATCCCAAACGAATGGGGTTCCTTTCTTCATCAGGTGACTATAAGGGCGGCACTTTCCTGAAAGGTTGGCTATAAATCGCCGTATGTATGCGAGTTTCCCTTGGAGAGACCGCAACTGTTTGAGAGTCCTCGGCGGAGGCATTTCCATGATTGCTTTAATCTTTGACGGATCTATTTCAATACCTCGGTGTCGAACAACGAATCCCAGGAATTTGCCCGAGGAAACCCCGAACGCACATTTAAGAGGATTCATCTTCAGGTTGTACTGCCGAAGGCGTTGAAATACAGTCTTCAGATGCTCGAGATGTTCCCCGTATGATTTGCTTTTAACCACGAGATCGTCGATATAGCATTCAACGATTTCGTGTATAAGGTCGTCGAAGATCTTTGTCATGGCCCTCTGATAAGTAGCACCGGCGTTCTTCAAACCGAAGGGCATCACTTTATAACAAAATATCCCGAGAGGGGTCCTGAAAGCTGTGTGTTTCTGATCTTCAGGATGCATTTTTATTTGATTATACCCCGCCGAGCCGTCCATGAAGGAGAAAACCTCATGAGTGGATGTATTGTCTATCATAAGTTCAGTAACTGGCACTGGGAAATCATCTTTTGGGCAGGCTTTATTAAGATCCCGAAAGTCTACGCATATGCGCACTGTCCCATTTTTCTTCATCACTGGGACGATGTTAGCGATCCATTCAGGGTATTGAACTTCCTGGATGAAGCCAGAGTCTATAAGCTTTTTGACTTCGGCGTTGATGCTCATCTCAAGCTCGAGTCGCATTCTCCTCGGCGCTTGTTTGACGGGCTTGATGTCCGGAGATATCGCCAATTTATGTACAGCAATTTCTGGATCTAGTCCCGGCATTTCGGAATAGTTCCACGCGAAGCAATCTTTGTGTTGTAGAAGCACATCCTTCAACGCAGTCACCCTTTCTTCAGATAACAGCTCGCTGATGAATGTTGGTCGCGGGTCATTTTCCGTCCCCAACTCAATTTTCTTGAGATTATCTGCAGTGGTGTGGATTCCATCCTCCAGTTCTTTCGGAGCTGGGGGAAATTCTGAGATTACCTCATCGCTGCTGTTTTCAAAGCACCAAGGGAAGTCGTTCATGTCCTCGGATTCTTCTTTTAATATTGTTACCACGTGGCAAGTGCGAATTTTCTGCCAATCCCAATGCGGAGTTGGTTTTTCTTTTGCAGCCTCGGGTTCGTGCTTCTGTGGTGGTGCTACCCTCCAGTTGTCAGAAAGCGCGAATTTGCCTAACTGATATTGGTCCTCAACCCAATTCTTAAAGGTGAAACAATCTTCAAGCGGATGCCCTACTACTCGATGGTAAGAGCAATAATTTGGGTTGGAGACTTCGCCTGCTTGCTCAGGGTGTTTAGACTCTGGCAGAGTAAGCATTTGATGTTTTAGAGCAAGATCAAGTATTTTCCTTGTTTTGTTCCGAGGAAACGAGTATGCTCGACCCATTTTCTTCATAAGGGCTAGGTCAATAACGCTCGCCTCTCGTATGCGTGGCTTCTTAGCTCTGACTTGTGGTTGTCGAGCACCTTTTCGGCCCCTCGACTTGTTTTTGCTTTCGCGTCGAACCCTTTTTGTAGCAGGCTGACGTGGGGTAACATCTTCGTTCTTTACTGCCTGTCGAAGGAGACGCTGTGTCTTGGCTTTCTCATAGATCGCCATTTCACGATCGTGATCATCTCGGGCTTTTTGACTCGCATCCTTTATAAATTTGCTCACCGGGTCTTTAGACGATGGACTGGGCGGCTTTGTGTCAGGAACTTTTGCTGATTCGGGATTAGCGTCCTCCCATTGAGCGTCCGCTTCTTCATCAAAGTCATACATGGCATAACAGCTGTTTATTAACTCCCGTTTCTTTGGCCGAATGTACCCGAGCCCTTTTGTTTCCGTTCTCCCGTTAGGCAGTTTGCATTGAGTTCCGGGAACGTTCCAGACCTTGTCATAGAATTTGGCTTTTCTGATGGTCTGTGTGAAGGACATCCCTTGGCGTTTCAGCAGTTTCTTCAAACCTTCGGTATAATATCTGGGAAGACGGATAGGCTGAAGCTTGTCGAGCGTGGGATCCGCGCCATGCCAAATTTCTTTTTCCACCTTGTTTTCTTCAGAACGGTAGAATAGGATTGCCTTCTCGCCTTTTCTTCCGGGAGGGATATAGAATGTCTGCAATTCTTCTACGCTGTTGGTGTCGAGTGCATCCAGTTCTTTGTAATGTTCAAGCGGCACCATGGTTATCTGCAGACTTCGCTCTTCATCAGTGGAAATCTGTATTGAGGGCCGAGCGGGGAATACAGCATGAACTTCATCCTCTGAGTCACTACCGAAGATCAATGAAGGAACAGATGGTCCTGGCCTGGTGGACTGGGACGGACCTGAATAAATTATATCCTCCTCCTCCTCGGTGTCACTGCCGAAGACAGGGATGGTTGCGTTAGTTTTGTTCTCCGGTTTGTGACACCTTTCTGTGTCTTCGAAACTCGGTAGGAAGTATTTGGCATCTTCATACTTGCGAACTTCGTTCACGGAAAATGGATTCAACTCTCCTGCCACTGTGTACTCGAGGCCGTCCCTAGAATACTTCATGCACTGATGCTGTGTAGAAGGGATGATATTGTATTCGTGTAGCCATGGTCGGCCGAGCAGAGCATTGTAGCACGTCTTGGCGTCTATAACATGGACTTTGATGTCTGTGACGAGCACCCCGAAGCGTAGCGTCAATATCACAGATCCAAGAGTCTTTGAGGATTGAGAGTCGAAACCGGAGATGGTGATTTTGTCCCGGGCGAGGTGTTGGACACTCATGCAAATCTCCTTTAACACTCGCACATTGAGTAAATTGACAGACGATCCGTTATCGACCAAGATTTTTCCTATCTTTATGTCATGGCAGTATCCCGAGACATAAAGGGGGCGATTGTGTTCACACGTCCCGAGGAGAAGGTCTTCATCACCAAAAGCAACGTCGGCTGTGTGCACCTCTTCCAATTCATCCTTCATCTTTTGTTCGGCTAAGAAGGCTTGGAACTGGTCCGGATCCTGTAGGGCCTTAATCAAAGAATCCCTCGCCTCTTTTGATAGCAATAGGGCATCGAGAATGCTGAGTTGTGAGGGTAGCTTTCTCAGATGCGCCAAGACATTGTAATCTACTTTATTCCTTTTTGGGGGATTCTTGGCGGTTAACTCTTCCGCAACTTGGTCATCCAAAGCGATGTCTTCAGAGACCTTCTCTTTCCCTTTGTTTTTCTTATTCAAGGGTCCGAGGTTCTTTTCGGGTAATGTTCGATTGCGCAGCTGTATATTCTCGCAGGCCTTCATTTCTTTTTCTTTTCCTGAAGTGGATTCTTCGAAGAGGGGGCCAAGCTCTAGCTCTTCATCGGAGTCGCTCCCAAATGTAGGCACTTGTGACCCGGTAGTGTTAACCATGTGACAATTGCCGGCAGTTCTTTCAAGTTCTTTAGTCGTATTTCTTTGCTCTCGGCGAATTTTACGTTTTTCCCGCTTAAATCGTTGTTGATTAGCGACATATCCTTGCCACCATCCATTGAAAGCTTTGCAATCTTGGGTGGAATGCGAGACCTTCTGATGGTATAAGCAATAAGAGGGGTGCACTTCTATCACGCCAGTAACTTTTTCTTCAGAGGGTGGTAGTTTCATGCCCATCGATATGGCCTTAGCGAACTTCTTTTTTATCTTGAGTTGGCTTTTGTCAGCGGTGGAGGCATTTTGCTCTAACGTGATCGTTTCAGCTCCTTCCTCAAGTCGCTGACGCTTGGCCCTTTCGAATATAGCCGTCTCGCGTTCTCGATCAGCCTTGCTTTTCAACCGAGCTTCATTAAGAAACGCGCTAATCATTTCAACTGGTAACCCTGGGGTTTTTGATTCGGCATTTGCCCCCAGTGTTTCAGTGCCAGAAGTTCCTTCATCGTTCGTGGTCGAATGGGAGATCATATGACAGCTTGCTACATATTCGTCAGACTCATCCGATGAACTTTCTCCTTCACCTTCTTTTTGGAAGACGTGATCAAGGAAATCTTGGAGCGTGATGGGAGTTCGCGCCTTTTGGTTATATTCATCCAGCGCATCGATTTGCTTTTGTAAGTCCGTGCGCTTGTCGCCAGGCTTCACGGGCTTCTTAGATTTCTTCTTCTTCTTTTTCGAAGATTTTGACGGCTGGCTATGAACGCTTGAACTACTACCATCGGTCTTCGGAGTCGGTCGTGGCCTCAACGTCCCTTCAATAACCTGCGGTTCAAAGGGGTTCTTCCATTTGACCGCTGGACAGGTCTGAAGATCATTTAGCATTCTCCTCGTTTTGGCCGATAATACAACCTCCCAGGGAGCCTCTTCAATAACGGAGCATGTTGCCCCCGGCGTATTCGTCCCCTTATAGGTGTGGGGCTGCGGAGGGTTCACCTTCCATTTGTCAGACAGCGCAAATTTGCCCTGACGGTATTGATTCTCAAGCCAATTTTTGAAAACGTAACAGTCTTCGATTGGGTGTCCCAACACTCTATGATAAGGGCAGTAATTAGGATCGTTGACGTCACTCGGTTGTGACGGACGTTTTGGATCTGGCAGATTTATGAGCCTGTTGCGCAATGCCAGCTCGAATAACCTCCTTGTTTTATCACGGGGGAAGGAGTAAGCACGTCCCATCCTGTCCTCAAGGGGTATGTATGGGCGCGTATTATTTGGACGAGCAACCGGCTTCGAATCGTTCGGTTGTTGTTGGGCATTAGCAACGACGATCGCTTTTCCCTTTCCTTTGTCGTTTCGGGGATCCGGCTTCGGGAGAGGGGGTTTATGGCCCATCTGGTCCATCTGCGCCAATTTGTCGATCAAAGCCTGGAAGGAAGTCGGCTTGAAGAACATCATGAACTGCGAGATGGTTGCCTGTGGATCAAGCGTTCCAACAAACATTCCCACCGCTGGAGCTTCTTCTATGCGTTGTTCACATTTAGACCATAGATTACGCCACCGTATAGCGTACTGAACCCACGTCTCGCCGGGTTTTACCCTGGCGTTAATCAGTGCCGTCATTGGAGTACGCTCACTGGCACTTGCAAAACGTTGGGTGAAGAGTTGCTCCATCTCCGCAAAGGTTTTTATAGAGTCGTTGGGAAGCTCAGAATACCATTCAAACGCCGTATCAGATAAACTTCCAACAAACTGGCGAAGCAAAAGCTTGTCGTCGCCGCCGGTATTACCGCAAAGAGCCCTGAATTGGGCCACATGTTGATGGGGATTGCCGGTCCCCTTGTAGACATGAAACTTAGGAATTGTGTAACCTGGCGGGTATTTGATTTGGTCATACCAGCCCGGATATGGCCGTCCCGTTTTCACGATCTGACCGGCTGCTTCAACCGCCTGATGCGCCCGTATTTGTTGAGCAATATATTCATCCAAATCAGCTTTTGATATGGTATCCTCTTTAGCTGCGGATAGAGCCGGTGGAGGATTCGATGTCTCTCCCCTATCATCTTTAAGAATGATCGGGGGATCTCCAGCAGGTGGATCTGGTTGAATCATCATACCCACCACATCCTGGAATAGGAGGGCCATTTTCTTTATGTTGGCCGCCTGTTCCGCAGCCTCTTTGTCTCTCTTTTCCAGTATTCGGCGGAGGAACTCAGCGTCGGTCTCCTCCTCTTGGCGTTCATCTAAGGACGTCTCAGGATTCTCTTTTGGCCCCGTGAGTGCAGCCATTGTAGTCATCATCTCCTGGAGCTTTTGTTGCTGCTCCTGAGACCTGGTCACTGACCGGGTAAGCGGTCGGTGACCCGTAGAAGTACGACTTTCTTCTTTTCCTGAAGCCATATAGACCGTATGAACTGTTATGCCCCCTGACTTGGGGCGTTTCGGTTCGCCGCTTTTAGATTTTGTCATCGTCGCGGGAGCTTTCTCTGGTCTTTTCCTTTTATGGACCTTTGAGGTTGAAGGAGTCGTTGAAGCGGGCATTCTAGCATTCGTTGCCCCCTGCTGTTTAATGGGGCAGTTTTTGTTATTTTTCACCTTCGCTCTTTTCTGGTGACGCAAGTGGTCTGGATCGATCACAAAGTCTTGAACCCTGCGCCATACTTTATAAATTCTGGACGACAGCCGTTGAGAGGGCTGTTCTTGTTTTGCCTCCGGAGCTTTCTCCAAGGGCGGAGGAGATCTTTTCAACACGGCGATTGGGGAGTTCTTTCTCACTTTTCTCAGTAATTCAAAGCTGTTCCCAGTTGGAACAGCAGCGTTGACCTCCGCCATCGGAGCAGGCGGGGTTAGCCCTGAAGGGGAGTTACCTCCTGCTTTCCTTATTCGTTGCCAATGACGACGTCGCGCACGACGAGCCATTGGGACTGGCTCGGAAATCGGGATAGTTTCTTGTTGCCCCCTGTTTGGGTGTGGGGTAACTGCCGGTGTCAGCCTATCAAAGACTGATGCTTTTTGACCAGCTGAAGGAGGAGTAGGAACCGTCAATCTTGTGAAGACTGACTTTCTGATAGGAGAAGCCGCTTCAACGACTTCCGAAGCTGTGGCCGTTGCCCTCTTTGGGACAGCCACTTTATGATCCTGACCTAGCCTGGTGAAAACAGAGGCTGTCAGCTTAGTAGCGGGCGACCCGTTGACAGGGGTCGTGGTAGCAGTGAGCCGGTCGAACACCGACTTCTTGTTCGCTTCTGGTGCGGATATCGGCATGGAGAAGCTTGTAGGTGGGACCATGGTCCCGAAAAACAAACCGGTGGTGGCCTGAGTCACCTGGTCTACCGGCAGAGTCAGGAAGGAAGCCGCCTGGGGCCCATACGTCACCCCTCCTGGTGAAGTGGAGCGTTTGTTGCAGTGGCATCTCGAGCAGCTGGTGCAATTGGAGGCCATTGAATCTCGAATTCTGCGCCAGATAAAAGACCAAATCTTAGCAACTTGAAATCCGAGGACAACCATTTAACAAACCGCGATTGATTCGCGAAGACGACACACGAAGTGTGGAGTGGAAAGAGGAAAAGGTCCCACCGGGCGTGCCAGAATCTGTTCCCCTCCGAACGGCGGCCTGCGACGTTAGGATGTCACGTAGCCTGGGGTTCGGGGCAGATGCTATTTGGTTTTATCCGTCTATCTCTCCGAAGATGCCGAGTTGATTTACGGCACCGTATATCGGAGGTTTAGACGGACGCGGCCGATGTAGCAGACTTCGTCAGATTCCCCCTCAGGGTGAGGGGTTTTTGATTGTGGGGACACTCTTCCCTGCAGGCGCAAGCCCCTGCAGTTAATTACGCTACCGCATCGCGGTAACAACTTTCTCCTTCTCCAGAATTTCACTTCGTGTCGTATGTGTTTGTTTTGTTTGTGGTTGCCCGTGGATTGTATACGGAGACTGAGTAATGCCGTCGCCCGTAGGACGTGGATTAGTCCAAATCCGTATTTACTTAGATTTGGGTTTGATGTTTTTAGTTTAAGGATGCATTAGTCGCGTTGCGACTAAGATCAACTTAAACATTCGTCAAGGATACGTTAGTCTTGCTTTGGACTAAGATCAACCTGACGTGGTGATTCATTTAATTTATGGCCATCGGGACTCATCACCTCTCTAACATCGTTGAAGGATTACAACGATAGGTGTCAGAGGAGCTCAGAGATGTACCCTTGAACCAAAGCTGATTGAGGGTTTTATAGTCCATTTAAGTGCTTAAGGATACGTTAGCCGTATTTGGGGCTAAGATCAACTTAAACGGGATCGTTTAGATCCGGCAAAAGAGCAATTGGCTCTATTGTTCCAGTTTAGGGACGTAGTGGTCCCTTATTAGTTTAGGGACGTCTCGGTCAGAGACCAGTTTAAGGACGTAGTGGTCCATCATTAGTTTAGGGACGTTTCGGTCCGATATTAGTTTAGGGACGTTTCGGTCCGTCATTAGTTTAGGGACGTTGCGGTCCGATATTAGTTTAGGGACGTTTCGGTCCGATTTTAGATGAGTGGTCGTTGGGACCCGTCGCCTCTTTGACGTCGTTGAGAAATTACAACGACAGATGTCAAAGGAGTTCGGAGATGTACCCTCGAACCGGTCGTGATCTGGTTTATGAGAGGCATTTAATTTAAGGACTTACAGCCAGGATTGGGTTAAGTCCAAATTTTATTTTAGGCTCTGCCCGATTAGAAGAATCAATCTAAACAAGGCTCTGCCCCCTTTTATTATTTTGCAAGTCTGATTTTGGGCCAGGCCCTTTTAAATAATGAGTTACAAAAAAAACTCAGGAATTCTCCACACAGGGCCTTGCCCTTTTATTTATTCTGCAATTGGGCTAGGCCCTTTTAAATAATGAGTTTCAGAAACTCAATAATTTTCTTGAGTTGGGCCAGGCCCTTTTAAATGATGAGTTGCAGGAACTCAAGAGATGTTCTGTAATTTAGTTTGGGCCAGGCCCTTTTAATGAGTTTGCAGAAACTCAGGAATTTTCCCAACAGGGCCTTGCCCTTTTATTTATTCTGCAATTTAATTTGGGCCAGGCCCAAAACAAGGGGTTGCAGAAACCCTAGAAACCTTTAGGTTTAAGAACACAAGTGCATGGCACTTTTGATTTGAATTTGGATCTAAGAAAAACAAGTTCTTGTTTTTTTCCTGATCATACAGAACCAAGGGTTCATATCAAGTGCAAGGCACTATTTTTTTTTATTCTCTTATTATTTTATTATTTTTTTTTAGAACCAGGGGTTCATATCAAGTGCAAGGCACTATTTATTGTTCTTTTTATTTTTCTTATTTCTTTTCTCTTTTCAGAAATTCTACCTCTTTTCTTTGTTTCTTCTTCTCTGTTCTTAATCTTCACCAGCTCTCTTTTTTCTCAGAAGTTGATGCCTTTTTAATGAGGTCAGGGGTCTTATTTATAGTGTCCGCAAAGTTGTTGGATTTGTTAACAAAATCTTTCCTGAATTATTTTGGGAATTTTCCCACCATTGGATCAGAGATCCAAGGGTCCCTGTTTTACAGGAGAACAGAAAAGATCCACTTAAATTTTCATTCAGTTGCTGCGCAACTCACCAGCGCGTGACACGTGTCACGCATCTGTGCGCTTGCGCAGTTGCGGTTGCGCAACTGCGCAGACACGTGTCGTGCATCCGAGCGCTTGCGCAGTTGAGATTGCGCAACTGCGCAGACACGTGTCACGCATCGGTGCGCTTGCGCAGTTGCGATTGCGCAACTCGCATCCGTGCGCTTGCGCAGTTGCGATTGCGCAACTGCGCAGACATGTGTCGCGCATCCGTGCGCTTGCGCAGTTGCGATTGCGCAACTGCGCAGACACATGTCGCGCTGCCATGCATTTGCGCAGTTAAGTCTTTAATTACGTTTTCTGAAGAGCCTTGCTCTGATGGGATGCACCGTCTCGGGCGTTACGCTGCCGAATTGGCTTCTGCCACGTGGCAAATTGCGCGCTGCGCACGGAAACCGAAGCGTTGCTTCAAATTTTGAATTTTCAAAATTCAGTAGAGCCTTGCTCTGATTGGGGGAAACATGGTCCATGTTCCAGTTTAGGGACGTGGTGGTCCATTGGTAGTTTAAGGACGCATAAGTCCATGGGTTTAAAGACCCCACAGTCCATATGGGTTTGTTTAAGGACGCATTAGTCCGTTAGCTTAAGGACGCATAAGTCCGCGGGTTTAAGGACCCCACAGTCCGTATCTTAGTTTAAGGACGCATAAGTCCATGAGTTTAAGGACCCCACAGTCCGTGTTGATGTGTGGTTGTCGGGACCCGTCACCTCTCTGAAGACGTTGAAGGATTACAACGACAAATATCAGAGGAGTTCAGAGATGTACCCTTGAATCAATGAGTTGGTTGAAAGAGCAGATGTGCTCAGTTCAAGATGATTTGAGGACTTATGGCCAGTTTGGGCTAAGTCCAACTATGTTTGAAATATTGGCCCTCTATTGGTCCATTGAAGAAGAGGCTTTGCCTCTAAAAACTTAGCCAATTGGGCTAAAACTAGTGTTAAACACTACAGACCAACAGTGTTGAACACTGGGAATAAGATTAACAAATTAGTGTTAAACACTAAAAGATAATCAGTGTTAGCAACAGGGCTTTCAAATTAGTGTTAACACAAAAGCAAATCGATGTTAAACACCGATAGCAGAGATTTCAAACTAGTGTTAAACACTAAAGCAAATCAGTGTTAAACACCGGGAACAGAGTTTTCCAATTAGTGTTAATAACTAAGAAAATCAGTGTTAAACACTGCAAATGGAGTTTTCCAATTAGTGTTAAACACTAAGGAGGGAGGGGTCACGTGCGGACACGTGAGAGCGCCCTGATTTCCCTTATTTTATTCTGCAGGTAAGTGTTTAACACTTTTAATTCTGACGGCCATCACGTGTGAGCACGTGATGGAGGCCCCCGCTCTGGTCTGTTAGAATGCTCATTAGGGGTCACGTGGTAACACGTGAGGGCGCCCTAAATATGGAGCCAGATCTCCTTTTGGTTTATCCTCAAATCTGCGAACAAGTGTTAAACACTTTTCGTCTTTATTTTAGAGCATCACGTGTTGGCACGTGATGGGGGTTTATGCATCGATAATTACAGCACTTGCTGAGGGGTCACGTGGGGACACGTGAGAGCGCCCAAAGCTTCTTTTCTTTTCTTTTGCCATTAAGTGTTAAACACTTTCATTTTTATTTTAGAGCATCACGTGTTGGCACGTGATGGGGATCTGTGCGCCAATTGTTAAAGCATTTGCTGAGGGGTCACGTGATACCATGTGAGAGCGCCCAAAGCCTTTATTTCTTTTGCTTTTTCTTTCTGCGTTCTGGGAGTCACGTGGGAGCACGTGAGGTGATACTTCAAAGTTCTTTGCAGGGGATCTTTTCAAGGGTCACGTGGGGGCACGTGACCCTAGTTCTTTTCATGAACAGAGATCTTTTAAGAATTGAATTCTTTGTAGGGTTAAACCCTAATTATGATTTTGGAGGAATTAAATTCCTATCGTGAAAGAATTAAATTCTTATTTAGGATAAAACCTTGATTTCTTTTCAAAGGAATTAAATTCCCAGATATGTAAAAGAATTAAATTCTTGATTAGGGTTATACCCTAGTTTTGTTTTAGGAGAATTAATTCTCAAAACTCAATTCCCCTTCTAAGTTTAGGATCTGCATGGCAGGATCTCGACCCGATGAGAATTAAATTCTCAAGTTATGGGGAGATGTGCTCTGTGCAGATCTTCAACCAGAAGAAGAACTAAGTTCTTTTTTGTATAAGAGTTAAACTCTTGGATTTTGAGAATTAAATTCTATGTTTGAAGTTTATCTTTTTCCCTTTTCTCACCTAGGGTTTTCTTTGTTGAGAATTAAATTCTCCTTTCTTTTCTTCCCTCTTGAGAATTAAATTCTCCTCTCTCTGTTTTTCTCTCAAAAAAGTAGATCCCCCTTCTCTTCTCTTGGCTCCTATTTATAGGAGGAGGAAGAGAATCAATTTGTTTAGAAAATCTCTCATTGAAAGATTTGATTTGATTGTTGAGAGATTTGATTTATATTTATCATTAATCTGGGCCTTTAGATTGTTAAGTGAATTTTATTCACCATTGGATTTTAAATCCAAAGATATCCCTTTGTTATCTCGGTCAGATTTAGGGGGGAAATCTTTCCAAGTCCAAGATTATTCTATAAATTGGTGATTTTTAATCACCCTTGGATTTTTAATCCAACGGTTCCCCATGACCCTTTTCCATTTGGAAAGATTCAGAAACTTTTAGAATTTAATTCTATTAAATTATAATGCTTTTAAAGCCAGTCACGTGCTGGCACGTGACCTTTGGTCACGTGTGAGCACGTGACTCCCAATTGGGTTCCTTTCTCAGCCGCTTATTTATGTTTCAGTTTTAACCATCACGTGTCAACACGTGACCATTGGTCACGTGTAAGCACGTGATACTTCGTTGAGGTATTTTCTGACTTTTAGAATTAAATTCCATTCATTATTTTAGAGGCTTTAAAAGCCCATCACGTGTCTGCACGTGACCCATGGTCACGTGTGAGCACGTGATGCCCCATTGGGGTCTTTTCCGAGTTTTTATTATATCTTTTAGCTCCTCCAGCGGGTTCTTAAAAGCCCATCACGTGTGGACACGTAATTCCTCATAACTTTTGATCCCGGATGAATTACGAGGCCCATAATATATCAAATCGAAGGGTTTTTCGAGCCGCTTTCGATATCATCAGAATTTATCTGTTTCTCATTCGGGAGTTTATCAAAAAACAGCCCGAAAGATACTGGTTCGCATTTCCTTAAGCATATCGCTGCCATTTGATACCTTGGGCTCTTTTGCGCAGAAATTTTTGGCGGGAACAGTCCTGCTCTATCGGCGGTTCACATTTGACGGAGAGATTGTGCCATCGGGTTATAAAAGCCATGCTGCTTTCGTTGTTCTTTGGCTTGGTCCTTACGAGGTCGGCAATGGTGATCTTATCACTGAAACTCATGAACCTTTGTCGAAACAAAGATTCCATTTGAACGAAAGTAGTAACGGAGCCATCCGGTATGCTCACGTACCAGTCGAAAGCGACATCGGTCAGGCTATTAATGAACTGGTAGAGAAAGAGCATCATTGCCCCCAGTATTCCCGCATAGGGCTTTAAAGTGGGCGATGTGCTGATTCGCATTTCCTGTCCTATCGAATCTTCCAAATTTAGGGATAACATAGCCGCTAGAAAATTCTACCAGATCATACTGAGCAGGATATGGTCTCCCACTACTGCTAACATCTTTTTGCGATTCAGCTTCGGCTACCAATGTTTTGACTTTGTTGGCAACCAAATCCATGATTTGATCTTGAGTTAGCGGGCTATTGTCATCGGTAGCCAAGACATTTCCCGATATAGGATACGACTGATTTTCATGTGATCCGCCCACTTTTGGATTTGAGAGAATAGGCGTCGGCTGTCTTGGGACACCATTTCCCGGTTCATGAGCAGAGCCCTGCGCCTGATTGGGTGGCTGAGAGGCAAGTTGGGTCGTGAGCTGTAAGACGACGTTTGTCAAGTCGTCAATTTTTTAGTAGAGCTTGGCCATCTTCTTATCTTTGCTTCTGAGCTATTTTCGGAGCTCTTGGAAAAGTTGTTGCTCCGCGTTCTTGGGATGGAAGATTGGCTCATCTTCTCTTTCCGAGCCCGACTCCTCATGGACCGAAGGGTCTTTCTGCCTATCATCCTCATCTAGAGGGTTTTCATCACCCAGCAGAGGCGGCTGTTCTTGGGAAACGGCAACCACATTCAAGCCAGATTGGATTTGAGATATGGTGGCCCCGTCCTTGCTCTTGCTGCACGTGCCCACCATGTAAACAGTGTGGACGACATATCCAGCCATTTCCTCATCTTTGGTGGGGTAACCCTGTTCTTTGAACCTCATGAGGTTCAGCCTAGCAGGAGACCTAGACCTTTTGTTGGCTCTATATCTGAGCCTTTTCTGCCTTAGCTTCTCAATTTTAAGGGCTTGGCGGGCATCCATTTCCTGGGAAGCCACCGTGAGTCGATTAGCGGGGAGTTTAGAGAAGACACCCGATCGAGCAGTTGTCAGGGGCACCGCCGGAGCTTGCTCGAGAGGCCTTGTTGCTTTGTTGGTGTTGATGGCCTTGCCCCCAGCTGGGGCTAAGGAGAGTCGTTCAAACACCGACCTGCGTTTGAGTTGGGGCGCCTTCAAAACCAGCACATTTGGCCTCTTGCCTTTCGAGACCGGTTTGTCTGTCACCGGGGCTCGAGGAGCTGGGATGTCGTTAGCTGACACGAACAGAATAGAGCCGAATGGTAGCGGCGGCTCTTCCCATTATCGCCCGAGACTGGCCGGAAGAACCGTCCTGGCGTCCATCTTCATCATGTAGGAGATGGGAGCCGTGTTGAGAGATGAGCTGGTCCTTGGAGACATGAACGAGGCTTGATCGCTTGAAGTCCTGCATGAAAGAGCATTATTTTAGTATAAATATAGAAGTGTATATTGATTAAGTTTGCATGAATGTTTAACCCAAAATATGGGAGGAGAGATGGTCCCACTGGACATGCCAGAATCTGTAGGGTGTTTTTCGTCACCCCATTGAGATGGGAATACGCACGCACTTGTCAGGCGTACTACAGATTCCCCCTGCCTAGGGTAGACGGGGGTTTATTGTGTTTGTGTGTGTAAGGGAAAAGGGGCATCCAAAGGATGCGTGGGAGAAAGCGCCAGGGCGCTAGTGCTTCACGTGCCAGGCACGTGGGCGCTCGGGCGCTAGCGCTTTGGGCGCGGGCGCTAGCGCTTTGGTCGCAATCACTTTGAGCGCCAGGGCGCTAGCGCCTCACATGCCAGGCATGTGGGCGCTCGGGCGCTCGCGCTTTGAGCGCCAGGGCGCCAGCGCTTTGGGCGCTCGCGCCTCACGTGCCAGGCACATGGGCGCTCGGACGCTAGTGCCTCACTTGCCAGGCACGTGGGCGCTCGGGCGCTAGCGCTTTGGGCGCTCGAGCGCTAGCGCTTTGGGCGCTAGCGCCTCACGTTCCAAGCACGTGGGCGCTCGGACGCTGGTACTTTGGGCGCTAGCGCCTCACGTGCCGGGCATGTGGGTGCTCGGGCGCTAGCGCTTTGGGCGCTTGGGCACTCGAGAGGCAAAAGGGACTTGGTCCCTGCAATGGGAGTTGTACTCTACACTTATTATTTTGTGTATATATATAAGGAGTTAAACTTTTAGGATATTTTGAAGCTGGTGAAGGGGGCTTCTCCCCCTGGAGCCCTGGATCTTCCCTAAAGTGGGGTCTTTAGAGATGGGTCTCCTTCTTCCTCCTTTGTTGGCCGGATCTTGGATAACAAGGGGGGTGGGATTTTAAAAATCTCTCCTTTTTAAGATCTGATGGAAGATCCAAGCTTTCCTTTGTGGGTTTTGTGGTTGTCACACCCCGCTTCCCAGAGTACGCTAAGATAGGCACGTGACATAGCCAACCATGCTACCTGTGATAGGAATTATCCTTCCACAGTCATATTACGGCTATAGAGATATCAAGAACAATAATAAACTATCTAACACATGTCCGTAAGCCAAAATAAAATGAGTCAAGACTCAAATAATGCGGAAGCAAAAGATCCAATACAAGAATAACTGGAATGTATGTCCCATAATGCGGGCTCACATCAGAAATGAAATAATACTGAAAGTAAATGAACTAACTACTAGCGAGTCCTCACTGCTCAGCCTGTTGACTGAAGTACTCCTGCTCGGACTACAGCAAGGGTAAGGAATCTGGGCCATGCAAAACCCAGACGTCAGCGCGTCATAACATCAAGCAATAATATATAAATAGAGTAGCAAGACATGCAAGTATGATCATAAATGGTAAGGCAGGTGTAACAGCAATATAAATCAGGGCAGTGAAAGGTAGTGTGTAGTGAGTAATCTAAACTGGCCTATTGAGTTAACTACTCTCAAGTCTTGAAATCAATTTTATGAATCATCGATGTAACTCAATAGTATCCCGTGCATGCCCGGGATCACGGTGAAGATTCTCGGGCTGAAACCGAGACATGCCGCTAGGCACTAAAGGAAAAGGGGCAATGATGAATGATGTCTGCAGCATCATCCCAAGGCTGGCCTAGCATCTAAAAAAGGTAGTGGATAACGATGGATGATGTCAGCAAAATCATCCCAAGGCTGGCCTAGCCTCTAAAACTGATCAGTAAAGGTAGTGAACTGTCGGGTTACAAGTCAGGTTTCATCATTGATTTCCCCATACCCCCAGGTTATATGTATTCAAGTCAGGTATTAAATAATCTGGAGCTAATGCCAACACAGGATCAGGCAGGTACAGGTTTGTCTGGATAGACAACAGGAACTGTCCGAAAGGACAACAGGTCAGGTTTGTTGGCATTAGTCACAAGATCAGGTAATAGGTAAAACATGGTACAGGTCAAGTCAAGTAATGTATATAGGTGTCATGTCATGTCAAGAGTTGCACGGTGCTATGTCGTGTCAAGTAAAAGGTGCGACAAGTCATGTCAGGGTGCACAAGATGTCATATGGTTGCTCATAATCAACTTACGTAAGCATGGGTATACAGAACAAGTATGGGTACTGATAGCACAATAAACTGGAACATGTAATATGATATGCAAATAGGTACAGATTAAACTATATGGATGTACGGTTATCGATTAGAGTCAGGGTTATGGTTCCAACATTAAGTATCATACCCTAAAAGAATATAGAATATTAAAATCACATTAACATGTATTAAATGACCTAGTGATGCAATTATATATAAAAAAAAGGGTTAAATGGATGCAAACGGGTGTCCGATAGGGTAGAAACTATTAAAAGGTAATGTGGGCTATGCAGATAATTATTATTTTATTTAAACACGTATAAGGGTATTACGTATAGTAAACTAAAATACAACTGAATCTAAAAAGATATAAACGGAACATCGAACTGTTAAATTAGAACACGTGACATTAGATTCTATCTATAAATTTAATAATCAAATAAATAGTTATAAAAATCATAAAGATAGCATGTAGCAAGTTTTACTTGTCTCGACGGATCGCGATACGGTATACGGAACGTCTCACGTCGGCGAGAAAAGTCACGACGCGCGCACGGTACACGGAATGAGTCCAAACAACGCACGATGGAATCACACGGGTCAGATGTCCTCGCTGGGTCGTTGGGATCGTCGCCGGCACGGTCGAATTCCGGCAACCAAGAAATAACAGTGAATAACAATAAAGAAAAATGTATGGAAAAGAAAAGAGAAGCATGGAAGGAGGATAGAGAAGTTTGAGAAGAGGAGGCTTACCCACTGGATTTTCAGAGGGGCGATGGCGTCGACGATGATGGTCGGCGAAGCTCCGGCGAGGGTGCAGGGTGCTCGGGTGATGGGTTGCGGTTGTTGTGGAGTGTGCGGGGTTTAACAGAAGAAGAGAAGAAATGAAAGAGAAGAAGAGAAGGAAGATGAGGAGGAAAGGAGAGTGGGGTGAGATCGGGGTGGTGATCGGCGGTGAGTTGAGTTGAGGAGTTAGGGTTTAGGTCACTGGGGTTTTGTTGCATGGTTTCAGGGTTTGGAGGGGAAGCAGAGGAGAGGAAGGAGATGAGGTCGAGGAAGAAGATGATGATGAGGGCTGAGGAGCGAGGTCGAGGGAGGAGGAGGCAGAAGAGTAAGGGTTAGGGTTTTCTTTTGTGGGTTCTCGTGGCGAGGGGTGCATGGGTTTTTAAACAGAATAAGAAGAAGAAAGAAGGGAGGTGAGCGTAACAGGGAGGCGGTGACCAGAATCGAGAAGAGCACAGTAATCGCGAGAAGAGAGAGAGAGGCGCGAGAGGAGAGAGAAAGAGAAGAGAGAGAGAGAGAGAGCTGCGGAGAAGAGAGAGAAAGAGAAAGGGAAAAGAGGGAGAGATTAGTGTGGGGCCCGGCGCTAATCTAAAGAAAAGAATTTGATTGACTGGGGAAAGAAAGGGAAAAAGATTTCCATCGTTAAAAAAATATTTTCTTCTGTTAGCTGAGCAATAAATCTTTAGCTGATAAAATAGGTTAAATGAATTTTTAAAAAAAATATTTAAAATAATTAGAATTTGGCGGGATACAAAATGATTCAGAAATGCGCCCGGATCGGGTCCAAAATTTTGTATTGGAAATACGAAAATTTTATGCAAGTTCCAAATTTTAAAATGAAAGATTATTTAACGAAAAAGCATACCCCCAAGAACGGATGCACGTACGTGCGCGTAGCCATCCAAACACGTCCATTTCACTGAACGGGACGAGAACACGATGCAAGGACACTACCACAGGATTAGGGGTATCATGCAGGCCATGTCATGTATTTTTAAATTATTTTACGTGACTTCAATTGTTAAATGCAAAATACGTGATGTTAGGGTATTCTATAACTATGAAACAACAAGCTCAAGCAAGCGGGTCGCACGTAAAGTAAACTACCATTCGCATCCAAACACAGTGAATGAAATAAACACCACAACCAACATATACGGCAATAGAAATTGGTATAATTGAACTCGGTTGTTACATTATACCCAACTACAAAAGAATTTCGTCCTCAAAATTCCTAGAACGCAAAAAAAAAGATAAACGACCCACAATCTACAAGAAAAGATGAGGAAACTTCTGCCGGATTTCATATTCTCGTTCCCAAGTTGACTCTCCATGTGAGCGATTACCCCAAGAAACAAGCACAAGAGGGATAACTTTGTTCTTAAGAACCTTTTCCCTTCGATCCACAATCGCAATCGGTCGCTCTTCAAAAGTTAAGTCTTCTCGTACAGTCAGCTCCGAATGATCTAACACATGTGCTTCATCTCGAACATACTTACGGAGTTGTGATACGTGAAACACGTCATGAACATTCGCCAAGGATTGTGGTAACGCCAATCGATACGCTACCTCACCAACACGCTCCAAAATCTCAAAAGGTCCGACGAATCGAGGACTGAGCTTTCCTCGACTTCCGAAACGAATCACCCCTCTAGTCGGTGATATCTTCAAGAATACCAAATCACCCACGGCGAACTCTAGAGGTCTTCTCGACGTATCTGCCCAACTCTTCTGTCGATCTTGTGCTGCTTTCATATGATTCCGGATAGCGTTAACTTTCTCAATTGTCTGCACAACCAAATTTGGTCCCAACAATCTTCGTTCACCGACATCGTCCCAACAAACAGGTGAACGACACTTGCGACCATATAAAGCTTCGAATGAGCCATCTGTATAGTCGCCTGGAAACTGTTGTTGTAAGAAAACTCCACTAAATGTAGATGATCCTCCCATGAACCCTTGAAGTCCAACATGCAAGCTCTTAACATGTCTTCAAGAGTCTGGATCGTTCTCTCCGATTGGCCATCTGTCTGAGGATGATAAGATGTGCTAAACCTCAATCGAGTCCCCAAACTTTCCTGTAAGCTCCTCCAAAAGTGTGATAAGAAACGAGTGTCACGGTCGGACATGATGCTCACCGGTACTCCATACAATCTTACAATCTCCTGCATGTACCGTTCTGCCAAAGTTTCTGTTGATTGACCAACTCGAAAAGGGATGAAATGAGCTGCCTTGGTCAAACGATCAACAATCACCCAAACTGCATTGTTGCCTTTTGGACTCCGCGGTAGAGCTGTCACGAAATCCATGGTTATATGTTCCCATTTCCACTGAGGAATCGGAAGTGGTTGCAATAAACCAGCAACCCTTTGATGTTCAGCCTTAACTTGCTGACACACCAAGCATTTTGCCACAAAGCGGGCAATCTCCCGTTTCATGCCTTCCCACCAGAAATGTTGTCGTATATCTCGGTACATCTTCGTGCCTCCTGGATGTACGGAATAGGCTGAACTGTGTGCCTCCTTCATAAGCTCTTCGCGAGTATCTCCCTTTGGCGCACACACACGGCTACCATATCTCAACGAACCATCTTCATGGATCAGTAAGTCAGTTCGAAGTCCAGCTTCAACCTGTTCTCGAAACTTTTGCAATCTAGGGTCCTGCGACTGCGCTGTCTTAATATTCTCGATCAACGATGAATGTACCTGCAGCTGCATCAACTGTCCCGAAGAATGCGGTAGCACAACCTCCAAATCAAATCTTCGAAAGTCTTCAATGAGTTCCTTCCGTGTAGTCAACATCTGAATTACTGGTAACCGACTGAGCGCATCCAGCAAAACATTAACTTTCCCCGGATGGTACTTAAGATCAAGATCGTAGTCAGCCATCAGCTCCAACCATCTACGTTGCCTCATATTAAGCTCCTTCTGCGTGAACACATACTTCAAGATTTTATGATCGGTGAAAACCTCGACCCTTTCGCCCAAAAGGTAGTGTCTCCAAATCTTCAAAGCGAAGATCACAGCCGCAAGCTCCAAGTCATGAGTTGGGTAATTCTTCTCATAGGTCTTCAACTGTCTCGATGCGTACGCTATAACCTTCCCGTGCTGCATCAAAACACATCCCAATCCTTTCCCAGATGCGTCGCTGTGAATCACCAATCCTCCGGAACGGTCTGGCACGGTCAGAATAGGAGCTGTTATCAATTTCTGCTTCAACGCCTCAAAAGCTGACGCACACTTATCCGTCCACACAAATGGTGCCTCCTTGCGCGTAAGCTTGGTCAACAGCTCCACCAGACGAGCAAAGTTCTCCACGAACCGTCTGTAATACCCGGCGAGTCCAAGAAAGCTTCTTATCTCCGCAACATTCTTCGGAATCGGCCAATCTCGAACTGCCGCAATCTTTTCTGGATCAATGGCGATTCCATCGCCAGACACGACATGCCCCAAAAACTTTACTTCTTCCAGCCAAAACTCGCACTTGCTCATCTTTGCATACAATTTTTCTTGCCTCAGCGTCTGCAGTGCGATCTTCAAATTTTCTGCATGCTCTTCAATACTCTTCGAGTAGACCAGAATATCATCAATGAACACCACAATAAAATGGTCCAAGAATGGTGAAAAGATTCGGTTCATCAACTCCATGAATATCGCTGGTGCATTCGTTACTCCGAAGGGCATCACTAAGTACTCGTAATATCCATACCGAGTTCGGAACGCCGTCTTGCAAATATCTTCTGTTTTCACTTGGACCTGATGATATCCGGATCGCAAATCCAGCTTCGAGAATACCCTCGCGCTACTAAGCTGCTCAAATAATTCGCCAATGCGAGGGATCGGATACTTGTTCTTAATAGTCACCCGGTTTAATTCTCGATAATCGATGCACATTCTCCTTGTGCCATCTTTCTTCTTGACTAGAAGAACTGGAGTTCCCCAAGGCGAGTTACTGCTTCGAATCCAACCATTCTCAAGTAATTTAGTAACCTGCTTCTTAACTTCTTCCAACTCCACTGGTGTCATTAGATAGTATGCTTTAGAGACTGGCGCTGCACCAGGAATAAGATCAATCACGAACTCTACGTCTCGCTTCGGCGGTAATCCTGATATGTCTTTAAACACGTCCATAAAATCTCGAACAACAGCTGGCTTTTCATCTTGAGCAACCTCCATCGACGAAAGAACATTAGCTGTCGGCCTAGCCCTAAACTCGACTGGCCCGACAGATCTGCTTCCTCCAGTAAAGATAAACTCTGGATGTCCGGGAATCTAGAAAATTACTTTCTTTTCCCTACAATCAATGTGATCATGGAAAGTACCGAGAAAATCCATTCCAAGACGACTTCATAGCTTCCCGTGTCAATTACCAAGAAATCTGCAAAAAGCTCCCGTCCGCAAACAACAAATGCACAATCCTTACACTCTCTACTAGATATGATTTTCTCATTCCCAGTGTGTATGTCCCAAAAACTAGACAGGGTCGTGCAAATGATCGAGTGTGTAGCAATAAACTTGGATGACATAAAACAGTGGGATGCATCAGAATCAAATAACGCTAATGCGGGAAAACCATAAACAAGTAGAATACCTGAAACAACTTCTCCTGAAGCCTTAGCTTTCTCAGCCGTCAGGGTAAAAGCTCGAGCCTGATTGGGTCCTTGAGTCAGCTGCTTCTGTCCCGGAAACGGCTTCTGCGGCGGCTTCTGAAGATCATACTTTGTGCGAACCTTCTACGGACAAGAGTTAATAGTATGATCCGCCGATCCACAAACCAAACAAAGCCCTTGCCTCCTTCGACAGACTCTTTGCACATGTCCGGCTAAATGGCAATAGTTACAAATCACGCTCCTTCTTTGATCAACGATAGCAGGCTTCTTCATAGGTGTTACGCCACAACGGTTCACTGGAATACCTCTGTGTCCATGTGCTCGGTTCGGTGCAAAAGCCATCTTCCATACTGTAATTGTTGTCTGCTGTGAACTCCCAGTCTTCCCAGATAAGCTCTGCTGTTCTCGGGCCGCCGTAAGTACCTGTGAGAAAGTGGTCAAACCCAGGGAGACAATCTGCCTCTGGATGTCCACATCCAAACTGCGCATGAACCTCCTTGCCCTATCAGTATCGTTGGCAACTAAAGGTCCAGCGAATCTACTGAGCCGCGTCCACTCAGCTGCATGTACATCTACAGGTGCACCGTTCTGCCTTAGACTGATGAACTTCTCTTCCATTTCCTCCCGTGCAGTCCGCGGGAAGAACTTCTCCAAGAAACTGTTTGAAAAATTTGCCCAACTGATCGGCTTGGGTAAGCGGGTCTCTTCCACAAGCCACCATTCACGGGCGTAATCCACCAACTGGATGCGTACTACATCCACTCTCTTATCTTCTGGGATCTGTGCCGCAATGAGTAAATTCTCCGTGTCAACCAGCCATTGCTCCGCTGGCAACGGCTCCTCCAAACCAGTAAAGACAGACGGACCCAGTCTTCTGAAATCCGCTACGGTTCCTACACGATCCACTGGTCTGGCCACAACATTGTTCACGGACTGCTGAACGGTCCGTAAACCTTCCTGTAAGGAGTCAGCTTGCTGCTGGTTCAGCTCGGTCTGCCGTCTTTGGTTCTCCAACATCCCACGTATTACCCCAAGTATAGTGGCTTCGTCAACATGCCTTTGGTACGTCTTCAGATTCTTGTCTGCCATATTCCTGAAATCAAAACACCCAAAGATTAGCATGATAACAGATTCAAAATGTAGATCAAGGATATGAATCAAGGCTAGAACTCCAAGTTACTTAAATAGAGTACCGCATTGTAACCATGCCGCGGTATCATAGCTACAATTACATAACTCCACCCAAGTCGCCTAAGTTCTAGAGATAAATAAGGAACCAGGTTTCGAGTCAATATGCAAAGGAGGTTTGTATATCGTAAAAGTATGATCAGGATGAGGTTAAGATTCAAGAATGGTAAATCGGTAAGGTGGCAGGACATGTTTCCTAATCACGAGTATTCTGATTCGTGTATTTGGTCCAATACCCAACTACAAAGAATCAAACCCGATTAACCTATAACCTATGTCTCTGATACCAAAAGAACCATGTCACGCCCCGCTTCCCAGAGTACGCTAAGATAGGCACGTGACATAGTCAACCATGCTACCTGTGATAGGAATTATCCTTCCACAGTCACATTACGGTTGTAGGGATATCAAGAACAATAATAAACTATCTAACACATGTCCGTAAGCCAAAATAAAATGAATCAAGGCTAAAATAATGCGGAAGCAAAAGATCCAATACAAGAAAACTGGAATGTATGTCCCATAATGCGGGCTCACATCAGAAATGAAATAATACTAAAAATAAATGAACTAACTACTAGCGAGTCCTTACTGCTCAGCCTGCTGACTGAAGTACTCCTGCTCGGACTGCAGCAAGGGTAAGGAATCTGGGCCATGCAAAACCCAGACGTCAGCGCGTCATAACATCAAGCAATAATATATAAACAGAGTAGCAAGACATGCAAGTATGATCATAAATGGTAAAGCAGGTGTAATAGCAATATAAATCAGGGCAGTGAAAGATAGTGTGTAGTGAGTAATCTAAACTGGTCTATTGGGTTAACTACTCTCAAGTCTTGAAATTAATTTTATGAATCATCGATGTAACTCAATAGTATCCCGTGCGTGCCCGGGATCACGGTGAAGATTCTCGGGCTGAAACCGGGACATGCCGCTAGGCACTAAAGGAAAAAGGGTAATGATGAATGATGTCTGCAGTATCATCCCAAGGCTGGCCTAGCCTCTAAAAAATGTAGTGGATAACGATGGATGATGTCAGCAACATCAAAACTAATCAGTAAAGGTAGCGAACTGTCGAGTTACAAGTCAGGTTTCATCATTGATTTCCCCATACCCCCAGGTTATATGTATTCAAGTCAGGTATTAAATAATCTGGAGCTAATGCCAACACAGGATTAGGCAGGTACAGGTTTGTCTGGATAGACAACAGGAACTGTCCGAAAGGATAACAGGTCAGGTTTGTTGGCATTAGTCACAAGATCAGGTAATAGGTAAAGCATGGTACATCAGGTCAGGTCAAGTAATGTATTTAGGTGTCATGTCAAGAGTTGCACGCTGCCATGTCGTGTCAAGTAAAAGGTGCAACAAGTCATGTCAGGGTGCACAAGATGTCATATGGGTGCTCATAATCAACTCACGTAAGCATGGGTATACATAACAAGTATGGGTACTAATAGCACAATAAACTGGAACATGTAATATAATATGCAAATAGGTACAGATTAAACTATATGGATGTACGGTTATCGATTAGAGTCAGGGTTATGGTTCCAACATTAAGTATCATACCCTAAAAGAATATAGAATATTAAAATCACATTAACATGTATTAAATGATCTAGTGATGCAATTATATAAAAAAAAAGGGTTAAATGGATGCAAACGGGTATCCGATAGGGTAGAAACTATTAAAAGATACTGTGGGCGATGCAGATAATTATTATGTGATTTAAACACGTATGAGGGTGCTACGTATAGTAAACTAAAATAAAACTGGTATGTTTCAAGTTCTGAAACTAAAAAGATATAAACGGAACATCGAACTGTTAAATTGGAACACGTGACTTTAGATCCTATCTATAGGTTTAATATTCAAATAAATAGTTATAAAAATCATATAGATTGCATGTAGCAAGTTTTACTTGCCTCGGCGGGTCGCGATACAGTATACGGAACGTCTCACGTCAGCGAGAAAAGTCGCGACGCGCGGACGGTATACGGAATGAGTCCAAACAACGCACGATGGAATCACACGGGTCAGATGTCCTTGCTGGGTCGTCGGGATCGTCGCCGGTACGGTCGGATTCCGGCAACTAAGAAACAACAGTGAATAACAATAAAGAAAAATGTATAGAAAAGAAAAGAGAAGCATGGAAGGAGGATAGAGAAGTTTGAGAGGAGGCTTACCCACTGGATTTTCAGAGGGGCGATGGCGTCGACGATGATGGTCGGCGAAGCTCCGGCGAGGGTGCAGGGTACTCGGGTGATGGGTTGCGGTTGTTGTGGAGTGTGCAGGGTTTAACAAAAGAAGAGAAGAAATGAAGGAGAAGAAGAGAAGGAAGATGAGGAGGAGAGGAGAGTGGGGTGAGATCGGGGTGGTGATCGGCGGTGAGTTGAGTTGAGGAGTTAGGGTTTATGTCACTGGGGTTTTGTTCCAGGGTTTCAGGGTTTGGAGAGGTAGCAGAGGAGGGGAAGGAGATGAGGTCGAGGAAGATGATGATGAGGGCTGAGGAGCGAGGTCGAGGGAGGAGGAGGCGGAGGAGTAAGGGTTAGGGTTTTCTTTTGTGGGTTCTCATGGCGAGGGGTGCATGGGTTTTTAAACAGGAGAAGAAGAAGAAAGAAGGGAGGTGGGCGTAACGGGGAGGCGGTGACCAGAATCGAGAAGAGCACAGTTAATCGCGAGAAGAGAGAGAGAGGCGCGAGAGGAGAGAGAAAGAGAAGAGAGAGAGAGAGAGCTGCGGAGAAGAGAGAGAAAGAGAAAGGGAAAAGAGGGAGAGATTAGTGTGGGGCCCGGCACTAATCTAAAGAAAAGAATTTGATTGGCTGGGGAAAGAAAGGGAAAAAGATTTCCATCGTTAAAAAAAATATTTTCTTCTGTTAGCTGAGCAATAAATCTTTAGCTGATAAAATAGGTTAAATGAATTTGTTTAAAAATATTTAAAATAATTAGAATTTGGCGGGATACAAAATAATTCAGAAATGCGCCCGGATCGGGTCCAAAATTTTGGATTGGAAATACGAAAATTTTATGCAAGTTCCAAAATTTAAAATGAAAGATTATTTAACGAAAAAGCATACCTCCAAGAACGGACGCACGTACGTGCGCGTAGCCATCCAAACACGTCCATTTCACTGAACGGGACGAGAATACGATGCAAGGACGCTACCACAGGGTTAGGGGTATCATGCAGGCCATGTCATGTATTTATAAATTATTTTACGTGACTTAATATTTTATATGCAAAATACGTGATGTTAGGGTATTCTATAACTATGAAACAACAAGCTCAAGCAAGCGGGTCGAACGTAAAGTAAACTACCATTCGCATCCAAACACGGTAAATGAAATAAACACCACAAACAACACATACGGCAATAGAAATTGGTATAATTGAACTCGGTTGTTACAGTTTTAAAAAACTATTTAGTTTTGGAAAAGGAAGAGTAAAACTCTTGATTTAATTCAAAAGAAAGAAGAAGGTTTTAGAATCTTGAGGAAGGAGAAAGAGGCGCATGCCCTAATTTTTTAGAATGAAAAAGTTTTATCTCTTATTCATCATCATGTTGCCTTATATAGGTTTACATATTTACATATAGCCCCTTGGGCTTTACAAAATGGTATTTTACCCATCTCATGGCTCATGTGCTATTTCTTTTTGCACATAAGCCATGGGTTTTACAAAAATTTGGTTTTATGCCCATTTTTCTTACATTCATGTACAAAAAATTACATCAAAATTATTTTTTACATGATTTTTATGTTGGCATGGGGAGGCTGGCCGCAGGCTCGACTTGGGTATGGGCCCGCTTGACCTGGGCTTGGGGTTGACCTTGACTTTGACTTGGTCAACCGGGGTGCAATTTTCAACCCCAACACTATGTTTTACCATTATGTATAAGTGCATTGAAGAAAACTTCTTCCCATACCACGTTCCATGACAAGTAGCATTCCGCGTTTTCGTTCTATCTACTGGAACGTTCCTCGCACCAGGTAACATAGCTTGGACCGTGAAACTGAATGGGTATTAGGATGGGAGCTTCTATGAAGAGGAAAACTATGGAGAGAAAAAGCAAAAGAGAGGAAAGATGACCAAATCGGAGTCTAATGGAGAAGAAAAGCGGCAAGATGAAGATCGCTGACCTCCTAGAGCTCGAAAAAGAGCTGCTGATGACGGGAACAAGGAAGGGCAAAGAAGGGATCTAGATCTCCTAGAAATGTGAGATCTGATGAGTCATTAAAGCGTCAATGGTCAAAAGACTCTACTAGGAGCGGTAGAGATAGGAGTTCCAATCGCCATGGCTTTAAAGATGAGAACTTGCGGCCCTCTGTTAGGGCAATTACGTTGGGTGCTAAGGAAGCCCCCAAGGTTGGTGGCAAAATTGCTCAACACAACAACCAGGTGGAAAAGTAAAATATTCAAAAGGCCAGGGGTAGCTCAAATGTCACGCCCCGCTTCCTAAAATACGGAATACGAGGGGTTGACAAGGACAGTCATGCTCCTACGGTCAAGGAAATATCCTGCTGTAGTCACACTTCGGCTTCTAGCTTTACGTGGTAACCAGTAATACAATGCACAGATAATGAGAAATGCAGTAACAGAAACAAAACACCTACAAAGAACTAACCTGATGAAGATCAAAAGAGTAAAGCTCTGGATAGCTGATCAAGATGTCCGCGATGGGCGTCTGGTCTTCGTCCTAGCTAGCTCAACGTCTCACTCTGAGGATGCATACTCAGGTCGTCAGAGCGACACGATAGCAATATAAATATAGGTGCAAGTGGTAACTCGTACAGTAATAATGGATATATAACAGTAAATCAAGATAGTAAAGATATGAACATGAAGTAGCTAATGCGGGTGTTTAAAAGAGCGGGTGAATGGTAAAGCGGTAAAATAGTATGTCAGATGTGTCAATACAGTAAGTAATGCATGTTAATGTCACTATCCCTATCAGTCTCTAAGTCTCACTGTACAGGTCACTGAGCCTATTGTCGGTCCAAGTGTGAGAGTCAACCACTCGTGAGTGTCCTCCACCTAAGGGTAGGACCCAAGGGCAAGGGACCACGGGCCCAAAATATAACTCACGGTAATAATCTTGTACCCTGTAAATCTCCATATATCTCCATATATATATGCCGGCATGGGACTCCCAAGATTCTGTTGAACTCACACTCAAACTACCCCATACCCCGTGGTCTACATCAAACGCCAACCATAACCTCAAATACCGGTCGGTCCATGACAAGTCTGCGTGAGAACTGAAGACAGGATCTCTATCAAGCACGTCCCGACAGATACCCAAGATAAATGGACAGTGTCTGGTGCCTTACCTATGCCACCCATACAAGTGCTTCCATAAGTGTCCCATACCACTTATAGTCACACTTATACGCATCTCACAGACGTCGACAATACAGTAAATTGATAGGGTCCACTGATTGTGTACAAGTACGTGTCACTTTCACTTATCCATTCATGCACGAACACTAACGTACTTGCCACAATCACCACTAATACCTAACACTGGGTAATGCACATGATCACTAGGTTACCAATGCAGTGACATATATGTATGATGTGATGAGAAAACAGTATGTAATGCATGATTAAGATGTCATATGACGGTATCCTACCACTTGCATAATTTATCATAAAGCATATATGCCAGATTTAGCGAAATAATGAATAGGAGATAAGTAGTATATTTGATTATCTAACCATAAAATTTGATTTCACGTCAATCGGATTTTAGGATCATTAGATAGGGCCATTTCATTTTAAGTGTTCACTGCTGGCAATCCGGTTTCAGAATTGGAAGTCCATTTCGCAACGCATTTTAATCCCAGTTGGGATCAGATTTTAGCGATGCTACAGTTGAATGAAATCTAGGGTTTTCAATAAGGTTTTCAATGCAATGGACGGATTCTCAATCGCATATGTACGTCAAAAGTTATGCACTGTTCAACACTAGAGTATCAATTCTGGTTCTGCTTGGGACTGCTATACGTCCCGATCTTTTAAATTACATTTTAAATAGTAAACGACGATAAAACAGGGTGAAATTACTTGCGTTGTTTATCTAACAGATTCATCTTTGATAATTTTTAGGGTTCCGCAACATACGAGTTCAGACAGCAAGGTAGTAAAGATTACGGGACAGAAAACAATAACCAGAGTCGCTCTGGACTGCAGTCCAGAGCCGCTCTCCACACCAATTCTTGTCATAATTTCAGTACAGAAACCATTAAAAACTTGCATAGGGTTATAGGTCGTCCAGTCGTCTTCGATTTGATCCCTCGAACGTCTCATTTCAATGTGTACACAATTTATGGTGATTTTTACAAAGTTCAGGTACTGGAAATTCCCAGTTTTTACGGGTGTAATTGGGGGTGTGCATTTAAGTTGTTAACAATCATATTTTTCAGTGAAATTTCTACACGGTGTTTTTTGCCAGGCGGGAAACAATATGCAAACAAGTTCCGTCAAATTAAGGAAAGGTTTGCATTCAGATCTTGCGTCGAACACTTATGTTATATGAGGTTTTCATGAATCGCAAACAGGGGATTAATGCAGTTTGAATTATAACGGGAATAATATAGCATGTAGCAAGTAGGGTACTTGCCTGGAGACGTTTTGGCGATACACGGCAGCGGCAACGGCAATATAGCGCGACGAACGACGCGGCTAGGATTCGCGGTCTCAGCTCGAGCTTGGCTCATGGACTCGATGTCTCGGTGGGTGCGACGGACGTGCGCTGGCGTTGCGACGGTTACAACCTTGCTGATGCTGACGGACGCAGAGACTGAAGCCACGGATTTTTCGGCTACGATGACGGCTGGAATAGCGGCGATCGACGATAGGGGCAAGTGCTCGGTGAAATGGCTAACGCTGGGTTTAAGGCTCGGGCTAGCCTCGAGGCTCGGTCTCGGCTGGAAGTGGTGGCGACGGGCACTGTAGCTCCAGCAGGGAGGAGAGGTGCTAAGAGAGAGAAAGAGAGAGAGAGAGAGAGAGAGAGAGATTTAGAGAGAGTGAGAGAGAATTAGAGGGACAGAGAGATTGAGAGAGAGAGAGACAGAGAGATTGAGAGAGAGAGAGAGAGACGTGCTGAGTGAGAGGGGGAGAGAGAGGGTCGCAGAGAGAGAGGTAATGTGATAATTGGGGAATTGGTGGTGACGAGGAACTCGTCGGCGGTAGGATGGGTCGGCGATGGAGGTGGCCGGCGCGGTGCTCGGGGTGAGGCTCGGGAGTGCAAGCGAAGGCGTTCGGGGGAGTGACGGGAATTGCGTCGGCGGCAGTGAGGGGAGCTCGTCGTGGTGGGTGTCGTGCAGGGGAGGCTCGTGGCGAGGAGGGTGTGCAGGCGGCGGGTGAAGCTTGGTTTTGGGGTGATGGAGAAGAGGCGACGGTGGGGAGAGGCGGCAGTGGATGGGTTTGAGAGTCGGGAGCGAAGGATGCAGTGGGTGAGATCGAGAGGTGGTGATGGTGTATCGGTGTGGGTGTGGTGAGAAGGCGATGGGGATCAGGGGATGGCTGCAGAGGGGAGCGGGTCGTGGACGAGGGGCCTGATTGCGAGAGAAGCGGTACGAGGGAGAGAGAGAGTGAGGAGGAGGAGCCGTTGAGGGGAGCGGGTCTTCGGGGGAGTGCGCGCGTCGCAGGGGTCAGTTGGCGAGAGACGTGGGCGCGAGGGGGAAACGTGGGTTCTCGACGAAGGGATGAGCGGGAAAATTTTGTGACGAGGGGAAGAAGGGGAATTAAAACGGGTCGGGTCGGGTCTGAAAGCGAGCTCGGGCTGTGGGCCAAGGAGTTTTAATAAGAAGGGAGGAAATAAAATGGGCTGGGTTCTTTGGGCCGACAAAAATCATAAAACAAATAAGGGAAAAATAGGAAAAGAGGGGGCCGGGCTGCTGGGGGAAAAATTGGGTCGGGGTTTTCTTTCTTCTTTTTTTTGATTAATTTCGAAGAAACATTAGAGTGGGCCGGAATAAAGAATTTTAGTGTTGGGCTGGCGGGTTGGACGAAGGAAATGGGGCCGGGGAAAATAAAGAATTTTATTCTTTACTCTCTTTGGTGTTTGGGCTAAGGTTTAGAAATTTAAAGGGAAAATAAATGAAATTGGAGAGTTGGGCCGGGGGAAAAATTTGAGCTTGCTCTGAGACACAAAAATAAGAGGGATTGGTATTAGGGTTTGGGTAGAAGGATATAAGGAGAACTAAAGTTTGGGTTAGGAGTTTAACTAAAATAGGGAAGGGATATGAGGAAGTGGCCGAAATAATAAGAGAAAAAAAGAAGGATGAAGGGAAAAGGGTTTAGGGTTTAAAATAATAATAATTAAATAATAATAATAAATTAAGTAATTTAAGAATAACAAAATACGGATGTTGATATACAGAAGGACTGGGTATTACATCAAATTACTGTAACATCCCTAAACTTTCTGTACAACTTTCTGTACAATTTTTCAAAAAAAATAAAGAAAGAGGTACTTTTTTTCTGAGCACAAGTTATAAATTTGTTTTGCTTTTTAATCGCAAGAAAGAGCTTGTAGCTCATTGGTAAGACGTTGAACTACTGAACCAAAGTACCAGAGTTCAAATCCCATTATCCACATTATTTTTAATTAGTTTTCTTTTAAATTTTTAGAAGCCCAAGAGTTTACACGTGCTTAACCCGTAAAACCCAAATGTCACACTAAAAACAAACGAGCTCAGGAAGTAGACTAAGAAACATTGTACACATAGCAGCGAGGTACGGCCCGACTCGGCCTAACTCGGCTGCCGCCGCCGGCCGATTCACCCCCAAACCCGATTTTCCATTCATGACTTCTCTGCCTTTTGGTCTTCTTATAACCCCTGAATGGTTTATTTCCCCTGCACATTAACAGAGCCTATTCAAAACACCATTAATCCATTTTTTAATATAATTTTCAATACACCTTTTCATCTACCTTAACCCTAATATTTTCCTATAAATACCACTCTATTCCACACTACCCTCACTCACAAACTCTGTCCAAACTCTCAAGAAAATTCTCTAGAACTTTTATATACAAGTGGAGTTGGCGAAGGGCGAAACTCCGGCAAATTTCCGACGACGACCCTAGGAGTTCCCGGCGACGAAACGATACACCGGCACCTCCTACCCCTCCCTTTTCCTCTTCTCTAATCTACAATCAGTAAGTCCCTCCTCCCTCTTATCTTTTCTATTCTAAAATCTTGTATTTCTAAAACCCGACGGAAGCGGAGTTAATCCGACTTCCGATTCGGTTTTCTTTAAAAAGTTCCAATTTTATTAAATAAAACAATACCAAACTTGCACATCATGACCATTGAATATTAACAAAACATATTGAACAAGTTTCATAGCAAAAGAACTTATATTGTAATTTTTATCACACTTTTTCAGAAAAATACCATATAGTTTAGTTTCGACATAAAAACATCATTACCCTTGCTATACCTTTAGATAGTTCACGAGGTAATGACCTACCTCTTCACAACAATCATATTCAACATAGCACGATATCTTTCGGGAATATAGAATACAGGAATACGAATTTACACTAAAATACCTTTATCTTATTAAAACCTTTTTCCACAAGATTATGTATTTTAAATAAATCTTTGCGAAGCGCTGCTACAACCATAGTCACATAACTCGCGAATTATTCGACGAATTCACGAATAATTCGTGAATTATGTGACTGCCGATTAAATCTGCGAATTATTCACCATCATCGAACGCGCCGAATTATTGCCAAATTATTCACGAATAATTCCCGAATTATTCACGAATTATTCAAAAAAAGCAAATTATTCAAAAAACAGCAAATAATTCACGAAATAAAAATCTAGCGTCTCATATATTAATTTTATATTAATTTTTTGCTCGAAATCCTTACTGAATATTTCCCGAACACTTACCGAATCTTTTCCGAATACCTGCTGATTTTTTCCGAATAGTTCTCCGAATCCGAATTTTCGACCTCGCCGAATTATTTCCGAATCACGAATTTGTGACTATGGTTACAACCCATTTTGAGGAACCCGTTCGTGATGGTGCGGATTATCGTATATCCACAGGCTTAGTAGTGCGAGATGCAGATCTCCGCAAGGAGCATTCGGTTTCGGAAGATTTAAAAATACAAATATCTTAAGAAAAATAAGATTTCTAGAAAAATAATAAATTAAATTATTTTTATAAATATATATAAATATATAAATATCATCAAAATATTTATTTTTGATATAGTATAAATATTCCAACTTTTCTAAATAAAAAAGAATCACTTTATATGAAAATACCATGCAATTCTATACAAGTTCAATAATTTACAATTAAATACCATATATTATGAAAAATAGGTTTTAATCACTAGAAATGTCACAATGATAAAATATACATCAATGAAAACTTTAAAGACGATAATAAAATACTTGAGGTGTATTTTGAAAACTATACAAAATTATTTTTACATAAAACCCCCTCAAGTTTTATAAATTACAATAAGGACCCTAGTAAATATAGATTTAAACGGGACCAGTCTCTTGAGCCTCAAGGAGCCGGAGATATGGGTGCTTTCCTATTTAAGGTAAACAACTTAACAAACGATGTTATCAACACGGTAATCGTTTTTGAAAAAGACACAAATCCTGCCGCCCATGTGCAGCGGTTACCGATAATATCAAAACATAATTCAGGACTTCAATTTATTTTCTAATTATCTGACTCAGACCGAGTCTCATTATAAATAATCTGAATTGAATATGATTCAAGTACAAACTGCAATTCAATATGAATCCATGAATCCATATAAACAATCTATTCAATCTATTCAATCTGTATTGACTGAACCGAACCATGGATATACTTCCATCTACATGATTCTCCAGTTACATCCATTTACTGATATCATGGTTTCGGCCAATCATCCATTTATACAATTTAAATTACAATACAATACAATACAAACAATACAATTAAGATATCATGGGGTTTAAAGGGTAGATTGGTATGGAAGGTGTTAGAAGTGGCACGAGACTGCAAGATTTAAGACACCTAACCTGTATTCCATTGCTGTTGTACCGTGGCATAAATGGTTCCTTTTACATTCTGTTCACCTTAGTCTCTGGTCTACTGAGACTCCTCTCGTATACACTGGCCTCTTCTGTACCAAGTTACAAATAACAGCGTTAACCATATAATACAACTTTAAAAGCTACATTTCTCTCTGTCTATTCTATTTCTCCCTTATCTTTGGGATTTACCGAGCGATTGTTCGCTGACGACATTTCTTTTCTTTCTTCTTTGGATTGTTGTCAGGTGATTCGGACCTTCAGGAGATCGAGCCTACCAGCGAGGACTTGGATCAGCTAGCCTACGACCCAGAGCTTTAGATTCATTGTACACATTTCATTTCAGTACTTTCCATTTCTGTTCTGCCACTGTTTAGGCATTGCTTTCATTCAGATGTATTTACTTTTCCATACATTGTACAAAAGAATGTTAATAAATAAAGTTGTTGTTCATTACATTTGTCTCTTGGGTATATTTATTTTATATTGCTTAGTTACGCTTAGCGTATTTACTTCTGAGTAAATAAATAGCGGCCTCGTCGCATCCCCATTCGCCGCACACCGGGAAGCGGGGCGTGACAATTACTCTCAGACCAAAGGAAAAGAAATCGCTATGGGTGATAACTATTCAAGGAGAGATGGGAAAGAGAGGATGAACACCCCAGTTTTGGAAAGGTTGAATCTTGGAGGACCGAGAACAAGTGAGCAAGAGTATGTCTTGATGCAGTCTAAGTCTACAAGGAAGATGATGAAGCAGCAAATAGCCAATGGCGTGGGAGAGAAAGGGGAGTCATAAAAAATGGGAAAGAAATGAGACACCTTGAGAAGGAAATCCATGACGGAGTTGCCTTGCTTTGACTGTGGTGGCATGGGTCACTTTAGAGCTGATTGCCCTAAAAGGGAAACTTGCTATACCGGTGGAAAATCTCTCAAGAGACCTACTTCCTATCATATACCGATAAATCTAAATATAGGGGAGGACAAGGACAGACGGCCGATGCAGTTTCAGTTTGAAAAGATGTGGTTAGAGGACATATCGTGTAAGCAGGTCATTATTAACTGCTGGGAAACCCATGGTGTGGCAGATAATAGATCAGCAACGGCAACCTTGGTGGCCAAGTTGGTGCATTTGAGACAATGCTTATCGGTCTGGTCAAAACAGAAATTTTGTAGCAATAACTCTCAGAAGAACATTCTCATGTTAGAAATTGAAAAGTTAGAAAAGAAAGAGGAACAAAACCCTTTGAATTTGGAGGAGTTTAATAAGCTGAAAGAACACAGGGATATGTTGCAAGAAGTTTACAAAAGGGAGAAGATTATATGGAAACAACGGTCAAGAATGCAATGGTTAAAAGAAAGGGATCTACACACTACATTCTTTCATAAAGTAGAGAATGGAAGGAGAAGGAAAAACTTGATTTCGGTAATGAAGATCGATGACGAAGAAACGTGAGATGAAGAACGAATCTTTCTTCATATGTATGATAAATATAAACAACTATTCTCTTCGGTCTCCGATGTCCGTCTACGGTCAGGACAGAACATGTGGTTGAATGGGGAGTGTCTCACAAGAGATGTCTGTAAGTATTTAAAAAGACCATTATCCACCGATGAGATCAAGAAGGTTGTTTTCGATCTTGGGGTGGATAAGGCTTCGAGACCTGATGGGTTCCTGATGATGTTTTATCAGGAATTTTGGGATACTGTTAAAGCCGATATTATTGAGTTTGTGAATGAGTGGTATCACCATGGAGGGGAATTGCATAGGTTCAATTTTGTGCAGGTGGTTTTAATTCCCAAAAATGATGGGGTTTTGATGGTAAGTGATTATAGACCGATTAGCCTCCTCAATGGAACTGTAAAGATAATCTCCAAACTAATGGCTAAGAGGCTAAGCATGGTGCTAAAGGACCTAATTGAAGATTATCAAATAGGCTTCATTCTAGGAAGATCTATATTTGATGGTATGTTGATTGCGCAGGAAGTTGTGCAGGAATGCCGTAGGCGCAAGAAAAAGGGCTACATGCTCAAACTTGACTTTAAGAAAGCATACGATATGGTAGACTGGAGATGTTCCTGGAGATCCTAGAAGCAAGGGGTTTTGGTGAGAAGTGGCTTAGATGGTTCGAGGAATGGTTGAAAACTAGTAAAGTATCTTTGCTTATCAATAATAAGTCTGTTTCCCCCAATCAGAGCAAAGCTTTGTTGAAATTCAAAATTCAAAATTTTGAAGCAACGCTTCAAATCCCGGGCGCAACGCGCCACGTGTCTGGCTCAGACGCATCAGTGCAGCGCCCAAGAAGGCGCGCCCAATCAGAGCAAAGCTCTATTTTAAGCAAAATTAAAGGAAGCAACGCTTCAGTTGCGCAAGCACTGCGCTGCGCGACACGTGTCAGCGCAGATGCGCTAGCGCAGCGCGCTGCGCGACACGTGTCACGCGCTGGGGCATTTGCGCCAAACAGAATAAAGATTTTAAAGAAATCTTTCTGTTCTTATTAAAACAAGAAGATTTTCTTCTGTAAAACAGAAGCCCTTGGATCAAAGATCCAACGGTGGGGAAAATTCCCCAAATCACTCAGAGAAAGATCTCTTTAACAAAATTAACTAATTTATGGGCACTATAAAAAGGACCCTAAGCCACAATTCAAGGCATCAACATTTTCTAAAAAAAAGAAGGGAAAGAGAACTCTGAAGAACTCCTCAAGAACAAAAAGGTAAAAACCTTTAGAAAAAAGAGAAAGTTCTCTTATGAACAGATCATAGATCTAAAAACAAGATCAATGATCTTTAATAAAAATAAAAAAAATAATAATAAAATAGTGCTATGCACTTTTATGAACCTTTGGTTCTTTGAGATAAGAAAAACAAGAAAAACTTATCTTTTCTTTGATCTAAATTAGATCAAGAAATCAAATAGTGTTTTGCACTTCTGTTCTTGAATCTAAAAAATTCTTAGTGCTTTGCACTTCCAAACTGCGCTGTTACGCTCTTGGGAGAGCGTCACGTGTCAGCTACAGAACAACTTGCGCTACGCATTTTTGAAATAGAGCTTTGCTCTCTAGAATTGGCGCAACTCACCAAGGTACGCCACGTGTCAGCAGCGCAAGCGCAGCGCACTGCGCTTGCATGACACGTGTCGTCATCACAAGCGCTTGCGCTCTCTGATTGGCGCAAAGCGTCTGACAAATGCAATGCATTTCTTAAAGGGCCAGGCCCAAATCAAAAAGACGAACAGGCCAAAATGAATTGCAAAGCAATAAAAAAAAAGAGGAGAGCCCAAAAATAATGGATGCTCTGCATCATTTATAAAAGGGCAGAGCCCAGTCCAAATAAAAATAAAAAATAATGCAATGCATTATTTTAAAAATGGGCCAAGCCCTGGCACAGGTCTAACAGACCAACAACAAATACAAGTGTTGAATATTTTTTTAACTGGACTTAGCCCAATTTTTGGCCGTAAGTCCTCAAATTAAATTGACTGAGCAAGTTCGCTCTCTTAAATCAATTTACGACCGGTTCGAGGGTATATCTCCGAACTCCTCTGACACCCATCGTTGTAATCCTTCAACGACGTCAGAGAGGTGACGGGTCCCGACGACCACACATCAACATGGACTGCGGGGTCTTTAAACTCGTGGACCGAAACGTCCTTAAACTAATGTTGGACCGAAACGTCCTTAAACTAATGTTGGACCGAAACGTCCTTAAACTAATGATGGACCACCACGTCCCTACACTGCCGATGGACCGAAACGTCCTTAAACTAATGTTGGACCGAAAGGTCCTTAAACTAATATTGGACCACCACGTCCTTAAACTGGAACATGGACCACCATGTCCCTAAACTGGAATATGGACCACCACGTCCCTAAACTGGAACATGGACCACTACTTCCCTAAACTGGCGATGGACCACTATGTCCCTAAACTGGAACCATAGAGCCTCCAAATGCTCTTTTGTCGGATCCAAACGATCCCGTTAAGTTGATCTTAGTCTCAAATCAGACTAACGTATCCTTAACAAAGGTTTAAGTTGATCTTAGCCCCAAATACGGCTAACGTATCCTTAAACATTCAAATGGACTATAAAACTCCAAATCGACTTTGGTTCAAGGGTACATCTCTGAACTCCTCTGACATCTATCGTTATAATCCTTCAACGACGTCAGAGAGGTGATGAGTCCTGACGGCCATATAATTAAATGGATCACCACGTTAAGTTGATCTTAGTCTCAAACAGGACTAACGTATCCTTAACGAATGTTTAAGTTGATCTTAGCTTCAATACGGCTAATGTATCCTTAAACTAAAAACACCAAACCCAAATCTAAGTAAATACGGATTTGGACTAATCCACGTCCTACGGGCGACGGCATTACTCAGTCTCCGTATACAATCCACGGGCAACCACAAACAAAACAAACATATACGACACGAAGTGAAATTCTGGAGAAGGAGAAAGTGGCTACCGCGATGCGGTAGCGTAATTAACTGCAGGGGCTTGCGCCTGCAGGGAAGAGCGCCCCCACAATCAAAAACCCCTCAAGTGATGGGGAATCTGACGAAGTCTGCTACATCGGCCGAATTCGTCTAAACCTCCGATACACGGTGCCATAAATCAACTTGGCATCTTCGGAGAGGTAGAAGGATAAAACCATATAGCATCTGCCCCGAATCTCAGCGGCAGGACCTCGCAGTCTTGTGCGCCGTCCATTCGGAGGGGAACAAAATCAACAAAGCATATTAAATGTAGGAGAGGGTTAAGATAAGGGGATCCATTATCACTTTTAATTTTCACTCTAGTGGCTGATGGACTGAACATAATGGCCAAGCGATTCACACAACAAGGAATTTTGAAGGGGTTGGGAAACCGAGCGGGGGTTGTTAACCTACAATATGCTGATAACACACTACTGTTTGGGGAAAGAGACATTACGTGGGCCAATTGTCTAAAGTGGTTACTGTATCTCATTGAAGAATGGTCTGGATTGCAGATAAATTACCATAAAAGTGTGTTTCTTTTGATTGGGGAGGATGATGAAGATGCCAATTAGTACACCACTATCTTCCGATGTAAACTTGAAAGTTTTCCGGTAAAGTACTTAGGTATGCCCTTAAGACCTGGAAAACTTACTAAAAGTGATTGGCAGCGATTAATTAAAAGAGTCGAGAAGAAATTAGATGGATGGAAAGAAAAGTTATTGTCGATTGGGGGTAAAGTGACACTACTCAATGCAGTGATCTCTGCCATTTCACTTTATTATTTATCTGTCCACGAGCTTCCTAGATTTGTTGAGAAAAAGCCGGATAGGATATGATATGGCGGAATTTTTTATGGAGAGGCGATGGCCATAGCAAAGGATATGTGTTGGTGAGGTGGAATATTGTGTGTTCACCGAAGGAGAACGAGGGGGCTTGGAATTGTCAATCTTCATGACATGAACCTGTTTCCCCTAATAAAAGAGCAAGGCTCTATTAAAAACTATGAGGCGGCGCCTCACGTGCATTGCACGAGGGCGCCAGCGCCAAGAGTTAAAAACTCTGAGGCGGCGCCTCACGTGCCTTACACGAGGGCACCAGCGCCAGAACTAAAAACTCTCTGTTAGACAGAACCATTGGATCAAAGATCTAACTGAGATGATAAATCATCAAAATGCAGAATTAAATTCTGTTGAGGAAATATTCCTCAATTCTTTCTAAACAAGAAAGATTACTCTCTGTAAAACATAGAGTCGTTGGATTAAAAATCCAATGGCGATTAAAAAGTCACCAATCGACAGAATAAATTCCGTGTGGGAAAATATTTCCCTAATCTTGTTAAAAGCAAGAAAAATATTTTCTGTAAAACAGAAATTCTTAGATCAAAGATCCAACGGTGGGTAAAATCCCCAAATCAATTAGGATCTCTCAATGAGAGATTTCTTCAACTAATCAACAAACTTCTTCCACGTAAGCTTGGAGAAAAAAATAGAGAAAGCTTCGAAAGAACAAAGAATTAAATTCTCGAGGAAGAAGAACTCTCTTCTTGGAAATTTTAGGTAAATAAAAGTATATAAAGATCATGTGGATCATTCAAAAGAGAGAGAGAACACAGGAGTGCTTAGCACTTAGTGGGCGGCGCTCAGCGCCCAGCACCTCACATGCTCCTCACATGGGCGCTACAAAATAAAGAGTGCTTAGCACTCAGTGGCTGGTGCTCAGCGCCCAGCATCTCACGTGCCCCTCACGTGGGCGCTATAAAATAAGGAGTGCTTAGCACTCAATGGCTGGAGCTCCACGCCCAGCGCCTCACGTGACCCTCATGTGGGCGCCACAGAACATAAAGTGCTTGACACTCATCATTCAGCGCCTAACGCCTCACGTGCTTCGCACGTGGGTGCCATAAAGAGTGCTCAGCACTCCATATAGAGACAAAAAAGAGTAAAGTGTGAGCGTCAGAACTCATATGAGTGCTCAGCACTTTTTGGAAGAAAAAGGGGACTGAGCCCAAACCAGTGCTTAGCACTTCTTTCAAATAAAAGAAAATTGAGTGGGTCAAGCCTAAGTTGGTTAGGTCCCTAATTCAGATCAACTGAGCCCATGGGTTCATTGCTTCCCAAATATGACTCATGACATCCAAAATGATGTTCATCCCACATTTTCTAAGTTAATCTTAGTCCCCCCAAAAAATGGCTAATGATTCTTAGATGGTCCACCATGATCTCTTTCCTCAAACTAAAGCCTCACATAAAAAATGGTGATCTATGGACTGAAACATTCTTAAACTAACAACGGACTGAAACGTCCTTAAACTAAAGAAGTAGAGCCCAAATGCTCTTTTGTTGGATCTGAATGATCCTAAAACCTTGTTAAGTAGATCTTGGTATAAAATTGGACTAACGTATCCTTGACAAACATTTAAGTTGATCTTAATCTCAAACGAAATTAACGATCCTTAAATCAAATCAAACCAAAATCTAAAATATACGGATTCGGACTAATCGCGCCTTACGGCCGACGACATAAATTAGTCTCCGTATACAATCCATGGGCCACCAAAAATAAAACAAACACACACGACACGAAGTGAACTTCCGGAGCAGGAGAATGTGGTTATCGCTACGCGGTAACGTAATTAACTGCAGGGACTTGCGCCTGCAGGGAAGAGCGTCCCCAAAATCAAAAACCCCTCACAATGAGGAGGAATCTGACGAAGTCTGCTACAACGGCCGCATCCGTCCAAACCTCCGATACACGGTGTCATAAATCAACTTGGCATCTTCGAAGAGGTGGACGGATAAAACCAAATAACACCTACCCCCAAATTCAGTCAAGATGATCCAACCCAGTTCGTCTTCGTTTTCGGCGGTGGACAGATTCTGGCACGCCCAGTGGGACCTTTTCCTCTTTCCACTCCAAACTTCATGTGTTGTGTTCGCAAAAAAATCGTGGTTTGATATGGCTGCCCCTGGATTCAAAGTACTGAGATTTGGTGTCTTACTCCTGTGCAGAGAAGAGAAATCGATGGCTTCTAGCTGCACCTGCAACAGCAACTCCCACTCCGTCCCCACTGGAGGAGTGATGTACGGGCCAAATGCGACCTGCATCTTCTCAATACCAGTGGAACTGGTGACTCAGGCCACCACTGGATTGTTCTTCGGGACCATGCTCCCACCGACAAGCTTTAGCACCCCGATGCCATCACAGGAAGCTCTAAAGAAGTCGTTTTTTTATCGACTTACAACCACCATGGCCCCTCTCAACGGGTCGTCCAAGTCTGTCACCTCTGTCTTTGACAGGCTGAGCCAAACCTCAAGTGGACCCTCAAAGAGGCTCGCGATACCTGAGGGGGTTATCCCGAAACGGATAACCGTTCCAGCTCCGGCGAGAGAAGTCGTCGACAGGGCTTCTCCTGCTAAAGGATCGGTCTTCGCAAGATTGGCCGTTCCAATTTCTGCTTTCGGCGAAGTCATCAAGACTGCTTCCCCAACCAAAAGGTCGGCCTTCAAAAGATTGACCGTCCTCTCTCAACGGACGTCGGTCTTCAACAGGCTGACACCAGCAGTAGCCCTTCATCAGAGCAAGGGCATGACGAAGCCGCTTCCACAACTGAGGAAATCTCGTCTGCAAGACATGCTCGACGTCGCCACTGGCGCCAAGTAAGAAAAGCTGGGGGCAGTTCCCCTTCTGGACTGACCCCACCAGCTCCAATGGTGGAAATTGACACTGCTGTTCCAGCTGGGAACAGCTTCAATCCGCTCAGGAGGGTGCGAAAGAACTACCCAAGCGCTATATTGAAGAAGTCTCCCCTGCCTGCTAAAAATAGGATGCAGGCAAAGCCGGAGTAACCTCCTTAGCGGTTGTCCTCCAAAATCCACAGAGTCTGGAGGAAGGTCCAAGATTCTGTGATCGATAAAGACTACTCTCGCCGACTGAAGAAAACAAATGCTCGGCAAGAGGAGGACCATCCCTCCATCGTACCACAGAAGGAATCGTCTACATGGGTGCCTGTTACAATGGCCCCTCCGACCTCAACCTCCTACAAAAAGAGAAGGCCGGAGAAAACCCCACTGCCTGCGGAAAATCCCAAAGGTGCTAGATCCAAATGCCCCAAGCCTAGAGGCATGATCGTGCACACGGTGTACATGGCTTCCGGGAAAGAGGAAAGTCGTGTTTCTGTAAGTCATCGGCCGCAAACTCGGTCGTTGACGAAAGCTCAGGAGCAGCAACAAAAGCTCCAGGAGATGCTGACGAAAATGGCAACACTCACCGGGCAGAAAGAAAGTCCGGAAGTGGCGTCAGACCAGCGCCAGGAGCAAGAGACTGATACGGAGTTCTTGCAAAAGGTGCTGGAGAGAAAGGATAAGGAGGCCGCAGAACAAGCGGCTAATATAAAGCAGATGGCGCTTCTGTTCCAAGCCATGGTTGGAATGATGGTCCAGCCGGAACCTCCAGCCAAAGACCCTCCGATAATTATCGAAGACGACAGAGGAGAAACATCAAACCCTCTACCGGCTTTCTCAGTAACTAAGGAAGAAACGATCTTCAAGTCTGCCCTTGATGACTACAAAGCTCAACAAATACGAGCTCATCAAGCGAGTGAAGCGGTTGGCCAAGTCGTCAGAACTGAGCGACCTTATTCAAGCTGGTATGATCAAATCAAATACCCGCCAGGATATACAATCCCTAAATTCCATGTGTATAAGGGGACGGGCAATCCACACCAGCACGTTACTCAATTCAGAGCTCTGTGCGGTAATACTGGAGGCGACGACAAACTGCTGCTATGCCAGTTTGTCGGCGGCTTGTCGGAAACGGCATTTGAATGGTACTCTGAGCTCCTAAATGACTCTGTCAAAACATTCATAGAGATGGAATTACTATTCGCACAGCGGTTTGCAAGCGCAAGCGAGCGCACCCCGATCACGACGTTAATCAATGCCAGGGTGAAGCCAGGAGAGACCTGGGTTCAATACGCAATTCGGTAATGGAACCTATGGTCAAAATGTGAACAACGCATAGAAGAAGCTCCTGCCGTGGGCATGTTCGTAGGGACTCTTGATCCTCAGGCAACTATATCCCAATTTAGGATGTTCTTCAAGCTGACCACCTTCCAGGCCTTGATTGACAAGCTAGCCCAAATGGATCAGATTGGCCATAGGCCGTCCTATTCAAAAACGGATCCCCAGAATGAAAAGGGCAAAAGGAAAGCGATATTCGTTGCCAACACTCAACAGCAACCAATTGACCCGAAACCGGTCGCACGCCAAAGCGACACGTGCCCATGTCGATCCCTCAAAGAGAAGCTAGGAAGTCTTTACTCGTTTTCCCGGGATAAAACGAGGAGACTGTTCGAAATGGCAGTGCGCAACACACTTATCACTCTGCCGGATCCAAGACTCCCACTGCAGCCTGGTGATGTCAGCAGTCCCAACTACTGCTCCTACCACAGAGTATTGGGCCACCCAATTGAGGATTGCTACGTTTTCAAAAATTGGGTCGAGCACCAGTACCAACAAGGCAAGTTTGCACTGTCCGAAAACTAAAAGGTGAACCCGCCGCAGAAGCATGCTCCTAAAAAGGTGGACATGCCAGGGGCATTATGCTCGTTTGTAGAAGAATCTCCGTGGGAAGTTGTCCTTTCATCTAAAACTAAAATAATGCTGAAGGACCTTCAAGCATGTCCGGTGATCAAGTGGAAATGCACGATGGAGCCCGAGATCATTGAGGGGATGCTTAAACCGTGCCCAACACTGAAAGTTGGAAACGATGGGCAAAACACCCAAGCCAAGCCTTCGAAGTTTTTGAAAAAAGAGAAGAAGACCAAGAAGCCCATACATCCTGATAACAAGTGCACGGACCTGCAAAAATATATCGACGCACTGGAGGAGTACAACCAGAAGGTGCGGACCCCGGTCACTCTCAAAAAGTTTCTCAACCATATCCTTGAGAACGAAGACAGTGACATTGATGAGGGGAACGACTCGTCAGAAGAACCCGAAGATTATATAGCGAGCTGCCACATGGTCTCTCATTCATCGTTAAAAAACGAAGAGACCCTCTCGAAGTCAGAAAACGGCGCGAAGAAGCTGGGGGCAAGACCGGTGCAAAAATCCCTGGAGCCGTTAGACGACTTGATTGACAGGCTGCTGAACGAAGCCCTTCAAAAGAGCAAAGCTAACCGAGAACGTGAAACGGCCATATACGAAAAGGCCAAGCGTCGGCGTCAGGATGAAGAAGCTGCGGCGAGGAAGAGTCATGAAGTACTCCAACCAGATCGAAGCACACCCGCGGCAGACAAAAGCAGGTTTAAGACGGGGAAACGGTTCGCTAAGGCTCTGTCAATAGGAATGAAGCTGCCACCTTTCAAAGGAAATACTCTAGGGAGTATGTGCCTCGACGAAGCGAATGTACATCCGAACTACTGTTTATACCATCGGAGGGTTACTCACCCCACCAAAGAGTGCAGTTCCTTCAAGAAGTGGTGGCAGGGATACGTTGCCCACCAACAACACTTCAAGAGGATGAAGCGTGAAGCTCGTCGACAGTGAAAAATACGACAGATGAGCGTGGAAAAACGACTGGTAACTGTTATATGGTTGATACCAGTTCGACAAATGGGAAAACTCAAGTTCTCACATTCGGAAGCGATTCTGAGGAAGAAATAACCCTCGGCCCTCTCTTCAAAGAATCTAACTCTGGAAAAGAAGAAGAGACGAAGAACTGCGAGAACATTCAGCTGTGCAACCATACATTGCCTGAAAAGAACCCCGGGCCTGCAAACAAGGGTCCGAACAAAAGAGATAAGGGGAAGGAAAAAGTCTCTGGGGAAATCACCCTCGATGATAGATTCGTCAAAGAGCTCGCGGCCACGAACCCGCCTAAGAAAACAAAGTGGATTACAATGTCCTGGCACACCTGAGGAAGATACCTTCACAACTGAGCATACTGGATGCTCTCCTCCTGTCCAAAGAGGCACGAGATTCTCTGATCAAGGCACTGCAAGAGCCTGATCAGTTCCAAGCTTTCTTTACGGAAGAAAAGATGAAGGACGAGCTGGCAGAGGTTCATACAACTGACATCACATTCGGAGATGAAGATCTCCTCCTCGGAACATGCGAGAACAACCGTCCTCTATATGTCACCGGGTGCTTCCACGACATTAAAATAGGGAAGATCCTAGTCGACAACGGGTCCTATGTCAACCTTCTCAACGTGAAGGTGCTAAAGGAGATCTGCATGAACGTTCAACACCTGGCTCGGGATAGAATTACCATCTCCGGGTTTGACTCGCAGTCATCACGGACGCTTGGGTCCGTAATACTGACATTACGCTTCGGGATGCTCGTCACTGACATCAAATTTCATGTCATCGAGGCTAAGAATTGCTATAACGCCTTGCCCGACCGGCCTTGGTTACATGAGTACAACATCATCCCTTTATACACAACATCGGTGTATGAAGTACTTTAAATATGGCCTCGAGTATAAAATTACGGGGGAGCTAAACCCATTCTCCGTAAATAAAGTCCGCAAATATGAAGACGCCAAGTACTTCTTACCAGACTTCGAAGACACGGAAAGATGTCGTAAACCGGAGAATAAACAAAAAGTCGTCGCCACTATCCCGATCTTTGGGAGCGATACCGAGAAGGATGAAGAGATAGTCTTCTCATGGCAACCCCAAGGCAGCAGGACAGGACCATCTACTCCTATTTTGGTCTTTGGCAGTGACTCTGAGGACGAGGCTCCGTCCGCCCGTCAATGCAGACCTTCGCTGAAGCTGATCAGGGTTTACAAATTACCATGGTTCCGTAGCAGCATTATAAAGAACTCGATGCGCTTGATACATATAGCATTCAAGAGTTGCATACTTTCTACGTCCCTCCCAGGCGAAAAGGCAAAAAGGCAATCCTCTTCTATCGATCTACGGAGACTAAAGTAGAGAAAGAAGTCTGGCATGGTGCTGGACTTGCGCTCGACAGGCTTCAACCAATCCGTCTGCCTAGATATTACGCAGAGGGATTGAAAAGACTATTAATATGCTAATGCGTACCCTTCAAGCAAACTGAGCTACAAGCCTAGTTCTACAACAAGATTTGGGACATCTCCGGAACTCAGCGAAAGATGCCCAACGGGAAGATGGAGATGACTGGATTTGGATACGTTCGGTCCAAGAAACGGGAGCTACTCCATGGCTGTCGTGTCATAAATGACTCCGGTGGAGAAGAGAATGCTCTTCCAGATAGCGCTGATGTTGAACCAGAGCGAAATCCCGCCGTAAGAATACCATGTCCGTCATTCGAAGAACAAATCGATAAGCTAATGAGGAAAGCAGGTCAAAAGGTTCGGGATGACCACAGCCGCGAAATGGCCATTTACAAGAAAGCCAGGACGCAGCGTCTCACTCAGCAGTCTATGGAAAGAGAAGACTATGACGTCCTTCACCCTCAGCCCGTTGTGCGCTCTTGTGGCAAGGAAAAGGCCCGACGTAAACACAACAACAAGGTGAAGAACGAGAAGGACGCTCGAAAACAGCGAAGCGGATTCAAGAAGCCACACGATCGAGAAAGAATCAGCTGGAAGCCGTCTTTTATGATGAAGATAGGTTGGGAATACTCTTTCCCCAAAACAAGACAAGGGAAAATATTCAAGCTTGTCATGAAGCATTAAATGATGACACTCCAGGAGGCAACGCATCCCGAACAAGTAAACGAGGTCCATCACCCGAATTATTGCTCCTACCACTGAGCAATAGGACATCCACTTGAAAACTGCTTCACCTTCAAAAACTAGGTCGAAGACCAATATCAACAGGGCAGGTTCGCTTTATCCGACAGCTGGAGGGTGACCCACCGCAAAAGCATGAGCCAAAGAGAACTTATATCGCGAAGGCGAGACCAGCTCAATACCAAGAATGGAAGCGAACTCGTACTTGCCATATGATAACACTCTCAAAGGAGGGAGAGCACGAGAATATGGGTGACTGCTTCAAGTGCTTCGCAAATGAGGACGAGGAGGAGGTGATCTTTGAGTTTCCACCAGCACCAAAAGAGTTGGAAGATGGGATACACACTATGGGAAACAACCTGAGAAAAATCGACTTAGGGACGGAAAACGAGCCGAGACCCACGTTCGTTAGCGAGCTGTTGTCTAGAAAACAGGTGGCCACGCTAAAGGATGTGCTTATGCAATATAAAGACTGCTTCGCATGGAACTATTCCGAGATGCCGGATTGAATCCAGAAATAGCTGTGCATAAACTTGCGATGTCACCGAACGTCAAGCCAGTCAAACAGACGCCAAGAAGAATGCGGCTCGAACTCGAGATGAGCATCAATGCCAAAGTCAAGAAACTAATCGACTCCGGCTTCATCCAAGAAGTTCAATATCCTGACTGGATCGCCAGCATTGTCCCGGTGATGAAGAAAAATAGGACATTACGCATCTGTGTGGACTTTCGGGATCTCAACAAAGCTTGTCCGAAGGACGACTTCCCCGTACCGGTTACCGAGCTGATTATAGATAACGCATCCACTCATGAGGTCTTCTCCTTCATGGATGGATCTTTAGGCTACAATCAAATAAAGATGCATCCCGAAGACCAAAAGCACACTACCTTCCGGACTCCGCTAGGCATATTCTGCTATAAGGTGATGCCCTTCGGTCTGAAGAACACAGGCGCTACCTATCAGAGGGCCATGACGAAGATCTTCGATGACCTCATACATGAAATTGTCGAATGCTATATTGAAAACCTTGTGGTGAAAAGCAAATCATACGAGGAGCACTGAGAACATCTGAACATAGTGTTCCAGCGTCTTCGGAAATATAACCTGAAAATGAACCCTCTGAAATGCGCGTTTGGAGTCTCCTTAGGCAAATTCCTAGGATTCATCGTACGATATCGAGGCATCGAAATAGACCCATCAAAGATCAAGGCGATTATGGAAATGCCCGCGCCAAGAACTATTAAGTAACTGCGGTCTCTCCAAGGAAAGCTTGCATATATCCGACGGTTCATAGCTAACCTCTCGGGCAAATGCCGTCCCTACAGCCATCTAATGAAGAAGGGGACCCCGTTCGTTTGGGATCATAAATGCCAAATTGCACTGGACGAAATCAAGCAATACCTGCAGAACCCGTCGGTACTGACTGCTCCGGTCAAGGGAAAGCCCCTCATCCTGTATACAACAGCCCTTGAAGGTTCTCTAGGCACATTATGGGTACAAGAGAACGACCAGGGGAAGGAGAGAGCCCTCTACTATTTGAGTCGAGTTCTCCTGGGGGCAGAAAACAACTACTCCCCCATCGAAAAGTATTTCCTGGTACTGATCTTCACGATAACGAAGCTTCGACATTATGCCTTGACGCATGAGGTCCATCTCATATTAAAGATAGATCCTCTCAAATATTTGATGTCAAGAGCCATACTAACAAGAAGGCTTGCCAAATGATCCCTCCTCTTGATGGAATTTTCGATAATCTAGCGACCCCTCAGGACGGTGAAGGGCCAGGCCATCGCTGACTTCCTCGCTGAACATCCAATACCAGCCGACTCTCCCTTAAATTGCGAATTGCCATATAAACAACCCGTTCGACGCAATCGACAAGGAGGAGGAAGGAAATAATGCCCGATGGGAACTCTACTTCGATGGAGCATCTTCCATGAAGAAGCGAAAGCACAATACCACCATAATTAAAGCCGGGGTAGGACTTATCTTCGTGACTCCACAAGAAGGGATAATAAGTTTCGCTCTTTCCTTAACAGAGCCGAGGACAAACAACGAGGCTGAGTATGAAGTTTTGATAGCAGGTCTTGAGATTGTTGTCGACATAAGAATCAAAAACCTCCTCATATATGAAGACTCACAGCTAGTCGTTAGCCAAGTAAACGGCGACTATCAGACATGCAAACCAGAGTTGGTAAAATATGGCGAGAGAGTGCAGCAATTGGTGACACAAATCCCCTCTTACATTCTGGAAAGCATTCCGCGTGCAGAGAATAGCAAGGCGGATGCATTAGCTAAGCTCGCTAAAAAACTGGCCGACGAAAACCTCGATAATATAAGGATCATTATGCAAAGCCGTCAGATTCTCGTGCCAGCAGAAATATCTCCGGAGCCATCTGAAGGAAAGGAGGCGACCAAACAAGCAGCCTGCTAAATAGAAGACGAAAAAGGCTAAGGATTGGAGAGAAGTCTTCATAGACTACTTCAAATCCCATCGAACACCCGAAGACACGTCGTCAAGACATCAGCTCATGAAACGAGATCTATCCTTCGCTTTCATCAATGATACTTTATACAAGAGATCGTTCGACGGTTTGTGGCTAAGATGCTTGGGACCAGAGGATGCAAGGAGGGTCGTCCAAGAAACTCATGACGGACTCTGCGGTTCCTATCAGGCCGGGCCAAAGATGAAACTGAAGATCAAAAGAATGGGTTACTATTGGCCCACAATGATTCAGGATTGCCTCGAATATGCGAAGCAGTGTCACTAGTGCCAAATTCACGGGGACTTCATCCACCGGCATCCGAATCCGCTACACCCAACATTGGCTAGCTGGCTGTTCGAAATGTGGGGAACCGATATAATCGGGCTTATCAAACCAGCATCATTTAAAGGACATCGGTTCATATTGGAAACAACCGATTACTTTCTAAGTGGGCAGATGCAATACCGCTAAGAGAGATGAAGACGGAGAACATCCACCATTTCGTCAGGGCGCATGTCATCTACCGGTTCGGCACTCCGCGACTAATCATCTCGGATAATGGGCCGGCCTACAAAAGTCATAAGATTAGCCGCTTCGCGCAGCAGCATAATATAGATTGGAGATACTATTCAGTCTATAATCCCCGAGCTAACGGTCTAGCTGAGGCTTTCAACAAGACCTTTACGAAAACCATAAAGAAAATGGTGTCCAGAAACAAAAAGGACTGGCACGAGAGACTGCATGAAGCTCTCTGGGCGTATCGAACCACGTTCAAAACGGCCACGAATACAACGCCATACGCGTTTGTATTCGGCACGGAAGTGGTACTTCCCTTGGAAATAGAGTTACCCTCTCTACGAGTGGTAGTTCGATATGAGCTGACGGATGAAGAAAACGCCCATCTTCGGCTTGAGGAGCTTGATTCTCTCGATCAAACTCACCTCATGGCGCAGTAAAACCTGGAAGCTTACAAAGCAAGGATGACGCGCTCATATGAAAGACTAACCAGGATGAGAACATTTTGTCATGGCGAACTCATGCTAGTCGTAAAAAGACCTATGATCCCCAGTCGTGCAAAGCAGGGGAAATTCGAGTCAAACTATGAAGGCCCGTACATCATAGATAATGTCTACCAAGGTGGAGCCTACTTGCTCATGAATATGCATAGCGAAAGACCCTTCCGGCCAATAAACAGCCAGTTCCTTAAGAAATACTACGCTTGACAAGTCACGGCTCAGGTTAATGATAGATAACGACGCTCGTGTCCACTCGCTGTCTTCCTGAGTCTAAACTCTATAAGTAGAATCCGGCAAAACTTCGCCCCGAAGCTGGCCCTAGACCGAGATGTCCCTAAACTAATAACGGACCGAGATTTCCCTAAACTAACAACGGACCGTAATGTCCTTAAACTAAATATGTCGCCTCAAACACGGCGATAGTGGAATTCAAGTCCACAAGTCCCAGCGGCGGGGACTGCAACTCGAGTCCCGCTGGCTGTACAGCTGCCCCGGTGGCGAAGTCCCCCCTAAGTGTTGTCACACTCCGCTTCCTAGTGTACGGCGAAGGGGACGCAACGAGGTCCGCTACGTATATACTCAGAAGTACATACACTAAGCGTATCTAAGCAATATAAAATAAATACACAAGAGACAGGAGATAATAAAAACAACAACTTTTATTTATTAACATTCTTTTGTACAATGCATGAAAAGGAAATACAACTGAAATAAAAGATGCCTAAACAGTGGCATAACAGGAAATGAAAATACAGAAAGGAAAAGTGTACAATGAAACTAAAGTGCAGGGTCTTCAGCAAACTGCTCCAAATCTTCTTGCGATGGCTCGATCTCCGCCGGGTCCAAACTACCTGACGACATTCAAAGAAAAAAGAAATAGAATGTCGTCAGCGAACATGTCGCTCGGTAAGTCCCAAAGATAGGGGAGAAATAGACAAAGAGTAGGAGAGAGAGAGTAGCTTTTAATGTTGTATTGTATTGTTGTAATGTTGCATTAACGCTGTTGTTTGTAGCTTGGTACAGAAGAATACCAGTGTATACGAGAGGGGTCTCTATATGCTAGAGACCAAGGCAAACGGAATATAGAGTACAAGGCTCCGTTAGAAGGCCCGGAACAACGGCAATTGGATTCATGTTAGGTGTCTTAAATCTGACCGTCTCGTGCCACTTTTAACATCTTCCGTACCAATCTACCCCTTAAACCCCGCGATGTCTTGTTTGTATTGTTATCTTATAAATTGTATTGATTATAACTTTGATTGACTGACTGACCAAAACCATGATATCAGGAAACGGTTGTAATCGTAGAGTCATGTAAATGGAATACTGAGAATCTTGTAAAAGGAATATATATCCATGATTCGGTTCAGTCAAGTTGTATAAATTGATAATTGTATTCATGGATTCATGTGTTCATATTGAATTGGAATATTGTAGATTATAGATTGACTTGAATCATATTCAAGTCAGATTAATCAGACTCAAACCTGAGTCAGACAATTAGAAATGTGAATCGAGGTCTTATAATTGCTAGGGTCCTTAGGGTAATTTATAAACTTGAGGGGTTTTATGTAAAAATATTTTTATATACTTTTCAAAATACACCTCAAGTATTTATTGTTCGTCTTTAGAGTTGTAATGAGGGTGGATTTTATGTTGCGACATTTCTAGTGAAAATATCCTAGTTTAATAAATAAGGGTATTTATCTGTAATATTGATTTATTTGAAGTTCATGGTATTTTAGTGTAAAATCTATTCTTGTGATTTTTAGAAAAATGTGGAATATTTATATCATAATAAAATAGATATTTAAATGATAAATATACATATATTTATACAAAAATAATTTTAATAAATATTTTATATTCCAAAAAAATCTCATTTTCTTAAGATGTCGTATTTTAAACCTTTCGAGACCGAATGCTCCTTGCGGAGGTCTGAATCTCGCACTACTAGCACGAGGGTGCGCGATAAACCGCACGATCCCGAACGGGTTCCCCAAAGATGGGTTGTAGCGGCGCTTTGTAAAGATTGTAAAATACTAATTCTTTAGAAAACGGTTTTATAAAGTAAAAGGTATTTATTTACAAAGTGTAATTTTCCGTATTTTAGGTTCTAGGGTTTTCTAAGCCAACTAGGCTATTTCTAAATGGTCTAAATAACAAGTCGTTAGAAGGCTCAAATCGCCTCTTCACCGCCAATTGTGGCCAGGTAAGTACAAGTGAGGAAGGGGGGATCCGCTCACGAATCGTGAGACGGGCCTTTTAAAGTTACCTGAGCTCACTTGCCTAGCCTAGACACCACAAAGTCAGGTTTAGATAAACGATCGATGTCCACAACTTATCGTGTTTTCCTAATATGAAGTATTTATGTAACATTTCAAAATAATAAAATATTATTTTTGGGAATTTTTATAATTTAATATTATTTTATTGAATATTTTAATATTTCGGTATAATTAAATACCGATAAATGGGAAAAATTATGGAAAAATTATGGAAAATTCTAAAATGGGGTATTTATTGGAATTATGCCATTTTTAAGTTTTTGTGATCATTTATATGCTAATTTAGTGCTAATCGCGATTAAAAATCGCTAATCGGTTTTTAGCAATTTTGTGCAAAACATGCACATATCTTTTTCTCTACACTTGTGCATTTCTACCATAGCTTTTCTTTTGGGTTTACTATTAAAGTGAGACGGGATTTAGTGAAGAAAAGAAAATAAGAAAAAGAAAAGAAAATAGGTATGGTGAGAGAGAGGGTAGGTGAGGGTGTTGACCTAGCCATTTCCTCTCATTTTCTCCAACTCATTTCCTCTCTCCCTCTCCTCTCCCTCTTCTGCTGCTGCAGCTCCCTCTTTCTCCCCCTCTTCAAGCCCTCTAAACACCTCAAAAACAACTCCAAAACCATATCTCCTTTTCACTAAAAAGATGCACGAGCCCAAGATCTACACATTGGACTAAGAAAGCAAGGATTTTGGCCACTAGGGGCAACTCAAGAATTTTCTTGAGTTTCCAAATGAGGTAATTTCTGGATCATTAGCTTGGTTTATGCATTACTTATACCCCATGTTTAGTTTAGAACCGATTATTATGTGTTTTGGTGGACTTAAGGAAAACCTAGTTAGGGTTTGAGGAAATTGTCAGTTGTGGTGAGCAATGGAGCTCAGTAGAGGCTATACAAATACCCTAGTGCATGAATTAAGACCCAAACTAGAGACCTGAAACCCGGAATACGGATTTAGAAACCGATATCGGAAAAAATTATGAAATTTGTTACTGTTTTTGGGAATCTGCTATCACCCAAGACATCCTAAAATAAAATTGATTGGACAGTGAGATGTGCAGGCACCCTAAAACCACCACACAAAACCCTAGCCCCTATCTCTTTCCCTAGGCCGCAGATTTAACCCTTCTGACAGCAATTTGCGGCCAGAGCAGGAGGGTTTTGCCTCGTTTTTGGTGCAGGGCCTTATCTCCAGTATACTTGACCCATGGTATGTGCAATTTTGTCTGATTCCATTTAGGATAAAATCTGGGTTGATTTTCATGAGTTGGCGCATGATTTACGACTTGTTTTAGCATGGATTTTGGTATTTGGTGATTCATTTCTGTCAGGTGGCGTTTAGACGTCAACGACAAGTGGCTATTGGTCGTGTTTGCATGCGGGACTATAGGTTTTTACCTATGCGAGTAGCGTGTGCTGTTTTGGTTTTCCGATGTGATTTTCATATGCTTTAGCGTTTGTGATATCCTTGTAGGTACTCCACGTGATGTTGAGGCGATGCAGATAAGATGGCGACATCGGCATCGGCACACGAGAAGCAAGGTGAGTAGATTATATCTACGGGGAAAGTCGGGTGGATGGCGTATAGTACCCCCGCAGTCCGATATTAGTATAGTACATATATACTAGTTTGATAGCTTATTGTGTGTCGTGAACATGTGAGTTTATGTGTACTATGGTTTAGATTAGGGTTAGAAGTGAACTAGTGAAATTGCTAGTCGCGAACCCTAGAATAAGTTTACACCCACACACGCACACACATACTTATTGATATACTTATACCGTGATGATGAGGATGGATGAGGATATTTGGAGATGAGTCGGTGGTATTGGCATGGTGCCATGAGATCGGCGATATGATGTGATTCGTATTTGGGATACGATACGAGATTTTAGCGAGCCTTTGGACGTGTGTTTTACACACGCGCTTATATTTATTTAGATGGTATCGATTGTACTAGACTTAGATCAGTACCCCAGATCATGAGAGATGATGATAAGGATACCAGATAATTGATGAGCTGACCGTGATATTGACCCGTACCCGGATTTGGGATTGCCGTACTACGGATTTACGTACGAGCTATATATTGATGATTGATCCGCGCTCATGACTCGAGGATATTATATGATGTATATTGTATCATAGGTGATACTATTGAGACGGGATCACCGACTATTATAATTACATTTATATATATATCGACTCAGATGTAGGTGGTTTCCATCACCCTCCTGTTTAGCTTGTTAGTCGGGTCTGTAGATTACTTAGTAGACATTAGACTAGACCCGAGTCATACCTATTTCAAAACTAACGAATCGAGAATATTTTAAAGATAGGCAAAAGGGATTCTACGGATATTTCCCAAACGACGCGTCTTTTCTTAAAACACCGTAGCCCTTATTTTACCAAAAACCCCGATTCGTCTTATTTCAAATGGCAAAGCTGCTTGATATATTTATTGAGGTAGATTCTTCAATGTTGCGTTGATTATTCGATTCCGCATATTCATGCTATTTGCATTGCATTGCTTGTGTTTATTGATATATTACTATCATGCTGCTAGGACACCAGCACCATTATCGATGATGTATATGTTCCACGTACACTGCTCGCCGGCTCACACACATCATCATCGATAATTGCCATGTCACTACACTGTAGTACTGTTGCATTCAGGATATGACCCTTGCATGACATACTGATATGCTTACCTTTCTTTTACATGTCGCATACATGATGATTTCTGATTATACGCATTAAGATATGTTGTTTCCATGATATTTCTGGTTTTGGGAACCGTGGGTGTTTCAAAAGAGAATATGTAATTGTTTTAAAAACCCGGTTACCCTTGATATGATATTTCAGTACGTCCACCATGTGTTTTCTCAGTGCTGAGAGCGACATGTGAAACCCGATTCGATGAGGCGGATGAGACCGATTGCGGGTACATGGTGGACCCGGTATGGTTCCCCAGGGCAAGAAATATTTTTCGTGGAGTAGACGATGAGCCTGGCAGGGTGGCGAGTACCTACCGGTGATTGGTTGGACCTGGCGGTTATCCGGAGGATACTGACCAGAGTCGATAGATGGATATGGGCGTACTGCCGGGGCCGAGGGCCGATACCGCAGATAGAGCCCGTGGGCTGATCCGGACTGATGAAGCCCGATATATGAGGATTTACGTGCCGATGCTGGGCACAGATTTCATGATGTTTTTGAGTGTCGATGCTGGACACTCCGGTTCCATGATTTTTACGTGTCGCGAGGGACACAGATGGTTTACATCCTCATATTTCCATGCATATGCTTTATGATATTTACATGCATGATGGTTATTGTCATTGGGTGACGAGTGGACGGGATCCACATACATATAGATTTGATTACATCAATCATACCTCATATTTATGATATGCTATTACCTGAGACACTGGCACGAGCACTTGGCACTACACTTATGTAGAGAGCTTACATTGCCAGTTTAGTATGCTGCAGACTTATTCATATTGAAGTTATATATATCTGATCGTATTGACCTAGGATGGGTCAAACATTCGATCTCTGCTTGTAGATATTTTCTATTCACGAGTTGGCAACTCACCCCCGTTGTGCCACAGTTCTTGCAGGTTTTTGCCGTACAGAACCTATAGCGGCATTTCTGGCACGCTGCTTCCATTACGGGTGACTTGCTTTGGTAGGTGGGTTCTTTTGCATCAGGACCACCATTGTTGGTGTATTATTCATTGTATCTAGAAATTCCATCAACCAAAACTTGTATATTGTTTCAGACTTAGAAATCAGTTATGTATTATTTCGACCTTAGAGTCGCGCGTTGTAGTATTACGGTTTTCATGTTGTTTTGAGTTCTTCCTGAGTTTTGATCCTCGCCCTTCGGCGTTGTATATTATATTACTTGCGTGGTTGTGACCGTCGATTGACGAAGAGCTAGCTCCCGCTTGGGGATGCCTTTTATCACTGCATATATATTATTCTTGTTGTACCCCGTTCGGGGGCCAGTTTTTACAAAGGAAACTCTGCCGAAATTTTCAGAAAAGACTACACAATTTAAAAATGCATTTTCGGCTTAGTTATTTAAAAGCTTGATTTCAAAACATGTTTCTTTACTTATCGAAAAACCAGTTTTCTTTATTTACTCCTTAAAATGGTTTTAGATTTCTGGGTTTTTGGCTTACTTGGATCAGATGGAGTCCTATAGACTTCATATGGTTCAAGGGCCAGTCACGTGCTCTTTCGGGTCGTGACAATTTATTTAAAAGTGTATCAAATCTAAACTTTTAAGAATGGTTTTATTAAGAATATGGTATTTAAATGAAAGTTTTGTTTTATCGTATTCTAAGTTTTGATGATATCGTTTTAGGGTTGTATTTGCGTGTGTGTGGAGGGGGGTCATTACCTCGTGCTCTACTAAAAATGTATAGCAAAGTTAAGGGGTTAAATGTGAAATCGAAACATGATGGTATTAAAGCGTAAAATACGATAAATTGGAAAGGTTATCATTTCATGTGATGAAACTTATTCAAATTGATTTTTAAAAGTTTAATAGTCAAGATAAAGATATTTAGGCATGAATGTATTGGTTAGAAGTGAAATTTTATAGAAAACCGAATCGGAAATCGGATTTGTTCCGATTCCGTCGGGTTTCGTAATTTCGTAATTTAGAGAAATAGAAAGAAGGATAGAAAGGGACTTACGGGTTTCGATTAGGCAAAGGAGTGTAGGGGAACTAAAAAAGTTGCCTAGGCGTTACTTCGTCGCCGGTAGTTTCTAAAAACGTCGTCGGAATTCCCGCCGGAAATTCGCCGGAGCTTCGCCGTGCACTCGTTTTTAAATTACACAACTCTTGGAAAATTTTGAGAGAGTGAGCTTAGGATTTTGGGATGAGAGGGTAGAGGGTAGGGGGTGTATTTATAGGGTAGGTTAGGGTATGGTAGGTGAAAGGGTTCTAATTAAAAAAAATTGTAAAAATTATAGAAAAATCATTAAAAATTGTAGTAAATGGGGTATATTTAAGTATCGGGAACCGATCCAATAAATTAGAGTATGCAGGGGGGTTTGGAATACAAAAAGACAGATTTTTGGTGTTGACGACTCGGCCGTCCGGCCAAGTCCGGCCGGCGGCGCCATGCCGAGTCGGCCGGTCCGCCGTCCGAGTCGGCCGAGTCGGAGGTCAGGGAGGTGGGGGGTAGTCTGGTGTAGCCTTTGGTATATTTAGTTTTTCAGGTTCAGTTCAAAGTTTGGAAGTTATCTCGTGTGGACTGTTAGGTTTCTATAAAATTTAAAACAAAATAATATTAAAAATAATGTGGGGCATGGGATTTGAACTCTGGTGGCTTGATTCAGCAATGCAAGGTATTACCAATGAGCCACAAGCTCCTTCTTGTAATTATGGTGTGGAATTATTACTTAAAGTGGTAACAGCAACATTAAATACCCCAGGTATACTTTAATTTTAAAACAATTTTATGTGCACTAAAAATGGAGTTATTTAAAAACAAAATATTTACTTATATATTGTGCTCAGATTAAAATACTCCTTTATGGATTTTGAAAAAAATTTGTATAGAAAAGTGTATAGAAAAACTGGGTTGTTACAAGTGTCATTGGCAAAAAAAAGCGGTACGTCCACAAGCGAAATGGGTACGGATAAAAACCCGAAAGGACGCCGTGAGTAAAAACAGCAGGACTACCGGCGAGCTTGTGAAAATCTGAAAGGGCGCAATCTTGTTGTTAAAAAACGGTACGTCCACAAGCGAAATGGGCATGGATAAAAACCCGCAAGGGCTCAGTGAGTAAAAACAGCAAGGCTGTCGGTGAGTTTTTGAAAACCCGAAAAGGCGCAATCTCGTTAAAATAAAAACACCTGCAAGGTCCTTTCAACCTTGTGAGGAGAAAACACCTGCGTGAGATCCTTACAATTCACAAGGGAGCAACACACTTAGGGATCCCCACGATTCCTAAGGAGAAATTACACTTACGAGATCCTCACGACTCGTAAGGAGAATTCCCCCTATGAGACCCTCACGGCTTATAGAATTAAAAAGTCTTATGATGCAGGGACCTGAACCTGTTCTTAAGCCATCACACTCCCCAAGTTGCCCTACAGGCGGTCAATATAGGCTCTTGTATACAATCCACAGGCACAAATAAATGATTTCCCCCACCAAGTTCCACCAATGACGAGGAATGTCCTCATGTGGTGAACGACACTTATAAGTCCTCTTGACTTGTAAGGAGAAAACGCTCTTGTAAGATCCTTACGACTTGCAAGAGAAAATGTCACTTAGGAGTCCTCATGACTTCTAGGGAAAACCTACACCTACGAGATCCTCACGACTCGTAGGGAGAAATACCTTTATGAGACCTTTACGGCTCATAAAACCAAAAGGCCTTAGTCGACAGGATCATAACGCTGTTTGCTAAGCCACTTTTGTTCAAATCAGCAAAGGCAAATGATGATTCGCTCCTGGCAACATCCCAGTGGTAGCGATGTTGATGCCTAAATTGGTATCGGATTCTAAGTCCTTTCACGGCAAATGATGATTTGCTCCTGGCAATATTCCAATCGCAGCGATCCTGATGCTAAGATTGGTGTCAGATCTCAAGTTCCATACTCGCAATAAAAATCAGCGAGCAAAATATATGCATATGAAAGAGCCGAAATGATGGGGCAACTCGCAATAAAAATCAGCGAGCAAAATATATGCATATAAAAACAACCGAAATGTTTGGGCAACTCGCAATAAAAAGCAGCGAGTAAAAAAAACAGCCGAAATGATTGGGCACCGCAATAAAACAACCGAAATGATTGGGGAAATCGCAACTTTCGCGATATAGAAAGCTGAAATGATAGAGTATCGCTGAAAGAAATAAAAAAATGATGATGAAACTTTTTCCCTGCCGACGAGTCCACATCAACCCCTGTATACAATGCATGGGCATAAACGAAAAGGGAACCACATTTCCCCACCGGGCTCTGTCAAAGGAAGACCCAAATCTCGACCGCAACATCTGCAGCCTAGAGATCAACAACGGCGTTTCTTCTCACTCCAGCAGGATGCAGACGCGGTGTCAACAAACGACCCCCAGGGTCAACAAAACAGGGCCATGGTAAAGTCCCTAGTTCCAAATCTTGACGGTTCACAGACAACCTAGAGATCAACAACGGCGTTCCTTCTCACTTCAGCAGGATGCAAACGATGCAGACACGACGTCAACAAATGACCCCAGTGTCAACAAAACGGAGTCATGGCAAAGTCCCTAGTTCCAAATCTCAACGGTTAACAGACAACCTAGAAATCAACAATGGCGTTTCTTCTCACTCCAGCAGGATGCAGACGCGACGTCAACAAATGACCACAGGATCAACAAAACGGAACCATGGCAAGGTCCCTAGTTCCAAATCTCGATGGTTCACAGACAACCTAGAGATCAACAACGGCATTTCTTCTTACTCCAGCAAGATGCAGACGCCGCTTCAACAAACGATCCCAGGGTCAAAACAAATGGAGCCATGGCAAAGTCTCTAGTTCCAAGCCTCGACGGTTCACTAACAACCTGGAGACTACCTCGGAGCCATGGTAAAGTCCCTAGTTCCAGGTCTCGACGGTTCACCAACAACCTAAAGACTACCTCGGAGCCATGGCAAAGTCCCTAGTTTCAGGTCTCGACAGTTCATAAATAACCTAGAGATCAACAGCGGCGTTCTTTCTCAACTCCAACAGGATATAGATGCAACGTCAACAACCGACCCCAGGGTCAAAATAACGGAGCCATGGCAAAGTCCCTAGTTCCAAGCCTCGACGGTTCACAGACAACCTAGAGACACCCTCGACATTCGTCTCGTTACAGCAGACACAATGCCAGCAAACAAAGCAAAGGAAAATCCCTGGCTTTAGGGTCTTGACGGCAACTCAAATAAAACCTGAAAGACTATCGGAGATCATCCCACACCAGCGTGGAGTAGTTATGACTCGTCGGGGCTCCCAAATTGAGCCTAAGCTCAAGTAAAAAAAGCGGCATGGAAAATCCCTAACGCTTGCTCTTCCGACGGTAATATGACCTGTGAGATTACTTGAAGATGTCTTGTCCAACCCCGAAGGGATCAGAGACACGACAGTCGCAGGGCCACTCGAACAGCAAGATTGCATATCGGGGAATGCATCAGCGAACGCGACGATACGACGGACAAAAAACCTAGTACCACAGACCCTAACGGACCTTTGTCGTAAAGAGCAGAGGTTAACTGTGACGTTAGGACCGGTTTGCCTACAAGCCTAAAGGAGGTAAACTAAACAAGCTCCGAAATGAGTTCATAAACTAGAGACACCGGAATGAGTGAATAAACTACAAACTCCGAAATGAGTTCATAAACTAGAAGTTCCGAAATGAGTTCATAAACTAGAAACTCCGAAATGAGCTCATAAACTACAAACTCCACAATGAGTATATAAGCTACTTTATACCAAGTTAAGACAGCAAAAGAAAGAAATGCCAGTATGAAATAAAATATGTCTTTTATTCATGAATTCAAGTGAATATAAGATACATTTCATAAAGGAAGCAGAATGAATACATGTTATCCATGAATCACAAGTTTACAACCGGTACAAGAAAAGAGGTAAAATGACAGTTATTAAGGAGGAGACGTCTTCAACAAATCGACAAGCCGCTCGCGCGCTCCTCTCAATCCTTTCTCATAGTCTGCTACAACGGTTGCATCCGTCCAGACCTCATTGGGCTAAGGAGTTGAACTCTCTCGAGAGCTGTACTCTGCAAACAGAATTCACATCTGTCAACTTTAATTAAGAGGGAAATAAAATTCCCCAAAAATTTCTAAGAGCTATGCTCTGTAAAAACAATGGGATAATCTATCAGACCCCTCAAAAGCAAAGCTTTTTAACTGGGCAAAACCCTAAGATCTTTAAGATCTGAAAGAAAAATCCTAGAAACTCTAAAAGTTCTTCATGGAAAATGAGTAATGCTCTGATTAATGGGTTAAGCAATCCTAAAATACATTTTAAGATCTACGATCTAAGAAGAGCAAAGATCTGTTTAGGGGTTCGATTATAATCCTTACCAAATTTTGGGGTAGAGTTCTAACTCTAGAAAGGATTTCTTTGGGCAGAGATCTAAGCTCTGAAAGGAGAATTAAATTCTCAAAGAAGAACAAGAGAAGATGAACAGCAGTCATCTCAAGGGCCAAAGGCCCTACTTATAGGCATAGGAAGACGATTCAACTTCCAAGAAGACCCAACGGTGGAAAAGTTGTCACCGCTGCACTCACGTATGAGCCACGTGAGCACAACGGTGGGGGGGCATTTGTTTCCTCCAAATAAAAAAAGAAAGGCTCTATTAAAAACTCTGAGGCAACGCCTCACGTGCATTGCACGAAGGCGCTAGCGCCAAGAGTTAAAAACTCTGAGGCAGCGCCCCACGTGCATTGCACGAGAGCGCCAGTGCCAAGAGTTAAAAATTCTTAGGTAGCGCCTCACGTGCCTTGCATGAGGGCGCCAGCGCCAAAACTAAAAGCTCTCTATTAGACAGAGCCATTGGATCAAAAATCCAACGGAGATGATAAATCATCAAAATACAGAATTAAATTCCGTTGAGAAAATATTCCTCAAATCTTTCTAAACAAGAAAGATTACTCTCTGTAAAACAGAGTGTCGTTGGATTAAAAATCCAATGGCGATTAAAGAGTCACCGATCGACAGAATAAATTCTGTATGGGAAAATATTTTCTTAATCTTTTTAAAAACAAGAAAAATATTTTCTGTAAAACAGAAGTCCTTGGATCAAAGATCCAACGGTGGTAAAATCCCCGAATCAATTAGGATCTCTCAATGAGAGATTTCTTCAACTAATCAACAAACTTCTTCCTACTATATAAAGGACCCAAGATCTCAAGTCTAAGAGAAAGGAACCACCCCCCCCATAAGCCTGGAGAAAAAAGAAAGAAAGCTTCGAAAGAACAGAGAATTAAATTCTCGCGAAAGAAGAAGTCTCTTCTTGAAAATTTTAGGTAAATAAGAGTATATAAAGATCCTGTGGATCATTCAAAAAAGAGAGAGAACTCAGGAGTGCTTAGCACTCAGTAGGCGGCGTTCAGTGCCCAACGCCTCATGTAACCCTCACGTGGGCGCTACAAAATAAAGAGTGCTTAGTACTCAGTGGCTGACGCCCAGCGTCTCACGTGCCCCTCACGTGGGCGCTATAAAATAAGGAGTGCTTAGCACTTAGTGGCTAGCGCTCCGCGCCCAGCGCCTCATATGACACTCAAGTGGGCGCCACAGTACATAAAGTGTTTGACACTCATCATTCAGCGCCTAGCGCCTCACGTGCTTCGCAAATGGGCGCCATAAAGAGTGCTCAGCACTCCATATAGAGACAAAGAAAAAAGAGAGTAAAGTGTGAGCGTCAGAACTCACATGAGTGCTCAGCACTTTTTGCAAGAAAAATGGGACTGAGCCCAAACTAGTGCTTAGCACTTCTTTCAAATAAAAGAAAATTGAGTGGGTCAAGCCCAAGTTGGCTAGGTTCCTAATTCAGATCAACTGAGCCCATGGGTTCATTGCTTCACAAATATGACTCATAACATCCAAAATGATGTCCATCCCATATTTCCTAAGTTAATCATAGTCCCCCAAAAAAATGGCTAATGATTCTTAGATGGTCCACCATGATCTCTTTTCTCAAACTAAACCCTCACCTCAAAAATGATAATCTATGGACCGAAACGTCTTTAAACTAACAACAGACCGAAACGTCCTTAAACTAAAGCAGTAGAGCCCAAATGCTCTTTTGTTGGATCTGAATGATCCTAAAACTTTATTAAGTAGATCTTAGTCTAAAATTGGACTAATGTATCCTTAACAAACATTCAAGTTGATCTAAATCTCAAACGAGATTAACGATCCTTAAATCAAACCAAACCCAAATCTAAAATATACGGATTTGGACTAATCGCGCCCAACGGACGACGATATAAATTAGTCTCCGTATACAATCCACGGGCCACCAAAAATAAAAAAACACACGACACGAAGTGAATTTCCGGAGCAGGAGAAAGTGGTTATCGCTACGCGGTAACGTAATTAACTGCAGGGGCTTGCGCCTGCAGGGAAGAGCGTCCCCACAATGAAAAACCCCTCACAATGAGAGAGAATCTGACGAAGTCTTCTACAACGGCCGCATCCGTCCAAACCTCCGATACACGGTGGCATAAATCAACTTGGCATTTTCGGAGAGGTGGACGGATAAAACCAAATAATATTTGCCCCCAAATTCAGGCAAGACGATCCATCCCGGTTCGTCTCCGTTTTCGGCGGTGAACAGAACCAAGCACAAGCAAAATGGTGGCGGAAAATACACAATGATGATAATCCAAAATAGGCCAATCTCATAAGACATGCGTACCTTAAAACGGATCTACCTAGGGGAACAGCAAAAAATAAGGGTATGCTATCCGGTTTCTGGGGAGCAATGATAAAAACCAGGGGTACCTTCTATGTGGGAACTTAATACACTCTCGGAAATGAAGAAAGAATCAGCTTCTAGAAGGATAAGTGGTATGGGAATGTACCGCTTAGATGCAAATACGAAGATTTATACATCGTAGCAAAGGATAAGTGTTGTATGGTCGCTAGCATTTGGAGCGGGACAAAATGGAAATTAAGATACAAACGAAGATTGCGAGATCAAGAAAAAGAGGATGTGGAAAGGCTAAAGCATTATCTCAAAGATTGGCAACCGGACGATAACATAAACGATAAACCACAATGGAGATAGGATAAGCGTAGAAAATTCACGATTAGATCCCTCTACCAAGTTTTGAATACATGAGGAAAATTAAAGGAATTGTGCGTCCGATGTGGAGGGCTAAAGTCCCGCAAAAAGTCAAGATCTTCTCATGGCTCACCATGCGAAGAGCAATCTTGATAAGAGACAATCTGCTGAAAAGAAAGTGGCAAGGGCCTAATGCCTGTGTCATGTGTGATACTGATCTTGAATCAGTGGATCATTTGTTGTTTGAGTGTCGAACAGCAAAATCAGTATGGGCATATTTTTGCGTGAGGTGTGACTGTGTGACACAGTCCACCTCTGTTACGAGTCTGTAGGAGGAGTGGCGAGGGAGTGCGATACCCCATAATAAACGAAAACAATAAGACATCATAGCTATAAGGGGTAACTTGAGGTATTTGGTTAGAGCATAATGGTAGAAATTTTAGGAGTAAAAATAGAAATATTGATGCTCTAATTTCATTTATCCTATATATGATTGCCGATTGGGCAAAAATACTTCTAGATGCGGATAGAACAAAGATGAGGAGGATTTTGCCGCAGCTATATGGATCTCATGGCCTCTCGAGCACGATCGTTAGTAGTGAGGAGGAGGACGATGATGTTGATGATGCGGCCACACTTTAGAGGGAACAATCCAGTGTCGAATGCTATGATGGATGGTTTGCCCTCGCCTTACTTTATTTTGCTTATTCTCCCATGATCACGAGGATGTCATGATCTTACTCAGACTTCATGCGGTTGTGATTCCCTAGACTTTGGGATGTATTTTGTATCACCAGGCGTGCTGCTATTATCATATGTAGGGATATATTTTCATTAAAAATTTTAATGATATTTGGATAGATTAATCAGTCACCGGTAACCTAAAAAAAATAGCCTGGACTGAGCTACCACAAGCGTTACAAAGTTAAAGTAGATAGTATATGTATATTTGAATTTGAGAGCTAATTCTTTGGCAACCTGGGAGCGAGCTTTATCCAATGTGGTTAGTGTGTTCTATATTTCTCTATGTCTACAAATTTTGTAAATACATTTGATGAAATACTTCTGCTGATTGCTTAGGTTCAACAGGCTGCGTGAAAAGATCATGCCATATAAAAAGGCCGCAACTGGTAAGATGATCCAAGATGGTATTTAGATGGCTGAGAGTGAATCGTACACGTTCTCAGCTGTCCTCGTAAGTTGGTGTCCATATTTGCCCACATCATCAAAGGTTATTATGCTTCCCTTTATTATTCTCTTACCAAGTAACTTTTTTTTGAGAGAAATGTTGTGAAGGTGTCTCGTATTTTGCTCAAGACCGCGCATCCAATTAAGGTACAGATGTCTGCCCACAGGTGACAGATGTTTGGCATCTAAAGTCCAAAGCCCAACACAGGAAACAGACGTCTGCCCACAGTAGACAGACGTATGGTCCAAGCCCGGGTTATTCGCTGTTAATTGGAACAGATGTTCGCCAAAAAGCGACAGACGTCTGTAAGCACTGCAGGCAGACGTCTGCTCCAGAGAGACAGACGTCTGTTCGGTGATAACAGTGAATTTCAGATTTGAAATTTAATTCGAAAATCAGATTTTTGGTGGCAGATTTGTAATTTTTAAGATCTTAAATTATAGAGGCTATATATAGGATTTTAGGGTTATGTATTAGGGTTAACTTTGGAGAGTTTTAGATTATTAAGCAAAAGGAGTAAACGGCGTCTCTATAAGGGATCTAGACTATCGAAGGTGAAGAAAAATTTGTAAAAGGAGAGAGATCTCGTTGGAGATCATAAGAAGAGGATGTAATAATTTTTTGTAAGGTTTTCTTCTTCTCAAGTTCTAATAAAGGTTCTTTCCGTTTCGCCCATTAATCTCTTATGTTATTTATTACCGCAGTTTACATCTAGTTTTCTTTTGTTATTCGTCTATAAGGTTTTCCGATGTGTTGTCGATCGATCTTGCGGCAGCAACAATTGGTATCAGAGCTACGTTCTATATTTTTGTGATTTAAATTTACGATAGGTGACGACACTTGTTTCCGCTCCCTCTTTTCTTAGATCGTAATTATATTGATAGTAGTTCGTAAGGATTCGAGGAAAATGTACTTTCTTTGGAAATAAGGATGACGGATAACAAAGTAAATAGCATAAATTTTGATGTGGAAAAATTTAATAGAAAACAGAACTTCTCTATATAGAAGAGAAAGGTGAAGGCACTTCTAATGAAGGAAAAGTTGTTCAAGGTACTTGGCGGTAGTAAATCTACCGATATGACAGATGCTGCGTAGGTAAAATTAGATTAGAAGGCACAATGCACAATAGAACTTTGTTTGGCGGATAACGTGATGTATAATGTTATGAAGGAAATTTCCGCGACAAGTTTATGGTTGAAGCTGGAGAGCTTGTACATGACAAAGTCATTGTCAAACAAGCTATATTTGAAGAATCAATTATATGGCTTACGCATGAATGAAGGGACTTTTATGCCTTGAAGTCAAATTAGAGGAGGAGGACCAAGCGCTATTGGTCCTATTTTCACTTTCAAATTCGTATGAACACTTGGTGACAACGATCCTTTATTGGAAGAGGACTCTCGAGATGGTGGAGGTTACATCGACTCTTTTGAACAATGAGATCATGAAGAAATCAAATCTATCTGAAGAGTCATCGGGGGTTGTTCGCCGGTGAAAAGGAAAGATCGAAGAATAGAGACGGAGGTAAGAGCATAAGGGGAAAATCCAAATTATCTGGGCAAGAGAGCGGAGCGTGCCTCTTTTGCAAAGAGTCAGGGTATTTAAAGAAGCAGTGTCAAAAGTATAAGTAGTGGTTGGAGAAGAAGGGTAAAGCTGCCAATTCAAAGGGTTCGGATCAATTTAGTATTGCACCCAAAGCAGAAGAAAATCCATGTGACGTACTAGCAGTACATATAGAGGAGGCAAATTCTGATACTTGGATCCTTAATTCCGGATGTCCATGCCACATGTGCCCGAAGAAAGAGCTGTTCGACACTTATAAAGAGTTCAATGGCATCAATGTTCTCATGGGGAACAATGTGGCATGAAAGACCATTGGCATAGAGAATATCAAAGTCCGCATTTTTGATGGGATGGTGTGAACGCTTGTGAACGTGCGATACGTTCCAGAACTAAAGAAAATCGGATTTCTCTTGGAGCATTAGATGCGGTAGGATGTAAATTCGCTGGTCAAGATGGAGTATTAAAGGTTGTCAAGGGTACCCTAGTGGTTATGAAGGGACAACGATTAAAGAATTTATATCGTTTGGATGGTATCACAGTGACTGGTGGTGCAGCTGTAGCTACGGAGAAACAGGTGGAGGATACCGCAAAACGGTGGCATATGTGTGTTGGCCACATGAGTGAGAGTGGGCTTCGTGAGTTGCACAGAAGGGAGTTGCTGAAAGGTGTTGCCTCGTGCAAGTTAGATTTCTGCAAATTTTGTACGATGGGGAAGCAGCATAAGGTCGGCTTCAAGCAAACCGTGCACAAGACCGAAAGACTCCTCGATTACATTCATTCAGATGTATGGGGCCATCGCCGGTTACATCAAAGGGAGGTGCCATGTATTATGTCACTTTCATTGACGATTTCTCACGGAAAGTATGGGTTTAATTCTTCAAACACAAATTAAATGTGTTTGCCAGATTTAAGGAGTGGAAAGCAAGCGTGGAGAAGTAAAAGGGGTGACCGGTGAAGTATTTGTGGACAGATAATGGAGGTGAATACACCTCGAGGGAGTTTACGGACTTTTGTAAAGATCAGGGCATATAGCGGCAATGGAATGTTCCAGGAAATCCAGAGCAGAATGGGGTAGCAAAGCGTATGAACATGACACTACTAGATAGAGCCAGAAATATGCGGTTACAATCTGGACTTTCGGAGGACTTCTGGGCAAAGGTGGTGAGTTTTGCGTGCTATTTGGTCAACAAGTCTCCATCGACGACCATAAATCTTCAGATTCCAGAAAAAGTATGGAGAGAAGAGCCGGTCAGTTACGATTCATTACGGGTGTTTGGGTGCCCTGGTTATTTGCTTGTGGATCGGAAGAAAAGAACTAAGCTGAAATCAAAGTCTAAAAGTTGTGTTTTCTTGGGATTCAAACTTGGTATTAAAGGTTATAAGTTATGCAATCTCGAAAACAAAAGGGCGTTCACTAGCTGAGATGTGATCTTCGATGAGGATTCCATATTGAAAGACGTGGCTGAAAATAATAAGAAGGCAAGTGGAGCATTAAGGGACAATGATTCGGTGGAGGTGGAGTTATCTGGCGCTCATAAGGTTACGAACACTGAAGCACAATTACAGCCTATTGTTGTGGATGTGGATGGGCAGATTTTGGAGACAGAAGGTGAAGACCAACCCCAACAGGACCCACATGCAATGGCATTTAGGCGATCAACACGTACTCATAAGGCACCGGTCAAATACGATTTCGAAGATATGGTTGCATTTTCTCTAGTCACTGTGTAACACCCTAGTACATTTATACCATATTTTATTGGAATTTTTCTAATCTTGCGACAACTTCTAGTTCATATTTGCTTTTGGGTGCGGATGATGCATTTGGTATCTGTGGATAGTATCCGATCCGACCCGCATGCTTGAAACCCATCTTGGTTTTAGATTACGTCATATAATTACTGGTACAGAGGATCCGTGCACATTTAGATTTGATATACTTGTATGATCTATTTAATATCTGCATATCATTTAAATAATATAAATTATAATCAAATAATATATTTTAACATCTAGCAAGGCGTGTTATCATACCCCATATCATATGTTTGCATCCACACATCGTGTTTATGTCCAGTTTGATAAAACAGGCTCGTTTGGATCGCTACGTGTATTTACGTATATCCATTCTTGGGGGTATGCATTTTTATTAACCGGACATCGCATTATGGTTTTGGCTGATACATATATTATCCATATTTTAAAACTAGATTTTTAGAAAAGACCCAGATATTTTTCGAAGTATTTTATCATTAGCTATATAATCCTAGAAAATATATTATAATATTTTATATATACAAACATTTAATATATATATATATTAAATATATTTTTTTAACTAAAAATATTTTAATCTCACCGTCTCTCTCTTACCCTGCCACTCTCTCCCCCCTGTATATATATATATATAATTTTAAAACCTAATATATTTACGACCTCAGCCTCACTTCTCTCTTTTTTCTTCGTTTCTGCTCACGAGAAAACCGAACCCTAGCCCTCACCTCACCTCATCGCCGACCTCCTCGTCCCCTCGTCCTCATCTCCTCGCCCTCGTCACACCATCATCCACTGTCACGCCCCACCCCCAATACAGAGAGTATTGTCCGCTCTGGCCGAATACTCCCTGTATTGGGGGTGGGGTGTGACATAATAAGAGAGACTAATTTAGTTTGATTTGAATAATCAGGTGTCTTTTTCGAAATATCACGTTTTGGGTGTCCTTTTTTAAAATACCAAAGTTTTGGGGGTCCAAAATAATTTTTAAAAACCCGAAAAATAAATGATAGTGTCTCGGCAAATTCGGACGATTGGTTTAGTTATCAACATCGTGCTAGGGTTAAAGGATTAAGGGATTACTTTTAAGTGATTATTTGCCATAATCACTTATAAGTGATTATTTCTGGAAAAAAATCACTTATAAATGCTTATGGCAACAACTTGTTCAGTGTTTGGATAATTTTGTATGAAAAGTAATTATTAATAGATAGTGTGTTTGAATGAAAAGATAGATAAGTGATTATTGAGAGTAAAATGACCAAAACAACGTATCATTAATACCATTTTAAAATTTGGATGAAAATATTAGGAGTATTATGGTATATTACTTGGTCAACTCTACTATTCCATAATCACTTATGAAATAAATTAGGAATTTCTAGACTATTTTTAAGTGGGAAAATTTGTCATTTTTAAGCTAGTCATGATGGGACCGATGGTAAAATAATCACTTATTAAATAGTAAAAGAAAGATCCAAACACACTATATATTTGGGGCCCACCTTAATGTGATTTAAAATCACTTGTTGACTTAATCCAATCCTAACGGCCCTAACACATGCAACAGAATGATCGTCTAAATAAGCTCTAGTATTTGGTTGCTTTTTTTGGAGTGGAATTTGGATGTGTTTTAGGGTTTAGATTGAAGAATAAAGACAACAACAACTGAGCCTTTTATCCCAAGCATATGAGATAGGCTACATGAACCAACATGGGAATCACGCCGGGTCCAGCACATGAATCCTCTGCCTCCACTCACTCCTATCGAACAATATACTTTCATTGAGGCCTTTGGCAACCATATCGTTTCGTATCACCTCCATCCATATTTTCTTCGGTCTCCCTTTTGCCTTTTTACCATTGCCCATATCGAGAGTAGCTATTCGTCGACCTATGGAAGCACCGGTTCGACGAGGAGATACTCTCGATATGGGCAATGGCAAAAAGGAAAAAGGGAGACAGAAGAAAACATGGATGGAGGTGATACGAAACGATATGATTACCAAAGGCCTCAATAAAAGTATATTGTTCGATAGGAGTGAGTGGAGGCGGGGGATTTATGTGCTGGACCCGGCGTGATTCTCATGTTGGTTTATGTAGCCTACCCTATATGCTAGGGATAAAAGGCTCAATTATTGTTGTATTGAAGAATAAAGACATGTTTGCACTTTGCACAAATAAATCATTTGAGTTTAGGAACTATATAGCTAGGGCCTCCACGCAACACCCGGATGTGAAGTCAAAAGTCGAAAAAAAATCATATTAATTCAATAGGTTTATTGTTATATGATTTATAAATTGTAATATCTTATATTTATGTACTTTATATGTAAAATATATGAAGGGTTAACTTATAAATATATCGGCAATTTTCTTCCACTTTTCAATATTTTCCTTGTTATATATCAAAGAAAATAGTAAAAAAATTAATTTAAAAAAGATCGGTTTTTCAATATTTTGCTTATCATATCACACAGAATTACGAAATGTACAAAATTCCCAATTTATTTTTCGAATTTTCAACAATTTGCATGCAAATATGGCGAAATTTTAAAAAATCTCTAAATTTTCAGTTTTCTTCGGTTTTCCAATACATTGCTTGTTATATATAGCACAAAAAGATTATAAAATTTTCAAAAATTAAATATTGTTTGTTTTTTTGGGTTCTTCAATATTTTTCATGATATATCGCAAATATCACAAAATTTTCGGAAATCTTAAATTTTATGTTGTTCTTTTTTTTTCAATATTGTATACTTTAAAAAATTGCATTCGGAGCGGATATGGATCGGATATGAATATTACCGTATTTATATTCGCTTTCTAATTTCGGATACGGATACGAATATAGATATAGTTCGATAAAAAAAATTCATATCCATATTTAATAAAATCGGATACGGATATGAATCGTATATGAAATAAACGGATACGGATATAAATCGGATATTGATAAATAAATATTGAAAATATAAAATAAATGAATGTGAAGTGAAAATATACATGTAACATATACGTTATACAAAAAAATGAGTATAAATTAAATATGAGTGATTAATATATTTAAAATGAATAGATATGCATGTAACAGAAAATATTAACAAATAATTATACATGTATATATTTTAAATTAAAATTAATAAAATAATATGTTAAATAATTTTTTTAATACATAATTTATGATATTTATAAAATAAACAAACTACTATATTATTTAATTTTAATTTTACTATATAAACATTAATTATACAAACATTAGAAATTTAAATTAAAATGATATATTTAATTTAATGTGTCTGCGGATATCCGTATCTGAATTCTGACATCCTGATATCTGAATCCGTATACGTATCCGAATTCAGATATCCGGATATCCGAATCCGTATCCGAAAAATCTAAAAACACCTGTATCCGTATCCGACTATATCTGAAAATATATATCTGTATCCGTATTCGTATCCGAACGGATCCGAAATTTCATATCCGTATCGGAAAATATCCGGATCCGGATAAATATCCGGCTTTCAGTATCCGAATGCAACCCTAATACTATTGCATACGAAAATAATGAAATTTTCGATAATCTTAAAAAAATTGCGTAATTTTCAAACAATCTCGAACCTTTTTATTTTTTTCGATTTTTCAATATTTTGCTTGCTATATATAGTAAACGAAAATTGTAAAATTTACATAAAAAAAACTCTTTACAATTATCAATTTTTTCCATTCTTCAATATTATGTGTTTTAACATATGAAAATCACGAAATTTTCATTTCTGTGCGTTTCGGTATTTCAATATTTTGATTATTATAGCAAACGAATTTCAATATTTTGATTATTATAGCAAACGAAAATCAGATAACATCAGTAAACCCAAAAAAAATTGTTTCTTAATCACATAGATCCAGATAAGATGTAGAGTTGGTGATTGATTGAAGACATGGGGTATCTTTTCAAGTCTCAAAGCAAACATATCTTTATATCCACTCATCACTCTGATAATTTACTCTGATAATTTACTTGAAATCTATCTGGCTGACAGAAAAGAAAATTTTCATATTTGAAAACCCTAAGAAAGAATTGGACTCACAAACTTTACATTGGAGTTGATTTGGCCTGAAAAGGCTAAGCTAATTGATTTTTGGAATGACTATAAATTGAAGTACATCAAATAATTAAATTAGATCTTAATTTAATCCAACCTAGTTATCAAGATGAAAAACTTGATTTAACCAGTGTGATTTCCTTGGCTCAGTTAATTGGTTTGGTTAAGCTCATTATTATTTACCATATAACATTAGATTAGTAAGGCCTAGCTTAGCAACATGATTTCCCGACCAAGGTTTCATTAAAGCTAAAAATGAAAATGCGGCTTGCGTGCATAAGGAAAATGTGGTTTCATAAAGGTTGGGATCATTTGATAATATAGTCATGAAAGTCATGAAATCAATATTTCCACGGTTTACGAAACTTCAATCTTTTTTGAGTTTTGGAAAATGGGGTTTCGAGATCTCGTAACTTTTTGATACCGCCCGCTCCAAGCCCCCCTCCACCACCACCGCCCTCTCATAAAAAATAAAAACCAAAAAAAAAAGGCAAAACAAATTTGAGTTAGTCTAATACTGGATAAGACCTTGAACAAAAGCCCAATTGGCCCAAGAAGGTTGACCCAATGCGAAACGCCTTCATAGACTTGGATCCAATAAATTTGAGGCTAGAAAAGAGACTTTAATGGCACGATCCATAGTTAGCCCTCTACTTTACCCTCTGTAAAAATAGTAAAAGGAAAAAGGCAAAAGGTAAAAAACATGGGTAGTTATTTGAGATGCATAATCTACATAGTTATTACCGAAAATTCTGTCTGTAGCTCAAAATTATTATGGTTTGGTGATGAGATATCAAGCTAATTGGTTTTCTTTAATATCCTTAAACCAAGCAGAGCTATTAGATGTTAGAGTTTCAATTTGGTACCCCCAACCCCCTCTCCAAACGGTTAAAATAGTAAAATATGACTGTTGATTTAAAAAACTCTTAATCCTTAATTAAAGAGAATCCTCCATCATTGTACTAGCATATCAGTTGTGTGAAATTCATTCGATCAATAAAAACTCAGATACAAGACATGTTTAAAAGATTTTCTAAGCTTTATATTTTGTGATGTGCATTGTACCGTATGAAGCATTCATATGCACATCTAATATTATTTTTTATGTTGTCTAAGAGACAACAAGTATTGTCTAAGATATGACAAATTAACACCCATTCATTAGTTTAATTTGTTGCTAATGAAGCTTACACTTCAGCCAACAATTGACCTCTCCAAATCACTAGAATAATTAAGTAGAATGCGACACAAAATTATCAAATTTTTGAATGGGCCTATCCTAATACCCTGCCAAACATATGCACACCATTTTGCACCATTAAAATAAAATAAAAAAGCTTGATGGCTATCCACTATTATTATCAAAAATAAAAAAGAATATTAATGATAATAATAAAAGAAGAAGAAGAAAGAAAAGGACTACACTTCTCTTGCCTTGCACAAATATTATTAATTAATTCAATTATCTTCAACATGTTGTCTTTACCTTATTGAGACAAATTAAGTCCCTTTCCCTAAAACCTAAACAAATCAAGGAAAATTTTGGAGTATTTCTAGGAACCTCTCAAATAAAAATGTGTTTCCAACTCAGCATCCAAAAAAGCCCACAACACTCCAAGGTTTATCTACAGCTCAATATTGGATTTCGCTTTCACTGCTTAGCTTTTTCCCCCCAAATATCTTCAAGAGATTTTGCCCATACGAGGAAAAGCCAATAACTTTGAGTTCATGCAAAATAGAATAAGGCAACTCACAACTCACAAGTTCTATGAGGCCCTTCCATTTGAGGAATCCTTAGTTTGCCAATACAAATTCTAATGGTGGGGCTAACTTTTGTTGGGTTGAGAAAAAATATATGTTTGTATATAAATTAATAAAAGAAAATAAAAGTGATGGAGCCTATAATTGAACTAGTGCTCAATATTGTAGCCGACAAAAGTAATTTTCATTGCACTCTCATCTCCCACTTCTAAGGGACAAACCTAAGCTTGAGGGGTCTTCTATGAAAGTGGATCATTTTCTTTATAACGCGTGCCATGTTGTGATGTTAAAAACGACAAATAAAGAGAGAGAAATGCATGCACTTCTCTACTATTTATAAATACAACTTTTGCAATTAGAATTTCACATTGGAGTAACAAGTCATGTTAGAGTGTCACACCATTTTATGAGATTTAAATCTCTTCTATTTAAATTCAAGATAGAAATAAAATAACTCACTTTCGAAATCTGTAAGAGAAATCTAAAATCCTGTAATTTAGGCAATTATAGAAACTCATTTGGGCTAACAACATCCCATATATTGATAGATTGATAGGCGATACGAAAGAATTAACTAAAGAATGGAAAAGAAAAAAAAATCAGCTATAACAACTGAACACAAGAGGAGAGGGTGGCACTTCCAATTTCAATTTTAAAAGAAAAATGGAAAAAGAGAGGTAAAGATCCTTAATTCTTAGACAAGACGTCAGGGCAGTTTAAATAACCGTCTTCTGGTCACGTGCATGGCGAGCGCCAAAAACCATTCTTTGTCAATTCTAAGTTTTATGAAAAGTACAAAGAGTAAATATTTTTAGTTATATATAGCGGGCACCAATTTGAATGTAAGCAAAAGATTAGTTTGCATTCTAAGGCTCAAAATCATCTGCATACACAATCATGCACTTTTGTCCCAGTTTTTATAGTAAGGTTAGGGAACTTTCTAACACATGCATCATTTTCCTACTTATTGAAAGTATCTCTTAATTTAAATCGCATTGGATTTAATATATGATTGAAATGCACCTGTGGCTTAGCCGCATGCTGCAGCTCAAAAATGAGAGGAAATAAAAAATGAACGGAATCAGATATTTACAAGGACAATTTAGACCTAGGCAACCTTTAAAATAAATTAATATTGAAAATCCAAGAGGTAGAATTAATATTGCATTTCCAACGGGTGTATCTATGGGTGACAAAAATTTTAAAGAAAATAATTTATAATATTATCCAAATTTTACCAAATACCCAATTTGAAGTAATTCCTAAATCTACCACAAGCATCTAAATGTGATGATGCTCACAAGTGGTATCTCCCCGTATTACGACACGTGACGGGTGACGTGTCCTGAAGACTACGGGAGTAGAACAAATGAGTTGCAATAGGGACATTTCTCGGGATCCACTTCTCGAGAAACGTATCCGACCTTTCGGGAGACCTCCCTGAATACATTACACCTTCACCTAGAAAACTATCAACAGCTCGTCTCCGAACTTTCTTGGTCTCCTTGATCGTCTCCGAACCGTCTCACATGCCGAGCCTCCTCGGCCATCCGGCTCGTCTCCGAGCTCCTGACATGCCGAGCTTTCTCGGCCACCTGGCTCGTCTCCGAGCTCCTGGTATGCCGAGCTTCCTCAGTTTCCCCCCTATCAACCAAGAACGCGGGTCCCATGCGCTCCGCAACGGCTACGCGTATATCGCTAGGGCGAGTTATCCGTCGCCCCACGATCCGCGTCCCACACTAGCGCATACCCCCATTAATGGGCGCATCCCGCCATTCAAGGCGGGGATAACGCTGGGGCGTAACCGACGGCGAAGATCGCGCGTCTGCTCGCTCCACGTGACCCCTATATAAACCCCTCTCTTAGACGAATCAGGTAACTCGAACTCATTTCCAATACGCCGCTACTCTGCACTTATATCTCGGCACTAACTTGATCGTCGGAGGGTCCTACGATGGTCACCCACCCCGGGACTTCTTTGCAGGTAACTCGACGTCAAATACCAACCTATTGAGATCCACACTTAACAACTTCCAAAACAAATCTCATCCGTCAAAGACTGCCATCACAGGATCGACGGAGGACAGCATCTGAAGGAGATCTCAGCCTCCATCAGTTGGCACCGTCTATGGGAACGCTTTAGAAGCTTCTACCCAAAAGTTGATCTTCCGCTCTCGACCCGATGGCGATCGAAAACCATGACGGTCCGAACACGAGCCGCCATAACGGAGGCATGAGCGGCTCGTCTCCCCCTCCCAACGCCATCAGGCTTTATTCGTCCGGATAGATAAGCTCACATCACTGGTGGATGCCCCCGTTCGCGTTCAAGCGAAGGGCCACGCCCACCAGACCACGGCTCCCCTTTCCCGGGATAACGACGTCCGTAGAAGGACGGGTGGCCATTCTCAGGCCCTCAATCACGCTCACCTCGGCGTCACCGAGCACCAGCGTGCCAACTCCGGCAACCACGGCCCTTGCACGGCGAATGATTCCAAGACCTGCTGAGCGCCGGACAGCTCCAGACCCCGATCCCAGAGAAGACTAGGTCGTCGCTCTAATGCCCGCCACCCGTTCTCGCCCCCTGAGGAGACGTCGGTCAGTTCGCCTGCTTTCAAGCACAACCGACACCTCCACTCCCGCCGAGGCCGCGCACACGGAGAACGTCAGGACTACTCAAGAAGGGTCTTGCCCGAGGATTTAAGAAATCTGATAGAGCGGAATCGAAGCCGCTCCGTAGCGCCGACCCGGAGCGGGGGTAGTCACCACTCCGACTGTGTTGAATCCTTGGGGTACCACTACCGGATCGCAGCCCTCGAAAAGAAAATCGGAGGCATACGACGAGATGGCCAAAAATCTGGCGAAGGGGCCCGATATTCCGCCGATTCACTCACAAACCCCTTTACAGAAGAGCTGCTGGCCGAGCACGTCTCGTCCAAGAACAAGCCTCCCAAAGTGGCCCTCTTCGACGGGAAGTCCGACCCGAAGGACCACTTGGACGCATTTACAGCGGGCATGAGCTTCCAAGATAACTCGGACGCGGCTCAATGCCGAGCTTTCCCCACCACGCTAATCCAAGATGGCCGGGACTGGTTCCGGGGGCTTGCGCCGCGCTCTATCTCCATCTTTGACGAGCTGGCTACCCAATTCCTCGGCCATTTCGTCGGCAACCGACGGCAGAAGAAGACAGTCGACTACTTATTCTCTGTCAAGAGCTGGGACAAGGAATCCTTCAAAGGGTTTGTCACCCGCTTCTACATTGCCCTCCAGGAGGTACCCGAGCACCGCAACGAAACGGTCATCACCGCGCTGAAGTCGGGTCTTAGGCACAAAGAGTGGCTCCGCTCTTTTGCATTGGCGCAATCTAAGACCATGGTCGAAGTGAAAGCGTGGACCGAGTGAGAAATCCAACTCGAGTCCGAGGTGAACTCCAACATGCCTGAAAGCGACCAAGCAGACCAGAAGAAGAGGGACAGGGAAGAGAAAAGGAAAGGCGATCGTCAGAAACCTTACACCCCGAGGTTCCAGGAATATACTCCTCTAAATATTTCCCAGACCGAGCTACTGGAGGAAGCCAAGGGCAAAGAGTTCTTCAGGCTCCCCCCACCTGCCCGATGGACGGGCAAACGACTTCAGGGCCCGTATTGCACCTACCATCGGGTGCAAGGACATCCGACTGAGAATTATAAACAGCTGCGCGATTACATCGAGGAGCTGACCCGCTCCGGTCACTTGGCAAAGTACCTGTGAGATAAACGTCAAGCAGATAGGGGACAAGCCGATCAAATTAAAGACAGAGAGCTGACGATCGGACAGATCATGGTCGTCACCAACAGTCCCAAGTCCGAGCAACAAGGACACCCACCGAAACCGATCATTCAATGCGGGAGAATTTAAACCGAATCATATAATCTGTATTTTGTTTAATAATAAAAATTCTTGCTTACCTGCAATCTGAACTACTTCTCTTAATTTCCATGCTAAAACTTCCAGCAAGGCCGACGGATGTCTTCCTGCTCGGCTTATCCACAGCGGCTAGCTTCCTGCCCAACAAATGTTGTAGATCAAAAGCCCTCATGAGGCCACCGAGCAGCTTCCTGCTCGGTCCATCCACAGCGGGTAGCTTCTTACCCAACAATGCTGTGGATCCAAAGCCCTCCTCATGAGGCGACCGGGAAGCATCCTGCCCGGTCCATCCTTAGCTGGTAGCTTCCTGTCCAACGACGCTGTGGATCAAAAGCCCTCCTCACGAGGCGACCGAGTAGCTTCCTGTTCGGTTCTTCTGTAATGGGTAGCTTCCTTCCCAACAAACGTTGCAGATCTAAAGCCCTCATCACAAGGCCGCCAAGCAATTTCCTGCTGGCTCATCCCTAGAGGGTAGCTTCCTACCCAACTACGCTAAGGATCTAAAGCCCTCCTCACGAGATGACCGGGCAGCATCATGTCCGGTCCATCCCTAACGGGTAGCTTCCTATCCAACAACGCTAAGGATCTAAAGCCCTCCTCGTGAGGCCACCGAGTAGTAGCTTCCTGCTCGATCCATCTGCAGTGGGTAGCTTCCTGCCCAACGACGTTGTGGATTAAAATCCCTCCTCACGAGGACACCGAGTAGCTTCATGCTCGGTCCATCCGCAGTGGGTAGCTTCCTACCCAACAAAGATGTGGATCAAAAGCCCTACTCGCGAGGACACCGAGTAGTTTCCTACTTGGTCCATCTGCAGCGGGTAGCTTCCTGTCCAACAACGTTGTGAATCAAAGCCCTCACCATGAGGCAGCTGAGTAGAAAAGAAGGTACCGGCCTTCCTACACTTAACCATCGATCGACTCATACTCGACGCGCGATCACCGTCTCGCCTCGGAGTCGAAGAGGACACCGACCTTCCTACACTTGGCGCTATCGTTCATCACCACTCGATGAACGGTCAGCAAGTGCGGAGGGGTGGATACCTAAAAAGACCTACAGGCAAAAAAAAAACTTGCAGAATGAACATTCGAACAAAAGTATACGAGCTAAAGGTACTTGCACAGTGAGCAGACATTTGGGCAAAGAAAAGGTATACATTATTTATAATCAAAAAATAAATATAAGGTGTTCTGGGCTCCTCAGCCTTACAAAAATGCCCGGATGCTTACAAAAATTTTGAAAAAGAAAAAAAACCCAAGGAAGGAAAGCCCAGTATGCCCGCTCGGGAAGGATCTCGTCCTGCTCAATACCAGCCTCGGGGACCAAAACTGTGACCTCTGGGTCGGGGCTTCCACCGGCAGCCTCGCCCCCAATGGCCGCCTCGGCGACCTCCCCCTGCGGCACCCCCTCGGCCAGGGGATACTTAGCACGGAGATCGCTGATATCGAACCCCGGCGCAGACTCCTTGACGACGTCGAGGGAGTTGTTCCACACGACGGCCGCATATTCGGCAAGATCGGCATAGAATTGATCTGACGCCTTATACGCCTCCACGGCCTTCGCCGCCCGGCACTCGATGAGCTTCACCAAGTCTAAGGCCACCCAGACATCCCTCGACTTCTTCATCGTGCGGTAGAAACCGTTCACCTCCTCCAACTTGGCATGAATATCCCGGTTGTACTCGTCCAAAATCCGATGCGACTCCTTCAGCCTGGAGTTCGTCAGCCCCTCGGGGACCAGACGAGTGTCGAGGAAAGCCGCTTTCTCCTCCGCTTGCCGCAGTTGTAGGCGGAGCTCCTCCTCCGACTTGGAGGACTCACCCGCCTTTTTCATGGCTGGGGCTACCTCCGCGGATTCCATGGCGACTGTTGGGGTCAAAAATTACACCTCGGTTGACCAAATCAAAGTCAAAGTCAACCCCAAGCCAATTGGGCCCAAGCCCAGGTCGAGTGGGCCTATGCCCAAGTCGAGCCCCGCGGCCAGCCTTCCCCATGCCGAAATAAAATCATGTAATAAATAATTTTGATATAATTTTTTTATGCATGAATGTAAGAAAAATGGGTATAAAGCCAAATTTTTGTAAAGTCCATGGCTCATGTGCAAAAGAAATGAGAACATGAGGTATGGGATGGACAAAATACCATTTTGTAAAGCCCAAGGGGATATATGTAGGTTTGTAAGCCTATAAAAGGCAACATGATAATGGAAAAAAACAACTTTTCATTCCCCCAAAAATTTAGAGTTTCTGTGCCTCCTTCCCCTTCCTCACGTTCTAAAACATTCTCCCATTTTCTTTGAATTAAATCAAGAGTTTAACTCTTCTTTTTCCAAAAATAAACAGTTTTTCACCATCAAACCCTCGAAGGGGAACCCATATCTTCCATCAGATCTCAAAAATGGGAGATTTTTAAATCTCACCCCTTTTCTCCAAGATCCGGCCAACAGAAGAGGAAGAAGAAGGAGGCCAATCTCCAAAATTCCCACCTTGGGAATATCCAAGGCTTAAAAGAACATCCAGGGCTAAAGGGGAGAAGGGGATCCCCTTTGATCATCTCTAAAGATTTCTAGGAGTTTAACTCCATTCAAGATCTGTTGGAGTTTAACTCCATAAATTAATCCCTGTTAGGAGTTCAACTTCAAAGCCCATTGGAAGTTCAACTCCCAGCCCAGGGGCTAAGCCCCTTTTCCGCTGGTGTTTCCAGCAGACACGTGCAGGGCTCGTGATCCGCGGGCGCTCAGCGTCCAGCGGTCGCGTGCCGCGCATGTGAACCGCTGGCGCCCAGCACCCATGCGCCTGGCTTGACCCGCGGGCGCCAAGAGCCCAGGCGCCTAGCACTTGACCCGCGGGCGCCAAGCGCCCACACCCCTAGCACTTGACCCGCGGGCGCCAAACGCCCACGCGCTTAGCACGTGACCCATAGGTGCCCACTGCCTACGTGCCATGCAGACGTCTTTAAGACGCTCCTTACCCCTCATCTTTGAAAGTCTACCTTAACACCACCATGAGGTTCTAGATGCAACAAGCATGCCACATTTTAATTTTTATTAGGTGCTAAGTTAAACTAACAAGATCGTTACTAGATTATTAAGGTTTGCCTTTGTGATGTGATTAAACTAAGAGAAGAAAATTGCATACAACCTTTGTAGTTAGAGTCGTTCTCTTTTAAAGCTCCGGATTAAAGTCCACACGACTCTACTAGGCTCCTCTTCGAGTTGAACGAACCTCCTTCGTGATCTTCGCGCCAAAGATGATCCACCCGAAGTCCCTCTAGCCCAAGCTAACTCTACACTAAACTCCTTTAGTGTAGCAAACACGCCACACCAAATTACTAGTTTGGTGTGGGATGGTGAAGTAGGGGATGTTAAAAGCTCACAAGATTGTGTTCAAGATTCATGGTTCATATCTCATGTGAGGGTTGAAGCTTGAACTATGCCAATTGAGGAAGAAGATGAAGCTAGAGAGCAAGCATGGGAGCAACTCAAGAAAAATGGCTAAATTTTGAGAATGAGACTAGAATGAATGGCAACTCTTGACCTCCACTCATTCAAGCATGGAATTTTGCAATATAAAATTACAACCATGCTTGAATAGTGAGTCAAGATGAATAAACTATGAATAAAGCCCATGCTTGCAACCATGCTCTCATTTTCCACCTCTTTTCTATTTTTCTCAAAAATAGAAATCATGTATTATATATATATATATTAATATATATATAATGAAGAATAATTAGTGAGCTAATGATATTAGTTAAAATATAATTATATCACATATAATATATATCACATTATTAAATCAACACTTGATTTAATAATCCGGTTATATCACATATGACCGACTAATATCATTCATCTGTATATCACATTATCAATTCAACACTTGATTCGACAATCTGGTTATATCACATATAATCGAACCGATAACAGATAACTGTCAGATTACAATACGGTATCACATACTCATATTTAATCAAGCCCATGCACATATCAACATATGTGCCCTACTTCGTTTTGCTCGAACCAGGAAACTTCTGTGTGGGGCTCTAAAGACTCGTCAATACGCCAGCAGTAGGTGATGATCACATCAATCACCTACAAGCCGTCAGCGGTACTAGCTGGACGTAACGGCTACACAGGTATTGAGCCATATAAAGATCAACAAGCAAGCTTGTCCATACTCTCCATGAAGCCTATCAGTAACACTACCGTACAGTCAGGTCTCTTCGTCTGATATGTCGCATATCAAGTTTTAAGGTGGAAATCGTCAGACCCCGTAACGTGATAAGTCATGCCGATGTCTGGCCTATAACGGTTTGAGAAACTACTGAACATTTATCAGTAAATCTCATAAGCAGCCCTGATCAGGGACTTCCAGTTATAACCAATCGAGCATAGCGCAACATCAACCTCCAATACCGGGAGAGACGAAACCCCTCCTATCGCTCATTTCCTCCATGCGACTCGGGACTGTACCCAAAATCCACCTGTTTGCACGTCTCCTTTGAGCGTGGAAGGGAGGAAATCAAAGCACAGTGGGAGCCGCACAAGACTCTATGACGATCTCGGGTCTACAGACTAACCTGTACCAGTGTCACCAGAGGACTGCTATCTGACAATAGGTATACTACCACATAGGAGTCCTCGACGAGTCATGTTCAGTGTACCCAGTCTCTACTAAGCACCCGTATACCATCTTTGATGTCTAACACCAATGGATGTGGGATCATCCATCGCCCATCATATGGGTCAAGAAGCGTATACGCTAGTCTATTTTGGAATATCGATGCCCTGTCTCGATATACCCTCGACTAAGAACAATTAAAGGATGAACTTATAGACTACCCTGGCCCCACTAGTATGATCTCCATCATAGTCCTGGGAGTCAAGTACACATCCTAAGGGCTTTATCAACATGTGAGAGCAAGACAGTATCACAATATAAATCTGCATGTTAAGACAAAGAGCAATCAGATAGCATATTATCAGGTCGAGCAAGAAAGTCCTCTCTATATATGTCCAAGCATCCACTGTAATATACATCATATGTACAATAACGGCCTCTAGGGCATACACATAACTAACAATCTCCCACTTGCACTAAGGCTAGTTGTTGTAGTATCTTATACCCAACGTCCCAAAAGTCTCTCGAATAGCATATGGGGGATGGCCTCGGTGATTGGATCCGCTGTGTTATCCTCTGTGTCAACTCTCCTGACCTCGATCTCCCGGAGATTAACTATCTCCCTGATCAGGTGATACTGTCTAAGAATATGCCTGGATCGCTGACGGGACCAGGGTTCCTAGGCCAGAGCCACAGCTCCATTGTCATCCCAATACACGGGTACCAGATGCCCAATGTAGGAACCAAGTTCATCATATGAACTTTTTCATCCAGACAACCTCTTTGGAAGCATCGTTGGTAGCGATGTAATTAGCCTTTATCAACGAGTCTGCTGCGGTATATAGCTTGGAACCCTTCCAATATACCGTCCCTCCACTGAGGGTAAAGACAAAACCCGAGACTGACTTTCAGTCGTCCTTATCACTCTGGAAACTTGAATCGGTAAAGGAATCCATCTGGAGTTCACCGTTACCATACATCAAGAACATCTCTTTAGTCCTTCTCAAGCACTTAAGAATGTTCTTCACCTGTCTAGTGGTTTTCCCAAAGATCTTTTCGATACTTATTCACTATACCTAGTGAGTAAGCTACATATGGTCTGGTACAAAACATCACATACATGATTGACCCGTCTGCCAAAGCATAGGGTATCCCTTGTATGCGAGCCCTCTCCAAATCAGTCTCGAGAGACATCTCTTTAGAGCGAGTGATTCCTGAACAAGCGGGTACATTACCACGCTTAGAATCATCCATACTAAACCCTTTTAGCATGGTGTCTATGTACCTGGATCGGGACAATCCCAAATCCATTTAAATCTATCTCTATAGATCTATATCCCCAGGATGTAGGAGACATCGGTTAGATCTTTCATGGAGAACCTGTGTGATAAGAGGTGCTTGACCAAGTGTAGCATAGGAACACCCATTCCTATCGAGAGTATATCATCCGCGTACAATACGAGGAAGACAACCATACTCTCTACAACCTTCTTATTTATACATGGTTCATCTATCTTTTTTATGAATTCAAACTCTTTGACAGCTTCATAAAAACAGATGTTCCATCTCCGCGATGCCTGCTCTAACCCATAGATGGATTTAAGCAGCTTTCTCATGCTTCCGCTACTTCCACTGTCTACGAAGCCTTCTGGCAGTGTCATATACACGCTCTCTTCTAAATCACCATTTAGAAAAGCGGTTTTGACGTGCAGTCTGCCAGATATCGTAGTCATGGTCTACGGCAATGACAAGTAGGATCTTGATGGACTTAAGCTTAGCAACAAGTCTAGCTTTGAAAGTCTCAACTTTTCCATCTACACAAAATTATCATTCTCAAAGATCCTCTTGCTCCCGTGGGTTTTACCCCTTTAGGAGCAACATGCAAAGTCAACACTTTACGGGTGTACATGGATTCCATCTCAGATCGCATAGCATCCAGCCATTTCACATAGTCTCCACTTATGATGGCCTGCTCGAAACTAGTTGGGTCACCATCTCTATGATGCAATCCTCGCTCCCATCGTCTAAGAGAAAACCGTAGTATCTCTCAGGTGGATGAGGAACCCTACTAGATCTGCGGAGTGGCTTCAGTTCGTCAGGGACTATTGAATCCTCCGGTTCCAACAAATTTTTAGTTATAGTTTGTGTTTGCTGGAACTACTTTCAGTTCTACCTCATCGCCACTAATTTCTTCCATAATAAATTCATTTTCTAAAAAGGTGGCATGTCGAGAAACAAAACATCTTTTGCTCTTCGGTGTGGTAGAAGATATACCCTCGCGAATGGTTGGGATATCCTACAAACTTGCACACAACTGACATTGTCTCGAGCTTGTTCGGATTTTGCTTTTCAACATAGGCCGGACAACCCCATATCTTAACCCGTTTAAGAGATGGTCTCTTCCCATTCCATATCTCATATGGAGTGGTGGGCAACAGATTTGATCGGAACTCTATTCAATAGGTATGCATCTTCTCAAGTGCATGTCTCTGAAAGGAAATAGGCAACTCAGCAGTACTCATCATAGAGCGCACCATATCTCATAGGGTGCGATTCCTCCACTCCGATATACCGTTGTGCTGTGATGTGTACGGAGGAGTAAACCGAGAGAGAATCTCATTCTCTTTTAAACAGTCTCGGAATTCCGTGCTCAAGTATTCTTCTCCCCGATCATATCGATGGATTTGAATACCTATACCCATCTGGTTCTCTTCTTCGTACTTATATTCCTTGAAATTCTCAAAAGATTCAGTTTTGTGTTTCAACAAGAATACGTTTCCGTATCTTGAGAGAACATCGGTGAATGTAATAAAGTACGCGGGACCATCCTTGGCATATGTAGACATAGGACCGCATACATCACCATGTATCTGTCCAAGAGTTCAGTAGCTCTTTCTCCGTTTTCAGTAAACGGAGATTTGGTCACCTAGTCTTTGAGACATGACTGGAAAGTTTCATAAGATGTAAATTCGAACGGATTAAAAAATGCATCCTTATGGAACTTTAGCTGGTCTTGTTTCATCGAAACGACCCAGTCTACAATACCACAAGAAGACTTCATTCATTTCTGAACAGTTCCCCTTGTGTGTGTTCTGTACGTGTAGGATTGTATTTTGATTCAGAACGTGTACACTGTTATACAACATACCTTACTCAATCAACACTTGATTTAGGAAAATATTCACAATATTTATTGGTATGAAATAACAGTCACTAAGAATCAATGTATTACCAGTTGGTAACACTAGGTGATATTTGCCAACTGCTTTTTGCTGCAACAATTGCACCATTCTCTACTACTAGAAACATATCACCTTTTTCCAGTTCTCCACCTGTCTATAGCCCATGTAACATATTACATGTGTGGGATCCTGATCCGGTATCCAATACCCAGGACGTAGAGGTAACTGAGAAACGGTTCTTGGTTATGAACACACCCAAAGACAATGCATCAACATGCTTTTTCTTCGTTTGGGTAGCGTGGGAATCCGAATATTCCCCTATTTCTTGCTCAGACTTATGACAATCATAAGATAGTGCGGAACCTAGCCCAGTATAATAATTAGGTTCGGTCTATTATCTTAATTAAGGCATGTCATTGGTCGCAACCAGGAGAGAGAGAAGGATAATCACTTTGCGTGCGCTCTTTGCAAAATTAGATTAGTTATTTTTATCTAATCAGGATGGCTCCCACTGTTTTTATCAAATCTTCCTTCAAACCCGAAAAGGTAAGATTAGCTGGGATTAATTACACCCTACAGGTTCGCCAATCGTTCGGCCAGGCAGGTATCAGTACTCCGAGGGAGGTTCCCCGTGCTTTCGCACGGACCTAATTAAAATAAACCTCGTTTCCCTAGAGGCATAACCCCGTTGACATCTTTCTAGAAACCTACATGATTAGTTAATTGTAAAGTGCAAAACTCTCTCAAAAGTAACTCTTACTCGCAGTGGGTATCGGGATCCAACTATCATATAGAAGGTATGCAATCTCATTGCAAATTTCAACACTTGAAATTCCCGATAATATTTTGCCCCTAGCGTCCTACGACCTTGACAGAGGTCAACAAACCACAGTGCGCTAGTCAAGTTCAACCCGCCATTTCATGATTAAATTAAACCCACCCACACGACCCTTGACAGAGGTCAACAAGGTCATACGACTACCCTAATCCAATCGCATCACATGCTTTGCAGATAAGCACTAATCAGCTACCGCACACTACGCCTTGACAGAGATCAACAAACGCAGCACGAATACTAAAAAGTACTTATCTGAAATGACGGAGGGCTACGCAGGTTTTTAAAAAAACCATGAGCGTAATGAACTTGATATCGTTGTAGAATCTAGTGATTTTGAAAAGGAGTGTTTTTTAGGCTTTTGCTAGTTTCGCTAAAGAGGTCACTCCCAGTGAAGGGATCTCGGCTCTTTCCTCATCGAATGAGGTGCATGATATTCAAGAATACCACTATGCAAAGCAAGAACTAAAAAAACAATCAAAAAACAAAACCGAGTGGGTTGTAGCATTTGCTAGTTTTGCTTAAGAGGTCACTCCCGGTGAAGGGATCTCGCCTCTTTCCTCATCGAATGAGGTGCTGGATATTCATCAAGGAATAACACTATGCAAAGCAAGAACTAGAGCTACCATTTTAGAAAATTTGATTCTATATCTTTTGGTTTCTTTCTTTTCATTAATCACATTAATGAAGTCCCGTCATTTAATATTTCCTAAACATCACAGAAAAATATAGAACGTACGCTTATGCCATCCGCATTCGCCACAGGACCCAGTCATGCACTGTTAGGTTACTTAACTGCCGGCAGAGCGGGGGCTGGACTAGTGCAGGTGCAAAACATAAGCAACGTTTATTATATATCATATATATAATATTACATTCGTCTCACTCAGTTATATGATCAACATGATCAACATCACATAATCAAACAGCAGAAGCAACATATGAAATATTGGATATACTAAGATGTCCGTGTTTTAAATTTTGTCAATAATGTAAAACACGGATTCCGCAGTCGTGATGAATAGCCAAACCCACATCCCTAGACCCCTACGAGAGCGGCAAGTAACCCTGCCAATTCTCGAGTTAGGAGACCCGGTCTCAACTCCTTGAGATGGTCTCCTACTGGACTCTAGAACCCGGTTACTTGTGCTCCCCGCCTTGGGTCTATCCTAATGCAGAAAAGTAAATAATATACAACAATAGTGGCATCATCCTCAACCCGGAAGTGCTGCAATAAAAGAATATTATATTGAATTTTACATGAATGAAAATATAAAAACTCTCATCTCACATAAAACCCTCGGCTATTCAATCACGACGATCCAATGAATCATATCAACAGCAACACATAACATCTCATGTCATCAACGTATGTAAATATACGTATTCCGAAAACTCTTTGACATATAGCAACGATATCGGGATACCCCACATATTACACTTACGGTCGCAAAAAAGAAACAGAAAACTACAATGATTAGAATCCGCAATACCCTTGACATCATAAACCCGGAATATCTCATATTCCGGATTTCATGCCTAACATGTAAAACTTGCATTTTAGTCTCAAATTGAAAACTCTTTTCAATTGGTTGTCGGATAATTCAACAAGATTCCCGACTTAGTGATCGCGTACAATACGCAATTGCGACGGAGTTTTGATCCAAATCAAAACATCGTTGCAATCGATCAATTGAGACTAAACGGTTAGGTTTACAATATACTAACTAGTTTTCATAAAACTAATTAATCTGGATTCTAATAATTGTATCACACACATCACAAAGCTTGTAAAGTAACCACGACATTAGAATTCCGCACGCAATCAGCAAACTTAACCAATTTTTCTAAGACATGAAAAATCCAGTGAGCTAAAATTCCAAAACCGATTGTTTTAAGCCAATCCGGGAGTCAAAACGAACTCGAAACCCGCCCGATTCTTCATGGGGACGAAGATCCCAAAGCTAACTATCGAATGGGGGGCCTAGAGGGGGTACCCCACCCCCGAGGCCACCACGAGGTGGCCAGGGGGTGAGGCAGACCCGAAACTGCCTATGGTGGGGCGGTTTCGGGTCCCCAGCGCCAAGACCACCTTGTAGTAGTCTTGGGGAGTGGACTTAGCCGTTCGGTCCCTCCCGGGATGTCCCAGGAGTACGCAAGCTCTACCCCGCGGCTTCTCGGTTCAAACCGTGAGCCCGCGGGGTGTGCAAACAACTCAAAACATCAATTTCGAAACTGTTTTTATCGGTAGTTTTTGCGCGACAAAAATGGCGGATTTCTAACGTTGCTACAAGTTACCCTAATGTTCTAGCTTGGCTCTGATACCATGAAAGTCTACCTTAACACCACCATGAGGTTCTAGATTCATCAAGCATGCCACATTTTAATTTTTATTAGGTGCTAAGTTAAACTAACAAGATCATTACTAGATTATTAAGGTTTTCCTTTGTGATGTGATTAAACTAAGAGAAGAAAAGAGCATACAACCTTTGTAGTTCGAGTTCTTATCTTCTAAAGCTCCGGATTGAAGTCCACGTGACTCTACGGGGCCGAGCTCAGACTGGGTCGAGACGAGCTTACGCCCTCGGCCTTCTTTCCCTGAGTCTTGGCGGCCAGGGCAGCTAGGATTTTTGCTCGGTCCATGGGCTCTGAAAAAAGGGGACACACAAACAAAGGGGGGTTAACGACACTAAAACATCAAAAGAAATTTGGTAAAGTCTAAGCAGATCGTCGAAATCCCTAACTTACCTAAGAAACGAGCAGGACTGATCCCAGCCTGGCTCAGTGCCTGCTCGGATAGCAGGATATCTGCCCGTTGGATCGGCTCCTACTGGGACACCACCCTCGCTTCAGAGGAAGTCGACTGCTTTGCCCTCGGGCAGTTGGCCCTATGCCACTGTGTAGCCACAGGCCAATCCTCGCCCTCAGACGGCCCGAAAAATACAAACTTCTCCTTCCACTCGTGGATGGAAGAAGGGACGACTACTACCTCCGACCCGGCTACCCTACCCTTACGCTTCTTATACGAGAAATACACCCAGCTCGGCTCATACTTACTGGTGACGGGGTGATTCTTATAGCAAAGGAAAGAGACAAGGAGAGTCAAACCGAAGGGGATATTTTCAAGTATTAACCAGACCAGAAACCCGAGGGATTCTCTACGAGTTCGGCGCTAGCTGGCCGGGGGCAAGGTGGAAACATCGAAGCACCCCACAAACCTCGGTGGGGAAGGGCAGACGCATCCCTGTCCGGAATGCTTCTAGAAACAGGGCAATCTCCTTGTCCCGCACCTGATCCGCCCGCTCTCCCTCTCTAGCTAAGCGAAGTGAATAGTTAGAGGGGATGTGGAATCGAGCCCGAATTTCGGAAAGCCCGTCCAAACTCTTCAAAACGGAGGGCGCATCACGGGTGTTCTCGATGCACACCTTAAGGGCCCTTGTCGCCGCTCGACGGCGAGCGACAAGGGCAGCCCTGACTCTAGGGGGCAAACCTGACACAGAGGACGAAGAAGAATAAGAACCCTCTTAGCTATCTGAAGCCGAAGAGGAGGAAGACCCACTGGACTCGGCCCCAATAACCGGTGCTTCATCGTCCGACTCTACCCTTACTACCTCTACGGACTCCTCAGATGAAGACATCAAACATGATTCAAAGAAAGGGACTCACCGAGGAAAAATCAACAGAGGATCCGATCTAAAGGAATGAGCGTCGAGCAATCTTCAGCAATGAAAGAGAATTTGAGCAAAGTGTCAGCCCTAGGATGGTCCCCTCCTATTTATACACCCCAGAAGAGAACATCCTACGACTTAGATTAATTCCCGCCAAAACGAAATGTCGCGCCCTGCGGCTAGCGGGGCTCCACGTGGCGATCGGCCACTGGGGACATCTCTTCGATTGCAGAAGTCAGAGACATCTATTGGGGTCGAAAATTGCATCCCGGTTGACCAAGTCAAAGTCAAGGTCAACCCCAAGCCAAGTGGGCCCAAGCCCAGATCAAGTGGGCCTACGCCCAAGTCGAGTCCGAACATGAAGCGTCCGGCCTCCCCTCCATGCCAAAATAAAAATCATGTGATGAATAATTTTGATGTAATTTTTTATGCATAATGTTTACCCCAATCAGAGAAAAGCTCTGTTCAAATTCCAAGGCGGGAAATGAAGCAACGCTTCTGTTTCCCCCAATCAGAGCAAATCTCTGTTTTAAAAGAAATTCAAATAATAATAAAGGAAGCAATGCTTCAACTGACCTGCGCTCTGTGCTGCGCGACACGTGGCAGCGCAGTTGCGCTGCGCTCTATGCTGCGCGACACGTGGCAGCGCAGTTGCGCATCGCTCTGCGCTGCTAGATACGTGTCAAGCGCAGGAGAACTTGCGCCAACTGTGCCAGCACCAAAACAGAATTAAAATTCTAGAAAGATCTTTCTAATCTTATTAAAACAATAAGATTCTCTTCTGTAAAACAGAAGCCCTTGGATCAAAGATCCAACGATGGGAAAAATCCCTAAATCACTCAGAGAAAGATCTCTTTAACTGATTTAACAAATCAAATGGCACTATAAAAAGCCCCCTAGACTCCAAGTCTAAAGGAGAGCAGCACACAGAGAATTCACAGAGCTCTTCTAAGAACTTTGAAAAGAATTCAGAAAGAAAGAAAGAAAAAGGTAAAAACCTTTAGAAAAAGAAGAATTTTCTTCTGAAAAGATCAATGATCTAAGAACAAGATCAAAAATCTTCAATAAAAAATGATAATATTAATAAAAAGAAGCAATTTACTTCTTCTTTAGATCTTTTTGATCTAAATAAAGGCATTGCCTTTTGATGAACCATTGGTTCTGGAATCTTAAAAGATTCTTTTCTTTAATCCAAAAATTGGATTAAGATATTAAACAGTGCCCTGCACTTGTAAATCTGCACTGTTGCGCTCTTGGGTTGGCGCAAGCCACTAGAGAGCGCCACGTGTCAGCCCCAGAACGAACTGCGCTATGCGCTACTAAAACAGAGCACTGCTCTCTTGGTTTGGCGCAAGTCACCAGAGCGCGCCACGTATCAACAGCGCAGCGCACTGTCGCAACGCACTGCACTAACAGACTTGCGCTCACCAGAGCGTGACACGTGTCACCTTCACATGGACTTGCGTCTTGCACTCTTTAATTGGCGCAAAGCGCCTGACAGGCCACGTGGCGCACTATTAGACCACTAAATGCTATGCATTATTTAAAAGGGGACAGAGCCCAAATAAAGGCCTAACAGGCCAAATATAAATGCTATGCATTTAACTACAAAGCCCAATGCTATGCATTATAAAAGGGCCAAGCCCAAATAAAAGCTCAACAGCTAGAACAATAAAATGTTCAACCGAGCCCATATGCTCATAAACCTTCAAACAGACTTTAGTCCTAAATTGGACTATAAATCTTCTAACCAACTTTGGTTCAACGGTACATCTCTGAACTCCTCTGATATCTGTCGTTGTAATCCTTCAACGTCTTCAGAAAGGTGACGGGTCCCGACGGCCATACATTCCATGGACCACCATGTCCTTAAACTGGCAATGGACCACCATGTCCCTAAACTGGAAATCGACCGCAATGTCATTAAACTAAACAATAGAGTCCAAATGCTCTCTTGTCAGATCTAAACGATCTCGTTAAGTCGATCTTAGTCTTAAATTAGACTAACGTGTCCTTAACAAACGTTTAAATTGATCTTAGTCTCAAATAAGGCTAACGTATCCTTAAACCCAAAACCCCAAACCCCAAATCTAAGAAAATACGGATTTAGACTAATCCACGTCCTACGGGCAACAACATAAATTAGTCTCCGTATACAATCTACGGGCAACCACAAACAAAACAAATACCCACGACACGAATTGACCAGCTGGAGAAGGAGAAAGTTGTTACCGCGATGCGGTAGCGTAATTAACTGCAGGGGCTTGCGCCTGCAGGGAAGAGCGTCCCCATAATCAAAAACCCCTCAGACGAGGGGGAATCTGACGAAGTCTGCTACATCGGCCGCATCCGTTTAAACCTTCGATATACGGTGCCATAAATCAACTTGGCATCTTCGGAGAGGTGGACGGATAGCACCAAATAGCATCTGCCCCCAGATTCTCAGGCAAGACAGTCCGTCTTCCCAGTTTTCGGCGGTAAACGGATTCTACCTTTTTGGACAGTACTGCTACCGGAGCCCGATTAGCCCGCGATCGGGTACCCAAGGGCATACCAACTGTAGGAGTGAGGTCCACCTCCGACGCTCCCGGAATAAGCGCAACACTGGTGTCCCTCAGGGGAAAGCGGACCGGTGCACGCGGTCGCGGCGGAACTCCCGTGGCCTGAACCGGAATAGGAGCACCGTATCCAAGAAGCACCCTCTTCTCCTCAGCAATAATCGGACTGACCCGATGAAGGTACCAGCCTGTGAAGGATCCCACACATCGGGGAATGTGGTCAGCTTTAGGAATCATGAAGTAAGAACCAGAGTTTAGCCTCACAAAGTGATGAGCAGCATCACGAACGGCTTCAGGTGAAGGGACCAGCGCAACTGTAAAAGCCTCGAAGGGGACGCCCTGATCATATCCAAGCTGCCGGGCGAAGCGGTGCGGATTATACCGCATGAAAAGGGCCGCACTGTTCTGACGAAATACCAGATAACCTGGTCTGATCGCGTACAGATGCATGGCCTCCCTGGGCTTCAAAGAAGGCGCCCCCTTTTTCGACAAGTCATGGAGTTGTTGAATTGGACTTGAAGGAGAGGATAGGGCCCGATCAACGAATACCAATCCGCCCGTACCGGCATAGGGAGCAATCAACACGCGAATGGCCCCAGACTGAGTCGGGTCAAGAGCAGAAGCACCCACTAGCCGCATGAGCCGCGGAAAAGTGTAGGCATCATAAAATTCGGGTCTCTGGTGCGCAGCAAAGGCCCCCAACACGTGCATCTCAATCCAAGACGTGAAGTAATGAAGAGAAAAATTTACCACATCCACACCTAGAGTTGAGGTATTAGCCGCGGCACCTAACCCATGATAAAGATGCACTAGCGTTGGGATGCCTACGGCTAACCGTGTCCCCTCAGCGATACAATGAGCAGGGTAGATAACCGAGACTCTCATGAAGCGGCGATGCATGGGGATGACGAACCAGCTGAGCCAGACGCTGATAAAACCCACAAAGAAAGTCTTCTCATTCATGCCGGGAGCTGCAATCGATTCGAAAGATACCGCCAACATGATAGGGATGTAATACTGTGGCATATCCTCTTCCTTAGTCGGCCGCCGGTTCAAACCAAACCCAAAGGGGTCCTTAATGTTCGCAAACTTCGGAGCCGTCTTCGATAGGACACCCTCGTGAAGGAAGCAAGCGATAAAACTCTTAAAAGTGACGCCCTGCTCCTCAGATTCTGTAAATAGTTTGTCAAAGATGCCCAGGGCCTTGATCAAACTCGGGCGCTTGTGTCGGACGGCGTTCTCGGTAGACAGGCCGTCAAGCATTGCGGGCTCGGTCTCAAAGACGTACTCGTCGGGAGGCAACAATTCCTCATAAAGGGTCCCCCTGATTGTCAGCCCCGAGATCTCGCAAAATTCTTCCAAGGAAATCGAAACTTCGCGGTCCCCTAGGAGGAAAGTGTTGGTGGGGAGATTCCACTAGTTCAAGAAAGCCTTAACCCACCAGACGTGAGGAGATTGGTAGTGGAAGAAAGACGCATATATCGCTTGATAAAGCTCAACCCTCTGCAGTCGCGCGCGATGGGCGGACAAGATGTAGCGAGCCCAAAAAAGGTAGCCCGTGGGGTGTCGAGGGGTAAGCCCTATTTTGTAAATTTTCCCCCATGGTTGGGCTTCGCCCTGGCAAATGCGGCGCCCCAAAATATCGATAGCCGGGATTGGATGGTTCGGAATACCAGTCGTTGAAGGCTCAAGCCGTCCCATAGGGGTCCAATTCGGCATCTCTACGGCAAAAACAGTCCTTGGAGGATCCATCGGCAGGAACGGATAGGTGGGCTCCGTCGGTATCTCGCAAAGAAAACTTCGGCGACCACGGATGATGTGACCATACCAGGTCCCCCACAGAAGTAAGTTGGTGTGATTCAGGTCATGAGCCCTGATCATAGCCATTACTTCCTCGTCAGATGGTAACTGAGGAAAAGCAGCTTCCGAGCGAGTGAAAGGAAAGTACGGAATGGAAGTCATTGTACCTGAAATAAAATGAGGGGAAATTATTAGAGAGAAGCCAACAGTGTATATATATATACATATGTTTATAAATGTATATATATGAAAAGACAGTGGAAGACAGCGACAGAGGACTCATTTTATGGGACCATTGGTTACAAAACACATGGGTCCCACAAAATCAAAATGACGGCTTGCTAATGATGAGGCAAAGCAATTACAATGAGACAAAAGGAAGATTCTCATTAAATAAGCAAGGGATTTCAAATAACCCTACATATTCCCCTAAGAGAAATCCATCTTGGACTCTGTAACAAATCAAACAGAATCAAGGGAATTAAATTCTCAGAAAGCACCACTGCAAACTTCTTCTTCTTGGTTGCAGAGAGACAACTCGGGGCAAGAAAAAGCCAAGGAGTTCTTTGGGAAGAACTAAGTTCTTCATAGGAATTAAATTCCTTTGGAAAAGGGGAATTAAATTCCCAGAGACATTTTTCAGAGCCAAAGCTCTTTGAAGATGGAATTAAATTCCGTGGAAAAGACAAGCACCATCAACCCCCCTGAAGATCAGAGAAACCCTAAAGGGCCTGTTGATTAAAGAATGAGTGGTTTTCTTTTTAAAGAACTTAAAGAAAAAATGGGTTCTTGATTAAAGGGAAAAACCCTTGGTGGATTTAAAATCCAAAGAGTTCATATGAATGGAAGTTCTTCGATCGTTCAAAGATCATTACCTGAAGAAAGGGTCTTTCTTGAACAGAGTTAAACTCTGAAGATATTCGAAGCAGAGAACTGAGCTCTGAGAAAAGAGAATTAAATTATCAAAGGGAAAAGTTAGCAAGAAAGAAGATGAAAGAGTGGAGGCGCTTCTGAAGAGACCCCTGCATTTATAGGATGTGATGGAAAACGTTTCATCTCCCCTATTCTCTAGACAGATCCAACGGTCACAAAAGTGACAGCGTTGCACTCACGTGCAGACACGTGAGAGCAGCGCTGTGGGGGCATTTGTTCCCTGATTAAAAATCAGGAATTACCTCAATGAGGTATCACGTGCTCACACGTGACCAATGGTCACATGATGACACGTGATAGTTAAAGCAGAAACGAAAACAAGCGGCTGAGAAAAGACCCCAATTGGGGGTCACGTGCTCACACGTGACAAAAGGTCACGTGCTCACACATGACCAAGGGTCACGTGCTCACACGTGACCAAGGGTCACGTGCCAGCACGTGACAGACTTTGAAAGCCTTGTAACTTAACAGAATTAAATCCTAAATTTCTCTAAATCTTTCCAAACGAAAAAAGGATTATGAGGAACCGTTGGATTAAAAATCCAAGGGTGATTAAAAATCACCAATTTATGGAAAGATTTTAGACAAGGAAAGATTTACCTAAATCTCACCAAAAATAACAAACAGAATATCTTTTGGATTTAAAATCCAACGGTGAATAAAATTCATTGAGTGATCTAAAGGATCATATTAATTATGAAAACAAACAAAATCTTTCAATGAGAGATTTACTAAACAAATTGATTCTTTTCCTTCTCCTATAAATAGGAGCCAAGAAGAGAAGAGAGATTTACTAAACAAACAAAATCTTTCAACTGCACATTTGCGCTCCTTGGATCGGCGCTCAGCGCCAAAACATGCCACGTGTCAACCATAGACACCACTTGCGCTTTTAAAACAGAGCACCGCATTCATGGACTGGCGCTCAGCGCCAAGCGCGCCATATGTCACTCACTGGTGCGCCCCTAAATCAGCGCAAAGCGCTCATAAATTGAAAGCGCAATGCGCTAATAAACTAGCGCTTAGCGCTAAGCGCAACACGTGTCCTTTTCGTATGCGCTACCCGACAGAAGCGCAATGCGTTCTTTAATTGGCGCAAAGCGTCTGGCGCGCCACGTGGCGCATTGTCAGAACACACATCGTTCTGATGAATGCTATGCATTCAATACAAGACAAAAATTGTCAGGATCTGATGCTCTGCATTATTAAAAGGGCCAAGCCCAAATAAAGGCTCAACAGTCCAAAACAATAAAATGTTAAAACATTTTAATCTTATTGGACTTAGCCCAATTCTGGCCATAAGTCCTCAACTTATATTCAACTGAGCCCATCTGCTCACGAATATTCAACAGATCTCAGTCCCAAACTGGGTTACAGATCTTTCAACCAACTCACACCAGTTCGAGGGTACATCTCTTTACTCCTCTGATATTTGTCGCTGTAATCCTTCAACATCTTCAGAGAGATGACGGGTCCCGACAACCAAACACTCTATGGACTGTGAGGTCTTAAAACTCATGGACTATGATGTCCTTAACCTTGACTGTGGGGTCTTTAAACTCACGGACTATGATGTCCTTAACCTTGACTGTGAGGTCTTTAAACTCACGGACTATAATGTCCTTAACCTTGACTGTGAGGTCTTTAAACTCACGGACTATGATGTCCTTAATCTTTGACCGAGATGTCCTTAAACTAACATTGGACCACCATGTCCTTAAACTGGTAATCGACCGCAATGTTCCTAAACTAAACAATAGAGCCCAAATGCTCTCTTGTTGGATCTAAATGATCCTGTTAAGTTGATCTTAGTCTAGAAATTAGACTAACGTATCCTTAACACACGTTTAAGTTGATCTTAGTCTCAAATGAGGCTAACGTATCCTTAAACCCAACCCCCAAACCCAAATCTAAGAAGATACGGATTTGGACTAATCCACACCCTACGGGCGACAATGTAAATTAGTCTCCGTATACAATCCACGGGCAACCACAAACAAAACAAACACCCACGATACGAATTGACCAGCTGGAGAAGAAGAAAGTTGTTACCGCGATGCAGTAGCGTAATTAACTGCAGGGGCTTGCGCCTGCAGAGAAGAGCGTCCTCACAATCAAAAACCCCTCAGACGAGGGGGAATCTGACGAAGTCTGCTACATCGGCCGCATCCGTTTAAACCTTTGATATACGGTGCCATAAATCAACTTGGCATCTTCGGAGAAGTGGACGGATAGCACCAAATAGCATCTGCCCCGAATTTCAGGCAAGACGAACTTGCGCGGTCGCGTCTCTGTGTTCGGAGGGGAACAAATTCTGGCACGCCCGGTGGGACCTTTTCTTCTTTCCACTCCACACTTCGTGTGTCGTGTTCGCGAACCAATCGTGGTTTGCTAAATGGTCGCCCTTGGGTTTCGAGGTACTAAGATTTCGCGTTTCGCTTGGTCAAGAAAGCGAAGGATCAATGGCGTCCACTTGTGCAAAATGTTCCAACTGCAGTTGCAACCCCCGCTCCACCTCATCTGGAGGCATAGCTTATGGGCCCTAAGCGACTTCCTTGTTCATAATGCCGATGGAACAGGTTACTCAAGCTACCACAGGATTGTTTTTCGGGACCATGCTCCCGCCAACGAGCTTCACCGCTCCTATGCCAACGCCAGAAGCTCCCAAGAAGTCGGTCTTTGATCGGCTTGTTACTACTGCGGCCCCTCTCAACGGGTCGTCCAGCTCCAGCGTCTCGGTCTTCGCCAGATTGGGCCAAAGTTCACGTGGGTCCATGATGAAGCCTGCACCTCAAGAAAAGGTTATTCCGAAAAGAGTAACCAACCCTGCTCCCGAAGTCATCAGGGTAGCTTCTCCTGCCAAAAGGTCTGTCTTTGACAGATTGGATATGACTACTCAACGAACGTCGGTCTTCAAGAGGCTGGTACCGGCGGCGCCTCACCTGGACAGGGGGCAAGACAAAGCTATCCCCATCGCCGAACCAACCCCAACAGCTCGACACGCTCGACGTCGCCACTGGCACCGAGTAAGGAAGGCTGGGGGCAACTCCCCCTCTGGACTAACTCTACCAACTCCAACGGTGGAAGTTAATGCTGCTGTTCCAACCGGTAACAGCTTTGAGCTGCTGAACAGGGTACGCAGGAACTCGCCTACTGCCGTACTGAAAAGATCTCCGCTACCGGTGGAGACTGTCACAGAAATAAAGCCGGAGCAGTCCCCTCAAAGGCTGTCTTCCAAAGTTTACAAAGTCTGGCGACGTGTCCAAGAGTCAGTGATCGATCAAGACTATCTTCGCCGATAGAAGAAGCTGAAGGTTCAACAGGAAGAGAACCGTCCTGTCAGGCCACAAAGGACGGCAACTACCTGGGTGCCCGCTGCAACGGCACCCTCAACGTCAACTGCTCAAAAGAAAAGGAGGCCAGAAAAAGCCCCTGTGACTACGGCAGATCGCAAAGACGCTGAGCCCAAACGCCCTAAGTCTGGGGGCATAATAGTGCACACTATTTATATGGCATCCAGGAGATAGGATAGCCGCGCTTCTACAGGACACCGACCGCTCACCCGATCCATTACAAAAGCTCAGAAGCAACAGCAGCAGAAACTTCAGGAGATGCTGACTGCAATGGCCGCACTCTCTGGGCCGAAAGAAAGTCCAGAGACCTCAGAGCAGCGTCACAAACAAGAAACCGATGCTGACTTCCTACGTAGAGTCCTCGAAAAGAAGGACAGAGAAGCAGCAGAACAAGCTGCCAACATAAAACGAATGGCACTTCTCTTCCAAGACATGGTCGGGATGATATTACAACCGGATTCTCAAGCTGAAGACCCTCCGATCATTATTGAAGACGACAGAAGGGAGACATAGAACCCTCCTCCGGCTCTTTCAGCAGCCAAGGAGGAAACCATTTCCAAGGCCGCTCTGGATGACTATATTGCTCAGCAAATACGAGCTCACCAGGCGAACGAATCGGCCGGTCAAGTTGTTAAAACTGGGTGACCGTATCCAAGCTGGTATGACCAAATAAAATACCCGCCGGGATATAAAATCCCTAAATTCCATGTGTACAAGGGGACAGGAAATCCTCACCAGCATGTCGCCCAGTTCAGAGCTCTTTGCGGCAACACCGGGGGCGATGATAAGCTTTTACTCCGTCAATTCGTCGGCAGCTTGTCGGAGACAGCCTTCGAATGGTACTCCGAACTTCCAAACGACTCTGTCAAGACTTTTGCGGAAATGGAGCTGTTATTCACCCAACGATTCGCGAGTGCTAGTAAACGCACCCCAATAACGACATTGATCAATGCCAGGATGAAGCCAGGCGAGACATGGGTTCAATACGCAATACGATGGCGGAATCTGTGGTCGAAATGCGAACAGCGCATCGAAGAAGCGCCTGCAGTAGGCATGTTTGCGGGTACCCTCGACCCTCAAGCGACCATCTCGCAATTCATGATGTTCTTCATGCCGACTACTTTCTAGACCTTGATTGACAAGTTGGCCCAAATGGATCAGATGGGTCATAGACCATCTCCTTCAAACACGGATCCTCGGAATAAAAAGGGGAAAGGAAAAGCAACTTTCGTCGCCAATACTCAACAACAGCCGAGCAACTTAAAGCCGTCTGTTCGCCAAAACAATATGCGTCCACGCCCATCCCTCTAGGAGAGGCTAGGACGTCCTTACTCATTTCCCCAAGATAAAACGAGGAGACTGTTCGAGCTGGCAGTGCGCAACAGACTCATTAATCTGCCAGATCCAAAACGTCCGTTGCAGCCAAACGACGTCAACGATCCTAATTACTGCCCCTATCACCGAGTATTGGGCCATCCGATCGAGGACTGCTACGTCTTCAAAAACTGGATTGAGGACCAATACCAACAAGGCAAATTCGCATTATCGGAAAACTGGAAGGTGAAACTGCCACAACCTCATACCCCTAAAAAGGTGGACATGCCGGGGGCATCGTGCTCTTTTATAGAAGAAACTCCGTGGGAGGTCGCTCTTTCAGCCAAGACAAAAAGAATGTTGAAGGATCTCCAAACATGTCCGGCGATTATATGGAAGAATCCACTGGAGCCTGAGATCATCAAGGGAATGCTGAAACCGCGCCCGACCCCAAAAATCAGTGGTGATGGCCAAAGCTCGCGCACCCAGCCATCGAAATCTTCAAAAAAGAAGAAGAAATCCAAGAAGCCCGTGAAGCCTGACGACAAGCGCACGGACCTACAAAAGCAGATTGACGCGCTGGAAGAGTATAAGCAGAAGACGCGAATTCCAATCACGCTCCAAGAGTTCCTCAGCCACATCCTTGAGGACGGAAACGATGGTAATGAAGAAGACTCGTCGGATGAATCTGAAGACTACGAAGCAAGCTGCCATGTGATCTCTCACTCGTCAATAGACAATGAGGAAGCTCCTTGCACCGAGAAACTGGAGGCAAATCCTAAGCCAAAAACCCTTAGAACCGTCTAACGAGACGATCGACTTGCTACTGAACGGATCCCATCAGAAAAGTAAATCCAATCGAGAGCGTGAACTGGCTATATTCGAAAAGTCCAAACGCCGACGACTGGAGGAAAAGGTCGAGACACCCCAACTGGAGCAAAGCATCCCTATCGCCAGCAAAAGCAAGCTTAAAGTAAGGAAACGATTTGCTAGGGCCCTGGCAATAGGAATGAAGTTACCCTCTTTCAAAGAAAATTCTCCTGGCAATATACGTCTTGATGAAGCGGACATACATCCTAACTTCTACTTATACCATCAGAGGATTGCACACCCTACCGAGGAGTGCATAGCCTTTAAAAACTGGTGGCAGGGATATGTTGCCCATCGACGACACGTTCAACGAGTGAAGCGCAAAGCTCGTCGGTAACAGAAAAGCACGACAGATGAGCCTGAAAGAGCTGCTGGCAACTATCACATAGCCGACATGAAGGAATCACAAGTTATCACCTTTGGAAGCGACTCTGACGAAGAAATCGCCCTCAGCCCTCTCTTCAAGGAATCCACCTCCAACACAAAAAATGCGAAGATTTGCGGCAAAATCTAGCTACATAATCGCATGCAGGCTAAAGACCGAAACGTCGTTAAACTAACAATGGACCACTATGTCCTAAAACTAGATATTGACCGAGACGTCGATAAACTACTATAGACCGCAACATCCCAAAGCTGATACAAAAAAAGAGACAATAATAAATAGAAAAAAGAAAACGGTATGTCCACAAGCAAAATGGGCACGGATGAAAACCCGAAAGGGCTCCGTGAGTAAAAACAGCAGGGCTACCGGCGAGTTTTGTGAAAACCCGAAAGGGCGCAACCTCGTTAGAATAAAAAAAAGAGAAAAAAGAAAACAGTATGTCTATAAGAAAAAGGGCACATATGAAAACCCGAAAGGGCTCCGTGAGTAAAAACAGCAGGGCTACCGGCGAGTTCTATGAAAACCCAAAAGGGTGCAATCTCGTTAAAAGACACTTGGAAGGTCCTCTCGACCTTGTGAGGAGAAACCACCTGCGTGAGATCCTTACGACTCATAAGGGAGCAACACACTTAGGGGTCCTCACGATTCCTAAGGAGAAATTACACTTACGAGATCCTCACGACTCGTAAGGAGAACCCTCTTATGGGACCCTCACGGCTCATAAGATTTGAAAGTCTTAAGCTACAGGGATCTAAACATGTTCTTAAGCGGCCACCACAACCTTCAATACTGCCCTACAAAAGGCTCAATGCTGACCCTTGTATACAATCCATAGGCGCGAATAAAACATTTCCCTAACAAAGTCCCATCCGTGACTAGGGATATGTCTACACGGTGAACAGCCTTTGTGAGTCCTCTCGACTTATAAGGAGAAAACACTCTTGTAAGATCCTTACAACTCATAAGAGACTATGCACTTAGGAATCCTCACGATTCTTAAGGAGAAATTACGCCTACGAGATCCTCACGACTTGTAGGGAGAAATACCTTTATAAGACCCTTACGGCTCATGAAGTCAAAAGCCTTAGTTGACAGTATCTTAACACCGTTTACTGAGCCACCTTTGTCCAACATCGACAGAGGCAAATGATGATTCGCTCCTGGCCATATCCTAGTTGTAGCGATGCTGATGCCGAAATCGATGTCTAATCCCAGGCTTGCAGCGAGAATCTAGCGAGCCACACATGCATACGAAATAGCCGAAATGATTAGGCAACTCGCAATAAAAAGCAGCGAGTAAAAATAAAATAAATAGCCGAAATGATTGGGCACCGCGAAAAATAGCCGAAATGATTGGGCAATCGTGACCTTCGCGATACAAAAGCTGAAATGATAGAGCATCGCGGAAAGAAATAAAGAAAAATGAAATTTATGCCCTACAGGTGCTATCACATCAATCCCTGTATACAATCCAGGGGCGCAAACAAAGAAGGAATCACACCTTTCCTCCCCAGGTTTCATCAGAAAGCGAAGTCAAATCTCGATGGTTCATAAACAACCTAGAGACAACCGCGACATTCGTCTCGATATAAAGGACGCAATGCCAGCAAACGAAGCAAAGGCCAAATTCCTAGCTTCAAGGTCTTAACGGCAAGTCATATAAAGCGTGAAAGACAACCGGAGATCATCTCACACCAGTGTGGAATGGTCACTACCTCGACGTTCGTCTCGACACAGCAGACGCAACATCATCAAACAGAGGAGCCACGGCAAAGTCCCTAGTTCCAAACCTCGACGGTTCACCAACAACCTAGAGACAACCGCGATATTCGTCTCAATACAACAGACGCAATGCCAGCAAACGAAGCGAAGGCCAAATTCCTAGCTTCAAGGTCTTAACAGCAAGTCATATAAAGCCTGAAAGACAACCGGAGATCATCTCAAACCAGTGCGGAATGGTCACCACCTCGACGTTCGTCTCGATACAGCAGACGCAACATCATCAAACAGAGGAGCCACAGCAAAGTCCCTAGTTCCAAACCTCGACGGTTCACCAACAACCTAGAGACAACCGCGACATTCTTCTCAATACAACAGACGCAATGCCAGCAAATGAAGCGAATGCCAAATTCCTAGCTTCAAGGTCTTAACGGCAAGTCATATAAAGCCTGAAAGACAACCGGAGATCATCTCAAACCAGTGCGGAATGGTCACCACCTCGACGTTCGTCTTGATACAGCAGACGCAACATCATCAAACAGAGGAGCCACGGCAAAGTCCCTAGCTCGATGACCGGAGATTCTATCGGAGCGGAGTGAAAAGTTCGCCAAGCTCGATGACCCATTCGGCTTCAGTTTAGATCGTCGACCAATATCGGAAGACGATCAAAAGGATTTCTATCTCCCTGACGTCGCCATCATGCCCTTATCAGAAATCGTCGCCCCGGGCATTGATGAGGAGACATTCTTTTTAGGGTTCCTAGGATTGTGGCTGTGCAGCTTCGCGCTCCCCATGCACCCGCGCTACATGCGGCCGTCTGTTTTCTACCTAGCGCATCGGATGGTGGCTGGCCTGCAGTTGTCAATAGGAATCGCCGAGTTGGCCCACCTATACCATGGACTCAGTGTGGCGGCGGACGCAAATGAGCCTGGGGTGCAACCTGCCAATTTCCCGATGCACTACTTCACTTCGTGGATGGAAATGCATGTGCTCGGGGTATTTGGCATTCACAAGAGCCCCTCGTTTTTTAAGAAGTGCAGACTCCCACGAGTCATGCGGCTGATTGGTGCTTCCATTGTGAATCCATCTCCGCGGGAGGCTAGGGGGTTGCTCCTTCGTCTGCCCACGGTTGGAGCGAGGATTTCTTTTACAGACAAAGTCATGACTATCGGCTCAGAGACCTCCAAGGCGGTGGTGGCGCTGCGAGACGGCTTCAAGGACGGGGCCTCCGTACTGAAAGCCTGGGAGATTCTTCACATCTATTCCATTCGGCCGGGCTACCTGGTGTTCAGGCAGAACGAGATGGCGCTTTTCATGAGGTACAACCCCCACCGGTTCGCCCAGCAATCCAGCTATAACCATGGGGTCCCAATAGAGGCGTTTTTGGAAGAGCCCGCGGCCAGCATGGAGGGGATACGGAGCGCGATGCACCATTTTATGCGGCTGAATACGGGCTCCCACTTTTTCATCAGCGAGCCGAGCTGCGTCCCCCGGGTCCTCCACGCGTACGTGGCTTGGTATGCTCACGCAATGGGTTCAGTCATCCGTGAGGAGAAGCGCATGTTGGTCGACCGTAAAGGTGCACCTCCCGGCGGCGACCGCAAGGATCCCCTGAAGCCAAGGACCCCGGTCGTTGCTCCGTTGAAAGATGCTGGAGCTGGACCACCGCGCGTGTTGAGCCCTCCGCGCGGATTACCACGTGCTACCACAGACATTCCACCAGCGCCCTGTGCTCCAGTGGAGACGGTAAATGTGGTTTCGCCGGAGTCCGGCGTGGGTGCGGATATCGGGACCCGCCGCCCTAAGGTGCCTGCAAAGCGCAAGTTGATCTTGGGTGCACCCAGGGTTGGCGGGCAGAAGAGGAAGAAGAAGTCGCTCCTCTCTCTCGATGCTATCCTCGGCTTAGAGCCTCAGGCCCCTCTTACCAAAGGTATAAGCGAGTACGGCAGCAATGAGGGCTTCTCGGTAGATCCAGCGGACACCGATCTGGCGGCCGCCATTGCGACTTCTGAGCGAACAGCCAGACTCGAAGCGATGTTGGATAAACTCACTCAGTCAGGTAATCATTAGCTGCACTCTTCGTCATTTCATCGCACTTTTATCATTATCTTTGACTAATGCTTTTTCCCCTTTTTTGTTAACAGGTGTCACTACTGAAGAAGCTATCGCTGCTTCCCTGAAAACCTTCCAGGAGGAGGAAAGGAAACGCGCTCTATCGGGCGTTGGTACGTCTCGGCGCGCTGAGTTTTTTATTTTCTTTCCCCTTTTTTTTATAGCCTATCTAATCTTCTCTTTGTCTCTTTGCAGGGGCCGTGCAAGCCGATGCGGGGATTCTCCCCGGGCCAACTACTGAAGTCCCGGCCTCATCAGGGCTGCCGCGAGAGACTCGACTCGAAAAGCCGATGAGGGATGCCCTGAAGGCTCTGGAGGCAACTCTAAACGAGGACGATGGCGCCTTGTTGGAGGCTTCCAAGAGGTCCGTCATGACGGCTCGGGAAGAGAGGAAGCGATTGAGGCTCGAGGCGAAGGTGCGCAGAGCTGCTTTGGCCGTAGGAGCAGGCCCAAGCACTGTTCTTCGTGCTGCTACTCTTTCGGAAGAGTCTCCGGTCGCCCTGTCCACTGCTCATAGGCGGGTGGTGCGTGTAGCTCGGGGGGCCAACGATCAATCCACCTCAGGTAATGTATTTCTCGAGACTTTGTTGTAAAAATTGTAAACCTATCGGTTCTTATATATCTTGTCCTGCAGGGCCAAGTCCGACCGAAGGGGAGGCGGAAACCGTCGAGCCTACGGGGTCAGTGGAGGAGGTACTGGCTGAACCCGAGCCAACGGTGGGCGACGTAGCCGGGGTTGCCGGGCCCGAGCTAGTAGCTGACGAAACGGTCACGTCCACTATGCCTGAGAAGGTGGCCGATGCCGAGCCCGAGGTAGCGGCGGATGAGGCCGGGTCTGGGTAGCAGCGGATGGAGCGCCTGAGACCAATGACCCCGTGGCAACGGTGGATGAGACGACCGCGACTGCTGAGCCCGAGGGAATAGCGGGTAAGACGGGCATGATTACTGAGGACGATCTGGCCGCTCTTTCTCAAGAGTCTGGAAATGCTCCGATCATTGCTTTCCCCGCCTACGGTCCTCTACCGTCTCCTGGCCTCGCGAGCACGACGACGGCCCCCGTAGAGTCTGGTGATGAGGCCACGGGAAGTGGACTCATGTCGATGGAGGAGGGAGAAGCCTCCGTTTCGGCTGGCGGCTCATCAGGTAAATTTTGGGTTACCGCCCCCTTTTTTATCTTGCAATCTTTCCTGACAGATTTATCTTTGTTTTTAACGCAGGTGCGGCCAGTGCTGATGCTCCATTGATCGAGGGAGCGCCGTCGGCTACTGCCTTGGCGGTGGCCACCTCTCAGCCTTCTTTCGTACCATCGCAGATGTTGGAAGGTATGGATTCGTGACCCATCAGTTTCATCTCTCGGCCGTATAATTCAAGTATTGACGTTATACTATTGCGTCCTTGCAGGAGTGCTTTTTGATCACCTCTACCAGGTGCCGCACCCACACTTCTCCTTCCCATTGGAGCTTGCTTCTTCTAGCGGCGCTGGTGAGTATGATTTTCAATTAATACTCTTCCTTTTTCAGTAATAGAATTATTCCTGATTCTTCCCTCCCCTGATTGCAGTGTTACAAATCGAAGAAGGAGATAAGGGATCGGTTGCTCCACCGGTCCTCCCAGCTTTGCCGCCTGCTGCAGCTGGTATAGTAAACTCTCTCATTGATGACTTTCTTATATTTCTTGAATCGTCATCTGATTGTGTTTTGTCTTTTCAGCTGTCGTTCCGGTTCCGGCCCTCTTCGAGCCTCGCATCATGATGCCGGCAGGCCCCTTCTTGAGACGTCCATCTTCAAAGGGTATCGTGATGAGCTTGGGCATGCTGAGCAGATACGTCGAAGAGCTTGACGCAGACGCTCCCCCATCTGCCACAGATTTCGCTGCGGAGGTTAACCTGATGTTGGCGGCGCTTGTAAATTTTCATAATGAAGGCGTCGTCGAGTCTTGGGTTAATCACTGCAGGGAGATCGAGGCCCGCCTGCATCAGCTGGAGTCGATGCGTCCTACCCCTGAGATTTTGGCCGCGAACACTCAACGGGCGGCATGGATCGAGCAAAGCGCTTCTTACTTCCGCTATCTCGAACAAAAAGTTACTTCAAGGCATAAGGAGCGCGGTGAGAATTCGAGCAAATCTACCCAACTGCATGCTCGGGTGGAGGCAAACGCTGCACAGCTGAAGGTTATCTTTGAAGGCCTTCTGCGATGCCTCTCCGAAGGGTTAACACTGAGGCAGCAGCTTGACGTCGTCGAGCGGGATGCACCTAATCAGGAGGCAGCCCAGTAGGAAGCTGAGGAGCAACTTTCATCCTACCTGCAGCAGCGGGCCCAGGTGGAAGCGGAAGTGGCCGCGGCAGCCACTCAGGAGGAGGCGCTGAAGGAAGTACGAGAGAAGCTCACGGATTTGCACCGGTCCGCTTTCCCCTGAGGGACACCAGTGTTGCGCTTATTCCGGGAGCGTCGGAGGTGGACCTCACTCCTACAGTTGGTATGCCCTTGGGTACCCGATCGCGGGCTAATCGGGCTCCGGTAGCAGTACTGTCCAAAAAGGTAGAATCTGTTTACCGCCGGAAACCGGGAAGACGGACAGTCTTGCCTGAGAATCTGGGGGCAGATGCTATTTGGTGCTATCCGTCCACCTCTCCGAAGATGCCAAGTTGATTTATGGCACCGTATATCGAAGGTTTAAACGGATGCGGCCGATGTAGCAGACTTCATCAGATTCCCCCTCGTCTGAGGGGTTTTTGATTGTGGGGACGCTCTTCCCTGCAGGCGCAAGCCCCTGCAGTTAATTACGCTACCGCATCGCGGTAACAACTTTCTCCTTCTCCAGCTGGTCAATTCGTGTCGTGGGTGTTTGTTTTGTTTGTGGTTTTCCGTGGATTGTATACGGAGACTAATTTATGTTGTCGTCCGTAGGACGTGGATTAGTCCAAATCCGTATTTTCTTAGATTTGGGGTTTGGGGTTTTGGTTTAAGGATACGTTAGGCTTATTTGAGACTAAGATCAACTTAAACGTTTGTTAAGGACACGTTAGTCTAATTTAAGACTAAGATCGACTTAACGAGATCGTTTAGATCCGACAAGAGAGCATTCGGACTCTATTGTTTAGTTTAATAACATTGCGGTCGATTTCCAGTTTAGGGACATGGTGGTCCATTGCCAGTTTAAGGACATGGTGGTCCATGGAATGTATGGCCGTCGGGACCCGTCACCTCTCTGAAGACGTTGAAGGATTACAACGACAGATATCAGAGGAGTTCAGAGATGTACCGTTGAACCAAAGTTGGTTGGAAGATTTATAGTTCAATTTGGGACTAAAGTCTGTTTGAAGGTTTATGAGCATATGGGCTCGGTTGAACATTTTATTGTTCTAGCTGTTGAGCTTTTATTTGGGCTTGGCCCTTTTATAATGCATAACATTAGGCTCTGTGGTTAAATGCATAGCATTTATATTTGGCCTGTTAGGCCTTTATTTGGGCTCTGTCCCCTTTTAAATAATGCATAGCATTTAGTGGTCTAATAGTGCGCCACGTGGCCTGTCAGGCGCTTTGCGCCAATTAAAGAGCGCAAGGCGCAAGTCCATGTGAAGGTGACACGTGTCACACTCTGGTGAGCGCAAGTCTGCTAGTGCAGTGCGCTGCGACAGTGCGCTGCGCTGTTGATACGTGGCGCGCTCTGGTGACTTGCGCCAAACCAAGAGAGCAGTGCTCTGTTTTAGTAGCGCATAGCGCAGTTCGTTCTGGGGCTGACACGTGGAGCTCTCTGGTGTCTTGCGCCAACCCAACAGCGCAACAGTGCAGATTTACAAGTGCAGGGCACTGTTTAATATCTTAATCCAATTTTTGGATTAAAGAAAAGAATCTTTTAAGATTCCAGAACCAATGGTTCATCAAAAGGCAATGCCTTTATTTAGATCAAAAAGATCTAAAGAAGAAGTAAATTACTTCTTTTTATTAATATTATCATTTTTTATTGAAGATTTTTGATCTTGTTCTTAGATCATTGATCTTTTCAGAAGAAAATTCTTCTTTTTCTAAAGGTTTTTACCTTTTTCTTTCTTTCTTTCTGAATTCTTCTCAAAGTTCTTAGAAGAGCTCTGTGAATTCTCTGTGTGCTGCTCTCCTTTAGATTTGGAGTTTATGGGGCTTTTTATAGTGCCATTTGATTTGTTAAATCAGTTAAAGAGATCTTTCTCTGAGTGATTTAGGGATTTTTCCCATCGTTGGATCTTTGATCCAAGGGCTTCTGTTTTACAGAAGAGAATCTTATTGTTTTAATAAGATCAGAAAGATCTTTCTAGAATTTTAATTCTGTTTTGGTACTGGCACAGTTGGCGCAGCGCAACTGCGCTGCCACGTGTCGCGCAGCGCAGAGCGCAGCGCAACTGCGCTGCCACGTGTCGCGCAGCGCAACTGCGCTAGCGCCACTGCGCTGCCACGTGGCGCGCAGCGCAGAGCGCAGGTCAGCTGAAGCGTTGCTTCATTTATTATTATTTGAATTTCTTTTAAAACAGGGCCTTGCACTGATTGGGGGAAACAGGAGCGTTGCTTCATTTCCCGCCTTGGAATTTGAACAGAGCTTTGCTCTGATTGGGGTAAACACATAAATGTAAGCAAAATGGGCATAAAGCCAAATTTTTGTAAAGCTCATGGCTTATGTGCAAAAGAAATGAGCACATAAGGCATGGGATGGGCAAAATGCCATTTTGTAAAGCCCAAGGGGCTGTGTGTAAATGTGTAAGCCTATATAAGGCAACATGATGTTGAATAAAGTATACACTTTTCATTCTCTCAAACTCTAGGGGTTTTTTTGTGCCTCCTTCTCTTTCCTCAAGGTTCTAAACCTTCTTCCCCTTTTCAATTAAATTAAGAGTTTTACTCTTCCTTTCACAAAACTATATAGTTTTTCACCACAAAACCCACAAAGGGGAGCTCAGATCTTCCATTAGATCAAAAAGGGAATATTTTTAAATCTCACCCCTTTCTCCAAGATCCGGCCAACCAACAGGAAGTAGAAGGAGACCCATCTCCAGAAACCCCACTTTGGGGAAGATCCATGGCTCAAGGGGAGAAGTCTCTTCATCAGCTTCAAAAATATCTTAGGAGTTTAACTCCTCAAATACACACACACACACACACACACACAAAATTATAAGTATTTCTTTCTGGGAGTACAACTCCCAGTGCAGGGACCAAGTCCTTTTTGCCGCTCAGCGCCCGAGCGCCCATGTGCTTGACACGTGAGGCGCTATCTCCCAAAGCGCGTGCGCCCGAGAGCCCGAGAGCCCACGTGCCTGGCACGTGAGGCGCTAGCGCCCGAGCTCCTACGTGCCTGGCACGTGAGGCGCTAGCACCCAAAGCGCTAGCGCCCAGGGCGATAGCACACACACATACTCTACAGCACTGTCCCCCGTTAGAAAAAATTTCTAACGGGGCGGTGCCCCGCACCCCGCTAGGGGAGTGCTAGCCCCCTTGACCCCCAGCCCGCTATCGGGGTAGCGGGACCCCCGTAAAAACTCTGCGGGACCCCTGATATATCCAAAACCCCTTTCAAAACACAACACACGTACACTGCACATTAAGTTCGCATGACCTGTTTGACCCGTCAATCGGAGGTTCCCTCGCTCCAAAGGCGAGGGGTAATTAACGGCAGCTTAGTCCGCGGATGCCGAAGATTCGGATCTCCACAATCAATAAACCCCAGCCTACCCTAGGCAGGGGGAATCTGTAATCCGTCTGACAAGCGTACGCGTATTCCCATCTCAATGGGGTGACGAAAAATACCCTACAGATTCTAGCACGCCCGGTGGGACCAATCTTTCCTCCCATATTTCGGGTTAAATGTTCATGCGAACTCAATCAACATATATATCGATTGCATGTACTGAAATCATGCTTCTTTGTACAGGTTAACAAATTTCAAATTGCAATCTCCGGAAGCAACAAAATGTCTCTAAGGACAAACTCAGCTCTCAGCACAGCTCCCATCTCCTACACGATAAAGATGGACGCCAGGACGGTCCTTCCGGCCAGTCTCGGGCGACGGTGGGAGGAGGAGCCGCTACCATTTGGCTCTATTCTGTTCGTTCCAGCTAACGCTGTCCCTGCTCTTCAATCCCCAGTGATGGATAAAACAACCTCAAAGAGGAAAAGGCCGAATGTCATGGTCACGAGGGCACCTCAGCCCAAGCGCAAGTCCGTTTCCGAACGACTCTCCATTGCTCCAGCTGGGGGCAAGGCCATCAACACGAACAAAGCAACGAGGCGTATCGAGCAAGCTCCAGCGATGCCCTCGACAACTGCTCAATCGAGTATCTTCTCTGAGCTCCCCGTTAATCGACTCACGGTGGCTTTCCAGGAAACAGATACCCGCTAAGCCCTTAAAATTGAGAAGCTAAGGCAGAAAAGGCGCAGATATAGAGCTAATAAAAGGGCTAGGGCTCCTGCTAGGTTGAACTTCATGAGGTTGGAAGAATAGCGTTACCCCGCCAAAGATAAAGAGACGGCTGGATATGTGGTCCACACCGTCTACTTGGCCGGACAGGAAGAAACGAACCCTCCTATGCTTCACAGCCATGGCGGTGATATGGTTGACATTACCCAGCATCGGCTCGGTCTAAATGATGAAGAGCTCACTCAGGCCGATAAGCCAAGGGAGCCCAGGGTTCCTGCGGAATTGAGCTCGGGCAATAAGGATGACCCGGTTGTCATATCTGGAACTACAGAACAAGCATTATTCCGATGGCTTCAGAGCAGGGATGAGAAGTTAGCCAAGGTACAGTCCAAGGTCGACGAACTGGCAAATGGCGCGGAAGATCTCGCGACCCAAGTCGTCCGATTGAAATTACAACAGAATCAAATTTTGGTTCATGAGCCAAGGATTGATACCCGGAGGAAGCCAACTGATACCCCTTTCAACCTAAGCGGAGCGCCTTCGCGAAAAACGGCCGCGATCAGCCTCCAGTCCCTCCGATACATGCGCCGAAGGGGAATCACCTCTAAAAGAGAAACTGGATAAGGTCTATTCCTTCAAAAGGGACAAAGTCCACAAGATATTCAAGGACGCTCTAAAAAACGGTCTACAACTGCCAGAATCAAAGAGACCGCAAGAAGCGAATATGACCGACGACCCAAAATATTGCCCCTATCACAGAGTGGTAAGTCATGCCATAGAGGACTGCTTCGTCTTTAAAGATTGGGTCGAAAGGAAATACAAGACGGGAGAGATAGAACTGTCTAAAGGCGTGTTAGCAAACAGTCAAGCTACGACCGCCGATTTCATACAAATAGAGACCGAAGCCCTTCGGGAACCTAATCCTCTCAGACATGTGCCATTATCTGAAAAGGGCGAACCAAAAACTGATCGGCTTCAAGGACCAGCATCAGTAAGGGCACCTACTCTAATGGAGAGAAAGAAGAAGGTGTACTCTTTCATGATGGATGAAGTCCGCAATATATTCGAGGAAGCCTTGAACAACTGTCTGCAACTGCCTATTCCAAAGAGGCTACATGAAATGAATATGACCGGCAATCCCGTATGCTGCCCATACCATAGGGTGGTGAGTCATACCATTGAAGACTGTTGTGTTTTCAAAGATTGGGCAGAGGACCAATACAAACATGGAAAAACCTCACAGTCCTCGGATGTATCGGCAAGCTACAGAGCTATGGTCATCAACACAGCTCCGCCAAGATCAAAGTTCGAAGAGCTGGGATAAGAAAGCACATTTGACCACCACGTCGTTAAACTGAGGAACAATCGACCTCTAAGTCGTTAAACTGGAGATGTAAAAATGTGTAAATAAAACCAAAAAAAATAATAAAAATAATAATAATAATAAAAAGCCGAAATGATGGGGCAACTCGCAATAAAAATCAGCGGGTAAAAATAAAGATGAAAATAAAGCCGAAATGATGGGGCAACCGCGAATAAAACGCCGAAATGATAGGGCAATCGTGATCTTCGCGATAAGAAAAGCTGAAATTATAGAGCAATCGCGGTAAAAAAAATGGCGAATGATGAGTCGCTCCTGGTACCATATTCCAGTGCAGCGATGCAGACGCCGTCCAAAACTCAAATCCCCAATGGTGAATGATGAGTCGCTCCTGGTACCATATTCCAGTGCAGCGATGCAGACGCCAACCAAAATCCAAACTCTCAAACGGCGAATGATGAGTCGCTCCTGATACCATATTCCAGTGTAGCGATGCAAACGCCAACCAAAATCCAATTTCCTAAAATTCTTCGAGCCCTACGGTTAGTCTCCAAATTGACTACCGTATACAATCTACGGGCTCAAATAATTATCATCATACCCATACCCCACCGCAATCACCAGTCCAGCGGCCGGTCTCCGCTCTTGGAATTATGCTCCATTGGGAAGACCCACTCATGTGTCCTCACGATACATGAGAAGAACAAAACTTCGTGGGATCCTTATGACTCACAAAGGAAAAACACACTTGGGAGGCCCCACGACTCCTAAGGAGAAAGTACACATACGAGATCCTTTCGACTCGTAGGGAGAAAATATTTTTATGGGACCCTTACGGCTCATAAAATTGAAAAGTCTTAGATGATAGGGACCTAAACCTGTCTCCTAAACCATCGCTTCCCAACAGGGAACGACAAATGATGAATTGCTCCTGGCACATGTGCTTCAGTGTTAGCAACGCTGATGCCTACCCTAACCTCAAAATTCCAAACTCCAATCCAATAGACTCCTGAGTCTTTAAACTGGGAACAGATGACCTCTAAGTCGTTAAACTGGGAACAGATGACCCCTAAGTCGTTAAACTGGAATCGAGGGAGATTCCCTCACGGCGAATGATGAGTCGCTCCTGGTACCATATTCCAGTGCAGCGATACAAACGCCAACCAAACTCTGAATGTCCCAACGGCGAATGATGAGTCGCTCCTGGTACCATATTCCAGTGCAGCGATGCAAACGCTAACAAAGTCACGAAATTCTTCCGGCCCTACAGTCTGGATCATACATCCTGCAAAACCATATACAATCCACGGGCGTAAAACGATCCCAATCTCTCCCAAGTCCTACCAGTGAGATCACATTCAAAGTCCCACCAGCGATAAAGATTCAAAAAAAATGGTATGTCCACAAGCAAAATGGGCATGGATGAAAACCCGAAAGGGCTTCGTGAATAAAAACAGTAGGACTGCCGGCAAGTTTGTGAAAACCCGAAAGGGCGCAAACTCGTGAAAAAGAGATGAAATACACTCGCAAAGTCTTCTCGACTTTGTGAGGAGAAAATTCCCGTGTGAGATCCTTACACTCACAAAGGAAAAACACACTTGGGGGTCCTCACGACTCGTAAGGAGAAAATGGACCTACTGGATCCTTACGACTCGTAGGGATAAAATGCTTTTATGGGACCCTTATGGCCAATAAAATTGAAAAGCCTTAGGTGATAGGGATCTAAACCTGTCCCCTAAGCCATCGCTTCCCAATAAGCAAAGGCAAATGATGATCCGCTCCAGGTACCATATTTCAGTTTAGCGGTGCTGATGCCGACCCAAAAACCAATTCCCAAATCCTTCCAGGGCAAATGATGAGTTGTTCCTGGCATTATTCCAGTGCAGCAATGCAGATGCCGACCAAAACCAAAATCCCTAAATCCTCTCAGCGGAAAATGATGATTCGCTCTTGGTACCATATTCCAATGTAGCAATGCTGATGTCAACACAAATCAAACCAACCAATTCCAACATCGACCTCTGCGTCAGACAGCAGACACTCCATGCCGGGGGTACGTCGACAACAAACACTCCGCCTCGGGGAAACGTTGACCAGCAACACTCTGTGCCGGGGGCACGTCAACCAAATCGCTCCGGGCCAGGGAAAAGTCTACCACGGACACTCCGCCTCGGAGACGCATCAAGCGTCGACCATCCATGTCGTAAAAAAGACAGTGAAAGCTTCCCACAAATCGGGAACCAAATCGCTCCGGGCCAGGGAAAAGTCTACCACGGACACTCCGCCTCGGAGATGCGTCAAGCGTCGACCGTCCATGTCGTAAAAAGGGCAGTGGAGGCTTCCTACAAAGCGGGAACCAAATCACTCCGGGCCAGGGAAACATCTACCACGGACACTCCGTCTCAGAGACGCGTCAAGCGTCGACCGTCCATGTCATAAAAAGGCAGTGCAGGCTTCCTACAAACCGAGAACCAAATCACTCCGGGCGAGGGAAACGTCTACCACGTATACTCCGTCTCGGAGACGCGTCAAGCGTCGACCGTCAATATCGTAAAAAGGGCAGTGCAGGCTTCCCACAAATCGGGAACCAAATCGCTCCGGGCCAGGGAAAAGTCTACCACGGACACTCTGTCTCGGAGACGCGTCAAGCGTCGACCGTCCATGTCGTAAAAAGGGCAGTGCAGGCTTCCCACAAATCGGGAACCAAATCGCTCCCGACCAGGGAAACGTCTACCACGGACACTCCGCCTGAGAGACGCGTCAAGCGATGACCGTCCATATCGTAAAAAGGGCAGTGCAGGCTTCCTACAAAGCGGGAACCAAATCACTCTGGACCAGGGAAACGTCTACCATGGACACTCCGTCTCGGAGACGCGTCAAGCGTCGACTATCCATGTCGTAAAAAGGGCAACGCAGGCTTCCTACAAAGCGGGAACCAAATCACTCCGTGCCGGGAAAACGTCTACTACGGACATGTTCCCGCCAAAAAAATTCTGCGCAAAAGACCCAAGGTATCTAATGGCAGCGATACGTTTAAGAAAATTTGAACCAGTATTTTCCGGGCTGTATTTTGACAAACTCCCGAATGTGAAATAGCTAAATTCTGATGGTATCGAAAGTGTCACGAAAAAGCCTTCGATTTGATATATTATGGAATTCATAATTCATCCGGGGTCAAAAGTTATGAGGCATCACGTGCTCACATGTGACCGGGCATCATGTGCAGACACGTGACTATTTACAAACAAAGCCTGTAGGCACTGAATAAAATAAATAATTGAAAATAATTAATCAGTGGGGTCACGTGCCAACACGTGATGGGCCTTTAAACCCACTGAAAAGAATTAAAGGTATAATAAAATAACAAGGAAAAACCCAAATGGGGCATCACGTGCCAATACGTGACCAAGGGTCACGTGCTGACACGTGATAATTCCTGAATTCTTTAAAACAACAGAATTAAATTCTGATCAAATGCTTAATCAGGGTGTCACGTGCCAACACGTGATGGGTTACTAAAGATCTATGAATTAATAAAATTAAATTCTAATTAAAAGGAAATCAAAAAGCATAACTGGAAAAATATTTCTCTAAATCTTTCCAAACAAAAAAGACGGTGCTCTATAAAATGAAGCACCGTTGAATTAAAAATCCAATGGTGATTAAAAATCACCAATTTATGGAAAGATTTCCCTGAAATTTGGCAGGAATAACAGATAAAAGATCTTTTGGATTAAAAATCCAATGGTGAATAAAATTCACTGAGTGATCTAAAAAATCATGTTGGTTACAAAATCAATTAAAATCTTTCAATAAAAGATTGACTAAACAAACTGATTCTTTTCTTTCTCCTATAAATAGGAGCCAAGAAGAGAAGAGAAGGATCTTTGGATTTTTGGAGAAAAAACAACAACAGAGAGAAAAAGGAGAGGAGAATTTAATTCTCAAGAGAGAAAAGAAGTTCCTTTCAGAGAAAAGAAACCCTAGGTGAGAAAGGGGAAAGAGACCTAAGCTCCATAAAACAAAAAAAGAATTTAATTCTCAATTTAAGAGTTTAACTCTTCTGAATAAGAACTTAGTTCTTCTTTTGGTTGAAGATCTGCAGAAGCAGATCTCCCCACAAGTTGAGAATTTAATTCTCATCGGGGAGATTCTGCCATGCAAATCCAAAACTTAAAGGGAGAATTGAGTTTAAGTAATTTAATTCCCCCAAATTCATAGGAATTTAATTCCTCCAAATGAAACTAGAGTTTAACCCTATATGAAAATTTAATTCTCCCAAATTCATAGGAATTTAATTCCTCCAAATGAAATTAGGGTTTAACCCTACATAAGAATTTAATTCTTCCACATACATAGGAATTTAATTCCTCTAAAACAGAATTAGGGTTTAACCCTACAGAGAATTTAATTCTTAAAACAAGAGACTTGAAACCCTCCATGCACGTAAAGAACTTAGTCACGTGGTAACACGTGACCCTTCTCCTCAATGAGTAAAAAAGAAAGAACGAGACTAGGTCACGTGCCCCCACGTGACCCCTAAAACAGATCCCTTAAAATGAGAAAGAAAAACTTGGAGGCAATGCCTCATGTGCTCCCACGTGACCCTCAAAATAAAGGGAACAAAACCAAAGGCAAAATCAATTTTGGGCGCCCTCACGTGTCCCCATGTGACCCCTTAATAAACACTTTAATAATCAATACATGGATACCCATCACGTGCCAACACGTGATGGCCTGAAGACTAAAAGTGTTTAACACTTATTTGAATATTCTGAGAACAAAATAAAGGAGGTTTGGCCCAATTCTCAGGCGCCTCACGTGACCCCACGTGACCACCCCACTTTTAGTCTTTAACACTATTTTGAGCATTTTGTCCCCAGTGTTTAACACTGTTTTCAAGCGCATCACATGGGAATACGTGATCGCCAAATATATGTTAGTGTTTAACACTATTCTCAAATCGGTCTTAGCCCAAATTGGCTAAGTCTTTCTGAGTCAAGACTCCCCTTTGATTAAACCCCGACTACATTCGTTCAAACTTGATCATTTCATATGACATTCAAAGAAAACTCCAAAGCCATGATGAATGGTCAATGCCTAATAAAAGACAAAATGTTGTCAGATCCCCAAACCCCTGCTTAGCATTGCTAAATAATGAGGAGGCTGAACCCAGACAAATGTTCAATAGTCCAGCAAAGGGCCAGCATTTCAAACTTAATTGGACTTAGCCTAAATTGGCCATAAGTCCTTAATTCAGATTTAACTGAGCCAATGTGCTCATAATCTAATTAATTTATCTTAGTTCCAAATTGGACTACAGACCTCCCAATCAACTTTGGTTCAAGGGTACATCTCTTCACTCCTTTGATATTTGTCGTTGTAATCCTTCAACGTTTATAGAGAGGTGACGGGTCCCGATAACCAATCATTCCATGGACTGTGGGTTCCTTAAACTCATAGACTATGATGTCCTTAACCTCGGACTGTGGGGTCCCTTTAAACCCATGGACTATGATGTCCTTAACCTCGGACCGAGATGTCCTAAAACTAACAATGGACCACCGTGTCCTTAAACTGGTAATCGACCGCAATGTTCCTAAACTAAACAATAGAGATCAAATGCTCTCTTGTTGGATCTAAATGATCTCGTTAAGTTGATCTTAGTCTGAAATTAGACTAACGTATCCTTAACAAACGTTTAAGTTGATCTTTGTCTCAAATGAGACTAACGTATCCTTAAACCCAACCCGCAAACCCAGATCTAAGAAAATACGGATTTGGACTAATCCACGCCCTACGGGCGACAGGATAAATTAGTCTCCATATACAATCCACAGGCAACCAAAAACGAGAAGGAGAAAGTGGTTACCGCGACATGGTATCGTAATTAACTGCAGGGGCTTGCGCCTGCAGGGAAGAGCGTCCCCACAATCAAAAACCCTCAACGGGGGGGAATCTGACGAAGTCTGCTACATCGGCCGCATCCGTTTAAACCTTCGATACATGGTGTCATAAATCAAACTTGGCATCTTCGGAGAGGTGTACGGATAGCACCAATTAGCATCTGCCCCGAAATTCAGGAAAGACGGACCTACGCGGTCGCGTCTCCGTGTTTCGGCGGGGAACAGAACACTCCATCTCGGAGACGCGTCAAGCGTCGACCGTCCATGTCGTAAAAAGGGCAGTGCAGGCTTCCCACAAATAGGGAACCAAATCGCTCTGGGCCAGGGAAACGTCTACCACGGACACTCCGCCTCAGAGACGCGTTAAGCGTCGATCGTCCATGTCGTAAAAAGGGAAGTGCAGGCTTCCTACAAAGCGGGAACCAAATCACTCCAGGCCAGGGAAACGTCTACCACGGACACTCCGTCTCGAAGACGCGTCAAGCGTCGACCGTCCATGTCGTAAAAAGGGCAGTGCAGGCTTCCCAAAAATCAGGAACCAAATCGCTCCGGGCAAGGGAAAAGTCTACCACGGACACTCCGCCTCGGAGATGCGTCAAGTGTCGACCGTCTATGTCGTAAAAAGGGCAGTGCATGCTTCCTACAAAGCGGGAACAAAATCATTCCGGGCCAGGAAAACGTCTACCACGGACACTCCGTCTCGGAGACGCGTCAAGCATCAACCGTCCATGTCATAAAAAGGGCAGTGCAGCCTTCCTACAAAGCGGGAACCAAATCATTCCGGGCCAGGAAAACGTTTATTGCGGACACTCCGTCTCGGAGACGCGTCAAGCGTCGACCGTCCATGTCGTAAAAAGGGCAGTGCAAGCTTCCCACAAATCGGGAACCAAATCACTCCGGGCCAGGGAAAAGACTACCACAGACACTCCGCCTCGAAGATGCGTCAAGCGTCGACCGTCCATGTCGTAAAAAAGGCAGTGCAGGCTTCCTACAAAGCGGGAACCAAATCACTCCGGGCCAGGAAAACGTCTACCACGGACACACCGTCTCGGAGACATCTCAAGCGTCGACCGTCCATATCGTAAAATGGGCAGTGCAGGCTTCCTACAAAGCGGGAACCAAATCACTCCGGACCAGGGAAACGTCTACCATGGACACTCCGTCTCGGAGACGCGTCAAGCGTCGACCGTCCAAGTCGTAAAAAGGGAAGTGCAGGCTTCCTACAAAGCAGGAACCAAATCACTCCGGACCAGGGAAAAGTCTACCACGGACACTCTGTCTCGGAGACACGTCAAGCGTCAACCGTCCATGTCGTAAAAAGGGCAGTGCATCCCAAAAAGTGGAACCAAATCAAGTCACCTCCACGCGAAAGAAGATCCATCAATTTCATGCACATGACCCACATATATGGTGTGCATTTATTGATGGGGGCCACTTTGTTGGGGTCGAAAATTGCATCCCGGTTGACCGAGTCAAAGTCAAGATCAATCCCAAGCCAAGTGGGCCGAAGCCCAGATCAAGTGGGCCCATGCCCAAGTCGAGTCCGAACATGAAGCGGTCGGCCCCTCTCCATACCAAAATAAAAATCATGTAATAAATAATTTTGATGTAATTTTTTATGCATGAATGTAAGCAAAATGGACATAAAGCCAAATTTTTGTAAAGCCCATGGCTTATGTGCAAAAGAAATGAGCACATGAGGCATGGGATGGGCAAAATGCCATTTTGTAAAGCCCGAAGGGCTATGTGTAAATGCGTAAGCCTATATAAGGCAACATGATGTTGAATAAAGCATACACTTTTCATTCTCTTAAACTCCAGGGGTTTTTTTTGTGCCTCCTTCTCCATTCTCAAGGTTCTAAACCTTCTTCCCCTTTCAATTAAATCAAGAGTTTTACTCTTCCTTTCCCAAAACTAAATAGTTTTTCACCACAAAACCCACAAATGGGAGCTCATATCTTCCATTAAAAATGGATGATTTTTAAATCTCACCCCCTTTCTCGAAGATCCGGCCAACCGACAAGAAGAAGAAGGAGGCCCATCTCCAGAAACCCCACTTTGGGAAAGATCCAGGGCTCAATGGGAGAAGCCACTTCATCAGCTTCAAAAATATCATAGGAGTTTAACTCCTCAAATATATATATATATATATGCAAAATAATAAGTATTTCTTTCTGAGAGCACAACTCCCAGTGCAAGAACTAAGTCCCTTTTGCCGCCCAGCGCCCGAGCGCTAGCGCTCTAGCGCTCAAAGCGCGTGCACCCGAGCACCCACGTGCCTGGCACGTGTGGCGCTAGCGCCCAATGCGCTAGCGTCCAGGCGCCCAGGACACGAGCGCCCACATGCCTGGTACGTGAGGCGCTAGCGTCCAAAGCGCTAGCGACCGAGCGCCCACGTGCCTGGAACGTTAGGCGCTAGCACCCAAAGCGCTAGCGCCCATGGCGATAGCGCCCATGGCGATAGCGCCAGCTCCCAAGCGCCCGCGTGCCGCGCACGTGAGGCGCTGGCGCTTTCTCCCACGCATCCTTTGGATGCCATTTCCCTTACACACACACACACTCTACAACACTGTCCCTCATTAGAAAAAATTTCTAACGGGGCGCTGCCCCGCACCCTGCAAGGGGGCTGCTAGCCCCCTTAACCCCCAGCCCGCTATCCGGGTAGCGGGACCCCCGTAAAAATTCTGCGGGACCCCCGATATATCCAAAACCCCTTTAAAAACACAACACACGTACACTGCACATTGAGTTCGCATGACCTGTTTGACCCGTCAATCAGAGGTTCCCTCACTCCAAAGGCGAGAGGTAATTAACGGAAGCTTAGTCTGCGACTGCCTGAGATTCGGATCCCCACAATCAATAAAACCAAGCCTACCCTAGACAGGGGGAATCTGTAATGCGCCTGACAAGCGCACGCGTATTCCCATCTCAATGGGGTAACGAAAAACACCCTACAACAGCCTATCGCTTCCGCCAACCAACGGCTGACACGTGGCCCGTACCTCAACTGACGAATCGACTGAAACGGCGCCCCCTCTTTAAAACGCAATCATTTCACTGATCCACTGACGCCATCGGGGATACGCACGAAAATTCAGGCGAACGAGGAGGCGACACGTAGGCCCAAAGATCGGAACAACGCAACCACCAAATGCCATGCCGTTCCCGGGCAATCTGCATTATGATTCTTGGCGCCAAAATGAGCAAAAGAAAAACCGAGCAGGCCACTCTCGACCCGATCCATGAATAGGTCGGAACGAGAGTGGGGGGCTAATGATGATGCTCACAAGTGGTATCTCCCCAGATTACGACACGTGGCGGGTGACGTGTTCCGAAGGCTACGATGGTGGAATAAATGAGTTGCATCAGGGACATTCCTCGGGATCCCCTTCTCGAGGAACGTATCTGACCTTTCGGGAGACCTCCCCGAATACATTCCACCATCACCTAGGAAACTACTAACAGCCCGTCTCCGAGCTTCCTCGGTCTCCTTGCTCGACTCCGAGCCGTCTGACATGCCGAGCTTCCTCGACCACCCGGCTCTTCTCCGAGCTCCTGACATGCCGAGCTTCCTCGACCACCCGGCTCGTATCCGAGCTCCTGGTATGCCAAGCTTCCTCGGTTTCCCCCCGATCAACCAAGAACACGGGTCACATGCGCCCCGCAACGGCTTCGTGTATATCGCCACGACGAGATATCCGCCTCCCCACGATCTGCGCCATACGCTAGCGCATGCCCCCATTAATAGGCGCATCCAGCCATTCAAGGCGAGAATAACGCTGGGGCATAACCGACGGCGAAGATCTCGCGCCTGCTCGCTCCACGCGACCCCTATATAAACCCTTCTCTCAAACGACTCAGATAACTCGAACTCATTTCTAATACGCCGCTACTCTGCACTTATACCTCGGCACTAATTTGATCGTCGGAGGGTCATACGGTGGTCACCCATCCCGGGACTTCTTTGCAGATAGCTCAGCGTCAAATACCAACCCATTGAGATCCACACTTAATAATTTCCAAAATAAATCTCAGCCGTCAAAGACTACCATCACAGGATCGATGTAGGACGACATCTGAAGGAGATCTCAGCCTCCATCAAAATGGCTTCGTATAATATTCAAGTCAGGTAAAAATCCTTCATAGAATAGTGGTGGATCCTGTAAGGGCCTAGAGGGGATATGTGCACATGCTGCAATTTAGAAAGAAAAAGGGACTAACATCCATTACATATAAGTGTTAGCTTTTTGGATATATGTTATAAATATTTACGGCATAAATAATTAAATTGGAGGTTTTAAGCGGTAATGTATTTTGTCTAGTAATAAAAGATCCCGGGTTTCATACTTTCCATACGATTATTTTTTGGAATATATTCGAGAGAACATATTGCTTTTTATTTTGTAACGGAAACTTTTTCTACCTTTGTAACCAAAGTATTTTATAATTTCGTTACCTCTTCTCATATCTATATTTGGTGTTCCTTCTGATAAAAATTATTGTGTTCGCTCGTGTGGCAAGAAAAGAATCTCATTTTCTCCCCAGCTGTCCTATGTGAGTAGCCACTGCGGTTTTGACGTGCAGAGTCCTTACAGACCCCATTTTCTCCATCATTATATTCTTCTATGGTTCGAGTGCATCCCACGGGAACAAAAATTCCATTGCCAATTAATTCTAGTGGCTCATATGCAAATCATTAGTGTCCAAGAGATTTCCTTGATGATCCATTAGAATCTCTACCATTCCAAATGCTTGAGATATTATTAATGTTTTGGGACCCAATTTACGTAATATAAATTCACCACTTTCATTTGTCCTTTTCAATACGGTACTGTACTATGAACCCCCCTTAATTAATTATAGTTTGTTAACAACAAGTGTGTATTTAAATCAACACAAAGGACATGATGCTTAGCAACTAGTGATTAGCATAATTGTTAATTTAATTTAAGCAATAATTAAGGACCCCTGGATGCATGATGAGTGTCTTGTTCATTCCCTAGGATACAAACACCAACAGCTTAAAAAACGAATTTTATTAGGTGTTATATGCCAACTATTGAGAATATATGTGAAGATTTATGCAATGATGTGCGCCTTCATATTATATTTAAGGATCAGAATAACAAGCAATGTGAGTGTCAGCACAGGTTCTATCATCCATTTTAAACTTGTTTTGCAACATTATGTAACATATTGTTAGTACCTTTGCTCTTTTGGCCATATAGAGTGGGAAAAGCTGTTGAGTTCCTGGTAAAAAATGATTTCTGCTGCATCAAAATTCCGAAATTAAGATTAGAGTTGTGAAAATATTTTTTCTAGTCTAACACGTCTCTATATCGAAAACATAGGTTTTGCGCATCGGTATTTTAATTTAAATTAATAAGTAATTACGCGTCATGCAGCAATCAAACCTGAGTTGCTCTGCTACAATATAAAATGTTGAATGTCCCTTCCATCACAATGAAACTCCGAAGTTGGGATCGGTATTGAGTGAGTATATTTTATATTCTAACAGTTGCTAAATCTCAACTGCAAAAAATCTTGTAATACACATTGAATTATCTAATAGATAACTAGCAAGGCTTCCCGCAATGCGCAATTACAAAGTCTAAAATCAAGAAAAATCATATTAATTTATAAATTTATTGTTATATGAATTGTATATTATAATATTTCATATTTATGAACTTCATATATAAAATATATGAAGGATTGGCTTTTAAATATTTCAGCTTGATGTAAACGAAAATCGCAAAATTTTGAAGAATCTCAAAAGATAAAAATTGTTCAGTTTTTAATATTTTACTTGTTATAACACACGAGAATAACGAAATGTATAAAAAATCCCAAATTTTTTTGTTTGTCTCTAATTTTCAACCTATTGCACATTATAACACATGAATATGGTGAAATTTTAAAATTTCTGTTTTCTTTTGGGTTTCTAATATTTTGCTTGCGAACACAATGAAAAATAAGGAATTTTTTTTGTTTTCTTCAGTTTTTCAATACTTTCCATGATATAATACACGAAATCGCAAAAATTTCAAAATTCTATTTTCTTCTATTTTTACAATGCTATAAATGTTATAGCATACGAAATCATGAAATTTTTTAAAATGTTAAATTTTCAGTTTTCTTCGGTATTTTAAATATTTTGCATGCTATGGCATATGAAAATCGCATATTTACAAAAATATCACAATTATTTATTTTCTTCAAAATTACAATATTTTAGGCTTATTTATTAAAAACTTTCAACAAGTTTGGACCATTTTAACAAAACTCTCATTATCTTTAAAACTATCAAGAAACCAAAATTAACGGTGCCACGTCAGCGCCACGTCAACTAGATTACCACATCAGCATAATTTTTTTTATAAAAACCCCAAATTACCCCTCTTTACCCTAACCCTTGGTTTCAAAAAAATAAATTAAATAAATTAAAAAAAACACGCTCTTCCCTCTATGTCCCCTCGCCACTTCGTTGGCAATGGCTCTGGCACCACCTCCTCCACCGCCGCAACCATCACCGCGCCACTATCTCCGTCGCCGCAATCACCACCGCTGCCGACTCCCATCATCTTCATCTTCTTCACTTCTTCATCATCACCTTCGATCGTCATCATCCATCTCATTCTCCTTCTCCTCCCTCCGCCACCGCAACCACCGCCACCACCGACTCACATCACCATCATAAACATCAACATCTTCTTCTTCTTCTTCTTCTTCTTCCTCTTCTTCATCATCATCATCATCACCTTTGATCATCATCATCGTCGCCATCATCATCTCATCCTCCACCACCTACTCATCCCACCTCAGCCATCATCCTCCTTCCGCCGCCACAACCAGCACTGCCGCCACAACCAGCACTACCGCCATCGGCTCCCATCATCATCATCATCTAATTTGTCTTCATCACTACCATCATCATCATCTCGCCGGCATCCTTCCCTTCCCTCACTGCGGCCGCCTTCCTCCCTTCCTCACCCTTCCCTCTATCCACTCCTATGCCCTCGACCCTGCCCCCTTCCTCCAGCCCCCAACCTCCCATGTTCCATCTGTGGTCCTCCCACCGCCCAAAAAAACCTAATTTGTTTAATTAATAGCTAATAATTATATAAAAAGAATTTGCTACAAAAACCGGCTAACGGGGATATTATTAATATGGCTAATAATTATTATTTGTTTTATGGGAAGGATAAAATGGCCATTTACTGTAAAATTTAACACCGCTAACACATGCTAGTTTTAAAGGTAATGAAAGTTTTGTTAAAATGGTACAAACATTTTGAGATTTTTCAGTAAATAAACCTAATATTTTATACGCTACCATACGAAAATTGTGTAATTTAAAAAATCTTAAATATTTCAGTTTTTTCTGTTATTAACACGATTTTTTTCTTCAAAAATCTTAAAATTTTCCGTATCGTTTCCGTTTTTCAATATTTTGCTTGTTTATATAACACAGAAAATATCGATATCTTCAAAAATTTAAAATTTTGTTTCCTTCAAAGTTTCAATATTTTGCATGCAATAGTTTATGAAAATCATGAATTTTAAAAATAAAAAAAAAAATCTTTAAATTTTCAATATTTTGCATGATATAACAGACGATAATCATAAATTTTTTAAATATCTCAATATTTTTTATTGAGTGGCCATATTGCCAAACCCTTATTTGATAAATCCACACTCAAACTAGTATATAGACAACATTAACCCCAACTATATCAGCATTTAATTTTTTCCATTTTACACTGCCAGTTCAATTTATTAAAATATCCTTTTATAACTTAAAAAATACCTTCTCTCAACCCACCCCCTCACAATCATTTCCTCCACCCAAATTGGATCCCATCGCCTGCTCTCCGCCCGCGATGCCTCACCACCTGTGTCGTCGTCTTCTCCTTCTCCAACCTCACCGGCCCCTTCTCCTCCCTTCCTCTTTCACCTCCGTCTCCTCAACCTCTCCTCTAACTCTGGCCCTCTCCTCTAACTCTGGCGTTTCTCAATCCTAACGGATCTGCAGGCCAAGATCGGCAGCATATTCGGAGACAAGATCGACGTCGTAAAAAATCAACTCCTTGACGAGGATCTTGATGTCCCGCATCTCGATCTTGTCTCAAGAGAATCTTAACAACATGATGAAGGAGCTCGATCGCGTTGCCGGCAAGACCGCGAGCCTGTGGATTTTCATGCGAGGCTGCGGATCTTCATGATCTCTTTGACGACGACCATCTTGCGATCGACACAGGGCAAATGTTGCATCGATGCCGTGAAATGTTGAATTAGCAACACAAAAAGAAAAAAATTAAAGGCTGATGTAATTGGGGTTAATTTTATCCATACACAAGTTTTGAAGTGGATTTATCAGATTAAGGTTTAGCAATATCCTCACCTTTTTTTTGTTTTATTCGGTTTTTCAAACATTTCAAATTAAAATATCAAAAAATTTAGTTTTCTTCTATTTTCAATATTTTTTATAGCACAAAAAATCGCTAAATTTTAAAAAATCTCAAAATTTATTTGTTTTCTCCGGTTTTATAATTTTTTATGCAATATACAGCACACAAAGATCGTGAAATTTTCAAAAGTCTTAATATTTTCTTTTTTCGGATTTTTATTAACTTTTTGGATATATAGAGCAGGAAAATTGCAATATTTTCAAAAATCTTTTAAAAAAATTCTTTTCTTCGTTTTTTCAATATTTTGCATGATATAACAAACGCAAAATCGCAAAATCTTCATAAATCTGATTTTTTTTCTTCACTTTTTCAATATTTTGCATGGTCCAACACATGGGAATTACAGCATTTTTTAAAATGTCAAAAAAAATTGTTTCCCTTTTTTTACCTAAGGTAAATTATGAAATTTTTAACGCTGGAATTTTTTTTTCGATTTTTCAATATTTTGCATGATATAGCACATACAAATCGTGAAATTTTTTATTATTTTTCAATAGATTATCTACATAGTAAGAGAAAAAATAGAAAGATAATTTTAAAAAAATGACATATCAGAATTTTTCCATCATATAACCTTAGTTGTAGATAAAAGAATGATAAATATTCAGTACCGAGTAAATAAAAAAATTCTCATGACCCTAAATATATTAAAAGAATGAAATAGAGACAAGATAACAATTTTTCATTGAACTCCAAACGAGACAAGGAAATATTCCACGAAATATTCTCTCATATACTTTTATATAGATTATATTGAATGGCGAACTTTGAGATTAATGTTGCTGTCACAGGGTACGTAAATCATTTAGTTGGTTTCTGATGAGGCTCGATATCGGTGACTCTCCAGATGCTGACACGTTGCAGATGACGTGTCCTAGAACCTACAAGAAAGGATCAAGAACTTCAGTTAGGATCGCACCTCGGGCCCCGGCCCGAGGAGTCTCCCGACCATCGGTGGCCTTCCTGACCACTCCCCGGCTCACCTCCGGGCTATCACAGAACCAAGATGCCTCGGCCACCCGCTCGTGCCCGAACCTCCCGCCGAGCTCATCTTCCTCGGTCTCACCGACCGACCCACAGCACTGACCACAGGCACCTCCGCCACGGCTCCGCGAATCTCGCCATGCGCGAGATATCCGCCGCCCACGATCCCGCGTCCCACGCCATCACAATCCCCCATTAACGAGCATGTTTCGTCATTAATGCGAGATCCCGCCTATCACGCGGGCATGACGCCAGGGGCGTAACGGCCGGCATGAATCTCGCGCCCGCCTGCCCATTGCTGCCGCTATATAAACCCCTCTTTCACATGGTTAAGGTAAGCCAATTTTACTTCAATAGGCCGTTACTCTGCCAAAATATCTCGACTAACTTGATCGTCGGAGGGTCCTCGGTGGCACAACCACCCCGGGACTTCTTTGAAGATAGCTCGGCCTCAACCAGAAAACCCATTGAGATCCACACGCTCTAGGAGCCAACCATCCAAATCCAATCCCAGACGTCTGTCAGCGTTCGCAGCAGATCAACGGAAGATAACATCTGAAAGAGATCCCGGGATCCATCAGTTGGCGCCGTCTGTGGGAAACTAGTTCCACTCAACCAAAAGTTCATCTTCCGATTTCAACTTCATGGCGAGCGATCACCGTGACGATCAAAGCGCTAGCCACCGCCTCCCCCACAACGGAGATGTGGACGAATCTCCTCCCCCGAACGCCATTAACGCCCTAGCCGCTCGGATAGATCGATGCGCGTCCATCATGGATGCCCTTGTCCGTGTCCAAATGGCCGGACAAGCTCCCCAGGTCGCCGTGCCCCTGCCTCGGGAACGAGACCCCTACAGAGGGAGAGAAGACTCTGCCCATGTCGGCACTACCGACCATCGTCTCGCTGCCTCCGGCGGCCGCAGATCCCCTGGGCTAATATATTCGATGACCTGCTGGGCGCCCCACAGTTCAACACCGAGATCTTTCGCCAGAGCGCCTCTCCCCGAGCCCCATCGCGCCCTCATCCCTCCGGAGGAGGTGTCGGTCAGCTCGCCTGCACCCAGGCATGACCGACACCCCCTCCCTCGACGGGGTCGCACGAACGGGACTCGCCACGGCAGCTCAAAGACGGCCTCGCCAGAGGACCTAAGGAACCTCATCGAAAGGAACCGGGGCCACGGGCTCCAACAGCATAGGCCAAAGATCAGAATGCGCCGAATCATCAGGATACCACGGCCGACTCGACGCCCTCGAAAAGAAGATCGAAGGTATGCATCGGGAAGGTATTCATTCGAGCGACGGGGCTAAATACGCCGCCGACTCGCTCACGAAGCCCTTCACCGAAGATCTTCTCGCCGTCTACGTCTCCTCTCGGAATAAACCCCCGAAGGTCTCACTCTTCGACGGTAAGTTTGACCCAAAGGACCATTTGGACGTGTTCACGGCCAGGATGAGTTTCCAAGACTGTTCTGACGCCGCCCAATGCCGTGCTTTCCCGGACACTCTCATCCGCTCTAGACGAGACTGGTTCCGAGGACTCATGCCACGCTCAATCTCAACCTTCGATGAGCTGGCCACCCAATTCCTCGGCCACTTCGTCGGGAACAGATGGCAGAAGCGGACCGTCGACCATCTCTTCACAATAAAGAACATGGACAAAGAAACCTTCAAAGGGTACGTCACCCGCTTCTACAACGCCCTTCTCGAAGTCCCAGAACACCGGGACGAGACGGTCATTACAGCATTTAGGTCGAGTCTTAGGCACAAGGAATGGTTATGATCCTTTGCATTTGTGCAACCTAAGATCATGGCCGAGGTAAAGGCCTGGACCGAACGTGAGATCCATCTTGAATCTGAGGTGAACGCCAACCTAACCCGGACAGAACAAGATGATCACAAGAAAAGGGACCGGGAAGAGAAAAAGAAGATTGAGCGGCCGAAGCCCTACTCCCCGAAGTTTCAGGAGTACACCCCGCTCAACGTTTCCCAGACGGTACTGCTGGAGGAGGCTAAGGGCGAGAGTTTCTTCAAACTCCCCCAGTCTCGAACAGGACGACAAAGCGCACCCAGGGCCCCTAATGCGACTTCCAAAGGTCGCAGGGCCACTCCACGGAGAACCGCAAGCAGCTCCGAGACTACATCGATGAGCTAATCCGCTCGGGGCACCTGGAAGCGTACTTGCGGGATAAGCGGCAAGTTGACCGTGAGCCAGAGCAACATCCCCCTCCTGTCGAATTGACAATCGGCAAAATCATGGCCATATCATGGCCATATCAACGGGGGGTACGACGAAGACAGATGGGACTCAGCGTCCCTCACCAACAGAGGGGACTGACAGCCACCCGAGGAAGAAGGCCAGGGCAGCCGAGCCGATCGTTTTCAACGACGAGGACCTCCACGGTATCTCCCTGCCCCACAACGACCCTCTGGTGATTATAGCTCGGGTCCACCAATACGAGGTACAGAGGATACTGGTCGACTCAGGAAGCTCGGCGTACATTCTCTTTTAGGACTGCTTTCTGTGTATGGGGATCACCCCGGAGGACCTAAGGCCGACCTCCCACGTCCTGTCAAGGTTCACCAACCACTTCATCCCGGCGGAAGGGGTAATCACTCTGCAATTTCACAACGGGGAAGCGGGCCGTACGCGCACCGTGCCAGTGGAGTTCATCGTAGCGAGAATCCCATCGGCCTACAACATTCTCCTCGGTCGCCCAACACTGAACTCCCTCCATGCCCAGATATCGACTTACCACCTGGCGATGAAATTCCCGATCGACCAAGGCGGGATAGGTCGGTCCTTCGGAGACCAACGGACCGCAAAGGTTTGCTTCGCCGCAACATCTTCGTCTGAGTTGCCAAACAACGATGTTGAGGGCGAGGGTGACATCAGGGGTTCTCTGGACACTCGAGACGAGCAAAAAGAGGTCCGAGGGACCCCGGTGGAACCACTGACAGAGGTCCCCCTCGTAGAAGGGGACGTCGAACGAATCGTTCAGACCGGATCGCTTCTGACAGGAACTTAGCGAGACGACCTGATTCATTTCCTCATGAACAGCTCTAACGTGTTCGCCTGGGCACCTGCTGACATGCCTGGGATCGACCCAATAATCATATCTCACAAGCTCGGGGTAGATCCTACGACCCGACCCGTCAGGCAGAAAAAGCGAAGTTTCGCCCCGATCAAACAAAAGACGATCGAGGACGAGGTAGACAGGCTCCTCGCCGCCAACTTCATTCGAAATGTGCCTTACTCTGAATGGCTGGCGAGTGTAGTCATAGTCAGAAAGTCAAGCGGGAAGTGGCGCATGTGCGTCGACTTCACCGACCACAACAAGGCCTGCCCAAAAGACAACTATCCCCTCCCTCGGATAGATCAGCTCGTCGATAGCTCGGCAGGACACGAGCTACTTAGCTTCATGGATGCGTTCTCTAGCTACAACCAGATCCGTATGAATCCGGCGGATGAGGATCTCACCGCATTCACAACGGACCGGGGGGTATACTGCTACAAGGTAATTCCTTTCGGCCTCAAAAATGCCGGAGCTACGTACCAACGCTTGGTCAATCGCATGTTCAAACCGTAGATCGGCAGGAACATGGAGGTTTATGTCGACGACATGCTCGTCAAGTCGGTCTCATCGGTCGACCGCGTCAAGGATCTAGGCGAGGCATTTGACGTCCTCTGCAAGTTCAAGATGAAACTGAACCCCGCCAAGTGCGCATTCGGGGTCGCCGGGGGAAAGTTCCTCGGTTTCATGGTCACTCACCGCGGGATCGAAGCTAACACGGAGAAAATCAACGCCATCCTCAACATGGTCGCGCCCAAGACTAACATCGAGATCATGCGGCTGACAGGGCAGGTAGCCGCTCTGTCACGTTTCATGTCGAGGTCTGGGGAGAAGTGCCTCCCGTTCTTCAAGGCTCTAAGGAAAATTCCAAGGTCCAAGTGGTCGGAGGAGTGCCAGACCGCCTTTGACCAATTGAAGAGGCACCTTGCGACTCCACCGCTGCTCACCCGACCTGTTGAAGGGGACAAGCTATCGCTATATATGGCGGTATCCGACCAAGCAGCGGGCGCAGTGCTCGTCCGAGAGGACGACGGAGTCCAAAAGCCGGTATACTATGTGAGCCACGTCTTCAAAGACGCGAGGTACCCAGCTATATAGAAGATCGTCTTGGCACTCATCGTGGCCTCAAAGAAGCTGCAGCACTATTTCCAGGCGCACACCATCTTCGTCCTTACCGAGCGCCCTTTGGGGGCTATCCTCGCCTCACCCGAGTCCTCTGGCCGCTTGGAGAAACGGAGGTGGGAGTTTTCCCGGTTCAACATAAAATACCGTCCGAGGCAGGCTATCAAAGCACAAACGGAGGTGGGATCCTTACGACTCACGAAGGAAAAACACACATGAGAGTCCTCACGACTCCTAAGGAGAAAATACACCTGCGGGATCCTTACGACTCGTAGGGAGAAAATGGTTTTATGGGACCCTCACGGCCCATGAAATTGAAAAGCCTTAGGCGATAGGGATCTAAACCTGTCTCCTAAGCCATCGCTCCCCAATTCCCAAGTGGCGAATGATGAGTCGCTCCTGGTACCATATTCCAGTGCAGCGATGCAGACGCCAACCAAACTCCAAATTCCAATCCCTAAATGGCGAATGATGAGTCGCTCCTGGTACCACATTCCAGTGCAGCGATGCAGACGCTAACAAAGTCCCGAAATTTTTCCGGCCCTACGGTATGGATCATACATCCTGCAAAACCGTATACAATCCACGGGCATAAAACAACCCCAATCTCTTCCAAGTCCTACCAGTGAGACCACATTCAAAGTCCCACCAAAAATAATAAAATAAAAAAGGGTATGTCCACAAGCAAAATGGGCACGGATGAAAACCCGAAAGGGCCCCGTGAGTAAAAACAGCAGGACTGCCGACGAGTTTGTGAAAACCCGAAAAAGCGCAAACTCGTGAAAAAGAGATGAAATGCACTCACAAAGTCCTTTCGACTTTGTGAGGAGAAAATTCCCGCGTGAGATCCTTACGACCCACAAAAGAGAAACACACTTAGGAGTCCCCACGACTCCTAAGGAGAAAATACACCTACGGGATCCTTACGACCCGTAGGGAGAAAATGCTTTGCGAGACCCTTACGGCTCACAAAATTGAAAGGTCTTAGGTGATAGGGACCTAAAACCTGTTTCCTAAGCCATCGCTTCCTAATAAGCAAGCGTAAATGATGATTCGCTCCTGGTACCATATTCTAGTGAAGCGATACAGATGCCAAACAAAAAAAAAATAATTCCCAAATCCTTCCGGGGCAAATGATGAGTTGCTCCTGGCATTATTCCAGTGCAGCAATGCACATGCCAAACAAGAACCAATTCCCAAATCCTTCCGGGGCAAATGATGAGTTGCTCCTGGCATTATTCCAGTGCAGCAATGCAGATGCCAAACCAAAACCAAATCCCCAAATCCTCTCATGACAGATGATGATTCGCTCCCGGTACCATATTCCAGTATAGCGATGCTGATGTCAACCCAAAACAGATCAAACCAACCAATTCCAATATCGACCTCTGCGTCAAACAACAGACACTCCGTCTCGGGGACACGTCAACTAGCCGATACTCCGCCTTCGAGGAAACGTCAAGCAGACACTCCGTGTCGGGGGCACATAGACAACAGACACTCCGTCTCGGGGATACGTCAACCAGTCGATACTCCGTCTCGGGGAAACGTCAAGCAGACACTCCGTGCCGGGGGTACATCGACGACAGACACTCCGTGCCGGGCGCACATCGACAACAGACAATCCGTACCGGGGAAACGTCCAGCAGCGACACTCTGTCTCGGGGAAACGTCCGACGCAGACACTCCATCTCGAGGACACGTCAACCAGCGACACTCTGCATCGGGGAAACGTCCAACACAGACACTCCGTAACGGGGAAATGTCAAGCGGACACTCCGTCTCGGGGACACGTCAACCAGCGACACTCTGCATCGGGGAAACGTCCAACATAGACACTCCATAACAGGGAAACGTCAAACAACAACACTCCGTAATAGGGAAACGTCAAGCAGACACTCTGTAACGGGGAAACGTCAAGCAGACACTCCGCCTCGGGGACACGTCAGCCAGCCGACACTCCGCCTCAGGGAAACGTCGACCAGCGACACTCCGTGCCGGGGGCACGTCTACCAAATCGCTCTGGATCAAAGCGTCGACCGTCCATGTCGCAAAAAGGGCAGTGCAGGCTTCCTATAAATCGGGAACTAAATCGCTCCAGATCAGAGCGTCGACCGTCCATGTCGCAAAAAGGGCAGTGCAGGCTTCCTACAAAGCAGGAACCAGATCGCTCCGGGCCAGGGAGACGTCTACCACGGACACTCCGTCTCGGAGACGCGTCAAGCGCCGACCGCCCACGTCGTAAAAAGGGCAGTGCATCCCAAAAAGTGGGAACCAAAGCAAGTCGCCTCCACGCGAAAGAAGATCCATCAATCTCATGCACACGACTCACATATGTGGTGTGCATTTATTGATGGGAGACACTTTGTTGGGGTCAAAATTTGCACCCCGGTTGACCAAGTCAAAGTCAAGGTCAACCCCAAGCCAGGTGGGCCCAAGCCCCAAGCAAGTGGGCCAATGCCCGGGTCGAGCCCGAACACGAAGAGTCCGGCCTTCCACCATACCAAAATAAAAATCATGTAACGAATAATTTTGATGTAATTTTTTTGTGCATGAATGTATGCAAAATGGGCATAAAGCCAAATTTTTGTAAGCCCATGGCTTATGTGCAAAAAGAAATGGCACATGAGCTATGGGATGGGCAAAACGCCATTTTGTAAAGCCCAAGCGGCTATATGTAAACATGTAAGCCTATATAAGGCAACATGATGATGAGTAAAAAAATACTTTTTTCATTCCCCAAAAAACTAGGGTTCTTTGTGCCTCCTGCTCCCTCTCCAAAATTCTAAACCTTCTCATTTCTTTTGAATTAAATCAAGAGTTTTACTCTTTCTTTTCCAAAACTAAGTAGTTTTCCACCACAAAACCCACAAAGGGAAACTCAGATCTGCCATCAGATTTCAGAAAGGAGAGATTTTTAAAATCTCACATCTCTCGATCTTCAAGATCCGGCCAACAAAGGAAGAAGAAGGAGACCTATCTCCAGAAACCCCACTTTGGAGAGGAACTAGGGCTCAAGGGAAGAAGCCCTTCATCAGCTTCAAAACATCCTAGGAGTCTAGCTCCATATATATATATAATAATAATAATAATAATAAATATTTCCTTTCTGAAGCATAGCTTCTGGTTCTGGGACTAAAAGCCCCCTTTTTCTCGCCGGCGTCCAAACGCTCAAGCGTCAACGTGCCGACACGTGGCGCGCTAGCGCAGAGCGCCCACGTGCCGACACGTGGCGTGCTTGCGCTCCAGCGCCCTGCGCTCAAGCGCAAAACGCACACGTGGCGCGCAGCGCTCAAGCGCCCACATGCCGACACGTGGCGCGTTTGCGCTCCAGCGCCCTGCGCTCAAGCGCAAAGCGCCCATGTGCCGACACGTGGCGCGCTAGCGTCTAAACGCACAGTGCTCAAGGCGCTAACCCCATGCGTCCTTTGGGCGCTTTTTCCCTTTATATATATATATATACACACACACACACACACACACATACTCCACTACACTGTCCCCCCCCAAATTTTTTTGGCCGGGGTGCTGCCTCGCACCCCGTAAGGAGGCTGCTAGCCCCCTTGACTCCCAGCCCGCTATCCGGATAGCGGGACCCCCGTAAAAACTCTGCGTGGCTCTCGATATATTCAAGCCCCCTCCAAAACAAAACACAACACTGCACATTGAGTTCGCATGACCAGTTTAACCCGTCAATCGAAGGTTCTCTCGCTCCAAAGGCGAGGGGTAATTAACGGCAGCTTAGTCCGCGGCTGCCGGAGATTCGAATCCCCACAATCAATAAACTCCGGCCTACCCTAGGCAGGGGGAATCTGTAGTACGCCTGACAAGCGTGCGCGTATTCCCGTCTTAATGGGGTGACGAAAAACACCCTTCAACCTCCAAGATTCACCGGGAGATCGACGGAAGACAACATCTGACGGAGACCCGAAAAGGATCTCCATCACTATTCATCAAATTACACCTGTAATGTACTATTAGTTATGCAACAAAAATATCAATATCTCTACAAATTTGGCCATACATGAGATGTGGGGCAAGCCAAAGCTGTGAGTTCCCAACAGCAGAAATGCTCGCACCCTTTCCTCATTCATTCATGTGTTGGATGTGACAATATTGTTGGCATCAAGTGCTCTGTCTTCTAATCAATTGGAATTTCGTGTTGGTAAGTAGAGAGCCATGCCCATACATATTATATGCCCCTAACTTCTCTATCCCCCCTATATAAATGAAGTGAGAGCTAAGCCACGACATATGTTAAAGATTCTAACATACATATATATATATATATATATATATATATTCTTCACTCAGTGGGCGGCCTTGGCTTTTCCCTCCTCCTTTAATCCCCTCCCCCTTTATATTCCTTCATTCTCTCTTTACTCCTCCCTACTTTTTATCTCTTCATCCGGCCGTCCATCAACAAAGAACAGACTATGGTGCTTCAACCCTTCGTGTTCGATGCGGCGCTCCTTCGTGATGAGCACAACATACCCACTCAATTCATTTGGCCGGAAGAAGACAAGCCGAGCCCGGACGCGAGCGAAGAGCTCATCCTTCCGTTTATCGACTTGAAAGCGTTTTTATCAGGGGACCCTGATTCCCCTTTCCAGGTGTCCAAGCAAGTAGGCGAAGCCTGCGAGGGTCTCGGAGCCTTTCAGGTCACAAACCATGGTATCGACTTTGATCTTCTTGAAGAGGCTCATAGCTGTATCCAAAAGTTTTTCTCGATGCCGCTTTGTGAGAAACAGAGGGCTTTGAGGAAAGCGGGAGAGAGCTATGGCTACGCCAGTAGTTTTACCGGCAGGTTCTGTTCGAAACTTCCATGGAAAGAGACTCTCTCGTTCCGTTACTCTTCTTCGTCGTCCGACATTGTTCAGAACTACTTCGTTCGGACACTTGGCGAAGAGTTTCGTCACTTTGGGTAACAACAATGTCGAAAATATTATATAAGAATGTAAATGTAAATGTTAATGCATGCATGATGGTCTTCGAATTGATCAAGCCATTCTTTTTCTACAGGGAAGTATATCAGAAATATTGTGAATCGATGAGCAAGCTGTCTCTGATGATAATGGAGGTGTTGGGGTTGAGCCTTGGAGTGGGGAGAATGCACTTCAGGGAGTTTTTCGAGGGGAACGATTCGACAATGAGGCTGAACTATTATCCGCTTTGCAAGAAGCCTGACCTAACTCTTGGGACAGGGCCTCACTGTGATCCGACGTCTCTTACGATACTTCACCAAGACGATGTCAGTGGCCTTCAGGTGTTCACCGGCGGTAAGTGGCTGACTGTAAGGCCCAAAACCGACGCCTTCGTTGTCAATATCGGAGATACTTTCATGGTAAGTCGCAGACAATATAGAATAACCTTAATTCCTTTTAGTCATTACCTCGAGGTTAACATGCAGTAAAGAACTGACTATTTTAAGACGGTCAATTTTTTTTTAAAAATAAGTTAATATAAGTACTTCTTGCTTATAAGGGGGTTGTGTATTTTCTTATGTTACTATACTTGTGTTTCGTGGAGAATACGACATATGGATTTAAAAGCATAACTGAGATATTTAATTTATAGCATGGCCAATGTCGCAGGCACTGTCTAATGGAAGGTATAAGAGTTGCCTCCACAGAGCAGTGGTCAACAGCAAAACCGCAAGGAAATCCTTAGCCTTCTTCCTCTGCCCGGCGATGAACAAGACCGTCCGGCCTCCAAGAGAGCTTGTCGACATCGATCACCCAAGGGCTTATCCAGACTTCACGTGGTCTGCTCTACTTGAATTCACACAAAAACATTATAGAGCAGATATGCAGACCCTGAACGAATTCTCAAAATACATCCTCCAAGCTCAAGGCACCCTGCACAAATGATCACAATTTGCTTTTGTTCATCATTTTCACTTTTGTTTCTCCTTTAGTTCCTTCTTTTTTCTCTAATTGTAACTAGCTCTGTTGTGAAGAAAAATAACAGGCTAATAAAAGAGAGAACAGAATCATCGTTATCACATCTCCTCTCATAACCATCGTATGATTACAATTCTCATTTAATTATCGCATTGTTAATAATGTTCAACTTTTTCTTCCAGTCCTTGTCCCCTATCAGATTCTATCGAGGGAATAACAAACAGGGTCTATGAACGGTCATGCCGTCCATTCTATCTTAGTAATATGCTGGTAGGGGATAAGGACCGGCAGAATCCCTCTGGTCATTACCAATATTAAACCGAAAAGGCAATTGAGAGAGACGGGAGTGGTAAAAGACAAAAACAGGTTGATGCTACAACAGTTGTCTTGTAATTACACTACTAGCTTTAAAAAAAAAATTGTATTTCACATTTGTCATGTATCTTGTCCCGCAAACGCCTATTATTGCAATTGGCTTGATACCTATCTATCCCTCAAGGGTGAGTCTTCTTTAAATCTTTCTTCATATCTGTACTTTTAGCAGCTAGCGGGCTATGTGCTAAAAGCCTTAAAGGTGCATGATGGGAAATGGAATAATTGCAGGGGGTTTGTCGTAATATGTGTCACAAATGAGGCGACATTCTTTGGGGGATTAAAAATAATAATTTAAAGAATGAGTATGAGAGAGAGAGGTGGAGGGGCACAAGCTCGGGCAGCAGCCAAGGCAAATGACAAGACCTGCCCCAGCTGCCCACTACCGTCCAAAATGGCTTGCGTCACCCTTTGGTAGCAAATGTTTGCCGCAGTGCACGAAGAAAGGCCAAACGACAAAACTCTCTCTCTCTCTCTCTCTCTCTCATAGTGGAATCCATGTCTTCTTCCTCACGTAGGAGAGGGATCTCATTAGTCATTACGCAATAGATTTATCAAATTTCTTTCTCGTTTGAGACCAAAGAAGACTAGCTGGGTTAAGGATCATGTAAAATTCTCATTTCACATTCTCCGATAAAAACTGGTTGGCCATACATGTATTATACTATAAACGGTGGATAATTTGTTTCTATATAAAATTATTAAATAGAAATTCTACATGATCCTTATCCGGTTGTCTATGATTCCTAAGACTTCTAGTGTTTGGATATACGAAAAACAAATTAATATACGAAAATACCAACAAGTATATCATGAAACAAGAAGAGCGTATAAAAGTTGAAAGAAACTTTTACGACTGATCAACACATTATCGTGTCAGCTTTATGCGGTCGAAGATGCTTAGCATGCCGATTGAGTCTTCTACCCCCAGTCTTGGAGATGTATTTACAACTCTCTTCATCGGTGATGATCGCTTTGAAAATCTTCACTTTAGTTGGGAAATTGGTATGAAAAACATAGCCCCACAACCAATCCTTTTGATATTCTTAGTGATGAGTAAATTTTGGGCTTTTTCCCTCATCATCTTCCATCTCTGTCTGTATACACACACACACACACACACAACGGGTTTATAACTTTGGGTACTTGTTTTTTTGTTTATTTTTTCCTTGTTCTTTTTGATAATAAACTTGGGTTCCTTGTTCTTAATCAAAAGTTGCTAAAAAAAATCCGACATGTTTCTCCACAACCATAATAAATCTGCACAAATTGCATTGTCTACGAACCAAATATGACATAAAGGTGTAAGCAGTTACAGAAGGAGATTATTAACCGGCGTTGCTATTAGCTTAAGTAACTATCTGGAATTTCTCAAATTCTTTATAATTGAAATGATAGGTAATAAAATAAAGGGAATAATGAAGGAGAAAACTCTAAGAAGAAAAACCTAAAAAGTCAAACCTTCCACCGTTTTTTGACAATCTCCAATGTTCATCTTGACTTTCATCGTCTAAAATGCAGTTACACCAAATTTACACTTTTCACCGTTAGGTTTGGTGATGCAAAAATACTAAATATACGCTATTATAAAAAAACTGTTAATATTGACCTGCCAAAATAACGATGAAAATATCTAAGAATCACATGGAATTTCACATATCTAAATTTTAGACGAAAAAATGAAGATGCTGGATGCTGGCCGTCAAAAAAATGAAGGGTTGACCTCTTACCACCGCCATAAGAGGAACTCCCAACTAAAACCTTTGTCATCCATTATTCTCTTAAATAAAACCTACTTAATTATCATAGAAAATTATGTTAGACACGTTCCTATCAAGAAACTACAATATAAACTAAGACTAACATTAAAAAGAAAATAAAAATAATTGGGAGGTAACCATTGGAGCAAAGAAGGGCCCATGAAACAAGTAGAACTCCCAAAAAAAAGACCCAAAAAATACTAGGTAGTTAGAAGACAAAATAACTGACACGTCAACAAACAAATTGGAAATTGCAATGGGTGGAGTTGGCTCCTGCGATGACGACAAGCCCTCCGCTGTGGACGGATCCTGAACCTGACCCTCACCCCACGCACCCCACCGCGCACGCCACCCACCCCACGCCGCAAACAACTCTTTGTTTTTTTTCCCTACATCTTGTAATGATATTTTCATTAGTTAACATGACCATTGTTAAGATCCAATCACAATAACCAAAAGGCAAAGCTAAAAAGATGCTACCAATTTATTAACATGAAATTCGATCAATTTTTCTTTCTATTAATTTGTGAATTGCAAAGTATGTTATGTATGGGATGATAGATTTCTTTTCTAAACATACGTCGGTAGAGAGTTCAGTTCAGATTTTTCTTGATAAACTCTTACCATATTTAGTCATGTCGAGTGAAAAGTGAGTTCGGCTATTTGATTTTATAGATTGACCCATATGCTGGATAACATCCGACAACTTGACTTGATTTTTTTATTATTTCATATCACTTCTTAATATTCCACTCATTCCCAACATGCAAAGTATGAGAATACTGTTATCATTGAAAAACCTAGATTCTGACATTCAGCAAAGAAGAAAGAGACGTGGTTCAACCCAAGCTCCTACGTCCACCGGGCAGTCTCTCTTTCCCACCTTCAGAGTCTAGACAGTTGTTTCTCTATAATTTATATATCGTCTAAACCCTAATTAAGACTCGATCCGAATTTGGAGTTATATATCTATGACTTAAACAAGGTTTCGAAAAAGACAACTCAATGTAGGGCATCATATATATGTGTGTGTGTGTGTGAGAGGGGGGGGGGGGGGGGGGAGAAGCGAAGGTCAACTTCAATTCAAAGGATTAAATAAACTAATAGCTCTAAGTCAGAATTTAACTCAATAAAGGAGAAGCATCGGATTGAGTTATATATTCAATAAACCTATATGGGGATTAAAAAAATTCTGGACAGATTAAGGTGATTCCATTGTAAAAAGCCATATACGATATTCTAGTGAAATCGAACAAATAGAGCAAATAGAAAAGAAAAGCATCGGAACATATATTGAAGGAAATGCAATCAAACGACAGGAATAAAAGCACTATATATATATATAGATCAAGTATTTAGAAATCAGTAAATATGCTTCACTTACAGAAAAATCATTCAAAACCAGAATAGGTTCATGGCTTCAAGTCCTCGTTAGTACCTTGACTCCGGGAATTTAATTTGTGTGCTGGCGCTTTCTTGGACCTACACAACAAAAGCATGAAGGACTGTGACAATGTTCTGAACATTTGTACAACTAGAGACAGAGAAGCATATGTAAAATTGGTGACTTCAGGCTAATTACAGGTCAAATCCCGACATCAACCCTGCTTGCTCTCGCTGGGTCAGAGTCCAAATTTTAAACCATAGAGAGAACAGGATTCAGGTTTGATCATCAATTAATGTTGGCATTGAGGGATTTAAATCAATGTTGCATAAAATGCGGAACGGGATGATACGTGGAACGAAAATGAGAACGTGGTAAGCTACTAGGTATGGGACGAGGTACAATATGAGTAAGCTTGTTCGGAACGTTAACATGGAACAAGATACGGAATGTGATGGGACAAAAAGCTATTTTCCAATGACTAAGATAATTTTACTAACCATTTTCAAATACTTAAACAACTAATTTAACATCATGCAGTAAGAATGTAATATTTGATTGTAAAATATTTACTACAAAAAATTTTAAGAACTTGATACCCACTGGATTTAAGAACTTACACAGGTCGTCAAATTCTTCGTCCGTCGTATTGGATTTCTAGTCACATAACATTAAAGCTTTAAAACTTTGCTCATCAGGACTCGACAATGCTGGTAAACTATTTTTCAAAACCTCTACCGAAATTTTTGTGAGTGCATATAACAAAGGTAGAGCATACTTAGCATGACCACACTGTTTCCTTCCAACATTAATTCCTCTTTAATATCATCAAATTCTTCATTTCTTCTCTTCTCATGAGAGCATACTAATTGCATATCAAGCAAATGTTTGCCAATATTTCCATCAAGGTAATAAAACATATAAAGAATATAAATATAGATCAACTTTCCTCAGAAAATACAGATTGTAATCATTGAATGTAATATGTCTTCCACAACACAAAAGAACAATTGAATGTAATATGTCTTCACTTCTTTTTTGTTATCAGGAAACATGGTCATTGGGGACTAAATGTAACCACAGACAGAATAAATTTGTCCATCCCATGTGCAAACGCTCACTTCAAGAATAATTCTTATGTATAATTTATGATTAAGAAAAGGAACAGGGGAGAAAAAAGAGTGCTAGGTGCAAATTGTGTGCTCCCTCTAGTTTGGGTTCTCTTCAAGTAAGTTTTTTATTCACTTCTTCTATTCAATTAGAAAACAAGGTATTTCATGCAGTCTCAAATGATAGGAAAGCAGCAGCCTTGGATGAGGACATATTACATTCAATATAAGATACAATCTTATCTTATTTTTTAAGGCTTTAATTATTAATTTGTAATCCCAGATTGAGTAATAGAAAGCCTACTTCCGTCATGGACCAACAATAAAGCACTATTAATTAAGCTTTGTCATCAAGCAAATGCAAGCTTTGGAAAGACATCCTAGCAGCATCTGTTTAGTTCATGCAGGATGACGGACAAACAATAAGAACAGAAAGGGAAAAAATCATTAGTAATTAGATGATTGCACACGGCTTTGCTTGTTTACCATTTAATTTTTCTAAAATTGTTGTCTTCAACTTCATTTACTTGATTGGTGAACTTGGGTCTTGAAGAGCTCATCCAGTGGCAACATCCATTATGACAATGAACTTTTAGAAACATATAATTGCAAGTGTATAATGTTGAGCCATACTTTGTCGTCCATTGTGCAAACAACACAATATGCTGTGCATGCCTGCACATATTCTCACATTTAGCCACAGTGATGGTGGCCAGATTGAGTCCTTACGAAATGGATATTGATCATCTAAAGCCTCTGCTATATGTGTAGGGTTTATACAAACATGGCATATAAACTATTATTATTTAAAAGCTTACTTGGCATTTGCTGGAAGCTTATATATTCTCAACATACAGCTGAAAAAAGCAACTGGTGTAACTAGAATGTATATGGCTCTGGCCAGAAAAATGCATTCCCAGATCCATACCTTCAAGACTATAGTACCATACAAGTACAACAATTATTTTTGTTGTAATATTTACTGTCTAGGTACTAGCTCTGAAATATTAGGTTGTTCCCCTTTAAACAATAATATCACTCCACTATTAACATGTAAACATTTTCAGGAAGTCGTTAGAGCACGTTCGATCTAAACATTTCCTCATATCATTTCACTAGTGAGCAACTCAATTTATGGCATTGGTGGCTATAACTAAAAAATTATTAACATTTACGAAGAAGGCATGTGTTATAATGCGCACATCAAAGATCATAGATTAAGATGTCTATGGGCATAAAAAAAATTAAAAATAATATTCCTGTTTAAGCAGTGTTATGGTGGACAATGTAAATCACAGAAGAGAGAAATAAGAATTTTAATACGGGCATTAGGATTTCAATAAGGGCTAAAATATAATCTTATTGCAATGTTTCTGGCCTGTTACAATTCCAAAAAGACCCCATGGGTGTTCCGAAGGCGCTTAAGGGTTTGTTCAGGTCTTTCTACAAACCCTCATATGCATAAACACATTAAACAAAGATATATTTCATGGCAAGAGGTACATAGAAAGATTACCATGGTCCTTCTAGAACCATTTATACAAACAATCAAAAGTCTTTTAGTTATAGATACTCCTTATTTGCTTAGATTTTTCTACACAGAATTTCTCCTCCTCAAACCATCTGCTATATTTGCATACACTATCGAGAAATACAAAATAAAGATGTCCTTCCAATATCTCCTCTCTGACTTATTTTTATGCGTTAACCATTCAAAATAGTATCCACAATTCTTCTAAGTGACCGTCTTAAAGTGGTTGGGTGAAGATATCGACAACTTGGTCTTGAGACTTCACAAAATAGTGTTGGATCTCCTTATAAGCATTCTCCCTCATCAAGTGGAATTGAGTGTCTATCGATTTTCTTCTTCGAGGAAGATGGGACTTTTTGCCCAACCAATATTGATTTTATTGTCACCATGGATCCTTTTCGACTCTAGATTTTCATATTCCACTTAACTATTTACGCTTTCCAGTAAAGTAATTAGGAACCTGGCACTATTTTCCTCAACTATCTTGATTTCTTATGTGCTTGACAATGTTCATAGAATTGACATTTTGTACCTCATTTCCTTTCAAACCTTCTTTCTCTCTTTTAATATTTTCTTATAAAATAGGAAAAGTATGCTTCATCTTCTTGTTTGTCCTTCTCCTTATAAATGAACTATTTTGAAATCTTATATTTATGTTTTCCAATGCTGCTTCTTCTTGACCTCATACGTGTCACTATGCTCCAACATGATAAATTGTCTCTCCTCCTTTTTCTCCATGCGCATGCATGATTTCTTCATACGCTTCCTAATGGATCTCTGGATCTCCTTCAGATGTTGACTTCCGACGATCTACTGACGGCGCTGGCAGAAAGCTGAGGTTGGGTTTGAGGACTGTCTCCTGAGGCTTGTGGATATCAATGGGTTTGGTTTGATGTGAAGCCGGGCTACCTGCAAAGAAGTCCCGGAGTGGTTGTACCACTGTGGACCCTTCGACGATCAACTTAGTCGAGATATTTGGACAGAATATCGGCCTATTGGATCAGAATTGCCTTACCTGAGTCGTCTGAGAAGGGGTTTATATAGTGGCAGCCATGGGCTGGCGGGCACGAGATTTACGCCGGCCGTTACGCCCCTGGAGTTACGCCAGCGCGAATGGCTTGATCCTCCATTAATGACAAGATACGCCCGTTAACGGGGGAACGCGATGGCGTGAAACGCGGGATCGTGGGGCGGCGGATATCTCGCGTATGGCGAGATTCGCGGAGCCATGGCGGGACGCCTGTGATCTGTGCTCTGGGTCGGTCGATGAGACCAAGGAGGCCTAGCTCGGCGAGAGGCCTACAGAGGGCGGGAGGCCGAGCTAGTTCGGTTCTGTAATAGCTCGGAGGCGAGCTGGGAGGGCTGAGAAAGCCCAGTGCGCAGGAGGGCTCGAAGGTGAGCCAACGGTTATTTGTAAGACGAGCATAGGAGTGTTCTGAGAGGTCAACGAAGGTCGAGAACATCCTCGGAGCGAATCCCCAGGGTACGCCTTCAATGTACCGCTCTTGCTCCTTTCCCGTAAGCCTCGGAACACATCATCTGCTACGTGTCGTGATCTGGGCAGTTCTCAGTACCGAGCATCATCATTAACCCCCCACTCTCGTCCAGACCTATTTATGGGTCGGACCGAGAGTGGTCTGATCGGTCACCTGGGTAGTTAGTCGTATCTTTTGACGACGTCAGCGGATCAAAGAGGAGATCGTGCATTAATAAGGAAGCGCCAATTCGATCGTACGGTCGTTGAGGCGCCAGACCACGTGCCCAACGCTGGTTGGCTGACGTGACGGACTGCCTGTGTCCTTTGCGCTTGAGGGGACGCGTCCAACGCTCTTGAGACATGTGGAACGTTGATGGCCGTCGAACGCGAAGCGTTGTTTTGGTGAGAGACGATCGGCGCCATTAGATGCGCTTGCCAAATGCTATAAATAGAGATGGGATCCCCCAGGGTCCACACTTCGCTATCATTTCCTCATCGCTGCGTGAGTTAGTTCGGCACTTTTCCCTTTAGGTCGGATCTCTCACACTCTCTCCTTTAGGTCGGATTTCTCGCGCCCTTTCCTCGGAGGACTCCTTCATTTGCTCAGGTTAAATGTCTTCCTCTGGGGAATCTGTTGAGATAGTCAAGGTAGAGTCTAGGGAGTCTTCCGCCGCTTTCTCTTCTGCTTCTTCCTCTGCTTCTTCTTCTGAGTCGGGTTCCCCCCGGGGAGTTAGGGTCACCCGTGCTTCCCGTGGTCGTGCGACGGGGATGGTCCAGAAAGCACATATCAAGAGTGCTCGCGACACGCCCTCCCTCCTGAGGAATGTGGACGAGCTCACCACAATCCGGGCTCGCTTCCACATTCCCCCTATCTATTCGCTTCGCTTGGCTGGGGAGGGAGAGGGGGCGGATCAGGTGCGGGACAAGGAGATCGTTTTGTACCTGGATGCCTTTTGGGTTGAAACGCGTCTGCCCTTTTCTCCCCAAGTTAGAGCCGCGCTGCGTTGTTTTCAACTAGCTTCGGGCCAGCTAGTACTGAACTCGTGGAGGATTCTCCTCGGATTCCTGGTCCGGTTGAGACTACAAGAAATCCCCTTCAGCTTGACCCTTCTCCTTTCCTCCTTTTGCTATAAAAATCATCCCGACACCCGTAAGGACGAGTCGAGCTGGGTATATATTTCCTTTAGAAAACATAAGGGAGGGGCGGACGGGTCGGGGCTCGTAGCAGTTCCTTCTTCCATCCACGAATGGAAGGAGAAATTCCTATTTGTCGGGCCACCCGAGGGTGAGAATTGGCCTGTGCCTGTTCAGTGGCACAGGGCCGGCTGGCCGCGGGTGAGGCGGTCGTCCTTTTCTGAAGCAAGGGCGGTGTCGGCGTGGGAGCCCATCCGACGGGCCGATATTTTGCTTTCTGAGCAGGCCTTTAGTTGGGCTGGGCTCAGCCCCGCTCAGTTCCTGGGTAAGTTAGGAGCCTGGGCGACTTGTTTAGACTTGTATATTTTTCTTTTGTTCTTTCCGGCATCACTAATTCCCATTGTGTATTTTCCTTTTTGTTTGCAGAACCGATGGACCGATCCAAATTCCTGGCTGCCATGGCCGAGAAAAAGGAGAGGAAGGCCAGAGGCGCCGGGCCGTCATGCCTAGCCACAAGTCTGGCCCCGTCAATGGCCGCATCGGCTAAGCGTTCCACCACGCCCCGGGCTATGGAGACCAGCCATGGGGAGAGCCGTAAACTTTCCCGGGAGTCGGAGCCCCGGGTTTTGGAGGCAACGGATGAGGCCGATCCCCCTGAGGCCCCCCTCAAGCGGCACAAAAGGACGGTATCCCGACCTCCGTCTTCCCCGGTCTTGGCGCAGGAGGGGGACCTTTGCTTCGAGGTGCTATCGGGGCTTTCTGCCGCCGATAGCTTGCTCTCGGAGATGGAACGATCGGCCGGGGGCAAAATCCCCCGAAGGACCCTCAAGGCCCAAATCGCGGTCATAGCTCAGGAGGCTGTACAGGTCAGTGTCCGCCTCCCGTTCGGGTTTTCCTTAAGCCTCTTTTGTACATCGGATCGGATACTTTTTAACCCCTCCTTTTGTTTTCCTCAGGTCCTCCAGCACTGCGCCCTCGTCGCCAACATGGAGCACGAGAAAATTGCCCCGGCGATGCAGATGGCGGGCGAGTCTTCCTTGCGGGAGGAGAGCCTAAGCCGGGAGCTGCGTCGGGCGAGGGAGAAGATCGCCGTCCTCGAGGATCGAGTGGCCGCCGAGGAGGCGGTGAACTCCAACTGCAGGGAGTCCATCCGAATTTTGAAGGAGTCCAACAAGATCGCTGAGGCTAAGTTGGAGGAGGTCAGTATGCTCAACGCCACTCTGAAGAAGACGCGGGACACCCTTAAAGAGAAAATGAGGCGGCGAAGGAAGGGATGAAGCACTGACCTCCGGGCTGCGAAGACGATGGAAAGCTACAAGACGTCAGATCAATTCTACACAGACCTTGCTGACGCCTCGGTCCTCGTCTGGCATCAGGCCCTCGATGCCGTCAAGGCGTTGATACCGGATTTTCCCGAAGGCGGGTTTCGGCTCGAGTACCCCCTCGAAGATGGGACGCAGGGGGACGCCGCTGGAAGTGCCGCCGGGAGGAAGGCTCCTGGTGGGAGCGTTAGGGATAAGGCGGTCACTTCGGCTCCCAGTGCCGAAGCCCCCGTTGAGGGTGTCGAACCTAAGGCCGCCACCCTGGCTTCCGACGCTGGCACGGAGCACATCGGGGTCCTCCCCGGCCCCGAGGCCTGAGCCTCTCTGCCTTCTTCCTTTTTTCTTTTTTTTTGTTTCGGAATTTTGTAAGCCTTCGAGCGATTTTGTAAGGCTGATGAGCCTATAATATTTTTGTAAAGACTCCCGAGTAGTGAATAAAGCCATTTTGCAGAAATCTTTGTGTGGTAATGTTTTCATTTTCCTCGCCTGACGAGCCATGCGCTGGGTCGGTGACTGGTCCTTTAGTTGGCGATCGCGCGTCGAGTTAAATCCAATTATTTGTCAAGTGTACGAAGGCCGGTGTAAGGTCGGCATCCTTATGGCCCCGAAGTCGAGGTGGTGATCCCTCACTGAAGGTATGTCGGTTGGCACCTCCGAGTAGAAAGGTGTAGATTTGCCCATTCTCTCGAGTTAGACCGGCGACCACCTCTCTTAAGATTGGTCGGCGTCCTCTGAGGTTGAGAGCTTCTGATCCTTAGGACAGATGGGTAGGGAGTTACCCACTAAGGATAGACCGATCAGAGAAGTTGCTTGGTGACCTCTTGAGAAGGGATTTGGATCCTTAACGTAGATTGGTAAGAAGTTACCCACTAAGGATGGACCGAGCAGGGGAGTTGCTCGGTGTCCTCTTGATGAGGGCTTCGATCCTTGGCGTCGGTGGATAGTAAACTACCAGCCATGGATTGACCGAGCAAGGAAGCTGCTCGGTAGCCTCTTGAGGAGGCTTTAGATCCTTAGCGTAGATGGGTAAGAAGTTACACACTAAGGATGGATCAAGCAGGAGAGCTGCTCGGTGGCTTCTTGATGAGGGATTTGATCCTTGGCGTCGGTGGGTAGTAAACTACCAGCCATAGATTGATCGAGCATGGAAGCTGCTCGATGGCTTCTTGAGGAGGGCTTTGGATCCTTAGCGTAGATGGGTACGAAGTTACCCACTAAGGATGGACCGAGCAGGGGAGCTGCTCGGTGGCCTATTAATGAGGGCTTTGATCCTTGGCGTCGATGGGTGGTAAACTACCAGCCATGGATTGACCGAGCAGGGAAGCTGCTCGGTGGCCTCTTGAGGAGGTCTTTGGATTCTTAGCGTAGATGGGTAAGAAGTTGCCCACTAAGGATGGACCGAGCAGGGGAGCTGCTCGGTGCTTCTTGATGAGGGCTTTGATCCTTGGCGTCCGTGGGTAGTGAACTACCGGCCATGGATTGACCGAGCAAGGAAGATGCTCGGTGGCCTCTTGAGGAAGACTTTGGATCCTTAGCGTAGATAGGTAAGAAGTTACCACTCAGGATGGACCGAGCAGGGGAGCTGCTCGGTGGACTCTTGATGAGGGCTTCGATCTTTGGCGTCGGTGGGTAGTGAACTACCAGCCATGGATTGACCGAGCAGGGAAGCTGCTTGGTTTTGCGACCTTCCTCGATGTGTGAAGATCTGGAGGAGCGACCGTCGCGGGCGACACGTGGCAGGAACACACAGGTGAGGCGAAGCGTTCCAAGATCTGCGTCGTTCTGATTTCTGTTGGCCGAGAAATAAGGGATGCCCGCCACATGGCGATGCGGTATTGGAAGAATTGAGAAAATCCCAGGATTCACGCCCACGCGCGCGCAAATTTGGGCCCTTGGGGATTCTGTTGAGGCTATAAATAGAGAAGGAGATGGGTTTGTTTCAGCATTGCTTTTTCGAGATGGCCGGGCGTATCTACGCGATTGAAGAGATCATCACTCCCGATGACGTCTACCTGTATGATTAGTCCGTTTTCGAAGAGATGTACAGGCGTGTGTTCCAGCGCATCGAGGACCACTTCGGCCGTCTACTTCCTCGTCAGTCGTCCATCCTCCAATTGCTGATGTACGCAATCTGGAGGAGGTCCCCGGGTTGCACAACCCCCTCTCCGAGGAGCTGCAGGACGAGGCTCTCGACAAGATGCGTATGATCTATGTGCTCGGTCTCATCTCGAAGAACATGCACGACCGGTCTTTGGCCCTTATTCTAAAGTGCTTCCAAAAGAGACAGGTCGCAAGCCAGGGTTCGGCAGATGGGGAGGCCGGCGCTTCCCTGGTGTCCCGGGTTCGTGGGCAGCATCAGCGGGAGTATGCTGAAGAGGCCAGGGCTCGGCCGGCGGAGATCTCCACGGAGTATCACCAGCAGTGCTTCCTTGACCCCATACCCCCTGTTGTAATTTTAATCTTTATGTGAGGCTGAGGAGCCCATAATACCTTTTGATAAATAAATAAAGCTCTCTTTTTGCGACGTTCTGTTGTTTCCTGTTTTGCCTTCTAGGTGCATTTGAGTATTTTCACGAAATGAAATCCGTGACCTTTGAACCGAGGAAGGGGGAAACACATAGGAGAAATTTCTTCTTATTATTAAAAAAAACTTAGAAAAATTTACATCGCTTTGTCAAAGAAGAAACATATACTCATAGATATGCTTTTCAGAGGTAGAACTTGAGCTTCTCGGCGTTGTAAGGCCGTGGAAATTTGTGACCCGCCGCGTTTTGTAAGCGATAGGCCCCGCCAGGTAAGACTTCGTAGACGAGAAATGGGCCGCCCCACTTCAGAGAAAACTTGTGCAACTTTCCCTGGTCAAAGAACTCATTCCGTCTTAGGACCAAATCTCCGGTCTTGAAGGCGCGTCGCTTGACTCGTGCGTTATAGTAGCGGGCAGTTTGCTGTTGGTAAGCGGCAACTTTAATCTGTGCCCGGTCTCGCTTCTCCAACAAAACGTCCAAATTAGTCCGGAGGGCTGCGGTGTTTGCTTCATCGTCGAAATGCTCGACCCTGTAGCTGGGCAGCCCGACATCTGCTGGGACCATTGCCTTGGTACCATAGCAGAGGCTGAAGGGGGTCTCTCCAGTGGGGTCTTCTTCGATGTGCGCATGGCCTATAAGACCCGAGGTAATTTTTTGACCCAACCGCCATGCCGTCCTTCCAGGCGAGTTCGAAGATCTCGAATGACGTCCCGGTTAGCGATCTCGGCCCGCCCGTTGCATTGGGGATGCACGACCGTGGCAAACTTTATCAGTATATGATATTCGATGCAAAATCCCTTGACTTTGTCATTTTCAATGTTCATCCTATGGTCAGTACCGATGCACCTCGGGATCCCGAACCGGAATATTATGTTATTCTGCAGGAACTTGATGGTCGTGGTGGCGTCCAGTTTTCTGATGTGGACGACCTCAATCCACTTTGTGAAGTAGTCCACCGCGACGAGGATGTATTTGTGCCCGCCCGTACTAGTAGGGAGCTGGCTCACCATGTCCATTCCCCACTGGGCGAACGGCCATAGGGAGGTAAGGGTCGTTAGCTCGGTAGCTGGAAGGCGGGGTATGCTGCCATGGAGTTGGCAGCTCCCGCACCTTCTGACGAGCTTCTGAGCATCCTGGTGGAAGGTCGGCCAATAGTATCCTTAGAATAGCGTCTTCTGGACTAAGATGCGGGCCCCTTGATGTGCTCCGCCGACCCCTTCGTGAACCTCGCGGAGGACGTAGTCGGCTTCATGGAGATCGACGCACCGAAGCAGGGGTTGAGTGAAGGGTTTCATGTAGAGGTTTCCACTGCTCCAGATGAAATGGCGGGCTTTGGCTCGGAGGCGGCGGGCTTCCCCTCGATCTTCTGGGAGCGTACCCTCCTTAAGGAATTCTACTAGGGGCTTCCTCCAATCCCGGTCTTTTTTCTGAGCAACGTAAACTTGAAGTGTTGCCATTCTGTCTTCCACGCTGGGCCGTGGCAAGACGTCGAAGAGAATATTTCTCTTGTTGTTGGCCGTATAGGAGGAAGCCAGTTTTCTCAAAGCGTCGGCCTGGGCGTTTAGGTGCCGGAGAATCTGCTCTACTTGAACTTCGTCGAAGTCTTTTCGCAGTCTTTTTGGCTCGGCTAAATATTTCACCATCAGAGGTTCCCATGCCTCGAAACGGCCTGTTACTTGGCCAACGACCAGGGCGGAGTCACTGTGGATTCAGATCGTCCTCGGCCCCACTCCGGAGGCGATTCGTAGCCCAGCTAGCAAAGCCTCGTACTCCGCGGCGTTGTTTGAGGCCTTGAATCCGAGCTTCAAAGAATACTCCATCTCTACCTCGTTCGGGCCTCGAATAATGAGGCCGGCACCACAGCCATCCTCGGTTGATGATCCATCGACGTAAAGGACCCAATCGGGGATGGAGACGGGGCTCTCTTCGATCGAGGGTTGAGATCCGGAGGCCGGCACTAACACTGCCTCCTTGCTGGGGATAGTACATTCGACAATAAAGTCGGCCAGGACTTGTGCTTTGATATACTGTCTTGGGCGGTACTTGATGCCGAATTGAGATAACTCTCACCTCCACTTCTCCAAGCGACCAGAAGACTCGGGAGAGGCGAGAATAGCCCCCAAAGGACGCTCAGTGAGAACGAGGATGGTATGTGCCTGGAAGTAGTGTCGTAGTTTCCTCGAGGTCATGATAAGCGCCAAGACTATTTTTTTAATGGCCGGGTACCTTGTTTCCGCGTCTTTAAAGACGTGGCTTACATGGTAGACCGGCTTTGGACTCCTTCGACTTCTCGGACAAGCACCAAGCTGGCAGCCTGATCGGACACAGCTAGATACAGTGATAGCTCGTCTCCCTCAATCGGTCGGGTGAGGAGCGGGGGAGTCGCCAGGTGTACTTTTAGTTGGTCGAAAACGATCTGACACTCCTCCGACCATTCGAACCTTAGGATTTTCCTCAGGGCTTTGAAGAATGGGTGGCCGGATGACCTTGTTAGCCTCTGGACAGAGAAAGAAGACCAAGGATTTTCTTGCATCATCACGATTAACCACCGCTCTATATAGGCAACTCTTGTATCTTCTATTAGATAGTGCCTGCAACAGCGACCATGCTATTAATTAAGAAACCTTTAGCATCTCTAATTATCCAATGATTCGTCCTTTAATACCGCCGTTAACCTTAAGAATATGCAACATTTTTTTTTCACTTTCCCTTACTTGAATAAGAAAGAAGAGAAGAAATCTCGACTAAAAGACGGTACTATAATGTGTATATGTAACTTTTTAAGTATATCTCTTGTTTCGTTCAGTTGGCCAACCAACCTCACACATACTTACATACATAGTCAAGTGCTTCTCGACATGTGCAATGCACATGCCTTTAAATCTAGTTAATAATGCAAACATTTTTGGGTTGTCTATTTAGATTATATTCGGTATTCTCAGCAAACACAAAGTAGAGTAACAAAAAAATACACACAATCTTGCTAAACGGCTTCAAAATTTGGCAATAAATAATCTATAAGCTAATATTCTATCAGCTTATCTAAAAAAAGAAAAAATTGTTATCGTCTTAATTCAAATATAACTGGTTTTGGCCATACTTTGTCTTAATTCAAATATAACTCGTTTTGGCCATACTTTGTTACATCTAAAACTAAAGGGAAATGAAAAAATAATTATGGATACACTGTTTGCGACATACCATGAAAGTATCTCCGATATTGACAACGAAGCCGTCGGTTTTGGGCCTTATAGTCCACCACGTACCGCCCGTGAAGACTTGAAGGCCACTGATATCGTCTTGATGAAGTATCGTCAGAGATGTTGCATCACAGTGAAGCCCCATCCCAAGCGTTAGGTCAGGCAGCTTGCAAGGCGGATAGTAGTTCAACCTCATATTCGAATCATTCCTTTTGAAAGATTCCCTAAAATGCATTCTTCCCATTCCAAGACTCAACCCCAACACCTTCGTTATCACCGGAGGCAGCTTGCTCATCGATTTGCAATATTCCTGATACACTTCCCCGTAAAAAAAAAAGCAATAGCAATGTTAAGATATGTGGATAATATAGTCACATATTGGAAAAACTATGAGAGATACATGGGTATGAGATATAAGTTGTAGCAAAGCTCAACAAGGCTTGAGTCATGGAGCCCGTCTATATTAAAGTCTGTGCACACTCATATAAATAAAATATATAATCGTCCTTCTCGTTCGTGCATAATTAAATTTAATATGATATCAGAGCCTATGTTGATAGCATTCATGAATTTGTACTTTAACACACACGTCTTCGAGCTTTCTTGCTCTCTTAGCCTTCGTGCTAGATACATGGGTATAAGATATAAGCTGGGACAAAGCTCAGCAATGCTTAAGTCTTATTGATGGAGCCCGTCAATATTAAAGACCTGTGTACACTCATATAAATAAAATATATAATCGTCACATCTTCGAGCTTTCTTTCTCTCTTAGCCTTTGTGCTAGATACATGGGTATAAGATATAAGCTGGGACAAATCTCAACAAGGCTTAAGTTTTATTGTTGGAGCCCGTCAACCGTGTACACTCATATAAATAAAATATATAATCGTCATATCTTAAAGCTTTCTTGCTCTCTTAGCCTTCGTGCTAGATACATGGGAGTAAGATATAAGCTTGGACAAAGCTCAACAAGATTTAAGTCTTATTGATGGAGCCCGTCAATATTAAAGAGCCCTGTACACTCATATAAATAAAATATATAATCATCCCCTCTTGTTCGTGTATAATTAAATTTAATAAGCATGAACAATTCGACCATCATTTCTTTACGTTCTTATATAATTTTTGGACATTGTTATTAAGTGTCTGAACCAAATAGTTTTGAACAACGGGATGAAGAAGAAGAGTAACGGAAGGAGAGAGTTCTTTCCATGGAAGTCTATAACGGAACCTGCCGGTTAAACTACTAGTGTAACCGTAACTCTCTCCCGTTCGTGTATAATTAAATTTAATAAGACTTAACCTCAACAAGGCTTAAGTCTTATTGATGGAGCCCGTCAAAGTTAAAAATCCGTGTACACTCATATAAATAATATATATAATCATCCCCCCTCATTCGTGTATAATTAAATTTAATATGCATGATCAATTCGACTATCGTTTCTTTAGGTTCTTATATAATTTTTCGCTATTACCCAAAGTGGGGGAACTCTTCGTCTGAACAAATAGTTCTGAACAAAATGGGGGATGAAGAAGAAGAGTAATGGAAGGAGAGAGTCTCTTTCCATGGAAGTCTAGAACGGAACCTGCCAGTTAAACTACTAGCGTAACCGTAACTCTCTCCCTCTTTTCTTAAAGCCCTCTGTTTCTCACAAAGCGACATCGAGAAAAACTTTTGCATACAGCTATGTGCCTGGGCGAGAAGATCACAGTCGATACCATGGTTAATAACTTGAAAGACCCTGAGATTCTCGCAGGCTTCACCCACTTGTTTCGATACTTCAAAAGCAGAATCATAGTCGGATATAAATGCTTTTAAGTCAATAACAGGAAGGACGAGCTCTTCGCTTGCGTCGGGGCCGGCTTCTCTTCTTCCGGTCAAATGAATTGAGTGGGTATGTTGGGTTCATTGCTAAGCAGCGCTGCATCAAATACAAGGGGTTGAAGAGCCATAGCTTTCTTTGTTGCGGGATGAAGAGATAAAAACAGGGAAGAGAGAAGAAGATTTATTAGTATGAGGAGTTGATATATGTGGAATCTTAACATATGCTATGGCTTAAATCTCACTTTCATTTTTGTAGGGCGAGAGTTGCGAATATATGGGGATTTTCTCTCAACTTACCACACCAAATTCCATTAATTAAAAGGATGCATGTGTTAGAAAAAGTACTCTTCATATCAACCCGACAGATTTCGCTTTAGGCTCTGTTTGCTGATCCAGTTACAAATACATAGACAAAAGTGTTAATCCCAAAGCTATGTTTTTGACTCTGTAGCTTTTAGTCAATAACTAATCTGGTGGCATATTTGTAATCTACAGGATTGACAGTTAAAACATTTCTTCAATATTAGAAAAATGCTAAACCTATCAAGTTAGCGGTTTTTTTTCCCATCCAGCCTTGTAATAGGGTGCTTGTCATTTTCACTGAGGTCGTCCCCTGCTATGACATCATTGAAGATGGCATGCACCTAATAGAAAAGCTGATGGGGAATCAAAACTCATCAACTTTATAGGAAAAGCATTACTCATTTATTAGACCTAATTTAGAAAGATGATCAAAATGCATGATCACATATACCAAATGTGGCATACTATTTCCGTTTTGGGGTATGATGTCGGTCTTTTCTTACCCTAAGTTCTGTTCGAGCATGTTAAATGCTCCATATGTAAAAATCTCTCCAAAGATGCTCAAAATGTTGTTGACATGGGGGATCGGCTCCGCCCACCTACAAGGTATATAGGACAACCTCCATCTAGCAACCAACCTCCGCTAGCGAGCTGTAAAGTTCGACTAGGACGGTACAATGTTTTGTATAGTTGTGCTCTGACGGTTATGGAATCGTGAGCATAAGTAGTTGTCACCTCCGATTGTGGATAGAATATTTCTAAATACTCCATACACTTCTTTTGGTAGAACGTATATAACCATCAAGCAAACCCTAATCTGGCAACATTTTTCATACTCCAAACATGAGTACCCCATAGCCATCATGTCTTAAGCATCGAAGGAGGTAAATTCTAGCCTCAACTCTGGTGTGATTCTCTTATAGGGATATATATGTATGAACAATTTTCAATATTAATTTGTCGCATAATGCAATGCAACAAGTGTGAAATATAATTCTCAAACAATCAATATGATGATAAATTAACTCAAGTGGAGAATAATAATAGAAGGTGAGTTGACTCTCAAATTGCTCCATCGATAATTCTCATCAATAATATAAGGGTTATTGGAGGGATTGTGCCCGGGGGACACAAGGACAGAGATTATCAACCTGTAGTATGCTGATGATACTCTGCTATTTGGAAGGCTGTGTGAAAAACAGGTTGCGATACTTAAATGGAACTTATATTCTTTTGAGTTTTGGTCAGGATTGAACATCAACTTCCATAAGAACTCGATGGTCTGTTTAGGAGAAAGATCCGTTTGGGAAGAGCGTTTATTCACGATTTTTAATTGCAAGACGGAAGATTTTCCGATCAATTATTTAGGCTGAGGCCAGGAAAGTTGAAGAAGGTTGACTGGTTGTCATTGATAGACAGGGTCCAAAATAGATTGGAGGATTGAAACGGTCGGTGACTTTCCATAGATGGAAGGGTGACCCTACTTAACTCGGTTCTATCAGCTATACCACAATACTACATGTCCTTTTATTTGCTTCCAGAATAGGTAGTTTAAAGGATCAACCAGATCCGACGTGATTTTTTGTAGAGAGGAGCGTCGCTGGAGAAACGGAAATAGCATTTGGTTAGATGGGAGATATTATATAGATCGAAAAAGGAGGCTTAGGCGTGAAAAACCTTAAGGATATGAATAGGGTCCTACTGGGGAAGTGATGGTGGAGGTGGAGGTGGATGGCGGGTAATAGAAAGGAATGGGTGATAAGTATTAAAGCAGTCTATGGTGATAAGCTTGGTGCGGTAAACGTACCAAATAAGAACGTAGAGACAACATCTGGTTTCTGGAAAGGAGTTATGTCCGTAAAGAAGTCTTCCTTTAAAAGTATATCTTATGCGATAGTGAATGGTAGCTCGATTAATTTCGTGGTGGCCAAGATTTCAAAGGGCACTGACGGTGGATGAGAGGAGACAGCGACGCATGCTGATTAATTATCTCAAGATCTGGAAACCAATGGGGAGAGAGAGAGAACATGTAACGAAATTGAAATCCCAGTACATAATTATTTGTTTAAATATATAGAAAATGGTATTTCGGTCTGTATAGGAGTTATAAGTCATTTTTTTCAATAAAAATAAGAAACAACTTGTAGCTCATTAGTAAAGCTTTTACACTGCTGTGACATAGTCTGTGTGTTCGATTCCAATCAGTCCCAATTATTTTTAAAGATTTTTCTTTTTAATTTTTCGGAAGCCCAAGAGTTGCACGTGCAATTCACGGAGAAACGAAAAATTTCAGAAAAATCAAACAGGCGCAAAGAGGAGTAAACACCAAACTAAACACATGGCACGAATCTCGAGACAAAACCCCAAGATCTGACCGCTCGTTTCTCCAAAAGACCCACCGTCGACGGTCCGATTTAAGCAAAAATCCTCCGTGCTTTGCACACTCGTCCCTTCAACCCCCCTCAACTCCCCACTGTTTGATTTTCCTGCAATCAAACAGAGATTTTTCAATTCTCTTATTAACACCATTAAATCCATTTTAATTCATTTTAATTCATTTTACACCCACTCTCATTTTTACCCTATAAATACCACCCCCATGTCCTAGCACTCCCCCATTCTGAAATTTCTATCAAATTTCTCTTGAAATTTCTATCAAATTTGTGCAAGTGGAGTCAAGTAGAGTTAGTAACCAAGTTCTCTTTCGTTGAACATCGGAGTCAATCCCGGAGCTACCGTGATGCCACGGAACCCCCTCTCTCTTCCTTACTCTTTTCTTGACGTTATAAAGTCGTAAGTCACTTCCCCCTCTCCTTCTTTTCAACTAAAATCGCATTCTTAAAACATATCGGTAAAGTGGAGTTAGAACCGATATTGCTTTCTTTTCAAACATTTTCACCCACTTGATAAGCAAAATAAATCACATAAACACTATAAAACCACACCTAACCTTATTCACATCATTTAGTTTTTTAGCATAATGAAAATTTCCATATGAAATACTCATATAACGAACTTTTTCATTAAAATACCATGAACTTTGGTATAACCCCTTTTTCAATAACTAGTTTAACTTCTTTTAGGAAAACTTCACGGGGTAACGACCTACCCCACACGCACACTATGCCTTCATAGCATGAGATTCTAAACATAGGGTTTATGTAAAAAAATATGTTTTCATTTAAATACCACATTTTTTACAAACCGGGTTTTTTTTAAATCGATATTTTAAATTCTTGGTAAATGCGTCTCTACAACTCTCGTTAGGGGACCCGCTAATGGATGGTGCGGATTATCGCACATCTTTGGGACAGTAGAGCGAGATGCAGAACTCCTCACGAAGTATTCGGTCTTGAAAGGAAATAAAAATACGTTTTTTAAGAAATACAACTTTTTAAAATAAAAATTAAACTTTGAGAATTATATATAGTTATGGATTCGTATTTTCAACAAAGACATATTATGAAACTATATTTTTAAAAAAAATGAAAGATTAGAATTTTAATAAAATACCATCACGTTTCCAAAAGAACTAGTTTTCATAAAAATACCATAAACTTTTAAAATCTATGTTTTATCACTAAAACGCCATCTAAATTAAAATACATGTTCATGAAAACCCTAAATATTATAAAATCACTCTTGAGGTTTAATTTTAAACTATATTAAAGTATTTTTCATAAAAACCCCTCGAAATATGCAAACAATATTTTAAGGACTCTACATTAATATAATCTTAAGCGGTATCATTTCTCTTGAGTCTCGGGGAGCCAGAGAAAGTGAGTGCTTGCCTATTCAGGTTAGACAACTTAACGGAGTTTTCAATGGCAATTGTCTTGGAAAAATACACAAATCCTGCCATCCATGTGCAGCAGTTGCCGATTACTCCCGAACCTAAGAATTTCAAGAACTAAATCATTTCTTAAGATTCTGACTTCAATCTGAATCCAAGCTCAAACCAGAATCCAAAATCAAATACGAACTTGAATACTTGATCATGAAACCGAACACTCGAATTCAAATATCAAACTTGTATACTTGACTCGACTTGACCGAACCAAGGTTATAACTTGACATGAATACCTAAACACATGATTACATCTTGAACATGAACCTGTATATTTTATATCCATGGATTCAGCTAAGACCTATAATCTTAATCTATACAATACAATACGCGGGGATAAAGGGGTAGATTGGTACGGAACGTATATCGTGGCACGGGAGGTTACTTTAAAATACATCTACATGAATTCATGTGCCGTTGTCCCGTAGGTTATGACGGGGCCTTGTACTACATATTACTATAGTCCACAGGGTAAGATGGACTTCTCTCGTATATATGAATACCTTCTTTATCAAATTAGAAATAACCACGTTAGAATAGCTATCTTATACATGTGAATGATCATATACAATTTTATCGTTCGTTGTTCTTTTGATTTCTATTCACTTTATATACTATTTTCTTTTACTTCTTTTGGGACTTACCGAGTGCTAGTTCGCTGATGATATTGTAAAGACTCTGAAATCTCTGTACAGAATTATTTGTTTAAATTTATAGAAAAGGGTATTTCGGTCTGTATAGGAGTTATAAGTTATTTTTGTTCAATAAAAGCAAGAAGCAATTTGTAGCCCACTGATAAAGCCTCTACACTGCTGCGACATAGACTGTGTGTTCAATTCCCATCAGTCCCAATTATTTTAAAGATTTTTCTTTTTAATTTTTCGGAAGTCCAAGAGTTGCACATGCAATTCACGGAGAAACGAAGAGTTTCAGAAAAATCAAACATGCGCCAAAAGGAGTAAACAGTGATTAAAGCTGGTGGCACGAAACTCAAGGCGATTGGGCCAGATCCGACCGCCCGTTTTGCCAATATGGCTGCCGCCGACGGTCTCAATGTGCCCAATCCCTCCGTGCTTTGCACTCACACCCCTTCAGCTCCTCTCAACTCCCCTGCACTGTTTGATTTCTCTGCAATTAAACAATGACTCTTCAATTCATTATTTAACACCCATTTTAATTCTTTTAATCCAATTTTTAATTCCCAAACCCTAAATTCTTCACTATAAATACCACCCCATGCCCTAACTCCACTCTATTCTGAAAATTTCTATCAAAATTTTCCCAAAAGTTTCTAAATGCAAGTGGAGTCAAGTGGAGTTAGCAACCAAACTCTTTTCATTGAAGAACAAAGTCATTTCCAAAGTTTCCGCGACGCCACCTAACCCCCTCTCTCTTTTTAACCTCTTCCCAACGCTACACAACGAGTAAGTCCATCTTCTCTCTTTTTCTTTTATCTCAAATCATCTTCTAAAAACATATCGGTAAAGTTAACTCCGATATGTGTAATTTTAACATTTGTACTCTCCTCATTAAGCAAGATAGGTCAAACTAACTTTCTCACACCATTCGTAATCGTATCTGCAATCACTTAGATTTTAGTTTAATGAAGTTTTCATGAAAAATAATTAAATAACGAACTTTTTCATTAAAATACAATGAACTTTAGTATAACCCTTAATTCAATAATTGTTGAAAAAAATACCTTTAGGATAACTTCACGAGATAACGACCTACCCCACACGCACACTATGATTGCATAACACGATGTTTTAAATATATGGCTAATTTAAAGAATAAGTTTTACATTAAAATACCACATTTTTCAAAACGGGTTTCTTTTAATCGGTATTTTTAGAATACTTGACAATTACGCCTCTACAACCCTCGTTAGGGGACCCGCTAATGGATGATGTGGATTATCGCACATCCTTGGGATAGTAGAGCGAGATGCAGAACTCCTCACGGGATATGCGGTCTCGAAAGGAAATAAAAATACGGTTTTAAAAATTACAACTTTTCTAAACAAAACTAAATTTTGGAAAATTATATAAAACTATGAATTCGTATTTTCAATAAAAACATATTATGAAAATATATTTTTAAAATGAAAGATTAGAATTTTTCTTCTTAATGTACGGAGTGGAGTATTTGCAAGCCTGAGTATACTTTAAATGTTGTTTTTATTTAAGAACAACAATAAACAACTTGTAGCTCATTGGTAAAGCCCTTGCACTGTTGTGACATAGCACATGTGTTTGAATCCCATCAGCACCATATATTTTTACTGATTTTTCTTTTAATCATTTGGAAGTCTAAAAGTTTACACGTGCTCTGCACATAAAATGAAAAGTCACAAAAAATCAAACATGTGCTAAATACTGTATGAACTGAAGAAGACACGTGGCACAAATCCAAGCCCTCACCTCATACACGTGGCCGGCGAGATGAGGCCTAGGGCCGGCGCCGACGGGTGAACCATGGGGAAAAGTCTTCGTGTTTTGCCCACTAAACCCCTTGGCCTACCCACTACCCATGTTTTATTTGATTTCTCTGCAAATTAATAGAGACTTTAAATTCACCCTTTAATCCTATTTTTAATGCATTTTTAATTCTCTCTTCATTCCCAAAACCATAATTTTACCCTATAAATACCATCCCACACCCTAGCTCTCTTCATTCTGAAATCTCTTGTCAAAAAAATCTCAAAATTTTCTAAGTCAAAAAAGAGTACAAGTGGGGTTAGCCCTAGTTTCAAATTCCGGCGATGATTCGAGACGATTCCGGCGACCCCGCGACTCCACGAAGCTAACCTTCTCATCATATACCTCCCCTCTCTCATTTTAACTCGTAAGTCACACTCTCTTCTCCTCTTCCTACATTAAAATGATCTCTTTTCAAAATATGTCGGTAAGTGGAGTTATACCGGTTTTTGTTTCTAAAACTTTGAAAAACTTCAATTTTTCTTAAGAATCACTCATCAATATCATTATACATTGCTTGTTAATCATTAACTTATATTTTGAAACAGTTTCACTTTAAAACTCCATGTAAAACAATTTTATTTAAGCTTTTTCGTTTAAATACCATGAAGTTTACATACGACATCTTTTAATACTTTTGCTTAGTATACCTTTAGAAAACCTCACGAGGTAATGACATACCTCTCACATATGCACATCTTGACATAGCATGATTTTCTTGAAACTAATATCTTGTGACAAAATACGAATTTTCATTAAAATACCTTAAACTATTAAAAATCGGATCTCTTTAAATTGTGTTACTTAATTCTTTGCGATTATGCCTCTACAACCCATGTAACACCCGAGCCCAATGCTACTAATTTCAGTTACCGTTCGAACGTAGTGTGACACTTATTTCATTTATCTTGCTTGATGGTTAATTATTGTAAATTCTACCCGGAAATTAATTTCTGCATATAACAATTTTTGGCATCTAAAATAAAATTAAAAATATTCATCTTGGCCTGCTTGACACCCCTAACCCTGTTGTAGCGTCCGTGCATCGTGTTCTCGTCCCGTTCAGTGAACGAGCGGGTTTGGACGGCTACGTGCACGTACGTGTGTCCGTTTTGGGGGTAAGCTTTTTGATCATAAAACACTTCATTTTAAATTTTGGATCCCGCCTAAAATTCTATTATTTCAATTTCAAATTTTTTGACCCGACCCGGGCGCGATTTGGAAATGTTTTACTTTGCGCCAAAATCCCAGATTTTAATATATTTAAACCATCATATATAATTTAGTTAACCATATAATATTTTTACAATCTTTTATATCCTTCTCAATTTATTCTCTCAGCCAATCGCAACCTTCCCTTTAACCCCGTGGGCCCCACTTCTCTCTCTCTCGCTCTCTCTCTCTCTCCGCTTTTCTCTCTCTCTCTCTCATATATTCTCTCGTACTTCTCTTTATCATTCTCCCTCTTCTTGCTTCATGTCTCGTTTCTCATTTTTTTAACTGTTCTTTTGTTGCCGGAATTCCGTCGTGCCGGTGACGCTTCATGACGTTCCAGCAAGGTACCCCGACCCGTGTGGTTCCTTTGTTCGTCGTTTGGGTTCATTCCGTGAACCGTGCGCCCGTCGCGAGTTTTCCCCGCCGACGGTTAACGTTCCGTTTTCCCGATTCGCGACCCATCGAGGCAAGTTAATCTTGCTACATGCTATATAATTCATTTTATACCTATTTAAATAAATACCATACCTATAGTTTAAATCTAGTGCCCCATGTTTAATTTTATAACGTTTCGATGTTCCGTTTGCATCCGTTTATATCATATTAAATCTAGATCATGAAAACTTATCTTGCGACATACTAGATTACATTATACTGCATCCATATCAATTAAAATATATATCGTCGTAATATTTCTTATTATTATCTTTAATTAGTTTATAATCTGCATTTTATAATATTATATATTTGAAAATATTATAGTTTACACATGAAACGTCGTTGAAAAAGCGGATACGACAAATCTGAAATTTACTGTACACCTTACCTTATAAAATTCATTATAAATCATAGAAAAATCATTAGTATACGTTCTTTAGTTCGTTACGAAGCTAACTCAGAATACTATAACTCTATGAAATATTTACTTGCAAAATAAATTGTTTAAATAACATAAAATGAAAATGAAAATGTCTCCAAACTGCTGTCCAGGGAAATTCCAGCATCAAACTTTCAATTTCGAATGTTCATAAATTTTTGTAGGGACAACCTGAGATCCTTATACTTATAAAACTGAAAACCTTACTGAATTATCTTTGTTTTGGTATAAGACACGTCCCTTTTGGAGAACGTTTGTTATTTTTAAGCTATTTTACAAATTAGGATGACGCTGAGTTTCTGAACGGAACTTTCTTGTGCATGGTTAATCAATACCACTTTTATAGTTATTAATCGCTTTGAATATGCTATCCATATTAATATTATTATATCAATATTTATATCACATATTGCTTAGTTGTACATCCCACATTACCATTTTATAGTTTTATAACTTTTTGGATACCCGTTTGCATCCATCGCATTTAAGATACATATAATTGCATCCATAGATCACATTACTACATAATTATGTGATATTAACACTCCATGTTTAATAAATTGCATCCTAATTAATATTGGAACTATAAATGTAACCCTAATCGATAACTGTGCATCCATATCCTTGAAATTATATCTATTTGCATATCATATTATATGTTCCAGTTTATTGTTCTGATAGTACTCATGCTTGTTTATTTATATACATGCTTATGTTAGTTTGATTATGAGCACCCACATGACATCTTGTGCTTCCTGACATGACCTGTTACACTTCCTACTTGACATGACATGGTACCGTACACTCTTGACATGACATGACACCTTTATACATTACCTGGCTTGACCTGATGTACCATGGCTTTGCCTGTTACCTGATCTTGTGTCTAATGCCAACAAACATAACATGTAGTCCTCATGGACCGTTCCTGTTGTCTATCCAGACAAACCTGTTTACCTGATCCTGTGTTGGCATTAGTTTCTTGATTACTGGATACCTGACTTGACATACACATATAACTTGGGGGAATGGGGAAATCAAAGGTGAAATCTGACTTGTAACTCGACAGTTCACTACCTGTATTGAGTGTACACATTCCTGTTTTGTGCCTACCGGCATGTCTCGGTTTCAGCCGAGAATATTGTGGCCGTGGTCCCGGATATGTATGGGATACTATCGAGTGTACACATTCCTGTTTTGTGCCTAGCGGCATGTCTCGGCTGCAGCCGAGAATATTGTGGCCGTGGTCCCGGGTATGTACGGGATACTATTGAGTTACATCGATGATTCATCAATTTGGTTTCAAAGACTTTAGAACAAAGAACCTGATAGAACAATCCAGTTTACCCACTGCACACTACCATGTACTGCTCTGATTTATATTATTGTTACCCTTGCTTTATTCATGTTTATATTCGCATTGCCTGTTTACTATGTTATTACTTGATGACTTGACGCGCTGACGTCTGGGTTTTGCATGGCCCAGATTCTTCTACCTTGCTGCAGACTGATTAGGAGTTTTGCCGCTGTTAGACGAGCAGTGAGGTTCCTGCCGGTACGTAGTTTCACTCCAGGTGTTTCATTTATTGTATCTTTTGGCTTCCGCATATTGTTATCTCTTGATTCTTTTACTCTGGCTTATGGACATGTACTAGGTAGTTAGTTTACTTTCCTGTTCTTGATATCTCCACAGCCGTAATGTGACTGTGGAAGGATTTTTCCTATTCACAGGTAGCATGGTTGGCTATGTCACGTGCCCACTTTAGCGTACTTTGGGAAGCGGGGCGTGACAACCCATTTTGGGGAACCCGCTATTGGATGGTGCGGATTATCGCACATTCTCGGGACTAGTAGAGCGAGATGCAGACCTCCTCACGGAGCATACGATCTCGATAGAATTTTAATACAATTTTTTAAGAAAACCGAGGATTTCTATTTAATAATAAAAATTAATTTTTTTAATAATTATATAAATATTATCAAACCACATATTTTCAATATATAATAAATTCCATATTTTCTAGAATATAAAGAATGACAGGTTTCATGAAAATACCATAAGTATCAATACAAGACAAAGTTTACATTAAAATACCTTGAACTATTCAAGTTATATATATATATATTCACTAACATACCTCATTCTATAAAATTTACATCCATGAAAAACTCTGAATAACATAAATAAATACTTGAGATTTATTTTGAAAGTATATTTAAAATATTTTTCATAAACCCCCTCAAGTTATATTAAATTACAATAAGGACCTTAGTAAATATGGGTTTAAGCGGCACCAATTCTCTTAAGCCTCAGGGAGCCGGAGAAAGTGGGTTCTTGCCTATTTAAGGTAGAAAACTAAAACGGGGTTATCAAATGGTAATTGTCTTGGGAAAAGACATAAATCCTGCCGTCCATGTGTAGTTGTTACCGATAACTCCAAAACCTAACTCAAGATCCAATTCTGTTTAAGTGTCTGACTCAATCTGAGTCTCAGTCTAATCTGAATACAATCCAAACATGAATCCAAACATAACTCCAATTCAACATGAATCCAATATACCAAATATATACACTTGAACCTGAACATGAATACCAGAACAATATCAACATGACTTGACTTGACTGAACCATGGCTATATCTTGAACTTGATTACATGACTACCGTTTACCTCCTGAATCCGTTTACATGAACAACTTATACCATGGTCTGTGTTAAAAGCGGCATGAGATGGTCACTAAAAGACGTAGATTAAACATCCATTGCTGTTGTCCCGTAGGAACGACAGGGCCTTATACTACGGGTTAGCACAGTCCACGGGGAAAGTTAGACTACTCTCGTATACACTGATACATTTTGTACCGAGTTACAAACAACTACGTTAACATAACAAACAGATAATTTACCAGTTCTATTCTCTTTACCTGTTTATTCCATTCTATCTTTTGGGACTTACCAAGCGCTAGTTCGCTGACAACATTTCTGTCTCTTCTTTCTTTAGAATGTTGTCAGGAGGGCCCGACTCTCAGGAGATCGAGCCCAGCCAGGACGATTTGGAGCAGTTCACTGAGGAGCCAGAGTTCTACTTCCTACTTGTACTTAATTTTCTTTCAGGTCATATGCCATTGTTTAGGCATCACTTTCTTTCATTGTACTTTACTTTTCAGTTATATGTAAATAATGGTTATCAATAAAAAAAGTTGTTGTTTTATTACATCTCTTGTCAGTCTTGTGCTTTACATTTATATTGCTTATTACGCTTAACGTGTTTACTTCTGAGTAAATACGCCGCGGCCTCGCCACGTCTTCTTACCCGTACACTAGAAAGCGGGGCGTGACATATCTATTAGAGAATCAGAAGAAGACATCTGAATTGATTCAAAGGTAGGGGAGCTAAAGAAGGGTTTGATCTGTAGATCCGACCTAAGGGCAGAAGCGCCGAGTAATCCACAGACAACAGAAGGCGAGCGAAATAAAGGTGTTTCCTGGGGACATGTCGTCCCAATTTATATACTCAGCAAAAGCCATCTAGCAGCCCAAATCCGCTTTCGCCAAAACGAATCGTCGCGCTCAACGATCCAGATGGAGCCACGCGGTAGCCAACCATTGGACGCTTCCCCCTCACACGGATCCGATCGGCTTAAGTGACGTCTCACAACCCGTCTTCCGATTACGGCCACTTATAGCGAAATCGACAATCGGCCTGTCGCCACGAAGGTCCGGACAAGCGAAGCGATGTCTCCATGATGGCGTCGTCCTCTCAGCGATCCGCTGACGTCATCGAAGTTACACGCGGAAATTAAGGCGCACGGTGAAGGCCACATAGACCCGGAAGTCAGAGAGACACAAACCCCGAACGCCGTGTCGTTTCCGAACGTTCCACCGCGTTGATTCCTCGGCAAAAGGCTGGAGGGAGAAGGCCAAGCGATTCACCCATGACCCGACCCATAAAAATAGGCCAGGACGAGTATGGAGGGCTAATGATGATACTCATAAGTGGGGATTCCCCACATCACGACACGTAGCAGATGACATATTGTTCACGTAAGCCCACTAGATTCCTGGGGGCTATGGAGCTGGAATAGATATGCTGCAATGGGGACATTTCTTGACGCCTCCCCTCCGAGGTAGCACCCGACCTTTTGGCCTAATCGCCAGCCAATAGCTCGTCTCCGAGCAATCATAGAGTTAAGCTTTCTCGGCTTCTTTGCTCGTCTCCGAGCTATCCTATAACTGAGATTCCTCGGCACCCCTGTTTTGCCGGGTGCATGGAGCATAAACGTCCTCATAACGGCTCCGTGTATCTCACCATGGTGAGATCTCCGCTGCTCCACGTCCAGCATCCCACGCCAGCGTATCTCGCCATTAATAAGTGCATCTCGCCATTGATGCGGACGTTACGTCTGGACGGAACTGACGACGAGAATCTCACAACAGCTTGCTCCGATGTGACCCTTATATAAAGCCCTTCTCCGGACGATTTGGGTAACTCGAATTCATTCCAATACGCCGCTACTCTGCCCAATTATTCCCCGGCACTTACTTGATCGTCGGAGGATCCTACGGTGGTTTCCCACCCTGGGACTTCCTTTGCAGGTAGCTCGACGTCAACGACAACCAACAAACCAATTGAGATCCACAGGCTCAATCATCCACTACAAATCTCAACCGTTCAGCCTCATTGACCACAAGATTGACGGAGGACAATATCCGAGAGAGATCCCGACCTCCATCACCATGCGTCGCTTAATTTGTAGGTTCATTTCACTGGCTTTTTTAATTAATTTGTCTTTAACTAACACTTTTGACTAATCACAGTCACACATTAATTATTGCCCGATGTTGTCAGATTATATCATAGAATATCACTTTTCCTACATCAACATATCCTACATCATCAATTAGCCTAACAATCGAATATGCTCATGGCTCATCCTAAATAATACTTCAATGTTTAGTCTTTTTATATGCCTTATTGATTTTTTCATTGTATTTATATATCATAAAATATAAATCGTTTATATTTTACTCTTTTCAACTGACCATCAAATCCATCTCTATTTTAAACAAAGTTCATACGTTTTGTACTTTATGATATCCAGGTACAGCAAAAAAAACAATAAGGTATAAGTGCAAAATAGATGCAATATTAGGATATTATTTAGCAATTAACCCATAATAGTTTCTACTGAGCATTGCCTAGGGCTTGTGGCAATATTACCTATTAATAGAATTTATACAACTTATCCTAAGATCATTTTCTTATATCGGTCAAAAGGTCAATTTTTCCATATGTCTTTTGATAATCGATACCATCCACTTTGATCTCCGGAGCCTAAAGCATAAACATCAATTTTTATGTGATTTTGCCACCCTTTGTCTTTTCGTTTGGTGATGGAAATTTTTTTATTATCAGCAAACCATTAAACTTGTAATGATATGGTGCAAATGTAACCAGCAGCGAAGTGACAATATTTTTTCTGCGTGCATATGTTAGAATATGTTGATCAAGATAAACACGTATCGATCATGAAAAAATAGTCGAGGAATATTGATCTTCTGACCTACTACCATACGAAACAAACTTTTTCCGAATGACAGGGCTGCCCACGTTTCTCGGGATCAAAGTGAGGTCAGGGTATGGACGGACCGTATATTGCATAAAGCTTTTAGCCCAATGCTTTATCTGGTCCAACCAGTACGGCCCTGTCTAATCCCTTTTTGGACGCTAGGTCGTTTTTCCAAGCCTAGCATAATATTGGTCCTTCGCCATGCACTAAAATGGTTAGGCCTGCTAAAATAGATTTGTCACTATAATAAAATCTCCAATTCTCTTCATGGTTTGAGAATGGTCTTAACTAGATAACATTAACATCGCTCGGCAACCGATTATTGGATAATCGCATGAGTAATAGAGGTTTTGAGTTCAAACGCATCTTAACAAACGTTTGTTGCTGATATGACACGGCACGGTTATGGCAAGCCGCATGTCGTTCTAATGCACCGGTAACCTTTGATCTCGACAAAATCTCAAGTCTTCATATGAGAGAATGATATTATCTATCCTCAGTCATATGACGATGCTTGACTTTAAAATCAGAAAATCAGAAACAACATCATTTATCATGACAATGGCCTTTTTTTCACCGGCTATTCTTCAACCAAATAAATCAAGATTCATCAAGAAACCTTCTATCTCGAATAGATTTCCTGTCATTGTCTATACAGAATCTGATTTTTATTTTCATAGAATCATTCGTTTGGAATGAATTGCAACAGGGTTATAAGAGTTTCTTTTCTCCAGCATTGCTTGCACCCGAATGGCCTCCATCAATCACCCTCATGCTTCGACAAAATAGATAGGCCCAAATGCATTGCTTGCAATAGCCCATGACAGTTCACATGCCGCCAATCTAAACTATCCCAGACCATAATCTTGTAAAAAAAATAAAATTTGCAAGGATCGATCCAGAGTCTTTGCTATTATAACTTCCAGCAATTACAAACTATTATGATCCAAGGGCTCATAGTTTGTGTGGACCAGGGACACATAGATTGATGTTTTTTGATATGAGATGTGAGGTCAGGACTGTCTAATAGCAGGAAAATTTGCAGAGAAGAGATCCATTATTTACCATATACTCCTTCTTTTAATAATGTGAAGAAAAGCAGAAGATTAGTCATTAGAGGGCATAAATCTCCCAATTAATATTAGGTGCTTTTGTTTTAAAAAAATTATAAATATATATCTGACCCCAAACCTTGCTATTTTTAAAAACGCCCTCCAGATCATAGTATTTTAAAGGACCCTAAATTCTTACGGCCGCTAAAAAAAATTCCATATCAGGTTAACCTACTTGATAGCTTGAAATTAACTTGACCATAATAATTAATAATTGAAGAGTGTTTTTCATCACCCCATTGAGATGGGAATACACACGTGCTTATCAGACGCATTACAGATTCCCCCTGCCTAGGGTAGGCTGGGGTTTATTGATTGTGGGGATCTGAATCTCCGGCAACCGCGGACTAAGCTGCCGTTAATTACCCCTCGTCTTTGGAGCGAGAGAACCTCCGATTAACGGGTCAAACAGGTCATGCGAACTCAATGTGCAGTGTACGTGTGTTGTGTTTTGAAAGGGGTTTTGGATATATCGGGGGCCCCGCAGAGTTTTTTTACGGGGGTCCCGCTACCCGGATAGCGGCCTGGGGGTCAAGAAGGCTAGCAGCCCCGTTGCGGAGTGCGGGACAGCGCCCCGTTAGAAAAACGGGGAACAGTGTTGTAGATTATGTGTGTGTGTGTGTGTATACATACATATGTATACAAGGGGACAGTGCGAATGCCAAGTGCCTCATGTTGGCTTCAGTTGATGGTGTATACCAGAGGCAGCACGAGAAGATTGACTTAGCTTCCATCTTCCTCCATAACAATGTTTTATATGGAGAGCAATCTCGTATCACAAGATATGAGATCTCGAAATAATTGCTTCAAGCGAGGTTGTCTGTCGGCTCATCTGTAGGGGACAACGTCCCTACGATGACTAGCTATAAGCTCACGGACCTGGAGACCACGTTGGGAAACAGGTAATATGCTGACTTATTTCTACAGTCCCTACCCTCTACTTACACCCTGAAGGAAACCAGGGAGACGCACGCTCTGCTTATTGGGGAATCTTCCTCTTCTGCATCCAAGGCGAAAGCAAAGGGTGAGAAAAGAAGACCTCCACAAAGTCGATATGCGGTGTCAGTAAGGCAGAATGACATGGAAGGGCAAAAGTATCGGGGTTAACGGTAGGGAAGGAGGGATATTCCTGTTGTTATGGGGAAGGGCATTGACAGAGGGATTGCAGGGCTTTGAAAGACAGTGATCGGGATTCGAAGCATGTTGTGGCTTCGGCTTCGGGTGTTTTGGTAATTGAAAACTGTATGTCAATTAACTCTACTTCCTGGGTACTCGATACCGGATCAGGATCTCATATCTGTAATTCATTACAGGCTTTGAGAAACCGTAGAGTTATCAGGATAGGTGATATGACTCTCAGAGTTGCAAACGGAATGAGTGTGGAAGCTGAATCCGTAGGGGAATATCATCTAGGATTGACAAGTGGGCAGATATTGATTCTACGTAACTGTTTGTATGTACCTAGTCTAGCTTGTAATATCATATCTGTATCCTTACTTTCTAAAGAAGGATATGATTTTATATTTGTAAGCGATGTGGTACACATCCACCTAAATCAAGTTCTTATTGGGTCATGTACATTAGATAATGGTATGTACGTATTAAATCAAGCTCAGGTTTTCAGTGTCCAGAATACACTTAAAAGAAAGTCTCCATAAACAAATCAGGCTTTCTTATGGCATTGTAGACTAGGTCACATCAATGAAACACGGTTGACGAAGTTACATAAAGAGGCATATTTAGATCCATTCGAATATCAGTCTTATGCAACTTGTCAATCTTGTCTCATGAGAAAGATGACAAAGACTCCGTTTACTGGACACGGAGTAAGAGTGAGCGAGCTCTTGGGACTCATACACAGCGATGTGTGTGGTCCAATGTCTACACATGCGCGAGATGGTTATTCCTATTTCATTACTTTTACGGATGATTTCTCCGGGAATACAAGAATGAAGTGGAAAAACAAACATGCAAAAGTATCAAGACACTAAGATCTGATCGATGTGGTGAATACTTAAGTGCCGAGTTCCTGAGATACTTAAAAGTGAATGGAATTCTCTCTCAGCTTACTCCTCCATACACACCACAACACAATGGTGTATCGGAAAGGCGGAATCGAACCCTATTGAATATGGTTCGTTCCATGATGAGTAAGGCCGAGTTACCGCGATCCTTCTGGGGTTATGCACTAGAATCAGCTGCATATCTTTTGAACAAGGTTCCGACCAAGACTATGCCTACCACACCATATCAGATGTGGAGTGGGAAGAAACCCCATCTTCGGTATCTGAAGATATGTGGATGTCCAGCTTTTGTTAAAAAGCAGCATGTGGACAAACTCGAGGCACGCTCAGTACTATGTAAGTTTATGGGATACCCAAAGAACTCTAAGGGGTATTGTTTTTATTACGTAGAGGAACAAAAGGTTTTTGTTTCTTGTTATGCCCACTTCTTGGAAGCTGAATTTTTAGAAAATCAGAAAAGTGGGAGCGCAATAGAACTGGAAGAAATTCCAGAACCACAAGCTAATGCTGAAAGCTTGATAGAACCAGACGTTTCAGAAGAACCGGACATCCCAGCGCCACTCCGTAGGAGTAGTAGGGAGTCTCATCCGCCCGAGAGATACTACGGTTTTCTCATAGACGGGGATCGAGAGGATTGCATCATTAACAATGATGAGACTACTAGCTTCCAGCAAGCCATTCAGAGCAGCGACTCAGTAAAATGGATGGATGCAATGCGGACCGAAATGGAGTCCATGTACACCAACAAAGTTTGGACTTTGGACATTGCTCCAGAAGGGGTAAAATACGTAGGCTGCAAATGGATCTTCAGAAAGAAGATTGGTGTAGATGGACAGGTTGAAACCTATAAGGCTAGACTTGTTGCAAGGGTTTTCGTCAAAGACCTGGTTTGGACTATGACGAAACCTTTTCTCCAGTGGCTATGCTCAAATCCATTCGGGTCCTTCTTGCCATTGCTGTCTTCCACGATTATGAGATCTGGCAGATGGACGTAAAAACGGCTTTTCTAAATGGTCATTTGGAAGAGTGCATCTATATGGATCAGCCGGAGGGTTTCATTCAGAGTGGGAGCAGCAGAAAAGTGTGCAAGTTTCTTAAGTCCATTTATAGACTAAAGCAGGCATCGCGGAGTTGGAACATCTGTTTTGATGATACTGTCAAGGAATTCGACTTTATCAAAAATCCAGATGAACCATGCATATATAGTAAGATTGTAGAGAGAACTGTAGTATTCCTCGTCTTGTACGTGGATGACATTCTCTTAATAGGAAAGGTTCTCCATGAAGGACCTGGGTGATGCCTCCTACATTCGGGGGATCCAGATCTATCGTGATAGATCTAAGAGGATGTTGGGACTTTCACAGTCCAGGTACATCGACACCATACTGAAAAGATTCAGTATGGAAGATTCTAAGCGCGGTAATCTACCGGCTTGTCACGGAATCACCCTCTCTAAAGAGATGTCTCCAAAGACCGATTTAGAAAGGGCTCGCATGTCATCTAAACCCTACGCTTCTGCGGTAGGCTCTATAATATATGCGACGTATTGTACCAGACCAGATGTAGCATACGCATTGAGCGTTGTAAGCCGGTATCAGTCAAACCCAGGGGAGAAGTACTGGATAGCAGTAAAGAACATTCTCAAGTACCTGAGAAGGACTAAAGAGATGTTCTTGGTGTATGGCGGAAAAGACCTCCAGATCGAGGCCTTTGCTGACTCCAGCTTCCAGAGTGACAAGGATGACTCTAAGTCCATGTCGGGTTTTGTCTTTACCCTCAACGGAGGGGCGGTCTGTTGGAAGAGCTCCAAGCAGGACACCGTTGCTGACTCGACAATGGAAGCGGAGTACATAGCTGCTTGCGATGCCGCAAAAGAAGCTGTCTGGGTGAAGAAGTTCCTCACAGAACTTCAGGTGGCTCCAACCATTGTTGATCCAATACCGCTGTATTGTGACAACAACGGTGCTATAGCTTTAGCGAAGGAACCCAGGTCCCATTGGAAGTCCAGACACATTTTGAGGCGGTACTACCTTGTTCCCTGATTAAAAAAATCAGGAAAGGACTCAGAAGGGGCATCACGTGCTCATACGTGACCAGCGGTCACGTGTTGGCACGTGATGTTTAAAGCAGCGGCACAAAGTTCATTCGAGAAAAAAGCTCCAGAAAAGGTCACGTGCTCACACGTGACCAGTGGTCACGTGTTGGCACGTGACGGCTGAGCAGCAGCCAGAGAACAGAGCGCAGAAGAAGAGAAGCCCATTCCAGGGGTCACGTGCCTACACGTGACCAGGGGTCACGTACCTACACGTGACCAGGGGCCACGTGGCCACACGTGACCGGCTTTAAAAGCCTTATTATTTAACAGAATTAAATTCTGAGAAGAGATCATTCAAATATTTCCAAAATAGAGAATGATTATTTGGAACCGTTGGTTTAAAAATCTAAAGGTGATTAAATATCGCCAATTTATGGAAAAATCTTGGACTTGGAAAGATTTCCCCCTAAATCTAACCGAAATAACAAGGAAATATCTTTGGATTTAAAATCCAATGGTGAATAAAATTCACTTAACAATCTAAAGGCCCGGATTAATGATAAATATAAATCAAATCTCTCAACATATAAATCAAATCTCTCAATGAGAGATTTACTAAGCAGATTGATTCTCTTCCTTCTCCTATAAATAGGAGCCAAGAAAAGAAGAGAAGGACCCCTTTTTGAAGACCTTTTTCTAAAACCTTTTTCTGAAATCTTGAGACCTTTGGATCTTTTTCTTTTGATATATATATATAGAGAGAGATAGAGCCTTGGATTCTCGGCAAAAGGAAAACCTTAGGTAAGAAAAGAAAAGGGAGGCTTAAAAGAAAATTTTAATTCTCAAAAGAGTTTAACTCTTGTGAAAAGAAAAGAACTTAGTTCTTTCTCTGGTGGAGGATCTGCAAAGTGCACATCTCCTCATGAATTGAGAATTTAATTCTCATTGGGTTGAGATCCTGCCATACAGATCTAAAACACAGAGGAGGGACTGAGTGTAGAGAATTTAATTCTCACAAAATGATAGGAATTCAATTCCTTTGAGATAAAGTTAGGGTTTAACCCTATATTATAGGAATTTAATTCCTTCAAAATGAACAGGACTAGGGTTTAACCCTAATTGAGAATATAATTCTCTCAAACTCACAGGAATTTAATTCCCTTAAGAAAAGAAATTAGGGTTTAACCCTATTAAGAGTATAATTCTTCAGAAGAAAACAGAAAATTTAAGTCCTTTAAAGTTTAGGGTTTAACCCTATGAACAGAACTCTAAAACATGCAGTGTCACATGCTACCACGTGACCCCTGCAAAAGCCTACAGAATAGAGCTCTGAAGTAGACACCTCACGTGTTACCACGTGACTCCTGCGAAGATATATAAAAGAGAACTTTGAGGCAATGCCTCACGTGCCCCACGTGATCCCTGAAGCACATAAAGAAACAACAAAATAAAAGAGAACTCTGGGGCGCCCTCACGTGTCACCACGTGACCCCTAATGAGTATTCTAATAAACCAGAGCATGAGCCCCCATCACGTGCCCGCACGTGATGGCTTTCAGAACTGAAAGTGTTAAACACTTATCTGTAGAACAAAATAAAGAGAAGAAGGGCGCTCTCACGTGTTACCACGTGACCCCTCTTGCCTTAGTGTTTAACACTAAATTGAAACCTCTGTATCCAGTGTTTAACACTGATTCTCCTTAGTGTTTAACACTAATTTGGAAAACTCTATTTGCAGTGTTTAACACTGATTTGCTTAGTGTTTAACACTAATTTGAAAACTTTTTTCCCAGTGTTCAACATTGATTATCTTTTAGTCTTTAACATTAACTTGTTAATTTTTTCCCAGTGTTCAACACTGTTGGTCTCTAGTGTTTAACACTAGCTTTAGCCTAATTGGCTAAGTTTCCAGAGGCAAAGCCTCTCCTTCAATGAATCAACCGAGGGTCAATATCCCAAACATAATTGGACTTAGCCCAAGATGGCCATAAGTCCTCAATTCAAATTCAACTGGGCTAATGGGCTCATAATATAATAATTGATCCTAGTATCCAAATTGGACTACAGATCACTTAATTTACCTCGGTTTAAGGGTACATATCTTCACTCCTTTGATACTTGTCGTTGTAATTCCTCAACGTCTTCAAAGAGGTGACGGGTCCCGATAACCACATACGTTGACACGGACTGTGGGGTCCTTAAACTCATGGACTACGACGTCCTTAACCTTGACCGTAATGTCTTAAAACTAACATCGGACTGTGGAGTCCTTAAATCCACGGACTACGACGTCCTTAAATCCACGGACTACGACGTCCTTAACCTTGACCGTAATGTCTTAAAACTAACATCGGACTGTGGAGTCCTTAAATCCACGGACTATGACGTCCTTAACCTCGACCGGAATGTCTTAAAACTAACAACGGACTATGACGTCTTTAACCTTGACCGTGATGTCTTAAAACTAATATCGGACTGTGGAGTCCTTAAATCCACGGACTACGACGTCCTTAACCTTGACCGCAACGTCTTAAAACTAACAATGGACCACAATGTCCTTAAACTACCTATTGACCGCAATGTCGCTAAACTAAACAACATGGCTCCCCTAATCGCTCTCTTGTCGGATCTAAACGGTCTCGTTAAGTTGATCTTAGTCTAAAACTAGACTAACGCATCCTTGACAAACGTTTAAGTCGATCTTAGTCTCAAACGAGGCTAACGTATCCTTAAACACAACCCCCAAACCCAAATCTAAGAAAGATACGGATTTGGACTAGTCCACGCCCTACGGGCGACGACATAACTCAGTCGCCGTATACAATCCACGGGCAACCAAACACAAAACGAACACACACGACACAAAGTGACCATCTGGAGAAGGAGAAAGTTGTTACCGCAACGCGGTAGCGTAATTAACTGTAGAGGATTGTGCCTGCAGGGAAGAGCGTCCTCACAATCAAAAAACCCCTCAAGCGAGGGGGAATCTGACGAAGTCTGCTACATCATACGCATCCGTTTAAACCTTCGATACACGGTGCCATAAATCAACTTGGCATCTTTGGAGAGGTAGACGGATAGAACCAATTAGCATCTGCCCCGAATCTCAGGCAAGACGTCCGTCGCGCCGTCTTTCGGAGGGGAACAGATTCTGGCACGCCCGGTGGGACCTTTTCCTCTTTCCACTCCACACTTCGTGTGTCGTGATTCGCGAACCAATCGCGGTTTGCTAATGGTTACCCTTGGGTTTCGAAGTACTAAGACTCGGTGTTTCGTTTGCTGCAGAAAGCAAAAAGATCAATGGCTGGCAACTGCTCGAACTGCGCCAACTGCAAATGCAACCGACGCTCCGCCTCACCTGGAGGTGTAGCATATGGACCCCAGGCTGCTTCCTTATTCACTATGCCTGTGGAGCAAGTGACTCAAGCTACCACCGGTCTTTTCTTCAGGACCATGCTACCGCCTGTGAACATTAACATCCCAGTGCCCGTACCGGAAGCGTCAAAGAAGTCGGTCTTTGATCGACTTGCTACTCCCACAGCCCCTCTCGGCGGGTCGTCCAACTCCTCGGTCTTCACTAGACTAAGCCTGAACTCCAATGGGCCCGCCAAGAAGCCCATAATACCTGAGAAAGCCATCCCAAAGAGGACAGCCGCTCCCGAAGTCGTCAAGGCGGCTTCTCCTCCCAGAAGGTCGGTCTTCGCGAGACTGACTACCTCCGTTCCCGCTCCCGCTCAGAAAACTGTAGCTTCTCAACGAACGTCAGTCTTCAAGAGGCTGACACCGGCAGCAGCCCTTCCCCAGAACAGGGGGCAAGACGCAGCCGTCGCTGAATCAATCCCAACAAACCGTCATGCCCGACGTCGCCACTGGCGCCGGATAAGGAAGACTGGGGGCAACTCCCCCTCCGGACTAACTCCACCAGCTCCAACGGTGGAAAGTGAGTCCGCTGTTCCAACCGGGAACAACTTCGAGTTGCTGAACAGGGTACGCAGAAATTCGCCGACTGCGGTTCTCAAAAGATCCCCTCCACCTGCGGAGGAGGTTATAGAAGCGAAGCCGGAACAGCCTCCTCAACGGCTGTCCTCCAGAATCTACAAGGTCTGGCGTCAAGTCTAAGACTCGGTAATTGATCAAGATTATCCCCGCCGACAGAAAAAGGCAAAAGTACAGGGAGAAAAGAACCGTCACGTCAGACAACAAAGGACGACAACCGCTTGGGCGCCCGCTGCAATGGCTCCCTCCACGTCGACTACTCAAAAGAGAAGAAGGCCGGAGAAAGGCCCCAACCCTGCAGCAAAGGTCAAAGACAATAAGCCTAAACGCCCTAAGTCTGGGGGCATGATGGTGCATACAGTATACATGGCGCTTGGTAAAGAGGACAGCCGTGCATCCACGGGTCATAGACCGCTTACACGGTCAGTGACCAAAGCTCAGGAGCAACAGCAGAAGCTCCAAGAAATGATGACCGCGATGGCCGCACTTACTGAGCCGAAAGAAAGCCCCGAAGCGTCATCTGATCAACGCCAGGAGCAAGAAACTGACGCTGAGTTCCTTCGTAGGATACTGGAGAAGAAGGATAAAGAGGCTGCTGAACAAGCAGCCAATATACAACGAATGGCCCTTCTGTTCCAGGACATGGTGGGTATGATGATCCAACAAGAGCCTCCTACTGAAGATCCTCCAATCGTTCTTGAAGACGACAGGGGAGAAACGTCAAATCCTCCACCCGCTCTGTCAACAGCCAAGGAGGAGACAATCTCTAAAGCTGACCTAGACGAATATATAGCTCAGCAAATACGGGTTCACCAGGCGACTGAGGCAGCCGGTCAAGTTGTCAGGACGGGGCGACCATATCCGAGTTGGTATGATCAAATCAAGTACTCGCAGGGCTATACAATACCGAAATTTCATGTCTATAAGGGGACAGGAAATCCCCATCAACATGTGGCCCAGTTCAGGGCGCTTTGTGGCAACACTGGTGGCGACGATAAGCTCTTGCTTCGCCAATTCGTCGGCAGCTTGTCAGAAACAGCGTTCGAATGGTATTCTGAGCTCCCGAACGACTCCGTCAAAACATTTGCGGAAATGGAGCTGCTATTTACGCAGCGATTCGCGAGCGCTAGCGAACGCACTCCAATAACGGCATTGATTAATGCTAGGGTAAAACCAGGTGAGACGTGGGTCCAGTACGCTATACGCTGGCGAAACTTGTGGTCGAAATGCGAACAACGCATTGAGGAGGTGCCCGCGGTGGGCATGTTCGTGGGTACCCTAGATCCTCATGCAACTATTTCACAGTTCATGATGTTCTTCAAACCAACCACGTTCCAGGCTTTGATCGACAAGCTGGCCCAGATGGACCAGATGGGTCACAGACCGTCTCCCCCGAAACTAGAACCTCGGAACGACAAGGGTAAAGGGAAAGCAACTTTCGTTGCGAACGCTCAGCAACAACCCAGTGCCCCAAAGCTGGCGGATCAACTGGAAGAAAGACGGCGGTATTACAATGAGAAAATGAAGCGCCCCTACTCATTCCCACGGGATAATACGAAGAGGCTATTCGAGCTGGCGGTACGTAACAGGCTTATCAACTTGCCAAATCCAAGGCGACCGCCGCAACCCAGTGAGGTGAATAACCCCAACTACTGCCCTTGCCATCAAACGGTAAGACATCCGATTGAGGATTGCTTCGTCTTCAAAGGATGGATTGAAGATCAATACCTACAGGGCAAGTTTGCGCTGTCCGAAAAGTGGAAGGTGAACCCGCCACAACCTCACGCTGCTAAGAAGACGGACACACCGGGGGCAACTTGTTCTTTCATTGAAGAAGCTCCATGGGAAGTCGTGCTTTCAGCAAAAACCAAGAGAATGCTGAACGAGCTCCAAGCATGCCCGGCAGTCAGGTGGAAGAACCCGCTAGAACCCCAGATCATTGAAGGGATGCTGAAGCCGCGCCCAACTCTGAAGATCGGTGGTGATGGCCCAAGCACTCACAACCAGCCGTCAAAATCTTCAAAGAAAAAGAAGAAGAAATCCAAGGAGCCCGTGAAGCCTGGCAACGAGCGTACGGACTTGCAGAAACAAATTGACACGCTGGAAGAATACAATCAGAAGGCACGGACTCCCATCACACTCCAAGAGTTTCTCAACTACGTCTTCCAAGAGGAAGATGAGGGGGAGAGCTCGTCGGATGAATCCGAGGGATACGTGGCGAGTTGTAATGTGATCTCCCACTCGTTTATGGACGATGAAAAAACTCCTGGCACTAAGAAACTGGGGGCAGAGCCTGAACCGGAGCTTGTGTGGCCAACAGACGAAATGATCGACGCCTTTCTAGACGAGATTCGTTTGAAAAGTAAAGCCGACCAAGAGCGTGAGATGGCCGCATCAGAAGGAGCCAAACGCAGGCGATTAAACGAAAGAGTTGAGGTACTCCTGCCAGATTGAAAGGCACCCGACACGGATAAAAACATATTCAGGACGAGGAAAAGGTTTGCCAAAGCCATGTCAATGGGAATGAAACTACCACCCTCGGAAGGAAACACGCTCGATGGGGCGGGGAGGCACCCTAATTACTGCTCATATCATCGGAAGATTTCACACCCCGCTGAGGAGTGCAACGCTTTTAAGATATAGTGGCAGGGATATGTTGCTCATCGGCAGCATTTTAAGCGAATGAAATGCAAAACTCGTCGGGAGCAGAGAAGTACGATCGAAGGACACAAAAGAACTACCGGTAACTGTTACACGATCAACGCCGGGGGATCGCAAGTGCTCACATTCGGGAGCGATTCTGACGAGGAAATGGCTCTTAGCCCCCTCTTTAAAGAGTCCACCTCGGGAAAAGAGGAAGAACCAGAAGCCTGCGAAAACATTCAGCTGCGCAATCGCACGCTTCCGGAAAAGAATCTCGGACCCCAAACTAGAAAAGATAAGGGAAAGGAAAAGGTCGCTGAGGATATCACCTTAGACGACCAAGTTATGAAAGAGCTGACTGCCAAGGACCCACCTAAGAAGAGTAGGGTGGACTACAACATCCTAGCGCACCTGAGGAAGCTACCATCGCAGCTCAGCGTTCTCGACGCCCTCCTATTATCAAAGGAAGCGAGAGATTCATTAATCAAGGCGCTACAAGAGCCCGAACACTTCTAAGCCTTCCTCGCCGAAGAAAGGATGAAGGATGAACTGGCAGAAGTGCACGCGGCCGATATCACTTTCGGTGACGAAGACCTACTCCTTGGGACGTGGGACCACAACCGTCCCCTATACGTCTCTGGATATTGCCACGACATAAAGATAGGCAAAATCTTGGTCGACAATGGGTCTTCCGTTAATCTCCTCAACGCGCGAGTGTTGAAAGAAATCTGCATGAGCGTCCAGCACCTTGCTCGGGACAAGATCACCATCTCCGGGTTCGACTCCCAATCATCGAGAACTCTTGGGTCTGTGATATTGACGCTACGCTTTGGGCTACTCATCACGGACATTAAGTTTCACGTCATAGACGCCAAGACATGTTACAATGCTCTGCTCGGCCGGCCTTAGTTACACGAGTACAACATCATCCCTTCTACGCAACATCAGTGTATGAAGTATTTCAAGGATGGTCTCGAGTATACCGTAACAGGTGAGCTAAACCCATTCTCCGTGAACGAAGTCCGCAAATACAAAGATGCGAAGTACTTTTTGCCAGATTTCGAGGATACAGAGAGATGTCGCAAACCGGAGAACAAAGCCGCTGCCACCATTCCTGTTTTCGGGAGTGATACCGAAGAAGAAGAAGAGATAGTTTACTCTGGGCCGTCTCGACGCAATGACCCGGGACCGTCCGCCCCCATATTGATCTTCGGAAGTGACTCGGAAGATGAGGTTAATGTTGTGTTCTCCAGTCGGCCGCCAATACAAGAATTCCCTGGTGATGATAAGAGTTTGCAAGTCACCATGATTCCGCGGGAGCACTACAAAGATCTTGACGCTCTTGAAGCTCATAACGTGCAAGACCTGCGGACATTTTACGTCCCTCCCAGGCGAAAAGGTGAAAAGGTGATCCTATTCTATCGATCCTCGGAAACAAGAGGGGAGAAAGAGATCTGGCACGGCGCGGATTCTACACTTGACAGGCTCCAACCCATCCGTTTGCCCAGATATTACACAAACGGACTAAAAAGGCTATTGAAGCGCCAAGAGGTACCCTTAAAACAGACTATTCGACAAGCTCGATTCTATAACAGGATTTAGGATGTCCCTGGGACTCAGCGTAAATTGCCCAATGGGAGAATGGAAACACTTGGGCTTGGATACGTGAGAACCGGGAAACGGGAACGGGTCTACGATAGCTACACCATATATACCTTTGATGAAGAAGAGGACGTCCTGTCAGGAAATGCCAACCCCTCATCGGAACTGGATCCCGCAATCGAATTGCCGAGTCCATCATTTGAAGAGCGAATGGATAAGCTTATCAGAAAAGCGGGTCAAAAAGCCCGAGACAACCATAATCGCGAGATGGCCATCTACGAAAGAACCAGGACGCAACGTCTTCTTCAACAAGCTGCCAAAGACGAAAATACTCCTCCCTGTCAACCTCTTGTGCAAAAGGCCCGACGCAAAGGTAGAAACAAGTTAAAGAGCAGAAAAGGCGTTCAACAGCGACAAAGTGGGACCAGGAAGTCACGCGATCAGAAATCGAGCGGGCCAGATTTGTCCCTTATGAAAAAGATGAGTCAAGCGTACTCTTTTCCTCAGAATAAAACACAGAAGATACTTGACCTCGCTTTAAAATATCGAATGATTACACTTTCGAAGTCTAAACACCCTGAGCGAGCTAATGAGGTCTCTCATCCGGGCTATTGCTCTTATCACCGAGCCATAAGACACCCTATCGAAGACTGCTTCACCTTCAAGAACTGGGTCGAAGATCAGTATCAGCTCGGCAAGTTCGCTCTATCTGACAGCTGGAGGGTAACGCCGCCACAGAAGCATGAATCCGAAGCCACAAGAGCAGAACCAGATCCATATCGGTCTTGGAAACGAACTCGTACCTATCGTATGATAACGGTATCAAAAGAAGAGCCCGAGAATATGGATGACTTTCCCTGGTGCTTCGAAAACAACGATGACGAGGTAATCTCAGAATTTCCACCAGCACCGAAAGAGCTGGAAGATGGCATACACACCACGGCCGATAACCTCAAGAAAATTGAGTTTGGGACGGCGAACGACCCACGACCGACATCCGTCGGCGAGCTGCTATCTGAAGAAAGGGTGGCTGCGTTAAAAGACGTACTCATGCAGCATAGAGATTGCTTCGCATGGAACTATTCTGAAATGCCAGGACTAGATCCAGAAATTGCTGTGCATAAACTGGCAATATCCCCGGACGTCAAGCCAGTCAAACAGGCGCCGAGAAGAATGCGGCTTGAGCTTGAAGTGGGCATCAACGCCGAAGTCAAGAAGTTAATCGATTCTGGGTTTATCCAAGAAGTTCAATATCCTGACTGGATCGCCAATATCGTCCCGGTAATGAAGAAAAATGGGACAGTACGCATATGCGTGGACTTCCGGGATCTCAATAAAGCCTGCCCGAAGGATGATTTCCCAGTACCGGTAACCGAGCCGATGATAGATAACACGTCCACTCACGAGGTCTTCTCTTTCATGGACGGCTCATCAGGGTACAATCAGATAAAGATGCATCCCGAAGACCAGAAGCATACCGCTTTTCGGACCCCTCTGGGAATATTCTGCTACAAGGTGATGCCCTTCGGTTTAAAGAACGCCGGTGCCACCTATCAAAGGGCCATGACGAAGATCTTTGATGACCTTATACATGAAATCGTCGAATGCTATATCGACGACCTCGTCGTGAAAAGCAAATCATACGAGGAACATCTCGAGCATCTGAAGACTGTATTTCAACGCCTTCGGCAATACAACTTGAAGATGAACCTTCTCAAATGCGCGTTCGGGGTGTCCTCAGGCAAGTTCCTAGGATTCATTGTCCGCCACCGAGGCATTGAGATAGATCCGTCAAAGATCAAAGCGATCATGGAAATGCCACCGCCAAGGACTCTCAAACAATTGCGGTCTCTCCAGGGGAAGCTCGCGTACATCCAGCGATTTATAGCCAACCTTTCAGGCAAATGCCGCCCCTACAGTCACCTGATGAAGAAGGGAACCCCGTTCGTCTAGGACCAAAAATGCCAAAGCGCGCTAGACGAGATCAAGCAATACCTGCAGAACCCGCCAGTGTTGGCTGCTCCGGTCAAGGGAAAGCCCCTCATTCTTTATACAACCGCCATCGAAGGTTCTTTAGGCGCATTATGGGCGCAAGAGAACGATTAAGGGAAAGAAAGAGCACTCTACTATTTAAGTCGAGTTCTACTGGGGGCAGAAGGCAACTACTCCCCCATTGAAAAACACTGCCTGGCGTTGATCTTTGCGATAACCAAGCTCAGGCACTATGCGTTGGCACACGAAGTCCGTCTCATATCGAAGGTGGACCCCCTTAAGATTTTAATGTCGAAGGCCATACTGACTGGTCGACTCGCTAAATGGGCCCTGCTCTTGATGGAGTTCTCGATAACATATCAGCCTCTCAAGGCAGTGAAAGGCCAGGCCATCGCCGACTTCCTCGCTGAGCATCCGATACCGGACGATTCTCCTCTGAACTGTGAGCTGCCAGACAAACATGCGTTTGACGCGATTGACGGCGGTGATACCCGATGGGAACTTTATTTCGATGGAGCATCTTCCATGAAGAAGCGCAAGCACAGTACGCCCATAATCAAATCGGGGGTAGGCCTTATCTTCGTAACTCCACAAAGAAGGATAATGCGCTTCGCTTTTTCCCTAACAGAGCCGAGGACGAACAATGAGGCCGAATACGAAGCTTTGATAGCAGGCCTCGAGATCGCCATCGACATGGAAATTGAAAACCTCCTCATATACGGAGATTCCCAACTGGTCGTTAGTCAAGTAAACGGCAACTACCAGACATGTAAGCCAGAACTGGTAAAGTACGGCGAAAGAGTACAGCGACTGCTGACTCAAATCCCCTCCTACACCTTGGAAAGCATACCGCGTGCCGATGCATTAGCCAAGCTAGCTAAAGAACTAGCTGACGAGAACCTCGATGACATAAGAATAGTGGTACAAAGCCGTCGGGTTCTTGCTCCGGCAGAAATATCTCCGGAATCATCCGAGGAAAAGGAAGCGACCGAGCAGACGGCCATGCAAATAAAAGACCAAGAAACGGTTGAAGATTGGAGAGAAGTCTTCATAGACTACTTCAAATCCCGTCGAACGCCTGAAGATGCGTCCTCAAGACATCAGCTCATGAAACGAGCTCTGTCCTTCGCCTTCGTCAATAATACTCTTTACAAGAGGTCATTTGACTCTCTGTGGTTGAGATGTCTGGGACCTGACGAAGCGAAAAGAGTTGTTCAGGAAGTTCACGATGGACTCTGCGGTTCTCACCAAGCATGCCCGAAGATGAAATTGAAAATTAAACGGATGGGCTACTACTGGCTCACGATGATCCAGGACTGCCTCGAGTATGCGAAACAATGCCACTCGTACCAAATCCATGGGGATTTTATCCACCAGCACCCAAATCCACTACATCCAACGGTGGCTAGTTGGCCGTTTGAAATGTGGGGGACTGACATAATCGGCCCCATCGAACCAGCATCATCCAGGGGACATCGTTTCATCTTGGCGACGACTGATTACTTCTCCAAATGGGCAGAAGCAATACCGCTGAGGGAGGTGAAGACGGAGAATATTCTCCATTTCTTCAAGACACATGTCATTTATCGGTTTGGAACTCCGCGACGGATCATTTCCGATAACGGGCCAGCCTACAGAAGCCACAAGATTAGCCGCTTCGCGCAATAACACAACATAGACTGGAGATATTCCTCAGTTTATAATCTACGGGCTAACGGTCTAGCTGAGGCTTTCAACAAAACCTTGACAAAGATCGTGAAGAAGACGGTGTCCCGAAACAAAAAGGACTGGCACGAGAGACTGCACGAAGCTCTCTGGGCATATCGAACTACATTCAAAACGGCCACGAACACAACGCCATACGCGTTGGTATTCGGTACAGAAGCAGTACTCCCCCTCGAGATAGAGTAACCCTCTCTACGCGTGGCGGTCCACTGCGAGCTGACGGACGAAGAAAATGCTCACCTTCGGCTTGAGGAGATGGATGCCCTTGATGAGACCCGGCTCATAGCACAACAAAATCTAGAGGCCTACAAAGCAAAGATGACGCGCTCGTACGAAAGATTGACCAGGCCGAGGACATTCCGCCAAGGCGAACTCGTGCTAGTGGTCAAAAGACCTATGATCCCCAATCGTGCCAAGCGGGGAAATTTGAGCCAAACTATGAAGGCCCGTACATCATAGACAAGGTCTACCAGGGCGGGGCGTACCTACTTATGGATATGCACTGTGAAAGACCTTTCAGGCCAATAAACGGTCGCTTCCTGAAGAAATACTACGCTTAACGGGTTAAGGCCTAGGTCAATAATAGATGACGACGACTATGTCCGCTCGCTATCTTCCTAAGCCCGAACTCTGAGCGAAGCCTGGTCCTCGCCAAGCACGGCCGTGAACCCGTGTGAAGCATCCAGAGCAAACACCGGACTGTGGAGTCCTTAAAATCCACGGACTATGATGTCCTTAACCTCGACCATAATGTCTTAAAACTAACGACCAACCACGATGATTCTAGACCGATTTTACCTTGGTTAAAGGGTACATCTCTTCACTCCTTTGATATTTGGCGTTGTAATTCCTCAACGTCTTCAAAGAGTTGACGGGTCCCGGTAACCGCACATTTCGCGGACTGTGGAGTCCTTAAACCCACGGACTATGAGGTCCTTAACCTTGACCGTGATGTCTTAAAACTAACATTGGACTGGGAAGTCCTTAAATCCACGGACTATGAGGTCCTTAACCTTGACCGTGATGTCTTAAAACTAACATTGGACTGTGGAGTCCTTAAATCCACGGACTATGAGGTCCTTAACCTTGACCGTGATATCTTAAAACTAACATTGGACTTTGGAGTCCTCAAATCCACGGACTATGAGGTCCTTAACCTTGACCGTGATGTCTTAAAACTAACATTGGACTGTGGAGTCCTTAAACCCACGGACTATGAGGTCCTTAACCTTGACCGTGATGTCTTAAAACTAACATCAGACTGTGGGGTCCTTAAATCCACGGACTATGACGTCCTTAACCTTGACCGTGATGTCTTAAAACTAACATATCAGACTGTGGAGTCCTTAAATCCACGGACTATGAGGCCCTTAACCTTGACCGTGATGTCTTAAAACTAATATTGGACTGTGGAGTCCTTAAATCCACGGACTATGAGGTCCTTAACCTTGACCGTGACGTCTTAAAACTAACATTGGACTATGGAGTCCTTAAACCCACGGACTATGAGGTCCTTAACCTTGACCGCGATGTCTTTAAACTACGGTACCGTGGAGAACATCCCAAAGCAACCTCTGACCCCGTGAAATACGGATAAGGGCGACTGCACTCAACACTTGTGGGTCCTCACGACCTGCAAGGAAGAAAACTCTCTTGTGAGATCCTTACGACTCCCAAGGGAGAACCCGCTTAAGAATCCTCACGACTCTTAAGAAGAACTTACACCTACGGGATCCTCTCGACCTGTAGGGAGAAAAACTCTTTATGAGACCCTCACGGCTCATAAAGCTCAAAAGTCTTAGAAGGCAGATCTTAATCCTGAATCCTAAGCCATCGCTGCCCTGCAAGGAGATCAAGATAAATCGTCCGCAGAACACATTCAATAAAAAGGGGACACACCATTGAAAAGAAAAATATGTCTTCATTCATAAACCCCCCTTCGACAACAATACTCGATCTAAAGCCAACACAAACCACCCGATACGGGAGATAACAAGGAAAGTTTCTGATCTGTATCCTATCAGGCGCGGATTTGCAACTGTACGAATGTTTAAAAGGAAATGTTGCCCGAGGCACTGATGTGCATGCAACGTAACGATGGTGCTCGCAATTAAAGAAAATTCCTATAACAAAAACAGGCAGCTCATTTACGCAAGCAAGACACACGTGCGACTATCTGACAAACATGAAAATTCAACAGAAAGCATGCAAACCACCAATGATTAAAGGAGTACATTGATTCAAACATACTACATTAGTGGGAAAAGATCACCAAACAAGGGATCAGAAATACAAGGGTTAACAAAGCAAAACACAAAATTCTCCAGCTCCCTCTCCGCCTTCTCCAGCACGTCAAAATGACGATTTTCATGAGGAGTCGCTCCCCATCGGTTGGAGCCGTGCTCATCAGCGAAAGCAGACATGATGGCCCGGCGGGCTCTTATCTGACTCGGTATATGAACTGAGTGATCCTTCAGAGCTTGAGTGATTAGACAAGCCTCGTGAAAGCACTCAAACTTGTCCTCCGCCACGTCAAGGATCGCCGAAGTCATCTCTGCCGGATGAGGGGTATGTCGGCGAGCACAGACAGAAGGATCATCCGGAGCCAAATGGATCCCATGGAAAGAGGAGAGCCCCGACGAGTCAGCAGCTCGTACATCACCGTGTCACATTGAGCATCGGTGAGAAGGGGATCTGCCAGCCGCGCAGCGAAGCGAGGGGTCATCTCCTCAAGGGGCACCTCCCATGGTTGCCGACGAGCATGGGGACGATTGCAAGCCATGGCGATTAATCGGTCTCTCAAAAATGATCACCTTAAGGTATAAATGGGTTTCTCTGTGAGGAAAGGAAGAAAGGCATGGTTTCAGGTTATAAAGGGGAGCATTTAATGCTATGCACAAAAAATGTCGTGCATGGTGGGACTATTCTCAAAGCCCGGAAAAAAGGGGAGAGCATTGGAAATGAAATCCAACGACGCATTGGAATCAGATCAGGGAAATGAAACGTCTCCATCAAGCAGAGTCCTGCATGCGCAACACGTGAGCACCAGCCTTGATTGAAAGATAAAGCAGCACTGCACATACACAACAGAGAACTAAGCTCTGAGAAAGAGAATTAAATTCTCAAAAGAAGAAAGTCCTCAAAGGAGGAGAATGAGAAAAGTGAAGGCGCTTCTGAAAGGACAATTCATCTACCCTACTTCCAAAGCAGATCCGACGGTCACAAAAGTGACAGCGTTGCACTCACGTGCAGACACGTGAGAACAACGCTATGGGGGCATTTGTTCCCTGATTAAAAAAATCAGGAAAGGACTCAGAAAGGGCATCACGTGCTCACACGTGACCAGTGGTCACGTGTTGGCACGTGATGTTTAAAGCAGCGGCACAAAGTTCATTCGATAAAAAAGCTCCAGAAAAGGTCACGTGCTCACATGTGATCAGTGGTCACGTGTTGGCACGTGACGGCTGAGCAGCGGCCAGAGAACAGAGCACGGAAGAAGAGAAGCCCATTCCAGGGGTCACGTGGCCACACGTGACCAGGGGTCACGTGGCCACACGTGACCGGCTTTAAAAGCCTTATTATTTAACAGAATTAAATTCTGAGAAGAGATCATTCAAGTATTTCCAAAATAGAGAATGATTATTTGGAACCGTTGGTTTAAAAATCTAAAGGTGATTAAATATCGCCAATTTATGGAAAAATCTTGGACTTGGAAAGATTTCCCCTTAAATCTAACCCAAATAACAAGGAAATATCTTTGGATTTAAAATCCAATGGTGAATAAAATTCACTTAACAATCTAAAGGCCCGGATTAATGATAAATATAAATCAAATCTCTCAACATACAAATCAAATCTCTCAATGAGAGATTTACTAAGCAGATTGATTCTCTTCCTTCTCCTATAAATAGGACCAAGAAAAGAAGAGAAGGACCCCTTTTCGAAGACCTTTTTCTAAAACCTTTTTCTGAAACCTTGAGACCTTTGGATCTTTTTCTTTTAATATATATATAGAGAGAGAGATAGAGCCTTGGATTCTCGGCAAAAGGAAAACCTTAGGTAAGAAAAGAAAAGGGAGGCTTAAAAGGAGAATTTAATTCTCAAAAGAGTTTAACTCTTGTGAAAAGAAAAGAACTTAGTTCTTTCTCTGGTGGAGGATCTGCAAAGTGCACATCTCCCCATGAATTGAGAATTTAATTCTCATTGGGTTGAGATCCTGCCATGCAGATCTAAAATACAGAGGATGGACTGAGTTTAGAGAATTTAATTCTCACAAAATGATAGGAATTCAATTCCTTTGAGATAAAGTTAGGGTTTAACCCTATATTATAGGAATTTAATTCCTTCAAAATGAATAGGACTAGGGTTTAACCCTAATTGAGAATATAATTCTCTCAAACTCACAGGAATTTAATTCCCTTAAGAAAAGAAATTAGGGTTTAACCCTATTAAGAGTATAATTCTTCAGAAGAAAACAGAAAATTTAAGTCCTCTAAAGTTCAGGGTTTAACCCTATGAACAGAACTCTAAAACATGCAGAGTCACGTGCTACCACGTGACCCCTGCAAAGGCCTACAGAATAGAGCTCTGAAGTAGACACCTCACGTGTAACCACGTGACTCATGCGAAGATATATAAAAGAGAACTTTGAGGCAATGCCTCACGTGCCCCACGTGATCCCTGAAGCACATAAAGAAACAACAAAATAAAAGAGAACTCTGGGGCGCCCTCACGTGTCACCACGTGACCCCTAATGAGTATTCTAATAAACCAGAGCATGAGCCCCCATCACGTGCCCGCACGTGATGGCTTTCAGAACAGAAAGTGTTAAACACTTATCTGTAGAACAAAATAAAGAGAAGAAGGGCGCTCTCACGTGTTACCACGTGACCCCTCTTGCCTTAGTGTTTAACACTAAATTGAAATCTCTGTATCCAATGTTTAACACTGATTCTCCTTAGTGTTTAACACTAATTTGGAAAACTCTATTTGCAGTGTTTAACACTGATTTGCTTAGTGTTTAACACTAATTTGAAAACTCTTTTCCCAGTGTTCAACATTGATTATCTTTTAGTGTTTAACACTAACTTGTTAATTTTTTCCCGGTGTTCAACACTGTTGGTCTCTAGTGTTTAACACTAGCTTTAGCCCAATTGGCTAAGTTTCCAGAGGCAAAGCCTCTCCTTCAATGAATCAACAGAGGGTCAATATCCCAAACATAATTGGACTTAGCCCAAGATGGCCATAAGTCGTCAATTCAAATTCAACTGGGCCAATGGGCTCATAATATAATAATTGATCCTAGTATCCAAATTGGACTACAGATCACTTAATCTACCTTGGTTTAAGGGTACATCTCTTCACTCCTTTGATACTTATCGTTGTAATTCCTCAACGTCTTCAAAAAGGTGACGGGTCCCGATAACCACATACGTTGACACGGACTGTGGGGTCCTTAAACTCATAGACTACGACGTCCTTAACCTTGACCGTAATGTCTTAAAACTAACATCGGACTGTGGAGTCCTTAAATCCACGGACTACGACGTCCTTAACCTTGACCGTAATGTCTTAAAACTAACATCGGACCGTGGAGTCCTTAAATCCATGGACTATGACGTCCTTAACCTCGATCGGAATGTCTTAAAACTAACAACGGACTATGACGTCCTTAACCTTGACCGTAATGTCTTAAAACTAACATCGGACTGTGGAGTCCTTAAATCCACGAACTACGACGTCCTTAACCTTGACCGCAACGTCTTAAAACTAACAATAGACCGCAATGTCCTTAAACTACCTATTGACCGCAATGTCGCTAAACTAAACAACATGGCTCCCTTAATCGCTCTCTTGTCGGATCTAAACGATCTCGTTAAGTTGATCTTAGTCTAAAACTAGACTAACGCATCCTTGACAAACATTTAAGTCGATCTTAGTCTCAAACGAGGCTAACGTATCCTTAAACACAACCCCCAAACCTAAATCTAAGAAAGATACGGATTTGGACTAGTCCACGCCCTACGGGCGACGACATAACTCAGTCTCCGTATACAATCCACGAGCAACCAAACACAAAACGAACACACACGACACGAAGTGACCATCTGGAGAAGGAGAAAGTTGTTACCGCAACGCGGTAGCGTAATTAACTGCAGGGGCTTGCGCCTGCAGGGAAGAGCGTCCCCACAATCAAAAAACCCCTCAAGCGAGGGTGAATCTATCGAAGTCTGCTACATCGGACGCATCCGTTTAAACCTTCGATACACGGTGCCATAAATCAACTTGGCATCTTCGGAGAGGTATACGGATAGCACCAATTAGCATCTGCCCCGAATCTCAGGCAAGACGTCCGTCGCGCTGTCTTTCGGAGGGGAACACACCTAATCAGGGAGATCGTAAATCGCCGGGAGATCGAGGTGAAGAGAGTAGATACAGAGAATAACACTGCAGATCCATTCACAAAGGCCATTCCTCAGACGCAGTTCGAGAGGCTATTCGAGATGATAGGTCTGCGATATGCCAGCATATGGCCCTAGTGCAAGTGGGAGTTTGTTAGTGCATATGCCCTAGAGGCCATTATTGTATCATACTGGATTATATATTACTTAATGGAAGCTTAGGATATTCACAGTAGTATTGACAGTCTTGCTCAAAATGGTAGTATGCTACTTGGTTTGATTCTACTTTAATATGTGTATGTGTTTCTTTTAATATATCGCTTATACATATTAGTAGAGCCCTTAGAATCTTTGCTTGATTACCCAGCGTTGTGATGGCAGTCACACTAGTGGGGGCTAGGCAGTCTATAAGCGCATCCTATACAGGTCCCTAGTCGAAGGATTATCGAGACGGGGTATCGATACTCCGGAGTAGACTAGTGTATGCGCTTCTCATCCCAGCAAGGGAGATGGTCTGTCCTACAGCCATTGTACTGGAGATAGTATGCAGGTGCTCGTTAGGTTACGAGTATACCGTACAGGACTCATCGGGACTGCTGGTTGGTACTATACCTATCGTCAGATAGCAGTTCCGAGGTGACATGAGTACAGGTTAGTCCGTCGACTTGACATTGATACTTCGCCTCAAGTGTGTTCCCACTGTGCTTTGATTACTACCCTACCACGGATCAAAGGAGTCATGCAAACATGTAGTGGTTGGGTACAGTCCCAAAGCACTTGGAGGCAGCGGTGGTTAGACAGGATTCGTCTCTCCCGGTATTGGGGGTTGATATCGCGCTGTGTTTGGAGAGCCATTACGCAAAGTCCCTGGCCAGGGCAAGCGAGATTTGCCGGTAGGTGCTCCAGTAGTTTCTTAGGGTGTGATGGGCTACACTCCGACACGACTTATACCACTATTAGGGGTTTGACGTTTACCGCCCCCTAGGCTCGATATGCGATACTCTTAGATGAACAGATCGGACTGTACGGAGATTGTCACATACAGGCTCAGTAGGAGTTCAGATGAGTTTCCTCATCGACATCTACCTGGGGACCGTTACGTACAGCTAGTACCGCTTGTGGCCTGTGGTTAAACCCACTGCCAGCGTAGTATCGAGTCTTTAGAATCCCACACAGAGAGTTTCCCTGCACCGGGCAAAAGGTGTAGAAGCCATATGGTTTTACGGCAGGGGTTCGATCACTTACGCGCACTTGTGCACGCACGATGATCGGGCGGATAATACTAGTGGGCTTTGGGTTAAGCCGGATCCTAGTATTATACTAATGGATTTATTTCATCTCTTTGTATTCATATTCTTCGGAATACAGATACGGGTATGTATATACGGATGATGGGCATTCTCGTAATTTGTCGGGAAAGCTTCTAGAAGGAGATGACTCATTAGGGTTTATTTCTTTTTTGATTAAACCTAAATGAGGTGGAAGAGATGAGGTGTTGGTTTTCATTTATTGAACCATGACTCATGAGGTGATTCACCATTTGAATTAAATGAAGTATGCTTGATATTTACTAGATATTTATCAAGAGATATTTGTATGCTTCATATTATTCAAGCATGAGTAATTATTCATATCATTAACACAAACACCTTCTCTCTCCTCAAGTCTTCTTCTTCTTCCTCAAAACCCTAATAGCTCTCATGTGTTGAGAATCCTAGGGTTTAAAGAGACAAAGTACTCCATCTAAATACTCTACACCCTCTAGGACTCTAGATTGGCAAACTAGAAGCCGTAGTTATCTCAGATTCGAGATAGGAGCTCGGACTATAGACTCTCGGGTGGATCGTCCTTCACTCGAGGAGCCGTCGAGGTAGCCACGATCCGATACGATCCGTAGAGCCGAAGACGAGTGGAGGACAGCGATGAAGACCCGAAGGACTTGTATCATGAGGTATAACTTTGAATCCTAGTAGTTAAACCTCTTGTAGTTTGCCAGTAATGGTTTAGACACGATCCGTGAGCTTAAGTCCGTGTTGCGATGCTTTGATGATCGTTTTTCATATATTCCGCCTCCCCGCGAACCCGTGGGGTGCGTGACATGGACTTACACAAAGAACCCTAGATTTTTGAGAGAATGAAAAGTCCCCTAGATATTTTCATCATGTTGCTTCTTATAAGCTTACACATTTACACATAGCCTCTTGGGCTTTACAAAATGGCATTTTGCCCATCCCATGTCTCACGTGCTATTTCTTTTTGCACATAAGCCATGAGCTTTATAAAAATTTGGCTTTATGCCTATTTTGCTTACATTCATGCACAAAAAATTATATCAAAATTATTTGTTACATGATTTTTATTTTGGCATGAGGAGGCCGGCCGTGGGGCTCGACTTGGGCATGGGCCCACTTGCTTGGGCTTGGGCCCGCTTACTTGGGGTTGACCTTGACTTTGACCCGGTCAACCGGGGTGCAAATTTTGACCCCAACAAAGTGCCCTCCATCAATGAATGCTCACCGCGCATATGAGTTGTGTGCATGAAATGGATGGATCTTGAAACTGGACTCCGAGGTGGAACATCATTCCGGGGGCAGAGCGTCCATCGGGGAGCATGATTCCCGGGGATCGGAGCATCATTTCGATTTGCGGAGCATAATTCCAGGGTCGAAGTATCATTCCGATGAGTCGGAGCATAATTTCGATGATCGGAGGCATGATTCCAGGGATCGGAGCATGATTCCGATGAGCATAACTTCGGGGATCGGAGCATGATTCCGAGGATCAGAGCATCATTCCGAAGAGCGGAGCATGATTCCAGGGATCGGAGCATAATTCCAAAGGGTCGGAGCATAATTCCGATGAGCAGAGCATGATTCCAAAGGGGTCGGAGCGTAATTCCGACGGGCGGCAGACATTCTGACCGAAGCATAATTTCGATGCAGAGGTTGATTCCCAGGCGAAGTATAATTCCGACAGGGAAGGAAGATACACCGAGGCAAACCTTGATTTTGACGCGGAGTACACTCGGAGACGAAGCATGATTCCGGCACAGGGCTTGTTGGTCGACTTGATTCTGAGGCGGAGCATAATTCCGATGAGGAGGTCGCTGGTTGACTTGATTCCAAGGCGGAGCATAATTCCGACGAGGAGGTCGCTAGTTGACTTGTCTCCGGCACGGAGTGTCTGTGGTCGACGTTTCCCCGGCATGGAGTGTCACTGGTTTTGATATAGAGGATGATTCCCAGGCGAAGAATAATTCCGACAGGGCAGGTGGATACTTCGAGGCCAAGCATGATTTCGACACGGGGTACATTCTGAGACGAAACATAATTCTGCCGCAGAGGTTGTTGGTTTGATTTGATTTGGGTTGACATCAGCATCGCTACACTGGAATATGGTACCATAAGCGAATCATCATTTACCATGAGAGGATTTGGGGATTTTGGTTTTTGTTTGGCATCAGTATCGCTACACTGGAATATGGTACCGGGAGCGAATCATCATTTGCCATGAGAGGATTTGGGGATTTTGGTTTTTGTTTGGCATCAGTATCGCTACACTGGAATATGGTACCGGGAGCGAATCATCATTTGCATTTGCTTATTAGGAAGCGATGGCTCAGGAGACAGGTTTTAGGTCCCTATCACCTAAGACTTTTCAATTTTATGAGCCGTAAGGGTCCCATAAAAGTATTTTCTCCTACGAGTCGTAAGAATCCCATAAGTGTATTTTCTCCTTAGGAGTCGTGGGGACTCCCAAGTGTGTTGCTCCTTTGTGAGTCGTAAGGATCTCACGCGGGAATTTTCTTCTCACAAAGTTGAGAGGACCTTGAGAGTGCATTTCATCCCTTTTTCACGAGTTTGCGCCCTTTCGGGTTTTCACAAACTCGCCGGTAGTCCTGCTGTTTTTACTCACGGAGCCCTTTAGGGTTTTCATCCGTGCCCATTTTGCTTGTGGACATACCCTTTTTTTTAAATCTTCATCGCCGGTAGGAGTTTGAATGTGGTCTCGCCGATAGGACTTAGGAGAGATTGTGATCGTTTTACACCCGTGGACTGTATACGGTTTTGCAGGATGTATGATCCAGACCGTAGGGCCAGAAAATTTCAGGACTTTGTTGGCGTCTGCATCGCTGCACTGGAATATGGTACCAGGAGCGACTCATCATTCGCCGTTGGGGTATGGGATTTGGAATTTGGTTGGCGTCTGCATCGCTGCACTGGAATATGGTACCAGGAGCGACTCATCATTCGCCACTTGGGGATTTGGATTTTGGTTTGCGTCTGCTCGCTGCACTGGAATATGGTACCAGGAGCGACTCATCATTCGCCATTGCCTATTGGGAAGCGATGGCTTAGGAGACATGTTTAGATCCCTATCATCTAAGGCTTTTCAATTTTTATGAGCCGTAAGGGTCTCATAAAGCATTTTCTCCCTACGAGTCGTAAGGAACCCATTGGTGTGTTTTTTCCTTAGGAGTCATGGGGACTCCTAAGTGTGTTTTTCCTTTGTGAGTCGTAAGGATCCCACGAAGGTGTTTTCTTACGAGTCGAGAGGAACTCGTAAGGTTTGTTCTCCTCATGCATCATGAGGACACATGAGTGGGTCTTTCCAAATGGAGCATAATTCCGAGGGCAGAGACCGGCTGCTGGACTGGTGATTGCAGTGGGATATGGGTATGATGAGAATTATTTGAGCCCATGGATTGTATACGGTAGTCAACTTGGGGACCAACCGTAGGGCTGGGAGAATTTAAGGACTTTGTTGGCGTCTGCATCGCTGCATTAGAATATGGTACCAGGAGCGACTCATCATTCGCCGTTGGGACATTCAGAGTTTGGGTGGCGTCTATATCGCTGCACTGGAATATGGTACCAGGAGCGATCCATCATTCGCCGTTTTTCTTTAACCGCGATTGCTCTATTATTTCAGCTTTTCTTATCGCGAAGGTCGCGATTGCCCTATCATTTCGGTTATTTATTCGCGGTTGCCCCATCATTTCGGCTTTTTTTTCATCTTTATTTTTACTCGCTGATTTTTATTGCGGGTTGCCCCATCATTTCGTATTTTTATATTTTTTTTGTTTTTTTTGTTTTTGTTTTATTTGCATATTTTTACATCCCCGGTTTAACGACTTAGAGGTCGATTATTCCCAGTTTAATGACATGGTGGTCAGTTCTTTTTAGAGAAAGACAGATGTTTGAGAGAATGAGATTCCCGAAGGACTTCGGTCTGCGTTTGTATGAAATTGGCGGTCGTAGCTTAACTGTTCGTTAACACGCCTTTGGACAGTTCTATCTCTCCTGCCTTGTATTGCTTTTTGATCCAATCTTTGAAGAAGAAGCAGTCCTCAATGTCAAAACCTACCACTCTGTGATAGGGGCAGTATTTGGGGTCGTCGGTCATATTCGCTTCCTGCGGTCTTTTTGACTCTGGCAGTTGTAGACCGTTCCTCATGGCGTCTTTGAATATTTTACGGATTTTGTCCCTTCTTAAGGAATAGACCTTATCCGGCTTCTCTTTCAGTGGAGATTCTCCTCCCTCTCCGAACACTGGCTTCCGAGGCTGGTTGGCATTAGGCCCGCTCATCCCTAGCTTATTTCGGTTAGCCGAAGTGTTGAAAGATTCAGAATCATCGATGTTTCCGCCTTTGCGATTTTCGTCTTTTCGGTTTCTCTAGGACCTATTGTTATTTTGGGAATCCGAAAAGGACTCCTGCTTTGAGCGCTCCAGCATCTGAACTTTCCTGGTCAGCTCTTGGAATGTTTTGAGACCCGCGGTGCATAGAAACGGGGCCATCCAATTGTTGAGATTTCCGATAAGGAGACTGACAGATTGGTCCTACTCTATCGGCGGTTCACATTTGACGGAGAGATTGCGCCATCGGGTTATAAAATTCGTGCTACTTTCGTTGTTCTTTGGCTTGGTCCTTACGAGGTCGGCAATGGTGATCTTATTGCTGACACTCATGAACCTTTGTCGGAACAAAGATTCCATTTGGACGAAAGTAGTAACGGAGCCATCCGGTATGCTCGCGTACCAGTCGAAAGCGACATCGGTCAGGATATTAACGAAACGACGAAGGAAAAGCGCATCATTACCCCCAGTATTCACGCATGAGGCTTTAAAGTGGGCGATGTGCTGATTCGCATTTCCCGTCCCATCGAATCTTCCGAATTTAGGGATGACATAGCCGCTGGGAAATTCTACCAGATCATACCGAGCAGGATATGGTCTCCCGCTACTGCTAACATCTTTTTGCGTTTCAGCTTCAGCTACCAATGTTTTGACTTTGTTGGCAACCAAATCCATGATTTGATCTTGAGTTAGCGGGCTACTGTCATCGGTAGCCAAGACATTTCCCGAGATAGGATGCGACCGACTTTCATGCGGTCCGCCCACCTTTGGATTTGAGGGAATAGGCATCGGCTGCCTTGGGACACCGTTTCCCGGTTCATGAGCAGAGCCCTGAGCTTGATTGGGCGGCTGAGAGGCAAGTCGGGCCGTGATCTGCAAGACGACATTCGTCAAGTCGCCAATTTTGGAGTAAAGTTTGTCCGTCTCTTTATCTTTACTTCTGAGCTGTTTTCGGAGCTCTTGGAGTAGTTGCTGCTCTGCGTTCTTGGGATGGAAGATTGGCCCCTCTTCGCTTTCCGAGCCCTGTTGGAGATAGTGCCCTCAGAGTCAATTATTGGATCACAGGCACGTGATTGCAATGATTGAGGGAGGACCTATCCCGGTACGACAGTCTTACTCGAGATGATAGTTTGCTATCTGGTTTACCTTTATCATCGTGTACTGCTTTAGGTGACCTGACAGGTCGCTATTGCACGTTGATAGAGCCCCTAGGATTCTTGCTTGACGACCAGCAGTATGAGGGCGATCATATACGTGAGAGCTGGGGTCTACAAGCATATCCTTAAAAGGTCCCTAGTCGTGGGAGTTTCGAGACAGGGCATCGATTCTCCAGAGTAGACTAGTGTATACAGTCGAGACCCCGACGAGGGGCGGTGGCCGGTCTCACAGGCCACTGGTGTCAGTTGGTTCACCTAAGATGTATACAGGTGCTCATTGGGTTATGAGTACACCGGACAGGACTCGCCGGGAACATGCTAGTTGGTCTTATACCTGACGTCAGATAGCAGTTCCCAGGTGACATGTGTACAGGATAGTTCATCGACCTGGGGATCGTCATTTGTCTCGTGTGAGTTCCCACTGTACTTTGATTACTACCCTACCACGGCTCAAAGGAGTCGTGCAAACAGGTTTTAGTTGGGTACAGTCCCGAGCCACATGGAGGCAGTGAGCGGATCTTCGGGGGTTTCGTCTCTCCCGGTATTGGGGGTGAGGTCGCGCTGTGTCTAGGAGAGCCATTACACGAAGTCCTTGGCCAAGGCAGGAGATTTACTGGTAGGTATTCCAGTAGTATCTCAGGGTGTTCTGGGCTACACTCCGACACGACTTGTACCGCTTTTGGGGGTCTGACTTTTACCCACCCCCTAGGCCCGACATGCGATGCTCATAGACGAACGGACCGGACTGTACGGATATTGTCACTGACAGGCTCAGTAGGGTGTCAGGATGAGTTCGCTCATCGACGTCCCTTTTGGTCAATAGCTGGTGGCCTGTCACGTATTGGCTTATACCTCTGACGTGCTAGTGGTTAAATCCACAGCCATAGTATTGACGAGTCTTTAGAGTCCACCACACTTTCAGTTACTCAGCTTTCGGGCGAAACGCTGTAGTGGCCGTATGGGTATATGGCAGGGTTCGATCAGATACGTGCGGTATTGCACGGATCAGGATCGGACGGATATTACTAGCCGGCTTTAGTTTAAGCCGGATCCTAGTTTAGTACAGTGTAGATTTTGTCTCATTGCATTTGTATCCGGACGGAATACAGATGTGGGTGTGTATGCACAGTATGGGGTTTTCCTGTAATTTATTACGGGACCAGTTTTCTGGAGTTGCCAGTTTGCATTCCGTTCCGGCCGGTTTTCCTTTGTTCTTTCCCGGCCGGACTTTTCCGAAGGAGGGTGTTATTTGCAAGTTTGCAAATAACACATTGTGGAGGATTTATTTGCAAGATGATTTATTATGATAGCATCTTTTTGATTCCATTCTCTTCACTTGCTTTTTGTTGATAAGAAAGGATTAGATGTGATTAGAGTTTGATGTGAGATGGTTATGATTATGTTTTGGATGTGGTCACCTCTTATGCTCCTACCATCACCTCCCTTCATGCTTCATAATCTTTCCACCACCATTTTCTAAGGATGAGAGTTTTCATAAGAAAAAGAGAGAAGAAGAGAAGAAGAAGAAGAGAGCTTCATTCTAGAGAGTTTCTTTCTTGATCTCATTTTCATGCTAGAAAAATGCAAGCACCATTTTTCTAATCCTTGTTTCCTCCATCATCCTCAATGGAAACAACATAACCCCAAAGAGACAAGCATCTTCTACACTACATTCTACAGCATATCTTGAGCATGTCGAGTTGCCGGGTTCATGCCCGAGTTGCCTCGGTATTGAGGCGGGAGCCCGTAAAAGACGCAGGCGATGTGGTGCCCTTCCGGCGAGGAGGCGACGATGTGGAGGCAAGACTTTCCGCGGGAGATCGGGACGATGACGAGAAGACCGGAGGACTCGGATCTCTCGGTATACTTCTCTTCCCTTTCTTGTTAGTAGCTTAGACTTGTTAATGGTTACGATCCGGGTGTTTAGTGCGCGGTGGTGCCGGTTTGCTAAGTCCGCAAAAATTAAAGTTTATCACCGTTTCCGTATTTGGCCGTCGGATTGACGGCCGGGGCGCCGCCGTGCACTTACAGTGGTATCAGAGCCTCGCCATTAATTTCGTCTAGCTTCGTTTGATGTGTTTTTCAGTTCCGATCGACCAAAATTCCAAAAACCGTATTTTTCCTTCACATCAGTTTCTGTTGAAATTTTTTGAAGTCTAAAAATTTTTCAGGTTGTAAAATATTGATGTACTGGAAAATCTAAGAGCTCTGTAAAAATTCGACGAAGTAACTCCACAGTGGGAGCGCGGAACCGCCGCGAAAACCCCCTTCCCGCCGCCCTTCCGCCGCACACTGTGGAGATCACTTCACCAATTTTTTTCAGAGGCCCTCTGGGCTTATAATATGGGTTTTGGAATATTAAAATTGGGCCCAGGATTTCTGTGAGTGCTACAGTTTTGCTTGGGGGCCCACTTGTTAATTTTTGATCGATCGGATATTTTAAACACATTTTTCACAGTATTTACATTATATCTGCGACCGTGAATGTCACTCGATCGGTAAATCCCGTCTAACTGCTATAGCCCGGTTAGACGGATTTGCGAACGTGACTTTCACGTTGATGTTCTATGTTTATGCTGTGATGTTGCGGATCGGTCGGTGGGGATAGCCTGGATGCAATGCTAGTACAGTGCGGTTGTATTATGTACATTTGATATTGCGGGGCGAGCGTCCGACATGTGGACTGCCGTCACTGCCTGTTTGTATTATTCTTTTGGGGCACGACCAGGTTGCGGTCGATGTACCCGTTGTATGTATATTTTACTTTCTGTACTAGGATTACCCCGCGGAGGGGTGCACGGATAGCCGGGTTCTAGAAGGCAACAAGCCCGCATCTCATGGCATTGGGACGGAGGGGGCTTCACTCCAGGATTGGCTGGCTATTCGCCGCACTCGTAGGGGGTATAGGTTTTCATTGCACAGGCTATCCACACGACCAGGGGAACGTCGGGTTTCAGTAGTGGCTCTGTGAAACCCGGGGATCCCAGATATCTGTATTGTTCTGTGATGCTGTACATTTCTGTGATGTTGCATTTTATTCACGCCTTGAGCGAAATACTATATATTGGTATATATATTAGTAGATGTTGTATATGTTTTTCATCCGCGCTAGTCCAGTCCCCGCTCTGCCGTTAGTTAGCTAACCTAACGGGTGATGACGGGACCCAGTGGCGAATGCGGATGGCATATACGTACGTCAGTATATTTTCGTTCTTTGTGGTGTGATCAATTGATGGGACTGCATTGATTCGGATCAATGCAAGTTAAACAAACCTAATCTGATGTTGTTGGAACACTTTTCAAAAAGCTGTTATTGCAAGGACGTTCACTTTTGTTTTGCGTCGTGGTATTCATTTGGAATATCCTGCTCCTCAGTCGACGAGGCAAGGGCCGAGATCCCTTCACCGGGAGTGACCCCTTAGACAGAAGTTTGCGTCAGGGCATTAACTTCACTATAGCCGATTACTTTTGCTTTGCACAGTGATATTCTGTTATGAATATCCAGCACCCCATTCTACGGGGAAAGAGCCGAGATCCCTTCACCGGGAGTGACCTCTTTAGTAAAGGTTTTCGTCACTATATTTTCTAAAAAGCTATCCGTTCCTTCAACGATATCAAGTTCATTACGTTAAAGGTTTTCGCCAGAAACCATTCATAGCCCTCCGTCGTTTCATATGGGTAGTCAATAGTATTCAAGCTGTGTTTGTTGGCCTTAGTCAAGGCACAGTGTTTGGTAGCTATTGGGTATTCATATGTTGCATAGATAGATGCGTTGGTTTGGGACAGTCGTATAGCCTTGTTGGCCCTAGTCAAGGGCTTGTACGGGTGGGTTCAAATCAACCTGGACAATGACGGGTAGAACTTGACATGTGACTTATGATTTGTTGGCCTTAGTCAAGGTCATAAGAGCATGGGGTAAAAATCCACATCGGGAGTTTCAAAAGAACTGAAACTTGCCAGACATGCGCATACCTTCTGGAGTGTGATGACGTGAGCGGATTACGTCACGTTATCATGCGATGAGAGTTGGATCCCGATTCCCACTGATGAGTTAGTTTACTTCTCGGGTATCCCCGACTAATTCTTCTTTCAGGTTTGGAGGAGAATTTGAGGTACAGTGGGAGGTTTCCAGATTAGATAAAGGGATAACCGTTCTGATCTAGGTTAGAGTGTACGCTGAGTGTTTCTTTTCTCTCTCTCTCTGGCAGCGACCATTGACCCGACCCTAAGACTATGACTCAGTGACCAAGTTGACCGAACCTTCTTAACACTGGCTTTTGGATTGTCAGAGTTGCAGACCTCATTGCCACTCCTACTTTTACCCTTTTCTCCAGGACACCCCGTATTACTGCGAACGTCCACTTCCATTGGACAAAGCCATCGTATGGTTAGATACGAACTCGAAGGAATTCGAGGATGGTTTCCGGTTCTGGAGAAAACGGATAGTATTATTCAGTTGTCTTTTCCTTTTTACCTTCTCTCAGGTTGCGAGTACTCCTTAGTTTAGGAGATAGTACACCTATTACGCAAATTGGATAGTCTTCTTCCAAACTTTAGGCTGGTGCCGAACAGTGTGGAATGAAGAAGACCAATTAGCCTAAACGGTGTGCAGAAGGTATTAAGATTAAAACAAAGCAAGGGATTAGTAAGAGGGCAAAGTAAATTGCGACTGGTATTCACGACCAAACCAAGTATTTCTTCGCCAATCCTAAATCACCTTTGTATTTCTCCAGGACACTCCGTATCACTACGAAGATCCACAGTTTATTTGGATACTCCATCGTATGGTTATATACGAACTCGAAAGGAACTTGTTTCAGTTCGGGGATGGATTCTGGTTCAGGAGAAATAGGAATAAGGTTTATTCAGGTGTCTTTTATCCTCACCTTCTCTCGCATTGCGAATGCTCCTAGGATTAGGACAGTACACCCTTTATGCTTATTGGATAGTCTTCTTCCAAACCATAGGCTGGTGCCGAACGGTAGGGAAGGAAGAAAACCATTTGGCCTAAGGGGTGTACAGAAGGTAACGACTAAAGACATATAAAGGGATTTGGAGAGGTGGCAAAGAATTATACGGTTATAGTTGTGAATCTGGATAATGGTAGAGGCATTACTAGGAATACCGGGATCCCCAACGAAACATTTCAATGTTTCAGTTTCACTGTGTACTGTTAAAAGAAAACCGATTTCCCGATTAGACACTTGCTCCAGGGTATGTATTTACCAGGTTTGATTCTCACATCTGTATGGTTTTACAGATGATGAGAGGGAGTAAGTTATTGGGAATTGGGTGATCATCCTCATTATATCGGGATTCGTTGTAATCGGTGATATTTGAGGAGATCACCTGGGCTGTTTGCCGGTCGGCAAATATTTGGTTTTGAATATCCGCTGTTGTGCACCAATTTCAAATTGATATATCTGTACGTCTATTTTCATAGAGTGAGATATACATTTTGATATTATGTCGATGACATTTACCTAAATCAGTGGATGGTTAGGTAAGGAGCATTAAACAGCGGTGTAATTCTTCTTAACCATAAGTACAGTATTCAACCTACGACACACAGTGAAAGAGTTGTAAGACTCGGCGGACTTATACAGAGTATTGTATGTTGTCCAGTGTCCATTAGGACAGAGGGGTTGGTCCTCATACTATATTCTGTTTACTTTTAACTTCTCTAGTTCTTAGACATGTGTTTCGTAGAAACACAGGGTCTAAGTTTTGAGGAGTTATAGGTATTTGAATAGAGTAGAGAACCAAGTGTAGCAAGTATCGGGATTCTTCAAAGTGATCGAAGATGTAGATACTTGTGTATGGTATTCAGTTGATGGTAAAGATAAAGAGAAATTGCTTCTCTTTTCAGGTTACTCATAATTGGAAGCATTCCTAAGTTGAGTAACGCTGATCGGCCTCCATCCATTTAGTTGACATGCACTGGAGATAGCTGCATGATTTGAATCTGGTTCAATTAATTCAGTGCCTCTGGTTCTATATTGGATATAGAACAGTTCATATCTTAACGTTGTTAAGGTACGGGGAGTTGTCCGGCTTATGATTAAAACCAGACACTGGACAGCTCAAGGCACGTTTCTGTAATGGCTGTTTGTGGGTTGACCCAGGCTATGACGAGGGTTGATTTTCTACCATCTGGCAGATCAATAGAAATATTATTCTGGACTCGCCACAATTTTATTAAAAATGGATTTTTTCAAAAACAGTAGTGGGAGTATGGTAGAACTGGAAGTGATTCCAGAACCGCAAACGATTACTGAAGATTTGATAAGGAACCTAAAGATTCAATCTGATTTGACATTCCATTGGCCACCCCGCAGATAAGGTGGGTAACTTCAGGCACCCGAGAGGTACTCCGGTAGCCTCAAGGACGGTGACAGGGAAGTTCTTGTTTACCCACACTAGCCATTGTTGTTGTTCCAGGCTGCGAGACCCGGCAGGAGGATGAGTATAGCGTCGTTCTAAACTAGCTTTAGAAGTGCACGTCTATATGACTCTGCCAGAGGGTTGTCGTAGTCAGTGGGAGCAGCGGAAGCATTGGTGGATATCAGGCTCATGTCTATTTATAGACTAAAGCAGATGTAGCGGAGATAGATCATCTATTTCTGATGTGACAGTCATAGGTTTGACTTCATCAGAATAGGGGATGGATCTGTTGAGAAGGTAGTAGGGTGTGATATCCTGGTATTTGGATGACATACACAGAGTAGGAAGTGATATTCCTATACTACGATCGGTTATACTTTGGTCGTCACACAGTGTTTTCTCCACAAGGGACTTGGACATTATATCAGACATTCTGGTTACTAGATCTATGGTTTTAGATCTAGATTTGGGTGGTTTCCTAATCTGGGTACCTTGACAGCATTCTATGAGTATTTAGAATGGACGACTCCTGGCACGGTAGTACACCTGCAGGTAATGGAGTCACCCTCTCTAAAGGTGTCTTACAGACTAAAAAGGAGAGGGATACGCATGATCGACAGGTCACTTGCTTAGGCAATTGAGTCAATCATGAGATGTCAAGTACCACACCAGATGTTGTTGTTGCACTAGATGCAATAAGTTGATATTGATCCAATCCTGGAGGAACAGTCGGAAGCAGTTTTAGAACATAAGTGAATGTTCTAGGGATATGATAATGGCTGCCTCCTTTAGGAGACAATTATCATTCCAGGCTTCCAAGGTGACATGGATGGCAGAGTGGCTGTCAGAGTTATAGTTCTCCCTCTGACGAGGGGCAGTATTTTGGACAGGTGATCCAAGGCAATACTGAGGGAAGCATGGCGCTGGGTACTGATTAAGTTCAGTTATCGATACAGTCTAAGAAGTTTGGATTTGGAGTTCATTTATGAACTAGGTCCCATCAGATATCCAGACATACTCTTAGACAGGTATTGCTCATTTCGGGAGATGGCTTTCTCTGCGAACTTGAGATATAGAGAGACATAGAAAGAAACATCAGAGCGGTTCCACTCGCTGAGGCTATTCCTCGAACGCAATAGTCTCGCAAACGAGCTTTGTGAGACTGACTAGTAGAGGAGTTGGGTGTTCGGTATCACACGGGCTGTGAGTATGCGACATCGCAATAATTAGCCTTGAGTGCAAGTGGGAGATTGTTGGAGATAGTGCCCTCAGAGTCAATTATTGGATCACAGGCACGTGATTGCAATGATTGAGGGAGGACCTATCCCGGTACGACAGTCTTACTCGAGATGATAGTTTGCTATCTGGTTTACCTTTATCATCGTGTACTGCTTTAGGTGACCTGACAGGTCGCTATTGCACGTTGATAGAGCCCCTAGGATTCTTGCTTGACGACCAGCAGTATGAGGGCGATCATATACGTGAGAGCTGGGGTCTACAAGCATATCCTTAAAAGGTCCCTAGTCGTGGGAGTTTCGAGACAGGGCATCGATTCTCCAGAGTAGACTAGTGTATACAGTCGAGACCCCGACGAGGGGCGGTGGCCGGTCTCACAGGCCACTGGTGTCAGTTGGTTCACCTAAGATGTATACAGGTGCTCATTGGGTTATGAGTACACCGGACAGGACTCGCCGGGAACATGCTAGTTGGTCTTATACCTGACGTCAGATAGCAGTTCCCAGGTGACATGTGTACAGGATAGTTCATCGACCTGGGGATCGTCATTTGTCTCGTATGAGTTCCCACTGTACTTTGATTACTACCCTACCACGGCTCAAAGGAGTCGTGCAAACAGGTTTTAGTTGGGTACAGTCCCGAGCCACATGGAGGCAGTGAGCGGATCTTCGGGGGTTTCGTCTCTCCCGGTATTGGGGGTGAGGTCGCGCTGTGTCTAGGAGAGCCATTACACGAAGTCCTTGGCCAAGGCAGGAGATTTACTGGTAGGTATTCCAGTAGTATCTCAGGGTGTTCTGGGCTACACTCCGACACGACTTGTACCGCTTTTGGGGGTCTGACTTTTACCCACCCCCTAGGCCCGACATGCGATGCTCATAGACGAACGGACCGGACTGTACGGATATTGTCACTGACAGGCTCAGTAGGGTGTCAGGATGAGTTCGCTCATCGACGTCCCTTTTGGTCAATAGCTGGTGGCCCGTCACGTATTGGCTTATACCTCTGACGTGCTAGTGGTTAAATCCACAGCCATAGTATTGACGAGTCTTTAGAGTCCACCACACTTTCAGTTACTCAGCTTTCGGGCGAAACGCTGTAGTGGCCGTATGGGTATATGGCAGGGTTCGATCAGATACGTGCGGTATTGCACGGATCAGGATCGGACGGATATTACTAGCCGGCTTTAGTTTAAGCCGGATCCTAGTTTAGTACAGTGTAGATTTTGTCTCATTGCATTTGTATCCGGACGGAATACAGATGCGGGTGTGTATGCACAGTATGGGGTTTTCCTGTAATTTATTACGGGACCAGTTTTCTGGAGTTGCCAGTTTGCATTCCGTTCCGGCCGGTTTTCCTTTGTTCTTTCCCGGCCGGACTTTTCCGAAGGAGGGTGTTATTTGCAAGTTTGCAAATAACACATTGTGGAGGATTTATTTGCAAGATGATTTATTATGATAGCATCTTTTTGATTCCATTCTCTTCACTTGCTTTTTGTTGATAAGAAAGGATTAGATGTGATTAGAGTTTGATGTGAGATGGTTATGATTATGTTTTGGATGTGGTCACCTCTTATGCTCCTACCATCACCTCCCTTCATGCTTCATAATCTTTCCACCACCATTTTCTAAGGATGAGAGTTTTCATAAGAAAAAGAGAGAAGAAGAGAAGAAGAAGAAGAGAGCTTCATTCTAGAGAGTTTCTTTCTTGATCTCATTTTCATGCTAGAAAAATGCAAGCACCATTTTTCTAATCCTTGTTTCCTCCATCATCCTCAATGGAAACAACATAACCCCAAAGAGACAAGCATCTTCTACACTACATTCTACAGCATATCTTGAGCATGTCGAGTTGCCGGGTTCATGCCCGAGTTGCCTCGGTATTGAGGCGGGAGCCCGTAAAAGACGCAGGCGATGTGGTGCCCTTCCGGCGAGGAGGCGACGATGTGGAGGCAAGACTTTCCGCGGGAGATCGGGACGATGACGAGAAGACCGGAGGACTCGGATCTCTCGGTATACTTCTCTTCCCTTTCTTGTTAGTAGCTTAGACTTGTTAATGGTTACGATCCGGGTGTTTAGTGCGCGGTGGTGCCGGTTTGCTAAGTCCGCAAAAATTAAAGTTTATCACCGTTTCCGCATTTGGCCGTCGGATTGACGGCCGGGGCGCCGCCGTGCACTTACAAGCCCGACTCCTCATGAACCGAGAGCTCTCTCTGCTTATCAACCTCACTAGAAGGGTCTTCATTACTTTCAAGAGTAGGCCGGTCTTGGAATGTGGCAGCCATATTCACACCAGATTGGGTTTGAGATGTGGTGGCCCCATCCTTGCTGCAAAGGTTGTCGCCAGGACGCGTGCCCACCATGTAGACTGCGTGGATAACACATTCAGCCATCCTTTCATCACTGACAGCTGGTTTCGCGGAACGGTTCGGGCTTTGGAAATTCATAAATTTTAACATGACCAGAGCCCTAGCCCTTTTGTTGGCTCCCTGCCTCAACTTCTCTGCCTTGAGCGCTTGGCAGGCTTTGGCTCTTCGGGAAGCCGCCATAGGCTGAGTGATGGGGAGGCTTGAGAAGACATCCGCCTGTGTGTCCGTCGAAGGCATCGCCTGGGCTTGCCTACGACGTCTGGCAACTTCTTTTGTTCTGACGGCTTTGCCCCCAGCTAGGGCCATGGAGAGCCGTTTGAACACCGACTCGCGTTTAGGTTGGGGCGCCCTCGAGATCACCACATTTGGCCTTTTGCCTTTCGAGGTCGGTTTGTCGGTTACCGGAGCTTGAAGAGCAGGGACGACGTTAGCTGGCACGAACAGAATAGAACCAAATGGTAGCAGTGGCTCCTCCCACTGTCGCCCGAGACTGGCCGGAAGGACCGTCCTGGAGTCCATCTTCATCGTGTATGAGATGGGAGCCGTGTTGAGAGCTGAGCCGGTCCTTGGAGACAAGGTTGAGGCTTCATCGCTTGAAGTCCTGCATGAAAGAGCATTATTTTAGTATAAATATCGATATGTATATTGATTGAGTTTGCATGAATGCTTAACCCGAAATATGGGAGGATAGATAGGTCCCACCGAGCGTGCCAGAATCTATAGGGTGTGTTCCCCTCCGAATGGCGGCCGAGACGGACGGTCTTGCCTGAGATTCGGGGCAGATGCTAATTGGTGCTATCCGTCCACCTCTCCGAAGATGCCAAGTTTATTTATGGCACCATGTATCGAAGGTTTAAACGGATGCGGCCGATGTAGAAGACTTCGTCAGATTCCCCCTCGTTGAGGGGTTTTTGATTGTGGGGACGCTCTTCCCTGCAGGCGCAAGCCCCTGCAGTTAATTACGCTACCGCATCGCGGTAACAACTTTCTCCTTCTCCAGCTGGTCACTACGTGTCGTGGGTGTTTGTTTTGTTTGTGCTTGCCCGTGGATTGTGTACGGAGACAAATTTATGTTGTCGCCCGTAGGACGTGGATTAATCCAAATCCGTATTTTCTTAGATTTGGGTTTAGGGTTTGGTTTAAGGACACGTTAGCCATATTTGAGGCTAAGATCAACTTAAACGTTTGTTAAGGATACGTTAGTCCAATTTGAGACTAAGATCAGCTTAACAGGATCGTTTAGATCCGACAAAAGAGCATTTGGGCTCTATTGTTCCAGTTTAGGGACATAGTGGTCCATTGCATGTATGGCCATCGGGGCCCGTCACCTCTCTGACGACGTTGAAGGATTACAACGACAGATATCAGAGGAGTTCAGAGATGTACCCTTGAACCAAAGTTGGTTGGGAGACCTGTAGTCCAATTTGGGACTAAAGTCTGTTTGAGGGTTTAAGGATACGTTAGCCGTATTTGAGGCTAAGATCAACTTGAACATTTGTTAAGGATACGTTAGTCCAGTTTTGAGACTAAGATCAACTTAACGGGATCGTTTAGATCCGACAAAAGAGCGTTTGGGCTCTATTGTTCCAGTTTAGGGACATGGTGGTCCATTTCCAGTTTAGGGACATGGTGGTCCATTGCCAGTTTAGGGACATGGTGGTCCATTGGTAGTTTAAGGACATTACGGTCCATAGGTAGTTTAAGGACGCATAAGTCCATGGGTTTAAGGACCCCACAGTCCATATGGGTGTGTTTAAGGACGCATTAGTCCGTTAGTTTAAGGACGCATAAGTCCGCGGGTTTAAGGACCCCACAGTCCGTATCTTGGTTTAAGGACGCATAAGTCCATGAGTTTAAGGACCCCACAGTCCGTGTTGATGTGTGGTTGTCGGGACCCGTCACCTCTCTGAAGACGTTGAAGGATTACAACGACAAATATCAGAAGAGTTCAGAGATGTACCCTTGAACCAATGAGTTGGTTGAAAGAGCAGATGTGCTCAGTTCAAGATGATTTGAGAACTTATGTCCAGTTTGGGCTAAGTCCAATTATGTTTGAAATATTGGCCCTTTGTTGGCTCATTGAAGGAGAGGCTTTGCCTCTAGAAACTTAGCCAATTGGGCTAAAGCTAGTGTTAAAAACTAAAGACCAATATTGTTGAACACTGGAATTAAGATTAGCAAGTTAGTGTTTAACACTAAAAGATAATCAGTGTTAAACACCAGCAACAGGGGGTTCAAATTAGTGTTAAACACTAAGGCAAATCAGTGTTAAACACTAAGGCAAATCAGTGTTAAACACTGGTAGCATAGATTTCAAATTAGTGTTAAACACTAAAGCAAATCAGTGTTAAACACCGGGAACAGAGTTTTCACATTAGTGTTGATCACTAAGAAAATCAGTGTTAAACACTGCAAATAGAGTTTTCCAAATTAGTGTTAAACACTAAAAAAATCAGTGTTAAACACCGCAGATAGAGTTTTCCAATTAGTGTTAAACACTAAGGAGGGAGGGGTCACGTGCGGACACGTGAGAGCGCCCTGATTTCCCTTATTTTATTCTGCAGGTAAGTGTTTAACACTTTTAATTCTGACGGCCATCACGTGTGAGCACGTGATGGAGGCCCCCGCTCTGGTCTGTTAGAATGCTCATCAGGGGTCACGTGGTGACACGTGAGGGCGCCCTAAATATGAAGCCAGATCTCCTTTGTTTTATCCTCAAATCCGCGAATAAGTGTAAAACACTTTTCATCTTTATTTTAAAGCATCACGTATTGGCACGTGATGGGGGTTTATACATTGATAATTACAGCACTTGCTGAGGGGTCACGTGGGGACACGTGAGAGCGCCCAAAGCTTCTTTTCTTTTGTTTTGCCATTAAGTGTTAAACACTTTCATTTTTATTTTAGAGCATCACGTGTTGGCACGTGATGGGGATCTGTGCGCCAATTGTTAAAGCATTTGCTGAGGGGTCACGCGATAACACGTGAGAGCGCCCAAAACTTTCATTTCCTTTGCTTTTTCTTTCTGCGTTTTGGGAGTCACGTGGGAGCACGTGAGGCATTGCCTCAGTGATTTTTCCTTCTCCTTTCTGGGAATCTTTCTAGGGGTCACGTGGGGACACGCGACCCTAGTTCTTTTCATGAACAGAGATTTTTTAAGAATTGAATTCTCTGTAGGGTTAAACCATAATTTTGTTTTGGAGGAATTAAATTCCTATTGTGAAAGAATTAAATTCTTATTTAGGATAAAACCCTGATTTCTTTTCAAAGGAATTAAATTCCCAGATATGTGAAAGAATTAAATTCTTGATTAGGGTTAAACCCTAGTTTCATTTTAGGAGGAATTAAATTCCTGTGAGTTTGGGAGAATTAAATTCTCAAAACTCAATTCCTCCTCTGTGTTTTAGATCTGCATGGCAGGATCTCAACCCAATGAGAATTAAATTCTCAATTTATGGGGAGATGTGCACTTTGCAGATCCTCAACCAGAGAAAGAACTAAGTTCTTTTCTTTATATAAGAGTTAAACTCTTTTGAGAATTAAATTCTCTTTTTAAGCCTCTCTTTTCTTACCTAGGGTTTTTCTTTTGCAGAGAATTAAATTCTCCTCTCTTTGCTTTTTTTTTCTCTTGAGAATTAAATTCTCCTCCCTCTGTTTTTCTCTCAAAAAAGTAGATCCATTCTCTTCTTTTCTTGGTTCCTATTTATAGGAGAAGGAAGAGAATCAATTTGTTTAGCAAATCTCTCATTGAAAAATTTGATTTGATTTCATGAGAGATTTGATTTACTTTCATCATTAATATGATCCTTTAGATCATTCAGTGAATTTTATTCACCGTTGGATTTTAAATCCAAAAGATATTCTGTTTGTTATTTCGGTGAGATTTGGGGAGATCTTTCCTTGTCTAGGATTTTTCCATAAATTGGTGATATTTAATCACCCTTAGATCTTTAATCCAACGGTCCCCATAATCCTTTTCCATTTGGAAAGATTTAGAAGCTTTTAGAATTTAATTCTATTAACTGTAAGGTTTTCGAAACCAGTCACGTGCTGACACGTGACCCTTGGTCACGTGGGAGCACGTGGCCCCCAATTGAGTTCTTGAACGGCCGCTTGTTTATGCTTCAGTTTTAACTATCACGTGCCAACACGTGACCATTGGTCACGTGTGAGCACGTGATACCTCATTGAGGTAACTTCTGACTTTTAGAATTAAATTATATTCATTATTTTAGAGGCTTTAAAAGCCCATCACGTGTCTGCACGTGACCCATGGTGACGTGTGAGCACGTGATGCCCCATTGGGGTCTTTTCTGAGTTTTTATTATATCTTTTAACTCCTCCAGCGGGTTCTTAAAGGTCCATCACGTGTGGACACGTGATGCCTCATAACTTTTGATTCCGGATGAATTATGAGGCCCATAATATATCAAATCGAAGGGATTTTCGAGATACTTCCAATACCATCAGAATTTAATAGTTCCTCCTTCGGGAACTTATCAAAATACAGGCCGGAAGGTATTGGTTCGCATTTCCTTAAGTATATCGCTGCCATTTGATACCCTGGACTCTTTTGCGCAGAAATTTTTGGCGGGAACAAATGCCCCCACTACTTTGTCCACGTAAGTATATACGTGGGTGAAGTAGTGCAGAGTAATGCATGGCGTATGACCAGTTTCGGATTGGTATATAAAAGTAGATTCCGCAACTGGGTAATGCATTAGCTTTCAGGATCTTGATCTGAGAAGATAACGAGCGGACACAAGCGTCGTCATTTATCATTGACTCAAATCTTGACTCTTAAGAGATATAGTTCCAAACCCTTAACTCCATGAGCCGCACCCTTTTATCTCTTTATATCTTACTCTGGCGTGGAGTAGTTTATACGCTTATGAGTAAGTTCTCCATTTCAGTGGCATGCAGCTCATAGATGGTCCATCTTGACCTCTTTGCAGGGCAGTGATGGCTTAGGAGACAGGGTTAGGATCTGCCACCTAAGACTTTTCAACTTTATGAGCCGTGAGGGTCTCATAAAGACTTTTCTCCCTACGGATCGAGAGGATCTCGTAGGTGTATTTTCTCCTTAGGAGTCGTGAGGATTCCTAAGTGTGTTTCTCTTATAAGTCGTAAGGATCTTGTAAGAGAATTTTTCCCTCTTACGAGTCGAGAGGACCCGTAAGCGGTTGTTCCCCTCCTTTTCGAAATTCGACTTCGGAGAGTGAGACCCGTGGATAGTATGCAAGAGACCATTTTGGGCCGACTTGCAGGATCCCAGTGCTTAGGAAACAGGTTTTTTAATCCCTACTGCCTAAGGCTTTATCTCACAAGTCGAGACGAATCGAGAAGTTCTCGCAAAGACATCAATTTCCTTACGAGTCGAAACGAATCGAGCAGATCTCGCAAGAATATCCTAACGTCACGGTTAACCTCTGCTCTTTACGACAGAAGTCCGTTAGGGTCTGTGGTACTTAGGGTTTTGGCCGTCGTACCGTCGCATGAGCTGATGTATTCCTCGATAGGCAATCGTGCTGTTCGAGTAGCCCTGCGACTGCTGTGTCTCTGATCCCTTCGGGGGCTGGACAAGACGTCTTCAAGCAATCCTCCTTGGCAGTTTGACCGTCGGAAGAGCAAGCGCTAGGAATTTGCCATGCCGCTTTTCACTTGAGGTTAGGCTCATTTTGGACAGCCCCGATGAGTCATAACCACTCCGCGCTGGTGTGGGATGATCTCTGATAGTCTTTCAGGCTTTATATGACTTGCCGTTAAGACCCTGAAGCTAGGAATTTGGCCTTTGCTTCGTTTGCTGGCATTGCGTCCTCTGTATCGAGACGAATGTCGTGGTTGTCTCTAGGTTGCTGATGAACCGTCGAGATTTGGAACTAGGGATTTTGCCGTGGCTCCTTTTGGTGATGTTACGTCTGCTGTATTGAGACGAACGTCGAGGTGGTGACCACTCCATGTGGGATGATCTCCGGTGGTCTTTCAGGCTTTATATGACTTGCCGTTAAGACCCTGAAGCTAGGAATTTGGCCTTCGCTTCATTTGCTGGCATCGCGTCCTCTGTATCGAGATGAATGTCGCGGTTGTCTCTAGGTTGGTGGTGAACCGTCGAGGTTTGGAACCAGGGATTTTGCCGTGACTCCTTTTGGTGATGTTGCGTCTGCTGTGTCGAGACGAACGTCGAGGTGGTGACCACTCCGGGCTGGTGCGAGATGATCTCCAATTGTCTTTGAGGCTTTATATGACTTGCCGTCAAGACCCTGAAGCTAGGAATTTGGCCTTCGCTTCATTTGCTTTGGTGTGTCCGAATCCTGTTGGAGGAAGGACACTGTAGTTGACATCTCGTCTGCTGTATCGAGACGAACGTCGAGGTGGTAATCACTCTATGCTGGTGTGAGATGATCTTCGATTGTCTTTCAGGCTTTATATGACTTGCCTTCAAGACATATGAAGCTAGGAATTTGTCCTTCGCTTCGTTTGCTTTGGCGCGTCCGAATCCTGCTGGGGGAAGAACGCTGGGGTGACATTTCATCTGCTGTATCGAGATGAACGTCATGGTGGAGCTGGGATTTTGCCGCCGCTCTGCTTTGTTTTGACCGTGAGGTCTTCTGTTGACGTTGCATCTGCATCCTGATGAACCACGAAGGAACGCCATTGTTGACATTGCGTCTGCTGTATCGAGACGAATGCTGAGGTGGAGCTGGGATTTTGCCGTCACTCCGCTTTGCTGGTGTAACATCTGTGTCCTGGTGGAATGAGGAGGCACGCCGTTGTTGGTCTCCAGGCTGTAGATGTGGCCATTGAGATTTGGAACTAGGGACTTTGCCATGGTTCCGTTTCGTTGCGACTCTGAGGTCGATTGTTGACGTCACGTCTGCATCTGGCTGGAGTGAGGAGAAACGCCGTTGGTGATCTCTAGGTTGTCGATGTTGACGTCGAGACCCTGAAGCTCAGGATCTTCCTTTTGCTTCGTTTGCCGACATTGTGTCTGTAATATTGCGACAAATGTTAAGGTTGTCTCTAGATTGTCTATGAACCGTCGAGATTTGGCTTCGCTTTCTGATGGAGCCTGTTGGGAAGGTATGGTTCCCTCTTTATCTATGCCCCTGGATTGTATATAGGGATCGACGTGATTTCACCTGTAGGGCAAAAAGTTTCATTCTTTCATCATTTTTTTTATTCTTTCCGCGATGCTCTATCATTTCAGCTTTTTATATCGCGAAGATTGCGATTGCCCAATCGTTTCGGCTATTTTTCGCGGTGCCCAATCAATTCGGCTGTTTATTTTATTTTTACTCGCTGTTTTTTATTGCGAGTTGCCCAATCATTTCGGCTATTTCGTATGCATACATTTTTACTTGCTGATTCTGTTTGCAAGTTGCCCCATCATTTCGGCTATTTCGTATGCATTTTTTTTTTGGCTCGCTGATTTTTTTTTTCTCGCGGGTAGGGGATTTGGGATCTGATGCCAATCTTGGCATCAGCATCGCTACAACTGAAATATTGCCAGGAGCGAATCATCATTTGCCATGAAAGGACTTGGAATTTGATACTGGTTTAGGCATCAGTATCGCTGCAACTGGGATATTGCCAGGAGCGAATCATCATTTGCCTTGAAAGAGCTTGGAATTTGATACCGGTTTAGGCATCAGCATCGCTGCAACTGGGATATTGCCAGGAGCGAATCATCATTTGCCTCTGTCGATGTTGAACAAAGGTGGCTTAGTAAACATGGTTAAGGGTCCTGTCGGGTAAGGCTTTTGACTTCATGAGCCGTAAGGGTCTCACAAAGGTATTTCTCCCTACAAGTCGTGAGGATCTTGTAGGTGTGTTTTCTCCTTGGGAATCGTGAGGATTCCTAAGTGCATGTTCTCTTGTAAGTCGTATGGATCTTACAAAAGGGTTTTCTCCTTATAAGTCGAGAGGACTTACAAGTGTTGTTTGCTGTACAAGCATATCCCTAATCACGGATGGGACTTGTTAGGGGAAATATTTATTCGTGCCCGTGGATTGTATACAAAGGTCAGTATTGAGCCACTTGTAGGGCCGTATCGAAAGTTGTGGGGGTTGCTTAAGCACAGGTTTAGGTTTCTGTAACTTAAGACTTTCAAATCTCATGAGCCGTGAGGGTCCCATAAGAGAGTTCTCCTTACGAGTCGTGAGGATCTCGCAAGTGTAATTTCTTCCTAGGAATCGTGAGGACTCCTAAGTATGTTGCTCCCTTGTGAGTCGTAAGGATCTCACGCAGGTGGTTTCTCCTTACAAGATCGTGAGGACCCTGCAAGTGTCCTTTAACGAGGTTGCGTCCTTTCGGGTTTTCACAAACACTCGCCGGTAGTCCTGCTGTTTTTACTCACGGAGCCCTTTCGGGTTTTCATCCGTGCCCCTTTTGCTTATGGACATACCGTTTTTTTTTGTTTTTTTTTTTATTCTTTTTCTCTCTTTTTTTTTTACAAGGTCGCGCCCTTTTGGATTTTCACGAACACTTGCCGGTAGCCCTGCTGTTTTTACTCACGGAGCCCTTTCGGGTTTTCATCCGTGCCCATTTTGCTTGTGGACGTACCGTTTTTTTTTGGCACGTCAGCCTGAAGATGCTGCGGGTTGGGAGTAGTTTAACGACGTTTCGGTCATTTGCAAGTTTTAGGACATTGCGGTCCGCCGTTAGTTTAAGGATGTTTCGGTCCGCCGTCGCCGTATTTGAGACGCATCTCTAGTTTACTGACTTTTCGGTCTATGGGGCTTTCCCTATGAATGAGCATGATGCCCCCGGCATATTCACCTTTTTCGGAGCATGTTGTTGTGGCGGGTTTACTTTCCACTTTTCGAGCAGCGCGAACTTGCCCTGTTGGTATTGGTCTTCAACCCAGTTTTTGAAGACGTAGCAATTTTCGAGTGGGTGACCCATTATTCTGTAGTAGGGACAATAGTTAGGATTGTTAATGTCACCTGGTTGCAATGGACGTTTTGGATCTGGCAGAGTGATGAGCCCGCTGCGCACTGCTAGCTCGAACAATCTCTTTGTTTTATCTTTGGGAAACGAGTAAGAACGTTTCAACTTCTCATTGAGGTATCACGGCTTGTTGTTTTGACGACAAAACGGTCTCGAATTACTCGGCTGTTGTTGAGTGTTGGCAACAAAGGCCGTTTTTTCCTTTTCCTTTCTCATTTCTTTTGCTCCGTCGTTTGCGGGTCCGAGATTCTTTCCGGGTAGCGTGAGATTGTACGGCTGAACATTCTCGCAACTCTCCAATTCTTTTGTTTTAGAAATGAATTCCTTGAAGAGAGGGTTGAGAGCGGCTTCTTCATCAAAATCGCTTCCAAAGGTGAGAACTCGTGATCCCCCGGGCTCGTCCCTATGACAATTGCCGGCAACTCTTTTATGCTCATCTGTCGTACTTTTTCGCTGTCTATGAGCTTCCCGCTTTATTCTATTGACGTGTTGTCTATGAGCGACATATCCTTGCCACCAACACTTAAAGGAGTTGCAGTCTTCAGTAGGATGTGCGATCCTCTGATGATATAAGCAGAAGTTAGGGTGTACGTCCGTTTCATCAAAATGTATACCACTAGGAGAATTTTTTCTGAAAGAGGGCGGCCTCATCCCCATTGATATGGCTTTGGCGAATCGTTTCCTTGTCTTGATCCTGCTTTCATTTGCGGCGGATGTACTTTGATCTGGTGGGAGTGTTTCGACCCTTTTGTCCAGTCGCCGGCGTTTGGCCTTTTCAAATATGGCCATCTCACGCTCCCGGTCGGCTTTACTTTTCAGACGAATCTCATTCAGGAAGGCATCGATCATCTCGTCTGACGGCCACAGAAGTTCTGGTTCAGGATCCGCCCCCGGTTTTCGGTGCAAGGAGCCTCTTTATCATCTATCAATGAGTGAGAGATCACATGACAACTTGCTACGTAGTCCTCAGATTCATCTGATGAGTATTCTCCATCATTTTCGTCCTCGAGGACGTGGCTGAGGAACTCTTGGAGCGTGATTGGAATCCGCGCCTTCTGGTTATACTCTTCCAGCGCGTCAATCTGTTTCTGCAAATCCGTGCGCTTGTCGCCAGGCTTCACGGGCTTCTTGGATTTCTCCTTCTTTTTTGAAGATTTCGACGGCTGGGTGTGAATGCTTTGGCTATCACCACCGATATTTGGAATTGGGCGCGGCTTCAGCATCCCCTTGATGATCTCAGGTTCCAACGGGTTCTTCCATCTAATCGCCGAGCACGTCTGAAGATCATTTAGCATCCTTTTGGTCTTGGCCGAAAGAGCCACCTCCCATGGAGCTTCCTCAACAAAAGAGCATGTTGCCCCCAGTGTGTTTGTCTTCTTAGGAGTGTGAGGCTGTGGCGGGTTCACCTTCCAGTTTTCGGATAACGCGAACTTGCCTTGTTGGTACTGATCTTCGATCCATCCCTTAAAGACGAAGCAATCTTCGATTGGATGGCTTACCGCTTGGTGGTAAGGGCAGTAATTAAGATCGTTGACATCGCCTGGCTGCAACGGACGTTTTGGATTCGGCAGATGGATGAGTCTGTTGCGCATTGCCAGCTCGAACAGTCTCCTTGTTTTATCCTGGGGAAATGAGTAAGGACGTCCCAGTCTCTCCTCGAGGGATGGGCGTGGACGCACGTTGTTTTGGCGAACAACCTGCTTTAAGTTGCTCGGTTGTTGTTGAGCGTTGGCGACGAAGGTTGCTTTCCCTTTGCCCTTTTCATTCCAAGGCTCCGTCTTTAAAGAGGAAGGCCTATGGCCCATCTGGTCCATCTGGGCCAGCTTGTCAATCAAGGCCTGGAAGGGTCGTGCGGGTGGGTTTAATTCAATCAGGAAATGACGGGTTGAACTTGACTAGCGGACTATGGTATGTTGGCCTGCGTCAAGGTCATAGGACGCTAGGGGCAAAATATTATCGGGAATTTCAAGTGTTGAAATTTGCAATGAGATTGCATACCTTCTATGAGATAGTTGGATCCCGATACCCGCTGCGAGTAAGAGTTACTCCTGGGAGAGTTTTATACATTACAATTAGCCGATCAAGTAGGTGTCTAGAAAGGTGTTAACGAGGTTACGCCTCTGGGAAAACGAGGTTTACATTAATTAGGTTCGTGCGAAAGCACGGGGGACCTCCCTCAAAGTACCGACACTGGCCTGGCTGAAAGATTGGCGAACTTGTAGTGTGTAATTAATCCCGGCTAGTCTTTCCTTTTAGGGTTTTAAGGAAGATTTGATAAAAAGCAGTGGGAGCCATCCTGATTAGATAAAATAATAACCAATCTATTCTTGCAAGAGCGCACGCTGAGTGTTTTCTTCTCTCTCTCTCCTGGTAGCGACCATATCACGCCTTAATCAAGATAATAATACGGATTATTGACCGAACCCGCTTGTTATACTGAGCTGGGGAACGTTGGTCCCGCTCCAACTTATAATAGTTATAAGACAGAGCAGGAAATTGGGGAATACCAGATTTCTCGTGCCGCCCAAACGAAGAGAGTGCATGCTGATGCATCATCTTCGGGTGTGTTCATTATACAGAACTGTTTCTCAGTATCCTCTGCATCCTGAGTATATGATACCGGATCAGGATCCCAGATATGTAATATGTTACATAGGGCTACAAAAGGGTAGAAAAACTGAGAACGGGTGATAAGTTTCATGAGACAGAAAACGGGGCAAAAGTTGCAGCCAAGTCTGTCGGTCACTGTCACCCTGTATTACCAGAATACATTGATTCTGAACGAATGTTATTAGATACCGAACCTGATATACAAAATCATATCAGTCTCTTTATCAGTAAAGAAATGATAAAATTCTGTATTATTGGATAATGTTTTGAACATTTCCTATATCAAAAGTTGATCGGTTCAGGCACGTTATCTAAAAGCATTGATGTTCTAAATCAAACTACAGTTCTTAGTATACAGAACACACACAAGAGGAACAGTTCAGAAATGAACGAATCCTTCTTGAGGCATTGTAGACTAGGTCAGATCAATGTGACCCGACTAGCTAGAGTTACATATAGATGCATATTTAAATCAGTTTGAATTTACATCTTGTGAAACTTGCCAATCATGTCACAGAGATAAGATGACTATAGCTCCGTTTACAGGAAACAGAGAAAGAGTTACTGAACTCTTGGGATGATACATGTTGATGTATGTAAGATCCCCTGTCTACACATACCAGGACTGGTTCTTTATACTTCATTATATTCTCTGATGATCTCTTTAGATTCAGACATATGTTCTTGTTGAAACACAAGTCCGAACCTTTTGAGATATTCACAGAATATAAGTTAGAAGTAGAGAACCATAATACGGGTATAAGTATTATGTCCTATGATGAGATCAAGGAGGAGAATACTTGAGCACGGAATTCCTGGACTATTCTAAAGGAGAATGAGATTCTCTCTCAGCATTACTCCTCTATATACACCATAGCACGATGGTATATCGGGGCGGAGCAATCACACCCTATATGATAAGGTGTGCTCTGTGATGAGTACTACTGAGTTACCTATTTCCTTTAGGGAGTTATGCACTTATGAAGTTGCATACCTATTGAATAGGGTTCCAATCAAATCAGTTGCCTGCCGCTTCATATGTGATATGGAAAGGGAAGAGCCCATATCTTAAGTCTCTTAAGATTTGGGGTTGTCCGGCCTATGTTTAAAAGCAAGATCTGGACAAGCTCGAGGCAATGTCAGTTATGTAGAACTGGAAATGTTCCAGCTATACAAACTACAGCAGATGATTTGGTAGAACTAAAGGATTCGATAGTAACCAACGAACCTCAGCCTCTCCGCCGATCTAGCAGGGTTCCTCACCCACCTGAGAGATACTTTGGTTTCTCGATGACAGTGGGAGCGAGGATTGCATCATGAGATGATGACCCAACTAGCTTCGAGCTGGCCATCAGGAGTAAGACTCTGTAAGAATGGCTGGATGTTTAGCGATCTGAGATGGAATCCATGTACACCAACAAAGTATGGACTTTGGTTGCTATATCTGAAGGGTTAAATCCCCATCGGGAGCAAGTATATCTTGAGAAGATTACTTGGTGTAGATGGAAAAGTTGAGACTTTCAAAGCTAGACTTGATAAAGGTTTTCGTCATCGACCAGGCGTGGATAATGATGAAACCTTTTCCAGTACCTATGCTTAAGTCCATCCAGATCCTACTTGCCACGGCTACATACCATAACTACGATATCTGGCGGTTGGGTGTCATGACTGCTTTTCTAAATAATGATTTAGAAGAGAACGTCTGTAAGTACACAGCCAGAGGGCTTCGTAGTCAGTGGGAGCAGCGGAAACGTGAGTAAGATATTTTATATGATAAAGCAGGCATCGCGGAGTTGGAACATCTGTTTTGATGGATTAGTCAAAGAGTTTGACATCATCAAAATGGTAGATGAACCTTGTATAAACAAAAAGGTAGTAGAGAGTATGGTGGTGATCATCGTAGAGTACGTGGATGACATACTCTTGATAGGGAAGGAGTTTCCTATGCTACGCTCGGTCAATCTCCATTTATCACAAGGATTCTCCATAAAGGATCAATGTGATACCGCCTAAATTCTGAGTTTTCATCTATGAGATAGATGTAATTGGATATTAGGACACTCACTAGCTGTAGTGAGATGGTATCAATCGATCCTGGGGAGAATCACTGGAAGTGTTCCAGGGTGATAAAGACGACTGAATATCAGTCGCAGGCATTGTCTTTACCCTCAGTACAGGGACGGTATGTTGGAAGAGTTCCAAGCTAGATACCGTGACATACTAGACGATAAAGGCACGATACATCGCTACTTAAGATGCTACCAAAGAGGCTATTTGGGTGTATATTGGTTCATGAGATGAACTATGTTCCTCCCATTGTGTGACAATGGAGTTGTGGCTTATGCCAAGGAACGTAGGTCCCATCAGTGATCCAGACATATTCTAAGGCAGTATCACCTGATCATGGAGATGGTTGATCTCCAGGGGATCGAGGTTAGGAGAGAAGACTCAGAGGACAACACAGCGGATCCACTCACAAAGGCCTGTTCCCAGAGAGAGATTTTTATGGGATGGTTGAGTATGAGATACTACAACCACTGCTATCAGATGGCCCTAGTGCAAGTGGGAGATTGTTAGTTATATGTATGCCCTAGAGGCCATTACTGTACATTGGATGTATATTGTAGTGGATGCTGGGACATATATAGGGAGGACTTTCTTGCTCGACATGATAGTATGCTATCTGGTTGAACTTTACCTTAACGTGTATACTAATTGTCTCTCTGTTACATGTTGGTAAAGCCCTTAGGATGTGTACTTGACTACCTGAACTATGATGCGGATCATACTAGTGGGGACATGGTAGTCCATAAGTACATCCTTCAAAGTCCCTAGTCGTAGGTGTATCGAGACGGGGCATCGATATACCAGAGTAGACTAGCGTATACCTTCTCGACCCATACAGATGGGCGATGGATGATCCCATATCCATTGGTGTTTGACATCGGAGATGATATACGGGTGCTCTGTGGAGACTGGGTACACTGGACGGACTCGCCGAGAACTCCTAGATGGTATTATACCTTACGTCAGATGGCAGTTCTCTGGTGACACTGGTACAGAGTAGTCTGTTGACCCGAGATCGTCATAGAGTCTTGTGTGGTTCCCACTGTGCTTTGATTTCCATCTTACCACGTCCAAGAGGGCGTGCAAAACGGTGGTTTTTGGGTACAGTCCCGAATCACATGGAGGCAATGAGCGATAGGAGGGGATTCGTCTCTCCCGGTATAGGGAGTTGATGTTGCGCTGTGTTCGATTGGCTATAACAGGAAATCCCTGGCCAGGGTTGCTGAGATTTACTGGTAAGTGTTACCAGTAGTTTCTCGAATTGTTATAGACCTCATATCGACACGACTTATCGAGCTATTGGGGTCTGACGTTTACCACCCCTAGACGAGATATGCGACATATCAGACGATCAGACCGGACTGTACGGTAGTGTTACTGGTTGGATTCACAGGAGTGTGAGCGGGCTTGCTCGTCGATCTTCTGATCGCTCAATACCCAGGTGGCCGTTACGTTTAGCAGACCGCTTGCGGCTTGTGGGTGTTTGATATGATCATCACCTGCTGCCGGCGTATTGACGAGTCTTTAGAGTCCTACACAGAGGTTTCCTGGCTCAAGCGAAACGAAATAGGAGCGCATATGAGATATGTGCGGGACCGAGAATGATACCAGTATGTGATACTGTATTCGATTCTCGCGATATGTGACATTGATCGGTTATATGTGATATAGCCGGGTTATCGGATCAAGTGTTGATTCGATAAGTTGTTACTGTTGATATTAGTCGGTTATATGCGATATGACCGGATCGTTAAATCAAGTGTTGATTTAATGATTTAATGCATAATTATATATTTGATATATTACTTTGCATTAACTAGTATCGGTTCACTTTAAATGGATTTTCTCACTCGGATGTACACATTGTATATGTGATATACTTTTGTGCACTTGATTGTATCATGTTTGATGATACATGTTTGCTAGGGTTTTTGTGTAAAGATCAAACCATGGTTACATAATAATGGTTAGGGTTTTGTTTTATTCATTTATTTGTTTGTTTATTTCTTTTTGCTAAAATGAAAATGGTGGCTATTTTTGTTCTTTGTTGAAGCTTCATGAAGCTTTGAATAAAGTCCACCATTTTTGTTTTATACCTAACCTAACCATTCCCCTAACTATAGTTTGCTCTCTACACATAACCATGGTTCGATTATGATAAGTTTTGATTTTCTTTTCTATTTTAAATTAACTTATCATAATACTTATCATCTTCTTCATCTTCTTCTTCTTCTTCACTTCAAGAAAAAGCTTGAAAGCTTTAATGGCAAAGTGAGAAAAAGAGTGAGAAATCCAATTCTAAAATGAACCCACTTCCTATTTCTTCATCCTCTACCTCTTGCCAAGTAGTAGAGTGTGTTTTCTTCACAAGTTTCATGACTTGGTGAAGTGAGAGCTTGATCTTGCGATGCTTCGACGTAGATCATCTTCGGCATGGACATCGACGACCTAGCTCGCCATTTCTCCGACGAAGCCGACGCTAGAGCCCGGGAATTCATTTGGACAGTGAGGGGACTTCGTTGCGGAGCTATGGAGGTGGAGCACCGGATCTACAAAGGTTGTATTTTCGTTTAACTCATAGTTAAATTGTTAACTAGTTTATTGTTTCGCCTAGATTTCTAGCCAACGATCCGTATTAGGGTTTCTCGGCACCTAGATTTTTTGAAATTGGCATGATCGATGCCTTGTGAGACCTCATTAGTGTGCCTAGGAACCCTACAGCCCCCAGACTTGGGGTGTTTGTGCTCAGCGCGTTTACGGTTCGCCATGTTCAGAGGGGCTTTTTGCGGCCTCCTTTTCTTTTGAGTGGTTGAAGTTGAGGGGACCGTTGAAGTGGGCGCCCAAGTAGCCGTTGCTTTTTGTGGCTTGACGGAGTAATCCTTCCCCTGCCGAACCTTCATCGTTTTCTGTCGGCGGAGATAGTTTTCATCAATCACCGACTCCTGGACCTGTCGCCAGACTTTGTAAATTTTAGAGGATAGCCGTTGAGGGGGCTGCTTCAGCTTCTTCTCTGGAGTATCCTCCACAGGTGAAGAAGTTCTCTTCAGCATCGCGGTAGGAGAGTTTCTGCGCACCGTGTTCAGCAATTCAAAGCTGTTCCCGGTTGGAACAGCGGCATCGATCCCCACCGTTGGAGTTGGCGGAGTTATCCCAGATGGGGAGTTGCCCCCAGCCTTCCTCACTCGGCGCCAGTAGCGACGTCGAGCGTGTCGTGTGGATGGAGTTGTCTCAGCCGTAGGGGTGACCTCCACATGCCCCCTGCTTTAAGGAGAGACCGTTATTGGTGCTGGCCTGTCGAAGACTGACACCCGTTGAGAAGCAATGTCTAATCTGTTAAAGACAGACCTCTGGGCAGAGAAAGCATCTTTGAGGACCTCGCCTGGAGCAGAAGCCGGAATGGCCATCCTTGTAAAAACTGACTTCTTGGAAGGAGGAGCCTTTCAATGATTTCGTCCGCTTGAGCCGGGATAGCTATCCGCTTTGGGATGGCAGCTTCGGGTATCGCGGGTTTGCAGACGTTCTGACCCAGTCTGTTGGAAACTGAGGTATTGAAGCTGGGCGACCCTGTCACGCCCCGCTTCCCAGAGTACGCAAGATTGGGCACGTGACATAGCCAACCATGCTACCTGTGGGTAGGAAGTATCCATCCACTGTCACATTACGGCTGTAGAGATATCAAGAACAAGATAAATAAACTATCTAACACATGTCCAAATCCAGAATAACAAGAGTCAAAAATAAATAAGTGCGGAAGCAAATGATCCAATACAATAAATAGAAAAGTACGTCCCATAATGCGGGCTCACATCTGAAAATAAAATGAAATAAATCAATTACTCACTACAGGACTCACAAACCAGCCTGCTGGCTGAAGTACTCCTGCTCAGTCGGTGACAGTGGTAAAGAATCTGGGCCATGCAAAACCCAGACGTCAGCGCGTCATGTCAACCAATAATATAATATGAACATGGTAATAAGCAATGCAGAAAATAAACATGAATAAAGCAGTACTATGAAACAAGCAGTGCAGGGTTGTGTACAGTGGGTACTAAACTGTTCTATCAGGTTTTCTATTCTAAAGTCTTTGAAATCAATTGATGACTCGTCGATGTAACTCAATAGTATCCCGTGCATGCCCGGGACCACGGTCAAGACCCTCGGGGCTAAATCCGAGACGTGCCGCTAGGCAGTAATAGGTAGCAGGATGGGCGAGTGATGTCAGCATCATCACTCCGGGGCTGGCCGAGCCCGTAAGACTGATCAGAACAGGTATCGAACTGTTGAGTTACAAGTCGGTTTCACCTTTGATTTCCCCATACCCCCAAGTTATGTATGTCAGGTCAGGTATTCAGTAATCAAGAACTAATGAAAAAGCAGGATCAGGTAAAAGCAGGTTTGTCTGGATAGACAACAGGAATGGTCCATGAGGACCCCAAGTCAGGTTTGTTGGCATTAGGCATGAGATCAGGTAACAAGTCGGGTCATGGTACAACAGGTTGAGTTAGTAGTAAAGGGTACCATGTCCGGTGCATCGGTATGTGTATATGTCATGTGTATCAAGGTCAGGTCAATACGTGACGCAACCGAGGGTGTGCTCACAACAGGTATATAATCGAATAAGGAATAACAGCAGGAAATAAAGTAAACAACAATAACAGTTCATTTAATCACAATGGTGCATTGATATGGTGCAGTTGTAATATCATGTTAACAGGTTCGAGCACCCTTAGGGTGCAATAATTACAAGGTAGTGCAGTATCAATAACAGAAAGTAATGAAGCTATATGTGTACGGCTATCGTCCTTTAAATAGCAAAAATGATTAACTGGTAATTTTGTTATTAGGGTTACAGTGGCAAAAATACGGTTTTGGTTACTGTATCATGATATAAATTATATTTCGTCCAAATGAGAAAAGTAACTACACTAGTTAATCTTTGCAAGTTTTATGAGTCAAGCACACTTAATTGGTATAACATAGCATGTAGCAAGTAATACTTGCCTCGACGGTTCGCGAACCGGGAAAACGGACGTAGCGTCGGCGGAAAAACACGCGACGGACGCACGGCACACGGAAAGAGTCCAAACAACGCACGATGGAAACATACGGGTCAAGGGTCCCTGCTGGGTCGTCGGGAAACATCGACGTCGAGCCCGGCTCCGGCGAACTATGAAATACAAAAATCAAGAACTAAAGAAAAGAAAAGAAGGAAGAAGAAGAAAGGGAAAAGAGGCTTACTGCTGTGGTGTTCTGTGGCAGAGGCGAGGCGAGGGATGACGACGGGGTCGACGGAACTCCGGCAAGGAGAGGTTGGATGCTAGGGTTTCGGTTAGGGTTTGGGCTTGGGTTAGGCTCGGGTGTAATAGGGTGCAGGGATGAAGTAATGGTGGTTGTAGTGTCGGGGGTGAGCAAAGAGGCGAGAAGACGGAGATGGTGACGACGAGGGGTTGCCGGCGATCGGCAGTGAGGGCTAGGGCACGGGCGTCGTGGGTTTCTTGGGTTGGCTGCGACGGGGTGTTGCAGGGTCCTGGTCGGGGAAAAGGAGGAGAGGAGGTAGAGGTTGTGAGGATGACGGTGAGCAGGTTGAGGTTGGGAGGAGTGGCCGGCGGTGAGGCGACGATGGACGAGGTGGTGGTGCCGGGTTAAGGTGCAGTGGTGTTCGGGTAAGGGAGGAGATGGCGAGGAGAGGGAAGCCCTGTTGAGGTGAGGAGGAAGGAGAAAGGGCGATGGAGAATGGGCGTCGGCGTTGAGGCTGCGGCGGCGACGGACCCGGCGGCGAGGCTAGGGTTGCGATGGGTTCGATGCGGGTTGAAGGTTGCAGGCGTCAACGGGGAAATGGAGAGAGGTGATGGAGGTGGAGGTGATGAAAATGAGGACATGGAGACGAGGGGATCGGCGGTGGCGGCGAGGGTTGCGATGGGGTTTTCTGCAGGGGTTCTCGCGATCGTTTCTGGGAAGATGAAGGAGAAAATAATACGTATATGGGAGAGAGAGAGAGACAGTTAGAGAGAGAGAGAGAAAATAGAGGAAGAGAGATGGAGAGATAGAGATAGAGAGGCAGAGAGATAAAGAGATAGAGGAAGAGAGAGAGAGGATTAATAGGCGGGGCCCACGAGGGATTGAGCCTCGTGATTGGCTGGCGGAAAATATTTAGTAAAGATTTAAAGGATAAATTCGTTATACAGTAACAGTTTTGAGATTTGAATATAATTATTATAGTTTTAGTATAGTTTTAGATTATTAAATTAAATTGGGATTTTGGCGCTAAATGAAACATTTCCAAATCGCGCCCGGGTTGCGCCCAAAAATTTGAAATTCAAATAATAGGATTTTAAGCGGGTTCCAAATTTTAAAATGAGATGTCTTATGATTAAAATGCATGCCCCCAAGTCGGACACTCGCACGCGCGCGTAGCCGTCCAAACTTGCCCGTTTCACCGAACGGGATGAAAACTCGACGCACGGACGCTACCACGCGGCAAGGGTGACGAGTAGGCCAAAATGGATATTTTTAATTTCATTTTAGGTGCTAAAATTTGTTATATGCAAAACTGACTTAGCCGGTTAAAATTTTGCAACAAGAACCAAACAAGCAAGATAAATGAATTGAGCAATGCCAAACACTCAACCAGTAACAGAAATAGTATTATTGGGCTCGGGTGTTACAGACCCGTTGAGAGGGATCGCGGCAGTGGTAAGCCGATCAAAGACCGACTTCTTTGGGGCTTCTTGCAACGTCATTGTGGCATTGAAGCTCAACGGTGGGAGCATTGTCCCGAAGAATAATCCAGTGGTGGTCTGAGTTACCTGCTCCACTGGCATCTTGAAAAGGGAGGCCGCTTGGGGCCCATGAGTCACTCCTCCAGCAAGGACCGAGCGAGAGTTGCAGTTGCAGGCAGTGCAGTTTGAAGCCATTGATCTTCTGTTTTCTGCACGGAGCAAGACACCAAATCTTAGTACCTCGAATCCACAGGCAACCATAGTAAACCGCGATTCGTTCGCGAACACGACACACGAAGTGTGGAGTGGAAAAAGGAAAAGGTCCCACCGGGCGTGCCAGAATCTGTTCCCCTCCGAATGGCGGCCGAGACGGACGGTCTTGCCTGAGATTCGGGGCAGATGCTAATTGGTGCTATCCGTCCACCTCTCCGAAGATGCCAAGTTGATTTATGGCACCATGTATCGAAGGTTTAAACGGATGCGGCCGATGTAGCAGACTTCGTCAGATTCCCCCTCGTTGAGGGGATTTTGATTGTGGGGACGCTCTTCCCTACAGGCGCAAGCCCCTGCAGTTAATTACGCTACCGCATCGCGGTAACAACTTTCTCCTTCTCCAGCTGGTCACTACGTGTCGTGGGTGTTTGTTTTGTTTGTGCTTGCCCGTGGATTGTGTACGGAGACAAATTTATGTTGTCGCCCGTAGGACGTGGATTAATCCAAATCCGTATTTTCTTAGATTTGGGTTTGGGGTTTGGTTTAAGGACACGTTAGCCATATTTGAGGCTAAGATCAACTTAAACGTTTGTTAAGGATACGTTAGTCCAATTTGAGACTAAGATCAGCTTAACAGGATCGTTTAGATCCGACAAAAGAGAATTTGGGCTCTATTGTTCCAGTTTAGGGACATAGTGGTCCATTGCATGTATGGCCATCGGGACCCGTCACCTCTCTGAGACGTTGAAGGATTACAACGACAGATATCAGAGGAGTTCAGAGATGTATCCTTGAACCAAAGTTGGTTGGGAGACCTGTAGTCCAATTTGGGACTAAAGTCTGTTTGAGGGTTTAAGGATACGTTAGCCGTATTTGAGGCTAAGATCAACTTGAACGTTTGTTAAGAATACGTTAGTCCAGTTTTGAGACTAAGATCAACTTAACGGGATCGTTTAGATCCGACAAAAGAGCGTTTGGGCTCTATTGTTCCAGTTTAGGGACATGGTGGTCCATTTCCAGTTTAGGGACATGGTGGTCCATTGGTAGTTTAAGGACATTGCGGTCCATAGGTAGTTTAAGGACGCATAAGTCCATGGGTTTAAGGACCCCACAGTCCATATGGGTGTGTTTAAGGACGCATTAGTCCGTTGGTTTAAGGACGCATAAGTCCGCGGGTTTAAGGACCCCACAGTCCGTATCTTGGTTTAAGGACGCATAAGTCCATGAGTTTAAGGACCCCACAGTCCATGTTGATGTGTGGTTGTCGGGACCCGTCACCTCTCTGAAGACGTTGAAGGATTACAACGACAAATATCAGAGGAGTTCAGAGATGTACCCTTGAACCAATGTGTTGGTTGAAAGAGCAGATGTGCTCAGTTCAAGATGATTTGAGAACTTATGTCCAGTTTGGGCTAAGTCCAATTATGTTTGAAATATTGGCCCTTTGTTGGCTCATTGAAGGAGAGGCTTTGCCTCTAGAAACTTAGCCAATTGGGCTAAAGCTAGTGTTAAAAACTAAAGACCAACATTGTTGAACACTGGAATTAAGATTAGCAAGTTAGTGTTTAACACTAAAAGATAATCAGTGTTAAACACCAGCAACAGGGGGTTCAAATTAGTGTTAAACACTAAGGCAAATCAGTGTTAAACACTAAGGCAAATCAGTGTTAAACACTAAGGCAAATCAGTGTTAAACACTGGTAGCATAGATTTCAAATTAGTGTTAAACACTAAAGCAAATCAGTGTTAAACACCGGGAACAGAGTTTTCACATTAGTGTTAATCACTAAGAAAATCAGTGTTAAACACTGCAAATAGAGTTTTCCAAATTATTGTTAAACACTAAGAAAATCAGTGTTAAACACCGCAGATAGAGTTTTCCAATTAGTGTTAAACACTAAGGAGGGAGGGGTCACGTGCGGACACGTGAGAGCGCCCTGATTTCCCTTATTTTATTCTGCAGGTAAGTGTTTAACACTTTTAATTCTGACGGCCATCACGTGTGAGCATGTGATGGAGGCCCCCGCTCTGGTCTGTTAGAATGCTCATTAGGGGTCACGTGGTGACACGTGAGGGCGCCCTAAATATGAATCCAGATCTCCTTTGTTTTATCCTCAAATCTGCGAATAAGTGTTAAACACTTTTCATCTTTATTTTAAAGCATCACGTGTTGGCACGTGATGGGGGTTTATGCATTGATAATTACAGCACTTGCTGAGGGGTCACGTGGGGACACGTGAGAGCGCCCAAAGCTTCTTTTCTTTTGTTTTGCCATTAAGTGTTAAACACTTTCATTTTTATTTTAGAGCATCACGTGTTGGCACGTGATGGGGATCTGTGCGCCAATTGTTAGAGCATTTGCTGAGGGGTCATATGATAACACGTGAGAGCGCCCAAAGCTTTCATTTCCTTTGCTTTTTCTTTCTGCGTTTTGGGAGTCACGTGGGAGCACGTGAGGCATTGCCTCAGTGATTTTTCCTTCTCATTTCTGAGAATCTTTCTAGGGGTCACATGGGGACACGCGACCCTAGTTCTTTTCATGAACAGAGATCTTTTAAGAATTGAATTCTCTGTAGGGTTAAACCATAATTTTGTTTTGGAGAATTTAAATTCCTATTGTGAAAGAATTAAATTCTTATTTAGGATAAAACCCTGATTTCTTTTCAAAGGAATTAAATTCCCAGATATGTGAAAGAATTAAATTCTTGATTAGGGTTAAACCTTAGTTTCATTTTAGGAGGAATTAAATTCCTGTGAGTTTGGGAGAATTAAATTCTCAAAACTCAATTCCTCCTCTGTGTTTTAGATCTGCATGGCAGGATCTCAACCTAATGAGAATTAAATTCTCAATTCATGGGGAGATGTGCACTTTGCAGATCCTCAACCAGAGAAAGAACTAAGTTCTTTTCTTTATATAAGAGTTAAACTCTTTTGAGAATTAAATTCTCTTTTTAAGCCTCTCTTTTCTTACCTAGGGTTTTTCTTTTGCAGAGAATTAAATTCTCCTCTCTTTGCTTTTTTTTCTCTTGAGAATTAAATTCTCCTCCCTCTGTTTTTCTCTCAAAAAAGTAGATCCATTCTCTTCTTTTCTTGGTTCCTATTTATGGGAGAAGGAAGAGAATCAATTTGTTTAGCAAATCTCTAATTGAAAGATTTGATTTGATTTCATGAGAGATTTGATTTACTTTCATCATTAATATGATCCTTTAGATCATTCAGTGAATTTTATTCACCGTTGGATTTTAAATCTAAAAGATATTCTGTTTGTTATTTCGGTGAGATTTGGGGAGATCTTTCCTTGTCTAGGATTTTTCCATAAATTGGTGATATTTAATCACTCTTAGATCTTTAATCCAACGGTCCCCATAATCCTTTTCCATTTGGAAAGATTTAGAAGCTTTTAGAATTTAATTCTATTAACTGTAAGGCTTTCGAAACCAGTCACGTGCTAACACGTGACCCTTGGTCACGTGGGAGCACGTGACCCCCAATTGAGTTCTTGAACGGCCGCTTGTTTATGCTTCAGTTTTAACTATCACGTGCCAACACGTGACCATTGGTCACGTGTGAGCACGTGATACCTCATTGAGGTAACTTCTGACTTTTAGAATTAAATTATATTCATTATTTTAGAGGCTTTAAAAGCCTATCACGTGTCTGCACGTGACCCATGGTTACGTGTGAGCACGTGATGCCCCATTGGGGTCTTTTCTGAGTTTTTATTATATCTTTTAACTCCTCCAGCGGGTTCTTAAAGGTCCATCACGTGTGGACACGTGATGCCTCATAACTTTGATCCCGGATGAATTATGAGGCCCATAATATATCAAATCGAAGGGCTTTTCGAGATGCTTCCAATACCATCAGAATTTAATAGTTTCTCCTTCGGGAACTTATCAAAATACAGGCCGGAAGGTATTGGTTCGCATTTCCTTAAGTATATCGCTGCCATTTGATACCTTGGACTCTTTTGCGCAGAAATTTTTGGCGGGAACATGGTGTTTTTCGTCGCCCCATTGAGATAGGAATATGCGCACGCTTGTCAGGCGCATTACTGATTCCCCCTGCCTAGGGTAGGCTGGGGTTTATTGATTGTGGGGATCCGAATCTCCGGCAGCCGCGGACTAAGATGCCGTTAATTACCCCCCGCCTTTGGAGCGAGAAAACCTCCGATTAACGGTTCAAACAAGTCATGCGAACTCAATATGCAGTATACGTGTGTTGTGTTTTGAAAGGGGTTTTGGATATATCAAAGGCCCCGCAGAGTTTTTTTACGGGGGTCTCGCTATCCGGATAGCGGCCTGGAGGTCAAGGGGGCTAGCAGCCCGCTTGCGGGATGCAGGGCAGCACCCCGTTAGAAAAATTTCTAACGGGCCAGCGCCTCACGTGTGCGGCACGTGAGCGCTCGGGCGTTCGCGCTTTAGGAGCCAGCGCCTCACGTGCCAGGCACGTGGGCGCTCGGGCGCTCGCGCTTTGGGAGCCAGCGCCTCACGTGCCAGGCACGTGGGCGCTCGGACGCTCGCGCTTTGGGCCCTCGGGCGCTAGCGGTTTGGGCGCTAGCGCCTCACGTGCCAAGTACGTGGGCGCTCGGGCGCAACTTGGTCCCTGCACTGGGAGTTGTACACCCAGAAAGAAATACTTATTATTTTGTATGTATATATATGAGGAGTTAAACTTTTAAGATATTTTTGAAGCTGATGAAGGGGCTTCTCCCCTTGAGCCCTGGATCTTCCCTAAAGTGGGGTCTTTGGAGATGAGTCTCCTTCTTCCTCCTTTGTTGGCCGGCTCTTGAAGAACAAGAGGTATGGGATTTTTAAAAAAACTCCACCTTTTGAGATCTAATAAAAGATCTGGGCTCCCCTTTGTGGGTTTTGTGGTGAAAAACTATTTATTTTTGGAAAAGGAAAAGTAAAACTCTTGATTTAATTGAAAAAAGGGAAGAAGCTTTAAAACCTTAAGGAAGGAGAAGGAGACACAAAGAACCCTAGATTTTTTAGAGAATGAAAAGACCCTTAGATATTTTCATCATGTTGCCTCTTATAGGCTTACACATTTACACATAGCCCCTTGGGCTTTGCAAAATGGCATTTTGCCCATCCCATGTCTCATGTGCTATTTCTTTTTGCACATAAGCCACGAGCTTTACAAAAATTTGGCTTTATGCCCTTTTTGCTTACATTCATGCACAAAAAATTATATCAAAATTATTTGTTACATGATTTTTATTTTGACATGAGGAGGCTGGCCGCGGGGCTCGACTTAGGCATGGACCCACTTGCTTGGGGTTGATCTTGACTTTGACCCGGTCAACTGGGGTGCAAATTTTGACCCCAACAATAATTAACTTTGCCGAGTCTTTGTCCATGCTCCATAGCCCTGCTTCTAGACAGCTCTATGCAAAAAAAAACTCTCTTTCTCTCGCTCTCTTGATCATCTCTCATACGTTTTAGACCCTGGTCAAGCCCTAAATTTTTCTTTTTTCTTATTAAGAAAGGAATGGCCTTTCCGAAATCTAAAATAATAGAATCCTAATTTAACCCTATGACATTCTTCATATATTTTCCAATTAAGGATACATTTGTTGTTTTATATGTACTGCATTGGTTTAGAACCGCAGAGTAAAAGTATGTTTCTTGATATTTTAAAGGGACTAATAAAAAGAAACATAAATAATATATTTAATGGATTGGGGCCGGAGTGGAAGCGTCATTTTACATCCGTAAAGCCTATATTTAATACGGTTAGAAATGCGAGAAAAACAAGGGCCATCATAATTTAAGGGATCCGGGGCGCTTTTCTCAAAATACAAAGGTTTGGGGGGGGCCTCTGAATAAAGCCCCTTCAATTTGGACAAAACCAATAAAGACGCTTCCTTATCCCTCGCCTTGTCCGTCAACCTTGGGCCTGTGTCGGCGACTCTCTCTTACTTCTTGTTTACTAATTTTCTTTCTTCTTCTTCTTCTTTCATCGCTATCATCGATTCCTTTCTTAGAAAAAATAAAGAAAACTTAAGTGAACGGGCAAGAAACAGCCATAGTTTTTTTGGCTCACAGATTTATAAATTGTTAGGGTTTTTGTCAGGGAATTGATTGCAGGAGATGGGGCTGATCTCGGGGATGGTGATGGGGGCGCTGGTTGGGATCGCTCTTGTTGCTGGCTGGAGCCGCATGATGAGGCATCGCAGCACCAAGCGTATCTCTAAGGTCCCATTTTTTAAATATAAAATTTAGAGATCATATGCTACAATTTAGTTCGATTCTTATGGATTACATTTGGATTTGAATCTAACAAATGTACTCTAGTTTGATTTCTTTCCTCTTTTGGGGAGTTAAGATGAATGAGGTTGAATTGGGGGTTTAGATAAGACCTAGTTTGGGTCTGGAGTTATGCAAGCTCCATTTTGCATAACTTTGGAGTTGAGAGAAAAAGTTGGTAGGCTTGGAATTTGGATAACTGCGATTATCTCAACATTCTAAAAGAAATGTGACAGACAATGTGTAGTTAGAATTTGGAATTAGGTGTCGGTAGCAACTCAAAGGGCGTAGGATTTTGTAGTTAAGTTTAGACTGTTCTACAAATATCTTATCTTAATTCCAAAGCCAATAGTAGCTGAATTTGGTGTGCTATGCAATTTATACAAAAAAATGCTTATTGGATATGATTTCAAATTAAAGTATTAAACAGATGTCTTTTGATTACTTGAGTTGCTAAACCATAAAGAATCACTTGACATGGAAGTTTGCTTCTGCATTAGTTATAGTGTTTGGTTCTTTTGGTTTGCTTGCATTTCAAGGATTATATTGCTCGTGGAAGCAAACTGCTTCAGGGAAAAAGAATCACAGCTGGAAAGCATGAATTAAACTCATGCAAGGAATAAATTTGCAAAGAGATTAAATGACAGGAAGAAAATTGCAAGGTAAATAAACAAAATAACTAGATAAACAAGTTACTGTATAATTTCAGGCATCTACGTAATTGAGTTTTCTGGACTCTCTAGCTTCCTTACAACATGAATTTAACGAATCGTTTTCATGTAAAAATATGAATTACATGGAGAAGTCTTGAAAAATAGCCAGTCCTTCGACCTTAAGGCCCTTGTCCGAGGAAATTTATCAGTGTTTTTGAAGGCACCACTACTTATTTATCTTTAGTACGAAGCCCAAGATTCTAGAACTAAATCTTTGGGGAGCATGCTAGCTGTCCAATAGGATTCATTTAATGAAGCTAAGTTCAAATCAAAATTGGTCTTTTACTGATTGAAATAGCAAGCTGACCGTTGCTTTATCACGTGCGTATTACATTAGAGTTTTTCATAGACTTTCCGCTCTTTGGATCCAATGATTTCCGCAGAATATGATGGTGGATTGTTCTCTTCTTTTGCAGGCTGTTGATATAAAGCTTTTAGCATCGCTTAACCGAGAAGATTTGAAGAAGCTCTGTGGTGACAATTATCCTGAATGGGTGTCTTTTCCTGCTTTTGAACAGGTCAATTCTTCACTTAAAGCTTGTACATAATATAACTAATTTTTGACTCTGGTTGTGTATCCTGTGCATATTAACTACAGTAATAAGGTTATTTATATCCGAGAGACGACTTTGACGGCATACTTATGGGCAATAAGACGGTTAATGATGAGAATACTTATATGCATTGATTCACAGACATAATCACAAACTATTTGGTATTTACTACGCAAAAATTGAATGCTTGTATACATTTGGAAAACCATTTGGTTTTTCCTGACAAAAAAGAAAAAAATTAACTTTATTGGATAACACAACTATTTTGGAATATCAAAAATGAGAAGGGTTAAAGAAAAGTTTGCATAGATGCCTATCAATTCAATTTTCCACTGTGGGGTCAATGCTTGGCTATCTGTTTGTTCACGTTTTGCTTTGTTGTATCCATTTTGATAGCCGGCCTCAAATATTTGGGACAAAGGCTTCCTTGCAGTTCTTGCTATATGAATTTTGATATAATTTTAACTTCCATTTCTCGTGCTGTGCAGGTGAAGTGGCTGAACAAGCAACTTAGCAAACTATGGCCGTTCATTGCTGAAGTAAGATGCATATCTTTATGCTTTGTATTTCCCTTGATTTATGTGTGCGTAAGTGTCTTATTGCTTCCTTGTCAGGATTCAGGAAGCATTGTAATTCTGAATCTCTGATGCAAGTTTGCTTCAGCAATTACAGATCATGCCCTTACTTATTAACATCAGAATAAAATTAAAGATAAATACTTTGGATTTCAATTGTCTAGAACAATCCAAATGATATGCAGCATATGGTTTAAACTTGAGACTTAGGGAATAATATGTATTTGGTGGCTGGTGCAGTCCAATCCTTTGATCTTTCCTTTGAAACAGAGAAGTTGAGGAAAAAAGTCCATACTCAGAATGTTGTCCAACACATTGCAGTTATATCAATAATAGAACCTACAAAAGAAAGTGCAATGAGAACTGACGATGTCTTATTGAGTTGAGTAATGAAGTTGAAGCGGCGGTGTGTGACATGGTGTAAAGTTTGTTGACATGTTTATGATTATGAAAATTCATTTGCAAGGCTCATATGTTTTAGATTTAGAATTTTATGGAGGTAAATACCATCAGCACTGATACTATGGTGGGTTATGCTGTCAAGATTCAAGTTCAACTATGTGCAGTCCAGATACATGAGGCAAGCTGTGTCAATTTAGGAAGAAGCAATGAAAAAACATTTAAATGTTATGGGAATGCATGATTAAGATCCATGTCAAGTTAAATAGTAATCCTCACGCGTGTGATGCAGCCGTAACGGGTCTCGAAATGCGAGTAGAAGAAGGTCCTATGTTAAAACAATCAAGAGGAAAAATACTTTATTGGCTCAATTGATAAAGAGTTCATACACATATATACATATAGAGAGTAATAGATCATCTCTCATATCTTAACCAATCTAAATAGCAGCTAATATCTACTAACAAAATATATATTCATACTAATATATAATTAGTTATTATATTCATAACACTCCGCAAGCTGGAGCGTAGATGTCAATCATACCAAGTTTGGATAGAAGACGAGTGAAAATCGATCGAGAAAGAGTTTTGGTAAGAATATCTGCTAGTTGAGTCGAAGAGAAAATATATTAGAGTGCAATCAGCTTATCTGTTATTTTGTCACGAATGAAGTGCCATTCTATTTCGATATGCTTGGTCTGCTAATGAAAAACTGGATTCTCAGTAACGTGAATTGCGTCCTTATTATCACAAAAGAGTAGTCGGAAGAGAAGAAGGAACCTCAAGATCTGTCGGAAGGGAGATAAACCACACCAACTCAGCAATTGTATGCGCCATAAATCTATACTCAGCCTCTGCAGAAGAACGAGCCACTACACTTTGGTTCTTACTCCTCCACGTAACCAAGTTTCCTCCTAAGAAGACACAATAGTAACTTGTGGAACGACGATCATCAATGGACCTAGCAAAGTAAGCATCCGCAAAGGCTGTGAGCAGCAATATAGATGATGGTTCGTAAAGAAGACCCTGTCCTGAAGAACCTTTGATGTATCTGTGAATATACTCAACTGCCTTAAGGTGAAAGCTCAAAGGATTATGCATATATTGACTCATCGTGCTAACGACAAAGGCAATGTCAAGATGAGTGACAGTGAGGTAAACAAGCTTTCCAACTAGACGTCGATATCGTCTTGGGTCAGGTAGTGGAGGATCCTAGAGAGAGCTTAATTGAGATAGCTTAACTGAGAAATCTATAGGGGTGTTTGCTGAGTTACATCCTAGAAATCCTGTCTAAGAAAGAAGATCAATTGTATACTTGCGCTGAGAGAGCTGTAATCTATTAGAATTGCGTGATACTTTAATTCCAAGGAAATATCTAAGTGGCCCAAGGTCATTGGCATGGAAGTGTGAAGCCAAATGTTCTTTCATTTTGGAGATACCAGTAGAATCATATCTAGTGATGATAATACCATCAACATACACCAACACAATTACACCGCCTTAAGGACGATTATGTGTAAAAAGAGACGTGTTGGCCAACTACGTTTGAAGCCAATCTGTCGTAAAATCATGCTAAACTTTTCATACCATGCATGCGGTGACTGCTTCAGTCCATACAACGATTTGTGTAGAAGACAAATCATAGACTCTCCGGGTCGCTCAAAGCCAGGAGGCTGCTGCATATAAATAGTCTCCGATAGATCGCCATTAAGAAAGACATTTTTCGCATCAAACTGATAAAGTGGCCATACCTTAGAATCAACCAAGGATATAAGAACACGAACCGATGTTAATTTGGAAACGGAAAAAATCTCAACATAATCCAAATCATACTGCTGAGTAAATCCTTTGGCCACCAATCGAGCTTTGAGACGGTCAGTCGTCCCATCTGGATTTTGCTTGACTGTAAAAATCCATCGACAACTAACAACTTTCTTATATGAAGGCGGATGTACCAATTTCCAAGTCCGATTAGAGCGCAGTGCGGCAATCTTCTCGAACATAGCTGCATGTCAACCTTGGTGTTGAAGTGCTTCCTGAATAGAGAAAGGAAGAGTGGTGACAGACAAGAAAGAAACAAACTGGCAAGCAGATAGGGTCAGCCTATGATAGGAAACAAAATTGGAAATCGGATATGCAATAATACATGAACGCTTACCTTTGCGTAAAACAATAGAAAGAGAAATATTTTCTCTTGAAGACAGCAGCGGTGGAGAAGTAAGAACAGTGGACCGTATAGAGTACTTGCAGAAGAATTGTTAGAAGAAATATCAGTGGGAGGGGGTGAGACATCTTTGTTACGACGGTAATACACCTGTGGAAAAGAGGCTACAGGCTTAAAAATAGGTTCTACTGATTGAACAGACGAATCAAGTTATGAAGAAGTTAGGTGAGGAACATAAATAGTAGGAGCGGGGTCCGTAATAGTTGGTGGAAAATAGGCTTGAACTTCTAAGAAGGTCACATCACATGAAGTATAAACTTTAGATGATGCATGGTCAAAGCAAACATACCCTTTCTGGGATCGTGAGTAACTTACAAACACCATACAGGTAGCTCGAGAATATAGCCCGTTTATATGATGACCTAGTATATGAGAATAACATAAACAACCAAACACTTTAGGAGAAACAGGAAAATGACTGCCCTGTGGAAACAAATTAGAGAAAGAGGACTGGTTGTCTAGGACCGGAGAAGGCATGCGATTGACATAGAACAAGAAGCTAAGCCTGCAAAATTCCATAATCGTTTAGGAACATGCATATGCAAAATAAAAGAGCGAGCTACCTCAAGCAAATGTCGGTTCTTCCGTTCAGCAATTCCATTCTGCCGAGGAGTATAAGAACATGTGCTTTGATACAATATATCCTGGGTCTGGCAAAATGCATTAAACTCCGTACTAATATACTCTTTAGAATTATCTGAACGAAGAATCTTTACCGAAACACCAAATTGATTAGTAATCTCAGCTATAAAGATTTTAAAGGTAGACAAAAGTTCAGACCTATTACGCAGAAAATACAATCAAGTCATACGTAAATGATCATCGATAAAAGTCACAAAATATCTTTAACCAAACACACTCGGAATTTTAAACGGACCCTAAATATCATAGTGAACTAACGCAAATGATAAATCATATTTTTTATTAACTGGAGAAAAAGAAGAGCAATGGTGTTTACCAAGAATACAGGATTCACAACTAAACTCGGATAATTCAAGAGAAGGCAGCATATTACGTAAAGAATAAAGAGGAGGATGAGCAAGTCGCTGATACCACTGGATAGTAGAAACATCTGCAGACGTACTGGGAAGGTGATCAATATAGTACAATTCACTCTGTTCATTATCAACACTAATCCGCTTTCGTAAGAAGATCCTGAATGACAAAGTGAGATGGATAAAATGTTATGGAGCAGTTAGAAACATTTGTAAGCTGACGAATAGAAAGCAAGTTTTGTTTTAAGGATGACACAATTAAAGCATTTTTAAGTGTAAAGATGACGTAAGTGATAAATCAGCAGAGCCAGAAACAGGTGTGGTATTACCATCAGTCATGGAAATCAACTTGTGAGGACTAGAAGTAAGATTGGACGGTCCATCACGAGACATGTGATTAGGCGCCGAAACCGGCAACCCACGAATTAGAATGAAAAAAGGAACGATATACCTGATGGAGTAGAAAGGTTGGCAGGAGTTATAGAGGAGAGGAGACGGCACAACTGGCCCCACTCAGCACTAGATAAAAGTAAATTGCCGGCAGAAGAGGAAGATCGGGTAGTAGCGACTGGTGTGGATGCCTGGCGAGCTGTACGTGTATCATCATGGTAGCCATGCTTCTCCAAACACCAGTTTATACGATAATTAGTGCCGCCGCAATAAGAACAATAAAGGCTAGCATAGCCACACCATGAGTTCGGGGACCACGAGCACATCCAGTACTAGGGGGAACGATCACGAACAGTAATTGAGACCGAATCAGAATCCATGATGAACAGTACAGAGGCGAATCATGAGAGAGCAAGAATAAGGTACACAATCAATAAAAGCAACAAAATCCAAACGGAGGCGGTGGTTCACTATCCACTCTTAAATATTGTGGATCCAGACCTGGAGACCATGAAGCAATCAACAAAATCCCGGGCTTGTTCAATCAAATCTTGTAGCAATCAATAAATTCCATAGCAGAAGAGGTAATCAACAAAAAATTCCAGATCCAGAGCTCAAGGAGGCAGTTCTATAATAGTAGAAGAGGCCGCGATCATGTGACAGGAGTTCCTGGAAGGGTCGTGGAGAGTTATCGAGAGTGCTGTAGGGTGCTGGAAGGCACTGGAGGGTGTCGGAAGGTCATCGATAGTGCTGGAGTCGTCTATGGAGGGTAGACGAAGGATCTAGGTTGGTCGAGGAGGGGCTGGAGGAGTCAGCAAGGGTCATGGAGTGTGCTGGTGGTGGTGGAGAGGGTCGGCGAGGGCACTGGAGGGTAGGCGAGGAGTCAGCGAGTGTAGGCGAAGGTGTTGGAGGTGTCGAGGGGGCTGTCGAATGTAGGCGAGGAGGCAGGGAGGGTATCGATGGGTTCCGGAGGGTAGGCGAGGGGGATCGGGTGAGATTGAGGGTTACAAGAGCGGCGGACGAGGGGAAAAAATTAGTTTCCCCTTTTTTTCTTCTTGATTCTTTTCAGAAAAATTGTTGCTCTGATACCATGAAATCAATGAAGAGGAAAAATACTTTATTGGCTCAATTGATAAAGAGTTCATACACAGATATATATAGAGATTAATAGATCATCTCTCATATCTTAACTAATCTAAATAACAACTAATATCTACTAACAAAATATGTATTCATAACTAATATATAATTAGTTATTATATTCATAACACTACACTATTTATGGGTATAAGCAGTGATACAAAGGATGTTCTTCAACTAAATGGTTATCCTAAACATCCAACTGGCCTATAAGGCTTTGTTAACTTGATTTTTTCTCGTGCTTAGTTTCCTTCGCTGTAGCACAAATTCAAGAGCGCTGATACGCTGGTAGTAGAACTAGCCCTCCGCCCCACCAAAAAAGGAAAGAAAACCTAAAATACAAGTTTCTCAGTTTATAGTTCTGCCCCAGAGCAGCCCCATTTTGATGCAACATGGCTTGGAGCATAAACTATGCGTTATTATAGATAGACGGTTGCTTGAGAATGTAGTTAAGATTAGAAGAAAAAGTGATAGAATTTTACTGGTTAAGTTTATTCTATGTGGGGAGATTCTTAATGTTATTAGTGCTTATGCACCACAGATGGGTCTTGATGAGGCTAGTAGGCGCCTATTCCGGAAGGATTTAGACGAGATGGTGCAAAAAATACCTAGTGGAGAGAAGTTATTTATTGGTGGTGATCTCAATGAACATGTAGGTGCTAGTCGCAGTAGGGTTGATACTATCCATGGAGGTTTTGGTTTTGGACAAAGAAATGAACCAGGCAGCTCGATTCTAGATTTTGCCTTCTCTTATGACTTGATCTTAGCAAACACTTAGTTTAGAAAAGGAGTCTCAACTTATCACTTTTAGGAGCGGATCAAGTGCAAGTCAAATAGACTTTTTTCTGACGAGAATGATAGATAGAGGTTGTTGTATCGACTGGAAAGTAGTGCCAGGTGAGAGTGTAACCACTCAACATAGACTTTTAGTTCTAAATTTTTTATTTAAAAGAGAACTTAGAAAAGTTAGACGTAAGGTAAAGTCTAGAATTAAGTGGTGGCGACCGAAAGAAGGTAACCAAAATACTTTTATAAATCGTGTAGTTCAAGATGCGGATTGGCAGTCTGAAGATAATTCAGACAGAATATAGAACAAGATGGCCAGTTGTATTAAGAGGTAGCTAGAGATCTACTTGTTAAGTCAAGGGTTGGTGCTCCACCATCTAAAGACACATCATGATGGAACGAAGAAGTAAAGCCTGTTATTAAAATCAAGAGGGATTCTTATAAAGATTTGAAGAAAAGCAGAGATGCGGAGAGATTTGAGAAGTATAAAATGGCTAAAAAGAAAGTTAAGAAAGCTGTTTGGGAAGCTAAAACTAAGGTCTAAAAGGTGTACGAGAAGTTGGACATTAAGGAGGCTGAAAATGATATATATTGTACTGTATTGCTCGGATGCGGGAAAGAAAGACCAGAGACTTATGTGCGGTGAAATATGTCAAAGATGAAGATCAGAAGGTTTTAGTTCGAGATGTGGATATCAAGGAAAGGTGGAGAGATTATTTTGATAAATTGTTCAATGAAAGATTTACTAAGAATTTGGATGGACTTGTTATTCAATCTCAAGATATAAACCGTGATTTTATGTGTAAAATAAGAATACCCGAGGTTAAAGAGGGTTTGAAGAAAATGAGATCAAGAAAAGCGGTTGGTCCTGACGGCTATCGAGATTTGGAGATGCTTAGGAGAAATAGACGTTAAATGACTGACAGATCTGTTTAATAAGATTTGACAGACCAAAAAGATGCCAAATGAATGGAGGAAAAATACCATTGTACCTATCAACAAGAACAAGAGTGATATTCAAAGTTGCTCAAACTACCGTGGAATAAAACTTATGTGTCACACCATGAAGTTTTGGGAGAGATATTGAACATAGGCCAAGTAAGGATGTTAAGATAACAGAGAATCAGTTTGGGTTCATGCCTGAACGATCGATGATAGAGCCTATTCATTTGCTTCGTCAACTTGTCGAGCGTTTTCGAGAGAGGAGAAGAAATTTGCATAAAATATTTATTGATTTAGAGAAAGCGTACGACAAGATACCTAGAGAGCTATTATGGGGAATAATGATGAAGAAGGGGGTCCCCGTCAAGTACATCGACATAATCAAGGACATGTACAATGGAGTAGTGGCAAATGTCAGAACTTGCGGCAGCTTAACGAGTTATTTTCCGATTACAATTGGTTTACATCAAGGACCAGCATTAAGTCCATTCATGTGTACCATCGTGATGGATGAGCTTACTAAAACTATCCAAGATGAGGCATCTTGGTGTATACTATTTCTCACGCCCCGCTTCCCAGAGTGCGCTAAGATATGCACGTGACAGAGCCAACCATACTACCTGTGGATAGGAAACATCCATCCACAGTCACATTACGGCTGTCTAGAGATATCAAGAACAGGAAAAATAAAATAAACTATCTAGTACATGTCCATGAGCCAGAATAAACGAGTCAAGAAATAATATGCGGAAGCAATAAATCCAAAGAGAAAAACATCTGGAAAGTAAAACATAACTAAACTAGATACTAACTGGATCATCACTGCTCGGCCTAACGGCGGAAATACTCCTGATCAGCCTGCGACAAAGGTAGAGGATCTGGGCAATGCAAAACCTAGACGTCAGTGCGTCATAATATCAACAATAATATAATCAGGAGATAACAAGACATGCAGGCATGAGTATGAACAGTAATAAGAGTATAACAGTAACACGAATAAGGAACAGTGAAGGGTATAAGCACATGTGACGTGTGGTGAGTAATCTGAACTAACTACTGGGTTAACTACTCTCAAGTTTTTGAAATCAATTTGATGAATCGTCGATGTAACTCAATAGTTTCCCGTGCGTACCCGGGACCACGGTCCAGACTCTCGTGGCTGAATCCGAGATGTGCCGCTAAGTACAAACAGGAAACATGTACAGACGAATGATGTCAGCAACATCATTCCGGGACTGGCCTAGCCCCCAAAACTGATCAGTATAAGCGTCGAACTGTTGAGTTACAAGTCAGGTTTCATCATTGATTTCCCCTTACCCCCAAGTTATGTATTCAGGCTAGGTATTGATAAATCTGAAGCTAATGCCAACACAAGATCAAGTAGGAACATATTTGTCTATACAGACAACATGATATGTCCATCGGGACAATATGTCAGGATTGTCGGCATTAGAAACAGGATCAGGCAACATGTCAAGTAGTGATATATCAGGTCATGTCAGGTTGTGTACATGTATCAAGTCATGTCAAGTAGTGGTGTATCAGGTCATGTCAAGTAGTGCACAGGTGTCAAACGGGTGCTCATAATCAAACTGTAGCAAGTATTGAATCAAGGTGAAAGTACAGATGTACAATAAAAGCATGGATGTACAAATATCGATCATGGGTCACATCATGACTAAGTAGGATGCACAATTATCAAGCATGGTGCACTAATACAACAGTAATATGAAATAATAGGGTCTCGGCGTGCAACTAGATATGTAATAAACCGTATGGATACAGACGGATACTATAAAATTGTAAATCGGTAAAATTTGCTGAATATTAAAACACAAGAACTATTATTTATTAAATAGATATTGATATAATAATATTAATATGGATAATATATTCAAACCGATTAATAACTATAAAAGTGGTATTGATTAACCATGCACAAGAAAGTTCCGTTCAGAAATTCAGCGTCATCCTGATTTGTAAAATAGCTTAAAAATAACAAACGTTCTCTAAAAGGGACGTGTCTTATACCAAAACAAAGATAATTCAATAAGGTTTTCATTTTTATAAGTAGAAGTATCTTAGGTTGTTCCTACAAAAAGTTATGAACATTCGAAATTGAAAGTTTGCTGCTGGAATTTTCCTGGACAACAGTTTAGAGATATTTTCATTTGCATTTTACGTTATTTAAATAATTTATTTTGCAAGTAAATATTTCATAGAGTTATAGTATTCTGAGTTAGCTTCGTAACGAACTAAAGAACGTATACTAATGATTTTTGTATGATTTATAATGAATTTTATAAGGTAAGGTGTACAGTAAATTTCAGATTTGTTGTATCCGCTTTGCAACGACGTTTCATGTGTAAACTATAATATTTTCAAACTATATTTTGTATAACATTATAAAATACAGATTATAAACTAATTAAAGATAATAATAAGAAATATTACGACGATATATATTTTAAATGATATGGATGCAAACGGGTATCCGAAAACGGTAAAACTTTAATATGGATATACAGTGCAATCAACATGTGATATTTTTATTCATATCGATGCAAAATAAGATACATAGCATGTAACAAGATGAATTAACATGCGACTAGATATGTAAATATTGATATGGATGCATGCGGATATCTGAAGACAGTAAAACTGTAAAATGGTAATGTGGGATGCATAACTAAACATTATGTGATGTTATTATTCAAATGGGTTCAATATATTGTAGTCTAGCATGTAACAAGATAAATTTGCATGCACTAGATACGAAATAAATTATACGGATGCAATCGGACGTTGTAAAACAGTAAAATGATAATAGGGGATGTACAATACACTAAACATGAAATATTATTATTAATATGGATGTACTATATATTATAGCATGTAGCAAGATAAACTTGCCTCGATCGAATCACGCGACGGATACGCACGGCACGTCCGACGTCGGTAAATCGTCGTAACGCACACGCGGCACGCGGGACGGGTCCAGGCAAGGCAAGAGGGTGATCACACAGGCAAGGTACGTTCACTGGATCACTCGGATCGTCAGCGACGAGCACGGCTCCGGCGGTAATCACTGAAATCAAGAAACAAGATCAAGAAAAAGAAAGAAGAAAGAAGAAAGAAGTAAGAAGAAGCTGTGTATTAAATAAGGAAGGAAAAAAATTAAAAAATATATAAATATATATATGCAGAGGAGAAAGAGAGAGAAAGGGGTTATTAGTTTGTTAGGAAATTAGTTTAGATTTAAATTTAAAAAATCTTTTATTAGTTATCTAAATTTTAATTTGTATCAGTTTATAAAATTAATATTATACAAATAAAATTTGATATTCTGGTAAATACATACATAGCCCAAAACATGCCCGGGTTGGGTCTAAAATTCAGTTTTAAAATACGAAAAATATACATGTCGACCAAAATTAAATTTGGATATCCGGGTAACGAAAATGCATACCCCCAAGAACGGATGCACGCACGTGCACGTAGTCATCCAAACAAGTTCGTTTCATTGAACGAGACGAGAACAAGATGCACGGATGCTATCACAGGGTTAGGAGTATCATGCAGGCCATGCAATGTATTTTTAAAATATTTTATGTGACTTAAAATGTTATATTAAAATGCAGATGCTAGATAAAATGCGAGTATGCAATGTACAAATAAATGAAAGTGCACGAGTCCATGTAACATGTCAGGATAAATCATAAACATGAATCAAGACTGGTTTCAAGCATGCGGGTCCGGTCGGATGCAAATGCAAATGTCAAATACACTATTCGCACTCAAAACACCATAAATAAAGAAATACTCGAATTAGAACTTGTATAAATGAACTAGGGTGTTACATTATACCCAACTACAAAAGAATTTCTTCCTCGAAATTCCAGGAACAAGAAAAGATAAACAAACATGAAACTACAGGAAGAGATCTGGAAACTTCTGTCAAATCTCGTCTTCTCGTTCCCAAGTCGATTCTCCGTGCGAGCGATTCCTCCATGAAACAAGTACGAGAGAGATAACCTTGTTCTTAAGGACCTTTTCTCTTCGATCAACAATCGACACCGGTCGTTCCTCAAAGGTCAAATCCTCTCTTACAGTCAGCTCCGAATGATCCAGCACGTGTGTTTCATCTCGAACATACTTACGGAGTTGAGATACATGAAACACTTCATGAACATTCGCTAAAGATTGTGGTAAGGCCAAACGATAAGCCACTACTCCAACACGCTTCAAAATCTCGAAAGGCCCTACGAATCGAGGACTAAGCTTGCCTCGACTCCCAAAACGAATCACTTCTCTAGTCGGTGATATCTTCAAGAATACCAGATCACCAACAACGAACTCTAGAGGTCTTCTCGATGTGTCGGCCCAACTCTTCTGCCGATCTTGTGCTGCCTTCATATGATTCCGGATATTATTAACTTTCTCAACTGTTTGCATGATCAAATCCGGTCCCAACAATCTTCGCTCTCCAACATCATCCCAACAAACGGGTGAGCGACACTTGCGACCATACAACGCTTCGAATGGAGCCATCTGAATCGCTGCCTGAAAGCTGCTGTTGTAAGAAAACTCCACCAAGTGTAGATGATCCTCCCACGAAACCTTAAAGTCTAACATGCAAGCTCTCAACATGTCTTCAAAAGTTTGGATCGTTCTCTCCGACTGGCCATCTGTCTGAGGATGATAAGCTGTGCTAAACTTCAATCGAGTTTCCAATCTTTCCTGTAAGCTCCTCCAGAAGTGCGACAAAAATCGGGTATCACGATCAGAAACGATGCTCACAGGTACTCCATGCAATCTCGCAATCTCCTGCATGTACCGTTCTGCCAAAATTTCCGTTGATTGACCAACTCGAAATGGTATGAAATGAGCTGCCTTGATCAATCGATCAACAATCACCCAAACTGCATTGTTGTCCTTTGGACTCCGCGGTAAAATTGTCACGAAATCCATGGTTATATGTTTCCACTTCCATTGAGGAATCGGAAGTGGTTGCAATAAACTAGCAACCCTTTGATGTTCAGCCTTAACTTGTTGACACACCAAGCACTTCGCTACAAAACGGGCAATTTCCCTTTTCATGCCTTCCCACCAGAAATGCTGTTGTAGATCACGGTACATCTTCGTGCCTCCAGGATGTACGGAATACGCGGAACTGTGCGCCTCCTTCATAACTTCTTTGCGAATATCTCCTTTTGGCACACACAAACGGCTACCATATCGCAACGAACCATCTTCATGAATCAACAAGTCCGTTCGAAGTCCAGTTTCAACCTGTTCTCGAAACTTCTGCAATCTTGGGTCCTGTGACTGTGCTGCTTTAATATTCTCGATCAACGACGATTGTACTTGCAGCTGCATCAACTGTCCCGAAAAATGTGGTAGCACGATCTCCAGCTCGAATATCCGGAAGTTTTCGATAAGCTCCTTCTGTGCAGTCAACGTCTGAATTGCTGGAAACCGACTAAGCGCATCCGGCACAACATTAACTTTCCCCGGATTGTACTTAAGATCAAGATTGTAGTCAACCATCAGCTCCAACCATCTACGCTGCCTCATATTAAGCTCTTTCTGTGTGAACATACTTTAGGCTTTTGTGATCGGTGAATACTTCGACCCTTTCGCCCAGTAAGTAGTGTTTCCAAATCTTCAAAGCAAAAATCACTGCTGCAAGTTCCAAATCATGAGTTGGGTAATTCTTCTCATGAGTCTTCAACTGTCTCGATGCGTAAGCTATAACCTTTCCACACTGCATCAAAACACATCCCAAACCTTTCCCAGATGCGTCGCTGTAAATCACCAATCCTCCGGAACTGTCTGGTACGGTCAAAATAGGAGTGGTTATCAACTTTTGCTTCAACACCTCAAAGCTGACGCACATTTATCCGTCCACACGAACAGTATTTTCTTACGCGTAAGCTTGGTCAAAGGCTCAGCCAAACGAGCAAAATTCTCCACGAATCTTCTGTAATACCCAGCAAGTCCAAGAAAACTTCTGATCTCTGCTACGTTCTTCGGAATCGGCCAATCTTGAACTGTTGCAATCTTCTCAGGGTCAACGGCGATTCCATCTCCGGAACGACATGCCCTAAAAACTTTACTTCTTCAAACCAAAACTCGCACTTGCTCATCTTTGCATATAATCTTTTTTGCCTCAATGTCTGCAGTGCGATCTTCAAGTGTTCCGCATGCTCTTCAATGCTCCTCGAGTAGATCAGAATATCATCGATGAACACCACTATAAACTGGTCTAAGAACGGTGAAATGATTCGGTTCATCAAGTCCATAAATATCGCCGGTGCATTCGTGACTTCGAATGGCATCACTAAATACTCGTAATGTCGATATCGAGTTCGGAACGCAGTCTTGCAAATATCTTCTGATTTAATTCGGACCTGATGATATCCGGATCGCAAATCCAGCTTCGAGAATACCCTTGCGCCACTAAGCTGCTCGAACAATTCGCCAATGCGTGGGATTATGTACTTGTTCTTAATAGTCACCCGGTTTAATTCTCAATAGTCGATGCACATCCTTGTGCCATCTTTCTTCATGACTAGAAGAACTGGAGCTCCCCAAGGTGAATTGCTGCTGCGAATCCAATCCTTCTCAAGCAATTCGGTAACCTGCTTCTTTCTTCTTCCAACTCCACTGGTGCCATTAGATAGTACGCCTTTGAGATTGGCGCTGCACCAGGAACAAGATCGATTGTGAACTCCACATCTCGTCTTGGCGGTAAACCCGAGATGTTCTCGATCACGTCCATGAACTCTCGAATCACAGCTGGCGCTTTCTCCTTATCAACTTCCATTGTCGAAAGAACCTCTTTGTCGGCCTAGCTCTAAACTCGACTGGCCCGACAGAACTGCTACCTCCAGCAAAACAAACTCCGGATGTCCGGGAATTTGGAAAATCGCTTTCTTTGCCCTACAATCAACGTGAGCGTGGAAAGTGCCGAGAAAGTCCATTCCCAAGACAACATCATAGCTGCCGGTATCAATCACCAAGAAATCTGCAAAACATGAACTGGTAAGCAATGAAACTGAGAGAACCAAGGTAATAAAACGACCATGGAACAAGGAAATGAACCAAGACCAGAACTCCAAGTTACTTAAATAGAGTACCGCATTGTAACCATGCTGCAGTTCATGGGTACAATTACATAACTCCGTTCAAGTCGCCCAAATCCTAGCATCAGAATAGAAAGAAACAATAGGGAACCAGAAGGTTTCAAGTCGAGATGCAAAGTTGTTTTCATATCGTCAAGACAAAGGATCAAGAGAAAGATAAGATTCAAGAATCACGAGAACAAGGTGGCAGGACATGTTCTTAATTACGAGTTTTCCGATTCGTGTATTGGGTCCAATACCCAACTACAAAGAATCAAACCCGATTAACCTAAATTCTATGGCTCTGATACCAAACAAACCCTGTCACGCCCCGCTTCCCAGAGTGCGCTAAGATAGGCACGTGACAGAGGCAACCATGCTACCTGTGGATAGGAAACATCCCTCCACAGTCACATTACGGCTGTCTAGAGATATCAAGAACAGGAAAAATAAAATAAACTATCTAGTACATGTCCATGAGCCAGAATAAACGAGTCAAGAAATAATATGCGGAAGCAATAAATCCAAAGAGCAAAAACATCTGGAAAGTAAAACATAACTAAACTGGATACTAACTGGATCATCACTGCTCGGCCTAACGGCGGTAATACTCCTAGTCAGCCTGCGACAAAGGTAGAGGATCTGGGCAATGCAAAACCTAGACGTTAGTGCGTCATAATATCAACAATAATATAATCAGGAGATAACAGGACATGCATGCATGAGTATGAACAGTAATAAGAGTATAACAGTAACACGAATAAGGAACATTGAAGGGTATAAGCACATGTGACATGTAGTGAGTAATCTGAACTAACTACTGGGTTAACTACTCTCAAGTCTTTGAAATCAATTTGATGAATCGTCGATATAACTTAATAGTATCCCGTGCGTACCCGGGACCACGGTCCAGACTCTCAGGGCTTGAATCCGAGACGTGCCGCTAAGCATAAACAGGAAACATGTACAGACGAATGATGCCAGCAACATCATTCCGGGACTGGCCTAACCCCCAAAACTGATCAGTATAAGCGTCGAATTGTTGAGTTACAAATCAGGTTTCATCATTGATTTTCCCTTACCCCCAAGTTATGTATTCAAGTCAGGTATTGATAAATCTGAAACTAATGCCAACACAGGATCAAGCAGGAACATGTTTGTCTATACAGACAACATGATATGTCCATCGGGACAACATGTCAGGATTGTCGGCATTAGAAACACGATCAGGTAGCATGTCAAGTAGTGATATATCAGGTCATGTCAGGTAATGTACATGTATCAAGTCATGTCAAGTAGTGGTGTATCAGATCATGCCAAGTAGTGCACATGTGTCAAACGGGTGCTCATAATCAAACTGTAGCAAGTATTGAATCAAGGTGAAAGTACGGATATACAATAAAAGTATGGATGCACAAATATCGATCAGGGGTCACATCATGACTAAGTAGGATGCACAATTATCAAGCATGGTGCACTAATACAACAGTAACATGAAATAATAGGGTCTCGGCGTGCAACTAGATATGTAATAAACCTTACGGATACAGACGGAAACTATAAAATTGTAAATCGGTAAAATTTGCTGAATATTAAAACACAAGAATTATTATTTATTAAATAGATATTGATATAATAATATTAACATGGATAATATATTCAAACCGATTAATAACTATAAAAGTGGTATTGATTAACCATGCACAAGAAAGTTCTGTTCAGAAATTCAGCGTCATCCTGATTTGTAAAATAGCTTAAAAATAACAAACGTTCTCCAAAAGGGACGTATCTTATACCAAAACAAAGATAATTCAATAAGATTTTTATTTTTATAAGTAGAAGTATCTCAAGTTATTCGTATAAAAAGTTATGAACATTCGAAATTGAAAGTTTGCTGTTGGAATTTCCCTGGACACCAGTTTAGAGATATTTTCATTTTCATTTTACGTTATTTAAATAATTTATTTTGCAAGTAAATATTTCATAGAGTTATAGTATTCTGAGTTAGCTTCGTAACGAACTAAAGAACATACTAATTATTTTTCTATGATTTATAATAAATTTTATAAGGTAAGGTGTACAGTAAATTTCAGATTTGTTGTATCCGCTTTGCAACGACGTTTCATGTGTAAACTACAATATTTTCAAACTATATTTTGTATAACATTATAAAATACAGATTATAAACTAATTAAAGATAATAATAAGAAATATTACGACGATATATATTTTAAATGATATGGATGCAAACGGGTATCCGAAAACGGTAAAACTTTAATATGGATGTACAGTGCAATCAACATGTGATATTTTTTTCATATGGATGCAAAATAAGATACATAGCATGTAGCAAGATGAATTAGCATGCGACTAGATATGTAAATATTGATATGGATGCATACGGATATCCGAAGACGGTAAAACTGTAAAATGGTAATGTGAGATGCATAACTAAACATTATGTGATGTTATTATTCAAATGGGTGCAATATATTGTAGTCTAGAATGTAACAAGATAAATTTGCATGCACTAGATACGAAATAAATTATACGGATTCCAACGGATGTCGTAAAACAGTAAAATAATAACAGGGGATGTACAATACACTAAACATGAAATATTATTATTAATATGGATGTACTATATATTATAGCATGTAGCAAGATAAACTTGCCTCGATCGAATCACGCGACGGATACGCACGGCACGTCCGACGTCGGTAAATCGTCGCAACGCACATGCGGCATGCGGGACATGTCCAGGCAAGGCAAGATGGTGATCACACAGGCAATGTACGTTCACTGGATCACTCGGATCTTCAGCGACGAGCACGGCTCCGGCGGTGATCACCGGAATCAAGAAATAAGATCATGAAAAAGAAAGAAGAAAGAAGAATAAGTAAGAAGAAGAGGCTATGTATTAAATAAGGAAGAAAATAAATAAATAATATATAAATATATATATACAGAGGAGAGAGAGAGAAAGGGGTTGTTAGTTTGTTAGAAAATTAGTTTAGATTTAAATTTAAAAAATCTTTTATTAGTTATCTAAATTTTAATTTGTATCAGTTTATAAAATTAATATTATATAAATAAAATTTGACATTCTGATAAATACAAATATAGTCCAAAACATGCCCGGGTCGGGTCTAAAATTCAGTTTTAAAATACGAAAAATATACATGTCGACCAAAATTAAAGTTGGATATTCGGGTAACGAAAATGCATACCTCCAAGAACGGATGCACGCACGTGCACGTAGTCATCCAAACAAGTCCGTTTCACTGAACGGGAGGAGAACAAGATGCACAGATGCTACCACAGGGTTAGGGGTATCATGCATGCCATGCAATGTATTTTTAAAATATTTTATGTGATTTAAAATGTTATATTAAAATGCAGATGCTAGATAAAATGCGAGTATGCAATATACAAATAAATGAAAGTGCATGAGTCCAGTAACAGGTCAGGATAAATCATAAAACATGAATCAAGACTGGTTTCAAGCATGCGGGTCGGGTCGGATGCAAATACAAATGTCAAATACACTATTCACACCCAAAACACAATAAATCAAGAAAATATCATAAATAAAGAAATACTCGAATTAGAACTGGTATAAATGAATTAGGGTGTTACACTATTCACTGATAATATTGTTCTTGTAAATGAGATGAAAGCATGGGTTAATGACAAATTGGAGTTATGAAGGCAAACGTTGGAATCTCGGTGGTTCAGATTGAGCAGGTCTAAGACAGCATATATGCATTGTAAATTTAGCAAACAGAGAAGTCAAAACCATATTGGTATAACACTGCAAAAAGGCAGACTTAGATTGACCTCCGAGCGATCAGTTTAGATATCTAGGTTCCATCATCCAAAAGGATGGAGATATCTATAGGGATATTAATCAAAGGATTTAAGCTGGTTGGTTGAAATGGAGGAGTACAACAGGGATTTTTTGCGATCGTAACTTTCCGTTAAAGTTGAAAGAAAAGTTTTATCGGAGCGCTATTCGGCTTGCCTTATTATATGGTACAGAATGCTGGGCTCCTAAGAAACATCATACACAGAAGATGCACGTAGCGGAGATGCGCATGCTTCGTTGGATGTGTGGTAACTCTAAAAAAGATAAGGTGCGAAATGTGGATATTCGTGTAAAAGTTGGTGTAGCACCCATGGAGGAGAAAATGCGGGAAAAACGGTTAAGATGGTTTGGTCATGTGCGACGCAGACCTATGGAAGCACCGGTTCGACGAATGGATACTCTCGATATAGGCAATGTCAAAAGGGCGAGAGGGAGACCGAAGAAAACATGGATGGATGTGATACGAAAAGATATGGTTGCCAAAAGCCTCAATGAAAGTATATTGTTCGATAGGAATGAGTGGAGGCGGAGGATTCATGTGCTGGACCCGGCGTGATTCTCATGTTGGTTCATGTAGCCTACCCCATATGCTTGGGATAAAGGCTCAGTTGTGTTTATGGCTTGGAGCATGGACGGTGATAATCATAATGTTGCATGTCTATTTTCACTGTCTGAGGGGGAGCCATGAAACTCTGCCACTTGAAATATTCTATATTATTTTTAATCTAGCCTGGGAAGCTTATTTTGCCATCCTAAAATTTAATAAAACCTTTTTAAATCTGTTGAATAATTTGGTCTATTTATGCATAGTCTGGTTAGAGGATCATGTCCTACTTGCTAATTTTTCTGTTCCTTGTCTGGTCCTAGGCAGCATCTATGGTCATTAAGGAATCCGTCGAGCCACTACTAGAAGATTATCGTCCTCCAGGGATAACATCACTTAAGTTTAGCAAACTCTCGCTTGGATACGTCTCGCCTAAGATCGAAGGTCTGTATTTATTCCTTCTTGGAAGTTGTAAATATACAGCGTTCCATCATTATGTTGGATATGCTTCTCTATCTTCATCCTTTTTTAAAAATTATTGTAATACTTTATGATGAATTGATAAGATCCTATGTATATATATCGTACAGACACAGTCATATTATCACTGTTTTATATTTTCATGATTCACTATCTACCAATCTGATTAAATAATCGAGACCTTACATTTTCTTGTGATCAATATTAGGCATGCATGATGAAAGTTAAACCACTGCTGTTTAATGCATGAAGCAATTCAGGATAAGCATTTGTTAATAGGAATTCCAACAAGGATGGTAGGGTAAAAACAGGAGTTATGTGCAACTATTTTGCTTTGGTTTTTTAGGTCTCATCATCTGTTATCATGATATATGTTTTAAAAAAAAATATTGAACTAGCACATTGGATTATCATCAGTGCTCCAAAACACTTCACCTACAAGGCTAGATATAAGACAGCTTAGAACCTTTTTATATGACATGTTCTTTTAAAATTATAGGGAAATTTTTATAATATAACCATATCCCAGTCTGAAGTCAAGCTACCAAGCTGAGATCGTTTGGCTGCCGAGCAAGCAAGAATACAGACCTAAATGCAAGTTTTTTTTGTATAGATGATTACAATTTTTTATTAGATATACTAAGCCATGATAGACGATACAGTAAAGCGACATGAATTATTTCTACAACTTTAACTTGACAAAATAGAACAAGTCGACAAATTACACTGCTTATTTCATTCGTCAGTTTATCAAATCGGTTATTTGCATTTCCATGGTCTGCTTTTGGTTATTTTGAGCATCATCTTGTCCAATCCTGCCAGTTACATCACATTAGTTATGTCTTTTTGCCAGCCGGTGGTTCAACTTGGAAACACACATACTTTCTGTTTCACACATGTTATTTTCACATTTTTTGGAGTTTGTATCTTTTGCATGTGAGCTCAAGATACATGTGTTCTATTTTTGCCTTTAATTTTTTTTCCTATCAAGGCATTCGAGTGCAGAGCCTTAAGCCAGGTCAAATTACAATGGATATTGACTTGAGGTGGGGTGGAGATCCGAGCATAATTCTAGCAGTTGAAGCACTTGTTGCTTCATTGCCCATTCAGGTCTTTTTCTGCTTTTCAATTCATCTATATTTATGTCAGCATGCAGATAATGTTTTCTTTGTACTGTTGTCAGTTACTGTTGTGTATGCCACACATTTCAATCCTTATTTGATTTCCCTGTTGATTCGGCGTTATATCAGAGTTGTTCAGGATTCAAGTTTATCTGTAAGAAAGGGTACCGACGTTTAGAGCTATAGTTTCAGATGTCTGTCAGCGTTCTATATGTTCGCATACATTGGGCAGACGTCTGAATCGAATTCATCAAACGTCTGCGAGCGCTCTGTACTTTCGAAGCCTCAAGACCATACGTCTGAAGGTATTTTTTCAGACGTCTGGGAACACTCTATTGTTTTGAAGACTTTTGGGTAGACGTCTGCACTTGCTTCATCAGACGTCTGCCGTCGTCATTAGCCGGATAATTGTTAGTTGGGAAATTAGTTATTTTAATCGATCTTTTCTAATACTGTATATAATATAGTATTTTGTAACCCTAGATGAGATAGTTTTTGTGATATTTAAGGGTTCTAAAAGAACCCTTTTGTTATTTTGAGAGAGTTAGGGTTTTGAGAGATTTTGTATTCGTCCACCGGTTTTGTACGCCTCCACTTTTGAATATTAATAAAGCGCCGCGTTCACTTATTGGTTAATACCCGTATTATTTATTTACCTGTGGTTTGATTACTTCTCTATATCGTCTGTGTAATTGCATCATGATCGTCTTGTCGCAACAAACTGGTATCAGAGCTTTGTTGCGTTTAGGGATCTCTTGGATTGAATCGTTACGTTTTTAATTTTGCGATCTATGTTAACGGTGGGTAACGATGCTTGTGTTCTCTTCCCACTTTCTTAGATCGTGATTTTGCAGTTTTAGGGTTTGTTAGCATTCAAGGTGTTTTAGATTGATCACGCATCATGTCTCCGACAATCATGAATCGAGAAGTTTGATGGAAATATGAGTTTCTGTTTATGGCAAGTCCGTAAAATTGCCATATTGACTCAAAATAATTTGAGAAAGGCTATTCTTGGAAAGAATGCAAAGCCTTCCACTATGACGGAGGAAATTTGGGAGGAGTTGGATGAAAAGGTCCTCACGGCTATCCAATTATGTCTGACAAACGAAGAAGTTATGGAAGAAGTTCTGGTAGAAACGATGGCGGCTAGTTTGTGAACAAAATTAGAGGAGTTATATTTAAGGAAATCTCTCACGAATCGACTTCTGTTGAAGCAATATCTCTAAACACTTCGTATGTCAAAAGGATCTCCAATCAAATCTCACGTCGGTTTGTTTAATTCAATCATTATAGATCTTGGTAAGATTGATATTAAAATTGATAATGAAGATCGGGCTCTGATCTTGTTATGTTCGTTGCCACCTTCATATAAGTACTTTCGTGATACCATGATTTATGGATGAGATGTAATCTCGATCAAGAATGTCAAAGAGAATTTGATGGACAAAAAGAAGATCGATAAGGAGTTGACTTCTAGCGAAGCTGATGGCTCATCTTCCGGCTTATTTGTTCTAGGGCGAGCGGAGAAGAGAGATACGGAAGGTAATAGGAAGAAATCGAGGTTGAAATCCAAGAATAAGAACTTGACCTGTAATTATTGCAAGAAGAATGGGGTACTTCAAGGTCGATTGCTACAAATTACAGAACAAGCTAAAGCAGGAAGAAAAATCGAAGGAGTTTTCGGCTGAATCTAGTATAGCGGAAAACGATCTTGTAGTTCTTGACAACACATATCGATCCAAGAATGAGTGGATTATGGATTCGGCTTGTTCCTACCATATATGTCCCAATAGGGATTTGATCACCACCTATGAGTCCATTGATGGCGGAGTGGTTTTGATGGATAACAATAGTTCGTGTCAAGCTATTGGCAAGGGAACGATTTAAATCAAGATGTTTGATGGTGTTGTGAGGACATTGGCGGAAGTTATGCACATACCCGACTTGAAGAAGAATCTCATCTTTTTAGGTGCACTCGATGGCAAAGTTTACAAGTTTTCCGCTGAAAGTGGAGTTTTGAAGGTAACCAAAGATGTTCTAGTTGCGATGAAGGGCTTGAAGGAGAGGTCCTTATATTCGTTGCAGGGTTCGACGATTTCTGGTTCAGCGGCTATTTCATCATTCAAATCTATGACAGATTCAGACACTACCATATTATGGCACATGACGCTCGGACATATGAGGGAAAGGTATGACCGAGTTGTCAAAGCAGGGTCTACTTGGTAGAAAGAGTACAACGAAGCTAGAGTTTTATGAACATTGCGTTTTTGGGAAGGAAAAACGTGTTAGGTTCAGTTCGGCGGTGCACAACACAAAAGATACTCTTGATTATATCCATTCGGATCGCTGAGGACCCCATCCAGTTGCTTCTAAAGGAAGCGGCGCCAATATCTTCTTGCTTTCATCGATGAATTTTCGAGGAAAGTTTGGGTCTCCTTCTTGAAACACAAAAGTGATGTGTTTACTACGTTCAAGCAATGGAAGACGTTGCTTGAGAAATAGACATGGAAGAAGATCAAGAGATACAGACGAGTTAGAGTTTTGCGGTGGAGATTTCAATGATTTCTGCAAAAACGAAGGAATTGTTCGGTATCATACCGTTGTCTATACACCACAGTGTTGGGGCCAAAAATTACATCCCACGATCAAGGTCAACAAGTCAATAAGTCAAAGTCAAGGCTCGAAAAGTGGGCCCGGGCCCAAGCCCGAACCCAGGTCCAAGCAAGCAGGCCCAAGCCCAGGTTACTCAAATCGAGCCTGAACATGAAGAGGTCGGCCTCTCCCATGCCAAGATGAAAATTATGTAATAAATAAGTTTGATATAATTTTCATGCATAAATGTAAAATAAATGGGCAAAAAGCCATATTTTTGTAAAGTTCATGGCTCATGTGCAAAAAGAAATAAGCACATGAAGTATGAGATGGGTAAAATGCCATTTTGTAAAGCCCAAGGGGCTATGTGTAAATTTGTAAGCCTATATAAGGCAACATTATGATGAAATGAAGCATAATTCGTTCCCCTAAAAAATATTAGGGTTTGTACCTCCATCCTCTCCCTCTCAAGTTCTTCATCTTCAGTTTCCAATTAAATCAAGAGCTCGGTTCTTTTTTTTCTCAAAACTAAATAAAATTTCACCATAAACCCATTGAATGAGAGTTTTAACTCTCACATCAAATCCAAAAAGAGAAGATTTTTACTATCTTCTTCATTCTCAAGATCCAATTTGAGAGAGGGAGAAGAAGGGAAACCCACTTCCTAAAGCTCCATCAAGAAAAGAAAAGAGATCTCTTTTCATCATTCAAGATCCAAATTTTGGAATTTCAAGAACCCATTAGGGTTTCTTCTCAAAGGAGAAAATGGGAAAATTTTTTGGAGTTTAAACTTTACCAAACTTTTTTGGGAGTTTGACTCCATTTAAAATTTTTTGGGAGTTTAACTCCGCTTTAAACTCTCTCCATTTAAAATTCTTTGGGAGTTTAACTCCATTTAAAATTCTTTTAAGAGTTCAACCCAAATCCAAGAGTTCGACTCCCAATCCGCTCCGCGCAACCCGGGCCTGCGTCCGCGTCCGCTCGTGCGTGCCGCACACGTGCCGCATGCTTGCGCTCCTGCGATCGTGCCACGCACTTGCTCTCCCGCGCGCTCGCACGCATAGCGCGACGCGCATGCGTGCGCAAGCGCACTGCGCGCATGCACTTCACCTCCTCACTTGTAAAAAGAAATATAAAAAAATAAAAAAATAAAAAAAATTTGTTTCTTTGAAATAAAAAATCTTGTCATAAATAGAATAAAAAATGAAATGAACACGCCCTTCTGCATTACTTTTAAACACCGACACCTCATATTGAGTTCGCATGACCAATTTGATCCGTCAATCGGAGGTTCTTTCGCTCCAAAAGTGAAGGGTAATTAACGGCAGTTTTGTCCGCGGCTGCCGGAGATTTGGATCCCCACAATCAATAAATCCTTTCCTATCTAGGCAGGGATCTGCACATGCCTAACAAGCGTGCGCATTCCCATCTCAATTGGGTGACGAAAAACACTACAGATTCTGGCACACCCGGTGAGACCTTTTCTTTCCTTCCATATTTCGGGTTAAACGTTCATGCGTACTCAATCAACATATACATCGATTGCCTGTACTGAAATCATGCTTCTTTTTGCAGGTTAACAGTTTTCAATTGCAATCTCGAACTCAGTAACTGTCTCTTAAGACGAGCTTCATTTCTGACGCAACTCCGGTGACCTACGTAGTCAAGACAAACACACACGTGACCCTCCCGGCGAGTCTCATGAGGCAGTGGGAGGAGCCTCCACTCCAATTTGGTGCCGTAATCATCAACTCCGCCGGAAGTGCTCATCTGATGGAGACCCCGGCGAACCAAGTGGCCAAACCGACCTCAATGGGAAGGGCAGGAGGCCGAATGTGTTTGAACGGCTTTCTGTGGCTCCAACTGGGGGCAAAGCTGTCAGAACAAAAGAAGTCGCCAGACGTCGTGGGCAAGTTCAGGCGATGCCTTCGACGGAAGCGCAAGTGGATGTCTTCTCAAGGCTTCCCATCACTCGGCCTACGGCGGCTTCCCGAAGAGCAGAAGCTCGCCAGGTGCTCAAATCGGAAAAGCTGAGGTAGAAACAGCTCAGATATAGAGCCAACAAAAGGGTCAGGGCTCCGGCCAAGTTAAATTTTGTGAAGCTCCAAAACCTGGACCGTCTCGCAACCACAGCTGTGTCAGCCGTGAAAACCCACAATTCTTTTGAATCCTTAAAGTGGGTTCAGAAAATGCGATGTCTACCAAAATCAAGAGGACCACAATTCGAACTTTGCTACAAAAGGATGTGTTCAAACCCCAACACAAAAGACGTGATGCCCTTTTTTCAGAAGTCTACTAAGCACTTCGTTTTGCGCGAAAGCAACGGGGCAAAACCAGAAAAGTTGTACCGGCGCCATCCGAGAACCCGGCCAGACAGACCGTCTTTAGTCGATTGTCCTTTCCCGAAACTGAAAGGCCACGGCAATGGTTCGCGAAATCAGCTGCTAGTGATGAAAAGATGGTCCAATATGTTATCCACACGGTCTACATGGCGGGCACGCATCCCAGCGACAACTTTCGCAGTAAAAGTAAGGATGGAGCCACCACATCTCAAGCCCAATCTGGCTGCCCTTTCCAAAGATCAGCTTCCTCCTCAGGATGATGAAAACCCTCTTGTTGAGGCTGATAAACAGAATGACCCCTCAGTCCATGTGGAATCTAGTTCGGATAGCGAGGAGCCGATTTTCCGTCCCAGGACCGCAGAACATGAGCTACTTCAAAAGCTCTGAAAATAGCTCAGAAGTAAAGATAAGGAGATGGCCAAGCTTTACTCTAAAATTGATGACTAGACGAATGTTGTGATGCAGCTCACGGCTCAAGTTGCTCGGGCACCTTCCAATCAAGCGCAAGTCTCTGCTTATGAGCCGGGTGATAACGACCCGAAGCAGTCAATGCTTATCCCTTTAGGTCCAAATGTGGGCGAGTTACGCAAAAGCCGACCGCATTCCACTTCTGGGGACGTCTTGGCCCCTGATGGCAGCATTCCACTAACACAAAACCGGGTCATGGATTTGGTCGCCAACAAAGTTAAAACATTGGTGGCCAAAGCCGATGCTCAGAAAGATGTTGGCAGTAGTAGGAGGCTGTATCCCGCACAGTATGATCTCATCAAGTTTCCCAGCGGTCACGCCATTCCCAAATTCGGAATTCGACGGGACGAGAAATGCGAATCAGCGTGTTGCCCACTTTAAAGCATCATGCGGAAATACAGGGGGTAACGATGTGCTCCTTCTCCGTCAGTTTGTGAACAGCCTAACCGGTGCTGCTTTCGACTGGTACGCAATCATACCAGATGGTTCCGTTCCTACTTTCGTCCAAATGGAGTCTCTGTTTCGGCAAAGATTCATGAGTATCAGTGACAAAATCTCCATTGCTGACCTTGTGAGGACCAGGCCAGAGAAAAACGAATGCAACACAGACTTCATAGCCCGATGGCGCAGCCTCACCATCAAATGTGAACCGCCGATAGAGCATGACCAATTTGTCAGCTTCTTCGTTGAGAATCTCAACAATTGGATGGCCCGTTTCTTTACACCGCGGGTCTCAAAACGTTCCAAGAGTTGACCAGGAAAGTTCAAATATTGGAACGCTTAAAACAGGAATCTTCCCCGGATTCTCGAAATAATAATAAATTCTGGAGAAATCGAAAGGACGATAATTGCAAAGGCGGAAATTCCGACGATACTGAATCTTTTAACATTTCGGCTAACCGAAATAAGCGAGAGATGAGCGGGCCTAATGCCAACCAGCCTCGGAAGCCAATGTTGGGAGAGGGAGGAGAATCACCCCTGAAAGAGAAGCTGGATAAGGTCTGTTCCTTCGGAAGGGACAAAGTCCGTAAAATATTCAAAGACGCCCTAAGAAACGGTCTAAAATTGCCAGAATAAAAAAGACCGCAAGAAGTGAATATGACCGACCCTAAATATTGCCCCCATCACAGAGTGATAGGTCATGCCATTGAGGACTGCTCTGTCTTTAAAGATTGGGTCGAAAAACAATATAAGACAGGAGAGATAGAACTGTCTAAAGGGTGTTAGCAAACAATCAAACTGCGACCGCCAATTTCATACAAACAGAGACCGGAGCCCTCTGGGAACCTGCCGCTCAGTCGTCTGCCCTTTTCTGAAAGGAGTGGACCAAGGAAACAAGCCAAAAGCCCAACGAGTAACATTATCAATGAAGAAACAGTAGATGGGTATACAACCCATACGATATACATGGTGGAGCCCAGAAGAACAAGTCCTTCTACGCCACACACCCATGTCAAGAACGTGGTTGTTGCTACCCAATGCCTGCTCGATCTAGATGAAGAGCCCGCTCAGGCCAATAAGCCAAAGGAGCCCATGGTTCCCGCAGAATCAAGCTCAGGCAGTAAGGATGATCCGGTTGTCATACTCGGAACTATAGAACAAGTATTATTCCAATGGCTTCAAAAGTAGCTTCAGGACAGGGACGAGATGTTGGCCAAGATCCGTTCCAAAGTCGACGAGTTGGGAAACGTCGTGGCAGATCTCACGACCTAAGTCGCATAATTGCAATCACAACAAAATCAAAATCTGGTTCATGAGCCAGGAATTGATATCCTGAAATAGCTAACCAATACTCCCTCCAGCCCAAGAGCGCAACACCTTTGCGAAAAATGGCCACGATCAGCCTCCAGGCCTTTCGATAAGTACACTGAATGGGGTAAGCGGACAACAGGCGAACCAAAGACAGATCGGCCTCGAGGACCAGCATTGGGAAAGACACCGACTCTAATGGAGAGAAGAAAGAAAATCTACTCTTTCAGAAGGGACGAAGTCCGCAAAATATTCGAAAACGTCTTGGACAACAGTCTGCAGCTGCCTATTCCAAAGAGGCCGCATGAAATGAACATGACCGACAATCCCATATAATGCTCATATCATAGGATGGTGATCCATACTATCGAAAACTGCTATGTTTTCAAAGATTGTATGGAGAACCAATACAAAGTTGGGAAAACCCTACCGTCCTCGGAGGTACCGGCAAGCCACTAAGATACAGTCATCAACTCGGCTCCGTCAAGATTAAAGCTCGAGAAGCTTGGATAAGCAAACACCCATGACCTCTACGTCGTTAAACATGGAACAAATGACCTTTACGTTAAACTGGGAACGGTTGACGCCTACGTCGTTAAACTGGGAACAGTCGACTCCTACGTCGTTAAACTGGGATTGTAAAAAAATCCGAAATGATGGGGCAACTCACAATAAAAATCAGCGAGCAAAAAAATGAAAATAAAGCCAAAATGATGGGGCAACCACGAATAAATAACCGAAATGATAGGACAATCGCGACCTTCGCGATAAGAAAAGCGGAAATGATGGAGCAATCACGGTAAAAAAATTATGTAAATAAGTATTTCAACCCCCTCCAAAGGCGAATGATGAGTCGTGTCTGAAACCATACTTCAGTGTTAACGATGCAGACGCCGACAAAATTCCAAATCCCCCAAATTCTCCCAGCCCTGCGGTCGGTTCCTAAACTGACCACCGTATACAATTCACGGGCACAAATGGTTTCCATCCTAACCAAATTTCACTACACCAGCCCTGCGGCCAGATTCCAAATTGATTACCGTATACAATCCACGGGCATAAACAAGCTAAATCACACCCATGCCCCACCGCAATCCCCAGTCCGCGGCTGGTCTCCGTCCTTGGAATTATGCTCCATTTGGGATGAGCCACTGATGTCCATACGATACATGAGGAGAACAAAACTTGCAAGTTCTTCCCAACTCGTAAGAAAACACTTTCGTGGGATCCTTACGAGTCACAAGGGAAAAACACACTTAGGGGTCCTCACGACTCATAAGGAGAAAATACACCTACAAGATTCTTCCGACTCATAGGGAGAAAAATACTTTTATAGGACCCTTACAGCTCATAAAATTGAAAAGCCTTAGGTGATAAGTATCTAAACCTGTCTCCTAAGCCATCGCTTTCCAACAGGCAATGGCAGATGATGAATTGCTCCTGGCATCTGTGCTCCAGTGTTAGCAATGCTGATGCCGATCCCAACCCTAAAATTCTAAACTTTCAATCCAATAGACCCCTAAGTCGTTAAACTGGGAACGAGAGAAATCTCCTCATAGCAAATGATGATTTGCTCCTGGTGCCATATTCCAGTGTAGCGATGCTGATGCCAAACCAAAACCAAAATTCTTAATTCCTTTCATGGCAAATGATGATTCGCTTATGGTACCATATTCCAGTGTAGCGATACTGATGCTAAACAAAAACCTAAATTCCAAGTCCCAGGCACAAAATCCCTGTTGGACAGATAAGAAACTTCCAAATCAAATCGAATCGAATTAACGAGTCAACCAACAATCTCCCAGTCGGAATCAAGCTCCGCCTCGGAAACAAGTCAACTAACAACCTTTGCGTCGGAACCATGTCGGAATCATGTTTTGCCTCGGAGTATCTACCTTCCCTGTTGAAATTATGCTTCGCCTAGAAATCAATCTCTGCGTCGGAACCATGTTTCGTATCAGAATATGTGCCCCGTGTCGGAATATTTTTCGCCTCAGATTATCTACCTTCCCTGTCGGAATTATACTTCGTCTAGAAATCAATCTCTGCGTCGGAACCATACTTCGTTTCAGATTATGTGCCCCGTATCGAAATCATTTTTCGCCTCGGAGTATCTACCTTCCCTATCGGAATTATGCTTCGTTTTGGAATCAACATCTGTATCGGAACCATGCTTCGTTCAGAATTTCTACCCTGCGTCGGAATTATTCTTCGTCTCAGGATACTCCTGTCTCGTGTTGGAATTATACTTCGTCCTGTAACCCTGCGTCGGAATCATGCTTCGTTTCAGGGTACACCTGTCCCGTGTCGGAATTATATTTCGTTTAGGATACACCTGTCCCATGTCGGAATTATGCTTCATTCCGGAACCCTGCGTCGGAATTATGTTTCGTCTCAGAATATACATGTCCCGTGTTGGAATTATGTTGTCCCGGAACCCCGCGTCGGAATTATGCTTCGTCTCAGGATGTATCTGACCCCCGGAATTATGTTCCGCACCTCGGAATGATACTCCGATCTCCAGAATTATACTCCGATCTCCGGAATTATGCTCTGCCCCCGGAATGATGTTCCACCTCGAAGTCAAAACTCCCTACGGAAGAAGATCCATCAATTTCATGCACACGGCGTATGCAAGCAGTGTGCATTCATTGATGGGGGCATTTTGTTAGGGGCAAAAATTACACCCCACGGTCGAGCTCAACATATCAATAAGTCAAAGTCAAGGTCCGAAAAATGGGCTCGAGCCCAAGCCCGAACCCAAGTCCAAGCAAGCAGGTCCAAACCCAGGTCAAGTGGGCCTATGCCCAAGTCGAGCCCGAACATGAAGAAGCCGGCCTCCCCCATGCCAAGAAGAAAATTATGTAATAAATAAGTTTGTTGTAATTTTCATGCATAAATGGAAAATAAATGGGTAAAAAACCAAAATTTGTAAAGCTCATGGCTCATGTGCAAAGAAATAAGCACATGAGGCATGCGATGGGCAAAATGCCATTTTGTAAAGCCCAAGGGGCTATGTGTAAATATGTAAGCTTATATAAGACAACATTATGATAAAATGAAACACAATTCATTCCCCTCAAAAATATTAGGGTTTATGCCAACATTCCTTCCCTCTTAAGTTTTTCCTCTTTATTTTCCAATTAAATTAAGAGCTTAGCTCTCTTTTTCTCAAAACTAAATAAAGTTTCACAATAAACTCATTGAAGTAGAGTTCAACTCTCACATAAAATCCAAAAAGGGAAGATTTTTACTATCTTCTTCTTTCTCAAGATCCAATTTGAGAGAGAAGAAGGGAAACCCACCTCTCAAAGCTCGATCAAGAAAAGAAAGGGATCTCTTTTCATCACCCAAGATCCAAATCTTGGAATTTCAAAAGAACCTATTTGAGTTTCTTCTTAAATGGGAAAATCTTTTGGAGTTGAACTCCACCAAAATTCTTTTGAAAGTTTAACTCCATTTAAAATTCTTTGGGAGTTTAACTCCGCTTTAAACTCCTAAAAGAGTTTAACTCCGCTTTAAACTCCTAAAAGAGTTTAACTCCATTTAAAATTCTTTGAGAGTTTAACTCTATTTAAAATTCTTTTGGAAGTTCAACTCCAAATCTGGGAGTTCGACACTAAATCCGGTGCACGCAACCCGAGCCCGCTTCCGCGTTCGTGCCCGCACCTTCATCCGCGTGCCGCGCCCGCGCTTCACCTCCACACTTGTAAATAAATAAATAATAAATAAAAATTGTTTCTTTGAAATAAAAAATCTTTTGTCACAAATAGAATAAAAAAATGAAATAAACACGCCCTTCTGCATTACTTTCAAACACCAACACCTCATATTGAGTTCGCATGACTAGTTTGATCCATCAATCGGAGGTTCCTTCGCTCCAAAAACGATGGGTAATTAACGACAGTTTAGTCCACGGCTGCCGGAGATTTGGATCCCCACAATTAATAAATTCTTGTTTATCCAGACAGGGGAAATCTGGACATGCCTAACAAGCGCGGGCATTCCCATCTTAATGGGGTGACGAAAAACACTCCACACAGCAGAATGGAGTCGCGGAGCGTATGAATCAGACTCATAAAGAAAACTCGGTGCATGTTGTCTATTGCAGGGCTCGGCAAGGAATTTTAGGCAGAGGCGGTGAACACGACATGCTACATAGTGAATAAATCACCCAATACGTCGCTATGTAGTAAGACATCGGAACATGAACGGTCTGGGAAGCACGCCGATTATTCTACAGTTCAAGTGTTTGGTTGTCTCGCATATGCACATTGATGTGAAGGCAAGTTAGATCCTCGAGCGAAGAAATGCATATTTCTTGGTTATACTATCGGCGTTAAAGATTATAGGGTGTGGTCATCGGATGCTAAGTCGTCTGAATTTATGTTCAGTAGAGATGTGACTTTTGATAAATCTGCTATGTTGAAGCCGAATACTGTGGAATCTCCAGGTGAAGACGATTCAAGGAAGGATGAGCTGAGCGTTGATATTGAGGTCAGTGAAATCTAGGATTCACAGGAGATCTCTCCTTCACTATTGTCCGAAGAAGTTCATGATAAGCAGTCACATGATAAGTTTTTACCCGCCCATGACCGACAAAGAAGGGACAATAGACCGCCATAAAGATATGTCTATGATGATCTAGTAGTATATGCGCTGTCCGTTGTAGAGACAGTTGATAGTAGCGAGCCGACGAGCTATCAAGAAGCGATCTCATCCGATGTGTCAGCTTGTTAGCTCGTCGCTATGAATGAAGAGATTGAGTCTCTTCACAAGAACCGGACTTGGAAGCTCGTGAAATCCGAAGAAGGAAAGAAAATAGTTGGCTGCAAGTGAGTTTTCAAGAAGAAAGAAGGTGACCAAGAGACGATTGATACAAGATATAATACACGGTCGGTAGCTAAAGGCTATTCGCAGGTTCAGTGAATTGACTTCAATGAGGTATTTTCTCCGGTTGTTAAACACACCTCTATACGTGTCTTACTCGGTTTGGTAGCTATGCAGGATTTGGAGCTCGAGCAGCTCGATGTGAAGATAACATTCTTGCATGGTGATTTGGTAGAGAAGATCTACATGCAACAACTCGAGGGTTTTGAAGTTGAAGGCAAGAAAGACTACATTTGTTTACTAGAGAAGTCTCTATGGTTTGAAGCAGTCACCTAGACATTAGTATAAGAAATTTGACTTCTTCATGATAGATATCAGGTTTACGGGAAGTATGGGCGACATTTGTGTTTATTGTAAGAAGCTCGCCGATGGTTCTTTCATATACTTGTTTTATGTTGATGATATGTTGATAGTAGTAAGGCATATTGTTGATATTCAGAATTTGAAGGAACAGTTGAAAGGAAAGTTCGAGACCAAGGATTTGGGAGCGGCCAAGAAAATACTTGGTATGGAGACAAGGCGATATCGCAAAGAAGGAAAGTTTTACTTTTCTCAACAGCAATACGTTGAGAAAGTTTTGGAGCGTTTTGGCATGACAGACGCTAAATATGTAATTACTCCATTGGCAACTCATTTCAAACTTTCAGCTCGTTCATCACCGCAAACAGAGAATGAGATTAAGTATATGCCGAATGTTCCGTATGCAAATGCGGTGGGTAGCATTATGTATGCCATGGTTTGTACCCGACCCGACATTTCACATGTAGTTAGTGTTGTTAGTCGTTATATGGCATTTCCTGTTAAAAGCCATTGGCAAGCTGTGAAATGGATTTTACGATACCTGCGAGGTACGTTTGATGTGAGGTTGGTGTTTGGAAGGAACGATAATTTTGTTGGATTCAGCGATTCCGATTATGAGGATGATTCTGACAGACGAAGGTCGATCACCGGTTATATGTTCTCTTCAGGAGAATGTGCCATTCGTTGGCGTACTTCGTTACAGTCTACGGTAGCGTTGTCTACGATGGAGGCGGAGTATATGGCCATTGTGGGGACCGCTAAGGAAGCAATCTGGTTGAAAGGGCTATTTTCGAAACTTGGTATTCAAAAGGATACCATAATAGTTTACTGTGATAGCCAAAACGCGATTCACTTGACGAAATATCAGATGCATTATGACAGGAAGCAGCTCATTGATGTATGGTACTGGTTTGTTCAGTAAGTCGTTGAAAAAGAAGAGATAGTTGTGAAGAAGGTTGGCACAGCGGATAATCCGGCCGACATGTTGACGAAGTCTCTTTCGATTGTTAAGTTTGAGTATTGCTTGAACTTTCTTGGAGTGTGTCGTACTCAATGAGCCCTTTAGGGGTTTTGTAGTGAAGGTCTACTATTAATTTTGTGGAGGAGTGTTGTTGTGAATGCGATGCAAGGTGGAGATTTGTTGTGTATGTCTCGCATTCCAATCCCTATTTGATTTCCCTGTTGATTCGGCGTTATCTCAGAGTTGTTTAGGATTCAAGTTTATCTGTAAGAAAAGGTACAAACGTCTGGAGCTATAGCTTCAGACGTTTTTCAGCGCTCTGTATATTCTCATACATTAGGTAAACGTCTGAATCAAACTCATCAGACGTCTGCGAGCACTCTGTACTTTCGAAGTCTCAAGTTCAGACGGCTTAAGCTCCTTCTTCATATGTCTGGAAACGTTCTTTTGTTTTGAAAACTCTTGGGCAGACATCTGCATTTCTTTCATTAAACGTCTGCCATCGTCATGGGTCGAATAATTGTTAGTTAGGAAATTAGTTATTTGAATCTATCTTTTCTAATACTATATATAATGCAGTATTTTGTAAATCTAGATGAGATAGCCTTTGGATAGTTTTTGTGATATTTGAGAGAACCCTTTTGTTATTTTGAGAGAGCTAGGGTTTTGAGGGATTTTGTATTAGTCCACCGGTTTTGTACTCCTCCACTTTTGAATATTAATAAAGCTTCGCCTTCGCTTATTGGTTAGTATTTGTATTTCTTATTTACCTGTGGTTTGATTACTTCTCTATATCGTCCATGTTGTTGCTTCGTGATCGTCTTGTCACAACAATTACATTTATAAAATTGATTCCAGACATCTGTTGATGGGGGCAAAGTCTCTGATTTTATTCATGTTATTTCATATTCTTGTAAAGAAAGTTATTTCAAATTATTTTTGTTTTTCCTTTTGCAGTTGAAGGACCTTCAGGTCTTCACTGTCATCCGTGTTATTTTCCAACTTTCTGAAGAGATCCCCTGCATTTCTGCTGTTGTAGTTGCTCTCCTTTCAGAGGTATACTCTTCTGCGAGTTGGGAACTAAGCCAAACCTTTAATATTCTATTATTTCTTGAACTTTGGCCGCCATACATGAGAAAATATTACGAACACTGTGTGGCGTAACTTAGCATGGGTAGATATCGTTCCATGGAGGAGGGGGGGGGACAGATGTCGTTCTGCAGCTACGAGATTAAGCTAGCGTACTAGGGTAACAGAGAACAAATCTAGAAAATATAATTTTATTAAAAGAAAGTCGCCCTTAAAAGGTTTACATGCAAGCCATTACTTAGGCATAACATGATAAAATAAAATCTAATAAAATATTTCCTAACTTGTTTGATCAAATTTAAATAAATCTAATCTGACTAATTTAAATCTAAACCAACTCTTTCTCAATTAAATCTTAACTAAATCAGATCTCAGTCAAATCTTTCCCGCTCGAACTGCTTTTGCTCGGACTTGGCTCATTTGTTCGGCTCTCGGCTTCTACATGACTGTGAGACATGATAATTTAGATCCATAACACGGTATACCTGTTCGGTAGTATATTATACCAATTGACATACTGTGACCTCGGCTGCCAATCTTTCACAACAGAAACAAAAAAAAGGACCTCCATTGCAGTTCATTTTTATGGCAACCACATCCTTCTCCATTCAGCTTTCTTATTGGGGCTCGCATTATAGGTTTTTTGTGTGAGTGATCTCCAGTGAGCTATTGTATTGGCCATTTCTCAGTTAGCATCAGTTTTTGTCTAACTCCACATACAAAGGCACCTTGTATTGAATCTTATTATTGCTAACATATACATTTTTCAGGTCCAAACTACCTCATACAATTTTTCTTCGTCTTATCTGTATTGGATGGGTTTGAAAGGGGTAATTTTACAAGGATGTGATATGGCCTTTTGGTGGTAGCATTAGGATTGAAGTGAGCGATAAACCACAACAAATTTGCTTTTATACGTCTTTGGGGTTTAGCTCCACAAGTCCACATATATCCTTTTTTCTCCATTGAGCTCCATTTTGTAGTCGTATAAGTTTGCAACAATCACATCTTCTTTCACTTAGTCCAATTTACCCTAGACCTAGCCCCTGCTCCAAATGTAATCCACTCACCCTATCTGAAATGAATGCTTGTTAAACATTTGTTGCTCTCTATCATTCATTCCCAACACCATCGAGTATATTTTTTTAATTAATAAACATATACAGGCCCCAGAGGTTATCGACGAGCTTGTCCCATTTGCAATAAATTCTGTTAATTACGTTGAATACTAGTGGTCCCAATGTTGGACTACTGCATAATCATGATGTTTGACATGATTTGGGCATAAATTGTTAAATTTACTTCTGCTTGTCCGTTTCAGCCAAAGCCTAGAATTGATTACACTTTGAAAGCTGTGGGAGGAAGCCTAACTGCTATTCCAGGTCTTTCGGATATGATAGATGTAAGTTTAGATTGTTGCACTTTACTTATCATATGCCTTAGGAGCTATGTTTATCATATTACTTGAGTAATATTAGGTTAATTAATATACTAAAGCTCGGTGTAAGCTTTTTTACTTTTCATATAGGATACTGTGAATTCAATTGTCTCAGACATGCTCCAATGGCCTCATAGAATTGTCGTTCCACTTGGCGTTGTAGACGTAGACACAAGGTAGGCAACTAATTTGTTTTAGTCAATAAAAACTTCTCTATTCATTATTTCTCTCTCTCGCTTTTTTCTTTTTCGTTTTTTCTCACATTATTTTATAGACTAATGAGATCTAGGCTCATACCTTTAGATTACTTTGTATCCTAGCAACTTGTTTATGCTAACAGTGGCTTGTTTTAACTTTTAGCTGCTATTTCCCTTACATACTTGAGGGCAACTCAATCCTTCCTATACAATAACTAATCGAAAATTGAAGGGTAAGAGGAATACCCTCCCAAAATAAAATACAATCTGAGAATCCAAAAACTTATAGTAAGTAGTAAATATTATTTCTCCAAACTACAGAACAGTTTTTTAATAAAAGATTGACTTCTAGAGAACTAGAATAGGAAAGTTTTGTTGTGAGTATATAATTTTATTACTAATTCGATCTTATATTGCTAACTTTGTCTTGTCTTGAATCTCATAGGTGTTTTGTGCAAATTATTAGCACAGTTTCGAATCTATATGCAGCCAAACTTTCTTGAGGTTCTAGTCTTGCAGTCAAATTTGCTTTACTACCAAAAATTCATGGAACTCGATAGACTTTTCTAATATTTGCTTGGATCTGTAGTGGTGTGATTTTCGGTTAATGATTAAGGTGGTTGTGGCTATTTCTTCAACCCTGACAGCAGATGTTATGTTCTTTTGTTCAGTTGGCAGCTTTATGCAGAGCATCATGTAGACATTATTTGAAATTACTTCCCTTTCCTTTTCCCATTATTCACTAGAATGCACGTATCTCCCAACCATATTATGGATGTTTCATTCACTGCTCAAACTGAATGCAAGTCTTGCTTATGGCCTTTGGGGCTCATGTTGTTATAACATTACACATACTTAAAATCATGATGTAGAGCAGGTACGGTATTCTATTTCCATTATCGCCTACATGAGGATTACATGTGATATTGGGTCAACAAGACTACTTTGAAAACTATGACTATATAATTTTCCTTCTTGATTTATGTGAAGTGCAGTGTACAGATGATAATATATATTTTTTATTTTGTTGTACAGTGACCTAGAGCTTAAACCTCAAGGAAAGTTAACAGTAACCGTAGTGAAAGCTACTGCTTTGAAAAATATGGAAATGATTGGTAAATCTGACCCTTATGCGGTTTTGCACATACGCCCTATGTTTAAGGTGAAAACAAAAGTAATCAACAACAATCTTAATCCTGTGTGGAACGAAACATTTGAGTTGATTGCTGAAGATAAGGAGACACAAGCTCTTATTCTTGAGGTATGTTTTTCTTTTTTATACCACCACACTTTAATTTGTGATCTACTTACCTTATTAAGCAGTTTTATTTGGAAACAAATCTCTTGAATTCATGGGTTATTTCTCAAAAAGCACACTGTGATTTAGGCAATTGTCCTGATACCGCCCCCAACCACAAATGTTACTCATAACCCTATAGTATGTTGCCCAACACCCCTGCTGCCATTAGTCTTCAAATTAATTGACATTACAATCCTTCTGTTATTACCAAATTTCTACCTTATCTCTCTTGTTTATGCTGCCTCTAATTCTATTCTTTTCCCATCTCTTCCTCTATTTTCCATTTCCCGCATTTATCATATCATCATTCAACTCTCTCTCTCTCTCTCTCTCTCTCTGTGCGCGCGCGCCAGAATTGAATGTCAGCATTACCATACAGTTTAGTCTGCCCAAAATTAAGGTGAACTAACAAATTTCTCCCACCTTAGCATCAATTCTACCCAAATTTGAAGCAAAAAATATAGCTTACTATCTATCTTATATGTACTTGTACTAGTATAAAGTTGGGTCATGGAAAGCGTGATTTTTCATCACTCCCCAATTGCCCTTGACTTGGAATGCTATGGCTATGAAATGTGGTTAATTTGGTGATTTGTTGAATAAATCATTTCGGGTTTGGATTTGTTCGAAGGAGCTATTTTTTTAATATTATGTTTCGTTGGAAAAGTCTTCAATTAAGTGTCAGTAAGTAGTCATGGGGGGGTTATTCGAGTTATTTCAACACTTATATATATGAGAATAATGGAGGATAAAGGCCTTAGGAGGAAAAACCCTCCTATGACGTTGAGAAAAGCATATCGTCCACCGTTTTTTAGACGATCGGAACCACCCATTGATACTTATCATCTAAGATATAGATACACCAAATTTATGTGATTCTAACACCTTTTCACCGTTGATCTAGCTAGTGATATGAAAATTCTATAAATGTTCTATTATAGGTAAATCGTTAATTTTGCACTCACTAAATCAACGGTGAAAAATGTTAGAATCAAATGAAATATGGTGTATCTACATCTTAGCCAATGCAGATAAAGATGGTGGATGCTGATCGTTCGAAACAACGATGGAGTATAGATTTTTTTCCACGCCATAGAAAAAATCCCTCTCCGGAGGCCCCCTCTCTCTCTCTCTCTATATATATATATATATATATATATATATATATAACGCAGGACGGGAATGCCAGGACGGGTGGACATGTGTAATGCGGATGCAAATTACCAAACAAGCGGCCGTGAATGCAAAATCCTAGCGACAATTATAAAATAATGCAAACACGCAATATATGAGATCCAATATCAATAAGCGCGATTAATAAACAATATGAAAATAGCAAGCTAAATATCTGCAATTGAACCACTAATTTAAATATTTGATTTGCGTTGATATGTATGTCAACTAAACAATCGATGTAAAGATCCAATATTATATTTTAGAAAATTTAAGAATCAATATAACCTAGGTGTTGGATATGATGGAAGTTTAATATTTAGAAGAGTGTACCCAAATTAATGACACCAAATGAACATCCAAGCTTTTATACCAAAATTGGAAATCCTTTAGCATAACTTGTTGTTGCATGTTGTAAGCACCCACATCGGATCATTAGGATAATTAAAATCAAACCTTTTTCTTCTCTGATTCATTTGCAAACACCTCTGGCCTTATAGTAAGCCAAGTAAAAAAAATTAATTCTTTTATACCTTACTCCTGATCTGATTTACTTTATAATAATGTTCAAGCTCCAAGATGATTAGATCTTGGATCTGAGATCAGCTGCAATGGCGTGGCTTCAAGATGTTCGAGATCTGATCTGAGTTGAAAGTTGATGTTGTCCGCGGATCTCGTAGGTCGGCTTTTTCTTGACGACCGACGAAGAAAAGGAAAACTCTTGATTTGGCGAAGATGGTGTTGTTTTGATGAGCAACACAGCCGATCTAGAAACTCCGACCGCAACCGAAGGATTTTCGACCGTAGCCGATTGATACTCAAAACTCCTCAGAGTACACAAATCTCAATATCAATGGAAATTTTCAATATCATTCATCATCCCCTTTGCTATAGAGTTTTCTTAAATAGAAACACCATAATTACATTTCAAAAAAGCCTATAATTATACTAAAATTACGAGAATGCCAAACAAAACATAAAAATAACAAATATTTGAGAAAAATCTCGTATTAAAATGACTTTAAAAATCCTTTAAATAATAAATAATATTCGCTTCCTTAATTTCAGGGATCCATAATTATATGATTCAAATTAAAAGGACAACAAAAAATTCAAATTCCTTGGAACTCACAAATGGCAAATCAGAATATCCAACAAATCCTTATGATTTGAAACAATACTATCCAAAATATGCAAACAATAGGTATGGATCCATAAAATTTACGAAATAGAATATTTACTTTGTTATTTGAGGAATTTTTTATTTATTTTAATCGGAGCCGTTGAAAGCAGAGACTAGATCCATCATTGTTTTCGACGATCGGCACCCATCATCTTTATCTTTATCATCGAAGATGTGGATACACCAAATTTCATATGATTCTAACACCTTTTCGCCGTTGATTTAGTGGGTGCAAAATTAATGGTTTGCCAACGATAGAACTTTTTACATTGCTAATTCAATGGTGAAAAAATGATAGAATTACATGAAATTTGATGTATCCACATCTTAGATGATACAGATAAAGATGATGAACGCTCATCGTAAAAAAATCGTGGAGGATACATTTTCGCGATGCCATAGGAGAAAATTTCCTCCTATGGCATCTTTCCTCCATTATATATATATATACATATTTGAGCTACTTGAGGTTCTAATTATTTATTGATTAATTTCTTATGGAATACATTCACAAAGATTAATGGAGTTCCTAAGTCCTCAAGCTGCATCTAACACGTGTGTTATTCGCATATAGTTATCTAATGTAAGAATATAATCAAACTCAAATAAAAAAACCTAGCCTTTCAAAATGATTTTGCCTTAAGTGTAACAAATTCCAAATTGAGCCCTAACTTCAGCAGCAAACTTGACCAAATTAAAATCCTAAAAATTCCACTTGATTTTTCGAAGAGAGACCACTTGAATTTTCCCCCTAAATATCAGGGGGCTTCTTTAACCTAAAACCTCCACTTGTTTTATGCTCTTCGGTTGATCATACCTTTTTTATTTTTGAAGAAAACGGTTGATCATGTCTTTTGGCCTTGGAAAATTTTATATTGATCTAATATGTGATCCACATGCTTTTTAGATTTGAAAATTGGGAGTGCATGGAGATAATCTCAAAATAAAAAAGGGAGGCAATTTGGGGATTATAAACTAACATAGAAGTCACATGATCCCCCACATGATGGTTCACACTAGTTTCCCTTCAATGAAACCAATGATAGGGGGTTATTGCATAAAGTAGTGAAACTATATAGGGTTTTGGGTTAATGAAATTAGTGTAGGATGGTTTTGGGACAATTGCCTAAACCACATGGTGGCTTTGGAGAAATATCCCTAATTCATAGATATAAAGTTTTCTACGTTTGAGACTTATATTGTAAAGCATTTAATTATGACAAGTCGGGAGATTCAAGTGCATTAGTATACTTTGCACTTTCAATCTGTCTTTAAATGTCTTTTATCTATGTCTCTGCATAGTTTTTGCTCATATATGATGTTGAACTTGTACGCTCAAGTTAGCATAGTTTGGAATATTAAAGTTTCCAAATAAGATATAACAAGGAAAGCATTTGAGTTCAAGTTTAGAAGTTGAAACCGAACTTTCCGACGAAGAAAGGGGGTGATTTTTCGTTTTGGATGGCGAGATACTGAGGCAGTTGAAAAGGATACACAATCATCCGGATATTTAGAACCAAATTTATTATCTAGGCATCAATGTTCTAAATATCGGATATCGTTATTGTATCGGTCTGAAAATTTTCATATCGGAGAGCGGATATTGATATATCAGGTGATATTTTTTAAATATCAGACAACAAAATTTTGTATTTTTAATATCATAGGTATCTTAATATAAAGAATATGTTATCAATAATCTACTTATCCACTAACCATTTTATTACGAAAGGTGCATAAAACCTTTAAGGTTTCATTGGGATTTACCCTTTTCTCATGTTCTTTAATATGGATCGGTACTCTTTTTCGGCTTACTAAAAGTTTCGGGTGAAATTAATGATCTGCAAATAAAATTACCAATTACCAATTAAATTCAATATAATTTAAATTTTTTAACAACCAAAATTAAGGGAGAAAAAAATTAAGGATTATAATTGACTCTATTTGGGCATCAATTTCAGAAATATCTAGAGCTCAGGCTTCACTAGTTGCTTACGCATATCCAAAAAAAGATAGGAAGAGGGAGGGAAGGAAACAAACAATTTCAGATACTACTCAGACTCGGTATAAAAAAGAGAAACACAGGAGGGGCACGGAGAGAGAGGGGTACCTTGACGGTCGATATAGAGGGTTCGTCGATCTAGACAGAGGTCAGTCGTCAAGCTTCCAAGACATGAGATTGAAAGATCAAGGACTTGTGGATGTTGAACGAGAGAAATAGAGATACGAAGAAAGTGGGATATTGCTTTCTGTTGAAAGTAAAAACCAAATGATGGGATTTTAAAGATAGTTCCATATTGGAAACAATAAAAGAAACACATAGGTATAAAATATAAGATGGGTCAAACCTCAACAAGGCATGGGTTTTATTGTTAGAACCCACTTATATCAAACGCCCATGTGTACCTATAAAGAGACCATCAATCCCTCAACTTTAAATACTCTATACTCTTTACACGGTATCAGAGCCAATGGCTCGATCCTCCACGTGTCTTACAAAATGCAGTAAACCACGTGGAATATTCACTAAACTTCATGTTCTTATACTCAATAAAATGGGATTGCTGAACGAAAAAACCGACATTTACTTGAGATAGCTCGTTCTCTTCTCTTACATATGTATGTCCCTAAACGATTGTGAAATTTTACGGTTTTAGTTGCTTGTTTCCACGTGGAATATTCCGGTTCTAGGCAACTAGTCTCCTTTCTCTATTTTCTTTTTACAGGGCAAGCCTTTTCCTGGTCCTCCTGAGGTATTTGGTTGTCTATGGTATCCCCATGTTCTAGGTACTCATATTGACAAGTTTGATCCTAGAGCTATCCGTATGGTGTTCGTAGGTTACTCACGATTCCAAAAAGGATATGTTTGCTTTGACCCTGCCACATCTAAAGTTTGTACTTCATGTGATGTGATTTTCTTAGAAGATGAAGCTTATTTTCCACCACCTGTTAAGGAAGCTACTTCTACCATTCATGTTCCTCACCTACCTACCTTAAAGCTGTAAAAAGAATTGAGAGGAAACCCTAATTTTCCAAGCCTAAACCCGAATCTCCCAAACCCTAACCCGAATCTCCCTATCCTCCTCCTCTGCCCACACCAGCCGCTACAGACAAACCTTACCCCCTCCCCTCTGCCCCCACCCTTTCTGCCCTGCACCATGCATCAGCAACCCTGTCACGCATCAGCCATGCACCACACCTCCAACCCTGCACCACGCATCAACAACCCTATCAAGCTATCCACATTGATGAGAATCCAGTTTTTCATGAGCGGACCAAACATATCGATTGCCACTTCATTCATGGTAAGGTGACAGATAAGATGGTTGCACTCCAACATGTTTCCTTTTCGGCTCAACTAGCAGATCCTATAAAAAAAGCTCATCACTCGCAACTTTAAATACTCGAAACTCTTTACATGGTATCAGAGCCAATGGATTGATTTTACACGTGACAACCACACCAAGAAAAAGTGATGGTTGCACGTAATTATACTCGTACTTTCCACATGAACCACACCAAGAAAAGGCGAGGGTTGCATATGATGGGGAGTGTTGAAAGTAAAAACTAAATGAATAGACTTTAAAGATGGTCCAGTATTGAAAACAACAAAAGAAACATATGAGTATAAGATATAAGGTGTGTCAAATCTCAACAAGGTTTTAGTCTTATTATTGGAACCCATTTATATCAAAGGCCCATATGTACATATAAAAAGCTCATCACTCCCTCAACTTTAAATAAACTTGATTCTTTACACTTTCGTATACCTTTCCCCCCTTATTTTAACGGGTATGGGCTACTCAGGCTTATCGGGCATCTTAAAACTACTTAAACTTCAATAAGCTAAAAACAAGATTTATGAGAAAATATCGCGATATATTAGCAGATATGATATTTATGATATATGGGCCGATATTTTCTAAATAACGCAGAACGATATAGTTTTGAAAAATCATGGCGTTTTCTTTCCGAAACTGATATATCGGTGATATATATCGGATATCGGATGGTATTTAGAACACTGCTAGGCACAACGATCAGAAAGGGTGCATAAAGAAATGTTCAAGTATTTTATGTGGTTTGACCTTCAGTGTCTCTGAGCAGGAAGCAAAGACTAACTTAAGCAACAGGATTTTCATAGGCTGATTGACTCTTAAAACAATGAAGCTAATCGAAACTACCTGAATTTAGAGGGACCAGCAAGGAAATATGTTGACTCATAAATCAACGAAACTGACCGAAACTGACGTCAAAACCAAAACATAGCTCTTGGACCTTGGGGAAGAGAGAAGGAAGATCAATTAATTTCTTCCCATCACAATATTGTAAATGGAATATTTGCAAATCGCAACATTACTAATTCTAAGAATAATAAATGTTATATAGAAAAAGTCTTACTAAACATTAGAGTTGACCTTCTCCTTGAATACAACAACATCCGAGCCTTTTATCCCAAGCATATGGAGTAGACTACATGAACCAACATGAGAATCACGCCGGGTCCAGCACATGAATCCTCCGCCTCCACTCACTCCTATCGAACAATATACTTTCATTGAGGACCTTCTCCTTGAATGATGTAGAAATATCAGATTAACTGTAGGTTATGTTCTAGAGCGAGTTGTCAAATTATTCACCCAACTCGATAAAGAATATCCTCATTTATCTATCTAAATAAAGGCGACAACAATAATGACCTTCCATCAGAAACAATAATAACAACCAGCCTTTATCCTGAATTTTCGGATTCTGCTATATGAATCCGTTTTTTCCATCCTGCCATGTTAAATGTCTTCTCCTTGGTGAAATTAACATATTGCCTTTTATTGCTTCTACCTATTAATAATGGAAAAAAAGAAAACTAAAGATTATTAGAGGCAATGCATTTAAGCCATGCTAGCCATGGATAAATGAACAGCTCTGATGCATGTGACACATTTGAAGAGTGCCCTGACTTTCTTATTACAGAATCTTAGGACCATATATTATTTTTAAGCCAGCTTGGATGTTTGCATACAAAAAGGTGTTATCAGTAGGCTCGAAATTTGATTGGTGCTTTATTGGCCTGTTTGATATGAGGAAAGAAAATATGCAAGAATGAACTGAACCTGTCAGATGAGGGGAATTCCCTGCAGATTTACTTTACCTTTATTTGTTTGCATGAATTATGTTGGGGATTCCTCGTCTTTTTACCATTTCTACGATTTGTTTACATGAAAATATGTTAAGAAACTAAGTTATATAACTACATTTTAAAAATCATTATTCATTAAGGCCGTGCAAATACTGCAAAAATGATCTACTGATATGTTTTGGATGGGCTAGCAGATTTCCACCCTAAATTCAGTCCAAAAACAGAGTGAACTGAGTTTCCTGATTTTGCATACATGGGCTGATGAATCTTTTAAATCCAATTCCTTCCTATCCCCAATAAGCAAACAACAGAATGAAAAATCTCCAACAGAACCGTGTCAGCACAATTTTTTCCAAGCAGAACAATGAACCCTTGGACTATTCTTCATTGTCCTGATGAATGCAAAGCTAGGATCAGATAAAATACTCTGATATGAATTCATTAGAACACGAGTCACAAAACTGCATTTCCTACTCTTTATATATTTATGGGCATATAGTTCAATCATTATAGCTGAAATTGTTAACATGTGATGATTTAGGCCTGACTGTATAGCTGGTCACACAACTAGTTCTCAAGAGGTTGAATGTGAGTCATAAGTCATGTGGCATGTGCTTGTTATGGTGTGATATATTTCCATCGCTTGTCAAGTATTGCTTGATATTTTTCTGTCGCTTGTCAAGTATTTGCTTGATATTTTTCTGTTGCTCCATAATACTATTAGCGACAACTCCTCAAAACATAAGCAGATGTCTGCTAAATTAACAGAGCACATGCAGATGTCTGGGGAACAAAGGGGCAGACGTCTGGTCGCGAGTATTTGACAATAACAGAGAGAATGCAAACGTCTGGCAAAATATTTTTCAGACGTCTGCTCAAGGCGATCATGGCTGTTACGAATTTCCATCAAGAAAATCAAATCTTTCTTATTACCAACCTTTGTGGTTTTTATTTAGATTAGGAAAGACCTTATGGTATTAGCCCTACGATTAAAATCTCAATTTTTGATCCATGACCTCTCAAAACTCCATCTCCATCATCTCCAAATTCCCTTTCCCAACAAAGCTCTGCCACATAAACTTCAATGTATGGAGTTCCCAAATTCAATCGGCCTTAATCGGCCACGATCTTCTTAGCCACCCATCGACGGCTTCAAGTCTCCTCTGAGGATTATCACTGACATTAATGACAACACCAAGTGTGTTGAAACTTCAGACTACCATCAATGGCATCGTCAGGATCAACTTATTCTCAATGCTATCCTCGGCAGTTGTGTCGAAATGATCCAGCCCACATCTCCTCTGTTGCCTCCTCCAAGGAAGGATCGACTTGTTATTCTTATTGCGAACAAATCTCGCTCATGAGTTATGTCGCTCAAGGAACGCTTGATCAACAATCAGCGCGGTTCACGATCTATAAACGAGTACCTACAAGATATGTGATCCATCTCCGACAACCTCGCTCTCACCGACCATCTTCTTTCCGAAGATGACCTTGTTCACATCCTCGCTGGCCTTGGACATGCATTCAAAGAAGTCGCCGTTGATATCCGAGTTTGTGATAACGCCATCACTTTTGACGAGCTCTATGACAAATTCATAGACTATGAATGCCATCTGAAGAAGGAAGACATGGGTGCGTCTCTCTCGCAACTGCCAACTACGCCAACAAACTTAACCGCTCCTCCTATTGCTCTCCGCCACAGTGTGGAAACGTCTCCTACAATCGCAACTTCACTCGCAGCAGCAACAACAATCAGTGCTTCGGCGCACGCAACAACTCGGCCCGCTCCAACTTCTACTGCAACTTCTGCAAGCGTCCCGGTCACAACATCAAAGATTGTCGTCAACTCGCTCGCTTTCTTCATGAGAACACAGTGCAAATCAATTCATCGCAACACTCGGCGCGGACGTTTTCTCAACCTGTGGCAAACAACACAAATACCAACCGGCCCGTTTCTTCCTCCTGGATATTGGACACCGGTGCTTCTCATCACGTTACGTCTAATGTTGGGACTCTTCACAGCTATACCGATTACGGTGGTCTCGATGACATCGATATAGGTGATGGTTCAAATTTGAAAATTTCTCACATCGGTAACACAACACTGCACTCACCCAAAAAACCCTTTCTTTTAGATAATGTTCTTTGTGCACTATCTATTACTCAAAACTTAATTTCTATTGCTAAAATTTTCAAATCAAACAAAATCTCACTTGAGTTTTTCCGTTTAATTTTTTGGCGAAGGATCTTCTTACGAGGGTGTCTATTCTTCGTGAGGATAGTTATAATGATGTCTACTACCTCTCACACTCCATCCAACCTCAAATTCACGCTACCTCTAAGTCAGAAATAAGTGAGTGGCATTGTCGTCTTGGTCATCCCTGCATCCGAATCCTTCAGTCAGTTGTTAGGATAAATAAGTTATTGTCTAATGTCTCGGTAGTTAATAATTATCGATGTAATTCGTGTGATTGTAATAAGAGTCGTAAACTTCCTATTTCTGAGAATTCCCTTTGTGCTTCTAAACATTTGCAATTAATTTACATTGATGTTTGGGGCCCCATTGAATTGTCGAATGATGGTTTTCATTATTACGTAATCTTTGTTGATTTTTACACAAAATATGTCTGCATGTACCCTATGAAACGTAAATCTGATGTTGCCACCATCTTCCCCCAATTCAAAAAACTTGTCAAAACATATTTTCAACTACCGCTCATATCAATATGTTCTGATAATGTCGGTGAATACATATCGCTTGCCTCCATTCTTACCTTCTATAGTGTCTCTCATCTCACCACTCTCCCACACCCCTCTGAATACAATGACACATTAGAACATCGTCATCGTCATGCTGTCGATACCGGCCTACACTTCTGAAACGATCTCTCTTCTCTCTAAGTATTGGAGTCAAGTTTTTTAAACTGCTGTTTATCTCATAAATCGTCTTTCCACACCAGTTCTTAATTTCCAATCTCCATTTGAAAAACTATTTCAACGACCACCAAACTACAAACGTCACAGGATTTTTGGGTGTCTTTGCTATCCTGATTAAGGCCGTACACCTCCAAATTTCAACTCACTCCTTGTATTTTTTTAGTTTATTCAACATCTCAATTTGTGTATAAATGTCTAGATCCCTTTACTCACAAAATTTACATTTCTCGTCATGTCAAATCCGTCGAAACCAATTTTCCAATGCAGGTATCTAGTAGATATCAAGAGGCTCTTTCGCAAGATTTGGCCTTCCCTGGCCCAGTATCGCAACCAATCATGTATATAAACCATACCACTGTTTACCCCATATCCTAAACTCTTGAACCAACCTGTGTATCTCAAGCCGTGAAGTATCCCAACTGGCGTACTGCAATGTCCAAAGAATTTGATGTGCTCATGAAGAACGGAACTTGGGATCTTGTACCAAAATCAAATCAGAATCTTGTAGGTTATAAATAGGTTTTCCGAATCAAGCGAAACTCCGATAGCACCATTGCCCGATACAAAGCTTGCCTTGTGGCCAAAGGTTTCCACCAACGGCCTGGCCTAGACTACCCCGCCACCTTCAGCTCTGTTATTAAGCCGACAACATTGCGTATAATCTTATACGTCACACTCTCACATGGATAGCCTTTTCGTCAACTTGACATTAACAATACTTTCCTCAATGGTACTTTTCATGAAGATATGTATATAGCTCAACCACCCGGCTTTCTCCACTCCCTACCTAACCATGTCTGCAAACTACAGAAAGTTATCTATGGTCTTAATTAAGCACCCAAGGCATGGTATCAAGAACTCAAACGCTGTCTCCTTCAAGCCGGCTTTGCAAACTCAGTGGTGGATACGTCTTTATTCGTCTACTCCGAGGAAGCTACCGTCGCCTACTTCTTAGTGTATGTCGACAACATTATTCTCACTGGTAACACCATTCAGCTCATTCAGTCTTTTGTTAGTCAGCTTGGGCAACGCTTTTCTCTGAAGGATCTTGACCACTTTCATCACTTTCCTAGTGTAGAAGCTATTCCTAAGACACAACTCTTTCTATCTCAACATTGCTATTTTGTCGATTTCCTGAAAAAGTTCTCTGTGAAAGGAGCTAAAGAAGTTACCACTCCAATGTGCAATATCACTTCTCTTCTTCGCCAGGACGGGTCTTCTTCTGTTCACCCAAGCCATATCGTCAGCTAGTTGGTGCTCTTCAATACCTTTCTCTCACTCGGCTCGATGTTTCCTTTGCTGTCAACCGTCTCTCCCGATTCATGCACTCTTCCACAGAACTTCACTGGACGGCCCTCAAACGGGTTCGTTACCTCAAAGGTACGATACATCATGGTCTTTATCTCTACAGACGATCTCCTCTAACTCTTCAGGCCTTCAGTGACTCTGACTGGGGTCGAAGTCGCAATGATGGTCATTCCACTACTGTCTACATTCTCTATCTAGGCTTGAATCTCATCTCATGGAAATCAGCTCGACAAAAGACTGTTTCTCGATTATCTTCCGAAACTGAATATAAAGCCCTTGCGAATGCCACGGCTGAGGTATTATGGGTGAAAAATCTTCTTCAAGAACTCAAGTTACTTCTCAGAAAACCACCCTCTCTATACTGTGATAATACCGAGGCTGCTTATCTAAATGGAAACCCGGTTTCACTCTCGGATAAAGCACATTGCACTTGACTATCACTTCGTTTGAGAGTGTTGAAGATGGAACCCTTTCGTGTACACCACATCAGTACTCATGATCAACTTGCGGATGTCCTCACCAAAGAATTTGGACGCACACAATTTCTCAAATTTCGACCCAAGATTGGAATCTCCAACGGAGCCTCAATCTTGCGAGGGCATATTAGCGACGGCTCTTCAAAACATAAGCAGACGTCTGCTAAATTAACAGAGCACAGGCAGACGTCTGGAGAACAAAGGGATAGACGTCTAGTCGCGAGTATTTGACAATAATAGAGAGAACGCGTACGTCTGGCAGAACGTTCTTCAGACGTCTGCTCAAGGCGATCATGGCTGTTACGAATTTCCATCAAGCAAATCAAATCTTTCCTATTACCAACCTTTGTGACTTTTATTTAGATTAGGAAAGATCTTATTTTATTTTATTTAATTTTTCTATCATGTAAATGTAATATATAACATATGTGATACTCAATACAATCTTCAAGTTACAAACCCTAAAATTTATCTTTTTTAAATTTCTGTAAATACTTGGGCAGCTGCACGTGGCATGCAAATTGGGGCATGATATTTTTCTGTTGCACACTTTTCAAAGTTCAAAGTTGCACCGCGCCCTAGTGTCTTCGTTAAGTTCTAACATATTCATTATACACTTAAATCTGCACAGGTATATGATGAAGACAACCTTGCACAGGACAAAAAATTGGGTGTAGCTAAAGTGCCATTGATCGACTTGGAACCTGAAACTGTCAAAGAATATGATCTTAGGTTGCTGCCATCACTGGATATGTTGAAGATTAAGGATAAAAAGGACCGAGGGACCGTTACAATTAAGGTTAGATATTTTGTTTTCTGCATCACCTTTATGTTTGTAAAGGAGCTCATTGTCCGGACATTATTGTTTTGCCATGTCTAACTGCATGTTACACTTATCATAAGGTCTAGAGTTTTATATATTATATCCAACAAACTTTAGTTGGGTATTATTGTGTTTAGCTGAGTAACTGAATTGTGCTTTTGAACAAAATGTGATAATTCATCCATAAAGTTTTTAGGGAAAAAATAGGTGCCATCTCCCCAGGGCCCAAACTTAATAAGGCTTTAATCCTTGGCTCAAAAAAACTCGTCAAAAACTCCCTTTTCAGAAAAAGCACTACATTTATCTTTTAAATTACTGTATATATCTTCAAATACTACATTTATCGTATAAAGTACTACATCTATCCCGCATCTACTACATTTAACCTAAACTGCTACATCTATTGGTAAAACTGCTAGTGCTACATCTATTTATAAAATAAATGTTGTGCTTTGTAAGATAAATATATTACTTTATAAGGTAAATGTAGTAAGTTTATTTAAAAAGGCAGCATTGACATAATATATCAATTAATGTACTATAAGGACTACAATCAAGGAATTTTTGAGTCTAAGGAGTTTTGACAAGTATTTTATGGTCTAGAGTTTACCCTATTGCTTTTGAGTCATAGGGACCTACACCATTTTCCCCAAGTTTTTAACTCGGTGATTACAGCCAAAGAAGGATTGTTAGTTGGAGTAGGAGTTTCAATTTGGTCCAAACTAGTGTACTAATATTAAAAAGCCTTGTAAGAAGAACCTCCCAAGTTTCACTTTCATATAAATAAGAAACTACATGATATTCAGAATTCTTCCTGCTAATTGTTTCTTATTTTGCACCATGTGCATTCTCTTAAATAACTCGACTTAACCACAATTACCGTTCAGGATGCAAGGTTGTAAACTTTTATAGGCATTGGAAACATAGCGTGCTGAAATAATTGATATATATAAGTAGCAGAATGTATCGTCACCTCTAGCTTGTTTCTTTAGCATGGTGTAACTCGGAAATGTATAGATTTGGAATATCATACAGAATTAAGGCCCTAAAATTTCTATAGCATCAGGTATTTCGATTGGACATACACATTTTTGCTTATTAACTTTAGGGAACCTAGTTTGATGTGAATATACCTTGTTTTTATGAGATTGGCTATGCTGCTAGCCATAAGGGTGGAGGTTGGAGCTATAATTAGTGAAGCAGTGGAGCATTAAAATCTAAATTCAACTTGTAGATCTGTTCTCTTACATTAAAAAAAAAACAAAAAACCTAATAACCTGTTTTTTAAAACACATAATTACCCCAGGCAGAAGCAAAGTCGCCAGCAAAATGTAATAGCAAAAACACAAAACAATCCCTAAAAGTATCCTGATTTAGGATACGACTAACAAAACCTAGGTTTATAGTTAATTTCCATTTTATGTAGATGTGTCTCTTGCAATTTTTATGTTGCAGATTTTGTACCATGAATTCACTAAAGAAGAACAAGAAGCGGCATTCGAGGAGGAAAAAAGAATTCTAGAAGAAAGAAGGCGATTGAAGGAGGCTGGGATGATTGGGAGCACAATGGATGCCCTCGGTGGGGCCGCGTCCTTGGTTGGCTCAGGGGTTGGGCTCGTGGGTAGTGGCATCGGGGCCGGTGCTGGGCTCGTCGGGAGCGGTTTTGGTGCAGTAGGCAGCGGTCTTAGTAAAGCTGGTAAGTTCATGGGCAAAAGCGTCACCGGCCAATTCAGCAGCTCCAAAAAACCCGGAGGAAATGGAAGCTAAGGCTTGAAATTGCATATTAGCTTTTTCATATGATTGCCTGATGGTGTATAAACAGATGGTTTTAGTTGTTTAATGTGCAGCAATTGTTTGTCAAGTGTGATTTAGTGTGATGTAAAATTTATCATGTGTATGAATTTGGATAGGGATTAATGATTTGTGTGAGATTTCTTTCTTATTTATTTGCTAGCGAAGAGTCCTGTATACAGTATCCTTTCATGGTTTATCTGGTTTCTGCTTCATCTGTAGAAGATGAAGATACTAATGTTAACAAGATTTGAACATTCTCATCCTTGTGATGGCATTAAATTTGTGTGGATGTTTTTGGGTTCTGATGCAGTAGAGGCTTTTTTGCCCCCCTCTATTTTCTTTGATAGCATTTAAAATCTGAAGGTACTTGTAGAAGTCTTCATTTTATGTTTATTTTGGTGAAAACATGCCAACGAATTTAAATAATTAAATGGGTCCTAGAGCATCTCTGTAGGATACGCAGCCCTACAGAGAGCAGAGCGGATGATTTGATTGGATTTTGTATGATGCTCTTGCACTCGAGTCCTTCAATTTTATTGGGTTTTGCATTTATGTGCAAAAACACTATGCAAGCTCCAATCAAATTAGGTCGTAACTGTAATGCAGCCTAGATAAACACACTCTAGGCCTCTTGTTCTATATAATATAGAGTTATTTATTCCAAGAAATATCCCCATATCCACTTTGGATTTTTAGTGGGGCCCCTATTTAATTTCTTTACCGTGGTTATGGAAAAAAATTTATTGGCTTCCCACTCTTTTATCCCGTATAGATAGGTTTATATGGTGGAAAGATTTTTATCGGCTTCCTCCTATAAAATCTTTTTCTATTTTTCTCTCAATACTTAGCTTTCACTAGCAAAATGTTAAAAAAAGTTTATGTTTTCGTATGTTACATCGTGCAAAATATCGAGAGAGAAAAAAAATTTAGAATGAAAAATTTCATGATTTTCGTTTGGTTTTGCAAAAAAACAAAAAATAGACCAAATAAAATAAAATAAAATACATTTTTAAAATTTACTATTTTCATGTGCTATATAGCATGTAAATATTAAAATTTTGAAGGACCTAAGAAATTAAAAGTTATGAAAATTTCGCAATTCTCATGTGCTATGGCATCCATAATATTGGAAAGACAGAAAAAAAAACATAAAATTTTGAGATTTATGAAAATTTTGCAGCTGAAAATACTCTTCCTAAAGTATGAGGATCTGAAGAAGGAGCCAAAAATGCAGCTGAAAAAATTGACAGAGTTCATGGGATTTCCATTCTCAGATGGAGAAGAGAACGAAGGGGTGATTGAAAAATACTAGATTTGTGTAGTTTGGAAAAATTGAAACGTTTAGAAGCGAAACAGACCTCGAAAACTTTATTTTGGGGAGCGAATTTCGATAACAAGTCCTTCTTTAGGAAAGGAGAGGTTGGGGATTGGATCAATTATATGAGCCCCGGGATGGTGGAGGAGTTTGAGAGAGTGATGTAGGAGAAATTTGAAGGTACTGGCTTGTCTTTTGAATCATGTTAGGAGTTAGAGACCTTGCATTTTTGTTGTTGAAGTTTGTAAGAAATGTTGTATGTATTAATGTATGCATGTAAACTATCATTTACATGCTGAGAATAGAGAAGCAGCTATGTACCAACATATAGATGAACTCCAAGTGCAACATTAATGTTTGCTTTCCCTAATTCTTCATTTGGACTTTTCTCCCTAAAGTGAGAGAGGTGGTATCACATCTAAAAATGACACTGGATGTTTGTGCTAAAAATTACTTGAGGGAGCATAGGTTAGGGATGGCAATGGGGCGGCAACGGAGTGAGCGCCTAGCGCCCGTTGCGGGCCGGGAATTGCCTCCGTCCCGAATATGTGAAACCTCATCCCATTCCCGTCCATGCTCCGCCGGAGGCAGACAAAATCTACTCCATTCCCGTCCCACCGGGAAACCCAAGCCCCTCGGGACTTCGTTCAGTCCCATCATATTTCTAATCATTTATTTTTCAAATGTTCATATTATAATTGATAAGATCAATTTCATCAAAACATTCATACATGACCATTAAAATAAAGTCATGTAATAAATAACTATAAAAATTAAATCCTTATAATTTGTAAAACAACCCCTAAACAAAAAATATTCATGTTAAATCATATCAAATCCACATCCAGATATGCTGTAAATAATATTATGCATAATTATCTATACTACGGGACGGGACGATCGGGGCATGGGACAGGGCAGGCTAATACCATCCCCACCCCCGTCCCCGCTAATTACAGATCGGGTTTTTCCCATTCCCGTCTCGTGTCCTAATCAACGGTCAAACTCCCTCCCTCGAGCCCCTGTCAATGGTCATTCTCCCGCCCGAATCGGGCTAGGGACATGACGGCACCCGCGGGGCGGGACAAAATTGTCATCCCTATGCATAAGTTCAATGTGAGGTAAACTTCAGGACAGTTTTGCCTAATAAACCCTATATTGAAATTAGTTCCGGTATGACATATTGACATAGGTGGAAAACAGATATATTTACACTCACCGACAAATATTGATGATTCATTCTCTAACTCACCGACAAAACATATAAAAAATAATTCAGAAATTTATAAAATAAATATTGATGATTCATTCTCTAACTCACCGACAAATCATATAAAAAATTCCAATCTGACTGACAAATCCAACACATTATTTGTTTACATTCAAATTATCAACTAGCTAGTGCAAAGGAAGAAAATATGGCAGCCACATGAATATTAGGTATGAGTACTTTCCATTTCGTATTTAGTTGCATAACTTGTCTGAACAAAATCAAGAGAACTCTATAAAAAAAAATATAGGCAGGCTTTCATTATCACTCATCAACCCATGTAACCATGGACTTCCTGTTCAACACTGATACATAGGCAAGCAAACAAATAGATCGAACAATACCATCATATGATAATCAAATTAAAGCTGCTTTGAATTAAAAGCTCATATGGCTGAACAATTGTACAGAACTCAATATACATTTACATTAGGGGATAAAAAATAATTATTTCGACTTTAAACAGCTTTTACATATTCCTCGTTCATCGGCAGCCAGCAGGGGAGCTGATACATACAGGAAATAAAAGGAATCTTACAAGGTAGTTAAAATAATTTTATTATCTCAATTGACCCTCTTAATGGATTATTCAGATCTAATGATATATAATACATTTATGGGGCCCATGGCCTAATCATGGTTAGGCATCTGCCGAATAATGGAGGGAAAAATTCGGGACCTTCTTTTCTCTAATTTACTGTAAAATTGTCTTTGCTTGCTTCATGATGCAGATAGAACAGCGCACACCAAGTACAGAAATAAGAAATTTAACCACCAAAATGTATTACTTATTCCTCGTCCACAAGCAATGCGAACGAGAATGGTGCAAACTTGTATCCATCTCCCTCATAAAACTTGTTCTGAAACTCCACCCAGTGAAGCCTCAGGGCATGTAAGAAAGCACTGAGCGTCTCCATCACGAGCAGAACGCCAATAGTCGCAAAGATGAAGACAATCCCACCAATGATGAGAATAAATACATTGTTGTAACTGAAAAACAAAAAGATGGCTTCAGCTTTTCTTTGAACATTGTAAGTTACAGATACATTAACATAATTAATAAATAATAGAACAGAAACAGGCAATGTAGGCTAAATGATCCCAAACTACCGTCAACTATTGTTGTTATTCAGTTAACTATGTTTATATATATATATATATATATAAGCTCACTTAAAGTGCTATTCAAGGGTATTTTTAGTGGAAAATATCTATTACATCAAAGTTTGAAGGATTTTACAGTAATTAAAAAACTTTAAGGTAGCATGAAAAACAGTGATAATTAAGACTATTTTAATGTATTTTAGCAGGTGATCTATATAACTTACCCCCAAGCAAGAAGAAGGACCTTCTCATAAAACACGCTGGACAACTCCGAGTGAGCAAGACTTAGAGCCCAGAGTCGAAGATAAGAAGCTGTATTTGAAACTGCTCCAAGAACAAATTCAATTGTATGTATGAGTTGGTGGACAAAAACCTCACTAAATTCGAACTCTTCGTGATCATGTGAACCATGATCTTGCTCCTCAAGCATGTCAACTTCATTACTCTGGAGAATGGCGTAGGACTGGCCTTGGTGCCTCTGAAGCACAAGGCTAAACATGATCAATACAGGTATTTAATTATTTAAAAGAATTAAAATTTGATTAAAATAAAGAATCAAAGCATACTTCTTGATGTTGCTTCTTCAGGAGAAAGGGCTTGGGAAATAACATCCATGGAACAGAAACAAGAGCTAGCAATAGCAACACGAGCTGGTAAAATCGTAACAAAAAAGTTAGTGGTGTTCACTAGATAGGTAGCTAAGTTCACTAGATAGGTAGCTTAAACAATGGAAATATAGGTGGGATAGAGACAAACCTGAAGAATTTTCTGACCAGGAAATAGCTGATTTTCACCAAGATCATCGGTTGGGCTAAGGAACATATATATCATTACATGGTATAGATCGGCTTTTGAACCAGTGCACCATTTCACAATGATGAGTAGTGAAAGGTAACCAAATAGACTATTCAAAAAGATCAACTGAGGTACAAATTGGTACCTGCGATACAACACAGACAAAAGAAATTAAGAACTGTTTAATGATATATGAACTACTCGAAGAATCTCTATAAGATAATTACAGCACAGCCAACACAGTTAAGGAATGGACTTTCATATGATATAGCTTAACATAAATTAAGCAGCCGAAGATATCTTTGAATGATCTGAAGCGCATTAAAAGACTTTTGCACAATAATTGTAACTACTCTATATAACTTAGCAACCAGACTTGGCACCAACATTTCTCTTGAAACTTTCCCTGCTAATATATTTTATGATGAGAGGGCATAATTTTGGGAATGTGTAGGCTCTTTGGCTTTTCAATAATCGGCTCTTGGATTTGTTTCACATAGTTGAAATTGAAATTAGTTCCCTAATTTGTTTTAACAAAAAAATCGATCTTTCCCTTTTTCTAGACTAGTTTCCCTAATTTGTTTTAACAAAAAAATCGATCTTTCCCTTTTTCTAGACTACTCACCCGGAACAGGAGAATTTGAAGGGGATCTGAACTGGTATTTAGGACTACTAGCAAGGGCCCTCGCGCAATGCGCGGATACAAAGTCCAAAGTCAAGAAAAATCATATTAATTTAAAAGTTATTGTCATATGATTTGTAAGACCTGATATCTCATATTTATTAACTTCACATGTAAAATATATAAAGGATGCTTGCAAATACTACGGCATTTTTTTCCAGCTTTTCAATATTTTCCTTCTTATACATACATAGCATACAAAAATCACGACAATTTTCAAAATCTCAAAAAAATTATTTTCTCCGGTTTTTCAATATTTTACTTTTTATAGCACACGAGAATCAAGAAATGTACACAAATCACAAGTTTTTGTCTTCTAATTTTCAACATTTTTCTTGCTATAGAACACGAATATGGCAAAATTTTAAAAATCTCAAATTTTCCGCTCTTTAGTTTTCCGATATTTTGCTTGTTGTAGCATAAGAAAACCAGGAAATTTTCGAAGATAAAAGATTTTTCTTTGTTTTTCGATATTTTTCATGATATAGCACACGGCAACTGCAGCATTTTCGGTTTTCTTCCTTTTTCTCAATATTATGCATGCTAACGACAATCATAAAATTTTCAAAAAATCTTCAATTTTTCTATTTTCTTTGGTTTTTTACTATTTTGCACACATGACATGACAATCAGGAAATTTATAAAAATCCCAAAATTATTTGTTTTCCTCAATTTACAATACTTTGCACGCTACCATACGAAAATCGCGTAGTTTTCAAAAATCTCAAATATTTTTTTTTCAATATTTAGCATGTTATATAACACACAAAAATCGTGAAATTTTCAAAAATCTCATAAATTTTCGATTTTCTTTAATTTTTCAATTTTTGCACACGAAAATCCCAAAATTTTCAAAATCTTAGAAAATTTTGTGCTTTCGGTTTTAAAATATTTTTCTTGGAACACAAAAAAATCATGATATCTTCAGAAATCCAAAAAAAATCGGTTTCCTTTGATTTTCAATATTTTGCATACATAGCACACAAAAATCGCGATATTTTAAGAATTCCAAAAACTTTTATTTTCTTCGAATCTTTAATATTTTGCATTCTTCAGACACACGAAAATCGCGAAATTTTCAAAAAACTCAATATTTTCCGTTTTATTCGGTTTTTCAATATTTTACATGCTTATATATAACACAAAGATCGCAAACTTTTCAAAGACGTAAAATGTTCTGCTTACTTCTGTTTTTCAATATTTTGCTTCTTATAGTACAAGAAAATCGCTAAGTTGTAAAAAATATCAAAAAAATTATTTTCTTTAGTTTTACAATTTTCTATATACAATATACCAAACGAAAATCATGAGATTTTCAAAAATCTTAAAATTTTCCCCTAACATATGAAAGATCATCCAAAAGAGGACATATTTTGAATGAGATGCTGGAGAGACCCTTAGACTCATTCCAGAAGATCTCCCTACGCTACGGAGACCGAAGGCCTCCGTCACGGCATTCTGTGCTTTTCTATTTTGTTCCATTTTTCAACATTTTCCTTGTACAAATGAAAATCGGAAAATTTTCAGAAATCTTAAAAACTCTGGTTTTTTATTTTTCAATATTTTACATGATAAAGCAAATGAAAATCACAATTTTCAAAAATATCATTTTTTTCAAAAACTACATAATTTTCCATTTTCTTCGGTTTTCCAATATTTAACTTGCTCATACTTTTGGAGAACTTCCGGGTATCGAGAAGACAAAAGACTGTGAAGTAAAAAAAGAAAAAGCCACCGATTGCTACTAAGAATCTAACAGAATAAAGAAATCTGATCGGAGTCACTAAGACTCAGGATGGCGGTAACCCTGGCAACAAACGAGAAATCAAGAAATTTTAAAAAATCTCAAAAATTTTGTTTTCTTCAAATTTCCAATATTTTGCACGTTGTGGCCCATTTTCTGCTCTATTTGATTTTCAATATTTTGCTTACTATTACATACAAAAATCACAAAAACTTCGAGAATATTAAGAATTTTCTATTTTCTTCGGTTTTCCTTATTTTTTGTTTGCTACACAAGCATACAAAAATCCTGAAATTTTCAAGTCTAAATATTTTCGTTTTCTATATTTTACATGCTATAGCATAAAAAATCGCAAAATATTCAAAAATCTTAAAATTTTCCGTTTCTTCTTTTGTCCAATATTATGTATATGGTCTTATGAAAATCGCGAAATTTTCTGTTTCCTTCCAAATTTTAATATTTTAGCACATGAAAATAGCGAGTATTTCAAAAATGTCAAAAAAATTTGTTTCCTCTGGTTTTTCTATTTTTTTCCAATTCCAAATGAAAATCATGAAATTTAATTCAAAATTTATCTTTATCTGATTTTTCAATATTTTGCATGTTGTAGCATACAAAAATCATGAATTTTTTCAATATTTTGCCAGTAAAACCTAAATAGTAAGGGAAAAAATATTAGTATTTTTTAGAATGGGGTCGGTCGATCTGAATTTTTCCCACCATATAAGCCTAGCTATATTGATAAAAAGCGATGAATATTTAGTTGATAAAAGAGATAAATATTGAGTATAAAACCAATAAAAAAATTCTATGACCCAAATGTGCTAAGAGAATTAAGTAGAGACTAGATAACAATTTTCCACTAAAGTCCAAGCTAGATAAGGGAATATTATCTCACATAGCTTTATATATATTATATAGATAGATATATAGATGGATGGAAATCCCTTTTACCATAATTTATACAATGAACTGGTTATGAGAGTTGATGTCAGGTCGATGGTAAAACTTTGGCAAATCATGGAGTGATGCACTCATAACCAACATGATGGGAAAGTTTTGCTGACGACAATCAGGCATGTTCAAATCAAAAAATTCTGTATCATGGAAGATTATTTTTATTACAAGGACAACATAGATTGCCGAATGCACACGGATTCCGGCCCTACTTTAACTAGGTAATAATTCTACAACTGCAAGAATGATAATAGTTAACCGACTTCTAAGAAACCAATGGTATAGTCTGACTACTATTAATACCCCCACATTAGCGACGGTTCCAGAGCTGCAAGGATGATATGCTTAACATACTTACTTAGGAAACTAAGGGTTGGTACCTAGTAAATCGGTGCCCAAGAAACAAGGAAGAAAACGAAGGAAACAGGTGATCCATCATGGTTCCTAGCCATAGAACATGACAATATTTATTTTCATCATGCATAAGATTTAGTATTTTATTCCATGCCATCTAATAGACAATAATAGTAGATTTACTTACCAGACATTCAGACTGTTCCTGAAGAACTTGGCATTAAAATAACTTAGCATGATCCCGAGGTTCATTTGTGCAACACCAATAAGGATCGACATCTTCATCTTCAATGAGTTCAGGAATGGCAATTCACTTCGACTACCATGCCATTTGGGATCAACACCAAATGGATATGCAGGTCTCACCTTAATTAAGCCCTCTGTAGTAGCATCGCTACAGTTGATTGGGAAAAAACAATTAGAAGATGGACGTAACTAAACAGTATAAATAGAAAGAAAGCTTTCCAATACCTGCAGGAAGCATCGCGACATGCATAGGCAGAAGGCCCAAAAATCTCAAACGGGACAGAAAAGAACTCATTGTAGATAAATCCTGTATAAATTGAAAATATAGCCATCATCAAAATTACATAGCGACCACCAAATGTCATCTCCATAATATCTCCAAGTTTCTGTTTATCACAATAAAAAAAGGAAACAAAGGTAAGCTTGGACCTCTAGCAATATAAAGTGCCTAAAGGGGTGTGAAATTAGATTAAAAAAACGAAAAATTAAGCTGTATTACTTGAAGGCCTGACTAGAGAGCAGAAATTTGGAATGCAGGGAGAAAATTCGAAGACAAAAAAAATTGTCTGCATAAACTGTTTCAGAATAGAGATGATATAGGTCCCACATAGCAAGTGAAATCATCAAATTCTTTTCGTCTCATGATAGTATTTATTAGGGAAAATTTTGTTTAAGGCCCTAGGACACAAAAGCAATAGGTATTAATCCTTGGTTCCAAAAAGTAGCAAAAACTCCCCAATACACAAGTTCAAGTTTGTAGGTCCTTAACGTATCCAAACCTCCCCAATATGACCATGCTATCCCTCTCCAATCTCATTCATTCCCAGATAATCTCTAACCTTTCAAATCTCTTCCCCGTTTTTTCTTTCTATAGATTTCTTCCAATGGCCTCCTTTGATAAACTTCTTTTAATACAAAACACATTTGGGTCTGATGGAGTTTTGGAAAGGGAGAAGGAGAAGGTGAGATAAAATAAGTTTTAGGTTTTGTTGGTTTTGAAAAGGCAGATGGACAATGGGTTTCCATTTTGATGGTTTTCAAAGGAGATTTTGGAAGAGAGGAAATGTCACTTGAATTTTATAGGGTTATAGAGGAGGATGAGAGGAAACATTTTTTGGGTTTCTGGGGTTTTGAAGGAGAGAGGGTTTGAGAGAGTGAAATTGATATTGGATTACTTTGAGATTCGAAGAAGAGAGGTTTTAGGGGAGATAAAAATGAGTTTTAGGTTTTATGGGGCTTTAAAGGAGGTAAGGGAAGAGGGGAGAGAAAAATGATGAGTAAAAATAAGATAAATGTAGAAAGTTTGCTACTAAACATAGCAGTTATGCTGATAAACGTAGAAGCTTTATGGTTAACTATAGGAGTTTTATAGATGAACATACTACTTTTACTAATAAAAGCAGCAGTTTGCTTGGGCGGATTTGCTCGAGCGGCAATCACACTCCCCCACTAGCTAGGAGAACTTGGGTTCGAAGCCTCCAATTGCAATGGCAAGGGGGATTTTCAACCAATTATGTGGAGAAGTGCTCATGGGTCTAAAGCGCCCCCCCCCCCCCCCCCCGGAAAAGAAGCCTACGGGCAGCTGCAAATAAATAAATATATAAAGGCAGCAGTTTTATGAATAAATGCAATGGTTATATTAATAAATATGATCCAAAGTATTTATAGTTCGAGTATAATGTAGCACTTAAATTTCACAGTTGTAGCAATTATCAGTTAAGTATAGCAATTAATACAGTAATCGTAGTACAGTAATAAACATAAATATACTAGTTTATTTATATCAAACACTTGGGTTTAAAAAATGGGGTAAATGTGTCGAGGGCAGGAGTCAAAAGCTAGGCTTCAGTTCCTAAATTCAGTAGTTTATTTAAATCAAACACTTAGGTTAAAAACAAAAGGGAAATATGCGTCAAGGGCAGAAGTCAAAAGCTAGGCTTCAGCCCTGCCTCTAAAAATCTTGCTAAACAATCCCTTGGTTCAAAGATTTCTTTGTAGAAGCCCCCCATTATACATCAACGCCTTTGTATTTACCTCTATGCCATAGTACACTTTAATCTTTGCACCTCGGCATGAAGAGACATCCTCTTTTGCTTTTAACGAAAAGTGTCCATCAATAAAGTAATATATTTTTCAGTAAAACTCCTACATTTAACTGTAAACAGTTATAACTACAAAATTAATTGCTAGAACTAAGTATATAACTAATTTAGGATCACGTGTACCAGTAAAACTGCTATATACTTATCCGCAAAACTGCTATATTTATCAGCATAATAACTACATTTAATAGTAAAGCTATTATGTTTGTCAATAAAACTATTACATTTATCTCACTTTCTTTCTTTTTCTCATCTCCCCCCCCCCCCCATTTTCTATCTCCTGTAAAAGCCCATCAGATCGAAAATCCATTTTTCCTCTTCCAAATTTTCTTCTTTGATAGTTGATTAAACCTACAATGCATTTTACGTCCTCCTAAAGCTTCTCTCCTTCAAAACCCCATCAAACTTATAACCCATCACCCCTCGTCCTCTTTCTCCAAAGCCTTATCAAACCCAAAAAAAACACTCTCTTTCAAAGTCTTAATTTTATAACCATCAAATCCAAAACTCATTTCCTTTACTTCCAACTCATTTTCTTTACTTTCAACTCATTTAAAACCCATCAGACCTAAAACTCATTTTCTCTCACCTCCTTGTTTTTTCTCATCTCAAAACTCCATTAACCCTAAAAGGTCCAAAACACATCAATGATTTTTGGGTTCGATGGAATTTTGGAGAAGAGGCCATAAAAGATATTTATAGCAAGAAAAAGTGGTGAAATTTGAGAGCTCATGGAATATAATGGGAATGGAAAAGAGGGGTAGTATGGATATATTTAATATACACATATACCAAATACAAGGTTTGGATACTTTGAGCACTGTGTATTGGGGATTGATTAGCAACTTTTCTAGATGCAGCGACTAAAACCTTTAGCCTTAGGGCCCTAAACATGATTTTCCGTATTTACTATAGGAACTCTATGTTATTGCACACACCCTTGGCAAAATCCAAACCATATGGAGAGATGAAGTTTACAAAAACACAGAAATTCTTTTTGGTTTGAGGAAGCATGAGGAAAATAAAATAGAAATCGATGGTCGCTTATTTCTCAAGCCATGTCATCTTTACATGATTCCCAACTACCAAATAGAGAACAAGCATGAAATATGAGTTTAAAAATCATCCAATTGATCAAGTCAAACGGATACATTGAAACTCAGTGGGTGCACGGTTAGCGAAAGATTTACAGATAAATCTGGTCTACGCATGTTCGCTGTTGAAATTTTATAGCTCGGAAGGGATTTGATCTCAGCACCAAGAACTACAATTACAGGAAGTTCATTATGAATGGTCGGGGATCCTCCAGAAATCCAGAGAAAAGTAATCATTGAGCATATGCTATTTGTAGGATTCTTAAAACTCAAAAGACTCAAACAAGAAGCTCAAATGTGCTGACCTGAGAAGAAAGTTTCTTTTCACGGATTATGAAATACAGTGTAGCTGCCAACAAGCATAAGCCATGTCCCCAGTCACCAAACATGACCGCAAAAAGAAATGGAAACGTAACAATAGTGTACACACCAGGATTTGCTTCTCGATATTTGGCAATCCTAAAAAAGAGCCCAAAAAAGAAAATTTTGAGTTATAAGCATATGAACTTAAAAACATATGTAAAAAGGGGTGTATGACATGATACTAGCCAATGACCACAAATTATACAAATTTTTCCATGATAATCCCTAAAGTTGAACTTAATTTTATGATAGTTCAACAAATCTTTTTATTCGCTCAGTACCCCCCTTGAAGTAAGAAGATGGGATGAGACTTCAGAATTCTGGAAGGATGCCATTGGATGCATGAAGTTAAACCACTATCCAATAATTTGCATTTTTTTTACATGCAAACCGAAAGCCCCATAGTAGCCATGCTTCAAAGATTGGTGTCAGGTGGACAGCCATAATTAAATTGTCAGTTTTTTTAGGAGCCTTCTCAATGTGTCAATTCTCCATGCCACATAAAGTTTTAGTGCGAAAAGCTTAGGTGATAATAATGACCTAAACTCTCAAATGATGTTTCTTCCGAATAGAGTTTTAGTGGGAAAAGCTTAGGTGATAATAATGACCTAAACTCTCAAATGATGTTTCTTCCAAATAGAACCCTACAATAAAAGATTGTATTAATCTGGTGAAATCGAGATTTTAGTTTACATCTCACACTTCTGCTTATTTTGTACCAAGGCTTACCCGTATGCATCCACAATTTCCTGGAAAGCTGTAGTAAATTTGTTTGTCTGGAAATATGTGGGAGGCAATTCTGTTGTATGCAAAACTTGGAAAATGGACCCAACTTGGGATTTGCTATCAAAGTTAGCACGTTGCAGAGCATCCTGAATCTGCATATATAAGGCTCAAGCCGCTTAACAGAGTGGAAGTAAGCCATAGATAAATGAGGGAGCACATAAATTACTTCACGATACAACTCCAAAATAAAGCATTAGTATACCTGGTTGGTTGCAAAAACAGGGCTCCAGCCCTCAGCGACTAAGCACTTCTTCGTAACATCAATACTGAGCATGTTCAAAGTGTGGTAAACAGACTTCTCTCTCCTCACCTAAAACATTAACCTATAGTGGATTAACAATATTCATGAAACAAGACATGCTTAATCTGAAGGTCCATCAATCAAGAACTCTTGAAACCAAAACAGAATAAAGGAATTTAAAAGGAGGGAAAAAGGAGAAAAGAAATGGTCTTCTATGACAGAAATGTAATTTACCAAATTATTCCACTGCTCAAACTGGTAGCTAATATTTTCCAGTAGATTGGTACGGTGAAGCAAACTCACGTCTATGGTCGTCTTTAGCTCTGAAATTTTCCCAGATACCTGAATATCCAACAGTTTAAGATATTACTGGTGCAATGCAAACATGATAGCAACACACTGAACACAGTCATTCCAATTTGGGGGGAAAAAGTCAAAGTCCTTTAACATACATCGAGCATTGGAAACAATGTAAAATTAATGGTATTCCTTAAATGCCAAAAGTTACTGAATAAAGCAGCAAATTTTTTATGAATTGCAGGAGAAGTATAATTAAGTAAATGAAGAAAAGAAGCTAACTAACTTAAACAGATTAATGTCCAACTTGAGATAATGTTCCCATAACAATCACAACAACAATCCCTGCCTTCAACATGGTTGTCCTTATTAAAGTAATCATGACTACTAAAGAAAACATGTAGTGTCACAAAGAAGATCCTCGCAATGCCTACTTCGAGTTAATTAACTCCCATCTTTCCATACTCTTTTCCAACTTTCAGAAAAGAATTCATTTAGCCCCCAAAGTTTGGAATAAATGTTTGTTGTTGTTGGTGGTGGTGGTGGTAGATCTAATTTTCCTGTTCACGTTTCAGATTTCATGCAGGTTTTCTTGAGAGTGCACTCCATCAACATCTTCTTCATTCTAGGCTAACCTTGATGGTTTACATCACATCAGAAAAGAAGAATATAATACCAAATTGTACTCAAGACTAGCTATATATCAAAGAAAATAAAACAGTTATTCTCACAATCTTTATTGGTGAGAAGACAATGAACTTTATTTAATTTTCTTTTACCTGTTGACAATTTTGAAAGTTAAATTGGCAGTTAGCTAGTTCATATAGAAAAAATAATCAAGTCTTCTTGCACTAACCTCAGCAATCATCTGCATTTGCTTGCCTATGTCCTCCGTAAATGGGTAACGGTTTGCTCCAAAAGCTTCACATATCTTCATAATCTTCGATTTTGCTCTTTCTCCAGAGTAAAATATTACAAACACATTTTTGGCAACCTGAAAGAACATACAGCAATGGAAGAATGTAATGACAAAAACCCACGAAAAAACTGTCAACTTTCAAGAACATGTGTCTGTAGGAGTGTCTCCATATATGGCATATATTCACAGCTTAGAACATATGAAAAGAGGGAGATGAAGCAGGTATGCAGATAAAGAGAGATGGGAGAGCAGTTGGCATCAGCCACATCACTCAAGGTGTCAACATAAGAAGTGTCTATTTGGATTGGAGCTGAGCTGGTGGGCCAGAGGAGAGAAGAGAGACATGAGTCCTAATTCAGTATCATGTTTACACCTTCGTTGACACCACAGTTAAGTAGATTGGAAGTACTAAAGTAGATATGAGGTAAAGAAGAGAGGAAAGGAATTGGAACAATAGTCGCATTGAATGGGAATCAAGTCATGGTTTTCAACAATTGTTATTTGGGCTATCAAGTTAAACCCCAGAACATACAACCAAACCTCATTAACTTATTAACCATGGTATGAACTTTTGGCCAAAAACTATTCATTCAATAGGTTGACTGCCAGTTTCATCAGTGTACAGTACGAAAAACGACCAAAAACTCGGTTTGATGCAGGTTTCAGCGGGGACCCTATGGAGATCATACGAGAAAATGCCTACAAAATATCATTTGTGAAGTAAGTATTATGCCTTCAAAAACACTTTATGAGCAAGCAAAAAGAATAACCTTCTCCCCAGAAACTGGGTCTGTGACCGGTTCATCCACTACAGCTTGCTTAAGGAATATGTTACCCCGGGTAGCACGGAACAAAATTCTCTCAAAAGCCATGGATTTTTCTTTTGATACAAGGCCACTAACAAATCCAAGCTTTACTTGTTTTGATGGATCAGACAGTGTTTCCTGCCCAAACATAAAATTAACTAACATTCGGTAAACAAATAAACTTGCTGTCAAAGTGTTAATATAGAAAAAAAAATAGAATTAGTCTAAAAAGCATACTTGTTCTAATAGCAAAGGACTGTCAAGACCATCCCCCACTTGGCGTGCTTCAATTTCTCTCTGTTGGGCTGTAGCAACGGTTTGAGCTGAGACAAAGAATTCGCCAGCCTATAAAGAAGAAAACAGAAAGTTCCCCATTTAAATATAGACACTAAACTTGTACCAGATAATATTCCCAAACATAATTCCATTACATCGAGTTTGGAAAAAGTTAATGTCTATAGATACAGTAATTGAAAATATTGCCGTTTAGGGAGCATCCTTTTTTTCTTATAAGCATTCACTTATGTTATTATACTAAAAATATAACAGAAAATAATAATAAATAATTCAGAATAACGCCATTATTCGTTTGGCCAGTCAAATTTTATGTAAAAAAATGTACAATTTGTCAAAAAATTCATCAATTTAATTACTCAGTGAAATGGTACATGGAAAAATCAATTAATTGTCATTTATCAAATATGCATAGTTTCTGAAGAAACCATCAACTTGTAATGCATATAAAGTAGTAGCACTTTCACTTACAGCTCCACTACAGTCCTTCATATACTCTGCAGCGCTTTTTTTTTTTTGCAATAAAAGAGAAGTTTATATCAAGATGCACAGGATAGATGACTTGAAACCAAAATATCTGCTATAAACTAAGCAGTAGGAAAATTCATACATGTCACGGTTGAAGTTATGATTTTGGAGCCATGCAAGTACAAAGAACCCTCTGAAGCATTTGGTCCAAAATTAGAGTGAGAAACTTTGAATAAGTAATAGTGAGTTGATGAGAAACTTTGAATAAGTAATAGTAAGTTGATGATTCTAAAGCTATAACGAATAAAAGTTTCCTCAAGGATGACCATATGAAAGGATCAAGGGATGTTGAATCAAGTAGATCTGATAACATTACAAAGATTTAGTAAGCTGCAGGATTCAAAACAAGGCCAATTTAAGAAAACTGGACATCATAAGTCATGTTAATCAGCAATTAGAGTATAACTTTTTACATCTATGCCATGTCAGCACTAGTAAAACGGACCTAAAGTGACATTAGCACCCAACATAAGGTTGAAAATTTTGTGAATTCATTCCCAGAGTGCGGGTGCTCATAAGTCGTTTTACGAGTTACGAGTGTTGGACAAGGTATAGATAAAGGAGGTTTACATGCAATTAATTACAGTGAATTCAACCTGGATAATTTACAGAGGAATTTTGATGTCGTTAAAAAAATTGCAAAATCTGTAGAGCAGACAGCAAGCACATATTAATTATGTAATGCATAGAAGAGATTGGAGGATTGTGTCTCAAATACAGCCATAAACATTTATTCGAAAATTAGAATAAAAACTCATGCGTGTGAGTTGTTTAAATTGCATTGCCTTCCATTTGAGGGGCAGCGTTAGATGTTTACGTAAAACAATCGTTAGCCTCCTCCAACTCACAATCTTAAGCTTTTCGAAAACTAGTTAATAGCATAAACTATAAGAGAACAGATTTATAACTATAATATCTAGGGAATGCTTTTCTGAGCTCTCCGGCCTTTCTTTTCGATTGGAGGCTGCTCTTCGAAAAGCTTTATTTCTTACAAGTATGTTCAACTTTACTTGCTTAAATTTTTGCTCTTAGTTTTATATGGTTGCTGATGATTTGAAATAATTTTATTAGTGAAGAATAGACTGAATAAAATCCAACCATTTAGTTTCATGCATCTATATTCAAAACGAGCTTACAGCATTACAAGTATGGTTTTCAGAAGAGAAGGTGAAAATATTTTAATAGCAGGACAGCTATAAAAAAATTCCTAGATGACTTCATGTATGTTTGGCAATAACTGTCTCCAAAGGCACGATGTTTTAGGGTTAAAGCACACCCACTTTCTCTAGATGTTTTGCACTTCAAAGTCTGAATTATGAGACAGCATTCATGCACAGTATTTCCATAAAAAGATATCAGGAAAATAGATGAAGACCTGAAGACAAGAGCTGCATATAAAAAATGACTAGACAAGCACGTGAATGAAATTTATGTCATCATTCTGTAAATTGGAATTAGACAGATACCTTTTGAAGTACAAGCATATACTCCAACAGCTCACTGTAAGTTCGCTGCAGCTTTTCACTATTCGCATTCACTTCGATTAGCTCAGCTTCCAATTCTCCAAGCCTTATCTGTCAAATGAATATGGCATAGCAAAATAGAGCAAGTCACACAACTTCAAAATATAGTAGACATAATGCGAAGACATTACAAAAAAATAAAAGAATATAAAATAATAAGCCGGGAAGTAATCAATAATATGCATACCTCCACATCATCAAAATCGATATGGTTTCTTGTCATGGGTGTTGCTGAAGGTGATATACCTGCCTTTGTCATCTGTTCTTTAAAAAGTCGAAGCTTGCGTGCCACCTCCCCACACCTTTTGATCTACATGCATTTAAGATACCGATAAGTCATGCAATGAGCCATATGTCAGCCATGCTATATAAGCCTCTGTATGACTCTGGAGATCGGTCAGGTTTCGTAAAACTTTGAAATGCTTAATGGCAACAAGCGAAGGGGGAAAGGTAGAGATAGTAGAGCAGGAAACACTAAACATACAAAGGTATCAATGTATAGGAACCAAAAGAAACATCTGATCCATAATTATGGATAAAGTTAATACGAACAGGTATTGAAGGCAAATGACAGAAGTTTGACAGATGACTCCTCACAGCTGCCACTGTTATTTCTATAGCGAAGTTTGTGATTAACCGACTGTTATAACTCCTCCTTTTATAATTACATATATATTGTACACACATACATACACATGTGTGGGGATTGATCTAGCTGGGGTTCCATAACTGCAGTTCCTTCATCAAATGTCTGTTGAATTTTTTTTGCCTTCATTGGGTGTCTAGTTCCTCATCAAACATGAAAAAACAAAATACAGCTCCAATTGTGTGTGTGAGGAAGGTCCTGAGAACATTCTCACTAAGGTTTATTTGAGAACGCCTTAAAAGTCAGCATCCATCATCCTCTAAACAATCAACACCGGACATCTTGATCGCCATGCTCTTTTTTTTGGGTGGGGTGGGGTGGGGGATACAACAATTTGCATGGATAATCTTTGCCCATTGATCTAAGGGTGTGAGTTCTATTGTCATAAAACCATTTATTTTGCAATCATCCAATGCAAGGGAAATCGGTATTCAAACTATAATTAGAGTTTGTGTACCCATGGCGCATGGCATCAATCTGGTTGGTATTGAGTATTGACCATCCCAAGAAAGTGATGTATGTTGACCTTTTAAGGTGTTCTCAATTTACATACCTGATAGAGAAAGAACAGTGATTGAGGAAGTTGTATAGTGTGTTCATAATAAACCGAAAAGAAATAGTCTAGTATACAAGAAAAACAAAATAAGATATAGAGGACGCAAACAATAGTGAAAGAAGGAGAACATAAAGTAATGAAGTCTTGTGAGTAAAGCTTTTAGCTGAAATGCATGCAACTTCCTGATAGTGATCGGTTCACATTCCTGATCTGATATGTTGTATGAAACATTGGCAGCAAAAACAGAAGAAAAATATATCTAAATTTAATCTTTCAACCCTCCAGCGCCATATAATTTGGTTCTCAATCGACCTCAATCTGCCTGCAGTTCCTCCGGAGCCTACTAATGAGCGGATCAGATCATATACCAATAATCAAAAACATCAAAGATGAGTGGTTAAAAGCCTCTAGAGTTATGAGCCAGATAAAATCATTGCAGCATGCAATATTGCAGTGGGATAGGTATGGTATAGCATGGTTGTCAGTAAAAAATGACAACGCAGCCCAAAACCGAGAATTTGGGATAAAAATATTCATATCGTAATTAATAGGGCTGATTCATCTGGAGGAAAGAAAATAAATCATTTAGCCCCTCAAATGTTTGGGATAAACAGTGTATGATACAGTGGTGGGCACACTGGTTCCACCATATTGATATGTACCCAGTAAGTAGACTCAGATGGTTGGATATGATAAAAGGTAACAAGCATGATACATAATGGCACTAAGTTAGACTAGATATACACAAACCAAAGTTATCCATTGGATTTAGTTTTGATTATTTATTTGATTTATATTCGTCTCTTGCCTAATTATAACCAGAATCATAAATGCAAGCAAGGATTTAAAATGGCTGTGATAAGATTTTCAATTTTTCACTTTAACAAAACTAAACTGGACTTACAATATAATTTGGATCCATAACAGTACTGGGTCTTCACATCATAACAAATTCTTCGTCAGTTTAACAAGGAAAATGAATTATTCTAAGATGTTAAATACAGTAGTTTGGTAACAGAACTTTAGTTGTAATTATCTATCACACCATTAGGATATCTTACTTAATTTTACTTGGCTATAGGGAGGAGGCAGTTATGTTAACTACACATGACAATTTCACTAAAAAAGTAAACATATGTATTGAACAAGATTCTTATTAAGGGAAGATCGACCTTGCAATTCTTGTTTAGTAAAGCAGACCTAAGTTTAGCATCTAGGTGTCTGCCAGGTTGCTTTGCAAAATTAGTTTCGGACTGTGGATGCTTATACCAGTGCAACTTAAACATATGTAGATGCAGAGGAAATATAAATTTGCATGAGTTCCCTTGATTTCGGATCAGTGTATCTAGATGAAAATGGAAATGGATTGATAAAATTTAAAGTTAAGCGTTTGATCGTAAAAGAAAATTAAAGTTACCTGGGTAGCATATGTTCGCTGGAAAGGACTCTTATCTGCATTAAGCTGAATAAACAAGAATGTTATATCAAAATACTGTTGAATATAAACAGATATAAAGCTTGGGAGAAAAATAAAGTAAACTTAATTAACAAATAGATAATAGTCAACCCAACTCAATAAGTTTTTTAGATTGAAACTTATATAATAATCAAAGCAGTCAAAATGTTCTACGTTTTAGAGCCAGTGCATACCATAGTTTACCAAATACAAATAAATAATAAAAATACAAACAGCAATTATCAACTTAAGAAACTAAAAAATTACCGAATACATATTAAATTAATAAAAATAAAAACAGTAATCGCCCACTTAAGAAACTAAAAAAAATAACTAGAGAAATAGACAGAACCAACAAGAAATAACAAAGCCAACTAAGGAAAGACTCTCTCCTCTTCTCTTACCGAGTGGTCTATGAGGAAATGGAATATGGAGTAGTTTTCTAGAATGAGGGTCCAAAAGTCAACTAACGATAGCTTTTTTGGATGATAGGAACTGGCCATCTTGATCTCTATGTCCTAAACAATTGACACATCGAGTTTCTTCAATTATCATTGCTCATGCAAACTGCATAGATGAATTCCCCAAACCATATAGTAAGTTAGATGTTTCAATTGTATCAAAGTGGCAATATCCATCAAATTGCTTAAAAGAGGCATTTTATTAGAATCGAAGAAGAAAGCCACTTGCATATTCTAAAGCTAAGGTAGAAGAACAAAATGACGAAGAATGGTGGCATCATATCCTCTACGGATATTGTTCACTCATCAACAAACTTGTGGTGAGCTTATTGCAACATTGCTCAGCACATTGTGGAAGCCAGTTGATGCACTACGGAGTCCGGAATACATGCCTTCTTATGTATGATACCATGAGAATTAGGAAAAAACCCTTCCACCTAGCTGACATAAAAGAGAAGCGGATTGTGAAAGGTGACATAGAAGACTCCCATTCCCTACCAAAATAGGCCCAAGAGAATAAATGAATATCTAGGTTGCAGTTACAGTCTAGTTAAATCTTTTGGTTTGATTTGATTTGCTTTTTGTGTGTTTTGTCAGTCTAGTATGATTAGGGTTCTATGCATGCTGTACGCTAATAAATGGTCTCTAGATAAGCATTAGACACTTGAAGATTTATTCTTCTCCTGTAATTTTTTTTTACTTATCTTAGAAATGGTTCAGCTTTTCTTGTTTGAGAGCACTTCCACTAGCTCTACTGTGTTCGCCAGCCAATTCATTTAAATTGTGCCTCAATCATAAGTTTTTATGCACATGGAAACTTACAACACGTGTATATTTCACAATAGCCATACATTCTTAGACTCGGCGCTTCCAAACATCCCTCCTTTGATCATGAGGCAGTATGAGGACAGATGAAGCTCACAAGCAACTGCTCAAAGCATAAACATACCAAGATGTGAATATTAAGATACTCTCGCTGAAGCAATACAAGGACAGGCTTAGACGGGTTTTAGCAAATCATGCAGCATAACACTAAATATGAAGCTCATGGTTCCTTAAAGAGAATGACACAAACCTCAACAGGTCAAGTGCAGTAAAACGGCGACGGAAATCTTACACAATCTAATAACAATCCTCTAGACTTACAATCATCATCAGATTTTTTTTAGACAATTGGCAATTCCAATTTTCCCTTTTTTTAAAAATATAACACAGAAATTTTCTTCTAGGAATCTAATAATGTGTGACATAAATAGATAACACGATCAAATCAAGTAGTAACGCAATCTAACAATGACATCAAATCTAGGGTTTCATAAAAAAAACATAGAAAAGGGAACAGATTGAGATAAAAATTACATCTTTGAATTGGACGAGGCCGAGGTCGCCAAGGTAGGAGACGGTGAAGTGAGCGGACTCCATGGGGATGATGATCTGCACCAGCTGCATCGCCTCAGATCGAAGCAGATCCATCGATGGGCAGCAACCGCCTCCATTGTGATGAAGATCCCCCATTGCCACGATCTTCGATCCTTCGCTCAATAGATCTAAAGGGGGGGCTTTTTATCGATGGATCGATTCTTTTCCCTCTCTCTTTTTTTTTGTGTGCCCTAGATTATATTATCATCGAGGGCGGGATCGGATTCTACAAGAACGAATGAGCAAGGGGTTGATATTTTCACTACTGATTCTGGTTGCTTTGTGCGCCCTGTGAGAGTTTGTGGGGAGCGTATTTGGAGAAAAAAACGGTTGGTAAATAATAGGGGAATCAAAGGAAAGAACGTTAATGGCAAAAGATAATGTTTAAAACATTTGGATTAAAGCCATAATTCGTGATCTGTACTAATCAAACAAAAGTAAATAAATTAAGTGGTGAAAAAGGTGTTTATTTTTTGGTTTTTTTCTATTAGGACCCATCGTACTTCAATATTTTTCATTGTCCCCCTATAGTTAGTATTTACCTGTAACCCCCTATACTTATAAATTACTCCTGCAGCCCTCTACTTCACTTTTGAAAATCATTTCTCCTCCTTCCCGGCAGCTGTCGTCCCCGCCGCCGCCGCCGCCGCCGCCTTCTTCCTCCTCTTCTTCAACCCATTGCATTCTTGTTTATCCTCCTCCTCAACGCCGCCGCCACCGCCATCATCACCGCCATCGCCTTCCTCCTCCTCTTTCACCCATCGCTCCGTTCTTCTTCCTCTTCCTTCTCAACACCGCCGCCGCCATCACCACCACCTTCTTCTTCTTCTTCTTCAATCCACAACCGTCGCCGCCGTCCTTCTTCCTCTAAGAATGGCGGCGGCGGCGATTGTGGGTTGAAAAATAAAAGAAAGAAGAAGGTGGTGATGATGGTGGCGGTGACATTAAAGAGGAGGAGGAAGAACTTGATGTTGATTGGTTGAAGAAGAAGAGGAGGGACGGAGGAAGATGGTGGTGGTGGTGTTGACGGTGACAATGTTGAAGAGGAGGGGAAAGAAGTTGACGGTGGTGGAGACGGCGGCGATGGCAGAGGAGGAGGAATAATTTTCAAAAGTGAAGTAGGGGGCTGCAGAAGTAACTTATAAGTATAGAGAGGCTACAGGTAAATGCTAACTATAGGGTGGACAGAGAAAAATATTGAAATATGAGGTGAGGCTAACAGAAAAAAGAACTTGTTTTTTTTTTTGCCGAGCCTTGTTCCATGACGGATACAAATAATTATACAGGCTCCAGTATAGATCTCGGCAAATATTCTTGTAACACCCGAGCCCAATAATACTATTTATATTACTAGTTGAGGGTTATATATTGCTCATTTCCAATTATTCTGATTTTCTGGTGTTTATTGCTAAAATTTAACCGGTTAAGTCATTTTGGCACATAACAAATTTTAACTCCTAAAATGAAATTAAAAGTGTCCATGTTGGCCTACTCGTCGCCACTAGTCGCGTGGTAGTGTCCGCGTGTCGAGATTCCGTCCCGTTCGGCTAAACGGGCAAGTTTGGACGACTACGCGCGCGTACAAGTGTACGACTTGGGGGCATCCATTTTAATCATTAAACACCTTTTTTCAAAATTTGGAACCCGCTTAAAATCCTATAATTTGAATTTGGAACATTTGGGCGCAACCCGGGCGCGATTTGGAAATGTTTCATTTCGCGCCAAAAAGGCCCGTTTTATTTTAATATCTTAAACAAATATATATACGAAAATATATTCTTTCACTGCAAATCTTTCCAAAATCCTTCCAAATTCCTTCTTAAATCTCGCCTCCAGCCAATCACGAACTCTTATTTAAACGAGTGGGGCCCCCTTCAAACCGCCTCTCTCTGTCTCTCTCCTCATTCTCCTTCTCTCTCTATTTCATCAAATCTCTCCCTCTCCCTCTCCAATCTCTCCCTCTCTCTTCCCCTATATAAATTTTCCCATGCAGCCGCCTCTTCCCCTCCTCATCTCACGCGAACCATCAGAACCCTAACCCTAACCTCCTCGTGATCTCGCCGCCGGCCCCAGCGCGACCTCGCCGTCGTTGCCCTCGCCACCACGAGGCCGGCCGCACCCTCCTACCTCCTTCCTCCGCTCTCTCCTGCGCCTGCACCCAACCCCGACGACGCCACCAACCGCCGCAGGCCTCGTCGTCGACGTCGCCTCCAGTCACCGACGGCTCCCGCGACTCCCTCTCCCCCTCCTCGTCGCAACCTCATCGTCGCTTTCCCTCCTCCCCTCGCCGGACCACCAACCCGAGCCCATAACCCCATCAAGTACCCCCTACTGTTTGCCGGAGAACGCGCCGGCGATCCTCGCCGTCGTCACCAGAGCCACCCCCGTCTCCCCCTCGACCACCAGAGCCGACCACCCTCTCCTCCACTCGTCGCAGCACCCTCTCCCGCGCACCCCCGAGGCCATTCAAGCCTTTGCAGTCGCCGTCGTTGCCTCGCCGGCGTTCCAGCGCCGTCGAGCTCGCCGGGGTCACCCTGGTATATCTCTCTGTAAGCTTCCTCATCCTTCCTTTTGTGCAAACCACCCCCCGCTGATCGTATTATGTTTATCGTGTTGCTAACTTCGTTGCCGTGACTTTTGCCGGAACCCGACCATGCCGTCTTGTGAACCCGACGCTCCAGCGAAGCCCCCTGGTCCGTGTGATCCCGTTGTTCTCTGTTGGGACTCGATCCGTGGCCCGTGCTATCATATCATGTTTTCTGCCGACATCGCATCCGTGCGTTCCGGTTTGCGCAACCGTCGAGGCAAGTATCCGAATACTTGCTTTAACATGCTACAAACTTAATCATCATATTATTTGTTATAACCACACGGCTTAGTAACATCGATTAGAATTGATAGTTACAATTATCCGTAACGTTAAATCATTATAGTAGTTACTTGTAATTAATCGGTATGCTATCAATCCACACATTAACCAATTAAACCAATTAGCACGTCATTGCTTAAATTGCTAGATCATCCTTGTAACTATTAGTATGCTGTAGTTTTAATGGCTTCATTGCTTCGTGTTATTAATATTGTTTTACCCTGTGATTGTTGCACCCAAGGGTGCTTGAACCTGTTAATAAGAGAATACAAAACATCATTGTGTTTACATGGAATAATATGGTTATTTACTGTTTCCTGCTGCTGTTCATTGTTTGATTGTATACCCGATTGCACTACATATTGACCTGACCTGCTACACATGACATATACATACATACCGACTCATCCTGTTGTACCGTGACATGACTTGTTTCATGATCTCATGCCTAATGCCGACAAACCTGACCATTTCCTGCTGTCTATCCAGACAGACCTACGTTTACTTGATTTTGTGTTGGCATTAGTCCTTGACTACTGAATACCTGACCTGACATACATAGCTTGGGGGTATGGGGAAATCAAAGGTGAAACCGACTTGTAACTCAACAGTTCGATACATTGATCTGATCAGTCTTACGGGCTTGGCCAGCTCCGGAGTGTTGATGCTGACATCACTCGTCCATCCTACTACCTTTTACTGCTTAGCGGCACGTCTCGGATTCAGCCCCGAGGGTTTTGACCGTGGTCCCGGGCACACACGGGATACTATTGAGTTACATCGACGATTCATCAATTGGTTTCAAAGACTATAGAGTAGAAACCTGATAGGACAGTTTAGTCACCATTGCACATTACCCTGCTCTGTTATTTCTTAGTACTGCTTTATTCATGTTCATATTTGCATTGCTTATCATCATGTTTACATTATATACTTGATGTCATGACGCGCTGACGTCTGGGTTTTGCATGGCCCAGATTCCGTACCACTGTTGACGACCGAGCAGGAGTACTTCAGCCAGCAGGCTGAACTGTGAGTTCTTTAGGGTTTAGTTTATTTATTTTCATTTCATTTCCAGATGTGAGCCCGCATTATGGGACGTACTGTTTATTCATTGTATTGGATCATTAGCTTCCGCACTTATTGTTTATTGATTCTTGTTATTATGGATTTGGACATGTATTAGATTAGCTTATTATCTTGTTCTTGATATCCTTACAACCGTAATGTGACTGTGGATGGATACTTCCTACCCACAGGTTGCATGGTGGGCTATGTCACGTGCCCAATCTTGCGTACTCTGGGAAGCGGGGCGTGACATGGTTCTTTTGGTATCAGAGCATAGGTTAATTGGGTTGATTCTTTGTAGTTGGGTATTGCACCCGATACACGAATCATAATACCCGTGATTAGGAAACATGTCCTGCCACCTTGACCGTTTTACCGTCCTTGAATCATTCTTCCGGATCATGTCGACATGCAAACTTACTTTGCATTGTCAACTCGAAAACCTAATTTCTTGTTATCTCTACGACTTAGGCGACTTGGGTGGAGTTAAGTAATTGCGGCTATGATACCGCGGCATAGCTACAATGCAGCACTCTATTTAAGTATCTTGAAGTTCTAGCCTTGATCTATACTCGAAATCTATCATCATGCTAATGTTGGGTACTTTGATTTCCAGGAATATGGCCGGTCAGAATTTGAAGATGGACCCAGGGCGTGCGGTCTTAGCCGCCAGGCGTAGAGTGATAAGGGGATTGCTGGAGAAACTAAAGGAACAAATCGAGCTGGAACCAGCATTTGCACTGAACCAAACGTCTGTACGTAGAAGTATTCCGGTGAACAGGCGCAGCGTAGCACCAATGAAGAAAACAAGTGTGGGTGATCGGAAGGGGAGCGTGATCTGTAGCTACTGCCATAAACCCGGACACGTGCGAAAGAAGTGTCGTATGAGGCTGAGACTCTGTTTTAGATGTGGAGCGGCAGATCACACTGTTGATGCTTGTCCGTCGAAGCCTCGCACGAAAGATGATGTTCAGAAGCCTCCGCAGAGACCGTTCCAAAGGCAGAGACAGTTGAATCAAGGATCTAATCAGGCTCGAGTGTTCACGTTGACAGCCGAGGAAGCTAAGGCATCGGGAGAAGTGGTTTCAGGTAATTTACTCGTTCATGGTTTTCCCGCTCTGGCATTACTTAATTTCGGTGCATCCCACTGTTTATGTCATCCAAATTTATAACTACACACTCGATCACCTGCACGACCCTGTCTAGTTTTTGGGACATACACACTGGGAATGGGAAAATCATAGCTAGTAAGGAATGTAGAGATTGTATAGTTGTTGTTTGCGGACGGGAGTTTTTGCAGATTTCTTGGTGATAGATACGGGCAGTTATTAGGTTGTCTTGGGGATGGATTTTCTTGGCACTTTCCACGCCCATATTGACTGTAGGGCAAGGAAGGTAATTTTCCAGATTCCCGGACATCCTAAGTTTACTTTCATTGGAGGAAGCAGTTCTGTCGGGCCGGTCGAGTTTAGGGCTAGGCCGACGAACAATGTTCTTGCGGCTATGGTAGTGGATAGTAATGAAGAGCCGGCAGTTGTCCGCGACTTTATGGATGTATTTGAAGATATTTCGGGCTTACCGCCGAAGCGGGATGTGGAGTTGCGATTGACCTTATTCCTGGTGCAGCGCCAGTATCAAAATCTTATTATCCGATGGCACCGGTGGAATTGGAAGAAGTTAAGAAACAAGTTGGTGAATTACTCGAGAAAGGATGGATTCGAAGCAGCAACTCACCTTGGGGAGCTCCAGTTCTTTTAGTAAAGAAGAAGGATGGCACGAGAAGGATGTGCATTGATTATCGAGAATTGAACCGGATGACTATTAAGAACAAGTACCCGATCCCTCGCATTGGAGAGCTTTTTGAGCAGCTTAGTGGCGCGAGGGTATTCTCGAAATTGGATTTGCGATCAGGATATCATCAGGTCCGAGTGAAAGCAGAAGACATTTGCAAGACGGCGTTTCGAACTCGATATGGACATTTCGAGTATCTAGTGATGCCCTTCGGAGTGACTAATGCGCCAGCAATATTTATGGATTTGATGAACATGATCTTTCACCGTTCTTGGACCAGTTTATTGTGGTATTCATTGACGATATTCTGGTGTACTCGAAGAGTCCGGAGGAGCATGCTGAGCATTTAAGGATCGCATTGCAGACGCTAAGGCAAGAGAAATTATTCGCGAAGATGAGTAAGTGCGAATTCTGGCTGGAAGAAGTGAAGTTTCTGGGACATGTTGTGTCGGGCGATAGAATCGCCGTCGATCCCGAAAAGATTGCAGCAGTTCGAGATTGGCCTGTTCCAAAGAATGTTGCGGAGATAAGAAGTTTTCTTGGACTCGCCGGTTACTACAGAAGATTTGTGGAGAACTTCGCTCGTTTAGCTGAGCCGTTAACCAAGCTTACGCATTAGGAGGTACCGTTTGTTTGGACGGATGGATGTGCATTAGCTTTCGAGACGTTGAAGCAGAAGTTGTTAACCGCCCCGATCCTGACCGTACCGGATGATTCAGGAGGACTGGTGATTCACAGCGACGCATCTGGAAAAGGATTGGGATGTGTTTTGATGCAGAATGGGAAAGTCGTCGCTTACGCATCGAGACAACTGAAGACTCACGAGAAGAACTATCCGACCCATGACTTAGAGCTTGCAGCCGTGATCTTCGCCCTGAAGATTTGGAGACACTACCTTTTGGGCGAGAGAGTTGAAGTCTTTACGGATCACAAGAGTTTAAAGTATGTGTTCACTCAGAAGGAGTTGAACATGAGGCAACGCAGATGGTTGGAGCTGATGGCCGACTACGACCTTGATCTTAAGTACCATCCGGGAAAAGTTAACGTCGTGCCAGATGCGCTAAGTCGGTTACCAGCAATTCAGGTTTTGACCGCACAAAGGGAGATCATTGCGGATTTTTAGAGATTTGACTTGGAGGTTGTGCTACCACATGCTACAGGACAGTTGATGCAGTTGCAAGTACAGTCGTCCTTAGTTGAGAAGATTAAAGCGACACAATCGCAGGATCCTAGACTGCAAAAGTTTCGAGAGCAGGTTGGAGCCGGACTACGAACCGATTTACTGATCCATGAAGACGGTTCGTTGAGATATGGTAGCCGTGTGTGTGTGCCAAAAGGAGATGTGCGTGAAGAGCTTATGAGGGAGGCACACAGTTCAGCTTACTCTGTACATCCAGGAGGGACAAAGATGTACCGAGATATTCGACAGCACTTCTGGTGGGAAGGTATGAAACGGGAAATTGCTCGCTTCGTGGCTAAGTGCTTGGTGTGTCAGCAAGTCAAGACCGAACACCAAAGGGTTGCTGGTTTGTTGCAACCACTTCCGATTCCTCAGTGGAAGTGGGAACATATAACCATGGATTTCGTGACAGCTTTACCGCGGAGTCCAAAGGGCAACAATGCCGTATGGGTGATTGTCGATCGTTTGACCAAGGCAGCTCACTTTATTCCTTTTCGGGTTGGTCAATCGACGGAGACTTTGGCAGAGCGATACATGCAGGAGATTGTCAGATTGCATGGAGTACCGGTAAGCATCGTGTCCGATCGGGACACTCGGTTCTTGTCGCACTTTTGGAGGAGTTTACAAGAAAGTTTGGGGACTCGATTGAAGTTTAGCACAGCTTATCATCCTCAGACTGATGGACAATCGGAGAGAACGATCCAGACCCTTGAAGATATGTTGAGGGCTTGCATGTTGGACTTCAAAGGTTCTTGGGAAGATCATCTACACCTGGTGGAGTTTTCGTACAACAATAGCTTCCAAGCAACTATTCAGATGGCCCCGTTTGAAGCATTGTATGGTCGTAAGTACCGTTCACCGGTTGTTGGGATGATGTTGGTGAACGAAGGTTACTAGGACCAGATTTGGTGGTACAGACAGTCGAGAAGGTGAATACAATCAAGAAGCATATGAAGGCAGCTCAAGACAGACAGAAAAGTTGGGCCGACACGTCAAGAAGACCTCTAGAGTTCGCCGTGGGTGATTTGGTATTCCTGAAGATATCACCGACTAGAGGGGTGATTCGCTTTGGAAGTCGGGGAAAGCTTAGTCCCCGATTCGTCGGACCCTTCGAGATATTGGAGCGTGTTGGAGAGGTAGCGTACCGTTTGGCGTTACCACAGTCATTGGCAGGAGTTCACGATGTGTTTCATGTGTCTCAACTACGGAGGTATGTTCGTGATGAGACTCATGTCTTGGATCATTCGGAGTTGATCGTACGGGGGGACCTGACTTTTGAGGAGCGACCAGTTGAAATCAAGGATCGGAGAGAAAAGGTTCTTAAGAACAAGGTTATCCCTCTTGTGCTAGTTTCTTGGGGTAATCGATCGCATGGAGAATCCACTTGGGAGCGAGAAGACGAGATCCGGCAGAAATTCCCCCACCTTTTCCAGTAGTTAGCTATCTTGTATTCTTGGAATTTCGAGGACGAAATTCTTTTTGTAGTTGGGTATGATGTAACACCCGAGCCCAATAATACTATTTATATTACTAGTTGAGGGTTATATATTGCTCATTTCCAATTATTCTGATTTTCTGGTGTTTATTGCTAAAATTTAACCGGTTAAGTCATTTTGGCACATAGCAAATTTTAACTCCTAAAATGAAATTAAAAGTGTCCATGTTGGCCTACTCGTCGCCACTAGTCGCGTGGTAGCGTCCGCGTGTCGAGATTCCGTCCCGTTCGGCTAAACGGGCAAGTTTGGACGACTACGCGCGCGTACAAGTGTACGACTTGGGGGCATGCATTTTAATCATTAAACATCTCTTTTCAAAATTTGGAACCCGCTTAAAATCCTATAATTTGAATTTGGAACATTTGGGCGCAACCCGGACGCGATTTGGAAATGTTTCATTTCGCGCCAAAAAGGCCCGTTTTAATTTAATATCTTAAACAAATATATACACGAAAATATATTCTTTCACTGCAAATCTTTCCAAAATCCTTCCAAATTCCTTCTTAAATCTCGCCTCCAGCCAATCACGAACTCTTATTTAAACGAGTGGGGCCCCCTTCAAACCGCCTCTCTCTGTCTCTCTCCTCATTCTCCCTCTCTCTCTATCTCATCAAATCTCTCCCTCTCTCTCTCCAATCTCTCCCTCTCTCTTCCCCTATATAAATTTTCCCATGCAGCCGCCTCTTCCCCTCCTCATCTCACGCGAACCATCAGAACCCTAACCCTAACCTCCTCGTGATCTCGCCGCCGGCCCCAGCGCGACCTCGCCGTCGTTGCCCTCGCCACCATGAGGCCGGCCGCACCCTCCTACCTCCTTCCTCCGCTCTCTCCTGCGCCTGCACCCAACCCCGACGACGCCACCAACCGCCGCAGGCCTCGTCGTCGACGTCGCCTCCAGTCACCGACGGCTCCCGCGACTCCCTCTCCCCCTCCTCGTCGCAACCTCGTCGTCGCTTTCCCTCCTCCCCTCGCCGGACCACCAACCCGAGCCCATAACCCCATCAAGTACCCCCTACTGTTCGCCGGAGAACGCGCCGGCGATCCTCGCCGTCGTCACCAGAGCCACCCCCGTCTCCCCCTCGACCACCAGAGCCGACCACCCTCTCCTCCACTCGTCGCAGCACCCTCTCCCGCGCACCCCCGAGGCCATTCAAGCCTTTGCAGCCGCCGTCGTTGCCTTGCCGGCGTTCCAGCGCCGTCGAGCTCGCCGGGGTCACCCTGGTATATCTCTCTGTAAGCTTCCTCATCCTTCCTTTTGTGCAAACCACCCCCCGCTGATCGTATTATGTTTATCGTGTTGCTAACTTCGTTGCCGTGACTTTTGCCGGAACCCGACCGTGCCGTCTTGTGAACCCGACGCTCCAGCGAAGCCCCCTGGTCCGTGTGATCCCGTTGTTCTCTGTTGGGACTCGATCCGTGGCCCGTGCTATCATATCGTGTTTTCTGCCGACATCGCATCCGTGCGTTCCGGTTTGCGCAACCGTCGAGGCAAGTATCCGAATACTTGCTTTAACATGCTACAAACTTAATCATCATATTATTTGTTATAACCACACGGCTTAGTAACATCGATTAGAATTGATAGTTACAATTATCCGTAACGTTAAATCATTATAGTAGTTACTTGTAATTAATCGGTATGCTATCAATCCACACATTAACCAATTAAACCAATTAGCACGTCATTGCTTAAATTGCTAGATCATCCTTGTAACTATTAGTATGCTGTAGTTTTAATGGCTTCATTGCTTCGTGTTATTAATATTGTTTTACCCTGTGATTGTTGCACCCAAGGGTGCTTGAACCTGTTAATAAGAGAATACAAAACATCATTGTGTTTACATGGAATAATATGGTTATTTACTGTTTCCTGCTGCTGTTCATTGTTTGATTGTATACCCGATTGCACTACATATTGACCTGACCTGCTACACATGACATATACATACATACCGACTCATCCTGTTGTACCGTGACATGACTTGTTTCATGATCTCATGCCTAATGCCGACAAACCTGACCATTTCCTGCTGTCTATCCAGACAGACCTACGTTTACTTGATTTTGTGTTGGCATTAGTCCTTGACTACTGAATACCTGACCTGACATACATAGCTTGGGGGTATGGGGAAATCAAAGGTGAAACCGACTTGTAACTCAACAGTTCGATACATTGATCTGATCAGTCTTACGGGCTTGGCCAGCTCCGGAGTGTTGATGCTGACATCACTCGTCCATCCTACTACCTTTTACTGCTTAGCGACACGTCTCGGATTCAGCCCCGAGGGTTTTGACCGTGGTCCCGGGCACGCACGGGATACTATTGAGTTACATCGACGATTCATCAATTGGTTTCAAAGACTATAGAGTAGAAACCTGATAGGACAGTTTAGTCACCATTGCACATTACCCTGCTCTGTTATTTCTTAGTACTGCTTTATTCATGTTCATATTTGCATTGCTTATCATCATGTTTACATTATATACTTGATGTCATGACGCGCTGACGTCTGGGTTTTGCATGGCCCAGATTCCGTACCACTGTCGACGACCGAGCAGGAGTACTTCAGCCAGCAGGCTGAACTGTGAGTTCTTTAGGGTTTAGTTTATTTATTTTCATTTCATTTCCAGATGTGAGCCCGCATTATGGGACGTACTGTTTATTCATTGTATTGGATCATTAGCTTCCGCACTTATTGTTTATTGATTCTTGTTATTATGGATTTGGACATGTATTAGATTAGCTTATTATCTTGTTCTTGATATCCTTACAACCGTAATGTGACTGTGGATGGATACTTCCTACCCACAGGTTGCATGGTGGGCTATGTCACGTGCCCAATCTTGCGTACTCTGGGAAGCGGGGCGTGACAATTCTGGACAGGACTCAACAAGTAATGCGGATCGGATCACTAAATTCAGGGCGTGCATAAGCATGTTCCCTCTTGATATTGAAGGGAATTAAACAAGTGTTTCTTTATCTCTTTTCTCTGTGTAATATCCAAGAGTGAATTCTAATTCCAAGCATTGCGATTCTGATGGAGATTGTGATCTCCTTCAGATGTTATCTTCCGCTGATCTGTAACGAGCGTCGGTGGATGGTTGAGACTGAGTTTGAGGGTTGCTTCTTGATGCGTGTGGATCTCAATGGGCTTGATTTGGGAATGAAGTCGAGATACCTGCAAAGAAGTCCCGGGGTGGTTGTACCACCGTGGACCCTCCGACGATCAAGTTAGTCGGGGTGTTTTGGCAGAGTAACGGCCTATTGGGGTCAAAATTGCCTTAGCTGAGTCGTCTGAAGAGGGGTTTATATAGTGGCAGCCATGGGCTGGCGGGCGCGAGATTCACACCGGTCGTTACGCCCCTGGGCATTAAGCTTGCGTGAAAGGAGGGATCCCCCATTAATGACGAGATACGCTCATTAATGGGGGGAACGCGATGGCGTGGAATGCGGGATCGTGAGCGGTGGATATCTTGCAACTGGAGAGATTCGCGGAGCCGTGGCGGAGAAGCCTGTGATCTGCGCAGTTGGTCGGTCAGTGATACCGAGGAAGCTAAGCTCGGTGGGAGGCTCGAGAACGAGCGGGAGGCCGAAGGAGCTTGGTTCTGCGATAGCTCGGAGGTGAGCTAGGAAGGCTGAGGGAGCTCAGCGTGCCGGAGGACTCGAAGGCGAGCCAATGGTTGTTTGGAAGACGAACATAAGAGAAGTCCGGGAGGCCATCGAAGGTCGGGAACATCCTCGGGAGGAAGGCCCGAGATACGCTTCCAATGTACCCTTCTTGCTCTTCTCTCGTAAGCTTTGGGACACGTCATCTGCCACGCGTCATGATCTGGGGAGTCCTCAGTACCGAGCATCATCATTAGCCCCCCACTCTTGGACCGACCTATTCATGGGTCGGGTCGAGAGTGGTCTGATCGGTCGCCTGGGCCAAGTTCTTATTTGAAGACCTCGTCGGCGCGGATTCCCGGGCAATTAGTCGTATTTTTTTCGATGACGTCAGCGGATCAGGGGAGAGATCTTGCATTAAAGAGGAAGCGCCGATACAGGAGTACGTTTGCCGAAACGCCAGGTCACGTGTCCGGCGCTGGTTGGCTGACGTGACGGGCCGCCGGTGTCCTTCACGCTTGATGGGACGTGCCCAATACGTGTGCGACAGGTGGAACGTTGACGGCCGTTGAATACGAAGTGTTGTTTTGGCGGGAGACGGTCGGCGTCGTAGGATGTGTTCGCCGACTGCTATAAATAGAGGTGGTATCCCCCCCAGGGTCCACACTTCGCCATAATTCCTCAGCCCTTCGTGTGTCAGCTCGGTGCTCTTCCCCTTAGATCGGATTTCTTGCGTTCTTTCCTCGGCAGACTACTTCCTTTTCTCAGGTTAGATGTCTTCCTCTGGTGAGTCCATAGAAATAGTTCGGGTAGAGTCTAGGGAGTCTTCTGCAGCTTCCTCTTCTGCTTCTTCCTCTTCCTCGCCCGAGTCAGAATCCCCCCGGGAAGTTAGGGTTAGTCATGCTCCCCGGGGGCGTGCGGCGGGGACGGTCCCCAAAGCGGGTGTTAAGAGTGTTCGTGATGCGCCTTCCCTCCTAAAGCATGCGAACGAGCTCGCCACAATGCGGGCTCGCTCCCACATTCCCCCCGGCTACTCGCTTCGCTTGACCGGGGATGGAGAGAGGGCAGACCAGGTACGGGCTAAGGAGATTGCCTTGTATTTGGAGGCCTTTTGGGTCGGCATGCGTCTGCCCTTCTCCCCCGAGGTGAGTGCGGGATTACCTTACTTTCAATTAGCCCTGGGCCAGTTAGTGTCGAACTCGTGGAGGATTCTCCTCGGGTTCCTGGTCCGGTTGAGACTGCAGGAGATCCCTTTCAGCCCGAACGTTCTCTTTTCCTCTCTCTACTACAAAAATCACCCCGACACTCGTAGGGACGAGCCTAGATGGGTATATATTTCATTTAGAAAATACAGAGGAGGAGCGGCCGGGTTGGAGATCGTAGCAGTTCCTTCTTCCATTCATGAATGGAAGGAGAAGTTCTTGTTCGTCGGGCTACCTGAGGGTGAGGATTGGCCTGTGCCCGTTCAGTGGCACATGGCCACCTGCCCTCAGGTGAGGCGGTCGAATGATCCCGACGCGGTGGCGGTATCTGTTAGTTATGTATATGCCCTAGAGGCCATTGTTGTACATATGATGTATATTATAATGGATGCTTGGATATATATAGAGATGACTTTCTTGCTCGTCATGATAGTATGCTATTTGGTTTCACTTTATCTTAACATATTGACTTGTATTGGTTTACTGTTTTACTCTCACATGTTGATAAAGCCCTTAGGATCTGTACTCGACTACTAGGACTATGATGAGATCATACTAGTGGGGCCACGGTAGTCGATGAGTACATCCTATAACTGTTCCTAGTCGAGGGTATATCGAGACAGGGCATCGATACACCAGAGTAGACTAGCGTATACGCATCTTGACCCATATGATGGGCGATGGATGATCCCATATCCATCGGTGTTTGACATCAGAGATGGTGTACGGGTGCTCAGTGGAGACTGGGTACACTGGACGGACTCGCCGAGAACTCCCAGATGGTGATATACCACACGTCAGATGGCAGTTCTCTGGTGACACTGTTACAGGGTAGTCTGTAGACCCGAGATCGTCATAGAGTCCTGTGTGATTCCCACTGTGTTTTGATTTCCACCTTACCACGTCCAAGAGGGCGTGCAAAACGGTGGCTTTTGGGTACAGTCCCGAATCACATGGAGGCAATGAGCGATAGGAGGGGATTCGTCTCTCCCGGTATAGGGAGTTGATGTTGTGCTGTGTTCGATTGGCTATAACTGGAAGTCCCTGGCCAGGGCTGATATAGAGATTTACTGGTAAGTGTTACTAGTAGTTTCTCGACCCGTTATGAGCCACACATCGACACGACTTATCGGTTACTGGGGTCTGACGTATACCACCCCTAGACTTGATATGCGACATATCAGACGAACAGACCGGACTGTACGGGAGTGTTACTGATTGGATTCACAGGAGAACGCACAGGCTAGCTTGTTGATCTTCTGATCGCTCAATACCCGGGTGGCTGTTACGTTTAGCTGACCGCTTGCAGCTTGTGGGTGTTTGATATGATCATCACCTGCTACCGGCGTATTGACGATTCTTTAGAGTCCTACACAGAGGTTTCTTGACTCAGGCGAAACGGAGTAGAGGCACATATGTGATATGTGCAGGACCGAGAATAATGCGATATGAGATACCGTATTATATTCTCGCGATATTTAGATATGAACCGGGACATCGGATCAAGTGTTGATTCGATGAATCGGTACATGATATATTAGTCGGTAATATTCGATATAGCCGGATCATCAAATCAAGTGTTGATTCGATGATTTAATGTATAATAATATATATGATATATTGTATTACATTATCTAATATAGGCTCGCTTTATTATTTCATTTTCTCACTGGATGATACATTGATATATATGCGATATATGTTAATTGTATTATTTTCTTTTGTTGCAAATATATAATATATATGTGATATATATTATTGTGACATGATATGATTTATTATTAAACATGTTTAAGGATGATTAAATGAGGTTAGGGTTTGATTAGGGTTAGTTGCTTCATGCACCTTCTAGAAGCATTTTCTTTTGTCATGGTTAAGATATTTTGTGATGACACATTTCCTAACCAAACCAAACCCTAACTCTAGTTATTTCTCTACACATTATTATCCACTCATCCTTGACCATGGTTAATATATCAATCATATAGCTTTGTTTTTTATTCATCACAAAAGGATTATTATTATTATCATTTCCATTATCATCTTCTTCTCTCTTGAAAAAGCTTACTAGAAAATCTTTATGTGATGAATAAATATGAGAAAATGATTTAAAAAGAAAGCAAAAATACTACTCTCTCATCCTCATCTCATCTAGCCCATGAGATTAGTGTGTTCATCTCTTTAGAGTGAGAAAGCTTGAGTCTTTGCAACTTTGACGTAGATCATCGGAGATTTGGAACACTTCAAGCTAGCATGGATCGTTCGAGTCGTGGAGCCTCTCATGAGTCCGGGAGATCGTGGATCGCGGCGAAGGGACTTCTACTCGGAGCTTGTGAAGCGAAGGAGCGAACTACAAAGGTTGTAATCCCTCACACTTAGATAAAAGTTATCATCTTGCATGTTTAACCCTAATAATCTAGCAAAGATCCCGGCTTTGGATTGCTCGGCACGTCTAAATTTTTATCCGGGCATGTTTGATGCCTTATGAACCTTCACAAGAGTGCCTAGGAACCCTACAGTATCGAAGTGGGAGCTCGTCCAACGGGCCGATGTGTTGCTGTCTGAGCAGGCCCTCAGTTGGGCCGGGCTCAGCCCCGCTCAGTTTACGGGTAAGTTGGGAGTTTAGGCGACCCGTTTAGACTTGTGTGTTCTTCTATTTTTTCTGGCATTGCTAACTTCTTTGTATATTCACTTCTTTTTGCAGAGCCGATTGACCGATCAAAATTCCGGGCTGCCTTGGCCGAGAAGAAAGGGAGGAAGGCCGGAGGCGCCGGTCCGTCACACCCTACCGCGAGCCCGGTTCCTCTGGCGTCCGCTTCGGTCAGGCGTTCCAGCACACCCCGGGCCTCGGAGCCCTCCCGCACGCAGAGTCGCAAACACGCCCGGGAGCAGGAACCCCGGGTTTTGGAGGTAGGAGGCGAGGAAGATGTTCCCGTGCCCCTCCTCAAGAGGCACCATAGGACGGTGCCCCGTTCTACGGCTTTCCCGATCTTCGTGGATGAAGGGGATCTTCGCTTTGAGGTGCCTTTGGGGCTTTCCGTTGCCGACAGCCTGCTCTCGGAAATGGAAAGGTCGGCTGGGGCCGAAATCCCCCGGGGAACCCTCAGGGCCCAAATGGCGGCCATAGCCCAGGAGGCCGTGTAGGTCAGTGTCCGTCTCCCGCTCGGGTTTTTATTAAGTACTTTTTGTTCGCAGGATCGGGTGTCTTTTTTTTAACCCCTTCTTTGTTTTCCTAAAGGTCTCCAGCACTGCGCCATCGTCATCAACATGGAGGATGAGAAAATTACCCCGGCGATGCAGGTCGCCGCAAGTTTTCCTCGCGGAAGGAGGGCTTGAGCCGGGAGCTGCGCGAGGCGAAAGAGAGGATCGCCGCCCTCGAAGACCGGGGGGCAGCCGAGGATCGGGTGAACTCCAACTTCCGGGAGACCATCCAGGTCATGATGGAGTCAACAAGGCTGTTGAGGTCAAGTTGGAGGATGCCAAGATGCTCGACGCCACCCTGAAGAAGATGCGGGACACCCTCAAGAGGGAAAACGAGGCGATGAAGGAAGCGGTGAGGCGCGCCGACCTCCGGGCTGCGAAGGCGGTGGAGAGCTACAGTACGTCGGACCAATTCTATGCCGACCTTGCCGAAGCCTCGGCCCTCGTTTGGTATGATGCCCTCGACGCTGTCAAGGCGTTGATGCCGGAGTTTCCCGACGCCAAGCTCCGGCTCAAGTACCCCCTCGAGGGTGATGCGTAGGGGGACGCCGTCGGAAGCGTCGCCGGGGGGAAAGCCCCTGCTGGGGGTGGCAGGGAGAAGGTGGTTACCCCGGCTCTCGATGTGGACGCGGAGCACATCGAGGTCCTTCCCGGCCCTGAGGCCTGAGTCTCCTTGCTCCCTTTTTTTGCATATTTTTTTGTTTTCTTCTTGGAATTTTGTAAGCCTTCGGGTGATTTTGTAAGGCCGAGGAGCCCACAATATCGTTGTAGAAACTTCCGAGCTGTAAATAAAGCCTTTTTTCAGTAATTTGTGTTGCAACCTTTTCATTTTGTGGCAATGTCTCATTTTGTTCGCCTGATGAACGTTAGGTCATCGGCCGGTCCTTTAGTTGGCGATCGCGCGTCGAGTTAAACCCAGTCGTTTGTCAAGTGTGCAAAGACCGGTGTAAGGTCGGTGTCTTTATGGCCCCGAAGTCGAGGTGGCGATCGCTCGATGAAGATACGTCGAGTTAGACTGGCGACCACCGCTTTTAAGATTGGTCGGCGTCGCCGAGGTTGAGGTCTGACCCTTAGCATAGACGGGCAAGGAGTTACCTACTGAAGATGGACCGAGCAGGAAAGCTGCTCGGTAGCCTCTAAATGAGGGCTTCGATCCCTGGCGTCGGTTGGTAGTGAACTACCAGCCATGGATGGACCGAGCATGGTAGCTGCTTGGTTGCCTCTCGGCGAGGGCTTTGATCCTTAGCGTAGCTGGGTAAGAGGTTACCCGCTAAGGATAGACTGAGCAGGGTAGCTGCTCAGTTGCCTCTTGGCGAGGGATTTGATCCCCAGCATCGGTGGGTAGTGAACTACCAGCCATGGATGGACCGAGAAGGGTAGCTGCTCGGTTGCCTCTTGGCGAGGGCTTTGATCCCTGGCATCGGTGGGTAGTGAACTACCAGCCATGGATGGACCGAGCAGGGTAGTTGCTCGGTTGCCTCTTGGCGAGGTCTTTGATCCTTAGCGTTGGTGAGTAGTGAACTACCATCCATGGATGGACCGAGCAGGGTAGCTGCTCGGTTGCCTCTTGGCGAGGGCTTTGATCCTTAGCGTAGATGGGTAAGAAGTTACCCGCTAAGGCTAGACCGAGCAGGGTAGCTGCTCGGTTGCCTCTTGGCGAGAGCTTTGATCCTTGGCGTCGGTGGGTAGTGAACTACCAGCCATGGATGGACCGAGCAGGGTAGTTACTCGGTTGCCTCTTGGCGAAGGCTTTGATCCTTAGCGTAGGTGGGTAAGAAGTTACCCGCTAAGGATAGACCGAGCAGAGTAGATGCTCGGTTGCCTCTTGGCGAGGGCTTTGATCCATGGCGTCGGTGGGTAGTGAACTACCAGCCATGGATGTGTAAGTCGATGTCGCGCACCCCATGTGTTCGCGGGGAGGCAGAAATTGCAAATAATGATTTTTACGGGCTTCGCAACACCGACTAGAAGCAAGGATCGACCATAAACCCTAACTAGCAAACTAGATGGGGTTTAGCTATTCGGAAAGAATGTTATACCTCATGATACAAGTCCTTCAGGTCTTCTCCGTTGTCCTCCTCCTCATCGTAGGCTCCGAGGATCGATCCGGATCGTAGCTTCCTCGTCGGCTTCCTCGAGTCCAAGAGGATCCACCTGAGATTCTATAGTCCGAGCTCCAACCTCAAATCCGAGATAACTAGGGCAACTAGCTTGCTAAACTAGATGGCCTAGGTGATATAGAGAATGAAGATGGATTTATTTATCTCTTGGAACCCTAGTTTACTCAACTCATGAGACCTTAAGGGTTGAAAGTTGAGAGGAAGAAGAAGAGAGTTTCACTTGAGGAAAGAGAAATGGTTTTTTTGATAATGATAAAAAAATGAGATGGCTCACTTGATATGACTACAAGCATGGCAAGAAAATACCTCACCAAAAATATCTAGTGCTACAAAATATCTCACAAGAAATATCTAAGTCAAAGAGTCAAACCAAGTCAAAGAGTCAAACCAAGTCAAGTGGTCAAACTAAGTAAAGTGGTCAAAAAAAGTAGCCATGCCACAGTTATCATTTACAAAAAATAACAAATACTTTCCTCCACCTCATAATTGTTTTAATCAAGTCAATGGTCAAAACCCTAACGAGGTGTCTCCTTCTATGCCCCTCTTATCCGTATGTACATACCCGCATCCGTTTTCCTAGAAATACGAATACAAAGAGACGAAACTGATTCATCAATATAATACTAGGATCCGGCTTAAACCAAAGCCCACTAGTATTATCCGCCCGAACATCATACGCGCACAAGTGCACGTACGTGATCGAAGCCCTACCGTAAAACCATACGGCATCTACATCTTTTGCCCGATGCAGGGAAACTATCTGTGTGGGACTCTAAAGACTCGATAGTACGCTGGTGTTAGTTATGTATATGCCCTAGATGCCATTGTTGTACATATGATGTATATTATAGTGGATGCTTGGATATATATAAAGAGAGGACTTTCTTGCTCGACATGATAGTATGCTATCTGGTTTCACTTTGTCTAAACATGTTGACTTGTATTGTATTACTGTCTTGCTCTCACATGTTGATAAAGCCCTTAGGATATGTACTTGACTCTAGGACTATGATGCAGATCATACTAGTGGGGCCAGGGTAGTCCACGAGTACATCTTATAAATGTTCCTAGCCGAGGGTGTATCGAGACAGAGCATCGATACTCCAGAGTAGACTAGCGTATACGCATCTTGACCCATATGATGGGCGATGGATGATCCCACATCCATTGGTGTTTGGCATCAAAGATGGTGTACGGGTGCTCGATGAAGACTGGGTACACTGATCGGACTCGCCGAGAACTCCTAGATGGTATTATACCTATCGTCAGATAGCAGTTCTCTGGTGACACTGGTACATGTTAGTCTGTAGACCCGAGATCGTCATAGAGTCTTGTGTGATTCCCACTGTGCTTTGATTTCCACCTTACCATGTTCATGAGAACGTGCAAAACGGTGGCTTTTGGGTACAGTCCCGAATCATATGGAGGCAATGAGTGATAGGAAGGGTTTCGTCTCTCCCGGTATTGGGGGTTGATGTTGCGCTGTGCTCGATTGGCTATAACTGGAAGTCCCTAGCCAGGGCCGATATGGAGATCTACTGGTAAGTGTTATCAGTAGTTTCTTGACCCGTTATGAGCCTCACATCGGCACAACTTATCGATTACTGGGGTATGACGTTTACCACCCCTAGACTGGATATGTGACATATCAGACGAAGAGACCGGACTGTACGGTAGTATTACCGATTGGATTCACAGGAGTGTGTGCAGGCTTGCTTGTAGATCTTCTGATCGCTCAATACCCGGGTGACTGTTACGTTTAGCTGACCGTTTGCAGCTTGTGGGTGTTTGATATGATCATCACCTACTGCCGGCGTATTGACAAGTCTTTAGAGTCCTACACGGAGGTTTCCTAGCTCAGGCGAAATGGAGTAGAAGCACATATGTGATATGTGCGGGACCGAGATTGATACGTGTATATGATACCGTATTCTATTCTCGCGATATGTGATATCGGCCGGGTATATGTGATATAGCCGGGTTATCGGATCAAGTGTTGATTCGATAAAATGATACATATTATATTGGTCGGTTATATGTAATATAGCCGGATTATTAAATCAAGTATTGATTTAATAATTTAATGTATAATTATATATATGATATATTACATTACATTAACTAATATAAGCTCACTTAAATGATTCTTTTTCTCACTTATGATGCATTGATATATATGTGATATATGTTAAATGTATTCTTTTCTTTTGTTACAAAATTATATATATGTGATATGTATAATTGTAACATGCTAGGTTATAAATGCAACTAGGATTTATGAGAATTAAACCATGCTAGGGTTTAAATTAGGGTTTATATTTATCATTAAGCAAATTCAAAATTGTGGTATTTAGTCATGGTTCAAAGCTTGTAGAAGCTTGTAGGTTCTTTGACCAAGTCCACTCTTTTGTCAAGCTTAAGATATTTATCAACCTAACATTTAACCCTAGCTCATGGTTAAGTCTCTACAAGGGTTAAGGATGACACATATTACCCCATGGTTGCATTTCTAACCTCACAACAATTTTCCTTTTATCACTTTATCTTCTTCTTCCTCAAAAAGCTTTTCTAGCTTTTTCTTCAGTGATAAAAGATTGTGAGAAAAAGAAAACTAAAGAGAGCAAAAATTCCTACTTCATCATTCTCTTCTATACTAGCCATATAGATTAGTGTGTTAGCTTCACTAGTTCCTACTTAGTGAAGAGATAGCTTGAGTACGTGTTTCCTCGAAGTAGATCATCTCGGATTTCGAAGACTACAAGTAAGGATGCACCATACGACTTGTGGAGCCTCTCAAGAGTCCGGAAGTTCATGGATCGCAGCGAAGGGACCACAACTTAGAGCTTATGAAGCGAAGGAACGGACTACAAAGGTTGTAACCCCTATCACCTAGAAGTAACGTTGTTTGCTTTATCGATTCCGTATGATTCTTTAGTTAAGAACCTAGGGTTAGGGTTAGATAGAACGGCAAAATTTGAAATTGGCATGGACAATGTCTCCCGAAACCTTGCTACCGTGATATACAACCCTACAGTGGTATCAGAGCCTAGTTAGAGAATTAGATGGATTGTGTAGGATTACGAAACCGAAACAACTCCGAAACACCCGAATATGAACCCTAGTTTCTGTCGAAATTTTCTGAGAGTCAATTTTTTTTTAAAAACAACTGCAGAATGTTGTATGAGATGCATCATGAACATGGTGAAAATTTTAGCCCTCCTCGCCGGAATTGGGCCGGCCATACATGCATTAAAACCGGCCACCTCGGCCAAAATGTGGGATTTTGGGTTGAAATTTTCAGTGTGTTCCAGTCTCTGGGGTTTGGTATTTCAGGTGTTGTCTGTTTTTGCTAAATTTGCATGTGATGTTATCTTTTTACAGAGGCAATTCGAAGTGTTTTGTATTCGTAATTCTAGTTTGTTTTTGGGTTATTTAGACTGTGTTAAAAAGTTCGAACGGATATTAATAACCCACTTTTTCCTTTGCTGGAATTTTTTCCAAGTGTTGGATTTTTTCCTTAGTTAAAGAACATTCAAATATCGTGCAAGTGACTCGGTGGACCCTGCAGAAGAACGAAACCTTAACTCGATTCTGTGACCGTCAGAACCGCCACCAAAGCCTAGGGTTTGTGGTAGTTCAGTAGTGCCACAGGTGAGGCATTGGTTGGCCCTTCTACGGCTGGTTCATTGGTACTACGGCATGTACTGAGTATTTTTTAAACTACACTCAAGTGTTGAGTGTTTCCCCCAATCAGAGCAAAACTCTGTTCAAATTTCAAAATTTGAAATGAAACAACGCTTCATAGCAGCGCCAGCGCTGAGAGTCAAAGACTTTGAGGCAGCGCTCATGTGCAAAGCACGTGAGCGCTAGCGCTAAGAGCGCTGCACTCTAAGCAGCGCATCACGTGCAAAGCAAGTGAGCGCTGCACTCTAAGCAGCGCACCATGTGTAAAGCACGTGAGTGCTGCACTCTAAGCAGCGCACCACATGTAAAGCACGTAAGCGCTAGCGATAGAACATAATGTTCTCGGCCCTTGGATCAAAGATCCAACGAACATAATTAAAAATTATCAATTAACCAGAATAAAATTCTGTTAAGGAAACATTCCTCACAATCTTTCCAAACAGGAAAGATTGTGCTCTGAAAATCAGAGCACTGTTGGATCAATGATCAAATGGTGATTAAAAAATCACCAAAATACAGAATAAATTCTGTATGGGGAAAATTTCCCAATCTTGTTAAAAATAAGAAGATTGCATTCTGTAAATCAGAAGCCCTTGGATCAAAGATCCAACGGGGGAAACATACCCAAATCAATTAGAGAAAAGATCTTTTCAACCGATTCAACAAATCAGCTTGCCCTATATAAAGGCCCCAAGACTTCAAGTCTCATAGAGAGGAACCCCCCACAAACTTTGAGAAATTTCAGAGAGAAGAGCAAGCTCTCGGCAGAAGAATAATTTCTTCAAGGTAAAAAAAAGAGATCAAAGCATCTCATCAAAAAAGAACTTAGTTCCTTTACCAGATCATAGATCTATAAGATAAATTGTTTTTCACAAAGAGATCACAAACATCTCATTAAAAAAGGGGGGATAATAATTCAATTCTCTTAGGATCATAGATCCATAAAGGCAAAGCTTTTCACCAAAAATATAAGAGATTGAAACATCTCCTATAAAATAAGAACGTTGTTCTTAGATCCATGAGACAAAGTCTCTTATAAGAGAGAATTTAATTCTCAGAGCACAAAACTGCCCCAAAAGAACCCTAGCGCTCCAATTAAAAGAAGCGCTTCAGCGCTCCAAATCTAGCGCACAGCGCTGCAGTGCCCTAACGCTCCAATTGAAAGAAGCGCTTCAGCGCTCCGGGTCTGACGCACAGCACCAAGCGCGCCACATGCTCCTCACGTGTGCGTTATTTCACAAGAAGCGCTCTGCGCTCACTGTCTGGGGCACAGCGCCAAGCGCGCCACGTGCTCCTTACGTGTGCACTATTTCACAAGAAGCGCTCTGCGCTCATTGTTTGGCGCACAGCGCCAAGCACGCCACGTGCTCCTCACGTGTGCGTTGTTGAAGTCGAAAATTGCACCCTGGTTGACCAAGTCAAAGTCAAAGTCAAAGTCAACCCCAAGCCAAGTGGGCCCAAGCCCAGATCAAGTGGGCTCATGCCCGAGTCGAGCCCGAACATGAAGCGGCCAGCCCTCTCCATGCCAAAATATAGATCATGTAATAAATAATTTTTATGTAATTTTTTATGCATGAATGTATGCAAAATGGGCATAAAGTCAAATTTTTGTAAGCTCATGGTTTATGTGCAAAAAGAAATGGCACATGAACCATGGGATGGGCAAAATACCATTTTGTAAAGCCCAAGGGGCTATATGTAAATGTGTAAGCCTATATAAGGCAATATGATGATGAATAAAAGATAGACTTTTCATTCCCCTCAAAATCTAGGGTTTGTGCCACTTTCCTCTTTCTAAAGGTTCTAAACCTTCTTCTTTCTTTTGAATTAAATCAAGAGTTTTACTCTTCCTTTTCCAAAACTAAATAGTTTTTCACCATAAAACCCATAAAGGGGAACTCAGATCTGCCATCAGATCTCAGAAAGGAGAGATTTTTAAAATCTCATATTTCTTGATCTTCAAGATCCGGCCAACAGAGGAAGAAGAAGGAGACCCATCTCCAGAACCCCACTTTAGGGAAGAACTAGGGCTCAAGAGGAGAAGCCCTTTCATCAGCTTCAAAATATCCTAGGAGTTTAACTCCTCATACACACACACACACACCAAAAAAAAAAAATCATAATAATAATAAGTGCTCCTTTCTGGGAGTACAACTCCCATTGCAGGGACCAAGTCCCTTTTGCGGCCCGGACACCCACGTGGGGCGCTAGCGCTCTTGCGCTCAGAGTGCTAGCGCCCGAGCGCCCATGTGCTGACACGTGGGGCGCTAGCACTCAAAGCGCTAGTGCTCTTGCGCTCAGAGCGCTAGCGCCCAAAGCGCTAAGCGCCCGAGCGCCCACGTGCTGACACATGGTGCGCTAGCGCTCTTGCGCTTAGAGCGCTAGCGCCCGAGCGCCCACGTGCTGACACGTGGTGTGTTAGCGCTCAAAGCGTTAGCGCCCTTGCGCCCAAAGCGCTGGCGCTTTTCCCACGCATCCTTTGGATGCCCTTTCCTTTTTATATTTTATATATATATGTATACACACACACATACTCTACAATACTATCCCTCTAAAAAAAAATTTGGGCCGGGGCGCTGCCCCGCATCCCGTAAGGGGGCTGCTAGCCCTCTTGACCCCCAGCCCGCTATCCAGGTAGCGGGACCCCCGTAAAATCTCTGCGGGGCCCGCGATATATCCAAAACCCCCTTTTCAAAACACAACACTACACGTTGAGTTCGCATGACTAGTTTAACCCGTCAATCAGAGGTTCTCTCGCTCCAAAGGCGAGGGGTAATTAACAGCAACTTAGTCCGCGGCTGTCGGAGATTCGGATCCCCACAATTAATAAACCCCAGCCTACCCTAGGCAGGGGGAATCTGTAATGCGCCTGACAAGCGCGCGCGTATTCCCATCTCAATAGGGGGACGAAAAACACCCTACAGATTCTGGCACGCCCGGTGGGACCTTTCTCTCCTCCCATATTTCGGGTTAAACGTTCATGCGAACTCAATTAATATGCATATCAATTGCCTGTACTGAAATCATGATTTTTTTGTGTGCAGGTTAACGTTTTCCAATCGCAATTTTCGAACGCAGCAAAATGTCTCCAAGGGCAAGTTCAGCTCTCAACACAGCTCCCATCTCCTACACGATGAAGATGGACGCTAGGACGGTCCTTCCGGCCAGTCTCGGGCGACAGTGGGAGGAGCCTCCGCTACCATTTGGCTCTATTCTGTTCATGTCAGCTAACACCATCCCAGCTCCTCAAGCCCCGGTAACAGACAAACCGGCCTCGAAAGGCAAGAGGCCAAATGTGGTGATCTCGAAGGCACCACTACCCAAACGCAAGTCGGTGTCTGAACGACTTTCCTTGGCCCCAGCTGGGGGCAAGGCCATCAACACGAACAAAGCAACAAGGCATCTCAGGTAAGCTCCAGCGGCGCCCCTGACAACTGCTCAATTGGGTATCTTCTCTAAGCTCCCCGTCAGATGACCTCTACGTCGTTAAACTGGAAACAGATGATCACCACGTCGTTAAACTGGAAACATATGACCACCAAGTCGTTAAACTGGAAACAGATGACCTCTACATCGTTAAACTGGAAACCGATGACCACCACGTCGTTAAACTGGGAACAATCGACCTCTAACTCATTAAACTGGGAATGTAAAACAAAATGTGTAAATAAAAAAAGGGAATGTGTAAATAAATAAACAAAAAGAAAAGCCGAAATGATGGGGCAACTCGCAATAAAAATCAACGAGTAAAATAAAGATGAAAAATAAAGCTGAAATGATAGGGCAACCGCGAATAAAAGCTGAAATGATAGGGCAATCGCGATCTTCGCGATAAGAAAAGCTGAAATGATAGAGCAATCACGGTAAATAAAAAATGAATAATAAAAAAAAAGGCGAATGATGAGTCGCTCCTGGTACCATATTCCAGTGCAGCGATGCAGACGCCAACCCAAAATCCAATTTCTCAAAATTCCTCCAGCCCTACGGCCAGTCCCCAAGTTGACTACCGTATACAATCTAAGGTCTCAAATAATTCTCAGCATACCCATGCCCCACCGCAATCACCAGTTACACGACTGATCTCCGTCTTTGGAATTATGCTCCGTTGAGAAGACCCACTCATGTGTCCTTACTATACATGAGGAGAACAAACCTTTGTGGGATCCTTACGACTCATAAAGGAAAAATACGCTTAGGAGTCCTCACGACTCCTAAGGAGAAAATACACCTGCGGGATTCTTACGACTCGTAGGGAGAAAATGCTTTTATGGGACCCTCACGACCCATAAAATTGAAAAGCCTTAGGCGATAGGGATCTAAACCTGTCTCCTAAGCCATCGCTCCCCAATCCCCAAGTGGCGAATGATGAGTCGCTCCTGGTATTATATTCCAGTGCAGCGATGCAGACGCCAACCAAATTCCAAATCCCATACCCCAGCGGCGAATGATGGGTCGCTCATGGTACCATATTCCAGTGCAGCGATGCAGACGCCAACCAAATTCCAAATCCCATACCCCAACGGCGAATGATGAGTCACTCCTGGTACCATATTCCAGTGCAGCGATGCAGACGCCACCAAAATCCCGAAATTTTTCCGGCCCTACGGTCTGGATCATACATCCTACAAAACCGTATACAATCCACGGGCGTAAAACAATCCCAATCTCTCCCAAGTCCTACCGGCGAGACCACATTCAAAGCCCCACCGGCGGGAAGATTAAAAAAAAAAGGAGGTATGTCCACAAGCAAAATAGGCACGGATGAAAACCCGAAAGGGCTCCATGAGCAAAAACAGCAGGACTGCCGGCGAGTTTGTGAAAACCCGAAAGGGCGCAAACTCGTGAAAAAGAGATGAAATGCACTCGCAAAGTCCTCTCGACTTTGTGAGGAGAAAATCCCCGCGTGAGATCCTTACGACTCACAAAGGAGCAATACACATGGGAGTCCCCACGACTCCTAAGGAGAAAATACACTTACGGGATCCTTACGACCCGTAGGGAGAAAATGCTTTGTGAGACCCTTACGGCTCACAAAATTGAAAAGTCTTAGGTGATAGGGACCTAAAACCTGTCTCCTAAGCCATCGTTTCCTGATAAGCAAACGCAAATGATGATTCGCTCCTGGTACCATTTTCCAGTGTAGCGATGCTGATGCCAAAAAAAAAACAAGTTCCCAAATCCTCCTGGGGCAAATGATGAGTTGCTCCTGGCATTATTCCAGTGCAGCAATGCAGATGCCGACAAAAAAACCAATCCCAAAATCCTCCCAAAGACAGATGATGATTCGCTCCTGGTACCATATTCTAGTATAGCGATGCTGATGTCAACCCAAATCACAATCAACAAGTCAACTTCAACTCCGACACCGCAGAAAGCGGAGCAAGTCAGAATCCAATCTCGACACCGCAAGAAGCGGAGCAAGTCAAGTTCACCCCTGACACTGCAGGAAGCAGAGCAAGTCAAATAGAGCGTCGACCGTCCATATCGCAAAAATGGCAGTGCAGGCTTCCTACAAAGCTTGGAACCAAATCGCTCCGGATCAGAGCGTCGACCGTCTATGTCGCAAAAAGGGCAGTGCAGGCTTCCCACAAATCGGGAACCAAATCGCTCCGTATCAGAGCGTCGACCGTCCATGTCGCAAAAATGGCAGTGCAGGCTTCCTACAAAGCAGGGAACCAAATCGCTCCGGATCAGAGCGTCGACCGTCCATGTCGCAAAAAGGGCAGTGCAGGTATGCGTATCCCAATTGTCGTTGATTTATAGCAACGAAACCGGCGATACACCACATATTATACTTACGGTCATAGAAAAGAAAGTGAAAAACTGCAACATTTGGAATCCACAATCACTTTAAACATCGTAAACCCGAAATATCACATACTTCGGATTTCATGCCTAACTATATGAATTCCACATATTGTATCACATTCCAGAAAAATCTAGACGACGTTAAACATTCCGATCGAATCAACAAACACCCAAAAATTCCCAAAAGCTCAATGTTCGCCGCCGAAAGCCGGGAAGATGGACGTCTTGCCTGAATTTGGGGACAGATACTGTTTGGTTTTATCCTTCCACCTCTCCGAAGATGCCAAGTTGATTTATGGCACCGTGTATCGGAGGTTTAGACGAATGCGGCCGATGTAGCAGGCTTCGTCAGATTCCCCCTCGTTTGAGGGGCTTTTGATTGTGGGGACGCTCTTCCCTGCAGGCGCAAGCCCCTGCAGTTAATTACGCTACCGCATCGCAGTAACCACTTTCTCCTTCTCCAGATGGTCACTTCGTGTCGTGTGTGTTTGTTTTGTTTTTGGTTGCCCGTGGATTGTATACGGAGACAAATTTATGTTATCGCCCGTAGGACGTGGATTAGTCTAAATCCGTATTTTCTTAGATTTGACTTTTGGGTTTGGTTTAAGGATCATTAATCTCATTTGAGACTAAGATCAACTTAAACGTTTGTTAATGATACGTTAGTCTAATTTTAGACTAAGATCAACTTAACAGGATCATTTAGATCCAACATAAGAGCATTTGGACTCTATTGTTTTAGTTTAGGGACATTACGGTCCAGTTTAAAGACGTCATAGTCTGTAAAGTTTAAAGACATCATAGTCTATGAGTTTAAGGACCCCACAGTACGTAGTAGTTTAGAGATATCATAGTCTGTAAAGTTTAAGGACGTCATAGTCCATGAGTTTAAGGACCCCACAGTCCGTAAAGTTTAAGGACATTATAGTCCATGAGTTTAAGGACCCCACAGTCCGTGGCAGTTTAGAGACATCATAGTCTGTAAAGTTTAAGGGCATCGTAGTCCATGAGTTTAAGGACTCCACAGTCTGTAAAGTTTAAGAACATCATAGTCCATGAGTTTAAGAACCCCACAGTCCGTGGAATGTCTGGTTGTCGGGACCCGTCACCTCTCTGAAAACGTTGACGGATTACAACGACAAATATCAGAGGAGTGAAGAGATGTACTCTTGAACTAATATTGGTTGGGAGATCTGCAGTCCAATTTGAGCTAAGATCTGATAAAGATTTATGAGCATATGGGCTCAATTAATCTGAAGTAGGGTTGTGTGGACACTTTGGGCTTGGCCCATTAAAATGTTGAACATTTAACAATGTTGGGTATTGGTTTGGGCTCTGACAATCTTTGTGTCTTTTATTGAGTGCCGAGTACTCATCATAACTCTGGGGCTTTATTGTTTAAAGAACAATTTATGTTCTCTTAGCGCCCACGTGAGGAGCACGTGGTGCGCTTGGCGCTGTGCGCCAGTTAATGAGCGCAGAGCGCTTCTGGTGATGTAGCGCACACGTGAGGAGCACGTGGCGCGCTTGGCGTTGTGTGCCAGACAATGAGCCGAGAGCGTTTCTTGTGAAGTAGCGCACACGTGAGGAGCACGTGGCGTGCTTTGCGCTATGCGCCAGACAGTGAGCGCAGAGCGCTTCTTGTGAAATAGCGCACACGTGAGGAGCACGTGGAGCACTTGGTGCTGTGCGCGCTCTGCAGCGCTGTGCGAGCGCTGAAGCGCTTCTTTTAATTGGAGCGCTAGGGCTCTTTTTGGGCAGCTTTGTGCTCTGAGAATTAAATTCTCTCTTATAAGAGACTTTGTCTCATGGATCTAAGAACAAAGTTCTTATTTTATAGGAGATGTTTCAATCTCTTATATTTTTGGTGAAAAGCTTTGCCTTTATGGATCTATGATCCTAAGAGAATTGAATTATTCTCCCCCCTTTTTTAATGAGATGTTTATGATCTATTTGTGAAAGGCAATTTGTCTTATAGATCTATGATCTGGCAAAGAAACTAAGTTCTTTTTCTGATGAGTTGGTTTGATCTCTTTTTTTTACCTTGAAGAAATTCTTCTTCTGCCGAGAGCTTGCTCTTCTCTCTAAAATTTCTCAAAGTTTGTGGGAGGGGGGGTTCCTCTCTATGAGATTTGAAGTATTGGGGCATTTTTATAGGGCAAGCTGATTTGTTGAATCGGTTGAAGAGATCTTTTCTTTAATTGATTTGGGGATGTTCCCCCGTTGGATCTTTGATCTAAGGGTTTCTGATTTATAGAAGGCAATCTTCTTGTTTTTAACAAGATTGGGAAATTTTCCCCATACAGAATATATTCTGTATTTTGGTGATTTTTTAATCACCATTGGATCATTGATCCAACGGTGCTCGGATTTTCAGAGCACAATCTTTCCTGTTTGGAAAGATTGTAAGGAATGTTTCCTTAACAGAATTTTATTCTGGTCAATTGATGATTTTTAATCATGTTCGTTGGATCTTTGATCCAAGGACCGAGAACATTTTGTTCTATCGCTAGCGCTTACGTTCTTTGCACGTGGTGCGCTGCTTAAAGTTCAGCGCACTTAGCGCTAGCGCTTATGTGCTTTGCACGTGGTGCGCTGCTTAGATTGCAGCGCTAGCGTTCATGTGCTTTGCACGTGGTGCGCTGCTTAGAGTGCAGCGCTCTTAGCGCTAGTGTTTATGTGCTTTGCACGTGAGCGTTGCCTCAGAGTCTTTGACTCTCAGCGCTGGCGCTGCTATGAAGCGCTGCTTCATTTCAAATTTTGAAATTTGAATAGAGCTTCGCTCTGATTAGAGGAAACAAATGCCCCCCACCGTTGCGCTCACGTGGCCTACACGTGAGTGCATCGGTGGCATCATCTATGCTCTTGGATTAACTCAAAAGTTGAAACGGCATCTCAGTGCCTATAAATAGGGCCTTTAGCCCTTGAGATGACCTCTGTTCATCTTCTTTCTTTGTTTTCTGAGAATTAATTCTCCTTCAGAGCCAAGCTCTTTCCCTTAAGAAATTTCTTAAGAGTCAAAATTTTGCCCAACTTTTTTTTTGGTAAGATTTGAACCCATTAACAGAGCTTTGCTCTTACTTAGATCGTAGATCTTTAAAGATTTTTAGGGTTTCTTAATCCGTTAATTAAAAACAGAGCTTTGCTCTCTAGATCATGGATCATGAAAAGAAATCCTTTTTAGGGTTCTTCTTAACACATTAACAAAGAACCGTTAGAGTTCGTTTTGCAGATCTTAAAGATCCTGTAGTTTTTGCTTCTGTAGAAGCATTGCTTTTAGGGTCTTTGATGGATTATTCCATCTTCTTCACAGAGCATTGCTCTTTAGAATTTTTTTTGGGGAATTTTTATTCCCTTCATAATTGATTTTGACAAGTGTCACTCTTGTCTGCAGAGCGTTGCTCTCGAGAAGTTTAACTCCTTGACTCAAGGAGTCTCTTATTAAATGAGAATCCTTTTTAGGATCCACCCTTAATTGCACAAATTTGAATCTGTTGGGTGTTTTAATCAGCACTTGTTTTCTTCATACGGATATCAAGAGTTGTCTGAATCCCCGTGTTTTGATCAGTTTATCCGCTAAATTCTCACTGATTTTCATTTTCAGATGCTATGGTCGCTCATTTGTATGACCTTGACGAAATTATTTCTTATGGAGACATTCGCGCATTAGGCCGCAGCCAAAATCAGGAGTTCACCAACGCTCAATGCGCCGAAATCATGCGTCACTTTGATGAATACAATGGTCGACTGCTTCCTCGTCGTTCCGCTTTTTGAAGCTTATTGTGAGTGCGATTTGGGAAGCACTTCCTTTATTCTATACAGGCATGCCGCTTAAGGCATTGGATGATGCCGAAGATAAGGTACACTCAGTGTATCTGATGGGCCTAATCTCAAAGAAAAGGCGAGACAATTTTGTTGATATTCTGCATCAAACTTTCTAACATGCGACGATAATCGCTGCCTATCGAAGGACGGAGGACATCAGTGAAGATCCTGACGCTTGCGGGCGTGAGAGGAAGCATACGAGAATGGTCAGAGAGGCCAGAAACATTTTAGATGGTCTTACTTTTGAATTTCTCAATCCTTCCATGTCCTGGATTTGATGTCTTGCCATTGTAAACATTTTAATGATGTTTTTGTTTACTGTTTTCATCAATGTAAGAATTTTCTGAAGTATGAATGGCAAATTTTTCGTTTACGTTCTTTTATTTTCTGTGTTAAACCTTTTCATATATACACGAATGGGTGCGCTCTGAATGCTTAACTGAATGCGAATCGAATGTTCTCTTTTTTTGTCTTGCATGGTGTGTGGTCGATGCCCGTAGGTTATGCCTTTTGTTTTGACTTGGCGCGAAACAGCTTACGCATTCTTGAGTAGCACCTCCATTTTTCTAGCATGTAATTTTGGAAAATGTGGTCTGTAGATAGTAGGTAGCTGTCCATCTTGGACTCTTTGCAGGGTAGCGATGGCTTAGAAAACAGGTTCAGATCTGTTGCCTAAGACTTTTCAACTTTATGAGCCGTGAGGGTCTCATAAAGATTTTTCTCCCTACGAATCGAGAGGATCTCGTAGGTGTATCTTCTCCTTAGGAATTGTGAGGATTCCTAAGTGTGTTTTCTCTTGAGAGTCGTAAGGATCTCACAAGAGAGTTTTCTTCCTTACAAGTCGAGGGGACTCTTAAGTGATTGATGAGCTGACCTGCTCCCGAGTCAAAGCATTGCTTCAACGGGGAGGTTGAGGGTTGACTTTGGCCGTGTTTCACGGGGTCAGTATTGACTTTGGCCGTACGGGGTCAGTTGATGACTTATTTCCTCGACGAGGTCATTGGATGACGTATTTCCGAGACGAGGTCATTTGTTGACGTGTTTCCACGACAGGGTCATTTGCTGACGTATTTCCGCGACGGGGTTATTGGATGACGTATTTCCGCGACGGGGTCATGTGCTGACGTATTTCCGCGACGGGGTCATTTGCTGACGTGTTTCCGAGACGGGGTCATGTGCTGATGTATTTCCATGACGGGGTCATTTGCTGACGTATTTCCGCGACATGGTCATGTGCTGACGTATTTCCGCGGCGGGGTCATGTGCAGACGTATTTCCGCGGCGGGGTCATTGGATGACGTATTTCCACGACGGGTTCATTGGCTGACGTGTTTCCGCGACGGGGTCATTGGCTGACGTGTTTCCGCGATGGGGTCATTGGATGACGTATTTCCACGACGGGGTCATATGCTGACGTGTTTTCGTGACGGGGTCATTGGATGACGTATTTCCGCGATGGGGTCATTGGCTGACGTGTTTCCGCGACGGGGTCATTGGCTGACGTGTTTCCACGATGGGGTCATTAGATGACGTATTTCCGCGACAGGGTCATATGCTGACGTATTTCCGCGACGAGGTCATTGGATGACGCATTTCCGCGATGGGGTAATTGGCTGACGTGTTTCCGCGACGGGGTCATTTGTCGACGTTTTTCCGCGACGGGGTCATTGGCCGACGTGTTTCCGCGACGGGGTCATTGGGTGACGTGTTTCCGCGACGGGGTCATATGATGACGTGTTTCCGCGATGGGGTCATTTGATGACGTGTTTCTATGACGGGGTCATTGAATGACGTGCTCTGTTTTCTGCGGTGTCGGGGCTGACTCTAGGTTGTCCGTGAACCGTAGAGTCTTGGAACTGGGGACTTCGCCGTGGCTCCGATTGGTGGTGTTTCGTCCGTGCTCTGCTGGCATAAGGAGGAACGCCGTTGTTGGTCTTCTGGGATGCAGATGTTGCTGTTGAGATCTGACTTTCCCTTTTGACAGGATCTGGTGGGGGACATGTGTGTTTCCCCCAATCAGAGCAAAGCTCTGTTTGAATTTCAAAAATTCAAACATTGAAGCAACGCTTCAAATCCCTTGCGTTGCGCGCAGGGCGCCACGTGTCAAAATCAAACACGCCAGCGCAAGGAGCGCAGCGCCCAAGGCAGCGTGCCCAATCAGAGCAAGGCTCTATTTAAAACAAAATTAAAGGAAACAACGCTTCAGTTGCGCAAGCACTGCGCTGCGCGACACGTGGCAGCGCAGTTGCGCTGCGCTCTGCGCTGCGCGACACGTGGCAGCGCAGTTGCGCTGCGCTTTGCGACACGTGTCAAGCGCTGGAGCATCTGTGCCAAACAAAATTAAAATTCCAGTAAGATCCTGCTGTTCTTGTTAAAACAAGAAGATTGTCTTCTGTAAAACAGAAGCCCTTGGATCAAAGATCCAACGGTGGGGAAAATTCCCCAAATCACTCAGAGAATGATCTCTTTAACAAATTTAACGAATTAATGGGTACTATATAAAGGCCCCTAGACCCCAATTAAAAAGACATCAACATAGAGGAAGAACATCATGATAAAAAAAAAAAAAAACACAGAGAATAGAGAGAGCTCTGAAAAATTGTGAGAAGAACTCAAGAAGAGGAAAAAAAAGGTAAAAACCTTTATAAAAAGAAGAAGAACTTCTTCTGAATAGATCATTGATCTAAGAACAAGATCAATAATCTTCAATAAAAATTAAATAATAACAGTGCCTTGCACTTTTTTATGAACCATTGGTTCTGGAATCTTAAAGATTCTCAAGTTATTGAAACAGTGCCTTGCACTTGCAAAAACTGCACTGTTGCGCTCCTGGGTTGGCGCAAGCCACCAGAGAGCGCCATGTGTCAGCTCCAGAATCACTTGCGCTATGCGCTTTTAAAAATAGAGCATTGCTCTTTAAATTTGGCGCAACTCACCAGAGCGCACCACGTGTCAGTAGCGCAACAGCGCAGCGCACTGCGCTGTTGCGCTTGCGCTCACCAGAGTGTGACGCGTGTCACCACGACAAGCACTTGCGCTCAGTAATTGGCGCAAAGCGCCTGACAAGCCACCGTCAAGTAATTAATGCACTGCAGAAGGGCCAAGCCCAATTAAAAAAGGCCTAACAAGACAAATAAAATGCAATTGAGAGCCCAAACCAAAACAGATGCTCTGCATCATTTACAAAGGGACTGAGCCCAAATCAAAAAGGCCTAGCAGGCCAGAATAAAATGCAGTGCATTATTAAAAAGGGGCAAAGCCCTAGCACAGGCCTAATAGGCCAAAGATAAATAAAAACGTTGAACATTTTTCAACTGGACTTAGCCCAATCATGGCCGTAAGTTCTCAAATTAAATTGATTGAGTACGGTTGCTCTCTTAAATCAATTTACATCCGGTTCAAGGGTACATCTCTGAACTCCTTTGACTCCTATCGTTGTAATCCTTCAACGACGTCAGAGTGGTGACGGGTCCCAACAACCACAACATATTCTCAACTGGACTTAGCCCAATCATGGCCGTAAGTCCTCAAATTAAATTGACTGAGCAAGACTGCTCTCCTAAATCAATTTATATCCGGTTCAAGGGTACATCTCTGAACCCCTTTGACTCCTATTGTTGTAATCCTTCAACGACATCAGAGAGGTGACGGGTCCCAACAACCACGACATATTCTCAACTGTACTTAGCCCGATCATGGCCGTAAGTCCTCAAATTAAATTGACTGAGCAAGACTGCTCTCCTAAATTAATTTACATCCGGTTCAAGGGTACATCTCCGAACTCCTCTGACACCTATCGTTGTAATCCTTCAACGACGTCAGAGAAGTGACGGGTCCCGACAACCACACATCGATACGGACTGCGGGGTCCTTAAACTCGTGGACCGAAACGTCCTTAAACTAATATTCGTCTCGAAATGGGAATGTTGGACCGAAACGTCCTTAAACTAATATTCGTCCCCAAACGGGAATGATAGACCACCATGTCCCTAAACTGGAAATGGACCCCTATGTCCCTAAACTAGAACAATAGAGCCAATTGCTCTCTTGTCGGATCCAAACGATCCCGTTAAGTTGATCTTAGTCTGGAGATTAGGCTAACGTATCCTTAACAAAAGTTTAAGTTGATCTTAGCCTTAAATAGGGCTAACGTATCCTTAAACAAAAACCCCAAACCCAAATCTAAGAAAATACAGATTTGGACTAATCCACGTCCTACGGGCGACGACATAAATTAGTCTCCGTATACAATCCACGGGCAACCACAAACAAAACAAACACACACGACACGAAGTGAACATCTGGAGAAGGAGAAAGTGGCTACCGCGATGTGGTAGTGTAATTAACTGCATGGGCTTGCGCCTGCAGGGAAGAGTGTCCCCACGATCAAAAAACCCTCAAGCGAGGGGGAATCTGACGAAGTCTGCTACATCGGCCGCATCCGTCTAAACCTCCGATACACGGTGCCATAAATCAACTTGGCATTTTCGGAGAGGTGGACGGATAAAACGAAATAGCATCTGCCCCGAATTTCAGGCAAGACGTTCACCGCGTCTCCGCCGCGTCATTCGGAGGGAAAATACACCGAACGGTAAGTCCTTAGAATAAAACGAGAAAACTGTTCGAGCTGGCAGTGCGCAACGGACTCATCAATCTGCCGAGTCCAAAACGTCTGTCGCAGCTAGGCGTTACCACCAAACGGTAAGTCACCCGATCGAGAATTGTTTCGTCTTTAAGGGATGGATCGAGGATCAGTACCTACAAGGCAAGTTTGCGCTGTCTGAAAACTGGAAGGTAAACCCACCACAGCCGCACACTCCAAAGAAGACGGACACGATGGGGGCAGCTTGTTCTTTTGTTGAGGACGAAAACGATGGAGAAGACTCATCAGATGAATCCGAAGACTACGTAGCGAGTTGTCATGTGATCTCTCACTCATTGGCGGATGATAAAGAGGCTCCTTGCACCGAGAAACCGAGGGTGGACCTTGAACCAGAAATTCCGCGGCCGTCAGACGAGTTAATCGATGCCTTCCTGAATGAGATTCGTCTGAAAGTTAAAGCCAATCAAGAGCGTGAGATGGCCATACTGGAAGGAGCCAAACACCGACGACTGGACCAAAGAGTCGAGGCACTCCCATCAAATCAAAAGTCATCCGCTGCGGATAAAAACAAATTCAAGACGAGAAAAAGGTTTGCTAAAGCCCTGTCAGTGGGAATGAAGCTACCACCCGTTGAAGAAAATACTCTCGGTGGAGTAGAGATGCATCCTAACTTCTGCTTATATCATCAGAAGATCATACATCCTACCGAAGACTGCGACTTCTTTAAGTGTTGGTGGCAAGGGTATGTCGCTCAAAAGAAACACTTCAACAGGACAAAGCGTGAAGCTCGTAGACATCAGAAAAATGCGATAGATGAGCGCAGAAGAGCCGCCGACGACTGTCACATAGCCGACTCCAAGGGATCGCAAATTATCACCTTCGGAAGCGACTCTGATGAAGAAGCTTCCCTCAACCCTCTCCTCAAGGAATCCATTTCAAAAATGAAAGAATTGAGGAATTGCGAGAACGTTCAGCCGTGCAACTGCACGTTGCTCGGAAAAAATCTCGGCCCCATAAACAAGGGGTCGAGCAAAAAGGATAAAGGGAAGCGGAAAACAGCCCTCGTAGCCAATTCTCAACAGCAATCGAGTGGCCCTAGACCGGTTGTTTGCCGAAACAACAAGCGGCGACCCTTCCAGGAAAAGTTGAAACGTCCTTACTCATTTCCTCAAAATAAAACGAGACTGTTCGAGCTGGCAGTGCGCGACAGACTCATCAATCTGCCAAGTCCAAAACGTCTGTTGCGGCCTGGCGATGTTAACGATCTCGATTATTGCCCTTACCACCAAACGGTCAATCACCTGATCTAGGATTGCTATGTCTTCAAAAACTGGGTTAAAGATCAATACCAACAAGGCAAGTTCATCATCTCCGAAAACTGGAAGGTGAGCCCGCCACAACCGCACGTGCCGGGAAAGATGGAGACGCCGGGACCAGAATATTCTGCATGCTCTTCTCAGCTCTTGGAGTAGACCAGAATATTATCAATAAAGACCATTAAAAACTGGTCCAAGAATGGTGTAAAGATTCGGTTCATCAAGTCCATAAATATCGCCGGTGCATTCGTTACTCCGAAGGGCATCACTAAATACTCGTAATGTCCATACTGAGTTCGGAACGCAGTCTTGCAAATATCTTCTGATTTAACTCGGACTTGATGATATCCGGATCGCAAATCCAGCTTCGAGAATACCCTCGCACCACTAAGCTGTTCAAATAATTCGCCAATACGGGATCGGGTACTTGTTCTTAACAGTCACCCGGTTTAATTCTCGATAGTCGATGCAAATCCTCCTTGTGCCATCCTTCTTCTTTATTAGAAGAACTGGAGCTTCCCAAAGAGAGTTGCTGCTTCGAATCCAACCCTTCTCAAGTAATTCAGCACCCTGCTCCCTAACTTCTTCCAACTCTACTGGTGCCATTGGATAAACACTTTAGGAACTGGCGATGCACCAGGATCATGATCGATCGCGAACTCCACATCTCGTTTTAGCGGTAAACCCGAGATGCTCTCGAACACGTCCATGAACTCTCCAACTACAGTTGGCGCTTCATCTTTAACAATCTTCATCCATGAAAGAACATTAGTTGTCGGCCTAGCCCTAAACTCGACTAGCCCGACAGAACTGCTTCTTCCATACAACCTCTGGATGTCCGGGAATCTGGAAATTCGCTTTCTTTGCTCTATACTCGATGTGAGTGTGGAAAGTGCCGAAAAATCCATTCCCAAGACGACTTCATAGCTACTGGTAACAATCATCAAGAAATCTGCAAATAACTCCCGTCCGCCAACACGACAGAACAAGTCTTACACCCCCCATTCGTTAAGATTTTCCCATTCCCAGTGTGTATGTCCCAAAACTAAACAGGGTCATGCAAGCCTTCGAGTGTATAGTAATAAACTTGGACGACAAAGATCAATGGGATGCACTAGAATTGAAAAACGCTAATGCGAGAAAACCATGAACAAGTAGGGTACCTGAAACGACTTCCTCTGGAGCTTTAGCCTCTTCAGCCGTCAGGGTAAAGGCTCGAGCTTGAATAGGTCCCTGAGTTATCAGCTTCTGCTCCTGAAACTGTCTCTGCGATGGCTTCTGAGTCTCTTCCTTCAATCGTAGCTTCGACGGACAAGTATCAATGGTGTGATCCGCTGATCCGTAAATAAGACAAAGTCCAAGCCTCTTACGACAATCTCTTCGATAATGGCCCGGTCATTGGCAGTAATCGCACAACACCCTTCCCTTTCGATCGGGAAAAACTGGCTTCTTCATTGGTACAACGCCACGCCTGTCCACCGGAATATCTTTGCGTCCATGTGCTCGGTTCGGTGCAAATGCCGGCTTCCGTGCTGTAACTGCTGGCTGCGGTGTACTTCCGGTCTTCATAGATAGACTCTGCTGCTCTCAAGCTGCTGTAAGTACTTGTAAGAAAGTGGTCAAACCCAGGGAGACAATCTGCCTCTGGATGTCCACATCCAAACTGCGCATGAACCTCCTTGTCCTATCAGCATTGCTGGCAACCAAAGGTCCAGCGAATCTACTGAGCCACGTCCATTCAGCTGCATGCATATCTACAAGTGCGCCGTTCTGCTTCAAACTGATGAATTTTCCTCCATTTCCTCCCGTGCAGTCCGCGGGAAGAACTTCTCCAAGAAACTCTTCGAGAAATCTGCCCAACTGATCGGCTTAGGCAAGCGGGTCTCTTCCACAAGCCACCATTCACGGGCGTAGTCTACCAACTGGATTCGTACCACATCCACCCTCTTATCTTCCGGGATCTGTGCCGCAACAAGTAAATTCTCCGTATCAACCAACCACTGCTCTGCTGGCAATGTCTCCCCCAGGCCAGTAAAGACAGACGGACCCAGCCTCCTGAAATCCGCCACGGTACCCACACGATCAACTGGTCTGGCCACAACATTGCTCATGGACTGCTGAACGGTCCACAAACCTTCCTGAAAAGATTCAGCTTGCTGTTGAATCAGCTCAGTCTGTCGCTTTTGGTTTTCCAACATCCCACGTATTACTCCAAGCTTAGCGGCTTCGTCAACACGCCTTTGGTACGTCTTCAGATTCTTTCCTGCCATGTTCCTGAAATCAAAGCACCCAAAGATTAGCATGATAACAGATTCAAAATGTAGATCAAGGCTAGAACTCCGAGTTACTTAAATAAAGTACCGCATTATAACTATGCCACGGTATCATAGCTACAATTACATAACTCCACCCAAGTCGCCTAAGTTCTAAAGATAGCAAAGAATCAGGTTTCGAGTCGATATGCAAAGGAAGTTTGCATACCGTAAAGATATAATCAGGAGGAGGTTAGATCCTGATCGGTAAAACGGTAAGGTGGCAGGACATGTTTCCTAAACACGGGTATTCTGATTCGTGTATTAGGTACAATACCCAACTACAAAGGAATCAACCTGACTAACCTATGTCTCTGATACCAAAAGAACCATGTCACGCCCCGCTTCCCAGAGTACGCTAAGATGGGCACGTGACATAACCAACCATGCTACCTATGGGTAGGAAGTATCCATTCACAGTCACATTACGGCTGTATGGATATCAACAACAATAATAAACTATCTAACACATGTCCATAAGCCAAATAAAACGAGTCAAGAATAAAAATAATGCGGAAGCAAAAGATCCAATATAAGAATAGCTGGAATGTATGTCCCATAATGCGGGCTCACATCAGGAATGAAAATACTGAAAATAAAAGAACTAACTACTAAAGAGTCCTCACTGCTCAGCCTGCTGACTGAAGTACTCCTGCTCGGACTGCAGCAAGGGTAAGGAATCTGGGCCATGCAAAACCCAGACGTCAGCGCGTCGTAATAATCAAGCAATAATAATAACATGGGTAGTATGACATGCAGGTATGAGTATGAGCAAGAATATAGTGAGAATATATAACGGTGAATGTGTCAGTATAAGAGAAGTGCAGAGATATCTAAACTGTGCTACGGGGTTATCTATTCTAAAGTCTTCGAAACCAAGTAATGTAATCCTTATTGTAACTCGTCGGTGATTATTCTGTAACGCCCGGAAAAACGGCAAACAATGGGTATTCCGTAACGCCCGGAAAAACGGCAAACAATGGGTATTCCATAACGCCCGGAAAAACGGCAAACAATAGGTATTCCGTAACGCCCGGAAAAACGGCAAACAATGGGTATTTCGTAACGCCCGGAAAAACGGCAAACAATAGGATGGCCCTTTGAGTTACGTTCGGTTACAATACTGATTTTCCCATACCCCCAAGTTATATATGTTCAAGTCAAGTATAAAATAATCTAGCACTAATGCCAACCCATGATCAGGCAGGTACAGGTTTGTCTATATAGACAACAGGAACGGTCCGTGAGGACTACAGGACAGGTTTGTTGGCATTAGACGCAAGATCAGGTAACAAGTAAAGCCATGGTACGTCAGGTCAAGCCGGGTAGTGTATATAAGTGTCATGTCATATCAAGAGTCGTACGGTACCATGTCGGGTCAGGTAATATGTGTAGCAAGTCATGTCAGGGTATACAAGATATCATGTGGGTGCTCATAATCAACTAGAATAATCGTGGTTATAAGTAAACAAGCATGGGTGCTATCAGAACAATAAACTGGCACATGTAATATGACATGCAAAAGGTACAGGTTAAATTATTAGATGTACGGTTATCAGTTTGAGTTTAAGATATAGTTTCAATATTACATGCATACATTATTACCATCATGGATGTTAAATTCATGTTAAAGTGTACTAAAACATCTAGAGATATAATTGAATATAAATTAGGTGAGTTGTATGCATACGTTCGTCCGACATGGTATAAAATATAAAAGGGTACAGTAGGTCATGCAAATACTTGTTATATGATTTAAATAGGATTGTGGGTACTATGTATAATAGAACTAAATGCCACATGGTATGTTTCGAACGATGAATCTAAAATGATATAACGGGACGTCGAACTGTTAAAATGGAAACTATGGCATTAAATGTAGACTACAGATTTAACATGTACTCAAATGGTTATATAGTAATTTAATTAGCATGTAGCAAGTTTCACTTGCCTCAACAGATCAAGAAACGGGTATACGGAACGTCTCACGTCGGCGGAAAAAGTCGCGATGCGCGCACGGTATACGGAACAGATCCAAACTACGTACAAGGGGATCACACGGGTCAGGTACGCTCGCTGGGTCGTTGAGATCGTCGTCGGCACGACCGGATTCCGGCAATCACAAGAACATTGAACATTAAAAAGAAAAGAAAGCTATCGAAGGAAAGAAAAAGGAAGAATGGGAGAAAGAAAAAGAATGAGAGGGGAAGAGTTGCTCACTGGATATGCAGGGGATGATGGCTTCGACGGCGATGATCGGAGGAACTCCGGCGAGGCTAGGGTTTACTTTTAGAGGAGCTAGGGTTTGGGTGATGGTGCTCGGGTGTGCAGGGGTGAGTGAGAGGAGGAGAAGTGCATAGGAGAGGGAGAGGAGGAAAGGAGAATGGTGACGGCGAGGCCTAAGGATCGCCGGCGGTGAGGTGAGGGTGGTGGTTGCTCGAGCTCTGTTGGTGTGCAGTTGAGGCCTCGGGAATGGAGGAAAAAGGGAAAGAAGATGGCGAGGAGGAGAAGGAGGTGACACTGGAGACGAGGGCTGAGGCGAGGTCGGGGAAAAAGGAGGCAGAGGAGGCGGCTAGGGTTATGGTGGAGTTGTCGCCATGGGTTCACGAATAGAAGAAGGAAAAGAAATATAAGGAGGGAGGTGAGTATAGCGGGGAGGCGGTGATGCGATCCGAGGAGTGAATAGTAACCGCGAGAGGTGAGAGAAAGATGCGAGAGGAGAGAGAAAGAAGAGAGAGAGACTGCGCTCGGGGAGAGAGAAAGAGAAGGAGAAAGAAAGAGAGGGAGACGTGGGGCCCAGGAGAAAAGGAAGAGGATTTTGATTGGTTGAAAAAGAGGAGAGAGAAATTCAGTGGTGGGGCCGGGTGATAAAGGAGAAGATTGATTGGTTGGGAGAAAATTTGATAAAAATTTTATAAAAGATTTTCTTTAGCATTTCAAGGAATCATTTCGTTGCTGAGTAGAAAAGATTTCCATCAAAATATTTTTCACCCCTTAGCTGATAAAATAATTTAACTGTAGAATATCTTTAAAACTGATTAAAGAATTTCAAAATTACATAGGATTTGGCGGAGTACAACATATTTCAGAATTTCGCCCGGGTCGGGTCCAAAAATTTGGATTTGAAGTATGAAAATTATTGGCAAGTTCCAAAAAATAAAATGAAGGATTTTGTAATAGAAATGTGTACCCCCAAGAATGGACGCACGTACGTGCGTGTAGCCATCCAAACGCGTCTGTTTCATTGAACGGGACGAGAACACGATGCAAAGATGCTACCACAGGGTTAGGGGTACCAAGCAGGCCATGTCATGTATTTTTAAATTATTTTAAGAGACTTAAATTGTTATATGAAAAAGTATGTAATGTTAAGGTAATCTATAACTAGGAAACAAGCTCATGTAAATGGGTCGAATATAAAGTAACTACCACTCAAAATCAAACATGGTAAATGAAATAAGCACCACAAAAACGCATACGGTAACTGAAATTGGTATAACTGGACTCGGTTGTTACAGTCTATCTCAATTCCCCGGTGTCGTACGATGAATCCTAGGAATTTGCTTGAGGAGACTCCGAACGCGCATTTCAGAGGGTTCATCTTCAAGTTGTATTTCTGAAGGCCTTAAAACACGATCTTCAGATGTTCCCAATGTTCTTCGTACAATTTTCTTTTAACCACGAGGTCGTCGATATAGTATTTGACGATTTCATGTATGAAGTCATCGAAAATCTTCGTCATGGCCCTTTGATAGGTGGCGCCGACGTTCTTCAGACCGAAAGGCATCACTTTGTAACAGAATATGCCCAAAGGGGTCCAGAAAGCGGTAAACTTCTGGTCTTCAGGATGCATATTTATTTGATTGTACCCTGATGAGCCATCCATGAAGGAGAAAACTTCGTGAGTGGACGTGTTGTCTATCATCTGCTCGGTAACCGGTACGGGAAAGTCATCTTTCGGACAAGCTTTGTTGAGGTCCCGAAAGTCCACGCAGATGCGCACCGTCCCATTTTTCTTCATCACTGGGAATATGTTGGCAATCCAGTCAGGATACTGAACCTTTTGGATGAAGCCGGAGTCGATTAGCTTCTTGACCTCAGCATTGATGCTCATTTCAAGTTCGAGCCGCATTCTTCTCGGTGCTTGTTTGATTGGCTTAATGTCCGGAGATATCGCCAACTTGTGCACGGCTACTTCTGGATCTAGTCCTGGCATCTCGGAATAGTTCCATGCAAAGCAGTCTTTATACTGCATGAGCACATCTTTTAGCGTAGCCACTTGTTTCTCAGACAGCAGCTCACTGACGAACGTTGGTCGCGGGTCATTTGTCGTTCCCAAGTCGATTTTCCTTAGGTTATCTGCAGTAGTATGTATCCCATCTTCCAGCTCTTTTGGCGCCGGTGGGAACTCTGATATCACTTCGTCATCATCGTTTTCGAAGCACCAGGGGAGGTCATCCATATCCTCGCCTATTCCTTCTTCTGTCAGCGTTATTACGTGACAGGTACAAGATCGTTTCCAAGACCGATGTTGATCTAGCTCTGCTCTCGCTGCATACGTAGCTTTTAATTCATGTGTCTGTGGTGGGGTTACCCTCCAACTGCTGGATAAAGCGAACTTGCCTTGCTGATACTGGTCTTCGATCCAGTTTTTGAAGATGAAGCAGTCTTCAAGAGGATGTCCTATCGCTCGGTGATATGAGCAATAATCTGGGTGATGGGCCTCGTTTGCTTGTTCGGGGTACTTGGACTCCGGGAGGGTAATCATCTGATGTTTAATGACAAGACTGAATATCTTTCTTGTCTTGTCTTGGGGAAAAGAATATGCTCGACCCATCTTCTTTATAAGAGACGGATCCCGGCTGCTCAATTTTCGACCGCGATGCTTCTTGGACCCGCTTTGCTGCTGTCAAACATTTTTTCCGTTCTTCAGTTTATTTTTACCTCCACGTCGAGTCTTCCCTATGATGGGCTGACGACGAAGGGCATCGTCATTTTTCGTAGCCTGCTGAAGGAGGCCTTGCGTTCTGGCTTTTTCATAGATGGTCATTTCGCGGCTATGGTCATCCCGAACCTTTTGACCTGCTTCCCTTATTAGCTTATCCATCTGTTCTTCGAACGACGGACTTGACACTTTCATGGCGGGGCTTTGTTTTGGTTCAGGGTTAGCGTCCTCTAACATAGCATCTCCTTATTAATCAAAGTCATGTATAACGTAGCAGCCATGGAATCGCTCCCGTTTCTTGGATTGAACATATCCAAGCCCGATAGTTTCCATTCTCCCATTGGGCAACTTTCGCTGACTTCCAGGGACGTTCCAGATCCTGTTGTAGAACTGAGCTTGTCGAGCAGTCTGCTTCAAGGGTATGCCTTGGTGCCTCAATAGCCTTTTTAATCCTTCTGTGTAGTATCTGGGCAGACGGATGGGTTGGAGCCTGTCAAGCGTAGAATCGGCACCATGCCAGATTTCTTTCTCCACTTTGGTTTCAGCAGATCGATAAAAGAGGATCGCCTTTTCATCTTTTCGCTTGGGAGGGACGTAGAACGTCTGCAGCTTTTGCATGCTATATGTTTCAAACGTATCAAGTTCTCTGTAGTGCTGTCGCGGAACCATGGCAATTTGCAAACTCTGATCATCTCTAGTGAAGGCTTGCATTGATGGTCGGACAGAAAATACTGCATTGACCTCATCTTCAGAGTCGCTGCCGAAGAACAGAATAGGGGTGGACGATCCCGGCTTGTTGCATTGGGGTGGCCCTGAATAGACTATCCCCTCCTCCTCTTCGGTATCTCTCCCAAAGACCGAGATAGTGGTGATAGCTTTCTGCTTATTCTCCGGCTTATGGCACCTTTCCGTGTCTTCGAAATCTGGCAAGAAGTATTTTGCGTCCTCGTATTTGCAGACTTCATTCACGGAGAATGGGTTTAGCTCCCCCGTCACGGTATATTCGAGACCATCTTTGAAGTACTTCATACACTGATGTTGTGTAGAAGAGATGATATTGTACTCGTGTAACCAAGGCCGGCCAAGCAAAGCATTGTAGGAAGTCTTGGCGTCAATGACGTGGAACTTGATATCAGTGACGAGCAGCCCAAAGCGTAACATCAGTATCACAGACCCGAGCGTCCGTGATGACTGGGAGTCGAACCCGGAGATACTGATTTTATCCCAAGCGAGGTGTTGAACGCTCATGCAGATTTCTTTTAGCACCCTCACATTTAGGAGATTGACAGAGGACCCATTGTCAACTAGGATCTTTCCTATCTTGATATCATGACAGTATCCGGCGACATACAAGGGACGGTTGTGCTCGCATGTTCCGAGGAGGAGATCTTCATCGTCGAAAGTGATGTCAGCTGTGTGAATTTCTTCCAGCCCGTCCTTCATCTTTTCTTCGGCGAGGAAAGCTTGAAACTGGTCAGGCTCTTGTAATACCTTGATCAGAGAATCTCTCGCCTCTTTGGATAGTAGAAGGGCATCGAGAATACTTAGCTGCGAGGGTATTTTCCTCAGGTGTGCCAAAACGTTGTAATCCACCTTGTTTTTCTTGGGTGGGTCCTTGGCTGCAAGCTCTTCGACGACTCGATCATCGAGGGCGATATCCTCAGGGACTTTTTCCTTCCCCTTATATTTTCTATTTGATCCCCTGTTTGCGGGTCCGAGATTCTTTTCGGGTAATGTGCGATTGCGCAGCTGAATGTTCTCGCAGGTCTTTATCTCTTCTTCTTTTACTGAGGTAGATTCTTTGAAAAGAGGACCGAGGGCTATTTCTTCATCCGAATCGCTCCCGAAGATGAAAACTTGCGATTCCCCAGAATCAACCATGTGACAGTTGCCGGTAGTTATTTTTCTTTCTTTTGTCGTGCTTTTCTGTTCCCGACGAGCCTTGCGCTTCATTCGCTGAACATGTTGTCGATGGGCAACATATCCCTGCCACCAGTTTTTAAAGGCCATGCATTCTTCGGTAGGGTGTGCAATCCTCTGATGGTATAAGCAAAAGTTTTGATGTACGTCTGCTTCATCAAGATGTATATCGTCAGGAGAATTTTCTCTGAACGAGGGCAACTTCATTCCCATTGACATGACTCTAGCGAACTTTTTCCTTGTCTTGAACCTGCTTTTGTCTGCGGTGAACGTGGTTCGATCTGGTTGGAGTTCTTCAACCTTTTCATTCAGTCGCCGGCGTTTGGCTTTTTAAAATATAGCCAGTTCACGCTCTCGATTGGCTTTGCTTTTCTGACGGGCTTCATTCAGGAATACGTCAATCATCTTGTCTGATGGTCCTAGGAGTTCCAGTTCAGGATCTGCCCCTAGTTTCTCTACATCAGAAGCTTCTTCACCATTTATCGAGTGAGAGATCATGTGGCAGCTCGCCACATAGTCATTAGGCCATTCTGAAGAATCGTCTCCTTCATCTTCGTCGCTATCTCCATCTTCAAGGATGTGGTTGAGAAATTCTTGAAGCGTGACCGGGATTCGTGCCTTCTGGTTATATTCTTCCAACGCGCTAATATATTTTTGTAGGTCCGTGCGCTTGTCACCATACTTCATGGGCTTTTTGACCTTCTTCTTCTTATTCGAAGACTTTGACGGCTGGGCCTGAGCGTTTTGATTATCGCTACCCATTCTTAGGGTTGGGCGAGGCTTCAGCATTCCTTCAATGACCTCAGGTTCTAGTGGACTTTTCCACCTAATCGCCGGGCATGTGTAAAGATCTTTCAGCATTCTTTTCGTCTTAGCTGAAAGAGCGACCTCCCATGGAGCTTCTTCTATGAAAGAGTACGATGCCCCCGGTGTGTCCACCTTTTTAAGAGCGTGAGGTTGTGGCGGGTTCACCTTCCAGTTTTCGGATAACGCAAACTTGCCCTGTTGGTACTGATCTTCGATCCAACTTTTGAAGATGTAACAATATTCAATTGGATGACCTAATATTCGGTGATAAGAGCAGTAATTAGGATTGTTAACGTCGCCTGGTTGCGTTGGGCATCTTGGCTCCGGCAGAGTGATGAGCCTGTTGCACAGCACTAGCTCGAATAACCTCTTCGTCTTATCCCGAGAGAACGAGTAAGGGCGTCTCATCTTTTATCTAAGGGATCGTTGTCTATCACTTTGGCGATCGGCTGGTTTTGGACCACTAGATTGCTGTTGAGCATTGGCGACGAAGGTCGCTTTCCCCTTCCCCTTTTCGTTTCGAGACTCCATTTGGGCCAGCTTGTCAATCAAGGCCTGGAAAGTAGTTGGCTTGAAAAACATCATGAACTGGGATATGGTCACTTGTGGATCAAGAGTACCTACGAGCATGCCTACTGCAGGCGCTTCTGCGATGCGCTGCTCGCACTTCGACCATAAATTCCGCCACCGTATCGCGTACCGCACCTATGTATCGCCTGGATTCACTCTGGCGTTAATTAATGCGGTGATCGGGGTGCGCTCGCTAGCGCTTGCGAACCTTTGTGTGAACAGTAACTCCATTTCTGCAAATGTCTTAACGGAGTCGTTCGAGAGCTTGGAGTACCATTCAAACACTGTCTCCGACAAGCTGCCAACAAACTGGCGAAGTAGCAGTTTGTCGTCACTTCCGGTATTACCGCACAAGGCTCTGCATTGAGCAACATGCTGGTGTGGATTCCCCGTCCCCTTATATACATGGAATTTAGGGATCGTATATCCCGGCGGGTACTTTATTTGATCGTACCAACCCGGATAGAGTCGTCCAGTCTTAACAATCTGCCCGGCCGTTTCACTCGCCTGATGAGCTCGTATCTGTTGTGCGATATAGTCATCCAAGGCGGCTTTAGAAATGGTCTCCTCTTTTGGCTGCTGAACAAGCCGGAAGAGGGTCCGATGTCTCTCCGCTATCGTCTTCAAGGATAATCGGAGGGTCTTCGGCTGGAGGATCCGGCTGTAATTTTATCCTGACCATATCCTGGAATAAAAGCGCCATTCGTTTTATGTTGGCAGCTTGTTCCACTGCCTCTTTGTCCTTCTTCTCAAGGATTCTGTGGAGGAACTCAGCATCGGTTTCTTGTTCCTGACGCTGCTCCGACGATGTCTCCGGGCTTTCTTTTGGTCCAGTGAGCGCGGCCATCTGTGTTAACATTTCCTGGAGCTTCTGTTGTTGCTCTTAGGCCTTTGTTACGGATCTGGTGAGTGGTCGATGGCCCGTAGAGATACGGTTGGATACCATATAAACAGTGTGCACCACCATGCCCCCAGACTTGGGGCGTTTCGATTCAGTGCCTTCGAGATTCGTCGCAGACACGGGGATTTTCTCCGGCCTTCCCCTTTTGTGGGCGGTCGAAGTTGAGGGAGTCGTTGCAGCGGGCACCCAAGTAGACGATACCTTCTGTGGTACAACAGGGTGGTCCTTCTCTTGCCGAACTTTCATCTTCTTCGGTTGGTGAGAGTAGTCTTGGTTAATCACAGAGTTTTGGACCTGTCGCCAGACCCTACGAATTTTGGAGGACAACCGCTGAGGTGGTTGTTCTGGCTCTACCTTTGTAACATTTTCCACAGGTGGAGGAGATCTTTTCAGCACGGCAGTCAGAGAGTTCTTGTGCACCCTCCTGAGTGGTTCAAAACTGTTCCCAGTTGGAACAGTAGCATCAATTTCCACCATCGGAGCTGGTGGAGTCAGTCCAGAAGGAGAGCTGCCCCCAGCCTTCCTCACTAGGCGCCAGTGGCGACGTCGAGCATGGCGAGCGGCCAGGACCACATTTGCTGTTGGGTGAGCTTCTCCATGCCCCTGTTCTATTGAGAGTCTGTTGTTGGCGCCAGCCTATCAAAGACAGACGTCCGCTGAAAGAGAATGGCAAACCTGTCGAAAGCCGGCCTTCGAGTAGGGAAAGCAGCTTGGACGACCTCAACTGTAGCAAGAGCTGGAGTGTCCTTCTCTGGTATTGCAAGCCTCTTTGCGGGCCTACTTGAGCTTTAACCCAGCCTGTCGAAGACTGAGGCATTGGAGTTGGACGACCCGCTGAGAGGGGCCGTGGTGGTTGCAAGCCGATCAAAGACCGACTTCTTCGCGGCTTCCTGTGATGGCATCTGAACGCTGAAGCTCATTGGTGGGATCATGGTCCCAAAGATTAGCCCAGTGGTGGCTTGGGTCACTTGTTCCACCGTCATTGTGAAAAGGGAGGCCGCTTGGGGCCCGTAGGTTACTCCTCCAGATGAGGCGGAACGGGAGTTGTTGTTGCAGCTGGAGCAGTAAGAGGCCATTAATGTTCTTTTTTCTGCACGGGAGCAAAACCAAATCTTAGTACCTCGAACCCAAGGGCAACCATATCAAACCGTGATTCGTTCGCGAACACGACACACGAAGTGTGGAGTGGAAAGAGGAAAAGGTCCCACTGGGCGTGCCAGAATCTGTTCGCCGCTGAAAGCCGGGAAGACGGACATCTTGCCTGAATTTGGGGGCAGATTCTATTTGGTTTTATCCATCCACCTCTCCGAAGATGCCAAGTTGATTTATGGCACCGTGTATCGGAGGTTTAGACGGATGCGGCTGATGTAGCAGACTTCGTCAGATTCCCTCTCGTTTAAGGGGTTTTTGATTGTGGGGACGCTCTTCCCTGCAGGCGCAAGCCCTTGCGGTTAATTACGCTACTGCATCGTGGTAACCACTTTCTCCTTCTCCAGATGGCCACTTCGTGTCGTGTGTGTTTGTTTTGTTTTTGGTTGCCCGTGAATTGTATACGGAGACTAATTTATGTTATCGCCCGTAGGGCGTGGATTAGTCCAAATCCGTATTTTCTTAGATTTGGCTTTTGGGTTGGGTTTAAGGATCATTAATCTCATTTGAGACTAAGATCAACTTAAACGTTTGTTAATGATACGTTAGTCTAATTTTAGAATAAGATCAACTTAACAGGATCATTTAGATCCAATAAAAGAGCATTCTATTGTTTTAGTTTAGGGACATTACGGTCCAGTTTAAAGACGTCATAGTCTGTAAAGTTTAAAGACATCATAGTCTATGAGTTTAAGGACCCCACAGTCCGTAGTAGTTTAGAGACATCATAGTCTGTAAAGTTTAAGAACGTCATAGTCCATGAGTTTAAAGACCCAACAGTCCGTAAAGTTTAAGGACATCATAGTCCATGAGTTTAAGGACCCCACAGTCCGTGGCAGTTTAGAGACATCATAGTCTGTAAAGTTTAAGGCATCGTAGTCCATGAGTTTAAGGACCCCACAGTCCGTAAAGTTTAAGGACATCATAGTCCATGAGTTTAAGGACCCCACAGTCCGTGGAATGTCTGGTTGTCGGGACCTGTCACCTCTCTGAAGACGTTGAAGGATTACAACGACAAATATCAGAGGAGTGAAGAGATGTACCCTTGAACCAATATTGGTTGGGAGATCTGCAGTCCAATTTGGGCTAAGATCTGTTAAAAATTTATGAGCATATGGGCTCAATTAATCTGAGGTAGGGTTCTGTGGCCACTTTGGGCTCGGCCCATTAAAATGTTGAACATTTAACAATCTTTGTGTCTTTTATTGAGTGCTGAGCACTTATCATAGCTCTGGGGCTTTATTATTTAAAGAACAATTTATGTTCTCTTAGCGCCCACGTGAGGAGCACGTAGTGCGCTTGGCGTTGTGCGCCAGTTAATGAGCGCAGAGCGTTTCTGGTGATGTAGCGCATGTAGGGTGTTTTTCGTCACCCCATTGAGATGGGAATACGCGCGCGCTTGTCAGGAGCATTACAGATTCTCCCTGCCTAGGGTAGGCTGGGGTTTATTGATTGTGGGGATCCGAATCTCCTGCAGCCGCGGACTAAGCTGCTGTTTACCCCAATCAGAGCAAAGCTCTATTCAAATTCCAAGGCGGGAAATGAAGCAACGCTTTTATTTCCCCCAATCAGAGCAAGGCTCTATTTTAAAAGAAATTCAAATAATAATAAAGGAAGCAGCGCTTCAGCTGACCTGCGCTCTGCGCTGCGCGACACGTGGCAGCGCAGTTGCGCTGCGCTCTGCGCTGCTCGACACGTGTCAAGCGCAGGAGCGCTTGCGCCAACTGTGCCAGCACTAAAACAGAATTAAAATTCTAGAAAGATCTTCCTGATCTTATTAAAACAATAAGATTCTCTTCTGTAAAACAGAAGCCCTTGGATCAAAGATCCAACGGTGGGGAAAAATCCCTAAATCACTCAGAGAAAGATCTTTCTAACTGATTTAACAAATCAATAGGCACTATAAAAAGGCCCCTAAACTCCAAGTTTAAGAGGGGAATGAACAGAGAGAGATATTCAGAACTTCTCTAGAAAATTTTGAGAAGAGCTCACAAAAAAAAAGAAAGGTAAAACCCTTTGAATAAAAAGAAGAGTTTCTTCTAAAAAGATCATTGATCTGAGAACAAGATCAAAGATCTTCAATAAAAAAATATATAATAATAATAAAGGCATTGCATTTTGATGAACCACTGGTTCTTGATATTTGAGGTAAAACCTCTCTGGAAAACAAGAAAAACTTGTTTTCTTTGATCTAAATTTGATCAAAATATAAAACAGTACCCTGCACTTGTAAAATTTGCACTGTTGCGCTCTTGGGTTGGCGCAAGCCACCAGAGGGCGCTACGTGTCAGCCCTAGAGCAATCTGCGCCTTGCGCTTTTAAAAAATGAGTATTGCGCTCTTGGGTTGGCGCAACCCACCAGAGCGCGCCACGTGTCAGCAGCTCAACAGCGCAGCGCACTGTCACAGCGCACTGCGCTTGCGCTCACCAGAGCGTGACGCGTGTCACCATCATATGAGTTTGCGCCTTGCGCTCCTCAATTGGTGCAAAGCGCCTGACAAGCCACGTGGGGCGCTGTCAGAGCATTTAATGCAAGGCATTATCAAGGGCAGAGCCCAATAAAAAAGGTCTATCAGACCAAATAAAAGTGCTATGCACTATTAAAAGGGGCAAAGCCCAATTAAAAGGAAAAAAGTCTAAAACAGACTAAAATAAAATGCCATGCATTATTAAAAAAAAGGCAGAGCCCAAACAGAGGTCTGTTAGACCAAAACAAATGCTGTGCATTTAATTAAAAGCTCAATGCTATGCATTAATAAAGGGCAGAGCCCAAGCAAAGGCCTAATAGGCCAATGATAAATAAAATGTTGAATATTTTCAACTGGACTTAACCCAATCATGGCCATAAGTCCTCAAATTAAAATTGACTGAGCACGACTGCTCTCTTAAATCAATTTACACCCGGTTCAAGGGTACATCTCCGAACTCCTCTGATATCTGTCGTTGTAATCCTTCAACGTCGTCAGAGAGGTGACGGGTCCCGACGGCCATACATTCAATGGACCACCATGTCCCTAAACTGGAAAACAGACCACTATGTCCCTAAACTGGAACAATAGAGCCCAAATGCTCTTTTGTCGGATCTAAACGATCCCGTTAAGTTGATCTTAGTCTCAAACTGGACTAACGTATCCTTAACAAACGTTTAAGTGGATCTTAGCCTCAAATACAGCTAACGTATCTTTAAACCCTCAAACAGACTTTAGTCCCAAATTGGACTATAGGTCTCCCAACCAACTTTGGTTAAGGGTACATCTCTGAACTCCTCTGATATCTGTCGTTGTAATCCTTCAACGTCGTCAGAGAGGTGACGAGTCCCGACGGCCATACATTCAATGGACCACCATGTCCCTACACTGGAAATGGACCACTATGTCCCTAAACTGGAACAATAGAGCCCAAACGCTCTTTTGTCGGATCTAAACGATCCCGTTAAGTTGATCTTAATCTCAAACTGGACTAATGTATCCTTAACAAATGTTTAAGTTGATCTTAGCCTCAAATACGGCTAATGTATCCTTAAACCAAAACTCCAAACCCAAATCTAAGAAAATACGGATTTGGACTAATCCACGTCCTATGGGCGACGACATAAATTAGTCTCCATATACAATCCACGGGCAACCACAAATAAAACAAACACCCACGACACGAAGTGAAATTCTGGAGAAGGAGAAAGTTGTTACCGCGATGCGGTAGTGTAATTAACTGCAAGAGCTTGAGCGTGCAGGGAAGAGCGTCCCCACAATCAAAAACCCCTCAAGCGAGGGGGAATCTGACGAAGTCTGCTACATCGGCCGCATCCGTCTAAACCTCCGATACACGATGCCATAAATCAACTTGGCATCTTCGGAGAGGTGGACGGATAAAACCAAATAGCATCTGTCCCGAATCTCAGGCAAGACGCCCATTTCTTGGCCGCCATTCGGAGGGGAACAGATTCTGGCACGCCCGGTGGGACCTCTTCCTGTTTCCACTCCACACTTCGTGTGTCGTGTTCGCGAACGAATCGCGGTTTGCTGTGGTTGCCTGTGGATTCGAGGTACTAAGATTTGGTGTCTTGCTCCGTGCAGAAACAGAAGATCAATAGCTTCAAACTACACTACCTGCGACTGCAACTCTCACTCCGTCCTTGCTGGAGGAGTGACTGACGAGCCCCAAGCGGCCTCTCTTTTCAAGATGCCGGTGGAGCAGGTAACTCAAGCCACCACTGGACTATTCTTCGGGACCATGCTCCCACTGATGAGCTTCAATGCCCTAATGACATCGCAAGAAGCTCCAAAGAAGTCGGTCGTTGATCGACTTACCATTGCCGCGACCCCTCTCAACGGGTCGCCCAACTTCAATACCTCAGTTTTCAACAGACTGGGCCAGAACGTCTACAAGCCCGCGATACCCGAAGCTGCCATCTTAAAGCGGATATCCATCCCGGCTCAGGCGGACGAAATCATTGGAAAGGTTCCTCCTTCCAAGAAGTCAGTTTTTACAAGGCTGGCCACTCCGGTTGCTGCTCCAGGCGAGGTCCTCAAAGCTGCTTCCCCGGCCCGGAGGTTTGTCTTTGACAGATTAGACATGTCTTCTCAACGGGTGTCAGTCTTCGACAGGCTTGCACCAATAATGGTCTCTCCTCAAAGCAGGGGGCATGATGAAGTCACCCTTATAGCTGAAACAACTCCATCCGCACGACACGCTCGACGTCGCCACTGGCGCCGAATAAGGAAGGCTGGGGGCAACTCCCCCTCTGGATTCACTCCACCAACTCTAGCGGTGGGGATCGATGCTGCTGTTCCAACCGAGAACAGCTTTGAATTGCTCAACAAGGTGCGCAGAAACTCTCCTACTGCAGTGCTGAAGAGAACTCCTTCACCTGTGAAGAATGCTACAGAGAAGAATCCGGAGCAACCTCCTCAACGGCTATCCTCTGAAATTTACAAGGTCTGGCGTCAAGTTCAAGACTCCGCGGTGGATCAAGACTATCTCCGCCGACAGAAAAAGAAGAAGGTTCGGCAGGAGAAAGACTACTCTGTCAAGCCAGAAAAAGCAACAGCTGGATGGGTGCCCACTGCAACGGCTCCCTCAACATCAATCACTCAAAAGAAAAGGAGGCCGCAAAAATCCCCTGTGAACATGGCAAACCGTAAAAGCGCTGAGCACAAACGCCCCAAGTCTGGGGGCATAGTGGTGCATAATGTTCATATAGCATCTGGGAAAGAGGATAGCCGCGCTTCGATAGGTCACCGACCGCTCACCCGATCCGTGACAAAATCCCAGGAGCAGCAACAGAAGCTTCAGGAAATGCTGACGCAAGTGGCTGCACTTACCGGGCCAAAAGAAAGCCCGGAGGCATCATCAGAGCAACGTCACGAACAAGAAACTGATGCTGACTTCTTACGCAGAGTCCTCGAAAAGAAGAACAAAGAAGCCGCAGAGCAAGCGGCTAACATAAAGCGAATGACACTTCTCTTCCAAGACATGGTCAGGATGATGTTACAGACGGACCCTCCAGCTGATGACCCTCCAATCATTGTTGGAGATGATAGAGAGGAGACATCTAATCCTCCTCCGGCTCTTTTAGCAGCCAAGGAAGAAACCATTTCCAAGGCCGCACTGGATGACTATATAGCTCAGCAAATACGAGCTCATCAGGCGAATGAAGCGGCTGGCCAAATTGTCAAAACCAGACGACCCTATCCGAGTTGGTATGACCAGATTAGTTACCCGCCGGGATATACGATCCCTAAGTTCCACGTATATAAAGGGATAGGGAATCCCCATCAGCATGTCGCTCAATTCAGGGCCTTATGCGGCAACACTGGAGGCGGTGACAAATTGTTGCTTCGCCAATTCGTCGGCAGCTTAGCAGAAACGGCCTTCGAGTGGTATTTGGAGCTACCTAACGACTCTGTCAAAACATTTGCGGAGATGGAGCTACTGTTTACACAAAGATTTGCAAGCGCTAGTGAACGCACCCCGATAACGGCACTGATTAATGCCAGGATGAAGCCGGGCGAAACTTGGGTTCAATATGCAATCCGATGGTAGAACTTGTGGTCAAAATGCAAACAGCGCATCGAAGAAGCTCCTACCGTGGGCATGTTCGTGGGTACTCTCGACCCTCAAGCGACCATCTCCCAATTCATGATGTTCTTCAAGCCGACCACTTTTCAGGCCTTGATTGACAAGCTGGCCCAAATGGACCAGATGGGTCATAAACCATCTTCTTCAAAGACAGAGCCTTGGAATGAAAAGGGCAAAGGGAAAGCAACCTTCTTCGCCAATGCTCAACAACAGCCGAGCAACTCAAAACCAATTTTTCGCCAAAACAACGTGCGTCCACACCCATCCCTCGAGGAAAGACTGGGACGTCCTTACTCGTTTCCCCAGGATAAAACGAGGAAACTGTTTGAGCTGGCAGTGCACGACGGATTCATTAATCTGCCGAGTCCGAAACGTCCTCTACAGCCAGGCGATGTCAACGATCCTAATTACTGCCCCTACCATCGAGCAGTAAATCATCCGATCGAGGATTGCTTCGTTTTCAAAAACTGGGTTGAAGACCAATACCAACAGGGAAAGTTCGCGTTGTCCGAAAACTGGAAGGTGAGCCCGCCACAACCACATGCTCCGAGAAAGATGGATATGCCGGGGGCATCATGCTCATTCACAGGGAAAGCCCCATAGACCGAAAAGTCAGTAAACTAGATATTCGCCTCAAATACGGCGACGGTGGACCACTATGTCCTGAAACTGGCGATAGACCGAAACGTCGTTAAACTAACGTTGGACCACTATGTCCTAAAACTGGCGAAGGACCGAAACGTCCTTAAACTAATGACGGACCACTACGTCCTAAAACTAGCTGACGACCGAAACGTCTTTAAACTACTACCGCAGCATCCTCAGGCTGATGAGATAAAAAAGGGAATAAAAAATATATAAAATATATATATAATAATAAAGACGGTATGTCCATAAGCGAAATGGGCACGGATGAAAACCCGAAAGGGCTCCGTGAGTAAAAACAGCAGGGCTACCGACGAGTGTTTGTGAAAACCCGAAAGGGCGCGACCTCGTTAGAAAAAAGAATAAAAAGAAGAATAAAAAAAGAGGAATAAAAAAAGACGGTATGTCCATAAGAAAAGTGGGCACAGATGAAAACCCGAAAGGGCTCCGTGAGTAAAAACAGCAGGGCTACCGGCGAGTGTTTGTGAAAACCCGAAAGGACGCAACCTCGTTAAAGGACACTTACAGGGTCCTCTCAACCTTGTAAGGAGAAACCAGCCGCGTGAGATCTTTATGACTCACAAGGGAGCAACACACTTAGGGATCCCCACGATTCCTAAGGAGAAAATACACTTGCGAGATCCTCACGACTCGTAAGTAGAATTCTCTTATGGGACCCTCACGGCTCATAAGATTTGAAAGTCTTGAGTTACAGAAACCTTAACCTGTTCTTAAACAACTCCCACAACCTTCGATATTGCCCTACAGGTGGCTCAATACTGACCCTTGTATACAATCTATGGGCGCGAATAAACATTTCCCTAACCAAGTCCCACCTGTGGCTAGGGATATGTCCATATTGTGAACGACCCTTGTAAGTCATCTCGACTTATAAGGAGAAAACTCTTTTGTAAGATCCTTACGACTTACAGGGGAACATACACTTAGGAATCCTCACGATCCCTAAGGAGAAAACACACCTACGAGATCCTCAAGACTTGTAGGGAGAAATACCTTTGTGGGGCCCTTACGGCTCATGAAGTCAAAAGCCTTAGTCGACAGCATCCTAACCCTGTTCGCTAAGCCACCTTTGTTCGACATCGACAGAGGCAAATGATGATTCGCTCCTGGCAATATCCCAGTTGTAGCGATGCTGATGCCTAAACCGGTATCAAATTCCGAGTCCTTTCATGGAAAATGATGATTCGCTCCTGGCAGTATTCCAGTTGTAGCGATACTGATGCTGAGATTGGCACCAGATTCCAAGTTCCACACTCGCGATCAAAAAAATCAGCGAGCCATACGTGCATACAAAATAGCCGAAATGATGGAGCAGCTTGCAATAAAAAGCAGCAAGTAAAAATGTATGCATGCAAAATAGCCTAAATGATTGGGCAACTCGCAATAAAAAGAAGCGGGTGAAAATAAAATAAATAGCCGAAATAATTGGGCACCGCGAAAAATAGCCGAAATGATTGGGCAATCGCGATTTTCGCGATATAAAAAGCTGAAATGATAGAGAATCGTGGAAAGAATAAAAACTAATTAAAGAATGAAACTTTTTGCCCTACAGGTGAGATCACATCGATCCCTGTATACAATCCAGGGGCACAAACAAAGAGGGAACCATATCTTCCTAACAGGCTCCACCAGAAAGCGAAGTTAAATCTCGACGGTTCATAGACAACCTAGACATTTGTCGCAATATTGCAGACACAATGTCAACAAATGAAGCAAAAGAAGATCCCTAGCTTCAGGGTCTCGACGTCAATATCGACAACTTAGAGATCACCAACGGCGTTTCTCCTCACTCCAACCAGACGCGGACGTGATGTCAACAATCGACCTCAGAGTCGCAACAAAATGGAACTATGGCAAAGTCCCTAGTTCCAAATCTCAATGGCCACATCTGCAGCCTGGAGACCAACAACGGTGGGCCTCCTCATTCCAGCATGACACAGATGTTACACCATCAAACGGAGCCATAGCAAAATCCCAGCTCCACCTCAGCATTCGTCTCGATACAGCAGACGAGATGACAACAATGGCGTTCCTTCGCAGTCCAGCAAGATGCAGACACAACGCCAATAAAAGACCTCGCGGTCGAAACAAAGCGCAGCGACGGAAAAATCCCAGCTTCACCTCAACATTCGTCTCGATACAGCAGACGAGATGTCAACAACGGCGTTCCTTCGCAGTCCAACAGGATGCAGAAGCAACATCAACAAAAGACCTCATGGTCTAAACAAAGCGGAGTGACGGCAAAATCCCAGCTCCACCACGACATTCGTCTCGATACAACAGACGCAATGACAGCAAACGAAGCAAAGGCCAAATTCCTAGCTTCAGGGTCTTGACGGTAACTCATATAAAACCTGAAAGACTATCGGAGATCATCCCACACCAGCGCGGAGCGGTCACCACCTCGACGTTTGTCTCGATACAGCAGACGAGATGTTACTACAGCGCCTTTCCTCCAACAGGGTTCGGACGCGCCAAAGCAAACGAAGCGAAGTCCAAATTCTTAGCTTCAGGGTCTTGAAGGCAACTCATATAAAACCTGAAAGACTATCGGAGATCATCCCGTATCAGCGTGGAATGGTCACCACATCGGCGTTCGTCTCGATACAGTAGACGCGATGTCACCAAAGCGTTCTTCCTCCAACAGGACTCGGACGCGCCAAAACAAACGAAGCGAAGGCCAAATACCTAGCTTCAAAGTCTTAACGGCAACTCATATAAAACCTAAAAGACAACCGGAGATCATCTCACACCAGTGCGGAATGGTCACCACCTCGACGTTCGTCTCGACACAGCAGACGCAACATTATCAAACAGCGAAGCCATGGCAAAGTCCCTAGTTCCAAACCTCGACGGTTCACCAACAACCTAGAGACAACCGCGACATTCATCTCGATATAGAGGACGCAATGCCAGCAAATGAAGCGTAGGCCAAATTCCTAGCTTCAAGGTCTTAACGGCAAGTCATATAAAGCCTGAAAGACAACCGGAGATCATCTCACACCAGTGCGGAATGGTCACCACCTCGACGTTCGTCTCTACACAGCAGACGCAACATCATCAAACAGCGGAGCCACGGCAAAGTCCCTAGTTCCAAACCTCAACGGTTCACCAACAACTTAGAGACAACCGCGATATTCATCTTGATATAGAGGACGCAATGCCAGCAAACGAAGCGAAGGCCAAATTCCTAGCTTCAAGGTCAAGCCTGAAAGACAACCGGAGATCATCTCACACCAGTGCGGAATGGTCACCACCTCGACGTTCGTCTCGACACAGCAGATGCAACATCATCAAACAGCGGAGCCACGGCAAAGTCCCTAGTTCCAAACCTCAACGGTTCACCAACAACCTAGAGACAACCATGACATTCGTCTTGATATAGAGGACGCAATGTCAGCAAACGAAGCAAAGGCCAAATTCCTAGCTTCAGGGTCTTGACGGCAAGTCATATAAAGCCTGAAAGACTACCGGAGATCATCCCACACCAGCGCGGAGTGGTTATGACTCATCGGGGCTCTCCAAAATGAGCCTAACCTCAAGTAAAAAGTGACATGGAATATCCCTACGCGTGCTCTTTCGACGGTAATACTACCTGGAAGATTACTTGAAGACGTCTTGTCCAGCCCCTGAAGGGATCAGAGACACGACAATCGCAAGGCTACTCGAACAGCAAGATTGCATATCGAGGAATACATCAGCCAACGCGACGGTACGACGGCCAAAACCCTAAGTACCACAGACCCTAACGGACCTCTGTCGTAAAGAGCAGAGGTTAACTGTGACGTTAGGATACTCTTACGAGAAATGCTCGATTCGTCTCGACTCGTGAGGAAATTAGTGTCTTTACGAGAACTACTCGATATGTTTCGACTCGTGAGGAAAAACCTTAGGCAGCGGGGATCAAAAAAACCTGTTTCCTAAGCACTGGGACCCTGCAAGTCGGTCCAAAATGGACTCTTGCATACTATTCACGGGTCACACTCTCCAAAGACGAATCTCGACAAGGAGGGAAACAACCGCTTACAGGTCCTCTCGACTCGTAAGAGAGAAAATTCTCTTGTGGGATCCTTACGACTCTCAAGAGAAAACACACTTAGGAGTCCTTACGACCCCTAAGGAGAAAATACACCTACGAGATCCTCTCGATCCGTAGGGAGAAAAGTCTTTATGAGACCCTCACGGCTCATGAAGTTGAAAAGCCTTAGGTAGCAGATCTGAACCTGCTTCCTAAGCCATCACTACTCCCTAAAGTATTCAAGACAGAATGTGCTATATCACCTACAGGCTATGCTTACTTAAGGAATACGCCAATAACAAAGCAGAAAATGAAGGGAAGTTGGCAAAAGATTTGTCATTCATACTTGGAAAATTCTTACAATTATAAAGGCAATAAACAAAGACATTATCCAAATGATTACAACGACAAAACCTTAAATCCCGGACATGGATTGAGGAACTCGAAAGTGACCTTGTCCAAGACTTTCCAAGCCTGGCGAACCATCCTAGTGTGCTTCCTTTCGCGAGCACGGGCGTCGGGATCTCCACTGATGTCCTCCACCCTCCGATAGGCAGCAAGAATGGCGGACTGTTGAAAAGCCTGGTGCAAGAGGTCGACAAGATTGTCTCACCGTCTCTTCGAGATTAAGTTCATCAGATACACCGAGTGCACCTTATCCTCAGCGGCATCCAATGCTCCAAGCGGCACGCCGGTACAAAATAAAGGGAGTGCTTCCAAGATCGCCCCCACGATAAGCTTCAGGAGAGAGGAACGCCGAGGAAGCAGTTGACCATTGTATGCGTCGAAGTGACTCATGATTTTAGCACACTCGGCGTTGGTGAACTCTCGATTCTGAGAAAAGCCGAGTCGGCGGATGTCCCCGTAAGAGATAATCTCGTCGAGATCGTATATGTGGACGTCCATTGTTTCTGTAAAAGAGAATCAACAAAATTATCAGAAAGACCGATTAAGAAAAACGATATAATTCATCGAGGAATAAAATGACATCTTTAAACTCCAAGATCCATGAAAAACTCCTAAGAGTTCTTTTGTATGATTTGGAAGGAGCAAAGCTCCATTGATGAATTAAGAAAATACAAGGAAAATCTTTTAAAGAGCACAGCCTTATAATGGAACCCTAATAGGGTTCTCTTTAGATCCCTAGAGCAAAGCTCTTCTAGAGAAACCCTAAATAGGTTTTCTTTAGATCAGGGATCTATTGAGAGTAAGGCTCTTAAAATTAATTTAATCTAATCTAATTTTTACCTAAAAATTCTCTAGAGTTTGAACCCTTAAAAAGTGCTTAAACAAAAGAGTAAGGATGTGAATGAAAATTCTTATGAAGAGATACAAAATCATCTAAGGGACCAAAGGTCCTATTTATAGGCATTGAGAGCCGTTTCAACTTCCAAAAGTTGCCGCAACGGCTGGAATTCTGCCACCGCTGTGCTCACGTTTAGGGCCACGTAAGCGCAACGGTGGGGGGGCATTTGTTTACCCTAATCAGAGCAAAACTCTGTTCAAATTCTAAGGCGGGAAATGAAGCAACGCTTCTGTTTCCCACAATCAGAGCAAGGCTAAAAGAAATTCAAATAATAATAAAGGAAGCAACGCTTCAGCTGATCTGCGCTCTGCGCTGCGCGACACGTGGCAGCGCGGTTGCGCTGCGCGACACGTGTCAGCGCAGGAGCGCTGCGCTGCGCGACACTTGCTAGCACGGTTGCGCTGTGCTCTGCGCTGCGCGACACGTGGCAGCGCAGTCGCGCTGCGCTCTGCGCTGCTCGACACGTGTCAAGCGCAGGAGCGCTTGCGCCAACTATGCCAGCACTAAAACAGAATTAAAATTCTAGAAAGTTCTTCCTGATCTTATTAAAATAATAAGATTCTCTTCAGTAAAACAGAAGCCCTTGGATCAAAGATCCAACGGTGGGGGAAAATCCCTAAATCACTCATAGAAAGATCTTTCTAACTGATTTAACAAATCAATTGGCACTATAAAAAGGCCCCTAGACTCCAAGTCTAAGAGGGGGATGAACAGAGAGAGATATTCAGAACTTCTCTAGAAAATTTTGAGAAGAGCTCACAAAAAAGAAAAAAGGTAAAACCCTTTGAAAAAAAAGAAGAGTTTCTTCTAAAAAGATCATTGATCTAAGAACAAGATCAAAGATCTTCAATAAAAAAAATATAATAATAATAATAAAGGCATTGCCTTTTGATGAACCACTGGTTCTTGATATTTGAGGTAAAACCTCTCTGGAAAAGAAGAACAACTTGTTTTCTTTGATCTAAATATGATCAAAATATAAAACAGTGTCTTGCACATGTAAAATTTGCACTGTTGCGCTCTTGGGTTGGCGCAACTCACCAGAGCGCGCCACGTGTCAGCAGCTCAACAGCGCAGCGCACTGTCGCAGCGCACTGCACTTGCGCTCACCAGAGCGTGACACGTGTCACCATCATATGAGTTTGCGCCTTGCGCTCCTCAATTGGCACAAAGCGCCTGACAAGCCACGTGGGGCGCTGTCAGAGCATTTAATGCAAGGCATTATCAAGGGCAGAGCCCAATAAAAAAGGTCTATCATACCAAATAAAAGTGCTATGCACTATTAAAAGGGGCAGAGCCCAATTAAAAGGAAAAAAGTCTAAAACAGACTAAAATAAAATTTCATGCATTATTAAAAAAAAGGCAGAGCCCAAACAGAGGTCTGTTAGACCAAAACAAATGCTGTGCATTTAATTAAAAGCCCAATGCTATGCATTAATAAAGGGTAGAGCCCAAGCAAAGGCCTAATAGGCCAATGATAAATAAAATGTTGAATATTTTCAACTGGACTTAACCCAATCATGGCCATAAGTCCTCAAATTAAAATTGACTGAGCATGACTGCTCTCTTAAATCAATGTACACCCGGTTCAAGGGTACATCTCCGAACTCCTATAATATCTGTTGTTGTAATCCTTCAACGTCGTCAGAGAGGTGACGGGTCCCGGCGGCCATATATTCAATGGACCACTATGTCCCTAAACTGGAAAACGGACCACTATGTCCTTAAACTGGAATAATAGAGCCCAAACGCTCTTTTGTCGGATCTAAACGATCCCGTTAAGTTGATCTTAGTCTCAAACTGGATTAACGTATCCTTAACAAACGTTTAAGTGGATCTTAGCCTCAAATACGGCTAACGTATCTTTAAACCCTCAAACAGACTTTAGTCCCAAATTGGACTATAGGTCTCCCAACCAACTTTGGTTCAAGGGTACATCTTTGAACTCCTCTGATATTTGTCGTTGTAATCCTTCAACGTCGTCAGAGAGGTGACGGGTCCCGACGGCCATACATTCAATGGACCACCATGTCCCTAAACTGGAAATGGACCACTATGTCCCTAAACTGGAATAATAGAGCCCAAACGCTCTTTTGTCGGATCTAAACGATCCCGTTAAGTTGATCTTAGTCTCAAACTGGACTAATGTATCCTTAACAAACGTTTAAGTTGATCTTAGCCTCAAATACGGCTAACGTATCCTTAAACCAAAACCCCAAACCCAAATCTAAGAAAATACGGATTTGGACTAATCCACGTCCTACGGGCGACGACATAAATTAGTCTCCGTATATAATCCACGGGAAACCACAAACAAAACAAACACCCATGACACGAAGTGAAATTCTAGAGAAGGAGAAAGTTGTTACCGCGATGCGGTAGCGTAATTAACTGTAGGGGCTCGCGCCTGCAGGGAAGAGCGTCCCCACAATCAAAAACCCCTCAAGCGAGGGGGAATCTGACGAAGTCTGCTACATCGGCCGCATCCGTCTAAACCTCCGATACACGGTGCCATAAATCAACTTGGCATCTTCGGAGAGGTGGACGGATAAAACCAAATAGCATCTGCCCCGAATCTCAGGCAAGACGCCCATGTCTTGGCCGCCATTCGGAGGGGAACAGCTGTCGTTAATTACTCCTCGCCTTTTGGAGAGAGAGAACCTCCGATTGACGGGTTAAACTGGTCATGCGAACTCAACGTGCAGTGTTGTGTTTTGAAAAGGGAGTTTTGGATATATCGGGGGTCCCGCAGAGTTTTTACGGGGGTCCCGCTACCCGGATAGCGGGCTGGTGGTCAAGGGGGCTAGCAGCCCCCTTGCGGGGTACGGGGCAGCGTCCCGGCCCAAATTTTTTTTGAGAGGGACAGTGTTGTAGAGTATGTATGTGTGTGTGTATATACATATATATAAAAAATAAAAAAAGGAAAGGGCATCCAAAGGATGCGTGGGAAAAGCGCCAGCGCTTTGGGCGCAAGGGCGTTAGCGCTTTAAGCGCTGGCGCGCCACGTGTCAGCACGTGGGCGCTCGGGCGCCAGCGCTTTAAGCGCTGCGCACCACGTGTCAACACGTGGGCGTCGGGCACTTAGCGCTTTGGGCGCTAGCGCTCTGAGCGCAAGAGGACTAGCGCTTTGAGCGCTGGCGCCCCACGTGTCAGCACGTGGGTGCTCGGGTGCGAGCGCTTTGGGCGCCAGCGCTCTGAGTGCAAGAGCGCTAGAGCCCCACGTGGGCGCTTGGACGCTAGCACTTCGGGTGCAAGGGCGCTAGCGCCCCACGTGTCTGCACGTGGGCGTTCGGGCGGCAAAAGGGACTTGGTCCCGCAATGGGAGTTGTACTCCCAGAAAGGAGCACTTATTATTTTGTGTGTGTGTGTGTGTCTATATATATATATATATATATATATATGAGGAGTTAAACTCCTAGGATATTTTGAAGCTGATGAAGGGGCTTCTCCCCTTGAGCCCTAGTTCTTCCCAAAAGTGGGGTTTCTGGAGATGGGTCTCCTTCTTCTTCCTCTGTTTGCCGGATCTTGAAAATCAAGAAATAGGAGATTTTAAAAATCTCTCCTTTCTGAGATCTGATGGCAGATCTGAGTTCCTCTTTATGGGTTTTATGGTGAAAAACTATTTAGTTTTGGAAAAGGAAAAGTAAAACTCTTGATTTAATTCAAAAGAAAAAAGAAAGTTTAGAACCTTCAGAAAGGGGAAAGAGGCACAAACTTTTGAGGGGAATAAAAAGCCTATCTTTTATTCATTATCATGTTGCCTTATTTAGGCTTACACATTTACATATAGCCCCTTGGGCTTTACAAAATGGCATTTTGCCCATCCCATGGTTCATGTGCCATTTCTTTTTGCACATAAACCATGGGCTTACAAAAAAATGGCTTTTTGCCCATTTTGCATGCATTCATGCATAAAAAATTACATAAAAATTATTTATTACATGATCTATATTTTGGCTTGGAGAGGGTCAGCCGCTTCATGTTTGGGCTCGACTTGGGCATGAGCCCACTTGGCTTAGGGTTGACTTTGACTTCGACTTGGTCAATCGGGGTGCAATTTTTGACTTCAACAAAGTGCCCCCCATCAATAAATACACACTACATATGTGAGTCGTGTGCATGAAATTGATGGATCTTCTTTCGCGTGGAGGCGACTTGCCTTAGTTCCCATCTTTTAGGATGCACTGCCCTTTTTACGATATGGACGGTCGACGTTTGATGCGTCTCCAAGATGGAGTGTCCGTGGTAGACTTTTCTCTGGCCCGGAGTGATCTGGTTCCTGCTTTGTAGGAAGCCTGCACTGCCATTTTTGCGACATGGACGGTCGACGCTCTGATCCAGAGCGATTTGGTTCCCGATTTGTGGGAAGCCTGCACTGCCCTTTTTGCGACATGGACGGTCGACGCTCTGATCCAGAGCGATTTGGTTCCCTGCTTTGTAGGAAGCTTGCACTGCCCTTTTTGCGACATGGACGGTCGACGCTTAAAGCGTCTCCGAGACGGAGTGTCCGTGGTAGACTTTTCTCTGGCCCGGAGTGATCTGGTTCCTGCTTTATAGGAAGCCTGCACTGCCATTTTTGCGATATGGACGGTCAACGCTCTGATCCGGAGCGATTTGGTTCCCGATTTGTGGGAAGCCTGCACCGCCCTTTTTGCAACATGGACGGTCGATGCTCTGATCCGGAGCGATTTGGTTCCCTGCTTTGTAGGAAGCCTGCACTGCCATTTTTGCGACATGGACGGTCGACGCTCTGATCCGGAGCAATTCGGTTCCCGATTTGTGGCTATTTATTTCGGCTATTTATTTTATTTTCACTCGCTGCTTTTTATTGCGAGTTGCCCAATCATTTCGGCTATTTTGCATGCATACATTTCTACTTGCTGATTTTGTTGCAAGTTGCCCCATCATTTCGGCTATTTCGTATGCATGTGTGGCTTGCTGTCTTTTCGCCGCAAGCTTGGGATTAGACACCGATGTCGGCATCAGCACCGCTACAACTAGGACATTGCCAGGAGCGAATCGTCATTTGCCTCTGTCGATGTTGAACAAAAGTGGCTTAGTAAACAGGGTTAGGATCCTGTCGACTAAGGCTTTTGACTTCATGAGCCGTAAAGGTCTCACAAAGGTATTTCTCCCTACAAGTCGTGAGGATCTCGTAGGTGTGTTTTCTCCTTAGGAATCATGGGGGATTCCTAAGTGCATGTTCCTCTGTAAGTCGTAAGGATCTTACAAAAAGGGTTTTCTCCTTATAAGTCGAGAGGACTTACAAGGGTTGTTCACCATATGGACATATCCCTAGGTCACGGGTGGGACTTTGCTGGGGAAATGCGCCCGTGGATTGTATACAAGGGTCAGTATTGAGCCACTTGTAGGGCAATATCGAAGGTTGTGGGGTTGCTTAAGAACAGGTTCAGGTCTCTGTAACTTAAGACTTTCAAATCTTATGAGCCGTGAGGGTCCCATAAGAGAATTCTCCTTACGAGTCGTGAGGATCTCGCAAGTGTAATTTATCCTTAAGAATCGTGAGGATCCCTAAGTGTGTTGCTCCCTTGTGAGTCGTAAGGATCTCACGCGGGTGGTTTCTCCTTGCAAGGTCGAGAGGACCCTGTAAGTGTCTTTTAACGAGGTTGCGCCCTTTCGGGTTTTCATAAACACTCGCCGGTAGTCTTGCTGTTTTTACTCACGGAGCCCTTTTGGGTTTTCATCCGTGCCCATTTTGCTTATGGACATACCGTCTTCTTCTTTTTTTTATTCTTTTTATTCTTTTTTCTAACGAGATTGCGCCCTTTCAGGTTTTCACAAGACTCACCGGTAGCCCTGCTGTTTTTACTCACGGAGCCCTTTCGGGTTTTCATCCGTGCCCATTTTGCTTATGGACATACCGTTTTTATTTATTTATTTTTTATTCTTTCTTTTTGTATCGGCTTTGGGATGTTGCAATCCACCGTAGTTTATCGACATCTCAGTCAACAGCCAGTTTTAGGACGTAGTGGTCCGTCATTAGTTTAAGGACGTTTTGGTCCGTTGTTGAAGAAGGCCGGCTACTACTTATAGAGTTTGGGCTTAGGAAGATAGCGAGCGGACATAGTCGTCGTCATCTATCATTGACCTAGGCTGTGACTCATAAAGCGTAGTATTTCTTTAGGAAGCGACCGTTTATTGGCCTGAAAGGCCTTTCACCGTGCATATCCATGAGTAGATAGGCTCCACCCTGGTAGACCTTGTCTATGATGTACGGGACTTCATAGTTCGGCTCGAATTTTCCCCGCTTGGCGCGATTGGGGATCACAGGTCTTTTGACTACTAGCACGAGTTCACCTTGGCGGAATGTCCTCGGCCTGATCAATCTTTCATATGAGCGCGTCATCTTTGCTTTATAAGCCTCCAGATTTTGTTGCGCTATGAGCTGGGTTTCATCAAGGGCATCAAGCTCCTCAAGCCGAAGGTGAGCATTTTCTTCGTCCGTCGGCTCGTAGTGGACTACCACTCGCAGAGAGGGTAATTCTATTTCGAGGGGGAGTACTGCTTCTGTACCGAATACCAACGCGTACGGTGTTGTGTTCGTGGCCGTCTTGAACGTACTTCGATACGCCCAGAGAGCTTCTTGCAATCTCTCGTGCCAGTCCTTCTTATTTCGGGACACCGTCTTCTTCACGATCTTCGTCAAGGTCTTATTGAAAGCCTCAGCTAGACCGTTAGCTCGGGGATTATAAACTGAGGAATATCTCCAGTCTATGTTGTGTTGTTGCGCGAAGCGGCTGATCTTGTGGCTTCTGTAGGCTGGCCCGTTATCGGAGATGATCCGTCGCGGAGTTCCAAACCGATAAATGACGTGCGTCTTGAAGAAATGGAGGATATTCTCCGTCTTCACTTCCCTCAGCGGTACTGCTTCTGCCCATTTGGAGAAGTAGTCAGTCATCGCCAAAATGAACCGATGTCCCCTGGACGATGCTGAATCGATGGGGCCGATTACGTCAGTTGCCCACATTTCGAACGGCCAGCTGGCCACTGTTAGATGTAGAGGATTTGGATGTTGATGGATAAAGTCTCCATGAATCTGGTATGAGTGGCATTGCTTCGTATATTCGAGGCAGTCCTAAATCATTGTGGGCCAATAGTAGCCCATCCGTTTAATCTTCAACTTCATCTTTGGGCCTGCTTGGTGAGAACCGCAGAGTCCGTCGTGAACTTCCTGAACGACTCTTTTGGCCTGTTCAGGTCCCAGACATCTCAACCACAGAGAATCAAATGACCTCTTGTACAGAGTATCATTGACGAAGGCGAAAGACAAAGCTCGTTTCATGGGCTGATATCTTGAGGACGCATCTTCAGGCGTTCGACGGGATTTGAAGTAATCTATAAAGACTTCTCTCCAATCCTCAGCCTTTTCCTGGTCTTTTATTTGCATAGCCATTTTCTCAGTCACTCTCTTTTCTTCGGATGATTCCGGAGATATTTCTGCTGGGGCAAGCACCCGACGGCTTTGTACCACGATTCTTACGTCATCGAGGTTCTCGTCGGCCAGTTCTTTAGCGAGCTTGGCTAACGCGTCTGCTTTGCTATTTTCCGCATGCGGTATGCTTTCCAGCGTATAGGAGGGGATTTGAGTCAGTAATTGCTGTACTCTCTCACCATACTTTTCCAGTTCGGGTTTGCACGTTTGGTAGTCGCCATTCACTTGACTAACGACCAGTTGGGAGTCTCCATATATGAGGAGGTTCTCAATTCCCATGTCGATGGCGATCTCGAGGCCTGCTATCAAAACTTCGTATTCGGCTTCATTGTTCGTCCTCGGCTTTGTTAAGGAGAAAGCAAAGCGCATTATCCCTCCTTGTGGAGTTACGAAGATGAGGCCTACCCCCGATTTGATTATAGGGGTGCTTTGTTTGCGCTTCTTCATGGAAGACGCTCCATCAAAATAGTGTTCCCATCGGGTATCACTACCGTCGATCGCATCAAACGCATGTTCTTCTGGCAGTTCGCAATTCAGAGGGGAATCGGCAGGTATCGGATGCTCAGCGAGGAAGTCGGCGATGGCCTGGCCTTTCACTGCCTTAAGAGGTTGATAAGTTATTGAAAACTCCATCAAGAGCAGGGCCCATTTAGCGAGCCAACCTGTCAGTACGGCCTTTGACATCAAATATTTGAGAGGGTCCACCTTCGATATGAGACGGACTTCATGCGCCAACGCTTAGTGCCTGGGCTTTGTTATCGCGAAGATCAATGCTAGGCAGTGTTTTTCGATGGGGGAGTAGTTGCTTTCTGCCCCCAGGAGAACTCAACTTAAGTAATAAAGAGCTCTTTCTTTCCCTTGGTCGTTCTCTTGTGCCCATAACGCGCCTAAGGAACCTTCGAGGGCGGTTGTATAAAGAATGAGAGGCTTTCCCTTGACCGGAGCAGCCAACACTAGCGGATTCTGCAGGTATTGCTTGATTTCGTCCAGCGTGTCTTGGCATTTTTGATCCCAGACGAACAGAGTTCCCTTCTTCATCAGGTGACTGTAAGGACGACACTTGCCAGAGAGATTGGCTATAAATCGCCAGATGTACGCGAGCTTCTCTTGGAGAGACTGCAATTGCTTGAGAGTCCTTGGCGGAGGCATTTCCATGATCACCTTGATCTTTGACGGATCTATCTCGATACCTCGGTGTCGGACGATGAATCCTAGGAATTTGCCCGAGGAAACTCCGAATGCGCACTTGAGAGGGTTCATCTTCAAGTTGTATTGTCGAAGGCGTTGAAATACGGTCTTCAGATGCTCTAAATGCTCCTCGTATGATTTGCTTTTTACCACGAGGTCATCGATATAGCATTCGACGATTTCATGTATAAGGTCATCGAAGATCTTCGTCATGGCCCTCTGATAGGTGGCACCGGCGTTTTTTAGACCGAAGGGCATCACTTTGTAGCAGAATATACCCAAAGGGGTCCGGAAAGCGGTGTGCTTCTGGTCTTCGGGATGCATCTTTATCTGATTATATCCTGATGAGCCGTCCATGAAGGAGAAAACCTCGTGAGTGGACGTGTTATCTATCATCAGCTCGGTGACTAGCACTGGGAAATCGTCTTTCGGGCAGGCTTTATTGAGATCCCGAAAGTCTACACATATGCGCACCGTCCCATTTTTCTTCATCACCGGGACGATGTTTGCGATCCAATTAGGATACTGAACTTCTTGGATGAAGCCAGAGTCGATTAATTTCTTGACCTCGGTGTTGATACTCATCTCAAGCTCGAGCCGCATTCTTCTCGGTGCTTGTTTGATTGGCTTGACGTCCGGGGATATCGCCAATTTATGCACAGCAATTTCTGGATCTAGTACTGGCATTTCGGAATAGTTCCATGCAAAGCAATTTTTATGCTGCATAAGCACGTCTTTTAATGAAGCCACCCTTCCTTCAGACAACAGCTCACTAACAAATGTCGGTCGTGGGTCGTTTGCCGTCCCTAACTCAATTTTCTTGAGGTTATCTGCAGTGGTGTGTATTCCATCTTCCAGCTCTTTCGGCGTTGGTAGGAATTCTGAGATCACCTCGTCATCGCTGTTTTCGAAGCACCTGGGAAGGTCATCCATATTCTCGGGCTCTTCTTTTGATATTGTTATCATATGACAAGTACGAGCTCGCTTCCAAGACCGATGTGGATCTGGTTCTGCTCTCGTGGCTTTGGGTTCATGCTTCTATGGCGGCGTTACCCTCCAGCTGTCAGATAGAACGAACTTGCCGAGCTGATACTGATCTTCGACCCAATTCTTGAAGGTGAAGCAATCTTCGAGAGGGTGTCCTATTACCCTGTGATAAGAGCAATAGTTCGGGTGTGAGACTTCGCCTGCTTGTTCGGGGTGCTTGGACTCCGGAAGCGTAATCATTTGGTGTTTTATAGCTAGATCAAGTATCTTCTTTGTCTTGTCTTGAGGAAAAGAGTATGCTCGACTCATCTTCTTCATAAGGGACAAATCCGGACCGCTCGATTCCCGACTGCGTGGCTTCTTGGTCCCGCTTTGTCGTTGCTGAATGCCTTTTCCGCTTTTTGACTTGTTTCTGCCTCTGCGTCGGGCCTTTTTTACAACAGGTTGACAGGGAGCGGCATTTTCGTCTTTCACAGCCTGTTGGATGAGGCGTTGCGTCCTGGCTTTCTCGTAGATGGCCATTTCGTGGTTGTGGTCGTCTCGAACTTTTTGACCAGCTTCCCTTATAAGCTTGTCCATTTGTTCTTCGAATGACGGACTGGGCATTTTTACGTCGGGGACTTTTTCTGGCTCAGGGTTAGCATCTTCCCATTGAGCATCCCCTTCTTCATTGAAGTCATGTACGACGTAGCAGTCGCGAAGTAGCTCTCGTTTCTTGGACCGAACGTATCCAAGCCCGATTGCTTCCATTCTCCCATTGGGCAATTTGCGCTGAGTTCCGGGAACGTTCCAGATCCTATCATAGAACTTAGCTTTTCGAGCGGTCTGTTTGAAGTGTATCCCTTGGCGCTTCAATAGACTTTTCAAGCCTTCTGTGTAATATCTAGGCAGACGGATGGGCTGAAGCCTGTCAATCGTAGGCTCCGCACCGTGCCAAATTTCTTTCTTCACTTTGGTTTCCCCGGAGCGGTAGAATAGGATCGCCTTTTCGCCTTCTCGTCTGGGAGGGACATAGAACGTCTGTAGCTCTTCTACACTGTAGGTATCAAGCGCGTCCAGTTCTTTATGATGTTTAAGTGAAACTATGGCGACTTGCAGACTTTGCTCTTCATCAGCGAATGTTTGTATTGAGGGCCGAGCCGAGAATGTAGCATGGACTTCATCTTCCGAGTCACTGCCAAAGATCAACATAGGAGCGGACGGTCCTGTCTTGTTGTGTTGGGGTGGACCTGAATAAACCATCGCTTCTTCCTCCTCGGTATCACTCCCGAAGACTGGAATGGTGGTGATAGCTTTGTTCTCCAGTTTGTGACATCTCTCTGTGTCCTTGAAATCCGGTAAGAAGTATTTTGCATCTTCATATTTGCGGACTTCGTTCACGGAGAATGGGTTCAACTCTCCTGTTACGGTATACCCGAGACCATCCTTAAAATATTTCATACACTGATGCTGTATAGAAGGGATGATGTTGTACTCGTGTAACCAGGGTCGGCCGAGCAAAGCATTATAGCATGTTTTGGCGTCTATGGCATGGAATTTAATGTCCGTGACGAGTAGCCCAAAGCGTAACGTCAGTATCACAGACCCGAGAGTCCGTGATGATTGAGAGTCGAACCCAGAGATGGTGATCTTATCCCGAGCGAGGTGCTGGACGCTCATGCAGATTTCCTTCAATACCCGTACATTGAGGAGATTGACGGAAGACCCATTGTCAACCGAGATTTTGCCTATCTTTATATCGTGGCAGTATCCTGAGACACAAAGGGGACGATTGTGTTCGCGCGTCCCAAGGAGAAGGTCTTCATCACCGAAAATGACATCGGCTGTGTGCAGTTCTTCCAGCTCGTCCTTCATGTTTTCTTCGGCGAGAAAAGCTTGGAATTGCTGTGGCTCTTATAGCGCTTTGATCAATGAATCTCTTGCTTCTTTTGATAGTAAGAGGGCATCAAGAATACTGAGTTGCGAGGGTAACTTCCTCAAGTGCGCCAGAACGTTGTAGTCCACCTTATTTTTCTTTGGCGGGTCCTTGGCGGTTAGCTCTTCCATGACTTGGTCATCTAAGGCGATATCCTCAGAGACCTTTTCTTTTCCCTTATCTTTTTTATTTGAGGGTCCGAGATTCTTTTCGGGTAGCGTACGATTACGCAGCCGGATATTTTCGCAGGCCTTCGGCTCTTCCTCTTTTCCCGAGGTGGATTCTTTAAAGAGAGGGCTCAGAGCCAGTTCCTTGTCAGAGTCGCTCCCGAATGTGAGAATTTGCGCTTCCCCGGTGTTAACCATGCGACAATCGCTGGTAGTTCTTCTAAGCTCCTCGGTCGTACTTTTCCGCTCCCGACGAGTTTTGCGCTTCTCCCGCTTAAAATGTTGCCGGTGAACAACATACCCCTGCCACCATCTATTGAAAGCTTTGCACTCTTCGGTAGGATACAAAATTTTTCGATGATATAAGCAGTAGGAAGGGTGCATTTCTGCTTTGCCGGCAATGTTTCCTTCAGAGGGTGGTAGCTTCATCCTCATTGATATGGCTTTAGCAAACCTTTTTCTCGTCTTGAATTTGTTTTTATCCGCGACGGATGTCTTTTGATTTGACGGGAGTGTCTCAACTCTTTCGTCTAGTCGCCGACGCTTGGCCCTTTCAAATATGACCGTCTCGCGTTCCCGATCAGCTTTACTTTTCAAAAGAGCTTCGTTGAGGAATGCATCAATTGTTTCATCTGATGGCCCTAGAAGTTCCGGTTTAGGATCTGCCCCCAGCTTCTCAATGCAAGGAGTTTTCTCATCGTCTGTAAACGAGTGGGAGATCATATGACAACTTGCTACGTAACTCTTAGATTCATCCGACGAGCTTTCTCCATCATCTTCCTCCTGAAAGACGTGGCTGAGGAACTCTTGGAGCGTGATGGGAGTCCGTGCCTTCTGATTATACTCCTCTAGCGCGTCAATCTGTTTCTGTAAGTCCGTGCGCTTGTCGCTAGGCTTCACGGGCTTTTTGGATCTCTTGTTCTTCTTCTTTGAAGATTTCGCCGGCTGGGTGTGAGTGCTTGGGCCATCACCATCGATCTTTGGAGTTGGGTGCGGCTTCAGCATCCCGTTGATGATCTGGGGTTCTAGCGGGTTCTTCCACCTGATCGCCGGGCATGTCTGGAGATCATTCAGCATCCTTTTGGTTTTGGCAGATAGCACAACTTCCCACAGAGCTTCTTCAACAAGGGAGCACGTTGCCCCCGGCATATTCACCTTTTTAGGGGTATGAGGTTGCGGCGGTTTCACCTTCCATTTTTCGGGCAACGCGAACTTGCCTTGTTGGTATTGGTCTTCAATCCAGTTTTTGAAGACGTAGCAATCTTCGATCGGATGACCCAATACTCGGTGGTAGGGGCAGTAATTGGGATCATTGACGTCGTTTGGCTGCAACGGACGTTTTGAATCCGGCAGATTGATGGGTCTGTTGTGCACTGCCAGCTCGAACAGTCTTCTTGTTTTATCTTGAGGAAATGAGTAAGGACGTCCTAGCCTCTCCTCGAGGGATGGGCATGGATGCATATTGTTTTGACGGACAACCGGCTTCAAGTTGCTCGGCTGTTGTTGAGCATTGGCCACGACGATCGCTTTTCCTTTCCCCTTCTCATTTCGAGAGTCCGGCTTTGGAGGAGACGGTCTATGGCCCATCTGGTCCATTTGGGCTAATTTGTCAATCAAGGCCTGGAACGTGGTTGGTTTAAAGAACATCATGAACTGTGAAATAGTTGCATGAGGATCTAAGGTGCCCACGAACATGCCCACCGCTGGCGCTTCTTCGATGCGTTGTTCGCATTTTGACTACAAATTCCGCCATCGGATTGCATATTGAACCCAAGTTTCGCCCGGCTTTACTCTTGCATTGATCAAAGCTGTTATTGGAGTATGCTCACGGGCGCTTGCGAAACGCTGGGTAAACAACAACTCCATTTCAACGAAAGTTTTGACGGAGTCGTTCGGATGCTCGGAGTACCACTCAAACGCCGTCTCCAACAAGCTGCCGATGAATTGGCGAAGCAGGAGCTTATCATCGCCGCCGGTGTTGCCACAAATAGCCCTGAACTGGGCAACATATTGATGGGGATTGCCAGTCCCCTTGTAGACATGGAATTTTGGGATCGTGTAGCTTGGCGGGTATTTGATCTGATCATACCAGCTCGGATATGGTCGCCCCGTTTTGACAACTTGACCGGCTGCCTCAGTTGCCTGGTGAACTCGTATTTGTTGAGCAATATAGTCATTCAGGGCAGCTTTGGAAATTGTCTCCTCCTTGGCTGTTGAAAGAGCCGACGGTGGATTTGACGTTTCTCCTCTATCATCTTCAAGGATAATCGGAGGATCTTCGGCTGGGGGATCCGGCTGGATCATCATCCCGACCATGTCTTGAAATAGGAGAGTCATCTGCTTTATATTGGCCGCCTGCTCTGCAGCCTCCTTGTCCTTCTTTTCAAGCATTCTACGAAGGAACTCAGTATCAGTTTCGTGTTCGCGACGCTGCTCCGATGACGCATCCGGGCTTTTTTTTGGTCCGGTGAGCGCGGCCATTGCAGTCAGCATCTCCTGGAGCTTCTGCTGCTGCTGCTCCTGGGCTCTTGTGATGGATTGGGTGAGTGTTCGGTGGCCCGTTGAAGCGCGGCTATCCTCCTTCCCAGATGCCATGTAAACGGTATGGACGACCATGCCCCCAGACTTAGGGCGTTTGGGCTCAGTGTTTTTGGCTTTTGTCGCCGGCACAGGGATCTTCTCCGGCCTTCTTTTCTCAGGAGCGGTCGAAGTTGAGGGAGCCGTCGAGGTGGGCACCCATACAGCTTTTCGTGGCTTAGTAGGATGGCTGACTTTCTGTTGGACCTTCAGTTTCTTGTGCCGACGGGAGAAATTTGGATCGATCACCGAGTCTCGGGCCTGCCGCCAGACTTTATAGATTTTGGAGGATAGCCGTTGAGGGGATTGGCGCTGTTCTGGCTTTGCTTCTACAGCCTTTTCCAGCGGAGAGGGAGACCTCTTCAGTACAGCGGTAGGAGAATTCCTACGCACTTTATTTAGCAGTTCAAAGCTGTTCCCAGTCGGAATAGCAGCATTAACTTCCGTCGTCGGGGCTGGTAGGCTTAATCCAGAAGGGGAATTACCTCCGGACTTCCTCACTCGGCGCCAGTGGCGACATCGAGCATGTCGAGTTGTGGGAATTGGCTCGGGGACGGGGACGGCCTTGTCTTGCCCCTGTTCAGGTGAGGGGCTGTAGTCGGTGTCAGCCTATTAAAAACTGATGTCTTCTGAGCAGCCGGAGCGGGAGTAGGAGTTGGGACGGTCAGTCTTGCGAAGACCGACCTCTTAGCAGAAGAAGCTGCCTTGATGACTTCAGGAGCAGGTTTGGCTACTCTCTTTTGAATAACCTTCTTAGGGACCTCAAGCTTCATCATGGGCCCGCAAGAGTTTTGGCCTAGTCTGGAGAAGACCGAGGCATTGGTGTTGGGCGACCCGTTGAGAGGGGCCGCAGCAGCTGTAAGTCGATCGAAGACCGACTTCTTAGGAGCTTCTGGTACGGGCACCGGGGCAGTGAAGCTCATTGGTGGGAGCATGGTCCCAAAGAATAGTCCGGTAGTGGTTTGAGTTACCTGCCCCATTGGCATCTTGAAAAGGGAGGCCGCTTGGGGCCCGTAAGTCACTCCTCCAGTAAGGACGGAGTGAGAGTTAATACCGTTAGTGTAGTTTGAAGCCATTGATCTTCTGCTTTTTCTGCACGGAGCAAGACACCCAATCTTATTACCTTGAATCCACAGGCAACCATAACAAACTGCGATTCGTTCGCGAACACGACACACGAAGTGTGGAGTGGAAAGAGGAAAAGGTCCCACCGGGCGTGCCAGAATCTGTTCCCCTCCGAAAGACGGCGTGAAGACTGGGCGTCTTGGCACTGAGATTTGGGGCAGATGCTAATAGGTGCTATCCGTCCACCTCTCCGAAGATGCCAAGTTGATTTATGGCACCGTGTATCGAAGGTTTAAACGGATGCGTCCGATATAGCAGACTTCGTCAGATTCCCCCTCGTTCGAGGGGTTTTTGATTGTGGAGATGCTCTTCTGTGCAGGCGCAAGCCCCTGCAGTTAATTACGCTACCGCATCGCGGTAGCAACTTTCTCCTTCTCCAGATGGTCACTTCGTGTCGTGGGTGTTTGTTTTGTTTGTGGTTGCCCGTGGGTTGTATACGGAGACTAATTTATGTTATCGCCCGTACGACGTGGATTAGTCCAAATCCGTATTTTCTTAGATTTGGGTTTGGGGTTTTGGTTTAAGGATACGTTAGCCATATTTGAGGCTAAGATCAACTTAAACGTTAGTTAAGGATACATTAGTCTAATTTGAGACTAAGATCAACTTAACGGGGTCGTTTAGATCCAACAAGAGAGTATTTGGACTCTATTGTTTAGTTTAGGGATATTTCAGTCGATTGCCAGTTTAAGGACATGGTGGTCCAACATTCCCATTTTGGGGACGAATATCAGTTTAAGGACATTTCGGTCCAACATTCCTATTTTAGGGACGAATATCAGTTTAAGGACATTTCGGTCCAACATTCCCATTTTAGGGACGAATATTAGTTTAAGGACATTTCGGTCCATGAGTTTAAGGACCCCACAGTCCGTAGCAATGTATGGTTGTCAGGACCCGTCACCTCTCTGACGACGTTGAAGGATTACAACGACAAATATCAGAGGAGTTCGGAGATGTACCCTTGAACCGGGTGTAATTTGATTTGGGAGAGCAGTTGTACTTATTTCAATTTAAATTGAGGACTTATGGCCAGAATTGGGCTAAGTCCATTTGAAAATGTTCAACATTTTATTTATATTTGGCCTGTTAGACCTTTGTTTGGGCTCTGCCCTTTTTAAACAATGCATAGCATTTGTTTTGGTCTGTTAGACCTTTTAATTGGGCTCTGCCCCTTTTTAATAATGCAGACATTTAATAATCTGACAGTGCGCCATGTGGCCTGTCAGGCGCTTTGCGCCAATTGAGGATCGCAAGACGCCAACGCATGTGGAGGTGACACGTGTCACGCTCTGGTGAGAGCAAGTCTGTTAGCGCAGTGCGCTGCGCCAGTGCGCTGCGCCAGTGCGCTGCTGACACGTGGTGCGCTCTGGTGAGCGCAAGTCTATTAGCGCAGTGCGCTGCGCCAGTGCGCTGCTGACACGTGGCGCGCTCTGGTGAGGTGCGCCAATCCAAGAGCGCAGCGCTCTGTTTTTAGGAGCGCAAGGCCCAGATTGACACGTGGCGCTCTCTGGTGACTTGCGCCAGTCCAGAGAGCGCAACAGTGCAAATTAAGAGTGCAGAGCACTGTTCAATAGCGCAGAGCGCATCTTGATCAAATTTAGATCAAAGAAAAGAATCTTTTAGTTCTAAAGAGGTTCTACCTCAAGTTTTCAAGAACCAATGGTTCATCAAAAGGCTGTGCCTTTATATAGATCAAAAGATCTAACAATGAAGTAAATTACTTCTTTTTATCTTTTATAATTGGATCTTTTTTTATCTTTTTCTTTTTTATAATGAAGATCTTGATCTTGTTCTTAGATCTTTGATATTTTTTTAGAAGAAATTCTTCTTTTTTCAAAGGTTTACCTTTTTTTCTCTTTGAGTTTTTCTCAAAGTTTTTAGAGGATCTCTCTGTATATCTGGGACTTGGAGTCTAGGGGCCTTTATATAGGGCCAATTAGTTTGTTAGGTTAGTTACAGAGATCTTTCTCTGATTAATCTGGGGATATTTCCCCACCGTTGGATCTTTGATCCTAATGCCTCTGTTTTACAGAAGACAATCTTCTTGTTTTGGAAAGATCTTTCTAGAATTTTAATTCTGATTAAATAATTCATTATTTAAGTTTTAGTGCTGGCACAGTTGGCGCAAGTGCACCTGCGCTTGACACGTGTCGCGCAGCGCAGAGCGCAGCGCAACTGCGCAGACACGTGTCGCACAGCGCAGAGCGCAAGCTATCTGAAGCGTTGCTTTCTTTATTTAAAATTTGAATTTTAAAACAGAGCCTTGCTCTGATTGGGGTGCGCTGCCTTGGGCGCAGCGCCCCTTGCGCTGGCGTGTCTGTTTTTGACACGTGGCGCTCTGCGCGCAGCGCAAGGGATCTGAAGCGTTGCTTCAATTTTTGAAATTCAAACAAAGCTTTGCTCTGATTGGGGGAAACAACAACCAAAGTATAACCGGTCGTAGTATAGGAATTTCACTTCCTACTCTGTGTATGCCATCCAAATACCAGAACATCACACCCTACTACCTTCTTAACAGATCCATCCCTTATTCTGATGAAATCAAACCTATGACTGTCACATCAGAAATAGATGATCTATCTCCGCTATATCTGCTTTAGTACATAAATAGACATAAGCTACTTGTCCACTATACTTCCGCTGCTCCCACTGACTACGACAACCCTCTGGTAGAGTCATATACATGTACACTTCTAAAGCTAGTTTAGAACGACGCTATACTCATCCTCCTGCCAGGTCTCACAGTCTGGAACAACAGCAATGGCAAGTCTGGGTAAACAAGAACCTCCCTGTCACCATCCTTGAGGCTACCGGAGTACCTCTCGGGTGCCTGAGGTTACCCACCATATCTGCGGAGTGGCCAATAGAATGTCAATCCAGATTGAATGTTTAGGTCCTATTAAATTTTCAGTAATCGTTTACGGTTCTGCAATCACTTCCAGTTCCAACATACTCCCACTACTGTTTTTTGAAAAAAATCCATTTTACTAAAACTGTGGCGAGTCAAGAACAATATCATTATTGATCTTCCAGATGGTAGAAAGTCAACCCTCGTCATAGCCCGGGTCAACCCACAAACAGCCATTACAAAAACGTGCCTTGAGTTATCCAGCGTCTGGTTTTAAGCATAAGCCGGACAACTCTCCGTACCTTAACAATGTTAAGATATGAACTATTCTATATACAATATAGAAATAGAGGCACTGATTTAATTGGAACCAGATTCAAATCATACAGCTATCTCCAGTGCGTGTCAACTAAATGAAGAGAGGCCGATCAGTATTACTCAACTTAGGAATACATCCAGATATGAGTAACTTGAAAGAGAAGTAAGTTCTCATAATCATTACTATCAACTGAATACCATACACAAGTATCTATATCTTCGATCACCTTGAAGAATCCTGATACTTACAATACCTGGTTCTCTATTTTATTCTTATACCTATAACTTCTCAAAATTTAGATCTTGTATTTCTATGAAACACATGTCTAAGAACTAGAGAAATCACAAGTAAACAGAATATAGTACGAGTACCAACCCCTCTATCCTAATGGACGCTGGACAACATACAATACTCTGTATAAGTCCCATGAGTCTAATAACTCATTCCCTGTGTGTCGTAGGTTGAAAACTGTATTTATAGTTAAGAAGAATTACACCGCTGTTTAATGCTCCTTATCTAACCATCCACTGATATAGGTAAATGTCATAAACATAATTTCAAAAAGTTATATCTCACTTTATAAAAATAAACATACAGATATATCAATTTGAAATTGGTGCATTACAACGGATATTCAAAACCAAATATTTGCCGTCCGGCAAACAACCCAGGTGATTTCCTCAAATATCACCAATTACAACGAATCCCGATATAATAAGGATGATCACCCAATTCTCAATAACTTACTCCCACTCATCATCTGTAAAACCATACAGATGTGAGAATCAAACCAGGTAAATACATACCCTGGAGCAAAGACTAATTGGGAAATCAGTTTTCTTTTAACAGTACACAGTGAAACTGAAACATGTAAATGTTTCGGAGGGGTATCCGGGTATTCTTAGTAATGCCTCTTCCATTATCAGATTCACAACTGTAACCGTATATTTCTTTGCCATCTCTCCAAATCCCTTTATATGTCTTTAGTCATTACCTTCTGTACACCCCTTTAGGCTAAATGGTTTTCTTCCCTCCCTACCGTTCGGCACCAGCCTATGGTTTGGAAGAAAACTATCCAATAAGCATAATGGGTGTACTCTCCTAATCCTAAGAGTACTCGTAACCTGAGAGAAGGTGAAGATAAAAGACAACTGAATAAAACCTTATTCCTATTTCTCCTGAACCAGAATCCATCCCCGAACTGGAATAAGTCCCTTCGAGTTCGTATATAATCATACGATGGAGTATCCAAATAAACTGTGAATCTTCGTAGTGATACGGGGTGTTCCGGAGAAATACAAAGGTGAAGTAGGAGTGGCGATGAAATACTTGGTTTGGTCGTGAATAGCAGTCGCAATTTACTTTGCCCTCTTACTAATCCCTTTATTTGTCTTTACTTAATACCTTCTGTACACCTTTTAGGCTAAATAGTTTTCTTCATGCCCTACCTTTCGGCACCTGTCTATGGTTTGGATGAAGACTATCCAATTAGCGTAATAGGTGTACCGTCCTAATCCAAGGAGTACTCGCAACCTTAGAGAAGGTAAAAGGAAAAGACAACAGAATAGTCCTATTCATTTTCTCCAGAACCAAAAATCATCCTCGAATCTGGAACAAGTTCCTTCGAGTTCGTATATAACCATACGATGGTTTTATCCAATGGAAGTGGATGTTCATAGTAATACGGGGTGTTCTGGAGAAAAGGGTAAAAGTAGGAGTGACAATGAGGTATGCAACTCTGACAATCCAAAAGCCAATGTTTTAAGAAGATTCAGTTAACTTGGTCACTGAGTCATAGTCAAGGATCGGGTCATGGTCGCTGCCAAAGAGAGTGAGAAAAGAAACACTCTGCGTACACTCTAACCTATATCAGAATGGTTATCAATTTATCTAATCAGGAAACCCCCTACTGTATCGTCAAATTTTCCTCCAAACCTGAAAGAAGAATTAGTCGGGATCACTCGAGGAGTAAACCAATTCATCAGTGGGAATCGGAATCCAATTATCATCGCATGATAACGTGATGGAATCCACTCACGTTATCACACTCCAGAAGGTATGCGCATATCTGACAAGTTTCAGTTTCTTTAGAAACTCCCGATATGATTTTTACCCCATGCTCTTATGACCTTGACGAAGGCCAACATATCATAAGTCACATGTCAAGTTCTACCCATCATTATCCAGGTTAATTTGAACCCACCCGTACATACCCTTGACAAAGGCCAAAATAGTAGTACGACTGTCCCAAACCAACGCATTTATCTATGCAACAGAAAAGTAACAAATATCTACCATACACTATGCCTTGACGAAGGCCAACATACATAGCATGAATACTAAGTGCTGCCTTTCTGAAATGACGGAGGGCTACTAATGGTTTTTGGCGAAAAACCTTTAACTTAATGAACTTGATATCGTTGAAGGAACCGGATAGCTTTTTATAAAAATATAATGGCGAAAACCTTTGCTAAAGAGGTCACTCCCGGTGAAGGAATCTCGGCTCTTTCCCCGTAGAATGAGGTGCAGGATATTCCAACTGAATACCGCGATGCAAAGCAAAAAGTAATCGACTATAGTGAAGTTATTACCCTGACGCAAACTTCTGTCCAAGGGGTCACTCCCGGTGAAGGGATCTCGGCCCTTGCCTCGTCGACTGAGGTGTTGGATATTCATAATCGAATATCACTGTGCAAAACAAAAGAAAACATCCTTGCAATAACAGATTTTTTTTAAAAAATGTTCCAACAACATCAAACAGGTTTGTTTAGCTTGCATTGATCCGAATCAATACAGTCCCATCAATTAATCACACCACAAAAGAACAAAAATATGATGTACGTATATGCCATCCGCATTCGCCACTGGGTCCCGTCATCACCCGTTAAGTTACTTAACTAACGACAGAGCGGGGACTGGACTAGCGCGTGTGCAAAACATATACAACATCTACTAGTATATATATCAATATATAATAATCGCTCGAGGCGTGATAAAATGCAACATCACAGAAATGTAATAAGCATCACAGAACAATACAGATTATATGGGATCCCCGGGTTTCCTTTAAGCCGCAACTGAAACCCGACATTCCCCTGGTCGTGTGGATATCCTGTGCAATGAAATCTTAGACCCCTACCGGTGCGGCAAGTTACCCGCCAAAACCTGAAGCGAGGCAGCCCCCTACAGCAAAGTGAATGGACCACCCAGCACTTCATGGAATCCGATAACTTGAGCACCCTCCTTGGGTCAACCGATACCCCCTACGAGTGCGGCGAATAGCCCGCCAATTCTAGAGTGAAGCCCTCTCCGTCTCAAAGCCATGAGATGCGGGTCCGTTGCCCTCTAGAACCCGGCTACCCATGCACCCCACCACGGGTAATCCTAGTACAGAAAAAAATATATACAACGGGTACATCGACCTCAGCCCGGTCGTGCCCCAAAAGAATAATATACAAACAAGCAGGGACGGCAGTCCACATGTCGGACGCTCTCCCCGCAATATCAAATGTACAAATTGTTGGAGATGGTGCCCTCAAAGTCAATTATTGGATCGCAGGTACGTGATTGCAATGATTGAGGCAGGACCTATACCGATTTGACAGTCTTGCTCGAGATGATAGTATGCTATCTGGTTTGTCTTTATCATCGTTTACATGCTTTAGTTCGCTATTGCATGTTGATAGAGCCCATAGGATTCTTGCTTGACTTCCAGCAGTATGATGGCGATCATATACGTGGGAGCTGGGATCTGTAAGCACATCCTTAAAGTGTCCCTAGTCGTGGGAGTTTCGAGACAGGGCATCGATACTCCAGAGTAGACTAGTGTATACAGTCGAGACCCTGACGAGGGGCGGTGGCCGGTCTCATAAGCCACTGGTGTCAGTTGGATCACCTAAGATGTATACAGGTGCTCATTAGGTTATGAGTACACCGGACATGACTCGTCGGGAACATGCTAGTTGGTATTATACATATCGTCAGATAGCAGTTCCCTGGTGACATGTATACAGGTTGGTTTGTCGACCTGAGATCGTCATTTGTCTCGTGTGAGTTCCCACTGTGCTTTGATTTCTACCCTACCACGGCTCAAAGGAGTCGTGCAAACAGGTCTGTTTTGGGTACAGTCCTGAGCCACATGGAGGCAGTGAGCGGATCGTCGGGGATTCGTCTCTCCCGGTATTGGGGGTTGATGTCGCACAGTGCACGGGTGGCCATCACTAGAAATCCTCGGCCGAGGTAGTAGAGAATTACTGATTTGGATCAGTAGTTTCTCAGGTGGTGATGGGCTTCATACCGACACGAATTATCGCGTTATTAGGGGTCTGACTTTATCCACCCCCCTAAACTCGATATGCGATACTCTTTAGACAAACGGACCAGACTGTATATACATTGTCACTGTTAAGCTCAGTAGGGTTTATGGATAAGTTCGCTCGTCAGCTTCCCTTCCAATCAATACATAGGCAGATGTTACGTACAGCTTGTATCTCTGACGTGCTAGTGGTTATACCCAGTGCCAGTGTGTTGATGAGTCATTAGAGTCCCCCATAGACACTTTCCCAAGTTCGGGCAAAACGTTGTTGAGGCCGTATGGTTTTATGGTAAGGTTCGGAAAATGCACGTGCGTTTTCGCACGTGTCATTTTTCGGGCAGATAATACTGGTCGGCTTTGGTTTAAGCCGGATCCGAGTATTATACTATGTAGATATAATATCTTTGTCTCAGTTGCATTTGTATTCGGTTGTAATACAAATATGGGTATGTTTATACTGATACGGGGTTATCCTGAAATCCGTTTCGGGATCGCTTTTGGAAGTTGCCAGTTTCCAGTTTTCTATCGCCCGTCTTTAATATTCGGTTAAAGACGGATTTATCTTTTCTTGAGATGAGTGTGGAAGTTTCTAGAGGCTTCTAGAAGGTGGTGACTAGGTTCATGAATCTTTATGACTCATTACTTGCATTAATGAGTTAATGAGGTGTTTTAAATGAGTCATCAATTGCATTAATGTGTTTTTGTTTGCATGGCGGATATTTTGTGTTATGATAAGTATCCTTGCTTATGGTCACCCTCATTCCTTGCTCCTACACTCACCCCCTCCACCATATATATAGCCGGCCCCTCCCCTCCTCTCTACTCAAACTCTCACTAGGGAAAAGATTATGATAGATTTGTCTATGGAAATTTCATATAGCTCAAATTCTTATCACCCGATTCCAAAAAGGCAACTTCATTAACCGTTCGTCCATAGCTTTGGACGTAACGAGACAAAGTATTCTACTCATTCTCTACATCAATCTTGGTCATCTCTTTTAGCAAACTTGATGATCGAGTTGCCTCGGTTCAGAGGCGGGAGCCCGTTTAAAGATCCGTCGACATGGTGCCACCTGGACGAGAAGACTGGAGATTCAAGAGATCGGAGCAGCCGCAACAAAGCGTGGGATGATGATTGAAGACCGAAGGACTCGGATCGTTCGGTATAACATTTCTACCCACTTTGTAGTTTGTTAGTTTAGCTTTAATGGAAGATCCGGGTTATAGTACGCGATAGCGCCAGTTGTAAAAAGTTTTTGTTCCGCATTTTGGCGTCTGTTAGACAGCCGGGGCGCTACCGTGGACTTACACAAATATAACCAAACTGTACTACCATTGCATCCAGGCTATTCACCACGACAAATCCGCAACATCACAGCACAACACAGAACATCAACGTGAATGTCACGTTCGCAAATCCGTCTAAAAGAACTATAGCAATTAGACAAGATCTACCACTCGAATGACATTCACGGTCACAGATATAAAGTAAGCACTGTGAACTAACATATTTAAAATATTCGATCGACAAAATTTCCCGAAGTGGGCCCCAAGAACAAACGCTGCACTCAAAATAATCTAGGCTAAAACTAAAAATACCAGAAACCCCAATTCCAAGTCAGAGACCACAATAGAAAAATTGGTGCACTGAAGCTACAGTAGTGCGGCGGAACCGCGGCCAAAACGTGGGTACAGCCGCGGTTCCGCGTTGCTACAGTGAGATCAGTGTACAAAATTTCTGCAGTGGTCTTAGAAAAACCTGCTTGATTTTCTGCAATACTCAAAATAATTTTTTGACGACAAAAAAATTCGACAGAAACTTGACTTTTGAAATTGCGGTTTTGGAAATTTTAATCGATCAATATTTTAAACACGTTAGAACAAGCCAGTAAAGGTTAATGGCGTGGCTCTGATACCATGTAAGTCTACGGTAGCACCCCGGCCGTCGATCCGAGGCCAAAATGCGGAAACGAAAAACTTTTTCTTAACTTGAAACCGGCGCTATCGCAGACTTTAATCCCGGATCGAACCATTAACCTATAACTAGCTAACTAGAAAAAGGTTAGAGTGGCTATACCGATAGATCCGTGTCCTTCGGTCTTTGGCCACCATCCCAAGCTCCTCGCGGCATCTACGATCTCCGGTCTCCTCGTCGGAAAGGGCACCACATCTAGAAGTCTTTTTACGAGCTCCCACCTCAGAATTGAGGCAACTCGATCACGAAGTTTGCTAGTCGACGTGTCCAAGATTGTAGTAGAGTAAGTGTAGAATGCTTTGTCTCGAGGGTTAATCGAAGTTGCCTTTCTGATGGAGATGAAAATGAGCAATGAAAATGGAGCTTAGGAATTTTGTAGTAATCAAATGAGATCAAAATTCCCACCTCCAAAATGAATGAATGGCTGCCCAAAAAATGTCTCGGCCAAAATACATGAGGAAATGGTGGTGGTGGTGAGCATAAGAAAAGAATGGGGTGATCATAAGGAAAAAGAGTCACAACAATGTCTTTCACAATAAATGCAAGCAATGATGCACAATTGTGTCAACCTCAATCTAGAAACCTCAAGAAAGCGTTTGGAAATTCTGGAGGCCCAGACACCACGCAAAACACCCTCCCTTTTATAAAATGCACCTTTGCAAATAAAACCCTCCAAGCAAAAATCAGCCATAAAAGAGAAGGATGGAAAAATGGTCAAAAGGAATGCAAACTGGCAACTTCAAAAGGCGATCCCGTAATAAAATTACAGGGTAACTCCGTAACTGTATATACATACCCGCATTTGTATTCCGGCCGAATACAAATGCAATGAGACAAAATCTACACGGTGTAATACTAGGATCCGACTTAAACCAAAGCCCGCTAGTATTATCCGTCCGAACCATGACACATGCACAAGTGCACGCGTATATTCGAACACTGCCATAAATCCATACGGCCTCTACAACGTTTCGCCCGAAAGTTGAGAAACTGTCTGCGGGGGACTCTAAAGACTCGTCAATATTTTGGCTGTAGATTTAACCACTAGCACGTCAGTGGTACTAGCCATACGTAACGGGCTACCAGGTATTGACCAAAAGGGAGGTCGATGAGCGAACTCATCCTGACACCCTACTGAGCCTGTCAGTGACAATATCCGTACAATCCGATCCGTTTGTCTATGAGCATCGCATGTCGGGCCTAGGGGGTTGGTAAAATTTAGACCCCTAAAAGCGGTACAAGTCGTGTCGGAGTGTAGCCCAGAACACCCTGAGATACTACTGGAATACCTACCAGTAAATCTCCTGCCTTGGCCGAGGACTTCGTGTAATGGCTCTCCTAGACACAGTGCGATCTCACCCCCAATACCGGGAGAGACGAAACCCCTGCCGATCCGCTCACTGCCTCCATGTGGCTCGGGACTGTACCCAACTAAAACCTGTTTGCACGACTCCTTTGAGCCGTGGTAGGGTAGTAATCAAAGCACAGTGGGAACTCACACGAGACAAATTACGATCTCAGGTCGATGAACTAACCGTACACATGTCACCAGGGAACTGCTATCTGACGTCGGGTATAATACCAACTGGCATGTTCCCGGCGAGTCCTGTCCGGTGTACTCAGAACCCAATGAGCACCTGTATACATCTTAGGTGAACCAACTGACACCAATGGCTTGTGAGACTAGCCACCGTCCCTCGTCGGGGTCTCGACTGTATACACTAGTCTACTAATGGAGTATCGATACCCAGTCTCGAAACTCCCACGACTAGGGACCACTCTAAGGATGTGCTTATAAACCCCAGCTCCTATGTATATGATCGCCATCATACTGCTGGCCGTCAAGCAAGAATCCTATGGGCTCTATCAACGTGCAATAGTGACCTGTAATGTCACCTAAACTATGTACACGGTGATAAAGATAAACCAGATAGCATACTATTATCTTGAGTAAGACTGTCCTACCGGTATAGGTCATCCCTCAATCATTGCAATCACGTGCCTGTGATCCAATAATTGACTCTGAGGGCACGGATCGACTAGACGAGAGGCGGCAATACTATAATGAGAAAATAAAGCGCCCTTATTCGTTTCCCCGGGACAAAACGAGGAGATTGTTTGAGCTAGCTGTGCACAACAGGCTCATTAATTTGCCGAATCCAAAACGCCCATTGCAACCCGGTGAGGCTAATAGTCCTAATTATTGCCCCTACCATCAAGCGGTAAGCCATCCAATTGAAGATTTCTTCGTTTTTAAAGGCTGGATCGAAGACCAATACCAACAGGGTAAGTTCGCACTGTCCGAGAATTGGAAAGTAAGCCCGCCGCAGCCACACGCTCTCAAAAAGACGGACACGCCGGGGGTATCATGCTCTTTTTTAGAAGAAGCCCCATGGGAGGTCGTTAAAAGAATGCTGAAGGATCTCCAAACGTGCCCTGCGATTAAATGGAAAAATCCACTCGAACCCGAGATCATCGAGGGAGTGCTGAAACCGCGCTCAACTCTAAAAATTGGTGGTGATAGTCAAAGCGCTCACACCCAGCCGTCAATGTCTTCAAAGAAGAAGAAGAAGGCCAAAAAGCCCGTGAAGCTTAATGACGAGCGCACGGACTTGCAAAAACATATCGACACGCTGGAAGAATATAACCAGAAGGCGCGAACTCCAGTCACAGTCCAAGAATTTCTCAGCCACGTCCTTGAGGACAGAGATGATGACAATGGAGAAGACTCGTCGGATGTGCCTGAAGATTATGTGGCAAGTTGCCATGTGATCTCTCACTCGTCGATAAATGATGAAGAAGCTCCTTACGCAAAGAAACTGGGGGCAGATCCTGAGCCAGGACTTTTAGGACCATCAGACGAAATGATTGATGCATTCCTGAACGAAGCTTTTCTTAAAAGCAAAGCTAATCGAGAGCGCGAGATGGCCATATTTGAAAAGGCCAAACGCCAGCGACTGGACGAAAGGGTCGAAACACTCCTACCAGATCAAAGTACATCCGCCGCAAATAAAAGCAGGTTCAAGACGAGGAAAAGGTTCGCCAAAGCCATATTGATGGGAATGAAACTGCCACCCTCCGAAGGAAACACTCCTGATGAAGTGGATGTACATCCTAGCTACTGCTTATATCATCGAAAGATTGCGTACCCCACCGAAGAGTGCAACGCTTTTAAAAATTGGTGGCAGGGATATGTTGCTCACCGACAACATTTCAAGCGGATGAAACGCAAAACTCGTCAGGAGCAAAGAAATATGACCGAGGAGCGCAAAAGAACGACCGACAACTGTCACATGGTCGACGCTGGGGGATCACAAGTTCTCACCTTTAGGAGCGATTCTGATGAAGAAATAGCCCTTGGCCCTCTCTTCAAAGAACCAACATCCGAAACGGAGGAAATGAGGACATGTGAGAACATTCAGCTGCGCAATCGTACGCTGCCTGAAAAGAATCTCGGGGCTGCGAACAGTGGGTCGAATAGAAAAGATAAGTGGAAAGAAAAAGTCCCTGAGGATATCGCCCTCGATGATCAAGTCGTCGAAGAGCTGACAGCCAAGAACCCGCCAAAGAAAAGTATGGTGGACTATAATGTTCTGGTACACCTGAGGAAGATCCCCTCACAGCTAAGCATTCTCGACGCCCTTTTTCTATCCAAAGAGGTGAGTGATTCGCTGATCAAGGCGCTACAAGAACCCGAACAGTTCCAAGCTTTCCTCGCCGAAGAAAAGATGAAGGACGAGTTGGAAGAAGTACACAAGGCCGATATCACCTTCGGCGATGAAGATCTCCTCCTCGGGACGTGCGAGCATAACCGTCCCCATTATGTCTCCGGATACTGTCATGATATCAAGATAGGCAAGATCCTGGTTGACAATGGGTCCTCCGTCAATCTCCTCAATGTAAGAGTGTTGAAGGAAATCTGCATGAGCGTTCAACACCTCGCTCGTGATAAAATCACCATTTCCGGGTTCAACTCCCAGTCATTACGGACGCTCGGGTCTGTGATATTGACGTTACGCTTTGGGCTGCTCGTCACGGACATCAAATTTCACGTCATTGACGCTAAGAAATGTTACAATGCTTTGCTCGGCAGGCCCTGGTTACACGAGTACAACAGTATCCCTTCTACACAACATCAGTGTATGAAGTACTTCAAAGATGGTCTCGAGTATATTGTGACGGGGGAACTAAACCCATTCTCTGTGAATGAAGTCTGCAAATATAAGGATGCCAAATACTTCCTGCCAGATTCCGATTACACAGAAAGAGTCGCAAACCGGAGGACAAGAACAAAGCTATCACTACTATTCCGGTCTTCGGGAGTGATACCGAGGAGGAAGAAGAAATAATTTATTCAGGACCGCCCCAACGCAACAAGCCGGGACCGTCCACCCCTATTCTGGTCTTCGGCAGCGATTCGGAAGATGAGGTCAATGCCGTATTCTCTACTCGGCCATCAAGGCAAGCCTTCGCTGATGAAGATCAAAATTTGCAAGTTGTCATGGTTCCGCGGGAGCATTACAAAGAGCTCGATGCACTTAAAACTTATAGTGTGCAAGAACTGCAAACATTCTACGTTCCCTCCAGAAGAAATGATGAAAAGGCGATCCTCTTTTATCGATCCACGGAAACCAAAGTGGAGAAAGAAATTTGGCATGGTGCGGATTCTACATTTGACAGGCTCCAGCTCATCCGTTTACCCAGATATTACACAGACGGATTAAAAAGTCTGTTAAGGCGTCAAGGCGTACCCTTCAAATAGAATGCTCGACAAGCGCAGTTCTACAACAGGATCTGGAATGTTCCCGGAACTCAGCGGAGATTACCTAATGGGAGAATGGAAACGAGCGGACTTGGATATGTTCAAACCAAGAGACGGGAACGATTCCATGGCTGCTGCGTCATACATGACTTCGATGAGGAAGGAGATGCTCTGTGGGAAGATACTAACCCTGAACCAAAACGAGATCCCGCCGTGAAAATGCCAAGTCCGTTGTTCAAAGAACAGATGGATAGGCTTATAAAGGAAGTGGGTCAAAAAGTCCGGGATGACCATAGCCGCAAAATGGCCATTTATGAGAAGGCCAGGAAGCGGCGCCTCCTTCAGCGGGCTGCGGAGAATGACGATGCCCTTCGTCGTCAACCTGTCACACAAAAGACCCGACGCAGAGGCAAAAATAGATCAAAGAGCGGAAAAAATGCTCGACAGCGACAAAGCGAGACCAAGAAGTCACGCGATCGAGAATCGAGCAGCCAGGATTCGTCCCTTATAAGGAAAATAGTTCAAGCGTATTCCTTTTCCCAAAACAAGACAAGAAAGATACTTGATCTTGTCATAAAACATCAGATGATTACCCTCCTGGAAACCAAACACCCTGAGCAAGCAGGCGAGATCTCTCACCCGGACTATTGCTCTTATCACCGAGCGATAGGACATCCTCTCGAAGACTGCTTCACATTCAAAGACTGGGTAGAAGACCAGTATTAGCAAGGCAGGTTCGCTCTATCCAGCAGCTGGAGGGTAACCCCACCGCAGAAGCATGAACCGAAAGCCACGAGAGTAGAACCGGATCAACATCGGTCTTGGAAGCGATCCCGTACCTGTCACGTGATAACGCTGTCAGAAGAAGAACCCTAAAATACAGATGACCTCCTCTGGTGCTTCGAAAACGATGATGATGAGGTGATCTCAGAGTTTCCACCGGCGCCAAAAGAGCTGGAAGATGGAATACATACTACTGCAGATAACCTCAAGAAAATTGACTTGGGGACGACAAGTGACCCACGGCCTACGCTCGTCAGTGAGCTGTTATCTGAAAAAAGGGTGGCTATGCTGAAAGACGTACTTATGCAATATAAAGATTGCTTCTCTTGGAACTATTCCGAGATGCCGGGACTAGATCCCGAGATTGCTGTGTACAAATTGGCAATATCTCCGGACGTCAAACCAATCAAACAAGCACCGAGAAGAATGTGGCTCGAGCTTGAGATGAGCATCAACGCCGAAGTCAAGAAGCTAATCGACTCCGGCTTTATCCAAGAGGTTCAGTATCCTGACTAGATCGCCAACATTGTCCCAGTAATGAAGAAGAATGGGACAGTGCGAATATGTGTGGACTTCCAGGATCTCAACAAAGCTTGGCCAAAGGACGACTTTCCAGTACCGGTCACTGAGCTGATGATAGATAATACGTCCACTCACGAAGTTTTCTCCTTCATGGACGGCTCATCAGGATAAATCAGATAAAAATGCATCCCGAAGACCAGAAGTATACCGCTTTTCGGACCCCTTTGGGAATATTCTGCTACAAGGTGATGCCTTTCGGGCTAAAGAACGCCGGTGCCACCTATCAGAGGGCCATGATGAAGATTTTCGATGACCTCATACATGAAATCGTCGAATGCTATATCGACGACCTCGTAGTTAAAAGCAAATCATACGAGGAACATTTAGAGCATCTGAAGATCGTGTTTCAGCGCCTTCGGAAATACAACTTGAAAATGAACCCTCTCAAATGCGCGTTCGGAGTTTCCTCGGGCAAATTCCTAGGGTTCATCGTACGACACCGGGGTATCGAGATAGACCCGTCGAAGATCAAGGCGATCATGGAAATGCCCTCGCCAAGGACTCTCAAACAACTGCGGTCTCTCCAAGAAAAGCTCGCGTATATCCGGCGATTTATAGCCAATCTCTCCTGCAAATGCCATCCTTACAGTCACCTAATGAAGAAGGGAACTCCGTTCATCGAGGATTGCAAATGCCAAAGCGCACTGGACGAAATTAAGAAATACCTGTAGAATCCGCCGGTGCTGACTGCTCCGGTCAAGAGAAAGCCTCTCATTCTGTATACAACCGCCCTCGAAGGTTCCTTAGGCGCGCTATGGGCATAAGAAAACGACTAAGGGAAGGAGAGATCCCTTTACTATTTGAGTCGAGTTCTACTGGGGGCAGAAAGCAACTACCCCCCATCGAAAAACACTGCCTTGCATTGATCTTCGCGATAACGAAGCTCAGACACTACGCGTTAGCACATGAGAATCAAAGGTGGATCCTCTCAAATATTTGATGTCAAAAGCCATATTAACGGGACGGCTCGCTAAATGGGCCCTACTCTTAATGGAATTCTCGGTGACATACCGACCCCTCAAGGCAGTGAAAGGCCAGGCCATCGCCGACTTCCTCGCTGAACATCCAAGACCTGCCGATTCTCCATTGAACTGCGAACTGCCCGACGAGTATGCGTTTGACACGATCGACGGGGAGAGAAAAGAGAATGATACCCGGTGGGAACTCTACTTCGATGGACCATCTTCCATGAAGAAGCGCAAACAAAGCACCCCCATAATCAAATCCGGGATGGGCCTCATCTTCGTAACTCCACAATGAGGGATAATGCGCTTTGCCTTCTCCTCGACATAGCCGAGGACGAACAATGAAGCCGAATATAAAGCTTTAATAGCAGGTCTTGAGATCGCCGTCGACATGGGAATTGAGAATCTCCTCATATACGGAGACTCCCAGCTGATCGTTAGCGAAGTAAATGGCGACTATCAAACGTGCAAGCCAGAGTTGGTAAAGTACGGTGAGAGAGTGCAACTATTGCTGACTCGAATCCCTTCCTACATCCTGGAAAGCATACCGCATGCGGAAAATAGAAAGGCGGATGCATTAGCCATGCTCGCTAAAGAATTGGCCGACGAGAACCTTGATGGCGTAAGGATCGTTGTGCAAAACCGTCGAGTTCTTGCACCGGCAAAAATATCTCCGGAGTCGTTCGAAGAAAAGGGAGCGACCGATCAAACGGCCCTACAAATAAAAGACCAGAAAAAGGCTGAGGATTGGAGAGAAGTCTTTATAGACTACTTCAAATCCCGTCGAACACCTGAAGATGCGTCCTCAAGACATCAGCTCATGAAACGAGCTCTGTCTTTCGCCTTCGTCAATGATACTCTGTATAAGAGATCATTTGATTCTCTGTGGCTAAGATGCTTGGGGCCTGAAGAGGCAAAGAGAGTCGTCCAAGAAAGTCACGACGGACTCTGCGGTTCTCACCAAGCCGGCCCAAAGATGAAGTTGAAGATCAAAATGATGGGCTACTATTGGCCCACGATGATCCAAGACTGTCTCGAATACGCGAAGCAGTGCCACTCGTGCCAAATTCACGGGGACTTTATCCACCAGTATCCAAATTCGCTACATCCGATGGTGGCTAGCTGGCCATTCGAAATGTGGATAACTGACATAATCGGCCCCATCGAACCAGCATCGTCCAGAGGACATCGGTTCATACTGGCAACAACTGATTATTTCTCTAAGTGGGCAGAAGCAGTACCACTAAAAGAAGTGAAGACGAAGAATATCCTCCATTTCTTCATGACACGCGTCATTTACCGGTTCGGCACTCCGCGACGGATTATCTCTGATAACGGGCCAACCTATAGAAGCCATAAGAAAAGCCGCTTCGCACAACAGCATAACATAGACTGGAGATACTCTTCAGTCTATAACCCCCAAGCCAACGGTCTAGCTGAGGCTTTCAACAAGACCTTGACGAAGATCGTGAAAAAGACGGTGTCCAAGAATAAGAAGGACTAGCATGAGAGATTGCATGAAGCTCTCTGGGCGTATCGAACCACGTTCAAAACAGCTACGAACACAACGCCGTATGCATTGGTATTCGGCACAGAAGCGGTACTCCCCCTCGAGATAGAGTTACCCTCTCTGCGAGTGGCAGTTCATTACAAACTAACAGACGAAGAGAATGCTCGCCTTCGGCTTGAGGAGCTCGACGCCCTTAATGAAACCCGGCTCATGGCGCAACAAAATCTGGAGGCTTATAAAGCAAAGATGACGAACTCATATGAAAGGTTGACTAGGCCGAGAACATTCCGCCAAGGCGAACTCGTGCTAGTAGTCAAAAGACCTATGATCCCCAATCATGCCAAACGGGGGAAATTCGAGCCGAATTATGAAGGCACGTATATCATAGACAAAGTTTTACCAGGGTGGAGCTTATCTACTCATGGACATGCATGGCGAGAGACCTTTCAGGCCAATAAACGGTCGCTTCCCGAAAAAATACTACGCCTGACGAGTCACGGCTTAGGTCAACGATAGATGACGACGCCTATATCCGCTCGCTATCTTCTTAAGCCCAAACTCTATAAGTAGTAGCCGGCAACGGACCGAAACGTTCTTAAACTAACGACGGACCGAAATGTCCTAAAACTAACAACGGACCGAAACGTCCTTAAACTAACAACGGACCGAAATGTCCTAAAACTAACAATGGACCGAAACGTCCTTAAACTAACGACGGACCACTATGTCCTAAAATTGGCTGTTGATCGAAACGTCTATAAACTACTACGGACCGCAGCATCCCAAGACTGACACAAAAAAAACAGTATGTCCATAAGCAAAATGGGCACGGATGAAAACCCGAAAGGGCTCCGTGAGTAAAAACAGCAGGGCTACCGGCGAGTTTTGTGAAAACCCGAAAGGGCGCAATCTCGTTAAAAGACACTTTCAAGGCCCTCTCGACCCTGTGAAAAGAAAAATACATGCGTGAGATCCTTATGGCTCACAAGGGAGCAACACATTTAGGGATCCCCACGATTCCTAAGAAGAAATTACACTTGCGAGATCCTCATGACTCGTAGGGAGAACCCTCCTTTGAGACCCTCACGGCTCATAGGATTCAAAAGTCTTAAGCTACAGGGATCTGAACCTGTTTTTAAGCAGTCATACACCCTGATTTTGCCCTACAAGCGGTTCAATATTGACCCTTGTATACAATCCACGGGCGCGAATAAGCATTTCCCTAACAAAGTCCCACCAGCGACTTGGGATATGTCTGCACGGTGAACAACCTTTGTAAGTCCTCTCGACTTATAAGGAGAAAATACTTTTGTAAGATCCTTACGACTTATAAGAGACCGTACACTTAAGAATCCTCACGATTCTTAAGGAGAAAACGCACCTACAAGATCCTCACGACTCATAGGGAGAAGTACTTTTATGAGACCCTTACGGCTCATGAAGTCAAAAGCCTTAGTTGACAGGATCCTAACCCTGTTTACTAAGCCATCTTTGTTCGACATCGACAAAGGCAAATGATGATTCGCTCCTGACAATATCCCAATTATACCGATACTGATGCCTAAATCGGTATCAAATCTCAAATTTGCAGTGAAAAGCCAACGAGCCACAAATGCATACGAAATAGCCGAAATGATGGGGCAACTTGCAAAAAAATCAACAAGTAAAAATGTATGCATACAAAATAGCCGAAATGATTGGGCAACTCGCAATAAAAAGCAGCGAGTAAATAAATACAAAATAGCTGAAATGATTGGGCACCGCGAGAAATAGCCGAAATGATTGGGCAATCGTGACTTTCGCGATATAAAAGCTGAAATGATAGAGCATCGCGGAAAGAAAAATATATAAAATGAAACTTTTGCCCTACATGTGAGATCACATCAATCCCTGTATAGAATCCAGGGGCACAAATTAAAAGGGAACCATACCTTCCCATCAGGCTCCATCAAAAAAAGAAGCCAAGTCTCGACGGTTCACAGACAGCGTGGAGATCATCTCAACGTTCGTCTCACTACCACAGACGCGACATTAGCAAAGCGGAACCGCGGCAACTCCCAGTTCCATGACTCGGTGGTACACAGACAACCGAGAGTCTACCCCCAACTCCGTGAAATGCGGGTAAAGTCAACCCTTCCTGGTCACATGGAACACGGCCTATATCAATCCTGACCCCGTGGGAAGCGTCCAGAGCGGATCCTGGTCCTTGCGGAACACGGCCTATTTCAATCCTGACCCCGTGGGAAGCGTCCAGAGCGGATCTTAGTCCTTGCGGAACACGGCCTATGTCAATCCTGACCCCGTGGAAAGCATCCAGAGCAAATCCTGGTCACGTGGAATATGACCTATGTCAATCCTGACCCCGTGGGAAGCGTCCAGAGCAAATCCTGATCATGTAGAACATGACCTATGTCAATCCTGACCCCGTGGGAAGCGTCCAGAGCGGAACCTGGTCCTTGCGGAACATGGCTATGTCAATCCTGACCCCGTGGGAAGCGTCCAGAGCAAATCCTGGTCACGTGGAACACGGCCTATATCAATCCTGACCCCGTGGGAAGCGTCCAGAGCGGAACCTGGTCCTAGCGGAACACGGCTATGTCAATCCTGACTCCGTGGGAAGCGTCCAGAGCGGATCCTGGTCCTTACGGAACACGGCCTATGTCAATCCTGACCCCGTGGAAAGCATCCAGAGCAAATCTTGGTCACGTGGAACACGGCCTATGTCAATCCTGACCCTGTGGGAAGCATCCAGAGCGGAACCTTGTCCTTGCGGAATACGGCTATGTCAATCTTGACCCCGTGGAAAGCATCCAGAGCAAATCTTGGTCACGTGGGACACGGTTTATGTCAATCCTGATCCCGTGAGAACCGTCCAAAGCGAATCCTGGTCCTTACGGAACACGGCCTATGTCAATCCTGACCCCGTAGAAAGCATCCAGAGCCAATCCTGAACACGTGGAACACGGCCTATGTCAGTCCTAACCCCGTGGGAAGCGTCTAGAGCGGAACCTGGTCCTTGCGGAACATGGCTATGTCAATCCTGGCCCCGTGGAAAGCATCCAGAGCAAATCCTGGTCATGTGGAACACGGCCTATATCAATCCTGACCCCGTAGGAAGCATCCAGAGCGGATCCTGGTCCATGTGGAACACGGCCTATGTCAATCCCGACCCCGTGGAAAGCATCCAGAGTGGAACCTGGTCCTTGCGGAACACGACCTATGTCAATCCTGACCCCATGGAAAGCATTCAGAGCGGAACCTGGTCCTTGCGGAACATGACCTATGTCAATCCTGACCCCGTGGGAAACGTCCAGAGCAAATCCTGGTCTAGTGGAACACGACCTATGTCAATCCTGAGCCGTGGGAAGCGTCCAGAGCGGAACCTGGTCCTTGCGGAACACGGCCTATGTCAATCCTGACCCCGTGGGAAGCGTCCAGAGCAAATCCTGGTCTAGTGGAACACGACCTATGTCAATCCTGACCCTGTGGGAAGCGTCCAGAGCGGAACCTGCTTCTAGCGGAATACGGCTATGTCAATCCTGACCCCGTAGGAAGCATCCAGAGCAAATCCTGGTCATGTGGAACACAACCAATGTCAATCTTGACCCTATGGGAAGCATCCAGAGCGAATCCTGGTCCTTACGAAAAACGGCATATGTTAATACTGACCCCGTGGAAAGCATCCAGAGCGGAACCTGGTCCTTGCGGAACACGGCCTATATCAATCTTGACCCCATGGGAAGCGTCCAGAGCAAATCCTGGTCTACTGGAACATGACCTATATCAATCCTGACCCCGTGGGAAACGTCCAGAGCGGATCCTGGTCCTTGCGGAACACGGCCTATGTCAATCCTGACCCCGTGGAAAGCATCCAGAGCGGAACCTGGTCCTTGCGGAACACGGCCTATGTCAATCCTGACCCCGTGGAAAGCATCCAGAGCGAAACACGGCCTATGTCAATCCTGACCCCGTGGGAAGCGTCCAGAGCAAATCGTGGTCTAGTGGAATACGGCCTATGTCAATCCTGGCCCCGTGGGAAGCGTCCAGAGCGGAACCTGGTCCTAGCGGAACACGGCATATGTCAATCCTGACCCCGTGGAAAGCATCCAGAGCAAATCCTGGTCATGTGGAATACGACCTATGTCAATAATGACCCCGTGGGAAGCATCCAGAGTGGAACCTGGTTCTTGCGGAACACGGCTATATCAATCCTGACCCCATGAGAAGCATCCAGAGCAAATCCTGGTCTAGTGGAACACGGCCTATGTCAATCCTGACCCCGTGGGAAGCGTCCAGAGAGGAATCTGGTCCTAGCGGAACACGGCCTATGTCAATCCTGACCCCGTGGGAAGCATCCAGAGCAAATCCTGGTCTAGTGGAACACGGCCTTGTAAGTCCACGTTACCCGTCCCGGTTCTTTCGGGGATGCGGAAATGGTGAAAAACGATTTTTTCGGTGGAGGTAACATGGACTCAAAAACCAGATCTTTACTAAACTAACAATCTAACAACCTAACTAAGAGTTTAACTACTATGTTAGGGGTTATACCTTAACTTGAACTCCTTCTCTTCAACTCCTTGTGGTGGTCGGATCGGCCTCACCTCGTCGTCTCCTTGTGCCGAAGATGGATCCACCCGAAAGTTTCTACCTTTGGCTCCAACCTCAATCTAGAGGAAACTAGAATACTTGGCTTGCTAGACCTTGTACACTAGGATGAGTAGAGAAGTGTTTTGGGTTTTATCTCTATGGTTCTTGTTTCTCAACTCATGAGACAATAGAACCATGAGCTAGAGAGAGAGCAAGAGGAAGAGGGAGAGCTTGAGGATGAGAGAGAATCAATATGATAGAATGAAAAAAACTTTTTACAACCATGCTCTCAAAAACAAAATAATCATAATAATAACAATAATTAAGCATCTTGTGATGGTTCATGTCAATGGCATTATCATTTCATGCATTTAATGCATTTTGTGAACAAGCAAGCAAGTAAAAGTCATAGCCATGAAATGATAGCCATTGTCATGATGATGGTCAACAAGTCCAAACTAGTCAACCGGTCAACAAAGTCAACAAGTCAACAAAGTCAACCTTTCAACCCAATCATGGCACAATAATACTTAATTAATATTATTATTAATCATATTTCGTATTCTCATTAGGGTTTGGCAAAAGTCAACAGTCAACAACCCTAATGAGAATCCTCAACCTCTGTCTCTGTCAACCGTGCATACACATCCGCATCCGCATTCCGAGGAACACGAATACAAATGAGATAAAACCAATCCCAAAACTTATACTAGGATCTGGCTTAAACCAAAGCCCGCTAGTAATAACTGCCCGGACACCAAACGTGCACAAGTGCGCGGATGTGACCGAACCCTGTCGCAAAACCATGCGACCTCTACTCTTTTGCCTAAAGGCGAATAGCTCTCTGTGTGGAATTCTAAAGACTCGACACTACGCTAGCAGTGGGTTTAACCACAGACCGCAAGCGGCACTAGCTGTGCGTAACGGCCCCCAGGTAGATGCCGATAAGAAGACTGACGAGGTGAAACCCATCTGAACTCCTACTGAGCCTGAATGTGACAGTCTCCGTACAGTCCGGTCTGTTCGTCTGAGAATATCGCATGGCGGGCCTAGGGGGTGGTAAACGTCAGTCCCCTAATAGCGGTACAAGTCGTGTCGGAGTGTAGCCCAGAACACCCTAAGATAACACTGGAAACCTACTAGTATTCCTCGCTTGCCCTGGCCAGGGATGACTATGTGTAATGGATCTCCATGACACAGCGCGATATCAACTCCCAATACCGGGAGAGACGAATCCTATCTAACCGTCACTGCCTCCAAGTGCTTCGGGACTGCACCCAACTACTACCTGTTTGCACGACTCCTTTGAGCCGTGGTAGGGTAGTAATCAAAGTACAGTGGGAACACACTCGAGGCAAAGTGACAGTGTCAAGTCAGCGGACTAAGCTGTACTCATGTCACCTGGGAACTGATAACTGACGATAGGTATAGTACCAACCAACAGTTCCCGACGAGTCCTGTCCAGTGTACTCGTAACCTAACGAGCACCCGCATACTATCTCAAGTACGACGTACTGACGGCTGTGGGACAGACCGTCTCCCCTGCTGGGATGAGAAGCGCATACGCTAGTCTACCCCGAAGTATCGATGCCCTGTCTCGATAGTCCTACGACGAGGGACCTGTATAAGGATGTGCTTGTGGATTACCCAGCCCCCACGAGTGTGACTGCCATCACAACGCTGGTAATCAAGCAAAGATCCTAAGGGCTCCACTAATGTGTATAGGTGATATACTAAAAGAAACATATGTACACATTAAAGTAGAAACAAACCAAGTAGCATACTACTATTTTTTAGCAAGATTGTCTATACAACTGTGAATATCCCAAGCTTCCATTAAGTAATATACAAACTAGTATGATACAGTAATGACCTCTAGGGCATATACACTAACAGGCCTATGTCAATCCTGACCCGTGGGAAGCGTCCAGAGCGGATCTTGGTCCTTGCGAAACACGGCTATGTCGATCCTGACCCCATGGGAAGCATCTAAAGCAAATCCTGGTCCCGTGGAACACGGTTAGACTCAATCTTGACCCCGTGGGAAATGCCCAGAGCAACTCCTGACTCCGTAAAATGCAGATGATGTCAATCTTATCAAACACTTACGGGTCCTCTCGACCCGTAAGGAAAAAAACTCTCTTGTGAGATCCTTACGACTTATAAGGGAAAACACGCTTAAGAATCCTCATGATTCTTAAGGAGAAAATACACCTAGGAGATCCTCACGACTCGTAGGGAGAAAAATCTTTATGAGACCCTCACGGCTCATAAAGTTGAAAAGCCTTAGGCAGCAGATCTGAACCTGCATCCTAAGCCATCACTACCTTTAAAAGAGTTCAAGACGGAATGTTCTCTATCATCTACAGGCTACGCTTGCTAAGGTAACATGCCGGTAACAAAGAAAAGAGAAGAAAGCAAGAGATGACACAAGATAGTACGAAAGAAATGTATCTTTTATTCATAAATTCAATTGGGTACAAAATACATCATATGAAAGAATAAAAGATGGATACATTTTATTCAAAAAAAATTACAAATGGTGCTAAAAAAAAACTATTGGGAGGTAAGCGTTTTCAATAGGCTAATCAGTTGTTCGTGCACTCCCCTCAGCCCCTTTTCATGGTCAGCTGCCGCGGCCAACTCCGCTTCAACCTAATCCCGTTGCTGCAGATAAGATGAAAGTTGCTCATCAACGACCCGCTGAGCTACCTCACGACTTTGTGCGTCTCGTTCGATGAGGTCGAGCTTCTGCCTCAGCATTAGCCTGTCAGAAATATATCGTAGAAAGCTTTCAAACATAGCTTACAGCTGTACAGCATTTGCGTCAACCAGAGCATGCAGCTGCGCAGATTCGCCTGAAGTCTCCTCACGCTCCTTACGCCTCAAGACTGCTTTTTGTTCAAGATGGCGGAAGTAAGGAGTGCTCTACTTGACCCACGCAGCCCGTTGAGAATTCACAGCTAGGACCTCGGGAGCAGGACGTCCGAACTCGAGCTCATGCAGACAGGCCTCGATTTTCCTGCAGTGATTAACCCAAGACTCAACGACACTCTCACTATGAAAGTTCACGAGCGTCGCCAGCATAGGATTAACCTCGGCAGCAAAATCTGCAGTAAGGACAGGGGTCTCCGCGTCAAGCTACTCGATATAATCGCTCAACATGCGCAGACTATACACAGCAACTTTTGAAGAGGGACGTCGAGAAAAGGGGCCTACTGGCATTATGACTCGAGACTCGAACGGAGCTGAAGTCGGTGTCACAGCTGCAAAGCAAATCATAGTCAAATAATGGTTTAAGAAATAGAGAAGGTTCATGAACAATGGAGTTTACTATACCGGCTGCAGTAGGTGGCAAGGCCGGGAGTACCGGTGGTGCAACTGTACTTTCGTCTCCTCCTTCAATCTGTAATGCTGCAATCAAAACAAAGAAGAATTAGCAACGACTTGGCTGCCCGTAAAAGAAAAGAGAAAACATTATCTAAAGGCTGTACTCACCGACGCCACTGGATGAGGCAATCTCTGACTGGAAGGAAAAATGTGGGTGCAGCACCTGATACAGGTGATCAAAAAGGACTCCTGCAAGGATGTGATAATGCAATATCAGTACATAAAGTATACTGCCTACAATGAAACCGATGGATCACAAATCCGTACCTTCCAGCATTTGGGAGGATATGAGAGAAGGCAAAGGGCCGGCCACCGTCAAAGCAGCAACTGGTGATGCTTCCTCGGGTGGCACAACCTCAACACTCACCACACCTGCATCAGAAACAAGAGAAGTACTGTCAGTAGAGATTGAAAAGGGATTGCAGAATGAAAAGGAAAGTAATGACCCAAAATCTACTAGGTGAGTCGCCGGTCGAAACCGCGACAAGGGTGTCACTGGGTGCAGCGACTGCTTCACCCTCCTCCATCGGAAAGATTTCGCCACCCATAGCTTCATCTCCCGACTCCACGAGAGCCGTCATAACATTCGCGACGCCAGGAGATGGCAGAGAATCGCAGGCGAAAAGGATGGCGATTGGGGCAGTGCCAGACTCTTGAGAAAGAGTGGCTACCTCCGGCTCGGTGGTTGCTGCCATTTCACCCACCACTTCCTCATCAAGACTCGGCCCTGCAGGATAGGATATATGAAAATTTGAAGATTAAAACTTTGACGAAAGAACTCGGTGCTACATTACCTTGGGTTGGTCTTTCAATTGCTTCCCGAGCCGCACGTACTGCCTGTCTATGAGCGGTAGACAGGGCGGCCGAAGTACCCTCTGAAGGAGCAAGGGCAAGGGCAGCAGCGCTCGAGCCTGCACCCGTGGCCAAGGCGGCATTATGCTCCCTTGCTGCACACATTCTGCGCTTCATTTCCGCCCGGGCCGTGAGAGCTGATCTTCTTAAGTCCTCCATCAACGGGACGTCATCATCCACGCCAGGAGCTACCTGTGGAGCCATTACGGCGTCCGTCATCGGTTGCTTGAGCAAAGCCTCTTTTGGCAATGCTGAGGAGGCCGAGACTTCGATAGCTGGCCCTGGAAGCATCGCCGCATTACCCGGTGGAATTGGCACTATACTGGGCATGACCTGAGCCGAGGTAGTCCCTGCGAAAAAAGGGGGGTCAGATTACCCATAAGAAAAGGGAATGAAGGCACAATGAGCCGAGATATACCAACGCCCAGTGAAGTGCGAGCCCTCTCCTCCTCCTCAAAAGTCTTGAGGGAAGCCGTGAAAGCCTCTTCAGTGGAAATGCCTGTTAGAGATGGGGTATCAGTCAAAACATGACAACAAAAACATAATAGCAAAAGATGCGAATGAAGATTACCTGACTCGGAAAGGGTGATCATTCCTGCTTTGTGGCTAGCGAGTTTCTCGGAAGCTACGATGGCGGCCTATCCTGCAGGGCCGACTCAGGAGACGCCATAGTCACCGTTTCCATTGGAGCACAGGGTATCGGCAGCTCAGGCCTATCAGGCGGGATCTCGACAGCAGCAACTTCCCAAAAGGGAGGACGGATAATGGTCCGTCGCTTCAGAGGAACATTCGGATTACCAACCGGAGCAATGCCCTTGCGATCAACAAGCAATCGCTTCTCCTCCCTAATGACGGCGCCCATCAAATATTGATACCACGCCACATACACATTCAGGGCCTTCGAAACACAGCTCAGTTCATTAATAAAGAAGATGGACTACGTGTTCAGACGCATGAAATAATGCAGCGCGCTTCGCATCCCCTCTTCGGTAGCAGCGGGTTCTGCCAAGAAGGCCTCGAGTGGAACACCCTGATTATAGCCCAGCTGCTGGGCGAAACGATGCGGGTTGTATCTCATAAATAACGCTGCATCATTTTGCCTAAATACGAGAAAGCCCGTCCTGATGGAGTACAGATGAAGAATCTCCCGAGCTTTCAACACAGAGGCCCCGTCTTTAAAAATGTCTTGCAATGGCAGCACCGCTGTTGAAGATTGCTGGTCGACGGTCAAGATTTTGTCAGTGAAAGATATAGCATCTCCAACCGTGTGCGGACGAAGGAGCAAACCCCTAGCTTCCCGCGGTGACGGACTTACGATGGAGGCGTCGACCAGCCGCATTATCCGAGGGAACTTGCATCTATCATAAAAGGAGGGTCTTTTATGGATACCGAAGACCCCAAGCATGTGCAGCTCGAGCCATGAGGTGAAATAATGCATTGAGGAGTTGGCAGGCTGCACCCCTGGCTCAGTAGTATCCGCTGCCAAGCTAAGGCCGTGATACAGGTGGGCTAACCCAGCAATCCCAATGGACACTTGTATTCCGGCAACCATTCGATGCGCGGGGTAGAAGACAGAAGGCCTCATGTAGCGAGGGTGCATAGGAAGTGCGAACTAGCTTAACCATAAACCGAGAAACCCTAAAAAGAACGCTTCCTCATCAACGCCCGGAGCGTCAATTTCCGAAAAGGGGACGATCGCGGCGTTGGGAAGAAAGAAATCCTTTTGATCGGCTTCCAATATTGGCCGGCGATCCAAACCAAAGCTGAAAGGATCGTCAAGTTTAGCAAATTTTTCACCTTGTCGCGACAAGACTTCCACACGGAGAAAATGAGCGATAAAATCCGTAAAGGTAACCCCGCGGCCTCCAGATTCAAGAAAGAGCCTCTCTTACATATTCAACACATTTATCAGACTTGGGAACTGGTGTTGAATGGCGTTCTCTGGGGTAAGACCCATTACCACTGATTTGGTGGCAAAAATATACTCATCCGGAAGAAGCAGCTCCTCATAATGCTCTCCCCTAACGGGTAAACCAGAGATCTCGGCAAATTCCTCTAAGGAAATGGATACTTCTCGATCCAATAAGAGGAAGGTGTGGGTCGGAATGTTCCACTGCTCTAAAAACACCTTGATCCACCATGTGGGAGGTGCAGAATACTGAAACAAGGAAGCGTAGATCGTAGGGTACAATTTGAGCTTCAGTAGCTATGACTTCTTCGCCGATAAAATATATCGAGCCCACTGTAAGTATCCAGCCGGGTGACGGGGAGTAAGTCCGATGTTGTAGGGCTGTCCCCATGGGCGCGACTCACCCTGACATATGCGCCGTCCTAAAGTGTCCAAAGCTACCGGCGGCTGCACGAGAACTGCGGCAATAGAAGGCCGAAGGAGACCTTCCGAAGTCCAATTCACCTCTTCCACAGTATAGCTTATCGGGGGTGCATCTGCATAAGGGATCGCAGAGATAGGCTCCGAGGGTGTCGCACAAGAAAAGCTCCAGCGGCCTTTGATAATTTGGTCGTACCATCTGCCCTATAAATGAAGATTCTTATGCTCCGGGTCATGGTCATTGATCAACGCAAGAACCTCTCGGTCTACGGGCACTTCGGGAAATCCGCCTTCGGAGCGGACAAACGGGAAGGAAGTGTCGAAAGACATGTCACCTGCACGAAAAAGAACAAAAGTCAATCGTCAGTGTTATAATTTAAATTTTGACACTTGGTACTTTAAAATTCGTACCACACTGCAATGCAGTGAAAAGGAACCAAAGGGGACCCAAATAATCCAGATGACATTGCATCATTAATAAAACAGCCTCATCATTTGATGAGACTGTCAATTAAATGAGAAAATCCTCAATTGATTCTCACTTAATGAGAACCCCTCGGGTTAAGAAGTAAATCTCCCCTTGAGAGCAGTACTCTGTGACAGAGTGACATATGTCAAACTCTAATGATGAGAGAATAAAAATTTCTCAAGAGCCTTGCTCTGAAAAAACGATAGAATAACCATCAGATTAAAATAAGAATTTTAATGAATAAAAAATTCTGAAATTTATGAACAAACTCTAGGAGTTCTCCATGAGCAAAGCTCTGTTCATTCGTGGGCTAAGAGACCCCAAAAAAGATCTCTTTAAATCTATGGGTTCAAGAGAGCAAAGCTCTATTAATGAAACCCTAAAAGATCAAAGTTCTATGGAGAGCAAAGCTCTGTTAATGGATAAAACCCGAGATTATTAAAAGGTCTTTTAAAAAAAAAGATTTAATCTTTACCTAAGTTTGGCAGAGTTCTGTCCTTAAGAAAGTTCTTAAAATGAAGAGCTATGCTCTGTGAGAGAATTAAAATTCTCAGAAGGAAGAAGATGAATATAAATCATCTCAAAGGCCAAGGGTCCTATTTATAGGCACTGAAATACATTTTCAACTTCTGAGTTGATCCAAGGGCGCAGATGCTGCCACCGTTGCACTCACATGTGGGCCACGTGAGCGCAACGGTGGGGGGGCATTTATTTCCCCCAATCAAAATAAAGCTCTGTTTAAAATTCAAATTTTGAAATAAAGCAACGTTTCAGATGCAGCGCCAAGTGCGCTGCGCCCTAAGCAGTGCACCACGTGCAAAGCACGGGTGCGCTAGCGCTAGATGCGCTGCACTCTAAGCAGCGCACCACATGCAAAGCACGGCTGCGCCAGTGCTGGAACTAAGAGCTGCCCACCGTCAGATCAAACATTTAATAATAATGATAAATCATTAATTAATCAGAATTAAATTCTGTTAAGTAAAGATTCCTCAAAATCTTTCCAAATAACTAGATTGTGCTCTGTAAATCAGAGCACCGTTGGATCAATGATCCAAGGGTGATTAAAAATCACCAAAATACAGAATAAATTCTGTATGGAAATATTTCCCAATCTTGTTAAAAACAAGAAGATTGCCTTTTGTAAATCAGAAGCCCTTGGATCAAAGATCCAACGATAGGAAATTCCCCAAATCAATTGGAGAAAAGATCTTCTTAACTGATTGAACTGATCGGCTTGCCCTATATAAAAGCCCCAAGACTTCAAGTCTGATATACAGAAATAGAGAGAGAAATCCCCCATAAGTTTTGAGAGATTTCACAAAGAAGAGCCAAACTCTCAGAGAAAGAAGATTTTCTTCAAGATAAAAAAAAATGATGAACAGAGAGATGAAATCATCTCAAAAAAAAGAAGAGTTTACTTATTTCTCAAAGATCATAGATTTACAAGACCAGGGTCTTTTACAAAGAGATCAAAAGATTTCATCATAAAAAGAAGAGCATAATTCTTCTTACAGAACATAGATATATAAGACAAATTATCTTTCAGAGATCATCTCATCATAAAAGGGGAGAATAATTCAATTCTCTTATGATCAAAGATCCATAAAGGCAAAGACTTTCACTAAAATAAGAGATAAGACTTTGTTCTTAGAACTTTGAGACAAAGTCTCTTATAAAAAGGGAATTTAACTCTCAGAGCGCAAACTGATCTAAGTTGCATTAAAAAAAGAGCCATAGCGCTCTTGATTTAAAAGTGCTTCAGCGCTCCACATCTAGCGCAAAGCGCTGCAGAGCCTCAGTGTTCAAAATATAGCGCACTGCGCTCATTGAATGGCACTCAGCGCTAAGCGCAACACGTGTTGTAATAACTCCAATTTTTGTATACCTAAAATTGATTTAAATTTGAAGTATATTTGGAGTATTGATGTTGCTGATAACATTTTAAGTATCTACTTTCCTACAATAATTACAAGAAGGAGCTTGTAGCTCATTGGTAATACCTTGCACTGCTGAACCAAGCCACCAGAGTTCGAATCCCATGCCCCACATATTTTTATATCGTTTTGTTTTAAATTTGTTTTAGGAAGTCAAACGGTCAAACAGCCATAACACACGAAATCAATGCGGTATATAAAAAATGAAGTACACCAAAATTTCCCCCAGGCGAAACCACACCCAACGAGACCCGACTCGGCCCCGACTCAGCCGAGTCGGCCGGCACCGCCGGCCGGACTCGGCCGGTCGGCCGAATCGTCAACACGAAAAAAATTCGTGTTGGCTTGGTCAATACCCCTGCATACTCTAAATTCCCAGAACTGTTACCAAATTCCCATTACACCTCTTTTAATCATAAATTTAATGAAATTTTAATGAATTTTTTTATTTTTTAAAATATTTTTAATCCAAACCTTAACCCTAGCCTAGCCCTATATAAACACCCCTCCCCTATACTATTTCACCTCACAACTCTAAGTCCACTCTCTCAAATTCTCAAGAGAACTCGGTACAAAGAGCGAGAAGCGAAGCGCTGCCGAAACCGAGGACGAATTCCGACGACCGTAGTAGAACCTTCGCGACGTTTTCGACGCACCGACAACCACCACTTTTCTTAGCCTCCTTAGTTTGTCCAAACCCGTAAGTCCCATCTCTTCTATCTCTCTTTTCTTTTAATAGAAAATACGACTTTTTGGAACCCGACGGAAATCGGAACAAACCGATTTCCGATTCGGTTTTTCTATAAATTTCCACTTGTCACCTAATACATAATACCTAAACCTACCTATGATGACTATTAATCACCTAGAAACCAATTTAAACAAAGTTTCTCACAGGAAATGATAACTTTCCTGTAATACCGTATTCCTTTCATCAAAATACCATAAAGTTTATTTTTCTTGTTCTAATTAATTCCCTCATTCCTAAACATGTTTATCTTGGTAAATAAACTTGTAGAAATCAATTTGAATGAATTTTCACACATGAAATGATAACGTTTTCAAATACCGTATTCTTGCGCGTTAATAACTTCAAGCTTAATATATCATGTTTAACCTCTAAATTTCATTAAAATTTAAAATAAGTCACGAGGTAATGACCTACCTCTACACACACACAAAATATAACCTTAATTGATAAACGTCAAAACATAGAATACGAAAATACAAGACTTTTCACTAAAATACCCTTTCTTTATAAACCTTTTCTAAAAAGTTCTAACTTGTTTACAATTTTAAAACAATATCTTTTAATATGAAAATACGATATGTCATGGACATCGATCGTTTATCTAAACTGACTTTGTAGTGTCTAGGCTAGGCAAGTGAGCTTGGGTAACTTTAAAAGGCCCGTCTCACGATTCGTGAGCGGATCCCTCCCTCCTCACTTGTACTTACCTGGCCACAATTGGCGGTGAAGAGGCGATTTGAGGCTTCTAATGACTTATCGTTTAGACCCTTAGAAATAGGCTAGTTGGCTTAGGAAACCCTAGAAACTAAAATACGGAAAACTATACCCTTTTACAAATAAACACCTTATATTTATAAAACCGCTTTTGCTAAATGAAAAGTATTTGTTAAACCTAAGCAAAGTGCCACTACAACCCACTTTTGGGGAACCCGTTAGGAATAGTACGGTTCATCGTGCACCCGCGGGCTAGTAGTGCGAGATTCAGAGCTCCGCAAGGAGCATTCGGTCTCAAAAGGTTTAAAATACGACATTTGAGAAAAATGAGATTTTGGAGATTAAAATATTTATTTAAAATTATTCTTGTGTTAATATATATATATAATTATCATTTAAACACCTACTGTATTATAATATAAAATTTCCACTTTTTCCTAAAATCACAAGATTAAAAGTTACATTAAAATACCATGAATTTCAAATAAAACAATTAATACTTTTATTAGGATATATTCATTAGAATAACACAAATAAAAGTTACACTCATTATAACTACAAAGACGAATAATAAATACTTGAGGTGTATTTTGAAAACTATACAAAAGTACTTTTTACATAAAACCCCCTCAAGTTTTATAAATTACAATAAGGCCCCTAACAATTATTGAACTTCAAATTACCTTTCTTTTAGTCTGACTCGGGTTAGAGTCTGACTATTTCTGACTTGAATATGATTCAAGTCAATCTATATTCTTTTATATTACAACACAATTTGAATACATGAATCCCTGAATCCAGTTAACAATCTATTCATTTTGACTGAATCAAACCATGGATATTCATCCATTATTCTGATATTCCATTTACCTGATTATGCAGTTACAACATGTTTACTGATATCATGGTTTTGGTCAATCACCCAACTTACACAATACAATACCACGATACTATTAAAACTCTACGGGGTTTAAGGGGTAGATTGGTACGGAAGGTGTTAGAGGTGGCACGAGGTGGCCAGATTAAGACACCTAACCTGAATCCTATTGCTGTTGTACCGTGGCATAACGGTTCCTTGTACTTTCTTTTTGCCCTGATCTCTAGCATATAGAGATCCCCCTCGTATACACTGGCATCCTTCTGTACCAAGCTACAAACAACAGCGTTAATTCAATATTTCATTATATTCAACAATATAATACTTTAGAAAATACTTTTACACTGTCTTCCTAATTCTTCTTTATCTTGGGACTTACCGAGCGACCTGTTCGCTGACGACATTCTATTTCTTTGAATGTCGTCAGGTGCGTTGGACCAAGCTGAGATCGAGCCTACCGGTGAAGATTTGGAGCAGTTCCACGAAGATCCCGAGCTTTAGATATTGTACCTTGTTCTTTCCAGCATTTTCATTTATTGTTATGCCACTGTTTAGGCATTGCTTTTCATTTCAGTTGTATTTTCTTTTCATGCATTGTACAAAGAATGTTATTAATAAAAGTTGCTGTTATTTCTATATCTTCGTCTCTTGTGATTTACTTTATATTGCTTAGCTACGCTTAGCGTTTGTACTTCTGAGTACATACGCAGCAGACCTTGTCGCGTCCACTTCGTCGTACACTGGGAAGCGGGGCGTGACATGTGTCCTTCACATAGGCGCTACCTAACAGTTAGCGCTTTGCGCTTTCGAAATAGCGCACTGCGCTCATGGGCTAGCTCTCAGTGCCAGGCGCACCACGTGTCACTCGCGTGTGCGCCACTGAACTAATAGTGCAATGCGCTCATAAACTGGCGTAATGCGCCCATCATCTGGCGCTTAGTGCCAAACACGACACGTGTCCCTCACGTGTGCGCTACTCGGCAGAAGCGCACTGCGCTCTTTAATTGGCGCAAAGCGCCAAGCGCACCATGTGCTGCGCTGATAGAATATAAATTGTTTTTTAATAAGCCCAGAGCTATGATGAATGCTTAGCATTGAATAAAAGACAAAAACAATGTCAGGGCCAAGCCCAAATAAAGGCTCAACAGTTCAAAATAAATGTTAAATATTTTAACTCGACTGGACTTAGCCCAAGATTGGCCATAAGTCCTCAAATTCAGATTAACTGAGCCCATATGCTCATAAATCATTGATCTTAGTCCCAAGTTAGACTACAGATCTCTCGACCAAAATTGGTTTGAGGGTACATCTCTTTACTCCTCTGATATTTGTTGTTATAATCCTTCAACGTCTTCAGAGAGGTGACGGGTCCCGACAACCATATATTTTATAGACTATGACGTCTTTAAACTGGACTGTGGGGTCCTTAAACCCATGGACTATTATATCCTTAACCTCGGACCGAGATGTCCTTTAAACCCATGGACTATTATGTCATTAACCTCGGACCGAGATGTCCTTAAACTAACATTGGACCACCATGTCTTTAAACTGGTAATCGACCGCAATGTCCCTAAACTAAACAATAGGGCCCAAATGCTCTTTTGTTAGATCTAAATGATCCCGTTGAGTTGATCTTAATCTAAAATTAGACTAACGTATCATTAACGAATATTTAAGTTGATCTTAGTCTCAAATGAGACTAACGTATTCTTAAACCCAAACCAAAACCAAAATCTAAGAAAATACGGATTTGGACTAATCCACGCCCTACGAGCGACAACATAAATTAGTCTCCGTATACAATCCACGGGCAACTACAAACAAAATAAACACCCACGACACGAAGTGACCATCTGAAGAAGGAGAAAGTGGTTACCGCGATGCGGTAGCGTAATTAACTGCAGGGGCTTGCGCCTGCAAGGAAGAGCGTCCCCACAATCAAAAACCCCTCAGTTGAGGGGGAATCTGACGAAGTCTGCTACATCGGCCACATCCGTTTAAACCTTCGTTACATGGTGTCATAAATAAACTTGGCATTTTCGAAGAGATGGACGGATAGCACCAATTAGCATCTGCCCCGAAATCCAGGCAAGTCGGACCTGCGCAGTCGCGTCTCCGTGTTTCGGAGGGGAACAACCACCACTTCACCTCTCACAACCGAACTCTAAGACCCACCAAACCGAGCTCCCACCACCATCAACACCGACCCTATGCATCTCGCCGACGAACCCAACTCCCCCATCGCTGCACCTCACCTGAGCTCCGACCCCGTCGCCCCTCGCTGCAACCACCTCACCGACAAGCCTAGGAACACCTTGCCACCATCATCACCGCGGCCGCCACCAGCTCGATCCCCGCCTCCTTTCTCCTCTGCAGCTCACACCAAGCTCATCTTCTCACCTTTCCTCAAAGTCGAGTCGCCAACAGCAGCTCCATCGCCTAAACTCTCGCTGCCGGCGCTTCCTGGACCTCCGTAGCCTCACTTGGCTCTCCTCGGTGCACCATCAACCACTTCCAGTAGACCTCATCACCTTCAACCAAGCCCAAGCTTCGCTCTTTAGTCGAGCATCCCAAGCCTAGGAGTCGCTGCTGCTCGTGCTTTTGTGGTTGATTGTGTTGTTGCTGCTCGTGCCATTTCCATTGACGTCGCTGCCGTACTCTCGACTTCGTCACAGGCAAGTGAACCTCCTTCACTTGCACAATTCATGCTACATACTTATGTACGTAGTTAATGTAGTTTAACGGTTTAAATGGATATAATATTTGATGCGTGTATGAACAAATAGATAGCATCCCCGTACACGTACCGAGTGCTCGGTGCGTTTACCCTATTAAAATCCCCCAGTTTATCATTAGAAGTTTCGGTTGATGTTAACGAGTGACGTATAAGAAATCGGCATCAAATCGTTAAGGTATCGAATGTAAAATTGACCTCCCTATTGGTCACGTCAAATCTGAAAACCACCGTACCCATTGCGTTGTAAAATTTGTAGTTAATTAAATATAAACTTAATCATGGTGTTCCAGGACTCGTATCGAACCTAACTAGATAACCTATAACCCCATGTAATTAGTTTTGGAATAATACAATTTCATGACCCTGAAAAGGGGGGAGGAACAAAATTCTGGACTGCAGTCCGGGGTAGCATTCTACAGGGGAAACCTGAGTTTTAAGCACCTGTACCTACCGTTATAAAACTGGAAATGCGTGGATCCCTATATGGTTGCGTAGAAAACTTAATTAGCTAACATCCGAAATCGGTCCCGTGCGTTTCTACGGTCTTTTGATATTTAATTTGTATTTCGGAATGTCATTGTGTTCTGCAGTTTCTGCAGAAATGTTCATTACGTTGTCGTATTAATCTGAACATAACTTCTGTCATAAAGGTGAGATTGATAATCCGTTTAATGCGTTGGAAACTTAACTGGCAGATCTAGATTTTATTCAACTAGGGCAATACCTGAATCTGAACATAATCACTAGTAAAATGCGCGCAAAATTGGTCTTCCAGTTCTGAAGCTGGAATTCCAGAAATCGATCGCTGCCTTCAAATGATGATAACTCCCGGGATTCTCCAATTGATTCTACAGATTCAGATTTACAAGAAGAGGAGTTTTGTCGCTTCTACTAGGAGTAGCCTTTTTAGTGCTAGCTGAACGTAAAGTAACGGCTTTTGTAAATGTTTCATCTTTCGACGTTTGCAATCTGCGTGCGTGAGCAGCCTCTCAAAGTCGGTCTTGCCGGATTCCACACTCCCTTCCCCCTGTACCTCTTCCAATAGAGTTGGCTCTTGAACTCCGTTTGACCTGGAATAAATTTTAATGTTTAGATAATCCAGTATACTTCATACACCCTTTATACTGTTTTGGTCGATTCTATGTGTATGATTTATCGTAAATTTTACCAATTACATGGTATTGGTCGTTCTTGAATAATGAATACCTGTTTAGTGCATTTCTACATATTTTCATGCTCGAGCTATACCTGCTACATAGTGATCATCTGCATTGTCGATATATTAATGCTAGAGATTGAGTTATGGCAAATACGACAGTGATATAGATAAATGGAAAAGTAATTGAAAGTGACAGTGATACGTATTCGTCAACAGCCTACCCAATACATGAATGCATACCATAACCCGGAGAATGGGGAAATCAAGGTGGAATTGAATTCGTATTTAGCGAGGTACAGTGATTTAGAGGATGATCATTCGCTATCAGTGATACACACACACACACTTTAGGTCGTGGGCCTAGCGGCACGGCTGACAGGGTTATGTCCCGGACACAGTGGACCGTAGTCTCGGACATGCACGAGATCCTTATTAAACACGAGCATCATCTCCACCACTTGATTTCATTGACTTAGTGACCATTAAGTAGTGACATATGCATTGCCTAGTTCACTGACATGATACTCACATTGCACTATTCATATTCAGTTGATGCTATTATACACATGATCTGCAATTCATTGTACTCCTCATGCTTAATAATACCGCAAGCCCATATTATATATTTATTGCTATATGTGTCGCCATGACGACCTGAGTGTGCATGCTCAGAGGACGAAGTGGATACAGCCCAGGAGCAGGATCTATCCTTCGAGATTGCGGAGATCTAAACTGCATCACCAGCGCTACTTTCTTTGATTTCAGCATTTGTTTTATTGGTTAGTTGTTTATTCTGTGAAATAAATGTAGCTCGAACTCTTTTAAATTGCAATGTAATAAAGTTGAGAACTATGATTTTTCCTTTATTTAAGCAATGTTTATTAACTACCATGTAATGCTAGAAGCCGAAATGTGATTACGGCGGGATTATTCCCTGATCGTAGGAGCATGGTTGGCCTAGTCATCCCTCGTATCCCGTATTTTGGAAAGCGGGACATGACACTTTTTATATTCATGGTACCTCTGTTTTATTCATTTAGCGTCGGTTTGATCCCGGTAATAGCAGCCCTTACTATTTAATTACCCTTTAACCAGTGAAGAACATGCAAGTGTGAAATAGAGGTTTTACACCATGTATTGGATATGTGAAAAATGCAACATGATTAGGTGATTAAGGTGGCATTTTTTCATGAACATGTGACAGTTTAGGCATCATTTTCTTTAGAATTTGATATGATCGACTATTTCATAGATTACAACCTTTTTTCGGGAATCGATTCCAAAGTTTTTAGTTTAAATATGTTAAATCTTTTTCGATAGCGTGTCATTTCCAAACCAACTTTGTTTTCGGATTAATCGTATTAGTCGAGAGATGAAAGGTTATAGATATCGGCGGTTGACTAGTTATAGATTTACAGTGTCTGTAGCAATGATGATGATGATGATAACCGGGACTAGAATGGATGGTTTAATAATAGCGGCCTAGATGATGATGATGTAATAATTAGTACTGGACTAAAAAAAACAGAGAAGCAACTAATGTCTCAAAAGATAGACAATTGGTTAAAACATAAGAATTTTAATAAGAAGATCGCAAGCTCAAAAATTCACCAACCTATAAAAGGGAGAGGAAAGGGGAGAAACTTTGATTATTAGGTAAGGATACAGATCCTATTTATTAATAATCCAAAAGCAATAAGTAATGAAGATACATGTGATGATCGAAAATAATGGCCTCGATAGCAAGTGTTTATTTCACCGGAAGCAGTTATAAATAAAACAATGGCGGAAGCATAGAGAGACGATCATGTGATGTCGGCATCAATGAGGACAAACAATGGTAGCATAACAACGAAGATGATAGTGGTGATAGTAACTTATCTGTTACCATAGGCTGTGAGATGTAAATATGTAATATTCATGCCTAATTTAAACCTTTTTATTTGAAGAAATTTTTAAAGATTTTGATGATACTTTTGTCACAACAATTATGGTCTAACTCTATACAAGCATCCTTTACTCAATTGAATTGTAAATTCTCATAAAAATGATATGATTCAGAATTATTTTGCATATCTAAAATTACTTCTCTGAATGAAAATGAGAAAGCACATTTTTGGTAGTCCTTTTTTCATTTATTCTCACTGTACACCATTTATTTTAGTGGGTTAAAATAATTGTTATTTGAGAAGTGTAACTCAGAAAATGGAGTAGGAATACAAATTCAAAAAGTTTTTAAGATAATATGGATGGTAATATCATTGATATATCCGCGTCAAGTTTTTTCCTCCTTATCTATCATGTTTGTAACATCTCTTTTTTCCAGAATTCATACTATTTAATATTGAAAAGGTGGAGTGAATATAACATAATTAGTTATGGTGTTATGCCTTCTCTAAAATATTTAAATTCAAAATGTGAGTAGTTAGAGTAAGTATTCGCTCCTTCGCTTTTCTTCATAAACACCCTCTCCCTTCATTCTCTCCACTTTTCATTCTCTTTATCTCTCTTTTTCTCTAATATTTTCTTTGTCTTTTTGGTTTAAGATATAGGATAGATTTTTGAAGGAGATTCCTCCATGTCTTGGACGTTTTAATTAATGCAACAAAGAAAAAGTCTATAATTCTAATATTGATATTGTTCGTTATACTCATCGGTTTTACGGAACGAAGGAGCCAGTCTTTCAATAATTTTTTTTGTTTTTTTTTTAATTTTTAGTTTTGGTGTTATCGTGAGCCGTTCTTGGTAAGTAAAGTTTTTTCTTCAAAAGTGTATGAGAAAAATAGTTGTTCTTCTAATCTTATTGTGTATTTTCTTGTTGTCTTAAATTTTCTTCAACAAAAGTGCATGATGAATAGTTATTCTCTTAATCTTGTTGCGTATTTTTTTACTATCTTAATTTATCTAAAACCACTTTACTAAATGAAAATGAGGGATGAAGTTTGATAGTCCTCTATTATATTCTCACTCTTTTTTGTTGTATTTTATTTGAGAAGATGCCAAAAATTTGTTTACATAAGAAGTATATATATCAGAAAATGAAAGTAAGAATATAACTTTTGTTTTCTATTTCCTTTATTACTATTTATTTGGCATTCAAAAATAATTTAAAAAAAGAATAATACAACTAAAATGGTTGGTTGCATAGTTGAAAGGATGAATTTTACGAGGGATTAAATGACGCGTGGCGGTATGTGAATGGGCGGTTGGTTTTTATTCATTTGTTTTAAGGATTTTTTTGTAACAAAAAAAATTAAAAGAACAAAAAATTGAAATGAATAACTAATATTGTTAAGATTGTTAAGATATCCTACCCTGCTATTCAAATTTAGTTCTAAGGCCTTATTCGAAAAATTATTTGAATACCGTAAATTATTTGAATGTTGTTAACATATCATATTTAATATAATATTTATTTATGTATTTCTCCGAAATTGCAGGATCTTTTTTTCAGTTTCTTAACTCCTTCCCGTTGTCACAATTATATCATCTCTATTAACTTTCTGACAGTTTTGCCCTTATTATTAATCTGTAGAAAAGATGAGAAAGAGACTAAATCTTTTCTCAAAAAATTCATCCCGCTCATCTTGGTGACACCAAATTTTTTTGCGAAAGAACGATCTATTTTTACTAGTCCGCTGCGCAAGTGAGTTATGAAACTCTAATTTTGTTCTCTTGGCTAATTTTTTTCATTGAACAAAATTATTAAATTAATCCATTGTTTCATTTTCGTGCTTTGTTTATCAGGATATTTAATTCTTGTTAATATTTATGTTCATATGATTGTTTCAAATCTCTTCTTCATACTTTGTTGCATTAGACCATTGAAAACGGCTTAGAATGTTCTATATTGATAGGTAAACTTTTGTTTTACATATTTTATTTTGGTTTATATTTCCATTTCTTGAATTTATTTTTCAATTATGCTTTGGATTAGAATTTTATACAATCGACGTTTTGTATTAATATGTTTCTTTCTTTTGGCTTTTGAGATGCTTCTCAACTATTTGAGAAAATACCCATATGAGATGAAAAATGAGAGATCAAGTTTGGATAGTTTTTTTTTATTCCCCCTCTGCCTTTTAGTTTAATTTATTTTAAGATGGTTTAAAATGAGAAGCCAAATTTGATACGCCGTCTTTTATATTCTTACTCTGCCTTATAATTTATTCTAATTTAGAATATGCACACAAAAAACTTGTTTATATAAGATGTGTAGTTCAGAAAATAAAAGTAAGAATACAACTTTTGACACATGCGTTGTTTAAATGGGCAGCTGTTTTCTATTCTCTTAAAAACTAATTTTTTTAAACAAAAAAATAAATAGAAAGATAGAAAGAACTAATTGGTGGTTGCATACTTGAGTTGTTCTCTTCGTTAGTGTTTTTTTAGAAAAAATTTATTTTTTTATAAAAGAAAGAGATAACTAATTGATGGCTGCATGATTGAGTTGGCATTTGGTTTTTATTTCCTGAAATTTTCTTAGTAACTGAAAAATAAAAAGATGGTATGAAATAACATGTGGTTTCGTATTGAAAGGAACAAGAGGGGAGTTCTCAAGAGAAGTTTAATTCATTTTTCTTTTTGATCGGTGGATTGAGAAGATAATTTTAAATATCTTTTTTATTTGTAAGGCCCAACTGATGGTATGTCAAGATAATATTTTAATTCTTATCTTATCTATTCTATAGCTCGCAATTACAAGAAAATTAATTTCCGCCAATTGAAAAATAAAGGTAATTTTTTTCAATATCTTTCATTGAATTTGTAATTTTAAATATCTTTGTTCTCAATGATTTTGTAAACATTTTTTTAATACATCTCAATGCCTTCATGCACATCTTGTTGGATATAGGTGCTCTCAAGACAATTATTATAATTGAAGGTGGACCTATATATAGAACAATCTTACTCGAGATAATGGTATGTTATCTAGTTTATCTTTATTATTCATGTGCATACGTTTTACTCGTTATCACGTATCACTAATATATAATGATGAAGCCTTTAGGATCTTTGCATGACTACCAGAATTACGATAGGGATCATACTAGTGGGGCCTGGGTAGTCCATAAGCACATCCTTAAATGTCCTTAGTCGTAGGAATATCGAAACTGTGTATCGATATTCCAGAGTAGACTGGTGTATAGATCTTTTGACCTCGACCGGGGCGATAATTAATCCCATAGCCATTATTGTTTGATACCAAAGATTGTATAATGGTACTCATTGATGGATAAGTTTCATTGGACGGATTCACCGGAGAACTCCTAGATGGTATTATACCTATCGTCAGATAGCAGTTCTCTTATGACATGAATATAGGGTAGTCTGTAGACCTGAAATCGTCATAGTGTCTTTTGTGTGTTTCTACTGTACTTTGATCACTATATTACCATAACTTAAAAGAGTCATGAAAACATGTTTTAGTTAGATACAGTCCCGAAGCACATGGAGGCAATGAACGATCGAAGGGATTCGTCTCTTCCGGTATAGGCAGTTGATGTCGCACTGTGCATGATTGGCTATAACCATAAGTCCATGGAGAAGGCAGACGGGATTTACCGATAAGTGTTATCAGTAGCTTCTCATGTGGTAATGAGTTCCATATCAGCACGACTTATCGGGTTATTGAGAATCCGACGGCATCCACATCCTAGACCCGGTGTGCGACACTCTTATACGAAGAGACCGGACTATACGAAGACTGTCACTAATAGACTCAGTTGTTCAGATTAGCTTGCTCGTTGAGCTCCTTTCCATCAATACTTGGATGGCCGTTACGTGCAGTTAGTACCGCTGATGTGCTTGTGAGCAATGGATATGATCATAACCTACTGCCAGCTTATTGTCAAGTCTTTAGAGTCTCACACATAGGTTTCTCAGCACAGGAGAAACGATGCAAGGCATGTATAGGGATATGTGCAGGAGCTCGATTAAATAAGAGTATATGATACCGTATTTTAATCAAGTGTTTAATGATATTAACCGGATTATATATGATATAACTGAATTATTAAATCAAGTGTTGATTTAATATATATTGTCAAGTCTTTAGAGTCTCACACATAGGTTTCTCAGCACAGGAGAAACGATGCAAGGCATGTATAGGGATATGTGCAGGAGCTCGATTAAATAAGAGTATATGATACCGTATTTTAATCAAGTGTTTAATGATATTAACCGGATTATATATGATATAACTGAATTATTAAATCAAGTGTTGATATAATATATATATATATATATATATATATATATATATATATATATCATGCTCACTTTATTTTTCTTCTCTTTAATAATATTTATATTTGATATAAATATTATTATTACACTTTGTCATGTGTGTTTACACATACAAGTTGTATGTATAAGAGTTTTTGGATAAAAGAAATGAGTCATTTCTTTAGATTCAGGTAGAAAATAAATGACCCGTTATTGTTTTATCTTTAAAGAGAAGTATGGATATCTATTGGTTCTCATCTTCATCCTTAGCCATTCTTATTAAATCTCTCTCTCTCTCTCTCGCGTTTTGTTTTTGAGTGAGAAGAAAAGAAATGAGATGAAAAATGGTGACCTAATTTTCCAGCATCTTTTGCTAATTAGAATTAGCAACTCTAATTAGCAAGTTACTTCATTTGATATGATCATATGGAGTTGGAGCTTGGATTAGAAAAATTTCAAGGTCGATCATCTTCGGCAAGGAGATCTTCGATCAAGCTCGATCCGGATGGCGTAGGAGCGATAGTGGGTTCTTCCGGGATTAGCCGTACATGCTCTAAAGGTTGTAGTCCCAAACCCCTTAAGCATCTTTTGTTTTGCAATTGCTGTAATGAATGTGATCTTGGAAGTAATCGGTGCATTTCTTCACTAATTTTTTTTGATTTGTTGCTTCCGCTTGGTCCGCAATTGTTACGACCTTTGCACGCATTTACCAACACATCTTATGTGGACTACTATTCAGAATCAAATTTCATAATTGTTTTTCCTACGGTTGAAACATCATGAATTGGTTAAATTTAATTGTGTTCTACAAATTAATTGATTTCAAAAAAAAAATACCAAGAGATAGAATCATTCATTTAAATGCTCTAACTTTGTTGGTTTTGATCACTTGAATTCTTACAAATATTTTCTTAATTGTTTTTTTGTACTTATGAAACTTTAGTTAGGAAAAGTAGCACTGAGATAACTCGAACTACGTAGCAGCGGGTTCTGTGTGTTGCTTGAGTGCTTGGGAATATATTTACAAACTTGGTTTATTAATTGGTATATTTTTGGATCACTTGGATTGAAAATTAATTTTACTGATGTTTCTACACTTCTACAGTCAAATTAACCTTTTGAATAACAATTATTTATATTTGAACTAAACATGTGATATGGTACTGTTGAGTTTTAATTGAGCATGCAAAGCCTTAATTTTCAGAGTGGTCATAATCATAACACTGCCTTGCTTGCTTTATTTGTAATAGAGTTATCCAGTGCGATGCACGTGTATATGTAAAAGAATAAACATCACGCATTCTCCATTTTTTACGATGTTTTGTTTAAAAAATAATATATAATACCTACTAATTTAAGAAAACGTTTGTATTTGCAATTAAAATTAGTAAAAAATAGAAAGGGTATTAATGCATGATGATTTGGAATGCTTTAATTTTAGATCTTCACATAGATTTTTCTCCTTTTTCTTTTATTTATGAAAAAAGAATGCCTTTTTCTAATTTCATGCCTTAGAGAATAAAGAAATGCTCCATTGGATCAACTGAATAATTGGGATTTTGTATTCTGTAGATGGTTTTGTATCATGAAAATGAATGGTTTAGTTTGACAAAAATTAAAGTTAGAGAGAAATTGTGGATCGAGATGGTAAATTGCAGTAAACCAATATATTATCATAATAATGGTTTTGATGGAATTTCTAATATTAATTGTTACATTTGTTAAGGTAAATGTCATAATATTTGTTTTATCGCTTTGTTTATATTTTATGATATTGTTGTTTGGCGAGATTAGTATTTCACATTTAAATAATGTTATAAGGCATATTACTTAATGTAAAATAAAAAATAAAAAATTGAAAAAACGTTTATGAAAAATTGTTAAGTCGGCAAAAAAGTTTTGGATGCTGAAGGGAAAATGGCATGTAGAAAAGCAAATCGTATACAATCAACTCCGTAAGTTACTTTAATGTATTATAAATTTGAAATGATTCTGTTTCTTTAATTCAAATTAAATAATATGCTAGCTTCACCATTTTTATTTAATTGTCTATAGGTATTTGTTGAGAGTAAAAGTGGAAGATGAAAGTGGGGTTTTATGGGTTTCGTTGTTTGACAACGTAACAGAAAAAATATTTGTTTGACAACGGAGGTTAGATTTAAATGACAATTTAATTAGAATTATTTAAATTATACATGATTATTGTTGTAATATTAATTACTTGTTATTTTTTTTATGACACACGAACAAGATACTCATTACTTTATCGCGTTTAGAGGAAAATGTTTTAAAATGAATATTCTCTTACGATTAAAATTTCAGGGACTGAAGTAGACAATCAGAAAAAATATCGGTACACATGTATTGCATTGAAGTAGATGGTTCATGATTCTGAGAAAAAAATCAATATATACTGACAATATTGTACTCCATGTGAATGACAAAGAAGATTTTCCAAAGGTAACCTCAACATCAAAAAAAGAGAGAGAAAGTTAGTCAAGCAAGATGATTGACAAATTTAAGTTTGGTTTTTAAAAGTTTGGGCTTTAATTTTGTGGTTGTATAAGAGTGTTGCTCCTGCCATGAAACTATGTTTTATATAATTTAGGTTGTTATCTTGTGATTTGATGTTTAATGCGTGTTAACTAAGGGATGTACTATTTAATCCATGTATGTAGTGTGTGTTTTGTGACAATATTTGATGTCGAAAATGCTTCTTTCCGTTTTCTATAATGGGTTAATATTGTACATTATATGTGACTATTATTACGTATCCAAAAGCTTTATTCTAGTGTGAAACAAAAACAAAGGTTTGTAGCTTGATCTATATCTATTTTGATTATTGAGGGTTTTAAATCAACTATAGAAAACTAAAAAGTAAGACAAAGGTATATGGATCAATGTATTTCAAAACCAAAAATTGTACAGACTACTTTTCTTAAATGTTAATAACAATACAAGAACTTTCTTATATCAGAATTATTGGGTATGCATGCTTGAAATGGTTATATTGATGTAATAATTTCTTACATTTCTCCACGTGTATGGCACGTGCGTAACATTAGTTATCGGTAAAAGAGAAAATTCAAGAAAGAAAACAAGAAAAAATTCACGGCAACAGAAAGTATGGTAAAAGCCCCCGTAAGGGATGAAGTAAGTTTGCTAACTTAAATTTAATTAAATCTAATTGCAAGGACAAAACATAAGTAATTAACTTACTGCAAGGGTAGAGATGGATCAGCAGCAAGAAATAACGAGTTAGCGACTAAAGATACATAATTTGAAAGTTATGCTAGTATTCGCATTTGTAACTAGCATCCTAAACCGATTTCTTCATGAGAATCTGATGATGCTCGTTACTGAGGACTCCCCAGATCATGACACGTGGAAGATGACGTGTCCCAAAACTTACGAGAGAAGAGCAAGAAGGGTACATTGGAAGCGTATCCCGGGCCTTCCTCCCGAGGATGTTCCCGACCTTCGATTGCCTCCCGGACTGCTCTTATGCTCGTCTTCCAAACAACCATTGGCTTGCCTCCGAAACCTTCCGCACGCTGAGCTCCTTCAGCCCTCCTAGCTCGCCTCCGAACTATCGCAGAACCAAGCTCCCTCGGCCTCCCGCTCGTTCCCGGGTCTCCCGCCGAGCTTAGCTTCCTCGGTATCACTGACCGACCAACTGCGCAGATCGCAGGCATCTCCGCCATGGCTCCGCGAATCTTGCTAGTCGCGAGATATCCGCCGCCCATGATCCTGCGTTCCACGCCATCGTGTTCCCCCCATTAACGAGCGTAGCTCGTCATTAATGAGGGATCCCGCCTTTCACGCAAGCTTAACGCCAGGGGTGTAACGGCCGGCGTGAATCGCGCGCCCGCCAGCCCATGGCTGCCACTATATAAACCCCTCTTCAGATGACTCAGGTAAGGAAATTTTGACCCCAATAGGCCATTACTCTACCAAAATATCCCGACTAACTTGATCGTCAAAGGGTCCACGGTGGTACAACCATCCCGGGACTTCTTTGCAGGTAGCTTGGCTTCATTCCCAAATCAAGCCCATTGAGATCCACACGCATCAAGAGGCAACCCTCAAACTCAATCTCAACCATCCACCGACGCTCGCTACAAATCAGCGGAAGATAACATCTGAAGGAGATCACAACCTCCATCAGTTGGCGCCGTCTGTGGGAAGTCGAAATTCCTCTCAACGAAAGTTAATGTTCCGATCTCGAACATATGGCGAGTGATCATCGCGACGATCCAAGCTCCAGCCGCCGTCCTCCCCACAACGGAGACGTAGGTGGATCCCCTCCTCCCCTGAACGCCATTCACGCCCTATCTGCTCGGATAGATCGGCTCGCGTCCGTCGTGGATGCGCTTGTCCGTGTCCAAACGGCGGGACAAGCTCCCTAAGTCGCTGTTCCACCACCTCGAGAGCGACACATGGGGAGAGAAGACACTGCCCGCGCCAGCACATCTGGGCACCGCCTCGCTATCTCCGTTGGCCATAGATCCCCCGTGGCGACAAACTCGATGACCCGGTGGGCACCTCACAGCTCGACGCCAAGGTCCTATGAAAGAGCGCCCCGCTCTAAGGCCCATCACGCTCCTGTTCCTCCCGAGGAGGTGTCGGTCAGCTCCCCTGCTCCCAGGCATAGCCGGCGCCCTCTCCCTCGACAGGTTCGCGCGGACGGGACTCATCATGGCAGCTCGAAGACAATCTCGCCAGGGGACCGACGGAACCTTATAGAACGGAACCGGAACTGCGGCCCGACGCAAGTCGGCAGCAGCAGAGGCCATAAATCCGAGTGTGCCGAATCCTCGGGATACCACGACCGACTCGATGCCCTCGAAAAGAAAATCAAGGGCATACATCGGGAGAGTCGTCCCTCAAGCGACGGGGCTAGATACGCCGCTGAATCGCTTACGAGTCCATTCACTGAGGAGCTTCTCACTGTCCACGTCTCCTCTAGGAACAAGCCCCCAAAGGTCTCCCTCTTCGACGGAAAATCCGACCCAAAAGACCATTTGGACGCGTTCACAGCAGGGATGAGTTTCCAGGACAACTCCAACGCCGCGTAATGTTGTGCTTCCCCGCCACTCTCATCCGCTCTAGAAGGGACTGGTTCCGAGGACTCACGCCACGCTCAATCTCTACCTTCGATGAACTGGCCACCCAGTTTCTCGGCCATTTCGTCGGGAACAGACGGCAGAAGCGGACCGTCGATCATCTTTTCACCATAAAGAGCGGGGACAAGGAGTCCTTCAAGGGATACATCACCCGCTTCTACAACGCCCTCCTCAAGGTCCCAAAGCATCGGGATGAGACGGTCATCACTGCCCTTAGGTCGAGTCTTAGACACAAGGAGTGTCTCCGCTCCTTTGCATTAGTGCAACCTAAGACCATGGCCGAGGTAAAAGCCTGAACCGAGCGAGAGATCCAGCTTGAGTCTGAGATGAACACGAACTTACCTCGAACAAACCAGACCGACCAGAAGAAGAGGGCAAGAGAGGATAAAAAGAAGATTGAGGGGCCAAAGCACTACTCCCAAAGTTCTAGGAGTATACCTCGCTCAACGTCTCCCAGACAGAGCTGTTGGAAGAGGCAAAGGGAGAGATATTCTTCAAACTTTCCCCAGTCAGCCATAAGGCGGCCAAATGGACACGAGGCCCCTATTGTGCTTTCCACAGGTCGTAGGGACACCCCACCGAGAACTGCAAACAGCTCCGAGACTACATCGAGGAGTTGATCCGCTCGGGGCACCTGGCCAGGTACTTGCGGGATAAACGACAAGCCGACCGAGAACAAGAGCACCACCCCCTCCCGGCGAGTTAACGATAAGCCAAATCATGGTCGTATCAGCGGGGGGTGCACCTGAGGCCGACGAGACATGGCGCTCCTTGCCGGTTGAAGAGAATAGCAGCCAACCCAGGAAGAGGGTTGTTTCCTGATTTAAAATCAGGAAAGCTTCTGGGAAAAGCTTCAGAAAGGGGTCACGTGGTGGCACGTGACACCTAAAAAAAAGCATCATCAAGTCAAGTTCAGTTTCCTGACTACGCTGAAGAAAATGGGCTTCAGAAAGAGTCACGTGTTCCCACGTGACCAGGGTCACGTGGCGACATGTGACATTTAAATGCAAGTGTCAAAGGCACACAAGTTCCCTGATCAAGTCAAGGAAAAGGCTTCAGAAGAAGTCACGTGCTTCCACGTGACCAGGGTCACGTGTTGGCACGTGACGTTCAAGACAGCAGACTCGTACTCCAGATGAACCAAGGAAAGAGAGTTCAAACAAGGGTCACGTGCTCACACGTGACCAGGGGTCACGTGGTAGCACGTGACGTTTAAGCAGCAATAAGAAGACAGAACGCAAAAGAAAGGAAAAGACTCATTCCAAAGGGGGTCACGTGCCCACACGTGACCATGAGTCACGTGGTCACATGTGACCGGCTTTCAAAGCCCATTGTGTTAACAGAATTAAATTCTGAAAGAAATTCAAATCTTTCCAAAGGAAAGCGGTTATCTAGAACCAATCGAATTAAAGATTCAGAGGTGATCTATCTATGGGAAAATCTCGGGTTTGGAAAGATTTCCCCTTTAAATCTAACCGAAATAATAAAGGGGAACCTTTGGATTAGAGATCCAATGGTGAATAAAATTCACCTAATAATCCAAAGGTCCAAAATAAATGATGAATGCAAATCAAATCTCTCATGAAGATTCGTCAAAAACTGATTGATTCGGCTGCTTCTCCTATAAATAGGAGCCAAGAGACACAGAGAAATATATAGATATACATACGCAGAGAAGAAGAAAAAAAGGAGAAGAGCTTTGATACTTTGAAAAGACTCGGATCTTCTGCAAAAAACCCTAGGTAAGAAAGGGAAGGCCTTTTGAAAGAAAGAGAATTTAATTCTCAACAGAGTTTAACTCTGATAATGTAAAAACAGAAGAATATATTTCTTCTCTCTTTGATAGAGGATCTGCAAAGTGCACATCTCCCCTTAAGGTTGAGAATTTAATTCTCAATGGGTTGAGATCCTGCCATGCAGATCCAAAACATAGAGAGGGAATGCAAGCACGAGAATTTAATTCTCACAGAACTATAGGAATTTAATTCCTTTAAAATAAAAGTAGGGCTTGACCCTATGTCATGGGAATTTAATTCCTTCAGAACAAAAAAGAAACAGGGTTTAACACTAATTAAAGAACTTAGTTCTGTTGAAACAACGGGAATTTAATTCCCTTAATCATCATTTAACAGGGAATGGGGATTCAATTCCTTAAAAACTTTTATTAGGGTTTAACCCTATTCAGCCTTTCACATATATGAGGAATTTAATTCCTACAGAAAATTCAGAGTTAAACTCTATTCCAGAATACAAGTCTTCGAAAGGAAGTAGGAATTTAATTCCTCTGAAATTTACAGTTCGAGGAATTTAATTCCTGAAAAAAGGTTAACAAAGCCTCTGAACAAAATACATAGAGGCAGGGTCACGTGTCATCACGTGACCCCCCCAAGAGGTCTACAGAGAGCCCCTTTGAGGCAGCACCCCACGTGACCCACGTGACCCTCGGCAGAAGCTCTAATACATAGGCATTTGAATGCCCATCACGTGATGGCACGTGATGCCCTGAAAGACACGATAATCTCAGAATAAATGAAGGGAGGGCGCTCTCACGTGCTGCCACGTGACCCCTCTTGTCTTAGTGTTTAACACTAAATTGAAACTCTCGAACCCAGTGTTAAAATACTGTTGGGCTTTAGTGTTCAACACTAATTAAAAAGTTTTATCTGCAGTGTTCAACACTGATTACCTTAGCGTTTAAACACTAATCTGAGATCTTCATTTGCAGTGTTCAACACTGATTTGTTTTTAGTGTTTAACACTAATTCGAAAAGCCTTGTTGCTGGTGTTTAACACCAATTATCTCTTAGTGTTAAACACTAACTTGTCAACCTCATTCCCAGTGTTCAACACTGACTGCTCTGTAGTGTTTAACACTAGACTTTGGCCCAATTGGCCTAAATGGATAGAGGCAAAGCCCCTCCTGATTGGACTTAGCCCAAGATGGCCATAAGTCCTCAATTGGTGATTAACTGGTCCAATGGACTCATAACATAATTAATTCGTCTTGACCCCAAATTGGGCCGAGGACTATTTAATCCACTCCGGTTCTAGGGTACATCTCTTCACTCCTTTGATACTTGGCATTGTAATCCCTCAATGTCTTCAAAGAGGTGACAGGTCCCGACGACCACACATTGATATGGACAGTGGGGTCCTTAAACTCATGTCTAATGCAAATTCCTGGTTACGTGGAACGCGGATAATGTCACTCTTTGACCCCGTGGAAAACGTCTAGAGCGGAGCCTGGTCCTCGCCAAGCGCGGCAGTGAACCCGTGTGAAGTATCCAGAGTACATACCGGACTGTGGGGTCCTTAAACCCATGGACTACGACGTCCTTAACCTTGACCGAGATGTCTTAAAACTAACAATGGACTGTGGGGTCCTTAAACCCATGGACTACGACGTTCTTAACCTTGACCGAGATGTCTTAAAACTAACAATGGACTGTGGGGTCCTTAAACCCATGGACTACGACGTCCTTAACCTGGACCGCAATGTCCTTAAACTACCCATGGACCGCAATGTCCTTAAACTACCCATGGACCGCAACGTCCTTAAACTAGAACAATAGAGCCCCGTATGCTCTTTTGTCGGATCTAAACGGTCCCGTTTAAGTTGATCTTAGCCTCAAAGATGGCTAACGTATCCTTAAACCTTCAAACAGAGTGGACTACGAATCCCCCCAATTAACTCTGGCTCAAGGGTACATCCCCGAACTCCTCTGACATCCATCGTTGTAATCCCTCAACGTCGTCAGAGAGGTGACGGGTCCCGACGGCCATACATACGATGGACCACTATGTCCCTAAACTGGAACATTAGAGTCCAAACGCTCTTTTGTCGGATCTAAACGATCCCGTTAAGTTGATCTTAGTCACAAAGTTAGACTAACGTATCCTTAACAAGCGTTTGAGTTGATCTTAGCCTCAAGTATGGCTGACGTATCCTCAAACCAAACCCCCCCAAACCCAAATCTAAGATAATACGGATTTGGACTAGTCCACGCCCTACGGGCGACGACATAACTCAGTCTCCGTAAACAATCCACGGGCAACAAAATACAAAACAAACACCCACGACACGAAGTGACCATCTGGAGAAAGAGAAAGTTGTTACCGCAATGCGGTAGCGTAATTAACTGCAGGGGCTTGCGCCTGCAGGGAAGAGCGTCCCCACAATCAAAAACCCCTCATTCGAGGGGGAATCTGACGAAGTCTGCTACATCGGACGCATCCGTCTAAACCTTCGATACATGGTGCCATAAATCAACTTGGCATCTTCGGAGAGGTGGACGGATAGCACCAATTAGCATCTGCCCCGAATCTCAGGCGAGACGTCCTGTCGCGCCGTCTTTCGGAGGGGAACAGATTCTGGCACGCCCGGTGGGACCTTTTCCTCTTTCCACTCTACACTTCGTGTGTCGTGACTCGCGAACCAATCGCGGTTCGCCAATGGTTGCCTTTGGGTTTCAAGATACTAAGAATTGGCGTCTTTCTTATTGCAGAAAGCAAAGGATCGATGGCTTCTACTTCCGTGAAAGTCTCCAACTGCTCAGACTGCAATTGCAACCAACGCTCTGCCTCGCCAGGAGGTATAGCCTACGGACCCCAAGCTGCTTCGCTATTCATAATGCCCGTAGAACAGGTCACTCGCGCCACCACAGGATTGTTCTTTGGGACCATGGTCCCGCCGACGAACTTCACCGCTCCAGTGCTGACAACGGAAGCTCTCAAGAAGTCGGTCTTTGATCGTCTTACCCCTGCCGCGGCTCCTCTCAACGAGTCGCCCAACGTCAACGCCTCGGTCTTCTCTAGATTGGGCCAGAAATCCTGCAAACCCATCATGGGGCCTACAATCTCAGAGGAGGCTGCTTCTAAGAAAGTGGCTGCTCCTGCTCCCGAAATCGCCAAGGAGGCTTCTCCGGCCAAAAGGTCGGTCTTTACAAGATTGACGGCTCCCGCTCCCGCTCCTGCTGCCCAAAGGACGTCGGTCTTTGACAGGTTAACACCAACAACGACCCCCCACCTACACAGGGGGCAAGACGAAACCATTCTTACCGCTGGCTCTACGCCGTCCGCTCGACACGCTCGACGTCGCCATTGGCGCCGAGTAAGGAAGGCTGGGGGCAATTCCCCCTCCGGGTTGACTCCATCGGCCCCGGTGGCAGAAGTTAATGCTGCTGTTCCAACTGGGAACAGCTTCGAAATGCTAAACAAGGTGCGAAGGAATTCTCCTACTGCAGTGCTGAAGAGGTCTCCTCCCCCATTAAAAAAGGTTGTGGAAATAAAATCAGAACAGCCCCGATCTCCTCAACGGCTGTCTTCCAAAATCTATAAGGTTTGGCGGCGGGCCCGGGACTCGATCATCGATCCAAACTTCTCCCGCCAGCACAAGAAGCCGAAAATCCAACCGGAAGCGTGTCACCAGGCTAAACCCCAAAAGGCTGTCTGGACGCCCACCTCAACGGCCCCCTCAACCTCCATGGCTCATAAAAGGAGGAGGCCAGAGAAGACCCCCCAGCATGCAACGACGGCTAAAAGCACCGAGCCCAGACGCCCTAAGTCTGGGGGCATGGTGGTGCACACTGTTTACATGACCTCTGGAAAAGAGGAAAGCCGCACTTCTACGGGCCACCGACCGCTAACCCGATCCGTGACGAAAGCCCAGGAGCAGCAACAAAAGCTTCAAGAAATGATGAATGCTATGGCCGCGCTCACCGGGCCAAAAGAAAACCCAGAAACTTCCTCAGACGCACGCCGGGAGGAAGAAACCGACGCTGAATTCCTTCGCCGGACACTAGAGAAAAGGGACAAAGAGGCTGCTGAACAAGCGGCCAACATACAACGGATGGGCCTTCTCTCCCAAGATGTGATAGGAATGATGATCCAGCAGGACTTACCCGCCGAGGATCCCCCAATCGTTCTTGAAGACGACCGAGGAGAAACGTCAAATCCACCGCCGGCCCTCTCAACGGCCAAGGAGGAGGCAATCTCTAAGGCTGACTTGGCTGACTACATAGCCCAACAAATCCGGGTTCATCACGCGACTGAGGCAGCTGGTCAAGTCGTGAAAACGGGGCGGCCGTATCCGAGCTGGTACGACCAAATCAAATACCCGCAAGGCTATACGATACCAAAATTCCACGTGTATAAGGGGACCGGCAATCCCCATCAACATGTCGCCCAGTTCCGGGCCCTCTGCGGTAACACCGGCGGTGATGATAAACTGTTGCTCCGCCAGTTCGTGGGCAGCTTATCAGAAACTACGTTCGAATGGTATTCGGAACTCCTGAACGATTCTATCAAAACGTTCGCTGAAATGGAGCTGTTGTTCACTCAGCGATTCGCAAGTGCCAGCGAACGCACTCCAATAACTGCACTGATTAACGCCAGGGTAAAACCGGGCGAAACCTGGGTCCAGTACGCCATACGCTGGCGGAACTTGTGGTCGAGATGTGAGCAACGCATCGAGGAAGCACCTGCGGTGGGCATGTTCGTAGGAACTCTAGACCCTCACGCAACTATCTCCCAGTTTATGATGTTCTTTAAGCCAACCACATTCCAGGCCTTGATCGACAAGTTGGCTCAGATGGACCAGATGGGTCATAGACACCTATACCGAAGTCGGAACCTCGGAATGACAAGGGTAAAGGAAGAGCAACCTTTGTTGCGAATGCCCAAGAGCAACCTAACGCCCCGAAACCGGCAGATCAACTGGAGGAAAGACGTCGGTATTATAATGAGAAGATGAAGCGTCCCTACTCGTTCCCACGGGACAAGACGAAATGGCTATTCGAGCTGGCAATACGCAACAGACTTATAAACCTGCCAAATCCAAGGCGACCGCCGCAACCCACCGAGGTGAATAACCCTAACTATTGCCCTTACCATCAGACGGTAGGCCATCCGATTGAAGATTGCTTCGTCTTCAAAGGATGGATTGAAGACCAGTACCTCCAGGGGAAGTTTGTACTGTCCGAAAAGTGGAAGGTGAACCCACCACAGCCGCATGCTCCTAGGAAAGCGGATACACCGGGGGCAACATGTTCTTTTATTGAAGAAGCTCCATGGGAGGTCGTGCTATCAACTAAAACCAAAAGAATGCTGAGAGACCTTCATGCGTGCCCTGCGATCGAATGGAAGGACCCTCTTGAACCTCAAATTATCAAAGGAATGTTGAAGCCCCACCCAATTACGAAGACTCGCGATAAGAGCCCAAACACTCACGCCCAATCGTCAAAATCTTCGAAGAAAAAGAAGAAGAAATCCAAGAAGTCCGTGAAGCCTGGAAAGGAGCACACGAACTTGCAGAGGCAAATCGACGCACTGGAAGAGTACAATCAAAAGGCACGAACCCCTGTCACACTGCAAGAGTTCCTCAACCACATCTTTCAAGAAGAAGATGATGGAGAAAGCTCGTCGGATGAATACGAAGGATATGTGGCGAGTTGTAACGTAATCTCCCATGCGTTTACCGATGACAGGAAAACTCCTGGCATTGAAAAGCTGGAGACAGAGCCTGTACCAGAGCGTGCATGGCCAACAGATGAAATGATCGACGCTTTTCTGGACGAGATTCGTCTAAAATGTAAAGCGGACCAGGCGCGCGGGATGGCCGCATCTGAAGGAGCCAAATGCGGGCAGCTGAACGAAAGAGTTGAACTACCAGAGCGAAAGGCATCCGAAGTAAACAAGAAGATAGTCAAGACGAGAAAAAGGTTTGCCAAAGCCATGTCACTGGGGATGAAGCTACCGTCCTCGGAAGGAAACACACACGACGGGGTGGAGAGGCGCCCTGACTATTGCGCATATCACCGGAAAGTCTCACATCCCACGGAGGAGTGCGACGCCTTTAAGATATGGTGGCAAGGATATGTTGCTCATCGGCAACATTTTAAGCGCATGAAACGCAAGATCCGTCGGGAGCGAAGAAGTATTGTCGATGGGCACAACAGAACGACTGGCAACTATTGCATGGTTAACGCCAGGGGGTCACAAGTTCTCACCTTTGGGAGCGACTCTGATGAAGAAATGGCTCTGGGCCCTCTCTTTAAAGAATCTGTCTCGGGGAAAGAGGAGGAATCGGAGATCTGCGAGAACATTCAGCTGCGCAATCGCATACTCCCAGAAAAGAATCTCGGGCCCGGGAATAGAAAGGATAAGGGAAAGGAAAAGGTCACTGAAGATATCACTTTAGATGACCAAGCCATGAGAGAGCTGGCTGCCAAAGACCCTCCTAGGAAGAGTAAAGTGGACTATAACATCCTCGCGCACCTAAGGAAGCTACCTTCTCAGCTTAGCATTCTCGATGCCCTCCTATTATCGAAAGAAGCGCGAGACTCACTAATTAAGGCGTTACAAAAACCCGAGCAATTCCAAGCCTTCCTCGCCACGGAAAAGATGAAGGATGAACTGGAGGAAGTGCATACGGCCGACGTCACTTTCAGTGATGAAGACCTCCTTCTCGGGACATGCGACCATAACCGTCCCCTATATGTCTCCGGATACTGCCATGATATCAAGATAGGCAAGATCCTGGTGGATAATGGATCCTCCGTCAACCTCCTTAATGTTCGGGTGTTGAAGGAAATCTGCATGAATGTGCAACACCTCGCTCGTGACAAAATTACTATCTCCGGTTTCGATTCACAATCGTCACGGACTCTCGGATCTGTGATACTAACATTACGCTTTGGACTTCTCGTCACAGACATCAAATTCCATGTCATCGACGCCAAGACCTGCTACAACGCCTTGCTCGGCCGTCCTTGGCTACACGAGTACAATATCATCCCTTCTACACAACATCAGTGTATGAAGTACTTCAAGGATGGTTTCGAGTATACCGTAACGGGTGAGTTAAACCCATTTTCCGTGAACGAAGTCCGCAAGTACGAAGATGCGAAGTACTTTTTGCCAGATTTCGAGGATACAGAAAGGAGTCGCAATCCGGGGAACAAAACCGCCGCCACCATCCCCGTTTTCGGGAGCGATACCGAAGACGAGGAAGAGATAGTTTATGCAGGGCCATCTCAACGCAACAACTTGGGGACGCCCGCCCCCGTGTTGGTCTTCGGAAGTGATTCAGAAGATGAAGTTAATGCTGTGTTCTCCAAACGGCTGTCAACACAAACACCCCCTGGCGATGACCATAGTTTGCAAATCACCATGGTACCGCGAGAACACTACAAGGATCTCGACACGCTTCAAGCTCACAGTGTGCAGGACCTGCAAACATTTTACATCCCTCCCAGGCGAAGGGGTGAGAAAGTAATCCTATTTTACCGATCCTCAGAGTCGAAAATAGAGAAAGAGATCTGGCATGGCGCAGATACTGCACTCGACAGGCTCCAACCCATCCGTCTGCCCAGATACTATACGGATGGATTAAAGAAGCTATTGAAGCGCCAAGGAGTACCTTTAGAACAGACCGTTCGGCAGGCGCGGTTCTACAACAAGATTTGGGATGTCCCCGGGACTCAACGCAAATTGCCCAACGGGAAGATGGAAACACTCGGGCTTGGATACGCAAGAGCTGGAAAACGGGAACGGACTCACAGCAGCTACACTATATATATCTTTGATGAAGAAGAGGACGTCCTGTCAGGAGACGCCAACCCTTCATTAAAACTAGACCCCGCGATTGAAGCACCGAGTCCGTCATTTGAAGAACGAACGAACAAGCCTATCAGGAAAACGGGTCAGAGAGCTCAGGAAGACCGCAACCGCGAGATGGCCATCTACAAGAAGGCCAGGACGCAACGTCTATCTCAACGTACCGAAAAAGACAAAGACGCATATCCTCGTCAATCCGTTGTACGAAAGGCCCGACGCAGAGACGGAAATAAATCAAGAAGCGGCTCGGGTTTGCCCCTCGTGAAGAAGATGAGTCGAGCGTATTCCTTCCCCCGAGACAAGACGGAGAGGTTACTCAACCTCGCTATAAAACATCAAATGATCACGCTTCCAGAATCTAGACGTCCTGAGCAAGCTAGCCAGGTCTCTCATCCGAGTTATTGCTCTTATCACCAAGCCATAGGACATCCTACCGAGGACTGCTTCACCTTCAAGAACTGGGTCGAGGACCAGTACCGACGGGGCAGATTCGCTTTATCCGACGGCTGGAATGTGACGCTACCGCAAAAGCATGAGCCCAAGGCCGCAAGAGCAGAACCGGGTCCACCTCAGTCCAGGGAGCGGGTTCGCACTTGTTATACGATTACGATATTAGGAGAAGAGCCCGAGAACGTAGATGACCTTCCCCGGTGCTTTGAGAACAGCAATGATGAGGTGATCTCAGAATTTCCGCCCGCTCCGAAAGAACTGGAAGATGGTATACATACTACTGCAGATAACCTCAAGAAGATTGAGTTGGGATCGGCAGACGACCCGCGACCGACATTTGTCGGCGAGCTATTATCCGAAGAAAAGGTGGCTGCGTTAAAGAACGTGCTTCTACGGCATAAAGATTGCTTCGCGTGGAACTACTCCGAGATGCCAGGATTGGATCCGGAGATTGCTGTGCATAGATTAGCAATATCCCCAGATATCAAGCCAGTCAAGCAGGCGCCAAGGAGGATGCGACTCGAGCTTGAAATGAGCATCAACGCCGAAGTCAAGAAGTTGATCGATTCTGGATTTATCCAAGAAGTCCAATATCCCGACTGGATTGCCAATATCGTCCCGGTAATGAAGAAGAATGGGACGGTACGCATATTCGTGGATTTCAGGGATCTCAATAAAGCCTGTCCAAAGGATGATTTCCCAGTACCGGTAACCGAGCTAATGATAGATAACACGTCAACTCACGAGGTTTTCTCCTTTATGGATGGTTCATCAGGATACAATCAGATAAAGATGCATCCCGAAGACCAGAAGCATACCGCTTTCCGCACCCCTTTGGGTATATTTTGCTACAAGGTTATGCCTTTTGGTCTAAAGAACGCTGGCGCCACCTATCAAAGGGCCATGACAAAAATCTTCGACGACCTCATACATGACATCGTCGAGTGCTATATCGATGACCTCGTAATGAAGAGCATGTCATACGGAGAACATTTAAAGCATCTGGAGACTGTATTTCAACGCCTTCGGCAATATAATTTGAAAATGAATCCCCTCAAATGCGCGTTTGGAGTCTCCTCGGGCAAATTTCTGGGATTCATCGTTCGACACCGAGGTATTGAAATAGATCCGTCAAAGATTAAGGCGATCATGGAAATGCCTCCGCCAAGAACCCTCAAGCAGTTGCGGTCTCTCCAAGGGAAGCTCGCATACATCCGGCGGTTTATCGCTAATCTTTCGGGCAAATGCCGTCCTTACAGCCACCTTATGAAAAAAGGAACCCCATTCGTTTGGGATCACAAATGTCAAGGTGCACTAGATGAGATCAAGCAGTACCTGCAGAACCCTCCGGTGTTGGCCGCGCCGGTCAAGGGAAAACCCCTCATTCTTTACACGGCCGCCCTCGAAGGTTCCTTGGGCGCATTATGGGCACAAGAGAACGATCAGGGGAAAGAAAGAGCACTTTACTACTTAAGTCGAGTGCTGCTGGGGGCAGAACGCAACTATTCCCCCATTGAAAAGCACTGCCTGGCGTTGATCTTCGCAATAACAAAGCTTAGACATTACGCATTAGCACATGAAGTCCGTCTTATTTCGAAGGTGGACCCTCTCAAATATCTGATGTCGAAAGCCATATTGACGGGACGACTTGCTAAGTGGGCCCTGCTCTTGATGGAGTTCTCGATAACGTATCAACCTCTCAAGGCAGTGAAAGGCCAGGCCATTGCCGACTTCCTCGCCGAGCACCCGATACCGGCCAATTCTCCTCTGAACTGTGATTTGCCGGACGAGCATGCATTTGATGCGATTAGCGGCGGAAGCACCCGATGGGAACTCTATTTCGATGGAGCATCCTCCATAAAGAAACAGAAACAAGGTATCCCAGTGATTAAATCAGGGATAGGCCTCATCTTTGCAACTCCACAAGGAGGGATAATGCGCTTCGCCTTCTCCTTAACAGAGCCGAGGACAAACAATGAAGCCGAATACGAAGCCCTGATAGCAGGCCTCGAGATCGCCATCGACATGGGAATTGAAGACCTCCTCATATACGGGGATTCTCAGCTGGTCGTCAGTCAAGTAAATGGTGACTACCAAACGTGCAAGCCGGAATTGGTGAAGTACGGCGAAAGGGTGCAACAACTATTGACCCAAATTCCATCCTATACTTTGGAGAACATACCGCGCGCGGAAAACAGCAAAGCAGACGCGTTGGCTAAACTTGCTAAAGAACTGGCCGACGAGAACCTCGACGACGTCAGAATCGTGGTACAAAGCCGCCGAGTGCTCGCCCCGGCAGAAATATCTCCGGAATCATGCGAAGAAAAGGGAACGACTGAGCAGACGACCCTACAAATAAAAGACCATGAGAAGGCCGAAGACTGGAGGGAAGTCTTCATAGACTACTTTAAGTCCCACCGAATGCCCGAAGAAGCGTCCTCAAGACATCAGCTCATGAAACGAGCTTTATCTTTCGCTTTTGTCAACGATATTCTATACAAGAGATCGTTTGATTCTCTATGGCTGAGATGCTTAGGACCTGGCGAAGCAGAAAGAGTCATTCAAGAAGTTCACGACGGACTTTGCGGTTCTCACCAAGCAGGCCCAAAGATGAAGTTAAAAATTAAACGGATGGGTTATTACTGGCCCACGATGATCCAGGACTGCCTCGAGTATGCGAAGCAATGCCACTCATGCCAGATCCATGGAGACTTCATCCACCAACATCCGAATCCACTGCACCCGACGCTGGCTAGTTGGCCATTCGAAATGTGGGGGACTGACATAGTCGGCCCCATTGAGCCAGCATCATCCCGGGGACACCGCTTTATCCTGGCGACAACTGATTACTTCTCCAAATAGGCAGAAGCAGTACCACTGAGGGAAGTGAAGACGGAGAATATCCTCCATTTCTTTAAGACGCACGTCATCTATCGGTTCGGAACTCCACGGCGGATTATCTCCGATAACGGGCCAGCCTACCGAAGCCATAAGATTAGCCGCTTCGCACAGCAGCATAATATAGACTGGAGATATTCTTCGGTTTACAATCCACGAGCTAACGGTCTGGCCGAGGCCTTCAATAAGACCTTGACGAAGATCATAAAAAGGACCGTTTCCAGGAATAAGAGAGACTGGCACGAAAGGCTGCAAGAAGCCCTTTGGGCTTATCGAACTACATTCAAGACGGCCACGAACACAACGCCGTACGCGTTGGTATTTGGGACGGAAGCAGTGCTCCCCCTCGAGATAGAGTTACCCTCTCTACGAGTAGCAGTCCACCACGAGCTGACGAACGAAGAAAATGCTCACCTTCGGCTTGAGGAGCTTGATGCCCTCGATGAAACCCGGCTCATAGCGCAACAACATCTAGAGGCCTACAAAGCAAAAATGACGCGCTCATACGAAAGATTGACCAGGCCGAGGACATTCCGCCAAGGCGAACTCGTACTAGTAGTCAAAAGACCTATGATCCCTAATCGCGCCAAGCGAGGAAAATTTGAGCCAAACTATGAAGGCCCGTACATCATAGACAAGGTCTATCAGGGTGGAGCCTATCTACTCATGGACATGCACGGTGAAAGGCCTTTCAGGCCAATAAACGGCCGCTTCTTAAAGAAGTACTATGCTTAATGAGCCACAGCCGGGGTCAATGATAAATGACGACGACTATGTTCGCTCACTGTCTTCCTAGGCTCAGACTTTACAAGCAGCAGCCGGCCTTCCCATAACGACGGACCGAAACGTCCTTAAACTAACGGCGGACCGAAACGTCCTTAAACTAACGGCGGACCGAAACGTCCTTAAACTAACGACGGACCGAAACGTCCCTAAAACTACTACCGCAGCGTCTTTAGGCTGACGAGATAAATAAAAAAAAGAAAGAAAAAAAAAAGAAAGAAAGAAAAAAAAAATATATATATATATATATATGAAAAAGAATAAAAAAAAACGGTATGTCCATAAGCAAAATGGGCACGGATGAAAACCCGAACGACGGACCGAAACGTCCCTAAAACTACTACCGCAGCGTCTTTAGGCTGACGAGATAAATAAAAAAAAGAAAGAAAAAAAAAAAGAAAGAAAGAAAAAAAAAATATATATATATATATATATATGAAAAAGAATAAAAAAAAAACGGTATGTCCATAAGCAAAATGGGCACGGATGAAAACCCGAAAGGGCTCCGTGAGTAAAAACAGCAGGGCCGCCGGCAAGTGTTCGTGAAAACCCGAAAGGGCGCGACCTTGTAAAAAAAAAAGTGAAAAAAAAACGGTATGTCCATAAGCAAAATGGGCACGGATGAAAACCCGAAAGGGCTCCGTGAGTAAAAACAGCAGGACTACCGGCGAGTGTTTGTGAAAACCCGAAAGGGCGCAACCTCGTTAAAAGACACTTGTAGGATCCTCTCGACCTTGTAAGGAGAAACCACCTGCGTGAGATCCTTACGACTCACAAAGGAGCAACACACTTAGGGATCCTCACGATTCCTAAGGAGAAAATACACTTACGAGATCCTCACGACTCGTAAGGAGAATTCTCTTATGGGACCCTCACGGCTCATGAGATTTGAAAGTCTTAAGTTACAGAAACCTGAACCTGTTCTTAAGCAAATCCTCCACAACCTCCGATACTGCCCTACAAGAAGCTCAATACTGACCCTTGTATACAATCCACGGGCGCGAATAAACATTTCCCCAGCAAAGTCCAACCCTTGTAGGTCCCCTCGACCCATAAGGAGAAAACCCTCCTGTAGGATCCTTACGACTTACAGAGGAACATACACTTAGGAATCCTCACGATCCCTAAGGAGAAAATACACCTGCAAGATCCTCACGACTTGTAGGGAGAAATACCTTTGTGAGACCCTTACGGCTCATGAAGTCGAAAGCCTTACTCGACAGGACCTTAACCCTGTTTGCTAAGCCACCTTTGTTCAACATCGACAGAGGCAAATGATGATTCGCTCCTGGCAATATTCCAGTTGCAGCGATGCTGACGCCTAAACCGGTATCAAATCCCAAGTTCTTTCATGGCAAATGATGATTCGCTCCTGGCAACATCCCAGTTGCAGCGATGTTGATGCCGAAATCGGTGTCCAAAATCCGAGCTTGCGGCAAAAAAGCTAGCAGGCCACACATGCCTATGAAATAGCCGAAATGATGGGGCAACTTGCAATAAAAAGCAGCAAGTAAAAATGTATGCATGAAAAATAGCCGAAATGATGGGGCAACTCGCAATAAAAAGCAGCGAGTAAAAATAAAACAAATAGCCGAAATGATTGGGCACCGCGAAAAATAGCCGAAATGATTGGGCAATCGCGACCTTCGCGATATAAAAAGCTGAAATGATAGAGCATCGCGGAAAGAATAAAAGAAATGATGGAAAAATGAAACCTTTTTGCCCTACAGGTGATGCTACATCAGTCCCTGTATACAATCCAGGGGCGCAAGCAAAGAAGGAGTCGTACTCCTCCCCCAGGTTTCATCATGAGAGGAAGCCAAATCTCGACGGTTCACAAATAACCTGGAGATCATCTCGACGCAGCAGACACAACTTCAAGCTAAGCGGAACAGCGGCAACTCCCAGTTCCATAGCTCGGTGGTACACATGTCGCCAACAGTCAAACCTCCATTCCGTGAAATGCGGATACAATCGATAAAATTCCTGGTCACGTGGAACACGGATAATGTCACTCTTTGACCCCGTGGAAAACGTCCAGAGCGGATCCTGGTCCTCGCAGAGCATGGCAGTGAACCCGTGCGAAGCATCCAGAGCGGAGCCTAGTCCTCGCCTAACGCGGCAGTGAACCCGTGTGAAGCATCTAGTGCAAAAATTCCTGGTCACGTGGAACACGGATAATGTCACTCTTTGACCCCGTGGAAAACATCCAGAGCGGATCCTGGTCCTCGCAGAGCATGGCAGTGAACCCGTGCGAAGCATCCAGAGCGGAGCCTAGTCCTCGCCTAACGCGGCAGTGAACCCGTGTGAAGTATCTAGTGCAAAAATTCCTGGTCACGTGGAACACGGATAATGTCACTCTTTGACCCCGTGGAAAACGTCCAGAGCGGATCCTGGTCCTCGCAGAGCATGGCAGTGAACCCGTGCGAAGCATCCAGAGCGGAGCCTAGTCCTCGCCTAACGCGGCAGTGAACCCGTGTGAAGCATCTAGTGCAAAATTCCTGGTCACGTGGAACACGGATAATGTCACTCTTTGACCCCGTGGAAAACGTCCAGAGCGGATCCTGGTCCTCGCAGAGCATGGCAGTGAACCCGTGCGAAGCATCCAGAGCGGAGCCTAGTCCTCGCCTAACGCGGCAGTGAACCCGTGTGAAGCATCTAGTGCAAAATTCCTGGTTACGTGGAACACGGATAATGTCACTCTTTGACCCCGTGGAAAACGTCCAGAGCGGATCCTGGTCCTCGCAGAGCATGGCAGTGAACCCGTGCGAAGCATCCAGAGCGGAGCCTAGTCCTCGCCTAACGCGGTAGTGAACCCGTGTGAAGCATCTAGTGCAAAATTCCTAGTCACGTGGAACGCGGATAATGTCACTCTTTGACCCCGTGGAAAACGTCCAGAGCGGATCCTGGTCCTCGCAGAGCATGGTAGTGAACCCGTGCGAAGCATCCAGAGCGGAGCCTAGTCCTCGCCTAACGCGGCAGTGAACCCGTGTGAAGCATCTAGTGCAAAATTCCTGGTTACGTGGAACGCGGATGATGTCACTCTTTGACCCCGTGGAAAACGTCCAGAGCGGAGCCTGGTCCTCGCCGAGCACGGCAGTGAACCCGTGTAAAGCATCCAGAGCAAATACCGGACTGTGGAGTCCTTAAAATCCACGGACTATGACGTCCTTAACCTCGACCGTGATGTCTTAAAACTAACGATCAACCACCCCGATTCCCTACAGATTTTGCCTTGGTTTAAGGGTACATCTCTTCACTCCTTTGATGCCTGGCGTTGTAATTCCTCAACGTCTTCAAAGAGGTGACGGGTCCCTGCAACCAAACACCGGACTGTGGAGCCCCTAAATCCACGGACTATGAGGTCCTTAACCTTGACCGTGATGTCTTAAAACTAACATCGGACTGTGGAGTCCCTAAATCCACGGACTATGAGGTCCTTAACCTTGACCGTGACGTCTTTAAACTACGATACCTTGAGAAACCCCTAACTTCGTGAAACACGGACAAGGGTGATCACATCCGACACTTGCAGGCCCTCACGACCTGTAAAGAAGAAAAAACTCTCTTGCGAGATCCTTACGACTCTCAAGGGAAGACCCGCTTAAGGATCCTCACGATCTTTAAGAAGAACTCACACCTATAGGATCCTCTCGACCTGTAGGGAGAAAAACTCTTTATGAGACCCTCATGGCTCATAAAATGCAACAGTCTTAGGAAGCAGATCTTAACCCTGAATCCCAAGCCATCGCTGTCCTACAAGAAGATCAAGATAGAATATCCGCAGAATACGTTCGATGAAAAGGAGACACATCATTGAGAAGAAAAATGTATCTTTATTCATAAACCAAAATGGGTACAAAGTACAATTCATGAAAGAAACAAAAAGAAAATACTCTCATCCATGAGTATGTACAAAAAGGAAGAAAAAGATACAAATGTTTCAGGCCGGCGGGCGATTCAGCAACTTGGTCAGCTCACCCTGCTTTTGCTGAACCACGGATTCATGACGCAAGATCTCCAGAAGACGAGCCTCCGCTTGAGCTTGCTGAGCCTGATACGAAGCGAGCCGGGCTTCAAGCTCTTTCTCTGTGGCCTTACGAGCCTCAACCCTCTCACGAGTGAACATGGCAACCTTATCGAGAGCCACAACCCTATGTCCGCTACGTGTCGCCCTATCAGGCCATGAAAGCTCACTTTGCGACCACAACCTTAGAAATAGGACATACACGCTCGAGACCATATAAATGGGCTTCCGATCGACAGCAATAATCGATCCAAAACGCGCTCACACAACCCGGTATGGAAAGCAACGAAAAAATTTTCCGACGATTATCCTATCAAGCATGTGCTCGCAATCATGTGAACATTCAAAAAAATAAAAAATAAAATTCGAAGCTTTAATGTGCACGCGACATGACAACAGTATTGATAATTGAAGAAAATTTTCATAAAAGGAACACAAAATTTATTCATGCAAGCGGAAACGTACATACGAGTACCGAGCCTACATGGAAGTTCAACATAAAGCATACAAAAAGGAGGGACTAATTTAAAGAGGGTCTACACTAACGGAAAAGGTCACCAAACACAGGATCAACGGCACAGGGGTTGATGAAGCAATGGACAAAATTCTCCATCTCTCTCTCCGCTCTCTCCAGCACATCGAAGCGACGATTCTCGTGAGAAGTCGCTCCCCATCGGTTGGTGCCATGTTCGTCCGCGAATGCAAACATAATAGCTCGCCGGGCCTTTATCTCGCTCAGCAGATGAATTGAGCAGTCCTTCAGAGCCTGAGTAATCAGGCATGCTTCATGAAAGCCCTCGAGCTTTTCTTCCGCCGCATCAAGCATTGCCAGGGTCATCTCTGCCGGGTGAGGAGGAATGTCGGCAAGCACGGCCATGAGGATCATCCGGAGCCAGAGAGAACCCATCGGGAGGGGAGACCCCCTACGGATCGAGAGTTCATGCATGGCTGAGTCGCATTCGTTGTTGGTAAGGAGGGGATCCACCAACCGAGCAGCAAAGCGGGGGACCATCTCTTCAATAGGAACTTCCCATGGCTGTCGGCGAGCATGAGGACGATCGCAGGCCATGGCGCTCGTTTGTTTTTCAAGACAAGTTACTCCAAGATAAAAAGAATAATAATATAAAGCTCTTTGTGAAAGGAAAAGAAGGCTATAGCCTCATATATAATGAAGTGCATTAAGTTCTGTGCGCGGAAGATCTTGCATGGTGAAATTATTTCCAAGGCCTAAAAAAGGAAAGGCACCGAAAATCAAGGAGATGGAACTATTTCCAAGGCCCTTTTTCTGCACCTAACATTGTGCACTGAAAATATGGCATGAGGAAAATCTTGTGAACAGCCACATCAAGGGATCCCACGTGTAGAACACGTGAGGCCTAAACCTGATGTTCAGTTAAAAGGAAAATATGGAGTGATACCCTGCATGTTAAAAAGCACAAACAACAATAGTAGCAAAATAATAAAATCTCAGAGAAAAAGCATGCAAACATACAAGGACACAACAAAACTTATCATCCAGACTTCAAGAAGGCGATACAAAATAAAAAGGAAAACTTTTACAATGGTAAGGCTTCAGACGCGGGGCATGGGTTGAGAAACTCGAAATTAACTTTATTCAAGATCTTCCAATCATTTCGAACCTCCCGAGTATGCTTTCTCTCACGGTCACAAGCATCGGGGTCCCCGCGGATGTCCTCTACCCTCCGGTAGGCGCCCAATATGGCTGATTGCTGAAAAATCTGATGAAGGAGATCAATGAGATTATCCCGCCTTCTCTTTGAGATCAAGCCCATAAGGTACACCGAATGCACCTTATCCTCGGCAGTGTCCAAGGCCCCGAGCGGTATGCCGGCGCAAAAGAGAGGAAGTGCCTCCCGGATCGCCAGCACGATCAGCCTCAGAAGAGAAGAGCGACGGGGGAGTAGCCTATGGTTGTACTCGTCGAAGCGGCTCATGATCTCGGCACACTGAGCATCAGTGAACTCCTGGTTCTGACTGCGGCCCAGCGCACGAATATTCCCATAGGAAATGATCTCGTCAAGATTATACAGATGGGCATCCATGGTACCTAAAATAAAAGTCATGAGATTCATTACAAAGCCCCCATTGCATTAATTGCAGGAAGAACAACCTCGGCCCAAGAGACCCCAGGAAGCCTCTGTGTGAAGAAATCGAGTTCTTCGTTGGAATTAAATTCCTTATTAAGAAAAGGGAATTAAATTCCCAGAAACATTTTTGGATGGAATTAAATTCCATGGATCTGAAACGCCATCTCCCCAAAGATCGTCTAAACCCTAAAAGATCTACAGTTGAAAGATTAAACAGTTTCATGTTCTTATGGAAAATATGAAGAAAAAAGGGTAAAAACCCTTGTTTTGGATTTAAAATCCAGAGAAATGTGAAGGTCCATCGTTGTCCAAGAACATTACCTGAGGAAAAAGGATTCCTTTTGAACAGAGTTAAACTCTGAAGATTGTTTCAAGACAGAGAACTAAGCTCTGAAAGCGAGAATTAAATTCTCAAAGAAGAAGTTCTCAGAAAAAGAAGATGAACAAGGTGAAGGCTCTTATGAAGAGACAGAGGTATTTATAGAAGACAATGAAAACGTTTCGTCTCCCCAGATCCCTAGAGGAATCCAACAGTCACAAGAGGTGACAGCGTTGCACTCACGTGCAGACACGTGAGAACAACGCTGTGGGGGCATTTGTTTCCTGATTTAAAATCAGGAAAGCTTCTAGGAAAAGCTTCAGAAAGGGGTCACGTGTTGGCACGTGACACCTAAAAAAAAGCATCATCAAGTCAAGTTCAGTTTCCTGACTACGCTGAAGAAAATGGGCTTCAGAAAGAGTCACGTGTTCCCACGTGACCAGGGTCACGTGGCGACACGTGACATTTAAATGCAAGCGTCAAAGGCACACAAGTTCCCTGATCAAGTCAAGGAAAAGGCTTCAGAAGAAGTCACGTGCTTCCACGTGACCAGGGTCACGTGTTGGCACGTGACGTTCAAGACAGCAGACTCGTACTCCAGATGAACCAAGGAAAGAGAGTTCAAACAAGGGTCACGTGCTCACACGTGACCAGGGGTCACGTGGTAGCACGTGACGTTTAAGCAGCAATAAGAAGACAGAACGCAAAAGAAAGGAAAAGACTCATTCCAAAAGGGGTCACGTGCCCACACGTGACCATGAGTCACGTGGTCACACGTGACCGGCTTTCAAAGCCCATTGTGTTAACAGAATTAAATTCTGAAAGAAATTCAAATCTTTCCAAAGGAAAGCGGTTATCTGGAACCAATCGAATTAAAGATTCAGAGGTGATCTATCTATGGGAAAATCTCGGGTTTGGAAAGATTTCCCCTTTAAATCTAACCGAAATAATAAAGGGGAACCTTTGGATTAGAGATCCAATGGTGAATAAAATTCACCTAATAATCCAAAGGTCCAAAATAAATGATGAATGCAAATCAAATCTCTCATGAAGATTCGTCAAAAACTGATTGATTCGGCTGCTTCTCCTATAAATAGGAGCCAAGAGACACAGAGAAATATATAGATATACATAAGCAGAGAAGAAAAAAAAAAGGAGAAGAGCTTTGATACTTTGAAAAGACTCGGATCTTCTGCAAAAAACCCTAGGTAAGAAAGGGAAGGCCTTTTGAAAGAAAGAGAATTTAGTTCTCAACAGAGTTTAACTCTGATAATGTAAAAACAGAAGAACATATTTCTTCTCTCTTTGATAGAGGATCTGCAAAGTGCACATCTCCCCTTAAGATTGAGAATTTAATTCTCAATGGGTTGAGATCCTGCCATGCAGATCCAAAACATAGAGAGGGAATGCAAGCACGAGAATTTAATTCTCACAGAACTATAGGAATTTAATTCCTTTAAAATAAAAGTAGGGCTTGACCCTATGTCATGGGAATTTAATTCCTTCAGAACAAAAAAGAAACAGGGTTTAACCCTAATTAAAGAACTTAGTTCTGTTGAAACAACGGGAATTTAATTCCCTTAATCATCATTTAACAGGGAATGGGGATTCAATTCCTTAAAAACTTTTATTAGGGTTTAACCCTATTCAGCCTTTCACATATATGAGGAATTTAATTCCTACAGAAAATTCAGAGTTAAACTCTATTCCAGAATACAAGTCTTCGAAAGGAAGTAGGAATTTAATTCCTCTGAAATTTACAGTTCGAGGAATTTAATTCCTGAAAAAAGGTTAACAAAGCCTCTGAACAAAATACATAGAGGCAGGGTCACGTGTCATCACGTGACCCCCCCAAGAGGTCTACAGAGAGCCCCTTTGAGGCAGCACCCCACGTGACCCACGTGACCCTCGGCAGAAGCTCTAATACATAGGCATTTGAATGCCCATCACGTGATGGCACGTGATGCCCTGAAAGACATGATAATCTCAGAATAAATGAAGGGAGGGCGCTCTCACGTGCTGCCACGTGACCCCTCTTGTCTTAGTGTTTAACACTAAATTGAAACTCTCGAACCCAGTGTTAAAATACTGTTGGGCTTTAGTGTTCAACACTAATTAAAAAGTTTTATCTGCAGTGTTCAACACTGATTACCTTAGCGTTTAAACACTAATCTGAGATCTTCATTTGCAGTGTTCAATACTGATCTGTTTTTAGTGTTTAACACTAATTCGAAAAGCCTTGTTGCTGGTGTTTAACACCAATTATCTCTTAGTGTTAAACACTAACTTGTCAACCTCATTCCCAGTGTTCAACACTGACTGCTCTGTAGTGTTTAACACTAGACTTTGGCCCAATTGGCCTAAATGGATAGAGGCAAAGCCCCTCCTGATTGGACTTAGCCCAAGATGGCCATAAGTCCTCAATTGGTGATTAACTGGTCCAATGGACTCATAACATAATTAATTCGTCTTGACCCCAAATTGGGCCGAGGACTATTTAATCCACTCCGGTTCTAGGGTACATCTCTTCACTCCTTTGATACTTGGCATTGTAATCCCTCAATGTCTTCAAAGAGGTGACGGGTCCCGACGACCACACATTGATATGGACTGTGGGGTCCTTAAACTCATGTCTAATGCAAATTCCTGGTTACGTGGAACGCGGATAATGTCACTCTTTGACCCCGTGGAAAACGTCTAGAGCGGAGCCTGGTCCTCGCCAAGCGCGGCAGTGAACCCGTGTGAAGCATCCAGAGCACATACCGGACTGTGGGGTCCTTAAACCCATGGACTACGACGTCCTTAACCTTGACCGAGATGTCTTAAAACTAACAATGGACTGTGGGGTCCTTAAACCCATGGACTACGACGTCCTTAACCTTGACCGAGATGTCTTAAAACTAACAATGGACTGTGGGGTCCTTAAACCCATGGACTACGACGTCCTTAACCTGGACCGCAATGTCCTTAAACTACCCATGGACCGCAATGTCCTTAAACTACCCATGGACCGCAACGTCCTTAAACTAGAACAATAGAGCCCCGTATGCTCTTTTGTCGGATCTAAACGGTCCCGTTTAAGTTGATCTTAGCCTCAAAGATGGCTAACGTATCCTTAAATCTTCAAACAGAGTGGACTACGAATCCCCCCAATTAACTCTGGCTCAAGGGTACATCCCCGAACTCCTCTGACATCCGTCGTTGTAATCCCTCAACGTCGTCAGAGAGGTGACGGGTCCCGACGGCCATACATACGATGGACCACTATGTCCCTAAACTGGAACATTAGAGTCCAAACGCTCTTTTGTCGGATCTAAACGATCCCGTTAAGTTGATCTTAGTCACAAAGTTAGACTAACGTATCCTTAACAAGCGTTTGAGTTGATCTTAGCCTCAAGTATGGCTGACGTATCCTCAAACCAAACCCCCCCAAACCCAAATCTAAGATAATACGGATTTGGACTAGTCCACGCCCTACGGGCGACGACATAACTCAGTCTCCGTAAACAATCCACGGGCAACAAAATACAAAACAAACACCCACGACACGAAGTGACCATCTGGAGAAAGAGAAAGTTGTTACCGCAATGCGGTAGCGTAATTAACTGCAGGGGCTTGCGCCTGCAGGGAAGAGCGTCCCCACAATAAAAAAACCCTCATTCGAGGGGGAATCTGACGAAGTCTGCTACATCGGACGCATCCGTCTAAACCTTCGATGCATGGTGCCATAAATCAACTTGGCATCTTCGGAGAGGTGGACGGATAGCACCAATTAGCATCTGCCCCGAATCTCAGGCGAGACGTCCTGTCGCGCCGTCTTTCGGAGGGGAACAAGGGTAAAAGCAGCCGAGCCCATTATCTTTACCGACGACGGCCTCCACAAGATATCCCTGCCTCACAATGACCCTCTGGTAATCACCGCACGGGTCCACCATTACGAAGTGCAAAGGATGTTGGTCGACTTCGGAAGCTCGGCAGATATCCTCTTCTACGACTGCTTCCTGCGTATGGGACTTACCCCGTCAGACCTGAGGCCGACCACCCACATCCTGTCGGGGTTCACGAACCACTCCATCCTAAAAGAAGGGGTGGTCACCCTCCTGCTTAACATCGGGGAGACAGGCCATACGCGTAGCGTGCCTGTGGAGTTCATCGTCGCCAGAATTCAATCGACCTACAATATCCTCCTAGGACGCCTAACGTTGAATTCCCTCCGGGCCCAGATATTGACCTACCACATGGCAATCAAGTTTCTCCTCGACCAAGGCAGGATAGGTCGGGCCTACGGGAACCAGCAAACCGTGAAGATTTGCTTCACAGCGACGTCTATGCCAGAGGAGAGAAACGATGATCTTGAGAGCATGGATGATTTCAGGGGATCTTTGGATACTCGGGACGAGTATAAAGAGATCCGAGGAGCCCCGGTGGAGCCGCTCACAGAGGTTCCACTCGTCGAAGGGGACAATGAACGAACCGTCCAAATCGGGTCACTATTAACGGGGGCTCGGCGTGACAACCTGGTCCACTTCCTCAGAGGAAATTCAAACGTGTTCGCCTGGGCGCCCGCCGACATGCCCGGGATAGACCCTAAAATTATATCATATAAGCTCGGGGTCGACCCGGCGATCCGACCTGTTAGGCAGAAGAAACGAAGCTTCGCTCCGATCAAGCAAAGAGCGATCGAGGACGAGGTTGATAGGCTGCTCGCGGCCAACTTCATTCGGAACATGGATTATTCGGAGTGGTTGGCGAATGTAGTCATGGTTAAAAAGGCCAGTGGGAAGTGGCACATGTGCGTCGACTTCACTGACCTCAACAAGGCCTGCCCGAAAGACAACTATCCCATCCCTCGGATAGATCAGCTCGTCGACAGTTCGGCAAGCCACGAGCTACTCAGCTTTATGGACGCCTGCTCCGGCTATAATCAGATCCATATGAATCCGGCAGACGAAGAGCTCACTGCATTCACAATAGACTGGGGGTATACTGCTATAAAGTGATGCCCTTCGGCCTCAAAAACGTCGGGGTTACGTACCAACGCTTAGTCAACAGGATGTTCAAGCCTCAGATCGGCAGGAACATGGAGGTTTACATCGACGCCATGCTCGTCAAATCGACCTTGTCAGATCAGCACGCCAAAGATCTGGGCGAGGCTTTCGACGTCCTCCGCAAATATAAGTTGAAACTGAACCCCGCAAAGTGCGTGTTCGGGATCACTAGTGGAAAGTTCCTTGGGTTCATGGTCACCCACCGAGGAATCGAAGCTAACCCGGAGAAAATTAGCGCCATCCTCAACATGGCCGCGCCCAAGACTAACATCGAAATCATGCGACTCACAGGGAAGGTAGCCGCTCTGAGTCGTTTCATGTCAAGATCCGGGGAAAAGTGACTTCCGTTCTTCAAGGCCCTAAGGAAGATCCCAAGGTTCGAATGGTCGGAGGAGTTTCAGATCGCCTTCGAGCAATTGAAAGCGCACCTGGTGACTCCCCCACTACTCACTTGGCCGGTCGAAGGAGATGAGTTGTCACTGTACCTGGCGGTGTCCGATCAAGCTGCAGGCTCAGTGCTCATCCAAGAAGTCGAGGGTGTCCAAAAGTCGGTCTACTTTGTAAGCCATGTCTTCAAGGACGCGGAAATAAAGTACCCGGACATAGAGAAGATTATCCTGGCACTCATCGTGGTGTCGAGGAAACTAAGGCACTATTTCCAGGCGCACACCATCCGCGTCCTTACCGAATGCCCCTTAGGGGCTATTCTCGTCTCCCCCGAGTCTTCTGGTCATTTAGAGAAGTGGAGGTGGGAGTTGTCCCAATTCGACATCAAATACCACCCGAGGCAAGCTATCAAAGCACAAGTCTTGGCCGATTTTATCGTCGAATGCACTATCCCTAACAAAGAGGCAGTGCTCATGCCGGCCCCTGGATCACAACCCTTGGTCGAAGAGAGGCCCGACTCCGTCCCCGATTGGGTCTTTTACGTCGACGGGTCATCAACCGAGGAAGGCTGTGGTGCCGGTCTCATCATTCGGGGCCCAAACAAAGCAGAGATGGAGTATTCTTTAAAGCTCGGGTTCAAAGCCTCGAACAACGCAGCGGAGTACGAGGCCCTGCTCGCTGGACTGCGGACCGCCTCCAGAGTGGGGCTGAAGACGATCCGAATCCGTAGCGACTTCGCTCTGGTCGTCGGCTAAGTGACCGGCTGTTTTGAGGCTCGGGAGCCCCTGTTGGTGAAGTACTTATCCGAGGTAAGAAGGCTATGAAAGGAATTTAACAAAGTTCAAGTGGAGCAGATCCCCCGACATCTAAACACCCAGGCAACGCCCTGAGCAAGCTAGCTTCCTCCTACTCGGCCCACAACAAGAGAAATATCCTCTTCGATGTCCTGCCGCGGTCCAGTGTGGAAGACAAAGTGACATCACTCAAATTTTTCACGGCCCGGGAAGAGGATCAAGATTGGAGGAAGCCCATCGTGGAATTCCTGAAGGAGGGTACACTCCCCGGAGATCGTGGGGAGGCTCATCGCCTACAAGCCAAATCTCTCCATTTCATCTGGAGCAATGGGAACCTCTACGAAAAATCCTTCACTCAACCCCTGCTTCGGTGCGTCGACCCCTACGAAGCCGACTATGTCCTCCATGAGGTCCATGAAGGGGTCGGCGGAGCACATCAAGGGGACCGCACCTTAGTCCAAAAGACACTCCTCCAAGGGTATTACTGGCCGACCATTTATCACGACGCTCAGAAGCTCGTCAGAAGGTGCAAGAGATGCCAACTCTATGGCAGCATACCCCGCCTTCCGGCTACCGAGCTGACTACCCTGACCTCCCCATGGCCGTTTGCCCAGTAGGGAATGGACATGATAGGCTAACTCCCTACAGGTACAGGCAGGCATAAGTACATCCTTGTCGCGGTGGACTACTTTACGAAGTGGATCGAGGTCGTCCCCATCAGAAAATCGGACGCTACCATGACCATCAAGTTCATGCAGAATAATGTAATATTCCGGTTTGGGATCCCGAGGTGTATCGTCACCGACCACGGGACGAATTTGGAGAAAGAAAGAGTTAAATAATTCTGCAGCGAATACCGTATACTGATGAAGTTCGCCGCTGTCGCGCACCCCCAGTGCAACTGGCAAGCCGAGGTCGCTAACATGGACGTCATTCGAGGACTTAGAGCTTACCTTCAAGGACGGCAAGGCAGTTGGGTCGACGAATTACCTCCGGTCTTATGGGCCATGCACACATCGAAGAAGACCCCACCGGAGAGACCCCCTTCAGTCTTTGCTACGGCACCGAGGCAATGGTCTCAGCAGAGATCGGGCTGCCCATTCATAGAGTCGAGCATTTCGATGATGAAGCGAACACCTCGGCACTCCGGACAAATTTGGACGCCTTGTTGGAAAAGCGGGATCGGGCACAGATTAGAGCCGCCGCTTACCAACAGCAAACTGCCCGCCACTACAACGCGCGAGTCAAGCATCACGCCTTTAGGGCCGGGGACTTGGTCCTAAGGTGGAACGAGTTCGTTGATCAGGGCATGCTGCACAAGTTTTCTCCGAAGTGGGATGGCTCCTCGTCTCCGAGGTCCTGCCCGGTGAGGATTATCGCTTACAAGATGCAACGGGTCGCAAATTTCCACGGCCCTACAACGCCAAGAAGCTCAAGTTGTACCTTTAAAAAAACATATCTATGAATGTATGTTTCTCCTTTTGCAAAGCGATGTAAATTTTGCTAAGTTTTTTTTTATATAAAGAAGGAACTTCCCCTATATGTTTCACTCTTTCTCGGTTCATAGCTCACGAATTCCGTTTCGCTGAAATACTCAAATGATCCCAGAAAACAAGAAGAAACAGTAGAACTTCGCAAAAAGGAGAACTTTATTTATTTATCAAGAGGTATTACGGGCTCCTCAGCCTTACATAAAAGTTGAAATTACAACAACGGGGGATGGGGGTGCAGGAAGCATTGCTCGTGGTACTACGAAGAAATTGCTGCCAGCCGAGCCCTTGCCATCTCGGACCTTTGCCTCCGGTGCTGCCCGCGAACCCTCGACGCCATGGACGGGCCGAAGGACTCTCCAGGCGGACACCCATCGACGAGATAACTCAGTTGGTAACACTCAAGGACGAGGGCCGCCGAGCGATCGCGCCGACTCTTCGAGATCAGGCCGAAACGGCATAGCGATCTCAGCTTGCCAACCGCCCAGTTGCTCGAACAAGGGGTTGTACAGCCCCGGCGATGCCCTCCAAATCAAGTACATCAGCAACTGGAGCAGGGGTGATCGCCGGGGAAGCAGTCGGCCGAAATGGTCCTCCATACGCCGAACCACCACCCGAAGCGTCTCCTCAGAGCTCAGCTGGTCGTACAAGTATACATCTTCGAAAGAAATGATATCGGGGATGGAGAAAGGGTATTCGTCCATTCTTATGTTTCGGGGTGCAAAGTTAGGAATGTGCAACACACCCTCTCTATTTTATAGCTTCCACAGCGCCCCCAAGAGTCCAGATTTGCACGCGCATGGGCGTAAATCCCAGGATTCGCTCGATTCTTCCAATGCTATGCCACCACATGGTGATACCCCGTGTTTCTCGGCGAATCGTGTAAGTCGATGTTCAACACCCCAATACTTGTGGGGAGGCGGAAATATGAATAACAATCTTGTTCTATGATCAAACATCGATTAACCGTATGAATCGTTTGCTAAACAAGTTTTAACAAAAGCTATAGAGTTCTAAACTACTATGTTAAGAGATTATACCAAACGGTTCTAGTCCTTCGTCTTAATGTTATCTACGGCCTCTTTGGATCTCCACGTCCTCTTCGGCTTTCTTCGGTGATAGACGATCCACCCGAGAACCCTAATCCAAGCTATAACCTCTAAACTTGAGGTTACTTAGTTTCTCTAGTTGCTAAATAGAGTAGCTAAGGTGATGTAGAGATAGGTTATGGAGTAATTAGTCTTTCCTAATCCTTGTTCTCAACTCATGAGGGGTAGGATTAGGCTTGGTGAAGGAGAGAGAACTTGAAGAGAGAGAGTGAGAAGATGATAATGAAAATTATATATGATAAAGAAAAAGCTTCTCACTTGATATATGAAACATAATGAATAAGAAAGAAAAGAATAATATGAGATTATTCATCATGTTTCATTAATGCAAGTGGGTGATTCATTATGTGAGTCATTAAGCATTTAATAATGCATTAATGACATGATGAATCACTCACAATGAGTCACTTAATCATTAAATGAAAATGCCACCTCTCCCTCCATGTCACATCCTTCTAGAAGCTTCTCGGAAAATTACGAGAACGCCCCTCTCATCCGTGAAAACACGGAAAAACTTTAGACTGTATAAATCCAATAACCTGATACTAGAATCTGGCTTAAACCAAATCCGGCTAGTAAAAACTGTCCGAATGTCGTACGTGCGTTCAAACACGTATGCGTCCGAACCTTTGTCGTAAAACCATACGACCTCTATATCTTTTCGCCTGGGTTTAGGAAATCTCTGTGTGGGACTCTAAAGACTCGACTACTACGCTGGCAGTGGGTTTAACCACAGACCGCAAGCGGCACTAGCTGTACGTAACGGTCCCCAGGTAGTTGTCGATAAGAAAGCTGATGAGGTAACCCATCTGAAATCCTACTGAGCCTGTCTGTGACAATATCCGCGCAGTCCGGTCTGTTCGTCTAAGAGTATCGCATGTATGGTCTAGGGAGGTGGTGGACGTCAGACCCCTAATAATCGTACAAGTCGTGTCGGTATGGCTCTATCACCATCCGAGAATCTACTAATCAACCTATCAGTAATTCTCAATCAGCCCTGGCCAGGGACTTATGGTAATGACCAAACGACCACAGTGCGATATCAACTCCCTATACCGGGAGAGACGAATCCCTAACAGTCGCTCACTGCCTCCATGTGGCTCGGGACTGTGCCCAACTGAAACCTGTTTGCACGACTCCTTTGAGCCGTGGTAGGGTAATAATCAAAGCACAGTGGGAACTCACACGAGACAAATGATGACCTTAAGTCAACGGACTATCTGCACACATGTCACCTGAGAACTGCTATCTGACGTTAGGTATAATACCATCCAGTCAGTTCTCGGCGAGTCCTGTCCGGTGTACTCACACCCAGTGAGCATCTGTATACAATCTTAGGTGAACACCACCAATGGTTGCGGGACCAATCCATTGCCCCTCGTCAGGGTCTAGATATGTATACATTAGTCTACTCCGGAGTATTGATGCCCAATCTCGATACTCCTGCGACCAGGGACATCTAAGGGTGTGCCTATTGACTATCCAGCTCCCACTAGTATGACTGCCATCACAACGCCGGTAGTCAGACAAACACCCTATGGGCTTTATCAACATATATATATAAATACTAAGTAAAATATATCATACGTTAAGACAAAGTCAAACCAAATAGCGTACTATCATATCAAGCAAGACTGTCATGTACATATATATCCCAAGCATCCTATACAATGTAGGCCTCTAGGGCATATATATCCAACAATCTCCCACTTGCACTAAGGCCTATAATTGGCGCAATGAGTACCCACTATCTCTACCAGATCCAGTTGCTTGCGTACCGCATGCCCAACATCTCAAAAAGCCTCTCGAACTGTACTTGAGGAATGGCCTTGGTGAATGGATCTGCCGTGTTGTCTTTTGTGTCTACTCTCCGTATCTCGATCTCCCGACGATCCACGATCTCCCTGATCAGGTGAAACCGCCTTAAGATATGCCTGGATTTCTGATGGGACCTTGGTTCCTTCGCTAAAGCTATAGCGCCATTGTTATCGCAATACAAAGGTATTGGATTGGCAATGGACGGAACCACCTGAAGTTCAGAAATGAACTTCCTTCTCCAGACAGCCTCTTTTGCGGCTTCACTAGCAGCTATATACTCAGCCTCCATAGTTGAGTCTGCGACGGTATCTTGTTTGGAACTCTTCCAACATACCGCTCCTCCATTGAGGGTAAACACAAAACCCGAAATAGATTTAGAATCATCCTTGTCACTTTGGAAGCCGGAGTCGGTAAAAGCCTCTACCTGGAGGTCCCTATTGCCGTAAATCAAGAACATCTCCTTAGTCCTTCTCAGGTACTTGAGAATGTTCTTCACCGCTATCCAATGTTTCTCACCTGGGTCCGATTGATACCTGCTTACCACACTAAGTGCGTAAGCTACATCTGGTCTGGTACATAATATCGCATACATTATTGATCCTACCGCCGAAGCGTAGGGTATAATGCCCATGCGAGCCCTCTCTTCATCAGTCTTTGGAGACATCTCTTTGGAGAGGGTGATTCCGTAACAAGCGGGCATATTGCCGCGCTTGGAATCTTCCATACTAAATCTCTTTAGTATAGTGTCTATATACCTGGACTGTGAAAGTCCCAATATTCTATTATATCTATCTCGATAGATCTTAATGCCCAGAATGTATGATGCATCTCCCAAGTCTTTCATAGAGAATTTCTGTGACAAGAAGAGCTTTACTGATTGTAGTATAGGGATATCATTCCCTATCAGTAGTATGTCGTCGACGTATAAAACGAGGAAGACTACTGCTCCTTCTACAATCTTCCTATAAATACATGGTTCATCTATATTTTTGATAAAGTCAAATTCCTTGACTGTTTCATCAAAACAGATGTTCCAACTCCGCGATGCTTGCTTTAACCCATAAATGGATTTAAGCAATTTGCACACTCTTCCGCTGCTCCCACTGTCTAAGAAACCTTCTGGTTGATCCATATAAACACTCTCTTCTAGATGTCCATTTAGAAAAGCTGTTTTTACATCCATTTGCCAGATTTCATAGTCATGGAAGGCAGTAATGGCAAGCATGATCCGAATGGATTTAAGCATAGCTACTGGTGAAAAGGTTTCATCATAGTCCAATCCTGGTCTTTGACGAAAACCTTTTGCTACTAGTCTAGCTTTGTAGGTTTCCACTTGTCCAAATGTACCAATCTTCTTTTTGAAGATCCATTTGCACCCAACTGGTTTTACCCCAGGAGGAGCAACTTCTAAAGTCCATACTTTATTGGTATACATGGATTCCATTTCGGATCTCATTGCATCCAGCCACTTTACTGAGTCGCTACTTGTGATAGCCTGCTGAAAACTAGTAGGCTCATCATCATCGATGATGCAATCCTCTCGATCCCCATCAAGAAGAAAACCATAGTATCTTTCAGGAGGATGAGAAAGCCTACTAGATCTGCGGAGTGGCGTTGGTTCGTCATGTTCTATTGAAATCTGAGATTCTTCTAAGTCTTCGGTTGCAGTTTGAGGTTCTGGAATTTCTTCCAGTTCTACCGCGCTCCCACTAATTTCTTTTGCAAGAAATTCGCTTTCTAAGAAGACAATGTGACGAGCGACAAACACCTTTTGTTCTTCAGTATGGTAGACCGTGTACCCCCTTGAATGCTTGGGGTATCCTACAAACTTGCATAAAACCGATCGTGCTTCGAGCTTGTCCGGATTATGCTTTTTAACATATACCGGACACCCCCATATCTTGATATACTTGAGATATGGTCTCTTCCCACACCACATTTCATATGGAGTGGTAGGTACAGACTTAGTTGGAACTCTATTTAATAGATATGCGGCTGATTCTAGAGCAAATCCCCAGAAGGAAAGTGGCAACTCAGCACTACTCATCATTGAACGCACCATATCTAATAGCGTGCGATTCCTTCTTTCTGATACACCATTATGCTGAGGTGTATAAGGTGGAGTAAGCTGAGAGAGAATTCCATTTGCTTTCAAGTATTCAAGGAAACTGGTACTTAAGTATTCTCCACCTCGATCAGATCGAAGTGTCTTGATGCTTTTACCAGTTTGTTTCTCTACTTCATTTTTATACTCCTTAAACTTCTCAAAAGCCTCGGATTTATGCTTTATTAAGAACACATGTCCATACCTAGAGAAGTCATCAGTAAAAGTGATGAAGTACGAGTGACCACTTCGTGCATGTATAGACATCGGACCACATACATCACTGTGTACTAGTCCCAAGAGTTCAGTGGCTCTTTCTCCGTGTCCGGTGAACGGAGATTTGGTCATTTTTCCTTTGATACATGATTGACAAGTTGCATATGATGAATATTCAAACGGATCTAGATATCCATCTTTATGTAACTTAGTCAACCTTGTTTCATTTATATGACCAAGTCTACAATGCCATAGGAAGGCTTGATTCGAATCTGGAGCCTTTCTTTTACGCGTGTTTTGAATATTGAAAATTTGTGGTTGATTAAGTATGTATATGCCGTTTTCCAGTGTGCCAAACCCAATCAGTTCTTGATTTAGGAGAATGTTCATGACATTTCTTTCAAGCACAAAATTATATCCTTTATTAGACAACAAAGATACTGATATAATATTACACAACATACTGGGAATACAAAAACAGCTATACAATACCAAAATGTGTCCACTATTCAACCCTAGGTGATATTCTCCTATTGCAACTGCATCTACATGCATTCCATTGCCCATCCGGAGAGTCATATCACCTGCCCCCAGTACTCTACTATTTCTCAGATCCTGCAAAGAATTACAGATGTGAGAACCAGAACAGGTATCAAGTACCCATGAAGTAGAGTTAACTGAAAGACAATTTTCGATTACGAACACACCTGAAGTAGAAGCAACAGCTTGCTTCATGTCCTTGGCTTTGAAGGCCTGACAATCCTTCTTCCAGTGCCCCTGCTTGTGACAATAGAAACACTCGTTCTTTTCTGCCTTCACCCTTCCTGCCTTGTTCGTTCCCTGCACCTTCTTGACCCCACCCTTCGGTTTGGTGGCTTTCATCTTCTTCTTCCCTTTAGCTTTCGCTTTAGATTTAGAAGAAGATGATTGGCCAACATACAGAACGGGGGTCTTCTCCTTTTTCAAGGAGGTCTCTGCTACCCTCAACATATTGAGGAGCTTTGGAAGATCCGCTTCCATTTCGTGCATGTTGAAGTTCAGCACGAACTGAGAGAAGGTGTGGGGAAGGGACTGCAAAATCAAGTCGATATACAAATCATTCTCTAGCACGCATCCCAGGTTTGCGAGTTCCTCAATGAGGGTGATCATTTTGAGGACGTGCTCTCCAACAGGCGATCCTGGAGCTAACCTCATCTGGAAGAGTTTCCTTGAGGTTTCGTACCTCGCGATACGGGAGTGTTCACCATACAATTCCTTGCAATGGAGGAATATGGATACGATATCCATACTCTCGTGCTGTTTCTGGAGTTCATTATTCATGGACGCCAGCACGATACACTTAGCTCGCTCACAGTCTAGATCCCAGGTTTTACGAACTTCCTTGTCCGCAACTGAGGAATCTGGTCCTGGGATAAGGGGAGGAACAGCGGTGGTAACATATGCAACTTTGTCATAAGTCAGCGCAATATTGACGTTTCTTAGCCAATCTTTATAGTTCTGCCCGGTCAGTATATTCTTTTCAAGTAATAGTTTTAGTCCAGTCATGGTAGCTGCCAGAGAGAGAGAAAAGAAAACACTCAGCATATGCTCTTGCAAGTTTAGATTGGTTAATATTTTATCTAAACAGGATGGCTCCCACTGTTTCCTCAAATCCTTCTTCAAAACCTAAAAGAAGAACTAGTCAGGATTTAATCACACGTCACAATACTTGCTTAACCTTTCAGCCAGGCTGGTGTTGGTACTTCGAGGGAGGTTTTCCAACGCTTTCGCGAAGTTCCTTAATTAAAGAACCTCTTTTCCCTGGAGGCGTAGCCCCTCTAACACCTTTCTAGGCACCTACTTGGTTTATAGCATTGATTGTTAAGTGAGAGAAATTCCCGAGAGTAATCCTACTCATCAGTGAGATCGGGATCCAACTATCATTGCATGATGCCCTAGATGGAAACCACTCTAGTCACCACACTCCAGAAGGTAAGCTAAATCTGCAAGTTTCCTTTATGTTTGAAACTCCCGATGTAATTTTTTTTTTACCCCAAGCTCTTATAGACCTTGACGTAGGCCAACAAGTCATAAGACGCAAGTCAAGTTCTACCCGTCGTTGTCCTGATCAATTTAAATACATCGTACAAGCCCTTGACGTAGGCCAACAAGGTGTACGTCTGTATTAAACTAATGCATCTATCTATGCAACAAATAGGCACACACACTGCTACCATTCACTATGCCTTGACGTAGGCCAACAAGCATAGCATGAATACGATGTGCTGTCTATCTGAAACGACGGAGGGTTACGGCTGATTTTTTTGGCAAAAAACCGTTAACGTAATGAACTTGATTTGATCGAAGGAACTAAGATAGCTTTTATTAAAAGGAGTGGTTTAAGCTCTGCATTTAAAATTTGCTTTTTCAAGAAAACCGAGTGGTTTTTAGAAATTGTTCCAACGATTCAGTTTAGGTTTTATTTTCTTTGCATTAATGATAATGCGTCCCATCTTTAACCTATCATTACAGATAACAACGAAAATACGACGTCCTCTTATGCCATCCGCATTCGCCACGGGGTCCCGTCATCACCCGTTAGGTTACTTAACTAACGACAGAGCGGCGGCTGGGCTAGCGCGGGTGTAAAACATAAGCGACGTCTAAATAGCTATCATATATAGATATTGTACATTCGTCAGACGCAATAATAGGCATTCCAGATCACAGATAAACAATATTGGATTTGCAAGCAATCCGCATTTCATTTGAGCCTGCAATGAAAGACGGATTACACAGTTGTGATGAATAGCCATTACCCCACCCACGACCCCTACGAGTGCGGCAAACTACCCGCCCGGCAGTTTGTGCACCCCACCTTGGGTCTGTCCTAGGAGCAAAAACAGTAAAATGAAATAATAATACAACGGTGGCTACAACCGCAACCTGGAAGTGCCCTGCAAAATAATATTACAACAAATTACATTTATATCAAATGAATTAAATAATAACCCATCACATAACCCCGGCTAATCACCACAACAGTCCAATACAGTTTATATACACAAACAGTTAAAATCCATTTCAGAAATGTGCAACCCCCTGCCAACTGACATACTAGCAGTTAGGGGAGGTTTACGAACACATTATACAATCACAGATATAATCCAACAAGCAAATACTGTACAATTTCGATCGATTAAACACTTTTAATCTTGCTCCAATACTTCTCTGCAAATCTGAAACCTGAGCAAAAATTAAATATTCCAGAAAATCCAAAATATTACAGAGAACCCACCCAAGAAATTTGGGTTCATGACTCACCAACTCGGCGGCGGAATCGCGACGGATCGTGTGGGATCCGCCGCGGTTCCGCGGCTCTTTGGTCGAATCATGACCCCAATTTTCTTGGGTGTTCTTCTGGTGTCATTACAAGCTTTCTGAACATCCCTGAAAAATTTTTGGACTTCATTTAAAAATCGACAGAAACTGATATTTTCGGGCTTTTCCGGTTTCGTTTTTTCCATTCGAAATTCATACAAATTTGCAAGTAAGTTAAATATTGTTTAGCTAGGCTCTGATACCACTGTAAGTCGATGTTCAACACCCCAATACTTGTGGGGAGGCGGAAATATGAATAACAATCTTGTTCTATGATCAAACATCGATTAACCGTATGAATCGTTTGCTAAACAAGTTTTAACAAAAGCTATAGAGTTCTAAACTACTATGTTAAGAGATTATACCAAACGGTTCTAGTCCTTCGTCTTAATGTTATCTACGGCCTCTTTGGATCTCCACGTCCTCTTCGGCTTTCTTCGGTGATAGACGATCCACCCGAGAACCCTAATCCAAGCTATAACCTCTAAACTTGAGATTACTTAGTTTCTCTAGTTGCTAAATAGAGTAGATAAGGTGATGTAAAGATAGGTTATGGAGTAATTAGTCTTTCCTAATCCTTGTTCTCAACTCATGAGGGGTAGGCTTAGGCTTGGTGAAGGAGAGAGAACTTGAAGAGAGAGAGTGAGAAGATGATAATGAAAATTATATATGATAAAGAAAAAGCTTCTCACTTGATATATGAAACATAATGAATAAGAAAGAAAAGAATAATATGAGATTATTCATCATGTTTCATTAATGCAAGTGGGTGATTCATTATGTGAGTCATTAAGCATTTAATAATGCATTAATGACATGATGAATCACTCACAATGAGTCACTTAATCATTAAATGAAAATGCCACATCTCCCTCCATGTCACATCCTTCTAGAAGCTTCTCGGAAAATTACGAGAACGCCCCTCTCATCCGTGAAAACACGGAAAAACTTTAGACTGTATAAATCCAATAACCTGATACTAGAATCTGGCTTAAACCAAATCCGGCTAGTAAAAACTGTCCGAATGTCGTACGTGCGTTCAAACACGTATGCGTCCGAACCTTTGTCGTAAAACCATACGACCTCTATATCTTTTCGCCTGGGTTTGGGAAATCTCTATGTGGGACTCTAAAGACTCGACTACTACGCTGGCAGTGGGTTTAACCACAGACCGCAAGCGGAACTAGCTGTACGTAACGGTCCCCAGGTAGTTGTCGATAAGAAAGCTGATGAGGTAACCCATCTGAAATCCTACTGAGCCTGTCTGTGACAATATCCGCGCAGTCCGGTCTGTTCGTCTAAGAGTATCGCATGTATGGTCTAGGGAGGTGGTGGACGTCAGACCCCTAATAACCGTACAAGTCGTGTCGGTATGGCTCTATCACCATCCGAGAATCTACTAATCAACCTATCAGTAATTCTCAATCAGCCCTGGCCAGGGACTTATGGTAATGACCAAACGACCACAGTGCGATATCAACTCCCTATACCGGGAGAGACGAATCCCTAACAGTCGCTCACTGCCTCCATGTGGCTCGGGACTGTGCCCAACTGAAACCTGTTTGCACGACTCCTTTGAGCCGTGGTAGAGTAATAATCAAAGCACAGTGGGAACTCACACGAGACAAATGATGACCTTAAGTCAACGGACTATCTGCACACATGTCACCTGAGAACTGCTATCTGACGTTAGGTATAATACCATCCAGTCAGTTCTCGGCGAGTCCTGTCCGGTGTACTCACACCCAGTGAGCATCTGTATACAATCTTAGGTGAACACCACCAATGGTTGCGGGACCAATCCATTGCCCCTCGTCAGGGTCTAGATATGTATACACTAGTCTACTCCGGAGTATTGATGCCCAATCTCGATACTCCTGCGACCAGGGACATCTAAGGGTGTGCCTATTGACTATCCAGCTCCCACTAGTATGACTGCCATCACAACGCCGGTAGTCAGACAAACACCCTATGGGCTTTATCAACATATATATATAAATACCAAGTAAAATATATCATACGTTAAGACAAAGTCAAACCAAATAGCGTACTATCATATCAAGCAAGACTGTCATGTACATACATATCCCAAGCATCCTATACAATGTAGGCCTCTAGGGCATATATATCCAACAAATCGAATTCGGAGCGCCGCAAATCTTCGAACGCTTCGCTTCCCCCATGCGTTTCTGCCACATGCCGCCCACGACGGTCACTCTTCCCGATATTCAAATATCTCGGAAGGTCGGGCAGAGCCTTGATAAACCCAGCAGCTTCACTGCTCGGTCTATCCTTAGCGGGTAACTTCTTACCCATCTATGCTGAAGATCAAAGCCCTCGCCAAGAGGCGACCGAGCAGCTACCCTGCTCGGTCTATCCTTAGCGGGTAACTTCTTACCCATCTACGCTAAGGATCAAAGCCCTCACCAAGAGGCAACCGAGTAGCTACCCTACTTGGTCTATCCATGGCTGGTAGTTCACTACCCACCAACGTCATGGATCAAAGCCCTCGCCAAGAGGCAACCGAACAGCTACCCTGCTCGGTCTATCCTTAGAGGGTAACTTCTTATCCACCTACGCTAAGGATCAAAGCTCCTGCCAAGAGGCAACCGAGCAGCTACCCTATTCGGTCCATCCTGTTAGTGATATATGCCCTAGAGGCCATTATTGTATCATACTGGATTGTATATTACTTAATGTGAGCTTAGGATATACACGGATATAGCAACAGTCTTGCTCGAAATGGTAGTATGCTACCTGGTTTGTTTCTACCTCAATATGTGCATGTGTTTCTTTTAGCATATCTCTTATACATATTGGTAGAGCCCTTAGGATCTTTGCTTGATTACCAGCATTGTGATGGCAGTCACACTAGTGGGGGCTGGGTAATCAATAAGAACATCCTATATAGGTCCCTAGTCGTAGGATTATCGAGATGGGGCATCGATACTCCACATTAGACCAGTGTATACGCTTCTCATCTCAGCAAAGGAGATGGTCTGTTCCACAGCCATTAGTACGTCGTACTGGATATAGTATGCATGTGCTTATTAGGTTATGAGTACGCTGGACATGACTCGTCGAGAACTGATGGTGGGTATTATACCTATCGTCGGGTGCAGTTCCCAGGTGACATGAGTACAGCTTAGTCCGTCGACTTGACACTGCTAGTTCGCCTCGAGTGTGTTCCCACTGTACTTTGATTACTACCCTACCATGGCTCAAAGGAATCGTGCAAATAGATAGTAGTTGGGTGCAGTCCCGAAGCACTTGGAGGCAGTAGCGGTTAGATATGATTCGTCTCTCCTGGTATTGGAGGTTGATATCACGCTGTGTTCGGAAGGCCATTACACAAAGTCCTTCGCAAAGGCAAGCAAGGTTTACTAGTAGGTACTCCAGTAGTTCTTCAGGGTGTTTTGGGCTATACTCCGACACGAGTTATTGCACTATTAGGGGTCTGACGATTACCGCCCCTTAAGCTCGATATGCGATACTCTTAGACGAACAGACCGGACTACACAGAGATTGCCACATTCAGGCTCAGTAGGAGTTCGGATGAGTTTCCTCATCGGCCTTCTTATCGACAGATACCTTGGTAGCCGTTACGTGCAGCTAGTACTGCTTGCGGCTTGTGGTTAAACCCACTGCCAGCATACTGTCGAGTCTTTAGAGTCCCACACAGAGAGTTTCCCTGCATCGGGAGAAAGATGCAGAGGCCATATGGTTTTACAGCAGGGCTTCGATCACGTACGTGCACTTATGCGCGTATGATATTCGGACGGATAATACTAGTGGGCTTTGGTTTAAGCCGGATCCTAGTATTATATTGATAGATCAGTTTCGTCTCTTTGTATTCGTATTTCTCGGAACACGGATGCGGGTATGTATATACGAATGAGAGGGGCATACAAGGAGACATCTCATTGGGGTTTTAACCATTGACTTGAATAAAACAATTATGAGGTGGAGGAAAGTATTTGTTATTTTTTGTAAATGATAATTGTGGCATGGCTACTTGTTTTGACTACTTGACTTGGTTTGACCACTTGACTTGGTTTAACTCTTTGACTTAGATATTTCTTGTGAGATATTTTGTGGCACTAGATATTTTGGGTGAGATATTTTCTTTCTATGCTTGTAGTCATATCAAGTGAGCCATCTCATTTTTTATCATTATCAAAAAAACCATTTTTCTTTCCTTAAGTGAACTCTCTTCTTCTTCCTCTCAACTTTCAACCCTTAAGGTCTCATGAGTTGAGTAAACTAGGGTTCCAAGAGACAAATAAATCCATCTTCATTCTCTACACCATCTAGGCCATCTAGTTTAGCAAGCTAGTTGCCCTAGTTACCTCGTATTTGAGGTTGGAGCTCGGACTATAGACTCTCGGGTGGATCGTCTTTGACTCGAGGAAGCTACGATCCGGATCGATCCTCGGCGCCTACGATGACGAGGTGGATAGCGGAGAAGACCCGAAGGACTTGTATCATGAGGTATAACATTCTTTTCGAATAGTTAAACCTCATCTAGTTTGCAAGATAGGGTTTATGGTCGATCCTTGCTTCTAGTCGGTGTTGCGAAACCCGTAAAAATCATTTTTTGCAATTTCCGCCTTCCCGCGAACACGTGGGGTGCGCGACATCGACTTACAATGATATCAAAACCTCTCATAAACCTTATATAGCTTGTAGCGACGTTAGAAATCCACCGTTTTTGTCGCGCAAAAAATGCCGGAAAAAAACAGTTTCCAAAAATGATGTTTTGAGTTGTTTGCACACCCCCGCGGGCTCACGGTTTGAACCGAGAAACCGCGGGGTGAAGCGTGCACATCCCGGGGACACCCTGGAGGGGACCAATAGCCGGGACCACCCCCTAAGGCCACCACAAGGTGTCCTTAGGAGCTGGTGACCCGAGAGCACCAAGGATTGGTGCTCTTGGGTCTGCCACCCCTTGGGGGACACCTCGTGGTGACCCAGGGGGTGGGTACCCCCTGAGGCCCCCCATTCGACAGTAATTTTAGTGTCTTTGCCTCCATGAAGATTCAGGCGGTTTTCGAGTTTGTTTCGACTCCCGGATTGGCTTAAAACGATCGTTTTGGGAACTTTAGCTCACTGGATTTTCAAGTTTTGGAAAATTGGTTAAGTTTGCTAATTGCGTGCGGAATTCTAATGTCGTAGTTACTTTACAAGCTTTGTGATGTATATATGTGTTTGAAAACGTCGAATAATTGCTATACGTCGATTATTCATGGTTGCATATATCTGTGATGTTGGTTTGTGTATATGAACTTGTTGGATCGCCGTGGATGAATAGCCGGGGATGTGAGATGAGGGTTTTCATTCATTCATTCGATGTATAAATTTGTAAAGTGATGTAATATTATTTTGCGGGGCACATCTGGATTGAGGTTGTAGCCACCGTTGTATTATTTTTTTTACTGTTTTTGCTCCTAGGATAGACCTAAGGTGGGGTGCACAAACTACCGGGTATTTTGAAGTGCCGAGTGGCCTACTCATTTTGTTGAGGGAGGTTGCTTCACTTCGGGTATTTGGCAGGTAGTTTGCCGCACCCGTAGGGGTTTAGGGTGGGGTTTGGCTATTCATCACGACCGTGGAATCCGTCTTTCGTTACAAGCTCAAACGAAACGCGGAATTTCTAGTATATCCAAAATGTTCATCTGTGATATGAAATGCCTATTATTGCGTGAGACGAATGTATACATCTATATATGATATCTAGTAGGTGTTGCTTATGTTTTGCATCCGCGCTAGTCCAGCCCCCGCTCTGTCGTTAGTTAAGTAACCTAACGGGTGATGACGGGGCCCAGTGGCGAATGCGGATGGTATAAGTGGACGTGATATTTTCGTCTTTTTCTGTGATGATAGGTGTATATGATGGGACTGCATTACATTAATGCAAAGCAAAGAAACCAAAGCTGAATCGTTGGAACAAATTTTAAAAACCACTCGGTTATTTTAAAACATGAGACTTTTAAATGCGGAGCTTAAACCGCTCCTTTTAAAAGCTATCAAGTTCCTTCTATTATATCAAGTTCATTACATTCACGGTTTCGCCAAAACCATTCGTAGCTCTCCGTCATTTCATATGAATATTCAATAGTATTCAAGCTATGTTCGTTGACCTTCGTCAATGCATAGTGATTGGTAGCTGCTGAGTGTTCATATGTAGCATAGATAGATGTGTTGGTTTAGGACAGTCGTATTACCTTGTTGACCTTCGTCAAGGGTATATACGGGTGGGTTCAAATTAACCTGGACAATGATGGGTAGAACTTGACATGTGACTTATGATTTGTTGACCTTCGTCGAGGTCATAAGAGCATGGGGCAAAAATCCATATCGGGAGTTTCTAAGGAAACTGAAACTTGCTATAGTGTTGCATACCATTTGGAGTGTGATAATGTTGGTAGGATTCCTTCAGGATTATCATACAATGATATTTTGGATCCCGATCCTACTGTGAGTATCCGCTACTTCTCGGGAGATTCTTCACTTAACGATCAATGCTATAAACCAAGTAGGTGTCTAGAACAGTGTTAGCGGGGTTACGCCTCTAGGGAAAAGAGGTTTTTTAATTAAGGAATATCGCGAAAGCGTCGTAAAACCTCCCTCGAAGTGCCGACACTAGCCTGGCCGAATGGTTAAGCAAGTATTGTACGGTGAGATTAATCCTGACTAATTCTTCTTTTATGGTTTGAGGAAGGATTCGAGAGACAGTGAGAGCCATTTTGTTTAGATAAACTAAAAACCAATATATACTTGCAAGAGCATCATGCTGAGTGTTTTTTTTCTCTCTCTCCTATTTGCAGCGACCAGGTGACCAGATTAGGTTACAGATAGATAATAAAATGACTGAGTTATACTATATTGACTGGCAAAGGTTTGTCCAGATGTCCATTACCTATGACAAGCTGGACCACCTCATTACTGCTCAAGCCCCCGCCGTCCCAGGTCCAGTTTCCACCGTCGCGGATGTTAGTATCCGTAAGACAAGGGAAAAAGACTGTGTGAATGCCAGGTGCCTCGTGTTGGCCTCAGTTGATGGTAAATACCAAAGGCAGCACGAGAAGATGGACTTAGTTTCTATCTTCCTCCATAAAAAAGTTTTATATGGAGAGCAATCTCATATCGCAAGATATGAGACCTCGAAAGAATTGCTTCAAGCGAGATTGGCTATCGGGTCATCTATAGGGGACCACGTCCCTACAATGATTAACTATATTAAAAGGCTTACGGACATGAAGACCACATTGGAGAACAAGTCATATGTTGACTTGATTCTACAGTCCCTACCTCCTACTTACGCCCAAGGGAAGAAAGTTATACTTCCAGTTGAGGGCACCCTGAAGAAAACCAGGGAGACACCCACTCTGCTTATTGGGGAATCTTCCTCTTCTGGATCTAAGGTAGATGCCAAAGGTGAGAAGAAAAAAGCCTCCACAAAGCCGATAGGAGGTGTCGGTAAGGTAGAAGAAAAGGTAAGGGCAAAAGTTTCGGGGTTAACACTACGGAAGGAGGTATGTTTCTATTTTCACAGGAAAGGACATTGGCAGAAGGGATGCAGGGCTTGGAAAGCCAGAATCCAGGATCCGAAGCATGTTATGGCTTCGACTTCGGGTGTGTTTATGATAGAAAATAGTCTGTCAATTAACTTTACTTCTTGGGTACAAGATACCGGATCAGGATCTCATATCTGTAATTCATAACAAGCTTTGAGAAACCGTAGAGTTATCAGGGCAGGTGATATGACTCTCAGGGTTACTAACGGAATGAGCGTGGATGCTGTATCCGTAGGGTATATCATCTAGAATTGACAAGTGGCAGATATTGATTTTACGTAACTGTTTGGGTGTACCAAGTCTAGTATGTAAGCGATGTGGTTCGCATCCACCTAAATCAAAGTTTGATTGGGTCAGGTACACTAGATGACAGTATATATTGAATCAAGCTTAGGTTTTCAAACGTCCAGAACACACTTAAAAGAAAGTCTCCAGAATTAAATAAAACTTTCTTATGGCATTGTAGACAAGGTCACATCAATGAAACACGGTTGACGAAGTTACATAGAGAGGGATGTTTGGATCCGTTCGAATATCAGTCTTATGCAACTTGTCAATCTTGTCTCATAGGAAAGATGACAAAGACTCCGTTCACTGGACACGGAGTAAGAGTGAGCAAGCTATTGGGACTCATACACAGCGACATGTGTACTCCAATATCTACAGATGCACGAAATGGTTATTCCTATTTCATTACTTTTACGGATAATTTCTCTAGGTTGGGACGTATCTTCTTGTGAAAGCACAAATCCGAACCCTTTGCAAAATTCCCGAGAATATAAGAATGAAGTGGAAAAACAAACAGGCAAAAGTATCAAGACACTAAGATCTTATCGACGTGGTGAATACTTAATTTGCCGAGTTCCTGGATTACCTAAAAGAGAATGAAATTCTCTCTCAGCTTACTCCTCCAAACACACCACAACACAACGGTGTATAGGAAAGGCGGAACAGAACCCTATTGGATATTGTTCGTTCCATGATGAGTAACGCTGAGTTGTCGCGATCCTTCTGAAGTTATGCACTAAAATCAGCTGCATATCTTTTGAATAAGGTTCCTACCAAGACTGTGCCTGCCACACCATATCAGATATGGAGTGGGAAGAAACTCTATCTTCGGTATCTGAAAATATAGGGATGTCCAGCTTTTGTTGAAAAGAAGTATGCGGACGAGTTCGAGGCACGCTCAGTACTGTATAGGTTTGTGGGATACCCAAAGAACTCCAAGGGGGTATCTTTCCTATTACGCAGAGGAACAAAAGGTTTTTTTCTCGTCATGTCCCTTTTTAGAAAATCAATTTTTTGAAAAGAAATAATGGGAACGCAATAGAAGTGGAAGAAATCCCAGAACCACAAACTATTACTGAAAGTATGGTAGAACTAGAGGTTTCAAAAGAACCGGACATCCCTACGCCAATCCGCATGACTAATAGGTAGTCTCATCCGCCCAAGAGATACTACGGTTTTCTCATAGACGGGGATCGAGAGCATTGCATCATTAACAATGATGAGCCGGCCAGCTTCCAGTAAGCCATTCAGAGCGGTGACTCGGTAAAATGGCCGGATGCAATGCGGACCAAAATGGAGTCCATGTACACCAACAAAGTATGCACTTTGAACATTGCTCCAGAAGGGATAAAACCCGTAGGATGCAAATGGATCTTCAGAAAGAAGATTGGTGTAGATAGATAAGTTGAAACCTATAAGCTAGACTTGTTGCAAAAGGTTTTCGTCAAAGACCTAGTTTGGACCATGATGAAACCTTTTCTCCACTGTCTATGCTCAAATCCATTCGGATCCTTCTTTCCATTGCTGCCTTCCAAGATTTTGAGATCCGGCAGATGGAAGTAGAGACGACTTTTCTAAATGGTAATTTGGAAGAGTGCGTCTATATGGATCAGCCAGAGGGTTTCAATCAGAGTGGGAGCAGCGGGACAGTGTGCAAGTTGCTTAAGTCCATTTATGGACTAAAACAGGCATCGCGGAGTTGGAACATCTGTGTTTATTGAGACAGTCAAAGAATTCGACTTTATCAAAAATCCAGATGAACCACGCATTTATAGTAAGATTGTAGCAAAAACTGTGGAATTCCTCGTTGAGTACGTGGAAGACATTCTCTTTATAAGAAATGACATTCCTATGCTACAATCAGTCAAAGGATTCTTGTCACAGAGGTTCTCCATGAAAGACCTGGGTGATACCAACTACATTCTGGGGATCCAGATCTATCGTGATAGATCAAAAAGGATGGTGGGACTTTCACAGTCAAGGGACAACAACACCATACTGAAAATATTTAGTATGGACGATTCTAAGCGCGGTAGTCTACCGGCTTGTCACGGAATCACCCTCTCCAAAGAGATGTCTTCCAAAACTGATTTGGAAAGAGCTCGCATGTCGATTATAACCTACGCTTCTGAGGTAAGCTCTATAATGTATGCGATGTTGTGTACCAGACCAGATGTAGATTACGCACTGAGCATGGTAAGCCGGTATCAGTCAAACCCAGGGAAGAAGCACTGGGAAGTAGTGAAGAACATTCTCAAGTATCTGAGAAGGACTAAGGAGATGTTCTTGGTGTATGGCGGAAAAGACCTCCAGATCGAGGCCTTTGCCGACTCCAGCTTCCAGAATGATAAGGATGACTCTAAGTCCATGTCGGGTTATGTATTTACCCTTTGGAAGAGCTCCAAGCAGGACACCGTTGCAGACTCGACGATGGAAACGGAATAGTTCGCTGCATGAGACGCCGTAAAAGAGGCAGTATGGATATGGAAGTTCTTAACTAAACTTCAGGCGAATCCTTCCATTTATTGGTCCAATACTTTAGTATTATGATAACATACGGCGCTATAGCATTAGGGAAGGAACCCGGGTCCCATCAGAGATCCAGACATATCTTGAGGCGGTACCAACTGATCAGGGAGATCGTTGATCCCCAGGAGATCGAGGTGAGGAGAGTAGATACGAAGAACAACACTGCAGATCCACTCACAGAGGCCATCCATCAGACAGTGTTCAATAGGCTATTCGAGATCTTCGGTCTGCGATATGCCAGTATATGGCCTTAGTGCAAGCGGGAGATTGTTAGTGATATATGCCTTAGAGGCCATTATTGTATCATACTGGATTGTATATTACTTAATGGGAGCTTGGGATATACACGGATATAGCAACAGTCTTGCTCGAAATTGTAGTATGCGACCTAGTTTGTTTCTACCTCAATATATGCATGTGTTTCTTTTAGCATATCGCTTATACATATTGGTAGAACCCTTAGGATTTTTGCTTGATTACCAGCGTTATAATGGCAGTCACACTAGTGGGGGCTGTGTAATCTGTAAGCACATCCTAAATAGGTCCCTAGTCGTAGGATTATCGAGACGGGGCATCGATACTCAACAGTAGACTAGTGTTTACGCTTCTCATCCCAGCAGGGAAGATGGTCTGTCCCACAGCCATTAGTACATCGTACTAAAAATAGTATGCAGGTGCTCATTAGGTTATGAGTACGCTGGACAGGACTCGTCAGGAACTATTGGTGGGTATTATACCTATCGTCGGGTGCAGTTCCCAAGTGACATGAGTACAGCTTAGTCCGTCGACTTGACACTGCTACTTCGCCTCGAGTGTGTTCCCACTGTACTTTGATTACTACCCTACCACAGCTCAAAGGAGTCATGCAAACAGATAGTAGTTGGGTGCAGTCGCGAAGCACTTGGAGGCAGTAGCGGTTAGATAGGATTCGTCTCTCCCGGTATTGGGGGTTGATATCGCGCTGTGTTCGGTAGGCCATTTGTAACAACCGAGTTCAGTTATACCAATTTTTGTTCCGTATTTATTATATGTGGTATTTTACTGATATATCTTGTTGAGTGCGAATGGTAGTTTACACTTTTACATTACATTCGACCCGACCCGCTTACTTGAACTGGTGGATTCATATTCCTAAACTACTTTGTCCTGTTAATTAGACACGTGCATCTCATGTATACTGCATATTAACATTTAACCTAGCATCGCGTATTTTACATATAACATTTTAGATCACGTAAAATAGATTAAAATTGAATTTCATAACCTGCATGATACCCCTAACCCCGTGGTAGCGTCCGTGCATCTTGTTCTCGTTCCGTTCAGTGAAACAGACGTATTTGGATAGCTACGCGCACGTACGTGTGTCCGTTCTTGGGGGTATACATTTTTGTTAACTGAACATTCATTTTAATATTTGGAAGTTGCATTTATTTTTCGTATTTTAAATCTAAATTTTTAAACCCGACCCGGGCGCATTTTGAAATATTTTTCCCGCTAAAATCCAATTATTTAAATCTTTTTAAATCTATTATAATAGCTCATAATATTTCTTTGAAACTAACTTAAATCTTTTTAAAACTTTTATCTAAAATCCTAATTCTCTCACTCCTTCCCCGAGCCAATCAAATTTCTCATTTGATTGCGCTGGGCCCCACACTTTTCTCTCTCCCTTTATTTCCTCTCTCTCTCCCCCCTTTCTCTCTCCTCTCGCGCCCTCTCTCTCCTCTCGCGAACACTATTCGCTTCTCGAGTCGGGTCACCGCCCGACGCGATACCGTCACCTCCCTCCTTATTTCTCCCTCTCTTCTCTTTTTAAACCTGAGCCCACGAGCACGAGAAACCCATCCCAGCTCCGCCGCCTCCATCAACCCTTACCCTATTTCCTCTGCTCCTCAACCCTCATTGACACCCTCCTCAACTCCTCGTCACCCTTATCTCCATCATCTCCTTCTTCTTCTTTCTTCCTCGAGTAAACCCACTGCACCCAAAGAAACCCCGAGAACCCTTTAAACCCAGCACCTTCCCATCGCCGTCGACCTCATCTCACCATCATCATCTTCTTCCTCTTCTCTCTTCTCTCCTTCCTCCTCTGTCCTCTCCCCGTTACAGATCCCTACTCACCCTACCCCAAGAAAAACCCTAGTCGCCAAGATCCCTGCACACCCAAACCCTAGCCGGAAACCGCAGCCTCTACCCTTCGCCGGCAACCCCTCGTCGTCGTCGCCCCTTGCCGACTCCCCTGGAATCTCAGAGCACCTACCACAGTAAGATCTTCTTCTTCTTCTCTTCTTCACTTTCCTTATGCATTTCTTTCTTGATTGTTCACTGTTGTTTTGTTTGCTGGAATCCGGCCGTGCCATCGACGACCCCGACAACCCAGCAAGCATTTCTGACCTGTGTGATCCCCTGGTGCGTTGTTTGGATTCGTTCCGTATACCGTACGCGCGTCGCGACTTTTCCCGCCGACGTGTGACGTTCCGTTTACCCGTTTCTTGATCCGTCGAGGCAAGTGAAACTTGCTACATGCTATTCATAATATTTTATACTTATTTGATTACATGTGAAACCTATAGATTTAATCTAATGTCTCATGTTACATTTTAACATTTGATGTGCCATTATATCATTTTAGATTCAGAAATTGAGACATACCCTGCCGCATTTTAGTTTACTATACATAGAACCCACATACGTATTTAAATCACATAATAATTATTTACTCAGCCCCTAGTACCATAAAATAGTTTATAACCGTTCAAACACCCGTTTGCATCCATCTCGTTTAATATACATATTATTGCAACCATATATCACTTGAATATATAATATTACAATATTAACATTCCACATTTGATATATTGTAGTTTAATTAGTATTGGAACTTTAACTTTAATCCTAATCATAACTGCGCATCTATATACCTTAATATGTACCTGATTGCATATCACATTACAATGTTCCATTTTATTGTTCCATTAGTACCCCATGCTTATTTTGTATACCCATGCTTATGTTAGTTTGATTTTGAGCACCCACATGACATTTTGTGCACCCCTGACATGACTTATTACACCTACTACTTGACACGACATGGTACCGTGCAACTCTTGACATGACATGATACCTATGTACTACCTGACTTGACCTGATGTACCATTGCTTTACCTGTTACCTGATCTTGTTACTAATGCCAACAAACCCGACATGTTGTCTCTACGGACATTTCCTGTTGTCTATCCAGACAAACCTGTACCTGCCTGATCATGTGTTGGCATTAGCTCCAGATTATTTAATACTTGTCTTGAACATATATAACTTGGGGGTATGGGGAAATCAGGATTGTAACCGAACGTAACTCAAAAGGCCATCCTATTGTTTGCTGTTTTTCCGGGCGTTACGGAATACCTATTGTTTGCCGTTTTTCCGGGCGTTATGGAATAATCACCGATGGGTTACGATGAGGATTACATTACTTGGTTTCGAAGACTTTAGAATGGATAACCCCGTAGTACAGTTTAGATATCACTGCACGTCACTTATACTGACATACTCACTGTTTTATATTCTTGTTATATTCTTGTTTATACTCATACATGCATGTCTTCCTACCCCTGTTAACATTATTGCTTGATATTATGACGCACTGACGTCTGGGTTTTGCATGGCCCAGATTTCTTACCCTTGCTGCAGTCCGAGCAGGAGTATTTCAGTCAGCAGGCTGAGCAGTGAGGACTTGCTAGTAGTTAGTTCTTTTACTTTTGGTATTTTCATTCCTGATGTGAGCCCGCATTATGGGACGTACATTCCAGTTTATTCTTGTATTGGATCTTTTGCTTCCGCATTATTTTATTCTTGATTCGTTTTATTCTGGCTTATGGACCTGTGTTAGATAGTTTATTATTGTTCTTGATATCTCTACAGCCGTAATGTAACCGTGGAAGGATAATTCCTATCCACAGGTGGCATGGTTGGCTATGTCACGTGCCTACCTTAGCGTACTCTGGGAAGCGGGGCGTGACATGGTTCTTTTGGTATCAGAGACATAGGTTATAGGTTAATCGAGTTTGATTCTCTTTGTAGTTGGGCATTGGACCCAATACACGAATCAGAATACTCGTGATTAGGAAACATGTCATGCCACCTTACCGTCTTACCATTTTTGAATCTTAACCTCCTCCTGATCCTACTTTTACGATATGTAAACCTTCTTTGCATATCGCCTCGAAACCTGGTTTCCTTTTTGGTTATCTCTAGAAATTAGGCGACTTGAGTGGAGTTATGTGATTGTAGCTATGATACCACGGCATGGTTACAATGCGGTACTCTATTTAAGTAACTGGGAGTTCTAGCTTTGAATCATATCCTTGATCTATATGTTGAATCTGTTATCATGCTAATCCTTAGGGTGCTTTGATTTCAGGAACATGGCAGGAAAGAATCTGAAAACGTACCAAAGGCGTGTTGACGAAGCCGCTATACTTAGAGTAATCCGTGGGATGTTGGAAAACCAAAAGCGACAGACCGAGCTGATCCAGCAGCAAGCTGAATCTTTTCAGGAAAGTTTGCGGACCGTTCAGCAGTCCGTGAGCAATGTTGTGGCCAGACCAGTGGATCGTGTGGGTACCATGGCGGATTTCAGGAGACTGGGTATGTCTGTCTTTACTGGCCTGGAGGAGCCGTTGCCAGCGGAGCAGTGGCTGGTTGATACGGAGAATTTACTCGTTGCGGCACAGATCCCAGAGGATAAAAGGGTGGATGTGGTACGCATCCAGTTGGTAGACTACGCCCGTGAATGGTGGCTTATGGAAGAGACCTGCTTGCCCAGGCCGATCAGTTGGGCGGATTTTTCGAAGAGTTTCTTGGGGAAGTTCTTCCCGCGGACTGCACGGGAGGAAATGGCCGAAAAGTTCGTCAGTTTGAAGCAGAACGGCGCACCTGTAGATGTACATGCAGCTGAGTGGACGCGGCTCAGTAGATTCGCTGGACCTTTGGTTGCCAACGATGCTGATAGGGCAAGGAGATTCATGTGCAGTTTGGATTTGGACATCCAGAGGCAGATTGTCTCCCTAGGTTTGACCACTTTCTCACAAGTACTTACAGCAGCCCGAGAGCAGCAGAGCCTATCTATGAAGACTGGGAGTACACAGCAGCCGGCAGTTATAGTATGGAAGCCGGCATTTGCACCGAACTGAGCACATGGACACAGAGGTATTCCGGTGGACAGGCGTGGCGTTGTACCAATGAAGAAGCCAGTTTTTCCCGAGCAAAAAGGAAGGGTGTTGTGCGATTACTGCCAACGACCGGGTCATTATCGAAGAGATTGTCGTAAGAGGCTTGGACTTTGTCTTATTTGCGGATCAGCTGATCACATCATTGATACTTGTCCGTCGAAGCTACGGTTGAAGGAAGATACTCAGAAGCCACCGCAGAGACAGTTTCAGGAGCAGAAGCTGATAACTCAGGGACACAATCAAGCTCGAGCCTTTACCTTGACGGCTGAAGAGGCTAAAGCTTCAGAGGAAGTCGTTTCAGGTACTCTACTTGTTCATGGTTTTCTCGCATTAACGTTATTCAATTCTAGTGCATCCCATTGATTTATGTCGTCCAAGTTTATTACTATACACTCGATGACTGCACGACCCTATTTAGTTATTGGGACATACACACTGGGAACGGGAAAATCATAACTAATAGAGGGTGTAAGGATTGTTCTGTTGATGTTGGCGGACGGGAGCTATTTGCGGATTGCTTGGTGATTGATACATGCAGCTATGAGGTCGTCTTGGGAATGGATTTTCTCAGCACTTTCCACGCTCACATTGGTTGTAGAGCATAGGAAGCGAATTTTCAGATTCCCGGATATCCAGAGGTTGTTGGAGTTAGCAGTTCTGTCGGGCCAGTCGAGTTTAAGGTTAGGCCGACGAATAGTGTTCTTTCGTCGATGGAGGTTGCTAAAGATGAAGCGCCGGCTGTTGCTCGAGATTTCATGGACGTGTTCGAAGACATATCAGGTTTACCGCCGAAGCGAGACGTGGAGTTCGCGATTGATTTTTTTCCTGGTGCAGCGCCAGTTTCTAAAGTGTATTATCCAATGGCACCAGTGGAGTTGGAAGAAGTCAAGAAGCAGGTTACTGAGTTACCTGAGAAGGGTTGGATTCGAAGCAATAACTCACCTTGGGGAGCTCCAGTTCTTCTAGTAAAGAAGAAAGATGGCACAAGGAGGATGTGCATCAATTATCGAGAATTAAACCGGGTGACTATTAAGAACAAGTACCCGATCCCTCGCATTGGCGAATTGTTCGAGCAGCTTTGTGGCGCGAGGGTATTCTCGAAACTGGATTTGCGATCCGGATATCATCAGGTCCGAGTTAAAACAGAAGATATTTGCAAGTTGGCGTTCCGAACTCGGTATGAACATTACTAGTATTTAGTGATGCCCTTCGGAGAAACGAATGCACCGGCGATATTTATGGACTTGATGAACCGAATCTTTTCACCATTCTTGGACCAGTTTATAGTGGTGTTTATTGATGATATTCTGGTCTACTCCAAGACTATTGAAGAGCATGCAGAACACTTGAAGATCGCACTGCAGACATTGAGGCAAGAAAAATTATATGCAAAGATGAGCAAGTGCGAGTTTTGGCTTGAAGAAGTGAAGCTTTTGGGACATGTCGTGTCTGGAGATGGAATCGCCGTTGATCCCGAAAGGATTGCAGCAGTTCGAGATTGGCCGATTCTGGAGAACGTTGCAGAGATAAGAAGCTTTCTTGGACTTGCCGGGTATTACAGATATTCGTGAAGAACTTATGAAGGAGGCGCACAGTTCAGCATATTCCGTACATCCAGGAGGCACGAAGATGTACCGAGATTTATGACAGCATTTCTGGTGGGAAGGCATGAAACGAAAGATTGCCCGTTTTGTAGCAAAGTGCTTGGTGTGTCAGAAATTTAAGGCTGAACATCAAAGGGTTGCTGGTTTATTGAAACCACTTCCGATTCCTCGGTGGAAGTGGGAACATATAACCATGGATTCCGTGACGGCTCTACCGCGGAGTCCAAAAGGCAACAATGCAGTTTGGGTGATTATTGACCGATTGACCAAGGCAGCTAATTTCATCCCTTTTCGAGTTGGTCAATCAACAGAAACTTTGGCAGAGCGGTACATGCAGGAGATTGTAAGATTGCATAGAGTACCAGTGAGCATCGTGTTCGACCGTGACACTCGTTTCTTATCACACTTTTGGAGGAGTTTACGGGAAAGTTTGGGGACTTGATTGAAGTTAGCACAGCTTATCATCCTCAAACAGATGGCCAGCCGAAGAGAACGATCCAAACTCTTGAAGACATGTTGAGAGCTTGCATGTTAGACTTCAAGGGTTCATGAGAGGATCATTTGCACTTAGTGGAGTTTTCTTGCAATAACAGCTTTCAGGCGACTATTCAGATGGCTCCACTCGAAGCTTTATATGGTCGCAAGTGTCGTTCACCTGTTTGTTGGGACGATGTTGGAGAACGAAGATTGTTGGGACCGGATTTGGTCGTGCAAACAGTTGAGAAGGTTAATACTATCCGGAATCATATGAAAGCAGCACAAGACCGACAGAAAAGTTGGGCAGATACGTCGAGAAGACCTTTAGAGTTCACCGTGGGTGATTTGGTATTCTTGAAGATATCACCGACTAGAGGGGTGATCCGTTTAGGAAGTCGAGGAAACCTTAGTCCTCGATTCGTTGGATCTTTTGAGATCTTGGGACGTGTTGGAGAAGTGGCTTATCGATTGGCGTTATCGAAATCCTTGGCGAATGTTCATGACGTGTTTCACGTATCTCAACTCCATAAGTATGTTCGAGATGAAACACATGTGTTGGATCATTCGGAACTGACTATACGAGAAGATTTGACTTTTGAGGAGCGACCGATTTCAATTATGGATCGAAGAGAAAAGGTTCTTAAGAACAAAATTATCCCTCTTGTACTTGTTTCTTGGGGTAATCGCTCACATGGAGAATCAACTTGGGAATGAGAAGATGAAATCCGGCAGAAGTTTCCACCTCTATTCTTGTAGTATGATTGATTGTTTATCCTTTCTTGTTCTTGGATTTTCGAGGACGAAATTCTTTTTGTAGTTAGGTATAATGTAACAACCGAGTTCAGTTATACCAATTTTTGTTCCGTATTTATTATATGTGGTATTTTACTGATATATCTTGTTGAGTGCGAATGGTAGTTTGCACTTTTACATTACATTCGACCCGACCCGCTTGCTTGAACTGGTTGATTCATATTCCTAAACTGCTCTGTCCTGTTAATTAGACACGTGCATCTCATGTATACTGCATATTAACATTTCACCTAGAATCGCGTATTTTACATATAACATTTTAGATCACGTAAAATAGATTAAAATTGAATTTCATAGCCTGCATGATACCCCTAACCCCGTGGTAGCGTCCGCGTATCTTGTTCTCGTTCTGTTCAGTGAAACGGACGTATTTGGATAGCTACGCGCACGTACGTGCGTCCGTTCTTGGGGGTATATATTTTTTTTAACTGAACATTCATTTTAATATTTGGAAGTTGCATTTATTTTTCGTATTTTAAATCTAAATTTTTAAACCCGACCCGGGCGCATTTTGAAATATTTTTCCCGCTAAAAATCCAATTATTTAAATCTTTTTAAATCTATTATAATAGCTCATAATATTTCTTTGAAACTAACTTAAATCTTTTTAAAAAATTTATCTAAAATCCTAATCCTCTCACTCCTTCCCCGAGCCAATCAAATTTCTCATTTGATTGCGCTGGGCCCCACACTTTTCTCTCTCCCTTTATTTCCTCTCTCTCTCTCCCCCCTTTCTCTCTCCTCTCGCGCTCTCTCTCTCTCCTCTCGCGAACACTGTTCGCTTCTCGAGTCAGGTCACCGCCCGACGCGATACCGTCACCTCCCTCCTTATTTCTCCCTCTCTTCTCTTTTTAAACCCGAGCCCACGAGCACGAGAAACCCATCCTAGCTCCTCCGCCTCCATCAACCCTAACCCTATTTCCTCTGCTCCTCAACCCTCGTCGATACCCTCCTCATCTCCTCGTCACCCTCATCTCCATCATCTCCTTCTTCTTCTTTCTTCCTCGAGTAAACCCACTACACCCAAAGAAACCCCAAGAACCCTTTAAACCCAGCACCTTCCCATCGCCGTCGACCTCATCTCACCATCATCATCTTCTTCCTCTTCTCTCTTCTCTCCTTCCTCCTCTGTCCTCTCCCCGTCACAGATCCCTACTCACCCTACCCCAAGAAAAACCCTAGTCGCCAAGATCCCTGCACACCCAAACCCTAGCCGGAAACCGCAGCCTCTACCCTTCGCCGGAAACCCCTCGTCGTCGTCGCCCCTTGCCGACTCCCCTGGAATCTCAGAGCACCTACCACAGTAAGATCTTCTTCTTCTTCTCTTCTTCACTTTCCTTATGCATTTCTTTCTTGATTGTTCACTGTTGTTTTGTTTGCTGGAATCCGGCCGTGCCGTCGACGATCCCGACGACCCAGCAAGCATTTCTGACCCGTGTAATCCACTTGTGCGTTGTTTGGATTCGTTCCGTATACCGTACGCGCGTCGCGACTTTTCCCGCCGACGTGTGACGTTCCGTTTACCCGTTTCTTGATCCGTCAGGGCAAGTGAAACTTGCTACATGCTATTCATAATATTTTATACTTATTTGATTACATGTGAAACCTATATATTTAATCTAATGTCTCATGTTACATTTTAACATTCAATGTGCCATTATATCATTTTAGATTCAGAAATTGAGACATACCCTGCCGCATTTTAGTTTACTATACATAGAACCCACATACGTATTTAAATCACATAATAATTATTTACTCAGCCCCTAGTACCATAAAATAGTTTATAACCGTTCAAACACCCGTTTGCATCCATCTCGTTTAATATACATATTATTTCATCCATAGATCACTTGAATATATAATATTACATATTAACATTCCACATTTGATATATTGTAGTTTAATTAGTATTGGAACTTTAACTTTAATCCTAATCATAACTGTGCATCTATATACCTTAATCTGCACCTGATTGCATATCACATTACAATGTTCCATTTTATTGTTCCATTAGTACCCCATGCTTATTTTGTATACCCATGCTTATGTTAGTTTGATTTTGAGCACCCACATGACATTTTGTGCACCCCTGACATGACTTATTACACCTACTACTTGACACGACATGGTACCGTGCAACTCTTGACATGACATGATACCTATGTACTACCTGACTTGACCTGATGTACCATTGCTTTACCTGTTACCTGATCTTGTTACTAATGCCAACAAACTCGACCTTTTGTCCCTACAGACATTTCCTGTTGTCTATCCAGACAAACATGTACCTGCCTGATCCTGTGTTAGCATTAGCTCCAGATTATTTAATACTTGTATTGAACATATATAACTTGGGGGTATGGGGAAATCAGGATTGTAACCGAACGTAACTCAAAGGGCCATCCTATTGTTTGCCGTTTTTCCGGGCGTTACGGAATACCTATTGTTTGCCATTTTTCCGGGCGTTACGGAATACCTATTGTTTGCCGTTTTTCCGGGCGTTACGGAATAATCACCGATGGGTTATGATGATGATTACATTACTTGGTTTCGAAGACTTTAGAATGGATAACCCCGTAGTACAGTTTAGATATCACTGCACGTCATTTATACTGACATACTCACTGTTTTATATTCTTGTTATATTCTTGTTTATACTCATACCTGCATGTCTTCCTACCCCTGTTAACATTATTGCTTGATATTATAACGCACTGACGTCTGGGTTTTGCATGGCCCAGATTCCTTATCTTTGCTGCAGTCCGAGCAGGAGTATTTCAGTCAGCAGGCTGAGCAGTGAGGACTTGATAATAGTTAGTACTTTTACTTTTGGTATTTTCATTCCTGATGTAAGCCCGCATTATGGGACGTACATTCCAGTTTATTCTTGTATTGGATCTTTTGCTTCCGCATTATTTTATTCTTGATTCATTTTATTCTGGCTTATGGACATGTGTTAGATAGTTTATCATTGTTCTTGATATCTCTACAGCCGTAATGTAACCGTGGAAAGATAATTCATATCCACAGGTAACATGGTTGGCTATGTCACGTGCCTACCTTAGCGTACTCTGGGAAGCGGGGCGTGACACCATTACACAAAGTCCTTGGCCAAGGCAAGCGAGGTTTACTGGTAGGTACTCCAGTAGCTCTTCAGGGTGTTTTGGGCTATAGTCCGACACGACTTATTGCGCTATTAGGGGTCTGACGATTACCGCCCCCCTAGGCCCGATATGCGATACTCTTAGAAGAACAGACCGGACCACACAGAAATTGTCACATTCAGGCTCAGTCGGAGTTCGGATGGGTTTCCTCATCGGCCTTCTTATTGACAGATACCTGGGTAGCCGTTACGTGCAGCCAGTACCGCTTGCGGCTTGTGGTTAAACCCACTGCCAGCTGTAGGGTTATATAGCACGGCAGCAAGGTTTCGGGAGGCATCGTCCATGCCAATTTCAAAGTTTATCGTTCTATTTAACCCTAACCCTAGGTTCTTAACTAAAGAATCATGCGGAATCGATAAAGCAAACAACTTTACTTCTAAGTGATAGGGATTACAACTTTTGTAGTCCGTTCCTTCGCTTCATAAGCTCCAAGTTGTGGTCCCTTCGCTGCGATCCATGAACTCCCGGACTCTTGAGAGGCTCCATAAGTCGTATGATGCATCCTTACTTGTAGTCTTCGAAATCCGAGATGATCTACTTCGAGAAAACACGAACTCAAGCTATCTCTTCGCTAAGTAGGAACTAGTGAAGCTAACACACTAATCTATATGGCTAGTATAGAAGAGGATGATGAAGGAATTTTTGCTCTCTTTAGTTTTCTTTTTCTCACAATCTTCTATCACTGAAGAAAAAACTAGAAAAGCTTTTTGAGGAAGAAGAAGATGAAGTGATAAAAGAATAATTGTTGTGAGGCTAGAAATGCAACCATGGGTTAATATGTGTCATCCTTAAGCCTTGTAGAGACTTAACCATGAGCTAGGGTTAAAGGTTAGGTTGATAAATATCTTAAGCTTGACAAAAGAGTGGACTTGGTCAAAGAACCTACAAGCTTCTACAAGCTTTGAACCATGACTAAATACCACAATTTTGAATTTTCTTAATAATAAATATAAACCCTAATCTTAACCCTAGCATGGTTTAATTCTCATAAACCCTAGTTGCATTTATAACCTAGCATGTTACAATTATACATATCACATATATAATTTTGTAACAAAAGAAAAGAATACATTTAACATATATCACATATATATCAATGCATCCAAAGTGAGAAAAAAAATCATTTAAGTGAGCTTATATTAGTTAATGCAATATAATATATCACATATATTTAAATTATTAAATCAATACTTGATTTAATAATCCGGCTATATTACATATAACCGACCAATATAATATGTATCATTTTATCGAATCAACGCTTGATCCGATAACCCGGCTATATCACATATACCCGGCCGATATCACATATCGCGAGAATAGAATACGATATCACATACACGTATCAATCTCGGTCCCGCACATATCACATATGTGCTCCTACTCCGTTTCGCCTGAGCCATGAAACCTCTGTGTAGGACTTTAAAGACTCGTCAATACGCTGGCAGTAGGTGATGATCATATCAAACACCCACAAGCTGCAAGCGGTCAGCTAAACATAATAGCCATCCGGATATTGAGCGATCAGAAGATCAACAAACAAGCCTGCACACACTCCTGTGAATCCAATCAGTAACACTACCGTACAGTCCGGTCTTTTCGTCTGATATGCCGCATATCCAGTCTAAGGGTGGTAAACGTCATACTCCAGTAACCGATAAGTCGTGCCGATGTGAGGCTCATAATGGGTCAAGAAACTACTGATAACACTTACCAGTAGATCTCCATATCAGCCCTGGCCAGGGACTTCCAGTTATAGCCAATCGAGCACAGCGCAACATCATCAACCCCAATACCGGGAGAGACGAAACCCCTCCTATCGGTCATTGCCTTCATGTGATTCGGGACTGTACCCAAAAGCCACCGTTTTGCACGTTCTCATGAACGTGGTAAGGTGGAAATCAAAGCACAGTGGGAATCACACAAGACTCTATGACGATCCCGGGTCTACAGACTAACATGTACCAGTGTCACCAGAGAACTGCTATCTGACGATAGGTATAATACCATCTAGGAGTTCTCGGCGGGTCCGTTCAGTGTACCCAATCTCCATCGAGCACCCGTACACCATCTTTGATGTCAAACACCAATGGATGTGGGATCATCCATCGCCCATCATATGGGTCAAGATGCGTATACGCTAGTCTACTCTGGAGTATCGATGCCCTGTCTCGATACACCCTCGACTAGAACAATTATAGGATGTACTCGTGGACTACTCTGGCCCCACTAGTATGATCTGCATCATATTCTTAGTAGTCAAGTACATATCCTAAGGGCTTTATCAACATGTAAGAGAAAGACAATAATACAATACAAGTCAACATGTTTAGACAAAGTGAAACCAGATAGCATACTATCATGTCGAGCAAGAAAATCCTCTCTCTATATATATATCCAAGCATCCACTATAATATACATCATATGTACAACAATGGCCTCTAGGGCATATACATAACTAACAATCTCCCACTTGCACTAAGGCCAGCTATTGTAGTATCCCATACCCAACATCCCGAAGAGTCTCTCAAATTGTATCTAGGATATGGCCTTCGTGAGTGGATCCGCAGTGTTGTCCTTCGTGTCAACTCTCCTGACCTCGATCTCTCGACGATCAACTATCTCCCGGATCAGGTGATACCGCCTCAGAATATGCCTGGATCTCTGATGGGACCTGGGTTCCTTGGCCAAAGCCACAGCTCCATTGTTATCACAATACAAAGGTATTGGATGCTCAATGGACGGAACCACTCCAAGTTCAGTGATGAACTTCTTCATCCAGACAGTCTCTTTGGCAGCATCGTTAGCAGCGATGTATTTAGCCTCCATCGTCGAGTGTGCCACGGTTTCCTGTTTAGAACTCTTCCAACAAACCGCCTCTCCATTGAGGGTAAAGACAAATCCCGAGTATGACTTAGAGTCGTCCTTATCACTTTGGAAGCTCAAATCGGTAAAGGACTCCACCTAGAGTTCTCCGTTACCATACACCAAGAACATCTCTTTAGTCCTTCTCAAGTACTTGAGAATGTTCTTCGCAGCTGTCCAGTGACTTTCTCCTGGATCTGCTTGATACCTACTCACTACACTTAGTGAGTATACTACATCGGGTCTGGTGCATAGTATCGCGTACATGATAGAGCCTACTGCCGAAGCATAGGGTATCCCTTGCATGCGAGCTCTCTCCAAATCAGTCTTAGGAGACATCTCTTTGGAGAGAGTGAGTCCAGAGATCGTGGGTAAATTCCCACGCTTGGATTCTTCCATACTAAACCTCTTTAGTATGGTGTCAATGTACCTGGATTGGGACAATCCCAGTATCCTTTTAGATCTATTTCTATAGATCTTAATCCCCAAGATGCAGGAGGCATCACCTAGATCTTTCATTGAGAATCTGTGTGATAAGAAGAGCTTGACCGAGTGCAGCATAGGAATATCATTTTCTATCAAGAGTATGTCATCCACGTACAATACAAGGAAGACAACCTTACTCTCTGCCACTTTCTTGTATATACAAGGTTCATCTACGTTTTTTATGAAGTCAAACTCTTTGACTACCTCATCAAAATAGATGTTCCAACTCCGCGATGCCTGCTTTAACCCGTAGATGGATTTAAGCATCTTGCACACCTTTTTGCTGCTCCCACTGTCTACGAAGCCCTCTGGCTGAGTCATGTACACGCACTCCTCTAAATCACCATTTAGAAAGGCGGTCTTAACATTCATTTGCCAGATTTCATAGTCATGGTATGCAGCAATGGCAAGTAGGATCCGGATGGACTTAAGCATAACCACTGGAGAAAAGGTTTCGTCATAATCCACACCTGGTCGTTAACGAAAACCCTTTGCAACAAATCTAGCTTTGAAAGTCTCAACTTTTCCATCTACACCATGTTTCTTCTTAAAGATCCATTTGCTCCCAATGGGTTTTACCCCTTCAGGAGCAACTTCCAAAGTCCATACTTTGTTGGTGCACATGGATTCCATCTCAGATCATATTGCATCCAGCCATTTCACAGAGTCACCACTCGTGATGGCCTGCTCAAAACTAGTTGGGTCATCATCTTCCATGATGCAATCCTCACTGCCACCGTCAACGAGAAAACCGTAGTATCTCTCAGGTAGATGAGGAACCCTACTAGATTGGCGGAGAGGCTGAGGTTCGTTGGGGACTATCGAATCCTCTGGTTCGACTAAATCTTCAGTTGTAGTTTGTGCTGCTGGAACTTCTTCCAGCTCTACCTAATTGCCACTAATTTCTTTTGCAAGAAATTCCTTTTCTAAAAAGATGGCATGTAGAGAAATAAACAACTTTTGTTCCTCGCTGTGATAGAAAAGATATCCATGTGAATGTTTAGGATATCCCACAAACTTACAAAGAACTGACCGTGCCTCGAGTTTGTCCGGATTTTGCCTTTTGACATAGGCCGGACAACCCCATATCTTAACACGTTTAAGACATGGACACTTCCCACTCTATATCTCATATGGTGTGGTAGGTACAGATTTAGACGGAACTTGATTCAATAGGTATGCAGCTGTCTCAAGCGCATAACTCCAAAAGGAAATAGGTAACTCAGTTGTGCTCATCATAGAGTGCACCATATCTAATAGGGTGCGGTTCCTCCGTTCCGATACACCATTGTGCTGTGGTGTATGCGGAGGAGTAACCTGAGAAAGAATCTCATTCTCTTTTAGATAGTCCAGGAACTCATTGCTCAAGTATTCTCATCCTCGATCAGTTCGAAGGATCTTAATACTTTTACCCGTTTGGTTCTCTACTTCGAGCTTATATTCTTTGAATTTCTCAAAAGTTTTAGACTTGTGTTTCAACAGGAACACATGTCCATATCTTGAGAGATCGTCAGTGAATGTTGTAGGGTTCCTAGGCACCCTAATGAGGTCTCACAAGGCATCGAACATGCCAATATAAAATTTTAACGTGCCGAGAAACCCTAAACTACGGATCGTCGGCTAGATGTCTAGGCGAAAAAGTAATCTAGTTAACACTTAACTAAGGGATACGGATATACAACCTTTATAGATCCGTTTGTCCACCTCTATAGCTCCATGAAGAAGTCATCTCCGCTGTACAAATCCGAAATCCGGGCTCTTACGTCGGCTTCATCGAAGAAGAAGCGGGCTAGGTCATCGACGACGTGCCGAAGATGATCTACGTCGAGGCATCGCTAAATCAAGCTCCGACTTCACCAAGTCCAAAAACTTGTGAAGAGAACACACTCTACTACTTGGCAAGAGGTAGAGGATGAAGAAATAGGAAGTGGGTAGACTTTAGATTTGGATTTCACACTCTTTTTCATCACTTGCCATTGATGGAGGCAAGCTTTCTTCACTTGAAGAAATGAAGAAGAAGAAGGTAAAATATTATGATAAGTTATTAGAAAATACAAAATAAAAGAATACTTATCATAATCTTTAACCATGGTAATGTGTAGAGAATCAATCATGGTTAAAGGAATGGTTAGGGTCAAGCTAGAGACAAAATGGTCACTTAGTCAAAGTGTTCATGAAGCTTCATGAAAACAACAAAGAAAGCCACCATTTAATCTTTATGCAAATCATTTTCCAAAAAGAATAAATAGATAAATAAATGAATAAGGAAATAGTAAACCCTAACCATTTCATTAACCAAGGTTTAATTCTTTACACTTAACCAAAAGGCATGTATCATCAAACATGATACAAGCAAGTGCACAAAAATCATATCGCATATGCAATGCGCACGTCCGAGTGAGAAAATCCATTTAAAGTGAACCGATACTAGTTAATGCAAAGTAATATATCAAATATATAATTATGCATTAAATAATTAAATCAATACTTGATTCAATGATCCGGTCATGTCGCACACAACCGACTAGTATACAATGTATCGGCTTATCGAATCAATCCTTGATTCGATAACTAGGTTATATCGCATACAACCATTCGACACATTCATCGCGAGAATGGAATACGGTATCACATATACGTATTATTCTCGGTCCCGCACATATCTCATATGCGCTCCTATTTCGTTTCGCTTGAGCCAGGAAACCTCTGTGTAGGACTCTAAAGACTCGTCAATACGCCAGCAGCAGGTGATGATCATATCAAGCACCCACAAGCCGCAAGCGGTCTGCTAAACGTAACGGCCACCCGGGTATTGAGCGATCTGAAGATCGACGAGCAAGCCCGCTCACACTCCAGTGAATCCGACCAGTAACACTACCGTACAGTCCGGTCTGATCGTCTGATATGTCGCATATCTCGCCTAGGGGTGGTAAACGTCAGACCCCAATAGCTCGATAAGTCGTGTCGATATGAGGTCTATAACAATTCGAGAAACTACTGGTAACACTTACCAGTAAATCTCAGCAACCCTGGCCAGGGATTTCCTGTTATAGCCAATCGAACACAGCGCAACATCAACTCCCTATACCGGGAGAGACGAATCCCCTCCTATCGCTCATTGCCTCCATGTGACTCGGGACTGTACCCAAAAACCACCGTTTTGCACGCCCTCTTGGACGTGGTAAGATGGAAATCAAAGCACAGTGGGAACCACACAAGACTCTATGACGATCTCGGGTCAACAGACTACTCTGTACCAGTGTCACCAGAGAACTGCCATCTGACGTGAGGTATAATACCATCTGGGAGTTCTCGGCGAGTCCGTCCAGTGTACCCAGTCTCTACTGAGCACCCGTATATCATCTCTGATGTCAAACACCAATGGATATGGGATCATCCATCGCCCATCTGTATGGGTCGAGAAGGTACACGCTAGTCTACTCTGGTATATCGATGCCCCGTCTCGATACACCCACGACTAGGGACTTTGAAGGATGTACTTATGGACTACCATGTCCCCACTAGTATGATCCGCATCATAGTCCAGGTAGTCAAGTACAGATCCTAAGGGCTTTACCAACATGTAACAGAGAGACAATTAGTATACACGTTAAGGTAAAGTGCAACCAGATAGCATACTATCATGTCGAGCAAGAAAGTCCTCCCTATATATGTCCCAGCATCCACTACAATATACATCCAATGTACAGTAATGGCCTCTAGGGCATACATATAACTAACAAATGTAATGAAGTACGAGGAACCATTCCTGGCATGTGTAGACATGGGACCGCATACATCACTATGTATCAGTCTCAAGAGTTCCGTAACTCTTTCTCCGTGTCCACTAAACGGAGTTTTGGTCATTTTGCCTTTGAGACATGAATAGCAAGTTTCATAAGATGATAATTCGAACGGATTCAAATATCTATCCTTATATAACTTAGCTAGTCGTGTCGCATTAATATGACCTAGTCTACAATACCACAAGAAGGATTCATTCATTTCTGAACTTTTCCTCTAGTGTGTGTTCTGTATATTAAGAACCGTGGTTTGATTTAGAACGTATATGCCATTATTTAACGAGCCTGATCCAATCAACTTTTGATCCAGGAAAATGTTCATAACATTATCATGTACTACAAAATTATATCTATCTTTACTCAATAAAGAAACTAATATAAGATTGCATATCAGGGTCGGAATGTAATAGCATTCGTTCAGAATCAATGTATTACCATTTGGCAACACAAGGTGATATTCGCCAACTGTTTTGGCTGCAACATTTGCACCATTCCCTACTCTTACGGAATGATCACCCTCTCCCAGTTCTCTACCTTCTTTTAGCCCATGTAACATATTACATATGTGGGATACTGATCCGGTATCTAATACCCAGGACGTAGAAGGAACTGAGAAACAGTTCTCGATAACTAACACACCCGAAGAAGATGCATCAGCATACTTATTCTTCGTTTGGGCGGCGTGGGAATCCGGATATGTTTCTATTCCCTGCTCAGTCTTATAACAATTATAAGAAAGAACGAAACCAACATTCCCCTGCTCAGTATAACAAGCGGGTTCGGTCAATATATCCATATTATTATCTTGATTAAGGCCTGACATGGTCGCTACCTGGAGAGAGAGAGAAGAAAACACTTTAGCGTATACTCTTGCAAGATTAGATTGGTTATTATTTTATCTAATCAGGATGGCTCCCACTGTTTTTTTATCAAATCTTCCTTCAAACCCAAAAAGGTAAGACTAGCCGGGATTAATTATACCTTACAAGTTCGCCAATCTTTCAGCCAGGTCAGTGTTGGTACTTTGAGGGAGGTTTCCCGTGCTTTCGCACGGACCTAATTAAAATAAACCTCGTTTTGCCAGAGTCATAATCCCGTTAACACCTTTCTAGACTCTACTTGATCGGCTAATTGTAGTATGTAAAACTCTCCCAGGAGTAACTCTTACTCGCAGTGGGTATCGGGATCCAACTATCTCATAAAAGGTATGCAATCTCATTGCAAATTTCAACACTTGAAATTCCCGATAATGCTTTTGCCCTTAACCTTCTATGACCTTGACAAAGGCCAACAAACCATAAGACGCTAGTCAAGTTCAACCCGCCATTTCCCGATTGAATTAAACCCACCCGTACGACCCTTGACAAAGGCCAACAAGGTCGTACGACTACCCTAATCCAATCGCATCACATACTTAAGCAGATAAGTACTAGTCAGCTACCGCACACTATGCCTTGACAAAGGCCAACAAACGCAGCACGAATACTAAATAGTCTTTATCTGAAATGATGGAGGGTTACGACATGTTTTTATGAAAACCTATTGCGTAATAAACTTGATTTCGGTGTAGAAACAAATAATTTTTGAAAAGGAGTGTTTTTTAGGCTTTTACTAGTTTCGCTGAAGAGGTCACTCCCGGTGAAGGGATCTCGACTCTTTCCTTATCGAATAAGATACAGGATATTTCACAAATACCACTATGCAAAGCAAGAACTATAGAAGCAATTAAAAACAAAACCGAGTGAGTTGTAGCATCTGCTAGTTTCGCTAAAGAGGTCACTCCCGGTGAAGGGATCTCGGCTCTTTCCTTATCGAATAAGGTGATGGATATTCTACAAGGAATACCGCTATGCAAAGCAAAAACTAGAGCTGCCCTTTTTGAAAATTTGATTCTACAATATCTTTTAGGTTTCTTTATCTTTCATTAATCTCATTAATGAAGTCCCATCATTTATGCTTCCTAAGCATCATAGAATAAACAAAAATACAACGTACGCTTATACCATCCGCATTCGCCACAGTGTCCCGTTATGCACCGTTAGGTTACTTAACTAACGGCATACCGGGACGGGACTAGCGCGGGTGTAAAACATAAGCAACGTTTATTATATATCATATATACAATAATAAAGCATTCGTCTCACGCATATAAAATGATCATATCACAGAATATCAGCAGCAGAAGATAACATATGAAATATTGGATATACTAGGAAGTCCATGTTTTATTTTGAGCCTGTATAAAATACGGATTCCACGGTCGTGATGAATAGCCAAACCCACATCCCTAGACCCCTACGAGAGCGGCAAACAACCCTCCCAATTCTAGGGTTAGGAGAGCCGGTCTCGACTCCTCGAGATGGCCTCCCACTGGACCCTAGAACCCGGTTACTTGTGCTTCCCACCTTGGGTCTATTCTAATGCGGAAAAGTAAATAATATATAATGGTGACATCATCCTCAACCCGGAAGTGCCCCAATAAAAAAATATTACATACAATGAATTTTACATGAATGAAAATAAAAACCCTCATTTTACATAAAACTCCCGGCTATTCAAATCACGACGATTCAATATAACATATCACATCAACACATAATAGCCGAAATGATTGGGCAACTCGCAATAAAAGGCAGTGAGTGAAAATAAAATAAATAGCCGAAATGATGGGGCACCGCGAAAAAACAGCCGAAATGATTGGGCAATTGCGACCTTCGCGATATAAAATCTGAAATGATAGAGCATCGCGGAAAGAAATAAAAAATATATATATAATGAAATTTATGCTCTACAGGCGATATCACAGCGATCTCTGTTGTTTCCTGATTGAAAATCAGGAAAAAGCTTCAGAAGAGGCATCACGTGCTCACACGTGACCAGCGGTCACGTGTTGGCACATGACGTTTCAAGCAGCAAAGAGCGAGCGCAGAAGAAGAGAAGCCCATTTCACGGGTCACGTGCTCACACGTGACCAGGGGTCACGTGGCCACACGTGACCAGGGGTCACGTGGCCACACGTGACCGGCTTTAAAAGCCTTATTTTTTAACAGAATTAAATTCTGAGGAGAGATCATTCAAATCTTTCCAAAATAGAGAAGATTTATCCGAAACCGTTGGATCAAGAATCTGAGGGTGATTAAATATCACCAATTTATGAAAAAATCTTGGACATGGAAAGATTTCCCTCTAAATCTAACCGAAATAACAAAGAGATATCTTTGGACTTAAAATCCAATGTTGAATAAAATTCACCTAATAATCTAAAGGCCCAGATTAATGATGAAGATAAATCAAATCTCTCGATAAACAAATCAGATCTTTCAATGAAAGATTCACTAAAATAGATTGATTCTTTTCCTTCTCCTATAAAAAAGAGAAGAGAGGGGATAGAAAAAAAGAGAGAGAGAGAGATATATATATAGAGAGAGCCTCGGAATCTTGAAAATTCAGAAAGAAGAATTTGAATCTCTGCAAAAGAAAAACCCTAGGTAAGAAAAGAGAGGCTTCGAAAGAGAATTTAATTCTAAAAAGAGTTTAACTCTTATATAAAGAAAATAACTTAGTTCTTTCTCTGGTTGAAGATCTGTAAAGTGCACATCTCCCCATGAATTGAGAATTTAATTCTCATCGGGTTGAGAACCTGCCATGCAGATCTAAAACATAGAGGAGGAATTGAGTTTTGAGAATTTAATTCTCACAGAGTTATAGGAATTTAATTTCTTTGAGATAAAATTAGGGTTTAACCCTATATTATAGGAATTTAATTCCTTCAGAATGGACAGAACTAGGGTTTAACCCTAATTGAGAACTTAATTCTCTCAAACTCATAGGAATTTAATTCCCTTAAAAAAAAGAAATTAGGGTTTCACCCTATGTCAGAATTTAATTCTGTACATATACGGAGAATTTAATTCTTACAGAAAAGAAATTAGGGTTTAACCCTATCTAAGAATATAATTCTTCAGAAGAAAATAAAAATTTAATTCCTCTAAAGTTTATTACTAGGGTTTAACCCTTTGAAGAATTTAATTCTTAAAAGATAAACAAATCTTTAAAATATGCAAAGAACCAAAGTCACGTGCTACCACGTGACCCCGGTAAAAATCCATAGAAAAGAACTTTGAGGCAACGTTTCACGCGCCTCACGTGACCCCTGAAGGATATAAAGAAAAAACAAACGGAAGCTATGGGCGCCCTCACGTGCTACTACGTGACCCCTTGGCAAAGGCTTTAACAGTTAAAAACCCGCATTCCCATCACGTGACAGCACGTGATGCTCCAAGAGCAATTATAGGAAGTATTTAATACTTCTGGCAGAATAAAATAAGGGGAATCAGGGCACTCTCACGTGTCCACACGTGACCCCTCTCTCCTTAGTGTTTAACACTAATTTGAAAACTTTGTTCCCAGTGTTTAACACTGATTTTCTTAGTGTTTAACACTAATTTGAAAACTTTGTTCCCAGTGTTTAACACTGATTTGCTTTAGTGTTTAACACTAATTTGAAAACTCTGTTCCCAGTGCTTAACACTGATTTACTTTAGTGTTTAACACTAATTTGAAATCTCTGTTTCCAGTGTTTAACACTGATTTGCTTTAGTGTTTAACACTAATTTGAAAGCCCTGTTGCTAGTGTTTAACACTGATTATCTTTTAGTGTTTAACACTAACTTGCTAATCTTATTCCCAGTGTTCAACACTGTTGGTCTTTAGTGTTTAACACTAGCTTTAGCCCAATTGGCTAAGTTTCTAGAGGCAAGGGCTCTCCTTCAATGAACCAACAGAGGGCCAATATTCTAAACATGATTGGACTTAGCCCAAGCTGGCCATAAGTCCTCAATTCAAACTTAACTGGGCTAATGGGCTCATAATATAATTAATTGGTCTTAGTCCCAAATTGGGCCAAAGATTATTTAATCTACATTGGTTCAAGGGTACATCTCTTCACTCCTTTGATACTTGGCGTTGTAATTCCTCAACGTCTTCAAAGAGGTGACGGGTCCCGATGACCACACATTGATACGGACTGTGGGGTCCTTAAACTCATGGACTATGATGTCCTTAAGCTTGACCGTGATGTCTTAAAACTAACGCCGGACTGTGGAGTTCTTAAAATCCACGGACTATGATGTCCTTAACCTTGACCGGGATGTCTTAAAACTAACAACGGACTATGACGTCCTTAACCTTGACCGTGATGTCTTAAAACTAACGATGGACTGTGGAGTCCTTAAATCCACGGACTATGATGTCCTTAACCTTGACCGCAACGTCTTAAAACTAACATTGGACCGCAATGTTCTTAAACTACCCATCGACCGCAACGTAGCTAAACTAAACAACATGGCTCCCTTAATTGCTCTCTTGTTGGATCTAAACGATCCCGTTAAGTCGATCTTAGTCTAAAACTAGACTAATATATCCTTAACAAACGCTTAAGTTGATCTTAGTCTCGAAAGAGGCTAACGTATCCTTAAACCCAAACCCCCAAACCCAAATCTAAGATAATACGGATTTGGACTAGTCCACGCCCTACGGGCGACGACATAACTCAGTCTCCGTATACAATCCACGGGAAACCAAATATAAAACAAACACACACGACACGAAGTGACTATCTGGAGAAGGAGAAAGTTGTTCCCGCAATGCGGTAGCGTAATTAACTGCAGGGGCTTGCGCCTGCAGGGAAGAGCGTCCCCACAATCAAAAATCCCTCAAGTGAGGGGGGATCTGACGAAGTCTGCTATATCGGCCGCATCCGTTTAAATCTCCGATGCATGGTGCTATAAATCAACTTGGCATCTTCGGAGAAGTGGACGGATAGCACCTATTAGCATCTACCCCGAATCTCAGGTAAGACGTCCCTGTCGCGCCGTCTTTCGGAGGGGAACATCTGTTCCCCTCCGAAAGACAGCGCATAAGACTGCGAAGTCCTGGCGCTGAGATTCGGGGCAGATGCTATTTGGTTTTATCCGTCCATCTCTCCGAAGATGCCAAGTTGATTTATGGCACCGTGTATCGGAGGTTTAGACGGATGCGGCCAATTTAGCAGACTTCGTCAGATTCCCCCTCGCTTGAGAGGTTTTTGATTGTGGGGACTCTCTTCCCTGCAGGCGCAAGCCCCTGCAGTTAATTACGCTACCGCATCGCGGTAACAACTTTCTCCTTCTCCAGAATTTCACTTCGTGTCGAGTGTGTTTTTTTTTGTTTGTGGATGCCCGTGGATTGTATACGGAGACTAAGTTATGCCGTCGCCCGTAGGACGTGGATTAGTCCAAATCCGTATTTTCTTAGATTTGGGTTTTAGGATTTTGGTTTGAGGATATGTTAGCCATATTTGAGGCTAAGATCGACTTAAACGTTTGTTAAGAATACGTTAGTCCAATTTGAGACTAAGATCAACTTAACGGGATCGTTTAGATCCGACAAAAGAGCAATTGGAGGCTCTATTGTTCCAGTTTAGGGACATAGTGGTCCATGTTCCAGTTTAGGGACGTAGTGGTCCATTGGTAGTTTAAGGACATTGCGGTCCAGGTTAAGGACATCATAGTCCGTGGATTTAGGGACTCCACAGTCCATCGTTAGTTTTAAGACATCACGGTCAAGATTAAGGACATCATAGTCCGTTGTTAGTTTTAAGACATCCCGGTCAAGGTTAAGGATGTCATAGTCCGTTGTTAGTTTTAAGACATTCCGGTCAAGGTTAAGGACATCATAGTCCATGAGTTTAAGGACCCCACAGTCCATTGTTAGTTTTAAGACATCCCGGTCAAGGTTAAAGACATCATAGTCCATGGGTTTAAGGACCCCACAGTCCGTATTGATGTGTGGTTGTCGGGACCTGTCACCTCTCTGTCGACGTTGAAGGATTACAATGACAAATATCAGAGGAGTTTAGAGATGTACTCTTGAACCAATGAGTTGGTTGAAAGAGCAAATGTGCTCAGTTCAAGACGATTTGAGGACTTATGGCCAGTTTGGGCTAAGTCCAATTATGTTTGAAATATTGGCCCTTTGGGCTATTAGACATTTGTCTGGGTTCAGCCCCTCATCATTCAGCAGTGCTAAACAGAGGTTTGGGGGCTCTGACAACATTTTTTTTATTTCCTCAATTTTGAGATTCATTTGGAGGAGGGACTTTTGCCTCTAGAAAATTAGCCAATTTGGCTAAAAGTAGCGTTAAACACTAGAGAACAACAGTGTTAAACACTGGAAATATAGCATCCAAAATTAGTGTTAAACACTAGAAAATAATAGTGTTAAATACTGGAAATAAGATTTTCAAATTAGTGTTAAACACTAAAAGATAATCAGTGTTAAACACTGGGAATAAAGCTCTCGAATTAGTGTTAAACACTAAATAAAAAAGGGTCACGTGTGGACACGTGAGGGCGCCCAAAGGTGGGACCAGATTCCTTTTCTTCGTTCTGCAATTAAGTGTTAAACACTTTTTATATTTTTGTTTTGAGCATCACGTGTTGGCACGTGATGGTCATCTGTGCGCTGACTGTTAAAGCGTTTGCTAAAGGGTCACGTGGTAACACGTGAGAGTGCCCAAAGCTTAGATTTCCCTTGCTTTTATTCCCTTTGTTTTGGAGGTCACGTGAGAGCATGTGAGGCATTTCCTCAAAGCCTGTTCTCCTTCTCATTTCTGGGGATCTCTTCAGGGGTCGCGTGGGGACACGTGACCTAGTTTTATTCCTTCTTTTCTGATCACTGCGGATTGGGGTCACGTGTCATCACGTGACCAATATTCTTTATGTGCATGGAGATCTTTCAAGTCTCTTTTTAAGAATTAAATTCTCTGTAAGGTTAAACCCTAATCATGATTTTGGAGGAATTAAATTCCTATTATGAAAGAATTAAATTCTTATGTAGGGTTAAACCCTAATTTCTGTCCATCTTGAAGGAATTAAATTCCTATATTTTCAGGAGAATTAAATTCTCATATAGGGTTGAACCCTAGTTTTGTTTTGGGAGAATTAAATTTTCTAAACTCAATTCCCCCTCAAAGTTTTAGATCTGCATGGCAGGATCTCGACCCGATGAGAATTAAATTCTCAACTTATGGGGAGATGTGCTCTGTGCAGACCCTCAACAAGAGGAAGAACTAAGTTCTTTTTTGTATAAGAGTTAAACTCTTGGATTGAGAATTAAATTCTCTTTATTAAAGTTTTGATCCTTTTTCCCTTTCTCACTTAGGGTTTTCTTTGTTGAGAATTAAATTCTCCTTTCTTTTCTCTCTCTGTTGTTGTTATCTCCCCAAAAAAAGTAGATCTCTTCTCTTCTCTTCTTGGCTCCTATTTATAGGAGAAGGAAAATAATCAATTTGTTTAGCAAATCTTTCATTGAAAGATTTGATTTGTTTTCATATTTAATATGAGCCTTTAGATCATTCAGTGAATTTTATTCATCATTGGATTTTAAATCTAAAGATATTCTGTTTGTTATTTTCGGTGAGATTTAGGGGAAATCTTTCCTTGTCCAAGATTTTTCCCTAAATTGGTGATTTTTAATCACCCTTGGATCTTTAATCCAACGGTCTCCATAATCCTTTTCCATTTGGAAAGATTTAGAAGCTTTTAGAATTTTAATTCTATTAACTGTGAGGCTTTCGGAGCCAGTCACGTGCTGACACGTGACCCTTGGTCACGTGTGAGCACGTGACCCCCAATTGAGTCATTTTCTCAGCGTTTATTTACGCTTCAGTTTTAACTATCACGTGTCAACACGTGACCATTAGTCACGTGTGAGCACGTGATACCTCATTGAGCTATTTCCTTCAGCCATTTGTTTTTATTTCTGTTTTAACTATCACGTATCAACACGTGACCATTGGTCACGTGTGAGCACGTAACTCCCAATTGGGTCCTTCTTCAGCCGTTTGTTTTTATTTCTGTTTTAACTATCACGTGTCAACACATGACCATTGGTCACGTGTGAGCACGTGATACCTCATTGAGGTAATTCCCGATTTTTAATCAAGGAACAGTGCATAGCATATTTGTTCATAACTTTTGATCCCGGATGAATTATGAAGCCCATAATATATCAAATCGAAGGGCTTTTTGAGATGATTCCAATATCATCAGAATTTAGCTGTTTCCCATTCAAGAGTTTGTCAAAAAACAGCCCAGAAAATACTGGTTCGCATTTTCATAAGCGTATCACTGCCATTTAATACCTTGGGCTCTTTTGCGAAGAAATTTTTGACGGGAACAAATGCCCTCCACTACTTTGCCCACGTAAGTATGTACGTGGGTGAAGTAGTGCAAAGTTACGCATGGCAATAGAATTGATGGCTTCGGAGACAAGTTTAGGGTTCATGTAACCTAAGACTTTTTTCATCTTCATGAACCATAAGGGTCTCAAGAAGGTTTTTCTCCCTACAGGTCGAGAGGATCCCGCAGGTGTATTTTCTCCTTAGGGGTCGTGTGGACTCCTAAGTGTGTTTTCCCTTGAGAGTCGTAAGGATCTCACAAGAGAATTTTCTCCCTTACAAGTCGAGAGGACTCATAAGTGATTGCTTCCCTTCTTATCGATATTTGACTTCGGGGAATGTGGCCTATAGATAGTCCATCTTGACCTCTTTGTAGGGCAGTGATGGCTTAGGAGACAGGGTTAGGATCTGCCACCTAAGACTTTTCAACTTTATGAGCTGTGAGGGTCCCATAAAGAATTTTCTCCCTACAAGTCGAGAGGATCTCGTAGGTGTATTTTCTCCTTAGGAATCGTGAGGATTGCTAAGTGCGTTTTCTCTTATAAGTCGTAAGGATCTTATAAAAGAATTTTCCCTCTTATGAGTCGAGAGGACCCGTAAGCGGTTGTTTCCCTCCTTGTCGTGATTCGACTTCGGAGAGTGAGACCCGTGGATAGTATTCAAGAGACCGTTTTGGGCCGACTTGCAGGATCCCATTGCTTAGGAAATAAGTTTTTTAATCCCTGCTGCCTAAGGCTTTACCTCACGAGTCGAGACGAATCGAGTAGTTCTCGTAAAGACATCAATTTCCTCACGAGTCGAGACGAATCGAGCATTTCTCGCAAGAATATCCTAACGTCACAGTTAACCTCTGCTCTTTACGACAGAAGTCCGTTAGGGTCTGTGGTACTTAGGGTTTTGGCCGTCGTACCGTCGCATCAGCTGATATATTCCTCGATAGGCAATCGTGCTGTTCGAGTAGCCCTGTGACTGTCGTGTTTCTGATCCCTTCGGGGGCTGGACAAGACGTCTTCAAGTAATCTTCCAGGTAATTTTACCGTCAGAAAAGCAAGCGTTAGGAATTTTACCATGCCGCTTTTTACTTAAGGTTAGGCTCATTTTGGAGAGCCCCGATGAGTCATAACCACTCCGCGCTGGTGTGGGATGATCTCCGATAATCTTTCAGGTTTTATGTGAGTTGCCGTCAAGACCCTGAAGCTAGGAATTTGGCCTTCGCTTCGTTTGCTGGCACTGCGTCTGCTGTATCGAGACGAATGTCGCAGTTGTCTCTAGGTTGTTGGTGAACCGTCGAGGCTTGGAACTGGGAATTTTGCCGTGGCTCCATTTGTTTGATTGTCGCGTTTGAACCCTGCTGGAGGAAGAACACTGGGGTAACATCTCGTCTGCTGTATCGAGACGAACGTCGAGGTGGTGACCACTCCGCACTGATGTGAGATGATCTCCGATGGTCTTTCAGGTTTTATAGGAGTTGTCGTCAAGACCCTGAAGCTAGGAATTTGTCCTTTGCTTCGTTTGCTGGCATCGCGTCTGCTGTATCGAGATGAATGTCGCTGTTGTCTCTAGGTTGTTGGTGAACTGTTGAGGTTTGGGACTAGGGACTTTGCCGTGGCTCCGTTTGTTTGATGATGTTGCGTCTGTTGTGTCGAGACGAAAATCGAGGTGGTGACCATTCCGCACTGGTGTGAGATGATCTCCGGTTGTCTTTCAGGCTTTATATGACTTGCCGCTAAGACCTTGAAGCTAGGAATTTGGCCTTTGCTTCGTTTGCTGGCATTGCGTCCTCTATATCGAGACGAATGTCGCGGTTGTCTCTAGGTTGTTAGTGAATCATCGAGATTTGGAACTAGGGACTTTGTCGTGGCTCCGCTGTTTGATGGTGTTGCGTCTGAATCCTGTTGAAGGAAGGATGCTGAGGTGACATCTCGTCTGCTGTATCAAGACGAACGTCGAGGTGGTGACCACTCCGCACTGGTGCAAGATGATCTCCGGTTGTCTTTCAGGCTTTATATGACTTGCCGTTAAGACCTTGAAGCTAGGAATTTGGCCTTCGCTTCGTTTGCTTTGTCATGTCCGAATCCTGTTGGAGGAAGAACGTTGTCGTGACATCTCGTCTGCTGTATCGAGACGAATGCCGGGGTGGAGCTGGGATTTTGCCGTTACTCCGCTTTACTGACCATGGGGTCTTTTATTGACGTTGTATCTACATCTTGCTGGACTGCGAAGGAACGCCTTTGTTGATTCTTTAGGCTGTAGATATTGCCGTTAAGATTTGGAACTAGGGACTATGCCGTGGCTCCGTTTCATTGCGATTCTGAGGTCGATTGTTGACGTCATGTCTGCGTTTGGTTGGAGTGAGGAGAAACACCGTCAGCGATCTCTAAGTTGTTGATACCGACGTCGAGACCGTGAAGCTAGGGATCTTCTTTTGCTCCGTTTGTTGACATCGTGTCTGCAATATTGCGACAAATGTCGAGGTTGTCTCTAGGTTGACTATGAACCGTCGAGATTTGGCTTCGCTTTCTGGTGGAGCCTGTTGGGAAGGTATGGTTCCCTCTTTGTTTGTGCCCCTGGATTGTATACAGGGATCGATGTGATCTCACCTGTAGGGCAGCAGTTTCATTCATTTTTTTATTATTTTCTTTCCGCGATGCTCTATCATTTCAGCTTTATATCGCGAAAGTCGCGATTGCCCCATCATTTCGGCTATTTTTCACGGTGCCCAATCATTTCGGCTATTTATTTTATTTTCACTTGCTGTTTTTTATTGCGAGGTGCCCAATCATTTAGGCTGTTTTTTCTTTATTTTTACTCGCTGCTTTTTATTGCGAGCTGCCTAATCATTTCGGCTATTTATTTTATTTTTACTCGCTGTTTTTTATTGCGAGTTGCCCCATCATTTCGGCCATTTTGCATGCATACATTTTTACTTGCTGATTTTTATTGCAAGTTGTCCCATCATTTCGGCTATTTCGTATGCATGTGTGGCTCGCTGGTTTTTTTTATCGCGAGTGTGGACCTTGGAATCTGGTGCCAATCTCAGCATCAGCATCGCTACAACTGGAATATTGCCAGGAGCGAATCATCATTTTCCATGAAAGGTCTTGGAATTTGATACCGGTTTAGGCATCAGTATCGCTACAACTGGGATATTGCCAGGAGCGAATCATCACTTGCCTCTGTCGATGTCGAACAAAGGTGGCTTAGCGAATAGGGTTAGGATCCCGTCGACTAAGGCTTTTGACTTCATGAGCCGTAGGGGTCTCATAAAGGTATTTCTCCCTACAAGTCGTGAGGATCTTGTAGGTGTATTTTCTCCTTAGGAATCATGAGGATTCCTATGTGTATGTTCCCCTGTAAGTCGTAAGGATCTTACAAAAGGGTTTTCTCCTTATAAGTCGAGAGGACTTACAAGGGTTGTTCACCGTATGGACATATCCCCAATCACGGGTGGGACTTGGTTAGGGAAATGTTTATTCGCACTCGTGGATTGTATACAAGGGTCAGTATTGAGCCGCTTGTAGGGCACTATCGAAGGTTGTGAGGGTTGCTTAAGAACAGGTTCAGGTCTCTGTAACTTAAGACTTTCAAATCTTATGAGCCGTGAGGGTCCCATAAGAAAGTTCTCCTTATGAGTTGTGAGGATCTCGCAAGTGTAATTTCTCCTTAGGAATCGTGAGGATCCCTAAGTGTGTTGCTTCCCTGTGAGTCGTAAGGATCTCACGCGGGTGGTAAAGTTGAAAAGTCTTAGGCAGCATATCTGAACCTTCCTCGTAAGCCATCACTACCTCTTGAAGAAGCCAATACAGGATGCTCGCTCTATCATCTGTCGACCATGTTTACTAAAGTAACATGCTGATAATAAAAGAAGGGAGAAAGCGCAGAGATGACGCAAAACATTGCAAAAAAAATGTGTGTATCTTTATTCATGAATTCAATTAAGTACAAGGCGAATCGTATAAAAGAAAAAAGAATGGATACATATTATTCGAAGATTACAAGTGTGTAATTGATACAAAGGCAGCTACGGAGAAGGAAGTGTCTTAAGTAGGCCCATCAATTGCTCTCGCACTTCCTTCAGCGTCTTCTCCTGATCGGCTGCCGCGGCCAACTCTGCTTCCACCTGGGCCCGCTGCTGCAAATAGGATGAAAGTTGTTCTTCGACGGCTCGCTGAGCTGCTTCGCGACCTTGGGCATCACGCTCAACGGCATCAAGCTTTTGCTTCAGTGTTAGCCCATCAGAAATACTTTGCAGAAGGCCCTCGAAAATAGCCTTCACCCGGGCAGCGTTCGCGTCAACCTCAGCACGCAGTTGAGCAGACTCGCTTGAGGTCTCTTGGCATTCCCTCCGCCTTAAAGCCGCTTCTTGTTCCAGATGGCGGAAGTAAGAAGCGCTCTGCTCGATCCATGCCGCCCGTTGAGTACTCGCGGCCAAAATCTCAGGAGCAGGACGCATAAGCTCCAGCTGATGCAGGCGGGTCTCGATCTCCCTGCAGTGATTAACCCAAGACTCGACGACGCCTTCATTATGGAAATTTACAAGCGTCGCCAGCATCGGATTAACCTCCGCAGCGAAATTTGCGGCGGATGTAGGAGCTTCTGCGTCAAGCTCCTCGACGCATCCGCTCAGCATGCTCAAACTCATCGCAGCACCCTTTGAGGATGGACGCCTGGAGAACGGGCCTGCCGGCATCATAATGCGGGACTCGAAAGGAACCGGAACCAGAGCGACAGCTGCAGAACAAAACACAATCAAATGAAGATTCAAGGTATATAAGAAAGTCATCAATGATGGAGTTTACTATACCAGCTGCAGCAGGCGGCAAAGCCGGGAGGACCGGTGGCGCAACCGGTCTCTTATCTCCTCCTTCGATCTGTAGCACTGCAATCAGGGTAAGGAAGAATCGGAAATAATTCCATTATTTAAAAAAAAGAAAGGGCATTAATTGAAAACTATACTCACCAGCACCACTGGAGGAAGCAAGTTCCGACGGGAAGGAGAAGTGTGGGTGCAGCACCTGGTACAGATGATCAAAAAGCACTCCTGCAAAGACGCAATAGTATAATGTCAGTACATAAATTATGCAGCCAAGATAACACTGATGGGTCACAAATTCATACCTTCCAGCATTTGCGATGGTGCGAGAGAAGGCAGATGGGTGGTCACCGTCAAGGCGGTAACTGGCGGCGCTGTTTCGAGCAGCGCGGCATCAACACTAGCTGCACCTGCGTTAAAAACAAGATAAACTTTATTAGGAAAAATTACAGAATAAAAAAGGAAGGGCGATGACCCAAGACTTACCTGAAAAGTCACCGGCCAGAACCCTAACGAGGGCGTTACTTGATGTAACGGTGGCGTCTTCCTCCTCCATTGAGACGGTCTCACCTCCCGTTGCCTTATCGCCCGACTCTACAGGAGCCGTCGTCACGCTCGCGACGCCAGAAGACGACAAGGAACCGTAAGCAGGGAGAGTGATGATCGGAGAGGCGCCCGACCCTTGAGAAAGAGCGGCCATCTCTTCCTTAGCGATCATGCCCGTCTCACCCGCTACCCCCTCGGGCTCAGCGGTCGCGACCGTCTCGTCCACCGCTGCTATAGGTTCATCGGTCGCAGCCGCTCCATCCGCTATTGCCCCAGGCTCGGTCGTAGCAGCCGTCTCACCTACCGCCCCTCAGGCTCGGCATCGGCAACCTTCTCGGGCATAGTAGGCGTGACTGTCTCGTCAGCCACTAGCTCGAGCCCGGCAACTACGGCTGCACCGCTTACCGTCGCCTCGGTTTCGGCTGCTGCCTTCTCCACCATCCCCTCAGGCTCGACGGTCGCCGCCGCTCCTTCAGTTGGACTTGGCCCTGCAAGATAAGATGTATAAGAACCGATAGTTTTACAACTCTTACAACAAAAACCTCGAAAAACACATTACCTGAGCTGGATTGATCGTTGGCTTCCCGAGCTGCACGCGCCGCCTGTCTATGAGCAGTAGACAAGGCGACCGGGGGCTCCTCGGAAGAAGTAGCAGCGGGAATAACGGCGCTTGGGCCCGCTCCCATGGCCAAAGCAGCGCTACGCTCCTTCGCTGCGCGCCTCAAGCGCTTCCTCTCCTCCCGGGCCGTCACGACGGACCTCTTGGAAGCCTCCTTCAGCAAGGCGTCGTCGTTCGCGTTCAGAGTTGCCTCCAAAGCCTTCAAGGCATCCATCATCGGCTTTTTGAGTCGGGTCTCTTGCGGCAATTCCGAAGAGGCCGGAACATCGGCAGCTGGCCCGGGGAGAGTCCCCGCATCGGCTTGCGCAGTAGATCCCGCGGCCCCTGCAAAGAGACAAAGAAAAGATTACATTGGTCATAAAAAGGAGAATAAAAACTCAGTGCGCCGAGACATACCAACACCTGATAGAGTGCGTTTCATCTCTTCCTCCTGGAAGGTTTTCAGGGAAGCAGCGATGGCTTCATTGGTAGAAATGCCTGTTTAAAAAAGGAAAAGCGTTAGTCGAAGACAATGATAAAGATACGATGAAATGATGAAGAATGCAACTAGTGATTAACTGATTGCGCGAGTTTAGCCAACCACGCTTCAAGCCTTGCCGATCGCTCAGAAGCCGCAATGGCGGCCGCCAGATCGGTGTCTTCTGGCTCTACGAAGAAACCCTCGTTGCTTCCGTACTCACTTAGGCCTTCGGAAAGAGGGACCTGAGGCTCTAAGCCAAGGACGGCATCGAGAGAAAGAACCGACTTCTTCTTCCTCTTCTGAGCCCGGACCCCGCTCGCACCCAAAATCAATTTGCGCTTCGTGGGCACATTGGGACGGCGGGTCCCGATGTCCGAGCCCACGCCAGACTCAGGCGAGACTACATTCACCGTCTCCACTGGAGCACGGGGCGCTGGGGGCACGTCCGCGGTAGCACGGGGCAATCCGCGTGGGGGGTTTAGCACGCGCGGTGGCTCAGCTCCAGCATCTCTCAGCGGAGGAACGACAGGGATCCTTGGCCTCAGGGGAGCTTTGCGGTCACTGCCAGAGGGCACACCCTTGCAGTCAACCAACAACCGCTTCTCTTCCCGGATGACGGCATCCATCGCATACCCGTACCAAGCCACGTACACGTTGAGGGCCCGTGGGACGCAGCTCGGCTCGCTGATAAAGAAGTGGGAGCCCGTGTTCAGCCGCATAAAATGGTGCAGTGCGCTCCGTATCCCCTCCCTGGTGGCCGCAGGCTCTTCCAAAAACGCCTCCAGTGGGACCCCCTTGTTATAGCCTAGTTGTTGGGAAAACCGATTGGGGTTATACCTCATAAAAAGCGCCATATCATCCTGCCTGAACACCAGGAAGCCCGGCCGGATGGAATATAAGTGAAGAATCTCACGGGCTTTCAATACGGAGGCCCCGTCCTTGAAACTATCACGCAACGCCAACACCGTCTTGGAGGTATCCGGGCCGATGGTCATGACCTTGTCCTGGAAAGAAATGCCCACTCCGACCATGTGCGGACGAAGAAGCAACCACCTAGCCTCCCGCGGAGACGGATTCACAATAGAGGCGCCTACCAGTCGCATAACTCTTAGGAGTCTGCACTTCTCGTAAAACGAGGGGCTCTTATGAATGCCAAATACCCCGAGCACATGCACTTCCATCCACGAAGTGAAGTAGTGCATCGGGAAATTAGCTGGTTGCACCCCAGGTTCATTTGCGTCCACCGCCACGATGAGTCCATGGTACAGATGGGCCAATCCGGCGATTCCGATCGATAATTGTATGCCAGCCACCATCCGATGCTCTGGGTAGAAGATAGACGGTCTCATGTAACGCGGGTGCATGGGGAGCACGAACCAGCATAGCCATAACCCCAGAAACCCGAGGAAGAAGGTCTCCTCGTCGATGCCCGGGGCGGCGATTTCCGATAAGGGCATGATTGCGGCATCAGGAAGGTAAAAACCCTTTTGGTCATCCTCCAATGCTGGTCGACGATCTACACCGAAGCCGAAGGGGTCGTCGAGCTTGGCGAACTTTTCACTCTGTTGCGATAGAATCTCCGGTCGAAGAAAGCGGGCGATGAAATCTGCAAAACCAACTCCCCGGCCTCCCGATTCCAAGTAGAGACCTTCATACATATTCAGCACCTTCACCAGACTCGGAAACTGGTGCTGAATAGCATTCTCTGGAGTTAGGCCCATTACCAAAGGCTTGGTGGCGAAGACATATTCATCCGGAGGAAGTAACTCCTCACAGTGCTCCCTCCTCACTGGCAAACCCGAAATCTCAGCAAACTCTTCCAGGGGGATGGAGACTTCCCTGTCCGATAGAAGAAAGGTATGGGTGGGGATGTTCCATTGTTCTATGAATGCCTTAACCCACCACGTCGGAGGAGCAGGGTACTCGAACAATGAGACATAGACTGTGGAGTACAGACCAATCTTCATCAAATGCGTCCTCTTCGCTGATAGGATGTACCTGGCCCACTGCAAATACCCGGTCGGTTGTCGAGGGGTCAATCCAATATTATAAGGTTGTTCCCAAGGGCGTGCCTCACCCTGGCATATGCACCGCCCCAGAATGTCTACGGCTGCCGGCGGCTGCACGGGGATGGCAGCAATCGAAGGCTAAAGAAGATCCTCCGAGTTCCAATTTACAACCTCCACGGCATAGTTCACCAGGGGTGCATCCGCATATGGGATCGACGAGATTGGCTCTGACGGCGTCGCACAGGAGAAGCTTCGACGACCCTTGATGATTTCACTATACCATCTGCCCCATAAATGAAGGTTCTTATACTCTGGGTCGTGATCCTTAATGAGAGCGAGAACCTCCCGGTCCACCGGCGCCTCAGGGAATCCTCCCTCTGAGCGGAAGAATGGGAACGAAAGATCAGCAGACATGTTGCCTGCAAGAGAAAGTGAAGTTCTATTATCAGTATCATCATTTAATTTTAAAAAGCCTGACACTTGATACTTTAAAATTTGTACCGCACTGCAATGCAGTGGAGAAGGTACCAAAGGGGGACCCACAAAATCCAGATTACAATGCATCAGTTAATAAGACAGCCCCATCATTGGATGAGACTGTCAATTAATGAGGAGATCCCCAAAAGAATACTCTCATCAAATGAGAAATCCCTAGAGACAAGGAGAAAATCTCCCCTTTCAGAACAAAGCTCTGTCACAGTGTGACACTTGTCAAACTCTGGTCTCAAGAGAATAAAATTCCTTAAAGAGCCTAGCTCTGTAATAATGATGGAAAAATCCATCAAAGGAAAATTAATTCCTAAAAATTAAAAATCTGGGATCTTCAAGATCCATGAAAACTCTTAAGAGTTCTTCATTTTAAGATCAAAAAGATCTATATTTTGTCCATGAGCAAAGCTCTGTTCATGGGTTAAGAAACCCTGAAACAAGATCTCTTTAGATCTATGAATTCTTGAGAGCAAAGCTCTGTTTATGAAACCCCAAAGGGGTTTTCTTTAGATCAGAAGATCTATGAGAGCAAGGCTCTGTTGGTTAAAATTAATTTAATTTAATTTAATTTAAATTTTTACCTAAAATTGTTTTAGAGTTTAACTCTTGGAGTTCTTGAAAATGAGAGCAAGGCTCTGAAAATAAAAATCTTGAGAAGATGATAATCATCTGCTGAGGACCAAGGGTCCTATTTATAGGCGCTGAAGCGCCTCTTCAACTCCTGAATTGATCCAACGGTTCAGATGTTGCCACCGCTGCACTCACGTGTGTGCAACAGTGGGGGGGCATTTGTTTCCCCGAATCAGAACAAAGCTCTGTTTGAATTTCAAAAATTCAAAAATTGAAGCAACGCTTCAGATCTCTTGTGCTGCGCGCAGAGCGCCACGTGTCAAAAACAGACACGCCAGCACAAGGGGCACTGCGCCCAAGGCAGCGCACCCCAATCAAAGCAAGGCTCTGTTTTAAAATTCAAATTTTAAATAAAGGAAGCAACGCTTCAGAAAACTTGCGCTCTGCGCTGCGCGACACGTGTCCAGCGCAGTTGCGCTAGCTTCAACTGTGCCAGCACTAAAACTTAAATAATGAATTATTTAATCAGAATTAAAATTCTAGAAAGATCTTTCCAAAACAAGAAGATTGTCTTCTGTAAAACAGAGGCCTTAGGATCAAAGATCCAACGGTGGGGAAATATCCCCAGATCAATCAGAGAAAGATCTCTGTAACTAACCTAACAAACTAATTGGCTCTATATAAAGGCCCCTAAACTCCAAGTCCCAGATATACAGAGAGATCCTCTAAAAACTTTGAGAAAAACTCAAAGAGAAAAAAGGTAAACTTTTGAAAAAAGAAGAATTTCTTCTAAAAAAAGATCAAAGATCTAAGAACAAGATCAAGATCTTCATTATAAAAAAGAAAAAGATCAAAAAAGATCCAATTATAAAAGATAAAAAAGAAGTAATTTACTTCATTATTAGATCTTTTGATCTATATAAAGGCACGGCCTTTTGATGAACCATTGGTTCTTGAAAACTTGAGGTAGAACCTCTTTAGAACTAAAAGATTCTTTTCTTTGATCTAAATTTGATCAAGAAGCGCTCTGCGCTATTGAACAGTGCCCTGAACTCTTAATTTGCGCTGTTGCGCTCCCTGGACTGGCGCAAGTCACCAGAAAACGCCACATGTCAATCTGCGTCTTACGCTCCTAAAATAAGAGCGCTGCGCTCTTGGATTGGCGCATCTCACCAGAGCGTGCCACGTGTCAGCAGCGCACTGGCGCAGCGCACTGCGCTAATAGATTTGCACTCACCAGAGCACGCCATGTGTCAGCAGTGCACTGGCGCAGCGCACTGCGCTAACAGACTTGCGCTCACCAGAGCGTGACACGTATCACCTCCACATGCGTTGGCACCTTGCGCTCCTCAATTGGCGCGAAGCGCCTGACAGGCCACGTGGCGCACTGTCAGATTATTAAATGCTCTGCATTATTAAAAAGGGGCAGAGCCCAATTAAAAGGTCTAACAGACCAAAACAAATGCTATGCATTGTTTAAAAAGGGCAGAGCCCAAACAAAGGCCTAACAGGCCAAATATAAATAAAATGTTGAACATTTTCAAATGGACTTAGCCCAATTCTGGCCATAAGTCCTCAATTTAAATTGAAATGAGTACAACTGCTCTCCCAAATCAATTTACACCCGGTTCAAGGGTACATCTCCGAACTCCTCTGATATCTGTCGTTGTAATCCTTCAACATCGTCGGGTCCCGACAACCATACATTGCTACGGACTGTGGGGTCCTTAAACTCATGGACCGAAATGTCCTTAAACTAATATTCGTCCCTAAAATGGGAATGTTGGACCGAAATGTCCTTAAACTAATATGCGTCCCTAAAATGGGAATGTTGGACCGAAATGTCTTTAAACTAATATTCGTCTCCAAAATGGGAATGTTGGACCACCATGTCCTTAAATTGGCAATCGACCGAAATGTCCCTAAACTAAACAATAGAGTCCAAATGCTCTCTTGTTGGATCTAAACAATCCCATTAAGTTGATTTTAGTCTCAAATTAGACTAACGTATCCTTAACTAACGTTTAAGTTGATCTTAGCCTCAAATATGGCTAACGTATTCTTAAACCAAAACCCCAAACCCAAATATAAGAAAATACGGATTTGGACTAATTCACGTCCTACGAGCGATAACATAAATTAGTCTCTGTATACAATCCACGGGCAACCACAAACAAAACAAACACCCACGACACGAAGTGACCATCTAGAGAAGGAGAAAGTTGCTACCGCGATACGGTAGCATAATTAACTGCAGGGGCTTGCGCCTGCAGGGAAGAGCGTCCCCACAATTAAAAACTCCTCGAGCGAGCGGGAATCTGACGAAGTCTGCTACATCGGACGCATCCGTTTAAACCTTCGATACACGGTGCCATAAATCAACTTGGTATCTTTGGAGAGGTGGACGGATAGCACCTATTAGCATCTGTCCTGAATCTCAGTGCCAAGACGCCAAGTCTTCGCGCCGTCTTTCGGTGGGGAACAGTTGTCACACAGTGGTTTTTCCACATAGGACTTGGATATTATATCAGACATTCTGGTTCATAGATCTATGGTTTTAGATGTTGATTTGGGTAGTTTCCCAATTAGGGTACTGAGACAGCATTCTAAAGGTGTTTTAGAATGGACGACTACTGGCACGGTAGTGTACCTGCAGGTAATAGAGTCACCCTCTCTAAAGGTGTCTCACAGACTAAAGAGGAGAGGGATGTGCATGATTGACATATCACTTGCTTGGGTAATTGAGTCAATCATGAGATATCAAGTACCAAACCAGATGTTGTTTTTACACTAGATGCAATAAGTTGATATTAATCCTATCCTGGAAAAACATTCGGAAGCAGTTTTAGAACATAAGTGGATGTTCTAGGGATATGATAACGACGGCCTTTTTCGGGAGACGGTTATCATTCCAGGCTTCCAAGGTGACCTGGTTGACAGAGTGACTGTCAGAGTTATAGTTTTCCCTCTGACGAGGGGCAGTTGTTTGGACTGGAGGTCCAGACGGATACTGAGGGAGGCATGGCGCAGGATACTGATTAAGTTCAGTTGACGATACAGTCTAAGAAGTTTGGATTTGGAGTTCATTTATGAACTAGGTCCCTTCAGATATCCAAACATATTCTAAGACATGTATTGTTCATTTCGGGAGATGGCTTTCTCCGCGAACTTGAGATAAAGAGAGACATAGAAAGAAACATTAGGGCGGATCCACTCACTGAGGCTATTCCTCGAACGCAATAGTTTCGTGAACGGGCTTTGTGAGACTGATTAGTAGAGGAGTTGGGTGTTCGGTATCACATGGGCTGTGAGTATGCAACATCGCAATAATTAGCCTTGAGTGCAAGTGGGAGATTGTTGGATATAATGCCCTCAGAGACAATTATTGGATCATAGGCACGTGATTGCAATGATTGAGGGAGGACCTATACCGGTAGGACAGTCTTACTTAAGATGATAGTATGCTATCTGGTTTATCTTTATCATCGTGTATACGCTTTAGGTGACATTACAGGTCACTATTGTATGTTGATAGAGCCCATAGGATTCTTGCTTGACGGCCAGCAGTATGATGGCGATCATATACGTGGGAGCTGGGGTCTATAAGTACATCCTTAAAGTGGTCCCTAGTCGTGAGACTTTCGAGACTGGGCATCGATACTCCATTAGTAGACTAGTGTATACAGTCGAGACCCCGACGAGGGGTGGTGGCTGGTCTCACAAGCCATTGGTGTCAGTTGGTTCACCTACGATGTATACATGTGCTCATTGGGTTATGAGTACACCGGACAGGACTCACCGGGAACATGCTAGTTGGTATTATACCTGACGTCAGATAGCAGTTCCCTGGTAACATGTGTACAGGTTAGTTCATCGACCTGAGATCGTCATTTTTCTCGTGTGAGTTCCCACTGTGCTTTGATTACTACCCTACCACAGCTCAAAGGAGTCGTGTAAACAGGTTTTAGTTGGGTACAGTCCTGAGCCACATGGAGGCAGTGAGCGGATCGGCAGGGGTTTCGTCTCTCCCGGTATTGGGGGTGAGATCACACTATGTCTAGGAGAGCCATTATACGAAGTCCATGGCCAAGGCAGGATATTTACTGGTAGGTATTCCAGTAGTATCTCAGGGTGTTCTGGGCTACACTCTGACACGACTTGTACCGCTTTTGGGGGTCTGACTTTTACCAACCCCCTAGGCCCGACATGCGATGCTCATAGACGAACGGACCGGATTGTACGGATATTGTCACTAACAGGCTCAGTAGGGTGTCAGGATGAGTTCGCTCATCGACCTCCCTTTTGGTCAATACCTGTTAGCCCGTTACGTACGGCTAGTACCACTGACGTGCTAGTGGTTAAATCCACAGCCAAAATATTGATGAGTTTTTAGAGTCCCCCACAGACAGTTTCTCAAGTTTCGGGCGAAACGTTGCAGAGACCGTATGGATTTATGGCAGGGTTCGAACATACGCGTGCACTTGTGCACGTGTCATGGTTCGGACGGATAATACTAGCGGGCTTTGGTTTAAGCCGGATCCTAGTATTACACCGTATAGATTTTGTCTCATTGCATTTGTATTCGGCCGGAATACAAATGCGGATATGTATATACAGTTGCAGAGTTACCCTGTAATTTTATTACGGGATCGCCTTTTGAAGTTGCCAGTTTGCATTCCTTTTGGCCATTTTTCCATCCTTCTCTTTTATGGCTGATTTTTGCTTGGAGGGGTTTATTTGCAAAGGTGCATTTTATAAAAGGGAGGGTGTTCTGTATGGTGTATGGGGCTCCAGAATTTCCAGGGGCTTTCTTGAGGTTTCTAGATTGAGGTTGACACAATTGTGCATCATTAATTGCATTTATTGTGAAAGACATTGTTGTGACTCTTTTTCCTTATGATCACCCCATTCTTTTCTTATGCTCACTACCACCACCATTTCCTCATGTATTATGGCCGAGACATTTTTTGGGCAGCCATTCATTCATTTTGGAGGTGGGAATTTTGATCTCATTTGATTACTACAAAATTCCTAAGCTCCATTTTCATTGCTCATTTTCATCTCCATCCAAAAGGCAACTTCGATTAACCCTCGAGACAAAACATTCTACACTTACTCAACTACAATCTTGGACACGTCGGCTAGCAAACTTCGTGTCCGAGTTGCCTCAGTTCTGAGGTGGGAGCCCATAAAAAGACTTCTAGATGTGGTGCCTTTTCCGACGAGGAGACCGGAGATCGTACATGCCGCGAGGAGCTTGGGATGGTGGCCAAAGGTCGAAGGATACGGATCGATCGGTATAGCCACTCTAACCTTTTTCTAGTTAGCTAGTTATAGGTAATGGTTCGATCCGGGATTAAATTCTGCGATAGCACCAGTTTCAAGTTAAGAAAAAGTTTTCGTTTCCGCATTTTGGCCTCAGATCGACAGCCGGGGCGCTACCGTAGACTTACACTGGGCTGCTGTTAAGTATTGGCGACGAAGGTCGCTTTCCCTTTCCCATTTTCATTCCGTGGCTCTGCCTTCGAAGAGGAAGGCCTGTGGCCCATCTGGTCCATTTGAGCCAGTTTGTCAATTAGGGCTTGGAAGGTGGTGGGCTTGAAAAACATCATAAATTGTGAGATGGTCGCTTGAGGGTCAAGAGTGCCCACGAACATGCCCACTGCCGGCGCTTCTTCGATGCGCTGCTCACATTTTGACCATAAATTCCGCCATCATATTGCGTATTGAACCCATGTTTCTCCAGGTTTCACCCTAGCATTGATTAATGCCGTTATTGGAGTGCGTTCACTAGAACTCGCGAATCGCTGGGTGAATAGTAGCTCCATCTCTGCAAAAGTTTTGACAGAGTCGTTCGGAAGTTCAGAGTACCATTCGAACGCTATCTCCGATAAGCTGCCGACGAACTGGCGAAGTAGCAGTTTATCGTCACCCCCAGTGTTGCCACATAGAGCCCTGAACTGGGTGACAGGCTGGTGGGGATTGCCCGTCCCTTTATATACATGGAATTTAGGGATCGTATATCCCGGCAGGTACCTTATTTGGTCATACCAGCCTGGATAGGGTCGTCCAGTTTTAACGATCTGCCCGACCGTTTCGCTCGCCTAGTGAGCTCGTATTTGCTGAGCGGTATAATCATCCAGAGCGGCCTTGGAAATGGTCTCCTCCTTGGCTGTTAAAAGAGCCTGAGGAGGGTTCGATGTCTCCCCTCTGTCGTCTTCAATTATAATCGGGGGGTCTTCAACTGGAGGTTCTGGCTGTAACATCATCCCGGCCATGTCTTGGAATAAAAGAGCCATTCGTTTTATGTTGGCCGCCTGTTCTGCGGCCTCTTTTTCTTTCCTCTTGAGTATTCTTCGGAGGAATTCAGCATCAGTTTCTTGTTCCTGCCGCTGCTCTGAGGTCTCTGGATTTTCTTTCAGCCCAGTGAGTGCGGCCATCGCAGTCATCATCTCCTGAAGTTTTTGCTGCCGTTGCTCTTGAGCCTTTGTTATCGATCGGGTAAGCAGTCGATGATCCGTAGAAGCACGGCTTTCCTCTTTTTCGGAATCCATATAAATGGTATGTGTTACCATGCCCCTAGACTTGGGGCGTTTAGATTCAGCGTCCTTGCGGTTCGCTGCGGTCATAGGGGCTTTCTCAGGCCTCCTTCTCTTGTGAGCGGTTGAAATTGAGGGAGCCGTTGTAGCGAGCGCCCAAACGGATGACATCTTCTGTGGTACCTCGGGATGGCTCTTTTCTTGCCGAGCTTTAATCTTCTTTGGTCGGCGAGAGTAGTCTTGGTCAATCACCGATTCCTGGACCTGTCGCCAGACTTTGTAAATTTTGGAGGACAGCCACTGAGGGGGCTGCTCCGGCTTCTTTTCCGTAGCATTCTCCACAGGTGGAAGAGATCTTTTCAGCGTGGTAGTTGGAGAGTTTTTGCGAACCCTCCTTAGCGGTTCAAAGCTGTTTCCAGTTGGAACAGCAGCATCGATTTCCGCCATGGGAGCTGGTGGAGTCATTCCAGAAGGGGAGCTGCCCCCAGCCTTCCTTACTCGGCGCCAGTAACGACGTCGAGCGTGTCGAGCCGTTGGGATTGTCTCAGCTGTAAGGGTGACTTCCTCATGCCCCTGTATTGGTCAGAAGTTGTCGTTGTCAGCCTATTGAAGACTGACGTCCGTTGAGAGGGAATAGCCAGTCTGTCGAAGGCAGACTTCCGAGCAGATGAAGCAGCCTTGACGATTTCGCCTGAAACGAGAGTTGGAACAGCTAGCCTTATGAAGACTGACTTCTTGGCAGAAGAAGCCTCTCTGATAATTTTGCCCGCTTGAGCCGAGATGGCTATTCGCTTAAGGATGGCTGTTTCAGGTATCGCGGGCTTGTTAGTGTTCTGGCCCAGTCTGTTGAAAACTGAGGCAGTGAAGTTGGGCGACCCGTTGAGAGGGGCCGCAGTAGTGGTAAGTCGATCAAAGACCGAATTCTTTGGGGCTTCTTGCGATAGCAGCAGGGCATTGAAGCTCATCGGTGGGATCATGGTCCTAAAGAACAGCCCAGTGGTGGCCTGAGTTATTTGCTCCACTGGCATCTTGAAAAGGGAGGCCGCTTGGGACCCGTAGGTTACACCTCCAGATGAGGCGGAACGGGAATTGCAGTTGCAGCTGGAGCAGTTAGAGGCCATTGATGTTCCGTTTTCTGCACGGGAGCAAAACAAAATATTAGTACCTCGAACCCAAGGGCAACCATATCAAACCGCTATTCGTTCGCGAACACGACACACGAAGTATGGAGTAGAAAGAGGAAAAGGTCCCACCGGGCGTGCCGGAATCTGTTCCCCTCCGAAACGCGGAGACGCGACCGCGTAGGTCCGTCTTGCCTGGATTTCGGGGCAGATGCTAATTGGTGCTATCCGTCCACCTCTCCGAAGATGCCAAGTTGATTTATGACACAATGTATCGAAGGTTTAAACGGATGCGGCCGATATAGCAGACTTCGTCAGATTCCCCCTCATCTGAGGGGTTTTTGATTGTGGGGGCGCTCTTCCCTACAGGCGCAATCCCCTGCCGTTAATTACGCTACCGCATCGCGGTAACCACTTTCTCCTTCTCTAGATGGTCACTTCGTGTCGTGGGTGTTTGTTTTGTTTGTGGTTGCCCATGGATTGTATACGGAGACTAATTTATGTTGTCGCTCGTAGGGCGTGGATTAGTCCAAATCCGTATTTTCTTAGATTTGGGTTTTGGTTTGGGTTTAAGGATACGTTAGTCTCATTTGAGACTAAGATCAACTTAAACGTTCGTTAAGGATACGTTAGTCTAATTTTAGACTATGATCAACTCAACGGGATCATTTAGATCCAACAAAAGAACATTTAGGCCCTATTGTTTAGTTTAGGGACATTGCGGTCGATTACCAGTTTAAGGACATGGTGGTCCATTGTTAGTTTAAGGACATCTCGGTCCAAGGTTAAGGACATCTCGGTCCAAGGGTTTAAGGACCCCACAGTCCAAGGTTAAGGACATCATAGTCTATGGGCTTAAAGACCCCACAGTCCAAGGTTAAAGATGTTATAGTCCATGAAATATATGGTTATCGGGACCCGTCATCTCTCTAAAAACGTTGAAGGATTACAACGACAAATATCAGAGGAGTAAAGAGATGTACCCTCGAACCAATTTTGGTTGAGAGATCCGTAGTCCAACTTGGGACTAAGATCAAAGATTTATGAGCATATGGGCTCAGTTAATCTGAATTTGAGGACTTATGGCCAATCTTGGGCTAAGTCCAATCGAGTTAAAATGTTTAACATTTATTTTGGGTTGTTGAGCCTTTATTTGGGCTTGGCCCTGACAGTGTTTTTGTCTTTTATTGAATGCTGAGCATTCATCAGAGTTCTGGGCTTATTAAAGAATAATTTATGTTCTATCAGCGCAGCACATGGTGTGCTTGGCGCTTTGCGCCAATTAAAGAGCGCAGTGCGCTTCTGCCGAGTAGCGCATACGTGAGGGACACGTGTCGCGTTTGGCGCTAAGCGCCAGATGATGGGCGCATTGTGTCAATTTATGAGCGCATTGCGCTATTAGTTCAGTGGTGCACACGTGAGTGGCACGTGGTGCGTCTGGCGCAGAGTGCCAGCCCATGAGCGCAGTGCGCTATTTCGAGAGCGCAAAGCGCTAACTATTAGGTAGCGCCTACATGAAGGACACATGTTGCGCTTAGTGCTGAGCGCCATTCAATGAGCGCAGTGCGCTATATTTTGAGCGCTGAGGCTCTGCAGCGCTTTGCGCTAGATGTGGAGCGCTGAAGCGCTTTTAAATCAAGAGCGCTATGGCTCTTTTTTTATGCAACTTAGATCGGTTTGCGCCCTGAGAGTTAAATTCTGTTTTTATAAGAGACTTTGTCTCAAAGTTCTAAGAACAAGGTTCTTATCTCTTAGTTTAGTGAAAGGCTTTGCCTTTATGGATCTTTGATCATAAGAGAATTGAATTATTCTCCCCATTTATGATGAGATGATCTCTGAAAGACAATTTATCTTATAGATTTATGATCTGTGAGAAGAATTATACTCTTCATTTTATGATGAAATCTTTTGATCTCTTTGTAAAAGACCTTGGCCTTGTAAATCTATGATCTTTGAGAAAGAAGTAAACTCTCCTTTTTTTTATTTTTGAGATGATTTCATCTCTCTATTCATCATTTTTTTTTTACTTTGAAGAAAATCTTCTTTCTCTGAGAGCTTGGCTCTTCTTTGTGAAATCTCTCAAAACTTATGGGGGATTTCTCTCTCTATTTATGTATATCAGACTTGAAGTCTTGGGGCCTTTATATAGGGCAAGCTGATCAGTTCAATCAGTTAAGGAGATCTTTTCTCCAATTGATTTGGGAATTTCCCATCGTTGGATCTTTGATCTAAGAGCTTCTGATTTACAGAAGGTAATTTTCTTATTTTTAACAAGATTGGGAAATCTTTCCATACATAATTTATTCTGTATTTTGGTAATTTTTAATCACCCTTGGATCATTGATCCAACGGTGCTCTGATTTACAGAGCACAATCTTGTTATTTGGAAAGATTTTGAGGAATCTTTCCTTAACAGAATTTAATTCTGATTAATTAATGTTTTATCATTATTATTAGATCTTTGATATGACGGTGGGGAGCTCTTAGTTCCAGTGCTGGTGTACCCATGCTTTGCACGTGGTACGCTGCTTAGAGCGCAGCGCACCCAGCAATAGCACACACGTGCTTTGCACGTGGTGCGCTACTTAGGGCGCAGCGCACTTGGCGCTGCATCTGAAGCGTTGCTTCATTTCAAAATTTGAATTTTAAACAGAGCTTTGCTCTGATTGGAGGAAACAGTGGTGATGGAGTTCGATTGTGAGAACGAGAGAGGGGGGGAGAGAGAGAGAGATGAGCGAGAACGAGAACGAAGCAGAGAGGGAAAGATAAGGGAAAAGAACGAGAGAGTGAGAAAGAGACGTTGGAGAGAATAGGGAAGGCAGGCGCGGGGATTCCGGAGTCGTTGGCAACGAGGCCACATCAACGTGGAGTCGTTCTCGCGGAGGTGAGCACGAGGAAGGGGAGTCGTGGGCGGATCTTGAGATGGCTGTGCGAGAAGGGAGGAGTCAAGAGGGAAAAGCCGTTAGGGGGAGCATGGGTGTGAGTCTCGCGGCGCGGGCGAGAGGAGCGCGGAGGCATGGGATGATGGGCGCGAGAAGCGGGGGAGGGCGTTGGAGAAGAATGAGCGGGAAAAGGAAATGAGCGAGGGAGGAAGACGAGGGGGAAAGTGGGGCGGATCAGGGTTGGGTCGGGCATGGGTTTGGGCCGGGTAGAAATAGGAATGGGTTTGGGAGTTTAGTTTTAGGATTAAGAGTTTAGGAAATTAATTTAAATAATAAAAAATGAAATAAATTTGGATTAAAATCTGGAAAAATACGGAAAATTTTATTCGGAACTGGGGATTTATATCATACCCTCCATACAAAAAATTTCGTCCTCGAAATTAAAACAAAAACAACGGGATAACACACTATACAAATAAATGCGAAAAACGTGTATAGATGTCCTCATCATGTTCCCAGGTAGACTCCCCTAGAGAACGACCACCCTAAGAAACACGAACCAGTGGAATGACCCTGTTCTTCAACACTTTATCCTGACGATCGAGAATGGTGGTAGGATGCTCCTCCTAGGACAGATCAGTGCCTAAGGTTAACTCCGAATGATCAAGAATATGGTTGTCGTCCTGAACATAGCACCTCAACTGGGATACATGAAAGGTATTGTGCACACCAGCTAGCGATGGAGGTAAGGCAAGACGATAGGCCACCTCTCCCACTCGCTCTAGCACCTCAAAAGGTCCGATGAATCGGGGACTGAGTTTCCCGCGACCTCCAAACCTGATAACACCGCGGGTAGGAGAAATCTTCAGAAACACGTGATCTCCGACCTCGAATTCTAGCGCTCTCCTACTGGCATCCGCCCAGCTCTTCTGTCGGTCCTGAGCCGTCTTAATGCTCTGTCTGATCATCTGTATCTTGTCTACCGTCTGAATAATAAGTTTGGGGCCCAGTAATCTCCGTTCTCTCACGTCATCCCGACAAACAAGAGATCGACATTTCCGCCCGTAAAGTGCTTCGAATGAAGCCATCTGGATGCTAACTTGGAAACTGTTGTTATAAGAAAACTCCACCAGATGAAGGTGATCCTCCCAAGAACCCTGGAAGTCTAGCATGCAAGCCCTCAACATGTCCTCAAGCGTCTGAATAGTACGCTCGGACTGCCCGTCTGTCTATGGATAGTAAGCTGTGCTAAACTTGAGACGTGTACCTAGACTCTCCTGTAAACTCTTCCAAAAGTGTGAAATAAATCTGGTGTCTCGATCTGACACTATATTGACCGGGACTCCGTGAAGTCGCACCACCTCTTGCATTTATTTCTCCGCTAGCGACTCTATCGATTGGCCCACACGAAAGGGTATAAAATGTGCAGCTTTCGTAAGACAGTCGACGATAACCTAGACAGCGTTGTTGTCCCTTGTACTCCATGGTAAGGCAGTCACAAAATCAATAGTGATGTGCTCCCACTTCCACTCGGGTATCGGGAGTGGTTGCAACAGTCCAGCCGTCCTCTGGTGCTCTGCTTTTACTTGTTGGCACACCAAACACCTGGATACGAACCGTGCAATCTCTCGCTTCATCCCGTTCCATCAAAAATGTTGTCTTAGGTCCCGATACATTTTCGTGCCTCCCGGATGCACAGAATAAGCCGAACTATGAGCCTCAGCTAATACCTCTTCTCGAACATCTCTCTTGGGAACGCAGAGCCTGCTACCGAATTTTAGAGAACCATCCTGATGTATGAGTAAGTCTGTCCTCAGCCCGGCTTCCACCTGCTCTCTGAACTTTTGCAATCGAGGATCATCAGCCTGTGCCGCCTTAATGCGATCGATAAGAGAAGATTGCACCTGTAACTGTCAGAATTGTCTGATTGCACTCGGTGTAATAACTTCTAGTTCGAGCTTCTGAAAATCCTCAATGATGCTCTTCTGACTGGTCAACATCATGACTGCTGGCTTGCGACTGAGAGCGTCTGGTACGACATTTACTTTCCCCGGATGATACTGTAAATCTAAGTCGTAGTCCGCCATTAATTCTAGCCACCAGCGTTGCCTCATATTCAGCTCTCTCTCTGAGTGAACACGTACTTCAGACTCTTGTGATCCATATACACTTCCACCTTTTCGCCCAACAAGTAATGTCTCCAGATTTTCAATGCGAAAACCACTGCGGCTAACTCTAAGTCGTGCGTTGGGTAATTCCTCTCGTGATTCTTCAGCTGGCGTAAGGCATAAGCAACTACCCGACCATGCTGCATCAGGACGCAGCCTAAGCCTTTCCCCGAAGCATCGCTATGTATCACCAACCCACCTGAATTATCTGACACTGTAAGAATAGGTGTTGTGGTCAACTTCTGCTTTAGTACCTCAAAAGCCCGAGTACACTCCTCCGTCCATATGTACGGTACTTCCTTCCGCGTCAGCTTCATCAAAGGTTCAGCGACTCGTGCAAAGTCCTGAACGAACCGCCGATAATATCCTGCCAATCCCAAGAAGCTTCTGATCTCGGCCACTGATTTCGGAGTCGGCCAATCTCTAACAGATTCTATCTTCGCTGGGTCCACTGAGATGCCTTCTCCCGAAACGACGTGCCCCAAGAACTGCACTTTATCGAGCCAGAACTCACACTTGCTCAATTTTGCGTACAGTTTCTCTTCTCGAAGAATTTGTAATATTGTCCGCAGGTGTTCAGCATGTTCTTCCTTGGTCTTAGAATAGACTAGTATGTCATCGATGAATACAACGACAAACATGTCCAAGTACTTCGCAAATACTTGATTCATCAGGTCCATAAATATAGCTGGAGCATTGGTAACACCGAACGGCATCACAAGAAACTCATAATGCCCGTATCGTGTCCTGAAAGCCGTCTTGCATATATCTTCAGCCGTTACTCTGATCTGGTGATAGCCTGAACGAAGATCCAGTTTCGAAAATACCTTGGCCCCACCCAACCGATCAAATAAATCGTCGATACGCGGAATGGGGTATTTGTTCTTTATCGTAACCCTGTTCATCTCCAGGTAATTTATGCACATTCGTAGCGATCCGTCCTTTTTCTTCACCAACAAGACTGGTGCACCCCACGGCGAAGCACTTGGGCGAATAAATCCCTTCACCAGGAGTTCTCCAATTTGTTTCTTCAACTCTGCCAACTCAACTGGCGCCATCCTGTACTCGGGCAACCTTTCCTATACTCGGGCAGCATTCAAAACTTGGGCGAAGGTTGGTAGGTTGAGAGACGCGATAAGTTGTTGCAGTTCAATATCGAGCCCTTGCTGGAAACGTCTTGCCCTGGCGGATTCGGTGGCTACCATGTACGGTGCGAAGCGACTCAGCCGATTGAACTCGGCGGCGTAGACATCCACTGAGCGTCCATTTTGCTTCAACATAATAAACTTTTCCTCCATCTCGGCCTTGGCAGTAGCCGGAAAGTAATGATCCAGGAAGCACATGGAGAACGTGTCCCGTCCAATAAGTTTTTCTAGCCGGCTCTCCTCTACGGACCACCATGTGCGGGTCCCATCTTCTAGTTGAATCTTCATTACGTTCACTCTGTCGTCATCAGGAGTTCGAGCGGCGGTCAGGAGGTTCTCTACGTTGATGAGCCATTGTTCAACCTCAAGTGGACTTGCTGATCCCGTGAACACTGCTGGATGAAGCCTCCTGAAGTTTGAAACGGTACCAACCCTAGCCTATGTAGTCGGTACGAGCGCACCCTCGGGGGCGGCGGGAACAGCTATAGATCTCTCCAAGGCGGTAATTGCGGTCTCCTGTACCGCCTTCATTCCCTCGGCCAGAAGATCGGTCTTTCTCTCTTAAGCTTGGGCTAGGGTCGTCAGTGTGCTAAGGATCTTCTCGGTACGATCGTGGTGACCGGCCCCTGAGGAGTTGCCTGAGGAGTCCATATTCCTGAAAAGATCAAAAGAAATCGGATTCAAGCAAGGCTACACAATGATTCAACGATGATTAGGAAGTGAGGAAGAATGCAATAAGGCATACGCTACGGGTGTAACTCAATCTAGAGGTCCCTCTACGGAACTGTAGTTTCATCCAAAACCTGGATCTGATACCAACAAAACCATGTCATGCCCCGCTTCCCAAAATACGGGATACGAGGGATGAGTAGGCCAGCCATGCTCCTACGGTCAGGGAATAATCCCGCTGTAGTCACATTTTGGTTTCTAGCATTACATGGTAGTCAATAAACAATGCTTAAGTAAAGGAAAAATTATAGTTCTCAACTTTATTACATTGCAATTTAAAAGAGTTTGAGGTACATTTATTTCACAGAATAAACAACTAACCAATAAAACAAATGCTGAAATCAAAGAAAGTAGCGCTGGTGATGCAGTCTAGATCTCCGCAATCTCGAAGGATAGAACCTGCTCCTGGGCTGTATCCACTTCGTCCTCTGAGCATGCACACTCAGGTCGTCAGGACGACACATATAGCAATAAATATATAATATGGGCGTGCGGTATTATTAAGCATGAGGAGTCCAATGAATTGCAGATCATGTGTATAATAATATCAACTGAATATGAATAGTGCAATGTGAGTATTATGTCTGTGAACTAGGCAATGCATATGTCACTACTTAATGGTCACTAAGTCAATGAAATCAAGTGGTGGAGAGGATGCTCGTGTTTAACAAGGGTTTCGTGCATGCCCGAGACTACGGTCCACTGTGCCCGGACATAACCTTGTCAGCCGTGCCGCTAGGCCCACGACCTAAAGTATGTATATATATCACTGATAGCGAATGATCATTCTCTAAATCACTGTACCTCGCTAAATACGAGTTCAATTCCACCTTGATTTCCCCATTCCCCAGGTTATGGTATGCATTCATGTATTAGGTAGGTTGTGGACGAATACGTATCACTGTCGCTTTCAATCACTTTTCCACTTATCAATATCACTGTCGTATTTACCACAACCCAATCTCTAACATTAATATATCGACAATGCAGATAATCACTATGCGGCAGGTATAACTCGAGCATGAAAATATGTAGAAATGCACTGAACAGGTATTCATTATTCTAGAACGACCAATACCATGTAATTGGTAAAATTTACGATAAATCATACACATAGAATCGACCAAAACCCGATTTGACAATCAGGGTTGGTGCGGAAAAAGGGCGTATGAAGTACACTGGATTATCTAAACATTAAAATTTATTCCAGGTCAAACGGAGTTCAAGTTAGGGAGTTATCATCATTTGAAGACAGCGATCGATTTCGGGAATTCCAGCTTCAAAACTGGAAGCCCAACTTCGCGTGCATTTTACCAGTGATTATGTTCAGATTCAGGTATTTCCCTAGTTGAATAAAATCTAGATCTTCCAGTTAAGTTTCCAACGCATCAAACGGATTATTAATCGCACCTCTATGACAGAAATTATGTTCAGATTAATGCGATAACGTAATGAACATTTCTGCAGAAACTGCAGAACACAATGACATTCCAAAATACAAATTAAATATAAAAAGACCGTAGAAAAGCACGGGACTAATTTAAGAGGTTAGATAATTAAGTTTTCTACGCAACCATATGGGGCTCCGCACAGTTTTATACAGGTAGGTACAGGTGCTTAAAACTCAGGTTTCCCCCGTAGAATGCTACCCCGGACTGCAGTCCAGAATTTTGTTCCTCCCCCTTTTCAGGGTCATGAAATTGCATTATTCCAAAACTAATTACATGGGGTTATAGGTTATCTAGTTAGGTTCGATACGAGTCCTGGAACACCATGATTAAGTTTATATTTAATTAACTACAAATTTGACAACGCAATGGGTACGGTGGTTTTCAGATTTGACGTGACCAATAGGGAGGTCAATTTTACATTCGATTCCTTAACGATTTGATGTCGATTTCTTATACGCCACTCGTTAACATCAACCGAAACTTCTAATGATAAACTAGGGGATTTTAATAGTGTAAACGCATCGAGCACTCGGTACGTGTACGGGGATGCTATCTATTTGTTCATACACGCATCAAATATTACATCCATTTAAACCGTTAAACTACATTCACTGACTATATAAGTACATAGCATGAATTGTGCAAGTGAAGGAGGTTCTCTTGCATGTGACAAAGTCGAGGGTACGGCAGCGACGTCAACGGAAATGGCACGAGCAGGAACAACACAATCAACCACAAAAGGTGGGAAGATGAGCTTGGTGTGAGCTGCAGAGGAGAAAGGAGGCGGGGATCGAGCTGGTGGCGGCCGCGGTGATGATGGTGGCAAGGTGGTCCTAGGCTTGTCAGCGAGGTGGTTGCAGCGAGAGGCGACGGGGTCGGAGCTCATGTAAGGTGCAGGGATGGGGGAGTTGGGTTCGTCGGCGAGATGCAGAGGGTCGGTGTTAATGGTGGTGGGTGCTCGGTTTGGTGGGTCTTAGAGTTCAGTTGTGAGAGGTAAGGTGGTGGTGATGGAGTTCGATTGTGAGAACGAGAGAGAGAGAGATGAGTGAGAACGAGAACGAAGCAGAGAGGGAGAGATGAGGGAAGAGAACGGGAGAGTGAGAAAGAGGCGTTGGAGAGAATAGGGGAGGCAGGCACGGGGATTCCGGAGTCGTTGGCGACGAGGCCACATCGACATGGAGTCGTTCTCGCGGAGGTGAGCACGAGGAAGGGGAGTCGTGGGAGGATCTTGAGATGGCGGTGCAAGAAGGAAGGTGTCAAGGGGGAAAAGCCGTTGGGGGGAGCGGGGGTGCGAGTCTCGCGGCGCGGACGTGAGGAGCGCGGAGGCGTGGGATGATGGGCGAGAGAAGCGGGAGAGGACGTTGGAGAAGAATGAGCAGGAAAAGGAAATCAGCGAGGGAGAAAGACGAGGGGGAAAGCGGGTCGGGTCAGGGTTGGGTCGGGCATGGGTTTGGGCCGGGTAGAAATAGGAATGGGTTTGGGAGTTTAGTTTTAGGATTAAGAGTTTAGGAAATTAATATAAATAATAAAAAATATATATAAATAAAATAAATTTGGATTAAAATCTGGAAAAATACGGAAAATTTTATTCGGAACTGGGGATTTACAAAAAATGTCTTGATATATATACACACACGTGCAATCCCATCACATACAATCCTAATCAGATTGCCATACTTAGGCGTTAAATAAGCTCTTCCTAGATGTTTCTAAAATCATGCCTCAGGGCATGACCCGATTTTGAATGTTCTAAAAATAATCATAAAATGAAATTACTTAATGATATAACTCTCGATATGTGAATTGAAATACGATTGATATAAACAAGTCATTTTTTCCATGTGAAAAGTGAATCATGCTAAACATCAAATAATCATCGTTTTAGAATGAATTTTGGTTATTAATACGAAAGAGGGTGATATTACCCCTTCACATTACATGGATTCAACCTGTTTATTTTCTCTCTCCTAATTTTATTATCTTACATGAGATATTGAAGAAAATCAAAACAAATACTGATAAATTTTAAACGGGTTTTCATATAATAGTTAAGACTAGACTAAACAATTATGGTTACCCATTGCTTCTTCAACTGTGTGAAAGGAAAGGGGTTAGTCTCATTTTGATAGTTTTGATTATTGATAAATATATGGTTTCATTTTTATGTCAAACATTTTTATAAATTTGATATATCATTGAACATATAAAGGAGATTGGAGGAACAATTTGGGATTTCATCAACCTCAAGTTGAAGATAAATTTGAAGCCCATTAATGAGATCAAACCAAGGATTTGGGTTTATAGATATATGTATTTTGTATTGTATTTTATTTTCATCTTTTTAGGTCTAAATTGTAAATGTATTAGGATACTAGAGAGCTTATCAAAATGAACATATATTTTCGTTATATTTTCCTAAGATAGAAAATATTTTTATTAGATTTTTGTGTTTTGTACTTAATTTCTTATATTTATTAAATCTCAAAGTACATGGTATTTAACTGGACAATGAAAATCGATCGATAGTATTTATTCGTGAATAACAAAGTTCATGGTATTAATGTAAAAACGTTGAAAGTCAATGGTATTTATTTGTAACAAACAAAGTACATGATATTTATCTAAAAATGGTGAAAGTTCATGGTACTTACTTGTACACAACAAAGTTCATGGTATTTATCTGGAAAACGTTGGAAGCAATGTTTAAAATAGCTTGCTATGTAGCTCACTATTTTGCATTATGCAGCGTAATTTAACCTATACGTAGCATCGAAAAATAGCTTATATACAAAATAGTTTACGTTTTTTCTTAAATAGCTTACACTTTTTAACAAATAGCTTACTTTATGCTACACTTATACGATTTTCTATGGAGGTTTTTAATTAATTTGGATTTAGAAACCTTGTAAGCCTGGTAAACATACTATTTATATAATATTCTTTGTTCTTAATATTTAACAACTCAAAAATAAGAATATATTATTATTCATATTGTCAACTTAAAGCTATTATTTCTAAGTTTCATTCGAACCATCCCTAACTTTTATATATAGTCAGCTTAGTTTATTTATTTTTCTTATACATTTCAGTATCTAATCCTCAACTGCATAGAAAGGGGGCACAATCTCATTGAAGTCCTGATCTCTAAATTTGAAATCACATTCAGTAGACATATTTATCAAATCGAGACTATTTGATCGCTTTTGAATATATCTAATATCACTGTGAATCATAACTCAAGAATTGAAAATTTAGAAAATATCGTTGTATTACATTGTTATGGCTTTTATAAAAAAATTTAAAATGGCTTTATATTCTGAAGCTAATTTTATAATAACATAATTTGTTGTGAATAAAATCATCATGATAATTATTACTACATTAATAATTCGTGTAGCTTATGTTATCTGCAACGCTATTTGCGCTTTACGCTATCCGATAGTGGAACGCTATGTTGTACGCTATTGCTATTTTTAATCATTGGTTGCAAGTTGATTGCATTTATGTGAAAAACCTTGAAAATCCATGGTATTTATTTGTAACAAACATAATCTATGGTATTGATCTGAAGAATAGCGAAAGTCCATGATATTTATATGCAACAAACAAAATACATGGTATTTATATCCAAAATCATTGAAAGTTCATGGTATTTATTTGAAAATATAGTGATTTTTGCAGTGAAAAGGCAGAATTGGAAGTAAGACAAAACGTGTGAAACTTTTAGAAATCTTATGCCTCTTCATTAATTTTAGTATATAATATAGAGATAGAGATAGAGATTGACATAAAGCAGGATCTCTAAGAGTATGTAACTGTCCTTGGATCACGCTTATCCTCTTCTGTTATCGGAATCCGATCTCTCCCAAAACGGATGGATATTGAACATTCCCCTTTATAGCAATCATATTATCATTCTTACAAAATATTTGCATGCCTTAGGGTAACCACCTTGAAGTTTTAATACTCTTGTATAAATTTAAAGTTATATTAAAGGGTATTGCTATTTCTGGTTCTCAGTTATAAATTATTCAAGTTAAGTTTGGGCACAAAATATCTTGTAGCTCACTGGTTAAGCCTCTACACTATTGTTCTATAGCCTGCGTGTTTGAATCTCATCAGCCTAATATTTTATATTATTTTTTTGACGTTTTGGAAGCCCAAGAGTTTTAAATTCTTTTAAATTTCTCATACACCTATCTCTCACTTCCTATAAATACCTAGCCATTCTAGTCCCATTCTCATTTAGATCTTTTAAGTTCGTTCCTCCGCACGTCCTCAAGCTTGATCCCCTCACCTTGTTAGTATCGGTTCGTCAACCGAGACTTCTTCTCTTCTTTTCTCGCTCCTACGAGTACGAGCGGAACCCATAAGTTCCTCTTGATTTTCCTCTCCTAATTCGATCTCTCCTCTCTTTTCCCCCATCGTCCCATGAAAATATATATTTCATAAAAGAAAAACATATTCTTTCTTTGATAAAATGAAACCACCATTTTTATATAAAATTATAATCTATGACTGCTCTAATTGTAGATAATTGCTAGATGTGTTTAATAGAAATTTTTAGGCATGATAAGAAAATAAACATAGTTTATATATGCAAGTTAACATATAAATACCATATTCTTTATGTTACCTCGATTACAATGTTTAGTATGTTAACTTAGCTAGAATGGGGTAATGATCTATCCCACACGTATACATGGAAAATATAGCATGATACCATATTTAAAATTTTTCACAAGGAAACGTATTTCATTAAAATACCCTCAAATTCAAAAAAATAGATGATTTTATCGATATTTTCTTCTTTTGCAAATACGGCTCTACAACCATCGTAGGAAACCCGTTTGTGGATAGTGCGGATTATCGCGCATCCTTAGAACAGTAGAGTGAAATACAGAACTCCTCATAGAGAATTCGATCTCGAAAGGAATAAAATACGGTTTTAAAGAAAATGTGTTACTTTTAAAACAAATTGAAAATAACTTAATTCATATACTCGTATTTCCAAAGAAAAACAAATTTGTGTAAAAATTAGATTTCTCTAAAATGAAAATATTGAAGTTTCTAAGAAAACACTCTCAAGTTTCCAAAATATAGATTTTTCATAAAAATACCATAAATTTTTAAAAGTTAGGTTTTATAAAAAAACATTAAATTTAAAATACATTTTTATAGAAACTCTTAACATTTTAATTAACATATTTTTATCAGAAACACTTTCAAGGTTTTAGGATGAATTAAAACTCTTCAAGAATTTTTAAAATGACATCTTTTACATAAATATCTTAAAAATCAAAAGACTAGTATAGGTTACGTGTTTAGCTTACAAATTGATTTTAATGGTATCTTCTCTTGTTAGTGTCTCGGGATTGCCGGAGACAATAATGCACCACTTGCCTCTCCTTAAATGTATATCGTAATCTTAGAGTGGAATTATCGTTGGCTCGTCTTTGAAAAATTCACAAATATTGCCGTCCATATGCAGGGATTACCCGGTTGTTCCTAAACTTTAGAAATCTATTAGGGTAAAATCCTTGCTAAAATAAAGTGTAATATTACTTGAATCAAATCTCAGTAGACTCGAATTTGACCTGAATCCCAATCTAATTTGAACTCGATCTCAAACACAAATTTGAAACCGGCTTGAACTTGTACATTAGACTTGACTTAACCCGAACCATGAATATGATTTGACATGACTACTTAAACGCCACTTGAACCCGAACTTGTACTCTTTATATTCATGGATTCGGTCAAGACCTGTAAACTAGATCTATACAATAAAATACGCGAAGATAATGAGTAGATTGACGAAGAATGTATGACATGGCACAAGAATTCACTAAAAGATACCTAACCTGAATATCCTGTGGTGTTGTCCGGTGGGTTTGACGGGGGCTTGTATTCCTGTACTTTTGGTCCGCATGGTATGTCAAACTACTCTCTTATACACGCATGCTTTTCTTATCAAACTACAAATAACTGCGTTAGACTAGAATAACCATATTCATATAACTGCCATGCTTAGTATAATTTAGTACACTCAAGTTTAATTAATGCTCGTATATACTTTCACTCATACATATTAGTTACTGCCTGGAGCCATGTCCTATTTTACATACCCTCAGTTTTCATATTTTTTCTTGAGAACTCACCGAGTGTTAGTTCGCAGACGACATTCCTCTCTTTTTCTTTTCTTTAAAACGTTTGTCAGGGGGACAGTATTCTGAGGAGATCGAGCCGAGTCAAACCAGGAGAACTTCGATCACTTTACCGTCTAGCCAGACTGCTAGTTTTCTTTTCTGCACTTATTTCTGGTATGCCATTGTTTAGGCACTTCCCAAATTATCGTATCTTTTATTTAAGACATCTGTACTTTAAAATTTGAATGTAAATAAAATTGCTGTTAAATTTTAATTACTCTTGTTAATTCTTACATGTTGTTATATTGCTTAAAAATGCTTAACGTATTTATTAAGGGAAATCGCATTCTCATAGTAAATACGTTGCGGATCTCGTCACGTGCCGTCACTGTCTTTTGGGAAGCGGGATGTGATAGCCAGTCTTTTAATGTGATTCTCCACCATCTTGCGTTCTGTGATGTAATGTCAAACATCACACAATCACATTTTTTCTCTCTCTTGGTTTTCGTTATGCCACTTGGTTTTCGTTATGCCAAGTTTCTCACTCACTCCCTAACAAGTGGACGATCCCCATATCTCGAAGAATATTCAAGCATACGTCGGTCTCATTTTTTTTAAAATCCTTTTATTGCTGGAAAGTTACGCGTTATCTCTTATGTCCCCTTGGTTTCGCTTTCTGGCCTTACAAACCATACTCATTGCGGACATCGGAATAGAAACATTCATTCAAATGCATGTGTTTAAGGTTCTGAGTTATTTCGATCTGTATTCCAAGCTTTCGGTAGGGACATCATCTTTGGAAAAAAGAAACAATAATGCAAAGCACTTTGCGAATGGATCACTGCCTGCACCAACTGCCTTGGACACAAGAATATTCTCACGCTTGCCACAAACATCTCTGGTACAATTCATGTTGGGACCCATGTTGCCTTTTATAAGTAAGCATGCAAATCACGGGGCGACCATGATCGACATTCTCCGAGTGTGAGAGCTGCATCTCCCAGGAAAGAGGATCCGTGATTACGATCCGCATCTTATCTCGTCTAAGTTCATGATGAACTTCGGTATCGAATATTCATTTCCTAGATTAAAAGGACAAGCATGGAAAACTCTGTTGTAGGTTGCCATCCGCATCCATAGGACCCCAAGTCGCCTGTAGAGAGTGCGTCGTCATTGTCTGCTAAGCCTATATATTATTACGTAGGGTTTTATTAAATATTCTACGCTTGCTATACAATAGAATGCCGATTTTGGGGGGAAAGATCAAAGTTATTAAATTCTAAATGATGAGACCTTTTCAGGTAGTTCTTCATACCTATAAAGCTATGTGTATTAAAAGTAAAATGATTTAAAGACTTTTAATCCATACAAAAGGAGTGCTAAAATGTACAGAGTGAGTGCAGAGAATTGAACCACCATCAATTATTTGGACAGATGAGTAGTATGTTTCCCATTAGTGGAAACTTTAACGTTTCCCTTTTGGTTTAAATTATGAGAAAACATTGCTTCTTAGGACAATGCATGTCCAAAATTACAGTGGGCTCTCACATGGCCGGTGGGATCTATAAGTTTAACTGCAAAATAGCCAGCGGATCCCAGTGGCCCATGTGTGAGAGGCTAGTGGAGCTTGGGACTGTTGGGTCTCTGCTGGCCCCGTTTCCTCTTAAATTATTCACAAACGAAATAGATATAAGTTGCTTCAATTATTTGATCAAGTCATATTTTTAATTTTTGAACCATATAGAATACAAAGATAAATGAAACCCATCATTTTAAAAATAGGGAACTGTTGACTCTCGACCCTCATGGCACCTTATGTCCTTAAACAGTGAAACTATATATATATTTCCATGGCGTTTCATTAATTAGTTTCGGTTAAATATTATGTTGTCTTGATATATATTGTTAACCCACAACCTAACAGCTTAAGTTTTTAGGTAAAGTGATTCTTGACATGGTAGCTGATGATGCTCTATATTGGAGACCTTCCAGATCAGGACACGTGGCAGATGACGTGTCTCAGAACTCAGAAGAGAGGGCCCACAGGGGCCGATCAGGCCACCCCTGTACCCGAACTACAAGCACAAAGCTGGCTCACCGCAGGGCCCCCTGCAAATTGGCCTCCTCGGTCTCTCAGCTCGCCTCCGAGCTACCGCAGGACCAAGATACCTCGGCCCTCTCGCTCGTTCCCGAGCTCTCCCGCCGAGACCATCTTCCTCGGTCCCTCGGACCGACCAACTCCACAACTCACAGGCGTAACCGCCGCTCCGCAAATCTCATCATGCGCAGATTCTCTGCCAGCAACATCCCACGTTCCACGCCATCACGATCCCCATTAATGGGCGATTCACTCTTTACGCGGGCGTGATGTCGGGAGCGTAACCGCCGGCGAGATTCTCGCGTCTTCTACTGCGTGCTGCCGCTTCTATAAAAACCCCCATCACAGAGAGGTCAAGTAAGCCATCTTTTACTCTTTTAAGACGTTACTCTGCTCGGATCTCATCACTAACTTGATCGTCGGAGGGTCCTTGGTGGTACCAAACCACCCCGGGACTTCTTTGCAGGTACTCGGCACCAAACTCCTCACTCCATTTCTTCCTCCAAAACCCATTGAGACCCACACGCAACAGGAGATAATCAACAAAGTCCACCGCGAGATCAACGGAAGACAACATCTGACGGAGGCCCGAAAAGGACCTCCATCAGTTGGCGCCGTCTGTGGGAAACTAAAACTCCACAAGAACAAAAGTTGGCCTTCCGATCTCCATCCACATAGCATGCGATCACCCTAAAGATCCAGATACCAGCCTCCGCCTCCCCTCCCCCCACCGGAGGCGCGGATAAACCTCCTCCGGCGACCGTCATCAACGCCCTCGCCGGCCGAATAGACCGACTACAGTCTATCGTGGAGGCGCTCGTCCGCGTCCAAACGGCCAAGCCAGGGCCCTAGATCGCCGCTCCTCCTCCTCCAGGAGACTCTGCCCTCGTCGGCACAGTGGACCACCGGCAAACTACGTCCCATGGCCACAGGTCTCACGGGCCGATACTCTCTGAGGCCCGCTGAGCGCTCCACAACTCCACGTCGGACTCGCCACGGCGGCTTGAGGACCACCTCGCCCGGGGATCAAAGCCCTCGCCAAGAGGCATCCGCGCAGCTTCACTGCCCGGTTATCCTTAGCAGGCCTCCTACGGACCCTCCAACACTAAGGATCAAAGTCCTCTTTAGAGGCGGCCGAGCGGCTTCCCTGCTAGGCTATCCTTGCCCGGTAGCTTCCCTACTTGCAACGCCAGGGATCAAAGCCCTCGCCAAGAGGCAACCGCGCAACTTCACTGCCCGGTTATCCATAGTAGGCCTCCTACGGCCCCTCCACCGCTAAGGATCTAAACCCTCACTAAGAGGCAGCCCAACAGCTACCATACTCGGTTATCCCTGGCGGGTAGCTTCCCTACCGCAACGCCAGGGATCAGAAAGTCCTCCCAGAGACAGTCGAGCCCGAGAATCCCTCGCTCGGCTATCCCTGGCGGGTAGCTTCCCTACCGCAACGCCAGGGATCAGAAAGCCCTCTCATAGGCAATCGAGCCCGAGGATCCCTCGCTCGGCTATCCCTGGCGGATAGCTTCCCTATCGCAACGCCAGGGATCAGAAAGCCCTCACAAGAGGCATCCGAGCGGCTATCCCGCTCGATCATCCCAAGCTGGTAGTTGCCTACTGTAATACCCGGTTCTTTTATATATGCCTAAAATCCGTAATTCTTTTTAAACTATGAATTTTGTTATTTTTAATTATTTAATTGTTTTAAAGAATCTCCATTAAACCCTAAACTCCCAATCCATTCCCCCCCCCCCCGCTATTTTTCTCAAACCCTAATCCCGATCCCTCATTTTCTTTTCCCATTTATATAAACCCCGATTTCGGTCCAGAACTCCATTTCATTTTATTAGCCAAGTTAAAAACAAAATAAGATTTTAAATTTAAACCAATCCCTCAGCCCAACTCCATTTTTCCCTTTCATTTTATTCTATCCCTACGGCCCATCTCCATTTCCCGTTTATTAATTAATCTTTGATTTATTAGCAGCCCGACCCTTTCTAATTTTCCTCATTCATTTTTACTTCGCGCCGGCCCAGCAGCTTCCCCGGCCCACTCCTTTTTATCCCCATTTATTTTTCCTATTAATCCCCAGGCCCGGCCCAGTGCCCCTCCAAGCCCACTCACTTCTACCCACACCCGACCCGTTTCAACCTCCGACCCGACCCGCCTTCTCATCTTCCCCAACGGCTACCCCCATTTTTCCCGCTCCCTGTCTCGTTCGCGATCCGCGATCTTCGCCGCCTCCGGTGCCAACGCTCGCGAGCCGTTACCCCGCGTCGCGCACTCCCCTCTCTAACCCCTCGTCGCCTCCTTTCTCTCTCACTCGTTCTCCTTCTTCCTCCTCTCTCGCTCCTACTCTCGAGCCACGCCCACGCCCCTCCGTCGCCATCACCCCACTCCGCCGGCCATCTCGTCGGGCCCTCAACACCGCCATCATATCCTCACCACCCACCTTCACTCTTCCCTGCCACCATCACCCAACACCCCAAAACCCACAGCCAAGCTCAAACTCCCCTGCACACCCAAGCTCCAACTCCCGCGCCCTTCACCGGCACCCACGACATCGACGAGCTCCCCACTGCATCTCGTCGACCCCATCACCCCCTCTCTTCCCCTCTCGCAATCTCTCAGTTCTCTCTCTTTCTCGGTTCTCACTCTGTTCTCTCTCTCTCTCTTTCTGTTCTCTCTCTCTCTCTCTCTCGATCTCTCTCTCTTTCTGTTATCTATCTCTCTCTCTCTTGATCTCTCTCTCACTCTGTTTCTCTCACTCTCTAAATCTCACTCTCTCTCTCCGCAACGTCTCTCCCCTACTCCGACCAACCATTCCGCGGACGAGATCCTCTAGTCGCCTGAGCTCAAACCAAGCCGCTGCCGAGACTCGAGTTCGAGCCAAGTCAAGTTGCCGTGCCGCGCGTGTGTCGCGATCGTGCCGTTGCCGTTGTCGTACCGTCATCGACACGTCGCCAGGCAAGTATTTTACTTGCTTACATGCTATTTACTCAAGTTACAATCTTAGATTACTTAAATCATAAAGTTACAATTTTAGATCAATTAGGTGTCATATCTGTTCGATACATGTTCTTATAGGAAATCATCATTTAGTTTGACGGAACTCAATTGTATAAGCTGGCCCGTATGGCTGTGAATCTAGTTTGTGAATTTCGTTGGATAATATGACCGTTAACGACTAAAACGACTACCCCCAAGTTTACTCGTAAAACTGGAATTTTCTTGTACCTGAAAACTGTTAAAATCGCCATAAATTATATACACACTGGAATGATGCGTTCGAGGGCTTAAATCGAAGCCGACTCGACGAACTATAACCCTATTTAAATTTCTACTTGTTTCTGTACTTAAAATGTGACAATATTTGGATCGGAGTGCGACTCTGGACTGCAGTCCAGAGCGACTCCAGTTGTTGTTTACTGTCCCGTAATGAACACCACCCTGTTTCCTTAACTTGTAGGTTGCGGATCTCTGCTGTTTATTATTGGTGAATCTGTTAGCTAGACAACACAAGTGGTTCCATCCTATTTTGTTATCGTTTGTTATTTAATCTGCAATTTAATAGATGAGGACGTATAACAGTCCCAACAGTATCAGAATTGACATACTAGTATTGAACAACGTATATCTCCTGACGTACAGACGCGATTGAGGATCCGTCTGTTGCGTTGGAAACCTTAGTGAAAACTCTAGATTTCATTCAACTGTAGCGTCGCTAAAATCTGATCTCAACTTAGATTAAAATGCGTTGCGAAACGGACTTCCGATTCTGAAACCGGATTTCCAGCCGTGAACGCTTAAAAGGAAATGGCCATAACTAATGATCATGAAACCCGATTGCCGTGAAACCAAATTCGCTGGTTAGATAATTAATCATACTATTTATTCTCCTTTAATTGTTTCGCTAAACTGTACGCGTTTTATTTATGATAAATATTGCAAGTGGTAGATTACCGATTCATGACATCCTAACTATGCTTTACATACTGTTTACGCATCATATCATACATGTCACTGCATTGATAACTTAGTGATAACGTGCATTACCCAGTATTAGGTATTAGTGATGATTGTGGCAAGTACGTTAGTGTTCGTGTATACGTGAATAAGTGAAAGTGATACGTACTTGTACACAATCAGTGAACCTTATTATTCTATTGCATTGTCGACGTCTGTAGGACGCGTGTACGTGTGACTATAAGTGGTATGGGACACTTATGAAAGCTCTTGCACGGGTGTCACAGATAAGGCACCAGACACTGCCATTTATCTTAGGTATTAGTCGGGGCGTGCTTGATGGAGGTCTTGCCTCCAGTTCTCGCGCAGACTTGTCACAGACCGATTGGTATTTAGGGTTATGGTTAGCGTTTGATGTAGACCACGGGGTGTGGGGTAGTTTGAGTGTGAGTTCAACAGAATCTCGGGAGTCCCATGCCGGCTTATATACTTAGGGAGATATATGGATATTTACAGGGTACATGATTATTACCGTGATTTACATGTTGGGCCCGTGGTCCCTTGCCCTTGGGTTCTACCCTTGGGTGGAGGACACTCGTGAGTGGTTGACTCTCACACTTGGACTGACGATAGGTTTAGTGACCTGTACAGTGAGACTTAGAGACTAATAGGGATGGTAGTATCGATATACATACTTACTGTGTTGACATACGTGGCATATCATTCTACTGCTTTACTGTTCCGCTGCATTGATTACTGCATGTTCATACCTATACCGTCATTGATTTACTGTTATATATATCTATTATCACTATTAGAATTGTCACATGAATTCATATATTATATTGCTATTGTGTCGCTCTGACGACCTGAGTATGCATGCTCAGTGTGAGGAGAAGACTTAGCCTGGACCAGGACTAGACGTACAGCACGGACATCTTGATTAGCTATCCAGGGTTATACCTTTTGTTTCCAATCAGGTCAGTTCTTTATACTATTTTGCTCCAGTACTGCATTTCTCATTACCTGCGCATTATTTACTGATTACCATGTAAAGCTAGAAGCCGAAGTATGACTACGGCAGGATGTTTCCTTAACCGTAGGAGCATGGCTGGCCTTGTCAACCCCTCGTATTCCGTATTTTGGGAAGCGGGGCGTGACATGGTTTAGTTGGTATCATAGCCCAGGTTTTGCTTCGATCGGGATTGCAGTTTTCCGTGTATAGCCCGACAATCTATGACATCCCTCGGTCTAGATTGTAAATTTGATATCTCTGATCCATACTCACATTGAGTGTTCTGCTATCCATTCGCTAGGGTTTCGAGTGACTTGGCAAAGTTACGTGGTTGTAATTGTGAACTACATCACAGTTACACTACCATACTCTGTTTAAGTGACTTAGAGTCATACAGTTGATTTTCCAATTGCAATGAATTTCATGACATCTGATATTCTTGAATCTTTGTCCAATCCATATTATATCTTGATTCTTATAGCTTGTGCCTTATATCATCCTCAAAATTATTGTTTCAGGATCATGTCTTCCAACGACTTTTCATCTATCTTCACTCCCGAGATTCTGACCGTTGAGATTCTGAGTGTACTGCAAGGTCTGAAAGAAGCCCAGGAGCGAACGAATGATTTGTTAGCTGAAGGACTGAGAAGGCAGGTGAATCAGGCACCAGCGGGAGTCTCAAATCATAAAGGGATCCCCGTTAGACGAGGGAAAGAGAAGAAGATGAAGCGCCAATTTGTTTCCCCGCGACAGAAGCAGCAGAAGACCCCATGTTGTGGGTACTGTAAGAGGCCAGGACATCTTTAGAGGGATTGTCGTCATGCCCAAGGGAAATGTCTGATTTGCGGATCCAACGAACATCTCATCAACGGTTGCCCAAAAAGGAAGGAGCTGCAAGGAGGAGACTCGTCCACTCTCTACACTTCTGCCAAGTGATGATTATTGCGTAGTTCGAACTTTGAGAATAAGGCGGACCCAACCCAGGATTCAACTCGCGTGACGAGAATGCAGCGGTCTAGTAATCAAAGAAGAATTTTTCATGTTTTCTACTTTCAGTAATAATGTTGTCATCCTCTTATGAATATTTCTTTCCGTTTGAAATCTTGTATCCGTTGAACTTTTAATTGAATGCAATAAAACTTGAATCGTAATATATGTATCCTTCTCTTGCTTTCTCCTTATTTATACTATTCATTATTACAGCATTTTAACCCTGATCTTTCAGTTCCTGCCACCGCATATCTTCCTATACTTCGTACCCTTAGCTATTTTCTTGATGTATTCCACTGTCTAATCATGACTCTTTCTTTTCAGGCCATGGCCCACCCTGGAGCAGCGCCGCATCTAGATGAGGATGCACAGTCATGCGTTTCCTTAGACCGCACGCTGATGAGTTCTGATGATGAGATCAACGATCCCCAGACCATTTTCGGGAACAGCGATTCCGAAGACGAAGGAGCAGTCGCCCCAGAGTTTAACATGATAGACGATTCCGACGAAGAGGAAGGAGACCCTGAAGAGAACCCGATAGAGGGAGATCCCGATGAAGACCCGATAGAAGAAAATTCAGTAGAGGAAAACCCCAGAAGAAAAGAATCACATGGAATCGGAACTCGATGAAGAAGCTCCATCCAAGGAAGAAGGACCAGAAGATCAAGACCCTGCTGTGAAAGAACTCCCAATGGCGATCCCTGCGAGGCGATATGGGAATGGACGCCCTTACCTGAGCGCGCGAGCCTACCGCAACCTGCTGAATCTCCACAACCGCGACTGACGGGATTTCTTTTAGATGTTGTCTTATCTGGCCAAATATAACCGTGTTTAGTTTAGGGCCATTTTTCGTCTTTGATAATGCTTTGTTTAAAATTTTCTAGAATGAAATAAATTGCTGAGTTCGCTAATCCTTCGATCTTCTTAGTTCCCTTGATACTTGATTATTTCTCCTATACAATTATTTTTCCTACTGAGGTCTGTCCACCCCTACTCCTTACATTGTCTTAACCCTCACTCAGATTAACCAGTACCACACCTGATCTTTTATAGGTCCACCCTTCATCCTTCGTCTGTGCCCCGTTCGAGATCCTTCTGGGAGGAGAACATTTCTTGTGAAATCTCCGAGTTAGCTAACTCTTCAAATTTTTTATTCATATGATGTACCGACCGTTATCCTCCCCATATTTTTCCCCTTGTAGACCTTTGTTGCTCACCCTTACTTCATGTGCTGACCCGATCCAAATCTTCTCAACTTTCAGTTTAAAATCGTCACACTCCGACTTTTTGTATGAGCCACACTTCATTATAATCCCTACCCTAACTAGCCATATATATATTTGTATTTTCCTATTACCCAAACTATATTTGGGGACAGTATTATTCGAAGGTTTAGTTTTCATTATTTTGTATTTATCGAAAAATGCGTTTTATTGATTATCCTCATTTTACGCATTTCAAGGACTTCACTACTAGCCTTCCCATTATTTTTCGATTGCGCAACCTTACATCGCGCATATTTTCGTTCCATGTTTCTTATTTCCACTATATGAGTTTTCTACGTTATTTGACCGATACATTATCCTAAAACGTTTTAACTTACCGAAAAATCTTTCACTACTTTATTGTCGCTACTTTACTTCGGGTATTTGCCTACGTTTACTATTATAAATGATTGTGCCTTATACTTATTATTTCTGCCGTACTATCTTTGATATACTTATACGTGCACATATTTGAGTTTCGATTTTATCGAGTACGCCTCGAATATTATTGTTCGTTATTGTTATTATTCTCGTATACATGTAGTTGCTTTTATAGTTGTTCCTGCCATAAACTTATTTAGACTTATCTTTTGTATGCTGTTCTTACATGTTTATACCTTCAAATTTCTTCGTCCACGTATTTCTGGTAAATCTTTATGTGTTAGTTTACAATATAATAGATTCCGCTTATGTTTGTATAACCTATCGTTCATTTTAAATTTCGAGGACGAAATTTATGTAAGGGTGGTATGATGTAATACCCGGTTCTTTTATATACACCTAAAATCCGTAATTATTTTGAAACTATGAATTTTGTTATTTTTAATTATTTAATTGTTTTAAAGAATCTCCATTAAACCCTAAACTCCCAATCCATCCCCTCCCCCCCGGCTATTTTTCTCAAACCCTAATCCCGATCCCTCATTTTCTTTTCCCATTTATATAAACCTCGATTTCGGTCCAGAACTCCATTTCATTTTATTAGCCAAGTTAAAAAGAAAATAAGATTTTAAATTTAAACCAATCCCTCAGCCCAACTCCATTTTTCCCTTTCATTTTATTCTATCCCTACGGCCCATCTCCCTTTCCCGTTTATTAATTAATCTTTGATTTATTAGCAGCCCGGCCCTTTCTAATTTTCCTCATTCATTTTTACTTCGCGCCGGCCCAGCAGCTTCCCCGGCCCACTCCTTTTTATCCCCATTTATTTTTCCTATTAATCCCCAGGCCCGGCCCGGTGCCCCTCCAAGCCCACTCACTTCTACCCACACCCGACCCGTTTCAACCTCCGACCCGACCCGCCTTCTCATCTTCCCCAACGGCTACCCCCATTTTTCCCGCTCTCTGTCTCGCTCGCGATCCGCGATCTCCGCCGCCTCCGTCGCCAACGCTCGCGAGCCGTTACCCCATGTCGTGCACTCCCCTCTCTAACCCCTCGTTGCCTCCTTTCTCTATCACTCGTTCTCCTTCCTCCTCCTCTCTCGCTCCCACTCTCGAGCCACGCCCACGCCCCTCCGTCGCCATCACCCCACTCCGCCGGCCATCTCGTCGGGCCCTCAACACCGCCATCATCTCCTCATCACCCACCTTCACTCTTCCCTGCCACCATCACCCAACACCCCAAAACCCACAGCCAAGCTCAAACTCCCCTGCACACCCAAGCTCCAACTCCCGCACCCTTCACCGGCACCCACGACGTCGACGAGCTCCCCACTGCATCTCGTCGACCCCATCACCCCCTCTCTTCCCCTCTCGCAATCTCTCAGTTCTCTCTCTTTCTCGGTTCTCACTCTGTTCTCTCTCTCTCTCTTTCTGTTCTCTATCTCTCTCTCTCTTGATCTCTCTCTCTCTCTCTTTCAGTTCTCTATCTCTCTCTCTTGATCTCTCTCTCACTCTGTTTCTCTCTCTCTCTAAATCTCACTCTCTCTCTCCGCAACGTCTCTCCCCTACTCCGACCAACCATTCCGCGGACGAGATCCTCTAGTCGCCTGAGCTCGAACCAAGCCGCTGCCGAGACTCGAGTTCGAGCCAAGTCAAGTTGCCGTGCCGCGCGTGTGTCGCGATCGTGCCGTTGTCGTTGCCGTACCGTCGTCGATACGTCGCCAGGCAAGTATTTTACTTGCTTACATGCTATTTACTCAAGTTACAATCTTAGATTACTTAAATCATAAAGTTACAATTTTAGATCAATTAGGTGTCATATCTGTTCGATACATGTTCTCATAGGAAATCATCATTTAGTTTGACGGAACTCAATTGTATAAGCTGGCCCGTATGGCTGTGAATTTAGTGTGTGAATTTCGTTGGATAATATGACCGTTAACGACTAAAACGACTACCCCCAAGTTTACTCGTAAAACTGGAATTTTCTTATACCTGAAAACCGTTAAAATCTCCATAAATTATATACACACTGGAATGATTCCTTCGAGGGCTTAAATCGAAGCCGACTCGACGAACTATAACCCTATATAAATTTCTACTTGTTTCTGTACTTAAACTATGACAATATTTGGATCGGAGTGTGACTCTGGACTGCAGTCCAGAGCGACTCCAGTTGTTGTTTACTGTTCCGTAATGAACACCACCCTGTTTCCTGAACTTGTAGGTTGCGGAACTCCGCTGTTTATTATTTATGAATCTGTTATCTAGACAACACAAGTGGTTCCATCCTGTTTCGTTATCGTTTGTTATTTAATCTGCAATTTAATAGATGAGGACGTATAACAGTCCCAACAGAATCAAAATTGACATACTAGTATTGAACAATTTATATCTCCTGATGTACAGACGCGATTGAGGATCCGTCTATTGCGTTGGAAACCTTAGTGAAAACTCTAGATTTCATTCAACTTTAGCGTCGCTAAAATCTGATCTCAACTGGGATTAAAATGCGTTTCGAAACGGACTTCCGATTCTGAAACCGGATTTCCAGCCGTGAACGCTTAAAAGGAAATGGCCATAACTAATGATCCTGAAACCCGATTGCCGTGAAACCAAATTCGCTGGTTAGATAATTAATCATACTATTTATTCTCCTTTTATTGTTTCGCTAAACTGTACGCATTTTATTTATGATAAATATTGCAAGTGGTAGATTACCGATTCATGACATCCTAACTATGCTTTACATACTGTTTACGCATCATATCATACATGTCACTGCATTGATAACTTAGTGATAACGTGCATTACCCAGTGTTAGGTATTAGTGATGATTGTGGCAAGTACGTTAATGTTCGTGTATACGTGAATAAGTGAAAGTGATACGTACTTGTACACAATCAGTGAACCTTATTATTCTATTGCATTGTCGACGTCTGTGGGACGCGTGTACGTGTGACTATAAGTGGTATGGGACACTTATGGAAGCTCTTGCACGGGTGTCACAGATAAGGCACCAGACACTGCCATTTATCTTAGGTATTAGTCGGGGCATGCTTGATGGAGGTCTTGCCTCCAGTTCTCGCGCAGACTTGTCACAGACCGATTGGTATTTAGGGTTATGGTTAGCGTTTGATGTAGACTACGGGGTGTGGGGTAGTTTGAGTGTGAGTTCAACAGAATCTCGGGAGTCCCATGCCGGTTTATATATTTAGGGAGATATATGGAGATTTACAGGGTACATGATTATTACCGTGATTTACATGTTGGGCCCGTGGTCCCTTACCCTTGGGTTCTACCCTTGGGTGGAGGACACTCGCGAGTGGTTGACTCTCACACTTGGACTGACGATAGGTTTAGTGACCTGTACAGTGAGACTTAGAGACTAATAGGGATGGTAGCATCGATATACATACTTACTGTGTTGACATACGTGGCATATCATTCTACTGCTTTACTGTTCCGCTGCATTGATTACTGCATGTTCATACCTATACCGTCATTGATTTACTGTTATATATATCTATTATCACTGTTAGAATTGTCACATGAATTCATATATTATATTGCTATTGTTTCGCTCTGACGACCTGAGTATGCATGCTCAGTGTGAGGAGAAGACTTAGCCTGGACCAGGACTAGACGTACAGCACGGACATCTTGATTAGCTATCCAGGGTTATACCTTTTGTTTCCCATCAGGTCAGTTCTTTATACTGTTTTTCTCCAGTACTGCATTTCTCATTACCTGCGCATTATTTACTGATTACCATGTAAAGCTAGAAGCCGAAGTGTGACTACGGCAGGATGTTTCCTTGACCGTAGGAGCATGGCTGGCCTTGTCAACCCCTCGTATTCCGTATTTTGGGAAGCGGGGCGTGACACCTACCCACCTCGCCCGGGGATCAAAGCCCTCGTCAAGAGGCAACCGCGCAGCTTCACTGCCCGGTTATCCTTAGCAGGCCTCCTACGGCCCCTCCAACGTTAAGGATCAAAGTCCTCCTTAGAGGCGGCCGAGCGGCTTCCCTGCTCGGTAATCCCTGGCCGGTAGCTTCCCTACTCGCAACGTCAGGGATCAAAACCCTCGCCAAGAGGCAACCGCGCAGCTTCACTGCCCGGTTATCCTTGGCAGGCCTCCTACGGCCCCTCCACCGCTAAGGATCTAAGCCCTCACTAAGAGACAGCCCAGCAGCTACCCTGCTCCGTTATCCCTGGCGAGTAGCTTCCCTACCGCAACGCCAGGGATCAGAAAGTCCTCCCAGAGGCAGTCGAGCCCGACCCTCGCTCGGCTATCCCTGGTGGGTAGCTTCCCTACCGCGACGCCAGGGATCAGAAAGTCCTCCCAGAGGCAGTCGAGCCTGAGGCTCCCTCGCTCGGCTATCCCTGGCGGGTAGCTTCCCTACCGCATTGCCAGGGATCAGAAAGCCCTCTTAGAGGCAGTAGAGCCCGAGGATCCCTCGCTCGGCTATCCCTGGCAGGTAGCTTCCCTACCGCAACGCCAGGGATCAGAAAGCCCTCCCAGAGGCAGTCGAGCCCGAGGATCCCTCGCTCGGCTATCCCTGGCGGGTAGCTTCCCTACCGCAACGCCAGGGATCAGAAAGCCCTCCCAGAGGCAGTCGAGCCCGAGGATCCCTCGCTCGGCTATCCTTCAGGACAAAAGCCCTCGCCAAGAGGCACCGGACAATAACCCTGCCCGGCCAAGGGTCCTTGGTAGGCTTCTTACAGCCCCTCCCGCGCTAAGGACCAAAGTCCTCCCAGAGGCAGTCGAGTCCTTGCTCGGCTATCCCCGGCTGGTAGCTTTCTACCACAACCGACAGGTATCAAAGTCCTCGCCAAGAGGCACTGGGCAGTAACCCTGCTCGGTCCCCGTTCTGAAGGATCAAAAGCCCTCGCAAGAGGCAACTGAGCCCGACCCTTGCTCGGTCATCTCCGTCTGGTAGCTCCCTACCCACGACGCCAGGGATCAAAGCCCTCATAAGAGGCATCCGAGCGGCTACCCCGCTCGATCATCCCAGGCTGGTAGTTGCCTACCCACGATGCCAGAGATCAAAGCCCTCGCCAAGAGGCACCGAGCAGCTACCCTGCTCGGCCATCCTTCGCAGGCCTCTCACGGCCCCTCCAGCGTCAAGAATCAAAGTCCTCGCCAAGAGGCACCGAGCAGCTACCCTGCTCGGCCATCCTTTGCAGGCCTCAAACGGCCCCTCCAATGCCAAGGATTAAAGCCCTCACGAAGGGGCAGCCCTGCAGCTACCCTGCTCGACTATCCCTGGCTGGTAGCTTCCCTACCCCACAATGCCAGGGATCAAGCCCTCATCGCGAGGCCGCCGAGTCCCTTCCTGCTCGGCGCATCCCCAGCGGGCATCCTCCTGCCCATCAGACGATGAGAACCTCAAGCCCTCATCGCGAGGCCGCCGAGTTCCTTCCTGCTCGGCGCCTCCCCAGCGGGCATCCTCCTGCTCATCAGACACTGAGGATCTGAAGCCCTCATCGCGAGGCCGTCGAGTTTCTTCCTGCTCGACGCATCCCTGGTGGGTAGCTTCCTACCCAACAAGAGACATCAGATCTATCCAAGTTCGAGTAATCCCCCTCGACTTCGGGGCCATGGAGATGTCTCCTTCTCAGCAGCGCTTGGCACACTTGGCAAGTGATCGAAATCAACTCGGCGACCGATCGCTCCGCTTGTCGTTCCCGCACTGGGCTGCATCCCATCAGACGCCGCAGGTCTGCACACGACACGTCGGCCAACCGACGCTTGACACGCAAATAGTCGCTTCAGTGACAGGATGCACAAACCGGCGCACCTTCCTTAAACGCAGAGATTTCGCCCTGATTCGCTGGCAGAAAAGGCAGCTGACAGCCCAGGGACGCGTCCTGACGACATCTTAAGAGGGAGCTCTTCCCGGGCGGCCCGGCAGTCCACTCTTGGCCCGACCCGCCAGCTGGTCGAGACAAGAGTGGGGGGCTAATGATGATGCTCTATATTGGCGACCTTCCAGATCAGGACACGTGGCAGATGACGTGTCCCAGAACTCAGAAGAGAGGGCCCACAGGGGCCGATCAGGCCACCCCTGTACCCGACCTACAAGCACAAAGCTGGCTCACCTCAGGGCCCCTTGCAAATTGGCCTCCTCGGCCCCTCTGCTCGCCTCCGAGCTACCGCAGGACCAAGATACCTCGGCCCTCTCGCTCGTTCCCGAGCTCTCCCGCCGAGACCATCTTCCTCGGTCCCTCCGACCGACCAACTCCACCTCTCACAAGCGTAACCGCCGCTCCGCAAATCTCGCCATGCGCAGATTCTTCGCCAGCAACATCCCGCGTTCCACGCCATCACGATCCCCATTAATGGGCGATCCGCTCTTTACGCGGGCGTGACGTCGGGAGCGTAACCGCCGGCGAGATTCTCGCGCCTTCTACTACGTGTTGCCGCCACTATAAAAAAAACCATCACAGAGGGGTCAAGTAAGCCATCTTTTACTCTTTTAAGCCGTTACTCTGCTCGGATCTCATCACTAACTTGATTGTCGGAGGGTCCTTGGTGGTACCAAACCATCCCGGGACTTCTTTGCAGGTACTCGGCACCAAACTCCTCACTCCACTTCTTCCTCCAAAACCCATTGAGACCCACACGCAACAACAGGAGATAATCAACAAAGTCCACCGCGAGATCAACGGAAGACAACATCTGACGGAGGCCCGAAAAGGACCTCCATCAGTATCAGAGCACACCAGGTTCAAGTGGTTTTGGGTTCGAACCTCGTTTTTATCAATTGTATTATCCTCATTTATTCAGCCGTTTATATATATCCTCATTTATTCCGCCACGTTGCCCAAAATTCAAAGCCCTACGCGAGAGGGAGTGTTTTGTATTATGTTGTCTTGATATACATTGTTAACCCACAACCTAACAACTTAAGTTTTTGGGTAAAATGGTTCTTGACAGCTTCATATGATTTTAGATCTCTGAAGTTCGAGTGTATGTATTTCCCTTTCCATCTCTGAAACAATTCTACATCTAGACTTTTAAGAAGAAATAAGAAACATAAGAAATTCAATATATGACTTATAGATGTGAATATCCATATCATAAAATGTGGGAGGAAAGCGAAAAAGGCAACATGAACCATCACTTTGAAAATTACAAAATTGATTCCTCTATAGTTATGTCGATCTTTTCATTTTGACAAATATTTTCATTTCTCGTGGTCGTCAATTTCTCTACATAGACACGCCAATTTTGAAAATTGCATGGGGCGGTCAAAGGATGGGATGCAAATTTGATTACTTAGACCATGACAGTACGCTACTATCATTCACATGTTACAAAACGAAATGATAAAAAAGGATACATAGGAATCGTGTAGATTTACTGATAAAAAGGCTAGATTCATTTTGGCTTAGTTCTCAAAATCCGACCCGATTCAGTCTAAGATCCCTGTTGACTTCATTTAGCCTCCCTCTCTCTCTTATGATGGCCATCATTCATTCAAATTCAACCCCAAAAGTGAACTTGGGAGAGTGCGGAGTTCGAACCCCAGGAAGGAAAGTTGCAACAAATTAATGCTTTCGGAGCAAATTCATGGTGTGTGTGTTGTGCTTATGCATGCTGTGCGTGGATGCGTTGTGTGTATAGATAGGTTAGGGCTTACGAGCCTGCCAAAAAAAAATAAAAAAACCGAAAGTCCACATGACCAGCGGACGTACGCTATTTCCTCCTTTACACAAAATAAAAAGATAAATGAATATGTAAGAACTAGCATTCAGCACGTGCATGTGATGCATGTTATATCATGGACAAAGATTTTTAAATGCTTTTTAAAGAATTAGATAAAATAACATGGGTTTTTAAAGGGTTTTTAGTAGGATTTTCATTTTGAAAGAATTCAAGAAGGTTAGCTATTTCTTAAATGATTTTGTTGAAAACCATGAGAATATTTCATCTCATCCCTGCTATTGTTATTATTTAAAGTTGGTCTTTTGGTTGTGTAGAAAATTTTAGAAAATAAATTTGGCTTCATTTTTGGTTTAAATTTAAATTTGAATTTTAAAGTTTGGACTTAGTGCAGTGAAGCTGAATTTTGTTTTGTTTTTATTAACATGACATTGCAAGCTAGCTCATTCTTTTTCTTAATTAAGATGACATGGCAAAGCTTCAGCCTGCTATAAGCTGTAATTTTCTTTCTCTCTTTTTTTTGGCTTGTATTTCCAAAAAGTCTAGACATATTAGTAACCTGCAAATCATCAATTTAGAATCTTTTTTGAGAGTTGTCGTTGTAATAGTATAGAAAATCAAGTTACATGCTACAACTAATCCCTTATTTACTTGAACTTTTAGAGTAAAGGAAAAAAATGTTTAGCTTCACCAAAGCTTGAGAATCCATTTTAACTTTGAAGCCATGGATTATGCCTCACATGTTTGTTTGATGCTAAAACATATGCAACGAGATGTTCCGATGTCACCCTGCTTGTATCATGGATACCCTAATCAAACATTTAAACTAATTAGTTAACATTAACGAGACTATTAATTACTTAAATTATCATTATATGATCAATATATAATTTTTTTGAATTAATACTGCATGCATATATAAGATTAGTTAAATAAACATATATAAAAAGGATATATTTATGAATCTAGATCTAGTTATTGCGGGCTTTGAATTTAAAGTTTAAGATTTAAATTAAGTACAAATTTTGAGATTGCTGCTAATTTCAAAAATTTTGCTGCTTAAGATTGTTAATTTGAGATTCATTTTGTTTGGATCTTTCTTGTTTAGAGGGGAGCTCTATAGCTTATTGCATATACATGCATGCACCAATTCATCTATGGGGGATTATTATTATTATATTAAACATATGTTTGTGATGTTTTATTAGTTATGAGCATGGGGTTGCCATATGCCTAACACTAGATTTAAAAAAATAATTAGTTACTAGTTGGGGATTGCCGAATTCCAATTCATTTTGTAATTAACTAATTTGCCAATTTCTTTTATCTAATTTATAGGGGGTAAATAATATAGACCTGGTATACCATTTCTTTTATCATTAGGACTGACTTATAAGAAACCGATATTTTAAGTGATTGCCGACTACAAGATGACTGGTATTTGACGAAATCGTATAAAACCGTTATCGTTACTATATATGAGTTATATATGAGATGTAAGATATATGTGTGAGCATTGAGAAGATATTTAACATTTGGTAAAGAAGACAGATGTGTCATATACATTAATGATAAACTTTTTTTAATTTAGCTTGACAAAATTAAATGGCAAAAAAGAAAATAGACATTGAAACACTCATATCATTATCACCTGCATTTCCAAGGATACAGGAAAAGTATGGTGGATGGTTAGCATATTTTCTCTCTCTCCATCAATCAAATTGTAGATAATATTGATGAGTCATCACCGTCAATGTTTGCTTGCATCTCAAATGGATGAGCACAATCAATCACATGCGTTGGCACGTGGAATTGGAAATTATCGGGATACCTTACATTTCGGGAAATGTAACATCTACTTCTAAGGAATTTGCACCTAATACCTGGTGCAATTTAATCATTCTCGATACCAAACCAAATACGACGAGTAGTGGGATCCTGAACTAAACCTATATATGTGCAGCCGTTGACCGGCGGCGAGGCTGGTGGAGGGCCAATGGATAATGGTGGAGCCGGCGGTAGGCCGGTGACGAATGACCGATCGACGGAGAGTCGGCCGGCGGACGAACGGCGAAAGGCCGATCGCAGCGGACTGGTCGGCGGCGAACGGTCGATCGTCAGCCGTAGAAAGTCCGCCGATGGGGCCGGCGACGAACTGCCGATCGACGACCGACGGCAGGGTCGGACGGCGAACGACCGATCGATTGCCAGCGGACAACTGGCGGCGGGACGGGCCAACGGGCGGCGAGGTAGGTCGGCGGCGGATGACGGACGATCATGGCTCATGGGAATATTTCATGGTAATTTAGGATAGACATATGTTTAGGGGGAATATGATTACTATGAAATGAGGTAATTTGATTATCATGGTAATCTTATATTACTAGGAATATTTTTTACTGCTAAACAAGTATGCTAATATTTCATGGAAATATAGGATTATCATTTAGATTACCTTCTACCAAGCACCTATCAAGAGCAGCTAAATCTCCTCCTGAGGTACCTACCGAGGTCACATGAAATTTACAGCTTTATTTTTATTTTTATCCACTAAATCTCATATGATAAAGATTTTGTGTTCCAAGCTCTCTGATGGAGGTCCTTTTCAGATCTCCTTCAGATGTTGTCTTCCGTCGATCTTCCGGTGGATTCTGGAGGGGAACCCCTGTTGTGTGTGGGTCTCAATGGTTTTTGAGGAGATTTGGTGATTGGAGGAGTTTGACGCCAAGTACCTGCAAAGAAGTCCCGGGGTGGTTGGATACCACCGAGAACCCTCCGACGATCAAGTTAGTACTAGATCCGAGCAGCGTAACGGCCAAGTGGAGTAAAAAATGGCTTACTTGACCCTTCTGTGATGGGGGTTTACATAGTGGTGGAGGCACGCGGCAGCAGGCGCGAGAATCTCGCCGGCAGTTACGCTCCCGACGTCACGCCCGCGTAGAGAGCGGATCGCCCATGAATGGGGATCGTAAAGGCGTGGAACGTGGGATGCTGCTGGCGGAGAATCCGCGCATGGCGAGATTCGCGGAGCGACGGTTACACCTGTGAGCGGCGGAAATGGTCGGAGGACCGAGGAAGACGGCCCCGGCAAAGGGGCTTGAGGACAAGCGAGAAGGCCGAGGAGACTTGGTCTTGTGGCAGCTCGGGACGAGCTGAGGGGCCGAGGAGGCCAATCTGCGGGGAGCCCCGAGGAGGGCTAGCTCGTGTTGGCCGGTCGGATACAGGGGTGACCTGGTCGGCCTTTGTGGGCCCTTTCTTCTGAGTTCTGGGGCGTGCCATCCGCCACGTGTCCTGATCTTAAGGGTTGCCAATATTAAGCATTATCATTAGCCCCCCACTCTTGTCTTGACCAGCCAGCGGGTCGGGTCAAGAGTGGACCGCCGGGCCGCCCGGGGTGAGCTCCTTCCAAAGGTTTCGCCGGGACGCGTCCCCGAGCCGCGAGCTGTCTTTTCTGCCAGCGAATCAGGGCGAGATCTCTGCATTTAAGGAGGGTGCGCCGGTTCGTGTAACTTGTCTTTGAAGTGACGGCCCACGTGTCGAGAGTTGGTTGGCTGACGCGACGTGTGCAGACCTGTGAAGCCTGAAAGGGTGCGGTCCAGTGCGGGGACGACAAGTGGAGCAATCGGAGCCGTTGGATGCGAGGAAGCGTCTTGGCGGGAGATGAAGGGCACCGTTGGATGAGGTCGCTCGTGGCTATAAATAGGGGTGGGGCCCGTTCTATAGCCCCTACTCCTTCATATTTCCCGTTTTAAGCCTCGGTTACCCGGCGCTCGTCTTCTTCCTTCCACTTTCGTTCCTCGAAGATCATTCTTCCCAAAGTTAGATGTCTTCTCTTGTCGAGTCAGTAGATGTCGTTGAGGTAGGTTCTAGGAACCTTTTAGGTGAGCCTGAGTCCTCCCGGGGAGCAGCGGTTGGCCCCTCTTCCCGGGATCATGTGGCGGGGGCAGCCCCCTGGGAGGAGACGGTGGATGCTGCCCCTAGCGCCTCGTGCTGGATAAGGCATGAGGACGAGCTTGCCAACGCTCGGGCTCGCTTCCACATCCCCTCACGCTATACGCTCCGCCTGGCCAAGGAGGGAGAGAGGGCAGACCAAGTACGGGGCAGGGAGATCGCCCTGTATTTGGAAGCATTTTAGGGTGGAATGCGTCTACCCTTCTCTCCTGAGGTCGCTGAAGCGTTTAACTTCTTCGAGCTAGCCCCCGGTCAGTTGGTGCCGAACTCGTGGAGGATTCTCCTCAGGTTCCTGGTCCGCGTGAAGTTACAGGCGATCCCCTTCAGCCTTTCCCTCCTTGATTCTTCCCTCGTCTTCAAAAATCACCCCGGCGGTCTAGCGGGCGACCCGAGGTAAGTTTATCTCACTTTCAGGAGGCGACCCGAGGTAGCCCTGCTGTTTTTACTTACGGAGCCCTTTCGGGTTTTCATCCGTGCCCATTTTGCTTATGGACATACCGTTTTCTTTATTCTTTTTTTTATTCTTTTTTTTTTTAACGAGGTCGCGCCCTTTCGGGTTTTCACGAACACTCGCCGGTAGTCCTGCTATTTTTACTCACGGAGCCCTTTCGGGTTTTCATCCGTGCCCATTTTGCTTATGGACATACCCTTTTTTTTTTACCACGTCAGCCTGAGAATGCCGCGGGTTGATAGTAGTTTAACGACGTTTCGGTCATTTGCAAGTTTTAGGACATTGCGGTCCATTGTTAGTTTAAGGACGTTTCGGTCCATATCCAGTTTTAGGACGTAGTGGTCCGTTGTTAGTTTAACGACGTTACGGTCTATTATCCAGTTTTAGGACGTAGTGGTCCGTTGGGCTTTCTCTATGAATGAGCATGATGCCCCCGGCATATCCATCTTTTTCGGAGTATGTGGTTGTGGCGGGCTCACCTTCCAGTTTTCGGACAGCGCGAACTTGCCCTGTCGGTATTGGTCTTCAACCCAGTTTTTGAAGACGTAGCAGTTATCAATCGGATGGCCCAATACTTGGTGGTATGGGCAGTAATTAGAATTGTTGGCATTATTCAGTTGCAGCTGGTGTTTCGGCTCCGATAGAGTGATAAGCCTGTTGCGCACTGCTAGTTCGAACAGCCTCCTTGTTTCATCCCGGGGAAATGAGTAAGGACGTTTCAACTTTTCATAGAGGGGTTGCTGCTTGTTACTTTGGCGACCAACCGGTCTAGGGCCACTCGATTGTTGTTGAGCGTTGGCGACGAAGGCCGTTTTTTTCCTTCCCTTTATCCTCTTTGTTCGATCCCTTGTTTGCGGGTCCGAGATTCTTTCCGGATAGTGTGCAATTGCACGGCTGAATGTTCTCGCAACTCCTCAACTCTTTCGTTTTAGAGATGGACTCCTTGAAAGGAGGGCCGAGGGCTACTTTTTCGTCGAAATTGCTCCCGAATGTGAGAACTCGCGGTCCCTCGGGATCAACCCTATGACAATTGCCGGCAATTCGTTTACGCTCATCTGTCGCATTTTTCTGCTGTCTACGAGCTTCACGCTTTGTCCTGTTGAAGTGTTGCCTGTGAGCGACATACCCTTGCCACCAACACTTAAAGGAGTTGCAGTCCTCAGTAGGATGTGCGATCCTCTGATGATATAAGCAGAACTTAGGATGCACTTCCGCTTCATCAGGATGTATACCACCAGGAGAATTTTCTCTGAAAGAGGGCGGCCTCATCCCCATTGATATGGCTATGGCGAATCGTTTCCTTGTCTTGATCCTGCTTTCATTTGCGGCGGATATACTTTGATATGGTGGGAGTGTTTCAACCTTTTTGTCCAGTCGCCGGCGTTTGGCCTTTTCAAATATGGCCATCTCGCGCTCCCGATCGGCTATGCTTTTAAGACGGACTTCGTTCAGGAAGGCATCGATCATCTCGTCTGACGGCCACAGAAGTTCTGGTTCAGGATCTGCCCCCAGCTTCTCTGTGTAAGGAGCTTCTTCGTCATTTATTGACGAGTGAGAGATCACATGGCAGCTTGCCACATAATCTTCAGATTCATCCGACGAGTCTTCTCCATTGTCATCATCTCCGTCCTCAAGGACGTGGCTGAGAAATTCTTGGAGTGTGACTGGGGTCCGCGCCTTCTGATTATATTCTTCCAACGCGTCAATCTGTTTCTGCAAATCCGTGCGCTTGTCGCCAGGCTTCACGGGCTTCTTGGATTTCTTCTTGTTTTTCTTTGAAGATTTTGACGGCTGGGTGTGAGTGCTTGGGCCATCACCACCGATCTTTGGAGTTGGGCGCGGCTTCAGCATCCCTTCAGTGATTTGGGGTTCTAGCGGGTTCTTCCACCTGATCACCGGGCATGTCTGAAGCTCATTCAGCATTCTTTTGGTCTTTACTGAAAGCACGATTTCCCATGGAGCTTCTTCAATGAAAGAACAAGTTGCCCCCGGTGTGTCCGTCTTCTTAGGAGTGTGCGGCTGTGGTGGGTTTACTTTCCACTTTTCGGACAGCGCAAACTTGCCTTGTAGGTACTGATCCTCGATCCATCCCTTAAAGACGAAGCAATCTTCGATCGGGTGGCTTACCGTCTGGTGGTAAGGGCAATAATTGAGATCGTTGACATCGCCTGGCTGCAACGGACGTTTTGGATTCGGCAGATTAATGAGTCTGTTGCGCACTGCCAGCTCGAACAGTCTTCTCGTTTTGTCCTGAGGAAACGAGTAAGGACGTCCCAGTCTCTCCTCGAGAGATGGGCGTGGACGCATATTGTTTCGACGGACAACTGGCTTTAAGTTGCTCGGCTGTCGTTGAGTATTGGCGACGAAAGTTGCTTTTCCTTTCCCCTTTTCATTCCGAGGATCCGTCTTTGAAGAAGATGATCTATGATCCATCTGATCCATTTGGGCCAACTTGTCAATCAAGGCCTGGAAAGTAGTTGGCTTGAAGAACATCATGAATTGCGAGATGGTCGCTTGTGGATGAAGAGTGCCCACGAACATGCCTACCGCAGGTGCTTCTTCGATGCGTTGTTCGCATTTCGACCACAGATTCCGCCATCGTGTTGCGTATTGAACCCACGTTTCGCCTGGCCTTATCCTGGCGTTGATTAGCGCTGTTATCGGGGTGCGTTCGCTAGCACCCGCGAATCTTTGTGTAAACAGTAGCTCCATCTCCGCAAATGTTTTGACAGAGTCATTAGGTAGCTCCGAATACCATTCAAAGGCCGTTTCTGCTAAGCTGCCGACGAATTGGCGAAGCAACAGTTTGTCATCGCCTCCAGTATTGCCGCATAAGGCCCTGAACTGGGCGACATGCTGATGTGGATTCCCTGTCCCTTTATATACGTGGAACTTAGGGATCGTATATCCCGGCGGGTAACTGATTTGGTCATACCAGCTCGGATAGGGCCGTCCGGTTCTAACAATTTGCTCAGCCGCCTCACTTGCTTGATGAGCTCGTATTTGCTGAGCTATATATTCCTCCAGGGCAGCTTTGAAAATTGTCTCCTCCTTAGCTGTTGACAGAGCCGGTGGAGGATTCGATGTCTCTCTTTTGTCATCTTCAAGGACAATCGGAGGATCTTCAGCAGGAGGATCTTGCCGGATCATCATCCCTACCATATCTTGGAAGAGAAGCGTCATTTGTTTTATGTTAACCGCTTGCTCCGCGGCTTCTTTGTCCTTCTTTTCGAGGACTCTGCGTAGGTAGTCAGTGTCAGTTTCTTGTTCATGACGCTGCTCTGATGATGCTTCCGAGCTTTCTTTTGGCCCGGTAAGTGCGGCCATTGCAGTCATCATCTCCTGAAGCTTTTGTTGCTGCTCCTGAGCTTTGGTCATGGATCGGGTAAGTGGTCGGTGACCCGTCGAAGCGCGGCTATCCTCCTTTTCGGAAGCCATATAAACGGTGTGCACCACTATGCCCCCAGACATGTGGCGTTTGTGCTCAGCACTTTTACGGTTCGCCATGTTCACATGGGCTTTTTGCGGACTCCTTTTCTTTTGAGTAGTTGAAGTTGAGGGGGCCGTTATAGTGGGCACCCAAGTAGTCGTTGCTTCTTGTGGCTTGACGGAGTAATCCTCCCCCTGCCAAACCTTCATCGTTTTCTGTCGGCGGAGATAGCCTTGATCAATCACCGACTCCTGGACCTGTCGCCAGACCTTGTAAATTTTAGAGGACAGCCGTTGAGGAGGTTGCTCCGGCTTCTTCTCTGCAGCATTCTTCACAGGTGAAGGAGATCTCTTCAGCACTGCAGTAGGACAGTTTCTGCGCACCCTGTTCAGCAGCTCAAAGCTGTTCCCGGTTGGAACAGCAACATCGATCCCCACCGTTGGAGCTGGTGGAGTAAATCCAGAGGGGGAGTTGCCCCCAGCCTTCCTTACTCGGCGCCAGTGGCGACGTCGAGCGTGTCGTGCGGATGGAGTTGTTTCGGCCGTAGGGGCGACTTCGTCGTGCCCCCTGCTTTGAGGAGAGACCGTTATTGGTGCTAGCCTGTCGAAGACTGACACCCGTTGAGAAGCAATGTCTAATCTGTCAAAGACAGACCTCTGGGCAGGGGAAGCAGCTTTGAGGACCTCGCCTGAAGCAGCAACCGGAATGTCCAGCCTTGTAAAAACTGACTTCTTGGAAGGAGGAGCCTTTCCAATGATTTCGTCCGCTTGAGCCGGGATAGTTATCCGCTTTGGGATGGCAGCTTCGGGTATCGCGGGTTTGCAGACGTTCTGGCCCAGTCTGTTGAAAACTGAGGTATTGAAGCTGGGCGACCCGTTGAGAGGGGTCGCGACAGTGGTAAACCGATCAAAGACCGACTTCTTTGGGGCTTCTTGCAACGTCATTGAGGCATTGAAGCTCATTGGTGGGAGCAGGGTCCCGAAGAATTGTCCAGCGGTGGCTTGAGCTACCTGCTCCACTGGCATTTTGAAAAGGGAGGCCGCTTGGGGCCCGTAAGTCACTCCTCCAGCAGGGACGGAGCGAGAGTTGCAGTTGCAGTTAGTGCAGTTTGAAGCCATTGATCTTCTGTTTTCTGCACGGAGCAAGACACCAAATCTTAGTACCTCGAATCCACAAGCAACCACAGCAAACCGCGATTTGCTCGCGAACACGACACACGAAGTGTGGAGTGGAAAGAGGAAAAGGTCCCACCGGGCGTGCCAGAATCTGTTCCCCTCCGAACGGTGGCCGAGACATGGACGTCTTGCCTGAGGTTCGGGGCAGATGCTAATAGGTGCTATCCGTCCACCTCTCCGAAAATGCCAAGTTGATTTATGGCACAATGTATCGGAGGTTTAGACGGATGCGGCCGATGTAGCAGACTTCGTCAGATTCCCCCTCGTCTGAGGGGTTTTTGATTGTGGGGACGCTCTTCCCTGCAGGCGCAAGCCCCTGCAATTAATTACGCTACCGCATCGCGGTAATAACTTTCTCCTTCTCCAGCTGGTCACTTCGTGTCGTGGATGTTTGTTTTGTTTGTGGTTGCCCGTGGATTGTATACGGAGACTAATTTATGTTGTCGTCCGTAGGACGTGGATTAGTCCAAATCCGTATTTTCTTAGATTTGGTTTGGGGTTTTGGTTTGAGGATACGTTAGCCGTATTTGAGGCTAAGATCAACTCAAACGTTTGTTAAGGATACGTTAGTCCAGTTTGAGACTAAGATCAACTTAACGGGATCGTTTAGATCCAACAAAAGAGCATTTGGGGGCTCAATTGTTCCAGTTTAGGGACATAGTGGTCCATTATATGTATGGCCGTCGAGACCCGTCACCTCTCTGACGACGTTGAAGGATTACAACGACAGATGTCAGAGGAGTTCAGAGATGTACCCTTGAACCAAAGTTGATTGGGGGATTTATAGTCCAATTTGGGACTAAAGTATGTTTGAAGGTTTAAAGATACGTTAGCCATATTTGAGGCTAAGATCAACTTAAACGGTTGTTAAGGATACGTTAGTCCAGTTTGGGACTAAGATCGACTTAACGGGATCGTTTAGATCCGACAAAAGAGCATTTGGAGGCTCTATTGTTCCAGTTTAGGGACATAGTGGTCCAATACCAGTTTAAGGACATAGTGGTCCATCTCCAGTTTAGGGACATGGAGGTCCAATACCAGTTTAAGGACATAGTGGTCCATGTTCCAGTTTAGGGACGTGGTGGTCCATAGGTAGTTTAAGGACGCATAAGTCCGTGGGTTTAAGGACCCCACAGTCCATATGGGTGTGTTTAAGGACGCATTAGTCCGTTAGTTTAAGGACGCATAAGTCCGCGGGTTTAAGGACCCCACAGTCTGTGTTGATGTGTGGTTGTCGGGACCCGTCACTTCTCTGAAGACGTTGAAGGATTACAACGACAAATATCAGAGGAGTTCAGAGATGTACCCTTGAACCAATGAGTTGGTTGAAAGAGCAGATGTGCTCAGTTCAAGATGATTTGAGGACTTATGGCCAGTTTGGGCTAAGTCCAACTATGTTTGAAATATTGGCCCTCTGTTGGTCCATTGAAGAAGAGGCTTTGCCTCTAAAAACTTAGCCAATTGGGCTAAAGCTAGTGTTAAACACTACAGACCAACAGTGTTGAACGCTGGGAATAAGATTAGCAAGTTAGTGTTAAACACTAAAAGATAATCAGTGTTAGCAACAGGGCTTTCAAATTAGTGTTAACACAAAAGCAAATCGGTGTTAAACACCGGTAGCAGAGATTTCAAACTAGTGTTAAACACTAAAACAAATCAGTGTTAAACACCGGAAACAGAGTTTTCCAATTAGTGTTAATCACTAAGAAAATCAGTGTTAAACACTGCAAATAGAGTTTTCCAAATTAGTGTTAAACACTAAGAAAATCGGTGTTAAACACTGTAAATAATGTTTTCCAAATTAGTGTTAAACACTAAGAAAATCAGTGATAAACACTGCAAATAGAGTTTTCCAATTAATGTTAAACACTAAGGAGGGAGGGGTCACGTGCGGACACGTGAGAGCGCCCTGATTTCCCTTATTTTATTCTGCAGATCAGTGTTTAACACTTTTAATTTCCTGGCCATCACGTGTGGGCATGTGATGGAGGCCCCCGCTCTGGTCTGTTAGAATGCTCATTAGGGGTCACGTGGTGACACGTGAGGGCGCCCTAAATGTGGAGCCAGATCTCCTTTTGGTTTATCCTCAAATATGCGAATAAGTGTCAAACACTTTTATTTTTATTTTAGAGCATCACGTGTTGGCACGTGATAAGGATCTGTGCGCCAATTGTTAAAGCATTTACTGAGGGGTCACGTGATAACACGTGAGAGCGCCCAAAGCTTTCATTTCCTTTGCTTTTTCTTTCTGTGTTTCGAGGGTCACGTGGAGCACGTGATGGCATCAAAAAGTGGGGCCAGATCCCCTTTATTTTGTTCTGCAAACAAGTGTTAAACACTTTTAATTTTCATAGCCATCACGTGTGGGCACGTGATGTATAATCATGCCCTGATTTATTAGAACATTTATTAGGGGGCACGTGGTAACACGTGAGAGCGCCCAGAATTGTTTCTGCCTTTGCTTTTGTTCCATATATAATGAGGGTCACGTGGGAACACGTGAGGCATTGCCTCAAAGCTTTCCTCTTCTCATTTTTGGGGGATCTGTTCAGGGGTCACGTGGGGCACGTGACCTTAGTCTTTTCATGCATAGAGATCTTTTAAGTCTCCTTATCTTTAAGAATTAAATTCTTATTTAGGGTAAAACCCTAATTTTTGTTTTGGAGGAATTAAATTCCTATTGTGAAAGAATTAAATTCTTATCTAGGGTAAAACCCTAATTTTATCCCAAAGGAATTAAATTCCTATAATTTTGTGACCATTGAATTCTCGAAACTTAATTCCTCTTCTATGTTTTGGATCTGCATGGCAGGATCTCAACCCAATGAGAATTAAATTCTCAATTCATGGGGAGATGTGCACTTTGCAGATCCTCCACCAGAGAAAGAACTAAGTTCTTTTCTTTTTATAAGAGTTAAACTCTTTTGAGAATTAAATTCTCTTTTTAAGCCTCTCTTTTCTTACCTAGGATTTTTCTTTTGCAGAGAATTAAATTCTCCTCCCTCTGTTTCTTCTCTCCCTCGAAAAGTAGCTCCCCCCCTTTTCTTTTCTTGGCTCCTATTTATAGGAGAAGGAAAAGAATCAATTTGTTTAGCAAATCTCTCATTGAAAGATTTGATTTGATTTCACAATTAATATGATCCTTTAGATCATTCAGTGAATTTTATTCACCGTTGGATTTTAGATCCAAACATATTCTGTTTGTTATTTCGGTGAGATTTGGAGAGATATTTCCTTATTTAAGATTTTTTAATCACCCTTGGATTTTTAGTCACCCTTGGATTTTTAATCCAACGGTTCCCCATGACCCTTTTCCATTTGGAAAGATTCAGAAACTTTTAGAATTTAATTCTATTAAATTATAAGGCTTTTAAAACCAGTCACGTGTGAGCACGTGACCCCCAATTGGGTTCCTTTCTCAGCCGCTTATTTATGTTTCAGTTTTAACCATCACGTGACCATTGGTCACGTGTAAGCACGTGATACCTCGTTGAGGTATTTTCTGACTTTTAGAATTAAATTCTATTCATTATTTTAGAGGCTTTAAAAGCCCATCACGTGTCTGCACGTGACCCATGGTCACGTGTGAGCACGTGATGCCCCATTGGGGTCTTTTCTGAGTTTTTATTATATCTTTTAACTCCTCCGGCGGGTTCTTAAAGGTCCATCACGTGTGGACACGTGATGCCTCATAACTTTTGATCCCGGATGAATTATGAGGCCCATAATATATCAAATCGAAGAGTTTTTCGAGATGCTTCCAATACCATCAGAATTTAATAATTTCTCCTTCGGGAGTTTATCAAAATATAGGCCGGAAGATACTGGTTCGCATTTCCTTAAGCATATCGCTGCCATTTGATACCTTGGACTCCTTTGCGCAGAAATTTTTGGCGGGAACAGGGCAGCTGTTGGATTGCCTCTTGGTGAGGGCTTTCTGATCTCTGGCGATGCGGTAGGGAAGCTACCCTCCAGGGATAACCGAGCAGGGCAGCTGCTGGGTTGCCTCTTGGTGAGGGTTTTGATCCCTGGCGTTGCGGTAGGGAAGCTACCCGCCAAGGACACTCGAGCAGGGCAGCTGCTGGGTTGCCTCTTGATGAAGACTTTCTGATCCCTGGCGTTGCGGTAGGGAAGCTACCCGTCAGGGATAACCGAGCAGGGCAGCTGCTCGGCCGAATCTTCATGAGGTTTCGCCCGACCATCCAGTTGCAGATATGGGGAACAGGAACGGTTAGCATGCGCATTGAATGTGGGGGGAGGTGAAGCGCCAGGGGCGCGTCGCTTCGATTCCGTCGGAGGAGGCTTAATGATCGCCCCGTGGCAGCGGCTCCTTGGGCGAGAGCGGGCGACCGTTGAGCACCTTTGGGGGCGCAGCGGGCTATATAAGGCTGAAGGAGTACTAGTCCGTCCTTCCCTTGTAAACGGAACGTTGAGAATGGAGGACTTCCCCTTTACCGTCCCCGAGATCATCAACTTCGAAGATGTGTACCTCTATGACAAGAACTGCACCAAGGACACGGTGCAGTTGGTGTACGGGAGCATCGAGGACCACTTCGGCCGGCTGCTCCCCCGACGTTCCTCCCTGCTGCAGCCGTTGATGTACTCCATCTGGAGGGCGTCGCCGGGGCTTTACAACCCCCTGTCCGAGCAGCTCTATGACGAGACCGTGGGCAAGCTGCGGTCCCTGAGACGCTTCGGCCTGATCGTCCGCGAGTGCTATGAGCTGAGGCACGGGATCAACGCGCGCGGGGGGAACCGAGGGGAGAGGTTGGACCTCTCGAGGCCTCGGCTGACGGAGATCTTTACCGAGTATCATGAGCAGTGTTCTCTGCACCCCCTTCCCCCGCTGTTGTAATTTTCTTTGTTTTTTTTGCATGTACGGCTGATGTCACGCCCCGCTTCCCAGAGTACGCAAGATTGGGCACGCGACATAGCCAACCATGCTACCTGTGGGTAGGAAGTATCCATCCACAGTCACATTACGGTTGTAAGGTTATCAAGAACAAGATAAAAGCTAATCTAATACATGTCCAAATCCATAATAACAAGAATCAAATAAACAATAAGTGCGGAAGCTAATGATCCAATACAATGAATAAACAGTACGTCCCATAATGCGGGCTCACAACTGGAAATGAAAATAAATAAACTAAACTCTAAGGAACTCACAGTTCAGCCTGCTGGCTGAAGTACTCCTGCTCGGTCGTCGATAGTGGTAAGGAATCTGGGCCATGCAAAACCCAGACGTCAGCGCGTCATGACATCAAGTATATAGCATAAACATGGTAATAAGCAATGCAAGTATGAACATGAATAAAGCAGTAACAAGAAATAACAAGCAGGGTAATGTGCACTGGGGTCCAAACTGTCCTATCAGGTTTTCTACTCTATAGTCTTTGAAATCAATTGATGAATCGTCGATGTAACTCAATAGTATCCCGTGCGTGCCCGGGACCACGGTCATGACCCTCGGGGCTGGATCCGAGACGTGCCGCTAAGCAGTAAAAGTAGGTAGTAGGATGGACGAGTGATGTCAGCATCATCACTCCCGGACTGGCCAAGCCCGTAAGACTGATCAGAACAAGTATCGAACTGTTGAGTTACAAGTCGGTTTCACCTTTGATTTCCCCATACCCCCAAGCTATGTATGTCAGGTCAGGTATTCAGTAGTCAAGGACTAATGCCAACACGAAATCGAGTAGAAGTAGGTCTGTCTGGATCGACAGCAGGAATGGTCAGGTTTGTCGGCATTAGGCATGAGATCAGGTAACAGGTCAGGTTACTTTCAACAGGTAGAGTCGATATGTACAGGGTGTTGTGTCCGGTGTATCAGTACATGTGTCAGGTGTATCAAGATCGGTCAATATGTAATGCAATCAGGTATATGCTGATAACAGGTATAGTAACGAATAATGAACAACAACAGGAACAGTAACTAACAATATTATTCTATATGAACACAGTGATGTTTGTATTTTCATATTAACCGGTTCACGCACCTTTGGGGTGCAAAAGCCACAAGGTGAAGCAATATTGATAACATACGTAATGGAGTTGTATGAATTTAAACTAAGCATAAAAATAGTTACAAGGATGATCTAGCAATTTAAGCAATGACGTGCCAAATTGGTTAATTAGTTAAAGTGTGGATTGATAGCATACCGATTAACTACAAGTAACCACTACAATGATTTAACGTTAAGGATGATTGTAAATGTCACCAAGTCGTATGATTATAACAGATAACATGATTATTAAGTTTGTAGCATGTTAAAGCAAGTATTCGGATACTTGCCTCGACGGTCTGCAAACTGGAACACGGATGCGATGTCGGCAAAAAACGCGATATGAAAGCACGGCCCACGGATCGAGTCCCAACAGGGATCAACGAGATCACACGGACCAGGGGACTTCGCTGGAGCGTCGGGTTCGCCAAGACGGCACGGTCGGATTCCGGCAACGACAAAGTAGCGAAGTTAGCAACAAAGATACGATACACGCAAAATACGACCAGCGAAGGGATTGTACCAAAAGGAAGCACAAGGAAAACTCACAGAGAAGAAACAGGGTGCAACCACGATGGCTCGACGGCACTGGAACGCCGGCGAGGCAGCGACGGCAAAGAACGGTGGCTGGAAAAATCCTGAGTTGCTGGAACGAGGGTGCTGCAGCGAGTGTGAGGGTGGTAGTCGACTCTGGTGGTCGAGGGGGAAGGGAGGTGGTCGGAGGTGACGTCGACGAGGTCGCCGGCGCGTTTCTCCGGCGAACAGCGGAGGTTAGGCGAGGGGTTAGGGCTCGTGTTGGTGTTCCGGCGAGGGGAGGAGGGCAGCGACGACGAGGTCGGGACGAGGAGGGAGAGAGGGTGTCGCGGGAGTCGTCGGCGACAGGAGGGGGCGTCGACGGCGAGGTCTGTGAGGGGATGGAGGCGTCGGGGTGTCGGGTGCAGGCGCAGGAGAGAGAGGAGGAAGGAGGAGGAAGGCGCGGTGAGTCTCTTGGTGGCGAGGGCGGCGACGGCGAGGTCGCGGGGGATCGGCGGTGAGATCGCGGGAAGCTAGGGTTAGGGTTTGAAAGGTTTCTCGTGAAGGAGATAAGTTGGGGAAGGCGGCTGCGTGCATGGGTTTTTAAAGAGGAAGAGAGAGAAAGGGATTGGAGAGAGAGAGAGAGATTGAGAGAAATATTGTGGGAAGAGAGAGAGAGAGATGGGGAAAACGAGCGGGGCCCACGAGCTCAAATAGGAGCTCGTGATTGGCTGGAGGGAGATAGGGAATTATTTGAGAAAGATTGGGTAAAGATTTGTGAAGGATTTAACTGTTAGGAATTTATTTTCGTATAAAATTATAGTTTTAGATATTAAATTGAAACGGGCCCTTTTTGGCGCGAAATGAAACATTTCCAAATCGCGCCCGGGTTGCGCCCAAATATTCCAAATTCAAATTATAGGATTTTAAGCGGGTTCCAAATTTTGAAAATAGGTGTTTAGTGATTAAAATGCATGCCCCCAAGTCGGACACTTGCACGCGCGCGTAGTCGCCCAAACTGGCCCGTTTAGCCAAACGGAACGGAATCTCGACACGCGGACGCTACCACGCGACTAGTGGCGACGAGTAGGCCAACATGGACATCTTAAATTTCATTTTAGGAGTTAAAATTTGTTATGTGCCAAAATGACTTAACCGGGTAAAATTTAGCAACAAACACCAGAAAATCAGGAAAATTGGAATGAGCAATATATAACCCTCAACTAGTAATATAAATAGTATTATTGGGCTCGGGTGTTGCATCATACCCAACTACAAAAAGAATTTCGTCCTCGAAATTCCAAGAATACAAGATAGCTAACTACTGGAAAAGGTGAGGGAATTTCTGCCGGATCTCGTCTTCTCGCTCCCAAGTAGATTCTCCGTGCGATCGGTTACCCCAAGAAACTAGCACAAGAGGGATAACCTTGTTCTTAAGAACCTTTTCTCTTCGATCCTTGATTTCAGCTGGTCGCTCCTCAAAAGTCAGGTCCTCTCGTACAGTCAACTCCGAATGATCCAATACATGAGTCTCATCGCGAACATACCTCCGTAGTTGAGACACATGAAACACGTCGTGAACTCCTGCTAATGACGGTGGTAACGCCAACCTGTACGATACCTCTCCAACACGCTCCAATATCTCGAAGGGTCCAACGAATCGGGGACTAAGCTTTCCCCGACTTCCAAAGCGAATCACCCCTCTAGTCGGTGATATCTTCAGGAATACCAAATCACCCACGGCGAACTCTAGAGGTCTTCTTGACGTGTCGGCCCAACTTTTCTGTCTGTCTTGAGCTGCCTTCATATGCTTCCTGATTGTATTCACCTTCTCGACTGTCTGTACCACCAAATCTGGTCCTAGTAACCTTCGTTCACCAACATCATCCCAACAAACCGGCGAACGGCACTTACGACCATACAGTGCTTCAAACGGGGCCATCTGAATAGTTGCTTGGAAGCTATTGTTGTACGAAAACTCTACCAGATGTAGATGATCCTCCCAAGAACCTCTGAAGTCTAACATGCAAGCCCTCAACATATCTTCAAGGGTCTGGATCGTTCTCTCTGATTGTCCATCAGTCTGAGGATGATAAGCTGTGCTAAACTTCAATCGAGTCCCCAAACTTTCTTGTAAACTCCTCCAAAAGTGCGACAAGAACCGAGTGTCCCGATCGGACACGATGCTTACCGGTACTCCATGCAATCTGACAATCTCCTGCATGTATCGCTCTGCCAAGGTCTCTGTCGATTGACAAACCCGAAAAGGAATAAAGTGAGCTGCCTTGGTCAACCGATCGACAATCACCCATACTGCATTGTTGCCCTTTGGACTCCGCGGTAAAGCCGTCACGAAATCCATGGTTATATGTTCCCACTTCCACTGAGGAATCGGAAGTGGTTGCAACAAACCAGCAACCCTTTGATGTTCAGCCTTGACTTGCTGACACACCAAGCACTTAGCCACGAAGCGAGCAATTTCCCGTTTCATACCTTCCCACCAGAAGTGCTGTCGAATATCTCGGTACATCTTTGTCCCTCCTGAATGTACAGAGTAAGCTGAACTGTGTGCCTCCTTCATAAGCTCTTCACGCACATCTCCTTTTGGCACACACACACGGCTACCATATCTCAACGAACTATCTTCATGGATCAGTAAATCGGTTCGTAGTCCGGCTTCCACCTGCTCTCGAAACTTTTGTAGTCTAGGATCCTGCGATTGTGTCGCTTTAATCTTCTCAACTAAGGACGATTGTACTTGCAACTGCATCAACTGCCCTGTAGCATGTGGTAGCACAACCTCCAAGTCAAATCTCCAAAAATCCTCAATGATCTCCCTCTGTGCAGTCAATAACCGAATTGCTGGTAACCGACTTAGCGCATCTGGCACGACGTTAACTTTTCCCGGATGGTACTTAAGGTCAAGGTCGTAGTCGGCCATCAGCTCCAACCATCTGCGTTGCCTCATGTTCAACTCCTTCTGAGTGAACACATACTTTAAACTCTTGTGATCTGTAAAGACTTCTACTCTCTCGCCCAGAAGGTAGTGTCTCCAAATCTTCAGGGCGAAGATCACGGCGGCAAGCTCTAAGTCATGAGTCGGATAGTTCTTCTCGTGAGTCTTCAGTTGTCTCGATGCGTAAGCGACGACTTTCCCATTCTGCATTAAAACACATCCCAATCCTTTTCCAGATGCGTCGCTGTGAATCACCAGTCCTCCTGAATTGTCCGGTACGGTCAGGATCGGGGCGGTTATCAACTTCTGCTTCAACGTTTCGAAGGCCAATGCACATCCATCCGACCAAGCAAACGGTACCTCCTTACGCGTAAGCTTGGTTAACGGCTCAGCTAAACGCGCGAAGTTCTCCACAAATCTTCTGTAGTAACCAGCGAGTCCAAGAAAACTCCTTATCTCCGCAACATTCTTCGGAATAGGCCAGTCTCGAACTGCTGCAATCTTCTCGGGATCAACGGCGATTCTATTGCCCGACACAACGTGCCCCAGAAACTTCACTTCTTCCAGCCAGAATTCGCACTTACTCATCTTCGCGAATAATTTCTCCTGCCTCAGCGTCTGCAGTGCGATCTTTAAATGCTCAGCATGCTCCTCCAGACTCTTCGAGTACACCAGAATATCGTCAATGAATACCACAATAAACTGGTCCAAGAACGGTGAAAAGATCCTGTTCATCAAATCCATGAATATTGCCGGCGCATTCGTTACTCCGAAGGGCATCACTAGATACTCGAAATGCCCATATCGAGTTCGAAACGCCGTCTTGCAAATGTCTTCTGCTTTTACTTGGACCTGATGATATCCTGATCGCAAATCCAGTTTCGAGAATACCCTCGCGCCACTAAGCTGCTCAAAAAGTTCTCCAATGCGAGGGATCGGGTACTTGTTCTTAATGGTCACCCGGTTCAATTCTCGATAATCAATGCACATCCTTCTCGTGCCATCCTTCTTCTTTACTAAAAGGACTGGAGCTCCCCAAGGCGAGTTGCTGCTTCGAATCCATCCCTTCTCGAGTAATTCACCCACTTGTTTCTTAACTTCTTCCAATTCCACCGGTGCCATCGGATAATAAGATTTTGATACTGGCGCTGCACCAGGAATAAGGTCAATCGCAAACTCCACATCTCGCTTCGGCGGTAAGCCCGAAATATCTTCAAACACATCCATAAAGTTGCGGACAACTGCCGGCTCTTCACTAGTATCCACTACCATAGCCGCAAGAACACTGTTCGTCGGCCTAGCCCTAAACTCGACTGGCCCGACAGAACTGCTTCCTCCAATGAAAGTAAACTCAGGGTGCCCGGGAATCTGGAAAATTACTTTCCTTGCCCTACAATCAATGTGTGCGTGGAAAGTGCCAAGAAAATCCATTCCCAAAACTACATCATAACTGCCCGTATCAATCACCAAGAAATCTGCAAAAAGCTCTCGTCCGCAAACAACAACCGTACAATCTCTACATTCCTTACTAGCTATGATTTTCCCATTCCCAGTGTGTATGTCCCAGAAACTAGACAAGGTCGTGCAGGTGATCGAGTGTGTAGTTATAAATTTGGACGACATAAAACAGTGGGATGCTCCGGAATCAAATAATGCCAATGCGGGAAAACCACGAACGAGTACAATACCTGAAACCACTTCTCCTGATGCCTTGGCTTCCTCAGCTGTCAAGGTGAAAGCTCGACCCTGGTTGGGTCCTTGTGTCAACTGCTTCTGCCCTTGGAACGGTCTCTGCGGAGTCTTCCGTATATCCTCTCTCGTGCGAAGCTTCGACGGACAAGCACCAACTGCGTGATCGGCTGCTCCACAAACCAGACAAAGTCCCAGTCTTCTTCTACACTCCTTATGCACGTGCCCAGGTAAGTGGCAGTAGGCACAGGTCACGCTCTTCCTTCGGTCAACGATCACAGGCTTCTTCATTGGCGCTACACCTCGACGGTCCACTGGAATACCTCTGCGCCCATGATCTCGGTTAGGCACAAATGCAGGCTTCCTGGCCGCAACTGCTGTCTGGTGAAGGTTCCCTTTCGATCCTGATAAACTCTGTTGCTCTCTGGCTGCCGTAAGAACCTGTGAGAAAGTGGTCAAACTCAGGGAGACAATCTGCCTCTGGATGTCCACATCCAAACTGCGCAAGAACCTTCGCGCCCTGTGTGCCTCCTTGGCGACTAAGGGTCCAGCGAAACGGCTAAGTCTCGTCCACTCCGCTGCATGTACATCCACAGCTGCTCCATTTTGTTTCAGCCCAATAAATCTCTCCTCCATTTCCTCCCGTGCAGTCCGCGGGAAGAACTTTTCCAAGAAACTTTTAGAGAAATCCGCCCAACTGATTGGCTTGGACAAGCGGGTCTCCTCCACAAGCCACCACTCTCGTGCGTAATCCACTAGCTGAATGCGCACCACATCAACTCTCTTGTCTTCTGGGATCTGTGCCGCAATCAATAAATTCTCCGTGTCCACGAGCCACTGCTCGGCTGGCAACGGCTCCTCCAAGCCAGTGAAAGTAGTAGGACCCAACCGTCTGAAATCTGCCACGGTCCCTACTCGGTCGACTGGCTTCGCTACAGCGGTGTTTACAGACTGCTGCATAGCCTGCAAACCCTCCTGAAATGAATCTGCTTGCTGCTGGATCATCTCAGTTTGCCTCTTCTGATTTTCCAACATCCCGCGTATCACTCCTAACATGGCGGCTTCATCCACACGCCTCTGATACGTCTTGAAATTCTTATCTGCCATGGTCCTGAAATCAAAACAAACAACATTAGCATGATGATAGATTCAATATATAAATCAAGGCTAGAACTCCAAGATACTTAAATAGAGTACTGCATTGTAGCTATGCCGCGGTATCATAGCCGCAATTACTTAATTCCACCCAAGTCGCCTAAGTCCTAGAGATAACAAGAAATTAGGTTTTCGAATTGACAATGCAAAGTAAGTTCGCATGTCGACATGATCTGGAAGGATGATTCAAGGACGGTGAAACGGTCAAGGTGGCAGGACATGTTTCCTAATCACGGGTATTATGACTCGCGTATCGGGTGCAATACCCAACTACAAGGAATCAACCCAATTAACCTATGGCTCTGATACCAAAAAGAACCATGTCACGCCCCGCTTCCCAGAGTACGCAAGATTGGGCACGCGACATAGCCAACCATGCTACCTGTGGGTAGGAAGTATCCATCCACAGTCACATTACGGTTGTAAGGTTATCAAGAACAAGATAAAAGCTAATCTAATACATGTTCAAATCCATAATAACAAGAATCAAATAAACAATAAGTGCGGAAGCTAATGATCCAATACAATGAATAAACAGTACATCCCATAATGCGGGCTCACAACTGGAAATGAAAATAAATAAACTAAACTCTAAGGAACTCACAGTTCAGCCTGCTGGCTGAAGTACTCCTGCTCGGTCGTCGATAGTGGTAAGCAATCTGGGCCATGCAAAACCCAGACGTCAGCGCGTCATGACATCAAGTATATAGCATAAACATGGTAATAAGCAATGCAAGTATGAACATGAATAAAGCAGTAACAAGAAATAACAAGCAGGGTAATGTGCAATGGAGTCCAAACTGTCCTATCAGGTTTTCTACTCTATAGTCTTTGAAATCAATTGATGAATCGTCGATGTAACTCAATAGTATCCCGTGCGTGCCCGGGACCACGGTCATGACCCTCGGGGCTGGATCCGAGACGTGCCGCTAAGCAGTAAAAGTAGGTAGTAGGATGGACGAGTGATGTCAGCATCATCACTCCCGGACTGGCCAAGCCCGTAAGACTGATCAGAACAAGTATCGAACTGTTGAGTTACAAGTCGGTTTCACCTTTGATTTCCCCATACCCCCAAGCTATGTATGTCAGGTCAGGTATTCAGTAGTCAAGGACTAATGCCAACACGAAATCGAGTAGAAGTAGGTCTGTCTGGATTGACAGCAGGAATGGTCAGGTTTGTCGGCATTAGGCATGAGATCAGGTAACAGGTCAGGTTACTTTCAACAGGTAGAGTCGATATGTACAGGGTGTTGTGTCCGGTGTATCAGTACATGTGTCAGGTGTATCAAGATCGGTCAATATGTAATGCAATCAGGTATATGCTGATAACAGGTATAGTAACGAATAATGAACAACAACAGGAACAGTAACTAACAATATTATTCTATGTGAACACAGTGATGTTTGTATTTTCATATTAACCGGTTCACGCACCTTTGGGGTGCAAAAGCCACAAGGTGAAGCAATATTGATAACATACGTAATGGAGTTGTATGAATTTAAACTAAGCATAAAAATAGTTACAAGGATGATCTAGCAATTTAAGCAATGACGTGCCAAATTGGTTAATTAGTTAAAGTGTGGATTGATAGCATACCGATTAACTACAAGTAACCACTACAATGATTTAACGTTAAGGATGATTGTAAATGTCACCAAGTCGTATGATTATAACAGATAACATGATTATTAAGTTTGTAGCATGTTAAAGCAAGTATTCGGATACTTGCCTCGACGGTCTGCAAACTGGAACACGGATGCGATGTCGGCAAAAAACGCGATATGAAAGCACGGCCCACGGATCGAGTCCCAACAGGGATCAACGAGATCACACGGACCAGGGGACTTTGCTGGAGCGTCGGGTTCGCCAAGACGGCACGGTCGGATTCCGGCAACGACAAAGTAGCGAAGTTAGCAACAAAGATACGATACACGCAAAATACGACCAGCGAAGGGATTGTACCAAAAGGAAGCACAAGGAAAACTCACAGAGAAGAAACAGGGTGCAACCACGATGGCTCGACGGCACTGGAACGCCGGCGAGGCAGCGACGGCGAAGAACGGTGGCTGGAAAAATCCTGAGTTGCTGGAACGAGGGTGCTGCAGCGAGTGTGAGGGTGGTAGTCGACTCTGGTGGTCGAGGGGGAAGGGAGGTGGTCAGAGGTGACGTCGACGAGGTCGCCGGCGCGTTTCTCTGGCGAACAGCGGAGGTTAGGCGAGGGGTTAGGGCTCGTGTTGATGTTCCGGCGAGGGGAGGAGGGCAGCGACGACGAGGTCGGGACGAGGAGGGTGAGAGGGTGTCGCGGGAGTCGTCGGCGACAGGAGGGGGCGTCGACGGCGAGGTCTGTGAGGGGATGGAGGCGTCGGGGTGTCGGGTGCAGGCGCAGGAGAGAGAGGAGGAAGGAGGAGGAAGGCGCGGTGAGTCTCTTGGTGGCGAGGGCGGCGACGGCGGGGTCGCGGGGGATCGGCGGTGAGATCGCGGGAAGCTAGGGTTAGGGTTTGAAAGGTTTCTCGTGAAGGAGATAGGTTGGGGAAGGCGGCTGCGTGCATGGGTTTTTAAAGAGGAAGAGAGAGAAAGGGATTGGAGAGAGAGAGAGAGATTGAGAGAAATATTGTGGGAAGAGAGAGAGAGATGGGGAAAACGAGCGGGGCCCACGAGCTCAAATAGGAGCTCGTGATTGGCTGGAGGGAGATAGGGAATTATTTGAGAAAGATTGGGTAAAGATTTGTGAAGGATTTAACTGTTAGGAATTTATTTTCGTATAAAATTATAGTTTTAGATATTAAATTGAAACGGGCCCTTTTTGGCGCGAAATGAAACATTTCCAAATCGCGCCCGGATTGCGTCCAAATATTCCAAATTCAAATTATAGGATTTTAAGCGGGTTCCAAATTTTGAAAATAGGTGTTTAGTGATTAAAATGCATGCCCCCAAGTCGGATACTTGCACGCGCGCGTAGTCGCCCAAACTGGCCCGTTTAGCCAAACGGAACGGAATCTCGACACGCGGACGCTACCACGCGACTAGTGGCGACGAGTAGGCCAACATGGACATCTTAAATTTCATTTTAGGAGTTAAAATTTGTTATGTGCCAAAATGACTTAACCGGGTAAAATTTAGCAACAAACACCAGAAAATCAGGAAAATTGGAATGAGCAATATATAACCCTCAACTAGTAATATAAATAGTATTATTGGGCTCGGGTGTTACAGCTGAGGAGCCCATAATACCTTTTATTTAATAAATGAGATCTTTTCTATTTTCTTCGCAATGTTCCGTTGATCTTTATTAACTTAATAATAGACCCTGGGAGAGTTTACATTTCCCCAAAAGAAAAGTACATGCTAATAGATGACCCTATCATCGTGGCCCGAGCTTGCCGGAGGCTTGGTGTTCTCCGTGCTTGGCACCAGGTACGGGGCTTCCCGAGCGCCGGACTGGTCATCTGTGGAGACAAGCATGATCTGGCCGATGGTCAGCTCGGCGGGAGGAGGGCGCTGCTCCTGCTCGCGGTTAGCCTGCCGTTTATCCCTTAAGTAGGCGGCGAGATGCCCCGATCGGATGAGCTCCTCGATGTAGTCCCGGAGTTGCTTGCAATCCTCGGTGGCGTGGCCCAGCGTCCGGTGGAAGGTGCAGTAAGGGCCCCGGGTCCGCTTCGAGGCCTGACGTGGGATTGGAGGGAACTTGAAGAACCCCTCGCTTTGGGCCTCCTTTAGTAACACTGCGAGGGAGACGTTGAGCGAGGTGTACTTCTGGAATTTCGGGTGATAAGAGCTGTTGACGCTCCGGCCTCTCATCCCGAGACCTCTTCTTAGGGTTAGACCGTTCTGCTAGGGGGGGTTCGCGTTCATCTCGGACTCCATCTAAACCTCGCGCTCGGTCCACACCTTGACCTCGGCCATGGTCTTCGGCTGTGCCAACACAAAGGAGCGCAGCCACTCCTTGTGCCCCAGGCCAGATCTGAGCGCCGTGATGACGGTCTCGTCCCGGTGCTCGGGAACTTCGAGGAGGGCGTTGTAAAAGCGGGTGATGTAAGCCTTGAATGTCTTCTTGTCTCCGCTCTTAATTGCGAAGAGGTAGTCGACCGCGCGCTTCTGCCGACGGTTCCCAACGAAGTGGTCGAGAAACTGAGTAGCTAGCTCATCGGAGGTCGAGATTGAGCGAGGCTCGAGTCTTCGGAACCAGTCCCGACAAGAGCGGATGAGGGTGGTTGGGAAGGCCCTGTACTGGGCGGCATCAGAGTGGTCCTGGAAGCTCATCCCCGCGGTGAAAGCATCCAAATGGTCTTTGGGGTCGGTTTTCCCGTCGAACAGAGAGACCTTCGGGGGTTTGTTGCGTGAGGAGACATGGACAGCGAGTAGTTCTTCGGTAAACGGTTTGGTGAGCGAGTCGGCGGCGTACTCGGCCCCGTCGGCCGAGAGGAGACCTTCCCGTCGCATGCCGTCGATCTTCTTCTCGAGGGCGTCGAGTCGGCCGCGATACCCCGAGGACTCGGCGCCTCACGATCCCTGGTCTCTGCTGTGGGAGACCTGCGTCTGGGCACGGCCCCGGTTCCTTTCAATGAGGTTCCTCAAATCCCCGGGCCCGGTGGCTTTCGAGCCGTCGTGGCGAGCCCCTTCTGTGCGACCCCGTCGGGGGAGAGGGTGTCGGTCATGCCTGTTGGCAGGCGAGGTTACCGACATCTCCTCAGGGAGGCAAGGGTCGAGAGGAGGTTCGAGGCGAGGTGCTCCGGCGGTGGACCTTGGGGTGGAGCCGCGAGGCGTCCAACGGGCCTCAGGGAGTATCGGTCCGTGAGATCCGTAGTCAGAAGTCGCAGCCTGCCGATGGTCAGCCGCTCCGGATGCGGAGGAGCGGCGATCTGGGGCCCAGGCCCGACCGTTTGGGCACGGACGAGCGCCTTTACAAGGGACTGTAACCGATCTATTCGTCTGGCGAGGGCGTGGATGATGGTCGCCGGAGGGGGTTCATCCGTGCCTCCGGTGAGGGGAAGGCGGCGGCTGACACCCGAATCTTCAGGATGGTCGCTTGCCATGTGGATGGAGATCGGAAGGCCAACTTTGTTTTTGTGGAGTTTGCGTTTCCCATAGACGGCGCCAAAAGATGGAGGTTCTTTTCAGATCTCCTTCAGATGTTGTCTTCCGTCGATCTCCCGGTGGATTCTGGAGGGGATCCCCTGTTGTATGTGGGTCTCAATGGGTTTTGAGAAGATTTGGTGATTGGAGGAGTTTGACGCCAAGTACCTGCAAAGAAGTCCCGGGATAGTTTGATACCACCGAGGACCCTCCGACGAGCAAGTTAGTACTAGATCCGAGTAGCGTAACGGCTAAGTGGAGTAAAAAATGGTTTACTTGACCCTTCTGTGATAGGGGTTTATATAGTGGTGGAGGCACGCGGCAGCAGGCGCGAGAATCTCGCCGGCAGTTACGCTCCCGACGTCACGGCCGCGTAGAGAGCGGATCGCCTATGAATGGGGATCGTGAAGGCGTAGAACGTGGGATGTTGCTGGCGGAGAATCCGCGCATGGCGAGATTCGCGGAGCGGCGGTTACGCCTGTGAGCGGCGGAAGTGGTCGGAGGATCGAGGAAGACGGCCCCGGCAAAGGGGCTCGGGAACGAGCGAGAAGGCCGAGGAGACTTGGTCTTGTGGCAGCTCGGGGCGAGCTGAAGGGCCGAGGAGGCCAATCTGTGGGGAGCCCCGAGGAGGGCTTGCTCGTGTTGGCCGATAGGGTACAGGGGTGGCCTGGTCGGCCTTTGTGGACCATTTCTTCTGAGTTCTGAGGCGTGTCATTCGCCACGTGTCCTGATCTTAAGGGTCGTCAATATTGAGCATTATCACTCTCCTAATTAGATCATGAAAAGAAAGACATCTCTGATGCAGTGCAAAATCTCTTGTATAGTGCAAGAGATCGGGGCCTCCAATTTTAAAATTGATACGGAGATTTGGCCATCTAATCTGCAAGAAAAATTCATTAAAAAATTTATAAAAAATCAAATCTCAATTTATAACCGCAACTAATCACATACATCTCTCAATAACTAACTCCACAATATAACATGCATCACACGAGTAAAAATACTAGTATATATAATCATAGACCATGAACAAAAATCTACTCATAAATTGACTGCATATCTGATAAGATCATGACCGTGCATTTACATGATTCTCTATCTATCTACTGTTACAATTGCAACCCTCACCACTCATTCATTCAACCATAAAAAGTCCAAAAAAAATAATCACTATCCTAAATATTACATTAAATAATCCATTATTATCACAATTTTCCACTAAAATTTCCCAAAGTAACTTAACGGATATCTTTTAGGGTATTTTAATGGGGTAAAATACGAAATTTAAATTAAGGTTTTGTTGTTATCCTGAACAGATTAACAAAGTTAAATAAAGAAATAACAAATCCATCCTATAAATAACCCCCTCACCTCCCCCTTCCTCTTCATCCCAGGCCCCAGCACCCAAAAAGAGAAAACCTCAAGAATTCTCAATCACAATCTCAATGGCAAACACAATGCAACCCTTCTCCTTCCCCAACCCCAAGAAACGCTCGTGCCAAGACAACGAAGACGGCGGCGACGGATGGACGAAGGCCCTCGCGAAGAAGACCGCGGTTTCGGCCGACCCCGCCGAGTCGATGACGAACGCGCGGCACGAGTTCGGGGAGCACGGCGGGGTGAACATGTCGATCGAGGCGTCTGCGACGTTCACGGTGATGGAGCCGGAGACGATGCGGCGCATGTTCACCGGCGAGCTGGGGCCGGAGAGCGACTTCTTCGTTTACAGCCGCCACTTCAACCCTACCGTCCTCAACCTCGGCCGCCAGATGGCGGCCCTGGAAGGCACCGAGGCTGCCTATTGCACCGCTAGCGGTGAGGTTCCTATTTAATTTTATTTAATATTATTTTATTTTAAATTTGAAGAGAAAATTTTGAATTTGTTTTCATATTTTTTAAAGGGGATTTAGATAAGCATGGCTAGAAATTTTATTTATTTTGCATCCTGTGCTTATTTCCCCATCTTAAATCAGGATCCGGAGGAGTGGCTGCTATTATGGGAATAATAGCATCCATGCGGTTACATCTAACGGTTTAGATCCATCCAACATAGAAATGAACGGTCGAGATTTATGTGAAATATGGACTTTTGATATTGGTGTATCCTACGTGCAAAGCACGTACGATTTTGCAAGTAGATTTGTGACCAAAATGTCCTAAGCACCCACTTTTTTTCCTGTTAAATCATGGTGCCTCAAGGTTGCTATTTGTTAAAATAAAATCAGTGTAGCAGTTTGCTTATTATTATTTGTGTCGGCATGAATGGTAAGATTTTATTAAGGTAGCTCTGTTTGTAACAATCTGTCTCTAACAAACCGGTATTGTTAATTAATCCAGGCATGTCTGCAATCTCCTCGGTGCTCCTCCAGATTTGCGGGGCCGGGGGACACATTGTGGCCTCTCGGTGCCTATACGGTGGGACCCACGCCCTGTTGACGCATTTCCTGCCGCGGGCATGCGGGATATCCACAACGTTCGTGGACATCAACGACCTGGCGGCGGTGAGGGCGGCGGTCAGGGAAGGGGAGACGAGGGTTCTGTATGCGGAGACGATGTCCAACCCGACCCTGCAGGTGGCCGACGTGGCCGGGCTGAGCCGGATCGCCAAGGAGAAAGGGGTGATGCTGGTGGTGGACAACACGTTCACGCCGATGGTGGTGTCGCCGGCCAGGCAGGGGGCAGACGTGGTGCTACACAGCGTTTCCAAGTACATCAGCGGCTGCGCTGACGTCATCGCAGGTAATTAGCCACGGCCACGTTAAGAACCATCTTGCTCGTTACCTTAATTATTTTAATTAGTTTTCGGACTTTTTCAGACCTTGACTGCTGATTTGTAGGAAAGTGTAGAGTCTTATGTTAGTCATGTCAGATTAGATTAAGGAATTTGATTTGTACGGTCAATTTTAGCACATGTTAGATCAATAATTTTATTCCTATGTTTAGAATATAATACTTAACTAATCAAATAGTTTAATCCAGGCTTTCAACAGCAGTCCCAAAGCGTAATCACAAGTTTAAACGAACCTTTTCTTTTCAATACAGGTAGTAACAGTGCGGTTTAAACCCATTCAAACTCCTACCAGGTTTACCAGTAGAATGTAGCAGCAACCGTGAGGCCATTTTTTATATTTATTAATGTAACAATTATCATATATGCAACTTTTTTTATATTTATTAATGTAACAATTATTATATATGCAAACTCTAAGGATACAGGTCAGGTCATCAATCAATGGCCTACTTTGTTTAAATAGTGAATAGAGAAAAGGAAAGAACAATCACCAAAACTAACATCATATCAAAACTGTAGATTTTCTTCACATGAATCACACCTGCAAAAACCCAACAGTTAACTTGTCGTTCCACTTTGCTCTACTCACAGCAATCTTGTGATTGATTCAAATATTTTTTTCAGTTGTTTTCTACCTAGTTTAAGCATGCATTAATGAGGGGGGCAAAAAGAAATGAAATGGGGCCATTTTCCCTTTGCATTTTATCTTTGTATGCTCTGTTTTTAGAAAAGCAACCGAAGTTTCGGTGGGAGCACATGTCACACGCAATGTACTTGATTGGACACAAACCACAGCTTTAATTTTTTGTCCAAAAGCAGAAAAGGAAAGATAATCCCCATGTGAGAAAAATGCCATCTAGCCTCACATGCTGGAGAGAGAATCTTATTGATGGCGACATATGATTCCTTGGGATTAATCAATTTTATGCTCTTCTTTTTTTTCCTCTCATTTTATTTTATTAAGTACTACGTTCAAAATAAATTATTTGCAAAAATATGATCCTTGTCAAGATAAATTTGAATTGTTTGTTGATGTCGGATATGAGTCTGATGACCTGAACTATGCGGATTTGGATCCTATTTAAATATCAGGGAGGCCAATTCTTGAATATGGATGCAAAAAGACAAGATTGCGGAACATTTGGTGAGCCCAGATCCGACAGTTACTGGAAGGACAAATAACAAGCAGACGTTTTTTTTTTGATGGTGGGATTAATACCTGTCGGCTCATATGCAGCTTCCCCATTCAATTAAATAGACGCCTCATATTCAAGAATTGGTCAGGATCCGAATCCGTTGTATCTCAAACACTTTCTTACCTTGAGCCTATACTATGATAGTTTAACATATATGTTGTTTGAAAATGTTTCATCTGGTAATCAGAGTTATATATGCCTAGACTCCATTTTGATGGAAAGAGATTAATTGTACCTGCAGGAGCAATCTGTGGACCAGCAAGCCTAGTTAACTCGATGATGGACCTCCAGCACGGCGCCCTGATGCTCTTGGGCCCCACCATGAACGCAAAAGTGGCCTTCGAGATCGCCGAGCGCCTCCCCCACCTCTCCCTCCGCATGAAGGAGCACTGCCACCGTGCCCTTGTCTTCGCCACCCGCATGAAAAAGCTCGGCCTCAAAGTGATCTACCCAGGCCTCGATGACCACCCCGACCACAAACTGCTAAAGTCCATGGCCAACCCAGGGTACGGGTTTGGCGGCATGCTCTGCGTCGACATGGGAACTGAAGAGCGTGCCAACAGGCTCATGAACCACTTACAGAACTCGACGCAATTTGGGCTGATGGCCGTTTCGCTTGGATACTATGAGACGCTGATGTCGTGCTCGGGGAGCAGTACGAGCAGCGAGCTGAGCGCGGAGGATAAGGAGCGAGCGGGGATCTCGCCAGGGCTAGTGAGGATGTCGGTGGGGTACAGCGGGACGGTTGAGCAGCGGTGGGCCCAGTTCGAGAAGGCAGTTTCATGGATGCAGGATGCCAACCCTCACCATGGCAAGAACTGAATTATGGGGATAGTGTTTGTGTTGTGAATTGTGATGTTGATGATAATGGTTCCTGAGTTTGTCTATTTGGTCGTAAATCTTAGTAACAGTTCATGTTTCAGAATTGCAATTGCCAACCGGATTGATGAAGAAAAATATTTTATTATATCTCGAAAATTTTGCGTACCTTTTGGACAGCTTGGTGGGATCAGTGTTTCTTTTTCTTTCTCTTTCATGAACGGCACACTGTAGAATTGTTCAAGTGCTAGCTTACAGTAACTGCAGTGTCTAAATCTACTTGGGATTCGTCCACCAACATGAACCATCAGAAAAAGTCTCAACAGCGAAAAATTCCGTTGTAGTGGGGAAAAAAGACAAAATTCTCTGGTATATACAGCAAAGCACATCAACTGAAACAATGAAAGTTAAAACAAATCATATGATACTCTAAAGTCAACATGTAAGAACAGCAAGTTCTTTCAGAATATAATGGAACCTAAGCTGGGGCAAGGATACATGCATCTGTACTTGCAACTTACAAAGTAAATCTAATAGCACTGAACATATATGAAGTTTCAAAAGTTAAACGCAGAAACCGAGGTAAAATTGAACTGGCCTTCATGTTGTCGTGTTAGGAAAAGCTAAGGTTAGCACCAAAGTTCAAGTTTTACGATTAGGAAAACCCAAAGTGAGCACTGCATCATCCCTGTCAGGCAATTTCTAAACCGACGTATCAACATTGATAGGAAAGAGAAGCTTTCACATGAGAGTATGAGAATCTGTGGTCATAAGTTAAGGTGGCGGAACAGGAACTATCATATGAACGCCATTACAGTTGAAGGAACTTTACTCCTTAATGTACCTGCAATGCCATGAGAAGAATTATGTCCTCTAAAAAAAGAGGACAAAAAAAACTCAAGCCCTTCAGTGACGAGTTATAATACCCATCGTTAAGATGCAGTAGATGTGCTAATGTAGAAAGATCCCTTTCTTCTAGCCACTTCTTTGAGGTAGGAGATAGTTCTCTTTTATGTTTGATATAAAATTAGTAAGTAATGCACCTCTGAGAGAAATTTAGATAATGAGATTTGGGAACCAAGATAACAAAAAAAAAGGCACATATGGACACGTTAGATTTAATGTTCTTAGAATAATGTGAAAGAGGTTAAAATGATATAAACAAGACAATAAGTTTATAAATATAAGGCTAAAGTTCACTAAACCCCCAATTCGTTTGGCCGTATCCTAAAATAGCCCCAAAAAGTTTGATTGACGTAGAAGACCTCCATGGGTAACGGCGACTAGCTAACGGTGTTAAGTAGGCTAGGCATGTAAAATGACTATTTTCCCTTCTAAATAAACATAGTAAATCAAATTATTAATTAATATCTAAATTTTTGGTTAGGATGGTTTTTGGAGGGTGGTGGTGGTCGGAGGAGGCGACGAGGGCGGGATGGCGAGGAGGCGACGAGGGTGGTCGGCGAAGGTGGGCGAGGAGGTGGAAGTGTTGGGTCGGGGGTGGGGAGATGGAAGAAGAAGAAGAAGAAGGTGATGATGATGATGGAGGCGGCGGCGGAGGGGGACGGCAATGACGGAGGGGGGAGGTCAGGGAGGAGGGGGGGAGGGAGGAGGTGGGTTAGGGCAAAGATCAGGGTTAGAGGAGGGGGGAGAGAGGGAGGGGGCAGCGGTGGGGAGGAGGGAGGGAGGCGGCGGCGGCCCCGGATGTGGTGGTGCCATAGACAGCGCCGGCACCGCAGAGGTCTAGAGTTTAGGATTTTTTTACAAATTATTTAGGGTTAGGTGTAAAGGAGGAAGATGAAGGTAATTTGGAAAATTTTGTATGTTTTGCTGATGTGGAACTGACGTGGCGGTGATGTGGCACTAACGCTCATGACGTGTCATTGTTATCTTTGGGGTTTTTTGCGCCAATCAAACTTTTGGGGTTTTTTCTAGATACGGCCAAATGAGTTGGGGGTTTAGTGAACTTTAGCTTAAATATAAACAAGCATAAAACTTTCGTATGGAATCATATTAATTTCTACCAAGAAAAAATTATGGAGTGTAAAAATGTTTTTGAGAGTTCAGAAGCCTTCGTTTTTGGACAATTAAGATAGGAACCAGGTAATGACCAGGTAACTCTAATAAACTTGAAAGAATAATGAAATGGATGGGCAAAGCTGTTACCCCAGTGATGAGTCTGAAACTGGCATGCGATCAAGCAACAAAAGGAGGCTCCTTATCCAGCTTCCTGCCAATTCTCTCCAAGCATTGCCAAAGGCAATAATAAAATTTTACCTAATTCAGAAACAATCGCCACGACATTATGAGCAGTATAACAACTATAACCATCTATATTAAGATTTTTGATGTCTATACATTATCTTGATCAACAAATGGGGAGTCACATGAATAGGAAACTTGACCATGAAGCAAAATGTATCTCGCTATGATGTTGCAGTATTTCCAATGTAAGGCAGCAGACCCAATTATTTAGTTTGGAAGATATTTTGGATCATCTTAGAAGTGGAATTTTTCGCTGATGATTCAAGCTCAGTTATCTCATTGGAGCTAAGACGCCATCCAAGGGAACCCAAGTTCTCTTCGGCTTGTTCTACTGTCTTCACTCCTGGAATTGGAATTGTTCCTTTACATATACACCAGTCTATTGCTACCTGGAAAAAGTAACACAATGTTCATAAAATTATTCTATTTATTGGATAAGGGGTGTAAATTAGAGGGGGAATGCCAAACTCATGCTTGGCTTTTCACAACTGAAGATGTTTATCCCTGACCCACTTATAAGGTAAGAATACATAGCCTAGACTTGTAACTTGTAAGTGAAGCAGTGAACAAATTACAATTAAATCCCTTAACTGGACCAGCTAGTCATTTGAACATGTACAAAATTTGATCTTAATATTCATATCTATAAATATGATGCAAGAACTTTGGAAAACTTTTGTGCTTTCCGCTTTCTCATAAATAAAAAGAAAATTTTCCTTAATTTTATTTCCTCTTTCATGGAAACGAAAAGATGATGAGCTCTCTCTCTCTCTCTCTCTCTCTCACACACACACACACACACACAAGGTGACAACATCCAAGCCATTCCTTTCAATGTCTAAAGATATCTCCGAACTTTGTTCCCAAACCTCAATATTTAAATCACATAATATTATTAAAACCATACAATATCTACTACATATCCACGGGCATCACACGTGCAAAAAATACTACAATACTTAATTGGAGAGGAAATTACATGCCTGTGACATTGTTCTTCCTCTCCTAAGTACAATCCCTTTCAATGAACTTAGCAAAGGGTCCAATCCTGGAAGAAACAGGCGAAACAGCAAACCGCTGAAAGAGGATAAAAAGAGGACTCAAACAAATTACTCGTCTTCTCTTTTCAACGTCTTCCTTTTCTAACGAAAATTCAAAAAAAATTTACCATGGTCCGTGTGGGAGCTTCGAAGCTGTGTATTTTCCTGTGAGCATTCCTAAACCAAGAGGACTATATGAAATTATCTGTACGCCTAAAGAATCACATACTTCTTTAAGTTCTCTTTGATTATCACTCATGCTCAGCAAAGAAAATTGAACCTACAATGGATTTATAAGATCTTAATTGAATTGGCAAGCACTCAAACAATTTTTCCATTGCGAGAGAGAATATTCTTCAACAAATGCAGAGGACAGATTGAAGACCTGGGCTGAGCTTAATGGAACTCCTCGAGATTTAAGGTAATCATGAATTTTAATGAGTTGCTTAGGCCCATAGTTACTCACTCCAACAGCTTGAACTAAACCATAACAATTACAAACAGTGTGAGCACCAACATTCTATATGAATGTAAATATAATGTAAGAATGTAAAAATGTGTTCTGATGCATTCTAGCTTGCCAGAAAAACAGGTTGGATATCATTTATAAGCGAATAATTTCACATTTGTCATAACTCTATACAAATACAGCCACATAACCGGTTAGCATTTCACCATAACTCTATATTAAGCTCTTGACCATATTTATATACTCAATGTACATCACTTTTTCGGCAATACTTCATTAAACATGTTTGCACTGCTTCGTATGGTACCAAACAAGAAAAATAAATCATAAAATGGTGGAATACTTTTGGCAAATTTAAGTCACACAAGATAAATTCTAGTTATATCAAAACAATGTCCTCACATGCTATAACAAATACAGCTGGTTGATATCTGTAATTCTGAATCGATATCCCAGTTAAATACATATGGATATTGTTACACTAGTATTATCATGCTGCATCATGGCTGCCATTTGTTGCCCATGTTGCTGGGTTACACAGAGTTAACAACTAAGCTCAGAAGTGAATGGGAGATGACATCATCTTTACTCTTATAATGCAGGTGTAGACCGTAGACCATGCCATCAATTAATGGCCTCTCTTTTTCACTAACAGAATTAAGGAAATGAGAAAAATCTTCCAATCTATTCTTAATTTCAAGATGTTCATATCATCATCCCATATAAATAGTTTACATTCAAATTTCAACCACCACCACCCCCCCCCCCCCACACACAACAAAACACAAACACAGTCACACACTAATATCTAGGTCATCTCTTCCTATTTCTAAAGATGCCTCTAGAATTTTACTCGAAAATTACAATATTCAAATCACATAGGATTGATTTTAACCATACAATAATAATATCCATTCACGTGCATCACACTTGCAAAAAATAAGCAAGAATGGACCAAACCAAGGCTAGTATTGTTAAAATTGGACGAAGATCCAGAAGAAAGATTAATTTGAAATCTAAATAATGTCAGAAGTAGAAGAAATTCTTCTAAAAAATAAATTAAGACGTGAGGTTAAACACGTGAAGTGTGAACTGTCTAATTCATTAGATATCTCTAGTACTTCAAGAGAATAAATGGACATCAACTGTCAAAATTAGTTGTTCTGAAGAAATTATCAAACATACAGTTGATGATATGGTTGTAATCTATACTAGTATGCAAACCTTCTCATACATTGCGACCAATCCATCCCAAAGAGTCAACTCCTGTAGTGGTGCATAATTTGCAGTTGACCAATCTAACTGCCCAATTCCAATCTGCTCAATTTCCATCCTCTCCAACGAAGACCTGTTGGACAAAAGCCGATCATTGCAAAAATTCAAACTACATAAAAACCAGCTGATCAAGAGACAACGTGCGGCATGACTTGTACATTCTAGGAAAACTGTAAGTTTTTATGTTGTTCTCTCTGTGCAATCAGAAAGAATACTTGCAGGCTTTCACAAACTGGCCAGATGTCAGGCGCCATGGGTATGCAGCAAACTTCGTTGCTATGACAATGTTGTCACGAGCTTTATAGGGTCCTGAAACATAAATAAGTTGACAATGAAACTAAAGACCACCATATAGAGATTTCTAACAAGATTATGAAAGGAAAATAAATTTTAGTATGGCGATTTTTAATACACCTACAAATGCAAGTAAAGTTGGTAGGGCAGAAATGTGATAAGGAGGTCACAACTCACAAGTTTAACGTCACAAGCTACGCATACAACCAACAAAACTAGAAAAGAGAGAATACAAGCCCTATTAATTTAGGACAGGGGGTGGTTTCCACATGGATTAAAAAAACCTATACTGCAATTTCTTTATATACTAGAATAAGGGAGAATATAACTGAATAGATACAGAACGGGGAATTATAAGACATAAACCTATAAATTTATATTCTAAGATTAACCTGTTATCATTAGAGAGATAAGGCTATATTCATGCAAAATTTCTACATGGCAATGAAGCAAAAGAAGAGTGGATACGCAAACAGAAATGCCAAATTAGCTAAATTTATGGTGCACGGTCTAGTTAGTTTGCTTACCTTCATATTCACGAATGAATTTCCCAAGCAGCTTTTCACTTTGCCCAGTTAATCTCCCGGTTCCATAAGAATCAGCAGTATCGAAAAGGTTAATCCCATTCTTTACCGCCAAATTAAATGTCTCCTGTAGACCACCATCCATTTCTTCCTGATATGCCCAGAGCAGTTTGTTTTCCCAAGCCCATGTTCCAAATCCCATGGGAGAAACAGATAGCGGACCAACTTGAACCTAGAATTCCACAAACACAACATCTCTTTATCAAAACTAACAGAAGCATCACTTGACATGGTTGGAACTGAATTTTTTTTTCAAGTAAGGAGCAATCCTCGAAACAACTACTTCTAGTAGCCTAAATATTTCAATCGTTAGATGTAAGCTTAATATAATTATACATCGAAATTGAAAAGTCTTTTGTGCTTCTATTAGCTAACAGTTGCTTAGGTCACTGGACTTTTCGACGAGCGCTTTGAAGAGGAGGATGTCTACATCTCCATAATTTACCGGAGTTTTTTGAAGAATTTTGTGGACAAATGGTTTAAATCGCTTTATAGTTAATTTTTGTTGTCCGTAGAGAGGTGGTTTTCTTGAGCTTGTTTTTTACTTCTTATTTTCCTTGTTTACTTGTTATTGTAACTTTCCTCTTTTCATATTTTTAATGAAATGTTTTTTTGGCTAGGGTTTTATTGACCTTGTCCTTTCTCTCAAAAAAAAAAAGGATATTCAAGCAGTCAATCTTGAATTTCGAAGACTGAGAGTTGATATCTGGGTGGGAAAAAGTACCTAAAAAATTAGTAATCAATTCCTTCGTTATTGCAATTGTGCCTTTGCATGCGTACTTAATAAATGTAAATCCTCTAAAGTAAAGATTCACGAGGAAAGGCCACTTGCTTTGATTGCTTGGAAGTACAAGACAGCTCAATCAGTTGCCGAGTTCGTCTCTTGATGAATTTGTTCGTTCCTTCACTAAATTAGTAAAACACAACGCTTACATCCTAATGCATTGCATATTCTTAAACACAAAGGCTTGCCCAGCTCAGATGTTATGTCATCTCATGTTCAACTGCAACCTAAACTTTCAAAGCTGTGATTTTCCGTTACAAGGTTCTACAAATTAATTGAAGACATCAATCTAAGTCCATCTGTGTAAACCCTAATTTTTCAAAATTCCCAAATACTTGTGGACCGCTTCCAAGCCGCAGCATCAATCATCGTTTCATCAATTGCTACAAAAAGCATAGAGAAAAAGAAAAGAGGTACCTTTTCCCATGGCCAGAAAAGAGGAGGCTTAAGTTTGAGAGGGAAGCCGAGAGATTTGCCATTGCCATCAGAAGATGATGAAAACTTTGGCTTCGCCTTCGGCGATGAATCGCTCGAGGCTTTGAAGTTGTTGCAGAGATGGACTGTGACAAATGCTGTAGCTGCTACCGCCATTGCTCGAATCTTTTGGAGAGGCGATGAGATTTGAGATGATAATGATGATGATGAGGGGAACAGAGTTGAGGATGGCAACGCCTAGGATCGGTTTGGGTTTGGTTAAAGCCATAACCGATTGAGTCCAATAAGTCCCAGAGATGGATAATAGAAAACAGCCCCTAAAGCGTTTTTTATGCCGTAGTATTTGGCTGCATATCATTGCATATAGAACAAATACATGTTTTTATAAAGAGAAATTTTACCAAAAACACCATGTACCGTAGCATATGTTTCCAAAATCATCCTAGTGCGTTTTTCGTGCACAGAAACCCCCTAACGTTACCCTCTGTTAAACCTGACCCCTCATGACCCCCTGTTGTTAGATTTCTTATTAGACCAAATTAACCTTCATATTCACTAAATTAAAAGTTCAGAACCCCAAACTAAACACAAACCGTTTCTTTGTCGGGTTCTCTCTCCTCCATTTTCTGAATTTTTTGGGTCATGAGAGTTTCATCAAAGAACGAGTTTGTTCTCTTGCAATGATTAAAGTACGCCAAACCCCTCCGTCGTGCTCTTCTCGATCTACTGCCTCCCTAACCCTAACACCACGCTCGATCTCTTCAAGACACTCTCCGACGAGCTCTATACGGCGCTCTCCCCTGCCGCCTACCGCCACGTTATCGCACTACTGCTTCGGTCTTGCCGCAGTGTGGACGTCTTCAAACCGTGCGACGAAATGATCGAGAGAAGAATGAACCTTGACTCTAATTCGAACTCAATCGATGCATCATTTATTGATTTCTAGTGTCAAAGCCAGCGATGTGAATAGTTGGATGGAATTGTTCATTAGAGCAAGAGAGTTGAAGAATTGTTATGGATGGAGATAGTGGTTGTTCCCGCCAAAAATTTCTGCGCAAAGAGCCTAAGGTATCAAATGGCAGCGAGACGCTTAAGGAAATACGAACCAGTATCTTTCGGCATATATTTTGATAAACTCCCGAAAGAGTAACTATTAAATTCTGATGGTATCGAAAGCATCTCAAAAAATCCTTCGATTTGATATATTATGGGCTTCATAATTCATCCGGGATCAAAAGTTATGAGCAAATATGCTGTGCACTGTTCCCTGATTAAAAATCAGGAATTATCTCAATGAAGTATCACGTGCTCACACGTGATCAATGGTCACGTGTTGACACGTGATAGTTAAAACAGAAATAAAAACAAATTGCTGAAGAAGGACCCAATTGGGGGTCACGTGCTCACACGTGACCAATGGTCACGTGTTGACACGTGATAGTTAAAACAGAAATAAAAACAAATGGCTGAAAGAAATACCTCAATGAGGTATCACATGCTCACACGTGACCAATGGTCACGTGTTGACACGTGCTGGTTAAAACTGAAACGTAAATAAACGCTGAGAAAATGACTCAATTGGGGGTCACGTGCTTGCACGTGACCAAGAGTCACGTGTCAGTACGTGACTGGCTTCGAAAGCCTTACAGTTTAATAGAATTAAATTCTAAAAACTTCTAAATCTTTCCAAATGGAAAAGAATTATGGGGACCGTTGGATTAAAGATCCAAGGATGATTAAAAATCACCAATTTATGGAAAGATTTTATACAAGGAAAGATTTGCCTAAAATTCACCAAGAATAACAGATAAAAGATCTTTTGGATTAAAAATCCAATGGTGAATAAAATTCACTGAATGATCTGAAGGCTCATATTAATTATGAAAACAAACAAAATCATATTAATTATCTAAAGGCTTATATTCATTAAACAAATTGATTCTTTTCCTTCTCTTATAAATGGGAACCAAGAAGAGAAGAGGGAGAGAGAATTTTAGGATCTTGAAATTTTCTAAAGGAAAATAGAAGAGAGAAAAGAAAGGAGAATTTAATTCTCAAGAAAGAAAACCCTAGGTGAGAAAAGAAAGGGAATCAAAACTTCAAACAGAGAATTTAATTCTCAAAATCTAAAAGTTTAACTCTTCTGCACAAAAGAACTTAGTTATTCAAACAGAGAACTTAATTCTCAAAATCTCGATGATGCGTATGTTACACTTACACAGATTTGCCGGCTCACACACTTCATCATCGATAATTGCCATGTCACTACACAGTAGGATTGCTGCATCATGATATGACTCTTCGCATAACATACTTGTGTATATATATCTTTGTGCATTCATGCCTACATACATACTTATTGCACATACATAGACGATGTTGCATTTGACTTTGGAGAAATTGGGAACCGCATGATATATTCAAAAACTGGAATCATTTTAAAAGAGCGGTTTTCTCTTAATATGTCATATTACCGTTCCATATTGCATTTCTATCATATGCCGCATACATCATGCTTTATGATTTTTACGCATTAAGTTATGTTGATTTCATTAGATTTCTGGATTTGAGAACCGTGGTTATTTCAAAAGAAAGTATGTACTGTTTTAAAAACCCGGTTTCTCTTGATATGATATTTTAGTGCGTCCACCATGCGTTTTCTTGGTTCTAAGACGTGTGCTTGAAACCCGATTCGAGGAGTTGGATGATCCGTTTGCGGGTTTATAGTGGACCCGGTATGGTTTCCCGGGGCGAGAAATGTTTTTCGTGGAGCAGACGATGAGCCTGGCAGGGTGGCGAGTACCTACCGGTGATTGTATTTGGGCTCGGCGGATATCCGGAGGATACCGACCGGAGTCGAGAGATGATATGGGCCGATCCGGACTGACGGAGCCCGTGGGCCGATCCGGAATGACGGAGCCCGATATATGAGGATTTACGTGTCGATGCTGGACACGGGTTTCATGATGTTTTCTGGTGTCGATGTTAGATACCCAGGTTCCATGATTTTGATGTGTCGCGAGGGACACCGTTGATTATATTCTCATACTTTTATGCACACTCTTTATGATATTTACGTGCATCTATACATTGATTATATGGTTGGACGAGATCCACATGCATACATATCTTGATTATACTGTCGGATGTTATCCACATACTTATAGACATTGACTACCTTGTTGGCACATGTACAGACCCGATCACCCTAAATATCATAGTATTACCTTTATGATATAGTTGACCTAGGAGTCGTTATTTATTCGATTTCTATCTGTTGATATTTTTCTACTCGCGAGTTGGCAACTCACCCCCGTTGTGCTACAGTTCTTGCAGGTTGACCGTTTGGATCAGTAGCGGCTTCGCTAGCACACAGTCGCATTCGGGTGTTTTGTATTGGTAGGTGGGACAGTTGTATCGTACCCACTCTTGTATATTATTTTCATTATTATATCTAGAATCTCCATCGACCAGACATGTATTTATTTCAGACTTAGAAAGTAGAGTTGTTTTTCTTTCGACCTTAGAGTCACGCGTTATATTATTATGGATTTCATGCTGTTTTGAGTTTTCTTTTCAGTTTTGATCCTCGCCCTTCGGCGTTGTATATTATTTTGCTTGCGTGGTTGTGACCGTCGATTGACGAAGAGCTAGCTCCCGCTTGGGGATGCCTTTTATCATTATTCATATATTATTCTTGTTGTACCCCGTTTGGGGCCAGTATGTACAAAGGAAACTCTGCTGAAATTTTCAGAAAAGACTTGAGGATTTAAAAATACGTATTCGGCTTACTTATTTAAAAACCTTGTTTTTTTTTAAAATATGTTTTCTTCACTTCGTTAAAACTAGTTTTCCTTCATTTATGATTTAAAAGGGTTTTAGATTTCTGGGCTTTTGGCTTACTTGAATTAGATGAGGTCCTATAGACTTCACATGATTCAAGAGTCAGCCACGTGCTATTTGTCACGCCCCTCTTCCCAGTGTACGGAGAAGGGGACGCGACGAGGTCCGTCTCGTATTTACTCAGAAGCAAATACGCTAAGCGTAACTAAGCAATATAAAAGAAAATACACAAGAGGCAGGGTATAATAAAAACAACAACTTTTATTTATTAACATTCTTTTGTACAATGCATGAAAAGGAAATACAACTGAAATAAAAATGATGCCTAAATAATGGCATGACAGGAAATGAAAAGTATTGAATGGAAAATGTACAATGAAACTAGAGCTATGGTTCTTCAGCAAGCTGATCCAAGTCTTCTGCAGATGGCTCGATCTCTATGGGGTCTAAACCACCTGACGACATTCAAAGAAGAAAGAAATAGAATGTCGTCAGCGAACAGATCGCTCGGTAAGTTCCAAAAATAAGGGAGAAGTAGAAAAGAAGAAAGAGAGAGAGAGAGTAGCTTTTAATGTTGTATTATATTGTTATATTGTTGTATTTAGTGTTAACGCTGTTGTTTGTAACTTGGTACAGAAAGATACCCGTGTATACGAGAGGGGTCTCAGTATGCTAGAGACCAGGGCAAATGGAAGTACAAGGCTCCGTTATACAACCCGGAACAACGGCAAATGGATTCATGTTAGGTGTCTTAATCTTACCGTCTCGTGCCACCTTTAACACCTTTCATACCAATCTACTCCTTAAACCCCGTAGTGTTTTATTTGTATTGTTTTGTATTGTAAATTGTATTGAATGTATAATTGAAAGACTGACCGAAACCATGATATCAGTAAACGGATGTAACCGTAGAATCATGTAAATGGAATAAATGGAGAACCATGTAAATGGAATGTATATCCATGGTTCGGTTCAGTCAAGTTGTATAGATTGATAATTGAATTCATGGATTCATGTTGAGTTGTAATATTAAAGATTGTAGATTGTACTTGAATCATATTCAAGTCAAATAATCAGACTACAATTAGAAATATAAGTCGAAATCTTGATTATTTCTTAAACCTAGAATTGCTAGGGTCCTCAGGGTAATTTATAAAATTGAGGGGGTTTTATGTAAAATATACTTTTATATACTTTTCAAAATATTCCCCAAGCATTTATTATTCGTCTTTAGAGTTGTAATGAGTGTGGATTTTATATTGTGATATTTCTAGTGAAAATATCCTAGTTTCATAAATAAAGGTATTTATCTGTAATATTGATTTATTTGAAATTCATGGTATTTTAGTGTAAATTTATTCTTGTGATTTTTAGAAAAGGTGGAATATTTATCTCATAACAAAATAGGTATTTTAATGATAAATATACATATATTTATAATAAAAATAATTTTAATATATATATTTTATATTCTTAATGATAAATATACATATATTTATAATAAAAATAATTTTAATATATATATTTTATATTCTAAAAATCTCATTTTCTTAAGATATCGTATTTTAAATCTTTCGAGACCGAATGCTTCTTGCGGAGATCTGAATCCCGCACTACTAAGCCCGAGGATGTGCGATAATCCGCACCATCCTGAACGGGTTCCCCAAGGTGGGTTGTAGCGGCGCTTTGTAAAGATTGTAAAATACTAAATCCTTTAGAAAACGGTTTTATAAAGTAAAAGGTATTTATTTGTAAAAATGTCAATTTTCCGTATTTTAGATTCTAGGGTTTCCTAAGTCAACTAGCCTATTTCTAAATGGTCTAAACGACAAGTTGTTAGATACCTCAAATCGCCTTTTCACCGCCAATTATGGCCAGATAAGTACAAATGAGGAAAGGAGGGATCCGCTCACGAATCACCGTGAGACGAGCCTTTTAAAGTTATCTTTCTCACTTGCCTAGCCTAGACACCATAAAGTCAGGTTTAGATAAACGACCGATGTGCACAACTTATCGTATTTTCCTAATAAGAGGTATTTATTTAAAAGTGTATCAACTCTAAATTTTTTATGATACTTTTATTAAGTATATGGTATTTAAATGAAAGTATTGTTTTATCGTATTCTAAGTTTTGATGATATCGTTTAGGGTTGTATTTGCGTGTGTGGGGAGGTAGGTCATTACCTCATACTCTGCTTTAAATGTAAAGCAAGGTTAAGGGGGTTAAATGTGAAATCGAAATATTGTGGTATTTAAGTGAAAATACGATAAATTGAAAAGGCTATCATTTTATGTGATGAAACTTGTTCAAATTATTTGTTAAATATTCAATAGTCAACATAAAGATGTTTAAGCATGAATGTATTGGTGAGAAGTGAAATTTTATAGAAAACCGAATCGGAAATCGGATTTGTTCTGATTCCGTCGGGTTTTGTAATTTCGTATTTTAGAGAATAAGAAAAAGAGATAGAATGGGACTTACGGGTTTCGATTAAACAAGAGACTGAGGGGGGACTAAAGGGGGTTGCCGATACGTTGCTTCGTCACCGGTTGTTCCTAAAAACGTCGCCGGAATTTCCGCCGGAATTTCGTCGGAGCTTCGCCACGAACTTGTTTTCAAAGTACACAACTCTTGGAAAATTTTGAGAGAGTGAGTTTAGGATTTTGGGATGAGAGGGTAGAGGATAGGGGGTGTATTTATAGGGTAGGTTAGGAGTAGAGTAGCTGAAGGGTTTTAATTAAAAAAATGTAAAAATATATGAAAATGTATTAAAAACTGTAGTAAATGAGGCTTTCTGGCTTCTCTGAAATCGATCTGTAAAAATAAAGTATGCAGGGGTGTACAGAAGACCAAGGGTCACACTTTTGGTGTTGGGGACTCGGCGGCGCCGGCCCGAGTCAGGGGTCATGGAGGTGGGGGGTCGTCGGGTGAAGTCTCTGGTATATTTACTTTTTCAGGTGTAGTTCAAGTTTTGGGAGTTATGGTGTTTGGACTGTTGGGCTTCCAAAGAATTTAAAACAAAATAATATTAAAAATAATGTGGGGCAGGGGATTTGAACTCTGGTGGCTTGGTTCAGCAGTGCAAGATATTACCAATGAGCTACAAGCTCCTACTTGTAATTAAATTGCTAATTAATTACTTAAATCTTGTGCTCAGACAATAAATACCCCTTTAAGATTTTGAAGAAAAAAATTAAAATTTGTATAGGAAAAAGTGTATAAGAAAATTAGGGTTGTTACACTATTTCGGGTCGTGACAGCTTCACTCTAGAATTGGAAGGTTATTCGCCGCACTCGTAGGGGGTATAGGATGACCCATGGAAGGGCGCTCAAGTTATCGGATCCCGTGAAGTGCTAGGTGGCCCATTCACTTTATTGATTGTGGTTGCCTCACTTCTGCGATTGACGGGTAACTTGCCGCGCTCGTAAAGGTCCAGATTTTCATTGCACGGGCTATCCACACGACCGGGAAAGTCGAGTTTTATTTGCGGCTCAAATGAAACCCGAGGCTCCAAGATTATCCACCATTCTGTGTTGCTTGTTGCCGATCTGTGATGTTGCTTATATCATGCCTGGGACGAATGTTATATATATATATTTATATATACTAGTAGATATTGTATATGTTTTGCACCCGCGCTAGTCTAGCCCCTGCTCTGCCGTTAGTTAAGTAACCTAACGGTGCATGACAGGGCCCCATGATGAATGCGGATGGCATATACGTACATTGTATTTTCGTTCTTTTTTGGTGTGATAGGTTAATTGATGGGACCACATTAATTTTGATTAATGCAAAAAAAAGAAACCTAAAATATGTTGTTGGAACAAATTTCGAAAAACTATAGTCATATTCTTTCGCTTTGCATAGTGGTATTCGGTCATGAATATCCAACGCCTCATTCTAGGAGGCAAGAGCCTAGATTCCTTCGCAGGGAGTGATCTCTTGAGCAAAAGTTTATACTGTAGATTACTCGGTTTTTTCAAAACCAGAAGTTTTCAAAAGCGGAGCCTAAACCACTCCTTTTCGAAACTACCCAGTTCTTTCAATGATATCAAGTTCATTACGTTAAAGGGTTTTTTGCAAAAAAAACCAGCCGTAGCCCTCCGTCATTTCAGATAAGTAGCAGTTAGTATTCGTGCTATGTACGTTGTTCTCTATCAAGGCATAGTGAACGGTAGTTAAATATTACTCATCTGTTATATTTTGATGCGATTAATTAGGACAGTCGCATAGCCACGTTGGTCTCTATCAAAGGCTAATGCGGGTGGTTCTAAGTTAATCCAGGACAATGATGGGTTGAACTTGACCTGCGACTTATGGTACATTGGTCTTTATCAAGACCATTTGGCGCTTGGGGCAAAAACAACATCGGGTGTTTCAAATATACAGGAAACTTTCTAGTGTTGCATACCTTCTGAAGTGTGGTAACTAAAGTGGCTTCCATCTAGGTTATCACACGATGATAATTGGATCCCGATCCCACAGATGAGTAGGATTACTCTTGGGAGATATTTTTCACTTCACAATTAGCTAACCTATCAGGTGTCTAGAATAGTGTTAAAGGGGCTACGTCTCTGAGGAAACGAGATTTATTTTAATTAGGTCCGTGCGAGAGCACGGGGAACCTCCCTCGGAGTACCAACACTCACCTGGCTGAACGGTTGGTGAAGTTGTGAGGTGCGAATGATCCCAACTAGTTTTTCTTTTAAAGGTTTGAAGGAAAATTCGAGAAAACAGTGGGAGCCATCCTGATTAGATAAACTAATAACCAATCTAATCTTGCAAGAGCGCACGCTGAATGTTTCTTTTCTCTCTCTCCAGGTAGCAACCATTTCACGCCCTAATCAAGATAATAAAATGATTAACTTGACCGAACCGGCTTGTTACACTGGGCTGGGGAACGTCGGTTCGGCTCTAACTTATGACAACAGTCATGAGAGTGAGCAAAGAAAAGAGTATTGCATGAATTCTTTGATGACCCAAACGAAGAAGAAGCATACTATTGCATCTCCTTCAGGTGTTCTTGTTATTGAGAACTGTTTTTCGGTCAATCGTACCTCCTGAGTACTAGATACCGGATCAGAATCTCATATCTATAATTTATTGCAGAGACCGAGAAAAAGTAGCATGGCTGGACCTGGTGATATTTCCCTCAGAGTAGGGAACAGCGCACAAGTTAATGCTGTTGCCGTCGGTGAATATCACCTACCATTGCCAAATGGTAATACTATGATTTTGAACAATTGCTACTATGTACCTTTCATGGTTTGCAACATCATATCAGTTTCTTTACTTGATAAAGATGGATATAACTTTGTTCTTGATAGAAATATCATGAATATTTACCTTGATAAGGTATTGCTTGCAGAAGGTACACCGTGTAATGGTATTTATGTTCTAAATCAAAACACAATTTTCAATATACAAAACACACGCAAGAGGAAAAATTCAGAAGTGAATGAATCTTACTTGTGGCATTGTAGACTTGGTCATATCGGAGAGAAAAGACTAAGTAAGTTGCATGAAGAGAGATATTTAAATACGTTCGAATTTTTATCTTATAAAACTTGTCAGTTTTGTCTCAAGGGAAAAATGACCAAAATCTCCGTTCACCGGACACGGAAAAATAGCAACAGAGCTCTTGGGACTCATACACAATGATGTATGTGGTCCGATGTCTATACATGCAAGGGGTGGATTCTCGTACTTCATTACATTCACTGATGATCTCTCAAGGTTCAGACATGTGTATCTTTTGAAACACAAATCTGAAACTTTTGAGAAATTCAAAAAATATAAGAACGAAGTAGAGAATCAGACTGGCAAAATTATCAAAATCCTCCGATCTAATAGAGGAGGAGAGTACTTAAGTACGGAATTCCGGGACTTTCTAAAAGAGAATGGTATCTGTTTCCCCCAATCAGAGCAAAGCTCTGTTTGAATTTCGAAAATTCAAAAATTGAAGCAACGTTTAAAATCCCTTGCGCTGCACGCAACGCGCCACGTGTCAAAACCTGATACGTCAGCGCAGCGTCCAAGGCAGCGCGCCCAATCAGAGCAAGGCTCTATTTAAAACAAAATTAAAGGAAGCAACGCTTCAGTTGCGCAAGCACTGCGCTGCGCGACACGTCTCAGCGCAGATGCGCAAGCGCAATTGCGCAAGCGCTGCGCTGCCCTGCGCGACACGTGTCAGCGCAGTTGCGCTGCGCTCTGCGCTGCGCGACACGTGTCAAGCGCTGGTGCATATGCGCCAAACAGAATTAAAATTCCACTAAGCTCTTTCTGTTCTTATTAAAACAACAAAATTGTCTTCTGTAAAACAGAAGCCCTTGGATCAAAAATCCAACGGTGGGGAAAATTCCCCAAATCACTCAGAGAATGATCTTTTCAACAAATTTAACAAATTAATGGGCACTATATAAAGGCCCCTAGACCCCAATTCAATGAAAATCAAGATCAGAAACAACAACACAGAGAATAGAGAGAGCTCTGAAAAATTGTGAAAAGAACTCAAGAGAAGAAAAAAAAGGTAAAAACCTTTATGAAAAAAAGGTAAAAACCTTTATAAAAAAAAGAAGAATTTCTTCTGAATAGATCATTGATCTAAGAACAAGATCAATGATCTCCAATAAATAAATAAATAAAAATAATAAAAATAATAATAGTGCCTTGCACTTTTTTATGAACCATTGGTTCTGGAATCTTAAAAATTCCTTTCTTGAATCCAAAATTAGATCAAGTTATTGAACAGTGCCCTACACTTGCAAAATCTGCACTGTTGCGCTCCTGGGTTGGCGCAAGCCACCAAAGAGCGCCGCGTGTCAGCTCCAAGGCCACTTGCACTGTGCGCTTTTAAGATAGAGTATTGCTCTCTGAAGTTGGCGCAACTCACCAGAGCGCGCTACGTGTCAGCAGCGCAACAGCGCAGCGCACTGGCGCAGCGCACTGCGCTGTTGCGCTTGCGCTCATCCGAGCATGACACGCGTCACCTCCATATGCGCTTGCGCTCCATAATTGGCGCAAAAGCGCCTGGCAGGCCACATGGCCACTGTCAGTTTGATTAATGCACTGCATTATTTACAGAAGGGCCAAGCCTAATTAAAAAGGGCGTAACAGGCCTAATAAAATGCAATGCATTATTTTAAAAAGGTCAGAACCCAAACAGAAACAGATGCTGAGCATCATTTAAAAAGGACAGAGCCCAAATCAAAAAGGCTTAGCAGGCCAAAAGAAAATACAGTGCATTATTAAACAGGGGCAAAGCCCTAGCATAGGCCTAATAGGCCAAAGATAAAAACGTTGAATATTTTCAACTGGACTTAGCCCAATCATGGCCGTAAGTCCTCAAATTAAATTGACTGAACACGACTGCTCTCTTAAATCAATTTACACCCGGTTCGAGGTTACATCTCCGAACTCCTCTGATATTTGTCGTTGTAATCCTTCAACGTCGTCAGAGAGGTGACGGGTCCCGACAACCACACATCGATACGGACTGTGGGGTCCTTAAACTCATGGACTTATGCGTCCTTAAACCAACAATATGGACTAATACGTCCTTAAACTCACGGACTAATGCGTTCTTAAACTCACGGACTAATGCGTCCTTAAACCAGTATTCGTCCCTAAACTGGCAATGGACCACTATGTCCCTAAACTAGAACAGTAGAGCCCAAATGCTCTTTTGTCGGATCTAAATGATCCTGTTAAGTTGATCTTAGTCTCAAATTAGGCTAACGTATCTTTAACAAACGTTTAAGTTGATCTTAGCCTCAAATATGGCTAATGCATCTTTAAACCAAAACTTTCAAAACAGACTTTAGTCCCAAATTGGATTATAGATCTCTCAACCAACATTGGTTCAAGGGTACATCTCTGAACTCCTCTGACATCTGTCGTTGTAATCCTTCAACGTCGTCAGAGAGGTGAAGGGTCCCGACAGCCATACATTAAATGAACCACTATGTCCCTAAACTGGAACAATAGAGCCCAAATGCTCTTTTGTCGGATCTAAACGATCCCGTTAAGTAGATCTTAGTCTCAAATTAGACTAACGTATCCTTAACAAATGTTTAAGTTGATCTTAGCCTCAAATAGGACTAACTTCTCGTTAAACCCTAAAACAGACTTTAGTCCCAAATTGGACTATAGGTCTCCCAACCAACTTTGGTTCAAGGGTACATCTCTGAACTCCTCTGATATCTGTCATTGTAATCCTTCAACGTCGTCAGAGAGGTGACGGGTCCCGACGGCCATACATTCAATGGACCACTATGTCCCTAAACTGGAACAATAGAGCCTAAATGCTCTTTTGTCGGATCTAAACGATCCCGTTAAGTTGATCTTAGTCTCAAACTGGACTAACGTATCCTTAACAAACGTTTAAGTTGATCTTAGCCTCAAATATGGCTAACGTATCCTTAAACCAAAACACCAAACCCAAATCTAAGAAAATACAGATTTGGACTAATCCACGTCCTACGGGCGACGACATAAATTAGTCTCCGTATACAATCCACGGGCAACCACAAACAAAACAAACACACACGACACGAAGTGAAATTCTGGAGAAGGAGAAAGTTGTTACTGCGATGCGGTAGCGTAATTAACTGCAGGAGCTTGCGCCTGCAGGGAAGAGCGTCCCTACAATCAAAAACCCCTCAAGCGAGGGGGAATCTGACGAAGTCTGCTATATCGGCCGCATCCGTCTAAGCCTCCGATACACGGTGCCATAAATCAACTTGGCATCTTCGGAGAGGTGGACGGATAAAACCAAATAGCATCTGCCCCCAGATTCAGGCAAGACGTCAGTCTTTCCTGGTTTCCGGCGGTAAACAGATTCTGGCACGCCCGGTGGGACCTTTTCCTCTTTCTACTCCACACTTCGTGTGTCGTCTTCACGAACGAGTCACGGTTTGTTAATGGTTGCTTTTGGGTTTCAAATTACTAAGATTTGGTCTTTTACCTGGCGCAGAAATCAAGCATCAATGGCCTCCAACTGCCCGAGCTGCTCAAAGTGCCAATGCAACCGACGCTCCGCCTCACCTGGAGGCGTAGCCTATGGGCCTCAAGCGGCCTCCATCCTTGCCATGCCGGTGGAGCAAGTGACCCAGGCCACCACCGGTCTGTTTTTCGGGACCATGCTCCCGCCTGCAAGCTTCGCCATGCCAGTGCCCGCACCGGAAGCACACAAGAAGTCGGTCTTCGATCGGCTCACTACTACAACGGCCCCTTTCAACGGATCGTCCAATATCAAACCGGTAGCCTCTGTCTTTACCAGGCTGAACCAGAACTTTGATGGGCCCGCCAAGGGGCCCATGAACCTTGAAATGGCCGTCCTGAGGAAGACAGCCACCCCTGCTCCAGAAATCGTCAAGGCGGCTTCTCCTGTTAAAGAGTCAGTATTTTCAAGGCTGGCTATTCCGGCTCCTGCTCCTGCTCGAGGATCTGTCTTTGACAGATTGAACATCACCACTCAAAGGACAACATCAGCCTTTAAGAGGCTGACACCAGCAGCACCTCATTCGGACAAGGGGCAAGAAGAAGTTGTCTCTATCGCCGAGCCAGTCCCAACGGATCGTCACGCTCGACGTCGCCACTGGCGCCGAGTAAGGAAGGCTGGGGGCAACTCCCCCTCAGGGCTAACTCCACCTGCTCCAGTGGTGGAAGTTAATGCTGCCGTTCCAACTGGGAACAGCTTTGAACCACTAAGGAGGGTACGTAAGAACTCTCCGACTGCTACGCTAAAAAGATCTCCTCCACCTGCGGAGAGAGTTACAGAAACTAAGCTGGAGCAGCCCCCTCAACGGCCGTCCTCCAGAATTTATATGGTCTGGCGGAGGGTTCAAGACTCAGTAATAGACCAAGATCACTCTCGCTGGCAGAAGAGGGTGAAAGTGCAGGAAGAAAAGAACCGTCCTGTTAAACAGCAAAGGACGACAACCGCCGGGGTGCCCGCTGCAACGGCCCCTTCAACTTCAATGGCCCACAAGAGAAGGAGGCCGGAGAAAATTCCCACGCCTGCGGCAAATGTCAAAGGCGGCAAGCCCAAATGCCCTAAGTCCGAGGGCATTGTAGTCCATACTGTACACATGGCGTCGGGGAAGGAGGACAGCCGCGCATCTACAGGTCATAGACCGCTTACACGGTCAGTGACCAAAGCTCAGGAGCAACAGCAGAAGCTCCAGAAAATGATGAACGCGATGGCCACACTCACTGGGCCAAAAGAAATCCCCGAAGCGTCCTCTGATCAACGCCAGGAGCAAGTGACTGACGCTGAATTCCTTCGCAGGATACTGGAAAAGAAGGATAAATAGGCTGCGGAACAAGCAGTCAATATAAAGTGAATGGCCCTCCTGTTTCAGGACATGGTGGGAATGATGATCCAACAAGATCCTCCTGCTGAAGACCCTCCGATCGTCCTTGAAGACGACAGGGGAGAAACGTCAAATCCTCCACCGGCTCTGTCAACAGCCAAGGAGGAGACAATCTCCAAAGCTGACTTGGACAAATATATAGCTCAGCAGATACGGGTTCATCAGGCGACTGAGGCAGCCGGTCAGGTCGTAAAAACGGGGCGACCATATCCGAGCTGGTATGATCAAATCAAGTACCCGCCGGGCTATACAATACCGAAATTTTATTTCTAGAAGGGGACGGGCAATCCTCACCAGCATGTTGCCCAGTTCAGGGCGCTATGCGGCAATACTGGAGGCGATGACTAATTGTTGCTTCGCCAATTCGTCGGCAACTTAGCAGAAACAGCCTTTGAATGGTATTCGGAGCTACCTAACGACTCTATCAAAACATTTGCGGAGATAGAGCTATTGTTTACATAAAGATTCGCGAGTGCTAGTGGACGCACCCCGATAACAGCACTGATTAACGCCAGGATAAGACCAGGCGAAACTGTAATACCCGGTTCTCTTTTGTACGCCAATGTACGTATTTATATAAATTACCACTTACAAGTTTGTCAGTTTATATTCAAAATTATTTTTGATAGTTCAAATACCTTATTATCTATCTAGTATATTCTTTCCCAGATTCTTGTAATTGCTATTTCCGCCTTTTCCCTAGTTCCCCTGTCCCTACTTATTTCCAAACCCAAGCCCATTCTCATCATTTTCCTTACCTTCCTCCAGCCCATTAACAAACCAAGTTCTTCAAAACTATTTAGTTTAAACCCTCCAAATCTGTTCAAAGTTCTACTTATGTCTTTCCCCATCAGTTCATTTTTGTTTTTAAATAAACCTATTTTTGAACGAACCCACTGAACCAGCATAGCAGTTCAGCTCGGCCCGTTTTCCAAATTTTCTTTTATTCATTTATTTTCCAGCCCAAAATTTTCACCAAATTTCCCTTTAAAAAATCCCCGGGCCGTTCCCATTCCTTTCCTTTAATTCTTTAAATTTTAAAACCCTAGCCCAGCAGCTAAATTTAACCCTATTTTTATTCTCAGCCCACTCCCAAAATCCTTATCTAAAATTCTTTCCCTTCAATTAATTCTGCAGCCCAAGCCCGTGTCTTCTTTTTCCGTTTTAATTTATATTTTTTTTTGTGTGCAGGCCCAGCCCACTCGCCCCTCATCGCGCCCGCTTGCTGACCCGACCCGACCCGAATCCTGTGCATCTCCCTTCTTCAATCTCCAACGGTAACTTCTCACTGCGCGCGCACGATCCACGTTCTCGCCGCCTCCTCCGCCCTCGCCTACGCGCTGCCGTTACTCCCCACGACGCGCGCGTTTTCCCTCACACCCCCATCTCCCTTCTCTACCTCTGGAGAAAACCCTCATTCCTCTTCCCCATCTCACTCTCCCCCTCACTGCTCACCTTCACCACCCAAGCATCCAAGCTCGCCTGCGCCATTTCCGAGCTGCACCTCTCGACGTCGACCCCAACGTCGTCGTCCCCGATCACCGCTCCTCCTCCCCTCTTCCTCCACAAATCCCCGATCACCCCACTTCCTCTCTCCCACCGACCGACGACCCCTGCACCCATCAACTCGAGCTCCTGCTCACCGAGCTCGCCTCCTTCGACACAGCCCTCTCTATCCCTGCTCCCAATCCCTCTATTCCTCTTTCCCTCTCCAGTCCCTCACCCGCTCCCCTCGCCGGAGCCCCGACCTCCCGATCACTCTCTCTCTTTCTCCTCTGCATCTCTCTCTCTCACTGTCTCTCTCTCTAACCCTCTTTCTCCCATTGTCTCTCTCTCTCTCTAAACCTCTCTCTCACCCTCTCTCCCTCACTCTCCATCCTTCTCTCTCTCTCCCGATCACTCTCTCTCTTTCCCAGCTTTTTCTCTCTTTCCCTCTCTCTCAATCTCACTGCTTCTCTCTCTCAGCTCTCTCTCCCACTCACTCTCTCTGTCTCTCTATCTCTAACCTCCCCCTCTCTCTAAATTTAACTCTCTAACTGCCTCTCTCAACTCTCCCTCTCTCGTACCCACCAGCACCATGCCACCATATGCCCAGAGCCCGAGCACGAGCCAAGACCGCGAACCTTGCACGCGTCATTCATCGCGCGTTCACGTCGTTGCCGCTGCCGTGTGCTCCAAGACGTCTCCAGGCAAGTTCTTACTTGCTTTCATGCTATTCTCTATATGTTACAAGTCAATATCATATATATATCTCATGTTTGCTCTATGTCAAATATTACAACACAACTGCTCGATGCTTGTTCCCTTAGGAAAATAATATCAAATTTGACGGAACTCAATGGTGTAGGTTGGCCCGTAGGGTTGTGAACATAGTGTGTGAATTTTGTTGAATGATGTAATTGATAATGACTAAAACAACTGCCCCCAAGTTTAACCGTAAAACTGAATTTCTACTGTACCTGAAAATCGTTAATTTCACCATAAATCATATACACACTAGAATGGTGCGTTCGAGGGCTCGAATCGAAGCCAACCCGACGAACTTTCGCCCTGTACTAGTTTCCAGACATTTCTGTACTTAAACCATGATGAAAGTTGGACCGGAGTGCGACTCTGGACTGCAGTCCAGAGCGACTCCAGTTATGGGCTGCTGTTCCGTAATGGGTACCACAGAATTTACTTAACTCTTAGGTTGTGGAACTCCGCTGTTTATTGTAGATAGACCTGTTAGCTAGACAACACAACTGGTTTCTTTCTGTTTCGTTACCGTTTGATATTTTATCGGTAATTTAATTTATCGGGACACATAACAGTCCCAGTAGATTCAGAATTGACATGTTGATATTAAACAGATTATAACTCCTAACATACAGACGCGATTGAATATCCGTTTGTTGAGTTGAAAACTTTACTGAAAACCCTAGAATTCTTTCAACTATAGCGTCGCTAAATTATGATCCCAACTGGGGTTAAAATGCATTGCGAAATGGATTCCTGATTCTGAAATCGGATTTTCAGCCGCGTGCGCTTAAAATGAAATGGTTATAACTAATGATCCTGGAACCCGATTGACTTGAAACAAAATTCTATGGATAGCTAACTGAACATATTAATTACTACCTGTTTATCATTTCGCTAAATTATATACATATGTTTCATGATAAATCGTGCAAGTGATAGACTGCTGTTTTTATGATACTTTAGTTGTGCTTCTTATACTGTTCATGCATCATATCATACCTATATCATTGTAGTGATAACCTAGTGAGATCGTGCATTTACCCAGTGTTAGATTTTAGTGTTGATTGCGGCAAGTACGTCAGTGTTCGTGCATTCGTGATTAAGTGGAAGTGATACGTACTTGTGCACAATCAGTGACCATATTATTCTATTGCATTGTCGACGTCTGTGGGATGCGTGTACGTGTGACTATAAGTGGTATGGGACACTTATGGAAGCGCTTGCACGGGTGTCACAGATAAGGCATCCGACACTGCCATTTATCTTAGGTATTAGTCGGGACGTGCTTGATGGAGGTCCTGCCTCCAGTTCTCGCGCAGACTTGTCACGGATCGATTAGTATTTAGGGTTATGGTTAGCGTTTGATGTAGACCACGGGGTGTGGGGTAGTTCAAGTGTGAATTCAACAGAATCTCGGGAGTCCCATGCCGGCTTATATATTTAGGGAGTTATATGGAGATTTACAGGGTATGTGCTATATACACCGTGATACATTCGTTACATGTTGGGCCCGTGGTCCCTTGCCCTTGGGTTCTACCCTTGGGTGGAGGACACTCGCGAGTGGTTGACTCTCACACTTGGACTGACGATAGGCTTATTGACCTGTGTAGTGAGACTTAGAGACTGATAGGGTTACTGTCGTTTACATTCCTTATATACTGTGTTGACATACATGACATATCGTTATACTGCTTTACTGCTCCGCTGCATTTATCTCTGCTCATTTATATTCATGTTGTTATTGATTTACTGATAGTCATATTCTTCACCACTGTTAGAACTGTTACTTGATTATATACATTATATTGCTATTGTGTCGCTCTGACGACCTGAGTATGCATGCTCAGTGTGAGAAGACGATTTAGCCTGGACCAGTGCATCACAGACTTCTTGATTTGCCTTCTCGAGTTACATTCATTTGTTCCACCTCAGGTCAGTCTTTACATTGTTTACTTCAGTTACTGCATTTCTCATTACCTGTGCATTATATACTGTTTACCATGATAAACTAGAAGCCGAAGTGTGACTACGGCAGGACATTTCCTTGACCGTAGGAGCATGGCTGGCCTTGTCTACCCTTCGTATTCCGTATTTTGGGAAGCGGGGCGTGACAGAAACTTGGGTCCAATATGCAACACGATGGCAGAACCTATGGTCGAATTGCGAACAACGCATAGAAGAGGCACCTGCGGTAGGCATGTTCGTGGGAACTCTCGATCCGCAGACGACCATATCCCAATTCATAATGTTCTTCAGGCCGACCACCTTCTAGGCCTTGATCGATAAATTAGCCCAAATGGACCAGATGGGCCATGGTTCGTCTCCTCCAAAACCGGACTTTCGAAAGGAGAAGGGGAAAGGAAAAGCGATCGTCGTCGCCAATACTCAACAACAACCAAGCAACTCAAAGCCGGTTGTTCGCCAAGATAACGTGCGTCCACGCCCATCCCTCGAAGAGAGACTGGGACGTCCTTACTCGTTTCCTCAGGATAAAACGAGAAGACTGTTCGAGCTGGCAGTGCGCAACGAACTCATCAATCTGCCGAGTCCAAAACGTCTGTCGTAGCCAGACGATCTCAATAATCCCAATTATCGCCCTTACCACCAAACGGTAAGTCACCCGATCGAGGACTGTTTCGTCTTTAAGGGATGGATCGAGGATCAGTACCTATAAGGCAAGTTCGCGCTGTCTGAAAACTGGAAGGTAAACCCACCACAGCCGCACACTCCAAAGAAGACGGACACGATGGGGGCAGTTTGTTCTTTTGTCGAGGACAAAAACGATGGAGAAGACTCATCAGATGAATCCGAAGATAACGTAGTGACTTGTCATGTGATCTCTCACTCATTGGCAGATGATAAAGAGGCTCCTTGCGTCGAGAAACCGAGGGTGAACCCTGAACCAGAAATTCTGCGGCCGTCGGACGAGTTGATCGATGTCTTCCTGAATGAGATTCATCTGAAAGTCAAAGCCAATCAAGAGCGTGAGATGGCCATACTGGAAGGAGCCAAACACCGACTACTAGACCAAAGAGTTGAGGCACTTCCGTTAAATCAAAAGTCATTCGCTGCGGATAAAAACAAATTCAAGACGAGGAAAAGGTTCGCCAAAGCCCTGTCAGTGGGAATGAAGCTACCGCCCTCTGGAGAAAATACTCTCAATGGAGTAGAGATGCATCCTAAGTTCTGCTTATATCATCAGAAGATCATACATCCTACCGAAGACTGCGACTCCTTTAAGTGTTGGTGGCAAGGGTATGTCGCTCAAAAGCAACACTTCAATAGGATAAAGCATGAAGCTCGTAGACGTTAGAAAAATGCGATAGGTGAGCGCAAAAGAGCCGCCGACGGCTGTCATATAGCCGACTCCAAGGGATCGCAAATTATCACCTTTGGAAGTGACTCTGACGAAGAAGTTATCCTCAACCCTCTCCTCAAGGAATCCATTTAAAAAATGAAAGAATTGAAGAGTTGCGAGAACGTTCAGCCGTGCAACTGCACGCTGCTCGGAAAAAATCTCGGCCCCATAAATAAGGGATCGAGCAAAAAGGATAAAGGGAAGGGAAAAACAGCCCTCGTAGCCAATTCTCAACAGCAATCGAGTGGCCCTAGACCGGTTGTTTGCTGAAACAACAAGCGGAAATCCCTCCAGGAAAAGTTGAAACGTCCTTACTCGTTTCCACAAGATAAAACAAGGGGACTGTTCGAGCTGGCAGTGCGTGACAGACTCATCAATCTGCCGAGTCCAAAACGTCCGTTGCAGCCAGGCGATGTTAACGATCTCAATTATTGCCCTTACCACCAAACGGTAAGTCACCTGATCGAGGATTGTTTCATCTTCAAAACTGGGTTGAAGACCAATACCAACAGGGCAAGTTCGTCATCTCCGAAAACTGGAAGGTGAGCCCACCGCAACCACATGCTCCGAGAAAGATGGACACACCGGGGGCATCATGCACAGTCATAGAGAAAGCCCCATAGACCGAAAAGTCAGTAAACTAGAGATTCGCCTCAAATACGGCGACGACGGACCGAAACGTCCTTAAACTAATGACGGACCGAAACGTTCTTAAACTAATGACGGACCACTACGTCCTAAAACTAGCTGATGACCGAAACATCTTTAAACTACTACCGCAGCATCCTCAGGCTGACGAGATAAATAAAAAAAGAATAAAAAGAATAAAAAAAAAGAAAGAAAGAAACGGTATGTCCATAAGCAAAATGGGCACGGATGAAAACCCGAAAGGGCTCCGTGAGTAAAAACAGCAGGGCTACCGACGAGTGTTCGTGAAAACCCGAAAGGGCGCAACCTCGTTAGAAAAAAAAAGAATAAAAAGAATAAAAGAAAAGAGATGGTATGTCCATAAGCGAAATGGGCACGGATGAAAACCCGAAAGGGCTCCGTGAGTAAAAACAGCAGGGCTACCGGCGAGTGTTTGTGAAAACCCGAAAGGGCACAACCTCGTTAAAAGACACTTACAAAGTCCTCTCGACCTTGTAAAGAGAAACCACCCGCGTGAGATCCTTACGACTCACAGGGAAGCAACACACTCAGGGATCCTCACGATTCTTAAGGAGAAATTACACTTGTGAGATCCTCACGACTCGTAAGGAGAACTTTCTTTTGGGACCCTCACGGCTCATAAGATTTGAAAGTCTTAAGTTACAGAGACCTAAACCTGTGCTTAAGCAACCTCCACAGCCTTCGATATTGCCCTACAAGTGGTTCAATTTTGACCCTTGTATACAATCCACGGGCGCGAATAAACATTTCCCTGACCAAGTCCCATCCGTGACTAGGGATATGTTCGCATGATGAACGACCCTTGTAAGTCCTCTCGACTTATAAGGAGAAAACCCAGTTGTAGAATCCTTACGACTTACAGAGGAACATACACTTAGGAATCCTCACGATTCCTAAGGAGAAAATACACCTACAAGATCCTCACGACTTGTAGAGAGAAATACCTTTGTGGGACCCTTACGGCTCATGAAGTCAAAAGCTTTAGTCGACAAGACCTTAACCCTGTTCGCTAAGCCACCTTTGTTCAACATCGACAGAGGCAAATGATGATTCGCTCCTGGCAATATCCCAGTTGTAGCGGTGCTGATGCCGAAACCGGTGTCTAATTCCAGGCTTACGGCGAAAAGCCAGCAAGCCGCACATGCATACAAAATAGCCGAAATGATAGGGCAACTTGCAATAAAAAGCGGCAAGTAAAAACGTATGCATATAAAACAGCCGAAATGATTGGGCAACTCGCAATAAAAAGTAGCGAGTAAAAATAAAATAAATAGCCGAAATGATTGGGCACCGCGAAAAATAGCCGAAATGATTGGGCAATCGCGACCTTCGCGATATAAAAGCTGAAATGATAGAGCATCGCGAAAATAAAACAATAAAAAAAATGATGAAACTTTTGTCCTACAGGTGAGATCACGTCGATCCCTGTATACAATCCAGGGGCACAAACAAAGAGGGAACCATACCTTCCCGACAGGCTCCGCCAGAAAGCGAAGCCAAATCTCGACGGTTCACCAGCAACCTAGAGACAACCGCGATGTTCGTCTCGGTACAGCAGACAGGATGTCATTCCAGCGTTCTTCCTCCAGAAGGGTTCAGACGCGACAATCAAACAAATGGAGCCACGGCAAAATCCCTAGTTCCAAACCTCGACGGTTCACCAGCAACCTAGAGACAACCGCGACGTTCGTCTCGATACAGCAGACAGGATGTCACCCCAGCATTCTTCCTCCAGCAGGGTTCAGACGCAACAATCAAACAAACGGAGCCACGGCAAAATCCCTAGCTCCAAACCTCGACGGTTCACCAGCAACCTAGAGACAACCGCGACATTCGTCTTGATACAGCAGACGCGATGCCAGCATACGAAGCAAAGGCCAAATTCCTAGCTTCAGGGTCTTGACGGCAACTCATATAAAACCTGAAAGACTATCGGAGATCATCCCACACCAGCGCGGAGTGGTTATGACTCATCGGGGCTCTCCAAAATGAGCCTAACCTCAAGTAAAAAGCGGCATGGCAGAATTCCTAACGCTTGCTCTTCCGACGGTCAAACTGCCAAGGAGGATTGCTTGAAGACGTCTTGTCCAGCCCCCGAAGGGATCAGAGACACGGCAGTTGCAGGGCTACTCGAGCAGCACGATTGCCTATCGAGGAATATATCAGCTGATGCGACGGTACGATGGCCAAAACCCTAAGTACCACAGACCCTAACGGACTTCTATCGTAAAGAGCAGAGGTTAACTGTGACGTTAGGATATTCTTGCGAGAAATGCTCGATTCATCTTGACTTGTGAAGAAATTGATGTCTTTGCGGGAACTTCTCGATGCGGCTCGACTCGTAAGATAAAGCCTTAGGCAGTAAGGATTAAAAAACTTGTTCCCTAAGCACTGGGACCCTGCAAGTTGGCCCAAAACGGTCTCTTGCATACTATCCACGGGTTTCACTCTCCAAACTCGAATCTCGACAAGGAGAGAAACAACCGCTTACGGGTCCTCTTGACTCGTAAGAGGGAAAATTCTTTTATAGGATCCTTACGACTTATAAGAGAAAATGCACTTAGGAATCCTCATGATTCCTAAGGAGAAAATCCACCCACGAGATCCTCTCGATCCGTAGGGAGAAAAGTCTCTATGAGACCCTCACGGCTCATAAAGTTGAAAATTCTTAGGCAACAGATCTGAACCTGCGGCCTAAGCCATCGCTATCCCTTAAAGAAACCAAGATACTTACTCTATTGTCTGTCAACCATGTTTATCAAGACAGCATGCTGATAATAAGAGAAAGGAGAAAGCAAAGAAATAGTACAAGACATTGCAAAAAAAATGTGTATCTTTATTAATTCAATCAAGTACAAGGTGAATCGTACAAAAGAATAAAGAATGGATACATTTTATTCGAAAAAGAAAATTTTTACAAGTATATTGATACAAGGGCAACTACTGGGAAGGAAGCGTCTTAAATAGCCCTATCAGTTGTTCGCGCACTTCCTTCCATGCCTTTTCCTGGTCGGCCGTCACTGCCAGTTCCGCCTCCACTTGAGCCCGCTGCTGCAAGAAGGATGCAAGCTGCTCCCCGACGGCCTGTTGAGCTGCTTCGCGGCCTTGGGCGTCACGCTCGGGGGCATCAAGCTTCCGCTTCAAGTTTAGCCCATTAGAAATACGCTCCAGAAGGCCCTTTTAGATAGCCTTCACCTGGGCAGCGTTCGCCTCAACCTCAGCGCGCAGACGAGCCGTCTCGTTTGAGGTCTCTTGGCATTCGCTCAGCCTTAAAGCCGCTTCTTGTTCCAGGTGACGGAAGTAAGAAGCGCTTTGCTTAATCCATGCTGCTCTTTGATTGCTTGCGGCTAAGGTCTCGGGAGCAGGGCACATAAACTCCGACTGATGCAGGCGGATCTCGATTTCCCTGCAGTGATTGACCCAAAGCTCGACGACGACTCCATCATGAAAAGTCACAAGCGCCGCCAACATCGGGTTAACCTCCGCAGCGAAATCCGCAGCAGATGGGAGAGCATCTGCATCAAGCTCCTCGACGTATCCGCTCAGCATGCCCAAGCTCATTACAGCACCCTTTGAAGACAGACGTCTCAGGAAGGGGCCTGCCGGCATTATAACGCGAGACTCAAAGGGCGTCGGGATCGGAATGACAGCTGAAAGAACAAAATACGATTAGATGACGGTTCAAGAAATACAAAAAAAAAGTCATCGATGCGATAGTTTACTATACCAGCTGCAGCAGGGGGCAAGGTCGGGAGGGCCAGTGGTGCAACCAATCTTTCATCTCCTCCTTCGATTTTTAGCACTGCAATTAGGACAAGGAAGAGTCAGAAATAATTCCATTACTGAAAAAAGAGAAGCATCAATTGGAAACGATACTCACCAGCGCCACTGGAGGAAGAAGTGAGTTCAGATGGGAAGGAGAAGTGCGAGTGCAACACCTGATAGAGATGATCAAAAAGCACTCCTGAAAAGACGGAATAGTACGACATTAGTACATAAATTATGCGGCTGAAAGATAAAACTAATGGGTTGCAAATCCATACCTTCCAATATCTGCGATGGTACAAGGGAAGGCTGAGAGGTGACCACCGCCAAGGTAGTAGTTGACGGCGCTCCCTCGAGCAATGGAGCATCAGCACTGGCCGCACCTGCGTTAAAAAGCAAAGATAAACTTGTCAGAAAGGATTGCAAGATAAAAAGGGGCAGTAACTCGAGATTTACCTGATGAGCCGCCGGCCGAAACAGAGGCGTCTCCCTCCTCCATCGATACAAGGCCACCTCCCGTGGCCTCATCACCGGACTCGACAGGGGCTGTCATAGTGCTCGCACGACTGGGAGACGGCGGAGGTCCGTAGACAGGGAGAGCAATGATTGGAGCATTGCCAGACTCTTAGGAAAGAGCGACTGGCTCATCCCCGGGAGTCATACCTATCTCGCCCGCTACTCCTTCAGGCTCGGCGGCCGCTGCTGTCTCATCTGCCGTCGCCATGGGGTCGCCGGTCTCAGGCGCCTCGTCCGCTACTGCCCTAGGAACAGTTATAATGGTCGTCTCATTTGCCGCTACCTCGGGCTCGGCATCAACGACCTTCTCTGGTACAGCTCCCTCAGCCCCCAGCCCAGGTTCAGCAACCCCGGCGACATCGCCCACCGTCGGCTCGGGTTCGGCCGATGCCTCTTCCTCTGTCCCCTTAGGTTCGACGGTTTCCGCCTCTCCTTCGGTTGGACTTGGCCCTGCAGGACAAAATATATAAGAACCGACAAATTTACAATTCTTACAACAAAATCCTGAAAGATACGTTACCTGAGGTGGACTTATCGTTAGCACCCCGAACTGCACGCGCCACCTGTCTGCGAGCTGTGGACAAAGCGACCGAGGACTCTTCTGAGGGAGTATCAGCACGAGGGACGGTGCTTGGGCCAGCTCCCACGGCCAAAGCAGCCCTGCGTGCCTTCGCCTCGCGCCTTAGCCGCTTTCTCTCCTCCCGAGCCGTCGAGACAGACCTCTTCAAAGCCTCCTTCATTGAGACGTCCTCGTCTGTAAACAGGAATGCCTCCAAATCCTTCAAGGCATCCCTCGTCGACTTGTCGAGTTGAGGCTCTCGCAGCAACCCCGAGGAGACTGGGGCTTCAGTAGCGGGCCCGGGGAGAGTCCCCGCATCAGCTGGCGCAGCCCCTGCAAAGAAGCAAAGGAAGAAGGTTAGGTTGGTCATCAGAAAAGAGGATAAAAACTTAATAAGTCGATACATACCAACGCCCGACAGAGCGCGCTTCTTTTCCTCCTCCTGGAAGGTTTTTAGAGAGGCAGCGATGGCTTCTTCAGTAGTGACACCTGTTAAAAAAGGGAAAAGCATTAGTCAAAGATAATGATAAAGATGCGATGAAATAACAAAGAGTGCAGCTAATAATTACCTGCTCGAGCGAGTTTATCCAACCACGCTTTGAGCCTGGCTGATCGCTCAGAAGCCGCAATGGCGGCCGCCAGATCGGTGTCTGCTGGATCTACCGAGAGGCCCTTATTGCTGCCGTACTCGCTTATACCTTCTGTAAGAGGGGCCTCAGGCTCTAAACCAAGGATAGCATCAAGAGAGAGGAGCGACTTCTTCTTCCTCTTCTGCCCGCCAGCCCTAGGTGCACCCGAGATCGACTTGCGCTTTGCAGGCACCTTAGGGCGGCGGGTCCCAATATCCTCGCCCACGCCGGAATTCGGCAAGACCACATTCACCGGCTCCATTGGAGCACGAGGCGCGGGTGGCACGTCCGCGGTAGCACGAGGTAATCCGCGTGGAGGACTCAGCACACGCGGTGGTTCGGCTTCAGCATCTTTAAGCGGAGGGACTACGGGGGTCCTTGGCACCAGAGGAGCTTTACGGTCGCTGCCGGGAGGCACTCCCTTACGGTCGACCAACAAGCGCTTTTCTTCCTTTATAACGGCGCCCGTCGAATGCTGGTACCACGCTGTATATGTATTAAGGATTCATGGGGCACAAGCCGGCTCGCTGATAAAAAAATGAGAACCCGTATTCAAACGCATGAAGTGATGCAGCGCGCTCCGCATCCCTTCTTCAGTGACAGCAGGGTCCAGCAAGAAAGCCGCCAACGGCATTCCTTGATTGTAGCTCAGTTGCTGGGCAAAACGATGCGGGTTGTATCTCATAAAAAGCACCGCATCATTTTGCCTAAACACCAGGAAACCCGGTCTGATGGAATATAGATGCAGGGTCTCCCGGGCTATCAGAACTGAGGCCCCATCTTTGAAAATGTCTTGCAATGACCGCACTGTGGTAATAGACGCCTTTCCAATGGTCAGCACTTTGTCAGTAAAAGACATCCCGTCTCCGACTGTGTGGGGACGAAGGAGCAAACCTCTGGCATTCCGTGGCGACGGAGTCACAATTGAGGCGCCGATCAACCGCATGATTCGAGGGAAGCTGCATCTGTCATAGAACGAAGGCCTTTTGTGCATACCGAAGACGCCCAGTGTATGTAGCTCAAGCCATGATATGAAGTAATGCATTGGGAAGATCACGTGCAGTACTCCAGGTTCATTAGCATCCGCCGCTTGACTAAGGCCGTGATACAGGTGTGCCAAGCCGGCGATCCCGACGGCCACTTTTACCCCAATGGTCATCCGGTGAGCTGGGTAAAAGACAGAGGGCCTCATACGGCGAGAATGCATCGGGAGCGCAAACCAACTCAGCTATAGCCTAAGAAATCCTAAGAAGAACGCTTCCTCATCCATCCCAGAGGATGCAACCTCCGCAAAAGAGACCACCGGGGAGTTAGGAAGGAAAAAACCCTTTTGTTCTACCTCCTTCGCTGGAAGGTTGTCCAAACCTAAACCAAAAGGGTCATCAAGCATGGCGAACTTAGCAGCTTCTGCCGAGAGGACGTTTGGATGAAGGAATCGAGTGATGAAATCCTCGAAACTGACACATTCAATAAAAAGGGCCTCGTAGATGTTCAACACTTTGATCAAACTTGGAAACTGATGTTGAACAGCATTCTCCGGAGTGAGGCCCATTATTGCTGACTTAGCACCGAAGACATATTCGTCTGTAGGAAGGAGCTCCTCATAGTGCTCCCCTATGACCGGTAAGCCGGAAACCTCTGTGAACTCCTCTAAAGAAATCGACACTTCCCGGTCCAGTGCGAGGAAAGTGTGAGTAGGGATTTCCACTGCTCCAAAAAGGCCTTAACCCACCAGGTGGGAAGCGTGGGATATTGGAAGAGGAAAATGTAAATAGCAGTGTACAACCCAAGCCTCATCAACTGCGACTTCTTCGCTGACAAAATGTAGCGAGCCCATGGCAGATAACCGATCGGATGACGGGGGATCAGACCTATATTATATGATTGCCCCCAGGGTCGCGCTTCGCCTTGACAAATACGGCGTCCCAGGACATCCAAAACCATAGGAGGCCGAACAGGAATCGCATCTATAGCGGGATGAAGAAGGCCCTTTGAAGTCCAATCGACCATCTCCACGGCATACTTCACCGGGGGTGGGTCGGCATAATGGATCGCTATGATAGGCTCTGATGGTACTGCACATGAAAAGCTCTGTCGACCCTTGATAATCTGATTGTACCACGACCCTCAAAGGTGAAGATTCTTATAGTCCGGACCGTAGTCCCTGATCATAGCTAGGACCTCCCGGTCTACGGGTGCTCCGGGGAATCCTCCTTCCGAACGAACAAATGGGAACGAGGTATCGAAAGACATGTTTCCTGCGGAAGAACGAAAAAATTTTAGCCGTCAGTGTTGTAATTCCAACGCTTGGCGTTTTAAAAATTTTACCACACTGCAATGCAGTGGGTAGGGGACCAAATGGGGACCCACAAAATCTGGATGACAGTGCACCAGTTAATAAGACAGCCCCATCATTGGATGAGACTGTCAATTAATGAAGATATCCCCAAGAGAATATTCTCATTAATAAAAAATCCCTAGAGACAAGGAGAAAATCTCCTCTTTCAGAGCAAAGCTCTGTCACAGAGTGACATTTGTCAAACTTTGGTCTCAAGAGAATAAAATTTCCTAAAAAGAGCCTAGCTCTGTGGTAATAATGGAAAGATCCATCAAAAGAAAATTTTAACTCCTAAAGATTAAAAATTTGGGGTCTTAAAAATCCATGGAAACTTATAAAAAGTTCTCCATTTTTAGATCAAAAAAAAGATCTATGTTTGATCCATGAGCAAAGCTCTGTTCATGGATTAAAACCCATGAACAAGATCTCTGTAGATCTATGGACTTTTGAGAGCAAGGCTCTGTTGATGTAACCCCAAAGGGGTTTTCCTTAGATCAAAGATCTATAAGAGCAAGGCTCTATTAATTTAATTTAATTTAAATTTTATCTAAGTTGTTCTAAAAATCTGAACTCTGGGGTTCTTGAAAAGAAACGAGAGTAAGGCTCTAAAGTTCTCAAAAGCAAAAGCAAGGCTCTGAAAATCAAGATTCTTGAAAATGGTAAAACATTTACTAAGGACCAAGGGTCCTATTTATAGGCGTCTGCGCCCCTTCAACTCACCCGTTGATCCAACGGCCAAAATCTTGCCACCGCTGCACTCACGTGTGCGCTATGTGAACGCAACGGTGGGGGGGCATTTGTTTCCCCTAATCAGAGCAAAGCTCTGTTTGAATTTCAAAAATTCAAAAATTGAAGTAACGCTTCAAATCCCTTGCGCTGCGCGCTGCGCGCCACGTGTCAAAAACTGATACGTCAGCGCAACGTCTAAGGCAGCGCGCCCAATCAGAGTAAGGCTCTATTTAAAACAAAATTAAAGGAAGCAACGCTTCAGTTGCGCAAGCGCTGCGCTGGGCGACACGTGTCAGCGCAGTTGCGCAAGCGCAAATGCACTGCGCGACACGTGTCAGCGCAGTTGCGAAAGCGCAATTGCGCAAGCGCTGCGCTGCGCGACACGTGGCAGCGCAGGTGCGCTGCGCTGTGCGACACGTGGCAGCGCAGTTGCGCTAGCGCAGGTGCGCTGCAGCGCTGTGCGACACGTGTCAAGCGCTGGTGCATCTGCGCCAAACAGAATTAAAATTCCAGTAAAATCTTTCTGTTCTTGTTAAAACAACAAGATTGTCTTCTGTAAAACAGAAGCCCTTGAATCAAAGTTCCAACGGTGGGGAAAATTCCCCAAATCACTCAGAGAATGATCTCTTCAACAAATTTAACAAATTAATGGGCACTATATAAAGGCCCCTAAACCCCAATTCAATGAAAATCAAGATCAAAAACAACAACACAGAGAATAGAGAGAGCTCTGAAAAATTGTGAAAAGAACTCAAGAGGAGAAAAAAAGGTAAAAACCTTTATAAAAAAAAGAAGAATTTCTTCTGAATACATTGATCTAAGAACAAGATCAATGATCTCCAATAAATAAAAAAAAATAAAAATAATAAAAATAATAAAAATAATAATAGTGCCTTGCACTTTTTTATGAACCATTGGTTCTGGAATCTTAAAGATTCCTTTCTTGAATCCAAAATTGGATCAAGTTATTGAACAGTGCCCTGCACTTACAAAATCTGCACTGTTGCGCTCCTGGGTTGGCGCAAGCCACCACAGAGCGCCACGTGTCAGCTCCAAGGCCACTTGCACTGTGCGCTTTTAAGATAGAGCATTGCTCTCTGAAGTTGGCGCAACTCACCAGAGCGCGCCACGTGTCAGCAGCGCAACAGCGCAGCGCACTGCGCTGTTGCGCTTGCGCTCACCCGAGCATGACACGCGTCACCTCCATATGCGCTTGCGCTCCATAATTGGCGCAAAAGCGCCTGACAGGCCACATGGCCACTGTCAGTTTGATTAATGCACTGCATTATTTACAGAAGGGCCAAGCCCAATTAAAAAGGGCCTAACAGGCCTAATAAAATGCAATGCATTATTTTAAAAAGGGCAGAGCCCAAACAGAAACAGATGCTGGGCATCATTTAAAAGGGACAGAGCCCAAATCAAAAAGGCTTTGCAGGCCAAAAGAAAATGCAGTGCATTATTAAACAGGGGCAAAGCCCCAGCATAGGCCTAATAGGCCAAAGATAAAAACGTTGAACATTTTCAACTGGACTTAGCCCAATCATGGCCGTAAGTCCTCAAATTAAATTGACTGAGCACGACTGCTCTCTTAAATCAATTTACACCCGGTTCGAGGGTACATCTCCGAACTCCTCTGATATTTGTCGTTGTAATCCTTCAACGTCGTCAGAGAGGTGACGGGTCCCGACAACCACCTATCGATACGGACTGTGGGGTCCTTAAACTCATGGACTTATGCGTCCTTAAACCAACAATATGGACTAATGCGTCCTTAAACTCACGGACTAATTCGTCCTTAAACCAGTATTCATCCCTAAACTCGCAATGGACCACTATGTCTCTAAACTAGAACAATAGAGCCCAAATGCTCTTTGGTCGGATCTAAATGATCCTGTTAAGTTGATCTTAGTCTCAAATTAGGCTAACGTATTCTTAACAAACGTTTAAGTTGATCTTAGCCTCAAATATGGCTAACGCATCCTTAAACCAAAACTTTCAAAACAGACTTTAGTCCCAAATTGGATTATAGATCTCTCAACCAACTTTGGTTCAAGGGTACATCTCTGAACTCCTTTGACATCTGTCGTTGTAATCCTTCAACGTCGTCAGAGAGGTGACGGGTCCCGACAGCCATACATTAAATGGACCACTATGTCCCTAAACTGGAACAATAGAGCCCAAATGCTCTTTTGTCGGATCTAAACGATCCCGTTAAGTTGATCTTAGTCTCAAATTAGACTAACGTATCCTTAACAAATGTTTAAGTTGATCTTAGCCTCAAATAGGGCTAACGTATGTTTAAACCCTCAAACAGACTTTAGTCCCAAATTAGACTATAGGTCTCCCAACCAACTTTGGTTCAAGGGTACATCTCTGAACTCATCTGATATCTGTCATTGTAATCCTTCAACGTCGTCAGAGAGGTGACGGGTCCCGACGGCCATACATTCAATGGACCACTATGTCCCTAAACTGGAACAATAGAGCCCAAATGCTCTTTTGTCGGATCTAAACAATCCCGTTAAGTTGATCTTAGTCTCAAACTGGACTAACGTATCCTTAACAAACGTTTAAGTTGATCTTAGCCTCAAATATGGCTAACGTATCCTTAAACCAAAACACCAAACCCAAATCTAAGAAAATACGGATTTGGACTAATCCACGTCCTACGGGCGACGACATAAATTAGTCTCCGTATACAATACACAGGCAACCACAAACAAAACAAACACACACTATACGAAGTGAAATTCTAGAGAAGGAGAAAGTTGTTACCGCGATGCGGTAGCGTAATTAACTGCAGGGGCTTGCGCCTGCAGGGAAGAGCGTCCCTACAATCAAAAACCCCTCAAGCGAGGGGGAATCTGACGAAGTCTGCTACATCGGCCGCATCCATCTAAGCCTCCGATACACGGTGTCATAAATCAACTTGGCATCTTCGGAGAGGTGGACGGATAAAACCAAATAGCATCTGCCCCCAGATTCAGGCAAGACGTCAGTCTTTCCCGGTTTCCGGCGGTAAACAGTATCCTCTCTCAGCTTACTACTCCATATACACCACAGCACAATGGTGTATCGGAGCGGAGGAACCGTACCCTATTGGACATGGTTTGCTCCATGACGAGTAACGCCGAGTTGGCTCTTTCATTCTGGGGACTTGCGCTCGAAATAGCAGCATACCTATTGAATCAGGTTCCATCTAAATCAGTGCCTAAGACTCCATATGAAATATGGAGTGGTAAAAAACCATGTCTTAAACGGGTTAAGATATGGGGTTATCCGGCTTATGTGAAAAACCAGAATCTGGACAAACTTTAGGCATGGTCAGTTTTATGTAAGTTTGTGGGATATCCCAGGCATTTGAATGGATATTTATTCTACCATGTCGAAGAACAAAAGGTATTTGTTTCTCGACATGCCACCTTTCTTGAAAGATTATTTCTTGAAAAAGAAATTAGTGGGAGCATGGTAGAACTGGAAGAAATTCCAGAAGAACAAACTACAACTAAAAATTTGATGGAACCAGAGAATTCAATAATCCTGGATGAACCTCAGCAACTCCGCAGATCTAGTAGGATTTCTCGTCCGCCCGAGAGATACTACGGTTTTCTCATAGATGGAGATCGAGAGGATTGCATCTTGAAAGAAGATGATCCTACTAGTTTCGCGTAGACCATTAATAGTAAGGACTCTGTAAAATGGCTTGAAGTTATGAAATCCGAAATGGAGTTTATGTATACCAACAAAGTTTGGACTTTAGATGTTGCTCCTGCTAGGGTAAAACCCATTGGATGCAAGTGGATTTTCAAAAAGAAGATTGGTGCAGATGGACAGGTGGAAACCTATAAGGCTAGACTTGTTGCAAAAGCTTTTCGTCAAAGACCAGGATTGGACTATGATGAAACCTTTTCTCCAGTGGCTATGCTGAAATCCATTCGGAGCCTACTTGCCATTGCTGCCTTCCATGACTATGAAATCTGGCAAATAGACGTAAAAACGGCTTTTCTAAACGGAAGTTTAGAATAGTGCGTTTATATGGATCAGCCGGAGAGATTCGTAGACAGTGGGAGCAGCGGGAAGGTGTGCAAGTTGGTTAAATCCATTTATGGATTAAAGCAGGCATCGCGGAGCTGGAACATCTATTTTGATGAGACAGTCAAGGGATTTGACTTCATCAAAAATGAAGATGAGCCATATATCTACAAAAAGATTGTAGGGAGAACTGTTGTATTTCTCGTCCTGTACGTGGATGACATTCTCTTAATAGGAAATGACATTCCTATACTGCAATCGGACTGATCCAGGGGACTGAGACAGTACCTGAATATTATTTTACCTGTTGATATATATAAAAGGGTTTCTAAACAAGCTATAGTCTCATTATTTTGACATGTTTAGAATGACACATGGATCCTTAAAACTGTAAACCTCTTAAAACTCCTTACTAAACAGCAAAACGTATATCTTAAATAAGATATCAATTATACCTCATACTATTACGTCCGCTTTTATGCCGTGACATACGTATCCCGCGGCTATTTTAAGAAGATGTTTTACATACATATTTCGGCTACCTTATAGGCTTATACCTGGGTGCATGTTATATACATATGAGATGTTACATTTTCGGGTTACGCGATCGATAGTGATGCAATTATTGTACTTATGCATTATATATATATATATATATTAGTTCGGGTTATGATAGTACTATACTTTATGACCTAGGTACATCATTGTGCATTTCGATTTCTACCTTGTGATATATTTTTATTCACTGAGTTGGCAACTTACTCCCGTTGTGCTCTAGTTTCTTGCAGGATATACCGCTTGGATCATCAGCGGCTTGCGGCACACTCTTTCTTTCGGTGATTGTTTTGGTATGTGAGTTACTGTTGTATCGTACCCACACTTGTGTGTGTGTGTATGTGTGTGTGTGTATTCTTTATATCTAGTTAAAACTCTATCGACCAAGAATTTGTATAATTGTGGACTTAGAAGCGACACTTAGAGTTTATGTGTTTGTGGGCGTCGCACTCGTTGGAGTCGACTTTTTACTCTTGTTGATTATTGTTTCGCTTTTCTTTTCTTCGCCATTGGGCGTCGTATATTATCTGCGTGGTTGCTCCGCCGTTTGGACGCGGAAGTTAGCTCCCGTTGGGATGCTTTTTATATTATTATGCTTGTATTGGGTTTTATTCAAAATTTACAAAGGAGGTGCTGCCGATTTTTAAAACGTCATAGATGTTTTTCAAACATATTTATTTAGATTTAAATGTTTTTTTAAACTGATTCCATCTAATGACTATTTTTAAATCACATCTTTAATATTTTCGTAAAAAGATTTAGATTCAAGGTTTTTGGCTTACTTGGACCGCGTCGACATCTTTAGATGTCACGCGATTTAAGTGTTGGTCACGTACCACTTTCGGGTCGTGACAGACATGAACCATTATAAGAATATCGTCAGTACGTCCCCTACTCAGCGACGTGCTACATCGGATTCCGGGTGTAATGTTAATTATGTCAGGGTTTCTAGGCCGTCGTCTGAAAGCGGAGCGCTATATCGGACCCCGGGTGTAGTGTCAAATAAGGATTTTATAGGATCTATCTAGCCTCTTGAAATATAGGTTCCCTTACGAGTAAATTAACAGAATTAGTGGAGGCGATGATTAGGAAGAGAGTTAATATTATGTATTTGTAAGAAACTAAATGGATAGGTGGAAAAAGTAGAGTTATAGAGCCCTGGGGTTATAAGATTTGATATACGGATAGAGATAAAAATCGTTATTGGGTAGGCATAATCATAAATAAACGGTTGCTTAAGGATGTATTTGAAATTAGGAGAAAAAGTGATAGGATTTTACTGGTTAAGCTTACTTTATGGGCGGATATCCACTATATTATTAGTGCTTCTGCACCACAAATATGTCTTGATAACGCTAGTAAGTATCAATTTTAGGAGACTTTAGACGAGACGGTGCAAAAAATACCAAGTATAGAGAAGTTATTTATTGATAGGGGATCTCAATGGACATGTATGTACTAATCGTAGTGGGTTTGATGTTATTCATGGAGGTTTTGGTTTTGGACAAAGGAATGAAGCTGGAAACTCGATTTTATATTCTGCCTTTTCTTATGACTTGATCTTGGTAAATACTTGGTTTAGCAAAAGAGAGTCTCGCTTGATCACCTTTACGAGTGGATCAAGTGCTGGTCAAATAGACTTTTTTCAGACTAGAAAGATGGATATAGGTTGTTGCATCGATTGTAAGGTAGTGCCAGGTGATAGTGTAACTACTCAGTATAGACTTTTAGTTCTAACTGTTCGGTTTAGAAGATGACGTGCGAAGATTAGACGTAAGATAAAATCTAGAATTAAGTGGTAGCGACTGAAGAAGATAACCAAGAAGGTTTTATAGATCGCGTAGTTCAAGAGGCCGATTGGAAGTCCGAAAACGATTCAGACATAATATGGAACAAGATGACTAGTTGCGTTAAGAGAATAGTTAGAGAGCTACTTGGTGAGTCGAGAGATGGTGCTCCACTATTTAAAGACACAATATGGTGGAATGAAAAAGTAAAGGCTGTAACTAAAATCAAGAGGAGTTCTTATAGAGATTTGAAGAAGAATAGAGATGTATAAAGATTTGAGAAGTATAAGACATTAAGAAAACTGTTCGGGAAGTTAAAACTAAGGTCTACAAAAAGGTGTACGAGAAGTTGGACACCAAGGAGGCTGAAAATGATATATATACGATTGCTCGGATGAAAGAAAGGCAGACTAGAAACTTATGTGCAGTGAAGTGTGTCAAAGATGAAAATCGAAAAGTTTTAGTTCGAGATGATAATATCAAGAAAAGGGGGAATGATTATTTTTGACAGGTTGTTCAATTGGAACTTTATTATGGATTTGGATGGACTTGTTATTCAATCTTAAGATATAAACCGTGATTTCATGCATAGAATAAAAATACCTGAAGTTACAGAGGATTTGAAGATGATGAAATCAAGAAAAGCTGTTAGTCCAGACGGAATTCCTATTGAGCAATGAAGCTGCCTCGGATAGATTGGCGTTAGATGGGCGACGGACCTGTTTAATAAGATTTGGAAAACCAAAAAGATACCAAATGAATGGATGAGGAGTACCCTTGTATCTCTCTATAAGAACGAGGGTGATATTCAAAGTTGCTCAAATTACTGTAGAATAAAACTCAGATGTCACACCATAAAACTTTAGCAGAGAGTGATTGAACACAGGCTAAGACATGATGTTAAGATAGCAGAGAATCAGTTTTGGTTCATATCTGGACGATCGATGACAGAGACTATTCATTTGCTTCGTCAACTTTTCGAACATTTTCGAGAGAGCGGAAGGGTTTTGCATATGATTGTTATTGATTTAGATAAAGTTTACGACAAGATATCTAGAGAGGTATTATGGCAGACAATGATGAGAAAGAGAGTTCCAATAAGGTACATTGATATAATCAAGGACATGTATGATGAAGTAGTGGCAAGTGTAAAGACTTATGGTGGCCTAACGAGTGATTTTCCGATCATAATTGGTTTGCATCAAAGATCTGCATTAAGTTCATTCTTGTTTGCCATAGTGATGAATAGAACTATCCAGTATGAAATACCTTGGTGTATGTTATTCGCTGATGATATTATTATGGTAAATGAGACGAAGGCATAGGTTAATGCCAAATTGGAATTATGGAGGAAAATGTTGGAATCTAAATTGAGTAGGTCCAACACAACATATATGCAATACAAATTTAGTAAACAGAAAAGTCGAGTGGTATAACACCGGATGTGCGAAAAGATAACACCGAGCGATTAATTTAGATATCTAGATTTCATCATTCAAAAGAACAGGGAGATGTCAACCAGATGATTCAGGTTGGTTGGTTGAAATAGAGGAATGCAACGAAGATTTTGTGCGATCGTAACTTTCCATTGAAATTGAAAGGAAAATTTTATCGAAGCGCTATTTTGCCTGTCTTATTATATGGTACAGAATACTGGACTCCAAAGAAACATCATGCACAGAAGATGCATGTAGCGGAGATGCGCATACTTCGTTAGATGTGTGGTAACACTAGAAAATATAAAATGCGAAATGAGAATATTCATGCGAAGGTTGGTGTAGCACCTGTAGAGGAAAAGATGCGGGAAAACCACTTAATATGGTTTGGTTATGTGCGACAGAGACCTACAGAAGTATTGATTCGACGAATGGATATAATCGATTTAGGCCAAATCAAAAGAACGATAGGGAGACCAAAGAAAACATGGATGGAGGCGATACGAAAAGATATGGATGCCAAAGGCCTTGATGAAAGTATGTTGTTGGATAGGAGTGAGTGAAGGCGGAGGATTCATGTGCTCGATCCGGCGTGATTCTCATGTTGGTTCATGAAAGTAGTTTAATAAAATAACCTTTTACTTCTTCAATCTATCGGATCCTTTGTAAAGACTTCATGTTAGATTACAGATAAAGATTGTGTGATGTGAATATGTAAATTAACCTGAAATGTGTCGGTTCGGGCTTGAATGTGGCGGATTCAACTTTGAGGGTCTAATTAAGTTTATGATCAACAAATGTGTATGATTCCTCTCATAAAATCCTTGATGCGCGCCCTGAGACTTGTATGAGTTAGATTGTTCGCCTCAAATATCTATATCAATACAGCCAGTTCCTGTTGCGGTGACAATTCGTTGCTTATCACAGACATGGAATGGACTCGGATTCCTCTCGCTAACCAGAATTTCCCTTGATATTTTTTGGTCGGATAGAATCCGAATTCCAAGCTCACGCAACATTTGTTGCAAGAAAACTCAATTCCCTATATTTAATTAGCAACAGATTGAGTATGCAAAGCTCGTGAGATGAAAGCATTTGGTGTATTTTGTTGCAGCCGAGGAGAAACCATCCTACTCTGTCAAGCTCGTTTCGTGAGGGGATCCATCGGTGTCATCCCCTCATGAAAAAAATTTGTATGATGATATTTTACATACAAATTGTCTTTATAAAAAAAGTTTACAATGTATCTTAAAATCTATTTTTCTTTGAAATTGTATAATGATTTTTTATAAAACATTATTTTTATTTCTGATAAAGTGATCTTTAATCAATGTAAACGTGGAAGTCTTTGATGCATTGAATTGTGGGGTTGCACTGAGCAGGTGAGTGGCAATAAGGCAAACGAGGAAAATGAGTAAATTAATTAATTTCAGGACTTAATTTGATTGCCCACTTCCTAATTACTTCATTACTGTTAGTATGATTAAGGGGTGTGTGTATATAATAATGGGACTCAACATTATACAATGTTGGATATTGGATAGGTTAATTTATCTAGCAAATCCGAACAATTTATTTTAACCGCTACTTTTAAGTTACGGTTAAAATAAACGGTTCAGATTTAACCGCTACTTAAAGGCGGTTCATATTATACAAAAGAGAAAACCGTCCCAACAGTTTCAGCGGTTTACTGTTTTGAAATTAAAATTGGGCAATTTTTGCTATGATTTGAACTGCAATTCTTACTGGATATTCTCTTGATTCTTGAATGGATTTCATAACGTAAATTAATTACTTTAATTACTATGGGTTTTGTTGTTTATTTAGTGTTTTTGTTAGGGTTTTTAGATGTAAATTTGACGTTTTTTTTCTCTTGATTCATGGATCGAATTATAAGATAAATTAATTACTATTACTATAGGTTTTGTTATTTATTTGGGGATTTTTGTTAGGGTTTTCAGATATAAATTAGGCTTATTTTATGTGATTTGAATTGCGATTGTTGCTAGGTATTTTATTATTTCTTAGATCGATTTTATAATATAAATCAATTAGTTCTATTTTTTCTTCATCTGTTTCCACTGCTATTCTTTCTTCTTCTTTTAATTCAGGGATAATTCACTCATAGGTTAGATTAATAGATATGATAGCGTATATAAACGTAGAAATAAAAAAAAATACCATAACCGTTTCGAAAAACTCGTTGAGGAAGACGTAGACGTCCTGTGACGGAAGATAGAGTTCGAAAGTCGAAAGATGGTATATTCCGTGACGGCTTGAAAAAAATTACTTAAGCAACGATTAACTTTTGATATTAACAACTACTTTAAGTAGAGGTTAAATAAAAACCGTTAAATTTAACCGCTATTTTAAATAGCGGTTAGCTCTGAACGGTTCTAATTTGTTGGATAAATTAACTTTTGATTTTAACCGCTATTTTAAGTATAAGTTAAATAAAAACCGTTAGATTTCACCACTACATAAAGTAGAGATTAAGTATAAACGGTTTTGATTTGTAGTATAATTTTTTATCCAACGCTATTTTAAGTAGCGGTTAAATAACAACTGTTAGATTTTAACCGCATTTATAAGAAGCGGGTTACTTTGAACGGTACTGATTAGTTAGATTATTTTTTTTATCCAGCTTTAAACTGAACCCATGTAATAATATATAAAAGACGTAGGCCCCGGTGCGAGATCCGGCGAGCTTTATGTCCTTTTTGGGAAAATTAGATTCGCCCTCTTCAATTTTAATCAAATATGCATTTGGTCCTTTTCTTCTAATGGATGTTGATTCTATGGGTTGCCAAAACTAGCTTTTGATCCTTACTAATTTAGGAAATAAGCATTTGGCTCATTCCTTTTCGATATATATATATAGAGAGAGAGAGAATCATAGAGGAAAGAGGTCTTAAGAGACTTTTTGCGTTAGGTGGCGGCAAAAAGTACGTCCTCCATCATTTTATTCGACGATCGGCACCTTCATATTTGATATCTACCCTCTAATTATACCAAATTTCATATGACTAATATACCATTTTACCGTTGATATAGTGGATGCAAAATTAACAGTTTGCCGACAATAGAACTTTTTACATTGCTAAATCAAAGGTGAAATAGTGTTATAATCATATGAAATTTGGTGTATCAACAAATTAGAGTATGGATATCAAGTTGGAAGATACCGATCGTCGAATAAAATGATGGAGGGCGTACGTTTTATAGCCACTTAACGCAAAAAATCTCCTAAGAGCTCTTTCCTCTATTATTCTTTTATATATATAGAGAGAGAGAGAGAGAGAATAATGGAGGAAAGATGCCATAGGAGGGAATTTCCTCCTATGGCGACAAAAAAATACGCCCATCATCGTGTATTCCGACAATCGGAATCCATCATCTTCATCGTTATCATCGAAGATATGGATACGCCAAATTTCATGTGATTCTACAACTTTTCACCGTTGCATTAGTTGGTTCAAAATTAACGGTTTACCAACAATAGAACTTTTTACATTACTTAATCAACGGTGAAAAAGTTGTAGAATCGTATGAAATTTGGCGTACCCACATCTTCGATAATAACGAAAAGGATGATGGATTCCGATCGTTGGAATACACGATGCAGGGCGTGTTTTTTCGACGCCATAGGAGTAAATTCTCTCCGATGGCCTCTTTCTTCCATTATATATATATATATATAGATAGATAGAGAGAGAGAGAGAGAATAATGGAGAAAAGAGGCCATAGGAAGGGATTTCCTCCTATGGCGTGGAAAAAATACAACCTCCACCAATTTTTTCGACGATCGGCTTCCATCATCTTCATCGTTATCATCTAAGATGTGGGTACACCAAATTTTATGTGATTCCACAACTTTTTCACCGTTGATTTAGTAATGTAAAAAGTTCTATTGTCGGTAAACCGTTAATTTTGAACCCACTAAATCAACGGTGAAAAGGTTGTGGAATCACATGAAATTTGGTGTACGCACATCTTAGATGATAACGATGATAATGATGGGTGCCGATCGTCGGAAAAAATGATAGAGGTTGTATTTTTTCCACGCCATAGGAGGAAATCCCCTCCTAAGGCCTCTTTCCTCCATTAATCTCATATATATATATATATATATAATCTCGGGGTGTAAATGTACTTGAATAGTTCCAAAGGAATCTATATTTGTATTGATTTAGATTGAGAGTTTAATTATCATCTCTATCTGGGGGTTTAAATGTACCTGAATAGTTCCAAAGGAATCTATACTTGTATCCAATATGAATTTTCATGTTCGATAATTACCCGTAAAAGATCAAATTTCAAATTGTTATCAAATACGGATATAAATTTTCATGTCCGATGACTACCTGTATCCATTAACGTGTCTGTCAACGATAATCAGATACGAATATTGTATTTCTAACCAACCTTTTCAAATACGGATACCGGTTTTAATTATCTGTATCTATATCTGAATGTAGATCCGTTTACATCTCTAATCGTTATGCAAATCTCTTAAATTGTAGGTCTGTTTACATCCCTAATCTTTATGCAAATCTCTTAAAATTATTGATAACTACATGTAATTTAATGGTAACTACTTCCGAGAATAAGAACCGAAAAAGTCACTCTGACTTTTTTCTTATAAAATTTTCATTGAATAAGAAATTCGCATTGAACTGATTTATACACATCGTCAACTGCTCTGTGATTGTATAAGACTAACCGTGCACTATCAAAACTGCTAAATATTAACATCTGATTTTGAGACGCTATCCCGTGCATAGCGTGGCCTGAGGGCCCCAGCTAGTTATTTTAATAAATCTTTATAGGTTGGAAGGAGGAAGGGGTTGATTAATTTATATTTTGTTGAATCTCGAAAGAAGTTGACATCCCAACCACTTTGAGGGAGAGACGCAGTCTTTTTCTTCCTTCCTACCGAGAGTTAACTCAGTTTACAAAGATAAGCACGTAAATTTGCAATGCCATTTGGAAATTGGAAATCGTACGCTCTCGCATCCTAAACAAAGTTTGGATCGAACCTCACCTTGATTTTGCCCTTCCACCACTGCCATAAAGTATGCGCTATGGCCGTGCGAACATACCTAAGCTCCCCAAAACCACCGATGGAAAGAAGAAGTTGACATCCAATCTTTGAAGATATATACACTTCCTAACTTCTACAGCTCTACATAATTTTATGTTGACTTTATTTCACTTGTCCATTCTATACAATTGGTTTTAGAGCCAGGTTTTTATGAGACCGGCTCTTTTAGTATTGAGATCAACAACTTCTTCTAGACGTTTCATTAGTTATTAGAGATCGCAACAATTCTTTAGAACATTCTAGACATATATGATCTTGTGATCCCCGTAGGGCATCTAGATGTTATAAAGTATTCTCTTGAAGTATCTTTAAATGTTTCAAGTATTATGAATCTTCTAGGATACAGATAGAAACATAGAGAATAATCAGTCTAGAATGTTATGCGAACTCCTGCAAATAGAGAGTTAGTCTCATGTTGTAGACAAGCAATTAATTTATTTTTTAAGTAGATGTTTTTATCGATAACCGGAACAAGAGCAGTGACTAAGCTAAAGGATAACCATATATATGTCTGGATAAAGAATGTATAACATGCAATTAAAGTACCCTTGAAAGCTAACCAATAAACAAATTTGATTCATGCATATATAAGATTAAATCACATCTTATCAATAATTAATTGAAACATGCATGTATCACTCTCATGTACATGAACTCAAAACAAATTTTTCGCAGTTCGATCCCATGTCAACGACGGCATCTTCTCTCTCATGATCCTCAATATTTCACCCATGGAAGGCCTCAGACTCGGATTCTCTCCGATGCATTGCTCCGCGATGTCCACCAAAATTCTCAACACCCCTTCATCACACTCTTCCCTAACTCTTTCATCCGCCTTTATTTCTCCCATTTTCTTAACTCGCGTAATCGAAAACGCCTCCATCCCTGTAACAATCTCTAAAATCAACACCCCGAAGCTGTACACATCGCTCTTTTTTGAAACCAGCCCGGTCCTCAAATAATACGGATCCACATACCCAATCGAGCCCATTATCGGGTTACCTGAAGGCTTCACCGTACCCGAGAAGCCCATTTTCGAAGATCCAAAATCGCACAGCTTAGGATTCAAATTTTCGTCGACAAGAACATTGGACGATTTGATATCGCCATGTATAATTTGAACATCACACTCTTCATGTAAGTAATGTAAGGCCAGTGCAAGTTGATACGCTATAGAAACGCGTTGAGACCAATCGAGGATGAGATTTGTGTGGAGAAAATGATGCAACGTCCCATTTGGGACGTGTTCCATGATTAAAACCCCGGTGATTTCGTTGATGTCATCGGTGTAGCCGATGAGACGAGCGATGTTACGGTGGTTGGTTCGGAGGAGGACTTTGAGCTCTTGTTGGAACATTTGATAGAGGCGAATGCTCGGTTCATGCGCTTTGATTGCGACAAAAGAATCAGAGACTTTAGCACGAAAAATAGTGCTGAAACCGCCTTGGGCGATAATAGAGGAATTGGAGATGATAGATTTGACCTGTGACAACGGAAAAATTTTGATTGGGGGTATAGAATCCTCAATGCCGATATCGATGTCCACGATCTTCGAGTTGCAAGAGAAGCAAGAGGGGATCAAGAACTTAGAGGAGAGCTTCATGTTGAGGATGAATTGAAGAAATGAGATGAGAGATGTATGTGTATATATGTTGGAAATTTTGGAATATATATATTAGATTATATGCTTGAGAGACCATTCTTTGCACGAAAGGGGAGTTATCGGATTGGGAAATTTCCGTGCAATGAGTGTGGCATTTTTGTAATGTTGATTTGTTGAATGGACACGAATATATTATTTCTAAATTTAAAAATGTGGGTTCAATAATTAGTGAAGAGTATGGGACCAAGGTACACATGGGTCAATTATGGAATTATTAATGGAAAAGAGTTGTTCATGGGTCAAAATAATACTATTGCTAGCCACGCCTGATTAGGATGTGTAGCGAAAATTCAAATTTCAAAATAACTAAATAATAAGCATGTCTTTCTTACGGGCAACAAAAGAAAAAGGAAGGAATGTGAATTCCCAAAGGAGCTTTAGGGGCTGTTTGGTTGCAAGATTATGAAATTTGGATTTAAAAATAATACGGTTGAGAATTTCTGCATTTGGTAATTTGTTGTTTGATTGGTTTTGGATTCCTAATTTTGGATTTATAGATTCTTATAATCTTTGTTTCGTTGGTGAAAAAGGTGTGATTTGGATTTGAGGATTTTAAAGAGAGATACATGAGAGAGGATTATTAAAAAAATAAAGTACATGGGTCCCATCTAAGAGTACAATGAATAGTGCCAAATCCTTAGAAAATTTTAGGATTCAATAATCCTTGTTTTGTGGTGGGCCTTCCATAAAAAACAAAAGAATCCTATAAATCCTGATCTTCCAACCAAACACAAAATTATGGAATTCTAGGATTTCACAATCCAAATCTTTATAATCCTACAACCAAACATGCCCTTAGTTGCAAGTTACGGATAAACGAGATAAACATAGAAAAGCAAAACACAAACAATAAATCAATCAACATATATACACACAGATTTACGTGGAAAACCCAAATCAACCACAGACACCAGCAGAGATCGTTTTCGCTGATCTTAGATGAAGGGATTATAGATGTTTCAAATGATGGTTCATTAGACTCTTAACACTTAGAGTCACTTACAGATAAAATTCCCAACATACCCTGATGATGCTCAGTGCAGGGGACTCCCCAGATCGTGACACGTGGCGGATGACGTGTCATGAAGCTTACGAGAAAGGAGCAAGAGCGGTACATTGGAAGTATACCCCGGGCCTCCCTTCCGAGGAAGCTCCCGACCTTCGGTGGCCTTCCAGACCGCTCCTAAGCCCGTCTTACAAACAACCATTGGCTTGACTCCGAGCCCTCCCGTATGCTGAGTTCCCACAGCCCTCCCGTACGCTGAGTTCCCACAGCCCTTCTAGCTCGCCTCCGAGCTATCACAGAACCAAGCTTCCTCGGCCTCCCGCTCGCCTCCGGGCCTCCCGCCGAGCTCAGATTTCTCGGTATCACCGACTGACCAAACAGCACAGATCACAGACGTCTCCGCTACGGCTCCGCGAATCTCGCCAGACGCGAGATATCCGTCGCCCATGATCCCGCGTTCCACGCCATCGCGTTCCCCCCATTAACGAGCGTATCTCTCCATTAATGGGGTATCCCGCCTTTCACGCAGACGTAACGCCATGGGCGGAACGGCCGGTGTGAATCTCGCACCCGCCGGCCCACGGCTGCCGCTATATAAACCCCTCTCTCAAACGATTCAGGTAAGGCAATTTTGCCCCAATAGGCCGTTACTCTGCCAAAATATCTCGACTAACTTGATCGTCGGAGGGTCCACGGTGGTACAACCACCCCGGAACTTCTTTACAGGTAGCTCGGCTTCATTCTCAAATCTAGCCTACTGAGATCCACACGCGTTGAGAGGCAACCCTCAAATCCAATTTCAGCAACTCATCACCACTCGCTGCAGATCAACGGAAGACAACATCTGAAGGAGATCTTGAGCTCCATCAGTTGGTGCCGTCTGTGGGAAGCGAAAAATTCCGCTCAACGAAAATTGATCTTCCGATCTCGAACTCGTGGCGAGTGATCATCGCGACGATCCAAGCTCCAGCCGCCGTCCTCCCAACAACGGAGACGCGGGTGGATCCCCTCCTCCCCCGAACGCCATTCACGCACTGTCTGCGCGGATAGATCGGCTCGCGTCTTTCGTGAATGCGCTTATCCATGTCTAAACGGCGAGACAAGCTCCCTAAGTCGCCGCTCCCCCACCTCGGAAGCAACACGCGGGGAGAGAAGACACTGCCCGCGCCGACACATCTGGGCACCGCCTCGCTATCTCCGGCGGCCACAGATCCCCCGTGGCGACCAATACGATGCCCCGGTGGGCACCTCAAAGCTCGACGCCGAGGTCTCAAGAAAGAGCGCCCCGCCCTAAGGCCCAATGTGCTCTTGTCCCTCCCGAGGAGGTGTCGGTCAACTCGCCTACTCCCAGGCATGGCCGGCACCCTCTCCCTAGACAGGTTCGTGCGGACGGGACTCACCACGGTAGCTCGAAGACAACATCGCCAGGGGACCTACGGAACCTCATAGAACGGAACCGAAACCGTGGCTCGGCTCAAGTCGCCGGCAGCAGGGGACATAAATCCGAGTATGCCGAATCCTCGGGATACTAGGACGGACTCGATGCCCTCGAAAAGAAGATCGAGGGTATACATTGGGAGAGTCGTCCTTCAAGCGACGGGGCTAGATATGCCGCCGACTCGCTTACGAGGCCCTTCTCCGAGGAGCTTCTCGCTGTCCACGTTGTTAGTGTATATGCCCTAGAGGCCATTACTGTATCATACTAGCTTGTATATTACTTGATGGAAGCTTGGGATATTCACAGTTGTATAGACAATCTTGCTCGAAATGGTAGTATGCTACTTGGTTTGTCTCTACTTCAATATGTGCATGTGTTTCTTTTAGCATATCGCTTATATACATATTAGTAGAGCCCTTAGGATCTTTGCTTGATTACCAGCGTTGTGATGGCTCTCACACTCATAGGGGCTGGGTAATCCATAAGCAGATCCTTATACAGGTCCCTAGTCTTTGGACTATCGAGACAGGGCATCGATACTCCGGAGTAGACTAGCGTATGCGCTTCTCATCCCAGCGGGGGAGACGGTCTGTCCCATAGCCGTCAGTACGCCGTATTTGAGATAGTATGCGGGTGCTCGTTAGGTTACGAGTACACTGGACATGACTCGTCGGGAACTGTTGGTTGGTATTATACCTATCGTCAGTTATCAGTTCCCAGGTGACATGAGTACAGCTTAGTCCGCCGACTTGACACTGTCACTTCGCCTCGAGTGTGTTCCCACTGTACTTAGATTACTACCCTACCACGGCTCAAAGGAGTCGTGCAAACAGGTAGTAGTTGGGTGCAGTCCCGAAGCACTTGGAGGCAGTGACGGTTAGACATGATTCGTCTCTCCCGGTATTGGGGGTTGACATCGCGCTGTGTCTAGGAGAGCATTTACACAAGTAGTCCCTGGCCAGGGCAAGCGAGATATACTGGTAGGTTTCCGTGTTATCTCAGGGTGTTCTGGGCTACACTCCGACACGACTTGTACCGCTATTAGGGGACAGACGTTCACCGCCCCCCTAGGCCCGCCATGCGATGTATCAGACGAACAGACCGGACTGTACGGAGATTGTCACATACAGGCTCAGTAGGAGTTCGGATGGGTTTACCTCATCGGCCTTCTTATCGACATCTACCTGGGGACCGTTACGTACAGCTAGTGCCGCTTGCGGTCTGTGGTTAAACCCACTGCCAGCGTAGTGTCGAGTCTTTAGAGTCCCACACAGAGAGTTTCCCTGCACTGAGCGAAACGTGTAGAGGCCGTATGGTTTTACGGCAGGGCTACGATCACTTACGTGCACTTGTGTGCGTATGCTGTTCGGGCAGGCAATACTAGTGGGCTTTGGTTTAAGCCAGATCCTAGTATTGCACAGATGGATTTGATTTGTCTTCTGTGCATTCGCATTCTACGGAATGCGGATGTGGGTGTGTATACACAGTTTTGAGGAGCGATGAAGGAGGAGGTGCCCCATTAGGGTTTTGGCAGTTGGTTCGGCCAAGACCATAATGTGGCACACTCATTAGGGTTTTGACAGTTCGTTTGGTCAAAACCGTTATGAGCCGGAGGCATTGTTTACTAATCCTTTTAGTGATAGATTAGTGATGGCTAATTGCATTGACCATTTGACCACTTAGATCTCTCTTGACCATGTTGACCATTGATCTTCAAGAGAGATCCACACTCTTCTTTTATTTTCATTTTAATTTATGTGTTATGATAATGGTCAATTCAATGTGCCATCAACTTATATCATGATAGGATTAGTAATGATGATTTAGTGTATTATTGCAACCATGGTTCATTTCTTTTGGGTTAATCTTTTCATTATTATCTTCTCATTCTCTCTCATGAAGTGAGAAGAAAAGAAAAGCTCCATGGTTGCAAACTTTCTCCTTCTTCTTCCTCCTCTTGATCTCTTCTTTTGATCTCATGTGTTGAGAGAAAAGGAATCCACAAAGACAAATACATCCATACATCTCCTCTACACATTCTAAGGCATTTAGATTAGCAATCTCCTTGCCCTAATTGCCTTGGCTTGAGGCGAAGCTTAGTGTACAACTCTCGGGTGGATCGTCTTCGACTCAAGAAGGCCGCGGAGGTGCCCAAGGTCCGGATCGACGCTTGGAGCTTGAATGGACGAGTGGGACAGCGGGATGAAGACCCGAAGGACCGGTTCCGTGAGGTATACTTCCTACAGCATAGTAGCTAAACCTCTAAGTGTTTACTAGTTTCTAGTTTAGCAAAGATCCGACTTTTAGTCCATGTTGCCTTGCGCCAAAATCATTGTTTTTCGCCGTTCCTGCCTCCCCGTAAGAACCGGGGTGAACAACGTGGACTTACACACGTCTCCTCTAGGAACAAGCCCCAAAAGGTCTCCCTCTTCGACGGAAAGTCCGACCCGAAAGACTATTTGGACGCATTCACAGTAGGGATGAGTTTCCAGGACAACTCCGACGCCGCGCAATGTCGTGCTTTCCCCGCCACTCTCATCTGCTCTGGACGAGACTGGTTCCGAGAACCCACGCCACGCTCAATCTCTACCTTCGATGAGTTGGCCACTCAGTTCCTCGGCCATTTCGTCGGGAACAGACGGCAGAAACGGACGGTCGATCATCTTTTCATTATAAAGAGCGGGGACAAGAAGTCCTTCAAGGGATACATCACCCGCTTCTACAACGTCCTCCTTGAGGTCCCATAGCACCGGGACGAGACGGTCATCACTGCCCTTAGGTCGGGTTTTAGACACAAGGAGTGGCTCCGCTCCTTTGCATTAGCGAAACCTAAGACCATGGCCGAGGTAAAAGCCTGGACCGAGCGAGAGATCCAGCTCGAATCCGAGGTGAACGCGAACCTACCTCAGACAGATGTTCATATCATAATTTTGCATTATTATATCGCCTATTCTTAATCATATTACGCTTTTGATCAATGTCTGCTAAATAGTTGCAGGTTACAGGTTTTCAGAACAATACCGTGAAATTTATGAAAAGACGCTACAAATGTGAGACTACGACCAACAATAGATGAATCTGTATGATACCGCCTAACAGTTCAAGAAACAAATGAAGATCAGTAGGCAGTTCAATACACAAAGGCGGTACAAGATTCAAGATTTCAACGCGAAGCTTATGGTAAAAGTTCACATAATTCTACACTGTTGAATATCTGGAAAAGAATTGAAGAGATTCTGAGAGACCAAGTGAAGAAAATAGAAGATAAAAGCAACTTGAAGAAACCCTAAAGAATTGGGCCCATGAGCCCACCAAATGGCCGCGGATCCACGGCCAAACAGGCTATTCTGCCGCGGTTCCGCGGCCGTACAATGCACGTGTCGGTGGGGTGTCGGTGCTTTAACTCAGTCTTTAGGATTGTTTTGTAATTTCATGTATGGATCAGAATGTAAACGTAGGGTTTTTCCTATCTATAAATAGGAAGGCTCAAAACCAAATAAGGTGTGTCTCTTTTGGGTTCCTCTTCTGAGATGCCTATTTTTAATTTCTAGATTAAATTTTAATTTCCTTGTAATCGTCAGGAGGTCATCAATAAAGGTATTTTTTTTATCGTGCATTCTTTTATCTGAATTTAATTCCTGAATTTTTATCTGTCTTTTATTATCTGCAACTTAGATAGTCTTTTAAAATTATAAAAATGAACTTATCATAACTTTCCTAATGAGTGAGTAATTGCTCACTTGTTAGGGTTAGGATTGGGAAGGTTTGAGAGAAGTAAATCTCTCTATCTCTCTTTTCTTTGCCCATATAATTTTTATAATAGAACTCTATTTAAATTAACCACACACCGCTCACTACGACACCCTATCCTACAAGATAGCGGTGATTCCCTAGTTAGACCGGTTGTGGTTGATTTAAACAAAGGTTAGGGCTAAGAGTTAAGAAAGGACGGACAAAGACCAAAAGGAAGAAACTAAGTTTCTTCCTAGTCGTGCTAATCCCCTTTGTTGACTATTACCCTAACACCTATATTCTTCACTAGGGCATTGAAAGCAGTGGGTAGAATCCCTTTTCCAAACTAATCTAATCCTAACCATAGCAAGACTTTTAATCAATTTAATCTCATTCTTAGATCGTAAAACAAAACCCGACTTGATCGGATTAACTCGTTAGAACATAAAGAAAAGGAATCCATCTCCTTGTGGACCGACCCGTACTCAATCGGCTAGCTACCAAGCGACACCGTTATTGATTGCGGTATTCTATTCTTAACTTTGATTTTAAAACGCACACACGCACAAATCTCTCTCAATCAAATGGCGTCGTTGCCGGGGAGACGGTAGTCTCTTTCTTTATGTAATTTCGGGTTAATTGAAATTGAAAATTTTTTATAAAAATTGAAAATATAAAAACAAAAAAAATCATCTTGTTCTTTTTGTGAGGTATTGTGTGAATTGCGCAGGAAAAGAAGATGGACTGATTCAGATATGGAAAAAGCCAGTGAACAAATCAACAAGCAAAAGATCTGAACAGACAGAGGAGAATCACAACAGACAACAGAAAAATTTTGGAGATCCAACCCAACTTAACCACCGCGGAACCGCGGCGGATTCAAGCGTTTGACTGCGGAACCGCGGTCAACTGCTGACGTTAGCACCCCAAAATTTTCTGTAAATATTTTTGTCCCTTCTCCTACCCTGAGCTCCACTGAAAAATTTTCCTGCAGGGCTCTTTGCGCAAAATCTTTCTCCCTCTCCAATAAATTGTTTTTATGCAGGATTCTTTGCGCTGCCAAATAAAAAAAAATTGCAAGTGTTTTTGGTGTGTTAACTGCTTTGCATAATTAATACGGACTTTTAAGGGGCTATAACACCAATCCAGATTGGGTGGAGATTTCATTACCTTTCCTAAGACCTCAAAAATCATAAAAGCATATGCATCAACCCTCGAGTTAATTAAAAAATATTTAGACTCAGCCAAATAAGGACTGTCGTGTTCATTAGGATAGAGAAAGGTTGTGGGCAATCGGTCGTTTATCTAAACCTGACTTTGTGGTGCCTAGGCTAGACAAGTGGGAAATGTAATTTTAAAAGGCCTGCCTCACGGTGATTCGTGAGCGGATCCCTCCTTTCTTTACTTGTGCTTACCTGGCTATAATTGGCGGTGAAGAGGCGATTTGAGGGATATCTCATAACTTGCCCTTTGGACCAGTCAGGAGCAGTCTAGTTGACTTAGGAGACCCTAACTCTAGGTTTGATTGTGCATGATTAAAATGTGGTTATTTGAAATTGTGTTGTAGTTCCGTACAAATTTTTGCAAAATTCTTTCTACAAAAAACACTTTCAAAAATTTCAAAACTCCAAAAACAAACAATTTTTAAAAAAAAAAAAAAAAAATTAGAATAAATTAAAAAATTAAAAAAAAATATCACATTATTTTTCTTCTCCTTTATCTCATCACATCATGGGTACCCCACCTCGCAAAACTCTTGCCGAACTTTGGTACCCACAACCAGACATTACTTTCTACGATTCTTGTTTTGGTCGAATTTCGAACGACCTCTCCATGCCAAAAATCTCTTTGAAAGATCGAATAGACGCGTCTAGGGCATCCAGTTGGACTCCGTAATTCACCTTATATCAACGATTTCAACCTTCACCACCTTCTTACGTTGATACTTCTTTTTCGAGTCCTGTTATAACTCCGAAACCCATGTCTATTGCTGAACATATTGAACAATCTCGTAACCGATCTTTCACTTCTTTCACCACTGCGAATTCTTTGGATCAAAAATTCAATTCACCTTCTTATCCAAATATTGATCCTACTTCTGTCCAACCATTCAATTCCTACCAGTCCTACCTGACTTTCGCACCTTCCCTAGACATTGCTTCTAGACAGCCATTTGGGAGTTTCCAGTATCCAAACAACTTTGAATATTTTACTGAAACCCCTTCACAACCCATGTCTAGTCTGGAACAGTCATTGGAAGATTTTATGGTAGCGTCAAGACAACAGATGATGGATTTGAATGCGTCCATGGCCGCCCTTATACAACATAGTGATCCGGTAGCTAGTTTCCAACTAGTTCAAATTTTCCAATGTATGATAAGGCGGTTGAACAGATTGAGAATTTGAGTGGTGAGAGTGAGCTGTACATCCTTCCAAATCAAACCTACCCATCCCCAATTGAATCCCACAATTCTGGTTTTGAATGTCTATCAAGTGTTCCAAATGATTCACCAGTTGAAGATAAAACGTTTAATGAGTTGTGCGACTTTGTAGCGTTTGATTTGCCAGATTGTGAAGGGCCCCTTTCGAGTGAAACCATCACCAATCCTTTTACCCTCTACACCTCCACTTTAGAACCTGAATTAATAAATATCCATGCTTTTGATGAGGTGTCTAAAAAAATTGATTTTCACTTGATTGAGGATATCGACGCTGGGAATATTTTGGATGATGAACCCGCGGATTTGACTGAATTTTTCTCTCCAATCCATCATCCCGGGTCATTAAATGTTTCTCCCGAACTTCATATGCGTCTTGATTTTGATGAGAATTGCATGGATAAGCTAAAATTTGAGGTGAGTATTGAGGAAATTATTGAGGATGAAGCAGTTTTACTTGAGGAGTCGGATTTTCCAATTCATTCTATCTCTTTCATTGACTGCGTACACCCTCCTGAATGTTTAACCGATACCCTTCCTCAATCACTTCCCTCCATCCTCGCTCCGACCTGGAAAGAAACCGTTATACTTACATTTTCAATGTCTGGTTTACCAAGTTCGACGTACCCATATTTTCTCACGAATCTTGAAGGATTTGACCTCATTTCTCAGTGGGTTGATAGATTAGCACAATCGCTTTTTACACATCGGTCATTACAAATTGTGCTAATTTATACACTCCATCACCACTCTCAGGTTCGTATTCAACTTCTTTCTCCCACTTTCTCAGGTTCTTCTTCTTTTCTTTCTATAATTTCAGTGAGTGTTGATGAATCACAATCCGATAATTCAAGTTTGATCATTCCAGAAAGCCAACTTGATTTGGATACTTTTGAAAATGAGGTAGATGAGTTTTTCGAGTCTCCTACCTCCATAATTTTTGACAAATCAAGTATGATAAATTCTGGCACAAAACTTACTAACAGTAAAATGTTCAATTATATCGATGAGAGTTTTGAAAAACTTTTCGCTGACGAACTTGCATTCCTAAACAACAAGGATTTTGTGATTAATCAACCTCCACCTATAGAAATTGAACCACCACCCTTTCTTCTTATAAAATACGAGAATACCAATATTCCACTCATTTCCAATCATTCACATTCTCGTTTTTATTTATCAGCATCTCTTATCTCCTCACATTCACGTTCACGCAGACCCTTTCCATACCACCACTTATCTCTTCCCCACTTCTTCTTGGTTCTATATAACATGTTCTTCCACCGACCTATACGTTACATTGATAAATTCTTCAAATGGTTGGTGTTGACTTTTGGTCTTTGCAAAGCTTTGTATTCACCAATAACTTTGAACCCCCTCTTTAAAAGCTTAATATTGTTTAACTCAAGTTTTGGGGGGGGGGGGGGGGGGTTTATAATTTGGCTCTCGAAAAAAAATTCTCGAAGTGGTGAGCCAAAAATAAGTTTGGGGGAGATTTTCACGATCATATTTCATGTCTCCGTTAATAAATTTTTCCTCCCAAGTTTACAAGTTTATGAGATTTAAAAATGGCAACAGTAGAAACAATATTTCACTTAAATTTGGAGGGAACCTTTTTGTGTATGTATATTCTTTTTCTGTTAATAATAATAAAAAAATCAAAAAACAGGGGAGTACCGACAATTTTGACCCTCTTGATGTAGCCTGACAGTGAGGGCACTGTCAAGTTTAAGTTTGGTGGTGTGCTCGGTAAGGTTTCTTTCTTCGCATTCATATGTATATTTTTGCATTTGCATACTTATTTTAAAACCCATAAAAATTGATTTTTTTAAAAAAATTATAAAAATTGAAAAGTTCAGTTTTGGACATATTTGACTTAAGTTTAACATGACGGTTGACTAGTTAGGAAAAACTAGATCCTAAACTCAGTAAATTAAAAACCATAAAAATAACCTTTCTTAAAATTTAATTATAGAAATATATGTCCTTGTAGTTTATTTAGAACTAGGCAAAATTTTGAGTTCAGTTCTTGGGCTAAGTCAAAATAAGGGAAGAGTATTGAAATTTTTATGTGAAGTGTAAGTCTGAAAAATAATTTCGAACCTTAAGTCTAAATTCTGAAAATATATACCCTACAACTCGCACAAACACGCACCTTGAAACTTGGGATAGTAGAGGTTATCTTGAAATGCTCTTGTCTAAAAATCCTTAGTATGAAATAAAATAAAATAAAAGTATAAGGGTGAATAAAAAAAAATGAACACTGGTTTTGTAATTACTTAAGGCTGCATAAATAAAAAATATAGCGAGGGTGCTTTATCACCTAGTGCCTTAGACCAACTGATTTGGGAGTCACTGCTAAAGTCTTAAGTATTACAAGACGAGAAATTACGCCTAAATGCACGAACACATTTTGTAATTGGTCGTTAGTACCTCAAGAAGTATTAACGGTCGCATGAAGGATGTGTGAGCAATTTCATCTAAAATTCACCAACTAAAAGCACTTTGGACGATAGACAAGGGTATGATAGCTTGAATTGAATTTCCAAGTGTAGGGGTGATACATACACACATGTAGGGGTATATGATTGGGGGTTGGATGAGAGATAGAAATGAAAGATAAGGCTTATACCTGAGCAAAGGAAGGAGTCTGCCGAGAAAAGAATGCATGAAATCCGACTTAAGGGGAAGAGCGCCGAGCTAACACACGAAGGGCTGAAGAAATTATAGCAAAGTGTGGACCCCGGGAGGGGATCCCACCTTTATTTATACCAGTCGGCGAACACATCCTACGGCGCTGATCGTCTCCCGCCAAAATGATACTTCACATTCAACGACCGTCAACGTTTCACCTGTCGCCCGCGGCTAAGGCGTGTCCCGTCGAGCGTGAAGAACACCGGCGGCCCGTCATGTCAGCCAACCAGCGCCAGACACGTGGCCTGACGTTTCGGCGAACGTACAACCGAATCGGCGCTTCCTCTTTAATGCAAGATCTCTTCCCTGATCCGCTAACGTCATCAAGAAAATACAACTAATTGCCTGGGAATCTGCGCCAACGATGTCTTCAAATAAGAGTTTAGCCCGGGTGACAGATCAGACCACTCTCGACCTGACCCATAAATAGGTCGGTCCTAAAGTGGGGGGCTAATGATGATGCTCAGTGCTGGAGACTCCCCGGATCATGACATGTGGCAGATGACGTGTTATGAAGCTTACGCAAAAGGAGCAAGAGCAGTACAGAAGCATACCCCGGGCCTCCTTCCCGAGGAAGCTCCCGACCTTCGGTACCCTTCCAGACCACTCCTAGGCTCGTCTTACAAACAACCATTGGCTCGCCTCCGAACCCTCCCGCATGCTGAGTTCCTTCAGACCTCCTAGCTCGCCTTCGAGCTATCACAGAACCAAGCTCTCTCGGCCTCCCGCTGAGCTCAGCTTTCTCGGTATTACCGACCGACTGACATCACAGATCACAGGAGTCTCCGACACGGCTCCGCGAATCTTGCCAAACGCGAGATATCCGCCGCCCACGATCCCGCGTTCCACGCCATCGCATTCCCCCCATTAACGAGCGTATCTCGCCATTAATGGGGGATCTCGCCTTTTACGCAGGCGTAACGGCCGGTGTGAATCTCGTACCCGCCAGCCCACAGCTGCCGCTATATAAACCCCTCTCTCAGACGACTCAGGTAAGGCAATTTTACCCCAATAAATAGGCCGTTACTCTGCCAAAATATCTCGACTAACTTGATCGTCGGAGGGTCCACGGTGGTACAACCATCCCGGAACTTCTTTGCAGGTAGCTCGGCTTCATTCTTAAATCAAGCCCACTGAGATCCACACGTGTTGAGAGGCAACCCTCAAATCCAATCTCAGCCACTCATCACCACTGGCTGCAGATCAACGGAAGACAACATCTAAAGGAGACTCTGAGCTCCATCATACCCCTCAATAAGTACGGGCACAGCAACAATATACATTAAATAAAAAAAATGCCCGTCGTACTCGTTCCGTTTCAGAAAAGCCTAAAAGGTTAATGAACCGAGCCAGCTTTGAAACCAAACAAATTTAGGATTCAGTACATCTCATCATGACCTTAGATTGAAAGTGATCCGAAAAAACGAAAAAATATCATTTGATAATATCACAGAAGATGTAAAACGGATATCGGACGACCTATTGAAGAGTTAAGTGTGTTCGGTGTTGGCATTGCATGCGGAAGAATATGTGGGGGCTCATTATAGATATATGAGATGAATGTCAAATTATGTAAAAAGAAAAAATGACAATAAATAATTATGTTGCTTTTAATAGGAAAGTAATTAGTCTAAAAGAAAGATCCTATTCAACATAATGTAGGGCAGCTTATGCAATAGCAAAGAAAGGATGATGTTGATATGTATTTGTCTCATACAATGTCACCAGGATTCTCATTGTATCTGACACCGACAATCATTATTTAATTTATTTTTTGTCCCTAAATATTTGGTATCGGTTAGATGAATTTATTTCTTCCATTCTACTGTGTTAAGAGCCGACTCTTCAATTAAATTAATATTTGCTATATCTTTTTCTAACTGGTTTTATCTAGATTTTCCGTTTAGGTATATCTTCGCTTAAAATACATAAGATTTTTCTAACTGGAGTACTTGCTCAGCTCTGTTGCACATGTCTAAACCATCTCAATCGTTTCTCTCTCGTTTTGTTCTCAATATTAATGGTTGCCAATTTGTTATGAATAGACTTGTTTGTTGTCTCATTTTCTTAAAATATTACCGGTTTACCACTCATCCATCTTAACATTCTAATTTAGCAGTATTCATTGTATATTCCAAACATATTGTTTCTTAATTGTCTACATCATTATCCATACAACCTTCTTCCCTAGAATTTAATTTTCAAAATCTGAGTACTTCCGACTTGATGCTTTTCAAATTTGTATTAGTTTTTTTTTCCTTCCATAGGTGGACTTTGTGGCCTAATTTATAAAGCTTTATCATTTCATGACGGTGACATTCTAACGAGTAGTGGCAGCATGTTTAAAAGATATTTAATATTTTGTGAATCTTGTGAGGGATTTTCGTGTCACTCCCGCTAATCCCGTTAATTAATTTTGATCAACTCCATTAATTTGCTTAAGGCAAACAGAGCAAGCATATGTATGTGTGTAAAAATATATATATATATGAGAATAATGGAGAAAAGATGTCATAGGAGAGAATTGTCTCCTATTACGTTGAAAATGTACACCCTTCCTCATTTTTTCCGACGATCGGCACCCATCATCTTCATCGTTATCATCTAAGATGTGGGTACACCAAATTTCATGTGATTCTACAACTTTTTCACTGTTGATTTCGTAAAGTAAAAAGTTATGTTGTCAGTAAACCGTTAATTTTGAACTCACCAAATCAAAGTGAAAAAGTTGTTGAACCACATGAAATTTGGTGTACCCATATCTTAGGTGATAACGATTAAGATGATAGGTGCCGATCGTCAGAAAAAATAAGAGAGGACGTGTTTTTTCGACGTCATAGAAGTAAATTCCCTCAGCATCTTACCTTCATTATTCTCTCTGTCTATATATACACACACACACGCATGCTTAGGAAGGAAGGTACCAAACAAAACTTGAATCATGTTTATCATGTTCCATTTCATTTATATTCCTTTTGTTTTATGACCATGGAGATTAAAATTTATTAGAGATGCGCATGCGAAATTATGTTCTGAACAAGATTATATATAGAGAGAGATACTGATTAGTAAATAGACTTATTTTGGGCCGTTTTTTGTCTTGTTTACAGCCCAAAAGCTTCCCATGAGAACACTGGTAGCCTGTGGGCCCCCTAGCGCTTAAGGATGGCTAAACTCAGCGGATAGAAAATTAGATGTTTCACTAAGGGCCTGTTTGGAGAATATAAAATTTGGATTCCAAAATACTGCAGTTGAAAATTTCTGGATTTGGTAATTTGTTGTTTGGTTTGTTTTGGATTTCTAGTATTGTATTTGTAGATCCTTATAATTTTTGTTTGGTTGTAATTTTTGTTTGGTTGGTGAAAAGAAAGTGGGATTTGGATTTGAGAATTTTAGAGAGAGATAGATACAAAGAGGATTATTAAATAAATAAAGTACACGGGTCACATCTAAAAGTACAATGAATAGTGTCAAATCCTTACAAATTCTTAAAAAAATTTAGGATTCATGAATCCTTGTTTTATGGTGGACCCTCCATAAAAAACAAAGGAATCCTATAAATCCAAATTCCCCAACAAAACACAAAATTATGGAATTCTTAGATTCCACCATTCAAATCTCAAGAATCCCGCAACCAAACAGGCTCTAAATGAGAGGGGTCCCCACTTCCGTATATATCCAAGGTACATTAGGATCATGATGCTTCATATCCATCTCTATGCTGCGAGTTAGTGAAAAAGGGCAATTTAATTTTGAAATTAATTGGTGATATGGCTTTTTATTACTTTAAAGAAATCAAACAAAAAAACCATCATTATTTTATCCGTAATACACGGAATAAAATGACGCGTCATCATTATTTTACAAACGCGACGCACGTAATAAATTGTCGCATCATTACAACCGTACAAACGCGATGTACGTAGTTAAATTAATAAAGAAATTTTTCATAAAAATTTGTATAATGTGCCAAAAAAAAAAAAGCTATTGGAGGTAAAAGATGTTATGTCTTGGATTTTGCCCTCATGTCTGGTGAGACCGTGAGAGTCAATAGTAAATGACAAGGCTAGTTTGGTTTTTCCAATAGAATTAACTGCAAATTTGGAAAAAACAATTAATGCATCTGTTTGTGTTTGTCATTGACCAATTGAATGAGCCGTGTGTGTATATATATTAGAGTAGATAGATAGCCCTAAACTCAGCAAGCAAAGCATAAGAGTAGCAAAGAAGCCAATGGAGAATCTCCCATCCATCAATGGACTCATAGTCATCTCCCTCCTCGCGTTCATTCTCTGCGCCGCCGTTACATCCTCGAGCAGTACTCCATCGCTCCTGCGTGAAGAAGCAAAATCGGGCAGAAACACGGCGATCATTCCAAGTGAATCAGGAGGAAACGATCGGGCGATGGCGGGGAGAAACATATGCACCATGTTCTGCTGCGATGATGCTCTTTGCCAAGAGGCATGCAAACAGGCTACCCCTGGACGTCAGAGCATGGGCTTTTGTGTCGAAATGGGCAGAAGTTGCCAGTGTCACTATAACTGCCTTTAGAGGGTAGTTTCCCCGCTTATGAATTGCCGTGAAATGTGCTATGAATTTGAACCGGTGATGATGATAATAAAAGCAACCGTTTGGTAGTTTATATCCGTTTTAATTATGTTTTCAAACAGCCCGACAGATTTCACATAAACCATCAAGATTGGTAACTGGATAGAGCGATGGACTAGCTTTAGGACTTGCAATATATATCCTATGTCTGAACCAATCACTGGCATGACTGGTATGAAAAAAATTGCCACCATCTTCATCGTTATCATCTAAGATGTGGGTACACCAAATTTCATGTGTTTCTACAATCTTTTCACCGTTGAATTAGGAATGTAAAAAGTTCTATTGTCGATAAACCGTTAATTTTGAACCCACTAAATCAACGGTGAAAATGTTGTAGAATCATATGAAATTTGGTGTACCCGCATCTTAGATGATAACGATGAAAATGGTGGGTGTCGATCGTCAGAAAAAATGAGAGAGGGTGTATTTTTTCGATGCCATAGGAGGAAATTCCCTCCAATGGCCTCTTTCCTCCATTATTCTCATATATATAACGGAGGAAAGAAGCCATAGGAGGTGTAGGGTTACTAGGCACACTTAAGAGGTTCCACAAGGCATCAACCATGCCAAAATCAATTTTTTCATGTGCCTAAGACTCCTATGCAAGATTGTTAACTAGAGATTAGGTGAAAAGCAAGCAAGTAATCAACTTTATTGCTAAGTGAAAAAGAATACAACCTTTGTAGATCCGCTCCACCATTTTTTTAGCTCCGTGTTGACGTCCCTCCGCTGCGATCATCGGAATCCCGAACTCTAGCGATGGTTTCGTCGGAGAAATAATCGGGCTAGGTCGTTGACCTCGATGCCGAAGATGATCTACGTCGAGACGACTCAAACTCAAGCTCCATCTTCACTAGGTCAAGAAACTTGTGAAGAAAACACCCTATACAACATGACAAGTGGTAGAGGATGAAGAAATAGGAAGTAGGTTCACTTTGGATTTGGATTTCTCACTTGGAATCATCACTTAGAATTTTCTCGCAAGCTTTTTCTTTTTTCATGAAGAAGATGAAGAAAAAAGAAATGAAAGTGAATTATGAATAATAGAAAATCAAGTGATTCTTATCATTTTAGCAACCATGGGTGAGTGTAACTAGTGTAGAGACTAAACTAGGGTTTAAGTGAATGGTTGGGTTAAGAAAAGAAACAAAGTGGTCAAAGCTTCATGAAGCTTCAAGTAAAATCCAAAGAAAGCCACCATTTCATTTCTTGTCAAAATGAATAAATAAATGAATAAATAAATAAATCAAACCCTAACCATTAACCTAATCATAGTTTAAAGCATACACACACCCAAGTTTGCATGTATCATCAAACATGATACAATGTAGTGCACAAAAATATATCACATATACTACTTGTGCACATTAAGTGAGAAAATCCATCTTAAGTGAACAAATACTAGTTAATGTAAAGTAATATATCAAATATACAATTATACATTAAATCATTAAATCAACACTTGATTTAATGATCCGGTCATACTGCATATAACCGACTAATATCATGTGTATCAATGTATCGAATCAACACTTGATTCGGTAACCCGGCTATATCACAAATAACCGACCAATGATACAAATCGCGAGAATAGAATACAGTATCACATACTGGTATTATTTTCGGTCCCGCACATATCTCATATGCGCTCCTATTTCGTTTCTCTTGAGCCAGGAAACCTTTGTGTAGGACTCTAAAGACTCGTCAATATGCCGGCAGCAGGTGATGATCATATCAAACACCCACAAGCCGCAAGCGATCTGCTAAACGTAACGGCCACCCGGGTATTGAGCGATCAGAAGATCAACGAGCAAGCCCGCTCACACTCATGTGAATCCAACCAGTAACACTTACCGTACAGTCCGGTCTGTTCGTATGATATGTCGCATATCTCGCCTAGGGGTGGTAAACGTCAGACCTCAGTAGCTCGATAAGTCGTGTCGATATGAGGTCTATAACAGTTCGAGAAACTACTGGTAACACTTACCAGTAAATCTCAGCAACCCTGGCCAGGGATTTCCGGTTATAGCCAATCGAACACAGCACAACATCAACTCCCTATACCGGGAGAGACGAATCCCCTCCTATCGCTCATTGCCTCCATGTGATTCGGGACTGTACCCAAAAACCACCGTTTTGCACGCCCTCTTGGACGTGGTAAGGTGGAAATCAAAGCACAGTGGGAATCACACAAGACTCTATGACGATCTCGGGTCTACAGACTAACCTGTACCAGTGTCACCAGAGAACTGCCATCTGACGTAAGGTATAATACCATCTGGGAGTTCTCGGCGAGTCCGTCCAGTGTACCCAGTCTCCACTGAGCACCCGTATATCATCTCTGATGTCAAACACCAATGGATACGGGATCATCCATCGTCCATCTGTATGGGTCGAGAAGGTATACGCTAGTCTACTCTGGTTTATCGATGCCCCATCTCGATACACCCACGACTAGGGACCTTGAAGGATGTACTTATGGACTACCATGTCCCCACTAGTATGATCCGCATCATAGTCCAGGTAGTCAAGTACACATCCTAAGGGCTTTACCAACATGTAACAGAGAGACAATCAGTATACACGTTAAGATAAAGAGCAACCAGATAGTATACTATCATGTCGAGCAAGAAAGTCCTCCCTATATATGTCCCAGTATCCACTACAATATACATCCTATGTATAGTAATGACCTCTAGGGCATACATATAACTAACAATCTCCCACTTGCACTAGGGCCATCTGTAGCAGTGGTTGCAGTATCTCATACTCAACCATCCCATAAAAGTCTCTCTCTGGGAAAAGGCCTTTGTGAGTGGATCCGCCGTGTTGTCCTCTGAGTCTACTCTCCTAACCTCGATCATCCTGGAGATCAACTATCTCCATGATCAGGTGATGCTGCCTCAGAATACGTCTGGGTCACTGATGGGACCGGGGTTCCTGGGCCAAAACCACACTTCCATTGTCACACAATGGTAGGAACCTAGTTCATCTCATGAACCAATATATACCCAAATTGCCTCTTTGGTAGTATCTTTAATAGCGATGTCACCAGCCTTTATCGTCTAGTTTTCCACGGTATCTAGCTTGGAACTCTTCCAACATACCGTCCCTCTACTGAGGGTAAAGACAATGCTTGCGACTGACATTCAGTCTTCCTTATTACCCTGGAACATTTCCAGTGATTCTCCACAGGATCAATTGATACCATCTCACTACAACTAGTGAGTATCCTAACATCCAATTAGATCTATCTCATAGATCCAAAACCCAGGATTTAGTAGGTATCATTTTGATCCTATATGGAGAATCCTTGTGATAAGCGGAGATTGACCGAGCATAGCATAGGAAACTTCTTCCCTATCATGAGTATGTCATCCACGTACTCTACGAGGATCACCACCATACTCCCTACTTCCTTTTTGTATATACAAGGTTCATCTACCATTTTGATGATGTCAAACTCTTTGACTAACACATCAAAACAGACGTTCCAACTCCGCGATACCTGCTTTAATCTGTAAAACAACTTGCACACGTTTCCGCTGCTCCCACTGTTTACGAAGCCCTCTGGCTGTATACTTATAGACGTTCTCTTCTAAATCAATATTTAGAAAAGCAGTCATGACACCTAACCACCAGATATCATAGTCATGATGTGCAGCAATGGCAAGTAGGATCCGGATGGACTTAAACATAGCTACTGGAAAAGGTTTCATCATTTTCCACATCTGGTAGATGACGAAAACCTTTAACAAGTCTAGCTTCGAAAGTCTCAACTTTTCCATCTACACCAAGTAATCTTCTCAAGATATACTTGCTCCTGATGGGGATTTTAACCCTTCAGATATAGCAGCCAAAGTCCATACTTTGCTGGTGTACATGGATTCCATCTCAGATCGCTCAGCATCCAGCCATTCTTACAGAGTCCCTACTCTCGATGGCCTGCTCGAAACTAGTTGGGTCATCATCTCATGATGCATTTCTCGCTCCCACGGTCATTGAGAAACCGAAGTATCTCTCAGGCGGATGAGGAACCCTACCAGATCGGCGGAGAGGCTGAGGTTTTTCAGGGACTATTGAATCCTGTGGTTCTACCAAATAATCAGCTGCAGTTTGTATAGATGGAACCTTTCCAGTTCTACATAACTGACCTTGCCTCGAGCTTGTCCGGATTTTGCTTTTAGACATAGGCCGGACAACCCTAAATCTTAACAAACTTAAGATATGAACTCTTCCCTTTCCATACCACATATGAAGTGGTAGGCAACTGATTTGATTGGAACCCTATTCAATAGGTATGCTGCTTCTCAAGCGCATAACTCCCAAAAGGAAATAGGAAACTCAGTAGTACTCATCATAGAGCACACCAAATCATATAGGGTGTGATTGCTCCGCCCCGATACACCGACGTGATGTGGTGTATACGGAGGAGTAATGCTGAGAGAGAATCTCATTCTCTTTTAGAATAATCCAGGAATTTCGTGCTCAAGTATTCTCCTCCTTGATCACATCAAAGGACATAATACTTATATCCGTTTTGGTTCTCTACTTCTAACTTATATTCTGTGAATATCTCAAAAGGTTCGGACTTGTGTTTCAACAGGAACATATGTATGAATCTAAAGAGATCATCAGAGAATGTAATGAAGTACAAAGAACCGGTCTTGGCATGTGTAGACAGGGGACCTTCATACATCAACATGTATCATCTCAAGAGTACACTAACTCTTTCTCTGCTTCCAATAAACAGAGCTGTGATCATTTTATCTTTGTGATATGACCGGCAAGTTTTCATAAGATGTAAATTCAAACAGATTTAAATATGCATCTATGTGCAACTTAGCTAGTCGGGTCGCATTGATATGACCTAGTCTACAATACCTCAAGAAGGATCCGTTCATTTCTGAACTCTTTCTCTTGTGTGTGTTCCGTATACTAAGAACTGTAGTTTGATTTAGAACATCAATGCTTTTAGATAACGTGCCTGAACCGATCAACTTTTGATATAGGAAATGTTCAAAACATTATCCAACATTACAAAATCTTATCATTTCTTTACTAATAAAGAGACTGATATGATTTTGTATATCAGGTTCGGTATCTAATAACATTCGTTCAGAATCAATGTACTGGTAATACAGGGTGACAGTGACCAACAGACTTGGCTGCAACACTTGCACCGTTTTCTGCCTCATGAAACTTCTCACCCGTTCTCAGTTCTCTACCTTTCGTAGCCCTATGTAACATATTACATATCTGGGATCCTGATCCGGTATCAAATATCCAGGACGTAGAGGATACAGAGAAACAGTTCTTTGTAATGAACACACCCGAAGGAGATACATCATATGCACTTTCTTCGTTTGGGCGGCACGGGAAATCTGGTATTCCCCAATTTCCTGCTCTGTCTTATAACAATTATAAGTTGGAGCGGGACCAACGTTCCCCAGCACAGTATAACAAGCGGGTTCAGTCAATACATCCATATTATTATCTTGATTAAGGCGTGACATGGTCGCTACCTGGAGAGATAGAGAAGAAAACACTCTGCGTGCGCTCTTGTAAGATCAGATTGGTTTTTATTTTATCTAATCAGGATGGCTCCCACTGTTTTTATCAAATCTTCCTTCAAACCCTAAAAGGAAAGACTAGCCGGGATTAATTACACTCTATAAGTTCGCCAATCTTTAAGCCAGGCCAGTGTCGGTACTTTGAGGGAGGTTCCCCGTACTTTCGTACGGACCTAATTAAAGTAAATCTCGTTTTCCCAGAGGCGTAACCCCGTTGACACTTTTCTAGACACCTACTTGATCGGCTAATTGTAATGTGTAAAACTCTCCCAGGAGTAACTCTTACTCTCAGCGGGTATCGGGATCCAACTATTTCATAGAAGGTATGCAATCTCATTGCAAAATTCAACACTTGAAATTCCCTATAATTTTGCCCCTAGCACCCTATGACCTTGACGGAGGTCAACAAACCATAGGCTACTAGTCAAGTTCAACCCGTCATTTCTTGATTGAATCAAACCCACCCGCACGACCCTTGACGGAAGTCAACAAGGTCGTACGACTACCCTAACCCAATCTGCATCATATGCATAAGCAGATAAATACTAGTTACCTACCGCACACTACGCCTTGACGGAGGTCAACAAACGTAGCATGAATACTAAGTAGGACTTATCTGAAATGACGGAGGGCTACGACAGGCTTTTCTGAAAACCTATTGCGTAATGAACTCGATATCGTTGTAGAATCGAATGAATTTTAAAATGGAGTGTTTTTAAGGCTTTTCTAGTTTTACTAAAGGGGTCACTCTCGGTGAAGGGATCGTCGGCCCTTTCCTCATCGAATAAGGTGCAGGATATATCATATATACCGCTGTGCAAAGCAAAAACTATAGAAGCAATCAAAAGAAAAACCGAGGGTTATAGCATCTGCCAGTTATTGCTAAAGGGGTCACTCCCGGTGAAGGGATCTCGGCCCTTTCCTTATCGAATAAGGTGCAGGATGTTCTACAAGGAACACCGCGATGCAAAGCAAGAACTGTAGCTACCTATTTTTGAAAATTCGATTCCACAACATCTTAGGTTTCTTTTCTTTCATTAATCATACTAATGAAGTCCCATCATTTAAGTCACCTAATCGTCACAGATAAATACGACGTATACTTATGCCATCCGCATTCGCCTCGATGTCCCCTCGTGCACCGTTAGGTTAGGTAACTAACGGCAGAGCGGGACAGGGCTAGCGCGGGTATAAAACATAAGTAACGTCTATATAATATATCGTATATACTATATACAGTATCTATCACAACATATCAAATGATCACATCACAGATATCGCAGCAGAAGAAACATATATGAAATATTGGATATTCTAGGACGTCCGTGTTTTCAATACGAGCCAGTATAAAACACGGATTCCACGGTCGCGATGAATATCCAAACCCACACCCCAAGACCCCTACGAGAGCGGCAAGCAACCCTACCAATTCTAGAGTTAGGAGACCCGGACTCGACTCCTCGAGTTGGTCTCCCACTGGACTCTAGAACCCGGTTACTTGTGCTCCCCTCCTTGGGTCTATCCTAGTGCGGAAAAGTAAATAATATACATCAACGGTGACATCTTCCGCAACCTGGAAGTGCCCCAATAAAAGAATATTACATACATATTTTTACATGAATGAAAATGAAAAACACCCATCTCACATAAAAACTGTCACGCCCCGCTTCCCAGAGTACACTAGATTGGGCACGTGACATAGCCAACCATGCTATCTGTGGGTAGGAAGTATCCATCCACAGTCACATTACGGCTGTAGAGATATCAAGAACAAGATAAAACTATCTAAAACATATCCATAATCCAGAATAACAGGAGTCAATAATAAATAAATGCGGAAGCAAATGATCCAATACAAATAACTGAAAAGTGTGTCCCATAATGCGGGCTCACATCAGGAAATAAATGCAGGAAATAAAACTAACTACTACTGAACTCACAGCTCAGCCTGCTGGCTGAAGTACTCCTGCTCGGACTGCAACAGCGGTACGGAATTAGGCCATGCAAAACCCAGACGTCAGCGTCATGTCATCAAGTAATATAATATGAACAGTGTAGCAGGCAATGTAATATAAACATGAATACAGCAAGAATAACAATAATATGAATCATACCAGTACAGGGTAGCGTGCAGTGGGTAAACTAAACTGTTCTATCAGGTTTTCTATTCTAAAGTCTTTGAAATCAATTGATGAATCATCGATGTAACTCAATAGTATCCCGTGTATGCCCGGGACCACGGTCAAGACCCTCGGGGCTGAATCCGAGACGTGCCGCTAGGCAGTAACAGGTAGCAGGATGGGCGAGTGATGTCAGCATCATCACTCCGGGGCTGGCCTAGCCCGTAAGACTGATCAGAACAGGTATCGAACTGTTGAGTGACAAGTCAGGTTTCACCTTTGATTTCCCCATACCCCCAAATTATGTATGTCAAGTCAGGTATTCAGTAGTCAAGAACTAATGCCAACACAGGATCAGGTAAAAGCAGGTTTGTCTGGATAGACAACAGGAACGGTCCATGAGGACTACATGTTATGTTTGTTGGCATTAGACACAAGATCAGGTAACAGGTAAAGCCATGGTACATCAGGTCAAGCCAGGTAATGTATAAAGGTGTCATGTCATGTCAAGAGTGTATGGTACCATGTCATGTCAAGTAGGAAGTGTAACAGGTCATGTCAGGAAGCACAAGATGTCATGTGGGTGCTCATAATCAAAATAACATAAGCATGTGTATAAATAAACAAGCATGAGTACTATCAGAACAATAAACTGGAACATGTAATACGATATGCAGATAGATATAATTTCAAGGATATGGATGCACAGTTATCGATTAGGGTTACATTTATAGTTCCAATATTAATTAGGATGCAATTTATTAAACATGGAGTGTTAATATCACATTATTATGCAGTAATGTGATCTATGGATGCAATTATATGTATCTTAAATGCGATGGATGCAAACGGGTATCCGAAAAGTTATAAAACTATAAAATGGTAATGTGGGATGTACAACTAAGCAATATGTGATATAAATATTAATATAATAATATTAATATTGGATAGCATATTCAAAGCGATTAATAACTATAAAAGTGGTATTGATTAACCATGCACAAGAAAGTTCCGTTCAGAAATTCAGCGTCACCCTAATTTGTAAAATAGCTTAAAAATAACAAACGTTCTCCAAAAGGGACGTGTCTTATACCAAAACAAAGATAATTCAATAAGGTTTTCAGTTTTATAAGTATAAGCATCTCAGGTTGTCCCTACAAAAAGTTATGAACATTCGAAATTAAAAGTTTGCTGCTAGAATTTCCCTGGACAGCAGTTTGGAGACATTTTCATTTGGATTTTACGTTATTTAAACAATTTATTTTGCAAGTAAATATTTCATAGAGTTATAGTATTCTGAGTTAGCTTCGTAACGAACTAAAAAACGTATATTAATGATTTTTATATGATTTATAATGAATTTTATACGGTAAGATGTACAGTAAATTTCAGATTTGTCGTATCCGCTTTTTCAACGACGTTTCATGTGTAAACTATAATATTTTAAATGTATAATATCATAAAATGCAGATTATAAACTAATTAAAGATAATAATAAGAAATATTATGACGATGTATATTTTAATTGATATGGATGCAGTATAATGTAATCTAGTATGTCACAAGATAAGTTTTCATGATCTAGATTTAATATGATATAAACGGATGCAAACGGAACATCGAAACGTTATAAAATTAAACATGGGGTACTAGATTTAAACTATAGGTATGGTATTTATTTAAATAGGTATAAAATGAATTATATAGCATGTAGCAAGATTAACTTGCCTCGATGGGTCGCGAATCGGGAAAACGGAACGTTAACCGTCGGCGTGGAAAACTCGCGACGGGCGCATGGTTCACGGAATGAACCCAAACGACGAACAAAGGAACCACACGGGTCGGGGTACCTCGCTGGAACGTCGAGAAGCGTCACCGGCACGACGGAATTCCAGCAACAAAAGAACAGTTTAAAAAAATGAGAAACGAGATATGAAGCAAGAAGAGAAAGAATGATAAAGAGAAGTACGAGAGAATATATGAGTGAGAGAGAGAAAAAGTGGAGAGAGAGAGAGAGAGCGAGAGGGAGAGAAGAGGGAGAGAGAGAAAGTGGAGAGATAGAGAGAGAGATAAGTGAAAGCAAGAGAGAGAGAGAGAGCTGCAGGTGGGGGCCCACGGAATTAAAAGGAACGCGATTGGCTAAAGGGGAATTGTTAGTTATGGATAAATATTAATTAAAGATTCAAAACATTTTAAGGAACAGTAGGATATATGTCACGCCCCGCTTTCCAGAGTACACAAGATTGGGCACGTGACATAGCCAACCATGCTACCTGTGGGTAGGAAGTATCCATCCACAGTCACATTACGGTTGTAGAGATATCAAGAACAAGATAATAAACTAATCTAACACATGTCCAAATCCATAATAACAAGAGTCAATAAACAATAAGTGCGGAAGCAAATGATCCAATACAATAAATAAACAGTACGTCCCATAATGCGGGCTCACATCTGGAATGAAATGAAATAAATAGACTAAACACTAAGGAACTCACAGTTCAGCCTGCTGGCTGAAGTACTCCTGCTCGGTCGTCGACAGTGGTAAGGAATCTGGGCCATGCAAAACCCAGACGTCAGCGCGTCATGTCAACCAATAATATAATATGAACATGGTAATAAGCAATACAGAAATAAACATGAATAAAGCAATAGTATGAAACAAGCAGTGCAGGGTAGTGTGCAGTGGGTAACTAAACTGTTCTATCGGGTTTTTATTCTAAAGTCTTTGAAATCAATTCGATGAATCATCGATGTAACTCAATAGTATCCCGTGCGTACCCGGGATCACGACCACAATATTCTCGGCTGCAGCCGAGACATGCCGCTAGGCACAAACAGGAAAGTGTACACTCGGTAGTACCCCGTACATACCCGGGATCACGGCCACAATATTCTCGGCCGAAACCGAGACATGCCGCTAGGCACAAAACATGAATGTGTACACTCGAACAGGTAGTGAACTGTCGAGTTACAAGTCAGGTTCATCTTTGATTTCCCCATACCCCAAGTTATGTATGTCAGGTCAGGTATTCAGTAGTCAAGGACTAATGCCAACACAGGATCAGGTAACAACAGGTTCTGTCTGGATAGACAGCAGGAATGGTCCATGAGGACCCCAAGTCAGGTTTGTTGGCATTAGGCATGAGATCATGTAATAAGTCAGGTCGTAGTACAATAGGTTGAGTCGGTATGTACAGGGTGTCATGTCCGGTGTATCAGTATATAAATATGTCAGGTGTATCAAGATCGGGTCAATATGTAATGCAATCGAATGTATGCTCATAACAGGTATAGAAGCGAATAAGGAACAACAGCAGGAAACAGTAAATAACAATATTATTCCATGTAATCACAGTGGTGCTTTGTATTCTCTTATTAACAGGTTCGAGCACCCTTGGGGTGCAATAATCACAAGGTAGAGCAATATCAATAACAGGAAGTAATGAAGCTATCTGAAATTAAAACTAAAGCATAAGTAATTGTCACATGGATGATCTAACAATTAAAAGCAAGGACGATTTAAATGATTTAGTTAGTTAAAAGCATGGATTAATAGCAGACCCGATAATTACATGAATCTACTATAATGATTCAATGTTAATGATAATTGTAACCATCAATTCTAAGTTATACCATAATCGATATTACCATCACTGTGTTGTTAAATTAAATATTATAATGATTAAAGGTATAGCAAGACTCGATCTTGTATAGTAGCATGTTAAAGCAAGTATTCGGATACTTGCCTCGACGGTTTCGCAAACCGAAAAACACGGATGCAATGTCGGCGGAAACACGAGACGGAAGCACGGACCACGGATCGAATCCAAACAACGAACAGCGGGACCACGCGGACCGGAGTACCTTGCTGGAATGTCGGGTCAAGCCGTCGGCATCGCCGGATTCCGGCGAGAAAGAGAACGGTGAATATGGTTTCAATGGTATAGATCTAGAAAGTAAAGGGAATGAGTAGAGAAAGGAGAGGATAGGGGATTACTCACTGTGGGTGAAGGGGGTCACGACGGTCGACGGCGTCGATTGGCTCCGGCGGTGAACAGTGCACGCGATGGAGATCTGCCGATCATGAATTAGTTAACAGCGGAAAGGAAAAAGAAAAGGAGAGAGGAAGAAGGTGATCTCACCGAGGGGTGTGCCTGCGAGGTCGGGGACACGGGAACGGGTCGGCGGCGGCGACAGGCGGCGGTCCGACGGGGTGCAGGGAGGTGCAGGCGGGGTGAACAGGTGGTCGGGGTGGTGCAGGGTGAATGGTGGTGGAAGAAGGAAGGTGTGGGAGAGGCGAGGCAGAGGAGTCGACGGCGCTGGTGATGTTGACGCCGGCGTCGGGGCGGCGGCGGTAAGGAAGGAGGTGGCTAGGGTCGAGATCGAGGCCCGTGGTGGGTTGCGGGTGCACGGGGAGAAAGGCGAGGGTCGTGGTCGAGACGAGGAGGCGCGGGCGTGGGTGGCTGTGGTGCCGGCGACGAGGTTGCGGCGGCGACGGGGAACAAGGCGGCTAGCTAGGGTTGCGATGGGGGTTTCTTCTCGCGATGGGTTTCTTCAGGAGGGGGACGTGAAATATATATATGGGAGAGAGAGAGAGAGTTAGAGAGAGAGAGAGAGAAAGAGAAATTAGATAGAGAGAGAGATTGGAGGAAGAGAGAGATAGAGATAGAGAGGTAGAGAGAGAGAAGGAGGTGGGGCCCACGAGGGTTTAAACCCCTCGTGATTGGCCAGGGAAAAATTAGGAAAAGATTTAAAGGATTTAATTGGTTATAAAACGTAACAGTTAAGGTTTGAATGTATATATATTATAGTTTTATAATATTTAATTAAATTGGGATTTTGGCGCTAAATGAAACATTTTCAAATCGCGCCCGGGTTGCGCCCAAATATTTCAAATTCAAATTATAGGATTTTAAGCGAGTTCCAAATTTTGAAAAGAGGTGTTTTGCGATTAAAATGCATGCCCCCAAGTCGGACACTTGCACGCGCGCGTAGACGTCCAAACTTGCCCGTTTCGCCGAACGGGATAAAATCTCGACGCGCGGACGCTACCACGCGACAAGTGGCGACAAGTAGGCCAACATGGATATTTTTAATTTCATTTTAGGTGTTAAAATTTGTTATGTGCCAAAATGACTTAACCGGTTAAAATTTAGCAATAAACACCAAACAATCAGGATAATTGAAATGAGCAATGTATAATACTCAACTAGTAATAGAAATAGTATCATTGGGCTCGGGTGTTACATCATACCCAACTACAAAAGAATTTCGTCCTCGAAATTCCAAGAATACAAGGTAGCTAACTACAGGAAAAGGTGAGGAAACTTCTGCCGGATCTCGTCTTCTCGCTCCCAAGTGGATTCTCCATGCAATCGATTACACCAAGAAACTAGCACAAGATGGATAACCTTGTTCCTAAGAACCTTTTCTCTTCGATCCTTGATTTCCATCGGTCGCTCCTCAAAAGTTAGGTCCTCCCGTACAGTCAACTCCGAATGATCCAAGACGTGAGTTTCATCGCGAACATACCTCCGTAGTTGAGACACATGAAACACATCGTGCACTCCTGCCAATGACTGTGGTAACACCAAACGGTACGCTACCTCTCCAACACGCTCCAATATCTCGAAGGGTCCAACGAATCGAGGACTAAGCTTTCCCCGACTCCCAAAGCGAATCACCCCTCTAGTCGGTGATATCTTCAGGAATACCAAATCACCCACGGCGAACTCTAGAGGTCTTCTTGACGTGTCAGCCCAACTTTTCTGTCTGTCTTGAGCTGCCTTCATATGCTTCCTGATTGTATTCACCTTCTCGACTGTCTGTACCACCAAATCTGGTCCTAGTAACCTTCGTTCACCAACATCATCCCAACAAACAGGTGAACGGCACTTACGACCATACAACGCTTCAAACGGAGCCATCTGAATAGTCGCTTGGAAGCTATTGTTGTACGAAAACTCCACCAGGTGTAGATGATCCTCCCAAGAACCTTTGAAGTCCAACATGCAAGCCCTCAACATATCTTCAAGGGTCTGGATCGTTCTCTCCGATTGTCCATCCGTTTGAGGGTGATAAGCTGTGCTAAACTTCAATCGAGTCCCCAAACTTTCTTGTAAACTCCTCCAGAAGTGCGACAAGAACCGAGTGTCCCGATCGGACACGATGCTTACCGGTACTCCATGCAATCTTACAATCTCCTGCATGTACCACTCTGCCAAAGTCTCTGTCGATTGACCAACCCGAAAAGGAATAAAATGAGCTGCCTTGGTCAACCGATCGACAATCACCCATACAGCATTGTTGCCCTTTGGACTCCGCGGTAAAGCCGTCACGAAATCCATGGTTATATGTTCCCACTTCCACTGAGGGATCGGAAGTGGTTGCAACAAACCAGCAACCCTTTGGTGTTCAGCCTTGACTTGCTGACACACCAAGCACTTAGCCACGAAGCGAGCAATTTCCCGTTTCATACCTTCCCACCAGAAGTACTGTCGAATATCTCGGTACATCTTTGTCCCTCCTGGATGTACAGAGTAAGCTGAACTGTGTGCCTCCTTCATAAGTTCTTCACGCATATCCCCTTTTGGCACACACACGGCTACCATACCTCAACGAACCATCTTCGTGGATCAGTAAATCGGTTCGTAGTCCGGCTTCGACCTGCTCTCGAAACCTTTGCAGTCTAGGATCCTGCGATTGTGCCGCTTTAATCTTCTCAACTAAGGACGACTGTACTTGCAACTGCATCAACTGTCCCGTAGCATGTGGTAGCACAACCTCCAAGTCAAATCTCCGAAAATCCGCAATGATCTCCCTCTGTGCGGTCAATACCTGAATCGCTGGTAACCGACTAAGCGCATCCGGCACGACGTTAACTCTTCCCGGATGGTACTTAAGATCAAGGTCGTAGCCGGCCATCAGCTCCAACCATCTGCGTTGCCTCATGTTCAACTCCTTATGAGTGAACACATACTTTAAACTTTTGTGATCTGTAAAGACTTCGACTCTCTCGCCCAAAACGTAGTGTCTCCAAAGCTTCAAGGCGAAGATCACTGCCGGCTCTTCATTACTATCGACTTCCATTATCGCAAGAACACTGTTTGTCGGCCTAGCCCTAAACTCGACTGGCCCGACAGAACTGCTTCCTCCAGTGAAAGTAAACTCAGGGTGTCCGGGAATCTGGAAAATTACCTTCCTTGCCCTACAGTCAATGTGGGCGTGGAAAGTACCAAGAAAATCCATTCCCAAGACAACTTCATAACTGCCCGTATCAATCACCAAGAAATCTGCAAAAAGCTCTCGTCCGCAAACAACAACTGTACAATCTCTACATTCCTTACTAGCTATGATTTTCCCATTCCCAGTGTGTATGTCCCAAAAACTAGACAGGGTCGTGCAGGTAATCGAGTGTGTAGTTATAAATTTGGATGACATAAAACAGTGGGATGCTCCGGAATCAAATAATGCCAATGCGGGAAAACCATGAACGAGTAAAGTACCTGAAACCACTTCTCCTGATGCCTTAGCTTCCTCAGCTGTCAACGTGAACGCTCGAGCCTGATTTGGTCCTTGAGTCAGCTGTTTCTGCCCTTGGAACGGTCTCTGCGGAGGCTTCTGTATAACATCTCTCGTGCGAAGCTTCGACGGACAGGCACCAACTGCGTGATCGGCTGCTCCACAAACCAGACAAAGTCCCAGCCTCCTTCGACAATCCTTTTGCATGTGGCCCGGTAAATTGCAGTAGTTACAATTCATGCTCTTTCTTCGATCAACGACCACAGGCTTCTTCATGGGTGCTACACCACGACGATCCACTGGAATATCCTTGCTCCCATGATCTCGGTTAGGTACGAATGCGGGCTTCCTGGCCGCAACTGCTGTCTGCTGTAGGTTCCCTTTCATACCCGATAAACTCTGCTGTTCTCTGGCTGCCGTGAGAACCTGCGAGAAAGTGGTCAAACCCAGGGAGACAATTTGCCTCTGGATGTCCACATCCAAACTGCGCAAGAACCTTCGCGCCCTGTCTGCCTCCTTGGCGACTAAGGGTCCCGCGAAGCGGCTGAGCCTCGTCCACTCCGCTGCATGTACATCCACAGCTGCTCCATTTTGTCTCAGCTCAATAAATTTCTCTTCCATTTCTTCCCGTGCAGTCCGCGGGAAGAACTTCTCCAAGAAACTTTTAGAAAAATCCGCCCAACTGATTGGCTTGGGCAAACGGGTCTCCTCCACAAGCCACCACTTTCGGGCGTAATCCACCAGCTGAATGCGCACTACATCAACTCTCTTGTCTTCTGGGATCTGTGCCGCAATCAGTAAATTCTCCGTGTCCACTAGCCACTGCTCGGCTGGCAGCGGCTCCTCCAAACCAGTGAAAGTAGTAGGACCCAACCGTCTGAAATCTGCCACGGTCCCTACTCGGTCAACCGGCTTCGCTACAGCGGTGTTTACAGACTGCCGAATGGCCTGCATACCCTCCTGAAACGAATCTGCTTGCTGTTGGATCAGTTCAGTTTGCCTCTTTTGATTCTCCAACATCCCACGTATCACTCCTAACATGGCGGCTTCATCCACGCGCCTCTGATACGTCTTGAAATTCTTATCTGCCATGGTCCTGAAATCAAAACAAACAACATTAGCATGATGATAGATTCAATATATAAATCAAGGCTAGAACTCCAAGATACTTAAATAGAGTACCGCATTGTAGCTATGCCGCGGTATCATAGCCGCAATTACTTAACTCCACCCAAGTCGCCTAAGTCCTAGAGATAACAAGAAATTAGGTTTTCGAATTGACAATGCAAAGTAAGTTTGCATGTCGACATGATCCGGAAGAATGATTCAAGGATGGTAAAACGGTCAAAGTGGCAGGACATGTTTCCTAATCACGGGTATTATGATTCGTGTATCGGGTGCAATACCCAACTACAAAGAATCAACCCAATTAACCTATGTCTCTGATACCAAAAGAACCATGTCACGCCCCGCTTCCCAGAGTACGCAAGATTGGGCACGTGACATAGCCAACCATGCTACCTGTGGGTAGGAAGTATCCATCCACAGTCACATTACGGTTGTAGAGATATCAAGAACAAGATAATAAACTAATCTAACACATGTCCAAATCCATAATAACAAGAGTCAATAAACAATAAGTGCGGAAGCAAATGATCCAATACAATAAATAAACAGTACGTCCCATAATGCGGGCTCACATCTGGAATGAAATGAAATAAATAGACTAAACACTAAGGAACTCACAGTTCAGCCTGCTGGCTGAAGTACTCCTGCTCGGTCGTCGACAGTGGTAAGGAATCTGGGCCATGCAAAACCCAGACGTCAGCGCGTCATGTCAACCAATAATATAATATGAACATGGTAATAAGCAATACAGAAATAAACATGAATAAAGCAATAGTATGAAACAAGCAGTGCAGGGTAGTGTGCAGTGGGTAACTAAACTGTTCTATCGGGTTTCTATTCTAAAGTCTTTGAAATCAATTCGATGAATCATCGATGTAACTCAATAGTATCCCGTGCGTACCCGGGATCACGGCCACAATATTCTCGGCTGCAGCCGAGACATGCTGCTAGGCACAAACAGGAAAGTGTACACTCGGTAGTACCCCGTACATACCCGGGATCACGGCCACAATATTCTCGGCCGAAACCGAGACATGCCGCTAGGCACAAAACATGAATGTGTACACTCGAACAGGTAGTGAACTGTCGAGTTACAAGTCAGGTTCATCTTTGATTTCCCCATACCCCAAGTTATGTATGTCAGGTCAGGTATTCAGTAGTCAAGGACTAATGCCAACACAGGATCAGGTAACAACAGGTTCTGTCTGGATAGACAGCAGGAATGGTCCATGAGGACCCCAAGTCAGGTTTGTTGGCATTAGGCATGAGATCATGTAATAAGTCAGGTCGTAGTACAATAGGTTGAGTCGGTATGTACAGGGTGTCATGTCCGGTGTATCAGTATATAAATATGTCAGGTGTATCAAGATCGGGTCAATATGTAATGCAATCGAATGTATGCTCATAACAGGTATAGAAGCGAATAAGGAACAACAGCAGGAAACAGTAAATAACAATATTATTCCATGTAATCACAGTGGTGCTTTGTATTCTCTTATTAACAGGTTCGAGCACCCTTGGGGTGCAATAATCACAAGGTAGAGCAATATCAATAACAGGAAGTAATGAAGCTATCTGAAATTAAAACTATAGCATAAGTAATTGTCACATGGATGATCTAACAATTAAAAGCAAGGACGATTTAAATGATTTAGTTAGTTAAAAGCATGGATTAATAGCAGACCCGATAATTACATGAATCTACTATAATGATTCAATGTTTATGATAATTGTAACCATCAATTCTAAGTTATACCATAATCGATATTACCATCACTGTGTTGTTAAATTAAATATTATAATGATTAAAGGTATAGCAAGACTCGATCTTGTATAGTAGCATGTTAAAGCAAGTATTCGGATACTTGCCTCGACGGTTTCACAAACCAGAAAACACGGATGCAATGTCGGCGGAAACATGAGACGGAAGCATGGACCACGGATCGAATCCAAACAACGAACAGCGGGACCACGCGGACCGGAGTACCTTGCTGGAATGTCGGGTCAAGCCGTCGGCATCGCCGGATTCCGGCGAGAAAGAGAACGGTGAATATGGTTTCAATGGTATAGATCTAGAAAGTAAAGGGAATGAGTAGAGAAAGGAGAGGATAGGGGATTACTCACTGTGGGTGAAGGGGGTCACGACGGTCGACGGCGTCGATTGGATCCGGCGGTGAACAGTGCACGCGATGGAGATCTGCCGATCATGAATTAGTTAACAGCGGAAAGGAAAAAGAAAAGGAGAGAGGAAGAAGGTGATCCCACCGAGGGGTGTGCCTGCGAGGTCGGGGACACGGGAACTGGTCGGCGGCGGCGACAGGCGGCGGTCCGACGGGGTGCAGGGAGGTGCAGGCGGGGTGAACAGGTGGTCGGGGTGGTGCAGGGTGAATGGTGGTGGAAGAAGGAAGGTGTGGGCGAGGCGAGGCAGAGGAGTCGACGGCGCTGGTGATGCTGACGCCGGCGTCGGGGCGGCGGCGGCAAGGAAGGAGGTGGCTAGGGTCGAGATCGAGGCCCGTGGTGGGTTGCGGGTGCACGGGGAGAAAGGCGAGGGTCGTGGTCGAGACGAGGAGGCGCGGGCGTGGGTGGCTATGGTGCCGGCGACGAGGTTGCGGCGGCGACGGGGAACAAGACGGCTAGCTAGGGTTGCGATGGGGGTTTCTTCTCGCGATGGGTTTCTTCAGGAGGGGGACGTGAAATATATATATGGGAGAGAGAGAGAGAGTGAGAGAGAGAGAGAGAGAGAGAGAGAAATTAGATAGAGAGAGAGATTGGAGGGAGAGAGAGATAGAGATAGAGAGGTAGAGAGAGAGAAGGAGGCGGGGCCCACGAGGGTTTAAACCCCTCGTGATTGGCCAGGGAAAAATTAGGAAAAGATTTAAAGGATTTAATTGGTTATAAAACGTAACAGTTAAGGTTTGAATGTATATATATTATAGTTTTATAATATTTAATTAAATTGGGATTTTGGCGCTAAATGAAACATTTCCAAATCGCGCCCGGGTTGCGCCCAAATATTTCAAATTCAAATTATAGGATTTTAAGCGAGTTCCAAATTTTGAAAAGAGGTGTTTTGCGATTAAAATGCATGCCCCCAAGTCGGACACTTGCACGCGCGCGTAGACGTCCAAACTTGCCCGTTTCGCCGAACGGGATAAAATCTCGACGCGCGGACGCTACCACACGACAAGTGGCGACAAGTAGGCCAACATGGATATTTTTAATTTCATTTTAGATGTTAAAATTTGTTATGTGCCAAAATGACTTAACCGGTTAAAATTTAGTAATAAACACCAAACAATCAGGATAATTGAAATGAGCAATGTATAACACTCAACTAGTAATAGAAATAGTATTATTGGGCTCGGGTGTTACAATATATATATAGGTTAATTTAAAAATTTAAAAGATAGGTAATGAACAGTAAGATATCAGGTTAGTTAGAAAAATATATGCGATGGTTTTAATAATATTAAAATTTGGGATTTTGGCGCCAAATAAAACATTTCCAAATCGCGTCCGGGTCGAGTCCAAAAATTTGAAATTGAAATACTAAGATTTTAAGCGGGATCCAAATTTTAAAATTAAGTGTTTTATGATTAAAAAGTATACCCCCAAAACGGACACATGTACGCGCGCGTAGCCGTCCAAACTCGCCTGTTTCACTGAACGGGACGAGAACACAATGCACAGACGCTACCACGAGGCTAGGGGTGTCAAGTAGGCTAAGTTGAATATTTTCAATTTTATTTTAGATGCCAAAATTTGTTATATGTAGAAATGACTTTGCCTGGTAAATTTTACAGTAAGCAACAAACAAGCAAGTTAAATGAAATGAGTACCACATTATGCTCAAACAGTAACTGAAAATAGTAGCATTGGGCTCGGGTGTTACATTATACCCAACTACAAAAAGAATTTCGTCCTCGAAATTCCAAGAATACAAAGATAGATAACTACAAGAAAATGTGAGGAAACTTCTGCCGGATTTCATCTTCTCGTTCCAAGTGGACTCTCCATGTGTCACGCCCCGCTTCCCAGTGTACGGCGAAGGAGACGCGACGAGGCCCGCTACGTATATACTCAGAAGTACATACGCTAAGCGTATCTAAGCAATATAAAATAAATACACAAGAGACAAGAGTATAAAAGAACAGCAACTTTTATTTATTAACATTTTTTGTACAATACATGAAAAAGAAAATACAACTGGAATAAAAGATGTCTAAACAGTGGCATAACAGGAAATGGAAAGTATTGAAAAGAAAAGTGTACAATGAAATTATACTGCAGGGTCTTCGGCAAATTGCTCCAAGTCTTCTTGTGTTGGCTCAACTTCTGCCGGGTCCAGGTCACCTGACGACATTCAAAGAAGAGAGAACAGAATGTCGTCAGCGAGCAGATCGCTCGGTAAGTCCCAAAGGTAAGAGGGAAGTAGAGAAGACAGAATAAGAAGGTACATTTTAAAGTGTAAACTATTGTTGTGATATTATGTCAACGCTCTTGTTTGTAGCTTGGTACAGAAGAATGCCAGTGTATACGAGGGGGGTCTCTATATGCTAGAGACCAGGGCAAACGGAAAGTACAAGAAACCGTTAAGCCACGGTACAACAGCAACGGAATATAGGTTAGGTGTCTTAATCTGACCACCTCGTGCCACCTTTAACACCTTCCGTACCAATCTACCCCTTTAAACCCCGTAGTGTTTTAACAGTATTGTTGTCTTATAAACTGTATTGGTTGTATGATTGATTGACTGACTGACCGAAACCATGATATCAAGAAACGGTTATAACCGTAGAGTCATGTAAATAGAATACTGGGAATCATATAAAATGAATATATCCATGGTTCGGTTCAGCCAAATTGTATAAACTGGTAATTGTATTCATGGATTCATGTGTTCATATTGAGTTGGATTATTAAGAATATAGATTCAATTGAATCATATTCAAGTCAGAATTAGTCAGACTCTAACCCGAGTCAGACTAAAAGAAATGTAATTGAAGTTCTATAATTGTTAGGGTCCTTATTGTAAATTATAAAACTTGAGGGGGTTTTATGTAAAATGTACTTTTGTATAGTTTTCAAAATATACCTCAAGTATTTATTATTCGTCTTTAGGGTTGTAATGAGGGTAAATTTTATTTGTGTTATTCTAGTGAATATATCCTAATAAAAGTATTAATTTATAATATTGATTTATTTGAAATTCATGGTATTTTAGTGTAAAATTTATTATTATGATTTTAGAAAAAATGGAATATTTATATTATAATAAAAATAGGTATTTAAAAGATATTTATACATATGTTTATACAAAAATAATTTTAATAAATATTTTATATTTCAAAAATCTCATTTTCTTAAGATGTCGTATTTTAAACCTTTCGAGACCGAATGCTCCTTACGGAGGTCTGAATCTCGCACTACTAGCCCGAGAGTGCGTGATAAACCGCACGATCCCGAACGGGTTCCCCAAATATGGGTTGTAGCGGCGCTTTGCAAAGACAGTAAAATACTAATCCTTTAGAAAACGGTTTTTATAAAGTAAAAGGTATTTATTTGAAAAGTGTAATTTTCCGTATTTTAGGTTCTAGGGTTTCCTTAGTCAACTAGCCTATTTCTAACTGGTCTAAACGACAAGTCGTTAGAAGCCTCAAATCGCCTCTTCACCGCCAATTGTGGCCAGCTAAGTACAAGTGAGGAGGGAGGGATCCGCTCACGAATCGTGAGGCGGGCCTTTTAAACTTACCCAAGCTCACTTGCCTAGCCTAGACACCACAAAGTCAGTTTAGATAAACGATCGATGTGCACATCTTATCGTATTTCCCTAGTAAGAAAATATTTACTTAAAAGTGTAACAATCTAAAACCTTTAAGAATGGTTTTATGAAGATTATGGTATTTTAATGAAAGTTTCGTTTTATCGTATTCTAAGTTTTTTGATGATATCGTTTTAGGTTGTATTCGCGTGTGTGTGGAGGTAGGTCATTACCTCGTGCTCTACTTTAAATGTATAGTAAAGTTAAGGGTTAAATGTGAAATTGAAACATGATGGTATTAAAGTGTAAAAATACGGTAAATTGAAAAGGTTATCATTTCATGTGTGAAAACTTATTCAAATTGATTTTTACAAGTTTAATAATCATGATAAAGATGTTTAGACATGATTGAATTGATTAGAAGAAGAAAAATAAACATTATGATATTAAAGTGAAAAAGAATACAATATTGCAAAAGCTATCATTTCATGTGAGAAACTTTGTCCAAATTAATTGTTATGTGATTAATAGTCATCATGAATAAGTTTAGGTATTATGGAATTGGTGACAAGTGAGATTTTATAGAAAAACTGAATCGGAAATCGGTTTGTTCCGATTTCCGTCGGGTTTCGTAAGTTCGTATTTTTTAGAAGTAGAAAGAAGGGAAGAATGGGACTTACGGGTTTCGATCTATACTAAAGAGTATAGGGGAACTAGATGAGTTGTCGAGGCGTTGCTTCGTCGCCGGTTGTTTTTAAAAAACGTCGCCGGAATTCCGTCAGAATCTCGTCGGAGCTTCACCGCGAACTTGTTTTCAAAGCACACACTTCTTGGAAAACTTTTGAGAGAGTGGCTCAAGATTTTGGGATGAGAGGGTAGAGGGGAGGGGGTGTATTTATAGGGTAGGCTAGGGGTAGCGTAGGTGAAGGGTTTTTTAAAATAAAAATGTATAAATATATAAAATCATTAAAAGTTGGAGTAAATAGGGTATATGAAAGGTTTTAATGTAAAAATGTATAAAATCATTAAAAATTGGAGTAAATAGGGTATATGAAAGGTTTTAATGTAAAAATGTATTAAAAAATCATTAAAATGGAGTAAATGGGGATTTCAAAGGTCTCTGAAACCGATCTAGGAATTTGAAGTGTACATGGGGGTTTAGAAGATGAAGAGACACAATATTGAAGAAAAATTTAAAACAAAATAAATATTAAAAATAATGTGGGGCATGGGATTTGAACTCTGGTGGCTTGGTTCAGCAGTGCAAGGTGTTACCAGTGAGCTATAAGCTCCTTCTTGTAATTAAATTGCTAATCAATTACTTAAGTCTTGTGCTCAGGCAATAAATACCCCTTTATTGGTTTTAAAAAATATTTGAAAAAAATTAATTTAAAAATTTGTATAGGAAAAAGTGTATAAGAAAATTAGGGTTGTTACACTATGCGAGCGATTACCCCAAGAAACAAGCACATGGGGGATAATCTTGTTCTTAAGAACCTTTTCCCTTCGATCCACGATTTCAATCGGCCGCTCCTCAAAAGTCAAGTCTTCTCGTGCTGTTAGCTCCGAATGATCCAAAACGTGTGTTTCATCTCGAACATACTTACGGAGTTGAGATACGTGAAACACATCGTGCGCATTTGCCAAGGACTGCGGTAACGTCAAACGATACGCTATCTCACCAACACGCTCCACGATCTCAAGGGTCCAACGAATCGAGGACTAAGCTTTCCTCGACTTCCAAAACGAATCACCCCTCTAGTCGGTGATATCTTCAAGAATACCAAATCACCCACGGTGAACTCTAGAGGTCTTCTTGACGTATCTGCCCAACTCTTCTGTCGGTCCTGTGCTGCCTTCATATGATTTCTGATAGGGTTAACCTTCTCAACTGTCTGCACAACCAAATCTGGTCCCAATAATCTTCGTTCACCGACATCGTCCCAACAAACAGGTGAACGGCATTTACGACCATACAAAGCTTCAAATGGAGCCATCTGAATAGTTGCCTGAAAACTGTTGTTGTAAGACAACTCCACCAAAAGTAGATGATCCTCCCAAGACCCCTTGAAGTCCAACATGCATGCTCTCAACATATCCTCAAGAGTTTGGATCGTTCTCTCCGACTGGCCATCAGTTTGAGGATGATAAGCTGTGCTAAATTTCAATCGAGTCCCCAAACTTTCCTGTAAACTCCTCCAGAAGTGTGATAAGAACCGAGTGTCCCGATCAGACACGATGCTCACCGGTACTCCATGCAATCTTACAATCTCCTGCATGTACCGCTCTGCCAAAGCCTCTGTTGATTGACCAACCCGAAAAGGAATAAAGTGAGCTGCCTTGGTCAATCGGTCAACAATTACCCATACTGCATTGTTGCCTTTTGGACTCCGCGGTAAAGCCGTCACGAAATCCATGGTTATATGTTCCCACTTCCACTGAGGAATCGGAAGTGGTTGCAATAAACCAGCAACCCTTTGATGTTCAGCCTTAACTTGCTGACACACCAAGCACTTTGCCACAAAGCGAGCAATCTCCCGCTTCATGCCCTCCCACCAGAAATGCTGTCGAATATCTCGGTATATCTTTGTGTCTCGTGGATGTACAGAATAAGCTGAACTGTATGCCTCCTTCATAAGCTCTTCACGAACATCACCCTTTGGCACACACAAACGGCTACCATACCTCAACGAACCATCTTCGTGGATCAATAAATCTGTTCGTAGCCCGGCTTCAACCTGCTCTCGAAACTTTTGCAGTCTAGGATCCTGCGATTGAGCTGCTTTAATATTCTCGATCAAAGACGAATGTACTTGCAGCTGCAACAACTGTCCCGTAGAACGCAGTAGCAAAACCTCCAAGTCAAATCTTCGAAAATCTGCGATGATCTCCTTCTGCGTAATTAACACCTGAATTACTGGTAACCGACTAAGCGCATTCGGCACAACATTAACCTTCCCCGGATGGTATTTAAGATCAAGATCGTAGTCAGCCATCAGCTCCAACCATCTACGCTGCCTCATGTTAAGCTCCTTCTGTGTGAACACATACTTCAAGCTCTTATGATCTGTAAAAACTTCGACTCTTTCGCCCAAAAGGTAGTGTCTCCAAATCTTCAAAGCGAAAATCACAGCCGCAAGCTCCAAGTCATGAGTTGGATAATTCTTCTCATGGGTCTTCAACTGTCTTGATGCGTATGCTACAACCTTCCTATGCTGCATCAAAACACATCCCAATCCTTTCCCAGATGCGTCGCTGTGAATCACCAATCCTCCGGAATTGTCTGGCACGGTCAGAATAGGGGCGGTTATCAACTTCTGCTTCAACGTCTTGAAAGCTAACGCACACTTATCCGCCCATACAAAAGGTACCTCCTTGCGCGTAAGCTTGGTCAACGGCTCTGCCAGACGAGCAAAGTTCTCCACAAATCTCCTGTAGTATCCGGCTAATCCAAGGAAACTTCTTATCTCAGCAATATTCTTTGGAATAGGCCAATCTCGAACTGCTGCAATCTTTTCTGGATCGACGGCAATGCCATCGCCAGACACAACATGCCCCAAAAACCTTACTTCCTCCAGCCAAAACTCGCACTTACTCATCTTCGCATACAATTTCTCCTGTCTCAACGTCTGCAGTGCGATCTTCAAATGCTCAGCATGCTCTTCAAAACTCTTCGAGTAAACCAGAATATCGTCAATGAATACCACAATGAACTGATCCAAGAACGGTGAAAAGATTCGGTTCATCAAGTCCATGAATACTGCCGGCGCATTCGTTACTCCGAAGGGCATCACTAAGTACTCGTAATATCCATACCGAGTTTGGAACGCCGTCTTGCAAATATCTTCTGTTTTCACTCGGACCTGATGATATCCGGATCGTAAATCCAGCTTCGAGAATACCTTCGCGCCACTAAGCTGCTCAAAAAGTTCTCCAATGCGAGGGATCGGGTACTTGTTCTTGATAGCCACCCGGTTTAATTCTCGATAGTCGATGCACATCCTTCTTGTGCCATCCTTCTTCTTTACTAGAAGAACTGGAGCTCCCCAAGGCGAGTTACTGCTTCGAATCCAACCCTTTTCAAGCAATTCAGCAACCTGTTTCTTTACTTCTTCCAACTCTACTGGCGCCATTGGATAATACGCTTCAGATACTGGCGCTGCACCAGGAATAAGATCAATTATGAACTCCACGTCTCTCCTCGGCGGTAAACCGATATATCTTCAAACACGTCCATAGAATCATGAACAACAGCCGGCTCTTTACTTTCATCACTTCCATTGATGCAAGAATATTGTTTGTCGGCCTAGCCCTAAACTCGACCGGCCCGACCGAACTGCTTCCTTAACGCAACTGCTGTCTGCTGCAAACTCCCTTTCATCCCAGATAAACTCTGCTGCTCTTGGCTGCTGCAAGTATTTGTGAGAAAGTGGTCAAACCCAGGGAGACAATCTGCCTCTGGATGTCCATGTCCAGTCTGCGCATGAACCTCCGTGCCCTGTCTGCATCGTTAGCAACTAAAGGTCCAGCGAAACTACTGAGTCTCTTCCATTCCGCTACATGCACATCTACGGGTGCTCCCTTTTGCTTTAGTCCGATGAACTTCTCTTACATTTCCTCCCGTGCAGTCCGCGGGAATAACTTCTCCAGGAAACTCTTAGAAAAAATCCGCCCACTTGATCGGCTTGGGCAAGCGGGTCTCCTCAACAAGCCACCATTCTCGGGCGTAGTCCACTAGCTGAATGCGTACCACAACAACTTTTTTGTCATATGGAATCTGCGCCGCAAAAAGCAAGTTCTCTGTGTCAACTAGCCACTGCTCCACTGGCAACGACTCCTTTAAACCAGTAAATATAGACGGACCCAACCGCCTGAAATCTGCTACGGTCTCTACTCGGTCAACTGGTCTAGCTCCAATATTGTTCACAGACTGCTGAACGATCTGCAAACCTTCCCGAAACGAGTCCGCTTGTTGCTGGATCAGCTCGGTCTGTTTCTTTGATTCTCCAGCATTCCTCTTATCACTCCAAGCATGGCGGCTTCGTCCACACGCCTCTGGTATGTCTTCAATTTCTTACCGGCTATAATCCTGAACTCAAAATATCCAACATTAGCATGATGATAGATTTTGAATATAGATCAAGGGTAGAACTCCAAGATACTTAAATAGAGTACCACATTGTAACTATGCCACGGTACCATAGCCACAATTACATAACTCCATCCAAGTCGCCTAAGTCCTAGAGATAACAAGGAATCAGGTTTTCGAATCGATATGCAAAGGAAGTTTGCACATCGTAAAAGATATAATCAGGAAGAATGTGATTCAAGAATGGTAAAACGGTCAAGGTGGCAGGACATGTTTCCTAAACATGGGTATTCTGATTCGTGTATTGGGTACAATACCCAACTACAAAAGAATCAACCCGACTATCCTATGGCTCTGATACCAAAAGAACCATGTCACGCCCCGCTTCCCAGAGTACGCTAGATTGGGCACGTGACATACCCAACCATGCTACCTGTGGGTAGGAAGTATCCATCCACAGTCACATTACGGCTGTAGAGATATCAAGAACAAGATAAAACTATCTAAAACATGTCCATAATCCAGAATAACAGGAGTCAATAATAAATAAATGCGGAAGCAAATGATCCAATACAAATAACTGAAAAGTGTGTCCCATAATGCGGGCTCACATCAGGAAATAAATGCAGGAAATAAAACTAACTACTACTGAACTCACAGCTCAGCCTGCTGGCTGAAGTACTCCTGCTCGGACTGCAACAGCGGTACGGAATCTGGGCCATGCAAAACCCAGACGTCAGCGCGTCATGTCATCAAGTAATATAATATGAACAGTGTAGCAGGCAATGTAATATAAACATGAATACAGCAAGAATAACAATAACATGAATCATACCAGTACAGGGTAGCGTGCAGTGGGTAAACTAAACTGTTCTATCAGGTTTTCTATTCTAAAGTCTTTGAAATCAATTGATGAATCATCGATGTAACTCAATAGTATCCCGTGCATGCCCGGGACCACGGTCAAGACCCTCAGGGCTGAATCCGAGACGTGCCGCTAGGCAGTAACAGGTAGCAGGATGGGCGAGTGATGTCAGCATCCTCACTCCGGGGCTGGCCTAGCCCGTAAGACTGATCAGAACAGGTATCGAACTGTTGAGTTACAAGTCAGGTTTCACCTTTGATTTCCCCATACCCCCAAGTTATGCATGTTAAGTCAGGTATTCAGTAGTCAAGAACTAATGCCAACACAGGATCAGGTAAAAGCAGGTTTGTCTGGATAGACAACAGGAACGGTCCATGAGAACTACATGTTATTTTTGTTGGCATTAGACACAAGATCAGGTAACAGGTAAAGCCATGGTACATCAGGTCAAGCCAGGTAATGTATAAAGGTGTCATGTCATGTCAAGAGTGTACGGTACCATATCATGTTAAGTAGGAAGTGTAACAGGTCATGTCAGGAAGCACAAGATGTCATGTGGGTGCTCATAATCAAACTAACATAAGCATGTGTATAAATAAACAAGCATGAGTACTATCAGAACAATAAACTGGAACATGTAATACGATATGCAGATAGATATAATTTCAAGGATATGGATGCACAGTTATCGATTAGGGTTACATTTATAGTTCCAATATTAATTAGGATGCAATTTATTAAATATGGAGTGTTAATATCACATTATTATGTAGTAATGTGATCTATGGATGCAATTATATGTATCTTAAATGCGATGGATGCAAATGGGTATCCGAAAAGTTATAAAACTACAAAATGGTAATGTGGGATGTACAACTAAGCAATATGTGATATAAATATTGATATAATAATATTAATATGGATAGTATATTCAAAGCGATTAATAACTATAAAAGTGGTATTGATTAACCATGCACAAGAAAGTTCCGTTCAGAAATTCAGCGTCACCCTAATTTGTAAAATAGCTTAAAAATAACAAACGTTCTCCAAAAGGGACGTGTATTATACCAAAACAAAGATAATTCAATAAGATTTTCAGTTTTATAAGTATAAGTATCTCAGATTGTCCCTACAAAAAGTTATGAACATTCGAAGTTGAAAGTTTGCTGCTGGAATTTTCCTGGACAGCAGTTTGGAGACATTTTCATTTGCATTTTACGTTATTTAGACAATTTATTTTGCAAGTAAATATTTCATAGAGTTATAGTATTCTGAGTTATCTTCGTAACGAACTAAAGAACGTATACTAATGATTTTTATATGATTTATAATGAATTTTATACGGTAAGGTGTACAGTAAATTTCAGATTTGTCGTATCCGCTTTTTCAACGACGTTTCATGTGTAAACTATAATATTTTAAATATATAATATCATAAAATGCAGATTATAAACTAATTAAAGATAATAATAAGAAATATTATGACGATGTATATTTTAATTGATATGAATGCAGTATAATGTAATCTAGTATGTCACAAGATAAGTTTTCATGATCTAGATTTAATATGATATAAACGGATGCAAACGGAATATCGAAACGTTATAAAATTAAACATGGGGCACTAGATTTAAACTATAGGTATGGTATTTATTTAAATAGGTATAAAATTAATTATATAGCATGTAGCAAGATTAACTTGCCTCGATGGGTCGCGAATCGGGAAAACGGAACGCTAACCGTCGGCGGGGAAAACTCGCGACGGGCGCACGGTTCACGGAATGAACCCAAACGACGAACAAAGGAACCACACGGGTCGGGGTACCTCGCTGGAACGTCGAGAAGCGTCACCGGCACGACGGAATTCCGGCAACAAAAAAACAGTTAAAAAAATGAGAAACGAGATATGAAGTAAGAAGAGAAAGAATGATAAAGAGAAGTACGAGAGAATATATGAGAGTGAGAGAGAAAAAGTGGAGAGAGAGAGAGCGAGAGGGAGAGAAGAGGGAGAGAGAGAAAGTGGAGAGATAGAGAGAGAGAGAAGTGAAAGCAAGAGAGAGAGAGAGAGAGCTGCAGGTGGGGGCCCACGGAATTAAAAGGAACGCGATTGGTTAAAGGGGAATCGTTAGTTAGAGATAAATATTAATTAAAGATTCAAAACATTTTAAGGAACAGTAGGATATATATATAGGTTAATTTAAAGATTTAAAAGATAGGTAATGAACAGTAAGATATCAGGTTAGTTAGAAAAATATATGCGATGGTTTTAATAATATTAAAATTTGGGATTTTGGCGCCAAATAAAATATTTCCAAATCGCGTCCGGATCGAATCCAAAAATTTGAAATTGAAATAATAGGATTTTAAGCGGGATCCAAATTTTAAAATTAAGTGTTTTATGATTAAAAAGCATACCTCCAAAACGGACACATGTACGCGCGCGTAGCCGTCCAAACTCGCCCGTTTCACTGAACGGGACGAGAACACAATGCACGGACGCTACCGTGAGGCTAGGGGTGTCAAGTAGGTTAAGATGAATATTTTCAATTTTATTTTAGATTCCAAAATTTGTTATATGTAGAAATGATTTTACCGGGTAAATTTTACAGTATGCGACAAATAAGCAAGTTAAATGAAATGAGTACCACATTATGCTCAAACAGTAACTGAAAATAGTAGCATTGTGCTCGGGTGTTACAAAAAACCCCTGGCTATTCAAACACGACGATCCAATATAACATATCCAGCAACACATAACATCACATGTCATCAACGTAAGTAAACATGCGTATCCCAATTGTCGTTGACATATAGCAACGAAATCGGCGATATCACATATTACACTTACGGTCACAGAAAAGAAAATGTAAAACTACAACAGTTGGAATCCGCAACCTTTTCAGACATCGCATGCCTAACCAAATGAATTCTTTAGACATCACATGCCTAACAATTATAAACCCCGCATTTTAGTCTCATCTATCGAAAACTCTTTTCAATATTAAGTCGGGCAATTCAACAAGATTCCCGACATCCTGATCGAATGCTCGTCGCAAACTTTAGTAGGCGGCCGCACCCCCGATGCCATCGACGAAGTGCACTAAGGCGGAACACCGCTGCCGCGAGCTCCTGAACGGATGCTTTCGGCGACGGGGTTCTCCTACAGTCACTTGGTCGGAGCTATGGGGCGCGGCCATCTATTAAGTTTACCCAGCGAGTATCCGTGTACGCTACGTGATTGCGACGGACTTTTGATCGCATCAAAATTCCGTGGCAACCGATCATTTGAGACTAAAGTGCTATATTTATAACATCCATATTAGTTATCACATAACTACTTGTGAATTCCAAATATTGTATCACATTCCAGATAAACAGAAAATGTTAAACTTTCCGGTCGAACAGTCAAACACCCAAGTTTTCCCGAAACAGCTCAACACATGAAATAAGTTTAAAAACATTCACTTCATGCCTCAGTACCAACGGTCCAGCCATAGAAGGGTCAAGCCAACGCCTCACATGTGGCACGCCGTACTGCCCCAAACCCTAAGGTTCAAAGGGCAGTTCAAGACGGTCACATAATCGAGTTAAGGTTTGTTGTCTTCTAGAGGGACCATCGCGTTACTTGCACTACTTAGAACGTCATTAAACTACGGAAAAATCCAACAATTGGAAATTTCCCGGCAGGGAAAAAAGTGGGTATTTATATCCGGTCGAACTTTTTAACATGTTCTAAAATTATCCGGAAAAACACATAGACGAAATTAGACTTCCCGATCGAAACACCGAGTCCCCAATACAACCTAGAAAACTCAACTCTTGAGTGAAAATTAAAAATTCCCAGAAAAGTCAGGAAAGTAAATAGGACATTACTGTGCAAAAATTGATGAAAGAGGCGACCGTACGGCCGCGGAACCGCCGCACGAGCCATGCTCGTGCCGCGGTTCCACGGCGATTTGATCGATTTAGAAGCTCGTTTTGCATAGTAACTCCTAGAAAACCCTGCTTATTTTTCTGCATATTTTTAATTCACAAAATTCCAAAATTCCAGAAAATGTCCAGAGAGTGGTTTGAGTTAGGGTTTCAGGGTTCGATCGGATTTCTAACATCGTCTACACTTCGCCTAAGGCTCTAGCTAGGCTCTGATACCACTGTAGGGTTATTAGGCACACTCAAGAGGTTCCACAAGGTATCAACCATGCCAAAATCAAATTTTTCATGTGCCTAAGAATCCTATGCAAGATCGTTAACTAGAGATTAGGCGAAAAGCAAGCAAGTAAACAATTTTATTGCTAAGTGAAAGGGAATACAACCTTTGTAGATCCGCTCCACCATTTCTTTAGCTCCGTGTTGACGTCCCTCCGCTGCGATCATCGGAATCCCGGACTCTAGCGATGGTTTCATCGGAGAAATAATCGGGCTAGGTCGTTGACTTCGATGCCGAAGATGATCTACGTCGAGGCGACTCAAACTCAAGCTCCATCTTCACTAGGTCAAGAAACTTGTGAAGAAAACACCCTATAAAACATGTCAAGTGGTAGAGGATGAAGAAATAGGAAGTGCGTTCACTTTGGATTTGGATTCTCACTTGGAATCATCACTTAGAATTTTCTAGCAAGCTTTTTCTTTCTTCATGAAGAAGATGAAGAAGAAAGAAATGAAAGTGAATTATGAATAATAGAAAATCAAGTGATTCTTATCATTTTAGCAACCATGGGTGAGTGTAACTAGTGTAGAGACTAAACTAGGGTTTAAGTGAATGGTTAGGTTAAGGAAAGAAACAAAGTGGTCAAAGCTTCATGAAGCTTCAAGTAAAATCCAAAGAAAACCACCATTTCATTTATTGCCAAAATGAATAAATAAATGAATAAATAAATAAATCAAACCCTAACCATTAACCTAATCATAGTTTAAAGCATACACACACCCAAGTTTGCATGTATCATCAAACATGATTCAATGTAGTGCGCAAAAATATATCACATATACTACTTGTGCACATCAAGTGAGAAAATCCATCTTAAGTGAACAAATACTAGTTAATGTAAACTAATATATCAAATATACAATTATACATTAAATCATTAAATCAACACTTGATTTAATGATCCGGTCATACTGCATATAACCGACTAATATCATGTGTATCAATGTATCGAATTAACACTTGATTCGGTAACCCGGCTATATCATAAATAACCGACCAATGATACAAATCGCGAGAATAGAATACAGTATCACATACTGGTATTATTTTCGGTCCCGCACATATCTCATATGCGCTCCTATTTTGTTTCGCTTGACCCAGAAAACCTCTGTGTAGGACTCTAAAGACTCGTCAATACGCCGGCAGCAGGTGATGATCATATCAAACACCCACAAGCCGCAAGCGGTCTGCTAAACGTAACGGCCACCCGGGTATTGAGCGATCAGAAGATCAACGAGCAAGCCCTCTCACACTCCTGTGAATCCAACCAGTAACACTTACCGTACAGTCCGGTCTGTTCGTCTGATATGTCGCATATCTAGCCTAGGGGTGGTAAACGTCAGACCCCAGTAGCTCGATAAGTCGTGTCGATATGAGATCTATAACAGTTCGAGAAACTACTGGTAACACTTACCAGTAAATCTCAGCAACCCTGGCCAGGGATTTCCGGTTATAGCCAATCGAACACAGCACAACATCAACTCCCTATACCGGGAGAGACGAATCCCCTCCTATCGCTTATTGCCTCCATGTGATTCGGCACTGTACCCAAAAACCACCGTTTTGCACGCCCTCTTGGACGTGGTAAGGTGGAAATCAAAGCACAGTGGGAATCACACAAGACTCTATGACGATCTCGGGTCTACAGACTAACCTGTACCAGTGTCACCAGAGAACTGCCATCTGACGTAAGGTATAATACCATCTGGGAGTTCTCGGCGAGTCCGTCCAGTGTACCCAGTCTCCACTGAGCACCCGTATATCATCTCTGATGTCAAACACCAATGGATATGGGATCATCCATCGCCCATCTGTATGGGTCGAGAAGGTATACGCTAGTCTACTCTGGTATATCGATGCCCCGTCTCGATACACCCACGACTAGGGACCTTGAAGGATGTACTTTTGGACTACCATGTCCCCACCAGTATGATCCGCATCATAGTCCAGGTAGTCAAGTACACATCCTAAAGTCTTTACCAACATGTAACAGAGAGACAATCAGTATACACGTTAAGATAAAGAGCAACCAGATAGCATATTATCATGTCGAGTAAGAAAGTCCTCCCTATATATGTCCCAGCATCCACTACAATATACATCCTATGTATAGTAATGGCCTCTAGGGCATACATATAACTAACAGGAGGGGCGTCGAAAAAATACAACTTCCATCATTTTTTCCGACGATCAGCATCCATCATCATCATCGTTATCATCTAAGATGTGCATACACCAAATTTCATGTGATTCCACCACCATTTCACCGTTGAATTAGCAATGTAAGAAGTTCTATTGTTGGTAAACCATTAATTTTGCACCAACTAAATCAACGGTGAAAAAATGATATAATCATATGAAATTTGGTGTATCCACATCTAAGATGATAAAGATGGAGGTGATGCACCCTCCATTTTTCCAACGCTATAGAAGGAAATTCCCTCCTATGGCACATTTCCTTCATTAACCTTAGGAAATGTGCCATAGGAGGGATTTCCTCCTATGGCGTTGAAAAAATACGTTCTTCCTTATTTTTTCCGACGATCGACATCCACCATATTCATCGTTATCATTTAAGATGTGGGTACACTAAATTTCATGTGATTCTACAACTTTTTCACCGTTGATTTAGTGGGTTCAAAATTAACGGTTTACCGACAATAGAATTTTTTACATTGCTAAATCAACGGTGAAATGGTTGTAGAATTATGAAATTTGGTGTACCCACATCTTAGATGATATCGATAAAGATGGTGGATGCCGATCGGCGGAAAAATTGAGGGAAGGTATATTTTTTCGACGCCATACGAGGAAATTCCCTCCTATGACATCTTTCCTCCATTATTCTTTATATATATATATATATATATATATATATATTGCTATGTATTGACCATAATAGAGCTTTTTCTTTAAAATGAATACTCATTTATTGCTATGTATTGACCTAATAGAGCTTTTTCTTTAAAATGAATACTCATTGCTTCAAAGAAGGGATCACATCCGAAGGACCGCATTTCTTTTCATGACCTACTATATATGAATATTACAAGTTTAAGGGACTATAAGTTCAAAAGGTTGCAGCCAATATATTTATTTTCTTTTTGAAAGAAAGGATCAAAGAAAATGGGTTGGGTCCATTATGGAGCGCATGGGCATGCATGCATGCATCATAAAACGACATGACTGTTGCTCGCATTAGTTTTTAGATGCAAATTTACCAAACCAAAAAATCTATAATAACAATGATAAAATTTAAAAATAAAATATGAAAATGTTGTTTAAAGGGCAGAATTGCAAATTCCTCACTTGACGAGTAGATCTTTTATTTTTTATTTTATTGAGAAAAAGAGCCGGGCAACATGCAGTCTCTCAAGAAACAAATAAATCGAAAATTAAATGTAATTAGCTTCAAAAGGTTAAAGCAAAATGGTATTGCCCGTATTTGTACGAATATTTATGTGTTTTAGAAAGATAGAGCAATACATGCAGTCGGCAGGACAAATTATGGTGAATGATATATCAATTAATAACTTGAAAAACTACGAGTTGCAATCCAAAAAAATATAGTATTTCCAAAAGTCACAAAAAAATCCGTAATTCAATATACCATTGGCAAAAGTTCTCCATCACCCCCAAACCCGTTCCCGTCCCCGTCCCCGTCCCCTCCCCCTCAAGTTTTTCTCTCAAGTTCCCTAAGATTTTCTAATCCTTGTAGGTCCCAAAAACTCTAAAAATCCTTTTTACCCCATTTCGAACCTCAAAGATGATCTTAGTCATGTGAAGAAAGCACCTTCGACGCCAAGGAATCCACATCCATCTCAATTTTTAGTTGCTCTACATTAGGTTTTGAAAAAAGTACTCCTTTATACAAATTTTGTGTTGATTAGTGTGAATTCTTTAGATTTTGGCAAGTGGAATGTTATCTTCCACGTCAAGAAATCTTCCCTGCTTCAATGCATCAATGTATAAGATCCAGCTAGGTGGAAAACTCTAATTTTTCTTGTAATTGAAAGCCCTTAATTTTTAATTTGGGGCAAAATCTATAACCCTGACCCTCTATAACATTAAAGAAAAGGAAGACATGATTGTTTGAGGTAGTTTTAGTCTTTTACTTAGCTCTAAATGGTTCAAACAAACCTTTAGATTATTCGGGTGCTGGATAAAACTATTCAGAAGAGTTTTTTTTGGATGTTATAGAAAAAAATCCAAAGATATATCCAAGATAAACTTACGTAAGTAGAAATTAATTAAAGGGTCTTTTTGATATACAACCATTAAAAAACTCATATTTTCAAAAGCAAGTATAAAAAACAGTTGTTTCAAAAACAACCACCAAAAGCTTTTTGTTAACTAAATAGAGCTATATGTTACATCAACTCGGGTTCGACCCTGAGTTCGAGGTAACCACAGTTAAATCGAGTTAGTCAATGTCCTAAGTGCCCTGATCCTCTCTCTATCTCAATCCCCACTTCATCAAATCCAAAACCCTACAATTTCCCACAAATAAATAGCCTCTCTAAATCTTTCTATGTTCTTGAATCGCTCAACTCTCTTGTCTATTCTCTAATCAATCTTCTCTCTTAGTGAAGAAGATAGCGAGTGGAGATCCAAGGTTTTTCTCAGTGCTTAAGAAGAGGAGGTGATTATGCTGCTGCTGGAGGGGAAGAGGTGTTGTTGCTGGAGGGGAAGAGAGAAGGAACCGCCGCTGTCGATGTTGCTGCTGCTGCTTGCTTTCTTAAAGGCCTGTTATAGCCATTGGAGGGGCAAAACGGTCTTTTGCCCCATTCAAATGGCTGTGTCTAACAGAGTTAGTCATCAACTTAACTCGAGGGTCCTATTTAGATAGGTTAATGATTTTTGGGGTTGTTTCTAAAATTACATTTTTTGTTTCTGAAAATATAAGTTTTTTGTTGAAAAAACTACCCTTAATTTAATTAATAACAGCAAATCTTTTGGGATATACACACTCGCTACGTCTATATATGCAAGTAATCTAACTAGATATTAATTTAATTAATAACCAGCAAATCTTATGAGATATGCCCACTTGCTATGACTCTATATAAGTAATTGATCCCTTGTCGGCTCAGCATGCAAGCTTAAAATTTATCAGTCATTTGTCAAGAGGATGAAGAATCTCTCATAGGCCTATGGAGTCATCGTCTTCCTCTTCATGTTGCTCCGCCTCTTTGCTTCAGCTACGTCCTCCGGCTCATGCGGAAACACGAGTAACGTTAACATGACAAGGGAAGGAGAAGGATCGGTGGCGACGGTAAATTGCTATGTGGATTTCTGCTCTCTTCCTGTTTGTCAGGAGCAGTGCAAGTCGTCCTAACCCAGCCCCGATGCTATAGGTGTTTGTATCAACGGAGGCACCACCTGCCGATGTTACTTTCGGTTGTTTTCTTAATGGTTTATTAGTGGACTCTTCAGTACCGGAGAGGATCCAGTCTCCAATTAGGGCGACTGGACTTTGGATCATACTTCAAATTTAAATGCGGTCATAGTTAAATTCAAACTCTAGATCAAAAGCAGTATGTTGCCACCCCGAATTGGAAATTGGAAAAATAACCAAATAAATAGACCTGTTAATTAGTCTAATAGATGGAGAGCATTAACAAATGTGGGGGTTGAACAAGTTCAAGTTCAAGGCATTCACCTCATATGAGAAATCGAGATGAAATTAATTAGTGCAAATTGTCAAAAAGCCTCCGCTTCAAACCTGTGTAAAAAACACTGGCCCTTTTGCTCTTGTTAAAAAAACTCTTGGGCCCAATTAAAACCCCATTCATACTAGTTGCTTGTGATATATAAAAAGTTGTCTATAATATCTTAAAAATTGCATGTAATATCTAAACGGTTGGAGAGAATAAAGGCCTAAATATAATGCGACCCAGGGGTTTTTTCACAAGGTTTTGAACAGTAGGCCTTTTGCCGACAATTAAAATTTTAGGGTTTTAGATAACTCCCAAGCAGGCCGGTCCAATTAATTATGTAGGGGAGTGACGCCCATATAGGTCCAAGCCCATAGCTCAAAAAGGAACAAAATAAGACATTATATGTGCTTCTCATTTAATAAGTTGACTCTAGATTAAAAATTAGCATACTTCGTATGCATATAAAATTCATTCAAGTTTTCTAATTAAAACCTAATTTTGATTTATATGAACCACTATCTCAAACAAGATACCAATTATTAATAGGCCCATGCAACCAATAGGCCCTATCAACCAATAGGCAAATTAAGCCCAAATTTTTTCATGTTTACTGTTCGATTTATGTAAACTTTGAGGTTAGCAACATCGGACCCAATTTAATTTTCTTGCCAGCTGTCACGGTAGCTTAGTGGCAATAGATTTTTGCAGTTGAGCAAGAGCTCTGAGGCGTAAACCCTGCTTGCATTAGGTTACGAAATGTTGTTCCCTAAGAAATTTATTAATCTTTATGACTTATTATATAAGAAAACCCGTTGTCCAAGTATTGAGCTTTAGCGATTTAATTTTCATATGCGATGGCCGCTTGGTTACATGTAGTTGTAAATGCGTATGGCTCTAGTTACATATTGTTGGAAGAAAAGTCACAAGAGCATATAGACTTGAAATGGTGTAGTCGCTGTTGCGCTCAAAATGTTCAATATTGATTGTTTTAATGTTCAATATTGATTGTTTCGGATTTGGCCGAGTAACAGTAGGGAGAAAACCTATCGCATGAATTCGAAATGTGAATGCTATTAGCATTGAATTCAAAGGCATGAAATATGCAACGCACAGGTGAGAAATCAAAATAGGCACAGGGTAAAAAAAAAACAACATTTTCATACACTAATAATGTCATACCTAACAAAATAAAATAGTATATTCTATCATCTCTCGCTTTCTTCTTTCTCTCTCTCATTTAAGAATCTTAAAAAGATGAATAAAAAAGACAAAGACAACTATACGCATCTTGAAATTGAAGAATTTGTATATAGCCCTCTTAATATCTATTTTTACATCATATAAACTTTATTGGTAATTGTTACATGCCTTCAAAATAGGACTATTGCACCCAAAAATATTCAGAAATCATTTTATACATATTATATTGTCCAACATCACGCTCAAGGCAGTGCAAAAAATATGGTAAATCATAACTAGCCTTTGCCATGCAAGTCATCAAATAACTCCATATATAGGCCTTAATAAGCATTGCACAGCTTAAAATATCGCTATCATTTCAATATAAATACATTATTTTGCCACTGCATTTAAATCATAACCCCACTGGCCTCTCACATGGGCCAGTGGGGTCTAAGAGCCAGGCCCCACAAGCCCATGTGAGAGGCTTCTAGACCCCGTTAGCCCATGTGATAAGCCACTGCAGTTTTGGCCCTGTAAAGTCCCTGCAAATCCCGTTTTCTCTTGAAATATATGCACCCCGCAGTTATCTCATTTAGAGCACACTTGTTCTTATTTCTCAATTTAAGCGCGGTCAGCACAAAGCCATTTCTTGATCACGAAATCTTGGAATTTAACAATCTTCTATTCAGGTGATGGATCCACTAGAATTTAAATACTTATCATCATTTCATTCAAATGTTCGGCTGTGCCATTTCTTGATCACGATATCTTAGGAATTTAACAATTGATGGATCCATTAGAATTTAAATATTTATCATCATTTCTTTCAAATATTCCGCTATTTCACTATCCTAAAAAGTATTTATTTTCATGTCAAATGTGAAAGGATGGGGAATACGGCGCACCAAATATAGTAAGCGGAAAACGAAATAATTATTACTTTAATCATATTTTAAATGTGCGTTCCATCCGAGTTTGTATGAGAAGTGTAGCTGCAAATATTACGTCAAAATGGCACTCAACAAAATCTCCAAGATGTAATCATTATCTTAAGTGAGCAATCAAAATTATCATCAAAATCTCTACAAGGTGGAACGAAACTTTGAATTTTAACAATCACACAAGCGGCACCCAGATGAATACCGTTGGAAGTTGGGTAAAAAGACTCAAATTTTACAAAGTAACTTTAGTCCGGCGTCGAGCAAACAAAAGGTTTTTTATGTGCTAAAATAAGTTACCTCCACCAAAGTTGTTTATATTGGATTTTTGTTGAAACACACGTGCCTCCTGTGGGCTTGAGTTCTGCGGACAAGAATGTAGGTCATGTCCTGGGCCCGAAAGACCTACACGGTTTTCTCTTCTCCTTCAGCATACAATTATTTTACAGTTTTCTCTTTCTCTGTTGGTTTTTGTTCTGAAAATCGATGTGAAATAAAGCAGGATACATACTATCCGTGCGACCTGTGGAAGGGCCGGAGGAACATAAGGCTGTAAAAAACCTACACAAGAGAGAGGCAATTACATTCTCACGGCGGCGCACTCAAGTGCGTATTTCATTCTCATTCAGACTTGTCCAATCTTATTACCGGCTTTGTTTAATCATTTAAATCGAATATTTTAATTTTATTTTAGTGCATAATTTCTAACAGTTTAAGAACGTAAACATATGCACTAATCTAATTGCATTTTCTACACGGTTTTCTCTTCTCCTTCGACATACAATTATTTTACAGTTTTCTCTTTCTCTGTTGGTTTTTGTTCTGAGAATCGGTGTGAAATAAAGCAGGATACATACTATCCGTGCGACTTATGGAAGGGCTGGAGGAACATAACGTTGCAAAATATCTGTACAAGAGTGAGGCAATTACGTTCTTACGGCGGCGCACTCAAGTACGTGTTTCATTCTCATTCAGGCTTGTCCAATCTTATTACCGGCTTTGTTTAATCATTTAAATCGAATTTTTTAATTTTATTTTAGTGCATAATTTCTAACAGTTTAAGAACGTAAACATATGCACTAATCTAATTGCATTTTCTATATTGTTTCGTTATATAAATTAATTGTTAATTGCCTCTTTATACTAATCAATCAACAAAATTTAACATTCTTCGTTGTTAATATTCTAATTAATCATATTGTTGCATTGATTCTAATAATCACTAAATTGCTTTTGAAGACACACAAGAACGACTCCTGTACTATCAAGCCTGATAGATTTAATGGTACTAATGATTTCAAAATCTGGAAAATCCAAGTTGAATATTGGTTAACAATTCTAGGCTTACTAGCTGCTATTAAAGAGAGTCACATACTTGTTAACTCATCTCATGAGTCTAGTAAAGAAAATAACGATACTACAAGCTCTACCCCTTCTGCTAAAAAATCTAAATATTTCTCTCAAGAGGAAATCAAATATCATTGCAAATTTCGTATTCTAAGTGCTCTTGATCGTTCATTCTACTCTAGTTTTCTTCATCGCAAAAATGCAAAGGATGTATGGATTGACTTAGAAAAGCGTTACGACAATAACAATACCGGAGTTGAACGTTATTCTATTTCTTCCTTCCGTAACTTTACCCTGAAAGATGACAACCCCATGAACAATCAATTACATGCCTTCTAAGAGTTGGTCACGAAAGTGGTTAACTCTAGAATAGTACTTTCTGAACAATTTCAAGTTACCGTCTTAATTGATGTATTATCTTCTTCCTGAGAAACCTTTACAAACCACCTTAGAATAAACCAAAACCAATATTTTCTTGTTGATGTGATGAATTTTATTCGTATAGAAGAACAATGGAGGATAATCCATAATGTTCCTAATGGATCTAGAGTTAATCTTACTGATGGACAAGAGGGTGGCACACCACCTAGTGGATACCAATTCTTGCTTAACCTTTCAGCTAGGCTGGTGTCGGTACTTCGAGTGAGGTTTTCCAACGCTTTCGCGAAGTTCCTTAATTATATAACATCTTTTCCCTAGAGGCGTAGCCCCGCTAACACCGTTCTAGACACCTACTTGGTTTATAACATTGATCGTTTAGTGAAAAATCTCCCGAAGAGTAGCGCATACTCACAGTAGGATTGGGATCCAAATATCATTGTATGATAAAATTGAAGGAAGCCTACCAAGATTATCACACTCCAAATGGTATGCAGTACTAGCAAGTTTCAGTACCTTAGAAATCCCCGATATGGATTTTTGCCCCATGCTCTTATGACCTTTATGAAGGCCAACATATCATAAGTCACATGTCAAGTTCTACCCGTCATTATCTAGGTTAATTTGAACCTATCCGTACATACCCTTGACGAAGGCCAACAAAGTAGTACGACTGTCCCAAACCAACGCATCTATCTATACTACATATGAATACCCAGCAGCTACCAATCACTATGCCTTGGCGAAGGTCAACAAACATAGCTTGAATACTACTGGTTATTCATATGAAATGACGGAGGGCTACGAATGGTTTTGGCGAAACCGTGAACGCAGTGAACTTGATATAGTCGAAAGAACCATGATAGCTTTTTAAAAGGAGTGATTTAAGTTCCGCATTTAAAATTGCTTTTTGAAGAAAACCGAGTGGTTTTGAAATTGTTCCAACAATTAAGTTTTGTTTTGTTTTATCTTGCATTAATCTTTGTTAATACGGTCCCATCATTTACAGCCTATCATTGCAGCAAAAGAAACGAAAATACAACGTACGCTTATGCCATTCGCATTCGCCACTGGGCCCCGTCTTACACCGTTAGGTTACTTAAATACCGACAGAGCGAAGGCTGGACTAGCGCGGATGCAAAACATAAGCAACGTCTACTATATATATATGCATCCGTCTCACGCAATAATAGGCATTCTAGATCATAGATGAATATATTGGATATACTAGGAATTCCGCATTTCGTTTAAAACTATAACGAAAGACGGATTCCACAGTCGTGATGAATAGCCAAACCCCATCTCAGGCCCCCACGGGTGCGGAAAACTACCCGCCAAATTCCCGAAGTGAAGCAACCCCCTTCGATAAAATGAGTAGGCCACTCGGCACTTCAAAGAACCCGGTAGTTTGTGCACCCCACCTTGGGTCTATCCTAGAAGTAGAAAACAGTAAAAGAAATAATATACAACAGTGGCTACAATCTCAAGCCGGATATACCCCGCAAAATAATATTACATCAATGTTACAAATTACATGAATGAAAGAAAAGAAAACACTCTTCTCACACCTCCCGGCTATTCATCCACGACGATCCAATAAAATTCATATCCACAAACCAACACAGATCACAGATATGTGCAACTCCCAACTAATTGACGTATAGCAATTAGCGGAGGTTTACGAACACACATATATATATCCAAACACAGAAAACCCGATTAGCCAAAGTACTTAGAATTTCGACCGAATAACCAAATTTGAATCTACCCCAAATATAACACTGTACACAAAAGATCCTGGGCAGAAAAAAAAATAATCCCAATATCACAAAACTACAGAATACAGGCACAGAAAATTTTTGGGCTGAATCGTCTTCTAATCGGCCGCGGAACAGCGGCAGAACGGTCCGTTCTGCCGCGGTTCCGCGGCGTTCTTGCCGATTCAGGAGCCCAAATTTCTTGTGTGACCTAATAAAACCCTGCACGTATTTTTCAGGCCCCTGAAAATATTTTTGGACATGTTTTGAAAATCGACAGAAAATAGGGTTTTCGTCATAATTTTGGGATTTTTTCACTGATTGAATTTCTAACACTTTGCTAACTAGCCAGTTAAGGTTTTGTAAGCTCTGATACCACTGTAAGCCGATGACGCGCAATCCGCGGTTTGCGGGGAGGCGGAATTTTCAAAAACGATGATATTTGACTACACAACACCGGCTAAAACTCCAGGATCTTTACTAAAGCCTTAACTAGCTAATCTATCTAGAGGTTTAACCACTCTATTAGAATGTTATACCTCTAAGATACGGTCCTTCGGGTCTTCTATTTCTCCTCGGTGATCGGATCGGGCTAGCTCCATCGGCCTTCTTACATCAAAGATGATCCACCGCGAGAGAATGTGCTCTAAGCATCAACTTCTAAATGAGATAACTAAGATAGATGGCTCGCTAAACCAACTAGCCTAGGAGATGTAGAAAGTATAATGGATTGTAGTGTCTCATAAACCCTTGGTTCACAACACATGTGAAAGTTAGGGTTAGTTAAAGGAAGAAAGAGATGAAGGAAACCTAAAGAGAGAATGAGGAGAAGAAAATGAACCATCAAGAATGGCTAAATATGGAGAATGGCTAATATATATCATACACTAACTCGTTGAGCTATGGAATAAAAAACCATATAATAAAGCACCCATGCCTCAATAGTAAGTCAAGACCAATAAACAAATCAAAATAGTCATTCCTCACTATGCCATACAAGTCTCCTCCAATATCCACCTCGTTAATCTATTTGGAAAATGGATAATACAAATAATGAGGTGGTACCTTCTAGAAGCATGCCTTGACAAATTACAAGAATGCCCCTCTCACCGTATATACATACCCGTATCCGTATTCTGAAAAATACGGATACACCGAGACGATAACAATCCAATAATACAATACAAGGATCCGGTTTAAACCAAAACCCACTAGTATCGTCTGTCCGGTCAACATCCGTGTACAGGTACACGTATGTGATCGAAGCCCAGTCGTAAAACCATACGACGTCTACATCAATTTCCTGAAGCAGGGAAACCCTCTGTGTTGGACTCTAAAGACTCGACAGTACACTGGCAGTGGGTTTAACCACAAGCCGTCAGCAATACTAACTGCACGTAACGGCTACCCAGGTATCTGTCGATAAGAAGACCGATGAGCAAACTCACCCGGACTCCTACTGAGCTTATCGGTGACAATCTCCGTACAGTCCAGTCTGTTCGTATGAGATACTCGGATATCCGCCTAGGGGGTGGTAAACGTTAGACCCCTAACAACGTGATAAGTGTAAGTCGATATCGCGCACCCCATGGGTTTGCGGGGAGGCCGAATATTTTAAAAATGATTTTCAAAGCTCGCAACACCGACTTGAACTCCGGGATCGTTGCTAAACCCTAACTAGCTAAGCTTGTAAAGAGGTTAACTACTCGGAAAGGAGTTTATATCTCACGATACAAGTCCTTTGGTTCTTCTTTGCTGTCCTCCTCGTCATCGTGAGCTCCGAGGATCGTAATGGATCGATGTTTCACGGCTTCCTCGAGTCAATGACGATCCACCCGAGATTCTATAGTCCGAGCTCCAACCTTAAATCCGAGGTAACTATGGCACCTAGTTCGCTAAACTAGATGGCCTAGGTGATGTAAAGAAAGAATATGTGTTAGTTTGTGTCACGCCCCGCTTCCCAGAGTGCGCTAAGATCGGTACGTGACAGAGCCAACTATGCTACCTGTGGCTAGGAAACATCCCTCCACAGTCACATTACGGCTGTCTATGAGATATCGAGAACAGTAAAATAAAATAAACTATCTAGTATATGTCCATTTGCCAGAATATACGAGTCTAGAAATAATATGCGGAAGCAATAAATCTAACAAACAAATAACATCTGGAAAGTACGTCCCAAATACGGGCTCACATCAGGAAATGAAAGTACGGAAATAAAACTAAACTAAAACTAGATACTAACAGGATCCTCACTGCTCGGCCTGACGGTGGAAATACTCCTGATCAGCCTGCGAAAGAGACAGAGGATCTAGGCCATGCAAAACCCAGACGTCAGCGCGTCATAATATCAAACAATAAAAATATAATCAGGAGGTGACAAGATATGCGGGCATGAGTATGAACAGTAATGAGTGTATAACAGTAACACGAATATAGAACAGTGAAGTGTATGTGCATGCGGTGAGTAATCTGTGCTACTGGGTTAATTACTCTCAAGTCTTTGAAATCAATTTAATGAATCGTCGATGTAACTCAATAGTATCCCGTGCATGCCCGGGACCACGGTCAAGACTCTCGGGCTGAATCCGAGACGTGCCGCTAGGCAGTAAACATGTAACATATACAGACGAATGATGTCAGCAGTATCATCCCGGGGATGGCCTAGCCCGTAAAACTGATCAGTATAAGCGTCGAACTGTTGAGTTACAAGTCGGGTTTCATCATTGATTTCCTTTTACCCCCAAGGTTATGTGTTCAAGTCAGGTATTGATAAATCTGGAGTTAATGCCAACACAAGAACAAGCAGGTACATGTTTTGTCTATACAGACAACAGAATACGTCCCTCGGGACGTCAAGTCAGGATTGTCGGCATTAGAAACAGGATCAGGTAACAGGTCAAATAGTGGTGTATCAGGTCATGACAGGTAGTGCATACGTATCACATGGATTGTCGAAATAAAACTGTAGCAAGTACGGATGCACGGTAAAAGCACGGATGCACAAATGTCTATCAGGGGTTACATCTACAGCTCCATGACTATGTAGGAGGCACATTATCAAGCATGGGGTACTGATATAAGAGTAATATGAATTAATATGACACGACATGCAACTAGATATATAGAATTAATGGTATGGATACATAATAAAACACGGATGCACAAATATCTATCAGGGGTTACATCTACAGCTCCATGACTATGTAGGATGCACATTATCAAGCATGGGGTACTAATACAACAGTAACATGAAATAATATGATCTGTAGATGCAGCTACATATATAATAAATGATATGGATGCATACGGGTATCCGAAAACAGTAAAACATTAATATTGATGTACAATGCAATCAACATTTGATATTTTTATTCATATGGATGCAAAATATGTATCATAGCATGTAGCAAGGTGAACTTGCCTACGACTAGATTTGTAAATAACAGTATGGATGCATACGGGTATCGAAAAACTGTAAAATTGTAATATGGATGCATAATGAAATAAACATGTAATATTATTATTAATATGGATGCAAATATAATAACACAGCATGTAGCAAGATAAACTTGCCTGAACGGATCACACGACGGGGTGCGTACGCTGCGTCCGACGTCGGGTAAACGTCGTAATGCACACACGGCACATGGGATAGGTCCAGGCAAAGCAAGAAGGTGACCACGCTGGCTGGGAACGTCCACTGGGTCGGCCTGATCGTCAGCGACGACACAGCTTCGACAATCACCGGAAAAAGCAAGATCGAGCACAAGAAAGAGAAGAAGAAAGAAGAAGAAGAAGAAAGAGAAGAGATGAACTTGCTGCTCTCGGGTTTCTGGGACAGAGGAGAAGGCGAGGAGGTGGTTGTGATGACGAGTGCACGGAGACGACGGGGTCGGAGCTCCGGCGAGGAAGCAGGTGAGGCTAAGTCGTGAGTTGTTCGGTTGCGGGGTTGTTCGGTTGAGGGTTTCTTGATGGCTGTAGGGTGAGGGTGGTGGTGATGGTGTCCGGAGTCGAAGGGGGTGATGAGGATGACGGGGTACCATCGTTGACGGGGTTCCGGCGGTGGAGGCGATGGGTGTCGGGGTTCTTGTTGTGCAGTGAAAAGATTGTCGTCGGGGAGTGTTGCGGTGGGTGTGCAGGGGAGAAGAGGGAGGTCGAGGAGGGGAAGTCGACAGTTAGAGGGGACGGAGGCGATGGTGAGGCGACAACGGCGGTGAGGCGACGATGATGAGGCAAGCGATGGGTTCACGCGGGCTGTGGGTCTGTAGCGGGGAAAGAGAGGAGGATAAAAGCAGGAAGACGAGGAGGTGGAGACGAGGGTGAGGAGATGGTCGACGACGACGAGGTGAACGTCGACGACGAGGACAGAGGCGAGGCGGCGGGCGTGGGTTTGAGCGGGAAAACGAGGTGAGGAAGAAGGGGAGAGAAGGTGGTCGAGGAGGGGAGATGACCGCGAGGACGAGGGATCTCCGGCGGCGAGGGCGACGGAGAGGCGAGGTCATGGGCGAAGGCGTCGGTTGGCCGCAGTGGGTTCGAGCGCGAAAAACAAATGAAAGAAGAGCTGAGGGAGAGAGAGGACATATAAGTGCAGGGGTTAAAAAAATAATAATAATTAATATATTTGAATAGAGATAGGGAGAGAGAGAGAGGTCTGTTAGATCTGTTACAGAAATCTTTAAAGAAAATTTAAAACCAAATAAAATATACTAATATAATTGTTAACAGTTGAAAATCTTAAGAATAAAATATTTATTGTAATTGAGAATTTTGGCTAATACAAAAATAGTCCAAAACACGTCCGGGTCGGTTCTAAAATTTTGGTTTGAAAATACGGTTAATATACATGTCAACCAAAACCAAAATAGGATATCCGGATAACGAAAATGCATACCCCCAAGAACAGATGCACGTAGCGATCCAAACAGGTCTGTTTCACTGAACGGGACGAGAACACGATGTACGGATGCTACCACAGGGTCAGGGTTATGATGCAGGCCATACTAGATATTTTTAAAATATTTTATTTAACTTTACTTGTTTTATTAAAAAAAATGCAGATGCCAGATATAATGCCAGTATGCAGTATAAAAAATATGAAAGTGCACGGATTCTCATAACTAGCTGGGATAAATCATAAACATGAATCAAGACAGGTTTCCAGCAAGCGGGTCGGGTCGGATGCAAATACAGATGTCAAATACACTATTCGCACCCAAAACACAGTAAATCAGGAAAATACCATAAATAAAAAAAATACTCAAAATAAAACTGGTATAAATGAACTAGGGTGTTACATTATACCCAACTACAAAAAGAATTCCGTTCTCGAAATTCCAGAAACAAGAAAAGATAAACAAACATGAATCTACAAGAATAGGTAGAAACTTCTGTCGAATCTCGTCTTCTCGTTCCCAAGTCGATTCTCCGTACGAGTGATTCCTCCATGAAACAAGTACGAGAGGGATAAGCTTGTTCTTGAGGACTTTTTCTCTTCGATCAACAATCGATATCGGTCGCTTTTCATGGGTCAAATCCTCCCTTACAGTCAGCTCTGAATGATCTAGCACGTGTGTTTCATCTCGAACATACTTACGGAGTTGAGATACATGAAACACGTCATGAACATTCGTCAAAGACGGTGATAAAGCCAATCGATAAGCCACTTCTCCAACACGTTTCATAATCTCGAAAGGCCCTACGAATCGAGGACTAAGCTTGCCTCGACTCCCAAAACGAATCACTCCTCTAGTCGGTGATATCTTCAAGAATACAAGATCACCAATAACGAACTCTAGAGGTCTTCTCGATGTATCGGTCCAACTCTTCTGCCGATCCTGTGCTGCCTTCATTTGATTCCGGATAGTATTAACCTTTTCTACTGTTTGCACGATCAAATCTGGTCCCAACAATCTACGTTCTCCAACATCGTCCCAACAAATGGGTGAGCGATACTTACGACCATACAATGTTTCGAATAGAGCCATCTGAATAGTCGCCTGAAAGCTGTTATTGTAAGAAAACTCCACCAAGTGTAGATGATCCTCCCATGAGCCTTTGAAGTCTAACATGCAGACTCTCCACATGTCTTCAAGAGTTTGGATCGCTTTCTCCGACTGGCCATCTGTCTAAGGATGATAAGCGGTACTAAACTTTAATCGCGTCCCCAAACTTTCCTGTAAACTTCTCCAGAAGTGCGATAAGAATCGGGTATCACGATCAGAAACGATGCTTACAGGTACTCCATGCAATCTCACAATCTCTTGCATGTACCATTCTGCTAACGCTTCCGTCGACTGAATAATTCAAAACGATATGAAATGAGCTGCCTTGGTCAATCGATCAACGATCACCCAAACTGCACTGTTGCCCTTCGGACTCCGCGGTAAAGCTGTCACGAAATCCATGGTTATATGTTCCCACTTCCATTGAGGAATCAGATGTGGTTGCAATAAACCAGCAACCCTTTGATGTTCAGCCTTAACTTACTGACACACCAAGCACTTCGCTACAATGCGGGCAATCTCCCTTTTCATGCCTTCCCACCAGAAATGTTGTCGTAGATCACGGTACATCTTCGTGCCTCCTGGATGTACGAAATATGCGGAACTGTGTTCTTCAATCATAACTTCTTCGCGAATGTCTCCTTTTGGCACACACAAACGGCTACTATATCGCAACGAACCATCTTCATGAATCAACAAGTCTGTTCGAAGTCCCACTTCAACCTGTTCTCGAAACTTCTGCAACCTTGGATCATGCGACTGTGCTGCTTTAATATTATCGATCAATGATGACTGTACTTGCAGCTGCATCAACTGTCCCGAAGAATGCGGTAGCACGATCTCCAACTCGAATCTCCGAAAATCTTCAATAAGCTCCTTCTGTGCAGTCAACATCCGAATTGCTAGCAACCGACTAAGCGCATCCGGCACTATATTAACTTTCCCCGGATGGTACTTGAGATCAAGATCATAGTCAGCCATCAGCTCCAACCAACTACGCTGCCTCATGTTGAGCTCTTTCTGCGTGAACACGTACTTTAAGCTTTTGTGATCGGTGAATACTTCGACCCTTTCGCCTAATAAGTAGTGTCTCCAAATCTTCAAAGTGAAAACACTGCTGCAAGCTCCAGATCATGAGTTGGGTAATTCTTCTCATGGGTCTTCAACTGTCTCGATGCGTAGGCTATAACCTTCCATGCTTCATCAAAACGCATCCCAAACCTTTCCCAGTTGCGTCGCTGTGAATCACCAATCCTCCGAAACCGTCTGGTACGGTCAAAATAGGAGCGGTTATCAATCTTTGCTTCAACACCTCAAAAGCTGACGCACATCTATCCGTCCACATAAACGGTACCTCCTTTTGCATAAACTTGGTTAAAGGCTCAGCTAAACGAGCAAAATTCTCCACGAACCTTCTGTAATATCTAGCAAGTCCAAGAAAACTTCTGATCTCCGCTACACTCTTTGGAATTGGCCAATCTTGAACTGCTGCAATCTTCTCGGGATCAATGGCGATTCCATCTCTGGATATGACATGCCCCAAAAACTTCACTTCTTCAAGCCAAAACTCGCACTTGCTCATCTTTGCATACAATCTTTCATGCTTTAATGTCTGTAGTGCGATCCTCAAGTGTTCTGCATGCTCTTCTAGGCTCCTCGAGTAGACCAGAATATCATCAATGAACACTACTATAAACCGGTCCACGAACGGAGAAAAGATTCGGTTCATCAAGTCCATAAATATCGCCGGTGCATTCGTGACTCCGAATGGCATCACTAAATACTCGCAATGTCCATATCGAGTTCGGAACGCAGTCTTACAAATATCCTCTGATTTAACTCGAACTTGATGATATCCGGATCGTAAATCCAGCTTCGAGAATACCCTCGCGCCACTGAGTTGCTCGAACAATTCGCCAATGCGAGGGATCGGATACTTGTTCTTAAAATTCACCCGGTTTAATTCTCGATAATCGATGCACATTCTTCTTGTGCCATCTTTCTTCTTGACTCGAAGAACTGGAGCTCTCTAAGGTGAATTACTGCTGCGAATCCAACTCTTCTCTAGCAATTCGGTAACCTGCTTCTTTACTTCATCCAACTCCACTGGTGCCATCGGATAATCGGCGCTGCACCAGGAACAAGATCGATTGCGAACTCCACATCTCGTTTTGGCGGTAAACCTGAGATGTCCTCGAACACGTCCACGAACTCTCGAACTACAGCTGGCACTTCCTCCTTATCAACTTCCATCGACGAAAGGACACTGTTTGTTGGCCTAGCCCCAAACTCGACTGACCCGACAGAACTGCTACCTCTGGCAAAAACAAACTCCGGATGTCCGGAAATCTGGAAAATCACTTTCTTTGCCCTACAATCAATATGAGCATGGAAAGTGCCGAGAAAATCCATTTCCAAGACAACATCATAACTGCCGGTATCGATCACCAAGAAATCTGCAAATAACTCTCGTCCGCAAATAACAATAGAACAATTCTTGCACTCACTACTAGATATGATTTTTCCGTTCCCAGTGTGTATGTCCCAACAACTAGACAGGGTCGTGCAAGAAATCGAGTGTACAGCAATAAATTTGGACGACATAAAATAATGGGATGCACCAGAATCGAATAATGCTAATGCGGGAAAATCATGAACAAGTAGGATATCTGAAACAACTTCATCTGAAGCCAAGATACTGAAGAAGACAAGCATGGTAAACAGGATTCAAGCTTGCGATAAAATATAAACTGGTAAGCAATGAAACCGAGAGAAACAAGGTAATATAACTACCATAAAACAAGGAGATGAATCAAGACTAGGACTCCAACTTACTTAAATAGAGTACCGCATTGTAACCATGCTGCAGTTCATAGTTACAATCACATAACTCCGTTCAAGTCGTCCAAATCCTAGTATCAGAATCAAAAGAATAGGACGAGAGAAACAATAGGGAACCAAAAGGATTTCAAGTCGAGATGCATGGTCATTTGCATATCGTCAAGAAAAGAGTCAAGAGAAAGATAAGATTCAAGAATCACAACAACAATGTAGCAGGACATGTTCCTAATTATGGATTTTCTGATTCGTGTAATGGGTTCAATACCCAACTACAAAGAATCAAACCCGATTAACCTAAATCCTATGGCTCGGATAACAAACAAACCCTGTCACTCCCCGCTTCCCAGAGTGCGCTAAGATCGGCATGTGATAGAGCCAACCATGCTACCTGTGGCTAGGAAACTGTTGGATATAGTGCCCTCAGAGTCAATTATTGGATCACAGGCACGTGATTGCAATAATTGAGGGAGGACCTATACCGGTAGGACAGTCTTACTCAAGATGATAGTATGCTATCTGGTTTATCTTTATCATCGTATACTGTTTTAGGTGACCTGACATGTCGCTATTACACGTTGATAGAGCCCCTAGGATTCTTGCTTAACTGCTAGCAGTATGAGGGCGATCATATACGTGGGAGCTGGTGGTCTATAAGCACATCCTTAAAAGGTCCCTAGTCATGGGAGTTTCGAGACAGGGCATCGATACTCTAGAGTAGACTTGTGTATACAGTCGAGACCCCGACGAGGGGCGGTGGCCGGTCTCACAAGCCACTGGTGTCAGTTGGTTCACCTAAGATGTATACAGGTGCTCATTGGGTTATGAGTACACCGGACAAGACTCACCGAGAACATGCTAGTTGGTCTTATACCTGACGTCAGATAGCAGTTCCCTGGTGTACATGTTAGTTCATCGACCTGAGATCGTCATTTGTCTCGTGTGAGTTCCCACTGTACTTTGATTACTACCCTACCACGGCTCAAAGGAGTCGTGCAAACAGGTTTTAGTTGGGTACAGTCCCGAGCCACATGGAGGCAGTGAGCGGATCTGCAGGGGTTCATCTCTCCCGGTATTGGGGGTGAGGTCGCGCTGTGTCTAGGAGAGCCATTACACAAAGCCCTCGGCCGAGGCATGAAATTTACTGGTAGGTATTCCAGTAGTATCTCAGGGTGTTCTGGGCTACACTCCGACACGACTTGTACCGCTTTTGGGGGTCTGACTTTTACCAACCCCCTAGGCCCGCCATGCGATACTCATAGACGAACGGACCAGACTGTACGGATATTGTCACTGACAGGCTCAGTAGGGTGTCAGGATGAGTTCGCTCATCGACGTCCCTTTTGGTCAATAGCTGGTAGCCCGTTACGTATGGCTAATACCTCTGACGTGCTAGTGGTTAAATCCACAGCCATAGTATTGACGAGTCTTTAGAGTCCCCCCCACACAGTTACTCAAGTTTCGGGCGAAACGCTGTAGAGGCCGTATGGAGATATGGCAGGGTTCGATCAGATACGTGCGGTATTGCACGGATCATGATCGGACGAATTTTACTAGCGGGCTTTGGTTTAAGCCGGATCCTAGTATTAGACAGTGTAGATTTTGTCTCTTTGCATTTGTATTCAGTGGGAATACAAATGCGGGCATGTATATGCAGTAGCGGAGTTTTCCTGTAATTTATTACGGGATCAGTTTTCTGTAGTTGCCAGTTTGCATTTCGTTCCGGCCAGTTTTCATTTGTTCCTTCCCGGCCGGACTTTTTCGATGGAGGGGGTAATTTGCAATTGTGCAAATTACATTTGTGGAGGGGGTCCTTTGCATTTGAGAGATTATGATATGACCATCATCATTTGATTCCTTTTGCATCCACTCTTTTGCATTAATGGTGATTAGAATGGATTAGAACTTGATGAGAGTTGATATGACCTTGTTTTAACATGGCTTTTGGGTATGGTCACCTTGAGCTATCCTACACTCACCTTCCTTCCAGTTTTTTTCTCCACCATTTTTCTTTAGGAGGCCGGCCACATCTAAGGGGGAATGGGAGAGATTCATTTTTGTGGTGGCACATATTTCTTCATCTCATTTTTCTTGTTTGGAAAAAATGAAAGCACCATTTTTTCCTTAACCTCATTCCTCCATCACCAATGGCAACATAAACCCCAATGAGACAAAGGTTCTACACTACAACCTACAGTACCCTTGGACGCGTCGGCTACCCAACTTCGCGCCTGAGTTGCCTCGGTCCAGAGGTGGGAGCCCGTAAAAGATATCGGCTACGTGGTGCCTTTTCCGACGAGAAGGTGATGGACGGAGATTTCGCGGGAGATCGGAGCGGAGACGAAGACCGAAGGACACGGATCGCTTGGTATAACTCTCTACCCATTCTTTTGATTGCTAGGATTAGGTTAATGGTTACGATCCGGGTTTATTGTCCGCGGTAGCGCCGGTTTAAAGTTAAGAAAAAATTTTGATTCCGCATTTTGGCCTCGAGTAGACGGCCAGGGGGCTGCCATGGAGAAACATGGTATCAGAGCCACGCCATTAACCTTGTCTAGCTTGCTCTAGTATGTTTAAAGTCTCGATCGATCAAAATTCCCAAAAACCGTATTTTCAAAAGCACAGGTTTCTGTCGAAATTTTTTGGGTTCTAAAAATTTTTCAGGTTGTTTCAGAAACATGTGCAGAGAATTCTATGAATACTGTAAAAATTTGGTGACCTAATCTCTCAATAGTGCCGCGGAACCACGGCCATAACCCACTTTGGCCGCGGTTCCGCCGCAGGAATATAGCATCTTTTCACCAATTTTTTCCAGTGGGATTCTGACATGGAATTATGGGTTTTGGGATATTCTTTTTGGGCCCAAATTTTCTGTAAGTGCTACAGTAGTGCTTGGGGCCCACTTCGATAAATTTGTTCGATCGGATATTTTAAACATGCTAGGTCACAGTATTTACATTATATCTGCGACCGTGAATGTAATTCGATCGGTAAATCCAGTCTATCTGCTATAGCCCTTTTAGACGGATTTGCGAACGTGACATTCACGTTGATGTTCTGTGTTGTGCTGTGATGTTGCGGATTGGTCGTGGGGGATAGCCTGGATGCAATGTTAGTACAGTTTTGTTTTGTATGTACATTTGATATTGCGGGGCGAGCGTCCGACATGTGGACTGCCGTCACTGCCTGTTTGTATTATTCTTTTGGGGCACGACCGGGTCGAGGTCGATGTACCCGTTGTATGTATATTTTACTTTCTGTACTAGGATTACCCCGCGGAGGGGTGCACGGATAGCCGGATTCTAGAGGGCAACAGGCCCACATCTCATGGCATTGAGACGGAGGGGGCTTCACTCTAGAATTGGTGGGCTATTCGCCGCATTCGTAGGGGGTATAGGTTGACCCAGGAGGGGTGCCCAAGTTACCGGATTCCGTGAAGTGCTGGGCGGTCCATTCACGTTGCTGAAGGGGGCTGCCTCGCTTCAGGTCTTGGCGGGTAACTTGCCGCGCCCGTGGGGGTCTAGGATTTCATTGCACAGGCTATCCACACGACCAGGAGAACGTCGGGTTTCAGCAGCGGCTCTGTGAAACCCGGGGCTTCCAGATATCTGTATTGTTCTGTGATGCTGGTTACTTTTCTGTGATGTTGCATTTTATCACGCCTTGAGCGAATATTATATATTGATATATATACTAGTAGATGTTGTATATGTTTTGCATCCGCGCTAGTCCAGTCCCCGCTCTGTCGTTAGTTAAGTAACCTAACGGGTTATGACGGGACCCAGTGGCGAATGCGGATGGCATATACGTACATCATTATTTTTGTTCTTTATTGGTGTGATCATATGATGGGACTGCATTGATTCGGATCAATGCAAGCTAAACAAACCTATTCTGATGTTGTTGGAACAATTTTCAAAAGGCTGTTATTGCAAGGGCGTTCTCTTTTGTTTTGCACGGTGGTATTCGGTTATGAATATCCAGCACCTCAGTCGACGAGGCAAGGGCCGAGATCCCTTCACCGGGAGTGACCCCTTGGACAGAAGTTTGCATCAGGGCAATAACTTCACTATAGCCGATTACTTTTTGCTTTGTGGTATTCAGTTGGAATATCCTGCACCTCATTCTACGGGGAAATAGCCGAGATCCCTTCACCGGGAGTGACCTCTTTAGCAAAGGGTTTTCGTCACTATACTTTTTATAAAAACTATGCAGTTCCATCAACGATATCAAGTTCATTACGTTAAAAGTTTTCGCCAAAAACTAGACGTAGCCCTATGTCATTTCTTACAAGTATTACTTAGTATTCGTGCTGCGTTTGTTGACTTTGTCAAGGCGTAGTGTGCAGTAGCTAAGTAGTGTTTGTTTGTAGCATATTAATGGGATTGGTTAGGACAGTCGTGCGGCCTTGTTGACTGTGTCAAGGGCTCGTACGGGTGGGTTTAATGCAATCCAGGATAATGACGGGTTGAACTTGACTAGGACTCTTTGATTTGTTGACTGTGTTAAGGTCACTTGAGTCCTAGGGGTAAAAATCACATCGGGAGTTTCTAAAGAAACTGAAACTTGCCAGGCATGCGCATACCTTCTGGAGTGTGGTGACGTGAGTGGATTCCGTCACGTTATCATGCGATGATAGTTGGATCCCGATTCCCACTGATGAGTTGGTTTACTCCTCGGGTGATCCCGACTAATTTTTCTTTCAGGTTTGGGGAAGAATTTGACGTTACAGTGGGAGGTTTCCAGATTAGATAAAGTGATAACCATTCTGATCTAGGTTAGAGTGTATGCTGAGTGTTTCTTTTCTCTCTCTCTTTGGCAGCGACCATTGACCCGACCCTAGACTATGACTCAGTGACCAAGTTGACCGAACCTTCTTAACACTGGCTTTTGGATTGTCAGAGTTGCAGAGCTCATTGCCACTCCTACTTTTACCCTTTTCTCCAGGAAACCCCGTATTACTACGAACGTCCACTTCCATTGGACAAAACCATCGTATGGTTAGATACGAACTCGAAGGAATTCGAGGATGGTTTCCGATTCTGGAGAAAACGAATATGACTATTCAGTTGTCTTTTCCTTTTACCTTCTCTCAGGTTGCGAGTACTCCTTGGTTTAGGAGATAGTACACCTATTACGCAAATTGGATAGTCTTCTTCCAAACCTTAGGCTGGTGCCGACCGGTAGGGAATGAAGAAAACCAATTAGCCTAAACGGTATACAAAAGGTATTAAGTTAAAACAAAGAAAGGGATTAGTAAGAAGGCAACGTAAATCGCGACTGATATTCACGACCAAACCAAGTATTTCTTCGCCAATCCTAAATCACCTTTGTATTTCTTCAGGACACTCCGTATCACTACGAAGATCCCAAGTTTATTGGATACTCCATCGTATGGTTATATACGAACTCGAAAGGAACTTGTTCCAGTTCAGGGATGGATCCTGGTTCAGGAGAAATAGGAATAAGGTTTATTCGGTTGTCTTTTATCTTTACCTTCTCTCGCATTGCGAGTGCTCCTAGGATTAGGACAGTACACCAATTATGCTTATTGGATAGTCTTCTTCCAAACCATAGGCTGGTGCCGAACGGTAGGGAAGGAAGAAAACCATTTGGCCTAAAGGGATGTACAGAAGGTAATGACTAAAGACATATAAAGGGATTTGGAGAGATGGCAAAGAAATATACGGTTACAATTGTGAATCTGGATAATGGAAGATGCCTTATTAAGAATACCGGGATACCCCATCGAAACATTTCAATGTTTCAGTTTCACTGTGTACTGTTAAAAGAAAACTGATTTCCCAATTAGACACTTGCTCCAGGGTATGTATTTACCAGGTAAGATTCTCACATCTGTATGGTTTTACAGATGATGAGTGGGAGTAAGTTATTGGGAATTAGGTGATTGTCCTCATTATATCGGAATTCGTTGTAATTGGTGATATTTGAGGAAGTCACCTGGGTTGTTTGCCGGACGACAAATATTTGGTTTTGAATATCCGTTGTTGTGCACCAATTTCAAATTGATATATCTGTACGTCTATTTTTATAGAGTGAGATATACCTTTTTGAAATTGTGTTTATGACATTTACCTATATCAGTGGATGGTTAGGTAAGGAGCATTGAACAGCGGTGTAATTCTTCATAACCATAGTACAGTTTTCAACCTACGACGCACAGTGAATGAGTTGTTAGACTCAGGGACTTATACAGAGTATTGTATATTGTCCAGTGTCCATTAGGACAGAGGGGTTGGTCCTCGTACTATATTCTGTTTACTTTTAACTTCTCTAGTTCTTAGACATGTGTTTTGTAGAAACACAAGGTCTAAGTTTTGAGGAGTTATTGGTATAAGAATAGAGTAGAGAACCAGGTATTGCAAGTATCGGGATTCTTCAAGGTGATCGAAGATGTAGATACTTGTGTATGGTATTCAGTTGATAGTAATGAGAACTTGCTTCTCTTTCAGGTTACTCATAATTGGAAGCATTCCTAAGTTGAGTAACACTGATCGGCCTCCTTCCATTTAGTTGACATGCACTGGTGACAGCTGCATGATTTGAATCTGGTTCAATTAAATCAGTGCCTCTGTTGGATATAGAACAGTTCATATCTTGACATTGTTAAGATACGGGGAGTTGTCCGGTTTATGCTTAAAACCAGACTCCGGATAACTCAAGGCACGTTTCTGTAATGGCTGTTTGTGGGTTGACCCGGGCTATGACGAGGGTTGATTTTCTACCATCTGGAAGATCAATAGTGATATTGTTCTTGACTCGCCACAGTTTTAATAAAAATGGATCTTTTTCAGAAAACAGTAGTGGGAGTATGGTAGAACTGGAAGTGATTCCAGAACCGCAAACGATTACTGAAAATTTGATAAGAACCTAAAGATTCAATCTGTATTGACATTCCATTGGCCACTCCGCAGATATGGTGGGTAACCTCAGGCACTCGAGAGGTACTTCGGTATGCTCAAGGACAGTAGCAGGGAGGTTCTTGTTTACCCAAACTTGCCATTGCTGTTGTTCCAGACTGTGAGACCCGGCAGGAGGATGGGTATAGCGTCGTTCTGAACTAGCTTTAGAAGTGTACGTCTATGTGACTCTGCCAGAGGGTTGTCGTAGTCAGTGGGAGCAGCGGAAGCATTGGTGGACAGGAGGCTTATGTCTATTTATAGAATAAAGCAGATATAACAGAGATAGATCATCTATTTCTGATGTGACAGTCATAGGTTTGACCTCATCAGAATAGGGGATGGATCTGTTAAGAAGGTAGTAGGGTGTGATGTCCTGGTATTTGGATGACATACACAGAGCAGGAAGTGATATTCCTATACTACGATCGGTTATTCTTTGGTTGTCACACAGTGGTTTCTCCATATAGGACTTGGATATTATATCAGACATTCTGGTTACTAGATCTATGGTTTTAGATCTAGATTTGGGTGGTTTCCCAATCTGGGTACTTAGACAACATTCTATGAGTATTTAGAATGGACTCCTGGCACGGCAGTGTACCTGCAGGTAATGGAGTCACCCTCTCTAAAGGTGTCTTATAGACTAAAGTAGAGAGGGATGTGTATGATTGGCAGATCACTTGCTTAGGCAATTGAGTCAATCATGAGATGTCAAGTACCACACCAGATATTGTTCTTGCAGTAGATGCAATAAGTTGATATTGATCCAATCCTGGAGAAACAATCGGAAGTAGCTTTAGGACATAAGTGGATGTTCTAGGGATATGATAACGACAGCCTCCTTTAGGAGGCGGTTATCATTCCAGGCTTCCAAGGTGACCTGGATGGCAGAGTGGCTGTCAGAGTTATAGTTTTCCCTCTGACGAGGGGCAGTATTTTGGACAGGTGGTCCAGGCAAATACTGAGGGAGGCATGGCGCAGGACACTGATTAAGTTCAGTTGATGATACAGTCTAAGAAGTTTGGATTTGGAGTTCATTTATGAACTAGGTCCCATCAGACATCCAGAAATTCTAAGACGGGTATTGCTCATTTCGGGAGATGGCTTTCTCCGCGAACTTGAGATATAGAGAGACATAGAAAGAAACATCAGAGCGGATCCACTTACTGAGGCTATTCCTCGAACGCAATAGTTTCACAAACGAGCTTTGTGAGACTGACTAGTAGAGGAGTTGGGTGTTCGGTATCACACGGGCTGTGAGTATGCGACATCGCAATAATTAGCCTTGAGTGCAAGTGGGAGATTGTTGGATATAGTGCCCTCAGAGTCAATTATTGGATCACAGGCACATGATTGCAATGATCGAGGGAGGACCTATACCGGTAGGACAGTCTTACTCAAGATGATAGTATGCTATCTGGTTTATCTTTATATCGTGTACTGCTTTAGGTGACCTGACATGTCGCTATTACACGTTGATAGAGCCCCTAGGATTCTTGCTTGACTGCCAGCAGTATGAGGGCAATCATATACGTGGGAGCTGGTGGTCTATAAGCACATCCTTAAAAGGTCCCTAGTCGTGGGAGTTTCGAGACAGGGCATCGATACTCCAGAGTAGACTTGTGTATACAGTCGAGACCCCGACGAGGGGCGGTGGCCGGTCTCACAAGCCACTGGTGTCAGTTGGTTCACCTAAGATGTATACAGGTGCTCATTGGGTTATGAGTACACAGGACAGGACTCGCCGGGAACATGCTAGTTGGTCTTATACCTGACGTCAGATAGCAGTTCCCTGGTGACATGTGTACAAGTTAGTTCATCGACCTGAGATCGTCATTTGTCTCGTGTGAGTTCCCACTGTACTTTGATTACTACCCTACCATGGCTCAAAGGAGTCGTGCAAACAGGTTTTAGTTGGGTACAGTCCCGAGCCACATGGAGGCAGTGAGCGGATCTGCAGGGGTTCGTCTCTCCCGGTATTGGGGGTGAGGTCGCGCTGTGTATAGGAGAGCCATTACACAAAGCCCTCGGTCGAGGCAGGAGATTTACTGGTAGGTATTCCAGTAGTATCTCATGGTGTTCTGGGTTACACTCCGACACGACTTGTACCGCTTTTGGGGGTCTGACTTTTACCAACCCTCTAGGCCCGCCATGCGATACTCATAGACTAACGGACCGGACTGTACGGATATTGTCACTGACAGGCTCAGTAGGGTGTCAGGATGAGTTCGCTCATCGACGTCCCTTTTGGTCAATAGTTGGTAGCCCGTTACGTATAGCTAATACCTCTGACGTGCTAGTGGTTAAATCCACAACCATAGTATTGACGAGTCTTTAGAGTCCCCCACACATACAGTTACTCAAGTTTCGGGCGAAACGCTGTAGAGGCCGTATGGAGATATGGCAGGGTTCGATCAGATACGTGCGGTATTGCATGGATCGTGATCGGACGGATTTTACTAGCGGGCTTTGGTTTAAGCCGGATCCTAATATTAGACAGTGTAGATTTTGTCTCTTTGCATTTGTATTCAGTGGGAATACAAATGCGGACATGTATATGCAGTAGCGGGGTTTTTCTGTAATTTATTACGGGATCAGTTTTCTGTAGTTGCCAGTTTGCATTTCGTTCCGGCCAGTTTTCATTTGTTCCTTCCCGGCCGGACTTTTCCGATGGAAGGGGTAATTTGCAATTGTGCAAATTACATTTGCGGAGGGGGTCCTTTGCATTTGAGGGATTATGATATGACCATCATCATTTGATTCCTTTTGCATCCACTCTTTTGCATTAATGGTGATTAGAATGGATTAGAACTTGATGAGAGTTGATATGACGTTGTTATCATGGCTTTTGGGTATGGTCACCTTGAGCTATCCTACACTCACCTTCCTTCCAGTTTTTCTCTCCACCATTTTTCTTTAGGTAGTCGGCCACATCTAAGGGGGAATGGGAGAGATTCATTTTTATGGTGGCACATATTTCTTCATCTCATTTTTCTTGTTTGGAAAAAATGAAAGCACCATTTTTTCCTTAACCTCATTCCTCCATCACCAATGGCAACATAAACCCCAATGAGACAAAGGTTCCACACTACAACCTACAGTATCCTTGGACGCGTCGGCTAGCCAACTTCGCACCTAAGTTGCCTCGGTCCAGAGGTGGAAGCCCGTAAAAGATATCGGCTACGTGGTGCCTTTTCCGACGAGGAGGTGATCGACGGAGATTCCGCGGGAGATCGGAGCGGAGACGAAGACCGAAGGACACGGATCGCTTGGTATAACTCTCTACCCATTCTCTTGATTGCTAGGATTAGGTTAATGGTTACGATCCGGGATTATTGTCCGCGGTAGCGCCGGTTTAAAGTTAAGAAAAAATTTTGATTCCGCATTTTGGCCTCGAGTAGACGGCCGGGGCGCTGCCATGGAGAAACAGAAACATCCCTCCACAATCACATTACGGCTGTCTATGAGATATCGAGAATAGTAAAATAAAATAAACTATCTAGTATATGTCCATATGCCAGAATATACGAGTCAAGAAATAATATGCGGAAGCAATAAATCCAACAAACAAATAACATCTGGAATGTACGTCCCAAATACGGGCTCACATCAGGAAATGAAAGTACGGAAATAAAACTAAACTAAAACTAGATACTAACAGGATCCTCACTGCTCGGCCTGACGGCGGAAATACTCCTGATCAGCCTGCGAAAAAGACAGAGGATCTAGGCCATGCAAAACCCAGACGTCAGTGCGTCATAATATCAAACAATAAAAATATAATCAGGAGGTGACAAGATATGCGGGCATGAGTATGAACAGTAATGAGTGTATAACAGTAACACGAATATAGAACAGTGAAGTGTATGTGCATGCGGTGAGTAATCTGTGCTACTGGGTTAATTACTCTCAAGTCTTTGAAATCAATTTAATGAATCGTCGATGTAACTCAATAGTATCCCGTGCATGCCCGGGACCACGGTCAAGACTCTCGGGCTGAATCCGAGACGTGCCGCTAGGCAGTAAACATGTAACATATACAGACGAATGATGTCAGCAGTATCATCCCGGGGATGGCCTAGCCCGTAAAACTGATCAGTATAAGCGTCGAACTGTTGAGTTACAAGTCGGGTTTCATCATTGATTTCCCCTTACCCTTAAGGTTATGTGTTCAAGTCAGGTATTGATAAATCTGGAGCTAATGCCAACACAGGAACAAGCAGGTACAGGTTTTGTCTATACAGACAACAGAATACGTCCCTCGGGACGTCAAGTCAGGATTGTCGGCATTAGAAACAGGATCAGGTAATAGGTCAAGTAGTGGTGTATCAGGTCATGACAGGTAGTGCATACATATTACATGGATGGTCGAAATAAAACTGTAGCAAGTACAGATGCACGGTAAAAGCACGGATGCACAAATGTCTATCAGGGGTTACATCTACAGCTCCATGACTATGTAGGATGCACATTATCAAGCATGAGGTACTAATGTAATAGTAATATGAATTAATATGACATGGCATGCAACTAGATATATAGAATTAATGGTATGGATATACAATAAAACACGGATGCACAAATATTTACCAGGGGTTACATCTACAGCTCCATGACTATGTAGGATGCATATTATCAAGCATGGGGTACTAATACAACAGTAACATGAAATAATATGATCTGTAGATGCAGCTACATATATAATAAATGATATGGATGCATACGGGTATCCGAAAACAGTAAAATATTAATATGGAAGTACAATGCAATCAACATTTGATATTTTTATTCATATGGATGCAAAATATGTATCATAGTATGTAGCAAGGTGAACTTGCCTGCGACTAGATATGTAAATAACGGTATGGATGCATACAGGTATCGAAAAACTGTAAAATTGTAATATGGATGCATAATGAAATAAACATGTAATATTATTATTAATATGGATGCAAATATAATAACATAGCATGTAGCAAGATAAACTTGCTTGAACGGATCACACGACGGGGTGCGTACGCTGCGTCCGACGTCGGGTAAACGTCGCAATGCACACACGGCACACGGGACAGGTCCAGGCAAAGCAAGAAGGTGACCACGCTGGCTGGGAACGTCCACTGGGTCGGCCTGATCGTCAGCGACGACACTGCTCCGGCGATCACCGGAAAAAGCAAGATCGAGCATAAGAAAGAGAAGAAGAAAGAAGAAGAAGAAGAAGAAGAAGAAGAAGAAGAAGAAAGAGAAGAGATGAACTTGCTGCTCTGGGGTTTCTGGGACAGAGGAGATGGCGAGGAGGTGGTTGTGATGATGAGTGCACGGAGGCGACGCGGTCGGAGCTCCGGCGAGGAAGCAGGTGAGGCTAGGTCGTGAGTTATTCGGTTGCGGGGTTGTTCGGTTGAGGGTTTCTTGATGGCTGTAGGGTGAGGGTGGTGGTGATGGTGTCAAGAGTCGAAGGGGGTGATGAGGATGATGGGGTACAGTCATTGACGGGGTTCCGGCGGTGGAGGCGATGGGTGTCGGGGTTCCTGCTGTGCAGGGAAAAGATTGTTGTCGGGGAGTGTTGCGGTGGGTGTGCAGGGGAGAAGAGAGAGGTCGAGGAGGGGAAGTCGACGGTTAGAGGGGACGGAGGCGATGGTGAGGCGACAATGGCAGTGAGGTGACGATGATGAGGAAGCGATGGGTTCACGTGGGTTGTGGGTCTGTAGATGGGAAAGAGAGGAGGAGAAGAGCTTGAAGACAAGGAGGTGGAGATGAGGGTGAGGAGATGGTCGACAATGACGAGGTGAACGTCGACGACGAGGATAGAGGCGAGACGGGGGGCGTGGGTTTGAGCGGGAAAACGAGGCGAGGAAGAAGGGGATAGGAGGTGGTCGAGGAGGGGAGATGACCGTGAGGACGAGGGATCTCCAGCGGCGAGGGTGATGGTGAGGCGAGGTCGTGGGCGAAGGCGTCGGTTGGCCGCAGTGGGTTCGAGCGCGAAAAACAAATGAAAGAAGAGCTGAGGGAGAGAGAGGATGTATAAGTGCAGGGGTTTAAAAAAATAATAATTAATATATTTGAATAGAGAGAGGGAGAGAGAGAGAGAGAGAGAAGTCTGTTAGATCAGTTACAGAAATCTTTAAAGAAAATTTAAAACCAAATAAAATATACTAATATAATTGTTAACCGTTGAAAATCTTATGAATAAAATATTTATTGTAATTGAGATTTTTGGCTAATACAAAAATAGTCCAAAACACGCCCGAATTGGGTCTAAAATTTTGGTTTGAAAATACGGTTAATATACGTGTCAACCAAAACCAAAATAGGATATCCGGATAACGAAAATGCATACCTTCAAGAACGGATGCACGTAGCGATCTAAACAGGTCCGTTTCACTGAACGGGACGAGAACACGATATACGGATGCTACCACAGGGTCAGGGATATGATGCAGGCCATACTAGATATTTTAAAAATATTTTATTTAACTTTACTTGTTTTATTAAAAAAAATGCAAATGCCAGAAATAATGCCAGTATGCAGTATAAACAATATGAAAGTGCACGGATTCTCATAACTAGCTGGGATAAATCATAAACAGGAATCAAGACAGATTTCCAGCAAGCGGATCGGGTCGGATGCAAATACAGATGTCAAATACACTATTCGCACCTAAAACACAATAAATCAGGAAAATACCATAAATAAAGAAACACTCAAAATAGAACTGGTATAAATGAACTAGGGTGTTACAGTTTGCCTCTTAGAACCCTAGGTTTCTCAACTCATGAGACTTTTAGGGTTTAGAGGAAGAAAAAGATCACTTGAAGAAAAGCAAGTGAAGAAATGGGCTTGGAATAATGAAGCGTGGCTCAAGTGAGAATAAACAAGCATACAAATAATTGAGAGATAAATATCTCAAAAATATCTAACATGCTTGAAAATATCTCTTTTGTCAAGAAAATGAGTCATCATCCATCCACCAAATATCTCCACCTCGTTTTCTTAATTCATAAAAGAAAACAAAACCCTAATTAGGTGTCCTCTTCTAGAAGCTTTCCCGAGAAATTACGAGAATGCCCATCATCCGTATATACATACCCGCATCCGTATTCTGAAAAATACGAATAAAAAAAGATGAAAATAATCCATCAATATAATACTAGGATCCGGCTTAAACCAAAGCCCACTAGTATTATCCGCCCGATCACCATACATGCACAAGTACACGTAAGTGATCGAAGCCCTGCCGTAAACCATACGGCCTCTATATCTTTTGCCCGATGCAGGGAAACCCTCCGTGTTGGACTCTAAAGACTCGACAGTACGCTGGCAGTGGGTTTAACCACAAGCTGCAAGCGGTACTAGCTGGACGTAACGGCTACCCAGGTATCCGTCGATAAGAAGGCCGATGAGCAAACTCATCCGAACTCCTACTGAACCTGTATATGACAATCTTCGTATAGTCCGGTCTGCTCGTCTACGAGTATCGCATATCGGGCCTAGGAGGCGGTAATCGTCAGACCCCTAATAGAGCAATAAGTCGTGTCGTAGAATAGCCCAAGACACCCTAAGAAACTACTGGAGTACCTATCAGTAAATCTCGCTTGCCCTGGCCAGGGACTTTGTGTAATGACTTTCCGAACACAGTGCGATATCAACCCCCAATACCGAGAGAGACGAATCCTATCTAACCGCCACTGCCTCCAAGTGCTTCGAGACTGCACCCAACTACTACCTGTTTGCACGACTCCTTTGAGCCGTGGTAGGGTAGTAATCAAAGTACAATAGGAACACACTCGAGACGAAGTAGCAGTGTCAAGTCGACGGACTAAGCTGTACTCATGTCACCTGGAAACTGCTACCCTACGATAGGTATAATACCCACCAGCAGTTCCCGACGAGTCATGTCCAGTGTACCCATAACTTAATGAGCACCTGCATACTACCTTCAGTACGACATACTAATGACTGTGGGACAGACCATCTCCCCTGCTGGGATGAGAAGCGTATACACTAGTCTACTCCGGAATATCGATGCCCCGTCTCGATAATCCTATGACTAGGGACCTGTATAAGGACGTGCTTGTAGACTACCCAGCCCCCACTAGTGTAACTGCCATCACAACGCTGGTAATCAAGCAAAGATCCTAAGGGCTCTACCAATATGTATAAGCGATATGCTAAAAGAAAGACATGCACATATTGAGGTAGAAACAAACCAAGTAGCACACTACCATTTTCAGCAAGACTGTCAATATAACTATGAATATCCCAAGCTTCCATTAAGTAATATACAAACTAATATGATACAATAATGGCTTCTAGGGCATATATCACTAGCAATCTTCCACTTGCACTAAGGTCGTGGATTGGCATATCGCAGACTTATCATCTCGATCAGCTTCTCGAACTGTGTCTGAGGGATGGCCTTCGTGAGTGGATCTGCAGTGTTATTCTCCGTATCTACTCTCCTCACCTCTATCTCCCAGCGATCAACGATTTCCCTGATCAGGTGGTAACACCTCAAAATATGTCTGGACTTTTGATGGGACATGGGTTCCTTTGCTAAGGCTATAGCGTCGTTGTTATCACAATACAGAGGTATTGGACCTACAATGGACGAAACCACCTGAAGTTCTGTTAGGAACTTCCTCATCCAGACTGCTTCCTTCACGGCATCATAAGCAGCTATGTACTCCGCTTCCATCGTTGAGTCAGCAACGGTGTCCTGCTTGGAGCTCTTCTAACAGACCGCCCTCCATTGAGGGTAAAGACATAACCCAAAATGGACTTGGAGTCATCCTTGTCACTCTGGAAGCTGGAATCAGCAAAGGCCTCGATCTGGAAGTCTTTTCCGCCATACACCAAGAACATCTTCTTAGTCCTTCTCAGGTACTTGAGAATGTTCTTTACTGCTATCCAGTGCTTCTCCCCTGGGTTTAACTGATACCGGCTTACCACGCTTAGTGCGTAACCAAAATCTGGTCTGGTATACAACATCGCATACATTATAGAACTTACCGCTGAAACGTGGGGTATAGATGTCATGCGAGCCCTTTCCAAATCAGTCTTGGAAGACATCTCTTTGGAGAGGGTGATTCCATGACAAGCCGGTAGATTACCGCGCTTGGAATCTTCCATACTGAATCTTTTCAGTATGGTGTCGATATACCTGGACTGTGAAAGTCCTAACATCCTCTTAGATCTATCACGATAGATCTGGATCCCCAGAATGTAGGAGGCATCACCCGGGTCTTTCATGGAGAACCTCTGTGACAAGAATCCTTTGACTGATTGTAGTATAGGAATGTCATTTCCTATTAAGAGAATGTCAAGATGAAGAATATCACAGTTTTCCTTACAATCTTACTATATATGCATGGTTCATCTAGATTTTTGATAAAGTCAAATTCTTTGACCGTCTCATCAAAACAGATGTTCCAACTCCGCGATGCCTGATTTAGTCCATAAATAGATTTAAGCAACTTGCACACTTTCCCGCTGCTCCCACTCTGAATGAAACCCTCCGGCTGATCCATATAGACGCACTCTTCCAAATTTCCATTTAGAAAAGCCGTTTTTATGTTCATCTGTCAGATCTCATAATCGTGGAAGGCAGCAATGACAAGAAGGATCTGAATGGATATGAGCATAGCCACTGGAGAAAAGGTTTCATCATTGTCCAAACCAGGTCGTTGACGAAAACCTTTTGCAACAAGTCTAGCCTTATAGGTTTCAACCTGTCCATTTACACCAATCTTTTTTCTGAAGATCCATTTGCAGCCTACGGGTTTTACCCCTTCTGGAGCAATGTCCAAAATCCATACTTTGTTGGTGTACATGGACTCCATCTCGGCCCGCATTGCACCTAGCCATTTTACCAAGTCGCCGCTCTGAATGGCTTGCTAGAAGGTAGTAGGCTCATCATTGTCAATGATGCAATCCTCTCGATCCCCGTCTATGAGAACACCGTAGTATCTCTCGGGCGGATGAGACTGCCTGCTAATTCTGCAGAGTGGCGCGGGGATGTTCGGTTCTTCTGAAACCTCTGATTCTACCATGCTTTCAGTAATAGCTTGTGATTCTGGAATTTTTTCTAGTTCTATTGCGCTCCCACTTTTCTGATTTTCTAAAAATTCAGATTCCAAGAAGTGGGCATGACGAGAAACAAAGACTTTTTGTTCCTCTGCGTAATAAAAATAATACCCCCTGAAGTTCTTTGGGTATCCTACAAACTTACACAGTACCGAGCGTGCCTCGAGCTTGTCCGCATGCTGCTTTTTTACAAAAGCTGGATATCCACATGTTTTAAGGTACTTAAGATAGGGTTTCTTCCCACTCCACATCTGGTATGGTGTGGTAGGCACAGTCTTGGTAGGAACCTTATTCAGAAGATATGCAGCTGATTCTAGTACATAACCCCAGAAGGATCGCGACAACTCAGCGTTACTCATTATGGAACGAACCATATCCAATAGGGTTCTGTTCCGCCTTTCCGATACACCGTTGTGTTGCAGTGTGTATAGAGGAGTAAGCTGAGAGAGAATACCATTCACTTTTAGGTAATCCAGGAACTCGGCACTTAAGTATTCACCACCTCGATCAAATCTCAGTGTCTTGATCTTTTTGCCTGTTTGTTTTTCCATTTCATTCTTATATTCCCGGAATTTCTCAAAGGCCTCGGATTTATGCTTCATAAAGAAGACATGTCCATACCTAGAGAAATCATCCGTAAAAGTAATGAAATAGGAATAACCACTTCGCGCATGTGTAGACATTGGACCACACATATCGCTGTATATGAGTCCCAAGAGCTCGCTCGCTCTTACTCTATGTCCAGTAAACGGAGTATTTGTCATCTTTCCTATGAGACAAGATTGATAGGTCGCATAAGACTAATATTCGAACGGATCCAAATATCCTTCTCTATATAATTTCGTCAACCATGTTTCATTGATGTGACCCAGTCTACAATACCATAAGAAACCCTGATTTAATTCCGGAAACTTTCTTTTAAGTGTGTTCTGGACACTACAAACCTGAGCTTGATTTAATACGTATATTTCGTTATCTAATGTACCTGACCTAATCAAACCTTGATTTAGGTGGATGTGGACCACATCGCTTACAAATGTAAAATCACATCCTTCCTTAGAAAGTAAGGATACAGATATGATATTACAAGCTAGACTAGGTACATACAAACAGTTATGTAGAATCAATATCTGCCCACTTGTCAATTCTAGGTGATATTCCCCTACGGATTCACGCTCATTCAGTTTGCAACTCTGAGAGTTATATCACCTACCTTGATAACTCTACGGTTTTTCAAAGCCTGTAATGAATTACAGATATGAGATCCTGATCCGGTATCTACTACCCAGGAAGTAGAGTTAATTTACATACAGTTTTCAATTACAAACACACCCGAATCCGAAAACACGTGCTTCGAATCCTGGCTACTGGCTTTCCAAGCCCTGCAATCCTTCTGCTAATGCCCTTTCCCGTGACAATAGGAATATCCCTCCTTCCCTACTGTCATCCCCGAAACTTTTTCCCTTCCTTGTCCCTCTTCCTTACTAACACCGCATATCGGCTTTGTGGAGATCTTCTTCTTCTCACCCTTTGCTTTCGCCTTGGATGCAGAAGAGGAAGATTCCCCAATAAACAGAGCGGGTGTCTCCCTGGTTTCCTTCAGGGTGTAAGTAGAAGGTAGGGACTGTAGAATTAAGTCAGCATATGACTGGTTCTCCAACGTGGTCTCCAGGTCCGTGAGATCATCAATATAGCTAGTCATTGTAAGGACGGTGTTCCCTACAGATGAGCCGATAGCCAACCTCGCTTGAAGCAATTCACTCGAGGTCTCATATCTTTCGATACGAGATTGCTCTCCATATAAATCTTTGTTATGGAGGAAGATGGAAGCTAGGTCCATCTTCTCATGCTGCCTCTGGTTTTCACCATCTACTGAGGCCAACACGAGCCACTTGGCATTCACACTGTCCTTTTCCCTTATCTTAAGGATATCTATATCCATGATGGTGGAAACTGGACCTGGGATGGCGGGGGCTTGAGTAGTAATGAGGTGGTCCAGCTTGTCACAGGCAATGGATATCTGAACAAACCCTTACCAGTCAATATAGTCTGGCCCAGTCAATTTATTAGCTAAATGTAACCTAGGCGCGGTCAACTAGTCGCTGCAATTAGGAGAAAGAGAAGAAACACTTTAGCATGATACTCTTGCAAGTTTAGATTGGTTTTTAATTTATCTAAACAGGATGGCTCCTACTGTTTCTCGAATCACTCCTCAAACCATAAAAGAAGAATTAGTCAGGATTAATCTCACCGTACAATACTTGCTTAACCTTTCAGCCAGGCTAGTGTCGGTACTTCGAGGGAGGTTTTACGACACTTTCGCGAAGTTCCTTAATTAAATAACCTCTTTTCCCTGGAGGCGTAGCCCCGCTAACACTGTTCTAGACACCCACTTGGTTTATAGCATTGATCGTTAAGTGAAAAATCTCCCGAGGAGTAGCATATACTCACAGTAGGATCGGGATCCAAATATCATTATGTGATAATCCTGAAGGAATTCTACCAATATTATCACACTCCAAATGGTATGCAGTACTAGCATGTTTCGGTTTCCTTAGAAACTCCCGATGCAGATTTTTGCCCCATGCTCTTATGACCTTGACGAAGGCCAACAAATCATAAGTCACATGTCAAGTTCTACCCATCATTGTCCAGGTTAATTTGAACCCACCCGTATATACCCTTGACGAAGGCCAACAAAATAATACGACTGTCCCAAACCAACGCATCTATCTATACTACATATGAATACCCGGCAGCTACTAAACACTATGTCTTGGCGAAGGTCAACAAGCATAGCTTGAATACTACTAAATATTCATATGAAATGATGGAGGGCTACAAATGGTTTTGGCGAAACTGTGAACATAGTGAACTTGATATAATCGAAGGAACCTGATAACTTTTAAAAGGAGTGGTTTAAGCTCCGCATTTTAAAAGTTTGCTGTTTTGAAAAAACCGAGTGGTTTTAAAATTTATTCCAACGATTCAGCTTTGGTTTGTTTACTTTGCATTATTGTAATGCAGTCCCATCATTTACACCTATCATCACAGAAAGAAATAAAAATATGACGTACACTTATGCCATCCGCATTCGCCACTGGGCCCTGTCTTACACCGTTAGGTTACTTAACTAACGCCAGAGCTGGGGCTGGACTAGCGCGAATGCAAAACATAAGCAACGTATATATATATATATATATATATATATAATAACCATTCGTCTCACGCAATAATAGGCATTCCAGATCACAGATGAACATATTAGATATATAAGGAATTCCGCGTTTCGTTTAAGCCTGTAACGAAAGACGGATTTCACGGTCGTGATGAATAGCCAAACCCCACCCCAGACCCCTACGGGTGTGGCAAACTACCCGCCAAATTCCCGAAGCGAAGCAACCTCCTTCATCAAAGTGAGTAGGCCACTCGGCACTTCAAAGAACCCGGTAGTTTGTGCACCCCACCTTGGGTCTATCCTAGGAGCATAAAACAGTAAAAGAAAATAATACAACGGTGGTTACAACCTTAACCCGGATGTGTCCCGCAAAATAATATTACATCACTTTACATTTTACATCGAATGAAAGAATGAAAAACCCTCATCTCACATCCCCCGGCTATTCATCCACGACGATCCAATAAGTTCATATACACAATCCAACATCACAGATCATAGATATGTACAACCCCCACTAATCGACGAATAGCGATTAGCAGACATTCAGTACATATATCCCAACACAGATAAAACCCGATTAGCAAATAATTTAGAATTTCGATCGAAACCAAATTTTCGTGTCTACCCCAAGTGCAAACACACACGGAAAATATCATGGGTAGAAACAAAATATCCCAAAGAACCATACACCCAAAACAAGACACGCATAGGAAAATTCGAGCCAACTCGGCCATGACTCGGCCGCGGAACGGCGGCAAATCGACCGATTAGCCGCGGTTCCACGGTGGTTGTGACGAGTTAGGTACTCGTTTTTCTTCTGAATTCTTAGAATTCCCTGCTTGTATTTTTCATGCCTCTGAAATAATTTTTTCTTGCATTTTAAAAATCGACAGAAAGCATAGGGATCGGGTGTATAGTTTTTGAGTTTTTCGACGATTGAAGTTCTAATAACTTGCTAACTAGCTAGTAAAGGTTTGGTAGGCTCTGATACCATTGTAAGTCGATGTCGCGCACCCCACAGGTTCGCAGGGAGGTGGAATATTTTAAAAACGATTTTCAAAGCTCGCAACACCGACTTGAACTCCGGGATCGTTGCTAAATCCTAACTAGCTAAGCTTGTAAAGAGATTAACTACTCGGAAAGGAGTTTATACCTCACAATACAAGTCCTTCGGGTCTTCTTTGCTGCCCTCCTCGTCGTCGTGAGCTCCAAGGATCGTAACGGATCGATGTTTCCTTGTCGGCTCCCTCGAGTCAAAGATGATCCACCCGAGAGTCTATAGTCCGAGCTCCAACCTCAAATCCTAGGTAACTAGGGCACCTAGTTCGCTAAACTAGATGGCCTAGGTGATGTAGGAAAAAAAGATGGGTTAGTTTGTCTCTTGGAACCCGAGGTTTCTCAACTCATGAGACTTTTAGGGTTTAAAGGAAGAAGAAGATCACTTGAAGAAAAACAAGTGAAGAAATGAACTTGGAATAATGAAGCATTGCTCAAGTGAGAATAAACAAGCATACAAATAATTGAGAGATAAATATCTCACAAATATCTAGCATGCTTGAAAATATCTCTTTTGTCAAGAGAGTGAGTCATCATCCATCCAACAAATATCTCCACCTCATTTTCTTCCACCCAATTTAGGTTTTAATTCATAAAAGAAAACAAAACCCTAAGTAGGTGTCCTCTTCTAGAAGCTTTCTCGAGAAATTACGAGAATGCCCCTCATCCGTATATATATACCTGCATCCGTATTCCAAAGAATACGAATACAAAGAGACGAAAATAATCCATCAATATAATACTAGGATTCGGCTTAAACCAAAGCCCACTAATATTATCCGCCGGATCATTATACGTGCACAAGTGCATGTAAGTGATCAAAGCCCTACCGTAAAACCATACGTCATCTACATCTTTTGCCCGATGTAGGGAAACCCTCTGTGTGGGACTCTAAAGACTCGAAAGTATGCTGGCAGTGGATTTAACTACAAGCCGCAAGCGGTACTAGCTGCACGTAATGGCTACCCAGGTATCTGTCGATAAGAAGTCCGATGAGAAAACTCATTCGAACTGCTACTGAGCATGTATGTGACAATCTCCGTACAGTCCGATTTGTTCGTCTAAGAGTATTGCATATCGAGCCTAGGGGGCGGTAATCGTCAGACCCCTAATAGCGCAATAAGTCATGTCGGAGAATAGCCCAAGACACCCTGAGAAACTACTGGAGTACCTACCAGTAAATCTCGCTTACCCTGGCCAGGGACTTTGTGTAATGGCTTTCCGAACATAGCGCGATATCAACCCCCAATACCGGGAGAGACGAATCCTATCTAACCGCCACTGCCTCCAAGTGCTTCGGGACTGCACCCAACTACTACCTGTTTGCACGACTCCTTTGAGCCATGGTAGGGTAGTAATCAAAGTACAGTGGGAACACACTCAAGGCGAATTAGCAGTGTCAAGTCAACGGACTAAGCTGCACTCGTGTCACCTGGGAACTGCTACCCGACGATAGGTATAATACCCACCAGCAGTTCCCGACGAGTCATGTCCAGTGTACTCATAACCTAATTAGCACATGCATACTATCTCCTGTACGACGTACTAATGGCCGTGGGACAGAACATCTCTCCTGCTGGGATGAGAAGCGCATACACTAGTCTACTTCGGAGTATCGATACCCCGTCTCAATAATCCTATGAATAGGGACCAGTATAAGGATGTGCTTGTAGACTACTCATCCCTCACTAATATGACTGCCATCACAACGCTGGTAATAAAGCAAAGGTCCTATGGGCTCTACCAATATGTATAAGCGATATACTAAAAGAAACACATGCACATATTGAGGTAAAAACAACCAAGTAGTATACTACCATTTTGATCAAGACTGTTAATACAACTGTGAATATCCCTGTTCCCGCCAAAAATTTCTGCGCAAAGAGCCTAAGATATCAAATGGCAGCGATAAGCTTAAGAAAATGCGAATCGGTATTTTCCGGGCTATATTTTGATAAACTTTCGAATGAGAAACAGCTAAATTCTGATGGTATCGAAAGCGCCTCGAAAAATCCTTCGATTTGATATATTATGAGCCTCATAATTCATCCGGGATCAAAAGTTATGAGGCATCACATGCCCACATGTGACCGGGCATCACGTGCCCACACGTGACCATTTACAGGCAAAGCCTGTAGGCACTAAATAAAATAAATAATTAAATGGGGTCACGTGCCATCACGTGATAGGCCTTTGAAAACCCACTGAAGAAAATTAAAAGTGAAATAAAACAATCATGAATACCCCAATGGGGATCACGTGTCCACACGTGACCAAAGGTCACGTGCAAACACGTGATGGGTTCCCAAGCTCTCTGAATTAATAAAATTAAATTCTAATTAAATAATTAATCAGTGGGGTCACGTACCAACACGTGATGGGCTTTTAAACTGTCACGACCCAAAGTTTGGACCGTGACCGGCACTTAACTACGTAACGTCTACAGACGTAACGCGACTAAGTGAACCGAAAACCCAGAAATCAAACCAGTAAAAGTATAGAGTGTTATAAGTTTAAAATGAAAGCACTTACTAACATGTTAAGAAATCTAAGTAAACAATCACCAAGATAGCAATATACGACGCCGTAGCGAAGATCAAGATCCACAAGTGGGAACATCACAGATAGAATAAACTGCAAGTACAGCCGGCTCACAACGAGCTCGACACCAGAATACAAATAATATACATTATCGTCCTCACACTGTCTCTAAGTCAAATACATACATGGTAGATGGAGAATACTAGATACAACAATGTACATAACTGAAAGATAAACAGATACTGCACAAAACCCACCTATCAGCAAAAGAGCTAGTACACCAACTATGGGGGTATCTGTGTCAAAAGATGCAAAACGCAGCCTGCCGCGACTACTCCAAAAGGCAACCTGCAAACACTGTGGCACAACGGGGGTGAGTTGCCAACTCGTGAATAGAGATAACATATAAAGGTAATCGCGAGCATGCACGTACTGCGCTACTCTATCATATGCCAACAGATGATATCAATATGTGATAAGCAGTAGGTGCAATAATCATGCAAGTGCTCTATCAGATAATATAACTACAGGATGAGGTACAATAATAAATGCTGAGCATGGGCAAAATAACATCTACACGGAATGCCAACGTGGAATATATAGTCGGTGTCCATCAATGCACCCAGATCCCCCAAATAGCTCAGGCGCCGGCACTCTCATCGGCCCTCAAATCCTGTAAATCTCTGAGAATCCCGAGTGCCCAATATCGGCACCCAAATATCACAAATACTCGTGTCCAGTATCGACACGCAAATCCTCATCCATCGGGCCCCGTCAGTCCGGGTCAGCCCACGGGCTCCGTCTGCGGTATCGGCCCTCGGCCCCGGCAGTACGGAACACCCCACATCCATCTATCGACTCTGATCAGTATCCTCCGGATAACTGTCAGGTCCAACCAATCACCGGTAGGTAGTAGTCCCTCTGCCAGGCTCACCGTCTACTACACAGCGAAACCGTTCTCGCCTCGGGGTACCATACCGGGTCCACCATGTACCCGTAATCGGCCTCAACCAGCTTCTCGACTCGGGTTCACATATATCACTCTAGCACCGAGGAAACACATGGTGGACGCACCGAAATATCATATCAAGGGAACCGGGTTTTTAAATGATTATATATTTGAAATAGCCACGGTTTCCAAATCCAGAAATCACATGTAATCCAAACCAATATGCAAGTCAATGATCCGATATGATATGTGCATCAAATATGAATATCATGTCAAGTCACATAAAGATGAGCTACAATATAACGATCTGATGTGATATATGCATCAAGTATGAATATTATGTCAAGTCACAAATAGATGGGCTACAATATAATGATCCGATGTGATATATGCATCAAGTATGAATATCATGTCAAGTCACATATAGATGAGCTACAATATAATGATCCGATGTGATATCTACAGCGTGAGTGTCATGGCAATTACTAACGGTGTGTGTGTAACATGCAGGATAGTGCTCGTGCAACATGGACCGTTAGTAATGGTGCAGTGTTCTATCAATTCTAGTTTATATCCATATAGCAGGGAATGCAGTATGCATTAAATAGTAACCATGCACAGTCAATGTATGTAAATGTAGCTATAAGGTCCTATCAGCCCCGACGTAGAACGCCATGCGGGCGATATCCCCGTAGATGTTAAATCTACTCACCGTAGTCTCTCGCTAGGTATAGCCAACAACTTGTTTCCCCTTCTGCGCGGCGTCCGCCGTACTCGTCTGCGAACCTAGAATTACACAATACATCATACATAAGCTTGACATCACACAAACACGACATTAAAGCCGAACTAGTAACTCGTGTCGTGAACCAAGCGCGCGTGTGCGCGATACGCTAAAACGTGTGATTACGCGCCTGAAGCCACTTCGACGCGTCGCGATACGCAGAAACCCAAAACCCATACACACGTATCACGCGTGTCGCGAAGATTAAAAATACGGGAAAATAGGTAATCACCTCCAGATTTTGATACAGAAATGATATTGTAAAACTATATATACCAAAATAACCCTCATAGCAGCAGACACCAACACCCCAAACCCCAACCCAAAACACCCCATCTGGCCGCAAATTGCGGCCAGAATGCTTATTTCGGCGGCCTGGGTAGGGAATTGGGCTCCCTGGTTTTGTGTATGCACTCTATACCCCCCATACATGCTACAGTAACCTCTAGTTTCACTCTGAAATATCTCGGGTAGCAGCAGATCCTTCAGAGCCTTATTTCTAGTTAAAATCCACACTTTTGCACTAAAATCAAACTTTAGGGTATTTCGGTGCAAACTGAAACAAACCTGGCCTAAAATAGCTCTAATAACACATAATAGAGCTAACACAACTAACAAAACCCTAATCTAACATGTGAATCACAAATATCCTTTAATATCACTAAAAATGCACAAAAATGAGATTTTTCCTAAACAATACTACAAGTTTAAGGAAAAGGAGTGCTAACCATAAGTTAATACCTTCTAAAAACCTTATAAAACACCAAAAGTCTCAGCTTCTCTCTCAGGTGTGCAGATTTGCCTTCAAACACCCCAAAAAGCCCTTTTTCCCAAGGTTTTTGTGAAGGAAAAGTGTTGATTTGTGTAGGGTTTTGTTTAGGGATCAAAGGGAAATGAAAAAGAGAAGAAAAGATGAAGAAAGGCAAGGTTTTTCTGCTGGAAAGTTGCAGAAATTCTGAAGTGGGGAGAAGAGAGAGAGAAGAGAAGGAAAATGGGGGTCAAAAGTCAAACTTTTACCTGACCACCATGCCTTATTGTTTAATTGGATTTTGAATTCTGAAAAGGGTTATGATATGATTAAAATGGTGGGGAAATAAGTTAGCAACCATGCAACACAAGAATGGTTAACAAGTTATACCAAAAACCCTAAGTCACAAAAATGGCTAAGTGTGCAAGTGTACACTACAAAGGGAAATTTTCCAATTTGCCAACATGACTAAATATAACTAATAATCCTATGCACACATATAATATAACACGCTCAATTTCTAATTATCACGAAAAACATTCTAACGGAAATACAAAGTGTTACAATCTACCCCCCTTAAAGAAATTCGGTCCCCGAATTTAAAAATCTAACTATACGCACCTTCAAAAAGATGGGGATACCTCTTCCTCATCTCGCTCTCGGTCTCCCAAGTGACCTCCTCGCCGCTCTGGCCACGCCAAAGTACCTTAACGGACGGTATCTCTTTCGACCTCAATTTCTTTACTTGTCGATCCAAGATCATCACCGGCTACTCTGCATAGGAAAGGTCGCGCTCAAGCTGGATCATCGGGTGCTGAATCGCATGCGACGGATCATGAAGATATCTGCGGAGCATCGAAACGTGAAATACGGGGTGTACGTCTGGAAAACTGGGCGGAAGGGCTAATCGATACGCAACCGCACCAACACGCTCGAGGATCTCGAAGGGGCCCACATATCTGGGACTAAGCTTCCCCTTCTTTCCAAACCTCATCACGCCTTTCATTGGGGAGACCCTCAAGAAAACATGATCACCAACAGAAAACTCAAGTCTGCGCCGACGACGGTCCGCATAAGACCTCTGCCTACTCTGGGCTGCTCTCATCCTATCGCGAATCAACTGGATCTTCGCGGTCGTCTCCTCCACAATCTGCGGCCCTAAGATACTGCTTTCACTGAGCTCCATCCAACAGGTGGGCGATCTGCATCTCCTCCTATAAAGAGCCTCAAACGGTGCCATCTGAATGGTCTCCTGGTAGCTGTTGTTGTAGGAGAACTCTACTAAGGGCAAATGATGATCCCAGCTACCTCCGAAGTCTAATACGCATGCTCTGAGCATGTCCTCGAGAGTCTGAATAGTCCGCTCTGACTGTCCGTCGGTCTGCGGATGGAATGCTGTGCTGAAACTCAAACGAGTGCCTAAAACCTCCTGAAGCCTCTTCCATAGCCGGCTAGTAAACTGGGTGCCTCTATCGGACACGATACTTGTCGGAACTCTATGCAGTCGTACAATCTCATCAATGTAAATCTGGGCATACTGAGCAAATCCGAAAGTCGTCTTCACCGGTAGGAAGTGAGCCGCCTTCGTCAAACGATCTACGATCACACAGATGGAGTCATACCCTCGACTAGTCCTGGGTAGACCCACAATGAAATCCATAGATATCTGTTCCCATTTCCACTCCGGAATGGGTAACGGCTGTAGCTCTCCCGCGGGCCTCTGGTGCTCAGCCTTGACTTGCTGACAAGTCAGGCATCTCGACACAAAATCTGCATTGTCTCTCTTCATTCCGTCCCACCAGTAAACATCTCTCAAGTCATGGTACATCTTGGTGGAACCGGGATGAACACTATATATCGATCGATGTGCCTCCTCAAGAATCTCGCGCCGCAACCCCTCAGCATCTGGTACACACAGTCTAGCTCCAAATCATAGTATCCCCTGATCATCGATCATGAACTCGGAAAATCTGCCCTGTCCCATCTGTGTCCTGATCTCTGAACAGCGGTCATCACTGTGCTGTGCCTCATGTATACGGTCAAGCAACTGTGGGCGTGCACGAACATGCGCAATCTGTCCTCCGATCGGCGTAAACTCGAACTGTATCCGGCTGTTGCATAAGATCTGCCAATCCGCCGACGACTGCCTCTGCACTGCGCTCAAACAGGATAGACTACCCCCGGGCCTCCTGCTCAAAGCATCCGCCACTACATTCGCCCTACCCGGGTGATACAAGATCTCACAATCGTAGTCCTTCACCAACTCTATCCATCGGCGCTGTCTAAGGTTCAGGTCTCGCTGCTGAAATATATACTTTAAGCTCTTATGGTCAGTGAATATCTGGCACGACTCTCCATACAAATAATGTCGCCAGATCTTAAGTGCAAAGACCACTGCAGCCATCTCCAGATCATGAGTGGGGTAATTCCGTTCATGTTTCTTTAATTGCCGCGAAGCATACGCGATCACCTTGTCATGCTGCATCAAAACGCACCCTAGCCCCACTCGTGAAGCATCACAGTAGACTACAAATCCGCCTGATCCTGAAGGTAATGATAGCACTGGTGTCGTAGTCAGTAGAGCCCGTAGCTGCTGGAAACTGTGCTCACACTCCTCTGTCCAATCGAAGCGAACTCCTTTCCGGGTCAACCCGGTCAAAGGTGTAGCAATGCGAGAGAAGTCCTGCACAAATCGCCTGTAATAACCTGCCAGCCCTAGAAAGCTGCGAACCTCCGTCACTAACGTGGGTCTAGGCCAACTCCGAACTGCCTCGATCTTCCTCGGGTCTACACATATGCCATCTCGTGTAATCACGTGCCCCAAGAAGTCTACGCTGTCTAGCCAGAAAGCACACTTGGAGAATTTTGCGAAAAGCTGATGCTCTCTCAAGGTCTGCAGCGTAATCCGCAGGTGCTGCTCGTGCTCCTCTCTACTCCGAGAATACACCAAGATATCGTCAATGAACACTATGATAAACAGATCAAGATACGGACGGAAAATACGGTTCATCAAGTCCATAAATGCTCCTGGCGCGTTGGTGAGTCCGAACGACATCACCAAAAACTCATAATGGCCGTAACGCGTGCGGAAAGTTGTCCTGGAAATGTCCTCCTGTCGAACCCGCAGCTGATGGTAGCCTGATCGCAAATCGATCCTCGAAAAGTATCCTGCCCCCTGAAGCTGGTCGAACAAATCGTCGATGCGTGGCAAAGGATACCGGTTCCGCACTGTCACCCTGTTCAGCTGGCGGTAGTCGATACACAAACGCATACTGCCGTCCTTCTTCTTGACAAACAGGACTGGAGCACCCCAAGGAGAAACACTGGGTCGAATAAGTCCCTTATCCAGCAAATCTTGCAACTGACCCTTCAATTCTCTAAGTTCCGCTGGGGCCATCCGATAAGGCGGTACAGAAATAGGCCCCGCGCCAGGAACCAAATCAATACAGAAAGAAATATCACGCTCGGGCGGTAGCCCAGGAAGCTCGTCAGGGAACACATCAGGGAACTCGCTAACAACAGGAACCTAATCCATCGGAACCTCTGTAGCTCTAGTATCGCAAACATAGGCGAGAAATCCCTGACATCCCTTCCGCAAAAGCTGTCCAGCGCGAAAAGAAGAAATCACACTGTGAGGGGTAACACCATGGTCCCCTAACACAACAACAACCGACTCGCCGGGAAAACAAAATTGAACTGTCTTCTCGCGGCAGTCAACAGAAGCATAGCACGTGGCTAACCAATCCATGCCCAAAAGAACGTCGAAGTCCAACATCTCAAGAAGGATCAAATCGACCGGCAACTCTCTCTCGCCAATACGGACGGTACAGGATCGGAACACGTGCCTAGCAACAAATGACTCTCCCACAGGAGTAGTCACAACAAGCGGCTGGTCAAGCAAACCGGACTCTCTACCCAAACTCGGTACAAAGTGTATGGATACGTACGAGTGCGTGGATCCGGGATCGAATAACACGTGTGCATCAACCGAACATACAGGAAGGATACCTGAGACCACCGCATTGGACGCCTGCGCGTCCTGATGCGTCAAAGCAAAAACTCGCGCCTGTCCTCCACCTGCAACTAACTGTCCCCTGCCGGCCGCTGGCTGCCCTCTGCCTCGGTCCCCTCATCCTCTATGAACAAATCCTCCGTGACCATGACCTCTTTGTGCATGCGTCTGACGCGGGTAACAGTAGGTACTATCGGCAATGCCGTCTGGGGTGGTAAAGGTGGTAATGTAACATGCGGTGCTGCCTCCCCACTCCGGGGTACCTCAGGACAATCTCGCACACGATGATAAGAACTCCCGCAACGGTAACATCCCGATGATGGTCGCTGACCCTCCTGGGGATAGGAGCTAAATAATCGGCCTCGCCTCGAATCTCTGCCACCTGCAAGGTGCCTGTTACGACGCCGAAAATGCCGTCTCTGCACCGACGTATCTGCACGAACTCTCTTTGGCTCTGGGACTGCCGAAGTCTCAGCAAGGCGCTCCTCAACCAATAAGGCCGCATCTACAGCTGCTGCATATGTCTCGTAATGCTGCGCGCTAATCGCAAGGAACAGTGGTGTGAGCAAGCCTCGGACAAATCTCTTAACTCGCAACTCTTCAGTAGCCACTAGGTACGGAGCATAAACTGATAGCTCGGTGAACAGCACATTGTACTCTGCCACTGACATCTCCGGCGTCTGGCGTAAGGACTCGAACCTGCGTGCTCTAGCATCTCTGACACTCAGGGGAAGAAAGCGTGCAAGGAATAGCGCCACGAACTCTGTCCAGGTCATAGGAGGAAGACCTGCTGCTCTACCCTTCTAGACTGATTCACACCATTTCTGCGCAAGACCTTCCAGGCGAAAGCTCGCGAACTCAACCCATCTCGCATCTGCGCATCTAAGTGAACGACATATCCGCGCTATCCTATCAATGAAAGACTGTGGGTCCTCGGCCACATCGGTGCCTGTGAAGACCGGAGGCTTCAGCCTCATAAACTCTGACATCGATACTGTAATAACCTCTGTAGTCGCAGGTGCAACTGCCTGAACTGTGGGTACCACCGCGGTCTCTGTAACGGGTGGAACTACCTCTGGTCGCTGCGCTCGAAGTGTCTCAACTAGAGATCCCATCATCTGGCGCATCTCCTGCATACTGGATCCCATCGTCTGGCGTATCTCCTGCACACCAGCCCCTAACATAGCAATCTGATCTGTTACGGCAGGAACAGCCTGCTCAGGCACAACCGGTGTACTACCCGGATCAGTCCTCGTCTCGGACGAGTCAACTCGAATCTCGGCCCTCGCGGCCGCTCTCTGCGCCCTCGTAGTCTTTAGCGGCATAATGGCTGAAAGGAACAATAGGATTCGATAAGGATACGGAAATCGAATCGCAAGAATGTATATACTCAAGAAGGAATTTAAATCAACAAGTCCTAAGGTCGCGTAGGCAGAGTACCGTGTCGTGAGTATGCCGCGGAACATACACACGATATGCTACCCTACTGCAGCTACCTACTCCATCATACCAGGGTCATCCTACACTCCGAAAGGTAAAACCTACGCTCTGATACCAACTTTGTCACGACCTAAAGTTTGGCTCGTGACCGGCACTTAACCACGTAACGTCTACAGGCGTAACGCGACTAAGTGAACCGAAAACCCAGAAATCAAACCAGTAAAAGTATAGAGTGTTATAAGTTTAAAATGAAAGCACTTACTAACATGTTAAGAAATCTAAGTAAACAATCACCAAGATAGCAATATACGACGCCGTAGCGAAGATCAAGATCCACAAGTGGGAACATCACAGATATAATAAACTGCAAGTACAGCCGGCTCACAACGAGCTCGACACCAGAATACAAATAATATACATCATCATCCTCACACTGTCTCTAAGTCAAATACATACATGGTAGATGGAGAATACTAGATACAACAATGTATATAACTGAAAGATAAACAGATACCGCACAAAACCCACCTATCAGCAAAAGAGCTAGTACACCAACTATGGGGGTATCTGTGTCAAAAGATGCAAAACGCAGCCTGCCGCGACTACTCCGAAGGGCAACCTGCAAACACTGTGGCACAACGAGGGTGAGTTGCCAACTCGTGAATAGAGATAACATATAAAGGTAATCGCGAGTATGCACGTACGACGCTACTCTATCATATGCCAACAGATGATATCAATATGTGATAAGCAGTAGGTGCAATAATCATGCAAGTGCTCTATCAGATAATGTAACTACAGGATGAGGTACAATAATAAATGCTGAGCATGGGCAAAATAACATCTACACGGAATGCCAACGTGGAATATATAGTCGGTGTCCATCAATGCACCCAGATCCCCCAAATAGCTCAGGCGCCGGCACTCTCATCGGCCCTCAAATCCTGTAAATCTCTGAGAATCCCGAGTGCCCAATATCGGCACCCAAATATCACAAATACTCGTGTCCAGTATCGACACGCAAATCCTCATCCATCGGGCCCCGTCAGTCCGGGTCAGCCCACGGGCTCCGTCTGCGGTATCGGCCCTCGGCCCCGGCAGTACGGAACACCCCACATCCATCTATCGACTCTGATCAGTATCCTCCGGATAACTGTCAGGTCCAACCAATCACCGGTAGGTAGTAGTCCCTCTGCCAGGCTCACCGTCTACTACACAGCGAAACCGTTCTCGCCTCGGGGTACCATACCGGGTCCACCATGTACCCGTAATCGGCCTCAACCAGCTTCTTGACTCGGGTTCACATATATCACTCTAGCACCGAGGAAACACATGGTGGACGCACCGAAATATCATATCAAGGGAACCGGGTTTTTAAATGATTACATATTTGAAATAGCCACGGTTTCCAAATCCAGAAATCACATGTAATCCAAACCAATATGCAAGTCAATGATCCGATATGATATGTGCATCAAATATGAATATCATGTCAAGTCACATAAAGATGAGCTACAACATAATGATCCAATGTGATATATGCATCAAGTATGAATATCATGTCAAGTCACATATAGATGAGCTACAATATAATGATCCGATGTGATATATGCATCAAGTATGAATATCATATCAAGTCACATATAGATGAGCTATAATATAATGATCCGATGTGATATCTACAGTGTGAGTGTCATGGCAATTACTAACGGTGTGTGTGTAACATGCAGGATAGTGCTCGTGCAACATGGACCGTTAGTAATGGTGCGGTGTTCTATCAATTCTAGTTTATATCCATATAGCAGGGAATGCAGTATGCATTAAATAGTAGCCATGCACAGTCAATGTATGTAAATGTAGCTATAAGGTCCTATCAGCCCCGACGTAGAACGCCATGCGGGCGATATCCCCGTAGATGTTAAATTTACTCACCGTAGTCTCTCGCTAGGTATAGCCAACAACTTGTTTCCCCTTCTGCGCGGCGTCCGCCGTACTCGCCTGCGAACCTAGAATTACACAATACATCATACATAAGCTTGACATCACACAAACATGACATTAAAGACGAACTAGTAACTCGTGTCGTGAACCAAGCGCGCGTGTGCGCGATACGCTAAAACGTGTGATTACGCGCCTGAAGCCACTTCGACGCGTCGCGATACGCAGAAACCCAAAACCCATACACACGTATCACGCGTGTCGCGAAGATTAAAAATACGGGAAAATAGGTAATCACCTCCAGATTTTGATACAGAAATGATATTGTAAAACTATATATACCAAAATAACCCTCATAGCAGCAGACACCAACACCCCAAACCCCAACCCAAAACACCCCCATCTAGCCGCAAATTGCGGCCAGAATGCTTATTTCGGCGGCCTGGGTAGGGAATTGGGCTCCCTGGTTTTGTGTATGCACTCTATACCCCCCATACATGCTACAGTAACCTCTAGTTTCACTCTGAAATATCTCGGGTAGCAGCAGATCCTTCAGAGCCTTATTTCTAGTTAAAATCCACACTTTTGCACTAAAATCAAACTTTAGGGTATTTCTGTGCAAACTGAAACAAACCTGGCCTAAAATAGCTCTAATAACATATAATAGAGCTAACACAACTAACAAAACCCTAATCTAACATGTGAATCACAAATATCCTTTAATATCACTAAAAATGCACAAAAATGAGATTTTTGCTAAACAATACTACAAGTTTAAGAAAAAGGAGTGCTAATCATGAGTTAATACCTTCTAAAAACCTTATAAAACACCAAAAGTCTCAGCTTCTCTCTCAGGTGTGCAGATTTGCCTTCAAACACCCCAAAAAGCCCTTTTTTCCAAGGTTTTTGTGAAGGAAAAGTGTTGATTTGTGTAGGGTTTTGTTTAGGGATCAAAAGGAAATGAAAAAGAGAAGAAAAGATGAAGAAAGGCAAGGTTTTTCTGCTGGAAAGTTGCAGAAATTCTGAAGTGGGGAGAAGAGAGAGAGAGAAGAGAAGGAAAATAAGGGTCAAAAGTCAAACTTTCACCTAACCACCATGCCTCATTGTTTAATTGGATTTTGAATTATGAAAAGGGTTATGATATGATTAAAATGGTGGGGGAAATAAGTTAGCAACCATGCAACACATGAATGGTTAACAAGTTATACCAAAAACCCTAAGTCACAAAAATGGCTAAGTGTGCAAGTGTACACTACAAAGGGAAATTTTCCAATTTGCCAACACGACTAAATATAACTAATAATCCTATGCACACATATAATATAACACGCTCAATTTCTAATTATCACGAAAAACATTCTAACGGAAATACAAAGTGTTACATAAACCCTCTGAAATGATAAGAATTAAATTCTAAACAATGGGGTCACGTGCCAACACGTGATAGGCATCTAAACTCATTAAATAGAGTTAAAAAGTATAATAAAACAACAAGAAAAATCCCAACGGGGCATCACGTGCCCACACGTGACCAAGGGTCACGTGCTGACACGTGATAATTCCTGAGTTCTTTGAAACAACGGAATTAAATTCTGGTTAAATGCTTTATCGAGGGGGTCACGTGTCAACACGTGATGGGATCCTAAAATCTCTGAAATAATAGAATTAAATTCTAATTAAGGGAAATCAAAAACTCTAACTGGAAAAATATTTCTTTAAATCTTTCCAAACAAAAAGGATGGTGCTCTGTAAAATGGAACACCGTTGGATTAAAAATCCAATGGTGATTAAAAATCACCAATTTATGGAAAGATTTTATACAAGGAAAGATTTCCCTAAAATTCACAAAGAATAACAGATAAAATATCTTTTGGATTAAAAATCCAATGGTGAATAAAATTCACTAAGTGATCTAAAAGATCATGTTGGTTACAAAAACAACCAAAATCTTTCAATGAAAGATTCACTAAACAGATTAATTCTTTTCCTTCTCCTATAAATAGGAGCCCAGAAGAGAAGAGAGGGAGAATTTTTGGAGATCTTGAAATTTTTTGAAGGCAAATAGCAGAAAGAAAAGTAAGGAGAATTTAATTCTCAAGAAAAGAAACCCTAGATGAGAAAGGGGAAAATGATCAAAAGCTTCATAAAATAAAAAAGAGAATTTAATTCTCAATCTAAGAGTTTAACTCTTCTGCAAAAGAACTTAGTTCTTCCTCTGGTTGAAGATCTGCAGAAGCAAATCTCCCCACAGGTTGAGAATTTAATTCTCACCGGGGAGATTCTGCCATGCAGATCGAAAACTTAGAGGGAGAATTGAGTTTAGAGAATTTAATTCTCCCAATTTCATAGGAATTTGATTCCTCCAAGATAAAACTAGGGTTTAACCCTATATGAGAATTTAATTCTCCCAATTTCACAGGAATTCAATTCCTCCAAGATAAAATTAGGGTTCAACCCTGCTTGAGAATTCAATTCTCCCAATTCATAGGAATTTAATTCCTCCAAGACAGAATCAGGGTTTAACCCTACATAAGAATTTAATTCTTCCACATGCATAGGAATTTAATTTCTCTAAAAACATAATTAGGGTTGAACCCTACAGAGAATTTAATTCTTAAAATAAAGAGACTTGAAAGATCTCCATGCACGTAAAGAACTAAGATCACGTGTCCCCATGTGACCCCTGAAAAGATCTTCCAAAATAAGAAGGAATTAGCCCTGAGGCAATGCCTCACGTGCTCCCACGTGACTTCCAAAATAAAGAAAACAAAAGCAAAAGCAATGTTGGCTTTGGGCGCTCTCACGTGTCCTCACGTGACCCCTAATAAACATTCTAATAAATCAGGGCATGAGTACCCATCACGTACCCACACGTGATGGCTATGAAAACTAAAAGTGTTTAACACTTATTTACGGTTCTAACAACAAAGTAAAGGAGATCTGGCCCCACCTTTGGATGCCCTCACGTGCCCCCACGTGATCCCTTCCTTTCTAGTGTTTAACACTATTCTGATTATTTCGTCTCCAGTGTTTAACACTGTTGTCCTCTAGTGTTTAACACTATTTTAAAGCCAATCTTAGCCAAATTGGCTAAGTTTCCAAAGGCAAAAACCTCCCCTTTGACTAAATCTCAAAGTTGAGTAAAACTCAGACCACAATGTTTAATGCTCAGTCAAAGATAAAAATATTAGTTATATATATGCCCTAGAGGCCATTGTTGTACATATGATGTATATTATAATGGATACTTGGATATATATAGAGAGGACTTTCTTGCTCGTCATGATAGTATGCTATTTGGTTTCACTTTATCTTAACATGTTGACTTATATTAGTTTACTGTCTTACTCTCACATGTTGATAAAGCCCTTAGGATATGTACTCGACTGCTGGGACTATGATGAGATCATACTAGTGGAGCCAGAGTAGTCGACGAGTACATCCTATAACTGTTCCTAGTCGAGGGTGTATCGAGACAGGGCATCGATACACCAGAGTAGACTAGCGTATACGCATCTTGACCCATATGATGGGCAATGGATGATCCCATATCCATCGGTGTTTGACATCAAGGATGGTGTACGGGTGCTCAGTGGAGACTGGGTACACTGGACGGACTCGCCGAGAACTCCCAGATGGTATTATACCTCACGTCAGATGGCAGTTCTCTGGTGACACTGGTATAGGTTAGTCTGTAGACCCGAGATCGTCATAGAGTCTTGTGAGATTCCCACTGTGCTTTGATTTCCACCTTACCACGTCCAAGAGGGCGTGCAAAATGGTGGCTTTTGGGTGTAGTCCCGAATCACATGGAGGTAATGAGCGATAGGAGGGGATTCGTCTCTCCCGGTATAGGGAGTTGATGTTGTGCTGTGTTCGATTGGCTATAACTGGAAGTCCCTGGCCAGGGCTGATATAGAGATTTACTGGTAACTGTTACCAGTAGTTTCTCGACTTGTTATGAGCCACACATCAACACAATTTATCGGTTACTGGGGTCTGACGTATACCACCCCTAGACTAGATATGCAACATATCAGACGAAGAGACCGGACTGTACGGGAGTGTTACTGATTGGATTCACAGGAGAATGTACAGGATTGCTTGTTGATTTTCTGATCGCTCAATACCTGGGTGGCTGTTACGTTTAGCTGACCGCTTGCAACTTGTGGGTGTTAGATATGATCATCACCTGCTACCGGCGTATTGACGATTCTTTAGAGTCCTACACAGAGGTTTCTTGACTCAGGCAAAATGGAGTAGGAGCACATATGTGATATGTGCGGGACCGAGAATAATACGATATGAGATACCGTATTCTATTCTCGTGATATTTGATATCAGCCGGGTCATCGGATCAAGTGTTGATTCGATGAATCGGTACATGATATATTAGTCGGTTATATGCGATATAGCCGGATTGTCGGATCAAGTGTTGATTCGATAATTTAATGTATAATTATATATGTGATATATTATATTACATTATCTAATATTGGCTCGCTTTATTGTTTCATTTTCTCACCGGATAATACATAGATATATATGCGATATATGTTAATTGTATTATTTTCTTTTGTTACAAAAATATATTATATATGTGATATATAATATTGTAACAAGTTATGTTTACAAATGCAACATGATTAGTGGAGATTAAACATGGTTAGGGTTTGATTTGGGTTAATCTTTTCTAGAAGCTTCTAGAAGCTTTTCTTTTGTTTTAAGCTAAGATATTATGTGTTGATATTTGTGGAGATATTTCCTAACCCAATCCAAACCCTTGACCCTAGTTAAATCTCTACAATGGTTAGCCCTTTCATCTTTAACCATACGTTGCATTTGTAATTAGAATAACAATTTCATTATTCATCACAAAAGAAATCTTCTTCTTCTTCCTCCTTGCAAAACTTTCTAGCTTTTGGTTTTGTGATGGATTAATGTGAGAATTTGATAATAAAAGAGAGCATAAATCCTACTTCATCATCCTCATCTAATCTAGCCAATTAGATTAGGGTGTTCACTTCATTAATACTTGATTAGTGAGTGAGAGCTTGAGTTAAAGAAATTTCAAGGTAGATCATTTTCGAGAAGGAAGACTTCAAGCATGCATGGATCATTCGGGTTGTGGAGCTTCTCTTGAGCCCGGGAGATCATGGATCGCGGCGAAGGGACTACTACTCAGAGCTTATGAAGCGAAGGAGAGGACTACAAAGGTTGTAATCCCACTCTCTTAGTTGTAAAGATATTTACTTGCATGTTTAACCCTAATTATCTAGCAAAGATTCTCGCTTTGGGTTGTTCGGCACGTCTAAATTTAAAATCGGGCATGGTTGATTGCTTATAGACCCTTGTGACTGTGCTTAGTAACCCTACAAAAAATGTATCAGAGCCCACAAACTCTGGTTTAGCATTGCTAAATAATGTGGGCTTGAACCCAGACAAATATTTAATGGTCCAACAAAGAGCCAATATTTCTAATCTAATTGGATTTAGCCCAAACTGGCCAATAAGTCCTCAATTCAGATTTAACTGAGCCAATGTGCTCATAATCTAATAAATTGATCTTAGTTCCAAATTGGACTACAGATCCCCAAATCCACTTTGGTTCGAGGGTACATCTCTTCACTCCTTTGATATTTGTCGTTGTAATCCTTCAACGTCTTCAGAGAGGTGACGGGTCCCAATAACCACACATTTCATGGACTGTGGGGTCCTTAAGCCCATGGAATATGATGTCCTTAACCTTGACTGTGAGGTCTTTAAACTCACGGACTATGATGTCCTTAACCTTGACTGTGAGGTCTTTAAACTCACGGACCGAGATGTCCTTAAACTAACAATGGACCGAGATGTCCTTAAACTAAAAATGGACCGAGATGTCCTTAAACTAATAATGGATCGTAATGTCCTTAAACTAATCGACCGCAATGTCCCTAAACTAAACAATAGAGCCCAATTGCTCTCTTGTTGGATCTAAACGACCCCGTTAAGTTGATCTTAGTCTAAAACGAGACTAACGTATCCTTAACAAACGTTTAAGTTGATCTTAGTCTTAAATGAGACCAACGTATCCTTAAACCCAAACCCCCCAAACCCAAATCTAAGAAAGATACGGATTTGGACTAGTCCACGCCCTACGGGCGACAACATAAATTAGTCTCCGTATACAATCCACGGGAAACCAAACACAAAACAAACACACACAACACGAAGTGACCATATGGAGAAGGAGAAAGTTGTTACCGCGATGCGGCATCATAATTAACTGTAGGGTCTTGCGCCTGCAGGGAAGAGCGTCCCTACAATCAAAACCCCCTCAAACGAGGGGGCATCTAACAAAGTCTGCTACATCGGCCGCATCCGTTTAAACCTTCGATAAATGGTGCCATAAATCAACTTGGCATCTTCGGATAGGTGGACGGATAGCACCAATTAGCATCTGCCCCGAAATTCAGGCAAGACGTTTATCGCGTCTTATCGCGTCTTTCGGCGGGGAATAGATTCTGGTACGCCCGGTGGGATCTTTTCCTCTTTCCACTCCATACTTCGTGTATCGTGTTCGCAAACGAATCGCGGTTTAATATGGTTGCCCTTGGGTTCGAGGTACTAAGATTTGGTTTTGCTCTCGTGCAGAAAAAAGAAAATCAATGGCCTCTAACTGCTCCGGCTGCAACTGCAACTCTCGCTCCGTCCCGTCCGGAAGAGTGACTTACGGGTCCCAAGCGGCCTCCATCTTCGCTATGCCGGTGGAACGGGTGACTCAGGCCACCACTGGATTGTTCTTTGGGACCATGCTCCCACCAACGAGCTTCAGCACTCCTATACCGTCTCAAGAAGCCCCAAAGAAGTCGGTCTTTGATCGACTTACCACTACCGCAGCCCCTCTTAACGGGTCGTCCAAATCCAATGCCTCAGTCTTTGATAGATTGGGACAAAGCTCGTGTGGGCCCGTGAAGAAGCCTGCGATACCAGAAAGGGTTATCCCAAAAAGGATAGCCATTCCTGCTCCCGAAATCGTCAAAGCGGTTTCTCCTGCCAAAGGGTCGGTCTTCACAAGACTGACCGTTTCAGCTCCCGTTCCAGGCGAAATCGTCAAGGATGCTTCCCCTGATCAGAAGTCTGCCTTCGATAGGTTAACCATCCCCATTCAGCGGACATCAGTCTTCAATAGGCTGACAACGACAACTTCTGACTAACACAGAGAGCATGAGGAAGTCACCCCTACAGCTGAGACATCCTAACGGCTCGACACGCTCGACGTCGCCACTGGCGCCGAGTAAGGAAGGCTGGGGGCAACTCTCCTTCTGGATTGACTCCGCCGGCTCCAACGGTGGAAATCGATGCTGCTATTCCAACTGGGAACAACTTTGAACCGCTAAGAAGAGTGCGCAAAAACTCTCTGACTGCCGTGCTGAAGAAATCTCCTCCACCCGTGGAGAATGCTACAAAGGTGAAGCTAGAGCAACCCCCTCAGCGTCTGTCCTCTAAAATTTACAAGGTCTGGGGTCAAGTCCAAGACTTGGTGATTGATCTAAATTACTCCCACCGACAGGAAAGGATAAAGGTTTGGCAAGAAGAGGACCACCCTGTTAAACCACAAAAGGCGACAACTACTTGGGTGCCCTTTGCAACGGCCTCCTCAACTTCGAACGCCCACAAGAGGAGAAGGCCGGAGAAAAATTCAGTGTCTGCGACGAATCTTAAGGGCACTGAATCTAAACACCCCAAGTATGGGGGCATGGTGGTCCACACTGTTTATATGGTATCCGGGAAAGAGGATAGCCGTATCTCTACGGGTCATCGACCGCTCACGCGATCCGTGACAAAAGCCCAGGAGCAGCAACAGAAGCTTCAGGAAATGTTAACACAAATGGCCACACTCACTGGGCCAAACGAAAGCCCAGAGGCGTCATCAGAGCAGCGCCATGAACAGGAAATCGATGCTGACTTCCTCCGCAGAATCCTAGAAAAGAAAGACAGATAAGCAGCGGAACAAGCGGCCAATATAAAACGAATGGCGCTTCTCTTCCAAGACATGGTCGGGATGATGATACAACTGGATCCTCCAGCTGAAGATCCTCCGATTATCCTCGAAGACGACCGAGCGGAGACGTCAAACCCTCTTCCGGCTTGTTCAGCAGCCAAAGAGGAGACCGTCTCTAAAGCCGCCCTGGATGATTACATTGCTCAGCAAATACGATCTCACCAGGAGAATGAAGCGGCCGGTCAGGTTGTTAAAACTGGACGACCCTATCCGGGTTGGTATGACCAAATAAGGTACCCGCCGGGATACACGATCCCTAAGTTCCATGTATATAAAGGGACGGAAAATCCGCATCAGCACGTCGCTCAATTCAGAGCCCTGTGCGGCAACACTGGAGGTGATGATAAACTTCTGCTCCGCCAGTTTGTTGGCAACTTGTCGGAGACGGCGTTCGAGTGGTATTCTGAGCTTCTCAACGACTCCATCAAAACGTTTGCAGAGATGGAGCTACTATTCACCTAGCGTTTCGCGAGTGCTAGAGAACGCACCCCAATAATGGCATTGATCAATTCTAGGGTGAAGCCAGACGAGACATGGGTTCAATATGTGATACTGTGGCGAAATTTATGGTCAAAGTGCGAGCAGCGTATTAAAGAAGCGCCTGCGGTGGGCATGTTCATGGGCACTCTTGACCCTCAAGCGACCATCTCCCAATTTTCGATGTTCTTCAAGCCGACCACCTTCCAGTCCTTGATTGACAAGCTGGCTCAAATGGACCAGATGGCCCATAGGCCTTCCTCTTCAAAGACGGAGCCTTGGAATGAAAAGGGAAAAGGGAAAGCAACCTTCGTTGCCAATACTCAATAACGGCCGATCAACTTAAAGCCGGTTGTTCGCCAAAACAACGTGCGTCAACGCCCATCCCTCGAGGAGAGACTGGGACGTCCTTACTCATTTCCCTAGGATAAAACGAGGAAACTGTTCGAGCTGGCAGTGCGCAATAGACTCATCAATTTGCCGGATCCAAAACATCCGTTGCAGCCAGGCGATGTCAACAATCCTAATTATTGCTTTTACCACCAAGCAGTAAGCCATCCAATCGAAAATTGCTTCGTATTCAAAGGCTAGATTGAGGACCAATACCAACAAGGCAAGTTCGCATTATCCGAAAATTGGAAGGTGAACCCACCACAACCTCACGCCCCTAAAAAGGTGGACATGCCGGGGGTATCGTGCTCATTCATAGAGAAACCCCCTTGGACCGAAAAGTCCGTAAACTAGAAACTCGCCTCAAATATGGCAACAACGGACCGAAACGTCGTTAAACTAACAATGGACCGCAATGTCCTAAAACTTGTAATTGACCGAAACGTCTATAAACTACTACGGACCGCAGCATCCTAAGGCTGACGCAAAAAAAGGTACATCCATAAGCAAGATGGGCACGGATGAAAACCCAAAAGGACACCGTGAGTAAAAACAGCAGGACTACCGACGATATTTGTGAAAACCCGAAAGGGCGCAGACTCGTAAAAAAAAAAACAAAAACGGTACGTCCATAAGCAAGATGGGCACGGATGAAAACCCGAAAGGGCTCCGTGAGTAAAAACAGCAGGACTACCAGCGAGTTTGTGAAAACCCAAAAGAGCGCAATCTCGTTAAAAGACACTTGCAAGGTCCCCTCGACCTTATGAGGAGAAAATACCTGCGTAAGATCCTTACGACTCACAAAGGAGAAACACACTTAGGAATCCTCACGATTCCTAAGGAGAAATTACACTTATGAGATCCTCACGATTCGTAAGGAGAATTCCCCTTTGAGACCTTCACAGCTCATAGGATTCAAAAGTCTTAAGCTACAGGGATCTGAACTTGTTCTTAAGCTATCACAACCTCCAATACTTCCCTACAAGCGGTTCAATATTGACCCTTGTATACAATCCACGGGCACGAATGAACATTTCCCTAACTGAGTCCCACCAGCGACTAGGGATATGCTCACACGGTGAACAAACACATCTAGGTCCTCTCGACTTGCAAGGAGAAAACACTCTTGTAAGATCCTTACTGTTCCCCTCCGAAAGACGGCCAAGACAGGAGGACGTCTTTACCTGAGATTCGGGGCAGATACTATATGGTTTTATCCGTCTACCTCTCTGAAGATGCCAAGTTGATTTATGGCACCGTGTATCGGAGGTTTAGACGGATGCGGCCGATGTAGCAGACTTCGTCAGATTCCCCCTCGCTTGAGGGGTTTTTGATTGTGGGGACGCTCTTCCCTGCAGGCGCAAGAACCTGCAGTTAATTACGCTACCGCACCGCGGTAGCCACTTTCTCCTTCTCCAGATGTTCACTTCGTGTCGTGTGTATTTGTTTTGTTTGTGGATGTCCGTGGATTGTATACGAAGACTAAGTTATGCCGTCGCCCGTAGGACGTGGATTAGTCCAAATCCGTATTTACTTAGATTTGGGTTTAGTATTTTAGTTTAAGAATACGTTAGCCATATTTAGGCTAAGATCAACTTAAACGTTCGTTAAGGATACGTTAGTCTGATTTGAGACTAAGATCAGCTTAACAGGATCGTTTGGATCCGACAAGAGAGCATTTAGGGGCTCTATTGTTCCAGTTTAGGGACGTAGTGGTCCATTGTATGCATGGCCATCGGGACCCGTCACCTCTCTGACGTCGTTGAAGGATTACAACGATAGGTGTTAGAGGAGTTCTGAGATGTACCCTTAAACCAAAGTTGATTGGGGGCCTTATAGTCCAATTTGGGACTAAAGTCTGTTTGAATGTTTAAGGATACGTTAGCCATATTTGAGGATAAGATCAACTTAAACGGGATCGTTTAGATGCGACAAAAGAGTATTTGGGCGCTCTATTGTTCTAGTTTAGGGACATAGTGGTCCATAGGTAATTTAAGGACATTGCGGTCCATTGCCAGTTTAGGGACATGGGGGTCCATATTCCAGTTTAGGGACATGGTGGTCCATAGGTAGTTTAAGGACGCTTAAGTCCGTGGGTTTAAGGACCCCATAGTCCATGTCTTAGTTTAAGGACGCATAAGTCCGCGGGTTTAAGGACCCCACAGTCCGTGTTTTGGTTTAAGGACGCATAAGTCCATGAGTTTAAGGACCCCACAGTCCGTGTTGATGTGTGGTTGTCGGGACCCGTCACCTCTCTGATGTCGTTGAAGGATTACAACGATAGGGGTCAGAAGAGTTCGGAGATGTACCCTCGAACCGGATGTAAATTGATTTAGGAGAGCAGTCTTGCTCAGTCAATTTAGTTTGAGGACTTACGGCCATGGTTGGGCTAAGTCCAGTTGAGAATATCCAACGTTATTTTTATTTTTGGCCTATTAGACCTGTGCTAGGGCTATGCCCATGTTTAATAATACATAGCATTAATCTTGGTCTCTGTTGGACCTTTATTTGGGCTCTGCCCCTTTTAAATGATGCACAGCATCTGTTCTGGTCTGACAGACCCTTGTTTGAGCTTTGCTCCTTTAAAAAAGAATGATGCATTGCATCTGTTTTTATTTGGGCTCCGCCCTTTTTTTTTGAAAATAATGCATAGCATTTACTAGGCCTGTTAGGCCTTTTTAAATTGGGCTCAGCCCTTCTTTTTAATGATGCAGTGCATCAATTATCTGACAGTGGCCATGTGGCCTGTCAGGCGCTTTGCGCCAATAAATGAGCGCAAGCGCTTGTGGAGGTGACACGTGTCACACTCTGGTGAGCGCAAGCGCAGTTAGCGTAGTGCGCTGTGTCAGTGCGCTGTACTGTTGCGTTGCTGACATGTGGCGCGCTCTGGTGAGTTGCGCCAATTTCAGAGAGCAATGCTCTATTTTAAAAGCGCATGGCGCAAATGATTCTGGAGCTGACACGTGGTGCTCTCTGGTGGCTTGTGCTAACCTAAGAGCGCAACAGTGCCAATTTTGCAAGTGCAGGGCACTGTTTAATTTCTTGATCCAATTTAGATCAGAGAAAACAAGTTTTTCTTGTTGTTGTTTTTTCTTGTTTTCAGAGAACCAGTGGTTCATAAAAAGTGCAAGGCACTATTATTATTTGTTTTTTATTGAAGATCATTGATCTTGTTCTTAGATCAATGATCTATTAGAAAAAATTCTTCTATTTTATGAAGGTTTTTACCTTTTTCTTGAACTTTCTTCAGAGTTCTCTCTGTTTTGAAATTCTTGATCTCTCCCAATGTTGATGATCTTTTGAATTGGGATCTAGGGGTCTTTATATAGTGCCCATAGATTTGTTAAGTTTGTTAAAAAGATCATTCTCTGAGTGATTTGGGGAATTTTCCCTACCGTTGGATCTTTGATCCAAGGGCTTCTGTTTTATAGAAGGCAATCTTCTTGTTTTAAGAAGAACAGAAAGATCTTACTAGAAATTTAATTCTGTTTGGCGCAAACGCCCCAGCGCGTGACACGTGTCACGCAGCGCACGGCGCAGCGCAACTGCGCTTGCGCATCTGCGCTGACACGTGTCGCGCAGCGCATCTGCGCTGACACGTGTCGCGCAGTGCACGGCGCAGCGCAACTGTGTTTGCGCTGACACGTGTCGTGCAGCGCAGCGCTTGCGCAACTGCGCTTGCACAACTACGCTGACACGTGTCGCGCAGCGCAGCGCTTGCGCAACTGAAGCGTTACTTCCTTTAATTTTGTTTTTAATAGAGCCTTGCTCTGATTGGGCGCGCTGCCTTGGGCGCTGCGCTGACGTATCAGATTTTGACACGTGGCGCGTTGCGCGCAGCGCAAGGAATTTGAAGTGTTGCTTCAAATTTTGAATTTTTGAAATTCAAACAAACCTTTGCTCTGATTGGGAGAAACAAATGCCCCCCACCGTTGCGCTCATGTGGCGCACACGTGAGTGCAGCGGTAGCAAGATCCTATCCGTTGGATCAATTAAGGATTTGAAGGGGCGCAAGCGCCTATATATAGGACCCCTGGCCCTTAGAAAATCTTTACTATTTTCCTAGATTTTGATTTTCAGAGTTTTGCTCTTGCTTAAGAACTTCAGAGATTTGCTCTTGTTTCCAAAGTTAGAAAAACTTTAGGTAAAATTAATTTAAATCAATCTTATCCAACAGAGCCTTGCTCTCATAGATCTTTTGATCTAAAGAAATCCCCTTTGGGGTTTTATAAACAGAGCTTTGCTCTCAAGAATTTGTTTCAGGGTTTCTTAACCCATGAACAGAGCTTTGCTTATTGAAAGAATATAGATCTTTTGATCTTCTGATGATGAACTCTTAAGAGTTTTTTTTATATGTGGATCTTTAAGATCCCAGAACTTTAATTTTTTAGGAATTAATTAATTTTTTCTTTGATGGATTTTTTTTATCATTATTACAGAGCTGGGCTCTTTTAAGGAATTTTATTTCCCTGAGACCAGAGTTTGACAAGTGTCACTCTGTGACAGGGCTTTGCTCTGAAAGAGGAGATTTTCCCCTTGTCTCTATGGATTTTTTATTATTAATGGGAATATTCTCTTGGGGTTTAACTGACAATCTCATCCAATGATGGGGTTGTCTTATTAACTGATGCATTGTCATCCAGATTTTGTGGGTCCCCCTTTGATCTCCTACCCATTGCACTGCAGTGTGGTGTAATTAATTTTAATTTAATTTTAGTTAATTTTTAATTTAATTAAAAAAAAATTTAAACGCCAAGCGTTGGAATTATAACACTAACGGCTAATTTTGTTCCCTTGCAGCGACCATGTCTTTCGATACTTCATTCCCATTTGCTCGTTCGGAGGAAGGGTTTCCTGAAGCGCCCATGGACCGCGAAGTCCTAGCTATGATCAGGGACCACAACCCGGAATATAAGAATCTTCACCTTTGGGGGTCGTGGTACAACCAAATAATCATGGGTCGACGGAGCTTTTCGTGCGCAGTGTCGTCAGAGCCTATTACGACGGTCAACTATGCCAGCCCATCCCCGGTGCAGTATGCCGTGGAGATGGTCGATTGGACTTCAAAGGGCTTTCTTCATCCTGCTATAGATGCAATTCCTGTTCAGCGTCCTATGGTTTTAGATATCCTGGGACGCCGTATCTATCAAGGCGAGGCGCGACCTTGAGGGCAATCATATAACATAGGTCTGATCCCCCGCCACCCGATCGGCTATCTGCCATGGGCTCGCTACATTCTATCGGCGAAGAAGTCGCAGTTGATAAGGTTAGGGTTGTACACTGCGGTTTACGTCTCTCTCTTCCAATATCCTACGCTTCCCACCTGGTGGTTCAAGGCCTTCTTGGAGCAGTGGAACATCCCTACTCACACTTTCCTCGCAATGGACCGGGAAGTGTCGATTTCTTTGGAGGAATTCACAGAGGTCTCCGGCTTACCGGTTATAGGAGAGCACTATGAGGAGTTGCTTCCTACAGACGAGTATGTCTTCGGTGCTAAGCCGGCAGTAAGGGGCCTCACTCCAGAGAATGCTGTTCAACACCAATTCCCAAGTTTGATCAAGGTGTTGAACATCTATGAGGCCCTTTTCATCGAACGTGGGAGTCGCAGAGTTAGCTTCGAGGATTTCATCGCTCGGTTCCTTCACCCAAACGTCCTCTCCGCAGAAGCTGCCAAGTTTGCCACACTTGATGACCCTTTCGGTCTAGGTTTGGATAACCTGCCGGCGAAGGAAATAGACCAAAAGGGTTTTTTCCTTCCTAACTCCCCAACCGTGTCTTTTGCGGAAGTTGCAGCCCCCGGGATGGACGGGGAGACCTTCTTCTTAGGATTTCTTGGGCTATGGCTGAGTTGGTTTGCGCTCCCGATGCATTCTCGCCATATGCGGCCCTCTGTCTTTTACCCAGCTCACCGGATGACCATCAGGGTAAAAGTGGCCGTTGGGATCGCCGGCTTGGCACACTTGTATCACGGCCTCAGTCAAGCAGCGGATGCTAATGAGCCTGGGGTACTGCACGTGATCTTCCCGATGCATTACTTCGTATCGTGGCTCGAGCTACACATATCGAGCGTCTTCGGCATGCACAAAAGGCCCTCGTTCTATGACAGGTGCAGCTTCCCTCGCATCATACAGCTAATTGGCGCCTCAATCGTGACTCCATCGCCACGGAATGCCAGGGGTTTACTCCTTCGCCCCCACACCGTTGGATACGGGGTGTCTTTCATCGACAAGGTCCTGACTATTGGAAAGGCATCTACCACTGCGGTGCGGCCATTGCAAGACACTTTCAAAGATGGGACCTCAGTTTTGACGGCCCGGGAGACCCTCCATCTATATTCTATCAGACCGGGCTTTCTTGTGTTCAGGCAGAACGGTGCGGCGATTTTCATGAGATACAACCCGCATCGTTTCGCCCAACAACTGAGCTACAATCAAGGGGTACCATTGGAGGCTTTCTTATCGGAACCTGCTGCTACAGAAGAAGGGATGGAGAGAGCGCTGCATCACTTCATGCGTCTGAATACGGGTTCCCATTTTTTTATCAGTGAGCCGGCTTGCGCCCCACGACTCCTCAGGGTATATACAGAATGGTACAGTCATTCGACGGGAGCCATCATAAAGGAGGAAAAGCAATTGCTGGTTGACCGTAAGGGTGTGCCTCTAGGTAGCGACCGCAGCGCTCCTTTAGTGCCAAGGACCCCGGTAGTTCCCCCTCTAAAAGATGCTAGAGCCGGACCACCGCGTGCGCAGAGTCCTCCACGCGGATTGCCGCTTCCCGATATTGCGGATGCACCACCAGCGCCCTGTGCTCCAGTGGAGACAGTAGTTGTAGCCTCACCGGAGTCTGGTGTGGGTGCGGACATCGGGACCCGCCGCCCCAAGGTGCCTGCAAAGCGCAAATCGATCCCGGGTGCACCTAGGGCTGGTGAGCAGAAGAAGAAAAAGAAGTCGCTCTTCGCGGCTGACGTTGCGTTCGGTCAGGAACCCCACGCTCCCTATGGTGAGGGCCTGAGTGAATACGGGACCAACAGGGGATTAGTCATGCCGCCGGATGACACGGACTTGGAGGCCGCCATCGTAGCTTCAGAGCGGTTGGCGAGGCGCGACGCGTGGCTAGCTAAGCTTGCGCAATCAGGTAATCACTAGTCACATTTTTTATTGTATCATATCTTTTCATATCTTTATTATTTCCCTTGACTAACGGTTTTTCCTTCTTTTCTTCAAACAGGCATCACCACTGAAGAAGCCATTGCTGCTTCCTTCAAGACTTTCCAAGAGGAGGAACGCCTTAGAGCGTCCTTAGACCTTGGTAAATTTCGATTCATCAAGTCTTCATTTTCCTTGTGTTATGGTCGATCTAATCTCCACCTTTGTTTATCGCAAGAACCACAATGCCGATACCGCCAGGTGACGCGGAGACTCTTCCCGCGCCAGCCGCCGATGTTTCTGCCTCCTCGGGGCTACCACGAGAGGCCCGTCTTGAAGAGCCGATGAGAGATGCCTTAAAGGATCTGGAGGCATCTCTGAACGAGGATGACGACACCTTGATGAAGGAAGCGTCGAAGAGGTCCATCGCGACAGCCCGGGAGGAAAGGAAGCGGTTGAGGCGTGAAGCGAAGGCACGTAGGGCCGCTTTGGCCATTGGAGCAGGCCCAAGCACCGTCCCTCGTGCTGATACTCCCTCAGAAGAGCTCCTGGTTGCCTTGTCTACAGCTCACAGACAGGCGGTGCGCACCAATAGGGAGGCTAACGATAAGTCCACCTCAGGTAATATTTCTTTCAGAATTTTGTTGTAAGAATTATAAGCTGTCGGTTCTTATATATTCTGTCCTGCAGGGCCAAGTCCAACTGAGGGGGAGGCGGAGACCGTCGAACCTGAGGGGCCAGAGGGAGGGGCATTGGTCGAACCCGAGCCGATGGCGGACGACACAACTGGGATTGCCGGGCCTGAGCTAGTGGCTGGCGAAATGGTCACGTCCATTATGCCTGAGCAGGTGGCCGATGCCGAGCCCGAACTAGCAGCGGACAGAGTGCCTGAGACCGATGACCCCATGGCGACGGCGGACGAGACAGTCGTGACTGCTGAGCCCGAGGGAGTAGCGGGTGAGGTGGACATGATTCCTGAGGACGAGCCGACCGCACTTTCTCAGGAGTCTGGCAATGCTCCAATCATCGCTCTCCCCGCCTACGGCCCTCCGCCGTCTCCTGGCCTCGCGAGCACGACGACGGCCCCCGTGGAGTCCGGGGATGAGGCCATGGGTGGTGGACTTATGTCGACGGAGGAGGGAGACGCCTCCGTCTCAGCTGGAGGCTTATCAGGTAAATTTCGGATTACCGTCCCCCTTTTTTCTATCTTGCAATCTTTCCTGACAGGTTTACCCTTGTTTTTTTAACGCAGGTGCGGCCAGTGCCGATGCTCCATTGCTCGAGGGAGCGCCGTCAACTACTGCCTTGGCGGTGGTCACCTCTCATCCTTCTCTCATACCATCGAAGATGTTGGAAGGTATGGGTTCGCAACTTATTAGTCTTATCTTTCGGACGCATAGTTTATGTACTAAAGTCGTACTGTTGTGTCTTTTCAGGAGTACTTTTTGACCATCTTTATCAGGTGTTTCTCCCACACTTCTCCTTCCCATCTGAACTCGCTTCTCCTTCTGGTGGCGCTGGTGAGTATAGTTTCCGACTGATATCCTCCTTTTTTAGTGATGGAATTATTTCTAATTTTCCCTTGCCTTGATTGCAGTGCTACAAATCGAAGGAGGAGACGAAAGATCGGTCGCGCCACCGGCCCTTCCGGCCTTGCCACCTGCTGCAGCTGGTATAGTAGACTATCTCATCAATAACTTTTTCATATTTCTTGAACTATTATCTGATCGTATCTTGTTTTTTCAGTTGTCGTTCCGGTCTCAGCGCCCTTCGAGCCTCGTATTACAATGCCGGCGGGCCCTTTCCTGAGACGTCCATCCTCGAAAGGCGCCGCGAATAGTCTGCGCATGTTGAGTGACTATATTGAGGAACTCAACGTCGAGACTCCTACGTCTGCTGCAGATTTCGCTACGGCGGTTAATCCGATGCTGGTGATACTCGTAAATTTCCATGACGAGGGCATCGTTGCGTCTTGGGTTGACCACTGCAGAGAGATCGAGGCTCGCCTGCATCAGCTGGAGTCGATGCGTCCTGCCCCTGAGTTTTTGGCCGTGAGCACTCAACGGGCAGCATGGCTCGAGCAAAGCACTTCTCATTTCCGCCATTTGGAACAAGAAGCAGCTTTAAGGCTGCAGGAGTGTCAGGAGTCTTCAAGCGAAACTGCTCGTCTACGTGCCGAAGTTGAGGCGAACGCAGCCGAGGTGAAGGCTGTCTTCGAGGGCCTTCTGGAGCGTATCTCAAATGGGCTGAACTTGAAGCAGAAGCTTGACGCTGCCGAGTGTAATGCCCAAGGCCGCGAAGCCGCTCAGCAGGCCGTTGGGGAGCAGCTTGCATCTCTCTTGCAGCAAAGGGCTCAGGTGGAGGCAGAACTGGCGGTTGTGGCCGTTCAGGAAAAGGCATGGAAGGAAGTGTGCGAACAACTGATAGAGCTATTTAAGACGCTTCCTTCCCAGTAGCTGCCTTTGTATCAATGTATTTGTAAAATTTTTCTTTTTTCAAATAATATGTATCCATTCTTTATTCTTTTATACGATTCATCTTGTATTTGATTGAAGTCAATAAATAAAGATACACATTTTTTTCTTTTTGAATGTCTTGTACTATTTCATTGCTTTCTCTCTTCTCTTATTATCAGCATGCTGTCTTGATAAACACAATTGACAGATAACAGAGTAAGCATCTAGATTTCTCCAAGAGATAGCGATGGCTTAGGCCGCAGGTTTAGATCTGCTGCCTAAGACTTGTCAACTCTATGAGCCGTGAGGGTCTCATAGAGACTTTTCTCCTTACGGATCGAGAGGATCTCATAGGTGGATTTTCTCCTTAGGAATTGTGAGGATTCCTAAGTGTGTTTTCTCTTATAAGTCGTAAGGATCTTATAAGAGAATTTTCTCCCTTACAAGTCGAGAGGACTCGTAAGTGGTTGGTGAATTGACTTGTTTCCGAGTCGAAGTATTGCTCCGATGGGGAGGTCGTTGGCTGACTTGTTTCCGGGTCGGAGCGTTGTTCCGACGAGGAGGTCATTGGCTGACTTGTTTTCGAGACGGAGGTCGTTGGCTGACTTGTTTCCGCGACGGAAGGCATTTGCTGACTTGTTTCTGCGACGTAGGTCGTTGGCTGACTTGTTTCCGCGACGGAGGTCATTTGCTGACTTGTTTCCGCGATGGAGGTCATTTGCTGACTTGATTCCGAGACGGAGGTCGTTGGCTGACTTGTTTCCGAGACGGAGGTCGTTGGCTGACTTGTTTCCGAGACGGAGGTCATTTGCTGACTTGTTTCCGAGACGGAGGTCATTTGCTGACTTGTTTCCGAGACGGAGGTCATTGCTTGACTTGTTTCCGAGATGGAGGTCGTTGGCTGACTTGTTTCCGAGACGGAGGTCGTTGGCTGACTTGTTTCCGCGACGGAGGTCATTTGCTGACTTGTTTCCGCGACGGAGGTCATTTGCTGACTTGTTTCCGAGACGGAGGTCATTGGCTGACTTGTTTCCGAGACGGAGGTCATTGGCTGACTTGTTTCCGCGACGGAGGTCATTGGCTGACTTGTTTCCGAGACGGAGGTCATTGACTGACTTGTTTCCGTGACGGAGGTCATTGGCTGACTTGTTTCCGAGACGGAGATCATTGACTGACTTGTTTCCGCGACGGAGGTCATTTGCTGACTTGTTTCCGAGACGGAGGTCATTGGCTGACTTGTTTCCGCGACGGAGGTCATTTGCTGACTTGTTTCCGAGACGGAGGTCATTGGCTGACTTGTTTCCGCGACGGAGGTCATTTGCTGACTTGTTTTCGCGACGGAGGTCATTTGCCAACTTGTTTCCACGACGGAGGTCATTGGCTGACTCTAGCTTGTCTGTGAACCGTAGAGTCTTGGAACTGGGGACTTTGCCGTGGCTCCGATTGGTGATGTCACGTTCTTGTCCTGCTGGAATGAGGAGGAACGTCGCTGTTGGTCTCCAGGCTGTAGATGTGGTCGTCGAGATCTGACTTCCCTTTGACGCAGCCTGGTGGGGAAATGTAGTCCCCTTTCTTTCTTTTTTTTTTGTTTATGCCCATGGATTGTATACAGGGGTCACTATGGACTTACCTGCAGGGCAAAAGTTTCATTCTTTCATTTTTTTTTATTTTTTTCTGCGATGCTCTATCATTTCAGCTTTTTACATCGTGAGAGTCAAGATTGCCCAATCATTTCGGCTATTTTTCGCGGTGTCCAATCATTTCGGCTATTTATTTTATTTTTACTCGCTGCTTTTTATTGCGAGTTGCCCAATCATTTCGGCTATTTCGTATGCATACGTTTCTACTTGCTGCTTTTTATTGCAAGTTGCCCCATCATTTCGGCTATTTCGTATACATGTGCGGCCTACCGGCTTTTCGCCGTAAACCTGAAATTAGACACCGGTTTCGGCATCAGCACCGCTACAACTGGGATATTGCCAGGAGCGAATCATCATTTGCTTCTGTTGATGTCGAACAAAGGTGGCTTACCGAACAGGGTTAGGGTCCTGTCGACTAGGGCTTTTAACTTCATGAGCCATAAGGGTCTCACAAAGGTATTTTTCCCTACAAGTCGTGAGGATCTTGTAGCTGTATTTTCTCCTTAGGAATCGTGAGGATTCCTAAGTGTATGTTCCTCTGTAAGTCTTAAGGATCCTACACGATGGTTTTCTCCTTATAAGTCGAGAGGACTTACAAGGGTTGTTCACCGTATGGACATATTCCTAGTCACGGGTGGGACTTAGTTAGGGAAATGTTTATTTGCGCCTGTGGATTGTATACAAGGGTCAGTATTGAGCCACTTGTAGGGCAATATCGAAGGTTGTGGGGGTTGCTTAAGCACATGTTTAGGTCTCTATAACTTAAGACTTTCAAATCTTATGAGCCGTGAGGGTCCCATAAGAGAGTTCTCCTTACGAGTCGTGAGGATCCCGCAAGTGTATTTTTTCCTTAGGAATCGTGAGGATCCCTAAGTGTGTTGCTCCCTTGTGAGTCGTAAGGATCTCACGCGGGTGGTTTCTCCTTACAAGGTCGAGAGGACCCTGTAAGTGTCCTTTAACGAGGTTGCGCCCTTTCGGGTTTTCACAAACACTCGCCGGTAGTCCTGCTGTTTTTACTCACGGAGCCCTTTCGGGTTTTCATCCGTGCCCTTTTTGCTTATGGACATACCTTTTCTTTATTCTTTTTTATTTATTCTTTTTTTTTACGAGGTCGCGCACTTTCGGGTTTTCACAAACACTCGTCGGTAGCCCTGCTGTTTTTACTCACGGAGCCCTTTCGGGTTTTCATCCGTGCCCTTTTTGCTTATGGACATACCGTTTTTTTAATATTTTTTTTCCTTATATATTTTTTTCTTTTCCTTTTCCTTTTATTCATCTCGTCAGCCTGAAAATGCTGCGGTAATAGTTTAAAGACGTTTCGGTCCTTCGTTAGTTTAAGGACGTTTCGGACCGTCATTAGTTTAAGGACGTTTCGGTCCGTTCAGGAAAAGGCTGGCTACTGCTTATAAAGTTTGAGCTTAGGAAGATAGCGAGCGGACATAGTCGTCGTCATCTATCATTGACCTAGGAGATAACTCGCTAAGCGTAGTATTTCTTTAGGAATCGACCATTTATTGGCCTGTAAGGCCTTTCACCGTGCATATTCATGAGTAGATAGGCTCCACCCTGGTAGACCTTGTCTATGATGTACGGGCCTTCATAGTTTGGCTCGAATTTTCCCCGCTTGGCGCGATTGGGGATCATAGGCCTTTTGACCACTAGCACGAGTTCGCCTTGGCGGAATGTCCTCGGCCGGGTCAATCTTTCGTATGAGCGCGTCATCTTTGCTTTGTAAGCCTCCAGATTTTGTTGCGCTATGAGCCGGGTTTCATCAAGGGCATCAAGCTCCTCAAGCCGAAGGTGAGCATTTTCTTCGTCCGTCAGCTCGTAGTGGATTGCCACTCGTAGAGAGGGTAACTCTATCTCGAGAGGGAGTACTGCTTCTGTACCGAATACCAACGCATATGGCGTTGCGTTTGTGGCCATCTTGAACGTAGTTCGATATGCCCAAAGAGCTTCTTGCAGCCTCTCATGCCAGTCCTTCTTATTTCGGGACACCATCTTCTTCATGATCTTTGTCATGGTCTTGTTGAAGGCCTCAGCTAGACCGTTAGCTCGCGGATTATAAACCGAGGAATATCTCCAGTCTATATTGTGTTGTTGCGCGAAGCGACCGATCTTGTGGCTTCTGTAAGTTGGCCCGTTATCGGAGATGATCCGTCGCGGAGTTCCAAACCGATATATGACGTGCGTCTTGAAGAAATGGAGGATATTCTCCGTCTTCACTTCCCTCAGCGGTACTGCCTCCGCCCATTTGGAGAAGTAGTCAGTCATCGCCAGGATGAAACGATGTCTTCTAAACGATACTGGTTGGATGAGGCCGACTATGTCAGTCCCCCGCATTTCGAATGGCCAGCTAGCCACCGTTGGATGGAGTGGATTTGGATGCTGGTGGATGAAGTCCCCATGAATTTGACATGAGTGCCACTGCTTCGCATACTCAAGGCAGTCTTGAATCATTGTGGGCCAGTAGTAGCCCATCCGTTTGATCTTCAACTTCATCTTTGGGGCTGCTTGGTGAGAACCGCAGATTCTGTCATGAACTTCCTGAACGACTCTTTTCGCTTCGTCCGGTCCCAGACATCTCAACCACAGAGAATCAAATGACCTCTTGTACAGCGTATCATTGACGAAGGCGAAAGACAGAGTTCGTTTCATAAGCTGATGTCTTGAGGACGCATTTTCGGGCGTTCGACGGTATTTGAAGCAGTCTATAAAGACTTCTCTCCAATCCTCGGCCTTTTCCCGGTCTTTTATTTGTAGGGTCATTTGCTCAATCGCTTCCTTCTTTTCGGATGATTCCGGAGATATTTCTGTTGGGGCAAGCATCCGACGGCTTTGTACCATGATTCTGACGTCATCGAGGTTCTCGTCAGCCAGTTCCTTAGCGAGCTTGGCTAATGCGTCCGCTTTGCTGTTTTCCGCGCGCGGTATGCTTTCCAAAGTATAGGAGGGAATTTAGGTCAACAGCTGTTGCACCTTTTCGCCATACTTCACCAACTCTGGCTTTGCACGTCTGGTAGTCGCCGTTTACTTGACTAACGACCAGTTGAGAATCTCCGTATATGAGGAGGTTTTCAATTTCCATGTCGATGGCGATCTCGAGGCCGGCTATCAAAGCTTCGTATTCGGCTTCATTGTTTGTCCTCGGCTCTGTTAGGGAGAAAGCAAAGCGCATTATCCCTCCTTATGGAGTTACAAAGATGAGTCCCACCCCCGATTTGATTATAGGGGTACTTTGTTTGTGCTTCTTCACGGAAGATGCTCCATCGAAATAAAGCTCCCATCGGGTATCACCACCGTCGATCGCATCAAACGCATGTTCGTCTGGAAGATCGCAATTCAGAGGAGAATCGGCGGGTATTGGATGCTCAGCGAGGAAGTCGGCGATGGCCTGGCCTTTCACTGCCTTGAGAGGTTGATACGTTATCGAGAACTCCATCAAGAGCAGGGCCCATTTAGCGAGTTGCCCCGTCAATATGGCCTTTGACATTAAATATTTAAGTGGGTCCACCTTCGAAATGAGACGGACTTCATGCACCAACGCATAGTGCCTGAGCTTTGTTATCGCGAAGATCAACGCCAGGCAGTGTTTTTCAATGGGGGAGTAGTTGCTTTCTGCCCCCAGTAGAACTCGACTTAAGTAGTAGAGTGCTCTTTCCTTCCCTTGGTCGTTCTCTTGCGCCCATAATGCGCCTAAGGAACCTTCAAGGGCGGTTGTATAAAGAATGAGGGGCTTTCCCTTGACAGGAGCAGCCAACACTGGCGGGTTCTGCAGGTATTGCTTGATCTCGTCTAGCGCGCTTTGGCATTTTTGGTCCCAGACGAACGGGGTTCCTTTCTTCATCAAGTGGCTGTAAGGACGGCACTTGCCTGAAAGGTTGGCTATAAATCGCCGTATATACGCGAGCTTCCCTTGGAGAGACCGCAGCTGTCTCAGAGTCCTTGGCGGAGGCATTTCCATGATCGCCTTGATCTTTGACGGATCTATCTCAATACCTCGATGTCGGACGATGAATCCCAGGAATTTTCCCGAGGAAACTCCGAATGCACACTTGAGAGGGTTCATCTTCAAGTTGTATAGTCGAAGTCGTTGAAATACGGTCTTCAGATACTTGAGATGCTCCTCGTATGATTTGCTTTTGACCACGAGGTCGTCGATATAACATTCGACAATTTCATGTATAAGGTCATCGAAGATCTTCGTCATAGCCCTTTGATAGGTGGCACCGGCGTTCTTTAAACCGAAGGGCATCACCTTATAGCAGAATATACCCAAAGGAGTCCTGAAGACGGTGTGCTTCTGGTCTTTGGGATGCATCTTTATCTGGTTATACCCCGATAAGCCGTCCATGAAGGAGAAGACCTCATGAGTGGACGTATTGTCTATTATTAGTTCGGTGACTGGCACTGGGAAATCGTCCTTCGGGCAGGCTTTATTGAGATCTTGGAAGTCCACGCATATGCGCACCGTCCCATTTTTCTTCATCACCGGGACGATGTTGGCGATCTATTCAGGATATTGAACCTCCTGGATAAAACCCGAGTCGATTAACTTCTTGACCTCGGCGTTGATACTCATCTCAAGCTCGAGCCGCATTCTTCTTGGTGCTTGTTTGACTGGCTTAACATCCGGGGATATTGTCAATTTGTGCACAGCAATTTCTGGATCTAGTCCCGGCATTTCGTAATAGTTCCATGCGAAGCAATCTCTATGCTGTACAAGCAAGTCTTTTAACCCAGCCACCCTTTCTTCAGATAGCAGCTCGCTGACGAATGTCGGTCGCGGGTCATTCGCCGTCCCCAACTCAATTTTCTTGAGGTTATCCGCAGTGGTATGGATTCCATGTTCCAGCTCTTTTGGCGCCGGTGGAAATTCTGAGATCACCTCATCGTTGCTGTTTTCGAAGCACCCGGGAAGGTCATCCATGTTCTCGGTCTCTTCTTTTGATATTGTTATCATGTGACAAGTACGAATTCATTTCCAAGCCCAATGTGGAACCGGTTCTTCTTTCTTGGCTTTGGGTTCGTGCTTCTGTGGTGGCGCTACCCTCCAGCTGGCAGACAGAGCGAACTTGTTAAGCTGATACTGATCTTCGACCCAATTCTTGAAGGTGAAGCAGTCTTCGAGAGGGTGCCCTATCACCCGGTGATAAGAGCAATAGTCTGGGTGTGAGACTTCGCCTGCTTGCTCGGGGTGTTTAGACTCCGGCAGTATAAGCATCTGATGTTTTAGAGCGAGGTCAAGTATTTTCTTTGTCTTGTCCCGAGGAAAAGAGTACGCCCGACCCATTTTTCTTATGAGGGATAGAACGGAACCGTTCGATTCCCGCTTGCGTGGCTTCTTAGTCCCGATTTGTTGCTGTTGAGCGTTTTTTCCGCCTTTCGACTTATTTCTGCCTCTGCGTCGAGCCTTTTTTATAACTGGTTGACAGGGAGCGGCATTTTCATCTTTCACAGCTTGCTGGAGGAGGCGTTGCGTTTTAGCTTTCTTGTAGATGGCCATTTCGCGGTTATGCTCGTCTCGGACCTTTTGACCAGCTTCTCTTATAAGCTTGTCCATTTGCTCTTCGAACGATGGACTGGGCACTTTGGCATCAAGAACTTTTATTGGTTCAGGATCAGCGTCCTCCCATTGAGCCTCCGCTTCTTCATCGAAGTCATGCACGACGTAGCAACCATGGAGTAGCCCTCGTTTCTTGGACCGAATGTATCCAAGCCCGATTGTTTCCATTCTCCTATTAGGCAGCTTGTGTTGAGTCCCGGGAACGTTCCAGACCCTGTCATAGAATTTGGCTTTTCGAGCGGTCTGTTTAAAGGATATCCCTTGGCGTTTTAGCAGCCTCTTCAAGCCTTCTGTATAATATCTGGGGAGACGGATGGGCTGAAGCCTGTCAAGTGTAGGATCCGTACCGTGCCAGATTTCTTTCTCCACTTTGGTTTCCTCAGAGCGGTAGAATAGAATTGCCTTTTCACCTCTTCGCGTGGGAGGGACATAGAACGTCCGCAGCTCCTCTACACTGTAGATATCAAGTGCATCCAGTTCTTTATGGTGTTTAAGTGGAACCATGGCGACTCGTAGACTTTGCTCTTCGTCAGCGGATGTTTGTATTGAAGGCCGAGCAGAGAATACAGTATGGACCTCATCCTCCGAGTCACTACCGAAGATCAACGTAGGAGCGGATGGTCCTGGCTTGTTGTGTTGGGGTGGACCCGAATGAATCATCTCCTCTTCCTCCTCGGTATCACTGCCGAAGACAAGGATAGTGGCGTTAGCTTTGTTCTCCAGCTTGTGACACCTCTCCGTATCCTCGAAATCCGGTAAGAAGTTTTGGCATCTTCATATTTGCGGACCTCGTTCACAGAGAACGGGTTCAGTTCTCCCGTTACGGTATACTCGAGACCATCCTTAAAATACTTCATACAGTGATGTTGCGTAGAAGGGATGATGCTGTACTCGTGTAACCGTGGTCGGCCGAGCAGAGCATTGTAGCATGTCTTAGCGTCTATGACGTGGAACTTAATATCTGTGACGAGTAGCCCAAAACGTAGCATCAGTATCACAGATCCAAGAGTTCTTGATGATTAGGAGTCGAACCCGTAGACGGTGATCTTGTCCCGAGCAAGGTGCTGGACGCTCATGCAGATTTCCTTTAACACCCGCACATTGAGGAGATTAACGGAGGATCCGTTATCGACCAGGATTTTTCCTATCTTTATATCATGGCAGTATCCTGAGACATAGAGGGGGCGATTGTGTTCGCACGTCCCAAGGGGAAGGTCTTCGTCGCCAAAAGTGACATCGGCCGTGTGTACTTCCTCCAATTCATCCTTCATCTTTTCTTCAGCCAGGAAAGCTTGGAATTGCTCCGGCTCCTGTAGTGCCTTGATTAACGAATCTCTTGCCTCTTTTGATAGTAAAAGGGCATCAAGAATGCTGAGCTGCGAGGGTAGCTTTCTCAGATGCGCCAAGACGTTGTAATCCACCTTATTTTTCTTTGGTGGGTCCTTAGCAGTTAGCTCTTCCATGACTTGGTCATCTAGGGCGATCTCCTCAGGGACCTTCTCTTTTCCCTTATCTTTTTTATTTGAGGGTCCGAGATTCTTTTCGGCTAGCGTACGATTACGCAGCCGGATATTTTCACAGACCTTCTGCTCTTCTTCTTTTCCCGAGGTGGACTCTTTAAAGAGAGGGCTAAGAGCCAGCTCCTCGTCGGAATCGCTCCCGAATGTAAGCACTTGCGATCCCCCGGCGTTAACCATGCGACAATTGCCGGTAGTTCTGTTAAGCCCTTCGGTCGTATTTTTCCGCTCCCGATGAGTTTTGCGCTTCTCCCGCTTGAAATGTTGTCGGTGAGCGACATATCCTTGCCACCATCTATCGAAATCTTTGCACTCTTCGGTGGGGTGCGAAATCTTCTGATGATACAAGCAGTAGGAGGGGTGCATTTTCACTTCACCAGTAATGCTTCCTTCAGAGGATGGCAGCTTCATGCCCATTGATATGGCTTTAGCAAACCTTTTCCTTGTCTTTAATTTGCTTCTATCCGCGGTGGATGTATTTTGCTCCAGCGGGAGTGTCTTGGCTTTTTCATCAAGTCGCTGGCGCTTGGCCCTTTCAAATATAGCCGTCTTGCGTTCCCGATCAGCTATACTTTTCAACAGAGCTTCGTTGAGGAATGCGTCAATTACTTCTTCTGATGGCCGCAGAATCTTTAGTTCAGGATCTGCCCCCAGCTTTTCAGTGCAAGGAGTCTCCTCATCGTCCATAAACGAATGGGAAATCACATGGCAACTCGCTACGTATTCTTCAGATTCATCCGACGAACTTCCTCCCGCATCTTCCTCTCGAAAGACGTAGTTAAGAAACTCTTGGAGTGTAATGGGAGTTCGTGCTTTCTGGTTGTATTCCTCCAGCGCGTCAATTTTTTTTTGTAAGTCCGTGCGCTTGTCACCAGGCTTCACAGGCTTCTTGGATTTCTTCTTCTTCTTCAAAAATTTTGACGACTGGTTGTGAGTGCTTAGGCCACCATTATCGGTCTTTGGAGTTGGACGCGGCTTCAACATCCCCTCAATGACCTGCGGCTCCAACGGGTTCTTCCACCTAATCGCTGGGCATGTTTGAAGATCGTTCAGCATTCTCTTTGTCTTGGCTGACAGCACAACCTCCTATGGGGCTTCTTCGACGAGAGAGCACGTTGCCCCTGGCATATTCATCCTTTAGAGGTGTGAGGTTGCGGAGGATTCACCTTCCATCTGTCGGACAATGCGAACTTGCCCAGTTGGTACTGGTCTTCAAGCCAATTTTTGAAGACGTGGCAATCTTCAATCGGATGATCCAGTACCCGGTGATAGGGACAGTAGTTGGGCTCATTGACATCATTTGGTTGCGACGGACGTTTTGGATCCGGCAGGTTTATGAGTCGGTTGCGCAACGCCAGCTCGAATAATCTTCTCATTTTATCTTGGGGAAACGAGTAAGGACGTCCTAGTCTCACGTACATGCGGACGCATATTATTTTGACGAACAACCGGCTTCGAGTTGCTCGGTTGTTGTTGAGCATTAGCGACAACGGTCGCTTTTCGCTTCCCCTTGTCATTTCGGGAGTCTGGCTTTGGAAGAGGAGGTCTATGACCCATCTGATCCATTTGCGCTAGCTTGTCGATCAGGGCCTGGAAGGTAGTCGGCTTGAAGAACATCATAAATTGCGAGATGGTTGCTTGCGAATCAAGGGTTCCCACAAACATACTCACTGCAGGAGCTTCTTCAATGCGTTGCTCGCATTTCTACCATAAATTCCGCCACCGTATAGCATATTGGACCCATGTCTCGCCTGGCTTCACCCTGGCGTTAATCAATGCCGTCATCGAAGTGCGTTCGCTGGCGCTTGCGAAACGCTGAGTAAACAGCTGTTCCATCTCTGCGAAGGTCTTGATAGAGTCGTTTGGGAGCTCAGAGTACCACTCGAACGCTGTATCTGACAAGCTGCCGACGAACTGGCGAAGCAACAACTTATCATCACTGTCGGTGTTGCCGCAGAGCGTCCTGAACTGAGCAACATGCTGGTGAGGATTGCCCGTCCCCTTATAGACATGGAACTTGGGAATTGTGTAGCCCGGCGGGTACTTGATTTGATCGTACCAACTCGGATATGGTTGTCCTGTTTTTACAACCTGACCGGCTGTCTCAATCGCATGATGAACCCGTATTTGTTGGGCTATATACTCGTCTAAGTCAGCTTTGGAGATTGTCTCCTCCTTGGCTGTTGACAGAGCTGGTGGAGGATTCGACGTTTCTCCCCTATCGTCTTCAAGGACGATCGGGGGATTTTCAGCAGGAGGATCTTGTTGGATCATCATTCCCACCATGTCTTGGAACAGGAGGGCCATACGCTTTATGTTGGCTGCTTGTTCAGCAGCCTCTTTATCCTTCTTCTCCAATATCCGACGAAGGAATTCGGCATCAGTTTCTTGCTCCTGGCGTTCATCCGAGGACGTTTCAGGGCTTTCTTTTGGCCCAGTGAGTGCGGCCATCGCGTTCATCATCTCCTGGAGCTTTTGCTGTTGCTCCTGAGCTTTGGTCACTGACCGTGTAAGCGGTCGATGACCTGTAGATGCACGGCTGTCCTCTTTACCTAACGCCATGTAGACGGTATGAACTACAATGCCCCCAGACTTAGGGCGTTTGGGTTTACCACCGTTGATATTCCCCGCAGGTGCGGGGACTTTCTCTGGCCTCCTTCTCTTATGGGCCGTTGAAGTTGAGGGGGCCGTTGCTTTGGGCACCCAAATGGTCATCGCCTTTTGTTCCTTGACAGGGGGATTTTCTTCCTGCCGACCTTTCGACTTCTTGTGTTGGCGAGAGAACTTAGGATCAATCACAGATTCTCGGACTCGTCACCATGTCTTGTAGATCCTGGAGGACAACGATTGAGGAGACTGCTCCGGCTTTTCTGCTTCCACGGCGGTCTCTACCGGTGGATGAGATCTTTTGAGCACCGCAGTCGACGAATTCCTGCGTATCCTGTTCAGCAGCTCAAAGCTGTTCCCAGTTGGAACAGCAGCATTAACTTCCACCGTCGGAGCTGGCGGAGTTATCCCAGAGGGGGAGTTGCCCCCAGTCTTCCTTATCCGGCGCCAGTGGCGTCGTCGGGCGTGACGAGCTGTCGGTATTGGTTCAACGACAAAGACAGCTTCTTCTTGCCCCCTGTTCAGGCGAGGGACTGTTGCCGGCGTCAGCCTCTTGAAAACTGACGTCCGTCTAGGAGCTGTGTCCAAGCGGTCAAAAGCAGATTTCTGAGCGGGAGTGGGAATAGTCAGCCTTGCAAATACTCACTCTTTGACAGTAGAAGCCGCCTTGGCGACTTCGGGAGCATCCGTCTTCTTTAGGATGACCGCTTCAGGTGTTATGGGCTTCTTGATAGGCCCTTTGGTGCTCAAGCTCAGCCTGGTGAAGACTGAGGAGTTGGACGACCCGTTGAGAGGGGCCGTGGGAGTAGCAAGTCGATCGAAGAACGACATCTTTGAAGCTTCCGGTACGGGTATTTGCAGGGTGAAGCTTGCAGGAGAGATCATGATCCCGAAAAACTGGCCGGTGGTAGCTTGAGTCACTTTCTCTACAGGCATAGAAAGGATAGAGGCCGCTTGAGGCCCATATGCTACACCTCCAGGTGAGGTAGAGCGTCGGCTACATTGGCACTTCGAGCAGTTCGAGCAATTTGAGGCCATTGATGCTTGATTTCTGTGCCAGGCAACAGACCAAATCTTAGTAACTTGAAATCCAAAGGCAACCGTTAACAAACCACAATTCATTCGCGAAGACGACACACGAAGTGTGGAGTGGAAAGAGGAAAAGGTCCCACCGGGCGTTCCAGAATCTGTTCCCCTCCGAAAGACGGCCAAGACAGGAGGACGTCTTTACCTGAGATTCAGGGCAGATGCTATATGGTTTTATCCGTCTACCTCTCCGAAGATGCCAAGTTGATTTATGGCACCGTGTATCGGAGGTTTAGACGGATGCAGCCGATATAGCAGACTTCGTCAGATTCCCCCTCGCTTGAGGGGTTTTTGATTGTAGGGACGCTCTTCCCTGCAGGCGCAAGCCCCTGCAGTTAATTACGCTACCGCACCGCGGTAGCCACTTTCTCCTTCTCCAGATGTTCACTTCGTGTCGTGTGTATTTGTTTTGTTTGTGGATGTCCGTGGATTGTATACGGAGACTAAGTTATGCCGTCGCCCGTAGGACGTAGATTAGTCCAAATCCGTATTTACTTAGATTTGGGTTTGGTGTTTTAATTTAAGAATAAGTTAGCCATATTTAGGCTAAGATCAACTTAGACGTTCGTTAAGGATACGTTAGTCTGATTTGAGACTAAGATCAACTTAACAGGATCGTTTGGATCCGACAAGAGAGCATTTAGGGGCTCTATTGTTCCAGTTTAGGGACGTAGTGGTCCATTGTATGCATGTCCATCGGGACCCGTCACCTCTCTGACATCGTTGAAGGATTACAACGATAGGTGTTAGAGGAGTTCTGAGATGTACCCTTGAACCAAAGTTGATTGGGGGCCTTATAGTCCAATTTGGGACTAAAGTCTGTTTGAATGTTTAAGAATACGTTAGCCATATTTGAGGCTAAGATCAACTTAAACGGGATCGTTTAGATGCGACAAAAGAGTATTTGGGCGCTCTATTGTTCCAATTTAGGGACATAGTGGTCCATAGGTAGTTTAAGGACATTGCGGTCCATTGCCAGTTTAGGGATGTGGGGGTCCATATTCCAGTTTAGGGACATGGTAGTCCATAGGTAGTTTAAGGACGCTTAAGTCCGTGGGTTTAAGGACCCCACAGTCCGTGTCTTAGTTTAAGGACGCATAAGTTCGCGGGTTTAAGGACCCCACAGTCCGTGTTTTGGTTTAAGGACGCATAAGTCCATGAGTTTAAGGACCCCACAGTCCGTGTTGATGTGTGGTTGTCGGGACCCGTCACCTCTCTGACGTCGTTGAAGGATTACAACGATAGGGGTCAGAGGAGTTCGGTGATGTACCTTTGAACCGGATGTTAATTGATTTAGGAGAGCAGTCTTGCTCAGTCAATTTAGTTTGAGGACTTACGGCCATGGTTGGGCTAAGTCCAGTTGAGAATATCCAACGTTATTTCTTATTTTTGGCCTATTAGACCTGTGCTAGGGCTTTGCCCATGTTTAATAATTCATATCATTAATCTTGGTCTCTGTTGGACCTTTATTTGGGCTCTGCCCCTTTTAAATGATGCACAGCATCTGTTCTGGTCTGACAGACCCTTGTTTGGGCTTTGCTCCTTTGAAAAAGAATGATGCATTGCATCTGTTTTTATTTGGGCTCTGCCCCTTTTTTTTGAAAATAATGCATAGCATTTACTAGGCCTGTTAGGCCTTTTTTAATTGGGCTCAGCCCTTCTTTTTAATGATGCAGTGCATCAATTATCTGACAGTGGCCTGTCAGGCGCTTTGGGTCAATAAATGAGTGCAAGCGCTTATGGAGGTGACACGTGTCACACTCTGGTGAGCGCAAGCGCAGTTAGCGTAGTGCGCTGTGTCAGTGCGCTGCGCTGTTGTGCTGCTGACACGTGGCGCGCTCTGGTGAGTTGCGCCAATTTCAGAGAGCAATGCTCTATTTTAAAAGCGCATGGTGCAAATGATTCTGGAGCTGACACGTGGCGCTCTCTGGTGGCTTGCGCCAACCTAAGAGCGCAACAATGCCAATTTTGCAAGTGCAGGGCACTGTTTAATTTCTTGATCCAATTTAGATCAGAGAAACCAAGTTTTTCTTGTTGTGTTTCTTTTCTTGTTTTCAGAGAACCAGTGGTTCATAAAAAGTGCAAGGCACTATTATTATTTGTTTTTATTGAAGATCATTGATCTTGTTCTTAGATCAATGATCTATTAGAAGAAATTCTTCTATTTTATGAAGGTTTTTACCTTTTTCTTGAACTTTCTTCAGAGTTCTCTCTGTTTTGAAATTCTTGATCTCTCCCAATGTTGATGATCTTTTGAATTGGGGTCTAGGGGTATTTATATAGTGCCCATAGATTTGTTAAGTTCGTTAAAGAGATCATTCTCTGAGTGATTTGGGGAATTTTCCCCACCGTTGGATCTTTGATCCAAGGGCTTCTGTTTTACAGAAGGCAATTTTCTTGTTTTAACAAGAATAGAAAGATCTTACTAGAAATTTAATTCTGTTTGGCGCAAACGCACCAGCGCGTGACACGTGTCGCACAGTGCACGGCGCAGCTGCGCTGACACGTGTCGCGCAGCGCACGGCGCAGCGCATCTGCGCTTGCGCTGATGCGCTGACACGTGTCGCGCAGCGCACGGCGCAGCGCAACTGTGTTTATGTTAGTGTTTATGCCCTAGAAGGCCATTACTGTATCATACTAGTTTGTATATTACTTAATGGAAGCTTGGGATATTCACATGTATATAACAGTCTTGCTAAACATGGTAGTATGCTACTTGGTTTTTCTATCTTAATATGTGAGTGTACGTATTGATAGAGCTCTTAGGATCTTGCTTGTCTACCAGCGTTGTGATGGCAGTCACACTAGTGGGGGCTGGGTAGTCTACAAGCACATCCTTATTCAGGTCCCTGGTCGTTGGATTATCGAGACAGAGCATCGATACTCCGGAGTAGACTAGTGTGTACGCTTCTCATCCCAGTTGGGGAGATGGTCTGTCCCACAGCCGTCAGTACGTCGTACTGGAGATAGTATGCAGGTGCTCGTTAGGTTACGGGTACACCGGACAGGACTCACAGGGAACTGTTGGTTGGTTTGATACCAGTCGTCAGTGAGCAGTTCCCAGGTGACATGAGTACAGCATAGTCCGCAGACTTGACACTGCTGCTTCGCCTCGAGTATGTCCTACTGTTCTTAGATTGCTACCCTACCACGGCTCAAATGAGTCGTGCAAACAGGTAGCAGTTGGGTGCAGTCCCGAGCACTTGGAGGCAGTAGCGGTTAGACAGGATTCGTCCCTCCCGGTATTGGGAGTAGATATCGTGCTGTGTCGGAGAGCCATTACGCAAAGTCCCTGGCCAGGGCAAGCCAGATTTGCTGGTAGGTTCCAGTAGTTTCTCAGGGTGTAATGGGCTTCCCTCCGACACGACTTATACCGCTATTAGGGGTCTGACGCTTGCCGCCCCCCTAGGCCCGATATGCGATAGTCTTGGACGAACGGACCGGACTGTATGGAGATTGTCACATCAGACTCAGTAGGAGTTCGGATGGGTTTCCTCATCGGCCTTCTTATCGACAACTACCTGGGGACCGTTACGTACAGCTAGTGCCGCTTGCGGTCTGTGGTTAAACCCACTGCCAGCGTAGTAGTCGAGTCTCTAGAGTCCCACACAGAGAGTTTCCTACTCCAGGCGAAACGATATAGAGGTCGCATGGTTTTGCGACAAAGGGTTCGGACGCATACGTGCGTTTACGCGCGTACGACTTTCGGACAGTTTTTACCAGTCGTCTTTGGTTTAAGCCAGTTACTGGTATCCGGTTATTGGATTTTTACAGTCTAAAGTTTTTCCGTATTTTTGCGGATTGGAGGGGCGTTCTCGTAATTGTACGAGAAGCTTCTAGAAGATGGTGACTAAGGAGGGTTATGTGTCATATACATTGAATGAGTTATATGAGTCATGAGGGTGATTCATTCATCTCATTAATGCACATTTATTGCTTAATGACTCATGCTAATGAATCACCACTTGATATTTTATGAAGCATGATTATTCATCACTCTTTATTCTTTTCTTCTTATTAGAAAATGCTTCATATATATTATGATACTCATAACTTTATTCAATTATCATTCTCACATTCTCTCTCCTCAAGCTCTCCCTCTTCATAAGACTAATCCTCCCCTCTCATGAGTTGAGTACAAGGGTTAGTAAGACTAATTAATCCATAACCATCTCTATATTACACCTAGCTTCTTTGATTAGCAATCCAAGAAGGTTAGTTGCCTCAAGTTTAGAGGTTTAGCTTGGAGTTTTGCTCTCGGGTGGATCGTCTACTACCTAGAGAAGGCCGAGGAGGACGAGGAGATCGTAAAGACGAAGGACTTGGTTCGATAGGTATAATCCCTAAGCATAGTAGTTTAGAACAACTATATGTTTGGTTAGTTATCGTTTAGCTTCGATTCAACCGGTTAGTCGATGTTTGTTCACTAAACAAGTTCGTTTTCGAAAATTCCGCCTCCCTACAAGTATTGGGGTGTAGTACATCGACTTACAGTGGTATCAGAGCCTCGCTAAACAATAAATAACTTTATTGCAAATTTGTACGAATTTCGAACGGAAAAACGAAGCCGGAAAACCCTAAAAAGATCAAGTTTCTGTCGAAATTTAAATGAAGTCCAAAAATTTTTCAGGGAAGTTCAGAGAGCTTGAAAAGACACCAGAAGAACACCCAAGAAATTTGAGCTCCTGAATCGGCAACGCGGCCGCGGAACCGCGGCGGATCGCACCGATCCGCCGCGCTTCCGCCGCCGAGTTGCCGAGTCAGGAACTCAAATTTCCTGTGCTGCTTCTCTGTGTAATTTGGGATTTTCTGGGATATTTAATATTTGCTCAGGTTTCAGTTTTACAGAGCAGTTTTTGGAGCAATATTAAAGATGTTTAATCGATCGAAATTGTACAGTATTTGCATGTTGGATTATATCTGTGATTGATAAATGTGTTCGTAAACCTCCCCTAACTGCTAGTATGTCGGTTGGCAGGGGGTTGCACATTTCTGTAATGGTTATATCTGTTTGTGCATATGAACTGTATTGGACAGTTGTGGTGTATAGCCGGGGTTTAGCAATGGGTTATTGTTTAATTCATTTGTTGTAAATGTAATTTGTTGTAATATTATTTTTGCGGGGCACATCCAGGTTGCGGTTGTAGCCACCGTTGTATTATTTCATTTTACTGTTTTTGCTCCTAGGACTGACCCAAGGTGGGGTACGCAAACTGCCGGGCGGGTAGTTTGCCGTACCCGTAGGGGTCGAGGGTGGGGTAACGGCTATTCATCACAACTGTGTAATTTGTCTTTTCTTGCAGGCTCAAAAGAAATACAGATTGCTTGCAAATCCAATATTGTTTATCTGTGTTCTGGAATGTATATCATTGCGTCAGACGAATGTAAAATATCTATATATATGATAGCTATTTAGACGTCACTTATGTTTTACACCCGCGCTAGCCCAGCCCCCGCTCTGTCGTTAGTTAAGTAACCTAACGGGTGATGACGGGACCCCGTGGCGAATGCGGATGACATAAGAGGACGTTGTATTTTCGTTGTTTTCTGCAATGATAGGTTAATGGTGGGACGCATTATCTATAATGCAAAGAAAAACAAACCAAAGTTTAATCGTTGGAACAGTTTAAAAGAAACCACTCGGTTAATTTTAAAAACAGATATTTTTAAATGCGGAGCTTTAACCACTCCTTTTAAAAGCTATCAGGTTCCTTCGGTTATATCAAGTTCACTACGTTCACGGTTTCGCCAAAACCATTCGTAGCCCTCCGTCATTTCATTTGGGTATTCAGTAGTATTCAAGCTATGCATTTTGGCCAAAGTCAAGGCATAGTGTTTGGTAGCTGCTGGGTTTTCATTTGTTGCATAAGATAGATGAGTTAGTTTGGGACAGTCGTATTATCATTTGACCAAAGTCAGGGGTATATACGGATGGGTTCAAATTGACAAGATAATGACGGGTAGAACTTGACATGTGACTTATGACATTTTGACCAAAGCCAAGGTCATAAGAGCATGGGGCAAAAACATATATCGGGAATTTCTAAAGAAACTGAAATTTGCAAAGAGATGCATACCATTTGGAGTTTGATGAATGTTGGTAGGATTCCTTCAACATTATCATACGATGATATTTGGATCCCGATCCTACTGTGAGTATATGCTACTTATCAGGATATTCGTCACTTAACGATCAATGCTATAAACCAAGTAGGTGTCCAGAAAAGTGTCAGCGGGGTTACGCCCCCAGAGAAAAGAGGTTATTTAATTAAGGAACTTCGTGAAAGCGTTGGAAAACCTCCCTCGAAGTATCGACACTGGCCTGGCTGAACGGTTAAGCAAGTATTGTACGGTGAGAATAGTCTTGGCTAATTCTTCTTTTATAGTTTGAGGAAGGATTCGAGAAACAGTGGGAGCCATCCAGTTTAGATAAACTAAAAACCACTCTAAACTTGCAAGAGCATCATGCTAAAGAGTTTTCTTCTCTCTCTCCTAATTGCAGGGACCCTGAAAATGACTGGACTTAAGTTACTTTTAGAGAAAAATATACTGACAGGGCCAAACTATAAAGATTGGCTGCGGAATATCAAAATGGCTTTGACCTATGACAAACTGGGGTACGTCCTCACCGCTACGGCACCTGCTGTCCCTGGTCCCAAATCCAACAATGTGGATAAGGAAATCCGCAAAACCTGGGATTTAGATTGCGCGAGAGCCAAGTGCATCGTGCTTGCCTCAATGAACAATGAACATCATAGGAGGCACGAGGATATGTCCCTAGATGGCATATTTCTCCATACAAAGGAACTTTATGGAGAGCAATCTCGTATAGCAAGATACGAGACCTCTAAGAACTTGTTTCGAGCGAGGTTGGCTGTCGGGTCATCGGTAGGTGAACATGTCCTACAGATGATCGGCTATATTGAAGAGCTCGCAGACCTTGGGACGACTTTGGATAATGAGCTGTATACAGACCTTATTCTCCAGTCCCTTCTTCCCACCTACGCCCAGTTTATCCTCAACTTCAACCTTCAAGGAAAAGAAGTTGAACTTGCGGAACTCCTGAACATGTTAAGGAGTGCAGAGGGCACCTTGCAGAAGGCAAGGGAAACACCCGCTATGTTTGTTGGCGGTGCATCTTCTTCCGGGTCCAAGGCTAGGGCCAAAGGAAGGAAGAAGAAGGCCGCACCCAAACCTAGAGGAGGTGTTAGTAAGGTGGGAAAGAAGGGAAAGAAAAAGTTTGCGGTACCGGTAGTGGGCCAGGATGAGTGCTTCTATTGTCACAGGAAAGGGCACTGGAAGAAGGATTGCAAGGCGTGGAACGCCAAGAACCAGGAACCGAAGCAAGCTGTGGCTTCGACTTCAGGTGTGTTTGTAATTGAGAATTGTCTGTCGATCAACTCTACTTCCTGGGTATTGGATACCGGATCAGGATCTCATATTTGCAATTCATTGCAGGCACTGAGAAACCGTAGAGTGCTGAAGGAAGGTGATATGATCCTCAGGGTTGCTAACGGAGCTAGCGTGGGAGCTGCGTCCGTCGGGGATTATCACCTAGGATTGACGAGTGGACATATTTTGGTTTTACATAACTGTTATTTTGTACCAAGCTTAACGTGTAATATCATATCAGTTTCCTTGTTATCAAATAAAGGTTATGATTTCACGTTTGTAAGTGATGTTGTTAACATCCACCTTAATCATGGTTTGATTGGGTCCGGTACTCTAAATAACGGCATATATGTGTTAAACCAACTCCAAATTTTCAATGTCCAGAACACACTAAAAAGAAAGTCTCCAGATTTAAATAAAGCTTTCTTATGGCATTGTAGACTGGGTCACATCAATGAGAGAAGGTTGACTAAGTTGCATAGAGAAGGATATTTGGACTCGTTCGAATATCAAACTTATGACACTTGTCAATCTTGTCTCAAAGGAAAGATGACAAAGACTCCATTTACTGGACAAGGAGTAAGAGCGAGCGAGCTCTTAGGACTCATACACAGCGATGTATGCGGTCCAATGTCTACACATGCGAGAGGTGGTTTTTCCTATTTCATTACTTTCACGGATGATTACTCAAGATACGGATTCATTTATCTGATGAAACATAAATCCGAGGCTTTTGAGAAATTCCAAGAGTATAAGAATGAAGTAGAAAACCAAACCGGCAAAAGTATTAAGACACTAAGATCTGATCGAGGTGGAGAATACTTAAGTGCCGAGTTCCTAGGTTACCTAAAAGAGAAAGGAATTCTCTCTCAGCTTACTCCTCCATACACTCCACAGCATAACGGTGTATCGGAGAGACGGAATTGAACCCTATTGGATATGGTACGATCCATGATGAGTAATACTGAGTTACCGCGATCTTTCTGGGGTTATGCGCTAGAATCAGCGGCATATCTTTTGAACAGGGCTCCTACCAAGACTGTGCCTACCACTCCATATCAGATGTGGACTGGGAAGAAACCCCATCTTCAACATATAAAGATTTGGGGATGTCCAGCTTTTGTTAAAAAGCAGCATGTGGACAAGCTCGAGGCACGATCAGTAAAATGTATGTTTGTGGGATATCCAAAGAACTCCAAGGGATATTATTTCTATTACGCAGAGGAACAAAAGGTTTTTGTTTCTCGTAATGCCCATTTTCTGGAAAATCAGTTTTTAGAAAAGAAAATAAGTGGGAGCGAAATAGAACTGGAAGAAATTCCAGAACCATAAACTGCTACTGAAAGTTTGGTAGAACCAGGAGTTCAAGAAGAACAGAACATTCCCGCACCCCTCCGCAGGAGTAGTAGGCCGTCTCATCCGCCTGAGAGATACTACGGTTTTCTCATAGATGGGGATAGAGAGGATTGCATCATAGATGATGATGAACCTACTGACTTCCAGCAGGCCATCCAGAGCGGCGACTCGGTACGATGGCTAGATGCAATGCGGACCGAAATGGAGTCCATGTACACCAACAAAGTATGGACTTTGGACTTTGCTCCAGATGGGGTAAAACCCATAGGATGCAAATGGATCTTCAAGAAAAAGATTGGTGTAGATGGACAAGTGGAAAGCTATAAGGCTAGACTTGTTGCAAAGGGTTTTCGTCAAAGACCTGGTTTGGACTATGACGAAACTTTTTCTCCAGTGGCTATGCTCAAATCCATTCGGGTCCTTCTTGCTATTGCTGCCTTCCATGATTATGAAATCTGGCAGATGGACGTAAAGACGGCTTTTCTGAATGGAAATTTAGAAGAGTGCGTCTATATGGATCAGCCAGAGGGTTTCAATCAGAGTGGGAGCAGCGGGAAAGTATGCAAGCTGCTTAAGTCCATTTATGGACTAAAGCAGGCATCGCGGAGTTGGAACATCTGTTTTGATGAGACAGTCAAAGAATATGACTTTATCAAAAATCCAGATGAACCGTGCATATATAGTAAAGTTGTGGCCAAAAGTGTCGTATTCCTCGTCTTGTACGTGGATGGCATTCTATTGATAGGAAATGACATTTCTATGCTACAATCTGTCAAAGGATTCTTGTCACACAGGTTCTCCATGAAAGACCTGGGTGATGCCTCGTACATTCTGGGGATCCGGATCTATCGTGATAGATCCAAAAGGATGTTGGGACTTTCGCAGTCCAGGTATATCGACACTGTACTGAAAAGATTCAGTATGGAATATTCTAAGCGCGGTAACCTACCGGCTTGTCACGGAATCACCCTCTCCAAAGAGATGTCTCCCAAGACTGATTTGGAAAGGGAACGCATGTCTATTATACCCTACGCTTCTACGGTAGGCTCTATAATGTATGCGATGTTGTGTACCAGACCAGATGTTGCTTACGCACTGAGCGTGGTAAGTCGGTATCAGTCAGACCCAGGGGAGAAACACTGGATAGCAGTAAAGAACATTCTCAAGTACCTGAGGAGGACTAAGGAAATGTTCTTGGTTTACGGCGGAAAAGACCTCAGGTTGGAGGCCTTTGCTGATTCCGGCTTCCAGAGTGATAAGGACGATTCCAAGTCCATGTCGGGTTATGTCTTTACCCTCAATGGAGGGGCGGTGTGCTGGAAGAGCTCCAAGAAGGACACCGTTGCTGACTCGACGATGGAAGCGGAGTATATAGCTGCTTGCGATGCCGCAAAAGAAGCAGTCTGGATGAAGAAGTTCCTAACAGAACTTCAGGTGGTTCCTACCATAGTTGATCCAATACCTCTGTATTGCGACAACAACGGAGCTATAGCTTTAGCGAAGGAACCAAGGTCCCATCAGAAGTCCAGACACATCTTGAGGCGGTATCACCTGATCAGGGAGATCATTGATCGTCAGGAGATCGAGGTTCGGAGAGTTGCTTCTGAAGAGAACATTGCTGATCCATTCACGAAGGCCCTACCTCAGATTCAGTTCGAGAGGCTACTCGAGATCATCGGTCTACGATATGCCAGTACATGGCCCTAGTGCAAGTGGGAGATTGTTAGTGTTTATGCCCTAGAAGGCCATTACTGTATCATACTAGTTTGTATATTACTTAATGGAAGCTTGGGATATTCACATGTATATAACAGTCTTGCTAAACATGGTAGTATGCTACTTGGTTTTTCTATCTTAATATGTGAGTGTACGTATTGATAGAGCTCTTAGGATCTTGCTTGTCTACCAGCGTTGTGATGGCAGTCACACTAGTGGAGGCTGGGTAGTCTACAAGCACATCCTTATTCAGGTCCCTGGTCATTGGATTATCGAGACAGAGCATCGATACTCCGGAGTAGACTAGTGTGTACGCTTCTCATCCCAGTTGGGGAGATGGTCTGTCCCACAGCCGTCAGTACGTCGTACTGGAGATAGTATGCAGGTGCTCGTTAGGTTACGGGTACACCGGACAGGACTCACAGGGAACTGTTGGTTGGTTTGATACCAGTCGTCAGTGAGCAGTTCCCAGGTGACATGAGTACAGCATAGTCCGCAGACTTGACACTGCTGCTTCGCCTCGAGTGTGTCCCACTGTTCTTAGATTGCTACCCTACCACGGCTCAAATGAGTCGTGCAAACAGGTAGCAGTTGGGTGCAGTCCCGAGCACTTGGAGGCAGTAGCGGTTAGACAGGATTCGTCCCTCCCGGTATTGGGAGTAGATATCGTGCTGTGTCAGAGAGCCATTACGCAAAGTCCCTGGCCAGGGCAAGCGAGATTTGCTGGTAGGTTCCAGTAGTTTCTCAGGGTGTAATGGGCTTCCCTCCGACACGACTTATACCGCTATTAGGGGACTGACGCTTGCCGCCCCCCTAGGCCCGATATGCGATAGTCTTGGACGAACGGACCGGACTGTATGGAGATTGTCACATCAGACTCAGTAGGAGTTCGGATGGGTTTCCTCATCGGCCTTCTTATCGACAACTACCTGGGGACCGTTACGTACAGCTAGTGCCGCTTGCGGTCTGTGGTTAAACCCACTGCCAGCGTAGTAGTCGAGTCTCTAGAGTCCCATACAGAGAGTTTCCTACTCCAGGCGAAACGATATAGAGGTCGCATGGTTTTGCGACAAAGGGTTCGGACGCATACGTGCGTTTACGCGCGTACGACTTTCGGACAGTTTTTACCAGTCGGCTTTAGTTTAAGCCAGTTACTGGTATCCGGTTATTGGATTTTTACAGTCTAAAGTTTTTCCGTATTTTTGCGGATTGGAGTGGCGTTCTCGTAATTGTACGAGAAGCTTCTAGAAGATGGTGACTAAGGAGGGTTATGTGTCATATACATTGAATGAGTTATATGAGTCATGAGGGTGATTCATTCATCTCATTAATGCACATTTATTGCTTAATGACTCATGCTAATGAATCACCACTTGATATTTTATGAAGCATGATTATTCATCACTCTTTATTCTTTTCTTCTTATTAGAAAATGCTTCATATATATTATGATACTCATAACTTTATTCAATTATCATTCTCACATTCTCTCTCCTCAAGCTCTCCCTCTTCATAAGACTAATCCTCCCCTCTCATGAGTTGAGTACAAGGGTTAGTAAGACTAATTAATCCATAACCATCTCTATATTACACCTAGCTTCTTTGATTAGCAATCCAAGAAGGTTAGTTGCCTCAAGTTTAGAGGTTTAGCTTGGAGTTTTGCTCTCGGGTGGATCGTCTACTACCTAGAGAAGGCCGAGGAGGACGAGGAGATCGTAAAGACGAAGGACTTGGTTCGATAGGTATAATCCCTAAGCATAGTAGTTTAGAACAACTATATGTTTGGTTAGTTATCGTTTAGCTTCGATTCAACCGGTTAGTCGATGTTTGTTCACTAAACAAGTTCGTTTTCGAAAATTCCGCCTCCCCACAAGTATTGGGGTGTAGTACATCGACTTACAGTTTACGCCGACACGTGTCGTGCAGCACGGCGCAGCGCAACTGTGCTTGCGCAACTGCGCTGACACGTGTCGCGCAGCGCAGCGTTTGCGCAACTGAAGCGTTGCTTCCTTTAATTTTGTTTTTAATACAGCCTTACTCTGATTGGGCGCGCTGCCTTGGGCGCTGTGCTGACGTATCATCTTTTGACACGTGGCGCGTTGCGCGCAGCGCAAGGAATTTGAAGCGTTGCTTCAAATTTTGAATTTTTGAAATTCAAACAGAGTTTTCTCTGATTGGGGGAAACACTTACGACTTATAAGAGAACACACACTTAGGAATCCTCACGATTCCTAAGGAGAAAACGCACCTACGAGATCCTCACGACTCGTAGGGAGAAACACCTTTATGAGACCCTTACAGCTCTTGAAGTCAAAAGCCTTAGTCGACGGGATCCTAACCCTGTTTGCTAAGCCACCTTTGTTCGACATCGACAGAGGCAAATGATGATTCGCTCCTGGTAATATCCCAGTTGTAGCGAAGTTGATGCCTAAATCGGTATCAAATTCCAAGTCCTTTCATGGAAAATGATGATTCGATCCTGGCAATATTCCAGTCGCAGCGATACTGATGCTGAGATTGGCGCCAGATTCCAAGTTCCACACTCGCGATAAAAAATCAGCGAGCCAAAAATGCATATGAAATAGCCGAAATGATGGGGCAACTTGCAACGAAATCAGCAAGTAAAAATGTATGCATACAAAAATAGCCAAAATGATTGGACAACTCGCAATAAAAAGCAGCGAGTAAAAAGAAAAATAGCCGAAATGATTGGGCACCGCGAAAAATAGCCGAAATGATTGGGCAATCGCGATTTTCGCGATATAAAAAGCAGAAATGATAGAGCATCGCAGAAAGAATAAAAAAAATGATGAAAGAATGAAACTTTTTGCCCTACAGGTGAGATCACATCGATCCCTGTATACAATCCAGGGGCACAAACAAAGAGGGAACCATACCTTCCCGACAGGCTCCATCAGAAAGCGAAACCAAATCTCGACGTTTCACAGACAACCTAGAGACCATCTCAGCATTCGTCTCGTTACACCAGACGCAATGTCAACAACGGCGTTCCTTCGCAGTCCAGCAGGATGCAGATGCAATGTCAACAAAAGATCTCACGGTCGAAACATAGCGGAGTGACGACAAAATCCCAGCTCCACCTCAGCATTCGTCTCGATACAGCAGACGAGATATCAACGACGGCGTTCCTCCCAGCAGGATGCAGATGCAACATCAACAAAAGACTTTACGGTCGAAACAAAGTGGAGCGACGGCAAAATCCCAGCTCCACCTCAGCATTCGTCTCGATACAGCAGACGAGATGTCAACGACGGCGTTCCTCCCCAATCCAGCAGGATGCAGACGCAATATCAACAAAAGACCTCACGGTCGAAACAAAGCGGAGCGACGGCAAAATCTCAGCTCCACCTCAGCATTCGTCTAGATACAGCAGACGAGATATCAACGATGGCATTCCTCCGCAGTCCAGCAGGATGCAGATGCAACGTCAACAAAAGACTTCACGGTCGAAACAAAGCGGAGCGACGGCAAAATCCCAGCTCCACCTCAGCATTCGTCTTGATGCAGCAGACGAGATGTCACCACAGCGTTCTTCCTCCAACAGGATTCGGACGCGCCGAAACAATGAAGCAAAAGCCAAATTCCAAGCTTCATGGTCTTGACGGCAACTCATATAAAACCTAAAAGACTATTGGAGATCATCCCACATCAGCGCGGAGTGGTCACCACCTCGACGTTCGTCTCGATACGGCAGACGAGATGTCACCCCAGCGTTCTTTCTCCAGCAGGATTCAGACGCGACAATCAAACAACGGAGCCACGGCAAAATCCCTAGTTCCAAGCCTCGACGGTTCACCAACAACCTAGAGACAACCTTGACATTCGTCTCGATACAGCAGACGCAATGCCAGCAAACGAAGCAAAGGCCAAATTCCTAGCTTCAGGGTCTTGACGGCAACTCATATAAAGCCTGAAAGACCATCGGAGATCATCTTACAACAGCATGGAGCGATCACCACCTCGACACTCGTCTCGATACAGCAGACGAGATGTCACCACAGCGTTCTTCCTCCAACTGGATTCAGACGCGACAATCAAATAACGGAACCACGGCAAAATCCTAGTTCCAAACCTCGACGGTTCACCAACAACCTAGAGACAACCGCGACATTCGTCTCGATACAGCAGACGTAATGCCAGCAAACGAAGCAAAGGCCAAATTCCTAGCTTCAGGGTCTTGACGGCAACTCATATAAAGCCTGAAAGACCATCGGAGATCATCCCACACCAGCACGGAGCGATCACCACCTCGACGTTCGTCTCGATACAGCAGACGAGATGTCACCACAGTGTTCTTTCTACAGCAGGATTCAGACGCGACAATCAAACAACGGAACCATGGCAAAATCCCTAGTTCCAAATCTCGACGGTTCACCAACAACCTAGAGACAACCGCGACATTCGTCTCGATACAGCAGACACAATGCCAGCAAACGAAGCAAAGGCCAAATTCTTAGCTTCAGGGTTTTGACGGCAACTCATATAAAGCCTGAAAGACCATCGGAGATCATCCCATACCAGCACGGAGCGATCACCACCTCGATGTTCGTCTCGATACAGCAGACGAGATGTCACCACAGCGTTCTTTCTCCAGCAGGATTCAGACGTGACAATCAAACAACGGAACCATGGCAAAATCCCTAGTTCCAAACCTCGACGGTTCACCAACAACCTAGAGACAACCGCGACATTCGTCTCGATACAGCAGATGCAATGCCAGCAAACGAAGCAAAGGCCAAATTCCCAGCTTCAGGGTCTTGACGGCAACTCATATAAAACCCGAAAGACTATCGGAGATCATCCCACACCAGCGTGGAGTGGTTATGACTCATCGAGGCTCCCAAACTGAGCCTAACCTCAAGTGAAAAGCGGCATGGCAAAATTCCTAACGCTTGCTCTTCCGACGGTCAAACTGCCTAGAAAGATTGCTTGAAGACGTCTTGTCCAGCCCCCGAAAGGACCAGAGACACGACAGTCGCAAGGCTGCTCGAACAGCAAGATTTCCTATCGAGGAATACATCAGCCAACGCGACGGTACAACGGAAAAATCCTAGTACCACAGACCCTAACGAACCTTTGTCGTAAAGAGCAGAGGTTAACTGTGACGTTAGGACATCCTTGCGGGAACTTCTTGATTCGTCTCGACTCATACGGAAAAGCCTTAGGCAATGGGGGTTAAAAAACCTGTTTCCTAAGCACTGGGGCCCTATAAGTCGGTCCAAAATGGACTCTTGCATACTATTCACGGGTCACACTCTCCGAAGTCGAACATCGACAAAGAGGGAAACAACCACTTACAAGTCCTCTCGACTTGTAAGCGAGAAAAATTCTCTTGTGAGATCCTTACGACTCTCAAGAGAAAATACACACTTAGGAGTCCTCACGACTCCTAGGGAGAAAATACACCTACGGGATCCTCTCGACTCGTAGGGAGAAAAGTCTTTATGAGACCCTCACGGCTCATAAATTTGAAAATTCTTAGGTGGAAGATCCTAACCCTGTCTCCTAAGCCATCACTGCCCTACATAGAGGTCAAGATGGACTATCTATAGGCCACATTCCCCGAAGTCAAATATCGACAAGGAGGGAAACAATCACTTATGAGTCCTCTCGACTTGTAAGGGAGAAAATTCTCTTATGAGATCCTTACGACTCTCAAGAGAAAACGCACTTAGGAGTCCTCACGACCCCTAAGGAGAAAATACACCTGGGGGATCCTCTCGACCTGTAGGGAGGAAAAAAAACCTTCTTGAGATCCTTACGGCTCATGAAGAAGAAAAAGTCTTAGGTTACAAGAACTTAAACTTGTCTCTTAAGCCATCAATTCTATTGCCATGCGTAACTCTGCACTACTTCACGCACATACATACTTACGTGGGCAAAGTAGTGGGGGGCATTTTTTCCCGCCAAAAATTTCTGTGCAAAGAGACTAAGATATCAAATGGCAGCGATACGCTTAAGAAAATGCGAACCAGTACTTTCCGGGCTGTATTTTGACAAACTCCCGAATGAGAAACAGCTAAATTCTGATGGTATCGAAAGTGTCTCGAAAAATCCTTCGATTTGATATATTATGAGCCTCATAATTCATCTGGGATCAAAAGTTATGAGGCATCACGTGCCCACACGTGACCGGGCATCACGTGCCCACACGTGACTATTTACAGGCAAAGCCTGTAGGCACTGAATAAAATAAATAATTAAATGGGGTCTCGTGCCATCACGTGATAGGCCTTTGAAAACCCACTGAAGAAAATTAAAAGTGAAATAAAACAATCATGAATACCCCAATGGGCGATCACGTGTCCACACGTGACCAAAGGTCACGTGCAGACACGTGATGGGTTCCCAAGCTCTCTGAATTAATAGAATTAAATTCTAATTAAATAATTAATCAGTGGGGTCATATGCCAACACGTGATGGGCTCTTAAACCCTCTGAAATGATAAGAATTAAATTCTAAACAATAGGGTCACGTGCCAACACGTGATAGGCCTCTAAACTCATTAAATAGAGTTAAAAAGTATAATAAAACAACAGGAAAAATCCCAATGGGGCATCACGTGCCCACACGTGACCAAGGGTCACGTGCTGACATGTGATAATTCCTGAGTTCTTTGAAACAACGGAATTAAATTCTGGTTAAATGCTTTATCGAGTGGGTCACGTGTCAACACGTGATGGGATCCTAAAATCTCTGAAATAATAGAATTAAATTCTAATTAAGGGAAATAAAAAACCCTAACCGGAAAAATATTTCTTTAAATCTTTCCAAACAAAAAGGATGATGTTCTGTAAAATGGAACACCGTTGGATTAAAAATCCAATGGTGATTAAAAATCACCAATTTATGGAAAGATTTTATACAAGGAAAGATTTCCCTAAAATTCACCAAGAATAACAGATAAAATATCTTTTGGATTAAAAATCCAATGGTGAATAAAATTCACTAAGTGATCTAAAAGATCATGTTGGTTACGAAAACAACCAAAATCTTTCAATGAAAGATTCATTAAACAGATTGATTCTTTTTCTTCTCCTATAAATAGGAGCCAAGAAGAGAAGAGAGGGAGAATTTTTGGAGATCTTGAAATTTTTTGAAAGCAAATAGCAGGGAGAAAAGAAGGGAGAATTTAATTCTCAAGAAAAGAAACCCTAGGTGAGAAAGGGAAAAATGATCAAAAGCTTCATAAAACAAAAAAGAGAATTTAATTCTCAATCTAAGAGTTTAACTCTTCTGCAAAAGAACTTAGTTCTTCCTCTGGTTGAAGATCTGCAGAAGCAAATCTCCCCACAGGTTGAGAATTTAATTCTCATCGGGGAGATTCTGCCATGCAGATCCAAAACTTAGAGAGAGAATTGAGTTTAGAGAATTTAATTCTCCCAATTTCATAGGAATTTGATTCCTCCAAGATAAAACTAGGGTTTAACCCTATATGAGAATTTAATTCTCCCAATTTCACAGGAATTCAATTCCTCCAAGATAAAATTAGGGGTCAACCCTGCTTGAGAATTCAATTCTCCCAATTCATAGGAATTTTATTCCTCCAAGACAGAATCAGGGTTTAACCCTACATAAGAATTTAATTCTTCTACATGCATAGAAATTTTAATTCCTCTAAAAACATAATTAGGGTTTAACCCTACAGAGAATTTAATTCTTAAAATAAAGAGACTTGAAAGATCTCCATGCACGTAAAGAACTAAGGTCATGTGTCCCCACGTGACCCCTGAAAAGATCTTCCAAAATAAGAAGGAATTAGCCCTGAGGCAATGCCTCACGTGCTCCTACGTGACTTCCAAAATAAAGAAAATAAAAGCAAAGGCAATGTTGGCTTTGGGTGCCCTCACGTGTCCTCACGTGACCCCTAATAAACATTCTAATAAATCAGGGCATGAGTACCCATCACGTGCCCACACGTGATGGCTATGAAAACTAAAAGTGTTTAACACTTATTTGCAGTTCTGACAACAAAGTAAAGGAGATTTGGCCCCACCTCTGGGTGCCCTCACGTGCCCCCTTGTGATCCCTTCCTTTCTAGTGTTTAACACTATTCTGAGTATTTCGTCTCCAGTGTTTAACACTGTTGTCCTCTAGTGTTTAACACTATTTTAAAGCCAGTCTTAGCCAAATTGGCTAAGTTTCCAAAGGCAAAAACCTCCTATTTGACTAAATCTCAAAGTTGAGTAAAACTCAGACCACAATGTTTAATGCTCAGTCAAAGAAAAAAATTTATCAGAGCCCTCAAACTCTGGTTTAGCATTGCTAAATAATGTGGGCTTAAACCCAGACAAATGTTTAATGGTCCAACAAAGAGCCAATATTTCTAATCTAATTGGACTTAACCTAAACTGGCCATAAGTCCTCAATTCAGATTTAACTGAGCCAATGTGCTCATAATCTAATAAATTGATCTTAGTTCCAAATTGGACTACAGATCCCCAAATCCACTTTGGTTCGAGGGTACATCTCTTCACTCCTTTGATATTTGTCGTTGTAATCCTTCAACGTCTTCAGAGAGGTGATGGGTCCCGATAACCACACATTTCATGGACCGTGGGGTCCTTAAGCCCATGGACTATGATATCCTTAACCTTGACTGTGAGGTCTTTAAACTCACGGACTATGATGTTCTTAACATTGACTGTGAGGTCTTTAAACTCACGGACTATGATGTCCTTAACCTTGACTGTGAGGTCTTTAAACTCATGGACCGAGATGTCCTTAAACTAATAATGGACCGAGATGTCCTTAAACTAACAATGGATCGTAATGTCCTTAAACTAATCGACCGCAATGTCCCTAAACTAAACAATAGAGCCCAATTGCTCTCTTGTTGGATCTAAACGATCCCGTTAAGTTGATCTTAGTCTAAAATGAGACTAACGTATCCTTAACAAACGTTTAAGTTGATCTTAGTCTCAAATGAGGCTAATGTATCCTTAAACCCAAACCCCCCAAACCCAAATCTAAAAAAGATACGGATTTAAACTAGTCCACGCCCTACGGACGACAACATAAATTAGTCTCCGTATACAATCCACGGGCAACCAAACACAAAACAAACACACACGACACGAAGTGACCATATAGAGAAGGAGAAAGTTGTTACCGCGATGCGGTAGCGTAATTAACTGCAGGGGCTTTCGCCTGCAGGGAAGAGCGTCCCCACAATCAAAAACCCCTCAAACGAGGGGGAATCTGACAAAGTATGCTACATCGGCCGCATTCGTTTAAACCTTCGATACATGGTGCCATAAATCAACTTGGCATCTTCGGAGAGGTGGACGGATAGCACCAATTAGCATCTGCCCCGAAATTCAAGCAAGACGTTTATCGCGTCTTATCACGTCTTTCGGCGGGGAACAATCCCAAGCTTCTATTAAGTAATATACAAACCAGTATGATATAATAATGGCCTCTAAGGCATATATCACTAACAATAAATCATGCCGGAGGAGAGACCAATACACCATGAGAAACTACTGGAGTACTTTACCAGTATTTCTCAACTGCCCTGAACAGGGACTTTATGTAATGGCTTTCCGAACACTGCGCGATATCAACCCCAATATCGGGAGAGATGAATCCTATCTGATCGCTACTGTCTCCAAGTGCTTCGGGACTACATCCAACCACTACCTGTTTGCACGACTCCTTTGAGTATGGTAGGGTAGTAATCTAAGTGCAGTGGGAACACACTTGAGACGAAGTAGCGATGGCAAGTCAACGGACTAATCTGTACTCATGCCACCTAGGAATTTCTACCTGACGATAGGTATAATACCGACCGGCAGTTCCCGACGAGTCCTGTCCAGTATAACTCATAACCTAATGAGCACCTGCATACTAACTCCAGTATGGCGTACTAATGGCTGCGGGACAGACCATATCCCCTGCTGGGATGAGAAGCGTATACACTAGTCTACTACGGAGTATCGATACCCCGTCTCGATAATCCAACGACTAGAGACCCGTATAAGGATGTGCTTATAGACTACCCAGCCCCCACGAGTGTGACTGCCATCATAACGCTGGTAGTCAAGCAAAGATTCTAAGGGCTCTACCAATATGTATAAGCGATATGCTAAAAGAAACACATGCACATATTGAGGTAGAATCAAACCAGGTAGCATACTACCATATCGAGCGAGACCGTTATTATAACTGTGAACTATCCCAAGCATCCAATATGTAATATACAATCCAGAATGATACAATAATGGCCTCTAGGGCATATATCACTAACAATCTCCCACTTGCATTGAGGCCATGCATTGGCATATCGCAGACCTATCATCTTGATTAGCCGCTTGAACTGAGTCTGAGGAATAGCCTTTGTGAATGGATCTGTAGTGTTTTTTCTCTGTCTCTACTCTCCGCACCTCTATCTCCCGTCGATCAATGATCTCCCTGATTAGGTGGAACCACCTCAGGATGTGTCTAGACTTGTGATGGGACCTTGGTTCCTTCGCCAAAGCTATAGCGCCGTTGTTGTCACAATACGGTGGTATTAGATCAACAATGGATGGAACCACCTAAAGCTCTGTCATGAACTTCCTGTTCCAAACTGCTTCCTTCGCGGTATCACAGGCGGCAATATACTCCGCTTCCATAGTCGAGTTAGCAATGGTTTCCTGTTTGGAGCTCTTCCAAAAAACTGCCCCTCCATTGAGGGTAAATTTATAACCCGACATAGACTAATAGTCATCCTTATCACTCTGGAAGCTGGAGTCGGCGAAGGCCTCGATCTGGAGGTCTTCCATGCCGTACACCAAGAACATCTCCTTTGTCCTTCTCAGGTACTTGAAAATGTTCTTTACTGCTATCCAGTGCTTCTCCCCTAGGTTTGACTGATACCGGCTTACAATACTCAGGACGTATACTACATCTGGTCTGGTACATAATATCGCATACACTATAGAGCCTACCGCAGATGCGTAGGGTATAGTAGACATGTGAGCCCTTTCCAAATCAGTCTTGGGAGACATCTCTTTGGAGAGGGTGATTCCGTGATAAGCCGGTAGATTACCGTGCTTAGAATCTTCTATACTGAATCGTTTCGGTATGGTGTCGATATACCTAGACTGTGAGAGTTCCAACATCCGTTGAGATCTGTCACGATAGATCTGGATCCTCAGAATGTAGGAGGCATCACCCGGGTCCTTCATGGAGAACCTCTGTGACAAGAATCCCTTGACTGGTTGTAGTATAAGAATGTCATTTCTTATCAAGAGAATGTCATCCACGTACAGGACGAGGAATACCACACTTCTCACTACAATTTTACTATATATGCATGGTTCATCTGGATTTTTGATAAAGTCGAATTCCTTGACCGTCTCATCAAAACAGATGTTCCAACTCTGCGATGCTTGCTTTAGCCCATAAATGGACTTAAGTAACTTGCACACTTTCCCGCTGCTCCTACTCTGAATGAAACCCTCCGGCTGATTCATATAGACGCACTCTTCCAAACCCTAAGTAACTTGTATCGTAATTTTGCATTATTATATTCCCCATTCTTATTCATTTTACAAATAAACAGGTGCTTTTGACCCATGTCTGCTACATAGTTGCAGGTTACAGATTCTCGGGACAAAAACAGTGAAAAAGACAAAAGAGGATACAAAAGTGAGACCACGACCGATAAATGGTGGAATCTTGATCGTGCCCACATCTTGAGGAACATTGAAGATCAATTAATAAGTTCACAAAGAACAAAGGCAGCGCAAGGTTCCAGACTTCGTCACGAAGCAACGGTAAAAGTCCACTACAAGTATTCACTGTGGAGATCTGGAAGAAATCTAGAAGCCAATCTGAGAAAACAACTGAAGAAAAGCCAAGTACAAAGCAGCAGACAGATTCCCTGAGAAATTGAGCCCACAAGCCCACTACATGGCCGCGGAACCACGGCCAAACAGGGGCTTGGGCCGCGGATCCGCGGCCATGGTGTGCCCGTGTCGGTGCAGAATTCTTGTGTCGGTGCGTCGGTGCATTAGTTAGGTTTCTTAGGGGGTAAAATTGTAAAAGCATATGCGCGTCTATTGTAAACCTAGGGTTTCTATGAATCTATAAATAGAGACCCTAAAACCTGTTTTAGGTCATGCCTCTTTTTATTCATCTATTCAGATCTGAAAATTCCTGTGTAAATGTTTGGAGAGAGCCATCAATAAAGTAAGTGATTTTATTTAATTTCCTAGTTAATTTTTATTCTGCCTTAGTATAGATTTTTCATTCTTTGCCCTAATTAGATGGTTAGAGATGTTTTTCAATTCCCTAATGAGCGAGTAGTCTCCTCGCTTGTTAGGGTTAGATTTGGGAAAGGCTTGAGAGATAAAATCTCTCACCTCTTTCTTGCCCCATCACATATAATTAATAGGACTCCATGCATACATACACACACCGTTCCCTACGGCACCTTATCCCAAGAGGTAACGGTGATACCGTAGTATAAACGACCGGTTGTGTATGTTTTCCATAGAGGTTAGGGCAAGAATTAAGAAAGGAAGGACTAGAACCTAGAGGAAGAAACATCGTTTCTTCCCGATGGTACTAATCCCCTTTATTAATTGTTACCATAACACCTAATGAGATCTAAATTAGGGTATTGAAAGCGGTGAGCAAATCTTCAATTTCCAAACTTAACCTAAACCTAACCTTAGCAAGATTCTAGTCCTAGATTAAATCAGTTTAGTTTTTAGCGATAATCCATTCACACCGTTTGGAATTAACTCGTTAGACCAAATTAGGAAATACACAACATCTCTGTGGACCGACCCGTACTCACCGGCTAGCTACCAAGCTACGCCGTTCTTGATTGCGGTTAACAAATATTTTTGATTCATCTTTTAAAAACGCACATGCGAAACCTCTACAAATCAAATGGCGCCGTTACTGGGGATGGCGTGGTATTTTTTTTTTGCAATTTCGGGTTAATATAAAATATAAAAATCATAAAAACTGAAAAATTAAAAAATATAAAAATTTATCATATTTTTATTATTTGAAGGGTATTTTTGTTTGAATTTTGCAGGACCGAAGAACAAATTCAGATCTGGAAAAATCCAGATATCGAAACAGAAAACGATCGATCTGAAAAATAGAGGAAAATAAAAACAGAGCAGAAGAAATCTCGGGAATCAAACCGCTGCCGCCGCCGCGTTTCCACCGTGCCAACCCTGTTCTGACCGCGCATCCATGGCGGCTTGGTGACATCATCATCTCCAAAAATTCCCTGGGATCTAAACCGTCCACGTGACCGCACTTCCGCCGCCAGAACCCCCTCCTTGCCGCGGAACCGCCGCCGCCTGGTGACGTCATCAGGTTGAAAAATCTCTGTTTTTTTTTCTCTCTCCTCCTCTGCAAATCCCAAAATCTCCTCTGTAAATTTGCCTGCAGGATTCTTTGCGCTAAAAAAATCTCTCCCCTTCCAATAATTGATCTTGTGCAGGATTCTTTGCGCCGCGCTAAAAATAAAAAAAAAATTTGTTGCAAGTGATTGTTTACTGCTTTACATATTTTTAATCGGACTTTAAGGGGCTTGAAACCAATCCAGATTGGGTGGGGATTTCATCACCCTTCCCAGGACCCCAGAAATCACATAAGGCATATTACATTGACCATCTTTTAATTAAAAAAATATTAGACTCAGCCCTAAGGACTTCGCGCTCAATAGGACAGAGGACTGGTTGTAGGCATCGACCGTTGATCCTAACCTGACTTTGTGGTGTCTAGGCAAGTGTGTCTAAGGCAAGTGGTTACTTAATTAGGTCCACTACTTACGTGGTGGAGAGCCTCCCACTTACCTGGCACTTACCTGGCCATAATTGGCGGTGAAGAGGCGGTTTGAGGTCCTACTTCTTGCCCTTTGGAACAGTTAGGAGCTGTCTAGCTGACCCAGGTGACCCTAGATCTAGGCCTGATTGTGCATTTGTGGTTGATTGAACGTGTGTCTAAGCCCTTTATCGAAAATCTTTTTCGCAAAACGCTCCATATATAAAAAAGAAAAAAAAATTTACAAAAACTTGCAACTTGTCGCTAAAAATCTGTTCACCCCACTTACACCACTTTCTTTCCATTAACGTTTTCTTACCTCCACATTCTGTTTTTCACCTTTTTGACTACACTACCTCTTTAGTGTATGTCCGGTTGGACTAGGGACACTAGCGCCCGATTAGTCCGTGTCTCGTTGGTACCGACCGATAAAGATTTCGACTCCGAAGTCGAAATTCCTTCCACTTCTTTACCTTCACCTTCACATTCTTCCTCCGAAGGGATGTCGGGATATAATCTTAACAACACCTTACCCACGGGACTAATTCCACCTCCGTTAGGTGCGAATAACCCGCAACACCCGCCTGTTGAAGTGCCCCAACGAATCGCGCTACAGGATCTTTTCTATCATGTCCGCACCGCCTTACCTACTTGTCTTTCACTCCCACTGGCAAATGGGACAATTTTGAGATCAAACCCCACTTTATTAATATGTTGCCAAAATTTCACGGACTGGTATCTGAAGATGCCTATATCCTCATAAACAAATTCCAAAACGTTTGCGCAATGATGAAAACAACCCAATTATCAGACGATGCTATAAGGCTAAGGGTCATTCCTTTCACCTTATGTGACTTAGCCGAGAAGTGGTTATACAGCACAGCGTCACATTCAATTAAAAATTGGGAAGAGTTTGTTAAAGCTTTTCTTAAAAAGTTTTATTCTCATCACAAGACTGCAAGAATTCGAAATGAGATTATACAATTTTCCCAGCTTCCTTCCGAACCATTTTGGAAGTGTTTTGAAAGATTCAAAGACCTACTTGTTCAATGCCCTCACCATGGGATCGAAAATTGGCAACTTTGCCAAACTTTATACGAGGGATTGAACCCAGCAACGTAGCAGATGCTAGAAACCATTTGTCAAGGTCACTTTCTAACCAAATCTAGTAAGGAAGCGTGGCAGTTTCTCGACGATCTTGCTGAACAAACACTTCAGTGGGAAAACACCAAGACCACCTCATCTTCTATTGGTCAGTCTAGGGCAAGCATACATCAATTAGATATGCCGATTGCTATGAAGGCCGAGATGGCCGCACTTACGAAAAAACTAGAAGCAATTGAGACCAAAATCTCATCGCTTTCTCCTGCCCCTGCTTTGCCCCCACGAACTGTTTGCGCTTGTTGTTCGGATCCATCTCATCTTACCGAAGAGTGTCCTTACAATCCACCTGCTCAAGGACAAGATCAAGTCAATGCTGCCTTTCAGCAACGACAAAGAAATGATCCATACTCTTCGACTTATAATCCGAGTTGGAGGAGTCACCAAAATTTTGCTTGGAATCAAAATCAGCAATTCCAAGGAAACAACAACTTTCAAAGGCCTCCTCTTCCACAACAACAAGCACCCCAACAAACTCAATACCAGCAACCTTTCCAACCACAACCTTACCCAAATCAAACGAACAATTTTGTGCCTAACAATTTTTGCCCTCAAAACAATTTTGTTCAACCAAATGATGATAAGGTTATCTCGCTAGAAAGAAATCTAGATGCATTTTTCAAACAATTACACAATCCGCAGTAAGGTTGGAGACTTCCATTCAGTCTTTGGTGCACAACAATACTTCACACGATCAAAGCATCAAATTTATTGAGGCACAAATTGCACAACTAACAGCTGCGTTGAGCGAGAGAGAAAAGGGAAAGCTTCCATCTCAACCATTGCCAAATCCCGGTCACACACACAACGCACAAGTCGCATATGAATATCAAAATCATAATGTAAATGCGGTGACCACATTGAGATCTGGAAGGGTGTTGTAAAATAACGTGGGTATTAGTGATGACACCCCCGCCGGTGGTTCTTCTTCTTCATCTTCTTCTTCTTCTTCTTCTTCTTCTCCATCTTCTTCTTCTTCACCTTCATCTTCTTCGTTAGAGCCTATTCTTCATTCTTCAAAAGGCTCTTCTTCTTCTAATCCGAACGGACCCACTTCTCACTTCACGAACAAACCCACACTGGGATCCGTTCCAACTCCACAGACATTGGACTCAACAGATTTTCAAAATACTCCATTTCCAAACAGGTGGAGTCCCAATAAACCAACTCCATAAATGGAGAAGATTGTGAAGTTATTTAAACAGGTTAGCATAAATATACCTCTCTTGGATGCAATCCAACAAGTCCCTTCGTATGCGAAAATCTTAAAGGGCTTATGCACCTCGAAGAGAAAGTCACAAATACCCAAGAAAGTGCTAGTAGCTAGTGCCGTGAGCAATGCTATTAACCAACGTCAACCCTTACCCCAAAAACGAAAGGACCCTGGTTGTCCTACAATTTCAATAACAATTGAGGATAAGAACATCAATCGAGCACTTTTAGATCTTGGGTCTAGTGTTAACCTGCTTCCCTACTCCGTGTACGAGCAATTAGGGGTTGGAGAGTTGAAACCCACTCGTTGTACTCTCCAAATGGCTGATCGATCAATCACCCATCCTAGGGGTGAGTTAGAGGATGTGTTGATCAAAGTAGGGGACTTCATATTCCCCGTTGATTTTATTGTTATGGACACACAATCTGTTGCTAACCCACGAAACCAAATTCCGGTGATCCTCGGTCGACCATTTTTGGCCACTTCCAATGCCGTAATAAATTGTCGCAATGGCTCTATAACTCTATCCTTCGGGAAGATGTCTAGTGAGTTCAATATTTACAAGATAGGAAGTCTTCCCCATGTGCCTAAAACTAGTACACGAGAAGTTTGCTCTATTCACGAAATCACGCAGGAGGACTGCGAGCTTGAAAAATTTCTGTTTGATGACAACAGTTTTGACGCCACTAGTGTGTCCCTCCTTGAATCTAACACGGTTGGCACAACCGATATTGATTATGAATGTTTCACTTTTTCGGACGATTTTGACGACTTACCGCCCAAATATGAGTCCTTTGAATTTTTGGATGAGTTAGTTGAACCATCCGATTCGGTTGTTTGCAGTGATTTCGAACCCTTGTTGGAATCCTTTGAGTTCGAGGTAGATTCCCCAATTTTACCTTTGATTGTTTCGCCTCCGAAACTCGAACTCAAACCCTTGCCGTCTCACCTTAAATATACTTACCTAGGTGAGAATGAGACCTTTCCCGTTATCATATCGGCCTCTCTAGCCCTCGAGCAAGAGAAAGCCCTTGTAATGGTTTTACAAGATAAGCGGCAAGCTTTCGGCTGGACTATGGCGGACATCGAGGAGATTAGTCCCCTCATAATTGAATATCATATGCATATGATGGATGATGCCAAGTCAATAAAGGATCCACATAAACATCTTGGGGATTATGTGGATAATCAACCTCCTCCTTTAGAAGTTGAACCACCCCCTTTTCTTTTAATAAGCTACGAGAATGCCAATATTCCACTGATTTCTGATCATTTACATTCTCATTTTGATTCATCACCACTTCCTATCTATTCACTTCCACGTACATACAGACACTTTCCATACCACCACTTATATCTTCCCCAATTCTTTTTGGCTCGGTACAACATGTTCTTCCACCGACCGATACTCTACACAGATAAATTTGCAACTGGTTGGTGTTGACGTTTGGTCTTTGCAAAGTTTGGCAATGACGTTTAACATTGTTTCAATGAAGTTTGGGGGGGACCTTTTTGTATATATATTTTTGTTTTTCTTTTAACAATAAAAAAAATATTAAAAAAATTATAATTAAATAAACAGGGGAGTCCCGACATTTTTTACCCTCTTGGTATAGCATGACAGTGAGGACACTGTCAAGTTTAAGTTTGGGGGTGTGCTCGGTAAGCCTTCTTCCTTCGCATTCATGTGTATATTTTTGCATTTGCATACTTATTTTAAAACACATAAAAATTAAAAATTTTGAAAAATTATAAAAATTAAAGTAATCAATTTTGGCCATAATTGACTTGAGTTTGACAAAAAGGTTAACTAGCAAGGAACAACTAGATTTTAGATTTAGTAAATTAAAAACCCTAAAAATAAGCTTTCTTAAAATTTAACGGTAGAAAGTATATGTCTTTGTAGTTTATTTAGAAATAGGCAAATTTCGAGTTTACTTCTTGGGCTAAGTTAAAACAAAGGAAAAGTATTGATATTTTTATTAAAGTATAAGTTTGAAAAATAATTCCTAAGCTTAAGTCTAAATTCTGAAAATATATACCCTACAAATTGCACAAACACGAACCTTGAAACTTGGGATAGTAGAAGAGACCTTGAAATACTCTTGTCTAAAGTTCTTAGTATGAAGGAAAATAGAAAATAAAAAGTGTGAATGAAAAAAAATGAACACTGGTTTTTGTGATTATTTAAGGCTGCATTAATAGAAAAAATATTTAGCGAGGGTGCTTTATCACCTAGTGCCTTAGACCAACTGGTTAGGGAGTCACTGCTAAAGCCTTAGGTGTTACAAGACTAGAAATTACGCTTTAATGTGCAAACACATTTTGTAATTGGTTGTTGGTACCTCAAGAAGTATTAACGGTCGTATGAAAAATGTGTAAGCAATTTCATCTAAAAATTCTCCAATTAAGAAGTGTTTTGGATGACGGACAAGAGTATGATAGCTTGATTTGAATTTCCAAGTGTAGGGGTGATATATACACACACACGTAGGGGTATGTGATTGGGGTTTAGATAAGAGATAGGAATGAAAAATAGGACTTGTATCTTTAATAGAGATGATAAAAATTCCTAAGTTGAGATAGAACCTTAGAAGGAAAATTTGAAAGATGCCAAAAGCTAAGTAAATTCACAAGAATATATATAATCTTAAGTTAAATGATAATGAAGCGTGAAAAACACGGGTTGATAATTTCTGAGTCGAAGATAATAGAGTTATTGTTAGAAAACCTAATTGGAGAATAAAAGTCAATGGGCCTAATTGATAGGATTTTGTGGGTAGTATCCGCTGAAAACCCTCAAGAGACAACACTCCTCCTACTAGGGACACCTAGAGGTTTAAAGGCTTGTTGCACGAGCTCAGTGCAATCGCGTTCCCTGTGAAAGTGAGGTTAGGATTTTGTCGAGAATAAAACTAGGTTTGCTCGAGGACGAGCAAAAGATAAGTTTGGGGGTATTTGTTCATATCGTAATTTTGCATTATTATATTCCCCATTCTTATTCATTTTACAAATAAATATGTGCTTTTGACCCATGTCTGCTACATAGTTGCAGGTTACAGATTCTCGGGACAAAAACAGTGAAAAAGACAAAAGACGATACAAAAGTGAGACCACGACCGATAAATGGTGGAATCTTGATCGTGCCCACATCTTGAGGAACATTGAAGATCAATTAATAAGTTCACAAAGAACAAAGGCAGCGCAAGGTTCCAGACTTCGTCACGAAGCAACGGTAAAAGTCCACTACAATTATTCACTATGGAGATCTGGAAGAAATCTAGAAGCCAATCTGAGAAAACAACTGAAGAAAAGCCAAGTACAAAGCAGCAGACAGATTCCCTGAGAAATTGAGCCCACAAGCCCACTACATGGCCGCGGAACCGCGGCCAAACAGGGGCTTGGGCCGCGGATCCGCGGCCATGGTGTGCCCGTGTCGGTGCAGAATTCTTGTGTCGGTGCGTCGGTGCATTAGTTAGGTTTCTTAGGAGGTAAAATTGTAAAAGCAGATGTGCGTCTATTGTAAACCTAGGGTTTCTATGAATCTATAAATAGAGACCCTAAAACCTATTTTAGGTCATGCATCTTTGTATTCATCTATTCAGATCTGAAAATTCCTGTGTAAATATTTGGAGAGAGCCATCAATAAAGTAAGTGATTTTATTTAATTGCCTAGTTAATTGTTATTCTGCCTCGGTATAGATTTTTCATTCTTTGCCCTAGTTAGATAGTTAGAGATGTTTTTCAATTCCCTAATGAGCGAGTAGTCTCCTCGCTTGTTAGGGTTAGATTTGGGAAAGGCTTGAGAGATGAAATCTCTTACCCTTTTCTTGCCCCATCACATATAATTAATAGGACTCCATGCATACACACACACACCGTTCCCTACGGCACCTTATCCCAAGAGGTAACGGTGATACCGTAGTATAAACGACCGGTTGTGTATGTTTTCCATAGAGGTTAGGGCAAGAATTAAGAAAGGAAGGACTAGAACCTAGAGGAAGAAACATCGTTTCTTCCCGATGGTACTAATCCCCTTTATTAATTGTTACCATAACACCTAATGAGATCTAAATTAGGGTATTGAAAGCGGTGAGGAAATCTTCAATTTCTAAACTTAACCTAAACCTAACCTTAGCAAGATTCTAGTCCTAGATTAAATCAGTTTAGTTTTTAGCGATAATCCATTCACACCGTTTGGAATTAACTCGTTAGTCCAAATTTGGAAATACACAACATCCCTGTGGACCGACCCGTACTCACCGGCTAGCTACCAAGCGACGCCGTTCTTGATTGCGGTTAACAAATATTTTTGATTCATCTTTTAAAAACGCACACGCGAAACCTCTACAAATCAACGGCTCATCAGGATACAATCAGATAAAGATGCATCCCGAGGACCAGAAGCATACCGCTTTCCGGACACCTTTGGGCATATTCTGCTACAAGGTGATGCCTTTCGGTCTAAAGAACACCGGTGCCACCTATCAGAGGGCCATGACGAAAATCTTCGATGACCTCATACATGAAATCATCGAATGCTATATCGACGACCTCGTACTTAAAAGCAAATCATACGAGGAACATTTAGAGTATCTGAAGATCGTGTTTTAGCGTCTTTGGAAATACAACTTGAAGATGAACCCTCTCAAGTGCGCGTTCGGAGTTTCCTCAAGCAAGTTCTTAGGATTCGTCGTCCGACACCGAGGCATCGAGATAGACCCGTCGAAGATTAAGGCGATTATGGAAATGCCTCCGCCAAGAACTCTCAAGCAGCTGCGGTCTCTCCAAGGAAAGCTCGCATATATCCGGCGGTTCATAGCTAACCTCTCTGGCAAGTGCCGCCCCTACAGTCACCTGATGAAGAAGGGAACCTCGTTCGTCTGGGATCGCAAATGCCAAAGCGCACTGTACGAAATCAAGCAATACCTGCAGAATCCTCCGGTGTTGACCACTCCAGTCAAAGGAAAGCCCCTCATTCTGTATACAACCGCCCTTGAGGGTTCTCTATGTGCATTATGGGCACAAGAAAACGACCAAGGGAAGGAGAGAGCCCTTTACCATTTGAGTCGAGTTCTTCTGGGGGCAGAAAACAATTACTCCCCCATCGAAAAACACTGCCTAGCGTTAATCTTCGCGATAACGAAGCTCCGACACTATGCGTTGGCACATAAGGTCCATCTCATATCAAAGGTGGATCCTCTCAAATATTTGATGTCGAAGGCTATATTAACGAGACGACTCGCTAAATGGGCCCTGCTCTTGATGGAGTTCTCGATAACTTATCGACCCCTCAAGGCAGTGAAAGGCCAGGACATCGCCGACTTCCTCGCTGAGCATCCGATACCTGCCGACTCTCCCTTGAACTGCGAATTGCCAGAAGAGAACGCGTTTGACACGATCGACGGGGAGAGAAGAGAGAATGATACCCAGTGGGAACTTTACATTGAGGGAGCATCTTCCATGAAGAAGCGCAAGCAAAGCACCCTATAATCAAATCCGGGACAGGCCTCATCTTCGTGACTCCACAAGGAGGGATAATGCGCTTTGCCTTCTCCTTAACAGAGCCGAGGACAAATAATAAAGCCGAATATGAAGTTTTGATAGCAGGTCTTGAGATCGCCGTCGACATGGGAATTGAGAACCTCCTCATATACGGAGACTCCCAGCTAGTAAACGGCGACTATCAAACGTGCAAGCCAGAGTTAGTGAAATATGGCGAGAGAGTGCAGCAACTGCTGACTCAAATTCCTTCCTACGCCCTGGAAAGCATACCGCGTGCGGAAAATAGCAAAGCAGATGCGTTAGCCAAACTCGCTAAAGAACTGGCTGACGTGAACCTCGATGACGTGAAGATCGTTGTGCAAAGCCGTCGGGTTCTTGCACCGGCAGAAATATCTCCGGAATCTTCCGAAAAAAAGAGAGCGACCAAGCAAACAGCCCTACAAATAAAAGATCAGGAAAAGACCAAGGATTGGAGAGAAATCTTTATAGACTACTTCAAATCCCGTCGAACGCCTGAAGATGCATTCTCAAGACATCGGCTCATGAAACGAGCTCTGTCTTTTGCCTTTGTCAATGATACTCTGTATAAGAGATTATTTGACTCTTTATGGCTAAGATGCCTGGGACCGGAAGAAGCAAGGAGAGTCATCCAAGAAACTCACGACGGACTCTGCGGTTCTCACCAAGCCGGGCTGAAGATGAAACTAAAGATCAAAAGGATGAGCTACTATTGGCCCACGATGATCCAAGACTGTCTCGAATACGCGAAGCAGTGCCACTCGTGTCAGATTCACGGGGACTTTATTCATCAGCATCCAAATCCGCTACACCCGACGGTAGCTAGCTGGCCGTTCGAAATGTGGGGAACTGACATAATCAGGCCCATCGAACAGGCATCATCCAGAGGACATCGGTTCATATTGGCGACAACTGATTATTTCTCTAAGTGGGCAGAAGCAGTACCACTAAGAGAGGTGAAGACGGAGAACATTCTCTATTTCTTCAAGACACACGTCATTTACCGGTTCGGCACTCCGCGACGGATTATCTCCGATAACGGGCCAGCTTACAGAAGCCACAAGATCAGCCGCTTCGCACAACAGTATAACATAGACTGGAGATACTCTTCAGTCTATAATCCCTGAGCTAACGGTCTAGCTGAGGCTTTCAACAAGACCTTGACGAAGATCGTGAAAAAGACGGTGTCTCGAAATAAAAAGGACTGGCATGAGAGACTGCATGAAGCTCTCTGTGCGTATCGAACTACGTTCAAAACGGCCACAAACACAACGCCGTATGCACTAGTATTCAGCACAGAAGCGGTACTCCCCCTCGAGATAGAGTTACCCTCTCTGCGAGTGGCGGTTCACTACGAGCTAACGGACGAAGAGAATGCTCACCTTCGGCTTGAGGAGCTTGACGCCCTTGATGAAACCCGGCTCATGGCGCAACAAAATCTGGAGGCTTATAAAGCAAAGATGACGCGCTCATATGAAAGGTTGACTAGGCCGAGAACATTCCGCCAAGGCGAACTCGTGCTAGTGGTCAAAAGACCTATGATCCCTAATCGTGCTAAGTGAAAGAAGTTCGAGCCGAACTATGAAGGCCCGTATATCATAGACAAAGTCTACCAGGGTGGAGCATATCTACTCATGGACATGCATGGCGAAAGACCTTTCAGGCCAATAAATGGTCGCTTCTTGAAAAAATACTATGCCTGACGAGCCACAGCCTAGGTCAATGATGGATGACGACGCCTATGTCCGCTCGCTATCTTCCTAAGCCCAAACCCTATAAGTAGTAGCCGGCTTATGGACCGAAATGTCCTAAAACTAACAATGGACCGAAACGTCCTTAAACTAACGACGAACCGGTATGTCCTGAAACTGGCTATTGACCGAAACGTCGATAAACAACTACGGACCGCAGCATCCCAAGGCTAACAAAAAAAGGGTATGTCCATAAGCAAAATGGGCACGGATGAAAACACGAAAGGGCTCCGTGAGTAAAAATAGCAGGGCTACCGGCGAGTTTTGTGAAAACCCGAAAGTGCGCAATCTCGTTAAAAGACACTTGCAAGGCCCTCTCGACCTTGTAAGGAGAAAATACCTGCGTGAGATCCTTACGACCCACAAGGGAGCAACACACTTAGGGATCCCCACGATTCCTAAGGAGAAATTACACTTGCGAGATCCTCACGACTCGTAGGGAGAACCCTCTTATGAGACCCTTACGGCTCATAGGATTCAAAAACCTTAAGCTACAAGGATCTGAACCTGTTCTTAAGCAGTCATACACCCTGATTTTGCCCTACAAGCGGTTCAATATTGACCCTTGTATACAATCCACGGGCGCGAATAAGCATTTCCCTAACAAAGTCCCACCAGCGACTTGGGATATGTATACACGGTGAACAATCCTTGTAAGTCCTCTCGACTTATAAGGAGAAAATACTCTTGTAAGATCCTTACGACTTATAAGAGACCATACACTTGGGAATCCTCACGATTCCTAAGGAGAAAACGCACCTACGAGATCCTCACGACTCGTAGGGAGAAATACCTTTATGAGACCCTTACGGCTCGTAAAGTTAAAAGCCTTAGTCGACAGGATCCTAATCCTGTTTACTAAGCCACCTTTGTTCGACATCGACAAAGGCAGATGATGATTCGCTCCTGGTAATATCCCAGTTGCAGCGATGCTGATGCCTAAATCGGTATCAAATCCCAAACTCGCAACGAAAAGTCAGCGAGCCACAAATGCATATAAAATAGCCGAAATGATGGGGCAACTTGCAAATCAGCAAGTAAAAATGTATGCATGCAAAATACCCGAAATGATTGGGCAACTCGCAATAAAAAGCAGCGAGTAAATAAAACAAATAGCCAAAATGATTGGGCACCGTGATAAATAGCCGAAATGATTGGGCAATCGCGACTTTCGCGATATAAAAAGCTGAAATAATAGAGCATCGCGGAAAGAAAAATATATAAAATGAAACTTTTTGCCCTACAGGTGAGATCACAGCGATCCCTGTATACAATCCAGGGGCGCAAATTAAGAGGGAACCATACCTTCCCACCAGGCTCCATCAGAAAAAGAAGCCACATCTCGATGGTTCACAGATAGCCTGGAGATCATCTCAACATTCGTCTCACTACCACAGACGCAACATCAGCGAAGCAGAACCGCGGCAACTCCCAGTTCCATGACTCGGCGGTGCACCGACAACCGAGAGTCAACCTCCGACTCCGTGAAATGCAGATAAATTCAACCCTTCCTGGTCTTGCGGAACACGGCCTATGTCAATCCTGACCCCGTGGGAAGCGTCCAGAGCGGAACCTGGTCCTTGCGGAACACGGCCTATGTCAATCCTGACCCCGTGGGAAGCATCCAGAGCAAGTCCTGGTCCTTGCGGAACACGGCTATGTCAATCCTGACCCCGTGGGAAGCATCCAGAGCGGAACCTGGTCCTTGTGGAACACGGATATGTCAATCCTGACCCCGTGGGAAGCATCCAGAGCAAATCCTGGTCTAGTGGAACACGGCCTATGTCAATCTTGACCCCGTGGGAAGCGTCCAGAGCGAATCCTGGTCTAGTGGAATACGGCCTATGCCAATCATGACTACGTGGGAAGCATCCAGAGCAAATCCTGGTCTAGTAGAATACGGCCTATGTCAATCGTGACCCCGTAGGAAGCATCCAGAGCGGATCCTGGTCCTTGCGGAACACGTCCTATGTCAATCCTGACCCCGTGGGAAGCGTCCAGAGCGGAACCTGGTCCTTGCGGAACACGGCTATGTCAATCCTGACCCCGTTGGAAGCATCCATAGCAAATCCCGGTCTGGTGGAACACGGCCTATATCAATCCTGACCCCGTGGGAAGCGTCCAGAGCGGAACCTGGTCCTTGCGGAACACGGCTATGTCAATCCTGACCCCGTGGGAAGCATCCAGAGCAAATCCTGATCTAGTGGAACACGGCCTATGTCAATCCTGACCCCGTGGGAAGCGTCTAGAGCGGAACCTGGTCCTTGTGGAACACGGCTATGTCAATCCTGACCCCGTGGGAAGCATCCAGAGCAAATCCTGGTCTAGTAGAACACGGCCTATGTCAATCCTGACCCCATGGGAAGCGTCCAGAGCGAAACCTGGTCCTTGCGGAACACGACTATGTCAATCCTGACCCCGTGGGAAGAATCCAGAGCAAATCCTGGTCTAGTGGAACACGGCCTATGTCAATCCTGACCCCGTGGGAAGCGTCCAGAGCGGATCCTGGTCCTTGCGGAACACGGCTATGTCAATCCTGACCCCGTGGGAAGCGTCCAGAGCGAAACCCGGTCCTTGCGGAACACCGCCTATGTCAATCCCGACCCTGTGGGAAGCATCCAGAGCAAATTCTAGTCTAGTGGAACACAGCCTATGTCAATCTTGACCCCGTGGGAAGCGTCGAGAGCGGATCCTGGTCCTTGCGGAACACGGCTATGTCAATCCTGACCCTGTGGGAAGCATCCAAAGCAAATCCTGGTCCCGTGGAACACGGCTAGAGTCAATCTCGACCCCGTGGGAAACGCCCAGAGCAACTTCTGACTCCGTGAAATGCGGATAATGTCAACCTCATCAATCACTTACGGGACCTCTCGACCCGTAAGGAAGAAAACTCTCTTGTGAGATCCTTACGACTCCCAAGAGAAAACGCACTTAGGAATCCTCACGATTCCTAAGGAGAAAATACACCTACGAGATCCTCACGACTCATAGGGAGAAAAGTCTTTATGAGACCCTCACGGCTCATAAAGTTGAAAAGCCTTAGGCAGCAAATTTGAACCTGCTTCCTAAGTCATCACCACCTCTCGAAGAGTTCAAGACGGAATGCTCTCTATCATTTACAGGCTACGCTTACTAAGTTAACATGCCGGCAACACAGAAAAAAGAAGAAAGCATAAGATAAACACATGGAAATGGAAAAGCTTGGCATTCATACTTCAGAAAATTCTTACATGGGTGAAAGCGGTAAACAAAAACGCCATTAAAATGTTTACAAAGGCAGGAAATCAAATCCAGGACATGGATTGAGAAATTCAAAAGTAAGGCCATCAAAAAAAATTTGGGCCTCTCGGACCATCTTGATGTGCATCCTCTCATGATCACAAGCGTCAGGATCCCCACTGATGTCCTCCACCCTTTGATAGGCAGCGAGTATCGTCGCTTGTTGAAAATCTCGATGCAGGATATCAACGAGGTGGTCTCGCCTTTTTTTTGAGATTAAGCCCATCAGATACACCGAATGCACCTTATCTTCAGTATCGTCCAATGCTTTAAGCGGCATGCCAGCATAGAATAGAGGAAGTGCTCCCCAGATCGCTCCCACAATAAGCTTCAAGAGAGAGGAACGACGAGGAAGCAATCGACCATTGTATGTATCAAAGTGACCCATAATTTCAGCGCACTGGACGTTTGTGAATTCTTGGTCTTAGGAACGGCCGAGTGAGCGGATGTCTCCATAAGAGATAATCTCATCGAGATCATATAAATGAACAGCCATAGTGCTTGAAAAGAAACATCATTGAAAGATTAGTAATGAGGAATATCAGACATTGGGATTTAAACAAGTTCTCGGGAAAACAAGTTCTGTCTGGCGACAAACAAATCCAAATTTGTGCGATTAAGGAAGAAAACCCTCAAAAGACTCCCATTTAAGCCCCTCGAGCCAAGGAGTAAATCTCCCTTGAGAGCAATGCTCTTCATAAGAAATGACAACTGCCAGGGAAATAAAATTCCCCGAAAATGCTAAAGAGCAATGCTCTGTAGAGAAGATGTAATGATCCATCAAGAAACCCTGAAAGCAAAGCTTTCTGCAGAAGTAAAAACTTCGAAATCTTTAAGATCCGTAAAGTGAATTCCAAAAAATTCTTCATCTATAGATCGAAAGAAACCCTAAAAAGGTTTTCTTTTTCGGATCCATGATCTAAATAGAGCAAAGCTCTAATAACGAACTCGAATCTTACCAAAAAGAAAAGGTCTGACAGAGTTTTGATTCTTAAGAGATTTATTAAGGAAAAGAGCAATGCTCTGAAGGAGAAATGATTTTCAGAAAGGAAGATGAACAAGGGTCATCTCATAGGGCCAAAGGCCCTATTTATAGACGTTGAGAGCCGTTTCAACTCCCAAAAAGTTGATCCAACGGCGGAGATGCTGCCACCGCTGTACTCACGTGTGGGCCACGTAAGCGCAACGGTGGGGGGGCATTTGTTTCCCAATCAGAGCAAACCTCTGTTCAAATTCCGAGATTTGAAACGAAGCAACGCTTCGTGAAAAGCGCTAGCATCAAATGCGCTAGCACTAAGAGTCAAAGACTCTGAAACGGCGCTCACGTGCAAAGTACGAGAACGCTAAGCGCCAAAAGCGCTTCACTCTCGCAAGGATTACTTGCGCCTGTTTATAACAGTGTAAGTTCTATAGCGCATATGTGCCTGACAGAGGAAGAACAAAAGAATTAAAATAAGAGGAACACTTGACAGATAATGACAAAAAGGAAGAAACCACTTAATTAAACATTTTATTGCAATGGAAATAGATCTCCAAACATGGGATCAAAAGTACAGGGGTTTACAAACATATAGATAAAATTATCTAGTTCTCTCTCTGTCTTTTCCACCATGTCAAAGCGACGATCTTCACGAGGAGTAGCTTCCCATCGGTTAGCACCGCATTCACCAGCGAAAGCAAAGATAACGGCCCGATGAGCTCGTATTTGGCTCAGCAACTGAATAGAGCAATCCCTTAGGGCTTTGGTGATCAAGTGCGCCTCGAAGAAGCACTCGATCTTATCTTCAGGGGCATTCAGCATCACTGGGGTCATCTCCGCCGGAGGAGGGGGAATGTTAGCGAGCACGGACATGAGGATCATTCGAAACCAAATAGAGTTGGGAAGGAGAGGAGATCCTACACAAGTCAAGAGATCGTGCAGCGCTGCATCACATTGGTCATCCGTAAAAGCAGGGTTCACTAAGTGCGCAGCGAAGCGAGGAACAATGTCCTGAATGGGCACTTCCCATGGTTGTCGACGAACATGTGGGCGGTTACAAGCCATAGCTAAGGTGGTTCTCTGGAAATAAGAAAAGAAAGAAGGATTGATTCAGATTATAAAGACTGGGCACAGAAAATTTTGTGCATAATGGAGCTATTTCCAAGATCTGGGAAATGTAAGTTCTGGGGAATATAAGTTTGACTTAAAAGGAAGGTGAAAAGACACCTCCAACAATTGAAGCAACGCTTCAGATACAGCGCCAAGTGCGTTGCATTCTAAGAAGCGCACCACGTGCAAAGCACGTGTACGCTAGCGTTAGGTGCGCTGCGCTCTAAGCAGCGCACCACGTGCAAAGCACGGATGCGCTAGCGCTAGGTGCGCTGCACTCTAAGCAGCACACCACGTGCAAAGCACGGGTGCGCCAGCGCTGGAACTAAAAGCTCCCTACCGTCAGATCAAGGATCCAATAATAATGATAAATCATTAATTAAATAGAATTAAATTCTGTTAAAGAAAGATTCTTCAAAATCTTTCCAAACAACAAGATTGTGCTCTGTAAATCATAGCACCGTTGGATCAATGATCCGATGGTAATTAAAAATCACCAAAACACAGAATAAATTCTATATGGAAAGATTTCCCAATCTTTGTTAAAAAATAAGAAGATTGTTTTCTGTAAACCAAAAGCCCTTGGATCAAAGATCCAACGATGAGAAATTCCCCGAATCAATTGGAGAAAAGATCTCCTTAACTGATTGAACAGATCAGCTTACCCTATAAAAAGGCCCCCAGACTTCAAGTCTCAGATACAGAAGCATAGAGAGAAATCCCCCATAAGTTTTGAAAGATTTCACAAAGAAGAGCTAAGCTCTCAGAGAAAGAAGATTTTCTTCAAGGTAAAAAAATGATGAGGATGAACAGAGAGATGAAATCATCTCATAATTAAAAAGAAGAATTCACTTCTTTAAAGATCATAGATCTACAAGACCAAGGTCTTTTACAAAGAGATCAAAAGATCTCATCATAAAAAGAAGAGCATAATTCTTCTCACAGATCGTAGATCTATAAGACAAATTTTCTTTCAGAGATCATCTCATCATAAAAGGGAAGAATAATTCAATTCTCTTATGATCAAAGATCCATAAAGGCAAAGCCTTTCACTAAAATAAGAGATAAGAACTTTGTTCTTAGAACTTTCAGACAAAGTCTCTTATAAAAAGAGAATTTAACTCTCAGGGCGCAAACTGATCTAAGTTGCATAAAAGAATAGCCATAGCGCTCTTGATTTAAAAGCGTTTCAGCGCTCCACATCTAGCGCAAAGCGCTGCAGAGCCTCAGCGCTCCAAACATAGCACACTGCACTTATTGACTGGCGCTCAGCGCTAAGCGCAACACGTGTCCTTCACGTAGGCGCCACCTAATAGTTAGCGCTTTGCGCTCTCGAAATAGCGCACTGCGCTCATGGGCTGGCGCTCAGCGCCAGGCGCACCACGTGTCACTCACGTGTGCGCCATTGAACTAATAGCGCAATGCGCTCATAAACTAGCGCTCTGCGCTCATAAACTGGCGCAATGCACCCATCATCTGGCGCTTAGCGCCAAACGTGACACGTGTCCCTCACGTGTGCGCTACTCGGCAGAAGCGCACTGCGCTCTTTGACCGGCGCAAAGCGCCAAGCGCACCATGGATTACGCTGATAGAACATAAATTGTTTTTTAATAAGCACAGAGCTATGATGAATGCTCAGCATTCAATAAAAGACAAAATATTGTCAGAATGCAAGTCAGTGCTCAGTATTATTAAAAGGGTCAAGCCCAAATAAAGGCTCCAAAGCCCAAAATAAATGTTAAACATTTTAACTTGATTGGACTTAGCCCAAGATTGGCCATAAGTCCTCAAATTCAGATTAACTGAGCCCATATTCTCATAAATCTTTGATCTTAGTCCCAAATTGGACTACAGATCTCTTAACCAAAATTGGTTCAAGGGTACATCTCTTTACTCCTCTGATATTTGTCGTTGTAATCCTTCAACGTCTTCAGAGAGGTGACGGGTCCCGACAACCATACATTTCATAAACTATGACGTCCTTAAACTGGACTGTGGGGTCCTTAAACCCATGGACTATGATGCCCTTAATCTCGGACTGTGGGGTCCCTTTAAACCCACGGACTATAATGTCCTTAACCTCGGACTGTAGGGTCCCTTTAAACCCAAGGACTATTATGTCCTTAACCTCATACTGTGGGGTCCCTTTAAACCCAAGAACTATGATGTCCTTAATCTCGGACTGTGGGGTCCCTTTAAACCCACGGACTATGATGTCCTTAACCTTGGACCAAGATGTCCTTAAACTAACAATGGATCACCATGTCCTTAAACCGGTAATTGACCGCAATGTCCCTAAACTAAACAATAGAGCCCAAATACTCTTTTGTTGAATCTAAACAATCCCGTTAAGTTGATCTTAGTCTAAAAATTAGACTAACGTATCCTTAACAAACGTTTAAGTTGATCTTAGTCTCAAATGAGACTAACGTATCCTTAAACCCAACCCCAAACCCAAATCTAAGAAAATACGGATTTGGACTAATCCACGCCCTACGGGCGACAACATAAATTAATCTCCGTATACAATCCACGGGCAACCAAAAACCAAAACAAACACACACGACACGAAGTGACCATCTGGAGAATGAGAAAGTGGTTACCGCGATGCGGTAGCGTAGTTAACTGCAGGGGCTTGCGCCTGCAGGGAAGAGCGTCCCCACAATCAAAAAACCTCTCAAATGAGGGAGAATCTGATGAAGTCTGCTACATCGGCCGCATCCGTATAAATCTTCAATACACGGTGTCATAAATCAACTTGGCATTTTCGGAGAGGTGGGCGGATAGCACCAATTAGCATATGCCCTCGAAATTCAGGCAAGATGGACCTACGCGGTCTCGTCCCCGTTTTCGGCGGAGAACAGCTCCCACTTATCTCATTTTCTAAAAATTGAGTTTCCAAGAAGTGGGCATGCCGTGAAACAAAAACTTTTTTATTTCTCTGCGTAATAGAAAAGATACCCCCTGGAGTTCTTTGGGTATCCCACAAACTTACACAATACTGAGCGTGCCTCGAGCTTATTCGCATGCTGCTTTTTTACAAAAGTTGGACATCCCCATCTCTTAAGGTATTTAAGATAGGGTTTCTTTCCACTCCACATCTGATATGGTATGATAGGCACTGACTTAGTAGGAACCTTGTTCAAAAGATATGCAGCCGATTCTAGTGCATAGCCCCAGAAGTGTCACGGTAACTCAGCATTACTCATCATGGAACGAACCATATCCAATAGGGTTCTGTTCCACCTTTCTGATACACCGTTATGCTGAGGTGTGTATGGAGAAGTAAGCTGAGAGAGAATTCCATTCTCTTTTAAGTAGCACAGGAACTCGGCACTTAAGTATTCACCACCTCGATCAGATCTCAGTGACTTGATATTTTTGCCGATATGTTTTTCCACTTCATTCTTGTATTCTCGGAATTTCTCAAAGGCCTCGGATTTATGTTTCATCAAGAATACATATCCATACCCAGAGAAATCATCCGTAAAAGTAATGAAGTAAGAATAACCACTTCTCGCATGTGTAGACATTGGACCACACACATCGTTGTGTATGACTTCCAAGAGCTCGCTCGCTCTTACTCCGTGTCTAGTGAACGGAGTCTTTGTCATCTTTCCTTTGAGACATGATTGACAAGTTACATAAGACTGATATTCGAACGGATCCAAATATCCCTCTCTATGTAACTTCGTCAACCGTGTTTCATTGATGTGACCCAGTCTACAATGCCACAAGAAAGCCTGATTTAATTCCGGAGACTTTCTTTTAAGTGTGTTCTAGACGTTGAAAACCTGAGCTTGATTCAATTCATATATTCCGTTATCTAATATAATAACCCTATACTTTCTGTACATAATTTTTCAAAAATACATAAAGGAATACCTAAGTCTGAGCACAAGTTATAAATTTGATTTGCTTTTGAACAGTAAGAAAGCACCTGTAGCTCATTGGTAAAGCCTTGCACTGCTGTGACATAGCCCCTGTGATCGAATCCCCCCAGCCACATATATTTTTAATTGATTTTTTCTTTTAATCTTTTAGAAGCCCAAAGGTTTGCACGTGCACAACACGTAAAATGAAAAGTCACATATTAAACAAACATGTGGAAAATGTTGTATAAACTGAACATGACACGCGGCCGAGATCCCACACCCCACACCCTCATCTCGACCGGAGAGATCTCCATTTCAACCGGCACCGCCGGGCCCCCCGTAGGGGATGGTCCCTAATTTTTCACCCTATCACCTCTTCTCCTACTTCACTACCCCCATATTGTTTGTTTACTCTGAAAACATCCAGAGAGTGATAATTTCTCTCTTTAATTCATTTTTAATGCAAATTTTAATTCTATTCTTCATTACCCCAAACCCTAATTTTCCCTATAAATATCACACCACATTTCACCCCCACTCATTCAGAATTTCATTACAAAAACTCTCTAAAATTTCCAAGTCCCAAGTTATGCAGGTGGAGTTAGCAAGAGGCAAAGTTCCGGCGACATTTCAAGAAGAATCCGGCGACGAAATGACGCCCCAACGGTTTCAAAGTCTTTCCCCACCTCCCCTCTTTCTTTGTACCTTGTAAGTCCCCACTCCTCTTCTCCATCTCTATTATAAAACTTTCACTTTTCAAAACTCGTAGGAAGCGGAGTTATTCCGACTTCTGATTCGCTTTTCTTTAAAAATCCAACTCTTTCTTAATAACAAACCTACCAATTTTTAATATATTGTTTAGAAATCATAAACAAACACATTAGAACAAGTTTCATCTCAAAATAATTATTATGCAACTTTTATCGTATTTTTACGGTTAAATACCACATACTTTACTTTCGACATAATTCAACATATTTCCTTATATTACCTTTAGAAAAATCATGAGTTAATGACCTACCTCATTACAACACTCATCCTTGACATAGCACGATAGTTTGTAAAACATTTTTTTAGAACAAAATACGACATTACATTTAAATACCCTAAACTTATAAAATCGTTTTCTTTAGAAAGTGTATTAATTAAATTCCTTGCAAGAGCGCCTCTATAACCCATTTTGGGGAACCCCGATCGGGATGGTGTGGGTTATCGCACGTCCTCGGGCCTAGTAAAGCGAGATGCAGACCTCCGCAAGGAGCATTCGATCTCGATGAAATTTTTGATGCAATTTTAAGAAAATGAGATTTCCACAATATAAATAAACTTTATTTTTATTATTATATATATATATATATGTATAACTATTATCAAAATATCTATTTTAAATATAAGATATGAATATTCCATGTTTTCTAAATCAAAGGAATCACAATTTTATGAAACTACCATTACAATTCAATACAAATTCCAATATTTCATTAAAATACCATATACAATGAAAACTAGGTTCTACTCACTAGAAAAATTCACTTTTATAAAATATACATCTATGAAAATCCTGAAGACGATAATTCAATACTTGAGGTGTATTTTGAAATTATATCAAAACTAGTTTTACATAAAACCCCCTCAAGTTATATTAAATTACAATAAAGACTCTAGTAAATATAGGTTTAAGCAGGACCAGTTCTCTTGAGCTTCAGGGAACCGGAGAATATGGGTGCTTGCCTATCTAAGGTAGACAACCTAACAACGGTGTTATCAATACGGTAATTTTCTTGGAAAAATACACAATTCCTGTCGTCCATGTGCAGCAGTTACCGATAACATCAAAACAATCAGGACTTCAGTTTTGGGTTAAAAGTCTGACTCAATTCGAGTCATAGTCAAATCTGATTATAATCTATCTTGAATTCAATTCAAGTATAACTACAATACAACATGAATCTACGAATATCAGAATATAATCTATAACAACATAAACTTGAATGAACCGAACCATGGATATACTCTGATTACATGGCCATCCATTTATATCCATTCCGTTTACTGATATCATGGTTTTGGCAAGTTTTCCATTTACTACAAGACAATACAAGACAATACAATACAATCAATACAATCAATACATAAGACATTACGGGGTTTGTAAAGGAGTAGATTGGTACGAAACATGTTAAAGGTGGCACGAGATGGTCACTAAAAGACGTAATTACATCCATGCCGTTGTTCCGTGGTATTTTCGACGGAGCTATGTACTACAGTTACCAAAGTCCACGGTGTAAGTTGGACTCCTCTCGTATACACTGGCATATTCTGTACCAAGCTACAAACACTACGTTAGCATAACAATCAAAAATTATACTAGATATACTCTATTCTCTATCTATTCTTCTCCTTCTTTCTTTGAGACTTACCGAGCGATTGTTCGCTGACGACATTCCTATTTCTCTTCTTTTTTGGGATGTTGTCAGGAGGACCCGACTATGAGGAGTTCGAGACTAGCCAGGAGAACTTGGAGCAGACCCCTGAGTAGTACACTGAAGACCCCGAGCTATAGTCACTTGTACAAATTTTCTTTTTAGTTCATGCCATTGTTTAGGCATTACTTTCTATTCATGTATTTATATTTTCAGTTGTATTTGTAAAGAATTGTTTAATAAAAAAAATTTGTTGTTCATTTTTACTCCTCTGTACATTTTACTTTATATTGCTTAGATATGCTTAGCGTGTTTATTTCAGAGTAAATACGTTGCGGGCTTGTCATGTCACCGTTTTCGTCTACTGGAAAGCGGAGCGTGACAGGTTTTGTTGGCGGGCCATGCAGGTCAGTTTTGCATGGAACCCTACCATGCAGGTCAGTTCAGCATGGACATGCGGGTCAATTCTGCATGAAATCCTAAGCAATATAAACACAAGAATCAGCGACTAAAAACATTCGTTACAATTCATATTCCTTGAATCTTACAATTTCATATGTTTTGAATCTATCCTAACCCTATTTTTCTTTCAAGGTTATGGATTCTCCAAACAACACCAGCACCAACTTCAACAACACACCACCACCTCTACCGTTTACGCCTACCGATGCTGCTCCGATCAATGAGCAGACGGTACTGCTTGAGGCAATCCGAAGTCTCCTGGAAGGATAGAAAAAGCAGACTGCTATCTTACTGAACCGTCCAGAAGCGGAAGCATCCAGAGTGAAGCAATTCCGGGCATTGCACCCAAAACAATTTTCGGGAAAAGAGAGCCCTATGGAAGCTGAAGAATGGGCTCAGAGTATTGAGGATGACCTGGCAGCAGCATAAGTGCCAGAGATCGCTTGGGTTCGAGTTGCGAAACTGCAACTCACTGACAACGCCCGAGTTTGGTGGAAGGCGGAAGAAAGCCGTCTTGCCCAATCTATCGAATGGAAAACCTTTCGCGACATGTTCGACGCGAAGTATTTTCCAGAGACTGTCCTATTTGACACGGAACAACAATTCATCCATCTACAACAGGGTTCTATGTAGACCAAATCTGTGGATGAGTATAATGTTGAGTTTATCAGGCTCAGTAGGTAAGATATGTCTTAATATTCGATTTTCTAAATATCACATACTACACAGCTAACACAAGACCGTAACAGGTTTGCGGCCCATCTGATACCAACTGCTGAGATCAAAGATAAACGATTTCAGCAAGGGTTGGACCAGAAAATCCAAGCTGCCTTAGCTACAGGAGATTTCCCAACCCATGATTTGGCTTTGAAGGCTGCCCGAAGATACAAGGCAGTAGTGAAAAAGAAGGGCAGAGCTCAATCTTCCGGTGTGAAGCGCCCTGTCATCCAGATGGCAGGAGGAGCCTCTTCCAGGCCATCGTTTGAACCCAGGAGACTGGAAGTAACAGATAACCAGCCAAGTCCAGATTTTTGCTCCTACTGCAAGAGGGATGGACACTTGTGGAAGGACTATAGGCGCGTAAAAGGCATGTGCTTAGTTTGTGGCGCATCCAATTATGGAATTAGAACATGTCCTTATAGACGCAACCCGGTTTCAACTCACAACATTTATCCGCAGCGGCCATCTATCCAGGATCCTGCACCTCGTCTGGCACTCCCAGCTCCACCTCCACGTTGACCTCCTGCATAGCCTAATCGCCAATTCCATCAAGCACTGTGGAACATGCCTTGAGGGCAGAGAAACATGCCCCAAGGACAAAGGAATGTGCCTCTAGCTAGGAGGAATATATCCCGGCGTCACGCTTTCACATTAGCGGCCGTAGATGCTGAGACTGTAGACCAAGGTAACCCTGGTAATTTCCTTACATCTTTTTCAATCTTACCAAAACTATTGCATTCTTTCGTTCTTCCAAATATTTTTCATGAACTATCAATAGTTCTATCACCAAAATTTTCTTGAATCTGTTACACTTTCCTTCTACAAATTTCAAAGACGAAATTTTTATAAGGAGGGAAGAATGTAACAACCCTAAACTTTCTGTACATAATTTATCAAAAATACAGAAAGGAATACCTAAGCCCGAGCACAAGTTATAAATTTGATTTGCTTTTGAACAGCAAGAAAGCACTTGTAACTCAATTGTAAAGCCTTGCACTGCTGTGATATAGCCCCTGTGATCGAATCCTCTCAGCCACATATATTTTTAATTGATTTTTTCTTTTAATATTTTAGAAGCCCAAAGGTTTTGTAACACCCTAATTTATTTATACCAGTTCTATTTTGGGCATTTCTTTATTTATGGCTATTTCTTGATTTATTCCTGTTATGGGCGCGAATAGTGTAATTGGTATCTGTGTTTGCATCCGACCCGACCCGCATGCTGGAAAACCGTCTTGATTCCTATTTATGATTTATCCCGGCTAGTTATGAGAATCCGTGCACTTTCATGTTGTATAACTGTATTATATCTGGTATCTGCATTTTTTTAATAATACAAAAATAATCAAATAAAATATTTTAAAAATATCTAGTATGGCCTGCATGATACTCCTGACCCTATGGTAGCATCCGCACATCGTGTTCTCGTCCCGTTCAGTGAAATGGACTCGTTTGGATAGCTATATGCACGCTACGTGTATCCGTTCTTGGAGGTATGCATTTTTGTTATCCGGACATCCTATTTGGGTTTTGGTTAACACGTATATTATCCGTATTTTTAAACCATAATTTTAGACCCGACCTGGGCCCGTTTTGGAGTAATTTTGTATTAGCCAAAATCTCAAATTTACCTAATATTATATTCTATATATATATAATGTTTATATAAAACTTTATAACAAACAAATATATTTTCTATACATCCAAATCCTAACTATTCTAGAGCTGTTGTGTGTGTCTCTCTCCCCCCTCTATTCTTTATATATATACTTAAACTATATAATCATAACAGATTTTTCTCTACAAGTATAGTAATTTCTATTTCTTCTAAGGGATCGGATCACCCCCTTCTCGCTATTCTCACCACCCTCTTCTTTTATTTGCTTCCTGCCTCCACGAGCGTGAACCCACGCCTCTGCCCTCGCTTCGCTCGTCGCCGTCGACACCACCACCACCCATCTCGACCCTCTCCTCTCATCCCCCTCGACTTCCTCACCTCACCATCTTCTCCCCAAAACTCGAGCCCCAGATCCGACAAATCCCTGCAACTCGCGCCGACGCCATCGCCTCTATCGCTGTCGCCCCACACCGCCGACGACCTCGTCGTCGCTGTTCCTCTCACCTCACCTCTCCCTCTCCCTTCATCTCGACCTCACCTCTCTCCCCTCGCTCCCCGACAAGCCACTTCATCGCGCACCCGAACCCATCACTCGTCGTCGCCTCACCCCGACGCCCTCGTCGTCTTCGACCTCGCCTCCTCTCCGACACGGAAACAACCACCCTCGTTTCCTTCTCCTCTAACCCCAGACGCCACCTTCAACTCATATCTCTGCACTCACCCGACCTCGCCCGCAACCTCACCGGAGACCTCGTCGACGACTGTACCCCATCGTTCTCATCACCACACCACCTCTGCTCACCCCTTCTTCTTTCCCGACCTTTTTCCCTGCACAAAAATCCTCACCCGAATTCAAGAACCGCAGCCCACTCCCCTCGCCGGTAAACCGCGCCGGAAAACCCACGACTCGCCGTTGTCGTCCCCTTTCCACCTCCTCTTGTAGGGTTCCTAGGCACACTATAGAGGTCTCATAAGGCATCAACCATGCCAATTTCAAATTTTATGGGTGCCGAGAAACCCTAATACGGATCGTTGACTAGAAATTTAGGCGATAAACGAAACTAGTTAACATCTTAACTAAAGGAGAGAGGCTACAACCTTTGTAGATCCGGTTCTCCACTTCCTTAGCTCCACGTAGGCGTCCTCTCGCTGTCCATCTCGAATCCCGAACTCAAACGTCGGCTTCCTCGGAGAATTGGGCGGACTAGGTCGTCGGCTTCGTGCCGAAGATGATCTACGTCGAGGTTTCATAAGTTCAAGCTCCGACTTCACCAAGTTGTGAAACTTGTAAAGAAAACACCCAAAACAACTTGGCAAGAGGTAGAGGGTGAAGAAATAGGAGGTGGGTTCACTTTAGAATTGGATTTCTCACACTTTTGCTCAAGATGCCATTGTTGAAGACAAGGTTTTTCTTGAAGAAGAAGAAGGAGAAGAAGAAAGAATATGATAAGTATTGTTAAAAGAATAAAAAAAAATCAATACTTATCATCTTCTAACCTTGGTTAAGTGTAGAGAATAGACCATGGTCAAGTGAGAATGGTTAGGGTTAAGCATGAAGACAAAAGGGTCACTTTAGTCAAAGCTTCATGAAACTTCATCAAGCTTCATGAAAGAAAGAAACCATTTTGTTTTCTTTTATTTATTTATCAAGAAAGAATAGATAAATAAATAAGTAAATAAATCAAAACCCTAACTATTATCATGACCATGGTTTAAGTCTTAACACAAAACCAATTTAGCATGCAACATCAAACATGATACAAACAAGTGCACATAAAATATATCACATATACAATGTGTGAACTTCATGTGAGAAAATCCATTTAAAGTGAACCAATACTAGTTAATGCAAAGTAATATATCAAATATAATTATACATTAAATCATTAAATCAACATTTGATTCAATGATCCGGTCATGTCGCACATAACCGACTAGTATCGAATGTATCGATTTATCGAATCAATGATTCGATAACTAGGTCATATCGCATACAACCAATCGAAACATTCATCGCGATAATGAAATGCGGTATCACATACACGCATTATTCTCGGTCCCGCACATATCTCATATGCGCTTCTATTTCGTTTCGCTTGAGCCAGGAAACCTCTGTGTAGGACTCTAAAGACTCGTCAATACGCCGGTAGCAGATGATGATCATATCAAGCACCCACAAGCTGCAAGCGGTCTGCTAAACGTAACGGCCATCCGGGTATTGAGCGATCAGAAGATCGACGAGCTAGCCCACTCACACTCCTGTGAATCCAACCAGTAACACTTACCGTACAGTCCGGTGTGTTCGTCTGATATGTCGCATATCAAGTCTAGGGGTGGTATACGTCAGACCCCAATAACCGATAAGTCGTGCCGATGTGAGGCTCATAACGGGTCGAGAAACTACTGGTAACACTTACCAGCAAATCTCTGATCAGCCCTGGCCAGGGACTTCCCTGTTACGGCCAATCAAGCACAGCGCAACATCAACCCCCAATACCGGGAGAGACGAAACCCCTCCTATCGCTCATTGCCTCCACGTGACTCGGGACTGTACCCAAAGACCACCGTTTTGCACGCCCTCATGGACGCGGTAAGGTGGAGATCAAAGCACAGTGGGAATCACACAAGACTCTATGACGATCTCGGGTCTACAGACTAACCTATACAAGTGTCACCTGAGAACTTCCATCTGACGTGAGGTATAATACCATCTGGGAGTTCTCGGCGAGTCCGTCCAGTGTACCCAGTCTCCACTGAGCACCCGTATACCATCTCTGATGTCAAACACCAATGGATATGGGATCATCCATTGCCCATCTCATGGGTCGAGAAGCGTATACGCTAGTCTACACTGGTATATCGATGCCCTGTCTCGATACACCCACGACTAGGGACCTTGAAGGATGTACTTATGGACTACCATGTCCCCACTAGTATGATCTGCATCATAGTCCAGGCAGTCAAGTACACATCCTAAGGGCTTTATCAACATGTAACTATAAGACAGTTTAAAGAGACAAGTGTACATGTTAAGATAAAGAGTAAGCAGATAACATACTATCATATCGAGCAAGAAAGTCATCTCTATATATGTCCAAGCATCCAATATAATATACATCATCTGTACAATACTGTCCTCTAGGGCATACATACAACTAACAATCTCCCACTTGCACTAGGGCCAGCTGCTGTAGTATCGCATACCGAGCATCCCGAAGAGTCTCTCAAACTGTATCTGGGGAATGACCTTCGTGAGTGGATCCGCCGTGTTGTTCTTCGTGTCAACTCTCCTGACCTCGATCTCCCGGCGATCAACTATCTCCCGGATCAGGTGATACCGCCTCAGAATATGCCTGGATCGCTGATGGGACCTGGGTTCCTTGGCCAAAACCACCGCTCCATTGTTATCGCAATACAAAGGTATTGGATGCTCAATGGATGGAACCACACCAAGTTCAGTAATAAACTTCTTGATCCAGACAGCCTCTTTGGCAGCATCGTTGGCAGCGATGTATTCAGCCTCCATCGTTGAGTCTGCCACGGTTTCTTGCTTGGAACTCTTCCAGCTAACCGCCCCTCCGTAAAGGGTAAAGGCAAAACCCGACTGCGACTTAGAGTCTTCCTTATCACTCTGGAAGCTCGAATCGGTAAAGGACTCCACTTGGAGTTCTCCGTTACCATACACCAAGAGCATCTCTTTAGTCCTTCGTAAGTACTTGAGAATGCTCTTCACAGCTGTCCAGTGACTCTCTCCAGGATCAGCTTGATACCTGCTCACTACACTTAGTGAGTATGCTACATCGGGTCTGGTACATAGCATCGCATACATGATAGAGCCTACAGCCGAAGCATAGGGTATCCCTTGCATGCGAGCTCTCTCCAAATCAGTCTTGGGAGACATCTCTTTGGAGAGAGTGACTCCAGAGATCGTGGGCAAGTTCCCACGCTTGGATTCTTCCATACTAAACCTCTTTAGTATGGTGTCAATGTACCTGGATTGGGACAATCCCAATATCCGTTTGGATCTATCTCTATAGATCCTGATTCCCAATATGCAGGAGGCATCACCAAGATCTTTCATTGAGAATCTTTGTGATAAGAAGAGCTTGACCGATTGCAGCATAGGAATATCATTTCCTATCAAGAGTATGTCGTCCACGTACAATACGAGGAAGACAACCTTACTCCCTGCCACCTTCTTGTAAATACAAGGTTCATCTGGGTTTTTGACGAAATCAAACTCTTTGATAACGACATCAAAGCAGATGTTCCAACTCCGCGATGCTTGCTTTAATCCATAAATGGATTTAAGCAGCTTGCACACCTTGCCGCTGCTCCCACTGTCTACGAAGCCCTCTGGCTGAGTCATGTACACGCACTCTTCTAAATCACCATATAGAAAAGCGGTCTTAACATCCATTTGCCAGATTTCGTAATCATGGTATGCAGCGATGGCAAGCATGATCCGGATGGATTTAAGCATAGCCACTGGAGAAAAAGTTTCGTCATAGTCCACACCTGGTCTTTGACGAAAAACCTTTGCTACAAGTCTAGCTTTGAAAGTCTCCACTTTCCCATCTACACCAAGTTTCTTCTTGAAGATCCACTTGCTCCCGATGGGTTTTACCCCTTCAGGAGCAACTTCCAAAGTCCATACTTTGTTGGTGTACATGGATTCCATCTCGGACCGCATAGCATCCAGCCATTTCACTGAGTCCCTACTCGTGATGGCCTGCTCGAAGCTAGTTGGGTCATTATCCTCCATGATGCAATCCTCGCTCCCACCATCCATGAGAAAACCGTAGTATCTCTCAGGTTGGCGAGGAACCCTACTAGATCGGCGGAGAGGCTGAGGTTCATCAGGAACTACTGAATCCTCTGGTTCAACCAAGTCTTCTGTCGTAGTCCGTATTGCTGGAACCTCTTCCAGTTCTACATCCTTGCCACTAATCTCTTTTTCAAGAAATTCCTTTTCTAAAAAGGTGGCATGTCGAGAAACAAACACCTTTTGTTCCTCGGTGTGGTAGAAGATATACCCGCGCGAATGTTTGGGATATCCAATAAACTTACACAGAATGGACCTTGCCGCGAGTTTGTCCGGATTTTGCGTTTTTACATATGCCGGACAACCCCATATCTTAACATAATTAAGACATGGTCTCTTTCCTTTCCATATCTCATATGGAGTGGTTGGCACGGTATTGGTGGGAACCATATTCAATAGATCTGCAGCTGTTTCCAGTGCATATCCCCAGAAGGAAATAGGTAACTCAGCTGTGCTCATCATAGAGCGCACCATATCCAATAGGGTGCGGTTCCTCCGTTCTGATACACCGTTGTGCTGTGGTGTATATGGAGGAGTCAGCTGAGAGAGAATCCCATTCTCTTTTAGGAAGTCCAGGAATTCATTGCTTAAGTATTCTCCTCCTCGATCAGATCGAAGGATTTTAATACTTTTTCCGGTTTGGTTTTCGACTTCTTGTTTATATTCTTTAAATTTCTCAAGAGCTTCTGATTTGTGTTTCATCAGGAACACATATCCGAATCTAGAGAGATCGTCAGTGAATGTAATGAAGTACGAAGAACCATCCCTGGCATGTGTAGACATGGGACCACATACATCACTATGTATAAGTCCCAAGAGTTCGGTAACTCTTTCTCCGTGTCCCGTAAACGGAGTTTTGGTCATCTTGCCTTTGAGACATGACTGGCAAGTGTCATATGATGACAATTCAAACGGATTTAAATATCCATCTTTATGCAACTTAGCTAGTCGTGTCGCATTGATGTGACCCAGTCTACAATGCCACAAGAAGGATTCGTTCAGTTCAGAACTCTTCCTCTTGTGTGTGTTTGTTATGCTCAGAACTGTTGATTGATTTAGAACATAAATGCCATTGCACAACGTGCCTGATCCAACCAACTTTTGGTTACGGAAAATGTTCATAACATTATCCTGTAATACAAAATTATATCCCTCTTTACTTAATAAAGAAACCGATATGTTGCATATCAGGTTCGGCATGTAATAGCATTCGTTCAGAACCAATGTATTACCAGTTGGTAATACAAGGTGATATTCCCCGACAGTCTTAGCTGCAACAATTGCACCATTTCCAACTCTTATGTCTTTATCACCTTCTCCAAGTTCTCTACCTTTTCTAAGCCCATGCAACTGATTACATATATGGGATCCTGACCCGGTATCTAATATCCAGGATGTAGGGCAAATGGAGAAACAGTTCTCTGTAACGAACACACCTGAAGAAAATGCATCATCATGTACTTTCTTCAATCGGGTGGCATGGGAATCCTGGTATTCCCCTATATCCTGTTCATTCCTATAACTCTTATAAGAAAGAACGGAACCAACGTTCCCCAGCACAGAATAACATGCGGGTTCGGTCAATACATCCATATTATTATCTTTATTAGGGCATGAAATGGTCGCTACCTGGAGAGAGAGAGAAGAAAACACTTTAGCATATGCTCTTGCAAGATCAGATTGGTTATTATCTTATCTAATCAAGATGGCTCCCACTGGTTTTTATCAAATCTTCCTTCAAACCCTAAAAGGAAAGATTAGCCGGGATTAATTACACACTACAAGTTCGCCAATTTTTCAGCCAGGCCAGTGTCGGTACTTTGAGGGAGGTCCCCCGTGCTTTCGCACGAACCTAATTAATGTAAACCTCGTTTTCCCAGAGGCGTAACCTCGTTAACACCTTTCTAGACACCTACTTGATCGGCTAATTGTAATGTGTAAAACTCTCCCAGGAGTAACTCTTACTCGCAGTGGGTATCGGGATCCAACTATCTCATAGAAGGTATGCAATCTCATTGCAAATTTCAACACTTGAAATTCCCGATAATATTTTGCCCCTAGCGTCCTATGACCTTGACGCAGGCCAACAAACCATAGTGCGCTAGTCAAGTTCAACCCGTCATTTTCTGATTGAATTAAACCCACCCGTACGACCCTTGACGCAGGCCAACAAAGTCGCACGACTACCCTAATCCAATCTGCATCATATGCATAAGCAGATAAATACTAGTTAGCTACCGCACACTACGCCTTGACGCAGGCCAACAAACGTAGCACGAATACTAACTACTACTTATCTGAAATGACGGAGGGCTACGACAGGTTTTTCTGAAAACCTATTGCGTAATGAACTTGATATCGTTGTAGAATCAAATGAAGTTTTTGAAATGGAGTGATTTTGAGGCTTTTCTAGTTTTGCTAAAGGGGTCACTCCCGGTGAAGGGATCGTCGGCCCTTTCCTCGTCGAATGAGGTGCGGGATATATCATATATATCACTGTGCAAAGCAGAAACTATAGAAGCAATCAAAAACAAACCGAGTGTGTAGCATCTGCCAGTTATTGCTAAAGGAGTCACTCCCGGTGAAGGGATCTCGGTCCTTTCCTCATCGAATAAGGTGCAGGGTATATCATATATACCGCTATGCAAAGCAAGAACTGTAGCTACCTGGATTTATTTAAAATTTGATTCTACAACATCTTAGGTTTCTTTTCTTTCATTAATCACATTAATGAAGTCCCATCATTTAAATACCTAAACATCACAGATAAATACGACGTACACTTATGCCATCCGCATTCGCCTCGATGTCCTCTCGTGCACCATTAGGTTAGGTAACTAACGACAGAGCAGGGCAGGGCTAGTGCGGGTGCAAAACATAAGTAACATCTATATAATATATCATATATACTATATAAAGTATCTATCACAGAACATCACGTGATCACATCACAGATATCGCAGCAGAAGAAACATATGAAACATTGGATATACTAGGACGTCCGTGTTTTCAATACGAGCCAGTATAAAACACGGATTCCACGGTCGTGATGAATAGCCAATCCCACACCCCTAGACCCCTACGAGAGCGGCAAGCAACCCTACCAATTCTAGGGTTAGGAGACCCGGACTCGACTCCTCGAGATGGTCTCCCACTGGACCCTAGAACCCGGTTACTTGTGCTCCCCTCCTTGGGTCTATCCTAGTGTAGAAAAGTAAATAATATACAAAAGGTGACAACTTCCGCAACCTGGAAGTGCCCCAAATAAAAGAATATTACATACAAGTTTTTACATGAATGAAAAAGAAAAACACTCATCTCACATAAAAACCCCCGGCTATTCAAACACGACAATCCAATATAACATATCCAGCAACACATAACATCACATGTCATCAACGTAAGTAAATATGCGCATCCCAATTGTCGTTGACATATAGCGACGAAACCGGCGATATCACATATTACACTTACGGTCACAGAAAAGAAAGTGTAAAACTACAACAATTGGAATCCGCAACCTCTTTAGACATCACATGCCTAATCAAATGAAATACTTAGACATCACATGCCTAACAGTTATAAACCCCGCATTTTAGTCCCATTATTGAAAACTCTTTTCAATATCAAATGAGACTAAACCGCTAGATTTATAACATTCATTCAGTTATCTCATAACTGTTTGTGAATTCCAATTATTGTATCCCATTCCGGATAAATAGAATATATTAAACTTTCCGATCGAACATTTGAACACCCAAGTTTTCCCGAAACCGTCCAACACATGAAATAGGTTCAAAGACATTCACTTCATGCCTCAGTACCAACGGTCCAGCCGTAGAAGGGTCAAGCCAACGCCTCACATGTGGCACGCCGTACTGCCCCAAACCCGAAGGTTCAAAGGGCAGTTCAAGACGGTCATATAATCGAGTTAAGGTTTGTTGTCTTCTAGAGGGACCATCGCGTTACTTGCACTACTCAGAACGTCCTTAAACCACACAAAAATCCAACACTTGGATATTTTCCGGCAGGGAAAAAGTTGGGTATTTATATCCGGTCGGACTTTTTAACATATTAAAAAAAATTATCCGGAAAGCACATAGACAAAGTTTAAAAGTCCGATCGAATTTTTGATTCCCAATACAACCCCAGAATACTCATCTGTAGATTCACAATAAAAATACCCAGAAAATATAGCATTAAATTATATGAGTTACTGTGCAGAAATCATCAGACAAGGGGACAGTACGGCCGCGGAACCGCCGCACATGCCTAGCTTGTGCCGCGATTCCGCGGTGGAAAAGTTGATTCAGGCCCTCGTATTTCACAGTAATTCAAATAAGACCCTGCTTATTTTTCTGCATATTTTTAATTGACAAAAATCCAAATTTTCAGAAAATTTCCAGAGAGCATTTTGGTATTTTGGGTTTCGGTTCGATCGGGTTTCAAACATCTTCTAGACTTTGCCTAAGGCTCTAGCTAGGCTCTGATACCACTGTAGGGTTCCTAGGCACACTATAGAGGTCTCATAAGGAATCAACCATGCCAATTTCAAATTTTATGGGTGCCGAGAAAACCTAATACGGTTCGTTGACTAGAAATTTAGGCGATAAACGAAACTAGTTAACATCTTAACTAAAGGAGAGAGGCTACAACCTTTGTAGATCTGGTTCTCTACTTCCTTAGCTCCACTTAGGCGTCCTCTCGCTGTCCATCTTGAATCCCGAACTCAAACGTCGGCTTCATCGGAGAATTGGGCGGACTAGGTCGTCGGCTTCGTGCCGAAGATGATCTACGTCGAGGTTTCACAAGTTCAAGCTCCGACTTCACCAAGTTGTGAAACTTGTGAAGAAAACACCCAAAACAACTTGGCAAGAGGTAGAGGGTGAAGAAATAGGAGGTGGGTTCACTTTAGAATTGGATTTCTCACACTTTTGCTCAAGATGCCATTGTTGAAGACAAGGTTTTTCTTGAAGAAGAAGAAGGAGAAGAAGAAAGAATATGATAAGTATTGTTAAAAGAATAAAAAAAATCAATACTTATCATCTTCTAACCTTGGTTAAGTGTAGAGAATAGACCATGGTCAAGTGAGAATGGTTAGGGTTAAGCATGAAGACAAAAGGGTCACTTTAGTCAAAGCTTCATGAAGCTTCATCAAGCTTCATGAAAGAAAGAAACCATTTTGTTTTCTTTTATTTATTTATCAAGAAAGAATAGATAAATAAATAAGTAAATAAATCAAAACCCTAACTATTATCATGACCATGGTTTAAGTCTTAACACAAAACCAATTTAGCATGCAACATCAAACATGATACAAACAAGTGCACACAAAATATATCACATATACAATGTGTGAACTTCATGTGAGAAAATCCATTTAAAGTGAACCAATACTAGTTAATACAAAGTAATATATCAAATATAATTATACATTAAATCATTAAATCAACATTTGATTCAATGATCCGGTCATGTCGCACATAACCGACTAGTATCGAATGTATTGATTTATCCAATCAATGATTCGATAACTAGGTCATATCGCATACAACCAATCGAAACATTCATCGCGAAAATGAAATGCGGTATCACATACACGCATTATTCTCGGTCCCGCACATATCTCATATGCGCTTCTATTTCGTTTCGCTTGAGCCAGGAAACCTCTGTGTAGGACTCTAAAGACTCGTCAATACGCCGGTAGCAGATGATGATCATATCAAGCACCCACAAGCCGCAAGCGGTCTGCTAAACGTAACGGCCATCCGGGTATTGAGCGATCAGAAGATCGACGAGCTAGCCCACTCACACTCCTGTGAATCCAACCAGTAACACTTACCGTACAGTCCGGTCTGTTCGTCTGATATGTCGCATATCAAGTCTAGGGGTGGTATACGTCAGACCCCAATAACCGATAAGTCGTGCCGATGTGAGGCTCATAACAGGTCGAGAAACTACTGGTAACACTTACCAGCAAATCTCTGATCAGCCCTGGCCAGGGACTTCCCTGTTACGGCCAATCGAGCACAGCGCAACATCAACCCCCAATACCGGGAGAGACGAAACCCCTCCTATCGCTCATTGCCTCCATGTGACTCGGGACTGTACCCAAAGACCACCGTTTTGTACGCCCTCATGGACGCGGTAAGGTGAAGATCAAAGCACAGTGGGAATTACACAAGACTCTATGACGATCTCGGGTCTACAGACTAACCTATACAAGTGTCACCTGAGAACTGCCATCTGACGTGAGGTATAATACCATCTGGGAGTTCTCGGCGAGTCCGTCCAGTGTACCCAGTCTCCACTGAGCACCCGTATACCATCTCTGATGTCAAACACCAATGGATATGGGATCATCCATTGCCCATCTCATGGGTCGAGAAGCGTATACGCTAGTCTACACTGGTATATCGATGCCCTGTCTCGATACACCCACGACTAGGGACCTTGAAGGATGTACTTATGGACTACCATGTCCCCACTAGTATGATCTGCATCATAGTCCAGGCAGTCAAGTACACATCCTAAGGGCTTTATCAACATGTAACTATAAGACAGTTTAAAGAGACAAGTGTACATGTTAAGATAAAGAGTAACCAGATAGCATACTATCATATCGAGCAAGAAAGTCATCTCTATATATGTCCAAGCATCCAATATAATATATATCATCTGTACAATACTGGCCTCTAGGGCATACATACAACTAACACCTCTGACCTCAGAACACGATCCCAGAGAGTGCACCCCTTCTCTTTCTTCTTCTTCTTCTTCTCTTTCTCTTTCTAGTTTCTCATGTTTCCGGTGATCGCCGGAGCCATAACCATCACCGACAATCCAGGCGACTTAGTAGACGTTCCCAGCCATCGTGTTCATGCTCTTGCTTTGCCTGGTCCTGTTCTGTACGTGCACGTGTGCATTATGACGTTTACCCGACGTCAGACGCTGCGTACGCACCCCGTCGTGAGATCCGATCAGGCAAGTTTATCTTGCTACATGCTATGTTATTATATTTGCATCCATATTAATAATAATATTACATGTTCATTGCATTGTGCATCCTATGTTACAGTTTTACAGTTTTACAATATCCGTTCGCATCCGTATAGTTTATTACATATCTAGTCGCATGCTAGTTTATCTTGCTACATGCTATGTCTATATATTTTCATTTATATGAATAAAAATATTGCATGTTCATTACTTTGTGCATCCTTGTTATAGTTTACCGTTTTTACGACACCCGTTCATATTCATACTGTATATTATATATTTAGTTGCATGCCGGAACCTGATTGCTTCATGTTACTGCTAGATTCTTAAATCATGCTTGCTAGTATGCATCATACGACTCATGAACTCATTATATGTTATCACCGATTACTATTCATGCATCCGTGCTTTTACCATATTTCGAATACTTGCTACATTTTACTGTTGGGCATCCATTTGATACATGTGCACTACCTGACATGACCTGATACACCACTGCTTGACTTGATACCTGATCTCATTACTAATTCCGACAACCCTGACTTGTTGTCCCGATGGACATATCCTGTTGTCTATTTAGACAAAACATGTACCTGCTTGATCTTGTGTCGGCATTAGCTCTAGATTTATCAATACCCGACTTGAACACATAACTTGGGGGTAAGGGGAAATCAATGATGAAACCTGGCCTGTAACTCAATAGTTCAACGCTTATACTGATCTGTTATACGGGCTAGGCCAGCCCCGGGATGATACTGCTGACATCATTCGTCTGTACATGTTACCTGTTTACTGCCTAGCGGCACGTCTCGGATTCAGCCTGAGAGTCTTGACCGTGGTCCCGGGTATGCATGGGATACTATTGAGTTATATCGACGATTCATTAAATTGATTTCAAAAACTTGAGAGTAATTAACCCAGTAGTATAGTTTAGATTACTCACCACACGACACATACACTTCAATGTTCTATATCCGTGCTTACCTGTTTACTTCATGTTACTGTTTATACTCACGCCTGCATATCTTGTTACATCCTGGTTATTTTCTATTGTTTGATATTATGACTGACGTCTGGGTTTTGCATGACCCAGTTTCTCTATCTTTGTCGCAGACTGATCAGGAATATTTCAGCCACCAGGCCGAGCAGTGAGGATCTTATTAGTGTTTAGTTTAGTTTGGTTTTCTTTCCGCACTTTCATTTCCTGATGTGAGCCGTATTTGGGATGTACTTTCCAGATGTTATTGCTTATTGGATTTATTGCTTCCGCACATTTATATTTCTTGACTCGTTTATTCTGGCATATTGTAACAACCCTAATTTTTCTATACCAAAATTTTCAAATATTTTTTTTTCAAAAATCCACAAAGGGGTATTTTAGCATGAGCACAAGATATAGGTAATTATTTTGTTTTTAATTACAAGCTACAAGAATGTAATAACACCATTTTTAGTGTACAAGAAATTACCTTAAATTTAATGTATATTAGGAGTATTTATTCTTGCTGCTATCAGTTTAAGTAATTAAATACCACAAAAATTACAAGAAGGAGCTTGTAGCTCATTGGTAATACCTTGCACTGCTGAACCAAGCCATCAGAGTTCGAATCCCATGCCCCACATTATTTTTATAATTATTTTGTTTTAAATTTTTGGAAAGTCAACGGTCAAACCGTCATAACTCTCAAAATTTATACTGAACCCAAAAAGTTAAATATACCAAAATTTCCCCTAGGAAAAACCCCACCCGACGCCACTTCGACTCGGCCCGACTCGGCCGAGTCGGCCGGCGCCGCCGGCCGGACTCGGCCGGACGGCCGAGTCGTCAACACAGAATTTCTCCGTGTTGACCTGGTCTTACCCCCTGTATACACTAAATTCTTTGATCGGTTATCAACTGCTCATTAAACCCCTTTTACTCCCAATTTTAATGATTTTTAATGAATTTTTATATATTTATATATATTTTTTAATTAAAACCCTAACCCTAGCCTAGCCCTATATAAACACCCCTACCCTCTACCATTTCACCCTACATTCCTAAGTCTACTCTCTAAAAATCACAAGAGAACTCGGTACATTAGAAAACGAGCGAAAGGCGAAGCGCTGCCGAAATCGACGGCGAATTCCGGCGATCGTGCTAGGACTCTTCACGACGATTCGACGCCCGGTAAACCCTCAACCTCTCTCTCACTCTCTAACGTGTCCAAAACCCGTAAGTCCCCCTCTTTCTATCTTTCTTTTCTTTTAAGAAAAATATGACTTTTTAAAACCCGACGGAAATCGGAACAAACTTATTTCCGATTCGGTTTTCTATCAAAACTCACTTGTCACAAATTATATAATGCTTAAACATATTCATGTTGACTATTAATCACTTAAAAATCAATTTGGATAAAGTTTTTCACATGAAATGATAACGTTTCCATATATCGTATTTCTTTCACTTAAATACCACAATATTTAGTTATCACATTTAACCCCTAAACTTTGCTATACCTTAACGTAGATCACGAGGTAATGACCTACCTCCACACACACGCAAATACAACCCTAATTGATATCATCAAAACTTAGAATACGAAAATACAAGACTTTACATTAAAATACCCTTTTCTTGATAAACCTTTTCTGAAAGTTTTAAGTTGTATACAATTTTAAAACAAAACCTTTTAATAGGAAAATACGATATGTCATGGACATCGATCGTTTATCTAAACTGATTTTGTGGTGTCTAGGCTAGGCAAGTGAGCTTGGATAATTTTAAAAGGCCCGCCTCACGATTCGTGAGTGGATCCCTCCCTCCTCACTTGTACTTACCTGGCCACAATTGACGGTGAAGAGTCGATTTGAGGCTTCTAATGACTTGTCGTTTAGACCATTTAGAAATAGGCTAGTTGGCTTAGGAAACCCTATAATCTAAAATACGGAAATTTACACCTTTTACAAATAAATACTTTATCTTTATAAAACCGTTTTCTAAATGATTAGTATTTATTAAATCTTTACAAAGCACCACTATAACCCACATTTGGGGAACTCGTTAGGGATAGTACGGTTTATCGTGCACCCTCAAGCTTAGTAGTGCGAGATTCAGACCTCCGCAAGGAGCATTCGGTCTCGAAAGGTTTAAAATACAACATTTAAGAAAAATGAGATTTTTGGAAAATAAAATATTTATTAAAATTTATTTTTGTATAAACATATGTATATTTAACATTTAAACACCTATTTTATTATAAGATAAAGTTTCCACCTTTTCCTAAAAATTACAAGATTAAAAGTTACATTAAAATACCATGAGTTTCAAATAAGTCAATATTACAAATTAATACTTTTATTTATGTAATTAGGATATTTTCACTAGAAATAAGACACAATAAAATCACACTCATTATAACCATAAAGACGAATAATAAATACTTAAGGTGTATCTTGAAAACTATACAAAAGTATTTTTACATAAAACCCCCTCAAGTTTTATAAATTACAATAATGACCCTAACAAATATAGAACTTCGACTTACATATCTTTTAGTCTGACTCGGGTTTGAGTCTGATTATTTCTGACTTGAATATGATTCAAGTCAATCTATATTCTTTAATATTCCAACTCAATATGAACACATGAATCCCAGAATCCAGTTAATAATCTATACAACTTGACTGAATCAAACCATGGATATACATCCATTATTCCGTTATTCCATTTACCTGATTATGCAGATACAATATGTTTACTGATATCATGGTTTTGGTCGGTCTTCCAACTTACACAATACAATACAACAATACTGTCAAAACACTACGGGGTTTAAAGGGGTAGACTGGTACGGAATATGTTAAAGGTGGCACGAGGTGATCACTTAAGACGTAATTACATCCATGCCGTTGTTCCGTGGTATTATCGACGGAGCCTTGTACTACAGGTTACCAAGGTCCCCGGTGTAAGTGGGACTCCCCTCGTATACACTGGCATCTTCTGTACCAGGCCACAAACAACAACGTTAATACAATATTACAATATTATAATACAGCATTAAAAGCTCTCTCTCTCTCTCTCTCTCTTTCTTACTTTCTGTCTATTTCTCCCTTATCGTTGGGACTTACCGAGCGACCTGTTCGCTGACGACATTCTATTTCTTTCTTCTTTGAATGTCGTCAGGTGCTTTGGACCCAGCAGAGATCGAGCCTACCGGTGAAGACTTGGAGCAGTTTCACGAAGATCCCGAGCTCTAGATATTGTACCTTGTTCTTTTCAGTATTTCATTTCCTGTTATGCCACTGTTTAGGCATCGCTTACCATTCAGTTGTATTTACTTTTCATGCATTGTACAAAGAAATGTTATTAATAAAGTTGCTGTTATTTCTATACCTCTTGTCTCTTGTGATTTACTTTTATATTGCTTAGATACGCTTAGCGTATGTACTTCTGAGTATATACGTAGCGGGTCTCGTCGCGTCCCCTTCGCCGTACACTGGGAAGCAGGGCGTGACACATATGGACATGTACTAGATAGTTTATTTTATTTTACTGTTCTTGATATCTTATAGACAGCCGTAATGTGACTGTGGAGGGATGTTTCCTAACCACAGGTAGTATGGTTGGCTCTGTCACGTGCCGATCTTAGCGCACTCTGGGAAGCGGGGCGTGACAGGTTTGCACGTGCACAACACGTAAAATGAAAAGTCACAGTTTAAACAAACATATGGAAAATGTTGTACACGCCGAACATGGCACGTAGCCAAGATCCCACACCCCACTCCCTCATCTCGATCGGCGAGATCTCCATTTCAACCGGCACCGCCGGCCCCCCAATAAGGGATGGTCCCTAATTTTTCACCCTAGTACCTCTTCGCCTATCCCACTATCCTCATATTGTTTGTTTACTCTGAAAACATATAGAGAGTGATAATTCCTCTCTTTAATTCATTTTTAATGCAAATTTTAATTCTATTCTTCATTACCCTAAACCCTAATTTTTCCTATATATACCACACCACATTTCACCCCTCCTCATTCAGAATTTCATTACAAAAACTCTCTAAAATTTCCAAGTCCCAAGTTGTGCAAGTGGAGTTAGCAAGAGGCGAAGTTCCGGCGACGTTCCAAGAAGAATCCGGTGACGAAACGACGCCCCTGTAGGGTGTTTTTCGTCACTCCATTGAGATGGGAATGCGCGAGCGCTTATCGGGCGCATTACAAATTCCCCCTGCCTAGGATAGGCTGTGGTTTATTGATTGCGGGGATCCAAATCTCCGGCAGCCGCGGACTAAGCTGCCGTTAATTACTCTCGCCTTTGGAGCGAGAGAACCTCCGATTGACGGGTCAAACAGGTCATGCGAACTCAATATGCAGTGTTGTTTTTTGAAGGAGTTTTGGATATATTGGGTGCCCTGTAGAGCTTTTACGGGGGTCCCGCTACCCGAATAGCGCCTGGGGGTCAAGGGGGCTAGCAGCCCCCTTGCGGGGTGCGGGGCAGCACCCCGTTAGAAATTTTTTTTAACGGGGGAGGTATATTTAGTGTGGAGTGCATATAAAAAATAAAAAAGGGGGGAAGCGTTTTAAAGACGCGTGCGTGGCACGTGGGCGCATGGTGCCTGGGGTCACGTGCGCGCACATGGGCGCTTTAGTATCCGGGGTCACGTGCGTGCACGTGACCGATGGGCGCCTTAGCGCCCAGGGTCACGCGGCGCACACGTGACCGATGGGCGCCTTTGCGCCTGGGGTCACGCGGCGCACACGTGACTATTGGGCGCCTTAGCGCCCTGGGGTCACGCGGCGCTCACGTAACCATGAGCGCCTTAGCGCCCGGGGTCACGTGGCGCACACGTGACCACGGGAAACACCCGCGGGAAGGGGCCTAGCCCTTTGGTTGGGGAGTTGAACTCCCAAGGGGTTTTTGGAGTTGAAATCCTAACAGAAACTAATTTATGGAGTTAAACTCCAACAGATCTAGAAAGGAGTTAAACTCCTAGGAATTTTCGGCTTTTCTTTTGAGCCTTGGATCTGTCCAAAGTTAAATTTTTAGAGATGGGTCTCCTTCTTCCTTCTCTTGATCGGCCGGATCTTGGAGAAAAGGGGGGTGAGACTTAAAAGTCTCCCCTTTTCGAGATCTGGTTAGAGATCCGAGCTCCCCTTCGTGGGTTTTGTGGAGAAAAACTATTTATTTTTGAGAAAGGAAGAGTTAAACTCTTGATTTAATTCAAAAAAAAAAAAAAAAAAGGTTTTAGAACCCTGAGGATAGAGAGAGAGAGCAGATCTTGAATTTTTTTGGGAGAAAGAAAAATTTGTTGAGATATTTTCATTATTTTTGCCTTTATAGGCTATACACTTTACATATAGCTCTTTGGGCTTTACAAAAATGGCATTTTGCCCATCCCATACCTCATGTGCTATTTCTTTTTGTACATAAGGCTTGGGCTTTACAAAAATTTGGCTTTATGCCCATTTTTCTTACATTTATTCAAAAAATATAAAAAGGAAATACACCAAAATTATTTATTACAAAATTTTTATTTTGGCATGGCGGAAGGCCGGACGCTTCGTGTTCAGGCTCGACCCGGGCATTGGCCCACTTGACCTGGGCTTGGGCCCACTTGGCTTGGGTTGACTTTGATTTTGACTTGGTCAACCGGGGTGTAAATTTTGACCCCAACAGCCCCGACGGTTCCAAAGTCTTTCCCTACCTCCCCTCTTTCTTTGTACCTTGTAAGTCCCCACTCCTCTCCTCCATCTCTATTCTAAAACTTTCACTTTTCAAAACTCATTGGAAGCGGAGTTATTCCAACTTCCGATTCGCTTTTATTTAATAATCCAACTCTTTCTTAATAACAAATCACCCAATTTTTAATATATTGTTTAGAAATAATAAACAAACACATTAGAACAAGTTTTATCTCAAAATAATGTATTATGCAACTTTTATCCCATTTTTACGGTTAAATACCACATACTTTACTTTCGACATAATGCAACATATTTCATTGTATTACCTTTAGAAAACTCACGAGCTAATGACCTACCTCATCACACCACTCATCTTTGATATAGCACGATGGTTTTTAAAACATTCTTTTGGGACAAAATACGACATTACATTTAAATAGCCTAAACTTACAAAACCGTTTTCTTTAAAAAGCGTATTAATTAAATTCCTTGCAATTGCGCCTTTACAACCCATTTTGGGGAACTCCGATCGGGATGGTGCGGGTTATCGCACGTTCTCGGGCTTAATAGAGCGAGATGCAGATCTCTGCAAGGAGCATTCGATCTCGATGGAATTTTTGATGCAATTTTAAGAAAATTAGATTTCTACAAAATAAATAAACTTTATTTTTATTAAATATATATATATATATATATATATATAACTATTATCAAAATATCTATTTTAAATATAAGATATGAATATTCCATGTTTTCTAAATCAAAGGAATCACAATTTCATGAAACTACCATTACAATTCAATACAAATTCCAATATTTCATTAAAATACCATATACAATGAAAACTAGGTTCTGCTCACTAGAAAATTTCATTTTTATAAAATATACATTTATGAAACCCCCGAAGACGATAATTCAATACTTGAGGTGTATTTTGAAATTATATCAAAACTATTTTTACATAAAATCTCCTCAAGTTATATTAAATTACAATAAGGGCCCTAGTAAATATATGTATAAGCAGAACCAGTTCTCTTGAGCCTTAGAGAGCCGGAGAATATGGGTGTTTTTCTATCTAAGGTAGACAACCTAACAACGGTGTTATCAATACGGTAATTGTCTTGGAAATATACACAAATCCCGTCTTCCATGTGCAGCAGTTACCGATAACACCAAAACAATCAAGACTTCAATTTTGGTTTAAAAGTCTGACTCAGTTCGAATCATGGTCAAATCTGATTATAATCTATCTTGAATTCAATTCAAGTATAACTACAATACAATATGAATCCACGAATATCAGAATACAATCTATAACAACATGAACATGACTGAACCGAACCATAGATATACTCTGATTACATGACCATCCATTTATATCCATTCCGTTTACTGATATCATGGTTTCGGCAAGTTTTCTATTTACTACAAGACAACACAAGACAATACAATACAATCAGTACAATCAATACAATCAATACATAAGACATTACAGGGTTTATAAAGGGGTAGACTGGTACGGAACATGTTAAAGGTGGCACGATGTGGTCACTAAAAGACGTAATTACATCCATGCCGTTGTTCCGATGTATTTTCGACGGAGCCTTGTACTGTGGGTTACCAAAGTCCACGATATAAGTTGGACTTCTCTCGTATACACTGGCATATTCTGTACCAAACTACAAACACTACGTTAACATAACAATCAAACATTATACTAGATATACTCTCTTCTCTGTCTATTCTTCTCCTTCTTTCTTTGAGACTTACCGAGCGATTGTTCGCTGACGACATTCCTATTTCTCTTCTTCTTTGGGATGTTGTCAGGAGGACCCGACTCTGAGGAGTTCGAGACCAGTCAGGAGCACTTGGAGCAGACCCCTGAGCAGTACACTGAAAACCACTAACTATAGTCACTCGTACATATTTTCTTTTCAGTTCATGCCACTGTTTAGGTATTGCTTTCTATTCATATATTTGCATTTCCAGTTGAACTTGTAAAGAATTGTTTAATAAATAAATGCTGCTGTTCATTTTTACTATTGTGTATATTTTACTTTATATTGCTTAGATATACTTAGCGTGTTTACTTCGGAGTATATACGTTGCGGGCTTGCCACGTCACCATTTCTGTCTACTGGGAAGCGGGGCGTGACATCTAATGTTCCTGACCTAATCATATTTTGATTTAGGTGGATGTGTACTACATCGCTTACAAATATAAAATCATATCTTTCTTTAGAAAGTAAAAAATACAGATATAATATTACAGGCTAGACTAGGTACATAAAAACAGTTACGTAAAATCAATATCTGCACACTTGTCAATCCTATGTGATATTCCCCTACGGATTCAGCGTCCATGCCCATTCCGTTAGCAATTCTGAGAGTCATATCACATGCCTTGATAATTCTACGGTTTCTCAAAGCCTGTAATGAATTACAGATATGAGATCTTGATCTGGTATCTAGTATCCAGGAAGTAAAGTTAATAGATAGATAGTTTTCAATTACAAACACACTCGAAGCCGAAGCCACAACGTGCTTCGAATCTTGGCTTCTGGCTTTCCAAGCCCTGCAGTCCTTCTGACAATGCGCTTTCCTATGACTACAAAGACATGCCTCCTTTCCTACTACTAGCCCCGAAATTTTTGCCCTGCCCTTTTGCTTTACCTTACTGACACCGCTTACCGGCTTGGTGGAGGCCTTCTTCTCCTCTCCTCTCCCTTGGCTTTCGCCTTGGATCTAGAAGAGGAAAATTCCCCAACAAACAGAGCGGGTGTCTCCCTGGATTCTTTCAGGGTGCTATCTGAGCTTCTCAATAAATTGAGAGACTTGAAAGTGTAACTTTCTTCCTTTGAATTTTGCAATTCAAGATAAACTGGGCGTAACTAAAAGGTAGGGATTGTAGAATCAAGTCAATGCATAACTCGTTTCCCAACGGGGTCCCATGGTCCATGAGCTCTTTAATATAGCTAATCATCGTAAGGACGTGGTCCCCTACAGATGACCCGATAGCCAAGCTCGCTTGAAGCAATATTTTCGAGGTCTCATATCTTGTGATACGAGATTACTCTCCATATAAAACTTTGGTATGGAGGAAGATGAAAGTTAAGTCCATCTTCTCGTGCTGCCTCTAGTTTTCACTATCCATGGAGGCTAACACGAGACACTTGGCTCTTGCACAATCCTTTTTCCATGTCTGACGGATATCCATATCCGCGACGGTGGAATCTGGACCTGGGACGGCGGGGGTTTTTGTAGTAAGGAGGTAGTCCAGCTTGTCATGGGTAAGTGCCATCTGGACATACCTTAGTCAATCAATATGGTTCAGCCCGGTCAATTTATTATCTAATAACCTATGTCTGGTCATAGTGGTCGCTGCAAATAGGAGAGAGAGAAGAAACACTTAGCATGATGCTCTTGCAAGTTTAGATTGGTTATTAGTTTATCTAAACAGGATGGCTCCCACTGTTTCCTCGAATCCTTCCTCAAACTATAAAAGAAGAATTAGTCAGCATTAATCTCACTTTTACAATTCTTGCTTAACCTTTCAGTCAGGCTGGTGTCGGTACTTCGAGAGAGGTTTTCCAACGCTTTCGTGAAGCTTCTTAATTACATAACCTCTTTTCCCTAAAGGCGTAGCCCCGCTAACACCGTTCTAGACACCTGCTTGGTTTATAGCATTGATCCTTTAGTGAAAAAAATCTCCCGAAGAGTAGCGCATACTCACAGAAGGATCGGGATCCAAATATTATTGTATGATAAAATTGAAAGAAGCCTGCCAAGATTATCACACTCCAAATGGTATGCAGCACTAACAAATTTTGGTACCTTAGAAACTCCCGATGTGGATTTTTGCCCATGCTCTTATGACCTTGATGAAGGCCAACATATCAAAAGTCACATGTCAAGTTCTACCCGTCATTATCCAGGTTAATTTGAACCCACCCGTACATACCATTGATGAAGGCCAACAAAGTAATACGACTGTCCCAAACCAACATATTTATCTATGCTACATATGAATACCCAGCAGCTACCAATCACTATGCCTTAGTAAAGGTCAACAAATATAGCTTGAATACTACTGATTATTCATATGAAATGACAGAGGGCTACGAATATTTTTGGTGAAACCGTGAACGTAGTGAACTTGATATAATCGAAGGAACCATGATAGCTTTTTAAAAAGAGTGGTTTAAGCTCCGCATTTAAAATTGCTTTTTGAAGAAAACCGAGTGGTTTTGGAATTGTTCCAACGATTAAATTTTGGTTTGTTTCATCTTGCATTAATCTTTGTTAATGCGGTCCCATCATTTATAACCTATCATTACAACAAAAGAAACGAAAATATAACGTACGATTATGCCATTCGCATTCGCCACTGGGCCCCGTCTTACACCGTTTGGTTACTTAACTACGGGCAGAGCAGAGGATGGACTAGCGCGGGGGCAAAACATAAGCAACGTCTACTCTCTCTCTCTCTCTCTCTCTATATATATATATATATATATATATGCATTTGTCTCACGCAATAATAGGCATTCCAGATCACAGATGAATATATTGGATATACTAGAAAGTCCGCGTTTTGTTTAAGCCTGTAACGAAAGAAGGATTCCACGGTTGTGATGAATAGCCCAACCCCACTCCAGACCCCTATGGGTGTGGCAAACTAACCGCCAAATTCCCGAAGTGAAGCAACCTCCCTCAGTAAAATGAGTAGGCCACTTGGCACTTCAAACAACCCGATAGTTTGTGCGCCTCACCATGGGTTTATCCTAGGAGCAGAAAATAGTAAAAGAAATAATATACAACGGTGGATACAATCTCAACCTGGATGTGCCCCGCAAAATAATATTACATCAATATTACAAATTATATGAATGAAAGAAAAGAAAACACTCTTCTCACATCCTCCGGATATTCATCCACGACGATCCAATAAAATTCATATCTGTAAGTCCACGGTAGCGCCCCGGCCGTCTAACAGACGCTAAATGCGGAACAAAAACTTTTTACAACTGACGCTATCGCGTACTATAAACCGGATCTGCCATTAAAGCTAAACTAACAAACTACAAAGTGAGTAGAAGAGTTATACCGAACGATCCAAGTCCTTCGGTCTTCAACCATCATCCCACGCTTTGTTGCGGCTACTCCGATCTCCTGAATCTGCAGTCTCGTCGTCCACGTGGCACCACGTCGACAGATCTTTAAACGGGCTCCCGCCTCTGAACCGAGGCAACTCGATCGTCAAGTTTGCTAGAAGAGATGACCAAGATGATGTAGAGAATGAGTAGAACACTTTGTCTCGTTACGTCCAAGGCTATGGACGAACGGTTAATGAAGTTGCCTTTTGGATCGGATTGAAATGAGATATGAAAATATATGTGAACTAGATCTCTCTCTTCTCATTTTAACAACCCTTTCTTTTTCCCAAATCAATCCTCTTTCTCAAGGGGAGGGGCCGGCCATATATGTAGAGGGAGGGAGGTGAGGATAGGAGCAAAGAGGTGACCATAACATTAAAGGAGAAGGAATGAGTCACTTAACACCTTGTATGAATGCATTAAATGAAACAATGAATCATAACCCTAAGTCATCAACACATAAAAGCTCCATTAATGCACTAAGCCACCTCACATCCTAGTCACCTCTTCTAGAAACTTCCACACTCATCCAAAGAAAAGATAAATCCGCATTTAACCGAATTTTAAATACGGCTGATAGAAAACTGGAAACTGGCAACTTCCAAAAGTGATCCTGAAACGAATTTCAGGATAACCCCGTAATGGTATAAATATACCCGCATTTGTATTACGACCGAATACAAATGTATCTGAGACAAAGATATTATATCTACACAGTATAATACTCAGATTCGGCTTAAACCAAAGCCGACCAGTATTATCTGCCCGAAAAATGACACGTGCGAAAACGCACGTGCAATTTCCGAACCTTGCCATAAACACATACGGCCTCTACAACGTTTCGCCCGAACTTGGGAAAGTGTCTGTGGGGGGACTCTAATGACTCATCAACACACTGGCACTGGGTATAACCTCTAGCACGTCAGAGGTACAAGCTGTATGTAACGGTTTGCCTATGTATTGATTGGAAGGGAAGCTGACGAGCGAACTCATCCATAAACCCTACTGAGCCTAACAGTGACAATATACATACAGTCCGGTCCATTCGTCTATGAGTATCGCATATATACCTAGGGGGCTAGTAACGTCAGACCCCCAATAGCGGTATAAGTCGTGTCAAAGAGTGGCCCAGAACACCCTGAGATACTACTGGAGTACCTACCAGTAAATCTCCTGCCTCGGCCGAGGGCTTTGTGTAATGGCTCTCCCAGACACAGTGCGATCTCACCCCCAATACCGGGAGAGACGAATCCCCTGCCGATCCACTCACTTGCCTCCATGTGGCTCGGGACTGTACCCAACTAAAACCTGTTTGCACAACTCCTTTGAGCGTGGTAGGGTAGTAATCTAAGCACAGTGGGAACTCACACGAGACAAATGACGACCTCAGGTCGATGAACTAACCTGTACACATGTCACCAGGGAACTGCTATCTGACGATATGTATAATACCAACTAGCATATTCCCAGCGAGTCCTGTCCGGTGTATTCATAACCTATTGAGCACCTGTATACATCTTAGGTGATCCTACTGACACCAATGGCTTGTGAGACCAGCCATCGCCCCTCGTCGGGGTCTCGACTGTATACACTAGTCTACTCTGGAGTATCGATGCCCTGTCTCGAAACTCCCACGACTAGGGACACTTTAAGGATGTTCTTACAGACCCCAGCTCCCACGTATATGATCGCCATCATACTGCTGGTAGTCAAGCAAGAATCCTATGGGCTCTATCATCATGCAATAGTGAACTAAAGCATGTATACGATGATAAAGACAAACCAGATAGCATACTATCATCTCGAGCAAGACTGTCATATCGGTATAGCTCCTGCCTCAATCATTGCAATCGCGTACCTGCGATCCAATAATTGACTTTGAGGGCACTATCTCCAACAATCTCCCACTTGCACTTAAGGCTAATTATTGCGATGTCGCATACTCACAGCCAGTGTGATACCGAACATCCAACTTCTCTACTAATCAGTTTCACAAAACTAGTTTGTAAAACTCTTGTGTTCGAGAAATAGCCTCAGTGAGTGGATCCGCCCTGATGTTTCTTTCTATATCTCTCTAAATCTCAAGTTCGCGGTGAATGCCATCTCCCGAATCGAGTAATACCTGTCTTAGAATATGTCTGGATATCTGATGGGACCTAGTTCATAAATGAACTCCAAATCCAAACTTCTTAGACTGTATCGATAACTGAACCTAATCAGTATCCAGCACCATGCCTCCCACAGTATCCTCTTGGACCACCTGTCCATAATACTGTCCCTCGTCAGAGGGAAAACTATAACTCTAACAATCACTCTGTCATCCATGTCACCTTTGAAGCCTGGAATGATATCCATCTCCCGAAGGAGGCTGCCATCATCAAATCCGTAGAACATGCACTTATGTTCTAAAACCGCTTCCTTATGTTTCTCCAGGATTGGATTAATATAAACTTATCGCATCTAATGCAAAAACAACATTTGGTGTGGTACTTGACATCTCATGATTGACTCAATTACCTAAGCAAGTGATCTGCCAATCATGCACATCCCTCTCTCCTTTAGTCTCTAAGACACCTTTAGAGAGGGTGACTCCATCACCTGCAGGTACACCACCATGCCAAGAGTCATCTATTCTAAATACCATTAGAATACAGTCAAAGTACCCATATTGGGAAACTACCTAAATCTAGATCTAAAACCATAGATCTAGTAACCAGAATGTCTGATATTAAATCCATATCCTTTGAGGAGAAACAACTGTGTGACGACCAAAGTACAACCGATTGTAGTATAGGAAATTTACTTCCTACTCTGTGTATGTCATCCAAATAGCAGGACATCACACCCTACTACCTTTTTAACAGATTCATCCCCTATTCTGATGAAGTCAAAGCCATGACTGTCACAACAAAATTAGATGATCTTATCTCCGCTATATTTGCTCAAGTCTATAAATAGACATAAGCTACTTGCCCACTATGCTTCCGCTGCTCCCACTGACTACGATAACCCTCTGGCAGAATAATATCCACGTACACTTTTAAAGCTAGTTTAGAACGACGTTATACTTATCCTCTTGCCGGGTCTCATAGTCTGGAACAACAGTAGTGTCAAGTCTGGGTAAACAAGAACCTTCCTGTCACCGTCCTTGAGACTACCGGAGTACCTCTCGGGTGTCTGAGGTTACCCACCATATCTGCGGAGTGGCTAATGGAATGTCAAACCTGATTGAATATATAGATCCTATTAAATTTTCCGTAATTGTTTGCGGTTCTGGAATCACTTCCAGTTCTACCATACTCCCACTACTGTTTTCTGAAAAAATCCATTTTACTAAAACTGTGGTGAGTCTAGAACAATATCACTATTGATCTTCCAGATGGTAGAAAATCAACCCTCGACATAGCCCGGGTCAACACACAAACTGCCATTACAGAAACGTGCCTTGAGTTATCCAGTGTCTGGTTTTAAGCATAAGCTGGACAACTCCCCTTACCTTAACATCGTTAAGATATGAACCATTCTATATCCAATATAGAAACAGAGGCACTAATTTAATTGGAACCAGATTCAAAACATGCAGCTGTCTCCAGTGCATATCTACTTAATGGAGAGAGGTTAATCGGCATTACTCAACTAAGGAATCCATCCAATTATGAGTAACCCGAAAGAGAAACAAGTTTCTCAAAACCATTACTATTATCTGAATACCAATCACAAGAATCTACATCTTCGATCTCTATGAAGAATCCCGATACTTGCGACACATGGTTCTCTACTTTATTCTTATACCCACAACTTCTCGAAACTTAGACTTTGTATTTCTACGAAACACTTATCTACAATTAGAGAAGTCATAAGTAAACAGAACATAGTACGAGGACCTACCCCTTTGTCCTGACGGACACTGGATAATATACAATACTCTGTATAAGTCCGCTGAGTTGAATAACTCAAAACCTGTGCGTCGTAGGTTGAAAACTGTACCCAGGCGATTTCCTCAAATATCACCAATTACAACGAATTCCGATATAATGAGGATGATCACCAAATTCCCAATAACTTACTCCTACTCATCATCTGTAAAACCATACAGATATGAGAATGAAACCTGGTAAATACATACCTCGGAGTAAATATCTAATCGGGAAATCGGTTTTCCTTTAACAATGCACCGAAACATGAAAATGTTTCATAGGGGTATTCTGGTATTCCTTGTAATGCCTCTTCCATAATCCTATTCATGACTTTAACCGTATATCTCTTTGCCATCTCTCCAAATCCCTTTATTTGTCTTTAGTCGTTACCTTCTGTACACCTTCGTTAGGCTAAATGGTTTTCTTCCTTCCCTACCGTTCGGTACCAGCCTATGGTTTAGAAGAAGACTATCCAGTAAGCATAATAGGTGTACTCTCCTAATCCTAGGAGTACTCGCAACTTGAGAGAAGGTGATGATAAAAGACAACTGAATAATACCTTATTCTATTTCTCCCGAACTGGAGAAAAACAAAGGTGAAATAGGAGTGGCGATGAAGTACATGGTTTGGTCGTGAATGATAACAGTCGCAATTTACTTTGCCCTCTTTCTAATCCCTTTATTTTGTCTTTAGTTATTACCTTCTGTACACCCTACTTAGGCTAATTGGTTTTCTTCATTCCCTACCTTTCGGCACCAGCCTTTGGTTTGGAATAAGACTATCCAATAAGCGTAATAGGTGTACTCTCCTAAACTAAGGAGCCCTCGCAACCTGAGAGAAGGTGATAATAAAAGACAACTGAATAAACCAATTCTATTTCTCCTGAACCTGGATCCATCCTCGAAGAAGTCCCTTCGAGTTCATATATAACCATACGATAGATCTATCCAATGGAAGTAGATGTCCGTAGCAATACGGGGTGTTCTGAGAAATACAAAGGGTAAAAGAAGGAGCGGCAATGACTTATGCAACTTTAGACAATCCAAAAGCCAGTATTTTAAGAAGGTTCGGTCAACTTGGTCACTGAGTCATAGTCTAGGGTCGGTCAATGGTCGCTGCCAAAGAGAGAGAGAGAAAAGAAACACTCTGCGTGCACTCTAACCTAGATCAGAATGATTATCATTTTATCTAATAAGGAAATCTCCCACTGTTCCGTCAAATTCTTCTCCAAACCTGAAAGAAGAATCAATCGGGATCACTCGAAGAGTAAACCAACTCATCAGTGGGAATCGGGATCCAACTCTCATCGCATGATAATGTGAAGGAATCCACTCATGTTATCATACTCCAGAAGGTATGCGCATACTTGGCAAGTTTCAGTTTCTTTAGAAACTCCCGATATTTGATTTTGCCCCATGCTCTTATGATCGTGACTTTGGCCAACCCATCATAAGTCACATGCCAAGTTCTACCCGTCATTATCCAGGTTAATTTGAACCCACCCGTACATACCCTTGACTTTGGCCAACAAGGTAATACGACTGTCCCAAACCAACGCATCTATCTATGCAACAGATGAATACCCAGCAGCTACCAAGCACTATGCCTTGATTTTGGCCAAACAAACATAGCTTGAATACTACTGACCATCCATAAGAAATGACGGAGGGCTACGGCTGGTTTTTGGCGAAAAAACCTTTAACGTAATGAACTTGATCTCGTTGAAGGAACCTGATAGCTTTTTATAAAAATATAGTGACGAAAAACCTTTGCTAAAGAGGTCACTCTCGGTGAAGGGATCTCGGCTCTTTCCTCGTGGAATGAGGTGCGGGATATTCCAACTGAATACAACGATGCAAAGCAACTTGTAATCGACAATATTGAAGTTATTACCCTGACATAAACTTCTGCCCAAGGGGTCACTCCCGGTGAAGGGATCTCGGCCCTTACCTCATCGAATGAGGTGCAAGATATTCCAACCGAATACCGCTATGCAAAGCAAAAGTAAATATCTTTCTAATAACACCTTTTAAAATTTGTTCCAACAACATCAAATATAGCTTTGTTTTATCCTTGCATTGATAAGAATCAATGCAGTCACATCAATCAATCACACCAGAAAAGAACGAAAATAAAATGTACGTATATGCCATCCGCATTCGTCACTGGGTCCCGTCATCACCCGTTAGGTTACTTAACTAACGACAGAGCGGGGGCTGGACTAGCGCGAGTGTAAAACATATACAACATCTAATAGTATATATACCAATATACAATAATCGCTCCAGGCGTGATAAAATGCAACATTACAGAAAAGTAATAAGCATCACAGAACAATACAGATAATCTGGGATCTCCGGGTTTCACAGAGCCGCTACTGAAACCCGACGTTCCCCTGGTCTTGTGGATAGCCTGTGCAATGTAACCTAGACCCCTACGGGTGTGGCAAGTTACCCGCCAAGACCTGAAGCGAGGCAGTCCCCACAGCATAGTGAATGGAACACCCGGCACTTCACGGAATCCGGTAAATTGAGCACCCCTCCTTGGGTCAACCTGTACCCCCTACGAGTGCGGCGAATAGTCTGCCAATTCTAAAGTGAGGTCCCTTTGCCTCTCAAAACCATGAGATACGAACCCGTTGCCCTCCAGAACCCGGCTATCCGTGCACTCCGTCGCGGGGTAAACCTAGTACAGAAATAAAAATATGTACAACAGGTACATCGACCTCAACCCGGTCGTGCCCCGAAAAGAATATTATACAAACAGGCAGTGACGGCAGTCCACATGTTGGACGCTCGCCCCGCAATATCAAATGTACAAATAAATCCAAACAGCACTATCATTGCACCCTGCTATCCACCACGACAAATCCGTAACATCACAGTACAACACAGAACATCAACGCGAATGTCACGTTCGCAAACCCGTCTAAAAGAACTATAGCAATCAGACGCGGTTTACCGATCAAATGACATTCCCGGTCGGAGATATAATGTAAATACCGCATACTAACAAGTTTAAATTTCGATCGACTAAATATCACGAAGTGGGCCCATGCACATCTGCTGTATAGTAACAAAATCTAGGCCCAAAAGAATATTACCAAATCCCACAATTTCCAGTGAAGAATCTACTGTGCAAATTTGGAGCAGTGATCACATAGACTGGCCGCGGATACGCGGTCAAACCCTAGGTTTGACCGCAATTCCGCGGCGGTCTTGAAGGGTCACGTGCCCAAATTTGTACCACGGGCTTATAAAACCCTGCACAACTTTCTGTGATATGAAAAATAATTTTTGGACTTGATTTAAAATCGACAGAAACTGTGAACTTGGAATTTGCGGTTTTCGAAAATCCATTCGATCGATATTTTAAACGTGTTAGCACAAGTTAGTATAGCTTAATGGTTAGGCTCTGATACCACTGTAAGTCCACGGTAGCGCCCCGCCCGTCTAACAGACGCCAAATGCGGAACAAAAACTTTTTACAACTGGCGCTATCGCGTACTATAACCCGGATCTGCCATTAAAGCTAAACTAACAAACTACAAAGTGGGTAGAAGAGTTATACCGAACGATCCGAGTCCTTCGGTCTTCAACCATCATCCCACGCTTTGTTGCGGCTGCTCCGATCTCCTGAATCTGCAGTCTCGTCGTCCACGTGGCACCACGTCGACGGATCTTTAAACGGGCTCCCGCCTCTGAACCGAGGCAACTCGATCGTCAAGTTTGCTAGAAGAGACGACCAAGATGATGTAGAGAATGAGTAGAACAGTTTGTCTCGTTACGTCCAAGGCTATGGACGAACGGTTAATGAAGTTGCCTTTTGGATCGGATTGAAATGAGATATGAAAATATATGTGAACTAGATCTCTCTCTTCTCATTTTAACAACCCTTTCTTTTTCCCAAATCAATCCTCTTTCTCAAGGGGAGAGGCCGGCCATATATGTAGAGGGAGGGAGGTGAGGGTAGGAGCAAAGAGGTGACCATAACATTAAAGGAGAAGGAATGAGTCACTTAACACCTTGTATGAATGTATTAAATGAAACAATGAATCATAACCCTAAGTCATCAACACATAAAAGCTCCATTAATGCACTAAGCCACCTCACCATCCTAGTCACCTCTTCTAGAAACTTTTAGAACCTTCCACACTCATCCAAAGAAAAGATAAATCCGCATTTAACCGAATGTTAAATACGGCTGATAGAAAACTGAAAACTGGAAAATTCCAAAAGTGATCCTGAAACGAATTTCAGGATAACCCCGTAATGGTATAAATATACCCGCATTTGTATTACGACTGAATACAAATGTATCTGAGACAAAGATATTATATCTACACAGTATAATACTCAGATCCGGCTTAAACCAAAGCCGACCAGTATTATCTGCCCGAAAAATGACACGTGCGAAAACGCACGTGCAATTTCCGAACCTTGCCATAAACCCATACGGCCTCTACAACGTTTCGCCCGAACTTGGGAAAGTGTCTGTGGGGGGACTCTAATGACTCATCAACACACTGGCACTGGGTATAACCTCTAGCACGTCAGAGGTACAAGCTGTACGTAACGGTTTGCCTATGTATTGATTGGAAGGGAAGCTGACGAGCGAACTCATCCATAAACCCTACTGAGCCTAACAGTGACAATATACATACAGTCCGTCCGTTCGTCTATGAGTATCGCATATCTGCCTAGGGGGCTAGTAACGTCAGACCCCCAATAGCGGTATAAGTCGTGTCAGAGAGTGACCCAGAACACCCTGAGATACTACTGGAGTACCTACCAGTAAATCCTGCCTCGGCCGAGGGCTTTGTGTAATGGCTCTCCCAGACACAGCGCGATCTCACCCCCAATACCGGGAGAGACGAATCCCCTGCCGATCCGCTCACTTGCCTCCATGTGGTTCGAGACTGTACCCAACTAAAACCTGTTTGCACAACTCCTTTGAGCGTGGTAGGGTAGTAATCTAAGCACATTGGGAACTCACACGAGACAAATGACGACCTCAGGTCGATGAACTAACCTGTACACATGTCACCAGGAAACTGCTATCTGACGATATGTATAATACCAACTAGCATATTCCCGGCGAGTCCTGTCCGGTGTACTCATAACCTATTGAGCACCTGTATACATCTTAGGTGATCCTACTGACACCAATGGCTTGTGAGACCGGCCATCGCCCCTCGTCGGGGTCTCGACTGTATACATTAGTCTACTCTGGAGTATCGATGCCCTGTCTCGAAACTCCCATGACTAGGGACACTTTAAGGATGTGTTTATAGACCCCAGCTCCCACGTATATGATCGCCATCATACTGCTGGTAGTCAAGCAAGAATCCTATGGGCTCTATCATCATGCAATAGTGAACTAAAGCATGTATACGATGATAAAGACAAACCAGATAGCATACTATCATCTCGAGCAAGACTGTCATATCGGTATAGCTCCTGCCTCAATCATTGCAATCACGTACCTGCGATCCAATAATTGACTTTGAGGGCACTATCTCCAACAATATCCACAAACCAACACAGATCACAGATATGTGCAACCCCCATCTAATCGACGTATAGCAATTAGCGGAGGTTTACAAACATATATATATCCAAACACAGAAAACCCGATTAGCCAAAGTACTTAGAATTTCGATCGAATAACCAAATTTGAATCTACCCCAAATACAACACTGTACATAAAAGATCCTGGGCAGAAAAAAAATAATCCCAATATCACAAAACTATAGAATACAGGCACAGAAAAAATTTGGGCTGAATCAGCTTCGAATCGGCTGTGGAACGGCGGCAGAACGGTCCGTTCTGCCGCGGTTCCGCGGCGTTCTTGCCGATTCAGGAGCCCAAATTTCTTGTGTGACCTAATAAAACCCTGCACGTATTTTTCAGGCCCCTGAAAAGATTTTTGGATGTGTTTTGAAAATCGACAGAAAATAGGGTTTTTCATCGTAATTTTCGGATTTTTTCACCGATTGAATTTCTAACACTTTGCTAACTAGCTGGTTAAGGTTTTGTAGGCTCTGATACCACTGTAAGCCGATGTCGCTCACCCCGCAGTTTGCGGGGAGGTGGAATTTTCAAAAACGATGATATTTGACTACGCAACACCGGCTAAAACTTCAGGATCTTTACTAAATCCTTAACTAGCTAATCTATCTAAAGGTTTAACTACTCTGTTAGAATGTTATACCTCCAAGATACGGTCCTTCGGGTCTTCTAGTGCTCCTCTCAAAGGCTCCTCGGTGATCGGATCGGGCTAGCTCCATCAGCCTTCTTGCGTCAAAGATGATCCACCGCGAGAGAATGTGCTCCAAGTTTCAACCTCTAAATGAGATAACTAAGGTAGATGGTTCGCTAAACCAACTAGCTTAGGAGATGTAGAAAGTTTAATGGATTGTAGTGTCTCACTAAACCCTTGGCTCACAACACATGTGAAGGTTAGGGTTAGTCAGAGGAAGAAGGAGATAAAGGAAACCTAGAGGGAGAATGAGGAGAAGAAAATGAACCATCAAGAATGGCTAAGTGTGGAGAATGGCTAATATATATCACACTTACTCATTGAGCCATGGAATAAAAAACCATATAATAAACCACCCATGCCTCAATAGTAAGTCAAGACCAATAAACAAATCAAAATAGTCATTCCTCACCATGCCATACAAGTCTCCTCCAATATCCACCTCGTTAATCCATTTGGAAAATGGATAATACAAATAATGAGGTGGCACCTTCTAGAAGCATGCCTTGAAAAATTACAAGAATGCCCCTCTCACCGTATATACATATCCGTATCCGTATTCCGAAAAATACGGATACACTGAGACGATAACAATCCAATAATACAATACTACGATCCGGTTTAAACCAAAGCTCACTAGTATCGTCTGCCCGATCAGCATCCGTGTACAAGTACACGTATGTGATCGAAGCCTAGTTGTAAAACCATACGACGTCTACATCAATTGCCTGAAGCAGGGAAACCCTCTGTGTGGGACTCTAAAGACTCGACAGTATGCTGGCAGTGGGTTTAACCATAAGCCGTCAGCGGTACTAACTATACGTAACGGTTACCCAGATATCTATCGATAAGAAGACCGATGAGCAAACTCACCCGGACTCCTACTAATCCTATCGGTGACAATCTCTGTACAATCCGGTCTGTTCGTCTGAGATACTCGCAAATCCGCCTAGGGGAATGGTAAACGTCAGATCCTTAACAACGTGATAAGTCGTGTCGGAGGAGAGCCCAATATACCATGAGAAACTACTGGAGTACCTTACCAGTATTTCTCGACTGCCCTGGCCAGGGACTTTGTGTAATGGATTTCCGATCACTACGCGATATCAACCCCAATACCGGGAGACACGAATCATATCTGATCGCTACTGTCTCCAAGTGCTTCGGGATTACACCCAACTACTACCTATTTGCACGACTCCTTTAAGCGTGGTGGGGTAGTAATCTAAGTGCAGTGGGAATACACTCGAGACGAAGTAGCGATGGCAAGTCAACGGACTAAGCTGTACTCATGCCCCCTGGGAACTGCTACCTGACGATAGGTATAATATCAACCATCAGTTCCCGGCAGGCCCTGTTCAGTGTAACTCATAACCTAATGAGCACATGCATACCAAATTCAGCACGGCGTACTAATGGCTGTGGGACAGACCATATCCCCTGCTGGGATGAGAAGCGTATACACTAGTCTATTCCGGGGTATTGATGCCCCGTCTCGATAATCCAACGACTAGGGACATGTATAAAGATGTGTTTATAGACTACCCAGCCCCCACGAGTGTGACTGCCATCATAACGCTGGTAGTCAAGCAAAGATCCTAAGAGCTCTACCAATATGTATAAGCGATATGCTAAAAGAAACACATGCACATATTGAGGTAGAATCAAACCAAGTAGCATACTATCATATCGAGCAAGACTGTTATTATAACTGTAAAATATCCTAACCATCCAATATGTAATATACAATCCAGTATGATACATTAATGGCCTCTAGGGCATATATCACTAACACATTCTACCTAGAATATGGTATTAGACATGAATACTCTCCTCCATATACACCCGAATCTAATGATGTTGCGGATGGAAAAAACAGAACGCTAATGAACATGGTTAACTCCATTTTGATTAGTTCTGGAGCCCCTGAAAACCTATGGGGTGAAGCAATCTTATTGCATGTTATATACTCAATCGTATACCTCATAAAACCACAAACCAATCTCCCTTTTCCTTGTAGATCGGTAGAGTACCTTAACTTGATTATTTTCGTGTTTGGTGCTGCCTTGCACAAGCATGTGTTCACCAACATAAAAGAAACAAAATTGGCCCTAAAATAGTTGATACTTTATTCATAAGTTATTTAATATATAGTAACACATATAGATTTATTTTTTTGCATTCTGAGATTAATAAAATTAGGGTTAACACACTTATTGAAACAAAGGATGTTACTTTCTTTGAAAGACATATCCTTACGATTCTTCAATTTCTAGATCAGTTGATGTTCCTACTACTATTCCTACTTCTACATCTGTGCTACCCAGTACTTCTCAAATTATTGAACCAAATAATAAACCCACTTCTACTCATACACCCGAACCAAAACCTAGAAGGAGTAATAGAAATAAGCGGAGAAAAGTACTCGCTGATGGCACTATGTATTATCTTCTTGTAGAAGGAGATCCTTCTACCTATGAAGAGCCTGTGGCATTTTAAGATTCTAAACAACGGAAAGAAGCCATTAAAAGTGAAATGGATTCCATTCTAGAAAATAAAACTTTGGTCCTATCTGACTTGCCTCCTGGAAGTAAAACTGTAGGGTGCAAGTGAATATTTAAAAAGAAGCTTAAATCTGACGGTTCAATTAATAAATATAAGGCTAGATTAGTTGCTAAGCGATTTACCCGACGCAAAAATATAGACTACACTGACACTTATGCACCTGTAACAAGGATTATCACTATGCGAACTTTGATTGCCTTGGTTTCCGTCCGTAATTTATTAATCCATCAAATGGACGTCAAGACTACTTTCTTGAATGGTGATCTTGATGAAGAAATATATATGGAGCAAGCTCCAGGTTTTGTAGAAAAGGGAAATGAATATAAAGCTTGCAAACTTATAAAATTCCTTTTATGGCCTAAAACAAGCTCTAAAGCAGTGGCATAACAAGTTCGATAAGGTAATTCTTGGTTATGGATTCACTATTAATAAATTTGATAAATGTATTTATTTCAAATCTATTGGTAGTGAGTTTATAGTTTTATGTTTATATGTAGATGTTATTCTAATTTTTGGCACTACTATGTTGCAATAAATGAAGTAAAATCATATTTATCATTAAGTTTTGATATGAAAGATCTAGGTGAGGCTGACTATATACTTGGTATGAAGATCACTAAGTTAGGAAATGGTTATGCACTTCCCTTTTATCGCATGTTATAGAAAAACTACTAAAGAAGTATAACTATTTTGATGCCAAGCATATTTCTTCTTCTTTTGATCCTAATATTCATTTAACCAATCATGATGGACAACCTGTAATGCAAAATAAATATGCTCAATCGATAGGATCGTTAAATTATATTTTTTCCCGCACTGGACCTGATATATCATATCTTGTTGGGAGATTAAGTAGAATCACTAGTAACCCTAGTGAAGAATATTGGAAAGTTTTGGAATATTTGTTCAAGTACTTAGAGGGTATAATGGATTATTGCTTAGCATACTTGAACTTTCCAAATCAAATTGAGAAGTATAGTGATTCAAATTGGGTCACAGATACTTTAGATATTAAGCCTACCACTGGATTTGTTTTTGTACTTGATGGTGGAGAGATTAACGGGAGTTCTTGTAAGCAAACAATAATTGCTCGCAGTACCATGGATGCTGAAATGATAGCATTAGATACCATGTGTACAAAGGCAAATTGGTGGAGTTTGATAATGAAAATTCCTTTTATTTCTAAACCAATCACAGTTATGACAATACATTATGACAATAGATCCTTACTTGACTTGTTGGAACAAGAAAATTGTAACTGGAAGATGAATAACTTTCTACAGCTAAGATATGAGACAATAAAGAATTTAAGGAAAACCTTTATTCTGTCTCTCATGTATGTGTCTACCCATCTAAATTTGGCAGACAATCTAACTAAGGGTCTACCAAAATCTAAGATCTTTAAAGCATCAAGGGGAACTGGGTTTAGGCCCATAATGTAATCATCAATAGCAGATAGCCAAGCTTATACAGGTTTTGTAATGGGAAGAACGAAACTATTGACGTGAACTTGGAAGCACGTTACTTAACGAGTTGAACTCCAATCCTATTCCTGTGATATTGTTGTGCCTCGGTTGTTAATTAAGGATGAGTCACTGACTCTTAATGGTGTCAAATGCATATTATTTGCGAGGTACTCTAACAACCTAAGTGAGACTGCTATGAGATTGTGGTTATGGATGATTGGGCTGCAACCCTATAACTCTCACAAAAATCAAGATGTTGCGCATGACCATAAATGCTCAACCTATTTTGATTGTCCTAAAACATGTTTCATATTGTATGTGCTAATAATAAACGATCGATGTAGTTTTGTAAGATCACTATGACCACTCTATTCTTGCGGTCGGGAGTTATTACACAAGATATATGTTCAATTCGATATGACACCTATATTGATATGCAATATAAACCGATACTCGGATTCTTTATTTACTTATTTTTTTATTGTTTTATTGTGTTTTATATCAGTTAAAGTGTTTTATATCAGTTAAAGTTTGAATCTTTTTCGAGGAATTGTTGGAAGTTGAGTGGAAAGACTCAAACTTTATAAAGTAATTTTAGTACTACATCGGGAAAACTAAAGGTTTTTGATGTGCTTAAATAAGTTACTTCCACATGGGTTATTAGTAACAATTGCATTGGGTTATTAGTAACAATTGCATTGGGTTTTTGTTGAAACACGTGCACGCCATGTCCAGCCCACGGCCGCACGTCCTGTGGACATGATTGTCGGTCCAGTCTGGGCTCCGAGGCCCTACACTATTTTTATATTTTTGCTCCCGGTTTTTTGGAACGGTTGTGTTCCTGGAAGACATTGATTCGGGTCCGATAAACAGCCCGATTCAACACACGGTTTTTTTTTTATACAGTTTTCTCTCTTTCTCTGTTAGTTTTTGTTCTGAACATCAATGTGAGACAAGGCAAGATACATACTATCTCCGCGACTTGTGAATGTCGGGGATACCGGAAGGGCCGGAGGAATGTCTACCTTGGGAACCTAGCACCGCTGAAAACCTGCACAAGAGAGAGACAATTACGTTCTTATGGCACCGCTTTCAAGTGTTGCTTCATTCCCATTCATCCTTGTACAATTTTATTAGCAGTTTTGTTTAATAATTTAAATAGAATTTTTTAATTTTATTTTAGTGCATAACTTTTAACAAATAATCCAGTAAAACATACATATATTATATGAGGTCCGGATGCCTCTAATTGCCCTCTATGAATTTGCAAGCGAATGCAGATAAAACAGGAGGGTCAGGAAATATCTATTCTAGAAGGGCTTGCATGGTGCAAGCCCCTCTAGAGCTCTTGGATGGGCTCCCCTTGCATGTGGGGGAAGCTCATCCAAGGACTATGCAGGGGCTTGCACCATACAAGCCCTTGCACAGTAGATATTTTCGGAGAGTCCAGGTTCCACAGGAGCATGCGGGGCCCATCCCCCATTTGCCGGGACTTCACAGGGCGCTGTTTGCAGTCCCCTTTCCTCAAATCATATTATATAATATGCAATCATATTTATTATTGTAGGATAATATTTTTTAGTAGCATTTAGGTAGGGCATGACATTTGACCTCCACAAGTCTAGAATGATTTCATTCACTGTCTCTAGATAGAAAAGTATTACGTGAGATGGCCCTTTGTGCAGGCATGGATTCATTGGAATGATGATCAGGTTCACCTCCTCCGGCGGCTGGGCCGGAAAATTATCATCATGCAATGTATCGAAACAAGAAAAGAAGAAAGTTTGACAAGTCGATCAGATTCGCTTTTTATAAATACCACATAAAATCAAGCTTTGGATACGAGTGTTGGGGGTCCAAAATCAAATTAAAAAAATACCCTAAAATTTTAATATTTATTTTCTGAGTTGTAAGGTTGGAAACCATATGAATGCGTTTTAGTTCTTGAACTAATTAAGTAGGATAACTGGTACTTATTTATGAATTGGTGTTCATGCCCAATCAACTCTTCTATCTCCGTCTAAGTTAGATTCATATACGAATTAAACATCAAATCATGGCTTTATTTCAGTTGCTAAATTTCAAATACGTGGAGGGCATTGTATCAAATTTAAAGCAAATATAGTAGGCCAAAATGAAACCCAATTAATAACTTTATAAGTTTATAAGTGGCAATAAGGAATGCTTAACTAAACTTTGTATCATTGTCATCATGTTATAATTATAAGGCTTACTTCACATGGAGCTTCCTGCAATTAATCTAATGATCCTCGCCCAATGCAGGCCTTGGGGGTTGGCATGGAGATCAATGATTTTGATTTTCCTTTTAAAATTAAAACTAAGGTTAATTAACAACCCCAAATTTCATTAAACAAAAGTTTTAACGAGAAAAAAACTAGTATAAGAGTTCAAATCAAGAAAACAGAAATAGAAACCAAACCGTGAAGCCTGTCATGAGGAACAAACTCCGAAGACCTCACAAATCACGAGAGGAAGTAGTCCAACTATGTCCACCCACCTATCTCCAGTAATAACCACACGTCGGCACTACCCTATAGGATTGCTGGTGCATCTCGCTTCGTCTTCTATGCCTATCACCGTCTCATCTCCTTCGTGGTTCTGAACATGCATCCACGCTCTTATCGTCACTCTCTCCGAGAGGATCTTTGTCCAGAACGTAATCATTGTTTCAATCTGATTTATAAACATGAAAAATGAAGTTTCTTATTATTGAAAACACTATTATTGTGTTCTTTCCAGATAACTCATGTTATCATGATTTTTTAAATTAGTGGAGTGTATTTGAATGAAAAGCAATAATATATATTACCTTGTGTTTTCTAAAATATTTTATTAATTAGAGGAAGAGCAGGCCAAATTAAATAATAAAAGGGAGATAGGGCAAAGAAAAAGAAATCTCGTCTACATTTTTAGTTCTTAATTTATTACATAGTTTAATGTGGTCAAAAGAAGGTGTTCGGGGGCATGCTATTCTCAAGCCCCTGTTATCCCTGCTAATCCGACTAAAAATACCAATGAGCAACAGCTCGGTTGGTCTGGTATTTTCCCTCGTGAGAATAGTGCGGGGTTGGACTTGGATTCGTGGGTCTCTTAATGCGTGTGTTGGGTGTATTGTGTGCATGGACAAGGCATACGCCCCTGTTCAAAAAAAATCCGCTAAAATTAAGGTGAAACATCGGCTCACATATATCTATGACAAAATAGTCAAAAAAATGATAATGTACTGATGGAGTGAGCTAATCTATACGCTTGGTACGCTTGGTAGAAGGCAATCTAGATGGTGGTAATCCTAAATTAATATGAAATATTACCACATTTGTTTAGATGTAAAATATATTTCCAAAAATATAGGATCGCCATGCTAATCCTATAATCTCATTTCAGGATAATCATATTCTTCTCAAAACATGTGTCTATCCTATATTACCAAGAAATATTCCCGCCTAACATAACATGAGCCATAACCATCCGCCGCCGGCTTTCGTCGCCACCCGCCGACGGCCGGCCTTGCCGCCATCGTTGGCCATTCTTCGACCGGCCCGTTGCCAATCTGCCGTTCGCCGCCGTCCGACCGCTCATCTGATGTTAGTCGCTGGCTGTCCGCCGCCGGCCCCGTCGGCCGTTGCCAGACGCTTGTCCGCCTGCTGCCGATCGACCGACCGCCGCCGTCATCACCGATCGGAGGTTCGTCTCCGATCATCCGCCGGCCATTGCCGGCCCGTCGCCGATCGACCGTTCGCTGCCGGTCATCACTGATCGTTCACCGGCCGCCGATCCGACGTTCGTCGTCGATCGTACGCCGATCCGACGTTCATCGCCGGTCGTCTGCCGGACGTTGCCGGAAGCTTGCCAGCCTGCCGCCGATCAGCCGTTCATCGCCGGGCTCGTCACCATCTGTCGGCTCTTTTTCGGTCTCACCGCCGGTCAACGGTTGCACATACACATATTACTGAAAATAATTAAAATATACTAAGCACGTTAATACAACATTCCTTAGAATTAAATGTTGGTTATCCCATTTTTGGAAACGCAAGTTTGTGATAATCTTCGATTCTGTATACGAAACCCAACTTATATGGAGAGAGAGAGAGAGAGAGGGACGGAGGGAGGGATGAGGCAATCTCTTACGCAGAGCTAGAGAGAGACAGCATCAAGCGCTTAAAGCTTAGCTGTCTTCCTCTCGCCACTCTCGCACACAGTCAACAATCCACTCCACTGTGATTCTTGCTGATGCATTTCATATCTTCTTTCTTTAACTTACTACAAGTCTGAAAAATACAGGGTCAACGGCATACCAGAGAATATCTTTTCTGGTCGGTGATGAAGACACCGTTTATCTTCATCAAGATATTCCAACACACACGTGGACACATATTTCGCGAATTCATCGGTCCACTGATCAAACCGAAGATTGAAGTTAATTAATAAACATATAGAAAATAATGTATGTATGTTTTAGGTTATGAGGATCAAGACACGAGTCGTCATCAAAACAATTTCGTTAAGCAGGTTAACCGTTTGGTCTATATACAATAAAAATTCTCTGAGGGCTTGGTGACAAACCGAAACGACCCAAGGCAATTGGAGGATGTTGGGGGTTTTAAGCTTGTGGGTTAATTTTAATCCCACTTTGGCGAATATGGAAAATCCAACACTTTATAATATTTTTCATACTATTAAGTTTAAGTGGGCCATGACAAGTGGGGTCATTCTTGTGGGCCTATAATATAATATTATTTAAAGTCTTGATTGGACACTTTGGTACCTGAGGCATCTTGTGCTTGATTTGAAATCAAAATTCCACCATTTTGAATTTTGAAAATTCCGTTCTCTTAATTTTTGAATTCTTGCTTTTTGAATTTCGAAATCTTCAGCAGTTGTCTGAAAACTACATTGGCAGTTATTTTTTGCCAATAATCATAATTTTTCAAAAAGTTATGACTTTTGAAAGCCTATAAAAAGGAAGTATCTACGATCAACTAAACACAGCTTCTTTTTCTTTAATTTTCTATGTTCCAAATATGAATTTCGAAATTCCTTCGATTTTTGTTTATCGCAGAATCTTCAAAGGACTTTATTGTATTCTGAAGGAACCTTGTCTGATAACTCATTAGCAAACCTTTTGAGTAGGGACAAGTAAATTCTTGAAGAAAGCCGACTGTATCTCAGACTTATAATTTAATTAACTCGTTTTCATAATTTTCCGATTCCTATACAAAAATTTCTAACTAAAAAGGGTGGGACTCACATGCGTTAGTGGGGCCGTTGTGTAGTGAGGTTGCGTGGTAAACTTTTGGCCGTTTTTTAATACCCACTTTTTTTTTTGAACTAGTCTACAAGCCGTATCCTTGCATCCAACACATACAATTACACAACACATACCTGCACCAAGAGAACCTATGAATTTGCCCCGAAACGTTAAATTGTGGCCACTTTCACTCCTACGGATCAAACCTTGCATCTTCTCAGGAGGGGAAGTGACATACGAACCAAGCTATTGCTCATTAGTGATATCCACATTTCTAGTAATCAATACACACACAACAACTACAACAACAACAACAACAACTGAGCATTTTATCCCAAGCATATAGGATAGGCTACATAAACCAACATGAGAATGTAAATTCCCGGTTCCGTCAATAAAATTTCTATAATTTTTCCATAATATTTTTCTAAGTCCTCTTGAATGTTTTTCTATTTTCTCCATATTTAATTTTGTCTGTAGGAATTTAGATACACATTTTTTTTAATTCTGAATTTATTCCTAAACAAAATTTCTAGGCCCAACTTTCCCTTACCTAGCCCACTCCTATTTTTCTTTACAAATCCTAATTCCCTAAACTCCCGGCCCAGTACCCTTTTCCAGGCCCATGCCTTTCCCAATGCCCGACCCGGGCCCGTACCCGCACCCGACCCGTCATCCCTCTCTTCCCCACTCGCCCATTTGTTTTCCCGCTCTTTTGTTCTGTGCTCCACGTTGCCGACGCCCATGCCTCGTCACCCACGTCCCCGCTCCTCAAGCCCACAATCGCGCGCACGCTCGCCTCCTCCTCAAGCCCCTCCTCGTCTCCCTCTCTCCCTCATACAAAGCCATCCCTTCACCCTCGCTACCTCCTTTTTTCTCACTGCACCCCTGCCTCATCCCCGTACACCCCGCTGAGCCACCTCGACGACGACACGACGACCACCTCAGCCACCTCCTTCCACTAAACCCTTGCCTCCTCCTCAAACCCTCCTTGTCCACCTCTTTCCACCTCCGACTACACCTACTGAACCCACCGCACCTTCACCGCGAGCATCGCCGGCCACCAACCTCCATCGCCGACGAACCCATCGAGTTCCTCCTCTATCGCCAGCGACCACCTCGACCGTCTCCGGCCACTACGACCCAACCGTTCACCACCGAGCTCCTCAACCCTCCTCGACAGCACCCCCACCTCGCAACCCTCACCGGTACCTCGCTGCTATCGCATGAGCTACAACCCTGAGCCACCGCCGTTGACCTCCTCCACAACACTCCTCACTCCAAGCCGAGCCAAGCTACCTTTCCCTCGAACCAAGCTCGTAGCCGCAGCGGCCCATCTCCAAGCTCGAGCCGAGGCCGCAAACCCTAGCCGCACCGTTCGTAGCGCGATCTTGCCGCTGCCGTGCGTCGTCAACGCGTCATTAGGCAAGTGTACTACTTGCTTCATGCTAAAGTTTATCTATTATAATTCTTAATACCAATGAATTCCGTAAATACTTTCGTGTGAATCAATAATATGTAAATGTTCGATGCCAAAGCCGAGGGGGAAAACCCCGTTAAATTGACGGAAACTAATCACATAGCTTGGCCCGTATAGTAATGAATATCGTGTTATAATTTGGCTGAAAAATACAGTCGTTACTGATGTGATTGGTCAGTCCCATTTAAGCCCGTTAAAACTGAAATTTTCCGCGTCTGAAACTTGTAAAAATCACAGTTAATTGATTATAAATTGGAATGTTGCGTTCGAGGGCTCAAATCGAACCCGACTCAATGACCTAGAACCCCATCAGAGTGTTGATCTGATCCTATGCTAAAAAGATGACGGAAACTGGTTCGGAGTGCGGCTCTGGACTGCAGTCCAGAGCAGCACTGGCTGTTGATTCTCATTTTGTAATGCTTACACTCTGCTGTACGAACATGTTATTGTTAGTGTATATGCCCTAGAGGCCATTACTGTATCATACTAGCTTGTATATTACTTGATGGAAGCTTGGGATATTCACAGTTGTATATACAATCTTGCTCGAAATGGTAGTATGCTACTTGGTTTGTCTCTGCTTTAATATGTGCATGTGTTTCTTTTAGCATATCGCTGATATACATATTAGTAGAGCCCTTAGGATCTTTGCTTGATTACCAGCGTTGTGATGACGCTCACACTCGTGGGAGCTGGGTGATCTATAAGCACATCCTTATACAGGTCCCTAGTCGTTGGACTATCGAGACAGGGCATCGATACTCCGGAGTAGACTAGCGTATGTGCTTCTCATCCTAGCGTGGGAGACGGTCTGTCCCACAGCCGTCAGTACGTCGTACTTGAGATAGTATGCGGGTGCTCGTTAGGTTACGAGTACACTGGACAGGACTCGTCGGGAACTGTTGGTTGGTATTATACCTATCGTCAGTTATCAGTTCCCAGGTGACATGAGTACAGCTTTGTCCACTGACTTGACACTGTCACTTCGCCTCGAGTGTGTTCCCACTGCACTTTGATTACTACCCTACCACGGCTTAAAGGAGTCGTGCAAACAGGTAGTTTTTGGGTGCAGTCCCGAAGCACTTGGAGGCAGTGACGGTTAGACAGGATTCGTCTATCCCGGTATTGGGGGTTGACATCGCGCTGTGTCCAGGAGAGCCATTACACGAGTAGTCCCTGGCCAGGGCAAGCGAGATATACTGGTAGGTTTCCAGTGTTATCTCAGGGTGTTCTGGGCTACACTCCGACACGACTTGTACCGCTATTAGGGGACTGACGTTCACCGCCCCCTAGGCCCGCCATGCGATGTATCAGACGAACAGACCGGACTGTACGGAGATTGTCACATACAGGCTCAGTAGGAGTTCAGATGGGGTTCACCTCGTCAGTCTTCTTATCGACATCTACCTGGGGACCGTTACGTACAGCTAGTGCCGCTTGCGGTCTGTGGTTAAACCCACTGCCAGCGTAGTGTCGAGTCTTTAGAGTCCCACACAGAGAGCTATTCGCCTTTAGGCAAAATGAGTAGAGGTCGCATGGTTTTGCGACAGGGTTCGTTCACATCCGCGCACTTGTGCACGTTTGCTGTCCGGACAGCTTATACTAGCGGGCTTTGGTTTAAGCCGGATCCTAGTATATGATTTGGGATTGGTTTTTCTCATTGTATTCGTATTCCTCGGATCACGAATACGGGTGCGTATGCACAGTTGCTTGAGACAGAGGGAGAGGACCTTGATTAGGGTTAATGACTATTGTCATTTTATTAACCCTAATGCTTATGTGTGTATTATGGTTAATTGATATTAGTTTAATAATTGTGCATGATTATGGTTGTTGACCATTTGACCTTCTTGACTTATTGACCTTGGTTGACACTTTGACCATCATCATTTCATTTGGAAGATGCTTTTTGATCCTTGCAATTTGCATTAAAAATGAAATGATAATGGTCATGTCTTGATTAAGCCATGACAATTATCTTACTAATTATCTAATTAAAATAATACACACGTATATGTGAGAATGGTTCATTTTATTCTCATTCTATCATTCATTTTCTCTCTCTTGTTCTTCCTCTCCCTCAAGCTCTCCCCTCTCATGTGTTGAGAAACACTTGAGCTTGAGAAAAACCCTTTCTTGATAATCTCTACTCTCATCTAGGGTTCAAGGACTAGCACTTCTTGCACCCTAGTTACTTCTAGCTTGGAGTTGAAGCCAAAGGTCGAGGCTTTCGGGTGGATCTTTTTTCGACGTGAGTAGACGACAAAGGTGACCTTCTTCCACCACTCCAAGGAGCAAGGAGAGAAGGACATAAAGCCCAAGGTATAACCTTTCTAGCACTTAGCTAGTTTCTAGTTAGTTTTAGCTTGTTTTTGTTTAGCAAAGATCCTTCATAGTCTAGTCCATGTTGCCTAAGTTCATAAAAATTCGTTTTTTATTCCGTTTTCCGCCTCCCCGTAAGCACCGGGGTGGGCAACGTGGACTTACAGTGGTATCAGAATTTAACTAAACATAAACTAGCTAGGTAGTAGAGTGTATCGAAGTTCGAATCGGAAAAATCGAAAAACCAAGTTTTCAAAACCCTAAGTTTCTGTTAAAAAATTTTCTGTTCAAAACAAAATAAATCATACTCCAAAAATCATCTCAGGGTTTTGTGAAGAAAGCCACCAAAAACGATCCGGTGATTCGACCAAAGAGCCGCGGTTCCGCGGCAATAGCAAGCTATTGCCGCGCAACCGCGGCCGTCTTGGCTCTTCACTGGGTCGAGTTTGGTGCAGTGTATTTCTGGCTTGGTTTTGGGATTTTTAAGATGGTTTATATATGCCCAGGTTTTCCAGAATAGAAATTTGTTTTTGGGGGCCTATAAATCCGTATTTTTTATCGAACTTCAATACACTTTGACTAAATAGTTATATCTGTGATGTTTATATGTATTGAACGTCGGCTAATCGCTATATGTCGATTAGTCGGGGTTATACATATCTGTGATCTGTGATTGATGATGGTATGTGTATATGAATGGATTGGATTGTCGCGGATGAATAGCCGAGGTGGATGTGAGATGAGTGTTGCTTTTTCTTTCATTCATTGTAATATGTAAATTGATGTAATAATATTATTTGTATGGCCGCGCAACCGGGTCGGGGTTGTAGCCGTCATTGTATAATTCTTTTTACTGTTTTTGCTCCTAGGATAGACCCATGGAGGGGTGCACAAACTACCGGGTATCTCGAAGTGCCGAGTGGCCTACTCACGGTGTTGAGGGAGGTTGCTTCGCTTCGGGTACTTGGCGGGTAGTTTGCCGTACCCGTAGGGGTCTTGGGTGGGGTATTGGCTATTCACCGCGACCGTGTAATCCGCTTTTCGTTGCAGGCTCGAACGGATTGTGGATTCCTAGTATATCCAATGTATTCATCTGTGATCTGTAATGTCTATCATTGCTATATATTTATATATGATAACTATTTAGGCATTGCTTATGTTTTACAGTCGTGCTAGCCCAGCCCCCGCTCTGTCGTTAGTTAAGTAACCTAACGGGTGATGACGGGGCCCCGTGGCGAATGCGAATGGCATAAGCGTACGTCATATTTTGCTTGTTTTCTGCAATGGTAGGATTAAATGATGGGACGCATTAAAAGAACTAACGCAAGAAAATAAACCAAGTAAAAGTCGATTGGAACACTTTGAAAACCACTCGGTTCTTTTCAAAACTAAACTTTTAAACGCGGAGCATGAACCACTCCTTTTAAAAGCTATCTCGTTCCATCGATTATATCAAGTTCACTACGTTCACGGTTTCGCCAAAACCATTCGTAGCCCTCCGTCATTCCACATGAATGGTCAAAAAGTATTCAAGCTATGTATTTTGGCCAAAGTCAAGGCATAGTGATTGGTAGCTATTGGGTATTCATGTGCAGCATAGATAGATGCGTTGGTTTGGGACAGTCGTGCTGCCATTTTGGCTAAAGTCAAGGGTAGGTACGGGTGGGTTCAAATTAACCAGGAGAATGACGGGTAGAACTTGACATGTGACTTATGATATTTTGGCCAAAGTCAAGGTCATAAGAGCATGGGGCAAAAATCCACATCGGGAGTTTCATAAGTACTGAAACTTGCTAGCGCTGCATACCATTTGGAGTGTGATAATTCTGGTAGGATTCCTTCGGTTTTATCACGCGATGATATTTGGATCCCGATCCTACTGTGAGTATATGCTACTCCTTGGGAAAACTCTCACTTAACGATCAATGCTATAAACTTAGTAGGTGTCTAGAAAGGTGTTAGCGGGGCTACGCTCACAGGGAAAAGAGGTTACTTAATTAAGGAACTTCGCGAAAGCGTTGGAAAACCTCCCTCGAAGTACCGACACTGGCCTGGCTGAATGGTTAAGCAAGTATTGTACGGTGAGATTGATCCTGACTAATACTTTCTTTACGGTTTGAGAAGGGATTCGAGAGACAGTGGGAGCCATCCAGTTTAGACAAACTAAAAACCACTCTAAACTTGCAAGAGCATCATGCTAAAGTGTTTCTTTTCTCTCTCCTAATTGCAGCGACCATTCAACATGACCAGACTTAAGTTATTACTAGATAAAAACATATTGACAGGGCCAAACTACAAAGATTGGCTCAGGAATGTCAAGATGGCAATCACTTACGACAAGCTGGGGTATGTCCTTACCACCAAAGCTCCCCTTGTCCCAGGTCCCAAAACCAGTGTCGTAGATAAGGAAATTTACAAGACCTGGGAAATAGATTGCGCGAAGGCCAGATGCCTCGTACTAGCCTCGATGGACAACGAACATCAGAGGAGGCACGAGAATATGGACCTAGAGTCCATATTTCTTCATACAAAAGAACTGTATGGAGAGCAGTCTCGTATCGCAAGATACGAAGTGTCGAAGAAGTTGTTTTCGGCAAGGTTGGCCGTCGGATCATCGGTAGCGGAACACATGCTTAAGATGATTGGCTACATAGAGGAGCTCGCGGACCTTGGGACCACGTTGGAGAATGAACTCTATACTGATTTGATTCTCCAGTCCCTTCCTTCCACTTACACCCAGTTTATCCTTAACTTCAACATGCAAGGAAAGGAGGTTGAACTTTCCGAACTTCTGAACATGTTGAGGAGTGCTGAGGGCACCCTACAGAAAAGTAGGGAGACATCCACTTTGTTTGTAGGAGGATCTTCCTCTTCTAGATCCAGGGGGAAAGCCAAGGGTAAGAAGAAGAAAGCCCCCGCCAAACCAAGAGGCGGTGTCGGTAAAGTGGATCCGAAGGGAAAAGGAAAAGCAACAAAGATAGCGGGAAAGCTGGTGGGGAAGGAAGAATACTTCTATTGTCACAAAAGTGGTCACTGGAAACAGGATTGCAAGGCTTGGAAGGCCAGAACACAGGATTTGAAGCGAGTTGCGGCTTCAGCTTCAGGTGTGTATGTTATTGAAAACTGTCTATCAATAAACTCTATATCCTGGGTATTGGATACCGGATCAGGATCTCATATCTGTAATTCTTTGCAGGCGTTGAGAAAGCGTAGAGTTTTGAAGGCAGGTGACATGACCCTCAGAGTTGCAAACGGTGCTAGCATGGATGCTGAGACCGTGGGGGACTATCACCTGGGATTGTCGGATGGACACTTTTTGGTTTTGCGTAGTTGTTATTATGTACCAAATGCAACCTGTAATATCGTTTCTGTATCTTTATTATCTAAAGAAGGTTATGAATTTGCATTTGTAAGTAATGTAGTGAACATTCACCTTAATCAAGTTCTGATTGGGTCAGGTACATTGAACAACGGTATATACGTATTAAACCAACCGCAGATTTTCAATGTCCAGAATACATACAAAAGAAAGTCTCCAGAAATCAATAAAACTTTCTTATGGCATTGTAGACTGGGTCACATCAATGAGAGAAGGTTGACTAAGTTACATGCAGAAGGATATTTGGATCCGTTCGAATATTAATCGTATGCAACTTGTCAATCCTGTCTCTAGGGAAAGATGACAAAGACTCCGTTCACTGGACACGGAGTAAGAGCGAGCGAGCTCTTGGGACTCGTACACAGCGACGTGTGCGGTCCAATGTCTACACATGCACGAAGCGGTTATTCTTACTTCATTACTTTTACGGATGACTTTTCAAGGTACGGTTGTGTCTTCTTAATGAAACATAAATCCGAGGCTTTTGAAAAATTCCAGGAATATAAGAATGAAGTAGAAAAACAAACAGGCAAAAGTATCAAGGCACTGAGATCTGATCGAGGTGGTGAATACTTGAGTGCCGAGTTCCTGGGTTACTTAAAAGAGAATGGAATTCTCTCTCAGCTTACTCCTCCATACACTCCGCAACATAACGGTGTATCGGAAAGACGGAACCGAACCCTATTGGATATGGTATGGTCCATGATAAGTAACGCTGAGTTGCCGCGATCGTTTTGGGGATATGCGCTAGAATCAGCTGCATACCTTTTGAACCGGGTTCCAACTAAGACTGTGCCCACTACACCATATCAGATGTGGTGTGGGAAGAGACCCTATCTTAATCACATTAAGACATGGGGATGTCCAGCTTTTGTAAAAAAGCAGCATGCGGACAAGCTCGAGGCACGCTCAGTACAGTGCAAGTTTGTGGGATATCCAAAGAACTCCAAGGGATATTTCTTCTATTGCGAAGAGGAACAAAAGGTGTTTGTTTCTCGCCATGCCCACTTTCTAGAACACCAGTTCATAGAAAAAGAATTAAGTGGGAGCGCAATAGAACTGGAAGAAATTCCAGAACCACGAGCTATTACTGAAAGCTTAGTAGAACCAGAGGGTTCGAAAGATCAGGACATTCCCACGCCGCTCCGCAGAAGTAGTAGGCAGTCTCATCTGCCCGAGAGATACTACGGTTTTCTCATTGACGGGGATAGAGAGGATTGCATCATAGATTTTGATGAGCCTACTAGCTTCCAGCAAGCCATTCAGAGCGTCGACTCGGTAAAATGGCTGGATGCAATGAGGACCGAAATGGAGTCCATGTACACCAACAAAGTATGGACGTTGGACATTGCTCCAGATAGGGTAAAACCCGTAGGATGCAAGTGGATCTTCAAAAGGAAGATTGGTGTAGATGGACAGGTTGAGACCTATAAAGCTAGACTGGTAGCAAAGGGTTTTCGTCAGCGACCTGGTTTGGACTATGACGAAACCTTTTCTCCAGTAGCTATGCTGAAATCCATTCGGATCCTTCTTGCCATTGCTGCCTTCCACGATTATGAGATTTGGCAGATGGACGTAAAGACAGCTTTTCTAAATGGACATTTAGAGGAGTGTGTCTATATGGACCAGCCAGAGGGTTTCATTCAGAGTGGGAGCAGCGGAAAGGTGTGTAAGTTGCTTAAGTCCATTTATGGACTAAAGCAGGCATCGCGGAGTTGGAACATCTATTTTGATGAGACGGTCAAGAAATTTGGCTTTATCAAAAATCCAGATGAACCATGCATCTATTGTAGATTTGTAGCGAGAACTGTAGTATTCCTCGTTTTATACGTGGATGACATTCTCTTAATAGGAAATGACATTCCTATGCTACAATCTGTCAAGGGGTTCTTGTCACACAGGTTCTCCATGAAAGACCTGGGTGATGCCTCATACATTCTGGGTATCCGGATCTACCGTGGCAGATCCAAGAGGATATTAGGACTTTCGCAGTCCAGGTACATCGACAACATATTGAAGAGATTCAGTATGGAAGATTCCAAGCGCGGTAATCTACCGGCTTGTCACGGGATCACCCTCTCCAAAGAGATGTCTCCCAAGACTGATTTGGAGAGGGATCGCATGTCTATTATACCCTACGCTTCTGCGGTAGGCTCTATAATGTATGCGATGTTGTGTACCAGACCGGATGTGGCTTATGCACTGAGTGTGGTAAGCAGGTATCAGTCAAACCCTGGGGAGAAACATTGGATAGCAGTAAAGAACATTCTCAAGTACCTGAGAAGGACTAAGGAGATGTTCTTGGTGTATGGCGGAAAAGACCTCTAGATTGAGGCCTTTGCTGACTCCAGCTTCCAGAGTGACAAGGATGATTCCAAGTCCATGTCGGGTTTTGTCTTTACCCTCAATGGAGGGGCGGTGTGTTGGAAGAGCTCCAAACAGGAAACCGTTGCTGACTCGACTATGGAAGCGGAATACATCGCTGCATCTGATGCCGCAAAAGAAGCTGTCTGGATAAGGAAGTTCTTGAGAGAACTTCAGGTGGTTCCGTCCATTGTTGACCCAATACCTCTGTATTGCGACAACAACGGGTCTATAGCTTTAGCGAAGGAACTCAGGTCCCATCAGAAATCCAGACACATCTTGAGGCGGTATCACCTGATCAGGGAGATCGTGGATTGCCAGGAGATCGAGGTTCGGAGGGTTGCTTCAGAAGATAACACAGCAGATCCATTCACCAAGGCCTTGCCCCAGACTCAGTTCGAGCGGCTGATCGAGATAATAGGTCTTCGATACGCCAATACATGGCCTTAGTGCAAGTGGGAGATTGTTAGTGTATATGCCCTAGAGGCTATTACTGTATCATACTAGCTTGTATATTACTTGATGGAAGCTTGGGATATTCACAGTTGTATATACAATCTTGCTCGAAATGGTAGTATGCTACTTGGTTTGTCTCTGCTTTAATATGTGCATGTGTTTCTTTTAGCATATCGCTGATATACATATTAGTAGAGCCCTTAGGATCTTTGCTTGATTACCAGCGTTGTGATGGCGCTCACACTCGTGGGAGCTGGGTGATCTATAAGCACATCCTTATACAGGTCCCTAGTCGTTGGACTATCGAGACAGGGCATTGATACTTCGGAGTAGACTAGCGTATGCGCTTCTCATCCCATCGTGGGAGACGGTCTGTCCCACAGCCGTCAGTACGTCGTACTTGAGATAGTATGCGGGTGCTCGTTAGGTTACGAGTACACTGGACAGGACTCGTCAGGAACTGTTAGTTGGTATTATACCTATCGTCAGTTATCAGTTCCCAGGTGACATGAGTACAGCTTAGTCCGCTGACTTGACACTGTCACTTCGCCTCGAGTGTGTTCCCACTGCACTTTGATTACTACCCTACCACGGCTCAAAGGAGTCGTGCAAACAGGTAGTTTTTGGGTGCAGTACCGAAGCACTTGGAGGCAGTGACGGTTAGACAGAATTCGTCTTTCCCGGTATTGGGGGTTGACATCGCGCTGTGTCCAGGAGAGCCATTACACGAGTAGTCCCTGGCCAGGGCAAGCGAGATATACTGGTAGGTTTCCAGTGTTATCTCAGGGTGTTCTGGGCTACACTCCGACACGACTTGTACCGCTATTAGGGGACTGACGTTCACCGCCCCCTAGGCCCGCCATGCGATGTATCAGACGAACAGACCGGACTGTACGGAGATTGTCACATACAGGCTCAGCAGGAGTTCAGATGGGGTTCACCTCGTCAGTCTTCTTATCGACATCTACCTGGGGACCGTTACGTACAGCTAGTGCCGCTTGCGGTCTGTGGTTAAACCCACTGCCAGCGTAGTGTCGAATCTTTAGAGTCCCACACAGAGAGCTATTCGCCTTTAGGCAAAATGAGTAGAGGTCGCATGATTTTGCGACAGGGTTCGTTCACATCCGCGCACTTGTGCACGTTTGCTGTCCGGACAGCTTATACTAGCGGGCTTTGGTTTAAGCCGGATCCTAGTATATGATTTGGGATTGGTTTTTCTCATTGTATTCGTATTCCTCGGATCACGAATACGGGTGCGTATGCACGGGTGCGTATGCACAGTTGCTTGAGACAGAGGGAGAAGACCTTGATTAGGGTTAATGACTATTGTCATTTTATTAACCCTAATGCTTATGTGTGTATTATGGTTAATTGATATTAGTTTAATAATTGTGCATGGTTATGGTTGTTGACCATTTGACCTTCTTGACTTATTGACCTTGGTTGACACTTTGACCATCATCATTTCATTTGGAAGATGCTTTTTGATCCTTGCAATTTGCATTAAAAATGAAATGATAATGGTCATGTCTTGATTAAGCCATGACAATTATCTTACTAATTATCTAATTAAAATAATACACACATATATGTGAGAATGGTTCATTTTATTCTCATTCTATCATTCATTTTCTCTCTCTTGTTCTTCCTCTCCCTCAAGCTCTCCCCTCTCATGTGTTGAGAAACACTTGAACTTGAGAAAAACCCTTTCTTGATAATCTCTACTCTCATCGAGGGTTCAAGGACTAGCACTTCTTGCACCCTAGTTACTTCTAGCTTGGAGTTGAAGCCAAAGGTCGAGGCTTTCGGGTGGATCTTTCTTCGACGTGAGTAGACGACAAAGGTGACCTCCTTCCACCACTCCAAGGAGCAAGGAGAGAAGGACATAAAGCCCAAGGTATAACCTTTCTAGCACTTAGCTAGTTTCTAGTTAGTTTTAGCTTGTTTTTGTTTAGCAAAGATCCTTCATAGTCTAGTCCATGTTGCCTAAGTTCATAAAAATTCGTTTTTTATTCCGTTTTCCGGCTTCCCGTAAGCACCGGGGTGGGCAACGTGGACTTAAAGTTATAATGCGGAACCCTATACCATAGCGAAGATGAAACAGTTAGCTAACTAATGAAAGTGATTTCATCCCTTTCCACTGTTCTTTACTATTTAAACTGTATTTTAGATTAACAGGACGTATAGCAGTCCCAAACAGGGACGGAACTTATACCCCATTGTTGTACAGTACATAACTTCTGACGTAGAGGTGCGATTGAAAATCCTTCTGATGGGTTAGAAACCTAATTGATAAACCTAAATTTTGTTAAACTATACCGTTGCCTAATTTTGATCCCAACAGGGTGAAAATTGTGTTGCGAAATGGACATTCAGTTCAGGAACTGAATTTCCAGCAGCTAGCACTTAAAATGAAACGGCTGTAACTTGCAAACCCGAAATCTGATTGTCCTGAAATTAATTTTGTTGAACTGCCGACTGAGTTTAGTTGCTACCGCCTTTGTATCATTTTACTGAATTTTGAATGTATGATAAGTTCATAAGATGCATGATAGCTCGTATTACACATGATCTGTTTAACTGCATAAATGCATATATTTTACCCGACTGCCATACTTCTAGTGATAATGCATGTTATTATTCAGTGCATAGTGCATTGTTGTGCGTGAATGGTATCGGTTTAGGAGTGTCAAGTACGCCAGTGAAAAGTGAATGATTCGTGACAGTGAACAATACAGTGAACAGTGACTAAAACCGTGTTATTGGTGCGTACTTGTACACGACTAGACCATACTCATAAATAGTGTAAACCTGGGTAAAAAGAGGGAAATTAAAGTGGAAGGGGAATTGTGTCACGTCCCGCTTCCCAGTGTACGGCGAAGGAGACGCGACGAGGTCCGCTACGTATATACTCAGAAGTACATACGCTAAGCGTATCTAAGCAATATAAAATAAATACACAAGAGACAAGAAATAAAAAGAACATCAACTTTTATTTATTAACATTTTTTGTACAATACATGAAAGGAAATACAACTGAAATAAAAAGATGCATAAACAGTGGCATAACAGGAAATGAAAAGTACTGAAAGGAAAAGTGTACAATGAAACTAAAGTGCTGGATTTTCGGCAAACTGCTCCAAGTCTTCTGCAGATGGCTCGATCTCTGCCGGGTCCGAATCACCTGACGACATTCAAAGAAGAAAGAATGTCGTCAGCGAACAGGTCGCTCGGTAAGTCCCAAAGGTAAGAGGAGAAATAGACAAAGAGTAAGAGAGAGAGAGAGAGTAGCTTTTAATGTTGTATTATATTGTTGTAATGTTGTATTAACGCTGTTGTTTGTAGTTTGGTACAGAAGAATACCAGTGTATACGAGAGGAGTCTCTATATGCCAGAGACTAGAGGCACGTTTAGTACAAGGCTCCGTTATACAACCCGGAACAACGGCAATTGGATTCATGTCAGGTGTCTTAATCTTACCGTCTCGTGCCACCTTTAACACCTTCCGTACCAATCTACCCCTTAAACCCCGCGATGTCTTGTTTGTATTGTTATCTTGTAAATTGTGTTGGTTGTATGATTGATTGACTGACTGACCGAAACCATGATATCAGGAAACGGTTATAACCGTAGAGTCATGTAAATGGAATACTGTGAATCATGTAAAAGGAATATATCCATGGTTCGGTTCAGTAAAGTTGTATAACTTGATAATTGTATTCATGAATTCATGTGTTCATATTGAATTGGAATCTTGTAGTTTATAGATTGACTTGAATCATATTTTAGTCAGATTAATCAGACTCAAACCCGAATCAGACAATCAGAACTGTGAATCGAGGTCTTACAATTGCTAGAGTCCTTAGGGTAACTTATAAAACTTGAGGGGTTTTATGTAAAAATACTTTTATATACTTTTCAAAATACGTCTCAAGTATTTATTATTCGTCTTTAGGGTTGTAATGAGGGTGGATTTTATGTTGTGACATTTCTAGTGAAAATATCCTAGTTTTATAAACAAAGGTGTTTATTTGTAATATTGATTTATTTGAAATTCATGGTATTTTAGTGTAAACTTTATTCTTGTGATTTTTAGAAAAAAGTGGAATATTTATATTATAATAAAATAGATATTTAAATGATAAATATACATATATTTATACAAAAATAGTTTTAATAAATAATTTATATTCCAAAAATCTCATTTTCTTAAGATGTCGTATTTTAAACCTTTCGAGACCGAATGCTCCTTGCGGAGGTCTGAATCTCGCACTACTAGCCCGAGGGTGCGCGATAAACCGCACGATCCCGAACGGGTTCCCTAAAGATGGGTTGTAGCGGCGCTTTGCAAAGATTGTAAAATACTAATCTTTTAGGAAACGGTTTTATAAAGTAAAAGGTATTTATTTGCAAAGTGTAATTTTTCCGTATTTTAGGTTTTAGGGTTTCCTAAGCTAACTAGTCTATTTGTAAAAGGTCTAAACGACAAGTCGTTAGAAGTCTCAAATCGCCTCTTCACCGCCAATTGCGGCCAGGTAAGTGGGAGGCTCTCCACTACAAGTTGTGGCCCTAATTAAGTAACCACTTGCTTTAGACACACTTATCTAGACACCACAAAATCAGGTTTAGATAAACGATCGATGTCCACAACTTATCGTATTTTTCCTATTGAAGATATTATTTAAACAAATGTATCAAACCTAAACTTTTATAAAAGGTTTTATTAAGGAAATGGTATTTTAATGTAAAATCTTGTTTTATCGTATTAGGAGTTTTCAAGATAGCGTATTATGGTTTCATATGTGTGTGTGAGGAGGTAGATTATTACCTCGTGATCTATTTTAAGGTATAGCAATGTTAACGGGTTAAATGTGAAATTGAAACATGATGGTATTAAAGTGAAAAAATATGGTTAGTTAAAAAAGTTATCATTTCATGTGTGAAAACTTATTCAAATTGATTTTTACAAGTTTAATAATCATGATAAAGATGTTTAGACATGTTTGAATTGATTAGAAGTGAAATTTTATAGAAAACCGGATCGGAAATCGGATTTGTTCCGATTCCGTCGGGTTTCGTAATTTCGTATTTTAGAGGAATAGAAAGAATGATAGAAATGGACTTACTGATTTTAGGACACACAAGAGGGTGAGAGGGAACTAGAGGGATTGCCGATGCGTTGCGTCGTTGCCGGTAGTTCCTAAAAACGTCGCCGGAATTTCCGCCAGAATTTCGTCGGAGCTTCGCCGCGAGCTTGTTTTCAAAGCACACAACTCTTGGAAAATTTTGAGAGAGTGAGCTTAGGATTTTTGGGATGAGAGGGTAGAGGGGAGGGGTGTATTTATAGGGTAGGTTAGGGATAGGGTAGGTGAAGGGTTTTTAAATAAAAATGTAAAAATATATAAAATCATTAAAAGTTGGAGTATGAAAGGTTTTAATGTAAAAATGTATAAAATCATTAAAATTTGGAGTAAATAGGGTATATGAAAGGTTTTAATGTAAAAATGTATTAAAAATCATTAAAATGGAGTAAATAGGGATTTCAAAGGTCTCTGAAACCGATCTAGGAATTTGAAGTGTACATGGGGGTTTAGAAGATGAACAGACACAATATTGAAGAAGAATTTAAAACAAAATAAATATTAAAAATAATGTGGGGCGTGGGATTTGAACTTTGGTGGCTTGGTTCAGCAATGTAAGGTATTATCAATGAGCTACAAGCTCCTTCTTGTAATTAAATTGCTAATTAATTACTTAAATCTTGTGCTCAGGTAATAAATACCCCTTTATGGATTTTTGAAAAAATATTTGAAAAAAAATTTATAGGAAAAAATGTATAAGAAAATTAGGGTTGTTGCAAATTGTATTTAGCGAGGATAGTGATTTAGAGGATGATCATTCGAACAACGACTCTTATATATATTAGGTTAGGCCTAGCGGTCCGGCTAACAGGGTTATGTCTCGGACGATAGCGGGCCGTAGTCTCGGGTATGTACGAGACCCTCGTTAAACATGATCTTCCTTTCCACAACTCGATTTCAAAAGCGACTTAGAGACCGACAGGGACACATATCATACAGTGCATCAGTTAGTAATATATTGGTTACCTGCATTTTACCTCCACTATTATTACTTTCTTTTCTTGTTCATTGTTATTATCATAAAATTGCTATTGTGTCGTTCTGACGACCTGAGTATGCATGCACAAACCTTGAGGAAGAATCAGTACAGGAGTCAGACTTGCCCTTCGAGCTTGCGGAGATTTAGACGGGAGTACCTCATTTACCTTTACTGCTTTCCCTAAAGAAACCTTGTATTCGCACTCGGTTAGTAGTTCTTTTTCTTGTTTTGTTGTAAATTGCGAATAATGAAAGTTGATGTAATAACCAGTGATGTATTTCCTTTACTTCTGTGCTGTGTTTACTGATTACCATGTAATGCTAGAAGCCGAAGTGTGACTACGGTAGGATTATTCCTTGACCGTAGGAGCATGGCTGGCCTAGTCATCCCCCGTTTTCTGTATTTTGGGAAGCGGGGCGTGACAGAGAATCACGCCGGGTCCAGTACATGAATTCTCTGCCTCCACTCACTTCTATCGAACAATATACTTTCATTGAGGCCTTTGGCAACCATATCGTTTCGTATCACCTCCATCCATGTTGTCTTCGGTCTCCCTTTTGCCCTTTTGCCATCGCTCATATCGAGAGTATCTATTTGTTGAACCGGTGCTTCCATGGGTTTGCGTCGCACATGACCAAACCATCTTAACCGGTTTTCCCGCATCTTCTCCTCCACAGGTGTTACACCAACTTTTGCACGAATATTCTCATTTCGTACTTTATCTTTTCTAGTGTTACCGCACATCCAACGAAGCATGCGCATCTCCACTACGTGCATTTTCTGTGTATGATGCTTCTTAGGAGCCCAGCATTCTGCACCATATAATAAGGCAGTCCGAATAACGCTCCGATAAAACTTCCCTTTCAATTTTAACGAAAAGTTACGATCACACAAAATCCATGTTGCACTCTTCCATTTCAACCAACCAGCTTGGATCTTTTGATTAACATCACTATCGATCTCCCCATCCTTTTGGATGATGGAACTTAGATATCTAAACTGATCGCTCGGTGATATCTCTTGCCCTTCCAATATTATACCAATATGGTTTTGACTTCTCTATTTACTAAATTTGCAAGGCATATATGCTGTTTTGGACCTGCTCAATTTGAACCTCCGAGGTTCCAATGTTTGCCTCCATAATTCCAATTTGGCATTAACCCCTACTTTCGTCTCATTTACTAGAACGGTATCATCAGCGAATAGCATATACCAAGATAGCTCATCTTAGATAGTTCTAGTAAGCTCATCCATCACGATGGTAAACATGAATGGACTTAATACAAATCTTTAATGTAAACCAATTGTAATCGGAAAATCACTTGTTAGGCCGCCGCAAGTTCTGACATTTGCCACTACTCTATCGTACCTTGATTATGTCAATATACTTTACGGGGACTCCCTTCTTCATCATTGACCCCTATAATACATCTCTAGGTATCTTGTCGCACGCTTTCTCTAAATCAATAAATATCATATGCAAATCTCTTCTCCTCTCTCGAAACGCTCGACAAGTTGACGAAGCAAATGAATAGCCTCTATCGTCGATCGTCCAGGTATGAACTCAAACTGGTTCTCTTTATCTTAATATCCTTACTTAGCCTGTGTTCAATCATTCTCTCCCAAACTTTCATGGTGTGACACATAAGTTTTATTTCATGGTAGTTTGAGCAAGTTTGAATGCCACCCTTTCTTGTAGATAGGTATAAGAATATTTTTTCTCCATTCATTTGGTATCTTTTTTGTCTGTCAAATCTTATTAAACAGATCTGTCAGCTATTTAACGCCTATTTCTCCTAAGTATCCCCAACCCAGATAGGAATCCCGTCAGGACCAACCGATTTTCTTAAACTCATTCGTTCAAAACTTGTTTAATCTCGGGTAGTCTTATTTTACGCATGAAATCACGGTTTATATCTTGAGATTGAATGAAAAGTCCATCCAAATTCTTAGTAAAGCTCTCATTGAACAATTTGTCAAAATAATCTCTCCATCTTTTCTTGATATTCTCATCTCGACAGTACATGAAATTCAAAAGGACGACAGCAATGGTCCAGTTGGATCCAACCCTGCACAAATAATTTAAGGAAACGACAGCAGGATATAATCACATACGCCATCTCTTTTCATGCCCATAACCATTAAGCTAGCCTAGCTACAGAGAGAAAAACAATAACAGGACCACTCTGCATTTTTGCATAGTTGAAGGCTTTTCATATTAATTAATATATAGAGGGTGTCATCATCTTTTCTGAACACATCTATCTTACAACAATATTAGCAAAGAAATGGCACTGAGAGAAGGAGATTTACATGGAGAGAGAGAAATCTAAGAGGTATAATTGGCATTTATTTCTAGCTAATTTCTGGTGGCTGTCCATTTAAAAAAATTTGGATTTATTTCATGAATGCAGAGAATGCCAGCCAGCCATGTATCTAGCATGCTTAAGAATTAGTGATGATACTCGTAAGGAGGGATTTGCCATATCGCGACACGTAGCGGATGACTCATCATCCGCTGTCACATTTCGTTTTCCAGTAGACGGAAACGATGACGTGGCAAGCTCACGACATATTTATCCCGAGAAGATCATTCCCCAAATAAATATATTAGGCGTATTGAAACAATAATACACAATGTAAGAATAAATGTAAACTGTAAAAATTTTCAGCTAATATTTTTATTTACATTCAACTTCCAATATTTATATATATATATATATATATATGAGTTTCAACTGGAAAGTAAATACAATAAAGAAAAATGTCTAAACATGTGGCATACATAAACTAAATAAAAAGTGAAGCTAGACTAATCCTGTGGAGCAATTTGATTGTAGTCTTCCTTTGTAGTCTCCACTTCCTCTGTCTCGACCGTATCTGATGAACATTCCAAGAAAATAAGAGTGGGTGGAATACCCGTCAGCGAAATAGTGCTCGGTAAGTCTCAAGAATAAATTAAGAGTAAAAAGAATGAAAAGGATAGAATATATATATGTGACGAGTAAAAATATATGTTCATGGATAAATATGTACTATAGGTCTCTATATGTTCACTATGTTAACATTAAGTTCCAAGTGTGAATATCAACGCAGCCGTAGAAATATTCACGAGCTCAAGAGTGGGGCCCCAGGAGCAAGAAAATACGGGCCCATTTCATATGTTAGTATCAGGGTTTTAGCTGTGGATGAGTCAACCTGACTTATATTCGAGTAAAATAAAAAAGAAAGCTTAATACGGGACTACTAAAACTCCGTTGAATTCATACAAGAAACTATCCGAAACACCCTGAGTATAAATAGTATATAACTGTATAGTATATTTAATTAAATTGTTTGATTGGTTTTAACATGTTCTGATCGAAACCATAGATTACAAAGGTGTAAAATGAAATCGAGTGAGTCGAGTAAAATGCGAATCATATCAATTGCAATTTTGGTTCGAGTCAAGTTGGTTCGAGAAGACTGAATTCGAGTTCATGTTTAGATTCGAGTTGGGTTAGAGTTCAGATTTGTGTTCGAATTCGAGTTTAGATTCAAATTTGTATTCGAGTTATCGATATTTCTTGTGAATGGCTTCAACTGTTGAAATCTTAAGTTCAGGAGAAATCAGCAACTGCTGCACATAGACGGCAGGATTTGTTTCTTTTTTCAAGACAATTGCCATTAATAACTCCGTTAAGTTGTCTAATCTGAATAGTCAAGCACTCACTTTCTCCAGCTCCCTGAGGCTTAAGAGAAATGATACCGCTTAAATCTATATTAATTTATAGTCCTTAAATATTTTTTGCATATCTCGAGAGATTTTTATAAAAAATACTTTAATATAGTTTAAAAATAAATCTCAAGGATGATTGTAATATTTAGATTTTTCATGAACATGTATTTTAATTGTTATGGCATTTTAGTGCTTAAACCTAGTCTTTTGAAAGTTTATGATATTTTTATGAAAACTGGCTCTTTTGGAAACTTGATAGAATTTTATTAAAATTTTAATTTTTCATTTTAAAAATATAGTTTCATAATATGTTTTTATTGAAAATATGAATTCATAGTTTTATATAATTTCCAAATTTTAGTTTTGTTTAGAAAATTTGTATTTCTTAAAAACCATATTTTTATTTCCTTTCAAGACCGAATACTCCGTGAGGAGTTCTGTATCTCGATCTACTATCCCAAGAATGTGCGATAATCCACATCATCTATTAGCGGGTCCCATGACGAGGGTTGTAGAGGCACAATTGCCAAGAATTTAAAATATTGATTAAAAGAAACACGTTTTGGAAAAAATATGGTATTTTAATGTAAAACCTATTCTTTAATTAAAACATATGTTTAGAAGCTCGTGCTATGAAATCATAGTGTGCGTGTGGGGTAGCTCGTTATCCCGTGAATGATCTAAAAGTATATATTCTAATTTTTGAAAATACGGTTATTTTAAAGTTCATGGCATTTTAATGAAAAGTTTGTTTTATGATTATTTCACATGGAAAAGTTTATTAAACTAAAAACTAAATGATTGTAAATAAAGTTAAGAGTGGTTTGAGGATATTAGTTTGACCTATTTGCTTATAAAGTGGAGTACAATTGTTAAAAATAACATTATATCGGAGCTAACTCCATTTTGTCGATATATTTTCAGAAGGCGATTTGAGATTAAAGAAATAGAGAGAAAATGGAGCTTACGAGTTTAGCTTGTTAACAAAAGAGAGGGAAAGCCTTCAGGGGTCGTAGTTTTGTTAGAAATGTTTTGGTCGTCGAGCTCGGCTTGCTACTCCGTTTGGTACATAGAGAGTTTAAGAGAATTTTTTGATAGAAATTTTAGAATGGTAGAGAGTTGGGGGATGGAGTGATATTTATAATGAAATTTGAGAGTATGAGAATAAGAAAAGTTAATTAAAAAGAATTAAAATGATATTAATGGGGGATTTGGAGAATCTCTGATCAATTGCAGAGAAATCAAACACTACATCGGAGTAATGGGGAGTCAAAAGTACGCACGGGTAAAGAATGGAGGTGATTAGGGCTACTTGGACCATCGGTGGCGGCCAAAACGAGGATTTGGGCGGTTGGATTTAATCCATCTGTCTCGAGATTCGTGCCACGTATTATATTCTATGTTTTCCTCGTTGCGCCTGTTTGATTTTTCCGAAAGCTTTCGATTCTCTGTAATTGCACGTGCAACTCTTGGGCTTCCGACAAATTAAAAAGAAAAATCTTAAAAATAATTAGGACAGATGGGAATCGAATATACAGGCTATGTCTATCACGACCAAAAATTGGCACGTGACGGCCCTTAAACTACGCAACGTCTACAGCCGTAACGCAATTTAAGTAAACCGAAAACCCAGAAATCTAAACCATCAAAACTAGTAAGAAATAAGAACATTGTTAAAACTTTTGAAATCTCAAACCAAATTCTTTAATGTCCAACTTTTCTTTCTTTAAAATTTTGGCAGCACCTACTTTGTAAAGACTGGCCCCAAAAATGGGTACAACAAAGATATAAGTAAAGCATCCCCAAACGGGAGCAAAAACACGCTCAAAGGCGGAAAACAACCACCACAACAGATATACGATGCCGTAGCGAAGAAATAAAAAACGATATAAATAAAACTGTATAAAAGACATCCAAGTCACAAAATAATATACAATATCGTCCTCACATCAAGTCTCTAAGTCATATATGATAATGGTAGATGGAGAGTACATGACACAACGAATATACAATGAACATAACGGATAACCACAAAACCCACCTAAGTAAAACTGCATACTATGAGCTGAAGCGGTATCCGCAGCAAAAGATGATACGATAGATGAATAGCCTGCATCGAATACTCTGGGGAACAACCTGCAAAACACTGTAGCACAACGGGGATGAGTTGCCAACTCGTGAATAGTAAATAACATATGCAGGTAATCGCAAGTATGCACGTACAACGCGAATCTAACATATGCAAGCTAATAGCAATAAATGGTCATATGTATGCTGTTTCCTGATTTAAAATCAGGAAAACCTACGGAGGAGGCATCACGTGTTAGCACGTGATCAGCGGTCACGTGTTGGCACGTGACATTTAAAAGCAGCGGCAAAGACACATTCGTTCCCTGATTAAATTAAGGAAAAAGCTCCAGAAAAAAGCATCACGTGTTCACACGTGACCAGCGGTCACGTGTTGTCACGTGATGGCTAAGCAGCGGCAAAGAACAGAGCGCAGAAGGGAGCCCATTCCAAGGGTCACGTGCTTACACGTGACCGGCTTTAAAAGCCCTATTTCTATGACAGAATTAAAATCCGAGGGAAGATCTTTCAAATATCTCCAAAGTGGAGAAGAATTATTTGGAACCGTTGGATTAAAGATCTAAGGGTGATTAAATATCACCAATTTATGGAAAAATATCAGACTTGGAAAGATTTCCCCTTAAAATCTAACCGAAATAACAAAGAGGTATCTTTGGATTTAAAATCCAATGGTGAATAAAATGCACCTAACAATTTAAAGGCCCGGATTAATGATAAATATAAATCAAATCTCTCGATAAACAAATCAAATCTTTCAATTAAAGATTCACCAAAACTGATTGACTCTCTTCCTTCTCCTATAAATAGGAGCCAGAAAAGAGAGTTTGGCATACATACAGAGATACAGGGACACACACACACACACACACACACACACACACACACACACACACACACAGAGAGAGAGAGAGAGAGAGAGCTTTGAGATTTTGGAAGAAATTGATCATCTGCAAAAGAAAACCCTAGGTAAGAGAGGAGAGGCTTGAAAAGAGAATTTAATTCTCAAAAGAGTTTAACTCTTGTATAAAGAAAAGAACTTAGTTCTTTCTCTGGTGGAGAATCTGCAAAGTGCACATCTCCCCATGAATTGAGAATTTAATTCTCATTGGGTTGAGATCCTGCCATGCAGATCTAAAACACAGAGGAGGAACTGAATTTTGAGAATTTAATTCTCACAGAATTATAGGAATTTAATTCTTTTGGGATAAAATTAGGGTTTAACCCTATGTTAAATTTAATTCCTTCAAAAATGGACAGAACCAGGGTTTAACCCTAATTGAGAACTTAATTCCCTCAAACTCACAGGAATTTAATTCCTATACCAGAACTTAATGGGAATTTAACTCCTACAGAAAAGAGATTAGGGTTTAACCCTATCTAAGAATAATTCTTTAAAAGAAAGTGGGAATTTTATTCCTCTAAAGTTACTATTAGGGTTTAACCCTATTAAGAATTTAATTCTTAAGAAAAGATAAACAAACATGCAAAGAAATAGGGTCACGTGCTACCACGTGACCCCTGAAAAGATCCACAGAGAAGGGTTTTGAGGCAACGCCTCACGTGCCCCACGTGACCTCTGGCAGAAGTTCTAACAGACAAACACTTAAATGCCCATCACGTGACGGCACGTGATGCTCCAAAGTATTCAATACTCTCGGCAGAACAAATAAAGAGAAAGAGGGCGCTCTCACGTGCTGCCACGTGACCCCTCTTGCCTTAGTGTTTAACACTAAATTGAAACCTCTGTATCCAGTGTTTAACACTGATTTGCTTTAGTGTTTAACACTAATTGAAAAACTCTATTTGCAGTATTTAACACTAAATTCTTAGTGTTTAACACTAAATTAAATTTCTGTTACCAGTATTTAATATTGATTAACATTAATTTGGAATCTCTCTTTCAAGTGTTTAAACACTGATTTGCTTTAGTGTTTAAACACTAATTTGAAATCTCTCTGTCCAGTGTTTAACACTGATTTGCTTTAGTATTTAACATTAATTTGAAAGCCTTGTTGCTAGTATGTAACTCTGATTATCTTTTGGCGTTTAACACCAGTTTGTCAATCTCATTCCCAGTGTTCAACACTGTTGGTCTCTAGTGTTCAACACTAGCTTTAACCCAATTGGCTAAGTTTCTAGAGGCAAAACCTCTCCTTCAATCGACCAACAGAGGGCCAATATCCTAAACATGATTGGACTCAGCCCAAGCTGGCCATAAGTCCTCAATTCAGACTTAACTGAACCAATGGGCTCATAATATAATTAATTGGTTTTGGTTCCAAATTGGGCCAAAGATTATTTAATCTACCTTGGTTTAAGGGTACATCTCTTCACTCCTTTGATATTTGGCGTTGTAATTCCTCAATGTCCTCAAAGAGGTGACGGGTCCCGATGACCACAGATTGATACGGACTGTGGGGTCCTTAAACTCATGGACTATGAGGTCCTTAACATTGACCGTAATGTCTTAAAACTAAACGCCGGACTGTGGGGTCCTTAAACCCATGGACTATGAGGTCCTTAACCTTGACCGGAACGTCTTAAAACTAACAACGGACTATGACGTCCTTAACCTTGACCGTGATGTCTTAAAACTAACATTGGACTGTGGAGTCCTTAAATCCACGGACTACGACGTCCTTAACCTTGACCGCAACGTCTTAAAACTAATATTGGACCGCAATGTCCTTAAACTACCTATTGGCCGCAATGTCACTAAACTAAACAACAGGCCCCCCCTTAATTGCTCTCTGTTTGGATCTAAACGATCCCGTTAAATTGATCTTAGTCTAAAATTAGACTAATGTATCCTTAACAACCGTTTAAGTCGATCTTAGTCTCAAATGAAACTAACGTATCCTTAAATCCAAACCCCCAAACCTAAATCTAAGATAATACGGATTTGGACTAGTCCACGCCCTACGGGCGACGACATAACTCAGTCTTCGTATACAATCCACGGGCAACCAAACACAAAATAAACACACACGACACGAAGTGAAATTTCTGGAGAAGGAGAAAGTGGCTACCGCAATGCGGTAGCGTAATTAACTGCAGGGGCTTGCGCCTGCAGGGAAGAGCATCCCCCCAATCAAAAACCCCTCTAACGAGGGGGAATCTGACGAAATCTGCTACATCGGACGCATCCGTTTAAACCTTCCATATACGGTGCCATAAATCAACTTGGCATCTTCGGAGAGGTGGACGGATAGCACCAATTACCATCTGCCCCGAATCTCAGGCAAGACGTCCCTGCGTCTTGGCCGCCATTCGGAATGGAACAGATTCTGGCACGCCCGGTGGGACCTTTTTCTCTTTCCACTCCACACTTCGTGTGTCGTGTTCGCGAACCAAACACGGCTCGCTAATGGTTTCCCTCGGGTTTCAAGATACTAAGATTTGGCGTTTTGCTTATTGCAGAAAGCAAGGAATCAATGGCTTCCACTTGTGCGAAATGCTCCAACTGCAACTGCAACCGGTGCTCCGCCTCGCCAGGAGGTATAGCCAATGGGCCCCAAACTGCTTCGCTGTTCACAATGCCCGTGGAACAGGTCACTCGAGCCACCACAGGGTTGTTTTTCGGGACCATGCTCCCGCCAGTGAGCTTCACTACTCCTGTGCTGACACCGGAAGCTCCCAAGAAGTCGGTCTTTGATCGGCTTACACCTACCGCGGCCCCTCTCAACGGGTCGCCCAACACCAGTGCCTCGGTCTTCTCCAGACTGGGCCAGAGCTCCTGTGGGCCCGCAATGGGGCCTGCAATTCCATAGAAGGCTGCTCCTAAGAAAATAACCAATCCTGCCCCTGAAGTCGTTAAGGCGGCTTCTCCTGCCAAAAAGTCGGTCTTTACAAGATTGACTGTTCCAGCTCCCGCGCCTACTGCCCAAAGAACATCAGTCTTTAACAGGCTAACACCAACGGCGACCCCCACCTACACAGGGGGCAAAATGAGGCTATCGCCATCACCGAGCCGATTCCATCAGCACGACACGCTCGACGTCGTTACTGGCGCCGAGTGAGGAAGGCCGGAGGCAACTCCCCTTCTGGGCTAACTCCTCCAGCCCCGACGACAGAAGTTAATGCTGCTGTTCCAACTGATAACAGCTTCGAGATGCTAAATGAGGTGCGTAGGAATTCTCCTACCGCGGCGCTAAAGAGGTCTCCCCCTCCGCTGAAAAAGGATGTGGAAGTAAAGCCAGAACAACCCCAATCTCCTCAACGGCTGTCCTCCAAAATCTATAAAGTCTGGCGGCAGACCCGAGACTCGGTGATCGATCCAAATTTCTCCCGCCAGCACAAGAAGCTGAAGATCCAACAGGAAGTCAGCCATCATGCTAAGCCACGAAAAGCTGTCTGGGTGCCCACCTCAACGGCCCCCTCAACTTCCACTGCTCATAAAAAGAAGAGGCCGGAGAAGATCCCCGGGCCTGCAACGAGAGCTAAAGGCGCTGAGCCCAGACGCCCTAAGTCTGGGGGCATGATGGTCTATACTGTGTACATGGCGTCGGGGAAGGAAGACAGCCGTGCGTCTACAAGTCATAGACCGCTTACACGGTCGGTGACCAAAGCTCAGGAGCAACAGCAGAAGCTCCAGGAAATGATGATCGCAATGGCCGCGCTTACTGGGCCAAAAGAAAGCCCCGAAGCGTCCTCGGATCAGCGACAAGAGCAGGAAACCGACGCTGAGTTCCTTCGGAGGATATTGGAAAAGAAAGATAAAGAGGCTGCGGAACAAGCGGCCAATATAAAGCAAATAGCCCACTTATTTCAAGACATGGTTGAGATGATGATTCAACAAGATCCTCCCGCTGAAGATCCCCCGACCGTCCTCGAAGATGATAGAGGAGAAACGTCGAATCCACCACCGGCTCTTTCAACGGCCAAGGAGGAGACAATCTCCAAGGCTGACTTGGACGACTATATAGCTCAGCAGATCCGGGTTCATCAGGCGACTGAGGCAGCTGGTCAGGTCGTAAAAACGGGGCGACCGTATCCAAGCTGGTACGACCAGATCAAATACCCGCCGGATTATACAATACCGAAATTCCATATGTATAAGGGGACTGGCAATCCCCACCAACATGTTGCCCAGTTCAGGGCCCTTTGCGGTAACACCGGTGGTGATGATAAACTGTTGCTCCGCCAGTTCGTGGGCAGCTTATCAGAAACAGCGTTCGAATGGTATTCGGAACTCCCGAACGATTCCGTCAAGACGTTCGCTGAAATGGAATTGCTATTCATTCAGCGATTCGCAAGCGCCAGCGAACGCACTCCGATAACGGCATTGATTAATGCCAGGGTGAAACCAGACGAAACGTGGGTCCAGTACGCTATACGCTGGCGAAATCTGTGGTCGAAATGCGAACAACGCATTGAGGAAGCGCCCGCGGTGGGCATGTTCATAGGAACCCTAGACCCTCATGCAACTATCTCCCAGTTCATGATGTTCTTTAAGCCAACCACGTTCCAGACTTTAATCGACAGGTTGGCCCAGATGAAGCAGATGGGTCATAGACCGTCTCCCCCGAAGCCAGAACCTCGGAATGACAAGGGTAAAGGAAAGGCAACCTTCGTCGCGAACGCTCAGCAGCAACCCAGTGCCCTAAAGCTGGCGGATCAACTGGAAGAAAGACGACGGTATTATAATGAGAAGATGAAGCGCCCCTACTCGTTCCCACGGGACAAGACGAAACGGTTATTCGAGCTGGCCGTACGCAACAGGCTTATCAACTTGCCCAAGTCGACCGCCACAACCCACTGAGGTGAATAACCCTAATTATTGCCCTTACCATCAAACGGTATGCCATCCGATTGAGGATTGCTTCGTCTTCAAAGGATGGATTGAAGATCAATACCTCCAGGGAAAGTTTGCGCTGTCCGAAAAGTGGAAGGTGAACCCGCCACAACCTCACACTGCTAAGAAGACGGACACACCGGGGGCAACTTGTTCTTTCATTGAAGAAGCTCCATCGGAAATCGTGCTGTCAGCAAAAACCAAGAGGATGCTGAACGATCTTAGAACATGCCCGGCGATCAGGTGGAAGAACCCGCTTGAATCTCAAATCATCGAAGTGATGCTGAAGCCGCGTCCAACTACAAAGATCGGCGGTGATGGCCCAAGTACTCACACCCAACCGTCAAAATCTTCGAAGAAAAAGAAGAAGAAATCCAAAATGCCAGTGAAGCCTGGAGACGAGCGCACGGACTTGCAGAAGCAAATTGACGCGCTGGAAGAGTACAATCAAAAGGCGTGGACTCCCATCACGCTACAAGAATTCCTCAACCATATCTTTCGGGAGGAGGATAATGGAGAAAGCTCGTCGGATGAATCCGAGGGGTATGTGACGAGTTGTCATGTGATCTCCCACTCGTTTACGGACGATAACAAAACTCCTGGCACTAAGAAACTGGGGGCAGAGCCTGAGCCGGAGCTTGTGCGGCCAACAGAAGAAATGATTGACGCCTTTCTAGACGAGATTCGTTTGAAAAGTAAAGCCGACCAAGAGCGTGAGATGGCCGCATCAGAAGGAGCCAAACATAGGCGACTAAGCGAAAGAGTTGAGGTACTCCCGCCAGATCGAAAGATGTCCGATGCGGATAAAAACAAATTCAAGACGAGGAAAATTTTTGCCAAAGCCATGCTAATGGGCATAAAGCTACCACCCTAAGAAGAAAACACGCTTAAGGGGGCGGAGAGGCACCCTAATTACTGCTCATATCATCGGAAGATTTCACACCCCACTGAGGAGTGTGACGCTTTTAAGATATGGTGGCAGGGATATGTTGCTCACCGGCAACATTTTAAGCGAATGAAACACAGAGCTCGTCGGGAGTAGAAAAGTACGACCGAAGGACATAAAAGAACTGCCGGTAACTGTTACACGGTCAATGCCGGGGGACCGCAAGTGCTCACATTCGGGAGCGATTCTGATGAAGAAATGGCCCTGGGCCCTCTCTTTAAAGAATCCGTTTTGGGGAAAAAGGAAGAACCGGAGGACTGCGAAAACATTCAGCTGCGCAATCGCACGCTCTCGGAAAAGAATCTCGGACCCGCAACTAGAAAAGATAAGGGAAAGAAAAAGGTCGCTAAGGATATCACCTTAGATTACCAAGTTATGAAAGAGCTGACTGCCAAGGACCCGCCTAAGAAAAGTAAGGTGGACTACAACATTCTAGCGCTCCTGAGGAAGCTACCCTCGCAGCTCAGCATTCTTGACGCCCTTCTGTTATCAAAAGAAGCGAGAGATTCATTAATCAAGGCGCTACAAGAGCCCGAACAATTCCAAGCCTTCCTTACCGAAGAAAGGATGAAGGATGAACTGGAAGAAGTACACATAGTCGATGTCACGTTCGGTGATGAGGACCTTCTCCTTGGGATATGCGACCACAACCGTCCCCTATATGTCTCTGGATATTGCCACGATATAAAGATAGGCAAAATCTTGGTTGACAACGGGTCTTCCGTTAATCTCCTCAACGTGCGGGTGTTAAAGGAAATTTGCATGATCCGATCTTACGCACTTTTCTTTAAAGCATTCATCGTCCAGCACCTTGCTCGGGACAAGATCACCATCTCCGGATTCGACTCCAAATGATCGAGAACTCTTGGGTCTGTGATATTGACGCTACGCTTTGGGCTACTCGTCACGGACATTAAGTTTCACGTCATAGATGCCAAGACATGTTATAATGCTCTGCTCGGCCGACCTTGGTTACGCGAGTACAACATCATCCCTTCTACGCAACATCAGTGTATGAAGTATTTCAAGGATGGTCTCGAGTATACCATAACAGGTGAGCTAAACCCATTCTCCGTGAACGAAGTCCGCAAATACGAAGATGCAAAGTACTTTTTGCCAGATTTCGAGGATACAGAGAGATATCGCAAATCAGAGAACAAAGGCGCCGCTACCATTCCTGTTTTCGGGAGCGATACCGAAGAAGAAGAAGAGATAGTTTACGCTGGGCCGTCTCGACGCAACAACCCGGGACCGTCCACCCCCATATTGATCTTCGGAAGTGACTCGGGAGATGAGGTTAATGCCGTGTTCTCCAGTCGGCCGTTAATACAAGCATCCTCTGGCGATGATCAGAGTTTGCAAATCACCATGGTGCCGTGGGAACACTACAAAGACCTGGATGCACTTGAAGCTTATAGTGTGCAAGAGTTGCGGACATTCTACGTCCCTCCCAGTCGAAAAGGCGAAAAGGCAATCCTGTTCTATCGATCCTTGGAAACAAGAGTAGAGAAAGAGATCTGGCATGGCGCGGATTCTACACTTGACAAGCTTTAACCCATCTGTTTGCCCAGATACTACACGAACGGACTAAAAAGGCTATTGAAGTGCCAAGGGATACCCTTAAAACAGACTATTCGACAAGCTCGATTCTATAACAGGATTTGGGATGTCCCTGGGACTCGGCGCAAATTGCCCAATGGGAGAATGGAAACACTTGGGCTTGGATACATGAGAGCCGGGAAACGGGAACGGGTCCACGGTAGTTACGCCATATATAATTTCGATGAAGAAAAGGACGCCCTGTCAGGAAATGCCAACCCCTCATCAAAACTAGATCCCGCAATCAAAGTGCCGAGTCCGTCATTTGAAGAACGAATGAACGAGCTTATCAGGAAAGTAGGTCAAAAAGCTCGGGACGACCATAACCGCGAGATGGCCATCTACGAGAAAGCCAGGACGCAACATCTTCTTCAACAGACTGCAAAAGACGAAAATACTCCTCCCTGTCAACCTATGGTGCAAAAGGCCCGACGCAGAGATAAAAACAAGTCGAAGAGGAGAAAAGGCGTTCGACAGAGACAAAGCGGGACCGAGAAGTCACGCGATCGGGTATTGCGCGGTCCGGATTTGTCCCTTATGAAGAAGATGAGTCAGGCATACTCTTTTCCCCAGAATAAAACACGGAAGATACTTGACCTCGCTTTGAAACATCGAATGATTACACTTCCGGCGTCTAAACACCCTGAGCAAGCTAATGAGGTCTCTCATCCGGACTATTGCTCCTATCACCGAGCCGTAGGACACCCTATCGAAGACTGCTTCACCTTTAAGAATTGGGTCGAAGACCAATACCAGCGAGGCAGATTTGCTCAATCCGACAGCTGGAGGGTAACGCCGCCGCAAAAGCACGAACCCAAAGCCACAAGAGCAGAACCAGATCCGTATCAGTCTTGGAAGCGAGCTCGTACCTGTCGCGTAATAACGATATCAAAAGAAGAGCCCGAGAATATAGATGACTTTCCCTGGTGCTTCGAAAACAACGACGACGAGGTAATCTCAGAATTTCCACCGGCGCCGAAAGAGCTGGAAGATGGCATACATACTACTGCAGATAACCTCAAGAAGATTGAACTGGGAATGGTGAACGACCCGCGACCGACATTCGTCAGCGAGCTGCTATCTGAAGAAAGGGTGGCTACGTTAAAAGACGTGCTTATGCAGCATAGAGATTGCTTCGCATGGAACTATTCTGAAATGCCGGGACTAGATCCGGAAATTGCTGTGCATAAGTTAGCGATATCCCCGGACGTTAAGCCAGTCAAACAGGCGCCGAGAAGAATGCGGCTCGAGCTTGAGATGAGCATCAACGCCGAAGTCAAGAAGCTGATCGATTTTGGATTTATCCAAGAAGTTCAATATCCTGACTGGATAGCCAACATCGTCCCGGTAATGAAGAAAAATGGGACGGTGCGCATATGCGTGGACTTCAGGGATCTCAATAAAGCTTGCCCGAAGGACGATTTCCCAGTACCGGTAACCGAGCTGATGATAGATAACACGTCCACTCACGAGGTTTTCTCTTTCATGGACGGCTCATCAGGGTACAATCAGATAAAAATGCATCCCGAGGACCAAAAGCATACTGCTTTTCGGACCCCCTCTGGGAATATTCTGCTACAAGGTGATGCCCTTCGGTCTAAAGAACGCCGGTGCCACCTATCAAAGGGCCATGACGAAGATCTTCGATGATCTCATACATGAAATCGTTGAATGTTATATCGACGACCTCGTCGTGAAAAGTAAATCATATGAGGAACACCTCGAGCATCTGAAGACTGTATTTCAACGTCTTCGGCAATAAAACTTGAAGATGAACCCTCTCAAATGCGCGTTCGGAGTTTCCTCAGGCAAATTCCTAGGATTCATCGTCCGACACCGAGGTATCGAAATAGATCCGTCAAAGATCAAGGCGATCATGGAAATGCCACCGCCAAGAACTCTCAAACAGCTGCGGTCTCTCCAAGGGAAGCTCGCGTATATACGGCGATTTACAGCCAACCTTTCAGGCAAGTGCCGTCCTTACAGCCACTTGATGAAGAAGGGATCCCCGTTCGTCTGAGACCAAAAATGCCAAAGCGCGCTAGACGAGATCAAGCAATACCTGCAGAACCCACCGGTGTTGGCTGCTCCGGTCAAGGGAAAACCCCTCATTCTTTATACAACCGCCCTCGAAGGTTCCTTAGGCGCATTATGGGCACAAGAGAACGATCAAGGGAAAGAAAGAGCACTCTACTATTTAAGTCGAGTTCTGCTGGGGGCAGAAAACAACTACTCCCCTATTGAAAAACATTGCCTGGCGTTAATCTTTGCGATAACAAAACTCTGGCACTATGCATTGGCACATGAAGTCCGTCTTATATCAAAAGTGGACCCCCTCAAATATCTAATGTCAAAGGCCATATTGACAGGGAGACTCGCTAAATGGGCGCTGCTCTTGATGGAGTTTTCAATAACCTATCAGCCTCTTAAGGCGGTAAAAGGCCAAGCCATCGCCGACTTCCTTGCTGAGCACCCAGTACCTGCCGGTTCTCCTCTGAATTGCGATCTGCCAGATGAACATGCATTTGACGCGATCGACGGTGGTGATACCCGATGGGAGCTTTATTTCGACGGAGCATCTTCCGTGAAGAAACGCAAACAAAATACCCCTATAATTAAATCAGGGGTGGGTCTCATCTTCGTAACTCCACAAGGAGGGATAATGCGCTTTACTTTCTCCTTAACAGAACCAAGGACAAACAATGAAGCCGAATACGAAGCTCTGATAGCAGGCCTCGAGATCGCCATCGCCATGGGAATTGAAAACCTCCTCATATACAGAGATTCCCAACTGGTCGTTAGTCAAGTAAACGGCGACTACCAGACATGCAAGCCAGAGCTGGTGAAGTATGGAAAGAGAGTACAACAACTGCTGACTCAAATCCCGTTCTACAGTTTGGAAAGCATACCGCGCGCAGAAAACAGCAAAGCGGACGTGTTGGCCAAGCTCGCTAAAGAATTGGCTGACGAGAACCTCGATGACGTCAGAATCGTGGTACAAAGCCGTCGGGTGCTTGCCCCTGCAGAAATACCTCCGGAATCATCCGAAGAAAAGGGAGCAACTGAACGGACGACCCTGCAAATAACCGGTCGGGAAAAGGCTGAAGATTGGAAGGAAGTCTTTATAGACTACTTCAAATACCGTCGAACGCCCGAAGATGCGTCCTCAAGACATCAGCTAATGAAACGAGCTCTGTCTTTCGCCTTCGTCAATGACATTTTGTACAAGAGGTCGTTTGATTCTCTGTGGCTGAGATGCTTAGGACCTAACGAAGCAGAAAGAGTCATTCGGGAAGTTCATGACGGAATCTGTGGTTCTCACCAAGCGGGCCCGAAAAATAAGTTGAAGATCAAACGAATGGGTTATTACTGGCCCACAATGATCCAGGACTGCCTCGAGTATGCGAAGCAATGCCACTTATACCAAATCCATGGGGACTTTATCCATCAACACCCAAATCCACTACATCCAACGGTGGCTAGCTGGCCGTTCGAGATGTGGGGGACTGACATAGTCAGCCCCATTGAACCAGCATCGTCTAGAGGACATCGTTTCATCCTGGCGACAACTGATTACTTCTCCAAATAGGCAGAGGCAGTACCGCTGAGGGAAGTGAAGACGGAGAATATCCTCCACTTTTTCAAGACGCACGTTATGTACCGGTTTGGGACTCCGTGACGAATCATCTCCGATAACGGGCCTGCCTACAGGAGCCACAAGATCAGCCGCTTTGCGCAACAGCATAATATAAACTGGAGGTATTCCTCGGTTTATAATCCGCGAGCTAACGGTCTAGCCGAGGCCTTCAACAAGACCCTAATGAAGATCATGAAAAAGACGGTGTCCTGAAATAAGAAGGACTGGCACGAGAGACTGCAAGAGGCACTTTGGGCGTATCGAACTACGTTCAAGACGGCCACGAACACAACGCCATACGCATTGGTATTCGGTACGGAAGCAGTACTCCCTCTCGAGATAGAGCTACCCTCTTTACGAGTGGCAGTCCACTACGAGCTGACGGACGAAGAAAATGCTCACCTTCGGCTTGAGGAGCTTGATGCCCTTGATGAAACCCGGCTCATAGCGCAACAAAATCTGGAGGCCTACAAAGCAAAGATGACGCGCTCGTACGAAAGATTGACCAGGCCGAAGACATTCCGCCAAGGCGAACACGTACTAGTGGTTAAAAGACCTATGATCCCCAATCGTGCCAAGCGGGGAAAATTTGAGCCAAACTATGAAGGCTCGTACATCATAGACAAGGTCTACCAGGGTGGAGCCTATCTACTCATGGACATGCACGGTGAAAGGCCTTTCAGGCCAATAAACGGCCGCTTCCTAAAGAAATACTACGCTTAATGAGCCACAGCCTAGGTCAATGATAGATGACGACGACTATGTCCGCTCGCTATCTTCCTGAGCTCAGACTTTATAAGCAGTAGCCGGCCTTCCCCTGAATGAACCGAAACGTCCTTAAACTAACGATGGACCGAAACGTCCTTAAACTAACGACGGACCGAAACGTCCTTAAACTACTACCGCAGTATCCTTAGGCTGACGAGATGAATAAAAAAAAGAAGAGAAAAAGAAAAAGAAATATAAATAAAAAAATAATAATAAAAAGGTATGTCCATAAGCAAAATGGGCACGGATGAAAACCCGAAAGGGCTCCGTGAGTAAAAACAGCAGGGCTACCGGCGAGTGTTCGTGAAAACCCGAAAGGGCACGACCTTGTAAAAATAAAAAAAGAGAAAAAGAATTTAAAAAAAAACGGTATGTCCATAAGCAAAATGGGCACGGATGAAAACCCGAAAGGGCTCCGTGAGTAAAAACAGCAGGACTACCGGCGAGTGTTTGTGAAAACCCGAAAAGGCGCAATCTCGTTAAAAGACACTTACAGGATCCTCTCGACCTTGTAAGGAGAAACCACCCGCATGGGATCCTTACGACTCACAAGGGAGCGACACACTTAGGGATCCTCACGATTCCTAAGGAGAAAATACACTTGCGAGATCTTCACGACTCGTAAGGAGAACTCTCTTATGGGACCCTCACAGCTTATAAGATTTGAAAGTCTTAAGTTACAGAAACCTAAACCTGTTCTTAAGCAAACCCCCCACAACCTTCGATATTGCCCTACAAGTGGCTCAATACTGACCCTTGTATACAATCCACGGGTGTGAATAAACGTTTCCCCAGCAAAGTCCCACCCGTGACTAAGGATATGTCCATATGGTGAGCAACCCTTGTAAGTCCTCTCGACTTATGAGGAGAAGACCCTTTTGTAAGATCCTTACGACTTGCAAGAGGACATGCACTTAGGAATCCTCACGATTCCCAAGGAGAAAACACACCTACAAGATCCTCACGACTTGTAGGGAGAAATACCTTTGTGAGACCCCTACGGCTCATGAAGTCAAAAGCCTTGGTCAACAGGACCCTTAACCCTGTTTACTAAGCCACCTTTGTTCAACATCGACAGATGCAAATGATGATTCGCTCCTGGCAACATCCCAGTTGTAGCGGTGCTGATGCCGAAATCGGTGTCTAAAATCTAAGCTTGCAGCGAAAAGGCTAGCAAGCCATACATGCATACGAAATAGCCGAAATGATGGGGCAACTTGCAACAAAATCAGCAAGTAAAAAATGTATGCATGAAAGATAGACGAAATGATTGGGCAACTCGCAATAAAAAGCAGCGAGTAAAAATAAAATAAATAGCCGAAATGATTGGGCACCGCGAAAAATAACCGAAATGATGGGGCAATCGCGACCTTCGCGATATAAAAGCTGAAATGATAGAGCATCGCGGAAAAAGAAATAAAATAAAAATGAAATCCATGCCCTACAGGTGATGTTACATCACTCCCTGTATACAATCCAAGGGCGTAAACAAAGAAGTGACCATACTCCTCCCCCAGGTTTCATCATTAGAAGAAGCCAAATCTCGACGGGCCGCAAGTGACCTGGAGATCGTCTCAACACTCGGACACAACATCAAGCGAAACGGAACAGCGGCAACCCCCAGTTCTATGGCTCAGCGATATACATATCACCAAGAGTCAAACCCCCATTCCGTGAAATGCAGATACAATCAGCAAAATTCCTGGTTACATGGAACGCGGATAACGTCACTCTTTGACCCCGTGGAAAACGTCCAGAGTGGATCCTGGACCTCGCAGAGCACGGCAGTGAACCCGTGTGAAGCATCCAGAGTAGAGCCTAGTCCTCGCCAAGCGCGGCAGTGAACCCGTGTGAAGCATCTAGTGCGAAATTCCTGGTCATGTGGAATGCGGATAATGTCACTCTTTGACCCCGTGGAAGACGTCCAGAGCGGATCCTGGTCCTCGCAGAGCACGGCAGTGAACCCGTGTGAAGTATCCAGAGTGGAGCCTAGTCCTCGCCAAGCACGGCAGTGAACCCGTGTGAAGCATCTAGTGCAAAATTCCCGGTCACGTGGAATGCGGATAATGTCACTCTTTGACCCCTTGGAAAACGTCCAGAGCGGATCCTAGTCCTCGCAGAGCACGGCAGTGAACCCGTGTGAAGCATTCAGAGCAGAGCCTAGTCCTCGCCAAGCACGGCAATGAACCCGTGTGAAGCATCTAGTGCAAAATTCCTGGTCACGTGGAACGCGGATAATGTCACTCTTTGACCCCGTGGAAAACGTCCAGAGCGGATCCTGGTCCTCGCAGAGCACGGCAGTGAACCCGTGTGAAGCATCCAGAGCGGAGCCTAGTCCTCGCCGAGCACGACAGTGAACCCGTGTGAAGCATCTAGTGCAAATTTCTGGTTACGTGGAACGCGGATAACGTCACTCTTTGACCCCGCGGAAAACATCCAGAGCGGAGCCTGGTCCTCGCCAAGCACGGCAGTAAACCCGTGTGAAGCATCCAGAGCAAACATCGGACTGTGGAGTCCTTAAAATCCACGGAATATGATGTCCTTAACCTCGACCGTAATGTCTTAAAACTAACGATCAACCACCCTGATTCTATACTGATTCTACCTTGGTTTAAGGATACATCTCTTCACTTCTTTGATACCTGGCATTGTAATTCCTCAACGTCTTCAAAGAGGTGACGGGTCCCTGCAACCAAACATCGGACCGTGGAGTCCTTAAACCCACGGACTATGAGGTCATTAACCTTGACCGTGATGTCTTAAAACTAACGTCGGACCGTAGAGTCCTTAAACCCACGGACTATGAGGTCCTTAACCTTGACCGCGATGTCTTAAAACTAACATTGGACTGTGGAGTCCTTAAATCCACGGACTATGAGGTCCTTAACCTTGACCGCGATATCTTAAAACTAACATCAGACCGTGGAGTCCCTAAATCTACGGACTATGAGGTCCTTAAACTTGACCGTGATGTCTTAAAACTAACATCGGACTGTGGAGTCCTTAAACCCACGGACTATGAGGTCCTTAACCTTGACCGTGATGTCTTAAAACTAACATCGGACTGTGGAGTCCTTAAATCCACGGACTATGAGGTCCTTAACCTTGACCGCGATGTCTTAAAACTAATATCGGACTGTGGAGTCCCTAAATCCACGGACTATGACGTCCTTAACCTTGACCGCGATGTCTTTAAACTACGATACCCCAGAGAACATCCCAAAGCGACCCTTGACCCCGTGAAATACGGATAAGGGCGACCGCACTCAGCACTTGTGGGTCCTCACGACCTGCAAGGAAGAAAATTCTCTTATGAGATCCTTACGACTCCCAAAGGAAAACCCGCTTAAGAATCCTTATGATTCTTAAAAAGAATTTACACCTACGGGATCCTCTCGACCTGTAGGGAGAAAAACTCTTTATGAGACCCTTACGGCTCACAAAGATCAAAAGTCTTAGGAGGCAGATCTTAACCCTGAATCCTAAGCCATCGCTGCCCTGCAAGTAGGCCAAGATAAATTGCCCGCAGAACACATTCAATAGAAATGGGACACACCATTGAGAAGAAAAATATGTCTTTTATTCATAACTAAAATGGATACAAAGTACAATTCATGAAAGAACAAAAAGAAAATACTCTCGTTCAGGAGTATGTACAAAAAGAAAGGAAAAGATACAAGTTTTTCAAGCTGGCGGGCGATTTAGTAATTTCGCTAGCTCATCATGTTTTTGCTGGACCATAGCTTCATGATTCAGGATCGCCAGAAGACGAGCCTCCGCCTGAGATTGCTGGGCCTGATACGAAGCGAGCCGGCCTTCGAGCTCTTTCTCAGTGACCTTGTGAGCCTCGACCCTCTCGCGAGTGAACGTGGAAGCTTTATCAAGAGCCACCACCTCTCTGATAGACTCTTGAAGTACCCGCCAGAGTTCATACGCTTTATTGGTTTTGGCTGTAAGGCTGGTTTGAAACTCGCTCAATGCCTTAGATGCCAACTCCCTTTTCGAGAATTTTCGGCCGAGCCTCTTCTCGCACGACACCATGTTTGCCGTGCACCGCTCAATCAAACCTCGCAAGCCCACTTTCACAGCCACAACCGCCAAGGAAAGACGGGTACACGCGAGCACTGTATGAACAAGCCCCCATTCGACGGCGATACTCGATCTAGAACACGCACAACTCACCTGATATGGGAGGCAACAAAGAAAATCTCCGATGCGTATCCTACCGAGCATACATTTACAACTATATGAATATTCGAAAGGAAATGATACCCAAAGCTCTGACGTGCATGCAACATAACGATAGTGCTTGCGATTAAAGAAAATTTCCATGGAGAAATATGAAGCTCATTTGCGCAAGCAAGATGCACGTACGACTATCTGACAAACATGAAAATTCAACAGAAAGCATGCAAACCGCCAATGATTAAAGGAGTATATTGATTCAAACATACTACACTACCGGGAAAAGATCACCAAACAAGGGATCAGAAATGCAAGGGTTAACAAAGAAAAACACAAAATTATCCAGCTCCCATTCCGCCCACTCCAGCACGTCAAAACGACGGTTTTCGTGAGGAGTCGCTCCCCATCGGTTGGAGCCGTGCTCATCAGCGAAAGCAGATATGACGGCCCGACGGGCTCTTATCTGACTCAGTATATGAACTGAGTGATCCTTCAGAACTTGAGTGATTAGACAAGCCTCGTGAAAGCACTCAAGCTTGTCCTCCGCCGCGTCAAGGATCGCCGAAGTCATCTCCGCCGGATGAGGGGGTATATCGGCAAGCACAGACAGGAGAATCATCCTGAGCCAAATGGAGCCCATGGGAAGAGGAGAGCCCCGACGAGTCAGTAGCTCGTACATCACCGTGTCACATTGAGCGTCGGTGAGAAGGGGATCTGCCAGCCGCGCAGCGAAGCGAGGGATTATCTCCTCAATGGGCACCTCCCATGGTTGCCGACAAGCATGGGGACGATTGCAAGCCATGGCGATTGATCGGGTTCTCAAAGATGATCACCTTAAGGTATAAATGGGTTTCTCTGTGAGGAAAAGAAGTAAGGCATGGGTTCAGGTTATAAAGGGGAGCAAAAAATGTTGTGCACAAAAAATGTTGTGCACAAAAAATGTTGTGCATGGTGGGACTATTCTCAAAGCCCGGAAAGAAGGGGAGAGCGTTGAAAATGAAATCCAACGACGCATTGGAATCAGATCAGGGAAATGAAACGTCCCCGTCAAGCAGAGCCCTGCGTGCGCAACACGTGAGCACTAGCCTTTGATTGGAAAATAAGGTGGCACTGCATAGACACAACAGAGAACTAAGCTCTGAGAACGAGAATCAAATTCTTAAAAGAAAGGTTTGAAAGGAAGGAGATGAAAATGTGAAGGCGCTTCTGAAAGGACATGGGCATTTATAGGATGGAATGGAAAACGTTTCATCTACCCTACTCCCAAAGCAGATCCAACGGTCACAAAAGTGACAGCGTTGCATTCACGTGCAGACACGTGAGAACAACGCTGTGAGGGCATTTGTTTCCTGATTTAAAATCAGGAAAACCTACGGAGGAGGCATCACGTGCTAGCACGTGATCAGCGGTAACGTGTTGGCACATGACATTTAAAAGCAGCGGCAAAGACACATTCGTTCCCTGATTAAATCAAGGAAAAAGCTCTAGAAAAAAGCATCACGTGTTCACACGTGACCAGTGGTCACGTGTTGTCACGTGATGGCTAAGCAGCGGCAAAGAACAGAGCGCAAAAGGGAGCCCATTCCAAGGGTCACGTGTTTACACGTGACCAACGGTCACGTGGCCACACATGACCGGCTTTAAAATCCCTATTTCTATGACAGAATTAAAATCCGAGGGAAGATCTTTCAAATATCTCCAAAGTGGAGAAGAATTATTTGGAACCGTTGGATTAAAGATCTAATGGTGATTAAATATCACCAATTTATGGAAAAATATCAGACTTGGAAAGATTTCCCCTTAAAATCTAACCGAAATAACAAAAAGATATCTTTGGATTTAAAATCCAATGGTGAATAAAATTCACCTAATAATCTAAAGGCCCGGATTAATGATAAATATAAATCAAATCTCTCAATAAACAAATCAAATCTTTCAATTAAAAATTCACCAAAACTGATTGACTCTCTTCCTTCTCCTATAAATAGGAGCCAGAAAAGAGAGTTTGGCATACATACAGAGATACAGGGACACAGAGATATACAGAGAGAGAGAGAGATAGAGCTTTGAGATTTTGGAAGAAATTGATCAACTGCAAAAGAAAACCCTAGGTAAGAGAGGAGAGGCTTGAAAAGAGAATTTAATTCTCAAAAGAGTTTAACTCTTGTATAAAGAAAAGAACTTAGTTCTTTCTCTGGTGGAGGATCTGCAAAGTGCACATCTCCCCATGAATTGAGAATTTAATTCTCATTGGGTTGAGATCCTGCCATGCAGATCTAAAACACAGAGGAGGAACTGAGTTTTGAAAATTTAATTCTCACAGAGTTATAGGAATTTAATTCCTTTGGGATAAAATTAAGGTTTAACCCTATGTTAAATTTAATTCCTTCAAAAATGGACAGAACTAGGGTTTAACCCTAATTGAGAACTTAATTCCCTCAAACTCACAGGAATTTAATTCCTATACCAGAACTTAATGGGAATTTAACTCCTACAGAAAAGAGATTAGGGTTTAACCCTATCTAAGAATAATTTTTTAAAAGAAAGTGGGAATTTTATTCCTCTAAAGTTACTATTAGGGTTTAACCCTATTAAGAATTTAATTCTTAAGAAAAGATAAACAAACATGCAAAGAAACAGGGTCACGTGCTACCACGTGACCCCTGAAAAGATCCACAGAGAAGGGTTTTGAGGCAACGCCTCACGTGCCCCACGTGACCCCTGGCAGAAGTTCTAACAGACAAACACTTAAATGCCCATCACGTGACGGCACGTGATGCTCTAAAGTATTCAATACTCTCGGCAGAACAAATAAAGAGAAAGAGGGCGCTCTCACGTGCTGCCACGTGACCCCTCTTGTCTTAGTGTTTAACACTAAATTGAAACCTCTGTATCCAGTGTTTAACACTGATTTGCTTTAGTGTTTAACACTAATTGAAAAACTCTATTTGCAGTATTTAACACTAAATTCTTAGTGTTTAACACTAAATTAAATTTCTGTTACCAGTATTTAATATTGATTAACATTAATTTGGAATCTCTCTTTCCAGTGTTTAAACACTGATTTGCTTTAGTGTTTAAACACTAATTTGAAATCTCTCTGTCCAGTGTTTAACACTGATTTGCTTTAGTGTTTAACACTAATTTGAAAGCCTTGTTGCTAGTATGTAACTCTGATTATCTTTTGGCGTTTAACACCAGTTTGTCAATCTCATTCCCAGTGTTCAACACTGTTGGTCTCCAGTGTTCAACACCAGCTTTAGCCCAATTGGCTAAGTTTCTAGAGGTAAAGCATCTCCTTCAATCGACCAACAGAGGGCCAATATCCTAAACATGATTGGACTTAGCCCAAGCTGGCCATAAGTCCTCAATTCAGACTTAACTGAACCAATGGGCTCATAATATAATTAATTGGTCTTGGTTCCAAATTGGGCCAAAGATTATTTAATCTATCTTGATTTAAGGGTACATCTCTTCACTCCTTTGATACTTGGCGTTGTAATTCCTCAACGTCCTTAAAGAGGTGACGGGTCCCGATGACCACGCATTGATACGGACTGTGGGGTCCTTAAACTCATGGACTATGTGGTCCTTAACCTTGACCGTAATGTCTTAAAACTAAACGCCGGACTGTGGGGTCCTTAAACCCATGGACTATGACGTCCTTAACCTTGACCGGAACGTCTTAAAACTAACAACGGACTATGACGTCCTTAACCTTGACCGTGATGTCTTAAAACTAACATTGGACTGTGGAGTCCTTAAATCCACGGACTACGACGTCCTTAACCTTGACCGCAACGTCTTAAAACTAATATTGGACCGCAATGTCCTTAAACTACCTATTGACCGCAATGTCACTAAACTAAACAACAGGGCCCCCCTTAATTGCTCCCTTGTTTGATCTAAACGATCCCGTTAAGTTGATCTTAGTCTAAAATTAGACTAATGTATCCTTAACAACCGTTTAAGTCGATCTTAGTCTCAAACGAGACTAACGTATCCTTAAACCCAAACCCCCAAACCCAAATCTAAGATAATACGGATTTGGACTACTCCACGCCCTACGGGCAACGACATAACTCGGTCTCCGTATACAATCCACGGGCAATCAAACACAAAATAAACACACACGAGACGAAGTGAAATTTCTGGAGAAGGAGAAAGTGGCTACCGCAATGCGGTAGCGTAATTAACTGCAGGGGCTTGCGCCAGCAGGGAAGAGCGTCCCCACAGTCAAAAACCCCTCTAACGAGGGGGAATCTGACGAAGTCTGCTACATCGGACACATCCGTTTAAACCTTCGATATACGGTGTCATAAATCAACTTGGCATCTTCGGAGAGATGGACGGATAGCACCAATTAGCATCTGCCCCGAATCTCAGGCAAGACGTCCCTGCGTCTTGGCCGCCATTCGAAGGGGAACATATGCAATAGACATGAAAGGTACACTAACAGGTATAACTAATACATGAAGCAATAATATGACAATCAGTATGCAACAATCATGTAAGGTACTCTATCAGGTAATACTAATACATGAAGTAATGATATGCTAATGTATATATGCAACAGTCATGAAAGGTACTCTAGCAGGTACAACTAATACATGAAGCAATGCATATAAATAAGGTATGTAAATGCAACAGTCATGGAAGATACTCTATCAGGTACAACTAACACATGAAGTAGTGCATAAACAATAATTACGAAGTATGGGATGAAACATGTCATTTCCACGGAATCCTGATCTCTTGGTAGGACCAAAGTCCATCAAGACAAACCAAATCCCATTTTCCTCAAATCAGCCCCCAAATTGGCTCTCATATCATGTAAATCTCATATATCCTGAATGTACAATATCAAGTAAATCTCATATATCCTGAATATACAAAATCAGCAAATCTCATATATATCCTGTATCCAATATCAAATGAATCTCATATATCCTGAATCCAATATCATGTGAATCTCATATATCCTGAATCCAATATCAAGTGAATCTTATATATCCCGAATAAGTATATTTGCATGAATAATTATGATGATGTATATAAATTGATATGTATACATATATATTAGCGTCCCGTTCCACTAATATATATATATATATGCATATATAACAGCGTCCCATTGCACTGTTATATATACTTAGGAGTAAAAATATCATGAAAACCTGTGCCAAGTATCGACACATAAAGGCCGATCTATCAGGTGTTGTCACCACGACTGACACCCTAATAGGTACGTATCATACGCTATCCGAAAACCTGAGTGCCCAGCTTCGACCCTCATCCTTCGACGTATCCATACGTACATGACTCCCGTCGGTATCCCTACGATAACCGCCGAGTCATAGGTACTATCACCGGAATGTATGGTTCCCCTGTCAGGCCTCATCGGCATGTTACATCGACATCCCTTTCTTGCCCCCGCGGTACCTCCGGGCCCCACCATGTACCCTAATACGGCCCACGACGCTCCTCGCATGGGGTATATATATCAGAACCGATAAAACTCATGGTGGCTGCTGAAATATCATATCAAGAGAAACCGGGTTTTTCAAATAATGCATAATTTCATGAAACTACCACGGTCCTCAAATCCAGAAAATATCATGAAAAATCCATATCTCAATGCGAAAATTCATGAATATAATATAGGCAACATAAAACTGAAATACGAGCATATAAAGGAAAGCCGCTATTTAACTGCAACAAGTTAATATAAATATCATGCGGTTCCTAATTTCTCCAAGTCTATATAATATCAAATAAAGGCAAACATATAGCTATAGCCAGATATATGAGTAAACATAAAGGTATAGCGAGATATATGTATCTACCTATCAGTAATGATGTAATATACCCTCCAGGTATAAGCGAAGTATGTATGCAAGGTATACATGTAGCTATGTCATTATGTGTGAAATATACCTATCACTAATGGTACAAAACCATATAGGTATACAGGTAACTAACATGTAAGCATGTCAAGGCATATGTGTAAGCATGTAGGTATACAGGTATGCTATATGTCATATGCAATAAGGAATATAAATCAAAGTCTCAATGTCCCTAACCAAACAATATCATATATGTATGTGTGTGGTACGTATCATGGCAATTATTGACTGTGTGTGTGGCATACAATCAGAGCTCGTGCAAGATGAGCCGTCAATAATAGTGCAGTGTCCTAAGGGTACAAGTCCAAGCACAACAAGTAACTAAGCAATAAGGTATATGCGCAATTCTATATATGCAATAGAAAGTGCGACAATATCATAACATCTCTAGCCTAGACGCATAACGTCATGCGGGCGATTCTCCTGTAGATGTTAAATCTACTCACCAACGCTCCTGGCTAAGCAAAGCCTACCACCTGTTTTCCCTTCTTCGCAGCGTCCAAGGTCCCCGCCTGCGAACCTAAAACATAATACAACAAAGCAAGTATATATTAGCAATAGACCCAAAACACGTACAAACTACGTTGACCAACGCGACAACACCAAACTTACTCATGTCTATTTCACCGAGCCTCTCTCCGAGACAATGCCCAGATCGTTACGCCTTTCGTGCGGGTCAGAACTCTCAAGTGTTCGTATTGTGGCTAATGTGCATAGAGATACTACGAAACCAACTCAGAGCAACACCAACACAGAACACGAACCGTATCGGATAACGTAACGCGTGAAACGAAACACAAGAAATACGGAAAGTGGTCCCAGATTTTGCTATACTAACAATCTGTAAAACTTGCAAGTACAATGAGACCACATACGACCCCAGAGACCCCTACACCAAAACTCACCACCTCAGTCCCCACTCTGGCCGCAAATTGCGGCCAGAACCATTAAATTTGCGGCTGTAACAAGAGGGAATGGGCTCATATTTTGAGGGTAGGTTCTAGGTCACTACACTAGGTCACTGTGATGGGAACTTTTGCAATAATTACCTGGTTTGATAGCAGATCATCCCAGACCCCAAAATAACACTAAAAATACGATATTTGCACGAAACGATACAATACGCGATCTAAACTGCAACGACTAAGCTACGCAACACATAAAAACACTTAATTAACAGAAAGAGATTATTACCTAACCAAAAGAACTCAAATATCCTAGCTTTCCAAGCTCCAAGGCATCCAAGAAACAAAAGATGGCAAAAGATGTGATTTTTGTGAGTTTTTGTGAAATTTGAAATGGATTTGTGATGGATTAATGAAGTGTTCAGTTGTGATGAGAGAGTAGATGAAAAAGAAATGAGAAAGCAATAAGTAGAGAGAATGAGAGAGTGAGAGGATAATGAGAGAGGGAGGTGAGTGTAGGGTGAGAGAGAGGTGAGTGTAACCTTTTGCATTAATCACCATTAATGCATTCACACCATGTCACTATGCCACCTCTTCTCTTCCAAAAGAAATATCTCTCCCAAGAAAACATCTAGGATTAGGGTTAAGGTAAAGTAAGGATTAAGAATGGATTAAAGCAAATGATTAGATTAAGGGTTAAGTTGTCATGGTCACTAATCTAAATTAACACAAAACAAACTCTCACATTAACGTGCACACGTGCGTGCATGCCATAACAAATAAAAATAATTTATTAATTAAATGTTATAAAATACGAGTAACCCAAATTGGTAAACTTTTTACCAAAAGCCCGCATTACCGTCTAAACTAACACTAACCGAAATCTAAGACGTTACAATGTCACAGCAGTGTAGAGACTTTACCAGTAAGCTACAATTTACTTCTTATTTTATTGAACAAAAATAACGTATAAATCCTACACATGCTGAAATACCCTTTCATACATTAAACAAATAATTTTGTACAGGAATTTCAGAGTCGTTACATTCTACCCTCCTAATACAAATTTCGTTCTCGAAATTTACTTTTACATAAAGACTAATTTTTAAAAAAGTAAGTGTATCGTGTACACATATTTTTTTCTCTTTCCCAAGTTGATTCTCCCGGCGAATCCTTTCTCCACATCACTTGGACCAAGCTCATCTCCTTGTTCCGCAATGTCTTCACATGTCGGTCCAGGATCTCAACTAGTTGCTGCTCGCAAGTTAGATCAGTCTGTATCGTGAGCTCTGAGTGGTATCATTCCGTTTATAGTATAGATCCGCCATTTTTCAGAATGTATTCCGAAAATTCCCCATTGTTCTACAGTGGATCCCACGGACTCAAGAGGTGGACCCCACGGATTCAAGAGGTGGCCCCCGCACACTTAAACACGACACTTGGCGTGGCACTTTGTTCCGTGTGGCAATTTGCTCCGTGAGCAAGAACCGGGTCCCGACATTCTCCCCACCTTTGAACAATGGTTCGTCCTCGAACCGCAGACCTACTATTGAGGGACCAGCTCTGATACCATTCTGTCACGCCCTACCCCCAATACAGAGAGTATTGTCCACTCTGGTCGAAGACGCACGGTTTTGTCCTTCGGGGCGAACCGGACCCGAGCAGGGGCCACCTCCCAGGAGGTCACCTATCCCAGAACTTCCCTGGCTCGAGCACGCTTAACTACGAAGTTCTCAAGCTCCTGTAGTGCCGGTTCACTTAAAAGGCGCCTCTGTATTGAAGAGTGATATCATTCCATTTATAGTACAGATCCGCCCTCTTTCGGAATGTATTCCGAAAATTCCCCATTGTTCTACAGTGGGTCCCACGGACTCAAGAGGTGCCCCCCACGGATTCAAGAGATGGCCCCCGTCCACTTAAACACGACACTTGGCGTGGCACTTTGTTCCGTGTGGCATTTTGCTCCGTGAGCAAGAACCGGTCAATGTCGGGACCAGGTTCTTGCTCACGGAGAAAAGTGCCACACGGAACAAAGTGTCACGCCAAGTGTCGTGTTTGAATCCGTGGGGGCCACCTCTTGAATCCGTGGGGGCCACCTCTTGAATCCGTGGGACCCATTGTAGAACAATAGGGAATCTTCGGAATACATTCCGAAAGAGGGGGATCTGTACTATAAATGGAATGATACCACTCTTCAATACAAAGCCTCCTTTTAAGTGAACCGGCACTACAGGAGCTTGAGAACTCCGTAGTTAAACGTTCTCGAGCCAGGGAAGTTCTGGGATGGGTGACCTTCTGGGAAGTGGCCCATGGTCGGGTCCGGTTCGCCCCGAAGGAAAAAACCGTGCGGCTTCGGCCAGAGCGGGCAATACTCTCTGTATTGGGGGTAGGGCATGACAGAATAGTATCAGAACCGGTCCCTCAATAGTAGGTCTGCGGTTCGAGAACGAACCATTGTTCAAAGGTAGGGAGAATGTCGGGACCCGGTTCTTGCTCACGGAGCAAAGTGCCACAAGGAACAAAGTGCCATGCCAAGTGTCGTGTTTAAGTGGGCGGGGCCACCTCTTAAATCCATGGAGGCCACCTCTTGAGTCCGTGGGACCCACTGTAGAACAATGGGGACTCTTCGGAATACATTCCAAAAGAGGGCGGATCTGTACTATAAATGGAATGATACCGCTTCACATTATAGAGGCGCCTTTTAAGTGAACCAGCACTACAGGAGCATGAGAACTACGTAGTTAAGCGTGCTAGAGCCAGGGAAGTTCCGGGATGGGTGGTAGTGCTAAATGGTATGACATTTCTCCAACTCGTGCGAGTATGTCGAACAGTCCTATATACCTTGGACCGAGTTTACCCCTCTTGCCAAAATATATCACTCCTCTGTTTGAAGAGATCTTCAGGAATATATGCTCTCCAGATTGAAACTCTAGATGTCGTCATTTGCATCTGCTCAATGCTTCTGTCGGTCCTGGGCTATACACATCTTTTCCCTGATCATGTGAACCACATCTACATTTGCCACGATCATCTCTGGCCCAAGGTGTTGTTCATATCATATTCTTGCATTATTATATTCCCCATTCTTATGCATTTTACAATAAAACAGGTGCTTTTGACGCATGTCTGCTATATAGTACAGGTTACAGGTTCTTGGAGCGAAAACAGTGAAAAAGACACAAGACGATACAAAAATGTGGACTTTGACCAATAAACAGAAGACTCTTGATCAGGCCTACATCAAAGATAAAATTCACAAAGTACAAGACAATGCAAGGTCCAAGATTACAAAGCGAACGGTTAAAAGTCCACCGCAATTATTCACTGGAGATCTGGAAGAAACACAGAAGCTATTTTAATAAAAGAACCAAATAATAAGGAAGCCCAAAGAAAGAAGAGCCAACAAAGGAAATTTCAAGGCCCAATACTTCCTTTTAAAGAGACAGAGACATAAAATTTTACCAAAGCTTGGAGTCTACTTTGACTAGGTCTTCCTAAGGATATTTTGGTAAATGTAGACGTGCGAATCAATTGTAACCTAGGGTTTCCTATCCTCTATAAATAGGAACTCTAAATCATTGTAAAGGCTATGCCTCCCTTCATTAATAAATTTTAGAATTCTTTTGGAGAGCATCGGTGCCTCTTTTCATTTCATGAATTCAGATCTGACAACCCTGTATTGATGTTTGGAGAGAACCATCTGTAAGTAGTTTTATTTAATTGCTCTAGTTTAGATTTTAATTCCTTGTTTAGAGTTAGCTTTGGGGAAGGCTTTTTGAGAGATGAGATCTCTCATCCCTTTCTTACCTATCACATATAATCAATAGGACTCCATGCATACACGCACACACCGTGCCCTATGGTACCCTATCCCTCGAGGTAGCAGTGATACCATAGTATAAAGACCCGGTTGCGCGCGTTTTCCATGGAGGTTAGGGTAAGGATCTCTAAAGTAAGGACAAGAACCTAGAGGAAGGAGCACCTTCCTGAATGGATCTAATCCCTTTTATTGATAATTACCATAACTCCTCATAGATCTTCATTTGGGTATAGAAAGCGTTGAGATTTATTTACATTTTCAAACCATTCCTAAACCTAACCCCAGCAAGATTTAGATCTAGATAATATTAGTATAGATAGATTTAGTTTTTAGATTTAATAAAACAATCCGGCTCCCATCGGAATTAACTCGTAAGAGCGATTAGGAGATTCACAACATCCCTGTGGACCGACCCGTACTCACCGGCTAGCTGCAAAGCGACGCCGTTCTTGATTGCGGTTAATAGATAGTTTTTGAGATCAATCAAATGGCGTCGTTGCCGGGGATGGCGTAAAATTTCCTTTTTGCAATTTCGGGTTAATCAAAATTAAAAAAATCATAAAAATCTGAAAAATCACAAAAAATATATAAAAATATATCATCTGTTATTTTTGGAAAGGGTATTCTTGTGAGAATTTTTGTAGGATCTACAAAGAAATTCGGATCTGGAAATCTCCAGAGATCAAACAGCAAATATCAAATCCGAACAAACAGAGGAAGATCACAACAACCGAGGAACAGAAGAAATTTGGAGGACCGAGTCTACAAGTCAACCGCGGAGATCCGGTGACAAAAAAATAACTGTTGAACCGTTCCTGCCACTGCGGAACCGCCGCGCGAGCCTACCTGCGACAGCGGAACCGCCGCGTTTTGGTCGAGTTAAAAAAAAAGAAAAAGGCAGAAGCGCGGTAAAAAAAAAAGAAAAAAAAATCTGTAAGTCTTCTGATCTCCTCCTCTGCAAATTTCTGATATCTCCTCTGAAAAATCTCCTGCAGGATTCTTTGCGCTTAAAAAAATCTTTCTCTTTCCAAAATAACAAATTTTGTCCAGGATTCTTTGCGCCGCATAAAATAAAAATCTTTGATTGCAAGTGAATTACTGTTTTGCATATCTTAAATCGGACTTTAAGAGGCTTTTGACCAATTCAGATTAGGTGGGGATTTCATCACCCTTCCCAGGACCCCAGAAATCACATAAGACATTTGCATTGACCAAATCTTTAATTAAGAAAATACTAGACTCCGCCCTAAGGACGCCGCGCTCAATACGACAGAGGACTAGTTTTAGGCATCGACCGTTTATCCAAACCTGACTTTGCGGTGTCTAGGCAAGTGTGTCTAAGGCAAGTGGTTACTTAATTAGAACCACTACTTTTGTAGTGGGGAGCCTCCCACTTACCTGGCACTTACCTGGCCGCAATTGGCGGTGAAGAGGCAGTTTGAGGTCCTATTTCTAGCCCTTTGGAACAGTTAGGAGATGTCTAGCTGACCTAGGTGACCCTAGATTTAGGTCTGATTGTGCATTTCTGATTGATTGCATTTGTGTCTAAGCCCTTTATCGAATTTTTTTTTGCAAACAGTTTCAAATAAAGAGAAAAAGGAAAAAAGGAAATTTTTTTATAAAAACTTGCAAGAATTTTTTCGCTAAGAAATCCTTGCACCCCACTTACACCCACCTTCTTTCTCTTCTCCTTCTGACATCATGGGTACCCCACGTCATAAATCTCTTGCCAAACTTTGGTATCCCGAACCTAACTTTGTCTCGTACGTTAATTGCTTCGGTCGATTTAAGGAAGACCCCACCGTGCCCAAAATATCTTTGAAAGATCAAATAGAAGCGTCTAGGAAAAACAGTTTGACGTTGCAACCCACTTTGTGTCAACCTTGTCAACCTTCACCACCTTCGAACGTTAACACCACTTTTCCAAGTCCTTCTGTAACTCCTAAACCGATGTCCATTGCTGAGCAGATTGCTCAATCTCGTAGCCGATCTTTCACCCCTCTTAACACATCCAGTTCTAGGAATCAACAAGTCCATCCACCTTTTTATCCACATGTTGATCCTACTCCTGTCCAACCATCCACTTCCTACCAGTCCTACCCTACTTTCCCACCTTCACTAGACCCTGTTTCTACACAGCCTTTTGGGAGTTTCACGTATCCAACAATTTCGAATCTTTTACCGAAACCCCCTCACCACCCAAGTCTAGTTTGGAACAGTCGTTGGAAGCTTATATTGCAGCAACAAACAAAATGACTAGGAATGTGGAAGCGTCCATGGCCGCCCTTATGCAACCTGCTGAACCGGTAGCTAGTTTCCAACTAGCTACAAATTTTTCAATGTATGAGGAAACGGTTGGACAGAGGGAGAATTTGAGAGGAGCGAGTGAGTTCTACACATTCCCAAATCAAACCTATCCATACCCACTTGAAGCCCACAACTCCGGTTTTTTATCGATTGTCCCAAATGCTTCACAAGTTACAAACAAAACATCTAACGAGTTGTGTGACTATATAGTGCTTGATTTGCCAGATTGTGAAGAACCCCTTTCGAGTGAAACCACACTTAATCCTTTTGATCTTTACACCTCCACTCTAGAACCTAAATCGATAAATATCCATGCTTTTGATGAGGTGTCAGAAAATATTAATTTTCACTTGATTGAGGATATAGACGCCTGGAATATTTTGGATGATGAACCAGTAGATTTGATTGAAATTTTATGTCCAACTCATCATCCCGAGTCATTAGATGTTTCTCCCGAACTTCATATGCGTCTTGATTTTGATGATAATGGCATGGATGAGCTAAATATTGAGGAAAATCATGAGGATAGTATTAAGGAGAGTATTGAGGATAATATTGAGGTTGAACCATTTTTGTTTGATATGTCGGATTTTTCAATTCATCAGCCTGAAGCTTTAACTGTTATATCACCCTCCCTCCTGTCCATCGTTCCGACCACGCAAAAGATCACGCTTGAAGACTATGAGCTTGAAAATTTTTCCTTTGAATCTGACACAGTTCTCACAGCCGATAACACTTACAAGTGTTTCACTTTTCCGGACGATGTTGATGACTCACCGCCCGAGTTTGAGTCATTTACATTTTCAGATGAGTTAGTTGAACCATCAGACTCGGTTGCTTACAGTCGTTTCGAACCATTGATGGAATCTTTCAAATTCAAGACAGTTTATTACGGTGAGAATGAGACTATCCCGAATTCACTTCCTTTCATCCTTCCTATCATTCTGACCGTGCAAGAGACCGTTACGCTTTCATCTCCAATACCAAGTTCGACGTACCCATACTTTCTTGCGAATCTTGAGGGATTTGACCCCATTTCTCGACGGGTTGATAGGTTAGCACAATCGCTTTTAACTCATCGGTCATCATAAATTGCGCTAATTTATTCACTCGATTTACACCCTCAAGATCGTGCTACCCTTCTTTCTCTTTTCCGCCCTTCTTCTCCTCCACCGAGACCATATTCCACCCTTCTTCCCATTCGGTCTCGTGTGTTTCTCATTTCTTTCCTTTACACCCCATTCTTTCACCAACCCTACCATTACCACGATAATATTTTTGAATGGTTGGTGCTAACCTTTGGCTTGTGTAAGGCCAAGCTTAAGGGGAACCTTGTTGTATATATGTACATATATTTTTTGTTTTTTTTCTATAAAAAAAAATTAAAAAAAAATAAAAAAAATAAAAAAATAAAAAATTATAAATAAATAAACAGGGGAGTGCCGACATTTTGACCTTCTTGGTGTTGCATGACAGTGAGGACACTGTCAAGTTTAAGTTTGGGGGTATGCTCGGTACGTTTTCTTCCTTCGCATTCATATGTATATTTTTGCATTTGCATACTTATTTTAAAACCCATAAAAATTGAAAAATTTCAAAAGTTATAAAAATTAAAGTATTCAATTTTGGCCATAATTGACTTGAGTTTGACAAAAAGGTTGACTAGCTAGGAACAACTAGATCTTAGACTTAGTAAATTAAAAACCCTAAAAATAACCTTCCTTAAAGTTTAGCGGTAGAAAGTATATGTCTTTGTAGTTTATTTAGAAATAGGTAAATTTTGGGTTCACTTCTTGGGCTAAGTTGAAACGAAGGAAAATTATTGATATCTTTATGAGAGTATGAGTTTGAAAAATAATTCCTAGCTTAAGTCTAGATTCTGAAAATATATACCCTGCAAATTGCACAAACACACACTTTGAAACTTGGAATAGTAGAGGAGGCCTTGAAATGCTCTTGTCTAAAGTCCTTAGTACGAAGAAAAGAAAGTGAAGAAATACAAGTGTGAATAAAGAAAAAAAAATGAACACTGGTTTTTGTGATTACTTAAGTCTGTAAAAATAGAAAAATATTTAGCGAGGGTGCTTCATCACCTAATGCCTTAGACCAACTGGTTTGGGAGTCACTGCTAAAAGCCTTGGGTGTTGTAAGACTAGGAATTACGCTTTAAGGTGCAAACGCATTTTGTAATCGGTCGTTGGTACCTCAAGAAGTATTAACGGTCGCATGAAAGATGTGTATGCAAAATTCATTTAAAAATTCACCAATTAATAAGTACTTTGGACAACGGACAAGGGTATGATTGCTTGATTTGAATTTCCAAGAGTAAGGGTGATTTATACACACACGTGGGGATATGTGATTGGAGTTTAGATAAGAGAGAGGAGTGAAGAATAGAACTTGTATCTTTAGTAGAGTTGATAAAAATTCCTAAGTGGAGATGGAACCCTAGAAGGAAAACTTAAGAGATGCCGAAAGCTAAGTAAGTCTGCAGAATATATATAATCTTAAGTTAAATGATAAGGAAGTGTGAAGAATATGGGTGGATAATTTACGAGTCAACGATAATAGAATTCCTTGTTAGAAAACCTAATTGGAGAACAAAAGTCGAAAAGCCTAATTGATAGGATTTTGTGGGTAGTATCCGCTGAAAACCCTCAGGAGACAACACTCCTCCTACTAGGGACACCTAGAGGTTTAACGGCTTGTTGCACGTGCTCAGTGCAATCGCGTTTCCCTGTGAAAGTGCAGTTAGGTTTTGTGTCGAGAATAAAAAAATAAGTTTGCTCGAGACGAGCAAAAGATAAGTTTGGGGGTATTTGTTCATATCATATTCTTGCATTATTATATTCCCCATTCTTATGCATTTTACAATAAAACAGGTGCTTTTGACGCATGTCTGCTATATAGTAAAGGTTACAGGTTCTTGGAGCGAAAACAGTGAAAAAGATATAAGACGATACAAAAATGTGGACTTTGACCAACAAACAGAAGACTCTTGATCAAGCCTACATCAAAGATAAAATTCACAAAGTACAAGGCAATTCAAGGTCCAAGATTACAAAGCGAACGGTTAAAAGTCCACCGCAATTATTCACTGGAGATCTGGAAGAAACACAGAAGCTATTTTAATAAAAGAACCAAATAATAAGGAAGCCCAAAGAAAGAAGAGCCAACAAAGGAAATTTCAAGGCCCAATACTTCCTTTTAAAGAGACAGAGATATAAAATTTTACCAAAGCTTGGAGTCTACTTTGACTAGGTCTTCCTAAGGATATTTTGGTAAATGTAGACGTGCGAATCAATTGTAACCTAGGGTTTCCTATCCTCTATAAATAGGAACTCTAAATCATTGTAAAGGCTATGCCTCCCTTCATTAATAAATTTTAGAATTCTTTTGGAGAGCATCGGTGCCTCTTTTCATTTCATGAATTCAGATCTGACAACCCTGTATTGATGTTTGGAGAGAACCATCTGTAAGTAGTTTTATTTAATTGCTCTAGTTTAGATTTTAATTCCTTGTTTAGAGTTAGCTTTGGGGAAGGCTTTTTGAGAGATGAGATCTCTCATCCCTTTCTTACCCATCACATATAATCAATAGGACTCCATGCATACACGCACACACCGCGCCCTACGGCTCCCTATCCCTCGAGGTAGCAGTGATACCGTAGTATAAAGGCCCGGTTGCGCGCGTTTTCCATGGAGGTTAGGGTAAGGATCTCTAAAGGAAGGACAAGAACCTAGAGGAAGGAACACCTTCCCGAATGGATCTAATCCCTTTTATTGATAATTACCATAACTCCTCATAGATCTTCATTTGGGTATAGAAAGCGTTGAGATTTATTTACATTTCCAAACCATTCCTAAACCTAACCCTAGCAAGATTTAGATATAGATAATCTTAGTATAGATATATTTAGTTTTTAGATTTAATAAAACAATCCGGCTCCCATCGGAATTAACTCGTAAGAGCGATTAGGAGATTCACAACATCCCTGTGGACCGACCCGTACTCACCGGCTAGCTGCAAAGCGACGCCGTTCTTGATTGCTGTTAATAGATAGTTTTTGAGATCAATCAGGTGTTCACGATCTCCCACGTCGTCCCAGCTCAGTGGGGAACGACACTTCCGTTCGTAGAGTGTTGTGAATGGTGCCATCCCAATGCTTGTCAAGTAGCTGTTGCTGTATGAAAACTCCACAAGGTGTAGGTGATCTTCCCACGAACCTCCGAAGTCTAACATATAGGCTCTCAGCATATCTTCTAATATCTGAATTGTTTGCTCAGACTGTCCATCTGTTTGTGGATGATACACCGTGCTGAAATTCAGACTCGTCCCCAGACTAGCTTGCAGACTCTGCCAAAACTGTGATCGGAATCTTGTATCACAATCGAAGACGATGCAGACAGGTATCCCGTGTAATCTCACGATCTCTTGCATGAGTCTATCTACTTTCTTAACAACGTTTCCGTTGACTGTCCAACTCAGAATGGAATAAAGTGATCCGACTTGGTGAGTCAATCCACAATAACCCAAATTGCGTCGTTACCCTTCGTGCTGTGAGGGAGAGCAGTCACGAACTCTATGGTAATGTGCTGTCATTTCCATTCTGGGATTGGTAACGGCTGAAGTAGACCAGCATTCTGTGATGTTCAGCCTTCACTTGCTGACATACTAGACACTTTTCTATGCTTCTTACCACTTCTCACTTCATTCCATTCCACCAGTAGTGTTGCCGTAGATTCTTATACATCTTTGTACCGCCGGGGTGTACCGAATATGGAGAGCTTTAAGTTTTTCTCATCAACTCTTCTCGAACAGAGCCGACTGGTACACATAAACGGCTTCCATATTACAAGGATTCATCTTTGCGGATGATGAAATCAGTTTGAAGTTTACTTTCTACTTGTTCTCGGATCCTTTGTAGTTTGGCATCATTTGCTTGAGCTGCCTTGATCTGATTTACAAGAGTGGATTGGACTTGTGAGTTCATCAAATATGAAGCGTTACCTAGCATAACCACTTTGATCTCCAATCCATACAGTTCTTATTGTAGTTTCCATTGAGCGGTGAGGTTCATTGCTAATGGCTGGCGACTAAATGCATCAGGAACTACGTTCACCTTCCCAGGATGATACTGTAGGTTGATGTCGAAGTCCTCCATGAGTTCTAGCAATCTTCTCTGCCGCATGTTGAGTTCCTTCTGAGTAAATACATATTTCAGACTCTTGTGGTCAGTGTATATATCCACTCGTTCTCCTAAAAGATAGTGGCGCTAAATCTTGAGTGTGAAGACTACTGCTGCCAGTTCCAGATCATGTGCTGGATAGTTGCGTTCATGAACTTTTAATTGTCTTGATGCAAAAACCATAACTTTTCCATGCTGATATAGAACACTTCCTAATCCTTTACCGAAAGCATCAATATGCACATCGAATCCGCCAGATTGATCCGGTGTTACGAGGATAGGAGCAGAGATTAACCTGGACTTGAGTTCTACAAATGCCTTCTCATATGCTTCTGACCATACGAATGCTTCGTCTTTACGTGTGAGCTTGGTCATAGGTGCAGCGATCTTTGAGAATCATTCAATGAATCGTCTGTAGTATTCTGCTAAGCCCAAGAAACTTTTATATTTTTCACCGTCGTTAGTGTCGGCCACTCAGTGACAACTAACACCTTAGCTGGATCCACAGAGATTCCTTCGCCTGAAACGATATGTCCGAGAAATCCGACTTGATCTAGCCAAAATTGACACTTGTTATACTTGACGTAGAGCTGATATTGTTGTAATGTCTTCAGAATAATCCATAAGTGCTTGATTAGTGTAGGTTTTTAACGATCAAAAATATTTACCGCAATCAAGAACGGCGTCGCATGAAGCTAGCCGGTGAATACGGGTCGGTCCACAGGGATGTGTAATTTTCCTAAGTGTTCTTACGAGCTGATTCCAATGGTTGTTTTGTTTTTTAAGTGAATCTAAAAACTAAGTTGTATGATGATTAAGAAACTTGCTAGGGTTAGGTCTAAGGTAGAGTTTGGAAAGATTAAATGCCACACCTCTTTCAATACCCTAAATGAAATCTTTTAGAAGTTATAGCAACTATTAGAAAAAGGGATTAGGATGATTGGGAAGAAACGGAGTTTCTTCCTCTAGATCGTTGTCCGTCCTTTCCTAATATTTGCTCTAACCTTCATGGAAGACATGCATGTCCGGTCCTTTATACTACGGTTTCACCGTTACCTCGTGGGTAGGGTGCCGTATGGAGCGGATCATGCATTCATGCATGAAGTTCTAGTTATTAAAAATAGTTGGGCACGAAAGAGATGAGAGATTTTCATCTCTCATTCCCTCCCTTATTCCTAATCCTAACAAGCGAGGAAATTACTCGCTCATTAGGGGATTTATTAAAAATATCATTTTGAGATTTTGCATTTTTAGATCTATGGGATTAATTACCTATTGCAGTTTAAAAGAATATTACACTAGATTTAACTAAGGCAAAAGATTAATTAATCTAGGGCACGAATTTAATTCTAAACTAAGGCAGAAATTAAAAAAAACGAACTTACAGAAAATGATGCTCTTCCACTGAATTGAATCTAAATTTTATTTATCAAAAAGAGGCATCCACAATACAATATTTTGATAACATATTTATAAGGAAATAGTAAAATTAGGGTTACAAGACTCGCACATGTGCGATTACAAAAATACCCCCTAAAAATCCCAACCAACGCACCGACGCACCGACAGACTCTTTCTGCACCGACACGTGCAACAACTGGCCACGGAACCGCGGCATGGGTGGGGGTAGGGCCGCGGTTCCGCGGCCCTTTGGTGAGATCATCTCATCAAATTTTGTGGGCTTCTTCTATGATGATTGGGCTTTTTATTTTTGTAGTTCTTTCTTCCATTTGGCCTTTGGGTCTTCTCCAGATCTTCAGTGAAAACTAGTAATGGTCTTTTAACCGTTCATTTTGACATTTTTTTGGACCTTGCGTTGCCTTGTACCTTTGTGACTGTTCTTCGTCTAGGCTTGACTAGGATCCTTTTACTTGTTGGTCAAAAGGTCCCTTTTTTGTATCATCTTGTGTCTTTTTCACTGTTTTCACTCCAAGACCCTGTATCCTGTAATATGTAGCAGACATGCGTCAAAAGCACCTGTTTATTTATATAACGAATCAGAATTGGGGAATATAAAATGCAATATTATGATATGAACAAATACCCCCAAACTTATCTTTTGCTCGTCCTCGAGCAAACTTATTTTTTATTCTCTACAAAGAACCTCACCGCACTTTCGCAGGGAAACGCGATTGCACCGAGCACGTGCAACAAGCCGTTAAACCTCTAGGTGTCCCTAGTAGGAGGAGTGTTGTCTCCTGAGGGTTTTCAGCGGATTACACCCACAAAATCCTATCAATTTGACTTTTTCGACTTTAATTCTCCAATTAGGTTTTCTAACAAGGAATTCTATTATCGTCGACTCGTGAATTATCCACCCATATTCTTCACACTTCCTCATCATTTAACTTAAGATTATATATGTTCTATAGAATCACTCAGCTTTCGGCATTTCTTAAGTTTTCCTTCTAAGGTTCCATCTCCACTTAGGAATTTTTCTATCAACTCTACTAAAGATACAAGTTCTATTCTTCATTCATTTCTCTTATCTAAACTCTAATCATATATCCCCACGTGTGTGTATAAATCACCCCTACACTTGGAAATTCAAATCAAGCAATCATACTCTTGTCCTTTTGTCCAAAGCACCTATTAATTGGTGAATTTTTAAATGAATTCTGCTTACACATCCTTCATGCGACCGTTAATACTTCTTGAGGTACCAACAACCGATTACAAGATATGTTTACACTTTAAAGCGTAATTCCTAGTCTTGCAACCCCCAAGGCTTTTAGCAGTGACTCCCAAACCAGTTGGTCTAAGGCACTAAGTGATGAAGCACCCTCGCTAAATATTTTTTTCTATTTTTGCAGCCTTAAGTAATCACAAAGACCAGTGTTCATTTTTTTTCTTTATTCACATTTTTTTATTTTCTTCGTACTAAGGACTTTAGACAAGAGCATTTCAAGGTCTCTTCTACTATTCCAAGTTTCAAGGTGCGTGATTATGCAATTTGTAGGGTATATATTTTCAGAATCTAGACTTAAGCTAGGAATAATTTTTCAAACTTATACTCTAATAAGAATATCAATATTTTTCCTTTATTTCAACTTAGCCCAAAAAGTGAACTCAAAATTTGCCTAGTTCTAAATAAACTATAAAGACATATACTTTCTACCGTTAATCTGTAAAGAAGGTTATTTTTAGGGTTTTCAATTTACTCAGTCTAAGATCTAGTTGTTCGTAGCCAGTTAACCTAATTGTTAAACTCAAGTTAAATATGGCCAAAATTGAATACATTTATTTTTATAATTTTGAAATTTTCAATTTTTTTATGGGTTTTCAAAATAAGTATGCAAATGCAAAATGTACATATGAATGCGAAAGAAGAAAACGTACCGAGCATACCCCCAAACTTAAACTTGACAGTGTCCTCACTGTTATGCTGCACCAAGAGGGTCGATAATGTCGGCAATGTCCTGCTTATTAATATATTTACAAATGATACACACCCCCAAACTTATTTGAAATAAAGTTTTGGAAAAAAATGATTGGAAATTCGGGGGTGAAAGTGGAGGAAAATCAATCAGTGTAAATCGGCTCCTGCAACAACAGGAGCTCCTCCGAAGGGTCCGCTGTGAGGAACGGTTTCAATCGATGCCCATTCACTTTGGATAAAGTACCGTCCTCCGGATTTTCAAGATCAACCGCACCGTGCGGATAAACGGTGAGGACTACAAAAGGTCCTCTCCATCTAGAACGGAGCTTGCCGGGGTGATAATGTAACCGAGTATCATAGAGTAAAACCTGTTGACCAGGTTTAAATGTTTTACGCAAAAGGTGTTTATCGTGGAACACCTTAGCTCGGTTTTTAGCAATTACGGTATTATCATATGCCTCATCCCGCAGCTCTTCTAGTTCATTCAATTGCAGATTTCGATTGCTGCCCGCATCTTCTAAAGATAAATTCAGCTCTTTGATAGTCCAAAATGCCTTGTGCTCAATCTCTACTGGGAGGTGGCAAGCCTTCCCGTAAATCAGCCGGTATGGAGACATACCAAGATCGGTCTTGTATGCAGTACGGAAAGCCCATAATGCATCGATCAGTTTAAGTGACCAATCTTTACGGTTTTTAGAAACCGTTTTCTCCAAGATTTGCTTGATTTGCCGATTTGAAAGCTCGGCTTGCCCACATGTTTGGGGATGATATGGCGTTGACAGCTTGTGGGTGATAGAGTATTTACGCATTAAGGACTCAAAAGTCCTATTGCAAAAGTGAGAACCATTATCACTTATTATCGCTCGAGGGTGCCCAAATCGAGAAAAGATGTGTTCTTTAAGAAATCGAATGACAACCTTGTTGTCATTCGTTCGGCTAGGCACAGCCTCGACCCACTTTGAAACGTAGTCAACAGCCAAAAGAATATACACATTTCTAAAAGAGTTAGGAAATGGTCCCATGAAGTATATACCCCAAACATAAAAAATATCCACAACCAAAATTGGTTGGAGCGGCATTTCGTTTCTCCGCGATATCCGGCCCAAGTGTTGGCATCGGGAGCAAGTCTTGCAGTATTCATATGCATCCTTGAAGAGTCGTGGCCAATAGAAACCACACCGCAAAACTTTTTCGGCTGTCTTCTTTGGGCCAAAGTGTCCGCCACATGCTTGATCGTGGCAAAAAGACAGCACACTCTTAACCTCACTTTCCGGTACACACCGACGAATGATTTGGTCGGAACAGTATTTAAAAAGATAAGGTTCATCCCAGTAAAAATGCTTTAGTTGGGACAAGAATCGAAGTTTATCCTGTTTTGACCAATCTTTAGGGATCAAGCCGGTGGCTAAGTAGTTTACAATATCGGCAAACCATGGTTCGCAAGAAACGGTCAAAAGTTGCTCATCGGGAAAAACATCAGTGATTGGAAGTTCAAGCGTAGGCGAAGAAGGAAGTCGTGATAGGTGATCAGCTACTACATTTTCACATCCTTTTTTGTCCCTTATGACAACGTCAAACTCTTGTAGTAAAATGATCCGACGTATTAGCCTCGACTTAGCATCCTTCTTCGCAAAAAGGTGGCGAAGAGCTGAATGATCAGTATATACAATGACTGGAGAGCCGATTAAATAAGACCGAAATTTTTCAAGTGCAAACACAACCGCAAAAAACTCTTTTTCTGTTGTTGTGTAGTTTAGTTAGGCCTCATTTAGTGTTCGGCTAGCGTAGTAAATCACATGCGGTATCTTATTAATGTGCTGTCCAAAAACAGCACCAATGGAAAAATCTGATGCGTCGCACATGATTTCGAAAGGATGCGTCCAGTCTGGAGATGAAAGAATGGGCGCAGAAATGAGAGAGTGTTTCAAAGACTCGAATGCTTCCATGCAAGTTGAGTCGAAATCAAAGGTTGTGTCCTTGGCCAATAAGAGAGTCAAGGGTCTAGCAATCTTGCTAAAATCCTTGATGAACCGTCTATAAAAACCGGCGTAGCCAAGGAAAGCTCGAATGTCTTTGACGCATTTAGGAGGAGGAAGATTAGAAATGACTTCAATTTTAGCTCTATCAACCTCGATGCCGTTTTGCGAGATGACATGTCCTAAGACAATGCCTTCTCGTATCATATAATGGCTTTTCTCCCAATTTAGAGTTAGGTTCTTATCCCTACAGCGGGTAAGAACTGCGTCAAGATGTCGTAAACATTCGTCGAAGGAATCACCAAAAATGGAGAAATCATCCATAAAGATCTCCAAAAACTTCTCAACCATGTCTGAAAAGATCCCCATCATACACCGCTGAAATGTAGCGGGTGCATTGCATAACCCAAAGGGCATGCGACGATAAGCAAAAGTGCCAAAGGGACAAGTAAATGTTGTCTTGTCTTGATCCTCTTTGGCGATGGAGACTTGGTTATAACCGGAATAGCCATCTAGAAAGCAGTAGAACTCGTGCTCCGCCAATCGTTCTAGCATTTGGTCAATGAAAGGTAAAGGAAAGTGGTCTTTCCTTGTCGCGGCATTGAGTTTTCTATAGTCGATGCAGACACGCCACCCAGTTTGGGTGCGAGTAGGAATTAACTCATTTGCCTCATTGGTAATGACCGTGATGCCCGATTTCTTTGGCACAACATGGATTGGGCTAACCCATTGGCTATGCGAGATAGGGTAAATGATACCACTATCAAGACACTTAACAATCTCCTTCTTGACAGCCTCTTTCATAATGGGGTTGAGGCGTCTTTGTGGATCCCTTGCCGGCTTGGCATCATCCATCAAGTGTATATGATGTTCGACTATGAGGGGACTAATTCCCTTGATGTCCGCCATAGACCAGTCGAAAGCTTGCCGATTATTATGTAAGACCATTAAAAGGGCCTTCTCTTGCTCCAGAGCTAGAGAGGCTGATATGATGACAGGTAAGGTCTTATTCTCACCTAGATAAGCATATTTTAGGTGCGACGGCAAAATCTTTAGTTCGAGTTTAGGAGGTGAAACAATAGATGGTAACAATGGAGTAACTGTTTCAAACTCGAAGGATTCCATCAAAGGTTCAAATCGAGTGTACACAACCGAGTCGGATGGTTCAACTAACTCATCCGAAAAAGAAAAAGACTCCAACTCAGGTGATGAGCCTTCAAAATCGTCAACAAAGGTAAAACACTCATAATGTTGTCCGCCGTGAAAGCTGTGTCGGATTCTAGGAGGAACGCACTAGTGGCGTTAACATTGCTGTGATCGAACAAATTTTTTTCGAACTCACAGTCCTCCTCCGCGATCTCATTGATCGAGCAAACATCAAGTACGTTAGCATTAGGCTCGGCAGGCTGACTCCCCAACTTGAAAATATTGAGCTCAATTGTCATATTGCCAAAAGATAGATTCATTGAACCATTACGACAATTGATCACTGCATTGGAGGTCGCAAGGAATGGTCGACCAAGTATCACCGGAATTTGATTCCGGGGGTTAGCGACAGGTTGTGTATCCATAACAATAAAGTCAACGGGGAAAATGAAATCCCCTACTCTAATTAACACATCCTCCAACTCTCCCCTAGGATGGGTGATTGATCGGTCGGCCATTTGGAGAGTACAGTGAGTGGGCTTAAGCTCTCCAACGCCTAATTGCTCGTACACAGAATAAGGTAGCAAATTGACACTAGCACCAAGATCTAATAGTGCTCTGTTGATGTTCTTGTCCCCAATTGTTATCGAAATGGTAGGACAACCGAGGTCCTTTTGCTTTTGGGGTAAAGAATTGACAAGAGCATCGCTAATAGCACTAGCCACAAAAACTTTCTTTGGTACTTGTGACTTCCTCTTTTTGATGCATAAGTCCTTTAAGATTTTTGCATATGAAGGAACTTGTTGGATTGCATCCAAAAGAGGGATATTTATGCTAACCTGTTTGAACAGTTCAACAATCTTCTCCATTTGTGGAGTTGGTTTATTGGATCTCAACCGATTTGAAAAAGGAACATTTTGAAAGGTTGTTGAGTCCAATTTTTGCGGATCAGATTGTTGAGTTGGAACGGAACCCCGTGTAGATGTGTTCGTGTTGTGAGAAGTGGGTCCGTTCGAGCTAGAAGAAGTAGAGCCGTGTGAAGGATGGAGAATAGGCTCTAACAAAGAAGAAGTAGAAGAAGAAGGTGAAGAAGATGAAGAAGGGCCACCGGCAGGGATGTCATTATTAATACCCACATTATTTTCCAACACTTTTCCCGATCTCAACGTGGTCACAGCATTTACGTTATGATTCTGCTGTTGATATGCAGCATGTGCGTGACCGGGATTGGGCATTGGTTGAGATGGGAGCTTTCCTTTTTCGCGCTCGCTCAAAGCTGCATTGAGTTGTGCAATTTGTGCCTCAATAGATTTGATGCTTTGATCGTGTGAGGCACTGTTTTGCACCAAAGATTGAATAGAAGTCTCTAATCTTGCTGTAGATTGTGTAGATTGCTTTAGGAACGCATCTAGACTTCTTTCGAGCGAAATAACCTAGTCATTATTAGGTTGAACAAAATTGTTTGGCGAGTAAGAATTGTTAGGCACAAAATTGTTCACTTGACTAGGGTAAGGTTGCTGTTGAAATTGAGTTTGTGGAGGTGCTTGTTGTTGTTGTAGAGGAGGAGGCCTTTGAAAATTGTTATTTCCTTGGAATTGTTGATTTTGGTTCCAAGCGAAATTTGGGTGACTCTTCCACCCCGGATTATATGTAGAAGAGTATGGATCATTTCTTTGTCGTTGCTGAAATGCAGCATTGACTTGATCCTGTCCTTGAGTAGAAGCATTGTAAGGACACTCTTTGGTAAGATGTGATGGATCCGCACAACAAGCACAAACAGTTCGTGGAGGCATAACAGGGGCAGGAGAAGGCGACGAGATTTTGGTCTCAATCGCTTCTCGCTTTTTCGTAAGAGCGGCCATCTCGGCCTTCATAGCAATCGACATCTCTACTTGATGTATGCCTGCTCTAGATTGACCACTAGAAGAAGATGATGTGGTCTTGGTGCTCTCCCACTGAATTGTTTGTTCATTGAGATCCTCAAGAAACCGCCACGTTTCCTCACTAGATTTGGAGAGAAAGTGACATTGACAGATGGTTTCTAGCAACTGCTTCGTTGCCGAGTTCAATCCCTCGTATAATGTTTGGCAAAGTTGCCAACTTTCGATCCCATGATGAGGGCATTGAACGAGTAGGTCTTTAAATCTCTCAAAACACTTCCAAAATGGTTCGGAAGGAAGCTGTGAAAATTGTATAATCTCATTACGGATTCTAGCAGTTTTGTGATGAGGATAGAACTTTTTAAGAAAAGCTTTCACAAACTCGTCCCAATTTCTAATGGAATGTGATGCGGTGTTGTATAGCCACATCTCGGCTAAGTCACATAAGGTGAAAGGAATGACCCTTAGCCTTATAGCGTCATCACTTAATTGGGTCATTTTTATCATAGCGCAAACGTTTTGGAATTTATTAATAAAAATATACGCATCTTCTGATTCTAAACCGTGAAATTTTGGCAGCATATTGATGAAATGTGGTTTTATTTCAAAATTGTCCCCATTTGCTGGTGGGGGTGAAAGAGAGGTAGGTAAAGAAGTGCGGACAGGGTAGAAGAGATCCTGGAGCGCGACTCGTGTGGGCGCTTCAACAGGCGGTTGATTCGGGTTATTCGCACCTAACGGAGGTGGAATCATTCCCGTCGGTAAGGTATTGTTGGGATTGAATCCCGACATGCCTTCGGAAGAAGAATTTGAAGGTAGAGATAAGAAAGTGGACGGAATGTCGACTTCAGTGTCGAAGGGTTCGTCGGTCGGTACCAACGAAACACGGACTAATCGGGCGCTAGGGTCTCTAGTCCAAAGTGACATACACTAAAGGGGTAGTGTAGTCAGAAAAAATGAAAGACATAATGTGGAGGTAAGAAAATGTCAATGAGAGGAAGTGGTGTAAGTGAGGTGCAAGATTTCTTTAGCGACAAGTTGCAAGTTTTGAAAAGATTTTTTTCTCTTTTTTTTTATGTGCGATTTTTGTAAAAAGATTTTTTTTTGGAAAAGAGACTTTTGACACAAATGCACTCAACCACAAATGCACAATCAGGCCTAGATCTAGGGTCACCTAGGTCAGCTAGACAGCTCCTAACTGTTCCAAAGGGCTAGAGATAGGACCTCAAACCGCCTCTTCACCGCCAATTGCGGCCAGGTAAGTGCCAGGAAAGTAGGAAGGAACCACAGTAGTGGGCCTAATTAAAAACCACTAGCCTTTGACACACTTGCCTAGGCACCGCAAAATCAGGTTAGGATAAACGGCTGATGCCTATACTAGTCCTCTGTCCTAGTGAGCGCGACGTCCTTAGGGCTGAGTCTAATATTTTTTAATTTAAGAATGGTCAATGCAAATACTTTAAAGTGATTTCTGGGATCCTGGGAAGGGTAATGAAATCCCCACCCAATCTGAGTTTGGTCAATAGCCCCTTAAAGTCCGATTAAAATATGCAAAAACAGTAAATTCACTTGCAATCAATTATTTTTAGCGCGGCGCAAAGAAACCTGCAGAAAATCTGTTATTGAGAAGGGGGAAGAAGATTTTTAGCGCAAAGAAATCCTGCAGAAAATTTGACAAAGGATATATTTTAGGTTGCAGAGGGGAGAAGGAGAGAACAAACCATGCAAAATTGAGGAGCTGACGTGTCAGGAGTGCGGCGGAACCGCGGTTTAGGGCGTGTAAATGCCGCGGAATCGCGGTCTGTAAGATGGATCGCTTCTCGAGAAAAAATCTTCCTCTCCTCTGTTCCAATCCTCCTCTGTTATGATGTACCAATTTTTGTTTCTCCTTTTGTAAATTTCCAGATCCGAGATTCTTCGCTGTTCCTGCAAGATTCAAATAATAAACCCTTCAAACAAATAAAAAAAATGATAAAAATTTTTGTACTTTTTATATTTTCAGATTTTTATGATTTTTAAAATTTATATCAACCCGAAATTACAAAAAGGAAATTTTTTACGCCATCCCCGGCAACGGCGCCATTTGATTAGTGTAGGTTTTTAACGATCAAAAATATTTACCGCAATCAAGAACGGCGTCGCATGAAGCTAGCCGGTGAATACGGGTCGGTCCACAGGGATGTGTAATTTTCCTAAGTGTTCTTACGAGCTGATTCCAATGGTTGTTTTGTTTTTTAAGTGAATCTAAAAACTAAGTTGTATAATGATTAAGAAACTTGCTAGGGTTAGGTCTAAGGTAGAGTTTGGAAAGATTAAATGCCACACCTCTTTCAATACCCTAAATGAAATCTTTTAGAAGTTATAGCAACTATTAGAAAAAGGGATTAGGATGATTGGGAAGAAACGGAGTTTCTTCCTCTAGATCGTTGTCCGTCCTTTCCTAATATTTGCTCTAACCTTCATGGAAGACATGCATGTCCGGTCCTTTATACTACGGTTTCACCGTTACCTCGTGGGTAGGGTGCCGTATGGAGCGGATCATGCATTCATGCATGAAGTTCTAGTTATTAAAAATAGTTGGGCACGAAAGAGATGAGAGATTTTCATCTCTCATTCCCTCCCTTATTCCTAATCCTAACAAGCGAGGAAATTACTCGCTCATTAGGGGATTTATTAAAAATATCATTTTGAGATTTTGCATTTTTAGATCTATGGGATTAATTACCTATTGCAGTTTAAAAGAATATTACACTAGATTTAACTAAGGCAAAAGATTAATTAATCTAGGGCACGAATTTAATTCTAAACTAAGGCAGAAATTAAAAAAAACGAACTTACAGAAAATGATGCTCTTCCACTGAATTGAATCTAAATTTTATTTATCAAAAAGAGGCATCCACAATACAATATTTTGATAACATATTTATAAGGAAATAGTAAAATTAGGGTTACAAGACTCGCACATGTGCGATTACAAAAATACCCCCTAAAAATCCCAACCAATGCACCGACGCACCGACAGACTCTTTCTGCACCGACACGTGCAACAACTGGCCGCGGAACCGCGGCATGGGTGGGAGTAGGGCCGCGGTTCCACGGCCCTTTGGTGAGATCATCTCATCAAATTTTGTGGGCTTCTTCTATGATGATTGGGCTTTTTATTTTTGTAGTTCTTTCTTCCATTTGGCCTCTGGGTCTTCTCCAGATCTTCAGTGAAAACTAGTAATGGTCTTTTAACCGTTCATTTTGACATTTTTTTGGACCTTGCGTTGCCTTATACCTTTGTGACTGTTCTTCGTCTAGGCTTGACTAGGATCCTTCTACTTGTTGGTCAAAAGGTCCCTTTTTTGTATCATCTTGTGTCTTTTTCACTGTTTTCGCTCCAAGACCTTATATCCTGTAATATGTAGCAGACACGCGTCAAAAGCACCTGTTTATTTATAAAACGAATAAGAATTGGGGAATATAAAATGCAATATTATGATATGAACAGTGCTCGGCACGTTCTTTCCGATTCTTTGAATACACCAGGATGTCATCGAAGAATATAACAACAAACATGTCTAAGTACTATCGGATAACTTGGTTCATCAAGTTCATAAAGATGGCAGGTGCATTGGTCACTCCAAATGGCATTATGAGATATTCATAATGACCATAACGAGTCCTAAATGCCGTTTTCGGAATGTCGGACTCCTTGACCTTCACCTGATGATATCCTGAACGAAGATCTAATTTTGAAAAGACACAAGATCCACTTAACTGATCGAAAAGATCATCGATGCGAGATAGCGCTACTTGTTTTTATTTGTCACCTCGTTCAGAGCTCGATAATCCACGCACATCCGGTAGGTACCTTCTTTCTTCTTCACCAGTAGTACCGGAGATCCCCAACTTGAAGTGCTGGGACGGATCTAACCTTTCTTCAGAAGTTCGTCCAACCGAAGGAAGATCTCCTTAAATCCCTCCGGACTTAATCGGTACGGAGCTTTTATTACTGGTTGTGCGTTGGGTTGCAAATCAATGCTGAATTCAAGAGCTCGATCGGGGGGCAAACTTGATATATCTTCCGGGAATACATCCTCGAACTCTCGAACTACCTCTGGTTTCGATCCTTCAATTTGCAACGCTGCAATCTCTGCCTTCCTTGGTTTTGCTCGGTAGATGCTAGACTCCAAGGTCCGGTCTCCACTTTTGAAGTAGAACACTAGGTGATATGGTATTTTGAACACTACCCTTCTTTGGCGACAGTCGATGGTAGCGAAGAAAGTTCTCAGCCAGTCCATTCCTAAGACTACGTCGAAGTTCGGTATGTCCAGCACCTTGAAGGCTGCAAAGAATTCTCGACTGTAGTCGACCACTGGACGCAGATCGTATCCCGAAGATGCGTTTAGAACGTCGTTCCCTGAACTGTCATTCCGGCTGGATATGAGTGGCTTAACTGGGATCACATGAGTTCTTACGAACCGTTGCGATATAAAGTAATGCGATGCCCCAGCGTCGAAGAGCGTGAGTGCAGATAAGGTGGCTACTAAGATTGTACCTAAGTCGCATGGGATATGTTTAGGCATAAAAAATATAAGATGGTTAGGAATTTGAAAGAACTTGAAAAGTAATAGGAAAGAGATTTACCAGTGATAACCTGACCCGTAGTTTTGGCCTCTTCGACCAACATAGTGATTGCTTAGTGTCATAACACTTTCCTCTGTGCTTGGTTAAACACTTGGCGTTGGGGTTGAGCGTCTAGGTGCGGGGAGCTGAAGCTAGTAGAGCTAACCAGTTAGGAGGAGCTTGGATCGCCGGTCTAGCGGGAGGGTTGTTGGATCCTCGGTTCTGTGGGTATGCTCCGATGGTATGAGTAGAAGACCCACAGATCAGGCACAAGTTGTTCGTCGTACGATAGTTCTTCATAAGGTGCCCTGTTCTTTTGCAGCAGATGCAAAAGTCTGGCATGTTGTTGGCGAACGAACATCTTGGCCTCCGAGACTGTCCGTTAAAAGCTGGCCTAGAAGAGGTCCCTTCTGTGATCTGATGCACAGGGCGTTTCACACCGACAGTCTGCGGTTTGTCCTTCTTCTTCACAATGACTCATAGCGTCAGGCGGCTTTCAAAGAAATCTCATGGGTTGGGAAATCTCCTGTAGCGAGTGCAGCTTGGATTTCAGGGTCCAACCCTTGCTGGAATCGTCGTGCCCGGATCTCAGCAGTGGAAATAAGGTGTGCAGCGAACCTTTTATGAACTTGTGTTAGTAGTGTTGTAAGTTAGATAAGAAAATTTAATTTGAGACTATATCTTACTTGCCGAACATGGTAAACTCAGCATCATATTCATCCACCGACTTGATCTACATCGAGCCTTGCTGTAAATGGATGAATTGCTGCTTCATGTCAAAGAGGGAAGTCTTTAGGAAGTACTTGGTATCGAAGAGGTTTCGGAATGTTCTCCATTCTATCGGTTGCGCGAGACGGCTCTCCTCAGCCTTCCACCATACCCTGGTGTTATTGGTCAGTTGCAACTTAGAAACTCTTACCCAGGCTATATCTGGCACTTGAGCTACTGCCAGATCATCCTCGATCGCTTGAGCCCATTCTCCTACTTCAAGTGGACTCTCTTTACCGGAGAAGTTCTTTGGGTGTAAGGCCCGGAATTGCTTTACTCCGGGAGCTTTGGCCTCAAGGCAGTTCATAAGGATAGCAGTCTGCTACTGCTGACCCTCTAATAGGCTCTTGATAGCCTCAAGCAGTACCGTTTGCTCATTGATAGGAGCTGCAACGGTAGGTGGTGGTGGTAGTGTAGGCAGTGGAGTATTGCCATTGACGTTTGTGCTGGTATTGTTCGGAGAGTCTATCACCTTGATATAAAAGATATGTTAGGATAGATTTAAGGAATTTGAAATGGAAGGAATATAATTGTTTGTTGAATTCATTATTTCTTATGGTATATTGTTTATGACTTCATCCAGAACTGACCTGCATGGGCCACCAACAAAACCTGTCACGCACCGCTTCCCAGTAGACGGTAACGGTGGCGTGGCAAGCCCGCGGCATATTTATCCATAGAAGGTCATTCCCTAAATAAATATACTAAGTGTATTGAAATAACAATACACAATACAAGAATAAATAGAAACTGTAAAAATTTTCAATAAACATTTTTATTTATATTCAACTTCCAATATTTACAAGTATAAGAGTTTCAACTGGAAAGTAAATACAATAAAGGAAAATGTCTAAGCATGTGGTATATATAAACTGAATAAAAAGTGAAGCTAGGCTAATCCTGTGGACCAATCCGGTTATAGTCTTCCTTTGTGGCATCCACTTCCTCTGTCTCGACCGTATCTGACGAATATTCCAAGAAAATAAGAGTGGGTGGAATGCCCGTCAGTGAACTAGCTCTAGATCAGTCCCAAGGATAAAGTAAGAGTAAAAAGAATGACAGGTGTAGAATATATATATGTGACGAGTAAAAGTATATGTTCATGGGTAAATATGTACTATAGGTTTCTATATGGTCATGATGTTAACGTTAAGTTCTAAGTGTAAATGTCAACACGGCCGTAGAAGTATTCACGAGCTGAAAAGTGGGGCCCAGGGCGCAAGCAAACACGGGCCTATTTCATGTGTTAGTATCGGGACACTAGGCTGTGGATGAGTCAAACCGATTGATATTCGAGTAAAATAAAAAGAGAGGTTAATACGGGATTCCTGAAGCTCCGTTGGATTCACACAAAAAACTATCCCAAACACCCCGAGTATAAATAGTTTATAACTGTATAGTATACTTAATTAAATTGATTGATTGGTTTTAACATGTCTTGATCGAAACCATAGATTGCAAAGGTGTAGAATGAAGTCGAGTGAGTCGAGAAAAATGCAAATCATGTCAATTACAATCTTGGTTCGAGTCAAGTTAGTTCGAGGAGACTGAATTCGAGTTCATGTTTAGAATCGAGTTGGGTTAGAGTTCGGGTTTGTGTTCGAGTTCGAGTTTAGCTTCAAATTTGTATTCGAGTTATAAATATTTCTTGTGAATAAATTTAACTATTGAAATTTTAGGTTCGGGAGAAATCGGCAACTGCTGCACATGGACGGCAGGATTTGTGTCTTTTTTTCAAGACAATTGCCATTGATAATTCCATTAAGTTGTCTAATCTGAATAGACAAGCATTCACTTTCTCCAGCTCCCTAGGACTCAAGAGAAATAATACCGCTTAAACCTATATTAATTTATTGTTCTTAAAAATTGTTTGCATATCTCAAGGGGGTTTTATGAAAAATATTTTAATATAGTTTAAAAATAAATCTCAAGGGTGATTTGTAACATTTAAGCATTTCATGAATATGTATTTTAATTATTATGGTATTTTAGTGCTAAAACCTAGCTTTTTGAAAGTTTATGGTAATTTTATGAAAACCAGCTCTTTTGAAAACTTGATGGTATTTTATTAAAATTTTAATTTTTAATTTTAAAAATATAGTTTCATAATATGTTTTTATTGAAAATGCGAGTTCATAGTTTTATATAATTTCCAAAGTTTAGTTTTGTTTAGAAAAATCGTATTTCTTAAAAACCGTATTTTTATTTCCTTTCGAGACCGAATACTCCGTGAGGAGTTCTGCATCTCGCTCTACTATCTCAAAGATGTGCGATAATCTGCATCATCTATTAGCGTGTCTCCTGACGAGGGTTGTAGAGGCACAATTGTAAGAATTTAAAATATCGATTAAAAGAAACCCGTTTTGGAAAAAATGTGGTATTTTAATCTAAAACATATTCTTTAAATAAAACCTATGTTTAGAACCTCGTGCTATGAAACCATAGTGTGCTTGTGGGATAGGTCGTTACCTTGTGAATGATCTAAAAGTATATATTCTAGTTATTGAAATTACGTTTATTTTAAAATTCATGGTATTTTAATGATAGGTTTGTTTTATGATTATTTCACATGGAAAAGTTTATTAAACTAAAAGCAAAATGATTGTAAATAAGGTTAAGAGTCGTGTGACAATATTAGTTTGACCTATTTTCTTATAAAGTGGAGTACAATTGTTAAAAATAACATTATATTGGAGCTAACTCCAATTTGTCGATGTGTTTTTAGAAGGTGATTTGAGATGAAAGAAATAAAGAGAAAATGGAACTTACGAGTTTAGCTTGTTAACAAGAGAGAGGGAAAGCCTTCGGGGGTTGTGGTTTCGTCGGAAAGGCTTCGGTCTTCGAGCTTAGCTTGCTACTCCACTTGAGTGCTTAACTCCACTTGGTACTTAGAGAGTTTATGGGAATTTTTTGATAGAAATTTCAGAATGGTAGAGAGCAAGAGGGTAGGGTGGTATTTATAATGAAATTTGAGAGTATGGGAATTAAAAAGAATTAAAAAGATTTTAATGGGGGATTTGAAGAGTCTCTGGTCAGTTGCAAAGAAATCAAACACGATAGAGGAGTAGTGGGGAATCAAAGGGACGCACGGCAAAAGAATGGAGGTGATTGGGGATACTTGGACCGTTGGTGGCGGCCAAAACGAGAATTTGGGTGTTTGGATTTAATCCATCTGCCACGTATTATATTTTGTGTTTACTCCCCATTGCGCCTGTTTGATTTTTCAGAAACCTTTCGATTCTCTTTGAATTAAACATGCAACTTTTGGGCTTTCGAAAAATTAAAAAGAAAAATCTTAAAAATAATTGGGACGGATGGGAATCGAACACACATGCTATATCACAACAGTGTAGAGGCTTTACCAGTGTGCTACAAGGTACATCTTACTTTTATTGAAGAAAAATAACTTATAACTCCTACACAGGCTGAAATATCTTTTCTATATATTAAACAAATAATTTTGTATAGGGATTTCAGAGTCGTTACATCTGCGTAAGCTCGCTAGATTCCCGGGGGCTGCGGAGCTGTAATAAGTATAATGCATGGGGAGACATTCCTCGGCACCTCGTCTTCGAGGTTGCATCTGTAAGCCGATGTCACGCACCACGCGGTTCGCGGGTAGGCGGAATTTTCAAAAACGATAAATATTTGATTACGCAACACCGGCTAAACTCCAGGATCTTTACTAAAGCCATAACTAGCTAATCTATCTAAGAGGTTTAACTACTCGGTGAGATGGTTATACCTCCAAGATCGAGTCCTTCGGGTCTTCTAGTGCTCCTATCCATGGCTTCTCAGTGATCGGATGATGAAACCTCCATCGGCCTACTTGCGTCAAAGATGATCCACTGCGAGAGAATGTGCTTCAAGCTCCAAGCTCTAAATGAGGTAACTAGGGTAGATGGTTCGCTAATCCAACTAGCCTAGGAGATGTAGAGAATGCTAAATGATTGTAGTGTCTCACTAAACCCTATGGATAACAACACATGTGAAGAATTAGGGATTGGTCTTGAGGAAGAAGGAGATGGAGAAACCAAGAGAGAGAATAAGGAAAAGAAAAATGAACAACCCTCCAAAAACTAATTGTAGAGAATGGCTAAGTATATGAGCTCAATTATTTAAGCATGCAATAAAATATAATAGAATAAATCACCCATGCTTGAATAGTGAGTCAAGACCAAATAAAATAGTCCATGACCATTCTTTACACCATGCCTCCAAAGTCTCCTCCATTTTCACCTCATTAATACATTAAGAAAATGGATAAAACTAAATAATGAGGTGGCTCCATCTAGAAGCATGCCTTGCCAAATTACAAGAATGCCCCTCACCGTATATGCATACCCGTATCCGTATTCCAAAAAATACGGATACACTGAGACGATAACAATCCAATAATACAATACTAGGATTCGGCTTAAACCAAAGCCTATTAGTTTTGTCTGCCCGATCAGCATCCGTGTACAAGTACACGTATGTGATCGAAGCCCTGGTGTAAAACCATACAACATCTACATCTATTGCCTGAAGCAGGGAAACCCTCTGTGTGGGACTCTAAAAACTCGACAGTACGCTGGCAGTAGGTTTAACCACAAGCCGTCAGCGGTACTAGCTGCACGTAACAGCTACCCCGATATCTATCGATAAGAAGAACGATGAGCAAGCTCATCCGAACTCCGACTGAGCCTATCTGTGACAATCTCCGTACATTTCGGTCTGTTCGTCTAAGATACTCACATATCCTCCTAGGGGGATGGTAAACGTCAGATCCTTAACAACGTGATAAGTCGTGTCGGAGGAGAGCCCAATGCACCCTGAGAAACTACTGGAGTACCTTAGCAGTATTTCTCGACTGCCCTGGTCAGGGACTTTGTGTAATGGCTTTCCGAACACTGCGCGATATCAACCCCCAATACCGGGAGAGACGAGTCCTATCTGATCGCTACTATCTTCAAGTGTTTCGGGACTACACCCAGCTACTACCTGTGAGCGTGGTAGGATAGTAATCTAAGTGCAGTAGGAACACACTCGAGACGAAGTATCGATGGAAAGTCAACGGACTAAGCTGTACTCATGCCACCTGGGAACTGCTACATGAAGATAGGTATAATACCAACAGCAGTTCCCGATGAGTCCTGTCCAGTTGTTTCCTGATTAAAAAATCAGGAATTATCTCAATGAGGTATCACGTGTTCATACGTGACCAATGGTCATGTGGTGACACGTGATGGATAAAACCCCATCAAGCAGAAAGGAAAACAAACGGCTGAAAAATGACTCAATTGGGGGCCACGTGCTCACACGTGACCAAGGGTCACATGCCAGCACGTGACAGGCTTTGAAAGCCTTGCAGCTTAATAGAATTTAATTCTAAAATTCGGGAATTACCTCAATGAGGTATCACGTGCTCACACGTGACCAATGGTCACGTGTTGACACGTGACAATTAAAACAGAAATAAAATAACAAACGTCTAAAGGAAATACCTCAATGAGGTGTCACGTGCTCATACGTGGCCAATGGTCACGTGTTGACACGTGATGGTTAAAACTGAAGCATAAGTAAACGCTGAGAAAATGACTCAATTGGGAGTCACATGCTCACACGTGACCAAGGGTGACGTGTCAGCACGCGACTGTCTTCGAAAGCCTTACAGTTAATAGAATTAAAATTCTAAAAGCTTCTAAATCTTTCTAAATGGAAAAAAGATTATGGGGACCATTGGATTAAAGATCCAAGGGTGATTAAAAATCACCAATTTATGGAAAGATTTTAGACAAGGAAAGATTTCCCTGAAAATCTCACCAGAAATAACAAACAGAATATCCTTGGATTTAAAATCCAAAGGTGAATAAAATTCACTTAATGATCTAAAGGCTCATACCAATTATGAAAACAAACAAAATCTTTCAATGAGAGATTTACTAAACAAATTGATTCTTTTCCTTCTCCTATGAATAGGAGCCAAGAAGAGAAGAAAGATATAGAATTTTGGGCATCTTGAAAATTCAGAGAGAAAAGAAAGGAGAATTTAATTCTCAGCAAAGAAAACCTTAGGGGAGAAAAGAAAGGAAATCAAAACTTCAAAAGAAAAAAGAATTTAATTCTCAAAGATCTAAGAGTTTAACTCTTTTGCAAAAGAACTTAGTTCTTCCTCTAGCTGAAGATCTGCAGAAGCACATCTCCCCATAGGTTGAGAATTTAATTCTCATCGGGTTGAGATCCTGCCATGCAGATCCAAAACTTGGAGGGGGAATTGAGTTCAGAGAATTTAATTATCCCAAATTTATAGGAATTTAATTCCTCCAAGATGAAATTAGGGTTTAACCCTATATGAGAATTCAATTCTCCTAAAATTACAGGAATTTAATTTCTTCAAGATGGACAGAACTAGGGTTTAACCCTAATTGAGAATTTAATTCTCTCAAATTCACAGGAATTTAATTCCTCTTAAAATGAAATTAGGGTTTCACCCTATACAAGAATTTAATTCTTTTACATATATGGGAATTTAATTCCTCTAAAAGAAATAAGGGTTTAACCCTACATAAAAATTTAATTCTTTCATAATAGAAATTTAATTCCTCCAAAATCATGATTATGGTTTAACCCTACAGAGAATTTAATTCTCAAAATAAAATAAGGAGACTTAAAAGATCTCAGTGCATGAAAAGAATTAAGGTCACGTGTCCCCACGTGACCCCCGAAGAGAAACCCAGAAATGAGAAGCAGGAAGCTTTGAGGCAACGCCTCACGTGCTCCCACGTGACTTAAAAAACACAGAAAGAAAAAGCGAAGGAAAGAAAAGCTTTGGGCGCTCTCACGTGTCCTCACGTGACCCCTTAGTAAATGCTTTAATGATCTGTGCATAAATCCCCATCACGTGCCAACACGTGATGCTAAAAATAAAATATAAAAAAGTGTTAAACACTTATTTACAAAGCAAAGTAAAAAGGACCTGGGCGCTCTCACGGTTTCTCACGTGACCCCTAATAAATGCATTAACGAATCAGTGCATGAGTACCTATCACGTGCCCACACGTGATGGCCAAAAAATTAAAAAGTGTTTAACACTTATTTTCAGAACAAAGCAAAGGAGATCTAGCCCCACCTTTGGGTGCCCTCACGTGTCCCCACGTGACCCATTCTTATCTAGTGTTTAACACTAATTTGAGAGCTTTATTTCTAGTGTTTAACATTACTGTTCTCTAGTGTTTAACACTACTTTTAGCCAAATTGGCTAATTTTCCAGAGGCAAAAGTCCTTCCTCCAAATGAATCTCAAAATTGAGGAAATCAAAGATAAAAATGTTACCAAAGACCTCAAACTCTTGTTTAAGCACTGCTAAATGATGAGGGATTGAACCCAGACAAATGTCTAATGGTCCAACAAAGGGCCAACATTTCAAACTTAATTGGACTTAGCCCAAATTGGCCATAAGTCCTCAATTCAGACTTAACTGAGCCCAAATGTGCTCATAATCTAATTAATTGATCTTAGTTCCAAATCGAACTACAGATCACTTAATCCACTTTGGTTCGAGGGTACATCTCTTCATTCCTTTGATATTTATCGCTGTAATCCTTCAACGTCTTCAGAGAGGTGACGAGTCCCGATAACCACACACTTCATGGACTATGATGTCCTTAACCTTGACTGTGGGGTCCTTAAACTCACGGACTATGATGTCCTTAACCTTGACTGTGAGGTCTTTAAACTCACGGACTATGATGTCCTTAATCTCGACCGTGATGTCTTTAAACTAACATCAGACTGTGGGGTCTTTAAGCCCACGGACTATGATGTCCTTAACCTCGACCGTGATGTCTTAAAACTAACATTTGACTGTGAGGTCTTTAAACTCACGGACTATGATGTCCTTAACCTTGACTGTGAGGTCTTTAAACTCACGGACTATGATGTCCTTAACCTTGACCGGGATGTCTTTAAACTAACGATGGACCACTATGTCCCTAAACTGGAAATCGACTGAAATGTCCCTAAACTAGAACAATAGAGCCCAAATGCTCTCTTGTTGGATCTAAATGATCCTGTTAAGTTGATCTTAGTCTAGAAATTACACTAACGTATGCTTAACACACATTTAAGTTGATCTTAGTCTCAAATGAAGCTAACGTATCCTTAAACCCAACCCCCAAACCCAAATCTAAAAAGATACGGATTTGGACTAATCCACGTCCTACGGGCGACAATGTAAATTAGTCTCCGTATACAATCCACGGGCAACCACAAACAAAACAAACACCCACGACACGAAGTGACCATCTGAAGAAGGAGAAAGTTGTTACCGCGATGCGGTACCATAATTAACTGCAGAGGCTTGCGCCTGCAGGGAAGAGCGTCCCCGCAATAAAAAACCCCTCAAACGAGGGGGAATCTGACGAAGTCTGCTACATCGGCCGCAACCGTTTAAACCTTCGATACATGGTGCCATAAATCAACTTGGCATCTTCGGAGAGGTGGACGGATAGCACCAAATAGCATCTGCCCTCGAAGTTCAGGCCCGGACGTCCCAACGTCCCGGTCGCGTCTTCCGGCGGAGAACACCAGTGTAACTCATAACCTAATGAGCACCTGCATACCATCTCCAGTACGTCGTACTAATGGCTGCGGGACAGACTATATCCCCTGCTGGGATAAGAAGCGTATACACTAGTCTACTCCGGAGTATCGATGCCCCGTCTCGATAATCTAACGACTAGGGACATGTATACGAATGTGCTTATAAACTATCCATCCCCTACGAGTGTGACTGCCATCATAATGCTGGTAGTCAAGAAAAGATCCTAAGGGCTCTACCAATATGTATAAGCGATATACTTAAAGAAACACATGCACATATTGAGGTAGAATCAAACCAGGTAGCATACTACCATTTTGAGCAAGGCTGTTAATACAACTGTGAATATCCCAAGCTTCCAATATGTATTTTACAATCCAGTATGATACAATAATGGGCTCTAGGGCATATATCACTAACAATCTCCCACTTGCACTAAGGCCATATATTGGCATATCGCAGACCTATCATCTCGATTAGCCGCTCGAACTGTGTCTGAGGGATGGCCTTTGTGAGTGGATCTGCGGTGTTGTTTTTTATCTTTACTCTCCGCACCTCGATCTCCCATCAATCAATGATCTCCCTGATCAGGTGGAACCGCCTCAGGATTTGTCTGGACTTCTGATGGGACCTCGGTTCCTTCGCCAAAGCTATAACGCCGTTGTTGTCACAATACATCGGTATTAGATCAATAATGGATGGAACCACCTGAAGCTCTGTCACGAACTTCCTGATCCATATTGCTTCCTTCGCGGCATCATAGGCAACAATATAATCCGCTTCCATAATCGAGTCAGCAACTGTGTCCTGCTTGGAGCACTTCCAAACAACCACACTCCATTAAGGGTAAAGACATGACCCGACATGGACTTGGAGTCATCCTTATCACTTTGGAAGCAGGCGTCAGCAAAGGCCTCGATCTGGAGGTCTTCCATGCCGTACACCAAGAACATCTCCTTAGTCATTCTCAGGTACTTGAGAATGTTCTTCACTGCTATCCAATGCTTCTCCTAAGGGTTTGACTGATACCGGCTTACAACGCTCAGGGCGTATGCTACATCTGGTCTGGTACACAACATCGCTTACATTATAGAGCCTATTGCTGAAGCGTAGGGTATAATAGACATGCGAGCCCTTTCCAAATCAAAGTTGGGAGACATCTCTTTGGAGAGAGTGATTCTGTGACAAGCCGGTAAATTAGCGCGTTTTGAATCATCCATACAGAATCTCTTCAATATGGTGTCGATGTACCTTGTTTGTGAAAGTCCCAACATCCGTTTAGACCTTTCACGATAGATCTGGATCCCCAGAATGTAGGAGGTATCACCCAGGTCCTTCATGGAGAACCTCTGTGACAAGAATCCCTTAACTGATTATAGTATAGGAATGTCATTTCCTATCAAGAGAATGTCATCCATGTACAGGACGAGAAATACCACACTTCTCGCTGCAAAACTATATATTCATGGTTCATCTTGATTTTTGATAAAGTCGAATTCCTTGACCGTCTCATCAAAACAGATGTTCCAACTCGGCGATGCCTGCTTTAGCCCATAAATGGACTTAAGCAACTTGCACACTTTCCCGCTGCTCCCATTCTGAATGAAACCCTCCGGCTGATCCATATAGACGCACTCTTCTAAATTTCCATTTAGAAAAGCAGACTTTACGTCCATCTGCCAGATCTCATAATCGTGGAAGGCAGCAATGGCAAGAAGGATCCGAAGGGATTTGAGCATAACCACTGGAGAAAAGATTTCATCACATTCCAAACCAGTTCTTTGATGAAAACCTTTTGCAACAAGTCTAGCCTTATAGGTTTCAACTTGTCCATCTACACCAATCTTCTTTCTGAAGATCTATTTGCAGCCTACGAGTTTTACCCCTTCTGGAGCAATGTCCAAAGTCCATACTTTGTTGGTGTACATGGACTCCATTTCGGTCCGCATTGCATCCAGCCATTTTACCGAGTCTCTGCTCTGAATGGCTTGCTAGAAGCTAGTTGGCTCATCATCGTCGATGATGCAATCATCTCTATTCCCGTCTATGAGAAAACTGTAGTATCTCTCGGGCGGATGAGACTGCCTACTAGTCCCGCGGAGTGGCGCGGGAATGTCCGGTTCTTTCGAAACTTCTGGTTCCACCATACTTTCAGTAATAGCTTATGATTCTAGAATTTCTTCCAGTTCTATTGCGCTCCCACTTATCTAATTCTCTAAAAATTCAGTTTCCAAAAAGTGGGCATGCTGAGAAACAAAGATCTTTTGTTCCTCTGCGTAATAGAAAAGATACCCCTTGAGTTCTATGGGTATCCCACAAACTTATACAATACTGAGTGTGCCTCTTACTTGTCCGCATGCTGCTTTTTTATAAAAACTGGACATCCCCATGTCTTAAGGTACTTAAGATAGGATTTCTTCCCACTCCACATCCGATATGGTGTGGTAGGCACTAACTTAGTAGGAACCTTGTTCAAAAGATATGCAGCTGATTCTAGTGCATAACCCTAGAAGGATCACGGTAACTCAACACTACTCATTATGGAACGAACCATATCTAATAGGGTTCTGTTTCGCCTTTCTAATACACCGTTGTGCTGAGGTGTGTATGGAGGAGTAAGCTGAGAGAGAATTCTATTCTCTTTTAAGTAGTCTAGGAACTCGGCACTTAAGTATTCACCACCTCGATCAGACCTCAGTGTCTTGATACTTTTGCCGGTTTGTTTTTCCACTTCATTCTTGTATTTCCGGAATTTCTCAAAGGCCTCGGATTTATGTTTCATCAAGAATACATGTCCATACCTTAAGAAATCATCCGTAAAAGTAATGAAGTAAGAATAACCGCTTCTTGCATGTATAGACATTGGACCACACATGTCGCTGTGTATGAGTCCCAAGTGCTCGCTCGCTCTTACTCTGTGTCCAGTGAACGGAGTCTTTGTCATCTTTCCTTTGAGACATGATTGACAAGTTGCATAGGACTGATATTCGAATGGATCCAAATATCCTTCCTTATGTAACTTCGTCAACCGTGTTTCATTGATGTGAACCAGTCTACAATGCCATAAGAAAGACTGATTTAATTCCGGAGACTTTCTTTTAAGTGTGTTCTGGACGTTGAAAATCTGAGCTTGATTCAATACGTATATTCCTTTATCTAATGTACCTGACCCAATCAAATTTTGATTTAGGTGGATGTGTACTACATCGCTTACAAATATAAAATCATATCCTTCCTTAGAAAGTAAAGATACAGATATTATATTACAAGCCAGACTAGGTACATACAAACAGTTACGAACACGAGACTGATGCTGAATTCCTTCGGAGAATGCTCGAAAAGAAGAATAAGGAGGCTGCGGAACAAGCGGCCAATATAAAGCAAATGGCCCTTCTATTCCAAGATATGGTGGGCATGATGATCCAGCCGAACCCCCCAGCCGAAGATCCTCCGGTAATAATTGAAGACGACAGAGGGGAACATCGAACCCTCCTCCGGCTCTTTCAGCAGCCAAAGAGGAAACTATTTCTAAGGCCGCTCTGGATGACTATATTGCTCAGCAAATACGAGCTCACCAGGCGAATGAAGCGGCCGGCCAAGTCGTTAAAACTGGGCGACCATATCCAGGCTGGTATGACCAAATAAGTTACCCGCCGGGATATACGATCCCTAAATTCCATGTGTACAAGGGGACGGGAAATCCCCACCAGCATGTCGCCCAGTTCAGGGCTCTTTGCGGCAATACTGGAGGTGATGATAAACTTCTACTTCGCTAGTTCGTCGGTAGTTTAGCAGACACAACTTTTGAATGGTACTCGGAGCTTCCCAACGACTCTGTCAAAACATTTGCAGAGATGGAGCTGCTATTTACACAGAGATTTGCAAGCGCTAGCGAGCGCACCCCGATCACCGCATTGATCAACGCCAGGGTAAAGCCAGGCGAAACGTGGATACAATATGCGATACGGTGGCGAAACTTATGGTCGAAGTGCGAGCAGCGCATCGAAGAAGCTCCCGCGGTAGGAATATTCGTGGGTACTCTTGATCCGCAGGTGACCATCTCCCAGGTCATGATGTTTTTCAAGCCGACCACTTTCCAGGCCTTGATTGACAAGCTGGCTCAAATGGACCAGATGGGCCACAGGCCTTCCTCGTCGAAGCCAGAGCCGCGAAACGAAAAAGGGAAGGGGAAAGCAACATTCGTCGCCAACACTCAACAACAGCCGAGCAACTTAAAGCCGGTTGTTCGCCAAAACAACGTGCGTCTACGCCCATCCCTCGAGGAGAGACTGGGACGTCCTTACTCGTTTCCGCAGGATAAAACGAGGAGACTGTTCGAGCTAGCAGTGCGCAACAGACTCATCAATCTGCCGGATCCAAAACGACCGTTGCAACTCGGTGAGGCTAATAGTCCCAATTATTGCCCTTACCATCAAACGGTAAGCCATCCAATTGAGAATTGCTTCGTCTTTAAAGGCTGGATTGAAGATCAATACCAACAGGGCAAATTTGCCCTGTCCGAAAACTGGAAGGTGAGCCCGCCACAACCACATGCTCCGAAAAAGATGGATATGCCGGGGGCATCATGCTCATTCATAGGGAAAGCCCCATGGACCGAAAAGTCCGTAAACTAGAAATTCGCCTCAAATACGGCAACAATGGACCGCTATGTCCTAAAACTTGCTGTGGACCGAAATGTCTCTAAACTAACAATGGACCGCAATGTCCTAAAACTTGCAACTGATCGAGACGTCTATAAACTACTACGGACCGCAGCATCCCAAGGCTGACGTAAAAAAAAAAAAAGAAAAAAGAAAAAAAAAGATAGGTACGTCCACAAGCAAAATGGGCACGGATGAAAACCCGAAAGGGCTCCGTAAGTAAAAACAGCAGGGCTACCGGCGAGTTTTGTGAAAACCCGAAAGGGCGCAACCTCATTAAAAAAACAAAAACAAAAAAAAACGGTATGTCCATAAGCAAAAAGGGCACGGATGAAAACCCGAAAGGGCTCCGTGAGTAAAAACAGCAGGGCTACCTGCAAGTTTTGTGAAAACCCGAAAGGGCACAATCTCGTTAAAAAACACTTGCAAGTTCCTCTCGACTTTGTAAGGAGAAACCACCCGCGTGAGATCCTTAGGACTCACAAGGGAGCAACACACTTAGGGATCCCCACGATTTCTAAGGAGAAATTACACTTGCGAGATCCTCTCGACTTGCAAGAAGAAAACACTCTTGTAAGATCCTTACGACTTATAAGAGAACACACACTTAGGAATCCTCATGATTCCTAAGGAGAAAAAGCACCTACGAGATCCTCACGACTTGTAGGGAGAAACACCTTTATGAGACCTTTACGGCTCATGAAGTCAAAAGCCTTAGCCGATGGGATCCTAACCCTGTTTGCTAAGCCACCTTTTTTCGACATCGACAGAGGCAAATGATGATTCGCTCCTGGCAATATCCCAGTTGTAGCGATGCTGATGCCTAAATCGGTATCAAATTCCAAGTCCTTTCATGGCAAATGATGATTCGCTCCTGGCAATATTTCAGTCGCAGCGATACTGATGCTAAGATTGGCATCAGATTTCAAGTTCCACACTCGCGATAAAAAAATCAGCGAGCCACGCATGCATACGAAATAGCGAAATGATGGGGCAACTTGTAACGAAATCAACAAGTAAAAATGTATGCATGCAAAATAGCCGAAATGATCGGGCAACTCGCAATAAAAAGCATCAAGTAAAAATGAAATAAATAGCCGAAATGATTGGGCAACTCACAATAAAAATCAGCGAGTAAAAATGAAATAAATAGCCGAAATGATTGGGCACCGCGAAAAATAGCCGAAATGATTGGGCAATAGCGACATTCGCGATGTAAAAGCTGAAATGATGGAGCATCACGGAAAGAAATAAAGAAAAATGAAATTTATGCCCTACAGGTAAGATCGCACCGATCCCTGTATATAATCCAGGGGCACAAACAAAAAGGGAACCATACCTTCCCACCAGGCTCCATCCGAAAGAGAGCCAAGTCTCGACGGTCCAAAGACAACCTAGAGATCATCTCGACACTCGTCTCGTTACAACAGACGCAATGTCAACAACGGCGTTCCTTCGCAATCCAGCAGGATGCAGATGCAACGTCAAAACAAAGCGGAGTGATGACAAAATCCCAACGCCATCTCGACATTCGTCTCGTTACAACAGATGCAATGTCAACAACGGCGTTCCTTCGCAATCCAGCAGGATGCAGACGCAACGTCAAAACAAAGCGGAGTGATGACAAAATCCCAACTCCACCTCAGCATTCGTCTCGATACAGCAGACGCAACATCACCAAAAGGAGCCACGGCAAAATCCCTAGTTCCAAACCTTGACGGTTCACCAGCAACCTAGAGACAACTGCGACATTCGTCTCGATACAGCAAACGATGTATCACTACAGCGTCCTTCCTCCAACAGGATTCGGACACGCCAAAGCAAACGAAGCGAAGGCCAAATTCCTAGCTTCAGGGTCTTGACGATAACTCATATAAAACCCGAAAGACCACCAGAGATCACCCCACACCAGCGCAGAGTGATCACCACCTCGACATTCGTCTCGATACAACAGACAAGATGTCACTAAGAGCGTTCTTCCTCCATCACGATCCAGACGCAACATCACCAAAAGGAGCCACGACAAAATCCCTAGTTCTAAACCTCAACGGTTCACCAACAACGTAGAGACAACTGCGACATTCGTCTCGATACAGCAGACGATGTGTCACTACGGCGTCCTTCCTCCAACAGGATTCGGACACGCCAAAGCAAGCGAAGCAAAGGCCAAATTCCTACCTTCAGGGTCTTGACGGCAACTCATATAAAACCGGAAAGACCATCGGAGATCATCCCACACCAGCGCGGAATGATCACCATCTCGACGTTCGTCTCGACACAGCAGACGAGATGTCACTACAGCGTTCTTCCTCCAGCATGATTCAAACGCGACAATCAAACAACGGAGCCACGGCAAAATCCCTAGTTCCAAACCTCGACGGTTCACCAGCAACCTAGAGACAACCGCGACATTCGTCTCGATATAGCAGATGCAATGCCAACAAAGCGAAGCAAAGGCCAAATTCCTAGCTTCAGGGTCTTTACGACAACTCATATAAAACCTGAAAGACTATCGGAGATCATCCCACACCAGCGCGGAGTGGTTATAACTCATTGGGGCTCTCCAAAATGAGCCTAACCTCAAGTAAAAAGCGGCATGGCAAAATTCCTAACGCTTGCTCTTCCGACGGTCAAACTGCCTAGGTGGATTGCTTGAAGACGTCATGTCCAGCCCCCGAAGCGATCAGAGACATGACAATCGCCAGGCTACTCGAATAGCAAGGTTTCTTATCGAGGGATACATCAGCCAACGCGACGGTACGACGGAAAAAACCCTAGTACCACAGACCCTAACGAACCTCTGTTGTAAAGAGCAGAGGTTAACTGTGACATTAGGACATCCTTGCGAGAACTTCTCGATTCGTCTCGACTCGTAAGGCAAAGCCTTAGGCAATGGGGATTAAAAAACCTGTTTCCTAAGCACTGGGGCCCTGAAAGTCAGTCCAAGATGGACTTTTACATACTATTCACGGGTCACACTCTCCGAAGTCGAACATCGACAAAGAGGGAAACAACCACTTACAAGTCCTCCCGACTTGTAAGCGGGAAAAATTCTTTTATGAGATCCTTACGACTTTCAAGAGAAGACAGGCACTTAGGAATCCTCACGATTCTTAAGGAGAAACCACACCTACGGGATCCTCTCGACCGGTAAGGAGAAAATTCTCTATGAGACCCTCACGGCTCATAAAGTTGAAAAGTCTTAGGAGGCAGACCTTAACCCTGAATCCTAAGCCATCGTTGTCCTGCAGAGAAATTGAGATAGACTATCCACATAATACATTCAATAAAAAGGGAGACACCATGGTGAAGAAAAATACGTCTTTTATTCACGAATCAGAATGGATACAGAGTACAATTCGTGGAAGAACCAAAAAATAATGTACTCTTATTCAGGAGTATGTACAAAGGAAAAATAAAAAAAAGTATATACAAGTCTTCAGGCCGGTGGGCGATTTAGCAGATTGGTCAGCTCATCCCTCTTTCGCTGGGCCTCGCCTTCATAATTCAAATCCGCCAAAAGACGGGCCTCCGCCTGAGCTTGCTGGGCCTGATATGAGGCCCAGCCGGCCTTTGAGCTCTTTCTCGGTAGCCTTGTGAACCTCAACCCTTTCGCGAGTGAACACCGCGGCTTTATCGATGGCCACCACCTCTTTGATGGCCTCTTGAAGTACTGGCCAGAGTTCATACGCTTTATTGTCCTTGGCTGTAAGGTTGGCTTGGAGCTCGTTCAGCGCCTTTGAAGCCAGCTCCCTCTCCGAAAACTTGCGGCCGAGCCTCTTCTCACAAGATATCATATTCGCCGCGCACCGCTCAATCAAGCCCCGTAAGCTTGCCTTCGCAGCCACAGCCTCCGAAGAAAGGCGGGTACACTCAAGCACATGCAAGCAAGCTTCCACCTGCCGGCAGAACTCAACCCAAACTTGCACCACCGCTTCGCTATGATAGGTGGCAAGAAAAGGAAGAGAACCGTTAGCTTCGGCAGCAAATGCTTCGGCCGTAATTCCGTTGCCAGCGCGGAGTTCCTCGATCAAAGATGACAGAGAAGCAAGGCTTAGCTTAGCCATCCGTTCCAAAGCACGCAGGGCATAGGGGCCGGGTGGCATAATGACGCGCAACTCCAACGCAGTAGGGATTGGCAGAGCTGTTCAGATTTATAAACAGTTAATGAAGCTTGTAAATCAAGAACAAAAGGAACAACGTGGGGGCTTTACTTACCCACAGTCATGCAGGAAGGAGATGAAGGCTCCCCTGGCCCTTCGAGAACCTCAACCTCGTCGTCGGCCTCCAGAACTGTAAAGGACATCAATGTCATTTTGCGAAATAACAACAATGCTATGAAAAGATGGCGGACAACACTAACCTTGCCCAGACGAGAGAACGATGCGTTGAGGAGATATCGCTTGTGGAGCAGCTATCTCCAACAGGCGCTGAAAAGACTGCCTGGGAGACAAGATAGCAATCGAAGCCGCCAATCCGCGCAACTCTGAAAAGACAGAAAAAGTTCAGATAATGGAAAGGATACTAATTCAAAATGTGGAAGGTTACCTTCGATGCTTCTCCCATTCTGAATAGGAGGGATAGCAGCTTCAACGGCCTCCGCCGCGACCTCGGGCTCCAACAAAGGGGGGGTAGCCTCGACTACCTCCATCCTAACCTCCGGGCTGCCCCTAGAGAGATCCGTTGGGACGGAGACCACCAAGGGTGCCTCTCCCGAAGGAGTGATCGCTTCGAGAGCAAGAACCACCGCAGGAGACTCTGTTCCCGCCAAAAATTTCTGCGCAAAGGTGTCCAAGGTATCAAATGGCAGCGATACGCTTAAGGAAATGCGAACCAGTATCTTTCGGCCTGTATTTTGATAAACTCCCGAAGAAGGAACTATTAAATTCTGATGGTATTGGAAGCATCTCGAAAAACCCTTCGATTTGATATATTATGGGCCTCATAATTCATCCGGGATCAAAAGTTATGAGGCATCACGTGTCCACACGTGATGGACCTTTAAGAACCCGCTGGAGGAGTTAAAAGATATAATAAAAACTCAGAAAAGATCCCAATGGGGCATCACGTGCTCACACGTGACCATGGGTAACGTGCAGACACGTGATGGGCTCTTAAGGCCTCTAAAATAATGAATAGAATTAAATTCTAAAATCTGTTCCCTGATTAAAAATCAGAAGTTACCTCAATGAGGTATCACGTGCTCACACGTGACCAATGGTCACGTGTTGACACGTGATGGTTAAAACTGAAGCGTAAATAAACGCTGAGAAAAGGACTCAATCGGGGGTCACGTGCTCACACGTGACCAAGGGTCACGTGTCAGCACGTGACCAAGGGTCACGTGTCAGCACGTGATTGGCTTCGAAAGCCTTACAGTTTAATAGAATTAAATTCTAAAAGCTTCTAAATCTTTCCAAATGGAAAAGGATTATGGGGACCGTTGAATTAAAGATCCAAGGGTGATTAAAAATCATCAATTTATGGAAAAATCCTAGACAGGAAAGATTTCCCCTAAATCTCACCGGAAATAACAAACAGAATATCTTTTGGATTTAAAATCCAACGGTGAATAAAATTCACTGAATGATCTAAAGGCTCATATTAAATATGAAAAAAAATCAAATCTTTCAATGAGAGATTTGCTAAACAAATTGATTCTTTTCCTTCTCCTATAAATAGGAGCCAAGAAAAGAAGAGGGGGGACCTTTTTTGGAGAGAAAAACAGAGAGAGGAGAATCTAATTCTCAAGAGGGAAGAGAAGAAAGGAGAATTTAATTCTCAACAAAGAAAACCCTAGGTGAGAAAAGAAAGGGAATCGAAACTTTAAAAAGGGAATTTAATTCTCAATCCAAGAGTTTAACTCTTATACAAAATAGAACTTAGTTCTTCTTCTGGTTGAAGATCTGCACAGAGCACATCTTCCCATAAGTTGAGAATTTAATTCTCATCGGGTCGAGATCCTGCCATGCAGATCCTAAACTTTGAAGGGGAATTGAGTTTTGAGAATTTAATTCCCCTAAAACAAAACTAGGGTTTAACCCTCTATGGGAATTTAGTTCTCCCAAACTAATTGGAATTTAATTCCTACATAATCATAATTAGGGTTTTACCCTAAATAAGAATTTAATTCTTTCACAATAGGAATTTAATTCCTCCAAAACAAAATTAGGGTTTAACCCTACAGAGAATTTAATTCTTAAAATAAAGAGACTTGAAAGATCTCCATGCGCATGAAGAATATTGGTCACGTGATGACACGTGACCCCAATCCGCAGTGATCAGAAAAGAAGGAATAAAACTGGGTCACGTGTCCCCACGTGACCCCTAAAAAGATCCCCAGAAATAAAAAGGAAACGGCTTTGAGGCAACGCCTCACGTGCTCCCACGTGACTCTCAAAACGCAGAAAGAAAAAGTAAAGGGAATGAAAGCTTTGGGCGCTCTCACGTGTTATCACGTGACCCCTCAGCAAATGCTTTAACAATTGGCGCACAGATCCCCATCACGTGCCAACACGTGATGCTCTAAAATAAAAATAAAAGTGTTTAACACTTATTCGCAGATTCGAGGATAAAACAAAAGGAGATCTGGCTCCACATTTAGGGCGCCCTCACGTGTCCCCACGTGATCCCTAACAAATCCCTTTAATATCCAATGGATGGATGCCTATCACGTGCCCACACGTGATGGCCAGGAAATGAAAAGTGTTTAACACTTAATTGCATAACGAAGAAAAGGGATCTGGTCCCCCCTTTGGGCGCTCTCACGTGTCCACACATGACCCCTCTGTCTTTAGTGTTTAACACTAATTTGGGGATTATATTTTCAGTGTTTAACACTGATTGTTTCTAGTGTTTAACACTAAATTAAATATTATATTTCCAGCGTTTAGCACTGATTTTCTTTTAGTATTTAACACTAATTTGAGAGTTCTATCTCCAGTGTTTAACACTGTTGTTCTCTAAGTGTTTAACACTACTTTTAGCCAAATTGGCTAATTTTCCAGAGGCAAAAGTTCCTCCTCCAAATGAATCTCAAAATTGAGGAAATCAAAGACAAAATGTTGTCAGAGCTCCCAAACTTCTGTTTAACACTGTTGAATGACGAGGGGCTGAACCCAGACAAATGTCTAATGGCCCAAAGGGCCAATATTTCAAACATAATTGGACTTAGCCCAAACTGGCCATAAGTCCTCAAATCATCTTGAACTGAGCACATCTGCTCTTTCAACCAACTCATTGGTTCAAGGGTACATCTCTGAACTCCTCTGATATTTGTCGTTGTAATCCTTCAACGTCTTCAGAGAGGTGACGGGTCCCGACAACCACACATTAATACGGACTGTGGGGTCCTTAAACTCGTGGAGTTATGCGTCCTTAAACCAACATTTGTCCCCAAAACGGGAACGATGGACCACCACATCCCTAAACTGGCAATGGACCACTATGTCCTTAAACTGGTAATGGACCACTATGTCCTTAAACTGGTATTGAACCACTATGTCCTTAAACTGGTATTGGACCACCATGTCCCTAAACTGGCAATGGACCACTATGTCCCTAAACTAGAACAATAGAGCCCAAATGCTCTTTTGTCGGATCTAAACGATCCTGTTAAGCTGATCTTAGTCTCAAATTGGACTAACGTATCCTTAACAAACGTTTAAGTTGATCTTAGCCTCAAATATGGCTAACGTATCCTTAAACCAAAACCTTCAAACAGACTTTAGTCCCAAATTGGACTAGAGATCTCCCAACCAACTTTAGTTCAAGGGTACATCTTTGAACTCCTCTGATATCTATCGTTATAATCCTTCAACATCGTCAGAGAGGTGACGGGTCCCGACGGCCATACATTCCATGGACCACTATGTCCCTGAACTGGAACAATAGAGCCCAAATGCTCTTTTGTCGGATCTAAACGATCCCGTTAAGTTGATCTTAGTCTCAAATTAGACTAACGTATCCTTAACAAACGTTTGAGTTGATCTTAGCCTCAAATATCGCTAACGTATCCTCAAACCAAAACCCCAAACCCAAATCTAAGAAAATACGGATTTGGACTAATCCACGTCCTACGGGCGACAACATAAATTAGTCTCCGTATACAATCCACGGGCAACCACAAACAAAACAAACACCCACGACACGAAGTGAAATTGTGGAGAAGGAGAAAGTTGTTACCGCGATGCGGTAGCGTAATTAACTGCAGGGAAGAGCGTCCCCACAATCAAAAACCCCTCGAGCGAGAGGGAATCTGACGAAGTCTGCTACATCGGCCGCATCCGTCTAAACCTCCCATACACGGTGCCATAAATCAACTTGGTATCTTCGGAGAGGTGGACGGATAAAACCATATAGCATCTGCCCCGAATCTCAGGCAAGACGCCCATGTCTTGGCCGTCATTCGGTGGGGAACAGGCTCTATCATAAGAGGGGCTGTTTCATCGACCCCCTCCATATTGAGCAGTGTTTCATAAGGGGTATCAGCAGGCTCTACGGTCAACAAACCCGTGGGAACCTCCCCCATCGCCGAAGTCTCTGCACAGTTCACACAAGAATAAGAATACATATATACAAGTGCAGACAATATGAAGTACTATAAAGAAATACAGGAACATACCGATGCGTAAGGAAGCTTTCAATATGGCTTGTTCAAGCCGATAATCCTTCTCGAGGAGGTGTGCTCTCCGAGATTCAAGGGTGGACTCGTGGCCGCCAGTCCACAATGAAAGGCATCCGCAGCGTACTCCGAAGCAGCCTGTTTAAGGGCCCTTTCGCCCCATTCCTCCAAAGGGCCGATGAAACGCCGCCGGATCCACGAAGGATCTTCATAAAAGATTACAGCGGGATAGGGCTTCTTCGGAACCCTCACGTTCTGAGACTCGTCTTTAGAACGTCTTATAGCCTCAGCCAATTGTGCGGCTTCCTCGGCAGTTGAACTTGGAAAAAGTAGGTCAACATCCGACTCTTGTATGGCCAACGGTTCGTCCTGAAGGATGGGTTCAGACTCTACTAAAGAGTCGAGCAAGTTAGTAGCCACTTTACTCCGCCGTTTGGATCCAGAACCGGCCGCCGAGGACGGCCGTTTCCTCCCCCGTGGAGCCTTGGCACGACGCCGACCCACCTCACCTTCAACACCTTCGTTCCCATCACCCTCGCTTGGCGCTGCAACCGAGGATGACACATCCATTGTCGACGCCACAGGTGGTGGTACTGCTACCGGAGCCCGATTAGCCCGCGACCGAATACCCAATGGCATTCCAACTGTGGGGGTGAGGTCCACCTCCGACTCCCCCGGAATGAGCGCGACACTGGTATCTCTCAGGGGAAAGCGGACCGGTGCGCGCGGTCGCGGCGGAACTCCCGTGGCCTGAGCCTGAGCAGGGGTACCATATCCAAGGAGCACCCTCTTCTCCTCAGCAATAATCGGGCTGACTCGATGAAGGTACCAGCCCGTAAAGGACCCCACGCATCGGGGAATATCGTTAGCTTCAGGGATCATGAAGCAGGAACCAGTGTTCAGCCTCACAAAGTGGTGAGCAGCATCGCGAACAGCTTCAGGTAAAGGAACCGGCGCAACTGTAAAAGCCTCAAAGGGAACGCCTTGATCATAGTCAAGCTGTCGAGCGAAGCGGTGCGGATTGTACCGTATAAAGAGGGCCGCACTGTTCTGACGGAATACCAGATAACCTGGTCTGATCGTATACAAGTGCGTGGCCTCCCGGGGCTTCAGAGAAGGTGCCCTCTCTTTCGACAAGTCGTGGAGTTGTTGGATTGGACCTGAAGGAGATGATAGAACCCGATCAACGAATACCAATCCGTCCGTGGTAGCGTAAGGAGCAATTAACACGCGAATGACCCCAAATTGAGTCGGGTCAGGGGCAGAAGCATCCACTAACCGCATGGGTCGTGGGAAAGTATAGGCGTCGTAAAATGCGGGTCGCTGGTGCGCAGCAAAAGCCACCAACACGTGCATTTCGATCCAAGACGTGAAGTAATGGAGAGAAAAGTTTACTACGTCCACGCCAGGAGTCGAAGTATTAGCCGCGGCACCCAATCCATGATGAAGATGCGCTAGCGTCGGGATGCCTACGGCTAGCCGTGTCCCCTCAGCGATACGATGAGCCGGATAGATCACCGAGACTCTCATGAAGCGGCGATGCATTGGAATGACGAACCAGCTGATCCAGACACTGATAAAACCCACAAAGATTGTCTCCTCATCCATGCCGGGAGCCGTAATCAATTCGAAAGATACCGGCGACATAATAGGAATGTAGTACCGCGGTAAATCCGATTCCTTAGTCGGCCGCCTGTTCAAACCAAACCCAAAGGGGTCATTGATGTTTGCAAACTTCGGAGCCGTCTTCGACAAGACATCCTCGCGAAGGAAGCAAGCGATGAAGCTCTTAAAAGTGATGCCCTGCTCCTCCGATTCTGTGAATAGTTTTGTCAAAGATGCCATGGCCTTGATCAAACTCGGGTGCTTGTGGCAGACGACATTCTCAATAGACAAGCCGTCGAGCATTGCGGGCTCAGTCTCAAAGACGTACTCGTCAGAAGGCAGCAGTTCCTCATAAAGTGTCCCCATGATTGGCAGCCCCGAGATCTCGTGAAATTCTTCCAAAGAGATCGAAACTTCGCGGTCCCCTAAGAGAAAAGTGTTGGTGGGGAGATTCCACTGGTTCAGGAAAGCCTTAACCCACCAGACGTGAGGAGACTGGTAGTGGAAGAGGGACGCATATATTGCCTGATAAAGCCCAACCTTCTGCAGTCGCGCGCGATGGGCGGACAGAATGTATCGAGCCCAAAGGAGATAACCCGTGGGGTGTCGAGGGGCCCCCATGGCTGGGCCTCGCCCTGGAAAATGCGGCGTCCCAGAATGTCTATTGCCGGGATCGGATGGTTCGGGATACCAGTCGTCGAAGGCTCAATTCGTCTCATCGGAGTCCAATTAGGCATCTCTACAGCAAAGACTGTCCCTGGAGGATCCATCGGCAGGAACAGAAAGGTAGGCTCCGTCGGTACTTCGCAAAGAAAACTCCGGCGACTCCGGATGATGTGACTGTACCAGGTCCCCTACAGAAGCAAATTAGTGCGATTCGGGTCATGAGCCTTGATCATTGCCATCACCTCCTCGTCAGATGGCGATTGGGGAAAAGTGGCTTCCGAGCGGGTGAAAGGGAAATACGGAACAGACGTCATTGTACCTGAAATAAAATAAGGGGAAACTGTTAAAGCGAAGCCAAAAGTGTATATATATATGTGTGATTAAATATATATATATATATATATATATATATATAAAGACAGTGACAGAGGACTCATTTTATGGGACCATTGGTTACAAAACCCACGGGTCCCATAAAATCAATATGACGGCTTGCTAATAATGAGGCCAAGCAATCATAATGAGACAAAAGGAGGATTCTCATTAAATAAACAGTGGATTTCAAATGACCCTACACATTCCCCTAAGAGAAATCCATCTTGGACTCTGTAACAAATCAAACAGAATTAAGGGAATTAAATTCCCAGAGAGCACCAATACAGGCCTCTTCTTCTCGGTTGCAAAGAGACAACTCAGGACGAGAAAACCCCAAGAAGCTCTTTGGGAAGAACTAAGTTCTTCGTAGGAATTAAATTCCTTTTGAAAAAAGGGGAATTAAATTCCCAGAAACATTTTTAAGATGGAATTAAATTCCATGGAAAAAAAAGACAACCGCCACCATTAGCCCCCTGAAGATCAAAGAAACCCTAAAAGGTCTATTGATGAAAGATTGAATAGTTTTCTCTTTATTTTAAAGAACTTTAAAATGGGTTCTTGTTAAGAGGGAAAACCCTTGGTATGGATTTAAAATCCCGTGGTGATTTCTGTGAAACTTCTTCGTTCGTTCAAGATCATTACCTGAAGAAAAGGAAATCTTTCAACAGAGTTAAACTCTAGAAAATTTTCAAGGCAGAGAACTAAGCTCTGGGAACGAGAATTAAATTCTCAAAAGGGAAAAAGTTAGCAAAGGAGGAAGATGAAAGAGTAGAGGCGCTTCTGAAGAGACCCCTGCATTTATAGGATACGATGGAAACGCTTCATCTCCCCGATTCCCTAGATGGATCCAACGGTCACAAAAGTGACAGCGTTGCACTCACGTGCAGACACGTGAGAGCAACGCTGTGGGGGCATTTGTTTCCTGATTAAAAAATCAGGAATTACCTCAATGAGGTATCACGTGTTCACACGTGACCAATGGTCACGTGATGACACGTGATGGATAAAACATCATCAAGCAAAAAAGAAAACAAACGGCTGAAAGATGACACAATTGGGGGTCACGTGCTCACACATGACCAAGGGTCACGTGCCAGCACGTGACAGGCTTTGAAAGCCTTGCAGCTTAATAGAATTTAATTCTAAAAATCGGGAATTACCTCAATGAGGTATCACGTGTTGACACGTGACAATTAAAACAGAAATAAAATAACAAACGTCTGAAGGAAATACCTCAATGAGGTGTCACGTGCTCACACGTGACCAATGGTCACATGTTGACACGTGATGGTTAAAACTGAAGCGTAAGTAAACGCTGAGAAAAGGACTCAATTGGGAGTCACGTGCTCACACGTAACTGGCTTCGAAAGCCTTATAGTTAATAGAATTAAAATTCTAAAAGCTTCTAAATCTTTCCAAATGGAAAAAAGATTATAGAGACCGTTGGATTAAAGATCCAAGGGTGATTAAAAATCACCAATTTATGGAAAGATTTTAGACAAGGAAAGATTTCCCTGAAAATCTCACCAGAAATAACAAACAGAATATCTTTGGATTTAAAATCCAATGGTGAATAAAATTCACTTAATGATCTAAAGGCTCATACCAATTATGAAAACAAACAAAATCTTTCAATGAGAGATTTACTAAACAAATTGATTCTTTTCCTTCTCCTATAAATAGGAGCCAAGAAGAGAAGAAAGATATAGAATTTTGGGCATCTTGAAAATTCAGAGAGAAAAGAAAGGAGAATTTAATTCTCAGCAAAGAAAACCCTAGATGAGAAAAGAAAGGGAATCAAAACTTCAAAAGAAAAGAGAATTTAATTCTCAAAAATCTAAGAGTTTAACTCTTTTGCAAAAGAACTTAGTTCTTCCTCTAGCTGAAGATCTGTAGAAGCACATCTCCCCATAGGTTGAGAATTTAATTCTCATCGGGTTGAGATCCTGCCATGTAGATCCAAAACTTGGAGGGGGGATTGAGTTCAGAGAATTTAATTCTCCCAAATTTATAGGAGTTTAATTCCTCCAAGATGATTAGGGTTTAACCTTATATAAGAATTCAATTCTCTTAAAATTACAGGAATTTAATTCCTTCAAGATGGACAGAACTAGGGTTTAACCCTAATTGAGAATTTAATTCTCTTAAATTCACAAAAATTTAATTCCTCTTAAAATGAAATTAGGGTTTCACCCTATACAAGAATTTAATTCTTTTACATATATGGGAATTTAATACCTCTAAAAGAAATTAGGGTTTAACCCTACATAAGAATTTAATTCTTACATAATAGGAATTTAATTCCTCCAAAATCATGATTATGGTTTAACCCTACAGAGAATTTAATTCTCAAAATAAAATAAGGAGACTTAAAAGATCTCTGTGCATGAAAAGAACTAAGGTCACGTGTCCCCACGTGACCCCCGAAGAGATCCCCAGAAATGAGAAGCAGGAAGCTTTGAGGCAATGCCTCACGTGCTGCCACGTGACTTACAAAACACAGAAAGAAAAAGCGAAGGAAAAAAAAGCTTTGGGCGCTCTCACGTGTCCTCACGTGACCCCTTAGTAAATGCTTTAATGATCTGTGCATAAATCCCCATCACGTGCCAACACGTGATGCTAAAAATAAAATATAAAAAAGAGTTAAACACTTATTTACAAAGCAAAGTAAAAAGGACCTGGGCGCTCTCACGTGTCCTCACGTAACCCCTAATAAATGCATTAACGAATTAGTGCATGAGTGCCTATCACGTGCCCATACGTCATGGCAAAAAAATTAAAAAGTGTTTAACACTTATTTTCAGAACAAAGCAAAGGAGATCTGGCCCCACCTTTGGGTGCCCTCACGTGTCCCCACGTGACCCATTCTTATCTAGCGTTTAACACTAATTTGAGAGCTTTATTTCTAGTGTTTAACATTACTGTTATCTAGTGTTTAACACTACTTTTAGCCAAATTGGCTAATTTTCCAGAGGCAAAAGTCCTTCCTCCAAATGAGTCTCAAAATTGTGGAAATCAAAGATAAAAATGTTACCAACGCCCTCAAACTCTTGTTTAAGCACTGCTAAATAATGAGGGGTTGAACCCAGACAAATGACTAAGGTTCCAACAAAGGGCCAACATTTCAAACTTAATTGGACTTAGCCCAAATTGGCCATAAGTCCTCAATTCAGACTTAACTGAGCCCAAATGTGCTCATAATCTAATTAATTGATCTTAGTTCCAAATCGGACTACAGATCACTTAATCCACTTTGGTTTGAGGGTACATCTCTTCATTCCTCTGATGTTTGTCGTTGTAATCCTTCAACGTCTTCAGAGAGTGACGAGTCCCGATAACCACACACTTCATGGACTATGATGTCCTTAACCTTGACTGTGGGGTCCTTAAACTCACGGACTATGATGTCCTTAACCTTGACTGTGAGGTCTTTAAACTCACGAACTGTGATGTCCTTAATCTCGACCGTGATGTCTTTAAACTAACATCGGACTGTAGGGTCCTTAAGCCCACAGACTATTATGTCCTTAACCTCGACCGTGATGTCTTAAAACTAACATTTGACTGTGAGGTCATTAAACTCACGGACTATGATGTCCTTAATCTTGACTGTGAGGTCTTTAAACTCACGGACTATGATGTCCTTAACCTTGACCGAAATATCTTTAAACTAACGATGGACCACTATGTCCCTGAACTGGAAATCGACCGAAATGTCCCTAAATTAGAACAATAGAGCCCAAATGCTCTCTTGTTGGATCTAAATGATCCTGTTAAGTTGATCTTAGTCTAGAAATTAGACTAAGGTATGCTTAACACACGTTTAAGTTGATCTTAGTCTCAAATGAGGCTAACGTATCCTTAAACCCAACCCCCAAACCCAAATCTAAAAAGATACGGATTTGGACTAATCCACGTCCTACGGGCGACAATGTAAATTAGTCTCCGTATACAATCCACGGGCAACCACAAACAAAACAAACACCCACGACACGAAGTGACCATCTGAAGAAGAAGAAAGTTGTTACCGCGATGCGGTACCATAATTAACTGCAGAGGCTTGCGCCTGCAGGGAAGAGCGTCCCCGCAATAAAAAACCCCTCAAACGAGGGGGAATCTGACGAAGTCTGCTACATCGGCCGCATCCGTTTAAACCTTCGATATATGGTTCCATAAATCAACTTGGCATCTTCTGAGAGGTGGACGAATAGCACCAAATAGCATCTGCCCTCGAAGTTTAGGCCCGGACGTCCCAACGTTCCGGTCGCGTCTTCCGGCGGAGAACACCAGTGTAACTCATAACCTAATGAGCACCTGCATATCATCTCCAGTACGTCGTACTAATGGCTGCGGGACAGACTATATCGCCTGCTGGGATAAGAACCGTATACACTAGTTTACTCCGGAGTATCGATGCCCCGTCTCGATAATCTAACGACTAGGGACATGTATAAGAATGTGCTTATAAACTATCCATCCCCTACGAGTGTGACTGCCATCATAATACTGGTGGTCAAGAAAAGATCCTAAGGGCTCTACCAATATGTATAAGCGATATACTAATAGAAACACATGCACATATTGAGGTAGAATCAAACCAGGTAGCATACTACCATTTTGAGCAAGACTGTTAATACAACTGTGAATATCCCAAGCTTCCAATATGTAATTTACAATCCAGTATGATACAATAATGGGCTCTAGGGCATATATCACTAACAATCTCCCACTTGCACTAATGCCATATATTGGCATATCGCAGACCTATCATCTCGATTAGCCGCTCGAACTGTGTCTGAGGGATGGCCTTTGTGAGTGGATCTGCAGGGTTGTTTTTTATCTTTACTCTCCGCACCTCGATCTCCCGTCAATCAATGATCTCCCTGATCAGGTGGAACCGCCTCAAGATTTGTCTGGACTTCTGATGGGACCTCGGTTCCTACGCTAAAACTATAACGCCATTGTTGTCACAATACATCGGTATTAGATCAATAATGGATGGAACCACCTGAAGCTCTGTCACGAACTTCCTGATCCAGATTGCTTCCTTCGCGGCATCACAGGAAGCAATATAATCCGCTTCCATAATCGAGTCAGCAACTGTGTCCTGCTTGGAGCACTTCTAAACAACCACACTCCATTGAGGGTAAAGACATGACCCGACATGGACTTGGAGTCATCCTTATCACTTTGGAAGCTGGAGTCAGCGAAGGCCTCGATCTGGAGGTCTTCCATGCCGTACACCAAGAACATCTCCTTTGTCATTCTCAGGTACTTGAGAATGTTCTTCACTGCTATCCAATGCTTCTCCTAAGGGTTTGACTGATACCGGCTTACAACGCTCAGGACGTATGCTACATCTGGTCTGGTACACAACATCGCATACATTATAGAGCCTATTGCTGAAGCGTAAGGTATAATAGACATGCGAGCCCTTTCCTAATCATAGTTGGGAGACATCTCGGTGGAGAGGGTGATTCCGTGCCAAGCCGGTAAATTAGCGCATTTTGAATCATCCATACAGAATCTCTTCAATTTGGTGTCGATGTACCTTGATTGTGAAAGTCCCAACTTCTGTTTAGATCTTTCACGATAGATCTGGATCCCCAGAATGTAGGAGGTATCACCCAGGTCCTTCATGGAGAACCTCTGTGACAAGAATCCCTTGACTGATTATAGTATAGGAATGTCATTTCCTATCAAGAGAATGTCATCCATGTACAGGACGAGAAATACCACACTTCTCGCTGCAAAACTATATATTCATGGTTCATCTTGATTTTTGATAAAGTCGAATTTCTTGACCGTCTCATCAAAACAAATGTTCCAACTCCGCGATGCCTGCTTTAGCCCATAAATGGACTTAAGCAACTTGCACACTTTCCCGCTGCTCCCACTCTGAATGAAACCCTCCGGTTGATCCATATAGACACACTCTTTTAAATTTCCATTTAGAAAAGCAGACTTTACGTCCATCTGCCAGATCTCATAATCGTGGAAGGCAGCAATGGCAAGAAGGATCCGAATGGATTTGAGCATAATCCCTGGAGAAAAGATTTCATCACATTCCAAACCAGGTCTTTGATGAAAACCTTTTGCAACAAGTCTAGCCTTATAGGTTTCAACCTGTCCATCTACACCAATCTTCTTTTTGAAGATCTATTTGCAGCCTACGAGTTTTACCCCTTCTGGAGTAATGTCCAAAGTCCATACTTTGTTGGTGTACATGGACTCCATTTCGGTCCGCATTGCATTCAGCCATTTTACCGAGTCTCTGCTCTGAATGGCTTGCTGGAAGCTAGTTGGCTCATCATCGTCGATGATGCAATCATCTCTATTCCCGTCTATGAGAAAACTGTAGTATCTCTCGGGCGGATGAGACTGCCTACTAGTCCTGCGGAGTGGCGCGGGGATGTCCGGTTCTTTCGAAACTTCTGGTTCCACCATGCTTTCAGTAATAGCTTATGATTCTAGAATTTCTTCCAGTTCTATTGTGCTCCCACTTATCTAATTCTCTAAAAATTCAGTTTCCAAAAAGTGGGCATGCCGAGAAACAAAGATCTTTTGTTCCTCTGCATAATAGAAAAGATACCCCTGGAGTTCTATGGGTTTCCCACAAACTATACAATACTGAGTGTGCTTCTTACTTGTCCGCATGCTGCTTTTTTACAAAAACTGGATATCCCCATATCTTAAGGTACTTAAGATAGGATTTCTTCCCACTCCACATCCGATATGGTGTGGTAGGCACTAACTTAGTAGGAACCTTGTTCAAAAGATATGCAGCTGATTCTAGTGCATAGCCCTAGAAGGATCACGGTAACTCAACACTACTCATCATGGAATGAGCCATATCTAATAGGGTTCTGTTTCGCCTTTCTGATACACCGTTGTGCTGAGGTGTGTATGGAGGAGTAAGCTGAGAGAGAATTCCATTCTCTTTTAAGTAGTCTAGGAACTCGGCACTTAAGTATTCACCACCTCGATCAGATCTCAGTGTCTTGATACTTTTGTCGGTTTGTTTTTCCACTTCATTCTTGTATTTCCGGAATTTCTCAAAGGCCTCGGATTTATGTTTCATCAAGAATACATGTCCATACCTTAAGAAATCATCCGTAAAAGTAATGAAGTAAGAATAACCGCTTCTTGCATGTATAGACATTGGACCACACATGTCGCTGTGTATGAGTCCCAAGAGCTCGCTCGCTCTTACTCTGTGTCCAGTGAACGGAGCCTTTGTCATCTTTCCTTTGAGACATGATTGACAAGTTGCATAGGACTGATATTCGAACGGATCCAAATATCCTTCCTTATGTAACTTCGTCAACCGTATTTCATTGATGTGAACCAGTCTACAATGCCATAAGAAAGACTGATTTAATTCCGGAGACTTTCTTTTAAATGTGTTCTGGACGTTGAAAATCTGAGCTTGATTCAATACGTATATTCCTTTATCTAATGTACCTGACCCAATCAAATTTTGATTTAGGTGGATGTGTACTACATCGCTTACAAATGTAAAATCATATCTTTCCTTAGAAAGTAAAGATACAGATATTATATTACAAGCCAGACTAGGTACATACAAACAGTTACGTAGAATCTATATCTGCCCACTTGTCAATCCTAGGTGATATTCCCCTACGGATTTAGCGTCCACGCTCATTCCGTTAGCAACTTTGAGAGTCATATCGCCTGCCTTGATAACTCTACGGTTTCTCAAAACCTGTAATGAATTACAGATATGAGATCCTGATCCGGTATCTAGTACCCAGAAAGTAGAGTAAATAGATAGACAGATTTCAATTACAAACACACTCCAAGTCGAAGCCACAACGTGCTTCGAATCCTGGCTTCTGGCTTTCCAAGCCCTGCAGTCATTCTGACAATGCGCTTTCCCATGACTACAAAGACATGCCTCCTTCCCTACTACCAGCCCCGAAACTTTTTCCCTGCCCTTTCCCTATACCTTACTGACACCGCTTGTCGGCTTTTTGGAGGCTTTATTTTCTCTCCCTTGGCTTTTGCCTTGGAACTAGAAGAGGAAGATTCCCCAATAAGCAGAGCGGGTGTCTCCTTGGTTTCTTTCAAGGTGCCTTCTAAGCTCTTAATAAATTGAGGAGACTTGGAAGTGTAACTTCCTTCCCATTAATTTTGGAATTCAAGATAAAATGGGAGTAAGTAGATGGTAGGGACTGTAGAATCAAGTCGATACACAACTCGTTCTCCAACGTAGTCCCATGGTCCGTGATCTGTTCAATATAGCTAATCATCGTAAGTACGTGGTCCCCTATAAATGACCCGACGGCCAATCTCGCTTGAAGCAATATTTTCGAGGTGTCATATCTTGCGATACGAGATTGCTCTCCATAAAAAAAATTGGTATGGAGGAAGATACAAGCTAAGTCTATCTTTTCGTGCTGCCTCTAGTGTTCACTGTTCATTGAGGCTAACACGAGGCACTTGGCTCTCGCACAATCCTTTTCCCATGTCTGACGGATATCCATATCCGCGACGATGGAATCTGGATCTGGGACGGCGGGGGGTTTTGTAGTAAGGAGGTGGTCCAGCTTATCATGGGTAAGTGCCATCTAGATATTCCTTAACCAATCAATATAGTTCAGCACAGTCAATTTATTATCTAATAACCTATGTCCGGTCATAGTGGTCGCTGCAAATAGGAGAGAGAGAAGAAACACTTAGTATGATGCTCTTGCAAGTTTAGATTGATTATTAGTTTATCTAAACAGGATGGCTCCCACTGTTTCCTCGAATCCTTCCTCAAACCATAAAAAAAGAATTAGTCAGGATTAATCTCACTTTTACAATTCTTGCTTAACCTTTCAGCAAAGCTGGTGTGGGTACTTCGAGGGAGGTTTTCCAACGCTTTCACGAAGTTCCTTAATTACATAACCTCTTTTCCCTAGAGACGTAGCCCCGCTAATACCATTCTAGACACCTACTTGGTTTATAGTATTGATCGTTTAGTGAAAAATCTCCCGTAGAGTAGCGCATACTCACAGTAGGATCGGGATCCAAATATCATTGTGTGATAAACTTGAAGGAAGCCAACCAAGATTATCACACTCCAAATAGTATGCAGCACTAGCAAGTTTCAGTTTCCTTAGAAACTCCCGATGTGGATTTTTGTCCCATGCTCTTATGACCTTGACGAAGGCCAACAAATCATAAGTCACATGTCAAGTTCTACCTGTCATTGTCCAGATTAATTTGAACCCACCCGTACATACTCTTGATGTAAGTCTATGTTGCGCACCCCACGTGTTCGCGAGGAGGCGGAATGAGCAAAAAATGATTTTTACGGGCTTCGCAACATCGACTAGAACCACGGATCATTCATAAACCTTAGCTAGCACTAAACTTTGAGGTTTAACTACTAAGCAAGAATTGTTATACCTCAAGATACTAGTCCTTATTGTTCTTGTTGTCCTCCTCCTCTTCTTAAGCTCCTTGTAGTGAGAATGGAAGGCACCTCCTCGTCGGCTCCTCGAAGTAATAGAAGATCCACCCGAAAGTTCCTACTACAAGCTTACACCTCCAAGATGAGGTAACTAAGTGACTTAGAGTGCTAATCCAAGTAACCTAGATGATATAGAGATGGATTAAGGATTGATTAGTCTTGCTAACCCTAGGGTTCTCAACTCATGAGAGGATTAGGGTTAGGTTTTAGAAGAGAGAACTTGAGGAGAGAGAAGTGTTTTTTTATTATGAAATGAATCTTGACTCATTTGGATATTATGAAGTATAAAAATATCTTGCACAAATATCATCCATGCTTCATTTAATTCTTGAGATGAATCATCTCATGAGTCATGGTTCATTTAATGATAATAACACTTCATCTCCTCCACCTCATTTAGTTTAAATCATAAAGATTAAAACACAAATGAGTCATCTCCTTCTAGAAACTTCCTGACAAATTACGAGAATGCCCCTCCCATCCGTATTTACGAAAAACACGGATATACTGAGACTAAATCAAATCCAATAATCTTATACTAGAATCTGGCTTAAACCAAAGCCCGCTAGTATAATCTGTCCGAATATCACACGTGCATAAATACACATATATGTCCGAACCCTGTCGTAAAACCATATGACCTCTATATCGTTTCTCCTGAAGCAGGGAAACCCTTTGTGTGGGACTCTAAAGACTCGACACTACGCTGGTAATGGGTTTAACCACAGGCCGCAAGCGGTACTAGCTGTACGTAACGGTCCCCAGGTAGATGTCGAAAAGAAGGCCGATGAGGAAACCCATCCGAACTCCTACTGAGCCTGATGTGACAATCTCCATACAGTCCGGTCTGTTCGTCTAGGACTATCGCATATCAGACCTAGGGGGCGATAAACGTCAGACCTCTAATAGCGGTATAAGTCATGTCGGAGTATAGCCCATTACACCTTTAGAAACTACTGGAACTTACCAGTAAATCTCGCTTGCCCTGGCCAGGGACTTTGCGTGATGGCTCTCCATACACAGCGCGATATCAACCCTCAATACCGGGAGAGACGAATCCTGTCAACCGCCACTGCCTCCAAATGCTTCGGAACTGCACCCAACTACTACCTGTTTGCACGACTCTTTTGAGCCGTGGTAGGGTAGTAATCTAAGTACAGTGGGAACACACCCGAGGCAAAGTAGCAGTGTCAAGTCGACGGACTAAGTTGTACTCATGTCACCTGTGAACTGCTATCTGATGATGGGTATAGTACCAACATGCAGTTCCCGGCGAGTCCTGTCCGGTGTACCCGTAACCTAACGAGCACCTGCATACTATCTCCAGTACGACGTACTGATGGCTGTGGGACAGACCATCTCCCTATGCTGGGATGAGAAGCGTATACACCAGTCTACTATGGAGTATCGATGCCCCGTCTCGATAATCCTACGACCAGGGACTTGTATAGGATGTTGCTTATAGACTACCCAGCCCCCACTAGTGTGACTGCCATCACAACGCTGGTAATCAAGCAAAGATCCTAAGGGCTCTACTAATATGTATAAGCGATATGTTAAAAGAAACACATGCACATATTAAAATAGACACAAACCAAGTAGCATACTACCATTTTTACCAAGACTGTCAATACAACTATGAATATCCCAAGCTTCCATTAAATAATATACAAACTAGTATGATACAGTAATGGCCTCTAGGGCATAAACACTAACACTTGACGAAGGCCAACAAAGTAGTACGACTGTCCCAAACCAACGCATCTATCTATGCTACATATGAATACCCAGCTGCTACCGATCACCATGCCTTGGCGAAGCTCAACAAACATAGCTTGAATACTACTGATTATTCATATGAAATGACGGAGGGCTACGAATGGTTTTGGCGAAACCGTGAACGTAGTGAACTTGATATAATCGAAGGAACCATGATAGCTTTTAAAAGGAGTGGTTTAAGCTCCGCATTTAAAATTGCTTTTTGAAGAAAACCGAGTGGTTTTGAAACTGTTCCAATGATTAAGCTTTGGTTTGTTTTATCTTTACATTAATCAATGTTAATGCGGTCCCATCATTTATAACATATCATTGCAGCAAAAGAAACGAAAATACAACATACGCTTATGACATCCGCATTCATCACGGGGCCCCGTCATGCACCGTTAGGTTACTTAACTACCGGCAGAGCGGGGGCTGAACTAGCGCAGGTGCAAAACATAAGCAACACCTACTAGATATACAATATATATATATAGCCATTCGTCTCATGCAATAATAGGCATTTCAGATCACAGATGAATATATTGGATATACTAGAAATTCCGCGTTTCGTTTAAGTCTGTAACGAAAGACGGATTCCACGGTCGTGATGAACAATCAAACCCCAATCCAAACCCCTAAGGGTGCGACAAACTACCCGCCAAATTCCCGAAGTGAAGCAATCTCCCTCAGTGAAATGAGTAGGCCACTCGGCACTTCAAAGAACCCGGTAGTTTGTGCACCCCACCTTGGGTCTATCCTAGGAGCATAAAATAGTAAAAGAAATAATATACAATGATGACTACAACCTCAACCCGGATGTGCCCCGCAAAATTATATTACATCACTTTTACAAATTACACGAATGAAAGAAAAGAAAACACTCTTCTCACATTCCTCGGCTATTCATCAACGACGATCCAATACTCCATATACACAAACCATCAACACAGATCACAGATATGCGCAACCCCTAACTAATCGACATATAGCAATTAGCGGAGGTTTACGAACACATATATCAAACACAGAAAACCCGATTAGCTAAACTACTTAGAATTTCGATCGATAAACTAATTTGAGTCTACCCCATGTACAACATTGCACTCAAACAATCTGGGCAGAAACAAAATATTCCCAAATTCAAAAATCCACATAATAGAAGCACAGGAAAAATTTGGACAGAGTTGGCCTCGACTCGGCCGCGGAACGGTGACAGAACAGTCTGTTCTGCCGCATTTCCGCGACATTGTTGGCGGTTCATGAGCCTAAATTTCACCAGTGATCTTAGAAAACCCTGCACATATTTTTAAGGCCTCTGAAAAGAATTTTAGACCGGTTTTAAAATTCAACAGAAACTAGGTTTTTCGGATGTGATTTTGGGATTTTCCATGATCGAATTTCTAAAAACTTTGCTAACTAGCTAGTTAAGGTTTTGTAGGCTCTGATACCACTGTAAGCCGATGTCGCACAACCCGCGGTTCGCGGGGTACGGAATTTTCAAATACGATAAATATTTGAGTATGCAACACCGGCTAAACTCCAGGATCTTTACTAAAGCCTGAACCAGCTAATCTATTTAAGAGGTTTAACTACTTGTGAGATGGTTATACCTCCAAGATCGAGTCCTTCGGATCTTCTAGTGTTTCTCTCCATGGCTCCTCGGTGATCGGATGACGAAAGCTCCATCGGCCTCCTTGCGTCAAAGATGATCCACCGCGAGAGAATGTGCTTCAAGCTCCAATCTCTAAATGAGGTAACTAGGGTAGATGGTTCGCTAATCCAACTAGCTTAGGAGATGTAGAGAATGCTAAATGATTGTAGTGTCTCACTAAACCCTATGGCTCACAACACATGTGAAAGATTAGGGATTAGTCTTGAGGAAGAAGGAGATGGAGAAACCAAGAGAGAGAATGAGGAGAAGAAAAATGAACGGCCCTCCAAAAACTAATTGTAGAGAATGGCTAAGTATATGAGCTCAATTATTCAAGCATGCAATAAAATATAATAGAATAAAACACCCATGCTTGAATAGTGAGTCAAGACCAAATAAAATAATCCATGGACATTCTTTACACCATGCCTCCAAAGTCTCCTCCATTTCCACATCATTAATCCATTAAGAAAATGGATAAAACTAAATAATGAGGTGGCTCCTTCTAGAAGCATGCCTTGCCAAATTTCAAGAATGCCCCTCACCGTATATACATATCCGTATTCGTATTCCGAAAAATACGGATACACAGAGATGACAACAATCTAATAATACAATACTAGGATCCGGCTAAAACCAAAGTCCACTAGTATTGTCCGCCAGATCAGCATCCGTGTACAAATACACGTATGTGATCAAAGCCTTGCTGTAAAACCATACAGCGTTTACATCTATTGCCTGAAGCAGGGAGCCCTCTGTGTGGGAGTCTAAAGACTCGATAAAACACTGGCAGTGGGTTTAACCACAAGCCGTCAGTGGTACTAGCTGCACGTAACGGCTACCCAGGTATCTGTCGATAAGAAGAACGATAAGCAAGCTCATCCGAACTCCTACTGAGCCTATCTGTGACAATCTCCGTACAGTCCGGTCTGTTCGTCTAAGATACTCGCATATCCGCCTAGGGGGATAGTAAACGTCAAACCCCTAACAACGTGATAAGTCGTGCCGGAGGAGAGCCCAATGCACCCTGAGAAACTACTGGAGTACCTTACCAGTATTTCTCGACTGCCCTGGCCAGGGACTTTGTGTAATGGCTTTCCGAACACTGCGCAATATCAACCCCCAATTCCGGGAGAGACGAATCCAATCTAATCACTACTGTCTCCAAGTGCTTCAGGACTACACCCAACTACAACCTGTGAGCATGGTAGGGTAGTAATCTAAGTGCAGTGGGAACACCCTCGAGATGAAATAGCGATGGCAGGTCAATAGGCTAAGCTGTACTCATGCCACCTGAGAACTGCTACCTGACAATAGGTATAATACCAACCAGCAGTTCCCGACGAATCATGTCCAGTGTAACTCATAACCTAATGAGCACCTGCATACCATCTCCAGTATGTCATACTAATGGCTGTGGGACAGACCATATCCCCTGCTCGGATGATAAGCGTATACACTAGTCTACTCCGGAGTATCGATGCCCCGTATCGATAATCTAACAACTAAGGACCTGTATAAGGATGTGCTTATAGACTACACAGCCCCCACAAGTGTGACTGCCATCACAACGCTGGTAGTCAAGCAAAGATCCTAAGGGCTCTACCAATATGTATAAGCGATATGCTAAAAGAAACACATGCACATATTGAGGTAGAATCAAACCAGGTAGCATACTACCATTTTATGCATGACTGTTAATACATCTGTGAATATCCTAATCTTCCAATATGTAATATATAATCTAGTATGATACAATAATGGCCTCTAGGGCATATATTACTAACAGCATCCAACCTTTTGAGGACCTCTCCGAAGTACCTTCCCAATTCGCCTAGCAACCAGCCAACAGCTCGCCTCTGAGAAATATTGTAGCCAAGCTTCCTCAGCCTCCTTTCTCGACTCCAAACTGTTACAGCACTGAGGTTTCTCGGCCCCCTCGCTCGCCTCCGAGCTCTCTACCAAACTGAGCATCCTCGGCTTTCCTATTCAACAGAGAGCACGGAGTGTTCACCGTCGAAAGACCGGACCGAGACGTCGGGATGTCTGGCTTGAATTTTGGGGGCCAAATGCTATTTGAACTTATTCATTCACCTCTTCGAAGATACCAAGTTGATTTATGACACCAAATATCGGAGGTTTGGACAGACGCGACTGTTGTAACAGACTTCATCAGATTCCCTTTCGTCTGTGAGGGGTTTTTGATTATGGGGACGCTCTTCCCTGCAGGCGCAAGCTCCTGCAATTGATTATGTTACCGCGTTGCGATAACCTCTTTCTCATGCTCCAGAATTTCACTTCATGTCGTGTTGTGTTTGTTTTATTTTGGGTTTAGGTCAAGAATTTTGCTTGACGGAGCCCACGTTGGTAGCTTGGTTTGCCAACAGAAATGAACGTAGGATGCAGATCTCACATTTGTGAGATCCATCGGTTCATGGGATATTTGGGTTTGATCTAAGGATCATTAACCATATTTACTACTAAGATCGACTTATGAGAGTGAGCATATGGGCTCAACTGATCATTAGATCATAAATGAATAGCCTATGAATAATATACGGTTGTCATTATGGAGACAGTCCGTAGGGCAAAATATATTAGTTTAAGGACGTCGCGGTCCAACATTCTCTGTTTGAGATGAATGTTAGTTTAAGAACAGTTCGGTCTAACATTCCCATTTAGGGGACGAATGTTAGTTTAAGGATATTTCGGTCCAACATTCCCATTTTGGGGACGAATGTTAGTTTAAAGACATTTTGGTCCAACATTCTCATTTTGGGGACGAATATTAGTTTCAGAACATTTCGGTCCACTATTCATCTTGCGTGCACGTGTATTTGTTACATAACGGAGTGAACAATGATGATATGGAATATACCCAATTTGGGGTGCGGTCTGATTTGAAGTGTGCACGTCAATTTGGAAGTGCATTAATGTGGGATGGAAGGAGTTGTTGGTTGTCGGGACCCGTCACCTCTATGAAAACGTTGAGAAATTACAACGACATATATCAGAGGTGTGAAGAGATGTACTCTTGAACCAAATTCCGTATTTGAGGGAAAGAATCGTAGTGGACCATCTAAGAATCGTTAGTCATATTTGAGATTAAGATTAACTTAGAAAGTATGGGATGAAGATTGGTTTGGATATCTGTTTGGATATCACAAACATAAGCTTGGCTAATTTGGGCTAAGATTGGGTTTTGAACTTAGATTATATGTTCCTTTTGTTAAAAAATGTTTTGTTTGGTTTAAGAACCGTTAATCTAGTTTGAGATTAAGATCAGCTTAAACATATGAGCGTTTGGGCTCAATTTATTTTTAACTAAGGATATGCTAGTCTTATTTGAGACTAAGATCAACTTAGCAACATTTAAGAATCATCAAATTTTAGTTGAGATCCAACAACAAGCATTTGGGCTCAGTTGCAATTGACTCCAGAGAGATTTAGCCAATTTGGGCTTGGTCTGCCCAGTCTTCTTTTTATTGTAAAAGTGTTGAGCACATGTTTGGAGCTCTGGCGCTCATATTTGTATCACGTGAGGAGATCAAACATGGACGCTGCCCAATAAGTGCTAAGCACATGACCATTTTGGCTGTTTATAAAGTGTTAAGAATTTTTGTATGGCACCCACGTAAGGAGTACGTGAGGCACTGGGCGCTCCTTTAGGCGCTCACATGTGTATCACGTGAGGAACTCAGACATGGGCGCTACCCAATAAGTGCTATGCACTAATTTTCTCTGGCGCTCACGCGTGTTTCACGTAAGGCGCTGTATTTTTGGAAATTTAATCTCTGTTGATGTTTTTTAGAGAACTTAAATCTCTGTTAATGGTATTTTGACCATTAACGATTACCAAGATTGTTGGGGTCAAAAATTACACCCCGGTTGACCAAGTCAAAATCAAAGTCAACCCCAAGCCAAGTGGGCCCAAGCCCAGATCAAAGGGACCGGCCTCATGACAAAAGGAATGAAGCCATAAATTGGTTTAATGTAATTCTTATATATATATATATATAAATGTATGTAAAATAGGCAAAAAAGCCAAAATTTTGTAAACCCCATGGCTTATGTGCAAATAGAGATAAGCACATAAGGTATGGGGTGGCACAAGTGCCATTTGGCAAAACTCAAAGGGCTATATGTAAAGTGTGTAGCCTATAAAAGCAAACATGATGAAAAAATCAAGAACAGCCTTTTCATTCTCTCAAATTCTAGGGTCTGTGTCTCCTTCTCCTTCCTCAAGGTTCTAAACCTTCATTCTTTTTTTTGAATTAAATCAAGAGCTCAATCCCTCTTTTTCCAAAAAGAAATTGTTTTTCACCATAAAACTCTTAAAGGAGGACTCAGATTTTTCATCAAATCCTCAAAAGGAGAGATTTTTGAGTTTCACCCCTCTTCTTCTTTAAGATCCAGCCAACGGAGAGGAGAAAGAAGGAGACCCTTTTTCCAAAAATCCCATTTCGGAAACATCCAAGGCTCAAAAGAAGATCCAGGGCTAAAGGGGAGAAGAAAGAGGTCCCCTCTGACCATTTTCAAAGATTTTTAGGAGTTTAACTCCATTCAAAATCTGTTGGAGTTTAACTCCATAAGCAAAACCCTTTTTAGGAGTTTAACTCCTAATTTATACAAAATCCCTGTTAGGAGTTCAACTCCAAAGCCTGTTAGGAGTTCAACTCCTCGCCTAGGGGCTAAGCCCTTTTTCTGCTGGTGTTTCCAGTGGAAGCATGCCGCGCACGTGACCCATGGGTGCCCAGCTGTTGCGTGCCGTGCACGTGACCCGCGGACGCCCAGCGGTCGTATGCAGGGCACGTGACCCGCGGGCGCTCAGCGCCTACATGCGCCTCACGGGATCCATGGGCGCTCAGCGTTCAGCGGTCCCGTGCAAGGCACGTGACCCATGGGCGCCTAGCGCTGGCGTGCCGCACACGTGACCTACGGGCGCCCACGCGCCTGGCACGTGACCCGCGGGCACCCGGCGCCCACGTGCCATGCACATGTCTTTAAGACGCTCCTCACCCCTCATTTCCCATGCACTCCATACCGAAAACACATCCTCTGTTGGAAAATTTTTTCTAACGGGGCGCTGCCATGCATCCAGCAAGGGGGCTGCTAGCCCCCTTGACCCCCAGCCCGCTCTCCGGATAGCGGGACCCCCGTAAACTCTGCGAGGCCCCCGATATATCCAAGACCCTTCAAAACAAAACACACGCACACACTGCACATTGAATTCGCATGACCAGTTTGACGCGTTAATCGGAAGTTCCTTCGCTCCAAAGGCGATGGGTAATTAACGGCAGCTTAATCCGCGGTTGCCGAAAATTTGGATCCACACAATCAATAAACCCTATCCTACCCTAGGCAAGGGGATCTGTAATGCGCTGATAACCACGTGCGTATTCCCATCGCAATGGGGTGACGAAAAACACCCTACAAAGATCACTATTTTGAAGATCTTGGATCGGGTTCTTTATGAACTAAGTTCTTGATTTGAAGGAACTAAGTTCCTGGAGTATTATGGACTTCATGTTCTTCATGTTCAATCTTATTCTTTTCTGAATCTTTAATTCTCAAGAACAAGATCTTTCCGATGAGAATTAAATTCTCAACTTGTGGAAGACTTGTCTTGTGGATCTCAGATCCAGAGAAAGAACTAAGTTTTTTGAGAATGTTTAAACCCTTAGATATGGTATGTTAGGTAAAGGAAATATTTTGATCTCTTCTTTTTTCTTTATCTAGGGTTTTTAGGAGGGAGATCTTCTTCTTTGAAATAATTAAATTATTTGTTGTTTTGAGAGCCTTCTGTATTTTTATAGAAGCTTATGGGGGGTCTCCTCTCCTTTTTTCCTCCTCTCCATGTTCTTCTTCTTGATTAATCTCTTTGCTCCTATTTATATGAGAAAAGAAACATTAATTTTTAAGATAATCTCTCATTAAGAGATCATGATTGATTTCATGATCAATCAAAATGATCTTTTAAATCAATCGGTGAATTTTATTCACCATTAGATTTTTAATCCAAAAGCTCCTTGTTTAACAGAGAATATTTCTTGTTTGTTTAACAAGATTAGGAAATATTTTCCTAAAATATAATTTTATTCTATCATATGAATATTTTTTTAGTTTAACAAGATTAGAATTTAATTCTATCATATGGATATCTTGTTAGTTTAAAAAGATTAGAAAGATATTTTCTAATATAGAATTTAATTCTATCATATGGATATCTTGTTAGTTTAACAAGATTAGATTTTATTCCAACATAGAATGTAATTCTATCACATAGAATTTTATTCTATCATATGAATATCATGTTAGTTTAACAAGATTAGAATTTTATTCTATCATATGAATATCTTGTTAGTTTAACAAGATTAGGAATATATTTTCGTAACATAGAATTTAATTCTGTTATATAAATATCTTGTTGGTTTAACAAGATTAGGAAAATATTTTCCTAAGATAAAATTTTATTCTGTCAGATAATCAATGGGTGATTTTATAATCATCGTTGGATCTTTAATCCAAGGATCCTCTGTTTAACAGAGAAAACCTTTCTAGTTTGAGGAAGACCAGGGAAATATTTTCCACATAGAATTTAATTCTATTAGATGGTTTGATTGGTGATATTTTTATCACAGTTGGATTTTAAATCCAAGATTCTCTGTTAGAGAAATATCTTTCTATATTAGAAAGATCAGAAAAAATATTCCCCACATAGAATTTAATTTTATCACATAGAATTTAATTTTATTAGATGAGAGCATTTTAAATTAGGGCGCTCACATGCTTTGCATGAGAGCACTGCTAAAGAAAGCAATAAGAAAACTCACGTGTTTAACACGTGACCCCTAGTATGGATTTTAGTCTATTTATTTTCAGCGCTCATATGCTTTGCATATACACGCTTACGTGTTTAATACGTGAGGTCTGTTTGGGCTTTGGTTATTTATGTTCAGCGCTCATATGCTTTGCATATGAGTGCTCACATGTTTAACATGTGAGGCCAGTATGGCCTTTAAGTTTATTTTATTCAGCGCTCATATGCTTTACATATAAGCGCCCACGTGTTTAACACGTGAGGCCAGTTTGGCCCTTAGTTATTTATTTTCAGCGCTTATATGCTTTGCATATGCGCGCTCACGTGTTTAACACATGAGGCCTGTTTGGCCTTTAATTATTTATGTTCAGCGCTCATATGCTTTGCATATGAGCGCTCACGTGTTTAACACGTGAGGCCAATTTGACCTTTAGGTTTATTTTATTCAGCGCTTATATGTTTTGCATATGAGCGCTCACGTGTTTAACACGTGAGGCCAATTTGGCCCTTAGTTATTTATTTTCAGCGCTTATATGATTTGTATATAAGCGCCCACGTGTTTAACACGTGATACCAAATTATGAGGATTCTTTTCCTCTTTCTTATCTCCCTTTTTATAAGGGAACAAGTAGCTCATAGTCAGAAAATTTGGCGGGAACAAATGCCCCCCACTACTTTGCCCATGTAAGTATGTACGTGGGTGAAGTAGTGCAGAGTTATGCATAGCCATAGAATTGATAGCTTAGGTGACAGGTTTAGGATCCTTATAGCCTAAGGGTTTTTTTCATCTTCATGAGCCCTAAGGGTCTCAAGAAGGTTTTTCTCCTTATGAGTCTTAAGGATCTCATAGGTGTGTATTCTCCCTAAAAATCATGAGGATTTCTAAGTGTTCATCGCCTCCATGAGTCGTAAGGATCTCACTCGGGTATTTTTTCCTTACGAGTCGTGAGGTCCCGTAGGTAGCTTCTTCATTTCATTGGCGAATGTGGCCCATGGATAGTATACAAGAGTCAGTTTGAATCTTCTTATAGGGCAGCGATGGCTTAGGAAACCGGTTTAGATCTGTCGCATAAGGCTTTTCAACTTTATGAGCTGTGAAGGTCTCATAAAGGCGTTTCTCCCTACGAGTCAAGAGGATCTCGTAGGTGTATTTTTTTTAGGAGTCGTGAGGACTCCTAAGTGAGTTTTTCTTTTGAGAGTCGTAAGGATCTCATAAGAATATTTTCCCCTCACGAGTCGTGAGGACCCATAAGTGGCTTCTCCTCCTGATCAGTATGTGACTTTAGAGAATGTGGCTCGTGGATAGTATACAAGAATTAATTTGGACCTACTTGTAAGACAGCGATGGCTCAGGGAACAGGTTTAGATCTGTCGCCTAAGGTTTTTCAACTTTATAAGCCATGAGGGTCTCATAAAGATGTTTCTCCCTACGAGTCGAGAGAATCTCGTAGGTGTATTTTCTCCTTAGGATTCGTGAGGTTTCCTAAGTGTGTTTTTTTCTTGAGAGTTGTAAAGATCCCACAAGAGAATTTTCTCCTTCCGGGTCGAGAGGACTCGCAAGTGGTTTTTCCACCCCGTCGGTATGCGACTTTGGAGAACGTGGCCCGTGGATAGTATATGAGAGTCATTTTGGACCTACTTGTTGGGCCGCGATGGTTTAGGAAACAGGTTTAGATCTGTTGCCTAAGGCTTTTCAAATTTATGAGCCGTGAGGGTCTCATAAAGATATTTCTCCCTACGAGTCAAGTGGATCTCGTAGGTGTATTTTCTCCTTAGGAGTCGTGAGGGCTCCTAAGTGTGTTTTCTCTTGAGAGTCGTAAGGATCTCACAAGAGAATTTTCTCCTTATGAGTCTAGTGGGCTCGCAAGTAGGTTTTCCTCCTCATGGGTATGTGACTTTGGAGAATGTGTCCCATGGATAGTATACAAGAGTCATTTTGGACCTACTTTTAGGGCCACAGTGCTTATGAAACAGGTTGATATCCCCGTCGCCTAAGGCTTTTCACCTTCATGAGCCGTGAGGGTTTCATAATGATGTTTTTACCTACGAGTCGAAAGGATCTCGCAGGTGTATCTTAACATGAAATATAGATAACTCTTATTCTTTACGACAGGGGTCCGTTAGGTTTGTGGTACTAGGGTTTTAGTCTATGGTACCATCGCATTGACTGATATATTCCTCGATATGCAGTCTTTAAGCTGTTGTTTGAGTAGCCCCGCGATTGTCGTGTCTCCGATCTCTTCTGAGGCTGGTCAAGACGTCTTCAAGTAATCTTCTTAGGTCATATTACCGTTAGAAGAGCAAGCATTAGGAATTTGCCATGACACTTTTTACTTGAGATTAGGCTCAATTTGAAGCCCCGATAAGTCATAACCGCACCCTTCTGGGGTGGGATGATCTCCAATGGTCGTTTGGGTTTTATATGAGTTGTCGTCAAGACCCGAAGCTAGGAATATCCCGTCACTTCGTTTTTTGCTTTGACGATGTCGTGCCGTTTCTTTGCTGAGGGTAGACATCTGTATGACCTCTATACTGTATGTATTGCAATTGAAGTCCAGAGCTAGAAATATGCCATCGCCCCACGAATGTCATGTCTCTTATACCTTCGGAGGCTGGACAAGACGTCTTGAAATAATCTCCTTAGGTTACATTACCGTCAGAAGAGCGAGCGTTAGGAATTTGCCATGACGCTTTTTGCTTAAGGTTAGGCTCAATTTGGAGCCCCGATGAGTCATAACCGCACCCTTCTGGGTGGGATGATCTCCAATGGTCTTTCGGGTTTTATATAAGTTGCCGTCAAGACCTGAAGCTAAGAATATGCTGTCACTTCATTTTTTGCTTTGACGATTTCACGCCGATTATTTGCTAAAGTAGGGTAGACATTTCTAAGACCTCCATGTTGTATGTATTGCAATTGAAGTCCGTAGCTAGGAATATGTCATCGCTCCAATTTCATTTGATAGCTGTGTCCTCATCCTGCTGACATGAGGGAGGAGCGCCAGGATAGTCCCTAGGTTGTATATGAACCGTCAAGATTTGGAGTTGGGATTTTGCCGTTACTCTATTTTTGCTTTAACCCTTGGGTCTTTTATTGACGTTGCATCTGTATCCTGCTAGAATGAGAAGAACGCCGGGATGATCTCTAGATTTTAGATGTTGCTATTAAGATCTGAAGCTAGGATTTTTCCATCTTTTCACTTTTATTTGATTGTTGTGTCTGCCCCTGCTAGAATGAGGGGGGCACACCAGGATAGTCCCTAAGTTATATATGTACCGTCAAGACTTGGAGCTGGGATTTTTCCATTACTCCATCTTTGCTAACCCTTGGGTCTTTTTGATGATGTTGCGTCTGCATTCTGCTGGAATGAGAAGAACATCGAAGTAGTCTCTAAGTTATATATGTACGGTCAAGACTTGGAGCTAGGATTTTGCCATTACTCAGCTTTTGTTCGACCCTTGGATCTTTGATGACGTTGCGTTTGCACTGAGAAGGAACGTCGAGCTGGACCTAGGAATATGCCATTGCTCCTTTTTTTGTTTGACCCTTGGGTCTTTGCTGACGTTGCGTCTGCGCTGAGAAGGAACGTCAGGCTGATTTCTAGGCTGTAGATGTTACAATCGAGATCTGGAGCTAGGGATATGCCGTTGCTCCACTTTATTTTGGTGATGTCATACCGATTCTTTGCTGAAGTTGGGCAGACATCCAAATGACCTTTATGCTGTATGTATCGCCATCGAGGTTCGGAGCTAGGAATATGCCATTGCTCCAATTTCATTTGACAGTTACGTCCGCACCCTGCTGGAATAAGGAGAATGTCGAGCTGGAGCTAGGATTTTTGCCATCACTCCACTTTTTTTTGTTGATGTTGCGTCTGCACCGAGAAGAAACGTCGAGTTGGAGCTGGGATTTTGCCATTACTCCTTTTTTATTTGGCTCCTTGGAGCTTTGTTGACGTCACGTCTGCACTCTGTTAGAATGAGAAGAACGTCAAGCTGATCTCTAGGCTGTAGATGTCGCCATTGAGATCTAGAACTAGGATTTTGCCATGGCTCCACTTTTATTTGACCCCTTGGGTCATTGTTGACATTGCATCTGCACCGAGAAAGAACGTCGAGCTGATCTCTAGACTGTAGATGTCGCCATTGAGATCTGGAGCTAGGATTTTGCCATGGCTCCACTTTTATTTGACCCCTTGTGTTCTTGTTGACGTTGCATCTGCACCGAGAAAGAACGTCGAGCTGATCTCTAGGTTGTAGATGTTGCCATCGAGATCTGGAGCTAGAAATATGCAATTGCTCCAATTTCATTTGACAGTTACGTCCGCACCGTGCTGGAATAAGGAGAACGTCGAGCTGGAGCTAGGATTTTTGCCATCATTCCACTTTTGTTTGTTGACATTGCGTCTGCACCGAGAAGGAATGTCGAGTTGGAGCTGGGATTTTGCCATTACTCCTTTTTGATTTGGCTCCTTGGAGCTTTGTCGACGTCATGTCTGCACCCTGATAGAATGAGAAGAATGTCGAGCTGATCTCGAGACTGTAGATGTCGCCATTGAGATCTGGAGTTAGGATTTTGCCATGGCTCCACTTTTATTTGACCCCTTGGGCCCTTGTTGACGTTGCATCTGCACCGAGAAAGAACGTTGAGCTAATATCTAGGCTGTAGATGTTGCCATCGAGATCTGGAGCTAGGAATATGTCATTGCTCCAATTTCATTTGACAGTTACGTCCGCACCCTGCTGGAATGAGGAGCGTCGAGCTGGAGCTAGGATTTTTGCCATCACTCCACTTTTGTTTGTTGACGTTGCGTCTGCACCGAGAAGAAACGTCGAGTTGGAGCTGGGATTTTGCCATTACTCCTTTTTGATTTGGCTCCTTGGAGCTTTGTTGACGTCACATCTACACCTTGTTGGAATGAGAAGATCGTCGAGCTGATCTCTAGGATGTAGATGTCGCCATTGAGATCTGGAGCTAGGATTTTGCTATGGCACCACTTTTATTTGACCCCTTGGGTCCTTTTTAACGTTGCATTTGCGCCGAGAAAGAACGTCGAGTTGATATCTAGGCTGTAGATGTTTCTATCGAGATTTGGAGCTAGGAATATGCCATTGCTCCAATTTCATTTGACAGTTACGTCCGCACCCTGCTGGAATAAGGAGAACGTCGAGCTGGAGCTAGGATTTTTGCCATCACTCTACTTTTGTCTGTTGACGCTGCGTCTACACCGAGAAGGAACGTCGAGTTAGAGCTGGGATTTTGCCATTACTCCTTTTTAATTTGGCTCCATAGAGCTTTGTTGATATCACATATGCACCCTATTGGAATGAGAAGAATGTCGAGCTGATCTCTAGGCTGTAGATGTCTCCATTGAGATCTGAAGCTAGGATTTTGCCATGGCTCCACTTTTATTTGACCCCATGGGTTCTTGTTGACGTTGCATCTGCACCGAGAAAGAACGTCGAGCCGATCTCTAGGCTGTAGATGTTTCCATCGAGATCTAGAGCTAGGAATATGTCATTGCTCCAATTTCATTTGACAGTTACGTCCGCACCCTGCTGGAATGAGGAGAACGTCGAGCTGGAGCTAGGATTTTTTCCATCACTCCACTTTTGTTTGTTGACGTTGCATCTGCACCGAGAAGGAACGTCGAGTTGGAGCTGAGATTTTGCCATTACTCCTTTTTTATTTAGCTCCTTGGAGCTTTGTCGACGCCACGTCTGCACCCTGTTGGAATGAGAAGAACGTCGAGCTGATCTCGAGGCTGTAGATGTCGCCATTGAGATCTGGAGTTAGGATTTTGCCATGGCTCCACTTTTATTTGACCCATTGGGTCCTTGTTGACGTTGCATCTGCACCGAGAAAGAACGTCGAGCTAATATCTAGGCTGTAGATGTTGCCATCGAGATCTAGAGCTAGGAATATGACATTGCTCCAATTTCATTTGACGGTTATGTCCGCACCCTGCTGGAATGAGGAGAACGTCGAGCTAGAGTTAGGATTTTTTCCATCACTCCACTTTTGTTTATTAACGTTGCGTCTACACTAAGAAGAAACGTCGAGTTGGAGCTGGGATTTTGCCATTACTCTTTTTTCATTTAGCTCCTTGGAGCTTTGTTGACGTCATGTCTGCACCCTGTTGGAATGAGAAGAACGTCGAGCTGATCTCTAGGCTGTAAATGTCGCCATTGAGATATGGAACTAGGATTTTGCCATGGCTCCACTTTTATTTGATCCCTTGGGTCCTTGTCGACATTGTATTTGCACCGAGAAAGAATGTCGAGCTGATCTCTAAGCTGTAGATGTTTCCATCGAGACCTGCAGCTAGGAATATGCCATTGCTCCAATTTCATTTGACAGTTACGTCCGCACCAAGCTGGAATGAGGAGAACGTCGAGCTGGAGCTAGGATTTTTGCCATCACTCCACTTTTGTTTGTTGATGTTGCATCTGCACCGAGAAGGAACGTCGAGTTGGAGCTGGGATTTTGCCATTACTCCTTTTTGATTTGTGTAACAACTCTAAACTTTCTGTATAATTTTTTTCAAAAATACAGAAAGGGGTACTTGAGCCTGAACACAAGTTGTTTGATTTTCTTTTGAACAGCAAGAAAACACTTGTAGCTCATTGGTAAGACCTTGCACTACTGAACCAAAGCAACAGAGTTCAAATCCCATCAGCCACATATTCTTTTTATTTTAAATTCTTTTAATCTTTTAGAAGCCCAAGAGACTGCACGTGCACTACACGTAAACTGAAGAGTCACAAATAAAACAAATATATACACTGAAGAATACCGATCGACCCCGACACGTGGCCAAAACCCCAAGTCTACCCGTCGGAATTGACCCGGCAACAAGCTTAGAAACACCGATACCATCGTGTCAGACCATCCCAAATGCTTCCAAACTTCACCCGCTGCACCTCTTCAGCTACCCACACTAACCCCGCATTGCTTGTTTACTCTGAATATTTCCAGAGAGCAATAAAATGCTATTTAATCTCAATTTTAATGCATATTTCAATGCATTCTTTAAACACCCTAAACCCTAATTTTCCTTATAAATACCACCCTCATTTCACACCTCCTCACTCACAATTCCCTGCCAAAACTCTCAAGAAATTTCCAAGTTCCCATAATGTGCAAGTGGAGTTAACAAAGGGCGAAGCTCCGACGAAGTTCTGACGACGATACAAGGAGTTTCCGGCAACGAAACGAAACACCGACGAATCCTAGACCTCCTCCTACCTCCCCACTCTCATCAAAGCCAGTAATTCCCCCTTCTCTCTCTCTTTTGCTATTCCTAAACTCTTCATTCTTAAAACGTGTCGGAAGCGGAGTTATCCGGCTTCCGATTCTCTTTTCTTTTAAAAATACAACTTTTTCTTAATAACAAACCTACAACTTTTGATATATTATTTAGTAATCATTAAAAAAGACAATAGAACAAGTTTGACATCAAAATGATAACCATAGCAAGTTGTATTTCAATTTTACATTAAAATATCTTTATATTTCATATCGACATGTTTATACCTTTTAACCGTGTTATCTTTAGAAAACTTATGAGGTAATGACCTACCTCCTCACAATACACATATCTATCATAGCACGAGGAATCTTGGGACAATAAAATACGGGAAATACGACTTTACCAATAAATCCCTTTAACTTATAAAACCGTTTTCTTTATAAAGTGTATTTAACTTTCCATGCAATTAAACCTCTACAACCCATTTTGGGGACCCCGTTTAGGATGGTGCGGATTATCGCACATCATCGGGTTTAATAGAGCGAGATGCAGACCTCCGCAAGGAGCATTCGATCTCGATGGAATTTTTATACATTTTTCTTTAGAAAATGAGATTTTTACAAGAAAATAAATAAAATTATTTTCTTTAAATATATATATATAATTATTACCAAAATACTTATTTTAAATATATATAATATTCCATGTTTCCAAAACTCAAGAAAAGAATTCAAATATTACATGAAACTACCATAATAATTCAAAACAATATCCATATTACAAATAAATACCTGATACTATGAAAACTAGGTTTTACTCACTAGAAATTTCACATTTATAATATATATATCTATGAAAACTCTAAAGACGATAATTAAATTCTTGAGGTGTATTTTAAAATTATGTCAAAACTATTTTTACATAAAACCCCTTCAAGTTATACTAAATTACAATAAGAACCCTAGTAAACATAGATTTAAGCAGAACCAGTCTCTTGAGCCTCAGGGAGTCGGAGATATGGGTGCTTGCCTATTTAAGGTAGACAATATAACAAACGGTGTTATCAACACGGTAATTATCTTGGAAAAAGACACAAATCCTGCCGTCCATATGCAGCAGTTGCCGATAACATCAAAACTAATTTAGGACTTCAATGTCTTTTCTAAATGCCTGACTCAGACCGAGTCTCGATATAATCAAACCGACTTGAATATGATTCAAGTATATATTCAACATGAATCCATGAATCCATATATTCAATCTACTCAATCTATACAGCTTGACTGAACCGAACTATGAATATACTTCATTCACGTATTCATCCATTATATCCGTTCTATTACTGATATCATGGTTTCGGCAAATCATCCATCTATATTCAATAGACAATACAATCTATACCATCAATACAATCAATACATAAACACTACGGGGTTATAAAGGGGTAGACTGGTATGGAATATGTTAAAGGTGGCACGAGGTGGTCACTTAAAACGTAATTACATCCATACAGTTGTTCCGTGGAATTATCGACGGAGCCTTGTACTACGGGTTATCAAAATCTCTGGTGTAAGTGGGACTCCTCTCGTATACACTGGCATTTTCTGTACCAAACTACAAATAACTGCGCTAACATTATAATAAAACATTATAAAACTATACTCTCTCTCTCTCTGTCTATTCTACTTCTCCCTCATCTTTGGAACTTACCGACCAATTGTTCGCTGACGACATTCCTATTTCTCTTCTTCTTTGGAATGTTGTCAGGAGGACCCGACACTGAGGAGTACGAGACCAATCAGGAGCATTTGGAGTAGGCCCCTGAGCAGTACACTGAAGACCCAGAACTGTAGCCACTTGTACTTATTCCATTTTCTGTTATGCCACTGTTTAGGCATTGCTTTCATTCCATGTATTTACTTTTCAGTTGTATTGTAAAAAGAATGTTAATAAATAAAGTTGTTGTTTATTTACATCTTGTCTCTTGTATATATTTTATTTTATATTGCTTAGATACGCTTAGCGTGTTTACTTCGGAGCAAATACGTAGCGGGCCAGTTGTGTTCCCTTCCCCGTATACCGGGAAGCGGGGCGTGACAATTTGGCTCCTTGGAGCTTTGTTGACGTCACATCTGCACCCTATTCGAATGAGAAGAACGTCGAGCTGATCTCTAGGCTGTAGATGTCGCCATTAAGATCTAGAGCTAGGATTTTGCCATGGTTCCACTTTTATTTGACCCATTGGGTCCTTGTTGACGTTGCATTTTCAACGAGAAAGAACGTCGAGTTGATATATAGGCTGTAGATGTTGCCATCGAGATCTGGAGCTAGAAATATGCCATTGCTCCAACTTCATTTGATACTTACGTCCGCACCCTGCTAGAATAAGGAGAACGTCGAGCTGGAGCTAGGATTTTTGCCATCACTCCACTTTTGTTTGTTGACGCTGCGTTTGCACTGAGAAGGAACGTCGAGTTGGAGCTGGGATTTTGCCATTACTTCTTTTTTAATTTGGCTCCTTGGAGCTTTGTTGATATCACATCTGCATCCTGTTGGAATGAGAAGAACGTCGAGCTGATCTCTAGGCTGTAGATGTCGCCATTGAGATCTGGAGCTAGGATTTTTCCATTGCTCCACTTTTATTTGACCCCTTGGGTTCTTATTGATGTTGCATCTATACCGAGAAAGAACGTCGAGCTGATCTCTAGGCTGCAGATGTTGCCATCGAGACCTGGAGCTAAGAATATGTCATTGCTCCAATTTCATTTGACAGTTGCGTCCGCACCCTTCTGGAATGAGGAGAACGTCGAGCTGGAGCTAGAATTTTTGCCATCACTCTAGTTTTGTTTGTTGACGTTGCGTTTGCACCGAGAAGGAACGTCGAGTTGGAGCTGGGATTTTTCCATTACTCCTTTTTGATTTGACTCCTTAGAGCTTTGTCGACGTCACGTCTGCACCCTGTTGGAATGAAAAGAACATCGAGCTGATATCTAGGCTGTATATGTCGCCATTGAGATCTGGAGTTTGGATTTTGCTATGGCTCCACTTTTATTTGACCCCTTGGGTCCTTGTTGACATTGCATCTGCACCGAGAAAGAACGTCGAGCTGATATCTAGGCTGTAGATGTTGCCATCGAGATCTAGCTATGAATATGCCATTGCTCCAATTTCTTTTGACTGTTACGTCCGTACCCTGCTGGAATGAGGAGAACGTCGAGCTGGAAATGGGATTTTTGCCATCACTCCACTTTTGTTTGTTGATGTTGCGTCTGCACCGAGAAGGAATGGCGAGTTGCAGCTGAGATTTTGCCATTAATCCTTTTTGATTTGGCTCCTTGGAGCTTTGTTGACGTCACGTCTGCAGCCTGTTGGAATGAGAAGAGTGTCGAGCTGACCTTTAGGCTGAAGATGTTACCATCAAGATCTGGCTCTCCCTTTGACGGAGCCTGGTGGGAAAATATGGTTCCCTTTCTTTTATTTGTACCCATGAATCGTATACAAGAGTCAATATGGACATACTTGCAGGGTAGAGGAAATTTCATTTTATATAATTATTTTTATTTCCGCGATACTCTATCTTTTCAGCTTTTCATATCGCGAAAGTCGCGATTGCCCAATCATTTCGGCTATTTATCGCAGTGCCCAATCAATTCGGCTGTTTTTGTTTTTACTTGCTGCTTTTTATTGCGAGTTGCCCAAACATTTCTGATTTTTTTTGAGTTGGGGATTTGAATTCTGATATCAATCTTGGCATCATTATCGCTACCAGTAGGATATTACCAGGAGTGAATCATCATTCTCTTTTGCGAGAGTTTGAAATTTGATACCTATTTAGGAATCAGTATCGTTTCAACTAGGATATTGCCAGGAGCGAATCATCATTTTCCTTTGTCGATTTGAATAAGGGTGGCTTAGCAAATAGGGTTAGGATCCTATTGACTAAGGCTTTTTGACTTTATGAACCGTAAGGGTCTCATAAAGGTATTTCTACCTACGAGTCGAGAGGATCTCGTAGGTGTTCGTTCTCCTTAGAAGTCATGAAGACTCCTAAGTGGTGTTTTCCCTTGCAAGTCGTAAGGATCTTACAAGAGTGTTTTCTCCTTATAAGTCGAGAGGACTTATAAATGCCGTTCACCATATGTGACATTTCTCACCATTGGTGGAACTTGATGGGGAATTGTTGATTTATGCCTGTGGGTTGTATACAAGTGTCACGCCCCGCTTTCCAGTATACAGAGAAGGAGACGTGACGAGGCCCGCAATGTATTTACTCAGAAGTAAACACGTTAAGAATAAATAAGCAATATAAATGAATAACACAAGAATAATAAAAGACATAATAAAACAACAACTTTTTATTGATAAACATTCTTTACATACAACTGAAAAGTAAATACAATGCTGGAAAGCGATGCCTAAACAATGGCATATGAACTGAAAGTAATGTAGGTACAAGTAGATCTAGAACTTTGTATCTTCGGTGAACTGCTCCAAATCGTCCTGACTGGGCTCGATCTCCTGAGAGTCGAGTCCTCCTGACAACATTCCAAAGAAAGAAGAAATAGGAATGTCGTCAGCGAACTAGCGCTCGGTAAGTCCTAAGAGGTAGAATAGAATAGACAGGTAAAATAATAGAATAATTAACTTATATGTTTGTTATGGTAACGTAATCGTTTGTAGCTTGGTATAGAATGTACCAGTGTATACGAGAGGAGTCCAACTTACTCCGTGGACTAAGGTAACATGTAAGTACAAGGCCCCGTCAAAACACACGGGACAACGGCACAGGATGTTCATGTAGGTGTCTTTTAGTGACCAGCATCGTGCCACTTTTAACACATTCCGTACCAGCCTACCCCTTTAAACCCCCATAATGTATATTGCATTGTTTGTAGATATAAGACTTACCAAGACCATGGTATAAATTGTTCATGTAAATGGATCAGGATATAAACGGATAGTCATGTAGTCAAGTTCAAGATATATCTATGGTTTGGTCAAGTCAAGACATATTGCATGTTTGTATAGCTCTGGTATTCATGTTCAAGTTCAAGTATTCATGTTTTGATATATTGGATTCATGTTGAGTTGGAGTTATGTTTGGATTGTATTCATGTTTAGATTGTATTCAGATTAGACTGAGACTCAGATTGAGTCAAACACTTAAACAGATTTGGGTCCTGAATTAGGTTTTGGAATTATTGCTAACTGCTGCACATAGATGGCGGGATTTGTGTCTTTTTCCAAGACAATTACCATTTGATAACCCTGTTTTAGTTGTTTACCTTAAATAGGCAAGTAACCACTTTCTCCGGCTCCCTGAGGCTCAAGAGAATTGGTTCCGCGTAAACATATATTTACTAGGGTCCTTATTGTAATTTAATATAACTTGAGGGGGTTTTATGAAAAATATTTTTGGTATACTTTCAAAATAAATTTCAAGTATTTATTTATGTTATTTAGAATTTTCATGGATGTGAATTTTATATAATGAGGTATATTAGTGATTATATATATATATATATATATATATTGAATAGTTCAAGGTATTTTAGTGTAAACTTGACTTGAATGGATTCTTGATGGTATTTTCATGAAACTTGTAATTTCTTTCTTTTGTTTAGAACAATATAGAATTTATTATATATTTAAAATAGATGGTTTGATAATATTTATATATAATTATAAAAAATAAAAATTTATTTATTAAATAGAAAATCACGTTTTTCTTAAAAATTGCATTAAAATTCCATCGAGATCGTATGCTCCGTGAGGATGTCTGCATCTCGCCCTACTAGTCCGATGGATGTGCGATAACCCGCACTAACCGAATCGGATTCCCCAAAAGTGGGTTGTAGAGGCACAATCGCAAGGAATTTAAATAACACAATTTAAAGAATACGTTTTTTAATAGTTTATGGTATTTTGATGTAAAAGTCATATTTTCCACAAAATTGTTGTTCAAGTGAATCGTGCTATGTCTAGATGCGTGTTTGTGAGAGGTAGGCCATTACCTCGTGAGATTTTTTCTAAAGGTAATATAAGCAAGAATGATTAAACGATGTCATATGTAACTTCATGGTATTTAAGCGTAAAAGCTTAATAAAAGTTGTTTTACATGGAGTTTTAAATTGAAACTTGTTTCTAAAAATTGTTTAATGATTAATAGGCAAGGTTTGATGATTTGGATGATTGTTTCTTAAGAAAAATTGCAATTCTAAAGAGAATAGAATTTAAAGATTGGTATAACTCCACTTATCGATATGATTTGAAAAGGTGAAATTTTATAATAGAAAGAGAAGTATAGAACAATGACTTACTAGTTGTTTGGTTTAAGAAAAGAGAGAGAAAGACTTTGAGGTCGTTGTGGCGTCGCGGAGTCGCCGGAAACGTCTTAAATTCTCGCCGGAATTTGACATAGTGCTAACTCCACTTGTACTCTTTTTTGACTTGGAAATTTTTGAGATTTTTTAACAAGAAATTTCAGAATGAAGAGAGCTAGGGTATGGGGTTATATTTATAGGGTAAAATTAGGGTTTTGAGAATGAAGAGAGAATTAGAAATGCATTAAAATAGGATTAAAGAGGTGAATCAACACTCTCTGGATAAATGCAGGAAAATCAAACGGTACTGGGGTAGTTGGGATAGGCCAAGAGACTGGTGTGCAGAGTTTGGGAGCATTAGCTACGGGGGAGCCCGGTGCCGCCGGCCCAAGTGAGAATCTCGCCAGCCATTGGTTGGGGTTGGGCTTTGGTTTTGTGTCACGTGTCTAGGTCGGTTCATATAACATTGTGCACATGTTTGATTTTCTGTGACTTTTCATTTTACGTGTATTACACGTATAAACTTTTGGGCTTCCAAAAAGTTTAAAAGAAAAATCAGTAAAAATATATATGGCTGATGGGATTCGAACACAAGGGCTACGTCACAGCAATGCAAGACTTTACCAATGAGCTACATGTGCTTTCTTGCCGTTCTTAAACAAAAACAACATTTAAAGTATACTCAGGCTTGCAAACTCCTTTCTATACCTTTAAAAGAAAATTTTGTACAGAAAATTCAGGGTCGTTACAACAAGAGTCAATATTAGACCGCCTGTAGGGCAACTTGGGGGATATGACGGCTTAAGAACAGGTTTAGATTCCAGAAACCTAAGACTTTTGAATTCTATGAGCCGTAAGGGTCTCATAGGGGGAATTCTCCTTACGAGTCATGAGGATCTTGTAAGTATATTTTCTCCTTATAAATCATGTGGATTTCTAAGTGTGTTGCTCCTTTGTGAGTCATAAGGATCTCATGCAGATATTTTTTTTACAAGATCGAGAGGACCTTGCAAGTGCGCATGAGTTTTTTTTTATTTTACGAGTTTGCGCCCTTTCGAGTTTTCACAAGCTCGCCGGTAGTCCTACTGTTTTTACTCACGGCGCCCTTTCGGGTTTTCATCCGTACCCATTTCGTTTTTGGACGTACCGTTTTTTTAACGAGTTTGCACCCTTCCGGGTTTTCACAAGCTCGCTAGTAGCCCTGCTGTTTTTACTCACGGCGCCCATTCGGGTTTTCATCTTTGCCCATTTCGCTTGTGGATATACCGTTTTTTTGTTTTTTTTAACGATGGAATACCCGAGAGTGGTTTCGCCGTAGTTTCCTATCTGTTTGCCTTTAGGACATGGGGGTGGCTTCACCGCTGGAGTAGCTGTGCAGCCAGTGGGACTTGAGTTGCAATCTTTACCGCTGGGACTTCGATTGCAATATAAATCTCAAGTGAGAATATCGTCGTATTTGGGGCGATATGCTAGTTTAGGGACATTTCGGTCCATTATCACCATATTTGAGACGACGCACTAGTTTAGGGACGTTTTGGTCCATTATCGTCGTATTTGAGGTGACGCGTCGTGTTTGCGGCGACGCACTAGTTTATGGACGTTTCGGTCCATTATCACCATTTTTGAGGCGAGTATTAGTTTAAGGACGTTTCAGTCCATTATCACCATTTTTGGGACGAATATTAGTTTAAGAACGTTTCGGTCCGTTATTAGTTTAAGGACGTTTCGGTCCAACATTCCCATTTTTTGGGGGAATGTTAGGTTAAGGATATTTCGGTCCAACATTCCCGTTTTGGGGACGAATGTTAGTTTAAGGACATTTCGGTCCATTGTTAGTTTAAGAACGTTTCGGTCCATTTTCTGCGGTGGAAGAATTTTGTCTGACCCTTCGCACCAGTTTGAAGCTATTCCCGGTTGGAACATCAGCATTCATCATCAGAATTGAAGTAGGTGGAGTCAACGCTAATGGAGAACTGCCCCTAGCTTGTTTTGTACGACGCTGATATCGACGTCGACCGTTTCTTACGGCCGGAATTTGATTAGCCTCAGGATTTTGCTGAGCCTGCCCCATGTTTTCTTCGAGAGATTGAGTATTCTGCCCTCTGCATCGACTATGGCCTTTGGAAGGTACCAGTTTTTTGGAGACCGATTCCGTCGGCAAAACGGAAGCTTGAGGAGCCAGCCTATGGAAGACAGACTTCTTCTGGGGTTCCACTTTCGACGTTGAAGCACTGAGTGTAAGAGATGGGAGCATAGACTAAAGATAAGCCCATTAATTTCTCGAAGAGCCGGATTGCAGAGATTTGAGGCTGCAAGTGGCCCATACTTGACTCCACCAGATGTGACAGAGCCTTAGTGGCGGTGAGTGGAAGCAAACGCCATTCTGCGTAGAGACGAAACGCCTGCTTCAGTATCCCATCACCCAAGGGCAACTACAAACATCGATACCGCGATTATTTGATCGCGGAAAAACACGACACACGAAGTGTGGAGTGGAAAGAGGAGGAGGTCCCACCGGGCGTGCCAGAATCTGTTCACCGCCGAAAGACCGGATCGAGACGTCGGGACGTCTGACCTGGATTTTGGGAGGCGGATGATATTTGGACTTATCCATCCACCTCTCCGAAGATAACAGGTTGATTTATGGCACCATATATCGGAGGTATGGACAGACGCAGCCGTTGTGGCAGACTTCATCAGATTCTCCCTCGTTTGTGAGGGGTTTTTGATTGTGGGGACTCTCTTCCCTGCAGACGCAATCCCCTGCAGTTAATTACGTTACCGCGTTGCGATAACCACTTTCTCCTGCTCCGGAAGTTCACTTCATGTCGTGTTGTGTTTGTTTTATTTTGGGTTTAGGTCAAGAATTTTGCTTGACGGGGCCCACGTTGGTAGCTTGGTTTGCCAACGGGAATAAACTTAGGACGCAGATCTCACATTTGCGAGGTCCATCGGTTCATGAGATATTTGAGTTTGATCTAAGGACCATTAGCCATATTTGAGACTAAGATTGACTTATGAGCAGTGAGCATATGGGCTCAACTGATCATTAGATCATATATGGATAGCCCATGGATAATATACGGTAGTCATTATGGAGACAGTCCGCGGGGAAAAATATATTAGTTTAAGAACGTTGTGGTCCAACATTCCTTATTTGGGACGAATGTTAGTTTAAGGACATTTCGGTCCAACATTCCCATTTTAGGGACGAATGTTGGTTTAAGGACATTTCGGTCCAACATTCCCATTTTGGGGACGAATGTTGGTTTAAGGATATTTCGGTCCAACATTCCCATTTGGGGGACGAATGTTGGTTTAAGGACATTTCGGTCCAATATTCCCATTTTGGGAACGAATGTTAGTTTGAGGACTGTTCTCCGCCGAAAGACGCGACCGAGACGTTGGGACGTCTGGCCTGAATTTTGGGAGCAGATACTATTTGGATTTATTTGTCCACCTCTCCGAAAATGCCAAGTTGATTTATGACACCGTATATCGGAGGTTTAGACGGATGCGGCCGATGTAGCAGACTTCGTCAGATTCCCCCTCATTTGAGGAGTTTTTGATTGTGGGGACGCTCTTCCCTGCAGGCGCAAGCCCCTGCAGTTAATTACGCTACCGCATCGCGGTAATAACTTTTTCCTTCTCCAGATGGTCACTTCGTGTCGTGTGTGTTTATTTTATTTTTGGTTGCCCGTGGATTGTATACGGGGACTAATTTATGTTGTCGCCCGTAGGGCGTGGATTAGTCCAAATCCGTATTTTCTTAGATTTGGTTTTGGGTTGGGTTTAAGGATCGTTAATCTCTTTTGAGATTAAGATCAACTTAAACGTTTGTTAAGGATACGTTAGTCTAATTTTAGACTAAGATCAACTTAACCATTTGTTAAGAATACGTTAGTCTAATTTTAGACTAAGATCTACTTAACAGGATCATTTAGATCCAACAAAAGAGCATTTGGGCTCTATTGTTTTAGTTTAGGGACTTTGCGGTCCATAAGTTTAAGGACATCATAGTCCGTGACAGTTTAAAGACGTCATAGTCTATAAAGTTTAAAGACATCATAGTCTATGAGTTTAAGGACCCCACAGTCCATGGTAGTTTAGAGACACCATAGTCTGTAAAGTTTAAGGACATCATAGTCCATGAGTTTAAGGACCCCATAGTCCGTGAAATGTCTGGTTGTCAGGACCTGTCACCTCTCTGAAGACGTTGAAGGATTACAACGACAAATATCAGAGAAGTGAAGAGATGTACCCTTGAACCAATATTGGTTGGGAGATCTGTAGTCCAATTTGGGACTAAGATCAAAGATTTGTGAGCATATGGGCTCAATTAATCTGAATTAGGGATCTGTAGCTAACTTGGGCTCGGCCCATTCGCTTAAAATGTTGGACATTTAATAATGCTGAGCATTGGTTTGGGTTCTGTCAATTGTTTTTGTCTTTTATTGAGTGTTGTACACTCATTATAGCTCTGGGGCTTTTATTTAAAGAACACTTTGTGTTCCCTCAGCGCACACGTGAGGAGCACATGGCGCGCTTGGTGCTGAGCGCCAGTCAATGAGCGCAGAGCGCTTCTGTTTAGGTGGCGCACACGTGAGGAGCACGTGGCGCGCTTGGCGCTGAGCGCCAGTCAATGAGCGCAGAGCGCTTCTGTTTAGGTAGCTTACATGTGAGGAGCACGTGGCGCGCTTGGCGCTGAGCGCCAGTCAATGAGCGCAGAGCGCTTCTTGTGAAATAGCGCATACATGAAGAGCATGTGGCGCACATGGCACGCTTGGCGCTGTGCGCCAGACTTTGGAACGCTGAGGTGCTTCTTTAAACTTGAAGCGCTAAAGCTCTGCAGCACCGTGCGCTAGATTTGGAGCGCTGAGGTGCTCCTTTAAATTTGAAGCGCTAAGGCTCTGCAGGGCTGTGCGCTAGATTTAGAGCGGTGAAGCATTTCTTTTAATTGGAGCGCTGGGGCTCTTTTTAGACAGCTCTGTTCTCTGAGAATTAAACTCTCTATTATAAGAGACTTCGTCTTGTGGATCTAAGAACAAAGTTCTTATTTTATAGGAGATATTTCAATCTCTTATGTTTTTGGTGAAAGGCTTTGCCTTTATAGATCTGTGATCCTAAGAGAATTGAATTATTCTCTCCCCTTTTATAATGAGATGTTATGATCTCTTTTTGTGAAAGACAGCTTTCTTATAGATCTATGATCTAGCATAAGAACTAAGTTATTTTTCTGATTAGATGCTTTGATCTCTTTATTTTACCTTGAAGAAATTCTTCTTCTGCCGAGAGCTTGCTCTTCTCTCTGAAATCTCTCAAAGTTTATGGGGGGTTCCTCTATCTTTTCTTCTTTCGATTTGAAAGCTTATGGGGAGGCCTCTCTATGCAAGACTTGAAGTCTTGGGTCTTTTATATAGTGAAGGCTGATTTGTTGAATAGGTTGAAGAGATCTTTTCTTTAATTGATTTGGGGATTTCCCCACCGTTGGATCTTTGATCCTAGGGCTTCTGTTTTACAGAAGGCAATCTTCTTATTTTTAAGAAGATTGGAAAATCTTTCCCCATATAGAATTCATTCTCTATTTTGGTGATTTTTAATCACCATTGGATCATTGATCCAACGGTGCTCTAATTTTCAGAACATAATCTTTCCTGTTTGGAAAGATTCTAAGGAATGTTTCCTTAACAGAATTTTATTCTGGTCAATTGATGATTTATCATCTTGTTCATTGGATCTTTGATCCAAAGGCCGAGAACATTTTATTCTGTCGCTGGTGCTCACTTGCTTTGCACGTGGTGCGCTGCTTAGAGTGCGGCGCTCTTAGCGCTAGTGCTTACGTGCTTTGCACGTGGTGCGCTGCTTAGAATGCAGCGCTCTTAGCGCTATCGCTCACGTGCTTTACACGTGATGCGCTGCTTAGAATGCAGCACTCTTAGCGCTAGCGCTCATGTGCTTTACACGTGATGCGCTGCCTCAGAGTCTTTGACTCTCAGCGCTGGCGCTGCTATGAAGCGCCGCTTCATTTCAAATTTTAAAATTTGAATAGAGCTTTGCGCTGATTGGAGAAACAAATGCCCCCTACCGTTGCGCTCACGTGGCTTACACGCGCCATTAGATCAAGTTAGAAGTTGAAACGGCTCTTGGTGCCTATAAATAGGACCCTTAGCCCTTGAGATGACCTCTGTTCATCTTCTTACTTTGTTTTTTTGAGAATTAATTCTCCCTCAGAGCCAAGCTCTTTCCCTTAAGAAATTTCTTAAGAGTCAAAACTCTGCCCAACTTAGGTAAGAATTGAACTTTTTAAAAGAGTTTTGCTCTCCTTAGATCATAAATCTAAAATATATATTTTTAGGGTTTTACCCATTAACAGAGCCATGCTCATCCTTAGATCATAGATCTAAAAACTTTAGGGTTTTTTATCCAGAGCCATGCTCATCTTTTAGATCAGAGATTTTCAAGATATATAATCTTTTTTATCTTAAGGTGATTTTAACCTATGAACTGGAACATTGTTCATGAAGAACTCTTAGAGTTCACAGATCTTGAAGATCTCAGAATTTTTAATTCTTTAAAAGCTTTACTTTAAATTTTCTGATGGGTTATTCCATCATTTTTACAGCTCTTCAGAATTTCTCTTGAAGAATTTTTATTCCTTCATCATTAATTATGACAGATGGCATATCTGTTGAAGAGCACTGCTCTCAAGGGAGATTTACTCCTTGGCCCGAGGGGCGCTCATTAAATGAGAATCCCTTTAGGATTCCCCTCTTAATTACACAAATTTGAATCTGTTGGGTGTTTTAGTCAGCACTTGTTTTCTTCATGCGAATATCAAAAGTTGTCTAAATCCCCGTGTCTTGATCAATCTGTCTGCTAAACTCTCATTGATTTTCATTTTCAGGTGCTGTCACGCTCTGCTTCCCAGAGTACGCTCAAATAGGCACGTGACATAGCCAACCATGTTACCTGTGGATAGGAAAAATCCCTCCACAGTTACATTACGACTGTAGAGATATCAAGAACATGAAAGTAAACTAAACTATCTAGTACATGTCCATGAGCCAGAATGAATGAGTCAAGAAATAATGATATGCGGAAGCAAAAGATACAATAAATGAAACACCTGGAAAGTAAAACTACATACCGACAGGAACTTCACCGCTCGGTCTAACAGCGGCAATACTCCTGATCAGTCTGCAACAAAGGTAGAAGAATCTGGGCCATGCAAAACCCAGAGGTCAGCGCGTCATACCATCAAGCAATAATATAAACAGGGGTAGCAATACATGCAAGTATGAGCATAAATGGTAGACAGGCATAACAGTGATACAAGTAAGGACAGTGGGGTAATGTGTAGTGAGTTATCTAAACTGGTCTAGTGAGTTAACTACTCTCAAGTCTTTGAAACCAAGTAATGTAATCCTCATCGTAACTCGTCGGTGGTTATTCCGTAACGCCCGGAAAAACGGCAAACAATAGGTATTCCGTAACGCCCGGAAAAACGGCAAACAATAGGATGGCCCTTTGAGTTACGTTCGGTTACGACACAGATTTTCCCATACCCCCAAGTTATATATGTTCAAGTCAAGTATTAAATAATCTAGAGCTAATGCCAACACAGGATCAGGCAGGTACAGGTTTGTCTAGATAGACAACAGGAACGGTCCGTAGGAACAACAGGTCAGGTTTGTTGGTATCAGACACAAGATCAGGTAATAGGTAAGACCATGGTACATCAGGTCAAGCCAGGTAATATATAAAGGTGTCATGTTATGTCAAGAGTTGTACGGTACCATGTCGTGTCAAGTAATAGGTGTAATAGGTAATAACAGGGTGTACAAGATGTCATGTGAGTGCGCACAATCACACTAGCATAAGCATGAATATACAGAACAAGCATGCGTACTAATATACTCAACAAGCTGGAACTTGTAACGTGGAAGCAATCAGGTACAGATTAAGGTATGTAGATGCACAGTTATCAGTTTGGGTTCAAGGGATAATTTCAACATTACTTAACCACAGTATACAAAGATGGATGTTAAAACCATGTTAATATGTATTAAGTAATCTAGAGATGCAATGATATGTATAATAGGTTCAATAGATGCACTTATAACTAAAATAAGTTAAAGATGCGCACGGGTGTCCAATAGAGTAAACTATAGAAAGGGTACCATATACTATGTAAATATTTACTTTGTGATTTAGCATACAAATGTGGTTACTAGGTGTAGTACACTAAAATGCAACGATTAGGTTTTAAGTTCTGAATCCAAAAGATGTAACGGACCACTGAACCGTTAAATTAGAATAGATAACTTTGGATTCAATCTATAAGTTTAACATTCAATAAATAGTTATAAACTCATAAAGATAGCATGTAGTAAGATTAACTTGCCTCGGGAACGATGAATATGCGAACGGAACAACAACGGAGCACGATGCAACACCAGATCTCGACGTCGGATAAACGTCGCCAACTACACGCGCGCACAGGACGGGTCCAGGAAAGGAAAAAGCACGACCACGTTGGTTGGGGTGGTTCACTGGGTCGTCGGCGACGGCACGACTCCGGCGATGACCGGAAACAAAGAAATCAAGAAAGCGAAATAGAGAAGAAGAAGTAGAAGAGGAGGGAGAAGGCTGTTCACCGGGGTTTGGTTGTGCACTGGATTTGGTATATCAGGGCAGAAGCTAAGCAGGCGAGACGAAGACAACGATGATGGTCTCCGGCGAGGGTTAACAGCGATCAAAGTGGGGTTCTTGGGTCGGTTCAGATGTGAGTTCTCGGGGTTTATAGTTTGCAGCAAGGAGAGGAGATAGGAAGGGAAGAGGAGAATGAGGAGATGAAGGCGGTGACGAGGGTGATCGAAGCTCCGGCGAGGTGTAGGTGATGGAGGTGATGGGTTCTGTGCAGGGTTGGTGGGTTCAAGGGTTGCAGGCTTTCTCGGGGATGTTAGTGCAGGGTGGCGAGGAAGAAGAGTTGAGGAGGTGGAGGTGATGACGACGGGGGTTTTGGTGGTCGGCGGCGACGAAGGCTAAAGTGGCTAGGGTTCGTCGCAAGGTCGGGTTCTTGGGTTTTTATGAGATGAGAGATATGAGCGGAGGAAGTGGTAGAGATGGTAGTTAGGGTGTGTAGGGCGAGGTGATAGGGACGCTGACGAGGGTGGAGGTGGTGATGGGGAGGCTAGGGTTCAGGAGTCGTGGGTTCCGAGGAAGAGGAGGTGTAAGGAAGATGAAAGAATTAGAGGAGGAGAGAAGTTGTTGGGTTGTGAATAATAGGTAAAAGTAATATATATATATATATTATATATGTATATAAGAGGGGGAGAGAGAGAGAGATAAGATAGCGAGAGGAGAGAGAGAGGGATTCTGAGAGAGAGAGGGAGGAAAGAGAGAGAGAGGGAGAGAGATAGAGAGAAAAGAGAGATCGAGAGGAGAGAGGGGGAAAAGGAACAGTACGGAGAAAGAAAGTTGGCAGCATTCGCGGAGAGAGAAAGAGAGAAGAGAGAGAGAAAGAGAAGGGAAGAGAGAGACTCGGTGGTGGTGGGGCCCAGTACAAAAGGGGGACTGGGATTGGTTGAGAGAAAAATTTAAAGAGATTTTAATTGTTAAAATATTTTCTTTAGTTGTAAAAGAAATCTGGCTGTTAAGAAAATATTTAATGAATTAAAGGAATTTAAGAATTATTAAAATTTGGCGGGATAAAAAATAATTCAGAAATGCGCCCGGATCGGGTCCAAAATTTTGGATTTGAAATACGAAAATTAATTGTAAGTTCCAAAACTTAAAATAAAGGATTATGCAATAGAAATGCATGCCCCCAAGAACGGACGCACGCACGTGCGCGTAGCCGTCCAAACACGTCCGTTTCACCGAACGGGACGAGAACACGATGCAAGAACGCTACCACAGGGTTAGGGGTATCATGCTGGCCATGTCATGCAATTTTAATTTATTTTACGTGATTTTAAATTGTTATATGCAAAAGATGCGATGCAAGATAAAATACCAGTATATACTAAATTATGAGATGCACTAGTCCATGCAACTAGTCAAGATAATCTATAAATAAGAGTTAAACAGATTCAAGCAACCGAGTCGGGTCGAATGCAAAGTAATATGTAAAATACCTTTCGCACCCAAACACGCTAAATCAAGAATAGACCATGGATAAGTAAATATGGAAACTGGAATTGGTATAAATAAACTCGGGTGTTACATTATACCCAACTACAAAAGAATTTCGTCCTCGAAATTCCAAGAACAAGATAGGATAAACAAACAAGAAATTTCAAGAATAGATGTGGAGACTTCTGTCGGCTTTCATCTTCTCGTTCCCAAGTTGGTTCTTCATGCGAGCGATTACTCCAAGAAACAAGCACAAGAGGGACAACTTTGTTTTTAAGAACCTCTTCTCTTCGATCTATAATCGACATCGGTCGCTCCTCAAAAGTCAAATTTTCTCATACAGTCAACTTCGAATGCTCCAACACATGTATTTCATCTCGAGTATACATACGAAGTTGAGGTACGAGAAACACATCACGACCGTTCGCCAGGAATTGCGGTAACTCCAAACGATAAGCCACTTCTCCAATACGTTCCAAGATCTTAAAGGTCCCACGAATCGAGGACTAAACTTTTCTCGACTTCCGAAACAAATCACCCCTCTAGTCGGTGTTATCCTTAAAAATACCAAATCACCAACCACGAACTCCAGAGGTCCTCTCGACGTAACTGCCCAACTCTTTTTGTCAGTCTTGTGCTGCTTTCATATGATTCCGGATAGTGCTAACCTTCTCGACTGTCTACACAATCAAAGCTGGTCCCAACAATCTTTGTTCACCAACATCGTCCCAACAACCAGGTGAACGACACTTGCGGCCATATAAAGCTTCGAATGGAGCCATCTGAATAGTCGCCTGAAAGCTGTTGTTGTACGAAAGTCCACCAAGTGTAGATGATTCTCCCATGAATCCTTGAAGTCTAACATACACGCCATCAACATGTCTTCAAGAGTTTGGATCGTTCTCTCCGACTGGCCATCTGTTCGAGGATGATAAGCTGTGCTAAACTCAAACGCGTCCCAAAACCTTCCTGTAGTTCCTCCAAAAGTGTGATGAGAAACGAGTGTCACGGTAGGACACGATGCTCACCGGTACTCCATGCAATATTACAATCTCCTGCATGTACCGCTCTGCCAAAGCTTATGTCGATCGACCAACTCGAAAAGAGATGAAATGAGCTGCCTTGGTCAATCCGTCAACAATCACTCAAACTGCATTGTTGCTCTTTGGACTCCGCGGTAAAGCCGTCACGAAATCCATGGTTATAAGTTCCCACTTCCATTGAAGAATCGGAAGTGGTTGCAATAAACCAGCAAGACGTTGATGTTCAGCCTAAACTTGCTGACACACCAACTACTTTGCTAAAAAGCGGGCAATCTCCCGTTTCAAGCCTTCCCACCAGAAATGTTGTCGTATAGTTCAGTACATTTCGTGCCTCCTGGATGTACGGAATATGCGGAACTGTGTGCCTCCTTCATAACTTCTTCACGAATGTCTCCTTTTGGCACACACGAACGGCTACCATATCGCAACGAACAATCTTCATCAACAAGTCCATTCGAAGTCTAGCTTCAACCTGTTCTCGAAACTTTGCAATCTTGGGTCCTGTGACTGCGCTGCATCAATATTCTCGATCAACGACAACTGTACTTGCAGCTGCAACATCTACCCCGAAGAATGCGGTAGCACGATCTCCAACTCGAATCTCCGAAAGTCTTCAATCAGTTCCCTTTTGTGCAGTCAACATCTGAATTGCTGGCAACCGACTAAGCGCATCCGGCACAACATTAACTTTCCCCGGATGGTACTTTAGATCAAGATCGTAGTCAGCCATCAGCTCCAACCGTCTTCGCTGTCTCATATTAAGCTCCTTCTGTGTGAACACATACTTCAAGCTTTTATGATCCGTGAAAACCTCGACCCTTTCTCCCAAAAGGTAGTGTCTCCAAATCTTTAAAGCGATGATTACAGCCGCAAGCTCCAAGTCATGAGTTGGGTAGTTCTTCTCATGGGTCTTCAACTGTCTCGAGGCGTACACAACAACCTTCCCATGCTGCATCAAAACACATCCCAATCCTTTCCCAGATGCGTCGCTGTGAATCACCAATCCTCCGGAACTGTCTGGCACGGTCAGAATAGGAGCGGTTATCAATTTCTGTTTCAACGTCTCAAAAGCTGACGCACAATTATTCGTCCATACAAATGGTACCTCCTTACGCGTAAGCTTGGTCAAGGCTTTGCCAAACGAGCAAAATTCTCTATGAACCTTCTGTACTACCGGCAAGTCCAAGAAAGCTTCTGATCTCTGCTACGCTCTTCGGAATTGGCCAATCTTGAACTACTTCAACCTTCTCAGGATCAATGGCGATTCGCACTCCAGATACAACATGCCCCCAAAACTTCACTTCTTCACGCCAAAACTCGCATTTGCTCATCTTTGCATATAATTTTCTTGCCTCAATGTCTGTAGTGCGATCTTCAAATGTTTTGCATGCTCTTCAATACTCCTTTAAGTAGACCAGAATATCATCAACAAACACCACTAAAAACTGCTCCACGAATGGTGGAAAGATTCGGTTCATCAAGTCCATAAATATCGCCGGTGCATTCGTTACTCCGAAGGACATCACTAAGTACTCGAAATGTCCATACCGAGTTCTGAACGCAGTCTTGCAAATATCTTCTGATTTAACTCGGACCTGATGATATCCGGATCGTAAATCCAGTTTCGAGAATACCCTCGCGCCACTAAGCTGCTCAAACAATTCGCCAATGCGAGAGATCGGGTACTTGTTCTTAATAGTGACCCGGTTTATTTCTCGATAATCGATGCACGTCCTCCTTGTAACATCTTTCTTCTTGACTAGAAGAACTGGAGCTTCCCAAGGTGAGTTACTTCTGCAAATCCAACCCTTCTCAAGTAATTCAGCAACCTGCTTCCTGACTTCCTCCAACTCTACTGGTGCCAATGGATAATACGCCTTTGAGATTGGTGCTGCACCAGAAACAAGATCAATCACGAACTCCTCGTCTCGCTTCGGCGATAAACCTGATATGTCTTCCAACACGTCCATGAAATCTCGAACATCAGCTGGCGCTTCCTTCTTATCAACTTCCATCGACGAAAGAACATTGTTTGTCGGCCTAGCCCTAAACTCGACTGGCCCGACAGAACTGCTTCCTCCAGCAAAACAAGCTCCGGATGTCCGGGAATGTGGAGAATCACTTTACTTTCCTTACAATCAATATGAGCGTAGAAAGTGCCGCGAAAATCCATTCCCAAGACAACAGCAAACAAAGGGATGCACCAGGATTGAATAATCCTAATGCGGGAAAAACAAGAACAAGTAAGATACCGAGATGACTTCATCCGAAGTCAAGATACTGAAGAGGATTAAGCACGATAAACATGATTCAAGCTGGTGATAAAACGATAACCGGTAAGCAATGAAACCAAGAGAAACAAGGTAATATAACGATCATGGAATAAGGAAGTGAATCAAGACCAGGACTCCAAGTTACTCAAATAGAGTACCGCATTGTAACCATGCTGCAGTTCATGGGTACAATTACATAATTCCACTCAAGTCGCCCAAATCCTAGTATCAGAATCAAAGAAAGGGAAGAAACAATAGAGAACCAAAAGCTTTCCAGCCGAGATGCAAAGTTGTTTGCATATCGTCAAAACGAAGGATAAAAGAAAGATATGATTCAAGAATCACGATAACAAGGTGGCAGGATATGTTCCAAATCACGAGTATTCTGATTCGTGTATTAGGTCCAATACCCAACTACAAAAGAATCAAACTGGATTAACCTATATCCTATGGCTCTGATACCAAAAGAACCATGTCACGCCCCGCTTCCCAGAGTACGCTCAAATAGGCACGTGACATAGCCAACCATGTTACCTGTGGATAGGAAAAATCCCTCTACAGTTACATTACGGCTGTAGAGATATCAAGAACATGAAAGTAAACTAAACTATCTAGTACATGTCAATGAGCCAGAATGAATGAGTCAAGAAATAATGATATGCGGAAGCAAAAGATACAATAAATGAAACACCTGGAAAGTAAAACTACATACCGACAGGAATTTCACCGCTCGGTCTAACAGCGGCAATACTCCTGATCAGTCTGCAACAAAGGTAAAAGAATCTGGGCCATGCAAAACCCAGACGTCAGCGCGTCATACCATCAAGCAATAATATAAACAGGGGTAGCAATACATGCAAGTATGAGCATAAATGGTAGACAAGCATAACAGTGATACAAGTAAGGACAGTGGGGTAATGTGTAGTGAGTTATCTAAACTGGTCTAGTGCGTTAACTACTCTCAAGTCTTTGAAACCAAGTAAAGCAATTCTCATCGTAACTCGTCGGTGGTTATTCCGTAACGCCCGGAAAGACGGCAAACAATAGGTATTCCGTAACGCCCGGAAAAACGGCAAACAATAAGTATTCCGTAACGCCCGGAAAAACGGCAAACAATAGGTATTCCGTAACGCCCGGAAAAACGGCAAACAATAGGATGGCCCTTTGAGTTACGTTCGGTTACAATACTGATTTCCCCATACCCCCAAGTTATATATGTTCAAGTCAAGTATTAAATAATCTAGAGCTAATGCCAACACAGGATCAGGCAGGTACAGGTTTGTCTAGATAAACAACAGGAACGGTCCGTAGGGACAACCGGTCAGGTTTGTTGGCCTTAGACACAAGATCAGGTAACAGGTAAGACCATGGTACATCAGGTCAAGCCAGGTAATATATAAAGGTGTCATGTTATGTCAAGAGTTGTACGGTACCATGTCGTGTCAAGTAATAGGTGTAATAGGTAATAACAGGGTGTACAAGATGTCATGTGGGTGCGCACAATCACACTAGCATAAGCATGAATATACAAAACAAGCATGCGTACTAATATACTCAACAAGCTGGAACTTGTAACGTGGAAGCAATCAGGTACAGATTAAGGTATGTAGATGCACAGTTATCAGTTTGGGTTCATGGGATAATTTCAACATTACTTAACCACAGTATACAAAGATGGATGTTAAAACCATGTTAATATGTATTAAGTAATCTAGGGATGCAATGATATGTATAATACGTCAATAGATACACTTATAACTAAAACAGGTTAAAGATGCACACGGGTGTCCAATAGAGTAAACTATAGAAAGGGTGCCATATACTATATAAATATTTACTATGTGATTTAGCATACAGATGTGGTTACTGGGTGTAGTACACTAAAATGCAACGGTTAGGTTTCAATTTCTGAATCCAAAAGATGTAACGGACTACCGAACCGTTAAATTAGAATAGATAACTTTGGATTCAATCTATAAGTTTAACATTCAATAAATAGTTATAAACTCATAAAGATAGCATGTGGCAAGATTAACTTGCCTCGGGAACGATGAATATGCGAACGGAACAACAATGGAGCACGATGCAACACCAGATCTCGACGTCGGATAAACATCGCCAACTACACGCGCGCACAGGACGGGTCCAGGAAAGGCAAAAGCACGACCACGTTGGTTGGGGTGGTTCACTAGGTCATCGGCAACGGCACGGCTCCGGCGATGACCGGAAACCAAGAAATCAAGAAAGAGAAATAGAGAAGAAGAAGAAGTAGAAGAGGAGGGAGAAGGCTGTTCACCGGGGTTTGGTTGTGCACTGGATTTGGTATATCAGGGCAGAGGCTAAGCAAGCGAGATGAAGACAACGATGATGGTCTCCGGCGAGGGTTAACAGCGATCAAAGTGGGGTTCTTGAGTCGTTTCATATGTGAGTTCTCGGGGTTTATAGTTTGCAGCAAGGAGAGGAGATAGGAAGGGTAGAGGAGAATGAGGAGATGAAGGCGGTAACGAGGGTGGTCGGAGCTCCGACGAGGTGTAGGTGATGGAGGTGATAGGTTCTGTGCAGGGTTAGTGGGTTCAAGGGTTGCAGGCTTTCTCGGGGATGTTAGTGCATGGTGGCGAGGAAGAAGAGTTGAGGAGGTGGAGGTGATCACGACGGGGTTTTGGTGGTCGGCGACGACGACGGCTAAAGTGGTTAGGGTTCGTCGCGAGGTCGGGTTCTTGGGTTTTTATGAGATGAGAGATATGAGCGGAGGAAGTGGTAGAGATGGTAGTTGGGGTGTGCAGGGCGAGGTGATAGGGACGCCGACGAGGGTGGAGGTGGTGATGGCGAGGCAAGGGTTCGGGAGTCGTGGGTTCCGAGGCAGAGGAGGTGTAAGGAAGATGAAAGAATTAGAGGAGGAGAGAGGTCGTTGGGTTGTGAATAATAGGTAAAAGTAATATATATATATATATATATATATATTATATATATATAAGAGGGGAGAGAGAGAGAGATGAGATAGCGAGAGGAGAGAGAGAGAAGGATTCTGAGAAAGAGAGGGGGGAGTGAGAGAGGGGGGGAGAGATAGAGAGAAAAGAGAGATCGAGAGGGGGGAAAGGAATAGTACGGAGAAAGAAAGTTGGCAGCATTCGCGGAGAGAGAAAGAGAAGGGAAGAGAGAGACTCGGTGGTGGTGGGGCCCAGTACAAAAGGGGGACTGGGATTGGTTGAGAGAAAAATTTAAAGAGATTTTAATTGTTAAAATATTTTCTTTAGTTGTAAAAGAAATCTGGCTGTTAAGAAAATATTTAATAAATTAAAGGAATTTAAGAATTATTAAAATTTGGCGGGATGCAAAATAATTCAGAAATGCGTCCGGGTCGGGTCCAAAATTTTGGATTTGAAATACGAAAATTAATTGTAAGTTCCAAAACTTAAAATAAAGGATTATGCAATAGAAATGCATACCCCCAAGAACGGACGCACGCACGTGCGCGTAACCGTTCAAACACGTCCGTTTCACCGAACGGGACGAGAACACGATGCAAGGACGCTACCACAGGGTTAAGAGTATCATGCAGGCCATGTCATGCAATTTTAATTTATTTTACGTGATTTTAAATTGTTATATGCAAAAGATGCGATGCAAGATAAAATACCAGTATATACTAAATTATGAGATGCACTAGTCCATGCAACTAGTCAAGGTAATCTATAAATAAGAGTTAAACAGGTTCAAGCAAGCGGGTCGGGTCGAATGCAAAGTAATATGTAAAATACCATTCGCACCCAAACACGCTAAATCAAGAATAGAACATGGATAAGTAAATACGGAAACTGGAATTGGTATAAACAAACTCGGGTGTTACATTATACCCAACTACAAAAGAATTTCGTCCTCGAAATTCCAAGAACAAGATAGGATAAACAAACAAGAAATTTCAAGAATAGATGTGGAGACTTCTGCCGGCTTTCATCTTCTCGTTCCCAAGTTGGTTCTTCATGCGAGCGATTACTCCAAGAAACAAGCACAAGAGGGATAACTTTGTTTTTAAGAACCTCTTCTCTTCGATCCATAATCGACATCGGTCGCTCCTCAAAAGTCAAATCTTCTTGTACAGTCAACTTCGAATGCTCCAACACATGTATTTCATCTCGAGTATACATACGGAGTTGAGGTACGAGAAACACATCACGACCGTTCGCCAGGGATTATGGTAACGCCAAACGATAAGCCACTTCTCCAATACGTTCCAAGATCTCAAAGGTCCCACGAATCGAGGACTAAACTTTCCTCGACTTCCGAAACGGATCACCCCTCTAGTCGGTGTTATCCTTAAAATACCAAATCACCAACCACGAACTCCAGAGGTCCTCTCGACGTAACTGCCCAACTCTTTTTGTCGGTCTTGTGCTGCTTTCATATGATTCCGGATAGTGCTAACCTTCTCGACTGTCTACACAACCAAAGCTGGTCCCAACAATCTTCGTTCACCAACATCGTCCCAACAACCAGGTGAACGACACTTGCGGCCATATAAAGCTTCGAATGGAGCCATCTGAATAGTCGCCTGAAAGCTGTTGTTGTACGAAACTCCACCAAGTGTAGATGATTCTCCCATGAATTCTTGAAGTCTAACATACACGCCATCAACATGTCTTCAAGAGTTTGGATCGTTCTCTCCGACTGGCCATCTGTTCGAGGATGATAAGCTGTGCTAAACTCAAACGCGTCCCAAAACTTTCCTGTAGTTCCTCCAAAAGTGTGATGAGAAACGAGTGTCACGGTCGGACACGATGCTCACCGGTACTCCATGCAATCTTACAATCTCCTGCATGTACCACTCTGCCAAAGCTTCTGTCGATCGACCAACTCGAAAAGAGATGAAATGAGCTGCCTTGGTCAATCCGTCAACAATCACTCAAACTATATTGTTGCCCTTTGGATTCCGCGGTAAAGCCGCCATGAAATCCATGGTTATAAGTTCCCACTTTCATTGAGGAATCGGAAGTGGTTGCAATAAACCAGCAAGCCGTTGATGTTCAGCCTAAACTTGCTGACACACCAAGTACTTTGCTACAAAGCGGGCAATCTCCCGTTTCAAGCCTTCCCACCAGAAATGTTGTCGTATACTTCAGTACATCTTCGCGCCTCCTGGATGTACGGAATATGCGGAACTGTGTGCCTCCTTCATAACTTCTTCACGAATGTCTCCTTTTGGCACACACGAACGGCTACCATATCGCAACGAACAATCTTCATCAACAAGTCCATTCGAAGTCTAGCTTTAACCTGTTCTCGAAACTTTGCAATCTTGGGTCCTGTGACTGCGCTGCATCAATATTCTCGATCAACGACAACTGTACTTGCAGCTGCAACATCTACCCCGAAGAATGCGGTAGCACGATCTCCAACTCGAATCTCCGAAAGTCTTCAATCAGTTCCCTTTTGTGCAGTCAACATCTGAATTGCTGGCAACCAACTAAGCGCATCCGGCACAACATTAACTTTCCCCGGATGGTACTTTAGATCAAGATCGTAGTCAGCGATCAGCTCCAACCGTCTTCGCTGTCTCATATTAAGCTCCTTCTGCGTGAACACATATTTCAAGCTTTTATGATCCGTGAAAACCTCGACCCTTTCGCCCAAAAGGTAGTGTCTCCAAATCTTTAAAGCGATGATCACAGCCGCAAGCTCCAAGTCATGAGTTGGGTAGTTCTTCTCATGGGTCTTCAACTATCTCGATGCGTACACTACAACCTTCCCATGCTGCATCAAAACACATCCCAATCCTTTCCCAGATGCGTCGCTGTGAATCACCAATCCTCCGGAACTGTCTGGCACGGTCAGAATAGGAGCGGTTATCAATTTCTGCTTCAACGTCTCAAAAACTGACGCACAATTATTCGTCCATACAAATGGTACCTCCTTGCGCGTAAGCTTGGTCAAGGCTTTGCCAAACGAGCAAAATTCTCTACGAACCTTCTGTACTACTGGCAAGTCCAAGAAAGCTTCTGATCTCTGCTACGCTCTTCGGAATCGGCCAATCTTGAACTACTTCAACCTTCTCAGGATCAATGGCGATTCGCACTCCGGATACAACATGCCCCCAAAACTTCACTTCTTCACGCCAAAACTCGCATTTGCTCATCTTTGCATATAATTTTCTTGCCTCAATGTCTGTAGTGCGATCTTCAAATGTTTTGCATGCTCTTCGATACTCCTTTGAGTAGACCAGAATATCATCAACGAACACCACTATAAACTGGTCCAAGAATGGTGGAAAGATTCGGTTCATCAAGTCCATAAATATCGCCGGTGCATTCGTTACTCCGAAGGACATCACTAAGTACTCAAAATGTCCATACCGAGTTCTGAACGCAGTCTTGCAAATATCTTCTGATTTAAATCGGACCTGATGATATCCGGATCGTAAATCCAGTTTCGAGAATACCCTCGCGCCACTAAGCTGCTCAAACAATTCGCCAATGCGAGGGATCGGGTACTTGTTCTTAATAGTGACCCGGTTTATTTCTCGATAATCGATGCACGTCCTCCTTGTAATATCTTTCTTCTTGACTAGAAGAACTGGAGCTTCACAAGGTGAGTTACTTCTGCAAATCCAACCTTTCTCAAGTAACTCAGCAACCTGCTTCCTGACTTCCTCCAACTCTACTGGTGCCAATGGATAATACGCCTTTGAGATTGGCGCTGCACCAGAAACAAGATCAATCACGAACTCCTCGTCTCGCTTCGGCGGTAAACCTGATATGTCTTCCAACACGTCCATGAAATCTCGAACATCAGCTGGCGCTTCCTTCTTATCAACTTCCATCGACGAAAGAACATTATTTGTCGGCCTAGCCCTAAACTCGACTGGCCCGACAGAACTGCTTCCTCCAGCAAAACAAGCTCCGGATGTCCGGGAATGTGGAGAATCACTTTACTTTCCTTACAATCAATATGAGCGTGGAAAGTGCCACGAAAATCCATTCCCAAGACAACAGCAAACAAAGGGATGCACCAGGATTGAATAATCCTAATGCGGGAAAAACAAGAACAAGTAAGATACCGAGATGACTTCATCCGAAGTCAAGATACTGAAGAGGATTAAGCACGATAAACATGATTCAAGCTGGTGATAAAACGATAACCGGTAAGCAATGAAACCAAGAGAAACAAGGTAATATAACGATCATGGAATAAGGAAGTGAATCAAGACCAGGACTCCAAGTTACTCAAATTGAGTACCGCATTGTAACCATGCTGCAGTTCATGGGTACAATTACATAATTCCACTCAAGTCGCCCAAATCCTAGTATCAGAATCAAAGAACAGGAAGAAACAATAGAGAACCAAAAGCTTTCCAGCCGAGATGCAAAGTTGTTTGCATATCGTCAAAACGAAGGATAAAAGAAAGATATGATTCAAGAATCACGATAACAAGGTGGCAGGACATGTTCCTAATCACGAGTATTCTGATTCGTGTATTGGGTCCAATACCCAACTACAAAAGAATCAAACTGGATTAACCTATATCCTATGGCTCTGATACCAAAAGAACCATGTCACGCCCCGCTTCCCAAAGTACGCTCAAATAGGCACGTGACATAGCCAACCATGTTACCTGTGGATAGGAAAAATCCCTCCACAGTTATATTACGGCTGTAGAAATATCAAGAACATGAAAGTAAACTAAACTATCTAGTACATGTCAATGAGCCAGAATGAATGAGTCAAGAAATAATGATATGCGGAAGCAAAAGATACAATAAATGAAACACCTGGAAAGTAAAACTACATACCGACAGGAATTTCACCGCTCGGTCTAACAGCGGCAATACTCCTGATCAGTCTGCAACAAAGGTAGAAGAATCTGGGCTATGCAAAACCCAGACGTCGGCGCGTCATACCATCAAGCAATAATATAAACAGGGGTAGCAATACATGCAAGTATGAGCATAAATGGTAGACAAGCATAACAGTGATACAAATAAGGACAGTGGGGTAATGTGTAGTGAGTTATCTAAACTGGTCTAGTGCGTTAACTACTCTCAAGTCTTTGAAACCAAGTAATGCAATTCTCATCGTAACTCGTCGGTGGTTATTCCGTAACGCCCGGAAAGACGGCAAACAATAGGTATTCCATAACGCCCGGAAAAACGGCAAACAATAGGATGGCCCTTTGAGTTACGTTCGGTTACAATACTGATTTCCCCATACCCCCAAGTTATATATGTTCAAGTCAAGTATTAAATAATCTAGAGCTAATGCCAACACAGGATTAGGCAGGTACTGGTTTGTCTAGATAAACAACAGGAACGGTCCGTAGGGACAACCGGTCAGGTTTGTTGGTATTAGACACAAGATCAGGTAACAGGTAAGACCATGGTACATCAGGTCAAGCCAGGTAATATATAAAGGTGTCATGTTATGTCAAGAGTTGTACGGTACCATATCGTGTCAAGTAATAGGTGTAATAGGTAATAACAGGGTGTACAAGATGTCATGTGGGTGCGCACAATCACAATAGCATAAGCATGAATATACAGAACAAGCATGCGTACTAATATACTCAACAAGCTGGAACTTGTAACGTGGAAGCAATCAGGTACAGATTAAGGTATGTAGATGCACAGTTATCAGTTTGGGTTCAAGGGATAATTTCAACATTACTTAACCACAGTATACAAAGATGGATGTTAAAACCATGTTAATATGTATTAAGTAATCTAGAGATGCAATGATATGTATAATAGGTTCAATAGATACACTTATAACTAAAACAGGTTAAAGATGCACACGGGTGTCCAATAGAGTAAACTATAGAAAGGGTGCCATATACTATGTAAATATTTACTATGTGATTTAGCATACAGATGTGGTTACTGGGTGTAGTACACTAAAATGCAACGGTTAGGTTTCAAGTTCTGAATCCAAAAGATGTAACGGACCACCGAACCGTTAAATTAGAATAGATAACTTTGGATTCAATCTATAAGTTTAACATTCAATAAATAGTTATAAACTCATAAAGATAGCATGTAGCAAGATTAACTTGCCTCGGGAACGATGAATATGCGAACGGAACAACAACGGAGCACGATGCAACACCAGATCTCGACATCGGATAAACGTCGCCAACTACACGCGCGCACAGGACGGGTCCAGGAAAGGCAAAAGCACGACCACGTTGGTTGGGGTGGTTCACCGGGTCGTCGGCAACGGCACGGCTCCGGCGATGAGCGGAAACCAAGAAATCAAGAAAGCGAAATAGAGAAGAAGAAGAAGTAGAAGAGGAGGGAGAAGGCTGTTCACCGGGGTTTGGTTGTGCACTGATTTGGTATATCAGGGCAGAGGCTAAGCAGGCGAGACGAAGACAACGATGATGGTCTCCGGCGAGGGTTAACAGCGATCAAAGTGGGGTTCGTGGGTCGGTTCAGATGTGAGTTCTCGGGGTTTATAGTTTGCTGCAAGGAGAGGAGATAGGAAGGGAAGAGGAGAATGAGGAGATGAAGGCGGTGACGAGGGTTGTCGGAGCTCCGGCGAGGTGTAGGTGATGGAGGTGATGGGTTCTGTGCAGGGTTAGTGGGTTCAAGGGTTGCAGGCTTTCTCGGGGATGTTAGTGCAGGGTGGCGAGGAAGAAGAGTTGAGGAGGTGGAGGTGATGACGACGGGGTTTTGGTGGTCGGCGACGACGAAGGCTAAAGTGGCTAGGGTTCGTCGCGAGGTCGGGTTTTTGGGTTTTTATGAAATGAGAGATATGAGCGGAGGAAGTGATAGAGATGGTAGTTGGGGTGTGCAGGGCAAGGTGATAGGGACGCCGACGAGGGTGGAGGTGGTGATGGCGAGGCTAGGGTTCGGGAGTCCTGGGTTCCGAGGCAGAGGAGGTGTAAGGAAGATGAAAGAATTAGAGGAGGAGAGAGGTCGTTGGGTTGTGAATAATAGGTAAAAGTAATATATATATATTTTATATATGTATATAAGAGGGGGAGAGAGAGAGAGATGAGATTGCGAGAGGAGAGAGAGAGGGGGATTCTGAGAGAGAGAGGGAGGAGAGAGAGGGGGGAGAGATAGAGAGAAAAGAGAGATCGAGAGGGGGAAAAGGAACAGTACGGAGAAAGAAAGTTGGCAGCATTCGCGGAGAGAGAAAGAGAAGGGAAGAGAGAGACTCGGTGGTGGTGGGGCCCAGTACAAAAGGGGGACTGGGATTGGTTGAGAGAAAAATTTAAAGAGATTTTAATTGTTAAAATATTTTCTTTAGTTGTAAAAGAAATCTGGCTGTTAAGAAAATATTTAATGAATTAAAGGAATTTAAGAATTATTAAAATTTGGCGGGATACAAAATAATTCAGAAATGCGCCCGGGTCGGGTCCAAAATTTTGGATTTGAAATACGAAAATTAATTGTAAGTTCCAAAACTTAAAATAAAGGATTTTGCAATAGAAATACATACCCCCAAGAACGGACGCACGCACGTGCGTGTAGCCGTCCAAACACGTCTGTTTCACCGAACGGGACGAGAACACGATGTAAGGAAGCTACCACAGGGTTAGAGATATCATGCAGGCCATGTCATGCAATTTTAATTTATTTTACGTGATTTTAAATTGTTATATGCAAAAGATGCGATGCAAGATAAATTACCAGTATATACTAAATTATGAGATGCACTAGTCCATGCAACTAGTCAAGGTAATCTATAAATAAGAGTTAAACATGTTCAAGCAAGCGGGTCGGGTCGAATGCAAAGTAATATGTAAAATACCATTCGCACCCAAACACGCTAAATCAAGAATAGACCATGGATAAGTATACGGAAACTGGAATTGGTATAAATAAACTCGGGTGTTACAGGTGCTATGGCCGCTCATCTGTACTGCCTTAACGAAATCATTTCTTATGAGGACATTCGCGTACAGAGTCGTTGTCAAAAACCAGGAGTTCACAAATGCCCATTGTGCCGAAATTATGAATCGTTTCAATGCACACATCGGTCGACTACTCCCTCGTCGCTCCGCTCTCTTGAAGATTATAGTGGGAGCAGTTTGGGAAGCGCTTACTGGATTTTATGAAGCCATGCCGCTTAATGCACTGGATGACGCCGAAGATAAGGTACACTCAGTGTATCTGACGGTCCTGATCTCAAAGAAACGGCGAGATAATCTCATTGATATTCTGCATCAAGTTTTCCAGCAAACGCGATAATCGCTGCTTATCGGAGGGTGGAGGATATTAGTGAAGATCCTGACGCTTGTGATCGTGAGAGGATGCACACAAGAATGGTCAGAAAGGCCAGAAACACTTTAGACAGACGTACTTTTGAATTTCTTAATCCGTGTCCCGGATTCAATGTTTTGCCCTTGTAAACATTTTGATGATGATTTTGTTTACTGTTTTCATCAATGTAAGAATTTTCTGAAGTATGAATAACAACTTTTTCATTTCTATGCATTTATTTTATGCATTAAACCTTTTCGCACATACATGAATGGGTACGCTTCGAACACTTAACTGGATTCGAATCAAATGCCCTCTTTACTGTTTTGCATAATATGTGGCTGACGTCTGTAGGTTGCGCGTTTTTGTTCTGACTTAGCGTAAAGCAGTTTACGCACTCTTGAGTAGCACCTTCATTTCTCTGTCATGTAATTTTGGCAAATGTGGCCTGCAGACGAGAACAATGCATCTTGAACTCTTTGTAAGGTAGCGATGGCTTAGGAAACAGGTTCAGATCTACTGCCTAAGACTTTTCAATTTTATGAGCCATGAGGGTCTCATAAATATTTTTCTCCCTACGAGTCGAGAGGATCTCGTAGGTGTATTTTCTCCTTAGGAATCGTGAGGATTCCTAACTGTGTTTTTCTCTTGAGAGTCGTAAGGATCTCCCAAGAGAATTTTCCCTCTTACAAGTCGAGAGGAATCGCAAGTGGTTGTTTCCCTCCTTGTCGATGTTCGGCTTCGGAGAGTGTGGACCATGAATAGTATGCAAGCACCCATCTTAGACTGACTTGCAGGGCCCCGGTGCTTAGGAAACAGGTCCTTATCCCCATTGCCTAAGGTTTTCCCTACGAGTCGAGACGAATCGAAAAGTTCTCGCAAGTTCACCAATTTCCTCACAAGTCGAGTCGAATCGAGAAGTTCTCGCAAGGACACTAATTTCCTCACAAGTCGAGTCGAATCAAGAAGTTCTCGCAAGAATGTCCTAACGTCTCAGTTAACCTCTGCTCTTTACGACAAAGGTCCGTTAGGGTCTGTGGTACTAGGGTTTTGTCCGTCGTACCGTCGCGTTGGCTGATATATTCCTCAATAGGCAATCTTGCTGTTCGAGCAGCCTTGCGACTGTCATGTCTCTGATCCCTTCGGGGGCAGGATAAGACGTATTCAAGTAATCTTCCTAGGCAATTTGACCGTTGGAAGAGCAAGCGTTAGGAATTTTGCCATACCGCTTTTTACTTGAGGTTGGGCTCAGTTTGGGGAGCCCCGATGAGTCATAACCACTCCGCACTGGTGTGGGATGATCTCCGATAGTCTTTCGGGTTTTATTTGAGTTGCCGTCAAGACCCTGAAACTAGAATTTGGCCTTTGCTTCCTTTACTGGCATTGCGTCTACTGTAACGAGACGAATGTCGCGGTTATCTCTAGGTTGTTTGTGAACCGTCGAGATTTGGAACTAGGGACTCTGCCGTGGCTCTGCTTTGATGACGTTGCGTCTGCTGTAACGAGACGAATGTCGAGGTGGTCTATAGGTTGTTTGTGAACCGTAGAGATTTGGAACCAGGGGCTCTACTGTGGCTCCGCATTGCTGACGTTGCGTCTGCTGTAACGAGACGAATGTCGAGGTGATCTCTAGGTTGTCTGTAAACCGTCGAGAATTGGAACTAGGGACTCTGCCGTGCCTCCGCTTTTGTTGACGTTGCGTCTGCTGTAACGAGACGAATGTCGAGATGGTCTCTAGGTTATTTGTGAACCGTCGAGATTTGGAACTAGGGACTCTTCCGTGGCTCCGCTTTGCTGACGTTGCGTCTACTGTAACGAGACGAATGTCGAGGTGGCATCTAGCTTGTCTGTGAACCGTCGAGACTTGGAACTAAGGACTCTGCCATGGCTCCGCTTTTGTTGACGTCGCTTCTGCATCCTGCTGGAGGAAGAACGCTGTTCCCGCCAAAAAAAATCTGCGCAAAAGAGCCCAAGGTATCAAATGGCAGCGATACGTTTAAGAAAATGCGAACCAGTATTTTCCGGGCTGTATTTTGACAAACTCCCGAATGAGAAATAGCTAAATTCTGATGGTATCAAAAGTGTCTCGAAAAATTCTTTGATTTGATATATTGTGGGCCTCATAATTCATCCGGGATCAAAAGTTATGAGGCATCACGTGCTCACACGTGACCGGGCATCGCGTGCCCACACGTGACCGGGCATCACGTGCAGACACGTGACCATTTACAGGCAAAGCCTGTAGGCACTGAATAAAATAAATAATTGGAAATAATTAATCAGTGGGGTCACGTGCCAACACGTGATTGGCATTTAAACCCACTGAAAAGAATTAAAGGTATAATAAAATAATAAGGAAAAATCCCAATGGGGCATCACATGCCAACACGTGACCAAGGGTCGCGTTCTGACACGTGATAATTCCTGAGTTCTTTAAAATAACAGAATTAAATTCTGGTCAAATGCTTAATCAGGGGGTCACGTGCCAACACGTGATGGGTTCCTAAAGATCTATGAATTAATAGAATTAAATTCTAATTAAGAGGGAATCAAAAACCCTAACTGGAAAAATATTTCTCTAAATCTTTCCAAACAAAAAAGATGGTGCTCTGTAAAATAGAGCACCGTTGGATTAAAAATCCAATGGTGATTAAAAATCACCAATTTATGAAAAGATTTCCATGAAATTTGCTAGGAATAACAGATAAAATATCTTTTGGATTAAAAATCCAATAGTGAATAAAATTCATTGAGTGATCTAAAAGATCAGGTTGGTTACAAAAACAACCAAAATCTTTCAATGAAAGATTGACTAAACAAACTGATCATTTTCTTTCTCCTATAAATAGGAGCCAAGAATAGAAGAGAAGGGATATTTTTTTTCTGGGGAGATAACAACAACAGAGAGAAAAAGAGAGGTTAATTTAATTCTCAAGGGAGAAAAGAAGATCTCTTCAGAGAAAAGAAATCCTAGGTGAGAAAGGGGAAAGAGATCTAAGTTCCATAAAACAAAGAGAATTTAATTCTCAATTTAAGAGTTTAACTCTTATGAATAAGAACTTAGTTCTTCCTTTGGTTGAAGATCTGCAGAAGCAGATCTCCCCACAAGTTGAGAATTTAATTCTCATCGGGAAGATTCTGCCATGCAGATCCAAAACTTAGAGGGAGAATTGAGTTTAAGGAATTTAATTCCTCCAAATTCATAGGAATTTAATTCCTCCAAATGAAACTAGGGTTTAACCCTATATGAGAATTTAATTCTCCCAAATTCATAGGAATTCACTTCCTCCAAATAAAACTAGGGTTTAACCCTACATAAAATTTAATTCTTTCATATACATAGAAATTTAATTCCTCTAAACAAAATTAGGGTTTAACCCTACCAAAGAATTTAATTCTTAAAATAAGGGACTTAAAACTCTCCATGCACGTAAAGAAATCAGTACCCAACCTGGTCATATGGCAACACGTGACCCTCCCTCTCAATGATCAAAAGAGAACGAACAAGGTTAGGCCACGTGCTCCCACGTGACCTTAAACAGACTCCTCGAAATGAGAAAGAACAAGTCTGGAGGCAATGCCTCACATGCTCCCACGTGATCCCTAAACAGACTCCTCAAAATGAGAAAGAAAAAGCTTAGAGGCAATGCCTCATGTACTCCCACGTGACCCTCAAAATAAAAGAGAACAAAGCCAAAGGCAGTACTGATTTAGGGCGCCTCACGTGTCCCTACGTGATCCCTAACAAATACCCCTTTTCAGTAGAATAAAATAGGGGAAGACAGAGGAATTGATCCCTAACGCAGAGGCATTGTCACGTGTCCACACGTGATAATTTCAAAGACTAAAAGTGTTTAACACTTATCTGAATATTCTGAGAACAAAATAAAGGAAGTCTGGCCCCATCTTCAGATGCCTCACGTGACCCCACGTGACCAATTCAATTTTAGTATTTAACACTACTTTAAGCGCCTGGTCCTTAGTGTTTAACACTATTTTCAGCAGATCACGTGGGAGCATGTGATCGCCAAGTATCCTCTAATGTTCAACACTATTTTAAAGCCAAGCTTATCCCAAATTGGTTAAGTTTTCCAGAGGCAAATCTCCCCTTCAACTGGACCTCAAAATTGGTCAGTTCATATGATATGCAAAGTAAAGTCCAGAGCCATAATGAATGGTTAGTGCTCAGCCATAGATAAAATGTTGTCAGAGCCCCAAACCCCTGTTTAGCATTGCTAAATAATGGGGGTTGAACTCAGACAATTGTTCAACAGTCCAACAAAGGGCCAACATTTCAAATCTAATTGGAGTTAGCCCAAGTTGGTCATAATTTCTCAATTCAGATTTAACTGAGCCCATGTGCTCATAATCTAATTAATTGATCTTAGTGCCAAATTGGACTACATATTTCCCAAATCAACATTGGTTCAAGGGTACATCTCTTCACTCCTTTGATATATGTCGTTGTAATCCTTCAACGTTTTCAGAGAGGTGACGGGTCCCGATAACCAATCATTCCATGGACTGTGGGGTCCTTAAACTCATGGACTATGATGTCCTTAACCTTGGACTGTGGGGTCCTTAAACCCATGGACTATGATGTCCTTAACCTCGGACTGTGGGGTCCCTTTAAACCCATGGACTATGATGTCCTTAACCTTGGACCGAGATGTCCTTAAACTAACATTGGACCACCATGTCTTTAAACTGGTAATCGACCGCAATATCCCTAAACTAAACAATAGAGCCCGAATGCTCTTTTGTTGGATCTAAATGATCCTGTTAAGTTGAACTTAGTCTAAAATTGGACTAACGTATCCTTAACAAACGTTTAAGTTGATCTTAGTCTCAAATGAGACTAACGTATCCTTAAACCCAAACCAAAATCCAAATCTAAGAAAATACGGATTTGGACTAATCCACGCCCTACGGGCGACAACATAAATTAGTCTCCGTATATAATCCACGAGCAACCAAAAACAAAACAAACACACGCGACACGAAGTGACTATCTGGAAAAGGAGAAAGTGGTTACCGCGATGCGGTAGCGTAATTAACTGCATGGGCTTGCGCCTGTAGGGAAGAGCGTCCCCACAATCAAAACCCTCTCAACGAGGGGGAATATGACGAAGTCTGCTACATCGGCCGCATCCGTTTAAACCTTCGATACATGGTGCCATAAATCAACTTGGCATCTTCGGAGAGGTGGACGGATAGCACCAATTAGCATCCGCCCCTAAATTCAGGCAAGACGGACCTACGCGGTCGCGTCTCCGTGTTTCGGCGGGGAACAAATGATGTTGTGGGTCTCCAGGCTGTAGATGTGGCTGTCGAGACTTGGCTCTCTTTCTGATGGAGTCTGGTGGGATGATGTGGTTCCCTCTTTGTTTATGCCCCTGGATTGTATACAGGGATCGATGTGATCTCACCTGTAGGGCAAAAGTTTCATTTCACATCTATTTTTTTGTTTTCTTTCCGTGATGCTCTATCATTTCAGCTTTTCGTATCGCGAAAGTCGCGATTGCCCAATCTTTTCGGCTATTTTTCGCGGTGCCCAATCATTTCGGCTATTTTTTCTTTTTACTCGCTGCTTTTTATGCGAGCTGCCCAATCATTTTGGCTATTTTGTATGCATATATTTTACTTGCTGATTTTGTTGCAAGTTGCCCTATCATTTCGGCTATTTTGTATGCATTTTTTGCTCGCTGATTGTTATCGCGAGTGTGGAATTTGGAATCTGGTGCCAGTCTTAGCATCAACATCGCTGCGACTGGAGTATTACCAGGAGCGAATCATCATTTGCCGTGAAAAGACTTAGAATTTGATGCCGATGTAGGTATCAGCATCGCTACAACTGGGATATTGCCAGGAACGAATCATCATTTGCCCTTGTCGGTTCGAACAAAGGTGGCTTAGCAAACAGGGTTAAGATCCTGTCGACTAAGGCTTTTGACTTCATGAGCCGTAAGGGTCTCATAAAGGTGTTTCTCCCTACGAGTCGTGAGGATCTCGTAAGTGTGTTTTCTCCTTAAAAATCGTGAGGATTCTTAAGTGTATGTCCTCTTGTAAGCTGTAAGGATCTTACAAGAGTGTTTTCTCCTTACAAGTCGAGAGGACTTACAAGGGTCATTCACCGTGTAAGCATATCCCTAGTCGCTGGTGGGACTCTGTTAGGGAAATGTTTATTCGTGCCCATGGATTGTATACAAAAGTCAGTATTGAACCGCTTGTAGGGAAATTTTGGAGTGTATGATGGCTTAAGAACAGGTTCAGATCCCTGTAGCTTAAGGCTTTTGAATTCTATGAGCCGTGAGGGTCTCATAGGGGGATTCTCTTTATAAGTCGTGAGGATCTCATAAGTGTAATTTCTCCTCAGGAATCGTGGGGATCCCTAAGTGTGTTGCTCCCTTGTGAGTCGTAAGGATCTCACGCAGGTATTTTCTCCCTACAAGGTCGAGAGGACCTTGCAAGTGTCTTTTAACGAGATTGCGCCCTTTCGGGTTTTCACAAACTCGCCGGTATCCCTGCTGGTTTTACTCACGGAGCTATTTCCGGTTTTCATCCGTGCCCATTTCGCTTATGGACGTACCGTTTTTTTTTTTGGCCGTCAGCCTAAAGATGTCGCGGTTTGTAGTAGTTTAAAGACATTACGGTCCGTAGCTAGTTTTAGGACATTGCGGTCCATCGTTAGTTTAGGGACGTTTCGATCCGTAGTAGTTTATAGACGTCTCGGTCAGGCGTAGTATTTCTTTAAGAAACGGACGTTTATTGGCCTGAAGGGTCTTTCGCCATGCATATCCATGAGCAAGTAAGCCCCACCCTGGTAGACTTTGTCTATGATGTACGGGCTTTCATAGTTCGTCTCGAATTTTCCCTGTTTAGCACGATTGGGGATCATAGGTCTCTTGACCACTAGCATGAGTTTGCCTTGGCGGAATGTTCTCGGCCTAGTCAATCTCTCGTATGAGCGCGTCATCTTTGCTTTGTAAGCTTCCAAGTTTTGCCGCGCCAAGGGCGTCGAGCTCCTCAAGGCGAAGATGAGCATTGTCTTCGTCCGTTAGTTCGTAATGAGCCGCCACTCGTAAGGAGGGTAGCTCTATCTCGAAGGGGAGTACTGCTTCAGTGCCGAATACCAATGCATATGACGTTGTGTTTGTGGCCGTTTTGAACGTGGTCCGATACGACCAGAGAGCTTTATGCAGTCTCTCGTGCCAGTCCTTCTTATTTTTGGACACCGTCTTTTTCATGATCTTCGTCAAGGTCTTGTTGAAAGCCTCAGCCAGACCATTAGCTCGGGAATTATAGACCGAAGAGTATCTCCAGTCTATATTATGTTGTTGTGCAAAGCGGCTGATTCTATGGCTTCTGTAGGCCGGCCCGTTATCGGAGATAATCCGTCACGGAGTGCCGAACCGATAGATGACATGTGTCTTGAAGAAATGGAGAATATTCTCCGTCTTTACTTCTCTTAACGGCACTGCTTCTGCCCATTTGGAGAAGTAATCAGTTGTCGCCAATATGAACCGATGTCCTTTGGACGATGCTGGTTCAATGGGCCCGATTATGTTAGTTCCCCACATTTCGAACACCAGCTCGCCACCGTTGGGTGTAGCGGATTTAGATGCTGGTGGATGAAGTCCCCGTGAATCTGGCACGAGTGGCACTGCTTCGCGTATTCGAGGCAGTCTTGGATCATTGTGGGCCAATAGTAACCCATCCTTTTGATCTTCAGTTTCATCTTCGGCCCGGCTTGGTGAGAACCGCAGAGTCCGTCGTGTGTTTCTTAGACGACTCTCCTTGCTTCTTCAGGTCCTAGGCATCTTAACCATAGAGAATCAAATGATCTCTTATATAGAGTGTCATTGACGAAGGCGAAGGATAGAGCTCGTTTCATAAGCTGATGTCTTGAGGACGCATCTTCAGGTGTTCGACAGGATTTGAAGTAGTCTATAAAGACTTCTCTCCAATCCTTGACCTTTTCCCGGTCCTCTATCTGTAGGGGCGCTTGCTTGGTTGCTTCCTTTTCTTCAAACGACTCCGGAGATATTTCTGCCGGTGCGAGAACCCGACGACTTTGCACAACGATCCTCACGTCATCGAGGTTTTCGTCAGCCAGTTCTTCAGCGAGTTTGGCTAATGCATCCACCTTGCTATTTTTCGCACGCGGTATTCTTTCCAGGGCGTTGGAGGGAATTTGAGTCAGCAATTGTTGCACTCTCTCACCGTACCTTACCAACTCTAGTTTGCATGTTTGATAGTCGCCATTTACTTGACTAACGATCAGCTGGGAGTCTCCGTATATGAGGAGGTTTTTGATTCCCATGTCGACAGCGATCTCAAGACCTGCTATCAAAGCTTCATATTCGGTTTCATTGTTTTTCCTCGGCTCTGTTAAGGAAAAGACAAAGCGCATTATCCCTCCTTGTGGAGTCACAAAGATAAGGCCTATCCCAGATTTGATTATGGGGGAGCTGTGCTTTCACTTCTTCATGGAAGATGCCCTATCAAAATAGAGTTCCCATCGGATATCACTCTCTCCTTTCTCCCTGTCGATCGTGTCAAATGCGTGCTGGTCTGGCAATTCGCAATTTAGGGGTGAATCGGCAGGTATTAGATGCTCAGCAAGGAATTCGGTGATAGCCTGGACTTTCATTGCCTTAAGCAGTCGATATATTATCGAGAACTCTATCAAGAGGAGGGCTCATTTCGCGAGTCCTCCCGTTAGTATGGCTCTTGACATCAAATATTTGAGAGGATCCACTTTTGATATGAGACGGACCTCATGCGCCAACGCATAGTGCCTGAGCTTCGTTATGGCGAAGATCAATGCCAGGCAGTGTTTTTCAATGGGGAAGTAGTTGGTTTCTGCCCCTAGGAGAACTCGACTCAAATAGTAGAGGGCTCTCTCTTTCCCTTGATCGTTCTCTTGCGCCCATAGTGCGCCTAAGGAACCTTCAAGGGTGGTTGTGTACAGGATTAGGGGCTTTCTTTTGACCGGAGCTGTCAGTACTGGCGGATTCTGCAAGTATTGCTTGATTTCGTCTAGTGCGCTTTGGCATTTACGATTCCAGACGAACGGGGTCCCTTTCTTCATTAGATGACTGTAGAGGCGGCACTTGTCGGAGAGATTGGTTATGAATCATCGGATATATGTGAGCTTTCCTTGGAGTGACCGCAGTTGCTTAAGAGTTCTTGGCGGAGGTATTTCCATGATCGCCTTGATCTTCGACGGGTCTATCTCGATACCTCGGTGTCGTACAATGAATCCTAGGAATTTACCTGAGGAGACTCCGAACGCGCATTTGAGAGGGTTCATCTTCAAGTTGTATTTCCGAAGACGTTGGAATACTATTTTCAGATGCTCCCAATGCTCCTCGTGCGATTTGCTTTTCACCACGAGGTCGTCAATATAGAAATCGACGATTTCATGTATGAGGTCGTCGAAAATCTTCGTCATGGCCCTCTGATAAGTAGCGCCGGCGTTCTTCAGGCCAAAAGGCATTACTTTGTAGCAGAATATGCCCAGAGGAGTCCAAAAAGCGGTATGCTTCTAGTCTTCAGTATTCATCTTTATTTGATTGTATCCTGATGAGCCGTCCATGAAGGAGAAGACTTCATGAGTGGATGTGTTGTCTATCATCAGCTCGGTAATCGGTACGCGAAATTCATCTTTCGGACATGCTTTGTTGAGGTCCCGAAAGTCCACGCAGATGCGCACCGTCCCATTTTTCTTCATCACTGGGACGATGTTGGCGATCCAGTCGGGGTACTGCACCTCATGGATGAAGCCGAAGTCGATTAGCTTCTTGACCTCGGCGTTGATGCTCATCTCAAGTTCGAGCCGCATTCTTCTCGGCGCTTGTTTGACCGGCTTGACGTCCGGAGAAATCGCCAATTTGTGGACGGCTATTTCTGGATTTAGTCCCGGCATCTCAGAGTAGTTCCATGCGAAGCAGTCTTTATACTGCATGAGCACGTCTTTGAGCGTAGCTACCTGTTCTTCGGACAGCAGCTCGCTGACAAACATAGGCCTTAGGTCGTTTGCCGTCCCCAAGTCGATTTTCCTTAGGTTGTCCGCGGTAGTATATATCCCATCTTCCAGCTCTTTTGATGCCGGCGGAAACTCTGAGATCACCTCGTCATCATCGTTTTCGAAGCACCAGGAGAGGACATCCATATTCTCGGGCACTCCTTCTGTCAGCGTTATTACGTGACAGGTAGAAGATTGTTCCGAGACCGATGTTGATCTGGTTCTACTCTCACTACATACGTGGTTTTTGGTTCATGCTTCTGTGGCGGAGTTACCCTTCAATTGCTGGATAAAGCGAACCTGCCTTGCTGATACTGGTCTTCTACTCAGTCTTTGAATGTGAAACAGTCTTCGAGAGGATGTCCTATCGCTCGGTGATAAGAGCAATAATCTGAGTGATGAAACTCACTTGCTTGTTCATGGTGCTTGGACTCCGGGAGGGTAATCATCCGATGTTTAATGACAAGACAGAATATCTTTCTTGTCTTGTCTTAGGGAAAAGAATATGCTCGACCCATCTTTTTTATAAGAGACGGATCCCGGCTGCTCAATTTTTGATCGCGAGGCTTCTTGGACCCGCTTTGCTGCTGTCGAACATTTTTTCCGTTCTTCAGTTTATTTTTGCCTCCGCGTCGAGTCTTCCGTATGACAGGCTGGCGACGAAGGGCATCGTTATTTTTTGTAGCCTGCTGAATGAGGCGCTGCGTCCTGGCTTTTTCATAGATGGCCATTTCGCGGCTATGGTCATCCCGAACCTTTTGACCTGCTTCCCTTATTAGCTTATCCACCTGTTCTTCGAACGACGAACTTGGCACTTTCATGGCGAGACCTCGTTTTGGTTCAGGGTTAGCGTCTTCTATCAGAGCATCTCCCTTTTCATCAAAGTCATGTATAACGTAGCAGCCATGGAATCGCTCCCGTTTCTTGGATTGAACATATCCAAGCCCGATCGTTTCCATTCTCCCGTTGGGCAATTTTCGCTGAGTTCCGGGGACGTTCCAGATCCTGTTGTAGAACTGAGCTTGTCGAGCAGTCTGTTTGAAGGGTACGCCTTGGTGCCTCAACAGTCTTTTTAATCCTTCTGTGTAGTATCTGGGCAGACGAATGGGCTAGAGCCTGTCAAGCATAGAATCGGTGTCATGCCAGATTTCTTTCTCCACTTTGGTTTCCGCGGATCGATAAAAGAGGATCGCCTTTTCATTTTTTCGCCTGGGAGGGACATAGAATGTCTGCAGCTCCTGCACATTATAGGTATCAAGTGCGTCGAGCTCTTTATAATGTTTTTATGGAACCATGGCGATTTGCAAACTCCGTTCATCGTCAATGAGGGCTTGTATTGATGGCCGAACAGAAAATACTGTATTGACCTCATCATCAGAGTCGCTGCCGAAGACCAACATAGGGGTAGGCGGTCTGGGCTTGTTGTATTGGAGCGGACCCGAATAGACTATCTCTTCCTCCTCCTCGGTATCGCTCCCAAAGACCGGAATAGTGGTGATAGCGTTCTGCTTATTCTCCGGCTTATGGCATCTTTCCGTGTCTTCAAAGTCTGGTAGGAAATACTTTGCATCCTCGTACTTTCGGACTTCATTTACGGAAAATGGATTCAGTTCCCCTGTCATGGTGTACTCAAGACCATCTTTGAAATACTTCATACACTGATGTTGTGTAGAAGGGATGATGTTGTACTCGTGTAACCAAGGCCTGCCGAGCAAAGCGTTGTAGCATGTCTTAGCATCAATGACGTGAAATTTGATGTCCGTGACGAGCAGCCCAAAGCGTAACATCAGTATCACAGACCCAAGCGTTCGTGATGATTGGGAGTTAAACCCGGAGATAGTGATTTTATCCCGAGCGAGGTGTTGAACGCTCATGCAAATCTCCTTCAATACTCTTACATTGGAAAGGTTGACGGAGGACCCATTGTCGATCAGGATTTTGCATATCTTGATATCATGACAGTATCCGGTAACATACAGGGGACGTGCTCGCACGTCCCAAAGAGGAGGTCTTCATCGCCGAAATTGACGTCAGCAGTGTGCACTTCTTCCAGCTCGTCCTTCATCATTTCTTCGGCGAGAAAAGCTTGAAACTGGTCAGGCTCTTGTAATGCCTTGATCAGAGAATCCCTCGCCTCTTTGGATAGCAGAAGGGCATCGAGAATGCTTAGCTGCGAAGGTATTTTCCTCAGGTGTGCCAGAACGTTGTAATCCACTTTGTTTTTCTTGGGCGGGTCCTTGGCTGCCAGCTCTTCGACGAATCGGTCATCGAGGGTGATATCCTCAGGGACATTTTCTTTCCCCTTATCCTTTTTGTTCGATCCCTTGTTTGCGGGTCCGAGATTCTTTTCAGGCAGCGTGCGATCGCGCAGCTGAATGTTCTCGCAGGTCTTCATCTCTCAGGTTTCAGAGATGGATTTCTTGAAGAGAGGGCCGAGAGCTATTTCTTCATCAGAATCACTCCCGAAGGTGAGAACTTGCGATCCCTTGCTATCAATCATGTGATAGTTGCTGGTAGTTCTTGTAACAACCCTAATTTTTCCTATACACTTTTCTATACAAAATTCTTTAAAAATTTTTAAAAATCCATAAAGGAGTATTTAAGCCTGAGCACAAGATATAGGTAATTATTTTGTTTTTAATTATAAGCTACAAGAATGTAATAACTCCATTTTTAGTGTACAAGAAATTATTTTAAATTTAATGTATACTAGGAGTATTTATTCTTGCTGCTATCATTTTAAGTAATTAAATACCACAATAATTACAAGAAGGAGCTTGTAGCTCATTGGTAATACCTTGCACTGCTGAACCAAGCCACCAGAGTTCAAATCCCATGCCCCACATTATTTTTGTATTTATTTTGTTTTAATTTCTTTTGGAAGTCAACGGTCCAAAGGCCATAACTCACAAAATATGTACTAGACATGAAAAAGTAAATATACCAAATTGTACCCCCAAAGATTCCCCGGACTCTGGTGGTGTGACTCGGCCCGACTCGGCGCCGCCGGCCGGCGACTCGGCCGACTCGGTCCGGCGCCGCCGGCCGGACTTGGCCGGACGGCAGAGTCACCAACAGAAAAAAGTTAGGTTTTGAAGTGGTCAACCCTCCTGCACACTTATTATACTTGGATAGGTTATCATTTGGCCAATAAATCCCTTTTAATCCTAGGTTTAATGAGTTTTAATGAATTTTTATAAAATTTTATATATTTTTTATTAAAAACCCTAACCCTAGCCTAACCCTATATAAACACCCCTACCATCTACCCTCTCATCCTAAATCTCTAAGTCCACTCTCCCAAAATTCCAAGAGAACTTGGTACGTGAGAAAACGAGAGAAAGGCGAAGCGTTGACGAAATCTGTCACGCCCCGCTTCCCAAAATACGGAATACGAGGGGTAGACAAGACCAGCCATGTTCCTACGGTCAAGGAAATGTCCTGCCGTAGTCACACTTCGGCTTCTAGTTTTTCATAGTAAACAGTAAATAATGCGCAGGTAATGAGAAATACAGTATCTGAAACGAAACAATATAAAGAACTGACCTGATGGGAACAAAAGGTATAACCCTGGATAGCTAATCAAGATGTCCGTGATGTACGTCTAGTCCTGGTCCAGGCTAAATCTTCTCCTCACACTGAGCATGCATACTCAGGTCGTCAGAGCGACACAATAGCAATATAATATATATAAAATCATGTGACAATTCTAACAGTGATAATAGATAACAGTAGATCAATGGCAGTATGGGTATGAACATGCAGTAATCAATGCAGCGGAACAGTAAAAGCAGTATATTGATATGCCACGTATGTCAACACAGTAAGTATGTATAACGATGTCAGTATCCCTATCAGTCTCTAAGCCTCACTGTACAGGTCACTAAGCCTATCGTCAGTCCAAGTGTGAGAGTCAACCACTCGCGAGTGTCCTCCACCCAAGGGTAGAACCCAAGGGCAAGGGACCACGGGCCCAACATGTATATCACGGTAATAATCATGTACCCTGTAAATCTCCATATATCTCCCTAAATATATAAGCCGGCATGGGACTCCCGAGATTCTGTTGAACTCACACCCAAACTACCCCACGTCCCGTGGTCTACATCAAACGCTAACCATAACCTTAAATACCAATTGGGCTGTGACAAGTCTGCGCGAGAACTGGAGGCAGGGCCTCCATCAAGCACATCCCGACTAATACCTAAGATAAATGGCAGTGTCTGGTGCCTTATCTGTGACACCCGTGCAAGAGCTTCCATAAGTGTCCCATACCACTTATAGTCACACGTACACGCGTCTCACAGACGTCGACAATGCAATAGAATAATAAGGTTCACTGATTGTGTACAAGTACGTATCACTTTCACTTATTCACTGATACACGAACACTGACGTACTTGCCACAATCATCACTAATACCTAACACTGGGTAATGCACGTTATCACTAGGTTATCAATGCAGTGACATGTGTATGATATGATGCGTAAACAGGATGTAAAGCATGATTAAGGTGTCATAAAAACAGTATTCTATCACTTGCACGATTTATCATGAATCGTACGTGTACAGTTTAGCGAAACGATAAACAGGTAATAATTAGTGTGTTCAGTTATCTATCCAGCAAATTTGGTTTCATGCCAGTCGGGTTCCAGGATCACTAATTATAGCCATTTCATTTTAAGCGTTCACGGCTGGAAATCCGGTTTCAGAATCGGAAGTCCGTTTCGCAACGCATTTTAATCCCAGTTGGGATCAGATTTTAGCGATGCTACAGTTGGATGAAATCTAGGGTTTTTAGTAAGGTTTTCAACACAACAGAAGGATCTTCAATCGCGTCTGCACGTCAGGAGTTATACACTGTTTAACATTAATATGTCATCTCAGAATCTGTTCTGGACTGTTATACGTCCACATCTATTAAATTGCCGATTAAATAACAAACGATAACGAAATAGGATGGAACCACTTGTATTGTCTAGCTAACAGATTCACCAATAATAAACAGTGGATTTCCGAAACCTACGTGTTAAGGAAACAGGGTGGTGTTCATTACGGGACAGTAAACAACAACTGGAGTCGCTCTGGACTGCAGTCCAGAGTCGCACTCCGATCCAAATATTGTCACAGTTTAAGTACAGAAACAATTATAAATTTACATAGGGTTATATTTCGTCGAGTCTTCTTCGATTTAAGCCCTCGAACGCATCATTCCAGTGTGTAAATAATTTATAGTGATTTTAACGGTTTTCAGGCACAAGAAAATTCCAGTTTTACGAGTAAACTTGAGGGTAGTTTTTTTAGTCGTTAACGGTCATATTTTCCAGTGAAATTTGCATAAGGTATTCATCACAACCAGGGCCAATACAGACAATCTAATTCCGTCAAAATAGACAAGTATTTTCACTGGGAACACACATCGAACAGGTATGGCACATAATTGATCTAAAATTGTAACTTTATGATCTATGTAATTAAAGATTGTAATTTGAGTATATAGCATGTAAGCAAGTAAAATACTTGCCTGGACACGTGTCGACGATAATACTGCAGTGGTATCCGCACGATCGCGCCACGAACGCAGCACCGGCTCGGTCCTTTGGAATCCGACAATTTCACTCGATCTAGCTGCTCTTCGTGCCCTCCTTTTCTTCACTGCTTCACGTTGTTCCTTGTTTTGATGTGAGGGAGGATGAGACGCTGATAAAAGGAGAGAGAAATTTATAGAGAGAGGAAGAGAAAATTAGAGAGAGAGAGAGAAAGAGAGAGAGATGTAGAGATTGAGAGAGAGGGAATTAGAGAGAGGGGGAATAGAATGAATGAGAATTAAGTGGTGATTAATAGGATTTTAAAAGGGATTAATGGGGGAAATTAATTGGGATTAAAGAGGCATTAATTTGGTGGTTTAATAGGAATTTATAGAGGAGATTTGGGTTTGGATTTGAAGGGATTTAAAAGAAATGGGGTGGGATAATTGTTATTTTAATGGGCTGGGGAGGGAAAAATGGGCTCGGGCCAATGGATAAAATAGTAGGGAAAAAGAAAGGGGCCGGGCTTGGGATTTTAAGTGAATGAGAAAAGGATTAGAGGAGTGGGCTGGCTCTGGGCTTGGGGAAAGTAACGGCTGGGCTAAAATTGAAAAAGAAAGGGGATAATAAAAGAGGAAGAGAATGAGGGTTTGGGTTAGGGAAAATTAAAAGATATGAGATTAGATTAGGATTTGGGATTTTAGAATAATACAAATAATAATTATAAAATAAATGAATTTTGAGAGTGACAAAAATACGGATATTGGTATTCAAAAGAACTGGGTATTACATCATACCACCCTTACAAAAATTTCGTCCTCAAAATTTAAAATAAACGATAAGTTATAAAATTATAAGCGAAAGCTACTATATCGCAAACTAACACATAATGATTTACTTGAAATAAGTGGATGAAGAAATTTGAAGGTTTATATATATATACAAATAATACAACTAAAAGAATAGGTCTAAATAAGTATAAGGTAGAAATCAATTATGAGGGAAACCCATATGTACAAAAATAGAATAGCAGTAACGAATAATAACCTTCGAGGCGTGCTGGATAAAATCGAAATCCTAAACATGTGCACACCTCGCATATCAAAGGTAGCGCAGCTAAAATAATAAGTATAAGGCATAACCATTTATAATAGTAACCATAAGCACAATACCCGGAAATAAAGTAACAACAATAAAATAATGAAGGAATTGTCGATAGGTTAAAACATTTTAGAATAACGTATCAATCAACCAATTTTAACATAACCTTGAAAACCACATGGTGAAAATGAGAAACATAGCACAAAATAATAGGCGCAATATATGGTTGCGCTACCGAGAAATGGGAAGAATAGTAGTGTACTAAAAATGCATAAAATGGAAGTAGTCAATATTACGCACTTTTCGATAAACACAAAATAACGAAAACTAAATTTTCGAATGACGATGCCCTTAAATGTAACTAGGATAACAGGAAATGGCACAAAAATGTATAGGCTAGCTAGGGTAGGGATTACAATGGAGTATGGCTCACTCAAAAGGTCGGAGTGTGACGGCTTTAGACTGTAAGTCGAAGAGGTTGGGGTCGGGTCATCCCAGGGTGCAAGGGTGAACAGTCAGGGATCTCAGGAGGAAATAAATGTATAGGGGAAACAGCCAAGCATCATGTGAACCAAGAAGATCAACAGATTAGCGAACTCGGTCAATTTTATTTCATTCCAGAAAATTCGAAACAAAGCACTCTCGAAAAGTAACAGATGGCCCTAAACTATATATAGGTTTATTTGGCCAGCAAGGACAACGGCTAAAAAAATCCCGTCAGTCGCGGTTGTGGAGGTTCAGCAGGTTGCGGTAGGCTCACGCGCTCAGGTAGGGACGTCCATTTCCATAGCGCCTCGCAGGGACCACCATTGGGAGTTCTTCCACCGCAGGGTCTTGTTCTTCTGGTCCTTCTTCCTCGGCTGGAGCTTCTTCATCAAGGTCTGCTTCCATGTGATTCTCTTCTTCTGGATTCTCTTCCATGGGATTTTCCTCCACTGGATTTTCTTCTATCGGATCTTCCTCGGGATCTTCCTCTATCGGGTTCTCTTCAGGGTCTCCTTCCTCTTCGTCGGAATCGCCTATCATGTCAACCTCTAGGGCGGCGTCTCCTTCGTCCTCGGAATCGCTGTTTCCGAAAATGACCTGGGGGCCGTTGATCTCATCGTCAGAACTCACCGGCATGCGGTCTAAGGAGACGCATGACTGTGCATCCTCATCTAGATGCGGCGCTGCTCCAGGGTGGGCCATGGCCTGAAAAGGAAGAGTCATGATCAGATAGTGGAACACATTAGGAAAAATCAAGGATACGGAGTACAAGAAAATATGCGGTAAGCAAGGACTGAAAACAAAATCTAGAATACTGATGCAACAAATGGTATGAGTAAGGTGAGGGGGAAAGGAGAGGATACATGCATCATGATTCAAAGTTTTATTGCATTTAACTAAAAGTTCGACGGATACAAGATTTCAAACGAAAGGAAATTTTTACAAAAGGGGTACCAGCATTATTATAGAAAGCAGAAAACATAATAACTCTTCTTTGATTTCTGGACCGCTGCAATCTCGTCACACGGGTTGAATTCTAAGTTGGGTCCGCACTATCCTCGAAATTCGAACTACGCAATAATCATCACTTGGCAGAAGTGGAGAGTGTGGACGAGTCTCCTCCTTGTAGCTCCTTCCTTTTAGGGCAACCGTTGATAAGATGTTCGCTGGATCCGCAAATCAGGTATTTCCCCTGGGCGCGGCGACAATCCCTCTGAAGATGTCCTGGCCTCTTGCAGTACCCACAACCTTGGGTCTTCTGCTGTTTCTGTCGCGGGGAAACAAATGGGCTTTTCCTCATCTTCTCTTTTCCTCGTCTAACAGGAATCCCTTTACGATTGGAGACTCCCGCTGGTGCTTGATTCACCTGCCACCTCAGTCCCTCAACTAACAAGTAGTTTGTTCGCTCCTGGGCTTCCTTCAGACCTTGCAGTACACTCAGAATCTCAACGGTCTGATTCTGAGGAGTGGAGATAGAGGAAAAGTCGTTGGAAGACATGATCCTGAAACAATAATTTTGAAGACGATATAAGGCACAAGCTAAAAGAATTAAAATATAGTATGGATTGGGCAAGGAATCAAGAGCATCGGGTGTGATGAAATTTCAAGTGGAAATCAACTGTAGGACTCTAAGTCACTTAAACAGACTACGGTAGTGTAACTATGATGTATTTCACAATTACAACCACGTAACTTTGCTAAGTCACCAGAAACCCTAGCGAATGGATAGCAGAATACTCGATGTGAGTATGGATCAAGAATAACAAGTTTACAACCTAGACCAAGGGATGTCTTAGATTGCCAAGCTATACACGGAAAACTGCAATCCCAATCGAAGCAAAACCTGGGCTCTGATACCAACTAAACCATGTCACGCCCCGCTTCCCAAAATACGGATTACGAGGGGTAGACAAGGCCAGCCATGTTCCTACGGTCAAGGAAATGTCCTGCCGTAGTCACACTTCGGCTTCTAGTTTTTCATGGTAAACAGTAAATAATGCACAGGTAATGAGAAATGCAGTATCTGAAACGAAACAATATAAAGAACTGACCTGATGGGAACAAAAGGTATAACCCTGGATAGCTAATCAAGATGTCCGTGATGTACGTCTAGTCCTGGTCCAGGCTAAATCTTCTCCTCACACTAAGCATGCATACTCAGGTCGTCAGAGCGACACAATAGCAATATAATATATATAAAATCATGTGACAATTCTAACAGTGATAATAGATAACAGTAGATCAATGGCAGTATGGGTATGAACATGCAGTAATCAATGCAGCGGAACAGTAAAAGCAGTATATTGATATGCCACGTATGTCAACACAGTAAGTATGTATAACGATGCCAGTATCCCTATCAGTCTCTAAGCCTCACTGTACAGGTCACTAAGTCTATCGTCGGTCCAAGTGTGAGAGTCAACCACTCGTGAGTGTCCTCCACCCAAGGGTAGAACCCAAGGGCAAGGGACCACGGGCCCAACATGTATATCACGGTAATAATCATGTACCCTGTAAATCTCCATATATCTCCCTAAATATATAAGCCGGCATGGGACTCCCGAGATTCTGTTGAACTCACACCCAAACTACCCCACACCCCGTGGTCTACATCAAACGCTAACCATAATCTTAAATACCAATCGGTCTGTGACAAGTCTGTGCGAGAACTGGAGGCAGGGCCTCCATCAAGCACATCCCGACTAATACCTAAGATAAATGGCAATGTCTGGTGCCTTATCTGTGACACCCGTGCAAGAGCTTCCATAAGTGTCCCATACCACTTATAGTCACACATACACGCGTCTCACAGACGTCGACAATGCAATAGAATAATAAGGTTCACTGATTGTGTACAAGTACGTATCACTTTCACTTATTCACTGATACACGAACACTGACGTACTTGCCACAATCATCACTAATACCTAACACTGGGTAATGCACGTTATCACTAGGTTATCAATGCAGTGACATGTATATGATATGATGCGTAAACAGGATGTAAAGCATGATTAAGGTGTCATAAAAACAGTATTCTATCACTTGCACGATTTATCATGAATCGTACGTGTACAGTTTAGCGAAACGATAAACAGGTAATAATTAGTGTGTTCAGTTATCTATCCAGCGAATTTGGTTTCATGCCAGTCGTGTTCCAGGATCACTAATTATAGCCATTTCATTTTAAGCGTTCACGGCTGGAAATCCGGTTTCAGAATCGGAAGTCCGTTTCGCAACGCATTTTAATCTCAGTTGGGATCAGATTTTAGCGACGCTACAGTTGGATGAAATCTAGGGTTTTCAGTAAGGTTTTCAACGCAATAGACAGATCTTCAATCGTGTCTGCACATCAGGAGTTATACACTGTTTAACATTAATATGTCATCTCAGAATCTGTTCTGGACTGTTATACGTCAACATCTATTAAATTGCCGATTAAATTACAAACGATAATGAAATAGGATGGAACCACTTGTATTGTCTAGATAACAGATTCACCAATAATAAACAGCGGAGTTCCGCAACCTACGAGTTAAGGAAACAGGGTGGTGTTCATTACGGGACAGTAAACAACAACTGGAGTCGCTCTGGACTGCAGTCCAGAGTCGCACTCCGATCCAAATATTGTCACAGTTTAAGTACAGAAACAATTAGAAATTTACATAGGGTTATAGTTCGTCGAGTCGGCTTCGATTTAAGCCCTCGAATGCATCATTCCAGTGTGTACATAATTTATAGTAATTTTAACGGTTTTCAGGCACAAGAAAATTCCAGTTTTACGAGTAAACTTGAGGGTAGTTTTTTTAGTCGTTAACGGTCATATTTTCCAGTGAAATTTGCACAAGATATTCATCACAACCAGGGCCAATATAGACAATCTAATTCCGTCAAAATAGACAAGTATTTTCACTGGGAACACACATCGAACAGGTATGGCACATAATTGATCTAAAATTGTAACTTTATGATCTATGTAATTGAAGATTGTAATTTGAGTATATAGCATGTAAGCAAGTAAAATACTTTCCTGGACACGTGTCGACGATAATACTGCAGTGGTATCCGCACGATCGCGCCACGAACGCAGCACCGGCTCGGTCCTTTGGAATCCGACAATTTCACTCGATCTAGCTGCTCTTCGTACCCTCCTTTTCTTCACGTTGTTCCTTATTTTGATGTGAGGGAGGATGAGACGCTGATAAAGGGAGAGAGAAATTTAGAGAGAGAGGAAGAGAAAATTAGAGAGAGAGAGAGAGATGTAGAGATTGAGAGAGAGGAAATTAGAGAGAGGGGGAATAGAATGAATGAGAATTAAGTGGTGATTAATAGGATTTTAAAAGAGATTAATGGGGGAAATTAATTGGGATTAAAGAGGCATTAATTTGGTGGTTTAATAGGAATTTATAGAGGAGATTTGGGTTTGGATTTGAAGGGATTTAAAAGAAATGAGGTGGGATAATTGTTATTTTAATGGGCTGGGGAGGGAAAAATGGGCTCGGGCCAATGGATAAAATAGTAGGGAAAAAGAAAGGGGTCGGGCTTGGGATTTTAAGTGAATGAGAAAAGGATTAGAGGAGTGGGCTGGCTCTGGGCTTGGAGAAAGTAACGGCTGGACTAAAATTGAAAAAGAAAGGGGATAATAAAAGAGAAAGGGAATGAGGGTTTGGGTTAGGGAAAATTAAAAGATATGAGATTAGATTAGGATTTGGGTTTTTAGAATAATACAAATAATAATTATAAAATAAATGAATTTTGAGAGTGATAAAAATACGGATATTGGTATTCAAAAGAACTGGGTATTACAAAATCGACGGCGGAATCCCGGCGATCGTGCTAGGACCTCTCAACGATGATTCGACGTACCAGCAACCCTCTATCTTCTTCTCACTCTCTAGCGTTGTCCAAACCCGTAAGTCCCACTTTTCTACATTTCTATTCTTTCATAAAAATACGACTTTTCAAACCCGACAGAAATCGGAACAAACCGATTTCCGATTCGGTTTTCTATCAAAACTCACTTATCACTAATTCCAAAATGCTTAAACATATTCATATTGACTACTAATCACTTAAAAATTAATTTGAACAAGTTTTCACACAAGAAATGATAGGTTTTGTAATATACCGTATTTTTGCACTTAAATACCACCATGTTTAGTTTATCACATTTAACCCTTTAACATTGCTATACCTTAAAATAGATCACGAGGTAATGACCTACCTCCATACACACTCATATGCAATCTTAACACGCTACCTTGAAAATTTAGAATACGACAGAACAAGATTTTACATTAAAATACCATTTTCTTAATAAAATCTTTTCTAAAAGTTCTAAGTTATATACAAATTTAAAACAATATATTTTAAAAGGAAAGTACGATATGTCGTGGACATCGATCGTTTATCTAAACCTGACTTTGTGGTGTCTAGGCAAGTGTGTCTAAGGCGAGTGGTTACTTAATTAGGACCACTACTTGTAGTGGAGAGCCTCCCACTCACCTGGCACTTACCTGGCCACAATTGGCGGTGAAGAGGCGATTTAGGGCTTCTTATGACTTGTGGTTTAGACCATTTAGAAATAGGCTAGTTGGCTTAGGAAATCTTAGAATCTAAAATACGAAAATTTATACCTTTTACAAATAAATACCTTATCTTTATAAAACCGATTTCTAAATGACTAGTATTTATTAAATCTTTGCAAAGCGCCACTACAACCCACCTTTGGGGAACTCGTTAGGGATAGTATGGTTTATCGTGCACCCTCGGGCTTAGTAGTGCGAGATTCAGACCTCCGCAAGGAGCATTCGGTCTCGAAAGGTTCAAAATACGACATTTAAGAAAAATGAGATTTTTGGAAAATAAAATATTTATTAAAAATTATTCTTGTATAAACATGTGTATATTTATCACTTAAACACCTATTTTATTATAAAATAAAGTTTCCACCTTTTCCTAAAAATTACAAGATTAAAAGTTACATTAAAATACCATGAATTTCAAATAAATCAATATTACAAATTGATATCTTTATTTATGTAATTAGGATATTTTCACTAGAAATATTATAAAATAAAATCACAATAAATATGAATAATAAATATTTGAGGTGTATCTTGAAAACTATACAAAAGTATTTTTTACATAAAACCCCCTCAAGTTTTATAAATTACAATAACGACCCTAACAAATATAGAACTTTAACTTACATTTCTTTTGGTCTGACTCGGGTTTGAGTCTGATTATTTCTGACTTGAATATGATTCAAGTCAATCTATATTCTTTAATATTCCAACACAATATGAATACATGAATCCCAGAATCCAGTTAACAATCTATACAACTTGACTGAATCAAACCATGGATATACATCCATTATCCCGTTATTCCATTTACCTGATTATGCAATTACAATCCGTTTACTGATATCATGGTTTTGGTCAGTCATCCAACTTACACAATACAATACAACAATACTATCAAAACACTACGGGGTTTAAGGGGTAGATTGGTACGGAAGGTGTTAAAGGTGGCACAAGGCGGTAAGATTAAGACATCTAACATGAATCCAATTGTCGTTGTTTCGGGTTGTATAACGGAGCCTTGTACTCTATTTTCCGTTTGCTCTGGTCTCTAGCATATAGAGACCCTCTCGTATACACTAGCATTCTTCTGTACCAAGCTACAAACAATAGCGTGAACGCAATACTCTACAATATTATTCTTTAGAAGATACCTCTTATTCTGTCTTTTCTAATTCTTCCTTATCTTTGGGACTTACGAGCGACATGTTCGCTGACGACATTCTATTTCTTTCTTCTTTGAATGTCGTCAGGTGCTTTGGACCCAGCATAGATCGAGCCCACTGGTGAAGACTTGGATCAGTTTCACGAAGACCCCGAGCTCTAGACATTATACCTTGTTCTATTCAGTATTTTCATTTCCTGTTATGCCATTGTTTAGGCATCGCTTTTCATTCCAGTTGTATTTACTTTTCATGCATTGTACAAAAGAATGTTATTAATAAAGTTTCTGTTATTTCTATATCTCTTGTCTCTTATGATTTACTTTTATATTGCTTAGAAACGCTTAGCGTATGTACTTCTAAGTATATACGTAGTGGACCTCGTCGTGTCCCCTTCGCCGTACACCGGGAAGCGGGGCGTGACAGTTCTTTTGCGCTCGTCTGTCGTGCTCTTCTGCTCTCGACGCGTCTTGCGCTTCATCCGCTTGAAATGCTGCCAGTGAGCAACGTATCCTTGCCACCAATTTTTAAAGGCGTTGCATTCTTCAGTAGGGTGTGTGGTCCTCTGATAATACAAGCAGTAGTTTGGATGTACATCTTCTTCATCAAGATGTATACCACCAGGAGAATTTCCTCTGAAAGAGGGCAACTTCATTCCCATCGACAGGGCTCTAGTGAATCGTTTCCTTGTCTTAAGTTTGCTTTTGTCTGCGGTGGACGTGCTTCGATCTGGTTGGAGTGCCTCCACCTTTTCATTCAGTCGCCGGCGTTTGGCTTTTTCGAATATAGCCAGTTCGCGCTCTTGATTGACTTTGCTTTTCTGACGGGCTTCATTCAGGAATACGTCAATCATCTCGTCTGATGGTCCTAGGAGTTCTGGTTCAGGATTTGCCCCCATTTTCTCTTCATCAGGAGCTTCTTCACCATCTACCGGCGAGTGAGAGATCACGTGGCAGCTTGCCACATAATCTTCAGGTTTGTCTAACGAGTCTTCTCCCTCATCTTTATCTCCATCTCCGTCTTCAAGGATGTGGTTGAGAAACTCTTGGAGTGTGACCGGGGTTCGCGCTTTCTGGTTATATTCCTCCAGCGCGTCAATATGATTTTGCAGATCCGTGCACTTGTCATCGGGCTTCACGGGCTTTTTGGTCTTCTTCTTTTTCTTCGAAAACTTTGACGGTTAGGCATGGGCATTTTGACTATCGTTACCAATTCTTGACGTCGGGCGCGGCTTCAGCATTCCCTCAATGATCTCGGGTTCCAGCGGACTTTTCCACCTGATTGCCGGGCATGTTTGGAGATCCTTCAATATTCTTTTCGTCTTAGCTGAAAGGGCCACCTCCCATGGGGCTTCCTCCATAAGTGAGCATGATGCCCCTGGCGTGTCCACCTTTTTAGGAGCGTGAGGTTGTGGCGGGTTCACCTTCCAGTTTTCAGATAACGCGAACTTGCCCTGTTGGTACTAATCTTCGATCCAACTTTTGAAGATGTAACAATCTTCGATTGGATGACCCAATATTCGGTGGTAAGGGCAGTAATTAGGATTGTTAACATCGCCTGGTTGCGTTGGGCGTCTTGGCTCCGGCAGAGTGATGAGCCTGTTGTGCAGCGCTAGCTCGAATAATCTCTTCGTCTTATCCCGAGGGAACGAGTAAGGGCGTCTCATCTTTTTTCCAAGGGATCGTTGTCTATCACTTTGGCGATCAGCTGGCTTTGGACCACTAGGCTGTTGTTGAGCATTGGCGACGAAGGTCGCTTTCCCTTTCCCTTTTTCGTTTCGAGATTCCAACTTCGAAAAAGATGGTCTATGACCCATCTGATCCATTTGGGCCAGCTTGTCAATCAAGGCCTGGAAAGTAGTTGGCTTGAAGAACATCATGAACTGGGATATGGTCGCCTGCGGATCAAGAGTACCCACGAACATTCCTACCGCAGGCGCTTCTTCGATGCGCTGCTCGCACTTCGACCATAGATTACGCCACCTTATCGCGTACTGCACCCATGTTTCGCCTGGCTTCACCCTGGCGTTAATTAATGCGGTGATCGGGGTGCGCTCGCTAGCGCTTGCGAATCTTTGTGTAACCAGTAACTCCATTTCTGCAAATGTCTTAACGGAGCCGTTCGGGAGCTCGGAGTACCATTCAAACGCTGTCTCCGACAAGCTGCCAACAAACTGGCGAAGCAGCAATTTGTCGTCACCCCCAGTATTACCGCATAAGGCTCTGAATTGAGTAACATGCTGGTGTGGATTTCCCGTCCCCTTATATATGTGGAATTTAGGGATCGTATATCCTGGCGGGTACTTTATTTAATCGTACCAACCGGGATAGGGTCGTCCAGTCTTAACAATTTGGCCAGTCGCTTCGTTCGCCTGATGAGCTCGTATCTGTTGAGCGATATAGTCATCCAGGGAGGCTTTGGAAATGGTCTCTTCGCTGAACAAGCCGGAAGAGGGTTCGATGTCTCCCCTCTGTCGTCTTCAAGGATAATTGGGGGGTCTTCAGCTGGCGGATCCGGCTGTAACATCATCCCGACCATGTCTTGGAATAAAAGCGCCACTCGTTTTATGTTGGCAGCTTGTTCCGCTGCCTCTTTGTCTTTCTTCTCGAGGATTCTACGGAGCAACTCAGCATCGGTTTCTTGTTCATGACGCTGCTCCGACGACGTTTTCGGGCTTTCTTTTGGCCCAGTGAGTACGGTCATCTGTGTTAGCATCTCCTGGAGCTTCTGTTGTTGCTCCTGAGCTTTTGTTACCGATCGGGTGAGTGGTCGATGACCCGTGAAGATACGGCTATCCTCTTTCCCGGATGCCATATAAACGGTGTGTACTACCATGCCCCCAGACTTGGGGCGTTTGGATTCAGTGCCTTTGAGCTTTGTTGCAGACACGGGGATTTTCTCTGACCTTCTTCTTTTGTGAGCGGTCGAAGTTGAGGGGGTCGTTGCAGCGGGCACCCAAGTAGACGACACCTTCTATGGTACGACAGAGTGGTCCTTCTCTTGCCGAACTTTCATCTTCTTCGGTCGGCAGGAGTGGTCTTGATTGATCACCGAGTCTTGGACCTGTCACCAGACCTTGTAAATTTTAGAGGACGGCCGCTAAGGGGGCTGCTCCAGCTTTGTTTTTGTAGCATTCTCTACAGATGAAGGAGATCTTTTCAACACGGCAGTCGGAGAGTTCTTGCGGACTCTCCTAAGTGGTTCAAAGTTGTTCCCAGTTGGAACAGCAGCGTCTACTTCCACTGTTGGAGCTGGTGGAGTCAGTCCAGATGGAGAATTGCCTCCAGCTTTCCTCATTCGGCGCCAGTGACGACGGAGAGCATGTCGTGCTGACGGGACCGGCTCAGTTATGGGGGTGGCTTCGTCATGCCCCCTGTTCTGGCGGAAGGTTGCTGCCGGCGTTACTTTCTTAAAACCAAACGTCCGTTGAGTGGGGATGGCCAATCTATCGAAGGCAGACTTTCGTGCAGGGGGAGCAGTTTTGATGACTTCGCCTAGAACAGGAGCTGAAACGGTCAGTCTTGCAAAGACCGACTTCTTAGCAGAGGAAGTCGCTCTAATGACTTCAGGAACAGGAATGACTATCCGCTTTGGGATGGCCGCTTCAGGTATCGCGGGCTTCTTCACGGGCCCACTTGAGCTTTGGCCCAGTCTGTTGAAAACTGAGGCACTGGACTTGGGCGACCCTTTGAGAAGGGTCGCGGTAGTTGTAAGCCGATCAAAGACCGACTTCTTCGGAGGTTCTTGCGGCGGCAATAGGGCATTGAAGCTCATTGGTGGGAGCATCGTCCCAAAGAATATCCCTGTGGTGGCTTGCGTCACCTGGTCCACCGGCATCGTAAAAAGGGAGGCCGCTTGATGCCCGTAGGTCACTCCTCCGGCGAGGACGGAGTGGGAGTTGTTGCAATTAGTGCAGTTTGAAGCCATTGATCTTCTGTTTTTCTGAACGGAGCAAGATACTAAATCTTAGCATTTCACATCCAAAAGCAACCATGTCAAACCGTGACTTGTTCGCGAAACACGACACACGAAGTGTGGAGTGAAAAGAGAAAAAGGTCCTACCGGGCGTGCCAGAATCTGTTCTCCACCGAAAGACGCGACGGGGACGTTGGGATGTCTGGCCTGAATTTTGGGGGCAGATGCTATTTGGATTTATGCGTCCGCCTCTCCGAAGATGCACAGTTGATTTATGGCACCGTATATCGTAGGTTTAGACGGATGCGGCCGATGTAGCAGACTTTGTCAAATTCCTCCTCATTTAAGGGGTTTTTGATTGTGGGGACGCTCTCCCCTGCAGGCGCAAGCTCCTGCAGTTAATTACACTACCGTATCGCGGTAACAACTTTCTCCTTCTCTAGATGGTCACTTCGTGTCGCGTGTGTTTGTTTTATTTTTGTTTGCCCGTGGATTGTATACGGAGACTAATTTATATTGTCGCTCGTAGGGCGTGGATTGGTCCAAATCCGTATTTTCTTAGATTTGGTTTTGGGTTGGATTTAAGGATCGTTAATCTCTTTTAATACTAAGATCAACTTAAACGTTTGTTAAGAATGCGTTAGTCTAATTTTAGACTAAAATCAACTTAATCATTTGTTAAGGATACGTTAGTCTAATTTTAGACTAAAATCTACTTAACAGGATCATTTAGATCCAACAAAAGAGCATTTAGGCTCTATTGTTTTAGTTTAGGGACTTTGCGGTCCATAAGTTTAAGGACATCATAGTCCGTGACAGTTTAAAGACGTCATAGTCTGTAAAGTTTACAGACATCGTAGTCTATAAGTTTAAAGACCCCACAGTCCATGGTAGTTTAGAGACATCATAGTCTGTAAAGTTTAAGAACATCATAGTCCATGAGTTTAAGGACCCCATAGTCCGTGAAATGTCTGGTTGTTAGGACCCGTCATCTCTCTAAAGACGTTGAAGAATTACAACGACAAATATCAGAGGAGTGAAGAGATGTACCCTTGAACCAATATTGGTTGGGAGATCTGTAGTCCAATTTGGGACTAAGATCAAAGATTTGTGAGCATATGAGCTCAATTCATCTGAATTAGGGATCTGTAGCCAACTTGGGCTCGGCCCATTCGGTTAAAATGTTGGACATTTAATAATGCTGAGCATTGGTTTGGGTTCTGTCAATTGTTTTTGTCTTTTATTGAGTGTTGTACACTCATTATAGCTCTGGGGATTTTATTTAAAGAACACTTTGTGTTCCCTCGGCGCACACATGAGAAGCACGTGGCGCACTTGGTGCTGAGTGCCAGTCAATGAGCGCAGAGCGCTTCTGTTTAGGTGGCACACAAGTGAGGAGTACGTGGCGCACTTGGTGCTGAGCGCTAGTCAATGAGCGCAGAGCGCTTCTGTTTAGGTAGCGCACACGTGAGGAGCACGTGGCGCGCTTGGCGCTGAGCGTCAGTCAATGGCGCAGAGCGCTTCTTTTTAGATAGCGCACACGTGAGGAGCACGTAGCGCGCTTGGCGCTGAGCACCAGTCAATGAGCGCATAGCGCTTCTTGTGAAATAGCGCACACATGAAAAGCACGTGGCGTGCTTGGCGCTGTGCGCTAGACTTTGGAGCGCTGAAGTGCTTCTTTAAACTTATAGCACTAAAGCTCTGCAGCGTTGTGCGCTAGATTTGGAGCGCTGAGACGCTCCTTTAAATTTGGAGCGCTAAGGCTCTGCAGCGCTGTGCGCTAGATTTGGAGCGCTGAAGTGTTTCTTTTAATTGGAGCGTTTGGGCTCTTTTTAGACAGCTCTGTTCTCTGAGAATTAAATTCTCTCTTATAAGAGACTTCGTCTCGTGGATCTAAGAACAAAGTTCTTATTTTATAGGAGATATTTCAATTTCTTATATTTTTGGTGAAAGGCTTTGCCTTTATGGATCTGTGATCCTAAGAGAAATGAATTATTCTCCCCCCCTTTTATAATGAGATATTATGATCTCTTTTTGTGAAAGACAGCTTTCTTATAGATCTATGATCTAGTATAAGAACTAAGTTCTTTTTCTGATTAGATACTTTGATCTCTTTATTTTACCTTGAAGAAATTCTTCTTCTGCCGAGAGCTTGCTCTTCTCTCTGAAATCTCTCAAAATTTAGGGGGGGTTCCTCTATCTTTTATTCTTTCGATTTGAAAGCTTATAGGGAGGTCTCTCTATGCAAGACTTGAAGTCTTGGATCCTTTATATAGTGAAAGCTGATTTGTTGAACCGGTTGAAAAGATTTTTTCTCTAATTGATTTGGGGATTTCCCCACCATTGGATCTTTGATCGTAGGGCTTCTGTTTTACAGAAGACAGTCTTCTTATTTTTAATAAGATTGGGAAATCTTTCCCCATATAGAATTCATTCTGTATTTTGGTGATTTTTAATCACCATTGGATCATTGATCCAATGGTGCTCTGATTTTCAGAACATAATCTTTCCTGTTTGGAAAGATTATAAGGAATGTTTCCTTAACAGAATTTTATTCTGGTCAATTAATGATTTATCATCTTATTCGTTGGATCTTTGATCCAAAGGCCGAGAACATTTTGGTATGTCGCTAGCGCTCACGTGCTTTGCACGTGGTGCACTGCTTAAAGTGCAGCGCTCTTAGCGCTAGCGCTTACGTGCTTTGCACGTGGTGCGCTGCTTAGAATGCAGCGCTCACGTGATTTACACATGATGCGCTGCTTAGAATGCAGCGCTCATGTGGTTTGCACGTGAGCGCTACCTTAGAGTCTTTGACTCTCAGCTCTGGCGCTGCTATGAAGCGCCACTTCATTTCAAATTTTAAAATTTGAACAGAGTTTTGCTCTGATTGGGGAAACAAGGACATTTCGGTCCAACATTCCCATTTTAGGGACGAATGTTAGTTTAAGGACATTTCGGTCCATTATTCATCTTGCGTGCATGCGTATTTGTTATGTGACAGAGTGAACAATGGTGATATGGAATGTACCCAATTTGGGGTGCGGTCTGATTTGAAGTGTGCACGTCAATTTGGAAGTGCATTAATGTGGGATAGAAGGAGTTGTTGGTTGTCGGGATCCGCTACCTCTCTGAAGACGTTGAGGAATTATAACGACATATTTCAGAGGTGTGAGGAGATGTACCCTTGAACCAAATCCCGTATTTGAGGGAAAGAATCGTGGTAGACCATCTAAGAATCGTTAGTCATATTTGAGACTAAGATTAACTTAGAAAGTATGTGATGAAAATTGGTTTGGATATCACAAACATAAGCTTAGCTAATTTAGGCTAAGATTAGGTTTTGAGCTTAAATTATATGTTTAAGGACCGTTAATCTAGTTTGAAATTAAGATTAGCTTAAACATATTAGCATTTGGGCTCAATTTATTTTTAACTAAGAATACGTTAGTCTTATTTGAGACTAAGATCAACTTAGCAAAATTTAAGGATTATTAAATTTTAGTTGAGATCCAACAACAGAGCATTTGGGCTCAGTTGCAATTGACCCCAGAGGGACTTAGCCAATTTGGGCTTGATCTGCTCAGTCTTCTTTTTATTGCAGAAGTGTTGAGCACTTGTTTGGAGCTCTGGCGTTCACATGTGTATCACGTGAAGAGCTCAAACATAGGCGCCGCCCAATAAGTGCTAAGCACTTGGCCGTTCTGGTTGTTTATGAAGTTCTAAGCACTTTTGTATGGCGCTCACGTGATGAGCACGTGAGGCGCTGGGCGCTGCTTTAGGCGCTCACATGTGTATCACGTGAGGAGCTCAGACATGGGCGCTGCCCAATAAGTGCTAAGCACTAATTTTCTCTGGCGCTCACATGTGTTTCACGTGAGGCGCTATATTTTTTGAGATTTAATCTCTGTTGATATTTTTTAGAGAACTTAAATCTCTGTTAATGGTGTTTTGACCATTAACGATCACCAAGATCACTATTTTGATGATCTTGGATCAGGTTCTTTAAGAATTAAGTTCTTGATTTGAAGGAACTAAGTTCCTGGAGTATTATGCACTCCATGTTCAATCTTGTTCTTCCCTGAATCTTTGATTCTCAAGAACAAGATCTTCCCGATGAGAATTAAATTCTCAACTTGTGCAAAACTTGTCTTGTGGATCTTAGATCCAGAGAAAAAACTAAGTTCTTTGAGAAGGGTTAAACCCTTAGATATTGTATGTTAGGTAAATGAGATATTTTGATCTCTTCTTTTTTCTTTACCTAGGGTTTTTAGGAGGGAGATCTTCTTCTTTGAGAGAATTAAATTCTCTATCGTTTTGAGAGCCTTCTGTATTTTTACAGAAGCTTATGGGAGTCTCCTATCCCTTTTTCCTCCCCCTGTTCTTCTCCTTGATTAATCTCTTTGCTCCTATTTATAGGAGAAGAGAAAAATCAATTTGTTGAGAAAATCTCTTATTGAGAGACCATGATTGATTTCATGATCAATCAAAATGATCTTTTAGATTAATCGGTGAATTTTATTCACTATTGGATTTTTAATCCAAAAGCTCTCTATTTAACAGAGAAGATTTTTTATTTGTTTAATAAGATTAGGAAATATTTTCCTAAAATAGAATTTTATTCTATCATATGAATATCTTATTAGTTTAAAAAGATTAGAATTTTATTCTATTATATGGATATCTTGTTAGTTTAATAAGATTAAGAAAATATTTTCCTAATATAAAATTTAATTCTATCATATGGATATCTTGTTAGTTTAATAAAATTAGAATTTTATTTCAATATAGAATTTAATTCTATCATATAGAATTTTATTCTATCATATGAATATTTGTTAGTTTAACAAAATTAGAATTTTATTCTATCATATGAATATTTTGTTAGTTTAACAATATTAGGAATATATTTTCCTAACATAGAATTTAATTCTGTTATATGAATATCTTGTTAATTTAACAAGATCAAGAAAATATTTTCTTAAGATAAATTTTTATTCTATTAGATAACCGATGGGTGATTTTATAATCATCGTTAGATTTTTGATCCAAGAGTCCTTTATTTAACAGAGAAGATCTTTCTAGTTTGAGAAAGATCAGGGAAATATTTCCCATATAAAATTTAATTCCATTGGATGGTTTGATTGGTGATTTTTTTATCACGGTTGGATTTTAAATCTAAGGTTCTCTGTTAGAGAAAGATTTTTCCATATTAAAAAGATCAGGAAAAATATTTCCCACATAGAATTTTATTTTATCACATTAAATTTAATTCTATTAGATGAGAGCAATTTAAATTGGGGCGCTCACATGCTATTGCATGTGAGCGCTGCCAAAGAGAACGGTAAGAGAACTCACGTGTTTAACACGTGACCCCTAATGTGGATTTTATTTTATTTATTTTCAGCGCTCATGTGCTTTGCATATGCGCGCTCACATGTTTAACACGTGAGGCATGTTTGGTCTTTTGTTATTTATGTTCAGCGCTCATATATTTGCATATGAGCGCGCACGTGTATAACACATGAGGCCGGTTTGGCCGTTAGGTTTATTTTATTCAGCGCTCATATGTTTTACATATGAACGCCCACGTGTTTAACGCGTGAGGTCAGTTTGGTCCTTAGTTATTTATTTTCAACGCTTATATATTTTGCATATGCGCGCTCACGTATTTAACACATAAGGCCTGTTTGCCTTTGGTTATTTATGTTCAGCGCTCATATGCTTTGCATATGAGCACTCACGTGTTTAACACGTGAGGCCAATTTGGTCTTTAGGTTTATTTTCGCTCACGTGTGCCAGTTTGACCCTTAGTTATTTGTTTTCAGTGCTTATATGCTTTGCATATAAGCGCCCACGTGTTTAACACGTGATGCCAAATTATGAGTATTCTTTTCCTCTTTCTTATCTCCCTTTTTTTATAAGGGAATAAGTAGCTCATAGTCAGAAAATTTGGCGGGAACACGGAGCTCAAAAGCTCCCGTAACGGCTCCGTGTATCTCGCCAAAACGATATCTCCGCCGCTCCACGTCCCGCATTTCACGCCTATGTGTCTCTTTATTGATGGGTGTATCCCATCTTTAATGGATGTATCCCGTAATCAACGCGAACGTGAGGCTGGGACGCAAGGGACGGCAAGAATCTCGCGCCGTCTCGCTTCATGCGACCGCTATATAAACCCCCTCTTCTAAACGACTCAGGAAACAATAACTCAATCCAATATGCCGCTACTCTGTCTCATTATTTCTCGGTACTTATTTGATCGTCGGAGGGTCTTACGGTGGTTTATCATCTCGGGACTTCCTTTACAAGTAGCTCGGCGTCAACAACCACCCATTGAGATCAACACTCTTAACCCTCATATCAAATCTCAACCGTTCAGTCCCGCTGGCAACAAGATTGATAGAGGACAACATCTGAGAGAAATTCCGACCTCCATCAAATAGCTAGCTAAATATTGTATGCGGGTATTTACTCCTAACTTAAATTAAATTAGTGTGCATTAATACAAGGAAGATGTTTACTTCATATCCTAAATTTTCATTATATTTCCAAACAAAATTATAGAGTGGATTGTGCTGGTAAGCCACCCGCAAATTATCGTTGCTATCCAAAATTGGCATGTTTGATGCAAATCAGGAAATGTAATTGGCTGCAACAATACAACATAGAAAGCGTATAACCATATATCACAACCCTCTTTCTACGTGTCTTGAGTAGAAAATATAAATTAGCATGAGTAAAACCGGTTATTTTTTTAATCAAATCAAAGATGAAGACAATCAATGGAACCAAGGGCACCTTTGGTTAAGTTCTCAAATAAAAATGTTCAAGATTTGGCTACATATATGTTTAATTTTCAACTTTTATTATTTTCTCTTTCTTTTTTTTTTTTGTATTTTGATTGTGAGGGATCTAATTAAGAGAAAAATCTATGTCAAATTCCAAGCAAGAGAATAAGAGTATGCTGTCTTTGCCATGACATCAAGAGAGACATGCTAGTTGTCAATGTAACAAATTAGATACAATTCCAGGCTGGCATGCAATTTGATCATAAAAATCCAAGCTGGCATTGAGCAGGCTCTGTCATCTGTGCTAAGACCTATGCATCCAAATATTCAAATTAGGGAAATATACATTAAGTCCCTAACTTTGAAAAGCAACATTTTTAGGTCCATGTCCCCAAAAAAGCTCTGAAAAACTCCTTTCAACTTAAACATTGTTGTGTTTTGGTTCATATAGTATATTTACTATTTTTCATGGCAGAACCGACCTTTCGGATAAACTAATATATTTACATTTTAAATTACTATAGTTATCTTTTAAAGTAGTATATTAATTTTCTAAAGTGCTACATTTATATTTAAATATGTCAAATGTAATAGATATAGTAATTTTACTAAAAAAATGTTACAGTTTAATGTCAAATGCAGTATTTTATAACATAAATGCAGTATTTTGAAAGATAACTATAGTACTTTAAAATATAAATGTAGCAGTTTATCTGAATGGGCAATGCTGACATAAAACAATAGTAAATGTGCTATATGGATTAAAACACAAGAATCTTTAAGTCTAAAGAGTTTTTCACGACTCTTTTTGGATCAGAAACCTAAACCTATTGATTTTCAAACCAGAGATTTAAAACCTATTTTCCCTTCTAATTTAGAGCATAACACATACCTGTGCTCTGATCTGTTTGTTTGACACAAAGAACCAGAAGAGAAAGTAAGGTGTTTAAAAGATGCTTCTGACACTTGAGTGTTTGATTAGAGTGGTTTCTTTTCCTATTTGCTCGGAGAAAATTACCACGGAAGTCAATAATTTCTAACTTTGAACTGGGACGTATGAAATCGAAGGAAGAAAAGTGATCACGCCTCCACGTTTTCAGCAAATGAGCAGACTTTTTAATATATTGAAATTACTAGCCAACCTAAAATACCTAGATTTAATATTTGTCAGACAAAGTACAATAACGATAAATTTTTATCCGAAATTTTTTTAGGGCTGGCTGTATGAATCCGTTTATTCCATTCCGATCTGCTAAGTCCCATCACTATTCCAATCTCAAAAAAAAAATCGGCATATTTCATCTCTTCGGTCAGAAAACTATGGGGACATCTCAACAAAAATTTCCTTAAGATTCATTTCATAGATGTTTTGTGTTGGTTATCGGTTATCTAACACAATCCATCTACTTTATCATAGTTTGGGACAAACAGCGGAAAATTAAAGCCGACAAATCAAGCAGAATGAAATTGGGTTTAACAAAAATAGTTACATGATATGATGAACTATGGAAGCAATTATATGGGGTTTTAGTTAAAGCAAACATGAAAAGAAGAAGAATTAGTAAAGAAATGAACATATGATATACTATAGCAAACAAAAGAAAACGATGCAAAAATGTCAGGACAAAAGGTGTCTTTTGCAACCCAAAGTGCGAAAAAAGGTTTTGATCAGAACTCCTTAAATTATTTGATTTGGTTCATGTGACGGATGAGGCCAACTCAAAATTTAAGTTTTCAACTCTTAAACTCAACTTTTTAGATAACTTATTATGACTTGTTAAATAAGGGAATATCCTTCAACCTAGCCTTTTTTTTAACCTCATGGTATAATATTGGGGTTGAAAGTTCAATTAGAAATGTCCACTTGTTATGACTATAACTGGCTCTGCTTAAACTTCCAAAGATTGGGCACCACGTGTTTTTTTTAGAACAAATAATTTTACCCTCTGGACAATAAAATTATGATGAGGGGGGAATAAATAAATGGCTACTAAAAACAATTGGTTTATATATATATATATATATATATATATATATATATATATATATATTTTGCTAATTAAGCCTTTATACACGGTGCAAATCAATATGATAAAACAACCTGAATGTTAGCATTGTTCCGAGCTTATAATTCAAAAATCATTACATTGAATTGAACCATGTAAAGTCCTTTTCAATTCAGTGCGAACTAATAATTTTTTCAAGAAACTACAGGGGGAAAATTAGATCGTGAGCCTCCGAGGTAATTAATTTGTTTTACTAGTCGGTTTCCTTTTTAAAATAGAATAACAATATGACACAACATGTTCTATATGCGTTAATCAATAAAACAAAATTCCCCTCCCAAATTGAATAACCTTTTGATCTTCAATAGATAAAATAATCCGTTGTCAACAAACAATAGGAAAGAGGTTAGAAAAATGAAGGCCAAAACACACTTTCTTAAAGATAATGGACAATGGAGTTATTGAAAATGCACAGCCATCCATGATTTGTTTTATTTAAAACATCGTATATGATTTGTTTTACCGTAAGTCAATCAAATACGACCAGAAAAAAGTCAAATCTAAAATCACCACCTAAGCCATCGATATATCTAACAATTCATTTATCACACTGATATATTTTCAGTATAAATATAAGTTATGGTCTATACACATTTCACAATGGCCATGGTTATTTGAATTATCATATTTTTAAAACTTAATTGGGGGTGTTATATGCACGCATTTCTGGTGTTCCAGTTACGAAAGCAGAGAAGAGACGGAAATTAAAATAATATTTAATCATATATTTATGCTTAGTTTGATGGAAAAAATAGATAAATTAGCAGAGAGAGGAAAGAGTCTCATCCCCATTTCTTCCCATTTTCCTCTCTCCTTCGCTTGCGGAAGGAGATGACTCAGAAAACGTGGGGCCCACAGTTACCTCTCTTGACTCGCATAGCTGCCTTTCATGGACCCTCTCCTCTCTCTCTCTCCAACTCTTTCTCTCTCCTCAACGCTCTCTCTGTCTTCTCAAATTTTGTAAATTTTTTAAGCATTCTGTAGACAGCAGAGAAAGCCATAAGAGCGACGCGGAGCTCTTCGATTCTTTCCAAGCCTCCCCCATTGCTCAAAACCTCTGCTTGGTTTCAACTCCGAATCAAAAGAGCCATTTTTATCGCAAGAGAGAGGGAGAGACCCGTCATCTCCTTCACTTTGTGATTTGATGGATCTATAGATCTGAGGCCCATCCATAGATCCTTGTCTCAATCACTTCATCATCTTGATTGTGGATAATTTTGGAGATCAGGCTTCGAGAAAACAGCAAAAAGGTTTGTTTTCAGAGTATCTATCCCTTTGCTTTGGTGGCATCAGAATAGATTTTTTGCTTTGTGGGTTTTTTGTTTGACGGGGAAAGGGGAGTGGGTCTTTGTTGTTTTGCTGATTGGAGCTTTGTTGGATGAGTTTTTTTTGATTTATTCCTAATTTTGTGTCTTTATACTTGAAGCTCAAGATATACAAACCGTGTCTCTAATTTTTCTTTAGTTGCAAGAATTAGTCATTTTTTTAATAATAGTTGTTGATTGAATCTCTAGATTGAGTCTTATACCAAGTCTTTGATTATTAGTACACTTCAAGCCCAAGATACACAAGTTGGGTCTGTTATATTTGATGCTTGTTGTGTATGTTGCAGCTCAGATACAAGATGTTGATTGATTTGTAGTGTCCATATTTAACAAGCCTTTTGGCTTTTATCTGTTCTTATTGCAGCTCAGATACAAGAATTAGTTTATTTTTTCCCCATAAAGATAGAAACCAATGTCAAGAACAAGGAGGAGGTTGTGGATGAGATGAGGTATGTTATCACGGTTCTTTGACCTTCTTCGGGCCTGTTGCGGCCAACGGTCCGATAGATATGTGCCCACGGGCTCGGACGTCACTGGCCGCCAAGATGGGCTGTTATGGTACATAGATTATGGCCATCATGAGAGTGGGGAGTTCTCCATGGCTGTGGTCCAAGCTAACAACTTGCTAGAGGATCAAAGCCAGCTTGAGTCGGGCCCTTTGAGCTTTTCGGAGTCCGGGCCTTGCGGGACCTTTGTCGGAGTTTATGATGGGCATGGTGGGCCCGAGACATCGAGATATATCAAGGAGCATCTCTTCAACCACATCAAGAGTAAGGTTTCAGTGATGCATATTACATGTTAGAGTTATGTATATTGGTATATTGATGTCACTATATGAACTGTATATGCCATAGGAAAATTATTATTTTTTATATTGGCCAATATCAGTCCAATCGTGTTCATGTTCATCTTCAACCTGTTACTAAATAGAATCCGGCTTGTTTTGGTTTGACAATACATCTTGGCTTAGTTTTGGTAATTTTGCTGAGACATAGTTATAAAAATGGACATCTTGGTTTTTTTGCATGAATCTTGCTTTATTCCTCCTACCGTGATATCTTTAAACATGAGACATTGAAATGGTTTGTACACGATCTTAATATCCCAGGCACTGCACCAAAACTCCGAAGTTAAATATATTTTCTATTCTAACATGGCTCAAGCACCCTTTTATGGACCGAAGCCTCAGCTTTTGCAAAGCGGTATTTTTTCAATAATCTGTATTAATACATTCCCCATGGGATTTCAACTTAGATTGGTATTTTACTATTTAAACTATCCCGGCCCCTCCACCAAAACTACAAAGTTATGATGAGGGTTGATAGATATAATTTTATATTCTAACACATGACATGTGATCATATTTTTGTGTGGGTATTCCTTTAATTTAAAGGTGATCATCTAAAATGCAGTGCATATTTGTTGTTTAGCATCGCCCGATGAGCATTCTAGGTTATATTGTAACCTGTGCAGGATTTACAACCGAGCAACAATCAATGTCCGCAGATGTGATACGAAAGGCTTTTCAAGCGACAGAGGACGAGTTTCTCTCATTGGTCACAAAACAATGGCCTTCGAAGCCTCAAATTGCAGCTGTTGGTTCCTGTTGCTTGGTTGGCGTAGTTTGTGGTGGAACTCTTTATGTTGCTAATCTCGGAGATTCCCGTGTTGTTTTAGGGAAAGTTGTAAAGGCAACCAAGGAGGTTTTAGCAGTTCAGTTGTCTGCTGAGCACAATGCGAGTATTGAGTCTGTGAGGCAAGAACTACACTCGTTGCATCCAGATGACCCGCATATTGTAGTTTTGAAGCATAATGTATGGCGTGTAAAGGGAATAATACAGGTATTTACACTACCACGTGATAATGTCATTTGTTGATTGTTCATAAAATTCTGGTATTTAGGCAAAGCATGTGCTTTCTATTGAGGAAAAAAAACTTTATGATTATCATTTTTTTGTAAATATTGCTGATAGAACCTCAGCATAATGCGTGTTCAATCTATAAATTAGTTCAGCAGGTCGTCTTAAATCTCAGATTTCGTAAAATAAATTACCACTGACATGAGACTAGATGACCCAGGGGCCTTTTTTTTTGGTTGGTCAAACTATGTTTCACTAGTAAATGGAAAAAGGAAAAGATAACTCCAAGTGGGACGTGTAAATGACAAAGTGGATATGATGAATAGAAATAGAAAGAGAGGAGAAAGAGTCTAGCAAGAGCATCTCTATCCTCTATTGAACGGATCTTTTTGTATTGAAGGTATCAAATTACTAGGCGAAATAGAAACATGTCAATTGTTATTGCTCCAACTTTGACTGTTTGGTTGAGTAGGGCGTAGCATCTCGGGAATGCCAGAGTTTAATTTTTTGGGAGGCTTAAGGCCAAGGAGTGCTGTTTTCAGCACTATATGCCCATCATTATAAAAGTAAGATTGTACCATATAAATGAATTTTTGGGAACTAATACTTCAAGAAATTAGTAAAAAATGACCACGGGAGATGAGAAAAGGGTAGAACAAGAAAACGAGAAAAGGAGAGGAGTACAACATGTTTATCTCTAAGCAGTGAACACTAACAACTTTTCTTACAACAAAGGGAAGATATCACATACTTGTAGGCCTTTATAGGCCAATGCCCATACTTCCGAATTATATTTAATGATTATTAGACCTCATCTAAGCCAAAATACTGTCTGCTTTGAGTAAGCTTTATTTTAACAGCATATAAATGGATTCTTCTGGTTAGGATTTATCTTTACCAACGTATCTTTCAATAATTGTTGTTAGGCTGACTCACCAACAAATCAATAAGTTGTTTAATGAAGTCCTGCATCTCAGAGGAGCGTTTTCTAACAAAATGAACATTGAAATACCCCCCTTAAAATTTGGGCAATCACCCAGTAAGAAAGGCTCTAGGCCAAATCTACATAAATGAGGTTTAGCAAAACTCCCGCCCCCCAAAAAAAAGAAAAGAAAAAGAAAAAAAATATATTCTGCTTGTTGGGTTGGGGTAGGCAGGATTGTGCAAGGGAAAAGTTATTGTCAACCAAGATGAGGTAAGGAGGTGCATGACTCCGCTAAATATAGTGGGTAGTCAACTCCTCCTATGCAATGGGAAAAGTTAATGCACAGACCGTATACCAAAGAAGAACAATAAAACCCTAGTTTATCTTCTTCTAACATCATCAGACAAGCTGCGATAGATATTGCAGTATTGCCTTAACTTGACTTGACAAGGTTCTCCTCGAGCTCTTTCAGGCTTTGGCCGCTTTGCTAGTATATGCAAAGTTGGCATAATCCTTTGGACCAAGTTGATCCATGGCATGATTTTGGGATTTCATGCTTATTTATGGACAAGTTTTATAGAATCGGCCACTGGTTGGTCTACTAGAGTGTCAGAACCATATTCTCATTTTGGTTGATCGAGCCCTTTCATCCCTAATTTTTTTTTTGCACTCAACGCTTTTGAAGCAGATCTCTGCACCACCCTCAGACTGTATAAAGGCATTTTTGTGTTGTGTATGACAAAGTTTTCCCAGATATTGACTTCAGCTTTTGCCTTTTGGCAAGAGAACCCGGTCTTATGAACTTTGCCTTCTGATTTAACCTTGGCAGGTGTATAGGATCGTCAGTTATCTATTTTTCTCCGCATGAATGTTATACTTAAAACTTAAAAGCAACATCAACCTTTAGATATCAAGCGCTGCATACTTGCATGTCCTCCCCTATTCTTTAATTGGTCAAGTTCTGGTGATGCCCACTATAGGATAGTCTCTTGAAAATATAGCTTCACCTGTGATTCTTGTTGATTAGATAAGAATAACTAAATGAGACTTCACTCTAATCTCTTGTTGGTTACTTGTATATTTCTCAACGCACATTTACTGACTCATGAACAGTGCCTTCAGTAGAGAAGCTTGATGCTCCATATGATAGGGAGGTTTGAGTATAAACTAGAGAAACTTACCCACTTAAGATGGATTCATGCTTTTATTTGTATTTTCCACCTTATTTTTTAGATCAAAAAATTATTTCTTCGCCGTCTTTTACTCAGACGATACCAGCCTGGTCCACTGCAAGGAATACTTGATCTCAAATTGTATTCAAAGATTTTTTTAAGCTTGAAAGCTAGAGCAATGTGTTGTCCACTCAACATTGTTTCAGATTGTTATTGGATTGAAGCTGAACATTAATCCTCACAAAGAAATACCCTTTTCTTGCAGATTTCTAGATCAATTGGCGATGTCTACCTAAAGAAGGCCGAGTTTAACAGGGAACCTTTGATAGCAAAGTTTCGTTTACGCGATCCAATTCGAAGGCCCATTCTTAGTTCCGATCCTTCGATCACAGTACAATCACTACAGCCCCAAGACCTGTTTCTTATATTTGCATCAGATGGTCTCTGGGAGCACCTCAGCAACCAAGAAGCAGTTGACATTGTGAACATTCATCCTCGAAATGTAAGCTTTTCTCTATATTCCCTATTTGTCTTTTATATAGGCTATAAATGAATGTTTATTCTAGACTAAAATGCACGAGATACCCTCACTTTTGGCTAACAGGAAGTACCGCTCTGTTTTGAACATTTGCCCTTTACCCTTTTTTTAAAGGCCATTAAACTTTTTGATTAAAGTCAAATATTTATTTTTCAAATTACCCCTCAATAAGAATATTGATTACGAATCGTAAATGCAACATTTGCAGCAAACCAATAGAAGTTTAGGGTATTTTTAGGAGAAAAAAATTGAATTAACGGATGTAGTAACATTTTTTAGCTCGGAGGAAGAAAACTGCAGGTTTTAATATAAGAGATGTTTCTTGTTATTGGGTCAAAAGTGGGGGGGGGGGGATTCCTGCAATTTACCCATTTCTGAACCTGATGCATTTTCTCTTGAAACAATTTTGTAGAAATTGATGGGCAGCTCATTACAAATATACAACTTAAACTAAAGCAGTCAATCTGTTTTCAACTTAGCAAGGAATGCGGTTTATGAAACTAATTTGGATAGAAGGAAATAAAGCAAGGAACTACAAAAACGAAAGAAATAACTTCTCTGTCGTAAAGAGGTCAAACATGATCCTTGAGACTTTACTGATCAATATTCAGAGAATATATACTTACTTCAATTGTAAATGATTTGTCCTTTCTCTTCATAGATTCAGATAGTCAGATGGTTGTAATATGAAAATTTCAAATCCCTCAAAGATCAAATTTCAAATAAAATAATTTTCTATCATCTCCTATCGGCTATCGAAAACCTTATTTTTAATGCATGTCATAAAGAGGTCGAACATACTTTCCAAGAACAAATACTCTATACGCATAAACTCAAATCTCATTTGCTCTTGGCATTTGTTCGATGGAAAGTCATGGAAGGGTATGAATCTCATTTGCTCTTTAGCATTTGCTCAAATCATTTCTTAAATTTTGATCATGATAGCGTATAAATATTGATTTAATGATGATCCCCTCGACGTAGTACGTAAATAATGAGAATTCTAAACTGTATATTCTGACTTAATACACATTCCCGCAAATCAACGCATGACTATAAATCTAGCTTATCGGTCTCAATATGCAACTCCATATATTGATCAAGTCCCCTTGAGGCCATTAACAAACATTGCTCTTTATTGATTAGTCTCATGAGGGTTCCTTGGAATCTCATTATTATAAATAGGCCTCAACTACGCTTCCCCAAAACATTGCATCACAGTAAAATTCTAAATTATGAAAATGGTGGCTAAGCTTTTTGTGGTCATGATCGTTGGTGCTCTAGTTTTCTCCATTGCTTGTGGAAGGAAGCTGGAGGACAATGAACTTGGCAAAAACGATAATATCAGTTAATGACGAAGGATATGCCAATGGCAATGAGAAGAAGTATAACGAAGGTACCAAAACAATGTGAAACACCAATGGTCAGCTCTGTACTCTGTACTCATATTCAAACTGATATTACGATAACTTATGCTACTGTAATGCCTTTTCGTTGACCACGTCAATTAAGATCCAAAAATAACTAGTGGCACCATAGGTCCATTATGGTGGCAGCAGACTAGATTACTGAGATTATCTAGATATCAACAATAATGGAATATGCTCACCATTGTTTTCCAGTGGGAGTCTTGCTTACTGGCATCAAACTTTGCATGTGATCGGTTTCCTAAATCTTTTTAACTGATATCAGTTAGTAGTCCCCTCTTTAATATTGAACACACATCGAAACTTCTTTCCGAATCACCTCTCGTGATATCAACATTACGTTGAACAATGGTAGATGCAGAAATATTGGTCGGAGGGGGCGCACCATGCTCAACAAAGTTTCATTGTAAAGTCAAGCTCGATAATATTTGGAAAATCATCATACAATCTGACAACCCAAATAATAAAATTCTAAATTTTTACATTGCAACTAATCATACATACCTTTTTCAATATAGCACAGTAATTAAATTATGTGGCACAACCTTTCGTTTGGGGAGCTGTATACACCATGTCCATTTCCAATCGATATTGTTTTTTTTTTTTAACTTATAACTGTTATTTTCCCTGTGCAGGGGAGTGCTCGAAGGCTAGTGAAAGCTGCATTGCAAGAGGCGGCGAAAAAGAGAGAGATGAGGTACTCTGATCTCAATAAGATAGACCGAGGAGTTCGTCGCCATTTTCATGATGACATAACCGTCGTCGTCGTGTTTCTCGACACAAATCTTGTAAGCAAGGCCACTTCAAGTGGCGGCCCCCCTACCGTTTCTATAAGAGGGGGCGGTATTTCTCTGCCTTCAAATTCTCTTGCACCATAAGAAACGGCATATGACCATTTGACTCAAAGAAGTGAAAATGTGGTGAAAAGTTTTCTGCTTTGTTTTAATTTAGTACACTGTAACACCACTGCTGTAACACTGCTGTAACACTGCTGAGAGAGTTTCATGTCATTAAGAAAATCAAGTGAAAGTTGTTCTTAGTATCTGAGCTTCAGATGAGACTTAATTCTATTTCAGGCCTTTTGATTGTTATTGTTTATTTTTCATAGCTTATGTAAAAAAAATCATCAAGTGGGTGATGTTCCTTGGTATATTTTGAAGATAACAACCTTCCTTTGCAATTTATAATCTTACTCTCACTTTGCATGTGTGCTTGATTATTAGTTCAATATCCAGTTACTGTTTTACTATCTTGGATGGTTACAGATATTATTCCTTAATCTGTTTGTTAACAATCCTATTGTGCTTGATTCCAATTTATTCCGATTAATAATTTAGTTAACATTTTGACATTATCATGTATTTTTTATCCATTTATAAGCTGGTTATCCAAGCATAACTGGAATGACTTGTATACCCACCGAGCATAGTTTTGTTGGTACTTTTAGTGCCATAGTGAGTGTAGTGAGAGGTCGCCCGGTTTAATTCCTAAAGGTGACATCCAAAAACTAGATGTGGCACGCCTAGGAACCATGGGCGGCTGATGGAGGTCCTTTTTGGGTCTCCGTCAGATGTTGTCTTCCGTCGATCGCCCGGTGGATTTTGGAGGTGATCTTCTGTTGCGTGTGGGTCTCAATGCGTTTTGAGGAGATTAGTGATTTTGAGGAGTTCAGCGCCGAGTACCTGCAAAAAAGTCCCGGGGTGGTTTGGTACCACCGAGGACCCTCCAACGATCAATTTAGCACAAGATCCGAGCAGAGTAACGGCTAAGTGGAGTAAAAAATGGCTTACTTGACCCCTCTGTGATGGGGTTTTTTATAGTGGCCGCAGCACGCAGCAGCAGGCGCGAGAATCTCGCCGGCAGTTACGCTCCCGACGTCACGCCCGCGTAAAGAGCGGACCACCCGTTAATGGGGATTGTGATAGCGTGGAACGTGGGATGTTGCTGGCGGAGAATCTGCGCATGGCGAGATTTGTGGAGCGGCGGTTACGTCTGTGAGTGGTGAAGTTGGTCGGTCGCGGGACCGAGAAAGATGGCCTCGGCTGGGGAGCTCGGGGACGAGCGAGAGGGTCGAGGAGTCTTGGTCCTGTGGCAGCTCGGGACGAGCTGAGAGGCCGAGGGGGCCAATTTTCAGGGGGCTATGAGGAGAGCTACCTTGTGCTTGCAGGTCGGGTATAGGGTGGCCTGGTCGGCCCCTGTGGTCCCTTTCTTCTGAATTCTGGGACACGTCATCTGCCACGTGTCCTGATCTTGGAGATCACCAATATTGAGCATCATCATTAGCCCCCCACTCTTGTCCCGACCAGCTAGCGGGTCGGGTCAGAAGTGGACTGCCGGGCCGCCCGGGGTGAGCTCCCTCCTAAGGTTTCGTCGGGGCGCGTTCTCGGACTGTCAGCTGTCTTTTCTGCCAGCGAATCAGGGCGAGATCTCTGCATTTAAGGAAGGTGCATCGGTTCGTGCATCCTACCGCTGAAGCGACGATCCACGTGTCAAGCGTCGGTTGGCCGACGCAACGTGTGCAGACATGCGTCTGACGGGATGCGGGCCAGTGTGGGAATGACAAGTGGAGCGATCGGAGCCGTTAGACGTGTGGGGGCGCTTTGGCGGAAGATGAAAGGCGCCGTAGGATGAGGTCGTTTGCGGTGATAAGTAGGGTGGGCCCACTCCAGGGCCTGTACTCTTTCAAATCTCCTTTCTCCTAAGTCTTGGCTGCTCGGCGCTCTTCTTCTTTTGGATACATGGTTCGTTCCCACTCTTTGAGTTTCTCGTTCCAGAGGGAGGCCAGCGGCGCGGTCGTGTCCCTGGCTGGCTCATGCCCTGCGCCGAAAGTTCCGCCGGCGATAGGGCCGTCCGCTTCATTGACGGCTCCTGATGATTGTTCCGGCGGCGGCCAGAGACGTCCACGGTTATCCGAGCCCCAGACGAGAGACAGAGGGGAGGGCGAGGACGGGGTCCCCCTTAAGAAGAAAAGGACAATCTCTCGTGCGCCGCCGTCGATGATTCCTGAGGGGATTCTCATGCGGGGGGTTGATGCCGTCTTCATGGCTTCATCTGGGCTTTCCGTCGTTGCCGGCCTGCTTGCCGGGATGGAAGAGTCGGCTGGGGGAAGGCTTCCGCATGGCACCCTGAGGGTCCAAATGGAGGCCATAGCCCAAGGGGCGGTCCAGGTACGAACTCCTCTACGCGTTGTTTTTGACCTTCCTTTCTTTGGCTTAAGCTCCTCCAAGTTTCTCATCCGCTTCCCGTCAGGTCCTTCAACACTGCGCCCTCACTACTCGTATGGAGGCCGAGGGGGCGTTCCATGCACCGAGACCAGTAGAAGCGTTTCCTTCGGAAGTCGAGGTCCTGATGCGTGACCTGCGTCTGGAGAGGGCGAGGGCCGACGTCCTGGCAGCCCGTGCGGAGGTTGCGGAGCTCGCCGATTCAGCAAATCGGGGTGCCTATCGTCAACTGAGTGCATCCCACCGAGTTGCCGAGAGGAAGCTGGCAGATCTGGCCGATCGTTTCGCGGCCATGGAGAAAGAGAGGGACGCCAGCAGGGGGGATGCCGAGGCGGCGCTTCTGGCGGCCAAGACTGCCGAGGTTCGGGCTACGAAAGCTGTGGCCGATTACAAGGTGTCAGAGCAGTTTTATGCCGAGATTGACGAGTATTCCGCCGTCGCGTGGAATAAAGTTCTGGATGCCGTGAAGGAGCAGCTTCCCGAGTTCGCTGATGGCGAGCTCCGTGCTCGGGTCCTACTCCCGGTGGCAAGGCCTCCGACAGACAACGATGAGGGAAGCGAGGCGCACTCCTGGTGGCAAAAACTCCGGTGGTGAAGCCTCCGGCAGGCCGCGATGACGGTGATGAGGGAAGCGAGGCGCGGGGGGGTTTGCGACTTAGGCCTTTTTGATATTTCCTTGTCGCTCTTTTGTAAGCCTTCGGGCAGTTTGTAAGGCTGGGGAGCCCAAAATACCATTTGTAAAGACTTTGCCTTTTGTAATAAAACTTTTTTCTTTGGTTTCATCGGCTTGCACTTTATCTTCTGTTTGTGAAGAGTGCTCATAAAATATCTCTGCTTTCACTGTTGGGCTTCCATATTAGGCCGGCTATCCGTCTAGCGATCGTTCGTCGAGTTGATTTCGATCACTTGCCAAGCGTGCCAAGCGCTGCTGAGAAGGAGGCATCTCCATGGCCCCGAAGTTGAGGGAGGATCGCTCAGACTTGAATAGACCTGATGCCCCTTGTTGGGGCCTCTGATCCTCTGCATGTGATGGGCAGAGGGATGTCCGTCGTACTTACGCCGAGCATGAATGGGCTCAGAGGCCTCGTTATGAGGGTTACAAGCCCGCGGCGTCTGTTGGGCATGAACGAACCGGGAAGCTGCTCGGTTGCCCTTTGGCGAGGGCGTTTGATTTCTGTCGGTTGTGGTCTGAAGCCACCAGCCGGGGATAACCGAGCAGGGTAGCTGCCGAGCTGCCTCTAAGGAGGACTTGGATCCTTAGCGTTGGAGGGGCCGTTGGAGGCCTGCTAAGGATATCCGGGTAGTGAAGTTGCGCGGCTGCCTCTTGGCGAGGGCTTTGATCTCTGGCGTTGCGAGTAGAGAAGCTACCGGCCAGGGATAGCCGAGCATGGAAGCCGCTCGGCTGCCTCTACGGAGGACTTTGATCCTAGCGTTGGAGGGGTTGTAGGAAGCCCACTAAGGATGACCGGACAGTGAAGCTGCGCGGCTGCCTCTTGGTGAGGGCTTTGATCTCTGGCGTCGTGGGTAGGCAACTACCAGACTGGGATGACCGAGCGGGGTAGCCGCTCGGATGCCTCTTGCGAGGGCTTTGATCCCTGGTGTCATGGGTAGGGAGCTACCAGCCGGAGATGACCGAGCAGGGTAGCTGCTCGGTTGCCTCTTGCGAGGGCTTTGATCTCTAGCGTCGTGGGTAGGCAACTACCATTCTGGGATGACCGAGCGGGGTAGCCGCTCAGATGTCTCTTGCGAGGGCTTTTATCCCTGGCGTCATGGGTAGGGAGCTACCAGCCGGAGATGACCGAGCAGGGTAGCTGCTCGGTTGCCTCTTGCGAGGGCTTTGATCCTTCAGGACGGGGACCGAGCAGGGTTACTGCCCAGTGCCTCTTGGCGAGGACTTTGATCCCTGTCGGTTATGGTGGGAAGCTACCAGTCGGAGATAGCCGAGCAAGGGCTCGACTGCCTCTGGGAGGACTTTGGTCCTTAGCGCGGGAGGGGCTGTAAGAAGCCTACCAAGGACCCTTGGCCGGGCAGGGTTGCTGCCCGGTGCCTCTTGGCGAGGGCTTTTGTCCTGAAGGATAGCCGAGCGAGGGACCCTCGGGCTCGACTGTCTCTGGGAGGGCTTTTGATCCCTGTTGGTCGTGGTAGGAAGCTACCAGCCGGGGATAGCCGAGCAGGGTAGCTGCTGAGCTGCCTCTAAGGAGGACTTGGATCCTTAGCGTTGGAGTGGCCGTATGAGACCTGCTAAGGATATCCGGGCAGTGAAGCTGCGCGGTTGCCTCTTGGTGAGGGCTTCGACCCCTGGCGTTGCGAGTAGGGAAGTGATTATTCCAAAAACTTGTATTTACCGCAATCAGAAACGGCGTCGCTTTGCAGCTAGCCGGTGAGTACGGGTCGATCCACAGAGATGGGTAATTTCCTTTTTGTGTTATCACGAGTTGATTCCAAATGTTGTTTGGATTGATTTAATCTAAAAACTAGATCTATCACTAAACTAAATTAATCTAAATTAAAGTCTTGCTAGGCTTAGGTTTAGGAGAAGTTTGGAGATTAAAGGTTTCCTTACCGCTTTCATTGCCCTATTTTAGATCTATTAGATGTTACGGTAATTATCAATAAAGTGGATCCGAATCTTTTGGGAAGATGTTTCTTCCTCTAGATTCGTATCCTTCCTTTGTTGATAATTACCCTAACCCCCATGGAAAACACGCGCAACCGGCCCTTTATACTACGGTTCATCGTTACCTCGAGGGGTAGGATACCGTAGGGAGCGGTTGTGCGTGCATGCATGGAGTTCTAACTCTTAGATATGGATGGCATGAAAGGGGTGAGAGATCTCATCTTTCAAACCTTTCCCTAAGGCTAACCCTAACAAGCGAGGAGACTACTCGCTCATTAGGGGATGATAAGACATACTAATTAAAAGAATTAAAATAAAATAACTTACTAGGTTGACGGCTCCCTCCAAGCAATATAGAACAGATCTGAATAATACTCCCAGCAATTCTGAATTTTATTGATTGAAAAGAGGCATAGGGAGGCATGAAAAGAATACGATGATTTGGGCTTCTATAAATAGGAGATAGAAACCCTAGGTTACAATTGATTCGCATGTCTACATTTACCAAAATATCCTTAGGAAGACCTAGTCAAAGTAGACTTCCAAGCTTTGGTAAAATTTTATGTCTGGAAATTTTGGAACTGATTCTGGGCTTCTTGGGCTTTTTATTTCTTTGGATCTTTATTCAATTTGGCTTTTCTATTTCTTCCAGATCTCCAGTGAATAATTGCGGTAGACTTTTAACCGTTCACTTTGTAATCTTGGACCTTGCATTGCCTTGTACTTTGTGAATTTTATTTTTGATGTAGGCTTGATCAAGAGTCTTCTGTTTGTTGGTCAAAGTCCACTTTTGCATCGTCTTTTCATCGTTTTCACTGTTTTCGCTCCAAGAACCTGTAACCTGTAATATGTAGCAGACATGCGTCAAAAGCACCTGTTTATTTATAAAAAGAATAAAAATGGGGAATATAATAATACAATATTATGGTGTGAACAAATACCCCCAAACTTATCTTTTGCTCGTCCTCGAGCAAACTGTTTTTTTATTCTTGACAAAAACCTAACCGCACTTTCGCAGGGAATCGCGATTGCACTGAGCTCGTGCAACAAGCCGTTAAATCTCTAGGTGTCCCTAGTAGGAGGAGTGTTGTCTCCTGAGGGTTTTCAGCGGATTACACCCACAAAATCCTATCAACTCGGCCCATTGACTTTTGTTCTCCAATTAGGTTTTCTAACAAGGAATTCTATTATCTTTTGACTCGCAAATTATCCACCCATATTCTTCACACTTCCTCATTATTTAACTTAAGATTATATATGTTATGTAGACCTACCTAGCTTTCGGCATCTCTTAAGTTTTCCTTCTAGGGTTCCATCTCCACTTAGAAATTTCTATCAACTCTATTAAAGATATAAGTTCTATTTTTCATTCCTCTCTCTTATCTAAATTCCAATCACATATCCCTACGTGTGTGTATAGATCACCCCTACACTTGGAAATTCAAATCAAGCAATCATACTCTTATCCATTGTCCAAAGCACTTATTAATTAGTGAATTTTTAAATGAAATTTGCTTACACATCCTTCATGCGACCGTTAATACTTCTTGAGATACCAATAACCGATTACAAGATGCGTTAGTACTTTAAAGCGTACTTCCTAGTTTTGCAACACCCAAGGCTTTAGCAGTGACTCCCAAACCAGTTGGTCTAAGGCACTAGGTGATGAAGCACCCTCGCTAAATATTTTTCTATTTTTACAGCCTTAAGTAATCACAAGAACCAGTGTCCATTTTTTTATTCTTTATTCACACTGATATATATTTATTTTATTTTCATTGCACCAAGGACTTTAGACAAGAGCATTTCAAGGTCTCCTCTACTATTCCAGGTTTCAAGGTGCGTGATTGTGCAAGTTGTAGGGTATACATTTTCAGAATCTAGACTTAAACTAGGAACTATTTTTCAAACTTATACTCTAATAAAAGCTTCAATATCTTTCCTTCGTTTCGACTTAGCCCAAGAAGTGAACCCAAAATTTGCCTATTTCTAAATAAACTACAAGGCATATACTTTCTACCGTTAAACTTTTAAAGAAGGTTATTTTTAGGGTTTTTAATTCACTAAGTCTAAGATCTAGTTATTCCTAGCCAGTTAACCTTAAGTCAAATATGGCCAAAATTAAATACAATAATTTTTATAATTTTTGAAAATTTTCAAATTTTTATGGGTTTTCAAATAAATATGCACATGCAAAAATATATACAAATGAATGCGAAGGAAGAAGACGTACCAAGCATACCCCAAACTTGAGCTTGACAGTGTCCTCACTGTCATACTAAACCAAGAAGGTCAAAATACTGGCACTCCCCTGTTTATTTATTTATAAATTTTTTTTTGTTTTTATTTTTTTGAATTTTTTTAAATTTTTTTATAGAAAAAAGAAAACAAAAAGATATATATATATATACAACAAACATCCCCCCCAAACTTAAGCTTGGCCTTACACAAGCCAAAGGTTAGCACCAACCATTCAAAAATCTTATCGTGGAAATGGTATAGTTGGTGCAAGAAAATGAGAAGCACGCGAGACCGTGTGGAAAGAAGAATGGTAGAATACGGTCTCGGTGGGGGAGAAGAATGGCGAAAAGAAGAAGGAAGTGGAGTACGATCTTGAGGGTGTAAATTTAGTGAATAAATTAGCGCAATATGTGATGACCGATATGTTATAAGCGATTGCGCTAACCTATCTACTCGTCGAGAAATGTGATCAAATCTCTCAAGAATCGCAAGAAAACATGGGTACGCCGAACTTGGTATCGGAGATGAAAGCGTAACGGTCATTTGTACGGTCGGGACAATAGGAGAGACGAAAGGGAGTGAATTAGGGATAGTATCTTTCTCACCGTAGTAAACTGCTTCGAACTTGAAAGATTCCATTAATGGTTCGAAACTACTATAATCAACCGAGTCTGATGGCTCATCTGAAAATGTAAATGACTCAAACTCGGGCGGTGAGTCATCAACATCGTCCGAAAAAGTGAAACACTCGTAAGTGTTATTATCTGTGAGAACAGTATCTGATTCAAAGGAAAATCTTTCAAGCTCACAGTCTTCAAGCGGGGTCGGAACGATGGGAAGGAGGGAGGGTGATATAACAGTCAAAGGTTCAGGAGGATGAATTGGAAAATCAGACACATCAAACAAAAATGATTCAAGCTCAATATTATCCTCAAGACTCTCCTCAATACTATCCTCAATATTTAACTCATCCATGCCATTATCATCAAAATCTAGACGCATATGAGATTCGGGAGAAACATTTAATAACCCAGGATGATGATTTGAACATAAAATTTCAATTAAATCGACAGGTTCATCATCCGAAATATTCCCGGCGTCTATATCCTTAATCAAGTGAAAATCAATTTCTTTAGACACCTCCTCAAAAGCATGGATATCTATCGATTTAGGTTCTAGAGTGGAGGTGTAAAGATCGAAAGGATTAGGTGCGGTTTCACTCGAAAGGGGTTCCTCACAATCTGGCAAATCAAACACTACAAAATCACACAACTCATTTTTATTTTCAACAGGTGAACTATTTAGGGTAATCGATGGCAAACAGGAGTTGTGGGCTTCAATTGGGTAAGGGCAGGTTTGATTTGTAAATCCTCTCTCATTCTCACTCTGTCCAACCGCCTCCTTATACATTAAAAATTTTTGAGCTAGCGGGACACTAGCTACCGGTTCATTGGGTTGCATAAGGGCGGCCATGGACGCTTCCACATTCCTCATCATTTTATTTGTTGCAGCAATATATGCCTTCAACGACTCTTCCAAACTAGACTTAGGTGGTGAGGGGGTTTCAGTAAAAGATTCAAAATTGGTTGGATATGTGAAACTCCCTAATGGCTGTGTCGAAACAGTGTCTAGTGAAGGTGGGAAGGTCGGTATGACTTGTAGGAAGTGGGTGGTTGGGCAGGGGTAGGGTCAACATATGGATAAAAAGGTGAATAATCATACGGATCCCTAGAACTAGATGAGTGGAGAGGGGTGAAAGATCAACTGCGAGATTGAGCAATATGCTCAGCAATGGACATCGGCCTAGGAGTTACAGCAGGACTTAAAAAAGTGGTGTCAATACAAGTATAGTGGTGAGTATTCCCGCCTGTCACGCGGGTGACCCGAGTTCGATCCCCGGCAACGGCGCCATTTGATTATTCCAAAAACTTGTATTTACCGCAATCAGAAACGGCGTCGCTTTGCAGCTAGCCGGTGAGTACGGGTCGATCCACAGAGATGGGTAATTTCCTTTTTGTGTTATCACGAGTTGATTCCAAATATTGTTTGGATTGATTTAATCTAAAAACTAGATCTATCACTAAACTAAATTAATCTAAATTAAAGTCTTGCTAGGGTTAGGTTTAGGGGAAGTTTGGAGATTAAAGGTTTCCTTACCGCTTTCATTGCTGGCGCGGTGTGTGCGTGTATGCATGGAGTCCTATAGATTCTATGTGATGAGTAAGAAAGGGATGAGAGATCTCATCTCTCAAAAACCTTTCCCAAAGCTAACATCTAAGGTAAGGAATTAAAATCTAAACTAGAGCAATTAAAAACTACTTATAGATGGCTTTCTCCAAACAACAACGCAGGATTGTCAGATCTGGATTCATGAATTGAATAGACGCACCGATGCTCTCCAAAAGAATTCTGAATTTTATTAATGAAGGGAGGTATAGGGAGGCATGAAAAGAATACAATGATTTGGGCTTCTATTTATAGGAGATAGAAACCCTAGGTTACAATTGATTCGCATGTCTACTTTTACCAAAATATCCTTAGGAAGACCTAGTCAAAGTAGACTTCCAAGCTTTGGTAAAATTTTATGTCTGGAAATTTTGGAACTGATTCTGGGCTTCTTGGGCTTTTTATTTCTTTGGATCTTTATTCAATTTGGCTTTTCTATTTCTTCCAGATCTCCAGTGAATAATTGCGGTAGACTTTTAACCGTTCACTTTGTAATCTTGGACCTTGCATTGCCTTGTACTTTGTGAATTTTATTTTTGATGTAGGCTTGATCAAGAGTCTTCTGTTTGTTGGTCAAAGTCCACTTTTGCATCGTCTTTTCATCGTTTTCACTGTTTTCGCTCCAAGAACCTGTAACCTGTAATATGTAGCAGACATGCGTCAAAAGCACCTGTTTATTTATAAAAAGAATAAGAATGGGGAATATAATAATACAATATTATGGTGTGAACAGGAAGCTACCGACCAGGGATAGCCGAGCAGGGTAGCCACTCGGCCGCCTCTGTGGAGGACTTTGATCCTTAGCGTTGGAGGGGCCGTAGGAAGCCTGCTAAGGATAACCGGGCAGTGAAGCTGCGCGGTCGCCTCTTGGTGAGGGCTTTGGATCGCAATGACAGAACTCTATTTGCAATGTTCCGACGTTTCTTTATTCGAATGGACAGGATTTTTAGAAAATATTTACATCGTCTTTGCGAAAGGATGGGTACACACTTGTTGGCCTTGGCCTTATTGGTATAGCTTGAGCTTCTCGGCGTTATAAGGCCGCGGGAGCTTGCGTCCGTCCGCGTCTTGTAGGCGATAGGCTCCGCCGGGGAGCGCCTCAGAGACGAGGAAGGGACCATCCCACTTCGGGGAGAACTTGTGAAGCCTGCCTTGATCAATGAACTCGTTTCGCCGTAGGACCAGATCCCCAGTCTGGAAGGAGCGGTGCTTGACCCGAGCGTTGTAGTATCGGGCCGTTTGTTGTTGATAAGCGGCAGCCCTGATTTGAGCCCGGTCTCTCTTCTCCAACAAGATATCCAGGTTGGTCCGTAGCGCTGAGGTGTTCGCATCATCATCGAAGTGCTCGACCCGATGACTGGGTAGCCCGATCTCCGCTGGGACCATTGCCTCGGTCCCATAGCAGAGGCTGAAGGGGGTTTTGTCACGTCCCGAAAGTACGGAACATGACCGGCACTTAAACTACGAAACGTCTCGAGGCACACGTAATCTAAGTAAGCCGAAAACCCAGAAATCCAAACCAAGAAAAATAGTAGAGTGAAGGAAAACCAATTAAAATCAAGTAGTTTTAATAGCATAAGCCGAATTATGCGGTTTTTTTAAAACATCAAACATTTCCTAAAATTTTCGGCAGAGTCTCCTTTGTAAATACTGGCCTCCAAACGGGATACAACATGAATAGTATACGAAATCAATAAAACGCATCCCCAAGCGGGAGCTAGCTCTTCGTCAATCGACGGTCACAACCACACAAGAAATATAATATACAACGCCAAGGGCGAAAATCAAAACTCAAAAGGAAACTCAAAACAACAAGAAATCCACAGAAATATAACGCGCGACTCTAAGGTCGAAAGAATAACATCACTGGTCTCTATCTCGAAAATAAATACATGTTTGGTTGATGGAATTTACTAGATACAACTGAATAATATTATACAAAGTAATATGATGGGTACGATACCAATAAACCCACCTACTAGTAAGTCACCCGAAAGAAAGCAGTGCCAGCAAAGCCGTAATGAAACATGTACGGCAAAACCTGCAAGAAACTGTGGCACAACGGAGGTGAGTTGCCAACTCGTGAGTAGAAAGACATCTACGAACAGAAATCGCATGAACAACGCAATCCTAGGTCATAAGATCATAATATATCCTCAAATATATAACATGCAGCCTATACCAAACGCTAGGGTAAATATCTAACCCGAATGTAATTCCATGTGCCCGTGTCAGTGCCTCAGGTAGCAATATATCATATGGATGATGTATGAATGCATGAAACAGAATGCATGTACTGAATAAAACTGCTTTCATAATTTAGTGAGATTTCTGTACTTTTAAAAGAGGTATCATAAATGAAATCAGCATAAACAGTGTCTGGCATCGACACAAAATATAAATCCCAATATCTCAATATTTCAGGCTCCGGCTATCCGGACTGGCCTGTATCATCAATTCTCTGTACCTCAATATCTCAGAATCTCAATGTGTAGGGCGCCGTCAATCCAGACCGGCCCCTACCATCAATCTCAAGACCACGACGGTATCCTCCGGATATCCGACGCGTCGGGTAATATCACCGGTCGGTAGTGCTCCCCTGCCAGGCTCAACGCCATCATCTGCGATCCTCTTGCCCCGGGGTACCGCACCGGGTCCACCATATACCCGAAACGGTTCCTCCACTTCTCGAACTCGGGTCTCGAAATCCATCAGCAAACTCATAGTGGACGACTCATACATCATGGGAAAACCGCACTTTTCTTTATAAAAAAAAAGAGAAAGAATTTTATAAGTGTTTTTGCGGTTTTCCCCCAAATCCAGGAAATCTCATGAAAATCCGAATCCAAATCCTCAATAGCATGTAAACAGTGAATATAGACATAAAAATCCATGAATGCGGCATATCAATGAATAATAACATGCATGAAATAGCAAGTAATATCTACAATGTCTAAACTAGCATATAAGGTAAGTACACCAATATCATGTCTAAACTATTAGCTAACAACCTATGTCAAATAAAATAGTATTTTCTAAGATGTTCGTGACATCGCAATTACCGATGAAAATGTGTGTGAGCCGGCAAGTAAGTGTACGTGGTACATACGCGTCATCGGTAATGGTGCTGGTGTTCTAACTGTAAGTCTACGCTAGCGCCCCGGCAGTCTACAGACGCCAAATGCGGAATAAAAACTTTTTAACCGGCGCTATCGTATACTTTAACCCGGATCTGCCATTATTGCTAAACTAACAAACTGTAAAGAGTGTAGAAAGGTTATACCGAACGATCCGAGTCCTTCGTTCTTTAACCATCATCCCACGCTCCGTTGCGGCTGCTCCGATCTCGTCAAACTCCGATATCCTCGTCGAGATGGCTCCACATCACTGATTCTTTAAACGGGCTCCCGCCTCTGACTTGAGGCAACTCGGTCGTCAAGTTTGCTAGAAGAGACGACCAAGATTGATGTAGAGAATGAGTAGATGACTTTGTCTCGTTCCGTCCAAAGCTATGGACGGACGGTTAATGAAGTTGCCGAGGGAATTGGGTGATGGAATGAAAATGAACTGTAAAATTCCATGCACCCCAAATACTATCATATCTTTTTCAAGTGAAACCTCAAGTGAGATCAATCAAGAGAGGAGGGGGAAGGGGCCGGCCATATATAGGTAGAGGGAGGTGAGTGTAGGAGCAAGTGGTGACCACATCCCAAAGCATATCATGAAGAAAAGATCTTAACCAAAATAAAAAGCATTAAGGTTAAAGCATGAGTCATAAAACCTAGTCACCATTTAATAAATGCAAAGAAGAGTCATGAACCTAGTCACCATCCTAGTCATCACTTCTAGAAACTTCTAGAACACTGACTCACCTCATCCAAGAAAAGATAAACCCGTCTTTTACCGAATGTTAAAAGACGGCTGATAGAAAACTGGAAACTGGCAACTTCCAAAAGTGATCCTGAAACAACTTTCAGGATAACCCCGTAACTGTATAAATATACCCGCATTTGTATTACGACCGAATACAAATGCAACTGAGACAAAGATATTATACCTACTCAATATAATACTCGGATCCGGCTTAAACCAAAGCCGACCAGTATCAACTGCCCGAAAACTGACACGTGCGTAAACGCACGTGCATTTTCCGAACCCTGCCATAAAACCATACGGCCTATACAACGTTTCTCCCGAACTTGGGAAACTGTCTGTGGGGGACTCTAATGACTCGTCAGTACCCTGGCAGTGGGTTTAACTACAAACCGTCAGCGGCACTAGCTATGCGTAACGGCTGCCCATGGACTGACCTCAAGGGAGGCTGATGAGCGAACTCAAGGGAGGCCGATGAGCGAACTCATCCAGAAACCCTACTGAGCCTAACAGTGACAATGTATATACAGTCCGGTCCGTTCGTCAATGAGTATCGCATATCCGCCTAGGGGGCTAGAAACGTCAGACCCCCAATAGCAGTATAAGTCGTGTCGGAGTGTAGCCCAATAACACCCTGAGATACTACTGGAGTACCTACCAGTAAATCTCCTGCCATGGCCATGGACTTTGTGTAATGGCTCTCCTAGACACAGCACGACCTCGCCCCCAATACCGGGAGAGACGAATCCCCTGCCGATCCGCTCACGTGCCTCCATATGGCTCGGGACTGTACCCAAAAGCTACCTGTTTGCACGACTCCTTTGAGCCGTGGTAGGGTAGAAATCAAAGCACAGTGGGAACTCACACGAGACAAATGACGACCTCAGGTCGATAAACTAACCTGTACACACGTCACCAGGGAACTGCTATCTGACGATAGGTATAGTACTAACTAGCAGATTCCCGGCGAGTCCTGTCCGGTGTACTCATAACCCAATGAGCACCTGTATACATTTTAGGTGATCCAACTGACACCAGTGGCTTGTGAGACCGGCCACCGCCCCTCGTCAGGGTCTCGACTGTATACACTAGTCTACTCCGGAGTATCGATGCCCTGTCTCGAAACTCCCACGACTAGGGACCACAATTAAGGATATGCATATAAACTACCCAACTCTCACGTATATGATCGCCATCATACAGTTGGTAGTAAAGCAAGATCCTAAGGGCTCTATCAAAGTGTAACATGCAATCAGTCACCTGAACATGTACACGACTGATAAAGGCAAACCAGATAGCATACTATCATTTCGAGTAAGACTGTCCTACCGGGATAGGTCCTCCGCAATCATTGCAATCACGTACCTGCGATCCAATAATTGACTATGAGGGCACTATCTCCAACAATCTCCCACTTGCACTCAAGGCTAATTATTGCGATGTCGACTACTCACAGCCCGTGTGAAATCGAACATCCAACTCCTCTACTAATCAGTTTCACAAAGCCCGTTTGTAAAACTATTGTGTTCGAGAAATAGCCTCAGTGAGTGGATCCGCCTAGAAGTTTCTTTCTATATCTCTCTTAATCTCAAGTTCGCGGAGAAAACCATCTCCCGAATTGACTAATACCTGTCTTAGAATATGTCTGGATATCTGATGGGACCTTAGTTCATAAATGAACTCCATATCCAAACTTCTTAGACCGAATCGATCACTGAACCTAATCAGTATCGGGCACCTTGCTTCCCACAGTATCCTCTTGGACTATTTGTCCATAATACTGTCCCTCTTTGTCAGAGGGAAAACTATAACTCTGACAATCTCTCTGTCAACCATGTCACCTTTGAAGCCTGGAACGATAACCGTCTCCCGAAAGAGGCTGTCGTAATCAAATCCGTAGAACATGTACTTATGTTCTAAAACTGCTTCCTTATGTTTCTCCAGGATTGGATTAATACAAACTCATTGCATCTAGTGCAAAAACAACATCTGGTGTGGTACTTGACATCTCATGATTGACTCAATTGCCTAAGCAAGTGATCTGCCAATCATGCACTTCCCTCTCCCCTTTAGTCTATACGACATCTTTAGAGAGGGTGACTCCATCACCTGCAGGTACACCACCATGCTAGGAGTCAACTATTCTAAAAACCATTAGAATATCTGTCAAAGTACCCACATTGGGAAACTACCCAATTCCAGATCTAAAACCATAGATCTAGAAACCAGAATGTCAAATATTATATTCATATCCTGTCTGGAGAAACAACTGTGTGACGACCACAGTACAACCGATCGTAGTATAGGAATTTTACTTCCCACTCTGTGTATGTCATCCAGATACCATGACATCACATCCTACTACCTTCTTAACAGATCCATCCCCTATTCTGATTGAAGTCAAACCCATGACTGTCATATCAAAATTAGATGATCTATCTCCGCTATAACTGCTCAAGTCTATAAATAGACATAAGCTACTTGCCCACTATGCTTCCGATGCTCCCACTGACTACGACAACCCTCCTACCGGGTCTCATATCCTGGAACAACAGTAGTGTCAAGTCTGGGTAGATAATAACCTCCCTGTCACCGTCCTTGAGGCTACCGAAGTACCTCTCGGGTGTCTGAGGTTACCCACCATATCTGCGGAGTGGCTAATGGAATGTCAAACCCGATTGAATATATAGGTCCTATTAAATTTTCCGTAATCGTTTGCGGTTCTGGAATCACTTCCAGTTCTACCATACTCCCACTACTGTTTTCTGAAAAAGATCCATTTTACTAAAACTGTGGCGAGTCAAGAACAATATCACTATTGATCTTCTAAATGGTAGAATATCAACCCTCGTCATAGCCAGGGTCAACCCACAAACAGCCATTACAGAAACGTGCCCTGAGTTATCCAGTGTCTGGTTTTAAGCATAAGCTGGACAACTCCCCGTACCTTAACATCTTTTAAGGTACGATCCATTCTATATCCAATATAGAAACTTTGGCACTTATTTAATTGGAACCTGATTCAAATCATGCAGCTGTCTCCAGTGCATATCACTTCAAAGGAAAGAGGCTAATCAGCATTACTCAACTTAGGAATCCATCCAATTATGAGTAACCTGAAAGAGAAACACATTTCTCAAAACCATCACTATCATCTGAATATCAATCACAAGAATCTACATCTTCGATCTCTTTGAAGAATCCCGATACTTGTGATACCTGGTTCTCTACTTTATTCTTATACCCACAACTTCTCAAAACTTAGACCTTGTATTTCTATGAAACACTTGTCTAAATACTAGAGAAGTTATAAGTAAACAGAACGTAGTACAAGGACCTACCCCTTTGCCCTGATGGACACTGGACAACATACAATACTCTGTATAAGTCCGCTGAGTTAAACAACTCAAAATCTGTGCGTCGTAGGTTGAAAACTGTACCCTGGCGATTTCCTCAAATATCACCAATTACAACGAATTCCGATATAATGAGGATGATCACCTAATTCCCAATATCTTACTCCCACTCATCATCTGTAAAACCATACAGATATAAGAATGAAACCTGGTAAATACATACCCTTGGAGTAAGTGTCTAATCGGGAAAACAGTTTTTCTTTAACAATGCACTGAAACATGAAAATGTTTCGTAGGGGTATCCTGGTATTCATAGCAATACCTCTTCCATAATCCAATTCATGACTTCAACCGTATATTTTATTGCCATCTCTCCAAACCCCTTTATTTGTTTTTAGTCGTTACCTTCTGTACACCATCGTTAGGCTAAATGGTTTTCTTCCTTCCCTACCGTTCGGCACCAGCCTATGGTTTGGAAGAAGACTATCCAGTAAGCATAATAGGTGTACCCTCCTAAACCAAGGAGTACTCATATCTTGAGAGAAGGTGATGATAAAAGTCAACTGAATAATACCTTATTCCTTTAAAGGTGAAATAGGAGTGGCGATGAAGTACGCGGTTTGGTCGTGAATGATATCAGTCGCAATTTGCTTTGCCCTCTTTCTAATCCCTTTATTTTGTCTTTAGTTATTGCCTTCTGCACACCCTACTTAGGCTAATTGGTTTTCTTCATTCCCTACCTTTCGGCACCTGCCTATGGTTTGGAATAAGACTATCCAATAAGCGTAATAGGTGTACTCTCCTAAACCAAGGAGCTCTCGCAACCTGAGAGAAGGTGATAATAAAAGACAACTGAATAAACCAATTCTATTTCTCCTGAACCTTGATCCATCCTCGAAGAAGTCCCTTCGAGTTCGTATATAACCATACGATGGATCTATCCAATGGAAGTGGATATCCGTAGTAATACGGGTGTTCTGAGAAATTCAAAGGGTAAAAGAAGGAGTGGCAATGACTTATGCAACATAGACAATCCAAAAGCCAGTATTTTAAGAAGGTTCGGTCAACCTAGTCACTGAGTCATAGTCTAGGGTCGGTCAAAGGTCGCTGCCAAAGAGAGAGAAAGAAAAGAAACACTCTGCGTGCACTCTAACCTAGATCAGAATGGTTATCACTTTATCTAATCCGGAAACCTCCCACTGTCCTGTCAAATTCTCCTCCAAACCTAAAAGAAGAATCAATCGGGATCACCCGAAGAGTAAACCAACTCATCAGTGGGAATCGGGATCCAACTCTCATCGCATGATAACGTGACGGAATCCACTCGCGTTATCACACTCCAGAAGGTATGCGCATGCCTGGCAAGTTTCAGTTTCTTTAGAAATTCCCGATATGATTTTTACCCCATGCTCTTATGATCGTGACTAAGGGCCAACCCATCATAAGTCACATGTCAAGTTCTTCCCATCATTATCTTGTTAATTTGAACCCACCCGTACTCGCCCTTGACTAAGGGCCAACAAGGCTGTACGACTGTCCCAAACCAACGCATCTATCTATGCAACATATGAATACCCCAGCAGCTACCAATCACTATGTCCTAGCTAAGGGCCAGACCAACATAGCTTGAATACTACTGACCATTCACATGAAATGACGGAGGGCTACGGCTGGTTTTTGGCGAAAAAACCTTTAACGTAATGAACTTGATATCGCTGAAGGAACCTGATAGCCTTTTAAAATATAGTGGCGAAAACCTTTTGCTAAAGAGGTCACTCCCGGTGAAGGGATCTCGGCTCTTTCCTCGTGGAATGAGGTGCAGGATATTCCACTGAATACCGCGATGCAAAGCAACTTGTAATCGACTATAGTGAAGTTATTACCCTGACGCAAACTTCTGCCCAAGGGGTCAGTCCCGGTGAAGGGATATCGGCCCTTGCCCCGTCGAATGAGGTGCAGGATATTCCACTGAATACCTCTATGCAAAACAAAAGAAAACGTCTTTACAATAACACCTTTTTAAATTTGTTCCAACAACTAAAACAGGTTTGTTTAACTTTTTGCATTGATCAGAATCAACGCAGTCCCATCAATCAATCACACCAGAAAAGAACGAAAATAAAATGTACGTATATGCCATCCGCATTCGTCACTGGGTCCCGTCATCACCCGTTAGGTTACTTAACTAACGACAGAGCGGGGACTGGACTAGCGCGGGTGTAAAACATATACAACATCTAATAGTATATAAACCAATATACAATAATCGCTCCAGGCGTGATAATATGCAACATTACAGAAAAGTAATAAGCATCACAGAACAATACAGATAATCTGGGATCCCCGAGTTTCACAGAGCTGCTGCTGAAACTCGACGTTCCCCTGTCGTGTGGATAGCCTGTGCAATGAAACCTAGACCCCTACGGGTGCGGCAAGTTACCCGCCAAAACCTGAAGCGAGGTAGTCCTCCATAGCATAGTGAATGGAACACCCGGCACTTCACGGAATCCGGTAAATTGAGCACCCCTCCTTGGGTCAACCTGTACCCCCTACGAGTGCGGTGAATAGTCTGCCAATTCTAGAGTGGGACCCCTCTGCCTCTCAAAGCCATGAGATGCGGACCCGTTGCCCTCCAGAACCCGGCTATCCGTGCACTCCGTCGCAGGGCAAAACCTAGTACAGTAATGAAAAATAGTACAACAGGTACATCGACCGCAACCTGGTCGTGCCCCAAAAGAATATTATACAACAGGCAGTGACGGCAGTCCACAAGTTGGATGCTCGTCCCGCAATATCAAATGTACAAATAAACTCAAACTGTACTACCATTGCACACTGCTATCCATCACGACAAATCCGCAACATCACAGCACAACACAGAACATCATCGCGAATGTCACGTTCGCAAACCCGTCTAAAAGAACTATACCAATCGGACGCGGTTTACCGATCAAATGACATTCCCGGTCGGAGATATAATGTAAGCACTGTAAACTAACATGTTTAAATTTCGATCGACAAAATATCATAAAGTGGGCCCCACGCAAATATGGAGAACAGTAACAAAACCTGGGCCCAAAAGATATATACCAAAAACCCCAAATTCCAACATGGAATGCACTGTAGAAAATTGAGTGAGTGATCTCACTTTTCTGCGGCGGATCCGCGGCAAAACCCTAGCTGGGGCCGCGGATCCGCGGCTGAACAGTGGAATTACTTAGTCGGATTTCTGCAGTATTCCTAAAAAACCCTGCACAGTTTTCTGAGATGTGTGAAATATTTTTAGGACACCGTTTAAAATCAACAGAAACTGTCAAGCTTGGATTTTGCAGTTTTTGATTTCCGGTTCGATCGATGTTTTAAACGCGTTAGCACAAGTTAGTATAGCAAAATGGTGAGGCTCTGATACCACTGTAAGTCTACGCTAGCGCCCCGGCAGTCTACAGACGCCAAATGCGGAATAAAAACTTTTTAACCGGCGCTATCGTATACTTTAACCCGGATCTGCCATTATTGCTAAACTAACAAACTGTAAAGAGTGTAGAAAGGTTATACCGAACGATCCGAGTCCTTCGTTCTTTAACCATCATCCCACGCTCCGTTGCGGCTGCTCCGATCTCGTCAAACTCCGATATCCTCGTCGAGATGGCTCCACATCACTGATTCTTTAAACGGGCTCCCGCCTCTGACTTGAGGCAACTCGGTCGTCAAGTTTGCTAGAAGAGACGACCAAGATTGATGTAGAGAATGAGTAGATGACTTTGTCTCGTTCAGTCCAAAGCTATGGACGGACGGTTAATGAAGTTGCCGAGGGAATTGGGTGATGGAATGAAAATGAACTGTAAAATTCCATGCACCCCAAATACTATCATATCTTTTTCAAGTGAAACCTCAAGTGAGATCAATCAAGAGAGGAGGGGGAAGGGGCCGGCCATATATAGGTAGAGGGAGGTGAGTGTAGGAGCAAGTGGTGACCACATCCCAAAGCATATCATAAAGAAAAGATCTTAACCAAAACAAAAAGCATTAAGGTTAAAGCATGAGTCATAAAACCTAGTCACCATTTAATAAATGCAAAGATGAGTCATGAACCTAGTCACCATCCTAGTCATCACTTCTAGAAACTTCTAGAACACTGACTCACCTCATCCAAGAAAAGATAAACCCGTCTTTTACCGAATATTAAAAGACGGCTGATAGAAAACTGAAAACTGGCAACTTCCAAAAGTGATCCTGAAACAACTTTCAGGATAACCCCGTAACTGTATAAATATACCCGCATTTGTATTACGACCGAATACAAATGCAACTGAGACAAAGATATTATACCTACTCAATATAATACTCGGATCCGGCTTAAACCAAAGCCGACCAGTATCAACTGCCCGAAAACTGACACGTGCGTAAACGCACGTGTATTTTCCGAACCCTGCCATAAAACCATACGGCCTCTACAACGTTTCGCCCGAACTTGGGAAACTGTCTGTGGGGGACTCTAATGACTCGTCAGTACCCTGGCAGTGGGTTTAACCACAAACCGTCAGCGGCACTAGCTATGCGTAACGGCTGCCCATGGACTGACCTCAAGGGAGGCTGATGAGCGAACTCAAGGGAGGCCGATGAGCGAACTCATCCAGAAACCCTACTGAGCCTAACAGTGACAATGTATATACAGTCCGGTCCGTTCGTCAATGAGTATCGCATATCCGCCTAGGGGGCTAGAAACGTCAGACCCCCAATAGCAGTATAAGTCGTGTCGGAGTGTAGCCCAATAACACCCTGAGATACTACTGGAGTACCTACCAGTAAATCTCCTGCCATGGCCATGGACTTTGTGTAATGGCTCTCCTAGACACAGCACGACCTCGCCCCCAATACCGGGAGAGACGAATCCCCTGCCGATCCGCTCACGTGCCTCCATATGGCTCGGGACTGTACCCAAAAGCTACCTGTTTGCACGACTCCTTTGAGCCGTGGTAGGGTAGAAATCAAAGCACAGTGGGAACTCACACGAGACAAATGACGACCTCAGGTCGATGAACTAACCTGTACACACGTCACCAGGGAACTGCTATCTGACGATAGGTATAGTACTAACTAGCAGATTCCCGGCGAGTCCTGTCCGGTGTACTCATAACCCAATGAGCACCTGTATACATCTTAGGTGATTCAACTGACACCAGTGGCTTGTGAGACCGGCCACCGCCCCTCGTCGGGGTCTCGACTGTATACACTAGTCTACTCCGGAGTATCGATGCCCTGTCTCGAAACTCCCACGACTAGGGACCACAATTAAGGATATGCATATAAACTACCCAACTCTCACGTATATGATCGCCATCATACAGTTGGTAGTAAAGAAAGATCCTAAGGGCTCTATCAAAGTGTAACATGCAATCAGTCACCTGAACATGTACACGACTGATAAAGGCAAACCAGATAGCATACTATCATTTCGAGTAAGACTGTCCTACCGGGATAGGTCCTCTGCAATCATTGCAATCACGTACCTGCGATCCAATAATTGACTATGAGGGCACTATCTCCAACACTAACAGCATGATATCAACAATAGAATATGAATCATAATGTAAGCAGGCGATGCAGAGCGAACAACAATAATGAGCTGGAGCTGAATACTAGACACAACGACAACTAATATGGGCTAACAACTACACTAAACTATAGGGCTAATCTGTCAAACTAAACTAAAGGTAAGGAAACCGCCTAACACCCGAGTCGATACATATGTATATATATATATATATATATATATATATATATATATATATATATATATTAGTCGGTGATCCCGCCTCGATAATATCACATCCGATACCATATCTATAATCAATATTCCCAAGTCAAGAGTGTGGATCAAACATCAATAAATATCTCGTACGTAAATCCGTCGTACGACACCCCAAATCTGGGTACGGTCAATATTATATTCCTCATATTATTCATCTGGTATCCTTTTTATCAAGGTCATAAACCGGGTATTGATCTATGTCTAGGTCAATACTAATATCATCAATATAATCATGATCTGACTACTGATCGACAATCCCGTACAACCGATATCATCAGCACATATCATCATAAGGAAGTATACATCGCCCAATGCGGCCTATCATAAACATCCTAACATATCATATCTCATAACACGATCACATGTCGATCATTTTATTGATATCACTATTCACATGGTATCGTCGTCCAACAATCTGCTATAATATCATAACGTATCTCAAACATGAATTCTACCAAATTACCGATCTTATGATCTCAAATCACATCTCATCGATTCACCTCAAATTCCAAACACTATCCTCAAATCCAGTATGTGAACACATAGTCCCATACCCATGTGAACACATAACAATATAACCCCATATAAGCACATATGAAAGAAGAATGCATGCAAGTATGTGTGTGTGTAAATATGGTGCAACCTCTACTCTAGGGTCTCGCAACACTAAACCTATCCAATCACGCCTAAAATCTATCTTTATCATCTATAAACTCAACAATATATAATCAATATATATGTGTGTATACGTATTCGTATACATCACCACGAACTGCGGGGGTGCTATACGCCATCCACCCGACTTCTCCCCGTAGATATAAATCTACTCACCTGGTCCTCGCTCGCCGGTGCCGACGTCGCCACGCGCTTGCTTGTCGTTTCGAAGTCCACATGGGGTACCTACATATCATAACGCACCGTATTGCATTAAAATCCGACTCATGACCAAAACGACACACGAATCCCACATAGGTCAAAACCTATGGCTGCTTTCATAAATCAACCCAAAAACTCTCGACGTCGGCGTACAAACGCCAAACCATCGAGAAAAACCCAAACACACTCATTTGCACGATCACAAGCACTAATTATACTATAAAATAGGTTAAAATTCACAAAAACCTCAAACGTTTAAACGTTTTAGTACAAAACCACAAAAGCCATTTTTCCGAAAATTTAGCAAGCAAAAATTTACTGTTTTAGTACAAAACTTGATGTTTTAACAATTCTAATGGCCACAATATCCACTCAATATCATAACTAAGTCATATAAACCATTTCAACAATTTAATCTCATCAATTCCTATAAAACTAAAAATTCTAGTTTTGCAATTTATCTAATTTTAACAATTTCAACTAAAAATGCACAAAACAACAACTACGCTTGGTTTTGCATGGTCCAAAGGCATTAAACCACTCATTATAATATTAATAATGACATGAAACTTTAATTATATTTAATCTAAAGCATTTAATAATTTTCCAAAAACCCTAGTTAGCAAAATAGCTTAATTAGTAAAATTTTAAAATAACAATTAGCAAACTAGTTACTAGGTAAGATTTTACATGCCAGTTTAGTGTGTCATGAATTATAAAATTTGTATCAACTCATTCCAATTTGTAATTTTTCCTAATTAACCGTATTAGTGACGGCTTAAAATAATAAATTTCGGAAATTTTTTCAGAAAATTTGAAATTTCACCAGTGGCTCAATAAACACCAAATACTAGAAATTACATAGCTAGAATATGTATATTTAATTTTATAATAAAGATATTTGTATTTTGACATTTTACAGAAAACCCCCTTATTTTACCGATTTTCCGAAATTTCACCGAAACGATTTTCAAAACGTTACAGGTTTCCCCGGTGGGGGTCTTCTTTGACGTGCGTAAGGCCCATAAGACCCGGGGCAGTTCTTCGACCCAACTGCATTGTCACCCTTCTAGGCGGGTCCGGAGACCTCGGAGGATGTCTCGGTTAGCGACTTCGGCCTGCCCGTTGCATTGGGGATGCGCGACCACGGCAAACTTCATGAGGATATGGTATTCTTTGCAGAAGTCCTTCACTTTCTCGTTCTCGATGTTCATCCCGTGGTCGGTGATGATACATCTCGGGATGCCGAGCCAGAGTATCAGATTGTTTTGTAGGAACTTGATAGTCGTGGCGGCGTCCGGTTTCCTGATGGGGATGGCCTCGATCCACTTGGTGAAGTAGTCTACTGCGACGAGGACGTATTTGTGCCTGCCTGTACCGGTAGGGAACTGGCCGGTCATGTCCAATCCCCACTGGACGAACGACCATGGGGATGTTAGGGCGGTCAGCTCGGTAGCGGGGAGGCGAGGGATGCTGCCGTGGAGCTAGCAACACTTGCATCTCCTGACTAGTTTCTGGACGTCCTCATGAATAGTGAGCCAGTAGTACCTGTTTCCCTCCGAAAGGCGGTGCACAGGACCCCGATGTCCTGACGCTGGGATTCGGGGCAGATGCTATTTGGTTTTATCCGTCTATCTCTCCGAAGATGCCAAGTTGATTTATGGCACCGTGTATCGGAGGTTTAGACGGATGCGACCGATATAGCAGACTTCGTCAGATTCCCCCTCAGGGTGAGGGGTTTTTGATTGTGGGGACGCTCTTCCCTGCAGGCGCAAGCCCCTGCAGTTAATTACGCTACCGCATCGCGGTAACAACTTTCTCCTTCTCCAGAATTTCACTTCGTGTCGTGTGTGTTTGTTTTGTTTGTGGTTGCCCGTGGATTGTATACGGAGACTGGGTAATGCCGTCGCCAGTAGGACGTGGATTAGTCCAAATCCGTATTTACTTAGATTTGGGTTTGGTGTTTTTAGTTTAAGGATACGTTAGTCGCGTTGCGGCTAAGATCAACTTAAACGTTCGTTAAGGATACGTTAGTCCTGTTTGAGACTAAGATCAACTTAACGGGACCATTTAGGTCCGACAAAAGAGCATTTGAGCTCTATTGTTCCAGTTTGGGAGATTCATAGTCCAATTTGGGACTAAAGTCTGTTTGGAGGATACGTTAGCCATTTTTAGGCTAAGATCGACTCAAACGTTTGTTAAGGATACGTTAGTCCAGTTTGAGACTAAGATCAACTTAACGGGACCATTTAGGTCCGACAAAAGAGCATTTGGGCTCTATTGTGCCAGTTTAGGGACGTGGTGGTCCATATTCCAGTTTAGGGACGTTTCGGTCCGGTATTAGTTTAGGGACGTTTCGGTCCGGTATTAGTTTAGGGACGTTTCGGTCCACGAGTTTAAGGACCCCGCAGTCCATATCGATGTGTGGTCGTTGGGACCCGTCACCTCTTTGACGTCGTTGAGGAATTACAACGACGGATGTCAAAGGAGTTCGGAGATGTACCCTCGAACCGGATGTAAATTGATTTAGAAGAGCAATTTTGCTCAGTCAATTTAATTTAAGGACTTATGGCCAAAATTGGGCTAAGTCCAGTTGAAATGTTCAACATTTTATTTGCTTTTGCATTGCATTTCTTTTTTTTATTTTTATTTGGGCCTTGCCCAGAAAGGATGCATAGCATCAATTTGTTTTGGGCTCTGCCCTTTTAGGAATGATGCAAGGCATCAATTTTATTTGGGCTCTGCCCTTGTATAAAGGATGCAAAGCATCAATTTATTTGGGCTCTGCCCATTTATTGCCTTGCAATTTATTTTGGCCTGTCGGGTTATTTTGATTTGGGCCTGGCCCTTTAATTAATGCATTGCATTTGTGCAAAATACTGTTAATTTGAGAATCTTTTAGATTCAAGAACAGATGGTTCATAAAACAAGTGCAAGGCACTATTTTTTTAGATCTAAGAAAAAACAAGTTTTTTTTTCTTGTTTTTCTTATCTTAGAGAACCAAAGGTTCATGAAAGTGCAAAGCACTATTAATTTAAGAACTTTTTAGGTTCAAGAACCGATGGTTCATAAAACAAGTGCAAGGCACTTTATTTATTTATTTATTTATCGTTAAAGATCTATGATCTTGCTCATAAGAGAATTTTCTCTTCTTTAAAAGGTTTTTACCTTTTTTTTTTATTCTTCAAGAGTTCTCTTCTCTTTTTTTTTTTAGCAAGATGTTCATGCCTTTGAATTGAGGTCTAGGGTTCTTTTTATAGTGCCCATAAATTAGTTAAAGTTTGTTAAAGAGATTATTCTCTAAGTGATTTGGGGAATTTTCCCCACCGTCGGATCTTTAATCCAAAGGTCTCTGTTTTACAGAAGAAATCTTATTGTTTTAACAAAAACAGAAAAGATTTTCTCAAATCTTTATTCTGTTTTTGCAATAAAAAATTTTATTTTTTTTTTATTTTTTTTATTTTTTTTATTTTTTTTATTTTTTGCTTGCGCAACTGCGCGTTGACACGTGTCGCGCAACTGCGCAGTTGCGCAGTGTCACGCAGCTGCGCAGTTCGCACTGCGCAGCTGCGTGACACGTGTCGCGCAGCTGCGTGACACGTGTCGCGCAGCTGCGTGACACGTGTCGCGCAGCTGCGCACTTGCGCACCTTTTTTTTTTTTTGGCTCTGAGCTTTGCTCTTATAGAGTACGTTACTTCATTTATTTTAATTTTAATTTTCTTTTTAATTTTCAAGACAGAGCTTTGCTCTGATTGGAGAAAAACAGAAGTATTACTTCTTTTCCCACCTTGGAATTTAAACAGAGTTTTGCTCTGATTGAGGTAAACAAATGCCCCCCCACCGTTGCGCTTACGTGGCCTCCTAACGTGAGCGCAGCGGTGGTAGACTCCGAACCGTCGCGCCATCTCTTTGAAGCTGAAAGGGCACTTGATGCCTATAAATAGGACTTTTGGTCCCTTAGATGATTCTCATCTCTAAAATTTTACTTTCAGAACTCAGAGCCCTGCTCTCTTTAAAAGTTCAAACTTTTAGAGAATTTTAGGTAAAAATATTAATTTTAATTAAATTAAATCAATTTTAAGAGCATTGCTCTCAATAGATCCCAGATCTAAAGAAGACCCATTTAGGGTTTCTCTTAGTAGAGCTTTGCTCTAAGGGGGTCTACAGAAGACTAAGGAGAGCCCTATTAGAGTTCCATTAATAGAGCTTTGCTCTCTAAAAGATTTTCCCTGTATTTTCTCATTTCATTAATGGAGCTTTGCTCCTCCCAAATCATATAGAAGAACTCTTAAGAATTCTTCATGGATCTTGGAAGTTAAATATGGCATTTTATTCCTCAGTGCATTATATCGTTTTGCTTAATCAGTCTTTCTGATAATTCTGTTGATTCTCTTTCACAGGAACAATGAACGTCCACATGTATGCTCTTAACGAGATCATCTCTCATGAGGGCATCCGCCGATTTGGCCGCTCTCAAAATCGGGAGTTCATAAACGAGGAGTGTGCTGAAATAATGAGTCGCTTCGACGCACACAACGGTCCACTGCATCCCCGACGTTCCTTTCTTCTTAAACTTATCGTGGAAGCTATCTGGGAAGCGCTTCCCCCATTCTGTTTCGGCGTGCCGCTTAGGGCGTTGGATGCCGCTGAGGACAAGGTGCACTCTGTGTACCTATTGAACTTTATCTCGAAGAGACGGCGAGACAGTCTTATCGACCTCTTGCTCAAGGTCTTTCAACAGTCTGCCATACTCGCTGCTTATCGGAGGGTGGAAGACATCGGAAGGGACCCTGGCGCTTGTGCTCGCGAAAGGAAGCACACTAGGATGGCCCGCGAGGCTTAGAAAGTCATAGATAGGGCCGCTTTTGAATTCCTCAATCCATGCTCTGGATCTGAGGTTATTCCATTGTAACTTTCGTTTATTGTTTTTATGACTGTAAGAACTTCGGGCAATATTAATGGACTTTTTTTTTTATCCCAGCTTGTCTTTATTATATATCTTTGTCCTGAGTCTTTTTGCCCATGCATGAATGAATACGTCTTGGACGCTTGATCAAACGTAAATCGGGTGCTCTTTCTGTTGCTTTTCCTCTTTCTCAGCATGTCGTCACAATTAGCAGGTAATAGAGTAAGCTTCTTGATTTCTTCATGAGATAGCGAGGGCTTAGGCCGCAGGTTCAGATCTGCTGCCTAAGACTTTTCAACTCTATGAGCCGTGAGGGTTTCATAGAGACTTTTCTCCCTACGGATCGAGAGGATCTCGTAGGCGGGTTTTTTCTCCTTAAGAATCGTGAGGATTCCTAAGTGTGGTTTTCTCTTGTAAGTCGTAAGGATCCTACAAGAGAATTTTTCCCTCTTACGAGTCGAGAGGACTTGTAAACGGTTGCTTCCCTCCTTGTCGAAGTTCGATGTTGGAGAGTGAGACCCGTGGATGGTATGCAAGAGACCATTTTGGGCCAACTTGCGGGGTCCCAATGCTTAGGAAACAGGCTTCTTTTATGCCCACTGCCTAAGGCTTCATCTCACGAGTCGAGCCGTCTCGACAATTTTTCACAAGTCGAGACGAATCGAACGTTTCTCGCAAGAACATCTTAACGTCGCATTTAACCTCTGCTCTTTACGACAGAAGCCCGTTAAGGTTGGTGGTACTTAGGGTTTTGGCCATCGTACCGTCGCATAAGCTGATATAGTCCTCGATAGGCAATCGTGCTGTTCGAGTAGCCCTGCAACTGCCGTGTCTCTGATCCCTTCGGGGGCTGGACAAGACGTCTTCAAGCAATCCTCCTTGGCAGTTTGACCGTCGGAAGAGCAAGCGCTAGGGATTTGCCATGCCGCTTTTTACTTGAGGTTAGGCTCATTTTGGAGAGCCCCGATGAGTCATAACCACTCCGCGCTGGTGTGGGATGATCTCCGATAGTCTTTCGGGCTTTATATGACTTGCCGTTAAGACCCTGAAGCTAGGAATTTGGCCTTTGCTTCGTTTGCTGGCATTGCGTCCTCTGTATCGAGACGAATGTCATGGTGGGAACTATGGATTTTGCCGTGGCTCCGTTTGTTTGATGACGTTGCGTCTGCTGTGTCGAGACGAACGTTGGGGCGACATCTCATCTACTGTATCGAGACGGATGTCGAGGTTGTCTCTAGGTTGCTGGTGAACCGCAGAGGTTTGGAACTAGGGATTTTGCCGTGGCTCCATTCGTTTAATGACGTCGCGCCTGCTGTGTCGAGACGAACGTTGGGGTGACATCTCGTTTGCTGTATTGAGACGGACGTCGAGGTGGTGACCATTCTGTGCTGGTGCGAGATGATCTCCGGTTGTCTTTCCGGTTTTATATGTGTTACCGTCAAGACGTCGAAGCTAGGAATGTGGCCTTCGCTTCGTTTGCTTTGGTGTGTCCAAATCCTGTTGGAGGACGAACGCTGGGGTTAACATTTCGTCTGCTGTATCGAGACGAACGTCAAGGTGGTGACCACTCTGTGCTGATGCGAGATGATCTCCGATTGTCTTTCCGTTTTTATGTGAGTTACCGTAAAGACGTTGAAGCTAGGAATTTGGCCTTCGCTTCATTTGCTCACACTGCGTCTGGTGTATTGAGACGAATGCTGAGATGGAGCTGGGATTTTGCCATCACTCCGCTTTGTTTCGACCATGGGGTCTTTTGTTAATTTTGCATATACACCCTGCTGGGCTGCGAAGGAACGCCGTTGTTGACAATGCGTCTGCTGTAACGAGACGAATGCTAAGGTGGAGTTGGGATTTTGCCGTTACTCCGCTTTGTTTCGACCGTGAGGTCTTTGTTGGCGTTGTATCTGCATCTTGTTGGACTGCGAAGGAACGCCATTGTTGACACCTCGTCTGCTGTATCAAGACGAATGTTGAGGTGAAGCTGGGATTTTGCCATCGCTTCGCTTTGTTTCGACCATGAGGTCTTTTGTTGACGTTGTATCTACATCTTGCTTGGAATGAGGAGAAACGCCGTTGGTGATTCTAAGTTGTCGATGTTGACGTCGAGACCCTGAAGCTCGGGATCTTCGTTTGCTTCATTTATTGACATCGTGTCTGTAATATTGCAACAAATGTCGAGATTGTCTCTAGGTTGTCTATGAACCGTCGAGATTTGGCTTCGCTTTCTGATGGAGCCTGTTGGGAAGGTATGGTTCCCTCTTTATCTGTGCCCTTGGATTGTATACAGGGATCGATGTGATTTCACCTGTAGGGCAAAAAGTTTTATTCTTTCATTTTTTTTATTCTTTCCGCGATGCTCTATCATTTCAGCTTTTATATCGCGAAGGTCGCGATTGCCCAATCATTTCGGCTATTTTTCGCGGTGCCCAATCATTTCGGCTGTTTATTTTATTTTTACTCGCTACTCTTTATTGCGAGTTGCCCAATCATTTCGACTGTTTATTTTATTTTTACTCGCTGTTTTTTTTTTATTGCGAGTAGGGAATTTGGGGTCTGATACCAATCTTGGCATCAGCATCGCTGCGACTGGAATATTGCCAGGAGCGAATCATCATTTGCCGTAAAAGGACTTGGAATTTGATATCGGTCTAGGCATCAGCATCGCTGCAACTGGGATATTGCCAGGAGCGAATCATCATTTGCCTCTGTCGATGGACTCGGAATTTGATACCGTTTTATGCATCAGCATCGCTGCAACTGGGATATTGCCAGGAGCGAATCATCATTTGCCTCTGTCGATGCCGAACCAAGGTGGCTTAGTAAACAGGGTTAAGGGTCCTGTCGGCTAAGGCTTTTGACTTCATGAGCCGTAAGGGTCTCACAAAGGTATTTCTCCCTACAAGTCGTGAGGATCTTGTAGGTGTGTTTTCTCCTTGGGAATCGTGAGGATTCCTAAGTGCATGTTCTCTTGTAAGTCGTAAGGATCTTACAAAAAGGGGTTTTTTCCTTATAAGTCGAGAGGACTTACAAGTGTTGTTCGCTGTACAAGCATATCCCTAGTCACGGATGAGACTTTGTTAGGAAAATATTTATTCATGCCCGTGGATTGTATACAAGGGTCAATATGAGCCGCTTGTAGGGCAATATCGAAGGTTATGGGGGCTGCTTAAGAACAGGTTAAGGTTTCTGTAACTTAAGACTTTCAAATCTTATGAGCCGTAAGGGTCCCACAAGAGAGTTCTCCTTACGAGTCGTGAGGATCTCGCAAGTGTATTTTCTCCTTAGGAATCGTGGGGATCCCTAAGTGTGTTGTTCCTTTGTGAGTCGTAAGGATCTCACGCAGGTGGTTTCTCCTTACAGGGCCGAGAGGACCCTATAAGTGTTTCTCAACGAGGTTGCGCCCTTTCGGGTTTTCACAAACACTCGCCGGTAGTCCTGCTGTTTTTACTCACGGAGCCCTTTCGGGTTTTCATCCGTGCCCATTTTGCTTATGGACATACCGTTTTTTTTCTTTTTCTTTTTATTTTTTTATTTTTATTTTTTTTTTACGAGGTCGCGCCCTTTCGGGTTTTCACGAACACTCGTCGGTAGCCCTGCTGTTTTTACTCACGGAGCCCTTTCGGGTTTTCATCCGTGCCCATTTTGCTTGTGGACGTACCGTTTTCTTTTTTTTTTTTTTTTACACGTCAGCCTGAAGATGCTGCGGGTTGGGAGTAGTTTAACGACGTTTCGGTCATTTGCAAGTTTTAGGACATTGCGCTCCGTCGTTAGTTTAAGGACATCTCGGTCCGTTGTTAGTTTAAGGACGTTTCGGTCCGTTATCCAGTTTTAGGACGTAGTGGTCCGCTAGGCTTTCTCTATGAATGAGCATGATGCCCCCGGCGTGTCCATATTTTTCGGAGCATGCGGTTGTGGCGGGTTCACCTTCCAAATTTCGGACAACGCGAACTTGCCCTGTTGGTATTGGTCTTCAACCCAGTTCTTGAAGACGTAGCAATCCTCGATCAGATGACCTACCGTTTGGTGGTAAGGGCAATAATTAGGATTATTAATATCGCCTGGCCACAACGGACGTTTTGGACTCGGCAGATTGATGAGTCTGTCACACACTGCCAGCTCGAACAGTCCCCTTGTTTTATCTTGCGGAAACGAGTAAGGACGTTTCAACTTTTCCTGGAGGGATTGCCGCTTGTTGCTTTGGCAAGCAACCGGTCTAGGGTCACCTGATTGTTGGTGAGTGCTGGCGACAAGGGCCTTTTTTCCTTTTCTTTTATCCTTTTTGTTCGATCCTTTGTTTACGGGGCCGAGATTTTTTCCGAGTAGCATGCGATTGCACGGCTGAACGTTCTCGCAGCTTCTCAATTCCTTTATTTTTAAAATAGATTCCCCGATGGAAGAGTTGGGGGTAGCTTCTTCGTCAGAGTCGCTTCCAAAGGTGATAATTTGTGATCCCTTGAAGTCGGCTATATGACAGTCGGCGGTGGCTCTTTTGCGCTCATCTATCGCATTTTTTCGATGTCCACAAGCTTCACACTTTGTTCTGTCGGAGTGTCGCTTTTGAGCGACATACCCTTGCCACCAACAGTTAAAGGATTCGCAGTCTTCGGTAGGATGTATGATCTTCTGATGATATAAACAGAAGTTAGGGTGCACCTCTACCTCAGAGAAAGCATTTTCTTCAGAGGGCGGTAGCTTCATTCCTACTGATAGAGCTTTGGCGAACCGTTTCCTTGTCTTGAATTTGTTTTTACCCGCAGTGTGTGGCTTTTGATTTGACGGGAATACCTTGGTTCTTTCCAATATGGCCATTTCATGCTCTTGATTGGCTTTTGCTTTCAGACGAATTTCATTTAGGAAGGCATCGATCAACTTGTCTGACGGCCGCGGAATTTCTGTTTCAGGGTCCGCCATTGATTTCTCAGCGCAAGGATCCTCCTCATCATCCGTCAGTGAATGAGAAATCACATAACAAGTCGCTACGTAGTCTTCGGATTCATCCGATAAGTTTTCTCCATCGTTTTCATCCTCGACGAAAGAACAAGTTGCCCCCGGCGTGTCCGTCTTCTTTGGAGAGTGCGGCTGTGGGGGGTTTACCTTCCAGCTTTCAGATAGCGTGAACTTGCCTTGCAGGTATTGATCCTCGATCCATCCCTTAAAGACGAAACAATCCTCAATCGGGTGACTTACCGTTTGGTGGTAAGGGCAATAATTGGGATTATTAAGATCGCCTGGCTGCAACGGACGTTTTGGATTCGGCAGATTAATGAGTCTGTTGCGCACTGCAAGCTCGAACAGTCTTCTCGTTTTATTCTGAGGAAACGAGTAATGACGTCCTAGCCTCTCTTCGAGGGATGGGCGTGGACGCACGTTGTTTTGGCGAGCGACCGGCTTTGAGTTGCTCGACTGTTGCTGAGCGTTGGCGACGATGATCGCTTTTCCTTTCTCATTTCGGGGATCGGGTCTTGGAGGAGACGGTCTATGGCCCATCTGGTCCATTTGGGCTAATTTGTCGATCAAGGCCTGGAAGGTGGTCGGCCTGAAGAACATCATGAATTGCGAGATGGTCGCCTGTGGATCGAGAGTGCCCACAAACATGCCTACCGCAGGTGCCTCTTCTATGCGTTGTTCACATTTCGACCATAGGTTTCGCCATCGTGTTGCGTATTGGACCCACGTTTCGCCGGGCCTTATCCTGGCATTTATCAGTGCTGTTATCGGGGTGCGTTCACTAGCACTCGCGAATCTTTGTGTAAACAGCAGTTCCATCTCTGCAAATGTTTTGACAGAGTCGTTAGGTAGCTCCGAATACCATTCAAAGGCTGTTTCTGCTAAGCTGCCGACGAATTGACGTAGCAACAACTTGTCATCGCCTCCAGTATTGCCGCATAAGGCCCTGAATTGAGCGACATGCTGATGCGGATTCCCTGTCCCTTTATATACGTGGAATTTAGGGATCGTATATCCTGGCGGGTAATTAATTTGGTCATACCAGCTCGGATACGGTCGTCCGGTCCTAACAGTTTGCCCAGCCGCTTCATTCGCCTGATGAACCCGGATCTGCTGAGCTATATATTCGTCTAGGTCGACTTTGGAGATTGCCTCCTCTTTGGCTGTTGATAGAGCCGGTGGAGGATTTGACGTTTCTCCCCTGTCGTCTTCAAGGACGATCGGAGGATCTTCAGCAGGAGGGTCCGGCTGTAACATCATCCCTACCATATCTTGGAAGAGGAGCGCCATCTGTTTTATGTTAGCCGCTTGCTCTGCAGCTTCTTTGTCCCTCTTTTCGAGGACTCTGCGTAAAAAGTCAGCGTCGGTTTCTTGTTCTTGACGCTCATCCGAAGACGTTTCAGAGCTTTCTTTTGGCTCAGTGAGTGCAGCCATTGTAGTCATCATTTCCTGAAGCTTTTGTTGTTGCTCCTGGGCTTTCGTCACGGATCGGGTGAGCGGTCGGTGGCCCGTAGAAGTGCGGCTTTCCTCTTTTCCAGAAGCCATATAAACAGTATGCACCACCATGCCCCCAGACTTGGGGCGTTTGTGTTCGGTGTCTTTGCGATTTGCCGAAGACACAGGGGCTTTTTGCGGCCTCCTTTTTTGAGTGATTGGAGTTAAGGGAGCCGTTGTAGTGGGCACCCGAGTAGCTTTTGCTTCTTGTGGTTTGACAGAGTAATCCTTCCCCTGCCGAACCTTCATATTTTTCTGTCGTCGGAGGCAGTCTCGATCGATCACCGACTCTTGGACCTGTCGCCAGACTTTGTAAATTTTAGAGGACAGCCATTGAGGGGGCTGCTCTAGCTTCTTCTCTGGAGTATTCTCCACAGGTGAAGGAGTTCGTTTCAACATCGCAGTAGGAGAGTTTCTGCGCACCTTGTTGAGCAGTTCAAAGCTGTTCTTGGTTGGAACAGCAGCATCGATTCTCACCATCGGAGTTGGAGGAGCAAGTCCAGAGGGGGAGTTGCCCCCAGCCTTCCTCACTCGGTGCCAGTAGCGACGTCGGGCATGTCGTGCTGATGGAGTTGTTTCAGCTATAGGGGTGACCTCCTCATGCCCCCTGTGTTGGTCAGAATATACTGGTACCAGCTTTTTAAAGATCGACGTTCGTTGAACGGGGACGGCCAACTTGTCAGAAGCGGACTTCTGAACATGGGAAGCAACCTTGGTGATTTTTCCAGGGACGTGAGTTGGAATGGCTATTCGCTTCGGGATAACGCCTTCTGGTATGGCAGGCTTCTTCATCGGCCCGATGGAGCACTGGCCTAATCCATTAAAACCTGAAGCAGTGGAGTTGGACGACCTATTGAAAGGGGTCGCCGCGGTGGTAAGTCGATCGAAGACCGACTTCTTTGGAGCTTCTTGCAATGTCATTGGGGCGTTGAAGCTCATTGGTGGGAGCATGGTCCCAAAAAATAGTCCAGTGGTGGTTTGAGCCACCTGCTCCACCGGCATTTTGAAAAGGGAGGCCGCTTGGGGCCCATAAGTCACTCCTCCAGTAATGACGGAGCGAGAGCTGTTGCTGCAGGCGATGCAGTTCGAAGCCATTGATCTTCTGTTTTCTGCACGGAGCAAGACACCAAATCTTAGTACCTTGAATCCACAGGCAATCACAGCAAACCGCGATTTGTTCGCGAACACGACACACGAAGTGTGGAGTGGAAAGAGGAAGAGGTCCCACCGGGCGTGCCAGAATCTGTTCCCCTCCGAAAGGCGGCGCACAGGACCCCGATGTCCTGACGCTGGGATTCGGGGCAGATGCTATTTGGTTTTATCCGTCTATCTCTCCGAAGATGCCAAGTTGATTTATGGCACCGTGTATCGGAGGTTTAGACGGATGCGACCGATATAGCAGACTTCGTCAGATTCCCCCTCAGGGTGAGGGGTTTTTGATTGTGGGGACGCTCTTCCCTGCAGGCGCAAGCCCCTACAGTTAATTACGCTACCGCATCGCGGTAACAACTTTCTCCTTCTCCAGAATTTCACTTCGTGTCGTGTGTGTTTGTTTTGTTTGTGGTTGCCCGTGGATTGTATACGGAGACTGGGTAATGCCGTCGCCAGTAGGACGTGGATTAGTCCAAATCCGTATTTACTTAGATTTGGGTTTGGTGTTTTTAGTTTAAGGATACGTTAGTCGCGTTGCGGCTAAGATCAACTTAAACGTTCGTTAAGGATACGTTAGTCCTGTTTGAGACTAAGATCAACTTAACGGGACCATTTAGGTCCGACAAAAGAGCATTTGGGCTCTATTGTTCCAGTTTGGGAGATTCATAGTCCAATTTGGGACTAAATTCTGTTTGGAGGATACGTTAGCCATTTTTGAGGCTAAGATCGACTCAAACGTTTGTTAAGGATACGTTAGTCCAGTTTGAGACTAAGATCAACTTAACGGGACCATTTAGGTCCGACAAAAGAGCATTTGGGCTCTATTGTGCCAGTTTAGGGACGTGGTGGTTCATATTCCAGTTTAGGGACGTTTCGGTCTGGTATTAGTTTAGGGACGTTTCGGTCCGATATTAGTTTAGGGACGTTTCGGTCCAATATTAGTTTAGGGACGTTTCGGTCCACGAGTTTAAGGACCCCGCAGTCCATATCGATGTGTGGTCGTTGGGACCCGTCACCTCTTTGACGTCGTTGAGGAATTACAACGACGGATGTCAAATGAGTTCGGAGATGTACCTCGAACCGGATGTAAATTGATTTAGAAGAGCAATTTTGCTCAGTCAATTTAATTTAAGGACTTATGGCCAAAATTGGGCTAAGTCCAGTTGAAATGTTCAACATTTTATTTGCTTTTGCATTGCATTTCTTTTTTTTTATTTTTATTTGGGCCTTGCCCAGAAAGGATGCATAGCATCAATTTGTTTTGGGCTCTGCCCTTTTAGGAATGATGCAAGGCATCAATTTTATTTGGGCTCTGCCCTTGTATAAAGGATGCAAAGTATCAATTTATTTGGGCTCTGCCCATTTATTGCCTTGCAATTTATTTTGGCCTGTCGAGTTATTTTGATTTGGGCCTGGCCCTTTAATTAATGCATTGCATTTGTGCAAAATACTGTTAATTTGAGAATTTTTTAGATTCAAGAACAGATGGTTCATAAAACAAGTGCAAGGCACTATTTTTTTAGATCTAAGAAAAAACAAGTTTTTTTTTCTTGTTTTTCTTATCTTAGAGAACCAAAGGTTCATGAAAGTGCAAAGCACTATTAATTTAAGAACCTTTTAGGTTCAAGAACCGATGGTTCATAAAACAAGTGCAAGGCACTTTATTTATTTATTTATTTATCGTTAAAAATCTATGATCTTGTTCATAAGAGAATTTTCTCTTCTTTAAAAGGTTTTTACCTTTTTTTTTTATTCTTCAAGAGTTCTCTTCTCTTTTTTTTTTTTAGCAAGATGTTCATGCCTTTGAATTGAGGTCTAGGGTCCTTTTTATAGTGCCCATAAATTAGTTAAAGTTTGTTAAAGAGATTATTCTCTAAGTGATTTGGGGAATTTTCCCCACCGTCGGATCTTTAATCCAAAGGTCTCTGTTTTACAGAAGAAATCTTATTGTTTTAACAAAAACAGAAAAGATTTTCTCAAATCTTTATTCTGTTTTTGCAATAATTTTTTTTTTATTTTATTTTATTATTTTATTTATTTTTTTTATTTTTTGCTTGCGCAACTGCGCGTTGACACGTGTCGCGCAACTGCGCAGTTGCGCACTGCGCAGCTGCGTGACACGTGTCGCGCAGATGCGCAGTTGCGCACTTTTTTTCTTTTTTTTCTTTTTTTTCTTTTTTTTTGCCTCTGAGCTTTGCTCTTATAGAGTACGTTACTTCATTTATTTTAATTTTAATTTTCTTTTTAATTTTCAAGACAGAGCTTTGCTCTGATTGGAGAAAAACAGAAGTATTATTTCTTTTCCCACCTTGGAATTTAAACAGAGCTTTGCTCTGATTGAGGTAAACAGTACCCCTGGAGCAACGCCTTTTGGATCAAGGTTCGGGCCCCTTGGTGTGCACCGCCAACCCCCTCATGGATTTTCCGGAGGACGTAGTCAGCTTAGTGGGGGTCAATGCACCGGAGCAGGAGCTGAGTGAGCGACTTCTTGTAGAGGTTCCCATTGCTCCAGATGAAGTGGCGGGCTTTGGCCTGGAGACGGCGGGCAGCTCCCCGATCTTCTGGGAGCGTGCCGTCCTTCAAGAATTCCACGAGAGGCTTCCTCCAATCTTGGTCGTCTTCCTGCGCCGCATATACGTGGAGTGCTGTCGCTCCGTCTTCCACGCTGGGCTGAGGCAAGGTTTTGAAGAGGATAGACCGCTTATTGTTGGCCGAGTATGACGAGGCCAGCTTGCTCAGGGCGTCGGCTTGGGCATTCAGCTGCCTGGGTATTTGTTCTACCTGGACTTCGTCAAAGTTCCTCCGGAGTTTCCTCACCCCGTCCAGGTACTTCATCATCAGAGGCTCCCGAGCTTCAAAGCGGCCGGTCACTTGACCGACGACAAGGGCTGAGTCGCTGCGGATTCGAATTATCTTCGGTCCCATCCCGGCGGCCATGCGTAGTCCAGCCAGGGGGGCCTCGTACTCTACCGCGTTGTTCGAGGCTTTGAAACCGAGCTTCAGAGAGTACTCCATTTCCGCTTCGTTCGGGCCCCGGATAATGAGGCCGGCACCACAGCCTTCCTCGGTTGAAGACCCGTCGACGTAGATGACCCACTTAGGAACCGAGCCAGGCCTCTCCGCGATGGGACACTGAGTTGCGAGGGGCGGCGTGGACTCCGGTTTCTTGCTAGGGATGGTGCATTCAACGATGAAATCGGCCAGGGCCTGCGCTTTGATGGCCTGCCTCGGGCGATATTTTATGTCAAACTGAGATAGTTCCCACCTCCACTTTTCCAAGCGGCCCGAGGATTCTGGTGATGCAAGGATAGCCCCCAACGGGCGCTCGGTGAGGACGATGATGGTGTGTGCTTGGAAGTAGTGCCGCAGCTTCCTTGAGGCCACTACGAGGGCTAAGACGATCTTCTCTATGGCTGGATATTTCGTTTCTGCTTCCCTAAATACGTGGCTCACATAGTACACTGGTTTCTGCGCTCCACTGACCTCCCGGACGAGCACCGAGCCTGCTGCTTGGTTGGATACCGCCAGATACAGCGACGGCTCGTCTCCTTCAACTGGTCGGGTGAGCAGTGGTGGCGTCGCGAGGTGCTTCTTCAATTGGTCGAAGGCGGCTTAGCACTCTTCTGACCACTCGAACCTCGGGATCTTCCTCAGAGCTTTAAAGAACGGGAGGCATTTCTCCCCCGACCTGGACATGAAACGGCTCAGAGCGGCGACTCGTCCCGTGAGCCGCATGATCTCGATGTTGGTCTTGGGTGCGTCCATGTTGAGGATAGCGTCGATTTTCTCTGGGTTAGCTTCGATTCCACGGCGAGTGACCATGAAACCGAGGAACTTTCCCCCGGTGACTCCGAATGCGCATTTGGCGAGGTTTAGCTTCATCTAGAACTTGCGGAGCACTTCGAAGGCCTCGCCCAGATCCCTGGCATAGTCGGCCGACGAGACGGATTTGACGAGCATATCGTCAACGTAGACCTCCATATTCCTGCCGATCTGTGACTTGAACATGCGGTTGACCAACTGTTGGTACGTGGCCCCGGCGTTCTTGAGGCCGAAGGGCATCACCTTGTAGCAATATACCCCCGGTCCGTTGTGAATGTGGTGAGATCTTCATCTTCCGGATTCATACGGATCTGATTGTAGCCGGAGAAAGCATCCATGAAGCTCAACAGCTCGTGGCCGGCCGATCTGTCGACGAGCTGATCTATCCGAGGGAGTGGATAGTACCGTAGATCCACAGTTTCACTAAACCGTCGAGTCATTTCCATTCATTATCGGTAGGCCCGGAGGCTGTGGTTGTACCATCGACGTGACCAAGAACGCCAAAACTGACGCAGTGGGTCTCAAATAGCTCTCTCCAGGCATCATAGTTGAGTTCGTCGAGGTCTAGGATAAGAGGGATGTAGGATTTGATGTTGGTGATGCCGTAAGGTTTCTCGGTGGCAGGAGGAGGAGGAGGAGGGGTGGCGTCATGACCGGCCATGAGGGAGAGAATAGGAGGGAGAAAAGAAGAGATTAGAGCTTTGTTGTCTTTGATACCATGAAGATTGGTGAATTCCCCTTGGGGATTAACCTTGCATTCATTTGTAATTATAGATGTACAAGAGATATACAGGAGGATATTTAGGAGATAATCTCTCCTATTTACATGTATAGCCGGATACTCAGGAGATAATCTTTCCTATTTAACAAGAGTATAGCCTAATTATAGCTACCTAATTAGTAATAGAATATTAACATATATTTTCTAATTAGTAATAGAATATTAACATATATTTTCTATTATCAGTCCTTGGGGCAGGCCTTATTGAGGTCGGTGAAGTCGACGCACATGCGCCACTTTCCGCTTGACTTCTTGATCAGAACTACGTTCGCCAGCCACTCCGAGTAGGGTACATTCCTGATGAAGTTGGCGGCGAGAAGTCGATCAACCTCATCTTCGATAGCCTTCTGTTTGGTCGGGGCGAAGCTTCGCTTTTTGTGTCTGACGGGTCGGGCCGCAGGATCAACCCCGAGCTTGTGGGAGATGATTTTGGGGTCAATCCCAGGCATGTCAGCAGGCGCCCAGGCGAACACGTCGGAGTTATTTCTGAGGAATCTTACTGGGTCATCTCGCTGAGTCCCTGTTAGGAGTGATCCGACCTGGATGGTTTTTTCCTCGTCCCCTTCTGTCAGGGGCACCTCGGTCATTGGTTCGACCGGCGTCCCCCGGACCTCCTTCCGCTCTTCTCAGGTGTCCAGAGAATCCTTGATGTCGTTATTTACCTCAGCGTCGTCGGCCGGCTGCTCGGACGAAGATGTTTCGGTAAGGCATACCTTCGTGACCCGCTGGTTCCCGTAGACCCGACCTATCCCATCCTGATCGAGAGGGAACTTCATCGCCAGGTGGTAGGTCAATATCTGGGCCTGGAGAGAGTTCAGCGTCGGGCGGCCGAGGAGGACGTTGTAGGCCGATGGGACCTTTGCTACGATGAAGTCCACAGGCAACGTACGGGTGCGGCCGGGCTCCCCGACTTGAACTGCAGGGTGACTACCCTTTGCGCTAGGATGGAGTGGTTGGTGAACCCTGAAAGGACGTGGGAGGTCGGTTTCAAGTCTGCTGGGGTGAGCTCCATGCGCAGAAAGCAGTCATGGAAGAGAATGTCTGCCGAGCTGCCCGAGTCGACAAGTATCCGTAGACCCCGTACCGGTAGATTCGGGCCGTGATCACCAGGGGATCGTTGTGGGGCATGGATATGCCGTGGAGGTCCCCGTCGCCAAAGGTGATAGGCTCGTGGCCCCTGGCCTTTTTGCTCGGGCGGCCGTTGGTGTTTGTTGCCAGCATGGGGTGTCGAGTCTCGCAGGAGATCGACTGGCCCCCTGTCGTCATGACCATAGTTCTTGATGGGCCCCGGTTCCTTCCGGTGAGGTCCCTTGGGCCCCGCGGTAGGGTGGTCCTCGAGCTGCCTTGGTGGGCTTCGTGGGCGCGACCCCGTCGAGGGAAGGGATGGCGGTTATGCCTGGAAGTAGGCGAGCTGACCGTCACCGCCTCGGTAGGGACAGGGGGGCGACAAGGCTCGAGGCGAGGCTCTCCGACGTGGGACTTCGAGGTTGAGTGGGAAGGATCGAGGGGCCTGTGACCGCCGGAGTTCGTAAGGCGGTGGCCGGTGGAGGAGTCGACGACATTCGGTGGATCTTCAGGGTGGTCGCTTGGCATGTGGATGGAGATCGGAAGGCCAACTTTATTTTTTGTGGAGTTTAGTTTCCCACAGACGGCGCCAACTGATGGAGGTCCTTTTTGGGTCTCCGTCAGATGTTGTCTTCCGTCAATCTCCCGGTGGATTTTGGAGGTGATCTCCTGTTGCGTGTGGGTCTCAATGGGTTTTGAGGAGATTGGTGATTTTGAGGAGTTTAGCGCCTAGTACCTGTAAAGAAGTCCCGGGGTGGTTTGGTACCACCGAAGACCCTCTGACGATCAAGTTAGCATAAGATCCGAGCAGAGTAACGGCTAAGTGGAGTAAAAAATGGCTTACTTGACCCCTCTGTGATGGGTTTTTTTATAGTGGCCGCAGCACGCAGCAGCAGGTGCGAGAATCTCGCCGGCAGTTACGCTCCCGACGTCACGCCCGCGTAAAGAGCGGACCACCCGTTAATGGGGATTGTGATGGCGTGGAACGTGGGATGTTGCTGGCGGAGAATCTGCGCATGGCGAGATTTGCGGAGCGGCGGTTACTCCTGTGAGTGGTGGAGTTGGTCGGTCGGAGGACCGAAGAAGATGGCCTCGGCTGGGGAGCTCAGGGACGAGCGAGAGGGCCGAGGAGTCTTGGTCCTGTGGCAGCTCGGGACGAGCTGAGAGGCCGAGGGGGCCAATTTTCAGGGGGCTATGAGGAGAGCCAGCTTGTGCTTACAGGTCGGGTACAGGGGTGGCCTGGTCGACCCCTGTGGGCCCTTTCTTCTGAATTCTGGGACACGTTATCTGCCGCGTGTCCTGATCTTGGAGATCGCCAATATTGAGCACCATCAGCTGCGCTGCAAGTCCATAGTTCTCTTAGGGTTAGGTTAACATTTGCGGATTAAGATATCCTGCTATGTTTTTTTCCTGTCATGTTTCTGGATTTTCCTCATGACCCCACACAAGAATAGACCAACTATTATAACTTCCGCTCCACTGATGATTGATTAATTGATAAGAAATGACTTGAGTGTAGTAATAAAAATATGAATGGTTTTTTTGATATACAACCATAAAAAAAACTCATATTTCTAAAAACAATCATCATAAAATAAAAATTTTAAAAACAACCTACAGAAACTTTAACTTATCTAAATAGGCCTCATTAGTTCGTAGCATCAAATTTTTTGCTGTTGTGGTGTATCAACAAAGTTGAACACTTCAAAAAAAAGAATTAAAATTGTCTATAAAATCAAAACCCTAATCCAGATTGTTGCCACCGAAACTTTTGACATTTGGTCGTAGCAGTTAAAAATTGGGGATATTTGCTCTACAACAACAAATCGAGTAAAAAAAGAGAACTTTTAAACACAAATTGTGATCTAAACTTCTATCATTATCCAAGCCTTTACCTTTCAAGGTTCATGGCTCTCGCCGTGAAGAACTTGGATGATTTTCACTTGGTGAATGCTTCGGTAAAAGATTTGAAGGAGAGATTTTTTTGGGAAAACTTTTTGGGTTTTGTTCTTCATGAGCTTGGGTTTGAGACAGGTAGAGATAGAGGATGAGTTTGAGAGAGACAGAGGATGATAGCATATTAAGACTTTCATTACCTCAGATTAACCTTTGATTAAGTAATTTTTTTTCATGCGGTTTCAGAACATATCAACTATCGACTTTCGAACCCTATATTCCTCCATAAGACCGTCTATGTCTTCCTCAACGAGATTTTTCGAAATGGTTATGGTATATATTTTTATTTTTACATTTACATAGTGTCACGTCCCGCTTCCCAAAATACGGAAAATGAGGGATGTCTAGACCAGCCATGCTCCTACGGTCAAGGAATAATCCCGTCGTAGTCACACTTCGGCTTCTAGCATTACATGGTAATCAGTAAGCAAAGCACAACAGTAAAAGAAATACATCACTAAAATATTACATCAAATTCCATTGTTCGCAAATTACAAATAAACAAGAAGAGCTACTAACCAAGTTCGAATACACGATCTCTTTAGGGAAAGCAGAAAAGAAGAAAAGGTACTCCAGACTAGATCTCCGCCAGATCGAAAGGTAAATTCGACTCCTGCGCCGGTTCTTCCTCGAGATCTGAGCATGCACACTCAGGTCGTCAGAGCGACGTCAGAGCAATTTTTATATTAATGACATGAAACATGCAAATACGGTAATAACAGTGAAAGTAAAATGCTGATAATCGCTATGTCACTAAATGATGCAAAGTATGATCTGTGTCCCTATCAGTCTTTAGGTCATGTTTGAAATCGTATAGTGGAAAGGAGGATCATGTTTAACAGGAGTCTCGTACATACCCGAGACAACAGCCCACCCGCCCGGGACATAACCCTGTCAGTCGGATCGCTAGATCCTACCTAATATATATAAGAATCACTGTTCGAATGATCATCCTCTAAAACGCGGTCCCGCTAAATACGATGCTCTTTCCACTTCGATTTTCCCTTTTTCCTCAGGTTTACACTATTGATGATTATGATTTAGTCGTGTACAAGTATGCATCAATAGCACGGTTTTGTCACTGTTCACTGTATTAATCACTGTCACGAATCATTCACTTTTCCATCGGCGTACTTGACACTCCTAAACCAATATCATTCATGCGCGATAATGCAATGTCCACTGAATAATAACGCTCACTATCACTATATATATGGCAGTTGGGTAAGGTATGTATATTTATGCGGTTAACAAGTCATGTGTGATATGAACCAATATGCACGTCATAAGCTTACAAAATTGGAAGTAATTCATATGTTCAGAATTCAGTGAAATGATACAAATACGATAACAATAACACTCTGTCGGCAGTTCAGGAAAATTGGTTTCAGTACAATCGGGTTTCTGGTATTCAAGTTACAGCCGTTTCAATTTAAGTGCTCGCTGCAGGAAATTCAGTTTCTGAACTGAACGTCCGTTTCGCGGCACAATTTTCACCCAGTTGGGCTCAAAATTTAGCGATGCTACAGTTAAATGAAATTAGGGTTTTCAACGCAATAGACGGATTCTCAATCGCATCTGTACGTCAGAAGTTATGCGCTGTTCAACACTGGTGTATCAATTCTGTTTCTGTTTGGGACTGCTATGCGTCCTGATCTTTTAAATTGCAGTTTAAATAATAAAAGACGATATAACGGGGTGAAATCACTTGAGTTATTTAGCTAACAGATTGATCTTCAATAAAATGCAGGGTTCCGCAACAAACAAGTTCAGGCAGCGAAGGGGTAAGCATCATGAGACATAAAACAACCACCAGAGCTGCTCTGGACTGCAGTCCAGAGCCGCTCTCCGAACCAATTCTCGTCATAATTTCAGTACAGAAACAATTAAGAACTTGCATAGGGTTACAGGTCGTCGAGTTGTCTTCGATTTGAGCCCTCGAACGCATCATTTCAATATGTGCACAATTAATTGTGATTTTAACAAACAGGTGCGGGAAATTCCCAGTTTTTACGGGTGTAATTGGGGGTGTTCGTTTAAGCCATTAACAATTGTATTTTCCAGTAAAATTTCACCACAATGTTCATTATCACACGGGCCAGCATATGCAATCAAGTTCCGTCAATTTAAATGAAGGTTTTCATTGGGATCTTGTATCAAACACTTATGTCATATAAGTTTCACGAATTATAAACACGGAATTAATGGTATTTTGGTTTGTAACGGAAATAGTCTAGCATGTAGTAAGTAGGGTACTTGCCTGGAGACATTTTGGCGACGCACGGCAGCGGCAACGGCACGAACGCGAACGCGCGACGAACGATACGGTTTGGATTCGCGGCCTCGGCTCGCGTTTCGGTTTCGTCGTCGGAGTTGTCCGGGGAATAACTCATGGTCACTGGAGACGAAGTGTGGTGCTATGGATCTCTGTGAGTGCGCTGGGGTCGACGATGGTCGGCGGTGGTCGCTCCGGCGATTTGCACAGTGGGTGTTTGGATGATGGCAGTGGGTTTAGAGAGAGAGAGAGCAGTGGGGCTCGGATGTGGGTTTTGGAGGAGGTGATGGAGATGTAGAGGGTGCAGAGGTCGACGATGGTTCAGGTGCAGTGGTGGCTCGCTGGCGTCGAGGTGCAGGGACGGCCGAGATGGGTGCATGGGAGCTCGGTAGTTGAAGAGGGTGGAGTAGTGTAGGGGGGGCTCTGTTGATGGAGAGAAGAGAGCGAGGGAGGAAGGATGAGGAGAGTCGTGGTCTTCCTCGTCGTCGTCGGCGGCGGCGGCGGCTCAGCGATGAAGGCAGTGGGCTGTGGGAGTGGGTTTTCAAGAGAGAGGAGAGGAGTGAGTTGGAGAGTGAGAGGGAGAGAGGAGTTGGAGACGAGGAGTTTGAGGGGGTGCGTGGACGTGGTCGGGGTCGCGGGGACGTAGGGCAACGGCGCGAGACGTCGGCGATGTGGGGACGCGCGACAGGGAAACATGGGTACGCAGGGAAACTGAGCGGGAAAATTTTAGAGTGGGGGGGGAGAAGGTTTAAACGGATCGGGTAAGGTTGGCGGGCGCGGGCTGCCGGGCCGGGCCGGGCCGGGAAACTGTAATGTTTTAATTTAATTTGAATTTCCTTTGGGCTGAGGGGATGTTGGGCCGGCGATTTTTGAATAAATTCGAAAGAAAAAGGAGAGTGGGCCGGAGGAAAAGAGCTTGGGCCATTGAGGAAAATTATATAATTATTTTTGTTTTGGTTTTAATTTAAGTTTGGGCTTTGATTTTAAATGAGTATTTATTTTGATTTTTGGAAGGTTTAAATACTAAAACCTAAGCGACTAATTTCACACAGGGTAATACGAAGAAATATGATAATATTCGGGGACTTGAGAAAATATAGAGAAAAATTTTGTTGAAGGAAACGGGGATTTACACATAGCCTATCATGTTTATCAATCCAGTATATGAGTGGACTATCCTGAATTAGAAGAAGAAGAGGGAATAGTAGTGGAAACAGATGAAGAAACAATAGAACTAATTGATTTATGTTATAAAAGCGATCTAAGAAACAATAGAATACCTAGCAACAATCGTAATTCAAATTACATGAAAAACTCTCAATTTACATCTGAAAAACCCTAACAAAAAACCCTAAATAAATAACAAAATCTATAGTAATTAAAGAAATTAATTTACCGTATGAAATCGATCTAAGAATTAAGAAAATACCTAGCAAAAATCGCAGTTCAAATCATAGTAAAAATTGTCTAATTTCGATCTCAAAATTCTAAACCGTTGAAACTGTTAGGATGGTTTCCTAATTATATAATACGGACCGCTACATATAAATTAAGCAGCGTTAACTTATTTTTTAAGTTGCGGTTAAATTTGAACCATAAGCGGCGGTTAAAATAAATGGTTCAGTTTTTTTGAATAAATTAATTTGCATGTATATTGTTTATTTTTTCTGCAGGGAGAAAGACCAGAGTCTAGGTGACTACACTAGCAGACAAAACGACAAATCCCTTTCCTTCTTCCTTCCCCCAAAAATCCATTTCCCTCTCTCTCTCTCTCTCACTCTCTCTAAAAAAATTAAAAAATAAAACCCTAATAATGGGGAACTGCACGGCCTCGAAGCTCGTGAGCAACGCCGGCGACTTCGACGAGGACGCCGTGGCCCTCTGCAAGGAGAGGAAGCGCCTCCTCAAGCTCGCCGTCGACCGCCGCGCAGCCCTCGCCGACGCCCACCACCTCTACATCCTCTCACTCCGCTCCGTCGCCGGCGCCTTCAACCTCTTCATCGCCCGCTACTCCTCCCCCTCTTCCCATTTCCTCATCGCCTCTCCACCTCCTCCTCCTCCTCCGCCTCCGCCGTCCCTCCTTCAACAAACCTGGATGGAGCCAAAGATCGAAACTTTACCCTTCACTTCTTCTTCTTCCGCCACTTCTACCTCTTCTTCGAGTTCGGGGTTTAAGGAAGTGGAGATGAGATGTGGGTACTTTTACTCGGGGCTTCCGCCGCCGTCGCCTGTGAAGGATTTCGGGTGGGATTTCTTCAACCCTTTCGAGGGGGTGAGCGCGGCGGAGGAGGCGGCGATGCTGGCGGGGCTCTGCCGGAGCTCCGACGAGGATCTGAGGGCGGTGAGGGAGGAGGAGGGGATCCCTGAGCTCGAGGAATCCGAGGACGAGGAGAGAGAGGAGAATAAGAAGATGATGAGTGAGGGCAATGGGGAAGTGGTGAAGATGGAGGAGATGAGAAATGGAGGAGGAGAGAGAGGGCTGACGGTGATAGAGGCGCCGGAGAAGGAGAGGGAGCTGCTCGATGCGTTGAGGGACGTCGAGGATCAGTTCATTAAGGCTTTTGATTGCGGGAAGGAGGTGGCCAAGATGCTGGAGATTACTAGGCTTGATCAAAGCTTTGACCTTGCTGAGGTTAAAGGTGTGTTCTCCTTTTTCAATTCATGTTTTGATTAAAGGTCTCAACTTTTTAGAGTAATTTTGCTTTGAATTGATACGTTGGGGAGCTAAAGATTGTTCGTGTTGGTTGTTCTTGTGTCATGGAATTGTATAAAGTTGTTTGCTTTCAGGGTTTAAGGAGGAAAACATTCTTTGGTAGGGACTAATTAATTATTTAGGTATGTACATGAGTGAGGTGAGATGAAATCAGCTAATGGGTCCCCACACACTTTGTTCTCCCTCTTTTATTTATATTTACTTTTACGTTGCTATCATCACAGTATAGAGCATTCTGCCATGTGCCCAGTTTTAGGGAAGTTCCAGATGCTATATCATGTTTGGTTGCAGGATTATGGAATTTGGATTCCAAAATAGTACGGTTGAAATTTCTGGATTTGGTAATTTGTTGTTTGGTTGGTTTTGGATTCCTAGTATTGGATTTGTAGATCCTTGTAATCTTTGTTTGGTTGGTGAAAAAAGTGGGATTTGGATTTGAGGATTTTAGAGAGAGATAGAGAGAGAGATGATTGTTAAATAAATAAAGTGCATGGGCCCCATCTAAAAGTACAATGAATAATGCCAAATCCTTGAAAATCCTTGAAATTTTTTAGGATTCCATAATCCTTGTTTTGTGGTGGGCCCCCCATAAAAAACAAAGGAATCCTAGAAATCCTAATCTTGCAACCAAACACAAAATTATGGAATCCTAGGATTCCACAATCCAAAATCCAAATCCAAACTCATAATCCTGCAACCAAACATGCCCGAGATTGTTTGCATTAGGGTGGTGAGGATTTGTCTTCCATATTGGAAACGTTTTTAGTAAGAAACGAGTTTGATTGAGGATGTTTTATGACAAGTTTCCTTCCGCTCTGCTTCAAACTGTTTTCTTATACCATCACATTGAGTTATTGGAGGCCTACAAACATACGGTAAAGCACAGAATCAACGGTATGATGTTTCATGTCGATATTGCAACATCATCATATTATACCATGGGTCGTTATTGGAGCTCGAGGAAGAGGGCGATGAAGAGAGAGAAGAGAGAAGGATGATAGGAGTAATGAGGTGGCGGCAAAGGTGGAAACGAGAGACAAAAGAAGCTCCTTGTTGCGTTGAGGGATGTGGGAGATCAGTTAATTAGAGCTTATGATGGTGATGAAGATTGATAGAAAATGGTGGAGTATAGTACGGTTAATCAAAGTTTTGATATTGGTTAGATTAACGGTGGGTTCTTTAGGGGTTGTTTGGTTGCAGGATTATGAAATTTAAATTCCAAAATAGTACAGTTGCAAATTTCTGGATTTGGTAATTTGTTGTTTGGATGGTATTGGATCCTAGTATTGGATTTGTAAATCCTTGTAATTCTTATTTGGTTGGTGAAAAGAAAGTGAGATTTGGATTTGAGAATTTTAGAGAGAGATAAAGAGAGTTAATTTTTTAAGAATTAAAGTACAACGGGTCTCACGTGAATGGTGAGAATCCAGCCAAATCGCAACAAAAAAATAAGGATCCATAAACCTTTCTTTTGGTGTGGGCCCCTACTAAAAACAAAGCAATCCCAAAAAATAGAATCTACCAACTAAACATAAACTTTGCCGATCCTTTTTTTTTTGGATTCCACAATCCAAATCCTTGCAAATCCTACAACCAACCAGGCCTTTATGAAATTCCCTTGGAAAGTTAAAGTTTTATACTTTCTGGTTTTGGGCATGATGAATGCTCTCTTCCGTTTTTTCATGTACTAGGGTGCTTTATTCCGGCTTTTGGTTCAGAGGAACCTATGCTCTTCTTTGATTGAGCTTTGAATTAGTTGTTTGATGTTTTGAATTGACTTTGAGTTGCTACATTGATTGCCTTAGGTGTTCTTGTGTCCTGGAATTGTATAAAATTGTGTGCTTTAGAGCCTGTTTGGTTGCCGTATTCGGAAGGATTTGGATTGTGGAATTCCAAAAAAAGAGGATCAGCAAAGTATGCTTTTGGTTGGTGGATTCCATTTTTTTGGATTCCTTTATGTTTAGTGGAGGGCCCACACCGAAAGAAGAATTCATGGATCCTTATTTTTTTGTTGAGATTTGGCTAGATTTCCACTATTCACATGGGGCTCATTGTACTTTAATTATTAAAATATCAATTCTCTCTGTTGCTCCAAAATCTTCAAATCCAAATCCCGCGTTCTTTTCACCAACCAAATAAGGATCTACAAATCCAATACTAAGAATCCATTACCAACCAAACAATAAATTACCAAATCCAGTAATTTTCAACCGTACTATTTTGGAATCCAAATTTCATAAGCCTGCAACCAAACAGCCCCTTAGGGTTGTAGGGGAAAACAATTATTTGGTACGGTCTAAGTTTTTGATGTACTTGATTGAGATAAAAGCACCTTATGGGTCACAATTTTTTTCTTTAAAGATGATCCATTAGGGTTTTTGCCTTGGGCACTGTTTTGTGTCAATTCGAAAACTTGTACATGTTAAGTTTTATAGAATGTTTCATTTGGGATAAAAGTTGTTTTCCCACCTTGGTAATGTTTTGGTAGAACTAGGGTTGAGCATCACTCGGTTCGGTTCAAATTTTGTCAAAATATCTCGAACCGAACCACACCGACAAACCAACCGAACTCAAACCAATGTAACACCGAACCGATTCTGAGCTAAACCAAGTTCAGTCGGTCGGTTCGGTTAGTTTATCGGTTCTTCGTCAAGATGTGGAGGGTTTCAATGCATCAAAGGCGGCGCCATGGAGCTCAGATCGGAGGAAGAGTGTTCTGGATAGGGTTCAGATTTTTTTTTTGGGTGTGTGTGTGTGTGTGTGTGAGTTGTGTGGATGGGGGAGAGAGAATCTGAGAAAAGGTTTGGGCTTTATTTTTAATATCCTTTTTTGTGGGGTGGGGGCGTGGGTTACTAGGGTTAGGTGAGAAGAGATTCATTCATATATATTATTAGATAATAAACATATAATTGGGTCGGGTCGGGTCGGTTCGGCCCTGGAAAAGCCGAACCCCAAAACCGAACCGAACAGGTCCAGTATCAAAAACCGAAAAAATCCTTTTTTTTTGGGTCGGATTGGTCAGAATGATGCTCACTCCTTGGTAGAACCGCATTTAATTGAGGATGATTTATCACAAACTTTGGTTGAGGATAATTAATGTGGTTTTATTGTTTCGTTTCTATTAACGATATGGATTAATCATCGACCTATATGCTTTCTCATGCTTTTGCATGTATTAGACGCTTCTGCGTCGTAGCCAACAAATGATGTAATCTCATTTTATTGTAAGCAGGGAAAATGAGTTTCAGTATTTGTATTTACTCTCTAGATTTCAATTGGTTCTGTTGTATTCGCAATGTATGGAGACAGCTTATTTTTAATTGTATCTTAAAATCCCCTCTTAACTGATGCCACCATGTGACATGGCATTTATGTTCTGTTAATGCATTGCTAACTTGAAGATAAGTTTAATTCACTTATTGGCTTGCAATGTGGTTAAATTTGCGTAGTTGTTTGCATCATGGCATACATTGTAATTTAATCTATTGTTCATGTAGAGAACTCATCAAAACTCATCCAAGCTATTGCATGGCATCGGTCACCTTCATCGAAGTCGTCGAGAAAAAGCTATACCGCATCAAGCTCTAAAGACTCTTTTTCAATCGAAAGCAAGAGCGATATCTTTGATGATTACGGTGGAATGGAATCAGGAAGTCATTCACAAACGCTAGGAAGGTTATATGCTTGGGAAAAGAAGCTGTATGAAGAAGTTAAGGTACATTTTATTTCTTGTTTCTATATGCTTTTTCTTTTAAATGACATGAACCGCTATAAATGTTTAAAACCCAATATGCGACACACACACACACCTCAATTTTGTAAGTTCCACTCAGCTATATGCCTGTTTAATTAGGGTAACAAAAGTTTGTGGTATAGCAACAATTGCATTGCGCAATGCCAGCAACCTTTCGTTATTAACATATTTATTGTTCAGGAATTGGCTAATTACATTGTTATAGTCCTTTGCAACTTTGCAAGCACGGGATCAAGAAGTTTGATAAATATATAGGCTGTAACAAGGCTGCAGAGAATAGTTTGCCTTCGGTCTTATTAGAATTTGGAAAATTCCTCCAAAATATCGCATTTACTTCGGACACCAATTTGCTAATAAAAGAAATCAAGATCAATCATAAGTTAATCCCCAAAGCACCATTATAAAAACAAAGGGCTTGCTGAACACAACCTTTATAATAATGTGTACGGATATTTTTCTTATTCCATGACTTGTGTTCTGAGAACTATTCCAATTAGTACTGGTCATAAAGCAAACTTGTCGTGCTTAAAACATCACCAAAAGCCAATGTAAACAAAACATAAATTCCCATAATCAGCAATCAGTCGTCTTAATGTTAACATGACTGTGGAGAATTTTTAACAGATTCGACTGCAGATGCAACCCTTCAAAATTCCATTGTTGAAGATCCTGACTTTATTAATCTTTGTTTGGCAAATCCTGTCCATTTTAGGCCGGAGATCATACACGACAACTTTATGAGAAAAAATGCATACAGCTAAGAAACCATCAGGATGCCAAGGGTACAGGTTCACATTCCGTGGACAAGACTAGGGCTTCAGCAAGAGACTTGTACACAAGAATATGGGTGGCTTTGTGTTCCATAGAAACAATATCAATCAGAATACAGAAAGTTCGGGACGAAGAACTCCAGCCTCAGCTCATTGAGCTGCTCAAAGGGTAAACACACTAAACGCCATGTATTTGTTTATCTGGTGGTAGCTTTGTTTCTTTTCTAAGTTCAATTTTGTAAAACAAGGTTCGAAAGGCCCAATATGCTTAAATGTTTCCGGTTGAAAACCACATTTAATAATGTTTAAAGGACAAATGGCCTAATTATCAGTGTTCTAAATGCCGGCCAATATCGCCGAAATGTCGGTTTTGGGAAGAAAATGACACATATCAGCTGAATTATTTTGGTTATCGATATCATGAAATGTCGGATGTCACCGTTTTACCTGACATTTTTTAATATGTGGAGAATTTTTTGGGGTAATTTTCTTTCGGAGTTTTGGCTTTGTATATTAAGTAATTAATAGACGACCGCTCTATCACTGAGCTACTAAGGAGGAAGATATAAATTTAATAAAACTAACAATTTGCATAGATTAATACTTTTTCAAGAAAATAAGTTATATAAACGATGTTTATATCACAAAAATGTAGAACCCGATAGTTGATAAAATCACCCGATATTTCACGATATCTGACATCCGACATCAAAATCTTCGGGCCGACACGACATTGACATCCGAAATTTAGAACATATGCTGGTAAATGGGCATTTAATCAAGCACATATACAACGTGCATAACCCACCTAATATCCAAACTCAAAATCCACTCAAGGCTCGTTCTTTTCCCTTTTTTCCTTTCGATCGACAGATTTTCTCCTATCTTTTCTATTTTTAGTAGGATGTGTTAAAGTTCTACTTTTCTTTTTTGTAATTTTATACAATTCAGTTATTCAATGTATAGCCGATTATGCAATGCATACGCTGGCCAACCAAAATAGAGAACAAGTACTTTTACTTCATTAGTTTAATATTTATTGCAGCCTACTGAAAACTTGGAAAATAATGCTCGAATCACACAAAACCCAAAAACAAATTATGCACGAAGTCAAATCCTTCTCATGCCCCGCCTATGGAAAATTCTGCACCGATTCTCTAAGGCAAGTAACCGTAAGGCTCGAGGCCGAGCTTCGAAACTGGAGAACATGCTTCATAAGTTATATTTCCGCACAAAGAGCATATGTTGAAGCCCTCGATAGCTGGCTCTCCAAATTCTTCATCCCTGACATTGAATTCTATTCTCGAGCTCACTCCTCAGCCCCACCATACAGTAATAATAAAGTCGAAGCACATCCACTCCTAATAATTTGTCACGAATGGTCAAACTCAACCAAGAAGTTGCCAGATAAAACAGTCTCTATCGCGATGAAAGGCTTCATAAAAGCTACTAGGGTTTTATGGGTCAAGCAAGGAGAAGAGCAACAACAAAAGAGAAAAGTCGATAGCCACGCCAAAGAACTTGATCGAAGAGTTCTTGCGTTTCAGAAAGCGGAGAATAAGGTTTTAGAATCAAAATTGTCTGAGCTCAAGCCTGAGCCAGATGTAAGAGATCGAGTTGAGTATTTGGTTGGCAGAAAAGGTCTGCTTGAAAATTTTCGGAAAAAGTTGGATACGGAGAAAATGAAGCACCAGGAATGTATGAAGGAGACTCAACGAGTCACGTTGGATGGGTTTAGGATCGGGTTGACTGGGGTTTTCGAATCGTTGACCGAGTTCTCGAAGGATTGTTTGAAATTGTATAATGAGCTTTTGGAGCAGAATGAGAAGGGGAAAAGAGAAGAAGAGATGGACGGGAAGAAAACTCCCATGGAGGGATTAGAGGTCGAAGGGGAGGAAAGATGATGAACACAAGGGATGTCAGGTTCTGTATATTATATTGGTAAAGTTGAGGTTGATTGATGTTGTAGTTTAGGGTTGTGTTGATTGTTTAATTATCTCTGAAGGTTGTTTTCAAATATGCCCACAACTTTATGAAGTCAATCAACACCTGATGTGTAACTTAATTATGATTTGTTTCAGGATACAGAGATAGATTTGCAGGTGTAAGTGATTGTTGTGGTGGGATGAGTGTTGTTGTAATTATTTATTCCCAATTAAATGTTTGATTGAGTGCATTTGAAAGATATTTGAGGATTTAATGTTTTGGTGCACATATACTGTGATACAAAATTTGAGGAAGTTTTATGATGAATAATTATTTTATAAAGTTTCTTCTTTTTGGACAGAAGGTTGAGGATTATAACTCTTGGAGCTTTTATGGTACTGGCTTCAACTTTGTTTGTACCAAAATTATATTTTATGTATTTAAAATCTTATATTGATGATGAAGGAGGGATGAGCATCCCTTTACACTCAAATATTTTGCGGAAATTTCACTCATCACGGCCAATCAGTATAGAGATATAATCATGGCGAAAGTATAATAATTACGTCATTGTTTCTCTAAAATGTTTCAGTATAAGTTGTGGTCGTTTATTGCTAAATGATGGCCATGACGATGGGCTTTGTTAACTTAAAATCTAAGTGCGTGCTTTTGTGTTACCCTTTTTGCTGTTACTGAGCCCCCGACCGTTACTACATATACCTCCTATACTACACTACTGGCAAGTAGGCACGGCAATGGGTCAGGTTTAGACCCGGGCTCGTCCCAGACCCGATGATAAATTCCGGCTTTGGTATAAGCTCGTCTGGACTCATACCCGACCCGACCCATACTCATTTAACTATTTAGGGCCGGTTCGGGTGAGCGGCGCTCGCTGCACCAATTCGGGTCGGGGGTGGGGGTGGGGGTGGGGGCGACGAGTTGTTCCCATCGCTCAATTTAAACGGTGGGAAGGAATAGTGGGCCCTCCATTTTTATTTATTTATTTTAAATTGAAGGGTTTTGGGTAGAATTTTTAATTATTTTATGATTTTTTTTCCAAAATCCTTGGTTATAAAACCTTGGTTTAGATAATCCAAATGCCCCATACTTACAAAACCATGGTTGCACATCGTTCCTCCGAACACATCTCAAAATATGGTTTGGTTACAAAACCATAGTTTCACATCACTCATCCGAACTGACCCTTAATAAATGGATCAGGTATGGGTGTGTTTGGTTCATAGACCCGACCCATATATTTTATATTAATAATTAATCTAGAACTTAATTTATGTGTATGGCAGTAACATAGTTCTTAAGTTCTAATTTTCTCTCAATGTCTTTTTCAAGTTAGTTTTATATATGCTCTGTATTATAATTATTAAGTCATATTAGTTGCTAGTTTTAGAAACATGATTATTAATCATTCCAGTTGATTTTATTATGATTTAACATTTGAAAGTTATCCCTCAACTTTTGTGATACAGTAATGCACTTATCAAAATTAAAGTTAATAAATGGGTCCGGGTAAACGGGTCTGACTCAATTAATAACGGGTCTGGGTCTGGGTTCATTCTGTACAGGCTCGTCGGGTAAATGGGTGAGTCTAAGTCCATAAAAGTTAAACGAGTATGGATATGGGACATGCTAGATCCGACCCAACCCGACCCATTTTGTCACGCCCCGCTTCCCAAAATACGGAATACGAGGGGTTGATAAGGTCAGTCATGCTTCTACGATCAAGAAAATATCCTGCCGTACTCACACCGCGGTTTCTAGCATTACTTGGTAATCGGTAATCAATACACAGGTAATGAGAAATGCATTCACTATTTCTATCAACAGATATAACACTAACCAGATAGAGTCCAAGAAAGAGATAGCGCTGGCGTCGCTGATCTAGATGTCCGCAATATCCTCGAGGTAAGGCAGGTCCTGATACGAGCTCAATCTACTTCTCCCTCTGAGCATGCATACTCAGGTCGTCAGAGCGACACAATAGCAAGATATATAAATACATATGTAAACACGTGCAATAATGATGAACATGAAACAGTAAACATGGAGTGATGACATGAGCATGAAGTAACCGGTAAAGGTAAACAATAAAGCAGGTATATCGAATCAGTAATCAATGCAATGTCCATGTCACTAAACCTATTAGTCTCTAAGTCTGACTGTCCAAATTGCTAAATCTATCGTCAGTCCAAATGTGAGTGTCAACCATCGCAGGAGTATCCCCAACCCAAGGATAGGCCCCAGGGACAAGGGAACACGAACCCGAATCACGCTCGCTAATAATCAGTAATATCACTCATACGACTCCCGAAATCGTTGTATATGCCGGCAGTGGGACTCCCGAGATTCTATTGATCGAACTCACACTCAAACTACCCTACACCCGCGGTCTACATCAAGCACTGACCATGAACCCAAATACTAGTCGCTCAATGACAAGTCTACGGAGAACTGGAGACAGGCTCTCCAATAGGCATGTCTTGACCGGTACTCAAGATAAATGGATAGTACTCGATATCTTACCTATGACACTAATATAAGTGCTACCATAACCGTCCCATTCTAGTTATAGTTACTCTTATATATGTCTCATAGGCGTCGATAATGCAATAATTTAACCGGTTCCGCTGATTGTATACAAGTACGTGTTACTTCACTTATTCATTCACGCTTTAACATTAACGTACTTGCCACAATCCAATCACTAATATTTATCACTGGGTAATATAACACGGTCACTAGGTTATCAATGTTTATGACCACTATTCAAATGAGGATATAACCGCTACATGATATGATTAGAATGCAATTAATTATAATACGAATAAGATATAGCAGCCAGTGTCATACCACTCGCAAAATTTACTATAAGTCACACGTGCAGAATTTAGCAAAACAATATAAAAGGGGTAAGCAGTATGTTTAATTATCTATCCATCAAAATTGGTTTCGCGTCAATCGGGTTTCAGGTTTGCTAGTTATGGTCATTTCATTTTAAGTGTTTACTACTGGAAATCCAATTTCTGAACTGGAAGTCCGTTTCGTAACACCTTTTACTCCCAGTTGGGAGCATAATTAGGCGATACTACAGTTGGATAATATTTAGGTTTATCAGTCAGGTTTCCAACGCACTAGACGGATTGATAATATTCGATGTGTGCCGGGAGTTATGCATTATCTAAGATCGAGATCTGCATTTTGTCCCTGCTGGGGACAGCAGTATGCACTGATAGTTTAAAATGTGATTAAAAATAGCAAACGATGGTAAAAACGAATAAAACCACTTCCAATAGTTAGCTAACAGATTTATCTTCGCTACAGTATACGGTTCCGCATAATACCATTTTCACACAGAGACATAAAAGCATTTCCAATCAAGTGTTACAAACAGTGCTGCTCTGGACTGCAGTCCAAAGCCGCACTCCAGACCAGTTTCCGTCACCGTTTTAAAGTAGCAACAGATTATAAATTATATGGGGTTCTAGGTTGTCGAGTCGGCTTCGATATGAGCCCTCGAACATAATATTCTGGAGTGTAACCAATTTACTAAGATTTCACGAAATTTCATGTACAGCAGGTTTCATATTCGACGGATCAAAATGGGGATGACATTTCACGGCGTTGGGGTCCGTATTTTCGAGTCAACCCTTAATACAGTATTCGTTATCACTAGGGTAATCTGTTATGCTTAAATTCCGTCATTTTAAGAGAGCTTTGATCTAGGGTTTCACATGGATCGATCTCGATTGTACTTATCGGTGTATATAGTCTAATTAAGCATTCATTTTGATGTGTAAAGTAGTAGCATGTAAGCAAGTGAGGAGTTCACTTGCCTCGGTCGCTTGATATAGAAGCGACACCACGTGCGGGAATCTGTCTCGTCACTCGAGTCGATGCGATGCTGGACACGTGCGCGATACGCTGTGACTCGGTACTGGATGCAGTAGCGACGCGGGCGTGACACGGTAGTGGGCGTAGTGTTGACGCGGGCGTGACACGGTACTGGGCACGGTCTTGACTCGGTGCGTGGTGCGGGTGTGGCACGACACGAGCACTGGATCGGGTACGGTGTGGCACGGGGCTGGCACTACGTGGCACGGGGACTGGGTACGATGTGGCACGGGGAGTGGGTTCGGGATGCGACACGTCTGGGTACGCGATGGCACGGAGGCGGGCACGGTGTAGCACGGACATGACACGGTTTGGGTTCGGCACAGCTAGAGGAAGCGGCTACGACAACGGCGGTGACGTGATCGATGGTGTTGGGGTAAAAATTTGCACCCCGGTTGACCGAGTCAAAGTCAAGGTCAACCCCCCAAACTAGGTGGGCTCAAGCCCAGGTCAAGCGAGCCCATGCCCAGGTCGAGCCCGCGGTCAGCCTCCCCATGCCAACAACAAAATCATGTAATAAATAATTTTTATGTAATTTTTTATATACATGAATGTATACAAAATGGGCATAAAGCCAATATTTTGTAAGCCCATGGCTTATGTGCAAAAATGAAATGGCACATAAACCATGAGATAGGCAAAATGCCATTTTGTGAAGCCCAAGAGGCTATATGTAAATATGTAAGCCTATAAAAGGCAACATGATGATGAATAAAGTAATACTTTTTCCATTCTTTCAAAAAAACCTAGGGTTTGTATCTCTTTCCTCTTTCCGAGGGTTCCAAACTTTTTTCTTTCTTTTGAATTAAATCAAGAGTTTTACTCTTCCTTTTCCAAAACTAAATAGTTTTCACCACGAAACCCATAAAGGAGAACTTAGATCTGTCATTAGATCTTAAAAAGAAGAGATCTTTAAAATCTCACATTTCTTGATCTTCAAGATCCGGCCAAATAAAGGAAGAAGGAGACTCATCTCCAGAAACCCCACTTTGGGGAAGAACTAAGGCTCAAAGGGAGAAGCCTTTCATCAGCTTCAAAACATCCTAGGAGTTTAACTCCATATATATACATACATATATATATAAAATAAATATTTCCTTTCTGAAGTATAGCTTCTGGTTCTGGGACTAAAAGCCCCCCTTTTCTCGCCGGCGCCCAAGCGCTCAAGCGCCAAGCGCCCACGTGCCGACACGTGGCGCGCTTGCGCTCAAGAGCAAAGCGCCCACGTGCCGACACGTGGCGCACTTGCGCTCCAGCGCACTGCTCTCAAGCGCAAAGCGCCCACGTGCCGACACGTGGCGCGCTTGCGCTCCAGCGCACTACGCTCTTGCGCCCAAAGCGCTGGCCCCACGCATCCTTTGGATGTCTTTTCCTACCTTTATATATATATACATGTATATATATACATATGTATACATATCTACACATACACATACTCTACAACACTCTCCCTCCCAAAAAATTTTGGGCCGGGGTGCTGCCCCGCACCCCGTAAGGGGGCTGCTAGCCCCCTTGACCCCCAGCCCGCTATCCGGTAGCGGGACCCCCATGAAATCTCTGCGTGGCTCTCGATATATCCAAACCCCCCTTCCAAAACAACACACACGTACACTGCACATTGAGTTCTTATGACCAGTTTAACCCGTTAATCGGAGGTTCCCCCGTCCCAAAGGCGAGGGGTAATTAACGGCAGTTTAGTCCGCGGCTGCCGGAGATTCGGATCCCCACAATCAACAAACCCCGGCCTACCCTAGGCAGGGGGAATCTGTAGTACGCCTGACAAGCGCGCGTGTATTCCCATCTCAATGGGGTGACGAAAAACACCCTACAGATTCTGGCACGCCCGGTAGGACCTATCTCTCCTCCCATATTTCGGGTTAAGTATTCATGCGAACTCAATCAATATATATATCGATATTTATACTAAAACGATGCCCTTTCATGCAGGTTTTCAAGCAATCACTTCTCAATGATATCTCCAAAGATGAACTCAGCTCCTATCTCATACACGATGAAGATGGATTCCAGGACGGTCCTCCCGGCCAGTCTTGGGCGACAGTGGGAGGAGTCGCTGCTACAGTTCGGCTCTATTCAGTTCGTGCCAGCTAACGCCATTCCAGCTCCTCAAGCTCCAGCAACAGACAGACCGGTCTCGAAAGGCAGGAGACCAAATGTGGTGATCTCGAGGGCGCCCCAACCCAAACGCAAGTCGGTGTCTGAACGACTTTCCTTGGCCCCAGCTGGGGGCAAGGCCATCAACACCCATAAAGCTACAACGCGTCTTGAGCAAGCTCCAGCGGTGCCCCCGACAACTGCTCGATCGGGTGTCTTCTCTAAGCTCCCCGTTAATCGACTCACGGTGGCTTTCCAGGAAATGGATGCCCGCCAAGCCCTTAAAATTGAGAAGCTAAAGCAAAAAAGGCTCAGATATAGAGCCAATAAAAGGGCTAGGGCTCCTGCTAGGCTGAACCGTATGAGGTTCGGGGAACACGGTTACCCCGCCAAAGATGAGGGGATGGCTGAATGTGTTATCCACACCGTCCACATGGTGGGCACGCGTCCAAGCGACAACCTTCGCAGCAAAAGCAAGGATGGAGCCACCACATCTCAAATCCAACCTGGTGTGAATATAGCTGTCGCTTCCCAAGAACAGCCGCCTTCGCTGGGTGATGAAAACCTTCTCGATGAGGATAATAGGCGGAAAGACCCTTCGGTTCATGAGGAGTCGGGCTCGGAAAGCGAAGATGAGCCAATCTTCCGTCCCAAGAACGCGGAGCAGCAATTTCTCCAAGAGCTCCGAAAACAGCTCAGAAGCAAAGATAAGGAGATGGCCAAACTCTACTCCAAAATTGACGACTTGACGAACGTCGTCTTACAGCTTACGGCCCGACTTGCCTCTTAGCCGCCCAATCAAGCGCAGGGCTCTGCTCGTGAACAGGGAAACGGTGTCCCAAGGCAGCCGACGCCTATTCCCTCAAATCCAAAAGTGGGCGAACCGCATGAAAATCAGTCGCATCATATCTAGGGAAATGTCTTGGCTACCGATGACAGTAGCCCGCTAACCCAAGATCAAATCATGGATTTGGTTGCCAGCAAAGTCAAAACACTGGTGGCCAAAGCTGAAGCGCAAAAAGATGTTAGCAGTAGCGGGAGACCATATCCTGCTCAATATGATGTGGTAGAATTTCCTAGCGGTTGTGTCATCCCCAAATTCGGAAGATTCGATGGGACGGGAAATGCGAATCAGCACATCGCCCACTTCAAAGCCTCATGCGGGAATACTGGGGGCAACGTTGCGCTTCTCCTCCGCCAGTTCGTTAATAGCTTGACCGATATTGCTTTCGACTGGTACGCGAGCATACCGGATGGCTCCATTACTACTTTCGTCCAAATGGAATCTTTGTTTCGACAAAGGTTCATGAGCGTCAGCGATAAGATCACCATTGCCGAGCTCATAAGGACCAAGCCCAAGAACAACGAAAGCAGCACGGATTTTATAACCCGATGGCGCAATCTCTCCGTTAAATGCGAACCGCCGATAGAGCAGGACCAATCTGTCAGCCTCCTCGTCGGAAATCTCAACAATTGGATGGCCCCGTTTCTATGCACCGCGGGTTTCAAAACATTCCAAGAGCTGACCAGGAAAGTTAAGATGCTGGAGCGCTCAAAGCAGGAGTCCTCCTCGGACTCCCAAAATAACAATAGGTCCTGGAAAAACCGAAAGGACGATAATCGCAAAGGCGGAAACTCCGATGATTCAGAATCTTTCAACACTTCGGCTAACCGAAATAAGCAAGGGTTGAGCGGGCCTAATGCCAACCAGCCTCGGAAGCCAGTGTTCGGAGAGGGAGGAGAATCTCCACTAAAAGAGAAGCTGGATAAGGTCTATTCCTCCAGGGGATAAAATCCGCAAAATATTCAAAGACGCCCTGAGGAACGGTCTACAACTGCCAGAGTCAAAAAGACCGCAGGAAGCGAATATGACCGATGACCCCAAATACTGCCCCTATCACAGAGTGATAGGTCATGCCATTGAGGACTGCTTCGTCTTCAAAGATTGGGTCGAAAAGCAATACAAGGCAGGAGAGATAGAACTGTCTAAAGGCGTGTTAACAAACAGTCCAGCTGCGACCGCCAATTTCATACAAACGGAGACCGAAGTTCTTCGTGAAACTCATTCTCTCAGACATCTGCCTTTCTCTGAAAACAATCGACCACCACGTCATTAAACTGGGAACAATCGACCTCTAAGTCATTAAACTGGGAATGTAAAAAAAAATGTGTAAATAAAAAAAAGTGAATGTGTAAATAAAAGAAAAATAAAGAAAAGACGAAATGATAGAGCAACTCGCAATAAAAATCAGCGAGTAAAAATAAAAATGAAAATAAAGCCGAAATGATGGGGCAACCGCGAATAAATAGCCGAAATGATAGGGCAATCGCGACCTTCGCGATAAGAAAAGTTTTCAGAGGTGCCGTTAGGAAGGAAATCGGGGAATAACAAAAAAAAAGTGGGTTTCATCCAAAATGATAGAGCAATCGCGGTAAAAAAAAACGGCGAATGATGAGTCGCTCCTGGTACCATATTCCAGTGCAGCGATGCAGATGCCAACCAAAATCCAATTTTTCAAAATTCTCCCAGCCCTACGGTTGGTCCCAAAGTTGACCATCGTATACAATCCACGGGCTCAAATAATTCTCAACATACCCATGCTCCACCGTAATCACCAGTTACGCGGCTGGTCTCCGCCTTTGGAATTATGCTCCATTAAGAAGACCCACTCATGTGTCCTCACGATGCATGAGGAGAACAAATCTTCGTAGGATGCTTACGACTCACAAAGGAAAAACACACTTGCGAGTCCTCACGACTCCTAAGGAGAAAATGCACCTACGGGATCCTTACGACTCGTAGGGAAAAAATGCTTTTATGGGACCCTCACGGCCCATAAAATTGAGAAGTCTTAGGTGATGGGGATCTAAACCTGTCTCTTAAGCCATCACTCCCCAATCCCCAAGTGGCGAATGATGAGTCGCTCCTGGTACCATATTCCAGTGAAGCGATGCAGACGCCAACCAAATTCCAAACTCAAATCCCAAATGGCGAATGATGAGTCTCTCCTGGTACCATATTCCAGTGAAGCGATGCAGATGCCAACCAAAACTCAAATCCCCAAGTGGCGAATGATGAGTCGCTCCTAATACCATATTCCAGTGCAGCGATGCAGACGCCAACCAAATTCCAAATCCCATACCCCAACGGCGAATGATGAGTCGCTCCTGGTACCATACTCCAGTGCAGCGATGCGAACGCCAACAAAGTCCTAAAATGTTTTTGGTCCTACGGTCTGGATCATACATCCTGCAAAACCGTATACAATCCACGAGCGTAAAAAAATCCCAATCTCTCCAAAAATAATAAAATAAAAATAAAAAAAGGTATGTCCACAAGCAAAATGGGCACGGATGAAAACCCGAAAGGGCTCCGTGAGTAAAAACAGCAGGACTGCCGGCGAGTTTGTGAAAACCCGAAAAGGCGCAAACTCGTGAGAAAGAGATGAAATTCACTCACAAGGTCCTCTCGACTTTATGAGGAGAAAATTCCCGCGTGAGATCCTTACGACTCACAAAGGAGCAACACACTTGGGAGTCCCCACGACTCCCAAGGAGAAAATACACTTACGGGATCCTTACGACTCGTAGGGAGAAAATGCTTTGTGAGACCCTTACGGCTCACAAAATTGAAAAGTCTTAGGTGATAGGGACCTAAAACCTATCTCCTAAGCCATCGTTTCCTAATAAGCAAGCGCAAATGATGATTCGTTCCTGGTACCATATTCCAGTGTAGCGATGCTGATGCCAAACAAAAACCAATTCCCAAATCCTCCCGGGGCAAATGATGAGTTGCTCCTGGCATTATTCCAGTGCAGCAATGCATATGCCAAACCAAAGCCAAATCTTCAAATCCACTCATGGCAAATGATGATCTGCTCCAGGTACCATATTCCAGTGTAGCGATGCTGATGTCAACCCAAATCAAATCAAACCAACAACCTCTACGGCGGAATCATGCTCCGTCCCAGAATTTACCCCGTGTCGAAATCATGCTTCGGCTCGGAATCAACCAACGACCTCCTCGTCGGAATTATGCTCCGCCTCGGAATCAAGTCAACCAGCAAGCTCTGCGTCGGAATTATGCTTCGTCTCAGAATGCACCCCGTGTCGAAATGATGCTTAGCCTCGGTGTACTTGCCTTCCCTGTCGAAATTATGCTCCGCCTCGGAATCAAGTCAACCAGCAAGCTCTGCGTCGGAATTATGCTTCGTCTCAGAATACACCCCGTGTCGAAATCATGCTTCGCCTCGGGATATCTACCTTCCCTACCGGAATTATGCTCCGTCTCGGAATCAAATCAACCAACAAGCTCTGCGTCGGAATTATGCTTTGTCTCAGAATGCACCCCGTGTCGAAATGATGCTTCGCCTCGGTGTACCTGCCTTCCCTGTCGAAATTATGCTTCGTCTCGGAATCAAGTCAGCCAACAAGCTCTGCGCCGGAATCATGCTCCGTCTCAGAATATACCCCGTGTCGAAATCAATGCTTCGCCTCAGAATATTTGCCTTCCTTGTCGGAATTATACTTCGCCTAGGAATCTACCTCTGTATCAAAATTATGCTTCGGTCAGAATGTCTGCCGCTCTTCGGAATGATGCTCCGATCCCTGGAATCATGCTCCGCCCTTCGGAATCATGCTCCGATCCCTGGAATGATGCTCCGCTCATCGGAATGGTGTTCCGATCCCTGGAATTATGCTCCGCGCTTCGGAATGATGCTCCGATCCCTGGAATCATGCTCCGCTCTTCGGAATGATGCTCCGATCCCTGGAATCATGCTCCGCTCATCGTAATGATGCTCCGATCCCTGGAATTATGCTCCACCCTTCGGAATGATGTTCCGATCCTTGGAATTATTCTCCGCGCATCGGAATGATGCTCCGATCTCCGGGAATCATGCTCCCCGAGGGATGCTCCGATCTCTGGAATTATGCTCCGCGAATCAGAATGATGCTCCGATCCCCGGGAATCATGCTCCCCGGGATGATGCTCCGCCCCTGAAATGATGTTCTACCTCGAAGTCCAACTTCAAGATCCATCAATTTCATGCACACAACTCAAATGTGCAGTGTGCATTTATTGATGGGGGGCACTTTGTTGGGGTAAAAATTTGCACCCCGGTTAACCGAGTCAAAGTCAAGGTCAACCCCCCAAGCTAGGTGGGCCCAAGCCCAGGTCAAGCCGGCCCATGCCCAGGTCGAGCCCGCAGCCAGCCTCCCAATGTCAACAACAAAATCATGTAATAAATAATTTTTATGTAATTTTTTATATACATGAATGTATGCAAAATGGGCATAAAGCCAATATTTTGTAAGCCCATGGCTTATGTGCAAAAATGAAATGGCACATGAGCCATGGGATAGGCAAAATGCCATTTTGTGAAGCCCAAGGGGCTATTTGTAAATATGTAAGCCTATAAAAGGCAACATGATGATGAATAAAGTAATAATTTTTCCATTCTCTCAAAAAAACCTAGGGTTTGTGTATCTTTCCCCTTTCTGAGGGTTCCAAATTTTCTTCTTTCTTTTGAATTAAATCAAGAGTTTTACTCTTCCTTTTCCAAAACTAAATAGTTTTTCACCACGAAATCCATAAAGGGGAACTTGGATCTGTCATTAGATCTTAAAAAGAAGAGATCATTAAAATCTCAAATCTCTTGATTTTCAAGATCCGGCCAAACAAAGGAAGAAGGAGACTCATCTCCAGAAACCCCACTTTGGGGAAGAACTAGGGCTCAAAGGGAGAAACCCTTCATCAGCTTCAAAACATCCTAGGAGTTTAACTCCATATATATACATATATATATATATATAATAAATATTTTCTTTCTGAAGCATAGCTTCTGGTTCTGGGACTAAAAACCCCATTTTTCTCACCGGCGCCCAAGCGCTCAAGCGCCAAGCACCCACGTGCCGACACGTGGCACGCTGGCGCTCGAGCACCCTGCGCTCAAGCGTAAAGCGCCCACGTGCCGACACGTGGCGCGCTTGCGCTCTTGCGCTCAAAGCACTGGCCCCACACATCCTTTGGATGTCTTTTCCCCCCTTTATATATATATACATGTATATATATACATATGCATACATATCTACACATACACATACTCTACAACACTCTCCCTCCCAAAAAATTTTGGGCCGGGGCGCTGCCCCGTACTCCGCAAGGGGGCTGCTAGCCCCCTTGACCCCCAGCCCGCTATCCGGGTAGCGGGACCCCGTGAAAACTCTGCGTGGCTCCCGATATATCCAAACCCCCTTCCAAAACAACACACACGTACACTGCACATTGAGTTCGCATGACCAGTTTAACCCGTTAATCGGAGATTCTCTCGCGCCAAAGGTAAGGGGTAATTAACGGCAGCTTAGTCCGCGTCTGCCGGAGATTCGGATCCCCACAATCAATAAACCCCGGCCTACCCTAGACAAGGGAAATCTGTAGTACGCCTGACAAGCGCACGCGTATTCCCATCTCAATGGGGTGACGAAAAACACCCTACAGATGGCAATGGTGGCCGGCGTTGGGTTGCACTCGGCTGTTGCAATTGACGTTGGTGTTGGGGTTTGATGGGTTCGAGGGTGATCGGCAGTGAGGACACAAGTGAAGGAGCTTCGGAAATGGGTTGTGCAGTGGCGGCTGGAGCGGCATGTGGTTCAAGGTCGCCGGAGATGGCCGCTGCAAGGAGCTCGGGTGCAGCGGAGAAGAGCTTGGACGATGTAGGGGTGAGCCGGGGTCGGTCGGATTCGGCTCGGCTGCTGGAAGAAGGAAGAGGAGGCCAGAAGTGGGTGCTGGTGGTGGTGCTGAGCGCATCGGGGAGCTAGGTGGTTACCGGCAGTGAGAAGAGTCGGTGACGGCGATGGGTGTTGCGGCGCGGGTTGTTGTTGGAGGAGCGGCCGGAGGTTGCGGGTGAAGGGAGAGGCGAAGGTGGAGGTGCTCGGTTGGAGACGGTCGGCTTGGGAGCTTGGAGCTCGGAGATGAAGGTCTCGGTGTTGTTGGGTGGAGGTGATGTAGTGCTCGGCTTATAGGAGCTCGCCGTCGTCGACAGTGTTGGCGAGACAGAGGAAGCTGGTGATGGTTGGATGCTTCAGCGATGAGAGGAGGAAGTTGTGTGGTGGGTCGTCGAAGGTAGCGGGGTTGCTCAGGGCAGGCGAGGGTGAAGGGAGGGACTCGAGTTGTGAGAACGAGAGAGATAGAGAGTAAGAGTTAGAGAGAGAGAGAGAGAGCCGTTGAGAGGGATGCGGACGCAAGGACGTGGGATGAGGGGAGAGGTCATGGCGAGAAGAGCGGGAACAGAAAAGAGAGGGAGAAAGAGAAGAAGAAGAAGGGGACGGGTGGATCAGGTTAGGTAGTTAGGGAAATGTTTGGGCTGGGGATGGGTCATGGCCCGGGTTTAAGAGGTTAGGGAAAAATGAGAAGAAAAGAAATTTGGAAGGGTTGGCTGCTTGGGTGTTAGAGTTAGGATTTAGATGATAGGGTTTAAATTAGTAGGATATAGTTTTAGATGAAAAGATGAGAGATTAGGTTTTAGGTAAAAAAAATATATAGAAAATTATATAAGAAAATTTGGGGAAAATATTGGGAAATTATCTATTAAAATACGGCTACGGTATATCGGAACTGGGTATTACACATTTACAAGCCTACTACCAAGGGCATCCGTGCAATACGCATGAAATCTAAAGTTAGAAAAATCATATTAATTAAAATTTTATTGTTATAAAATTTGTAAATTGAAATATTTCATATTTATGGTCTTGGTATAAAAATATATGAAGGATTAATTTACAGATAATTTCGCATTTTTGTTTATCTTTTCAATGTTTTTCTTGCTATATACAAAAATCATGATTTTTTTTAAAATCTTAAAAACTTCTTTTGTCAATATCTTACTTGTTATAACAAACGAGAATCATGTAACATAAAAAATCCCAAATTTTTGTTTCTTCATATTTTCAACATTTTGCACATTTTAGTACACAAATTTGGCAAAATTTTAAAAATTATAAATTTTTTGTTTTCTTCGGTTTTTCAATATTTGACTTGTTTCTATGCATAAGAAAATCATGAATTTTTTTTGAAAATATAATATTGTATACATTGGTTTCTTAATATTTTCCATGATGTACACAAAAATTGTAAAATTTTTAAAAAAATCTCAATTTTTTCTTTTTTTTTCTTTTTCTATATTATGTAGGTTATATAACACACGAAAACATAAAAATCATAAAATTTTTAAAGATCTCAATTTTTTTACTTCGATATTTTAATATTTTACATGTTATAGCACATGATAATCATGAAATTTTAAAAAATCCAATAAGTATTTGTTTTCTTTAAATCTATAATATTCTGCTGCTACCATACAAAAGTTGCGTAATTTTAAAAAATCTCAAATTTTTATCTTTTCTACTTTTTTCAATATTTTACTGCTGGCATATGAAAACCGCAAAATTTTCAGTTTTCTTCGATTTTTCAATATTTTGCATGCTCTTATAGAATAAGAAAATCATGATTTTTTTTTTCGATTTTCAATATTTGCATGCTAGCACAAGAAAATCACAAAATTTTTAAAAATGTTAATATTTTCTATTTTATTCAATTATTCAATATTTTAATTGTTGTACAAAGATGGATTTTCAAAAATATCAAAATTTTCCGTGTTTTTTCATTTTTTAAATTATTTTCTTTTATAGGACATGAAAATCGCCAAATATAAAATGTGTAATTTTCTTATATAAATATCAGAATTTTCTGCTTTCTTCGATTTTTTAAATTAATTTGCTTGCTATATAGAGCATGAAAATTATAATATTATAAAAAAAACAAATGTTTCTGTTTTCTTTTCTTTTTAAACATTTTGCTTGCAATAATAAACGAATATTGCAAAATTTTCAGAAAGTTCAAAAAATTATGTTTTCTTTATGTTTTCAATATTTTGCATGATACAGCATACGAAGATTGCAAAAAAAAATTCAGAATCTTAAAATATTATGTTTTCATTTCTTGCACGGGAAAATCATGAAATTTAATAAAACTAAGATTTTTTTTGTTTTCTTCGGTTTTCTAATATTTTGCTTGCCCGATAAATTTGGAAACCTTTCAAATATCAAGAAAACAAAATGCTATGTGAAGTAAGGGAATAAAAGGTTGAAAATTGCTGTTAAGAAACTAACAGAATAAAGATACCCGCTGCCAACACATAAAAATCATGGAAATTTAAAATAGCCCAATTTTTTTTTTTCAAAAATATTTTGAATAATATTTTGAATGTAGAACATGAAAATCGAGAAATTTTTCTGAAGTCTTAAATATTTCCGTTTTTTAGTTTTTCAATATTTTGCTTGTTACAGCATAAGCAAATCGTAAATATTCAAAAATCTCTAAAATTTTATGTTATCTTTGGCTTTCGATATTTTTTTGTTATGGCACACGAAAATCGCGAAATTATCAAAAGTCTCAATATTTTCCTTCTTTTTTATGTTTTACATGACATAACAATGTTCTAAAGAACGGATTCAGAGTTTGTTTAATGGGCCGACGAATAAAGAATATCCGATTTATTCGGTGAACACTCGGTTAATTTAGATTATGCGGCTATCAATATTTTCATATAAGAATTACATATAAAGAATTCAGAAAAATATAAAGATATAAACAACTAATATACTTACGTAAGACGTCCGAACTAAATAAAAAGATTGTGGGTTCGAGTCTCCGTTAAGAAAGAAGAATAAGGTAAGAGCGTTTGTGAAACAAGTATGGATCCCATTCGTTTTTTTATTAAGTTGTGGATCCGATATTCGATTTTTTAGTTGTGGATTTTTTTTTTGGGTCTAATAAAGCAATTCTGCCGAAAATTCACGTTATTCACCCGTCTATATGGTTTGTGTGGCAACTATTCGGTTTGATCACATATTTAACCGAATATTGCAGCATTTGATCGATTTGCTATCGAATCCGAATATTCCGTTTTTTTCAACACTGTGTTATAACATAAGGAAAACACAAAATTTTCAAAATTTTATGTTTTATTTCTTTTTTTAATATTATATATGCTATATAGCATACGCAAAAGCGTGAATTTTTGAAAAGTCCTCAAATTTGCGTCTCATTCAAAATTTTAATATTTTAAGAAATAGTGAATTTCTCAAAATGTCAGAATTTTCTATTTTTTTTAGTTTCTCTATATTTATTTTTGCAATAAGAAACGGATATCTCCCATTTTCCCCCTCCTTTTTCTCAATATTTTGTTTGTTGTATACATAAATCATGGAAATTTTCAACTGCCAACAAAACCTAAATAGCAAGACAAATAATTGAAAGACAATTTCAAGAAGAAGGCTGATTAGAATATTTCCACCATATAAATCTAGTTGTATGGAATAAAAGAAAGATAAATATTGAGTCAGAAGCCAATAGAAATTTTTTATGATCCAAATATAGTATGAGAATTTAATAGGAGCCAGATAGCAAGTTTTCCACTAAAATTTAAACCGGATAAAGGACTATTCCATTTTCATAAACTTAGATATAAAAATTGTTTTCAATAAAATCCAAGATGAGAATAGATTTCAAGAAATATCTTCCATATAGATTTTATATATATTATATAGATATACAGTCAAATCGTTACTTTCTCTCATCAAATTCTATCTTTATATTTTACAACAGGACCAATGAGACAAGATCCACAACTTCTAAATCTTATTGGGATTGTTTGCTTGCAAGGAATTGCCGCTAAAAACTGAGAATTGGGAGGATAAGATATTATTCATAAAAACAAAAATATGGAATTGATGATGCTCAATATTGGCGGTGCCCAAGATCAGGACGCGTGGCAGGTGACGTGTCCCACGACTCAGAAGAAAGGGCCCATAGGGGCCGACCGGGCCACCATACATTCGACGTGCAAGCGCGAGTTGGCCCTTCTCGGGGCCCCCTACGAATTAGCCTCCTCGGCCCCTCAGCTCGCCCCGAGCTGCCACAGGACCAAGACTCCTCGGCCTCCTCGACCGACTCCACCGCTCATAAGCGTAACCGCCGCTCCGCGAATCTTGCCATGCGCAGATTCTACGTCAGCAATATCCCACGTTCCACGCCATCACTATCCCCATTAATGGGCGATCCGCTCTCTACGCGGACGTGACGTCGGGAGCGTAACTGCCGGCGAGATTCTCGCGGCTGCTGCTGCGTGCCACCACCGTTATATAAATCCCCATCATAGAGGGGTCAAGTAAACCATCTTTTACTCTTCTAAGTCATTACTCTGCTCGGATCTCATCACTAACTTGATCGTCGGAGGGTCCTTAGTGGTACCAAACCACCCCGGGACTTCTTTGCAGGTATCCGGCACCAACTCCTTATACCGCCTCTTCCACCAAAACCCATTGAGATCCACACGCTACAAAAGATAATCATCAGAATCTACCGGGAGATCGACGGAGGACAATATCTGACAGAGACCCGAAAAGGACCTCCATCAGTTGGCGTCGTCTGTGGAAAAACTCCACAAAACACAAAGTAGGCCTTCCGATCTCCGCCTAAATGGCAAGCAGCCGCCCTGAAGATCACGTTACCAGCCGCCGCCTTCCACTCACCGAAGGCGGGGATGAGCCTCCTCCAATGACTGTCATCAACGTCCTCGCAGACCGGATAGATCGGCTGCAATCCCTCGTGGAGGCGCTCGTCCGCATCCAAACGGCCGGGCCTGGGCCCCAGATCAACGCTCCACCACCTCCAGAAGGCTCTGTGTAACAACCCCAACATCTTTATACATTTATATTACCCTTCTTCAATAATATACTATGTTTATGGGTACTTGGTATTTTCCGGTTTCTATTAAATATATTATTATTTCTATCTTTAATCCTTCCATCTAATTTTCATATTCTATTATTTTACAAAGCCCACATGCTCCTAATCCTTTTAATTAAATCTTTTTTTATTTAAAATGCAAAGTGATCATAACCTAAAAGCTTTTGACCCATTTTTATTTCAAAAGCCAAAACAAAACCTAAACCTGAGCCAGCCCATCATTCGACAAGCCCACATTCTCTTCTTTTCTGTCTTCTTCTTACAACAGCAGCCACTTCTTTTAAATTACTTCTCATTTTCTTTTTCCCTTTCCTCTGATAAACACCAAGATTCCATACCTTAATCTCCAATTAAAACCTATTTCTTTTATTTAAAAAAACCCATTAGCTTAAGCCCATTAACCAAGCTCATACTCATACACACTGCTCACTATTTTTTCCCCACGTTTCTATCTCAAAACCCATATCAACTAATTCTTTATCATTTTAATTACAACCCTAACTCCAAATTAAAACTCCACTATTTATTCCTCTTCATACAAAACCGATCCCTCTTCTTCTCTCCTTTTCACAACCGACCTTACCTCTTCCCCTTCCCTTTTGTGTAACCGAGCCCCCACTCTCACAATTCCTCTCTCATAATTTCTCCCTTTCTTTCTCTCCCATCCTCTACCTCCTCGAGCACTTCACCGGCCACACACTTCGCCTGCTGACCAACCTCACCCCATCGTCCACCCTAGCTCCTCCAACTTCCTCTTTTACCTCTCTCACCGGCCTCCACCCCGAGCCTCACGCCACCCCCTCCAAACTTGAGCAGCCGAGCTCAAGCGTCGAGCCAACTCCAGCAACTAAGCCTGAGCTCCATCGTCGCAGAGTCGCCACTGAGCTACTGCCGGAGCTCCTAGCCATCGCCCGCAGCCGCTAAGGCCATCGTCGACGCCTGCAGACCCTCATCCATCGACGTTTCAATTTGAGCTCGAAAGTGTTCGATGAAATGCCCGAGAAAGTTCTCTCGTTTTCACCCATTCTAATCGCGTGTAAGTCCTTTCTTTCTGTTTCTCCCAATCAGAGCAAAGCTCTGTTCAAATTCCAAGACGGAAAATGAAGTAACGCTTCAGATGACTTGCATTCTGCGCTGCGCGATACGTGTCAGCGCAGTTGCGCTGCGCTCTGCGCTGCGCGACACGTGTCAAGCGCAGGTGCGTTTGCGCCAACTGTGCCAGCATTTAAACAATAAAATTCTGGAAAGATCTTTCCAATCTTGTTAAAAACAAGAAAATTACCTTCTGTAAAATAGAATCTCTAGAATCAACGATCCAACGGTGGGGAAATATTCCCAGATCAATCAGAGAAAGATCTCTGTAACCAACCTAACAAACCAATTGGCCCTATATAAAGGCCCCTAGACTCCAACTCTCATCATACAGAGCTCCTCTAAAAATTTTAAGAAGAACTCGAAGAGAAAAAGGTAAACCTTTGAAAAAAGAAGAAGTTCTTCTAAAAAGATCAAAGATCTAAGAATAAGATCAAGATCTTCAATAAAAAATAATAAAAAAAGAAGTAATTTACTTCTTTATCAGATCTTTTGATCTATATAAAGGCATTGCCTTTTGATGAACCATCGGTTCTTGAATCTTGAGGTAGAACCTCTAAAAAGATTCTTTTCTTTGATTTAAATTTGATCAAGATGCGCTCTGCGCTACTGTACAGTGCCTTGCACTCTTGATTTGCGCTGTTGCGCTCCTTGGATTGGCGCAAGTCACCAGAGAGCGCCACATGTCAATCTGCGTCTTGCGCTTTTAAAAACAGAGTACTGCACTCTTGGGTTGGTGCACTGCACCAGAGCGCGCCACGTGTCAGCAGCGCACTGCGCTAACAGACTTGCGCTCACCAGAGCGTGACACGTGTCACCTCCACATGCGCCGGCGCCTTACGCTCTTCAACTGGCGCAGAGCGCCTGACAGGCCACGCGGCGCATTGTCAGACCATTAAATTCTCTGCATTATTAAAAAGGGGCAGGGCCCAATTAAAATGTCTAACAGACCAAAACAAATGCTATGCATTATTAAAAGGGGGCAGAGTCCAATTAAAAGGCCTAACAGGCCTAATCTAAATGCTGTGCATTTAATTAAAAAAAAAAGCCCAATGTTGTGCATTATTTTTAAAAAGGGCAGAGCCCAAGCAAAGGCCTAAACACGCCAATCATGAAAAAAATGTTAAACATTTTCAAATGGACTTAACCCAATTCTAGCCGTAAGTTCTCAAATTAAATTGAACTGAGCACAACTGCTCTCCCAAATCAATTTACACCCGGTTCAAGGGTACATCTCTGAACTCCTCTGATATTTGTCGTTGTAATCCTTCAACGTCGTTAGAGAGGTGACGGGTCCCGACAACCACACATTGCTACGGACTGTGGGGTCCTTAAACTCATGGACTATGCGGTCCTTAAACTCATATTCGTCCCCAAAATGGGAATGTTGGACCGCCATGTCCCTAAACTGGTAATACGGACTGTGGGGTCCTTAAACTCATATTCGTCCCCAAAATGGGAATGTTGGACCGCCATGTCCCTAAACTGGTAATACGGACTGTGGGGTCCTTAAACTCATGGACTATGATGTCCTTAAACCGATATTCGTCCCCAAAATGGGAATGTTGGACCACCATGTCCCTAAAATGGAAATGGACCACCATGTCGCTAAACTGGTAATGGACCACTATGTCCCTAAACTAGAACAATAGAGCCCAAATGCTCTTTTGTCGGATCCAAACGATCCTGTTAAGCTGATCTTAGTCTCAAACTAGACCAACGTATCCTTAACGAACGTTTAAGTTGATCTTCGCCTCAAATATGGCTAACGTATCTTTAAACCAAAACCCCAAACCCAAATCTAAGAAAATACGGATTTAGACTAATCCACGTCCTACGGGCGACAACATAAATTAGTCTCCGTATACAATCCACGGGCAACCACAAACAAAACAAACACCCACGACATGAAGTGACCATCTGGAGAAGGAGAGAGTTGTTACCGCGATACGGTAGCGTAATTAACTGCATGAGTTTGCGCCTGCAGGGAAGAGCGTCCCCACAATCAAAAACCCCTCAGACGAGAGGGAATCTGACGAAGTCTGCTACATCGGCCGCATCCGTCTAAACCTTCGATACATGGTGCCATAAATCAACTTGGCATCTTCGGAGAGGTGGACGGATAAAACCAAATAGCATCTGCCCCGAATCTCAGGCAAGACGTCTCTCGTCGCGCCGTCCTTCGGAGGGGAACAGATTCTGGCACGCCCGGTGGGACCTCTTCCTCTTTCCACTCCACACTTCGTGTGTCGTGTTCGCAAACAAATCGCGGTTTGCTGTGGTTGCCTATGGATTTGAGGTACTTAGATTTGGTGTCTTGCTCCGTGCAGAAAACAGAAGATCAATGGTTTCAAACTGCACTAACTGCAACTGCAGCTCTCGCTCCGTCCTTGCTGGAGGAGTGACTTACGGGTCCCGAGCGGTCTCTCTTTTTAAGATGCCGGTGGAACAAGTGACTCAGGCTACCACTGGTCTGTTCTTCGGGACCATGCTGTAGTGCACGGCGGCGCCCCGGCCGTCAATCCGACGCTGGAATGCGGAAACGAAACTTTTACGAAACTTGTAAACCGGCACCACCGCGCACTAAAATCCCGGATCGGGCCATTAACCTAACTCTAGCAAACTAGAAAATGGGGTAGAGAGCTATACCAAGCGATCCGTATCCTTCGGTCTTCTCCTCCACTCCGATCTCCTTGCGGAATCTTCGGTCTTCATTTCCTCGTCGGAACGGGCACCACATCGTCGGGTTCTTTTACGGGCTCCCACCTCTGGACCGAGGCAACTCGGGCACGAAGTTGGTGAGCCGACGTGCCCAAGAATACTATAGATGAAGTGTAGTAATGTTTGTCTCAAGGGGTATGAAGTTGCCATGATGGAGGAATGAAACAATGGGGATGAGCAATGTAATTTTTAGCAAGCCAAAAAAAATAAGAACAACACCAAAATGAAATTGCCTTTCTCATTCCCACAAGAATGTGGCCGGCCAAAAATGTGTAGGGAATTACCAAGGGGGGTGAGCACAAGAGAGGATTGTGGTAACCATAAGAAATGTGAGGATAATGAGGAGAAAAGGCCACTCCTATTTCTAATCAAATCCAATCTCATTAATGCAAAGGAATTGATCCAAAATGAATCTAATAATGCTATACCCATCATAATGCCTCAATATACAAGAAACCCCCTCCACAATTGCTAATTTGCAAACTTGCAAATTAGCCCCTCCATCAGAAAAATCCGGCCGTGAAGGAACAAAGGAAAACTGGCCGGAACGGAATGCAAACTGGCAACTTCAGAAAACTGATCCCGTAATAAATTACAGGAAAACCCCGCGACTGTATATACATACCCGCATTTGTATTCCCACTTAATACAAACGCAATGAGACAAAATCTACACTGTACAATACTAAGATCCGGTTTAAACCAAAGCCCGCTAGTATTATCGGTCCGATCATGATCCGTGCAATACCGCACGTATCTGATCGAACCCTGCCATATCTCCATACGGCCTCTACAGCGTTTTGCCCGAAACTTGAGAAAACGGTCTGTGGGGGACTCTAAAGACTCGTCAATACTTTGGCTGTGGATTTAACCACTAGCACGTCAGAGGTATTAGCCATACGTGACGGGCTACCAGGTATTGACCAAAAGGGACGTCGATGAGCAAACTCATCCTGACACCTTACTGAGCCTGTCAGTGACAATATCCGCACAGTCCGGTCCGTTCGTCTATGAGCATCGCATGGCGGGCCTAGGAGGTTGGTAAAAGTCAGACCCCCAAAAGCGGTACAAGTCGTGTCGGAGTGTAGCCCAGAACACCCTGAGATACTACTGGAATACCTACCAGTAAATCTCTTGCCTTGGCGAAGGACTTCGTGTAATGGCTCTCCTAGACACAGCGCGACTTCACCCCCAAAACTAGGTTAGACGAACCCCTGCAGATCCGCTCACTGCCTCCATGTGGCTCGGGACTGTACCCAACTAAAACCTGTTTGCACGTCTCCTTTGAGCGTGGTAGGGCAGTAATCAAAAAACAGTAGGAACTCACATGAGACCAACGACGATCTCAGGTCGATGAACTAACCTGTACACATGTCACCAGGGAACTGCTATCTGACGTCAGGTATAAGACCAACTAGTATGTTCCCGGCGAGTCCTGTCCGGTGTACTCATAACCCAATGAGCACCTGTATACATCTTAGGTGAACCAACTGACACCAGTGGCTTGTGAGACCGGTCACCGCCCCTCGTCGGGATCTCGACTGTATACACTAGTCTACTCTGGAGTATCGATGCCCTGTCTCGAAACTCCCTCGACTAGGGACCTTTTAAGGATCTGCTTATAGACCCCAGCTTCCACGTATATGATCGCCCTCATACTGCTGGCAGTCAAGCAAGAATCCTAAGGGCTCTATCAACGTGCAATAGTGACCTGTAAGGTCACCTAAAACAGTACACGACGATAAAGATAAACCAGATAGCATACTATCATCTTGAGTAAGACTGTCCTACCGGTATAGGTCCTCTCTCAATCATTGCAATCACGTGCCTGTGATCCAATAATTGGCTCTGAGGGCACTATCTCCAACAATCTCCCACTTGCACTCAAGGCTAATTATTGCGATGTCGCATACTCACAGCCCGTGTGATACCGAACACCCAACTCCTCTACTAATCAGTCTCACAAAGCTCGTTTGCGAAACTATTGCGTTCGAGGAAATGCCCCAGTGAGTGGATCCGCCTTGATATTTCTTTCTATGTCTCTCCTTATCTCAAGTTCGCGGAGAAAGCCATCTCCCGAAATGAGCAGTACCTGTCTTAGAATATGTCTGGATATCTGATGGGACCTAGCTCATAAATGAACTCCAAATCCAAACTTCTTAGAATGTATCGTCAACTGAACTTAATCGGTATCCTGCGTCATGCCTCCCTCAGTATCCCCTTGGACCACCTGTCCAAACTACTGCCCCTTGTCAGAGGGAAAACTATAACTCTGATAGCCACTCTGTCATCCAGGTCACCTTGGAAGCCTGGAATGATAACCGTCTCCTAAAAGAGGCTGCCGTTATCAAGTCCCTAGAACACGCACTTATGTTCTAAAGCTGCTTCCTAATATTTCTCCAGGATTGGATTAATATCAACTTATTGCATCTACTGCAAAAATAACATCTGGTGTGGTACTTGACATCTCATGATTGACTCAATTGCCTAAGCAGGTGATCTGCCAATCATGCACATCCCTCTCCCCTTTAGTCTTTAAGACACCTTTAGAGAGGGTGACTCCATCACCTGCAGGTACACTACCATGCCAGGAGTCGTCCATTCTAAAACACCTTTAGAATGCTGTCTAAGTACCCAGATTGGGAAATTACCCAAATCTAGATCTAAAACCATAGATCTAGTAACCAGAATGTCTGATATAATATCCAAGTCCCTTGTGGAGAAACCACTGTGTGACAACTAAAGTATAACCGACCGTAGTATAGGAATTTCACTTCCTACTCTGTGTATGTCATCCAAATACCAGGACATCACACCCTACTACCTTCTTAACAGATCCATCCGCTATTTTGATGAAGTCAAACCTATGACTGTCACATCAGAAATAGATGATCTATCTCCGCTATATCTGCTTTAGTCTCTTAATAGACATAAACCACTTGTCCACCAATGCTTCCGCTGCTCCCACTGACTACGACAACCCTCTAGCAGAGTCATATACACGTACACTTCTAAAACCAGTTTAGAACGACGCTATACTCATCCTACTGCTGGGTCTTACAGTCTGGAACAACAGCAATGGCAAGTCTGGGTAAACAAGAACCTCCCTGTCACCGTCTTTGAGCATACCGAAGTACCTCTCGAGTGCCTGAGGTTACCCATCATGTCTGCGGAGTGGCCAATGGAATGTCAAACCAGATTGAATCTTTAGGTTCTTATCAAATCTTCAGTAATCGTTTGCGGTTCTGGAATCACTTCCAGTTCTACCATACTCCCACTACTGTTTTCTGAAAAATCCATTTTTATTAAAACTGTGGCGAGTCAAGAACAATATCACTATTGATCTTCCATATGGTAGAAAGTCAACCCTCGTCATAGCCTGGGTCAACCCACAAACAGCCATTACAGAAACGTGCCTTGAGTTATCCAGAGTCTGGTTTTAAGCATAAGCCGGACAACTCCCCGTACCTTAACATCGTTAAGATATGAACTGTTCTATATCCAATACAGAAACAGAGGCACTGATTTAATTGAACCAGATTCAAATCATGCAGCTGTCTCCAGTGCATGTCAAGTAAATGGAGAGAGGCCGATCAGCGTAACTCAACTTAGGAGTACTTCCAATTATGAGTAACCTGAAAGAGAAGTAAGTTCTCTTAATCATTACTATCAACTGAATACCATACACAAGTATCTACATCTTCGATCACCTTGAAGAATCTCGATACTTACAACATCTGGTTCTCCACTTTACTCTTATACCTATAACTTCTCAAAACTTGGACCCTGTGTTTCTACGAAACACATGTCTAAGAACTAGAGAAGTCACAAGTAAACAGAATATAGTACGAGTACCAACCCCTCTGTCCTGATGGACACTGGACAACATACAATATTCTGTATAAGTCCCCTGAGCCTAATAACTCATTCCCTGTGTGTCGTAGGTCGAAAACTGTACTTATGGTTAAGAAGAATTACACCGCTGTTTAATGCTCCTTACCTAACCATCCACTGATATAGGTAAACGTCATAGACATAATTTTAAAAAGGTATATCTCACTCTATAAAAATAGACATACAGATATATCAATTTGAAATTGGTGCATTATAACGGATATTCAAAACCAAACATTTGCCGTCCGGCAAATAGCCCAGGCGATTTCCTCAAATATCACCAATTACAACGAATTCCGATATAATGAGGATGATCACCTAATTCCCAATAACTTACTCCCACTCATCATCTGTAAAACCATACAGATGTGAGAATCAAACCTGGTAAATACATACCCTGGAGCAAGGACTAATTGCGAAATCAGTTTTCTTTTAACAATGCACAGTGAAACTGAAACATTGAAATGTTTCGTAGGGGTATCCTGGTATTCCTAGTAATGCCTCTTCCATTATCCAGATTCACAACTGTAACCGTATATCTCTTTGCAATCTCTCCAAATCCCTTCATATGTCTTTAGTCATTACCTTCTGCACACTCCTTTAGGCCAAATGGTTTTCTTCCTTCCCTACCGTTCGGCACCAGCCTATGGTTTGGAAGAAGACTATCCAATAAGCATAATGGGTGTGCTGCCCTAATTCTAGGAGCACCCGCAATGCGAGAGAAGGTGAAGATAAAAGACAACCGAATAAACCTTATTCTTATTTCTCCTGAACCAGAATCCATCCCCGAACTGGAACAAGTTCCTTTCGAGTTCGTATATAACCATACGATGGAATATCCAATAAACTGTTGATTTTCGTAGTGATACGGAGTGTTCTGGAGAAATACAAAGGTGAAGTGGGAGTGGTAATGAAATACTTGGTTTGGTCGTGAATAGCAGTCGCAATTTACTTTGCCCTCCTTCTAATCCCTTTGTTTGTCTTTACTTAATACCTTCTGTACACCACACTTAGGCTAATCGGCTTTCTTCATTCCCTACCGTTCGGCACCAGCCTAAGGTTTAGAAGAAGACTATCCAATAGGCGTAACGGGTGTACTATCCCCTAATCCAAGGAGCACTCGCAACCTGAGAGAAGGTAAACGGAAAAGACAACTGAATAGTCCTATTCGTTTTCTCCAGAACCGGAAACCATCCTCGAATAAATTCCTTTGAGTTCGTATATAACCATACGATGGTTTTATCCAATGGAAGTAGACGTTCGTAGTAATACGGGGTGTCCTGGAGAAAAGGGTAAAAGTAGGAGTGGCAATGAGGTATGCAACTCAGACAATCCAAAAGCCAGTCTTATAAGAAGGTTCGGTCAACTTGGTCACTGAGTCATAATCAAGGGTCGGGTCATGGTCGCTGCCCAAGAGAGAGAGAGAGAAAAGAAACACTCAGCGTGCACTCCAATCTAGATCAGAATGGTTATCACTTTATCTAATCAGGAAACCTCCCACTGTAACGTCAAATTCTTCTCCAAACCTGAAAGAAGAATTAGTCGGGATCACCCGAGGAGTAAACCAACTCATCAGTAGGAATCGGGATCCAACTATCATCGCATGATATCGTGACGGAATCCGCTCACGTTATCACACTCCAGAAGGTATGTGCATATCTGGCAAGTTTCAGTTTCTTTTGAAACTCCTGATGTGATTTTTGCCCCATGCTCTTATGACCTTGAGTAAGGCCAACAAATCATAAGTCACATGTCAAGTTCTACCCGTCATTGTCCAGGTTAATTTGCACCCACCCGTACAAGCCCTTGACTAGGGCCAACAAGGCTATACGACTGTCCCAAACCAACGCATCTATCTATACAGCAGAAAGGTAATAAGCAGCTACCATACACTATGCCTTGACTAAGGCCAACAAATATAGCATGAATACTACTTGCTACCTGTCTGAAATGACGGAGGGCTACGAATGGTTTTTGGCAAAAAACCTTTAACGTAATGAACTTGATATCGTTGAAGGAACCGGATAGCTTTTATAAAATATAGTGGCGAAAACCTTTGCTAAAGAGGTCACTCCCGATGAAGGGATCTCGGCTCTTTTCCCGTAGAATGAGGTGCAGGATATTCCAATTGAATACCACGATGCAAAGCAAAAGTAATCGGCTATAGTGAAGTTATTGCCCTGACGCAAACTTCTGTCCAAGGGGTCACTCCCGGTGAAGGGATCTCGGCCCTTGCCACGTCGACTGAGGTGCTGGATATTCATAACTGAATACCACTGTGCAAAACAAAAGAGAACGTCCTTACAATAACAGCTTTTTGAAAAATGTTCCAACAACATCAAAATAGGTTTGTTTAGCTTGCATTGATCCGAATCCACGCAGTCCCATCAATTGATCACACCACAAAGAACGAAAATAATGATGTACGTATATGCCATCCGCATTCGCCACTGGGTCCCGTCATCACCCGTTAGGTTACTTAACTAACGACAGAGCGGGGACTGGACTAGCGCGGATGCAAAACATATACAACATCTACTAGTATATATATCAATATATAATATCGCTCAAGGCGTGATAAAATGCAGCATCACAGAAATGTAATAAGCATCACAGAACAATACAGATATCTGGGATCCCCAGGTTTCATAGAGCCACTACTGAAACCCGACGTTCCCCTGGTCGTGTGGATAGCCTGTGCAATGAAATCCTAGACCCCTACGGGCGCGGCAAGTTACCCGCCAAAACCTGAAGCGAGACAGCCCCCTTCAGCAACGTGAATGGACCACCCAGCACTTCACGGAATCCGGTAACTTGGGCACCCCTCCTGGATCAACCTGTACCCCCTACGAGTGCGGCAAATAGCCCGCCAATTCTAGAGTAAAGCCCCCTCCGTCTCAACGCCATGAGATGCGAGCCCGTTGCCTTCTAGAACCCGGCTACCCGTGCACCCCTCCGCGGGGTAAACATAGTACAGAAAGTAAAAATATACATACAACGGGTATATCGACCTCAGCCCGGTCGTTCCCCAAAAGAATAATATACAAACATGCAGTAACGGCAGTCCACATGTCGGACATTCGCCCCGCAATATCAAATGTACATATAAAACGAAACTGTACTAACATTGCATCCAGACTATCCCCCACGACCAATCCGCAACATCACAGCACAACACAGAACATCAACGTGAATGTCACGTTCGCAAATCCGTCTAAAAGGGCTATAGCAGTTAGACAGGATTTACCGATCAAATGACATTCACGGTCGCAGATATAATGTAAATACTATGAACTAACATGTTTAAAATTTTTGATCGATCAAATTTACCGAAGTGGTCTCCAAGCACTACTGTAGCACTCAAGGAAAATCTGGGCCCAAAAAGAATATTCCAAAAACCCCATTTTCATCTCATAAGCCCACTGTAAAAATTTGATGCATTGATTATACTTTCCCGCCGCGGAAACGCGGCCATAACAGGGGTTTGACCGCGTTTCCGCGGTCCTTCTAAGGAATCAATGCATCGAATTTTTCCAGAATGCTTATAATTCCTTGCACGTATTTCTACAATATACCAAATAATTTTTCGAGCCAAAAACAAATCGACAGAAAACTGATACACTTGAAATCGGGTTTTCGGAAAATCCGTTCGATCGAACTTGTAAACACGTTAGAGCAAGCTAGACTAGGTTAATGGCGTGGCTCTGATACCAGTGTAAGTGCACGGCGGCGCCCCTGCCGTCAAACCGATGCCGGAATGCGGAAACGAAACTTTTACGAAACTTGTAAACCGGCACTACCGCGCACTAAAATCCCGGACCGGGCCATTAACCTAACTCTAGCAAACTAGAAAATGGGGTAGAGAGCTATACCAAGCGATCCGTGTCCTTCGGTCTTCGCCTCCACTCCGATCTCCTCGCGGAATCTCCGTTCTTCATTTCCTCGTCGGAACGGGCACCACATCGCCGGGTTCTTTTACGGGCTCCCACCTTTGGACCGAGGCAACTCGGGCACGAAGTTGGCGAGCCGACGTGCCCAAGAATACTGTAGATGAAGTGTAGTAATGTTTGTCTCAAGGGGTATGAAGTTTCCATGATGGAGGAATGAAACAATGAAGATGAGCAATGTAATTTTTAGCAAGCCAAAAAAAATGAGAACAACACCAAAATGAAATTGCCTCTCTCATTCCCACAAGAATGTGGCCGGCCAAAAATGTGTAGGGAATTACCAAGGGAGGTGAGCACAAGAGAGGATTGTGGTAACCATAAGAAATGTGAGGATAATGAGGAGAAAAGGTCACTCCCATTTCTAATCAAATCCAATCTTATTAATGCAAAGGAATTGATCCAAAAGGAATCTAATAATGCTATACCCATCATAATGCCTCAATATACAAGAAACCCCCTCCACAATTGCTAATTTGCAAACTTGCAAATTAGCCCCTCCATCAGAAAAATCCGGCCGTGAAGGAACAAAGGAAAACTGGCCGGAACGGAATGCAAACTGGCAACTTCAGAAAACTGATCCCGTAATAAATTACAGGAAAACCCCGCGACTGTATATACATACCCGCATTTGTATTCCCATTGAATACAAACGCAATGAGACAAAATCTACACTGTACAATACTAGGATCCGGCTTAAACCAAAGCCCGCTAGTATTATCCGTCCGATCATGATCCGTGCAATACCACACATATCTGATCGAATCCTGCTATATCACCATACGGCCTCTACAGCGTTTCGCCCGAAACTTGAGAAAACGGTCTGTGGGGGACTCTAAAGACTCGTCAATAGTTTGGCTGTGGATTTAACCACTAGCACGTCAGAGATATTAGCCATACGTGACGGGCTACCAGGTATTGACCAAAAGGGACGTCGATGAGCGAACTCATCCTAACACCCTACTGAGCCTGTCAGTGACAATATCCACACAGTCCGGTCTGTTCGTCTATGAGCATCGCATGGCGGGCCTAGGGGGTTGGTAAAAGTCAGACCCCCAAAAGCGGTACAAGTCGTGTTGGAGTGTAGCCCAGAACACCCTGAGATACTATTGGAATACCTACCAGTAAATCTCCTGCCTTGGCCAAGGACTTCGTGTAATGGCTCTCCTAGACACAGCGCGACCTCACCCCCAATACCGGGAGAGACGAACCCCTGCAGATCCGCTCACTGCCTCTATGTGGCTCGGGACTGTACCCAACTAAAACCTGTTTGCACGTCTCCTTTGAGTGTGGTAGGGCAGTAATCAAAGTACAGTGGGAAATCACACGAGACAAATGACGATCTCAGGTCGATGAACTAACATGTACACATGTCACCAGGGAACTGCTATCTGACGTCAGGTATAAGACCAACTAGTATGTTCCCGGCGAGTCCTGTCCGGTGTACTCATAACCCAATGAGCACCTGTATATATCTTAGGTGAACCAACTGACACCAGTGGCTTGTGAGACCGGCCACCCCCCTCGTCGGGATCTCGACTGTATACACTAGTCTACTCTGGAGTATCGATGCCCTGTCTCGAAACTCCCTCGACTAGGAACCTTTTAAGGATCTGCTTATAGACCCCAGCTCCCACGTATATGATCGCCCTCATACTGCTGGCAGTCAAGCAAGAATCCTAAAGGCTCTATCAACGTGCAATAGTGACCTGTAAGGTCACCTAAAGCAGTACACGATGATAAAGATAAACCAAATAGCATACTATCATCTTGAGTAAGACTGTCCTACCGGTATAGGTCCACTCTCAATCATTGCAATCATGTGCTTGTGATCCAATAATTGACTCTGAGGGCACTATCTCCAACACATGCCCCCGCCAGTGAACATTAATATCCTGCTGCCTCACGAAGCGCAAAAGAAGTCGGTCTTTGATCGACTCAATACTACTACGGCTCCTCTCAACGGGTCGCCCAACTCCACTGCCTCAGTTTTTAACAGACTAGGCCAGAGCTCCAACGGGCCCATGAAGAAGCCTGTAATACCAGAAGGCGTTATCCCGAAGCGGATAGCCATCCCTGCTCCCATTCCAGGCGAAATCACTAAGGTTTCTTCCTCTACTCGGAAGTCTACTTTTGATAGGTTGGCCATCCCCATTCAACGGACGGCAGTCTTTAAAAGGCTGATACCAGCAAATTCTGATCAACATAGGGGGCATGAGGAGGTCGCCCCTACTGCTAAACCAACTCCAATCGCGCAACATGCTCGCCGTCGTCACTGGCGCCGAGTACGGAAGGCTGGGGGAAGCTCTCCCTCTGGATTTACTCCATCAGCTCCAACGGTGGGGATCGATGCTGCTGTTCCAACCGAGAACAGCTTTGAACTGCTCAACAAGGTGCGCAGAAACTCTCCTACTGCAGTGCTGAAGAGAACTCCTTCACCTGTGAAGAATGCTCCAGAGAAGAAGCTGGAGCAGCCCCCTCAACGGCTGTCCTCTAAAATTTACAAGGTCTGGCGTCAATTCCAAGACTCCGTAATGGATCAAGACTATCTCCGCCAACAGAAAAAGATGAAGATTCGGCAGGAGAAGGACTACTCTGTCAAGCCAGAAAAAGAGACAGCTGGCTGGGTGCCCACTGTAGCGGCTCCCTCAAGGTTAATCACTCAAAAGAAAAGGAGGCCGCAAAAAGCCCCTTTGAACATGGCGAACCGTAAAAACGCTGAGCACAAACGCCCCAAGTCTGGGGGTATAGTGGTGCATACTATTTATATGGCATCCGGGAAAGAGGATAGCCGCGCTTCGATGGGTCACCGACCGCTTACCCGATCCGTGACAAAAGCCCAGGAGCAGCAACAGAAGCTTCAAGAGATGCTGATGCAAATGGCTGCACTCACTGGGCCAAAAGAAAGCCCGGAGGCATCATCAGAACAGCGTCACGAGCAAGAAACCGATGCTGACTTCTTACGCAGAGTCCTCGAAAAGAAGGACAAAGAAGCCGCAGAGCAAGCGGCTAACATAAAACAAATGGCGCTTCTCTTCCAAGATATGGTAGGAATGATGTTACAACAGGATCCTCCAGCTGAAGACCCTCCGATCATTATTGAAGACGACAGAGAGGAGACATCTAATCCTCCTCCGGCTCATTCAGCAGCCAAGGAGGAAACCATTTCCAAGGCCGCACTGGATGACTATATAGCTCAGCAAATACGAGCTCATCAGGCGAGTGAAGCGGTTGGGCAAATTGTTAAAACTGGACGACCCTATCCGGGCTGGTATGACCAAATCAGTTACCCGCCGGGATATACGATCCCTAGGTTCCACGTATATAAAGGAAGGGGGAATCCACATCAGCATGTCCCTCAATTCAGGGCCTTATGCGGCAACACTGGAGGCGATGACAAACTGTTGCTTCGCCAATTCGTCGGTATCTTAGCAGAAACGGCCTTTGAATGGTATTCGGAGCTACCTAACGACTCTGTCAAAACATTTGCGGAGATGGAGCTATTGTTTACACAAAGATTCACGAGTGCTAGTGAACGCACCCCGATAACAGCACTGATTAATGCCAGGGTGAAGCCAGGCGAGACGTGGGTCCAGTACGCTACCCGATGGCGGAATCTATGGTCGAAATGTGAACAGTGCATCGAAGAAGCACCAGCGGTAGGCATGTTCGTGGGCACCCTAGACCCTCATGCAACTATTTCACAGCTCATGATGTTCTTTAAACCGACCACGTTCCAGGCTTTAATTGATAAGCTAGCCCAGATGGATCAAATGGGTCATAGACTGTCTCCTCCGAAGCCGGAACCCCGAAACGACAAGGATAAAGGGAAGGCGACCTTCGTTGCGAACACCCGATAGCATCCCAGTGCCCCAAAGCTAGCGGATCAACTGGAAGAGAGACGGTGGTATTATAATGAGAAAATGAAGCGCCCTTACTCATTCCCGCGGGATAAAACGAAGAGGCTGTTCGAGCTGGCGATGCGCAATAGGCTTATCAATCTCCCGAATCCAAGAAGACCACCGCAACCCATCGAGGTGAATAATCCCAATTATTGCCCTTACCACCAAACGGTAAGTCACCCGATCGAGAATTGCTTCGTCTTTAAGGGATGGATCGAGGATCAGTACCTACAAGGCAAGTTTGCGCTGTCTGAAAAGTGGAAAGTAAACCCACCACAGCCGCACACTCCAAAGAAGACGGACACACCGGGGGCTTCTTTTGTTGAAGAAGCACCATGGGAGGTCGTGCTTTCCGCCAAAACCAAAAAGATACTGAATGATCTCCAGACATGCCCAACGATCAGATAGAAGAACCCGTTGGAACCTGAGATCATCAAGGGGATGCTGAAGCCGCGCCCAACTCCAAACATTGGTGATAGCCAAAATGCTCACACTCAGCCGTCAAAATCTTCGAAAAAGAAGAAGAAGTCCAAAAAAGGCCATGAAGCCTGGTGACAAGCGCACGAGCCTGCAAAAACAGATCGACGCGCTGGAGGAATATAATCAGAAGGCACGAACTCCCATCACGCTCTAAGAGTTCCTCAGCCACGTCTTTCAGGAGGAAGATGATGGAGAAAGCTCGTCGGATGAATCTGAGGGTTACGTAGCATGTTGTCATGTGATCTCTCACTCGTTTACAGACGATGAAAAGGCTTCTTGCACAGAGAAACTAGGGGCAGGGCCCGAACCAGAACTTCTAGGACCATCAGACGAAATGATTGATGCATTCCTAAACGAAGCCTGTCAGGAAAGCAAATCCAATCGAGAGCGTGAACTGGCTATATTTGAAAAGGCCAAACGCCAACGACTGGAGAAAAAGGTCGATACGCCCCAACCGGAGCAAAGCGTCCCTATCGCCAGCAAAAGCAAGCTTAAAGTAAGGAATCAATTCGCTAGGGCCCTGGCAATAGGAATGAAGTTGCCCTCTCTCAAAAGAAATTCCCCTGGCAATATATGTCTTGATGAAGCAGACATACATCCTAACTTCTGCCTATACCATCAGAGGATTGCACACCCCACCGAGGAGTGCATAGCCTTTAAAAACTGGTGGCAGGGATATGTTGCCCATCGACGACACGTTCAACGAGTGAAGTGCAAGGCTCGTCGGGAACGGAAAAGCACGACAGATGAGCGCGAAAGAGCTGTTGGCAACTGTCACATAGTCGACACCAAGGGATCGCAAGCTATCACGTTGGGAAGCGACGCTGACGAAGAAGTCGCCCTCAGCCCCCACTTCAAGGAATCTACCTCCGGCACAAAACATGTGAAGATTTGCGGCAAAATTTAGCTGCGTAATCATACGTCGACCTATGACCGAAACGTCTTTAAACTACTACCGCAGTATCCTCAGGCTGACGTGATTAAAAAAAAAGGTATGTCCATAAGCAAAATGGGCACGGATGAAAACCCGAAAGGGCTTCGTGAGTAAAAACAGCAGGGCTACCGGCGAGTCTTGTGAAAACCCGAAAGGGCGCAACCTCGTTAAAATCAAAAAAAAATATATAGAATAAAAAAAAGGAAAAAAAGAAAAAACGGTATGTCCATAAGCAAAATGGGCACGGATGAAAACCCAAAAGGGCTCCGTGAGTAAAAACAGCAGGGCTACCGGCGAGTGTTTATGAAAACCCGAAAGGGCGCAAGCTCGTTAAAAGACACTTACAGGTCCTCTCGACCTTGTAAGGAGAAATCACCCGCGTGAGATCCTTACGACTCACAAGGGAGCAACACACTTAGGGATCCTCACGATTCCTAAGGAAAAATTACACTTGCGGGATCCTCACGACTCGTAAGGAGAACTCTCTTATGGGACCCTCACGGCTCATAAGATTTGAAAGTCTTAAGTTACAGAGACCTGAACCTGTTCTTAAGCAACCCCCACAACTTTCGATATTGCCCTACAAATGGCTCAATACCGACCCTTGTATACAATCCACGGGCGCGAATAAACATTTCCCTAACAAAGTCCCATCCGTGACTAGGGATATGCTCGTACAACAAACAACACTTGTAAGTCCTCTCGACTTAGGAGGAGAAAATACTCTTGTAAGATCCTTACGACTTATAAGAGAACATACACTTAGGAATCCCCACGATTCCTAAGGAGAAAACACACTTACGAAATCCTCACGACTTGTAGGGAGAAATACCTTTGTGAGACCCTTACGGCTTATGAAGTCAAAAGCCTTAGTCGACATGATCCTAACCCTGTTTACTAAGCCACCTTTGTTCAACATCGACAAAGGCAAATGATGATTCGCTCCTGGCAACATCCCAGATGTAGCGGTGCTGATGCCGGAATCGGTGTCTAATCCCAAGCTTGCAGCGAAAAGACAGCAACCCACACATGCATACGAAATAGCCGAAATGATGGGGAAACTTGCAACAAAATCAGCAAGTAAAACTGTATGCATGCAAAATAGCCGAAATGATTGGGCAACTCGCAATAAAAAGCAGCGAGTGAAAATAAAATAAATAGCCGAAATGATTGGGCAACTCGCAATAAAAAGCAGCGAGTGAAAATAAAATAAATAGCCAAAATGATTGGGCAACTCGCAATAAAAAGCAGCGAGTAAAAATAAAATAAATAGCCGAAATGATGGGGCACCGCGAAAAAACAGCCGAAATGATTGGGCAATCGCGACCTTCGCGATATAAAAGCTGAAATGATAGAGCATTGCGAAAATAAAATAATAATATAAAAAAATGAATGAAAGTTTTGTCCTACAGGTGAGATCACATCGATCCCTGTATACAATCCGGGGGCACAAACAAAGAGAGAACCATACCTTCCCAACAGGCTCCATAAAGCGAAGCCAAATCTCGACGGTTCATAGACAACCTAAAGACAACCTCGACATTTGTCGCAATATTGCAGACACAATGTCAATAAACGAAGCAAAAGAAGATCCCTAGTTTCAGGGTCTCGACGTCGATATCGACAACTTAGAGATCGCCAACGGTGTTTCTCCTCACTCTAACCAGATGCAGACATGACGTCAACAACCGACCTCAGAGTCGCAACGAAACGAAGCCACGGCATAGTCCCTAGTTCCAAATCTTAACGGCAATATCTACAGCCTAAGAATCAGCAACGGCGTTCCTTCGCAGTCCAGCAGGATACAGATGCAACGTCAATGAAAGACCCCATGGTCGAAACAATGCGGAGTGACGGCAAAATCCTAGCTCCACGTCAGCATTCGTCTCGTTACAGCAGACGCAATGTCAACAACGGCGTTCCTTCGCAGTCCAGCAGGATGTAGATGCAACGTCAACAAAAGACCCCATGGTCAGTCAAGCGGAGTGACGGCAGAATCCCAGCTCCACCTCGACGTTCGTCTCGTTACAGCAGACGCAATGTCAACGACAGCGTTCTTCCTCCAACAGGATTCGGACGTGACAAAGAAAACAAAGCGAAGGCCAAATTCCTAGCTTCAGGGTCTTGACGGTAACTCATATAAAACCTGAAAGACCATCAGAGATCATCTCGCACCAGCGCGGAGTGGTCACCACCTCAACGTTCGTCTCAATACAACAGACGAGATATCACTACAGCGTCCTTCCTCCAACAGGATTCGGACATGACAAAACAAACGAAGCGAAGGCCAAATTCCTAGCTTCAGGGTCTTGACGGCAACTTATATAAAGCCTGAAAGACAATCGGAGATCATCTCGCACTAGCGCGGAGTGGTCACCACCTCGACGATCGTCTCGATACAGCAGACGAGATGTCACCCCAGCGTTCTTCCCCCAGCAGGATTCGGACGCGCCAAAGCAAACGAAGCGAATGCCAAATTCCTAACTTCAGGGTCTTAACGGCAAGTTATATAAAGCATGAAAGGCAATCGGAGGTCATCTCGCACCAGTGCGGAGTGGTCACCATCTCGACGTTCGTCTCGATACAGCAGACGCAACATCACTAAAAGGAGCCACGGCAAAATCCCTAGTTCCAACAGACGCAATGCCAGCGAATGAAGCAAAGACCAAATTCCTAGCTTCAGTGTCTTAACGGCAAGTCATATAAAGCCTGAAAGACTGTCGGAGATCATCCCACACCAGCGCGGAGTGGTTATGACTCATCGGGGCTCTCCAAAATAAGCCTAACCTCAAGTAAAAAGCGGCATGGCAAAATTCCTAACGCTTGCTCTTCCAACGGTCAAACTGCCTAGGAGGATTGCTTGAAGACGTCTTGTCCGGCCCCCGAAGGGATCAGAGACACGACAATCGCAAGGCTACTTGAACAGCAAGATTGCCTATCGAAGAATACATCAGCCAACGCGACGGTACGACGGACAAAACCCTAAGTACCACAGACCCTAACAGACCTCTGTTGTAAAGAATAGAGGTTAACTGTGACGTTAGGATATTCTTGCGAGAAATGCTCGATTCGTCTCGACTCGTGAGGAAATTAGTGTCTTTGCGAGAAATGCTCGATTTGTTTCGACTCGTGAGGAAAAGCCTTAGGCAGCGGGGATTAAAAACCCTGTTTCCTAAGCACTGGGGTCCTACAAGTCGGTCCAAAACGAACTCTTGCATACTATTCATGGACCACACTTTCCAGAGTCGAATCTCGACAAGGAGAGAAACAACCACTTACGAGTCCTCTCGACTTGTAAGAGGGAAAATTCTCTAGTGAGATCCTTACGACTCTCAAGAGAAAACACACTTAGGAGTCCTCACGACCCCTAAGGAGAAAATACACCTACGAGATCCTCTCGACTCGTAGGGAGAAAAGTCTTTATGAGACCCTCACGGCTCATAAAGTTGAAAAGCCTTAGGTAGCAGATCTGAACCTGCTCCCTAAGCCATCACTACTCCCCAAAGTATTCAAGACGGAATGTTCTATATCACCTACAGGCCATGCTTACTTAAGGAATATGCCAATAACAAAGCAGAAAATAAAAGGAAGGAGACAAAAGATTTGTCATTCATACTTGGAAACTTCTTACATCAATAAAGACAATAAGCATAAGCAGCATTATCGAGATGATTACAATGGCAAAACCTCAAATCTAGGACATGGATTGAGGAACTCGAAAGTGACCTTGTCCAGGACTTTCCAAGCCTGGCGAACCATCCTGGTGTGCTTTCTTTCACGAGCACGAGCGTCGGGGTCCCCACTGATGTCCTCCACCCTCCGATAGGCAGCGAGTATGGCGGACTGTTGGAAGGCCTGGTGCAGGAGATCGACAAGATTGTCTCGCCGTCTTTTCGAGATTAGTTTCATCAGGTACACTGAGTACACCTTATCCTCGGCGGCATCCAACACCCTAAGCGGCACACCGGTAAAGAATAGGGGAAGCGCCTCCCAAATTGCTCCCACAATAACCTTCAGGAGAGGGGAGCGCCGAGGAAGTAGTTGACCGTTATAAGCGTCGAAGCGACTCATGATTTCGGCACACTCGGCGTTTGCGAGTTCTCGGTTCTGAGAACGACCGAGTCGGCGAATGTCTCCATAAGAGATGATTTCATCAAGGTCATACATGTGAGCGTCCATTACTCCTGTAAAAGAAGATCAACAAAATTAGCAACCAGACTGATTAAGCGAATTCTTATCAAAAACAGGCACAGGGAGTTAAACTCCTTTAGAGCAATGCTCTGCGGATGAGAGTAATACTTATCAAAATCATTTATGAGGGGAATTTAAAGAAATTCCCCGAGAATGCTGAGAGCCTTGCTATGAGAAGGTGATGTAATCCATCAAAGATAAAACTCCATTTTTTGATCTTCATTATTCATGAGCAAACTCTCAAGAGTTCTACTATATGACTTAAAAGGAGCAAAGCTCCATTAATGAATCAAAAAGTTATAAATAAAATTCTTTTAGAGAGTAAAAGCTCTATTATTGGAACCCTAAAATGGTTCTCTTTAGATCAAAGATCTATAAAGAGCAAAGCTCTGTTAATGGGTAAAACCCTGGCTTCTTAAAAAGTTTTAAACTATACCTAAGTTTTAACAGAGTTTTTACTCTTGAAAAAGTTCTTAAATTGAAGAGCAATGCTCTGAGTAAGAGAAAATTCTCAAGTAAGAGATGAAAATCATCTAAGAGACCAAAGGTCCTATTTATATGCATTGAGAGCCGTTTCAACTTCGAAAAGATGGCGCGACGGTTGGAATTCCGCCACCGCTGCGCTCATGTCTGGGGCCACGTAAGCCCAACGGTGGGGGGGCATTTGTTTCCCCCAATCAGAGCAAAACTCTGTTCAAATTCCAAGACGGGAAATGAAGCAACGCTTCAGATGACTTGCGCTCTGCGCTGCGCGACACGTGTCAGCGCAGTTGCGCTGCGCGACACGTGTCAAGCGCAGGTGCGTTTGTGCCAACTGTGCCAACATTTAAACAATAAAATTCTGGAAAGATCTTTTCAATTTTGTTATAAAAAAAAAGATTACCTTCTGTAAAACAGAAGCCCTACGATCAAAGATCCAACGGTGGGGAAATATCCCCAGATCAATCAGAGAAAGATCTCTGTAACCAACCTAACAAACCAATTGGCCCTATATAAAGGCCCCTAGACTCCAAGTCTCATCATACAGAGCTCCTCTAAAAATTTTGAGAAGAACTCGAAGAGAAAAAGGTAAACCTTTGAAAAAAGAAGAAGTTCTTCTAAAAAGATCAAAAATCTAAGAATAAGATCAAGATCTTCAATAAAAAATAATTAAAAAAGAAGTAATTTACTTCTTTATCAGATCTTTTGATCTATATAAAGGCATTGCCTTTTGATGAACCATCGGTTCTTGAATCTTGAGGTAGAACCTCTAAAAAGATTCTTTTCTTTAATCTAAATTTGATCAAGATGCGCTCTGCGCTACTGTACAGTGCCTTGCACTCTTGATTTGCGCTGTTGCGCTCCTTGGACTGGCGCAAGTCACCAGAGAGCGCCACGTGTCAATCTGCGCCTTGCGCTCTTAAAAACAGAGCACTGCACTCTTGGGTTGGCGCACTGCACCAGAGCGCGCCACGTGTCAGCAGCACACCAGCGCAGCGCACTGCGCTAACAGACTTGCGCTCACCAGAGCGTGACACGTGTCACCTCCACATGCGCTGGCGTCTTGCGCTCTTCAACTGGCGCAGAGCGCCTGACAGGCCACGCGGTGCACTGTCAGACCATTAAATGCTCTGCATTATTAAAAAGGGGCAGAGCCCAATTAAAAGGTCTAACAGACCAAAACAAATGCTATGCATTATTAAAAGGGGGCAGAGCCCAATTAAAAGACCTAATCTAAATGCTGTGCATTTAATTAAAAAAAAGCCCAATGCTGTGCATTATTTTTAAAAAGGGCATAGCCCAAGCAAAGGCCTAAACAGGCCAATCATGAATAAAATGTTAAACATTTTCAAATGGACTTAACCCAATTCTGGCCGTAAGTCCTCAAATTAAATTGAACTGAGCACAACTGCTCTCCCAAATCAATTTACACCCGGTTCAAGGGTACATCTCTGAACTCCTCTGATATTTGTCGTTGTAATCCTTCAACGTCGTTAGAGAGGTGACGGGTCCCGACAACCACACATTGCTACGGACTGTGGGGTCCTTAAACTCATGGACTATGCGGTCCTTAAACTCATATTCGTCCCCAAAATGGGAATGTTGGACCGCCATGTCCCTAAACTGGTAATACGGACTGTGGGGTCCTTAAACTCATATTCGTCCCCAAAATGGGAATGTTGGACCGCCATGTCCCTAAACTGGTAATACGGACTGTGGGGTCCTTAAACTCATGGACTATGATGTCCTTAAACCGATATTCGTCCCCAAAATGGAAATGTTGGATCACCATGTCCCTAAACTGGAAATGGACCACCATGTTCCTAAACTGGCAATGGACCACTATGTCCCTAAACTAGAACAATAGAGCCCAAATGCTCTTTTGTCGGATCCAAACGATCCTGTTAAGCTGATCTTAGTCTCAAACTAGACCAACGTATCCTTAACGAACGTTTAAGTTGATCTTAGCCTCAAATATGGCTAACGTATCCTTAAACTAAAACCCCAAACCCAAATCTAAGAAAATACGGATTTGGACTAATCCACGTCCTACGGGAGACAACATAAATTAGTCTCCGTATACAATCCACGGGCAACCACAAACAAAACAAACACTCACGACACGAAGTGACCATCTGGAGAAGGAGAAAGTTGTTACCGCGATGCGGTAGCGTAATTAACTGCAGGGGCTTGCACCTGCAGGGAAGAGCGTCCCCACAATCAAAACCCCCTCAGACGAGAGGGAATCTGACGAAGTCTGCTACATCGGCCGCATCCGTCTAAACCTTCGATACATGGTGCCATAAATCAACTTGGTATCTTCGGAGAGGTGGACGGATAAAACCAAATAGCATCTGCCCCGAATCTTAGGCAAGACGTCTCTCGTCACGCCGTCTTTCGGAGGGGAACACTTTCCTCCATCTCTCTCTCTCTTTGTTTCTGTTATGACTTCATCAAACCGATGTTTTCTCTCATCGTAAGTCCCCCTTCCTTCTCTTTAATTAAATTTCTTTAATAGTACGGAATGCTTATAGCTAATATATTATATAACTTACTGTTGGTTTTAGACTCAGAGACTTGTAGCCTAGATATTAAATGTGTTGTATCATCTCATTTGATACAGAAGCTTGGCATTGCATACTATTACATGTGTCTTTTCTTATTTATAAAGCACTGCAGCACTTGGATATTTGATTGTGATTGGTGATGAAGTTTTTTTTAATATGAACAATTAGATGATGCTCCATGAGTAATATTAAAGATATATTAACAACATGCGCATACATTAAGTTAGGTTTGTGGCTTATGGTTCCTACATTAGGATATTGCATTAAGATCCAATAATCAGTATTTGCTTGCTAATTTAAAATAACTAATTTTGATAGGATCAGTTTCTTTGGCACCACTGAAATCATATCGAAATGAAGAGTTGTGGACGATATCACATCTTAAAAAAATTTACAACTTGAAGAAATATATTCTGAGTATTTTAATAAATTACCGAATAGTTTTGATCCATATGCACTTTAATTATGAAATTCCAAACTTACCGAATCCAAGAATTATATTAGCCATATAGTGTGATTATACATTCATTGCTGCAACCATTTATCATACTGCAAGAATTATATTAGCCATATAATGTGATTATACAGTCATTGCTGCAACCATTTATCATACTGCTGTTACCTTAGCAACTTATTACCCATTATAACAAATAACGTTGCTGTGGTAATAAGTTGCTAAGGTAACAGCAGTATGATAAATGGTTGCAGCAATGACTGTATAATCACACTATATGGCTAATATAATTCTTGGATTCGGTAAGTTTGGAATTTCATAATTAAAGTGCATATGGATCAAAACTATTCAGTAATTTATTAAAATACTCAGAATATATTTCTTCAAGTTGTAAATTTTTTAAAGATGTGATATCGTCTACAACTCTTCATTTCGATATGATTTCAGTGGTGCCAAAGAAACCGATCCTATCAAAATTAGTTATTTTAAATTAGCAAGCAAATACTGATTATTGGATCTTAATGCAATATCCTAATGTAGGAACCATAAGCCAGGAACCTAACTTAAGCGTATGCGCATGTTGTTAATATATCTTTAATATTACTCATGGAACATCTTCTAATTGTTCATATTAAAAAAAACTTCATCACCAATCACAATCAAATATCCAAGTGCTGCAGTGCTTTATAAATAAGAAAAGATACATGTAATAGTATGCAATGCCAAGCTATCAAATGAGATGATAAAACACATTTAATATCTAGGCTACAAGTCTCTGAGTCTAAAACCAACAGTAAGTTATATAATATATTAGCTATAAGCATTCCGTACTATTAAAGAAATTTAATTAAAAAGAAGGAAGGGGGACTTACGATGAGAGAAAACATCGGTTTGATGAAGTCATAACAGAAACAAAGAGGGAGAAAGATGGAGGAAAGAAAGGACTTACACGTGATTAGAATGGGTGAAAACGAGAGAAAACTTTCTCGGGCATTTCATCGAACACCTTCGAGCTCAAATTGAAACGTCGATGGATGAGGGTCTGCAGGCGTCGACGATGGCCTTAGCGGCTGCGGGCGATGGCTAGGAGCTCCTGCAGTAGCTCAGTGGCGACTCTGCGACGATGGAGCTCAGGCTTAGATGCTGGAGTTGGCTCGACGCCTGAGCTCGGCTGCTCAAGTTTGGAGGGGGTGGCGTGAGGCTCGGGGTGGAGGCCGGTGAGGGAGGTAAAAGAGGAAGTTGGAGGAGCTAGGGCGACGATGGGGTGAGGATGGTCAGCAGGCGAAGTGTGTGGCCGGTGAAGTGCTCGAGGAGGTAGAGGATGGGAGAGAAAGAGAGAGAGAATTTATGAGAGAGGAAGTGGGAGAGTGGGGGCTCGGTTACACAAAAGGGAAGGGGAAGAGGTAAGGTCGGTTGTGAAAAGGAGAGAAGAAGAGGGATCGGTTTTGTATGAGGAGGGATGAATAGTGGAGTTTTAATTTGGAGTTGGGGTTGTAATTAAAATGATAAAGAATTAATTGATATGGGTTTTGAGATAGAAACATGGGGAAAAAAATAGTGAGCAGTGTGTATGAGTATGAGCTTGGTTAATGGGCTTAGGCTAATGGGTTTGTTTAAATAAAAGAAATGGGTTTTAATTGGAGATTAAGGTATGGAATCTTGGTGTTTATCAGAGGAAAGGGAAAAAGAAAATGAGAAGTAATTTAAAAGAAGTGGCTGCTGTTGTAAGAAGAAGACAGAAAAGAAGAGAATGTGGGCTTGTAGAATGATGGGCTGGCTCAGGTTTAGGTTTTGTTTTGGCTTTTGAAATAAAAATGGGTCAAAAGCTTTGGGTTATGATCACTTTGCATTTTAAATAAAAAAAAAGATTTAATTAAAAGGATTAGGAGCATGTGGGCTTTGTAAAATAATAGAATATGAAAATTAGATGGAAGGATTAAAGATAGAAATAATAATATATTTAATAGAAACCGGAAAATACCAAGTACCCATAAACACAGTATATTATTGAAGAAGGGTAATATAAATGTATAAAGATGTTGGGGTTGTTACATTCTATCCTCCTTAAAAATAATTTCGTTCTCGAAATTACTCAAGAAGAATGTTGCAACAGAGTAAGGAAACAGGATTAGGATGATATCGTTTTCGAGCTCCGTCGATCGATACTCTAACCAATTGAGCTAATAGGCCAACGAGATACAAATAGAAAGGGTGAATAAGATTTGAGGATTCAAAAATCGAGAGATAGACTTCAAGGAAGCCGAAGGTGGAGTTCAAGACGGATTCAAGGAATGAGGTAAGATTCAAAAGTAAAGTCGAATGTAATAATTGGATTTCATAATTCTTGTATTATATTGCTTACGAAGTTCATGCAGAACTGAGCTGCATGGGCCACCAACAAAACCTGCCATGCCCCGCTTCCCAGTGGATGGAAACGGTGACCTTAGCGGCTGTGGACGACGGCTAGGATCTCCGATATTGGCTCAAAGGCGGCACGATGACGATGGAGCACAGGCTTGGATGGCTCGAGCGACCGAGCTCGAGGGTCGCTCGAGCCATCCAAGCCTGTGCTCCATCGTCGTCGTGCCGCCTTTGAGCCAATATCGGAGATCCTAGCCGTCGTCCACAGCCGCTAAGGTCACCGTTTCCATCCACTGGGAAGCGGGGCATGACACTCTGCCCCTGTCTGGACGGCCGACCACCAGCAGGCTGTGTCCTCTGGCCACCGATCTCTCGAGCCGGTATTCACTGAGGCCCGCTGGGCGCCCCAGGGCTCCACGCCAAGGTCCGCCGCCAGAACGCCTTGCCTCGAGCCTCCTCACGACCCTTATCCCCCTGAGGAGATGTCAGTCACCTCGCCTATCCACAGGCGTGGTCGACACCACCACCATCGGCGGGGCCGCACAGAAGGGGTCCGCCCCGGTGACTCGAGAGCCACCTCGCCCCGGGACCTGAGGCGCCTCATCGAGAGGAACCGAGGCCGCTCCCAGACGCAGGTCACCCGCAGTGGAGGCCAGGGATCCCAAGGCACCGATTCCTTGGGATACCACGGTCGGCTCGACGCCCTCGAGAAGAAAATCGAGGGCATGCACCGGGAGGCTCACCTCTCGAGCGACGGAGCTAAGTACGCCTCCGACTCGCTCACGAGGCCATTCATCGAGGAATTGCTCGCCGTCCACGTCTCCTCGCGCAACAAGCCCCCAAAGGTCTCTCTGTTCGACGGGAAAACTGACCCGAAGGACCATTTGGACGCTTTCACCGCGGGGATGAGCTTCCAGGACCACTCCGCCGCCGCCCAGTGCAGGGCCTTTCCGGCCACCCTTATCCGCGCAGGTCGGGACTAGTTCCGGGGGCTCGAGCCCCGCTCGATTTCGACCTTCGACGAGCTGGCTACTCAGTTCCTCGGCTATTTCGTTGGGAACCGTCGACAGAAGCGCACTGTCGACTACCTTTTCACGGTTAAGAGTGGGGACAAGGAAACGTTCAAGGCCTACATTACCCGTTTCTACAACGCCCTTCTTGAGGTGCCCGAGCACCGGGACGAGACCGTCATCATGGCGCTTAGATCTGGTCTGAGGCACAAGGAATGGTTACGCTCCTTCGCGCTGGCGCAACCTAAGATCATGGACGAGGTCAAGGCGTGGACCGAGCGCGAGGTTCAGCTGGAATCCGAGGTGAACGCTAACCTCCCCCGGGCATAACGGTCCGACCAGAAGAAGAGGGCTCGGGAGGAGAGGCCGGAGCGTCAGCAGCCCTACCACCCGAAGTTCCAAGAGTATACCCCCCTCAACGTCTCCCTCGCAGTGTTGCTGGAGGAGGCCCAGAACGAGGGGTTCTTCAAGTTCCCTCCGATCCCGCGTCAGGCCGCAAAGCCAACCCGGGGCCCCTACTACGCCACCGGGTACTGGGCCACGCCACGAAGGACTGCAAGCAACTGAGGGACTACATCGAAGAGCTCATCCGGTCTGGGCACCTCGCCGCCTACATGAGGGACAAACGGTAGGCCGACCGCGAGCAGGAGCAGAATCACCCTCCCGCCGACCTGACCATCGGTCAGATCATGCTCGTCTCAGCGGACGGCCAGTCCGGTGCTCAGGGAGCCCCATACCCTATAGTCCTTCAGGGAGCTCGGCCCAAGCCAATAAAGTCATCTACTATCCTGTACCTTTCTTTTAAAGCAATGTAAACTCTTCCTAAGATCTATTGTTAATTTAATAAAGATCAATGGAGCGTTGCGAAAAGGAAAGAAAAGCTTTGTTTATTCAAAAGGTATTATGGGCTCCTCAGCCATACATGCGAAATGAAAAGAAAATTACAACAGTGGGGGAAGGGGGTGCAGCGAGCACTGCTCGTGGTACTCGGTAAAGATCTCCGCCAACCGGGGCCTTGCAAGGTCCAACCTCTGTCCCCGGTTCCCCCCGCGCGCGTCGATCCTAAGCCTCAGCTCGTAGCATTCGCGGACGAGCACCTCTGAGCAGGCCAGCCGGTTTGCGGAGATCAGGCCAAAGTGCCTCAAAGATCGCAGCTTGCCCACGGCCTCGTCATAGAGCAGCTCAGACAGGGGGTTGTAAAGCCCCGGCGACGCCCTCCAGATGGAGTACATCAGTAGCTGCAGCAGGGAGGAGCGTCGGGGGAGCAGCCGGCCGAAATGGTCCTCAATGCTCCCATAAACCAGCTGCATCATGTCCTCGGAGCAATACTGGTCGTAAAGGTACACGTCTTCAAAATGGACGATGTCGGGGATGGTAAACGGGAAGTCTTGCATTCTCGATGACCTGTTTATGAAGGATGGAAGGACCAGTACTCCTTCAGCCTTATATAGCCCACTGCTCAGCTCAACAGTCGCCCGCTTTCACCCAGGAAGTCGCCGCCACGCGGCAGCCATCACGCCTTCTCCGGTGGAATCGAAGCGACGCGCCCCTTAGCGCTTCGCCTCCCCCAGCATTCAATGCACTGGCTACGCGCGCCGTTGCCCCGACCGTTCCCATTCCCCGCACCTACAGCTGGACGGTCGGGCTACACCTCGTCAAGATTCAACCCAGCAGCTACCCTGCTCGGTCACCCCTGGCGGGTAGCTTCCCTACCGCAACGCCAGGGATCAGAAAGCCCTCCCAGAGGCAGTCGAGCCCGAGGACCCCTCGCTCGGCTATCCCCAGCGGGCAGCTTCCCTGCCACAACGCCGTGGATCAAAAAGCCATCCCAGAGGCAGTCGAGTCCGAGGATCCCTCACTCGGCTATCCCCAGCGGGAAGCTTCCCTGCCACAACGCCGGGGATCAAAAAGCCCTCCCAGAGGCAGTCGAGTCCGAGGATCACTCACTCAGCTATCCCCAGCGGGCAGCTTCCCTGCTACAACGCCGGGGATCAAAAATCCCTCCCACAGGGAGTTGAGCTCGAGGATCCCTCGCTCGGCTATCCTTCAGGACAAAAGTCCTCGCCAAAAGGCACCGGGCAGTAACCCTGCCCGGCCAAGGGTCCTTGGTAGGCTTCTACAGCCCCTCCCGCGCTAAGGACCAAAGTCCTCTTAAAGGCAGTCGAGTCCTTGCTCGGCTATCCCCGGCTGGTAGCTTCCTACCACAACCGACAGGGATCAAAGTCCTCGCTAAGAGGCACTGGGCAGTAACCCTGCTTGGTCCCCGTCCTGAAGGATCAAAGCCCTCGCAAGAGGCAACCGAGCAGCTACCCTGCTCGGTCAACTCCGGCTGGTAGCTCCCTACCCTCGACGCCAGGGATCAAAAACCCTCACAAGAGGCACCAGAGCGGCTACCCCGCTCGTTCATCCCAGGCTGGTAGTTGCCTACCCACGACGCTAGAGGTCAAAGCCCTCGTCAAGAGGCAACCGCGCAGCTTCACTGCCCGGTCATCCTTAGTGGGCTTCTTACAGCCCCTCCCACGCTAAGGACCCAAGTCCTCCCAGAGGGAGTTCTTGCTCGGCCATCCTTGGCGGGTAGCCTCCCTACCACAACGCCAGGGACCAGAAAGCCCTTGCAAGGGACGACTGAGCAGCTACCCTGCCCAGTCACCCCCGGATGGTGGTCAATACTCGAAATCAGAAATGCCCTATGGCCCACGGAGGATCCGAGACCCCAGTGAGGGATGTCGGGTCTATCCAAGTATAAACGATCTCCCCTCGACTCCGGGGCCCAGGGGGATACCTGCTCGGCAACGCTTGGCACGCTCATCGTCCAGTGATTGAAGTCAACTCGACGGATGATCGCTAGATAGATGGCCAACCTGACATAAAAGCACAACGGTACAAGCAAAGATATCTTACGAGCATTCTTCATAAACAAATAGTAGAGCGCAATTCTATGGAGCCGAAGAAAAACTTTATTACTACCGAAGACAAAAGTTTTACAAAGGGTATTTTTTGGGCTCCCCAGCCTTACAAAGTTCGAAAAAAAAAACAAAATAAAAAGAAGGAAAATGGGGGCTCTACACCTCGGGGCCAGGTACGACCTCGAGGTTTTCGACCTCCACCACGTGGAGCGCGGGATCCTCGGCGACCTCCTCGTCAAGAACCTCTTCCCCCTGCTCGTCGGCGCCCACGAGGGGGAACTCGGCTCGGAGATCTGTGTTGGCGAACTCCGGCATCCGGGCCTTAACGGCATCGAGGGCGTCGTGCCAGATGCAGGTCGTGACCACGGCCAAGTCGTCATAGAAGTCCTTCGACTTCTTATAGCCCTCCACCGCCCTCGATTCAGCCGACTTGGACGCCTCGGCTGCCGCCCCCAGCTCCTTCAGGAAGGCCTTCACCGTCCTCTTCAGGTTGCCAGCGAGCACCTGGGCGTCCTCGAGCTTGACCTCGGTGATCACCGCAGCCTCGCTCTGCCAGGCCACCTCCCATTTCCCGGCCTCCACCTCGCCTTCCAAGGCGGCGACCCTCGCCGACATCGCCTCCAGCTCCCGCCTGGAGCTCTCTTGCAGCGAGGCGAGCTGACCTGCAGCCTCCAGCACCGGGGTTACCACCTCGGCTTCCATGCACAGGGCGAGGGCCACGTGCTGGAGAACCTGGGATACACGGAGAAAATCAGAAAGATGAAGGGGGCACTGAATATCACAATGAACCAAAAAACTTACCTGCACGGATTCCTGGGCGATGGACGCCAGCTGAGCCCTGAAGGTCCCCCCGGGAACCCTACCCCCAGCCGAGGTCTCTATTTCATGCAGGAGGCTATCCGCAATGGACAGCCCCGACGGCACCACAAACCGGAAGCCCCCTTCCTCCACCATGGTCGGTGAGGACCGACCCCGGGAGGGCCTCCGGAAGCTCCTCTTGAGCGGCTCCGAGGGAGTGCCGATCTCTTCTTCCGAGGCCGGGTCCTCCTGAATCAGGGCCCGCTTCCGGCCCGATGCTCTACTGGGACCCGGGGCGGGATCCGCCCCCGGGCGCTCGCGGGACACCGCCACCGGAGCGGTAGGAGCCGAGGCGGGCTTCGCACGAGAAGAACTGGCGCCCCCAGCCCTCGTAGGCTGCCTCGGCTGGCCCATGGAAGCTCTGAGAGAGGCGAAGTCCATGGATCCTGCACGAAACAAATACCCGACAAATCAGCGACACGAGTAAAACACAAACCCAAAAGAGCAAGCCTAACTCACCGACGAACTCGACGGGGCTAAGCCCGGCCCAGCTCAAGACCCTCTCGGACAGCAGCACGTCAGGTCGGGGGATAGGCTCCCACGATGCCACTCTCACCGCGGCGGGGTCATCGGACTGTTTCCCCGGCAGACATTTCTCCCTCGACCATTTGGTAGGCACGTGCCAATCCTCGCTTTCGGGAGGGGAGACGAAGAAAAATTTCTTTTTCCAATCATGAATGGAGGAGGGCAAGGCCACGACCCCGGTCCTGACAGCGCCCCCCGGCCGCTTCCTGAAAGTGAGATAGACCCATTTCGGGTCGCCCGCTCGACCACCAGGGTGACTCTTGAAGACGAGGGAGGAATCGAGAAGGGGAAGACTGAAGGGAACCGCCTGTAACTTCAGGCGGATCAAGAACCCAAGAAGGATCATCCACGAGTTCGGCACTAACTGGCCGGGTGCCAGACCGAAGAAGTTCAGCGCGACGACGACCTCAGGAGAGAAGGGCAGGCGCATTCCGCCCCAAAAAGCTTCCAAATACAGGGCGATCTCCCAGACCCGTACCTGATCTGCCTTCTCTCCCTCCTTGGCCAGTCAGAGCGTGTAGCACGAGGGGATGTGGAAGCGAGCCCGAGCATTAGCGAGCTCGTCCTCATGCCTCACCCAGCATGAGGAGCCAGGGGCCACATCTGCCTCCTCCTCTCTGAAGGCGGCCCCTGCCTCACGGTCCTGGGGAGAGGATCCAACCCCTGCTCCCCGAGGAGACTCAGACACAGCTAAAGGGACCCTAGCACCTACTCCTACAACGTCTACTGATTCTACAGAGGAAGACATCTAACCTTGGAAAAGAAAATCCTCAGGGGCTGAAGGCGGGAGAAGGGAGACGAGCGCCGAGCAACCAAGACTTGAGAGAGAGAAATATGAAGGAGTAAGGGCCCTAAAGCGGACCCCACCCATGTTTATTGCTGCATATGGCCTCATCCAACGACGCCCATCATCTTCCGCCGAAACGGCTCCTCGCGCCCAGCGGCCCCGATCGCTCCACGTGTCAGTCCTGCGCTGGACCGCGTCCCATCAGACGCCGCAGGCCTGCATACGTCTCGTCAGCCAATCTACGCCCGCACGTGGGCCGTCACTTCAGTGGCAGAGTGCACGAACAGGCGCACCTTCTTTAATGCAGAGATCTCACCTTGATTCGCTGGCGGAAAAGACAACCGACGGCCCGAGGACTCGTCCCGACAAAGCCCTAGAAAAGAGCTCACCCCGGGAGACCTGGCAGTCCACTCCTGACCCGACCCGCTAGCTGGTCGGGACAAGAGTGGGGGCTAATGATGATGCTCAATATTGGCGGTACCCAAGATCAGGATGCGTGGCAGGTGACGTGTCCCACGACTCAGAAGAAAGGGCCCACAGGGGCCGACCAGGCCACCCTACACCCAACCTACAAGCGCGAGCTGGCCCTCCTCAGGGCCCCCTGTGAATTAGCCTCCTCGGCCCCTCAGCTCGCCCCGAGCTGCCACAAGACCAAGACTCCTCGGCCTCCTCGATCGACTCCACCGCTCACAGGCGTAACCACCGCTCCGCGAATCTCGCCAAGCGCAGATTCTACGCCAGCAACATCTCACGTTCCACGCCATCACTATCCCCATTAATGGGCGATCCGCTCTCTACACGAGCGTGACGTCGGGAGCGTAACTGCCAGCGAGATTCTCGCGGCTGCTGCTGCGTGCCACCACCGTTATATAAACCCCCATCACAGAGGGGTCAAGTAAGCCATTTTTTACTCTTCTAAGCCGTTATTTTGCTCGGATCTCATCACTAACTTGATCGTCGGAGGGTCCTTGGTGGTACCAAACCACCCCGGGACTTCTTTGCAGGTACTCGGCACCAACTCCTTATACCACCTCTTCCATCAAAACCCATTGAGACCCACACGCTACAAAAGATAATCATCAGAATCCACCGGGAGATCGACGGAGGACAACATCTGACGGAGACCCGAAAAGGACCTCCATCAGGAATTGTCATTCTCTTGTTTGTTTGCATGGAATATGAATTGCAAGTTTTGGAAATTAACATTACCAAAATAGAAATTGACATCACATTTTTGGTAATTCCAAATCCAAGATTTTTTGGATGGAATTGCCCATTTCCAACGACGCATAGGATGATAAGTATTAATTTTATTTAGTAAATAGTTTTGTGTATCTACTCTCTCTCTCTCTCTTCTCTTTATCCAATTACCTTTTTTTTATTCAACTAAATGGAAGAAGAGAATGAAGGCGACAAAAGCTATTCCAACTCTTTACAAACAAACAACGGAATGACAATTCCAAAAGACAAAAAATATTATTTGTAGGACTCTAATCCCATGCTTGTTTTTTGATTGCAGCAAACAAAACGGCCCTTGCATGTAACTTATGCCTAGATGTTTTTTCTTCTGTTTTTGATGCATATGACAACATTAGAACACACAATCTCCAATGTGACCCACATGTAAAAAGTTACTAGGAGTTCCATTAATCAATTAGAGCTTTAAGCTCTATTATTGCTTTCCGCAAAACCTGATCCCATGTTTTGTTCCTGTAATCCTTCCATGTTCATGTTATATTTATTTATTTATTATAATTGTAATCTTTTTTAATAAGCCATAATGGCTACTTAATTTGGTCAATTATAATCTTTTTCAATAAGCCATAATGACTAAAATTCAAGAAAGAATATTTTACTAATCAATCATGCATTTAATGCATATCCTTATAAATCCTACACAATCCAAAAATACATATGAGTTATGAAAATTCTATGGATTTCACTAAAAGGAATGCACGTGTATTCCACGGCATATTTTTCCCAAACTAGATCCTACATAATATTATACTAGCTATTCAAACAAACAAGACCTAAGTCAGTGCATTATCAATGACCCAACACTGGTACTTTGTTCAGCCTCATTAACTTGACAATCATGGCTCTACATTCCCTACACTACCCTAGGATAAATGATAGTTACTCTTTTGTATTCATGGACAAATCTTTCTAATTTGTTTTCCCATGAACATACCGCGTCATCTCTTGATGTTCAAGGGACAAGCCGGTTAGACCTTTTATCATATGCAGGTTCGATGAGATGGCCTGAATAACATACTTATATGTTGTTATAAAGTACAATTTAACGGATATAAGAAACACAAAGTATGTTGATATCGAGGCTATAAGCAGTCAAAAAACTTCAAATCAAGCCCACCCATTATCATTGAAGGCAATCATGGGTATTTTGGGTCTATAGCTAAATGAATTCGGACCTAGCCTATACATATTGGGATTGTCAAAAATAAAAATAAAGGTCTAAAGACCGATGGACGAGTGCAAAAAAGACGTGGCATCTTTCTCTTCTTAGGAAATAAACGCTAAAAGCCCCACATCAAAATCAATGTTCTTTATACCAGATGCAATGCAGACGGATAAGAGAAATAAAGAAATGGATTTTTGGGGCACCATTTGGAGAGCTTTGTGGGGGCTAGACCTTTAATTCTTTATCATGCTTAGGCACATGTATCTAGTACATGGAAGATTTTTTTTTCTTCTTCAAGACTCTACACCCGCTTTAGATCAGTTATATATATTTTTAAAAAAAACAGAAAATTCGGTTAACCTAAAAATACCAAATGGGGATTCTATCCTTGTACCTTGATGTACTTTAGTTAGGTTATAAAGAAAATACAAACATATGGTTGGCAATTTTACTATCAACAAACAAGGCGGTGAATAACATATAGCAATGAAAATAAGCCGATTAAGCTACATGTGACTGAATTAATTTAAGATCATTTGCAATTAAGTTGGACTTTATATTAGGGTATAATCATAATTGGACATTTTTAAAAAGGAAGCCTACGATTACTTTTATTTCTAAGAACAGAGCTCTCCTAAATTTATTTATTGTCAAAGTCGACCTGAGTCCTCCACATCAGATTCTATTTTAGGACCAAGCTATTGCTATATATGCATTCAATGGACACTTCATTTAAACTTCCTGTGATGAATATTTGCATAAAAGGAGGTCAAATTCCTATGTTGAAAGGAGTGCTGTTCATGTATATTGGATACCCGAGCTCTCTTCTTCGGCCGGCCTTTAACATCACCGTCACATCTTGAAAAGAAACAACATCGACACCAATGATGCATGTTCGACACAGGCCTGGACTCTCTCATATTTTTAATGAAATGTTTTATTTGGCTAGGCTCTTATTGACCCTATCCTCAATTTCTCTCGGAAGGAAAAAAAAATGTTCAACATGAGCCTAGCCTAAACCCATTGGAAAATGAGCAGTGTTGTTCGGAAACCTGTTAACGAGGCATGTGCAGGCACATTGCACGCGCAGAGGGCGGAAATCCCCATTCGGTCACATGGCTGCGCTCCAGCTCCAATTTGCCACTTGATGTTTTGGACTTCCTTTCAATTTGTCTTCTGAGCTATTTTTAAGAGCAAATTGTGCGCTTGGTAGGAGATAATCCTAAATTTACATGAAATATTATCACGCTTGTTTAGCTGTTAAAAATATTCCCGGAAATATAGGAGTACTATGGTAGTCAAATAATCCCATTTCATGGTAATCCTATCACCCAAAACATGTGTCTATACTAGATTATCACCAAATATTCTCACCTAACACGAAATAAGTCATTGCTGTCCGCCACCGCCCGCCGGTAGTCACTGGTCGTCCACCGGCCCCGCTGCCGGTCGGCCGTTTGCTGCCGATCGGTCACATGCAGCCTGTCATCCGTTCGCCGCCGGTCGGTCGTCGGCCTCCGGTAGACCGTTCGCCGATCAACCATCCGCCGTTGGTTGGCCGTTTGTCGCCGGCCTAGCTGCCCGTTGTTCGTCGATCGCACACATGTATTACCGGGGATAATTAAAATATACCAAGCACGTTAATATAAGATTCCTTGGAATTAAATATCGGCTATCACATTCCTAAGAATACGAAGATTCCCGATAATCTTTCATTCCATGTGCCAAACGCCGTTGTGCCATGAGGCTCGCATGCTCCGCCGAGCCCAAGCTCTATGCCAGGGCTGCAAGCGCAACAAGGAACTCCTCTCCGGGGTGCGTGAGGCTCGCGAGCTCTGTGCGCACGAGCTTGAATCTGTTCTGTTTTAACTGCTTGTGGATTTTATGCGAAACAATATCTTTACAGAACGTGTTTGTCTGGAAAGGCGTAATGGTCGAGACGTGCGAAGTAATCACCTCCGAACGGTTACTCTTTTTCCACCGTGCTGGTGCTCTAAAAAGAGCCATGATGTCTACAGATAAATATATACGAAAACAGAGAATAACTGAGAACTTTCATTTGTCTTTTTAAAATCCATTGATTCAGTGTTCATTTCTGTTTTTTTTATCTAAGGCTGATGTCACATCAACTGGTCGTATCGTCAAATGTACAGTGTGAAGGCTTACCGTGACGGCGGTTTCGTTGTATAATGGGATAGCCCACCATATTCCGGGTGCATCATCAGGAAGTCGGAAATCTATCCCAAGGACAGCGTCGATTTGACTTGTCACTATAAGTTCCTCAATCTTACTGATTTTTATTTTGGACTTATTTGAAATCTGGGTTTTATCTATCTGTAATTTATTGATTCACATTGCATCTAACATTAAATACCATTAGCATGTTCGAGACTCTGCGTTTCTGTAATGGGTTCAATGGGACATCCAGCACCAAGAACTTTACAAGGAGGAAGAGGGTTTAGTTCTAAGTGGATAGAAGTTCATTGAGTGAGAGGCTACGTCATTTGAAAAGTTATCCTGATCTTTTGAGAAGAGTTTCATATGTGCGAGCAATATTTTCATGAAGTCCACAAACCAATAGGATTGTTGAGTTGGGAGAGAGAGAGAGGGGGGGGGGGGGGGGGGGGGGAGAGTTTTCTGATTAAAAGAGTGAAATTAGAGTTGGGCCCAGGCGTGTGAAATAAAAGCTTACGTGGAGGAATTTGGTAGAATTCGATAATTATATTTTGGAGAGAAGTACCAACAAGCTTCTTTGAAAAAATTGTCCATCATAATTTTATGATGGCAAAGATTGTATGTGCTAATGATCGTAACATTTTCACAATTACTTACGCCCAGCTTTTAATACACATACAACACATATATGCAAGTGGAAAATACTTGTAATTCGCACGGCTTGATATTTTAGGGCACAAGATAAGATATCAAACCAGAAGCACAAATAAGACTTTTGAAACTTCGGACAAACTATGTTAAATTTATGTACACGTATTTAAGATTTCGGATACATCACAAGCTAGTGTACATCCAGCTGACATATTACAAAGTTTCCTGTGCATCCATTCCCCAATCCTAAATCAAGTACAGAGAAACCAAGAACTGAGAGAAGAGAATGAACTCACTCACAATCACTGCAGGTGAATGAATACCTAAAAATGGAAAGATATCCACTTGCAACCATTGCTCGACAGCGGACCCCACGGCTGCACCGACAACGAGCCCCCCAACAGTTATCAATGTCGCTTTTCCTAAAAAGAAAAATAAATCTTATAATCAAGTGGCATCAGATAGATCACATGCAAGAAAAATAAATTCATCTTTTTGTTCGGCAGCTATGGGAAGCAAGTATGATTTCACTTGGTCCGAAACTGAAAATTTCAATTCAGTTTGGGGCAAAAAAATGAATTACGCTGTAACACAGACTAACTGAATATTTCATTCAGTTTGTGGAAAAAATTGAATTAGGCTATAACACAAACTACAGATATATAGGAACAAGGATACTCAACAACCAGCAAGGGCTCCCATGCAAATGCATGGGTTGATGAGATCACATGATATAATCCTAGCGACGAGCACTAACTCCAATACTTCAAAAAGACGCATTGTATAACTGTCTTTTCTTTTTGAGACGCATGGACCGCATCGAGTTTGTTACTGTTGACCACAAGTTCACATTATATCAGCTTAGATAATACCTCTGAACTTAATCAATTTTAAACTGAAAAAGGAAAATATGAGAAACCGAAATGAAAATTTCTACCCTTTTAGCCATGATCAGATAAATTTAAAAAGACCATCGAATGAAAATTTCAACCAAAAAGAAAGGCAAAATGGAGGATAATGGAGGAAAGGTGCCATAGAAAGGAATTTTCTTCTATGGCATCGAAAAATTACATTCTTTATGAATTTTTCCGACGATCGGCATCCACCACCTCCATGTTTATCATCTAAGATGTGGATACACCAAATTTCATATGGTTCTATCACCATTTCACCGTTGATTTAGTGGGTGTAAAATTAACGGTTACTGACAATAGAACTTTTTACATTGCTAATTCAACGGTGAAAAAATAGTAGAATCATGTGAAATTTGGTGTATCCACATCTTAGATGGTAAAGATGAAGATGATGAATACCGATCTTCGAAAAATATGGAGGCTATAGATTTTAGACGCCGCCTAACGAAAAAGCCTCATAGGGCCTCTTTTCTTCATTATTCTCGCTCTCTCTCACACACACACATATGAGAATAATGGAGGCAAAAGTCCCTAAGAAGCTTTTTCTCGGGCGTCGTCGAAAAAATACAACTTCCAACATTTTATTGAACGATCGGCATCCATCATCATCATCTAAGATGTGGACACGCCAAACTTCATTTGATTCCATAACTTTTTCAACGTTGGATTAGCAATGTAAAAATTTCTATTGTCGGTAAATCGTTAATTTTGCACCCACTAAATCAAAGATGAAAAGGTGGTAGAATCACACGAAATTTGGTGTGTCTACCTAAGGATGAAGGTGAAGGTTGCCGATCGTCGAAAAAAATTATGGAGGGTGTATTTTTTCGATGCCATAGGAGGAAATTCCCCTATATGGCATATTTCCTCTATTATTCTCTCTATACACACACAGAGAGAAAGAGAGAAAGGGGTATGAGATGGCGGCCCTTTTTTAAAAAAGAGACCCTGTCTCACAACACACCTATCCCATGTATTTCACCGATACAAACCGGTCATGTTGGTTTATGTATCATGAAACCCATATGTATAAATAATCTCGAAATTTAAAGACCTCTAACACATCCATCAAGTGATCGAATATTTTTTATATCGATAAGCCGTTAATTTTCTTATACGCTTGATGAACGCGTTATAGGTCTTTAAATCACATGATTTTTTGTACATAAGGATTTTCTAATAAGTAGATCAAGACGGCCGGTTTGGATCAGTTAAAAACATGATGTAATGTGTGTTTGAAGCGAAGGGCTCTTTTAGAAAAGGGGCTGCTGCACACGCGCGCGCGGCGGAAATATCAAACAAAAATTTTCAAGGCATAGCACCAATTGCACATCCAAAATCATTCATTTACTAATTAATTGCAAAAACATTTGAGCAAAAGTCGAACGAGCTACAACCTTTATAGCGTGTCCACTTGCTTGGTGGAAGACCCTAAACTCCATCGTCTCCGGATCAAACTTGGTGGTCGACCGTCTTGTAGAAGATGATCCACGGTGAAAAACCCACCATAGCTCCAACTTCACTCAAGCAGTGAACTAGCTCTAGCTCTTTGCTAATGAGTAGAGATAGTGATGAAGTGGAATAAAAACCCTCTTTACCATCTTTTCTTCTCTTTGCCTCACCCTCAATAATTGAAGAGGAAGAAGATGAAGAAAAAATGGCTACTCTTTTTCTTATCTCTTATCTAATTCTCAAGGGAATGAATCTCACCCTCTCTCATTCCCTTTCCCTCTCTCCTCCTGTGTCATCCAGAGAGCGAGAGTGGGCCCCACTCATCCAATACTCTCTAGTTTGTCATCAGATGACAAATTATACATGTATAAATACATATAATTTGTATGTATATCATACATAAATAGTGAGAGAGGTATTTGTATCCAAATACATATACATATATTATGTATAAAAATACACAATATATAGAATAAACAAGAGAGTGTATATGTATCAAATACATACACAGATTATGTATCATATACATAATAATATATAATTATAAAAAGAGAATATATATATATATATATATATATATATGAGGTTAATGGAGGAAAGATGCCATAGGAGGGAATTTCCTCCTATGGCGTCGGAAAAATGCACCCTCCATCTTTTTTTCGACGATCGGCATACATCACGGCCATCTTTATCATCTAAGATGTGGATATACCAAATTTCATGTGATTATACATTTTTCACCGTTGATATAGTTGGTACAAAATTAATGGTTTATACCGACAATAGAACTTTTTACATTGCTAATTCAACGGTAAAAATGTGGTGGAATCACAAGAAATTTGGTGTATGCAACATCTTAGATGATAACGATGATGATGCTAGATGCCGATCGTCGGAAAAAATGGTGGAGATCGTATTTTTTTCGACGCCATAGAAGGAAATCCTCTCGTATAGCATCTTTTCTCCATTATTCTCTCTATATATATTGCATGGGCATGGAAAGTTGCCATAGGATTCAAGAAATATGTTATTGCACAAATGACCGGTATTTCAACTAAATTCTATTATCTCGCAAAGTTTTGAAGCGACCTAAATTCTTACAATTTCAAACAATTTCTTTATTTTCTTCGAAAACAATTTCATAAAATTCTCTTTAACATTATGCCTATCCATTTTTTGCATGTATTCCATGGACTCTGAATCACATTTGAAAATTCCCAAGTCAGTCGACGTGTCCAAGATGGAGATTTCAATTCTTTTTACATATGCATAAGTTCATATACTGAATGACTTATGAGATTGCACAATATATAATGTCTATTCATTAATAGAAACATTGATAGAGTTAAGGCAAATTAATAATAAAAGCTATAAGATTTCATCGAATCTATTTTGCATCCTATCATTAATAGAAAACAATGAAAGATTAGGGCCAATCCATAATGAAAGCTAAAGGACCAAATACAAATTTAAAGCCCAAAAACGGGCGGAAGAAAATTGTGGCAAACTCATAATGACCAAATACAAAGTTAAATCCCAAGGTGGGGCTTAAGACAATTGTGAGGATGGTTTGTATGTGAGGACTAAAAAGGCATTGAAGCAATTATGAGGGGCAAATTTGGAAAGGTCAAAAGCTTGAAGTAGGACTTTATATATATATATATATATATATATATATATATATATATATATATAAAACTGCACCAATCTACTGGAAACATTTCAGAATCAGCAGATTCAGCACAGCATGTGCATTATGTCTTCTGACTCGAAGTTTCTAAGCAATAAATGTCAGTTAAAGGCACCCAAGATGTCAAGATCTTTGCATGGACATTATCTGAAAGAAGAATGGTTAAACCCCTCCCTCTATGTACCATGTGCTTGGTCAAGATTCCGAAGTGCTATGAACAGAAAAGTTCTAAATCAATTTCAAATGGAAATCAGCAACAGTGTCCCTGCTGAAAAAGCCATAATTAATCGAGATATTAAAAGCTAAGTATTACAACCACATCTAAAATAGTTTTAGACATGCAAATCCGTGATGCCATGTGCGCACAACCACATGCAGCTTGTCGTAAACATATGTCGAACATACAAGGGATGCACAAAGAGAAGTGGTTCATATTCTAACACCTCAAATGGTTATACAACATTTACTATACTGTTTGATGTTAAATTTCTAGCCTGCAGCATAGTATATAAAATAATTCGTTATTCATATTTATCCTGATTCTGGATCTTGAATGATAAGATTTTCAACTATTAGGAATTCATCTGATCATCATACTATCCTGTTTGCATTATCCAAAGACTGTTCATGCATATATTTGCGGTTCTATCCTAGGATTAGACCATTATCCTTTAAGCTAAGAAGGTTCATCTGCACTTCATTCATTCAACCATTTGTTTTGATCATAGCATTTTACTAATATAGGCTCATAATAAGTAAAGAAGGCTCCACAAAAGATTCAGTTGTCGTATTATGCCTTGTTCAGAATCAAGATGCCTTCTTTTGATTGTAATCCCAATAACACAATATCAACAATGTGAAATTAAATTAGAAGGTTCCACAAAGGAGTTGAAAAATCTTCTCCAGGGGATTCAACTTGGTACTACGGATTTATGCTTCCCAAGAGGAGTTAATGGTATTTACAACAAAGACAAGGATATCAGCAACTGTGACACCGCTGAAAAAGCCATATTAAAAGTTACAAATAAACTAGAAAGGTTAAGTAAGAAACTTTATAAACCTCTAATTCTGTAGCATATGCAAATAATTATAGTTCTTGTCATTTGTAAATAATTATAGTTAATATAAATATCCATCATACAGATCAGCCAATGTATTCTAATCGAAAATTCTCAAGATTTATCTCATTTAAAGCAAAAGCACAATGAAGAGTTTCCGTTTGAGGTGTTTTCCATCATGGTCTTCCAAGGAATGGTGAACTAAAGCTTCACAAAGGGCCGTGTTACTTTATCGACTTGCATATGGCTAGTATGGTTTCATCGCATCAGTCATCATCTTTACTTGTTTGACACCATTCTTATATTGTTGTATTTCATTTATTAGAGATTTGTTATTGGTTCAATTCACTGCCTTAGGTTAGTTAGATCATATGTATCATTTCTGAGTGGTTCCATCTCCATCCCATCGCACTGCTGGTTCCAGAGGTGATATCGTGCTTCATAACACGGTAAATCACAAAATCAAAAGAACCAGACACTTCTCAAGTTTCATACAGATTGCAAACTATGGACACACATCACAAAAAAGTAAATGAAACTAGCAAGCTTCTTACCTAGGCTAGAGCTCTTCTTCGTCAAGAAGTACAGTGAAGCTCCAAAACTTGTAGCTAATATCAATCCAGGAACATCAGCTCCAGTGTATGCCCCTACTGAAGACGTGGAGGCTCCGCTAGCAAATGTGAAAACCATCAAGGCGCCATAAACTCCAGCTTGTATGCCCAATTCGCGAGTAGAAGGGGCTTCAACTGATACAGGCACATTCTTTACAGTTTTCTGCAGCCAGTGTGGAAGTGAATTTGTACCTGAAATAGGTTTCACATCAGCAAATCGGATGCTGCTATTAACAACTTTGCCAGCCCTTCGTTGATTTAAGCTCTGCATGAGTAACATATCATATGCAGTCTCTACCTAAAACACAGGAACTGGCACAATTAGCAAGATGGTTGGATAATGACTAGGAAGTAAAAGAACACTAAAAAACAAAACTTCTAAGAATCAAAATGAACAGAAATCAATTAATTGCATCAGAGGTTCATCAGAGTTCACATCACACTTTTAACAAGTATTTTTCTATGAATGCATGTGTGGTCTAAAAACTAAAATTAATAAATCCAAGATTTTCTCTACAACAATTTTGCAACTTAATTTTACTTTGAGAGTAGTCACTTCAATATTTAAGCAATAATCTTTCAATAAAAAATTTCAAAATGAACTTGTTTCAATGATTTGGTCCCCAATACTGTTTAATCAATTCTTTTGCCCCTTTCGAGGTTGCAATTTCTTGAGGGGTGAAATTGTTGAGATGGGAGCTAGTTAAGAGGTTACAACGATCAAACTGGTGTCAATTTTAGAGAGCTGAACTCGCTATTCGGTTGTTGAATAAGAAATGTCTGTTCGATAGTGACCTTGGAATTGCAAGCCCCAAGGCAGATTTACATTATAAAGGGGTACAGATACAAGGAAAAATTAATATAGAATAATAACACGTTTCTTTGTATGAAGAGAAAAACATTATTAAAAAAATGTAACCAAATGAAAGCCATGTTTTAAGTTACAAGGAAAGGGCATCAATCTAAACTAAAAATGTATAACATATCATCCGACTAATATCACTCTTAAGTCTGCAAAATGAATATTCTTTCTCATGCAACGGACAACGCAATATTCATACAACAGTATTCATAACAAGTTAGTGAGAAAAGCCCATCAAATAGATATTCTTCAAAAGGCTTAAAATCATTTTGGTTTTCCTATGATATCATATTTTTCATCATCAATGTCATCATCTGAGAGTTTCCCCACCAAAATTGAATCACCTAGTATATCAACACTTCAATTTGGTGCTAAGTTCTTTGTCAAGTCAACTATGGGTGGATGAGCCTTGCCAAAACACACAAATTGCTGATAGGCATTTAAGCATGCAATGCAGGTTCGTGCAACCAAGAAGTAACATATACATCCTCCTAGATGAGCAAAGAGTCTAGACGAAGAGGTAAAAGGATGATCTGCTATGAAAAAATGTCACTATATCGTAACCCTTACACAATGCTAATTTCTTATGGTAGTTGATGGGAATAGCCCAATATGATATATGCAAATCATGCGACGTCCTATGGGATATTAATATCCAATATCTCAAATACATATTTGATTCAATCATGAATGCTAACACTATTGAAGGAGGTCCCAACAAAGCATAATTATCCATTATGAAAAGACGAATGATAAGTATCTCGAGGTACAACATGAAAACCAACAGACAGTAGACACAATGAAAACTTATCCACACACACACACACACACACACAGCCTGCACTTACGCACATGTGTGCGTGCACAATTATGAATTGGCAGATCACAGGTCATCTGATATATGTATTATCTATCTCCAATCATCCACGCATTATTATCAACACCAAGAAGAATTGAATGTTGTATTCATTCCTCGACACTCAACAAAGACTAGACAATTTAAAGAGCATCATATGAATGGCAACCATCAGGCAAAAATTGCTCTGGTTAATTGCTTAATGTGTGGAGCGGGTTCGTCGCATAATTGCTCTGCCCCGTTCCAACTTAAATTGTTGCTTTCTCCTTCAGTCTGGGATCTAATGGTTTGACTTCATGACTGATGGTTCCTTTCTTGCGAACAGCTGCCTCATTAAAAATCACTATTAGGCATTCTCATAACCGTCAACAAACCCATAAAAAAAATAGTTTTTTTTTCCATCCAAACTTCACACAAATTTCATTTCCTACGTGAGATTTTGGTCAATGAGCAATCAATTTCCATTACACTTAACTATAAGCTAAAAAATTGAACTAATGAAGAAACTGATCCAATCAAATAAAAGAATTTGTGTAAAAAAATGATGAGACCTGAGCGATCGCCTCTTGATCGTCTTTGCAGGACGCAACGATCGCGTTCTTGGCTCTCAGGATCTCATCGAACGTCGCCCCCTCCGAGACTCCCAGCAGCTTCAACGCGCTCTCCACAGACATCTCGAACGGCGCCGGCGACGAATCGTCAGCCCTAGATCCCGCCGACGCCCTCAGCGCCAGGCTGTTCCGCCGCCGGCGCAGGTTAGCCGAGGCGGCAGCGCACCACCGCCGGCGCTTCCCCGGCTGCGGCGGAGGGTGGGACACGTGGCGGGCGGCGAGATTCTTGAGGAAGACGCATCGGTTGAGCGAGAGCGCTGCCATTCTCTCGTCTCGAGTCTCTTTGCTTCTTCTTGTGGACGAGTGTTGGTGTCTTTTGTGAAAAACTTGAGAATTTGAGGAGTAAAAGGAAAAGATATCGCAAGGACATCTAATTGCTTGTGGAGCCACAAATTATTCTTGCGAATTTAGTTATTGTTGATGTACTATATAGTAATTTATTAAATAATTATGGATTTTTAGTTTAAGTACTAACAATAATAATATTCATGGGTTCCATGAATTCTTGTCCAAATTTGTTAAAGTTGCTTGGAACCATGTATCCAAATTTGTTAAAGTTGCTGGGAATGGAAATATGCATCAATTTTTTTAGGTTTTAAATATCGTTTTCAATTCTCATCACTTTCTATTTTATGGATAACTGGAATTCATTCTAGGTTTAAAAATTCGTGTTATATCAGTCCAAATTTAACCAAGGCATTCTTTAAAAACCATATATTTATTCCGAAAATACTAGGAAGTCTGTATCTATTTCACCATCATTATATTCTTGATATTTCATAATCAATATTTTTGCCAAGAAGTATTTTGTCTTGACATCAAAATTTTGGCATAAACAAAAATAGCATGATGGATGTTAAAAAAAAGAGCCGAAATACATATTTTAGAACAAAAAATGTTATTTATGGGCTAATATGGAAAAATAAAAAAGCTGTTTTTTGCAGCCTAACAGTTAGGAAGCTATATTTTAGGGTAAATTGTCAAAAAGTCTCCGCCACACTGCAAACTTGTGTAAGAACCCCTGGCCCAATCAAAACCCCGACTTGTAATATCTAAACAGTTGCATGTAATATCTAAGCAGTTGTTTGTAGAAGTAATACAACGCCGAAATAAAATACAGCCAAGGGTTTTTCACAAAGATTTTAAACAGCAGACCATCCCAACAATTTCGAAAATTACAGAGTTTTGTAGACAACTCCCCAGCGGGCCGATGGCTTTTTGATAATTTACCCTTCGGCTTTTTTGCATACATGTTTACAAAGGCTTTTACATCCTTAGACTTTGAGCTGACTATTTTTTTCTCAACCAGGCCACGAGAAGCTATATTCACATGAACTAGCTAGGTCTTCATCCTCCGGTATGTGCAATTCCGTTCGTTTCAGTCGAGCGTCACAAATGTAAAATTCCTGTAAAATCCAACCATTCATCATCCGATCATAACCAACCGTCTCTATAAATATGCATGCATCATTTAAAAAACCCTCGATTCATTCCAAATCAGAACCAAATACGTTTATATATGCATATATGCATCAGTTTACAAACCATCAATCTTATCATTCGATCAACCGGTACACGTAGATTCGAATCCAACATTAATATCGCAATCAAGACCACGACAAATCAATCAAGAACAATCTCGGCAAACAAATATGCCCTGGCTATATACATCTACTCCCGCATCATCATCTCCTATACAATCAAATCTCAAACTCAACAAAAATTTCCCACACATGCATGATGCACAAAATTCAGGAACAGGTAGTAACAGGAACAGCCCTACACAAAGGGCACACCGCATTATTAGCCAACCAAGCGTCCGCGCATCTCCGATGGAACGCATGGTGGCATTCCGGCAGAACCCTAGCCGTCTGCCCCGTCTCGATGTCGTCCAGACAAACCGCGCACTCCGTCCCCGCCGCCATCGTTCCTCCATCCTCAACCCCAGGCAGTTTCTCCAACTCCGCTACCGACATCCCCTTAACCCCCTTTTTGTCCGCCGTGGCCACGGCCGCCGCCTCTTGATCCGATGACTGGACTCTGGAGTTCGCGTACCAGAGCATGCAGATGTAGGCAGTGAAGACGAGGCTCATGCAGACGCAGACGACTAGCACCCCTAAGAATGCTACCCATGCAACCATAATCGCTTGAATGGCTCTAGGTCTAGGGCTAGCATGAATTATATATATGAGGGGAGTTTTTTTTAATGGAGGGTACGTACGTACGTAGCTGAACTGTCGCAACAGCCATGGGCGGGAAAAGCTTAGCTTAGCTTAGCTTAGCATCTTTTTAGTAGTTGTTGTAGCTTGTGATTTTTTATGGAGGTGGTTGAGAGCGGATTCGGTTGGAGACCCATATGAATACCCCGTGAGTTCGGAGGGTGTCGTGTAGGCTCTCTTTTTTCGCGAGGAGAGAGGAGACTCTTGCACATTGACCAAGCAAAAAAGGCCAAAATGAACGGCCAGTTTGACTCCCAAAGGTTTGGGTTACTGCGGTGTAACTTTCCTTTTCAGGATTCTGGTTGGATTCCCGAACATATATAGGACTACCTTTTAACATGTCTGGTTTAGACCTAACTTGTATTGATGTAAGTTTGTATGTATATATTTCTAGTTCAAACTGGTGTGCTTTGGTGTAAAATTAACGGAATTATACACAACTAAAACAGGGTAAATTGTCAAAAAAAAACTCCCGGCCTGCTCAGGAGTTGTCTAAAAACCCTTGTAGCTTTCGAAATTGTTGGGAAGGGCCTACTGCTCAAAATCTTTGTGAAAAAACCCCGCGCTGTATTTCATTTAGGCCTTGTAGTCCTTCGACTGCTTGGATATTACAAACAACCGTTTAGATATTACACACAATTGTAACCGTTTAGATATTATAGTCAACTGGTATACATGGGGTTTTGATTGAACCCGGGGTTTTCTTTTAACAAGAGCAAAAAGCCCATGGATTTTTACACAAGTTTGAGACGAGCCGAGGTATTTTTTCTTTTTTTTTTGGAACCGTCCAACATAATGGAGCTATTGATCCTACATCACCCTAAGTAATGATCTATGCCTACTGTCGCCACCCTTTTGCCTCTCAAAGTAAGGAACCATAGATTCCACCCTTCCCTTAAAGAAGGCTCACGGTTTAGCATTAAAAGAAAGATGGTTTCTTTTTCTTCCGCGTTCATAAATGAGGCTTATGAACCTCATTCAAACTATCCCCAATTCTTCTTTCTTTTTCTACTCGCTTTGCTTTCTTTTTTATACTGCATTCAGACTATCCCCGAATCTTCTAGTTCAAGGATTTTTTAAAAATTTGTATGGCAGTCACAAGCGATAGCGAATTCTAAACAAATGTCTACTCACTCGGTAGGAAAAAACTCTGACAAAGTTGGTTGTGTAAATATTTTGATAATTTTGGTTGTAATCTTGATTTTCTTTTATGTAACTGTAATGATTTTGAAGTGAAATATAAAATATAAGGTTCTTGTGATTGTAATGAATCTATGTTATGTAACTTATATCCTTGCTTGGATCTATCTTGTGATTTTTTTTTATGTGTTTATGGAACCAAATATTTAATGAATTGATAAAATGCTTATTTGAATTGATGAGTGTTTTTGGTAAGGAAAAAAAGCTGAAGCACTTTTTTAGTAATGAGTGTTTTGCTAATAAATTAACTAAAAGAAAAACAAGAAGCCGAAGACTAACAAAATGAAATTTTGCAAGGAAGAAATAGCCCAATGAGGCACCATGACATCGTGGCACTCACAGCACAACTGTAGGCCTGCACAGGCCATTCACGTGCACCCCCCACTAAATACACGCACCTCCAAGATTCACGGGCCCAACCCCTTTACCAAAACTTCAAACGCTAATTCAAACTTTGAAGTCGCAAAAGAATGCGCAGCAGCAGCACCAGTGGCAGTTGAGCTCCCCCCTCTATCTTTTTCCTTCCCATTAATTATTAATTAATGAAACTAAACCCTTCAACACCTCATCATTAAAGTTACACGATACAAATTCATTCTTTCACCCAATCATCTCATCACATCATTTGCTCTTTTTTTCACCACTGAACCTTTCCAGGTCCCTTACCGTATAAAACTCCTCCATCACCCAAAACAAAACCAAAATATGTTGCTGTGGTTGGTTTTCTTCGCCTTGTTTCTGTTATGTGCAGGGATGAGTGTCATGTTCCTGGTCTACATCTGTGTCCTGTGGTTGGCGTCGCTCGGACAACCGTCGAGTACCGACCCCCCGAAAAAGATGAAGAAAGGGCTGTCGGCGTCGGAGCTGGAGAGGCTGCCGGGTGTCGAGGATGGCGGGCTGGTGAAGGGGATGGAATGCGCCGTGTGTTTGGATGAGATTGATGAAGGGCAGCCCACGCGGGTGATGCCCGAGTGCCGGCACGCGTTTCATCGGGGATGCGCGGATGTGTGGCTGTCGGCGAATGCGGTGTGCCCGATGTGTCGGAGTCGGCTGGTGGTAGTTGTTGATGTTGAGGGTCAGGTTGATAATGTATAGGGCATGGTTCTTTTGTGTTTGTGTATGTATGTGCATGGTGATGAGAATACATTTTTATTTTGATTGGAGTTTTGGTGTTGTGACTGATACGATATAAATATGGGATATAAATATGGGATGGATGGGCCTGCCCGCGACATACATAACATACATACCGCAAGTAATTTAGATATCATACACGAACTAATTTTCTATGGTAAGAACCAAACGAAAGTTAAACCAACGATTTTGCGAAATGATGCAGGGTAAACAAAGAAGCAATTTCCAGATCCAAAATATGCTGTAGCTTTCTAGACATTAATTTGTAGAAACATCATAGAAAGAAGAAGATAGAAATGTTTAGGTTTTGATTCTGTACATGTTGCAATGGGTCAGGTTTAGATTGTTTGCGCATTGCCCCACAAATGATCATTTATAATACGTTATGTTGTTCACTTGTAGTTAAAGGAATCACTTGTAGTTAAAGGAAGATGATTTCTCATCCATAAATTGATGGCTAAAGATCCGAAACCTAAACTCAAGCCTTCTCAAAGTCCTTACCGCATCGCACGTTCATGCCCGCATCAAAGTTTCGGATCAGGTTTGAAACAACCAGGTTATCAAGTGCATTGCCGACCCTAAGTTTTAATTTTTCGAGCTTCGCATATGTATAGAGAACCAGGTTGTTGATAAGAAATTACAGTTGAATTGCTTTCAAATGGATGCCAACATAAATGAGATAAGGGAGCATGATAAGGTGTGGGGCCATTGTTAGGTCAAAATGATATTTGCTAGCTGCTTCCGACTCTGAAGCTTACCTCAGCCCCAGTGATGAAGTTTTGTGTTTCTGTAGTGCTTTTCCACCAGCAGGTTGCTCGATGTAGGCAGAAAGTTGAAGATAAAACTAGGATTTTAAGACTCCTAATGCTTCATGACATCAATACAAAACTAAACCATCAATTTTGAAGATAAACACTTTTACATGAATGGCAACATGTCAAGATCACCAACTGCAGCCTATAACAAAGGAGAATAATTTGGCAAAATAGAGAGCACATATTAACAATACAAGGCATAGATGTTATAGGGGAAGAGTAAAGAAGAGAAAAAAGAACTTGGCCAAACTTGAGAGCAAATAAAACATTCCTAATATATATAAATAATTGTCAAAAAACAGATATGGCCGGTCTTGGAATATCTTTCACTGTTACTGATAAAGATATGATACAGGTCCCTGGAAAATGTGTTATTTAGAACAGTAATCACCTCTTCAGTTATGTTGTACCAAATTCTGAAATCGACCAACTTAACGATGGCTCCTGTAGAAGAAGACAAGCTCCGAGGAAAATGCAAACTTATTGCACCTTCTTCTCTTTCTTCGTCTGTGGTTTCTGGTAAGCAAGTATCTGGATTAAGATTGTCCCATTTGTCAAAACGCTAAGCACGGACCCCAAAATCACTAGACAATGGTTAAGGTGAATCTTCGTATCGCCGGGCAGTATAAATAACTGCCACTATGCAAAAAACATAAATGCGATCAGGGTTAGAGTTGATAGTAAATAAAATATACCAGCAACTAGTTATAGTAGCATTGTGATAGAAATCAGAAGGCCACAAGCATCCATTTTCCAGATTGTGATAATGATAAGAGTATTATATCGGAACGATTGTCGTATTTTAAAAGTATATTTATCCATTTACAGAAGTCCAAATCTTACAATAACAAAAAGAAAGCTATTGGTGCAATCTGCCCTTCCCACTGAGACATCTTTTAGGTCGCACAAAACACTACGTCGTTTATGTAGAAGCACAGATTTCAAATTGCAAACGACCAAGTCGTTTAAATCTATACCAAGAATATTTATTTTATTAAAGCATGAGTGGAGTGTGTATAAGACAAGGCAGTTTTAAGTCAGACACATGGAAATTGTAAAGATGATAAATTGTACATAGAAAGTAAGGCAATATTTATACTATAATGTGGAAGATGAGATGTGAATCAGACCAAACAGATTAAGTACTAAAAGGATACTGCTTATTGGCGCATTTGCCTGCATGCTTGTAAAGATCCTTGCTGCAAAACAAATGAGTCATGTCCATTCAGTTCACTGTACATGGAATATACACCCTTTTATTCTATGCTACATAGAAATATGCTGCAATAAAAACTGGAACTAAATTGACACGGTAGAGTCAAATTAAAGTTATACGTTAACAACAATAACAGCAGAAGAAAATAACAAGCCTTTATCCCAAACTTTTGAGATCAGTTGCATGAATGTTTTTCCAGTGTACTCTGTTATGAATCGTCTCCTTGATTAATTTGACAACATATCATTTTTAACTCCCATTCCATGATAGTTTAGGTCCATCTCTAGCACTGTTTCAAACATTGGCTGATATATCGGACAGGGACCCCTCGCAGTACAACACAAGTGAGACCATCTTGCCGATATATCGGCCAATATTCACAATATCGGCAGATAAATCTACTGTATCTGATTAGGAAACGCCTATTTAATATGATTCCGGTATGCGATATTTAAAACCTTCCTCCAGTTCTGGTTGCTCCATTAGCTACATGTCCTAGCAGTGTATTTATTGGACTCGATGGCATATGCCCAAATCATCTAAATCGGGTATGCATAGGTAAAATTCAAACCATATTGGAAAAAAAAGGGAATATGATGAACTGGAAAATTTATTGGGTAGAAATTTATATAGACAATGAGAATTAGTTGATGGGCCCGATAAAAATCAATTTTCTACTTAAATAACTCATGAAATGCTAGAAATTTACTATAGCATATTCTATGATTTAGCTAATTTTTTGGGCGTAGTTTCTTAAATAGCAGTAGATCTTAATAGAAACTATATCAGAATATTGAGTTTCTTCAATTACATTGAAAAGTAATTTTTAAAAGAAAAAACTTACCAATAGATCCACCAAAGTTCATAAAACATGTTAAGAAGCTCAGCTCTCCAGTGCTTTTGTTCTGCACATAAATGAAAAAACTTTAGGCAAATCACATGTCATTTTATCTTTTGGATATAACAGTTTGAAACTAACAAAGATATAAATAAAATGAAAACATAAAAATGGTAATACTTCATTTCTCCTTTTCACAAAAGTAGTCTTACGCGCCATCTCTATCCACATAACTATAATACAAGTGTATATTTTTTAATAGGAGATTGAGAAATTGGTTAGTACCATACTTATCGGACCAATCTGGAGCATGCACATACGTAGCATCCCGAGAATATTGTCTTTGGATAACTTTGATTTTGGCCTTTACAGTACTGCTCAGTTTCGGACTCTTATGTTTATAACTAACCATATAGGGAACATTCTTACTCTTAAGTCTGGAACATGACATCACCCAAATATTATTATTTTCTTTTTCGGGCAAACACATGAACTGCTTCTATAATTCCATATTGATAGACGACAATACTTTAACTTCCTTATTTGTTTGTGTAGTTTCTGTACGACTAAAGAACGAGAAATTGCCTCGTAAATGTTAAAATAATACACACCTAAATAAATTCCTCCACATATATCAGAATTGAAATATTTTACTTACAGTAAAATTTTCCCATATCTGGGGAACTCTGGCAAAGAAAAATATAGCATGTTGAGATGCCTGCATCAAGTGATTGCTTCAGTAGAGAAACACATATAATAACAAATCCATGACATTTAACTTCTATTATTCATAAATTAGCCTTAGCTCATGAGAACAGGTTAGTGAATAATCGCGACTTTGCATGATAATAAATATGTTATGCATGCATTCCTATGTAGACAACGGACCATTTCTTCTTTGAGAAATTCAGCAAGTGCAAGCTAAAAAATTGAATGATCGCTACTTACATAGAGTGCTTCAAATAGGACAGGATTAATTTGACCAGCTAAAATTGTTGGTGCTATAGCACAATATCTGTCCAGGACTCATCAAGGAAAGCATGTGAGGAATCAATGACCACAAAATATATTAGAATACTGAGATGGAAAGATCTGAGGGTTGAAATGTCAACAAAAAATCAATTGATAAGCAGCAAGACACCTATTGATTCCCAAAAATATCTTGATCACAGCAGGAAAAGCAACAACAAATCTGTTATCCAAATCTTAGGGGTTGGCTTCATGAATCTTTTTCCATTCTATGAGCAATCTCAATAATAGTAAAATGAAACTGTAGACAAGAAACAGGATACATTAATGCCTTCATCCATGGTGTAGCTCCAAGTGGCCGAGAATAATAGTAAATAATAGCAACTAAAACAATGGCTGCAGTGAAAAAGAAAACATCCACTTGTTAGAATCAATCACAATAAAGTAAATACCATAATGCAACTGAAATTTACTTAGCTTAAAGCACTTGGTGACGATTTGTGTATCGCTATAATAATGCAAATGAAAATTGTACCTTGGATTAGCAGAAAAAGTAGTTCCCCATAGGCTGAAAATGGTAGTCCATTGTGCAGACAATATGACAGTGCAATTGTGAAGCCAACAACTTCAAGCTCGAATGCTGCAACACTAAGTCCCCTGACACTATTGTGCTTCAAAATTCTATATATCTACAATATAAGAAAAAGGTAATTAATGGTTGCCACTTTACAAGATTATTTGGAAGACACGAGAGATTGCACACAGACAGCAGACTTCCAGACTGTCACAGTATGCATAGCTACAGATATCATAATTTACAGACAAGGTTTAAAATATCGGATATTGGCTGATATTGAAACCGTATCGGATAGGTACTTTCTAGGGGCGGATCTAGGATAATCCTTGAGTAGGGACAAAATGTTATACTAGAATTTTTTTTGATTAAAATCTTAAAATAAAGCCATAATTTGTAGGTAAATAAAACAAATAGAGCACGATAGTATTGCATAACCGCATAAACAAAAGTGCCAATATATTCTGCAAAATTATACTAACCAAGGCTGATGATCACCAAGTGATAGTAAGATGCAAAAAGAAAATATGAGCAATCAAAAAATCTTTTTCTACTCTTTTTTGAATTTTTTACCCCCGTTTTGCAAAGAGCCTTGAATCGCCATGTTTAATTTTAACTAGAATTTATATGCATACAATATTATGGTATTCTCACTGATAATAGACACCAAACTTTAATCAAAGTCTCTATGGGAATTAGAAACATAGAATAAATGCAACAGGTGTAATTAGTGCAAAGAAGAACTAATACGAATTACATTTCATTTACTCCGAAAATTGAGAAGTAATCAATCATGGAATATGTAACCATGGAAGATTGGAATTCTTTAAAATATTATTATTACTAGTTTTTTGCACGTGCGATGCACTTGAAGAAAATTAATATCTTTATACAACATTTTTTTGGGGTTAAAATAGGCAATGCCCAAACCTTTTCTACCACATTGAGAGAAAGGGGGAGGAAGGTAGGGAGGGGGGGGGGGAGAAAAATAGGGATGGTGGGGAATAGGTTGGTTGATTCTAAAAACGATTTTGTAATCAGAAAAATGATGACATGAATTGCATTCGAATTTGAGAAGGGGTTTAAAAACTGAAAAATGCTTTTTCTACCCCACCCGGTAGAATCCAAATAGGCTAGCGGGTTTTCATTAGGAACAAAGAGAGCCATGATATCCACTACCTAGGTAACTTGCACCCTCTACCCCACTTTGTATCCAATAAGATGCCCGGTAGCCCATGCGGACTCTACCACTTAGGTAGGAAAAGTATTACTCTGTTAAATTTTGGAATTTTGATGATGTGGAAGCTAGAAATGTGAGAATCCATTTGGGGATTTTTTTATTCCGTATTTTTAAATTCTCTTTTTATAGAAAATAGGCCATCAAATTGAAGACACGATATAACTTTTGGACGTTGCATTATAAGAGTAGAGATTTTACTTATTTTGTAAATCCAATGAACACGACAAATACAAAAAAAATTGGGATTTCAATGCAACTAACTATAATGTAGCAGGGTTATGACCGCTTCCAAAAATATTCCAGTGGAGCATACCCTCCCCCCTCCCCCAGGCCCCCATTGGGCCTTAGGTAAATCCGCCTCCGGTGCTTTCCATATCATATACGACCAATAAATCGGCAAAAGAATGTTTTGTAGTATGGGCCCAATATGACCAATATTTGATTCAGTAAAGGAAGAAATCAATTTGCTACAATAATCAAAGTAAAATTCATGAAAATCGCGCTTGCATATTATTCTTGTATAGTAAAGGTAGAATAAAATGATTTGATCATTGATTAGAGTGTAATTGAAGTAGTAGGGTTTGTTACGATTGTTGCTTCCCCTTGCAAAATAATTATGAATGATGATTAAAGATATCAATGCCCAATGAAACTATTTGATCATTCTGAACTTAAGATTAGTTGCATAGAAAGCTAAAAGATTAATGAAAAATTTAAGAGGGAAGGAGCTTGTGACGAGGTGATTGAAACCTCCTTAAGATACAGGACTGGTAAAAATAAGAGTCTGGAAAAACAACTTTGACTTTATAACACTGGAAACAAAATATAACCTCCTCCCATTTTACATTAGCCCCATAAGGAAAACAGAAGGAGAAGACAATTTTGATTTTATTATACATCGTACATAATTACGTAACACTGTGATATCAGCCAATGTATTGGTCGTATCTGATATAGGAAAACACCTACCCGTTACAATTCTGATATCAGATATTTAAAACCTTATTTAAGTCTTACCAAGGTTAAATATATAAATGGGATCTCCAGTGATCGGTTCCACTTAAGATGTGAAAAGAGAAAAATCAGAGACTTGGCGGTACATGTTTCATCTTCCACTTCAGTTATAATATCTAACAAGCTAATACGTTGATGACAACAGAAATGATTTTACATTGTAAACCATCAATCAAAGTTGAGTTATGTGAATTGCTCATACTTTAGATTTCTTAAATTGCCTTATATTGCGCGATCAAGCATACTGTTACAACTGCATTTCATCAAACAAGTAATGGGTGAAGGGGGTGAGCTAGAAAAGCTAATGGCTAAATTCCATTTGAATTTGGAGCTGCCACAAAATGACTTAAACACAATGGGCCGGGTTGGTATAGTCGAAGGCCCAGGGGAACGGCAACCCGCCAAATAGTTAATTCCTCCCCAAGTAATTGCTGAGCTGACGGTGGGACCCGTTTCATTTGCAGCTGCCTTATGCTAGAGGGAATCAAACGGGGGCAAGAAGGGAAATCACTGGCATCTTCTTTCTCTAAATAGAGAGAAGCCTGCATTTGTTTTTTTTAGCTTTGTGATAATATCCTAATGCTGAGCTCTGTAGTTAATTAGGGAATCTCCTCAAAATTCCCAGTTTAATGAAAATTTAACTTTCTCTATTCCTAAATCTCACTGTTGATTGTTAATTTCTGCAGCGGATTATTATGAAAATGACAAGGAATGGGAAGAAGGTATGTGATGGGCATCTCTGGAGCTCCAACCATATCAATGGTATCAAAGCAGGGACTTGAGAGTATCAGTGAGGACGAGTACCAAATCTTCGATGAAAACTCTCATGGATCGGCTGCGGACTCGTTGGGTCTGACGGGCCTAGATCCGATAGTAGGGGATGGGTCACGAGGCACAGGGCTCCCAAATCCCTGCTCCGATACCATTGATATGGCTGGAGCTCCAGAGATAGCCCAGCACATACCTTATCCCTTTCCCTGCCATTTTCCTAATAATCTATTGCAAAAATTAACAATCAGCAGAGATATTTAGGAATAGAGAATGGAAATTTTCATTAAACTGGGAATTTTGAGAACATTCCCTAACTAATTACGGAGCTCGGCAATAGGATATTACCACAAAGCTAAAAAACAAATGCAGGCTTCTCTCTATTTAGAGAAAGAAGATGATAGTGAATTTCCCTTCTTTTCCCTGTTTGATTCGCTCTATTGCAAGGCAGCTGCAATTGAAACGGGTCCCGATGCCGGCTCAGCAATTACTTAAGGAGGAATTAACTGTTTGGCGGGTTGCCGTTCCTTTGGGCCTTCGACTATACCAACTCAGCCCATTGTGTTTAAGTCATTTTGTGGCAGCTCCAAATTCAAATGGGATTTAGCCGTTAGCTTTTCTAGCTCACCCCCTTCACCCATTACTAGTTTGATGAAATGCAATTGTAACACATACTACATTCATTAATTCAACTCTTCGTCAAGAAAGAATTTTCTATATTCTCTAACAAAAACAAGAAAAAACCGTCCATATGCAGGGGGAAATTTCACGGTCATATCCTATGTACTAGTTATTGGCATGAATGCTTATTTCCAAGTATATAGTTTACTGTATTGGCTCTATATATCATGTCAAGCACATCCCTTGCACATGCAATTCAAGTTGAGAAAATAAAGCAAGGAATTTGCTAAAGTTCGGATCTTTTTTTTCTCCAACAAGTCCTCATCATCTATCAAGTTCTGATCTTTTTACTCCTACACACTTCTAAGAAATCAAATTTCAACATGTTTATTTGTTTTCGATTTATATGCTTCAGATCTAGTCTCTTATCATAAAAAAATTAGTTTTGAAGATAGCAAAATCTCTAGGGTTTTAGGCTTGGATCAAAACAGAAAGTACCTGAGGGATTTTGACGGTGGTGGATCCAGCGACGATGAGGTATCCGAGGATCTTGGATATGAGAGGAAGCAAGCAATCCTTTTCTGGGAATTTTCCCGCGCTCAGCGATCCAAGAACGCACCCAAAATTCATCCCCAATATCTCCAGCTCCATCTTTTTCTAGGTTTTAATTATCGTTATTATTTTTTCCTTTGATGATTGAATCCAGAACTCTCGTCTTCGAGATCTCAGGCTTTTGTGAGATTTTTCACAAGGGGTCGTCGTTGGCGACGAACTTCGTGATAGGATGCGGATAATTTGGTTACTCGGCCCGAATCCGGCCCGACAACTAGGATTCGGGTCCCTATATTCGAATCCGATAAGGTACGGATCCAGTTCGTTTGACTCAGAATTCGCCCCCAACTGTTGATAAAATTTAGGTCTGTAATAAATTTAGTGAAGTAACTATGAAAGAAAAAAATAGGTGATGATGCTTACAAGTGGGAACTCCTCAGATCATGACACGTGGCAGATGACGTGTCTCGGGACTCACGCAAACAGGGCAAGCACTATGCGTTGGAGGCCCTCCCCGAACTATCGTCCCGGGATGTATCCTGACCTTCAATGGGCCCTCTGACACACTTATGCATACCTTACAAATGACCGAGGGCTTGTCTACGTGCCCTCCTACGCGCCGAGCTTCCTCAGCCCTCCCAGCTCGTCTCCGAGTTATCACAGAATCGAGCTTCATCGGCCTCCCGCTCGTCTTCGAGCCTTTCGCTGAGCTAAGCCTCCCCGGTTCCACCGAATAAATAAGGATGCAGAGCCCAAGCGCCTCCGCCACGACTCCGCGTATCTCTCTAGAAGCGAGATATCAGCCACCTAACATCCCGCGTTCCACGCCGCCGTATCCCCCCATTAACGAGCGTATCTCGTCATTAATGGGGGGATCTCATCATTCACGCAGGCGTAACGCCAGGAGCATAACGGCTGGCAAAGATCTCGCGCCAGCTCGCTCCAAGCGACCACTATAAAAATCCCTCTCCCAGACGACTCAGGTAACATAATTTTATTCCAATAAGCCGCTACTCTACTCAAATAGCTCGGCTAACTTGATCGTCGGAGGGTCCACGGTGGTATAACCACCCCGAGACTTCTTTTGCAGATTGCTCGGTTTCGCCTCAAAACAAGCCCACTGAGATCCACACACTGAAAGAAGCAACCCTCAACACCAATATCAGCCGTTTACCAACGCTCGCGACAGATCGACGGAGGAAAACATCTGAAGGAGATCCTAGCCTCCATCAGTTGGCGCGGTCTGTGGGAAAGAAAATTCCACTCATCGAAAGTTGATCTTCTGATCTCGAACTCATAGCGAGTGAACACCGTGATGATCCAAGCACAAGCCGCTGCCTTCTCCACAACGGAGGCATGGATGGATCCACTCCTCTCCCTAACGCCATTCACGCCCTCTCTGCACAGATCGACGGAGAACATCTGAAGGAGATCTTAGTCTCCATCAATTGGCGCCGTCTGTGGGAAACAGAAAATTCCACTTATCGAAAGTTGATCTTCCGATCTCGAACTCTGTTGGAGATAGTGCCCTCAGAGTCAATTATTGGATCACAGGCACGTGATTGCAATGATTGAGGGAGGACCTATGCCGGTAGAACAGTCCCACTCAAGATGATAGTATGCTATATGATTTATCTTTATCATCGTGTACTGCTTTAGGCGACATTACTGATCACTATTGCACGTTGATAGAGCCCCTAGGATTCTTGCTTGACTGCCAGCAGTATGATGGCGATCATATACGTGGGAGCTGGGGTCTATAAGCACATCCTTAAAAGGTCCCTAGTCGTGGGAGTTTCGAGACAGGGCATCGATACTCCAGAGTAGACTAGTGTATACAGTCGAGACCCCGACGAGGGGCGGTGGCTGGTCTCACAAGCCACTGGTGTCAGTTGGTTCACCTAAGATGTATACAGGTGCTCATTGGGTTATGAGTACACCGGACATGACTCGCCGGGAACATGCTAGTTGGTCTTATACCTGACGTCAGATAGCAATTCCCTGGTGACATGTGTACAGGTTAGTTCATCGACCTGAGATCGTCATTTGTCTCGTGTGAGTTTCCACTGTACTTTGATTACTACCCTACCACGGCTCAAAGGAGTCGTGCAAACCGGTTTTAGTTGGGTACAGTCCCGAGCCACATGGAGGCAGTGAGCGGATCTACAGGGGTTTGTCTCTCCCGGTATTGGGGGTGAGGTCGCGCTGTGTCTAGGAGAGCCATTACACAAAGCCCTCGGCCGAGGCAGGAGATTTACTGGTAGGTATTCCAGTAGTATCTCAGGGTGTTCTGGGCTACACTCCGACACGACTTGTACCGCTTTTGGGGATCTGACTTTTACCAACCCCCTAGGCCCGCCATGCGATGCTCATAGACGAACGGACCGGACTGTACGGATATTGTCACTGACAGGCTCAGTAGGGTGTCAGGATGAGTTCGCTCATCGACGTCCCTTTTGGTCAATACCTGGTAGCCCGTTACGTATGGCTAATACCTCTGACGTGCTAGTGGTTAAATTCACAGCCAAAAGTATTGACGAGTCTTTAGAGTCCCCCACAGAAAGTTACTCAAGTTTCGGACGAAACGCTGTAGAGGCCGTATGGAGATATGGCAGGGTTCGATCATATACGTGCGGTACTGCACGGAACATGATCGGACGGTTAATACTAGCGGGCTTTGGTTTAAGCCGGATCCTAGTATTGTACAGTGTAGATTTTGTCTCATTGCATTTGTATTCGGTCGGAATACAAATGCGGGTATGTATATACAGTTGCGGGGTTTTCCTGTAATTTATTACGGGATCATTTTTTTTTAGAGTTGTCAGTTTACTTTCCGTTTCGGCCATTTTCCTTTGTATCTTTCCTTGGCTGAAAAATGGTGGAGGAGGGCTTATTTGCAATTGTGCAAATTAGCATTTGTGGAGGGTAGTCTTTGCATATTGTTGCTTCATGATGATTGTACCTTCATTTGACTTCTTTAGTCCATGATTGCTTGAGTTTTGGAGTAATCATGGTTGTTGATGATGGGGTTGATTTGGAGTGAGGGTTTTGTTGTGATCATTATATTTCACCATCATCATTTCTCTCTCTCTCTCTTGGATGATGGCTTCCTCCCCCCTTGACTTCTCTCTCACTCCCATTCTCATTTCATTCTTGGATGAGGCCGGCCACTTCTTGAGGGGTGAGGGAATTTATTTTGTGAGTGATTTGGTTCTCATTTGCTTACTACAAAATTCCCAAAAGCTACCACAAAAGTTCATAGTTCTTTTCCTCCACCAAATGGCAACTTTCTTAACCCCAAAAGAGACAAAGAGCACTACACTTATTCTACAGCATCCTTGGACACGTCGGCTAGCCAACTTCGTGCCCGAGTTGCCTCGGTCCAGAGGTGGGAGCCCGTAAAAGAAGTCGGCGATATGGTGCCCTTCCGACGAGGAGATGAAGACCGGAGATTCCGCGGGGAGATCGGGACGACGACGAGAAGACCGAAGGACACGGATCGCTCGGTATATCTCTCTACCCCTTCTCTTGATTGCTAGTAGTAGGTTAATGGTTACGATCCGGGTTTAAGGATGCGGTAGTACCGGTTTTAGAGTCAAGAAAATTTTTGTTTCTGCATTCCGGCGTCGGATTGACGGCCGGGGCGCTACCGTCGTCCTATATGGTATCAGAGCCACGCCATTAACCTAGTCTAGCTTGCTCTAGCATGTTTAGAATTTCGATCGAACAAAATTCCGAAAACCCGATTTCAAATGTGCAATTTTCGGTCGAAATTTTTTAGTGCTCTAAAATTTTTTCTGAGCATGTCAAAAAATCGTGCAGGTTTTTTTAAGCATTCTGTGAAAATTTGGTAGCTTGATCGCACTGTTCCACCACGGAACCGCGGCCAAACCCATGCATTGGCCGCGGTTCCGCCGCCACTTTGACTCCTTACTGCACCAAATTTTCACAGTGGACTTCTGACATGGAAATAGGGTTTTTGGTATATTCTGTTTGGGCCCAAATTTATTTTGAGTACTGGGTATTGTGCTTGGGGCCCACTTCGGAAAATTTAGTCGATCGAAAATTTTAAACATGTTAGTTCACAGTATTTACATCATATCTGCGACCGTGAATGTCACTTGATCGATAAATCCTGTTTAACTGCTATAGCTCTTTTAGACGGATTTACGAACATGACATTCACGTTGATATTCTGTGTTGTGCTGTGATATTGCGGATTGGTCGTGGGGGATAGCCTGGATGCAATGGTAGTACAATTTTGTTTTATATGTACATTTGATATTGCGGGGCGAGCGTCCGACATGTGGACTGCCGTCACTGCCTGTTTGTATATTATTCTTTTGGGGCACGACCGGGCTGAGGTCGATGTACCCATTGTATGTATACTTTACTTTCTGTACTAGGATTACCCCACGGTGGGGTGCACGGATAGCCGGGTTCTAGAGGGCAACAGGCCCGCATCTCATGGCGTTGAGACGGAGGGGGCTTCACTCTAGAATTGGCGGGCTATTCGCCGCACTCGTAGGGGGTACAGGTTGACCCAAGGAGGGGTGCCTAAGTTACCGGATTCCGTGAAGTGCTGGGTGGTCCATTCACGTTGCTGAAGGGGGCTGCCTCGCTTCAGGTTTTGGCGGGTAACTTACCGCGCCCGTAGGGGTCTAGGATTTCATTGCACAGGCTATCCACACAACCAGGGGAACGTCGGGTTTCAGTAGCGGCTCTATGAAACCCGGGGATCCCAGATATCTGTATTGTTCTGTGATGCTGATTACATTTCTATGATGTTGCATTTTATCACGCCTTGAGCGAATATTATATATTGATATATATACTAGTAGATGTTGTATATGTTTTGCATCCGCGCTAGTCCAGTCCCCGCTCTGTCGTTAGTTAAGTAACCTAACGGGTGATGACGGGACCCAGTGGCGAATGCGGATGGTATATACGTACATCATATTTTCGTTCTTTATTGGTGTGATCAATTGATAGGACTGCGTTGATTCGGATCAATGCAAGCTAAACAAACCTATTCTGATGTTTTTGGAACATTTTTCAAAAAGCTGTTATTGCAAGGACGTTCTCTTTTGTTTTGCACAGTGGTATTTGGTTATGAATATCCAGCACCTCAGTCGACGAGGCAAGGGCCGAGATCCCTTCACCGGGAGTGACCCCTTGGACAGAAGTTTGCATCAGGGCAACAACTTCACTATAGCCGATTACTTTTTGTTTTGCATCGTGGTATTCAGTTGGAATATCCTGCACCTCATTCTACGGGGAAAGAGCCGAGATCCCTTCATTGGGAGTGACCTCTTTAGCAAAGGGTTTTCGTCACTATATTTTTATAAAAACTATGCAGTTCCTTCAACGATATCAAGTTCATTACGTTAAAAGTTTTTCGCCAAAAACTAGACGTAGCCCTCCGTCATTTCTTACAAGTATTACTTAGTATTCGTGCTGCGTTTGTTGACTGTGTCAAGGCGTAGTGTACGGTAGCTAAGCAGTGTTCGTTTGTGGCATATTAATGGGATTGGTTAGGACAGTCGTGCGGCCTTGTTGACTGTGTCAAGGGCTCGTACGGGTGGGTTTAATGCAATCCAGGATAATGACGGGTTGAACTTGACTATGACTCTTTGATTTGTTGACTGTGTCAAGGTCACTTGGGTCCTAGGGGTAAAAATCACATCGGGAGTTTCTAAAGAAACTGAAACTTGCCAGGTATGCGCATACCTACTGGAGTATGGTGACGTGAGTGGATTCCGTCACGTTATCATGCAATGATAGTTGGATCCCGATTCCCACTGATGAGTTGGTTTACTCCTCGGGTGATCCCGACTATTTCTTCTTTCAGGTTTGGTGGAGAATTTGACGTTATAGTGGGAGATTTCCTGATTAGATAAATTGGTAACCATTCTGATCTAGGTTAGAGTGCATGCTGGGTGTTTCTTTTCTCTCTCTCTTTGGCAGCGACCATGACCCGACCCTTGACTATGACTCAGTGACCAAGTTGACCGAACCTTCTTAAACACTGGCTTTTGGATTGTCAGAGTTGCATACCTTGCCACTCCTACTTTTACCCTTTTCTCCAAGACACCCCGTATTACTACGAACGTCCACTTCCATTGGATAAAACCATCGTATGGTTATATACGAACTCGAAGGAATTTATTCGAGGATGGTTTCCGGTTCTGGAGAAAACGAATAAGACTATTCAGTTGTCTTTTCCTTTTACCTTCTCTCAGGTTGCGAGTGCTCCTTAGATTAGAACGGTACACCTATTATGCTAATTAGATAGTCTTCTTCCAAACTATAGGCAGGTGCCGAACGGTAGGGAATGAAGAAAACCATTTAGCCTAACGATGGTGTATAGAAGGTATTAAGTTAAGACAAATAAAGGGATTAGTAAGAGGGCAAAGTAAATTGCGACTGCTATTCACAACCAAACCAAGTATTTCATTACCACTCCCATTTCACCTTTATATTTCTCCAGAACACTCCGTATCACTACGAAGATCCACAGTTATTTGGATACTCCATCGTATGGTTATATACGAACTCGAAAGGAACTTGTTCCAGTTCGGGGATGGATTCTGGTTCAGGAGAAATAGGAATAAGGTTTATTCGGTTGTCTTTTATCTTCACCTTCTCTCGCATTGCGAGTGTTCCTAGGATTAGGACAGTACACCCATTATGCTTGTTGGATAGTCTTCTTCCAAACCATAGGCTGGTGCCGAACGGTAGGGAAGGAAGAAAACCATTTGGCCTAAAAGGGTGTACAGAAGGTAATGACTAAAGACATATAAAGGGATTTGAAGAGATGGCAAAAAAATATACGGTTACAGTTGTGAATCTGATAATGGAAGAGGCATTATTAGGAATACCCGGATACCCCATCGAAACATTTCAATGTTTCAGTTTCACTGTGTACTGTTAAAAGAAAACTGATTTCCCAATTAGACACTTGCTCCAGGGTATGTATTTACCAGGTATAATTCTCACATCTGTATGGTTTTACAGATGATGAGTGAGAGTAAGTTATTGGGAATTAGGTGATCATCCTCATTATATCGGAATTCGTTGTAATTGGTGATATTTGAGAAAATCGCCTGGGTAGTTTGTCGGACGGCAAATATTTGGTTTTGAATATCCGCTGTTATGCACCAATTTAAATTGATATATCTGTACGTACATTTTTATAGAGTGAGATATAACTTTTTGAAATTATGTCTATGACATTTACCTATATCAGTGGATGGTTAGGTAAGGAGTATTAAACAGCGGTGTAATTCTTCTTAACCATAAGTACAGTTTTCAACCTACAACACACAGGGAATGAGTTATTAGACTCAGGGGACTTATACAGAGTATTGTATATTGTCCAGTGTCCATTAGGACAGAGGGGTTGGTCCTCGTACTATATTCGGTTTACTTATGACTTCTCTAGTTCTTAGACAAGTGTTTCGTAGAAACACAAGGTCTGAGTTTTGAGAAGTTATAGGTATATGAATAGAGTAGAGAACCAGGTGTTGCAAGTATCAGGATTCTTCAAGGTGATCGAAGATGTAGATACTTGTGTATGGTATTCAGTTGATAGTAATGATTAAGAGAACATGCTTCTCTTTCAGGTTACTCATAATTGGAAGCATTCCTAAGTTGAGTAATGTCGATCGGCCTCTCTCCATTTAGTTGACATGCACTGGAGACAGCTGCATGATTTGAATCTGGTTCAATTAAATCAGTACCTCTATTCCTATATTGGATATAGAACAGTTCATATCTTGACATTGTTAAGGTACGGGGAGTTTTCCGGCTTATGCTTAAAACCAGACTCTGGATAACTTAAGGCACGTTTCTGTAATGGCTGTTTGTGGGTTGACCTGGGCTATGACGAGGGTTGACTTTCTACCATCTGGAAGATCAATAGTGATCTTGTTCTTGACTCGCCACAGTTTTAATAAAAATGGATTTTTTCAGAAAACAGTAGTGGGAGTATGGTAGAACTGGAAGTGATTCCAGAACCGCAAACGATTACTGAAAATTTGATAAGAACCTAAACATTCAATCTGGTTAGACATTCTATTGGCCACTCCGCAGATATGGTGGGTAACCTCAGGCACTCGAGAGGTATTTCGGTATGCTCAAAGACGGTGACAGGAAGGTTCTTGTTTACCCAGACTTGACATACTGTTGTTCCAGGCTATGAGACCCGGCAGAAGGATGAGTATAGCGTCGTTCTAAACAAGTTTTAGAAGTGCACATCTGTATGACTATGCCAGAGGGTTGTCGTAGTCAGTGGAAGCAGCGGAAACATAGTGGACATGTAGCTTATGTCTATTTATAGACTAAAGCAGATATAGCAGAGATAAATCATCTATTTCTGATGTGATAGTCATAGGTTTGACTTCATCAGAATAGGAGATGGATCTGTTAAGAAGGTAGTAGGGTGTGATGTCCTGGTATTTGGATGACATACACAGAGTAGGAAGTGAAATTCCTATACTACGATCGGTTATACTTTGGTTGTCACGCAGTGGTTTCTCCATATAGGATATGGATTTTATATCAGACATTCTGGTTACTGGATCTATGATTTTAGATCTAGATTTGGGTAGTTTCCCAATCAGGGTACTTTGACAGCATTCTAAAGGTGCTTTAGAATGGACGACTCCTGGCACGGTAGTGTACCTGCAGGAGATGGAGTCACCCTCTCTAAAGGTGTTTTACAGACTAAAGGGGAGAGGGATGTGCATGATCAGCAGATCACTTGCTTAGGCAATTGAGTTGATCATGAGATATCAAGTACCATACCAGATGTTGTTTTTGCAGGTGATGCAATAAGTTGATATTAATCCAATCCTGGAGAAATGATCGGAAGAAGTTTTAGAACATAAGTGGATGTTCTAGAGATTTGATAACGACAACCTTTTTCGGGAGACAGTTATCATTCCAGGCTTCCAAGGTGACCTGGATGCCAGAGTGACTGTCAGAGTTATAGTTTTCCCTCTGACGAGGGGCGGTATTATGGACAGGTGGTCCAAGGGGATACTGAGGGAGGCATGGCGCAGGATGCTGATTAAGTTCAGTTGATGATACAGCCTAAGAAGTTTGGATTTGGAGTTCATTTGTGAACTATGTCCCATCAGACATCCAGACATATTCTAAGACAGGTATTGCTCTTTTCGGGAGATGGTTTTCTCCGCGAACTTGAGATATAGAGAGAGACATAGAAAGAAACATCAAGGCGGATCCACTCACTGAGGTTATTTCTCGAACGCAATAGTTTCACAAACGGGTTTTGTGAGACTGATTAGTAGAGGAGTTGGGTGTTCGGTATCACACGGGCTGTGAGTATGCGACATCGCAATAATTAGCCTTGAGTGCAAGTGGGAGATTGTTGGAGATAGTGCCCTCAGAGTCAATTATTGGATCACAGGCACGTGATTGCAATGATTGAGGGAGGACCTATGCCGGTAGGACAGTCTCACTCAAGATGATAGTATGCTATATGGTTTATCTTTATCATCGTATACTGCTTTAGGTGACATTACTGATCACTATTGCACGTTGATAGAGCCCCTAGGATTCTTCCTTGACTGCCAGCAGTATGATGGCGATCATATACGTGGGAGCTGGGGTCTATAAGCACATCCTTAAAAGGTCCTTAGTCGTGGGAGTTCGAGATAGGGCATCGATACTCCAGAGTAGACTAGTGTATACAGTCGAGATCCCGACGAGGGGCGGTGGCTGGTCTCACAAGCCACTGGTGTCAGTTGGTTCACCTAAGATGTATACAGATGCTCATTGGATTATGAGTACACCGGACAGGACTCGCCGGGAACATGCTAGTTGGTCTTATACCAGACGTCAGATAGCAGTTCCCTGGTGACATGTGTACAGGTTAGTTCATCGACCTGAGATCGTCATTTGTCTCGTGTGAGTTTCCACTGTACTTTGATTACTACCCTACCACGGCTCAAAGGAGTCGTGCAAACCGGTTTTAGTTGGGTACAGTCCCGAGCCACATGGAGGCAGTGAGCGGATCTGCAGGGGTTTGTCTCTCCCGATATTGGGGGTGAGGTTGCGCTGTGTCTAGGAGAGCCATTACACAAAGCCCTCGGCCGAGGCAGGAGATTTACTGGTAGGTATTCCAGTAGTATCTCAGGGTGTTCTGGGCTACACTCCGACACGACTTGTACCGCTTTTGGGGGTCTGACTTTTACCAACCCCCTAGGCCCGCCATGCGATGCTCATAGACGAACGGACCGGACTGTACGGATATTGTCACTGACAGGCTCAGTAGGGTGTCAGGATGAGTTCGCCCATCGACGTCCCTTTTGGTCAATACCTGGTAGCCCGTTACGTATGGCTAATACCTCTGACGTGCTAGTGGTTAAATCCACAGCCAAAAGTATTGACGAGTCTTTAGAGTCCCCCACAGACAGTTACTCAAGTTTCGGGCGAAACGCTGTAGAGGCCGTATGGAGATATGGCAGGGTTCGATCATATACGTGCGGTATTACACGGAACATGATCGGACGGTTAATACTAGCGGGCTTTGGTTTAAGCCGGATCCTAGTATTGTACAGTGTAGATTTTGTCTCATTGCATTTGTATTCGGTCGGAATACAAATGCGGGTATGTATATACAGTCGCGGGGTTTTCCTGTAATTTATTACGGGATCATTTTTTTTGGAGTTGCCAGTTAGCTTTCCGTTTCGGCCATTTTCCTTTGTATCTTTCTTTGGCTGAAAAATGGTGGAGGAAGGCTTATTTCAATTGTGGAAATTAGCATTTGTGGAGGGTGGTCTTTGCATATTGTTGCTTCATGATGATTGTACCTTCATTTGACTTCTTTAGTCCATGATTGCTTGAGTTTTGGAGTAATCATGGTTGTTGATGATGGGGTTGATTTGGAGTGAGGGTTTTGTTGTGATCATTATATTTCACCATCATCATTTCTCTCTCTCTCTCTTGGATGATGGCTTCCTCCCCCCTTGACTTCTCTCTCACTCCCATTCTCATTTCATTCTTGGATGAGGCCGGCCACTTCTTGAGGGGTGAGGGAATTTATTTTGTGAGTGATTTGGTTCTCATTTGCATACTACAAAATTCCCAAAAGCTACCACAAAAGTTCATAGTTCTTTTCCTCCACCAAATGGCAACTTCCTTAACCTCAAAAGAGACAAAGAGCACTACACTTATTCTACAGCATCCTTGGACACGTCGGCTCGCCAACTTCGTGCCCGAGTTGCCTCGGTCCAGAGGTGGGAGCCCGTAAAAGAAGTCGGCGATATGGTGCCCTTCCGACGAGGAGATGAAGACCGGAGATTCCGCGGGGAGATCGGGACGACGACGAGAAGACCGAAGGACACGGATCGCTCGGTATATCTCTCTACCCCTTCTCTTGATTGCTAGTAGTAGGTTAATAGTTACGATCCGGGTTTAAGAATGCGGTAGTGCCGGTTTTAAAGTCAAGAAAATTTTTGTTTCCGCATTCCGGCGTCGGATTGACGGCCGGGGCGCTACCGTCGTCCTACAAACTCATGGCGAGTGAACACCATGACGATCCAACCACAAGACGCCGCCTTCCCCACAACGGAGGCGCGGACAGATCCACTCCTCCCTATAACGCCATTCACGCCTTCTCTGCATGGATCGACAGGCTCGCATCCTTAGTGGATGCCCTTGTCCGTGTCCAAACGGTGGAACAAGCCCCCCAGGTCGCCGTTCCCCCTGCCCGGGATCATGACCTTCGCAGAGGGGGAGATGACACTGCCCACGCTAGCACCACTGAACAGCGTCTTGCTATCTCCGGCGGCCACAGGTCCCCTGTGGCAATCGATTCAATGAACCGTTGGGCGCCTCACAGCTCCACGCCGAAGTCTCATGAAAGAGCTCCCCGCCTCGAGGCCCATCGCGCTCCCATCCCTCCCGAGGAGGTATCGGTCATCACGCCTTCTCCCAGGTATGGCTTTCACCCTCTCCCTCGACGGGGTCGCGCGGGCGGCACTCGCCGCGATGACTCAAGAATGACCTCGCCAGGGGACCTGAGGAAGCTGATAGAACGGAACCGGAGCCACAGCCAGGTGCAGGCCGCCAGCGGGAAGGGATATAACTCCGACTACGCCGAATCCTCGGGGTACTACGACCGTCTCGACGGCCTCGAAAAGAAAATCGAGGGTATACATCGGGAGGGTCGTCCTTCAAACGGGAAGGTCGTCCTTCAAACGGGAGGGCCAGGTATGCCGCCGACTCGCTTACGAAGCCCTTCACTGAAGAGCTGCTCACTGTCCGCGTCTCATCCAGAAACAAGCCTCCAAAAGCAGCCCTCTTTGACGGTAAGTCCGACCCGAAAGACCATCTGGATGCGTTTACGATGGGCATGAGCTTCCAGGACAACTCCGACGCTGCCCAATGCCGAGTGTTCCCCGCCACTCTCATCCGGGCTGGACGAGACTGGTTCCGAGGACTCACGCCACGCTCCATCTCTACCTTTGATGAGCTAGCCGCCCAGTTCCTCGGGCATTTTGTCGGGAACAGACGACAGAAGCGGACCGTCGATTACCTCTTCACTATAAAGAGCGGGGACAAGGAATCCTTTACAGAATACGTCACTCGCTTCTACAACGCTCTTCTTGAGATTCCCGAGCACCGGGATGAGACTGTCATCACAGCTCTAAGGTCGGGTGTTAGGCATAAGGAGTGGCTCCGCTCCTTTGCATTAGCGCAACCTAAGACCATGGCCGAGGTAAAAGCTTGGACCGAGCGGCAAATCCAACTCGAGTCCGAGGTAAACGCAAACCTACCCCGGGGCGACCAGGCCGACCAAAAGAAAAGGGGTAGAGAAGAGAAGAAAGAAGATCGACCGGCCAAATCCATACTCCCCGAAGTTCCAGGAGTATACTCCGCTCAACATCTCTCAGACTGAGCTGTTGGAGGAAGCGAAGGGCGAGCGATTCTTCAAGCTCCCTCCGGTCACCAATAGAGCAGCCAAACGGAATCGAGACCCGTACTGCGCCTTCTATAGGTTGCAGGGATACCCGACCGAGAACTGTAAACAGCTCCGCGACTACATCGAAAAGTTGATTCGCTCGGGCCACCTGGCGAAGTACCTGCGGGAAAAGCGACAGGCAGACCGGGAGCAGGAAAACCATCCTCCTCCCGGCGAATTAACGATCGGCCAAATCATGGTCGTCTCTTCGTGGGGTGCGCATAGAGCTGGCGAGATTCGCCACCTCCTACTAGTCGATGGAACCAGCGACCAGCCCCTGAAGAAGAGCAAGGCACCCGAGCCCATCACCTTCACTGACGACGACCTCCATGGAATATCCTTGTCTCACAATGACCCCTTCGTGATTACGACACGGGTCCACCGCTACGAGGTCCAAAGGATACCGGTCGACTCAGAAAACTCGGCGGACATCCTTTTCTATGACTGCTTCCTGAGTATGGGGCTCGGCCCGTCAGACCTTAGGCCAGCCAACCACATTCTGTCGGGGTTTACTAACCACTCTATCTCGACAGAGGGAGTGGTTACCCTCCTCCTTAACATTGGGGAGGGAGGCCGTATGAGAACCGTATCGGTGGAGTTCATTGTCGCCAAGATCCTCCCGTCCTACAATATCCTCCTGGGACGCCCGACGCTAAACCCCCTTCGGGCCTAAATCTCGACATACCACCTCGCGAACAAGTTTCCATTGGATCAAGGGGGAATAGGACGGGCCTATGGGAACCAGCAACTCGCCAAGATTTGATTCACAGCGACATCCACCTTCGAGGAGCGAAGCGACGACCTTGGAAGCGCGAGTGATTTCCAGGGGTCCTTGGATACTCGTGACGAACAAAAAGAAATCCGAGGGGCCCCGGTGGAGGCGCTAACAGAGGTCCTCCTCGTCGAGGGGAACAATGAACGAACCGTCCAGATCGGATCCCTCTTAACAGGAGCCCGGCACGAAGACTTGATCCACCTTCTCCGAGGAAAGTAGGATGTGTTCGCCTGGGTGCCCGCCGACATGCCCTGGATCGACTCCAAGGTAATCTCGCACAAGCTCGGGGTCGACCCGACGCCCAACCTGTCAGGCAAAAGAAACGAAGCTTCGCTCTGATCAAACAAAAGACGATCGAGGACGAGGTCGATAGGTTGCTTGCAACCAACTTCATTAGAAATGTGGCCTACCCGGAATGGCTAGCGAATGTGGTTATGGTTAAAAAGGCAAGCGGGAAGTGGTGTATGTGCGTCGTCTTCACAGATCTCAACAAGGCCTGCTCGAAAGACAACTATCCCCTCCTTCGGATAGATCAGGTTGTCGACAGCTCGACAGGCCACGAATTGCTCAGCTTCATGGATACTTTCTCCGGCTACAACCAGATCCGTATGAACCCGGTAGATGAAGAGCTTACCGCGTTCACAACGGACCGCGGGGTATACTGCTACAAAGTGATGCCCTTCAGCCTCAAAAACGCCGGAGCTACACACCAGCGCCTGGTCAACAGAATGTTCAAACCACAGATCGGGAGGAACATGGAGGTTTACGTCGACGACATGCTCGTAAAATCGACCTCGTCGGACGAGCATGCCAAAGATCTTGGCAAGACATTCGGCATCCTCCGCAAGTACAAAATGAAGCTGAATCCCGGGAAGTGCGTGTTCGGGGTCACTAGCGGGAAATTTCTCGTGTTCATGGTTACCCACCGAGGAATTGAGGCTAACTCGGAGAAGATCAGCGCCATCCTCAACATGGCCACGCCAAAGAGCAACGTGGAGATCATGTGACTCACGGGGAGAGTGGCCGCTCTTAGTCGCTTCATGTTGAGGTCTGGGGAAAAGTGTCTCTCATTCTTCAAAGCCCTAAGGAAAATCCCAAAGTTCGAATGGTCGGAAGAGTGTCAGAATGCTTTCGAGCAACTCAAGGTGCACCTGGCAACTCCTCCGCTGCTCACCCGGCTTGCCGAAAGAGACGAGCTACTGTTGTACCTTGCGGTGTCCGATCATGCTGCCGGCTCGGTGCTCGTCCGAGAAGTCGAAGGAGCACAGAAGCCGGTCTACTACGTGAGCCACGTCTTTAAGGACGCGGAAACAAGGTATCCGGCCATAGAAAATATTTTCTTAGCACTTATCGTGGCCTCAAGGAAGCTACGACACTACTTCCAGGCACACACCGTCCTCATCCTCACCGAGCGTCCCCTAGGGGCTATTCTCGCCTCCCCAAGTCATCTGATCGTCTGGAAAAATGGAGGTGGGAGTTATCCCAATTCGACATCAAATACCGCCCCAGGCAAGCCATCAAAGCGCAAGTCCTGGCAGACTTTGTTGTCGAATGTACTATCCCAAACAAGGAAGCAGCGTCGGCGCCCATCCCCGAGTCCCGGCCCACAGTCGAGAAAGTGCCCGACTCCGTCCCCGACTGGGTCTTCTACGTCGATGGATCCTCTACCGAGGAAGGGAGCGGTGTCGGCCTTATCATTCGAGGCCCTAACAGGGCAGAAATGGAATACTCTTTGAAGCTTGGGTTCAGAGCATCGAACAACGCCGCGGAATACGAGGCTTTGCTCGCCGGGTTGCGAATCGCTTCCGGAGTGGAACTGAAGACGATCAGAATTCGCAGCGACTCTGCCCTAGTCGTGGGCTAAGTGACCGGCCGCTTCGAGGCCCGGGAGCCGCTAATGGTAAAGTACTTAGCCGAGGTAAAGAGACCATGAGAAAACTTCGACGAAGTTCAAGTGGAGCAGATTCCTCGGCACCTAAACGCCCAGGCCGACGCCCTGAGCAAGCTAGCTTCCTCCTATACGGCTAAAAATAAGAGGAATATCCTCTTTGAAGTCTTACCATGGCCCAGTGTGGAAGACAGGGAGGCAACACTTCAGGTATACACCACTCAGGAGGAAGGCCGAGATTGGAGGAAGCCCCTCGTAGAGTTCTTGAAGGAAGGTATACTCCCAGAAGATCGAGGGGAAGCACGCCGTCTTCGAGACAAAGCCCGCCATTTCGTCTGGAGCAATAGAAACCTCTACAAGAAGTCGTATACGCAACCTATGCTTCGGTGCGTCGACCCCCACGAAGCCGACTACGTCCTGCGTGAGATTCATGAAGGGGTCGGTGGAGCACATCAAGGGGCCCGCGCCTTAGTCCAGAAGACGCTACTCCAAGGATACTATTGGCCGAAGATTCATCAAGACGCTCAGAAGCTCGTCAGAAGATGCAAAAGCTGTCAACTCCACAGCAGCATATCCCGTCTTCTGACTACCGAGCTAACGGCCCTGACCTCCCCTTGGCCGTTTGCCCAGTGGGGGATGGACATGGTGGGACAACTCCCAACTGGCACAGGCGGGCACAAATACATCCTCATCGTGGTAGACTATTTTATGAAGTGGATCGAGGCCGTCCCGATCAGAAAACCGGACGCCACCACGACCATCAAATTCTTGCAGAACAACATAATATCCCGATTTGGGATCTCGAGATGTATTGCTACCGACCACGGGACGAATTTTGAAAATGACAAAGTCAAAGGATTCTGCAACGAGTACCACATACTAATGAAGTTTATCGTGGTCGCGCATCCTCAATGAAACGGGCAGGCCGAGGTTGCTAACCGAGACGTCATTCGAGGACTTCGAACTCGTTTAGAAGGAAGACATGGCAACTGGGTCGAGGAACTACCCCGGGTTTTATGGGACTTACGCACATCGAAGAAGACCCCCACTGGAGATACCCCCTTCAGCCTCTGCTACGGCACCGAGGCGATGGTCCCAGCAGAGATTGGACTGCCCAGTTACAGAGTCGAGCACTTCGACGACGAAGTAAACACCTAGGCGCTTCGGACTAATTTGGACATCTTGGTAGAGAAGCGGGACCGGGCATAGATCCATAGCCTCCATCAGTTGGCGCCGTCCGTAGTTCCCTACCCACCGACGCCAAGGATCAAAGCCCTCATCAAGAGGCTACCGAGCAGCTTCCCTGCTCGGTTAATCCTTAGCGGGTAACTTTCTACCCATTTACACTAAGGATCAAAAGCCCTCATTAAGAGGCCACCAAGCAGCTTCCCTGCTCGATCAATCCCTGGCTAGTAGTTCCCTACTCACTGATGCCAAGGATCGAAGCCCTCATCAAGAGGCCACCGAGAAGTTTCCCTGCTCGGTCAATCCTTAACGGGTAACTTCCTACACATCTACGCTAAGGATCGAAAGCCCTCATCAAGAGGCCATCGAGCAGCTTCTGTCACGCCCCGCTTCCCAGTGTACGGCGAAGGGGACGCGACGAGGTCCGCTACGTATGTACTCAGAAGTACATACGCTAAGCGTAGCTAAGCAATATAAAATAAATACACAAGAGACAAGAGTATAAAAAGAACAACAACTTTATTTATTAACATTCTTTGTACAATACATGGAAAGGAAAATACAACTGAAATAAAGATGCCTAAACAGTGGCATAACAGGAAAAGGAAAGTACTGAAAAGAAAAGTGTACAATGAAATTATACTGCAGGGTCTTCGGCAAATTGCTCCAAGTTTTCTTGTGTTGGCTCAACTTCTGCCGGGTCCAGATCACCTGACGACATTCAAGAAGAGAGAAACAGAATGTCGTCAGCGAACAGATCGCTCGGTAAGTCTCCAAGGTAAGGGGATAAATAGAATAGACAGAGAGTAAGAGAGAGAGAAAGAGGGTGGCTTTTACAGTTGTATTATATTGTTATATTATTGTAATATGGTGTTAACGCTGTTGTTGTAGCTTGGTACAGAAGGATGCCAGTGTATACGAGAGGGGTCTCAGTATGCTAGAGACCAGAGCAAATGGAAGTACAAGGCTCCGTTATACAACCCGGAACAACGGCAATTGGATTCATGTTAGGTGTCTTAATCTTACCGTCTCGTGCCACCTTTAATACCTTTCGTACCAATCTACCCCTTAAACCCCGCGATGTCTTGTTTGTATTGTTATCTTGTAAATTGTATTGATTGTAAGATTGATTGACTGACTGACCGAAACCATGATATCAGGAAACGGTTATAACCGTAGAGTCATGTAAATGGAATACTGGAAAACATGTAAAAGGAATATATATCCATGGTACGGTTCAGTCAGGTTGTGTAAATTGATAATTGTATTCATGGATTCATGTGTTCATATTGACTTGGAATCTTGAAAATTTATATGGTACTTGAATCATATTCAAGTCGGATTATGATCAGACTCAAACCCGAGTCAGACCATAGAAATGTAAATCGAAGTCCTATAATTGCTAGGGTCCTTAGGGTAATTTATAAAACTTGAGGGGGCTTTATGTAAAAATACTTTTGTATAGTTTTCAAAATACAACTCAAGTATTTAATTATCGTCTTTATGTATATACAATAATTTAATGATCAAGATAAATATGTATACATGTTCGAATAGCATGAAATGAGTCAAGTATATTATACGAGTAACTACCAAAAACAATGCTGTAAAGAAATATTATGTACGACTAATTAATCAAGTCAAACGAATGCGAGAACATAAAAAAAAATATGGCTCTAAGTGTTTTGCATGCGTGAGTTCCAGTTTCACCTAAATACGACTACCGGTTTGAGAGATATATATGTTTTCGTATCGTCGCGCAAAACAGATCAAAATCTATTCGGCACCGTCACATATTTTTAAAATGCAGTTTGAGTTAATTTCCATCAGTTTTCAGATTATGAAAAGTATTATAAAATTGTAGGTATTTCGATGAACTTATCGAAAACACCAAGATTCACATGATTTGGATTTCTGAAGCTTTAGTTATGATCATTTTAATATCAGCGTTTAAAACAGAAATTCAGATTTCTGGACAGCAACTATATATTCTATTGCAAAGCCTATATCAGGTTGTTTCATGTATTCCTAAGTAATATAATATACATAAAATTATAGTTCTATCAATGGTGCATCTACACATCTAAATTTTGTCACAAACGGACATCGGGTGTTCGAGTTATGTCCAATTTAAAAACAGTGTGCGAATCGGAACAGATTCTGTCCAGATCCGTTACTTAATATTGTAACGCAGTTTTCTTTATCTTAGATGGGGTTTCAGTAAAACTATAAAACTAAGAAAATCTAGATCATTCGATGTAAATATCAAAAACACCTGAGTTTGCTCAATTTGGATACCGGTATACCAAGTTATATGTCCTAGAAGTTGACCGATAACTGCAGTTTTTTGTTTTACGATCAGTGAATAAATACAATGTAATTCCTAAACCGTTCTGCGGATCGATCTAAAATTTTTACAGCGTGTACAAAATAATATATTCTATCACATGTAAATTTCATGAAATTTTCAGAATTCAAAATTAATTTATAAAAATTATTTTAAAACTAAAGGTATTGATATGTCATATGTGAGAAATGAGAAAACCATGGTATTTATTCGTAACTTCATATTTTTTTTTACAATCTTTAAATAAAGTGATTTAAAATAAAACAACAAACATGCACTCCTAATTGGTCACTATGAAATGTTAACATGTGAATTGAGAGTAATGAAAAAGACTTTACAAACTATATATGTGTGTATGTTTGTGTGTTCATTATTTATATATGTATCCATTTAATTAATTATTTAGGAACTATGATATGTCAATGGAAGTTTTTCATGGTAATATAAAACAAGAGAAATATAAAAAGAAAAAGAAAGAGACGGAGGGAAGGAAAGAGAGAAGGGACTTACATGCACAAGCCGGTATTGTCACCGGGCTTGTCTATCCGCCGATAGCTTCGCGTTAGTAGCGAGACCTTCTTGAAGACTTCTTCATGTTCTTCTTCTTGGACTCTAGGTGAAGAGGAAGAAGTGAGAGATAGAAAAATGTGAGGAAGGAAAAGATAGAGGAGGACAATAAAGATGGTGTAATGGTGAATTATGTATAATAATATATGCATTCAACATGAGAATTAAAAGAGAAATGAAAGGTCACCATTCATTTTGGAAATGAAAGGTCTCATTTGTAGGTTATGAGAAGAATAAAAAATGATAAAAAATAATTGCAAGAATGGGGATTTGAACATGTGACTTATGGAATAACAATGCAAAAACTTAACCAATGAGCTATAAAGTTGTTCATGCACATATTTAATTAGAATTAAATATATGATGTTGCTTAAAAGGAAAATGGGCTTTTTAGATGGGCTGTAGAGAATAAGAATAATGGATTTGGATTAAATATTTATGAAAGGAAAAATAAGAATGAGAAGTTAAAAACTTAAATATAAGAAAAAGAAATTGTACCTAGAAAAAATACATAATAGATTGAGAAATAAAATAATAATAAATTTAATAGAAAAAGGAAAATACCAAGTACAAATAAATACGGTATATTATTGAAGAAAGATAATACAAATGTATAAAGATTTTGGGGTCATTACATTCTACCCTCCTTAAAAATAATTTCGTCATCGAAATTACCTAAGAAGGATGATGTAACAGAGTAAGGAAACAGGATTAGGATGATATCTTCTTCGAGCTCCATCAATTGATACTCTAACCAATTGAGCTAATAAGTCTACAAGATACAAATAGAAAGGATGAATAAGAATTAAGGATTCAAAAGTGGAGAGATGGACTTCAAGGAAACCGAAGGTGGAGTTCAAGATGGATTCAAGGAATATGTAATGTAAAGAATGTTTTCAGTTGCTGTTTCTTGTGTTATATTGCTTAGGTTGTACACGCAGAACAGAACTGCATGGTAGTGTTCCATACAGCTCTGACCTGCATGGGCCACCAACAAAACCTGTCACGCCCCGCTTCCCAGTGTACGGCGAAGGGGACGCGACGAGGTCCGCTATGTATGTACTCAGAAGTATATACGCTAAGCGTAGCTAAGCAATATAAAATAAATACACAAGAGACAAGAGTATAAAAAGAACAACAACTTTATTTATTAACATTCTTTGTACAATACATGGAAAGGAAAATACAACTGAAATAAAGATGCCTAAACAGTGGCATAACAGGAAAAGGAAAGTACTGAAAAGAAAAGTGTACAATGAAATTATACTGCAGGGTCTTCGGCAAATTGCTCCAAGTTTTCTTATGTTGGCTCAACTTCTGCCGGGTCCAGATCACCTGACGACATTCAAGAAGAGAGAAACAGAATGTCGTCAGCGAACATATCGCTCGGTAAGTCCCAAAGGTAAGGGGATAAATAGAATAGACAGAGAGTAAGAGAGAAAGGAAGAGGGTGGCTTTTACAGTTGTATTATATTGTTATATTATTGTAGTATGGTGTTAACGCTGTTGTTGTAGCTTGGTACAGAAGGATGCCAGTGTATACGAGAGGGGTCTCAGTATGCTAGAGACCAGAGCAAATGGAAGTACAAGGCTCCGTTATACAATCCGGAACAACGGCAATTGGATTCATGTTAGGTGCCTTAATCTTACCGTCTCGTGCCACCTTTAACACCTTTCGTACCAATCTACCCCTTAAACCCCGCGATGTCTTGTTTGTATTGTTATCTTGTAAATTGTATTGATTGTAAGATTGATTGACTGACTGACCGAAACCATGATATCAGGAAACGGTTATAACCGTAGAGTCATGTAAATGGAATACTGGAAAACATGTACAAGGAATATATATCCATGGTACGGTTCAGTCAGGTTGTGTAAATTGATAATTGTATTCATGGATTCATGTGTTCATATTGACTTGGAATCTTGAAAATTTATATGGTACTTGAATCATATTCAAGTCGGATTATGATCAGACTCAAACCCAAGTCAGACCATAGAAATGTAAATCGAAGTCCTATAATTGCTAGGGTCCTTAGGGTAATTTATAAAACTTGAGGGGGCTTTATGTAAAAATACTTTTGTATAGTTTTCAAAATACAACTCAAGTATTTAATTATCGTCTTTATGTATATACAACAATTTAATGATCAAGATGAATATGTATACATGTTCGAATAGCATGAAATGAGTCAAGTATATTATACGAGTAACTACCAAAAACAATGCTGTAAAGAAATATTATATACGACTAATTAATCAAGTCAAACGAATGCGAGAACATAAACAAAAATATGGATCTAAGTGTTTTGCATGCGTGAGTTCCAGTTTCACCTAAATACGACTACCGGTTTGAGAGATATATATGTTTTCGTATCGTCGCGCAAAACAGATCAGAATCTATTCGGCACCGTCACATATTTTTAAAATACAGTTTGAGTTAATTTCCATCAGTTTTCAGGTTATGAAAAGTATTATAAAATTGTAGGTATTTCGATGAACTTATCGAAAACACCAAGATTCACATGATTTGGATTTCTGAAGCTCTAATTATGATCATTTTAATATCAGCGTTTAAAACAGAAATTCAGATTTCTGGACAGCAACTATATATTCTATTGCAAAGCCTATATCAGGTTGTTTCATGCATTCCTAAGTAATATAATATACATAAAATTATAGTTCTATCAATGGTGCATCTACACATCTAAATTTTGTCACAAACGGATATCGGGTGTTCGAGTTATGTCCAATTTAAAAACAGTGTGCGAATCGGAACAGATTCTGTCCAGATCCGTCACTTAATATTGTAACGCAGTTTTCTTTATCTTAGATGGGGTTTCAATAAAACTATAAAACTAAGAAAATCTAGATCATTCGATGTAGATATCAAAAACACCTGAGTTTGCTCAATTTGGATACCGGTATACCAAGTTATATGTCCTAGAAGTTGACCGATAACTGCAGTTTTCTGTTTTACGATCAGTGAATAAATACAATGTAATTCCTAAACCGTTCTGCGGATCGATCTAAATTTTTTACAGCGTGTACAAAATAATATATTCTATCATATGTAAATTTCATGAAATTTTCAGAATTCAAAATTAATTTATAAAAATTATTTTAAAACTAAAGGTATTGATATGTCATATGTGAGAAATGAGAAAACCATGGTATTTATTCGTAACTTCATTTTTTTTTTACAATCTTTAAATAAAGTGATTTAAAATAAAATAACAAACATGCACTTCTAATTGGTCACTATGAAATGTTAACATGTGAATTGAGAGTAATGAAAAAGACTTTACAAACTATATATGTGTGTATGTTTGTGTGTTCATTATTTATATATGTATCCATTTAATTAATTATTTAGGAACTATGATATGTCAATGGAAGTTTTTCATGGTAATATAAAATAAGAGAAATATAAAGAGAAAAAGAAAGAGATGGAGGGAAGGAAAGAGAGAAGGGACTTACATGCACAAGCCGGTATTGTCACCGGGCTTGTCTATCCGTCGATAGCCTCGCGTTAGTAGCGAGACCTTCTTGAAGACTTCTTCATGTTCTTCTTCTTGGACTCTAGGTGAAGAGGAAGAAGTGAGAGATAGAAAAATGTGAGAAAGGAAAAGATAGAGGAGGACGATAAAGATGGTGTAATGGTGAATTATGTATAATAATATATGCATTCAACATGAGAATTAAAAGAGAAATGAAATGTCACCATTCATTTTGGAAATGAAAGGTCTCATTTGTAGGTTATGAGAAGAATAAAAAATGATAAAAAATAATTGCAAGAATGGGGATTTGAACATGTGACTTATGGAATAACAATGCAAAGACTTAACCAATGAGCTATAAAGTTGTTCATGCACATATTTAATTAGAATTAAATATATGATGTTGCTTAAAAGGAAAATGGGCTTTTTAGATGGGCTGTAGAGAATAAAAATAATGGATTTGGGTTAAATATTTATGAAAGGAAAAATAAGAATGAGAAGTTAAAAACTTAAATATAAGAAAAAGAAATTGTACCTAGAAAAAATACATAATAGATTGAGAACTAAAATAATAATAAATTTAATAGAAAAAGGAAAATACCAAGTACAAATAAATACGGTATATTATTGAAGAAAGATAATACAAATGTATAAAGATTTTGGGGTCATTACAGCTTCCCTGCTCGGTCATTCCCTGGCTGGTAGTTCCCTACCCACTGACGCCAAGGATAGAAGCCCTCATCAAGAGGCCACCGAGCAGCTTCCCTGCTCAGTCAATCCTTAGCGGGTAACTTCCTACCCATCTATGCTAAGGATCAAAGCCCTCATCAAGAGGCCACCGAGCAGCTTTCCTGCTCGGTCAATCCCTGGCTGGTAGTTTCCTACCCACTGACGCCAAGGATTGAAGCCCTCATCAAGAGGCCACCGAGCAGCTTCCCTGCTCGGTCAATCCTTAGCGGGTAACTTCCTACCCATCTACGCTAAGGATCAAAAGCCCTCATCAAGAGGCCACCGAGCATCTTCCCTTCTCGGTCAATCCTTAGCGGGTAACTTCCTACCCACATACGCTAAGCATCCAAAGCCCTCATCCAGATGCCACCAAACAGCTTCACTGCTCGGCCAACGCCGACCAATTCTAACTTGGCTATTGTTTAACTTACGCCAAGGGAAGTGGTCGCCGGTCTGACTCAAAAGAATTGGCAAATCTCGACCTTCCTATACTGAAGGATCTTCCGATATATTCTAAGCGAACGATCGCCACCTCGACTCGGGGGGCGGGAGGGGATCGACCTTCCTGCACTTAGCGATTAACTGGCTTACACTAGACGGGCGATCGCCATCTAAAAGACCGGTCATCTACCTCGACCTAACTTTTGGGATGAGGAAAAGACTAACAAGCTCAGGTGCCCGCACAATAAAACATTGCCACGAAGAAGAATTAAAAACAGTTTTATTTACGATCTGAGAGTCTTTACAAGGTACTATGGGCTCCTCAGCCATACAAAAAGCGCCCGGAGGCTTACAAAATTTATAACAGAGAGAAAAAGGTAGGAAGGCTCAGGCCTCGGGACCGGGGAGGATCTCGACCTGCTCAACGTCGGCGTCGGGAACCGGGGTGACGGCTTTTGGGTCGGTACTCCCACCAGGAGCCTTATCTCCAGCACTCCCACCGGCAGCCTCTCCCCCGGTGGCACTCCCGGCGGTCTCCCCCTGCGGCTCATCCTTGGAGAGGGGGTACTGGAGCCGAAGCTCGCCATCAGCGAACCCCGGCATCAACGCCTTGACAGCGTCGAGAGCCTGGTGCCAAACGATGGCCGAGGCGTCGACAAGGTCGGTGTAGAACTGGTCCGACGTCTTGTACCTCTCCACCGACTTCACAGCCCGGAGGTCGGCAATCTTCATCGCGTCAAGCACCACCCGGGTTTCCCTCTTGTAGGTGTCCCACGACTTCTTCATCGTTGCGTTAATCACCTTATCCTCCTCCAACTTAGTCTGGATGACCTTGTTGGATTCACTCAGAAGTCGAATGGACTCCTTGCATTTGGAGTTCGTCACCTCCTCGGCAACTACCCGGGTTTCGAGGGCGGCTATCCTCTCCTTCGCCTGCTGCAACTCCAAGCACAGGTCCTCCTCCTGTGAGGACGACTCGCCCGCTTTCCGCATCGTCGAGGCGATCTCCTCGGACTCTATGTTGATGATGAGGATGCAGTGCTGGAGGACCAGAGGAAAGTAGAGGAAGGGGTTAAAAGTATCCAATCCGAGGAAAAAATACTTGACAAAAACCTCAACGGAAAGCAGATACTGACCTGGACAGCCTCTTGAGCGATGGCGGCCACTTGGGCCTTCAGGCCCCCCCCGGGGAATTTTGCACCCGGCCTATCGTTCCATATCCGAAAGCAAGCTATCGGCAACAGAAAGCCCCAAAGGCACCTCGAAACAGACGCCCCCTCTTGCACGGGGATCGGGGAGGCCGGAGATAGAGAAACCGTCCTCTTGTACCTCTTGAGGGGGCCTCGGGGGGGGGCCGGCTTCAATCCACCTCCTTCGCCCGGGGCTCCGGTTCCTAAGCGTGCTTATGGCTCTCCCCACGACTGGTTTCCGGAGCTCGGGGCGCGGCGGAGGTCTTAGCCGGTGCGGCTGGCTTCGGGACCGAGCTCGAAATAGGACGGGACGAGCTAGCGCCCCCGGTTTTCCTCCTCTTCTTTGCGGCTATAGCAGCCAAGAATTTGGATCGGTCTATTGGCTCTGCAGAAAGAAGAATACACAAAGGGAGTTAGCGACGCTGAAAAGAGCAAAATAAAAATATTCGAGTCTAAACAGATCGTCCAAGCTCCTAACTCATCCACAAATCGAGCGGGGATGAGCCCGGCCTAGCTAAGGACCTGCTCAGAAAGCAAAATGTTGGCCCGCTGGATCGGCTCCCACATGGACACCGCCCTCGCTTCGGGAGAGGACGACCACTTCACCCGCGGGCAGTCGGCCCTATGCCATTGTACAGGCATATACCAATCCTCGCCCTCGGGTGTCCCGACGAATACAAACTTCTCCTTCCATTCGTGAATGGAAGAAGGAACAACTACTACCCCTGACTCGGCCGCCCCTCCCTTGCATTTTTTGAAGGAAATATACACCCAGCTTGGCTCGTCCTTACGGGTGCCGGGATGATTTTTGTAACAAAGGAAAGAAGTGAGAAGGGTCCGGTTTAAAGGGATTTCTTCAAGTCTCAACCGGACCAGGAACCCGAGGAGAATTCTCCACGAGTTCGGAACTAGCTAGCCTGGGGAAAGTTGGAAGCAACGTAGTACCCCCGCATACTTCGGGAGGAAAGGGCAGACGCATCCCAGCCCACAATGCATCCAAGTACAAAGCAATCTCCTTGCCCTGCACCTGATCCGCCCTTTCGTCCTCCCTGGCTAAACGAAGCGAATAGCTAGGGGGAATGTGGAAACGAGCCCGAATCTCAGTGAGCCCATCCATGTTTCTTAGGAGAGAGAGGGCATCGCGAGCGTTCCCAATACGCACTTTGGGGACCCTTACCATCGCCTGACGACGAGCAGCGCGGGTGGCCCTGACTCTATGAGGGGAATCCAACTCGGATGAGGCAGAGGAAGAAGCAGGAGAAGACACCCTGGACTCGACTCCAACAACTGGAACCTCATCGTCCGACTCTACCCTAACAACTTCCACAGACTCCTCAGAATAAGACATCTAACCTGATTCAAAAGAAGGAGTCCTCCAAGGAAAGAGCGCGAGGGATCCGATCTAAAGGACGGAGCGCCGAGCTATCTCTCGCAGCAAAAGGAAAATAATAGCGAAAGTGTGGACCCTGGGGGGATCCCACATCTATTTATACTACTTGGGCGATGCATCCAACGGCTCAGATCGTTTCCCACCAAAACAAAGCTTGGCGCCTGCTAGCCGTCGACGCCCCACATATCAAACGACCATTGGAGACGTCCTTTCGGGCACAAGCGACGGCGACAGCCTGTCACGTCCGTCAATCTGCGTCGGACACGTGGCCTGCGCCTCAATAGACGTACAAGCGAATCGGCGCTCCTTCTTTAATGCACGATCTCCCCCCTGATCCGCTGACGTCATCGAAGATATGCCTAGCCGCCTCAGAGATTCGCGCTGATAGGTTCTTGACTACAGGCTGAGCCCGGGAGACCGGTCAGACCACTCTCGACCCGGCCTATAAATAGGTCGAGACGAGAGTAGGGGGCTAATGACAATGCTCACAAGTGGGAACTCCCCAGATCATGAAACGTGGCAGATGACGTGTTCTGGGGCTCACGCAAACAGGGCAAGCATTATGCGTTGGAGGCCCTCCCCAGGCTATCGTCCCGGGGGTGTATCCCGACCTTCTATGGGCCCCCTGACGCTCTTATTCACACCTTACAAATGATCGAGGGCTCGTCTCCGAGCCCTCCTACGCGCTGAGCTTCCTTAGCCTTCCCAGCTCGCCTCCGAGTTATCACAGAACCGAAGTTCCTCGGCCTCCCGCTCGTCTCCAAGTCTTCCGCTGAGCTAAGCCTCCCCGGTTGTACCGAGCAACCAAGGACGCAGAGCCCAAGCGCCTCCACCATGGCTCCGCGTATCTCTCCAGAAGCGAGATATCCGCCACCTAACATCCCGCGTTCTACGCCGCCGTATCCCTCCATTAACGAGCGTATCTCATCATTAATGGGGGATCCCGTCATTCACGCAGGCGTAACGCCAGGGGCATAACGGCCGGCGAAGATCTCACGCCAGCTCGCTCCAAGTGACCACTATAAAAACCCCTCCCCCAGACGACTCAGGTAATGCAATTTTATTCCAATAAGCTGCTACTCTGCCCAAATACCTCGGCTAACTTGATCGTCGGATGGTCCACGGTGGTATAACCACACCAGGACTTCATTTGCACATAGCTCGGCTTCGCCTCGAAACAAGCTCACTGAGATCCACACGCTCAAGGAGGCAACCCTCAACACTAATATTAGCCGTTCACCAACATTTACGACAGATCGATGGAGGACAATATTTGAAGGAGATCCTAGCCTCCATCAATAAGTGAAGAAGAAAGTTGATGCTATGAATTGTTGAGCAAGAGATACTTATTTCATTCATATCATTCTCATGTATATATAATGATTAAAATGTCTATACATTTAATATATATAGAAATCAATCATTGTAATAAGGCAACAACGTAATTATATGAATCAACTAGTGAGATCCTTCCCTTCAATATAAAATACTCAAATCAATTATCTATATAAGGTAGTCCTTCATTATGCACTTAAATAAATTATCTTTATTAGGAAATTCTTCCATGTTAAGGATTTGATGTGATCAATTATTTATGCGCACAAAATCAATTGATCATATGAAAAACATATAAAGATTTGGTTTTTCATATTAATACTTCCCATCAAGTTGGAGCGTGGGCGTTCATCTTGCGAATGAGTTGATGAAAATGGTTCCTGCCAAGAGATTTGGTGAAGACATCGGCCAGCTAACGAGAGGTGAGAACATAAGCTGTTCAAATTAGGCCAAGAAGAATCATATCGCGAAAAAATGACAAACGATCTCAATGTGTTTTGTTCGTTCATAAAAGACTGGATTGGCTGCAATGTGAATAACAGCTTGATTATCACAATATAAAGTGGCAGCGGAAAGATTAGTTATGCCTATATCATGAAGCAAATAACGTAACCATTGAAGTTCACAAGCTGTTTGAGCCATTGCTCTATATTCAATTTCTGCAGAAGAACGCGAAACAATATGTTATTTCTTGGTTTTCCATGAAATTGGAGTGGCACCAAGAAACGTACAAAAACCTTTGATGGATCATCATGTAAATGGACAAAATGCCCAATCAGAATCGCAATAAGCTCGAAAATGAAGTTCACTTGTAGAGGAAAAAAGAACTCCTATACCCACACAACCTTTGAGATAGCGGGGTACTCGATGAGCAACATCAAGATGTGGTGTGCGTGGTTCATGCATAAACTGGCTCAAGATGTGAAAAGAATAAAGAATGTCGAGATGAGTAATGGTGAGATAAATTAGACGTCCAACGGGATGTCTATATTGCGATGGATCACGGTGGGGAGCACCATCAGAGTAATTCAATTTTAAATTCTAAACCATAGGAAAAGGTGCAGGACGACTACCCGTAAAACCTATATCATTTAAGATATCTAATGTGTACTTTCGTAGGCAAAGCAAAATACCTTTAGCGGAACGGGCGACTTCAATACCAAGGAAATACTTCAATCTACCGAGACATTTGATATGAAATCGTGCATTTAGATAATTCTTTAAATTGGTTACTGCGGCAGAATTATTTCCAGTAACAAGTATATTATCTACATACACGAGAACGAAAGTCGAGCCACTAGAAGAATGTTGAAAAAACATCGAATAATCAATCTTGGATTCAGTATATCGGGCTTGAAGAAGAGCTGTAGAAAATTGGCAAACCATTGATGGCTTGCTTGCTTGAGCCCATGTAAAGACTTATGCAGCTTACAAACAATATTTTTCTCATCTTTAGCGGACAATCCTGGAGTAAGAGACATGTAAACATTCTCGTGTAAGTCTCCATGTAAGAACGCATTATTAACATCCAGTTGATGAAGTGGCGAATATTTTATAGCAGCAACAGTAAGAAGACAATGAACAGTAACGAGTTTTGCAACAGGTGCAAAAGTCTTTGTATAGTCAAATCCTTCCCTTTGAGTGAACCCTTTAAACAAAAAGCTATATACCGTTTTTTGCAACAGGTGTAAGAATGCATTATTAAGCCGATGAAGTAGCCACTGTTTTATAGTAGCAACTGTAAGAAGACAATCAACGGTAACAAGTTTTGCAACAGGTGTAAGAACGTATTGAGTAACCCTTTAAACAAAAAGCTTTATACCAGTCCTTACATTGCCTTCAAACAAAAATCTATATAGCCACTAAAAGAGCTTTATAGTGTTCAATTGAACCGTCTGATTCATGTTTTATCTTGTACATTCATTTCCATTTTACGGGCTTTTTGTTTGAAAGCAAGGTAACTATATTCTATGTTTTGTTTGCTTCCAAAGCATCCAGTTCATCATGCGTGGCTTTTTCTCAAAAGTGGATTTCTAGCCTGTCTCTGAAAATGACCTAGGTAATGCCATAGAATCTAGAGAAGAAAGAAAAGTTGTGTACCAAGGAAAATTTATCATAAGAAATGAAAGATTGAATAAGATGGGAAGTACCCGAGCGTGATAAATGATTGGTTGAAGTTGATATCGCTGTGGTGGCATTAGAACAAATATAGTTCTTCAAGTATCTAGGTGGATTTCTGTTTCGATGTGGTAAAGTTTTGCGGTTGTATCAACTGTTGGGTTCAAAGGAGAAATTTGAGTGGTTGTATTAACTGTTGAAGTGGTAATTTTCAGAGACAGAATTGTCGGAGATGAATTGCTATCAAAACTTGATGGTGAACTTTGAGAAATTTGGATTGTGGTGGTGTTAGCAAGTAAAGGTGAATTTTAATCAGTATCATGAAATCTTGTGAGAGTGGGACACCAGCAATCGAAACATGAAGAACAACTGTGGAAGGTGAATGAGATGGAATATCTTATAAGGAAAGATATGCTCACGAAAAACATCATGTGAAACATAAATTGCGCGAGTGGCAATATCAAAAATTCTATATCGTTTTTTACCAAGAGGATAATCAAGAAAAATACCAGGTGTAGCTCTTGCATCAAATTTGTGTTTATTGGTATTAGTGTTCTTATCAAAGTATAAATATCCAAAAATTCGTAGATAAGAATAAGATGATGGTTTGTTAAGAATGACCTCATAGGATGATTTCAACTGAGAATTGGAATTGGAATTTTATTGATAAGGTAAACAGGAGTTAAAATACATTCCTCCCAAAATTTCAAAGGCAAATTAGCTTGAAATCTCAATGCATGTGCAACATTCAATATGTGTCTTTGTTTTCTTTCTACACTATTTTGTTGTGGAGTTGATACACAACTATGTTCATGTACAATTCCATTTTGTTTGAAGAAAACTTGTAGATCATGAGAAAGAAATTCGGTGTCGTTATCAAATCGAATTTTTGCAATAGAACGACTATATTTAGTTTTGACTATGGCATTTTTTTTTGCAAATATGACTTAGTTTTAGATTTAGAATTCAAGAGATATACCCAAGCGCATTGAGTGAAATCATCCACAATTGTTAGAAAATGACGAGAATTACTTAAACTTGGTATGGAAAAACTTCCCCAAAGATCACAATAAATTAATTGAAAAAGTTTAGTAGTTTGAAAAGAACTTTTAGAAAATGGTAAACAAGTTTGTTTTGCAAGTGGGCAAACCTGACAAACATTATTATTTGAATAAGAAATATTAGAGTCTATTTTTGATATAAACTCCATACGAGAATGTGATGGATGTCTGCGCTTAGGATGCCATATTTCTGCCGAAGGAGATGAAACAGCAAGATGAGAACTTGATAACTGAAAATAATATAAGCCACCAAGAGCTATACATACTCCAATCGTCTTTCTAGAACTCAGATCCTGAAAAACACAATGATTGGAAAAGAATGTCACCGAACAATGAAGAGAATTTGTAATTTGCGAGACGGACAATAGATTAAATTTGAAAGATGGAACATGTAAAACATGATCTAACTTGATATTAGAATTTAAAATAATTGATCCAATAAGATCTACACTTGCAAATTGACCGTTAGGAAATTGAACGGATGAATTACATTTGGAATGGTCATCAAAAGTACGAATGGAGTGACTCATATGATTTGTAGCTCCGGTATCTATAATCCATTGATTATTAGAAATAGAAGATAAAACCATACTTGTTGTACTCATATTTGGAAGCATATTAAAAACATAAATCAAAGTCTGGTCGAATTTTTTGAATGTTGAAGATAATTCGAAGATTTAGCGTCACAAGCATCAAATTTTGGATCAAAAGCACCCATGAAAAAAATACTTGAGAATAATACTAAATAAAATTTTGGATCGAAAATCTTACCGCTTTGATACCGTAATAAATTTAGAGAAGTAACTATGAAAGAAAGAAAATACGTGAAGAAGAAAGTTTTGCTCTGAATTGTTGAGCAAGAGATACTTATTTCATTCATATTATTCTCACATATATAATGGTTACAATGTCTATACATTTAATATGCATAGAAAGCAATCAATCGTAATAAGGCAACAATTTAATTAGATGGATCAATTAGTGAGATCATCGCCTTCGATATAAAATACTCAAATCAATTACCTATATAAGATAATCCTTCATTATCATTATGCATATGAATCAATTATCTTTATGAGGAAACTCTTCTATGCAAAGAATTCGATGTGATCAACTATTTATGCACACAAAATCAGTCGTATATGAAGATTTAGCTTTCCACGTTAATAATCTGGTATAGATGCGTGTTGTCCCATACCCGTATAATGGGTTGATAAATAGATCATGTCTGCGTCTCTTTAGTTCACCATTTAGACCATATCCCTTTTTTTAATATGAAATAATGGGTGACGATATTACCAAATCTTTATATGATAAATCCACACCATAACTTGTATATGAACAAAATTAATCCCAACTATATCGGCCCTTAACTTTTGTCTTTTTATGTTGTCCTTCCTCTTGATTCCGATCATGATCTCGTTCACGATATCGACGTAGCACTGCCTCATGTCGATCACAAGATGATTGTCATCAGCGAGATCACGAAGATCCGCAGCCTCGTGGGCTCATCGGCAACGCAATCAAGCTCCTCCATCATGTTGCTGAGATCCTCCTGCGACGAGATCAAGATAAGGGCGTTGAGGTCCTCATCGGGGGGCTAATACTTGACGGCACCGATCTCGCCTTCGAGCATGCCGCTGATCTTGGCCAGCAGATTCATTATGGTCAAGAAACATCGGAGCGAGAGGATCGGATCAGATCGGAGGAGAGGACGGAGTTTGTTGGAGAGGCTGAGGAGGCGGAGGCGGAAGAAGAAGAAGATGTGGAGGGAATAAGGCCGATGAGGTTAGAGGAGGAGAGGTCTAGGTCGATAACAATGGCGGGTGAGGGGTCGCAGGCGGAGGAGGGACGATGGAATGGGATTTGGGGGAGAGAAATTAAAGTTTGATATAGTTGGGGTTAATTTTGTCCATACACAAGTTTTGATATGGTTTATCAAATAAGGGTTTGAAAATATCTCCATCCTAGGTAATTTATAAGTTGTCTTATTAATTTTTTATGTTGTGGATGGTAGTTTTTTAACTAATAGTTGTTGTAAATTAGAGAAATAAGATTATCATTTTTTGGCACTGGAACCGTAAGCCCAAATAAGATTATCAATTGTCCAACCAATGTTAGCTTTTGAAATTTACTGTTTCACTTCTGCATTATAATGATGCACTTACAGAAATAAAAAGTTGAAAAACGGGTCTGAAGAACGGGTCTAGCCCGATTATTTATGGGGCTTGGTCTAGAATCTGGATCCGGATTCATTCTATATAGACTCGCTGGGTAAATGGATAGATCTGGATCCATAAGAAATAAACGGTCTAGGCCTGGAACACGCTAGACCTTATCTAACCCGACCCATTTTACAGGACAAAACACTTGTTTTAATTCTAAAATGTAAAAAATTTGCAGGCTATTCCACAGTTTAGTCTCTATGATTTTTATTTTCTCTTCCGAGTTAAAATGGTGATTATCACCAAAGTCTCAATTATTTCATATATCTAATACAAAATTGGGTCATCTAGGGAAATATTCCTTCAAAAACATCGTTTTCATTTTTCCCTTTTTGCCCGTGGATTTATTCAAATGGTTTTTTGATATTGCCCATTCATTTAGGCCAAACCTCCAAATATTATTTGTGGGTTATTTTTTAATTATTTGTTTCTTATTTTATTTTTAAATTATTTGTTTCTTATTTTAAGAATAAACTGGTAATGTTTCCTTATATTTCTTTTTTAATCTTTGGAAAAAGTTTTTGATGTAATTTCCATGCAAAAAGTTGTAATTAAAAATAAGCAAGTATTTTTCCTTATTTTTATCTTATAACCATTGAAATTTTTTTTTGATTTAATTTTCAAGCAAAAATATTTTGTGCAATAATCACAGTATTTATGTTCAAAAAAACCAAAAGCTTTTCATATATGCATTTACATATCCCTTGGCATATTCATATGAAACCCAAAAGAAATGACATTTTGTTGTTTTTTAATTATTTGGTTTTAGGTTTTTATTTTTTTGTTCTTCGCTAATATTTCTATTTTCTTAATTTATCCTTGATCTTATGTCTAGCAATGATTTGCTATTAATTTAGAAAGAAAATTATGGTATTTTAATTTTTTTCAAGGGAGCCAATAATATTTTTATCTTAATGCAATTTTTTTTATAAAAATAAAGCATAATAGAATAAAATTTGTTTACTAAATAATCCATTCTTACATCTGCTTATTGAAATTATAATTTTTTTTAAGTTGATGCTCAAATTTCACTATTTAAATCATTGTTATTGTTTAAATTTTTTTTGGGTACTTTAAAAATAATTATTTATGGTATGGATTTCTTAAAATAGAACCAATAGTATTTTTTTAAAATTTTATTATCAGTCAAATTGATGCTAATTTCTTCTTGAGAAAATGAACATATATTGCTTTTCTATATAATTTTTTAATTTATTCAGAAATATTTCGAATGATGTTGGGTCAATTTACAGTGATGACGTTACAAACTAGATTTAACAACCATTTGGAAATTGTATTCGGTATGAAGGTTTTTTTTATATCAAATGCTGATCATAATTGCATGTATATGTTGTTGGTCGTTGTGTGTAAACTTTAATAAGTGATGAGGCTTACAGACGGGAACCCTCAGATTTACGACACATAGCAGATGACGTGTCGTCCACGTACGCCCTTTAGATTCCTAGAAACTATGGAGCTGGAATAAGTATGATGTATTGGGGACATTTCTCGGTGCCCCGTCTCTGAGGTCGTATTTGACCTTTTAGAGAACCTCTCCGGAGTACGTTCCCGCTTCGGCTGACCACCAGCCAATAGCTCGTCTCCGAGCTATCATACAGCTGAGACTTCTATGCTCACTTGCTCGTTCCCGAGCTATCATATATTTGAGATTCCTCAGCTTTCCTGTTTGGCCGGGGGTACGGAGCCCGAGCGCCCCCGTAACGGCTCCGTGTATCTCGCCACAACGAGATCTCCACCACTCTACGTCCCGCATCTCACGCTAGCGTATCTCGCCATTAATGAGCATATCCCGTCATTAATGGACGTGTCCCGCCATAAACGCGAATGTGACGCAGGGGCGTAACGGACGGCGAGAATCTCGCATCGGCTTACTCCATGCGACCACTATATAAACCCCTCCTCCAGATGATTCAGGTAACTCGAACTGATTCTAATACACCGCTGCCCTGCCTTTATTTCTCGGTACTTACTTGATCGTCGGAGGGTCCTACGGTGGTTACCCACCCCGGGACTTCCCTTGCAGATAGCTCGGCGTTAACGACAACCCATTGAGATCCACACATTCAATCTTTACTCCCAATCTCAACCGTTCAGAACTGTTTGCAGCAAGATCGACAGAGGACAACTACTGAGGGAGATTAGGACCTCCATCAGTTGGCACCGTCTGTGGGAATACGAGACGCTTCTGTACCCAAAAAGTTGATCTTCCTCCTTCAATTCAATGGCAAGCAGTTCCCGCCAAAATTTAAACAACATAGAAAGAGCAAAGCTCTGTTGAAATTTAATGGGGCAGCGCCCTACGTGCTTCTCACGAGGGCGCCAGCGCCAATGTGCAAAGCACAGAAAAGCTTCTTGGTAAGAATTAAATTCTTATATGGCGCCGCACGTGCTCCTCACGCGGACGTCAATGTGCAAAGCACAGAAAAATTTATTACATAAGAATTAAACTCTTAGATAACGCCGCACGTGCTTCTCACGCAGGCACCAATGTGCAAAGCACATAAATACCTATCATAAGAATTAAATTCTTAAGTGGCGTCCACGTGCACAACACGTGAGCGCCGGTGCCCAAGTAGAATTAAATTCTACGTTTCCCTGACAAAAAGTTGGGATACTCTCTGTTAAACAGAGCCGTTGGATCAAACATCCAATGGAAATGATAAATCATCAAAATACAGAATTAAATTCTGTTGGGAGAAAACATCTCCTAAATCTTTCTAAAATAAGAAAGATAGTCTCGGTTGGATCAATGATCCAATAATAGAATAAAATTCTATTTTAGAATATATTCTCTCAATTTTTCTCAACAAAAAAATTGCTCTCTGTAAAACAGAGAACTCTTAGATTAAAAATCCAATGGTTAAAAAAAATCACCGTTTTACATAATAAATTCTGTATAGGGGAAGATATTTCCCCAATCTCGTTAAAAACAAAATTCATGTTCTGTAAAAACAGAAGTCCTTGGATCAAAGATCCAATGGTGGGTAAAATTCCCCAAATCAATTAGAATCTCTCAATGAGAGATTTTCTCAAAACCAATTAACAATTTGCCTTCACTATATAAAGGACCCGAGACTTCAAGTCTCACAGACAGACAGAAGATCACAACACAGAGAGAGACATAAGAAGATAGAGAAAACCCCTATAAGCTTCTGCAAAAATACAGGGAGCTCTAAAAAAAAACAGAGAATTCAATTCTCAAAGAAGAAGACCTTCCTTCTCAAAGCCCTAGGTAAAAAAAAGAGATCAAAATATCTCTATCACATTTAAGGGTTTAACCCTTTTTAAAGAATTTAGTTCTTTCTCTGGATCTGAGATCCACAAGACAAGTCTCGCATAAGTTGAGAATTTAATTCTCATCAGGAAGATCTTGTTCTCGAGAATCAAAGATTCAGAAAAGAACTAGGTCCAAAAGAAAAAAACAAAAGGAGAAAGGAACCTATAAAAGAACTTAGTTCTTAAAGAAAAAACCAATCCCGGATCTTCATAAAACGAAGATCTTGGTGATCATTAATGGTCAAAATGTCATTAACAGAGATTTAATCTCTAGAAAAAAGGGAAAAAGGACTGGCGCCTCACGTGGGCGCCCCCTTTTAACAGCGCTGTTGGGGTCGAAAATTGCACCCCGGTTGACTAAGTCAAAGTCAAGGTCAACCCCAAACTAGGTGGGCCCAAGCCCAGATCAAATGGGCTCATGCCCGAGTCGAGCCCGAACATGAAGCGGCCGGCCTCCCCCATACCAATATAAAAATCATGTAATAAATAATTTTAATGTAATTTTTATGCATGAATAGGTATAAAGCCAAATTTTTGTAAAGCCCATGGTTTATGTGCAAAAAGAAATAGCACATGAGGCATGGGATGGGCAAAATGCCATTTTGTAAAGCCCAAGGGGCTATATGTAAATGTGCAAGCCTATATAAGGCAACATGATGATGAATAAAACACAATTTTTCATTCTCTCCAAAAAACTAGGGTTTGTGCCTCCTTCCCCTTTCTCAAGGGTCTAAAACCCCCTTTCTCTTTTTGGAATTAAATCAAGAGTTTAACTCTTCCTTTCTAAAAAATAAGTAGTTTTTCACCATAAAACCCACGAAGGGGAGCTCGGATCTCCAATCAGATCTCGAAAAGGGGAGACTTTTAAGCCTCACCCCCTTTTCTCCAAGATCCCGCCGATCAAGAGAAGGAAGAAGGAGACCCATCTCCAAAAATCTAACTTTGGATAGATCCAAGGTTCAAAAGAAGAGACAAAAATTCCTAGGAGTTTAACTCCTTTCTAGATCTGTTGGAGTTTAACTCTATAAATTTGTTTCTGTTAGGAGTTTAACTCCAAAAACTCCTTGGGAGTTCAACTCCCCAACCTACGGACTAAGCCCCTTCCCGCTGGTGTTTCCCGTGGTCGCGTGCCGCGCACGTGACCCGCGGATGCTAAAGCGCCCAATGGTCGTGTGCAGCGCACGTGACCCCGGGTACTAAAGCGCCCACGTGCACGCACGTGACCCGCAGGCACTAAAGCGCCCACGTGCGCCCACCCCCCGCGGTCGCGTGCAGCGCACGTCACCCGTGGGCGCTAAGCGCCCACGTACGCCCCACGTGACTCGCTCAGCGCCCAGCGGTCGTGTGCAGCGCACGTGACCCGCGGACGCTAAGCGCCCATGTGCGCCCTACGCGACCCGCTTAGCGCCCACGCGCGCCCTACGTGACCCGTTCAGCGCCCAGCGGTCGCGTGCAGCGCACGCGACCCGCGGGCGCCTCGTGGTCGTGTGCTGCGCACGTGACCCGCTGGCGCTCAGCGTCCACGTGCTGCGCACGTGACCAGCAGGCGCCAAGCGCGCACGCACCAGGCACGTGACCCGTAGGCACTATGCGCCTACGTGCCACGCACGCGTCTTTAAGACGCTCCCCCCCATTTTTTTATGCACTCCACATCAAAACACGTCTCTCGTTGGGAAATTTTTTCTAACGGGACGTTGTCCCGCAACCCGCAAGGGGGCTGCTAGCCCCCTTGACCCCCAGCCCGCTATCCGGGTAGCGGGACCACCGTAAAAACTTTGCGGGCTCCCCGATATATCCAAAACCCCTTCAAAACACAACACTACATAATGAGTTCGCATGAATAGTTGACCCGTCAATCGGAGGTTCACTCACTTCAAAGGCGAGGGGTAATTAACGACAGCTTAGTCCGCGGCTGCCGGGGATTCGGATTCCCACAATCAATAAACCCCAGCCTACCCTAGGCAGGGGGAATCTATAATACGCCTGACAAGTGCGCGCGCATTCCCATCTCAATGGGATGACGAAAAACACCCTACAAGTGCCTAGCGCCTCACGTGAAAAACACGCGGGCGTCTAAAACAGAAGGCCAACGCCTCACGTGAAATACACGTGGGCGCTGAATAAAAGTGCTCAGCACTCCCTATGTAGCCGAAGACAGCTAAGTGCTTAGCATTGATTGGGTAGTGCCCCAACGCCGCACGTGCTCCTCACGTGGGCGCCATACAAAAAGTGCTTAGCACTTCATATACAGCCAAAACGACAGAGTGCTTAGCACTGATTGGGCAGCACCCAGCACCGCACGTGCACCTCACGTGGACGCCATAAAAAGTGCTTAGCACTTCACATTTAGTCAAAATGACTAAAAGTGCTCAACATTTATTGGGCAGCGCCCATGACTGAATGCTTCACATAACATACATGTGAGTGTCAGGGCTCAAATAAGTGCTTAGCACCTTTACATGAAAAAAAGGCTGAACAAACAGAGCCAAAATAAGTGCTTGGCACTTTTGAATTAAAAAAAAGGCTAAGTAGACTTAGCCCAAATTGGTTAAGTCTCTGAAATTTTCTTGTAGCTGAGCCCAAATGCTCTTGTGCTGGATCTTAAATAAAAATGATCTTTGAAATTTTGCTAAGTTGATCTTAGTCTCAAATTAGACTAACGCATCCTTAGCAAGAACAAATTGAGCCCAACACATTTAAGTTGATCTTAATCTCAAACTAGATTAACGGTCCATAAATAAATATAAGCCTAAATCTAAAATATATGGATTTGGACTAATCCGCACCCTACAGGCGACGACATAAACTAGTCTCCGTATACAATCCACGGGCAACCAAAACAAGCAAAAACACACACGACACAAAGTGAACTTCCGGAGCAGGAGAAAGTGGTTATCGCAACGCGGTAACGTAATTAACTGCATGGGCTTGCGTCTGCAGGGAAGAGCGTCCCCACAATCAAAAACCCCTCAGAAAATGAGGGGGAATCTGATAAAGTCTACTACAATGGTCGCATTTGTCCAAACCTCCGATATATGGTGCCATAAATCAATTTGGTATCTTCGGAGAGGTGGACGGATAAATCCAAATAGCATCTGCCCCCAGAATTCAGGCCAGGCGTCCCAACGTCTCGGTCCATCTTTCGGCGGTGAACAAATTCTGGCACGTCCAGTGGGACCTTTTTCTCTTTCCACTCCATACTACGTGTGTCGTGTTTTTGCAAACGAAATCGCGATTCGCTATGGTTTCCCTTGGATCCGAGGTACTAAAATTTGGTGTCTTGCTCTTGTGCAGAAGAAGAGAAATCGATGGCTTCCCAATGCACTTCTTGCAACAGTAACACTTGCTCCACCCCAGCTGGAGGAGTAACTTACGGGCCCAGCGCGACCTCTATCTTTTCAATGTCGGTGGAGCAAGTAACGCAAGCTACTACTGGACTATTCTTTAGGACCATGTTCCCACCAGTGGGTGTTGGTGCCTCAGCGCCGCAGGAAGAAGCTCGCAAGAGGTCGGTCTTCGATCGAATGGCGTCCACAACGGCCCCTCTCAACGGGCCGTCTAAAGTTGACATCTCAGTCTTCAACAGGCTGGGCAAGAACCCAAACGGGCCCGTAAAGAGGCTCATGATACCTGAAGGGGCTACCCCAAAACGGATAGCCCTCCCAACTCCTGCTACGGGTGAATTCGTCAAAGGTGCTTCCCGTACCAGAAAGTCGATCTTCGAAAGATTGGCCGGCCCTCCCCAAACTTCAATCAGGACGCCAGTCTTCAACAGGTTGACGCTAACAGCAGCCCCTCAGCAAAACCAGAGGCATGAAGAAGCCGCTTCCAAATCTGAGGCGGATCCGTCTGCAAGACACGCTCGACGTCGTCACTGGCGCCAAGTGAGGAAAGATTGGGGAAACTCCCCTTCTGGACTTACCCAACCAGCTCCAATGGTGGAAGTTGATGCTGTTGTTCCAACCGGGAACAGCTTTGATCTACTCAGGAGGGTACGCAAGAAATCTCCAACGGCGGTGCTAAAGAAGTTGCCCCCGCCTGCAAAAACCATAGTGCAGGCAAAGACAGAGCGCCTCCATCAACGTCTCTCCTCGCAAATTCACAGGGTCTGGTGAAAAGTCCAGGACTCCGTGATTGATCAAAACTACTCTCGTCGACCGAAGAAATCGAAGGCTCGGCAAGAGAAAGACCGTCCCTCCGTCATACAGCGAGGAACTTCTTCTGCACAGATGCCTGTTATAACGGCTCCTTTAACTCCGACCTCCCACAAAAGGATGAGGCCAGAGAAAATCCTACTGCCAGCGGCAAATTCCAAAGGCGATAGACCCAAACGTCCTAAGTCTGGGGGCATGATCGTACATACGGTCTACATGGTTTCCGGGAAAGAAGAAATCCGTGCTTCCATAGGTCACCGGCTGCAAACTCGGTCGCTGAAAAAGGATCAGGAGCAACAACAAAAGCTCCAGGAAATACTGACCAAAATAGCAGCACTTACCGGGCAGAAAGAAAGCCCAGACACAATAGCCGAACAGCGCCAAGAGCAGGAAACCGATACAGAGTTCCTGTGAAGGGTGCTTGAAAGAAAGGACAAGGAAGCTGCTGAGCAGGCTGCTAACATAAATCAGATGGCTCTTTTGTTCCAAGACATGGTTGGGATGATGATCCAGCCAGAACCCTCGGCCGAGAATCTGCCGATAATCATCAAGGATGACAGAGGGGAAATATCAAATCCTCTTCCGGTCTTATCGGCAGCCAAGGAGGAAACAATCTCCAATGCTGATCTTGATGATTATATCGCTCAACAAATACGAGCTCATCAAGCTAATGAAACCGCATGCCAAATCGTCAGAACTGGGCGACCGTATCTAGGCTGGTATGACCAAATTAAATACCCGCCGGGATATACGATCCCCAAGTTCCATATGTACAAGGGGACAGGCAACCCACATCAGCACGTCGCGCAGTTCAGAGCTCTTTGCGGCAACACTGGAGGCGCCGACAAACTGTTACTTCACCAGTTCGTTGGCAGCCTGTCAGAGACGGCCTTTGAATGGTATTCGGAGCTCCCAAATGACTCCGTGAGAACATTCACAGAGATGGAACTGTTGTTCACACAGCGGTTCACTAGCGCACCCCGATCATGGCATTAATCAATACCAAGGTAAAGCCAGGAGAAACCTGGGTCCAATATGCGATCCAGTGGCGGAACCTATGGTCAAAGTGCGAATAACACATCGAAAAATCCCCCGCCGTGGGCATGTTCATTGGGACCCTTGATCCTCAAACGACTGTTTCCCAGTTCATAACATTCTTCAAACCAACAACCTTCCAGGCCCTGATCGATAAACTGGCCCAAATGGACCAGATGGGCCACGGGCCTTCCTCCTCAAGTAAGGACTCTCGAAATGCCAAGGGTCAAGGGAAAGCGGTCTTCGTTGCCAACACTCAAAAACAACCGAGTGGCCCAAAACCGGCTGCTCGCCAAAACAACGCACGTCCACGCCTATCCCTGGAAGAAAGCCTAGGACGCGCCTACTAGTTTCCCCGCGATAAGACGCGGAGACTATTTGAGTTGGCAATGCGTAACAAACTCATCACATTGCCAGACCCACGACGTCCACCGCAATTTGGCGATGTCAACAACCCCAACTACTGCTCCTATCACAGAATGGCGAGCCACCCAATTAAGTACTGCTACGTCTTCAAGAACTGGGTCGAGGACCAGTATCAACAGGGGAAGTTCGCGCTGTTTGAGAACTGGAGGGTGAACCCACCACAGAAGTACACTCCCCAAAAAGTGGATGCGCCGGGGGAATCATGCTCGCTCGTGGAAGAACCTCCATAGGAAGTCGTTCTTTCAGCTAAAACCAAAAGAATGCCGAAAGATCTACAGGCATGTCGGCAGTCAGGTGGAAAAGCCCACTTGAACCCGAAATCATCGAAAAGATGCTGAAACCGCGTCCCGTACCGGAGATTGTTGACAAAGGGCAAAATCCCCAAGTCAAGCCTTCAAAGTCTTCAAAGAAAAAGAAGAAGACCAAGAGGCCTGTGCAGCCTGCCGAGTATGACGACAAGCGCACAGACCTACAAAAGTACATTGACGCACTGGAGGAGTACAACCAGAAGGCGCGGACACCGGTCACGCTCGAAGAATTCCTCAGGCATATTCTTGAGAACGAAGATAGTGACAACGATGAGGAAAATGACTTATCAGAAGAAACTGAAGACTATGTAGCAAGCTGCTACATGGTCTCCCATTCATTGTTAAATGACGACGAAACTCCCTCAGCGTCAGAAAACAATGCAGAGGAACCGGGGGCAGAATCGGCACTAAAATCCCCGGAACTGCCAGAAGACCCGATCGATAGGCTATTAAACGAAGCCTTTCGAAAAAGCAAAACTGACCGAGAACGTGAAACAGCCATATACAAAAAGGCTAAGCGTCAGCGTCAGGATGAAGAAGTTGCGGCAAGGTGGAGTCGTAAAGTACTCCAACCAAACCAGAGCATACCTGCGACAAATAAGAGCAGGATCAAGGTAGAGAAGCGGTTCGCCAAAGCCCTGTCAATGGGAATGAAGCTGCCACCTCTCGTAGGAAACACTCCCGGGGTCATATGCCTCAACGGAGAGGATTCACATCCAAACTACTGCCTATATCATCAGAGGATTACCCACCCCACCGAAGAATGCAGTACCTTCAAGAAGTGGTGACAAGGGTATGTTACCCATCAAAAACACTTCAAGAGGATGAAGCACGAAGCTCGTCGACAGCAAAAGAGTGCGACAGATGCGCGTGAAAAAATGACTGGCAACTGTCATATGGTTGATACCAGTCCGGAAGGGGAGAAGCCTTAAGTTCTTACTTTCGGGAGCGATTCTGAGGACGAAATACCCCCAGCCTTCTCTTCAAAGACTCCACCTCCGAAAAAGAAGAGGAGGAGAAGAGCTGCGAGAATATTCAGCCGCGTAGCCGCATGCTGCCTGAAAAGAACCTCGGACCTACAAACAAAGGTTCGAGTATAAAAGACAAAGGGAAAGAAAAAATCCCTGAGAAAATTGCCCTCGACGGTAGAATTGTCAAAGAACTCGCAGCAAGGGACCCGCCTAAGAAAAACAAGGTGGATTACAACGTCCTGGCACATCTGAGGAAAATATCCTCATAACGAGCATATTGGATGCTCTCCTCCTGTCCAAAGAGGCACAAGATTCTCTGATCAAGGCATTACAAGAGCCCGATCAGTTCCAAGCTTTACTCGCAGAAGAGAAGATGAAGGATGAGCTGGCAGAGATCCACATGGCTGACATTACATTCAGCGATGAAGATCTCCTCCTCTGTATGTGCGAACATAACCGCCCGTTATACGTCACCGGGTACTGCCACGACATCAAGATAGGGAAATCCTTGTCGACAACGGATCCTCCGTCAACCATCTCAACATGATGATGCTGAAAGAAATTTGCATGAACGTTCAGCACCTGGCCCGAGACAAAATTACCATCTCTGGGTTCGACTCACAGTCGTCACTGACACTTGGGTCCGTAATTCCGACGTTACACTTCGAGCTGCTCGTCACTGACATCAAATTTCATGTCATTGACGCCAAGACTTGCTATAATGCTTTGCTCGACAGGCCCTGGTTACACGAGTACAACGTCATCCCTTCTACACAACATCAGTGTATGAAGTATTTCAAGGGCGGCTCGAAGTACACTGTCACGGGAGAGCTAAACCCGTTCTCCGTAAACGAGGTCTGGAAATATGAAGACGCAAAGTACTTCCTACCAGATTTCGAAAATACGGAAAGGTGTCATAAGCCGGAGGATAAACAGAAGTCCGTTTCCACTATCCCGATCTTTGGGAGCGATTCCGAGGAAGATGAAGAAATAGTCTACTCGGGGCAACCCCAGAAAGAAAACAGCAAGCCTGGATCATCTACTCCTATTTTGGTCTTTGGCAGTGACTCTAAGGATGGGACCAATGCAGTGTTCTCCATCCGCCCGTCAGTGCAAACCCTCGCCGGAGCCAATCAGAGTTTGCAAATCATAATGGCTCCGCATCAGTATTATAAGGAACTTGATGCGCTTGATACATACAATGTCCAAGAACTACAGACTTTCTACGTCCCTCCCAGACGAAGAGGTGAAAAGGCGATTCTCTTCTACCAATCTACGGAGACCAGAGTAGAGAAAGAAGTCTGGCACGGTGCCGATTTTGCACTCGATAGGCTTCAACCAATCCGTCTGCCAAGATACTATGCGGAGGGATTGAAAAGGTTGTAAAAGTGCCAAGGTGTACCTTTCGAAAAAACTGTTCGGCAAGCCTAATCCTGCAAAAAAAAATGGGATATCCCTGGAACCCAGTGAAAGATGCCCAACGGGAATATGAAGACAACCGGGCTCGGATACATTCGGTCTAAGAAACGGGAGCAGTTCCACAGCTGCTGTGTCATAAACAGCTCCATAGAAGAGGAAAATGCTCTTCCAAATGGACGTGAAGTTGAAACAGAGTGAAATCCCAATCTAAGAACGTTAAGTCCATCGCTCGAAGAACAAATAGACAAGCTAATAAAAGAAGTTTGTCAAAAGAGCCGAGACAATCACAGCCGTGAAATGACCATTTATGAAAAGGCCAGGACGCAGCGCCTCCATCAGCAATCTACGGAGAAAGAAAACTACAACGCCCTTTATCCCCAGCCCGCTGTATGTCCTCGCAAAAGGGGAAAATCCTGAAATAGAGGCAAAAACAGGACAAAGTGTGCAAACAACGTTCGCAAACAACAAGGCGGATCTAAGAAGCCGTGCTATCAAGAAAAACTCGGTTGGAACCGTCCTTTATAAAGAAGATGGGTCAGGAATACTCTTCCCCCAAGACAAGACGAGGAAAATATTCAACCTTGTCATGAAGCATCAAATGATGACACTCCCGGAGTCTCGGCACCCCAAACAAATAAACGAGGTCCGTCTTCCGGAATATTGCTCCTACCACCGAGTAATAGGCCATCCCCTTGAAAATTGCTTCACCTTCAAATATTGGGTAGAAGACCAGTATCAACAAGACAGGTTCGTATTATCCGACAGCTGAAGCGTAACCCCGCCATAAAAGCATGAGCCAAAAAAGACATATACCGTAAGGCTAGGACCAGCTCAACCACAAAAGGGAAGCGAAGTTGTACCTGCCATATGATAACACTCTCAAAAGAGAGAGGGCATAAGATGATGGATGACCCCTGCATGTGCTTCGCAAATGAAGACGAGGACGAGGTAATTTTCGAGTTTCCCCCAGCACCAAAGGAGCTGGAAGACGGGATACACACCACGGCGGACAATCTAAGAAAAATTGACTTAGGGACGGAATACGATCCGAGGCCAACATTCGTCAGTGAGCTACTATCTGAAAAACAGATAGCCACGTTAAAAGACGTGCTCATACAATATAAAGACTGCTTCATGTGGAACTATTCCGAGATGCCGGGTCGAGATCCAAAGGTAGCAGTACATAAACTGGCTATATCGTCGGATGTAACGACTCTGTTTTTACTGTACGAAAATTTTAAACTTAATGTACAAAATGGAGTTTGCATGCCTGAGTACAAGTTATAAATTTAATTTGTTTAAGAACAGCAAGAAGCCACTTGTAGCTCACTGGTAAAGCCTTGCATCGCTGTGACGTACCCCCTGTGTTCGAATCCCATCAGCCACATATATTTTTTCTGAATTTTTCTTTCAAAATTTTTGGAAGCCCAAAAGTTTACACGTGCCATACACGTAAACATGAAAAGATAGAAAAAATAAACATGTGTAAAATGTTGTGTACACAGTCGAGAACACGTGGCACAAATCCAACCCCCCATCTCCAACACTTGGCCGACGAGATTGCCTATTGGGCCAGCGACACTGGGCCATCCGTATGGGATGAGACCCGTGCTTTGCACACTCCTTTTGGCCTCCCCACTACCCCTTTTCTGTTTGTTTTCTCTGCAATTTAACAGAGAATTAAAATTCATCTTTAATCCAATTTTTAATGCTTTTTAATTCAATCTTTCAATTCCAAAACCCTAATTCCACCCTATAAATACAACCCCATACCCTAGCCCCTCCTCATTCTAAAAATCCTAGTCAAAATATCAAAATTTTCTAAGTACAAGTGGGGTTGAAGTGGAGTTAGCCGAAGGTCAACTTCCGGCGAGAATTCGAGACAATTCCGGCGACCCTGCAACCCCACGACAACCTCAAGCTCTTCCTCTCTCTATTCTTAACCCAAGTCACTTATAAGTTCCTTCTATTTCCTCCTTCTCTTCTCTAAATTCTCTTTTCAAAATAAAGCATCGGTAAGTGGAGTTATTACCGATGTAAATCTTCTAAACACTATAATCTCACTTATCTTTTACATATTATTCAACAAACTTTTACGAAATATTTGTAACATTATTATAAAGGTTTAGAAACAACTTTCACTCTAATACTCCATGTAAAATAACTTTAACCTAGCTTTTACGTTTAAATACCATGAAATTTATATTCGTTATCTTTTAAACTTTTGCTTAGCATACCTTTAGAAAACTTCATGAGGTAATGACCTACCTCTCACATACACACATATTGATATAGTATGATTCTCTTGAGACATAACTTTTGTAGCAAAATACGACTTTTCATAAAAATACCTTGAACTATAAAATCCCGTTTTCTTTTAAATAGTGTTATCAAAATCTTAGCAATTATTCCTCTACAACCCATTTTGGGGAACTCGCTATTAGATGGTGCGGATTATCGCACATCCTCGGGACTAGTAGAACGAGATGCAGACCTTCTCACGGAGCGTACAACCTCGAAAGAATTTTAATACGATTTTTAAGAAAAAAGAGATTTTGTACTTAATAAATAAAATTAATTTTTAATAATTATATAAATATTATCAAACCATATATTTTTAATATATAATAAAATTCCAAATTTTCTAGAAAATAAAAGAATGACAAGTTTCATTAAAATACCATCAAGTATCACTACAAGACAAGTTACACTAAAATACTATGAACTATTCAAGCTAAGTTACTATTCACTAAGATACCTCATTCTTCAAAATTCACATCCATGGTAACCCTAAAGAACCTAAATAATTACTCGAGGTTTATTTTGAAAATGTATAAAATATTTTTCATAAACCCCATCGAGATATATAAAATTACATTAATGACCCTAGTAAGTATAGGTTTAAGCGGGACCAATTCTCTTGAGCCTCAGGGAGCCGAAGAAAGTGGGTGTTTGCCTATTTAAGGTAGAAAAACTAAAACAGAATTATTAATGGTAATTGTCCTGGAAAAAGACACAAATCCTGTCGTCCATGTGCAGCAGTTACTGATAACTCCTAAACCTAATTCGGGAATCAAATTCTGTTTAAAGTGTCTGACTCAAGTCTGAGTCCAAGTATCAATCTGAATCCAATCCAAACATGAATACAATTCAACATGAATCCAATATACCAAACATGAACTTGAATACCAGAACAATATCAACATGCAACATGACTTGACTTGACTGAACCATGACTATGACTTGACTTCATTACATGACTACTTAATACATCCTGAACTTGTTTACACGAACAACTTATACCATGGTCTCGGCAAGTCTGATAATTACCAATCTATACAATATATATTACGGGGTTTAACGGAGCAGACTGGTACGGAATATGTTAAAAGTGGCACGATGATGGACACTAAAAGACACCTACATGAACATCCTGTACCGTTGTCCCGTGGGTTTTGATGGGGCCTTGTACTTACATGTTACCATAGTCTACGGGATAGTTGGACTCCTCTCGTATACACTGATACATTCTGTACCAAGTTACAAACAACTACGTTAGCATAACAAACAGATAATTTACCAGTTCTATTCTCTTACTTGTTTATTCCATTCTATCTTTTGGGATTTACCGAGCGCTAGTTCGCTGACGACATTTCTGTCTCTTCTTTCTTTGGAATGTTCGTCAGGAGGACCCGATTCTCAGGAGACCGAGCCCAGTCAGGACGATTTGGAGCAGTTCACTGAGGAGACAGACTTCTAGGCTTTTACTTGTACTTATTTTCTTTTCAGTTCATATGCCACTGTTTGGGCATCGATTTCTATCATTGTACTTTTCTTTTCAGTTGTATGTAAAGAAAGAATGTTAATATAAGTTGCTGTTATTATTACATCTCTTGTTATTCTTGTGTATTCATTTATATTGCTTATTTACGCTTAACGTGTTTACTTCTGAGTAAATACGTCGCGGCCCGTCATGTCTACTTCTCCGTACACTGCGAAGCGGTGCGTGACAGGTTTTGTTGGTAGTCTATTGTCACGACCCGTAATTAAGCACGTGACCGGCACTTAAATTACGCAATATATAAAAGCGTAACGTAAATCAAGTAAGCCGAAACCCAGAAAATCTAAACCTTTTTGCGGAAAATAGTGGGGGTGCAGTTTTGAAATAAAGGTATAATGAATCCTGTTTTGTCTTTTAAAAATTTGGGCAGCACCTCTCTTGTATATTTTGATCCAAAAACATATACACAATAATATATAGGCATCCCCAAGCGGGAGCTAGTTTTTCGCCAATCGGCGGAATCACAACCATGCAATAACATACATACGACGCCCAACGGCGAAGATCAACCTAGAAAGAACAAATAAAGAAGCAAGATATCAAAACTCAAGAAAGCGATCATAAACCCATCGCTCTAAGTCTCGTACAATACCCAAGTCTGACTAGGTCTACCAATATACAATTCTAGTCTCTGATTTGATCTGATCTGATGTGATGGAGTTTATCTAGATATAATAGAATATAACAATACGAGAGTGGGTACGATCCAACATGTGTCCCACCTACCAAAGCAAAACACCCTGGAAGAAGCTGCGTGCCAATGATACCGCAACTGATCCCAAGCGGTCAAACCTGCAAGAACCATGGCACAACGGGGGTGAGTTTCCAATTCGTGAGTAGAAAACATCAGCATGTAGAAATCGAATAAAACAACGATTTCCTAGGTCACTATATCCTGAAGGTAAAACTATGATATCACTATATCCTGAAGGTAATACTATGATATCTAGGGTGACCAAGTACGCATATATGTCAACAATCTATCAATAAAATGACATATATAAATAAACATCCGACATCATATGCCTGCATGCATGTAACAACCCTAACTTCCTGTACTAACTTTCTGTACAATTTTTCAAAAAAATACAGAAAGGGGTATTTTTGCCTGAGTACAAGTTATAAGTTTGTTTTGCTTTTTAATAGCAAGAAAGAGCTTGTAGCTCATTGGTAAGACCTTGCACTACTGAACCAAAGTACCAGAGTTCAAATCCCATCCCCCAAATTATTTTTAATATTGATTTCTTTTTAAATTTTTAGAATTCCAAGAGTCTACACGTGCTAAACCCGTAAAACCAAAAGTCACAAATAAAACAAACTGGCCCAGGGGGAAGACCAACCGACGGCGGACACATGGCGACGAGCCCCGGCCCGACTCGGCCGAATCGGGCCGGCGACTCGGCCGCCGGCCGAACTCGGTCGGATCGGGTTGGGTCCAACATGAAAGTTCTATCTTTTGGTCTTCTTGACTCTCCTGTATACTTTAAATTTTCTGAAAATTAACAGAGCCCTTTAAAATCTCAATAAATCCAATTTTTAATACAATTTAATACATTTTTTCTTCACACCCTTTCACCTACCCTAATCCTAGTTTTACCCTATAAATACCATCCCTAGACACTCCCCCTCACTCACAATTTTGTCCAAACTCTTAAGAAAACTCTCTAGAATTTTAGTGTGCAATTGGAGTTAGCGAAGGGTGAAGCTCCGGCGAAATTCCGACGACGACCCTAGGAGCTCCCGGCGACGAAACGACGCACCGGCGCCTCCTACCGCTTCCTCTCCCTCTTCTCTTAACTCTAAACTTGTAAGTCCCACCTCTCTCCTCTCTAATCTATTCTTAAAACTTCTTTTATTAAAACCCGACGGAAGCGGAGTTAAATCCGACTTCCGATTCGGTTTTCTTTATAAAATTCAATTTTCCTTAACACAACCATATTAAACTCTTACATCTTGACTATTAATCATTAACAAAACATGTTGAACAAGTTTCATAGCAAAACATTTCATTTTGTAACTTTTACCGCTCTTTTTCAGTAAAATACCATGTAGTATAGTTTTGACTTTAAAACACCATTAAACTTTCTATACCTTTAGTTAGATCACGAGGTAATGACCTATCTCCTCACAACACTCATATGCAATATAGCATAATACCTTTCGGGAATATAGAATACAGGAAAACGAAACTTTACATATAAATACCATTACTATTAAAACCGTTTTCTACAAGATTATGTATTTTACACAAATCTTTGCAAAGCGCCGCTACAACCCATTTTGGGGAACCCGTTCGGGATGGTGCGGATTATCGCACATCCTCGGACTTAGTAGTGCGAGATGCAGACCTCCGCAAGGAGCATTCGGTCTCGAGAGATTTAAAATACAAATATCTTAAGAAAATGAGATTTCTAGAAAATAATAAGTTAAAATTATTTTATATTATATATATATATATATGTATTATCAAAATACCTATTTTCGATATAATATAAATATTCCAACTTTTCTAAATCAAAAGAATCACTTTACATGAAAATACCATGAAATTCCATACAAGTCCAATACTTTACAATTAAATACCATGTATTATGAAAAATAGGTTTATTCACTAGAAATGTCACAAATATAAAATTTACAACTATGAAAACTCTAAAGACGATAATTAAATACTTGGGATGTATTTTGAAAAGTATACAAAAAATTATTTTTACATAAACCCCCCTCAAGTTCTATAAATTACCCTAAGGACCCTAGCAAATATAGGTTTAAGCGGGACCAATCTCTTGAGTCTCAGAGAGCCGGAGAAGTGGGTGCTTGCCTTTTTTAAGGTAGACAACTTAACAAACGGTGTTATCAACCCGGTAATCGTATTTGAAAAAGACACAAATCCTGCCGCCCATGTGCAGCGGTTACCGATAATATCAAAACCTAATTCAGGACTTCAATGTCTTTTTTAATTGTTCTGACTCAGACCGAGTCTCATTATAAATAATCTGACTTGAATATGATTCAAGTACAATCTACAATACTACAATTCAACATGAATCCATGAATCCATATATTCAATCTATTCAATCTGTATTGACCGAACCGAACCATGGATATACTTCCATCTACATGATTCTCCAGTTACATTCATTTTACTGATATCATGGTTTCGGAAAGTCATCCACCTATACAAGACAATACAATTTACAATACAATACAACTATACAATCAAGACATCGCGGGATTTTTAAGGGGTAGATTGGTACGGAAGGTGTTAGAAGTGGCACGAGACTGCAAGCTTTGTAACACCTAATCTGTATTTCTGTTGCTGTTGTACCGTGGCATAAACGGTTCCTTGTACTCCTGTTGCCCTTAGTCTCTGGCATATATAGACTCCTCTCGTATACACTGGCATCCTTCTGTACCAAGCTATAAACAACAGCGTTAACCATATAATACAACTTTAAAAGCTAGTTTCTCTCTGTCTATTCTATTTCTCCCTTATCTTTGGGACTTACCGAGCGATTGTTCGCTGACGACATTCCTTCTCTTTCTTCTTTGGAATGTTGTCAGGTGATCTGGACACTCAGGAGATCGAGCCTACCAGCGAGGACTTGGATCGGCTTGCTTATGACCCAGAGCTCTAGCTTCATTGTACACATTTTATTTCAGTACTTTTCATTTCTGTTATGCCACCGTTTAGGCATTGCTTTCATTCAGATGTATTTACTTTTCCATGCATTGTACAAAAGAATGTTAATAAATAAAGTTGTTGTTCAGTTATACCTACTGTCTTTGTCTCTTGTATAGATTTATTTTATATTGCTTAGATACGCTTAGCGTATTTACTTCAGAGTAAATACGTAGCGGCCAGTCGCGTCCTCTGCCCATATACTGGGAAGCGGGGTGTGACGGGTTTTGTTGGTGGCTCATGCAAGTTAGAGCTGTATGGAACACTACCACGCAGTTCTGTACTGCGTGAACAACCTAAGGAATATAACACAAGAACCAGCAACTAAAACATTCTTTACAATTCATGTTCCTTGAATCTTATCATTTCATATACTTTGAATCTGTCCTAACCCAAAATTTTTCATTCAAGGTTATGGATTCCCCAAACAACACCAGCACCAACTTCAACAACACTACAAATCCACTACCAATCACACCTGCCGTCCCTGCTCCGCTCAACGAGCAGACGGTTCTACTTGAGGCAATCCGCAGCCTCCTAGAAGGACAGCAGCAACAGACTACTCTTTTAATGAACCGTCCCGAGGCAGAAGCACCTGGGGTGAAGCAATTCAGGGCTTTGCACCCTAAATAGTTCTCAGGAAAGGAGAGCTCACTTGAAGCTGAGGAATGGGCTCAGAGTATCGAAGATGATCTGGTAGCGGCACAAGTGCCAGAGGGAGCTTGGGTCCGTATTGCGAAACTGCAGCTCACGGATAATGCACGGAATTGGTGGAAGGCGGAAGAAAGCCGTCTTGATCAACCCATCGAATGGAAGACTTTCCGAGACATGTTCGACGCAAAGTACTTCCTTGAGACTGCTAGGTTCGATATGGAACAATAGTTCATCCATCTGCAATAAGGTTCAATGTGGACCAAGTCAGTAGATGAGTATGACGCTGAGTTTACCATGCTCAGTCGGTAAGATATGTCTCAATAATTCAATTTTTCAATATATCACATATTACACAGCTAACACAATATTTTAACAGATTTGCGGCACACCTGATACCGACGGATGAGATCAGAGCCCTTCGATTTCAACAAGGTTTAGATTCGGAGATCCAGGCTGCACTAGCTACAGGAGATTTTCCGACTTATGAATCGGCTCTGAAAGTTGCCCGCCGTTATGAGGCAGTGGTAAAGAAGAAGGGCAGACCTCAATCTGCCGGAGTGAAGCGCCCTGCCAACCAGATGGCAGGAGGAGACTCTTCAAGGCAAACTGTTGAACCGAGGAGATCGGAAGGAATTAATAACTAGTCGAGTCTAGACTTTTGTTACTACTGCCATAGAAAGGGACACTTGTGGAAGAACTGCAGGCGCACAAAAGGCCTGTGTCTAATTTGTGTCGCATCCAACCACGGAATTGGAAATTGTCCTTATAATAGCAACCCAGATCATACACCCACCAACTACCCACAGCGGCTAGCTATCCAGGCTCCTGCACCTCGTCTTGCACTCACAGCTCCATCACCAGCACCGCCTACTCGCCAATTCCAACAAGCAATGAGGGACATGCCTCGAGGGCAGAGAAATATGCTCCAAGGACAGAATGTGCCTCCAACTAGGAGGAATGTACCATGGCGACAGACATTCACATTAGCAGCCGTATAAGCCGAGGCTGTAGGTCAAGGTAACACTAGTAAGTCTCTTTAACATTTTTTAAAACCCTTGTATCACTTTGTACTTCAGTCACCAAACTTTCCTTGAATCTGTTATACTTTCCTTTTACAAATTTCGAGGACGAAATTTTTATAAAGAGGGTAGAATGTAACAACCCTAACTTTCTGTACTAATTTTCTGTACAATTTTTCAAAAAAATACAGATTGGGGTATTTTTGCCTGAGCACAAATTATAAGTTTGTTTTGCTTTTTAATAGCAAGAAAGAGCTTATAGCTCATTGGTAAGACCTTGCACTACTGAACCAAAGTACCAGAGTCCAAATCCCACCCCCCACATTATTTTTAATATTGATTTCTTTTTATATTTTTAGAATTCCAAAAGTCTACACGTGCTAAACCCGTAAAACCAAAAGTCACAAATAAAACAAACTGGCTCAGGGGAAGACCAACCGACGGCGGACAAGAGGCGACGAGCCCCGGCCCGACTCGGCCGAATCGGGCCGGCGACTCGGCCGACTCGGTCGCCGCTGCCGGCCGAACTCGGTCGGATCGGGTTGGGTCCAACATGAAAGTTCCGTCTTTTAGTCTTCTTGACTCCTCTGTACACTTTAAATTTTCTGAAAATTAACAGAGCCCTTTAAAATCTCAATAAATCCAATTTTTAATACATTTTTTCTTCACTCCCTTTCACCTACCCTAACCCTAGTTTTACCCTATAAATACCACCCCTAAACACCCCCCTCACTCATAATTCTGTCTAAACTCTCAAGAAAACTCTCAAGAATTTTAGTGTGCAATTGGAGTTAGCGAAGGGCGAAACTCCGGCGAAATTCCGACAACGACCCTAGGAGCTCCCGGCGACGTAACGACGCACCGACGCCTCCTACCACTTCCTCTCCCTCTTCTCTTGACTCTAAACCCGTAAGTCCCACCTCCCTCTTCTCTAATCTATTCCTAAAACTTCTTTTATTAAAACCCGACGGAAGCGGAGTTAAAACCGACTTCTGATTCGGTTTTCTTTATAAAGTTCAATTTTCCTTAACACAACCATATTAAACTCTTACATCTTGATTATTAATCATTAATAAAACATGCTGAACAAGTTTCATAGCAAAACATTTCATTTTGTAACTTTTACCGCTCTTTTTCAGTAAAATACCATGTAGTATGGTTTCGACTTTAAAACACCATTAAACTTGCTATACCTTTAGTTAGATCATGAGGTAATGAATTAACTCCTCACAACACTCATATGAAACATAGCACAATACTTTTCAGAAACATAGAATACGGGAAAACGAAACTTTACATATAAATACCATTTACTATTAAAACCGTTTTCTACAAGATTATGTATTTTACACAAATCTTTGCAAAGCGCCGCTACAACCCATTTTGGGGAACCCGTTCGGGATGGTGCAGATTATCGCACATCCTCGGGCTTAGTAGTGCGAGATGCAGACTTCCGCAAGGAGCATTCGGTCTCGAGAGATTTAAAATACAAATATCTTAAGAAAATGAGATTTCTAGAAAATAATAAATTAAAATTATTTTACATAATATATATATATATATATGTATGTATTATCAAAATACCTATTTTTGATATAATATAAATATTCCTACTTTTCTAAGTCAAAAGAATCACTTTACATGAAAATACCATGAAATTCCATACAAGTCTAACACTTTACAATTAAATACCGTGTATTATGAAAAATAGGTTTATTCACTAGAAATGTCACAAATATAAAATCTACAACTATGAAAATTCTAAAGACGATAATTAAATACTTGGGGTGTATTTTGAAAAGTATACAAAAAATTATTTTTACATAAAACCCCCTCAAGTTTTATAAATTACCCTAAGGACCCTAGCAAATATAGGTTTAAGCGGGACCAATCTCTTGAGCCTCAGGGAGCCGGAGAAGTAGGTGCTTGCCTATTTTAAGGTAGACAACTTAACAAACGGTGTTATCAATACGGTAATTGTCTTTGAAAAAGATACAAATCATGCCGCCCATGTGCAGCGGTTACCGATAATATCAAAACCTAATTCAGGACTTCAATGTCTTTTTTAATTGTTCTGACTCAGACCGAGTCTCATTATAAATAATCTGACTAGAATATGATTTAAGTACAATCTACAATACTACAATTCAATATGAATCCATGAATTCATATATTCAATCTATTCAATCTGTATTGACGGAACCGAACCATGGATATACTTCCATTTACATGATCTCCAGTTACATTCATTTTACTGATATCATGGTTTCAGAAAGTCATCCACCTATACGAAACAATACAATTTACAATACAATACAACTATACAATCAAGATATCGCGGGATTTTTAAGGGGTAGATTGGTACGGAAGGTGTTAGAAGTGGCACGAGACTGCAAGACTTAAGACACCTAATCTGTATTTCCGTTGCTGTTGTACCGTGGCATAAACGGTTCCTTGTACTCCTGTTGCCCTTAGTCTCTGGCATATAGAGACTCCTCTCGTATACACTGGTATCCTTCTGTACCAAACTACAAACAACAGCGTTAACTATATAATACAACTTTAAAAGCTAGTTTCTCTCTGTCTATTCTATTTCTCCCTTATCTTTGGGACTTACCGAGCGATTGTTCGCTGACGACATTCCTTCTCTTTCTTCTTTGGAATGTTGTCAGGTGATCTGGACACTCTGGAGATCGAGCCTACCAGTGAGGACTTGGATCGGCTTGCTTATGACCCAGAGCTCTAACTTCATTGTACACATTTTATTTCAGTACTTTTCATTCCTGTTATGCCACTGTTTAGGCATTGCTTTCATTCAGATGTATTTACTTTTCCATGCATTGTACAAAAAAATGTTAATAAATAAAGTTGCTGTTCAGTATACCTACTGTCTTTGTCTCTTGTTTACATTTCTTTTATATTGTTTAGATATGCTTAGCGTATTTACTTCAGAGTAAATATGTAGCGGCCAGTCGCGTCCTCTGCCCGTATACTGGGAAGCGGGGCGTGACAATGCATGTGGATATCATCCACGTGTCCATTAATGACACAAAACAATATCATGGAACCTGAGTGTCCCACATCGACACTCGAACATCATGAAAACATAAGACTGTATATATATATGAGGATATCAACCACGTGTGTCCATCAACGACATATCCAAATCATGGAACCTGAGTGTCCAACACCGACACTCGGAACATCATGAAAACCCGTGTCCAATATCGACACGTAAATCCTCATATCTCAGGCGCCGCATACTCATATCAGCCTTCGTATCTATCTCATCTCAGGCGCCGTATCCTCAGATCGGTTCTCATATCCATCTTATATCATAACTCCAAAACGGTATCCTCCGGATATCCGCCGAGCTCTATACAATCACCGGTAGGTAGTGTTCCGTCTGTCAGGCTCATTGTCTACACCACAAAAATCATTTCTTGCCCCGGCGTACCACACCGGGTCCACCATATACCCGCAGACGGTGCCTCCCGCTCCTCGAATTGGGTTTCTAACACAAGTCTCAGAACCGAGAAAACTCATGGTGGACGCACTGAAATATCATATCAAGAGAAACCAGGTTTTTAAAACAATACACCATTTCCTTTGAAATATACCACGGTTCTCAAATCCAGATATCTCATAAAAATAGCATCTCAATGCATATAACCATAAAGTATAATGTATGCAACATAGAGTAGTAATATGAGCATATCGGGTATATCATGCAAGCATATAACCATAAGGTACGATGTATGCAGCATAGAATAGTAATATGAGCACATCGGGTATATCATGCAAGCATATAACCATAAGGTACGATGTATGCAGCATAGAGTAGTAATATGAGAATATCGGGTATATCATGCAAGCATATCAAGTGATAATACTGAACAATGAATGTACTTTTATTTTTAAGATTAATATCATGATAGGACAGTTCTCCTATGTAAATGGCCCGGCAATTCTACTGTATAAGTGACATGGCAATTCTACTGTATAAGTGACATGGCAATTCTACCATGTCAGTGACATGGCAGTTAGCGCTGAAGAATGTGTGTGAGTCGACAAATTTGTGTATGTGTAACATGCGCATCAACGGTAATTGTGCAGGTGTACTAGCAAATAATATCATATAGCATTAAATACCAGCACGTGGCATGTACATCACGAGGGGTAATATCCTACACAACATGAACAATAAATGGGTGTATCTATCTACACAAGAATCATACGATCATTTTTAAACGATACACATCGTCGCTTTGAAAATAGGTATTGTTCAGGTGGCAATTTTTATATCGGCGATCCCGCCTCATAACATCCGATATGACAATAATCATCGATCCTCATCCTCAAATCACTAGCGCAGATCAATCATCCGGTACATCTCATCGCGTACGGTAATCCATCGTACGGGGTCATCAAACAGAATAGGGAATCTATCGACCTATACAATAATGAGGATACGGATCTAAAGTCTCGTACGGCATATTACTTAATTCATATTCGTATAAACTGTAAGTGCACGGCGGCGCCCCGGCCTCCATCCCGAGGCCAAATGCGGAAGCGATGGTTAACTTTAATTTTCAAACCGGCACCACCGCGCACTATAAACCCGGATCGTACCATTAACTAGTCCTAGCTAACTACACGATGGGGAAGAGAGATATACCGAGCGATCCGTGTCCTCCGGTCTTCTCGCCGTCGTCCCGATCTCCCGCGGAATGTCCGGTCTCCATCTGCTCGTCGGAAGGGCACCACGTCGCCTGCTTCTTTTACGGGCTCCCATCTCTATACCGAGGCAACTCGGGCACGAAGTTGGCGAGCCGACGTGCCCAAGGTTTGCTGTAGAATACGTGTAGAACCATGTCTCATTTTGGGGTTTAAGAAAGTGCCCTTTTGGTGGAGGGATGATACAAGCTCATGGAGATGGAACTTGTAGGATTTTTACACAAGCAAAAGAGCAAAAATCCCACATGAGAAATTTTGGACAGCCCTCTCATGGCTTGGCCGGCCATGCTCATGGAATGGGAGAATGAGAGAGAGAGTGAATGAGGGAGTGAGTGGCTTGATCAATAATGCAAGAGGGAATCACATGTGATGAAAAGAAATGATCACCAAAACAAAACCACACTCCACCAACCATCATCATCACAACATAGGTCAAGCCATCATGAAAGAAGAAGTCAAATGGTCAAGGGATGGTGGAACCATCATGATCCAACAATATGCAAAGACCCCCTTCCAAATTGCTTATTTGCACAAATGCAAATAAGCCCTCCTCCATCAATTTTCGGCCAATGAAAGATACAAATGAAAATGGCCGAAACGGAAAGAAAACTGGCAACTCCAGAAAACAGGTCCCGTAATAAATTACAGGAAAAACCCCGATACTGTGTATACACACCCGCATCTGTATTCCGACCGAATACAAATGCAATGAGACAAAATATACACTGTACTATACTAGGATCTGGCTTAAACCAAAGCCGGCTAGTAATATCCGTTCGATCCTGATCCGTGCAATACCGCACGTATCTGATCGAACCCTGCCATATCTCCATACGGCCTCTACAGCGTTTCGCCCGAAAACTTGAGCAACTGAATGTGGGGGACTCTAAAGACTCGTCAACACCTTGGTTGTGGATTTAACCACTAGCACGTCAGAGGTATAAGCCAATACGTAACGGGCTACCAGGTATTGACCAAAAGGGACGTCGATGAGCGAACTCATCCTGACACCCTACTGAGCCTGTCAGTGACAATATCCGTACAGTCCGGTCCGTTCGTCTATGAGCATCGCATGGCGGGCCTAGGGGGTTGGTAAAAGTCAGACCCCCAAAAGCGGTACAAGTCGTGTCAGAGTGTAGCCCAGAACACCCTGAGATACTACTGGAATACCTACCAGTAAATCTCCTGCCTCGGCCGAGGGCTTCGTGTAATGGCTCTCCTAGACACAGCGCGACCTCACCCCCAATACCGGGAGAGACGAACCCCTAAAGATCCGCTCACTGCCTCCATGTGGCTCGGGACTGTACCCAACTAAAACCTGTTTGCACGTCTCCTTTGAGCGTGGTAGGGTAGTAATTAAAGTACAGTAGGAACTCACACGAGACAAATGATGATCCCCAGGTCGATGAACTAACCTGTACACATGTCACCAGGGAACTGCTATCTGACGTCAGGTATAAGACCAACTAGCATGTTCCCGGCGAGTCCTGTCCGGTGTACTCATAACCCAATGAGCACCTGTATACATCTTAGGTGATCCAACTGACACCAGTGGCTTGTGAGACCGGCCACCGCCCCTCGTCGGGGTCTCGACTGTATACACTAGTCTACTCTGGAGTATCGATGCCCTGTCTCGAAACTCCCACGACTAGGGACCTTTTAAGGATGTGCTTATAGACCCCAGCTCCCACTTATATGATCGCCCTCATACTGCTGGTGGTCAAGCAAGAATCCTAGGGGCTCTATCAACGTGTAATAGCGACATGTCAGGTCACCTAAAGCAGTACACGATGATAAAGATAAACCAGATAGCGTACTATCATCTCGAGTAAGACTGTCCTACCGGGATAGGTCCTCCCTCAATCATTGCAATCACGTGCCTGTGATCCAATAATTGACTCTGAGGGCACTATCTCCAACATAAACGTCATATCTATTTAATTTCACAACACCTCTATCTCAATCTCGTGTCATGTTTATCGATCTCGAACTCATATCCTATCATTATCAACCCATACTTGTCAACTTTCAATTTTCTAAAATCAATATTCTAATTAACTCAATTTCTAACTAAAATACGATATTTAACGCAAACAAAATTCTAAAGTGAAAAGATATACCTCATAAGCAACTAAAGAAATTTCTTGAGTTGCCCAAAGTCTCCAAAATCCAAACTTGGATGGTTCAAGGTTGTTTAGAATAGCTTGGTGCATGTTTTTAATGAAAGGGGCATGGGGTTTTGAAGAAGGAATTGAGATGATGCATGATGTAGTGGAGGTTGAAGAAGATGTCATGACCCGAAATGGCACGTGACTGGCACTTGAATCATATGAAGTCTATAGGATCCCATCTAATTCAAGTAAGCCAAAAATCCCAGAAATCTAAACCATTTTAAAGAAGAAGTGAAGGAAAACTTAATTCAAACAAGTAGTTTTAATAACATAAGCCGAAGTATTGCATTTTTAAAATCTCAAGTCTTTTCTGAAAATTTCGACAGAGTTTCCTTTGTAAATACTGGCCCCAAAAGGGTACAACTTGCATAATATGAATAAAGGCATCCCCAAGCGGGAGCTAGCTCTTCGTCAATTGACGGTCACAACCACCCAAGCAATATAATATACAACGCCGAAGGGCGAGGATCAAAACTCAAAAGGAAACTCAAAATTATCAAGAAAACCCATAATAATATAACGCGCGACTCTAAGGTCGAAAGAATAACAACTGGTTTTCTAAGTTTGAAATAATATACAAGTCTGGTTGATGGAGTTTCTAGATACAACTGAAAATAATAAAAAGTACAATGGTGGTCACGATGCAAGTGAACCCACCTATCAAGGCAATCACCCGAAAAGGAGCAGTGTGCCAGCAAAGCCGCAACAAACCTGTACGGCAAAATCTGCAAGAAACTGTGGCACAACGGGGGTGAGTTGCCAACTCGTGAGTAGAAAACATCACCGAGCAAAAATCCTATGTATGACTCAATCCTAGGTCAAAACGATCATAATATATATCCTTAAAAATGATGTAGCCTGAAGCATGTAATAATGGCATGGGTAACATCTATGCATAAGTGTAATCCCATGTGCTCGTGTCAGTGCCTCAAGTAGCTGTTTACCCCAATCAGAGCAAAGCTTTGTTCAAATTCCAAGGCGGGAGATGAAGCAACACTTCCGATTCCCCCCAATCAGAGCAAAGCTCAACTTTGAAAATTTAAATTTTAATAAATGAAGCAACGCTTCAGATCCTCTGCGCTGCGCGCAGGGCGCCACATGTCAAAATCAGACACGCCAGCGCAGGGAGCGCAGCGCCCAAGGTAGCGTGCCCAATCAGAGCAAGGCTCGATTTAAAACAAAATTAAAGGAAGCAACGCTTCAGTTGCGCAAGCGCTGCGCTGCGCGACACGTGTCAGCGCAGTTGCGCTGCGCGACACGTGTCAGCGCAGTTGCGCAAGCGCAAGTGCGTAAGCGCTGCGCGACACGTGTCAGTACAGTTGCGCAAGCGCAGTTGCGCTGCGCTGTACGCTGCGCTGTACGCTGCGCGACACGTGGCAGCGCAGTTGCGCTGCGCTCTGCGCTGCGCGACACGTGTCAAGCGCTGGTGCATCTGCGCCAAACAGAAATAAAATTCCAATGAGATCTTTCTGTTCTTGTTAAAATAAGAAAATTGTCTTCTGTAAAACAGAAGCTCTTGGATCAAAGATCCAACGGTGGGGAAAATTCCCCAAATCACTCAGAGAATGATCTCTTTAACAAATTTAACAAATTAATGGGCACTATATAAAGGCCCCTAGACCCCAATTCAAAAAGAGGATCAACATCAAGAACTTCAAAAACAACAAAACAGAGAGAACTCTGAAGAATTTTGAGAAGAACTTAAGAGGAGAAAAAAAGGTAAAAACCTTTGGGAGAGAAGAACTTCTGAATAGATCATTGATCTAAGAACAAGATCAATGATCTTCACTAAAAAAAAAAAAATAATAACAGTGCCTTGCACTTTTTTTATGAACCATTGGTTCTGAATCTTAAAGATTCTCTTCTTGAATCCAAAATTGGATCAAGTTATTGAAACTGTGCCTTGCACTTGCAAAAAATGCACTGTTGCGCTCCTGGGTTGGCGCAAGCCACCAGAGAGCGCCACGTGTCAGTTCCAGAACCACTTGCGCTATGCGCTTTTAAAATAGAGCATTGCTCTTTAAAGTTGGCGCAACTCACCAGAGCGCGCCACGTGTTAGCAGCGCAACAGCGCAGCGCACTGGCGCAGCGCACTGCGCTGTTGCGCTTGCGCTCACCAGAGTGTGACACGTGTCACCACCACAAGCGCTTGCGCTCAATAATTAGCGCAAAGCGCCTAACAAGCCACTGTCAAGTAATTAATGCACTGCATTATTTACAGAAGGGCCAAGCCCAATTAAAAAGGCCTAACAGGCCTAATAAAATGCAATGCATTATTTTAAAAAAGGCAGAGCCCAAAGAAAAACAGATGCTCTGCATTATTTACAAAGTGACTGAGCCCAAATCAAAAAGGCCTAGCAGGCCAGAATAAAATGCAGTGCATTATTAAACAGGGGCAAAGCCCTAGCACAGGCCTAATAGGCCAAAGATAAATAAAAACGTTGAACATCTTTCAACTGGACTTAGCCCAATCATGGCCGTAAGTTCTCAAATTAAATTGACTGAGCAAGACCGCTCTCCTAAATCAATTTACACCTGGTTCAAGGGTACATCTCTAAACTCCTCTGACACCTATCGTTGTAATCTTTCAACGACGTCAGGGAGGTGACGGGTCCCAACAACCACAATATTCTTAACTGGACTTAGCCCAATCATGGTCGTAAGTCCTCAAATTAAATTGACTGAGCAAGACTGCTCTCCTAAATCAATTTACACCCGGTTCAAGGGTACATCTCCGAACTCCTCTGACACCTATCGTTGTAATCCTTCAACGACGTCAGAGAGGTGACGAGTCCCGGAAACCACACATCGATACGGACGGCGGGGTCCTTAAACTCGTGGACCGAAACGTCCTTAAACTAATATTCGTCCCGAAATGGGAATGTTGGACCGAAACGTCCTTAAACTAATATTCGTCCCCAAATGGGAATGATGGACCACCATGTCCCTAAACTGGAGATGGAACACTACGTCCCTAAACTGACGATGGACCACCATGTCCCTAAACTGGAACAATAGAGCCAATTGCTCTCTTGTCGGATCCAAACGATCCCGTTAAGTTGATCTTAGTATGGAGATTAGGCTAACGTATCCTTAACAAAAGTTTAAGTTGATCTTAGCCTTAAATAGGGCTAATGTATCCTTAAACCAAAACATCAAACCCAAATCTAAGTAAATACGGATTTGGACTAATCCACGTCCTACGGGCGACGGCATCACTTAGTTTCCGTATACAATCCACGGGCAACCACAAACAAAACAAACACCCATGACACGAAGTGAACATCTGGAGAAGGAGAAAGTTGCTACCGCGTTGCGGTAGCGTAATTAACTGCCGGGGCTTGCGCCTGCAGGGAAGAGCGTCCCCACAATCAAAAACCCCTCAAGCGAGGGGGAATCTGACGAAATCTGCTACATCGACCGCATCCGTCCAAACCTCCGATACACAGTGCCATAAATCAACTTGGCATCTTCGGAGAGGTGGACGGATAGCACCAATTAGCATCTTCCCCGAATTTCAGGCAAGACGTTCATCGCGTCTCCACCGCGTCTTTCGGTGGTAAACAAATTCTGGCACGCCCGGTGGGACCTTTTCCTCTTTCCACTCCACACTTCGTGTGTCGTCTTCGCGAACGAATCGCAGTTTGTTAATGGTTGCCTTTGGATTTCAAGTTACTAAGATTTGGTCTTTTTCCTGGTGCAGAAATCAAGCATCAATGGCCTCCAACTGCTCGAGCTTCTCAAAGTGCCAGTGCAACCAACGCTCCGCCTCACCTGGAGGTGTAGCCTATGGGCCTCAAGCGGCCTCCATCCTTGCCATACCGGTGGGCCAGGTTGTTAGTTATATGTATGCCTTAGAGGCCATTACTATACATAGGATGTATATTGTAGTGGATGCTGGGACATATATAGGGAGGACTTTCTTGCTCGACATGATAGTATGCTATCTGGTTGCTCTTTATCTTAACGTGTACACTGATTGTCTCTCTGTTACATGTTGGTAAAGCCCTTAGGATGTGTACTTGACTACCTGGACTATGATGCGGATCATACTAGTGGGGCATGGTAGTCCATAAGTACATCCTTCAAGGTCCCTAGTCATGGGTGTATCGAGACGGGGCATCGATATACCAGAGTAGACTAGCGTATACCTTCTCGACCCATACAGATGGGCGATGGATGATCCCATATCCATTAGTGTTTGACATCAGAGATGCTATACGGGTGCTCAGTGGAGACTGGGTACACTGGACGGACTCGCCGAGAACTCCCAGATGGTATTATACCTTACGCCAGATGGCAGTTCTCTGGTGACACTGGTACAGGTTAGTCTGTTGACCCGAGATCGTCATAGAGTCTTTTGTGATTCCTACTGTGCTTTGATTTCCACCTTACCATGTCCAAGAGGGCGTGCAAAACGGTGGTTTTTGGGTACAGTCCCGAATCACATGGAGGCAATGAGCGATAGGAGGGGATTCGTCTCTCCCGGTATAGGGAGTTGATGTTGCGTTGTGTTCGATTGGCTATAACCGGAAATCCCTGGCCAGGGTTGCTGAGATTTACTGGTAAGTGTTACCAGTAGTTTCTCAAGATGTTATAGACCTCATATCGACATGACTTATCGAGCTATTGGGGTCTGACGTTTACCACCCCTAGGCGAGATATGCGACATATTAGACGACGAGACCGGACTGTACGATAAGTGTTACTGGTTGGATTCACAGGAGTGTGAGCGGGCTTGCTCGTCGTTCTTCTGATCGCTCAATACCCGGGTGGCCGTTACATTTAGCAGACCGCTTGCGGCTTGTGGGTTTTGATATGATCATCACCTGCTGCCGGCGTATTGACGAGTCTTTAGAGTCCTACACAGAGGTTTCCTGGCTCAAGCGAAACGAAATAGGAGCGCATATGAGATATGTGCGGGACCGAGAATAATGCGTGTATGTGATACCGTATTCTATTCTCGCAATTTGTATCATCGAACGGTTATATATGATATAACCAGGTTACCGAATCAAGTGTTGATTTGATACATTGATACACTTGATACTAGTCGGTTATATGCGACATGACCGGATCATTGAATGAAGTGTTGATTTAATAATTTAATGTATAATTATATATTTGATATATTACTTTACATTAACTAGTATTGGTTCACTCAAGATTGATTTTCTCACTTGAAATGCACAAGTTGTATATGTGATATATTTTTGTGCACTTGTTTGTATTATGTTTGATGATACATGCAAACTTGGTTTTGTGTAAGACTTAAACCATGTTTAGTGAATGGTTAGGGTTTCATTTCACTTATTTATTTATTCATTTGTTTTTGGCAAATAGAAATGGTGACTTTCTTTTGTTGTTTTGCTTGAAGCTTCATGAAGCTTTTCTAGCATCTTTGAAAAGTCTACCATTTTTGTTTTGTCCTTAACCCTAACCATTCATCTAAACCCTAGTTCATTCTCTACACTAAACCATGGTTGCAAATGTGATAAGGATCACTTATTTTCGATTTTTGATTATTCTTATCATATTCTTTTTCTTCTTCTTCTTCTTCTTCAAGAAGAAAGAAGCTTGCTAGCTTCAATGGTGACTTGAGAAAAAGAGTGAGAAATCCAATTCTAAAGTGAACTCACTTCCTATTTCTTCATCCTCTACCACTTTCCAAGTAGTATAGGGTGTTTTCTTCACAAGTTTCATGACTTGGTGAAGTTGGAGCTTGATCTTGAGTTGCCTCGACGTAGATCATCTTTGGCATCGAAGTCGACGATCTAGCCCGATCATTTCTTCGACGAAACCATTACTAGAGTCCGGGATTCGATGATCGCAGCGGAGGGACGTCAACGCGGAGCTATGGAGGTGGAGAACCGGATCTACAAATGTTGTATTTCCGTTCACTTAGTAGTTAAGTTGTTAACTAGCTTGTAGTTTCGCCTAATTTCTAGTTAACGATCCGTATTAGGGTTTCTCGGCACCGGAAAATTTTGAATTTGGCATGGTTGATGCCTTGTGAGACCTCTTGAGTGTGCCTAGAAACCCTACAGTGGTATCAGATCCTAGCTAGAGCCTTAGGCGATGTGTAGACGATGTTAGAAATCCGATCGAACCCCGAAACCCTAACTTTTAACCCTCTCTGTACATTTTCTGAAATTGTGGATTTTTTCATATTAAAAATACCCAAAAAATTCAGCAGGGATTTCTAGGGGTTACTGTGAAGCACGTTTTCCCAATTCGACTAAACGGCCGCGAAACCGCGGCCTCACCATGGCATTTGCGGCGGTTCCGCGGCCGTGTAAGTGAATCTTCTGACATGCTTTGCACAGTAATGCCCATATGTACATGCTGTATTTTATGGGAATTTTTAATTAATACTCAACAGTTGAGTTTTTCTGGGTTGTATTGGGGACTCGGTGTTTCGATCGGGAAGTTTAACTTCGTCTGTGTTTTCAGGGTAATTTAATAATATGTTAAAAAGTTCGACCGGATATAAATACCCAATTTTTCCCCTGCCGGAAAATTTCCAAGTGTTGGATTTTTCCGTAGTTTGAAAACGTTCTAAGTAGTGCAAGTAACGCGATGGACCCTCTAGAAGACAACAAACCTTAACTCGATTATGTGACTGTCTTGAGCTGCCCTTTGAACCTTAGGGTTTGGGGCAGTACGGCGTGCCACATGTGAGGCGTTGGCTTGACCCTTCTACGGCTGGACCGTTGGTACTGTGGCACGAAGTGAATATTCTTAAACTTATTTTATGTGTTGAGCTGTTTCGGGAAAACTTGGGTGTTTGACTGTTCGATCGGAAAGTTTAACATTTTCTGTTTATCTGGAATGTGATACAATATTTGGAATCTACAAATAGTTATGAGATAACTAAATGAATGTTATAAACATAGCACTTTAGTCTCACTTGATCGGTTGCCACGGAATTTTGATGCGATCAAAAGTCCGTCGCAATCACGTAGCGTACGCGGATACTCGCCGGTAAAACTTAATAGATAGCCACACCCCATAGCCCCGACCAAGTGACTGTAGGAGAACCACGTCGCCGAAAGCATCCGTTCGGGTGCTCGCGGCAGTGGTGTTCCGCCTTGGTGCACTTCGTCGACGGCGTCGGGGGTGCGCCCGCTTACTAAAGTTTGCGATGAGCATTCGATCAGTTTTTCGAGAATCTTGTTGAATTGCCCGACTAGATATTGAAAAGTGTTTTCGATATAGAGACTAAAATGCGGGGTTTATAATTGTTAGGCATGTGATGTCTAAGGAATTCATTTGGTCAGGCATGCGATGTCTGAGGAGGTTGCGGATTCCAACTGTTGTAGTTTTACACTTTCTTTTCTGCGACCGTAAGTGTAATATGCGATATCGCCGGTTTCGTTGCTATATGCCAACGACAATTGGGATACGCATGTTTACTTACGTTGATGACATGTGATGTTATGTGTTGCTGGATATGTTATATTGGATCGTCGTGTTTGAATAGCCGGGTTTTTTTTATGTGAGATGAGTGTTTTTCATTTTCATTCATGTAAAAACTTGTATGTAATATTCTTTTATTGGGGCACTTCCAGGTTGCGGAAGATGTCACATTTTGTATATTATTTACTTTTCCGCACTAAGATAGACCCAAGGAGGAGGGCACAAGTAACCGGGTTCTGGAGTCCAGTGGGAGACCAACTCGAGGAGTCGAGTCCGGGTCTCCTAACTCTAGAATTGGTAGGGTTGCTTGCCGCTCTCGTAGGGGTCTAGGGGTGTGGGTTTGGCTATTCATCGCGACCGTGGAATCCGTGTTTTATACTGGCTCGTATTGAAAACACGGAGGTCCTAGTATATCCAATGTTTCATATGTTTCTTCTGCTGCGATATCTGTGATGTGATCATGTGATGTTCTGTGATAGATACAGTATATAGTATATATGATATATTATATAGACGTTACTTATGTTTTACACCCGCGCTATCCCTGCCCCGCTCTGCCGTTAGTCACCTAACCTAACGGTGCACGAGGGGACATCGAGGCGAACACGGATGGCATAAGTGTACGTTGTATTTATCTGTGATGTTTAGGTACTTAAATGATGGGACTTCATTAATATGATTAATGAAAGAAAAAGAAACCTAAGATGTTGTGGAATCGAATTTCTAAATAAAACAGGTAGCTACAGTTCTTGCTTTGCATCGCGGTGTTCCTTATAGAACATCCTGCACCTTATTCGATAAGGAAAGGACCGAGATCCCTTCACCGGGAGTGACTCCTTTAGCAATAACTGGCAGATGCTACACCCCTCGGTTTGTCTTTTGATTGCTTCTATAGTTTTTGCTTTGCACAGAGGTATATATGATATATTCTGCACCTCATTCGACGAGGAAAGGGCCGACGATCCCTTCACCGGGAGTGACCCCTTTAGCAAAACTAGAAAAGCCTAAAAAACACTCCATTTTAAAATCATTTGATTCTACAACGATATCAAGTTCATTACGCAATAGGTTTTCAGAAAAACCTGTCGTAGCCCTCCGTCATTTCAGATAAGTACTAGTTAGTATTCGTGCTGCGGTAGTTTGGCATGCGTCAAGGCGTAGTGTACGGTAGCTAACTAGTGCTTCATACGATGCGATTGGATTAGGGTATTCATACGGCGTTGTTTGGCATGTGTCAAGGGTCGTGCGGGTGGGTTTAATTCAATCAAGAAATGTACGGGTTGAACTTGACTAGCCGACTATGGGTTGTTTGGCATGCGTCAAGGTCATAACACGCTAGGGGCAAAATATTATCGGGAATTTCAAGTGTTGAAATTTGCAATGAGATTGCATACCTTCTATGAGATAGTTGGATCCCGATACCCACTGCGAGTAATTGTTACTCCTGAGAGAGTTTTACACATTACAATTAGCCGATCAAGTAGGTGTCTAGAAAGGTGTTAACGAGATTACGCCTCTGGGAAAACGAGGTTTACATTAATTAAGTTCGTGCGAAAGCACGGGGGACCTCCCTCAAAGTACCGATACCGGCCTGACTGAAAGATTGGCGAACTTGTAGCGTGTAATTAATCCCGGCTAGTCTTTCCTTTTAGGGGTTGAAGGAAGATTTGATAAAAACAGTGGGAACCATCCTGATTAGATAAAATAATAACCAATCTATTCTTGCAAGAGCGCACACTGAGTGTTTTCTTCTCTCTCTCTCCAGGTAGCGACCATTTCACGCCTTAATCAAGATAATAATACGGATTATTGACCGAACCCGTTTGTTATACTGAGCTGGGAAACGTTGGTCCCGCTCCAACTTATAATTGTTATAAGACAGAGCAGGAAATTGGGGAATACCAGAATTCCCGTGCCGCCCAAACGAAGAAAGTGCATATGATGCATCTCCTTCGGGTGTGTTCATTACAAAGAACTGTTTCTCTGTATCCTCTACGTCGTGGGTATTTGATACCGGTTCAGGATCCCAGATATGTAATCTGTTACATAGGGCTACAGAAAGGTAGAGAACTGAGAACGGGTGATAAGTTTCATGAGACAGAAAACTGTGCAAGTGTTGTAGCCAAGTCTGTTGGTCACTGTCATCCTGTATTCCAAATACATTGATTCTGAACGAATGTTATTAGATACCGAACCTGATATACAAAATCATATTAGTCTCTTTATTTGTAAAGAAATGATAAAATTTTGTATTGTTGGATAATGTTTTGAACATTTCCTATATCAAAAGTTGATCGGTTCAGGCATGTTATCTAAAAGCATTGTTGTTCTAAATCAAACTACAGTTCTTAGTATACGGAACGCACACAAGAGGAAGAGTTCAGAAATGAACGAATCCTTCTTAAGGCTTTGTAGACTAGGTCATATCAATGCGACCCGACTGGCTGAAGTTACATTTAGATGCATATTTAAATTAGTTTGAATTTACATCTTGTGAAACTTGCCGGTCATGTCACAAAGATACGATGACCATAGCTCTGTTTAATGGAAACAGAGAAAGAGTTAGTGAACTCTTGGGATGATACATGTTGATATATAAAGGTCTCCTGTCTACACATGCCAAGAACAGTTCTTTGTACTTCATTACATTCTCTGATGATCTCTCAAGATTCAGACATATATTCCTGTTGAAACATAAGTCCGAACCTTTTGAGATATTCATGGAATATAAGTTAGAAGCAGAGAACCAAAACGGGTATAAGTATTATGTCCTTTGATGGGATCAAGGAGGAGAATACTTGAGCACGGAATTCTTGGACTTTTCTAAAGGAGAATGAGATTCTCTCTCAGCATTACTCCTCCGTATACACCATAGCACGATGGTATATCGGGGCGGAGCAATTGCACCCTATTCGATATGGTGCACTCTATGATGAGTACTACTGAGTTACCTGTTTCCTTTTGGGAGATATGCGCTTGAGAAGCTGCATACCTATTGAATAGGGTTCGAATCAGATCACAGCCTACCACTCCATATGAGATATGGTATGGGAAGAGCCCATGTCTTAAGCTAGTTAAGATTTGGGGTTGTCCGGCCTATGTCTAAAAGCAAAATCCGGACAAGCTCGAGGCAAGGTCAGTTATGTAGAACTGGAAAGGTTCCAGCTATGCAAACTACAGCAGATGATTTGGTACAACCAAAGGATTCAGTAGATACAACGAACCTCAGCCTCTCCGCCGATCTAGTAGGGTTTCTCACCCACTTGAGAGATACTTCAGTTTCTCTATGACAGTGGGAGCGAGGATTGCATCATGAGATGATGACCCAACTAGTTTCGAGCTGGCCATCAGGAGTGGGACTCTATAAGAATGGCTGGATGCTTAGCGATCTGAGATGGAATCCTTATACACCAACAAAGTATGGACTTTGGTTGCTATATTTGAAGGGTTAAATCCCCATCAGGAGCAAGTATATCTTGAGAAGATTACTTGGTGTAGATGGAAAAGTTGAGACTTTCAAAGCTAGACTTGTTAAAGGTTTTCATCATCGACCAGGCGTGGATAATGATGAAACCTTTTCCAGTAGCTATGCTTAAGTTCATCTAGATCCTACTTGCCACGGCTACATACCATAATTACGATATCTGGCGGTTGGGTGTCATGACTGCTCTTCTAAATGATATATAGAAGAGAGAGTCTATAAGTACACAGTCAGAGGGCTTCGTAGACAGTGGGAGCAGCGGAAACGTGTACAAGATGCTTTATGAGATAAAGCAGGCATCGCGGAGTTGGAACACCTATTTTGATGTATTAGTCAAAGAGTTTGACATCATCAAAATGGTAGATGAACCTTGTATAAGCAAAAAGGTAGTAGGGAGTATGGTGACGATCCTTGTAGAGTACGTGGATAACATACTCTTGATAGGGAAGGAGTTTCCTATACTACGCTCGATCAATCTCCGCTTATCATAATGATTCTCCACATAGGATCAAAGTGATACCTACTAAATCCTAGGTTTTGGATCTATGATATAGATCTAAATGGATATCAGGATTCTCACTAGATGTAGTGAGATGGTATCAATCGATCCTGGGGAGAATCACTGGAAGTGTTCCAGGGTGATAAGGACGACTGAATGTCAGTTACAGGCATTGTCTTTACCCTCAGTGGAGGGACGGTATGTTGGAAGAGTTCCAAGCTAGATATCGTGGCATACTAGACGATAAAGGCTGGATACATCGCTACTTAAGATGCTACCAAAGAGGCTGTTTGGGTGTATATTAGTTCATGAGATGAACTTCATTCCTCCCATTGTGTGACAATGGAGTTGTGGCTTAGGCCTAGGAACGCCCGTCCCATCAGTGATCCAGACATATTCTGAGGCAGTGTCACCTGATCATGGAGATAGTTGATCTCCAGGGTGATCGAGGTTAGGAAAGTAGACTCAGAGGGCAACACGGCGGATCCACTCACAAAGGCTTTTTCCCAGAGAGAGACTTTTATGGGATGGTTGAGTATGAGATACTACAACCACTGCTATCAGATGGCCCTAGTGCAAGTGGGAGATTGTTAGTTATATGTATACCCTAGAGGCCATTACTATACATAGGATGTATATTGTAGTGGATGCTGGGACATATATAGGGAGGACTTTCTTGCTCGACATGATAGTATGCTATCTGGTTGCTCTTTATCTTAACGTGTACACTGATTGTCTCTCTGTTACATGTTGGTAAATCCCTTAGGATGTGTACTTGACTACCTGGACTATGATGCGGATCATACTAGTGGGGGCATGGTAGTCCATAAGTACATCCTTCAAGGTCCCTAGCCGTGGGTGTATCGAGACGGGGCATCGATATACCAGAGTAGACTAGCGTATACCTTCTCGACCCATACAGATGGGAGATGGATGATCCCATATCCATTGGTGTTTGACATCAGAGATGATATACGGGTGCTCAGTGGAGACTGGGTACACTGGACGGACTTGCCGAGAACTCCCAGATGGTATTATACCTTACGTCAGATGGCAGTTCTCTGGTGACACTGGTACAGGTTAGTCTGTTGACCCGAGATCGTCATAGAGTCTTGTGTGATTCCCACTGTGCTTTGATTTCCACCTTACCACGTCCAAGAGGGCGTGCAAAACGGTGGTTTTTGGGTACAGTCCCGAATCACATGGAGGCAATGAGCGATAGGAGGGGATTCATCTCTCCCGGTATAGGGAGTTGATGTTGCGCTGTGTTCGATTGGCTATAACCGGAAATCCCTGGCCAGGGTTGCTGAGATTTACTGGTAAGTGTTACCAGTAGTTTCTCGAGATGTTATAGACCTCATATCGACATGACTTATCGAGCTATTGGGGTCTGACGTTTACCACCCCTAGGCGAGATATGCGACATATTAGACGACGAGACCGGACTGTACGGTAAGTGTTACTGGTTGGATTCACAGGAGTGTGAGCGGGCTTGCTCGTCGATCTTCTGATCGCTCAATACCCGGGTGGCCGTTACGTTTAGCAGACCGCTTGCGGCTTGTGGGTGTTTGATATGATCATCACCTGCTGCCGGCGTATTGACGAGTCTTTAGAGTCCTACACAGAGGTTTCCTGGCTCAAGCGAAACGAAATAGGAGCGTATATAAGATATGTGCGGGACCGAGAATAATGCGTGTATGTGATACCGTATTCTATTCTCGCGATTTGTATCATCGAACGGTTATATATGATATAACCAGGTTACCGAATCAAGTGTTGATTTGATACATTGATACACTTGATACTAGTCGGTTATATGCGACATGACCGGATCATTGAATCAAGTGTTGATTTAATGATTTAATGTATAATTATATATTTGATATATTACTTTACATTAACTAGTATTGGTTCACTCAAGATTGATTTTCTCATTTGAAATGCACAAGTTGTATATGTGATATATTTTTGTGCACTTGTTTGTATCATGTTTGATGATACATGCAAACTTGGTTTTGTGTAAGACTTAAACTATGTTTAGTGAATGGTTAGGGTTTCATTTCACTTATTTATTTATTCATTTGTTTTTGGCAAATAGAAATGGTGCTTTCTTTTGTTGTTTTGCTTGAAGCTTCATGAAGCTTTTCTAGCATCTTTGAAAAGTCTACCATTTTTGTTTTGTCCTTAACCCTAACCATTCATCTAAACCTTAGTTCATTCTCTACACTAAACCATGGTTGCAAATATGATAAGGATCACTTATTTTCTATTTTTGATTATTCTTATCATATTCTTTTTCTTCTTCTTCTTCTTCTTCAAGAAGAAAGAAGCTTGCTAGCTTCAATGGTGACTTGAGAAAAAGAGCGAGAAATCCAATTCTAAAGTAAACCCACTTCCGATTTCTTCATCCTCTACCACTTGCTAAGTAGTATAGGGTGTTTTCTTCACAAGTTTCATGACTTGGTGAAGTTGGAGCTTGATCTTGAGTTGCCTCGACGTAGATCATCTTTGGCATCGAAGTCGACGATCTAGCCCGATCATTTCTTCGACGAAACCATTACTAGAGTCCGGGATCCGATGATCGCAGTGGAGGGACGTCAACGCGGAGCTATGGAGGTGGAGGACCGGATCTACAAAGGTTGTATTTTCGTTCACTTAGTAGTTAAGTTGTTAACTAGCTTGTAGTTTCGCCTAATTTCTAGTTAACGATCCGTATTAGCGTTTCTCGGCACCGGGAAATTTTGAATTTGGCATGGTTGATGCCTTGTGAGACCTCTTGAGTGTGCCTAAGAACCCTACACAGGTGACCCAGGCCACCACCAGTCTGTTTTTCAGGACCATGCTCCCGCCTGCAAGCTTTACCATGTCAGTGCCCGCACCAGAAGCGAACAAGAAGTCGGTTTTCGATCGGCTCACTGCTACAACAACCCCTTTCAACGGGTCGTCCAATATCAAACCGGCAGCCTCTGTCTTTGCCAGGCTGAGCCAGAACCCTGATGGGCCCGCCAGGAAGCCCATGAACCCTGAAATAGCCGTCCCGAGAAAGACAGCCACCCCTGCTCCAGAAGTCATCAAGGCGGCTTCTCATGTTAAAGAGTCAGTCTTTTCAAGGCTGACTATTCCGGCTCCTGCTCCTGCTCGAGGATCTGTCTTTGACAGATTGAACATCGCCACTCAAAGGACAACATCAGTCTTTAAGAGGCTGACACCAACAGCACCTCATTTGGACAGGGGGCAAGAAGAAGCTGTCTCTACCGCCGAGCCAGTCCCAACGGCTCGTCACGCTCGACATCGCCACTGGCGCCGAGTAAGGAAGGCCGGAGGCAACTCCCCCTCAGGGCTAACTCCACCCGCTCCAGTGGTGAAAGTTAATGCTGCTGTTCCAACTGAGAACAGCTTTGAACCACTTAGGAGGGTACGTAAGAACTCTCCAACTGCCACACTGAAAAGATCTCCTCCACCTGCGGAGAGAGTTACAGAAACTCAGCTGGAGCAGCCCCCTCAACGACTGTCCTCCAAGATTTATAAAGTCTGGCAGAGAGTTCAAGACTCGGTAATCGACCAAGATCACTCTCGCCGGCAGAAAAGGGCGAAAGTGCAAGAAGAAAAGAACCGTCCGGACAAACAGCAAAGGACGACAACCGCTTGGGTGCCCGCTGCAACGGCTCCCTCCACGTTGACTACTCACAAAAGAAGGAGGCCGGAGAAAATTCCCACTCCTGCAGCAAATGTCAAGGACAATAAGCCTAAACGTCCTAAGTCTGGGGGCATGATGGTGCATACGGTATACTTGGCGTCGGGAAAGGAGGACAGCCGTGCATCTACAGGTCATAGACCGCTTACACGGTCAGTGACCAAAGCTCAGGAGCAACAGCAGAAGCTCTAAGAAATGATGAATGCGATGGCCGCACTCACTGGGCCGAAAGAAAGCCCCGAAGCGTCATCTGATCAACGCTAGAAGCAAGAAACTGACGCTGAATTCCTTCGTAGGATATTGGAGAAGAAGGATAAAGAGGCTGCCGAACAAGCAGCCAATATACAACGAATGGCCCTCATGTTCCAGGACATGGTGGGAATGATGATCCAACAAGATTCTTCCGCTGAAGATCCTCCGATCGTCCTTGAAGACGACAGGGGAGAAACGTCAAACCCTCCACCGGCCCTGTCAACAGCCAAGGAGGAAACAATCTCCAAAATGACTTGGACGAATATATAGCCAAATAGATATGGGTTCATCATGCGAATGAGGCAGCTGGTCAGGTCGTAAAAATAGGACGGCCATATCCAAGCTGGTACGATCAGATAAAGTACCGCCGGGCTATACAATACCGAAATTCCATGTCTACAAGGGGACAGGCAATCCCCACCAGCATGTTGCCCAGTTCAGAGCGCTTTGCGGCAACACCGGCGGTGATGATAAATTGTTGCTTCGCCAGTTCGTCGACAGCTTGTCAGATACAGCGTTCGAGTGGTACTCTGAGCTCCCAAACGACTCTATCAAGACATTTGCGGAGATGGAACTGCTGTTTACCCAGCGTTTCGCAAGCGCCAGCGAACGCACCCCGATGACGACATTGATTAATGCCAGGGTGAAGCCAGGCGAGACATGGGTCCAATACGCGATACGGTGGCGGAACTTATGGTCAAAATGCGAGCAATGCATAGAAGAGGCTCCGGCAGTGGGTATGTTTATGGGAACCCTTGATCCGCAAGCGACCATCTCGCAATTTATGATGTTCTTCAAGCCGACTACCTTCCAGGCCCTGATCGACAAGCTAGCGCAAATGGACCAGATGGGTCATAGACCTCCCCCTCCAAAGCCGGACTCTCGAAATGAGAAAGGGAAGGGAAAAGCAATTGTTGTCGCTAATACTCAACAACAGCCGAGCAACTTGAAACCGGTTGTCCGTCAAAATAATATGTGTCCGCACGTACCCCTTGAGGAGAGGCTAGGACGTCTTTAATCGTTTCCCCGAGATAAAATGAGAAGATTATTCGAGCTGGCATTGCGCAAAACGACTCATTAATCTGCCGGATCCAAGACGTCCGTCGCAGCCAAATGATGTCCATGATCCCAATTACTGTCCCTATCACCGAGTACTGGATCATCTGATCGAAGATTGTTACGTCTTCAAAAATTGGATTGAAGACCAGTACCAACAGGGCAAGTTCGCGTTGTCCGACGGATGGAAGGTGAATCCGCCGCAACCTCACACCTCTAAAAGGATGAATACGCCGGGGGCAACGTGCTCTCTCGTTGAAGAATCTCCATGGGAGGTTGTGCTATCACCCAAAACAAAGAGAATGCTGAACGATCTTCAAACATGCCCAGCGATCAGGTGGAAGAACCCATTGGAATCTCAGATCATTGAAGGGATGTTGAAGCCGCGCCCAACTCCAAAGATCGATGGTGGTGGCCCAAGCGCTCACAACCAGCCGTCAAAATCTTCAAAGAAGAAGAAGAAGAAATCCAAGAAGCCTGTGAAGCCTGGCGACAAGCGCACGGACTTATAAAGACAAATTGACGCGCTGGAGGAATATAACCAGAAAGCACGGACTCCCATCACACTCCAGGAGTTCCTCAACCATGTCTTTCAAGAGGAAGATGAGGGAGAGAGCTCGTCGGATGAATCCGAGGAATACGTGGCGAGCTGTCATATGATTTCCCATTCGTTTACAGACGATGAGGAAATTCCTTGCGCTGAAAATCTGGGGGCAGATCCTAAACCAGAAATTCTGGGGCCATCGGATGAAACAATTGACGCATTCCTCAATGAAGCTCTGTTGAAAAGTAAAGCTGATCGGGAACGCGAGACGGCCATATTTGAAAGAGCCAAGTGACAGCGACTTGACGGAAGAGTTGAGACACTCCCGCTGGGGCAAAGTACATCCGCCGCGGATAGAAGCAAATTCAAGACGAGGAAAAGGTTTGCTAAGGCAATATCAATGGGCATGAAGCTACCATCCTTTGAAGGAAACATTACCGGTGAAGCGGAAATGTACCCCTCCTATTGCTTATATCATCGGAAGGTTTCTCACCCCACCGAAGAGTGCAAAACTTTCAATAAATGGTGGCAAGGATATGTTGCTCACCGACAACATTTTAAGCGAGAAAAACGCAAAACTCGTCGGGAGCGAAAAAGTACGACTGAGGGGCTTAACAGAACTACCGGCAATTGTCGTATGGTTAACGCCGGGGGATCGCAAGTGCTCACATTCGGGAGCGATTCTGATGTGGAGCTGGAGCTTGGCCCTCTCTTTAAAGAGTCCACCTCGGGAAAAGGGGAAGAGCCGAGGGCCTGCGAAAATATCCGGCTGCGTAATCGGACGCTACCTGAAAAGAATCTCGGACCCTCAAACAAAAAAGATAAAGGGAAAGAAAAGGTCTCTGAGGATATCGCCTTAGATGACCAAGTCGTGGAAGAGCTAACTGCCAAGGACCCGTCAAAGAAAAATAAGGTGGACTACAACGTTCTGCCACACTTGAGGAAGTTACCCTCACAACTCAGCATTCTTGACGCCCTCTTACTATCAAAAGAAGCAAGAGAATCACTGATCAAAGCGCTGCAAGAACCCGAGCAATTTCAAGCTTTTCTCGCCGAAGAAAGGATGAAGGATGAACTGGAAGAAGTGCACACGGCCGATGTCACTTTCGGTGAGAAGACCTTCTCCTAGGGACGTGCGAACACAATCGCCCCCTTTATGTCTCAGGGTGTTGCCATGATATAAAAATAGGCAAAATCTTGGTTAACAATGGGTCTTCCGTTAATCTCCTCAACGTGCGGGTGTTAAAGGAAATCTGCATGAGCGTCCGGCACCTCGCTCGGGATAAGATCACCATCTCTGGTTTCGATTCTCAATCATCCCGGACTCTTGGGTCTGTGATTCTGACGCTACGCTTCTGTAACGTTTTGAAAATCGTTTCGGTGAAATTTCGGAAAATTGGTAAAATAAGGGGGTTTTCTGTAAAAAGTCAAAATACAAATATCTTCATTATAAAATTAAATATACATATTCTAGCTATGTGATTACTAGTATTTGGTGTTTATTGAGCCACTGGTGAAATTTCAAATTTTCCGAAATTAATTATTTTAATATTATTTAAGCCGTCACTAATACATTTAATTAGGGATAATTACAAATTGGAATGGGTTAATCATTAAGTAGTGAGCCATGAAAACTATATAATAAGTCATAATATGTTCTCTTTTCTCATTTGGTTTTCATAATTCTAGAAAATTCTTGGATGAGGTAAATTAGAAAAATTAAAGAAAAGTGCATTAAATAAGACTTGGTTGTCTAACCTAGAAATTTCTCTACAAAAAAAAAAAAACCCACACACCCCTCCTATTCCTTCAATGGCCGAGCCATGATCTGTTGCCCCCTTCTTATCTTTCAACATGTAATTCCTTGCTACCAAAATAAAAGAAAACTAATAAATTAATGAATGGATAATGAAGTATTATGGAATTAGATATATATGGAATGGGCTTTGTTGACTTTCACACCCACCCCCATTTTCTCTCTCCCCTCATCCCCAATTCCAGCCGAGCCCCTCACCTCCCCATTTCTGCCTCAGCCCTCCCCAAAATCCCCCCTCATTTGCCACTAAAATCCATCAAATTTTGCATCAAAAATCCAACAAAAACCTCACAAATTCCAAATCCATTCTCTACCCATTATTCTTTGGCCTATCTAGTATGGATCTTGGAGAAAAGTTGGCACTTTGGAGGCTACGATTTGCATGTTTGATCTCTTGATATTGAGGTATAAAGTTTCATCCAAATTTGCTACTTTCTAATTGTATGTTTGAATCTAGTTTTAATTAGATGTTTAATTATGGAATTAATTAAACATTAACTTTCAAGAGAAGGGTTTGAATGCAAGTTAGGGTTTTGAGTAATTGGTTTATAGTTGTGTGATGTATTTAACCTCTTATGGCATGTTAAAAAAAAGCTAGTAGCTAGGTTGCTAATTGTTAATTTAAATAGTTAAAAGTGGTTAACTTTGCAAACTAGTTTTTTTTTTAAATTAATACAAAATATTGTGATAAAATCTAGTAAATTTTTATGTGACTTAATTAAGATGTTTAACGAACATTATAGCCACTAAAAATGTTAAAACATTTAGATTGGTGCTAAAACAGGAAATTTAAGCTTACTAGGGTTCTTGAAAATAAATCGATTTGAGCAATTTTAAGGTTTTTATGAATTGCACCATATTTTCGTATAAATTTTAGTGTGTTATGAACGCGTGATTGGTACGTTGGGTTTTTCTCGATGGTTTGATGTTTGTACATTGACATCGAGAGTTGGTTTGGCTATTTTTGCATGCGTAGACGATAGGTTTTGACCTATGCGTGATACGCGTGCCGATTTGGTTTTCGTATGCCGTTTCGATTTCGAATTGGGTTCTTATGCGATACGATACGTTATGACATGTAGGTACCCCCATGTGGACTTCGAGACGATAAGCAAGCGCGTGGCGACGTCGGCATCGGCAAGCGAAGGTCGAGGTGAGTAGATTTATATCTACGGGGAGAAGTCGGGTGGATGGCGTATAGCACCCCCGCAGTTCGTGGTGATGTATACGAATACGTATACACACACATATTGATTATATATTGTTTCATGTTTTTGATGATAAAGATGGATATTTGGTGTGACTGGATTAGTGTAGTGTTGCGAAACCCTAGAGTAGTTGTTGCACCACACATACACACACACCCATACTTGCATACATTCTTCTTTCATATGTGCTTAGATGGGAATATATATATTTATGTGTTCACATGGGTATGGGACTATATGTTCACATACTGGATTTGAGGATAATATTTGGGATTTGAGGTGAGTCGATGAGATTGATTTGAGGCCGTGAGATCGGTGATATGACAGGGTTCGTATTTGATATACGACCTAACGTTTTAGCGGGTCCTTTGACGTAGTTTTCACACACGTGCATGCATACTTAGGTGATATTAGTATCGTACTAGACGTAGATCAGTACCCATATTATGATCTTGGATAAAGAGGATACCAGATGAATAATGTGATATTGACCCGTACCCAGATTTGAGGATGCCGTACGACGGATTTACGTACGAGCTATATATTGATGATTGATCCGCACTCTCGACTTGGGATGTCTGATTATAGATATGGTATCGGATATGATATTATTGAGGCGGGATCACCGAATAATTTATATACATGTATGTATACGTATCGACTCAGATGTTAGGCGGTTTTCTTACCTATAGTTCAGCTTGTTAGTTCAGTCGTATAGTTTAGTGTAGTTGTTAGACTAGATTAGACTCCTACCTTTTTCAAAACTAACGAATCGTGGGTATTTTAAAAGACAGGTCAAGGGATTCTACGGATATTTCAAAAGACGTATCTTTTCTTAAAAACACCGTAGCCCTTATTTTCAAAACACCGCGATTCGTGTTATTTCAAAGGCACTATTGTAGGACTTATATTAGGGTAATGCAGTTTAGTTATCGTTGTGTCTAGTATTCAGTTCCCGCATATTATTGCTGTTGCTCCGCATCGCATACTTATTGTAATTCATATTTCATTATTGATATCATTCTGTTAGGATACCATCACCATTATCGATGATACGTATGTACCACGTACACTTACTTGCCGGCTCACACACATCTTCATCGGTAATTGCCATGTCACGAACAGTTTAGAAAATATTATTTCATTTGACATAGGTTGTTAGCTAATAGTTTAGACATGATATTAGTGTACTTGCTTTATTTGCTAGCTTAGATATTGTAGTTATTACTTGTCACTTCATGCATACGGTTATTCATTGTTATGCCACATTCATAGATTCTCATGCCTATATTCATGGTTTTACATGCTATTGATGATTTGGATTCAGATTTCCATGAGATTTTCTGGATTTGGGGGAAAACCGCAAAACTTAAATAAGCTTCTTTTCTCTCTTTTTAAATAAAAAGTGCGGTTTTCCCATGATGTATGAGTCGTCCACCATGAGTTTGCTGATGGATTTCGAGACCCGATTCGAGGAGATGGATGAACCGTTTCGGGTACATGGTGGACTCGGTAAGGTACCCCGGGGCAAGAAGGTCGTGTTGTTGACGTTGAGCCTGGCAGGGGAGCACTACCTACCGGTGATTTTACCCGACGCGTCGGATATCCGGAGGATACCGTCGTGGTCTTAAGATTGATGGTAGGGGCCGGTCTGGACTGACGGCGCCCTAGATAGTGAGATTGATACGGAGATTCTGAGATATTGAGGTACAGAGATTTGATGATACAGGCCAGTCCGGATAGCCGGAGCCTGAGATTTTGAGACATTGGGATTTACGTTTTGTGTCGATGCTAGACACTGTTTATGCTGATTTCACTATGATACCTCGTTTTAAAAATACAGAAAATCTCACTAATTTATGAAAGTAGTTTTCTTCAGTACATGCATTCTGTTTCGTGCATTCATACATCATCCATGTGATACATTGCTACCTGAGGCACTGACACGGGCACATGGGATTGCACTTGGGTTAGATATTTACCCTAACCATTGTTATAGGCTGCTGGTTATATATTTGAGGATATATTATGATCGTTGACCTAGGATTGCGTTGTTCATGCGATTTCTGTTCGTAAATGTTTTTTTATTCACGAGTTGGCAACTCACCCCCGTTGTGCTCCAGTTTCTTGCAGGTCTGCCGTACAGGTTTTATTACGGCTTTGCGGGCACAGTTTCGTTCGGGTGACTTGCTAGTAGGTGGGTTCATTTGTATCGTACCCATCATTATACATTGTATATTATTATTCAGTTGTATCTAGAAGTTCCATCAACCAAACATGTATTTATTTTTGAGATAGAGACCAGTGATGTTATTCTTTCGACCTTAGAGTCGTGCGTTATATTTCTGTGGAATTCTTGTTGTTGGAGTTTCCTTTTGAGTTTTGATCCTCGCCCTTGGCGTTGTATATTATATTGCTTATGTGGTTGTGACCGTCGATTGACGAAGAGCTAGCTCCCGCTTGGGGATGCCTTTTATTGATTTCGTATACTATTCATGTTGTATCCCGTTTGGGGGCCAGTATTTACAAGGGAGACTCTGCCGAAATTTTCGGTAAATATTTGATGTTTTTAAAAACGCATAATTCGGCTTATGCTATTAAAACTACTTGATTTAAATTGGTTTTCCTTCACTTTACTACTTTTCTTGGTTTGGACTTCTGAGTTTTCGGCTTACTTAGATTACGTACGCCTCGAGACGTTTCGTAGTTTAAGTGCCGGTCATGTTCCCTACTTTCGGGACGTGACAGCTTCGGGCTGCTCGTCACAGACATTAAATTCCACGTCATAGACGCCAAGACATGCTATAATGCTCTGCTTGGCCGACCACAGTTACACGAGTACAACATCATTCCTTCTACACAGTGTATGAAATATTTTAGGGATGGTCTCGTGTATACCGTGACGGGAGAACTGAACCCATTTTCCGTGAACGAAGTCCGCAAATATGAAGATGCCAAATACTTCTTACCGGATTTCGAAGACACAGAAAGGTGTCACAAGCCGGAGAAAAAAGCTAACGCCACCATCCCTGTCTTCGGGAGTGATACCGAGGAGGAGGAGGAGATAGTTTATTTGGGTCCGCCCCAATACAACAAGCCGGGACCATCCGCTCCTACGTTGATCTTTGGCAGTGACTCGGAAGATGAAGTTCATGCTGTATTCTCTGCTCGACCTTCAATACAAACATCCGCTGACGAAGAGCAAAGTCTACAAGTCGCCATGGTTCCACCTAAACATCATAAAGAACTGGATGCGCTCGATACCTACAGCGTAGAGGAGCTGCGGACGTTCTATGTCCCTCCTAGGCGAGAAGGCGAAAAGGCAATTCTATTCTACCGCTCTGAAGAAATCAAAGTGGAGAAAGAAATCTGGCACGGTATGGATCCTACGCTTGACAGGCTTCAGCCCATCCGTCTGCCCAGATATTATACAGAAGGCTTGAAGAGGCTGCTGAAGTACCAGGGGATATCCTTCAAACAGACCGCTCGAAAAGCCAAATTCTATGACAGAGTCTGGAACGTTCCCGGGACTCAGCACAAGTTGCCTAATGGGAGAATAGAAACAATCGGGCTTGGTTACATTCGGTCCAAGAAACGAGAGCTACTCCACGGTTGCTACGTCATGCATGACTTCGATGAAGAAGCGGATGCTCAATGGGAGGACGCTAATCCTGAACAAGTAAAAGTTCCTGATGCAAAAGTGCCCAGTCCGTCGTTCGAAGAACAAATGGACAAGCTTATAAGGGAAGCTGGCCAAAAAGTCAGAAACGATCACAACCGTGAGATGGCCATCTACGAGAAAGCCAAAACGCAACGCCTCCTCCAACAGGCCGTGAAAGATGAAAGTGCCGCTCCATGTCAACCTGTTGCAAAAAAGGCTCGACTCAGAGGCAGAAACAAGTCGAAAAGCGAAAGAAGCGCTCGATAGTTGCAAAGTGGGACTGATAAGCCACGCAAGCGGGAATCAAGCGGTCTTGATCTATCCCTCATGAAGAAAATGGGTCGAGCATACTCTTTCCCCAAGATAAGATGAAGAGAATACTTGACCTCGCTCTAAAATATCAGATGCTCACACTACCGGAGTCCAACCACCCCGAACAAGCAGGCGAAGTCTCACACCCAAACTATTGCTCTTATCACCGAGTGATAGGGCACCCTCTCGAAGACTGCTTCACCTTCAAGAACTGGGTTGAAGATCAGTATCAGCTCGGCAAGTTCGCTCTATCTGACAGTTGGAGGGTAACGCCGCCATAGAAGCACGAACCCAAAGCCACGAAAGCAGAACCAGCTCCACATTGGTCTTGGAAACGAATTCGTACTTGTCACATGATAACGATATCAAAGGAAGAGCCCGAGAACATGGATGACCTTCCCTGGTGCTTCGAAAACAACAACGATGAGGTGATCTCAGAATTTCCACCAGCACCGAAAGAGTTGGAGGATGGAATACATACTACCGCAGATAACCTCAAGAAAATTGAGTTGGGGACAGCGAATGACCCGCGACCGACATTCGTCAGCGAGCTGCTATCTGAAGAAAGGGTGGCTGCGTTAAAAGACGTGCTTATGCAGCATAGAGATTTCTTCGCATGGAACTATTCCGAAATGCCAGGATTAGATCCAGAAATTGCTGTGCACAAATTGGCAGTATCTCCGGACGTCAAGCCGGTCAAACATGCGCCAAGAAGAATGCGGCTCGAGCTTGAGATGAGTATCAATGCTGAGGTCAAGAAGCTGATCGACTCTGGCTTTATCCAGGAGGTTCAATATCCTGAATGGATCGCCAACATCGTCCCTGTGATGAAGAAAAATGGGACAGTGCGCATATGCGTGGACTTCCGGGATCTCAATAAAGCCTGCCCGAAGGACGATTTCCCAGTGCCAGTCACCGAATTGATGATAGACAATACGTCCACTCATGAGGTTTTCTCCTTCATGGACGGCTCATCAGGGTATAATCAGATAAAGATGCATCCCGAAGACCAGAAGCACACCGCCTTCAGGACTCCTTTGGGTATATTCTGCTACAAGGTGATGCCTTTCGGTTTAAAGAATGCCGGTGCCACCTATCAGAGGGCCATGACGAAGATCTTCGATGACCTTATACACGAAATCGTCGAATGCTATATCGACGACCTCGTGGTTAAGAGCAAATCATACGAGGAGCATTTAGGGCATCTGAAGACCGTGTTTCAACGCCTTCGACAATACAACTTGAAGATGAACCCTCTCAAGTGTGCATTCGGAGTTTCCTCGGGCAAATTCCTGGGATTCATCGTCCGACACCGAGGTATTGAGATAGATCCATTAAAGATTAAGGCGATCATGGAAATGCCCCCGCCAAGGACTCTCAAACAGCTGCGGTCTCTCCAAGGAAAGCTCACGTATATACGGTGATTTCTAGCCAACCTTTCAGGCAAGTGCCGTCCTTACAGCCACCTGATGAAGAAGGGAACCCCGTTCGTCTGGGATCGTAAATGCCAAGACGCGCTGGACGAAATCAAGAAGTACCTCCAGAACCCGCCAGTGTTGGCTGCTCCGGTCAAGGGAAAGCCCCTCATTCTTTATACAACCGCCCTCGAAGGTTCCTTAGGCGCATTATGGGCGCAAGAGAATGACCAAGGGAAAGAAAGAGCACTCTACTATTTGAGTCGAGTTTTACTGGGGGCAGAAAGTAACTATTCCCCCATTGAAAAACACTGCCTGGTGTTGATCTTCGCGATAACGAAACTCAGGCACTATGCGTTGGCGCATGAAGTCCGTCTCATTTCGAAGGTGGACCCCCTTAAATATTTAATGTCGAAGGCCATACTGTCTGGTCGACTCGCTAAATGGGCCCTGCTCTTGATGGAGTTCTCGATAACATATCAACCTTTCAAGGCAGTGAAAGGCCAGGCCATCGCCGACTTCCTCGCTGAGCATCCGATACCGGCCGATTCTCCTCTGAATTGCGAGTTGCCAGACGAACATGCGTTTGATGCAATCGACGGTAGTGATACCCGATGGGAGCTTTATTTCGATGGAGCGTCCTCCATGAAGAAGCGCAAACAAAGTACCCCTATAATCAAATCGGGGGTAGGCCTTATCTTCGTGACTCCACAAGGAGGGATAATGCGCTTTGCTTTCTCTTTAATAGAGCCGAGGACGAACAATGAAGCCGAATACGAAGCTCTGATAGCAGGCCTCGAGATCGCCATTGACATGGGAATTGAAAACCTCCTCATATACGGAGACTCCCAACTGGTCGTTAGTCAAGTAAATGGCGACTACCAAACGTGCAAACCACAGTTGGTGAAGTACGACGAAAAGGTGCAACAACTGTTGACTCAAATGTAAGTCCACGTTGCGACCCCCGGTTCTTACGGGGAGGCGGAAACGGTATAAAAATCAAATTTTTAGCGCATGGGGCAACATGGACTAACAAAGTCGGGATCTTTTCTAAACTAAACTAGCTATCATGCTAAAGAGAGTTAGCTACTCGGATAAAAGGTTATGCTTAACTTGAACTCCTTCTTCTTGAAACTTTTGTTGGGGTTGATGGTTCTTTCCTTGTTGCCTTCTTCCGTCAAAGATGGATCCACCTGAGGGTTCAACCTTCGGGCTCTTTCTCGAACTTTGAGAGAACTAGAATCTTCGACTTGCTAAACCTTTGACCCTAGAGTGAGTAGAGAGTGTCTTTGGGGTGTTTTAATCTCAAGGAGAGGGATTCTCAACTCATGAGAAGGATTCTCCTTGAACTAGAGGAGGAAGAAGAACAAGTGAGGAGAGAGAATGGTTATGATAGAATGAGCTTCTTCTTTTCATTTTACAACCATATCACAAATGAAAAGAATTATCAATTAACAATAATAATAAGATGAAATAGTTGATGGATGGTTTGGAATGACCATTATCATTACATTCATTAAATGAATTTTGCTAGAATCAAAGAGCATCTTTGCAAAGTAATGATGATAGTCAAACATTCAACCATGGTCAACAAGTCAACCATGGTCAACAAGTCAACAAAATCCAACCATGACACAATTTCATTTAATTAATATTATTAATTGATATATCATAATTCCATTAGGGTTTGGAAAAAGACGACTGTCAACTGTGCAAACGCACCCGTTCCGAAACCCTAATGAAAAACCTCTTCCTCCGCCTCAATCAACTGTGCATACACACCCGCATTCTTGTTCCGAGGAACATGAATACCAAGAGATAAAATCAACCCCAAAACGTATACCAGTATCTGGCTCAAACCAGAGCCTACCAGTAATATCCGTCCGGACTCCAAACGTGCACAAGTGCGCGGATGAGAACGAACCCTGTCGCAAAGCCATGCGACCTCTACTCTGTTTTGCCCAGAGGCGAATACCCTCTGTGTGGGACTCTAAAGACTCGACACTACGCTGGCAGTGGGTTTAACCACAGACCGCAAGCGGCACTAGCTGTGCGTAACGGTCCCCAGGTAGATGCCGACAAGAAGGCTGACGAGGTGAACCCCATCTGAACTCCTACTGAGTCTGAATGTGACAGTCTCCGTACAGTCCGGTCTGTTCGTCTAATACATCGCATGTCGGGCCTAGGGGGCGGTAAAACGTCAGTCCCCTAATAGCGGTATAAGTCGTGTCGGAGTGAAGCCCAAAACACCCTGAGATAACACTGGAAGCCTACCAGTATATCTCGCTTGCCCTGGCCAGGGACTACTCGTGTAATGGCTCTCCTAGACACAGCGCGATGTCAACCCCCAATACCGGGAGAGACGAATCCTGTCTAACCGTCACTGCCTCCAAGTGCTTCGGGACTGCGCCCAACCATTACCTGTTTGCACGACTCTTTTGAGCCGCGGTAGGGTAGTGATCAAAGTGCAGTGGGAACACACTCGAGGCGAAGTGCCAGTGTCAAGTCAGCGGACTAAGCTGTACTCATGTCACCTGGGAACTGATAACTGACGATAGGTATAATACCAACCTGTCAGTTCCCGACGAGTCCTGTCCAGTGTACTCGTAACCCAACGAGCACCCGTATACTATCTCCAGTACGACGTACTGATGGCTGTGGGACAGACCATCTCCCACACTGGGATGAGAAGCGCATACGCTAGTCTACTCCGGAGTATCGATGCCCTGTCTCGATAGTCCTGCGACTAGGGACCTGTATAAGGATGTGCTTGTAGATTACCCAGCCCCCACTAGTGTGACTGCCATCACAACGCTGGTAATCAAGCAAAGATCCTAAGGGCTCCACTAATGCGTATAGGTGATATACTAAAATAAACACATGTACACATTGAAGTAGAAACAAACCAAGTAGCATACTACTATATTGAGCAAGATTGTTTATACAAGGTGAATATCCCAAGCTTCCATTAAGTAATATACAAACTAGTATGATACAGTAATGGCCTCTAGGGCATATACACTAACAATCTTCCACTTGCACTAAGGCCATGTACTGGCGTATCGAAGACCTATCATCTCGATCAGCCGCTCGAACTGAGTCTGGGGCAGTGCCTTGGTGAATGGATCTGCAGTGTTTTCTTCTGAAGCAACCCTCCGAACCTCGATCTCCTTGCGATCCACGATCTCCCTGATCAGGTGATACCGCCTCAAGATGTGTCTGGATCTCTGATGGGACCTGGGTTCCTTCGCTAAAGCTATAGCCCCGTTGTTGTCGCAATACAGAGGTATTGGGTCAACAATGGACGGAACCACCTGAAGTTCTTTCAAGAACTTCCTCATCCAGACAGCTTCTTTTGCGGCATCAGATGCAGCGATGTACTCCGCTTCCATAGTCGAGTCTGCAACGGTTTCCTGTTTGGAACTCTTCCAACACATCGCCCCTCCATTGAGGGTAAAGACAAAACCCGACATGGACTTGGAATCATCCTTGTCACTCTGGAAGCTGGAGTCAGCAAAGGCCTCGATCTGGAGGTCTTTTCCGCCATACACCAAGAACATCTCCTTAGTCCTTCTCAGGTACTTGAGAATGTTCTTTACCGCTATCCAGTGTTTCTCCCCAGGGTTTGACTGATACCGGCTTACTACACTCAGTGCATAAGCTACATCCGGTCTGGTACACAACATCGCATACATTATAGAGCCTACCGCAGAAGCGTAGGGTATAATAGACATGCGATCCCTCTCCAAATCAGTCTTGGGGGACATCTCTTTAGAGAGGGTGATCCCGTGACAAGCCGGTAGGTTACCGCGCTTGGAATCTTCCATACTGAATCTTTTCAGTATGGTGTCGATGTACCTGGACTGTGAAAGTCCTAATATCCTCTTGGATCTATCACAATGGATCCGGATCCCCAGGATGTATGAGGCATCACCCAGGTCTTTCATGAAGAACCTGTGTGACAAGAACCCCTTGACAGATTGTAGCATAGGAATGTCATTTCCTATTAAGAGAATGTCATCCACGTATAAAACGAGGAATACTACAGTTCTCGCTACAAATCTACTATAGATGCATGGTTCATCTGGATTTTTGATAAAGCCAAATTTCTTGACCGTCTCATCAAAACAGATGTTCCAACTCCGCGATGCCTGCTTTAGTCCATAGATGGACTTAAGCAACTTGCACACCTTTCCGCTGCTCCCACTCTGAATGAAACCCTCTGGCTGGTCCATATAGACACACTCCTCTAAATTTCCATTTAGAAAAGCGGTTTTTACGTCCATCTGCCAAATCTCATAATCGTGGGAGGCAGCAATGGCAAGAAGGATCCGAATGGATTTCAGCATAGCCACTGGAGAAAAGGTTTCGTCATAGTCCAAACCAGGTCTTTGACGGAAACCCTTTGCTACAAGTCTAGCTTTATAGGTCTTAACCTGTCCATCTACACTAATCTTCCTTTTGAAAATCCACTTGCATCCTACGGGTTTTACCCCGTCTGGAGCAATGTCCAACGTCCATACTTTGTTGGTGTACATGGACTCCATTTCGGTCCGCATTGCATCCAGCCATTTTACCGAGTCAACGCTCTGAACGGCCTGTTGGAAGCTAGTAGGCTCATCATAATCTATGATGCAATCCTCTCTATCCCCGTCTATGAGAAAACCGTAGTATCTCTCGGGCGGATGAGACTGCCTACTACTCCTGCGGAGCGGCGTAGGAATGTCCTGTTCTTTTGAACCCTCTGGTTCCACTAAGCTTTCAGTAATAGTCTGTGGTTCTGGAATTTCTTCCAGTTCTACTGCGCTCCCACTAATTTCCTTTTCTAAGAACTGGTGTTCTAGAAAGTGGGCATTACGAGAAACAAGGACTTTTTGTTCTTCTGCGTAGTAGAAAAGATACCCCCTGGTGTTCTTTGGGTATCCCACAAACCTGCACAGTACTGAGCGTGCCTCGAGTTTGTCCGCATGCTGCTTTTTGACAAAAGCCGGACATCCCCAAATCTTCAGATATTGAAGATAGGGTTTCTTCCCACTCCATAACTCATATGGTGTGGTAGGCACAGTCTTAGTGGGAACTCGGTTCAAAAGGTATGCGGCCGATTCTAGAGCATATCCCCAGAATGATCGCGGTAACTCAGCGTTACTCATCATGGACCGTACCATATCCAATAGGGTGCGGTTCCGTCTCTCCGATACACCGTTATGTTGCGGAGTGTATGGAGGAGTAAGTTGAGAAAGAATTCCATTCTCTTTTAAGTAATTCAGGAACTCGGCACTTAAGTATTCTCCACCTCGATCCGATCTTAGAATCTTGATACTTTTGCCGGTTTGTTTTCTACCTCATTCTTATATTCCTGGAATTTTCCAAAGGCTTTGGATTTATGTTTCATTAAAAAGACATGTCCGAACCTTGAAAAATCATCCGTAAAAGTAATGAAGTAAGAAAAACCGCTTCCTGCAAGTGTAGACATTGGACCGCACACGTCGCTGTGTACGAGCCCCAAGAGCTCGCTCGCTCTTACTCCGTGTCCAGTGAACGGAGTCTTTGTCATCTTTCCTTTGAGACAGGATTGACAAGTGGCATACGATTGATATTCAAACGGATTCAAATATCCTTCTGTATGTAACTTAGTCAACCTTCTCTCATTTATGTGACCCAGTCTACAATGCCACAAGAAAGCCTGATTGATATCTGGAGACTTTCTTTTGTGTGTATTCTGGACATTGAAAATCTGTGGTTGGTTTAATACGTATATACCATTGCTCAGTGTACCTGACCCAATCAGAACTTGATTAAGGTGAATGTTTACAACATTACTTACAAACGCAAATTCATAACCTTCTTTAGAAACCAAAGATACAGAAATGATATTACAAGTTGCGTTGGGTACAAAAAAGCAATTACGCAAAACCAAAACATGCCCATCTGACATTCCCAGGTGATAGTCCCCCACGGCTTTAGCATCCATGCTAGCTCCGTTCGCAACTCTGAGGGTCATGTCACCTGCTTTCAAAACCCTACGGTTTCTCAACGCCTGCAAAGAATTACAGATATGAGATCCTGATCCGGTATCCAATACCCAGGAAGTAGAGTTTATCGAAAGACAGTTTTCAATAACATACACACCTGAAGCTGAAGCCGCAACCTGCTTCAGTTCCTGTGTCCTGGCTTTCCAAGCCCCGCAATCTTTCTTCCAGTGTCCACTCTTATGACAATAGAAGTATTCTTCCTTTCCCACAAGCTTCCCCGCTATCTTTGTTGCCTTTTCCTTTCCCTTCGTACCCACTTTACTAACACCGCCCCTTGGTTTGGCGGGGGCTTTCTTCCTCTTTCCCTTGGCTTTCGCCTTGGACCTAGAAGAAGAAGATCCTCCTACAAACAAAGCGGGTATTTCCCTACCTTTCTGTAGGGTACCCTCTGCGCTCCTCAGCATGTTGAGGAGTTCTGAAAGTTCAACTTCTTTTTCTTGTAAGTTGAAGTTCAGTATAAACTGGGCGTAAGTGGATGGAAGGGACTGGAGAATTAAATCTGTATAGAGTTCACTTTCCAACGTGGTCCCAAGTTCCGCGAGCTCCTCAATGTAGCCAATCATCTTAAGCACGTGGTCCGCTACCGATGATCCGACGGCCAATTTTGCCGAAAATAACTTCTTCGACACTTCGTATCTTGCGATACGAGACTGCTCTCCATACAGTTCTTTTGTATGAAGAAATATGGATTCCAGGTCCATATTCTCGTGCCTCCTCTGATGTTCGTTGTCCATAGAGGCAAGCACGAGGCACCTGGCCTTCGCGCAATCAATCTCCCAAGTCTTACGGATTTCCTTATCCGCGACGCTGGAGGTGGGACCTGAGACGGGGGGGAGCTTTGGTGGTAAGAAGATACCCCAGCTTGTCGTAAGTGATTGCCATTTTGACATTCCTGAGCCAATCTTTGTAGTTTGGCCCTGTCAGTATGTTTTTATCTAGAAGTAACTTAAGTCCAGTCATTTCGATTTGGTCGCTGCAGGGGGAGAGAGAAGAAACACTTTAGCATGATGCTCTTGCAAGTTTAGAGTGGTTTTTAATTTGTCTAAACAGGATGGCTCCCACTGTCTCTCGAATCCCTCCTCAAACCATAAAGGAAGAATCAGTCGGGATCAATCCCACCGCACAATACTTGCTTAACCGTTCAGCCAGGCCAGTGTCGGTACTTCGAGGGAGGTTTTCCAACGCTTTCGCGAAGTTCCTTAATTTAAGAACCTCTTTTCCCTGGGGGCGTAGCCCCGCTAACACCTTTCTAGGCACCTACTAGGTTTATAGCATTGATCGTTTGGTGAGAAATTTCCCGAGGAGTAGCATATACTCACAGTAGGATCGGGATCCAAATATCATCGTGCGACGAAACTGAAGGAATCCTACCAGAATCACCACACTCCAAATGGTATGCAAATCTAGCAAGTTTCAGTACTTATGAAACTCCCGATGTGGATTTTTGCCCCATGCTCTTATGACCTTGGCGTGAGGTCAAAATGTCATAAGTCACATGTCAAGTTCTTCCCATCATTATCCTGGTTAATTTGAACCCACCCGTACCTACCCTTGACGTAGGCCAAAATGGCAGTACGACTGTCTCAAACCAACGCATTCTATCTATGCAACAGATAAATATCCGGCAGCTACCAATCACTATGCCTTGGCGTGAGGTCAAAATACATAGCTTGAATACTACCGTATATTTAACTGAAATGATGGAGGGCTACGAATGGTTTTGGCGAAACCGTGAACGTAGTGAACTTGATATAATCGATGGAACGAGATAGCTTTTAAAAGGAGTGGCTCAAGCTCCGCATTTAAAAGTTAGTTTTGAAAAGAACCGAGTGGTTTTTCGAAAGTGTTCCAACGACTTTAACTTGGTTTATTATCTTGCATTAGTTCTTTTAATGCGTGATATTCTTGCATTAGTTCTTTTAATGCGTCCCATCATTTAATCCTACCATTGCAGAAAACAACCAAAATATGACGTACGCTTATGCCATTCGCATTCGCCACGGGGCCCCGTCATCACCCGTTAGGTTACTTAACTAACGACAGAGCGGGGGCTGGGCTAGCGCGGCTGTAAAACATAAGCAACGTCTAAATAGTTATAAATATATAGCAATGATAGACATTACAGATCACAGATGAATACATTGGATATACTAGGAATCCGCAATCCGTTCGAGCCTGCAACGAAAAGCGGATTACACGGTCGCGGTGAATAGCCAAAACCCCACCCAAGACCCCTACGGGTGCGGCAAACTACCCGCCAAGTACCCGGTAGTTTGTGCACCCCTCCATGGGTCTATCCTAGGAGCAAAAACAGTAAAAAGAATTATACAATGACGGCTACAACCCCGACCCGGTTGTGCGGTCATACAAATAATAATATTACATCAATTTACATATTACAAATGAATGAAAGAAAAACAAAAGCTCATCTCACATCCACCCCGGCTATTCACCCGCGACAGTCCAACACATTCATATACACATTCCAATATCAAACACAGATCACAAAGATGTATAACCCCGACTAATCGACTTATAGCGATTAGCCGACGTTCAATACATACAAACATCACAGATATAACCAACATAGTCAAAATGTAGTGAAGTTCGGAAAAAATACGGAATTATAGGCCCCCAAAAACAAATTTCTATTCTGGAAAATCTGGGCACATATAATATATTTGAAAAATCCCAAAACCCTACCAGAGGAACACTGCACAAAACACGATCACATGAAGAGCCCAAACGGCGGCGGATCCGCGGCACAAAGAATAGCTGAGGCCGCGGATCCGCGGCGGTTTGAAGGATTCATGGGATCGTTTTTGGTGGGTGTTCTCACAAAACCCTAAGCCGATTTTAGGAGTAAAACTTTTTACTTTTAGAGCACAAAAAATTTCAACAGAAACTTAGGGTTTTTGATTTCCGGTTTTTGTGATTTTTCCGTTTCGAACTTCCATACACTTCGCTACCAAGCTAGTTTAAGTTTAGTTAGGCTCTGATACCACTGTAAGTCCACGTTGCGACCCCCGGTTCTTACGGGGAGGCGGAAACGGTATAAAAATCAAATTTTTAGCGCATGGGGCAACATGGACTAACAAAGTCGGGATCTTTTCTAAACTAAACTAGCTATCATGCTAAAGAGAGTTAGCTACTCGGATAAAAGGTTATACCTAACTTGAACTCCTTCTTCTTAAAACTTTTGTTGGGGTTGATGGTTCTTTCCTTGTTGCCTTCTTCCGTCAAAGATGGATCCACCTGAGGGTTCAACCTTCGGGCTCTTTCTCGAACTTTGAGAGAACTAGAATCTTCGGCTTGCTAAACCTTTGACCCTAGAGTGAGTAGAGAGTGTCTTTGGGGGTGTTTTAATCTCAAGGAGAGGGATTCTCAACTCATAAGAAGGATTCTCCTTGAACTAGAGGAGGAAGAAGAACAAGTGAGGAGAGAGAATGGTTATGATAGAATGAGCTTCTTCTTTTCATTTTACAACCATATCACAAATGAAAAGAATTATCAATTAACAATAATAATAAGATGAAATAGTTGATGGATGGTTTGGAATGACCATTATCATTACATTCATTAAATGAATTTTGCTAGAATCAAAGAGCATCTTTGCAAAGTAATGATGATGGTCAAACATTCAACCATGGTCAACAAGTCAACCATGGTCAACAAGTCAACAAAATCCAACCATGACACAATTTCATTTAATTAATATTATTAATTGATATATCATAATTCCATTAGGGTTTGGAAAAAGACGACTGTCAACTGTGCAAACGCACCCGTTCCGAAACCCTAATGAAAAACCTCTTCCTCCGCCTCAATCAACTGTGCATACACACCCGCATTCTTGTTCCGAGGAACATGAATACCAAGAGATAAAATCAACCCCAAAACGTATACCAGTATCTGGCTCAAACCAGAGCCTACCAGTAATATCCGTCCGGACTCCAAACGTGCACAAGTGCGCGGATGAGAACGAACCTTGTCGCAAAGCCATGCGACCTCTACTCTGTTTTGCCCAGAGGCGAATACCCTCTGTGTGGGACTCTAAAGACTCGACACTACGCTGGCAGTGGGTTTAACCACAGACCGTAAGCGGCACTAGCTGTGCGTAACGGTCCCCAGGTAGATGCCGACAAGAAGGCTGACGAGGTGAACCCCATCTGAACTCCTACTGAGTCTGAATGTGACAGTCTCCGTACAGTCCGGTCTGTTCGTCTAATACATCGAATGTCGGGCCTAGGGGGCGGTAAAACGTCAGTCCCCTAATAGCGGTACAAGTCGTGTCGGAGTGAAGCCCAAAACATCCTGAGATAACACTGGAAGCCTACCAGTATATCTCGCTTGCCCTGGCCAGGGACTACTCGTGTAATGGCTCTCCTAGACACAGCGCGATGTCAACCCCTAATACCGGGAGAGACGAATCCTGTCTAACCGTCACTGCCTCCAAGTGCTTCGGGACTGCGCCCAACCATTACCTGTTTGCATGACTCCTTTGAGCCGCGGTAGGGTAGTGATCAAAGTGCAGTGGGAACACACTCGAGGCGAAGTGCCAGTGTCAAGTCAGCGGACTAAGCTGTACTCATGTCACCTGGGAACTGATAACTGACGATAGGTATAATACCAACCTGTCAGTTCCCGACGAGTCCTGTCCAGTGTACTCGTAACCCAACGAGCACCCATATACTATCTCCAGTACGACGTACTGATGGCTGTGGGACAGACCATCTCCCACACTGGGATGAGAAGCGCATACGCTAGTCTACTCCGGAGTATCGATGCCCTGTCTCGATAGTCCTGCGACTAGGGACCTGTATAAGGATGTGCTTGTAGATTACCCAGCCCCCACTAGTGTGACTGCCATCACAACGCTGGTAAACAAGCAAAGATCCTAAGGGCTCCACTAATGCGTATAGGTGATATACTAAAATAAACACATGTACACATTGAAGTAGAAACAAACCAAGTAGCATACTACTATATTGAGCAAGATTGTTTATACAAGGTGAATATCCCAAGCTTCCATTAAGTAATATACAAACTAGTATGATACAGTAATGGCCTCTAGGGCATATACACTAACATCAAATTCCCTCCTACGTGCTGGAAAACATACCGCGCGCGGAAAACAGCAAAGCGGACGCGTTGGCCAAGCTCGCTAAAGAGCTGGCCGATGAGAACCTCGATGACGTAAGAATCGTGGTACAAAGCCGTCGGGTGCTTGCCCCAGCAGAAATATCTCCGGAATCATCCGAAGAAAAGGGAACGACTGAGCAGACGACCCTGCAAATAAAAGATCGGGAAAAGGCCGAGGATTGGAGAGAAGTCTTTATAGACTACTTCAAATACCGTCGAATGCCCGAAGATGCGTCCTCAAGACATCAGCTTATGAAACGAGCTTTGTCTTTCGCCTTCGTCAATGATACTCTGTACAAGAGGTCATATGATTCTTTATGGCTGAGATGCCTGGGACCTGACGAAGCGAGAAGAGTCGTTCAGGAAGTTCACGACGGACTCTGCGGTTCTCACCAAGCAGGCCCGAAGATGAAATTGAAGATAAAACGGATGGGTTACTACTGGCCCACGATGATTCAGGACTGCCTCGAGTATGCGAAGAAATGCTACTCATGCCAGATTCATGGGGACTTCATCCACCAGCATCCAAATCCACTACATCCAACGGTGGCTAGCTGGCCGTTCGAAATGTGGGGAACTGACATAGTTGGCCCCATCGAACCAGCATCGTCTAGAGGACATCGTTTCATCCTGGCGACAACTGACTACTTCTCCAAATGGGCAGAAGCAGTACCGCTGAGGGAAGTGAAGACGGAGAATATCCTCCATTTCTTCAAGACGTACGTCATTTACCGGTTTGGAACTCCGCGACGGATCATCTCCGATAACGGGCCAGCCTATAGAAGCCACAAGATCAGTCGCTTCGCGCAACAGCACAATATAGACTGGAGATATTCCTCGGTTTATAATCCGCGAGCTAACGGTCTAGCTGAGGCCTTCAACAAGACCTTGACAAAGATCATGAAGAAAACGGTATCCCGAAATAAGAAGGACTGGCATGCGAGGCTGCAAGAGGCTCTTTGGGCGTATCGAACTACGTTCAAGACGGCCACGAACGCAACGCCATATGCGTTGGTATTCAGTACAGAAGCAGTACTCCCTCTCGAGATAGAGTTACCCTCTCTGCGGGTGGCAGTCCACTACGAGCTGACGGACGAAGAAAATGCTCACCTTCGGCTTGAGGAACTTGATTCCCTTAATGAAACACGGCTCATACCGCAACAAAATCTGGAGGCTTATAAAGCAAAGATGACGCGCTCATATGAAAGATTGACCCGGCCGAGGACATTTCGCCAAGGCGAACTCGTGCTAGTGGTCAAAAGGCCTATGATCCCCAATCGCGCCAAGCGGGGAAAATTCGAGCCGAACTATGAAGGCCCGTACATAATAGACAAGGTCTACTAGGGTGGAGCCTATCTACTCATGGATATGCACGGTGAAAGGCCTTTCAGGCCAATAAATGGTCGCTTCCTAAAGAAATACTACGCTTAGCGAGTTACATCCTAGGTCAATGATAGATGACGACGATCATGTCCGCTCGCTATCTTCCCAAGCCCAAACTCTATAAGTAGTAGCCGGCCTTCTTCAATGACGGACCGAAACGTCCTTAAACTAACGAAGGACCGAAACGTCCTTAAACTACTACCGCAGCATCCTTAGGCTGACGTGATGAATAAAAAAAAATATAAAAAAAATATATAAAAAAATATAATAAACGGTATGTCCATAAGCAAAATGGGCACGGATGAAAACCCGAAAGGGCTCCGTGAGTAAAAACAGCAGGGCTACCGGCGAGTCTTGTGAAAACCCGAAAGGGCACAACCTCGTTAGAAAAAAGAATAAAAAGAATAAAAAAAGAACGGTATGTCCTTAAGCAAAAAGGGCACGGATGAAAACCTGAAAGGGCTCCGTGAAGAAAAATAGCAGGGCTACCGGCGAGTCTTGTGAAAACCCGAAAGGGCGCAACCACGTTAAAAGACACTTACATGGTCCTCTCGACCTTGTAAGGAGAAACCACCCGCGTGGGATCCTTACGACTCACAAGGGAGCAACACACTTAAGGATCCCTACGATTCCTAGGGAGAAAATACACATGCGAGATCCTCATGACTCGTAAGGAGAACTCTCTTATGGGACCCTTACGGCTCATAAGATTTGAAAGTCTTAAGTTACAGAGACCTAAACCTGTGCTTAAGCAACCTCCACAACCTTCGATATTGCCCTACAAGTGGTTCAATTCTGACCCTTGTATACAATCCACGGGCGCGAATAAACATTTCCCTAACCAAGTCCCATTCGTGACTGGGGATATGTACGCATGATGAACAATCCTTATAAGTCCTCTCGCCTTACAAGGAGAAAACCCTCTTGTAGGATCCTTACGACTTACAGAGGAACATACACTTAGGAATCCTCACGATTTCTAAGGAGAAAATACACTTACAAGATCCTCACGGCTTGTAGGGAGAAATACCTTTGTGAGACCCTTACGGCTCATGAAATCAAAAGCCTTAGTCGACAGGACCTTAACCCTGTTCGCTAAGCCACCTTTGTTCGACATCGACAGAGGCAAATGATGATTCGCTCCTAGCAATATTCCAGTTGTAGCGGTGCTGATGCCGAAATCGGTGTCTAATTCCAGGCTTACGGCGAAAAACCAGCAAGCCGCATATGCGTACAAAATAGCCGAAATGATGGGGCAATTTGCAATAAAAAGCAGCAAGTAAAAACGTATGCATATAAAACAGCCGAAATGATTGGGCAACTCGCAATAAAAAGCAGCGAGTAAAAATAAAATAAATAGCCGAAATGATTGGGCACCGCGAAAAATAGCCGAAATGATTGGGCAATCGCGACCTTCGCGATATAAAAGCTGAAATGATAGAGCATCGCGGAAATAAAACAATAAAAAAAAATATATGAAACCTTTTGCCCTACAGGTGAGATCACATCGATCCCTGTATACAATCCAAGGGCACAAATAAAGAGGGAACTATACCTTCCCAACAGGCTCCGCCAGAAAGCAAAGCCAAATCTCGACGGTTCACCAACAAACTAGAGACAACTGTGACATTCGTCTCGATACAACAGACGCAGTGCCGGCAAACGAAGCGAAGATCGAATTCCTAGCTTCACGGTTTTGACGCTAACTCACATGGAACCTGAAAGACCACCAGAGATCATTTCAAACCCCAGGGAAATCAGTGTCCTTGGCAAATATCTCAATTCAGGGAAACTAGCATCCTTGATGAGAGCCTCCTGATTCGTGTCGGCCCGCAGAGAAACCAGTGACTCCGCAGGAATACTCCGATTCGTTTCAACCCCGAAGAAACCAGTATCTTCGGCAAAATCCTTCGACTCAGGGAAACCAGTGTCCTTGACGAGAACATCCTGATTCGCATCGACCCGCAGAGAAACTAGCATCTTTGCAGGAATACATCGATTCGTTTCAACCCCAAGGAAACCAGTGTCCTTGGAAAATACCTCAATTGAGGGAAACTAGCGTCCTTGATGAGAGACTCCTGATTCGCGTCGGCCTGCAGAGAAACCAGTGTCTCCGCAGGAACACCCCGATTCATTTCAACCCCGAAGAAACCAGTGTCTTCGGCAAAATCCTTCGACTCAGGGAAACCAGTGTCCTTGATGAGAACATCCTGATTCGCGTCGACCCGCAGAGAAACTAGCATCTTTGCAGGAATACATCGATTCGTTTCAACCCCAGGGAAACCAGCGTCCCTGGCAAATACCTCAATTCAGGGAAACTAGCATCCTTGATGAGAGCCTCCTGATTCACGTCGGCCCTCAGAGAAACCAGTGTCTCCGCAGGAATACTCCGATTCGTTTCAACCCCGAAGAAACCAGTCTCTTCGGCAAAATCCTTCGACTCAGGGAAACCAGTGTCCTTGACGAGAACATCCTGATTCGTGTCAACCCGCAGAGAAACTAGCGTCTTTGCAGGAATACATCGATTCGTTTCAACCCCAGGGAAACCAGTGTCCTTGGTAAATACCTCAATTCAGGGAAACTAGCGTCCTTGATGAGAGCCTCCTGATTCGCGTCGGCCCTCAGAGAAACCAGTGTCTCCGCAGGAATATTCCGATTCGTTTCAACCCCGAAGAAACCAGTGTCTTCGGCAAAATCCTTCGACTCAGGAAAACCAGCGTCCTTGACGAGAACATCCTGATTCGCGTCGACCCGCAGAGAAACTAGTATCTTTGCAGGAATACATCGATTCGGTTCAACCCCAGGGAAACCAACGTCCCTGGCAAATACCTCAATTCAAGGAAACTAGCGTCCTTGATGAGAGCCTCCTGATTCGCGTCGGCCCTCAGAGAAACCAGTGTCTCCGCAGGAATACTCCGATTCGTTTCAACTTCGAGGAAACCAGCGTCCTCGGCAAAATACTTCAACTCAGGGAAATTAGTGTCCTTGACGAGAGCTGCTCGATTCGTCTCGACTCGTGAGGAAATTAGTGTCTTCGCGAGGACTTCTCGATTCGTCTCGACTTACAAGATGAAGCCTTAGGCAGCAGGGATTAAAAAACTTGTTTTCTAAGCACTGGGATCCTGCAAGTCGGTCTAAAACGGTCTCTTGAATACTATCCACGGGTCTCACTCTCCAAAGTCGAATCTCGACAAGGAGGGAAACAACCGCTTACGAGTCCTCTCGACTCGTAAGAGGGAAAATTCTCTTATAAGAGAAAACGCACTTAGGAATCTTCACGATTCTTAAGGAGAAAATCCACCTACGAGATCCTCTCGATCCGTAGGGAGAAAAGTTTCTATGAGACCCTCACGGCTCATAGAGTTGAAAAGTCTTGGGCGGCAGATCTGAAACTGCGGCTTAAGCCATCGCTATCTCTTGAAGAAACCAAGATACTTACTCTATTATCTGTCAACCATGTTTATCAAGGCAGCATACTGACAATAAAAGAAAGAAGAAAGCGACAGAAAGAACATCCGATTTGCATTTGATTAAGCGTTCGAGACACATTCATTCATGCATGGGCAAAAGACTCAGAACGAGAAATAAGACAAGCTGGAATAAAAATTTTCCATTCATATTGCCAAAAATTCTTACAATCATGAAAACAATAAACGAAAAACATTATTCAAATTATTACAATGGTATAACCTCAGATCCAGGGCACGGATTGAGGAATTCAAAAGTAAGGCCATCTAGAGTTCTTCTGGCCTTTCTGATTATCCTCGTGCGCAGCCTCTCGCGCTCACGTGTGTCAAGATCTTCGGCAAGCCCCCCCATCCTTTGATAAGCAACGATTATCATCGTCTGCTGGAAAATTTGATGCATAATGTCGATGAGGCTATCCCGCCGTTTCTTCGAGATCAGCCCCGACAGGTACACTGAATGTACCTTGTCTTCGGCATCATCCAGTGCATTGAGCGGCATGGCCTCGTGGAACCCCGGGAGTGCTCTCCAGATTGCTCCCAGCACGACTTTCAAGATAGCAGAACGGCGAGGGAGCAGCCAACCAACGCGTGCGTTCAGACGACCCATGACTTCCGCACACTGGGCATCTATAAACTCTTGGTTTTGTTGGCGGCCCTGTACGCGGATATCCTCGTAGGCGATGAATTCGTGCAAACTATATAGACGTACCGCCATAATTTCTGGAGGAAACATCATGGGAAGATTAGCGATAAAAAAAACACAGAGAGTTAAACTCCTCGAGAGCAATGCTCTGCAAACAGGAGTGACTGTCAAAATCCAATAATGAGGGGAATTTAAAGAAATTCCCCGAGAACTCTGAGAGCCTTACTATTAAAAGATGATATAATCCATTAAAGACGAAACTCCATTTTTAATCTTCATTATCCATATTCTTGAGAGCAAAAGCTCTGTTCATGGGTTAAGAAACTCTGAAACAGATTCTTGAGAGCAAGTCTCTGTTGGTGAAACCCCAAAGGGGTTTTCTTTAGATCAAAATATCTATGAGAGTAAGGCTCTATTAATTGAAATTAATTTAATTCAAGATTAATTTTTACCTAAAAAGTTTCTTTTGAAGGAAATCTAACTCTGGGGGTTCTTAAAGGCAAGAGCAAAGCTCTGAAGTTTTGAAAGTAAAAATCTTAAAGATGATAATCATCTGTTGAGGACTAAAGGTCCTATTTATAGGCATCAAATGCTCTTTCAACTTCCAAAAGTTGCCGCAACGGTTGGAATTCTGCCACCGTTGCGCTCGCGTTTGGGGCTACGTAAGCGCAACGGTGGGGGGCATTTGTTTACCCCAAACAGAGCAAAGCTCTGTTCAAATTCCAAGGCGGGAGATGAAGCAACGCTTCCGATTCCCCCCAATCAGAGCAAAGCCCTACTTTGAAAATTTAAATTTTAATAAATGAAGCAACGTTTCAGATCCTCTGTATTGCGCGCAGGACGCCACGTGTCAAAATCAGACACGCCAGCGCAGGGAGCGCAGCGCCCAAGGCAGCGCGCCCAATCAGAGCAAGTCTCTATTTAAAACAAAATTAAAGGAAGCAACGCTTCAGTTGCGCAAGCGCTGCGCTGCGTGTCAGCGCAGTTGCGTATGCGCTGCGCTGCGCGACACGTGTCAGCAAAGGTGCGCAAGCGCAGTTGCGCTGCGCTGTGCACTGCGCGACACGTGGCAGCGCAGTTACGCTTGCGCAGTTGCGCTGCGCTCTGCGCTGCGCGACACGTGTCAAGCGCTGGTGCATCTGCGCCAAACAGAAATAAAATTCTAGTGAGATCTTTCTGTTTTTGTTAAAACAAGAAGATTGTCTTCTGTAAAACAGAAGCCCTTGGATCAAAGATCCAACGGTGGGGAAAATTCCCCAAATCACTCAGAGAATGATCTCTTTAACAAATTTAACAAATTAATGGGCACTATATAAAGTCCCCTAGACCCCAATTCAAAAAGAGGATCAACATCAAGAACTTCAAAAACAACAAAACAGAGAGAACTCTGAAGAATTTTGAGAAGAACTCAAGAGGAGAAAAAAAGGTAAAAACCGTTGGGAGAGAAGAACTTCTTCTGAATAGATCATTGATCTAAGAACAAGATCAATGATCTTCAATAAAAAATAATAACAACAGGGCCTTGCACTTTTTTATGAACCATTGGTTCTGAATCTGAAAGATTCTCTTCTTGATTCCAAAATTGGATCAAGTTATTGAAACAATGCCTTGCACTTGCAAAAACTGCACTGTTGCGCTCCTGGGTTGGCGCAAGCCACCAGAGAGCGCCACGTGTCAGCTCCAGAACCATTTGCGCTATGCGCTTTTAAAATAGAGCATTGCTCTTTAAAGTTAGCGCAACTCACCAGGGCGCGCCACGTGTCAGCAGCGCAACAGCGCAGTGCACTGGCGCAGCGTACTGCGCTGTTGCGCTTGTGCTCACCAGAGTGTGACACGTGTCACCACCACAAGCGCTTGCGCTCAATAATTGGCGCAAAGCGCCTGACAAGCCACTGTCAAGTAATTAATGCACTGCATTATTTACAGAAGGGTCAAGCCCAATTAAAAAGGCCTAACAGGCCTAATAAAATACAATGCATTATTTTAAAAAGGGCAGAGCCCAAACAAAAACAGATGCTCTGCATCATTTACAAAGGGACTGAGCCCAAATCAAAAAGGCCTAGCAGGCCAGAATAAAATGCAGTGCATTATTAAACAGGGGCAAAGCCCTAGCACAGGCCTAATAGGCTAAAGATAAATAAAAACGTTGAACATCTTTCAACTGGACTTAGCCCAATCATGGCCGTAAGTCCTCAAATTAAATTGACTGAGCAAGACTGCTCTCCTAAATCAATTTACACCTGGTTCAAGGGTACATCTCTGAACTCCTCTGACACTTATCGTTGTAATCCTTCAACGACGTCAGAGAGGTGACGGGTCCCAACAACCACAATATTCTCAACTGGACTTAGCCCAATCATGACCGTAAGTCCTCAAATTAAATTGACTGAGCAAGACTGCTTTCCTAAATCAATTTACACCCGGTTCAAGGGTACATCTCCGAACTCCTCTGACACCTATTGTTGTAATCCTTCAACGACGTCAGAGAGGTGACGAGTCCCAACAACCACACATCGATACGGACTGCGGGGTCCTTAAACTCGTGGACCGAAACGTCCTTAAACTAATATTCGTCCCGAAATGGGAATGTTGGACCGAAACGTCCTTAAACTAATATTCGTCCCGAAATGGGAATGTTGGACCACCATGTCCCTAAATTGGAGATGGACCACCACGTCTCTAAACTGGCGATGGACCACCATGTCCCTAAACTGGAACAATAGAGCCAATTGCTCTCTTGTCGGATCCAAACGATCCCGTTAAGTTGATCTTAGTCTGGAGATTAGGCTAACATATCCTTAACAAAAGTTTAAGTTGATCTTAGCCTTAAATAGGGCTAATGTATTCGTAAACCAAAACACCAAACCCAAATCTAAGTAAATACGGATTTGGACTAATCCACGTCCTACGGGCGACGGCATCACTTAGTCTCCGTATACAATCCACGGGCAACCACAAACAAAACAAATACCTACGACACGAAGTGAACATCTGGAGAAGGAGAAAGTTGCTACAGCGGTGCGGTAGCGTAATTAACTGCAGGGGCTTGCGCCTGCAGGGAAGAGCGTCTCCACAATCAAAAACCCCTCAAGCGAGGGGGAATTTGACGAAGTCTGCTACATCGGTCGCATCCGTCCAAACCTCCGATACACGGTGCCATAAATCAACTTGGCATCTTCGGAGAGGTGGACGGATAGCACCAATTAGCATCTGCCCCGAATTTCAGGCAAGACGTTCATCGCGTCGTCGCGGCGTCTTTCGGCGGTAAACAGTAGCAATATATCATAAATATGATGTTTGAATGCATGAAAACAGAATGCATCTAAATGTGGAAACTGTTTTCTAATCTCAGTGAGATTCTGTATAAAATCGAGTATCATCAATGAAATCATGCAGAAAATCAGTGTCAATCATCGACACAAAATATAAATCTCAAATCTCGATATCTCAGGCTCCGACTTTCCGGACTGGCCTATATCATCAAATCTCAATATCTCAGGCTCCGGCTATCCGGATTGGCCTGAATCCTCAAATGAAAGACCACGTCGGTATCCTCCGGATATCTAGCACGTCACAATGAAATCACCGGTCAGTAGTGCTCCCATGTCTCAGGTTCAACACCATCATCTGCGACCTTCTTGCCCCGGGGTACCGCACCGGGTCTACCATGCACCCACAGACTGTTCCTCCTCCTCCTCGAATCGGGTGTATGATATCGCTCAAGAGGCGAGAAAACTCATGGTGGACGTATCTCAAATCATATCAGGAGAAAACCGCAATTTTCTATCTTTTGAAAATGATAATCAGTTTATAAATCTTTGCGGTTTCTCCAAATCCAGAAATCTCATAGAAATCCGAAATAACAATCTCAAGAGTAAATAATATTGAATACTGGGCTTCGACAATTCGGTCTGGCCGTATAATATTGCATGACAATGAATATATGAATGCATCTGATATCAAGTAAAGAATGCAATAATTAAACTAGCATATGAAAGCAATAACATATATGAATTATCAGCTAGCAAGCTATGTCAATGAAATAATGTTCTCTAAAGTGTACGTGACATAGCAATTACCGATGAAGATGTGTGTGAGCCGGCAAGCGAGTGTACGTGGAGCATACGCATCATCGGTAATGGTGCTGGTGTCCTAACAACAGGTTTCATTATTACTAACGAAAATACATACAAGCATGCAATGCAATGCAAACGGCAGAATAAATGGCAAATGAATAGTAAATGCAGTAATAAAGAAATAAACATTCCTCTATACGAGTCATACAGTTTTTTTGGTATCTGAAATCGCATGAATCGTGGTGTTTAGAAAATAGGGCTACGGTGTTTTTATGAAAAAGTACATCCTTTGAAATGTCCGTAGTATCCCTTGGCCTGTCTTTAAAATACCCACGATTCGTTAGTTTTGAAAAAGTATGACTCGTGCTCAGTCTAACATCTACTAAGTAACTACAGGACTAAACTAACAGATTAGTCGACAGGGTAAGGAAATCCACCTAAATCTGAGTCGATATATATATATATATATATATATATATATATATATATATAATAGTCGGTGATCTCACCTCAATAGTATCGCGTACGATACAATATATATATATATCATATGACATCCTCGAGTTAAGAGTGCGGATTCATCATCATAATTATATCTCGTACGGTAAATCCATCGTACGACATCCCAAATAAGGGTATGGGTCAATATGACATTTATCTCATTATTCAACTGGTATCCTTATCATCATATATCATGAGCTGGGTACTGATCTACGTCTAGTACATACTGATACCATCAACATATACATATGCGTGTGTATGAGAACACATCGCCTAAAGACCCGCTATAAAATCATGTCGTATCTCAAATACCAACCAAATCACAACACTGTAACAACTCCAATTTTAGTGTACAAAAATTTATTTAAAAATAAAAGTATACTTGGAGTAATTACATTTCTGTGAGTACCATAAATACTTGTCTTACCAATTAATTACAAGAAGGAGCTTGTAGCTCATTGGTAATACCTTGCATTGCTGAACCAAGCCACCAGAGTTCAAATCCCATACCCCACATTATTTTTAATATTGTTTTATTTTGAACCTTTAAAATACCAAGAGTTTACACGTGCATATCTCACAAAAACCCCACTACACCCTGAAATGTAACTGTACCTGAGGATAGACCAGCCGTCGGGGGAGGATTCCGGCCTCCTAACTCGGCCAGAATTGGCCAACTCGGCCGGCGAACTGGCCAACTCAGGTTGCCGGCCGAGTCACGGCCGAGTCGGCCGATTCCGGCGACGACCCCAACATAAAAAAATGTGTTTTTTGGTCTTCCCTGTACACCTGCATAATTTATTTCCTCAGACCATTTCTAGAGCTCTTTTAAAACCCTAATTACTCCACTTTTAATACATTTTATCACATTTTTTTCTTTTTAACCTTTCACCTACCCTAACCCTATAAATACAACCCCTAAACACTACCCTCTCACCCCAAAATTCTGAGCAAACTCTCAAGAAATTCCTAGAAACCCTAGTGTGCATTTGAAGTGAACAAAGAGGCGAAGCTCCGGCGAATTTTCCGGCGACTACCCTAGGAGATCCCGGCGACGAGACGACGCACCGGCTCCTCCTCCCGATCTTTCTCCCTCTTCTCTTTAAGCTAAACCCGTAAGTCCCACCTTCCCCCTTCTCTACTCTTTCTGAAAATACGAAATTCTAAAACCCGACGGAATCAGAGCAAATCCGATTTCCGATTCGGTACTTCCTAAAATCTCACTTTTCCTTTAATACAATCTTGTTAAACCATTACATGTTGACTATTAAATACCAACTAATCATATTGAACAAGTTCTATATCATAAGAAATTGTTATTTCCATTTTACCGTACTTTTTCATTAAAATACCATATAGTTTCATTTTCGACATTTAAACATTACAAACTTGCTATGCCTTTAAGTAGATCACGAGATAATGACTGATTTTATGTCAAAAACTATTTCTATTAACCGCAATCAAGAACGGCGTCGCTTGAAACTAGCCGGTGAGTACGGGTCGGTCCACAGGGATGTTGTGAATTTCCTAATCGCGCTAACGAGTTAATTCCGAAGGGTGTTCGGAGTGATTATTAAATCTAAAATCTAAATTAATCTATATCTAAGTCTTGCTAGGGTTAGGTTTAGGGATGGTTTGGAAATGCAGGTAAATCTCAACGCTTTCTATACCCGAATGAAGATCTATGAGGAGTTATGGTAATTATCAATAAAGGGGATTAGATCCATTCGGGAAGGTATTCCTTCCTCTAGGTTCTTATCCTTCCTTTAGAGATCCTTACCCTAATCTCCATGGAAAACGCGCGCAACCGGGCTTTTATACTACGGTATCACCGCTACCTCGAGGGATAGGGTGCCGCAGGGCGCGGTGTGTGCGTGTATGCATGGAGTCCTATTGAAAATATATTATGGGTAAGAAAGGGATGAGAGATCTCATCTCTCAAAATCCTTCCCCAAAGCTAACTCTAATCAATTTATCTACGGCAAGAAATTAAATCTACCTAGGGCAAAGAATTGAAATCTAAACTAGAGCAAGGAATTAAATCTACTTACAGATGCATCTCTCCAATCATCAATGCAGGTTTGTCAGATCTGAATTCATGAATTGAAAAGAAACATCGATGCTCTCCATAAAGAATTCTGAATTTATTATTAAGAGGAGGCATAAAAATTACAATCTTTAGAGTTCCTATTTATAAAGAATAGGAAACCCTAGGTTACATCTGATTCACATGTCTACAATTACAAAAATACCCCTAAAAAAAACCTAGTCAACAATACGCGCACAACCAAAAAACTCCGCGCCGACACGGGCTCTACCCAGCCGCGGTTCCGCGGCCAAAGGCATGCTTTGGCTGCGGTTCCGTGGCCAAAGGCATGCTCGGCCAAAGTAGTGCCTTGTGTGCCGAAAATTTCTGTAGTTCTTCCTGTTGACTTTTTATTCCTGTTTCTATATGACATTTTCCATTTGGGCTTCTAGGTTGGTTCCAGATCTCCAGTGAACAATTTGCAATGGCTTTTTAACCGTTCGCTTTGTAATCTTGGACCTTGCGTTGCCTTGTACTTTGTGAATTTTATCTTTGATGTAGGCTTGATCAAGAGTCCTCTGTTTGTTGGTTAAAGTCCATATTTTCATCGTCTTTACATCGTTTGCACTGTTTTCTGTCCAAGAACCTGTAACCTGTAACATGTAGCAGACATGCGTCAAAAGTATCTGTTTATTTATAAAAAGAATAAGAATAGGGAATATAATAATACAATATTATAATGTGAACAAATACCCCCAAACTTATCTTTTGCTCGTCCTCGAGCAAACTTATTTTTATTCACTAAAATCCTAACCACACTTTCGCAGGGAAACGCGATTGCACTGAGCACGTGCAACAAGCCGTTAAACCTCTAGGTGTCCCTAGTAGGAGGAGTGTTGTCTCCTGAGGGTTTTCAGCTGATACTACCCACAAAATCCTATCAATTCGGCCCATTAACTTTTATTCTCCAATTAGGTTTTCTAACAAGGAATTCTATTATCTTTGACCCGTAAATTATCCACCCATATTCTTCACACTTCCTCATTATTTAACTTAAGATTATATATGTTTTATAGACTTACTTAGCTTTCGGCATTTCTTAAGTTTTCCTTCTAGAGTTCCATCTCCATTTAGGAATTTTTATCAACTCTACTAAAGATACAAGTTCTATTCTTCATTCCTTTCTCTCATCTAAACTCCAATCACATATCCCTACGTGTGTATAAATCATCTCTACACTTGGAAATTCAAATTAAGCAATCATACCTTTGTCCGTTGTCCAAAGTACTTATTAGTAGGTGAATTTTTAATTGAATTTTGCTTACACATCCTTCATGCGACCGTTAATACTTTTTGAGGTACCAACAACCGATTACAAGATATATTTGCACTTTAAAGCGTAATTCCTAGTCTTGTAACACCCAAGGCTTTTAGCAGTGACTCCCAAACCAGTTGGTTTAAGGCATTAGGTGATGAAGCACCCTCGCTAAATATTTTTTTTCATTAATGCAGCCTTAAGTAATCACAAAAACCAGTGTTCATTTTTTCTTCTCTTTATTCATTTTTTTTCCTTTTATTTTCATTGTACTAAGGACTTTAGACAAGATCATTTCAAGGTCTCCTCTACTATTCCAAGTTTCAAGGTGCGTGATTGTGCAAATTATAGGGTATACATTTTCAGAATTTAGACTTAAGCTAGGAATTATTTTTCAAACTTATACTCTAATAAAAATATCAATACTTTTCCTTCGTTTCGACTTAGCCCAAGAAGTGAACTCAAAATTTGCCTATTTCTAAATAAACTACAAAGACATATACTTTCTACCGCTAAATTTTAAGGAAGGTTATTTTACTAAGTCTAAGATCTAGTTGTTCCTAGCTAGTTAACCTATTTGTCAAACTCAAGTCAAATAAGGCCAAAATTGAATACAATAATTTTTATAATTTTTGAAATTTTTCAATTTTTTATAGGTTTTCAAATAAGTATGCAAATGCAAAAATATGAACAAATGAATGCGAAGGAAGAAGACGTACCGAGCATACCCCCAAACTTGAACTTGACAGTGTCCTCACTGTCATGCTAAACCAAGAGGGTCAAAAATGTCGGCACTCCCCTGTTTATTTATTTATAATTTTATTTATTTATTATTTTTTTTGAATTTTTTTATTTTTTTATTTTATTTTTTTTTATAGAAAAAGAAAACAAAAATATATATACATATATACAACAAGGTTCCCCCCAAACTTAAGCTTGGCCTTACACAAGCCAAAGGTTAGCACCAACCATTCAAAAATCTTATCGTGGTAATGGTATAGTTGGTGCAAGAATGGGGTGGAAAGAAAATAGATGAGAAGCACACGAGACCGTGTGGAAAGAAGAATGGTAGAATATGGTCTCGGTGGGGGAGAAGAATGGCGGAAATGAGAAAGAAGTGTAGCACGAACTTGAGGGTGTAAATCGAGTGAATAAATTAGCGCAATATGTGATGACCGATGTGTTAAAAGCGATTGCGCTAACCTATCAACCTGTCGAGAAATGGGGTCAAATCCCTCAAGATTCGTAAGAAAACATTGGTACGCCGAACTTGGTATTGGAGATGAAAGCGTAACGGTTTCTTGTACGGTCGGAACAACAGGAAGGACGAAAGGGAGTGATTGAGGGATAGTCTCATTCTCACCGTAGTAAACTGTCTCGAATTGGAACGATTCCAACAATGGTTCGAAACAACTGTAAGCAGCCGAGTCTGATGGTTCAACTAACTCATCTGAAAATGTAAAAGACTCAAACTCGGGCGGTGAGTCATCAACATCGTCCGAAAAAGTAAAACACTCGTAAGTGTTATCGGCTGTGAGAACTGTGTCAGATTCAAAGGAAAATTTTTCAAGCTCACAGTTTTCAAGCGTGGTTGGAAAGATGGAAAGGAGGGAGGGTGATATAACAGTTAAAGGTTCAGGAGGATGAATTGGAAAATCAGACACATCAAACAAAAATGATTCAACCTCAATATTATCCTCAAAACTCTCCTCAATACTTTCCTTATAATTCTCCTCAAAATTCAACTCATCCATGCCAGTATCATCAACATCAAGACGCATATGAAGTTCGGGAGAAACTTCTAATGACTCAGGATGATGATTTGAATATAAAATTTCAATCAAATCGACAGGTTCATCATCCGAAATAGTCCCGGCGTCTATATCCTCAATCAAGTGAAAGTCAATTTCTTTAGACACCTCCTCAAAAGCATGGATGTTTATCAATGTAGGTTCTAGAGTGGAAGTGTAAAGGTCAAACGGATTAGGTGCTGTTTCACTCGAAAGGGGTTCCTCACAATTTGGCAAATCAAACACTACAAAATCATACAACTCGTTTTTATTTTGAACTTGTGAATCATTTAGGACATTCGATGGAAAACTGGAGTTGTGGGCTTCAATTGGGTAAGGGTAGGTTTGATTTGGAAATCCTCTCAAATTCTCATTCTGTCCAACCGCCTCCTCATACATTGAAAAATTTGGAGCTAGCGGAAAACTAGCTACCGGTTCAGCAGGTTGCATAAGGGCGGCCAAGGACGCCTCCACATTCCTAACCATTTTGTTTGTTGCTGTGATATACGCCTCCAACGACTCTTCCAAACTAGACTTGGGTGGTAAGGGGGTTTCGGTAAAAGAGTCGAAATCATGTGGATATGCAAAACTCCCAACAGGCTATGTAGAAGCAGTGTCTAGTGAAGGTGGGAAGGTCGGGTAGGACTGGTAGGAAGTGGGTGGTTGGGCAGGGGTAGGGTCAACATATGGATAAAAAGGTGAATAGTCGTGTGGATCCCTAGAACTAGATGAGTGGAGAGGAGTGAAAGATCGACTGCGAGATTGAGCAATATGCTCAACAATGGACATCGGCTTAGGAGTGACAGAAGGACTCGAAAAAGTGGTGTCAACATATGAAGGTGGTGAAAGTTGACTTGGTTGACACAAAGTGGGTTGAAAAGTCAAACTGTTTCTCCTAGACGCCTCTATTTGATCTTTCAAAGATATTTTAGGCAAGGAAGGATCGTCTTTAAATTGACCGAACAAATTGACGTACGACGCAAAATTAGGTTCGGGATACCAAAGTTCGGCAAGTGATTTATTATGTGAGGTACCCATGTTAGAAGAAAGGGTGAAAGAAAGAAAGATGGTTGGTGCAAGGATTTATTTGTGGCAAAAGTTTGCAAGTTTCTATAAAAGATTTGTCCTTTTTCTTTTTCTTTATTTGAAAATTGTTGCAAAAAGATTTTTAATTAAAGATATGCAACCGAAAAATATTACTTGCAATCAGTTATTATTTTAAGCATATCACAAAGAATCTTTATTGGAAAAAAATGTTGCAAAAAGATATTCGAGAAAAGATATACAACAAAAAATTTTACTTGCAATCACTTTCTAGTTTAAACGAGGCGCAAAAAAAATCCTGCACAAGATTTGTTATATGGAAGGGAATATATTTTTAAAGCGCGAGGAATTCTGCAGGCAATTCACAGAAAATATCTCAAAATTTGTAGAGGAGAAATAACAGGGAGCTTACAGTGCAAATTCCACCAACTGAGGACACCAAAAGGCCGCGTGTCCGCGGTATAAACGCGTTACTGCCGCGTTTTCGCGGCAGTCTAGTCAGCACGAGTCCCCAGAAATTTTGTGATGCTCTGATTTGACAAGGTGGCCGCGGTTCCGCGGCCTAAGGTAGGTTTTGGCCGTGGAAGAGCGGTGAGTTGGGCTGTTCGAGACTCCAAATTTTTTCAGCTGTTCTGTTGTTTAAAATCTCTTCTGTTCCGATATCCCGTTTTCTGTTTCGCTTTCTGGAAATTTCCAGATCCGTCTCGATTGTTCCTGCAAGATTCACCCAACAAAGTACCCTTTCCAAAAAATAACAATTGATATATTTTTATAATTTTTGGATTTTTTAGATTTTTATGATTTTTTAATTTAAGATTAACCCGAAATTGCAAAAAGGAAATTTCTACGCTATCCCTGGCAACGGCGCTATTTGATTTTATGTCAAAAACTATTTCTATTAACCGCAATCAAGAACGGCGTCGCTTGAAGCTAGCCGGTGAGTACGGGTCGGTCCACAGGGATGTTGTGAATTTCCTAATCGCGCTAACGAGTTAATTCCGAAGGGTGTTCGGAGTGATTATTAAATCTAAAATCTAAATTAATCTATATCTAAGTCTTGCTAGGGTTAGGTTTAGGGATGGTTTGGAAATGCAGGTAAATCTCAACGCTTTCTATACCCGAATGAAGATCTATGAGGAGTTATGGTAATTATCAATAAAGGGGATTAGATCCATTCGGGAAGGTGTTCCTTCCTCTAGGTTCTTGTCCTTCCTTTAGAGATCCTTACCCTAATCTCCATGGAAAACGCGTGCAACCGGGCTTTTATACTACGGTATCACTGCTACCTCGAGGGATAGGGTGCCGCAGAGCGCGGTGTGTGCATGTATGCATGGAGTCCTATTGAAAATATATTATGGGTAAGAAAGGGATGAGAGATCTCATCTCTCAAAATCCTTACCCAAAGCTAACTCTAAGCAATTTATCTACGACAAGAAATTAAATCTACCTAGGGCAAAGAATTGAAATCTAAACTAGAGCAAGGAATTAAATCTACTTACAGATGCATCTCTCCAATTATCAATGCAGGTTTGTCAGATCTAAATCCATGAATTGAAAAGAAACACCGATGCTCTCCATAAAGAATTCTGAATTTATTATTAAGAGGAGGCATACAAATTACAATCTTTAGAGTTCCTATTTATAAACAATAGGAAACCCTAGGTTACATCTGATTCGCATGTCTACAATTACAAAAATACCGCTAAAAAAAACCTAGTCAACAATACGCGCACAACCAAAAAACTCCGCGCCGACACGGGCTCTACCCGGCCGCGGTTCCGCGGCCAAAGTAGTGCCTTGTGTTCTGAAAATTTCTGTAGTTCTTCCTGTTGACTTTTTATTCCTGTTTCTATATGTCCTTTTCCATTTGGGCTTCTAGGTTGGTTCCAGATCTCCAGTGAACAATTTGCAATGGCTTTTTAACCGTTCGCTTTGTAATCTTGGACCTTGCGTTGCCTTATTCTTTGTGAATTTTATCTTTGATGTAGGCTTGATCAAGAGTCCTCTGTTTGTTGGTTAAAATCCATATGTTCATCGTCTTTACATCGTTTGCACTGTTTTCTGTCCAAGAACCTGTAACCTGTAACATGTAGCAGACATGCGTCAAAAGTACCTGTTTATTTATAAAAAGAATAAGAATGGGGAATATAATAATACAATATTATGATGTGAACAATGATCTACCTCCTCACAAAACTTATATGAAACATAACACAATATTTTTTGGGAACATAGAATACGGGAAACGAATCTTTACATATAAATACCCTTTACTAATAAAACCATTTTTACAAGATTTAGTATTTTTAAACAAATCTTTACAAAGCGCCGCTACAACCCATTTGGGGAACCCGATAGGGATGGTGCGGGTTATCGCACATCCTCGGGCTTAGTAGTGCGAGATGCAGACCCCCGCAAGGGGAATTCGGTCTCGAAAGATTTACAAAATACAAAATCTTAAGAAAATGAGATTTCTAGAAATATAATATATATAAATAATTATTTTATATAAATATATATATGTATAATTAAAATATCTATTTTGTGATAATATAAATATTCTAACTCTTTTCAAAAATTACAAGAATCACTTTACATTAATATTCCATGAATTCCATACAAACCAATATTACAAATAAATACCCTTTATTATGAATTTAGGATATTTTCACTAGAAACATCACAATTATAAAATATACATTCATGATAACTCTAAAGACGATAACTAAATACTTGGGGAGTATTTTGAAAAGTATATAAAAGTATTTTTACATAAAACCCCCTCAAGTTCTATAAATTACTCTAAGGACCCTAGTAAACATAGGTTTAAGCGGGACCAATCTCTTGAGCCTCAGGGAGCCGGAGAAGTGGGTGCTTGCCTATCTAAGGTAGACAACTTAACAACGGTGTTATCAATATGGTAATCGTCTTTGAAAAAGACACAAATCCTGCCGCCCATGTGCAGCGGTTACCGATAACATCAAAACCATCAGGACTTCAATTTACGTTTCTAATTGTCTGACTCAGACTGAGTCTCATTAATAATCTGACTTGAATATGATTCAAGTACAATTTACAACCTACAATCTACAATCTGCAATATTACAATTCAACATGAATACATATATTCAATCTATACTGACCGAACCGAACCATGGATATACTTCCATTTACATGATTCTCCATTTACATCCATGATTCTACAATTACATCCATTTACTGATATCATGGTTTCGGTAAGTCACCCAATTATACAATCTATACAGTTTACAATACAAGACAATACAATACAACTATACAACAAGACATCTCGGGGTTTAAGGGGTAGATTGGTACGGAAGGTGTTAGAAGTGGCACGAGACAGTAAGATTAAGACACCTAACCTATATTCCGTTGCTGTTGTACCGTGGCCCAACGGTTCCTTGTACATTCCGTTTGCCCTAGTTTCTAGCATATAGAGACTTCTCTCGTATACACTGGTATCTTTTTGTACCAAGCTACAAACAACAGCGTTAACATCACATTATAACAATATAATACAACTTTAAAAAGCTACCTTCTTATTCTGTCTAGTCTATTTCTCCCTTATCTTTGGGACTTACCGAGCGATCTGTTCGCTGACGACATTCTCTTCTTTCTTCTTTGAATGTCGTCAGGTGATCTGGACACGTCAGAGATCGAGCCCAGCGCTGAAGACTTAGACCATTTCGTTGAAGACCCAGAGCTTTAGTTCATTGTACACTTTTATTTCAGTACCTTTCCTTTTCTGTTATGCCAATGTTTAGGCATTGCTTTATTTCAGTTGTATTTACATTTTCATGCATTGCACAGAAAGAATGTGAATAAATAAAGTTGCTGTTTTATTATATCTTGTCTCTTGTGCATTTACTTTTATATTGCTTAGATACGCTTAGCGTATTTACTTCACAGTAAATACGTAGCGGCCTCGTCGCGTCCTCTGCCCGTATACTGGGAAGCGGGGCGTGGCAGGTTTTGTTGGTGGCCCATGCAGGTCAGAGCTGTATGAAATCCTATCATGCAATTCTGTTCTGCGTGAACAACCTAAGCAATATAACACAAGAACCAGCAACTAAAACATTCTTTACAATTCATGTTCCTTGAATCTTATCATTCCATATACTTTGAATCTGTCTTAACCAAAATTTTCTTCAAGGTTATGGATTCTCCAAATAACACTAGTACCAACTTCAACAACACACCTCCACCACTACCACTCACACCTGCCGTCCTTGCTCCACCTAACGAGCAAACGGTTCTGTTTGAGGCAATCCGCAGCCTCCTAGAGGGACGGCAACAGCTTTTGAACTGTCCCGAGGCTGAAGCACCTGGGGTGAAGCAATTCAGAGCTTTACATCCCAAACAGTTCTCAGGAAAGGGGAGCCCACTGGAAGCTGATGAATGGGCTCAGAGTATAGAAGATGATCTGGCAACGACACAAGTGCCAGAAATAGCTTGGGTTCGTGTTGCAAAATTTCAGCTCACGGATAATGCACGGAACTGGTGGAAGGCGGAAGAAATCCGTCTTGAACAACCCATCGAATGGAAGACTTTCCGCGATATGTTCAACGCGAAGTACTTCCCTGAGACTGTCAGGTTCGACATGGAACAATAGTTCATTCATGTGCAACAAGGTTTGATGTGGACCAAGTCGGTAGATGAGTATGACGCTGAGTTCACCATGCTCAGTCGGTAAGATATGTCTCAATAATTGAATTTTTAAATATCACATATTACACAGCTAACACAATACTTAAACAGATTTGCGGCACACTTGATACCGACGGACGAGTTCAGAGCCCGTCGATTTCAACAGGGTTTGGATTCGGAGATCCAGGCTGCACTAGCCACAGGAGATTTTCCGACCTATGAATCGGCTCTGAAAGCTGCCCGCCGTTATGAGGCAGTGATAAAGGAGAGGGGCAGACCTCAGTCTGCAGGAGTTAAGCGCCCTGTCAACCAGATGATAAGAGGAGCTTCATCCAGGCCACCTTTTGTGCCAAGGCGACCGGGAGTACCAAACAACAGGCCGAGCCCAGCCTTTTGTAACTACTGCAAGAGAAATGGGCATCTGGCGAAAGATTGCCGGCGTGCGAACAACCTTTGCTTAATCTGCGGCTCAGCTGCTCATGATATTGGGTCTTGTCCTTATAGACAAAATCCAATTGCTGCACCCAGGCCAGCAAACACTTACCCACAACGCCCAGCCATCCAAGCACCTGCTCCAAGACTTGCACTACCTGCTCCACCACCTAGAGGACCACAAGCTGCACCTCCTCCTCGTCAATTCCATCAAGCTCAAAGGAACGTTCCGAGGAATGCTCCTCAGGCCAGGAGGAATGTACCAAGGCGCCGGGCTTTCACGATGACCGTGGAAGAAGCTGAGGCCACTGGCCAAGTTATCACTGGTAAACTTTTCTTCTCAAACCTTTCTTTCAGTCTTGCTATTTATCTACATACATTTTCCTATACCTAAAATATATCCCACATACCTTAGGTACAATCTTAGTAGCCGCACTACCTGCACTAGCACTGTTCGATACTGGAGCATCTCACTGCTTTATGTCGCAACGGTTCGTCCGAACCCATGCGATTCCAGTCACACCACTTGTATCCAGCTGGAATGTCAGTTCAGGAAATGGCGTTCTAAAGGCAACAATGGGATACAACTTTTTTCCAGTAGTCGTCTGCAGCAGAGAATTCTACGCTGACTTCAAAGTGCTGGACATACCGAACTTCGATGTGGTTCTAGGTATGGATTGGCTCGGAACTTTTTATGCTACCATCGACTGTCGTCAAAGGAGGGTAGTATTCGAGATTCCAGACCATCCGGTCTTCTATTTCAAAAGCGGAGACCGTACCCTGGAGCCAAGTACATACAAAGTGAAGCCAAGGAAGGCAGTGATTGCAGCAGCTCAAGCAGAGGAAGAATCAAGGCCAGAAGTGGTTCGAGAGTTCGAAGATGTATTTCCTGACGATATCTCAGGTTTGCCTCCCGATCGAGCTCTTGAATTCAGCATTGATTTAGTTCCAGAAGCACAACGGGTGATCAAAGCACCTTATCGATTAAGTCCGGAAGGTTTGAAGGAAGTCCGAACACAGTTGGACGAATTATTGGCGAAATGATGGATTCGTCCCAGCACTTCAAGTTGGGGATCACCTGTATTACTTGTGAAGAAGAAGGAAGGTTCATACAGAATGTGTATTGATTATAGAGCCTTGAACGAAGTCACTATAAAGAACAAGTATCCGCTACCACGAATCGACGATTTATTTAGTACCTGGTGCATAACCGGTGATCAAAGCACTATATCGGTTAAGTCCTGAAGGATTGAAGGAGATCCGTACTCAGCTGGACGGACTTTTGAAGAAAGGATGGATTCGTCACAGTACTTCAAGTTGGGGATCTCTATTTTTGCTCATGAAGAAGAAAGAAGGTTCATACAGAATGTGTATAGACTACCGAGTTTTGAACGAATTAACGATAAAGAACAAGTATCCACTACCACGCATCGACGATCTGTTTGATCAGCTAAGTGGGTCTTGTGTTTTCTCAAAGCTAGATCTTCGTTCAGGTTATCATCAGGTGAGGGTCAAAGAGTCTGATATTCCTAAGACGGCATTCAGGACTCGCTATGGTCATTATGAGTTTCTCATGGTGCCATTTGGAGTGACCAATGCACCTGCTATTTTCATGAATCCGATGAACTAGGTTTTCCGAGAGTACCTAGACAGGTTTGTTGTTATTTTCATCAACGACATCCTGGTGTATTCAAAGAATTGGAAAGAGCACGCCGAGCATTTGAGGATTGTCCTGGAGACATTGCGACATCATCAACTCTATGCCAAGTACAACAAATGCGAATTTTGGTTAGATCAAGTCGGATTTCTCGGACACATTGTTTCGGGCGAAGGAATCTCAGTAGATCCAGCTAAGGTATCAATCGTCAGCGAATGGCTGATACCAAAGACGGTGAAAGACATTCGAAGTTTCTTGGGATTAGCAGGATACTACTGAAGATTCATAGAAGGATTCTCAAAGATTGCAACAATCCTGACCAAGCTCACACGTAAAGATGAAGCATTCGTATGGTCAGAAGCATGTGAACAAGCTTTTGTAGAACTCAAGTAAAGATTGACATCAGCTCCTATTCTCGTAATACCGGATCAATCTGGAGGTTTCGTTGTGCATTGCGATGCATCCAGTAAGGAATTAGGATGTGTTCTACATCAGCATGGAAAAGTTGTAGCCTTTGCATCAGGACAGTTTAAGATTCATGAGCGCAACTATCCAACACATGACTTGGAGTTGGCGGCCGTTATCTTTGCACTTAAGATTTAATGCTATTATCTGCTTGGAGAATGAGTGGATATATACACGGACCATAAAAGTCTGAAGTATGTGTTTACTCAGAAGGAACTGAATATGCGGTAGAGAAGATGGCTAGAACTTATGGCGGACTTCGACATCAACCTACAATATCATCCAGAGAAGGTGAATGTAGTTCCTGATGCACTTAGTCGCCAGCCACTATCAATGAATCTCACCGCACAGTGGAAGATTTAGCAAGAATTTCACGGGATGGATATAGAAGTGGTTATGCCAGGTAACACTTCGTATTTGATGAACTTACAAGTTCAGTCTACTATTGTCAATAAGATCAAAGCAGCTCAAGCAAGTGATGCCAAGTTGCAAAAGATCCAAGAACATGTAGAAAGTGGACTGCGAACAGACTTCATCATCCATGAAGAGGATCTTTGAGATACAGAAGTAAGTTGTGTGTACCATAAGGTTCTGTTCGGGAAGAGTTGATGAAAGAAGCCCACAACTCTTCGTACTCAGTACACCCTGGTGGTACAAAGATGTACAAAGATCTACGACAACATTACTGGTGGCATGGAATGAAGCGTGAAGTGGCCAGAAGCGTAGCCAAGTGCTTGGTGTGTCAGCAAGTAAAGGCTGAACATCACAGAACTGCTGGTTTACTTCAACCGTTACCTATTTCAGAGTGGAAATGGCAACACATCACTATGGACTTCGTGACTGCACTTCCTCGCAGCACGAAAGGTAACGATGCGGTATGGGTTATTGTTGATCGACTCACCAAGTCGGCTCACTTCATCCCATTTCGAGTTGGCCAATCTACCGAGACGCTAGCAAAGAAGTACATGGAGGTAAGTATGAATTTAATGTAAGATTTAACCTCAAGATGTACTATTTCTGATACCCATGAACTCATGTAGGAGATCGTGAGATTACATGGAGTACCAGTTTGCATCGTCTCCGATCGTGACACCAGATTCCGATCGCAGTTTTGGCAGAGTCTGCAAGCTAGCCTTGGAACGAGTCTGAATTTCAGCACAGCTTACCATCCAAAAAAAGATGAACAATTTGAGCGAACAATTCATATTCTAGAAGACATGCTAAGAGCTTGTATGCTAGACTTCGGAGGATCGTGGGAAGATCACTTACATCTTGTGGGGTTTTCATACAACAACAGCTACCGGGCGAGTATTGGAATGACACCATTTGCAGCGCTCTATAGAAGGAAGTGTCGTTCACCACTAAGTTGGGATGACATCGGAGATAGGGATCTCCTTGGACCAGAGATGATCGTGGCAACTGTGGATGTAGTTCGCATAATCAGGAAAAGAATGAGCATAGCCTAAGACAGACAGAAGCACCGGGCTGATGCAAAGCGACGTCACTTGGAGTTCCAACCGGGAGATCATGTGTTCTTGAAGATCTCTCCTAACCGTGGAGTAATTCACTTTGGCAAGAGGGGTAAGCTCAGTCCGAGATATATTGGACCGTTTGAGATTCTCGAACGAGTTGGAGAAGTGGCATATCGTTTAGCACTACCCCCCTCATTGGAAGGAGTGCATAATGTGTTCCACATATCCCAGCTTCGAAGATATGTGAGCGACCCCAGCACATCCTTGATCACTCCGAGCTCACTTTACAGACATATCTATCTTGTGAGCAACAACTCGTTAAAATCCTGAACCGAAAGGTAAAATCACCGAGGAATAAGGAAGTAAACTTGGTCCGAGTGATGTGAAGAAAAGATTCGCCAGGAGAATCAACTTGGGAGTGAGAAGACTACATGCGTACAAGATACCCTTACTTGTTTATAAATTAGTCCTTATGTAAATGTAAATTTCGAGGACAAAATTTTTGCAGGGAGGGTAGATGTAACGACTCTGTTTTTACTGTACGAAAATTTTAAAGTTAATGTACAGAATGGAGTTTGCTAGCCTGAGTACAAGTTATAAATTTAATTTGTTTAAGAACAGCAATAAGCCATTTGTAGCTCACCGGTAAGGCCTTACATTGCTGTGACGTAGCCCCTGTGTTCGATTCCCATTAGCCACATATATTTTTTCTGAAATTTTCTTTCAAACTTTTTGGAAGCACAAAAGTTTACACATGCAATACATGTAAAAATGAAAAGACAGAAAAAATAAAAATGTGTAAAATGCTGTGTACACAGCCGAGGACACGTGGCACAAATCCAACCCCCCACCTCCAACACTTGGTCGACGAGATTGCCTATTAGGCCGACGACATCGGGCCATTCGTAGGGGATGAGCCCGTGCTTTGCACACAACACCCTTTGGCCTCCTTACTATCCCTGTTCTGTTTGTTTTTTTTGCAATTTAACAGAGAATTAAAATTCATCTTTAATCCAATTTTTAATGCTTTTTAATTCAACCTTTCAATTCCAAAACCCTAATTCCATCCTATAAATACAACCCCATACCCTAGCCTCTCCTCATTCTAAAAATCCTAGTCAAAAATATCAAAATTTTCTAGGTACAAGTGGGGTTGAAGTGGAGTTAGCCCAAGGTCAACTTCCGGCGAGAATTCGAGACAATTCTGACGACCCCGCAACCCCACGACAACCTCAAGCTCTTCCTCTCTCTATTCTTAACCCAAGTCACTTGTAAGTTCCTCCTATTTCTTTCCTCTCTTCTCTAAATTCTCTTTTCAAAACAAAACATCGGTAAATGGAGTTATTACCGATGTAAATCTTCTAAACTCTATAATCTCATTTATCTTTTACATATTATTCAACAAATTTTACAAAATATTTGTAACATTATTATAAAAGTTTAGAAACAACTTTCACTCTAAAACTCCATGTAAAATAACTTTAACCTAGTTTTTACGTTTAAATACCATGAAATTTATATTCGTTATCTTTTAAACTTTTGCTTAGCATACCTTTAGAAAACTTCACGAGATAATGACCTATCTCTCACATACACACATATTGATATAGCACGATTCTCTTGAGATATAACTTTTATGGCAAAATATGACTTTTCATCAAAATACCTTGAACTTTAAAATCCCGTTTTCTTTTAAATAGTGTTATCAAATTCTTTGCAATTATACCTCTACAGCCCATTTTGGGGAACCCGCTATTGGATGGTGCGAATTATCGCACATTCTCGGGACTAGTAGAGCGAGATGCAGACCTCCTCACGGAGCATACGATCTCGAATGAATTTTAATACAATTTTTAAGAAAAACAAGATTTTGTACTTAATAAATAAAATTAATTTTTAATAATTATATAAATATTATCAAACCATATATTTTTAATATATAATAAAATTCCATATTTTCTAGAAAATAAAAGAATGACAAGTTTCATTAAAATACCATCAAGTATCACTACAAGACAAGTTACACTAAAATAACTTGAACTATTCAAGCTAAGTTACTATTCTCTAATATACCTCATTTTTTAAAATTCACATCCATGGAAACGCTAAAGAACCTAAATAATTACTCGAGGTTTATTTGAAAATATATAAAATATTTTTCAAAAAGCCCCCTCGGGATATATAAAATTACATTAAGGACCCTTGTAAATATAGGTTTAAGCGGGACCAATTCTCTTGAGCCTCAGGGAGCCGAAGAAAGTGGGTGCTTGCCTATTTAAGGTAGAAAAACTAAAACGGATTTATCAATGATAATTGTCCTGGAAAAAGACACAAATCCCGCCGTCCATGTGCAGCAGTTACCGATAACTCCTAAACCTAATTCAGGATCCAAATTCTGTTTAAACTGTCTGACTCAAGTCTGAGTCCAAGTATCAATCTGAATCCAATCCAAACATGAATACAATTCAACAAGAATCCAATATACTAAACATGAACTTGAATACCAGAACAATATCAATATGCAACATGACTTGACCTGACCGAACCATATCTATAACTTGACTTCATTACATGACTACTTGATACATTCTGAACTTGTTTACACGAACAAGTTATACCATGGTCTCGGCAAGTCTGATAATTACCAATCTATACAATATGCCACTGTTTAGGCATCGCTTTCTATCATTGTACTTTTCTTTTCAGTTGTATATAAAGAAAGAATATTAATAAAAGTTGTTGTTATTATTATATCTCTTGTTATTCTTGTGTATTCATTTATATTGCTTATATACGCTTAATGTGTTTACTTCTGAGTAAATACATCGCGGCCCTTCATGTCTACTTCTCCGTACACTGTGAAGCGGGGCGTGACAGAGAGTTCTCGATAACGTATCGACCCCTCAAAGCAGTGAAAGGCCATGCCATTGCCGACTTTCTCGCAGAGCATCCGAAACCAGCCGACCCCCCTTAAATTGTGAGTTGCCGGATGAATATGAGTTCAACATAATCGAAGAAGAGAAGGAAGAAAATGATTCCCGATGGGAACTCTACTTCGATGGAGTATCTTCCATGAAGAGGCGAAAGCAAAACATCCCCATAATAAAAGCCAGGGTGGGCCTTATCTTCGTGACTCCGTAAGGAGGAATATTGCGTTATGCCCTTTCCTTAACAGAGCCAAGGACTAATAATGAAGCTGAATATGAAGCTTTGATAGCAGGTCTCGAGATCGTTGTCGACATGGGAATCAAAAACCTCCTTATATATAGAGACTTCCAGCTGATTGTTAGCCAAGTAAATGGAGACTATCAGACGTGCAAGCCAGAGCTGATAAAATATGGCGAAAGAATGCACTAACTGCTGACACAAATCCCCTCCTACATTCTGGAGAGTATACCGCGTGCAGAAAACAGCAAGGCGGATGTGTTGGCCAAATTGGCTAAGGAACTGGCCGATGAAGATCTCGATGACGTAAATATCATCGTGTAAAGCCGCAGGATCCTCGCGCCAACAGAAATATCTTCAGGAGACTTAACAGAGCCATCCGAAGGAAAAGAAACGACCGAAAAGTAACCCTTCAAATAAGGGACAAAGAAAAGGTCAACGATTGGAGGGAAGTCTTCATAGACTACTTCAAATCCCAACGAACGTCCAAAAACGCGTCGTCTCGACATCAGATCATGAAACGAGCTCTGTTCTTCGCCTTCGTCAATGATACTCTATATAAGAGATCGTTCGACTGTCTATAGCTAAGATTCCTGGGGCCGAAGGAATCAAAGAAAGTCATTCAAGAAATTCACGACGGACTCTGCGGTTCTCACCAAGCTGGGCCAAAGATGAATCTGAAGATCAAAAGAATGGGTCACTATTGGCCTACAATGATTCAGGACTGTCTCGAATATGCGAAGCAGTGTCACTCATGCCAAATTCGTGGGGACTTCATCCACCAACATCCAAATCCGCTACACCCAACAGTAGCTAGCTGGCCGTTCGAAATGTGGGGAACCGATATAATTGGCCCCATTGAACCAGTATCATCCAAAGGAGATCGGTTCATACTGGCAACGACCGACTACTTTTCTAAGTGGGCAGAAGCAGTACCACTAAGGAAGGTGAAGACGGAGAATATCCTCCATTTCTTCAGGACACATGTCATCTATTGGTTCGGCACTCCGCGACGAATTATCTTGGATAATGGGCCAGCTTATAGAAGTCATAAAAACAGCTGCTTCGCACAACAACGTAAAATAGATTGGAGATACTCTTCAGTCTATAATTCTCGGGCCAACGGTCTAGCTGAAACTTTCAACAGGATCTTGATGAAGATTATAAAGAAAACGGTGTCCAGAAACAAGAAAGACTGGCACGAAAGGTTGCATGAAGCTCTCTGGGCGTACCAAACAACGTTCAAAACAGCGACGAATACAACACCATACGCGTTGGTATTCGGCACGGAAGCAGTGCTTCCCCTGGAAATAGAACTCTCTTCTCTACGAGTAGCAGTTCGATACGAGCCGACAGATGTAGAAAATGCTCATCCTCGGGTTGAGGAGCTTGATGCCCTCGACGAAACCCGCCTTATAGCACAGCAAAACCTGGAGGCTTATAAGGTAAGGATGACACGGTCATATGAAACACCGACTAAGCCGAGAACATTCCGCCAAGGCGAACTCGTGCTAGTCGTCAAAAGATCAATGATCCCTAATCGTGCAAAATGGGGGAAATTCGAACCGAACTATGAAGTCCCGTACATCATAGACAAAGTCTATCAAGGTAGAGCCTACCTGATCATGGATATGCATGGCAAAAGACCCTTCCGACCAATAAACAGCCGATTCTTCAAAAAATACTACGCTTGACGAGTCACAACTTAGGTCTATGATAGATGACGACGCTCGTGTCCGCTCGCTATCTTCCCGAGTCAGAACTCTGAAAGTAGTATGCAAAGAAGCTCCGTCGCCTCAAACTTGGCGACAAAGGACCGAGATGTCCTTAAACTAGAAATTCGCCTCAAACATGGCGACAAAGGACCGAGATGTCCTTAAACTAGAAATTTGCCTCAAACATGGCGATAACGGACCGAGATGTCCCTAAACTAGAACCTCGCCTCAAATGTGGCGATATAGGACCGAGAAGTCCTTAAACTAATTATCCGCCTCAAACATGGGGACATCGGACTGAGATTTTCCTAAACTAACAATGGACCGAAAAGTCCTTAAACTAGAAATTCGCCTCAAACATGGCAATAATGGACCAAAACGTCCTTAAACAAGTGCGTCGCCTCAAACATGGCGCATCTCCCCAAATACGGTGATATCCTCCATTGAGATCTATATTGCAATCGAAGTTTCAACGGCGAGGGTTGCAACTCAAGTCCTACCGGCTACACAGCTACTCCAGCGATGAAGCCACTCCCAAGTCCCACCGGCAAACAGATGGGTCACCTGCGGCGAAACTACTTTCGAGAGTTCCATCGTTCGCAAAAAAAGAAGAAGAGAAAAACGATATGCCCACAAGCAAAATAGACACGGATGAAAATCCGAAAGGGCGCCGTGAGTAAAAACAGCGGGATTGGCGGCGAGTTTGTGAAAACCCGAAAGGGCGCAATCTCGTTTAAAAAAAAAGAGAAAAAAAGAAAAAAAAGAAAAATGGTATGTCCACAAGCAAAATGGGCTCGGATGAAAACCTGAAAGGGCGCCGTGAGTAAGAACAGCAGGACTGCCGACGAGTTTGTGAAAACCTGAAAAGGGCGTAAACTTGTAAAATAAAAAAATTCATGTGCATTTACAAGGTCCTCTCAGCCTTGTGAAGAAAAAAAACCTACGTGAGATCCGTACGACTCACAAAGGAGCAACACACTTAGAAATCCCCACGATTCCTAAGGAGAAAATACACCTACAAGAACCTCACGACTCGTAGGGAGAAATACCTTTATGAGACCCTTACGGCTCATAAAATCAAAAATCTTTAGTCGACAGGATCCTAACCTTGTTTGCTACGCCACCTTTGTTCAAATCAACAAAGGCAAATGATGAGTCGCTCCTGGCAATATTCCAGTTGTTGCGATGCTGATTCCTAAAAAGGTATCAAACTTCAAGTCCTCTCAAGGCAAATGATGATTCGCTCCTGGTAATATCCCAGTTGCAGCGATACTGACGCCTAAACAGATGTCAAACTCTAAGTCCTTTCACGGCAAATGATGATTCACTCCTGGCAATATCCCAGTCGTAGCGATGCTGATACCAAGGTTGGTATCAGATTCCAAACTCGCAATAAAAATAGCAGCGAGTAGTATAAAAATGTATATGAATTAGCCGAAATGATGGGGCAACTCGCAATAAAAATCAGCGAGCAAAAAATATGCATATAAAAACAGCCGAAATGTTTGAGCAACTCGCAATAAAAAGCATCGAGTAAAAATATAAAAAAATAGCCGAAATGATTAGGCACCGCGGATAAAAAGCCGAAATGATTGTGCAATCGCGACTTTCGTGATATGAAAAGCTGAAAAGATAGAGTATCGCGGCTATAAAAAATAAAATAAAATAAATTTCCTTTGCCCTGCAAGTATATCCATATTGACTCTTGTATACGATCCATGGGCACAAATAAAAGAAAAGGGAACCATATTTTCCCACCAGGCTCCGTCAAAGGGAGAGACAGATCTTGATGGCAATATCTATAGCTTAAAGATCAGCTCGACGCTCTCCTCATTCCAACAGGGTGCAGACGTGACGTCAGTAAAGCTCCAAAGAGCCAAATCAAAAAGGAGTGACGGCAAAATCCTAACTCCAGCCCGACATGCTTCTCATGTCAGCAGGATGTAGACGCAACATCATCAAAGACCCAAGGGTCAAACAAAAAAGGAGTAATGGAAAAATTCCAGCTCCAGCTCAACGTTCCTTCTCGATACAGATACGACGTCAACAAAGGCTCCAAGGAGCCAAATCAAAAAAGAGTGACGGCAAAATCCTAACTCCAGCTCGACGCGCTTCTCATGCCAGTAGGATGCAGATGCGACGTCAATAAAGGCTCCAAGGAGCTAAATCAAAAAGAAGCGACGGCAAAATCCTAACTCCAGCCCGACGTGCTTCTTATGCCAGCAGGATGTAGACGCAACGTAATCGAAGACCCAAGGGTCAAACAAAAAAGGAGTAATGGGAAAATCCCAGCTCCAGCTCGACGTTCCTTCTCGATGCAGATGCGACGTCAACAAAGGCTCCAAGGAGCCAAATAAAAAAAGAGTGACGACAAAATCCTAACTCCAGCTCGATATGCTTCTCATGCCAGCAGGATGCAGATGCGACGTCAACAAAGGCTCCAAGGAGCCAAATCAAAAAGGAGTGATGGCAAAATCCTAACTCCAGCCCGACGTGCTTCTCATGCCAGCAGGATGTAGATGCAACGTCATCAAAGACCCAAGGGTCAAACAAAAAAGGAGTAATGGCAAAATCCCAGCTCCAGCTCGACGTTCCTTCTCGATGCAGATGCGACGTCAACAAAGGGTCTAAGGAGCCAAATCAAAAAGGAGTGACAACAAAATCCTAACTCCAGCTCGACGTGCTCCTCATGCCAACATGATGCAGATGTGACGTCGACAAAGGCTCCAAGGATCCAAATAAAAAAGAAGCGACAGCAATATCCGAACTCCAGCTCGACGTGCTTCTTATTCCAGCAGGATGTAGATGCAACGTCATCAAAGACCCAAAGGTCAAACAAAAAAGGAGCAATGGCTAAATCCCAACTCCATCTCGACGTTCCTTCTCGATGCAGATGCGATGTCAACAAAGGCTCCAAGGAGCCAAATTAAAAAAGAGTGACGGCAAAATCGTAAACTCCAGCTCGACGTGCTTCTCATACCAGCAGGATGCAGATGTAACGTCAACAAAAGACCCAAGTGTCAAAGCAAAAACGGAGTCACGGCAAAATCCTAGCTCCAAGTCTTGACGGTTCATATACAACCCAGAGACTATCTCGACGTTCCCCCTTATTTCAACAGGATGCGGACGCGACTATCAAATGAAATTGGAGCAGTGGCATATTCCTAGCTTCGGACTTTAATTGCAATACATACAGCATAGAGGTCCTACAGATGTCTGCCATACTTCAGCAAAGAAACGATACGACATCGTCAAAACAAAAATGAAGCGACAACATATTCCCAATTTCGGGTCTTGATGGCAACTCATATAAAGCCTAAAAGACTATCGGAGATCATTCCACAATAGAGCGGAGTGGTTATGACTCATCGGGGCTCCAAATTGAGCTTAACCTCAAGTAAAAAGCGTCATGGCAAATTCCTAACGCTTGCTCTTCGAACGGTAATATGACCTAAGAAGATTACTTGAAGATGTCTTGTCCAGCCTCAGAAGGGATCAGAGACACGACAGTCGCGGGGCTACTCAAACATCGGCTTAAAAACTGCATATCGAGGAATACATCAGTCAATGCGACAGTACCACTGACTAAAACCCTAGTACCACAAACCTAACGAACCCCTGTTGTAAAGAATAGAGGTTATCTATATTTCATGTTAGGATACACCTGTGAGATTCTCTTGACTCATTTCGACTCACCTCGACTCGTAGGGAAAAACATCTTTATGAAACCCTCACGGCTCATGAAGGTGAAAAGCCTTAGGCGACGGGGATATCAATCTGTTTACTAAGCATTGTGGCCCTATAAGTAGGTCCAAACTGACTCTTGTATACTATGCACGGGATACATTCTCCAAAGTCGCATACCGATGAGGAGGAAAAACCCACTTGTGAGCCCTCTTGACTCGTGAGGAGAAAATTCTCTTGTGAGATTTTTATGACTCTCAAGAGAAAACACACTTAGGAGCTCTCACGACTCCTAAGGAGAAAATACACCTACGAGATCCTCTCGACTCGTAGGGAGAAACATCTTTATGAGACCCTCACGGCTCATAAAGTTGAAAAGCCTTAAGCAACGGATTTAAACCTATTTCCTAAGCAATCGTTGCCATACAAGAAGGTCCAAACTGACTCTTGTATACTATCCACGGGCCACATTTATCGATGAAGTGAAGATGCCACTTACGGGTCCTCTCGACCTGTAAGAAGAAAATACCCGCGTGAGAGCCTTACGAGTCATGAAGGTGAAAGACACTTAGGAATCCCCACGATTCCCAAGGAGAATATGTACCCATGAGATCTTTAAGACTCATAGGGAGAAAAACCTTCTTGTGACCCTTACGGATCATGAAATTAAAAAAAAAGCCTTAGGCTACAAGGATCCTAAACTTGTCTCCTAAACCAACAATTCTATGGCCATGCATAACTTTGCACTACTTCACCTACGTACATACTTACGTGAGCAAAGTAGTGGGGGCATTTCTTCCCGCCAAAATTTAATCAACATAGAAAGAGAAAAGCTCTGTTGAAATTTAATGGGGCAGCGCCCCACGTGCTTCTCATGAGGGAGCCAGCGTCAATGTGCAAAGCACAGAAAAGCTTATAGGTAAGAATTAAATTCTTATACGGCACCGCACGTGCTCCTCACGCGGACGCCAATGTGCAAAGCACAGAAAAATTTATTACATAAGAGTTAAACTTTTAGATGGCGCCGCACGTGCTCCTCACGCAAGCGCCAATGTGCAAAGCACATAAGTACCTATTATAAGAATTAAATTCTTAAGTGCCAAGTAGAATTAAATTCTACGTTTCACTAACAAAAAGTTGGGATACTCTTTGTTAAACAGAGCTGTTGGATCAAACATCCAATGGAAATGATGAATCATCAAAATACAGAATTAAATTCTGTTGGGAGAAAACATCTCCCAAATCTTTCTAAAATATGAAAGATACTCTCGGTTGGATCAATGATTCAATAATAGAATAAAATTCTATTTTGGAATATATTCTCTCAATTTTTCTAAACAAAAAGATTGCTCTCTGTAAAACAGAGAACCCTTAGATTAAAAATCCAATGGTGAATAAAAAAATCACCGTTTTACAGAATAAATTCTGTATAGGGGAAATATTTCCCTAATCTCGTTAAAAACAAAAATCATGTTATGTAAAAACAGAAGTTCCTGGATCAAAGATCCAATGGTGGGTAAAATTTCCTAAATCAATTAGAATCTCTCAATGAGAGATTTTCTTAAAACCAATTAACAATTTGCCTTCGCTATATAAAGGACCCGAGACTTCAAGTCTCATAGACAGACAGAAGACCACAACACAGAGAGAGACAGATGGAGATAAAGAAAACCCCTATAAGCTTCTGCAAAAATACAGGGAGCTCTAAAAAAGAATAGAGAATTCAATTCTCAAAGAAGAAGACCTTCCTTCTCAAAACCTAGGTAAAAAAAATAGATCAAAATATCTCTATCACGTCTAAGAGTTTAACCCTTTTTAAAGAACTTAGTTCTTTCTCTGGATCTGAGATCCATAAGATAAGTCTCCCATAAGTTGAGAATTTAATTCTCATCGGAAAGATCTTGTTCTTGAGAATCAAAGATTCAGAAAAGAACCAGGTCCAAAAGAAAAAACAAAAGGAGAAAGGAACCTATAAAAGAACTTAGTCCTTAATGAAAAAACTGATCCTAGATCTTCAAAAAACGAAGATCTTGGTGATCATTAATGGTCAAAATGCCATTAACAGAGATTTAATCTCTAAAAAAACGAGAAAAAAGACTAGCACCTCACGTGCCCCTCATATAGTTTCCCCCTTTTAACAGCGCCTAGCGCCTCACGTGAAAAACACGCGGGCGCTAAAAACAGAAGGCCAGCACCTCACGTGAAACACACGTGGGCGCTGAATAAAAGTGCTCAGCACTCCCTATACAGCCGAAGACGGCTAAGTGCTTAGAACTAATTGGATAGCGCCCAGCGCCGTATGTGCTCCTCACATGGGCGCCATACAAAAAGTGCTTAGCACTTCATATACAGCTAAAACGGCTGAATGTTTAGCACTGATTGGCTAGTGCCCATCGCCACACGTGCACCTCACATGGATGCCATAAGAAGTGCTTAGCACTTCACATTTAGTCAAAATGACTAAAAGTACTCAACATTTATTGGGCAGCGCCCATGACTGAATACTTCACATAACATATATGTGAGCGTCAGAGCTCAAATAAGTGCTTAGTATTTTTACATGAAAAGAAAAGGGCTGAACAAACAGAGCCCAAATAAGTGCTTAGCACTTTTGAATATAAAAAAAGGCTAAGTAGACTTAGCCCAAATTGGCTAAGTCATTGAAATTTTCTTGCAGCTGAGCCCAAATGCTCTTTTGCTAAATCTTAAATAAAAATGATCCTTGGAATTTTGCTAAGTTGATCTTAGTCTCAAATTAGACTAACGCATCCTTAGCAAGAACAAATTGAGCCCAAATGCTCACACATTTAAGTTGATCTTAATCTCAAACCAGATTAACGATCCTTAAATAAACCTAAGCCCAAATCTAAAATATACAGATTTAGACTAATCCGTGCCCTACGGGCAACGACATAAACTAGTCTCCGTATACAATCCACAGGCAACCAAAACAAACAAAAATACACATGACACGAAGTGAACTTCCGGAGTAGGAGAAAGTGGTTATCGCAACGCGGTAACGTAATTAACTGCAGGGGCTTGCGCCAGCAGGGAAGAGCGTCCCCACAATAAAAAAAAACCCTCATAAAATGAGGGGGAATCTGATAAAGTCAGATACAACGGTCGCATCTGTCCAAACCTCCGATATATGGTGTCATAAATCAACTTGGTATCTTCGGAGAGGTGGACGGATAAATCCAAATAGTATCAGCCCCCAAAATTCAAGTCAGACGTCCCAACGTCTCGGTCCATCTTCCGGCGGTGAACACAAGCGATAATCGTGATGACCCCAGCATGAGCCGCCCGGTCCTCCATAACGGAGGCAGGAGCGGCCCAACTCCCCCTCCTAACATCATCAACGCCTTATCCGCTCGGATCGATAGGCTTGCGGCGATGGTGGATGCGCTCTCTCGCGTTCAAGCGGCTGGCCGTACCCGCCAAACCGCTGTTTCCCCTAACCGGGATGAAGATGTACAAAGAAAGACGGAAGCACACGCTCAGGCCTTCGACCTCACTCACGCTCACCTTGATGTTACCGAACACCGACATGCCAATTCCGGCTTCCATGACCTGCATGCGGGGAATGATTCCATGACCCGTTGGGCGTCAGACAGCTCGACACCTCGATCTCAGGGGAGGCCAGGGTATCGTTTCGATGCATGCCGTACTTTCTCGCCCCCCAAAGAGGTGTCGGTCAGATCACCTGGTTCCAGGCAGGACCGATGCCCTCACCTCCATCAAAGCCACGCGTACGGCGAACGTACGGACTATCCATGAAGATTTCCCCCCGAGGATTTAAGGGATGCGATAGAGCGAAATAGAAGTCGTTCCATCGCGCAAGCCCGGAGCAGAGATAGCTGGCGCTCCGACTATGAAGAATCCTCGAGGTACTAGCAACGAATCAAGGCCCTCGAAAAGAAAATTGAGGCCCTCGAAAAGAAAATCGAGGACATACGACAGGATGACCGCGTGACCGGTGAAGAGGCGAAGTATTCCGCCGATTCGCTCATAAGACCCTTTACAGAATAACTACTCACTGAGAGTGTCTCATCTAGGAATAAACCGCCCAAAATGGCCCTCTTCAACAGGAAGACTGACCCGAAGGACCACTTGGATGCGTTTACGGCGGGCATGAGCTTCCAAGAGAACTCGGACGCGTCCCAATGCCAAGCTTTTCCTACCACCCTCATCCGCGCTGGCCGGGATTGGTTTTGAGGGCTCATGCCATGCTCGATCTCGACCTTCGACGAGCTAGAGACCTAATTCCTCCCTCATTTCGTCGGCAACCGACGACAGAAAAATACGATCGACTACCTGTTCACCAACAAGAGCGGAGATAAGGAATCTTTCAAGGGGTATGTTCACCGCCGAAAGACAGGGACATAACCGGGATGGATCTTCCTGCCTGAATTTGGGGGCAGATGCTATTTGGATTTATCCGTACACCTCTCCGAAGATGCCAAGTTGATTTATGGCACCGTATATCGGAGGTTTGGACGGATGCGGCCGTTATAGCAGACTTCGTCAGATTCCCCCTCGTTTGCGAAGGGGTTTTGATTGTGGAGACGCTCTTCCCTGCAGGAGCAAGCCCCTGCAGTTAATTATGTTATCGCATCGCCATAACCACTTTCTCCTGCTCCGGAAGTTCACTTCGTGTCGTGTGTGTTTTTGTCTGTTTAGGTTGCCCGTGGATTGTATACGGAGACTAATTTATGTCGTCGCCCGTAGGGCGTGGATTAGTCCAAATCCGTATATTTTAGATTTGGATTTTTTATTTAAGGATCGTTAATCTGGTTTGAGATTAAGATCGACTTAAATGTATAAGATCATTTGGGGCTTGATTTGTTTTTTGTTAAGGATACATTAGTCCAATTTAAGACTAAGATCCACTTAACGGGGTTTCAGGATCATTTTTATTTCAGGTCCAACAGAAGAGCATTTGGGCTCTATTATTTTAGTTTAAGAACATTTCGGTCCATTATCGTCATTTTGGAGGTGAATATTAGTTGAAAGAAATTTCGGTCCAGTAACGCCATTTTGGAGGCGAATATTAGTTTAAGAACATTTCGGTCCATTATCGCCGTTTTGGAGGCGAATATTAGTTTAAGGACATTTCGGTCCATTGCCAGTTTAAGAACGTAGTGGTCCAGTGTGTTCATCTTACGCGCACGTGTATTTGTTACGTGACGGAATGAACATGGGTGACATGGAATGCACCCAGTATGGGATGCGGTTTGATTTGAGCTGTGCACATCGGTTTGGACGGTTTGGGAATGCACTGAAGAATTGTTGGTTGTTGGGACCCGCCACCTCTCTAATGACGTTGAAAAATTACAACGACGTATATCAGAGATGTGGAGAGATGTACTCTTAAATCAAATCCCGTATTTGAGGGAAACGGGTTATGGTGACCCTAGGAATCGTTAGTCACGTTTGAGACTAAAATTGTCTTAGGAGATATAAGATGAATATCATTGGGGATATCATCAATTGAAAGATCAATAGTCACATGTGAGACTGAAATTAGTTTGGGCAATCATGAGCATATGGGCTCGGTTGATTTGGATCAAGAAGGTTCTTTCCTCAGAGGGCCTAGCCAATTTGGGCTTGATATGCTCAGTGGTCTTTTTTTTATTGAAAAGTGCTAAGCACTTGCTTGGGCTCTGTTTAATCAGTCCCCCTTTTATGCAAAAAATGTTGAGCACTTATATAAGTTCTGACGCCCATTTATGATCATGTGAAGCTTTCAGTCATGGGGAATTACCCAATAAGTGTAAAACAATTTACTCCTTTTATCTTTATATGTAGTGCTAGGCGCTCTTTATGGCGTCCACATGGGGAGCGCGTGAGGCGCTAGGCGCCGGGTACTGCCCAATGAGTGCTAAGCACTCTTTTCTTCTGTGGCGCCCATGTGAGGAACACGTGAGGGGCTGCCCAATGAGTGCTGAGCACACTTTTCCTCTGTGGCCCCATGTGAAGGATACATGAGGCGCTGGGCACTGCCCAATGAGTGCTAAGCACTCTTTTCTTCTGTGGCGCCTACGTAAGGGATAAGTGAGGCACTGCCCAATGAGTGCTAAGCACTCTTTTTTTTTTTGTGGCGCCCATGTGAGGGATACGTGAGATGCTAGGTTTTTCCTTATATGCTTTGTTTTGAGGAATTCAATTCCAAATTATTTTCTGAATCTTTGATTCTCAAAAACAAGTTCTTCCCGATGAGAATTAAATTCTCAACTTGTGCGAAACTTGTCTTGTGGATTTCAGATCCAGAGAAATAACTAAGTTCTTTTAAAAAGGTTAAACCCTTCAATAGGTAAATGAGATGTTTTGATCTTTTTTTTAATTTACCTAGAGTTTCTTGAGGAGGAAGATCTTCTTCTTTTTTTCTTTCCGAAGTTTTCTGCTTTTTTTTATTTAGAAGCTTATGAGAGGGTTCCTCCTCTCTAGACTTGAAGTCTTTGGTTCTTTATATAGTAGAGACAATTTGTTAATTAGATTTGAGGAAATCTCTCATTAAGAGATCCCAATTGATCTGGGGAATTTTACCCACCGTTGGATCTTTGATCCAAGGACTTCTGTTTTACAGAAAGTATTATCTTGTTTTTAACAAGATCGGGAAGATATTTTCCCATACAGAATTTATTTTATAGAACGGTGATTTTTTAATCACCGGTTGATTTTTAATCCAACGGTCCTCTGTTTTACAGAAGGCATAGAATTTTATTCTATGATCCAACCGAAGGTATCTTTCTTGTTTTATAAAGATTTGAGGAATATTTCCTCTCAATAGAATTTTAATTCCGAGTCTTGATGATTTATCATCTCCGTTGGATCTTTGATCCAATGGCTCTGTTTAACAGATAGTAGAATTTAATTCTACCTGGGCGCTGGCGCTCACGTGTTGTGCACGTGGCCACTAATTAGGGTTTTAATTCTTTTATGTGCTTTGCACGTTGGCGCCCGCGTGAGGAGCACGCGAGGCGCCATTATAGGATTTGGTCCTATCGGCGCTGGCGCCCTTGTGGAGGGCACGTGAGACACTGCCTCATTAATGAAGGTTTCTTTTCTCCTTCTTTCTCTGCTTTTCCCAAGTCAAGCTTTCTTTTCTAATGCCTTCTTTCATCAGAGCTTGGAAATAGTTCCACCATGCACAATATTTTCTGTGCCGAGACTTAAATGCCTTCCTTTATAATCTGAAACAATGCTCCTCTTCGCTCTCACTTTCAGAGAATCATTTTAACAGAGGAGAGTCATGGCTTGTAATCGTCCACATGCTCATCGGCAGCAATGAGAGGTGCCCACTGAGGAAATTGTTCCTCGTTTTGTTGCACGCTTCGTGAATCCTGCTCTTACGGATGACCAATGTGATATGGTGCTGCACAAGCTCTTGACTCTTAGAGGACCTCATCTTCCCTTCGGCTCCATTTGGCTTCGGATGATCCTCCTGTTTGTGCTCGATGACATTCCCCCTCTTCTAGCAGAGATGACTCCGGCGATGCTTGACGCAGCGGAGGACAAGATCGAGTGCTTTCATGAAGCACTTTTGATTACCACGCCTCTGAGGGATGTCTCTGTTCAGCTACTAAGCCAGATACGGGCTCAACGGGCCATCATGTCTGCCTTCGCCGATGAGCACAGCGCTAACCGATGGGGAGCGACTCCTCGCAAAGATCACCGCTTCATCATGGTGGAGAAGGCGGAGAGGACTTTAGAAAACTTTATTCATAGTTTTATAAACCCTTGTACTTTTGATCCCGTGTTTGGTCATCTATTTCCTGTAGAATAAAATGTTTATTTAAATGCTTTCCTTTTATCGTTGACCACCGAGTGCTTCCTTTCTAACACATGTTTTTTCCCCTGATTGTATTGTTGAAACCCATATGTGTGCATGTGCGTATATGAATGAGCCTACTTTCACACATATCTGTAAAAGAAACTTAAACCGGTGTAAACAAATGCCCCCACTACTTTACTCATGGGGGTATACATGTGAGTGAAGTAGTGTAGCCTAATACGTAGCATACAACCGGTTTTGGGCTGGTGTATCGTTCATAACTTTTAGAATCTTGATCTGAGAAGATAGCGAGCGGACACAAGCGTCGTCATCTATCATTAACTCAAATCTCAATTCTAAACCCCAAGGCCCATGAGTTGCACCCTTCAGTTTCTTGATGTCTTGATCTGGCGCGAAGTAGTTTATCTACTCATTTCGGAGTTCGTAGTTTATTCACTCGTTTTGGAGTCTCTAGTTTATGTACTCATTTCGGAGTTTGTAGTTTATTCACTCATTCCGGAGTCTCTAGTTTATGTACTCATTTCGGAGTTTGTAGTTTATTCACTCGTTCCGGAGTATCTAGTTTATGTACTCATTTCGGATTTTGTAGTTTATTCACTCGTTTCGGAGTCTCTAGTTTATGTACTCATTTCAGAGTTTGTTTAGTTTATTCACTCATTCCGGAGTCTCTAGTTTATGAACTCATTTCGGAGTTTGTTTAGTTTACTTCCCTTGGGCATATAGGCAAACTCGTCCTAACATTATAGATAACCCCCGCTCATTGCGACAGAGGTCCGTTAGGTTTTGTGGTACTAGGGTTTTAGTCCGTGGTACCGTCGCGTTGGCTGATGCATTCCCCGATATGCAGTCTTTACGCTGCTGTTCGAGTAGCCCCGCGACTGTTATGTCTCTGATCCCTTCGGGGGCTGGACAAGACATCTTCAAGTAATCTTCTTAGGCAGTTTGACCGTCGGAAGAGCAAGCGTTTTGCCATGCCGCTTTTTACTTGAGGTTAGGCTCGGTTTGGGAGACCCGATGATTCATAACCACTCCACGCTGGTGTGGGATGATCTCCGATAGTCTCTTAGGCTTTATATGACTTGCCATTGAGACCCTGAAGGTAGGAATATGCCGTTGCTTCGATTTGATTTGGCTATTTGGAGCCTTTGTTGACATTGCGTCTGCTGTAACAAGAAGAATGTCGAGCTGGAGCTGGGATTTTGCCATCATTTCTTTTTGTTTCGACCCTTGGGCCTTTTGTTGACGTTGCATCTGCATCCTACTGGAATGAGAAGGTACGCCAGAGTTGTCTCAAGGTTGTATATGAACCGTCAAGACTTGGAGCTAGGAATTTGCCATGGCTCCATTTTGTTTCGACCCTTGGGTCCTTGTTGACGTCGCGTCTGCACTGAGAAGGAACGTCAGGCTGATCTCTAGGCTGTAGATGTTGCCATCAAGATCTGGCTCTCCCTTTAACTGAGCCTGGTGGCAAAACATGGTTCCCTTTTTTATTTGTGCCCATGGATTGTATACAGGGGTCAGTGTAGACTCACCTGCAGGGCAGATGAAAATTTATTTTATTTTATTTTATATTTCCGCGATGCTCTATCTTTTCAGCTTTTCATATCGCGAAAGTTACGATTGCCTAATCATTTCCGCTATTTATCGCGGTGCCCAATCATTTCGGCTACTTTTATATTTTTACTCGCTGCTTTTTTTTGCGAGTTGCCCAAATATTTTGACTATTTCATATGCATATATTTTTTTGCTCGCTGATTTTTATTGCAAGTTGCCCTATCATTTCGGCTATTTCATTTGCTCGCTAATTTTTATTGCAAATTGCCCTATCATTTCGGCTATTTTTATATGCATTTTTTTGTTCGCTGATTTTTTATTGCGAGTATGGAACTTAAGATCTGATACCAATCTTGGCATCAGCATCGCTGCGACTAGAATATTGCCAAGAGCGAATCATCATTTGCCGTAAAAGGACTTGGTGTTTGACACCGATTTAGGCATCAATATCGCTACAACTGGATATTTCCAGGAGAGAATCATCATTTGCCTGTGTTGATTTGAACAAAGGTGGCTTAGTACACAGGGTTAGGATCCTGTCGACTAAGACTTTTCGACTTTATGAGCCGTAAGGGTCTCATAAAATTATTTCTCCCTACGAGTCGTGAGGATATCGTAGGCGTATTTTCTCCTTAGGAATCGTGGGGATTTCTAAGTGTGTGTTCTCTTATAAATCATAAGAATCTTACAAGAGTGTTTTCTCCTTATAAGTCGAGAGGACTTACTAGTGTCGTTCACCATATGAGGACATTCCTCGTCATTGGTAGAACTTGGTAGGGAAATCATTTATTTATGCCCGTGGATTGTATACAAGGGCCAATATTGGACCGTCTGTAGGGCAACTTGGGGAATACGACGGCTTAAGAACAGGTCCAGGTCCTTATAGCTTAAGGCTTTGAATCTTATGAGCCGTGAGGGTCTCATAGGGAGAGTTCTCCTTGCGAGTCAAGAGGATCTCGTAAGTGAAAATTTTACGAGATTGCGTCCTTTCGGATTTTCACATGCTCGCCGATAGCCCTGCTGTCTTTACTCACGTCGCCTTTTCGGGTTTTCATCTGTGCCTATTTTGCTTGTGGACATACCATTTTTTTAACTGAGATTGTGCCCTTTCGGGTTTTCACAAGCTCGCCGGTAGCCCTGCTGTTTTTACTCACGGCACCCTTTCGGGTTTTCATCCGTGTCCATTTTGCTTGTGGACATACCATTTTTTTAACCGAGATTGCGCCCTTTCGGGTTTTCACAAGCTCGTCGGTAACCCTGCCGTTTTTACTCACGACGCCCTTTCGGGTTTTCATCCGTGCCCATTTTGCTTGTGGATATACCGTTTTTTAACCGAGATTGCGCCCTTTCGGGTTTTCACAAGCTCGCCGGTAGCCCTGCAGTTTTTACTCACGGTGCCCTTTCAGGTTTTCATCCGTGCCCATTTTGCTTGTGGACATACCGTTTTTTTGCGACCCATCCGTTTGCCAACAGGACTTGGGAAGTGGCTTCATTGTTGCGGTAGCTGTATAGCCGGTAGTACTTGAGTTGCAACTTCTGCTGTTGAGACTTCAATTGCAACACAGATCTCAAGGGTGGATATTGTCGCATTTGGGGCGATGCACCATGTTTGAGGCGGCGTACTAGTTTTAGGACCTTCCGGTCCATTGTTAGTTTAGGGACATCTCAGTCCATTGTTAGTTTAAGGACATCTTGGTCCAGTGTTTCCGTTCTAGGCAAAGTTTTAGTTTGAGGACGTCTCGGTCCATTGTTAGTTTAGGGACATCTCGGTCCATGGCCAGTTTAAGGACGTAGTGGTCCATGGCCAGTTTAAGGACGTAGTGGTCCACGGTTACCATTTTTGAGATAACGGATCTTCTGGTTACTAATTTCAGGGTTCTGACTCAGGAAGATAGCGAGCGGACACAGGCATCATCATCTATCATTGAACTGAATCGTAACCCGTTAGGCATAGTATTTTTTGAGGAACCGGCCATTTATTGGCTGGAAGGGTCTTTCGCCACGAGCAGGTAGGCCCCACCTTGGTAGACCTTGTCTATGATGTACGGGCTTTCATAGTTCGGCTCGAATTTTCCTCATTTGGCATGGTTGGGAATCATAGGTCGTTTGACAACTAGCATGAGCTCGCCTTGGCGGAATGTTCTCGGCCTAGTCAGTCTTTCATATGAGCGCGTCATCCTTGCCTTGTAAGCTTCTAGCTTTTGCTGTGCTATAAGGCAAGTTTCGTCGAGAGCGTCGAGCTCCTCAAGCTGGAGATGAGCATTTTCTTCATCTGTTAGCTCATATTGAACTGCTACTCGGAGAGAAGGGAGTTCTATTTCCAAAGAAAGGACTGCTTCTGTGCCGAATACCAATGCGTATGGGGTCGTATTCGTGGCTGTTTTGAATGTCGTCCGGTACGCCCAGAGAGCTTCGTGCAGCCTTTCATGCCAGTCTTTTTTGTTTCTCAACACCGTTTTCTTTAAATCTTGGTCAATGTCTTGTTGAAAGGTTCAGCTAGACCGTTAGCTCGGGGATTATAGACGGAAGATTATCTCCAGTCTATTTTATGCTGTTCTGTGAAGCGACTAATTTTATGGTTCCTGTAGGCTGGTCCATTATCCGAGATTATCCGTCGCGGAGTGCCGAACCGGTAGATGACATGTGTCTTGAAGAAATAGAGAATATTCTCCGTCTTCACTTCCCTTAGTGGTATTGCTTCTGTCCACTTAGAAAAGTAATCGGTCGTTGCTAGTATGAACCGATGTCCTTTGGATGATACTGGTTCGATGGCGCCAATTATGTTGGTTCCCCACATTTCGAACGGCCAGCTAGCTACCGTTGGGTGTAGAGGATTCGGGTGTCGGTGGATAAAGTCCCCATGAATTTGGCACGAGTGACACTGCTTCGCATATTTGAGGCCGTCCTGAATCATCGTGGGCCAATAATATCCCATCCTTTTGCTCTTCAGCTTCATCTTTGGCCCGGCTTGATGAGACCGCAGAGTCTGTCATGAGTTTCTTGGACGACAATCTTTGCTTCTTCTGGCCCTAAACACCTTAACCACAAATCGTCAGCGATATCCTGTATAGTGTATGATTGACAAAAGCGAAAGATAGAGCCCGTTTCATGAGCTGATGTCTTGACGACGCGTTTTCGGGCGTTCGATGGGATTTGAAGTAGTCTATGAAGACTTTCCTCCAATCCTTGACCTTTTCTTTATCTTCTATTTGGAGGACCGCTTGTTTGGTTGTTTCCTTTTCTTCAGATGACTATGTTAAATCCTCTGAAGATATCTTTGCTGGCGCGAGAACCCTGCGGCTTTGCATGATAATCTTTACGTCGTTGAGGTTTTCGTCGGCCAATTCCTTAGCCAGCTTGGCCAATGCATCAGCCTTGCTATTTTCCGCACGCGGTATGCATTCCAGGATGTAGGTGGGGATTTGTGTCAGCAGTTGCTGCACTCTCCTGCCATATTTTATCAACTCTAGTTTGCACTGTTCGCCGCCGAAAGACGCGACCGGGATGTTGGGACGTCCGGCCTGAATTTTGGGGGCATATGCTATTTGGTTTTATCTGTCCACCTCTCCGAAGATGCCAAGTTGATTTATGGCACCGTGTATCGGAGGTTTAGATGGATACGGCCGTTGTAGTAGACTTCGTCAGATTCCTCCTCGTTTGCGAGGGTTTTTTTGATTGTTGGGACGCTCTTCCCTGCAGGCGCAAGCCCCTGCAGTTAATTACGCTACCGCATCGCGGTAACTAATTTCTCCTTCTCCAGAAGGTTACTTCATGTCGTGTGTGTTTATTTTGTTTTTGGTTGCCCGTGGATTGTATACGGAGACTAATTTATGATGTCGCCCGTAAGGCGTAGATTAGTCCAAATCCGTATTTTCTTAGATTTAGGTTTGGGTTGGTTTAAGGATTGTTAATCTCATTTGAGATTAAGATCAACTTAAACGTTTGTTAATGATACGTTGGTCTAATTTTAGACTAAGATCTACTTAACAGGGTTTTGGGATCATTTAGATCCAAAGAAAGAGCATTCGGGCTCTATCGATTTAGTTTAGGGACGTTACGGTCCATTGGGTTTAAGGACATCGTAGTCCATGAGTTTAAGGACCTAATGGTCCATAGGGTTTAAGGACATCATAGTCCATGAGTTCAAGGAGCTCATGGTCCATAGGGTTTAAAAACATCATAGTCTATAGGGTTTAGTTTAGGAACATTGCGGTCCATTGGGTTTAAGGACATCGTAGTCCATGAGTTTAAGGACCTCATAGTCCGTAAGGTTTTAGTTTAACCGTTTGGGGATACACAAAAAATTATTGGTTATTGGGACCCTCCATCTCTCTGAAGACGTTGACAAATTACAACGACACATATCAGAGGTGTGAAGAGATGTACCCTTGAACCAATGTTGGTTGGGAGATCTATAGTCAAGTTTGGGACTAAGACCAAGATTGTGAGCACATGGGCTCGGTTAATCTGAATTAGAGATTTGTGGCCAACTTGGGCTCAGCCCACTCAGTTTTGAATAAAATGTTGAACATTTGTTTGGGCTCAGTCCCTTTTGTTCAACAATGCTGAGCATTGATTTGGGTTCTGACACTCCTTTTCCTTTTTGTCTTTTGCTGAGTGTTGAACACTCTTTATGGTGCTGGGGCTCTATTTACAGAGCACTTTGTATTTCCTTAGCGCCCACGTGAGGGCACGTGGAGCGCTAGGCGCTGAGCGCCAGACTTGGAACGCTAAAGCGCTCCTTATAAAATAGCACACACGTGAGGAGCACGTGGAGCGCTAGGCGCTGAGTTCTGTGTGATAAGTGTAGAGCACTCCATGTCAAGGAGCGCCTACGTGAGGAGCATGTGGAGCGCTTTGCGCCAACCAATGAGTGCAGAGCGCTCTTTATAAAAACAGCGCCCACGTGAGGAGCACGTGGAGCGCTTGGCGCTGAGCGCCAGACTTGGAGCGCTAAAGCGCTTCTTTAGCAGTTCTGGTCAACTCTGTGCTATGAGAATTAAATTCTCGTTTATAAGAGATTTTGTCTCATGGATTTAAGAACTGAGCTCTTCTTTTATGAAATACTATGATCTCTTTTGTTTTTATGAGAGACTTTGTCTTCTAGATCTGTGATCTAGAAAAAGAACTAAGTTCTTCTGATGTGAGAGTTAAACTCTCAAATATGGAGGAGATGTTATGATCTCTCTTCTTTACCTTGAAGAAGGTTCTTCTTCTTAGAGCTTTCTCTTGTCTTTGAAGTTTCTTCAGAACTTGAAGTTTATAGGGGGTTTCTTCTTTTTAAGACTTGAAGTCTTTGGTCCTTTATATAGGGGAGGCCGATTTGTTGAATCAGTTAAGGAAATCTCTCATTGAGAGGTTTCTAATTGATTTGGGGGTGTTTCCCACCATTGGATCATTGATCCAAGGGCTCCTATTTTACAAAAGACATCTTTCTTGTTATTAACAAGATTGGGAAAATATTTTCCTATACAGAGAATTTTCTGTATCTTGGTGATTTTTAATCACCATTGGATCTTTGATCCAACGGTGCTCTGATTTACAGAGCACAATCTTTCTTGTTTGGAAAGATTTGAGGAGTATTTCCTCAACATAATTGATTCTATAATTAAGATTCATCATGTTCGTTGGATCTTTGATCTAATAGCGAAGAACATTTAGTTCAAGTGCTGGCGCTCTCGTGCTTTGCACGTGAGACGCTGCCTCAGAGTCTTTGACTCTTAGCGCTGGCGCTCTTGGCGTGAGCGCTCTCGTACTTTGCACGTGAGACGCTGCCTCAGAGTCTTTGACTCTTAGCGCCGATGCTCTTGGCGCGAGCGCTCTCGTGCTTTGCACGTGAGGCGCTGCCTCAGTTCAAATTTTGAATTTTGAACAGAGCTTTGCTCTGATTGGGGGAAACATGCACGTTTGATAGTTACCATTTACTTGGCTAACGACCAGTTGGGAGTCTCCATATAAAAGGAGGTTTTCAATTCCCATATCGACAGCGATCTCAAGACCCGCTATCAAAGCTTCATATTCAGCCTCGTTGTTTGTTCTTGGTCCGTTAAGGAAAGGGCGAAACGCATTATGCCTTCTTGCGGAGTCACGAAGATGAGGCCTACCCCGGCTTTGATTATAGGAGTGTTGTGCTTCCGCTTCTTTATGGAAGATGCTCCATCGAAGTAGTGTTTCCATTGGACATTATTTTCTTCCTTCTCCCCTTCGATTATGTCGAACGCGTGTTCGTCTGGCAATTCGCAATTTAAGGGAGAATCGGCTAATATTGGATGCTCAGCGAGAAAGTCGGCGATGGCCTGGCCTTTCACTGCTTTGAGGGTCGATACGTTATCGAGAATTTCATTAAGAGGAGGCCCCATTTGGCAAGCCTTTCTGTTAGTATGGCTCTTGACATCAAATATTTGAGAGGATCCACTTTTGATATGAGATGGACCTCATGCGCCAAGGCATAGTGTCTGAGCTTCGTTATCGCGAAGATCAGTGCCAGGCAATACTTTTCGATGGGGGAGTAGTTGTTTTCTGCCCCCAGGAGAACTCGACTCAAATAGTAGAGAGCTCTCTCCCTCCCCTAGTCATTCTCCTGTGCCCATAACGTGCCTAGAGAACCTTCCAGGGCTGTTGTGTACAGGGTGAGGGGCTTTCCCTTAACCGGAGCGATCAGTACCGGAAGGTTCTGCAGGTATTGCTTAATTTAGTCCAGTGCATTTTGGCACTTATGATCCCAGACGAACAGGGTCCCCTTCTTCATTAGATGACTGTAGGGATGACATTTTCCGGAGAGGTTGGTTATGAACCGTCGGATATACGCGAGCTTTTCTTTGAGAGACCGCAATTGTTTAAGAGTTCTCGGCGTGGGCATTTCCATAATCTCTTTGATCTTTGATGGGTCTATTTCGAGGCCTCGGTGTCGTATGATGAATCCTAGGAATTTTCCTGAAGAAACTCCAAACGCACATTTTAAAGGATTCATTTTCAGATTGTATTTCCGAAGACGTTGGAACACTATGTTCAAATGTTCACAGTGTTCCTCGTACGATTTGCTTTTTACCACAAGGTCATCAATATAGCATTTGACAATCTCGTGTATAAAGTCATCGAAGATCTTCGTCATGGCCTTTTGATAGGTAGTGCCAACGTTCTTCAGACCTAAAGGCATTACCCTGTAGCAGAATATGACCAACGGAGTCTGGAAGGCGGTGTGCTTTTTGTCTTCAGGATGCATTTTTATTTGGTTATACCCTGAAGATCCATCCATAAAGGAGAAGACCTCATGGGTAGACGTGTTATCTATCATCAGCTCGATAACTGGTACGGGGAAGTCATCCTTCGAGCAAGTTTTGTTGAGGTCCCGAAAGTCCACGCAGACCCGCACCGTCCCATTTTTCTTCATTACTGGAACAATGTTGGCAATCCAGTCGGGATATTGAACTTCTTGGATGAAGCCGGAGTCAATTAGTTTCTTGATTTCGGTGTTGATACTCATCTCGAATTCGAGTCGCATTCTTCTTGGTGCCTGTTTGACTGGCTTGACGTCTGGCGATATAGCCAGTTTATGCACCGCTATTTTTGGGTCTAGTCCTGGCATCTCGGAATAGTTCCATGCGAAGCAGTCTTTATATTGCATAAGCACATCCTTCAGTGTTGCCACCTGTTTTTTAGACAGCAGCTCACTGACGAACGTGGGCCTCGGATCGTTTTCCTCCCCTAAGTCAATTTTCCTTAGGTTATCCGCCGTAGTGTGTATCCCATCTTCCAGCTCTTTCGGGGCCGGTGGAAACTCTGAGATCACCTCGTCCTCATCCTCATTTGTGAAGCACCTAAAGAGGTCATCCATATTCTCGTGCCCTCCCCCTTTTGAGAACGTTATCATGTGGCATGTACGAGTTTGCTTCCAATCTTGATGTTGAGCTGGTCCTACCTTCGCGATATTGGTTCTCTTTGGCTCATGCTTCTGCGGTGGGGTTACCTTCCAGCAATCAGATAGAGCGAACCTGCCTTGTTGATATTGGTCTTCGACCCCGGTCTTTAAAGGTGAGGCAGTCTTCAAGGGGCGATGAACTTCATTTATCTGTTCGGGGTACCGAGGCTCCGGGAGCATCATCATTTGATGCTTGATGACAAGGTTAAATATTTTCCTTATCTTGTCTTTGGGGAAAGAGTATTCCCGATCTATCATCTTCATAAAAGACGGATTTTAGCTGACTTTTTCTGGATTGCGTGGCTTCTTGGATCCGCTTCGCTGTTTTAGAACTTCATTCTCGTTCTTCACCTTGTTTTTGCCCCTGTTTCGGGCTTTTCTCTTGTTGCGAGAACGTACAGCGGGCTGAGGGTGAAGGGCAACGTAATCTTCTCTTTCCGCAGACTGTTGATTGAGGCGCCGCGTCCTAGCCTTTTCGTAAATAGCCATTTCGCGGCTGGAATCATCCCGAATCTTTTGATCGGCTTCTCTTATTATCTTGTCAACTTTTTTTTCGAACGACGGACTTGACGTTCTTACAGAGGGATTTTGCTCCGTTCCAACGTCATAGCTAACTGGAAAAGCATTCCTTTCTACACCGGAGCTATTTATGATGCGGCAGCCATGGAATCGCTCCCGTTTCTTGGACCGAACGTATCCGAGCCCAGTTGTTTCCATATTCCCGTTTGGCATTCTTCGCTGAGTCCCGAGGATGTCTCAAATCTTGTTGTAGAACTGGACTTGTCGAGCGGTTTGTTTAAAGGGTACGCCTTGGCATCTTAATAGTCTTTTCAATCTCTCTGCGTAATATCTGGGCAGACGGATTAGTTGAACCCTATCAAGCGCAAGCTCAGCACCATGCTAGACTTCTTTCTCCACTTTGGTCTCCGTAGATTGATAGAAGAGGATCGCCTTTTCACCTCTTCGCCTGGGAGGGATGCAGAAAGTCTGCAGCTCTTGTACGTTGTATGTATCAAGCGCATCAACTTCTTTGTAATGCCGTGGCGGAACCATGGTGATTTGTAAACTCTGATCAGCTCCAGTAATGGTTTGTGCTGATGGGCGAGTGAAAAACACGGCGTTGACCTCGTCCTCAGAGTCACCGCCAAAGACCAAAATAGGAGTAGATGATCCGGGCCTGTTGCATTGGGGTTGCCCCGAGTAGACTATTTCCTCATCTTCCTCAGTGTCACTCCTAAAGATCAGGATGGTGACTACAGATTTCCGTTTATCCTCCGACTTATGACATCTTTCTGTATATTTGAAATCTGGTAGGAAGTACTTTGCGTCTTCATATTTCTGGACTTCGTTTACCGAGAACGGGTTTAGTTCCCCCGTAACGGTGTATTCCACGCCGTCTTTGAAATACTTCATACACTGATGTTGTGCAGAAGGGATGATGTTGTACTCGTGTAACCAAGGCCTGCCGAGCAGAGCGTTGTAGCAAGTCTTAGCGTCAATGACATGAAATTTGATGTCAGCGACGAGCAGCCCGAAGCGTAACGTCAGTATTATGGACCCGAGCATCTGTGATGACTGTGAATCGAAACCAGAGAGGGTAATTTTATCTCGGGTTAGGTGCTGAACGTTCAAGCAAATCTCTTTCAGCACCTTCACATTGAGGAGGTTGACAGAAGACCCATTGCCGACAAGGATTTTGCCTATCTTAATGTCGTGGCAGTACCCAGTGACGTATAACGGGCGGTTATGGTCGCATGTTCCGAGGAGGAGATCTTCATCGCTGAATGTGATGTCAGCTGTGTGATCTTCTGCCATTTCGTCCTTCATCCTTTCTTCTGCAAGGAAAGCTTGAAACTGATCGGGCTCTTGTAATGCCTTGATCAGAGAATCTCGTGCTTCTTTGGACAGGAGAAGAGCATCCAGTATGCTCAGTTGTGAGGCATCTTCCTCAGATGTGCTAGGACATTGTAATCCACCTTATTTTTCTTAGGCAGGTCCCTGGCTGCGAGCTCTTTAACGACTCCATCATCGAGGGCGATTTCCTCAGGGATTTTTTTTCCCCTTGTCTCTTTTAATCAAACCTTTATTTGTGAGGTTCTTCTCAGGCAACATGCGGTTACGTAGCTGAATGTTCTCGCAGTTCTTCTCCTCCTCTTCTTTTTCGGAGGTGAGGTTCTTGAAGAGAGGGCCGAGGGTCATTTCTTCCTCAGAATCACTCTCGAAGGTAAGAACTTGGAGTTTTTCGCTTTTCCAACTGGTATCAACCTTATGACAGTTGCCAGTCGTTTTCTCACGCACACTTGTCGAACTTCTTTGTTGTCGACGAGCTTCGCGTTTCATCCTCTTGAAGTGTTGTTGATAGGAAACGTATCCTTGCCACCACTTCTTGAAGGCACTGCATTCCTCGGTGGGGTAGGTTACCTTCCGATGATATAGGCAGTAGTTTGGATGTATATCCGCTCCGTTGAGGCATATGACCCTGGGAGTGTTTTCTACAAGAGGGGGTAGCTTCATTCCCATTGATAGGGCTTTGACGAACCGCTTCTCTGCTTTGATCCTGCTCTTGTTTGTGGCAGGCGTGCTTTGGCCTGGTTGGAGTACTTTACGACTCATCCTTACCGCAATTTCTTCATCCTGATGCCGACGCTTAGCCTTTTCGTATATGGCTATTTCGCGTTCTTGGCCAGCTTTGCTTTTTCAAAAGGCTTCATTTAATAGCCTATTGATCAGGTCTTCTGACAGTTCCGGGGATTTTGACACCGATCCTGCCTCCAGTTTCTCTGCGTTGTTTTCTGACGACGAAAGAGCTTCTTCGCCATTTGACGACGAATGGGAGACCATGTGGCAACTTGCTACATAGTCTTCGGTTTTTGATGAGTCATTTTCCTCATCATTGTCACTCTCTTCGTTCTCAAGAATATACTTGAGGAACTTTTCGAGGGTGACCGGTGTCCGTGCCTTCTGGTTGTATTCCTCCAGCACGTCAATGTACTTTTGTAAGTCTGTGCGTTCGTCGTCATACTCGGCAGTTTGCACAGGCTTCTTGGTCTTCTTCTTTTTCTTTGAAGACTTTGTAGGCTCGACTTGGGGATTTTGCCCTTTGTCGACAGTTTTCGGTACGGGACGCGATTTCAGCATCCCTTCGATGATTTCCGGTTCAAGCGGGCTCTTCCACCTAATTGCCGGACATGCCTGGAGATCCTTCAGCATTCTTTTAGTTTTAGCTGAGAGGAAGACTTCCCATGGAGCTTCTTCCACGAGCGAGCACGATGCCCCCGGCATATCCACCTTTTTAGGAGCGTGCTTCTGTGGCGGGTTCACCATCCAGTTCTTAGAAAGCGCGAATTTCCCCCGTTGATACCGGTCCTTCGCCCAATTTTTGAAGATGCAGCAATCTTCAATTGGGTAGCTCACCATTCTGTGATAAGAGCAGTTGCTGGGGTTATTAAAATCGCCTGGTTGCGGTGGACGTCGTGGGTCCGGAAATATGATAAGTTTGTTGCGCACTGCCAGCTCGAACAGTCTCCTCGTTTTGTCACGGGGAAATGAGTAGGCGCGTCCTAACCTTTCTTCCAGGGATAGGCGTGGACGTACATTGTTTTGGCGAGCAACCGGTTTCGGGTCACTCGGCTGTTGTTAAGTGTGGGCAACGAAGGTTGCTTTCCCTTTACCCTTGGCATTTCGAGGGTCCATTTTTTAGGAGGAAGGCCCGTGGCCCATCTGGTGTATTTGGGCCAACTTGTCGATCAAAGCCTGGAAAGTGGTCGGCTTAAAGAACGTCATGAACTGGGACACAGTCGCCTGAGAATTGAGAGTCCCTATGAACATGCCCATGGCATGAGCTTCTTCGACGCGTTGTTCGCATTTTTACCAGAGGCTCCGCCACCGGATTGCGTATTGAACCCAGGTCTCTCCTGGCTTCACCCTGGCATTGATTAATGCTGTGATCAGGGTGCGCTCGCTTGCGTTGGCGAACCATTGCGTGAACAGCAATTCCATTTCCGTGAAAGTTTTGACGGAGTCATTTGGGAGCTCCGAATACTATTTAAATGTTGTTTCCGACAGGCTGCCAACGAACTGGCGAAGCAGCAATTTGTCATCGCCTCCAGTATTGCCGCACAAAGCTCTGAACTGAGCCACGTGCTGATGAAGATTGCCTGTCCCCTTGTACAGATGGAATTTGGGGATCGTATATCCCGGTAGGTACTTGATTTGATCATACCAACCCGGATACGGTCGCTGTCACGCACCGCTTCCCGGTGTACGATAAGGAGACGCGACGGGTCACGCGACGTATTTACTCAGAAATAAACATGCTAAGCGTATCTAAGCAATATAAAGTAAAATGTACACAAGAGACATGAATATAAATGAACAACAACTTTTATTTATTTAACAATTCTTTACAAGTACAACTGGAAATGTAAATACAAGAATAGAAAGCAATGCCTAAACAATGGCATAACTGAAATGAAAGATATATACAAGTGCCTACAGCTCTGGGTCGATGGCAAACTGCTCCAAGTCCTCAGTACTGGGCTTGATCTCTAGTGAGTCGGATCCACCTGACAATATTCCAAAAAAAGAAGAAAATGAATGTCATCAGAGAACAATCGCTCGGTAAGTCCCAAAGAAAAGAGAGAAGTAGAATAGATAGTAAAGAGAATATAACTGTATAATGTTATCTTTTGTTCTGTTATCGCAGTTGTTTGTAGGTTGGTACAGAATATGCCAGTGTATACGAGAGGAGTCCCACTATTCCAGAGACTAAGGTATACGGAGTACAAGGAACCGTTAAGCCACGGTACAACAGCAATGGATATTCAGGTTAGGTGTATTAAAGTGACCGCCTCATGCCACTTCTAAAACATTCCGTACCAGTCTACCCCTTTAAAACCCCGTAATGTCTTTTGTATTGATTCTATTGTTTTGTTTTATAGATGGATGACTTGCCGAAACCATGATATCATGTAAACAGAATAGATATAAATGGATAGTCATGTAATCAGAGTATATCCATGGTTCGGTTTAGTCAAGTCATGTTGATATAGATTGAATTCTGGTATAAATGGATTCATGTTGAATTGGAGTTATACTTGAATCATATTCAAGGATAGATTGATTGATTGATTTAAGATTAGACTGAGACTCTGTCTGAGTCAGACACTTTACAATGAATTGAAGTCTTGAATTAGTTTTGAAGTTATCGGTAACTGCTGCACATGAACGGCAGGATTTGTGTCTTTTTCCAAGACAATTACCGTATTGATTACACCGTTTTTATATTGTCTACCTTAGATAAGAAAGCACCCATATTCTCCGGCTCCCTATGGCTCAAGAGAACTGGTCCCGCTTAACCTATGTTTACTATTGTCCTTATTGTAAATTAATATAACTTGAGGGGGTTTTACGAAAAATAGTTTTGATATATTTTTAGAATACACCTCAAGTATTTAATTATCGTCTTTATGGTTTTCATAATTGTAATTTTTATAAAATGAAATATTCTAATGGATATAACCTAGTTTTCATTATATATGGTATTTCAGTGAAATCTTAGAATGGTATTGAATTGTAAAGGTAGTTTGATGAAATTTGTGATTCCTTTGATTTAGAAAACATAGAATATATATTGTATACTTAAATTATATATTTTAATAGTATTTATATATATCTAATATTTATAAAAATATAGAATTTATTTATTAAATAGAAATCATTATTTTCTTAAAATTGCATTAAAAATTCCATCGAGATCGAATGCTCCCTGCGGAGGTCTACATCTCGCTCTACTAGGCCTGAGGATGTGCGATAACCCGCACCATCCCGATCGGGGTTCCCCAAAATGGGTTGTAGAGGCTCAATTGCACGGAATTAAATAACACACTTTTTAAAGAAAACGGTTTTTGAATGTTTGGTATTTAAGTGTAAACTCGTATTATCCAATAAACTAATGTCCCAAGAGTTATCGTGCTATGTTAAAATTATGTGTTGTGATGAGTTAGGTCATTACCTCGTGAGTTTCTAAAGGTAATACGGTAAAATTGAATAAACAATGTCGTATGTAACATGATGGTATTTTACCGTAAAGATGGAATAGAAGTTGCAATTTATATCATTTTGAGATGAAACTTGTTGAGAATGTTGTATTTTGTTTTTTAAACAATATACAAAAAGATGGTAGATTTGTTCTAAAGAAAAATTGTGTATTTAGTTAAAATAGAATCGGAAGTCGGATTAACTCCGCTTTCGACTAGTTTTGAAAAGTGATTTCGTTTTAATAGAAGAGAAGGGGGAAAGTGGGAACTTATAGGTTAAAAATAAATAGGGAAGATGGAGGAAGCTTTTGGAACCGTTGGGGCATCGTTTCTTCGCCGGATTCTTCCCAAAACTTCGTCAGAACCTTGCCATTTGCTAACTCCACTTGCACAACTTCGCCAGAACCTTCCCAAAACTTCGCCAGCGCCTAGCACAACTTGGGACTTCTGAATGAGGAGGGCCAAAGTGTAGGGTTGTATTTATAGGGTAGAATTAGGGTTTTATGAGTGAAGAAAGAATTAAAATGCATTAAAATTTGGATTAATGCATCATTTTAATTTCTCTGTTAATGTGTAGGGAAATCAAACGGACTGGGATTAATAGGGGAGTCTAAGGGGTGTTAGGGCAACAAAAAAATTTGCATTTCCCCCAGATAAATCCGGCGGCGGTGGCCCTTGATGAAATCTCGCCGGTCCATTCATGGGTTGGGGTGCTTGGATCTCTGCCACGTGTCCTCGGCCGCTTAATTGACATTTTCCACGTGTTTGTTTTTATTGTGACTTTTCATTTTTACGTGCAGTGCACGTGCAAACTTTTGAGCTTCTAAAAGTTTAAAAGAAAAATCAACAAAAATATATGTGGCTGAGGGGATTCGAACACAGGGGCTACGTCACAGCAGTGCAAGGGCTTATCAGTAAGCTACAAATGGTTTCTTGTTGTTCTAAAACAAATCAAATACTTATAGAATACCCAGGATTGTAAATACTCCATTTGTACATTAACTTTTAATCAAATTTTCTGTACACAGAAACAGAGTTGTTACAGTCGCCTAGTTCTGATGACTTGGCCATCCGTTTCACTCGCTTGATGAGCTTGTATTTGTTGAGCTATGTAATCATCAAGGGCTGCCATGGAGATCGTTTCCTCCCTGGCCACTGATAGAGCCGGAAGAGGGTTCGATATTTTCCCTCTGTCGTCCTCAACGTTTATCGGTGGATCTTCGGTTGGAGGTTCTGGATAGATCATCATTCCAACCATGTCCTAGAACAGAAGCGCCATCTGCTTTATGTTAGCAGCTTGTTCCGTGGCCTCCTTATCCTTCCTTTCAAGCACCCTTCGCAGGAACTCTGTATCGTTCTCCTGCTCTTGACGCTGTTCAGATGCTGTGAGTGCTGACATTTTGATCAGTATTTCCTGGAGCTTTTGTTATTGCTTCTGAGCTTTTGTCAACGACCGAGTTGGCGACCGATGACCCACGGAAGTACGGCTTTCCTCTTTCCTGGAAGCCATGTAGATCGTGTGTACAACCATGCCCCCAGACTTGGGGCGTTTGGGCCCATCACCTTTGGAATTTGCCGCCGGTGGTGGGATTTTGTCCAGCCTCGACTTTTTGTGGGAGGTTGAAATTGAAGGAGCCGTTGTAACAGACACCTGTGTAGAAGACGTCCCTCGTTGTATAACGGAGGGATAGCCTTTCTCCTGCCGAACCTTCATTTTCTTCAGTCGGCAAGAGTAGTTTTTGCAATTACAGAATCTTAGACTTTCCGCCAGACCCTACGAATTTGGGAAGAGAGCCGCTGAGGGGGCTGCTTTGGCTTTTCCTGCGTTGTGTTTTCAGCAAGTGGGGGAGATTTCTTCAGCATCGCGGTTGGAGAGTTCTTGCGCACCCTCCTAAGCAGATCAAAGCTGCTCCCGGTTGATACAGCAGCGTCAACTTCCACTATTGGAGCTGGTGGAGTAAGTCAAGAGGGGGAGTTGACCCCAGCTTTTCTCACCCGGCACCAGTAACGACGTCGAGCGTGTCTTGCAGACGGGACCGCCTCAGTTTTGGAAGCGGCTGTGGCTTTCCCCTAGTTTTGTTGAAGAGCTCCTGTTGGTGCCAGTCTGTCGAAGCCTGACGTCCGTTGAGAGGGAACGGCCAATCCTTCGAAGGCTGATTTTCTGGTAGGGGAAGCACTTTTGACGAATTCACCCACAACAGGAGTTGGAACGGCCAATCTGTCAAAGACCGATCTTTTGGTAGGCGAAGAACCTTTGACGACTTCACCTGCCGGAGGAGTTGGGAGGACTATCCGTTTTAGGATAGCCCCTTCAGGTATCACGAGCCTCTTTGCGGGCCCGCTTGAGCTTCAACTCAGTCTGTTGAAGACTGAGGTGGCAGACTTGGACGACCCGTTGAGAGGGGTCGTGGTGGTTGCAAGTCGATCGAAGATCGACTTTTTGGGAGCTTCCTGTGGTAGCACTGGGGAGCTGAAGCTTGCTGGTGGGAGCATGGTCCCAAAGAACAATCAAGCGGTGGCTTGAGTCAGCTGCCTCACCGGCATTGAAAAGATGGAGGCCGCATTGGGCCCGTATATCACTCCTCCAATTGGGGCGGAGCGGGAGTTGCTGTTGCAGTTTGTGCAGCTGGAAGCCATTGACCTTTTTCCTGCACAGAAGCAAGACACCAAATCTTAGTACCTCGAATCCAAGGACAACCATAGCAAACCGCGATTTGTTCGCAAAACACAACATATGAAGTGTGGTGTGGAAAGAGGAAAAGTTCCCACCGGGCGTGCTAGAATCCGTTCAACGCCGAAAGATAGGGACGGAACTGGGATGGATTGTCCTGCCTGAATTTGGGGGCAGATGCTATTTGGATTTATCCGCCCATCTCTCCGAAGATGCCAAGTTGATTTATGACACCGTATATCGGAGTTTGGACAGATGCGGCCATTGTAGCAGACTTCGTCAGATTCCCCCTCGTTTGCAAGGGGTTTTTGATTGTGGAGACGCTTTTCCCTGCAGGCGTAAGCCTTTACAGTTAATTACGTTATCGTATCGCGATAACCACTTCTCCTGATCCAGAAGTTCACTTCGTGTCATATGTGTTTTTGTTTGTTTAGGTTGCCCGAGGATTGTATATGAAGACTAATTGATGTCGTCACCCGTAGGACGTGGATTAGTCCAAATTCGTATATTTTAGATTTGGATTTTTTATTTAAAGATCGTTAATCTGGTTTGAGATTAAGATCGACTTAAATGTATGAGAGTATTTGGGGCTCGATTTGTTTTTTGTTAAGGATACATTAGTCCAATTTAAGACTAAGATCCACTTAACAGGGTTTCAGGATCATTTTTATTTCAGATCCAACAGAAGAGCATTTGGGCTCTATTATTTTAGTTTAAGGACGTTTCGGTCCATTATCGTTATTTTGGAGGTGAATATTAGTTTAAGGACATTTCGGTCCAGTAACGCCATTTTGGAGGCGAATATTAGTTTAAGGACATTTCGGTCCATTATCACTGTTTTGGAGGCGAATATTAGTTTAATGACATTTCGGTCCATTGCCAGTTTAAGGACGTAGTGGTCCAGTGTGTTCATCTTATGCGCACGTGTATTTGTTACGTGACGGAATGAACATGGGTGATATGGAATGCACACAGTATGAGATGCGGTCTGATTTGAGTTGTGCACGTCGGTTTGGATGGTTTGGGACTGCACTGAAGAATTGTTGGTTGTCGGGACCCGCCACCTCTTTGAAGACGTTGAAGAATTACAACGACGTATATCAGAGGTGTGGAGAGATGTACCTTTAAACCAAATCCCGTATTTGAGGGAAACGGGTTATGATGACCCTAGGAATCGTTAGTCATGTTTGAGACTAAAATTGTCTTAGGAGATATAAGATGAATATCATTTGGGATATCATCAATTGAAAGATCAATAGTCACCTGTGAGATTGAGATTAGTTTGGGCAATCATGAGCATTTGGGCTCGGTTGATTTGGATCAAGAAGGTTCTTTCCTCAGAGGGCCTAGCCAATTTGGGCTTGATCTGCTCAGTGGTCTTTTTTTTATTGAAAAGTGCTAAGCACTTACTTGGGCTCTGTTTAATCAGTCTCCCTTTTATTCAAAAAGTGCTGAGCACTTATATAAGTTCTGACGCCCATATATGATCATGTGAAGCTTTCAGTCATGAGGAATTACCCAATAAGTGTAAAACACTTTACTCCTTTTGCTTTATATGGAGTGCTAGACGCTCTTTATAGCGTCCACGTGGGGAGCGCATGAGGCACAAAGTGCCGGGCACTGCCCAATGAGTGCTAAGCACTCTTTTCTTCTGTGGCACCCACCTGAGGGACACGTGAGGCGCTGGGCGCTGGGCGCTACCTAATGAGTGCTAACCACTCTTTTCCTCTGTGGCGCCCACGTGAGGGACACGTGAGGCGCTGGGCGCTGCCCAATGAGTGCTAAGCACACTTTTCTTTTGTGGCGCCCAAATGAGGGACACGTGAGACGCTGGGCGCTAGGTTTTCCTTATATGCTTTGTTTTAAGAAATTCAATTCCTAGTTCTTTTATGAATTTTTGATTCTCAAGAACAAGTTCTTCCCGATAAGAATTAAATTCTCAACTTGTGGAAGACTTGTCTTGTGGATCTCAGATCCAGAGAAAGAACTAATTTCTTTTAAAAGGGTTAAACCCTTCAATAGGTAAATGAGATATTTTGATCTTTTTTTTATTTACCTAGAGTTTCTTGAGGAGGGAGATCTTCTTCTCTGTTCCTTTCTGAAGTTTTCTGCTTTTTTATTATTTAGAAGCTTATGGGGGGTTCCACCTCTCTAGACTTGAAGTTTTGGTTCTTTATATAGTAGAGGCAGTTTGTTAATTAGCTTTGAGGAAATCTCTCATTAAGAGATTCCAATTAATCTGGGGAATTTTACCCACCGCTGGATCTTTGATCCAAGGACTTCTGTTTTACAGAAAGTATTATCTTGTTTTTAAAAAGATCGGGGAGATATTTTCCCATACAGAATTTATTCTATAGAACGGTGATTTTTTAATTACCGTTTGATTTTTAATCCAACGGTCCTCTGTTTTACAGAAGGCATAGAATTTTATTCTATGATCCAACCGAAGGTATCTTTCTTGTTTTAGAAAGATTTGAGGAATATTTCCTCTCAAGAATTTTAATTCTGAGTCTTGATGATTTATCATCTCCGTTGGATCTTTGATCCAATGGCTCTATTTAACAGATAGTAGAATTTAATTCTACCTGGACGCCGGCGCTTACGTGTTGTGCATGTGGGCGCTAATTAGGGTTTTAATTCCTTTATGTGTTTTGCACGTTGGCGCCCGCGTGAGGAGCACGTGAGGCACCACCATAAGATTTAGTCCTATCGGCGCTGGCGCCCTTGTGGAGGGCACGTGAGGCACTGCCTCATTGATGAAGGTTTCTTTTCGCTGTTTTTCCTAAGTCAAACTTTTTTTTCCAATGCTTTCTTTCGTCAGAGCTTGGAAATAGTTCCACCATGCACAACATTTTCTGTGCCGAGACTTAAATGCCTCCCTGTATAATCTGAAACAATGCTCCTCTTCGCTCTCACTTTCAGTGAATCATTTTAACAGAGGAGAGTCATGGCTTGTAATCGTCCATATGCTCATCGGTAGCCATGAAAGGTGCCCATTGAGGAAATTGTTCCTCATTTTGTTGCACGCTTGATGAATCCTGCTCTTATGGATGACCAATGTGATATGGTGCTGCACGAGCTCTTGACTCGTAGAGGATCTCCTCTCCCCATTGGCTCCATTTAGTTCCGGATGATCCTCATGTTTTTGCTCGATAACATTCCCCCTCATCCAACGGAGATGACTCCGACGATGCTTGACGCAGCGGAGGACAAGATCGAGTGCTTTCATGAAGAACTTTTGATTACTATGCCTCTGAGGGATCGCACTATTCAGCTGCTAAGCCAGATACGGGCTCAACCGATGATCATCATGTCTGCCTTCGCCGATGGGCACGGCGCTAACCGATGGGGAGCGACTCCTCATGAAGATCGCCACTTCGTCATGATGGAGAAGGAGGAGAGGACTTTAGAAAACTTTATTTATAGTTTTGTAAACCCTTGTACTATTGATCCCGTGTTTGGTCATCTATTTCCTATAGAATAAAATGTTTATTTAAATGCTTTCCTTTTATCATTGACCACCGAGTGCTTCCTTTCTAACACATGTTTTTCTTCTGATTGTATTATTGCAACCCACATGCGTGCATGTGTGTATATGAATGAGTCTACTTTCACACATATCTGTAAACGAAACTTAAACCAGTGTAAATAGGGTACGCCACCCGCTTCTACAATGCCTTCCTAGAGGTTCCCGAGCACCGCGACGAAACGGTTATCACCGCCCTGATGTCGGTTCTTAGACACAAAGAGTGGCTCCGCTCTTTTGCATTAGCGCAACCTAAGACCATGGCCGAAGTAAACGCATGGACCGAGTGAGAAATCCAACTCGAGTCGGAAGTGAATGCCAACCTACCCCGGGGCGACCAGGTAGACCGAAAAAGATGGGACAGAGAGGAGAAAAAGAAGGCCGACCGACCAAAACCGTATTCCCCAAGGTTCCATGAATACACTCCCCTGAAAGTCTCCCAGACTGTGCTACTGGAGGAAGCTAAAGGCGAGAGATTTTTTAAACTCCCGTCGACTACCCAGAGGACGGGCAAGCGACTACGTGGTCCGTAAAACGCCCACCATAGGTCGCAGGGGCACCCGACCAAGAATTGCAAACAGCTCCATGACCGCATTGAGGAATTGATCCGGTCTGGTCACCTGGAGAAACACCTACGAGACAAGCAGCAGGTGGAGCATGAGCAAAAAGACCAACCCAACCTGGGGAGTTAACGATCGGGCAGATCATGGTCATTTCGATGGGTCCTGCTCTGGGAAGTAAGGGGGACCGTCACCTCCTACCCGTCTTGGCCATAAGTGATCCACTCCACAAGAAGTGCAGGAAGGATGACTCGATCATCTTCACCGACGAAGACCTTCACGACATATCACTTCCACACAATGACCCCCTTGTGATAACAGCCCGAGTTCATCGTTACGAGGTCCAGAGTGTAAGTCAATGTTGCGCACCCCACGTGTTCGCGGGGAGGCGGAATGAGCAAAAAATGATTTTTACGGGCTTCGCAAAATCGACTTTAAGCAAGGATCGAACATAAAACCTAGCTAGCAAACTATATGAGGTTTAACTACTCGGATGAATGTTATACCTCATAGAATAGGGTCCTTCTTGTCTTCTCGCTGTCCTCCTTCGCCTTGCGGGCTCCTTGGAGTGGAAATGGATAGCACCTCCTCGTAGGCTTCTCGAAGTCGAAGAAGATCCACCCCAAAGTTCCAACCTTGAGCTTAACCTCCAAGTTGAGGCAACTAGATCACTTGGCTTGCTAAACTAAGTAACCTAGAGTGAGTAGAGTGTGATTTTGGGTTGCTTAGTCTCACCAACCCTTGATTCTCAACACATGAGACACTAATGTTTTTTAGAGGAAGAGGAAGAAGGAGAGAGTTAGCATGAGAGCTCACTTGAGGAAAGAGAAAAGATTTTTGATAATGATAATAGAAATTATGATGGCTAGCTTGACATGACCACAACCATGTGATGAAAAAATATCCCCTCAAAAATATCTAGCTCACAAAAATATCTCACCAAAATATCTTAAGTCAAAAAGTCATTCCAAATCAAACGGTCAATCCAAATCAAGTGGTCAAGAACAAGTAGCCATGCCATAATTATCATTAGCAAAAATAACAAATACTTTACTCCACCTCATAATTGTTTTAATCAAGTCAATGGTCAAAACCTAATGAGGTGTCTCCTTCTATACCCTCTAATCCGTATATACATACCCGCATCCGTGTTCCAAAAACACGAATACAATGAGACGAAAGTAATCCAACAATAAAATACTAGGATCCAGCTTAAACCAAAGCCCACTAGTATTGTCCGCTCGAACATCACACGCGCACAAGTACACGTATGTGAACGAACCCTGTCGTAAAACCATACGTCCTCTATTTCGTTTCGCCCAAAGCTGGGAAACTCTCTGTGTGGGACTCTAAAGACTCGACAGTACTCTAGCAGTGGGTTTAACCATAAGAACGTCAGCGGCACTAGCTGTACGTAACGGCTACCCAGGTATCTGTCGATAAGAAGGTCGACGAGGAAGCTCATCCAAACTCCTACTGAGCCTGTCTGTGACAATCTCCGTACGGTCCGGTCTGTTCATCTAAGAGTATCGCATATCGGGCCTAGGGGAGTGGTAAATGTCAGACCCCTAATAGCGGTATAAGTCGTGTCGGAGTACAGTCCAAAACACCCTGAGAATCTACTGGAGTACCTACCGGTAAATCTCGCTTGCCCTGGCCAGAGACTTTGTGTAATGGCGTTCCGAACACAGCGCGACATCAACCCCCAATACCGGGAGAGACGAATCCTATCTAACCGCCACTGCCTCCAAGTGCTTCGGGACTGCACCCAACTACTACCTGTTTGCACGACTCAATAGAGCTGTGGTAGAGTAGCAATCTAAGAACAATGGGAACACACTTGAGGCGAAGTAGCAGTGTCAAGTCAACGGACTAAGCTGTACTCATGTCACCTGGGAACTGCTACCTGACGATAGGTATAGTACCAACCAGCAGTACCCCACGAGTCCATCCAGTGTAACTCATAACCCAATGAGCACCTGCATACTATCTCCAGTACGACGTACTAATGGCTGTGGGACAGACCATCTCCCCTGCTGGGATGATAAGCGTATACACTAGTCTACTTTGGAGTATCGATGCCCTGTCTCGATAATCCTACGACTAGGGACCTGTATAAGGATGTGCTTATAGACTACCTAGCCCCCACTAGTGTGACTGCCATCACAACCCTGGTAGTCAAGCAATGATCCTAAGGGCTCTATCAATATGTATTAGCGATGCGTTAAAAGAAATATATACACATATTAAGATAGATACAAACCAAGTAGCATACTACTATATCGAGCAAGACTGATATAAATCCGTGTATATATCCCAAACTTCCAAAATGTAATATACAAACTAGTACTATACAATAATGGCCTCTAGGGCATATCACACTAACAATCTCCCACTTGCACTAAGGCCATGTGCTGGTATATCGCAGACCTATCATCTCGAATAGCCTCTCGAACTGCGTCTGAGGGATGGCCTTTGTGAATGGATCTACATTGTTGTCCTCAGTAGCAACTCCCCGAACCTCGATCCCCCGGCGATCCACGATCTCCCTGATCAGGTGATACCGCCTCAAGATGTGTCTGGACTTCTGATGAGACCTAGGTTCCTTTGCTAAACCTATAGCCCCGTTGTTGTCACAATACAGAGGTATCGGATCAACAATGGATGGAATCGCCTGATGTTCTGTTAAGAACTTCCTCATCCAGACTGCTTCCTTTGCGGCATCAGAAGTTGCGATATACTCCGCTTCCATCGTTGAGTCAGCAACGGTGTCCTGCTTGGAACTCTTCCAACAGACCGCCCCTCCATTGAGGGTAAAGACATAACCCGACATGGACTTGGAGTCATCCTTGTCACTCTGGAAGCTGGAGTCAGCAAATGCCTCGATTTGGAGGTCTTTTCCGCCGTACACCAAGAACATCTCCTTAGTCCTTCTCAGGTACTTGAGAATGTTCTTTACTGCTATCCAGTGCTTCTCCCCAGGGTTTGACTGATACCGGCTTACCACGCTCAGTGCGTAAGCAACATCTGGTCTGGTACACAACATTGCATACATTATAAAGCCTACCGCAGAAGCGTAGGGTATAATAGACATGCGATCCCTTTCCAAATCAGTCTTGGGAGACATCTCTTTGGAGAGGGTGATTCCGTGACAAGCCGGTAAATTACCGCGCTTAGAATCTTCCATACTGAATCTTTTCAGTATGGTGTCGATGTATCTGGACTGTGAAAGTCCCAACATCCTCTTAGATCTATCACGATAGATCTGGATCCCCAGAATGTAAGAGGCATCACCCAGATCTTTCATGGAGAACCCGTGTGACAAGAATCCTTTAACATATTGTAGCATAGGAATGTCATTTCCTATCAAGAGAATGTCATCTACATACAAGACGAGGAATACTACAGTTCTAGCTACAATCTTACTATAAATGCATGGCTCATCTGGATTTTTGATAAATTTAAATTCTTTGATCGTCTCATCAAAACAAATGTTCCAACTCCGCGATGCCTGCTTTAGTCCATAAATGGACTTAAGCAACTTGCAAACTTTCCCGCTGCTCCCACTTTGAATGAAACCCTCTGGTTGTTCCATATAGATGCACTCTTCCAAATGTCCATTTAGAAAAGCAGTCTTTACGTCCATCTGCCAAATCTCATAATTGTGGAAGGCAGCAATGGCAAGAAGGATCCGAATGGATTTGAGCATAGCCACTGAAGAAAAGGTTTCATCATAGTCCAAACCAGGTCTTTGACGAAATCCTTTTGCAACAAGTCTAGCCTTACAGGTTTCAACATGTCCATCTACACCAATCTTCTTTCTGAAGATCCATTTACAGCCTACGAGTTTTTCCCCTTCTGGAGCAATATCCAAAGTCCATACTTTGTTGGTGTACATGGACTCCATCTCGGTCCGCATTGCATCCAGCCATTTTACCGAATCTGTGCTCTGAATGGCTTGCTGGAAGTTAGTTGGCTCATCATTATCAATGATGCAATCCTCTCTATCCCCGTTTACGAGAAAACCGTAGTATCTCTCGGGCGGATGAGACAGCCTACTACTCCTGCGGAGTGGCGCGGGAATGTCCTATTCTTTTGGAACTTCTGGTTCCACCAAGCTCTCAGTAATAGCTTGTGGTTCTGGAATTTCTTCCAGTTCTATTGCGCTCCCACTAGTTTCTTTTTCTAAAAATTGATGTTCCAAAAAGTGGGCATGACGAGAAACAATAACCTTTTGTTCCTCTGCGTAATAGAAAAGATACCCCCTGGAGTTCTTTGGGTATCCCACAAACTTACACAGTACTGAGCGCGCTTCGAGTTTGTCCTCATACTGCTTTTTGACAAAAGCTGGACATCCCCCATATCTTCAGATACTGAAGATAGGGTTTCTTCCCACTCCACATCTGATATGGTGTGGTAGGCACAGTCTTGGTAGGAACCTTGTTTAAAAGATATGCAGCTGATTCTAACCTCAGAATGATCGTGGTAACTCAGCGTTACTCATCATGGAACGTACCATATCCAATAAGGTCCGGTTCCGTCTCTCCGATATACCGTTGTGTTGTGGTATGTATGGAGGAGTAAGATGAGAGAGAATTCCATTCTCTTTTAGGTAATCCAGGAACTCGGCACTCAAGTATTCACCACCTCGATCAGATCTCAGTGTCTTGATACTTTTGCCTGTTTGTTTTTCCACTTCATTCTTATATTCTCAGAATTTCTCAAAGGTCTCGGATTTATATTTCATCAAGAAGACATGTCCATACCTAGAGAAATCATCCGTAAAATTAATGAAATAGGAATTACCACTTCTTGCATGTGTAGACATTAGACCACACACGTCGCTGTGTATGAGTCTCAAGAGCTCTCTTGCTCTTACTCCGTGGTCAGTGAACGGAGTCTTTGTCATCTTTCCTTTGAGACATGATTGACAAGTTGCATAAGATTGATATTCGAACGGATCCAAATATCCTTCTTTATGTAACTTGGTCAACCTTGTTTCGTTGATGTGACCCAGTCTACAATGCCATAAGAAAGCATGATTTATTTCTGGAGTATTTCTTTTATGTGTGTTCTGGACATTGAAAATTTGTAGTTGGTTTAATACGTATATACCGTTGTTTAGAGTACCTGACCCAATCAGACCATGATTAAGGTGGATGTTTACGACATCGCTTACAAATGTAAAATCATAACCTTCTTTTGATAATAAAGATACGGAAATGATATTACCAGTCAAACTAGGTACACAAAAACAGTTGCGCAAAATCAAAATATGTCCACTAGTCAATCCAAGGTGATATTCCCCTACGGACACAGCATCCACGCTCGCTCCGTTAGCAACCCTGAGGGTCATATCACCGGTCTTCAGAACTCTATAGCTTCTCAGTATCTGTAAAGAATTACAGATATGAGATCCTGATCTGGTATCCAATACCCAGGAAGTATAGTTGATTTTCAGACATTTTTCAATTACAAACACACCTGAAGCCGAAGCCACAACTTGCTTCGGGTCCTGGTTCTTGGCCTTCCAAGCCCTGCAATCTTTCTTCCAATGGCCCTTTTATGACAGTAGAAGCATTCTTCCTTTCCTACTGTCGGCCCCGCCACTTTTGCCTTTCCATTAGCCTCCACTGTAGGGTTCCTAGGCACTCTCAAGAGGTCTCACAAGGCATCAACCATGCCCGTTTCAAAATTTACGGTACCGAGAAACCCTAGACTACGGATCGTTAACTAGATTTTAGGCGAACAAAGCAACTAGTTTACAACTAAACTATAAGAACGGAAATACAACCTTTGTAGATCCGTTTCTCCACCTCCATAGCTCCATGATGAAGTCCTCTCCGCTGTCCAAATCGAACCATGACTCTGGCGTCGGCTTCATCGGAGAAAAAGCGGGCTAGGTCATCGACGACGATGACGAAGATGATCTACGTCGAGGCATCACTAGATCAAGCTCCACCTTCACTAAGCCATGAAAACTTGTGAAGGAAACACCCTATACTACTTGGCAAGAGGTAGAGGATGAAGAAATAGGAAGTGGGTTCACTTTAGAATTGGATTTCTCACTCATTTTCCCAAGTTGCCATTGATGGAGGCAAGCTTCTTCTTTGAAGAAGATGAAGAAGAAGAAGGAATATGTTATGATAAGTTTTTTTTAATGGAAAATAAAATAAATACTTATCATAATCTAACCATGGTCATGTGTAGAGAATAAACTATAGTTAAGTGGAATGGTTAGGGTTAAGCATGAGACAAAATGGTCACTTAGTCAAAGCTTCATGAAGCTTCAACTACCATCCAAAGAAAGCCACCATTCATTTATTTTGCAAAATAAATAAACAAAATAAATAAATGATTAAGCAAAAGAAAACCCTAACCATTACACAACCATGGTTTAATCTTTACACAAACTCTAGTGAGCATGTATCATCAAACATGATACAAAAAGGTGCACAAAAATATATCACATATACAATGTGCATCAAGTGAGAAAATCCAATTAAAGTGAACCAATACTAGTTAATGCAAATTAATATATCAAATATATAATTATACATTAAATCATTAAATCAACAATTGATTCAATGATCCGGTCATGTCGCACATAACCGACTAGTATCAATAGTAACAACTTATCGAATCAACACTTGATCCGATAACCCGGCTATATCGCATATAACCGATCAATGTCACATATCGCGAGAATCGAATACAGTATCACATACTGGTATTATTCTCGGTCCCGCACACATCTCATATGTGCTCCTATTTCGTTTCGCTTGAGCCAGGAAACCTCTGTGTAGGACTCTAAAGACTCGTCAATACGCCGGCAGCAGATGATGATCATATCAATCACCCACAAGCCGCTAGCGGTCTGCTAAACGTAACGGCCACCCGGGTATTGAGCGATCAAAAGATCGACGAGCAAGCCCGCTCACACTCCTGTGAATCCAACCAGTAACACTTACCGTACAGTCCGGTCTGATCGTCTGATATGTCGCATATCTCGCCTAGGGGTGGTAAACGTCAGACCCCAATAGCTCGATAAGTCGTGTCGATATGAGGTCTATAACAGTTCGAGAAACTACTGGTAACACTTACCAGTAAATCTCAGCAACCCTGGCCAGGGATTTCCGGTTATAGCCAATCAAACACAGCGCAACATCAACTCCCTATACCGGGAGAGACGAATCCCCTCCTATTGCTCATTGCCTCCATGTGATTCGGGACTGTACCCAAAAGCCACCGTTTTGCACGCCCTCTTGGACGTGGTAAGGTGAAAATCAAAGCACAGTGGGAACCACACAAGACTCTATGACGATCTCGGGTCAACAGACTACTCTGTACCAGTGTCACCAGAGAACTGCCATCTGACGTAAGGTATAATACCATTTGGGAGTTCTCGGCGAGTCCGTCCAGTGTACCCAGTCTCCACTGAGCACCCGTATATCATCTCTGATGTCAAACACCAATGGATATGGGATCATCCATCGCCCATCTTTATGGGTCGAGAAGGTATACGCTAGTCTACTCTGGTATATCGATGCCCCGTCTCGATACACCCACGACTAGGGACCTTGAAGGATGTACTTATGGACTACCATGTCCCCACTAGTATGATCCGCATCATAGTCCAGGTAGTCAAGTACACATCCTAAGGGCTTTACCAACATGTAACAGAGAGACAATCAGTATACACGTTAAGGTAAAGAGCAACCAGATAGCATACTATCATGTCGAGCAAGAAAGTCCTCCCTATATATGTCCAAGCATCCACTACAATATACATCCTATGTATAGTAATGGCCTCTAGGGCATACATATAACTAACACACCTTACTAACACCGCCTCTCGGTTTGGTGGGGGCCTTCTTCTTCTTTTTTTTGGCTTTCACCTTGGATCTAGAAGAGAAAGCTCCACCAACAAACAGAGTGGGTGTTTCCCTGGATTTCTTCAGGGTGTCCTCTGCACTCCTCAACATGTTGAGGAGTTCCAGTAGTTCAACTTCTTTACCTTGAATATTAAAATTCAAGATAAACTGGGCGTAGGTGGAAGGAAGGGACTGGAGAATCAAGTTTGTATACAGCTCGTTCTCTAACGTGGTCCCGAGGTCCACGAGCTCTTCAATATAGCCAATCATCTTAAGGACGTGTTCCCCTACAGATGATCCGACGGCCAACCTCGCCTGAGAAAGCTTCTTCGAGGACTCGTATCTTGCGATACGAGATTGCTCTCCATATAATTCTTTGGTATGGAGGAATATGGATTCAAGATCCATATTCTCGTGCCGCCTCTGGTGCTCATTGTCCATAGAGGCCAGCACGATGCACTTAGCCTTCGCGCAGTCAATCTCCCAGGTCTTACGGATTTCCCTATCCGCGACACTGGATTCTGGACCTGGGACGGCGGGGGTTTTAGTAGTAAGGACATACCCCAATTTGTCATAAGTGATTTCCATCTTGACATTCCCGAACCAATCTTTATAGTTTGGCCATGTCAATATATTTTTATCTAATAGTAACTTAAGGCCCGTCATGTTTGGTTGCTGCAATTAGGAGAGAGAGAAAAAACACTTTAGCATGATGCTCTTGCAAATTTAGATTGGATTTTAGTTTATCTAAACAGGATGGCTCCCACTGTTTCTCGAATCCTTCCTCAAATCATAAAAGAAGAATTAGTCAGGATTAATCTCAGCGTACAATTCTTGCTTAACTGTTCAGCCATGCCAGTGTCGGTACTTCGAGGGAGGTTTTACGACGCTTTCGCGAAGTTACTTAATTAAATAACCTCTTTTCCCTGGGGGCGTAGCCCCGCTAACACCTTTCTAAACACCTACTTAGTTTATAGCATTGATCGTTAAGTGAAAAAATCTCCCGAGGAGTAGCATATACTCACAGTAGGATCGGGATCCAAATATCATCGTGTGATAAAGTCGATGGAATCCTACCAAAATCATCACACTCCAAATGGTATGCAACACTAGCCAGTTTCAGTTTCTTTAGAAACTCTCGATGTGGATTTTTGCCCCATGCTCTTATGACCTTGACGAAGGCCAACATATCATAAGTCACTTGTCAAGTTCTACCCGTCATTGTCCAGGTTAATTTGAACCCACCCAAACATACCCTTGACGAAGGCCAAAATAGCAGTACGACTGTCCCAAACCAACGCAACAATCTATGCTACAGATGAATATTTAGCAGCTACCAATCACTATGCATTGGCGAAGGTCAAAATACATAGCTTGAATACTACTGAATATTCAACTGAAACGACGGAGGGCTACGAGTGGTTTTGGCGAAACCTTGAATGTAATGAACTTGATATAATCGAAGGAACCTGATAGCTTTTAAAAGGAGTGGTTTAAGCTCCGCATTTTAAAAGTTTTGCTGTTTTGAAAAAACCGAGTGGTTTTGAAATTATTCCAACGATTAAACTTTGGTTTGTTTGCTTAGCATTAATGTAATGCAGTCCCATCAATTAACCTACCATTGCAGAAAACAACGAAAATATAACGTATTCGCATTCGCCACGGGGCCCCGTTATCACCCGTTAAGTTACTTAACTAACGACAGAGCGGGAGATGGACTAGCGCGGATGCAAAACATAAGCAATGTCTACTAGATATCATATATAGATATATACATTCGTCAGACGTAATGATAGGCATTCTAGATCACAGATGAACACATTGGATATACTAGGAATTCCGCGCTTCGTTTGAGCCTGTAACGAAAAACGGATTTCACGGTCGTGATGAATAGCCAAACCCCACCTTGGACCCCTAAGGGTGCGGTAAACTACCCGCCAAATACCCGAAGTGAAGAAACCTCCCTCAACAAAGTGAGTATGCCACTCGGCACTTCAAAGTACCCGGTAGTTTGTGCACCCTACCTTGGGTCTATCCTAGGAGCAAAAACAGTAAAAGAAATAATACAACGGTGGCTACAATCTCAACCCGGATATGCCCCGCAAAAATAATATTACATCACTTCACAAATTTTACATCGAATGAAAAAATGAAAACCCTCATCTCACATCCCCGACTATTCATCCACGACGATCCAACAAGTTCATATACATAAACCATCACAACATCACAGATATGTGCAATCCCGAGTAATCGATGTATAGCAATTAGTTGACATTTCCAAACACATATATACATCACAGAGCTTGTAAAGTAACTACGACAATAGAATTCCGCACGCAATTAGCAAACTTAAACAATTTTCCAAGTCTTGAAAATCCAGTGAGCTAATGTTTCAAAATCGATAGTTTTGAGCCAATCCGGGAGTCGAAACAAACTTGAAACCCGTCCGAATCTTCGAGGAGGCAAAGACACATGATAATACGTCGAATGGGGGGGTCTCAGGGGGATACCCACCCCTGGGGGACACCATGAGGTGGCCCCCAAAGGAGGACAGACCCGAGAGCACCAATTTCCGGTGCTCTCGGGTCACCAGCCCCCAAGTCCACCAATTGGTGGTCTTGGGGGTTGGTCCCGGCCGTTGGTCCCCCCCGAGGTGTCCCTGAGGTGCGCACGCTTCACCCTACAGCTTCTTGGTTCAAACGTTGAGCCCGCGGGGTGTGCAAACAACTCAAAGTATCACTTTTGAAAACTGTTTTTGTCGACAGTTTTTCGGCGACAAAAACGGCAGAATTCTAAAATCATTACAAGCTAGATAGGGTTTATGAGAGGCTCTGATACCACTGTAAGTCAATGTTGCGCACCCCACGTGTTCGCGGGGAGGCGGAATGAGATGGGACAGAGAGGAGAAAAAGAAGGCCGACCGACCAAAACCGTATTCCCCAAGGTTCCACGAATACACTCCCCTGAAAGTCTCCCAGACCGTGCTACTGGAGGAAGCTAAAGGCGAGAGATTTTTTAAACTCCCATCGACTACCCAGAGGACGGGCAAGCGACTACGTGGCCCGTACAGCGCCCACCATAGGTCGCAGGGGCATCCGATCGAGAACTGCAAACAGCTCCGTGACAACATTGAGGAATTGATCTGCTCTGGTCACCTGGCGAAACACCTACGAAACAAGCGGCAGGTGGAGCATGAGCAAAAAGACCAACCCCAACATGGGGAGTTAACGATCGGGCAGATCATGGTCATTTCGATGGGTCCAGCTCCGGGCAGTAAGGGGGACCGTCCCTCCTACCCGTCTTGGCCATAAGTGATCCGCCCCACAAGAAGTGCAGGAAGGATGACTCGATCATCTTCACCGAAGAAGACCTTCATGGCATATCACTTCCACACAATGACCCCCTTGTGATAATAGCCCGAGTTCACCGTTACGAGGTCCGGAGTGTAAGTCAATGTTGCGCACCCCACGTGTTCGCGGGGAGGCGGAATGAGCAAAAAATGATTTTTACGAGCTTCGCAACATCGACTTTAAGCAAGGATCGAACATAAAACCTAACTAGCAAACTATATGAGGTTTAACTACTCAGATGAATGTTATACCTCATAGATTCGGGTCCTTCTTGTCTTCTCGCTGTCCTCCTTCGCCTTGCGGGCTCCTTGGAGTGGAAATGGATAGCACCTCCTCGTAGGCTTCTCGAAGTAGAAGAAGATCCACCCGAAAGTTCCAACCTTGAGCTTAACCTCCAAGTTGAGGCAACTAGATCACTTGGCTTGCTAAACTAAGTAACCTAGAGTGAGTAGAGTGAGATTTTGGGTTGCTTAGTCTCACTAACCCTTGATTCTCAACACATGAGACACTAGGGTTTTTGAGAGGAAGAGGAAGAAGGAGAGAGTTAGCATGAGAGCTCACTTGAGGAAAGAGAAAAGGTTTTTTATAATGATAATAGAAATTTTGATGGCTAGCTTGACATGACCACAACCATGTGATGAAAAAATATCTCCTCAAAAATATCTAGCTCACAAAAATATCTCACCAAAATATCTTAAGTCAAATGGTCAATCCAAATCAAGTGGTCAAGAACAAGTAGCCATGCCATAATTATCATTAGCAAAAATAACAAATACTTTTCTCCACCTCATAATTGTTTTAATCAAGTCAATGGTCAAAACCCTAATGAGGTGTCTCCTTCTATACCCTCTCATCCGTATATACATACCCGCATCCGTGTTCCGAAAAACACGAATACAATGAGATGAAAGTAATCCAACAATCAAATACTAGGATCCGGCTTAAACCAAAACCCACTAGTATTGTCCGCTCTAACATCATACGGGCACAAGTACACGTATGTGAACGAACTCTGTCATAAAACCATACGACCTCTACTTCGTTTCAACCGAAGTTAGGAAACTCTCTGTGTGTGACTCTAAAGACTCGACAGTACTCTGGCAGTGGGTTTAACCATAAGCACGTCAGCGGCACTAGCTGTATGTAACGGCTATCCAGGTATCTGTCGATAAGAAGGTCGACGAGCAAGCTCATCCAAACTCCTACTGAGCATGTCTGTGACAAACTCCGTACAGTCCATTCTGTTCGTCTAAGAGTATCGCATATCGGTCCTAGGGGGCGGTAAACGTCAGACCCCTAATAGCGGTATAAGTCGTGTCGGAGTACAGTCCAATACATCCTGAGAAATTACTGGAGTACCTACCAGTAAATCTCGCTTGCCCTGGCCAGGGACTTTGTGTAATGGCGTTCTGAACACAGCACGACATCAACCCCCAATACCGGGAGAGACGAATCCTATCTAACCGCCACTACCTCCAAGTGCTTCGGGACTGCACCCAACTACTACCTGTTTGCACGACTCAATAGAACCGTGGTAGGGTAGTAATCTAAGAACAGTGGGAACACACTTGAGGCGAAGTAGCAGTGTCAAGTCAACAGACTAAGCTGTACTTATGTCACCTGGGAACTGCTACCTGACGATAGGTATAGTACCAACTAGCAGTACCCCATGAGTCCGTCCAGTGTAACTCATAACCTAATAAGCACCTGCATACTATCTCCAGTACGACGTACTGATGGCTGTGGGACAGACCATCTCCCCTGCTGGGATGAGAAGCGTATACACTAGTCTAATCTGGAGTATCGATGCCCTGTCTCGATAATCCTATGACTAAGGACCTGTATAAGGATGTGCTTATAGACTACCCAGCCCCCACTAGCGTGACTGCCATCACAACGCTGGTAGTCAAGCAAAGATCCTAAGGGCTCTATCAATATGTATTAGCGATGCGTTAAAAGAAACATAAATACATATTAAGATAGAAACAAACCAAGTAGCATACTACTATATCGAGCAAGACTGTTATAAATCCGTGTATATATCCCAAGCTTCCAAAATATAATATACAAACTAGTACTATACAATAATGGCCTCTAGGGCATATCACACTAACACGGAGAATATTGGTCGATTCAGGGAGTTTAGTGGACATCTTGTTCTACGATTGTTTCCAATGTATGGGATTAAATCCGTCTGACCTCCAACCGACCTCCCACGTCCTCTCTGAGTTCACTAACCATTCCGTCTCGACCGAGGGTTTGGTCACTCTCCCCCTCAACGTTGGGGAAGCAGGCAAAACGTGAACTGTATCGGTGGACTTTTTCGTTTCCAAGATCCTGTTGTCCTATAACATCCTCCTGGGATGCCCCATCCTAAACACCTGTTCATATCAGATTTTTGCATTTTTATATCACCCATTCTTAGTCACATTGCATGTAAGTAGGTACTTTTGATACATGTCTGCTAAATAGTTGCAGGTTACATGTTCTCAGCTCTCTACGGTGAAATTCATGAAAAGTCACAACAAATGTGGAACTATGACCAAAAAACTGAGAAATACGGGTTTCCGCACACTATCCGCATAATGTCGCCTACCAGTTCAAGGAACAAATGGAAAATCATTGAGCATTACAATACACAAAGCATAAGGGCAGCATAAGATCCAAGACTTCAAATGCGGAGCTCAAGGCGAAAGTCCACTGTTGAATATCTGGAAGAGAATTGAAGAGATTCTGAGAAACCAAGTGAAGAAAACAGAAGATAAAAGCAACTTAAAGAAACCCTGAAGAATTGGGCCTATGACTCCACCAAATGGCCCCGGAACCGCGGCCAAACATGCTTTTCTGCCGCGGTTCCGTGGCCATACTCTGCACGTGTCGGTGGGGTGTCGGTGCTTTGACCCGGATTTCTTAGGGTAGTTTGGTAAATTCATGTATGGATCAGAATGTAACCTAGGGTTTTTCCTATCTATAAATAGGAGGGTTCAAAGCCAAATTAGACATGCCTCTCTTTATTTTTTTATTCCTCTTTTTAATTTCTAGATTTAAATTTTAAATTCAATTGTAATGCGTTCTTGAGTGGTCATCAATAAAGTAAGTTTTTTATTTTATTTCATCTCGCATTCTTCTTATCTGCAATTTATTATCTGCACTTTTATTTGTTCTTTATTTATCTGCAATTTAGGTCATCAATTAAAATAAAAAAAATGAATTTTATTGTTATCTTCCTAATGAGTGAGTAATTCCTCACTTGTTAGGGGTAGGAAAGGGAAGCTTTGAGAGAAGGAAATCTCTCTCACTCCTTTTTTTGCCCAAATAATTTTAATACGGACTCCCTTTAAATCAACCATAATCCGCTCACTACGGCACCTTATCCTACATGATAGCGGTGACTCCCTAGTTAGACCGGTTGTGGTTGAATTAACCGGAGGTTAGGGCTAAGAGCCATGAACGGACGGACAAGGACCAAAAGGAAGAAACTAAGTTTCTTCCCAGTCGTGCTAATCCCTGTTGGTGCCGATTACCCTAACACCTTTATTTACAACTAAGGTATTGAAAGAAGTGTGAAGATCCCTATTTCGAACTGACCTAATCCTAACCCTAGCAAGCCTTTTTATCAATTTATTCTCATTCATAGATCTTAAAACAAAACCCAAATTAATTGGACTTAACTCGTTAGAACATAAAGAAAAGAATTCCTTCTCCCTGTGGATCGACCCGTACTCGACCGGCTAGCTACCAAGTGACACCGTCTTGATTGCGGTAAATTTAAAAATAGAAAATCTCTGACAATTAAATGGCGCCGTTGCCGGGGAGACAGTAGTTTATTTCTTTGTGTAATTTCGGGTTAATTAAGAAAATATAAAAATATAAAAAATTGAAAAAAAAACATAAAAAATCATCTTGTTATTTTTGATTGGTTTTTGTGCGAATTGTGCAGGAAAGGAAGACGGACTGATTCAGATCTGAAGCAAGCTCAGTGAACAAATCCAGAAACAGAGGATCTGAACAGACAGAGGAGAACCAAGTCAGCACAGAGAAAAATTTTGGGGATCTAAACCTACTGAACCTCCACGGAAACGCGGCATAAGCAGGCATTTGACTGCGGAACCGCGGTCAACTGGTGACGTCAGCATCGCATTTTCTCTGTGAGTATCTTTCCTCTTCCCTCCTATCCTCTGAACTCCACTGAAATAATTTTCCTGCAGGTATTCTTTGCACATCAACTTCTTCTCCCTCTCCAATAAATTGTTTTTGTGCAGGATTCTTTGCACCGCAAATAAAAAAAAAATTGGCAAGTATTTTAGATTTTGGTGTGTTACTGCTTTGCATATTTAAACGGAATCTAAGGGGCTATAACACCAATTAAGATTGGGTGGGGATTTCATTACCCTTCCTAAGACCCCAAAAATCACTAAAAAGCACATGCATCACCCTTGAGTTAATTAAAAAATATCTAGACTCAGCCAATTAAGAAATGTCGCGCTCATTAGGACAGAGGAAGGTTGTGGGCATCTATTCGTTTATCTAAACCTGATTTTTTGGTGCCTAGGCTAGACAAGTGAGAAAGGTAACTTTAAAAAGCCCGTCTCACGGTGATTCGTGAGCGGAACCCTCCTTTCTTCATTTGTGCTTACCTGGCCACAATTGGCGGTGAAGAGGCGATTTGAGGGATATCTCATAACTTGTCGCTTTGGAACAGTTAGGAATAGTCTAGTTGACTTAGGAGACCTTAGCTTTAGGTTTGATTGTGCATGTTTAAACTGTGGTTGTTTGAAATTGTGCCGTAGTTCCGTACAAATTTTTGCAAAACTCTTTATAAAAAAAAGAAAAAAGAAAGAAAAAACAACAAAACAAAATTTTCTATAAAAACTTTCCCTTTGTCGCTAGAATCCCATTTCACCCACCGTTCATCACATTTCTCCATTTTCGGCAACTCCTTTGATGAGTGTTTGCTACATCTAGACGCAGTCCTTACCCGGTGTAAGGATAAGAACCTTACTTTAAATTGGGGGAAGTGCCACTTCATGGTGCATGAAGGTATTGTCTTCGGACATATCATCTCGCAAAATGGCATTGAGGTAGATAAAGCGAAGATTGAAGTCATTTCCAATCTCCTTCCTCCCAAATGCGTCCGAGACATTCGAGCATTCCTTGGCCATGCCGGTTACTATAGACGGTTCATCAAGGACTTTAGCAAGATTGATAGGCCCTTGACTCTTTTGCTGGCCAAGGACACCACATTCAATTTCGACTCGAGCTGTATGAACGTGTTCGAGTCATTAAAAAACTCACCCACTTCTGCTCCCGTTCTTTCTTCTCCTGTCTGGACGCATCCATTTGAGATTATGTGCGATGCATATGATTTTGCCATTGGTGCTGTTTTTGGACGGCACATCGATAAGATGCCGCATGTAATCTATTATGCTAGCCGAACCTTGAACAATGCCCCATTGAATTACACAACAACCGAGAAGAAATTCTTGGCTGTTGTGTTTGCCTTAGAAAAAGTCAGGCGCTACTTGATCGGCTCTCCAATCATCGTATACACTGACCATTCTGCTCTTCGCCATCTTTTTGCGAAGAAGGACGCAAAATCTCGGCTGATACGTTGGATCCTCTTACTCCAAGAGTTTGATCTTGTCATCAAAGACAAAAGAGGATGTGAAAACGTAGTCGCCGACCATCTTTCACGCCTCCCTTCTTCGCCGACACTTCAATTTCTGATAAACGACGTTTTTCCGGATGAGCAGCTCTTGACAGTATCATGTGAACCTTGGTTCGTAGATATTGTGAACTATCTACCCACCGGACTACTGCCGAATGAATGGTCAAAACAGGACAGACTCCGATTCCTATCCCAGATAAAACACTTTTACTGGGACGAATTTTATCTGATTAAATACTGTCCCGACCAGATTATTCGTCGGTGTGTCCCCGATGATGAATTCAAGAGTGTGCTGTCATTTTGCCACGATCAAGCGTGTGGCGGACATTTTGGCCCTAGAAAGACAGCCGAAAAGATCTTGCAGTGTGGGTTTTACTTGCCACAACCCTTTAAAGACGCATATGATTACGCAAGACGTGCTCCCGGTGCCAACATTTGGGCCGGATATCCAGGAGAAACGAAATGCCATTCCAACCAATATTGGTTATGGAAATTTTTGATGTTTGGGGGATTGATTTTATGGGACCGTTTCCCAATTCTTTTGGGAACTTGTATATTCTCCTCGCTGTTGATTATGTTTCTAAGTGGGTCGAGACTGTGCCCAACCGAACTAATGACAACAAGGTTGTCGTTAGATTCCTCAAAGAAAACATTTTCTCCCGGTTTGGGCACCCCGAGCAATCATTAGCGACAATGGAACTCATTTCTGTAATAGGACTTTCGAGTTCTTAATGCGGAAATATTCCATTAATCATAAGCTATCAACGCCCTATCATCCCCAAACGTGTGGGCAAGCCAAGGTTTCAAATCGGAAAATTAAACAGATATTGGAAAAAACGGTTTCCAAAAACCATAAGGATTGGTCTTTAAAACTTACTGATGCCCTTTGGGCATTTCGAACTGCTTATAAGACCGACCTTGGCATGTCTCCTTATTGGCATGTTTACGAGAAGGCTTGCCACCTTCCAGTGGAAATAGAGCATTGCGCATTTTGGGCGATGAAAGAGATGAATATATCTATCGAAGATGCTGGCAGCCATAGAAAGCTGCAGTTAAATGAATTGAATGAGCTTCGGGATGAAACTTACGAGAACGCGGTTGTCGTAAAAAACCGAATGAAGGTGTTTCACGATAAACACCTTATACGCAAAACATTCACACCTGGTCAACATGTATTACTTTACGACACCCGGCTACATTTCCATCCCGGCAAGCTCAGATCTCGATGGAAGGGGTCATTTTTTGTACGTACCGTATATCCGCACGGTATGGTCGACTTAGAAAATCCGGAGGATGGTTCACTATTTAAAGTGAACGGACACAGGCTTAAACCGTTCCTCACCGCGGACCCTTCGGAGGAGCTCCTGGTGTTGCAGGAGCCGGTTTACATCGACTATTCTTCCTCCGCCTACCCCCAAATTTCGGTTATCCAGTCATAAACAGTGGAAACACTGTTTCAAATAAGTTTGGGGGTATGTCACACTTGTAATTATATAAAAATATTTATAAAAAAATATATAAAATAAAACAAAAAATAATTTAAAAAATAATTAAAAAAAGTTTCAAATTTTTGGGGGTGTTTTTGTAAATTTTCAGTTTTAATAAATAATAAATAAAAAAAAATTCTTTACAAAATAAATTCCTCTTTTTAAGGGGTCCTTTTTGCAAATAACCAAAACACCCCCTATAAATACAATCCGGCCCCTCCTCTGAATTTACAGAACCCTAAATTTCCCTCTCTACAAACTCTAGCCGCCGCAGCAGAAAAAGCAGAGAGAGATATCCAGAGCGCCGCGCTTCCGCCGCCGATACCCCTTGTTGCCGCGCTTCCGCCACCTGTTGGTGTTGTCACCCTCTGAAATCTTCAGAAGAGGTTTGCAATTCTCTGATCCTCTCTGTTAAATTTAATTTTTTTCAATTTGCTCTCTATGATGGCACCCACTCTGCAATTTGAAAGGGATTTTTCCCAAATATTTGCACACACTGTCTATGGTAGTTACTTCGGTGATGTGATCCGAAGGCGCGGATGGAACTTTTTACTATTTAACCATCCGAATGCCTTCGCGCTTCCGGATCTTGTCACCCGGTTTTATGAATGCATGGATGAGGGTAGTCTTGCACAACACGAGTACCTTAGATTAATGTGGGGGGATAGGAAAATTATAATTGATAGGGACTTCATCCATGAAGTCACCTTAATACCTAGACTCCCTATTCGTGATCAACCCCTTCGATTCGAGGACTACCTACCCTTAATGGGTAACGATTGTTCAAGAGAACCCTGAAAGGGTATTCAAGCACGAACACTTTTTGCAAACGTGTTAACTGTGTGCCGTTGGGCACAAAATAATATTTTTGGTAGTTCGCACAACACGACATTTTTCACACCATCCCACCATATAGTGCACACATTGATGACACAAAACCCTAGTTATGATATGTGCATTGTTTTACTTCACTCGATTGGTGCGGGCAAGAGGGCTGCCAACTATCTATGCCTTATGTTGGTGACACAACTGTGTCGCCATTTCCTCCCTGTTGAAGAATTTGAATTTTATATGCATGATGAGATTCCAATTAGACCCCTTCTTGAGGGTGTCTCCACGTCCTATACACGATTACATGATTTATGGTCGCGCACCGAGCCGGCCGAAAACATGCCCGCAAAGACACCCAGCTCGAGCTCAACCGCGAGCGATGAAGAGCTTACTCCCGCTGCGCAAGCGCGCTTACTTTGAAGAACAAATTGGGGGGTAGAAAGATTGATAGAGATGATGACCAACCTTAATCAGCGAGTGACGAGTTTGGAGCAGGGCATGACCACCCTGCTAGCCAGAGAGGAACGATCCCGCTCACGATCGAGGGGGCGGCGAGGCTATGAGCAGTGAGGACACTGCTTTCGATAAGTTTGGGGGTGGGGGTTGATTGTAAATAGTTATCTTTGTATTGCATCTGCATATTTTTATTTTTGTACATATTTTTCTTTCTTTGCATATTTAATTCCGCATTGCATCTTTATAAAAAAATATAAAAACTATAAAAAATAAAAATATAAAAATATATAAAAATAAAATCAATAAAAAATTGAAAAATTTTAAAAATTATAAAAATTGAAAAATTCAATTTTGGCCATATTTGAATTAAGTTCAACATGACAGTTGACTAGTTAGGAAAAACTAGATCCTAAACTTGGTAAATAAAAAACCCTAAAAATAACCTTTCTTAAAGTTTAATTATAGAAAATATATGTCCTTACAGTTTATTTAGAAATAGGCAAATTTTGAGTTCAGTTCTTAGGCTAAGTCAAAATAAGGGAAGAGTATTGAAATTTTTATTGAAGTGTAAGTCTGAAAAATAAATTCTGAACCTTTTGTCTAAATTCTGAAAATATATACCCTACTACACGAACTTACACACATCTTGAAACTTAGAATAGTAGATTACCTTGAAATGCTCTTGTCTAAAGACCTTAGTATGAAGGAAAATAAAATAAAAGTATAAGTGGTTAAAAAAGAGATAAAAAAATGAACACTGGTTTTGTGATTAGTTAAGGCAGCATAAATGAAAAAATATATAGCGAGGGTGCTTTATCACCTAGTGCCTTAGACCAACTGGTTTGGGAGTCACTGCTATGCCTTGGGTATTACAAGACGAGAAATTACGTCTAAATGTGCAAGCACATTTTGTAACCGGTCGTTTAGTATCTCAAAAAGTATTAACGGTCGCATGAAGAATGTGTGAGCAACTTCTTCACCAACTAAAAAGTACTTTGGACGATGGACAAGAGTATGATAGCTTGAATTAAATTTCCAAGTATAGAGGTAAAAATTACACACACGTAGGGGTATATGATTGGGGTTTGGATGAGAGATAGGAATGAAAGATAGGTCTTATATCTTCAGTAAAGATGATAAAAATTCTTGAGTTGAGATTGCACCTTAGAAGGAAAATTCAGAAGATGCTGAAACCTTAATAAATTTGCAGAACATATACGATCTTAAGTTAAATGAAAAGTGAGTGTGAAAAATACGGGTTGATGATTTCTAAGTTGAAGATGATAGAATTTCTTACTAGAATACTGAATTGAAGAATTATTGTCAATGGCCAAATTGATCGGATTTTGTGGGTAGTATTCGCTGAAAACCCTCAGGAGATAACACTCCTCCTGCTAGAGACGCCTAGAGATTTAATAGCTTATTGCACGAGCTCAGTGCAATCGCGTTCCCTGCGAAATTGAGGTTAGGAATTTTTGAGAATAAAACTGGCTTTGCTCGGGACGTGCAAAAGATAAGTTTGGGGGTATTTGTTCATAGCAGATTTTTGCATTTTTATATCATCCATTCTTAGTCACATTGCATGTAAGTAGGCACTTTTGATCCATGTCAGCTAAATAGTTGCAGGTTACAAGTTCTCAGCTCTCTATAGTGAAATTCATGAAAAGTCACAACAAATGTGGGACTACGACCAACAAACAGAGAAATATGGGTTTCCGCACATTATCCGCATAATGCCGCCTACCAGTTCAAGGAACAAATGGAAAATCATTGAGCATTTCAATGCACAAAGCACAAGGGTAGCACAAGATCCAAGACTTCAAACGCGGAGCTCAAGGCAAAAGTTCACTGTTGAATATCTGGAAGAGAATTGAAGAGATTTTGAGAAACCAAGTGAAGAAAACAGAAGATAAAAGTAACTTGAAGAAACCCTGAAGAATTGGGCCTATGACTCCACCAAATGGCCGCGGAATCGCGGCCAAACAGGCTTTTCTGCCGCAGTTCCGCGGCCATACTCTGCACGTGTCGGTGGGGTGTCGGTGCTTTGACCCGGCTTTCTTAGGGTAGTTTGGTAAATTCATGTATGGATTAGAATGAAACCTAGGGTTTTTCCTATCTATAAATAGGAGGGTTCAAAGCCAAATCAGGCATGCTTCTCTTCATTTTTTTATTCCTCTTTTTAATTTGTAGAATAAAATTTTTAATTCAATTGTAATGCGTTCTTGAGAGGTCATCAATAAAGTAAGTTTTTTATTTTATTTCATCTCGCATTCTTCTTATCTGCAATATATTATCTGCACTTTTATTTGTTCTTTATTTATCTGCAATTTAGCTCATCAATTAAAATAAAAAAATGAATTTTATTGTTATCTTCCTAATGAATGAGTAATTCCTCACTTGTTAGGGGTAGGAAAGGGAAGGTTTGAGAGAAGGAAATCTCTCTCACTTCTTTCTTTGCCCAAATAATTTTAATACGGACTCCCTTTAAATCAACCATAATCCGCTCACTACGGCACCCTATCCTACATGATAGCTGTGATTCCCTAATTAGACCGGTTGTGGTTGATGTTAGTTATGTGTATGCCCTAGAGGCCATTATTGTACATATTATGTATATTATAGTGGATACTTGGATATGAATATACCGAGAAGACTTTCTTGCTCGACATGATAGTATGCTATCCGGTTACCTTTATCTAAACATGTAAACTTGTATTGTGATACTGGCATGCTCTCACGTGTTGATAAAGCCCTTAGGATATGTACTTGACTACCAGGACTATGATGTGGATCATACTAGTGGGGCCATGGTAGTTCAAAAGTACATCCTTCAATTGTTCCTAGTCGTGGGAATATCGCGACAGGGCATCGATATTCCAGAGTAGACTTGCATATATGCTTCTTGACCCATATGATGGGCGATGGATGATCCCACATCCATTAGTGTTTGACATCAAAGATCGTATACGGGTGCTCAGTGGAAACTGGGTACATTGAACAGGACTCACCGAGGACTCCTATGTGGTAGAATACCTATCGTCAGATAGCAGTCCTCTGGTAACACTGGTACAGGTTAGTCTGTAGACTCGAGATCGTCATAGAGTCTTATGCGACTCCCACTGTGCTTTGATTTGCTCCCTACCACACTCAAGAGGAGTCGTACAAACAGGTGGATTTTGGGTACAGTCCTGAGTCGTATGGAGGCAATGAGCGATAGGAGGGGTTTCGTCTCTCCCGGTATTGGGGGGTTGATGTTGCGCTATGCTCAATTGGCAATAACTGGAAGTCCCTGGCCTGGGCTGATTTGGAGATCTACTGATAAGTGTTATCGGTAGTTTCTCGACCTGTTATGAGCCTCACATCGACATGACTTATCACGTTGCTAGGGTTTGACGATTTCCACCCCTAGACATGATATGCGACATATCAGACGAAGAGACCGGACTGTACGGTAGTGTTACTGATAGGCTTCATAGAGACTGTGGATAGGCTTGCGTGTTGACCTTCATATCGCTCAATGCCCGGGTAGCCGTTACGTCCAGCTAGTACCGCTGACGGCTTGTAGGTAACTGATATGATCATCACCTACTGTCGGCGTATTGACGAGTCTTTAGAGTCCTACACAGAAGTTCCCTGGTTCAAGCGAAACGAAGTAGGACACATATGTGATATGTGTGCGGGCCTGATTAAATACGAGTATGTGATACCGTATTCTAATCTGGCAGTCATCTGTTATCGGTGCGGTTATATGTGATATAACCAGATTGTGGAATCAAGTGTTGAGTCGATAATATGATATACAGATATATGATATTAGTCGGTCGTATATGATATAACCGGATTTTTAGATCAAATGTTGATTTAATAATATGATATAAATTATATGTGATATAATTACATATTAACTAATATCATTAGCTCACTAATTAATCTTCATTAATATTATATATATATATTAATATATATGATATATATACATAGAGATATATTAAAATGATGCATGGCATTTTCTTTTCTATTTTGTGAAAATGGAAATGAGCTGTAAAATGAAGCATGGTTGCAAGCATGGGTTAAATACTTCTTTATTCATTCTTGACTCACTATTCAAGCATGGTTGCAATTTAATATTGCATAATTCTATGCTTGAATGAGTGAGGGGTCAAGGATTATGTTTCATTCTTGTTGATTCCAAAAGACTTAGCCATTTTCACTTGCTCATGCTTCTTCTTCCTCCTCTTGCTTTTTCTCAAGCTTCAACCCTCACATGAGATGTGAATCATGAAGCTTGAGCACAAATTAGTGAGCTCTTAATATCCTCTACTTCATCATCTCACACCTTTTAGCAAATTAATGTGATGTGTTTCATGCACTAAAGGGTTTAATGCAATGGTAGCTTGAACTAGTAGGAGCTTCGGGGTGGATCATCATTGGCGCGAAGGCTACGAAGGGAGCTTGTTCAAAGTCTCAAGAGAAGCCTTGTGGAGTCGCGGGACTACTACACGGAGCATATTGAAGAGAAGAACTTGGTTCTACCAAGGTACAAACATCTCTCCTTCTCTCTAGTTGACATATCTTCTAAAGAAAACCTTAATAATCTAGTTAAGATCTTGTTAGTCTAGCTTAGCACCAAGAAAAATTTGTATTTGGCATGGTAGATACTTCTACAACCTCATCAGGGTGCTAAGGTAGTCCTTCATGGTATCAGAGCCGAACTAGATCATCGGGGAAGATCATTACGAAATTAAAAAGTTCGATCGGTTTTCAAAACCCGTATTTTTGCAAGTTTCTGTCGATTTTTCCAAAAGTTGGAATTTTTGAAATTAAAAATATCCAAAAAATCGTGTAGGGTTTTCTATGGACCCACAAGAAAATTGGTCCCCTGAATCGACCATACGACCGTGGATCCGCGGCCAAACTTGGTTCTGGCGGCGGATCCGCGGCGCAGTAGGTGAGTCAGGGGGTATATTTTCTTGTGTAGGTCCGTAGGTGATATTTGCACTGTTTGGGTATTTTTAACTTTGATTCTCAAGTTATTGAGTTCTCTGGATTTTGTAAAATTGATCGATATATTTGGCGTCGTATAGATCTTGATGATACGTGATACAATTGTTAGAATCTGGCTTATTGGTTTTGTGAAAACTGGTAATGTATATAATATATTGCAAATCTAGTATGTTAGTCTCGATTAACGGTTGCCACAAAGTTTTGATTCGAATCAAAATTCCATCGCAATCGCGTATTGTACGCGAACACTCGCTGGGTAACTCTAATAGACAGCCACGCCCCATAGCCGCGACCAAGTGACTGTAGGAGAACCCCGTTGCCAAAAAGCACCCACTCGGGTGCTCACGGCCACAATGTTCCGCCTTAGTGCACTTCGTCGCCGACATCGAGGGTGCGGCCATCTACTAAAGTTTCCGACGAGTATTCGATATTGTAGTCGGGAATCTTATTGAATTCCCCGACTAAGATAATTGAAAAGTGTTTTCAATTTGAGACTAAAATATAAGGTTTACAGTTTAGGCATGAAATCCGGAATATGCGATATTCCGGGTTTATGATGTCTAAGGATATACGGATTCTAATTATTGTAGTTTTACAATTTCTTTTTTGCGACCGTAAGTGTAATATGTGGGTATCCCGATCTCGTTGCTATATGTCAACCAGTTTCGGAATACACATATTTACTTACGTTGATGATATGTGGTATCATGTGTTGCTAATATGTCTTATTAGATCGTCGTGAAAGAATAGCCGGGGGTTTTATGTGAGATGAGAGTTTTCTTTTTCATTCATGTAAAATTTGTATGTAATATTCTTTTATTGGGGCACTTTCGGGATGAGGATGATGTCACCATTGTTGTATATTATTTACTTTTCCGCATTAGGATAGACCCAAGGTGGGGAGCACAAGTAACCGGGTTCTAGAGTCCAGTGGGAGACCATCTCAAGGAGTTGAGACCGGGTCTCCTAACTCTAGAATTGGCAGGGTTACTTGCCGCTCTCATAGGGGTCTATGGGATGTGGGTTTGGCTATTCTTCACGACCTTGGAATCCGTGTCTTACATTACTGGCTAAATTTAAAATACGGACATCCTAGAATATCCAATATTTCATATGTTTATCTTCTGCTGCTGTGTTCTGTGATGTTGATCATATAACTGCATGAGATGAATGTAATATTATATATAAGATATATATATATATATATATATATATATATATATATTAAACGTTGCTTATGTTTTGCACCTGCGCTAGTCCAGCCCCCGCTCTACCGGTAGTTAAGTAACCTAACGGTGTATGACGGGGCCCCGTGGCGAATGCGGATGGCATAAGCGTACGTTCTATTTTCGTTTCATTTCTTCTGTGATGTTTAGGGAAACATTAATTGATGGGACTTCATTAATAAGATTAATGAAAGAAAAGAAACCTAAAGATGTTGTAGAATCAAATTTTCAAAAAGGGTAGCTCTAGTTTTTGCTTTGCATAGCGGTATTCCTTGTAGAATATCCAGCACCTTATTTGATAAGGAAAGAGGCGAGATCCCTTCACCGGGAGTGACCTCTTTAGCAAAACTAGCAAATGCTACAAATCACTCGGTTTAGTTTTTTGATTGCTTCTATAGTTCTTGCTTTGCATAGCGGTATTTCTTGTAGAATATCCAGCACCTTATTCGATAAGGAAAGAGCCGAGATCCCTTCACCGGGAGTGACCTCTTTAGCGAAACTAGAAAAGCCTCAAAAACACTCCTTTTCAAAAGCACTAAATTCTACAACGATATCAAGTTCATTACGCTCATAGTTTTTCTAAAAACATGCGTAGCCCTCCGTCATTTCAGATAGGTACTATTTAGTATTCGTGCTGCGTTTGTTGACCTCTATCAAGGCATAGTGTGCGGTAGCTGATTAGTGCTTATCTGTAAAGTATGTGATGTGATTGGATTAGGGTAGTCGTACGACCTTGTTGACCTCTGTCAAGGGTCGTGCGGGTGAGTTTGATTCAATCAGAAATGACGGGTTGAATTTGATTATTGCATTATGATTTGTTGACCTCTGTCAAGGTCATAGTGTGCTAGGGGTAAAAGTATTATCGGGAATTTCAAGTGTTGAAATTTGCAATGAGATTGCATACCTTCTATGAGATAGTTGGATCCCGATACCCACTGCGAGTAAGAGTTACTCCTGGGAGAGTTTTACACATCACAATTAGCCAATCAAGTAGGTGTCTAGAAAGCTGTTAACGGGGTTACACCCCTGGGAAACCGAGGTTTACTCTAATTAGGTCCGTGCGAAAGCACGGGGAACCTCCCTCAAAGTACCAGCACTGGCCTGGCTGAAAGAATGGCGAACTTGTACGGTGTAATTAATCCCGGCTAGTCTTTCCTTTTAGGGTTTGAAGGAAGATTTGACTAAAACAGTAGGAGCCATCCTGATTAGATATATTATTAACCAATCTAATCTTGCAAGAGCATACGCTAGAGTGTTTTCTTCTCTCTCTCTCCAAGTAGCGACCATGTCACACTTTAATCAAAATAAATAATACGGATGTATTGACCGAACCCGCTTGTTATACTGCGCTAGGGAACGTTGGTCCCGCTCCAACTTATAATTGTTATAAGACAGAGCAGGAAATTGCAGATTACCAGAATCCCGTGCCACCCAAACGAAGAAAAGTATATGCTGATGCATCTTCTTCGGGTGTGTTCATTACCGAGAACTATTTGCAGTATCCTCTACGTCCTGGGTATGTGATACCGGATCAGGATCCCAGATATGTAATATGTTACATGGGCTGCAGAAAGGTAGAGAACTGAGAACGGGTGATAAGTTTCAAGAGTTGGAAATAGTGCAAAGTGTTGCAGCCAAGTTTGTTGGCAGTTATCAGCCTGTATTACCAAATACATTGATTCTGAACAAATGTTATTAGATACCGAACCTGATACAACATCATATCAGTTTCTTTATTAGTAAAGAAGGATATAATTTTGTACTATTGGATAATGTTTTGAATATTTCCTATATCAAAAGTTGATCGGTTTAGGCACATTATCTAAAAGCATAGACGTTCTAAATCAAACCACAGTTCTTAACGTACAGAACACACACAAGAGGAAGAGTTCAGAAATGAACAAATCCTTCTTGAGGTATTGTAGATTAGGCCATATCAATGCGACCCGACTAGCTCAAGTTACATAAAGATGCATATTTAAATCAGTTTGGATTTACATCTTGTGAAACTTGCCAGTCATGTCGCAAAGATAAGATGACCATAGCTCCGTTTATTGGAAACAGAGAAAGAGTTATTGAACTCTTGGGATTGATACATGATGATGTATGTGGGTCCCCTGTCTACACATGCGAGGACTGGTTCTTTATACTTTTACATTCACTGATTGTCTCTCAAGATTCGAACATATGTTCCTGTTGAAACACAAGTCTGAACCTTTTGAGAAATTCAATGAATATAAGTTAAAAGTAGAGAACCAAAAAGGGTATAAGTATTATGTCCTATGATGAGATCAGGGAGGAGAATACTTGAGCACGAAGATCCTGGATTATTCTAAAAAAGAATGAGATTCTCTCTCAGCATTACTCCTCCGTATACACCACAATATGATGGTATATCAGGGCGGAGCAAATCGCACCCTATGTGATATGGTGTGCTCCATGATGAGTACTACTGAGTAGCCTATCTCCTTTTAGGAGTTATTCACTTGAGAAGCTGCATACCTATTGAATAGGGTTCCAACCAAATCAGGTGCCTACCACTCCATATGCGATATGGTATGGGGAAATCCCATCTCTTAAGAATATTAAGATTTGGGTTGTCCGGCCTATGTCAAAAGCATGATCCGGACAAGCTCGAGGCAAGGTCAGTTCTGTGGAAGTTTATTGGATATCCCAAGCATTTGCAAAGGAATATCTTCTACCAAACCGAGAAACAAATGTGTTTTATTTCTCGGCATGCCATTTTTTTCTAGTGGAGATGAGGTAGAACAGGAAGGAGTTCCAGCTATATAAACTACATCTGATGATTTGGTAGAACCGAAGGATTCAATAGTTTCCAACGAATCTCAGCCTCTCCGCCGATCTTGTAGGGTTCCTCACCCACCTGAGAGATACTTCGGTTTTCTCTATGACAGTGGGAGCGAGGATTACATCATGAGATGATGACCCAACTAGTTTCGAGCAGGCCATCAGGAGTGGTGACTCTGTAAGAATGGCTGGATGCTAAGCGATCTGAGATGGAATCCTTATACACCAACAAAGTATGGACTTTGGTTGCTTTACCTGAAGGGTTAAATCCCCATCAGGAGCAAGTATATCTTGAGAAGATTACTTGGTGTACATAGAAAAGTTGAGACTTTCAAAGCTATGCTTAAGTCCATCCAGATCCTACTTGTTACTGCTACATACCATGACTACGATATCTGGCAGTTGTGTGTCATGACTGCTTTTCTAAAAACGATGATTTAGAAAAGAGCGTCTATAAGTACACAGCCAGAGGGCTTCGTAGACAGTAGGAGCAGCGGAAATGTGTGCGAGTTATTTTATGAGATAAGTCAGGCATCGCGGAGTTGGAACGTCTGTTTTGATGTGGTAGTCAAAGAGTTTGACTTCATCAAAATGGCAGATGAACCTTGTATATACAAAAAGGTAGTAGGGAGTATGGTGGTGATCCTCGTATTGTATGTGGATGACATACTCTTGATAGGAAAGGAGTTTCCTATGCTATGCTCGGTCAATCGCCTCTTATCATAAAGATTCTCCATATAGGACCGAGGTGATACCTCTTAAATCCTGGGTTATGGATCTATGAGACAGATCTATTTGGATATTAGGATTCTCACTAGCTGTAATGAGATGAATTGATCCTGGGAAGAATCACTGGAAAGGTTCCAGGGTGATAAGGACGACTGAATGTCAGTCAAAGGCATTGTCTTCACCCTCAGAAGAGAGACGGTATGTTGGAAAAGTTCCAAGCTAGATACCGAGGCAAACTAGACGATTAAAGGCTAGATATATCATTACTAAGGATACTACCAAAGAGGCAGTCTGGATATATTAGTTCATGAGATGGACTTAGTTCCTACCATTGTGTGACAATGGAGTTATGGCTTTGGCCAAGGAACCCCGTCCCATCTGTAGTCCAGATATATTCTTAGGCAGTATCACCTGATCATGGAGATAGTTGATCTCCAGAGAGATCGAGGTCAGGAGAGTTGACACGAAGGATAACGTAGCGGATCCACTCACGAAGGCCACCCCTCAGACGCAATTTGAGAGACTTTTTGGGATGTTGGGTATGAGATACTACAACACATGGCCTTAGTGCAAGTGGGAGATTGTTAGTTATGTGTATGCCCTAGAGGCCATTATTGTATATATGATGTATATTATAGTGGATACTTGGATATGTATATACTGAGAAGACTTTCTTGCTCGACATGATAGTATGCTATTTGGTTACCTTTATCTAAACATGTATATTTGTATTGTGATACTGTCGTGCTCTCACGTGTTGATAAAGCCCTTAGGATATGTACTTGACTACCAGGACTATGATGTGGATCATACTAGTGGGGCCATGGTAGTTCACAAGTACATCCTTCAATTGTTCCTAGTCGAGGGAATATCGAGACAGGGCATCGATATTCCAGAGTAGACTAGCGTATACGCTTCTTGACCCATATGATGGGCGATGGATGATCCCACATCCATTAGTGTTTGACATCAAAGATCGTATACGGGTGCTCAGTGGAAACTGGGTACACTGAACAGGACTCACCGAGGACTCCTATGTGGTAGAATACCTATCGTCAGATAGCAGTCCTCTGGTAACACTGGTACAGGTTAGTCTGTAGACCCGAGATCGTCATAGAGTCTTATGCGACTCCCACTGTGCTTTGATTTCCTCCCTACCACGCTCAAGAGGAGTCGTGCAAACAGGTGGATTTTTGGTACAGTCCCGAGTTGTAACACCCGAGCCCAATACTACTATTTCTGTTACTGGTTGAGTGTTTGACATTGCTCATTTCATTTATCTTGCTTGTTTGGGTCTTACTGCAAAATTTTAACTGGCTAAGTCATTTTTGCATATAACAAATTTTAGCACCTAAAACAAAATTAAAAATATCTATCTTGGCCTACTCGTCACCCCTAGCCGCGTGGTAGCGTCCGTGCGTCGAGTTCTCATCCCGTTCGGTGAAACGGGCGAGTTTGGACGACTACGCGCACGTGCAGGTGTCCGACTTGGGGGCATGCTTTTAAATCATAAAACATTTCATTTTAAAATTTGGAACCCGCTTAAAATCCTATTATTTGAATTTCAAATTTTTGGACCCGACCCGGGCGCGATTTGGAAATGTTTTACTTTACGCCAAAATCCCAAATTTTAATATTTTTAAACCGTCGAAATATTCTTAACCGTATACTATATTTTCTAAATCCTTTTATATTTTTCCGTTTCCCTTAAATCTCTCAAATCTTTCTATCTCAACCAATCATAAATTTTAAACCGTGGGCCCTTCTTATCTATCTCTCTCTCTCGTATCTATCTATCTCTCTCTCTAATCTCCATCTTTCTCTCTCTCTCTCTATTCACTTTCTCTCTCTCCCCTATAAAAATATATTCCCTCTCCTTCTTTTCAAACCACGAGCAGCAGAACCCTCACGAGAACCCCATCGCGAACCCTAGCCCAGCCACCGTGCCCGTCGCCGCCGCAACTCGTCGCCGACGACGCCAGCACCTTCCCCTTCGCCCCTCTTTCCGACCTCGACACCCTCCTCCTTCTCCCGTGTGCCCGGCGCCGCAACAGGGACCCAACAGCAACCCCGCACCTTCTCTGGTTGGCCGAAAACGCCGCCGTTGACCCTCGTCGTCGTCACCTGCGCCACCGCCGACCACCTCCTCTTCACCTGCACACCAGACCCGACCACCTCCTCTCCCTTCTCACCTTCTTCCTCCTCCAGCAACCGCAGCCCTAGCCTACGCCGCAGCTTCCTCGCCGGCGCCCCATCGCCGTCGACCCCGTCGCCGTCGCAACCTTTGCAATCCCAGTAAGCTTTCCTTCACATTCCTCCTTCCTTTTTCCCCCTCTGGTTGGTCTTTGTCCGTACGTAGGGTTTCTAAACTTTTGTCGCTGTTTTGCATCTCGCCGGAATCCGGCCGTGCCGACGACTTGACCCGACATTCCAGCGAGGTACCCCGATCCGCGTGGTCCCACTGTTCGTTGTTTGGGTTCGATCCGTGAACCGTGCGTCCGTCGCGTGTTTTCCCGCCGACGTTGCATTCCGTTTTCGTGTTCGTCGTTCCGTCGAGGCAAGTATCACTTGCTACATGCTATACTATACAATTATAAATGTTTTGACTCGTTAAACCTGCAAAACTTAACTCGGAATAGTTATTTTCTCATTTGGTCGCAGTATAACATATATCATATCACGGTTAACCTAAAATTACAATTTGCCACTTAAACCCTAATAACGAAGTTTACCCGTTAACCACATTTTACTGTTTATGGATGATAGCCTTACACCGGTAGTTCTATTACAATCAGATATGGAAGTAACGGTATTGCACTATTGTGATTAAATGAACTGCTTATTGTTGTTTAGTTTATTACTTATTTCCTGCTGTTAATCCATGTTCGATTATACATCTGTTGTGAGCACACCCACGATATTGGTACATCTTGACCTTGCTTCACATGATATATATATACCGATGCACCTGACATGGTACCCTTTACTATCGACTTGACCTGATGTACCATAACCTGACCTGTTACCTAATCTCATGCCTAATGCCAACAAACCTGACGTGGGGTCCTCATGGACCATTCCTGTTGTCTATCCAGACAAACCTGACCTGTTACCTGATCCTGTGTTGGCATTGGTCCTTGACTACTGAATACCTGACCTGACACCTATAACCTGGGGGTATGGGGAAATCAAAAGGGTGATCTAAAGTGTAACTTAAAAGGGTATTACTTGATCCGTGGTCCCGGGGGGTAACGGGACAGAGCCATTCGTGACTCTTACATTTCCTGATCCATGGTCCCGGGGGGCAACGGGACAGAACCATTATTGGTTCCCATCTTCCTGATCCGTGGTCCCGGGGGGTAACGGGGCATATCCTTTGAGTTACATGGAGGATTACTCGAATTGATTTCCAAGACTTTAGAATAGAAAACCCGATAGGACAGTTTAGTTACCCACTGCACACTACCCTGCACTGCTTGTTTCATACTATTGCTTTATTCATGTTTATTTCTGCATTGCCTATTACACTGTTCATATTATATTATTGGTTGACATGACGCGCTGACGTCTGGGTTTTGCATGGCCCAGATCCTTTACCACTGTCGCTGTCCGAGCAAGAGTACTTCAGCCAGCAGGCTGAGTTGTGAATCTTGTAGTGGTTAGTTTTATTTCCCGCATTTTATTTCTAGATGTGAGCCCGCATTATGGGACACACTTTTCTATTATTGTATTGGATCATTTGCTTCCGCATTTATTTATCATTGACTCTTGTTATTCTGGATTTGGACATGTGTTTTAGATAGTTTTATCTTGTTCTTGATATCTCTACAGCCGTAATGTGACTGTGGATGGATACTTCCTACCCACAGGTAGTATGGTTGGCTATGTCACGTGCCCAATCTTGCGTACTCTGGGAAGCGGGGCGTGACACGAGTCGTATGGAGGCAATGAACGATAGGAGGGGTTTCGTCTCTCCCGGTATTGGGGGGTTGATGTTGCGCTATGCTCGATTGGCAATAACTGGAAGTCCCTGGCCAGGGCTGATTTGGAGATCTACTGATAAGTGTTATCGGTAGTTTCTCGACCTGTTATGAGCCTCACATCGACTAACTTATCACGTTGCTAGGGTTTGACGATTTCCACCCCTAGACATGATATGCGACATATCAGACGAAGAGACCGGACTGTACGGTAGTGTTACTGATAGGCTTCATGGAGACTGTGGATAGGCTTGCTTGTTGACCTTCATATCGCTCAATGCCCGGGTAGCCGTTACGTCCAGCTAGTACCGCTGACGGCTTGTAGGTAACTGATATGATCATCACCTACTTTCGGCGTATTGACGAGTCTTTAGAGTCCCACACAGAAGTTCCCTGGTTCAAGCGAAACGAAGTAGGACACATATGTGATATGTGTGCGGGCCTGATTAAATACGAGTATGTGATACCGTATTCTAATCTGGCAGTCATCTGTTATCGGTGCGGTTATATGTGATATAACCAGATTGTTGAATCAAGTGTTGATTCGATAATGTGATATACAGATATATGATATTAGTCGGTCGTATATGATATAACCGGATTATTAGATCAAATGTTGATTTAATAATATGATATAAATTATATGTGATATAATTACATATTAACTAATATCATTACCTCGCTAATTAATCTTCATTAATATTATATATATTAATATATATGATATATATATATATATATATTAAAATGAAGCATGGCATTTTCTTTTCTATTTTGTGAAAATAGAAATGAGGTGTAAAATGAAGCATGGTTGCAAGCATGGGTTAAATACTTCTTTATTCATTCTTGACTCACTATTCAAGCATGGTTGCAATTTAATATTGCATAATTCCATGCTTGAATGAGAGAGGGGTCAAGGATTATGTTTCATTCTTGTTGATTCCAAAAGACTTAGCCATTTTCACTTGCTCATGCTTATTCTTCCTCCTCTTGCTTTTTCTCAAGCTTCAACCCTCACATGAGATGTGAATCATGAAGCTTGAGCACAAATTAGTGAGCTCTTAACATCCCCTACTTCATCATCTCACACCTTTTAGCAAATTAATGTGATGTGTTTCATGCACTAAAGGGTTTAATGCAATGGTAGCTTGAACTAGTAGGAGCTTCGGGGTGGATCATCATTGGCACGAAGGCTACGAAGGGAGCTTGTTCAAAGTCTCAAGAGAAGCCTTATGGAGTCGCGGGACTACTACACGGAGCATATTGAAGAGAAGGACTTAGTTCTACCAAGGTACAAACATCTCTCCTTCTCTCTAGTTGACATATCATCTAAAGAAAACCCTAATAATCTAGTTAAGATCTTGTTAGTCTAGCTTAGCACCAAGAAAAATTTGTATTTGGCATGGTAGATGCTTCTACAACCTCATCATGGTGCTAAGGTAGTCCTTCAGTTGAATTAACCGGAGGTTAGGGCTAAGAGCCAAGAACAGACGGACAAGGACCAAAAGGAAGAAACTAAGTTTCTTCCCAGTCGTGCTAATCTCCGTTGTTGCCGATTACCCTAACACCTTTATTCACAACTAAGGCATTGAAAGAAGTGAGAAGATCCCTATTTCAAACTGACCTAATCCTAACCCTAGCAAGCCTTTTTATCAACTTATTCTCATTCATAGATCTTAAAACAAAACCCAAATTAATTGGACTTAACTCGTTAGAACATAAAGAAAATAATTCCTTCTCCCTGTGGATCGACCCGTACTCAACCGGCTAGCTACCAAGCGACACCGTCTTGATTGCGGTAAATTTACAGAAAATCTCTGACAATCAACACCCTCCGAGCTCAGATCTCAACCTACCACATCACGCTCAAGTTCCTTTTGGATAAGGAGGGGATTGGCATGGCATATGGCGATGATTTAAAAGATACGCACGATCCTAAGGGTCCCTGGACACGCGCGACGACCGGAAGGAAATTCGAGGCGCCGCAGTGGAGGCGTTAGCGGAAGTTCTCCTCATAGAAGGAGTTGACGGCCGGACTGTCCAGATTAGCTCTTTTGACAGGAAGCATCCGCGAAGACTTAATCCGGTTCCTCCGGAACAACTCAGATGTGTTTGCTTGGAAGCCAGCAGACATGCCCGAGATCGACCCCAGGGTGATCTCCCACAAGCTCTGGGTCGACCCAAAAGCCAAGCCAATCCGGCAAAGAAAAAGAAGTTTCGCACCAATGAAACAAAAAGCGATAGAGGAGGAAGTGGACCGACTGCTTGCTGCTGGCTTCGTCAGGAACCTGGACTACTCGGATTGGCTGGCGAACGTGGTCATCGTCAAGAAAGCGAACGGGAAGTGGCGCATGTGCGTCGATTTCACTGACCTGAACAAGGCGTGCCCCATAGACAACTACCCGCTTCCTCGAATTGATCAGCTAGTAGACAGCTCGGTAAGTCACGAGTTACTAAGCTTCATGGACGCTTTCTCCGGTCATAATCAGATCCGAATGAACCCGGCCAATGAAGAGTTGACCGCCTTCACCACGGATCGGGGAGTATACTGCTACAGGGTAATGCCCTTCAGACTCAAGAACGCCGGAGCCACGTAACAGCGACTAGTCAACAAACTGTTCAAATCATAAATTGGTAAAACATGGAAGTCTACGTGGACGGCATGCTCATGAAATCCGCCTCAGCAGCTGGACACACTATAGAACTCAGTGAAACATTTGATGTCCTGCGAAAATACAATATGAAGCTGAATCCCGCTAAATGTGCATTCGGCGTCACAAGAGGGAAATTCCTGGGGATCATGGTTACCCACCGTGGAATCGAGGCAAACCCTGAGAAAATCAACGCCATCATCAACATGGCTGTTCACCGCCGGAAATAGAGACGAACTGGGATAGATTGTCTTGCCTGAATCTGGGGGTAGATGCTATTTGGATTTATCCGTCCACCTTTCCGAAGATACTAAGTTGATTTATGGTACCATATATCAGAGGTTTGGACAGATGCGACCGTTGTAGCAAACTTCATCAGATTCCCCCTCATTTTATGAGGGGTTTTTAATTGTGGGGACACTCTTTCCTGCAGGCACAAGCCCCTGCAGTTAATTACGTTACTACATTGCGATAACCACTTTCTCCTTCTCCAGTAGTTTACTTCGTGTCGTGTGTGTTTCTATTTGTTTTGGTTGCCTGTGGATTGTATATGGAGACTAGCGCGGATTAGTCCAAATCTGTATATTTTAGATTTGGGCTTGGGTCAAGGATTTGCTTGATGGGGTTTTGAACTTAGGTTGTATATTCCTACCGTTCAGAAATATTTTTGTTTTCTTTAAGGATCGTTAATCTAGTTTGAGATTAAGATCAACTTAAATGTATAAGCGAGCATTTGGGCTCAGTTTGTTTTCGCTAAGGATACATTAGTCTTATTTGAGACTAAGATCAACTTAACAACATTTTAAGATCATTTTTACTTAAGATCCAGCGAAAGAGCATTTGGGCTCAGCTACAAGAAAACTTCAGAGACTTAGCCAATTTGGGCTTAGTCTGCTTATTCTTTTTCTTTTTCATTCAAAAGTGCTAAGCACTTATTTATGCTCTGTTTATTCAGCCATTTTCTTTTTATGTAAAACTGTTAAGCACTTATTTGAGCTCTGATGCTCACATATATGTCATGTGAAGTATTCAGTTATGGGCGCTGCCCAAAAAATGTTGAACACTTTAGTCCTTTTGACAAAATATGAAGTGCTAAGCACTTCTGATGGCGTCCACGTGAGGTGCACGTGAGGTGCTGGGTGCTGCCCAATCAGTGCTAAGCACTCAGCCGCTTTGGTTATATATGGAGTGCTAAGCACTTTTTATGTGGCGCCCACGTGAAGAGCACGCGAGGCTCTGGGCGCTGCCCAATCAGTGCTAAACACTCAGCCGTTTTTGCTGTATATGGAGTGGTAAGCACTTTTATTCAGCGCCCATGTGTGTTTCACGTGAGGCGCTGGCCTTCTATTTTGGATGCCCGCGTGTTTTCTCATGAGGCGTTAGGCGCTGTTAAAATGGCGCTCACGTGGGAAACACGTGAGACGCTGGTCTTTTTTCCTTTTTTAGAGATTAAATCTCTATTAATGGTATTTTGACCATTAATGATCACCAAGATCTTCATTTTTGAAGATCTGGGATCAAGTTTTTTTTAAGAACTAAGTTCTTTTATAGGTTCTTTTTCCTTTTGTTTTCCTTTTGGACCTAGTTCTCTTCTGAATTTTTGATTCTCAACAACAAGATCTTCCCAATGAGAATTAAATTCTAAACTTGTGGGAGACTTGTTTTGTGGATCTCTGATCCAGAGAAAGAACAAAGTTCTTTGAAAAGGCTTACACCCTTAAAATAGGTAAAAGGGATATTTTTTTTATCTCTGTGTTCTTTTTATCTCGGTTCTCTTTTTTGAAAGGGGAACCTTCCAATTTGAGAATTAAATTCTCTATTGTTTTTAAAACTCCCTATATTTTTTAGAAGCTTGTAGGGGATTTTTTCTGTGGTCTCTCCTCTGTTTTTCGGTCTTTGTTCCTCCTTTTGAAACTTGAAGTCTCGGGGTCTTTATATAGTGGAGGCAAATTGATAATTAGTTTTGAGAAAATCTCTCATTAAGAGATTCTAATTAATTTAATTGGACTCAAAATTGATTTGGGAAATTTTACCCACCGTTGGATCTTTTGATCCATAAACTTCTATTTTACAGAATGTGTTTTCTTGTTTTTAACAAGATTGGGAAAATATTTTCCCATGTATAGAATTTATTCTGTAAAATGGTGATTTTTAATCACCATTGGATTTTTAATCCAAGAGTTCTCTATTTTACAGAGAGCAATCTCTTTTTGTTCAGAAAGATTGAGAGAATATATTCCCAAAATAGAATTTTATTCTATTATTTGATCATTGATCCAACCGGGAGTATTTTTCTTATTTAGAAAGATTTGGGAAATATTTTCTTCTAATAGAATTTGATTCTATATTTTGATGATTTATCATCTCCGTTGGATTTTTGATCCAACGGCTCTGTTTAACATAGAGTATCCCAATTTTTAATTCTATTGATTTTGATTTGGGCGCTAGCGCTCACGTGTTGTGCACGTGGGCGACGCTTAAGAATTTAATTCTTATGATGGGTACTCCTATACTTTGCACATTGGCGCCCGCGTGATGAGCACGTATGGTGCCATATAAGAATTTAATTCTTACTCAGAAAGTGTTTCTGTGCTTTGCACATTGACGCCCGCGTGATGAGCACGTGCGGTGTCGTATAAGAATTTAATTCTTACTTAGAAAGCGTTTCTGTGCTTTGCTCATTGGCGCTAGCGCCCTCGTGAGGGGCACGTGAGGCGCTCCCTCAACAAAATTTGATAGAGCTTAACTCTTTTTATATTGTTCGAATTTTGGGGGAACAATAGCGACGCCTGAAAGAAATGTCGATATCATGCGACTCGCCGGGAGGGTGGCCGCATTGAGTCGCTTTATGTCCAGATCTGGAGAAAAGTGCCTCCCTTTCTTCAGAGCCCTGAGGAAAATCCCCAGGTTTGAATGGTCCGAGGAGTGCCAAAACGCTTTCGAACAACTCAAGGTACACCTGGAGACCCCTCCACTTCTCACCTGACCAGTCGAAGGCGATGAGCTGTTACTATATATAGTCGTCTCTGGCCAAGCCGTCGACTCAGTATTTGTCAGAGAATTCGAAGGAATGCAGAGACCGGTCTACTACGTGAGCTACGTTTTCAAGGACACAGAAACCAGATATCCGGCCATAGAAAAAATAGTCCTCGCGCTTGTCGTTGCCTCCAAGAAACTGCGACATTATTTCCAGGCACACACAATCCTTGTCCTCACTGAACGACCTTTAGGGAATATCCTCGCCTTCCCCGAATCATCGGGCCGATTAGAGAAATGGAGGTGGGAGATGTCCCAATTCGACATCAAATACCGACCCATACGGGCCATCAAAGCACAGGCATTGGCCGATTTCGTTATCGAATGTACCATTCCCTCTAAGGAAGTAACGGCAACACAGGGTCCCGACCCGCGACCCTCGGTCGATGAGGTGCCCGGCCCAATCCTGGTCTGGGTACTCTATGTGGACGGATCCTCCACAGAGGAAAGAAGTGGGGCCGACCTGATCATCCGCGGCCCAAATAAGGAAGAGATAGAGTACTCATTGAGGCTTGGTTTTAAAGCATCAAACAACGCCACAGAGTATGAAGCCTTATTGGCTGGACTATGAATCGCCTCCGGAATGGGGCTGAAGACCATCCGGGTACACAGCGACTCCGCGCTAGTCGTCGGCCAAGTAACCGGGCGTTTTGAAGCCTGGGAACCACTCATGATAAAATACCTGGCGGAGGTAAGAAGGCTTCAGAGAAATTTCGATGAAGTCTAAGTAGAGCAGATTCCCATAAACTTGAACACTGAGGCCGATGCCCTGAGCAAACTCGCCTCTTTCTATTCGAACAATCACAAGAGAAACATCCTCATCGAAGTCCTGCCGCGGCCCAGCGTGGAAAATGGAGAGGCAAAACTACAAATCTACATGACCCGAGAAGATACCCCGCATTGGAGAAAGCCCATCGTGGAATTTCTGAAAGATGGGGTACATGCAAAAGACCGGGCCGAGGCCCGTCGGCTTCGAGCAAAAGCTTTCCATTTCGTATGGAGCAAAGAAAACCTATACAAGAAATCGTACACTCAACCTCAGCTCCGATGCATCAATTCCTACGAAGCAGACTACGTCTTATGAGAAATACACGAAGGAGTCGGAGGGGCACATCAAGGAGCCTACAGTTTGGTCCAAAAGACATTACTCCAGGGGTACTAGTGGCCGGGAATACACCAAGATGCCAAGAAATTGGTCAGAAGATACAAGAGCTGCCAACTCTTCGGCAGCATCCCTCGTCTTCCCGCCACTGAACTAATGCCACTAAGTTCCCCTTGGCCATTTACGCAGTCGGGGATGGATATGGTGGGAAAGCTCCCTATCGGCACGGGTGGACACAGGTACATTTTTGTCGCCATAAATTACTTGGATTGAGTCCGTGCCGATCAGGAAACCGGACGCCGCCTCTACGATCAAATTTCTGCAGAACAATATAATATCCCAATTCGGAATCCCAAGGTGCATCATCACCGACCATGGAACCAACTTCGAGAATGAAAGTGTCAAAGAATTCTGCAGGGACTATCACGTATTGATGAAGTTTGCCGTGGTCGCACATCCCTAATGCAACGGGCAAGCTGAGATAGCGAACCGAAGCATCATTCACGGGCTCCGGTCCTCCTGGAGGGATGGCAAGGCGGCTGGGTCGAGGAACTGTCCCGGATACTATGGGCACTACGGACGTCGAGAAAAATACTCACGGGAGAAACCCCATTCAACCTCTGCTACAGTACCGAGGCAATGGTCCCCACAGAAATTGATTGCCCAGTTATCGGGTCGAACACTTTGACAACGAGGCCTACACCTTGACGCTACAAAGCAACTTGGAAATCTTGTTAGAGAAACGAGATCGGGTGCAAATTAGAATAACCTCCTATCAGCAGCAAACCGCTCTCTACTAGAACGCCCGAGTTAAGTATCGAACTTTCAACATAGGAGACCTGGTCTTACGACGAAACGAGTTTGTAGACCAAGGGAGGTGTTCACCATCGAAAGACAGAGACGAACCGGGATAGATCGTCTTGCCTGAATTTGGGGGCAGGTGCTATTTGGATTTATCCGTCCACCTCTCCGAAGATGCCAAGTTGATTTATGGCACAATATATCGGAGGTTTGGACAGACGCGACCATTGTAGTAGACTTTATCAGATTCCCCTTCATTTTATGAGGGGTTTTTTATCGTGGGGACGCTCTTCCCTTAGGCGCATGCCCCTGCAGTTAATTACGTTACCGCATTGCGATAACCACTTTCTCCTGCTCCGGAAGTTCACTTCGTGTCATATGTGTTTTTATTTGTTTTGGTTGCCCGTGGATTGTATACGGGGACTAGTTTATGTCGTCGCCCGTATGGCGCGGATTAGTCCAAATCCGTATATTTTAGATTTGAGCTTATGTTTATTTAAGGACCGTTAATCTGGTTTGAGATTAAGATCAATTTAAATGTGTGAGCATTTGGGCTCAATTTGTTCTTGCTAAGAATGCGTTAGTCTAATTTGAGACTAAGATCAACTTAGCAAAATTTTAAGGATCATTTTTATTTAAGATCCAGCAAAAGAGCATTTAGGCTCAGCTGTGAGAAAATCTCAGAGACTTGGCCAATTTAGGCTAAGTCTACTTAGCCTTTTTCTTTTCAAAAGTGCTAAGCATTTATTTGGGCTCTATTTGTTCAGCGCTTTTCTTTTCATGTAAAAGTGCAAAGCACTTATTTGAGCTCTGACGCTCACATGTATATCATGTGAAGCATTCAGTCAAGGGCGCTGCCTAATAAATGTTGAGCACTTTTAGTCATTTTGACTAAATGTGAAGTGCTAAGCACTTTTTATGGTGTCCACATGAGGTGCACGTGCGGCGCTGGGCGCTGCCCATTTAGAGATAAGCACTCATTGTTTTTGGCTGTATATGAAGCGCTAAGCACTTTTATTCAGCGTCCACGTGTGTTTCACGTGAGGCGCCGGCCTTCTGTTTTGGGCGCCTGCGTGTTTTTCACGTGAGGCACTAGGCGCTGTTAAAATGGGGTGCCCACGTGAGGAACACGTGAGGCGCAAGTTTTTTTTCCCTTTTTTTAGAGATTAAATCTCTGTTAATGGCAATTTGACCATTAATGATTACCAAGATCTTTGCTTTTTGAAGATCTGGGAACGGTTTTTGAGAACTAAGTTCTTTTATAGGTTCCTTTCTCCTTTTGTTTTTTTCTTTTGGACCTGGTTCTTTTCTAAATCTTTGATTCTCAAGAACAAGATCTTCCCGATGAGAATTAAATTCTCAACTTATGGGAGACTTGTCTTGTGGATCTCAGATCCAGAGAAAGAACTAAGTTCTTTAAAAAGAGTTAAACCCTTAGATGTGATAGAGATGTTTTGATCTCTTTTCTTTACCTAGGGTTTTGAGAAGGAAGGTTTTCCTCTTAGAGAATTGAATTCTCTGTTCTTTTTTAGAGCTCCCTATATTTTTTCTGTGTCTCCTGTGTTGTGGTCTTCCGTCCTCTTAAGACTTGAAGTCTCGGGTCCTTTATATAGTGAAGGCAAGTTTGGTACTTAATTTTGAGAAAGTCTCTCATTGAGAGATTCCAATTGCTTTAATTGGATTCAAAATTGAGTTGGGGAATTTTATCCACCATTGGATCTTTGATCTAAGGATTTCTATTTTTACAGAATATGATTTTTGTTTTTAACGAGATTGGGGAATTATTTTCCCCTATACAAAATTTATTATGTAAAACGGTGATTTTTTAATCACCATTGGATTTTTAATCCAAGAGTTCTCTGTTTTACAGAGAGCAATTTTTCTTATTTAGAAAGATTGAGAGAATATATTCCAAAATAGAATTTTATTCTATAATTGGATCTTTGATCCAACCGAGAGTATCTTTATTATTTTAGAAAGATTGGGAAATGTTTCCTCCCAACAGAATTTAATTCTGTATTTTGATGATTTATTATCTCCGTTGGATTTTTGATCCAACGGCTCTGTTTAACAGAGAGTATTGTAGAATTTTAATTCTACCTGGGCGAATTGCGATAACCATTTTCTCCTGCTCCGGAAGTTCACTTCGTGTCATGCACGACACCGCGACCAACCTCTAATGAAAACATTCGAGAAGAATGTCCACCAAGAGATCCCACCTGCTCTTCGAGATCAAGCCAAGCTCGTGGTCCGTATGCATCTTATCGAACGCCTCGTCCATCGCTTGCGGGGACAGGGCGTTGTAAAGACCCGGGGAAGACCTCCAAATCGCATAGATTAGCACTTGTAGGAGAGGAGACCGTTGGGGGTGTAGACGCCCGCAGTGGCCCTCCAAACGGCATATCACGGCCTCATACGTCGCCTCAGAATGATCGAGATCATAGAAATACACGTCATCCTGAGATATGATCTCCCTGATGGTGTATACGCGGCCCGTCATCTTAGAGAAACGTAGCAACTAGGAGGAAGTCAATGTGGGAATTCGAAAGTAAGGCAATACCTTCGATATTTATAGCCTCAACAAAATCTTCCAACGGCCGAGACTTTCTCGCACCACGGCTCAAATCACGGAATGTCGCACTTTCCCGATAAGGCATGGCCACGTGGTACCTGATAGCTGGTCGCCGCCCCCCATACGGGTCAAGGGAGGTTGAAGACGTTCCCAGGAAAACCGTAGAATCTGGAAAGCCCTCATCCAGAGGCGGCCGAGCAGTTTCCTGCTCGGCTCATCCGCTGAAACCAGTTTCCTGCCCGACCTCTATGCGGATCCAAATTCCTCGTCCAGAGGCGGCCAAGCAATTTCCTGCACGGCTCATCCGCTGAAGGCAGTTTCCTGCCCGGCCGCTCTACGGATCCAAAGCCCTCGTAAAGAGGCGGCCGAGTAGTTTCCTGTTCGGCTCATCTGCTGAATGCAGTTTCCTGCCCGGCCACTCTGCGGATCCAAAGCCCTCATCAAGAGGCAGCCGAGTAGTTTCCTGCTCGGCTCATCCACTGAAGGCAGCTTCCTACCTAATCCACTCTTCTGATCCTAAGCCCTTGTTTAAAAGGCGGCCAAGCGATCGTCACCTCAACTCCGGAGTGAGGGTGGACGCTGGCCTACCCGCACTTGGCGTTCGCTTGATTCAGACGCGGCACACGATCGTCACCTCAACTCCGGGTGAGAGAGGACGCCGGTCTATCTATACTTGGCTTTTCGCTTGCTCTTACGACGCGCTCGCTCAGCACTCCACACTCGACATTACACATACTGGACACCGACTTATCTACACTTGCAAAAATAGAAGTACCCTTTAGGCGAGATAAAAATACTTACGAGCTAAAAGTACTTTATTTATATTCAAAATGGTGCACAAGGTACTATGGGCTCCCCAGCCTTGCAAAAATTGTCCGGAGGCTTACAAAAAATTCAACAACATATCCGACTCCGGAGCTTCTCAAACTGCTTTCTCGGTCGCCGCTTCTCCTACCTCGAAGGTGGACGCCGGCCTACCCGCACTTGGCGTTCGTTCGATTCAGACGCGGTACATGATTGGTAGATTTTTATGCGTGTTCTAGTTTAATTACAGCAATCAGGACGGTTTCGCTTTGTAGCTAGCCGGATGAGTACGGGTCGATCCACAGAGAGATGGGAGTCTTTTTCTTTATGTTTTAACGAGTTAAGTCCAAATATGTCCAGGTTTATAGGAATTAGCTAATTAGAAATGAATGATAAGAGAACTTGTTAGGGTTAGGATTTGGTTAATTTGAGTTAGGAGCTCACTCACTTAATTCATTTGCCACTCTTAATATCGATGTTACGATAATCGGCAACAACGGGGATTAGCACGACTAAGAAGGAAACTTGCGAGTATAAGCTAGGCTTTCCAACACTTAGTTTCCTCTCTTTGGTCCTTGTCCGTCCGTTCTTGGCTCTTAGTCATAACCTCAGGTTGATTCAACCACAGCCGGTCTCACTAGGGTATCACCACTATTATAAAGAATAGGGTGCCGTAGGGAGCGGATTGTGGTTCAATTAACGGGAGTTCGAATCAAGATGTTGGGCAAAGAAAAGAGTGAGGGAGATTTCCTTCTCTCAAACTTTCTTTTTCCTACCCTAACAAGTGAGAGATTACTCACCCATTATAAAAGATAAATAAAATGAAACAAAGAAAGAAAGATAATAAGAATTGATGTAGAAAATCACAACTAGCTATTTGGGACCTCACTTAGACAAGGATCATACTAAGCATTATGGTTGTAAAGATAAAAGAAAATAGAAGAGAATAAAACAACAAACAAATAACAATAACTACTTTTAACAATTGAAATTACAAGCAAAATAAAAGAACTAAATTACAAAACATGCTTGTAGGAAAAGAATACTTCTTTCATTCATCAACACTCATAAATCTCACTACAAGTTTTAATGGAAGAAGATGAAGAAAATACAACTCTTATTGAAAACTAAACTAAAATCTAGTACAAGAATCACTCTCTTGGCTCTGGCTCGAACTGGGCTATTTATAGGCATGTTTCTGAAACACTAGGAATAAAATATAAGCCCACATACAATTACACGAAGACCCCAAAATTTTCATTAGATGATGCTACGTGTACGCCGCGGTTCCGCAGCCATAGTGGACTATTGTCCGCGGATCCGCGGCTGGTAGGTGGCCTCTATTTGTCGTTTTCCTGTCTTGTCTTGCACTCATTTTTCCTTGTGTTTGAAAACTTTAAACTGCAACAAGTCTTCCAGAATATCTTCAGATTTCATAGTCCAAGATTGCTTTAATTTTCCTTTCCTTTGACTTCTATCTCCCTTGGGCCCCGCGCTTGATTTAGTCACAAATGACGACTATTTTCATCCCATCTTTTGAACTGGTACTGGACAGATACTGGAACCCGGCTTTTATCTGTTTGTGACAGATGTTCTGATTTTGGCATAACTGTGGAGATTTTGTCGGATTTGTATTCTTTTGGACTGGAAACCTGTAATCTGTAAACATGCAGCAAATACGGATTAAAAGCACCTACCTATATGCAATGTGATCAAGAATGGGCGGTATAAAAATACAAAATTCTGTGATGAACAAATATCCCCAAACTTATCTTTTGCTCGTCTCGAGCAAAGCCATTTTTTTATTCTTAAAAAGTTCTAACCTCACTTTCGCAGGGAACGCGATTGCACTAAGCTCGTGCAACAAGCCGTTAAACCTCTAGGTGTCCCTAGTAGGAGGAGTGTTGTCTCCTGAGGATTTTCAGCGGATTACACCCACAAAATCCAATCAAATAGGCCGTCGACTCTAATTCTATATTTCAGCATTCTAGCAAGAAACTCTATTATCTTTAACTTAGAAATCATTAACCCTTATTCTTCACACTTCCTTTTCATTTAACTTAAGATCTTATACGTCTTTCCATTTTACAAAGCTTTCAGCATCTCTTGAATTTTCCTTCTTAAGCGAAATCTCGAATCCAGAATTTTTATCAACTCTACTGAAGAAATAAGCCCTATTTTCCATTCCTATCTCCCCTCCAAACTCCGATTATATACCCCTACGTGTGTGTGATTATCACCCCTACAATTGGAAATTCAGTTCAAGCTATAATACCCTTGCCTTAATACCTACCACTACTTCTTTCCATTAATGATGGACCTTGTTGCTCACACATTTTTCATGCGAGTATTAATGCTTCTTTAGGCACTAACATCCGATTACTAAATGTTTGAGCTTAAAGCGTAAATAGCATTTTCCCGGTCTTGTATTTTATTCTCTTTTTATTTTATTTTATTTTTATTTTTATTTCAAGACCGGATATATTTTTCAATGGTGCTCTTTTTGGTGGTTAGATTTAAATGCCGTTTTTTCTTTCATACTAGAATTTCAGGCAAGAGTATTTCTAGGTATCCTCTACTATTCCAAGTTTCAAGGTGCGTGTATGTGCGATTTGTAGGGTATATATCTTCAGAAATTTGGACTTGAGATTCTGAATTATTTTTCAGACTTACTCATCAAATAGAGCTTCCATACTCTTCCCTCATTTTGACTTAGCCTAAGAATTGAACTCAAAATTTGCTTATTTCTAAATAAACCGCCGGGCGTATATTTTCTACAGTTATACTTTAAGGAAGGTTATTTTTAGGGTTTTTAATTAACTAGGTTTAAGATCTAGTTGTTTCTAATTAGTCAACTGTCATATCGAACTTGAATCAAAAAATGGCCAAAATGAAATTTTTTTAATTTTTTTTTCTTTTACAATTTTTTTTGTTTTTATTTTAAAGATTTTTTTTATTTTTAATTTTTAATTTTCTAATTTTTTTATTTTTTTATTATAAAAATGCAATGCAAAAACAAAAATGCGATGCAGAATTTAAACATGCAAAGTAGAAACAAATATTTACATAAAAGATAAATAAAACATGCAGATGCAATGCAAGGATAACTATTTACAACCCAATCCTACCCCCAAACTTATTGATAGCAGTGTCCTCACTGCTCCCTGCGGCGTCTACTAGACGCTGCCTCGCTTGTCCCTGCTTCACTTCTCTCTGCCCTTCTTCCCCTTGATCGTGATCTTGATCTTTCCTCTCTTGCCAGGAGGGTGGCCATTCCGTGTTCCAGGTTCATTAGACGCTGATTATGCTTTCTACCCCCCTATGTGTTCATCGATTTAGGCGCGCTTGCGCAGCGGGGGTGAGCTCTTCGTCGCTCGCTGTAGAGCTCGAGCTTGGTGTCCTGGTCATCACATTCTCGGTCGGCTCGGTGCGCGACCACCTATCGTGGAGTCGAGTATAGGATGTGGAGACACCCTCAAGAAGGGGTCGAATGGGAACCCCAACATGCATGTGAAATTCAAACTCGTCAACAAGGAGGAAATGGCGACACAGTTGTGTCACCAACATCGGGCACGGATAATTGGTCGCCCGTTTACCGGCGCCAATTGACTGAAGTAACACAGTGCACATATCATAACTTGGGTTTCTAGTCATTAACGTGTGTACGATGTGTAGTGAAGGTGTGAAAAACGTCGTATTGTGCGAACTACCAAATATGTTATTTTGAGCCCATCGGCACACAGTCAACACATTCGCATATAGTGTACGTGCCTGAATCCCTTTTCTAGGCTCCCTAGAACAATCGTTGCCCATCAATGGCGTGTATTCCTCAAATTGGAGGGGTTGGTCATGAGCGGGTATACGGGGTATCAATGTGACTTCGTGGATGAAGTCTCTGTCTATTATAATCTCTCGATCACCCCAAAGTAAGCGAATAAACCCATATTTTCCAAAGCAACCTTCCTCCATGCTATCAAAGAACCGACCAACGAGATCCGGAAGCGCGAATGCATTCGGATGGTTATACAAGAGGTAAGTCCATCCACGTTTCCGGATTTCGTCGCCAAAATAGCTACCATACGTGTTATGGGCGAATAATTGTGAGAAGTTTCTTTCAAATTGTAAATGTGGAGCCATAAACAAAAAAAATAGGAATTTTACAGATCTGAAAAGAGGGTAAAAGGAAATCAAAGTTCCTCTAGAAAAATCCAAAAGGCAAGTCGACATGACTGCGGCGCTTCCGCGGTTGTATTGGCTTACGGCAGCGCTTCCGCGGCGTAGGGAGGTGATCGACAGCTGAGTTTCTGGCGGCGGATAGGGTTTGCTGTTGGATTTTATTTGAGGCAGAAGTATTCTGAAAGGGGTTTGAGATTTATTTATAGGGGTTTTGGTTATTTGCACTATAACCCCTATAAAAAGAATAATGAAATAAAAGAATTATGTAAAAAGAATATTCTATTGTAATTCATTTTATGTGTTGAATATTTAAAAAAAAATTATTTTTTTTTATTTTATTTTATTTTTTAATTTTTATTGTTTATTTATTTTATTGTATTAATACAGGTGGAATTTTACCAGGCACACAAAAAAACAAAATTGTATATACATATATACCCCCAAACTTATTTGAAACAGTGTTTCTACTGTTTATGGCTGGATAACCGAAGTTTGGGTGTAAGGGGAGGAAGATTAGTCGATGTAAACCGGCTCCTGCAACAGCAGGAGCTCCTCTGATGGGTCTGCGGTGTGGAACGGTTTCAACCTGTGTCCGTTCACTTTGAATAGTGAACCGTCCTCTGGATTTTCTAAATCCACTGCACCGTACGGATATACAGTCCGCACAAAGAATGGTCCTTTCCAACGAGATCTGAGCTTCCCAGGATAGAAATGTAGTCTGGTGTCATAAAGAATTACCTGTTGACCAGGTGTGAAAGTTTTGCGCATAAGGTGTTTATCGTGAAACACCTTCGTTCGGTTCTTGATGACAACCGCGTTCTCGTAAGTTTCATCCCGAAGCTCGTTCAATTCGTTTAGCTGCAGCTTCCAATGGCTGCCCGCATCTTCAAGGGTCAAGTTCAGCTCTTTGATCGCCCAAAATGCGCGATGCTCGATTTCTACCGGAAGGTGGCAAGCCTTTCCGTAAACAAGACGATAAGGAGACATGCCAAGATCGGTCTTATAAGCTGTTCGAAATGCCCAAAGGGCATTGGTGAGTTTCAAAGACCAGTCTTTTCGGTTCTTGGAAACCGTTTTTTCCAAAATCTGTTTGATTTGCCGATTAGACACTTCGGCTTGCCCACTTGTTTGGGGGTGGTAGGGCGTGGATAGCTTATGATTAATGGAGAATTTCCGCATCAAAGTCTCGAAAGTCCTATTACAGAAATGCGTTTCATTGTCACTAATGATCGCGCAGGGGTGTCTAAACCGGGAAAAGATGTTTTCTTTAAGGAATTTAACGACAACCTTGTTGTCGTTAGTCCGTCTTGGTATAGCCTCGACCCATTTAGAGACATAATCAACAGCCAGAAGAATGTACAGGTTCCCAAAAGAGCTGGGAAACGGCCTCATGAAATCAATACCCCAAACATCGAAAATCTCGACAACCAAGATTGGTTAAAGCGGCATCTCGTTTCTCCTGAATATCCGGCCCAAGTGTTGGCACCGGGAGCAAGTCTTGCAGTAGTCATGAGCATATTTGAAGAGTTGTGGCCAGTAAAAGCCACACTGCAAGATCTTCTCAGCTGTCTTTCTTGGGCCAAAATGCCCGCCACACACTTGATCGTGGCAAAATGACAGCACACTCTTGAATTCATCATCAGGAACGCACCGACAAATAATCTGGTCGGGGCAGTACTTGAACAGATAGGGTTCGTCCCAGTAAAAGTGTTTTACTTGGGATAAGAATCAAAGTCTGTCCTGACTGGACCATTCGTTCGGCAGTAATCATGTTGCCAAATAATTCACAATATCGGCGAACCAGGGTTCGCATGATAGCGTTAAGAGTTGTTCATCCGGAAAAACGTCGTTGATCGGAATTTGAAGCGACGGCGAAGAAGGAAGTCGTGAGAGATGGTCGGCGACTACGTTTTCACATCCTCTTTTGTCCTTGATGACAAGGTCAAAATCTTGAAGCAAGAGGATCCAACATATCAACCGAGATTTTGCATCCTTCTTTGCAAGAAGATGGCGAAGAGCTGAATGGTCCGTGTAGACAATGACTGGAGAGCCGATCAAGTAAGGCCTGAACTTTTCTAAAGCAAACACAACAGCCAAGAATTCCTTCTCGGTTGTTGTGTAGTTCACTTGGGCATCGTTCAGGGTTCGGCTAGTTTAATAGATTACGTGCGGCATCTTATCAATGTGTTGTCCAAGGACAGCACCGATGGCAAAGTCGGATGCATCGCACATAATCTCAAATGGATACGTCCAGTCAGGAGAAGAAAGAACGGGAGCAGAAGTGAGTGAGCTTTTTAATGACTTGAACGCAGTCATACAGCTCGAGTTGAAGTCGAATGTCGTGTCCTTGGCCAGCAAAAGAGTCAAGGGCCTAGCAATCTTGCTAAAGTCCTTGATGAACCGTCTATAGAAACCGGCATGGCCAAGGAAGGCTCGGATGTCTCTGACGCATCTGGGAGGAGGGAGATTGGAAATGACCTCAATCTTCGCTTTGTCAACCTCTATGCCATTTTGCGAAATGATATGTCTTAGGACAATACCTTCGTGTACTATGAAGTGGCACTTCTCCCAGTTCAAAGTGAGGTTCTTATCCTTACACCGGGTAAGGACAGCATCAAGATGCAGCAAACATTCATCAAAGGAATCGCCGAAAATGGAGAAATCGTCCATGAAGATCTCCAAGAATTTTTCCACCATGTCTGAGAAGATTCCCATCATACACCGCTGGAAAGTAGCGGGCGCATTGCATAACCCAAAGGGCATGCAACGATATGCAAACGTGCCGAAAGGACAGGTAATGTGGTCTTGTCCTGGTCTTTTTCGGCGATGGGAATCTGATTATAGCCGGAGTAGCCATCCAGAAAGCAGTAGTACTCGTGTCCAGCCAATCGTTCAAGCATTTGGTCAATGAAAGATAGCGGAAAGTGGTCTTTCCGCGTTGCAGCGTTGAGTTTTCTATAATCGATGCATACTCGCCATCCAGTCTGGGTGCGAGTAGGGATTAACTCGTTCGCCTCATTGGTTATGACCGTTATGCCCGACTTCTTAGGGACAACGTGAATGGGGCTAACCCACTGTCTATCAGAGATAGGGTAAATGATACCACTATCCAGACACTTTACGATCTCCTTTTTTACAGCCTCCTTCATGACTGGGTTGAGTCGCCTTTGTGGATCCCTAGCTGGTTTGGCATCATCCATCAGATGAATGTGATGTTCAACGATCAGGGGACTAATCCCCTTGATGTCCGCCATTGACCAGCCAAAAGCTTGCCTATTACTGTGCAAGACCGTAAGAAGGGCTTTCTCTTGATCTGGAGCTAGAGAAACCGAGATGATAACAGGGACGGTCTCGTTCTCACCCAAGTAAGCGTAGTTAAGGTGAGACGGCAATGTCTTGAGTTCAAGCGTTGGCGGTGAAATGATTAAAGGCAATATTGGTGAAAAGGTCTCGAACTTAAAGGATTCCAGCAGAAGTTCAAAATGAGTGTAAGCGACCGAGTTGGATCGTTCATCTAACTCATCCGAAAATTCAAAGGATTCAAACTCGGGTGGTGACTGGCTAAGATCATTCAAGAAGGTGAAACACTCGTAATCACAGCTGGGAGTGGAAGCAGCAGCAGGTTCGAAGAGGAACGCACTAGTGGCGTCAAGATTGCTGTGATCAAACAAAAAACTCCTCGAATTCACAGTCCTCTGAGGTGATCTCCTGGATCGAACAAACGTCTAGTATATGAGCATTAGGTTCAGAGGGCTGATTCCCCAACCTGAAAATGTTGAGTTCAATTGTCATGTTTCCAAAAGATAGGTTCATCGAACCATTTCGACAATTGATCACAGCATTATAGGTTGCAAGGAATGGACGTCCGAGTATCACCGGAATTTGGTTCCGGGGGTTAGCTATAGGCTGTGTGTCTAAAACAATGAAGTCAACGGGGAATATGAAGTTCCCAACCTTGATTAACACATCCTCTAGCTCAACCCTAGGATGGGTGATAGATCGGTCGGCCATTTGGAGAGTACAATGTGTGGGTTTCAGCTCTCCTATACCTAGTTGTTCATATACTGAGTACAGAAGCAGGTTAACACTGACACCAAGATCCAAGAGTGCACAGTTGATGTTCTTATCCCCAATGGTGATTGAAATCGTAGGACAGCCAGGGTCCTTCCATTTTTGAGGTAAAGATTGGGTAAGAGCATCACTCACAGCACTAGCTAAAAAAACTTTCTTAGGTACCTGAGATTTCCTCTTTTTCGTGCACAAGTCCTTCAAGATTTTTGCGCAGGAAGGGACTTGTTGGACAGCATCTAAAAGGGGAATGTTGATATTAACCTGCTTAAACAACTCCATAATCTTCTTCATTTTTGGATTTTGTTTATTGGACCTCAATCGGTTTAGAAATGGAACGTTTTTGAAATTGGTTGAGTCCAATATTTGTGGAGGAGATTGTGGAGTTGGAACGGATCCCAGAGCCGGAGTTTTCGTGGAGTGAGATGTGGATCCGTTCAGAGCAGAAGAAGAAGAAGAGCCTTTTGAAGAATGAAGAATAGGCTCAGAAGATGAAGAAGGAGAAGAAGAAGAAGAAGAAGAAGCGGCCGGGGCGTCATTATCCTCAATTGTTATGCCGATGTTGTTGTTCAGCATTCTTCCTGATCTCAATGTAGTCACGGCACTCACATTATGGTTATGTTGTTCAAGAGCAACATGTACATTATGTGGGTGACCAGGATTTGGGAGCAGTTGAGATGGAAGCTTCCCTTTCTCTCGCTCGCTTAAAGCCGCATTCAGCTGTGCAATCTGGGTTTCAATAGTCTTGATGCTTTGCCCATGAGAAGTGGTATGTTGCACCAGAGACTGAATAGAAGACTGAATGTTGGCGGTGGATTGTGTCGATTGTTTAGCAAATCCCTTCAGACTTCGTTCTAGCGAGGAAACCTTATCATTGTTGGACGGAACAAAGTTGTTTTGAGGAAAGGAATTGTTGGGCACAAAATTGTTCTTCGCATTTTGAAAAGGTTGGGATTGGTAGGGCTGCTGATACTGTTGTTGTGCTTGTTGTTGAGGAGGCCCCCTTTGAAAATTGTTCTGCCCTTGGAACTGATTTTGATTCCGGTTCCATGCGATGTTAGGGTGGTTTCTCCATCCAGGGTTGTACGTGGAAGAGTATGGATCATTTCTTGGTCTTTGCTGAAATGCAGCATTAAGCTGATCCTGTCCTTAAGATGGTGGATTGTAAGGATACTCTTCAGTTAGGTGAGATGGATCGGAACAATAAGTACAAATGGTACGAAGGGGAAGAACAGGGGCAGGAGCAGGAGATGAAAATTTTCTCTCTATCGCTTCAAGTTTTTTCGTTATTGCAGCCATTTCGGCTTTCATTACAATAGAGATATCGAGTTGGTGAATGCCTGCCCTAGACCGACCAGTAGAAGTAGAGGAAAAAGAAGAAGTACTTGGTCTGGTGCTCTCCCATTGAAGCGTTTGTTCCGCAAGGTCGTCGAAGAATTGCCATGCTTCCTCGTCAGATTTGGATAGAAAGTGGCCTTGACAAATGGTTTCCAACAACTGCTTGGTTGCTGGATTCAGGCCCTCGTATAAAGTTTGGCAAAGTTGCCATCTATCAATACCGTGATGAGGGCACTGAACAAGAAGGTCTTTATATCGGTCAAAGCACTTCCAAAAAGGTTCAGTAGGAAGCTGGGAAAATTGGTTGATTTCGTTACGGATCCTCACGGTTTTGTGATTTGGATAGAATTTCTTGAGAAACGCTTTCACAACTCTTCCCAACTGGTTATGGAGTGGGAAGCAGTGTTATACAGCCACTTTTCAGCAAGATCGCACAAAGTGAACGAAAAAACCCGTAGCCGTATAGCATCGTCTGACAGCTGGGTCGTTTTCATCATTGCACAAACATTCTGGAACTTGTTGATGAAGATATAGGCATCTTCAGATTCAAGCCCATGAAATTTTGGAAGCATGTTAATGATGTGGGGTTTAATTTCGAAATTATCCCTATTGGCCGGTGGAAGGGAAAGACAGGTAGGGAGTGCAGCGCGAGTAGGATAGAATCGATCTTGGAGCGCAATTTGCTGTGGCGCTTCAACAAGAGGTGGTCGCGGGTTATTCGCACCTAACGAAGGTGGAATTATTCCCGGAGGAGGTAAGGTGATGTTATGAGGAAATCCCGACATCTCGTTAGAAGAGTGCGGGGAAGGTGAAGGTGAAGATGTATGAACAGAATCGCGGTCAACGTCGGAGTTGGCCGGCAAAGGTAAGGGTGAAAGAGGCGTGGAAGGAGTTTCGACGTCTGAGTCGATCGCATAGTCGATAGCGACTAACGTAACGCGGACTAGGCGGGCACTAGTGTCCCGAGTCCAACCGGACATATACTAAACGAGTTTAGTATAGTCAAAGCGTAGAATGTGAGGGTAAGAAAACGTCAATGGAGAAATGTGGATGAAAGGTGGTGAAATGGTATTTCGTGACAAAGGGCAAGTTTTTATAAAAAAAAATTGTTTTGTTATTTTTTTATTTTTATTTTTAAGAGTTTCCCAAAAGAAATACGGTTTATAAGTTCAAACAATCACAATCAAAACATGCACAATCTCACCTAAAACTATGGTCCTCTAAGTCTACTAGACCTGCTCATAATTGTTCCAAAGCGACAAATTGTGAGATAACCCTCAAATCGCCTCATCACAGCCAGTTGTGGCCAGGTAAGCACAAGTGAGGTAGGAGGGTTCCGCTCACGAATCATCGTGAGACGGGCCTTTTAAAATTAGCTCCTCGCTTGTCTAACCTAGGCACCACAAAAGTCATGTTTAGATAAACGACCGAATGCCCACAATCTTCCTTTGTCCTATTGAGCGCGACAAGTCCTTAGTTGGCTTAGTCTAGATATTTTTTATTAAGCTTGAGGTGACACTTATGCAATTAGTGATTTCCGGGGTTTTAAGAAGGGTGATGAAATCCCCACCCAATCTGGATTGGTGTTAGAGCCCCTTAAAATCTGTATTATCGATGCAAAACAGTAACAATCAAAAAAATCTAAAACACTCGCAAAATTTTATTTGGCGGCAGTGCAAAGAATGCTGCAGAAAGAACAGTTCAGTGGAGTTCAAAGGAGGAGGAGAGGATTGGGATACTCACAGAAGATTTTGGGTTTCGCCTTGATCCGCCGTGGTGTGTTGGAGATAGTGCCCTCAAAGTCAATTATTGGATCGCGGGTACGTGATTGCAATGATTGAGGCAGGACCTATACCGATATGACAGTCTTGCTCGAGATGATAGTATGCTATCTGGTTTGTCTTTATCATCGTATACATGCTTTAGTTCTCTATTGCATGATTGATAGAGCCCATAGGATTCTGCTTGACAGCCAGCAGTATGATGGTGATCATATACGTGGGAGCTGGGGTCTATAAGCACATCCTTAAAGTGTCCCTAGTCATGGGAGTTTTCGAGACAGGACATCGATACTCCAGAGTAGACTAGTGTATACAGTCGAGACCCCGACGAGGGGCGATGGCCGGTCTCACAAGCCATTGGTGTAAGTTGGTTCACCTAAGATGTATACAGGTGCTCATTGAGTTATGAGTACACCGGACAGGACTCGCCGGGAATCTGCTAGTTGGTATTATACATATCGTCAGATAGCAATTCCGTGGTGATATGTGTACAGGTTAGTTCATCGACCTGAGATCGTCATTTGTCTCGTGTGAGTTCCCACTATGCTTAAATTACTACCCTACCACGCTCAAAGGAGTTGTGCAAACAGGTTTTAGTTGGGTACAGTCCCGAGCCACATTGGAGGCAAGTGAGCGGATCGTCGGGGATTCGTCTCTCCCGGTATTGGGGGTTGATGTCGCGCAGTGCACGGGTGGCCATCACTAGGAATCCTCGGCCAAGGTAGTGGAGAATTACTGATTTGGATCAGTAGTTTCTCAGGTGGTGATGGGTTTCATGCCGACACGATTTATCGCGTTATTAAGGGGTCTGACTTTATCCACCCCCCTAGACTCGATATGCGATACTCTTTAGACGAACGGACCGGACTGTATATAGATTGTCACTGTCAGGCTCAGTAGGGTTTATGGATTAGTTCGCTCGTCAGCTTCCTTTCCAATCAATACATAGGCAAACCGTTACGTACAGCTTGTACCTCTGACGTGCTAGGGGTTATACCCAGTGCCAGTGTGTTGATGAGTCATTAGAGTTCCCCACAGACACTTTCCCAAGTTCGGGCGAAGCGTTGTAGAGGCCGTATGGGTTTATGGCAAGGTTCGGAAAAAGCACGTGCGTTTTCGCACGTATCGTTTTTCGGGCAGATAATACTGGTAGGCTTTGGTTTAAGCCGGAACCCAGTATTATACTGTGTAGATATAATATCTTTGTCTCAGTTGAATTTGTATTCGGTTGTAATACAAATGCGGGTATATTTATACTGATACGGGGTTATCCTGAAATTCGTTTCAGGATCACTTTTGGAAGTTGCCAGTTTCCAGTTTTCTATCAGCCGTATTTAACATTCGGTTAAATACGAAATTATCTTTTCTCTTCTTGGGTGAGTCATGAGGGTGAGTCATGCTTCTAGAAGGTTCTAGAAGTGATGACAAGGTTAGTGACTCATGGTTGTATTTAATGATCATTAATGGTGGAGGTGACTAAGGATGATGATTCATTAGTTCCATTAATGTGTTCATACTTGGTGCTAAGATATTTGTTGTTGATCTTTTCCCTTGTGGTCACCTTCCCCCTCCTACACTCACCTCCTTCCCTCTCTATAAGTGGCCGGCCCCCTCCCCTCCTCTTGATGCTCATGGTTGTGATGGAAAAAAGATTGATATTGTTTTAGACTCATGGAAATTAGATAAGCCACATTTCTCATTTCACCCGATTCCAAAAGGCAACTTCATTAACCGTTCGTCCGTGACTTTGGACGTAACGAGACAAAGTGTTCTGCTCATTCTCTACTTCATCTTGGTCGTCTCTTTTAGCAAACTTGACGATCGAGTTGCCTCGGTTCAGAGGCGGGAGCCCGTTTAAAGATCCGTCGACGTGGTGCCACCTGGACAACAAGACTGGAGATCGAGGAGATCGGAGCATTGTTCACACCATAATATTGCATTATTCTATTCCCCATTCTTATTCTTTTTATAAATAAACGGATGCTTTTGACGCATGTCTGCTACATGTTACAGGTTACAGGTTCTTGGACAGAAAACAGTGAAAATAATGAAAAGACAATGCAAAAGTGGATTTTGATCAACAAACAGAAGACTCTTGATCAAGCCGACATAAGGAACAATTCATAAAGCAAGATTCAAGACATCGACTCAAAGCGAAGGGTTAAAGTTCACTACAAGTATTCACTGGAAGATCTGGAGAAGAACCAGAAGCTAAATTGAGAAAAGACATAAAGAAATATGAAGATAAAAAGTACCAGAGCTAGCTCTAAAAATCCAGAGAGCCAATTCCACTGTTTGGCCGTGGTTCCGCGGCCAAACCACGCCTCGGGCCGCCGTTCCGCGGCAGTTTAAAGGATTTAAAAAGTAATTTTTTTAGAAAAATAAAGGGGCGGCGTTGACTGGTCTTCATAAGGGTATTTTTGTAATTTCATACATGCGAAACAAATGTAACCCTAGGGTTTCCTATTCTTTATAAATAGGAACTCTAATCATTGTAACTCTTCATGCCTCCTTTCAATAATAAAATTCAGATCTCTTTTTGGAGAGCATCGGTGTTTCCTTTCCATTGAGAAATTCAGATCTGACAACCCTGCATGGATGATTGGAGGGATGCATATGTAAGTAGATTTAATTTCTTGCCCTAGTTTAGATTTCAATTCTTTGCCCTAGGTAGATTTAATTTCATGCCCTAGGAACTTGTTTAGGGTTTAGCTTTGGGGAAGGATTTTGAGATATGAGATCTCTCATCCCTTTCTTACCCACCAAATATTTACAATAGGACTCCATGCATACGCGCACACACCGCGCCCTACGGCACCCTACTCCTCGAGGTAGCGGTGATACCGTAGTGTAAAGGACCGGTTGCGCGCGTTTTCCATGGAGGTTAGGGTAAGGATCTCTAAAGGAAGGACAAGAACCTAGAGGAAGGAACACCTTCCCGAATGGATCTAATCCCCTTTATCGATAATTACCATAACTCCTCTTAGATCCTAATCTGGGTATAGAAAGCGTTGAGATTTATTTACATTTCCAAACCATTCCTAAACCTAACCCTAGCAAGATTTAGATTTAAATAATTGCCCTAGGATAATTTAGATTTTTAGATTTAATAACAACTCCGAACACCCTTCGGAATTAACTCGTAAGAACGAATCGGAGATTCACAACATCCCTGTGGACCGACCCGTACTCACCGGCTAGCTGCAAAGTGACGCCGTTCTTGATTGCGGTTAGAAATATTTTTGATCTATCTTTTAGAAAGCGCAAGCACGCTAAAAACACATAAAATCAAGCAGCCGCAACAAGCGTGGGATGATGGTTGAAGACCGAAGGACTCGGATCGTTCGGTATAACTCTTCTACCCACTTTGTAGTTTATTAGTTTAGCTTTAATGGCAGATCTGGGTTATAGTACGCGATAGCGCCAGTTGTATAAAGTTTTTGTTCCGCATTTGGCGTCTGTTAGACGGCCGGGGCGCTACCGTGGACTTACATGGTGTAGCCGCGAGATATGGGTCTAACTCCCCACGACTTTGGCACTGAACTTGAACTTCTTCCTATCCTGCACTCTTGCACAAAGAATAACAAGATGATTTTTATAGTATATATATTTTTTTATTTTTAGTTATATTTATATTAACAAATTAACCCGAAATTACACAAAGAAATAAACTACCGTCTCCCCTGCAACGGCGCCATGTGATTGGTAGATTTTTATGCGTGTTCTAGTTTAATTACCGCAATCAGGACGGTTTCGCTTTGTAGCTAGCCGGATGAGTACGGGTCGATCCACAGAGAGATGGGAGTCTTTTTCTTTATGTTTTAACGAGTTAAGTCCAAATATGTCCAGGTTTGTAGGAATTAGCTAATTAGAAATGGATGATAAGAGAACTTGTTAGGGTTAGGATTTGGTTAATTTGAGTTAGGAGCTCGCTCACTTAATTCATTTGCCACTCTTAATATCGATATTACGGTAATCGGCAACAACGGAGATTAGCACGACTAAGAAGGAAACTTGCAAGTATAAACTAGGCTTTCCAACACTTAGTTTCCTCTCTTTGGTCCTTGTCTGTCCGTTCTTGGCTCTTAGTCGTAACCTCAGGTTGATTCAACCACAGCCGGTCTCACTAGGGTATCACCGCTATTATAAAGAATAGGGTGCCGTAGGGAGCGAATTGTGGTTCAATTAACGGGAGTTCGAATCAAGATGTTGGGCAAAGAAAAAAGTGAGGGAGATTTACTTCTCTCAAACTTTCCTTTTCCTACCCTAACAAGTGAAAGATTACTCACCCATTATAAAAGAAAAATAAAATGAAACAATGAAAAAAAGATAATAAGAATTGAGCTAGAAAATCACAACTAGCTATTTGGGACCTCACTTAGGCAAGAATCACACTAAGCATCATGGTTGTAAAGATAAAAGAAAATAGAAGAGAATAAAACAACAAACAAATAACAACAACTACTTTTAACAATTGAAATTACAAGCAAAATAAAAGAACTAAATTACAAAACATGCATGTAGGAAAAGAATACTTCTTTCATTCATCAACACTCATAAAGCTCACTATAAGTTTTAATGGGGGAAGATAAAGAAAATACAACTCTTATTGAAAACTAAACTAAAATCTAGTACAAGAATCACCCCCTTGGCTCTGGCTCGAACTGGGCTATTTATACGCATGTTTCCGAAACACTAGGAATAAAATATAAGCCCACATACAATTACAGAAAGACCCCAAAATTTTCATTAGAGGATGCCACGTGTACGCCGCGGTTCCGCAGCCATAGTAGACTATTGGCCGCGGATCCGCGGCTGGTAGGTGGCCTCTATTTGTCGTTTTCCTGTCTTTTGTCTTGCACACATTTTTCCTTGTGCTTGAAAACTTTAAACTGCAGCAAGTCTTCCAGAATATCTTCAAATTTCATAGTCCAAGATTGCTTTAATTTTCCTCTCCTTTGACTTCTATCTCCCTTGGGCTCCGCGCTTGATTTAGTCACAAATGACAACTATTTTCGTCCCATCTTTTGAACTGGTACTGGACGGATACTGGAACCCAGCTTTTATCTGTTTGTCACAGATGTTCTGATTTTGGCATAACTGTGGAGATTTTGTCGGATTTGTATTCTTTTGGACTGGAAACCTGTAATCTGTAAACATGTAGCAAATATGGAATAAAAGCACCTACCTATATGCAATGTGATCAAGAATGGGCGGTATAAAAATAGAAAATTCTGTGATGAACAGTGCATAATCGTCACCTCGACTCCGGATGAGGGAGGACGCCGGTCTACCTATACTCGGCTTTTCGCCCGCTGTAACAACCGAGTTCATTTATACCAATTCCAGTTCCCGTATTTACTTATCTGTGGTATTTTTTTGATTTAACGGGTTTTGGGTGTGAATGGTATTCCACATTTTACATTGCATTCGACCCGACCCGCTTGCTTGAACATGTTGATTCATATTTATAGAATACCCTGGCTTGTTAAATAGACACGTGCATCTCATGTATACTGCATACTGGCATTTTACCTGGCATTGCATCTTTTACCATATAATATTTTAAGCCATATAAAATAAATTAAAATTTCATAACATGGCCTGCATGATGCCCCTAACTCCGTGGTAGCATCCGCACATTTTGTTCTCGTCCCGTTCAGTGAAACGGACGTGTTTGGATGGCTACGCGCACGTACGTGCATCCGTTCTTGGGGGTATGCATTTTCGTTACCTGGGCATTTGTTTTGAATTTTGGAAGTCGCATATATTTTTCATATTTAAAATCTGAATTTTTAGACCCGACCCGGGCGTGTTTTGGAGTAAGTTTGTATTTGCCAAAATCTCAAAACAGACTAATATTATAATATTATATTCTTTATTTCTTCTAACTTATTAATATACGTTTGTAACAAAAAAATATTTTTTAATCCTAAATCAAATTTTCTTAACAGCACACTCTTCCTCTCTCTGCATATAATCACATTTATATTTTATTTTATATTTTCCTAACAGTCTCTCTCTCCAATCTTACCTCTCTCTCTCTCTCTCTCTCTCTCTCTCTTCTCTCTTCCCCTCTCTCAGAATCCCTCTCTCTCCTCTCGTATATTCTTCTCTCTCCCTCTCTATATATTTTCCTTCTCCTTCTTTTTTTTAAGAAACAACGAACCCAAAACCCTCGCCCTCGCACTCTAATCCTCACAGCCGCCGCTGCTGCCTCCCCTTTTTATGCTGCATCGTCTTCTCCGATCAATTTCCGTCGGCAATCGCTCGCCCTTAGTTTCCCTTTCTCTCTCCTCTTTCTATTTCCTCGCCTCTTCTCGTCGTCAGTCGTCGCAATGTCTTCAAGGTCGGGGGCCTCGAAGGACGAGGCATACCTTAATGCCGTCATCGATAAGCGCATCAAGATGTTCGAATCGATTCAATCCGAGCAAGCGGCTCAACGGCAGAGCATCGGTGGATAGCCCATCAAGATAACATTGCCAGATGGCGTAATTAAGGAGGGCAAGAAGTGGCTAACATCACCCTTGGACATTGTTAAGGAGATCTCTTCTGGACTAGCTGCAAATGTTTTGATTGCTCAAGTCAATGGGCATCCCTGGGACATGTCAAGGCCGTTAGAGGAAGATTGTGAAATGAAGTTGTTTAAATTTGACAGCAACAAAGGTCGTGATACCTTTTGGCATTCCAGTGCTCACATTCTTGGACAGTCCCTGGAGATGGAGTATGGGTGCAGGCTATGTATTGGGCCATGTACAACAAGAGGGGAGGGATTCTACTATGATGCATATTATGGCGAACTGACTTTAAATGAGGAACATTTCAGTCAAATTCAATCTCGGGCAAGTAAAGCTGCTGCGGAAAAGTAACAATTTGAGCGTGTTGAAGTATCTAGGGCACAGGCGCTGGAAATGTTTGCTGAAAACAAATTCAAGATCGCCGGAGCCGCGACGACGTCGACAATCCTGGCGACCCAGCGAACGTACCTGACCCGTGTGATCACCGTGTACGTTGTTTGGATCCGTTCCATGCATCGTGGGCGCGTCGCGACTTTTCCCGCCGACGTGTGACGTTCTGTATACCCGTTTCTTGATCCGTAGGCAAGTAAAACTTGCTACATGCTATTTACATTATTTTATACTTATTTAATTACATGTTAAACCTGTAGATTTAATCTAAAGTCACATTTTCCATTTTAACATTCGATGATCCATTATATCATTTTAGATCTAGAACTTGAAATATGTCATGTTGCATTTTAGTTTACAATACATGGTACACACGTCCATATTTATATCACATAGTGCTTGGTTGCATAGCCCGTAGTACCCTTTTAATAGTTTATACCATATCGGACACCCATTTGCATGCATCTAGCCTAATATATATTCAACTGCATCCCTAAATCATTTAATACATATTAATGAGATTTTAACATTCCATATTTGATAAAGTGTATTTAATTAGTGTTGGAACTATAACCTTAACCCAAATCGATAACGGTGCATCCTTATGCTTTAATCTATACCTACTTGCATACTACATCACAATGTTTCATTTTTATTGTTCCATTAGTACCCTACACTTGTTTTGTATACCCAAGCTTATTTTTAGTTTGATTATGAGCACCCACATGACATTTTGTGCACCCCGACATGACTTGATATACCATTACTTGACACGACGTGATACCGTGCACTTCTTGACATGACATGATACTTATTTATTACCTGACATGACCTGATATACCACAGCTTTACCTGTTACCTGATCTTGTTACTAATGCCAACAGCTTTGACATGTTGTCCCTACGGACATTTCCTGTTGTCTATCCAGACAAACCTGTACCTGCCTGATCCTGTGTTGGCATTAGCTCCAGATTATTTAATACCTGACTTGAACATATTTAACTTGGGGGTATGGGGAAATCAATGATGAAACCTGACTTGTAACTCGATAGTTCGATACCTTTTCTGATCAGTCTTATGGGCTAGGCCAGCCCCGGGATGATGCTGCAGACATCACTCGTCATTACCTACTACCCTTTACTGCCTTGCGGCACGTCTCGGATTCAGCCTGAGAGTCTTAGACCGTGATCCCGGGCACGCACGCGATACTATTGAGTTACATCGATGATTCATCAAATTGATTTCAAAGACTTGAGAGTAGTTAACACAGTAGACCAGTTTAGATTACTCACTGCACATTACCCTCACTGTCCTCACTTATATTACTGTTATAACTGTTTTACTGTTCATACACATACCTGCATGTTTTGCTACCCTGTTTATATTATTGTTTGATGTTATGACGCACTGACGTCTGGGTTTTGCATGGCCCAGATCCTCTACCTTTGTTGCAGACTGATCAGGAGTACTATCGCTGTTAAACCGAGCGATGAGGATCCTGTTGGTATCCAGTTTTACTTTCCAGGTGTTTTATTTATTGGATCTTTTGCTTCCGCATATTATTATTTCTTGACTCATTTATTCTGGCTCATGGACATGTACTAGATAGTTTAGTTACTTTCCTGTTCTTGATATCTCTACAGCCGTAATGTGACTGTGGAAGGATTTTTTCCTATCCACAGGTAGCATGGTTGGCTATGTCACGTGCCTATCTTAGCGTACTCTAGGAAGCGGGGCGTGACACCCGCTCTTACGATGTGCTCGCTCAGCACTCAACATTCGACATTACACATACTGGACACCGACTTATCTACACTTGCAAAAATAGAAGCACTCCTTAGGCGAGCTAAAAATACTTGCAAGCTAAAAGTACTTTATTTATATTCAAAATGGTGTACAAGGTACTATGGGCTCCCCAGCCTTACAAAAAATGCCCGGAGGCTTACAAAAAATTCAACAACATATCCGACTCCGGAGTTGCTCAAACCGCTTTCTCGGTCGCCACTTCTCCTAGCTCGGCACCTCCGTCAGGGGCTACGATGGAAACCTCCGGCTCAGCACTTCCGCCCACCGCCTGGCCTCCCCCAACCGGCTTGGCGACGCCCCCCTGTGGCACTTCTTCAGTAAGGGCATACCTTGTGCGAAGCTCCTGATTGTCAAACACGGAGAGGGCTTCCTTGACGGCATCAAGGGCGTTGTGCCACCCAACGGCTGCGGAATCGGCGATGTCAATATAGAACTGATCGAAAGCCTTGTATTCCTCCACGGCCATTTCCGCTCTGCTCTCTGCCAACTTTGCCGCCTCGAGGGAAGCCCGGGCATCTCTTTTGAACGAGTCCCTCTGCCTTTTCACAGCATCGAAGAGCCCGTTGACCTCCTCTATCTGGGCCTGGATAGCCCGGTTAGAGTCGGTCAGGAGCCGATGGGACTCCTTCAATTTGGCAAACGTCAGGCCCTCCGTGACCAATCTCGAGTCGAAAAGGGCCGCCTTTTCTTCCGCCTGCTGCAGCCTGGCAAGGAGCTCTTCCTCTTGCAAGGAAGATTCGCCCGCCTTCTTTATCGCCGGGGTCATCTCCTCGGACTCCATTGCGGCGAGCAGGGCGCAATGCTGGAGGACCTGAGGAAAATAGGAACCGGGTTAAAAGCTAAAACAGGATAAAACAGAGCAAAAAACACTTGGAGAAATTCCCGGAGAGTTATCAACCTGAACAGCCTCCTGAGCTATTACCGCCACTTGTCCCTTCATGGTTCCTCGGGGAATCTTAGTCCCCGCCGCCTTTTCCATATCCGCAAGTAAACTGTCGGCCACATAAAGCCCCGAGGGCACCTCAATGCAGAAGTCGCCCTCGTGCACCTGAATCGCGACCGGGAGGGCCGAGAAACCACCCACTTCTGCCTCTTGAGTGGGGATTCGGCATGGAGCGACGCTTCCGTCCTAGCCCGGTGCGCCGGATCTCGTACGTGTTTCTGCACTTCCTCGCGGCATTCCTCCAGAACAGGGGGTGCTGCGGAAGCCTTGGCTGAAGGTGCTTGCCGGGAAGCCGCGCCAAGGGCCGACCGGGACGAGCTTGCGCCACCGCCTTTCCTCCCGTGGGCCTTGGCGGCCATGGCAGCCATAATTTTCAAATGATCCATCGTCTCTGCAAGATACACATAAGAAAAAGATCAGCGACCAAAAAAGCAGCAAACAAAATTTTGCAAGTCTAAATAGATCGGCTAAAGTCCTAACTTGCCCACAAAGCGTGCGGGACTTTGTCCCACCCGCTCAAAGCCTACTCAGAAAGCAGGATGTCAGCCCGCTGGATCGGTTCCCATTGACACACCACTCTTGCCTCGGGGGCATTCGACTGCCTAACTCTAGGACAGTCGGCCCTATGCCACTTGATGGGAACAAGCCAATCCTCACCCTCCGGTGGCCCGAAGAAAACAAACTTCTCCTTTCATTCGTGGATGGAAGAAGGGACAACCACTACCCCCGACCAGGCCGCCCTACCCTTATGTTTTTTGAATGAAAGGTACACCCAGTTAGGGTTCATCTTTGCTGGTACCGGGGTGATTTTTATAGCAAAGAAAAGAAAGGAGGAGGCTCAAATCAAAGGGGATCCGATCAATCTTCAATCGGACCAGAAACTTAAGGAGTATTCTCTATGAATTCGGCGCTAGCTGGCCCGGGGCGAGAAGGAAACAATGGAGTACATCACAAACTTCGGGCGAGAAGGGCAGACGCATCCCAGCCCGGAACGCTTTCAAGTATAGGGCAATCTCTTTGCCCTGCACCTGGTCTGCCCGCTCGCCCTCCCTGGCTGAATGGAGTGAATAGCTAGAGGGGATATGAAAACGAGCCCGGATGTCGGAAAGATCATCAGACGGTTCAAAACTGAGGGCGCATCGCGAGTATTCCAGATGCGCACCTTGGGGGCTCTCTTCACACCCCGACGACGAGAGACAAGGGCGTCGTTTCCCCTGGAGGCGAGCCTGACACAGAAGATGAAGATGAAGAAGAAGAAGAAGAACTCTCTCAGCTATCAGAAACCGAGGAGGAAGAAGACCCGCTGGACTCAGCTTCAGAAGCTGAAGCCTCATCGCCCGACTCAACCCCTACTATATCAATAGATACTTCGGAGGAAGACATCTAACCTGATTCAAGGAAGGATTGGCCGAGGAATGTTTTTTTTAGTTGATAATCCAACCTAAGTGGATGCACGCCAGGCAATCTTCAGACAACAAGAGACGACTATGGCAAGGTATCTGCCGTGGGATGCCCCGTCCCCTATTTATACACTCAGCAAGGAGGCATTCAACGGCCCAAATCCGTTCCCGCCGAAATGAAGCACCACACCTAACGGCCACAGGGATTCTACATGGCGAACGGCCATTGGACACGTCCCCTCACGCCAGGATTCGGGTGACAGCTCTCACGTCCTGCCACCCGGTGGTGGACACGTGGCGCGTAGTCCAACCGCTCGAGTGAGAGAAACGACGCCCTTCTTTAAAGCACAATCATGTTACTGATCCGCTGACGTCACCAAAGATACGCGCGGGAATTAAAACGCTTCGTGAGCCACCACTTGGACCCCAGGATCCGAGAGGATTAGCCGCTAAACGCTGCATCTTCCTCGGACAACCCGTTGCAGGGAAATCTGAGGCTGAATAGTTAAAAACTGGGCTTACCACTCTCGACCTGACCCATAAATAGGTCAGGGAAAGAGTGGGGGGATAATGACGAGACGGGAACCCTCAGATTTACGACATGTAGTAGATGACATGTCGTACACGTACGCCCACTAGATTCGTGGGAACTACGGAGCTGGAATAAGTATGATGCATTGGGGACATTCATTGGTGCCCCGCCTCCGATATCGTACCCAACCTTTTAGAGGACCTCCCCAGAGTACGTTCCCGCTTCGGCTGAACACCAGCCAATAGCTCGTCTTTGAGCTATCCTACAGCTGAGACTCTTCAGCTCACTTGCACGTTTCCGAGCTATCCTATATTTGAGATTCCTCAGCTTCTTTGTTTGGCCGGAGGCACGGAGCCCGAGCGTCCCTGTAACGGCTCCGTGTATCTCGCTACACAGAGATCTCCTCCACTCCACGTCCCGCATCTCACGCTAGCGTATCTCGTAACTAATGAGCATATCCCGCCATTAATGGGCGTGTCCCGCCATAAACATGAACGTGACCCAGGGGCATAACGGACGGCGAGAATCTCGCATCGGCTCACTCCATACGACCGCTATAAAAACCCCTCCTACAGATGATTCAGGTAACTCGAACTGATTCTAATACGCCGCTACCCTGCCTTTATTTCTCGGTACTTATTTGATCGTCGGAGGGTCCTACGGTGGTTACCCACCCCGAGACTTCCCTTGCAGGTAGCTCGATGTCAACGGCAGCCCATTGAGATCCACACATTCAACCTTTACTTTCAATCTCAACCGTTCAGAACCGCTTGCAGTAAGATCGATGGAGGACAACTACCGAGGGAGATTAGGACCTCCATCAATAAGAGATTATAATTGCTAATATCATAAGCATTTTTTTCCATGAATTTATAAATTTCTTGCCCTTGTTTATTTAGTTGATCTCAATTTCGGATTTATATTGACCAACTATAGATGGAAGAAGGGATACTCGGTGACCTATTACAGTGATGTGCTTCTCATTTTCACATAAACTACTGTTAAATGTGTTTCAGTCTGCTTCATATTCCAAAAAATTGGCATAAGATATCTTATCCTTAGTTGATTTTATAATATAGGGCGGCAGAATATTCATGTGTACAATCCTGTATATCACTCTCGTACGAAGTGTAAAGAGTTCGTCTCGCTAGATCTTCAGTAAATTCTTGCTAAGTTTTAAATAAATAAATTTGATTTCTTCCTATGTCTTATGTCAAGTAATGCTTGGGAGAATTGCACTTTAATACCAAAAAGTAAGTACATAAAAAGATAAATATCATAATAGAATCCTCTTAGTTACAACCAACATAATTAACGTTCCCGTTACCCAGCAAGAGCTAAAGATAAAAGTTCAAGATACAAAACTTGCAAGTAATAATTCTTAGCTTGCAAGATAAAAAAAAATGTCAAAATATTCACCCTCATACAAAGATCAAGAACAAAAAAGGGATATATACCTACACACTTGTTCTTTCAACCATCTATCTATTTTTTTTCTACTTTTCTAAACATAATATATATATATATATATATATATATATATATATATATATATATAGAGAGAGAGAGAGAGAGAGAGAGAGAGAGAGAGAGAGAGGTTAATGGAGGAAAGATGCCATAGGAGGGGATTTCCTCCTATGGCGTCGAAAAAATACACCCTCCCTCATTTTTTCCGACGATCGGCACCCACCATCTTCATTGTTAGCATCTAAGATGTGAGTACACAAAATTTTATGTGATTCTACAACATTCACCATTGATTTAGCCAATTTGGGCTTTAGTCTGCTTAGTCTCCCCTTTTTTTTGAAAAAGTGTTGAGCACTGGTTTGGGCACTGTTTAATCAGCCCCCCTTTTTTTAAAGCAAAAATACTGAGCACTTATATGAGTTCTGACGCCTACATATGATCATGTGGAACTGTCAGTTATAGGGGTTGCCCAATAAGTGTTGAACACTTTACTCCTTTTGTCTTTATATGGAATGTTAGGCATTCTTTATGGCGTCCACGTAGAAAGTGCGTGAGGCGCTAGGCGTTGGGCGCTACCCAATGAGTGCTAAACACTCCTTCTTCTGTGGCGTCTACGTGAGGAACACGTGCTGCGCTGGGCGCTGCCCAGTAAGTGCTAAGTACTCTTTTCTTCTATGGCGCCCACGTGAGGGACACGTGAGGCGCTGGGCGCTGCCTGGTGAGTGCTAAGCACTCTTTTCCTCTGTGGCGCCTACGTGAGGGACACGTGAGGCGCTGGGCCCTGCCCAATGAGTGATAAGCACTCTTTTCTTCTGTGGCGCCCACGTGAGATGCTAGGCGCTGCCCAATGAGTGCTAAGCACTCCTTTCTTCTATGGCGCCCACGTGAGGGGCACGTGAGGCACTGGGCGCTGCCCAATGAGTGCTAAGCACTCTTTTCTTCTGTGGCGCCCACGTGAGGAAGACGTGAGGCGCTCGGCGCTACCCAATGAGTGCTAAGCACTCTTTTCTTCTATGGCTCCCATTGATATCAAGATTTCATTTTTTAAGAACCAAGTTCTTTTATGAGAACCAGGTTTCTCTTATATGCTTCGTTTCAAGGAATTCAATTCCTAGTCCTTTTCTGAATCTTCGATTCTCAAGAACAAATTCTTCCCGATGAGAACTAAATTCTCAACTTATGGAAGAATTGTCTTGTGGATCTCAGATCCAGAGAAATAACTAAGTTCTTTTTAAAAGGGTTAAGCCCTTAGATATATAAACGAAATGTTTTGATCTCTTTTGTTTTTACCTAGAGTTTTTTAGGAGGGAGATCTTCTTTTCTGTTCCCTTTTGAAGCTTTCTGCTTTAGTTTTTAGAAGCTTATGGGGGGTTCCTCTATGTCAGACTTGAAGTCTTCGGTCCTTTATATAGTGGAGGCAAGTTTGTTAATTAGTTTTGAAGGAATCTCTCATTAAGAGATCCCAATTGATTTGGAGAATCTTACCCACCATAGGATCTTTGATCCAAGGGTTTTTGTTTTTACAGAACATATTTTCTTGTTTTTAATAAGATTGGGGAAATATTTTTCATGTGTGGAGTTTTACTCTATGAAATGGTGATTTTTTAGCACCATTGGATTTTCAATCAGAGGGTTCTCTGTTTTACAGAAGGCAGTCTTTCTTGTTTAGAAAGATTGAAGGAATATATCCCAAAATAGAATTTTATTCTATAATCCAATTTGGGGATGTTTTCTCTCGACAGAATTTAGTTCTGTATTTTTGAAGATTTATCATCTTCGTTGGATTTTTGATCCAATGGCTCTGTTTAACAAAGAGTAGAATTTAATTCTACTTGGGCGCCGGCGCTCATGTGTTGTGCACGTGGGCACTACTTAAGATTTAATTATTATAATGGGTATTTATGTGCTTTGCACATTGGCGCCCGCGTTGCACATTGGTGCCCGCGTGAGGAGCACGTGAGGCGCTACCATAGGATTAATTCCTATCAGATTGGTCTTGGCGTCGGCGCCCTCGTGGGAAGCATGTGAGGCGCTACCTCAGAGCTTTGCTCCTTTATTGGGGAAACAAATGCCTCCCCACCGTTGCGCTCACGTGGCTCGCACGTGAGTGCAGCGGTGGCATCTTTTCCACCGTTCGATCTTCTGGAGAGTTGAACCGTCTCCTTGTGTTTATAAGTAGGGCTTTTGGCCCTTGATATGACTGTTGTTCATCTTTTTTAGTCTTCTTTCTTCTCTGAGAATTTAATTCTTTTTCCAGAGCTCATATCTCTGTCCAAAGAAACTTCCCCCAGAGTTAAAACTCTGTCAAAAATTGGTAAGAATCATGCTCATGATTTAACTCATTGTTCCCCGCCGAAAGACGCGACCGGGACGTTGGGACGTTCGGGACTGAATTCCGAGGGCAGATGCTAATTGGTGCTATCCGTCCACCTCTCCGAAGATGCCAAGTTGATTTATGACACCATGTATCGAAGGTTTAAATGGATGCGGCCGATGTAGCAGACTTCGTCAGATTCCCCCTTGTTTGAAGGGTTTTTGATTGTGGGGACGCTCTTCCCTGCAGACGCAAGCCCGTGCAGTTAATTACGCTACCGCATCGCGGTAACAACTTTCTCCTTCTCCAGATGGTTACTTAGTGTCGTGGGTGTTTGTTTAGTGTTTGGTTGCCCGTGGATTGTATACAGAGACTAATTTATGTTGTCGCCCGTAGGGCGTGAATTAGTCCAAATCCGTATCTTCTTAGATTTGGGTTTGGGGTGGGGTTTAAGGATACGTTAGTCTCATTTGAGACTAAGATCAACTTAAACGTTTGTTAAGGATACGTTAGTCTAATTTTAGACTAAGATCAACTTAACAGGATCGTTTAGATCCAACAAGAGAGTAATTGGACTCTATTGTTTAGTTTAAGGACATTGCGGTCGATTACCAGTTTAAGGACATGACGGCCCATTGTTAGTTTAAGGACATCTCGGTCCAATGTTAGTTTAAAGACATCGCGGTCGAGGTTGAGGACATCATAGTCCATGAGTTTAAAGACCTCACAGTCAAGGTTAAGGACATCATAGTCCATGAGTTTAAGGACCCCACAATCCAATGTTAGTTTAAAGATATTACGGTCGAGGTTAAGGACATCATAGTCCATGAGTTTAAAGACCTCACAGTCAAGGTTAAGGACATCATAGTCCATGAGTTTAAAGACCTCACAATCAAGGCTAAGGGCATCAGAGTCCATGAGTTCAAGGACCCCATAGTCCAATGTTAGTTTAAAGACATTACGGTCGAGATTAAGGACATCATTGTCCATGAGTTTAAGGACCCCACAGTCCAATGTTAGTTTAAAGACATTGCGGTCAATTGCCAGTTTAAGGACATGGTGGTCCATTGTTAGTTTAAAGACATCACGGTCGAGGTTAAGGACATCATAGTCCGTGCGTTTAAAGACCTCACAGTCAAGGTTAAGGACATCATAGTCCGTGAGTTTAAAGACCTCACAGTCAAGGTTAAGGACATCATAGTCCGTGAAATGTGTGGTTGTCGGGACCCGTCACCTCTATGAAGACGTTGAAGGATTACAACGACAAATATCAGAGGAGTGAAGAGATGTACCCTCGAACCAGAGTTGATTGGGTGATCTGTAGTCCAATTTGGAACTAAGATCCATTAATTAGATTATGAGCACATTGGCTCGGTTAAGTCTGAATTGAGGACTTATGGCCAACTTGGGCTAAGTCCAATTAAGTTTGAAATATTGGCCCTTTGGACCATTAGACATTTGTCTGGGTTCAGCCCCTCATCACTTAGCAATGCTAAATAAGAGTTGAGGGTTCTGATGACATTTTATCTTTGATTGGGCATTGAACATTATAGCTCTGAATTCTACTCAATTTTGAGATTCAGTTGAAGGGGAGGCTTTGCTTCTGAAAAATTAACCAATTTGGCTAAAACTAGTGTTAAACATTAGAGAACAACAGTGTTAAACACTGGAAATAAAATTCGCAATTTAGCGTTGAACACTAGAAATAATATTCTCAAATTAGTGTTAAACACTTGAAGACAACAATGTTAAACACTGGAAATAAAATCCTCAATTTAGTGTTGAACACTAGAAAGGAAGGAATCACGTGGATACACGTGGTGGCACCCAAAGGCGGGACCAGATCCCCTCAACTTAGTTCTGCGAATAAGTGTTAAAAACTTTTTGACTTTCTGGCCATCACGTGTTGGTACGTGATGGAGATTTGTACGCTGATTGTTAAAGCGTTTATCAAAGGGTCACGTGGTAACACGTGAGAGCGCCCAAGTCAGAACCTGTCTTTGCTTTGTTCTCGTTATTTTGGAGGTCACGTGGGGACACGTGAGGCATTGCCTCAAACCTTTTTCTTCTTGTTTTTGGGAGATCTGTTCAGGGGTCACGTGGGGACACGTGACCTAACTTTTTGCATGCATGGAGATATTTCAAGTCTCTTTAAGAATTAAATTCTTTGTATGGTTAAACCCCAATTTCGTTTTAGAGGAATCAAATTCCCATGTATGTGAAAGAATTAAATTCTTATGTAGAGTTAAACCCTAATTTCATTTTAGGAGGAATTAAATTCCTGTGAATTTTAGGAGAATTGAATTCTCATATAGGGTTAAACCCTAGCTTATCTTGAAGGAATTAAATTCCTATAAATTAGAATAGTTAAATTCTCATATAGGGTTAAACCTTTGTTTTATCTTGGAGGAATTAAATTCTTATGAATTGGGAGAATTAAATTCTCTAAACTCAATTCTCCCTCTAAGTCTTGGATGTGCATGGCAGAATCTCAACCCGATGAGAATTAAATTCTCAACCTATGGGGAGATTTGCTTCTGCAGATCTTCAACCAAAGGAAGAACTAAGTTCTTATTCAGAAGAGTTAAACTCTTAAATTGAGAATTAAATTCTCTTTTTTTTTATGGAACTTAGATCTCTTTCCTCTTTCTCACCTAGGATTTCTTTTCTCTGAAGAGATCTTTTTTTTCTCCCTTGAGAATTAAATTCTCCTCTCTTTTTTCTCTCTGTTGTTGTTATCTCCCAAAAAAGTAGATCCCTTCTCTTTTTTTCTTGGCTCCTATTTATAGGAGAAAGAAAAGAATCAATTTGTTTTGTCTATCTTTCATTGAAAGATTTTGGTTGTTTTTGTAACTAATATGATCTTTTAGACCACTCAGTGAATTTTATTCACCATTGGATTTTTAATCCAAAAGATCTTTTATCTGTTATTCCTGGCAAATTTCAGGGAAATCTTTCCTTGTATAAAATCTTTCCATAAATTGGTGATTTTTAATCACCATTGGATTTTTAATCCAACGGTGCTCCATTTTGCAGAGCACCATCTTTTTTGTTTGGAAAGATTTAGAGAAATATTTTTCCAGTTAGGGTTTTTGATTCGCTCTTAATTAGAATTTAATTCTATTAATTTATAGACTTTTAGGAACCCATCACGTGTTGGCACGTGACCCCCTGATTAAGCATTTGACCAGAATTTAATTCTGTTGTTTTAAAGAACTCAGGAATTATCACGTGTCAGCGCGTGACCCTTGGTCACGTGTTGGCACGTGATGCCCCATTGGGTTTTTCCTTGTTATTTTATTATACCTTTAATTATTTTAGTGGGTTTAAAGTCCCATCACGTGTGGGCACGTGACCCATTTGATTAAGATTCAATTTTTATCATTTCAGAGCCTTCAGGAAGCCATCACGTGTCGGCACGTGACCCCCGATCACGTGTGCGCACGTGATGCCTCATAACTTTTAATCCCGGATGAATTATGAGGCCCATAATATATCAAATCGAAGGATTTTTCGAGATACTTTCGATTCCATCAGAATTTAGCTATTTCTCATTCGGGAGTTTATCAAAATGCAGCCTGAAAAATACTGGTTCGCATTTTCTTAAACGTATCGCTGCCATTTGATACCTTGGGCTCTTTTGCGCAGAAAAATTTTTTTGGCGGGAACAAATGCCCCCCACTACTTTGCCCACGTAAGTATATACATGGGTGAAGTAGTGCAGAGTAATTCATAGCGTATGACCAGTTTCGGGTTGGTATATAATTTTCAGAATCTTGATCTGAGAAGATAACGAGCGGACACAAGCGTCGTCATTTATCATTGACTCAAATCTCGACTCTTAAGGGATATAGTTCCAAACCCTCAGCTCCATGAGCCGCACCCTTCTATTTCTTTATGTTTTACTCTGACGTGAAGTAGTTTATATGCTCATGAGTAACTTCTCCATTTCAGTGGCATGTAGTTTTGGCAAGTGTGGCCCATAGATGGTAGATACTAGTTCATCTTGAACTTCTTATAAGGTAGCGATGGCTTAGGAAACAGGGTTAGGATCTGTTGCTTAAGACTTTCCAACTTTATGAGCCTTGAGGGTCTCTCAAAGGCTTTTCTCCCTACGAGTCGTGAGGATCTCGTAAGTGTCTTTTCTCCTTAGGAATCATGAGGACTCCTAAGTGCGTTTTCTCTTGAGAATCGTAAGGATCCCACAAAAGAATTTTCTTTATGCTTAGGGACACTAATTTCCCTGCAAGTTGAGACAAATCGAGAGATTCTCGCAAAGACACTGATTTCCTTGCGGGTCGAAACGAATCGAGAGGTTCTCGCCAAGGACGCTGACTTCCCTGAATCGAGATAAGAAGCGATGGCTTAGGAAACAGTTTCAGATCTGCCGCCTAAGACTTTTCAACTTTATGAGCCGTGAGGGTCTTATAAAGATTTTTTCTCCCTACGAGTCGAGAGAATCTCATAGGTGTATTTTCTCCTTAGGAATCGTGAGGATTCCTAAGTATGTTTTCTCTTGAGAGTCGTAAGGATCTCACAAAAGAATTTTCTTCCTTACAAGTTGAGAGGACTCGTAAGTGATTAATGAGTTGACCTACTCCCGAGTTAAAGCATTGCTTCAACAGGGAGGTCGAGGGTTGACTTTGGTTTGTCTGTGCACCGTCGAGTCATGGAACTGGGAACTTTTCCGCGGCTCCGCTTTGCTGACGTCGTATATTCCTGCAGAGACACTGATTTCTCTGCGGGTCGGCGCGAATCGAGATGTTCTCGTCAAGGATGTTGATTTCCCTGAATCAAGGATTCGCCAAGGACACTGATTTCCTCGGAGTTGAGACGAATCGAGATGCTCTCGTCAAGGACGTTGATTTCCCTGAATCGAGGTTTTTGCCAAGGACTCTGATTTCTTCGGAGTTGAAATGAATCGAGGTATTCCTGCAAAGACACTGATTTCCTTGCGGGTCGACGCGAATCGAGATGCTCTCGCCAAGGACGCTGATTTCCCTGAATCGAGGTTTTGCCAAGGACACTGATTTCCCTGGAGTTGAAACGAATCGAGGTATTCCTGCAAAGACACTGATTTCTCTGCGGGTCGACGCGAATCGAGGTGCTCTCGTCAAGGATGCTGATTTTCCTGAATCGAGGTTTTTGCCAAGGACACTGATTTCTTCGGAGTTGAAACGAATCGAGGTATTCCTGCAAAGACGCTGATTTCTCTGCGGGTCGATGCGAATTGAGATGCTCTCATCAAGAACGCTGATTTCCCTGAATCAAGGTTTTTGCCAAGGACACTGATTTCCCTGGGGTTGAGACAAATCGAGGTATTCCTGCAAAGACGCTGATTTCTCTGTAGGTCGACGCAAATCGAGATGCTCTCGTCAAGGACGCTGATTTCCCTGAATCGAGGAGGTTGCCAAGGACACTGATTTCCCTGGGGTTGGGACGAATCGAGGTATTCCTGCAAAGACACTGATTTCTCTGCGGGTCGACGCGAATCAAGATGTTCTCGCCAAGGATGCCGATTTCCCTGAATCGAGGTTTTTGCCAAGGACACTGATTTCCCTGGGGTTGAGACGAATCGAGGTATTCCTGCAAAGACGCCGATTTCTCTGCGGGTCGACGCGAATCGAGATGCTCTCGTCAAGGACGCTGATTTTCCTGAATCGAGGAGGTTGCCAAAGACACTGATTTCCATGGGGTTGAGAAGAATCGAGGTATTCCTGCAAAGACACTGATTTCTCTGCGGGTCGACGCGAATCGAGATGCTCTCGTCAAGGACGCTGATTTCCCTGAATCGAGGAGGTTGCCAAGGACACTGATTTCCCTGGGGTTGGTTGACTTATTTCCGAGACGGAGCGTTGATCCGGCAGGGAGGTCATTGGTTGACTCCAGGTTATCTGTGAACCGTAGAGTCTTGGAACTGGGGACTTTGCCGTGGCTCCGATTGATGGTGTGGTATCTGTGTCCTGCTGGAATGAGGAGGCACACCGTTGTTAGTCTTCGTACCTTAGATGTGGCCATTGAGATTTTGAACTAGGGACTTTGTCATGGCTCCGCTTCGTTGTGGCTCTGAGGTCGGTTGTTGACGTCACGTCTGCATCTGGTTGGAGTGAGGAGAAATGCCGTTGGTGATCTCTGGGCTGTCTGTGAACCGTCGAGATTTAGAACTAAGGGACTTTGCCATGGTTCCGTTGTTTTGACCCTGGGGTCGTTTGTTGACGTCGCATCTGCATCCTGCTGGAGTAAGAAGAAACGTCGTTGGTGATCTCTAGGCTGTCTGTGAACCGTCGAGATTTGGAACTAGGGGACTTTTCCATGGTTCCGGGGTAGTCTCTACGCTGTCTGTGAACCATCGAGATTTGGAACTAGGGGACTTTGCCGTGGCTCCGTTTGTTGATGTTGCGTCTGCATCCGAATGGAGGGAGGAAGAACGCCAGTGTTGATCTCTAAGTTGTCGATATTGACGTCGAGACCCTGAAGCTAGGGATCTTCATTCGCTTTGTTTGTTGACATTGTGTCTTCAACATTGCGACGAATGTCGAGATTGTCTATGAACCGTGGAGATTTGGCTTCGCTTTGAAGAAGCTTGGTGGGACAATATGGTTCCCTTCTTGTTTGTGCCCATGGATTGTATACAGGGGGCAACGTGACCTCACCTGCAGGGCAAAAAGTTTCATTCTTTCATTTTTTTAATTCTTTCCGCGATGCTCTATCATTTCAGCTTTTTACATCGCGAAAATCGCGATTGCCCAATCATTTCGGCTATTTTTCGCGGTGCCCAATCATTTCGGCTATTTTTCTTTTTACTCGCTGCTTTTTATTGCGAGTTTCCCAATCATTTCGGCTGTTTTTGTATGCATACATTTTTACTTGCTGGTTTCGTTGCAAGTTGCCCCATCATTTCGGCTATTTCATATGCATTTTTGGCTCGCTGATTTTTTATCGCGAGTGTGGAACTTGGAATCTGGTGCCAATCTCAACATCAGCATCGCTGCGACTGGAATATTGTCAGGAGCGAATCATCATTTGCCATGAAAGGACTTGGAATTTGATACCGATTTAGGCATCAACATCGCTACAACTGGGATATTGCCAGGAGCGAATCATCATTTGCCTCTGTCGATGTCGAACAAAGGTGGCTTAGCTAACAGGGTTAGGATCCCGTCAACTAAGGCTTTTGACTTCATGAGTCGTAAGGGTCTCATAAAGGTGTTTCTCCCTACGAGTCGTGAGGATCTCGTAGGTGCTTTTTCTCCTTAGGAATCGTAAGGATTCCTAAGTGTGTGTTCTCTTATAAGTCGTAAGGATCTTACAAGAGTGTTTTCTCCCTACAAGTGTATGTTCACCGTGTGAGCGTATCCCTAGTCGCTGGTGGGACTCTGTTAGGGAAATGTTTATTCGTGCCCATAGATTGTATACAAGGGTCAGCATTGAACCGCTTGTAGGGCAGCATTGGAGATTGCGATATCTTAAGAATAGGTTCAGATACCTGTAACTTAAGGCTTTTGAACCCTATGATCCGTGAGGGTCTCAAAAGGGAATTCTCCTTACGAGTCGTGAGGATCTCGTAAGCGTAGTTTCTCCTTAAGAATCGTGAGGATTCCTAAGTGTATTTCTCCTTTATGAGTCGTAAGGATCTCATGCAGGTGGTTTCTCCTTTCAGGGTCGAGAGGACCTTGCAAGTGTCTTTTAACGAGATTGCGCCCTTTCGGGTTTTCATAAAACTCGCCGGTAGTCCTGTTGTTTTTACTCACGACGCCCTTTCGGGGTTTCATCCGTGCCCATTTTGTTTGTGGACATACCGTTTTTTTTTCCACGTCAGCCTTGGGATGCTGCGGTCCGTAGTAGTTTATAGACGTGTCGGTCAGTTGCAAGTTTTAGGACATTGCGGTCCATCGTTAGTTTAGGGACGTTTCGGTCCGCTGTAGCTTTGAGGCGAAGTTTCGCCGGATGCTTTATGAACAAGTAGGTTTCTCCTTGATAGACCTTATCACATAATCCAAGGATTTTGGCACTGCTCCTATCCCCAGCTCCTCTACGTTATCTCCTAACGCCGAGTGAGCTGCTTTGTTACTTAACGACAAATGAGCGATCATGTGGCAACTTGCCATATAATCTTTGGATTCTTCTGACAAGTCATCTCCCTCATCATTGTCGTTATCTTCATTCTCAAGGATGTGATTGAGAAACTCCTAAAGCGTGACTGGAGTTCGCGCCCTCTGGTTGTATTCTTTCAGCGCGTCAATATACTTTTGCAGATCCGTACGCTTGTCGTTAGACTGCGCGGGCTTTTTGGTCTTCTTCTTTTCTTCGAAGACTTTGACGGCTAGGCCTGAGCATTTTGACCATTGCTATTAATTCCCGATGTTGGGCGTGGTTTCAGCATCCCGGCGATGATCTCCGGCTCTTGCGGGCTTTTCCACCTGATCGCCGGACATGTTTGAAGATCTTTCAGCATTTTTTTTAGTTTTTTTCGAAAGAACAACTTCCCATGGAGCTTCCTTTATGAATGAGCATGATGCCCCCGGCATGTCCATCTTTTTCGGAGCATGTGGTTATGGCGGATTTACCTTCCAGTTTTCGGACAGCGCGAACTTGCCGTGTTGATATTGGTCTTCAACCCAATTTTTGAAGACGTAGCAATCTTCGAGTGGATAGCCCAATACTCGATGGTAGGGGCAGTAATTGGGATCATTGACGTTGTTCGGTTGCTATGGGTGTCTCGACTCCGGTAGAGTAATGAGCCCATTGCGCACTGCCAGTTCAAACAGTTTCCTTGTTTTATCTCGGGGAAACGAGTAAGGACGTCTCAACTTCTCATCAAGGGATTGCCGCTTGTTGCTTTGGTGAACAACCGCTCTCGGGCCACTCGGTTGTTGTTGAGCGTTGGAGACGAAGGTTGCTTTCCTTTTGCCCTTTTCATTCCAAGGCTCCGTCTTTGAAGAGGAAGGCCTGTGGCCCATCTGGTCCATTTGGGCTAGCTTGTCAATCAAGGCCTGGAAGGTGGTCGGCTTGAAGAACATCATGAATTGGGAAATAATAGCCTGAAGGTCTAGAGTGCCCACGAACATGCCCACTGCCGGCGCTTCCTCGATGCGCTGTTCGCACTTCGACTATAGATTCCGCCATCGTATTGCGTACTGGACCCAAGTTTCTCCCGGCTTCATCCTGGCATTGATCAGTGCCGTGATTGGGGTGCGCTCGCTAGCGCTTGCAAATCTCTGTGTAAACAGCAGCTCCATCTCTGCAAATGTCTTGACAGAGTCATTTGGGAGTTCGGAATACCATTCGAATGCCGTCTCCGACAAGCTGCCAACAAACTGGCGGAGCAGTAGTTTATCATCACCTCCAGTGTTGCCGCACAGAGCCCTGAATTGAGCAACATGCTGGTGTGGATTCCCTGTCCCCTTATATATGTGGAATTTGGGGATCATGTATCCTGGTGGGTACTTTATTTGGTCATACCAACCCGGATAGGGTCGTCCAGTTTTAACAACTTGCCCAGCTGCTTCATTCGCCTGGTGAGCTCGTATCTGCTGAGCGATGTAATCATCTAGGGCAGCTTTGGAGATTGTCTCTTCCTTGGCTGTTGACAGAGCCAACAGAGGATTTGATGTCTCTCCTCTATCATCTTCAATTATTACTGGAGGATCTTCGGCTGGGGGATCCGGCTGGATCATCATGCCCACCATATCTTGGAATAGAAGGGCCATTTGTTTTATATTGGCCGCTTGCTCCGCGGCCTCTTTGTCCTTCTTCTCATGCATTCTCTGAATGAATTCGACATCAATTTCCTGCTCACGGCGCTGCTCCGAGGATGTCTCTGGGCTTGCTTTCGGTCCTGTGAGTGCAGCCATAGCTGTTAACATCTCTTGGAGCTTTTGTTGTTGTTGCTCCCGAGCCTTAGTCACTGATCGCGTAAGCGGTCGATGACCTGTGGAGATACGGCTATCCTCTTTTCTGGATGCCATATAGACGGTATGCACCACCATGCCCCAAGACTTAAGTCATTTAGGTTCAGTGGTCTTGCGATTCGTCGCAGACTCAGGGATTTTCTCTGGCCTTCTCCTCTTGTGAGCGGCCGAAGTTGAGGGGGCCGTTGCAGTAGGCACCCAAGTAGTTGTCGCCTTTTGTGGCTTGACAGGATTGTCCTCTTCTCGCCGCGCTTTCATCTTTTTCTGTTGGCGGGGATAGTCTTGATCAATCACGGAGTCTTGGACCTGTCGCCAAACTTTATAAATTTTAGAGGACAGCCGCTGTCGGGGCTGATCTAGCTTCGCCTTTGTGATCTTTTCAACAGGCGGAGGAGAATTTTTCAGCACGGCAGTTGGCGAATTCCTGCGCACCCTGTTAAGTAGTTCAAACTTGTTCCCGGTTGGAACAGCAGCATCAACTTCCACCATTGGAGCCGGCGGAGTCAGTCCAGAAAGGGAATTGCCAGTGGCGACGTCGAGCATGTCGTGCGGCCGGGATCACCTCCGCTGTTGGATCAGCTTTTCCGTGCCCCTGTTCTGATGAGAGTATGCTGTTGGCGCCAGCCTTTCACAGACAGATGCTTGCTGAGAGGGAACGGCCAATTTTGAAAAGGTCGATTTTCGTGCAGGGAAAACGGCCTTAGTTACTTCACCCTGAGTGGTAGCTAAAACGGCCAGTCTTGTGAAGACCGACTCCTTAGCCGGAGAAGCCGCCTTGGTGACTTCAGGAGTAGGAATAGCTATCCGCTTCGGGATAACGCCTTCTGATATTGCGGGCTTCTTCACGGGTCCGTTGGAGCTTTGGCCCAGTCTGCTGAAAACTGAGACGCTTGGTTGGGGCGACCCGTTAAGAGGGGCCGCAGTAGTGGTAAGCCGATCAAAGACCAACTTCTTCGGAGCTTCTTATGATAGTACAGGAGCGTTGACGCTTGTTGGCGGGATCATGGTCCTGAAGAACAATCCAGCGGTGGCCTGAGTCACCTGTTCCACCGGCATAGCGAATATAGAGGCCGCTTGGGACCCGTAAGTCACTCCTTCGGACGGGATGGAGCGAGAGTTGCAGTTGCAGTTAGTGCAGTTTAAAGCCATTGATCTTCTATTTTCTGCACGGAGCAAGACACCAAATCTTAGTACCTCGAATCCAGGGGCAACCATGTCAAACCATGATTCGTTCGCGAAACACGACACACGAAGTGTGGAGTGGAAAGAGGAAAAGGTCCCACCGGGCGTGCCAGAATCTGTTCCCCGCCGAAAGATGCGACCAGGACGTTAGGACGTCCGGGCCTGAATTCCGAGGGCAGAAGCTAATTGGTGCTATCTGTTCACCTCTCCGAAGATGCCAAGTTGATTTATGACACCATGTATCGAAGGTTTAAACGGATGCGGCCAATGAAGCAGACTTCGTCAGATTCCCCATCGTTTGAGGGGGTTTTGATTGTGGGGACGCTCTTCCCTGCAGACGCAAGCCCCTGCAGTTAATTATGCTACCGCATCGCGGTAACAACTTTCTCCTTCTCCAGATGGTTACTTCGTGTCGTGGGTGTTTGTTTAGTGTTTGGTTGCCCGTGGATTGTATACGGAGACTAATTTATGTTGTCGTCCGTACGGCGTGGATTAGTCCAAATCCGTATCTTCTTAGATTTGGGTTTGGGGTTGGGTTTAAGGATACGTTAGTCTCATTTGAGACTAAAATCAACTTAAACGTTTATGTTAGTCTAATTTTAGACTAAGATCAACTTAACAGGATGGTTTAGATCCAACAAGAGAGTAATTGGACTCTATTGTTTAGTTTAAGGACATTGCGGTCGATTGCTAGTTTAAGGACATGGCGGTCCATTGTTAGTTTAAGGATATCTCGGTCCAATGTTAGTTTAAAGACATCGCGGTCGAGGTTAAGGAAATCATAGTCCGTGAGTTTAAAGACCTCACAGTCAATGTTAAGGACATCATAGTCCATGAGTTTAAAGACCTCACAGTCAAGGTTAAGGACATCATAGTCCATGAGTTTAAGGACCCCACAGTCCAATGTTAGTTTAAAGACATTACGGTCGAGGTTAAGGACATCATAGTCCATGAGTTTAAAGACCTCATAGTCAAGGTTAAGGACATCATAGTTCATGAGTTTAAATACCTCACAATCAAGGTTAAGGACATCATAGTCCATGAGTTCAAGGACCCCATAGTCCATGAGTTTAAAGACCTCACAATCAAGGTTAAGGACATCATAGTCCATGAGTTCAAGGACCCCATAGTCCAATGTTAGTTTAAAGACATTACGGTCAAGATTAAGGACATCATTGTCCATGAGTTTAAGGACCCCACAGTCCAATGTTAGTTTAAAGACATTGCGGTCGATTGCCAGTTTAAGGACATGGTGGTCCATTGTTAGTTTAAAGACATCACTGTCGAGGTTAAGGACATCATAGTCCGTGAGTTTAAAGACCTCACATTCAAGGTTAAGGACATCATAGTCCGTGAGTTTAAAGTCCTCACAGTCAAGGTTAAGGACATCATAGTCCGTGAAATGTGTGGTTGTCGGGACCCGTCACCTCTCTGAAGACGTTGAAGGATTACAACGACAAATATCAGAGGAGTGAAGAGATGTACCCTCGAACCAGAGTTGATTGGGTGATCTGTAATCCAATTTGGAACTAAGATCCATTAATTAGATTATGAGCACATTGGCTCAGTTAAGTCTGAATTGAGGACTTATGGCCAACTTGGGCTAAGTCCAATTAAGTTTGAAATATTGGCCCTTTGGACCATTAGACATTTGTCTGGGTTCAGCCCCTCATCACTTAGCAATGCTAAATAAGAGTTGAGGGTTCTGATGACATTTTATCTTTGATTGGGCATTGAACATTATAGCTCTGAATTCTACTCAATTTTGAGATTCAGTTGAAGGGGAGGCTTTGCTTCTGAAAAATTAACCAATTTGGCTAAAACTAGTGTTAAACATTAGAGAACAACAGTGTTAAACACTGGAAATAAAATTCGCAATTTAGCGTTGAACACTAGAAATAATATTCTCAAATTGGTGTTAAACACTTGAAGACAACAATGTTAAACACTGGAAATAAAATCCTCAATTTAGTGTTGAACACTAGAAAGGAAGGGATCACGTGGATACACGTGGTGGCACCCAAAGGTGGGGACAGATCCCCTCAACTTAGTTCTGCGAATAAGTGTTAAAAACTTTTTGACTTTCTGGCCATCACGTGTTGGCACGTGATGGAGATTTGTACGCTGATTGTTAAAGCGTTTATCAAAGGGTCACGTGGTTACACGTGAGAGCGCCCAAGTCAGAACCTGTCTTTGCTTTGTTCTCGTTATTTTGGAGGTCACGTGGGGGCACGTGAGGCATTGCCTCAAAGCTTTTTCTTCTTGTTTTTGGGAGATCTGTTCAGGGGTCACGTGGGGACACGTGACCTAACTTTTTGCATGCATGGAGATATTTCAAGTCTCTTTAAGAATTAAATTCTTTGTAAGGTTAAACCCCAATTTCATTTTAGAGGAATCAAATTCCCATGTATGTGAAAGAATTAAATTCTTATGTAGAGTTAAACCCTAATTTCATTTTAGGAGGAATTAAATTCCTATGAATTTTAGGAGAATTGAATTCTCATATAGGGTTAAACCCTAGCTTATCTTGAAGGAATTAAATTCCTATAAATTGGGAGAATTAAATTCTCATATAGGGTTAAACCCTAGTTTTATCTTGGAGGAATTAAATTCCTATGAATTGGGAGATTAAATTCCCTAAACTCAATTCTCCCTCTAAGTCTTGGATCTGCATGGCAGAATCTCAAGTCGATGAGAATTAAATTTTCAACCTATGGGGAGATTTGCTTCTGCAGATCTTCAACCAGAGGAAGAACTAAGTTCTTATTCAGAAGAGTTAAACTCTTAAATTGAGAATTAAATTCTCTTTTTTTTTATGGAACTTTGATCTCTTTCCCCTTTCTCACCTAAGGATTTCTTTTCTCTGAAGAGATTTTTTTTCCCTCTCTTGAGAATTAAATTCTCCTCTCTTTTTTCTCTCTGTTGTTGTTATCTCCCAAAAAATTAGATCTCTTCTCTTCTTTTCTTGGCTCCTATTTATAGGAGAAAGAAAAGAATCAATTTGTTTTGTCAATCTTTCATTGAAATATTTTGGTTGTTTTTGTAACTAACATGATCTTTTAGACCACTCAGTGAATTTTATTCAGCATTGGATTTTTAATCCAAAAAATCTTTTATCTGTTATTCCTGGCAAATTTCAGGGAAATCTTTCTTAATATAAAATCTTTCCATAAATTGGTAATTTTTAATCACCATTGGATTTTTAATCCAACGGTGCTCCATTTTGCAGAGCACCATCTTTTTTGTTTGGAAAGATTTAAAGAAATATTTTTCCAGTTAAGGTTTTTGATTCCCTCTTAATTAGGATTTAATTCTATTAATTCATAGACTTTTAAGAACCCATCACGTGTTGGCACGTGACCCCCTGATTAAGCATTTGACCAGAATTTAATTTTGTTGTTTTAAAGAACTCAGGAATTATCACGTGTCACCACGTGACCCTTGGTCACGTGTTGGCACGTGATGCCCCATTGGGTTTTTCCTTGTTATTTTATTATACCTTTAAATCTTTTAGTGGGTTTAAAGGCCCATCACGTGTGGGCACGTGACCCATTTGATTAAGATTCAATTCTTATCATTTCAGAGCCCTCAGGAAGCCATCAGGTGTCGGCACGTGACCCCCGATCACGTGATGCCTCATAACTTTTGATCCCGGATGAATTATGAGGCCCATAATATATCAAATCGAAGGATTTTTCGAAACACTTTCGATATCATCAAAATTTAGCTGTTTCTCATTCAGGAGTTTGTCAAAATGCAGCCCGGAAAATACTGGTTCGCATTTTCTTAAACGTATCGCTGCCATTTGATACCTTGGGCTCTTTTGCGCAGAATTTTTTTTTTGGCGGGAACACTCCTGAAGAAATCTTTGGAGGAATCTCTTCGTGTTCTAGGGTTTTAAACCCATTGACAGAGATTTGCTATTCTTTTGTAATGATTTCTTAGAGATCTACAACTTTTACTTGAGTAGATCGTAGATCTTAAAGATCTTTAGGGTTTTACCCTATTATTAACTGTGATTTTATTTGGAATTTAATTCCGTTTCTTGAGGGGAGTTCTGGGATGTTATCCCATTGTTCTATAGAGCTTGACTCAGAAAAATTACTTTTAAAGAAATTATTTTGGGAATTTTATTCCCTTTCTTGTTTTCCTTGCAGATTCGAAATCTGTTTGCAGGACACATTTCTCGAGGGAGTTTGACTCCATAATATTTTCTCATTAAATGAGAATCCTTTTGGATTCTTTCAATGAGTGACTGTCCCATTATTGATGGGGTGTTATCTTGATTTTATGGGGTCCCCTGTCCTTTTCTCTTTGAACTGCGGTACAGTACAATTTTAGGTGTAAAAGAATGTTAAAGTCTTGAATATCGTGTCGATACTTAACCCCTAAGTCAGTATTCATAGTTACATTTTCGGTGGTACTGACAATTACAGTGACAGTTACAATGTCACCCTTTTTTTTTTGAAAGCCGAAATCGCCGTACTATCGTCATTCGCAAAAGGTAGCATCGGTCCGGGGAAAGAAAAGGAATAAGCTTCACTCGCTAGGCCTTCGGAACTTTCTTCTTTTCATGCTGAAGACGTCATTCTATTCATCCAAAATCATCATTCCTTTTGGTTCGCGCAAGCATTTACAAAGCACTTCTTTTTCGACTACAGCAGCTCGTTGATCCGAGTCTTGGTTAGGGGTGTGGGATGGGAGTAACCCAGCTTGCCGGTACTATGGCTTTCAATTCCTACTTTCCCTTCGTTCGCTCGGAGGGTGCTTTCGCCGACGCACCTACAGATCGGGAGGTCTTCGCACTTATTCGGGACCATGACCCAGAGCAAAAGTCTCTTCATTTATGGAGGTCATAGTAAAATCAAATTATTCGGGATCGGCGTAGTTTTACTTGCGCAGTGCCTTCGAAACCGATCCTGGTGATCCATTATGCCAATCCGCCACTGGTGACCTACGCAGTAGAAGAGGTCAACTGGATCTCGGAAGGTCGTCTTCAGCCATCTATGGCCTCAATACCAGTGCAGTCGCCGATGGCCTTGAACATTTTAGGGCAACGCATATGCCAAGGAGAGTCGCGTCCTTAAGGGCAAGTTTACATGATAGGAATGACTCCCCGTCATTCGACTGGCTATCTGCAGTGGGCCCAATATATCCTGTCGGCCAAGAAATCGCTGTTATTAAAGACCGGGTTGTATCCCGCGATCTACGCGTCCCTCTTTCACTGCCACGCTCCTCATGTGTGGTGGATCAAATCTTTTTTGGAACAATGGAACATCCCTAACCACTCCTTTCTCTTATCAGATCGGGAGGTTTCGATTTCATTAGAGGAGTTTGCGGAGATCTCCGGCTTACCTGTCAGAGGGGAGCACTATGAGGAGCTACTTCCCCTTGACGAGTATATCTTCGCCACCAAGTCAATGGTAATGGGCCTTACTCCGGAGAATGTCATTCAACATCAGTTCCCGAGCTTGATCAAGGTGTTGAACATGTACGAGAGTTTATTCCTGGAGTCTGGTGGGCACGAAGTTAGCTTCGCAGATTTCATCGCCCGCTTTCTTCGTCCAGAGGCTCTGTCTAAACAAGATGCGAAGTTCGCCAAACTCGATGACCCGTTCAGATTTGGTTCGGACAACTTTCCGACTCTGGAGGTGGATTTAAAGAAATTCTTTATTCCAGATACTCCAGTTGTCCCCTTCACAGAAATTGTCATCCCGGACGTTGACGAAGAGACGTTCTTTATAAGGTTTGTCGGCTTGTGGTTGAGCTGGTTTGCGCTTCTGACACACCCCCGCTACATGAGACCATCTATTTTTTATCTGGCTTATCGTATCGCCGCGGGGACGCACGTGGCTGTTGGGGTCGCGGTATTAGCTCATTTATATCATGAGCTGAGCTTAGCAGCTGACACCACTCAGCCGGGTCTAAAGCCCGTCAATCTCTCGTTGCATTACTTCACCTCATGGATTTAGATGCATGTACTGGGTGCCTTTGGTGTGCATAAACGACTACGAAGGATACAATTTTCCTCGGGTCATGCACTTAGTCGATGCTTCTTCACCCGACCCGACACAACGGGAGGCTCGGTAACTGCTTCTTCGCCTACGCATGGTCGGGGATAGCATGACCTTCGTCGACAAAGTCCTGACCATTAGCAAAGAACCTTTAACAGCGGTCTAGCCGTTGCACGATATTTTAAAGGACGGGGCTTCTGTGTTGAGGGCTCGAGAGGTTATGCACCTGTATTCTATTAGGCCGGGTTTTCTAGTATTTAGACAGAATGCTTCGGTGCTGTTGATGAGGTATAACCCGCATCGCTTCGCTCAGCAATTGGGTTACAACCAAAGCGTTCCTCTCGAGGCGTTCATCGTGGACCCGGTCACCACTGAGGAAGGTATTCGTAACGCGATGCATCACTTCATGCGTCTAAATACAGGGTCCCACTTTTTTGTCAGTGAGCCGGGTTATACTCCAAGGGCATCGAATGCGTACGTTGCTTGGTATCAACATGCAATGGATGCTATCATTAGGGAGGAGAAGCGGCTGCTGCTCGACCATAAGGATGCCGTTCCTGCTAGTAATCCGGCGGTCCTGAAGAGGCGGACAATCGTTCGTCCTTCCTTAAGAGAGATTGCTACGGATGTAGTCCCATGAGCTTTTCCTGATATGCTTCGACTGGATGTTCCTACGACTGCGGTAGCCGTGGCGTCCCCGGAGTCAGTTATTGGTTCGAAGATTGGAACTCGCCGCCCGAAGAGACCTGTCAAGCGAAAACTCTTATCATTGGGTGTTGGTGCCAGATCGTAGAAGAGAAAGAAATCCTTATTTTTTGCTGACATCGTATTCGGACAGGAGCCCCATGCTCCCTATAGTGAGGGCTTGTGCGAGTATGGAACTAATGTCAGTCTGTTTGATGCGCCTGCGACTAATACTGATCTTCAGGCCGCCATTGAAGCGTTAAAACGACTGGCCCGTGAACAGGCGGCGTTAGCCTCTATTTCGGAGTACGGTATATTTTATTTATACTCTCCTGTATATATCCCCTCCCTTTTTTAATTTATTATGTTTTACTAACGCTCTCTTCTTTAATAGGTATTTTTGCTGAAGATGCTCTCTCGGCTTCCCTCGAGACGTTTGAGGAGGAGAGGCTCCGTGCCTCCTTGGGCCTTAGTATGCTTCGCTTCACTACACCTTTATATTTTTAGTTCCTTTAATTTATGATCTGACCCTTTTCTTTATCCTATTACAGGAACCACCACAACCTAGGTTGTTCCGAATGTAATGCCAGCCCTGGGTGGTGATGTAGAAAAGCCTTCAGAGATATTGGTTACGGCTGAGGCCCTCCCAAGGCCACCGCAAGAGGTGTTGCTGAAGCTGCCTATGATGGATGCCACAGTGGATCCGGAGGCCGAGCTCGGTTTAGATGACGACGTCCCCCTGTCAGAAGTTTTAAGGAGGTCGGTTCATACAGCCCAGGCTGAAAGGAAGTGTAGAAAGCATGCTGCGAGGGAACGTCAGGCTGTCTTGGCCGCGGGCGCAGGTTCGAGTGAAGTTTGACCTTCTGTCATTCCCATGGCAGGTGTCCCTTCTGACTTGTCTATTGCTCATAGGCGAGTTGCGCGTGCGGCTCGGGAAGAGGCCGAGCGGTTGCTTCAAGGTATAACAACGCGCGGTCCCTTATTAGAAATTAGTAACCGTTTTTCCTCGAATCATGGCACTTTTTTTGTTTTAAAGCAGGGCCAAGTTCTGGTGATGGCCTGGCAGGTGAAGTGCCGGCGACTAAAGAGCCTGAAGTGGCCAATCTTTCTCTGGAATCTGAGACCGCTCCGACTGTCGTCTCTTCTCCCTATGGATCCTTGATATCGACGGGGGATGCCAGCATTACAACCGCCCTTATCGAATCAGGGGATGAAGATGGGGGGTGCTGAATCCACTTTCCTAGTGGCAACCGAGGAAGCCGTCACAACTGGTGACGCTTCGGGCACTGCCTCAATTTCTGCTCTGTCAGGTACTCCTTGAGTTATTGTCTTTGAGTTTTTAATCCCATCAGGCATCTAAAGATATCTTCTTTATCCTAAGTATAGGTGCAGTAGACCCCAATGCTGTATTGACTAAAGAATTGCCGCCGGTCATTGCTTTGACTACTATGGTTCCACCCCTTTCTTCTGCGTCTCTCCGAACTCTGGAAGGTGAAGATTTCTCATTTCTCTGCTTCAGTATACATACCATTTTCTTGTATTGACCATATATTGTTGCAATCCTGCAGGAGTGCTCTTTGATCGCTTACACCAGGTGTTAAGCCCGCATTTTGCCTTCCAGTCGGAATTCATTCCTCCTTCCGGCATTGGTTAGTATACTCCTTGCTTGGTGTTTCTTCTTTTCATTCTGTTGCTAAGCTTTCCCTATGTTGACTACAGTACCACGGCTCGAGGGAGGAAGTGAAGGGATAGCCGAGTCTCCTGTGCTCCCTATCATGCCGCCTTCAACAAATGGTACGGTAGATCTCGTCCATCAGCCGTCTTCTTTATTTTTTCAAATCGAAATCTGACCCTCATTCGTGCGTGATTTATTTTGCAGCGACTATACTGGCTTCGGTTCCTTTTGAGTCTCGCATTCCCATACCTACGGGGCCTTTTGCTAAGCGTCAATCTTCCAAGGGTGCGGCAACTAGCAAGCGGATGTTCCACGAATTTATTGAAGATCTTGATGCCGAGGCTCTCACCTCTGCTGCAGATTTCGCTGACGAAGTCAATCCTATGTTGGCGACGCTTGTGAACTTCCACAGTGAAGATTTCGTCGACTTTTGGGTCGACTATTGTAAGAGGATCGAGACCTATTTGCATGAGATCAAGCTCAAGCGTATCGCTCCTGAAGTATTGACCTTGAAAGCTCAGCGGGTCGCGTAGATTAAGCAAAGTGCCAATTTCATTCAACATTTTGAACAAAAGTTGATCCTGAAGCGGAAAGAGCATGAGACGGCTTCTGGCGAATCCATCAAATTGCACACCCAGCTTGAAGTGAATGTCGCGCAACTGCAAGTTATTTTCAAAAACCTCCTGTTCCCCTTCGAAAGACGGCGCACAAGACTGCGATGTCCTGACGCTGAGATTCGGGGCAGATGCTATTTGGTTTTATCCGTCCATCTCTCCAAAGATGCCAAGTTGATTTATGGCACCGTGTATCGGAGGTTTAGACGGATGCGGCCGATGTAGCAGACTTCGTCAGATTCCCCCTCGCTAGAGAGGTTTTTGATTGTGGGGACGCTCTTCCCTGCAGGCGCAAGCCCCTGCAGTTAATTACGCTACCGCATCGCGGTAACAACTTTCTCCTTCTCCAGAATTTCACTTCGTGTCGTGTGTTTGTTTTGTTTGTGGTTGCCCGTGGATTGTATATGGAGACTGAGTAATGCCGTCGCCCATAGGACGTGGATTAGTCCAAATCCGTATTTACTTAGATTTGGGTTTGGTGTTTTTAATTTAAGGATGCATTAGTCGCGTTGCGGCTAAGATCAACTTAAACGTTCGTTAAGGATACGATAGTCCTGTTTGAGACTAAGATCAACTTAACGTGATAATCCATTTAATATCTGGCCATCGGGAGTCGTCACCTCTCTAACGTCGTTGAAGGATTACAACGGCAGATGTCAGAGGAGTTCAGAGATATACCCTTGAACCAAGGTTGATTTGGAGTTTTATAGTCCGTTTAAATGTTTAAGGATACGTTAGCCGTGTTTGGGGGCTAAGATCAACTTAAACGGGATCGTTTAGATCCAGCAAAAGAGCATTTGGAGACTCTATTGTTCCAGTTTAGGGACGTAGTGGTCCATAGGTAGTTTAGGGACGTTGCGGTCCATGCTCCAGTTTAGGGACATGGTGGTCCGCATTCCAGTTTAGGGACGTGGTGGTCCATCATTAGTTTAAGGACGTTTCGGTCCACGAGTTTAAGGACCCCGCAGTCCGTATTGATGTGTGGTCGTTGGGACCCGTCACCTCTTTGACGTCGTTGAGGAATTACAACGATGGATGTCAAAGGAGTTCGGAGATGTACCCTCGAACCGGATATAAATTGATTTGAGAGAGCATTTGTGCTCAGTTCAATTTAATTTAAGGACTTACGGCCAGAATTGGGCTAAGTCCAGTTGAAAATGTTCAACATTTTATTTATTTTTAGTCCATTAGACCTGTGCTAGGGCTTTGCCCACACTTAAATAATGCATTGCATTACTTCTACTTTCTTGTTTGGGCTCTGCCCATAAAAGATGCAGAGCATCAATTTATTTTGGGCTCTGCAAGGCATCTGCATAGCATTTTATTATTTTTGTTTGGGCTTTGCCCATTTATAAATGATGCAGAGCATCAATTTAATTAGGCCTGTTTGGTCCTTTAATTGGGCTTGGCCCTGCATTGCATTTGTTAGGCGCTTTGCGCCACTCACTGATCGCAAGCGCTTGTGGTGAAGACACGTGTCATGCTCTGGTGAGCGCAAGCGCAACAGTGCAGTGCGCTGCGCTAGTGCGCTGCGCTGTTGCGCTGCTGACACGTGGCGCGCTCTGGTGAGCGCAAGCGCAACAGTGCAGTACGCTGCGCTAGTGCGCTGCGCTAGTGCGCTGCTGACACGTGGCGCGCTCTGGTGAGCGCGAGCGCAACAGTGCAGTGCGCTGCGCTAGTGCGCTGTGCTGTTGCGCTGCTGACACGTGGCGCGCTCTGGTGAGCGCGAGCGCAACAGTGCAGTGCGCTGCGCTAGTGCGCTGTGCTGTTGCGCTGCTGACACGTGGCGCGCTCTGGTGAGTTGCGCCAACTCCAGAGAGCAAAGCTCTTATTTCAAGAGCACATAGCGCAAGTGGTTTAGATGCTGACACGTGGCGCTCTCCCAAGAGCGCAACAGCGCAGTTTGCAAGTGCAAAACACCAAGAATCTTTTAGATTCAAGAACAGAAGTGCAAAGCACTATTTGATTTCTTGATTTAATTTAGATCAAAGAAAAATAAGTTTTTTCTTGTTTTACTTATCTCAGAGAACCAAAGGTTCATGAAAAGTGCAAAGCACTATTTTTGTTTTATTTTATTTTTATTAAAGATCATTGATCTTATTTTTAGATCTATGATCTGTTCATAAGAGAAATTTCTCTTTTTTTTTCTAAAGATTTTTACCTTTTTTTTTATTTTTGAGGAGTTTCTCAGAGTTCTCTTCTCTCCTTTTTTTTTAGAAAGATGTTCCTGCCTTTTAATTGAGGCCTAGGGTCCTTTTTATAGTGCCCATAAATTAGTTAAATTTGTTAAAGAGATCTTTCTCTGAGTGATTTGGGAAATTTTCCCCACCGTTGGATTTTTGATCCAAGGGCTTCTGCTTTGCAGAAGAAAATCTTCTTGTTTTAACAAGAACAGAAAAGATTTCTTAAAATTTTTAATTCTGTTTGGCGCAGATGCCCCAGCGCGTGACACGTGTCGCGCAGCGCAACTGCGCTGACACGTGTCGCGCAGCGCAACTGCGCTAGCGCATCTGCGCTGACACGTGTCGCGCAGCGCACAGCGCAGCGCAACTGAAGCGTTGCTTCCTTTAATAGAGCTTTGCTCTGATTGGGTGCGCCTTCTTGGACGCTGCGCTGACGTATCAGCGCCTGACATGTGGCGCGTTGCGCCCGAGACTTGAAGCGTTGCTTCAGAATTTTTGAATTTTGAATTTTCAGCAGAGCTTTGCTCTGATTGGGAGAAACACCTCCAACAATGTATTTCTGATAGGCTGGCGCTGAGGCAGAAGCTGGACTTTACCGAGCGGGGCATGCAAGATTGCGAAGTTGCCAAGCAAGAAATCGCTGAGAAGATTTTATCATGCTTGCAACAACGGGCTCAAATTGAAGCGGGGTTGGCCGCAGGAGAAGCATGCGAGGAGGAGCTGCGGGGAGCGCATGAACTGGTTGCCAGCTTGTTGAAAGCCCCGCATTCTTAATAATTGTAAGTGTATTCCCCCTTTTGTATTAATTGTATCTCTTAAACACTTTTGATTCATGAATAAGAATGTACATTTTTTGCATGCGCTTATCTGTGTCTTAACGTGGCGCTAATTAGTTTATTTACTCATTTCGGAGTTTGTAGTTTATTCACTCGTTTCGGAGTTTCTAGTTTATCCACTCGTTTCGGAGTTTGTAGTTTATGGACTCATTTCGGAGTTTCTAGTTTATGGACTCATTTCGGAGTTTGTTTAGTTTACCTCCCTTGGGTTTACAGGCAAACTTATCCTAACGTTATATATATAGATGACCCCTGCTCTTTGCGACAAAGGTCCGTTAGGTTTTGTGGTACTAGGGTTTTAGTCCGTGGTACCGTCGTGTTGGCTGATGCATTCCCCGATATGCAGTCTTTACGCTGTTGTTCGAGTAGCCCCGCAACTGTCGTGTCTCTGATCCCTTCGGGGCTGGACAAGACGTCTTCAAGTAATCTTCTTAGACAGTTTGACCGTCAGAAGAGCAAGCGTTATGGATTTTGCCATGACGCTTTTTACTTGAGGTTAGGCTCAGTTTGGGAGTCCCGATGAGTCATAACCACTCTGTGCTGGTGTGGGATGATCTCCGATAATCTCTTAGACTTTATATGACTTGCCGTTGAGACCGTGAAACTAGGAATATGTCGTTGCTTCAATTTGATTTGGCTATTTGGAGCCTTTGTTGACATTGCGTCTGCTGTAACGAAAAGAATGTCGAGCTCGAGCTGGAATTTTGCCGTCACTCCTTTTTGTTTTGGCTATTTGGAGCCTTTGTTGATGATGAGTCTGCATCCTGCTTGAATGAGAAGGTACGCCAGGGTTGTCTCTAGGTTGTATATGAACCGTCAAGACTTGGAGATAGGAATTTGCCATGGCTCTGCTTTGTTTCGACCTTTGGGCCTTTTGTTGACGTTGCGTCTACATTCTGCTAGAACGAGAAGGTATGCCGAACTGATCTCTAGACTGTGGATGTTACCGTCGAGATCTGGCTCTCCCTTTGACGGAGCCTGGTGGGAAAATATGGTTCCCTTTTCTCATTTGTGCCCATGGATTGTATACAGAGGTCGGTGTAGACTCACCTGTAGGGCAGAGGAAATTTTATTTTATTTTATTTTATTTCCGCAATACTCTATCTTTTCAGCTTTTCATATCGCGAAAGTCGCGATTGCCCAATCATTTCGACTATTTATCGCGGTGCCCAATCATTTCGGCTATTTTTATATTTTTACTCGCTGCTTTTTATTGCGAGTTGCCCAAACATTTCGGCTGTTTTATATGCATTTTTTGCTCGCTGATTTTTATTGCAGGTTGCCCCATCATTTCGGCTATTTTATATGTATTTTTTTTGCTCGCTGATTTTTTTTTGTTGCGAGTATGGAACTTAAGATCTGATACCAATCTTGGCATCAGCATCGCTGCGACTGGAATATTGCCAGGAGCGGATCATCATTTGCCTTGAAAGGACTTGGAGCTCGACGCCTGTTTAGGCATCAGCATCGCTACCATTGAAATATTTCTAGGAGTGAATCATCATGTGCCTTTGTCGATTTGAACAAAGATTGCTTAGTAAACAGGGTTAGGATCCTGTCGACTAAGACTTTTCGACTTTATGAGCTGTAAAGGTCTCATAAAGTTATTTCTCCCTATGAGTCGTGAGGATCTCGTAGGTGTAATTTTTTCTTAGGAATCGTGGGGATTTCTATGTGTGTGTTCTCCCTTGCAAGTCGTAAGGATCTTACAAAAGTGTTTTTCTCCTTATAAGTCGAGAGGACTTACAAGTGTCATTCACCATATGGGAACATCTAGCGCCATTGGTGGAACTAGGTAAGGGGGTATTTATTCGTGCCCGTGGATTGTATACAAGGGTCAATATTGGACCGTTTGTAGGGCAGCTTGGGGAATACGACGGCTTAAGAACAGATTTGGATCCCCGTAACCTAAGACTTTCAAATTCTATGAGCCGTGAAGGTCTCAAATGGGGAGTTCTCCTTACGAGTCGAGAGGATCTCGTAAGTGAAAATTTTACGAGATTGCGCCCTTCCGTGTTTTCACAAGCTCGCTGGTAGCCCTGCTGTTTTTACTCATGACGCCCTTTCGGGTTTTCATCCGTGCCCATTTTGCTTGTGGACATACCGTTTTTTAATGAGATTGCGCCCTTCCGGGTTTTCACAAATTCGCCGGTAACCCTACTGTTTTTACTCATGGCGTCCTTTCGGGTTTTCATTCGTACCCATTTTTCTTGTGGACATACCGTTTATTTTTAAACGAGACTGCGCCCTTCCGGCTTTTCATAAACTCGCCGGTAACCCCGCTGTTTTTACTCACAGCGCCCTTTCGGGTTTTCATCCGTGCCCATTTTTCTTGTGGACATACCGTTATTTTTTTTAATTTTTTTACACCCATCGGTTTGCCATGGGACTTGAGTTGCAGTCTTCGCCATTGGAGTTTTGATTGCAATATAGATCTCAAGAGAGGATATCGCCGTATTTAGGGCGATGCACCATGTTTGAGGCGGCACCCTAGTTTAAGGACATTCCGGTCCATTGTTAGTTTAGGGACATCTCGGTCCATGGCCAGTTTAAGGACGTAGTGGTCCATTGTTACCATTTTCGAGGCAACGAATCTTGTGGATACTATTTTCAGGGTTTTGACTCAGGAAGATAGCAAGCGGACACGGACATCGTCATCTATCATTGACCTGATTTGTAACCCGTTAGGTATAGTATCTTTTGAGGAATCGGCCATTTATTGATCGGAAGGGCCTTTCGCCATGCATATCCATCAGCAGGTAGGCCCCACCTTGGTAGACCTTGTCTATGATGTACGAGCCCTCATAGTTCGGCTCGAATTCCCCCCATTTTGCACGATTGGGAATCATAGGTCTTTTGACGACTAGCACGAGTTCGCCTTGGCGGAATATTCTCGGCCTGGTCAGTTTTCCGGATGACCGCGTCATCTTTGCCTTATAAGCTTCTAGGTTTTGCTGCGCCATAAGGCGAGTTTCATCGAAGAGAGCTTCGTGCAGTCTCTCGTACCAGTCCTTTTTGTTTCTGGACACCGTTTTCTTTATAATCCTCGTCAAGGTCTTGTTGAAAGCTTCATCTAGACCGTTGGCACGAGGATTATAGACCGAAGAGTATCTTCAGTCTATTTTATGCTATTCTGCGAAGCGGATGATTTTATGGCTCCTATAGGATGGCCCATTATCCGAGATTATCCGTCGTGGAGTGCTGAACCAGTAAATAGCATGTGTCTTGAAGAAATGGAGAATATTCTCCGTCTTCACCTCCCTTAGTGGTACTGCTTCTGCTTATTTAGAAAAGTACTCGTTCGTTGCCAGTATGAACCGGTGTCTTTTGGATGATGTTGGCTCAATGGGGCCGATTATATCGGTTCCCCACATTTCGAACGGCCAGCTAGCTACCGTTGGATGTAGCAGATTTGGATGTCGGTGGATGAAGTCCCCGTGAATTTGGCACGAGTGACACTGCTTCGCATATTCGAGGCAGTCCTGAATCATTGTGGGCCAATAGTAACCCATTCTTTTGATCTTCAGTTTTATCTTTGGCCCGGCTTAATGAGAACCGCAGAGTCCGTCGTGAGTTTCTTGAACGACTCTCCTTGCTTCTCCTGGCCCCAAGCACCTTATCCACAAATCGTCAAGCGATCTCTTGTATAGAGTATCATTGACGAAAGCGAAAGACAGAGCCCGTTTCATGAGCCGATGTCTTGACGACGCGTTTTCGGGCGTTCGATGGAATTTGAAATAGTCTATGAAGACTTCCCTCCAATCCTTAAACTTTTCTTCGTCTTCTATCTGGAGGACTGCTTGTTTGGTCGTTTCCGCTTTGTGTCAGCAGTTGCTGCACTCTTTCACCATACCTGATCAGTTTTGGCTTGCATGTCTGATAGTCGCCATTTACTTGGCTGACAATAAACTGGGAGTCTCCATATATGAGGAGGTCTTTGATTCCCATGTCAACAACGATCTCGAGACATGTTATCAAATCTCCATATTCAGCTTTGTTATTAGTCCTTGGTTTCGTCAGGGAGAAGACATAACGCAGTATCCCTCCTTGCGGAGTCACGAAGATGAGACCTACCCCAGCTTTGATTATGGGGGTGTTATGCTTCCGCCTTTTCATGGAAGATGCTCCATCGAAGTAAAGTTCCCATCGGGCATCGTTCTCTTCTTCCTTTGCGTTGAACGCATGTTCATCCGGTAACTCACAATCTAAGGGGGAGTCGGTGGGTATCGGATGCTCGGCGAGAAAGTCAGCGATGGCCTGGCCTTTCGCTGCTTTGAGAGGTCGATACATTATCGAGAATTCCATCAGGAGGAGGGCCCATTTGGCGATCCTTCTCGTTAGTATGGCCTTAGACATTAGATATTTGAGAGGATCCTCCTTTGATATAAGATGGACCTCATGTGCCATGGCGTAGTGTCTGAGCTTCGTTAGTGCCAGACAATGCTTTTCGATGGGGGAGTAGTTGTTTTCTGCCCCCAGAAGAACTCGACTCAAATAGTACAGAGCTCTCTCCTTTCCCTGGTCATTCTCCTGTGCCCATAGCACACCCAGAGAACCTTCAAGGGCCATTGTGTATCGGATAAGCGGTTTTCCCTTAGCCGGAGCGGTCAACACTGGCAGACTTTGTAGGTATTGCTTAATTTCGTCCATTGTATTTTGGCACTTATGATCCCAGACGAACGGGGTCCCCTTATTCATTAGATGACTGTAGGAACGGTATTTTCCGGAGAGGTTGGCTATGAACCGCCGGATATACGTGAGCTTTCCTTGGAGAGACCGCAGTTGTTGAGAGTTCTCTGCATGGGCATTTTCATAATCGATTTGATCTTTGATGGATCTATTTTGATGCCTCGGTGTCGTATGATGAATCCTAGGAATTTTCCCAAAGAGACTCCAAACACACATTTTTAAAGGATTCATCTTCAGATTGCATTTCCGAAAACGTTGGAACACTATGTTCAAATGTTCCTAGTGTTCCTCGTACAATTTTCTTTTCACCACAAGGTCGTCAATATAGCATTCGACAATCTCGTGTATGAGGTCATCGAAGATCTTTGTCATGGCCCTCTGATAGGTAGCGTCAGCGTTCTTCAGACCGAAAAGCAGTACCCTGTAGCAGAATATTCCCGACGGAGTCCAGAAGGCGGTATGCTTTGGGTCTTCAGGATGCATTTTTATTTGGTTATACCCTGAAGATCCATCCATGAAGGAGAAGAACTCATGGGTAGACGTGTTATCTATCATCATCTCGGTAACTGGTACTGGGAAGTCATCCTTCGGGCAAGCTTTGTTGAGGTCCCGAAAGTCTACGCAAATGCGCGCCGTCCCATTTTTCTTCATTACTGGAACAATATTGGCAATCCAGTCGGGATATTGAACTTCTTGGATGGAGCCAGAGTCAATCAGTTTCTTTACTTCGGCGTTGATACACATATCGAGTTCGGGCCGCATTCTTCTTGGCGCCTGTTTGACTGGCTTGAAGTCCAGCGATATAGCCATTTTATGCACTACTATTTTTGGATCTAGTCCCGGCATCTCGGAATAGTTCCATGCGAAACGGTCTTTATATTGCATAAGCACGTCCTTCAGTGTGGCCACCTATTTTTTAGACAACAGCTCACTGAAGAACGTGGGCATCGGCTCGTTTTCCGTCCCTAGGTCAATTCTTCTTAGGTTGTCTGCCGTGGTATGTATCCCATCTTCCAGCTCTTTTGGTGCTGGTGGAAACTCTGAGATCACCTCCTCCTCGTCCTCATTTGCGAAGCACTTGAAGAAGTCATCCATATTCTCGTGCTCTCCCTCTTTTGAGAGTGTTATCATGTGGCAAGTACGAGTTCGCTTACATTCTTGGTGTTGAGCCGGTCCCACCTTCGCGATATAGGTTCTCTTTGGCTCATGCTTTTGCGGTGGGATCACCTTCAAGCTGTCGGATAAAGCGAACCCGCCCTGTTGATATTGGTCTTCGACCCGGTCTTTAAAGGTGAAGCATTCTTCGAGGGGATGTCCTATTGCTCGATGATAGGTGCAATAATCCGGGTGATGGTCCTCATTTATCTGTTAGGGGTACCGAGGTTCCGGGAGCATCATCATTTGATACTTCATGACAAGGTTGAATATTTTCCTTGTCTTGTCTTGAGGGAAAGAGTACTCCCGACCCACTTCTTCATAAAAGACAGGTTCCAGCTGACTTTTGCGTGACTTTTTGGATCCGCTTCGCTGTTTTCGGGCATTGTTTACTTTCTTTTCCTTGTTTTTGCCTCTATTTCGGGATTTTCCTTCGAGGCGAGAATGTACAGCTGGCTGAGGATGAAGGGTATTGTAGTCTTCTTTCTCCGCGGACTGTTGGTTGAGGCGTTGCATCCTGGCCTTTCCATAGATAGCCATTTCGCGGCTGCGGTCGTCCCGGATCTTTTGACAAGCTTCTTGTATTAGCCTGTCAACTTGTTCTTCGAACGATAAATTTGACATTCTTAGAGCGGGATTTTGCTCTGTTTCAATGTCACAGCTATTTAAAAGAGCATTCCCTTCATCACCGGAGTTATTTATGACGCGAAAGCTGCTGAATCACTCCCGTTTCTTAGACCGAACGTATCCGAGCCCGGTTGTCTCCATCTTCCCGTTGGGCATCTTTCGCTGAGTCCCGGGAACGTCCCAGATCTTGTTGTAGAACTGGGCTTGTCAAGCGGTTTGTTTGAATGATACGCCTTGGCATTTTAATAGCCTTTTTAATCTCTCTGCGTAATATCTGGGCATACGAATTGGTTGAAGCCTGTCAAGTACAGGCTTGGCACCATCCCAGACTTCTTTCTCCACTTTGGTCTCCGTAGATTGATAGAAGAGGATCGCCTTTTCACCTCTTCTCCTGAGAGGGACGTAGAAAGTCTGCAGCTCTTATACGCTATATGTATCAAGCGCATCAAGTTCTTTGTAATGCCGTGGCAGAACCATAGTGATTTGTAAACTCTGATCAGCTCCAATAACGGTTTGTACTGATGGGCGAGTGGAGAATACGGCATTGGCCTCGTCCTCAGAGTCACTACCAAAGACCAAAATAGGAGTAGATGGTTCGGGCCTGTTGCATTGTGGTTGCCCCGAGTAGAATATTTCCTCATCTTCCTCAGTGTCACTCCCAAAGATCGGGATTGTGACAACGGACTTCCGATTATCCTCCGTCTTATGACATCTTTCTATATCTTTGAAATCTGGTAGGAAGTACTTTGCGTCTTCATATTTCCGGACTTCGTTTACTGAGAATGGGTTTAGTTCCCCCGTAACAGTGTATTCCAAGCCGCCTTTGAAATACTTCGTACACTGATGTTATGAAGAAGGGATGACGTTATACTCGTGTAACCAAGGCCTGCCAAGCAGAGCATTATAGCAAGTCTTGGCGTCAAAGACGTGAAATTTGATGTCAGTGACAAGTAAGCCGAAGCGTAACGTCAGTATTAAGGACCCGAGCGTCCGTGATGACTGTGAATCGAAACCGGAGATGGTAATTTTGTCCTGAGCCAGGTGCTGAATGCTCATGCAAATCTCCTTCAGCACCTTCATGTTGAGGAGGTTGACGGAGGACCCGTTGTTGACAAGGATTTTGCCTATCTTGATGTCGTGGCAATACCCGGTGACGTATAGAGAATGATTGTGCTCGCACGTTCCGAGGAGGAGATGAATGTGATATTAGCTGTATGGACCTCTGCGAGTTCGTCCTTCATCCTTTCTTCAGCTAAGAAAGCTTGGAATTGATCAGGATCTTGCAATGTCTTGATCAGAGAATCCCATGCTTCTATTGACAGGAGGAGAGCATCCAGTATGCTTAGTTGTGAAGGAATTTTCCTCAGATGTGCTAGGATATTGTAATCCACCTTGTTTTTTCTAGGTGGGTCATTTGCTGCGAGCTCTTTAACGACTCCATCATCAAGGGTGATTTCCCTAAGGACTTTTTCTTTCCCTTTGTCCTTTTTGCCCGGACCTTTGTTTGTAGGTCCAAGACTCTTCTCAGGCAACGAACGATTACGCAGTTGAATGTTCTCACAGTTCTTCTCCACCTCTTCTTTTTCGGAGGTGGAGTCTTTGAAGAGAGGGCTAAGGGTTGTTTCTTCCTCACAATCGCTCCCGAAGGTAAGAACTTGGAGTTTTTCCTTTTCAAAACTGGTATCAACCATATGACAGTTGCCAGTCATTTTCTCACGCGCATTCGTCACACTTTTTTGCTGTCGATGAGCTTCGCGCTTCATCCTCTTGGAGTGTTGTTAATGGGCAGCGTATCCTTGCCACCACTTCTTGAAGACACTGCTTTCTTCAGTGGGAACAGTAACTCTCCGATGATATAGGCAGTAGTTCGGATATGAGTCCTCTGCGTAGAGGCTTATGACCCCGGGCGTGTTTCCTTTGAGGGGTGGCAGCTTCATTCCCACTAACAGGGCTTTAGCGAACTGCTTTTCTGCTTTGATCCTGCTCTTATTTGTGGCAGGTGTGCTTTGGCTTGGTTGGAGTACTTTACGATTCATCCTTACCGCTGCTTCTTCATCCTGACACTGACGCTTAGCCTTTTCATATATGGTCATTTTGCGTTCTCGGTCAACTTTGCTTTTTCGAAAGCTTTCGTTTAACAGCCTATCGATTGGGTCTTCCGACAGTTCCGGGGATTTTGGCTCCGATCCTGCCCCCAGTCCCTCTGCGTTGTTTTCTGACGATGAGAGAGCTTCTTCGTTATTTAACGACGAATAGGAGACCATGTGGCAACTTGCTACATAGTCTTCAATTTTTGATGAGTCATTTTCCTCATCATTGTCACTCTCTTCGTTTTCAAGAATATGCTTGAGGAACTCTTCCAGGGTGACCGGTGTCCGTGCCTTCTGGTTGTACTCCTCCAGCGCGTTAATATACTTTTGTAAGTCTGTGCGTTTGTCACCATACTCGGCAGGTTGCACAGGCTTCTTGGTCTTCTTCTTTTTCTTTGAAGATTTTGAAGACTCGACTTGGGGATTTTGCCTTTTGTCGACAGTTTTCGGTACGGGATGTGGTTTCAGCATCCCTTCAAGATTTCTGGTTCAAGCGGGCTCTTCCACCTGATTTCCGGACATGCCTGGAGATCCTTCAACATTTTTTTAGGTTTTGCCGAAAGGATGACTTCCCATGGAGCTTCTTCCACGAGCGCGGCGTATCCTCCTTTTTAGGAGCGTGCTTCTGTGGCAGGTTCACCCTCCAGTTCTCAAAAAGCGCGAATTTCCCCCATTGATAGTGGTCCTTGACCCAATTTTTGAAGACGTAGCAATCTTCAATTGGGTGGCTTACCATTCTGTGATAAGAGCAGCAGTTGGGGTTATTGACATCGCCTGGTTGCGGTGGACGTCGTAGGTCCGGCAATGTGATAAGTTTGTTGCACACTGCCAGCTCGAACAGTCTCCTCGTTTTGTCACGGGAAAACGAGTAGGCGCGTCCTAGCCTTTCTTCCAGGGATAGGCATGGACGTGCATTGTTTTGGAGAGAAACCGGTTTTGGGTCACTTAGTTGCTGTTGAGTGCTGGCAATGAAGGTCGCTTTCCCTTTACCCTTGGCATTTCGAGGGTCCATTTTTTAGGAGGAAGGCCCATGGCCCATCTGGTCTATTTGGGCCAGTTTGTCGATCATAGCCTGGAAGGTGGTCGGCTTGAAGAACGTCATGAACTGGGAAACCGTCGTTTGAGGATTTAGTGTCCCGATGAACATACCCACGGCAGGGGATTTTTCGATGCGTTGTTCACACTTCGACCATAGGTTCTGCCACCGGATCGCATATTGGACCCAGGTTTCTCCTGACCTCACCCTGGCATTAATTAATGTCGTGATCAGGGTGCGCTCGCTTGCGCTGGCGAACCGCTGTGTGAACAGCAGCTCCATCTCGGTGAATGTAATTACGGAGTTATTTGGGAGCTCCGAGTACCATTCAAAGGCTGTCTCTAATAGGCTACCAACGAACTGGCGAAGCAACAGTTTGTCGTCGCCTCCAGTGTTGCCGCACAAAGCTCTGAACTGAGCGACGTGTTGGTGTGAGTTGCCTGTCCCCTTATACACATGGAACTTAGGGATCGTATATCCCGGCGGCTACTTGATTTGATTATACCAGCCTGGATACGGTCGCCCAGTTCTGACGATTTGGCCTGCCGCTTCACTAGCTTGATGAGCTCGTATTTGTTGAGCAATATAGTTATCAAGAGCGGTCTTGGAGATCGTTTCCTCCTTAGCTGTTAATAGAGCTAGAAGAGGGTTTGATGTTTCCCCTCTATCATCCTCGATGATTATTGGCGAATCCTCGGCTGGAGGTTCTGGATGGATCATCATTCCAATCATGTTCTGGAACAGAAGCGCCATCTGCTTTATGTTAGCAGCTTGTTACGGGGCATCCTTGTCCTTTCTTTCAAGAACCCTTCGTAGGAACTCTGTATTGGTCTCTGCTCTTGGCACTGTTCGCTTGCTGGTTCCGGATTTTCTTTCTATCCGGTGAGTGCTGCCATTTTCGTCAGCATCTCCTGGAGCTTTTGTAGTTGCTCCTGATCTTTTGTCAATGACTGAGTTTGCGGTCGATGAGCCACGGAAGCACGGCTTTCCTCTTATCCGGAAGCCATGTAAACCGTGTGTACGATCATGCCCCCAGACTTGGGGCGTTTGGGTCCGTCGCCTCTGGAATTTGCCGCCTACGATGGAATTTTCTCCGGCCTCGTCCTTTTGTGGGAGGTCGAAGTTGAAGGAGCCGTTATGACAGGAACCTCTGTAGAAGAAGCTCATCGCTGTATGACGGAGGAGTGGTCTTCCTCTTGCCGAGCCTTCGATTTCTTCGGTCGGCTGGAGTAGTTTTCGTCGATCATAGAGTCCTAGACTTTCTACCAGACTCTGTGAATTTGGGAGGAGAGCCGCTGATGGGGCCGCTCCTGATTTTCCTGCAGAGGGACCTCAACAGGAGGAGGTGATTTCTTTAGTACCGCTGTGGGGGATTTTTTGCGCACCCTCTTCAGAGGTTCAAAACTGTTCCCGGTTGGAACAGCAGTATCAACTTCCTCCATTGGAGCTATCGGAGTAAGTCTAGAGGGGGAGTTACCCTCGCTTTCCTCACCCGGCGCCAGTGGCGACGTCGAGCTTGTCTTACTGACAGGACCGTCTCAGTTTTGGAAGTAGCTGTGGCTTTCCCCTGGTTTTGTTGAGGAGCTCCAACAGTTGCCAGCCTATTAAAGATCGACGTCTTTGGCAAGATTTGATTGGAGACGGTTAGCCTCTCGAAGACCGGTCGTCTGACTGGTGAAGAACTTTTGACGGCTTCATTTGGAGCAGGAATTGGGAGGGCTATCCTTTTTGGGGTAGCCCCTTCGGGAATCACGGGCTTCTTTGCGGGCCCGCTTGAGCTTTGGCTCAGCCTATTAAAGACGGAGACCCCTTTTTTGGACGGCTCGTTGAGAGAAGCCGTTGCGGTCGTCAGTCGGTGGAAGACCGACTTCTTGGGAACATCGGGTTGCGGCGTTGAGGCACCGACGCTCATTAGTAGGAGCATGGTCCTGAAGAACAATTCGGTAGTAGCTTGACTTACTTTCCCCACTGGCATTGAAAAGATAGAAGCTGCATTGGGCCCGTAAGTCACTCCTCCAATTAGAGCGGAGCGGGAGTTGCTGTTGCAGTTTGTGCAGTTGGAAGCCATTGATTTTTCTTCTTCTTCTGCACAAGAACAAGACACCAAATCTTAGTACCTCGAATCCAAGGGCAACGATAGCGAACCGCGATTTTGTTCGTGAAACACGACACACGTAATGTGGAGTGGAAAGAGGAAAATGTCTCACCGGGCGTGCCAGAATATGTTTACCTCCGAAAACAGAGACGAATTGGAATAGATCGCTCTGCCTGAATTTAGGGTCAGATGCTATTTAGAATTATCCGTCCACCTCTCCGAAGATACCAAGTTGATTTATGGCACCGTATATCGGAGGTTTGTACGGATGCGGCCGTTGTAGCAGACTTCGTCAGATTCCCCCTCATTTGTGAGGGGTTTTTGATTGTGGAGACGCTCTTCCCTGCAGGCGCAAGCCTCTGCAGTTAATTACGTTATCGTATCGCGATAACCACTTTCTCCTGCTCCGGAAGTTCACTTCTTGTCGTGTGTGTTTTTGTTTGTTTAGGTTACCCGTGGATTGTATATGACACTAATTTATGTCGTCACCCGTAGGGCGTGGATTAGTCAAAATCTGTATATTTTAGATTTAGATTTTTTATTTAAGGATCGTTAATCTGGTTTGAGATTAAGATCGACTTAAATGTATATAAGCATTTGGGGCTCGATTTGTTGTTGTTAATGATACATTAGTCCAATTTGAGACTAAGATCCACTTAACAAATTTTAGGATCATTTTTATTTCAGATCCAACATAAGAGCATTTAGGCTCTATTGTTTTAGTTTAAAGAGGTTTCGGTCCATTGTCACCATTTTGGAGGCGAATATTTGTTTAGGGACGTTTCGGTCTGTTATCGCCATTTTGGAGGCGAATATTAGTTTATGGACATTTCGGTCCATTGTTCAACTTGCGCGCACGCGTATTTGTATATAACGAAGTGAACAATGGTGATATGGAATGTGTCCAATTTGGGGTACGATCCGATTTGAGGTGTGTGCGTCAATTTAGAAATGCATCAATGTGAGATGAAAGGAGTTGTTGGTCGCTGAGACCCGCCACCTCTCTAAAGACGTTGAAGAATTACAACGACATATATCAAAGGTGTGAAGAGATGTACCCTTGAAACGAATCCCATATTTGAGGGAGAAAGGTTATGGTGGCCTTAAGAATTTTTGTTAAGGATACGTTAGTCCAATTTGAAACTAAGATCCACTTAACAACATTTTAGGATCTTCCTTATTTAAGATCCAGCAACAGAGCATTTGGACTCAGTTGCAAGACTTTAGAAACTTAGCCAATTTGGGCTTTAGTCTGCTTAGTCTCCCCTCTTTTTTGAAAAAGTGTTGAGCACTGATTTGGGCTTTGTTTAATCAGCCCCCCCTTTTTATGCAAAAGTGCTGAGCGCTTATGAGTTCTGAAGTCTACATATGATCATGTGGAACTGTCATTCATAGGGGTTGCCCAATAAGTGTTGAACACTTTACTCCTTTTGTCTTTATATGGAGTGTAGGCACTCTTTATGGCATCCACGTAGGGAGCGCGTGAGGTGCTAGGCGTCGGGCGCTGCCCAATGAGTGCTAAACACTCTTTCTTTTGTGGCGCCCATGTGTGGAACACGTGCGGCGCTGGGTGCTGGGCGATGCCCAGTAAATGCTAAGCACTCTTTTCTTCTGTGGGGCCCACGTGAGGCGCTGGGCGCTGCCTAATGAGTGCTAAGCACTCTTTTCTTCTGTGGCGCCCACGTGAAGGACACGTGAGGCGCTTGGCGCTAAGTGCTAAGCACTCTTTTCTTCTGTGGTGCCCACGTGAGGCACTGGGCACTGCCTAATGAGTGCTAAGCACTCTTTTCTTCTGTGGCGCTCACGTGAGGCGTCGGGCGCTGCCCAATGAGTGCTAAGCACTCTTTTCTTCTGTGGCGCCCACATGAGGGACACGTGAGGCGCTGGGCGCTGCCCAATGAGTGCTAAGCACTCTTTTCTTCTGTGGCGCCCACGTGAGGCACGGGGCGCTGCCCAATGAGTGCTAAGCACTCTTTTCTTCTGTGGCGCCCACGTGAGGGACACGTGAAGTGCTGGGCGCTGCCCAATGAGTGCTAAGCACTCTTTTCTTCTATGGCGCCCATTGATGATCAAGCTTTCGTTTTTTAAGAACCAAGTTCTTTTATGAGAACCAGGTTTCTCTTATATACTTCGTTTCAAGGAATTCAATTCCTAGACCTTTTCTGAATCTTCGATTCTCAAGAACAAATTTTTCCCGATGAGAATTAAATTCTCAACTTATGGGAGACTTGTCTTATGGATCTCGGATCCAGAGAAAGAACTAAGTTCTTTTTAAAAGGTTAAACCCTTAGATATGTAAACGAGATGTTTTGATCTCTGTTCTGTTTATTTGCCTAGAGTTTTTTAGGAGGGAGATCTTCTTCTCTGTTCCCTTTTGAAGCTTTCTGCTTTAGTTTTAAGAAGCTTATGGGGGGGTTCCTCTATGTCAGACTTGAAGTCTTTGGTTCTTTATATAGTGGAGGAAAGTTTGTTAATTAGTTTTGAAGAAATCTTCCATTAAGAGATCCCAATTGATTTGGGGAATCTTACCCACCATTGGATCTTTGATCCAAGGGTTTCTGTTTTTACAGAACATATTTTCTTGTTTTTAACAAGATTGGGGAAATATTTTTCATATGCGGAGTTTTACTCTGTGAAATGGTGATTTTTAATCGCCATTGGATTTTCAATCCGAGAGCTCTCTATTTTACAGAAGGCAGTCTTTCTTGTTTAGAAAGATTGAGGGAATATATCCCAAAATAGAATTTTATTCTATAATCCAATTTGGGGGATGTTTTCTCCCGACAGAATTTAATTCTGTATTTTTTATGATTTATCATCTCCGTTGGATTTTTTATCCAACGGCTCTGTTTAACAAAGATTAGAATTTAATTCTACTTGGGCGCCAGCGCTCACGTGTTGTGCACGTGGGCGCCAGCGCTCACGTGTTGTGTACGTGGACGCTACTTAAGGTTTTAATTCTTATAATAGGTATTTATGTCCTTTGCATATTGGCGGCCGCGTTGCACATTGGCGCTCGCGTGAGGAGCACGTGAGGCGCCACCTTAGGATTAATTCCTATCAGATTGGTCTTGGCGCCGGCGCCCTCATGGAAAGCACGTGAGGCGCTGGCTCAGAGCTTTGCTCTTTTATTGGGGAAACAGACACATGAGTGCGTCTTCCTAAATGGAGCATAATTCCAATGGCGGAGACCGATAGCGGGATTGGTGATTGCAGCGTGGCATGGATGTGATTTAGTTTGTTTATGCTCGTGGATTATATACGGTAGTCAATTTGGGGACTGGCCGTTGGGCTGGTGTAGTGGAATTGGTTAGAATGAGTATCATTCGTGCCCGTGGATTGTATACGGTAGTCAGTTTGGAGACCGGCCGTAAGGCGGGGAGACTATGGGGGATTTAGCATTTTATTGGCGTCTGCATCGCTAACACTTGAATGGTACCAAGAGCGACTCATCATTCGATGTTGGGATATTCGAAGCTTTGAAATTTCGTTGGCGTCTGCATCGCTAACACTGAAGTATGGTTTCAGAAGCGACTCATTATTCTCCTTTGGAGGGGTTTGAAATATTTATATACACATTTTTTTCTGCCGCGATTGCTCTATCATTTCAGCTTTTCTCATCGCGAAGGTCGCGATTGCCCTATCCTTTTGGCTATTAATTCATGGTTGCTCCATCATTTTGTCTATTCATCTTCATTTTTATTTTACTCGCTGATTTTTATTACGAGTTGCCCCATCATTTCGGGCTTTTTTTACACACAAAAAAAATTACACTCCCAGTTTAATGACTTAGGGGTCAAATGTTCCTGGTTTAACAACATAGAGGTCAACTGATCCCAGTTTAACGACGTGGTGGTCAACTGTTCCCAGTTTAACGATTTGGTGGTCATGGGTGTCAGCTTATCCAAGCTTCTCAAATTTTGATCTTGGCGGGGCTGAGTTGATGACTGTAACTTGGCGGTGTACCGATACATCTGGGGACGGTAGGTTTTTCCCAGCCTTGTATTGGTTCTCTACCCAATTTTTGAAAACATAGCAGTTTTCGATGGTATGACTCACCATCCTATGATATGGGCAGTATATGAGATTGTCGGTCATGTTCATTTCATGTTGTCTCTTTGAAATAGGCAGTCGCAGACCGTTGTTCAAGGCGTCCTCGAATATTTTGCGGACTTCGTTCCTCCAGAAAGAGTATAATTTCTTCTTTCTCTCCATTAGAGTCCGTTAGCGCATTTCCTAATGCTGGTCCTCGAGGCCGATCGGTCTTTGGTTCGCCTGCTATCCCTTACCCCGTTCAGTGTATGTATCGGAGGGACTGGAAGCCGATCACGTCCGTTTTTCGCAAAGATGTTCCGCTCTTGGGCTGGAGGGAGTATCGGTTGGCTGTTTCAGGATATCAATCTCTGGCTCGTGAACCGAATTTTGATTTTGCTATAATTGCAATCGGGCGACTTAGGTCGTGAGATCTTCCACGATATTTTCCAGCTCGTCGACTTTGGAATGGACCTTGGCCAACTTCTCGTCTGTGTCCTGAAGCTGATTTTGAAGCCATTGGAATAATACTTGCTCTATAGTTCCGGGTATGATAACCGGGTCATTCTTACTGCCTGAGATCGATTTCGCAGGAACCACGGGCTCCTTTTTCTTAATGGCCTGAGCGGGCTCTTCATCATCTGGACCAAGTTGGAGTTGGATGGAAACAACCACGTCATTGTCATGGCTATAAGACGTAGGAGGACTTGTTCCTCTGGGATCCACCATGTAGACCGTATAGGTTGTGTACCTGTCTACTGCTTCTTCATTGGCAATATTGCTCGTTTGGCTTATGGCTTGTTTCCTTGGTCCGCTCTTTTCAAAGAAGGGCATACGACTGAGAGAAGCAGGTTTCCAAAGGGCTTCGGTCTCTGTTTGTATGAAATTAGCGGTCGCAGCTTGACTGTTTTTTAACACGCCTTTAGACAGTTCTATCTTTCCTACCTTGTATTGTTTTTCGACCCACTCTTTAAAGACAAAGCACTCCTCAATAGCATGACTTATCACTCTGTGATGGGGTCAATATTTAGGGTCATCGGTCATATTTGCTTCTTACGGTCTTTTTGATTCTGGCAATTGTAGACCGTTTTTAGGGCATCTTTGAATATTTTAAGGACTTTGTCCCTTCTGAAGTAATAGACCCTATCCAGTTTCTCTTTCAAAGGCGATTCTCCTCCCCCTCCCAACAATGGCTTCCGAGATTGGTTTATATTGGGCCCGCTTGTCCCTCGCCTATTTCGGTCGACCGAAGTGTTAAAAGATTCAGCATCATCGGAATTTTTGCCTTTGCGATTATCGTCCTTTCGGTTTCTCCAGTATTTATTGTTATTTTGGAAATCCGAGGAGGATTCCTGCTTTGAGCGCTTGAACATTTGAACTTTCTTGGTCAGTTCTTGGAATGTCCTGAGACCTGCAGTGCATAAAAAAGGATTCATTCAGGTGCTAAGATTTTCGATGAGGAGATTGACGGATTGGTCTTGTTCCAACGGTGGCTCACATTTGACGGAGAGATTGCGCCATCGAGTTATAAAATCCGTACTGCTTTCGTTGTTCTTTGGCTTGGTCCTTACGAGATCGGCAATGGTGATCTTATCGCTGACACTTATGAACCTTTGTCAAAACAGAAATTCCATTTGGACGAAAGTAGTAATAGAGCTATCCGGTATGCTCGCATACCAGTCGAAAGCGACATTGGTTAGGTTATTAACGAACTGGCGGAGGAGAAGCGCATCATTGCCCCCAGTATTCCCGCATGAAGCTTTAAAGTGGGCGATGTGCTGATTTGTATTTTCCGTCCCATCGAATCTTCCCAATTTGGGGATGATATAGACTTTAGGAAACTCTACCAGATCATACCGAGCGGGCTATGGTCTCCCACTACTACTAACATCCTTTTGCGCTTCGGATTTGGCTACCAATATTTTGATTTTGTTGGCAACCAAATTCATGATTTGATCTTGCGTTAGCGGGTTGGTGCTACCTGGGACCAAGACGTCCCCAGAAGCATAATGCGGCTGGCTATGTGGCTCGCCCATACTTGGACTTAAAGGGGCAGGTGTTAGCTGCTTCGGGTCGTTGTCATATGGCTCATGAGTAGATAATTGCGCTTGATTGGAGGGCGCTCGGGTATCCTGAGCTGTGAGCTGCATCACGACATTCGTCAAGCTGTCAATTTTGGAATAAAGTTTGGCCATCTCATTGTCGTTGCTTCTGAGCTGTTTCTGGAGCACTTAAAGTAGCTCCTGTTCTGCTGTCCTGGGGCGGAAAGTTGGCTCCTCCTCGATGTTCGAACTTGATTCTACGTGGACTGAGGGGTCTTTCTGCTTATCAGCCTCATCGAGGGGGTTTTCATCATCTTGAGGAGGAGGCTGATCTTGGGAAGAGGCAGCCACATTCAAGCCAGATTAGGCTTGAAATGTGGTAGCCCCATCCTTGCTCCTGCTGCATGTTCCCGCCATGTAAATAGTGTGGATCACATATCTAGCCATGTCTTTATCTTTGGCGGCTGATTTCTCGGACTGTCTTCGTGGCCCTTCCTCTACAGGAAAGGACAAGCGACTGAAGACGGTTGGCCTGGATGGTTCCTTGGGTGGCGCTTGCGCTTCTTTTCTAGTTTTTCCCCACCGCTTTCGCGCTGCACGAAGTGCTTCGTAGACTCTTAAAGAGAGGGTGTTACGCCTTTTGTGCTGGAGCGTGGACACGTCTCTACGTAGCACATTTTGAATTGCGGCCTTCTTAATCTTGGCAGACATCGCATTCTTCTGGACCCATTTTAAGGGTTCGAAAGAATTGCGGGTTTTCACGGCTGACACAGCTGTGGTCGCGGAGCAGTCCGAGATTTGGAACTTCACAAAATTTAACTTGGCCAGAGCCCTTTTGTCGGTGTAGGGTGTTTTTCGTCACCCCATTGAGATGGGAAATACGCGTCGCTTGTTGGGCGTATACAGAGTCCCCCTGTCTAGGGTTCGCTGGGGTTTATTGATAGTGGGGATCCAAATCTCCGGCAGCCCGGACTAAGCTGCCGTTAATTACCCCTCGCCTTTGAAGTGAAGGAACCACCGATCGACGGGTCAAACTAGTCATGCAAACTCAATGTGCAGTGTGCGTATGTGTGTGACTTGAGGGGTTTTAGATATATCGGGGGCCTCGCAGAGTATACGGGGGACGTGTTTTCAGTGTGGGGTGTATGAAAAAAAGAAAGAAGAAAAGAAAAAAACGGTGAGTAACGTCCTAAGGACGTGTAGGCGCTGGGCACTGGGTGTCAGCGCCTCACGCGCCCGGCACGTGGGCTCTAGGCGCCGGGAGCCGGACGCCGAGCGCCGGGAGGCTCACGCGCCCGGCACGTGGGCGCCGGGCGCTTACAGAAAGAAGGGGTTTAGCCCCGGAATTAGGAGTTGAACTCCCAAAAAGGGTTTTTATTTATGGAGTTAAACTCCAAAGGATTTTGAATGGAGTTAAACTCCTAAAAGGGTTTTATTTATAGAGTTAAACTCCAAAATATCTTGACAAATGGAGTTGAACTCCCAGAAATCTTTAGAGTTGATCAAAGGGGACCCCTTTCTTCTCCTCTTTAGCCCTGGATCTTCTTTTCAGTCTTGGATCTTTCCGAAGTGGGGTTTTTGGAGATGGGTCTCCTTCTTCCTCCTCTCTGTTGACTGGATCTTGGAGAAAAGGGGGGTGAGACTTAAAAATCTCCCCTTTTGGGGATTTGATGGAAGATCCGAGCTCCCCTTCAAGATTTTTATGATGAAAAATTGTTTCTTTTTTGAAAAAGAAAAGTTAAACTCTTGATTTAATTCAAAAAAAGGAAGAAGGTTTAGAACCTTGAAGAAGGAGAAGGAGGCACAGAACCCTAATTTTTGGAAGAGTGAAAAAGTTGTTCTTTATTTCATTATCATGTTGCCTTATATAAACTTACAAATTTACACATAGTCCCTTGGACTTTAAAAAAATGACGTTTTGCCCATCCCATGTCTCATGTGCTTATTTTTTTTGCACTTGAGCCATGGGCTTTACAAAAATTTGGCTTTATGCCCATTTTCCTTACATTTATTCATAAAAAAATATATCAAAATTATTTATTACATAATTTTCATTTTGGCATGGGGCAGGCCGGCCGCGGGGCTCAGCTTGGGCATGGACTTACTTGACCTGGGCTTGGGCCCGCTTACTTGGGGTTGACTTTGACTTTGACTTGGTCAACCGAGGTGTAATTTTTTACCTCAACAGTCGGCCATATATCTGAACCGGTTCTGCCTTAGCTTTTCCGATTTGAGCACCTGGCGGGCTTCTGCTCTTCGGGAAGCCACCGTAAGCTGAGCGATGGGGAGCCTTGAGAAGACATCCGCTCGCGCATCGGTCGAAGATATCGCCTGAGCTTGCCCGCGACGTCTGGTGACTTCTTTTGTTATGACGGCTCTGCCCCCAGCTGAAGCCATGGAAATCCATTCAAACATCGACTTGCGCTTGAGTTGTGGTGCCCTTGCGATCACCACATTTGACCTTCTGCCCGTTGAGATTGGTTTGGCCACTTGGTTTGCCGGGGTCTCCACCAGATGAGCGCTTCCGGGGGGGTAGATGATGACGGAACCGAATTGGCATGGAAGCTCCTCCCACTACCTCATGAGACTTGCCAGGAGGATCACGTATGCGTTTGTCTTGACCACGTAGGTCACCGAAGTCGCATCAGAAACGAAGCTCGTCTTGGGATACATGATTGTTGAGTTCGAGATTATAATTGAAAGCTGTTAACCTACAAAATGAAGCATGATTTCAGTACAGGCAATCGATATATATATGGATTGAGTTCGCATGAACATATAACCCAAAATATGGGAGAAGAGAAATGGTCCCACCGGGCATGCCAGAATCTGTAGGGTGTTTTTCGTCACCGTATTAAGATAGGAATACGCGCGCTTGTCAGGCATATACAGATTCCCTCTCCCTATAGTAGACTGGGGTTTATTGATTGTGGGGATCCGAATCCCCAGCAGCCGCGGACTAAGCTGCCGTTAATTACCCCCCGTCTTTGGAACGAGAGAATCTCGGATTGACGTGTAAAACTGGTCATGTGAACTCAATGTGCAGTGTGCGTGTGTTGTGTTTTGAAGGAGTCTTAGACATATCGGGGAACTCACAGAGTTTACGGGGGTCCCGCTACCCGGATAGCGGGTTGGGATCAAAAGGGCTAGCACCCTCTTGCAGGGTGCGAGCCAGCGCTTCATTAGAAATTTTTTCTAACGGGAGATATGTTTTGAGTGTGAAGCGTGTGGAAAAAAGAGGGGTGAGGAGCGTCCTAAAGACGCATGAGATGGCGTGTGGGCGCTAGTGGGCCATGCGCCCTGCACGCGGGCGCTGGGCGCCAGCGAAAAAAGGGCTTAGCCCCTGAACTGGAAGTCGAACTCCCGAGTGACTTTTAGAGTTAAACTCCTAAAAAAATATCTTTTGTGGAGTTAAACTCCTAAAACATATGGATTTTTGGGGTTCAACTCCTTCTAGCTTTTGGATCTTGGAGTTGAGCTTCTCAAAAATTAGTTTGGAGTTAAACTCCTAAAAAAGAGATTCTTGTTCGGAGTTAAACTTCCAAAAGATTTTCGGAGATAATGAAAAGGGATCCCTTTCTTCTCCCTTGAACCCTGGATCTTCTGTTGAGTCTTAGATCTTCCCAAAGTGGGATTTTTAGAGATGGGTCTTCTTCCTCCTCCTCTCTATTGGCTGGATTTTGGAGAAAAATATGGTTAATACCTAAAAATCTTTCCTTTTAGAGATTTGATGGGAGATTTGAGCTCCCCTTCAAGGGTTTTATGGGGAAAACTATTTCTTTTTGGAAAAGGAAAAGTTAAACTCTTGATTTAATTCAAAGAGAGAAGAAGGTAAAAAATCTTAAGGAATGAGAAGGAGGCACATAACCCTAATATTTTTTAGGGGAATCAAAAATCTTTTTTTCATTTCATCATCATATTGCCTTATATAGGCTTACAAATTTACACATAGCCCTTTGGGCTTTACAAAATGGCATTTTGCCCATCTCATACCTCATGCACTTATTTGTTTTTGCACATGAGTCATGAGCTTTACAAAAATTTGGCTTTTTGCCCATTTATTTTACATTCATGCATGAAAATTATAACAAACTTATTTATTACGTAGTTTTCTTCTTGGCACGGGGGAGGGCCGGTCTCTTCATGTTCGGGTTCGACCTGGGCATGGGCCTACTTGACATGTGCTTGGGCCCGCTTGCTTAGACTTGGGTTCGAGCTTGGGCCCACTTGACTTAGATTCGGGCTTGGACCCAGGCCCACTTTTCGGGTCTTGATTTTGACTTGTTGACTTCGACCGTGGGGTGTAATTTTTGACCCCAATAAACACAATCTCATGCTCTTTAACATTTCCTAAAAGAATCGAATTACACTAAAATACTTTCAAGTAAAATACAAAGTTTTATCTTTTGCAAATACGCATCTACAACTCTCGTTAGGAGACCCGTTTGTGGATAGTGCAGATTATCGCACATTCTTGGGATAGTAGAGTGAGATGCAGAACTTCTCACGGAGAATTCGGTGTCGAAAGTAAAAAAATACGGTTCTAAAGAAAATACGGAATTTTAGTACAAAGTAAACAAATTTAAAATAATTTAATTCATATATTCGTTTTTTTCAAAGAAAAAAAAATCTGTGAAAATTATAGTTCATATATACTCGAAAATGAGAAGATAAATTTTTTCAAGAAAGTACCCTCAAGTTTCCATAAGATAGTTTCTTTCATTAAAATACCATAAACTTTATTCCAACTAATTTTTATCACTAAAATACCAATCAATTTAAAAAACATTTTTATTAAAATCTCGACTTTCTAAAATTAACATATTTTTATCCAAAAAAAACTCGAGATTTATTTTTAAAACAATAATAAAACATTTTTAAAAAAACCCTCGAGAAATGCAAACATGTAAATACACATAATAAGCAACTTAAATAAATATTTAAGGACCTTAGATTAATCATGGGTTAAGCGGTATCAAATCTCTTGAGCCTCGACGAGCTGGAGAAAGTGGGTGCTTGCCTATCCAGATTAGATAACATTACAAATTAAAAGAATTATCAATAGCAATCGTTTTGGAAAAAAGCACAAATCTTGCCATCAATGTGCAGTGGTTGCCCGATTATTCCCAAACTTAAGATCTTCAAAAGATAAATTTTGTAATAAGATATGATTAGAATTTGAACTCAAATCATAAATTGACTTGAATTCTAATCTAACTTGAACTCGAACTTAAATTTAAACTTGACTTAATCTTAAACCTGAACTTGATTTGAACTCGAATTTGACTTAAACCTGAACTATATACTCGAAAACTTGACATGAATACATGAACTCAATAAATATACCTGAACCTAACTTGACTCGAATCATGAATACAAATGACATGACTTGCAACTGACATGGCTATATGATTACATGAACTCAAGCTTGATATCACATCACATTTTGTATTCATGGACTCGATCAAGAGTCGTAATTTTAGTCATACACTAATATACGCGGGGTGTTGGGCTAATTTAAGTATGAATCCAACGGAATCTCAGGAGTCCCCCTGGATCATGAATCCATATCTACTAACACAGGCAATCTATCATGAGGGCCCGTATTTCCTTACTACTGGATTATAGTTTGTTGAGTATGAAATACTTCAACACTAGGTTGAAGTCCCGCTACTAAAACTTGATTCGGACCTGTGGTTCCTTACCCCTGGATTACAGTCTGTTGGGTTCGAGAATACTCTTGAGATTGGTTGACATTCACACTTGAATTGACGTTAAGTTAGATTACTTTGTAGAGACCTCTTAGGACACTTACATTCACTTCATGTTCACCACACTTACACTACACAACCATGCTACATTTGGTAGCTATGCTCACATTGCATTACCATACTTATATAGTTTCTTTTACATTGTCATCTTATATCAGGACCGTTATTCTGTATTAATTGTATACTTAACCACCATATTATTCTTTCTATCCTCTATTTGGTCATTATACTTTAATACTTCCCACTTTTCTTTAGTGACTTACCGAGCGCAATTTCGCTGATGTGCATCCACCTTTCTATTTTTTTCTTTTGGATGTTCGTCAAGTGGTCTAAAGACCGAGAAGAAAGAAGCGACTGCAGGAGATTACGGCCAGCTAGTTTCAAATGCCGATCTCTAATTTTCTTTCCAGCTCTAGTTTCAGTATGCCACATGTTTAGGCATTTCATGTTATTGTACTTTGTTTTCAGTTATCTTGTATCCTAACTATGTGAGAATTATGAATGTGAATAAAATTGTTGAGGTTTCAATCTCATATTAATTTCTTGTCGTTTTTATATTGCTCATTTACGATTAGCGTATTTATTCTAGAAAATGACTTTCTTGAAATAAATACGTTGCGAGCCTCGTCGCGTACATGTTCTTGTCTTTTGGAAAGCGGGGCGTGACAAGGACAATCTTGAGCCGACTCAAACCGTCTCGAACCGAATTTTGTGTTGTTTCAGAAAGATTCGTTTTGAAGATTAATTAGAAGAATTAGTTGAAGATTTATTTGAAGAATTGTTGGAAGATTTATAAGAGATCTATCCGGCGCTTAATTAAGAACGTTTGTTTGAAGAATTATTTGAAGATATGTTTGAAAATTTGTTAGAAATTGTTTTGAAGATTTGATGTGATCCTAATTGGAGTAGGGGTTTTATTATTTTGTGTTATAAATAAATAAAGGTCAAAAAGAAAGAGAAAGTGGAGACGAATGCAAAGACAAAGGGCGAAGGATTCACCAGAAGAATGGTCTTTGTGTTTGTATGAAGAGACGAAGGCGAAGGCGTAGGGTGAGTGATGCACCAGAAGAGTAGTCTTTGTTTTTGTATGAAGATGCGAAGACAAACCTGAAGGGTAGTCATTCATAGATTAGGGTGGAGGGATTTACCAAGAGTACTCTTTGTGTTTGTATAAGTATTGAGATATGAGCGAGATGAGAGAGAATATAAAATATACCGATATTCTTGATCATTAATAAGGAGATTCTCATGTTTGTCCCGTGGATATAGACCGTTGGTCGAACCACGTTAAATATTGGTGTCGCGTGTTCCTAATTTTGCTCATCTTCCTTGTATGCTTATCAAAAACCGTAACATTAATTACATGCATGCATCCTAGTCAACCCCAACCATTCACTTCATGATTAAAATGTTCGAACTAAATAGGAAAGTGCCAGTTTCATCAATTTGATACAAAATATTAGTCTCTCATAATTAACAAAACTATAGCCACACTATGGGGCTGAGCTCAGTGGAGTAAAAAGTATATAAAAGAATTAGAAGAAGGAAAATATACAAATGATCCCTCTCATATTATACAAAAGATTAGAGAAGGGAAATTTTAGATATCTCTCCTACATAATGGGCAAGAGCCATGCCTGATGAGCCAGCTGTCAATGCATTGCAAATGAAACATGTGTTTGCAATGAGGTAAGCTCCTCGCTGTTTCCCCAACTTGAAAGTCCTGAAAAAAATTAATTAGTACTATCAAAGTTAACAGTAAATCAGTATTGAAAATCATAAATGTAACTCGAGCTTCAGCATCTGTTGCTACCATTTGCCAACAGAAATTTATAATTGCAACAAACCTGAAGGCAAACCGAGCAGCAAATTTTGTCCCCGGACGAATCGGAATTGTTTTCCGTCGAGATCTTGATCTTTCCAAGCTTATTAACAGAATCCTTCGACATGCCTCCGGTGCCCCCAGTCTCAAATATATCAAGAACCTCAATGAAGGGAGCATCAACAGCATTCATCTACAATTACCAACATCCGAATCATTATCCTATACCATAATTTTTCATGATATAATTGTGTGTAGCATGGGCAGATATTGTTCCACGGACAAATAGGGGCAGACGTCGTTCTGCAGCGACGAGATAAACCCTGTTGCATAACGACATCTGTCCCGATCCGTTGTCCCGATCTGTCTGTAGAACGATATCTACGGACGCTAGGCCACACCATTTAGCCCAAGAAATGTAAATCACATTATTTATACCTGGCTCTGTACTGCACTTTGCACTGCGGGACCAACCTTCTCTCTCACAAACCTTCCACTCAAAAGACTAGCAAGTATATCAATCTGCAATTATCAAATTTCAAAATAAGAGGATTGTAACATTATGAAAACAAAGAAAGTAGCACACCCCCCCCCCCCACCCCCCCCAAAAAAAATTTCCTCACCACGTAGAGAATGCTCCAAATGCCTGAATCATTGGAGTGCCAAAGGGCAAGAGATGATTCCACAACCTCAATCGAGAAAACGGCACCCGAGATTGCTCCGATTCCGGCGCCTCGAAACAACCCACTCTCCGTTGCTAATCCAATCAAGGCACCAGTTATTGCTCCTACCGATGAACCCACTATACTCAAACGAGAGAAAAAAAATAAGTCAGAAATCAAATCATTTCATACAAATAAAAACGACCCAGATTCCTAAATTGCCTTAAAAAAAAAAACCTGCAGCGAAAACACAAGTAACTATTGCACATATGAACTTTTCTGCGAGTTGTGATGCGATAGACCCTCCCCTCTCCCTTCCTCTTCCATTTACAACAACCACACCATTAGATCTCACAGTTGCATTAGAAGAAGAAGTTGAAAGATCCATAACCTTTCTTTCTTTCTTTTTCTAAAAAGAATCTTAATGGGTGTTTTACAAAAGAGTTGTTATGGTTATTGAATTATATAGGATATGAGGAGAGTAAAGCTTAATGGTGAAGAGATGGATGCAGAGCAAGGAAAGAGAACAGGGGAAGCAAATGGAGGGGCCAATATGCAATCAATGCAAAGGGGGGGAAATTAATGGCTCCAGAGGTAAATATCTTTTACTGATGGTTTGTATTTATGACTTATTTCATCACCTATGGTTGATGTTTTCTATGAAAATTGAATGAAGAAGAGAGGTGAGTTAGGGGTGTATATATAGAATCCTTCTTAGTTTGACAAAGATATGATGGTTTAGGTGATTAAGCAAAGCCCGTTGGATGTTTATTATGGATGAACAAATATGGGGTTTTGATAACGATGGGCTCGATCCGTGGTATGGCTGTTTGTCTTTCTGTCCAATAGATAAACAGATGGAGCTTTATATATGAATATAACTGTGGATTGAGTAAGACGAACAAAAATACTCGGTTTCATTTTATGGTCAATGCATATCAGATTAAAGCAGTTAATGTGCATATACCCGTATTTCTTTCCCGGTGCTGCATCGATTAATAATCAAAGAAAAAATAGCTTAGACAATGTTGGATTGAGATTATAATCAGATACTTCGATACTTTGTCCATCTCACAGTTGCATAGGATAGTATATGCATATTTGCTTGGTCACATATTTTGTCGGAAGACAATACCATATCTCAATATATACTAGTGACAAGTGCCCAAAACAGAAGCTGGCGTCTGAAGAAAGCGTTCATAGTCTATGAGTTTTTCATAGAGCTTGTCGAAGGTGATGGCGTTATCACAGGCTCGGATAGCAGCTACGTCTTCTTTGAATTCAAGTCCGAGGCTATCAAGAATATGGAGAACGTGGTCATCTTCGGGAAGAGGGTGATCGGCTAGAGAAAAATTGTCGGAGATAGATCATATCTCTTGTAGGTACTCGCTTATCAATCGCAAGCCGCGTTGATTGTTGAGAGGCATTCCTTAAACGACATAACTCGTGAGCGAGATTTTTCTGCAAAGAGAATAACAAGTCGATCTCATGCTTTCTTGAATGAGAAAACAGAAGCGATATGGGGCTGGATCGTCCCAACACAACTGCCGAGGATAGCGTTGAGAATGAGTTGATCCTGACGGTACCATTGATGGTAGTCTGGATTTTCAGCACACTTGATTGTAGGGTTACTTGGCACTCTAACAAGGGTTAAGAAATTATCAACCATGCCCGATTAAAATTTTAGCCGTGCCTGACAACCCTAAACAAGATCTTTGCTAGAAAATTAGGGTTTCACATGCAAGTAAATAGCATCTACAACTAAGTGAATACGAAATACAACCTTTGTAAATCGGTCCTTCACTTCTTTAGCTCCTTGTTGATGTCCCTTCGCTGCGATCGTGGTTCTCCCGGACTCTTGCATGGCTTCACGAGGCTAAAGGAGCGCCCTTGCTTGAAGTCTTCGAGGCCGAAGATGATCTACGTCGAGGGGATGCCAACTCAAGCTTCTACTTCACTAACTAGAGAATTAGTGAAGCAAACACCCTAAACTAAAGTAATAGTCTAGTAGAGGATGGAGAAATAGGAAGTGGGTTCACTTTAGAATTTGGTTTCTCACAATGTTTCTCACTTTGGATCAAACCCTAAAGAGCTTTTTAGCTCAAGGAAGAAGATGAAGAAAATAAAATGAGAGGAGATAATGATCAAGTGAGAAAGCTAACCATGGTGAGTGAGTATCATATACTAACTCATGTAGAGACATAACCATGGCTAATCCTTATGGTTGGGTTAACAAATATCCATAGTAAAAACAAACTTAGTGGAATTAGTCAATGCATCCACAAGCTTCCACAAGGTTCATGCATTTTTCTAATCCTCCACTAATTTTTGTAATTACTTCAAATATTAAAACCCAACATAATAAATAGCATGGTGTAAGTCTCATACACCCATGAATGATGTATCATCAACCATGATACAAAAAGAAAACACTTTTTAATATATATCACATATATATTAAAGTTGTGCACATGTGAGAAAAATCCATAAGTGAATATATGTTAGTTAATGTAAATTAGTATATCTAATATACAATTATACACTAAATTATTAAATCAACACTTGACTTAATAATCCGGTCATATCTCATATAACCGACTAACATCCAATGTATCCACTTATCGAATCAACCTTTGATTCGATAACCCGGCTATATCACATATAACCTCGCGATACAAAAAGTCGCGAGAATAGAATACGGTATCACATACACGCATCATTTTCGGTCCCGCACATATCACATATGCGCTCTATTTCGTTTTGCCTGAGCCAGTAAAACCTCTGTGTAGGACTCTGAAGACTCGTCAATACGCCGGCAGTAGGTGATGATCACATCAAGCACCCACAAGCCGTCAGCGGTACTAGCTGGACGTAACGGCCACCCGGATATTGAGCGATCAGAAGATCAGCAAGCAAGCCCGCTCCAACTCCTGTAAAAGCCTGCCGGTAACACTTCCCGTACAGTCCGGTCTCCTCGTCTGATATGTCGCATATCAAGTTTAGGGGTGGTAATCGTCAGACCCCAATAACCGATAAGTCGTGCCGATGTGAGGCTCATAACGGGTCGAGAAACTACTTGTAACACTTACCAGCAAATCTCTAAATCAGCCCTGGCCGGGGACTTCCCTGTTATGGCCAATCGAGCACAGCGCAACATCAACCCCCAATACCGGGAGAGACGAAACCCCTCCTATCGCTCATTGCCTCCATGTGACTCGGGACTGTACCCAAAAACCACCGTTTTGCACGCCCTCTTGGACGTGGTAAGGTGGAAATCAAAGCACAGTGGGAATCACACAAGACTCTATGACGATCTCGGGTCTACAGACTAACCTGCACAAGTGTCACCAGAGAACTGCCATCTGACGTGAGGTATAATACCATCTGGGAGTTCTCGGCGAGTCCGTCCAGTGTACCCAGTCTCCACTGAGCACCCGTATATCATCTCTGATGTCAAACACCAATAGATATGGGATCATCCATCGCCCATCTATATGGGTCGAGAAGGTATACGCTAGTCTACTCTGGTATATCGATGCCCTGTCTCGATACACCCACGACTAGGGATCTTGAAAGATGTACTTATGGACTACCATGTCCCCACTAGTATGATCCGCATGATAGTCCAGGTAGTCAAGTACACATCCTAAGGGCTTTACCAACATGTAACTATAAGACAGTATCAAGAGACAAGTATACATGTTAAGATAAAGAGCAACCAGATAGCATACTATCATATCGAGCAAGAAAGTCATCTCTATATATGTCCAAGCATCCAATATAATATACATCATCTGTACAATACTGGTCTCTAGGGCATACATACAACTAACAATCTCCCACTTGCACTAGGGCCAGCTGCTGTAGTATCGCATACCTAGCATCCCGAAGAGTCTCTCAAACTGTATCTGGGGAATGGCCTTCGTGAGTGGATCCGCAGTGTTATTCTTCGTGTCAACCCTCCTGACCTCGATCTCCCAGCGATCAACTATCTCCCGGATCAGGTGATACCGCCTCAGAATATGCCTGGATCGCTGATGGGACCTGGGTTCCTTGGCCAAAGCCACAGCTCCATTGTTATCGCAATACAAAGGTATTGGATGCTCAATGGATGGAACCACTCCAAGTTCAGTAATGAACTTCTTGATCCAGACAGCCTCTTTGGCAGTATCGTTGGCAGCGATGTATTCAGCCTCCATCGTCGAGTCTGCCACGGTTTCCTGCTTGGAACTCTTCCAGCTAACCGCCCCTCCGTAAAAGGTAAAGACAAATCCCGAGTGCGACTTAGAGTCGTCCTTATCACTCTGGAAGCTCGAATCGGTAAAGGACTCCACTTGGAGTTCTCCGTTACCATACACCAAGAGCATCTCTTTAGTCCTTCGCAAGTACTTGAGAATGCTCTTCACAGCTGTCCAGTGACTCTCTCCAGGATCAGCTTGATACCTACTCACTACACTTAGTGGGTATGCTACATCGGGTCTGGTACATAGCATCGCGTACATGATAGAGCCTATAGTCGAAGCATAAGGTATCCCTTGCATGCGAGCTCTCTCCAAATCAGTCTTGGGAGACATCTTTTTGGAGAGAGTGAGCCCTGAGATCGTGGGTAAAAACCCACGTTTGGTGTCAATGTACCTGGATTGGGACAATCCCAATATCCTTTTAGATCTATCTCTATAGATCATAATTCCCAGTATGCAGGAGGCATCACCTAGATCTTTCATTGAGAATCTTTGTGATAAGAAGAGCTTGACCAATTGCAGCATAGGAATGTCATTTCCTATCAAGAGTATGTCGTCCACGTACAATACGAGGAAGACAACCTTACTCTCTGCCACCTTCTTGTAGATACAAGGTTCATCTACGTTTTGACGAAATCAAACTCTTTGATAACGACGTCAAAGTAGATGTTCCAACTCCGCGATACTTGCTTTAATCCATAAATGGATTTAACCAGCTTGCACACCTTCCCGCTGCTCCCACTATCTACGAAGCCCTCTGACTGAGTCATGTACACGCACTCTTCTAAATCACCGTTTAGAAAGGCGGTCTTAACATCCATTTGCCAGATTTCGTAGTCATGATATGCAGCAATGGCAAGCATGATCCGGATGGATTTAAGCATAGCCACTAGAGAAAATGTTTCGTCATAGTCCACACCTGGTTTTTGACGAAAACCATTTGCAACAAGTCTAGCTTTGAAAGTCTCCATTTTCCCATCTACACCAAGTTTTTTCTTGAAGATCCACTTGCTCCCAATGGGTTTTACCCCTTCAGGAGCATCTTCCAAAGTCCACACTTTGTTGGTGTACATGGATCCCATCTCGGACCGCATTGCATCCAACCATTTCACTGAGTCCCCACTCGTGATGGCCTACTCGAAGCTAGTTGGGTCATCATCTACCATGATGCAATCCTCACTCCCACCATCCATGAGAAAACCGTAGTATCTCTCAGGTGGGTGAGGAACCCTACTAGATCGGCGGAGAGGCTGAGGTTCGTTGGGAACTACCGAATCCTCCGGTTCCACTAAATCTTCAGTTTGAGTTTGTGTAGCCGGAATTTCTTCCAGTTCTACCTTGTAGCCACTAATTTCTTTTGCAAGAAATTCCTTTTCTAAAAAGGTGGCATGTCGAGAAACAAACACCTTTTGTTCCTCGCTATGGTAGAAAAGATATCCATGTGAATGTTTGGGATATCCCACAAACTTGCATAAAATTGACCGTGCCTCGAGTTTGTCCGGATTTTGCCTTTTGACATAGGCCGGACAACCCCATATCTTAACTCGTTTAAGACATGGTCTCTTCCCACTCCATATCTCATATGGTGTGGTAGGTATAGATTTAGATGGAACCTGATTCAATAGGTATGATGCTGTCTCCAGCGCATACCCCCAGAAGGAAATAGATAACTCAGCTGTTCTCATCATAGAGCGCACCATATCTAATAGGGTGCGGTTCCTCCGTTCCGATACACCGTTGTGCTGTGGTGTATATGGAGGAGTTAGCTGAGAGAGAATCCCATTCTCTTTTAGGAAGTCCAGGAATTCATTGCTCAAGTATTCACCTCCTCGATCAGAACGAAGGATTTTAATACTTTTCCCGGTTTGGTTTTCGACTTCTTGTTTATATTCTCTAAATTTCTCAAAAGCTTCTGATTTGTGTTTCATCTGGAACACATACCCGAATCTAGAGAGATCGTCAGTGAATGTAATGAAGTACGCAGAACCATTCCTGGCATGTGTAGACATGGGGCCGCTTACATCACTATGTACCAGTCCCAAGAGTTCCGTAACTCTTTGTCTGTGTCCCGTAAATGGAGTTTTGGTCATCTTGCCTTTGAGACATGGCTGGCAAGTGTCATAAGATGAAAATTCAAACGAATTCAAATATCCATCCTTATGCAACTTAGCTAGTCGTGTCGCATTGATGTGACTGTTTACCCCAATCAGAGCAAAGCTCTGTTCAAATTCCGAGGCGGGAGATGAAGCAACGCTTCATCTTCCCCCAATCAGAGCAGAGCTCTGCTTTCAAAATTCAAAATTTTGAAGCAACGCTTCAGTTGCGCTGCGCTCTGCGCTGCGCGACACGTGTCAGCGCAGATGCGCTAGCGCAGTTGCGCTGCGCCCTGCGCTGCGCGACACGTGTCACGCGCTGGGGCATCTGCGCCAAACTGAATTAAGATTTTAAGAAATCTTTTCTGTTCTTGTTAAAACAAGAATATTTTCTTCTGCAAAGCAGAAGCCCTTGGATCAAAGATCCAACGGTGGGAAAAATTCCCCAAATCACTCAGAGAATGATCTCTTTAACAAATTTAACTAATTTGTGAGCACTATAAAAATGACCCTAAGCCTCAATTCAAAGGCATCAACATTTTCTTGAAAAATCAAGAACTTTAAACAGAGAGAACTCTGAGAAGATTTCAAGAAAAAGGTAAAGAACCTTCATGAAGTAGAAATTCCTTCTAATAGATCATTGATCTAAAAACAAGATCAATGATCTTTACATAATAAACAGTGCTTTGCACTTCTTGTGAACCTCTGGTTCTTTAAAACAATAAAAATAAAAAATAGTGCTTTGCACTTTTAAGAACCTCTGGTTCTTCAAACAAAAGAAAAATTTATTTTTCTTTGATCTAATTTAGATCAAGAAATTAAATAGTGTTTTGCACTTCCGTTCTTGAATCTAAAAGATTTTTAGTGCTTTGCACTTCCAAACTGCGCCGTTGCGCTCTTAAGAGAGCGCCACGTGTCAGCTGCAGAACAACTTGCGCTACGCGCCTTGAAATAGAGCTTTGCTCTCTGGAACTGGCGCAACTCACCAGAGCGCGCCACGTGTCAGCTGCAGAACAACTTGCGCTACGCGCCTTGAAATAGAGCTTCGCTCTCTGGAACGGGCGCAACTCACCAGAGCGCGCCACGTGTCAGCAGCGCAACAGCACAGCGCACTAGCGCAGCGCACTGCGCTGTTGCGTTTGCGCTCACCAGAGCATGACACGTGTCCTCACCACAAGCGCTTGCGCTCAGTGATTGGCGCAAAGCGCCTGACAAATGCAATGCATTTTACTGAAGGGCCAGGCCTAAATCAGAGGGGCCTAGTAGGCCAAATTAAATTGCAATACAATAAAAAGGGGCAGAGCCCAAAACAAATTGATGCTTTGCATCCTTTCTGGGCAAAGCCCAAATAAAAATAAAAAAGAAATGCAATGCAAAAGCAAATAAAATGTTGAACATTTCAACTGGACTTAGCCCAATTTTGGCCATAAGTCCTTAAATTAAATTGACTGAGCAAAATTGCTCTTCTAAATCAATTTACATCCGGTTCGAGGGTACATCTCCGAACTCCTTTGACATCCGTCGTTGTAATTCCTCAACGACGTCAAAGAGGTGACGGGTCCCAACGACCACACATCGATACGGACTGCGGGGTCCTTAAACTCGTGGACCGAAACGTCCTTAAACTAATATTGGACCGAGACGTTCTTAAACTAATAACGGACCGAATCGTCCTTAAACTAATATTGGACCGAAACGTCCTTAAACTAACGGTGGACCACTATGTCCTTAAACTGGTATTGGACTACTATGTCCCTAAACTGGCACAATAGAGCCCAAATGCTCTTTTGTCGGATCTAAACGATCCCGTTAAGTCGATCTTAGTCCCAAACTGGACTAACGTATCCTTAACAACCGTTTAATTTGATCTTAGCCTTAAATATGGCTAACGCATCCTTAAACCTTCAAACAGACTTTAGTCCCAAATTGGACTATAAATTCCCCCAATCAACTTTGGCTCAAGGGTACATCTCTGAACTCCTCTGACATTTGTCGTTGTAATTCTTCAACGTCGTCAGAGAGGTGACGGGTCCCGACGACCATACATGCAATGGACCACTATGTCCCTAAACTGGAACAATAGAGCCCAAATGCTCTTTTGTCGGATCTAAACGATCCCGTTAAGTTGATCTTAGTCTCAAACAGGACTAACGTATCCTTGACGAACGTTTAAGTCGATCTTAGCCGCAACGCGACTAAGGCATCCTTAAACTAAAAACACCAAACCCAAATCTAAGTAAATACGGATTTGGACTAATCCACGTCCTACGGGCGACGGTATTACTCAGTCTCCGTATACAATTCACGGGCAACCACAAACAAAACAAACACCCACGACACGAAGTGAAATTCTGGAGAAGGAGAAAGTTGTTACCGCGAAGCGGTAGCGTAATTAACTGCAGGGGCTTGCGCCTACAGGGAAGAGCGTCCCCACAATCAAAAAACCCCTCACCCCGAGGGGGAATCTGACGAAGTCTGCTACATCGGCCGCATCCGTCTAAACCTCCGATACACGGTGCCGTAAATCAACTCGGCATCTTCGGAGAGGTGGACGGATAAAACCAATTAGCATCTGCCCCGAATCTCAGCGTCAGGACATCGCAGTCTTGTGCGCCGCCTTTCGGAGGGGAACAGATTCTGGCACGCCCGGTGGGACCTCTTCCTCTTTCCACTCCACACTTCGTGTGTCGTGTTCGCGAACAAATCGCGGTTTGCTGTGGTTGCTTGTGGATTCAAAGTACTTAGATTTGGTGTCTTTCTCCATGCAGAAAACAGAAGATCGATGGCTTCGAACTGCACCGCCTGCAGCTGCAACTCTCGCTCCGTCATTACTGGAGGAGTGACTTATGGGCCCCAAGCGGCCTCCCTTTTCAAGATGCCAGTGGAGCAAGTAACTCAGGCCACCGCTGGATTATTCTTCGGGACTATGCTCCCATTGATAAGCTTCAATGCCCCAATAACATCGTAAGAAGCTCCAAAGAAGCCGGTCTTTGATCGACTCGCCACTGCCGCGACCCCTCTCAACGGGTCACCCAACTTCAATACCTCAGTTTCCAACAGACTGGGCCAGAACGTCTACAAGCCCGTGATACCCGAAGCTGCCATCCCAAAGCGGATAGCTATCCCGGCTCAAGCGGAAGAAATCATTGGAAAGGCTCCTCCTTCCAAAAAGTCAGTTTTTATAAGGCTGGCCATTCCAGTTGCTGCTCCAGGCGAGGTCCTTAACGCTGCTTCCCCTGCCCAGAGGTCTGTCTTTGACAGATTAGACATTACTTCTCAACGGGTGTCAGCCTTCGATAGGCTAGCACCAATAACAGTCTCTCCTCAAAACAGGAGACACGACGAAGTCACCCTTATAGATGAAATAACTCCATCCGCAAGACACGCTCGACGTCGCCACTGGCGCCGAGTGAGGAAGGCTGGGGGCAACTCCCCCTCTGGGATAATTCCGCCAGCTCCAACGGTGGGGATCGATGCTGCTGTTCCAACCGGGAACAGTTTTGAATTGCTAAACAAGGTGTGCAGAAACTCTCCTACTGCAGTGCTGAAGAGAACTCCTTCACCTGTGGAGAATACTCAAGAGAAGAAGCTGGAGCAGCCTCCTCAACGGCTGTCTTCTAAAATTTACAAGGTCTGGCGACAGGTCCAGGAGTCGGTGATTGATCAAGACTATCCCCGCCGACAGAAAAAGATGAAAGTTCGGCAGGAGAAGGACTACTCTGTCAAGCCACAAAGAATGACGGCTACTTGGGTGCCCGCCACAACGGCTCCCTTAACTCCAACCACTCAAAAAAGGAGGCCGCAAAAAGCCCCTATGTCTTCGGCAAATCGCAAAGACACCGAACACAAACGCCCCAAGTCTGGGGGCATGGTGGTGCACACTGTTTATATGGCTTCTGGAAAGGAGGAAAGCCGCACTTCTACGGGCCACCGACCGCTCACCCGATCCGTGACGAAAGCCCAGGAGCAACAACAAAAGCTTCAGGAAATGATGACTACAATGGCTGCACTCACTGAGCCAAAAGAAAGCTCTGAAACGTCTTCGGATGAGCGTCAAGAACAAGAAACCGACGCTGACTTTTTACGCAGAGTCCTCGAAAAGAGGGACAAAGAAGCTGCAGAGCAAGCGGCTAATATAAAACAGATGGCGCTCTTCTTCCAAGATATGGTAGGGATGATGTTACAGCCGGAACCTCCTGCTGAAGATCCTCCGATCGTCCTTGAAGACGACAGGGGAGAAACGTCAAATCCTCCGCCGGCTCTGTCAACAGCCAAGGAGGAGGCAATCTCCAAAGTTGACCTAGACGAATATATAGCTCAGCAGATCCGGGTTCATCAGGCAAATGAAGCGGCTGGGCAAATTTTTAGAACCGAACGACCATATCCGAGCTGGTATGACCAAATCAATTACCCTCCAGGATATACGATCCCTAAATTCCACGTATATAAAGGGACAGGGAATCCGCATCAGCATGTCGCTCAATTCAGGGCCTTATGCGGCAATACTGGAGGCGATGACAGACTGTTGCTTCGACAATTTGTCGGCAGTTTAGCAGAAACGGCATTCGAATGGTATTCGGAGCTACCTAACGACTCTGTCAAAACATTTGCAGAGATGGAACTGCTGTTTACACAAAGATTCGCGAGTGCTAGTGAACGCACCCCGATAACAGCACTAATAAATGCCAGGATAAGGCCAAGCGAAACGTGGGTTCAATACGCAACACGATGGCGGAACCTATGGTCGAAATGCGAACAACGCATAGAAGAGGCACCTGCGGTAGGCATGTTTGTGGGCACTCTCGATCCGCAGGCGACCATCTCGCAATTCATGATGTTCTTTAGGCCGACCACCTTCCAGGCCTTGATAGACAAATTAGCCCAAATGGACCAGATGGGCCATAGACCGTCTCCTCCAAAATCAGATTCCCGAGATGAGAAAGGAAAAGGGAAAGCGATCGTCGTCGCCAATGCTCAACGACAGTTGAGCAACTCAAAGCCGGTCGTTCGCCAAAACAACGTGCGTCCACGCCCATCCCTCGAAGAGAGGCTAGGACGTCCTTACTCGTTTCCTCAGAATAAAACGAGAAGACTATTTGAGCTGGCAGTGCGTAACAGACTCATCAATCTGCCGAGTCCAAAGCGTCTGTCGCAGCCAGGCGATCTTAATAATCCCAATTATTGCCCTTACCACCAAACGGTAAGTCACCCGATTGAGGATTGTTTCGTCTTTAAGGGATGGATCGAGGATCAATACCTGCAAGGCAAGTTCGCGCTGTCTGAAAGCTGGAAGGTAAACCCACCACAGCCGCACTCTCCAAAGAAGACGGACACGCCGGGGGCAACTTGTTCTTTCGTCGAGGATGAAAACGATGGAAAAAACTTATCGGATGAATCCGAAGACTACGTAGCGACTTGTCATGTGATTTCTCATTCACTGACGGATGATGAGAAGGCTCCTTGCGCTGAGAAATCAATGGCGGACCCTGAAACAGAAATTCCGCGGCCGTCAGACAAGTTGATCGATGCCTTCCTAAATGAAATTCGTCTGAAAGCAAAAGCCAATCAAGAGCATGAAATGGCCATACTGGAAAGAACCAAGGTATTCCCGTCAAATCAAAAGCCATACACTGCGGGTAAAAACAAATTCAAGACGAGGAAACGGTTCGCCAAAGCTCTATCAGTAGGAATGAAGCTACCGCCCTCCGAAGAAAATCCTTTCTCTGAGATAGAGATGCACCCTAACTTCTGTTTATATCATCAGAAGATCATACATCCTACCGAAGACTGCGAGTCCTTTAACTGTTGGTGGCAAGGGTATGTCTCTCAAAAGCAACACTTCGACAGGACAAAGTGTGAAGCTTGTGGACATCGGAAAAATGCGATATATGAGCGCAAAGGAGCCGCCGCAAACTGTCATATAGCCGACTTCAAGGGATCACAAATTATCACCTTTGGAAGCGACTCTGACGAAGAAGCTATCCCCAACTTTTCCCTCGGGGAATCTATTTCGAAAATAAAGGAATTGAGAAGCTGCGAGAACGTTCAGCCATGCAATCGCATGCTACTCGGAAAAAATCTCGACCCCGCAAACAACGGAGCGAACAAAAAGGATAAAAGAAAAGGAAAAAAGGCCCTCGTCGCCAGCGCTCAACAACAATCGGGTGACCCTAGACCGGTTGCTCGCCAAAGCAACAAGCGGCAATCCCTCCAAGAAAAGTTGAAACGTCCTTACTCGTTTCCGCAAGATAAAACAAGGGGACTGTTCGAGGTGGCAGTGTGCAACAGACTCATCAATCTGCCGGCTCCAAAACGTCCGTTGCGGCCAGACGATGTTAATAATCCTAACTATTGCCCTTACCACCAAACAGTAGGTCACCTGATCGAGGACTGCTACATCTTCAAAAACTGGGTTGAAGACCAATACCAACATGGCAAGTTTGCGCTGTCTGAGAACTGGAAGGTGAGTCCGCCACAACCGCACGCTCCGAAGAAGATGGATACGCCGGGGGCATCATGTTCATTCATGGAGAAAGACTCACAGACCGAAAAGTCAGTAAACTAGAAATCCTCCTCAAATACGGAGACGCCAGACCGAAAAGTCAGTAAACTAGAAATTCTCCTCAAATACGGAGACGCCAGACCGAAAAGTCAGTAAACTAGAAATTCTCCTCAAATACGGAGACGCTAGACCAAAAAGTCAATAAACTAGATGTTCGCCTCAAATACGGCGACGGCGGACCGAAATGTCCTTAAACTAACAACGGACCGAGATGTCCTTAAACTAATGATGGACCGCAATGTCCTAAAACTTGCAATGGACCGAAATGTCCTTAAACTAATAGCGGACCGAAATGTCTTTAAACTAATATCAGACCGAAACGTCTTTAAACTAATACCGCAGCATCCTTAGGCTGACAAGATAAAAAAAAAAAAAAAACGGTATGTTCATAAGCAAAAAGGGCACGGATGAAAACCCGAAAGGGCTCCGTGAGTAAAAACAGCAGGACTACCGGCGAGTGTTCGTGAAAACCCGAAAGGGCGCGACCTCGTTAAAAAAAAAAAAAAGAAGAAGAAAAAAAAATAGAATAAAAAAAAAGGTATGTCCATAAGCAAAACGGGCACGGATGAAAACCTGAAATGGCTCCGTGAGTAAAAACAGCAGGACTACCGGCGAGTGTTTGTGAAAACACGAAAGGGCGCAATCTCGTTAAGAAACACTTATAGGGTCCTCTCGACCCTGTAAGGAGAAACCACCTGCGTGAGATCCTTACGACTCACAAAGGAACAACACACTTAGGAATCCCCACGATTCCTAAGGAGAAAATACACTTGCGAGATCCTCACGACTCGTAAGGAGAACTCTCTTGTGGGACCCTTACGGCTCATAAGATTTGAAAGTCTTGAGCTACAGAGACCTAAACCTGTACTTAAGCAACCCCCACAACTTTCGACATTGCCCTACAAGTGGTCCGATATTGGCTCTTGTATACAATCCACGGACGCGAATAAACATTTCCCTAATCCCATCCGTAACTAGGGATATGCTTGTACAGCAAACGACACTTGTAAGTCCTCTCGACTTATAAGGAGAAAACCCTTTTGTAAGATCCTTACGACTTACAAGAGAACATGCACTTAGGAATCCTCACGATTCCCAAGGAGAAAATACAACTACAAGATCCTCACGACTTGTAGGAAGAAGTATCTTTGTGAGACCCTTACGGCTCATGAAGTCAAAAGCCTTAGCCGACAGGACCCTTAACCCTGTTCACTAAGCCACCTTTGTTTAACATCGAAAAAGGCAAGTGATGATTCGCTCCTGGCAATATCCCAGTTATAGCGATGCTGATGCCTAAACCGGTATCAAATTCCAAGCCCTTTCAAGGCAAATGATGATTCGCTCCTGGCAATATTCCAGTTGCAGCGATCCTGATGCCTAAACCGGTATCAAATTCCAAGTCCTTTCAAGGCAAATGATGATTCGGTTCTGGAAATATTCCGGTCGCAGCGATGCTGATGCCAAGATCGGTATCAGATCCCAAATCCCCTACTCGCAAAAAAAAAAAAATGCATACGAAATAGCCGAAATGATGGGGCAACTTGCAAACAAAATCAGCAAGTAAAAATGTATGCATGCAAAATAGCCGAAATGATTGGGCAACTCGCAATAAAAAACAGCGAGTAAAAATAAAATAAATAGCCAAAATGATTAGGCAACTCGCAATAAAAAGCAGCGAGTAAAAAGAAAAAATAGCCGAAATGATTGGGCACCGCGAAAAATAGCCGAAATGATTGGGCAATCGCGACCTTCGCGATATAAAAGCTGAAATGATAGAGCATCGCGGAAAGAATAAAAAAAAATGAAAGAATGAAACTTTTTGCCCTACAGGTGAAATCGCATCGATCCCTGTATACAATTCAGGGGCACAGATAAAGAGGGAACCATGCCTTCCCAACAGGCTCCATCAGAAAGCGAAGCCAAATCTCGACGGTTCATAGACAACCTAGAGACCATCTCGACATTTGTCGCAATATTACAGACACGATGTCAACAAATGAAGCAAACGAAGATCTCGAGCTTCAGGGTCTCGACGTCAACATCGACAACTTAGAGATCACCAACGGTGTGCCTCCTCATTCCAGCAGGACACAGATATTACACCATCAAGCGGGGCGATGGCAAAATCCCAGCTTCACCTCAGCATTCGTCTCGATACAGTAGACGCAATGTCAACAACAGCGTTCCTCCGCAGTCCAGCTGGAGGCAGATGCAACGTCAACAAAAGACCTCACGGTCGAAACAAAGCGGAGTAACGGCAAAATCCCAACTCCACCTTAGCATTCGTCTCGTTACAACAGACGCAATGTCAACAACGGCGTTCCTTCGCAGCCTAGCGGGGTGTACATGCAAAGTTAACAAAAGACCCCATGGTCGAAACAAACCGGAGTGATGGCAAAATCCCAGCTCCACCTCAGCATTCGTCTCAATACACCAGACGCAGTGTAAGCAAATGAAGCGAAGGCCACATTCCTAGCTTCAACGTCTTTACGGTAACTCACATAAAACCGGAAAGACAATCGGAGACCATCTCACATGAAGTGGTCACCTCCATGACGTTCGTCTCGATACAGTAGACGAAATGTCAACCTCAGCGTTCTTCCTCCAGCAGGGATTCAGACATGACAAAGCAAATGAAGCGAAGGCCACATTCCTAGCTTCAACGTCTTTACGGTAACTCACATAAAATCGGAAAGACAATCGGAGATCATCTCGCATCAGCACAGAGTGGTCACCACCTTGACGTTCGTCTCGATACAGCAGACGAGATGTCACCCCAATGTTCGTCTCGACACAGCAGGCGTAACGTCATTAAACGAATGGAGCCACAGCAAAATCCCTAGTTCCAAACCTCGGCGGTTCCCAGCAACCTAGAGACAACCTCGACGTCCGTCTCGATACAGCAGACGAGATGTCACCCCAACGTTCGTCTCGACACAGCAGACGCAACGTCATCAAACAAACGGAGCCACGGCAAAATCCCTAGTTCCCACCGCAACATTCGTCTCGATACAGCAGACGCAATGCCAGCAAACGAAGCAAAGGCCAAATTCCTAGCTTCAGGGTCTTGACGGCAGCTCATATAAAACCCGAAAGACTATCGGAGATCATCCCACACCAGCGCGGAGTGGTTATGACTCATCGGGGCTCTCCAAAATGAGCCTAACCTCAAGTAAAAAGCGGCATGGCAAATTCCTAGCGCTTGCTCTTCCGACGGTCAAACTGCCAAGGAGGATTGCTTGAAGACGTCTTGTCCAGCCCCCGAAGGGATCAGAGACACGGCAGTCGCAGGGCTACTCGAACAGCACGATTGCCTATCGAGGATTATATCAGCTTATGCGATTGTACGATGGCCAAAACCCTAAGTACCACCAACCTTAACGGGCTTCTGGCGTAAAGAGCAGAGGTTAAATACGACGTTAAGATGTTCTTGCGAGAAACGTTCGATTCGTCTCGACTTGTGAAAAATTGTCGAGGCGGCTCGACTCGTGAGATAAAGCCTTAGATAGTGGGCATAAAAGAAGCCTGTTTCCTAAGCATTGGGACCCTGCGAGTTGGCCCAAAACAGTCTCTTGCATACCATCCACGGGTCTCACTCTCCAACGTCGAACTTCGACAAGGAGGGAAGCAACCGCTTACAAGTCCTCTCGACTCGTAAAAGGGAAAAATTCTCTTGTAGGATCCTTACGACTTACAAGAGAAAACCACACTTAGGAATCCTCACGATTCCTAAGGAGAAAAACCCGCCTACGAGATCCTCTCGATCCGTAGGGAGAAAAGTCTCTATGAGACCCTCACGGCTCATAGAGTTGAAAAGTCTTAGGCAACAGATCTGAACCTGCGGCCTAAGCCCTCGCTATCTCATGAAGAAATCAAGAACCTTACTCTATTACCTGCTAATTGTGACGACATGCTGAGAAAGAGGAAAAGCAACAGAAAGAGCATCCGATTTACGTTTGATCAAGCGTTCGAGACACACTCATTCATGCACAAGTAAAAGACTCAGAATGAAAAATAAAGACAAGCTGGGATAAATTTTTTCCATTAATATAGCCAATAGTTCTTACAATCATAAAAAAGCAGTGAACGAAAAATATTATTACAACGGTATAACCTCAGATCCGGGGCACGGATTGAGGAATTCAAAAGTAAGGCCATCCAGAGTTCTTCTGGCCTTTCTAATTATTCTTATGCGCAGCCTCTCGCGCTCTTCTGTGTCAATATCATCGGCAAGCCCTCCCGGCCTTCGATAAGCAGCAACTATCGTCGTCTGCTGGAAGATTTGGTGTAGGATGTCAATGAGGCTATCCCGCCGTTTCTTCGAGATCAGCCCCGTCAGGTACACTGAATGCACATTGTCCTTGGCATCATCCAGCGCATTGAGCGGCAGGGCCTCGTGAAGACCCGGAAGTGCTCTCCATATTGCTCCCAGCACGACTTTCAAAAGAGCCGAACGACGGGATAGCAGCCAACCACCGCTTGCGTTCAGACGACCCATGACCTCTGCACATTGAGCGTCTGTAAACTCCTGGTTTTGTTGACGACCCTGTGCGCGGATATCGTCATAGGTGATGAACTCGTGCAAACTGTATAGATGCACCGCCATTATGCCTGGAGGAAATACCACAGGAAGATTAGCGATAGAAGAAAAATAATATACATAGAGAGATTGATTCCTAAAGGGCAAAGCTCTGTTCAAGGATTAAAACCCATGAACAAAAGCTTAATAAAACCCCAGTGGGGATCTCTTTAGATCAAAAGGTCTGTGAGAGCAAAGCTCTTTGACTGAGATTAATTTAAATTAATTTGATTTACATTCATTCCACTTAAAGTTTCTAACTTTGAAAATGAGCAAAGCTCTGATAGGGAAACCCAATAGGGATCTCTTTAGATCAAAAGATCTGTGAGAGCAAAGCTCTTTGATCGAGATTAATTTAAATTAATTCGATTTATATTGATTTTACCTAAAAGTTTCTAACGTCGAAATTGAGCAAAACTCTGCTAGTAAAACCCCAATGGGGATCTCTTTAGATCAAAAGATCTATAAGAGCAAAGCTCTGCTGTTTAAGATTAATTAAGATTAATTTAATCTAAGAATCAATTGTACCTAAAGTTTTTTTTTCTAAAAGACTGTGAAAAAGAAGAGCAAAGCTCTAAAGTTCTTGAAGGCAAGAGCAAAGCTCTGAAGTTTTAAAAATATGAAAGATGATAAGCATCTGCGGGGGACCAAAGGTCCTATTTATAGGCCTCAAGCGCCTCTTCGACTTCCAAAAGTGGTCACGGCGGTTGGAATTCCGCCACCGTTGCGCTCACGTTTGGGGCCACGTAAGCGCAACGGTGGGGGGCATTTGTTTACCCCAATCAGAGCAAAGCTCTGTTCAAATTCCGAGGCGGGAGATGAAGCAACGCTTCATCTTCCCCCAATCAGAGCAGAGCTCTGCTTTCAAAATTCAAAATTTTGAAGCAACGCTTCAGTTGCGCTGCGCTCTGCGCTGCGCGACACGTGTCAGCGCAGATGCGCTAGCGCAGTTGCGCTGCGCCCTGCGCTGCGCGACACGTGTCACGCGCTGGGGCATCTGCGCCAAACTGAATTAAGATTTTAAGAAATCTTTTCTGTTCTTATTAAAACAAGAATATTTTCTTCTGCAAAGCAGAAGCCCTTGGATCAAAGATCCAACGGTGGGAAAAATTCCCCAAATCACTCAGAGAATGATCTCTTTAACAAATTTAACTAATTTGTGAGCACTGTAAAAAGGACCCTAAGCCTCAATTCAAAGGCATCAACATTTTCTTGAAAAATCAAGAACTTTAAACAGAGAGAACTCTGAGAAGATTTCAAGAAAAAGGTAAAGAACCTTCATGAAGTAGAAATTCCTTCTAATAGATCATTGATCTAAAAATAAGATCAATGATCTTTACATAATAAACAGTGCTTTGCACTTCTTGTGAACCTCTGGTTCTTTAAAACAATAAAAATAAAAAATAGTGCTTTGCACTTTTAAGAACCTCTGGTTCTTCAAACAAAAGAAAAATTTATTTTTCTTTGATCTAATTTAGATCAAGAAATTAAATAGTGCTTTGCACTTCCGTTCTTGAATCTAAAAGATTCTTAGTGCTTTGCACTTCCAAACTGCGCCGTTGCGCTCTTAAGAGAGCGCCACGTGTCAGCTGCAGAACAACTTGCGCTACGCGTCTTGAAATAGAGCTTTGCTCTCTGGAACTGGCGCAACTCACCAGAGCGCGCCACGTGTCAGCTGCAGAACAACTTGCGCTACGCGCCTTGAAATAGAGCTTCGCTCTCTGGAACGGGTGCAACTCACCAGAGCGCGCCACGTGTCAGCAGCGCAACAGCACAGCGCACTAGCGCAGCGCACTGCGCTGTTGCGTTTGCGCTCACCAGAACATGACACGTGTCCTCACCACAAGCGCTTGCGCTCAGTGATTGGCGCAAAGCGCCTGACAAATGCAATGCATTTTACTGAAGGGCCAGGCCCAAATCAGAGGGGCCTAGTAGGCCAAATTAAATTGCAATACAATAAAAAGGGGCAGAGCCCAAAACAAATTGATGCTTTGCATCCTTTCTGGGCAAAGCCCAAATAAAAATAAAAAATAAATGCAATGCAAAAGCAAATAAAATGTTGAACATTTCAACTGGACTTAGCCCAATTTTGGCCATAAGTCCTTAAATTAAATTGACTGAGCAAAATTGCTCTTCTAAATCAATTTACATCCGGTTCGAGGGTACATCTCCGAACTCCTTTGATATCCGTCGTTGTAATTCCTCAACGACGTCAAAGAGGTGACGGGTCCCAACGACCACACATCGATACGGACTGCGGGGTCCTTAAACTCGTGGACCGAAACGTCCTTAAACTAATATTGGACCGAGACGTCCTTAAACTAATAACGGACCGAAACGTCCTTAAACTAATATTGGACCGAAACGTCCTTAAACTAACGGTGGACCACTATGTCCTTAAACTGGTATTGGACCACCATGTCCCTAAACTGGCACAATAGAGCCCAAATGCTTTTTTGTCGGATCTAAACGATCCCGTTAAGTCGATCTTAGTCCCAAACTGGACTAACGTATTCTTAACAACCGTTTAAGTTGATCTTAGCCTCAAATATGGCTAACGCATCTTTAAACCTTCAAACAGACTTTAGTCCCAAATTGGACTATAAATTCCCCCAATCAACTTTGGCTCAAGGGTACATCTCTGAACTCCTCTGACATTTGTCGTTGTAATTCTTCAACGTCGTCAGAGAGGTGACGGGTCCCGACGACCATACATGCAATGGACCACTATGTCCCTAAACTGGAACAATAGAGCCCAAATGCTCTTTTGTCGGATCTAAACGATCCCGTTAAGTTGATCTTAGTCTCAAACAGGACTAACGTATCCTTGACGAACGTTTAAGTCGATCTTAGCCGCAACGCGACTAAGGCATCCTTAAACTAAAAACACCAAACCCAAATCTAAGTAAATACGGATTTGGACTAATCCACGTCCTACGGGCGACGGTATTACTCAGTCTCCGTATACAATTCACGGGCAACCACAAACAAAACAAACAACCATGACACGAAGTGAAATTCTGGAGAAGGAGAAAGTTGTTACCGCGAAGCGGTAGCGTAATTAACTGCAGGGGCTTGCGTCTACAGGGAAGAGCGTCCCCACAATCAAAAAACCCCTCACCCTAAGGGGGAATCTGACGAAGTCTGCTACATCGGCCGCATCCGTCTAAACCTCCGATACACGGTGCCGTAAATCAACTCGGCATCTTCGGAGAGGTGGACGGATAAAACCAATTAGCATCTGCCCCGAATCTCAGCGTCAGGACATCGCAGTCTTGTGCGCCGCCTTTCGGAGGGGAACAGTGACCCAGTCTACAATGCCACAAGAAGGATTCGTTCATTTCTGAACTCTTCCTCTTGTGTGGATTTGTTATGCTCAGAACTGTTGATTGATTTAGAACATAAATACCATTGCACAACGTGCCTGATCCAACCAACTTTTGGTTGAGGAAAATGTTCATAACATTATTCTGTAATACAAAATTATATCTCTCTTTACTCAACAAAGAAACCGATATAATGTTCCATATCAGGTTCGGCATGTAATAGCATTCGTTCAGAATCAATGTATTACCAGTTGGCAATACAAGGTGATATTCCCCGACGGTTTTAGCTGCAACAATTGCACCATTTCCAACCCTTATGTCTTTATCACCTTCTCCAAGTTCTCTACTTTTCCTAAGCCAATGTAACTGATTACATATATGGGATCCTGACCCGGTATCTAATACCCAGGACGTAGAGCAAATGGAGAAACAGTTCTCTGTAACGAACACACCCGAAGAAAATGCATCAACATGTACTTTCTTCATTCGGGTGGCATGGGAATCCTGGTATTCCCCTATATCCTGTTCAGTCTTATAACTTTTATAAGAAAGAACGGAACCAACGTTCCCCCGCACAGTATAACATGCGGGTTCGGTCAATACATCCATAGTATTATCTTTATTAAGACATGATATGGTCGCTACCTGGAGAGAGAGAGAAGAAAACACTTTAGCGTATGCTCTTGCAAATCAGATTGGTTATTATTTTATCTAATCAGGATGGCTCCCACTGTTTTTATCAAATCTTCCTTCAAACCCTAAAAGGAAAAGACTAGCCGGGATTAATTACACCCTACAATTTCGCCAATTTTCAGCCAGGCCAGTGTCGGTACTTTGAGGGAGGTTTTCCGTGCTTTCGCACGGACCTAATTAAAGTAAACCTCGTTTTCCCAGAGGCTTAACCCCGTTGACACCTTTCTAGACACCTACTTGATCGGCTAATTGTCCTGTGTAAAACTCTCCCAGGAGTAACAATTACTCGCAGTGGGTATCGGGATCCAACTATCTCATAGAAGGTATGCAATCTCATTGCAAATTTCAACACTTGAAATTCCCGATAATATTTTGCCCCTAACCCCTATGATCTTGACAAAGGCCAACAAATTATAGGATGCTAGTCAAGTTCAACCCGTCATTTCTTGATTGAATCAAACCCACCTGCACGACCCTTGACAAAGGCCAACAAGGTCGTACGACTACCCCAAAACAATCTGCATCATATGCATAAGTAGATAAGCACCATTCAGCTACCGCACACTACGCCTTGACAAAGGCTAACAAACGCAGCACGAATACTAAACAGTTCCTATCTGAAATGACAGAGGGCTACGACAGGTATTTCTGAAAACCTATTGCGTAATGAACTTGATATCGTTGTAGAATCGAGTGAATTTTTGAAATGGAGTGATTTTGAGGCTTTTATTAGTTTTGCTAAAGAGGTCACTCCCGATGAAGGGATCTCGGCTCTTTCCTTATGGAATAAGGTGCAGGATATATCATATATATCGCTATGCAAAGCAAAAACTCCAAAACCAATCAAAAGACAAACCGAGTGTTGTAGCATCTGCCAGTTTTGCTAAAGAGGTCACTCCCGGTGAAGGGATCTCGGCTCTTTCCTCGTCGAATAAGGTGCAGGATATATCATATATATTGCTATGCAAAGCAACAACTGTAGCTACCCTTTTTGAAAATTTGATTCTACAACATCTTTTAGGTTTCTTTTCTTTCATTAATCACATTAATGAAGTCCCATCATTTAAGTCACCTAAACATCATATATAAATACGACGTACACGTATGCCATCCACATTCTCCTCGATGTCCTCTCGTGCACCGTTAGGTTAGGTAACTAACGACAGAGCGGGGCAGGGCTAGCGCGGGTGTAAAATATAAGTAACGTCTATATAATATATCATATATACTGTATACAGTATTTATCACAACATATCAAATGATCACATCACAGATATCGCAGCAGAAGAAACATATGAAACATTGGATATACTAGGACGTCCGTGTTTTATTTTGAGCCTCTATAAAACACGGATTCCATGGTCGCGATGAATAGCCAAACCCACACCCATAGACCCCTACGAGAGCGGCAAGCAACCCTACCAATTCTAGAGTTAGGAGACCCGGACTCGACTCCTCGAGTTGGTCTCCCACTGGACTCTAGAACCCGGTTACTTGTGCTCTCCTCCTTGGGTCTATCCTAGTGCCGAAAAGTAAATAATATACAAATGGTGATATCAACCTCATCCCGGAAGTGCCCCAATAAAAGAATATTACATACATTTAATTTTACATGAATGAAAATAAAAACCCTCATCTCACATAAAACCCCCGGCTATTCAGAAACGCGACGATCCAATATAACATATCCAGCAACACATAACATCACATGTCATCAACGTAAGTAAATATGCGCATCCCAATTGTCGTTGATATATAGCAACAAAACCGGCTATATCACATATTACACTTACGGTCGCAGAAAAGAAAGTGTAAAACTACAACATTTGGAATCCATAATCTCTTTAGACATCGTAAATCCGAAATATCACATACTTCGCATTTCATGCCTAACTATATGAATTCCACATATTGTATCACATTCCAGATAAATAGACAGTATTAAACTTTCCGATCGAATAATCAAATACCCGAGTTTTCCCAAATAGCTCAACACTTGAGGGGAGTTAAAAAATTCCAGAATACGTCACAGTATCAACGGTCCAGCCGTAGAAGGGTCAAGCCAACGCCTCACATGTGGCATGCCGTACTGCCCCAAACCCTAAGGTTCAAAAGGCAGTTCAAGACAGTCACATAATCAAGTTAAGGTTTGTTGTCTTCTAGAGGGTCCATCGCGTTACATGCACGTTTTTCCGAAAGATTTAAACTCAAGGAAAAATTCAACACTTGAAAGTTTTTCGTGCCGGAAAAAATGGAGTTAATGATATCCGTTCGAACATTTTAATACTTTCTAAATTATCCGGAAAACAATAACGAATTTAAATTTTCCGATCGAATCAACGATTACAAAATAAACCCCAGAACACTCAACACATGAGTCATTTTAAAAATACCCAGAAAATATAACTCACAGAAATAGAGATTATAGTGTAAAAATTGGGGCATAAATCCTCTGTACTGCCGCGGATCCGCGGCCCAAGCGCGGTACGGCCGCGGTTCCGTGGCGGTTTGTACAGTGTATGCTCTCGTTTTTCACTACAATTCTTATATTTCCCTGCTGATTTTTTTAGGCATTTTTAATTCAGAAAAATCACAGTTTTTAAAAATTTTCCAGAGAGGCGTTCATTTTAGGGTTTCGGGGTTCGTTCGGAGTTTTAACTTCGTATACACGTCGCCTAATACTCTAGCTAGGCTCTGATACCACTGTAGGGTTACTTGGCACTCTAACAAGGGTTAAGAAAGCATCAACCATGCCCGATTAAAATTTTAGCCGTGCCTAACAACCCTAAACAAGATCTTTGCTAGAAAATTAGGGTTTCACATGCAAGTAAATAGCATTTACAACTAAGTGAATACGAAATACAACCTTTGTAGATCGGTCATTCACTTCTTCAGCTCCTTGTTGAAGTCCCTTCGCTGCGATCGTGGTTCTCCCGGACTCTTGCATGGCTTCACGAGGCTAAAGGAGCGTCCTTGCTTGAAGTCTTCGAGGCCGAAGATGATCTACGTCGAGGGGATGCCAACTCAAGCTTCTACTTCACTAACTAGCGAATTAGTGAAGCAAACACCCTAAACTAAAGTGCTAGTCTAGTAAAGGATGGAGAAATAGAAAGTGGGTTCACTTTAGAATTTGGTTTCTCACAATGTTTCTCACTTTGGATCAAACCCTAGAGAGCTTTTTAGCTCAAGGAAGAAGATGAAGAAAATAAAATGAGAGGAGATAATGATCAAGTGAGAAAGCTAACCATGGTGAGTGGGTATCATATACTAACTCATGTAGAGACATAACCATGGCTAATCCTTATGGTTGGGTTAACAAATATCCATAGTAAAAACAAACTTAGTGGAATTAGTCAATGCATCCACAAGCTTCCACAAGCTTCATGCATTTTTCTAATCCTTCACTAATTTTTGTAATTACTTTAAATATTAAAATCCAACATAATAAATAGCATGGTGTAAGTCTCATACACCCATGAATGATGTATCATCAACCATGATACAAAAAGAAAACACTTTTTAATATATATCACATATATATTAAAGTTGTGCACATGTGAGAAAAATCCATAAGTGAATATATGTTAGTTAATGTAAATTAGTATATCTAATATACAATTATACACTAAATTATTAAATCAACACTTGACTTAATAATCCGGTCATATCTCATAAAACCGACTAACATCCAATGTATCCACTTATCGAATCAACCTTTGATTCGATAACCCGGCTATATCACATATAACCTCGCGATACAAAATGTCTCGAGAATAGAATACGGTATCACATACACGCATCATTCTCGGTCCCGCACATATCACATATGCGCTCCTATTTCGTTTTGCCTGAGCCAGTAAAACCTCTGTGTAGGACTCTAAAGACTCGTCAATACGCCGGCAGTAGGTGATGATCATATCAAGCACCCACAAGCCGTCAGCGGTACTAGCTGGACGTAACGGCCACCCGGATATTGAGCGATCAGAAGATCAGCAAGCAAGCCAGCTCCAACTCCTGTAAAAGCCTGCCGGTAACACTTCCTGTACAGTCCGGTCTCCTCGTCTGATATGTCGCATATCAAGTCTAGGGGTGGTAATCGTCAGACCCCAATAACCGATAAGTCGTGCCGATGTGAGGCTCATAACGGGTCGAGAAACTACTGGTAACACTTACCAGCAAATATCTAAATCAGCCCTGGCCAGGGACTTCCCTGTTATGGTCAATCGAGCACAGCGCAACATCAACCCCCAATACCGGGAGAGACGAAACCCCTCCTATCACTCATTGCCTCCATGTGACTCGGGACTGTACCCAAAAACCACCGTTTTGCACGCCTTCTTGGACGTGGTAAGGTGGAAATCAAAGCACAGTGGGAATCACACAAGACTCTATAACGATATCGGATCTACAGACTAACCTGCACAAGTGTCATCAGAGAACTGCCATCTGACGTGAGGTATAATACCATCTGGGAGTTCTCGGCGAGTCCGTCCAGTGTACCCAGTCTCCACTGAGCACCCGTATATCATCTCTGATGTCAAACACCAATGGATATGGGATCATCCATCGCCCATCTATATGGGTCGAGAAGGTATACACTAGTCTACTCTGGTATATCGATGCCCCGTCTCGATACACCCACGACTAGGGACCTTGAAGGATGTAATTATGGACTACCATGTCCCCACTAGTATGATCCGCATGATAGTCCAGATAGTCAAGTACACATCCTAAGGGCTTTACCAACATGTAACTATAAGACGGTATCAAGAGACAAGTATACATGTTAAGATAAAGAGCAACCAGATAACATACTATCATATCGAGCAAGAAAGTCCTCTCTATATATGTCCAAGCATCCAATATAATATACATCATCTGTACAATACTGGCCTCTAGGGCATACATACAACTAACATTGATATTGTACACTTGTGTGGGTTTATCTCAATTATTTTCTATGTTCTGAAATCAGGGTTTAATCCTTTTAGTCATTTTAAACAATTATTATATTCTCTGCTGAAGATTCAAGGACCATCCATCTATCAGTATACATACTGTACATATCTAAGATTTATTTTTATTTTTATTATTAAAAGTTTAATTTTATTTAAAATTAAGTGGGGAATTGTTAGGATAATTCCAAATAAATAATATTTTATATTATAAGTAAGTTGTTAATCATAGTAACTATATGTATATAAAATATCTATTTAGTTTAGTTTGAAAAGGTGTTGTTGGTTATCTTGGTGGGTCCCAACGTGAGTAAATCTTATATGAAGAGGTGTTTAGGATAAACAATTACGGCCTTTCATTTTGAGAGTCGCATTGTTTTGCTGGGAACGGTGTTTTGAGAAGTTTCTTCTCTACATCCTTCTCTATAAATTGGCCTGCATTCCAATAAGGAAATATATATATAGAAAAATCTCTCTTTTACTTTTCTATACTATCATCTATATTCTATTGAAATATTTGCTTCTATTCTATCAAATCTTAGGTTTGTGTTTATTGATTCCCAAATCGTTAGAAAGTGCAATTCTAATCGATTTTGAACGTGTCGGTTATTATATCCTGGAGATAGAAATTCTCTGAGTCCATTTGCACCTTGTGGGGGATTTATTATCTTAAAGAAAGTGCTTGGAAAAATCTTCTTTACAAGGACTTATAGAGAAATCTTCTCTACAAATCCCTTGTAAGCCCTTGAATAGACTTTGAGATTCGTGCAAGGCACACATTCTCTTCTCTTACACCAATCTCAAAGTCCGTCTAAGAGCTCGCAAGAGGCTTATAGAGAAATTTTCTCTACAAGCCCTTACAGAGAAGTTTTTTCCGATCATTTCTTTTCTTCTACAAATTTACTTTTCCACTCGTATTATATTATATTTGAATAAATCTCCAACTGTCATTGACGTCAGTGATAGTTCCCGGAGGAGGAGATTTGGAACCGTCGATATGACCAAGGAGATCGTGGCCGATTAAGACCGACTGAATTTGGGATCTTCACACACGATGAAGCCTGTACTTGTGCAGATGTCTCACACGTCTTGGTCAGACGTCTGCCTCCACTCTGTTGTTTTAGCAGACGTCCGCAACGCCTTCTTCATACGCCTGCTTCTGTCTTGGGCACTTGTCACTAATGGTATATAGGTGTTGAAGTACAAAATATTATGAAAACATGTAACATTATGGATATTTTTTGAAGAGCTTGATGGGATCCATGATTTTATTTATTTCTTCTTTTATAACTGGACATATATGACCCGACACACTGTAGAATCTTCCAATTCCTAAAGGGTGCACAGTAATGAAACATTAAGGATGCCTAAGACTATGAGACTATAAATAAATAGCTGCTGGGGGAAAACATCAAGCACATATTAGCTGGATTTTTAAAACATTTAGGTATTTAAGCAACCAACCAACCATACAAAAACTGTAGGGAAATCCTTAGAGGACTTCGGATTGGTATCGTGTCTTAATTTGAATGATCAGATCCACAGAATTGCTCCTTTTTCAAAAACAAGTTATAAAAGTATTAAAATATTGGGTTTTGTGCTTGTAGCTTGTTAAACCACAAACCCCCCACCCCCACACACACAAACACACACATCCACACACTAACACAAACACACAAAACATAGCAAATTCCTTTTCGCCCCCTTCCCCTCCCTCCAAAAAAATAAACTTGGTATTTACTTTTTACCTTTCAAAACTAATAAAATACATTATTTTACCCTCACTTTACGATTTATGTCAGAAAAAAACTCTTGGGTTATGGATTCTCCTCCTCTTGGCTTTTAAATAATTAAGAAGATCTTTTGACCATAAAAAGAAGATGCGTCCCTTTACATATGGACTCTTATATCTAAAACAACAAAAGAATTTTTTTCCATAGGTTTTAGGTTTACCACTTATCCGAAGACAACAAATAAGGCCACAGAAGTATTTGACTTCTTCATGGCTCGAGAAGAATATTGAAGCAGCTCCTGATTCATGGCCGATTTTGAGAAAGGTGCAGTAAAAGCCTAAACATAATTTTAATTTGTGGAAGAAACTGGGTTTTTCTAATGTACAAGAGAGGTTGGGGATGTTTTACAGAGAAACCCGATGTTTTGCCATTAGAGATTGATGGAGTTACTGAAAATCCCAAAAAAGATGTTGTTTTCATGACTTGGGAACTATCAAGGCAATCTTATTAGTTCTGGAAAGGGATAAAATGTAAATACCAAGTTTTAAAAAAAAGAATTTGCTATGTTTTGAAGAAGCTTCAAGTAAAAAAACCCTAAGATATTATATTGATTGCTCTACATTAATTATCATCTCACATTCTAAAAGCTCAAGATTTCGGATAATTAAGACTTTAAGAGGGGTTCCTGACATGCATGGACGAGAGCAAGCCAACATGCTTTTATGTTAAAATATCATTGTTGTCAATTTAAAATATATATTTTTATCTCCATTGAAGAAAGGAGCTATATGTCTACCCTATTGAAGAGGCCAAGTTAAGAAAAAAAATGAACATACATGTTACATACCATGAAAGACATATGATATTTATAACAATTATTGGAAGTTGGAACTCTGGAGCTCCGCCCATGACTTAATTTATTCCATCTTTATGATGAGAGCTCATGTTGGAAGAGGCCTTTCCATTTGGCCTAATTTTCGGAGGTCTCGCATCAGAAGAAAAGTAAAAGCGTTATGTTGATTTGATATACAATCTGAGAGCTTAAGTTTTTAGATAAAATGATCCCGACATAACGCTCTCCACACCGAGTTATGAAATACGTATGATATTTTTAATTTTCAGAATGTTCGCGTCGTTTCTTAGTCCAATCCGGTGATGTGGAGGTCTCTGCAGTTCATTAGATGCTGCTTAATGAAACACGATGTGCTTAATTATTCTTTCTTTATCTTAAAAGCACGGTTTAATTATGAAACACAATGTCCTTAATTATTCCTTCACTATCTTTTAAAAAAAAATAAAACATTCTATCTCACTATTTTTGATATAGATAACCCCTTTCCAACATATAGTAATGAACATTGATATCACAAAACTAGCTACAAAATATTTTTTTCTTTAAATGATTGTATATATCTACAAACTGTTTCCAAGCATCAATAATCAAGTTCCAATGCCACAAGAGCCTCCAATGCCCATACATATATCTGATCCAATTATTCAAATCATTTATGTTGATCAACATCATCTATATATCTCGATGATGCAATTTATTTATAAAGAAAGAAAACTCTTTCTCTCTCTATAAAATTTAATGGTACGGTGAAGAGTTGGGTGCTTTTTTCAAAGATTTGGCTCGTTACGTACCTGCATTGATTGATATAGTCAATGGTCCTGCCCTCAACAGTTACGTGTCCATTAATTCATTTTGTAGCTTGATTTTTTCATCTTCTTCCCTTATGATCTAAAACCTGCAGCTATAGATTCGAATACCAGTTGTAATACATATCCGGATACAGGAGAGAAAAAGATAAAGAGTTTCTCGCTACCGGACACGTATAGATTGAATTATATTTACAAGCAGTAAAGGAGATCGCCCACGTAAAGGTTTTCGCCGGGACATCCAATTGATTACCTTTCATGTAATGTGTTAATTAAACATTCAGTTTGTTTTTTCAGTCATAAATAATAGCCTAAATTGCATAATATAATTTTAATTTTTGCCCCAACAGCAGAAAATATCCCTAGTTTAATTTACAAGAACAACAACATTGATCTCTTGACTGTAATTTATTCCTAAAATGCCTTTCAACTATCTATTTTATTAAAATACATATAAAAGAAATAAGAAAAGGAAAAAATATCTTGCCCTGCAACATACAACTATTAATATTGGAACATCGACGATCTATTGACCAATACAAAGTCGCATTGCCACTACAAGTGGACGATTTCGAACCCAAGACCTCTCATCAAATTGGGTTGTGTCATTGTCGCTCGAGCAGATGCTCTTTGGCCGGCTAGTTAATTAAGATGGACGGCTCAGCCTATGACAAAAGTGAATTGGGCGGCAAATTAAGGAAACGGAAGCATTACGCATGAGTTCCTTTGAGTTAATTAATTGATGGTTAGCTTCTGCTGATGCCTGCTTAATTATGTCTCACATGACCTTTTTTGCGTTTGATGAAGACGTACATTTGATGGTGTAAATTGGGTAGGTTTGTTAAGCAACTATTTATTTTAATTTATTTATATATCCATTATGATAGATACTAAGATTATAATGTAATAATTGCATGTGTGCATGCATGAGTTTTACGTAATTAATTAATCTGATCGGTGTCCCCAAATCCCAATCAAATGAGAAGACATTAATTAATAGACAATTAAGATATAGGCTAAACAAGCGTTGCAGATAATTTGATATATCTACGGTTGATGCAATTTCCTGCTGCCAGCAGCTGCAGCAACCATCATGTAGATGTAGTTGCCTATTGGAAAGAGATCCTTCATTAAATTTGTGAAAAAGGATTTCTTAGACATCTAATAATGCACGCATGTTGCAATCAACGATTTGTCATACCAGCTTTTAAGTTTATGAGTAGCCTATCACTAGATTCACTGCCACAAATCTATCATGTTGGAACGTTTGGCCAAACTTGTTCCAAGCATTTTGGATGTCGACCTTAAAAATGGCGTCCCAAAATGATTGGGACGACCACGGCCGTCCCAAAAAATGATTAGAACGTCTTGTGACGTACCAAATCAAAATATTTAGGACAGCCCAAGCCGTCCCAAAATTATTAGGTCTTTGTAGAAGAAAAAAAAATTGAGACGGCCCCGGCCGTCCCTAAAGTGGATGGGATGGTCCAAGCCGTCCCAAATTTATGAGTTCTGACTTTTTTAAAAATATGCAGAAATTTAGAAAATGCACATGTGCATATAATACAACCGTATAACAACACAATTTTCGCATCGATACAAATGACACGCACAAATAAGCTAACAATAATAAAAACTGCCTGCGCATATACTTCAACAACAATATCAACCATAACAATAACAATAACATTATTAAGCACAACAACAATATAAACAACATCATCAACCACAACAATATCAATTATAACAACATCCACTGCAAAGTAAACAACAAACACAACATAAGTCAAGTTAAAAGAGAGAACCATCTTCGGCCGTGTAGTCATGAGTCTCTCGATCTCGAGATCGACGCACAGCACTGCCTTGAGTCGTTCATACCTGAAATTTAGAAATGAATTGTCTGTGAAACGATACAGTTGATAAGTTTGTGATATTGTAATTAGAAAGGAAAATAAATATTACAGTAGAATATACATGAACCGTCTTCCTTAAGTCTCTCATGATTGAGACTGATGTAATATGCCGAGAACAAGAACCCTCTCTCTCTCTCTCTCTCTCTCTATATATATATATATATATATATATATATATATATATATAGAGAGAGAGAGAGAGAGGGAGAGAGAGGGGACGGGTTATCAGCTAACTAGCTGATATCAAACCGTCAGCTATCCTATTACATAACCCAATCCGATCGTCAAATCGACGATCCTTTCCGGCCATCTTGTTTCACACATGGAGTGATATATGTGTGAATTTTTTATCGACATGATATATTACAAGTGCTGGATCAAGCATTTAAAAAATGGATGGTTGTTAAACACAATAAAAATGTCATATATTTGGGACACTTGATCGAAGAGATGGATGGTGTCAATATGATTAAAATTTTATACACATGGATCACTCTATGTGTAGAATAATATGGTCAGAGCGGATCGTCGATTTGACGGTCGGATAGGGTTATGTAATAGGTTAGCTGACAGTTTTATATCAGATAGCGAGCTGATAATCCGTTTCCTGATACACACACACACACAGAGTGAGATGATATAAATTAAAAGATTTAAGTATTTCATGTACATATAAACACTACTACAATAAGGGGTTGCCCTTACGGATAAAGGTATCCGTAGGGGCAATAAAATGATGCCCCTACGGATTACTCCGTAGGTCCAAATGGTTGCCCCTACGGTGCCATACGAATTAATTTAAAAATATTAAAACGTAATTTGTTATTTGGCCCTATAGAGCGGTAAAAGAATGACCTACGGTTAAATCCGTAGGGGTATGTATATGGGTTATTAATAAAAAAATAAAGTACAGAAAAGTCATCGTTCCTAAAAATTCCTCGCTCTCGCTCTCACTCTCCCGTGCGTGCCTCTCGTCGCTACCGCCCGCGCCTCGTCACCACCGCCCTCCCACGCACGCCTCGTCGTCCCCGACATCACCGTCAACTTCCCCGTCGACTTCCTCGTCGCCACCACCAGCGACTCGTCGCCGATTGCGTCGTCGACCATCTCCGGTCTCCTCCATCGCCGGCCTAGCTACAGGTTAGTAAATTTCATATTTTTACTTATAATCATGCTTTTATTTCTGATTTTGTTGATTATTGGGTTGCTACTTGGGCTAAGGTTAGGGTTCAGGGTTCGGTTAGGATGAGGGTTAGGGTTAGGGTTCAGTTTAGGGTAGGGTTAGGGTTCGGTTCGGTTAGGGTTAAGGTTAGGGTTAATTAGTTGGGGTTAGTGTTAGGGTAAGACTTGGGGTAGGGTTAGGGTTAAGGTTCAGTGTATGGTTAGGGTTAGGGTTTAGGGTTAGGGTTTGGTTTAGGTTTAGGGTTAGAGGCTAGGGTTAATTTGGGTTAATTAGTGATAATTTGAAAGGGTTAGGGTGTTGATTAGGGTTAATTAGGTTAATTTTGGTAAATTGGGTTAAGTTTAAGTTAATTAGGGATAATTTGTGTTAGGCTAACGATTATGGTTAATTGTGGTTAATTAGGTTAATTTGGGTTATTTAGGGTTAGGGTTTAGAGTGTACTAGTTCATTCAGTAGGATACTCAATGATAACGTAAATGTCCAACTTTACCGTAAACGCAAAGGAAAATTTACCCTAAACTAAAAACTTCGCACCCTTAATAACGAAACGTAAACGTAAAACCTATTCAAGTTAAATGTTCAAGTTAAAACCAATATATGATACTCGATGATAATATAAAACTTCCATATTCTCATCGATACCCATATATGAAAATCAAAGCGCGACTTAGTCCCCGTCTATCGGTTAACATACGTTCGATGTTCATCGTGACATAGAACTATACGAATGTTGTTAAATATCGGACGGTATAGTTCGGTACTAACAACCGTTATATAGTCTATATGACGAGAAGATTCAATCGTATGATAACCGATATATTTTTCCAGTGTGGATAAGTTAGGAATGTATAAAGCAAACACCTGCATTCACTTGTGTTTTCATCCGTTTTGAGTTATTTCGTCGGTACTTTACCGTTGGTTCTCCGTGTACAAAAATAGATTAGATGTTCATTTCAACATTGTTTCACAGGTTTGAAATGATTATCTATTTCATTACAGTGTACTCGGAGAACAGCGGGGAGGTGCTGCCGAAATTTACTCGAAACGGTTGAAAGCACGAGCGAATGGGTGTCTGCTCTATACATTCTTAATGGGATAGAAGTCTTACCCCCGACAGCCGAAACACACACATACAACACGAATACACAACAAACGCACACACAGCGCATACACACTAACAACCCTACACTTAAGCGAAATCATAAATTGAAATATACATGTTTCCCCCAATCAGAGCAAAACTCTGTTTGAATTTAAAAATTTAAAAATTGAAGCAACGCTTCAGATCTCTTGCGCTGCGCGCTGAGCGCCACGTGTCAAAAGCAGACACGCCAGCGCCAGGAGCGCTGCGCCCTAGACAGCGCTGCGCCCTAGACAGCGCACCCCCAATCAGAGCAAAGCTCTGTTTCAAAATTCAAATTCAAAAATTGAAGCAACGTTTCAGAACGTAGGCGCGCTAGCGTAGTTGCGCTGCGCTCTGCGCTGCGCGTCACGTGTCAAACGCAGGCGCGCCAGCGCCAGCGCTGGAATTTAAAGAATTCCCCACCGTTAGATCAAAAGATCTAATAATAATAATAAATTATTAAATAACCAGAATTAAAATTCTGTTCTGAAAAGATCTTTCCAATCTTATTAAAATGAGAAGATTATCTTCCGTAAAACAGAAGCCTTAGGATCAAAGATCCAACGGTGGGAAATATTCCCAAATCAATCAGAGAAAGATCTCTTCAACTAACTTAACAAATCAATTGACCCTATATAAAGGCCCCAAGACCTCAAGTCTCAGATAGAGAGAACCCTCTGCAAACTTTGAGAAAAAACTCAAATAGAAAGAAAGGCAAGCTTTTGAAGAAAGAAGATTATTTTCTTCATCTTTAAAGGTAAAGAATTTAATTCTTGAAGAACAGAGATGAAAAAATCTCACAAAAAGAAGAACCATCTTCTAAAAAGATCAAAGATCTAAGAACAAGATCAAGATCTTCAATAAAAAAGAAAAAAGATCAAAAAGATCTAATTATAAAAGATTAAAAAGAAGTAATTTACTTCATTCACAGATCATTTGATCTATAAAGGCACAGCCTTTTGATGAGAATAAGAACCTTGGTTCTTGGATCTTGAGGCAATGCCTCTTTTGAAAAACAAAAAAAAAACTTGTTCTTTGATCTTAAATTGATCAAGCTGCGCTCTGCGCTGTTGGACAGTGCCTTGCACTCTTGAATTGCGCCTTTGCGCCCCTTGGACTGGCGCACTGCGCTTGAACGCGCCACGTGTCAACCACAGAACAGTTTGCGCTTTGCGCTTCTAAAAATAGCGCACTGCGCTCTTGGGCCGGCGCACTGCGCCAGAACGCGCTACGTGTCACCCACTGGCGCAGCGCACTCATAAAGCGCAGTGCGCTAACAGATTTGCATGCGCTGAGCGTGACACGTGTCACCTTCGCATGCGCTAGCGCAATGCGCTCTTTGATTGGCGCAAAGCGCCTGACAAGCCACGTGGCGCACTATCAGACCACTATTTTGCTCCTGATAAATGCTATGTATTATTAAAAGGGCAGAGCCCAAACAAAGGCCCAACAGGCATAACATAAAATAAAATGTCAAACATTTTTAACTGGACTTATCCCAATTCTAGCCATAAGTCCTCAATATAAATTGAACTGAGCACAACTGCTCTTCCAATCAATTTACACCCGGTTCGAGGGTACATCTCTTTACTCCTCTGACATCTGTCGTTATAATCCTTCAACGTCGTCAGAGAGGTGACGGGTCCCGACAACCACACATTACTACGGACTGTGGGGTCCTTAAACTCATGGATTATGATGTCCTTAACCTCGACCGTGATGTCTTAAAACTAATACCAGACCGTGGAGTCCTTAAATCCATGGACTATGATGTACTTAACCTCGGTGATGTCTTAAAACTAACACCGGACTGTGAGGTCCTTAAACTCACGGACTATGATGTCCTTAACCTCGACCGCAATGTCTTAAAACTAACATTGGACCGTAATGTCCTTAAACTAATTATCGACCGGAATATTACTAAACTAAACAATTGAGCCCAATTGCTCTTGTCGGATCTAAACGGTCCCGTTAAGTTGATCTTAGTCTAAAATTAGACTAACGTGTTCTTAACAAACGCTTAAGTTGATCTTAGCCTTAACTAAGGCTAACGTATCCTTAAACACAACCCCCCTAAACCCAAATTTAAGAAAGATACGGATTTGGACTAGTCCACGTCCTACGGGCGACAACACAAATTAGTCTCCGTATACAATCCACGGGCAACCAAACACAAAACAAACACCCACGACACGAAGTGACCGTATGGAGAAGGAGAAAGTTGTTATCCCGGTGCGGTAGCGTAATAAACTGCAGGGGCTTGCGCCTGCAGGAAAGAGCGTCCCCACAATCAAAAACCCCTCAAGCGAGGAGGAATATGACGAAGTCTGCTATATCGACCGCATCCGTTTAAACCTTCGATACACGGTACCATAAATCAACTTGGCATCTTCGGAGAGGTGGACGGACAGCACCAATTAGCATCTGCCCCCAGATTCAGGCAAGACATCCAGTCTTCCCGGCTTCCGGCGGTAAACAGATTCTGGCACGCCCGATGGGACCTTTTCCTCTTTCCACTCCACACTTCGTGTGTCGTATTCGCGAACGAATCACGGTTTGTTAATGGTTGCCCTTGGGTTTCAAGTTACTAAGATTTTGTTTTTTGCTTGGCGTAGAAAGAAAAACAGCAATGGCATTCACCTGCTCGAAGTGTTCCACATGTAAATGTAACTCACGTCCTGCCTCAGCTGGGGGCATAACCTACAGGCCCCAAGCGGCGTCCCTGCTCACGATGCCCGTGGAGCAGATTACTCAAGCCACCACAGGGCTGTTTTTCGGGACCATGCTCCCGCCAACGAGTTTCACTGCTCTTGTGCCCGTACCAGAAGCTCCCAAGAAGTCGGTCTTCGATCGACTTACAGCTGATGCGGCCCCTCTCAACGGGTCGTCCAACACCAGTGCCTCGGTCTTCTCCAGATTGGGCCAAAATTCCTGCGGGCCCACGATGAAGCTTGCAGTTCCAGAGAAGGTTATTCCGAAAAGAGTAACCAACCCTGCTCCCGAAATCGTCAAGACGGCTTCTCCTGCCAAGGGGTCGGTCTTTACAAGACTGGCCGTCCCAACTCCCGCTTTTTCCACTCAAAGGACATCAGTCTTTAATAGGCTGACACTGGCAACAGCCCCTCACTTGAACATGGGGCAAGACAAGGTCATCCCCGTCACCGAGCCAATTCCATCAGCGCGACATGCTCGACGTCGCCACTGGCGTCGAGTGAGGAAGGCCGGAGGCAACTCCCCTTCTGGGCTAACTCCACCAGCCCCGAGGCGGAAATTAATGTTGCTGTTCCAACTGGGAACAGCTTTGAGCTGCTGAATAAGGTGCGTAGGAATTCTCCTACCACCGTATTGAAAAGATCTCCTCCTTCGGTGGAAAATGTTGCGGAAGCCAAGCCAGAACAGTCCCCTCAGCGGCTGTCCTTCAAGATCTACAAAGTCTGGCAGCAGGTCCAGAACTCGGTGGTGGATCAAGAATATTCCCGCCGGCAGAAAAACCTGAAGGTCCGACAGGAGGAAAGTCATCCTGCCAAGTCGCGGAAAGCTATCTGGGTGCCTAACGCAACGGCCCCCTCAACTTCGACCGCTCATAAGAAAAGAAGGCCGGAGAAGATCCCCATGCCTGCGATAAATGTCAAAGGCACTGAGCCCAAACGCCCTAAGTCTGGCGGCATAGTGGTGCATACTATCTACATGGCATCCGGGAAGGAGGATAGCCGTGCTTCTACGGGCCACTGACCACTCACTCGATCCATCACAAGAGCCCAGGAACAGCAGCAGCAGAAGCTCCAGGAGATGCTGACTGCGATGGCCGCACTCACCGGGCCAAAAGAAAGCCCGGAGGCGTCGTCGGAACAACGTCGCGAACATGAGACTGACGCTGAATTCCTTCACAGAATGCTTGAAAAGAAGGACAAGGAGGCTGCGGAACAAGCGGCCAATATAAAGCAAATGGCTCTTCTGTTCCAAGACACGGTGGGCATGATGATACAGCCGGATCCTCCAGCGATTACCCTTGAAGACAACAGAGGAGAAACGTCAAATCCACCTCCGGCTCTTTCAACAGCCAAAGAGGAAACTATCTCCAAAGCTGTTCTGGATGATTATATTGCTCAACAAATACGAGTTCACTAGGCAAATGAAGCGGCCGGCTAGGTCATCAAAACGGGGCGACCATATCCGAGCTGGTATGATCAGATAAAATACCCGCCGGGCTACACGATCCCGAAATTCCATGTCTACAAGGGGATAGGCAATCCCCATCAACATGTCGCCCAGTTCAGGGCTCTTTGTGGCAACACCGGCGGCGATGATAAGCTCTTGCTTCGCCAATTCGTCGGCAGCTTATCAGAGACGGCGTTTGAGTGGTACTCCGAGCTTCCAAACGACTCCGTCAAAACTTTCGCAGAGATGGAGTTGCTATTCACTCAGCGATTCGCGAGCGCCAGCGAATGCACCCCAATAACGGCGTTGATCAATGGAAGGGTGAAGCCGGGCGAAAATTGGGTTCAATATGCAATCCGATGGCGAAACCTGTGGTCGAAGTGCGAACAGCGCATCGAAGAAGCACCATCGGTGCGCATGTTCGTGGGCACCCTAGACCCTCATGCAACTATTTCACAGTTCATGATGTTCTTTAAACCGACTACGTTCCAGGCTTTGATCGATAAGCTAGCCCAGATGGATCAAATGGGTCACAGAGCGTCTCCCCCAAAGTCGGAACCGCGGAACGACAGGGGTAAAGGGAAGGCGACCTTCGTTGCGAACACCCAACAGCAGCCCAGTGCCCCAAAGCTAGCGGATCAACTGAAGGAGAGACGGCGCTATTACAATGAGAAAATGAAGCGTCCTTACTCATTCCCACGGGACAAAACGAAGAGGCTGTTCGAGCTGGCGGTGCGCAACAGGCTTATCAACTTGCCAAATCCAAGGCGACCACCGCAACCCAGCGAAGTAAATAATCCCAATTATTGCCCTTACCACCAAACGGTAAGCCATCCGATCGAGGATTGCTTCGTCTTTAAAGGATGGATCGAAGATCAGTACCTACAAGGCAAGTTTGCGTTGTCTGAGAAGTGGAAAGTAAACCCACCACAACCGCACACTCCTAAGAAGACGGACACACCGAGGGCAACATGCTCTTTTGTTGAAGAAGCTCCGTGGGAGGTCGTGCTTTCAGCCAAGACCAAAAGGATGCTGAATGATCTCCAGACATGCCCGGCGATCAGGTAGAGGAACCCACTGGAACCCCAGATCATCGAAGGGATGCTGAAGCCACGCCCAACTCCAAAGATTGGTGGTGAGAGCCAAAATGCGCATACCCAGTCGTCGAAATCTTCAAAAAAGAAGAAGAAATCCAAGAAGCCCGTAAAGCCTGGCGACCAGCGCACAGACTTACAAAAACAAATTGACGCGCTGGAAGAGTATAACCAGAAGGCGCGGACTCCAATCACGCTCCAAGAGTTCCTCAGCCACGTTCTTGAGGACGAAGATGATGGAGAAAACTCCTCAGATGGATCTGAGGATTACGTAGTAAGTTGCCATGTGATCTCTCATTCATCGCTAGACAATGAAGAAGCTCCCTGCACAGAGAGACTGGGGGCAGGTCCCGAGCCGGAACTTTCAGGGCTATCAGATGAGATGATCGACGCCTTCCTGAATGAGATTCATCTGAAAAGTAAAGCCAATCGGGAGCGTGAGATGGCCATATTTGAAAGAGCCAAACAACGACGACTAGATGAAAGAGTTGAGACACTCCCGCCGAATCAAGGAACATCCGTCGCGGATAAAAACAAGTTCAAGACGAGGAAAAGGTTTGCTAAAGCCATATCAATGGGAATGAAGCTACCACCCTCTGAAGGAAACACTCCCGGTGAAGCAAAGATGCATCCTAGCTACTGCTCGTATCATCGAAAGATTTCGCATCCCACCAAAGAGTGCAATGCTTTTAAAAGATGGTGGCAGGGATATGTTGCTCACCGGCAACATTTTAAGCGGATGAAACGTAAAACTCAGCGGGAGCAAAGAAGTGCGACTGAGGAGCATAAAAGAGACACCGGTAACTGTCGCATGGTCAACACCGGGGGATCGCAAATTCTCACTTTCGGAAGCGACTCTGACGAAGAAATGGCTCTTGGCCCCCTCTTTAAAGAATCCGCATTGGGGAAGGAGGAAGAACGAAGGCCTGTGAAAACATCCAGCTGCGCAATTGCACGCTTCCAGAAAAGAATCTCGGATCCACGAGTAAAAAAGATAAGGGAAAAGAAAAGGTCTCTGAGGATATCGCCCTGGACGACCAAGTCATGAAAGAACTGACCGCCAAGGACCCGCCAAAGAAGAATAAGGTGGACTATAACGTTCTGGCGCACTTGAGGAAATTGCCCTCACAACTCAGCATTCTCGACGCCCTTTTACTATCCAAAGAAGCGAGAGATTCACTGATCAAGGCGCTACAAGAGCCAAAGCAATTCCAAGCTTTTCTCGCCGAAGAAAAGATGAAGGACGAGCAGGAGGAAGTACACACAGCCGATATCACCTTCGGCGACGAAGACCTCCTCCTTGGGACGTGCGAGCACAACCGTCCCCTTTATGTCTCGGGATACTGCCATGATATAAAGATAGGCAAAATCCTGGTCGACAATGGTTCCTCCGTCAATCTTCTCAACGTGCGAGTATTGAAGGAAATCTGCATGAGCGTCCAACACCTCGCTCGTGATAAGATTACCATCTCTGGTTTTGATTCCCAGTTATCGCGGACTCTCGGGTCTGTGATATTGACATTACGCTTCGGGCTGCTTGTCACAGACATTAAATTTCATGTCATTGAAGCCAAGACATGCTATAACGCTTTGCTCGGCCGGTCTTGGTTACACGAGTACAACATCATCCCTTCTACACAACATCAGTGTATGAAATACTTTAAGGATGGTCTCGAGTATACAGTAACAGAAGAGTTGAACCCGTTCTCCGTGAACAAAGTCCGCAAGTACGAAGATGCAAAATACTTTTTGCCAGATTTCGAGGACACGGAGAGATGTCACAAGCCGGAGAACAAAGCTATCACCACCATTCCAGTTTTCGGGAGTGATACTGAAGAGGAAGCGATAGTTTATTCAGGTCCATCCCAATACAACAAGCCAGGACCGTCCGCTCCTATGTTGATCTTTGGCAGCGACTCGGAAGATGAGGTCCATGCTATATTTTCCGCTCGGCCTTCAATACAAACATTCATTGATGAAGAGCAAAGTTTGCAAGTTGCCATGGTTCCGCCCAAACATCATAAAGAACTGGACGCGCTTGATATCTACAGTGTGGAAGAGCTGCAAACGTTCTATGTCCCTCCCAGGCGAGAAAGCGAAAAGGCGATCCTATTCTACCGCTCCGGGGAAACTAAAGTGGAGAAAGAAATCTGGCACGGCGCGGATTCTACACTTGACAGGCTTCAGCCCATCCGTCTGCCTAGATATTATACAGAAGGCTTGAAAAGGCTATTGAAGCGCCAAGGGATACCCTTCAAACAGACCGCTCGAAAAGCTAAGTTCTATGACAGGGTCTGGAACGTTCCCGGAACTCAGCGCAAGTTGCCCAATGGGAGAATGGAAGCAATCGGGCTTGAATACATTCGGTCCAAGAAACGGGAGCTACTCCGCGACTGCTATGTTGTACATGACTTTGATGAAGAAGGAGATGCTCAATGGGAGAATGCTAACCCTGAACCAGAAAAAGCTCCCGCCGTGAAAATTCCCAGTCCGTCGTTCGAAGAACAAATAGACAAGCTTATAAGGGAAGCTGGTCAAAAGGTTCGAGACAACCACAATCGCGAAATGGCCATCTACGAGAAAGCCAGGACGCAACGCCTTCATCAACAGGCTGCGAAAGATGAAAATGCTCCTCCTTGTCAACCTGTTGCGCCAAAGGCCCGACGCAGAGACCGAAACAAACCAAAGAACGGAAAAGGCGTTCGACAGCGACAAAGCGGGACCAAGAAGCCACGCGGTCGAGAACCGAGCAACCCAGGTCCATCTCTTATAAAGAAGATGGGTCGAGCATACTCCTTTCCGCAAGACAAGACAAAGAAGATACTTGATCTTGCCATAAAACATCAAATGATTATCCTCCCAGAGTCCAAACATCCCGAGCAAGCCAACGAAGTCTCTCACCCGGACTATTGCTCCTATCATAGGGCAATAGAACATCCTATTGAAGACTGCTTCACCTTCGAGAATTGGGTCGAAGACCAATACCAGCTCGGCAAATTCGCTCTATCCAGCAGCTAGAGTGTAACCCCGCCGCAGAAGCATGAACCCAAAGCCGCGTATACAGCGAGAATAGAACCAGATCAACATCAGTCATGGAAGCGAACTCGTACTTGTCATATGATAACACTATCAAAAGAAGAGCTTGAGAATATGGATGACCTCCCCTGGTGCTTCGAAAACAATGATGACGAGGTGATCTCAGAGTTTCCACCGGCGCTAAAAGAGCTGGAAGATGGAATACATACTACTGCAGATAACCTCAACAAGATTGATTTGGGGACGGCAAGTGACCCGCGACCGACATTTGTCAGTGAGCTGTTATCTGAAGAAAGGGTGGCTGCGCTAAAAGACGTGCTTATGCAGCATAAGGATTGCTTCGCGTGGAACTATTCCGAAATGCCAGGATTAGATCCAGAGATTGATATGCACAAATTGGCGATATCCTCGGACGTTAAGCCAATCAAACAAGCACCAAGGAGAATGCGGCTTGAGCTTGAGATGAGTATCAACGCCGAGGTCAAGAAACTAATCGACTCTGGCTTCATCCAAGAGGTTCAGTATCCCGACTGGATCGCCAACATTGTTCCAGTAATGAAGAAAAATGGGACGGTGCGCATATGTGTGGATTTCCGGGACCTCAATAAAGCCTGCCCGAAAGACGACTTCCCAGTACCAGTCACCGAGCTGATGATAGACAACACGTCCACTCAAGAAGTTTTCTCCTTCACGGACGGCTCATCAGGATATAATCAGATAAAGATGCATTTCGAGGACCAGAAGCACACCGCTTTTCGGACCCCTTTGGGTATATTTTGCTACAAGGTGATACCTTTCGGTCTAAAGAACGCCGGTGCCACCTATCAGAGGGCCATGACGAAGATCTTCGATGACCTCATACATGAAATCGTTGAATGCTATATCGACGACCTCGTGGTTAAAAGCAAATCATACGAGGGACATCTTGAGCATCTGAAGATCGTATTTCAACGCCTTCGGCAATACAACTTGAAGATGAACCCTCTTAAATGCGCATTCGGGGCTTCCTCGGGAAAATTCCTCGGATTCATCGTCCATCACCGAGGCATCGAAATAGATCCGTCGAAGATCAAGGCGATCATAGAAATACCTCCGCCAAGGATTCTTAAGCAATTGCGGTCCTTCCAAGGGAAGCTCGCGTATATCCGGCAATTTATAGCCAATCTTTCAGGAAAATGTCGTCCTTACAGCCACCTAATGAAGAAGAGAACCCCGTTCGTCTGGGATCACAAATGCCAAAGCGCGCTGGACGAAATCAAGCAATACCTGCAGAATCCGCCAGTGCTGGCTGTTCCGGTCAAGGGAAAGCCTCTCATTCTGTATACAACCGCCCTTGAAGGTTTCATAGGCGCATTATGGACACAAGAGAACGACCAAGGGAGGGAGAGAGCCCTCTACTAATTGAGTCGAGTTCTACTGGGGGCAGAAAGCAATTTCTCTCCCATCGAAAAACACTGCCTGGCATTGATCTTCGCGATAACGAAGCTCAGGCACTATGCGTTGGCGCATGAAGTCCGTATCATATAGATGGTGGATCCTCTCAAATATTTGATGTCAAAGGCCATATTGACGGGGCGACTCGCTAAATGGGCCCTGCTCTTGATGGAGTTCTCAATAACCTATCAGTCTCTTAAGGCAGTGAAAGGCCAGGTGTAACGTTTTGAAAATCGTTTCGGTGAAATTTCGAAAAAATCGGTAAAATAAGGGGGTTTTCTGTAAAAAGTCAAAATACAAATATCTTATTATAAAAATTAAATATACATATTCTAGCTATGTAATTGCTATTATTTGGTGTTTATTGAGCCGCTGGTGAAATTTCAAATTTTCTGAAAAAAATATTATTTTATTATTATTTTAAGCCGTCACTAATACATTTAATTAGGGAAAATTACAAATTGGAATGAGTTGAAACAAATTTTGTGCATCATAAAACATTAAATAAAATTTTATCATGTGGTTTTTGGAACGAAATCATTTGCCAAAACGGTTTAGAAATTATTGAAGAAAAAAGGCTTTTTTTTAGCGTAAATGGATGTTTGGGGTATTGTATTTATCATTTTTCATCACCCCACACCCGTACCCACACTCACACACCCCCATTCACTTCTCCCCATGGCTGAATTCAGCAGCCACCATCTTTTTCCCCACTTGAATTTCAAAGGAAATGAAATGAAAGAAAAGAAAAGAAAATGGATAAATTAGTTAGACTTTTGACTTTGCTTTGACCTTGACTTTCTCCCCCCACTTTCTCTACCTCCCTCTCTCTCCTCTCCCCCTCCCATTCCAGCCGACCCCCCCTCTCCTACTGCAGCAACAGCACCCCCCCATTTCCCTTCTCTTTTCTCTTCAAAACTTCATCAAAAATTGCCCCAAAATCCATCAAAAAAATCCCAAAACTCAAATCCGACTCCTACCCATTTTAGCTTAGCCTGTATAGCATGGATCCTTGTGAAAAGAGAGCATTTTGGAGGGCCATGGATGCTTGTGGATCTTCAAATGTTTTTGGGTATAATTCTAAAATTTTTGCTTAGTTTGTTACTTAATTTCTTAAAGCTAAGTTAATTAAGTGTTAATTTGGGTTATGTGAGTTTAATTGCATGATTAAAGATTTCAAGTTAGGGTTTGTTGTGGAAATGAGTTGTGTTTGATTGTGTATGGTTTAGTGAGGTGGATTAACATATTTAGTTTTGTAGAAAACTAATCTAGTTGTTAATTACAAGTTGTTACTTGAAAAATGTCCAAATTAAGCTTTTTGTTGCAAACTAGTTTTTTTGATTTAATTCGAAATATGAGATTAAAAATATGGTTAGGGTTTTTATCATATTATTAACTTTATTAAGTGTAGTTTAACACTTTAGTTCATGAAAATCCAACCTAAATTGTAGTTGTGCATTTTTGCTATGAAATTGTTAAAAAGGGTATTTTTTAAACTAGAATATTAGGGTTTTTGGAATTTAATGAGATTAAATTCCGGGAATTGTTTCTATGACTTATTTAAGATATTTAATAAGTATATTGGCCGCTACATTCATTTAAACATCATGTTTTGTACAGAAACGGCGAATTGTGCTTGCTAGATTTTCGGAAAAACGACTTTTTAAGTGAAATTGGGGTTTTTGGGAATTGTAAGCTATTTTATATTATAATTAGTGCTTGTAATTGTGCAAATGAGTGTGATTGGATTTTTCTCGATGGTTTGACGTTTGTACATCGACATCGAGGGTTGGTTTGACTATTCTTGCATGCGTAGGCGATAGGTTTGGACCTACGCGTGATACGCGTGCCGATTTGATTTTCGTATGCCGTTTCGATTTCGAATTTAGTTTTAATGCGATACGGTGCGTTATGATATGTAGGTACCCCATGTGGACTTCGAGACGACAAGCAAGCGCGTGGCGACGTCGGCACCGGCTAGCGAGAACCAGGTGAGTAGATTTATATCTACGGGGAGAAGTCGGATGGATGGCGTATAGCACCCCCGCAGTCCGTGGTGATGTTTACGGATGCGTATACACACCAACAATTTATGATATGTTGTTAGGATTTATTATTGATGATTTTAGATGGATATTGGTGTTGGATTGGTGCATGGTTACGAAACCTTAGGTAGTGGGTGCACTACACTTACACATACACACATATACATACTTGCATACATTCCTTATTTCATATGTGCGTGTATGGGAATATATATTTATGTGTTCACATGGGTATAGGACTATGTGTTCATATACTGGATTTGAGGATAGTATTTGGAATTTGAGATGAGTCGATGAGATTGGGCTTGAGGCCAGGAGATCGGTGACGTGATTTGGTTCGTGTTGAGATACGACATGATGTTTTAGCGGGTCTTCTGACGTAGTAATTCTTACACCCGCATGCATACATAGATGGCATCAATATTGTACTAGACGTAGGACATTATTCCGGATCATGATATTTGATAAAGAAGATACCAAATGAATAGTGTGATTGATGTGACTTTGACCCGTACCCAGATTTGGGGATGCCGTACGACGGATTTACGTACGAGCTATATATTGATGATTGATCCGCACTCTTGACTTGAGATGTCTGATTATAGATATGGTATCGGATATGATATTATTGAGGCGGGATCACCGACTAATATATATACAGGTATGTATATACATCGACTCAGATGTTAGGCGGTTTCCTTACCTGTAGTCCAGCTGGTTAGCTTAGCCCTTTAGTTTAGTTTAGTTGTTAGATTAGATTCGATTCTTACCTATTTCAAAAACTAACGAATCGTGAGTATTTTAAAAGACAGCCCAAGGGATCCTACGGATATTTCAAAAGACGTATCTTTTCATAAAAACACCGTAGCCCTATTTTCAAAACCCCATGATTCATGTTATTTCAAAAGGCACCATTTGTAGGACTTATATTAGGTTAATGCAGATTAGTTATAGTTGCGTCTAGTATTCAGCTCCCGCTCTTTATTGTGGTTCGCTTCGCATCGCATGCTTATATTATGTTTCATACTCCATTATTGATATCATGCTGTTAGGACACCAGCACCATTACCGATGATGCGTATGTACCACGTACACTTACTTGCCGGCTCACACACATCTTCATCGGTAATTGTCATGCCACGTACACTTTAGAAATACTATTGCATTGACATAGGTTGTTAGCTAATAATTTAGACATGATATTAGTGTACTCGCCTTATATGCTAGATTAGACATTGTAGATATTACTTGTTACTTCATGCATGTTAATATTCATTGTTATGCCGCATTCATGGATTTTTATGCCGATATGCACTGTTTACATGCTATTGAGGATTGGATTCGGATTTCTATGAGATTTTCTGGTTTTGGGGGAAAACCGCAAAACTTATATAAGCTTCTTTCTCTCTTTAAAATAAAAAGTGCGGTTTTCCCATGATGTATGAGTCGTCCACCATGAGTTTGCTGATAGATTTCGAGACCCGATTCGAGGAGGCGGATTAACCGTTTCGGGTACATGGTGGACCCGGTAAGGTACCCCGGGGCAAGAAGCGCGTGATGATGACGATGTGAGCCTGGCAGGGGAGCACTACCTACCGGTGATTTTACCCGACGCGTCGGATATCCGGAGGATACCGTCGTGGTCTTGAGATGGGTGGTAGGGGCCGGTCTGGACTGACGGCGCCCTAGATATTGTGATTGAGACATTGAGATTTCGAGATATTGAGGTACAGAGACTGTGATACAGAGATATCGAGATATTGGGATTACGTTTTGTGCCGATGCTAGGCACTGTTTTATGCTGATTTTATTATGATACCTCATTTTAAAAATACAAAGGAAATCTCACTAAATTATGGAAACAGTTCTTCATTTACATGTATTCTGTTTTCATGCATTCATACCTCATTCATATGATATATTGCTACCTGAGGCACTGACACGGGCACATGAGATTACACTCGGGTTAGATATTTACCCTAGCCTTGTTATAGGCTGCATGTTATATACTTTTTTTTGAGGATATATTATGATCGTATGACCTAGGATTGCGTCATACATGCGATTTCTGTGCGTAGATGTTTTTCTATTCATGAGTTGGCAACTCACCCCCGTTGTGCCCCAGTTTCTTGCAGGTTTGCCGTACAGGTTTCATTACGGCTTTGCGGGCTCAGTTTCATTCGGGTGACTTGCCAGTAGGTGAGTTTTTCTTGTATCGTACCCATCCTATTACCTTGTATAATATTATTCCGTTGTATCTAGTAAATTCCATCAACCAAACATGTATTTATTTTGAAATAGAGACCAGTGATGTTATTCCTTCGACCTTAGAGTTGCGCGTTATTTTTCTGCGGTTTTCTTGTGGATTTGAGTTTCCTTTTGTATTTTGATCCTCGCCGTTGGCGTTGTATATTATATTGCTTGTGTGGTTGTGACCGTCGATTGACGAAGAGCTAGCTCCCGCTTGGGGATGCCTTTTTATTGATTTCGTATACTATTCATGTTGTATCCCGTTTGGGAGCCAGTTTTTACAAAGGAGACTCTGCCGAAATTTTCAGTAAATTTTGATGTTCTTAAAAACCGCATAATTCGGCTTATGCTATTAAAACTACTTGTTTTAAATTGGTTTTCCTTCACTCTACTTCTTTTCTTGGTTTGGATTTCTGGGTTTTCGGTTTACTTAGATTACGTACGCCTCGAGACGTTTCGTAGTTTAAGTGCTGGTCATGTTCCGTACTTTCGGGACGTGACACCAGGCCATTGCCGACTTCCTCGCTGAGCGTCCGATACCGGCCGATTCCCCTTTGAATTGCGAGCTGCCAGACGAACATGCGTTTGATGCGATCGACGGTGGTGATACCCGATGGGAACTTTATTTTAATAGAGCGTCTTCCATGAAGAAGCGCAAACAAAGCACCCCTATAATCAAATCAGGGGTAGGCCTCATCTTCGTGACTCCACAAGGAGGGATAATGCGCTTTGCTTTCTCCTTAACAGAGCCGAGGACAAATAATGAAGCCGAGTATGAATCCTTGATAGCAGGCCTCGAGATCGCCATCGACATGGGAATCGAAAACTTGCTTATATACGGAGACTCCCAACTAGTCGTCAGTCAAGTAAATGGCGACTACCAAACGTGCAAACTAGAGTTGGTAAAATACGGCGAGAGAATGCAACAGCTGCTGACTCAAATTCCTTCCTACACCTTGGAAAGCATACCGCGTGCGGAAAATAGCAAAGCAGATGCATTAGCCAAGCTTGCTAAAGAATTGGCTGATGAGAACCTCGATGACATAAGAATCGTGGTACAAAGCCGTCGGGTTCTTGCACCGGCAGGAATATCTCCGGAGTCGTCCGAGGAAAAGGAAGCGACCGAGCAAAATGGCTCTACAAGTGAAAGACCGAAGAAAGGTTGAGGATTGGAGAGAAGTCTTTATAGACTACTTCAAATCCCGTCGAACGCCTGAAAATGTGTCCTCAAAACATCAGCTCATGAAGCGAGCCTTATCTTTTGCCTTCGTCAATGACACTCTGTACAAGAGGTCATTTGATTCTCTGTTGTTAAGATGCCTGGGACCTGAAAAAGCAAGAAGAGTCGTCCAAGAAGTTCACGATGGGCTCTGCGGTTCTCACCAAGCTGGCCCTAAGATGAAGCTGAAGATCAAACGGATGGGTTACTATTGGCCCACGATGATTCAGGACTGCCTCGAATATGCGAAGCAATGCCACTCATGCCAGATCCATGGGGACTTCATCCACCAGCATCTAAATCCACTACATCCGACGGTGGCTAGCTGGCCATTCGAAATGTGGGGGACCGACATAATCAGGCCCATCGAACCAGCATCGTCCAGAGGACATCGGTTCATCTTGGCGACAATTGATTACTTCTCCAAATGGGCAGAGGCGGTACCGCTGAGGGAAGTGAAGACGGAGAATATCCTCCATTTCTTCAAGGCACACGTCATTTATCGGTTTGGAACTCCGAGACGGATCATCTCCGATAACGGGCCAGCCTACAGAAGCCACAAGATCATCCGTTTCGCACAACGGCATAACATAGACTGGAGATATTCTTCGGTGTATAATTCCCGAGCTAACGGTCTAGCTGAGGCTTTCAACAAGACCTTGACGAAGATCGTGAAAAAGACGGTGTAACGAAATAAGAAAGACTGGCACGAGAGACTGCATGAAGCTCTCTGGGCGTATCGAACTACGTTCAAAACGGCCACGAACACAACTCCATACGCGTTGGTATTCGGTACAGAAGCGGTACTCCCCTCGAGATAGAGCTACCCTCTTTACGAGTGGCAGTTCATTACGAGCTAACGGACGAAGAGAATGCTCACCTTCGCCTCGAGGAGCTCGATGCCCTTGATGAAACCCGGCTCATAGCGCAACAAAATCTAGAGGCTTATAAAGCTAAGATGACGCGCTCATATGAAAGATTGACCAGGCCGAGGACATTCCGCCAAGGCGAACTCGTGCTAGTGGTCAAAAGACCTATGATCCCCAATCGTGCTAAACGAGGGAAATTCGAGCCAAACTATGAAGGCCCGTACATCATAGACAAAGTTTACCAGGGTGGAGCCTATCTACTCATGGACATGCATGGCGACAGGCCCTTCAGGCCAATAAATGGTCGCTTCCTGAAGAAATACTACGCCTAACGAGTCACGGCCTAGGTCAATGATAGATGACGACCACTATGTCCGCTCGCTATCTTTCTAAGCCCAAACTCTATAAGTAGTAGCCGGTTAACGGACCGAAATGTTCTTAAACTAACAGCGGACCGAAACGTCCTTAAACTAACAACGGACCGAAACGTTCTTAAACTAACGACGGACCAAAACGTCCTTAAAACTAACAACGGACCACTATATCCTAAAACTAGCTGTTGACCGAGATGTCGATAAACTACGATGGATTGCAGCATCCCAAAGCTGATTAAAAAAAACGGTATGTCCATAAGCAGAATGGGCACGGATGAAAACCCGAAAGGGCTCCGTGAGTAAAAACAGCAGGGCTACCGGCGAGTCTTGTGAAAACCCGAAAGAGCGCAACCTCGTTAAAAAGACACTTGCAAGGTCCTCTCGACTTTGTAAGGAGAAACCACCTGCGTAAGATCCTTACGACTCACAAGGGAGCAACACACTTAGGAATCCTCACGATTCTTAAGGAGAAATTACACCTACGGGATCCTCTCGACCCGTAGGGAGAACCCTCTTATGGGATCCTCACGGCTCATAAGATTCAAAAGTATTAAGTTACAGAGACCTGAACCTGTTCTTAAGCAGCCCGCACAACTTCCAATACTGCCCTACAAGCGGCTCAATGCCGACCCTTGTATACAATCCACGGGCGCGAATAAACATTTTCCTAACAAAGCCCCACCCGTGATTAGGGATATGTTCGCACGGTGAACAACCTTGTGGGTCCTCTCGCCTTATAAGGAGAAAACACTCTTGTAAGATCCTTACGACTTACAAGAGATCATACACTTAGGAGTTCTCACGACTCCTAAGAAGAAAACGCACCTACGAGATTCTCACGACTCGCAGGGAGAAATACCTTTATGAGACCCTTACGGCTATAAAATCAAAAGCCTTAGTCGACAGGATCTTAACCCTATTCGCTAAGCCACCTTTGTTCGATATCGACAGAGGCAAATGATGATTCGCTCCTGGCAATATCCCAGTTGTAGCGGTGCTGATGCCGAAATCGGTGTCTAATTCCAAACTTGTAGCGAAAAGCCAGCGAGCCATACATGCATACGAAATAGCCGAAATGATGGGGCAACTTGCAACAAAATCAGCAAGTAAAAAACAATGTATGCATGCAAAATAGCCGAAATGATTGGGCAACTTGCAATAAAAAGCAGCGAGTAAAAAAAAAGTAAAAATTAAAAATAAAAAAAATAGCCGAAATGATGGAGCAATCAAGACCTTCGCGATATAAAAGCTGAAATGATAGAGCGTCGCGGAAAGAAATAAAAAAAAATGAATGAATCAAATTTATGCCCTATAGGTGATATCACATCAATCCCTGTATACAATCCAGGGACGCAAACAGAGAAGGAATCACACTCCTCCCCAGCAGACACAACATCAAACAAAGCGGAATAGCGACAACTCCCAGTTCCATGACTCGACGGTATACAGATGACCGAGAGTCAAATCCCAACTCCGTGAAATGCGAATATAATCAACAAAATTCCTGGTTACGTGGAACGCGGATAACGTCACTTCTGACCCTGTGGAAAACGTCCAGAGCGGATCCTGGTCCTCGCAGAGCACGGCAGTGAACCCGTGTGAAGCATCCAGAGCGGAGCCTAGTCCTCGCCGAACACGGCAGTGAAACCGTGGGAAGAATCTAGAGCAAAATTCCTGGTTACGTGGAACGCGGATAACGTCACTTCTGACCCCGTGGAAAACGTCCAGAGCGGATCCTGGTCCTCGCAGAGCATGGCAGTGAACCCGTGTGAAGCATCCAGAGTGGAGCCTAGTCCTCGCCGAACACGACAGTGAACCCGTGGGAAGCATCTAGAGCAAAATTCCTAGTAACGTGGAACACGGATAACGTCACTTCTGACCCCGTGGAAAACGTCCAGAGCGGATCCTGGTCCTTGCAGAGCACGGCAGTGAACCCGTGTAAAGCATCCAGAGCGGAGCCTAGTCCTCGCCGAACACGGCAGTGAAACCATGGGAAGCATCTAGAGCAAAATTCCTGGTTACGTGGAACGCGGATAACGTCACTTTTGACCCCGTGGAAAACGTCCAGAGCGGATCCTGGTCTTCGTAGAGCATGGCAGTGAACCCGTGTGAAGCATCCAGAGCGGAGCCTAGTCCTCGCCGAACACGGCAGCGAACCCGTAGGAAGCATCTAGAGCAAAATTCCTGGTCACGTGGAACACGGATAACGTCACTTCTGACCCCGTGGAAAACGTCCAGAGCGGATCCTGGTCCTCGCAGAGCACGGCAGTGAACCCGTGTGAAGCATCCAGAGCGGAGCCTGGTCCTCGCCAAATACGGCAGTGAACCCGTGGGAAGCATCCAGAGCAAACATCGGACCGTGGGGTCCTTAAACTCACGGACTATGATGTCCTTAACCTCGACCGTGATGTCTTAAAACTAACAATCAACCAAAATGATTTTAAACTGATTTTACCTTGGTTCAAGGGTACATCTCTTCACTCCTTTGATATTTGTCGTTGTAATTCCTCAACGTCTTCAAAGAGGTGACGGGTCCCAATAACCACACATTTCGCGGACTGTGAGGTCCTTAAACTCACGGACTATGATGTCCTTGACCTTGACCGTGATGTCTTAAAACTAACATTGGACTGTTGAGTCCTTAAATCCACGGACTATGCTGTCCTTAACCTCGACCGTGATGTCTTAAAACTAACATTGGACTGTGAGGTCCTTAAACTCACGGACTATGATGTCCTTAATCTTGACCGTGATGTCTTAAAACTAACATTGGACTGTGGAGTCCTTAAATCCACGGACTATGATGTCCTTAACCTCGACCGTGATGTCTTAAAACTAACATTGGACTGTAAGGTCCTTAAACTCACGGACTATGATGTCCTTAATCTCGACCGTGATGTCTTAAAACTAACATTGGACTGTGAGGTCCTTAAACTCATGGACTATGATGTCTTTAACCTCGACCGTGATGTCTTAAAACTAACATTGGACTGTGAGGTCCTTAAACTCATGGACTATGATGTCCTTAACCTCGACCGCGATGTCTTTAAACTACGGTATCCTGGAAAACGTCCAGAGCGGAGCCTGGTCCTCGCCAAACACGGCAGTGAAACCGTGGGAAGCATCCAGAGCAACCCCTGACTCCGTGAAATGCGGATAAGGGCAACTTCACCCATCACTTGCGGGGTCTCACGACTCGTAAGGGAGTAAATTCTCTTGTGAGATCCTTACGACTCTCAAGAGAAAACACACTTAGGAATCCTCACGATTCTTAAGAAGAAAATTACACCTACGGGATCCTCTCGACCCGTAGGGAGAAAATTCTTTATGAGACCCTTATGGCTCATAAAGTTGAAAAGTCTTAGGTGACAGACCTTAACCCTGTTTTCTAAGCCATCACCACTCTACAAAAAGCCTAAGACTGACAGCTATACGCTATCTACAGACCGCACTTACTAAAATCACATGACAAACAACACAGCAAGAAAGAAGAAAGCAGAGAAATGATACAAGACATTATGAAGAACGTGTATCTTTTATTCATGAATTCGATTGAGTACAAAATACATCGTATTAAAGAATAAAAGAAACAAATACATTTTATTCACAATTACAAATGATACAAAATTTTCATTGAGAAGGATGCGTTTTCAACAAGTCCGTGAGCTGCTCTCGCACTTCTTTCAGTGCCTTCTCATGATCAGCCGCCACAGCCAGCTCTGCTTCAATTTGGGCCCGTTGCTGCAAACAAGATGAGAGTTTCTGATCAGCTTCTTGCTGGGAAGCCTCTTGACTCTGCGCGATCTGCTCATTGAGATCAAGCTTCTTCCTCAACACCAGCCCATCAGAGATACACCGTTGAAGGCTTTCAAAAATGGCGTTCAGTTGGGCAGCATTAGCTGCAACCTCAGCGTGTAGTTGGGCAAATTCAGCAGCAGTCGCCTCACGTTCTTTTCGCTTAAGAGTTGACTCTCGTTCGAAATGGCGAAGGAACAGAACACTCTGCTCAACCCAAGCGGCCCGCTGGGAGTTCAAAGCCTGAGTCTCAGGGGCAAGACGCATGAGTTCAAGCTGACATAGACAGGCCTCGATCTTCCTGCAGTGATCAACCCAAGACTCGACAATGCTTTCATTATGGAAATTTACAAGCGTCGCCAGCATCGGATTGTGTCACGCCCCGCTTTCCAGAGTACGCTAAGATGGGCACGTGACATAGCCAACTATGCTACCTGTGGGTAGGAAGTATCCATCCACAGTCACATTACGGCTGTAGAGATATCAAGAACAATAGTAAACGATCTAATACATGTCCATAAGCCAGAAATAAATGAGTCAAGAATAAATAATGCGGAAGCGAAAGATCCAATACAAGAATAACTGGAATATATGTCTCATAATGCGGGCTCACATCAGAAATGAAATAATACTGAAAAATAAAGAACTAACTACTAACGAGTCCTCACGGCTCAGCCTGCTGACTGAAGTACTCCTGCTCGGACTGCGACAAAGGTACGGAATCTGGGCCATGCAAAACCCAGACGTCACCGCGTCATAACATCAAGCAATAATATGTAAACAGGGTAGCAAGACATGCAAGTAATCATAAATAGTAAAGCAGGTGTAACAGCAATAGAAATCAGGGCAGTGAAAGGTAGTGTGCAGTGAGTAATCTAAATTGGTCTACTGGGTTAACTATTCTCAAGTCTTTGAAATCAATTCGATGAATCATCGATGTAACTCAATAGTATCCCGTGCATGCTCGGGACCACGGTCTAAGACTCTCGGGCTGAACCGAGACATGCCGCTAGGCACTAAAACAGGAAATATGTAAAGACGAACGATATCAGCGGCATCATCCCAAGGCTGGCCTAGCCTTTAAAAACTGATCAGTATAAGCAAGCAACTGTTGAGTTACAAGTCAGGTTTCATCATTGATTTCCCCATACCCCCAAGTTATAAGTGTTCAAGTCATGTATTCAAATAATCCGGAGCTGATGCCAACACAGGATCAGGCAGGTACAGGTTTGTCTGGATAGACAACAGGAACGGTCCGTAAGGACAACAGGTCAGGTTTGTCGGCATCAGACACAAGATCAGGTAACAGGTAAGACCATGGTACATCAGGTCAAGCCGGGTAATAAATAAGGTGTCAAATTATGTCAAGAGTTATACGGTACCATGTCGTATCAAGTAATAGGTGTAGCAGGTCATGTCAGGGTGTACAAGATATCATGTAGGTGCTCGTAATACTAGCATAATCATGAGTATACAGAACAAGCATGTGTACTAATAAAATCAACAACCTGGAACTTGTAACGTGAAATGCAATCAGGTACAATTTAAGATATGGAGATGCACAGTCATCAGTTTGGGTTTAAGGGATAGTTTCAACATTACATAAATACAGTGTAATCAATATGGATGTTAAAAATCAAGTTAATACGTACTAAGAGATGCAATGATTTGTATAATATGTTCCATGGATGCAATTATAACTAAAACATGGTAAAGATGCACACGGGTGTCCAATAGATTAAAACTATAGAAAGGGTTACCATAGGCTATGTAAATAGTTACTATGTGATTTAAAATATAAATGTGGTTACTAGGTTTAGTAAACTAAATACAACAGTTAGGTTTCAAGTTCTGAATCTAAAATATGTAAACGGAACATCGCATTATTAACTTGGAATTCATGACTTTAGATTCTATCTATAGATTTAATATGAAATTTAATAAATAAATATAGGAATATTATGAATAACATGTAGCAAGTTTCACTTGCCTCGACGGATTCAAGAAACGGTAAACGGAACGTCACGTGTCGGCGGGAAAAGTCGCGACGCGCGCACGGTACACGGAATGAGTCCAAATAACGCACGATGGGATCACACGGGTCAGATGTCCTCGCTGAGTCGTCGGGATCGTCGCTGGCACGGTCGAATTCCGGCAAACCAAGAAAACAGTAAACATAATATAATGGAAAAGGTGCATGGAAAAAGAGAAGAGAAGAATGGAAGGAGAAAGGAGAGAAGGGAGGAGACTCACTGTGGTTTAGAAAGACGTTGTGAGGTGTCGACAGTGGTGGTCGGCGAAGCTCCGGCGAGGGTGCAGGGTGCTCGGGGAAAATGGGTCGCGGCTGCTTTGGGTGTGCAGGGTTAAGCAGAAAAGAGAAAGATGAAGGAGAAGAAGGGAAGGAAGGTGAGGAGGAGAGGAGAGTGGGGTGAGATCGGCGGTGAGTTAAGGGAGGAGGAGGTAGAGGAGTAGGGTTAGGGTTACTGGGGTTTGGTGAAAGGTTTCTGGGTTTGGAGGGAAGCAGAGGAGAGGAAGGAGATGAGGTCGAGGGAGGAGATGGTGGTGAGGGATGAGAAGCGAGGTCGAGGGAGGAGATGGTGATGAGGGATGAGTTAGGGTTTCTCTGGTGTGTGGCGATCTGTGCATGGGTTTATATCGAAGAAACAAGAGAAGAAGGAGCTGCGGAGGGAGGTGACGGGATCCACGCGGCGGTGACGGGAGTCGAGAAACGCACGGTAATCGCGAGAGCTGAGAGAGAGAGCGCGAAAGGAGAGAGAAAGGGGGGAGAGAGAGAGAGAAAGAGCGCTCGTGGGGAGAGAGAGAAGGAGAAAGGAAAGGAGAGAAAGAGAGACGGTGGGGCCCAGGGGAAACAGAAAGAGGATTTTGATTCGTTGAAAAAGAGAGAGAAATTCAGTGGTGGGGCCGGGTGATTAAGGAGAAGATTGATTGGTTGGGAGAAGTTTTTGATAAAAATTTATAAAAGATTTTAACACTTTAAGGAATCATCTCGTTGGCTGAGTAAAAGAAAAGATTTCCAACTTAAAAAATTTCTTCTGCTGATAAAATATTTAAAACTGATTAAAGAATTTTTAAAAATAAATAGGATTTGGCGGAGTACAAAATATTTCAGAATTGTGCCCGGGTCGGGTCCAAAAATTTGGATTTGAAATATGAAAATTATTAGCAAGTTCCAAAAATTGAAATGAAGGATTATGTAATGAAAAAGCATACCCCCAAGGACGGACACATGCGCGTGCGCGTAGCCATCTAAACACGTCTGTTCCACTGAACGGGACGAGAACACGATGCAAGGACGCTACCACAGGGTTAGGGATATCATGCAGGCCATGTCATGTATTTTTAAATTATTTTAAGTAACTTAAATGGTTATATGCAAGAATATAAAATGTTAGGGTAATCTATAACTAGGAAACAACGAGCTCAAGCAAGCGGGTCGAATATCAAGTAAACTACCATTCGCATCCAAACACGGTAAATGAAATAAACACCACAAACAACACATACGGCAACAGAGATTGGTATAATTGGACTCGGTTGTTACAGATTGACCTCGGCAGCAAAATCTGCAGCAGATGTAGGAGCCTCCACGTCAAGCTGCTCGACGCATTCGCTCAGCATACGCAGACTTGTCACCGCGCCCTTTGAGGATGGACGTCTGGAGAAGGGGCCTGCCGGCATCATAATGCGAGACTCGAAAGAGACCGGAGTCGAAGCGACAGCTGCAAAACAAATCACAATCAGATGACGGATCTAGAAATATAAGAGATTCATGAACAATGGAATTTACTATACCAGCTGCAGCAGGTGGCAAAGCCGGGAGGACCGGTGGCGCAACTGATCTCACATCTCTTCCTTCAATCTGTAGCACTGCAATCAGGGCAAAGAAGAATCAGAAATAATTTCATTATCGGTAAAAGAAAGAGCATTAATTGAAAGCTATATTCACCAGCGCCACTGGATGAAGCAAGCTCCGACGGGAAGGAGAAGTGGGGATGCAGCACCTGGTACAGGTGGTCAAAAAGGACTCACGCAAAGATGCAATAGTACAACGTCAGTACATAAATTATGCAGCCAAGATAAGACTGGTAGGTCACAAAGCCATACCTTCCAGCATTTGCGACGGTGCGAGAGAAGGAAGAGAAGTGGTCACCGTCAGAGCGGTAACTGACGACGCTCCCTCGGGTAACGCGGCATCAGCACTAGCCGCACCTGCGTTAGAAATAAGATAAACCCTGTCAGGAAGGATTGCAGAATAAATAAAAAAAGGGGGGACGGTAATCCAAAATTTACCTGATGAGTCGCCAGCCGAAGCCGTAACGAGGGCGTCACTTGATGCAACGGTGGCGTCCCCCTCCTCCATTGGGGTGGCCTCGCCTCCCGTTGCCTCATCCCCTGACTCCACAGGAACTATCATCACGCTAGCGACGCCAGAAGACGACAAGGAACCGTACGCAGGGATAGCGATAATCGAAGCAGTGCCCGACTCTTGAGAAAGAGCGGCCATCTCGTGCTCAGCGATCATGCCCGTTTCGCCCGTTACCACCTCGGGCTCAGTGGTTGTAGCCGCTTCGTCCACTGCTGCCTCAAGCTCTGCCGTAGCAGCCGTCTCACCCGCTACCACTTCGGGCTCAGCGGTCGCAGCCGTCTGGTCCATCGCTGCCATAGGCTCGTCCGTAGCAGCCATTTCATCCACTGCTGCCTCAGGCTCGACCGTAGCAACCGTCTCACCCGCCGCCCCCTCGGGCTCGGCATTGGCAGCCTTCTCGGGCATAGCGGTTGTGACTGTCTCGTCAGCAACTATCTCGGGCCTGGCAGCTATGGTTACATCGCCTGCCATCGCCTCGAGTTCAGCCGCTACCTCCTCCACCGTCCCCTCAGGCTCGACGTGTAAGTCTACGGTAGCGCCCCGGCCGTCTAACAGACGCAAAATGCAGAACAAAAACTTTCAGACTGGCGCTATCGTATACTATAACCCGGATCTTCCATTAAAGCTAAACTAACAAACTACAAAGTGGGTAGAAATGTTATACCGAACGATCTGAGTCCTTCGGTCTTCAACCATCATCCCACGTTTTGTTGCGGTTGCTCCGATCTCCTGAATCTCCAGTCTTCTCGTCCAGGTAGCACCACGTCGACGGATCTTTAAACGGGCTCCCGCCTCTGAACCGAGGCAACTCGATCATCAAGTTTGCTAAAAGAGATGACCGAGATTGATGTAGAGAATGAGTAGAACACTTTGTCTCGTTACATCCAAAGCTATGGATGAACGGTTAATGAAGTTGCCTTTTTGGATCGGATGAAATGAGAAATGAGGCTATCTAATTTCCATGAATCCAAAACTATAATCTTTTCCAAATTCACCAACACCATCTCTCCAAGAGGGGCCGGCCAAATATAGAGGAGGGGGTGACTGAAGGAGCAAGGGAGGGTGACCATAAGCAAAGCTTATCATAACACAAAAGATCTCACTCAAATATCTTAGCAAGAACAAAAGTCATTAATGAAAAGGTGACTCACTAATAACACCTCATCAACCATTAATGCAAATGAATGACTCACTAACCTAGTCATCATCCAAGAGGCTTCTACACTCATGACTCACCCTCATGACTCACCCATGGAAGAAAAGATAAATCCGCATTTAACCGAATATTAAATACGGGTGATAGAAAACTGGAAACTGGCAACTTCCAAAAGCGATCCCGAAACGAATTTCAGGATAACCCCGTAACAGTATAAGCATACCCGCATTTGTATTACAACCGAATAAAAATGCAACTGAGACAAAGATATTATATCTATACAGTATAATACTCGGATCCGGCTTAAACCAAAGCCAACCAGTATTATCTGACCGAAATATGACACGTGCGTAAACACACGTGCATTTTCCGAACCCTGTCATAAAACCATACGGCCTCTACAACGTTTCGTCCGAACTTGGGAAAATGTCTGTGAGGGACTCTAATGACTCATCAACACACTGGCACTGGGTATAACCACTAGTACGTCAGAGGTACAAGCTGTACGTAACGTTTGCCTATGTATTGATCGGAAGGGAAGCAGACGAGCGAACTCATCCAGAAACCCTACTGAGCCTGACAGTGACAATATCCGTACAGTCCGGTCCGTTCGTCTAAGAGTATCGCATATCGAGTCTAGGGAGGTGGATAAAGTCAGACCCCTAATAACGCGATAATTCGTGTCGGTATGAAGCCCATCACCATATGAGAAACTACTGATCCAAATCAGTAATTCTCCACTACCCCGGTCGAGGATTTCTAGTGATGGCCATCTGTTGGATATATATGCCTAGAGGCCTTCATTGTATAGGATGCTAGGGATATGTATGTACATGACAGTCTTACTTGATATGATAGTACGTTATTTGGTTTGTCTTTGTCTTAACGTATGATATATTTTACTTGGTATTTATATATATACGTTGATAAAGCCCATAGGGTGTTTGCCTGACTACCGGCATTGTGATGGCAGTCATACTTGTGGGAGCTGGATAGTCAATAGGCACATCCTTAGATGTCCCTGGTCGCAGGAGTATCGAGACTGGGCATCGATACTCCGGAGTAGACTAGTGTATACATATCTAGACCCTGAGGAGGGGCGATGGACTGGTCCCGCAGCCATTGGTGGAGTGCATCTAAGATTGTATACAGATGCTCACTGGATGTGAGTACACCGGACAGGACTCGCCGAGAACTGACTGGATGGTATTATACCTAACGTCAGATAGCAGTTCTCAGGTGACATGTGTGCAGATAGTCCGTTGACTTAAGGTCGTCATTTGTCTTGTGTGAGTTCCCACTGTGCTTTGATTACTACCCTACCACGATTCAAAGGAGTTGTGCAAACAGGTTTTAGTTGGGCACAGTCCCGAGCCACGTGGAGGCAGTGAGCGACTGTTAGGGATTCGTCTCTCCCGGTATAGGGAGTTGATATCGCACGGTGATCGGTTGGTCATTACCATAAGTCCCTGGCCAGGGCTGATTGAGAATTACTGATGGACTGATCAGTAGATTCTCGGATGGTCTTAAGCCATGCCGACACTACTTGTACGGTTATTAGGGGTCTGACGTCCACCACCTCCCTAGATCATACATGCGATACTCTTAGACGAACAGACCGGACTGCGCGGATATTGTCACGGACAGGCTCAGTAGGATTTCGGATGGGTTACCTCATCGGCTTTCTTATCGACATCTACCTGGGGACCGTTACGTACAGCTAGTGCCGCTTGCGGTCTGTGGTTAAACCCACTGCCAGCGTAGTAGTCGAGTCTTTAGAGTCCCACACAGATATTTCCCAACTCCAGGCGAAAAGATATAGAGGTCGTATGGTTTTACGACAAAGGTTCGGACGCATACGTGTTTAAACGCACGTACGATATTCGGACAGTTTTTACTAGCCGGTTTTGGTTTAAGCCAGATTCTAGTATCCGGTTATTGGATTTATACAGTCTAAAGTTTTTCCGTGTTTTCACGGATGCGAGGGGCGTTCTCGTAATTTCCGAGAAGCTTCTAGAAGGATGCGATATGAGGGGTTAAGGTGGCATTTTCATTAATTGCTTTAGTGACTCATTCATATGATTCATCATATCATTAAATGCATCATTAATGCATCATTAATGATCTAATGACTCACATGATGAATCACTCTTCTTGAATAAATGAAGCATGGTGAATAATCATTTAATTCATATTATTTGATAATTCATTATTCTTTATATATTCAAGTGAGAAGCTTTTCTCTTCTCATTATCATCTCCACCTTCTCTCTCTTCAAGCTCTCTCTCCTTCTTCAACCCCTAATCCTACTACTCATGAGTTGAGTACAAGAATTAGTAAAGACTAAACACTCCATAACCTATCTCTACATCATCTTAGTTCCTTTATTAGCAACTAGAGAAACAAAGTAACCTCAAGTTTAGAGGTTATAGCTTGGCTTAGGGTTCTCGGGTGGATCGTCTATCACGGAAAGGAAGCCGAGGAGGACGTGGAGATCCAAGGAGGCCGTAGAGATCGTAAAGATGAAGGACTAGAATCGTTTGGTATAATCTCTTTACATAGTAGCTTAGAACTCTATGCTTATTGTTAATTATCGTTTAGCAAAGATCTTCGGTTAGTTGATGTTCGCCTTATAAACATGATCGTTTTACATATTTCCGCCTCCCCGCAACTCGTGGGGTGTTGTACATCGACTTACAGTGGTATCAGAGCCTCACTAAACAATAATTAACTCACTTGCAAAGTTGTATGAATTTCGAACGCGAAACCAACCGGAAAATACACCGATATTGCATAGTTTCTGTCGAATTAAAAATGAAGTCTAAAAATTTTTCAGGGACCTCCAGAATGACCAGCATGAATATATAAGAACACACAAGAAAAATTGGCTCCTGAATCGGCCAAAGAGCCGCGGAACCGCGGCCGATCCCACGGATCCGCCGCGGATCCGCGGCCGAGTTGGGGCCGATTCAGCTCAGTTTTCTTCTGTGCATCTTTTGTGATATTTTGTATTTTCTGGTATTTTTATTTTCTGCTCAGGTTTCAAATTTACAGAGAAGATTTGGAGTAGAACTTAATGTGTTTAATCGATCGAAATTATACGATATTTGCTTGTTTGATTATATCTGTGAATTGTATTATGTGTTCGTAAACCTCCCCTAACTGCTAGTATGTCGGTTGGCAGGGGGTTGCACATATCTGTAATGTTTTTTAACTGTTTGTGGATATGAACTGTATTGGACTGTTGTGATGATTAGCCGGGTTATGTGATGGGTTATTGTATTAATTCATTCAATGTAATTGTAATAAGTTGTAATATTTTTCCGCGGGGCACATCCAGGTTGCGGTTGTAGCCACCGTTGTATTATTTCTATTTACTGTTTTTGCTCCTAGGATAGACCCAAGATGGGGTGCACAAACTACCGGGTATTTTGAAGTGTTGAGGCAGACCGCTTCACTTCTGGTACTTGGCGGGTAGTTTGCCATACCCGTAGGGGTCTGGGGTGGGGTAAATGGCTATTCATCACAACTGTGTAATCCGTATTTCGTTGCAGGCTCAAAAGGAACGCGGATTGCTTGCAAATCCAATATTGTTTATCTGTGATCTGGAATGCCTATTATTGCGTTTGACGAATGTACAATATCTATATATGATAGCTATGTAGACGTCACTTATGTTTTACACCCGCGCTAGCCCAACCCCCGCTCTGTCGTTAGTTAAGTAACCTAATGGGTGATGACGGGACCCAGTGGAGAATACGGATGGCATAAGAGGACGTTGTATTTTTGTTGTTATCTGTAATGATAGGTTAATTGATGGGACGCATTATTATTAATGCAAAGAAAATAAAACCTAAAGTGAATCGTTGGAACAATTTCTAAAACCACTCGGTTTTCTTGAAAAAGCAAATTTTAAATGCGGAGCTTAAACAACTCCTTTTAAATAAAAGCTATCTTTGTTCCTTCGATCATATCAAGTTCATTACATTAACAGTTTTTTGCCAAAAACCAGCCGTAACCCTCCGTCGTTTCAGATAGACAGCACATCGTATTCATGCCATGCTTGTTGGCCTACGTCAAGGCATAGTGTATGGTAGCAGTGTGTGTGCCTATTTGTTGCATAGATAGATGAATTAGTTTAAGACAGACGTACACCTTGTTGGCCTACGTCAAGGGCATGTACGATGTACTTAAATTGATCAGGACAACGACGGGTAGAACTTGACTTGCGTCTTATGATTTGTTGGCCTACGTCAAGATCATAAGAGCTTGGGGTAAAAATCACATCGGGAGTTTCAAACATAAAGGAAACTTGCAGATTTAGCATACCTTCTGGAGTGTGGTGACTAGAGTGGCTTCCATCTAGGGCATCATGCAATCATAGTTGGATCCCGATCCCACTGATGAGTAGGATTACTCTCGGGAATTTTTTCTCACTTAACAATCAATGCTATAAACCAAGTAGGTGTCTAAAAGGTGTTAGAGGGGCTACGCCTCCAGAGAAAAGAGGTTATTTAATTAAGGAACTTCGCGAAAGCGTTGGAAAACCTCCCTCGAAGTACCAACACCAGCCTGGCTGAAAGGTTAAGCAAGTATTGTGACGTGTGATTAAATCCTGACTAGTTCTTCTTTTAGGTTTTGAAGAAGGATTTGAGGAAACAGTAGGAGCCATCCTGTTTAGATATATTAATAAACCAATCTAAACTTGCAAGAGCATATGCTGAGTGTTTTTTCTTTTCTCTCTCTCTGGCAGCTACCATGACTGGACTAAAACTATTACTTGAAAAAAATATACTGACCGGGCAGAACTATAAAGATTGGCTAAGGAACGTCAATATTGCACTGACTTATGACAAAGTAGCATATGTTACAACCGCTGTTCCTCCCCTTATCCCAGGACCAGATTCCTCAGTTGTGGACAGGGAAGTCCGCAAAACCTAGGATCTAGATTATGAGCGAGCTAAGTGTATCGTGCTGGCGTTCATGAACAATGAACTCCAGAAACAGCATGAGAGTATGGATATTGTATCCATCTTTCTCCATGTCAAAGAATTGTATGGGGAGCACTCCCGTATCGCGAGGTACGAAACCTCAAGGAAACTCTTCCAGATGAGGTTAGCTCCAGGATCGCCTGTAGGAGAGCACGTCCTCAAAATGATCATCCTCATTGAGGAACTCGCAAACCTGGGATGCGTGCTAGAGAACGATTTGTATATCGACTTGATTTTGCAGTCCCTTCCCCACACCTTCTCTTAGTTCGTGCTGAACTTCAACATGCACGAAATGGAAGCTGATCTTCCAAAGCTCCTCAATATGTTGAGGGTAGCAGAGACCTCCTTGAAAAAGGAGAAGACCCCCGTTCTGTATGTTGGCCAATCATCTTCTTCTAAATCTAAAGCGAAAGCTAAAGGGAAGAAGAAGATGAAAGCCACCAAACCGAAAGGTGGGGTCAAGAAGGTGCAGGGAACGAACAAGGCAGGAAGGGTGAAGACAGAAAAGAACGAGTGCTTCTATTGTCACAAGCAAGGGCACTGGAAGAAGGATTGTCAGGCCTTCAAAGCCAAGGACATGAAGCAAGCGGTTGCTTCTACTTCAGGTGTGTTTGTAATCGAAAATTGTTTTTCAGTTAACTCTACATCATGGGTACTTGATACCGGTTCTGGTTCTCATATCTGTAATTCATTGCAGGATCTGAGAAATAGTAGAGTGCTGGGGACAGGTGATATGACTCTCCGGATGGGCAATGGAATGCATGTAGATGCAATTGCAATAGGGGAATATCACCTAGGGTTTACTAGTGGACACATTTTGGTGTTGTACAGCTGTTTTTGTATTCCCAGTATGTTGTGTAATATTATATTAGTATCATTGTTATCGAATGAAGGATATAGTTTTGCGCTTGAAAGAAATGTTATGAACATTCACCTAAATCAAAAACTGATTGGGTATGGCACACGGGAAAACGGCATATACATACTTAATCAACCTCAAATTTTCAATATTCAAAACACGCATAAAAGAAAGGCTCCAGATTCGAATCAAGCCTTCCTATGGCATTGTAGACTTGGTCATATAAATGAAACAAGGTTGACTAAGTTACATAAAGATGGATATTTAGATCCGTTTGAATATTCATCATATGCAACTTGTCAATCATGTATCAAAGGAAAAATGACCAAATCTCCGTTCACCGGACACGGAGAAAGAGCCACTGAACTCTTGGGACTTATACACAGTAATGTATGTGGTCCGATGTCTACGCATGCACGAAGTGGTCACTCCTACTTCATCACTTTTACTGATGACTTCTCTAGATATGGACATGTGTTCCTAATGAAGCATAAATCCAAGGCTTTTGAGAAGTTTAAGGAGTATAAAAATGAAGTAGAGAAACAAACTGGTAAAAACATTAAGACACTTCGATCTGATCGATGTGGAGAATACTTAAGTACCAGTTTCCTTGAATGCTTAAAAGAGAATGGAATTCTTTCTCAGCTTACTCCGCCTTATACATCTCAGCATAATGATGTATCAGAAAGGAGGAATCGCACGCTATTAGATATGGTACGTTCAATGATGAGTAGTGCTGAGTTGCTACTTTCCTTCTGGGGGTTTGCTCTAGAATCAACCGCATACCTATTGAATAGAGTTCCAACTAAGTCTGTACCTACCACTCCATATGAAATATGGAGCGGGAAGAAACCATATCTCAAGTATATCAAGATATGGGGGTGTCCGGCATATGTTAAAAAGCATAATCCGGACAAGCTCGAGGCACGATCGGTTTTATGCAAGTTTGTAGGATACCCCAAGCATTCAAGGGGGTATATGGTCTACCACACTGAGAACAAAAGGTGTTTGTCGCTCGTCACATTGTCTTCTTAGAAAGCGAATTTCTTGCAAAAGAAATTAGTGGGAGCGCGGTAGAGCTGGAAGAAATTCCAGAACCTCAAACTGCTACCGAGGACTTAGTAGAACCTCAGATTTCAATAGAACATGACGAACCAACGCCACTCCGCAGATCTAGCAGGCTTTCTCATCCTCCTGAAAGATACTATGGTTTTCTTCTAGATGGGGATCGAGAGGATTGCATCATCGATGATGATGAACCTACTAGTTTTCAGCAGGCTATTACGAGTAGTGACTCGATGAAATGGCTGGATGCTATGAGATCCGAAATGGAATCCATATACACCAATAAAGTATGGACTTTAGAAGTTGCTCCTCCTGGAGTAAAACCAGTTGGATGCAAATGGATCTTCAAAAAGAAGATTGGTGCATTTGGACAAGTGGAAACCTACAAAGTTAGACTCGTAGCAAAAGGTTTTCGTCAAAGACCAGGATTGGACTATGATGAAACCTTTTCACCTGTAGCTATGCTTAAATCTATTCGGATCCTGCTTGCGATTGCTGCCTTCCATGACTATGAAATCTGGCAGATGGACGTAAAAACAGCTTTTCTAAATGGACATTTAGAAGAAAGTGTTTACATGGATCAACCAGAAGGTTTCTTAGACAGTGGGAGCAGCGGAAGAGTCTGCAAGTTGCTTAAATCCATTTATGGATTAAAGCAAGCATCGCGGAGTTGGAACATCTGCTTTGATGAGACAGTCAAAGAATTTGACTTTATCAAAAATGTAGATGAACCATGTATTTATAGGAAGATTGTGGAAAGAGCAGTAGTCTTCCTCGTTTTGTACGTCGACGACATACTACTGATAGGGAATGATATCCCTATGCTACAATCGGTAAAGCTCTTCTTGTCATAGAAATTCTCTATGAAAGACTTGGGAGATGCATCATACATTCTGGGCATTAAGATCAATCGTGATAGATCTAATAGAATGTTGGGACTTTCACAATCCAGGTATATTGACACTATACTAAAGAGATTTAGTATGGAAGATTCCAAGCGTGGTAATATGCCCGCTTGTCACGAAATCACCCTCTCCAAAGAGATGTCTCCAAAGACTGATGAAGAGAAGGCTCGCATGGGCATTATGCCCTACGCTTCGACGGTAGGATCTATAATGTATGCGATGTTATATACAAGACCGGATGTAGCTTACGCACTTAGTGTGGTAAGCAGGTATCAGTCTGACCCAGGTGAGAAACATTGGATAGCGGTGAAGAACATTCTCAAGTATCTGAGAAGGACTAAGGAGATGTTCTTAGTTTACGGTAATAAGGACCTCCAGGTAGAGGCTTTTACCGACTCCGGCTTCCAAAGTGACAAGGATGATTATAAATCCATTTCGGGTTTTGTATTTACCCTCAATGGAGGGGCGGTATGTTGGAGGAGTTCCAAACAGGATACCGTCGCAGACTCAACTATGGAGGCTGAGTATATAGCTGCTAATGAAGCCGCAAAAGAGACTGTCTGGATGAGGAAGTTCATTTCTGAACTTCAGGTGGTTCCGTCCATTGCCAATCTAATACCTTTGTATTATGATAACAATGGCGCTGTAGCTTTAGCGAAGGAACCAAGGTCCCATCAGAAATCCAGGCATATCTTAAGACGGTTTCACCTGATCAGGGAGATCGTAGATCGTCGGGAGATCGAGATACGGAGAGTGGACACAAAAGACAATACGGCAGATCCATTCACCAAGGCCATCCCTCAAGTGCAGTTCGAGAGGCTGTTTGAGATGTTGGGCATGCGGTACGCCAGCAACTGGATCTGGTAGAGACAGTGGGTACTCATTGCGCCAATTATAGGCCTTAGTGCAAGTGGGAGATTGTTGGATATATATGCCCTAGAGGCCTTCATTGTATAGGATGCTAGGGATATGTATGTACATGACAGTCTTGCTTGATATGATAGTACGCTATTTGGTTTGTCTTTGTCTTAACGTATGATATATTTTACTTGGTATTTATATATATACGTTGATAAAGCCCATAGGGTGTTTGCCTGACTACCGGCGTTGTGATGGCAGTCATACTTATGGGAGCTGGATAGTCAATAGGCACATCCTTAGATGTCCCTGGTCGCAGGAGTATCGAGACTGGGCATCGATACTCCGGAGTAGACTAGTGTATACATATCTAGACCCTGAGGAGGGGCGATGGACTGGTCCCGCAGCCATTAGTGGAGTGCACCTAAGATTGTATACAGATGCTCACTGGATGTGAGTACACCGGACAGGACTCGCCGAGAACTGACTGGATGGTATTATACCTAACGTCAGATAGCAGTTCTCAGGTGACATGTATGCAGATAGTCCGTTGACTTAAGGTCGTCATTTGTCTCGTGTGAGTTTCCACTGTGCTTTGATTACTTCCCTACCACGATTCAATTGAGTCATGCAAACAGGTTTTAGTTAGGTACAGTCCCGAGCCACGTGGAGGCAGTGAGCGACTGTTAGGGATTCGTCTCTCCCGGTATAGGGAGTTGATATCGCACGGTGATCGGTTGGTCATTACCATAAGTCCCTGGCCAGGGCTGATTGAGAATTACTGATGGACTGATCAGTAGATTCTCGGATGGTCTTGAGCCATACCGACACTACTTGTACGGTTATTAGGGGTCTGACGTCCACCACCTCCCTAGACCATACATGCGATACTCTTAGACGAACAGACCGGACTGCACGGATATTGTCACGGACAGGCTCAGTAGGATTTCGGATGGGTTACCTCATCGGCTTTCTTATCGACATCTACCTGGGGACCGTTACGTACAGCTAGTGCCGCTTGCGGTCTGTGGTTAAACCCACTGCCAGCGTAGTAGTCGAGTCTTTAGAGTCCCACACAGAGATTTCCCAACTCCAGGCGAAAAGATATAGAGGTCGTATGGTTTTACGACAAAGGTTCGGACGCATATGTGTTTAAACGCACGTACGATATTCGGACAGTTTTTACTAGCCGGCTTTGGTTTAAGCCAGATTCTAGTATCAGGTTATTGGATTTATACAGTCTAAAGTTTTTCCGTGTTTTCACGGATGCGAGGGGCGTTCTCGTAATTTCCGAGAAGCTTCTAGAAGGATGTGACATGAGGGGTTAAGGTGGCATTTTCATTAATTGCTTTAGTGACTCATTCATATGATTCATCATATCATTAAATACATCATTAATGCATCATTAATGATCTAATGACTCACATGATGAATCACTCTTCTTGAATAAATGAAGCATGGTGAATACTCATTTAATTCATATTATTTGATAATTCATTATTCTTTATATATTCAAGTGAGAAGCTTTTCTCTTCTCATTATCATCTCCACCTTCTCTCTCCTCAAGCTCTCTCTCCTTCTTCAAACCCAAATCCTACCACTCATGAGTTGAGTATAAGGATTAGTAAAGACTAAACACTCCATAACCTATCTCTACATCATCTTAGTTCCTTTATTAGCAACTAGAGAAACTAAGTAATCTCAAGTTTAGAGGTTATAGCTTGGATTAGGGTTCTCGGGTGGATCGTCTATCACGGAAAGGAAGCCGAGGAGGACGTGGAGATCCAAGGAGGCCGTAGAGATCGTAAAGACGAAGGACTAGAATCATTTGGTATAATCTCTTTACATAGTAGCTTAGAACTCTATGCTTATTGTTAATTATCGTTTAGCAAAGATCTTCGGTTAGTTGATGTTCGCCTTATAAACATGATCGTTTTACATATTTCCGCATCCCAGCAACTCGTGGGGTGTTGTACATCGACTTACACCATCCGCGCACTGTGCGACATCAACCCCCAATACCGGGAAAGACGAATCCCCGACGATCCGCTCACTGTCTCCATGTGGCTCGGGACTGTACCCAACTAAAACCTGTTTGCACGTCTCCTTTGAGCATGGTAGGGTAGTAATCTAAGCACAGTGGGAACTCACACGAGACAAATGACGATCTCAGGTCGACAAACTAACTTGTACACATGTCACCAGAGAGCTGCTATCTGACGATATGTATAATTCCAACTAGCATGTTCCCGGCGAGTCCTATCCGGTGTACTCATAACCTAATGAGCATCTGTATACATCTTAGGTGAATCAACTGACACCAATAGCTTGTGAGACTGGCCACTACCCCTCGTCGGGGTCTCGACTGTATACACTAGTCTACTCTGGAGTATCGATGCCCTGTCTCGAAACTCCCACGATTAGGGACACTTTTAAGGATGTGCTTATAGACCCCAGCTCCCACGTATATGATCGCCATCATACTGCTGGCAGTCAAGCAAGAATCCTATGGGCTCTATCATCATGCAATAGTGAACTGAAGCATGTATACGATGATAAAGACAAATCAGATAGCATACTATCATCTCGAGCAAGACTGTCATATCAGTATAGGTCCTCCCTCAATCATTACAATCACGTACCTGCGATCCAATAATTGACTTTGAGGGCACTATATCCAACAATCTCCCACTTGCATTTAAGGCTAATTATTGCGATGTCGTATACTCACAGCCCGTGTGATACCGAACATCCAACTCCTCTATTAATCAGTTTCACAAAACCCGTTTGTAAAACTATTGTGTTCGAGAAATAGCCTCAGTGAGTGGATCCGTCCTGATGTTTCTTTCTATGTCTCTCTTAATCTCAAGTTCGCGGAGAAATTCATCTCCCGAATTGAGTAATACCTGTCTTAGAATATATCTGGGTATCTGATGGGACCTAGTTCATAAATGATCTCCAAATCCAAACTTCTTTGACTGTATCCACAACTGAAACTAATCAGTGTCCAGCACTATGCCTCCCACAGTATCCTCTTGGACTACCTGTCCTTAATACTGTCCCTCGTCAGAGGGAAAACTATAACTCTGACAATCACTCTGTCAACCATGTCACCTTTGAAGCCCGGAATGATAACTGTCTTCCGAAGGAGGCTGCCGTCATCAAATCCGCAGAACAGGAAACTTATGTTCTAAAACTGCTTCCTTATATTTCTTCAGAATTGGATTAATATAAACTTATCGCATCTAGTGCAAAAACAACATTTGGTGTGGTACTTGACATCTCACGATTGACTCAATTGCCTAAGCAAGTGATCTGCCAATCATACACATCCCTCTCCCCTTTAGTCTGTAAGACACCTTTAGAGAGGGTGACTCCATCACCTGCAGGTACACCACCATACCAGGAGTCATTTATTCTAAATACCTTTAGAATACTGTCAAACTACCCACATTGGGAAACTACCCAAATCAAGATCTAAAACCATAGATCTAGAAACCAGAATATCTGATATTATATCCATATCCTGTGTGAAGAAACAACTGTGTGACGACCACAGTATAACCGATTGTAGTTTAGGAATTTTTACTTCCTACTCTGTGTATGTCATCCAAATACCAGGACATTACACCCTACTACCTTCTTAACAGATCCATCCCCTATTCTGATGAAGTCAAACCCATGACTGTCACATCAAAAATAGATGATCTTATCTCCGCTATCTATGCTCAAGCCTATAAATAGACATAAGCTACTTGCCCACTATGCTTCCGCTGCTTCCACTGACTACGACAACCCTCTGGCAGAATAATATATACGTACACTTCTAAAGCTAGTTTAGAATGACGCTATACTTATCCTCCTGCCGGGTCTCATAGTCTGGAACAACAGTAGTGTCAAGTCTGGGTAAACATGAACCTCCCTGTCACCTTCCTTGAGGCTACCGGAGTACCACTCGGGTGTCTGAGGTTACACACCATATCTACGGAGTGGCTAATGGAATGTCAAACCTGATTGAATATATAGGTCCTATTAAATTTTCCGTAATCGTTTGCGGTTCTAGAATCACTTCCAGTTCTACCATACTCCCACTACTGTTTTCTGAAAAAATCTATTTTACTAAAACTGTGGCGAGTCAAGAACAATATCACTATTGATCTTCCAGATGATAGAAAATCAACCCTCATCAAAGCTAGGGTCAACCCACAAACTGCCATTACAGAAACGTGCCATGGGTTATCCAGTGTCTGGTTTTAAGCATAAGCTGGACAACTCACCATACCTTAACATCGTTAAGATATTAACCATTCTATATCCAATATAGAAACATTTGGCACTTATTTAATTGGAACCAGATTCTAATCATGCAGCTATCTCCAGTGCATATCATCTTAATGGAAAGAGGCTAATCAGCATTACTCAACTTAGGAATCCATCCAATTATGAGTAACCTGAAAGAGAAACAAGTTTCTCAATACCATTACTATCATCTGAATACTAATCACAAGAATCTACATCTTCAATCTCTTTGAAGAATCCCGATACTTGTGACACCTGGTTCTCTACTTTATTCTTATACCCACAACTTCTCAAAACTTAGACCTTATATTTCTACGAAACACTTGTCTAAAATCTAGAGAAGTCATAAGTAAATAGAACATAGTACGAGGACCAACCCTTTTGTCCTGACGGACTCTGGACAACATACAATACTCTGTATAAGTCCGCTGAGTTGAATAACTCAAAACCTGTGCGTCATAGGTTGAAAACTGTACCCAGGTGATTTCCTCAAATATCACCAATTACAACGAATTCTGATATAATGAGGATGATCACCTAATTCCCAATAACTTACTCCCACTCATCATCTATAAAACCATACAGATGTGAGAATTATACTTGGTAAATACATACTCTGGAGTAAATATCTATTCGGGAAATCAGTTTTCCTTTAACAATGCACTGAAACATGAAAATGTTTCGTAGGGGTATCCTGGTATTCCTAGTAATGCCTCTTCCATAAACCAATTCATGACTATAATCGTATATTTCTTTGCCATCTCTCCAAATCCCTTTATCTGTCTTTATTCATTTCCTTCTGTACACCATCGTTAGGCTAAGTGGTTTTCTTCCTTCCCTACCGTTCGGCACCAGCCTATGGTTTGGAAGAAGACTATCCAGTAAGTATAATAGGTGTACCCTCCTAAACCAAGGAGTACTCGCAACTTGAGAGAAGGTGATGATAAAAGACAACTGAATAATACCTTATTCTATTAAAGGTGAAATAGGAGTGGCGATGAAGTACGCGGTTTGGTCGTGAATGATAACAGTCGCAATTTACTTTGCCCTATTTCTAATCCCTTTACCTTGTCTTTACATATTACCTTCTGTACACCCTACTTAGGCTAATTGGTTTTCTTCATTCCCTACCTTTCAGCACCTGCCTATGATTTGGAATAAGACTATCCAGTAAGCATAATAGGTGTACCTTCCTAAACCAAGGAGCCCTCGCAACCTGAGAGAAGATGATAATAAAGGACAACTGAATAAACCAATTCTATTTCTCCTGAACCTGGATCCATCCTCGAAGAAGTCCCTCCGAGTTCGTATATAACCATCCGATGGATCTATCCAATGGAAGTGGATGTCCGTAGTAATACGGGGTGTTCTGAGAAATACAAAGGGTAAAAGAAGAAGCGGCAATGACTTATGCAATTCGGACAATCCAAAAGCCAGTATTTTAAGAAGGTTCGGTCAATTTGGTCACTGAGTTATAGTCTAGGGTCGGTCAAAGGTCGCTGCCAAAGAGAGAGAGAGAGAAAAGAAACACTCTGCGTGTACTCTAACCTAGATCAGAATGGTTATCACATTATCTAATCAGGAAACCTCCTATTGTACTGTAAAATTCTCCTCCAATACCTGAAAGAAGAATCAATCGGGATCACCCGAAGAGTAAACCAACTCATCAGTGGGAATCGGGATCCAACTCTCATCGCATGATAACATGACGGAATCCACTCATGTTATCACACTCCAGAAGGTATGCGCATGCCTGGCAAGTTTCCTGTATGTTTGAAACTCCCGATGTGATTTTTACCCCATGTTCTTATGACCTTGACGAAAGCCAACAAATCATAAGTCACATGTCAAGTTCTACCCGTCATTATCCAGGTTAATTTGAACCCATCCGTACATACCCTTGACGAAAGCCAACAAGATAATACGACTGTCCCAAACCAACACATCTATCTATGCTACAAATGAATACCCCAGCAGCTACCAAACACTATGCCTTGACGAAAGCCAACAAACATAGCTTGAATACTACTGACCATCCATAAGATACGACGGAGGGCTACGGCTGGTTTTTGGCGAAAAACCTTTAACGTAATGAACTTGATCTTGCTGAAGGAACTTGATAGCTTTTTATAAAAATATAGTGGCGAAAACCTTTGCTAAAGAGATCACTCCCGGTGAAGGGATCTCGGCTCTTTCCTCATGGAATGAGGTGCAGGATATTCCAACTGAATACCGCGATGCAAAACAACTTGTAATCGACTATAGTGAAGTTATTACCCTGACGCAAACTTCTGCCCAAGGGGTCACTCCCGGTGAAGGGATATCGGCCCTTGCCTCGTCGAATGAGGTACAGGATATTCCTAACTGAATATCACTATGCATAACAAAAGGAAACGTCTTTGTAATAACACTTTTAAAACTGTTCCAACAACTGCCAAACAGGTTTGTTTTATCCTTGCATTGATCAGAATCAACACAGTCCCATCATTTAATCACACCAGAAAAGAACGAAAATAAAATGTACGTATATGCCATCCACATTCGTCACTGGGTCCCGTCATTACTCGTTAGGTTACTTAACTAACGACAGATCGGGGATTGGACTAGCGCGGGTGCAAAACATATACAACATCTAATAATATATATACCAATATACAATAATCGCTCCAGGCGTGATAATATGCAACATTACAGAAAAGTAATAAGCATAACAGAACAATACAGATAATCTGGGATCCCCGGGTTTCACAGAGCCGCTACTGAAACCCGACGTTCCCCTGGTCGTGTGGATAGACTGTGCAATGAAACCTAGACCCCTACGGGTGCGGCAAGTTACCCGCCAAAACCTGAAGCGAGGCAGCCCCCTACAGCAAAGTGAATGGACCACCCGGCACCTCACGGAATCCGGTAACTTGAGCACCCCTCCTTGGGTCAACCTGTACCCCCTACGAGTGCGGCGAATAGTCTGCTGATTCTAGAGTGAGGCCCCTCTGCCTCTCAAAGCAATGAGATACAAACCCGTTTCCCTCCAGAACCCGGCTATCCGTGCACTCCATCGCGGGGTAATCCTAGTACAGAAAATAAAAATATGTACAACGGGTACATCGACCTCAGCCCGGTCGTGCCCCAAAAGAATATTATACAAACAGGCAGTGACGGCAGTCCACATGTTGGACGCTCGCCCCGCAATATCAAATGTACAAATAAATCCAAACAGCACTATCATTGCACCCTGCTATCCACCACGACAAATCCGCAACATCACAGCACAACACAAAATATCAACGCGAATGTCACGTTCGCAAATCCGTCTAAAAGGACTATAGAAATTAGACGCAATTTACCGCTCAAATGACATTCCCGGTCGGAGATATAATATAAGTACTGCATACTAACAAGTTTAAAATTTCGATCGACAAAACTACCCGAAGTGGGCCCCACGTACATCTGGTGTACAGTAATAAAATCTGGGCCCAAAAGAAATATTCCAGAAACCACAATTCACTGTGTAGAAGATGCGGTAGAAATTTGGAGCATTGATCCCACAATATGGCGGCGGATCCGCGGCCGTACAGTAAGTTCACTTGACCAAATTTCACCCGTATTCTTAGAAAAGCCTGCTCTATTTTCTGTGATATGCAAAATAATTTTTAGACCCTTTTAAAAATCGACAGAAACTTTAACCCAGAAAATTGCAGTTTTCGAAATTCCGTTCGATCGATATTTTAAACGCGTTAGCACAAGTTAGTAAAGCTTAATGGTGAGGCTCTGATACCACTGTACGTCTACGGTAGCGCCCCGGCCATCTAACAGACGCCAAATGCGGAATAAAAACTTTTAGACTGGCGCTATCGTATACTATAACCCGGATCTGCCATTAAAGCTAAACTGACAAACTACAAAGTGGGTAGAAATGTTATACTGAACGATCCGAGTCCTTCGGTCTTCAACCATCATCCCACGCTTTTTTGCGGTTACTCCGATCTCCTGAATCTCCAGTCTTCTCGTCCAGGTGGCACCACGTCGACGGATCTTTAAACGGACTCCCGCCTCTGAACCGAGGCAATTCGATCATCAAGTTTGCTAAAAGCGATGACCAAAATTGATGTAGAGAATGAGTAGAACACTTTGTCTCGTTACATCCAAAGCTATGGATGAACGGTTAATGAAGTTGCCTTTTTGGATCGGGTGAAATGAGAAATGAGGCTATCTAATTTCCATGAATCCAAAACTATAATCTTTTCCAAATTCACCAACACCATCTCTCCAAGAGGGGACGGCCAAATATAGAGGAGGGGGTGAGTGTAGGAGCAAGGGGGTGACCATAAGCAAAGCTTATCATAACACAAAAGATCTCACTCAAATATCTTAGCAAGAACAAAAGTCATTAATGAAAAGGTGACTCACTAATAACACCTCATCAACCATTAATGCAAATGAATGACTCACTAACCTAGTCATCATCCAAGAAGCTTCCACCCTCATGACTCACCCTCATGACTCACCCATGGAAGAAAAAATAAATCCGCATTTAACCGAATGTTAAATACGGGTGATAGAAAACTGGAAACTGGCAACTTCCAAAAGCGATCCCAAAACGAATTTCAGGATAACCCCGTAACAGTATAAACATACCCGCATTTGTATTACAACCGAATACAACTGCAACTGAGACAAAAATATTATATCTACACAGTATAATACTCGGATCCGGCTTAAATCAAAGCCCACCAGTATTATCTGCCCAAAATATGACACGTGCGTAAACGCACGTGCATTTTCCGAACCCTGCCATAAAACCATACGGCCTCTACAACGTTTCGCCCGAACTTGGGAAAATGTCTGTGGGGGACTCTAATGACTCATCAACACACTGGCACTGGGTATAACCACTAGCACGTCAGAGGTACAAGCTGTACGTAACGTTTGCCTATGTATTGATCGGAAGGGAAGCTGACAAGCGAACTCATCCAGAAACCCTACTGAGCCTGACAGTGACAATATCCGTACAGTCCGGTCCGTTCGTCTAAGAGTATCACATATCGAGTCTAGGGAGGTGGATAAAGTCAGACCCCTAATAACGCGATAATTCGTGTCGGTATGAAGCCCATCACCATATGAGAAACTACTGATCCAAATCAGTAATTCTCCACTACCCCGGCCGAGGATTTCTAGTGATGGCCATCCGTGCACTGTGCGACATCAACCCCCAATACCGGGAGAGACGAATCCCCGACGATCCGGTCACTGTCTCCATGTGGCTCAGGACTGTACCCAACTAAAACCTGTTTGCACGTCTCCTTTGAACGTGGTAGGGTAGTAATCTAAGCACAGTGGGAACTCACACGAGACAAATGACGATCTCAGGTCGACAAACTAACCTGTACACATGTCACCAGGGAACTGCTATCTGACGATATGTATAATACCAACTAGCATGTTCCCGGCGAGTCCTATCTGGTGTACTCATAACCTAATGAGCACCTGTATACATCTTAGGTGAACCAACTGACACCAATGGCTTGTGAGACCGGCCACCGCCCCTCGTCGGGGTCTCGACTGTATACACTAGTCTACTCTGGAGTATCGATGCCCTGTCTCGAAACTCCCACGACTAGGGACACTTTTAAGGATGTGCTTATAGACCTCAGCTTCCACGTATATGATCGCCATCATACTGCTGGCAGTCAAGAAAGAATCCTATGGGCTCTATCATCATGCAATAGTGAACTGAAGCATGTATACGATGATAAAGACAAACCAGATAGCATACTATCATCTCGAGTAAGACTGTCATATCAGTATAGGTCCTCCCTCAATCATTGCAATCACGTACCTGCGATCCAATAATTGACTTTGAGGGCACTATATCCAACACGACGGTCGCCGCCACTCCTTCAGTGAAACTCGGCCCTGCAGGACAAGATATATAAGAATCGACGGTTTTAAAACTTTGACAACAAAGCCTCAAAAATACATTACCTGAGGTGGATTTACCATTGGCTTCCCGAGCTGCACGTGCCGCCCGTTTATGAGCAGTGGACAAGGCAACCGGGAGCTCCTCTGAAGGAGTAGCAGCGGGAGTAACGACGCTTGAGCCTGCTCCCACAGCCAAAGCAGCGCTACGCTCTCTTGCTGCGCGCCTCAGGCGTTTCCTTTCCTCCCGGACCGTCGCGACTGACCTTTTGGAAGCCTCCTTCAGCAAGGCGTCGTCGTCCGCATTCAGGGTTGCCTCCAGAGCCGTCAAGGCTTCCATCAACAGCTTTTTAAGAAGGGCCTCTTGCGGCAATCCTGAAGAGGCCGGGACTTCGGTAGCTGCCCCGGGGAGAATTTCCGCATCGGCTTGCGAGGTAGGTCTTAAGGTCCCTGCAATGAGATAAGGAAAATGTTAGATTGGCCATAAAAAGGATAATGAAGACTCAATGAGCCGAGACGTACCAATGCTCAATAAAGCGTGATTCCTCTCTTCCTCCTCAAAAGTCCTGAGGGAAGCCGCCAGAACCTCCTCAGTAGTGAAGCCTGTTACAAAAAGAAGAATGTCAGTCAAGACATGGCAATAAAGATATAACGCAATGACAAAAGTGCGACTAATGTTTACCTGATTGCATGAGGGCGGTTATTTTCGCTTGGTGGCTCGCAAGTTGCGCAGAAGCAGCAATAGCAGCGTCGAGATCAATGTCTTCTGGCGCTACGAAGAAACCCTCGTTGGTTCCATATTCACTTAAGCCTTCGGTAAGAGGAGCCTAAGGCTCTAGGCCGAGTACGGCATCAAGGGAAAGGACCGACTTCTTCTTCCTTTTCTGCGTGTGAACCCCGGTCGCACCCAAAATCAGCTTACGCTTCGTGGGCACCTTGGGACGGCGGGTCCCGATGTCTGAGCCCATGCCGGATTCGGGCGAAACCACGTTTACCGTCTCCACGGGGGCATGGGGCGCTGAGGGCACGTCCACACGATCACGGGGCAATCTACGCGGGGGGCTTAGCACACGTGGAGGCTCATCTCCAGCATCTCCTCTTAGTGGAGGAGGGACAGGAGTCTTTCGCTTTAGGGGGACGTTGCGATCGCTGGCGGGGGGCGCACCCTTGCGATCAAGCAGCAGCCGCTTCTCTTCCCGGATAACAGCACCCATCGCGTGCTGATACCAAGCCCCGTATACGTTGAGGGCCCTTGGAATGCAACTCGGCTCGCTAATGAAAAAGTGGGAGCCCGTGTTTAACCGCATAAAGTGATGCAGTGCGCTCCGTATTCCTTCCCTGGTGGCCGCAGGCTCTTCCAAAAACGCCTCCAGTGGGACCCCCTGGTTATAACTTAGTTGCTGGACGAAACGATGGGGGTTGTATCTCATGAAATGCGCCGCCTCATTCTGCCTGAACACGAGGAAGTCCGGCCTAATGGAGTATAGATGTAGAATCTCCCGGGCTTTCAATACGGAGGCCCCGTCCTTGAAATTATCGCGCAACGCCAACACCGCCTTGGAGTTCTCCGGGCCGATTGTCAGGACCTTATCTGTGAAAGAAATACCCGCTCCGACCATGCGCGGACGAAGAAGCAACCCCCTAGCCTCCCGCGGAGGCGGATTCATGATAGAAGCACCGACCAGCCGCATAACTCTCGGGAATCTGCACTTCTCGTAAAACGAGGGTCTTTTATGAATACCAAATACCCCGAGCACGTGCATTTTCATTCACGAAGTAAAGTAGTGCATCGGGAAATTAGTGGGTTGCACCCCCGGTTCAGTTGCGTCCGCCGCCACGCTAAGACCATGGTACAGGTGGGCCAACCCGGCAATTCCGATGGCCAATTGTATGCCAGCCACCATTCGATGTGCTGGGTAGAAGACGGACGGCCTCATATAGCGAGGGTGCATGGGGAGCACGAACCAGCACAGCCATAGCCCCAGAAACCCGAGAAAGAAAGTCTCCTCGTCGATACCCGGAGCAGCGATTTCCGACAAAGGGATGATTGCGACATCGGGGAGGTAAAAACCTTTTTGATCGGCTTCCGGTGCTGGTTGACGATCTAAGCCAAGGCCGAAGGGGTCGTCAAGCTTGGCAAATTTTTTGCCCCGTTGCGATAGAATCTCCGGTCGAAGAAAGCGGGCGATGAAGTCTGCGAAACTAACTCCCCGACCTCCCGATTCCAAGAAAAGACTTTCATACATATTCAGCACCTTAATCAGACTCGGAAACTGGTGCTGAATAGCGTTCTCCGGCATTAAGTCCATCACCAACGGCTTGGTGGCAAAAACGTATTCGTCCGGAGGAAGTAGCTCCTCATAGTGCTCCCCCCTCACCGGCAGACCGGAAATCTCAGCAAATTCTTCTAGAGGGATGGAAACTTCCCTGTCCATTAGAAGAAAGGTATGGGTGGGAATGTTTCATTGCTCCACGAACGCCTTAATCCACCATGTCGGAGGAGCAGAGTACTCGAACAGCGAGGCGTAAACTGTGGGGTATAGACCGATCTTCAGCGAGTGCGTCTTGTTCACTGACAAAATATACCTGGCCCACTGCAAATACCCTGCCGAGTGTCGAGGGGTCAACCCGATGTTGTAGGGTTGTCCCCAAGGGTGCGACTCGCCCTGGCATATGCGCCGTCCCAAAATATCCACGGCTGCCGGCAGCTGCATGGGTATGGCAGCAATCGAAGGTTGAAGAAGACCCTCCGAATTCCAATTTACCACCTCCACGGCATAGTTCACCGGGGGTATATCTGCGTACGAGATCGGATCCGACGGCGTCGCGCAAGAGAAGCTTCGGCGACCTTTAATTATTTGGTCGTACCACCTACTCCACAGGTGAAGGTTTTTGTACTCCGGGTCGTAGTCCTTAATGAGAGCAAGAACCTCCCGGTCTACCGGTGCCTCAGGGAATCATCCCTCTGAACAGAAAAACGGGAACGAGAGATCAGAAGACATGTCGCCTGCAAGAAAAAGCGAAATTCAATTATCAGTATTATAATTTAATCCCGACGCTCGGTACTTTAAAAAAATTTGTACCACACTGCAATGCAGTGGAGAGGGGACCAAAGGGGGACCCACAAAATCCAGATGACAATACATCAATTAATAAGACAGCCTCATCATTGGATGAAACTTTCAATTAATGAGGAAATCCTCAAATAATATTCTCATTAAATGAGAAATCCCTCGAGACAAGGAGAAAATCTCCCTTTCAGAGCAAAGCTCTGTAACAGAATGACACTTGTCAAACTCTGGTCACGAGGGAATAAAATTCCTTAAAGAGCCTAACTCTATAATGATGATGGAAAATCCATCAAAGATTAATGAAAATTAATTCCTAAGAATTAAAATTCTGGGATTTTAAAGATCCATGAAAAAACTCTTAAGAGTTCTTCATCAAAAGATCAAAAGATTTATACATTGTTAAAAGAGCAGAGCTCTGACCCATGGGCTAAGAAACCCTAAGGAAAGATCTATTTAGATCTATGGGTTCTTGAGAGCAAGGCTCTGTTTATAAAACCCTAAGGGAGTTTTCTTTAGATCAAAAGATCTATGAGAGCAAGGCTCTGTTAATGGGTAAAACCCCTAAGTTATTAAAGTTAATTTAATTTAATTTTTACCTAAAATTTTCTAGAGTTTTAACTCTTGAAGTTCTTGGAAATGAGAGCAAGGCTCTGAGATAAAAATTCTTGAAGATGATAATCATCTGAGGACCAAGGATCCTATTTATAGGTGCTGAAGCGCCTCCTCAACTTCTGAGTCGATCCAATGGCTCAGATGTTGCCACCGCTGCACTCACGTGTGCGCCACGTGAGCGCAACGGTGGGGGGGCATTTGTTTCCCCCAATCAGAGCAAAGCTCTGTTTGAATTTCAAAATTCAAAAATTGAAGCAACGCTTCAGATCCCTTGCGCTGCACGCTGAGCGCTGAGCGCCACGTGTCAAAAGCAGACACGCCGGCGTCAGGAGCGTTGTGCCCTAAGCAACGCACCCCCAATCAGAGCAAAACTCTGTTTCAAAATTCAAATTCAAAAATTGAAGCAACGCTTCAGATCCCTTGCGCTCTGCGCTGCGCGCCATGTGTCAAACACAGGCGCGCTAGCGCAGTTGCACTGCGCTCTGCGCTGCACGCCACGTGTCAAACGCAGGTGCGCTCGCGCCAATTGCGCCAGCGCTGGAATTTAAAGAATTCCCCACCGTTAGATCAAAAGATCTAATAATAATAATAAATTATTAAATAACCAGAATTAAAATTCTGTTCTGGAAAGATCTTTCCAATCTTATTAAGATGAGAAGATTATCTTCTGTAAAACAGAAGCCTTAGGATCAAAGATCCAACGGTGGGAAATATTCCCAAATCAATCAGAGAAAGATCTCTTCAACTAACTTAACAAATCAATTGGCCCTATATAAAGGTCCCAAGACCTCAAGTCTCAGATAGAGAGAACCCTCTGCAAATTTTGAGAAAAAACTCAAATAGAAAGAAAGGCAAGCCTTTGAAGAAAGAATATCATTTTCTTCATCTTTAAAGGTAAAGAATTTAATTCTTGAAGAATAGAGATGAAAACATCTCACAAAAAGAAGAACCATCTTCTAAAAAGATCAAAATCTAAGAACAAGATCAAGATCTTCAATAAAAAAGAAAAAAGATCAAAAAGATCTAATTATAAAAGATTAAAAAGAAGTAATTTACTTCAATCACAGATCATTAGATCCATAAAGGCACAGCCTTTTGATGAGAATAAGAACCTTGGTTCTTGGATTTTGAGGCAATGCCTTTTTTGAAGAACCAAAAAAAAAACTTGTTCTTTGATTAGATCTGTTCCCTGCCGAACAACGGAGACGCGACCTCGCAGGTCCGTCTTGCCTGAAATTCGGGGCAGATGCTAATTGGTGCTATCCGTCCACCTCTCCGAAGATGCCAAGTTGATTTATGGCACCGTGTATCGAAGGTTTAAACGGATGCGGCCGATGTAGCAGACTTCGTCAGATCCCCCTCGCTTGAGGAGTTTTTGATTGTGGGGACGCTCTTCCCTGCAGGCGCAAGCCCCTGCAGTTAATTACGCTACCGCACCACGGTAACAACTTTCTCCTTCTCCATATGGTCACTTCGTGTCGTGGGTGTTTGTTTTGTGTTTGGTTGCCCGTGGATTGTATACGGAGACTAATTTGTGTTGTCGCCCGTAGGACGTGGACTAGTCCAAATCCGTATCTTTCTTAGATTTGGGTTTGGGGGGTTGTGTTTAAGGATACGTTAGCCTTAGTTGAGGCTAAGATCAACTTAAACGTTTGTTAAGGACACGTTAGTCTAATTTTAGACTAAGATCAACTTAACGGGATCGTTTAGATCCGACAAGAGAGCAATTGGGCTCTATTGTTTAATTTAGTGACATTGCGGTCGATAATTAGTTTAAGGACATTACGGTCCAATGTTAGTTTTAAGACATTGCGGTCAAGGTTAAGGACATCATAGTCCGTGAGTTTAAGGACCTTACAGTCCGGTATTAGTTTTAAGACATCACGGTTGAGGTTAAGGACATCATAGTCCATGGATTTAAGGACTCCACAGTCCGGTATTAGTTTTAAGATATCACGGTCGAGGTTAAGGACATCATAGTCCATGAGTTTAAGGACCCCACAGTCCGTAGTAATGTGTGATTGTCGGGACCCGTCACCTCTCTGACGACGTTGAAGGATTACAATGACAGATGTCAGAGGAGTAAAGAGATGTACCCTCGAACCGGGTGTAAATTGATTAGAAGAGTAGTTGTGCTCAGTTCAATTTATATTGAGGACTTATGGCCAGAATTGGGCTAAGTCCAGTTAAAAATATTTGACATTTTATTTTATGTTATGCATGTTGGGCCTTTGTTTGGGCTCTACCCTTTTAATAATGCATAGTATTTATCAGGAGTAAAATAGTGGTCTGATAGTGCACCACGTGGCTTGTCAGGCGCTTTGCGCCAATCAAAGAGCGCATTGTGCTAGCGCATACGAAGGTGACACGTGTCACGCTCAGCGCTGAGCGCAAGTCTGTTAGCGCACTGCGCTTTATGAGTGCGCTGCGCCAGTGGATGACACGTGGCGCGCTCTGGCGCAGTGCGCCGGCCCAAGAGCGCAGTGCGCTATTTTTAGAAGCGCAAAGCGCAAACCGTTCTGTGGTTGACACGTGGCGCGTTCTGGCACAGTGCGCCAGTCCAAGGGGCGCAAAGACGTAATTCAAGAGTGCAAGACACTGTCCAACAGCGCAGAGCGCTGCTTGATCAATTTAAGATCAAAGAACAAGTTTTTTTTTTGTTCTTCAAAAGAGGCATTGCCTCAAGATCCAAGAACCAAGGTTCTTATTCTCATCAAAAGGCTATGCCTTTATAGATCAAATGATCTGTGAATGAAGTAAATTACTTCTTTTTAATCTTTTATAATTAGAGCTTTTTGACCTTTTTTCTTTTTTATTGAAGATCTTGATCTTGTTCTTAGATCTTTGATCTTTTTAGAAGATGGTTGTTCTTTTTGTGAGATGTTTTCATCTCCGTTCTTCAAGAATTAAATTCTTTACCTTTAAAGATGAAGAAAATGATATTCTTTCTTCAAAGGCTTGCCTTTCTTTCTATTTGAGTTTTTTCTCAAAATTTGCAGAGGGTTCTCTCTATCTGAGACTTGAAGTCTTGGGGCCTTTATATAGGGCCAATTGATTTGTTAAGTTAGTTGAAGAGATCTTTCTCTGATTGATTTGGGAATATTTTCCACCGTTGGATCTTTGATCCTAAGACTTCTGTTTTACAGAAAATAATCTTCTCATTTTAATAAGATTGGAAAGATCTTTCCAGAACAGAATTTTAATTCTGGTTATTTAATAATATATTATTATTATTAGATCTTTTGATCTAACGGTGGGGAATTCTTTAAATTCCAGTGCTGGCGCAATTGGCGCTAACGCACCTGCGTTTGACACGTGGCGCGCAGCGCAGAGCGCAGCGCAACTGCGCTAGCGCACCTACGTTTGACACGTGGCGCGCAGCGCAGAGCGCAAGGGATCTGAAGCGTTGCTTCAATTTTTGAATTTGAATTTTGAAACAGAGCTTTGCTCTGATTGGGGGTGCGCTGCCTAGGACGCAGCGTTCGTGGCGCTGGCGTGTCTGCTTTTGACACGTGGCGCGCAGCGCAAGGGATCTGAAGCGTTGCTTCAATTTTTGAATTTTGAAATTCAAACAAAGCTTTGCTCTGATTGGAGGAAACAATACATATATAGAATAAAACTCATATATGAGTATCCTTAAATCTAACTTTGATTATCGATAATTTATTCTTTTTAACGACAAACGCACACACAAAGCATATACACGGAATTTCTCCTTTGTCGGTAATCATCCCGTTCTTAGATTTCTCAATATAGTCATCATAACCTACAATTTATATGTTATACAGTCTAACATGGCTCATGAGTACATCAGAATTAAGAACTGGATGTATGTGGATTGGCAACAACGTATACAACCTAAGTTTGTCGCAGGAGTTGCTGCTTTTATTGAATTTGCATGCGCACATAATAAGATCGTGTTACAGAAGATTCTCTGCCCGTGCGATAGATGTGGGAATAAGTACCGGCAGAAGGTAGAATTTGCAAAGCTTTATATCGTTAAACATAGTTTTACTAGACTTTATACAACTTGGCTATATCACGAAGAAGAAGAAGAAGACAGTAATGCGGCAGAAGAAGAAAGAGAAAACGGTAATACGGCAGAAGAAGGAGGAGAAGACGGTAATGCGGCAGAAGAAGAAGACGATAATTTCTTTCCAGGAGAAGAAATGGAGGATATGGTAAAGGCTGCCCTAGGTGAATCTATTCGTACCGAAGATGACATTCCTTCCGGTCAAAGACCGCGTGCGGATAAGTATGAAAATTTCATGAATGATGCTAGAAAACCAATTTATGAGAATGCAAAGTATTCCGCCCTTTCGTAGTCCGTCCAACTTTTCCAGATTAAGTACCTAAATGGATGGAGTAACAAGTCATTCACAATACTTTTTTCGTTCTTGAAACATTCTATGCCCCCGGAAAATAACGTGCCTGACAGCTGGTACGGAGCCCAGAAGATGATGTCTGATTTGGGTCTGAAGTGTGAGAAGATTCAACCATGTCTTAAAAATTGTGTGTTGTACCGGAAAGAGAATTCAGATTTGAAAGAGTGTCCAATATGCGGAGAGACCAGGTATAAGCCGAAAGATTCTGATAAGAAGCCCAATATACCTATCAAGATAGCACGATACTTTCCCATAACACAGAGGCTGCAGAGGCTATTCAGGTGCAAGAAAATAGCCGAGACAATGATTTGGCATCACCGTGCTCCTCCAAGTGAAAATGGAAAAATGAGTCATCCAAGAGATTCATCGGCATGGAAGGATTTCGATAGGAGGCATGAAATATTCAGTAGCGATCCTCGCAGTGTCAGGCTCGGACTCACTAGTGATGGCTTCTGCCCATTCAATTATATGGCTGGAAGCCACAGCACATGGCCCGTTGTAATGATAATTTATAATCTGTCGTCTTGGTTGGCTATGGACCAATCATACTTTATGATGTCTCTTCTTATCGACGGACCAAACTCAACGGGAAACAGTATCGACGTCTATCTCCGACCTCTGATCGATGAGTTAAAATCTTTATTCATTGATGGTGTAGAGACTTACGATGCAAACACAAATACAACCTTCATACTGCGTGCGGTTTTAATGTGGACAATTAATGACTTTCCTGCGTATGGAATGCTATCAGGTTGGTCCGTACATGGTCACAAAGCATGTCCTTATTGCCATCAACATACAACATCGAAATTCTTGAATTTTAGCAGGAAGGTTTGTTATTGCGGCCATCGAAGTTTCCTGCCTCTAGACCACTCCTACAGGTTAGACGTTGTTCATTTTGATGGTCATCAGGAGCTTCTTGGACCTCCAGCCCCATTGTCCGTAGAGGACGTAACTGCTCAGTAGGATGGTTACAATAATGTGACCTTCGGGATGGATCCGACAAAACAGGTCAAACCACCATTCTGAAACAAGTTAAGAATTTTCTTCGAGCTTCCGACAAAACAGGTCAAACCACCATTCTGGAACAAGTTAAGAATTTTCTTCGAGCTTCCGTACTGGTCAACAAATTTAGTGCGTCATTGTCTGGACGTCATGCACATAGAGAAGGGAGTATCCGAGCACGTACTCAACTTGCTTCTTTGTAAAGACGGGAAATTGAAAGACAACCTCAATACTCGGATGGATCTACAGGACTGGGAAATTAGAAGTGAACTGCATTCTAAACCTATAGCGGGTAAACCAGGTAAGTTTGTACTTCCCAATGCCGCGTATCATATGTCACAACCGGAGAAGAAAAGATTTCTGCAGGTGTTGCATAATTTGAAAGTTCCCACAGGTTTCTCAAGATCATTTAGCAAGAAGATAAAAATTATGAAAGACAAGATCGATGGGCTGAAAAATCATGATCACTATATTATTATGGAGCACCTTCTCCAATTAGCCTTCAGGACTTTCCTTCCCGAATCGGTTAGTCTAGTAATCAATGACCTATGTTGTTTTTTCAGAGAATTATGTGCTAAAACACTGGATGTTGTGACGCTGGAGAAACTAGAAAATTCTATTTCGTTGATACTTTACAAATTTGAGCGTATTTTCCCACCATCATTCTTCGATATCATAATACACCTGACGGTTCATCTTGCAACTGAGACTAAGTTAGCCGGACCGGTACAATATCGATGGATGTATCCCGTCAAGAGGTACGTAGAATTTTTCGTTTCGCGCAATTTGTAAAATTATTGTTGTCCTGTATGCCCGTATTTATTTATTTAACATATTTTTCTTTAGGTAGCTCTACACTCTAAAAAATTATATACGCAATAGAAATCGACCAGAGGGTTCTATCAAGCAAGATTATCTTCTAGATGAAGCAACCATATTTTGTTCACGCTATCTGGACGAGAACATTAAGACGAGACTTAACCGGTCTCGAAGAATTCAGGACGGGCCATATGGTAAAGCAGATTATAAGAGGGTAGACACTATGTTTATCAACAAAATATACCGGTTTATCCTTCTCAATAGCGCATCTCTTGAAAAAATTAGAGAGTAATTTTTTTTTGGATTAATTGTTATATTTTTGTTTGTATGTGTATGAAATGATATAATATTAATATCATAATTTATTGTTGAGAACAAAATTCATTTTAACGAGGTACGTGAGAGGCATCCTGATTGGAACGATGAACGATTGGAAAAATATCATCAGGATAATTTTTGCGAATGTGTTGCAGATCATGTAAGTTATTCGAATAACATGTTATTCCTACCATTTTTAATCTAAGCTTATATCGTTATGTATTTGTCATAAAATTTGTTTAGTTAGATCCACGATCCGAACTTGTCTGCATCATTAGAGAGTGATTCAAGATGTTTAGCCCAGTTTCCTAATATGGAGGTTGCATATTATAAAGGATTCGGTGTCCTTGGATACAAATTCGAAGTTAAGGACATAGAAACATCTAGAACCACTCAGAATAGTGGGATTACGACGGTAGGATCGGATGGTGTGATTTATTATGGATACTTAAATTGTATACTTGGCATCCAATATCCCGGACGATCAGAACCGTTTTATATATTTCAGTATACTTGGTACGATACACGAACCGATACGGATAAATGGAGAAACAATTTCGGGACTTAGAAAGATGAATATGGATTAACCAGTGTGAACACACTTCGATTTTACGGTCAAGACAGTCCGTTTATCTTTCCGAACCAAGCGTTCCAAGTATACTACTCACAGTGTTTGAAGTATCCGGGATGGAGTGTCATATGCCGTTGGAAACCCAGGGATATTTATGATCCCAAAATTCGAGGATAGCGATGAGGATGAAGAAGAGAGAAGACTTAGAGTGCTCCGACGGTCTGTTTCAAAAGACGGGTTGTCTTCGGCTGGTCATGAAGTTACGTGGGTTAGAAATGATATCGATGATGAAATCCAAGTAGATATGTCTAATGCGTCCACGAAACGAAAAAGATTATCAATAATGTTATATTATTACTTCATATTTTACGATCTATACATATATAGCATGCATATGTAATGATTGTCTAATACGTCCACGAACCGTTTTATCTAGATTTGATAATGATGACGAGAGCAGCGAGGGGCAGCAGGAGCTCCAGCCACGGCACCGGCAGAGGCAGAGGCAGAGCGGTTCTGCCGTCCGGAAAGCTGCGTAGAGAGCTTCAGAGGGCCGGTCTTGCACCCCGATCGGAGACCCCTTCGGATGCCTCCTTCCGTGTGGACTTTGCCACACCTTCAGGTATATTGCACGCATATTCATTTTGAATATAATATTATAGATATACATGCATATTCATGTCAAAATTACGTATATAGTCAATATTTGATTGTCTAGTTGTTGGTGGTGCGTCCACATCAGGGACAGAGGCCACTCCCGCACCTCCAGGTACGTTTATATATAATATAGTGCATGTATATTGATTTAGAATGTTATATCATAAATATAAATACATTCTTTTTGCTCTTACGTACTTACATCTCGGGTATAGGCCATCACCGCACCTGCGGGTATGTTTATATATCCTATAGTGTATACATGTTGATTTAGAATGTTATATTATTGATATACATTTTTTTGCAATTACTTATATAGTAAATGTTTGATTGTCTAATTATAGGTGGTGCGTCCACATATGGTGCAGGGGCCACTCCCGTCACTTCCATACCCTCCGCTCAGTCTGTAGGTTTATATGAATAAATATAAAATATTTATTCATTTTACATATCCTTTAAGAATAAACATGAACTTCATGTAATTTTATCGATATTTATTTTCTAGTTGGAGATGCGTCCACGTCCGGGTCACCGGCTGTTCCTCACCGGAGGAACTATCGTCCCGCTCGTGCCGCTGCCCGGGCACAGGCTCGTGCTTCTGTCGCCGGAGGTATATATCACACTTCAATTTTCATTAAACCTTGATTTCTTAATACCACTTTGTTTTAATATTGATTGTCTTGATATTTCTTGTAGATGCAGGGCATCCCCATCCCGAGAGGGGGACTCGAGGCCCGAATCAGTCCTACAGACTGAGGCCCGACAGAGCTAGGGGGGAGATAGCATTCCCCCTCTTTTTTACCCCTGATTATCGCTATACCGGCGATTATGCCGAAAGGTTCAGCCGGTATATGGGGGATGAGAGCCACCTCGTGAAGAAGTATCCACTTCACGTTGAGTGGGGCGACCAGCACCGGCGCTCATCTGCCCTCTTCTGGGATCAGGCTCGGGTATTAATATATATTTTCATTTGACTTACCCAGTATATTTATTATTATTTAACACTTGCAATTTAATAACATTGTTTTTTGTATTTGCAGTTGGATTACGACTCTCATCCTGTACCCGACCCTAATCATCCTGAGAGAGTGCTCGATCTTAACGCTCTGTACAATGGCCTGATGAAGAACATGCAATCAAAGGTCCGAAACAATAGGAACGAGATGAAGATCGACTACTATTCCCTGTGGATGGCGACCCCCGAGGCAAAGAGAGCGGCTCCCCTACATACTCCGGCCTTTGCGAGAGTCGACGTAGATACATGGCCTCTCTTGTGCCAATATTTCGAATCTCAGTGCAAACAAGTTTGTATTTTAAATATAATTCATTGTTTAGTATATAATTTATTTTTTTGTGTTGCTTAATTAGAAAACTAAATCTGAATTGTTGTGCAGAAACAAGCCGATCAAAATAAAGAGAATAGGAAGTCGGCGAAAAGGGGTCGCCCCACTTGTACAGGTGGCTCGAGGAATATTACTCGTGCCATGGAGTTATCGGTAAATTACAATACATCTACTGTGATATAATGTAATATTAAGAGTTATTTTATAATATATGTAAAATTTTTGCGAATTGCAGAGAGCTCAGACCCTGGCGCAGGGTGGTACACCGAGCGTGCTGACCGCGTATCTTGCCGTCCACGGCACCTCGACAGATCCCGCGACGGGCGAGCTTCGATTCCCCGACACCGCTACCCAGGAGTATTGCGTAAGTATTAATATTTATTCTAACAGGTTAGAAATTTTTGTTTTGAAAATTTCAAATTTAAATGATATACTTATATTTTACTGGTTAATGTGGGTGGGTGGATTAGGTGGAGGCATCGGGGATCGATTTTACTGGACAGAACGATCCGATACTGCTGACCCTGGTCCTAGATGCCACACACGGAGGGCACCACGGAGGTTGGAAGAAAGGTCGGGAATTGGGTCCTAGCAGTGCCCATATGAGGTTGTACTCTACTCTGGCGGTTACTTCCCTTATCCCCCGTGAGCGACGTCTAGAGCAAGATGTTGCAACCTTGAAGACCGCCGTCCAGGAATTGAAGGAGATGATAGTATGTATACTACTTAATAGTAAAATATTATATCATATTATAGATAGTAACATATCCAATATTAGTAGCCTGAGCTTATTTGGTTATAGACTTAACTTTGATTAATCTTAGATTGGGGTTTCGGAATAACCTGATAATGAAACTAATTCGACTAATACACAGTTCTTACTCGTTTATTACACTCAAAATTGAACAAATGCGACAGGGTACTTCGGCTGCGGCTCCACATGCATTTCCTTCGGCTGCGGCTCCGCAAGCCACTAGCTCAGCTGCGGTTGCGCAGACCACTCCTGCAGCTCCACAGCCTGCTCAGACTCCTGCACAGTCCACTCCTTCATTGGTCGAGTTTTTGACGACTCAGGGATACACCGAGGAGCAGATACGCCAGATTACGGCGATTATCAGAGATGGAGGAGCTTGACCGAGCTAGGGTAGCTTTTTATTTATATTTTTGAGAATGTATATACTTATCTTATACATATTGTATAAATTTTGGACGATAATGGTTGGTGGCTGTTTGCTTTTTCACAATAATTTAGTTTGATATCGTATTCTGTTTGTCTATTTCTTTTATATATTATGCGTGAGATATTGATTATGAATATTTCTGTAATTGGTTATATGATGTATATATTTATTGTGCATAGGACGGGGAAAAAACAGAAAGCCCTTTTTTTTATAAAAAAAACCCTGATATTATGTCCCTACGGATTAATCCGTAGGGCCATCAGTTGCACCTACGGATTAATCCGTAGGTCCACCGTTTGCCCCTACATATTTATCCGTAGGGACAAAATATCAGGAGACCTGACATTTTGCCCCTATGGACTCAGTAACAGGCGTTACACTTGCCCCTACGTCTATATCCGTAGGGGCTTATATCTGGACCTACGGCTAACTCCGTAGGGGCCGGAAGTTGCCCCTACGGATAGCACCGGAGAGGCAAGTGTTTTATTTTATAAATCACTAAATTAAATAAATATTTTGTTTCTACGGAATACACCGTAGGGACATATGCCCCTACCTATTAAACCGTAGGGGCATGTTCAGGACGAAACTTGCACGTGCAGCCATTGCATTTACGGAGAATTTTCGAGGCTCTACGAATATATCCGTAGGGGCAGTGTTTTGCCCCTACGGATAAAGCCGTAGGAGCAACCCCTCATTGTAGTAGTGAAAATTGAATTAGTATTACAAAAGAATATACCTGATGATCGATCAGGTGCACGGCTACTCCTGCCGGCAAAGGAAATGCTATTTCATGGCCTAAGATCTAGAGTTGAATACGATACAACATGAACACAAAATTTCATTAAAAAAAATTAAAACGGTCCATTATTCATCACTGAATGCACATAGCTTTGTTTAAGGAAAAAGAGAAAGATAGAGATATGTGTCGAACTGTGGATAGCGATGCCATGAATATTTTTAATGTATTTATCTATTTTTAATGCATGTCTAACAACCATACCAATCAATAGAAAATAATTTTTTTTATATAAATATATTATCAGCTGGATAATTTGATCGATCCATGAGAAAACCATATGGCTTGATCTTTTTAACTAAATGCTGATATATATATATATATATATATATATATATATATATTCGTTATCATAATATTTTTATGATACATGCAACTCAACAGCGAGAAAACTAGCAAACCCAAAACTGCCTCTAAATTCATGCACATAATCAGTTTTGGGTGTTTGCTTTTCCCCCTTTCTATTTTTTTTAAAGCCCGCCCTTGACCGGCCACCGCCGGCAGCACGTCCTACCATCTTTTCTCTTTTCTCCAAACCCCAGCTTCAAGTTTCCCTTTCTCAAAATTTTGAGGTTGAAGGAGGGAACGATCAGAATATTTTTGAACTAACATTTTATCTATGGAACGATATTAAATATAAAACTTGACAACTCTTTATTTTTGTGATGTGGGGATAACTTATTTTTCGTTGAGAAAAAATCTCGATGTGAGCCAAAAGTTTCCTTGTTCAAGATAAGATAAGTCTCAATGAAATCCATATACATTTTAATAAATCAAAATCAAAATCAAAATTATATGTGTGAATGTTAGGAAGGGAAAACCTCATGGGCCTCAAAGTTTTTATGAGGGTGCGAACCATCTTAGCATTTGGATACACATTACTATTGAATTGTTTATGACATGAACATATATAACATATATTTAGATTTTTCAACACTCATAAATCATATATGATATTACTTTTGAGGGGGAACATGTCCCCTCTGCCTTGCGTTTAGGTATGCCTATGATGCTATCAGCTAAACAACGTAATGGATTTTGTCTGCTAAAATTGTTGCAGCTCCATTTCCAATTAACAAAATAGCCTCTAGACGCTACATGTAAAAGGAGCCACACGTGCAACTTGATTACACAATAACTTGTATCTTACATATTGAAGAAGCTTTTGGTTCCCTATTATCAATAAATATAACTGTTTATGTTCATACATACATCATAATATTTACCGAAAATATCTGAATTGAAATGTGTTTTCCTCTTATACACATATCATGTATGAAGTCAATAAGTGGTGAGAAGTTCAAAACTTGTGAAATAATATCCGCTAGACACTCCTAAGCATGGTCTCACATAACTAGAAGATTTACTTGATCGCACAGTTATATTAAATCGTTATTTATTTTTTAGCTCCCTTTTAATTTTTGACACAAAAAAATAGAAAAGGTGTTATGGCAAAGAATATACACAAATTAAAAACCACATTTCCAAGTTCAACCACACTCAAGCATAACATAACAATTACTAATAAAAAAAGGCCTTAAATTTGGTAACGGTAAATAAGATCAAACAAGAATTGCAACTCCTCGTATCAACAAAAAATTGAAACTTGAACCAAAATGATTGCTTTACTTGAACTAGGAACAGAAAATTGGAACTTGCAACCATACCCGATAAGTGTAAGGCTATCTTGCACAGATTCATCAATGAGGAAACGTATCCGATATGTTTCAAAATTTATGAGTGATAATTCAACCACATATATTCAAAATTTGGTCAAGTGTTTAACCATCCTTCTAAACCATGATTGCAAAATTAAGATTTTTGTTCAAATGTTTAAATTTATCCAAGTGTTCAACAATAATCATACTCATATACCAAATTAAATAAATACTTAAATTAAAGTAGAGAGAGATAGAAGTTACCTTGAGATTGAAAGAGAGATCTACGATTTCCACCGGATTTGAGAGACTTAGATATCGCAATCGAGAGAGTTCGTCATCAATGTAAAGATTATAATATTTTTGGAATTTTTTTGGCATGATTTGGGTGTATTGTGAAGCTGGGGTTTTGGAAAAGGGGCGAAAGACTTGAGCTCGACGGTTAGGATTACGAGGGAGGGGGCCATTGCCTTCTTCATTTTATTTATTTATTTTAATTAAAACTTTGTTAGGTTCCAAGCCATCCCAGAGTTTCCATTTGAAACTTTGGGGTTGAAACTTTGAGATGGACGAAACCGTCCAAATGGGTTTGGGACGGTTCCGGCCATCCCAAAATCATTTGGAACTATCTGGACCGTTCTAACCCGACATTTCGATTTTAGCCATTTATAGTAGTGTATTCATCGGCATAATTAAGAAATAGGTAGTTTGATATGGATCATACTTAATAAAGAAATACGTATCAATTAAATTTTAGAAGCTGATGATACTAATCATGTTAATAAAGTGTACAATTTTTTTTTATATTAAACCATATTAAAATAATAATTTTTTTAAAAAACATTTTCAAAATATATTTAAAATACATGTCACTTTCTGTCTCGTAGGCGCCACGTCAGTACCAGCTCAGCGCTGGAGCTGACGTCAATAAATTTTTTTTATTAAGGGACGCGGTTTGAAACCACACATATATTTTAGTCCAAAATAATGGGGCGCATGAAAGTGTGTCCATTCTCCTACTTAAATCAATATAATGTATTAATTTCCTCATTCCCTACTTTTCTCTCCCCTCTCTCTCATCTCTCTCTCTTGGTCGCTCTCTCTTTCTCTCTTCCCCTCGAGACCTTTATTCTTCCCGACCTCCTCTGTTCCTCCCCACCGACTGTCACACCCCGCTTTCCAGAGTGCGCTAAAATCGGCACATGACAGAGCCAACCATACTACCTGTGGGTAGGAAACATCCCTCCACAGTCACATTACGACTGTCTATAAGATATCAAGAACAGTAAAAAAACTAAACCATCTAGTACATGTCCATATGCCAGAATAAACGAGTCAAGAAATATAAATATGCGGAAGCAAAAAAATCCAATAACAGAAACATTTGGAAATACGTCCCAAATACGGGCTCACATCAGGAAATGAAAATACGGAAATATAACTAAACTAAATTGGATACTAACAGGATCCTCACTGCTCGGCCTGTCGGCTAAAATACTCCTGGTCAGCCTGCGACAAAGACAGAGGATCTGGGCCATGCAAAACCCAGACGTCAGTGCGTCATAATATCAAACGATAAAATATAATCATGAGGTAACAAGATATGCAGGCATGAGTATGAACAGTAATGAGTGTATAACGGTAACATGAATATGGAACAGTGAAGTGTATGTGCATGCGGTGAATAATCTGCTACTGGGTTAATTACTCTCAAGTTTTTGAAATCAATTTAATGAATTGTCGATGTAACTCAATAGTATCCCGTGCATGCCCGGGACCACGGTCAAGACTCTCGGGCTGAATCCGAGACGTGCCGCTAGGCAGTAAACAGGTAACATGTGCAGACAAATGATATCAGCAGCAGTATCCCGAGGCTGGCCTAGCCCGTAAAACTGATCAGTATAACCGTCGAACTGTCGAGTTACAAGTCAGGTTTCATCATTGATTTCCCCTTACCCACAAGTTATATGTTCAAGTCAGGTATTGGTAAATCTGGAGCTAATGCCAACACAGGATCAAGCAGATACAAGTTTGTCTGAAATAGACAATAGGATACGTCCATCAGGACAACATGTCAGAATTGTCGGCATTAGAAACAGGATCAGATAACAGGTCAAGTAGTGGTGTATCATGTCATGACAGGTAGTGCACAGGTATCAAACGGGTGCCCAAAAGTAAAATATAGCAAGTATCGAATCATGGTAAAATACGGATGCTCAAGTGTTTATCAGGGTTCACATCTACAACTCCATGACTACGTAGGATGCACATTATCAAGCATAGGGTGCCAATGTAGCAGTAATATGAAATGATATGATCTGGCATGCAGCTAGATGTATAATAAATAACATGGATACGAACGGATATCGGAAAAACGGTAAAACTGTAACATGGATGCACAATACAATAAATATGCAATTTTTTATTAATATAGATGCGAGTATAATAATATAGCATGTATCAAGCTAACTTGCATGCAACCAGATATGTAATTAATGATATGGATGCGTACGGCTATCCGAAAACAGTAAAACAGTAATATGGATGTACAATGCAGTAAACATATGATATTTTTATTCATATGGATGCAAAATATATATCATAGCATGTAGCAAGATAAACTTGCCTGAACGGATCTCACGACGGGGTGCGTTCGCTGCGTCCGACGTCGGGTAAACGTCGCAATGCACACACGGCGTACACAACTGAACTAAGCAAAGCAAGAACACGACCACGCTGGCTGGGAATGTCCACTGGGTCGTCTGGGTCGTCGGCGACGGCACGGCTCCGGCGGCGATCACCGGAGTCGAGAACTAAAAATAAGAAAAGAGAAGAAGAATCAGGGGAAGAAGAAGAGGGGACCGGGGTATGATGTTCTGGGTTTTGTGGTTCTCTGAGGCAGAGATGAGGCGAAGTGATGGTGTCGGGGTTTCCAGCGAGGTTTCACGGCGACAGGGTCGGTGAAGTGTTAGTGGGTCAGTTGATGAGCTCGGGTGTGCAGGGAAGAGGTGATGTTGGGAGGTGGTGGTGATGAGGGTGATGAGGGTGGTGAAACGAGGGTGGGGGCGAGGGTACTGGGGAGACGGTGAGGGGTCACCGGCGAAGAGGGTGTGCAGGCGAGGTCTTGGGTTGGGTTGTCGGGGTTGTGTAGGGAAAGCTCGGGGTGCAGGGGAGTGGAGAGGAGGTCGTGGTGATGAAGAGAAGGTCGACGAGGTGGTCGGAGATGCAGGTGACAACGGCGAGGCGCAGCAACGAGGGCACGGCTCGGCGTCGTGGGTAAGGGTACGGTGAAAGGAGAGGGCGAGAAGAGGAGTGTAGGAAGGTGGAGGTGATGGTTGAGCTGTGGTGGCGAAGTAAGGTCGAGGGTTAGGCGGGGTCGAGGCTGGAGGCTGTGTCGGCGGCGAGCGTGAGCATGGGTTCACGTTCGCACGCGGGAGCAGAAAATTTGAGAAGAAGAAAAGAAATGAGGAGAGAGAGAGAGCTGGGGTTAAAAAATAGGGTATAAAATAATATAAAAGAATATATATAAAATCAGAAAAAAGAGAGAGAGCAGTTACAATCTTATATTTAAATTATATATTAATATATTTTTATCGGTTAAACATATATATTAATCAGTTATTAATATATAAGGATTTTATATTATATATTTTGAGATTTCAGGCTAATACAAAAATAGTCCAAATTATGCTCGGGTCGGGTCTAAAATTATCGTTTGAAAATACGGTTAATATACGTGTCAACCAAAACTAAAATATGATATCCGGGTAACGAAAATGCATACCCCCAAGAACGGATACATGCAGTGTGCACGTAGCAATCCAAACGGGTCCGTTTCACTGAACGGAACGAGAAAAAGATACACGGATGCTACCATAGGGTTAGGGGTATGATGCAGGCCATACAAGATATTTTAAAAATATTTTATTTGACTTTACTTGTTTTATAAAAAAAATGCAGATGCTAGATATAATGTAAGTATGCAGAATAAAGAACATGAAAGTGCACGGATTCTCATAACTAGCCGGGATAAATCATAAATAGGAATCAAGACGAGTTTCCAGCAAGCGGGTCGGGTCGGATGCAAAAACAGATACCAATTACACTATTCACACCCAAACAACAAAATCAAGAAATAGCCATAAATAAAGAAATACCCAAAAAAATAGAACTGGTATAAATGAACTGGGGTGTTACATTATACCCAACTACAAAAAGTATTTCGTCCTCGAAATTCCCGGAACAAGAAAAGATAAACAAACATGAATCTACGAGAAGAGGTGTGGAAACTTCTGTCGAATCTCGTCTTCTCGTTCCCAAGTCGATTCTCCGTGCGAGCGATTCCCCCAAGAAACAAGTACGAGCGGGATAATCTTGTTCTTGAGGACCTTTTCTCTTCGATCAACAATCGACATCGGTCGTTCTTTATAGGTCAAGTCCTCTTTTACTGTCAGCTCTGAATGATCCAACACGTGTGTTTCATCTCGAACATATTTACGAAGTTGAGATACAAGAAACACGTCATGAACACTCGCCAAAGATGATGGTAAAGCCAATCGATAAGCCACTTCTCCAACACGCTCAATAATCTCAAAAGGCCCCACGAATCGAGGACTAAGCTTGCCTCGACTCCTAAAATGAATCACTCCTCTAGTCGGTGATATCTTCAAGAATACAAGTTCACCAACAGCGAACTCTAAAGGTATTCTCGATGTATCGGCCCAACTCTTCTGCCGATCTTGTGCTGCCTTCATGTGATTCCGGATAGTGTTAACCTTCTCTACTGTTTGCATGACAAGATCTGGTCCCAACGATCTCCGTTCTCCAATATCATCCCAACAGATGGGTGAGTGACACTTGCGACCATATAATGCTTCGAATGGAGCCATCTGAATAGTCGCCTGAAAGCTGCTATTGTACAAAAACTTCACCAAGTGTAGATGATCCTCTCATGAACCCTTGAAGTCTAACATGCAAGCTCTCAACATGTCTTCAAGAGTTTGGATCGTTCTCTCCGACTGGCCATCTGTCTGAGGATGATAAGCGATACTAAACTTCAATCGCATCCCCAAACTTCCTGTAAACTCCTCCAGAAGAGCGATAAAAATCGGGTATCACGATCGGAAACGATACTCACAGGTACACCATGCAATCTCACAATCTCCTGCATGTACCGTTCTGCTAACACTTCCATCGACTGACCAACTCGAAACGATATGAAATGAGCTGCCTTGGTCAATCGATCAACAATCACTCAAACTGCATTATTGCTCTTTGGACTCCGCGGTAAAGCTGTCACGAAATCCATGGTTATATATTCCTACTTCCATTGAGAAATCGGAAGTGGGTGCAATAAACCAGCTACCCTTTGATGTTCAGTCTTAACTTGCTGACACACCAAACACTTCGCTATAAAGCAAACAATCTCCCTTTTTATGCCTTCCCACCAGAAATGTTGTCGTAGATCACGGTACATCTTCGTGCCTCCTGGATGTATGGAATAAGCGTAACAGTGTGCCTCCTTCAAAACTTCTTCACGAATGTCTCCTTTCGGCACACACAAATGGCTACCATATCGCAACAAACCATCTTCATGAATCAACAAGTCCGTTCGAAGTCCCGCTTCTACTTGTTCTCGAAACTTCTGTACTCTTGGATCGTGCGACTGCGCTGCTTTAATATTATCGATCAACGACAATTGTACTTACAGCTGCATCAACTGTTCTGAAGAATGCGGTAACACGATCTCCAACTCGAATCTCCGAAAATCATTGATAAGCTCCTTCTATGCAGTCAACATCCGAATTGCTGGCAACCAACTAAGCGCATCCGGCACTACATTAACTTTTCCCGGATGGTACTTGAGATCAAGATCATAGTCAGCCATCAGCTCCAACCATCTACTCTGTCTCATGTTAAGCTCTTTCCGCGTGAACACATATTTAAGGCTTTTGTGATCGATGAATACTTCGACCCTTTCGCCCAATAAGTAGTGTCTCCAAATCTTCAAAGCAAAAATCATTGCTGCAAACTCCAAATCATGAGTTGGGTAATTCTTCTCATGGGTCTTCAACTGTCTCGATGCGTAAGCTATGACTTTCCCATGCTGCATCAAAACGCATCCCAAACCTTTCCCAGATGCGTCGTTGTGAATCACCAATCCTCCGGAACCGTCTGGTACGGTCAAAATAGGAGCGGTTATCAATCTTTGCTTCAACGCCTCAAAAGCTGACGCACAACAATCCGTCCATACGAACGGTACCTCCTTTCGGGTAAGTTTGGTCAAAGGCTCAGCTAAGCAAGCAAAATTCTCTACAAATCTTCTGTAGTATTCTGAAAGTCCCAGAAAACTTCTGATCTTCGCTACATTTCTCGGAATCGGCCAATCGTGAACTGCTGCAATCTTTTCAGGGTCAACGGCAATTCCATCTCCGGATATGACATGCCCCAAAAACTTCACTTCTTCAAACCAAAACTCGCACTTGCTCATCTTTGCATACAATCTTTCATGCCTCAATGTCTGCAATGCGGTCTTCAAGTGTTCTGCATGCTCTTCTAGGCTCCTCAAATACACCAGAATATCATCAATAAACACCACAATAAACTGGTCCAAGAACGGTGAAAAGATTCGGTTCATCAAGTCCATAAATATCGCCGGTGCATTCGTGACTCCGAATGGCATCACTAAATACTCGTAATGTCCATATCAAGTTCGGAATGCAGTCTTGCGAATATCTTCTGATTTAACTCGAACTTGATAATGTCCGGATCGCAAATCCAGTTTCGAGAATACCCTCGTGCCACCGAGTTGCTCGAATAATTCGCCAATGCGAGGGATTGGGTACTTGTTCTTAATAGTCACCCGGTTTAATTCTCGATAGTCGATGCACATCCTCCTTGCGCCATCTTTCTTCTTGACTAGAAGAACTGGAGCTCCCCAAGGAGAATTGCTGCTGCGAATCCAACCCTTATTAAGCAATTCGGTAATCTGCTTCTTTACTTCTTCCAACTCCACTGGTGCCATCGGATAGTACGCCTTTGAGATTGGCTCTGCACTAGGAACAAGATCGATCGCGAACTCCACATCTCATTTTGGCAGTAAACCCGAGATGTCCTCGAACACATCCATGAACTCTCGAACTACAACTGGCGCTTCCTCCTTATCAACTTCCATTGACGAAAAAACACTGTTTGTCGGCCTAGCCCTAAACTCGACTGGCCCGACAGAACTGCTTCCTCTAGCAAAAACAAACTCCGGATGTCCGGGAATCCGGAAAATCACTTTCTTTACCCTACAATCAATGTGTGCGTGGAAAGTGCCGAGAAAGTCTATCCCCAAGACAACATCATAAATGCCGGTATCGATCACCAAGAAATCTGCAAATAACTCTCGTCCGCAGATAACAACCGAACAATCTTTGCATTCACTACAAGATATAATCTTTCCATTCCCAGTGTGTATGTCCCAACAACAAGACAGGGCCGTGCAAGCAATCAAGTGTGCAGCAATAAACTTGGACGACATAAAACAATGGGATGCACCTGAATCGAATAATACTAATGTGGGAAAATCATGAACAAGTAGGATACCTGAAACAACTTCATCTGAATCCAAGATACTGAAGAAGATAAGCATGGTAAATATGATTCAAGCTGGCGATAAAACATGAACTAGTAAATAATGAAATCGAGAGAAGCAAGGTAATATAACAACTAAGAAACAAGGAAATGAATCAAGACTAGGATTCCAAGTTACTTAAATAGAGTTCCGCACTGTAACCATGCTGCAGTTCATAGTTACAATCACATAACTCCGTTCAAGTCATCCAAATCCTAGCATCAGAATTGAAAGAATAGGTAATGAAAAACAAGAAGGAACCAAAAAGATTTCAAGCCGAGATGCAAAGTCATTCCATCTCGTCAAGATAAAGGGTCAAGAGAAAGATAAGTTTCAAGAATCATGATAACAATATGGTAGGACATGTTCCTAATCACGGATTTTCTGGTTCGTGTATTGGGTCCAATACCCAACTACAAAAGAATCAAACCCGATTAACCTAAATCCTATGGTTCTGATACCAAACAAACCCTGTCACACACCGCTTCCCAAAGTGCGCTAAGATCGACACGTGACAGAGCCAACCATGCTACCTGTGGCTAGGAAATATCCCTCCACAGTCACATTATGACTGTCTATAAGATATCAAGAACAGTAAAAAAAATAAACTATCTAGTACATGTCCATATGCCAGAATAAACGAGTCAAGAAATATAAATATGCGGAAGCAAAAAAATCCAATAACAGAAACATTTGGAAATAGGTCCCAAATACGGGCTCACATCAGGAAATGAAAGTACGGAAATAAAACTAAACTAAATTGGATACTAACAGGATCCTCACTGCTCGGCCTGTCGGCTAAAATACTCCTGGTCAGCCTGCGACAAAGACAGAGGATCTGGGCCATGCAAAACCCAGACGTCAGTGCGTTATAATATCAAACGATAAAATATGATCAGGAGGTAACAAGATATACAGGTATGAGTATGAACAGTAATGAGTGTATAACAGTAACATGAATATGGAACAGTGAAGTGTATGTGCATGCGGTGAGTAATTTATGCTACTGGGTTAATTACTCTCAAGTCTTTGAAATCAATTTAATGAATCATCGATATAACTCAATAGTATCTCGTGCATGCCTGGGACCACGGTCAAGACTCTTAGGCTGAATCCGAGACGTGCCGCTAGGCAATAAACAGGTAATATATACAAACGAATGATGTCAGCAGCATCATCCCGGGGCTGGCCTAGCCCGTAAAACTGATCAATATAAACGTCGAACTGTCGAGTTACAAGTCAGGTTTCATCATTGATTTACCCTTACCCCCAAGTTATGTGTTCAAGTCAGGTATTGGTAAATATGGAGCTAATGCCAACACAGGATCAAGCAGGTACAGATTTGTCTGAAATAGACAACAGGATACGTCCATCAGGACAACATGTCAGGATTGTCGGCATTAGAAACAGGATCAGGTAACAGGTTCATGTCATGACAGGTAGTGCATAGGTATCAAACGGGTGCCCAAAAGTAAAATGTAGCAAGTATCGAATCATGGTAAATACGGATGCTCAAGTGTTTATTAGGGTTCACATCTATAACTCCATGACTACGTAGGATGCACATTATCAAGCATAAGGTGCCAATGTAGCAATAATATGAAATGATATGATCTGGCATGCAGCTAGATGTATGGATACGAACGGATATCGGAAAAACGGTAAAACTGTAACATGGATGCACAATACAATAAATATGCAATTTTTTATTAATATAGATGCAAGTATAATAATATAGCATGTATCAAGCTAACTTGTATGCAACCAGATATGTAATTAATGATATGGATGCGTACGGCTATCCGAAAACAGTAAAATAGTAATATGGATGTACAATGCAGTAAACATATGATATTTTTATTCATATTGATGCAAAATATGTATCAAAACATGTAGCAAGATAAACTTGCCTGAACGGATCTCACGATGGGGTGCGTACGCTACGTCCGACGTCGGGTAAACGTCGCAATGCACACACGGCGTACAGAACTGAATTAAGCAAAACAAGAACATGACCATACTGGCTGGGAACGTCCACTGGGTCGCCCGGGTCGTCGGCGACGGCACGGCTCCGGCGGCGATCACCGGAGTCAAGAACTAAAAAAAAGAAAATAGAAGAAGAATCAGGGGAAGAAGAAGAGGGGACTGGGGTATGATGTTCTGGGTTTTGTGGTTCTCTGAGAGAGAGATGAGGCGAAGTGATGGTGTCGGGGTTTCCGGTGAAGTTTCACGGCGACAGGATCGGTGAAGTGTTGGTGGGTCAGTTGATGAGCTCGGGTGTGCAGGGAAAAGGTGATGTTGGGAGGTGGTGGTGATAAGGATGGTGAAACGAGGGTGGCGGCAAGGGTACTGGGGCGACGATGAAGGGTAGCCGGTGAAGAGGGTGTGCAGGCGAGGTCTTGGGTTGGGTTGTCGGGGGTGTGTAGGGGAAGCTCGGGGTGCAGGGGAGTGGAGAGGAGGTCGTGGTAATGAAGAGAAGGTCGACGAGGTGGTCAGAGATGCAAGTGACGATGGGGAGGCACGGCAATGAGGGCACGGCTCAGCGTCGTGGGTAAGGGTTCGATGAAAGGAGAGGGCGAGAAGAGGAGTGTAGGAAGGTGGAGGTGATGGTTGAGATGTGGTGGCGAGGTAAGGTCGAGGGTTAGGAGGGGTCGAGGCTGGAGGCGGCGTCAGCGGCGAGCGTGAGCGTGGGTTCACGTTCGCGCGCGGGAGCAGAAAATTTGAGAAGAAGAAGAGAAGTGAGGAGAGAGAGAGAGAGAGCTGGGGTTAAAAAATAGGGTATAAAATAATATAAAAGAATATATATAAAATCAGAAGAGAGAGAGAGCAGTTACAATCTTATATTTAAATTATATATTAATATGTTTTTATCTGTTAAACATATATATTAATCAGTTATTAATATATAAGGATTTTATATTATATATTTTGAGATTTTAGGTTAATACAAAAATAGTCCAAAACACGCTCGAGTCGGGTCTAAAATTATGGTTTGAAAATACGGTTAATATACATGTCAATCAAAACTAAAATATGGTATCCGGATAACGAAAATGCATACCCCCAAGAACGGATACATGCAGTGTGCACGTAGCAATCCAAACGGGTCTGTTTCACTGAACGGAACGAGAACAAGATACACGGATGCTACCAAAGAGTTAGGGGTATGATGCAGGCCATACAAGATATTTTAAAAATATTTTATTTGACTTTACTTGTTTTATAAAAAAATGCAGATGCTAGATATAATGCAAGTATGCAGAATAAACAACATGAATGTGCACGGATTCTCATAACTAGCCGGGATAAATCATAAATAGGAATCAAGACGAGTTTCCAGCAAGCGGGTCGGGTCGAATGAAAAAACAGATACCAATTACACTATTCACACCCAAACAACAATATATCAAGAAATATTCATAAATAAAAAAATACCCCAAAAAAAATAGAACTGGTATAAATAAATTAGGGTGTTACACCGACCTCCCCCCCGAGGCCTCTTATGGTCTTTCTCATCTCTCTCCCTCTGTCTTTCTCTCTTATCTTTCTGTCTCATCCAGCTCTCTTGATCTCACAGTCTCTTACTTGTGCAGATTTAGGTGAAAATTCACAGACGAACAATCACCTTCATCTTCGTCATCCTCATCAAAACTGTGAGCGTCTTGAAAATTAGCTAAATCTTAATTTTATTTAAAAATAATTCATAAAAAAATTGATTAAAATTTCGTATTGGGTAAGTAATTCGAACAAATTGGGTACATATTAGGGTTTTCCTCAATTTTACTTGTGACGGATCAATGAGTAGAATATAAGTTCTTGCAAATTATTATATGCTATAAATATGGATTTTATTGTTGTTTCCCCCAATCAGAGCAAAGCACTGTTTGAATTTCAAAAATTCAAAAATTGAAGTAACGCTTCAAATCCCGTGCGCTGCGCGCAACGCGCCACGTGTCAGAAGTTGATACGTCAGCGCAGCGCCCAAGGCAGCGCGCCCAATTAGAACAAGACTCTATTTAAAACAAAAATTAAAGAAAGCAACGCTTCAGTTGCGCAAGCGCTGCGCTGCGCGACACATGTCAGCGCAGCTGCGCCAGCGTAGTTGCGCTACGCTGTGCGCTGCGCGACACGTGTCAGCGCAGTTGTGCTACGCTGTGCGCTGCGCGACACGTGTCAGCCGCTGCGCTGAGCGACACGCGTCAGCGCAGTTGCGCAAGCGCAGTTGCGTTGCGCTGTGCGCTATGTGACACATATCGAGCGCTGGTGCATCTGCGCCAAACAGAATTAAAATTTCAGTAAGATCTTTTTGTTCTTGTTAAAACAAGAAGATTGTCTTCTGTAAAATAGAAGCCCTTGGATCAAAGATCTAACGGTGGGGAAAATTCCCCAAATCATTCAGAGAATGATCTCTTTAACAAATTTAACAAATTAATGGGAACTATATAAAGGCCCCTAGACCCCAATTCAAAAGGCATGAACATCGGGAACATCAAGATCAAAAACAACAGCACAGAGAATAGAGATAACTCTGAAGAATTTTGAGAAAAAGAGGAAAAAAAAAGGTAAAAACATTTATTCAAGAAGAACTTCTTCTGAATAGATCATTGATCTAAGAACAAGATCAATGATTTTCAATAAAAAATAAATAATAACAGTGCCTTGCACTTTTTTTATGAACCATTGGTTCTGAAATCTTAAAGATTCTTTTCTTGAATCCAAAATTGGATCAAGTTATTGAAACAGTGCCTTGCACTTGCTAAAACTGCACTGTTGCGCTCCTGGGTTGGCGCAAGCCACCAGAGAGCGCTACGTGTCAGCTCCAGAACCACTTGCACTATGCGCTTTTAAGATAGAGCATTGCTCTCTGAAATTGGCGTAACGCACTAGAGCGCGCCACGTGTCAGCAGCGCAACAGCGCAGTGCAGTGCACTGTTGCGCTTGCGCTCACCAGAGTGTGACACGTGTTACTACGATAAGCGCTTGCGCTCAGTAATTGGCGCAAAACGCCTGACAAGCCACTGTCAAATAATTAATGCACTGCATTATTTACAGAAGGGCCAAGCCCAATTAAAAAAGGCCTAACATGCCAAATTAAATGCAGTGCATTATTTTAAAGAAGAGCCTAAACCAAAACAGGTGCTCTGCATCATTTATAAAGGGACAGAGCCCAAATCAAAAAGGCCTAGCAGGCCAGAATAAAATGCAGTGCATTATTAAACAGGGGCAAAGCCCTAGCACAGGCCTAATAGGCCAAAGATAAAAACGTTGAATATTCTCGACTGGACTTAGCCCAATCATGGCCGTTAGTCCTCAAATTAAATTGACTGAGCAAGACTGCTCTCCTAAATCAATTTACATCCGGTTCAAGGGTACATTTACGAACTCCTCTGACCCCTATCGTTGTAATCCTTCAACGACGTCAGAGAGGTGACGAGTCCCGACAACCACACATCGATACGGACTACGGGGTCCTTAAACTCGTGGACCGAAACGTCCTTAAACTAATATTCGTCCCTAGATGGGAATGTTGGATCGAAACGTCCTTAAACTAATATTCGTCCCTAGATGGGAATGTTGGACCGAAACGTCCCTAAACTAATATTCGTCCCAAAATGGGAATGTTGGACCGAAATGTCCTTAAACTAATGCTCGTCCCCAAATGGGAATGATGGACCACCATGTCCTTAAACTGAAAATCGACCGCAACGTCATTAAACTAAACAATAGAGCCAATTGCTCTTTTGTCGGATCTAAACGATCTCATTAAGTTGATCTTAGTCTGGAGATTAGGCTAACGTATCCTTAACAAAAGTTTAAGTTGATCTTAGCCTCAATATGGCTAACGTATTCTTAAACTAAAACACCAAACCCAAATCTAAGTAAACACGGATTTGGACTAATCCACGTCCTACGGGCGACGGCATAAATTAGTCTCCGTATACAATCCACGGGCAACCACAAACAAAACAAACACACACGACACGAAGTGAAATTCTGGAGAAGGAGAAAGTGGCTACAGCGATGCGGTAGCGTAATTAACTGCAGGGGTTTGCACCTGCAGGGAAGAGCGTCCCCACAATCAAAAGCCCCTCAAGCGAGGGGGAATCTGACGAAGTCTGCTACATCGGCCGCATCCGTCTAAACCTCCGATACACGGTGCCATAAATCAACTTGGCATCTTCGGAGAGGTAGACGGATAAAACCCAATAGCATCTGCCCCGAATCTCAGGCAAGGCGTCTCTACGTCGCGCCGTCATTCGGAGGTAAACAGATTCTGGCACGCCCGGTGGGACCTTTTCCTCTTTCCACTCCACACTTCGTGTGTCGTCTTCGCGAACGAATCGCGGTTTGTTAATGGTTGCCTTTGGATAAAAGGGCGAAAGTACAGGAAGAAAAGGACCGTCCAATCAAACAGTAAAGGACGACAATCACCAGGGTGCCCGCTCCAACGGCCCCCTCAACTTCAACGGCCCACAAGAGAAGAAGGCCGGAGAAGGTCCCCACACCCGCAGCAAATGTCAAAGGCAGTGAACCTAAACGCCCTAAGTCCGGGGGCATCGTGGTACACATGGTATACATGGTGTCGGGGAAAGAGGACAGCCGTGCATCTACAGGTCATAGACCGCTTACACGGTCAGTGACTAAAGCTCAGGAGCAACAGCAGAAGCTCCAGGAAATGATGAACGCAATGGCCGCACTCACTGGGCCAAAAGAAAGCCCTGAAGCGTCCTCGGATCAACGCCAAGAACAAGAAACTGACGCTGAATTCCTTCGTCGGATACTGGAAAAGAAGGACAAAGAGGCTGCAAAACAAGCAGCCAATATAAAACGAATGTCCCTTCTGTTCCAGGACATGGTGGGTATCATGATCCAGCAAGATCCTCCTGCTGAAGAAGATCCGCCGATCGTCCTTGAAGACGACAGGGGAGAAACGTCAAATCCTCCACCGGCTCTGTCAACAGCCAAGGAGGAGACAATCTCCAAAGCTGACTTGGACGAATATATAGCCCAACAGATAGGGTTCATCAGGCGACTGAGACAGCCGGTCAGGTCGTAAAAACAAGACGACCATATCCGAGCTGGTACGATCAGATCAAGTACCCGCCGGGCTATACGATACCAAAATTCCATGTCTATAAGGGGACGGGCAATCCCCACCAGCATGTCGCCCAGTTCAGGGCTCTTTGCGGCAATACCGGCGGTGATGATAAATTGTTGCTTCGCCAGTTCGTCGGTAGCTTATCGGATACAGCGTTCGAGTGGTACTCCGAGCTCCCAAACGACTCTATCAAGACATTTGCGGAGATGGAGCTGCTGTTTACCCAGCGTTTCGCAAGCTCCAGCGAACGCACCCGATGACGGCATTGATTAATGCCAGAGTGAAGCCAGGCAAGACATGGGTCCAATATGCTATACGGTGGCGGAACTTATGGTCAAAATGCGAGCAACGCATCGAAGAGGCTCCTGCGGTTGGCATGTTTGTGGGAACCCTTGATCCGCAAGCAACCATATCGCAATTCATGATGTTCTTCAAGCCGACTACCTTCCAGGCCCTGATCGACAAGCTAGCGCAAATGGATCAGATGGGCCATAGACCCCCCCTCTAAAGCCGGACTCTCGAAATGAGAAGGGGAAGGGAAAAGCAATTGTTGTCGCTAATGCTCACCAACAGCCGGGCAACTTGAAACCGTCCGTCCGTCAAAATAATATGTGTCCGCATGTACCCCTTGAGGAGAGGCTAGGACGTCCTTACTCGTTTCCCCGAGATAAAACGAGAAGACTATTCGAGCTGGCGTTGCGAAACAAACTCATAAACCTGCCGGATCCAAGACGTCCGTCGCAGCCGAACGACGTCCATGATCCCAATTACTGTCCCTATCACCGAGTACTGGGTCATCCGATTGAAGATTGCTACGTCTTCAAAAATTGGATTGAAGACCAGTACCAACAGGGTAAGTTCGCGTTGTCCGACAGATGGAAGGTGAATCCGCTGCAACCTCACACCTCTAAAAGGATGAATACGCCGGGGGCAACGTGCTCTCTCGTTGAAGAAGCTCCATGGGAGGTCGTGCTATCAGCCCAAACAAAGAGGATGCTGAACGATCTTCAAACATGCCTAGTGATCAGGTGGAAGAACCCGTTGGAACCTCAGATCATTGAAGGGATGTTGAAGCCGCGCCCAACTCCAAAGAGCGATAGTGGTGGCCCAAGCACTCACAACCAACCGTCAAAATCTTCAAAGAAGAAGAGAAAGAAATCCAAGAAACCCGTGAAGCCTGGCGACAAGCGCACGGACTTACAGAAACAAATTGACGCACTGGAAGAGTACAACCAGAAAGCACGAACTCCCATCACACTCCAAGAGTTCATCAACCACGTCTTTCAAGAAGAAGATGAGGGGGAGAGCTCGTCGGATGAATCCGAGGAATACGTGGCGAGCTGCCATATGATCTCCCATTCGTTTACAGACGATGAGGAAACTCCTTGCACTGAAAAGCTGGGGGCAGATCCTAAACTGGAAATTCTGGGGCCATCGGATGAAACAATTGACGCATTCCTCAACGAAGCTCTGTTGAAAAGTAAAGCTGATCGGGAACGCGAGGCGGTAATATTTGAAAGGGCCAAGCGCCAGCGACTTGACGAAAGAGTTGAGACACTCCCGCTGGAGCAAAATACGTCCACCACAGATAAAAGCAAATTCAAGATGAGGAAAAGGTTTGCTAAAGCCATATCAATGGGTATGAAGCTAACATCCTCTGAAGGAAACATTACTGGTGAAGCGGAAATGCATCCCTCCTACTGCTTGTATCATCGGAAGATTTCGCACCCCACCGAAGAGTGCAAAGCTTTCAATAAATGGTGGCAGGAATATGTCGCTCACCGGCAACATTTTAAGCGGGAAAAGCGCAAAACTCGTCGGGAGCGGAAAAGTACGACCGAGGGGCTTAACAGAACTACCGGCGACTGTCGCATGGTTAACGCCGGGGAAGCGCAAGTTCTCACATTCGGGAGCGACTCTGATGAGGAAATGGAGCTTAGCACCCTTTTCAAAGAGTCCACCTCGGGAAAGGAGGAAGAGCCGAAGGTCTACAAAAATATCCGGCTGCGTAATCGGACGCTACCCGAAAAGAATCTCGGACCCTCAAATAAAAAAGAAAAAGGGAAGGAAAAGGTCTCTGAGGATATCGCCCTAGATGACCAAGTTATGGAAGAGCTAACTGCCAAGGACCCGCCAAAGAAAAATAAGGTGGATTACAACGTCTTGGCGCATCTGAGAAAGCTACGCTCGCAGATCAGCATTCTTGACGCCCTTCTACTATCAAAAGAAGCTAGAGATTCGTTGATCAAAGCGCTACAGGAGCCGGAGCAATTCCAAGCTTTTCTCGCCGAAGAAAAGATAAAGGATGAATTGGAGGAAGTGCACACGGCTGATATCACTTTTGGCGATGAAGACCTTCTTCTTGGGACGTGCGAACACAATCGCCCCCTCTATGTCTCAGGATACTGCCATGATATAAAGATAGGCAAAATCCTGGTCGACAATAGATCTTCCGTTAATCTCCTTAACGTACGGGTGTTAAAGGAAATCTGCATGAGCGTCCAGCACCTGGCTCGGGATAAGATCACCATCTCCGGGTTCGATTCTCAATCATCACAAACTCTTGGATCTGTGATACTAACGCTACGCTTTAGGCTGCTCGTCACAGATATTAAATTTCACGTCATAGACGCCAAGACATGCTACAATGCTCTGCTCGGCCGACCATGGTTACAAGAGTATAATATCATCCCTTCTACACAGATCAGTGTATGAAATATTTTAAGGATGGTCTCGAGTATACCGTGACGGGAGAACTGAATCCGTTTTCCATGAACGAAGTCCGCAAATATGAAGATGCCAAATACTTCTTACCGGATTTCGAAGACACAGAAAGGTGTCACAAGCCGGAGAACAAAGTTAACGCCACCATCCCTGTCTTCGGGAGTGATACCGAGAAGGAAGAGGAGATAGTTTGTTCGGGTCCGCCCTAATACAATAAGCCAGGACCATCCGATCCTACGTTGATCTTTGGTAGTGACTCGGAAGATGAGGTCCATGCTATATTCTCTGCTCGGCCTTCAATACAAACATCCACTGATGAAGAGCAAAGTCTGCAAGTCGCCATGGTTCCACTTAAACATCATAAAGAATTGGATGCGCTCAATGCCTACAGTATAGAGGAGTTGCGGACGTTCTATGTCCCTCCCAGGCGAAAAGGAAATTCTATTCTACCGCTCTGAAGAAACCAAAGTGGAGAAAGAAATTTGGCACGGTATGGATCCTACGCTTGACAGGCTTCAGCCCATCCGTCTGCCCAGATATTATACAGAAGGCTTGAAGAGGCTACTGAAGCACCAGGGGATATCCTTCAAACAGACCGCTCGAAAAGCCAAATTCTATGACAGGGTCTGGAATGTCCCCGGAACTCAGCACAAGTTGCCTAGTGGGAGGATGGAAACAATCGGGCTTGGTTACATTCGGTCCAAGAAACGAGAGCTACTTCGTGACTGCTACGTCGTGCATGACTTCGATGAAGAAGCGGATACTCAATAGGAGGACGTTAATCCTGAACCATTAAAAGCCCCCGACGGAAAAATGCCATGTCCGTCGTTCGAAGAACAAATGGACAAGCTTATAAGGGAACCTGGCCAAAAAGTCCGAAATGACTACAACCGCGAAATGGCCATCTATGAGAAAGCCAAAACGCAACGCCTCCTCCAACAGGCTGTGAAAGATGAAAATGCCGCTCCCTGTCAACCTGTTATAAAAAAGGCTCGACGCAGAGGCGGAAATAAGTCGAGAGGCGAAAAAGGCGCTCGACAGCAACAAAGTGGGACTAATAAGCCACGCAAGCGGGAATCGAGCGGTCCTGATCTATTCCTCATGAAGAAAATGGGTCGAGCATACTCTTTCCCTCAAGATAAGACGAGGAAGATACTTGACCGTGCTATAAAATACCAAATGCTTACGCTGCCGGAGTCTAAACACCCCGAACAAGCAGGCGAAGTCTCACACCCGAACTATTGCTCTTATCACCGAGTAATAGGGCACCTTCTCAAAGACTGCTTCACCTTCAAGAATTGGGTCGAAGATCAGTATCAGCTCGGCAAGTTCGCTCTATCTAACAGTTGGAGGGTAACGCCGCCACAGAAGCACGAACCCAAAGCTACGAAAGCAGAGCCAGACCCACATCGGTCTTGGAAGCGAATTCGTACTTGTCACATGATAACGATATCAAAGGAAGAGCCCGAGAATATGGATGACCTTCCCTGGTGCTTCGAAAACAACAATGACGAGGTGATCTCAGAATTTCCACCAGCGCCGAAAGATCTGGAAGATGGAATGCATACCACTACGGATAGCCTCAAGAAAATTGAGTTGGGGACGGCGAATGACCCGCGACCGACATTCGTTAGTGAACTGCTATCTGAAGAAAGGATGGCTTCATTAAAAGACGTGCTTATGCAGTATAGAGATTGCTTCGCGTGGAACTATTCCGAAATGCCAGGACTAGATCCAGAAATCGCTGTGCATAAATTGGCAATATCCCCGGACGTCAAACCGGTCAAACAGGCGCCGAGGAGAATGCGGCTTGAGCTTGAGATGAGTATCAATGCCGAGATCAAGAAGCTAATCGATTCTGGCTTTATCCAGGAGGTTCAATATCCTGAATGGATCGCCAACATCGTCCCCGTGATGAAGAAAAACGGGACAGTGCCCATATGCGTGGACTTCCGAGATCTCAATAAAACCTGCCCGAAGGACGATTTCCCAGTGCCAGTCACCGAACTGATGATAGACAATACGTCCACTCACGAGGTTTTCTCCTTCATGGACGGCTCATCAGGGTATAATCAGATAAAGATGCATCCCGAAGACCAGAAGCACACCGCTTTTCGGATTCCTCTGGGAATATTCTGTTATAAGGTGATGCCCTTCAGTTTAAAGAACGCCGGTGCCACCTATCAGAGGGCCATGACGAAGATCTTCGATGACCTCATACATGAAATCGTCGAGTGCTATATCGACGACCTCGTGGTGAAAAGCAAATCGTACGAGGAACATCTCGAGCATCTCAAGACCGTATTTCAACGCCTTCGACGATACAACTTGAAGATGAATCCTCTCAAGTGCGCATTTGGAGTTTCCTCGGGCAAATTCCTAGGATTCGTCGTCCGACACCGAGGTATTGTGATAGATCCGTCGAAGATCAAGACGATCATGGAAATGCCTCCGCCAAGAACTCTCAAACAGCTGCGGTCTCTCCAAGGGAAACTCGCGTATATACGACGATTTATAGCCAACCTTTCAGGCAAGTGCCGTCCTTACAGCCACCTGATGAAGAAGGGAACCCCGTTCATCTAGGATCATAAATGCCAAGACGCGCTGAACGAAATCAAGCAGTACCTCCAGAATCCGCCAGTGTTGGCTGCTCCGGTCAAGGGAAAGCCCCTCATTCTTTATACAACCGCCCTCGAAGGTTCCTTAGGCGCATTATGGACGCAAGAGAACGATCAAGGGAAAGAATGAGCACTCTATTATTTGAGTCGAGTTCTACTGGGGGCAGAAAGCAACTATTCCCCTATTGAAAAACACTGCCTGGCATTGATCTTTGCGATAACAAAGCTCAGGCACTATGCGTTGGCACATGAAGTCCGTCTCATTTCGAAGGTGGACCCCCTTAAGTATTTAATGTCGAAGGCCATACTGACTGGTTGACTCGCTAAATGGGCCCTACTCTTGATGGAGTTCTCGATAACATATCAACCTCTCAAGGCAGTGAAAGGCCAGGCCATCGCCGACTTCCTCGCTGAGCATCCGATACCTGCCGATTCTCCTCTGAATTGCGATCTGCCAGATGAACATGCGTTTGACGCGATCGACGGTGGTGATACCCGATAGGAACTCTATTTTGATAGAGCGTCCTCCATGAAGAAGCACAAACAAAGTACCCCTATAATCAAATCGGGGGTAGTACGCATCTTTGTAACTCCACAAAGAGGGATAATGCGCTTTGCTTACTCCTTAACAGAACCAAGGACGAACAATGAAGCCGAATATGAACTTTGATAGCAGGCCTCGAGATCGCCATTGATATGGGAATTGAAAACCTCCTCATATACGGAGATTCTCAACTGGTCGTTAGTCAAGTAAACGGCGACTACCAGACGTGCAAGCCAGAGTTGGTGAAGTACGGCGAAAAGGTGCAACAACTGTTGACCCAAATCCCTTCTTACACTTTGGAAAACATACCGCGCGCGGAAAACAGCAAAGCGGACGCGTTGGCCAATCTCGCTAAAGAACTGGCTGACGAGAACCTCGATGACGTCAGAATCGTGGTACAAAGCCGCGGGTGCTTGCCCCAGCCGAAATATCTCCGGAATCATCCGAAGAAAAGGGAGCGACTGAGCAGACGACCCTCCAAATAAAAGACCGGGAAAAGACTGAGGATTGGAGAGAAGTCTTTATAGACTACTTCAAATACCGTCGAATGCCCGAAGATGCGTCCTCAAGACATCAGCTTATGAAACGAGCTCTGTCTTTCGTCTTCGTCAATGATACTCTATACAAGAGGTCGTTTGATTCTCTGTGGTTGAGATGTCTGGGACCTGAAGAGGCAAAAGAGTCGTTTAGGAAGTTCACGACGGGCTCTGCGGTTCTCACCAAGCAGGCCCAAAGATGAAGTTGAAGATCAAACGGATGGGCTACTACTGGCCCACGATGATTCAGGACTGTCTCGAATATGCGAAGCAATGCCACTCATTCCAAATCCATGGGGACTTCATCCACCAGCATCCAAATCCACTCCATCCAACGGTGGCTAGCTGGCCGTTCGAAATGTGGGGAACTGACATAGTCGGCCCCATCGAACCAGTATCGTCTAGAGGACATCGTTTCATCCTGGCGACGACTGACTACTTCTCCAAATGGGCAGAAGCAGTACCGTTAAGAGAAGTGAAGACGGAGAATATCCTCCATTTCTTCAAGACGCACATCATATATCGGTTTGGAACTCCGCGACAGATCATCTCCGATAACGGGCCAGCTTACAGAAGCCACAAGATCAGTCGCTTCGCGCAACAACACAATATAGACTGGAGATATTCCTCGGTTTATAATCCGCGAGCTAACGGTCTAGCTGAGGCCTTCAACAAGACCTTGACAAAGATCATGAAGAAAACGGTGTCCCGAAATAAGAAGGACTGGCATGAGAGGTTGCAAGAGGCTCTTTGGGCGTATCGAACTACGTTCAAGACAGCCACGAACACAACGCCGTACGCGTTGGTATTCGGTACAGAAGCAGTACTCCCCCTTGAGATAGAGTTACCCTCTCTACGAGTGGCATTCCACTACGAGCTGACGGACGAAGAAAATGCTCACCTTCGGCTTGAGGAGCTTGATGCCCTTGATGAAACCCGGCTCACAGCGCAACAAAATCTGGAGGCCTATAAAGCAAAGATGACGCGCTTGTTAGTTATATGTATGCCCTAGAGTCCATTACTGTACATAGGATGTATATTGTAGTGGATGCTGGGACATATATAGGTAGGACTTTCTTGCTCGACATGATAGTATGCTATCTGGTTACTCTTTATCTTAACGTGTATACTTGCTGTCTTTCTATTACATGTTGATAAAGCCCTTAGGATATGTGCTCGACTTCCAGGACTGTGATGTAGATCATACTAGTGGGGCCTGGGTAGTCCATGAGTACATCCTTCAATGTTCCTAGTCGTGGGAATATCGAGACGGGGCATCGATATTCCAGAGTAGACTAGCGTATATCTTCTCGACCCATGTGATGGGCGATGAATGATCCCATATCCATTGGTGTTTGACATCAGAGATAGTATGCGGGTGCTCAGTGGAGACTGGGTACACTGAACGGACTCGCCGAGAACTCCCAGATGGTATTATACCTCACGTCAGATGGCAGTTCTCTGGTGACACTGGTACAGCTTAGTCTGTTGACCCGAGATCGTCATAAAGTCTTGTGTGTCTCCCACTGTGCTTTGATTTCCACCCTACCACGGCTCTACTGAGTCGTGCAAACAGGTGGTTTTTGGGTACAGTCCCGATTCACATGGAGGCAATGAGCGATAGGAGGGGATTCGTCTCTCCCGGTATTGGGGGTTGATGTTGCGCTATGCTCGACTGGCCATAACTGGAAATCCCTGGCCAGGGTTGCAGTGATATACTGGTAAGAGTTATCAGTAGTTTCACGCTTGTTATGGACCTTACATCGGCATGACTTATCAAGCTACTGGGGTCTGACGTTTACCACCCCAGGCGAGATATGCGACATATCAGACTAACAGACCGGACTGTACGGTAAGTGTTGCTAGTTGGATTCACAGGAGTGTGAGCGGGCTTGCTCGTTGATCTTCTGATCGCTCAATACCTGGGTGGCCGTTACGTTTAGTAGACCGCTTGCGGCTTGTGAGTGTTTGATATGATCATCACCTGCTGCCGGCGTATTGACGAGTCTTTAGAGTCCTACACAGAGGTTTCCTGGCTCAAGCGAAACGAAATAGGAGCGCATATGAGATATGTGCGGGACCGAGAATAATACCAGTATGTGATACTGAATTCTATTCTCGCGATTCGTATCATCGGACGGTTATATGAGATATAACCGGGTTACCGAATCAAATGTTGATTCGATATATTGATACACTTGATATTAGTCGGTTATATGCAGTATGACCGGATCATTAAATCAGATGTTGATTTAATGATTTAATGTATAATTATATATTTGATATATTACTTTACATTAACTAGTATTGGTTCACTTAAGATTTGTTTTCTCACTAGTTTGTGCATAAGTGTATATATGATATATATTTGTGTACATATGTTTGTATCATGTTTGATGATACATACAAGTTGTGTGTATGAGAATTATATCAAGATTAAGTTTAAAATTAGGGTATTGTTTTATCAAGAGAATTAACAAAAGAAATGAACTTGGTCAAAGTTGTCAAGCTTGAAGAAGCTTGGAGAAACCTTGACAAAGTCCATTCTTTTGTCATTTCTTTTGATAATTCTTTAACCCAACCCTTAACCCAAGTCTTTGGTTAATTCTCTACACAAGTTAAGCATGAGGGCTTAACTTAATTATGGTACCATAATTAAAAAGATAAGTTTCATTCTTATTTCATTATCTTTTTATTCTTTTCTTCTTCTTCATCTTCATCAAGCTTCAAGAAAGCTTGCTACCTCTAATGGTGCCATGAGATTTAGAGTGAGAAATCCAAATCTAAAGTCAACCCACTTCCTATTTCTTCACCCTCTACCACTTGCCATATAGTAGAGTGTGTTATCTTCACAAGTTTCATGATCTAGTGAAGATGGAGCTTGAGTTTGAGTCTCATCGACGTAGATCATCTTCGGCATCGAAGTCAACGACCTAACCCGCCCATTTCTCCGATGAAACCGACGCTAGAGTCCGGGATTCCGATGATCGCAGCGGAGGGACGTCAACACGGAGCTAGAGAAGTGGAGGACCGGATCTACAAAGGTTGTAGTCTCTTTCATTTAGTAGCAAAGTAGTTTGCTTGCATGTTTCGCCTTACCTCTAGTATCGATCTTGTTTAGGGTTTCTCGGCACATAGAAAATTTTGAATTGGACATGTTTGATCAGTTGTAGAACCTCATGAGTGTGCCTAGGAACCTTACAGCGCTCATATGAAAGATTGACCCGGCCGAGGACATTCCGCCAAGGCGAACTCGTGCTAGTGGTCAAAAGGCCTATGATCCCCAATCGCGCTAAGCGGGGAAAATTCGAGCCAAACTATGAAGGCCCGTACATCATAGACAAGGTCTACCAGGGTGGAGCCTATCTACTCATGGATATGCATGGTGAAAGGTCTTTCAGGCCAATAAATGGTCGCTTCCTAAAGAAATACTACGCTTAGCGAGTTACCGCCTAGGTCAATGATAGATGACGACGACTATGTCCGCTCGCTATCTTCCTAAACTCAAACTTTATAAGCAGTAGCCAGCCTTCTCCTGGACGGACCGAAACGTCCTTAAACTAATGGCGGACCGAAACGTCCTTAAACTAACGACGGACCACTACGTCCTAAAACTAGCGGCGGACCGAAACGTCCTTAAACTACTACCGCAGCATCCTTAGGATGACGAGATGAATAAAAAAAAAGAATAAATAAATAAATAAATAAAATATATATATATATATAATATAATAAACGGTATGTCCATAAGCAAAATGGGCACGGATGAAAACCCGAAAGGGCTCCGTGAGTAAAAACAGCAAGGCTACCGGCGAGTCTTGTGAAAACCCGAAAGGGCGCAACCTCGTTGAAAAAAATAAATAAATAAATAAATAAAAAGAATAAAAAAACGGTATGTCCATAAGCAAAAAGGGCACGGATGAAAACCCAAAAGGGCTCCGTGAGTAAAAACAGCAGGACCACCGGCGAGTGTTTGTGAAAACCCGAAAGGGCGCAACCTCGTTAAAACACACTTACAAGGTTCTCTTAACCTTGTAAGGAGAAACCACCCGCGTGGGATCCTTACGACTCACAAGGGAGCAACACACTTAGGGATCCCCACGATTCCTAAGGAGAAAATACACTTGCAAGATCCTCACGACTCGTAAGGAGAACTCTCTTATGGGACCCTCACGGCTCATAAGATTTGAAAGTCTTAAGTTACAGAGACCTAAAACTGTGCTTAAGAAACCTCCACAACCTTCGATATTGCCCTACAAGTGGTTCAATACTGATCCTTGTATACAATCCACGGGCGCGAATAAACATTTCCCTAACCAAGTCCCATCCGTGACTGGGGATATGTACGCATGATGAACAACCCTTGTAGGTCCTCTCGATTTACAAGGAGAAAACCCTCTTGTAGGATCCTTACGACTTACAGAGGAACATACACTTAGAAATCCTCACGATTCCTAAGGAGAAAATACACCTACAAGATCCTCACGACTTGTAGGGAGAAATACCTTTGTGAGACCCTTACGGCTCATGAAGTCAAAAGCCTTAGTCGACAGGACCTTAACCCTGTTCGCTAAGCCACCTTTGTTCGACATCGACAGAGGCAAATGATGATTCGCTCCTGGCAACATCCCAGTTGTAGCGGTGCTGATGCCGAAATCAGTGTCTAATTTCAGGTTTACGGAGAAAATCCAGTAGGCCGCGCATGCATACGAAATAGCCGAAATGATGGGGTAACTTGCAATAAAAAGCAGCAAGTAAAAACGTATGCACACAAAATAGCCGAAATGATTAGGCAAATCGCAATAAAAAGCAGCGAGTAAAAATAAAATAAATAGCCGAAATGATTGGGCACCGCGGAAAATAGCCGAAATGATTGGGCAATCGCGACCTTCGCGACATAAAAGCTGAAATGATAGAGCATCGCGGAGATAAAGCAATAAAAAATGATGATGAAACTTTTGCCCTACAGTTGAGATCACATCGATCCCTGTATACAATCCAAGGGCACAAAGAAAGACGGAACCATACCTTCCCAACAGGCTCCTTCAGAAAGCAAAGCCAAGTCTCGACGGTTCACCAGCAACTTAGAGACAACCGCGACATTCGTCTTGATGCAACGGACGCAGTGCCAGCAAACGAAGCGAAGATCAAATTCCTAGCTTCACGGTTTTGACGGTAACTCATATGGAACCTGAAAGACCACCAGAGATCATTTCAAACCTCAGGGAAATCGGTGTCCCTGGCAAATCCTTCGACTCAGGGAAACCAGTGTCCTTGACGAGAACATCCTGATTCGCGTCGACCCGCAGAGAAACTAGCGTCTTTGCAGGAATACATCGATTCGTTTTAACCCCAGGAAAACCAGTGTCCCTGGAAAATACCTCAATTCAGGGAAACTAGCATCCTTGATGAGAGCCTCCTGATTCGCGTCGGCCCTCAGAGAAACCGGTGTCTCCGCAGGAATACTCCAATTCGTTTCAACCCCGAAGAAACCAGTGTCTTCGGCAAAATCCTTCGACTCAGGGAAACCAGTGTCCTTGACGAGAAAATCCTGATTCGCGTCGACCCGCAGAGAAACTAGCGTCTTTGCAGGAATACATCGATTCGTTTCAACCTCAGGGAAACCAGTGTCCTTGGCAAATACCTCAATTCAGGGAAACTATCGTCCTTGATGAGAGCCTCCTGATTCGCGTCGGCCCGCAGAGAAACCAGTGTCTCCGTAGGAATACTCCGATTCGTTTCAACCCCGAAGAAACTAGTGTTTTCGGCCAAATCCTTCGACTCAGGGAAACCAGTGTCCTTGACGAGAACATCCTGATTCGCGTCGACCCGCAGAGAAACTAGCGTCTTTGCAGGAATACATCGATTCGTTTCAACCCCAGGGAAACCAGTGTCCCTGGCAAATACCTCAATTCAGGGAAACTAGCGTCCTTGATGAGAGCCTCCTGATTTGCGTCGGCCCGCAGAGAAACCAGTGTCTCCGCAGGAATACTCCGATTTGTTTCAACTTCGAGGAAGCTAGCGTCCTCGGCAAAATACTTCGACTCAAGGAAACCAGTGTCCTTGACGAGAACACCTCGATTCGCGTCGACCCGCAAAGAAACTAGCGTCTTTGCAGAAACACCTCGACTCGTTTCAACCCCAGGGAAACCAGTGTCCTTGGAAAACTCCTCAACTCAGGGAAACTAGCGTCCTTGATGAGAGCCTCCTGATTCGCGTCGGCCCGCAGAGAAACCAGTGTCTCCGCGAGAACTTCCCGATTCGTCTCAACTTGCAAGATAAAGCCTTAGCCAGCAGGGATTAAAAAACTTGCTTCCTGAGCACTGGGACCCTGCAAGTCGGTCTAAAACGGTCTCTTGCATACTATTCACGGGTCTCACTCTCCAAAGTCGAATCTCGACAAGGAGGGAAACAACTGCTTACGGGTCCTCTCGACCCGTAAGAGGGAAAATTCTCTTATAAGATCCTTACGACTTATAAGAGAAAACGCACTTAGGGATCCTCACGATTCCTAAGGAGAAAATCCACCTACGAGATCCTCTCGGTCCGTAGGGAGAAAAATCTCTATGAGACCCTCACGGCTCATAGAGTTGAAAAGTCTTAGGCAGCAGATCTGAACCTGCGGCCTAAGCCATCGCTATTTCTTGAAGAAACTAAGATGCTTACTCTATTATCTGCCAACCATGTTTATTAAGACAGCATGCTAATAATAAGAGAAAGGGAGAAAGCAAAAGAGAATACAAGACATTGCAAAGAAAAAATGTGTATCTTTATTTATTAATTCAATCAAGTACAAGGTGAATCGTACAAAAGAATAAAGAATGGATACATCTTATTCGAAAAAGAAAAATTTTACAAGTATATTGATACAAAGGCAGCTACTGGGAAGGAAGCGTCTTAAATAGCCCTATCAGTTGTTCGCGCACTTCCTTCCATGCCTTTTCCTGATCGGCCACCACCGCCAGTTCCGCCTCCACTTGAGCCCGTTGTTGCAAGAAGGATGCAAGCTGCTCCACAACGGCCTGCTGAGCTGCTTCGCGGCCTTGGGCATTACGCTCGGCAGTGTCGAGTTTCTGCTTCAGGTTCAGCCCATTTGAGATGCGTTCCAGGAGGCCCTCGAAGATAGTCTTCACTTGGGCAGCGTTAGCCTCAACCTCAGCACGCAGACGAGCCGTCTCGCTTGAGGTCTTTTGGCATTCCCTCAGCCGTAAAGCTGCTTCTTGTTCCAGGTGACGGAAGTAAGAAGCGCTTTGCTCGATCCATGCTGCTCTTTGATTTCTTACGGCTAAGGTCTCAGGCGCTAGACGCATAAACTCCGACTGATGCAGGCGGACCTCGATTTCCCTGAAGTGGTTGACCCAAAGCACGACGACGCCTCCATCATGAAAAGTCACAAGCGCCGCCAACATCGGGTTAACCTCCGCAGCGAAATCCGCAGTAGATGGGAGAGCGTCTGCGTCAAGCTCCTCGACGTATCCGCTCAGCATGCCCAAGCTCATTACAGCACCCTTTGAAGACGGACGTCTCAAGAAGGGGCCTGCCGGCATTATGACGCGAGACTCAAAGGGCGCCGGGATCGGAACGACAGCTGAAAAAACAAAATACGATTAGATGACAGTTCAAGAAATACAAAAAAAGTCATTGATGAGATAGTCTACTATACCAGCTGCAGCGGGCGGCAAGGCCGGAAGGGCCGGTGGCGCGACCGATCTCTCATCCCCTCCTTCGATTTGTAGCACTGCAATCAGGACAAGGGAAAGTTAGAAATAATTCCATCACTAAAAAAGGAAAGACATCAGTTGGAAACTATACTCACTAGCGCCACTGGAGGAAGAAGCGAGTTCAGATGGGAAGGAGAAGTGCGGGTGCAACACCTGATAGAGATGATCAAAAAGCACTACATTAGTACATAAATTATGCAGCTGAAAGATAAAACTAATGGGTTGCAAATCCATACCTTCCAACATCTTTGATGGTACAAGGGAAGGCTGAGAGGTGACCACCGCCAAGGCAGTAGTTGATGGCGCTCCCTCAAGCAATGGAGCATCGGCACTGGCCTCACCTGCGTTAGAAACAAAGATAAACTTGTCAGAGAGGATCGCAAGATATAAAAAAAAGGGACAATAACTCAAAATTTACCCGATGAGCCGCCAGCCGAAACGGAGGCATCTCCCTCCTCCATTGATACGAGTCTACCTCCCGTGGCCTCATCACCGGACTCTACGGGGGCCGTCGTCGTGCTCGCGAGGCCAGGAGACGGCGGAGGACCGTAGGCGGGGAGAGCAATGATCGGACCATTGCCAGACTCTTGAGAAAGAGCGGCCGGCTTGCCCTCAGGAATCATGCCCGCCTCACCCGCTACTCCCTCGGGCTCGGCGGTCGCCATTGTCTCATCCGCTGTCACCATGAGGTCGCCGATCTCAGGCGCCTCGTCCGTCGCTGCCCCAAGCTCAGTTATAGCGGTCGTCTCATTTTCCGCCACCTCAGGCTCGGCATCAACGACCTTCTCTGGTGCAGCTCCCTCAGCCCCCAGCTCAGGCTCAGCAACCCCGGCGACGTTGCCCAACGTCAGCTCGGGTTCGGCCGGTGCCTCTTCCTCTGTCCCCTTAGGTTCGACGGTTTCCGTCTGCCCTTCGGTTGGACTTGGCCCTGCAGGACAAGATATATAAGAACCGACAGGCTTTTAATTCTTACAACAAAATTTTGAAAGATACATTACCTGAGGTGGACTTATCGTTAGCCTCCCTATTTGCGCGCACCGCCTGTCTGTAAGCTGTAGACAAGGCGACCGGGGGCTCTTCCGAGGGAGTATCAGCACGAGGGACGGTGCTTGGGCCCGCTCCCACGGCCAAAGCAGCCCTGCGTGCCTTCGCCTCGCACCCCAACCGCTTCCTCTCCTCCCGGGCCGTCGTGACGGACCTCTTCGACGCTTCCTTCATCAAGGTGTCGTCGTCCTCATTTAGAGTTGCCTCCAGAGCCTTCAAGGCATCTCTCATCGGCTCTTCAAGTCGGGTCTCTCGCGGTAGCCCCGAAGAGGCTGAAACATCAGTGGCTGGCCCGGGAAGAGTCTCTACGTCATTTTGCGGGACCGGCATTGTGGTTCCTGTGATGAGAAAAAGAAAAGGTCAGATCGACCATAACAAAAGGAGAATAAAGACTTAATGAGTCGAAACGTACTGAGGCCTAAGGATGCTCCGAGTCGTTCTTCCTCTTGAAAAGTCTTAAGGGAAGCAGCGATAGCTTCTTCAGTGGTGATGCCTGTTTGAAAAAAAAAGGAAAAGCATTAGTCAAAGACAATAATAAAAGTACGATGCAATAAAAATGCGACTAGTAATTACCCGATTGTGCAAACCTAGCTAGCCATGCGTCGCGCCTTGCCAATCGCTCTGAAGCTGCGATGGCGGCCGCCAGATCAGTGTCATCTGGTGGCATAACCAATCCTCTATTGGTCCCGTACTCGCCCAAGCCCTCGCTATAGGGAGCGTGAGGTTTCTGACCGAACGCAACGTCAGCTGAGAAGAGCGACTTCTTCTTCCTCTTCTGCCCACCAGCCCTGGGTGCACCCGGGATCGACTTGCGCTTTGCAGGCACCTTGGGGCGGCGGGTCCCGATGTCCGCGCCCACACCAGACTCCGGCGAAGCCACAACTATCGTCTCCACTGGAGCACAGGGCGCTAGTGGCGCATCCGCAGTATTAGGAAGTGGCAATCCGCGTGGAGGATTCAGCACACGTGGTGGTTCGGCTCTAACGTCTTTCAGCGGAGGAACTACGGGGGTCCTTGGCACCAGAGGAGCTTTGCGGTCGCTGCCGGGAGGCACACCCTTACGGTCGACCAACAATCGTTTTTCTTCCTTTATAACGGCGCCCGTCGAATGATTGTACCACTCTGCATATGTATTGAGGATTCGTGGGGCGCAAGCCGGCTCGCTGATGAAAAAATGAGAACCCGTATTCAAACGCATGAAATGATGCAACGCTCTCTCCATTCCTTCTTCAGTAGCAGCAGGTTCCAGTAAGAAAGCCTCCAATGGTACCCCTTGATTGTAGCTCAGTTGCTGGGCGAAACGATGCGGGTTGTATCTCATGAAAAGCGCCGCACCGTTGTGCCTAAACACCAGGAAGCCCGGTCTGATAGAATATAGATGGAGGGTCTCCCGGGCCGTCAGAACTGAGGCCCCATCTTTGAAAGTGTCTTGTAATGGCCGCACTGTGGTGGTAGACGCCTTTCCAATGGTCAGCACTTTGTCAATGAAAGACATCCCGTCTCCAATGGTGTAGGGGCGAAGGAGCAAACCCCTGGCATTCCGTGGCGACGGAGTCACAATTAAGGTGCCGATCAGTCGTATAATTCGAGGGAAGCTACACCTGTCATAGAATGAGGGCCTTTTGTGCATACCAAAGACGCCCAATGTATGTAGCTCAAGCCATGATACGAAGTAGTGCATCGGGAAGATCACGTGCAGTACCCCAGGCTCATTAGCATCTGCCGCTTGACTAAGGCCGTGATACAGGTGTGCCAAGCCGGCGATCCCAACGGCCACTTTTACCCTAATGGTCATCCGGTGAGCTGGGTAAAAGACATAGGGCCGCATATGGCGAGAATGCATCGGAAGCGCAAACCTACTCAGCCATAGCCCAAGAAATCCTAAGAAGAAAGCTTCCTCGTCCATCCCAAGGGCTACAACCTCCGCAAAAGAGATAAACGGAGAGTTAGGAAGGAAAAAGCCCTTTTGATCTACCTCCTTCGCTGGTAGGTTGTCCAAACCTAAACCAAAAGGGTCATCAAGCGTGGCGAATTTGGCAGCTTCTGCCGAGAGAACGTTTGGGTGAAGGAATCAGGCGATGAAATCCTCGAAACTGACCTCGCGGCTCCCACGTTCGATAAAGAGGGCCTCGTAGATGTTCAACACTTTGATCAAACTTGGAAATTGATGTTGAACAGCATTCTCCGGAGTGAGGCCCCTTATTTCCGGCTTAGCACCGAAGACATATTCGTCTGTAGGAAGCAGCTCCTCATAGTGCTCCCCTATAACCGGTAAGCCGGAGACCTCTGTGAATTCCTCCAAAGAAATCGACACTTCCCGGTCCATTGCGAGGAAAGTATGAGTAGGGATGTTCCACTGCTCCAAAAAGGCCTTAAACCACCAGGTGGGAAGCGTGGGATATTGGAAGAGGGAAACGTAAACTGCAGTGTACAACCCTAGCCTCATCAACTGTGATTTCTTCGCTGACAAAATGTAGCGAGCCCATGGCAGATAGCCGATCGGATGGCGGGGGATCAGACCTATGTTATATGATTGCCCCCAAGGTCGCGCCTCGCCTTAACAAATACGGCGTCCCGGGATATCCAAAACCATAGGAGGCTGAACCGGAATTGCATCTGTAGCAGGATGAAGAAAGCCCTTTGAAGTCCAATTGACCATCTCCACGGCATACTGCACCGGGGGTGGGCTAGCATAGTGGATCGCCGTAATAGGCTCCGATGGTACTACGCATGAAAAGCTTTGTCGAACCATGATAATTTGGTTGTACCACGACCCCCAAAGGTGAAGATTCTTATATTCCGGGTCGTAGTCCCTGATCATAGCTAGGACCTCACGGTCTACGGGTGCTTCGGGGAATCCTCCCTCCGAACGAACAAATGGGAATGAGGTATCGAAAGACATGTTTCCTGCGGAGGGACAAAATTAGCCGTCAGTGTTGTAATTCCAACACTTGGCGCTTTTAAAAAAAAATTAAATTAAAATTAATTACACCATACTGTAATACAGTGGACAGGGGACCAAATGGGGACCCACAAAATCTGGATGAAAGTGCATCAGTTAATAAGACAGCCCCATCATTGGATGAGACTGTCAATTAATGAAGAGACCCTAAGAGAATATTTTCATTAATAGGAAATCCCTAAAGACAAGGAGAAAATCTCCCCTTTCAGAGCAAAGCTCTGTCACAGAGTGACATTTGTCAAACTCTGGTCTCAGGGGAATAAAAGTTCCTAAAAAGAGGCTAGCTCTGTGGTAATAATGGAAAGATCCATCAAAAGAAAATTTAACTCTTGAAAGAAATAAAATTTTGGTATCTTAAAGATCCATGAAAACTCTTAGGAGTTCTTCATTTTCAGATCAAAAAAGATCTGCATTTGATCCATGAGCAAAGCTCTGTTCATGGGTTAAAACCCATGAAACAAGATCTCTGTAGATCTATAGATTTTTTAGAGCAAGGCTCTGTTGATGAAACCCCAAAGGGGTTTTCTTTAGATCAAAGATCTATAAGAGCAAGGCTCTGTTAATTTAATTTAATTTAATTTAATTTAATTTAAATTTTACCTAAGTTGTTCTAAAAATCTGAACTCTGGAGTTCTTGGAAAGAAACGAGAGCAAGGCACAAAAATTCTTAAACAAGAGCAAGGCTCTGAAAATTCAAGTTCTTGAAAAATGGTAAAACATTTTCTAAGGACCAAGGGTCCTATTTATAGGCGTCTGCGCCCCTTCAGCTCACCCGTCGATCCAACAACTAAGATCTTGCCACCGCTACACTCACGTGTGCGCCACGTAAGCGCAACGGTCGGGGGGCATTTATTTCCCCCAATCAGAGCAAAGCTCTGTTTGAATTTCAAAAATTCAAAAATTGAAGGAACGCTTCAAATCCCGTGCGCTGCGAGCAACGCGCCACGTGTCAGAAGTTGATACGTCAGCGCGGCGCCCAAGGCAGCGCGCCCAATCAGAGCAAGGCTCTATTTAAAACAAAAATTAAAGGAAGCAACGCTTCAATTGCGCAAGCGCTACGCTGCGCGACACGTGTCAGCGCAATTGCGCAAGCGCTGCGCTGCGCGACACGTATCAGCGCAGTTGCGCCAGCGTAGTTGCGCAAGCGCTGCGCTGCGCGACACGTGTCAGCGCAGTTGCGCTGCGCTGAGCGACACGTGTCAGCGCAGTTGCGCGGCGCTGTGCGCTGTGTGACACGTGTCAAGCGCTGGTGCATCTGCGCCAAACAGAATTAAAATTCCAGTAAGATCTTTCTGTTCTTATTAAAACAAGAAGATTGTCTTCTGTAAAACAGAAGCCCTTGGATCAAAGATCCAACGGTGGGGAAAATTCCCCAAATCACTCAGAGAATGATCTCTTTAACAAATTTAATAAATTAATGGGCACTATATAAAGGCCCTTAGACCCCAATTCAAAAGACATGAACATCGGGAACATCAAGATCAAAAACAACAGCACAGAGAATAGAGAGAACTCTGAAGAATTTTGAGAAAAAGAGAAAAAAAAGGTAAAAACCTTTATTCAAGAAGAACTTCTTCTAAATAGATCATTGATCTAAGAACAAGATCAATGATCTTCAATAAAAAATAAATAATAATAGTGCCTTGCACTTTTTTATGAACCATTGGTTCTGGAATCTTAAAGATTCTTTTCTTGAATCCAAAATTGGATCAAGTTATTGAAACAGTGCCTTGCACTTGCTAAAACTGCACTGTTGCGCTCCTGGGTTGGCGCAAGCCACCAGAGAGCGCCACGTGTCAGCTCCAGAACCACTTGCGCTATGCGCTTTTAAGATAGAGCATTGCTCTCTGAAGTTGGCGCAACGCACTAGAGCGCGCCACGTGTCAGCAGCGCAACAGCGCAGCGCACTGGCGCAGCTCACTGCACTGTTGCGCTTGCGCTCACCAGAGTGTGACACGTGTCACCACGACAAGCGCTTGCGCTCAGTAATTGACGCAAAGCCCCTGACAAGCCACTATCAAATAATTAATGCACTGCATTATTTACAGAAGGGCCAAGCCCAATTAAAAAGGCCTAACATGCCAAATTAAATGCAGTGCATTATTTTAAAGAAGAGCCCAAACCAAAACAGGTGTTCTGCATCATTTATAAAGGGACAGAGCCCAAATCAAAAAGGCCTAGCAGGCCAGAATAAAATGCAGTGCATTATTAAACAGGGGCAAAGCCCTAGCACAGGCCTAATAGGCCAAAGATAAAAACGTTGAATATTCTCAACTGGACTTAGCCCAATCATGGCCATAAGTTCTCAAATTAAATTGACTGAGCAAGACTGCTCTCCTAAATCAATTTACATCCGGTTCAAGGGTACATCTCCGAACTCCTCTGACCCCTATCGTTGTAATCCTTCAACGACATCAGAGAGGTGACGAGTCCCGACAACCACACATCGATACAGACTGCGGGGTCCTTAAACTCATGGACCAAAACGTCCTTAAACTAATATTCGTCCCTAGATGGGAATGTTGGACCGAAACATTCTTAAACTAATATTCGTCCCTAGATAGGAATGTTGGACCGAAACGTCCCTAAACTAATATTCGTCCCAAAATGGGAATGTTGGACCGAAATGTCCTTAAACTAATGCCCGTCCCCAAATGGGAATGATGGACCACCATGTCCTTAAACTGAAAATCGACCGCAACATCATTAAACTAAACAATAGAGCCAATTGCTCTTTTGTCGTATCCAAACGATCCCGTTAAGTTGATCTTAGTCTGGAGATTAGGCTAACGTATCCTTAACAAAAGTTTAAGTTGATCTTAGCCTCAATATGGCTAACGTATCCTTAAACTAAAACACCAAACCCAAATCTAAGTAAACACGGATTTGGACTAATCCACGTCCTACGGGCGACGACATAAATTAGTCTCCGTATACAATTCACGGGCAACCACAAACAAAACAAACACACACGACACGAAGTGAAATTCTGGAGAAGGAGAAAGTGGCTACCGCGATGCGGTAGCGTAATTAACTGCAGGGAAGAGCGTCCCCACAATCAAAAACCCCTCAAGCGAGGGGGAATCTGACGAAATCTGCTACATCGACCGCTTCCGTCTAAGCCTCCGATACACGGTGCCATAAATCAACTTGGCATCTTCGGAGAGGTAGACAGATAAAACCCAATAGCATCTGCCCCGAATCTCAGGCAAGGCGTCTCTACGTCGCGCCGTCATTCGGAGGTAAACAATTGTAATTTTATATAATTAGGTGAGTATAATTATGAAGATAAATAAGTAGGTTGTTTGATGAGAACTCTAAAAATGCGTCAATATTTCTGGTAGGTGGGAAAATGACGGATAATTATATCCATCTAACTTGCTATTTTGGTGGCCAATTAACGATTGGAAAAAATAATATTTCTGAATATGTCGGTGGAAAAACTAAGATGACTGGAGTCAAGAAATCTAGCACATATAATAAGCTGTGCCAAGTAGTATACAAAGCAACCAAAATCAATCCGTTAGAGTTCAATATCTCCTTAATATGCAAATGGCTGACAGAGTATGAATATACCGCCATTGAAGTATCCGATGACGAGGATACACAAGTCACACTTTCATCGGAATCGAAATCGATTGAGCTGTTTGTGAAGAACGAGACATTGACGTCCGCTCAACTACCTGAACCTTATTCTGAAGTGTCTGATACTTCATTTCGAGCATCTGAGCATTACCCGCGAGGAGAAATGACATGCATGCTCAATATGAATGCTGATTCTACAGCTTATGTCTCCCACCAATGATGAACAGTATATATATCAAAGTTGCGTAGGTGAAGAAATATCAAGCGGGACGCCAGTGAATTGGTAGTTTACGAAATAAGTATTACATTGCAGAACTTTATACCTTATATACATTTAGCGGAACAATATTTATTGAGAGTGGAGATATGCAATAGTTACTAAGTATTCATAAATTTGTATGCGGTTCTTATGTACCGTCGGTCGGTTATAATTGCATGTCACCACCAAATTTCGGTTTTAATTGCATACCAGCGCAAAGCTTCAGCTTCAATATTCTTCCCCAAAATACGGAGCACATGCAGTTATACAATACGGGATACAATACGGAATAGACACCGTGTAAGTTAGTCATTCATCCCGCTAGGGTTTTGGTACAAGGCAGAATGGTAAAACAAAGATTTTCTAGCTAGCATGACAAACTATACCCATATATTGTTTAAAGATTTAAACTTGCAAAAGAAAAACTCTAGAGCTAAAATAGTAGAACATACAACCTTTGATACTTCTTCTCAAAGCTCCTATTTGTGTGGAAAATTTGCTCCTTTGATTTTAACTCCAAGCTTGGCCTCCAAAGGTTCACCGGTTGAAGTTCGGTTGCCGATCCTTCCGTCGAAGATGATCCATGGCAATGAGTTGACAACTTGAGCTACTCCTTCACTCTTACTAAAAAGTATGAGGAAGTGTCATGTAGAGGAAGAGGCTCACTTTTTTCTCTCTATTCTCTTCTTTTTTTCTCTTAACTCTTTTCTTTTTCTCACAACTATCCTAAAGGGAGGGGGGAGAGTGAGAAATTAGGTTATAGCTAGTATTTTCACACCACTATCACCTAAGCCCATGACACCTCTCATCCCTCATGCTAACACATGTTCTAAGATGTGTGAGATGGTTACACATCATGCTCAGGCATGCAAAAATGAGAAGAAAAAGATTTGAGAATAAACGATATGTCATGTTTAATAAATATCAAGCGTGACAAATTATATTCACATCACATGGAACAATATATAAAGAGAGAGAGAAATGACACTAGATTAATTTTATGTATTATCACATAATACCATACAATTAAACTTGTCATTAAATTAATAATTAATTTAATGACCTACTTTAGTCATAAAACCGGCTAGTATCAAAACCCATCCGGTTCAAGACGAATGTCTAACCGGACCCCGCACGCATCCCCATGTGCATGCTATATCATTTCGCTTAAGTGGACAAAACATCTGTGTGAGACTCTAAAAACTCGTCAATACGCTGGCAGTGAGTTATCGGATTACATTATCAACTCACAAGCACGTCAACAGTACTAATTGTACGTAACGGCCACCCGGATATTGAAAGAAGGAAAGGTCGACAAGTAAACTTGTCCATACCCTACAGAATCTATCGATGGCACTCACCGCACAGTCCGGTCTCTTCGTCTGAGAGTGTCGCATACCGGGTCTGAGAGGTGGAATCCGTCAGACTCCCAATAACCCGATAAGTCATGCATGTTCCCCCAAATATTTAAACATAATAAAAGAGCTAATCTCTATTAAAATTTTGTTGAGACAGGGCCTCACATGCCCCTTATGAGGGCACCAGCGCCAGCGCCTTAGGATTAAATCTTATGGTGACGCTGCACGTGAAGCTTACGTGGACGCCTATGTGCAAAGCAAAAGAGCGCCTACAATTAAATTCTTAAATGGCGTCCACGTGCATGACACGTGAGCGCCAATGCCCAAGCTAAAATTAAGTAGAATTAAATTCTACATGGAGATATTTCCTTAAAAACTGGGATACTCTCTGTAAAACAGAGCCGTTGGATCAAAGAGCCAATAGTGATGATAAATCATCAAATAATAGAATTAAATTCTATTAGGAAAAAATATCTCTCAAATCTTCTTAAGTGAGAAAATACTCTCGGTTGGATCAAAAATCCAATGATAGAATTAAATTTTATTTTGGGAATATATTTTCCCAATCTTTCTTAACAAAAAAAAGATTTGCTCTCTATAAAACAGAGAGCCTTTGGATTAAAAATCCAATGGTGATTAAAAATCACCAGTTTTACAGAATAAATTCTGTATATGGGAAAACATTTTCCCAATCTTGCTAAATACAAGAAAATATATTCTGTAAAACGGAAGCATTTGGATCAAAGATCCAATGGTGGGTAAAATTCTCCAAATCAATTTTGAAACCAATTAAATCAATTGGAATCTCTTAATGAGAGATTTTCTCAAAACTAATTAACAATTTGTCTTTACTATATAAAGGATCCGAGCCTTCAAGTCTCTAAGAGAGATACACGCTCGGATATAGAGAGAACCCCTCATAAGTTTCTGCAAAAAATACAGAAGGCTCTCAAAACAATAGAGAATTTAATTCTCTGAAAGAAGAAGATCTTCTTCCTAAAAACCCGAGGTAAAGAAAAAAGAAGAGATCAAAATATCTCCTTTATCTAACACATCATATCTAAGGGTTTAACCCTTCTCAAAGAACTTAGTTCTTTCTCTGTATCTGAGATCCATAAGACAAGTCTCCCACAAGTTAAGAATTTAATTCTGTAACAACTCCATTTTTAATGAACAAAGAATTGATTTAAATTCAATGTATATTTGGAGTATTTAATGTTGATGATATCTCTTTAAGTATTTATTTCACTCCATAATTACAAGAAGGAGCTTATAGCTCATTGGTAACACCTTGCACTGCTGAACCAAGCCACCAGAGTTCAAATCCAATGCCCCATATTATTTTTAATATTATTTTGTTTTTGATACTTTAGAATACCAACAGTTACACGCATTTCTCACAAATTTCCTACTACACATGAAAATGTAAATGCACCAGAAGCCACACCTGACGACCCCACACCCCCCGACCACCCGACTCGGCCGAGTCGGCCGGCGCTGCCGGCCGGACTCGGCCGAACGGCCGAGTCCCCAACATCGAAGTTGGGTATCTTTTCCTTGTCAACTCTCCTGCATACTTTAAATAGTCAGATCGGTTACAGAGAGCCCATTAACCCCCACTTACTCCATTTTTTAATGATTTTTTAAATATATTTTTACATTTTTAATTAAAAACACTACACCTATCCTAACCCTACCCTAACCCTATAAATACACCCCCTACCCTCTACCCTCTCATCCCAAATTTCTGAGCCCACTCTCTCAAAATTCCAAGAGATCTTGTGTACTTTGAAAATGAGCGAGAGGCGAAACTCCGACGAAATCTACAGCGAACTTCCGGTGATCGTGCTAGGAACTCGCGGCGACAAATCGACGTACCGGCGAACCCTCTTCTTCCTTATCACTCTCGTGTTGTCCAAACCCGTAAATCCCATTCTAATCTCTCTCTCTCTTTTTCTAAAAAATACGAAATTACAAAACCCGACGGAATCGGAACAAATCCGATTTTCGATTCGGTTTTCTATAAAATTTCACTTCTCACCAATACATTCATGCTTAAATATCTTTATGTTGAATATTAAATATTTAACAAACAATTTGAACAAATTTCATCACATGAAACGACAGCGTTCCCAAATTATCGTATTTTTACTTAAATACCACAATATTTCGATTTCACATTTAACCTCATTAACTTGCTATACATTTAAAGTAGATCACGAGGTAACGACCTACCTCCTCACACACTTGCTTACAACCTAACATGATACCATTGAAACTTTAGAATACGAGAAAACAAGAATTTACATTTAAATACCACATACTTAATAAAACTATCATAAAAGATTTAGAGTTGATACACTTTTAAATAAATACCTCTTAATATGATAATACGATAAGTTGTAGACATCGGTCGTTTATCTAAACCTGACTTTGTGGTGTCTAGGCTAGGCAAGTGAGAAAGGTAATTTTAAAAGGCCCGTCTCACGATAATTCGTGAGCGGATCCCTCCTTTCTTCACTTGTACTTACCTGGCCACAATTGGCGGTGAAGAGGTGATTTGAGGCATCTAACAACTTGTTGTTTAGACCATTTAGAAATAATCTAGTTGAATTAGAAAACCCTAGAACCTAAAATACGGAAAATTGACTTGTTACAAATAAATACCATTTACTTTATAAAACCGTTTTCTAAAGGATTTAGTAATTTACAATCTTTGCAAAGCGCCGCTACAACCCACTTTGGGGAACCCGTTCGGGATAGTACGGTTTATCGTGCACCCTCGGGCTTAGTAGTGCGAGATTCAGACCTCCGCAAGGAGCATTCGGTCTCGAAAGATTTAAAATACGACATCTTAAGAAAATGAGATTTTTTAGAATATAAAATATTTATTGAAATTATTTTTGTATAAATATATGTATATTTATCATTAAAATATCTATTTTGTTATAATACAAATATTCCACTTTTTCTAAAAATCACAAAAATAAATTTTACATTAAAATACCATGAATTTCAAATAAATCAACATTACAGATAAATACCTTTATAAAACTAGGATATTTTCACTAGAAATATCACAATATAAAATCCACCTTCATTGCAACTCTAAAGATGAATAATAAATACTTGAGGTGTATTTTGAAAAGTATATAAAAATATTTTTACATAAAACCCCCTCAAGTTTTGTAAATTACCCTAAGGACCCTAGCAATTATAGGTTTGAGAAATAATCAAAACATCGATTTACATTCTAATTGTCTGACTCGGGTTTGAGTCTGATTATTTCTGACTTGAATATGATTCAAGTCAATCTATATTCTATAATATTCCAATTCAATATGAACACATGAATCCATGAATCCAGTTATCAATCTATACAACTTGACTGAATCAAACCATGGATATACATCCATTATCCAGTTATTCCATTTACCTGATTATGCAGTTACAATCTGTTTACTGATATCATGGTTTTGGTCAGTCATCCAACTTATACAATACAATACAACAATACAATCAAAACACTACGGGGTTTAAGGGATAGATTGGTGCGGAAAGTGTTAGAAGTGGCACGAGACGGTAAGATTAAGACACCTAACCTATATTCCGTTGCTGTTGTACCGTGGCTTAACGGTTTCTTGTATATTCCGTTTGCCCTGGTCTCTAGCATACTGAAACCCCTCTCGTATACACTGGCATCCTTCCATACCAAGCTACAAACAACAGCGTAAACACAATATTCTACAATATTATACAACTTTAGAAGATACCTCTTATTCTGTCTTTTCTAATTCTCCCTTATCTTTGGGACTTACCGAGCGACCTGTTCGCTGACGACATTCTATTTCTTCCTTCTTCGAATGTCGTCAGGTAATCTGGACACAGCAGAGATCGAGCCCACCAGTGAAAACTTGGATCAGTTCCTTGAAGACCCCGAGCTCTAGACATTGTACCTTTTTCTATTCAGTATTTTTCATTTCCTGTTATGCCATTGTTTAGGCATATCTTTTATTCCAGATGTATTTATTTTTCATGCATTGTACAAAAGAATGTTAAGAAATAAAGTTGATGTTATCTTTATATCTCTTGTCTCTTGTGATTTACCTTTATATTGCTTAGATACGCTTAGCGTATTTACTTCACAGTAAATACGTAGCGGACCGGTCCCGTCCCCTTCGCCGTATACTGGGAAGCGGGGCGTGACAGGTTTTGTTGGTGGCCCATGCAGGTCAGAGCTGTATAGAACCATACTATGCAGTTCTGTTCTGCGTGAACAACCTAAGTAATATAACACAAGAACCAGCAACTAAAACATTCTTTACAATTCATGTTTCTTGAATCTTACAATTTTCTATTCCTTGAATCTTATCATTTCATTTACTTGAATCTGTCCTAACCCAAATTTTTCTTCAGGGTTATGGATTCCCCGAACAACACCAGTACTAACGTCAACAACACCCCTCCAGCACTACTTCTCACACCAGCTGTTCCTGCGCCACCCACCGAGCAAACAGTGCTACTTGAGGCGATCCGCAGCCTTCTTGAGGGACAGCAACAACTCCTGAACCGTCCTGAGACCGACGCACCGGGGGTAAAGCAATTCAGGACTTTACATCCCAAGCAGTTCTCCGGAAAAGGAAGCCCTCTTGAAGCTGAAGAATGGGCACAAAGCATAGAAGATGATCTGGCAGCAGCACAAGTGTCAGACATAGCTTGGGTCCGTGTGGTGAAACTACAGCTCACGGACAATGCTCGCAACTGGTGGAAGGCGGAAGAAAGCCGTCTGATACAGCCTATTGAATGGAAGACTTTTCGCGAGAAGTTCGACGTGAAATACTTCCCTGTGACTGCCAGGTTTGCCATGGAGCAGCAGTTCATTCATCTACAACAGGGTTCGATGTGGGACAAATCAGTAGATGAGTACGACGCTGAATTCACCATGCTAAGCCGATAAGATATGTCACAACAGTTCAATTTTTAAATCTCACATACTACACAGCTAACACAATCCTTTAAACAGATTCGCGACACACTTGATACCGACGGACGAGATCAGAGCCCGTCGTTTTCAACAAGGTCTGGACACAGAGATTCAGGCTGCTCTAGCCACGGGAAAATTTCTGACTCATGAGGATGCTCTGGAAGCTGCCCGCAGTTATGAGGCAGTGATAAAAGCAAGGGCCAGACCTCAGTCTGTAGGAGTTAAGCGCCCTGCCAACCAGATGGCAGGTGGAGCCTCGTCCAGACCACTTTTCGTGCCAAGACGACCCGGAGTACCGAACCATCGTCCCAGCCCAGCCTTTTGCACCTACTGCAAGAGAACTGGACATATGATGAAAGATTGCCGACGAGCCAACCGTCTTTGCTTAGTCCGCGGCTCAGCTACTCATGATATTGGGTCTTGTCCCCAAAGACAAAACCCAGTTGCTGCACCCAGGCCAGCAATTACCTATCCACAGCGACCATCCCTTCAGGCACCTGTTCCAAGACCTGCACTACCTGCACCACCTAGAGGACCACAAGCTGCACCACCTCCTCGTCAGTTCCATCAAGCTCAAAGGAACATTCCGAGGAATACTCCTCAGGCCAGGAGGAATGTACCAAGGCGCCAGGCTTTCACAATGACCGTGGAAGAAGCTGAGGCCACTGGCTAAGTCATCACTGGTAAACTTTTCTTTTCAAATTTTGCTTTTCTATCCTTCTACTTAGCTACATATTTCCCTATACCTAAAACATATCCCACATACCTTAGGTACAATCTTAGTATCCTCAATCCCTGCACTAGCACTGTTTGATACTGGAGCATCACACTGCTTTATGTCGCAACGGTTTGTTCGAACCCATGCGATTCCAGTCTTACCGCTTGTATCCAGCTGGAATGTCAGTTCAGGAAATGGCGTTCTAAAGGCAACTATGGGATACAACTTGTGTCCAGTCGTCGTCTGCAGCAGAGAGTTTTATGCTGACTTCAAAGTGCTGGACATACCGAACTTCGATGTGGTTCTAGGAATGGATTGGCTTGGAACTTTTTATGCTACCATCGACTGTCGTCAAAAGAGGGTAGTATTCGAGATTCCAGACCACCCGGTCTTCTATTTCAAAAGCGGAGACCATACCCTGGAGCCAAGTACCTAAAAAGCGAAGCCAAGAGAAGCAGTAGTTGCAGCAGGTCAAGCGGAGGAAGAATCAAGGCCAGATGTGGCTTGAGAGTTCGACGATGTATTTCCTGACGATATATCAGGTTTGCCTCCCGATCGAGCTCTTGAATTCAGTATTGATTTAATACCAGGAGCACAACCGATGATCAAAGCATCCTATCGTTTAAGTCCGGAAGGTTTGAAGGAAGTCCGAACACAGTTGGACGAATTACTGGCGAAAGGATGTATTCGTCCCAGCACTTCAAGTTGGGGATCACCTGTAGTACTTGTGAAGAAGAAGGAAGGTTCATACAGAATGTGCATCGATTATAGAGCCTTGAACGAAGTCATGATAAAGAACAAGTATCCACTCCCGCGCATCGACTATTTATTCGATCAGCTAAGTGGATCTTGTGTTTTCTCTAAATTGGATCTTCGTTCAGGTTATCATCAAGTGAAGGTCAAGGAAGTTGATATTCACAAAACAGCTTTCAGAACTCGCTATGGACATTACGAATTTCTCATGATGCCATTTAGAGTGACCAACGCACCCGCAATATTCATGAACCTAATGAATCAAGTTTTCCGGGAGTACCTAGACAGGTTTGTTGTCATCTTCATCGACGACATCCTGGTGTATTCTAAGAGTCGGAAAGAGCATGCAGAGCACCTACGAATTGTCCTAGAAACTCTTCGACAACATCAGCTTTATGCCAAGTATAGCAAGTGCGAGTTTTGGTTAAAGCAAGTTGGTTTTCTTGGACATATCATATCAGGAGAAGGAATCCCTGTGGATCCGGCGAAAGTTTTAGCAGTTAGCGAATGGCCTACACCAAAGTCAGTGAAGGACATTCGGAGTTTCTTGGGTTTAGCTGGATATTACAGAAGGTTCATTAAAGGATTTTCGAAGATAGCAACGTCCCTAACTAAGCTCACACGTAAAGATGAAGAATTTGTGTGGTTAGAAGCATGGGAACAAGTTTTCGTAGAACTCAAGTCAAGGTTGACATCAGCACCTATTCTCGTCATACCGGATCAATCTGGAGGATTCGAAGTGCATTGCGATGCATCCGGTAAGGGATTAGGATGTGTTCTACATCAGCACGGTAAGGTTGTGGCTTATGCTTCAAGACAGCTGAAGACTCATGAGCGCAATTATCCGACGCATGATCTAGAGTTGGCAGCCGTCATCTTTGCTCTCAAGATTTGGCATCATTACCTACTTGGTGAACGAGTGAACATCTACACAGATCATAAGAGCAAGAAGTACGTGTTTACTCAGAACGAGTTGAATATGCGGTAGAGAAGATGGTTAGAACTCATGGCAGACTTTGACATCAACTTGCAATATCACCCAGGGAAGGTGAATGTAGTATCTGATGCTCTTAGTCGCCAACCATTAGCAATGAATCTCATCGCTCAGTGGAAGCTTCAACAAGACTTGCATCAGATGGAGATTGAAGTAATCATGCCAGGTAATGCTTCAAGTCTGATGAATTTACAAGTTCAATCAACCATTGTCAATCAGATCAAGGCAGCTCAAGCAAGCGATGCTAAGTTGCAAAAGATCAGAGAACAAGTGGAGAATGGACTCAGAACAGACTTCATCATCTATGAAGATGGATCTTTGAGATACGGCAGCAGATTGTGTGTACCAAAAGGTCCTGTTCGGGAAGAGTTGATGAAAGAAGCTCACAACTCTCTCTACTCAGTACACCCTGGAGGTACCAAAATGTACAAAGATCTACGTCAAAATTATTGGTGGCATGGAATGAAGCGTGAAGTAGCCAGAAGCGTCGCAAAATGCTTGGTGTGTCAGCAAGTAAAGGCTGAACATCACAGGACTGCTGGATTACTTCAACCGTTACCAATCCCAGAATGGAAGTGGCAACACATCACGATAGATTTTGTGACTGCTCTACCTCGCAGCACAAAGGGTAACGATGCCGTATGGGTCATTGTGGATTGACTCACAAAGTCGGCTCACTTCATCCCATTTCGAGTTGGCCAATCAACTAAGACACTAGCAAAGAAGTACATGGAGGTAATAATCTAATTAAGATTTAAACTCTTCATAATGTACTATCTCTAATACCCATGAACTCATATAGGAAATTGTGAGACTTCATGGAGTATCGGTCTGCATTGTCTCCGATCGTGACACCAGGTTCCGATCGCAATTTTGGCAGAGTCTGCAAGCAAGCTTGGGAACAAGTCTAAACTTCAGCACGGCTTATCATCCACAAACAGATGGTCAGTCGGAACAAATTATTCAGATCTTGGAGGATATGCTCAGAGCGTATATGTTAGACTTCAAAGGATCGTGAGAAGATCACCTGCACCTTGTGGAGTTCGCGTACAATAACAGCTACCAAGGAAGCATAGGAATGGCACCTTTTGCAGCATTGTATGGAAGGAAGTGTAGATCGCCATTAAGTTGGGACGACATCGGAGATAGGGAACTTCTTGGACCAGAGATGATAGTAGCGACTGTTGATGTGGTTCGTACTATCAGGGAAAGGATGCGCATAGCCCAAGATCGACAGAAGCACTGGGCTGATGCAAAGAGACGACACTTGGAGTTCCAGCCAGGAGATCACGTATTCTTGAAGATATCTCCGAACCGCGGAGTGATCCGATTTGGAAGACGGGGAAAGCTAAGTTCGAGATATATTGGACCGTTCGACATACTCGAACGAGTCGGTGAAGTGGCATACCGCTTAGCGCTTCCATCTTCATTGGAAGGAGTGCATAATGTGTTCCACATATCCCAACTCAGAAGGTATGTGAGTGACCCCAGCCATGTTCTCGATCATTCCGAGCTCACTATACAGCCTGATTTATCTTGTGAGCAACAGCCTGTGGAGATCCTGGACAGGAAAGTGAAGACACTTCGGAACAAGAAAGTTAACTTGGTTCGAGTGATGTGGAGGAAAAACACTCCAGGAGAGTCCACTTGGGAAAGGGAGGATGAAATGCGTACTAGATATCCACACCTCTTTGTAAACTAGTCCTCAAATAAAAGTTGTAAATTTCGAGGACGAAATTTTTGTACGGAGGGTAGACTGTAACAACTCCATTTTTAATGTACAAAGAATTGATTTAAATTCAATGTATACTTGGAGTATTTAATGTTGCTGATATCTCTTTAAGTATTTATTTCACTCTATAATTACAAGAAGGAGCTTATAGCTCATTGGTAACATTTTGCACTGCTGAACCAAGCCACCAGAGTTCAAATCCCATGCCCCATATTATTTTTAATATTATTTTGTTTTTAATTCTTTAGAATACCAACAGTTACACGTGCATTTCTCACAAATTTCCTACTACACATGAAAATGTAAATGCACCAGAAGCCACACCTGACGACCCCACACCCCCCGACCACCCGACTCGGCCCGACTCGGGCCGGCATCGCCGGCCGAGTCCCCAACATCGAAGTTGGGTATCTTTTCCTCGTCAACTCTCCTGCATACTTTAAATAGTTAGATCGGTTACAGAGAGCCCATTAACCCCCATTTACTCCATTTTTTAATGATTATTTTTTATGTATTTTTACATTTTTAATTAAAAACACTACACCTATCCTAACCCTAGCCTAACCCTATAAATACACCCCCTACTCTCTACCCTCTCATCCCAAATTTCTGAGCCCACTCTCTCAAAATTCCAAGAGATCTTGTGTACTTTGAAAACGAGCGAGAGGCGAAGCTCCGACGAAATCTACGGCGAACTTCCGGTGATCGTGCTAGGAACTCGCGGCGACAAATCGACATACCGGCGAACCCTCTTCTTCCTTATCACTCTCGTGTTGTCCAAACCCGTAAGTCCCATTCTAATCTCTCTCTCTCTTTTTCTAAAAAATACAAAATTACAAAACCCGACGGAATCGAAACAAATCCGATTTCCGATTCGGTTTTCTATAAAATTTCACTTCTCACCAATACATTCATGCTTAAACATCTTTATGTTGACTATTAAACATTTAACAAACAATTTGAACAAGTTTCATCACATGAAATGACAGCGTTACCAAATTATCGTATTTTTACTTAAATACCATAATGTTTCGATTTCACATTTAACCTCATTAACTTGCTATACATTTAAAGTAGATCACGAGGTAACGACCTACCTCCTCACACACTTGCTTACAACCTAACATGATACCATTGAAACCTTATAATACGAGAAAACAAGAATTTACATTTAAATACCACATACTTAATAAAACTATCATAAAAGATTTAGAGTTGATACACTTTTAAATAAATACCTCTTAATATGAAAATACGATAAGTTGTGGACATCAGTCGTTTATCTAAACCTGAATTTGTGGTGTCTAGGCTAGGCAAGTGAGAAAGGTAACTTTAAAAGGCCCGTCTCACGATGATTCGTGAGCGGATCCCTCCTTTCTTCACTTGTATTTATCTGGCCACAATTGGCGGTGAAGAGGCGTTTTGAGGCATCTAACAACTTGTTGTTTAGACCATTTAGAAATAATCTAGTTGAATTAGAAAACCCTAGAACCTAAAATACGGAAAATTGACTTGTTACAAATAAATACCATTTACTTTATAAAACCGTTTTCTAAAGGATTTAGTAATTTACAATCTTTGCAAAGCGCCGCTACAACCCACTTTGGGGAACCCGTTCGGGATAGTATGGTTTATCGTGCACCCTCGGGCTTAGTAGTGCGAGATTCAGACCTCCGCAAGGAGCATTCGGTCTCGAAAGATTTAAAATACGATATCTTAAGAAAATGAGATTTTTTAGAATATAAAATATTTATTGAAATTATTTTTGTATAAATATATGTATATTTATCATTAAAATATCTATTTTGTTATAATACAAATATTCCACTTTTTCTAAAAATCACAAAAATAAATTTTACATTAAAATACCATGAATTTCAAATAAATCAACATTACAGATAAATACCTTTATAAAACTAGGATATTTTCACTAGAAATATCACAATATAAAATCCACCTTCATTGCAACTCTAAAGATGAATAATAAATACTTGAGGTGTATTTTGAAAAGTATATAAAAATATTTTTACATAAAACCCCTTCAAGTTTTGTAAATTACCCTAAGGACCCTAGCAATTATAGGTTTGAGAAATAATCAAAACTTCGATTTACATTCTAATTGTCTGACTCGGGTTTGAGTCTGATTATTTCTGACTTGAATATGATTCAAGTCAATCTACATTCTATAATATTCCAATTCAATATGAACACATGAATTCATGAATCCAGTTATCAATCTATACAACTTGACTGAATCAAACCATGGATATACATCCATTATCCAGTTATTCCATTTACCTGATTATGCAGTTACAATCTGTTTACTGATATCATGGTTTTGGTCAGTCATCCAACTTATACAATACAATACAACAATACAATCAAAACACTACGGGGTTTAAGGGATAGATTGGTGCGGAAGGTGTTAGAAGTGGCACGAGACGGTAAGATTAAGACACCTAACCTATATTCCGTTGCTGTTGTACCGTGGCTTAACGGTTTCTTGTACATTCCGTTTGCCCTGGTCTCTAGCATACTGAGACCTCTCTCGTATACACTGGCATCCTTCCGTACCAAGCTACAAACAACAGCGTAAACACAATATTCTACTATATTATACAACTTTAGAAGATACCTCTTATTCTGTCTTTCCTAATTCTCCCTTATCTTTGGGACTTACCGAGTGACCTGTTCGCTGACGACATTCTATTTCTTCCTTCTTTGAATGTCGTCGGGTAATCTGGACACAGCAGAGATCGAACCCACCAGTGAAGACTTGGATCAGTTCCTCGAAGACCCCGAGCTCTAGACATTGTACCTTTTTCTATTCAGTATTTTTCATTTCCTGTTATGCCATTGTTTAGGCATCGCTTTTATTCCAGATGTATTTATTTTTCATGCATTGTACAAAAGAATGTTAAGAAATAAAGTTGCTGTTATTTTTATATCTCTTGTCTCTTGTGATTTACCTTTATATTGCTTAGATACGCTTAGCGTATTTACTTCACAGTAAATACGTAGCGGACCGGTCCCGTCCCCTTCGCCGTATACTAGGAAGCGGGGCGTGACAAATTCTCATCGGGAAGATCTTGTTCTTGAGAATCAAAAATTCAGAAAAGAACTAGGTCAAATAGAAAGAAAAAAAGGAAAAAGAACCTATCCTATTAGAATTTAAAAAGCATAAGAACTTAGTTCTTAAAGAAAATTTAATCCCAGATCTTTAAAACAAAGATCTTGACGATCATTAATGAAATAATGCCATTAACAGATAGAAATCTCTAAAAGAAAGGAATCCAGCGCCTCACGTGCTTCCCATGTGGGCGCCTTCAACAGATTCCCAAAACAAAAGGAAATCTGCGCCTCACGTGAAAAACACGCAGGCGTCCAAAGCAAAAGGCCGGCACCTCACGTAAAAAACACATGGACGCCCAAAATAGAAGGCCAGCACCTCACGTGAAATACACGTGAGCGCTGAATAAAGTGCTTAGCACTTCATAATTAGCCAAGATGGCTGAGTGCTTAGCACTGATTGGGCAACGCCCAGTGCCTCACGTGCTCCTCACGTGGGCGCCATACAAAAAGTTCTTAGCACTTCATATACAACCAAAATGGCTGAGTGCTTAGCACTGATTGGACAGCACCCGGCGCTTCACGTGCTCCTTACGTGAACGCCACATAAAAAGTGCTTAGCACTTCATATACAGCCAAAACGGCTGAGTGCTCAGCACTGAATCGGGCAGTGCCCAGCGCCTCCCGAGCTCCTCACGTAGACGCCACATTAAAAGTGCTTAGCACTCTGTATACATCCAAAATGACTGAGTGCTTAGCACTGATTGGGCAGCACCCATAACTGAAGGCTTTACATGATACCCATGTGAGCGCCAGAGAATCAAACAAGTGCTTAATACTTTTGCATAAAAAAGGGGCTGAACAAACAGAACCCAAATATGTGCTTATTGAAAGTCTACCCTAGCACCACCATGCGGTATTCATAAGCATCTAGCATGCTATATTTAAAAATTTGGGGTGCTAAGCTATGCTAACTAAGGATCAAACTAGATGATTAGGGTTTATATGTTGATATCATAAACTTTACACTAAGAGAAAGAAACTACAATCTCTATAGACCGTGTCCTTCTCTTCAAAAGCTCCGTGTAGTAGTCCACGCGACTTCACTATACTCCACTTGAAGTTGGATCGAGCTTCCTTTGTGATCGTTGTGCCGAAGAAGATCCACCCGAAACTTCTCTAATCCAAGCTAGCTTTTCACTAAATTATCTTTAGTGAAGGAAACACACTACACTAAACTGCTAATCTAGTGTAGGATAGTGAAGTAGGGGTGTTTAGCTCACTAAGGATCCTCACAAGTCTTAGGTTTCACAACTCATGTGAGTGTTAGGGCTTAGAGGTGGAGGTGAAGAAAATGGAGAGAGCTAGAGAGATGAGCTCAAGAAAAAATGGCTAAGGCAAAAAAATGAACCAACTCTAGAATGGCTCTCCCCTTGCTCACTTATTGAAGCATGGATAAATTTCAAATAAATTTATTCAACCATACTTCAATAGTGTTGCAAGACTAATATATAAATAATAAAAGTCATGCCTCGCACCATACCACAAAAGTCTACCCATTTTCCACCTTATTTTCTATTTTCATAAAATAGAAAATCAACCATGCTTCATATTATATATATATATATATATATTAAGAAAATAATTAGTGAGCTAAATATTAGTTAATATATAATTATATCAAATATAATACATCAAATTATTAAATCAACATTTGATTTAATAATCCAGTTATATCACATATAACCTACTAATATCATTTATCTGTATATCACATTATCAAATCAACACTTAATTCAATAATCTGGTTATATCATATATAATCTAACCGATAACATATAACCGCCAGATTAGAATATGGTATCACATACACGTATTTAATCAGGCCCCATGCACATATCAGCATATGTGCCCTAGTTCATTTCACTTGAACTAGAAAACCTCTGTGTGAGACTCTAAAGACTCGTCAATACGCCAGCAGTAGGTAATGATCACATCAGTTACCTACAAGCCGTCAGCGGTACTAGCTGGATGTAATGGCTACCCCGGTATTGAGTGAATAGAAAATCAACAAGCAAGCTTGTCCAAAATCCCATGAAGCCTATAAGTAACATTTACCGTACAGTCCAGTCTCTTCGTCTGATATGTCGCATATCAAGTCTAGGGGTGGAATCGTAAGACCCCAGTAACTTGATAAGTCATGTCGATGTATGGCTCATAACGGTTCGAGAAACTACTAATAACTCTTACCAGTAAATCTCATCAGCCCTGGTCAGGGACTTACTGTTATAGCCAATCGAGCATAGCGCAACATCAACTCCCTGTTAGTTATATGTATGCCCTAGAGGCCATTACTGTACATACGATGTATATTGTAATGGATGCTTGGACATATATAGGGAGGACTTTCTTGCTCGACATGATAGTATGCTATCTGGTTGTACTTTATCTTAACATGTACTCTGATTGTCTCTATGTTACATGTTGATAAAGCCCTTAGGATACGTACTCGACTACTGGGACTATGATGAGATCATACTAGTGGGGCCACGGTAGTCGACGAGTACATCCTATAACTGTTCCTAGTCGAGGGTGTATCGAGACAGGGCATCGATACACCAGAGTAGACTAGCGTATACGCATCTTGACCCATATGATGGGCGATGGATGATCCCATATCCATCGGTGTTTGACATTAAGGATGGTGTACGGGTGCTCAGTAGAGACTGGGTACACTGGACGGACACGCCGAGAACTCCCAGATGGTATTATACCTCACGTCAGATGGCAATTCTCCGGTGACACTGGTATAAAGTAGTTTGTTGACCCGAGATCGTCATAGAGTCTTGTGTGATCCCCACTGTGCTTTGATTTCCATCATACCACGTCCAAGAGGGCGTGCAAAAAGGTGGCTTTTGGGTACAATCCCGAATCACATGGAGGTAATGAGCGATAGGAGGGTATTCGTCTCTCCCGGTATAGGGAGTTGATGTTGTGCTGTGTTCGATTGGCTATAACCGGAAATCCCTGGCCAGGGTTGCTGAGATTTACTGGTAAGTGTTATCAGTAGTTTCTCGAACTGTTATAGACCTCATATCGACACAACTTATCAAGCTACTGGGGTTTGACGTTTACCACCCCTAGGCGAGATATGCGACATATCAGACGACGAGACCGAACTGTACGGGAGTGTTACTGATTGGATTCACAGGAGAATGTACAGACTTGCTTGTTGATCTTCTGAGCACTCAATACCTGGGTGGCTGTTACGTTTAGCTGACCGCTTGCAGCTTGTGGGTGTTTGATATGATCATCACCTACTGCCGGCGTATTGATGATTCTTTAGAGTCCTACACAGAGGTTTCTTGGCTCAAGCAAAACGGAGTAGGAGCACATATATGATATGTGCGGGACCGAGAATAATGCGGTATGTGATATCGTATTGGATTCTCGCGATATGAGATATCGGCCGGGTATATGTGATATAGCCGGGTCATCGTATTAGTCAGTTATATGTGATATAGCCGGATTGTCGGATCAAGTGTTGATTCGATAATTTAATGTATAATAATATATATGATATATTAAATTACATTAACTAATATTAGCTCACTAAGAGATTCTTTTTCTCACTCGAGTAATACATTGATATATATGCGATATATGCTAATTGTATTATTTTATATTGTTACGATAAATATTATATATGTGATATATAATATTGTAACATGATATGATAACTAATGCAACATGTTTAGTGGAGATTAAACAAGGTTAGGGTTTGTTTTGGGCTAGTTCCTTCTTGATGATTCTAGAAGGTTTCTTTTTGTTTTGTGCAAGATATTTTCAAATGACTCATGCTTTAACCCAACCCAAACCCTATCCCTTGGTTAATTCTCTACAAAGGTTTAGCAACCATGGTTGTATTATTGATCATTATTTTCTTTCATTGTTCATCACAAAAAGATTCTATCATCTTCTTCCTTGAGTTCCTTCTTGGAAAAAGCTTTCTTGCTTTTTGCTAAGTGATGAAAATGAGTGAGAATAAGAAAATAAAAGAGAGCAAAAATCCTACTTCATCATTCTCATCTATCCTTGCCCTTTAGATGAGAGTGTTCACTTCATTTAGTGAGTGTTGGCTTGTGTTAATGAAACTTCATGGTAGATCATCTTTGTTATCGAAGATCGGAAGCAAGACTGCATCTTTCTCTTCGTGAAGCCTCTCGAGATTCCGGAACACGATGATCACAGCGAAGGGACCTCAACACGGAGCTTATGAAGTGAAGGACCGGATCTACAAAGGTTGTAATCCCTCTCAGTTAGTGTTAAAGTGTTTAACATACTTGTTTTCGCATAAACTCTAGTTTAAAGATCCGGCTTTGGGTTGTTCGGCACGGCTAAAATTTTAATCGGGCATGCTTGATGCCTCGTAGACCCTTGTGTGCGTGCCTAGCATCCCTACACTCCTAATACTGAGAGAGACGAAACCCCTCCTATCGCTCACTGCCTCCATGTGACTCGGGACTGTACCCAAAATCCACCTGTTTGCATGACTCTTTTAAGCCATGGTAGGGAGGAAATCAAAGCACAGTAGGAACCACACAAGACTCTATGATGATCTTGGGTCTACAGACGAACCTGTACCAGTGTCACCAGAGAACTGCTATTCGACGATAGGTATAGTACCAACTAGGAGTTCTCGGGGAGTCATGTTCAGTGTACCCATTCTCTAATGAGCACCTGTGTACAATCTTTGATGTCAAACACCAATGGTTATTGGATCAACCATCGCCCCATACACGGTCAAGAAACGTACACACTAGTCTACTCTGAAATATCGATGCACTGTCTCGATACTCCCTTGACTAGGAACAATTAAAGGATGTTCTTGTAGACTACACTAGTCCCAGTAGTATGATCCGCATCATAGTCCTGATAGTCAAGAAAACATCCCAAAGGCTTTATCAACATGTATCTGAGAGACAGTATGATAATACAAGTGTACATGTTAAGATAAAGAGCAACCAGATAGCATACTATCATGTCGAGCAAGAAAGTCCTCTATATATTTGTCCAAGCATCCACTATATCATACAATAATGGCCTCTAGGGCATACATATTCCTAACAATCTCCACTTGCACTAAGGCCATGTATTATAGTATCTCATATCTAACATCCTAAAAATTCTCTCAAACCGCGTCTCGGGGAGGGTCTTCGTGAGTGGATCCGCTATGTTGTCCGTGTCAACTCTCCTGACCTCAATCTCCCGTTGATTTACTATCTCCTGGATCAGGTGATACTGCCTAAGAGTATGCCTGGATCTCTGATGGAACTGGGGTTCCTTGGCCAAAACCACAGCTCCATTGTTATCACAATACATAGGTATTGGATGCTCAATGGATGGAACCACACCAAGTTCAGCTATGAACTTTTTCATCCAGACAGCCTCTTTGGCAGTATCGTTGGCAGCGATGTATTCAGCCTCCATCGTCGAGTCTACTACGGTATCTTTCTTGGAACTCTTCCAACATACCGCCCCTCCATTGAGGGTGAAGACAAAACCCGAGACCGACTTACTGTCGTCCTTATCACTCTGGAAGCTCGAATCGGTAAAGGACTCTACCTAGAGTTCTCCGTTACCATACACCAAGAACATTTCTTTAGTCCTTCTCAAGTACTTAAGAATGTTCTTCACAGCTGTCAAGTGTTTCTCCGCAGGATCTGATTGATACCTGCTCACTACACGTGGTGAGTAAGCTACATTCGGTCTGATACATAACATCATATACATGATAGACCCGACTGCCGAAGCATAGGGTATCCCTTGCATGCGAGCCCTCTCTAAATCAGTCTTGTGAGACATCTCTTTGGAGAGACTGATTCCTGAACAAGCGGGTAAATTACCACGCTTAGAATCTTCCATACTAAACCTCTTTAGTATAGTGTCTATGTACCTAGATTGGGACAATTCCAATATCCTCTTAGATTTATCTCTATAGATCTTTATCCCCCAGGATGTAGGAGGCATCACCTAGACCTTTCATCGAGAACTTGTGTGATAAGAAGAGCTTGACCGATTGTAGCATAGGAATATCATTTTCTATCAAGAGTATGTTATCCACGTACAATACGAGGAAGATGACCTTACTCTCTACAACCTTCTTGTATATACAAGGTTCATCTACGTTTTTGATGAAGTCAAACTCTTTGATAGCTTCATCGAAACAGATGTTCCAGCTCTGCGATGCCTGCTTTAATCCGTAGATTGATTTAAGCAGCTTGCACACACTTCCGCTACTCCCACTGTCTACGAAGCCCTCTGGCTGTGTCATGTACACGCTCTCTTCTAAATCACCATTTAGAAAAGTGGCCTTGACATCTATCTGCCAGATTTCGCAGTCATGGAATGCAGCAATAGCAAGCAGGATCCTGATGGACTTAAGCATGGCGACAGGAGAAAAGGTTTCATCATAGTCGACACCTGGTCGTTGACGAAAACCTTTTGCTACAAGTCTAGCTTTGAATGTCTCAACCTTTCCATCTACACCAATTTTCTTCTTAAAGATCCACTTGCTCCCAATGGGTTTTACCCCTTCATGAGGAACTTCCAAAGTTCATACTTTGTTGGTGTACATGGATTCCATCTTAGATCGCATAGCATCCAGCCATTTCACAGAGTCTCCACTAGTGATGGCCTGCTCGAAACTAGTTGGGTCATTATCTTCCAATATACAATCCCCACTCCTACCGTCTATGAGAAAACCGTAGTATCTCTCAGGTGGATGAGGAACCCTACTAGATCTGTGGAGTGGCTGAAGTTCGTCGGATACTATTAGATCCTCCGGTTCTATCAAATCGTCAGTTGTAATTTATGCAGCTGGAACTTCTTCCAGTTCTACTTCATTACCACTAATTTCTTTCACAAGAAATTCCTTTTCTAAAAAGGTGGCATGTTGGGCAACAAACACTTTTTGTTCCTCACTATGGTAGAAAAGGTATCCATGCGAATTCTTTGGATGCCCCACAAACTTGCAAAGAACTGACCTTGCCTTGATCTTGTCCGAATTTTGCTTTTTGACGTAGGCCGGACAACCCCATATCTTAACTCATTTAAGATATGGTCTCTTTCCACTCCATATCTCATATGGTGTTTTAGGCACAGATTTTGATGGAACTTGATTCAATAGGTATGCGGCTGTCTCAAGTGCATAACCCCAAAAAGAAATAGGTAACTCAGCAGTTCCTATCATAGAGTGCACCATATCTAATAGGGTGCGATTTCTCCGCTCTGATACACCGTTGTGTTGTAGCGTATACGGAGGAGTAAGCTGAGAGAGAATCTCATTCTCTTTTAAATAGTTACGGAATTCCGTGCTCAAGTATTCTCCTCCCTGATCAGATCGAAGGATTTTAATACTTTTACCCATCTGGTTCTTTACTTCGCTCTTATATTTCTTGAATTTCTCAAAAGCTTAAGATTTGTGTTTCAACAAGAACACATGTCCGAATCTTGAGAGATCATCGATGAATGTAATGAAGTACAAAGAACCATTCCTGGCATGTGTAGACATAAGATCGCATACATCACTATATATCAGTCCCAAGAGTTCAGTAGTTTTTTCTCCGTGTCTAGTAAACGGAGTTTTGGTCATCTTCCCTTTGAGACATGACTCGCAAGTTTCATAAGATGTAAATTCAAACGGATTTAAATATCTATCTTTATGCAACTTAGCTAGTTTTGTCGCATTGATATGACCTAGTCTACAATGCCACAAGAAGGTTTCGTTCATTTCTGAACTTTTCCTCTTGTGTGTGTTCTGAACGTTTAGAACTGTAGTCTGATTTAGAACGTATATATCATTACTTAACGTACCAAACCCAATCAGCACTTGATTTAGGAAACTGTTCATAACATTATTCTCCAATACAAAGTTATATCCTTCTTTATGCAACAAAGAAACTGATATAATATTGCACATCATGTTTGGTACGTATTAACAGTATTTCAGAATCATTGTATTATCATTTGATAATACTATGTGATATTCGCCAACAGTTTTGCTTGCAACAATTGCTCAATTCTCTAGTTTTAGAGACATATCACCCTTTCCCAGTTCTTTACATCTTCTTAGCCTATATATATACAAATATCAAATATATAAATTAAGAAAATAATTAGTGAGCTAAATATTAGTTAATATATAATTATATCAAATATAATATATATCAAATTATTAAATCAACACTTGATTTAATAATCCGGTTATATCATATATAACCGACTAATATCATTAATCTTTATATCATATTATCAAATCAACACTTGATTCAATAATCCGGTTATATCACATATAACCGCCAGATTAGAATATGGTATCACATACACGTATTTAATCAGCCCCTCCTCACATATCAGCATATGTGCCCTACTTCGTTTCGCTTGAACTAGGAAACCTCTGTGTGGGACTCTAAAAACTCGTCAATACGCCAGCAGTAGGTAATGATCACATCAGTTACCTACAAGCCGTCAGCAGTACTAGCTGGACGTAACGGCTACTCAGGTATTGAGCGAATAGAAGATCAACAAGCAAGCTTGTCCAAACTCCCATGAAGCCTATAAGTAACACTTACCGTACAGTCCGGTCTTTTCATCTGATATGCCGCATATCAAGTTTAGGGGTGGAATCGTTAGACTCCGGTAACTTGATAAGTCATGCCGATGTATGGCTCATAATGGTTCGAGAAACTACTGATAACTCTTACCAGTAAATCTCATCAGGCCTGGTTAGGGACTTACTGTTATAGCCAATCGAGTATAGCGCAACATCAACTCCCAATACCGGGAGAGACGAAACCCCTCCTATCGCTCACTGCTTCCATGTGACTCGGGACTGCACCCAAAATCCACCTGTTTGCACGACTCCTTTAAGCCATGGTAGGGAGGAAATCAAAGCACAATGGGAACCACACAAGTCTCTATGACGATCTCGGGTCTACAGGCTAACCTGTACCGGTGTCACCAGAGAACTGCTATCTGACGATAAGTATAGTACCAACTAGGAGTTCTCGGCGAGTTATGTTCAGTGTACCCATTCTCTAATGAGCACCTATGTACAATCTTTAATGTCAAACACCAATGGTTATGGGACCAACCATCATCCCATACACAGTCAAGAAACATACACACCAGTCTACTCTGGAATATCGATGCCCTGTCTCGATACTCGCTTGACTAGGAACAATTAAAGGATGTGCTTGTGGACTACACAAGTCCCAGTAATATGATCCGCATCATAGTCCTAGTAGTCAAGCAAATATCTTAAGGGCTTTATCAACATGTATCTAAGAGACAGTATGATAATACAAGTGTACATGTTGAGATAAAGAGCAACCAGATATCATACTATCATGTTGACAAGAAAGCCCTCAATATATGTCCATGCATCCACTATATCATACAATAATGGCCTCTAGGGCATACATATTTCTAACACTTAGCACTTTTGAATAAAAAAGAAACTGAGCAGATTAATCCTAAATTGGCTAAGTCTCTTGCAGTTGAGCCCAATTGCTCTGTTGTTGGATCTTAAATATAAACGATCCTTAAATTTTGCTAAGTTGATTTTAGTCTCAAATATGGCTAACGTATCCTTAGTTAAAAAAATAAATTGAGCCTAAATGCCCATATATTTAAGTTGATCTTAATCTCAAACTAGATTAACGGTCCTTAAATAAACCAAACCCAAATCTAAAATATACAGATTAGGACTGATCCGCGCCCTACGGGCGACGACATAAACTAGTCTCCATATACAATCCACGGGCAACCAAAACAAACAAAAATACAACACAATATGAAGTGAACTGCTGGAGAACGAGAAAGTGGTTATCGCAATGCGGTAACATAATTAACTACAGGAGTTTGCGTCTGCAGGGAAGAGCGTCCCCACAATCAAAAACCCTTCACAAATGAGAGGGAATCTGATAAAGTCACGCTACAACGGTCGTGTCTGTCCAAACCTCCGATATATGTTGCCATAAATCAACTTGGTAGTTTCGGAGAGGTGGATGGATAAGTCCAAATAGCATATGCTTCCAAATTCAGGCTAGACGTCCTAACGTCTCGGTCCGTTTTTTTGGCGGTGAACAGATTCTGGCATGCCCGGTGAAACCTTTTTCTCTTTCCACTCCACACTTCGTGTGTCGTGTTTCGCGAAAAAATTGCGGTTCTCTATGGTTGCCCTTGGATTCGAGATACTAAAACTTGGTATCTTGCTCATGTGTAGAAAATCAATGGCTTCTCAATGCACTGCATGCAACAGCAACTCTCGCTCCACCCTAACTGGAGAAGTGACATACGGGCCCAACACGGCCTCTATTTTCTCAATGACAGTGGAGGAAGTCACACAAGCCACTACTGGATTGTTCTTTGGGACCATACTCCCACCTATGAGTTTCGGTGCCTCAGTGCCGCAAAAAAAGCTCCCAAAAGATTGGTCTTCGATCGACTGACAACCACAACAGCCTCTCTCAACGGGCCATCCAAATCTGGCGTCTCAGTCTTCAAAAGCACAAACGAGCCCGCAAAGAAGCCCGTGATACCTGAAGGGGCTACCCCAAAATGGTTAGCCCTCCCAATTCCTGCTACGTGCGAAGCCGTCAAAAGTTCTTCCCCGATCAGAAAGTCGGTCTTTGAAAGATTGGCCGGCTCTCCCCAAACTTTAACAAGGATGGCGGTCTTCAACAAACTGACGCCAATTGCAGCTCCTCAGCAAAACCAGGGGCGTGATGAAGCTGCTTTCAAAACTGAGACGGTCCCTTCAAAAAGGCACGCTCGACGTCGCCACTGGCGTTGAGTGAGAGAAGCTGGGGGCAACTCCCCCTCTGGACTCACCCCACCAGCTCCAATGGTGGAAGTCGACGCTGCTGTTCCAACTGAGAACAGTTTTGATCCGCTTAAGAGGGTGCGCAAAAACTCTCCAACAACGGTGCTAAAGAAATCACCCCCGCCACCAGAAGTTACAGTGCAGGCAAAGCCGGAGTAGCCTCATCAGCGGCTCTCCACACAAATTCATAGGGTCTGGCGAAAAGTCCAGGACTCTGCGATTGAGCAGATCTACTCTCGCTGACCTGAGAAATCTAAAGGCCGACAAGAAAAAGATCATTCCTCCGCCATACAGTGGAGGACTTCACCTAAGCAGGTGCATGTTATAACGGCTCCTTTAACTCTAATCTCCCATAAAAGAACGAGATTGGAAAAAACTCTACCGTCCGCGGCAAATTCCAAAGGCGATGGATCCAAACGCCCCAAGGCCGGGGGCATAACAATACATACGGTCTACATGGCTTCGGGAAAAGAAGAAAACCGTATTTCGGTGAATCACCGACCGCAAACTCGGTCCCTGACCAAGGCTCAGGAGCAACTACAGAAGCTCTAGGAAATGCTGACAAAAATGGCAGTATTTACCGGACAGAAAGAAAGTCCGGACAAAGAAGCTGAACAACGCCAAGAGCAGGAGATTGATACAGAGTTCCTGCGAAGAGTGCTCGAGAGAAAGGATAAGGAAGCCACCGGGAAAACTGCTAACATAAAATAGATGGCTCTCTTATTCCAAGACATGGTTGGGATGATGATCCAGCCAGAACCCCCAGCCGAAAATCCGCCGATAATCATCGAGGATGACAGGGGGAAATACCAAACCCTCCTCCGGTTTTATCAACAGCCAAGGAGGAAATGATCTCTAACGCTGCTCTTGATGATTATATTGCTCAACAAATAAGAGCTTATCAAGCTAATGAAATTGCTGGTCAAATCATCAGAACTGGATGACCGTATCCAGACTGGTATGATCAAATCAAGTACCCGCCGGGGTATACGATCCTCAAATTCTATGTATACAAAGGGATATGCAACCCTCACCCACACGTCTCGCAGTTCAGAGCTCTGTGCGGCAACACTGGATGCGACGACGGTTATTTCGCCAGTTCGTTGGCAGCCTATCAGAAATGGCCTTTGAATGGTACTCGGAGCTCCCAAATGACTCCGTAAAGCCATTCACAGAGATGGAACCGATGTTTACACAAAGGGTCTCCAGCGTGAGCGAGCGCACTCCAATTACGGCATTAATCAATGCCAGGGTAAAGCCGGGAGAAACTTGGGTCTAATACGCGATCCGGTGGCGGAACCTGTGGTTTAAGTGCGAACAGCGCATTGAAAAATCTCCCGCTGTGGGCATGTTCATCGGGACCCTAGATCCTCAAACGACCGTGTCCCAGTTCATGACATTCTTCAAACCAACCACCTTTCAGGCTCTGATAGATAAACTGGCCCAAATGGACCAGATAGGCCACGGGCCTTCCTCCTCAAATAAGGACTCTCAAAATAATAAGGGTAAAGGGAAAACGGCCTTCGTTGTCAACACGCAACAACAACCGAGTGGCCCAAAACCGGCTGCTCGCCAAAACAACGCATGTATGCGCCTATCCTTGAAGGAAAGACTAGGACGCGCTTACTCGTTTCCCCGCGACAATACGAGGATACTGTTCGAATTGGCAGTGCGTAATAAACGCATCACATTACCAGACCTACGACATCCACCGCAACCCGGCGACGTCAACAACCCTAACTACTGTTCCTATCATATAATGGTGAGACACCCAATTGAAAATTGCTACGTCTTCAAGAACTAAGTCGAAGACCAGTATCAACAGGGGAAATTCACGTTGTTTGATAACTGGAGGGTAAACCCATCCCGGAAGCATTCTCCTAAAAAGGTGGACGAGCAGGGGGGCATCATGCTCACTCGTGAAAGAAATTCCATGGGAAGTCGTTCTTTCAGCAAAAACCAAAATAATGCTGAAAGATCTACAAGCATGTCCGGCAGTCAAGTGGAAAATCCCACTTAAACCCGAAATCATTGAAGAGATGCTGAAACCATGTCCCACACCGAAAATTGTTGACGAGGGAAAAAACCCCCAAGTCAAGGCTTCAAAGTATTCGAAGAAAAAGAAGAAGACCAAGAAACTTGTGCAGCCTGCTAAGTAAGACGACAGGCGCACATATCTACAAAAATACATTGACGTGCTGGAGGAGTACAACCAGAAGGCGTGAACACCGATCACCCTCGAAGAGTTCTTCAAGTATATTCTTGAGGGCGAAGATGATGACAACGATGAGGAAAATGACTTATCAAAAGATACCGAAGAATGTGTAGCAAATTGCTACATGGTCTCCCATTCGCCGTTATATGACGAAAAAACTCTCTTAGTGTCAGAAAACAACACAGAGGAACTGGCAGAATCGGCGCTAAACTCCCCAGAACTGTCAGAAGACCCGATCGATAGGCTGTTAAATGAAGCCTTTCAAAAAAGTAAAGTTGACCGAGAACGCGAAACAGTCATATACGAAAAGGTAAGCGTCAGCGTCAGGATAAAGAAGCTGCAGCGAGAACGAGTCGTAAAGTATTCCGACCAAACCAAAGCATACCTGCTACAAATAAAGGCAGGATCAAAACAGAGAAGCCGTTCACCAAAGCCTGTCAATGGGGATAAAGCTGCCACCTCTCATGAGGAACACTCCCGGGGCCATATGCCTCGACAAAGAAGATGCATGCACAAACTACTGCCTATATTATCGGAAGGTCATCCATCCCACCGAGCAATGTAGTGCCTTCAAGAAGTGGTGGCAAGGATACGTTACCCATCAAAAACACTTTAAGAGGATAAAGCGCGATGTTCGTGCTCGTCAACGGCAAAACAGTGCGATAAACGCGTATGAAGAAACGACTGGCAACTGTCATGTGGTTGGTACCAGTTCGGAATGGGAGAAACCCTAAGTTCATACCTTCGGAAGCGATTCTGAGGACGAACTACCTCTCAGTCCTCTCTTCAAAGACTCCCCCACCGAAAAAGAAGAGGAGTAGAAGAACTGCAAAAATATTCAGCTGTGTAACCGCACACTGCCTGAGTGGAACTTTGGACCTACAAACAAATATTCGAACAAAAAGAATAAAGGGAAAGGAAAGATCCCTGAGAAGATCGCCCTCGACGAAGAAGCAGTCAAAGAGCTCGCAACAAAAAATCTGCCTAAGAAAAATAAGGTTGTAGTATAGTGGTGAGTATTCCCACCTGTCACGCGGGTGACCCGGGTTCGATCCGCGACTCAACGGCGCCATTTGATTGTTCATAATTTTCTGATTGGATGTAAAAGTATCGAATCAAATCAAATGATCCCTGATAACGGTTTCATTTGATTGTAATATTTTCTTGTTTGTGTAAATCGAATAAAGCGAATAAGTTTATGTGTCGGTAATATTGAATAAAATTCACAATCAAAGAATTATATTTGACCGCAATCAATTACGGTGTCAGTTGTAGATCGTAAGCGAGTGCGGATCGTCCACAGGGATTGTGCGATTCGTTTTTATGTTTAATTTATTTGAATTGAAAAGTTAATCGAAAAGAAAAGAAAACATGATTCAAGATTTTATCGATTGATTCAGGTGTCACTAATCTAATCAAGAATCAAGAAATGATAAACAATCAAGAATCGTGTTTCGATGATATTTCCAAATCAAATGTCAAGAATCTAAATGAAGCTCGTAGGAATCGATCGGATCTATAGACGTGATGCAATCTCAAGATTTCGTGTTCTTGTCCTTCGAAGAATTGATACTAGATCGATGATGATCGACGAGAGTTAATGCTTTCTTGATAAAACTAGGGTTTCATCGTTTAACCCTTGTTCTTTCGTAGATATCATTCGCACTCTAGCCTTTAGCAATTTCAAGAAACGATCGTAACTCCCCAATCTCGAGCGATATCAATCAAGAAAGCATCGCAACGAATTGGGTCGTCGAGTCTTGAACTTGCTAGGGTTTACAAAACTCGTAGGACTCAAGAATCGATTTAAGATATATTACATCATCATTCTATTGATCATCTTGACTCCTCGACGAGCGGAGTATTACTCAAACATCACAATAAGAATTACAACTAGAAATTTAGATCGAATCATGATGCAAGAATTTAAAGAAAACAAGATAAAAGAATATCACCTTTTATTTATATCAACAATTTGATTACAGTCGCTCAAGAACTACAAGAGGAAGAACTAAATTATCGATCTGGCGTCGCTCGGCTCCGTGAGTCGCGGATCGGCTTGGACCACTTGCTCTGTTGAAGATCGGCTTCGCTCATAAAAGGCTGCAAGGATTCTTGCTTGATGGGGTACTCGGGATCTTGGCTTTTGATTGGAATTAGGGTTAGGGTTTCACACAAGTCCTCTCACTAGACTTGTGGAAGAAGATGAAGAAAGAGAGTGAATGGCTCTAGATTGGCTACTAAAAATGAACTAGTCAAGGATTTTTCCCAGATTGTTTACAAGTGAGCCTAAGGTCTTATTTATAGATCTCCCAAACCCTAGGTCTAGGTTTGAAAATTACAATTCCCTCCAAAAGTTTGTTGAGGCTTCTAGAAGGAGTTTGTTAGGAGCTAGCTTAGGGTTTAAGCTAGGGTTTAAGGAGATGTTTCTACAATGATAGGCTAGTTTAGTGTAGATCCCAAAGCTTGCTGATCTGGCAGAAGTCTCTGGAGTCTTCTGGAACTTGGAGTGTCTTTCTGAAGTATAGGAGCTGAGCTAGGAGTTTTGGAGCTGAGCTAGGAGTTTTGATGTCGACAAGCCACCGCGGAACCGCGGCACAAGGCGGCTTAGACCGCGGTTCCGCGGCCATGTAGGCTCCTTGTGGCTTGGTTCTTCTGGTGTGGTCTTGGGTTGATACTTGGGGCTTTATCTGATATGTTGATTTGTATTTGCCCATTTGGATTGATACCAGAACTGAAATCATTGAGTTGGCGTAATATTTGATCGGTACTGTATAAATTTTGGCCTTTCTTCTGGATTTTCCTGCACATATCTCAAAACAAGTGTTGCACAATATAGAGATGATGCGATGCCATGAAATGCGGTCAATTTCCTTTATAGTGCCGGTTTTAAGGTCTAACACATGTAATCTGATATTTTGCGACAGATTTGCTAATATGTGAAATATGAATGCCGAACACTTCTATATGAATGCAAATGATGAGGAAATTGCCGGCTAAAAGATGCAATATTTTCGACTAATCAAATTCCTCCAAACTTAATTTCGATCGTCTCGTGCGAACTGTTTTATTAAAAAAGAGAAGGAGAAAATAAAGAAAGAGAAAAACTAACTAGCACACTTTCGTAGACAACACGATTGCACTGAGCACGTGCAACAAGCCTTTAAACCTCTAGGTGTCCCTAGTAGGAGGAGTGTTGTCTCCTGAGGGTTTTCAGCGGATTGCACCCACAAAAATCCAATAATAAAAGGAAGATCATGAATATTACATTTAAAGAAAAGAATTGTAAAAGAAAGACTTTGAAAATTAGGGTTTCCAACTAAGCTAGGTTTTCGGTTGTCATGAGCCCTATCTTAATGGTCATGAAAAGATGTTAGAAATCACATCCTCCCTCAATAAAATATCGTCTTTATTCTTCATTCCTATCTTTCTTCCAAAACATCGATCATATCACCCTGCGTGTGTATAAAGACATCCCTACACCCGGAGAATTCAATTCAATCTATCATACTCTTGCCCATCAGCCTCAGTACTTTTTAATTAATGAATATTTAGATGAGATTGCTCACACACTTTCATGCGACCGTTAATACTTCTTGAGGTACTAACCGACCGATTACTCCTGTGCTTGCTTACTTGGTGTATTTTCCTCGTCTTGCACCACCTCAGGCATAGCAGTGACTCCCAGACCAGTTGGCTTTAGGGCACTAGGTGAAGAAGCACCCTCGCTATACATTTTTTATTGCCCTTGGTGATAACAAAACCAGTGTCCATTTTTTTTTCACCACTTTATATTTTTTTATTCACTTTTCTTTTTATTTCCTTCATACATCGGCTTTAAGACAAGAGCATTTCAAGGTATCCTCTACTATCTCAGGCTTCAAGACGTGTGTAAGTGCGAATAGCAGGGTAGCAACGTTCAAAATGTTTGGCTTCCAGAATAGAAACTATTTTTCAGACTTATTTTTATCCTCAGATTAGTGATGTCCTTCATCTTACTAACCCTTGGGACAACGGCTCATAACTACTTATTACTAGTTCGTATAAGAAAACTTCGAATTTTCTTGGTTTTCTTAAATTTTTCTAATCTCATGGATGTAATTGTTCACTATCTAATCTTTTATTATCTTATTTATGTACAAAAAAGTGTAAATATTAAAATTATTTTTATATTTGAAAATTTGAAAATTTTTATGGGTTTTGAAAATTTTTAAATTTTTATAGATTTTTTTTTTAAAAGAAATGTTTTGTGCTTATGCAGATGATATGCAAATGATGCAAAAATAAGCACAAACCTCCCCCAAACTTGATTTCAACAGTGTCCTCACTGTTGCCAACCGCTATACCTACAACAACCATAAGCCTGGGGGGAATTATTAGTGGGGGCAAAATATATAAGTGAAGAACTTCCCCCAAACTTATTCTTTTCACTCACCTTCATCCAAAAGATGATGCAATGATATAGGATATGAAGGTGAGACGGAGAAAATTTAATCCAAATAAACTGGCTCTTGTAAGAACAAGACCTCCTCCGTGGGGTCAGTGGAAAAATACGGCTTTAGTCTATGTCCATTCACTTTGAAAAATGTGCCGTTTTTAACATTTTCTACTTCTACTGCCCCGTGCGGGTATATAGACCGCACAACAAAAGGTCCCTTCCATCGAGATCGGAGCTTACCCGCGTGAAGGTGTAATCGTGAATCATAAAGAAGGACTTGTTGAGCAGGTGAAAATGATTTCCTCAAAATGTTTTTATCGTGAAAAACCTTAGTCCTATTCTTTATGATTACAGCATTATCATAAGTTTCATCGCGGAGTTCGCTTAGCTCATTAAGTTGCAGCTTCCGAAAGTTGCAGGCTTCTTTTAGATCAAAGTTTATTTCCTTTATAGCCCACAATGCTTTATGCTCTATCTCGACGGGTAAATGACATGCTTTCCCAAACACTATCCTATATGGAGACATCCCTAGGTCGGTTTTATATGCAGTCCTGAATGCCCAAAGAGCATCCGTCAGTTTGGTCGACCAGTCTTTTCTATTCTTAGCAACAGTCTTCTCCAGGATAAGTTTGATCTGTCTATTCGAAATTTCAGCCTGCCCGCTAGTTTGGGGATGATAGGGTGTAGAAAGTCGGTGGTTGATTGAGTATTTTCGCATCAGAGTCTCGAAGGACCTGTTGCAGAAATGTGTCCCATTATCGCTAATAATAGCGCGTGGGTGTCCAAATCGCGAGAAGATATTCTCTTTTAAGAACTTAATGACAACTTTCTTGTCATTAGTGCGACATGGAATGGCTTCTACCCACTTTGAGACATAATCAACCGCCAACAGTATGTACAAATTCCCAAAGGAGTTGGGAAAAGGACCCATAAAATCAATGCCCCAAACATCGAATATTTCAACAACCAGAATGGGTTGCTGAGGCATTTCATTCCTCTGGGAGATTCTACCTGTGTACTGACATTGTGTACAGGTTTTGCAATACTCAAATGCGTCCTTGAATAAGGTCGGCCAATAAAATCCACATTGCAAAACCTTCTCCGCCGTCTTTTTAGGACCGAAGTGACCCCCACAGGCCTGATCATGACAAAAAGAGAGAACACTCTTGAACTCTTCTTTCAGGACACACCGGCGAATGATCTAATCAGGACAATACTTAAACAAGTATGGATCATCCCAGTAAAAGTGTTTTACTTGGGATAGAAAACGGTATTTGTCCTGTTTAGACCAATCGCTGGGTATCAGTCCCGTGACAAGATAGTTCACAATATCCCTGAACCATGGTTCATTGGATACGTTCAAGAGTTGTTCATCAGGGAATGAGTCATTGATCGGCAGGGTCACAGGGGAAGAAGAGATGCGTGAAAGATGGTCGGCTACTACGTTTTCACATCCTTTCTTATCTTTGATAACAAGATCAAATTCTTGTAACAGTAGGATCCAACGTATTAGTCGACCTTTTGCATCTTTCTTCGCCAGAAAATGTTTTAATGCGGAATGGTCAGTATACACAACTATAGGTGAGCCAATTAAGTAAGGCCTGAATTTTTCTAATGCAAATACAACCGCTAAAAGTTCTTTCTCGGTGGTTGTATAGTTGATTTGTGCATCGTTCAGGGTCTTACTTGCATAGTATATCACGTGTGGCATCTTTTCAATGTGCTGTCCTAAGACTGCACCTACAGCAAAGTCGGATGCGTCACACATCAGCTCAAAGGGGTAGTCCCAGTTTGGCGATGATAGCACGGGGGCTGAAGTGAGTGAGTGTTTAAGTGAGTCGAAAGCTATCTCGCAGTCCGAGTCAAAGTGGAAGGTCGTATCCTTGGCCAGGAGAAGAGTTAAAGGTCTAGCAATTTTGCTAAAGTCCTTAATGAATCTCCTATAAAAGCCCGCATGGCCAAGAAAAGATCGAATATCTTTGATGCTTTTGGGATGAGGGAGGTTTTGAATGACATCTATCTTAGCTCGGTCAACCTCAATGCCTTTCTGTGATATAACATGTCCAAGTACAATTCCTTCTTGGACCATAAAATTGCATTTTTCCCAATTCAAAGTTAGGTTCTTCTCTTTGCAACGAGTAAGAACAGCGTCAAGATTCGATAGGCAATCGGAAAAAGAGTCTCCAAAAATCGAGAAATCATCCATAAAGATCTTCAGAAAATTCTCTACCATATCAGAGAATATCCCCATCATACACCGCTGAAAAGTAGCGGGAGCATTGCATAACCCAAAGGGCATGCGACTGTAAGCAAAGGTACCAAAAGGACAAGTAAAAGTGGTTTTATCTTGATCCTTTTTGGCGATGGGGACCTAATTATAGCCTGAGTATCCGTCCATAAAGCAATAATACTCTCGTCCCGCTAAGCGTTCCAGCATTTGATCAATGAATGGTAGAGGAAAGTGGTCTTTCCTCGTGGCAGCATTGAGTTTTCTATAATCAATACATACACGCCACCCAGTTTGGGTGCGTGTCTGAATCAACTCATTTGCCTCATTGGTTATAACAGTGATGCCGAATTTCTTAGGAACGACATGTATAGGACTCACCCATTGGCTATCGGAGATGGGGTAGATAATACCATTATCTAGGCATTTGACGATCTCTTTCATCACTGCTTCCTTCATGACGGGATTTAACCGTCTCTGTGGTTCTCGGGTTGGTCTGGCATCATCCATCACATGTATATGATGTTCAACAATCAAGGGACTAATCCCTTTGATGTCCGCCATGGTCCAACCGAACGCCTCTTTATTAGATCTCAATACCGATAAAAGTGCATTCTCTTGCTCTGATGCTAGAGAAGCGGATATGATAACCGGTAAGGACTCATTCTCACCTAAATATGCATATTTAAGGTGAGAAGGTAAAATTTTTAGATCTAATGTGGGCGGAGAAATAATAGAAGGTGGGATCATCGATTGATTCTTGGAGTTACAAAGAAGCTCAGAGCCTGTGAAAGATACAGACTCGGGTGGAGTAAAGTCAGGAGTGCAGGACTCAAGTGTAGGAAAAGTGTCCTCACTAAGATCATGTGTAAGATCAAGCAGAGATGTGGTAATGTCGTCGAGATCTAAAAAGCAAAGATCCTCAGCTCCATAACTATCGGGAGCGATCTCGTGGACAGAGCACACATCTAGAATATGAGCAGAGGGTTCTGATGGCTGACTTCCAACTTTGTAGATATTTAGTTCAATGGTCATATTTCCAAATGATAATTTCATTGAACCATTTCTACAATTTATAACAGCATTGGAAGTGGCAAGGAAAGGACGACCCAGAATCCCCGGAATTTGGCCCCGGGGGTTTGCTACAGGCTGTGTATCGAGCACAATGAAGTCTACATGGAAAACAAATTCCCCGACCTTTATCAACACATCCTCTAGTTCACCCCTTGGTTTGGTGATTGAACGATCTACCATTTGGAGAGTGCAGTGAGCAGGTTTCAACTTTCCAATCCCTAATTGCTCATATACAGAATATGGAAGTAGGTTAACACTTGCGCCAAGGTCTAAAAGAGCACGATTTATGTTTTTACCCCCAATAGAAATCGATATCGTAGGACATCCTGGGTCCTTACGTTTCTTTGGTAGCTGGGGTATAAAAGCAGTACTGATATTATTAGACATGAAGACCTTCTTCGGCACTTGAGTCTTCCTCTTCCTAGTGCACAAGTCCTTAAGAATTTTCGCATAAGCGGGGACTTGTTGAATTGCATCTAGGAGAGGGATATTGATGTTAACCTGTTTGAACATTTCTATAATTTTCTCCATATGTGGACTCGTTCTGTTAGCCCTTAACCGATTCGGGTAAGGTGCTTTCGCAATGAGCGTCGGGTCCATCATAGGAGAAGGAAGAGGGGGTAGACGAGATCCCAAAAGAGGTGTGGGGACCGTCTGTGGAGAACTAGAAGGGCTATACTGAGGTGTCGAGCCTAGTGGGAAATGGAGAATAGGCTCGCGAGAAGGTGGTGTGGTAGAAGAAGAAGGATCAGAAAGAGAAGTGTGTGTGTGTGGAAAGGTCTCAGCCGGGGTGTTGATATGATTTTCAGTATCATCAACTTCTTCCCCAACATGATTGTTCAGCACTCTTCCCGTTCTCAACGTTGTGACGGCATTTACATTGTAATGCCCAGGATTCTGTAGGGGTTGAGAGGGAAGTTTCCCTTTTTCTCTCGCACTCATTTCGGCTTTAAGTCGTGCGATTTCAGCTTCCATCGTTCTGATACTCTCAGCTTGGGACGCTGAGTTTTTCTTTATCTCACCGACGGAAGATCTAACCTCAGCCGAAACCTCTATGAAATTTGACAAAAGTGATTTCATGGTTTGAGTGAATTGAGAAAACTCGTCAGAACAGGTCATAGGATTAGACTGTGCAGGAGTGTTGACCTGATTTTGGAAGTTTTGTGACTGGTAGGGGTGCTGAGTGAGTTGAAGGGGTTGCTGTTGTGGTGGAGGAAGAGCCCTTTGAAATTGATTCGTGTTTGGAACCGTGTTTTGAGATTGGTTTTGGTTCCAAGCAAAATTCGGGTGATTCCTCCAACCCTGATTGTACGTGGAAGAATATGGATCGTTTCTAGGTCTTTGAAATGCGGCATTAGAATGCTCGTGACCTTGAAACGCAGAGTTTAATGGACATTCTTCCGTTAAATGAGACGGATCAGAACAGCACCCACAAACAGTTTTGGGGAGCGACACTGGGTTTAGGGAGGCTGCTGCAAATTTGTGTTCCATAGCGTCGAGCTTCTTTTGCATTGCTGCCATCTCAGCTCGAACACCTATGGACACATCTATTTGGTGTACGCCACCCCTATTCAATGGTTGGGTTCCACTCTCCCACTGTAGTGATTTTTCAGCGAACTCTTCTAAATACTTCCAAGCTTCCCCATCATCTTTGGTCATAAAAGTACCTTGACACATGTTTTCAAGGCTCTGTTTAGTGTTTGGATTAATGCCCTCATAAATGATTCGGCAAAGTTCCTATCTCGGGATGCCGTGATGAGGACACTGAACCAATAGATCCTTGAAACGTTCAAAGCATTTTGAAAATGGTTCAGTAGGGAGCAGGGCAAATTGATTCAGTTCGCTACGGATTCGAGCTGTCTTTTGTATTGGGTAAAATTTCTTAAGGAATGCAGCGACGAATTCTTCCTAATTCGTAATAGAGTGTGCGGTAGTGTTATATAGCCACTTCTCGGCTATATCGCACAAAGTAAATGGAAGAAGTCGTAGACGCATAGCATCCACTGAAAGTTGTGACGTACCCATCATTGCGCATACGTTTTCAAATTTGGTAATGAAAACGTAAGCGTCCTCAGTCTCGAGTCCGTGGAATTTGGGTAAAAGATTGATGTATTGGGGCTTAATCTCAAAGTTATCCCCATTGGCTGGTGGTGTGGATAAGCAGGTCGAAAGAGGACCTCGAATAGGATAGCACCTCTCCTGGAGAGAGATGCGGGGTGGATTCTGCGCACCAACGGACGGCGGCAGATTAGGGTTAAAGAAGTTTGATGGATTCGGATCCATCAGAGTGGGTATGGGTAAAGGAAAGGTAAATGGAGAAATATCGACTTCGGAGTCGATAAAGGGTACGCGGACTAAACGGGCACTAGAATCCCGTGTCCAGCCTATCTTGCACTAAAATGGGTTAGTACAAGTGGCAGCGTTGACTTATAATTATGGGTATGAATGAATACGGTGTTTGCTTTTGAAAAAGGGACGGATTTTTGAAAAAATGATGCGACACAACAAATGCAGCACACAACCCTAGAATCTAGTGGTCACCTAGGTCTGGCTCTAGACCGCTCCTAACTGCCAAAAGACAAGTCGCAGGATAGAATCCTCCACTGCCTCTTTGTCCCCCTGTGGCCGGATAAGTGCCAGGTAAGTGGGAAGGTACTCCACTACGTAAGTAGTGGGCCTAATTAAAAACCACTAGCCTTAGACACACTTGCCTTAGACACCACAAGAAAACGCGGATAAGCAATGAATTACCCACGGCCTTCTTCTGTCCTAATTGAGCGCGACGGTCCTTAGAGTCATCTATAGATATTTTTTAGTTAATGTGGGTCAATGCGGATGCAAGTTTTGCGATTTTCGGGGCCTAGGAAGGGTAATGAAATCCCCACCTAATTTGGATTTGGCCGTACCCCTTAATATCCGTATTAGAATGCAAACAACCAAGAAACAAAATCACGCACAAATTTAATTTTTTGCTTTTTGCGGCGCTGCGATTATTTGCAAAGAATCCTGCAGAAAATGTTAGTTGGAGCTAAAAAGAGGAGAGAGGAGAAGGTAAGAAATCACCTGAAGCAAAATTTTTACAGAGAACCCTCCAAGCTGCCGCGGTTCCGCCGCAATAGCCTTCTAATGCCGCGCTTCCGCGGTCTCGTGATGAGATCACTCCACCAAAATTTTCCAGGGAGCTTCTGTAGACTCCCTCAACTCTCTGGTATATTCCAAAAATTTTCTTCAATTGCCAAACAGCTCCAGATTTCCTTGCAATGAACCACAACAAATCGTTTAGGATACGAATTTTGATCTCAAAATAACAATGGAATAAATCTTTCAATTCAAACTATAATATAAAACGAATTACCGCGTAATCCCCGGCAACGGTGCCATTTGATTGTTATGATTTCCGATTGTGTAAGTAAAAGTATCGAATCAAATCAAATGATCCCTGATAACGGTTTCATTTGATTGTAATATTTTCTTGTTTGTGTAAATCGAATAAAGCGAATAAGTTTCTATGTGTCGGTAATATTGAATAAAATTCACAATCAAAGAATTATATTTGACCGCAATCAATTACGGTGTCAGTTGTAGATTGTAAGCGAGTGCGGATCGTCCACAGGGATTGTGCGATTCGTTTTTATGTTTAATTTGTTTGAATTGAAAAGTTAATCGAAAAGAAAAGAAAACATGATTCAAGATTTTATCGATTGATTCAGGTGTCACTAATCTAATCAAGAATCAAGAAATGATAAACAATCAAGAATCGTGTTTCGATGATATTTCCAATCAAATGTCAAGAATCTAAATGAGGCTCGTAGGAATCGATCGGATCTATAGACGTGATGTAATCTCAAGATTTCGTGTTCTTGTCCTTCGAAGAATTGATACTAGATCGATGATGATCGACGAGAGTTAGGGCTTTCTTGATGAAACTAGGGTTTCATCGTTTAACCCTTGTTCTTTCGTAGATATCATTCGCACTCTAGCCTCTAGCAATTTCAAGAAACGATCGTAACTCCCCAATCTCGAGCGATATCAATCAAGAAAGCATCGCAACGAATTGGGTCGTCGAGTCTTGAACTTGCTAGGGTTTACAAAACTCGTAGGACTCAAGAATCGATTTAAGATATATTATATCATCATTCTATTGATCGTCTCGACTCCTCGACGAGCGGAGTATTACTCAAACATCACAATAAGAATTACAACTAGAAATTTAGATCGAATCATGATGCAAGAATTTAAAGAAAACAAGATAAAAGAATATCACCTTTTATTTATATCAACAATTTGATTACAGTCGCTCAAGAACTACAAGAGGAAGAACTAAATTGTCGATCTGGCGTCGCTCGGCTCCGTGAGTCGCGGATCGGCTTGGACCACTTGCTCTGTTGAAGATCGGCTTCGCTCATAAAAGGTTGCAAGGCTTCTTGCTTGATGGGGTACTCGGGATCTTGGCTTTTGATTGGAATTAGGGTTAGGGTTTCACACAAGTTCTCTCACTCGACTTGTGGAAGAAGATGAAGAAAGAGAGTGAATGGCTCTAGATTGGCTACTAAAAATGAACTAGTCAAGGATTTTTCCCAGATTGTTTACAAGTGAGCCTAGGGTCTTATTTATAGATCTTCCAAACCCTAGGTCTAGGTTTGAAAATTACAATTCCCTCCAAAAGTTTGTTGAGGCTTCTAGAAGGAGTTTGTTAGGAGCTAGCTTAGGGTTTAAGCTAGGGTTTAAGGAGAAGTTTCTAGAATGATAGGCTAGTTTAGTGTAGATCCCAAAGCTTGCTGATCTAGCAGAAGTCTCTGGAGTCTTCTGGAATTTGGAGTGTCTTTCTGAAGTGTAGGAGCTGAGCTAGGAGTTTTGGTGCAAAGCTGAAGGGATGATGTCGACAAGCCACCGCGGAACCGCGGCACAAGGCGGCTTAGATCGCGGTTCCGCGGCCATGTAGGCTCCTTGTGGCTTGGTTCTTCTGGTGTGGTCTTGGGTTGATACTTGGGGCTTTATCTGATATGTTGATTTGTATTTGCCCATTTGGATTGATACCAGATCTGAAATCATTGAGTTGGCGTAATATTTGATCGGTACCGTATAAATTTTGGCCTTTCTTCTGGATTTTCCTGCACAGATCTCAAAACAAGTGTTGCGCAATATAGAGATGAAGCGATGCCATGAAATGCGGTCAATTTCCTTTATAGTGCCGGTTTTAAGGTCTAACACATGTAATCTGATATTTTGCGACAGATTTGCTAATATGTGAAATATGAATGCCGAACACTTCTATATGAATGCAAATGATGAGGAAATTGCCGGCTAAAAGATGCAATATTTTCGACTAATCAAGCTCGCAACAAAAAATCTGCCTAAGAAAAATAAGGTGGATTACAACGTCCTGGCATATCTGAAAAAAATACCCTTGCAACTGAGCATATTGGATGCTCTCCTCCTGTCTAAAAAGGCACAAAATTCCCTGATCAAGGCATTTCAAGAGTCCGATCAGTTCCAAACTTTCTTCGCAGAAGAGAAGATGAAGGATGAACTGACAGAGGTCCACACAGCTGACATTACATTCAGTGATGAAGATCTCTTCCTCGGTACGTGCGGACATAATCACCCGTTATATGTCACCGGGTACTTCCACGATATCAAGATAGGGAAAATTCTCGCCAACGATGGATTCTCTGTTAACCTTCTCAACATGAGAGTGCTGAAGGAGATTTGCATGAACGTTCAGCATCTGGTCCGAGACAAAATTACCATCTCCGGGTTTGACTCACAGTCGTCACGGACGCTTGGGTCCGTAATACCGACGCTACGCTTCGGGATACTCGTCACTGACATCAAATTTCATGTCATTGACGCCAAGACTTATTACAACACTTTGCTCGGCAGACTTTGGTTACACGAGTACAACGTCATCCCTTCTAGACAACATTAGTGTATGAAGTATTTCAAGGATTGCTCGGAGTACACCGTCACGAGAGAGTTAAACCCGTTCTCGGTAAACGAAGTCCGGAAATATGAAGATGCAAAGTACTTCCTACCAGACTTCGAAGATATGGAAATGTGTCATAAGACGGAGGAAAAACAGAAGTCCATCGCCACTATCCCGATCTTTGGGAGCGATACCGAGAAATACGAAAAAATAGTCTACTCAGGGTAACCCTAGAAAGAAAATAATAAGCCCGGACCATCTACTCCTATTCTGGTCTTTGGCAGCGACTCTGAGGACGAGGCCAACGCAGTGTTCTCGATCCGTCCGTCAATACAAACTTTCGCTGGAGCAGATCAGAGTTTGCAAATCACAATGGCTCCATTTCGGCATTACCTGATGCGCTCGATACATACAGCGTACAAGAACTGCAAACTTTTTACGTCCCTCCCAGGCGAAGAGATGAAATGGAGATCCTCTTCTACCAATCTACGTAGACTAAGTAGAAAAAGAAGTCTGGCATGGTGCCGATTTTGCACCCGACAAGTTTCAACCAATCCGTCTGCCCAGATATTACGCGGAGAGATTGAAAAAGTTGTTAAGATACCAAGGTGTGCCACTCGAACAAACTATTCGACAAGTCCAATTCTATAAAAAGATTTGAGATATTCCCGAGACTCGGCAAAAGATGCCCAACGGGAACATAGAGACAACCGGGCTCGGATACATTCGGTCCAAGAAACGGGAGCAGATCCACAGTTGCCGCATCGTAAATAGTTAAGTGAAGGGAAAAACGCTCTTCTAAATAGCCATGACGTCAATCGGAACGAGTTCCCGCTCTAAAAACATTAAGTTCTCGCTGGAAGAACAAATTGACAAGTTAATAAAAGAAGCTTGTCAAAAGAGCCGGGACAACTACAATCACGAAATAGCCATTTATGAAATGGTCAGGACGCAGCGTCTCAGTTAGCAATCTGCGAAGAAGGAAGACTATAATGCTCTTCATCCCGGCCCACTGTATATTCTCGCGAAAGGGGAAATTCCCGAAATAGAGGCAGAAACAGGGCAAAGAACGCAAACAACGTTCGAAAACAACAAAATGGATCCAAGACGCCATGCAATCGAGAAAAACTCGATTGAAGCCCGTCCTTTATAAAGAAAATGGATCGGAAATACTCTTTCTCTCAAGCCAAGACAAGGAAAATATTTAACCATTTCATGAAGCACCAAATGATGGCACTTCTAGAGTCTCGGCATTCCGAACAAATAAATAAGGTCCATCATTTGGATTATTGCTCATATCACCGAGTAATAGATCATCCTCTTGAAAATTGCTTCACTTTCAAAAACTGGATAGAAAACCAGTATCAACAATGCAGATTTGTTTTATCCGACAACTGGAGGGTAACCCTGCCACAAAAGCATGAGCCAAAAAGGACCTATACCGTGAGGATAGGCCTAGCTCAATATCAAGAATGAAAGCGAACTCGTACCCGCCATATGATAACACTCTCAAAAAAGGGAGGGCACGAGACTATGGATGATCTTTACATGTACTTCGCAAATAAAGACGAGGAAGGGATGATCTCAGAGTTTCCACCAGCACCAAAAGAGCTGGAAGATGGAATACACACTACAGCGGAAAATCTAAGAAAAATTGACTTAGGGACGAAAGATCAACCGAAACCAACGTTCGACAGTGAGCTGCTATCTGAGAAACAGGTGGTCACGTTAAAAGACGTGTTTATGCAGTATAAAAATTGCTTCGTCTGGAACTACTCCAAAATGCCGGGTTTAGATCCAAAGATGGTAGTATATAAACTGGCTATATAACCAGGAATAAAGCAAATCAAACAGACATCGAGAAGGATACGACTTGAACTTGAGATATGTATCAAACGCTGAGGTCAGGAAACTAATCGACTCCGGCTTCATTCAAGAACTTCAATATCCCGACCGGATCATTAATATCGTTCCAGTGATGAGGAAAAATGGGACGGTATGCATCTGCGTGGATTTTCGGGATCTCAACAAAGTTTACCCGAAGGATGACTTCTCAGTGCCGGTTACCGAGCTGATGATCGATAACACGTCTATCCATGAGATCTTTTCCTTCATGGATGGATCTTCAGGATACAACCAAATAAAAATGCATCCAGAAAATTGTTGTCCTTCTCTTCGCCTTGTTGGTTGAATGAAATGATAATGCAAGGGGTCCCCCCCCCCTCCTTTCTTCATCACAAGGTGTTTATGTTTATGCTTTTTCTTATGCTTTGCTTTATGCACTTCTGTTATGTAACATTTTGTAGCAAAGGATAAGAAAAATAAGTAATAGAGAAAGTAGATCCTAAGAGTGTGGTCATATGGCATATGTAAACATATTCTTGATTTTTCCTCGATTAACATCACTTCTCTCTCAATTCCCATATGACAACAATACTTTGTTTTTCTTTCTTACTTATGCTTTGCTATATGACTCAATTATCCTTTCGAGTTTTCATAGAATATCTAAATTCTCATTAACCGAACTGGACTTTCAAAAATAAATTCGGTTTTGTTAGCAACCAAATTTTTCTTAAAATTCAAGCTTCTCTTTCTGCATCCATTAGTTTTCTGTTTGGTCTATTCTAATATTAGCAATAAGATATTGGTAGACAGTTAGATTTAGATATTGGATCATTCTATAACATTTAGCCGATCTAGTGTGTGTGTGTGTGTGTGTGTATAACTTGTAAAGGGCCATTACAGCACTTATTAAGCATTTTGATTACAAATAGATATCATTTTATATACAATCATGTGAAAGCTAATCTTATCAGGATCATGGATGGCTTCCTTTCCTCATCATTGCAACAAATTCGTCATAATTAATCCTTCCATCCTGTTTACAGTCCATATAACAATAAAACCCTTGAGAACGATTCATGGATATATGAAAGAAAATAAAATGAATATATGTCTTTACTCACTTTATCGGTGTCAACATCATCGAGAACTTCATCGATAGTAGCTTCATCACCCATGTTATATTGAGTCATTGCGTGTTTTAGTTCATCCCTTGTGATATACCTAGGCGACATAATAAAAGGATGAGTATTATTGACCTCATTAAATACTAGTTATTTTGTGACCATAATTATTTATGACATGGATAGTGACCGTATGTCGAACAATAAACAATAAGGAAACGTGGTATTCTAATGCATGATGGACCGAATAGTTATTTGAAAAACCAAAATATATTATTACTAGCGTTTTCAAATATTTGAACGACTTTTTTCATCATCATACAATGAGAATATGTCCATGTTGCTATGAAGAAATTATAAAGTTATCTTTGTAAATTAAGGTGCACATGAATTATGCCCATGTTCTGACTGTTATTCATAATGCCAAATTTATAGTTCGGAACGAACCGTTATGGTTTGGATCGAAAGTTCCAAAATGGAAAACATAGGGATGAAGAAGTTCCAATACTGCAGAAACAATGCTTACCCATTTCCATCTTTATCAAAGTACTGAAAGGCCTTGAGCAAGTTCTCATCATTTTCCAATTTATGACGATGCATCGTAGCCGTGATGAACTCAATGTAATCAATAGTCCCGCTTCGATCCACATCAGCCTGAGAAAGAAGCAACAAATTTTGATATAGAGAAGAACTATGTTTGGAATCTTTCGAATATCTTTTCTTTTATCTTTTGTTGTGAATGAAAATAGAAGAAAATCTTACAGCCTCCATCAACTGCTTGACTTCAGCTTCAGTGAGCTTCGATCCGAGCCTAGATAGTCCAGTCCTCAATTCTTCATACGTGATTGTGCCGCTACCGTCAGTGTCCATGTTCTTAAACATTTGCTTCAAACCCTTGATGTCCTCTTCCGAGAGATTCTCAGCAATGACCTTAAACAAAATATATAACTCTCTAGAGTTAGAACAATGTGACAAAGTGTATAACAAAACCTTTAGTAATAATGACCTTTAAGGCGAGTTTCTTGAGCTTGTTCATTGCTCTAAATTGCTTCATTCTGTTTAGAACTGCACTGCCTATAGGTTTATCCGAAGCTTCGCCATTTTCTCTGAGCCATGGATGCTCTGCTCATAAAGTTTTGACTAAGTCTGTATTCAGCTTAAACATTTTCTTCATGGAGTGTGTGTGTGTGTGTGTGTGTGTGTTACCAAGGGCCTGGGCAGCAGTAATTCGCTTCTTAGGGTCCTGGGTCAGCATTTTTCTAATCAAGCCCTTTGCGCTATTGGATATTGACGGCCATGGATCATTCGTCAAGTCTAAATCTCCTTTTATTATCGCATCGAATATACCTTTCTCGGTTTCTGTATCAATCTCCGAACATGACATGCCAGGTTAAAGTTGTTACAAAGGGAAGAAAATTTTGTGAGCTTGATTCATACCTGCCCAAAATGGGGGCACACCGCATAAGAGTATATATAAGATAACGCCGGCACTCCAGACATCGATTTCCTTCCCATAGCTTCGACACAATACCTCAGGGGCTAAATAGTATGTAGTTCCTACAAGTTCATGGTAAACTTTACCTGCGCATATATCATTCAAATAGCAAATTAAGTTTCATTTGCATGTTACTTTTATTACAAATAGCAAAACAATCAGAAGCCTTGTTCTTACTCAAACATTAATTTCCTATAATCTTTTTTATGTGGTTACCTTTGTATGAGCTCGTTCCTTACCATATTCCTTTGCTTAATATTATAAAGATATTAAAGAGTTGTACACTATCAGTTTTGTCCAATCTATTACTAACCTTCTTCTATGAACACAGAGAGGCCAAAATCTGTCGCCTTAAGCGGAGAATCCTCATCCTTACTCACAAGAAGAAAATTCTCAGGCTTCAAATCCCGATGCATCACCCCCATAAAATGGCAAACATGCACGACATTCACGATATCCCTACAGATATCCGCGGTTTTTTTCTCCGTGTAACTCCCTTCAGCAATGATTCTATCAAATAGCTCCCCGCCCGAGCAAAGCTCCATTACAAGATGCACATTGTGTCTATCCTCGTAAGCGCCCTTGAAATCTACTATATTAGGCTGGCCGGTCAAATGTTGTAATATCATCACTTCTCGTCTCATATCCTGGATATTGCTTCGAGTGATGAGTTTTTTCTTGGACACGGACTTGCATGCGTACTTTATGCCCGTGGCTCGTTCGGTGCATAAGTACGTGATGCCAAATTGGCCGCGGCCGAGTTCTTTGTCGAGAGCGAAGATGGAGGTTATATCGACCATCGGTTTTTCGAGGATGGGGCCGGTTTGGGATGATGTTTGGGATCTAGGAAGAGAAGTAGAGTATGGCGTTGCCTTTGGTGGAGGTGGGGTTGGCTTGGGGATTGAAGGAACACGAGGTGGTGGTGGTGGTGGTGTTGGTTGTTGCGGCGGCGGCGGCGGAGGAGATTTTGAGACGGAGGTAATCGGGATTTTGTAAGTTTTGGTGAAGCACTGGCCCATCGGAGAGATTTGTTGTCCGTCTATTCGCCTTGTAGGTTGAATGAAATGAGAATGCAAGGTTGTTTTTTTATTTCTCTTTCACAAGGTATTTATGCCTTTTTCCTTTTCTTATGCCTTGCTTTATGCTCTTGTGTCATGCGTAGTGTTTAGAAGCTGGCTTTATTCTCTGTAGATGGGAATGTTAAAGAGGGCGCCCTAGCAACTACTTTTGAGACTTCGAAGTGATGAAGAAGAACAAAGCAGTGTTGTATTATACAACCTGCAGGGCTAAGAATTAATCCAATTCTTTTTTCTTGCATCTTTCTGTTTTTTTAGCTGGGAAGAGCCTAGTTGAATATTATTAGATGAAAAGAATTTATACACTCAAACCCATTAAATGGTACGTACATATACAATAAAGAAACCCTAGGGCTTCATCCCCTCTCATTTTTCAACGGCTGAGAAAAATGAAATCTCTTTCTTCTTCTCTCTCCCTGTCTCGATAATTCTAAGCTCAAATTTCCTTCTTTTTCTCCATTTTCTGTAGATCCTTGTTCACTTTCTTAAGATTCATGAAGGTCATAAACAGGTATTGATAATGCTCGATATTGGCGACCTCCAAGATCAGGACACGTGGCAGATGACGTGTCCCAAGGCTCAGAAGAAAGAGCCCACAGGGGCCGACCAGACCACCCTGTGCCCGACCTGCAAGCGCAAACTGGCCCATCTTGGGGCCCCCTGCGAATATGCCTCCTCGGCCACTCAGCTCGCCCCGAGCTGCCACAAGACCAAGACTCCTCGGCCTCCTCGAGCCCCAGGCCGAGGCCGTCTTCCTCGTTCCTCCGACCCACACCACCACTCACAGGCGCAATCGCCGTTCCGCAAATCTCGCCATGCGCGGATTCCCTGCCAGCAGCATCCCACGTTCCACGCCATCACGATCCCCATTAATGGGCGATCCGCTCTTTACGCGGGCGTGACGTCAGGAACGTAACTGCCGGCGAGATTCTCGCGCCTACTGCCGCATGACATCGCCGCTATATAAACCCCCATCACAGAGGGGTCAAGTAAGCCATTCTTTACGCTTTACGCCGTTACTCTGCTCGGATCTCATCACCGATTTGAGCGTCGGAGGGTCCTCGGTGGTACCAAACCATCTCGGAGCTTCTTTGCAGGTACTCGGCGACAGCCTCCCCACCCCACCTTCTCCTCTCAAAACCCATTGAGACCCACATACGAAGGACAGCCAACCAAGTTCACCTCGAGATCAACGGAAGACAATATCTGACGGAGGCCCGAATAGGAGCTCCATCAGTTGGCGCCGTCTGTGGAAAGAATAACTCCACAATATACAAAGTTGGCCTTCCAATCTCCACCCGCATGGCAACCGACTCCCCTAAGGATCCAAACGCCCGCTACCGCCTCCCTCGCAACGGGGACGCAGGCGGACCCTCGCCCGAGGTCATCGGTCTCCCCGCAGGCTGCCACCCCACAGGCTCCGGCGGCTGCCCGATCAAAAGAGCTAGGGGTCGGGAGCCCATCACCTTTGGCGACGAGGATCTCCACGGCATATTTGTGCCCTATAGCGACCCGCTGGTGATTGTAGCGCGGATTCACCGATACGAGGTCCACCGAATACTCATCAATTCAGGCAGCTCGGCGGACATCCTCTTCCACAACTTCTTTCTGTGAATGGGGCTAGCCCCAGCGAACTTGAGGCCGACCTCCCACGTCCTCTCAGGATTCACCAACCACTCCGTCCCGGCGCAAGGGGTGGTCACCCTGTAGTTCACGATCAGGGAGCCCGGCCGCACGCGCACGCTGCCGGTGGACTTCATTGTGGCTAGGGTCCCCTCGGCCTACAACGTCCTCCTCGGTCGACCGACTCTGAACTTCCTCCAGGCCCAGATCTCGACATACCACATGGCGATAAAGTTCCCCCTCGACCAAGGTAGGGTGGGCCGGGCCTACGGAAGCCAACGGGTCGCGGAGGTAGGTCTGGCAGAGGCATCTTCCCCCGAGCAGCACGCTGATAGCGCCGATGCATGCGGCGACATGGAAGGGTCCCTGGACACCCGGGACGAGCGGATGGAGGTTCGTGGGGCACCGGTCGAGCAACTGACCAAGGTGCCCTTAGCGGAAGGAGACCCGGGAAGACCGTCCAGGTCGGGTCACTCCTGGCGGGAACCCAGCGGGATGACCTGACCGAGTTCCTCCGGAGCAATTCCAACGTCTTCGCCTGGGCCCCAGTCGACATGCCTGGGATCGACCCCAAAATCATCTCCCACAAGCTCGGGGTTGATCCTACGGCCCGACCCGTCAGGCAGAAGAAGAGAACCTTCGCCCCGGTCAAACAAAAGGCCATCGAAGAAGAAGTTGACCGACTCCTCGCCGCCAACTTCATCAGGAACGTGCCCTACTCGGAGTGGCTGGCCAACGTGGTCCTGGTCAAGAAGTCGAGTAGGAAGTGGCGTATGTGCGTCGACTTCACCGACCTCAACAAGGCCTACCCCAAGGACAACTTCCCGCTCCCCCGCACAGACCAGCTCGTCGACAGCTCGGCCGGGCATGAGCTCCTGAGCTTCATGGATGCTTTTTCCGGCTACAACCAAATCCGCATGAACCCTGACGACGAAGACATGACCGCATTCACGACGGACCGGGGGGTGTGCTGTTACAGGGTGATGCCATTCGGCCTCAAGAATGCCGGGGCCACATACCAGAGGCTGGTCAACCGCATGTTCAAGTCGCAGATCGGTAGGAACATGGAGGTCTACGTTGACGACATGCTCGTCAAGTCCGTCTCGTCGGCCGACCATGTCAAGGACCTGGGCGAAGCGTTCAAGGTGCTCCGCAAGTTCAACATGAAGCTGAACCCCGCCAAGTGTGCGTTCAGAGTTACCGGAGGGAAATTCCTCGGGTTCATGGCCACTCACCGTAGGATTGAAGCTAACCCGGAGAAGATCGACGCCATCTTGAACATGACTGCACCCAGGACCAACGTCGAAATCATGCGGCTCACAGGGCGGATCGCCGCTCTGAGCCGTTTCATGTCCAGGTTGGGGGAGAAGTGTCTCCCATTCTTTAAGGCGCTGAGGAAATCCCAAGGTTCGAATGGTCAAAAGATTGCTAAGCCGCCTTCGACCAACTGAAGAGGCACCTCGCAACGCCGCCCCTACTCACCCGGCACGTGGAAGGGGACGAGCTGTCGCTGTACCTGGCGGTATCCGACCAAGCAGCAGGGTCGGTGCTCATCCGAGAGGCCGAGGGGGTGCAGAGGCCAGTGTACTATGTGAGCTATGTATTCAAAGACGTGGAGACGAGATACCCCGCCATAGAGAAGATCGTCATGGCCCTCGTAGTAACCTCACGGAAGCTGCGACACTACTTCCAAGCACACACCATCATCGTCCTCACTGAACGCCCCTTGGGGGCTATCCTGGCATCGCCAAAATCCTCTAGCCGCCTAAAGAAATGGAGATGGGAGCTGTCTCAATTCGACATAAGGTATCGCCCGAGGCAAGCCATCAAGGCGCAGGCCCTGACCGATTTCGTCGTCGAATGCACCATTCCTAGCAGGAAGCAGGATCCCGCGCCGCCCCTCGCAGCCCGGCATCTCGACCAGGAAGGCCTTAGCTCAGCCCTGGAGTGGGTCATCTACGTCGACGGGTCTTCCACCGAGGAAGGCTGCGGTGCCGGCCTCATTATCCGGGGGCCGAACGAAGCCGAGATGGAGTATTCCTTAAGGCTCGGTTTCAAAGTATCGAACAACGCGGCGGAGTACGAAGCCCTCCTAGCCAAACTATGCATGGCCGTCGGGCTGGGGCTGAAGGTCGTCCGGGTCAGCAGCGACTCGGCCCTGGTCGTCGGCCAAGTGACCGGCCGCTTCGAGGCTCGGGAGCCCCTAATGATGAAATACCTAGACGAGGTGAGGAAGCTCCGAAAAAACTTCGACGAAGTCCAGGTGGAGCAAATACCCAGACAAATGAATGCTCAAGCAAACGCCCTGAGCAAGTTGGCTTCGTCATACTCGACCAGCAACAGGTGGTCGATACTCTTCGAAACCTTGGCCCGACCCAGCGTTGGAGACGAGAAGGCGACGCTCCAAGTGTACGCAACACAGGAGAATGACCCAGATTGGAGGAAGCCCCTCGTGGAATTCCTGAAAGACGGCACGCTCCAGGAAGACAGAGCAACCGCCCGCCGCCTCCGGGCCAGAGCCACCCACTTCGTCTGGAGCAACGGGAACCTCTACAAGAAGGCCTTCACTAAGCCCCTGCTCCGGTGCGTTGACCCCCACGAGTCCGACTACGTCCTGCGGGAAATCCATGAAGGGGTGAGCGGCGCACACCAGGGGGCTCAAACCTTGGCCCAAAAGGCACTACTTCAGGAGTACTATTGGCCCACCATGCACGAAGACACCCTGAAGCTGTGGTCAGGAGGTGTAAGAGCTGCCAACTCCACGGCAGTATCCCCCGCCTCCCGGCTACCGAGCTAACGGCCCTGACGTCCCCGTGGCCATTCGCCCAATAGGGATTGGATATGATCGGCCAGTTTCCCACAGGGACTGGCGGACATAAGTACGTCATCGTCGCAGTGGACTACTTCACCAAATGGATCGAGGCCGTTCCCATCAGGAAACCGGACACCGCCACAACCATCAAGTTCCTCCAAAACAACCTGATTCACCGGTTCGGGATCCCATGGTGCATTATCACCGACCACGGGACGAACTTCGAGAACGAGAAAGTAAGGGACTTCTGCAAAGAGTACTACATCCTCATGAAGTTTGCTGCGGTCGCGCGCCCCCAATGTAACGGGCAGGCCGAGGTCGCTAACCGGGACGTCCTCAGGGGCCTCCGAACCTGCCTGGAAGGGAGGCAAGACGGTAGGTTGAGGAACTACCCCGGGTCTTATGGGCCCTGCGCACGTCAAAAAAGACTCCAACCGGGGAGACCCCTTTCAGCCTCTGCTACGGGACCGAAGCAATGGTCCCAGCAAAGATCGGGCTACCTAGCCACCGAGTCAAGCACTTTGACGATGAAGCAAACACCATGGCACTACGAACCAACCTCGGCGTATTGTTGGAGAAAAGGGATCGGGCCCAGATCATAGCCGCCGCCTACCAACAGCAAACGGCCCGGTACTACAACGCTCGGGTAAAACACCGATCCTTCAAGGCCGGGGACCTGGTCCTGCGGCGGAACGAGTTCATCGACCAAGGCAGGCTTCACAAGTTCTCCCCAAAGTGGGAAGGTCCCTTCCTGGTCTTCGAAGCGCTCCCCGGCGGAGCCTACCGCCTACAAGACGCGAGCGGACGGAAGCTCCCTCGGCCTTACAACGCGGAGAAGCTCAAGCTATACCTATGAAGTCAAAACTAGCAAAGTGCCGCACCCCGGCTACCGCTCAAAATCTCCCTTTGAAATGATGGTGTATAGCGTTGTCTAAAATTCCTATCCATACGAATAAAGAAACTTTCGAACCTTCTTTCCCGGTAGGGTTCCCCCTGTACAACGAGAAGGGTCTCCCAGAGACGGTCGGGCCCGAGGTTCCCTCGCTCCGCTATCCCCAGCGGGCTGCTTCCCTGCCACAGCGCCAGGAATCAAAAGCCTTCTCAGAGGCAGCCGAGCCCGAGGTTCCCTCGCTCGGCTATCCCCCGCGGGCAACTCCCTGCCACGATGCCGGGGATCAAAAATCCCTCCCAGAGGCAGTCGAGGCCAGAGGTTCCCTCGCTCGGCTATCCCCCGCGGGCAGCTTCCCTGCCACAACGCCGGGGATCAAAAAGCCTTCCCAGAGGTAGTCGAGGCTAGAGGTTCCCTCGCTCGGCTATCTTTCAGGACAAAAGCCCTCGCCAAGAGGCACCGGGCAGTAACCCTGCCCGGCCAAGGGTCCTTGGTGGGCTTCCTACAGCCTTATAGCTTTTCTCGCGCCAAGGGCCAAAGTCCTCCCAGAGGCAGTCGGGTCCTTGCCCGGCTATCCCCGGCTGGTAGCTTCCTACCACAACCGACTGGGATCAAAGTCCTCGCCAAGAGGCACTGGGCAGTAACCCTGCTCGGTCCCCGTCCTGAAGGATCTGAAAGCCCTCCCAGAGGCAGCTGAGCCCGAGGTTCCCTCGCTCGGCTATCCCCAGCGGGCATCTTCCCTTCCGCACGCCGAGGATCAAAATTCCTCCCCGAGGCGGTCGGGTCCTTGCCTGACCATTGACGGCTGGTAGCTTCCTACCACCGTCCTGAAGGATCAAAAGCCCTCGCAAGAGGCAACCGAGCGGCTACCCTGCTCGTCAAAAATTCCGGCTGGTAGTTGCCTACTTACAACGCCAGAGATCAGACGCCTAACCAAGCGGCAACCAAACGGCCACCCTGCTCGGCCAAGCCCGGTCGGTTGCCCTGTGGCTGCGCTTAAGGATCTGAGACACCCGGAAGGACGACCGGTTCATCCAAATCTGAACGATCTCCCATCGACCTAGGGGGTACATGAAGATACCTCCACGGCAGCGCTTGGCACCCTCGCCGGTTGGCAAACTCGACAGGAGATCGCCGGACATATGGCCAACCTTACACAGAAACACAACAATACAAACAAGGACATCCTGCAAACGTCCTTCACACAAAAATAAGAGAAGAGAAAAAACACAAACCGACGAATCAAGGGTTCTTTTTTTTTCTTTTATTTCCAAAATTAAGATTTTTACAAAGGGTACTCTGGGGCCCCCCAGCCCTACAAACTGCTCGGAGGCTTACTTCGGCCACTTCATCATCGGCGTCACGGCTCAAGACCCTACCACCGAAGACTTTGCCACCAAGGGCACGCCCGGCTTCCCTCGTCATCCCTTGCTGGAGACCTCGTCGCCGGAAGCGGAACCCGAGCGCGGAGTTCACCATCGTCGAACTCGGGAAGCTGTTCCTTCACGGCGTCCAAAGCCTTATTCCACGCAATGACAGAATACTCCCCGAGCTCGGCGTAAAACTGCTCCAATGCCTTGTACTCGGCCACAGCTTTCTTAGCCCGAGCCTCGGCAACCTAGGCCTTCAGCAGCGCCGCCTCAGCATCCCCCCTACTTGCGTCCCTCTCCTTCTCCATTGCCACAAAGCGTTCGGTCATGTCCGTCAGCTTCCTATCGGCAACCCGGAGAGACGCGTTCAGATGGCGAAGGGCACCCCGAGTCGCCTAGTTGGTGAGCTCCGCAGCCTCCACCCGGCCCGCCACGACGTCGGCCTTATCCCTCTCCCGGCGCAGGTCACGTTGCAAGATCTCGACCTCCGAAGGAAACGCCCCCACTGGCCTCGGGGCGTGGAACGCCCCCTCGGCCTCCATGCGAATGGCGAGGGCGCGGTGCTGAAGAACCTGACAGAAAGCCGATGAGAAACCAGGAAGCATCCGAACCAAGGAAAGGCATACCAAGGCAAATGCGCGTAGAAGGATTCATACCTGGACCGCCCCTTGGGCCATGTCCTCCAATTGATCCCTCAAGGAGCCACACGAGAGCTTTCCCCCAGACGATTCCTCCATCCCGGCGAGCAGGCCAGTGGCAACGGAAAGCCCAGACGGAACAGTGAAGACGGAACCCCCTTCCCGCACGGGAATCCCTTCGGGGACCTTCGACGGCAGCGCACGAGAAACCGTCCTTTTCCTCTTAGGAAGGGGCCAGCCCTCGCCCTTCTTCCCGTCACCAGTCTGGGACTCGGGTAACGGCTGACGACTCCGGCCGCCGCCAGAGAAACTCCCAGATGCCGCCGATGAGAGGCATGGCCCTGTCGTCGGCGGAGAATCAGGCGGAGGGCGCAAGTTAGCCGGGGGCTCGGCTACGCCACTAGCTTCCCCCAGCGCGAGCCGCCCGAAAAATGGGAGCGAACCATGTCTCACGAAGGAGGAAGAACGCCGAGCGATAGCGACTCGAGGAAGAAGGGAGATGAAAGGTTGGGGGCCCTGGGGCGGGCCCTGCCCCCGTTTTATCACCGCATCCAACGGCGCCCGTCAACTCCCGCCGAAACCACTCCTCACGACCAGCGGCTCCGATCGCTCCACGTATCGGTCCTGCACCGGACTGCATCCAATCGGGCGCTGTAGGCCCGCGTACGTCGCACCGGCCAGTCGCCTTTTGACACGTGGACCATTGCTTCGGTTACATAGTGCACGAACCGGCATACCCTCTTTAAGGTGTGGAGACCTCGTCTTGGTTCGCTAGCGGAAAAGACGACCAATGGACCGAGGGCTCGCCCCGACGAAACCATAGAAAGGATCTCACCTCAAGAGGCCCGGCAGTCCACTCCTGACCCGACCACTAACTGGTCGGGACAAGAGTGGGGGGGCTAATGATAATGCTCAATATTGGCGGCCTCCAAGATCAGGACACGTGGTAGATGACGTGTCCTAAGGCTCAGAAGAAAGGGCCCACAGGGGCCGATCAGGCCACCCTGTGCCCGACCTGCAAGAGCAAACTGGCCCACCTCGGGGCCCCCTGCTAATATGCCTCCTCGACCACTCAGCTCGTCCCGAGCTGCCACAAGACCAAGACTCTTCGGCCTCCTCGAGCCCCCGGCCGAGGCCGTCTTCCTCGGTCCTCCGACCCACACCACCACTCACAGGCGCAACCGCCGTTCCGCAAATCTCACCATGCGCGGATTCTCCGCCAGCAGCATCCCACGTTCCACGCCATTACGATCCCCATTAATGGGCGATCCGCTCTTTACGCGGGCGTGACGTCGGGAGCGTAACTGCCGGCGAGATTCTCGCGCCTGCTGCCGCATGCCACCGCCGCTATATAAACCCCCATCACAGAGGGGTCAAGTAAGCCATTATTTACACTTTACGCCGTTACTCTGCTCGGATCTCATCACTGAGGGTCCTCGGTGGTACCAAACCACCCGGGGCTTCTTTGCAGGTACTCGGCGACAGCCTTCTTACCCCACCTTCTCCTCTCAAAACCCATTGGGACCCACACGCAACGAAAGACAGCCAATCAAGTTCACCTCGAGATCAACGGGAGACAACATCTGACGGAGGCCCGAAAAGGAGCTCTATGATAAAAGCTTCCTCTTACTGAGCCAACAGCTTCTTTTACACGGTAAACATTCAGATCCAAGCTATGCTTTCGCTTTTTAATAACATCATATCTGAGTTTTCTTTTTGAAAAATATGCATTCTTTTTCCAGATCAACGCGGGTAAGTACCGGGTGAACAAAGTTCCTATTTTTGATCAATTTTGTAACTTCTCTTTAACTAAAACTTGCGGATCTAAACTTCCACTTTTAAGATCTCTCAGTAAAAACTTCAAAGACTCCATCTTTAAATTAAAAGATCTAACTTTTTATATTTTCACGGATTCTTTTGTATAAAAACTTTTAGATCCAGGCCTTCTCACTTTAATTTGCACTGCAGTGGCTCCAAGATTTACTTTTTTTAATCAAAGACCTTTGCTCTTGTTTTACGAGGCCGAATTCGTCATCATATATAAAAATTTTCTTCAGATCATTTTTCTCAACACTGAGATCCACCGAGGTAAGCAGGTTTAACTCTAAAATCAATTATTCAAGCAACTGCAGTTCATAAGAGCTAAAAGAGGAAGTTTTCAGCTAAAATAATTTGATCTTTGACCTTTTTTCAGTCTAAATCTTGGAAGGTAAGAGAGATCCAAAAGGTTTAGTCTTCTGATTTCTGAAGGAATCATATATCTTGTGTAACTGCTACTAGCTCTTTCAATTTGTGCTTTAGCTGTCAAGAAGTTTGCAATTGCATTGTTTTCTCTAAAAGTATGTTTGAAATTTGCTTCAATAATAGAAGCTATAGATTTGATAGCATTTATGGTATAGAATAAAGTCCATTTTGGCTTGATGTTGTCACGCCCCGCTTCCCAGTGTACGAGAAAGTAGGCGTGACGGACACGCGACGTATTTACTCAGAAGTAAACACGTTAAGTATAAATAAACAATATAAATAAATGTACAAGAATGACAAGAGATGTAATATAAACAACAACTTTTATTAATATCCATTCTTTACATTTCAACTGATTTAAAAAGAAAATGTATAATGATAAAAACAATACCTAAACAGTGGCATACAAAAGAAAAGGTAAGTACAAGTAACAGCTAGAAGTCTGTGAATTGATCCAAGTCTTCCTGGTTGGGCTCGGTCTTGTAAGAGTCGGGTCCTCCTGACGAACATTCCAAAGAAAGAAAGACACAGGAATATCGTCAGCGAATTAGCGCTCGGTAAGTCCCAAAAGAAAAGAAGGAATACAATAAGTAAAAAGAAATATAACAGTAATTTGTACAGGTTTATGTTTGTTATACTAACGTAGTTGTTTGTAGCTTGGTACAGAATATATTAGTGTATACGAGAGGAGTCCAACTATCTCGTGGACTATGGTAACATGTAAGTATAAGGTCCCGTCAAAACCCATGGGACAACGGTATGAGAGTTCATGTAAGTGTCTTTTAGTGTCCATCATCGTGCCAGTCTACCCCTTTAAAACCCCATAATGTATTGAATTGAATTATAGTTACAAGACTTGCCTATACCATGGGTACAAGTTGTTCATGTAATCAGGTTCAAGATGTAAACACGTAGTCATGTAATCAAGTCAAGATATAGCCATAGTTCGGTCAAGTCAAGTCATGTTTGCATGTTGGTCTTATTCTGGTATTCAGATTCAGGTTCAAGTATATATGTTAGTATATTGGATTCATGTTGAATTGGATTCTGATTTGGATTAGACTCAGATTGATTTGGATTCAGACTTGAGTCAGACACTTAAAACTGATTTGAATCCTGAATTAGGTTTGGGAGTTATCGGTAATTGCTGCACATAGACGACAGGATTTATGTCTTTTTCCAGGACAATTATTATTGATAAAATCGTTAAGTTTTTCTATCTTAAATAGGCAAGCACTCACTTTCTCCGGTTTCCTGAGGCTCAAGAGAATTGATCTCGCTTAAACCTATATTTACTAAAGTCCTTAATTGTAATTTTATATAACCCGAGGGGGGTTTTATGAAAAATATTTTATATACTTTTAAAATAAATCTCGAGTATTTATTTATATTATTTAGGATTTTCATGGATGTAACTTTTAAGATTTGAGGTATTTTAGTGAATATTTAACTTAGCATGAATAGTTCATGGTAGTTTAGTGTAAAATGTGTCTTTTGGATAACTTGAGAGTATTTTGATGAAACTTGTCATTCTTTTATTTTTTAGAAAACATGGAGTATTATTATATCTTGAAAATATGTAGTTTAATAATATTTATATATTTATAAAAAAATTAATTTTATTATTAAATAGAGAATGTTGTTTTTCTTAAAAATCGTATTAAAATATTTCGAGACCGAATGCTCCGTGAGGAGGTCTGCATCTCGCTTTACTAGCCCAAGTCTGGACTAGGCTAGTTAAAAGTTACTTCCGGTTTCCTGGGTACAAAAGATGGCCTAGAAGAGGCTCCTCCTGCCATATAAGTGTCAGGGCATTTCACACCGGCAGTCTGAGATCTGCTCTTCTTCTTCACCACTGCCTCATATCGTCGGACAACCTTCAGAGCAAGATCATGGGTTGGGAAATCCCCTGTAGCTAATGCAGCTTGGATTTTTAGGTCCAACCCTTGCTGAAATCTTCGGGATCAGGTGTGCCACGAACCTGTTACAACCTTATGTTGGTAGTATAGTATGTGATATCAGGAAATTGAATATTTAGACATATCTTACCTGCTAAGCATAGTAAACCCAGCATCGTATTCATCCACGAATTTGCTCCACATCGAGCCTTGTTGCAAGTGGATGAACTGTTGTTCCATGTCGAAACGGGCAGTCTCGGGGAAATATTTCGCGTCGAACATATCGTGAAATGTCCTCCATTCAATCGGTTGGGCGAGTCGGCTTTCTTCAGCCTTCCACCAGACTTTGGCGTTGTCAGTTAGTTGCAGCTTTGCAACTCTCACCCAAGCAAAATCTGGCACTTGTGCTGCCGCCAGATCATCTTCTATAGACTGAGCCCATTCCCCTGCCTCTAGTGGGTTTTCTTTCCCAGAGAAATGTTTCGGATGCAAAGCTCGGAATTGCTTGACTCCGGGTGCCTCGGTCTCTGGATGATGCAAGATGATAGCAGTCTGCTGCTGCTGACCCTCCAAGAGGCTCTTGATCGCCTCAAGCAATACCTTTTGCTCGTTGATGGGAGCTACAACAGTAGGTGGTGGTGGTAAAGTAGGTGGTGGGTGTTTCCATTCATGTTGGTACTCATGTTATTAGGAGAATCCATGACCTTGATAGAAAAAAGAAAGGTTAGGAATGATTCAAGGAATTTGAAATGTAAAGAGTGTACAGTTACTGATTCTTATACTTCTTGTAATATATTGCTTAGGATTTCTTGCAGAAATGATCTGCATGGGCCACCAACAAAACCTATCACGCCCCGCTTCCCAGTGTACGGGGAAGTAGGCGTGGCGGGCACGCGACGTATTTACTTAGAAGTAAATATGTAAAGCTTAAATAAGCAATATAAATAAATGCATAAGAATGACAAGAGATGTAATATAAACAAAAACTTTTATTAATATCCATTCTTTACATTACAACTGATTTGAAAAGGAAATGTACAATCATAAAAGCAATGCCTAAACATACAAAAGAAAAGTTAAGTACAAGTAACAGCTAGAAGTCTGGCTCCTCTATGAACTGATCCAAGTTTTCCTGGCTGGGCTCAGTCTCGTAAGACTCGGGTCCTCCTGACGAACATTCCAAAGAAAGAAAGACACATGAATGTCGTCAGCGAACTAGCGCTCGGTAAGTCCCAAAAGAAAAGAAAGAATACAATAAGTAGAAAGAAATATAACTGTAATTTGTACATGTTTATGTTTGTTATACTAACGTAGTTGTTTGTAACTTGGTACAGAATATATTAGTGTATACGAGAGGAGTCCAACTATCCCGTGGACTATGATAACATGCAAGTACAAGGCCCCGTCAAAACCCATGAGACAACGACACGAGAGTTCATGTAGGTGTCTTTTAGTGTCCATCATCGTGCCACTTTTAATATATTCCGTACCGGTCTACCCCTTTAAAACCCTGTAATGTATTGTGTTGAATTATAGTTACAAGACTTGCCGATACCATGGGTACAAGTTGTTCATGTAAACAGGTTCAGGATGTAAACAAGTAGGCATGTAATCAAGTCAAGATATAGCCATGGTTCGGTCAGGTCAAGTCATGTTTGCATGTTGATCTTGTTCTGGTATTCAGGTTCAGGTTCAAGTATACATGTTGGTATATTGGATTCATGTTGAATTGGATTCTGATTTGGATTAGACTCAGATTGATTTGGACTCAGGCTTGAGTCAGACACTTAAAACTGATTTGGATCTTGAATTAGGTTCGAGAGTTATCGGTAACTGCTGCACATGGTCGGCAGGATTTGTGTTTTTTTCCAGGACAATTACTATTGATAACGCCGTTAAGTTTTTATATCTCAAATAGGTAAGAACTCACTTTCTCCGGCTCCCTGAGGCTCAAGAGAATTGATCCTGCTTAAACCTATATTTACTAAAGTCCTTAATTGTAATTTTATATAACTCGAGTGGGTTTTATGAAAAATATTTTATATACTTTCAAAATAAATATCGAGTATTTATTTATATTATTTAGGGTTTTCATGGATGTAACTTTTAAGATTTGATATATTTGAGTGAATATTTAACTTAGCTTGAATAGTTCATGGTAGTTTAGTGTAAAACGTGTCTTTTGGATAACTTGAGGGTATTTTGATAAAACTTGTCATTCTTTTATTTTTTAGAAAACATGGAGTTTTATTATATCTTGAAAATATGTGTTTTAATAATATTTATATATTTATAAAAAATTAATTTTATTATTAAATAATAAATGTCGTTTTCTTAAAAATCATATTAAAATCTTTTGAGACCGAATGCTCCGTGAGAAAGTCTGCATCTCGCTCTACTAGCCCAAGGATGTGTGATAATCCGCACCATCCAACAGCGGGTCCTCTAAAAAGGGTTGTAGAGGTATAGTCACAAAGAATTTTGATAATACAATTCAAAGAAAACCGGGCTTTTATAGTTCGTGGTATTTTAATGAAATGTTGTATCGCCACAAAAATATGTTTCAAAGAGTATCGTGCCATTTAAACATGTGTGTATGTGAGGGGTAGGTTATTACCCCGTGAAGTTTTCTAAAGGTAATAGTAAGCAAAATAATTAAATATGGTAGATACAAAGTTCATGGTATTTAAATGTAAAAGTTGATTTAAAGTTATCTAGCATGATTTATTTGAGTGAAAATTATTTCTAAACATTAGATTCATGATTATAAACATAGGGTAAGAGTTTGCATGAAAGTTATGAAAGAAAATAATGTAATTTTTAGGTTTTAGAATGAGATGTCGGTAGTAACTCCACTTACCGACATGTTTTATAAAGAGAACTTTTTAAGAAGAAAGTGTAGAATGGTGAGGGACTTACTAGCTAATTGAATGAAAAGGAGATAGAAGAAGATGGTGTAGTCGCCGTGGCGTCGCCGGAACTTGCTTGATTTCTCGCCGGAAGTCGGCCTTTGGTTAACTCCACTTGTACTTAGAAAAATTTGATAATTTTGGTTAGAGATTTCAGAATGAGGAGGGGTTAGGGTATGGGGTTGTATTTATAGTGTGGAATTAGGGTTTTGGAATTGAAAGAATGAATTAAAATGCATTAAAAATTGATTTAAAAATGAAATTGAAGTCTCTGTTTAAATTCAGAGAAATCAAATAGTGCAGGGGTAATGGGGGTAAGCCAATTTTTTTTTGTGCAAAACACGGGGACTTTTTCCCATGGTCTACCTGTCGGCGCCGGCCTTAGGGCATATCTCGCCGGCTATATAGTGGAGGTGGGTCGGTGGATGCTTGCCATGTGTCCTACTCTGTATAAATATCATTTTGCACATGTTTATTTTTCAGTCTTTTCATTTCTATGTGAAGTGCACATGTAAACTTTTGGGCTTTCAAAAAGTTTAAAATAAAAATCAGGAAAAAATAATATGTGCCTGAGGGGATTTAAACACAGGAGTTACGTCACAGCAGTGCAGGACTTTACCAATGAGCTACAAGCTATTTCTTGCTGTTCTTAAACAAAAATAACTTATAAAGTGTACTCAGGCTTGCAAACTTCTTTTTGTACATTAAATTAAAAAATTTCGTACAGTAAAATCAGAGTCGTTACATTCTACCCTTCTTATAAAAATTTCGTTTTCGAAATTTACAATTACATAAGGACTAGTTTACAAATAAGAAAGGGTATCTTGCACGCATGTCATCTTCTCGTTCCCATGTTGATTCTCCTGGTGAATCTTTTCTCCACATCACTCGGACCACATTTACTTCCTTGTTCCGAAGTGTCTTTACCTTTCTGTCCAGGATCTCAATGGGTTGTTGCTCACAAGATAGATCTGTCTGTACAGTGAGCTCGGAGTGATCAAGGATGTGGCTGGGGTCGCTCACATATCTTCGAAACTGAGATATGTGGAACACGTTGTGCACTCCTTCCAATGAGGATGGTAGTGCTAAACGGTATGCCGCTTCTCCGACTCGTTTGAGTATGTCGAACGGTCCTATATATCTCGGACTGAGCTTACCCCTCTTGCCAAAGCGAATTACTCCTCGGTTTGGAGAGATATTTAAGAAAACATGATCTCCAGGTTGGAACTCCAGGTGTCGGCGCTTTGCATCAGCCCAATGCTTCTGTCGGCCTTGGGCTATGCGCATTCTTTCCCAGATCGTGCGAACTACATCCACAATTGCCACGATCATCTCTGGTCCTAAGAGTTCACGATCTCCGATGTCGTCCCAACTTAGTGGTGAACGACACTTCCTTCCATAGAGAGATGCAAATGGTGTCATCCCAATACTCGTCTGATAGCTATTGTTGTATGAAAACTCCACAATGTGTAGGTGATCTTCCCACGAACCTCCAAAGTCTAACATACAAGCTCTTAGCATGTCCTCCAGAATCTGAAATGTTCGCTCAGACTGTCCGTCCGTTTATGGATGGTAAGCTGTGTTGAAGTTCAGACTCGTTCCCAAGCTAGCTTGCAGACTCTGCCAAAACTGTGATCGAAATCTGATGTCGCGACCGGAGACGATGCAAACTGGTACTCCATGTAATCTCACAATCTCCTACATTATTTCATGGGTATCAGGAATAGTACATCTTGAGGTTAAATCTTACATTAGATTCATGCTTACCTCCATGTATTTCTTTGCTAATGTCTCGGTAGATTGGCCAACTCGAAATGGGATGAAATGAGCCGACTTGGTGAGTCGATCCACAATAACCCATACTGCATCGTTATATTTCGTGCTCCGAGGAAGGGCAATCACAAAGTCCATGGTAATGTGCTGCCATTTCTATTCTGAGATAGGTAACGGTTGAAGTAAACCAGCAGTCCTGTGATGTTCAGCATTTACTTGCTGACATACCAAGCACTTGGCTACGCTTCTGCCTACTTCGCGCTTCATTCCATGCCATCAGTAGTGCTGCCGTAGATCCTTGTACATTTTGGTACCACCAGGGTGTACTGGGTACGGAGAGCTGTGGGCTTTTTTCATCAACTCTTCTCGAACAGGACCTTACGGTACACACAATCTACTCCCATATTTTAAGGACCCGTCTTCGTGGATGATGAAATCTGTTTGCAGTCCACTTTCTATCTGTTCTCGGATCTTTTGCAGCTTGGTATCATTTGCTTGAGCTGCTTTGATCGATTGACAATAGTAGACTGAACTTGTAAGTTCATCAACTCTGAAGTATTAACTGGCATAACTATCTCGATCTCCATCCTATGCAATTCTTGCTGCAGCTTCCACTGTGCGGTGAGATTCATTGATAATGGCTGACAACTAAGTGTATCAGGAACTACATTCACCTTTCCTGGATGATACTGTAGGTTGATGTCGAAGTCCGCCATAAGTTCTAGCCATCTTCTCTGCTGCATGTTCAACTCCTTCTGAGTAAATACATACTTCAAACTTTTATGGTCTGTGTATATATCCACTCGTTCTCCAAGAAGATAGTGACGCCAAATCTTAAGTGCAAAGATAATGGCTGCCAACTCCAAGTCATGTGTTGGATAGTTGCGTTTATGAACCTTCAGCTGTCTTGATGCAAAAGCTACAACCTTTCCATGCTGGTGTAGAACACATCCTAATCCCTTACCGGACGCTTCGCAATGCACAATAAATCCTTCAGATTGGTCCGGTATTACTAGAATAGGAGCTGATATCAATCTTGACTTGAGTTCTACAAAATCTTGTTCACATGCTTCTGACCACACGAATGCTTTATCTTTACGTGTGAGCTTGGTCTGGGGTGTTGCAATCTTTGAGAAACCTTCAATGAATCTTCGGTAGTATCTGCTAAACCCAAGAAACTTCGAATATCCTTCACCATCTTTGGTGTCGGCCATTCGCTAACAGCTGACACTTTAGCTGGATCTACTGAGATTCCTTCGACCGAAACAATGTGTCCGAGAAATCCGACTTGATCTAGCCAAAATTCGCAATTGCTGTACTTGGCATAGAGTTGATGCTGTCGCAATGTCTCCAGGACAATCCGCAAATGCTCAGCGTGCTCTTTCCGATTCTTTGAATACACCAGGATGTCATCGATAAAAATAACATCGAACATGTCTAAGTACTCTCGGAAAACTTGATTCATCAGATTCATAAATATCGCAGGTACATTGGTCACTCCAAACGGCATTACGAGAAGCTCATAATGACCATAGCGAGTCCTGAATGCCGTCTTCGGAATATCAAACTCTTTGACCTTTACCTGATGATAACCCGAACGAAAATCTAACTTTGAGAATACGCAAGACCCACTTAGCTGATCGAATAGATCGTCGATGCGCGGTAGTGGGTACTTGTTCTTTATCGTCACTTCGTTCAGAGCTCGGTAGTCTATACACATTCTGTATAAACCTTCTTTCTTCTTCACAAGCAAAACTGGAGATATCCAACTTAAAGTACTGAGACGAATCCAACTTTTCTTCAGAAGTTCGTTCAACTGAGTACAGATCTCCTTCAATCCTTCTGGACTTAACCGGTACGGAGCTTTGATCACCAATTGCGCACCAGGTACTAAGTCAATGCTGAATTCAAGAGCTCGATCGGGATGCAAACCTATTATATCTTCAGGAAACACATCCTCGAACTCTCGAACTACTTCTGGCTTGTCTTCTTCCGCTTGTAAGGTTGCAATCACTGCCTTTTTTGGTTTAGCATTGTAGGTGCTAGGTTCCAGATGTCACGTCCCGCTTCCCAAAATACGGAATACGAGGGGTTGACAAGGCCAGCCATGCTCCTACGGTCAAGGAAATATCCTGCCGTAGTCACACTTCGGCTTCTAGCTTTACGTGGTAAACAGTAAACAATGCTCAGGTAATGAGAAATGCAGTAACTGAAACAAACAATACAAAGAACTGACCTGATGGAAATCAAAAAAGGTATAACTCTGGATAGCTGATCAGGATGTCCGCGATGTACGTCTAGTCCTGGTCCAGGCTAGATCCACTCCTCACTCTGAGCATGCATACTCAGGTCGTCAGAGCGACACAATAGCAAAATATATATAGATGCAAGTGGCAACTCGAACAGTGATAATAGATGTGTAACAGTAAACCAATACAGTAAATATATGAACATGGAATAACCAATGCAGTGTCTAGTAGATCAGGTGAACAGTAAAGCAGTAATATAGTATGCCAGGTATGTCAACACAGTAAGAAATATATATCAATGCCATTATCCCTATCAGTCTCTAAGTCTCAATGTACAGGTCACTAAGCCTATCGTCAGTCCAAGTGTGAGAGTCAATCACTCGCGAGTGTCCTCCACCCAAGGGTAGGATCCAAGGGCAAGGGACCACGGGCCCAAAATGTAACTCACGGTAATAATCATGTACCCTGTAAATCTTCATACATCTCCATATATATAAGCCGGCATGAGACTCCCGAGATTCTGTTGAACTCACACTCAAACTACCCCACACCCTGTGGTCTACATCAAACGCTAACCATAACCTCAAATACCAGTCGGTCTGTGACAAGTCTGCGTGAGAACTGGAGACAGGATCTCCATCAAGCACGTCCCGACTAAAACCAAAGGTAAATGGTAGTGTCTGGTGCCTAATCTGTGACACCCATGCAAGAGTTTCCATAAGTGTCACATACCACTTATAGTCACACTTACACGCGTTCCACAGACATCGACAATGCAATAGAATAATAGGGTTCACTGATTGTGTACAAATACGTGTCACTTTCACTTATTCACTCATGCACGAACACTAACGTACTTGCCACAATCATCACTAATACCTAACACTGGGTAATACACATGATTACTAGGTTATCAATGCAGTGACATATGAATGATATGATGAGGAAACAGTATGTAAAGCATGATTAAGATGTCGTAAATCAGTGTTCTACCACTTGCATAATGTATCATAAATCATACATGTACAATTAGCGAAACGATGAAAGGGGAATAAATAGTAGGTTTGAATATCTATCCAGCGAGTTTGGTTTCACGTCAATCGGGTTTTAGGATCACTAGTTATGGCCATTTCATTTTAAGCGTTCACGGCTGGAAATCCGGTTCAGAATCGTAAGTCCGTATCGCAACGCATTTTAACCCCAGTAGGGATCAGAATTTAGCGACGCTACAGTTGAATGATATCTAGGGTTTTCAGTAGGGTATTCAACGCAACAGACGGATCCTCAATCGCATCTGTATGTCAGGAGTTATACATTGTTCAATACTAGTATGTCAATTCTGATTCTGTCGGAACTGTTATACGTCCCCATCTTTTAAATTACAGATTAAATAGCAAGCGACGATGAAACAGAATGAACCCACTTGTGTTATCTAGCTAACAGTTTCACCTTTAATAAACTGCGGAGTTCCGCAACATACGAGTTCAGGAAACAAGATGGTACACATCACGGGACAGCACACAGTAACCAGAGTCGCTCTGGACTGCAGTCCAGAGTCGCACTCCGATCCAAATATTGTCACAATTTAAGTACAAAAACCATTAGAAACTTGTGTAGGGTTATAGTTCGTCGAGTCTGCTTCGATTTAAGCCCTCGAACGCATCATTCCAGTATGTACATAATTTATGGTGATTTTAACAGTTTTCAGATACGGGAAAGTTTCAGTTTTACGGGTATATTTGGGGGTACACATTTTAGTCATTAACAGTCGTATTTTCCAATGAGATTTACACACTAGGTTCACTGCCTTACGGGCCAGACCATGCAATTGGGTTCCGTCAATATAAATGAAGATTTCCATTGAGATCATGCATCGAACGGTTACGCCATATAGTTTAACGGGAAATAGTAAGTATGGAATATATACGATTGTAGTTTGTAACTAACATAAAGTAGCATGTAGCAAGTGGGGAACTTGCCTGGAGACGTACGGCAGCAAAGTACAGCACGGGCACGGCAACGGTGACAAGGGTTTGGCTTTAGCTCGGCTCGGCTTGAACTTGGCGGCACAGGCTCGGCGATGGTGACGGGACTTGGTGGCTGGAGACGGTGGGTGCAACGGCGGTGGCTATTGGTGGGCAATCGCCGTCGAAGTGGGTCGCGGTGGTCGGAGGTGGCTCGTGGGAGGTTGTTGTTGGAGAGAGGGAGTGAATTAGAGAGAGAGAAGAGGAGAACATAGAGGTAGAGAAAGAAGCAAAGAGAGTGAGAGAGGGAAACAGAGAGAGAGAGAGAGACAAAGAGAGAGAGAGATTTAGAGGGAGAGAGAGACACAGAGAGAGAGGGGAGACAGAGAGAGAAGTGGGTGTATACGAGAGAAGATAGGTGGTGAAAGGTAGAGGGGACAAGGGGTGCGCGTCGTGGGTAACGCTCGCGAGGTGGGCGCGAGGAGCGGCGACGAGGGCGCAACGGGAAGATTCGAACGGGAAATCTGGAGAAAGCCGTTGGGGAAGAAAGAGAGGGCGAAGCGGGTCGGGTAGGGTGAGCAGGTCGGGTGAAGAGGGAGAGTGGGCTTAGTGTGAGCTGGGCCAGGGATTGGGCCGAGGGATTTTTTTATAAAATAAAAGATTTGTAAAGGAATGGAAAAGAGGGCCGGGCCGAGGGTTTTTATAAAATAAAAAGATTTGTGAGGGAATGGAAAAGGGCCAGGTTTAATGTTTGAAGGAAAAGAGAATAAGTTTATTTAAAGGAAGGGAATGGGCTGATGAGAAAAATAGGGTTTTGGGTTTAATAAAAAGGAAAACGGGCTTTAGGAAATAATCAAAAATGAAATGGAGTTCTGGGCCGGAATAGAGGTTTATATAAATGGGAAAAGAAAATGGAGGATTGGGATTAGGGTTTGAGAAAAGTGAGGGGGAAAAATAAAATGGATTGGGAGTTTTAAATATATTTAAAATGGTTTATAGATATAAATAAATAAATTTATAATTAATCCTTTTTATAAAAATATGAATATTGGTGTATAAAAGAACCGGGCATTACATCATACCACCCTTACAAAAAATTTCGTCCTCGAAATTTAAAAGGACGACAAGCTATAAAATATAATAAGCCAAAAGTTACCACATCGAACACCAATACATAGTGGTTTACTTAAAACGGGTGGATAAAATTTTGAAGGTATATATATGTAAGAACAACATACAAAAAGATAGGTCTAAATAGGTATAAGGCAGGAACAACTATAAGGGCAACTACATGTATACGAGAATATAGATAACAATAACGAACAATAATAATCAAGGCGTGTTCGATAAAATCGAAACCCAAATATGTGCACATATAAGTATATCAAAAGTAGCACAGCAGAAATAATAAGTATAAGGCACAACCATTTATAATAGTAACCATAAGCACAATACCCGAAAATAAAGTAGCAACCCTAAAATAAGGAAGGAATTGTCGACAGGTTAAACATTTTAAGATAATTGTATCGATAACAGAGTTTTAAAATAACTTAGAAAACCCACATAGTGAAAATAAGAAACATGGAACGAAAATATGCGCGATGTAGGGTTGCGCTACCGAAAATAATAGGAAAGCTAGTAGTGAAGTACTTGAAATGCGTAAAACGGGGATAGTGAATAAAACGCACTCTTCGATAAATACAAAATAATGAAACCAAATTTCGAATAACAAAGTCCCTAAATATAGTTAGGGTAACAGAGAAAAACACAAATATGTATAGGGCTAGCTAGGGTAGGGATTGCAATGGAGTGTGGCTCATACAAAAGGTCGGAGTGTGACGGCCTTAGACTGAAGGTCGAAGAGATTGGGGTCAGGTCAGCACAGGGAGTAAGGATGAGCAGCAAAGGGCTACGAGGGAAAATGTATGGGGAGGATAACGGTCGATACATCATGTGAATCAAAAAAAAATCCGAAGGGTCAGCTAACTCGGAAATTTTACTATCAGTATTCCCTCCCAGAAGGATCTCAAACGAGACATAGACGAAGGATGAAGGGTGGCCCATCCCAAAGATCAGGGTGCAGTACTTGTTAATCTCAGTGAGGGTTAAAACAATACAAGGAGTAGGGGGTGGACAGATCTCAGCAGGAAAATAAATATATATGAGAAATAATCAAGCATCAAGTGAACTAAGAAGATCGAAAAATTAGCGAACTCGGCAATTTATTTCATTCCAGGAAATTCTAAACAAAGCACTCTAGAAAACGAAGATGGCCCTAAACTATACATAAATTTATTTGGCCAGAGAAGACAACATTTAAAAATTCCGTAAGTCGCGGTATTGGAGGTTCAACAGGTTGCGGTAGGCTCGCGCGCTCAGGTAGGGGCGTCCATTCCCATAGCGCCTCGCAGGGACCATCATTGGAAGTTCTTCCACCGCAGGGTCTTGTTCTTCTGGTCCTTCTCCCTCGGCTGGAGCTTCTTCATCGAGGTCTGCTTCCATGTGATTCTTTTCTTCTGGATTCTCTTCCATGGGATTTTCCTTCACTGGATTTTCTTCTATCGGGTCTTACTCGGGATCTTCCTCTATCGGGTTCTCTTCAGGGTCTCCTTCCTCTTCGTCGGAACCGTCTACATGTCAAACTCTGAGGCGGCTGCTCCTTCGTCCTCGAAATCGCTGTTTCCGAAAATGACCTGAGGACCATTGATCTCATCGTCAGAACTCCTCAGCGTGCGGTCTAAGAAAACGCGTGATTGTGCATCCTCATCTAGATACAGCGCTGCTCCAGGGTGGGCTATGGCCTGAAAAGAAAGAGTCATGATTAGACAGTGGAACACATCAAGAAAATAGCTAAGGGTACGGAGTATAGGAAAATATGCGGTGGGCAGGAACTGAAAAATCAGAATTAAAAATGCTGTGGTAATGAATAGTATAAATAAGGGAGAAAGCAAGGGAATGATACATACGTTACGATTCAAAGTTTTATTGCATTCAACTAAAAGTTCGATGGATACAAGATTTCAAACGAAAAGAAATATTTATAAGAGGATGACAACATTACTACTGAAAGTAGAAAACATGAAAATTCTTCTTTGACTACTAGACCGCTGCATTCTCGTCACGCGAGTTGAATCCTGCGCTGGGTCCACCTTATCCTCGAAGTTCGAACTACGCAATAATCATCACTCGGCAGAAGTGGAGAGTGTGGACGAGTCTCCTCCTTATAGCTTCTTCCTTTTTGGGCAACCGTTGATGAGATGTTCGCTGGATCCGCAAATCAGACATTTCCCTTGGGCGCGTCGACAATCCCTCTGAAGATGTCCTGGCCTCTTACAGTACCCACAACATTGGGTCTTCTGCTGCTTCTGTCGCGGGGAAACAAATTAGCGCTTCATCTTCTTCTCTTTTCCTCGTCTAGCAGGGATCCCTTTACGATTGGAGACTCCCGCTGGTGCTTGATTCACTTGTCTTCTCAGTCCTTTAGCTAATAAGTCGTTTGTTCGCTCTCGGGCTTCCTTCAGACCTTGTAGTACACTCAGAATCTCAACGGTCTGATTCTGGAGAGTGGAGATAGAGGAAGAGTCGTTGGAAGACATGATCCTAAAACGACAATTTTGAGAACGATATAAAGCACAAGCTATAAGAATTAAAATATAATATGGATTGGGCAAGGAATCAAGAATATCGAGTGTGATGAAATTCATTACAAGTGGAAATCAACTGTAGGGCTCTAAGTCACTTAAACGGAGTACGGTAGTGTAACCATGATGTAGTTCACAATTACAACTACGTCACTCTGCCAAGTCTCCCGAAACCCTAGCGAATGGATAACAGAATACTCGAAGTGAATATGGATCAAGAATAACAAGTTTACAACCTAGACCGAGGGATGTCTCAGATTGTCGAGCAATACACGGAAAACTGCAATCCCAATTGAAGCAAAACCTGGCTCTGATACCAACTAAACCATGTCACGCCCCGCTTCCCAAAATACGGAATACGAGGGGTTGACAAGGCCAGCCATGCTACTACGGTCAAGAAAATATCCTGCCGTAGTCACACTTCGGCTTCTAGCTTTACGTGGTAAACAATAAACAATGCTCAGGTAATGAGAAATGCAGTAACTGAAACAAACAATACAAAGAACTGACCTGATGGAAATCAAAAAGGGTATAACTCTGGATAGCTGATCAGGATGTCCGCGATGTACGTCTAGTCCTGGTCCAGGCTAGATCCACTCCTCACTCTGAGCATGCATACTCAGGTCGTCAGAGCGACAAAATAGCAAAATATATATAGATGCAAGTGGCAACTCGAACAGTGATAATAGATGTGTAACAGTAAACCAATACAGTAAATATATGAACATGGAATAACCAATGCAGTGTCTAGTAGATCAGGTGAACAGTAAAGCAGTAATATAGTATGCCAGGTATGTCAACACAGTAAGAAATATATATCAATGCCATTATCCCTATCAGTCTCTAAGTCTCACTGTACAGGTCACTAAGCCTATCGTCAGTCCAAGTGTGAGAGTCAACCACTCGCGAGTGTCCTCCACCCAAGGATAGGACCTAAGGACAAGGGACCACGGGCCCAAAATGTAACTCACGGTAATAATCATGTACCCTGTAAATCTCCATATATCTCCATATATATAAGCCGGCATGTGACTCCCGAGATTCTGTTGAACTCACACTCAAACTACCCCACACCCTGTGGTCTACATCAAACGCTAACCATAACCTCAAATACCAGTCGGTCTGTGACAAATCTGCGCAAGAACTGGAGACAGGATCTCTATCAAGCACGTCCCGACTAAAACCCAAGGTAAATGGTAGTGTCTGGTGCCTTATCTGTGACACCCATGCAAGAGCTTCCATAAGTGTCCCATGCCACTTATAGTCACACTTACACGCGTCCCACAGACGTCGACAATGCAATAGAATAATAGGGTTCACTGATTGTGTACAAGTACGTGTCACTTTCACTTATTCACTCATGCACGAACACTAACGTACTTGCCACAATCATCACTAATACCTAACACTGGGTAATACACATGATTACTAGGTTATCAATGCAGTGACATATGAATGATATGATGAGGAAACAGTATGTAAAGCATGATTAAGATGTCGTAAATCAGTGTTCTACCACTTGCATAATGTATCATAAATCATATGTGTACAATTTAGCGAAACGATGAACGGGAAATAAATAGTAGGTTTGAATATCTATCCAGCGAGTTTGGTTTCACGTCAATCGGGTTTTAGGATCACTAGTTATGGCCATTTCATTTTAAGCGTTCACGGCTGGAAATCCGGTTTCAGAATCGGAAGTCCGTATCGCAACGCATTTTAACCCCAGTAGGGATCAGAATTTAGCGACGCTACAGTTGAATGATATCTAGAGTTTTCAGTAGGGTATTCAACGCAACAGATGGATTCTCAATCGCGTCTGTAAGTCAGGAGTTATACACTGTTCAACACTAGTATGTCAATTCTGATTCTGTCGGGACTGTTATACGTCCCCATCTTTTAAATTACAGATTAAATAGCAAACGACGATGAAACAGAATGAACCCACTTGTGTTATCTAGCTAACAGTTTCACCTTTAATAAACTGCAGAGTTCCGCAACATACGAGTTCAGGAAACAAGATGGTACACATCACGGGACAGCACACAGTAACCAGAGTCGCTCTGGACTGCAGTCCAGAGTCGCACTTCGATCCAAATGTCACAATTTAAGTACAGAAAACATTAGAAACTTGCGTAAGGTTATAGTTCGTCGAGTCGGCTTCGAATTAAGCCCTCGAACGCATCATTCCAGTATGTACATAATTTATGGTGATTTTAACGGTTTTCAGATACCGGAAAGTTTCAGTTTTACGGGTATATTTGGGGGTACACATTTTAGTCATTAACAGTCGTATTTTCCAATGAGATTTACACACTAGGTTCACTGCCTTACGGGCCAGACCATGCAATTGGGTTCCGTCAATATAAATGAAGATTTCCATTGAGATCATGCATCGAACGGTTACGCCATATAGTTTAACGGGAAATAGCAAGTATGGAATATATACGATTGTAGTTTGTAACTAACATAAAGTAGTATGTAGCAAGTAGGAAACTTGCCTGGAGACGCACGATAGCGAAGTACAGCACGGGCACGGCAACGGTGACAAGGGTTTGGCTTTGGCTTGGCTCGGATTGAACTTGGCGGCACAGGCTCGGCGATGGTGACGGGACTTGGTGGCTGGAGATGGTGGGTGCAACGGCGGTGGCTATTGGTGGGCAATCGCCGTCGAAGTGGGTCGCGGTGGCCGGAGGTAGCTCATGGGAGGTGGTTGTTGGAGAGAGGGAGTGAATTAGAGAGAGAAGGAGAGAACAGAGAGGTAGAGAGAGAAGCAAAGAGAGTGAGAGAGGGAAACAGAGAGAGTGAGAGAGAGATTTAGAGGGAGAGAGAGACACACAGAGAGAGAGAGAGTGGAGACAGAGAGAGAAGTGGGTGTGTACGAGAGAAGAGAGGTGGTGAAGGGTAGAGGGGACAAGGGGTGCGCGTCGTGGGTAACGCTCGCGAGCGTGGGCGTGAGGAGCGGCGACGAGGGCGCAACGGGAAGATTCGAGCGGGAAATCTGGAGAGAGCCGTTGGGGAAGAAAGAGAGGGCGAAGCGGGTCGGGTAGGGTGAGCGGGTCGGGTGAAGAGGGAGAGTGGGCTGAGTGTGAGCTGGGCCAGGGATTGGGCCGAGGGATTTTTTTATAAAATAAAAGATTTGTAAAGGAATGGAAAAGAGGGCCGGGCCGAGGGTTTTTATAAAATAAAAAGATTTGTGAGGGAATGGAAAAGGGCCAGGTTTAATGTTTGAAGGAAAAGGGAATAAGTTTATTTAAAGGAAGGGAATGGGCTGATGAGAAAAATAGGGTTTTGGGTTTAATAAAAAGGAAAACGGGCTTTAGGAAATAATCAAAAATGAAATGGAGTTCTGGGCCGGAATAGAGGTTTATATAAATGGGAAAAGAAAATGGAGGATTGGGATTAGGGTTTGAGAAAAGTGAGGGGGAAAAATAAAATGGATTGGGAGTTTTTAAAATATTTAAAATGGTTTATAGATATAAATAAATAAATTTGTAATTAATCATTTTTATAAAAATATGAATATTGGTGTATAAAAGAACCGGGTATTGCAGTACGGTCTCCACTCTTGAAATAAAAGACCGGATGATCTGGTATCTCAAACACTACCCTCCTTTGACGACAGTTGATGGTAGCGAAAAAAGTTCCTAGCCAGTCCATTCCTAAGACTACGTCGAAGTTCGGTATGTCCAGCACCTTGAAGTTCGCATAAAATTCTTTGTTGCGGACGACCACTGGATACAGATCATAGCCCATAGTTGCTTTTAGAACGCCGTTCCCTGAACTGACATTCCAGCTGGATACGAGCGGTTTAACTGGAATCGCATGAGTTCGAACGAACCGTTGCGACATAAAGCAATGTGATACTCCAGTATCGAAGAGTGCTAAAGCAGGTAGGGAGGCTACTAAGATTGTACATAAGTTGTGTGGAATATGTTTAGGTATAGAAAAAATATATTGATGTATACAAGGGTTGAAAATGTTTGAAAGATTAGGAATTACCAGTGATGACTTGGCCAGTGGCTTCAGCTTCTTCCACAGTCATTGTGAAAGCCTGACGCCGAGGTACATTCCTCCTTACTGGAGGCACATTCCTCTATCCCTGGGGCATGTTTCTCTGCCCTTGATGCATGTTCCTCTGTGCTTGATGGAACTGATGAGGAGGCTGTGCAGGAGGTCCACATGGAGGTGGAGCAAGGAGAGCAAGACGAGGTGCAGGAGCCTGGATAGCTGGACACTGCGGAAAGGTGATGGCTGGTCTGGGTGCGGGAGCTGGGTTGAGATGATGTGGGCAAACTCCAATGGTGTGAGTGGATGCGCCACAAATCAAACACAGGCCATTCGCACGCCTGCAGTCCTTCGCCAGGTGTCCATTCCTCTTGCAGTAGAAGCAACAGTCTGGACTGGGCCAGTTAAAAGTTACTTCCGGTCTTCTGGATACAAAAGGTGGCCTGGAAGAGGCTCCTCCTGCCATCTGAGTGTCACGGCGTTTCACACCGGCAGTCTGAGATCTGCTCTTCTTCTTCACCACTGCCTCATATCGTTGGGCAACCTTCAGAGCAAGATCATGGGTTGGGAAATCCCCTGTAGCTAATGCAGCTTGGATTTCTGGGTCCAACCCTTGCTGAAATCTTCATGCCCTGATCTCAGCAGTCGGGATCAGGTGTGCCACGAACCTGTTACAACCTTGTGTTGGTAGTGTAGTATGTGATATCAGGAAATTGAATATTTAGACATATCTTACCTGCTAAGCATAGTAAACTCAGCATCGTATTCATCCACGAATTTGCTCCACATCGAGCCTTGTTGCAAGTGGATGAACTGTTGTTCCATATTGAAACGGGCAGTCTCGAGGAAATATTTCGCGTCGAACATATCGCGAAATGTCCTCCATTCAATCGGTTGGGCGAGTCGGCTTTCTTCAACCTTCCACCAGACTTTGGCGTTGTCAGTTAGTTGCAGCTTTGCAACTCTCACCCAAGCAACCTCTGACACTTGTGCTGCTGCCAGATCATCTTCTATAGACTGAGCCCATTCCTCTGCCTCTAGTGGGTTCTCTTTCCCAGAGAAATGTTTCAGATGCAAAGCTCGGAAATTGCTTGACTCCGGGTGCCTCGGTCTCTGGACGATGCAAGAGGATAGCAGTCTGCTGCTGCTGACCCTCCAAAAAACTCTCAAGCAATACCGTTTGCTCGTTGATGGGAGCTGCAACGGTAGGTGGTGGTGGTAAAGTAGGTGGTGGGTGTTACCATTCATGTTGGTACTCGTGTTGTTGGGAGAATCCATAACCTGGATAGAAAAAAGAAAGATTAGAATAGATTCAAGGAATTTGAAATATAAAGAGTGTACAGTTGCTGATTCTTATACTTCTTGTAATATATTGCTTAGGATTTCTTGCAGAAATAACATGCATGGGCCACCAACAAAACCTATCACGTCCCGCTTCCCAGTGTACGGGGAAGTAGGCGTGGCGGGCACACGACGTATTTACTCAGAAGTAAACATGTTAAGCGTAAATAAGCAATATAAATAAATGCACAAGAATGACAAGAGATGTAATATAAACAAAAACTTCTATTAATATCCATTCTTTACATTACAACTGATTTGAAAAAGAAATGTACAATGATAAAATCAATGCCTAAACAGTGGCATACAAAAGAAAAGTTTAGTACAAGTAACAGCTAGATGTCTGGCTCCTCTATGAACTGATCCAAGTCTTCCTGGCTGGGCTCGGTCTCGTAAGAGTCGGGTCCTCCTGACGAACATTCCAAAGAAAAAAAGACACAGGAATATCGTTAGCGAACTAGCGCTCGGTAAGTCCCAAAAGAAAAGAAGGAATACAATAAGTAGAGAGAAATATAACTGTAATTTGTATATGTTTATGTTTGTTATACTAACGTAGTTGTTTGTAACTTGGTACAGAATATATTAGTGTATACGAGAGGAGTCCAACTATCCCGTGGACTATGATAACATGCAAGTACAAGGCTCCGTCAAAACCCATGAGACAACGACATGAGAGTTCATATAGGTGTCTTTTAGTGTCCATCATCGTGTCACTTTTAATACATTCCGTACCACTCTACCCCTTTAAAACCCTGTAATGTATTGTATTGAATTATAGTTACAAGACTTGCCGATACCATGGGTACAAGTTGTTCGTGTAAATAGGTTCAGGATGTAAACAAGTAGGCATGTAATCAAGTCAAGATATAGTCATGGTTCGGTCAAGTCAAGTCATGTTTGCATGTTGATCTTATTCTGGTATTCAGGTTCAGGTTCAAGTATACATATTGGTATGTTAGATTCATGTTGAATTGGATTCTGATTTGGATTAGACTCAGATTGATTTGGACTCAGGCTTGAGTCAGACACTTAAAACTGATTTGGATCCTGAATTAAGTTTGAGAGTTATCGGTAACTGCTGCACATGGACGGCAGGATTTGTGTTTTTCCAGGACAATTACTATTGATAACGCCGTTAAGTTTTTCTATCTCAAATAGGCAAGAACTCACTTTCTCCGGCTCCCTGAGGCTCAAGAGAATTGATCTCGCTTAAACCTATATTTACTAAAGTCCTTAATTGTAATTTTATATAACTCGAGTGGGTTTTATGAAAAATATTTTATATATTTTCAAAATAAATCTCGAGTATTTATTTATATTATTTAGAGTTTTCATGGATGTAACTTTTAAGATTTGATATATTTGAGTGAATATTTAACTTAGCTTGAATAGTTCATGGTAGTTTAGTGTAAAACGTGTCTTATGGATAACTTGAGGGAATTTTGAAGAAACTTGTCATTCTTTTATTTTTTAGAAAACATGGAGTTTTTTTATATCTTGAAAATATGTGTTTTAATAATATTTATATATTTATAAAAAATTAATTTTATTATTAAATAGAAAATGTCGTTTTCTTAAAAATCATATTAAAATCTTTCGAGACCGAATGCTCCGTGAGAAGGTCTGCATCTCGCTTTACTATCCCAAGGATGTGTGATAATCCGCACCATCCAACAGCGGGTCCTCTAAAAAGGGTTGTAGATGTATAGTCACAAAGAATTCTGATAATACAATTCAAAGAAAACCGGGTTTTTATAGTTCATGGTATTTTAATGAAATGTTGTATCGCCACAAAAATATGTTTTAAAAAGTATCGTGTCATTTAAACATGTGTTTATGTGAGGGGTGGGTCATTATCCCGTGAAGTTTTCTAAAGGTAATAGTAAGCAAAACAATTAAATATGGTAGATACAAAGTTCATGGTATTTAAATGTAAAAGTTGATTTAAAGTTATCTACCATGATGTATTTGAGTGAAAATTATTTCTAAACATTAGATTCATGGTTATAAACATAGGATAAGAGTTTGCATGAAAGTTATGGAAGAAAATAATGAATTTTTTAGGTTTTAGAATGAGATGTCGATAGTAACTTCACTTACCGACATGTTTTATAAAAAGAACTTTTTAAGAAGAGTAGAATGGGGAGGGACTTACTAGCTAATTGAATGAAAAGGAGGCAGAAGAAGATCGTGTAGTCGCCGTGGCGTCGCGGAGTCGCCGGAACTTGCTTGATTCCTTACCGGAAGTCGACCTTTGGTTAACTCCACTTGTACTTAGAAAAATTTGATAATTTTGGCTAGAGATTTCAGAATGAGGAGGGGCTAAGGTTTGGGGTTGTATTTATAGTGTGGAATTAGGGTTTTGGAATTGAAAAAATGAATTAAAATGCATTAAAAATTGATTTAAAGATTAAATTGAAGTCTCGGTTTAAATTCAGAGAAATCAAACAGTGCAGGGGTAATAAATTAGAGAGCTAAAGCATACTTCCCACGAATCGAACTAGAGTATTAGGGTTTTTATACAAGTAAAGACAATCTAAACTAAATGAAAAGGGAATAAAACCTTTGTAGACCGGTCCTTCACTTCTAAAGCTCTAAGTGGTAGTCCATAAAACTCTTCGTAGGCTCCACTTGGTGAAAGAAACGAGCTTGCTTCGTCTTCTTCGAGGCCGAAAATGATCCATCTTGAAGTTACTCTAACTCAAGCTACATCTTCACTAATGAAAGAACTAGTGAAGCAAACAACCTAATCTAATGGGCTAGATGAGATTAGGTTGATGAAGTACGAATTTTGCTCACTTTCGAAATCACTTTCTCCTTTTCTTTTCTCACCTCATGAAAAGCTAGAGAGCAAGAAGATGAACCTAGGTGAAGAAATATCTCTAAGTGATAAGTAGATAGTTAACCATGGGCTAAAGATAATGGTTGGGTTATAAAATATCTAGAGTAAAACAAAAATTAGTGGGATGAGTTATGGTTTCAACATGCTTCTACAAGCATCTTAAGCCATGCTCATTTCCACCTCATTTTTGTATTTACTCTTAATAAATTATTACCCAATAATCTTTAGTCTTGGTGTGAGTCTTATACACCGATGTTCTATGTATCATCCACCATGACACGATATATTAATGCATTTATTAATATATATCACATGTATATATAATGTATTAAAAGAGAAGAAATTCTTTAGTGAGCACAATATTAGTTAATATATATTAATATATCAAATATAAAAATATATATCAAATTATTAAATCAACACTTGATTTAATAATCCTGTCATATCATATATAACCGACTAATATCACTTATATGTATATCACATTATCAAATCAACACTTGATTTAATAACCCGACAAATATTCAATACTACATTAAATCAACACTTGATTCAATAATCCGGTCATATCATATAACCGGCCAGTATCAAAATATATATATACATATAGTATATCATTGAATCAACACTTGATTCAACAATCCGGTTATATCACATATAACCTAACTGATATCACATATCGCGAGATTAGAATACGGTATCTCATACTCGTATTTAATCAAGCTCCCGCACATATCACCATATGTGTCCTATTTCGTTTCGCTTGAGCTAGGAAACCTCTGTATGGGACTCTAAAGACTCGTCAATACGCCAGCAGTAGGTAATGATCACATCAGTCACCCACAAGCCGTCAGCGGTACTAGCTGGACGTAACGGCTCCCCAAGTATTGAGCGAATAGAAGATCAACAAGCAAGCTTGTCCAAACTCCCGCAAAGCATATAAGCAACACTTACCGTACAGTCCGGTCTCTTCTTCTGATATATCGCATATCAAGTTTAGGGGTGTAATCGTCAAACCCCAGTAACTTGATAAGTCATGCCGATGTATGGCCTATAACCGTTCGAGAAACTACTGATAACACTTACTAGTAAATCTGATCAGCCATGGTCAGGGACTTGCTGTTATAGTCAATCGAGTATAGTGCAATATCAACTCTCAATACCGGGAGAGACGAAACCCCTCCTATTGCTCACTGCCTTCATGTGACTCGGGACTGTACCCAAAATCCACTTGTTTGCACGACTCCTTTAAGCCGTGGTAGGGAGGAAATCAAAGTACAGTGGGAACCACACAAGACATTATGACGATTTCGGGTCTACAGACTAATCTGTACCAGTGTCACCAGAGAACTGCTATCTGACGATAGGTATGGTACTATCTAGGAGTTCTCGACAAGTCCTGTTCGGTGTACCCATTCTCTAATGAGCACCTGTGTGCAATCTTTGATGTCAAACACCAATGGTTATGGGATCAACCATCGCCCCCTTACAGGATCAAGAAACGTACACACCAGTCTACTCTGGAATATCGATACCCTGTCTCGATATTCTCTCGACTAGGAACTATTAAAGGATGTGTTTGTAGACTACACAAGCCCCATTAGTATGATCTACATCATAGTCCTGGTAGTCACAGCAGTGCAAGGCTTTACCAATGAGTTATAGGTTATTTCTTGCTGTTCTTAAACAAAAATAACTTATAAAGTGTACTCAGACTTGCAAACTCCTTTCTGTACATCAACTTAAAAAATTTCGTACAGTAAAATCAGAGTCATTACAGATGTTGCCATTAATATAGTCAATACAGATTTTATCTCCAACCCTTTTATCCATGTCGGTTTACACTGTAGCATACCATCTAGAATAGAGTTGCATTCAGCTTCAAGAATACCCCTATCCATAAAAGAACTTAGAGGTAAAAATAATATCTTCTTTCTCATTTCTAAGAACAACCCCACCGGAAATCATACCATTCTGCAAGTTTCTGGCCCCATCTGTATTAAGTTTATATTTGGCTTTGGCTGGCTTCTCTCAAGAGGTAATAATAATGTTGTTATGAGGTTTTTCCACTGCAATCAATTCATAAACTCTCAATAAATGCAGAATAATAGGATAAGGATTTGATTTGATAGTTAGATTGTATGTCTTGATCAGATCCTTAATATCAGTAATGATTTTGTGCCAGACTGCGGTAGGAGATACAACCTCATTATCAAACTTATACTTGCATCTTGCTTTCCATATGTTCCAGCAAAGAGTATGTGGAATCCATTTGGCAATATCTAAATAATGCTTTTGATTATACCAGAATTCATATATTTCCTCAATATTATTATACTCTGTAGCTTGCTTCTCAGTGTAGAAAATATTATGTGCATAGAATCCCATAAGAAGGTTGCAAGCCCACTCTTAATAAAAAGATGTTCTCTGTCTTGTTGATATTCAGTACAGAAACACATTTGCTAGGCATATGAAAGCCCAATTTTCTGATCACAGAATCAAGAGATAGAGTATTTTTAAGAAGCTTCCAACTGAATACCATAATATTTTTTGGTACTGTTTTGCTGTTTAAGAATTTTGCTTTAGGATCATGTTGTTTTACTTTTCTGACATAATTCCATGTTGATTTCAGAGAAAAGTCTCCAAAATTTGTGAGTTTCCATATCTTTATATATATGTCAGGGAAATTGCTGATATAATAATTCTTGCTCTTGATGCTTGCTATAATATCTGCAGGTAAATAATCTTTTATAATGGAGAAATCCCATCCTTTTCTAGAGTGTATTTTATTTACAGTAATAGGAGAAGTGAGTTTAGTAGCTTTGTCTTTCAAGATATAATCCTCATGCCATACATCTGACTAGAAATCAATGTTTGCCTGACCAATAATCAACTTTGAAATATCAGTAACGGCAGGAATATAAAAGTATATTTTCCTCCAACTAGCCGAAGCAGAAGAGTTGATATAATGCTCTGAGTTCCTGGTATATTTTGAATGCATATATTTGGACCATAAGCTATCTTCTTTCATGTATTTCCAAACTTTTTTTCATATTGTAACCTTCGGCAACTTCTGTTAGTAATCTAATATCGAGAACACCTTCTTCATATGGCTTATATATATTCTTCCAAGACACCCAATGATGATGCTTATTAGTATCTCCATCATTCCAGAAGAATTTAGCAATTATAGAAAAAATTCTGTTAAGAACAGTTTTAGGAGCATTGCAAGACGGTAACAAATGAACATGCATAGACATTAGTACATGATTGATAAGAGTATGTCTTTCAGCATTTGATAGAAACTTATTTTGCCAACCTTGTAGTTTGTTCTTAACTTTTTCCACTAAAGGTTCAAAATAACATACCTTTCCTCTGCCATGAAAATGGGAGCTCCCAAAATATAAAGGGTCAAGAGCCTTTGTTAATATCTATCACTCTCTGAATATTCACGCATGCAGCTGTAGGACAATGTTTACTGACATAAAAAAGCACTTTTCTGCTTATTAATCTTCTGCCCCGAGTATTGCTCATATTCTTGAAGAAATTCAAATAGATTCTTCAAACTGTTTCTGCTACCATTTGTGAAAATTAAAGTATCATCAGCATGAAGCAGGTGAGAAATGCATGCATCAGCTTTATTGCTGTATGGAATAATCCTGTTTCTTTCTGTTAAATCTCCTTGTCTAACACCTGTGAAGCCTTCAAAGAATCCTCCCAACTATCCATTCACATTAATAGAAAAGTGTGGAGTATTTAACCATCCTATGATAAGCTGTATAAATTTCTTAGAAAAACCAAAATTTCTCATTATGAGAAAAATAAAACACCATTCCATCCTATCAAAAGCCTTCTCCATATCCAATTTAAGAATAATGTTGTGCCCTCTTAATTTTTTACACGAGTCTTGAGTGATTTCTTGAGCTAGAGCAATATTTTCAATAATACCTCTGCCTTTAACAAAAGCCCCCTATTCCTGTGAAATAATCTTTGGTAAGACCCCAGCAATTCTGTTGCACAGAATTTTAGTAAAGATTTTATAAATGAAATTGCAGAGGCTGATTGGCCTGTAATCAGTGATTATGGTGCAATCTTGGTTTTTTGGGAATAAGGCAGATCATTGTAGAATTGACATATTTAGAATTATAGCCATATTTAAAGAAAAATACCACAAATTTTCCATTAAAACCATCAGGACCTGCAGCACCATCCTGATCCATTTCCATAACAGCAGATTTAATTTCTTGAATATCAGGAATATATGGAAGATTGTTGTTGTCTTCATCAGTTATCAGATGCGGGATAATACTGATATTTTCTGCAGCAGAGCAATTATTCTGAGTAGTAAAAGCAGTTTGAAAATGTTGGAATGCAAGTGTAATGAGTCGTTCTTGTTCTTCAATCCAATAATCATCAGAATTCTATAACCTGGTTATTATGTTGTTACAATTCTTGGTATTCACACATGCATTATAGTATTTAGTATTCCTATCACCATTCTTTAGCCACTTTGCTTTAGATTTTTGTTTCCAGAAAATCTCCTCTTGATGCAATATATTTTCAAAATGCATTTTAGTTGTCCATAATTCTGAATAGTTCCCCTCTGTCTGATTTTCATCAAACTGTTTCTGTTTTTCAGCACTCTGTAAATTATTCTGTAAATTACCAAAAGTGCCCTTATTCCAGATTTTTAAACTTTGCTTGCAACTTGAAAGCAAATTTATGAATAGAATCCATATAAGATTTTAATTCTGTTTCCCAAACTCTTCTCCACTTCACTAAAAAAGTTTTCATGCATCACCTACATATTTTACCATATACAGCTGTAATGATATAAGGCTCATCAAAATTAACTTTAATTGAAAGACATTGCTCTGAAGAGAAAATAATATCTGCTTTTACCCTGTCTTCTGCAAATATCCCAATCTTATTGGAAACATTATTCCAAACATGCCCAAAACCAGTAGAAACCGCTATATTTTTAGGTTCAGAGAAATCCACCATAGGCTCCATAACACAGAAAATCTGAGTATCGTCAGTCTTCTTTATCATAGCAATTCTTTGTTGAGTTTGAGGATTTGCAACCCCTCTTAGATTCCAAAAACATAAATTCATCAATCAATAACCTTCAAAGAATTTTTTGGGGCTCTATAGCCTCCTAAACCTTCCCTTTTAGGGATTGAAATAGAATTCTTTTTTTTCCCCTCCTTTAGATGGTTTTATAGTATCCTCTGCATTGTCGGTACTATTGTTTTGCAAAAATATCTCAGTTTGTTGTATTATATCCCTGCCCTCTTTAAGAAATCGATCTTTCTTTGAAAGTATATGTTCAAATGTGAAAAAAGGATATTGTGCTGTACATTCCAACTCCTTAGCGTGAGGTAGAACTTCAGTAACATGATTCCCGATCAAATTTTCACAAGATTTAGAATGATTTATTATTTGATTTTGTTGCAACCATTTGTTTTTGTTCATCACCTTTTTAGAGTCAAAATGAGTGGATGCAGATCACATGGTTGTTTGTTAGCAGTCGTTGCCTCAAAGAAAAATATAAAGCTCTTCCCACCACCCCTACTTCTCTGTAAAATTAAATATCGATACTTTTCATCCCCTTTTTTACCTTTCTTTTTGTAAATTTAAATAGTGGAAAGACCAAATACATGGTTTCATTTTTTAAGTATCCTTTCAAGTTCATATAGATTATGTAAATTCTCATTAACTTAATGTGGACTTTCAAAAATATGTTATTGGGTTTTTTTAGGACCTTTACTTAAAATTCAAGCTTTTCTTTCATAACAACATTTTCCTTTCTTTTGTTAATTTTTTAATTTAAGAATCATAAATGCTAAAACCATTCTGATGTATTATTACTCGTTCGGAACCAAAATTTTAAGAAAGAAAAAAAAATTGATATTGAAGTTCTAGATCCAAACTTTCTAGGCCTATGTAGTTTTAAAAAGGGAAAAAAACAAGGGGGGAAAAAGGCTCGCTTGAATAAGAAAACTTAAATAATTACAAGATTAAGAACACATTTACCTCAACATTTTCCCTGTCCATACCCTTCTCATGTCCCTTGAATACAACCAACATACATTAATTCAAGAATCATTACTTCACAAATCACAACATAATCATGGGAAATCCCTACCTGAACGCGAAGTGCGTGCTACTAGGATCAGTAAAAAAACACACACACACACACATATATAAGGCTTAGAAGCAAATTATCGATAAAAACAAGAAAATGTTCGAATCTCCATTGTGGCCCTCAATGTTTAAAAGTCTTGTATCATATTTGGAGAAGTCAAGGTTTGGAGAAACCATAAATTAAAGACTACAAATCTTGATCCTTTTCATGAGAATTCATATTCATAAAATAAATAGCAGGTTATGCGGATTTCAATGTCGGATAGCTCGTAGATCAGCTAGAGGAGCGAGAATGGATTTTGAGCTGAGCAAGAGAAGGACGACTTTCTTATTCAAGTTCTCAAAAGTATAGAATTCCTTCTAGTGATAATGACAGTATACTTGAAGTTTCCCCTTTTTCCAATACCTCCTATCCCATATATACGATATAACTATTTCTTCACTCGGTACCAAAGAACTGAGATGAACATGAAAACCACTTGCCAGTGTTGGGTGGAGCCAAGAGCTGAGCTGGTTCCATCTAAAGCTTCAAAAGATGTTGGTATTCAAAAGCAAGACATCTTCATGACAATTGTCAAATATTAATTTAGATATCAGACATCACGTGGTCTCGTTTATATTATTTAATTCATCAATGGTTCCTGTTGAAGAGATTTTGTCAGCGATTTTCTGATGTTGTGACATAAGAACTCCGCAACCATTTTAGTGAACCATAAACTCATTCAATTGCAATATTTGTCTCCTGTTTTCATGGCCTTTCATTGGCTGTATCGCCTAGCTCATCCCATACAGGTCTTACCCCCAAAATGGCATTTTTTGGGTAAATTGTTGAAAAAACCCCGGCCCAATCCAAAAAAAGGTTAAAGTCTCTTGTATTTTAGAAATAGGGAGAGAGGAACAGTTTTTTTCTTAAATCTTTGTCAAAACACCCTTTGGCCCAATACAAAGTAGTCATGGTACAGAATATTTTCTGGAGTGACCAAAATACCCCTATTCAAATCTTCTCCGTTCAAAATTTCTCTCTTTTTCACTCTCTTGCTCGCCTTCAGAAATCGCCATTGTCTTCGCCATCGTTATCGCCATCGTCGTCGACTATCATTGTCGTCTCGACAGCGCAACCTCGCCTCCCCAAGTCGTCGGCCCAACCCGTCTCTCGTAGTCAAAAACTCTAACCCTAACATCGTCGTTGCTGACTTCGTCATCGATTAGCCTCTTCATCGGCCCTTTGCCGCCTTCCCCTTAGCTACCTAGAGCCACCCCATCGTTCTCCATCGCGAAAAGCACTTCATCACCATCAGACCCTGGTCAATGGTTTCTAAATCGAAGGAAAAGGCGGTCATTCTGTCTGCGGCGAAATCAGTGGCTCCAGAATTGAAGAAAACGTCGGTTAAATCGACAGCGGCCGAGGAAGAAAAAGATATAATTGAGAGCCATTTTGTTGATCTTGCATTGCATTTTGAATTTGGTTCTTCTCTAAAAAATTATAACTGAGGTGTAACTCAAAGGGATATTGCATGTTTCCGTGGTTCCGGAGGGTAACGGAACAGAATCATTCTTGATTCTTACATCTTGCATCTGTGGTCCCGGAGGGTAACGGGATTGCCACGTCCCGCTTCTCAATAGACGGAAACGGTGATGTGACAAGCCCGCGGCATATTTATCCAGAAAAGGTCATTCCCTAAATAAATATACTAAGCGTATTGAAAATAATAATACACAATGCAAGAATAAATGGAGACTGTAAAATTTTTCAACAAATATCTTTATCTACATTCAACTTCTAATATTTACAAATACAAGAGTTTATGCTGGAAAGTAAATACAATAAGGAAAATTCTTAAACAAGTGGCATACATATACTGGAGAAAAAAAGTGAAGCTGAGCTAGCCCTGAGAAACGATCTGGTTGTATTCCTCCTTCGTGGCTTCAACATCCTCCGTCTCAATCGTATCTGACGAACATTCCAAGAAAAGAAAAGTGGGTGGAATGCCCGTCAGCGAACTAGCGCTCGGTAAGTTCCAAAAGTAGGTAAGAGTAAAGAAAATGACAAGTGTAGAATATATATGTAACGAGTAAGAGTATATGATCATGGGTAAATATATACTATAGGTCTCTAGATGGTCACTACGTTAACGTTAAGTTCCAAGTGTGAATGTCAACGCAGCCGTAAAAGTATTCACGAGCTCAAGAGTGGGGCCCAGAAGTAAGGAAACACGGGCTCATTTCATGTGTTAAAATCGGGGTCCTAGGTTGTGAATGAGTCAACCCGACTGATATTCGAGTAAAATAAAAAAGAGGTTAATACGAGACTCCTAAAACTCCGTTGGATTCACACAAGAAACTATCCCAAGCACCCCGAGTATAATATATTATAACTGGTTAATATACTTAATTGATTTGATTGATTGATTGATATCTCTTGATCGAAACCCTAGATTGCAAAAGGTGTAGATTGTATTCGAATGAGTCGAGTAATGTATGAGCCATGACAATTGCAATCTGGATTCGAGTCAAGTTAGTTCGAGTAGATTGGATAAGTTGGTTCGAGTAGATTGGATTCGAGTTCATATTCGAGTTAGGTTAGAGTTCGAGTTTGTATTCGAGTTCGAGTTCAAGTTTAGATTTGAGTTCATGTCTTTTCATGTGAATTGATATAAATTGTTAAAATCTTATGTTCAGGAGAAATCAGTAACTGTTGCATATGGACGACAGGATTTGTGTTTTTTTCCAAGACAATTGCCATTGATAACTCAATTAAGTTGTCTAACTTGAATAGGCAAGCACTCATTTTCTCCGGCTCCTGAGACTCAAGAGAATTGATCCCGCTTAAACTTTTATTAATTTAGAGTCCTTTGCATTGTTTGCATATTTGTAACAACTCCAATTTCAATGTACAGAAAATTGTTTAAAAGTTAATGTACAAATGGAGTATTTGCAATCCTGTGTGCACTATAAGTATTTGATTTGCTTTTGAATAGCGAGAAACCACTTGTAGCTCATTGGTAAAACCTTACACTGCTGTGACGTAGACCCTGTGATCGAATCCCCCCAGCCACATTATCTTCCATATTGTTTGTTTACTCTGCATTCATCCAGAGAATTTTAAATCACATTTAATCTAATTTTTAATGCATTTTTTAATTCTCAAAACCCTAATTTTCTATATAAATACCACACTCCATTTCACCCCTCCTCACTCAGAATTTCATTACAAAAACTCTCAAAAATTCCCAAGTCTCAAGTTGTGCAAATGGAGTTAACAAGAGGTGAAGTTCCGACGAAGTTCCAAGAAGATTCCGGCAATGAAACGACGCCCCGACGCTTTCCTACTCTTCCCCCTTCTCCCCTCTATCCTTGTAGCCAGTAAGTCCCTTCTCCCATTTTCTTTTTCTATTCTAAAACTGTCACGCCCCGCTTCCCAGTAGATGGAAACGATAACGTGGCAAGCCCGCGACGTATTTATTCCGAGAAGATCATTTCTCGAAATAAATACGCTAAGCGTTTATAAGCAACATAAAATAACAAGAACAAACAAAAAAATGAAATCCAACTCTGATTTATTACATTCATGATTCATAGTAGACAAAATATCTGAATACAAGATATATAACATGATAAGCCTTAACAAGGAGGCATACATAAATAAGGTGAAATAAAATGAAAAGCTGAATGAAACTATACGTCTGTTTGTGATACGAACTAGTTGTACTCTTTTTCGACCAGTTCTATCTTCTCTGTCTCAATGTCACCTGACGAACATTCCAAGAAAGAAAGAAAGATGGATGGAATACCCGTCAGCGAACTTGCGCTCCGTAAGTCCCCAAGAAAGATGAGATGTGAAAGTATATAAATGAATATGCAAGGTGACATGTGATATAGTATGAATGGAAATAAAACATGAACAAGTATAACATGATAATGTTAATGACAACTATGTAAGCATGGCAATATAACATAAGCATAGTAAACAAGTATAGCATGACCGTGGAGTGTAGGTATAATGAATATGAAGTGAATGCAAGTGTCCTATCTAAAAGGGTAAAATTAACTAACGTGAGTTCAAGTGTGAATATCAACCAATCTCAAGAGTATTCTCGAACCCAAGGCTATCGTCCAAGGGCAAGGAATCACGGGTTCAAAATAGCGGGATTTCAATTATTATTGAAGTATTCCAAACCCAACAGGTTATCATCCAGGGGCTTGGAAACACGGGCCCTCATTCATGAATTCGTGATTTGTACCGTTTCAGCCCGGTACCACAGCAACATGATTTGTACCATTCCAGCCCAGTACCACAGCAACATGATTTGTACCGTTTCAGCCCGGTACCACAGCAACATGATTTGTCTTAATGGAACTCATGAGATTCCGTTGGATTCATACTTAAACTACCACAACACCCCGTGTATATAAGTCTATGATTGAGTCTTGATCGAATCTATGAATACAAAAGGTGATATATGATATCAAGTTTTCAAGATTGAGTTCATGTAATCATGTCAAGTGCAAGTCATGCTAATTGTATTTATGGTTCGACTCAAATTGGTTCAAGTGTACATATTAGGTTCAAGTATTCATGATTGAGTCGTGTCAAGATCAAGTCAATTCTAATATGTAATGATTTAATCATAAGTCATATAAATAAAAATAAATAAGCAATCACAGAACATGATATGAGATAAGTATACAAGTAACGTCCAAAACAATGTTGTAAATATGTGATATGTTCGACTAGTTAATCAAGTCATTTGAAATAAGAATATAAACGAAAATATAGCCTTAAGTGTTATGCACACGTGAGTTCCAGTCTCTCCTAAATACGACTATCGGTTTGGGAGATATACATGTTTTCGTATCATCGCGCAAAACAGATCAGAATCTGTTCAGCACCGTCACACATTTTTAAAACACAGTTTGAGTTAATTTTCATCAGGTTTCAGATTACGAAAATTAATAGAAAATTGTATCTCTTTCGGATTAATTATCCAAACCACTAAGATTCGTGCGATTTGGATTTTTGAAGCTCTAGTTATGATCATTTTAATATCAGCATTTAAAACAGAAATTCAGATTTCTGGACAGCAACTATATGTTGTATTGCAAAGCCTATATCGAGTTGTTTCATGCATTTCTAAGTAATCTAATATACAGTAAATTATAGTTATATCAATTGCGCATCTACACATCTAAAGTTTGTCATGAACGGACATCGAGAGTTTGAGTTATGTCTAATTTAAAAACAGTGTGCGAATCAGGACAGATTCTGTCCAGATTCGTCGCTTAATATTTTAACGCATTTTTCTATATTTTACGTCGGTTTTCAGTAAGAACTTAAAACTAAGAAAATCTATATTATTCGATGTAGATATCCAAAACATTTGAGTTTACTCAATTTGGATATTGGTAGACCAAGTTATATGTCTAAAAAGTTGACTGATAAATGCAGTTTTCTGTTTTTACGAACAGTGAATAAAAACGATATAATTCCTAAACCGTTATGCTGTTCGATCTAAAAATTTTACAGCATGTACAAAATAATATATTCTATCATATATAAGTTTCTTGAAATTTCCAGAAGTAAAAATTATTTTAAAAGTAAAGGTATTGATATGTCATATGTGAGAAATGAGAAAACCATGGTATTTATTCGTAACTTCATTTTTTTTTACAAACTTTAAATAAAGTAATTTAAAATACAACAACAACGATGCAATCCTAATTGGTTACTATGAAATCTTAACATATGTATTGAGAGTAATGAAAAAGACTGTACAAACTATATATGTGTGTATGTTTGTGTGTGTTTATTATTTATATATGTATCCATTTAATTAATTATTTAGGGACTATGATATGACAAGAAAAGTTTTTTATGGCAATATGAAAAAGAGAAGGATAAAGAGAAAGAGATGGAGGGAGGGAAAGAGAAGAGACTTAAATACACAAGCCGGTATTGTCACCGGGCTTGTCTATCCGCCGATAGCCTCGCATTTCTAGGGAGACTTTCTTGAGAATTTCGTCATGTTCTTCTTCAGGGAATCTAGATGAAGAGGGATATGTAAAATGATAGAAATGTGTGATAATGAAAAGAAGGAGGAATAAGATATAAAAAAGTTTATGACTACCATAATTCTAATAAATCATGGCTCATAACCATTCTAATTATTTTGGGAGTTAAAAAGAAAATGAAATGAAAGGTCTCATTTATAGGTTATGAGAAGAATAAAAAATGATAAAAAAAATAATTGCAAGAATAGAGATTCAAACTTGTGACTTATGAAATAACAATGCAAGGACTTAACCAATGAGCTATAAGCTTGTTCATGGACATATTTAATTAGAATTAAATATATGATGTTGATTGAAAAGAAAGTAGGCTTTTGGGCTCATAGTTTTATAAAAGAAAATGAAAATGAGATTGGATTTGGGTTATGGGTTGGGTCAGGTTTTGCGTTTAATTTGAAATAGGTTAAGATTTAGTTTAAATAAATGGGTTTGGGAAAAATAGATGGAATAATAAAATAATATATTTAATAGAAAACAAAATATACAGAAAATACTAAGAATAAATAAATACAATATTTTACTGAAGAAAGAAAACACAAAGTTATAGTAATGTTGGGGTCGTTACATTCTTGTAACGTTCTGAAAAATCGTTTAGGTGAAACTTCTGATTATCGGTAAATAACTGGTATTTTCCGTAAAAACCAAGATATAATTATTTTTCAACATAGACTTAAATATACCTATTCTAGCTATGTAATGGTTAGTATTGGTATTTAATTAGCCGCTTATAAAATTGCTAGTTTACTAAAATATTTTCCGTAATTAATTATTTTAAATATTATTATAAGATTTCACTAATACATTTAATTAGTGATTTTTACAAATTAGAATGGGTTAGTACAAGTTTTGTGTATCATGACACATTAAACCAAAATATAACATGTTGTTTTTGAAATGAAATGGAATTGTCAAGAGAATTCTAGGATAAAATAAATTGGAAAATAAAATGAGGTAATTAAAAAATAAGATAATTAAGGAAATAAGTAAACGGGGTAATAATTGGAGATGCTTCTACACACACACCTCACTTTTTCTCTCTCCTCCCATCTTAGCCGAGCATAGGCTGCCCCCAATCCCCCAAAATCCCACTCCAAATTAAATAAGAAAGTTAAATGAAAAGAATAAAGGAAAAAGAAAATGGTTTAAAGTTAACGAGGTATGTGCTTTCTTTGACTTGGCCACATACACAACACCTCATCCCTCTCTCCCCTCCCTTGCCTTGGCCGAGCACACCTATGGCAGCAGCCCCTCTCATTTCTCCACCTCCTTTTCTCATCAAAAATCTCATAAAATCCATCAAAAATCAACACAAAACCTCACAAACTCTTCATTTAGTCTTTACCCATTATTCTTGTTCAATCTAGTTTGGATTTAGGAGCAAGGAACCATCTTTGGAGGCTAAGTTGCAAGTAAGATCTATAAGATTTGTGAGGTATAATCTTACTCTAATTGTTACCTTGTTAATATTTGTTGTAATCTAAGCTAATTAAGTGTTTAAATATGGTTTTAATTTTAAGATTTAGTTTTCAAGAGAAGGTTTTGATTTAAAGTTAGGGTTTTTATAAATAAATCTAGTTAGTTAAGTGTAGATTAATATTTTAAGACATGTAAAAACCTAGTCTAGTTGCTAATTTGTTAATTGTTATATTTAATTTGTCCTAATTATATAACTTTGCAAACTACGTTTTTAATTAATGTGTAATTAGATGAAATTAAAATATAGTTAGTAATTGTGTGGCTTAATTAGGTTATAAAATGATCATTGTGGCCACTATATTTGTTAAAATATCTAGATTCGCACTAAAATGGTTAATGGCCGCTTACTAGGTTTTTGGAGTAAATAGGTTTTAAGCGAGTTGATGTTGAATTGAACTATAACCTATTTTGTGTAATGTCCAGTGTGTTGTGAACGCGCGATTGGGTTCTAGACTTGGTAGTGGTCCCGTATTAGCGACCCTAGTGGTGGTTTTGGAGTTGTTGCGAGCGAGTTTTGTGCACCAAGTGTGTGCGCGTTTAGTTATTGCGCGAGATTTACTTGTATCGTTATTTCCGCGACTATTCGTATATTTATTCTCTTATTTCCTTGTGTACGTTTCTTGGATCGGGTGCAGAGGCGTCGGATGTGGCGCGGAAATGGCAAGGCTGAGATTGGATCAGATTAGCCGAGGCGTCCGGTGAGTAGATAGACATATCTACGGGGGGAACCATCTGGATGACGCGAGGCGCCTGATAGTCAGGATTTCTAGTAGTGCTTATATTTATATGCGTAGTCTCCTAGTCGTTCACCTCATTGCATTGCATCATCATAAATATATATGATATTATCTCATAGGACACTTGCACCATTACCTTTGGTTCATGCCGCGTGCACTATTCATGCGAACACACACGCCTTTGGTAATTGCTATGTCACGAACACTATAGAACTTTCTTAGAATCGGTATCTGTGCATTGCATCATATATGATCTGTAAACCTGTACCTTATAGTTATTTCATCAGGATGGATACGTAGGATTGTTAGTCATATATATATACTTCATTGCACCATGATTCATGCATATCTTCTGGCCGTACTTCGCATGGTATATACTATCGTATCATATACATCCATTATCACCGACATGTTTACATATTGTGATTCTTCTCGAGGATTTCAGTATTTATGAGATTTATGGATTTTGGAGAAACGCAAGGATTTTAAGAACGTATTACCATTTAAAAATGTAAGTTGCGGTTTTCTCGTGATATGATGTGCGTGGTGTCCACCATGGGTTTTCTCGGTGCTTGAGCGGTATCATACACCCGATTCAAGGAGGAGGATGAACCGTCTGTGGGTGCATGGTGGACCCGGTGTGGTACCCTGGGGCAAGATGGTCGCAGATGATGGCGTTGAGCCCAGCACGGGAGCACTACCGACTGGTTATTTATGACGCGGCGGATATCCGGAGGATACCGACGTAGTCTTGAAATTTGATGATATAGGCCAGTCCGGATTGCTGGAGCCCGAGATATTGAGATATTGAGATATTGAGAAGTTGAGATATTGAGATATTGAGACATTGAGATATTGGGATATATACTTTGTATCGATGCTTGACCTGGATTCTCTGTTGATTTCATTGATGATACTTCAGTTATTACACAGAGATTTTTCTGAGATAAGAACAAAGATTTTCTTATACCAGAATTGTTCAGGTTTCGTTTGATTATGCATTCATGTTGCATTCATGTTGGTACATCGTATCATATCGATATGCGTAGGTTGAGACGCATTTGCGTGCATATTTACGATAGCCTTATTAGATGTTACTTACTACTCACGAGTTGACAACTCACTCCCGTTGTGCCACAGTATCTTGCAGGTTTGACCCGTCAGCGCAGTAGCGGCGGGCGCACTTCCTTATTTAGCTTCTTTTGGTTGACTTGCAGCTTTGCTCATAGGTGGGTTGCGAGGATATGTTATTCCATCATGTATATTAATTGTATCTAGCATACTCCATCTACCCTTGTATATTTAACTAGACAGTGAGACTCGTGAGACCTGTATTTGGGGTGTTTGGTGTCGATACTCACTTGAACCGACGTGGTATTTTCTTATTTCTTGCTTTAAGATACTTATTGTGCACTTTTGATATACATATTGCATGTGGTTGTGATTCCGCCATGGGTGAAGAGCTAGCTCCCGCTTAGGGATGCCTTATTCATTATTTATATGTATTTCATGTGTTGTACCCGTTTGGGGGCCAGTATTTACAAAAGAGACTCTGCCGAAATTTTCGGGAAAATATGATATTGCTTTTAAATGTTTAATGCCACTTATTTGTTAAAACCACTTGCGTTAAAACAAGTTTTCCTTCACTCTAATTCTTTACATGGTTTTGATTTCTGGGCTTTGGCTTACTTAGATTACGTTGCGCCTTGAGACGTTTCGTAGTTTAAGTGTCGGTCACGTTCCGTACCTTCGGGTCGTGAAAATTCTATCCTCCTTAAAAGTAATTTCATTCTCGAAATTACTCAACAAGGATGTTGCAACAAGGTACTGGAAAGTTAAGGATGATGTCGTCTTCGAGCTCCGTCGATCAATGCTCTAACCAATTGTGCTAATAGACCTACGATATACAAATAGAAAGGATGAACAAGAGTTAAGAATTCAAAAGTCGAGAGATGGACTTCAAGGAAGCTGAAGGTGGAGTTCAAAATGGATTCAAGGAATGGGGTAGGATTCAAAAGAAAAGTACAATGTAATAATTAGACTTCATAATTCTTGTTTTATATTGTTTACGATGTTCATGCAGAACTGACCTGCATGGGCCGCCAACAAAACCTGTCACGTCCCGCTTCCCAATTGCTTTTAGTAAGTCGGCACAAGAGACCCTTGAGAATTGATCATCAATTGGCGGTTTAAACGATTTTTTCTTCTTTAAAGTCTTCACTCTGTGAAGAATAGCATAGAGAAGGAAGAATATAAGAAAACATACAACTACAATGGCCACCAGGATGAATACTTTCCAAGCAAGAGACAGATTTTTCTTTCTAGTGGAATTGAAAAAACATACGGGCAAATTTAATACTAAGCCCCCCCTCCCCCACATAACTTATCAACCCCGAGAAGTGATACAGCGGCTGCATTTCTGAAGACACCTTTATTTGGCACTTCTCCTTTGAGAGCATTATATGACAGATTTAAAAGCGCCAGAATTCTTAGCTCTCCAAGGAATTCTGGAATTTCTCCGGAGAGATTGTTGCGTGATAGATCTAACACTTGCAGCCCTTTCAAATTGCTCAAAGACTCTGGAATAGGTCCTTGAAAGAAATTATATTTCATATAAAGGTATTCCAAGCTTTGACAATCGCCAAGAGAATCCAGAATTTTTCCAGACAATTTGTTCTCTGAAATATCAAGCTCACCGTGATTTTTCAACTGACCGACTTCCATTGGAAAAGATCCTATAAAGGCGTTACCTTGTAAGTACAAATATCTCGACAAAGAAGAAAGACGAAGGAGCTCTTTTGGGATCGTGCCGCTGAGACTATTAAATGAAAGATCCAACACCTCCAAGTTCTTGAGATTTCCGAAACTCAAAAGGTATTTCTCCACTTAGACCACTTTCTTCCAAGAAAGGTGATGATGTTCAATATTGGCGATCTCCAGGATCAGGACACGTGGCAGATGACGTGTCCCAGGACTCAGAAAAAAGGGCCCACAGGGGCTGACCAGGCCGCCCGTGTACCCGACCTGCAAGCATATGCCGGCTCACCTCGGAGCCTTTTGGGAATTGGCCTCCTCGGCCTCTCAGCTCGCCCTGAGCTCCCCAACCGAGGTCATCTTCCTCGGTCTTTCTGACCGACCAACTCCACCACCCAGGCGTAATCGCCGCTCCGCAAATCTCACCACGCGCAGATTCTCCACCAGCAACGTCCCACGTTCCACGCCACCACGATCCCCATTAATGGGCGATCCGCTCTTTACGCGGGCGTGACGTCGGGAGCGTAATTTCCGGCGAGATTCTCGCGCCTGCTGCTGCGTGCTGCCGCCCCTATATAAACCCCCATCGCTGAGGGGTCAAGTAAGCCATTCTTTACTCTACTAAGTCGTGACTCTGCTCGGATCTGATTACTAACTTGATCGTCGGAGGGTCCTCGGTGGTACCAAACCACCCCGAGACTTCTTTGCAGGTACTCGGCGCCAAACTCCTCATATCACCTTTCTCACCAAAACCCATTGAGATCCACACGCAACAGAAGATCACCACCAAAATCCACCGGGAGATCAACGGAAGACAACATCTGACGGAGACCTGAAAAGGACCTCCATCAGTTGGCGCCGTCTGTGGGAATCGCAAACTCCACAAAAACAAAGTTGGCCTTTCGATCTCCGCCCGCATGGCAAGCAACCATTCTGAAGATCCCGGTACCAACCACCGCCTTCCCCTCACCGAAGGCGTAGATGAGCCTCCTCCAGCAACCATCATCAACGCCCTCGCCAGCCGGATAGATCGGCTGCAGTCTCTCGTGGAGGAGCTCGTCCGCGTCCAAGCGGCCGGGCATGGGCCCCAGATCGCCGCTCCACTGCCTCCAGAAGGCTCTGTCCCCATCGGGACGGCTTACCACCAGCAGGCTATGACTCCTGGCCACAGATCTCTCGCGCCAGTACTCCCCGAGGCCCGCTGGGCTCCCCACGACTCCACACCAAGGTCCGACGCCAGGACGCCTCACCTCGGGCCTCCTGGTGACCCTTATCCCCCTGAGATGTCAGTCACCTCGCCTGTCCACAGGCATGGTCGACGCCAACCCCCTCGGCGGGGCCGCACAGAAAGGGTTCACGCCGGCGGCACGAGAGCCTCCTCACCCGGGGATCTGAGGCACCTCATCGAGAGGAACCAGGGCCGCTCCCAGACGCAGGTCACCCGCAGCAGAGGCCAGAGGTCCCAAGGCGTCGATTCCTCGGGATACCACGGTCGTATCGACGCCCTCGAGAAGAAGATCGAGGGCATGCGCCGGGAGGCTCACCTCTCGAGCGACGGGGCTAAATACGCCTCCGATTCGTCCACAAAGCCGTTCACCGAGGAATTGCTCGCCGTCCACGTCTCCTCGCGCAACAAGCCCCCGAAGGTCTCTCTGTTCGACGGGAAAACCGACCCGAAGGACCATTTGGACGCTTTCACCGAGGGGATGAGCTTCCAGGACCACTCCGACGCCGCCCGGTGCAAGGCCTTCCCGGCCACCCTTATCCGCGCAGGTCGGGACTGGTTCCGGGGGCTCGAGCCCTGCTCAATCTCGACCTTCGACGAGCTGGCTACTCAGTTCCTCGGCCATTTCGTTGGGAACCGTCGGCAGAAGCGCACGGTCGACTACCTCTTCATGGTTAAGAGCGGGGACAAGGAGACGTTCAAGGCCTACATCACCCGCTTCTACAACGCTCTTTTCGAGGTCCCCGAGCACCGGGACGAGACCGTCATCACGGCACTCAGATCTGGTCTGAGGCACAAGGAGTGGTTACGCTCCTTCGTTTGGCATAACCCAAGACCATGGCCGAGGTCAAAGCGTGGACCGAGCGCGAGGTTCAGCTGGAATCCGAGGTGAACGCGAACCTCCCCCGAGCAGAACGATCCGACCAGAAGAAAAGGGCTCGGGAGGAGAGGCCGGAGCGTCAGCAGCCCTATCACCCGAAGTTCCAGGAGTATACCCCCCTCAACGTCTCCCTCGCAGTATTTCTGGAGGAGGCCCAGAACGAGGGGTTCTTCAAGTTCCCTCCAATCCCGCGTCAGGCCACAAAGTGGACCCGGGGCCCTTACTGCGCTTTCCACCGGACACTGGGCCACGCCACGGAGGATTGCAAGTAACTCAGGGACTGCATCGAAGAGCTCATCCGATCAGGACACCTCGCCACATACTTGAGGGACAAACGGCAGGCCGACCGCGAGCAGGAGCAGCATCAACCTCCCGCTGACCTTACCATCGGTCAAATCATGCTCGTTTTGGTAGACGGTCAGCACGGAACTCAGAGAGCCCCGTACCATGTGCCAAGCTCAGGGGCCTACAGTCCTTCAGGGAGCTCGGGCCAAGCCAAGAAAGTCATCTACTACCCTGTACTTTTCTTTTAGAGTAATGTAAACTTTTCCTATGGTCTGTTGTTAATTTAATAAAGACCAATGGAACATTGCAAAAAAAGGAAAAACCTTGTTTATTCAAAAGGTATTAAGGGCTCCTCGGCCATACATGCAAAAAGGAAGAGGAAATTACAACAGTGGCGGGTAGCTTCCCTACCGCGACGCCAAGGACCAAAAAGCCCTCTCAGAGGCAGTCGAGCCCGAGGATCCCTCACTCGGCTATCCCCAGCGGGGAGCTTCCCTGCCGTAACGCCGGGGATCAAAAAGCCCTCTCAGAGGCAGTCGAGCCCGAGGATCCCTCGCTCGGCTATCCTTCAGGACAAAAGCCCTCGCCCAGAGGCACCGGGCAGTAACCCTGCTCGGCCAAGGGTCCTTGGTAGGCTTCTTACAGCCTCTCCCGCGCCAAGGACCAAAGTCCTCCCAGAGGCAGTCGGGTCCTTGCTCGGCTATCCCCTGCTGGTAGCTTCCTACCACAACCGACAGGGATCAAAGTCCTCACCAAGAGGCACTGGGCAGTAACCCTGCTCGGTCCCCGTCCTGAAGGATCAAAGCCCTCGCAAGAGGCAACCGAGCAGCTACCCTGCTCGGTCATCTCCGGCTGGTAGCTCCCTACCCACGACGCCAGGGATCAAAAACCCTCGCAAGAGGCACCCGAGCGGCTGCCCCGCTCGTTCATCCCAGGCTGGTAGTTGCCTACCCACGACGCCAGAGGTCAAAGCCCTTGCTAAGAGGCAACTGCGCACCTTCACTACCCGGTCATCCTTAGTGGGCTTCCTACAGCCCCTCCAATGCTAAGGATCAAAGCCCTCGCAAGAGGCAACCGAGCAGCTACCCTGCTCGGTCGTCCCTGGCGGGTAGCTTCCCTATCGCAACGCCAGGGATCAGAAAGCCCTCCTAGAGGCGGTCGGGTCCTTGCTCGGCTATCCCCAGCTGCTAGCTTCCTACCACAACCGATAGGGATCAAAGTCCTCGCCAAGAGGCAACCGCGCAGCTTCACTACCCAGTCATCCTTAGTGGGCTTCTTACAGCCCCTCCAACGCTAAGGATCAAAGCCCTTGCAAGAGGCAACCGAGCAGCTGCCCTGCTCGGTTTACTCCGGCTGGTTTTCGACGCTCGCATTGCCAGAAGGCAAAAGATGGCACCCCACCTGGGGTCACCGAGCAGCCTCCCACTCACGGTCGGCACAAATACGGCGAACAACGTTCTTCCCGTCACCTACAGAGGATCCGAGACCACAGTGAGGGGCATCAGGTACATCCAGGTCTAAACGATCTCCCCTCGACTTCGGGGCCTATAGAGAAACCTCCTCGGCAGCGCTTGGCATGCTCGTCGGCAAGTGATCGAAATCAACCCGACGGGCGATCGCCAGACAGATGGCAAACCTGACATGAAAACACAACGGTGCAAGCAGAGATATCTTACGAGCATTCTTCACAAACAGACGGTAGAGCGCGATTCGATGAAGCCAAAGAAAAATTTTATTACCACCAAAGACAAAGACTTTACAGAGGGTATTTTTTGCGGCTCCCTAACCTTACAAAATTCAAAAAACAAAAATAAAAAGGAGGAAAGCGGGGGCTCTAGACCTCGGGGCCAGGTACGACCTTGAGGTCCTCGACCTCCACCACATGACGCGCGAGGTCCTCGGCGGTTTCCTCGCCAGGAACCTCTTCCCCCTGCTCATCAGCATCCGCGAGGGGGAACTCGGCCCGGAGATCTCCGTCGGCAAACTCCGGCATCCGGGCCTTAACGGCATCGAGGACGTCGTGCCAAATGCGGGTCGTGGCCACGGCCAAGTCATCATAGAAGTCCCTCGACTTCTTATAGCTCTCCATCGCCCTCAGTTCGGCCGACTTGGACGCCTCAGCCGCCGCCCCAAGCTCCTTCCGGAGGGTCTTCACCGTCCTCTTCAGGTTGCTGGCAAGCATCTAGGCGTCCTCGAGCTTGACCTCGGCAATCACGGCAGTCTCGCGGTGCCGGGCTACCTCCCGTTTCCCGGCCTCCACCTCGCCTTCCAAGACGGCGACCCTTGCCTTCATCGCCTCCAGCTCCCGCCTGGAGCTCTCTTGCAGCGAGGCGAGCCGACCCGCAGCCTCCAGCGCCGGGGCTACCATCTCGGCTTCCATACGCAAGGCGAGGGCAACATGCTGGAGAACCTGGAAGACACGGAAAAGATCAGAAAGATGAAGGAGGCAACGAATCTCATAATGAACCAAAAACTTACCTACACGGACTCCTGGGCAATGGACGCCAGCTGAGCCCTGAAGGTCCCCCCGGGGACTCTACCCCCTGCCGAGATCTCTATCTCATGCAGAAAGCTATCCGCAACGGATAGCCCCAATGGCACCGCGAACCGGAGGCCCCCTTCCTCCACCATGGTCGGCGAGGACCGGCCCCGGGAATTTCTCCGGGAGCTCCTCTTGAGCGGCTCCGAGGGAAAGCCGATCTCCTCCTCCGAGACCGGGTTCTCCAGAATCAGGGCCCGCTTCCGGCCCGACACTCTGCTGGGACCCAGGGCGGGATCCACCCCCAAGCGCTCGCGGGACACCACCACCGGAGCAGTGGGAGCCGGGGCGGGCTTCGCGCGAGAAGAGCTGGCGCCCCAAGCCTTCGTAGCCTTCCTCGGCTGGTGCATGGAGGTTTTAAACTAGTCGGAGTCCATGGATCCTGCACAAAACAAATACCCAACAAGTCAGCGACACAAGCAAAACACAAGCCAAAAAGCAAGCCTAACTTACCGACGAACTCAACGGGGCTAAGCCCAACCTAGCTCAGGACCCTCTCAGACAGCAGCACGTCAGGTCGGGGGATAGGCTCCCACGACGCCACTCTCACCGCGGCGGGGTCATTGGACTGGTTCCCCGGCAAACATTTCTCCCTCGACCACTTGGTAGGCACGGGCCAGTCCTCGCCCTCGGGAGGGGAAACGAAGAAAAATTTCTTTTTCCAATCATGAATAGAAGAGGGCAAGGCCACGACCCCGGTCCCAGCAGCGCCCCGGCCGCTTTCTGAAAGAGAGATAGACCCATCCCGGGTCGTCCGCTCGACTACCAGGGTGACTTTTGAAGACGAGAGAAGAATCGAGAAGGGAAAGGCTGAAGGGAACCGCCTGTAACTTCAGGCGGATCAAGAACCAGAGGAGGATCCTCCACGAGTTCGGCACTAACTGGTCGGGGGCCAAACCGAAAAAATTCAACGCAGCGACGACCTCGGGAGAAAAGGGCAGGCGCATTCCGCCCCAAAAAGCTTCCAAATACAGGGCGATTTCCATGCCCCGTACTTGAGCCGCCCTTTCTCCCTCCTTGGCCAGTCAGAGCGTGTAGCGCGAAGGGATGTGGAAGCGAGCCCGAGCATTGGCGAGCTCGTCCTCATGCCTCACCCAGCACGAGGAGCCGGGGGCCGCATCTGCTGCCTCCTCCCTGGGGGCTGCCCCCGCCTCGCGATCCCGAGGAGAGGATCTGACCCCTGCTCCCCGGGGGGATTCGGACACAACTAAAGGGTCCCTAGAACCTACCTCTACAACACCTACCGACTCTACAAAGGAAGACATCTAATCTTGGAAAGGGAATCTTCGGGAGCCGAAAATGGGGGGAAGAAGACGAGCACCGAGCAACCAGGACTTAGAAGAGGGAAATATGAAGGAGTGGGGGCCCAAGGGTGGGCCCCACCCCTACTTATTGCTGCAAGCGGCTTTATCCAACGACGCCCGTCATCTCCCGCCGAAACGACCCCTCGCGTCCAGTGGCTCAAATCGCTCCACGTGTCGATCCTGCGCTGGACCGCCTCCCATCAGACGTCGCAGGCCTGCATACGTCGCGTCGGCCAATCGACGCTTGACGCGTGGACCGTCGCTTCAGTGGCAGAGTGCACAAACCAACGCACCTTCTTTAAATGCTGAGATCTCGCCCTGATTCGTTAGCGGAGAAGACAACTGACAGCCCGAGGACTCATCCCGACGAATCCTTAGGCAGGAGCTCGCATCGGGAGGTCTGGCAGTCCACTCCTGACCCGACCCGCTAGATGGTCAGGACAAGAGTGGGGGGCTAATGATGATGCTCAATATTGGCGATCTCCAGGATCAGGACACGTGGCAGATGACGTGTCCCAGGACTCAGAAGAAAGGGCCCACAGGGGCCGATCAGGTCACCCGTGTACCCGACCTGCAAGCACAAGCCGACTCGCCTCGGAGCCCTCTGGGAATTGGCCTCCTCGGCCTCTCGGCTCGCCCCGAGCTCCCCAGCCGAGGCCATCTTCCTCGGTCCCTCTGACCGACCAACTCCATCACCCAGGCGTAACCGCCGCTCCGCAAATCTCGCCACGCGCAGATTCTCCGCCAGCAACGTCCCACGTTCCACGCCACCACGATCCCCATTAATGGGCGATCCGCTCTTTACACGGACGTGACGTCGGGAGCGTAACTGCCGACGAGATTCTCGCGCCTGCTGCTGCGTGCTGCCGCCCCTATATAAACCCCATCGCTGAGGGGTCAAGTAAGCCATTCTTTACTCTACTAAGTCGTGACTCTGCTCGGATCTGATTACTAACTTGATCGTCGGAAAGTCCTCGGTGGTACCAAACCACCCCGGGACTTCTTTGCAGGTATTCGGCGCCAAACTCCTCATATCACCTTTCTCACCAAAACCCATTGAGATCCACACGCAACAGAAGATCACCACCAAAATCCATCGGGAGATCAGCGGAAGACAACATCTGACGGAGACCTGAAAAGGACCTCCATCAAAAAGCCTGTTCAACTGTGTGAGGTTGCCTAAAGAAGATGGAATTTGCCCACTATATTTATTTCTTGATAAATTCATTATGTGCAGCTTCCTCAATTTACCAATTAATGCAGGGATAACGCCCGATAGAAGATTTTTATTTAGTGACAACACCGTTAAATTCATAAGGTTTCCGATTCCTTCAGGTATTTTTCCATACATTTGATTTTGCCCCGATAATAACCAATCTAATTTTGCAAAAAGATTCACAATAGAGCTTGGTAATTTGCCTCCGAGCCTATTATTGGCTAACTCAAGTGTTCCTAAAAGGCTGCAATTTGTCAAAGAGGTTATAAAATTAAAATCTATTAGAATAATGAATAATTAAAATCAAGGCACAATATAGACCATGAATTTTATTTTATTTTTTTCTCTTTTTCTTTCTCTGACTTCATAGCAGTAACTTATTTTGGATCCGTGTCTGTCCATTGTCTTAGTTATGAAGAAAGATAAATAGTTACTTAGCAAGAGGAGGAGCATCACTACTCAATCAAGAATATAAAAAAAGATAGTATGATTACAATACAGCTAACATAACTTTAATAATATTTAAAATACATTTTCTCTCGAACATCTGGAAGAGTCGTTGCAAAATGTAAGGCTTAATATAACGATTTTTCTTAGCAAAGATATATAGCCCAATTTGCAAGCCAATCAGCGCCGATACGGTTTAATTTCTCTGTATGTGTGAGCAGCGGTCTCTTGAACTTCATGAAGTAGTTTTTTAATGGATATAAATTTGAATACAGATTTCCAAGACAAGTTGAACTTATAATCATACAGATATCCAGACAAGTTGAACTTATAATTAATCAATGATCAAATCACGAAGTTGATTGTTTTTTCAGAAAAGGAGGCTATCAAGAATGATTTTGAGATACCATCCACATTTAATTTGAGTTGAAAACTAGAAGGTTTGTTGGTCGATATTTCTCATTTCCTTTCGGAAAAGAAGGTTAAGCCCTACCTTCAAAATTCATTACACAGATTTTTGTGTATATTGCAAAACTAAAGAGTTATACAAAGATTACATAAGAAAAAAGATTGGGAAATAACACCTGTAGGTGAGCAAACCGATCTATTCTAAACACTGAATTGCATCTTTGAAACCAAATGCAGAACTTGCTTAAATCAGTATCTGAGCATTTGCATTATTTATGATATGTAACTTGTAATTGTATATTCATTCATCAGGATGGATACGTAAAATTGCCTAGTCATATGTATATACCTCATCGCATCATCATTCATGCATAGTTTTCTAGTCACATATCGTATTTCATATTATTGATACCATTAGACATTCATCATCGCCGACATGTTCATATATTATGATTTTCTTGGAGATTTCCGTGTTTATGAGATTTATGGATTTTGGGGAAAACCGCAAGAATTTAATAACATATTATCATTTTAAAATGCAAGTTGCAGTGTTTCTCGTGATATGATGTATATGTCGTCCACCATGAGTTTTCCTGATTTCTGTTGGTTTTCGAGACCCGGTTCGAGGAGTAGGATGAAGCGTCTCGGGTACATGGTGGACCCGGTATGGTACCCCAGGACGAGAGTGGTTTTGTGGGGATGATGATGAGCCTGTCAGGGGCGGACTATCTGCCGGTGATGTCTGGCGCGGCGGATATCCGGAGGATACCGATCCTTGTCGTGACATTTGATGATATGGGCCGATCCGGACTGACGGAGCCCGAGATATTGAGGATATTGTGTCGATGCTTGACACGGACTTTTCTGTCGATTTCACTGATGATACTCCAGTTTTTATTATACAAAAGTTTTACCGAGATAAGGATACAGATCTTCTCATATCAGTTATATCTGGATTTCGTGTTGATTATCCATTCATGTTGCATTCATACTTGTGCATCGCATCATATTGGTATATGTAGGCTATGACGCATTTGCGTGCATGCTTACGATAGCCTTATTAGATATTACTTACTAGTCACGAGTTGGCAACTCACCCCCCGTTGTGCCACAGTATCTTGCAGGTCTGATCCGTCAATACTGTAGCGGTGGGCGTACTTCCTCATTTTGCGTCATTAGCATTGACTTACGTTTTGCTCGTATGTCGGGTTGCGAGGATATTTTTGTTCCCACCTTGTGTATTATTATTGTATCTAGTACACTCCATCTACCTTATCTACCACTTTCCCCCAGTTGTATATTAGACTTAGATGGTGAGCTTGTGAGATTTATATGTATTCTATTTCTGGTGTCGATACTCACTTGAGCTGACGTGGTGTTTTCTTATTTCTTATTTTCATATGCTTATCTCATATTACGATGATATATATTGCATGTGGTTATGATTCTGCCATTAGCGAAGAGCTAGCTCCCATTTGGGGATGCCTTATTTCATTACTTATGTATATTCTTATTTTGTACCCGTTTGGGGCCAATATTTACAAAGGAAACTCTGCCGAAATTTTCGGGAAAACTTGATGTTTTTAAAATGTTCAATGCGACCTTATTTTGTTAAAATCACTTTCTTTAAAACAAGTTTTTCCTTCACTTTATTTATTTAACGGTTTAGATTTCTGGGCTTTAGCTTATTTAGATTACGCTACGCCTCTAGACGTTGCGTAATTTAAGTGCCAGTCGCATTCCATACATTCGGGTCATGACAGGTGGCCATTGGAGGGGCTCGATCAAGGGCGAGCATCGTTCATGCGGTGACGATTGCGAAGAAGGAGGGGGCGTGAGGGAAGAAGGCGGGAAAAGAAAGAGAAGGTGAAGAAGAAGAAGTGAGGGGGTAACAGGTCGGGTTTAGGTCGGGTCGGGTCGGGTAGTTTTAGGGTTTAGATTAAGAAATTAAAATAAAATAAATAAAAAATATTTAAAATGTGCAAAATAATAGAAAAATTCTGGAAAAATACGAAAAATATATACATAGAACTGGGGATTTACACCGCAAGGATCCATCTTCATGGACGATAAAGTCAGTACGAAGACCACTTTCTACTTGTTCTCGGATCTTTTGTAGCTTGGCATCATTTTCTTGAGCTGCCTTAATCTAATTGACAAGAGTGGACTGGACTTGTAAGTCATCAAAGATGAAGCGTTATCTGGCACAACTACTTCAATCTCCAATCCATAAAACTCTTGCTGTAGCTTCCACTGGGTGGTGAGGTTCATTGCTAATGGCTGGCGACTAAATACATCAGGAACTACGTTTACCTTTCCAAAATAATACTGTAGGTTGATGTCGAAGTCCGCCATGAGCTCGAGCCATCTTCTTTACCGCATGTTGAGTTCCTTCTGAGTAAATACATAATTCAGACTTTTATGGTCAATGTATATATCTACTCGTTCTCCCAAAAAATAGTGACGCCAAATCTTGAGTGCGAAAATCATGGCTGCCAATTCCAGATCATGTGTTGGATAGTTGCATTCATGAACTTTTAATTGCCTTGATGCAAAAGCCACAACTTTTCCATGCTGATATAGAACGCATCCTAATTCTTTACCGGATGCATCACAGTGCACATCGAATCCGCCAGATTGATCCGATATTACAAGAATAGGTGCAGAGCTTAACCTTGACTTGAGTTCTACAAAAACCTTCTCATATGCTTCTGACCACACGAATGCTTCTGTTCCCTGATAAAATATCAGGAAATACCCCAATGGGGTATCACGTGCTCACACGTGACCAAGAGTCACGTGTTGACACGTGATAGGTTTCTGTGATCTCTGCTTTATAGAATTAAATTCTAGTCAAACAAAAATATAACAAAACAGCCACGAAATACCCCAATGGGGTATCACGTGCTCATACGTGATAGGTTCCTGTAATCTCTGCTTTATAGGATTAAATTCTAGTCAAACAAAAATATAATAAGACACTAAGGAAAAACCCCAATGGGGCATCACATGCTCACACGTGACCAAGGGTCACGTGCTGACACGTGATGATTCCTTAGCTCTGTTAAAAGCCAGAATTAAATTCTGAATAAAATGTTTAATCAAGAGGGTCACGTGCCAACACGTGACAGGTTCCTAAACTCTTTAATTGATAGAATTAAATTCTATTTAATAATCAAATAAATGGATCACGTGCCAACACGTGATAGACTTTTAAAAGTCTTCTGAAATAATAGAATTAAATTCTAATTAAGGGAAATCAAAGACCCTAACTGGGAAAATATTTTTTTAAATCTTTCCAAACAAAAAAGATGGTGCTCTGTAAATTAGAGCACCATTGGATTAAAAATCACCAATTTATGGAAAGATTTTATACAAGGAAAGATTTTCCTGAAATTCACCAAGAATAACAAACAGAATATCTTCTGGATTAAAAATCCAATGGTGAATAAAATTCACTGAGTTATCTAAAAGATCATGTTGGTTACAAAAACAACCAAAATCTTTCAATGAAAAATTCATTAAACAAATTGATTCTTTTCCTTCTCCTATAAATAGGAGCCAAGAAGAGAAGAGAAGGGATCTTGGATCTTGGATTTTTGGAGAAAAAACAACAGAGAGAAAAAAGAAAGGAGAATTTAATTCTCAAGAAAAGAAATCCTAGGGGAGAAAGGGGAAAGAGATCTAAGCTCCATAAAACAAAAAGAGAATTTAATTCTCAATTTAAGAGTTTAACTCTTCTGAATAAAAATTTAGTTCTTTTTTTGGTTGAAGATCTGCAGAAGCAAATCTCCCAACAAGTTGAGAATTTAATTCTCATCGGAGAGATTCTGCCAGGCTGAGAAATTCTTGGAGTGTGACTGGGGTCCGCGCCTTCTGATTATATTCTTTCAACACGTCAATCTATTTTTGCAGGTCCGTGCGCTTGTCACCAGGCTGCATGGGCTTTTTGGTCTTCTTCTTCTTCTTCGAAGACTTTGACGGCTGGGTGTGAGCGCTCTGACCATCACCACCCGTTTTTGGAGTTGGGCACGGTTTCAGCATTCCCTCGATGATCTCGGATTCCAGTGGATTTTTCCACCTGATTGCCGGGCACATTTGGAGATCCTTCAGCATTCTTTTAGTTTTGGCTGAAAGAGCGACCTCCCACGGGGCTTCCTTTATGAATGAGCACGATGCCCCCGGCACGTCCACTTTTTTAGGGGCGTGAGATTGTGGCGGGTTCATTTTCCAGTTTTCGGATAATGCGAACTTGCCTTGTTGGTATTGGTCCTCAATCCAGCCTTTGAAGACGAAGCAATCTTCGATTGGATGGCTTACTACTTGGTGGTAAGGGCAGTAATTAGGATTGTTGACATCGCCTGGCTGCAACGGACATTTTGGATCCGGCAGATTGATGAGTTTGTTGCGCACTGCTAGCTCGAACAGCCTCCTCGTTTTTTCCTAGGGAAACGAGTAAGGTCGTCCCAGTCTCTCCTCGAGGGATGGGCGTGGACGCACGTTGTTTTAGCGAACAACCGGCTTTAAGTTGCTCGGCCGTTGTTGAGTATTGGCAACGAAGGTTGCTTTCCCTTTGCCCTTTTCATTCCAAGGCTCCGACTTTGAAGAGGAAGGCCTATGGCCCATCTGGTCCATTTGGGCCAGCTTTTCGATCAAGGCCTGGAAGGTGGTCGGCTTGAAGAACATCATGAATTGGGATATGGTCGCCTGCGTATCAAGGGTTGCATACTGCAGGAGCTTCTTATATGCGCTGTTCGCACTTTGACCAAAGGTTGTGCCACCGTATCGCATACCGAACCCATATTTCGCCTGGTTTCACCCTGGCATTGATCAACGTCGTGATTGGGGTGTGTTCGCTGGCGCTTGCGAAACGCTGGGTGAATAACAACTCCATCTCTGCAAATGTCTTGACAGAGTCGTTCGGGAGTTCAAAATACCATTCGAACGCTGTCTCCGACAAGCTGCCGACGAACTGGCGAAGTAGCAGTTTATCGTCGCCTCCGGTGTTGCCATATAGAGCCATGAACTGAGCGACGTGTTGATAAGAATTGCCCATCCCCTTGTACACATGGAATTTAGGAATTGTGTATCCTGGCGGGTACTTTATCCGATCGTACCATCCTGGATATGGTCGCCCGGTTCTGACGACTTGGCCGGTTGCTTCCTTCGCTTGATGAGCGCGTATTTGCTGAGCTATGTAATCATCCAGGGCAGCTTTGGAGATTGTCTCATCCTTGGCTGTTGGCAAAGCCAGCAGAGGATTTGATGTCTCTCCTCTATCATCTTCAATTATTACTGGAGGATCTTCGGCTGGGGGGTCCGACTGGATCATCATGCCCACCATATCTTTGAACAAAAGGGTCATTTGTTTTATATTGGCCGCTTGTTCCGCGGCCTCTTTGTCCTTCTTCTCAAGCATTCTCCGAAGGAATTCAACATCTATTTCCTGCTAACGGCGTTGCTCGGAGGATGTCTCCGGACTTGCTTTCGGCCCCGTAAGTGCGGCCATAGCTGTTAGCATTTCTTGGAGCTTTTGTTGTTGTTGCTCCTGAGCCTTAGTCACTGATCGCGTAAGCGGTCAATGACCTGTGAAAATACAGCTATCCTCTTTTCCGGATGCCATATAGATGGTGTGTACCATCATGCCCCCAGACTTAGGGCATTTAGGCTCAGTGTTCTTGTGATTCGTTGCAAACACAGGGTTTTTCTCTGGCCTTCTCCTCTCGTGAGCGGTCGAGGTTGAGGGGGCCGTTACAGCGGGCACCCAAATAGCTGTCGCTTTCTGTGGTTTGACAGGGTGGTTCTCTTCTCGCCGAACTTTCATCTTTTTCTGTCGGCGGGGATAGTCTTGATCAATCGCGGAGTCTTGGACCTGTCGCCAGATTTTGTAAATTTTGGAGGACAGCCGCTGAGGGGGCTGCTCCGGCTTCGCCTTTTTGATCTTTTCAACAGGCGGAGGAGACTCTTTCAGCACGGCAGTTGGCGAATTCCTGCGCACCCTGTTAAGTAGTTCAAAGCTGTTCCCAGTTGGAACAGCAACATCAACTTCCACAGTTGGAGCTGGCGGAGTCAGTCCAGAGGGTGAACTGCCCCCAGCTTTCCTTACTCGGCGCCAGTGGCTACGTCGAGCATGTCGTGTGGCCGGATTGCCTCCGCTGTTGGACGAGCTTCCTCATGCCCCCTGCTTTAAGGAGAGACTGTTATTGGCGCTAGCCTGTCGAAGACAGACATCCGCTGAGAGTGAATGGTCAACCTGTCGAAAGCCGACCTTCGAGTAGGGAGAGCAGCTTGGATGACCTCAACTGTAACAGGAGTTAGAGTGTCCTTCTCTGGTATTGCGAACCTATTTGCGGGCCTACTTGAGCTTTGACCCAGCCTGTCGAAGACTAAGGCAGTGGAGTTGGATGACCCGTTGAGAGAGGCCGTTGTGGTTGCAAGCCGATCAAAGACCGACTTCTTCGCAGCTTCCTGTGACGGCATGTGAACGTTGAAGCTTGTTGGTGGGATCATAGTCCCGAAGAATAGCCCAGTGGTGGCTTGGGTCACTTGTTCCACCGGCATTGTAAAGAGGGAGACCGCTTGGGGCCCGTAAGTCACTCCTCCGGATAGGACGGAATGAGAGTTGTTGTTGCAGTTAGTGCAGTTTGAAACCATTGATCTTCCGTTTTCTGTATGGAGCAAGACACCAAATCTTAGTACCTCGAATCCACAGGCAACCATAGCAAACCGCGATTCGTTCGCGAACACGACACACGAAGTGTGGAGTGGAAAGAGGAAAAGGTCCCACCGGGCGTGCCAGAATCTGTTCCCTGCCGAAACACAGAGACGCGACCGCGTGGGTCCATCTTGCCTGAATTTCGGGGCAGATGCTAATTGGTGCTATCCGTCCACCTCTCCGAAGATGCCAAGTTGATTTATGACACCGTATATCAAAGGTTTAAACGGATGCGGCCGATGTAGCAGACTTCATCAGATTCCCCCTTATTTGAGAGGTTTTTTATTGTGGGGACGCTCTTCCCTGCAGGCGCAAGCCCCTGCAGTTAATTACGCTACCGCATCGCGGTAACCACTTTTCCTTCTCCAGATAGTCACTTCGTGTCGTGGATGTTTGTTTTATTTTTGGTTCCCCGTGGATTGTATACGGATACTAATTTATGTTGTCGCCCGTAGGGCGTGGATTAGTCCAAATCCGTATTTTCTTAGATTTGGTTTTGGGGGTTGGGTTTAAGGATACGTTAGTCTTATTTGAGACTAAGATCAACTTAAACGTTTGTTAAGAATAGATTAGTCTAATTTTATACTAAGATCAACTTAACGGAATTATTTAGATCCAACAAGAGAGCATTTGGGCTCTATTGTTTAGTTTAGGGTCATTGCAGTCGATTACCAGTTTAAGGACATGGTGGTCCAACATTCCCATTTTAGGGACGAATGTTGGTTTAAGGACGCATAAGTCATGAGTTTAAGGACCCCACAGTCCGTATTACCAGCTTAGGGACATGGTGGTCCAACATTCCCATTTTAGGGACGAATGTTGGTTTAAGGACGCATAAGTCCATGAGTTTAAGGACCCCACAGTCCGTATTACCAGTTTAGGGACATGGTGGTCCAACATTCCCATTTTGGGGACGAATGTTGGTTTAAGGACGCATAAGTCCATGAGTTTAAGGACCCCACAGTCCGTATTACCAGTTTAGGGACATCGTGGTCCAACATTCCCATTTTGGGGACGAATATTGGTTTAAGGACGCATTATTCCACAAGTTTAAGGACCCCGCAGTCCGTATTACCAGTTTAGGGACATGGTGGTCTATCATTCCCATTTTGGGGACGAATATTGGTTTATGGACGCATTAGTCCACGAGTTTAAGGACCCCGCAGTCCGTATTACCAGTTTAGGGACATGGTGGTTTATCATTCCCATTTTGGGGACGAATATTGGTTTATGGACGCATTAGTCCACGAGTTTAAGGACCTTGCGATCCGTATAATCAGTTTAGGGACATGGTGGTCCATCATTCCCATTTTGGGGATGAATATTGGTTTAAGGACGCATTAGTCCACGAGTTTAAGGACACCGCAGTCCGTATTACCAGTTTAGGGACATGGTGGTCCAACATTCCCATTTTGGGGACGAATATTGGTTTAAGAACGCATAAGTCCATGAGTTTAAGGATCCCACGGTCCGTATTACCATGTGGTTGTCGGGACCCGTCACCTCTCTGATGACATTGAAGGATTACAACGACAAATATCAGAGGAGTTCAGAGATGTACCCTTGAATCGGATGTAAATTGATTTGAGAGAGCAGTTGTGCTCAGTTCAATTTAATTTGAGAACTTACGGCCAGAATTAGGCTAAGTCCAGTTAGAAAATGTCTAACATTTTGTTCATATCTGGCCTATTAGGCCTTTGTTTGGGCTCTGCCATTTTTTTTAAAAATAATGCACAGTATTGGGCTTTTTAATTAAATGCATAGCATTTATTTTGGCCTGTTAGGCCTTTTTAATTGGGCTCTGTCCCTTTTCTTTAATAATGCAGAGCATTCAATGGTCTGACAGCGCGCCACGTGGCTTGTCAGGCGCTTTGCGCCGAATGAGGAGCGCAAGGCGCAAACTGATGTGGAGATGACACGTGTCACACTCTGGTGAGCGCAAGTCTGCTAGCACAGTGCGCTGTGCCAGTGCGCTGCTGACACGTGGCGCGCTCTGATAACTTGCGCCAATCCAAGAGCGCAATGCTCTGTTTTAGAAGCGCAAGGCGCAGATCTGTTCTGTGATTGACACGTGGCGCTTTCTGCTGACTTGCGCCAATCCAAGGAGCGCAACAACGCAAAAATCAAAAGTGCAAGGCACTGTACAGTAGCGCAGAGCGCATCTTGATCTAATTTAGATCAAATAAAAGAACCTTTTTAGTTCTAAAGAGGTTTTACCTCAAGTTTTTAAGAACCAATGGTTTATCAAAAGGCAATGCGTTTATATAGATCAAAAGATCTAATAAAGAAGTAAATTACTTCTGCTCTATTATTATTTTTTATTAAAGATCTTGATCTTATTCTTAGATCTTTGATCTTTTTTAGAAGAAATTCTTCTTTTTTCTAAAGGTTTTATCTTTTTCTTTTCTTCGAGTTCTTCTCAAAGTTTTAGAGGAGTTCTGTATCTCTATCTCTCTTCTTCTTTTTTTTATTTTAGAAAGAAGGATCATTGGTCGTTGGGACCCACCATCTCTCCGACGACACTGAGAGATTACAGTGCCATATATCGAAGGTGTGGAGGGATGTACCCTTTGAACCATGTCTCACTCATAAGGGGGGAAGAACAGGCTGGAGTTTAAGCTTCTCGCTACTGAAAAAGACTTCTTTGCGTTCGCGCACGTGCGTCGCACGTGTTGGGCGCACGTGTGTCGCACGTGTTGGGCGCTCATATTTGCACGTAGCGCACATGGAGCTTGCGCATATACGCATTATGAGGAGAAGCAGGGTTTCTATATATGGAGAACTAAGCTCCTTTTAATATTATTAAATATTCTCATATGGTGCGCACGTGCGTTGCACGTGGTGCGCGCGTGGCGGGCACACGTGCGTTGCACGTAGCGCACATGCGTATTATGAGGAGAAGGAGGGCTTCTATATATGGAGAACTAAGCTCCTTTGAGTATTGAATCCTTTGAGGATTGAACTCTTCCCTTTCTAAGAGGTATCCCCTCTTATTTATATGGGAGTGGTAGAGAAGCCATCTCTCCTTTTCCCGATGTGGGACTAAAAAATGCATTCCCCATGTAGTAGGGCATTACTTTAGATTACACGTGCATAGCACATTTGCTCATAACTTTTGATCTCGGATGAATTATGAGGCCTATAATATATCAAATCGAAGGATTTTTCGCGACACTTTCGACACCATCAAAATTTAGCTGTTTCTCATTCCGGAGTTTGTCAAAATACAGCTCGGAAAATACTGGTTCGCATCTTCTTCCTTAGATCACATGTGCATAGACATTTGCTCATAACTTTTGATCCCGGATGAATTATGAGGCCCATAATATATCAAATCGAAGGTTTTTTCGAGATGCTTTCAATACCATCAGAATTTAGCTATTTCTCATTCCGGAGTTTGTCAAAATACAGCTCGGAAAATACTGGTTCGCATCTTCTTAAGCGTATCGCTGCCAGCCTTGGGCTCTTTTGTGCAGAAATTTTTGGCGGGAACACTCCCCAAAATAAGAAGGAATTAGTCCAGAGGCAATGCCTCACGTGCTCCCACGTGACCTTCAAAACAAAGAGAACAAAGTCAAAGACAGTACTGATTTTGGACGCTCTCACGTGTCCTCACGTGACCCCTAATAAACACTTTAATAATCAATACATGGATATCTATCACGTGCCAACACGTGATGGCCAGAAGATCAGAAGTGTTTGACACTTATTTACAGATTTGAGAATAAAATAAAGGAGGACTGGCCCCATCTCAGGCGCCTCACGTGACCCCACGCGACCCCTTCCTTTTTAGTGTTTAACACTATTTTGAGTATTTTGTCCCCAGTGTTTAACACTGTTTTAAAGCGCATCACGTGGGAACACGTGATCGCCAAATATATGTTAGTGTTTAACATTATTCTCAAACCAGTCTTAGCCCAAATTGGCTAAGTCTCTCTGAGACAAGATCTCTCCTTTGATTAAACCCCAACTACATTCTTCCAAACTTGATCATTTTATGTAACATCCAAAATAAAATCCCAGAGCCATGATGAATGGTCAGTGCCCAGACAAAGACAAAATGTTGTCAGAGTCCCAAGCCCTGTTTAGCATTGCTAAATAATGGGGGGAGGGGGGCTCAATCCTGACAAATGTTCAATAGTCCAATAAAGGGTCAACATTTCAAACTTAATTGGACTTAGCCCAAATTGGCCATAAGTCCTCAATTCAGATTTAACCGAGCCGATGTGCTCATAATCTAATTAATTGATCTTAGTTCCAAATTGGACTACAGATCCCCCAATCAACTTTGGTTCAAGGGTATATCTCTTCACTCCTTTGATATTTGTCATTGTAATCCTTCAACGCCTTCAGAGAGGTGACGGGTCCCGACAACCACACATTTCACAGACTATGACGTCTTTAAACTGGACTGTGGTGCCCTTAAACTCATGGACTATGATGTCCTTAACCTCGGACTGTGGGGTCCCTTTAAACCCACGGACTATGATGCCCTTAACCTTGGACCGTAATGTCCTTAAACTAACAATCGACCGCAATGTTCCTAAACTAAACAACAGAGTCCAAATGCTCTCTTGTTGGATCTAAACAATCCCGTTAAGTTGATCTTAGTCTAAAATTAGACTAACGTATTCTTAACAAACGTTTAAGTTGATCTTAGTCTCAAATGAGACTAACGTATCCTTAAACCCAACCCCCAAACCCAAATTTAAGAAAATACGGATTTGGACTAATCCACGCCCTATGGGCGACGACATAAATTAGTCTCCGTATACAATCCACGGGCAACCAAAAACAAAACAAACACCAACGTCATGAAGTGACCATCTGGAGAAGGAGAAAGTGGTTACCGCGATGCGGTAGCGTAATTAACTGCAGGGGCTTGCGCCTGCAGGGAAGAGCGTCCCCACAATCAAAAACCCCTCAAATGAGGGGGAATCTGATGAAGTCTACTACATCGGCCGCATCCGTTTAAACCTTCGATGCATGGTGTCATAAATCAACTTGGCATCTTCGGAGGGGTGGACGGATAACACCAATTAGCATCTGCCCCCAAATTCAGGCAAGATATTTGTCTTCCCGGTTTTCGGCGGGGAACAGATTCTGGCACGGTCGGTGGGACCTTTTCCTCTTTTCACTCCACACTTCATGTGTCGTGTTTCGCGAACGAGTCGCGGTTTGATATGGCTGCCCTTAGATTCGAGGTACTAAGAATTGGTGTCTTGCACCGTGCAGAAAACGAAAGATCAATGGCTTCTACCTGCACAAAATGCTCCAGCTGCAACTGCAACTCCCGTTCCACCTCATCTAGAAGTGTAACTTACGGGCCCCAGGCGGCCTCCCTATTCACGATGCCGGTGGACCAAGTAACTCAGGCCACCATTGGGCTGTTCTTTGGGACTATGATCCCACCCATGAGCTTTAATACCCCGACGCTGCCGCAAGAAGCCTCAAAGAAGTCGGTCTTTGATCGACTTACCATTACCGCGGCCCCTCTCAACGGGTCGCCCATCTCCACTGCCTCAGTTTTCAGCAGACTGGGCCAGAACGCTAACAAGCCCGTGATACCTGAAGCAGCCATCCCTAAGCGGATAGCCATCCCGATTCAAGCGGACGAAATCATTGGAGAAGCTTCTTCTGCTAAGAAGTCAGTCTTCACAAGGCTGGCCATCCCGGTTCCTGCTCCAGGCGAAGTCCCCAAAGCTGCTTCCCCTGCCCAAAGGTCAGTCTTTGACAGATCAAACATTGCTTCTCAACAGACATCGGTCTTTAAGAGGCTGACGCCGGCGACAGCCCTTCGTCGAGACAGGGGGCATGACGAAGCCATCTCCATAGCTGAGCAACTCCATCCGCACGACATGCTCGCCATCATTACTGGCGCCGAGTAAGGAAGGCTGGGGCAGCTCCCTTTCTGGACTAACTCCGCCAGCCACCATGGTGGAAATCAATGCTGCTGTTCCAACTGGGAACAACTTTGAACCACTTAGGAGGGTTCGCAAGAACTCTCCGACTGCTGTGCTGAAGAGATCTCCTCCACCTTTGGAGATTACTACAGAAAAGAAGCCAGAGCAGCCCCCTCAGCGGCTGTCCTCCAAAATTTATAAAGTCTGGCGACAGATTCAGGATTCGGTAATTGATCAAGATTATTCTCGCCGACAGAAAAAGATAAAGGTTCGACAAGAAGAGGAACATCCTGTCAAGCCATAAAAGGCGACAACTACTTGGGTGCCCACTGCAACGGCCCCCTCAACTTCGATCGCTTACAACAGGAGAAAGCCGGAGAAAATCCCTGAGTCTGCGACGAATCGAAAGACCACTGAACCTAAACGCCCCAAGTCTGGGGGCATGATGGTGCATACTATTTATATGGCTTCCGGAAAAAAGGAAAGTCGTGCTTCTACGGGTCATCGACCGCTTACCCGATCGATAACGAAGGCTCAGGAACAACAACAGCAGAAACTTCAGGAGATGCTGACTGCAATGGCCGCACTCACTGGGCCAAAAGAAAATCCAGAGACTTTAGAGCAGTGTCGGGAACAAGAAACTGATGCTGAATTCCTCTGAAGAATGCTCGAGAGGAAAGAAAAAGAGGCCGCGGAACAGGCAGCCAACATAAAACGAATGGCTCTCTTGTTCCAAGACATGGTTGGGATGATGTTACAGCCGGAACCTCCAGCTGAAGACCCCCTGATCATCGTTGAAGACGACAGAGGGGAGACATTAATCCCTCCTCAGGCTCTTTCAGCAGCCAAAGAGGAGACCATCTCCAAGGCCCCTCTGGATGATTACATTGCTCAGCAAATACGAGCTCACCAGGCAAATGAAGCGGCTGGACAGATCGTTAAGACTGGATGACCTTATCCAGGCTGGTATGACCAAATAAGGTACCCGCAGGGATATACGATCCCTAAATTTCATTTATATAAAGGGACGGGGAATCCACATCAGCATGTCGCTCAATTCAGAGCCTTATGCGGCAACACCGGGGTGATGATAAACTTCTGCTCCGCCAGTTTATGGGTAGCTTGTCGGAAATAGTGTTTGAATGGTACTCTGAACTCCCGAACGATTCTGTTAAGACATTTGCGGAGATGGAGCTGCTGTTTACATAGAGATTCGTGAGCGCAAGTGAGCGTACCCCGATTACCGCATTAATTAACGCCAGGATGAAGCCAGACGAAACTTGGGTATAATACGCAGTACGGTGGCGAAATTTATGGTCAAAATCTGAGCAGCGCATCGAGGAAGCGCCGGCAGTGGGCATGTTCGTGGGAACTCTGGACCCTCAGGCAACTATTTCCCAATTCATGATGTTCTTCAAGCCGACCACGTTTCAGGCCTTGATCGACAAACTGGCCCAAATGGACCAGATGGGTCATAGACCGTCTCCTCCAAAGCCGGAGCTGCGGAACGAAAAGGGTAAAGGGAAAGCGACCTTCGTCGCGAATAATCAACAGCAACCCAGTGGCCCAAAACTAACTGATCGCCTAGACGAGAGGCGGCAATTCTATAATGAGAAGATAAAGCGCCCTTATTCGTTTTCCCGGGACAAAACGAAGAGATTGTTCGAGCTAGCGGTGCACAACAGGCTCATCAATTTGCCGAATCCAAAACGACCGTTGCAACCCGACGAGGCTAATAGTCCCAATTATTGCCCCTACCATCAAACGGTAAGCCATCCAATTGAAGATTGCTTCGTCTTTAAAGGCTGGATTGAAAATCAATACCAACAGGGCAAATTTTCCCTGTCCGAGAATTGGAAGGTGAACCCACCACAACCACACACTCCCAAGAAGACGAACACACCAGGGGTGTCACGCCCCACCCCCAATACAGAGAGTATTGTCCGCTCTGGCCGAAACCGCACGGTTTTTCCCTTCAGAGCGAACCGGACCCGACCAGGGGCCACTTCCCAGGAGGTCACCCATCCCAAGACTTCCTTGGCCCGAGCACGCTTAACTACGGAGTTCTCAAACTCTTGTAGTTCCGGTTCACTTAAAAGACGCCTCTGTATTGAAGAGTTGTATCATTCCATTTATAGTACAGATCTGCCCCCTTTCGGAATGTATTCTGAAGAGTCCCCATTGTTCTACAGTGGGTCCCATGGACTCAAGAGGTGGCCTCCGCCCACTTAATACGACACTTGGCGTGGCACTTTGCTCCGTGAGCAAGAACCGGGTCCCGACATTCTCCCCACCTTTGAACAATGGTTCATCCTCGAACCACAGACCTACTATTGAGAGACCAGCTCTGATACCATTCTTCAATACAGAGGCGCCTTTTAAGTGAACCGGAACTACAGGAGCTTGAGAACTTCGTAGTTAAGCGTGCTTGGGCCAGGGAAGTCTTGGGATGGGTGACCTCCTGGGAAGTGGCCCCTGGTCGGGTCCGGTTCGCTCTGAAGGGAAAAACCGTACGGTTTCGGCCAGAGCGGACAATACTCTCTGTATTGGGGGTGGGGCGTGACAGGGGGTATCATGTTCTTTCATAGAAGAAGCTCCATGGGAGATCGCTCTTTCAGCCAAGACGAAAAAAATGCTGAAGGATCTCCAAACATGCCCGGCAATCAGGTGGAAAAATCCACTGGAACCCGAGATCATCGAGGGAATGCTGAAACCGTGCCCAACTCTAAGGATTGGTGGTGATAGCCAAAGCACTCACACCCAGCCGCCAAAGTCTTCGAAGAAAAAGAAGAAAGCCAAGAAGCCCGTGAAGCCTGGTGATAAGCGCACGGACCTGCAAAAACAGATTGACGCGTTGGAAGAATATAATCAAAAAGCGCGGACTCCCGTCACACTCTAAGAATTTCTCAGCCACGTCCTTGAGGACGGAGATGATGACAATGGAGAAGACTCGTCGGATGAATCTGAAGATTATGTGGCAAGTTGCCATGCGATCTCTCACTCGTCGATAGACGATGAAGAAGCTCCTTACACGAAGAAACTGGGGGGAAATCCTGAGCCGGAACTTCTAGGGCCATCTGACGAAATGATTGATGCATTCCTGGATGAAGCTCTTCTTAAAAGCAAAACTGTTCGAGAGCGTGAGATGGCCATATTTGAAAAAGCCAAATGCCCGCGGCTGGACGAAAGGGTTGAAACACTCCCACCAGATCAAAGTACATCCGCCGCAAATAAAAGTGGGTTCAAGACAAGGAAGAGGTTCGCCAAAACCATATCGATAGGAATGAAGCTACCACCCTCCGAAGGAAATACTCTTGCTGAAGCGGAAATACATCCTAACTACTGCTTATATCATCGAAAGATTGCACACCCCACCGAAGAGTGCAACGCTTTTAAAAGATGGTGGCAGGGATATGTTGCTCACCGGGAACATTTCAAGCGGATGAAACGCAAAACTCGTCGGGAGCAAAGAAATACGACCGAGGAGCGTAAAAGAACTACCGGCAACTGTCACATGATCGACGCTGGGGGATCGCAAGTTCTCACCTTCGGGAGCGACTCTGACGAAGAAATGACTCTTGGCCCTCTCTTTAAAGAATCCACCTCGGGAAAAGAGGAAGAACTGCAAACCTGTGAAAATTTTCAGCTGCGCAATTGTACGCTGCCCGAAAAGAATCTTGGGCCCTCGAACACTGGGTCAAATAGAAGAGATAAGGGGAAAGAAAAGGTCCCTGAAGATATCATCCTTGATGACCAAGCTGTCGAAGAGCTGACAGTCAAGGACCCGCCAAAGAAAAATAAGGTGGACTACAATGTTCTGGCACACTTGAGAAAGCTACCTTCACAGCTAAGCATTCTCGACGCCCTTCTGCTATCCAAAAAAGCGAGAGATTCATTGATCAAGGCACTACAAGAGCCAGAGCAATTCCAAGCTTTACTCGCCGAAGAAAAGATGAAGGATGAGCTGGAAGAAGTGCACACAGTGGATATCACATTCGGCAATGAAGATATCCTCCTTGGGACATGCGAGCATAACCGTCCCTTTTATGTCTCCGGATACTGTCATGATATCAAGATAGGCAAAATCCTGGTAGATAATGGGTCCTCCGTCAACCTTCTCAATGTAAGAGTGTTGAAGGAAATCTGCATGAGCGTTCAGCACCTCGCTCGGGATAAAATCACTATCTCCGGATTTGACTCCCAGTCATCACGAACGCTTGGGTCTGTAATATTGACACTACGCTTTGGGCTGCTTGTCACAGACATTAAGTTTCATGTCATTGACGCCAAGACGTGCTACAATGCTTTGCTCGGCAGACCTTGGTTACACGAGTACAACATTATCCCTTCTACACAACATCAGTGTATGAAGTATTTCAAGGATAGTCTCGAGTATACCGTGACAGGAGAGCTGAACCCATTCTCCGTGAATGAAGTCCGAAAGTACGAAGATGCAAAATACTTCTTACCGGGTTTTGAGGACACGGAAAGATATCACAGACCGAAGAACAAAGCCATCACTACTATTCCGGTCTTCGGGAGTGATACCGAGGAGGAAGAAGAGATAGTTGATTCAGGGCCGCCCTAATGCAACAAGCCGGGACCGTCCATCCCTATGTTGATCTTTGGCAGTGACTCGGAAGATGAGGTCAATGTCGTATTCTCTGCTCGGCCATCGATACAAGCCGTCGCTGATGAAGATCAAAGTTTGCAAGTTGCCATGGTTCTGCGGGAGCATTACAAAGATCTCGACACACTTGAAACTTATAGTGTGCAGGAACTGCAAACATTCTACGTCCCTCTCAGGCGAAGAGATGAAAAGGCGATCCTATTCTACCGATCCACGGAAACCAAAGTGGAGAAAGAAATTTGGCATGGTGCGGATTCTACACTTGACAGGCTCCAGCCCATCCATCTGCCTAGATATTACACGGAAGGCTTCAAAAGGCTATTGAAGCGCCAAGGGGTACCCTTCAGACAGACTGCTCGACAAGCTCGGTTCTACAACAGGATCTGGGACGTCCCCGGAACTCAGCGAAAGTTGCCCAACGGGAGAATGGAAATGATCGGGCTTGGATATGTTCAATCCTAAAAACGGGAGCAAGTCCATGGCAGCTACGTCATACATGACTTCGATGAAAAAGGAGACATTCTGTTAAAAGACGCTGACCCTGAACCAAAACAAGGTCCTGCCATCAAAATGCCGAGTCCGTCGTTTGAAGAAAGGATGGACAAGCTAATAAAGGAAGCGAGTCAAAAGGTCCGGGATAACCATAACCGTGAAATGGCCATTTACGAGAAAGCCAGGACGCAGCGCCTCCTTCAGCAGGCCATGGAGAATGACAATGCTCCTCGTCGCCAGCCCGTCATACAGAAGACCCGGCGCAGAGGCAAAAATAAACCAAAGAACGGAAAAAATGTTCGACAGCAGACCAGCGGGTCTGAGAAGCCACGCGAGCAAGAGTCAAGCAGCTGGGATCCATCCCTTATAAAGAAGATGGGCCGGGAATATTCTTCTCCCCAAGATAAGACAAAGAAGATATTCAATCTCGTCGTAAAGCATCAGATGATGACACTCCCGGAGTCCAAGCACCCCGAGCAAGCGAACAAGGCCTCTCACCCAGACTATTGCTCCTATCACCAAGCAATAGGACATCCTCTCGAACACTGCTTCACCTTCAAGAACTGGGTCGAAGACCAATATCAACAGGCAGGTTCGCTCTATCCAGCAGTTGGAGGGTAAGCCCACCACAGAAGCATGAACCGAAAGCGACGCGTATAATGAGAGTAGAACCAGATCAACATCGATCTTAGCAACGATCTCGTACCTGTCACGTGATAATTCCAAGCTTTCCTCGCTGAAGAAAAGATGAAGGGCGAGCTGGAAGAAGTGCACACAGCGGATATCACCTTCGGCAATGAAGATCTCCTCCTTGGGACATGCGAGCATAACCGTCCCCTTTATATCTCCGGATACTGTCATGATATCAAGATAGGCAAAATCCTGGTCGACAATGGGTCCTCCGTCAACCTTCTCAATGTAAGAGTGTTGAAGGAAATCTGCATGAGCGTTCAGCACCTCGCTCGGGATAAAATCACCATCTCTGGATTTGACTCCTAGTCATCACGAACGCTTGGGTCTGTAATATTGACACTACGCTTTAGGCTGCTTGTCACAGACATTAAGTTTCATGTCATTGACACCAAGACGTGCTATAATGCTTTGCTCCGCAGGTCTTGGTTACACGAGTACAACATTATCCCTTCTACACAACATCAATGTCTCGAGTATACCGTAACAGGAGAGCTGAACCCATTCTCCGTGAGTGAAGTCCGAAAGTATGAAGATGCAAAATACTTCTTACCAGGTTCTGAGGACACGGAAAGATGTCATAGACCGAAGAACAAAGCCATCACTACTATTCCGGTCTTCGGGAGTGATACCGAGGAGGAAAAAGAGATAATTGATTCAGGGCCGCCCCAATACAACAAGCCGGGACCGTCCATCCCTATGTTGATCTTTAGCAGCGACTCGGAAGATGAGGTCAATATCGTATTCTCTGCTCGGCCATCGATACAAGCCGTCGCTGATGAAGATCAAAGTTTGCAGGTTGCCATGGTTCCGCGGGATCATTACAAAGATCTCGACACACTTGAAACTTATAGTATGCAGGAACTGCAAACATTCTACGTCCCTCCCAGGCGAAGAGATGAAAAGGCGATCCTATTCTACCGATCCACGGAAGCCAAAGTGGAGAAAGAAATTTGGCTTGGTGCGGATTCTACACTTGACAGACTCCAGCCCATCCGTCTGCTTAGATATTACACGGAAGTCTTGAAAAGGCTATTGAAGAGCCAAGGGGTACCCTTCAGACAGACTGCTCGACAAGCTCGGTTCTACAACAGGATCTGGGACGTCCCCGGAACTCAGTGAAAGTTGCCTAACGGGAGAATGGAAACGATCAGGCTTGGATATGTTCAATCCAAAAAACGGGAGCGAGTCCATGGTAGCTACGTCATACATGACTTCGATGAAGAAGGAGATGTTCTGTTAAAAGACACTGACCCTGAACCAAAACAAGGTCCCGCCATCAAAATACCGAGTCCGTCGTTTGAAGAAAGGATGGACAAGCTAATAAAGGAAGCGGGTCAAAAGGTCCGGGATGACCATAACCGCGAAATGGCCATTTACGAGAAAGCCAGGACGCAACGCCTCCTTCAGCAGGCCGTGGATAATGACAATGCTCCTCGTCGCTAGCCCGTCATACAGAAGACCCAGCACAGAGGCAAAAATAAACCAAAGAACGGAAAAAAAACGTTCGACAGCAGCCCAGCGGGTCTGAGAAGCCACGCGAGCAAGAGTCGAGCAGCCGGGATCCGTCCCTTATAAAGAAGATGGGCCAGGAATATTCTTTTCCCCAAGATAAGACAAAGAAGATATTCAATCTCGTCGTAAAGCATCAGATGATGACACTCCCGGAGTCCAAGCACCCCGAGCAAGCAAACGAGGTCTCTCACCCAGACTATTGCTCCTATCACCAAGCAATAGAACATCCTCTCGGAGACTGCTTCACCTTCAAGAACTGGGTCGAAGACCAATATCAATAGGGCAGGTTCGCTCTATCCAGCAGTTGGAGGGTAAGCCCGCCATAGAAGCATGAACCGAAAGCGACTGTTCCCTTCCGAACGGCGGCCTGGACTTTGCGTCTGTGCCTGAGGTTCGGGGCAGATGCTATTTGGTTTTATCCGTCTATCTCTCCGAAGATGCCAAGTTGATTTATGGCACCGTGTATCGGAGGTTTAGACGGATGCGGCCGATGTAGCAGACTTCGTCAGATTCCCCATCAGGGTGAGGGGTTTTTGATTGTGGGGATGCTCTTCCCTGCAGGCGCAAGCCCCTGCAGTTAATTACGCTACCGCGTCGCGGTAACAACTTTCTCCTTCTCTAGAATTTCACTTCGTGTCGTGTGTGTTTGTTTTATTTGTGGTTGCCCGTGGATTGTATACGGAGACTGAGTAATGCCGTCGCCCGTAGGACGTGGATTAGTCCAAATCCGTATTTACTTAAATTTGGGTTTGGTGTTTTTAGTTTAAGGATGCATTAGTCGCGCTGCGGCTAAGATCAACTTAAACGTTCGTTAAGGATACGTTAGTCCTGTTTTAGACTAAGATCCACTTAACGTAGTGATTAACTTAATGTATGGCCATCGGGACTCGTCACCTCTCTGACGTCGTTGAAGGATTACAACGACATGTATCAGAGGAGTTCGGAGATGTACCCTCGAACCAGAGTTAATTGGGAGTTTTATAATCCATTTGAATGTTTAAGGATACGTTAGCCATGTTTGGGGCTAAGATCAACTTAAACGGGACCGTTTAGATCCGACAAAAGAGCGTTTGGAGGCTCTATTATTCCAGTTTGGGGGATTCATAGTCCAATTTGGGACTAAAGTCTGTTTGGAGGATACGTTAGCCATTTTTGAGGCTAAGATCGACTCAAACGTTTGTTAAGGATACGTTAGTCCAGTTTGAGACTAAGATCAACTTAACGGGACCGTTTAGGTCCGACAAAAGAGCATTTGGGCTCTATTGTGCCAGTTTAGGGACGTGGTGGTCCACATTCCAGTTTAGGGACGTGGTGGTCCAATATTAGTTTAGGGACGTCTCGGTCCGATATTAGTTTAAGGACGTCTCGGTCCCATATTAGTTTAAGGACGTCTCGGTCCATATTAATGTATGTGGTTGTTGGGACCCGTCACCTCTCTGATATCGTTGAAGGATTACAACGATAGGTGTTAGAGGAGCTCGGAGATGTACCCTCGAACCGGATATAGATTGATTTAAGAGAGCAATTTTTGCTCAACCGATTTAATTTAAGGACTTACGGCCAAAATTGGGCTAAGTCCAGTTGAAAATGTTCAACACCCTTATTTATTTTTGGTCTATTAGACCTGTGCTAGGGCTTTGCCCCCACTTAAATAATGCATTGCATTACTTCAGGTCATTTATGCCTATTTTGACTGGGCTCTGCCCTTTTTATTATGATGCAGATCATTTGTTTTGGTCCATTGGACCTTTCAGTTGGGCACTGCCCTTTCAAACAATGCACAGCATTTTATTTGTTAGGCCTATTAAGCCTTTTAATTGGGCCTGGCCCTTCAGGAAGTGAAATGCCTTGCATTTGTCAGACGCTTTGCGTCTATTACTGAGCGCAAGCGCTTGTGGTGAAGACACGTGTCATGCTCTGGCGAGCGCAAGCGCACTAGCGCAGTGCGCTGCGCTGTTGCGCTGGCGACACGTGGCGCGCTCTCAGCGAGTTGCGCCAATTCCAAAGAGCAAAGCTCTATCTTAAGGGCGCTTAGCGCAAGTGGTTCTATAGCCGACACGTGGCGCTCTCTTAAGAGTGCAACGGCGCAGTTTGGAAGTGCAAAGCACTAAGAATTTTTTTAGATTCAAGAAGGGAAGTGCAAAGCACTGTTTAATTTCTTGATCTAAATTAGATCAAAGGAAAAAAAGTTTTTTCTTTGTTTGAAGAACCAGAGGTTCATAAAAGTGCAAAGCACTATTATTATTATTTTTTTATATTGTTTTTAAAGAACCGGAGGTTCACAAGAAGTGCAAAGCACTGTTTATTATGTAGAGATCATTGATCTTGTTTTTAGATCAATGATCTATTAGAAGGAATTTCTTCTAATTCATGAAGGTTCTTTACCTTTTTCTTGAAATCTTCTCAGAATTCTCTCTGTTTAAAGTTCTTGAATTTTCAAGAAAAATGTTCATGCCTTTGAATTGAGGCTTAGTGTCACGCCCCGCTTCCCAATGTACGGCGAAGTGGTCGTGACGAGGCCCGCTACGTATGTACTCAGAAGTACATACGCTAAGCGGGCCTCGTCACGACCACTTCGCCGTACATTGGGAAGCGGGGCGTGACAGGTTTTGTTGGTGGCCCATGCAGGTCAGAGCTGTGTGAATCCCTGTCATGCAGTTCTGGTCTGCGTGAACAACCTAAGCAATATAACACAAGAACCAGCAACTAAAACATTCTTTACAATCATGTTCCTTGAATCTTACCATTTCATATTCCTTGAATCTTATCATTTCATATCCGTTGAATCTATCCTAACCCTATTCTTTCACTCACAATCACCAAATTGTTTTGAAACTGTTACACTTTCCTTTTACAAATTTCGAGGACGAAATTTTTATAAGGAGGGTAGAATGTAACAACCCTAATTTTCATATACACTTTTCTGTACAAATTTTTAAAATTTTTTAAAACCATAAAGAAGTATTTTAATCCGAGCACATGATATATATAATTAATTATTTTGTTTTTAAATAATTTCATTTTTAGTGTACATTAAATTGTTTTTAAATTTAAAGTGTACTTTGATATTTAATGCTGCTGATATCATTTTAAGTAACTATTTTTCTACAATAATTACAAGAAGAGCTTGTAGCTCATTGGCAATACCTTGCATTGCTGAACCAAGCCACCAGAGTTCGAATCCCATACCCCACATTATTTTTAATATTGATTTTTAAAAAAACCTTTAGAATACCAAGAGTTTACACGTGCATATCTCACAAAAACCCCACTACACCCAAAGATGTAACACTTGCAAAGGGTAGATGAACCGCCGGGGGAGATCCAGGTCACCGGACTCGGTCGGGAATCGGCCAACTCGGCCTTGACTCGGCCGACTCAGTTATCCGACCGAGTCACGGCCGAGTCACCCCCTTTTAGGCCGATTCCGGCAAGGGTCACAACATGAAAGTTGTGTATTTTGGTATTCCCTACTCACCTGCAAAGTTTGAGCCCAATACCACTTCCAGAACTCTTTAAAACCCCCAATTACTCCACTTTTAATACATTTTTATTACATTTTATCACATTTTTATTTTTTAACTTTTCATCTACCCTAACCCTAACCCTAGCCTAGCCCTATATAAAGGCCCCTACCCTCTACCTTTTTCCCCTCACAACTCTAAGCATACTCTCTAAAACTCTTGAGAACTTGGTGCAAAGAGCGAGAAGCGAAGCGCTGCCGAAACCGACGACGGATTCCGGCAACCGGATCAAGACCGACGTGACGTTTCCGACGAATCGGCAACCACCACACCTTTTAGAACGCTTAGCTTGTCCAAACCCGTAAGTCCCAACCTTCTACCTCTCTTTTCTATATTTGCAAAATACGACTTTTTGAAACCCGACGGAAATCGGACAAACCGATTTCCGATTTGGTTTTTCTTAAAAATTCCACTTGTCACCTAATACATATTATCAACCCTCTTGCATGTTGACTATTAATCACCCTTAAGTCAAATTTAATTGTACTTTTCCACATGAAATGACAAGTTCTTTAGAAAACCGTATTTCTTGCATAAAAATACCATCAAGTTAAATTTTAATGTTCTATTTAGATACCCCACTCCTAATCATGTTTATTTTGATAACAAAACTTGTTTCATTTAATTTGGATGAAATTTCACACATGAAATGATAACGTTTATGGTAACCGTATTCTTGCACTTTAATACCCTTAACTTTAACATAACTCATTTCACCTTGAAACTTCACCAAAACTTAATATAAGTCATGGGGTAATGACCTACCCTTACACACACTCATTATAACCCTAATTGCTGAATTACAAAATACAGAATACGATATTATAGGACTTTTTCACTAAAATACCATAATCTTTATAACTTTTAGTTTAATCTTTAAATTGTAAATTCTTTTTAAATAAAACTTATACAAAATGAAAGCACGATTGGTCATGGACATCGATCGTTTATCTAAACTGTCTTGTGGGTCTAGGCAAGTGTGTCTAAGGCTAGTGGTTTTTAATTAGGCCCACGACTGTGGTTCCTTCCCACTTACCTGGCACTTACCTGGCTGCATTCGACGGTGAAGAGGCGATTTGAGGCTTCTAATGACTCATCGTTTAGACCATAGAATATAGGTTAGATGGTCTAGGAAACCCTAACAACTAAAATATGGAGAACTATATACTTGTACAAATAAATACCCTATATTTAGAAAATCTTTTCCCTAAATTAAAAGTATTTATAAAACCTGAGCAAAGCGCCATTACAACCCATTCATGGGGAACCTGTTAGGGATAGCACGGTTCATCGTGCACCCGCAGGCTAGTAGTGCGAGATTCAGACCTCCGCAAGGAGCATTCGGTCTCGAAAGGTTTAAATACAATATTTAAGGAAAGTAATATTTTTTTGTAAATAAAATATTCATTTAAAAATCATTTAAGTGTTTTATTATATATAATTATCATTTAAACACTTATTTTGTTATAATATCAAGTTTCCACTTTTTCCTAAAAATCATAGATTAAAAGTTACATTAAAATACCACGAATTTCAAATAAACAATTAATACGTTTATTAGGATATATTCACTAGAATAACACAAATAAAATTCACATCCATTACAATAATAAAGACGATTATTAAATACTTGAGGTATATTTTGAAAACTATACAAAAGTACTTTTTACATAAAACCCCCTCAAGTTTCACAAATTACAATAAGGCCCCTAGCTAATATTGAACTTCAAATTATCTTTCTTTTAGTCTGACTCGGGTTAGAGTCTGACTAATTCTGACTTGAATATAATTCAAGTCAATCTATATTTCAATCATATTCCAACACAACTTGAAATCGTGAATCCCTGAATACAGTTAACAATATATTCATTTTTGACTGAATCAAACCATGGATATTCATTCCATTATCCTGATATTCCATTTACCTGATTATACAGTTGCAACATGTTTACTGATATCATGGTTTTGGTCAGTCACTCAATTTACATATTCCATTACTACAACACTGTTAAAACATTACGGGGTTTAAAGGGGTAGATTGGTACGGAAGATGTTAAAAGTGGAATGAGGTGGTCAGATTAAGACACCTAACATGAATACTGTTGCTGTTGTACCGTGGCATAACGGTTCCTTGTACTCTCCGTTTGCACTGATCTCTAGCATATAGAGATCCCCCTCGTATACACTGGCATTCTTCTGTACCAAGCTACAAACAACTGCGTTAAACAATATTCCATAATATTCTACAACATAATACTCTAGAAAATACTGTTACTCTGCCATTCTCACTCCACTTTTCTTTGGGACTTACCGAGCGACCTGTTCGCTGACGACATTCTATTTCTTTCTTCTTTGAATGTCGTCAGGTGCGTTGGACCAAGTTGAGACCGAGCCAACAACTGAAGATTTGGAGCAGTTCCAAGAAGATCCAGAGCTCTAGACTTTGTACTTGTTCTTTCCAGTATTTCCTTTTATTATTATGCCACTGTTTAGGCATTGCTTTCTTTTTTTCATTCCAGTTGTATTTTCATTTCATGCATTGTATAAAGAATGTTATTAATAAAAGTTGCTGTTATCTCAATCTTATTTGTCTCTTGTGATTATTTTATATTGCTTAGTTACGCTTAGCGTATGTACTTCTGAGTACATACGTAGCGGGCCTCGTCACGACCACTTCGCCGTACATTGGGAAGCGGGGCGTGACAGGTTTTGTTGGTGGCCCATGCAGGTCCCTCAATAGTAGGTCTATGGTTCGAGGACGAACCATTGTTCTTAGATGGGGGGAATGTAATACCCCAGAGCAGTGCGGTCTTAAGACATCATGGTGATCTGCTCTGTCCCCAGAGCAGTGCGGTCTTAAGACATCATGGTGATCTGCTCTGTCCACACTCAGTGCGGTCTGTTGCGGACATCTTGGTGATCTGAGTGAGGGAGCCATTTCAGAACAATGGGATCGGGTCCTTAAAGCACATTCCGAAAGAGGACCGAACTGCATTATAAATATAATGATACCACCCTCAATTACAGAGGCGCCTTTTAAGTGAACCGGAACTACAGGAGGTTGAGAACTCCGTAGTTAAGCGTGCTCGGGCCAGGGAAGTCTTGGGATGGGTGACCTCCTGGGAAGTGGCCCCTGGTCAGGTCCGGTTCGCTCTAAAGGGAAAAACCGTGCGGTTTCGGCCAGAGCGGACAATACCATCTGTACTGAGGCGTGGGGCGTTACACTTAGGGTCCTTTTTATAGTGCTCACAAATTAGTTAAATTTGTTAAAGAGATTATTCTCTGAGTGATCTGGGGAATTTTCCCCACCGTTGGATCTTTAATCCAAGGGCTTCTGCTTTACAGAAGAAAATCTTCTTGTTTTAACAAGAACAGAAAAGATTTCTTAAAATCTTAATTTAGTTTGGCGCAGATGCCCCAGCGCGTGACACGTGTCGCGCAGCGCACAGCGCAGCGCAACTGCGCTAGCGCATCTGTGCTGACACGTGTCGCGCAGCGCACAGCGCAGCGCAACTGCGCTAGCGCATCTGCGCTGACACGTGTCGCGCAGCGCAACTGCGCTAGCGCATCTGCGCTGACACGTGTCGCGCAGCGCAGAGCGCAGCGCAACTGAAGCGTTGCTTCAGACAAATAGAGCTCTACTCTGATTGGGCGCGCCTTCTTGGGCGTTGCGCTGACGTATTAGCGCCTGACGCGTGGCGCGTTGCGCCCGAGACTTGAAGCGTTGCTTCAAAATTTTGAATTTTGAAATTGAACAGAGCTTTGCTCTGATTGGGCGAAACAGCGACGCGTATAACGAGAGTAGAACCAGATCAACATCGATCTTGGAAACGATCTCATACCTGTCAAACGATAACGCTGTCAAAAGAAGAGCCCGAGAATATGGATGACCTCCCCTGGTGCTTCGAAAACGATGATGGCGAGGTGATCTCGGAGTTTCCACCGGCGCCGAAAGAGCTGGAAGATGGGATACATACTACTGCAGATAACCTCAAGAAAATTGATTTGGGGACGGCAAGTGACCCGCGACCGACATTCGTCAGTGAGCTGTTGTCTGAAAAAAGAGTGGCTACGCTAAAGGACATGCTCATGCAGCATAAAGATTGCTTCGCATGGAACTATTCCGAGATGCCAGGACTAGATCCAGAGATTGATGTACACAAATTGGCAATATCTCCGGACGTCAAGCCGATCAAACAAGCACCGAGAAGAATGCGGCTCGAGTTTGAGATGAGCATCAACGCCGAGGTCAAGAATCTAATTGACTCTGGCTTCATCCAAGAGGTTCAGTACCCTGACTGGATCGCCAACATTGTTCCGGTAATGAAGAGAAATAGGACGGTGCGCATATGTGTGGACTTCCGGGATCTCAACAAAGCTTGTCCAGAAGACGACTTTCCAGTACTGGTCACTGAGCTGATGATAGATAACATATCCACTCACGAAGTTTTCTCCTTCATAGACGGCTCGTCAGGATATAATCAGATAAAGATGCATCCCGAGGACCAGAAGCATATCGCTTTCCGGACCCCTTTGGGCATATTCTTCTACAAGGTGATGCCCTTCGGTCTAAAGAACGCTGGTGCCACCTATCAGAGGGCCATGATGAAGATCTTCGATGACCTCATACATGAAATCGTCGAATGTTATATCGACGGCCTCGTAGTTAAAAGCAAATCATACGAGGAACATCTAGAGCATCTGAAGATCGTATTTCAACGCCTTCGGCAATACAACTTGAAGATGAACCCTCGTCCGACACCGAGGCATCGAGATAGATCCGTCAAAGATCAAGGCGATTATGGAAGTGCCTCCGCCAAGGACTCTCAAGCAACGAGAAGCTCGCGTATATCCGGCGATTTATAGCCAGTCTCTCCGGGAAGCGCCGCCCCTACAGTCACTTAATGAAGAAGGGAACTCCGTTCGTCTGGGATCACAAATGCCAAAGCGCACCGGATGAAATCAAGCAATACCTGCAGAATCCGCCAGTGCTGGCCGCCCCTGTTAAAGGAAAACCTCTCGTCCTATACACAACAGCCCTCAAAGGTTCTTTAGGCGCGCTGTGGGCACAAGAAAACGACCAAGGGAAAGAGAGAACCCTTTATTATCTGAGTCGAGTTCTCCTGGGGGCAGAAAGCAATTACTCTCCCATTGAAAAACACTGCCTAGCGTTGATCTTCGCGAAAACGAAGCTCAGACACTACGCGTTGGCACATGATGTCCATCTCATATCGAAGGTGGATCCTCTCAAATATTTAATGTCAAAGGCTATATTAACGGGACGACTCGCTGAATGGGCCCTGCTCTTGATGGAGTTCTCGATAACTTATCGACCCCTCAAGGCAGTGAAAGGCCAGGCCATCACCGACTTCCTCGCTGAGTATCCGATACCTGCCGAATCTCTCTTGAACTAATTGCCAGACGAGCACGCGTTTGACACGATCGACGAAGAGAGAAGAGATAATGATACCCAGTGAGAACTTTACTTCGATGGAGCATCTTCCATGAAAAAGCGCAAACAAAGCACCCCCATAATCAAATCAGGGGTAGGCCTCATCTTCGTGACTCCACAAGGAGGGATAATGCACTTTGCCTTCTCCTTAACAGAGCCGAGGACAAACAATGAAGCCGAATATGAAGCTTTGATAGCAGGTCTCGAGATCGCTATCGACATGGGAATTGAAAACCTTCTTATATACAGAGACTCCCAACTGGTCATTAGTCAAGTAAACGGCGACTATCAAACGTGCAAGCCAGTGTTGGTGAAGTACAGCGAGAGAGTACAGCAACTGCTAATTCAAATTCCTTCCTACACCTTGGAAAGTATACCGCGTGCGGAAAATAGCAAGGTGGATGCATTGGCCAAGCTTGCTAAAGAACTGGCTGACGGGAGCCTCGATGACGTGAGGATCATTGTGCAAAGCCGTCGGGTTCTTGCACCGGCGTAAATATCTCCGGAGTCGTCCGAAGAAAAGGGAGCGACCGAGCAAACGACCCTGCAAATAAAAGACCAGGAAAAGGCTATGGATTGGAGAGAAGTCTTTATAGACCACTTCAAATCCCGTCGAACACCTGAAGATGCATCCTCAAGGCATCAGCTCATGAAGCGAGTTCTGTCTTTTGCCTTCGTCAATGATACTCTGTACAAGAGGTCATTTGATTCTCTGTGTTTAAGATGCCTGGGACCTGAAGAGGCAAGAAGTGTCATCCAAGAAACTCACGACGGACTCTACGGTTCTCACCAAGCCAGCCCAAAGATGAAGCTGAAGATCAAAAGGACGGGCTACTATTGGCCCACGATGATCCAGGACTCCCTCGAATACGTGAAGCAATGCCACCCGTGCCAGATTCACGGGGACTTTATCCATCAGCATCCAAATCCACTGCATCCAACGGTGCCTAGCTGGCCTTTTGAGATGTGGGGAACTGACATAATCAGACCCATCGAACCAGCATCGTCCAGAGGACATCGATTCATTTTGGCGACAACTGATTACTTCTCCAAGTGGGCAGAAGCAGTACCGCTGAGGGAAGTGAAGACGGAGAATATCCTCTATTTCTTCAAGACGCACGTCATTTATTAGTTTGGAACTCTGCGACGGATCATCTTCGATAACGGGCCAGCCTACAGAAGCCACAAGATCAGCCGCTTCGCACAACAGCATAACATAGACTGGAGATACTCTTCAGTCTATAATCCTCGAGCTAACGGTCTAGCTGAGGCTTTCAATAAGACCTTGACAAAGATTGTGAAAAAGACGGTGTCTCGAAATAAGAAGGACTGTCATGAGAGACTGCATGAAGCTCTCTGGGCGTATCGAACTACGTTCAAAACTGCCACGAACACAACGCCGTACGCATTGGTATTCAGCACAGAAGCGGTACCCCCCTCGAGATAGAGTTACCCTCTCTACGAGTGGCAGTTCACTATGAGCTAACAGACGAAGAAAATGCTCACCTTCGAGTTGAGGTGCTCGATGCCCTTGATGAAACCTGGGTCATAGCGCAACAAAATCTGGAGGCTTATAAAGCAAAGATGACGCGCTCATATGAGAAATTGACTAGGACGAGAACTTTCCGCCAAGGCGAACTCATGCTAGTGGTCAAAAGACCTATGATCCCTAATCGTGCCTAACGGGGGAAATTCGAGCCGAACTACGAAGGCCCATATATTATAGACAAAGTCTACCAGGGTGGAGCCTACATACTCATGGACATGCATGGTGAAAGACCTTTCAGGCCAATAAACGGTCGCTTCCTAAAGAAATACTACGCCTGACGAGTCATGGCCTAGGTCAACGATAGATGACGACGCCTATATCCGCTCGCTATCTTCCTAAGCCCAAACTCTATAAGTAGTATCCGGTTTATGGACCGAAACGTCCTTAAACTAATAATGGACCACTATGTCCTAAAACTGGCTGTTGACTGAGACGTCGATAAACTACTATGGACCGCAGCATCCTAAGGCTGACACAAAAAAAATAATTTAAAAAATAAAAAAAGAGAAGAAAACGGTATGTCCATAAGCAAAATGGGCACGGATGAAAACCCGAAAGGGCTCCGTGAGTAAAAACAGCAGGGCTACCGGCGAGTTTTGTGAAAACCCGAAAGGGCGCAATCTTGTTAAAAGACACTTACAAGGTCCTCTCGACCTTGTAAGGAGAAACCACATGCGTGAGATCCTTACGACTCACAAGAGAGCAACACACTTAGGGATCCCCACGATTCCTAAGGAGAAATTACACTTACGAGATCCTCACGACTCATAAGGAGAACCCTCTTATGAGACCCTCACGGCTCATAAGATTCAAAAGTCTTAAGCTACAGGGATCTAAACCTGTTCTTAAACGGCCACCACAACCTCCAATGCTGCCCTACAAGCGGCTCAATGCTGACCTTTGTATACAATCCACGGGTGCGAATAAGCATTTCCCTAACAAAGTCCCATCCGTGACTAGGGATATGTTTGCACAGTGAACCCCCTTGTAAGCCCTCTCGACTTATAAGGAGAAAGCACTCTTGTAAGATCCTTACGACTTATAAGAGACCATGCACTTAGGAATCCTCACGATCCCTAAGGAGAAAACGCACCTACGAGATCCTCACGACTCGTAGGGAGAAATACCTTTATGAGACCCTTATGGCTCATAAAGTCAAAAGCCTTAGTCGACAGGATCCTAACCCTGTCTACTAAGCCACCTTTGTTCGACATCGATGAAGGCAAATGATGATTCGCTCATAGCAATATCCCAGTTGTAGCGGTGCTGATGCCGAAATCAGTGTCTAATCCCAAACTTGTAGCAAAAAGCCAGCGAGCCACACATGCATGCGAGATAGCCGAAATGATGGGGCAACTTGCAACAAAATCAGCAAGTAAAAATGTATGCATACAAAATAGCCGAAATGATTGGGCAACTCGCAATAAAAAGCAGCGAGTAAAAATAAAACAAATAGCCGAAATGATTGGGCACCGCGAAAAATAGCCGAAATGATTGGGCAATCGCGACCTTCGCGATATAAAAGCTGAAATGATAGAGCATCGCGGAAAGAAATAAAATGAAATTTTGGCCCTACATGTAATATCGCATCAATCCCTGTATACAATCCAGAGGCGCAAACAAAGAGGGAATCACACCTTCCCTTCCCAGGCTCCATCCGAAAGATAGCCAAATCTCGACTGTTCACAGATAGCCTGGAGATCATCTCAACATTCGTCTCATTACAATAGACGCAACATCCAGCAAAGCGAAACCGCGGCAATTCCCCAGTTCCATGACTCGGTGGTGCACAGATGATCGAGAGTTAAACCCCGACTCCATGAAATGCGGATAAATTCAACCCTTCTTGGTCACGTGGAACACGACCTATGTCAACCCTGACCCCGTGGGAAACGTCCAGAGCGGAGCCTGGTCCTCGCAGAACACGACTATGTCAAACCGACCCCGTGGGAAGCATCCAGAGCAAATTCCTGGTCACGTGGAACACGGCCTATGTCAATCCTGACCCCGTGGGAAATGTCTAGAGCGGAGCCTGGTCCTCGCAGAACACGGCAATGTCAATCAGGCCCCGTAGGAAGCATCCAGAGCAAATTCCTGGTCACGTGGAACATAGTCTATGTCAATTCCGACCCCGTGGGAAACGTCCAGAGCGGATCCTGGTCCTCGCAGAACACGGCTATGTCAAACCGACCCCGTGGGAAGCATCCAGAGCAAATTTCTGGTTACGTGGAACATGTCTTATGTCAATCCTGACCCCGTGGGAAACGTCCAGAGCGGAGCCTGGTCCTCGCAGAACACGACAATGTCAATCAGACCCCGTGGGAAGCATCCAGAGCAAATTCCTGGTCACGTGGAACACGGCCTATATCAATCCTGACCCCGTGGGAAACATCCAGAGCGGATCCTGGTCCTCGCAGAACATGGCTATGTCAAACCGACCCCGTGGGAAGCATCCAGAGCAAATTCCTGGTCACGTGGAACACGGCTTATAACAATCTTGACCCCGTGGGAAACGTCCAGAGCGGAGCCTGATCCTCGCAGAACACGGCAATGTCAATCAGACCCCGTGGGAAGCATCCAGAGCAAATTCCTGGTCACGTGGAACACGGCCTATGTCAATACTGACCCCGTGGGAAACGTCCAAAGCAGATCCTGGTCCTCGCAGAACACGGCTATGTCAAACCGACCCCGTGGGAAGCATCCAGAGTAAATTCCTGGTCACGTGGAACACGGCCTATGTCAATCCTGATCCCGTGGGAAACGTCCAGAGCGGAGCCTGGTCCTCGCAGAACACGGCTATGTCAATCAGACCCCGTGGGAAGCATCCAGAGCAAAATTCCTGGTCACGTGGAACACGGCCTAAAGTCAATCCTGACCCCGTAGGAAACGTTTAGAGCGGATCCTGGTCCTCGCAGAACACGGTTATGTCAATCCTAACCCCGTGGAAAGCATCCAGAGCGGAGCCTGGTCCTCGCAAAACACGGCCTATGTCAATCCTGACCCCGTGGGAAGCATCCAGAGCAAATCCCGGTCCCATAGAACACGGCTAAAGTCAATCTTGACCCCATGGGAAATGGTCAGAGCAACCCCTGACCCCGTGAAATGCGGATAATGTCAACCTCATCCATCACTTACGGGTCATCTCGACTCGTAAGGGAGAAAACTCTTTTGGGAGATCCTTACGACTCACAGAAGAAAACACACTTAGGAATCCTCACGATTCTTAAGGAGAAATTACACCAACGGGATCCTCTCGACCTGTAGGGAGAAAATTCTTTATGAGACCCTCATGGCTCATAAAGTTGAAAAATTTTAGGAGGCAGATCTTAACCCTGAATCCTAAGCCATCGCTGTCCTACAGAGAAATCAAAATAGACTATCCACAGAATACACTTAGTAAAAGGGACACACCATCATGAAGTAAAATATGTCTTTTATTCATGAATCAAAATGAATACAAAGTACAATTTATGAAAGAATAAAAGAAAATATACTCTCATTCAGGAGTATGTACAAAAGAAGAATAAAAAAATATACAATTCTTCAAGCCGGGGGACGATTCAGTAGATTTGCCAGTTTACCCCTTTTCTGCTGGGCCTCGGCTTCATGATTCATTATCGCCAAAAGATGGGCCTCCGCTTGAGCCTGTTGGGCCTGGTATGAGGCAAGCCGGCCTTCGAGCTCTTTTTCAATAACCTTATGGGCTTCGACCATTTCATGAGTAAAAACGGCGGCCTTATCAATGGCTACCACCTCCTTGATAGCCTCTTGAAGCACCCGCCAAAGCTCATATGCCCTAGTGGTCTTGGCCGTAAGGTTGGCTTGAATCTCCCTCAGCGCTTTGGAAGCCAGCTCCCTCTCCGAAAACTCGCGGCTAAACCTCTTCTCGCATTATATCATGTTCGCAGCGTACTGCTCAATCAGCCCCTGTAAGCTTTCCTTCGCGGCCACAACCTCTGAAGGAAGGCGTGTACATTCAAGAATATGCAAGCAAGCCTCCACCCGCCGACAAAACTCAACCCAGACTTGCACCAATGTTTCACTATGGTAGGTGGCAAAAAAGGGAAGAGAGCCGTTGGCTTCAGCGGCAAACGCTTCGGCTGTGATCAGACTGCCAGCGCGAAGGTCTTCAATTAGGGCTGACAGGGAGTGGAAGCTTAGCTTTGCCATCCGTTCCGAGGCACGTAAAGCATAGGGGCCGGGTGGCATGACGATGCGAGACTCCAGCGTGGTAAGAACTGGCAAAACTGTTCAGATTTATAAACAGTCGGCGAGACTTGTAAGCAAAGAGCAAATGGAACAACGTTGAGATTTTACTTACCCACAGTCATGCAAGAGGGGTCTGAAGGCTCCCCAGGCCCGTCAAGAATCTCAATCTCGTCATCAGCTTCCAGAACTGTAGAAGACATCAATATCATTATATGAAATAATAATAACACCGTGAGGAGAGGGCAAACGACACTAACCTTGCCCAGAAGAGAGGATGATGCGTTGAGGAGATATCGCCTGCAGAGCGGCCATCTCCAACAGGCGCTGAAAAGACTTCCTGGGAGACAGATCGGCAATAGACGCCGCCAATCTGCGCAATTCTGAAAAGACAGAAGGGTTCAAATAATGGAGAGATTATTAATGTAAAATATAGAAGGCTACCTTCAATGCTTCTCCCATTCTGGGCTGGAGGGATAGCAGCTCGGCGGCCTCCTCCGTGCCCCTAGGCACATCATCGGGGACGTGGGCCAGTGTAACGACTTCCGAGCGAGGAGCAGTGGACGCCACTACATGCTCCAGCGGAAGGACGGTAGCCTCGACTACCTGTCCCTTAATCTCCGGGCCGCCCCCAGAAAGATCCATTGGATCGGCAACCAACAAAGATGACTCTCCCGGGGAAGCAAGCACTTGGGGAGCGGGAATCACTGAGGGAGGCTCCATCGCAGGAGCAACGGTTGCATCGACCCCCCTCCACACTGATTAGTGTTTCATTAGGGATATTGGCGGAGTCTACAGTCAAATCGCCACTCGAACTCAGATCCTCCGCATCGCCGAAGTCCCTGCAAAGTTTGTACGAGGATAAGGATATATATGTATATGTATATGAGCAATACAAGATATTACAAAGAGATACATGAACATACCGATGCGCAAAAGGGCCTCTAGTATGGCTTGTTCAAGCCGACGCTCCTTCCTGAGGAGGTATGCTCGCCGAGGTTCGAGAGTAGACTCGTGGCCACCGGTCCACAATGAAAGCGCGTCTTCGGCGTTGGCTGAAACAGCCTGCTTAAGGGCCTTCTCACCCCATTCTTCCAAAGGGCCTATGAATAGTCGCCGTATCGATGGAGGGTCTTCGTAAAAAATGACGGCAGGATAAGGCCTCTTCGGGATCCTTATGTTCTCGGATTCATCTTGTGAGCGTCTTATAGGCTCAGCTAATTATGCGGCTTCCTCGGCAGATGAACCCGGGAAAAGTAGACCACCATCCGATTCTTGCATGGCTAGTGGTTCATCTTAAAGAATAGGCTCGGTTCCACTAAAGAGTCGAGCAGATTGGTGGCCGTCTTCCTCCGCCTCTTGGGCCCAGAACTAACCGCCGAAAACGATCACTTCCTTCCCCTTGGTACTTTGGTACGGCGTTGACCCACTTCGCCTTCAATGTCCTCACTCGGCGGTGCTACCGATGACGACACGGCCATTGCTGACGCCGCAGCTGATGACACTACTACTGGCGCCCTATTGGCCCTTGATTGAGCTCTAGTACACAGTGGCATACCGGCTGTGGGAGTTAAATCCACTTCCGCCGCCTCCGGAATAAGCACGACGCTGGTATCCCTCAAGGGAGGGCGAACCGCTGCACGCGGTTGCGGCGGAACTCCCGTGGTTTGGATCGGAGTGGGAACCCTATATCCGAGGAGCACCCTCCTCTCCTTGGCAATACTTGGACTGACTCGGTGGAGGTACCAGCCCGTGTATCGCGCCCCGCTTCCCAGAGTGCGCTAAGATCGACATGTGACAGAGCCAACTATGCTACCTGTGGCTAGGAAATATCCCTCCACAGTCACATTACGGCTGTCTAGAAGATATCAAGAACAGGAAAAAAATAAAATAAACTATCCAGTACATATCCATAAGCCAGAATAAACGAGTCAAGAAATAATATGCGGAAGCAACAGATCCAATAAACAATAACCTCTGGAAAGTAACATAACTAAACTGGATACTAACTGGATACTAACAGGATCCTCACTGCTCGGCCTGACGACAGAAATACTCCTGATTAGCCTGCGACGAGGTAGAGAATCTAGGCCATTCAAAACCCAGACGTCAGTTCATCATAATAACAATAACTCTAAGCAAGCAGGATGTAATGAAATATGCAAGCATGAACTATAAACAGTAACAGTAACATGAATATAGATCAGTGGGCAGAATATATACAGGTGAATTACAGTGAGTAGTCTAAACTGTGCCATAGGGTTATCTACTATAAAATTATTGAAATCAATTAGAGTAATCCTCCATGTAACTCAAAGGATATGTCCCGTTACCCCCCGGGACCACGGATCAGGGATATGTGAACCAAGAGTGGTTCTGTCCCGTTACCCCCCGGGACCACGGATCAGGAATATGTAAGAGTCACGAATGGCTCTGTCCCGTTACCCCCCGGGACCACGGATCAAGTAATACCCTTTTAAGTTATACTTTAGTTTACACTTTTGATTTCCCCATACCCCTAAGGTTATGTGTTCAAGTCAGGTATTGATAATCTGGAGCTAATGCCAATACAGAATCAAGCAGGTACAGGTTTGTCTGAATAGACAACAGGATATATCCGTAGGGACAACAGGTCAAGATTGTCGGCATTAGTAACAAGATCAGGTGACATGTCAAGCTGTGGTACATCAGGGCATATCAGATGGTGTACATGTATCAAGTCATGTCAAGTAGTGCACAGGTATCAAGTCATGTCAGTAGTAGTGTATCAGGTCATGTCAGGTAGTGCACAAGTGTCAAGTGGGTGCTCATAATCGAACTGTAATAAGTATGGGTGCACAAAATCAAGTATGGGGTACTAATATAACAATAATATGGAATAATGTGACATGGTATGCAAATCGATATAAAATCAATGATATGGATGCACAATTATCGATTAGGGTTACATTTATAGTTCCAATACTAATTAGGATGCAATTTATTAAACATGGGGTGTTAATATCATAGTATTATGTATTATTGTGATCTATAGATGCGGTTATATATATTTTAAAAGAGATGGATGCAAACGGGTGTCCGAAAACAGTAAATCTGTAAAAAGGTAATGTGGGATGTACAACTAAGCAATATGTGATGTAAATATTCCATTGGGTACAATATTTTGAAATATAGTATGTAATAAGCTAGGTTTGCATGCGCTAGATGTAAAATAATACGTATGGATGTATACGGAAGTCGGAAAACTGTAAAACGAGAACTTGGGATGCATGATTTAAAATACCAGTATTATATTTATCAAAATAGATGCATATAAAGTAATGTAGCATGTAACAAGATAAACTTGCCTAGATGGATCAAGAAACGGATGTGTACGGTACGTTCGACGTCGGCAAAATGCCGCGACGCGCGCACGGTACACGGAACAGGTCCAAATAACGCACGAGGGTGATCACGCAATCAAGGTACGTCGTCTGGATTGTCAGCGACGATCCCGGCTCCGGCGAACTACGGCAACAGAGAAACAAAACTTTAAAGAAAGAAAGAAAAGAAAGAAAGAAAGAAAGAAGGAAGGAAGGGGAAGAAGAAGAAAGAAGAAAAAGAAGAAGAAGAGAGAAGGAAGGCTTACTGTGGTTGTAGGGAGGGGTGGTGTGTTTACCCCAATCAGAGCAAAACTCTATTCAAATTCCAAGGCGGGAAATGAAGCAACACTTCTGATTCCCCCCAATCAGAGCAAAGCTCTGTTTGAATTTCAAAAATTCAAAAATTGAAGCAACGCTTCAAATCCCTTGCGCTGTGCGCAACGCGCCACGTGTCAAAAGTTGATACGTCAACGCAGCACGCAAGGCAGCGCACCTAATTAGAGCAAGACTCTATTTAAAACAAAATTAAAGGAAACAACGCTTCAGTTGTACAAGCGCTGCGCGACACGTGTCAGCGCAGTTGCGCAAGCGCAGTGGCGCTGCGCTGTGCGCTGCGCGACACGTGTCAAGCGCTGGTGCATCTGCGCCAAACAGAATTAAAATTCCAGTAAGATCTTTTCTGTTCTTATTAAAACAAGAAGATTGTCTTCTGTAAAACAGAAGCGCTTGGATCAAAGATCCAACGGTGGGGAAAATTCCCCAAATCACTCAGAGAATGATCTCTTTAACAAATTTAACAAATTAATGGGCACTATATAAAGGCCCCTAGACCCCAATTCAAAGATCATCAAGAACAACATCAAGATCAAAAACAACAACACAGAGAATAGAGAGAGCTCTGAAAAATTGTGAGAAGAACTCAAGAAGAGAAAAAAAGGTAAAAACCTTTATAAAAAAGAAGAACTTCTTCTGAATAGATCATTGATCTAAGAACAAGATCAATGATCTTCAATAAAAAATAAATAATAACAGTGCCTTACACTTTTTTATGAACCATTAGTTCGGGTTCGGACAGAGGGCAAGAAGAAGCTGTCTCTATCGCCGAGCCAGTCCCAACGGCTCGTCATGCTCGACGTCGCCACTGGCGCCGAGTAAGGAAGGCCGGGGGCAACTCCCCCTTAGGGCTAACTCCACCCGCTCTAGTGATGGAAGTTAATGCTGCTGTTCCAACTGGGAACAGCTTTGAACTGCTAAGGAGGGTACGCAAGAACTCTCCGACCGCTACGCTAAAAAGATCTCCTCCACCTGCGGAGAGTGTTACAAATACAAAGCTGGAGCAGCCCCCTCAACGGCTATCCTCCAAAATTTATAAGGTCTGGCGGAAGGTTCAAGACTCGATAATAGACCAAGATCACTCTCGCCGGCAGAAGAGGGCGAAAGTTCAGGAAGAAAAGAACCGTCCTGTTAAACAGCAAAGGACGACAACCGCCAGGGTGCCCGCTGGAATGGCCCCTTCAACTTCAATGGCCCACAAGAGAAAGAGGCCGGAGAAAATTCCCACGCCTGCGGCAAATGTCAAAGGCGGCGAGCCCAAATGCCCTAAGTCCGGAGGCATTGTAGTCCATACTGTATACATGGCGTCGGGGAAGGAGGACGGCCGTGCATCTACAGGTCACAGACCGCTTACACGGTCAATGACCAAAGCTCAGGAGTAACAGCAGAAGCTCCAGGAAATGATGAATGCGATGGCCGCACTCACTGGGCCAAAAGAAAGCCCTGAAGCGTCCTCAGTACAATGCCAGGAGCAAGAAACTGACGCTGAATTCCTTTGCAGGATATTGGAGAAGAAGGATAAAGAAGTTGCGGAACAAGCAGCCAACATAAAGCGAATGGCCCTCCTGTTCCAGGACATGGTGGGAATGATGATCCAGCAAGATCCTCCTGCTGAAGAAGATCCTCCGTTCGTCCTTGAAGACGACAGGGGAGAAACGTCAAATCCTCCACCGGCTCTGTCAACAGCCAAGAAGGAGACAATCTCTAAATCTGACTTGGACGAATATATAGCTCAGCAGATACGGGTTCATCAGGCGACTGAGGCAGCCGGTCAGGTCGTAAAAACAGGACAACCATATCCGAGCTGGTATGATCAGATCAAGTACCCGCCGGGCTATACGATACCGAAATTCCATGTCTATAAGGGGACGGGCAATCCCCACCAGCATGTTGCCCAGTTCAGGGTACTTTACGGCAACACCGGCGGTGATGATAAATCGTTGCTTCGCCAGTTCGTCGGCAGCTTGTCAGATACAGCGTTCGAGTGGTACTCTGAGCTCCCAAACGACTCTATCAAGGCATTTGCGGAGATGGAACTACTGTTTACCCAGCGTTTCTCAAGCGCCAGCGAACACACCCCGATGACGGCATTGATTAATGCTAGGGTGAAGCCAGGCGAGACATGGGTCCAATACGCGATACGGTGGCGGAACTTATGGTCAAAATGCGAGCAACGCATAGAAGAGGCTCCGGCAGTGGGTATGTTTGTGGGAACCCTTGATCCGCAAGCGACCATCTCGCAATTTATGATGTTCTTCAAGCCGACTACCTTCCAGGCCCTGATCGATAAGTTAGCTCAAATGGATCAGATGGGCCATAAACCTCCCACTCCCAAGACGGACTCTCGAAATGAGAAGGGAAAGGGAAAAGCAATTGTTGTCGCTAATGCTCAACAACAGCCGAGCAACGTGAAACCGGTTGTCCGTCAAAATAATATGCGTCCGCACGTACCCCTTGAGGAGAGGCTAGGACGTCCTTACTCGTTTCCCCGAGATAAAATGAGAAGATTATTCGAGCTGGCATTGCGCAACCGACACATTAATCTGCCAGATCCAAGACATCCGTCGCAGCCAAACGACGTCCATGATCCCAATTACTGTCCTTATCACCGAGTACTGGGTCATCCGATCGAAAATTGTTACGTCTTCAAAAATTGGATTGAAGAGCAGTACCAACAGGACAAGTTCGCGTTGTCCGACAGATGGAAGGTGAATCCGCCGCAACCTTACACCTCTAAAAGGATGAATACGCCGGGGGCAACGTGCTCTCTCATTGAAGAAGCTCCATGGGAGGTTGTGCTATCAGCCAAAACAAAGAGGATGCTGAACGATCTTCAAACATGCCCAGCGATCAGATGGAAGAACCCGTTGGAACCTCAGATCATTGAAGGAATGTTGAAGCCGTGCCCAACTCCAAAGACCGATGGTGGTGGCCCAAGCATTTACAACCAGCCGTCAAAATTTTCAAAGAAGAAGAAGAAGAAATCCAAGAAGCCCATGAAGCCTGGTGACAAGCGCACGGACTTACAAAAGCAGATTGACGCACTGGAGGAGAACAACCAGAAAGCGCAGACTCCCATTACACTCCAGGAGTTCCTCAACCACGTCTTTCAAGAGGAAGATGAGGGAGAGAGTTCGTCGGATGAATCCGAGGAATACGTGGCGAGCTGTCATATGATTTCCCATTCGTTTACAGACGATGAGGAAACTCATTGCACTGAAAAGCTGGGAGCAGATTCTAAACCGGAAATTCTGGGGCCATCGGATGAAACAATTGACGCATTCCTCAATGAAGCTCTGTTGAAAAGTAAACCTGATCGGGAACGCGAGACGGCCATATTTGAAAGGGCCAAGCGACAGCGACTTGACGAAAGAGTTGAGACACTCCCGCTGGAGCAAAGTACGTCCACCGCAGATAAAAGCAAATTCAAGATGAGGAAAAGGTTTGCTAAAGCCATATCAATGGGTATAAAGCTACCATCCTCTGAAGGAAACATTACCGGTGAAGCGGAAATGCACCCCTCCTACTGCTTATATCATCGGAAGATTTCGCACCCCATCGAAGAGTACAAAGCTTTCAGTAAATGGTGGCAGGGAAATGTCGCTCACCGGCAACATTTTAAGCAGGAAAAGCGCAAAACTCGTCGGGAGCGGAAAAGTACAACCGAAGAGCTTAATAGAACTACCGGTGATTGTCGCATGGTTAATGCCGGGGGATCGCAAGTTCTCACGTTCGGGAGCGACTCTGACGAGGAAATGGCTCTTAGTCCCCTCTTTAAAGAGTCCACCTCGGGAAAAGAAGAAGAGCCGAAGGTCTACGAAAATATCCGGCTGCGTAATCGGACGCTACCCGAAAAGAATCTCGGACCCTCAAACAAAAAAGATAAGGGAAAAGAAAAGGTCTCTGAGGATATTGCCCTAGATGACCAAGTTGTGGAAGAGCTAATTGCCAAGGACCCGCCAAAGAAAAATAAGGTGGATTACAACGTCTTGGCGCATCTGAGAAAGCTACCCTCGCAGCTCAGCATTCTTGACGCCCTTCTACTATCAAAAGAAGCAAGAGATTCGTTGATCAAAGCGCTACAGGAGCCGGAGCAATTCCAAGCTTTTCTCGCTGAAGAAAAGATGAAAGATGAATTGGAAGAAGTGCACACGGCCGATGTCACTTTCGGTGATGAAGACCTTCTCCTAGGGACGTGCGAACACAATCGCCCCCTCTATGTCTCAGGATACTGCCATGATATAAAGATAGGCAAAATCCTGGTCGATAATAGATCGTCTGTTAATCTCCTTAACGTGCGGGTGTTAAAGAAAATCTGCATGAACGTCCAGCACCTTGCTTGGGACAAGATCACCATCTCCGGGTTCGACTCCCAATCATCAAGAACTCTTGGGTCTGTGATACTGACACCACGCTTTGGGTTGCTCGTCACAGACATTAAGTTCCACATCATAGACGCCAAGACATGCTACAATGCTCTGCTCGGCCGACCATGGTTACACGAGTATAATATCATCCCTTCTACACAGCATCAGTGTATGAAATATTTTAAGGATGGTCTCTAGTATACCGTGACGGGAGAACTGAACCCGTTCTCCGTGAACGAGGTCCGAAATATGAAGATGCCAAATACTTCTTACCGAATTTCGAAGACACAGAGAGGTGTCACAAGCCAGAGAACAAAGCTAACGCCACCATCCCTGTCTTCGGGAGTGATACCGAGAAGGAAGAGGAGATAGTTTATTCGGGTCCACCCCAATACAATAAGCCGGGACTATCCGCTCCTACGTTGATCTTTGGTAGTGACTCAGAAGATGAGATCCATGCTGTATTATCTGCTCGGCCTTCAATACAAACGTCCGCTGACGAAGAGCAAAGTCTACAAGTTGCCATGGTTCCACTTAAACATCATAAAGAACTGGATGCGCTCGATACCTACAGTGTAGAGGAGCTGCGGACATTCTATGTCCCTCCCAGGCGAGAAGGCGAAAAGGCAATTCTATTCTACCGCTCTGAAGAAACCAAAGTGGAGAAAGAAATCTGGCATGGCGCGGATCCTACGCTTGACAGGCTTCAGCCCATCCGTCTGCCCAGATATTATACAGAAGGCTTGAAGAGGTTGCTGAAGAGCTAGGGGATATCCTTCAAACAGACCGCTCGAAAAGCCAAATTCTATGACAGGGTCTGGAACGTTCCCGGGACTCAGCGCAAGTTGCCTAGTGGGAGAATGGAAACAATCGGGCTTGGTTACATTCGGTCCAAGAAACGAGAGCTACTCCACGATTGCTATGTCGTACATGACTTCAATGAAGAAGCGGATGCTCAATGGGAGGACGCTAATCCTGAACCAGTAAAAGTTCCTGATGCAAAAGTGCCCAGTCCGTCGTTCGAAGAACAAATGGACAAGCTTATAAGAGAAGCTGGCCAAAAAGTCAGAGACGACCACAACCGTGAGATGGCCATCTACGAGAAAGCCAAACGCAACGCCTCCTCCAACAGGCCGTGAAAGATGAAAGTGCCGCTCCATGTCAACCTGTTGCAAAAAAGGATCGACTCAGAGGCAGAAACAAGTCAAAAATCGAAAGAGGCGCTCGACAGCAACAAAGCGGAACTAAGAAGCCACGCAAGCGGGAATTGAGCGGTCCAGATCTGTCCCTTGTGAAGAAGATGAGTCGAGCATACTCTTTTCCCCGGGACAAGACGAAGAAGATACTTGACCAAGCTATAAAACATCAGATGCTTACACTGCCGGGGTCTAAACACCCCGAACAAGCAGGCGAAGTCTTACACCCAAACTATTGCTCTTATCACCGAGTGATAGGGCATCCTCTCGAAGACTGCTTCACCCTCAAGAACTGGGTCGAAGATTAATATCAGCTCGGCAAGTTCGCTCTGTCTGACAGTTGGAGGGTAACACCGCCACAGAAACATGAGCCCAAAGCCACGAGAGCAGAACTAGATCCACATCGATCTTGGAAGCGAGTGCGTACCTGTCATATGATAACAATATCAAAAGAAGGGCCCGAAAATATGGATGACCTTCCCTGGTGCTTCGAAAACAGCGATGATGAGGTGATCTCAGAATTTCCACCAGCACCGAAAGAGCTGGAGGATGGAATACATACTACCGCAGATAACCTCAAGAAAATTGAGTTGGGGACGGCGAACGACCCGCGACCGACATTTGTCAGCGAGCTGCTATCTGAAGAAAGGGTGGCTGCGTTAAAAGACGTGCTTGTACAGCATAGAGATTGCTTCGCATGGAACTATTCCGAAATGCCGGGACTAGATCCAGAAATTGCTGTGCACAAATTGGCAATATCTCCGGACATCAAGCCGGTAAAACAAGCGCCAAGAAGAATGCGGCTCGAGCTTGAGATGAGTATCAATGCTGAGGTCAAGAAGCTGATCGACTCTGGTTTCATCCAGGAGGTTCAGTATCCCGAATGGATCGCCAACCTCGTCCCTGTGATGAAGAAAAATGGGACAGTGCGCATATGCGTGGACTTCCGGGATCTCAATAAAGCTTGCCCGAAGTACGATTTCCCAGTGCCAGTCACCGAACTGATGATAGACAATACGTCCACTCATGAGGTTTTCTCCTTCATAGACGGCTCATCAGGATATAATCAGATAAAGATGCATCCCGAAGACCAGAAGCACACCGCCTTTAGGACCCCTTTGGGTATATTCTGCTATAAGGTGATGCCCTTCAGTTTAAAGAATGCCGGTGCCACCTATCAGAGGGCCATGACGAAGATCTTTGATGACCTTATACACGTAATCGTCGAGTGCTATATCGACGACCTCGTGGTGAAAAGCAGATCATACGAGGAACATCTCGAGCATCTGAAGACCGTATTTCAACGCCCCCGACAATACAACTTGAAGATGAACCCTCTCAAGTGCGCATTCGGAGTTTCCTCAGGCAAATTCCTAGGATTCATCGTCCGACACCGAGGTATCGAAATAGATCCGTCAAAGATCAAGGCGATCATGGAAATGCCTCCGCCAAGGACTCTCAAACAGCTGCGGTCTCTCCAAGGGAAGCTCGCGTACATACGGCGATTTATAGCCAACCTTCAGGCAAGTGCCGTCCTTACAGCCACCTGATGAAGAAGGGAATCCCGTTCGTCTGGGACCAAAAATGCCAAAGCGCGCTAGACGAGATCAAGCAATACCTGCAGAACCCGCCAGTGTTGGCTGCTCCGGTCAAGGGAAAGCCCCTCATTCTTTATACAACCGCCCATGAAAGTTCTTTAGGCGCATTATGAGCGCAAGAGAATGACCAAGGGAAAGAAAGAGCACTCTATTATTTGATTCGAGTTCTACTGGGGGCAGAAAGCAACTATTCCCCCATTGAAAAACACTGCCTGGCGTTGATCTTTGCGATAACCAAACTCAGGCACTATGCGTTGGCGCATGAGGTCCGTCTCATATCGAAGGTGGACCCCCTTAAGTATTTAATGTCGAAGGCCATATTGAATGGTCGACTCGCGAAATGGGCCCTGCTCTTGATGGAGTTCTCGATAACATATCAACCTCTCAAGGCAGTGAAAGGCCAGGCCATCGCCGACTTCCTCGCTGAACATCCGATACCTGCCGATTCTCCTCTGAATTGCGATCTTCCAGACGAACATGCATTTGACACGATCGATGGTAGTGATACCCGGTGGGAACTCTATTTCGACGGAGCATCTTCCATAAAGAAGCGCAAACAAAGCATCCCTATAATCAAATCGGGGGTAGGCCTCATCTTCGTAACTCCACAAGGAGGGATAATGCGTTTTGCTTTCTCCTTAACAGAGCCGAGGACAAACAATGAAGCCGAATACGAAGCTTTAATAGAAGGCCTCGAGATCGCCGTCGACATGGGAATTGAAAACCTCCTCATATATGGAGATTCTCAACTGGTCGTTAATCAAGTAAACGGCGACTACCAAACGTGCAAACCAGAGTTGGTGAAGTACGACGAAAAGGTGCAACAACTGTTGACCCAAATCCTTTCCTACACTTTGGAAAACATACCGCGTGCAGAGAATAGCAAGGCGGACGCGTTAGCCAAGCTCGCTAAAGAACTGGCTGATGAGAACCTCGATGACGTCAGAATCGTGGTACAAAGCCGTCAGGTGCTTGCCCCAGCAGAAATATCTCCGGAATCATCCGAAGAAAAAGGAGCGACTGAGCAAATGGCTATGCAAATAAAAGACCGGGAAAAGGCTGAGGATTGGAGAGAAGTCTTTATAGACTACTTCAAATACCGTCGAACGCCCGAAGATGCGTCCTCAAGACATCAGCTTATGAAACGAGCTTTGTCTTTCGCCTTCGTCAATGATACTCTGTACAAGAGATCGTTTGATTCTTTGTGGCTGAGATGCCTGGGACCTGAGGAGGCGAAAAGAGTCGTTCAGGAAGTTCACGACGGACTCTGCGGTTCTCACCAAGCAGGCCCGAAAATGAAGTTGAAGATAAAACGGATGGGCTACTATTGGCCAACGATGATTCAGGACTGCCTCGAATATGCAAAGCAATGCCACTCATGCCAGATTCATGGGGACTTATCCATCAACACCCAAATCCTCTACACCCGACAGTGGCTAGCTGGCCATTCGAAATGTGGGGAACTGACATAGTCGGCCCCATCGAACCAGCATCGTCTAGAGGACATCGTTTCATCCCGGCGACGACTGACTACTTCTCCAAATGGGCAGAAGCGGTACCGTTGAGGGAAGTGAAAACGGAGAATATCCTCCATTTCTTCAAAACGCATGTCATTTATCGGTTTGGAACTCCGCGACGGATCATCTCCGATAACGGGCCAGCTTACAGAAGCCACAAGATCAGTCGCTTCGCGCAGCAGCATAATATAGACTGGAGATATTCCTCAGTTTATAATCCACGAGCTAATGGTCTAGCTGAGGCCTTCAACAAGACCTTGACGAAGATTATGAAGAAGACGGTGTCCCGAAATAAGAAGGACTGGCACGAGAGACTGCAAGAAGCTCTCTGGGCGTATCGAACTACGTTCAAAACGGCCACGAACACAACGCCGTAAGCGTTGGTATTCGGTACGGAAGCAGTACTCCCTTTTGAAATAGAGTTACCTTCTCTTCGAGTGGCAGTCCACTACGAACTGACGGACGAAGAAAATGCTCACCTTCGGCTTGAGGAGCTTGATACCCTTGATGAAAACCGGCTCATAGCGCAACAAAATCTAGAAGCTTATAAAGCAAAGATGACGCGTTCATATGAAAGATTGACCCGGCTGAGAACATTCCGCCAAGGCGAACTCGTGCTAGTGGTCAAAAGGCCTATGATCCCCAATCGAGCCAAGCAGGGAAAATTCGAGCCAAACTATGAAGGCCCGTACATCGTAGACAAGGTCTACCAGGGTGGAGCTTATCTACTCATGGATATGCACGGTGAAAGGCTTTTCAGGCCAATAAATGGTCGCTTCCTAAAGAAATACTACGCTTAGCGAGTTACCGCCTAGGTCAATGATAGATGACGACGACTATGTCCCCTCGCTATCTTCCTAAGCCCAAACTCTATAAGTAGTAGCCGGCCTTCTCCTCGACGGACCGAAACGTCCTTAAACTAACGAAGGACCGAAACGTCCTTAAACTACTACCTCAGCATCCTTAGGCTGACGAGACGAATAAAAAAAAATAAAAAAAAATAAATATATATAAAATAAAAAAAACGGTATGTCCATAAGCAAAATTGGCACGGATGAAAACCTGAAAGGGCTCCGTGAGTAAAAACAGCAGGGCTACCGGCGAGTCTTGTGAAAACCCGAAAGGGCACAATCTCGTTAAAAAAAAAGAATAAAAAAAAAGGTATGTCCATAAGCAAAAAGGGCACGGATGAAAACCCGAAAGGGCTCCGTGAGTAAAAACAGCAGGACTACCGGCGAGTGTTTGTGAAAACCCGAAAGGGCGCAACTTCATTTAAAGACACTTACAGGGTCCTCTCGACCTTGTAAGGAGAAACCACCCGCGTGGGATCCTTACGACTCACAAGGGAGCAACACACTTAGGAATCCCCACGATTCCTAAGGAGAAAATACACTTGCGAGATCCTCACGACTCGTAAGGAGAACTCTCTTATGGGACCCTCACGGCTCATAAGATTTGAAAGTCTTAAGTTACAGAGACCTAAACCTGTGCTTAAGCAACCTCCACAACCTTCGATATTGCCCTACAAGTGGCCCAACACTGACCCTTGTATACAATCCACGGGCGCGAATAAACATTTCCCTAATTAAGTCCCATTGGTGACTGGGGATATGTACGCATGACGAACAGCCCTTATAAATCCTCTCGACTTACAAGGAGAAAACCCTCTTGTCGGATCCTTACGACTTACAGAGGAACATACACTTAGGAATCCTCACGATTCCTAAGGAGAAAATACACCTACAAGATCCTCACGACTTGTAGGGAGAAATACCTTTGTGAGACCCTTACGGCTCATGAAGTCAAAAGCCTTAGTCGACAGGACCTTAACCCTGTTCGCTAAGCCACCTTTGTTCGACATCGACAGAGGCAAATGATGATTCGCTCCTGGCAATATCCCAGTTGTAGCGGTACTGATGCCGAAACCGGTGTCTAATTCCAGGCTGACGGCGAAAAACCAGAAAGCCGCACATGCATATAAAACAGCCGAAATGATGGGGCAACTTGCAATAAAAAGCAGCAAGTAAAAATGTATGCATACAAAACAGCAGAAATGATTGGGCAACTCGCAATAAAAAGCAGCGAGTAAAAATAAAATAAACAGCTGAAATGAATTGGCACCGCAAAAAATAGCCGAAATGATTGGGCAATCGCAACCTTCGCGATATAAAAGCTGAAATAATAGAGCATCACAGAAATAAAGCAATAAAAAAAATGATGAAACTTTTGCCCTACAGTTGAGATCATATCGATCCCTGTATACAATCCAAGGGCACAAACAAAGACGGAACCATATCTTCCCAACAGACTCCGTCAGAAAGCAAAACCAAGTCTCGACGGTTCACCAACAACCCAGAGACAACCATAACATTCGTCTCGATACAGCAGACGCAGTGCCAGCAAACGAAGCAAAGATCAAATTTCTAACTTCGCGGTTTTGACGGTACCTCATATGGAACCTGAAAGACCACCAGAGATCATTTCAAACCCCAGGGAAACCAGTGTCCTTGGCAAATACCTCAATTCAGGGAAACTAGCGTCCTTGATGAGAGCCTCCTGATTCGCGTCGACCCGCAGAGAAACTGGCGTCTTTGTAGGAATACATCGATTCGTTTCAACCCCAGGGAAACTAGTGTCCCTGGCAAATACCTCAATTCAGGGAAACTAGCGTCTTTGATGAGAGCCTCCTGATTCGCGTCGGCCCTCAGAGAAACCGGTGTCTCCGCAGGAATACTCCGATTCGTTTTAACCCCGAAGAAACCAGTGTCTTCGGCAAAATCCTTCGACTCAAGGAAACCAGTGTCCTTGACGAGAACATCCTGATTCGCGTCGACACGCAGAGAAACTAGCGTCTTTGCAGGAATACATCGATTCGTTTCAACCCTAAGGAAACCAGTGTCCCTGGCAAATACCTCAATTCAGGGAAACTAGCGTCCTTGATGAGAGCCTCCTGATTCGCGTCGGCCCTCAGAGAAACCAGTGTCTCCGCAGGAATACTCCGATTCGTTTCAACCCCGAAGAAACCAGTGTCTTCGGCAAAATCCTTCGACTCAGGGAAACCAGTGTCCTTGACGAGAACATCCTGATTCGCGTCGACCCGCAGAGAAACTAGCGTCTTTGCAGGAATACATCGATTCGTTTCAACCCCAGGGAAACCAGTGTCCCTGGAAAATACCTCAATTCAGGGAAACTAGCGTCCTTGATGAGAGCCTCCTGATTCGCGTCGGCCCTCAGAGAAACCAGTGTCTCCGCAGGAATACTCTGATTCGTTTCAACTCCGAAGAAACCAGTGTCTTCGGCAAAATCCTTCGACTCAAGGAAACCAGTGTCCTTGACGAGAACATCCTGATTCGCGTCGACCCGCAGAGAAACTAGCGTCTTTGCAGGAATACATCGATTCGTTTCAACCCCAGGGAAACCAGTGTCCCTGGCAAATACCTCAATTCAGGGAAACTAGCATCCTTGATGCGAGCCTCCTGATTCGCGTCGGCCCTCAGAGAAACCAGTGTCTCCGCAGGAATACTCCGATTCGTTTCAACCTCGAGGAAACCAGCGTCCTCGGCAAAATACTTCAACTCAGGGAAATTAGTGTCCTTGACGAGAACTGCTCGATTCATCTCGACCCGTGAGGAAATTAGTGTCTTCGCGAGGACTCCCCGATTCGTTTCGACTTGGAAGATAAAGCCTTAGGCAGCAGGGATTTAAAAACTTGTTTCCTAAGCACTGGGACCCTGCAAGTCAGCCTAAAACGGTCTCTTGTATACTATTCACGGGTCTCACTCTCCAAAGTCGAATCTCGACAAGGAGGGAAACAACCGCTTACGAGTCCTCTCGACTCGTAAGAGGGAAAATTCTCTTATAAGATCCTTACGACTTATAAGAGAAAACGCACTTAGGAATCTTCACGATTCCTAAGGAGAAAATCCACCTACGAGATCCTCTCGATCCGTAGGGAGAAAAGTCTCTATGAGACCCTCACGACTCATAGAGTTGAAAAGTCTTAGGCGGCAGATCTGAACCTGCGGCCTAAGCCATCGCTATCTCTCGAAGGAACCAAGATGCTTACCCTATTATCTGTCAACCATGTTTATCAAGACAGCATGCCAATAATAAAAGGAAGAAGAAAGCGTCAAAAAGAACATCTGAATGGTGTTTGATCAAGCATTCGAGAAACACTCATTCATGCATGTGCAAAAGGCTCAGAACGATAAATAAGACAAGCTGAAATGAGAAATTTTCCATTCCTATTACAAAGGGTTCTTACAATCATAAAGAAAATAAGCAAAAACATTATTCAAATTATTACAATGGTATAACCTCAGATCCAGGGCACGGATTGAGGAATTCAAAAGTAAGGCCATCTAGAGTTCTTCTGGCCTTTCTGATTATTCTCGTGCGCAGCCTCCCACGCTCACGTGTGTCAAGATCTTCGGCAAGGCCCCCTATCCTTTGATAAGCAGCGATTATCGTCGTCTGCTGAAAAATTTGATGCAGAATGTCGATGAGGCTATCCCGTCGTTTCTTCGAGATCAGCCCCGACAGGTACACTGAATGCACCTTGTCTTCGGCATCGTCCAGCGCATTGAGCGGCATGGCCTCGTGGAACCCCGGGAGTGCTCTCCAAACTGCTCCCAGCACGACTTTCAAGAGAGCAGAACGGCGGGGGAGCAGCCAACCAACGCATGCGTTCAGACGACCCATGACTTCCGCACACTGGGCATCTGTAAACTCTTGGTGTTGTTGACGGCCCTGTACGCGGATGTCTTCGTAAGTGATGAATTCGTGCAAACTGTGTAGACATACCGCCATAATGCCTGGAGGAAACATCATGGGAAGATTAGAGAGAGAGAGAGAAAAAAAGACATAGAGGGTTAAACTCCTCGAGAGCAACGCTCTGCAAATAGGAGCGACTGTCAAAATCCAATAATGAGGGGAATTTAAAGAAATTCCCCGAACTCTGAGAGCCTTACTATTAAAAGATGATATAATCCATTAAAGACAAAACTCCATTTTTAATCTTCATTATCCATATACAAACTCTTAATGGTTCATCATTTTTTTTTATCAAAGAGATCTATGTTTTGCCAAAGAGCATAGCTCTGTTCATGGGTTAAGAAACCCTGAAACAGATTCTTGAGAGCAAGGCTCTGTTGGTGAAACCCCAAAGGGGTTTTCTTTAGATCAAAAGATCTATGAGAGCAAGGCTCTATTAATTGAAATTAATTTAATTCAAGATTAATTTTTACCTAAAAAGTTTCTTTTGAAGAAAATCTAACTCTGGGAGTTCTTGAGGGCAAGAGCAAAGCTCTGAAGTTTTGAAAGTAAAAACCTTAAAGATGATAATCATCTGTTGAGGACCAAAGGTCCTATTTATAGGCATCAAATGCCCATTCAACTTCCAAAAGTTGCCGCAACGGTTGGAATTCTGTCACCGTTGCGCTCGCGTTTGGGGCCACGTAAGCGCAACGGTGGGGGGCATTTGTTTACCCCAATCAGAGCAAAGCTCTGTTCAAATTCCAAGGTGGAAAATGAAGCAACGCTTCTGATTCCCCCTAATCAGAGCAAAGCTCTGTTTGAATTTCAAAAATTCAAAAATTGAAGTAACGCTTCAAATCCCTTGCGCTGTGCGCAACGCGCCACGTGTCAAAAGCTGATACGTCAGCGCAGCGCCTAAGGCAGCGCGTCCAATCAGAGCAAGGCTCTATTTAAAAAAAAATTAAAGGAAACAACGCTTCAGTTGCGCAAGCGCTGCGCTGCGCGACACGTGTCAGCGCAGTTGCGCTGCGCTGTGCGCTGCGCGACACGTGTCAGCGCAGTTGCGCTGCACGACATGTGTCAAGCGCTGGTGCATCTGCGCCAAACAGAATTAAAATTCCAGTAAGATCTTTTCTGTTCTTATTAAAACAAGAAGATTGTTTTCTGTAAAACAGAAGCCCTTGGATTAAAGATCCAACGGTGGGGAAAATTCCCCAAATCACTAAGAGAATGATCTCTTTAACAAATTTAACAAATTAATGGGCACTATATAAAGGCCCCTAGACCCCAATTCAAATATCATCAAGAACAACATCAAGATCAAAAACAACAACACAGAGAATAGAGAGAGCTCTGAAAAATTGTGAGAAGAACTCAAGAAGAGAAAAAAAGGTAAAAACCTTTATAAAAAAGAAGAATTTCTTCTGAATAGATCATTGATCTAAGAACAAGATCAATGATCTTCAATAAAAAATAAATAATAACAGTGCCTTGCACTTTTTTATGAACCATTGGTTCTGGAATCTTAAAGATTCTTTTCTTGAATCCAAAATTGGATCAAGTTATTGAAACAGTGCCTTGCACTTGCAAAAACTGCACTGTTGCGCTCTTGGGTTGGCGCAAGCCACCAGAGAGCACCACGTGTCAGCACCATGATCACTTGTGCTATACGCTTTTAAAAATAGAGCATTGCTCTTTAAAGTTGGCGCAACTCACCAGAGCGCGTCACGTGTCAGCAGCGCAACAGCGCAGCGCACTGCACACTCCGCTTGTGCTCACCAGAGCGTGACACGTGTCACCACCACAAGCGCTTGCGCTCAGTAATTGGCGCAAGGCGCCTGACAAGCCACTGTCAAGTAATTAATGCACTGCATTATTTACAGAAGAGCTGAGCCCAATTAAAAAAGGCCTAACATGCCTAATAAAATGCAATGCATTATTTTTAATAAAGGGCAGAGCCTAAACGATGTTGTGCATCATTTATAAAGGGACAGAGCCCAAATCAAAAAGGCCTAGCAGGCCAGAATGAAATGCAATGCATTATTAAACAAGGGCAAAGCCCTAGTACAGGTCTAATAGGCCAAAGATAAAGACATTGAACATCTTCAACTGGACTTAGCCCAATCATGGCCGTAAGTCCTCAAATTAAATTGACTGAGCAAGATTGCTCTCTTAAATCAATTTACATCCGGTTCAAGGATACATCTCTGAACTCCTCTGACACCTATCGTTGTAATCCTTCAATAACGTCAGAGAGGTGACGGGTCCCGACAACCACACATCGATACGGACTGCGGGGTCCTTAAACTCGTGGACCGAAACGTCCTTAAACTAATATTCGTCCCAAAATGGGAATGTTGGACCGAAACGTCCTTAAACTAATATTCGTCCCAAAATGGGAATGTTGGACCGAAATGTCCTTAAACTAATGTTCGTCCTCAAATGAGAATGATGGACCACCATATCCCTAAACTGGAGATGGACCCCCACGTCCCTAAACTGGAACATGGACCACCATGTCCCTAAACTGGAAATCGACCGCAACGTCATTAAACTAAACAATAGAGCCAATTGCTGTCTTGTCGGATCTAAACGATCCCGTTAAGTTGATCTTAGTCTGCAGATTAGGCTAACGTATCCTTAACGAAAGTTTAAGTTGATCTTAGCCTTAAATAGGCCTAACGTATCCTTAAACCAAAATCCCAAACCCAAATCTAAGAAAAAACGGATTTGGACTAATCCACGTCCTACGGGCGACGACATAAATTAGTCTCCGTATACAATCCACGGGCAACCACAAACAAAACAAACACACACGACACGAAGTGAACATCTGGAGAAGGAGAAAGTGGTTATCGTGATGCGGTAGCATAATTAACTGCAGGGGCTTGCGCCTGCAGGGAAGAGCGTCCCCACAATCAAAAACCCCTCACCATGAGGGGGAATCTGACGAAGTCTGCTACATCGGACGCATCCGTCTAAACCTTCGATACACGGTGCCATAAATCAACTTGGCATCTTCGGAGAGGTGGACGGATAGCCCCAAATAGCATCTGCCCCGAATCTCAGGCAAGACGAACCTACGCGGTCACGTCTCTGTGTTCGGAGGGGAACATGGTGGTTGCTAGGATTTGGTTAGGGTTAGGTTAGGGTTTTGTTTGCTGGGGTTTCTTGGTGTGCAGGTGTGGGCTCGGGAAAACAAAAGAAGAAGAAGGAGATGGAGAGGAGAAGGTGACGAGGAGGAAGAGGCTCGGCTGAGGTGACGAGGTGATGAGGTACTGGAGTTTTGGGTTAAGGTTTGATGAGGATGGGTTGAGGAGGCTCGCTGGGTTTTATAAGGGAGGAAGACGAGGAAATGAAGGGAAACGGTTAAGGGAGGCGACGATAGCGCGGCCGCGGTGACGGGAATCGAGAAGTGAGCAGTAATCGCGAGAGGAGTGAGAGAGGGTGCGAGAGGAGAGAGATAGAAGAGAGAGAGAGACAACGAAGGGGGAGAGAGAAAGAGATAGGGAAAGAGGAGAGAGGAGAGGTGATTGGTTTAAAGTGTGGAGTCGCCAAAGGAAAGAAAGAGAGAGAGATAAGGCTGTAGTAGTTTTCTTTTCTTTTTAGTTAAGATTTAAATTGAAAAAGATTTAGTTTGTTAATTGAATTTAAAACTGTCAATTTAAAAAATTAAAGATATTAAATTTAATAAAATTTGAATTTTGGCGAGATACAAAAATATTCCAATACACGCCCGGGTCAGGTCTAAAAATTCAGATTTAAAATATGAAAAATATATGCGACGTCCAAATTTCAAAATGAAAGTTCAGGTAACTAAAATGCATACCCCCAAGAACGGATGCACGTACGTGCGCGTAGCCATCCAAACACGTCCGTTTTGCTGAACGGGACGAGAACAAGATGCGCGGATGCTACCACGGGGTTAAGGGTATCATGCAGACCATGTTGTGAATTTTTAAATTATTTTACGTGACTTAAAATGTTATCTGGTAAAATATGCAATGTCAGATAAAATGCTAGTATGCAATATTCATGAAAATGCATGTCTATATAACAAGTCAAGATAATTCATAAATATGAATCAAACAAGTTCAAGCAAGCGGGTCGGGTCGAATGCAATGTAAAATGTAAAATACTATTCGCACCTAAAACACGATAAATCAGGAAAATACCACAATTAAGGAAATACGAGAACTAGAATTGGTATAAATGAACTAGGTTGTTACACCGTAAATGACCCCACACATCGAGGAATATGATCAGCTTAAGAAATCACGAAGTGGGAGCCAGTGTTCAGCCGCATGAAGTGATGAGCGGCGTCACGAGAAACTTCTGACGACGGGATAGGCTCCACTATAAATGCCTCAAAGGGGACGCCCTGGTCATATCCGAGTTACCGAGCAAAGTGGTGTGGGTTGTACCGCATAAAAAGGGCCGCACCGTTCTGACGAAATACCAGATAACCTGGTCTGATCGAATATAGGTGCATGGCTTCCCTAGGCTTCAGAGAAGGTACCCCCTCTTTCGACGAGTCGCAGAGCTGTTGAACCGGTCCTGAGGGAGCGGAGAGGACTCGGTCGTTGAATACCATCCCGCCTGTATTGGCATAGGGATTAACCAGCACGTGAATAGCCCCAGATTGAGTCAGGTCAGGAGAATAAGCGTCCACCAGCCGCATGAGTCGCGGAAAAGTGTAAGCGTCATAAAAGCTGGGTCTTTGGTGCGTAGCAAATGCCCCAGCACGTGCATCTCAATCCAGGACGTAAAGTAATGAAGAGAGAAATTACTACATCTATGTCTGGAGTTGAGGTATTGGCCGCGGCACTTAACCCATGATATAGATGCGCTAGCCCCGCAATGCCCACAGCTAGTCGCTTCCCCTCAGCAATGCGATGAGCAGGATAAATAACTGAAGCTCTCATGAAACGACGATGCATGGGAATGGAGAATCAACTGAGCCAAACACTGATGAAGCCCACAAAGAAAGTCTCCTCATACATACCAGGAGCTGCGATCGACTCGAAAGATACCGCTGACATGATGGGAATGTAGAACTGCAGCAAGTCCTCTTCTTTAGTCGGCCGCTTATTTAAACCAAACCCAAAGGGGTCGTTGATATTCGCGAACTTCAGAGCCGTCTTTGATAGGACATCTTCGTGAAGGAAGCAGGAGATAAAGCTTTTAAAAGTGACGCCCTGCTCCTCTGACTCTGTGAATAGTTTTTCAAAAATGCTCAGAGTCTTGATCAAACTTGAGCGCTTGTGGCGGACGGCATTCTCGGTCGACAGGCCGTCAAGCATGGCAAGCTCGGTTTCAAAGACATACTCATCGGGAGGCAGTAGTTCTTCATAGAGTGTCCCCCTAATCGGCAAGCCTGAGATTTCGCGAAACTCCTCCAGAGAAATTGAAACTTCGCGGTCCCCTAGAAAAAAGGTGTTGGTAGGAAGATTCCATTGGTTTAAGAAGGCCTTAATCCACCAGACATGGGGAGACTGATAGTGGAAAAGAGACGCATATACCGCCTGATAAAGTCCGACCCTCTGTAGTCGCGCACGATGGGCGGACAGGATATAACGGGCCCAGAGAAGGTAGCCCGTGGGATGTCGAGGGGTAAGCCCTATCTTGAAATCTGTCCCCATGGCTGGGCTTCGTCTTGGCAAATGCGGCGCCCTAAAATGTCTATAGCCGGCACATGATGGTTCGGAATACCAGTTGTTGATGGCTCAAGCCGTCCCATAGAGGTCCAATTCAGCATCTCCACAGCAAAGGCGGTCCGTGGATGATCCATCGACAGGAATGGATATGTAGGCTCTGTAGGTATCTCGCAAAGAAAACTGTGGCGACCGCGGATGATGTGACCATACCAGGTCCCCCATAAAAATAGATTGGTGCAATTCGGGTCATGAGCCCTGATCATCGCCATCACCTCTTCGTCAGACGGTGACTGAGGAAAGGCAGCCTCCGAGCGGGTGAAAGGGAAGTATGAAACAGAAGTCATTGTGCCTAAAATAAAAGAAGGGGAAACTGTTAAGCGAAGCCAACGTGTGTATATATATATGTTTATAAATGTATATATATAAAAAAAGACAGTGGAAGAAAGTGACAGGGGACTTATTTTATGGGACCATTGGTTACAAAACACATGGGTCCCACAAAATCAAGATGGCGGCTCACTAATAATGAGGCCAAGCAATCATCATGAGAATAAAGGGAAGATTCTCAATGAATTCAAATGACTCTACACATTCCCCCAAAAGAGAAACCTATCTTGGACTCTGCGAAAATCAAGCAGAATAGGGAAATTAAATTCCCAGAAAACTCTACCGTAATTCTTTTTTGCAAAGAACAACTCAGGACAAGAAAACCCCAAGAAGTTCTCTGGGAAGAACTGAGTTCTTTAGAGAAATTAAATTCCTTTTGAATAAAGGAATTAAATTTCCAGAAAATATTTTTCAGAGTCAAAGCTCTTTGGAATGGAATTAAATTCCAGAGAGAAGACAAGCATCACCATCGATCCCTGAAGATCAGAGAAGCCCTAAGAGGTTTAATATTTAAAGATCGAGCAGTTTTCTTTTTAAAAGAACTTAAAAAAAAAATGGGTTCTTGTTAAAGGGAAAAACCCTTGGTGTGGATTTAAAATCCAAATTTCTACAAGGAGTTCCTCAGCCGTTCAAGATTCTCACCTGAAAAAAGGAAATCTTTGTTGACAGAGTTAAACTCTGGAAATATTTTGAATCAGAGAACTAAGCTCTGGGAAAGAGAATTAAATTCTCAGAGGAAAAACAAGCAAGGAAGAAGATGGAAAAAGTGGAAGCGCTTCTGAACGGACTCTTGTATTTATAGGATGTGATGGGGAACGGTTCATCTCCCCTATTCCCTAGACAGATCCAACGGTCACAAAGGTGACAGTGTTGCACTCACGTGCAGACACGTGAGAACAACGTTGTGGGGGCATTTGTTTCCCGATAAAATATCAGGAAATACCCCAATGGGGTATCACGTGCTCACACGTGACCAAGGGTCACGTGTTGACACGTGATAGGTTCCTGTGATCTCTGCTTTATAGAATTAAATTCTAGTCAAACAAAAATATAACAAAACAGCCAGGAAATACCCCAATGGGGTATCACGTGCTCACACGTGATAGGTTCCTGTGATCTCTGCTTTATAGGATTAAATTCTAGTCAAACAAAAATATAATAAGACACTAAAGAAAAACCCCAATGGGGCATCACGTGCTCACACGTGACCAAAGGTCACGTGCTGACACGTGATGATTCCTTAGCTCTGTTAAAAGGCAAAATTAAATTCTGAATAAAATGTTTAATCAAGAGGGTCACATGCCAACACGTGACAGGTTTCTAAACTCTTTAATTGATAGAATTAAATTCTATTTAATAATCAAATAAATGGATCACGTGTGAACATGTGATAGACTTTTAAAAGCCTTCTGAAATAATAGAATTAAATTCTAATTAAGAGAAATCAAAGACCCTAACTGGAAAAATATTTCTTTAAATCTTTCCAAACAAAAAAGATGGTGCTCTGTAAATTAGAGCGCCATTGGATTAAAAATCCAATGGTGGTTAAAAATCACCAATTTATGGAAATATTTTATACAAGAAAAGATTTCCCTGAAATTCACCAAGAATAACAAACAGAATATCTTCTGGATTAAAAATCCAATGGTGAATAAAATTCACCGAGTGATCTAAAAGATCGTGTTGATTACAAAAACAACCAAAATCTTTCAACGAAAGATTCACTAAATAAATTGATTTTTTTCCTTTTCCTATAAATAGGAGCTAAGAAGAGAAGAGAAGGGTTCTTGGATCTTGGATTTTTGGAGAAAAAACAACAACAGAGAGAAAAAAGAAAGGGGAATTTAATTCTCAAGAAAAGAAACCCTGGGTGAGAAAGGGGAAAGAGATCTAAGCTCCATAAGACAAAAAGAGAATTTAATTCACAATTTAAGAGTTTAACTCTTCTGAATAAGTACTTAGTTCTTCCTTTGGTTGAAGATCTGCAGAAGCAAATTTCCCCACAAGTTGAGAATTTAATTCTCATCGGGGAGATTCTGCCATGCAGATCCAAAACTTAGAGGGGGAATTGAGTTTAGAGAATTTAATTCTCCCAAATTCATAGGAATTTAATTCCTCCAAATGAAACCAGGGTTTAACCCTATATGAGAATATAATTCTCCCAAATTCATAGGAATTCAATTCCCCCAAATGAAATTAGGGTTCAACCCTACATAAGAATTTAATTCTTCCACATGCATAGGAATTTAATTCCTCTAAAACAGAATTAAGGTTTAACCCTACAGAGAATTTAATTCTTAAAACAAGAGACTTAAAGCTCTCCATGCACGTAAAGAACCGGGTCACGTGGTGACACGTGACCTCCATCCTCAATAATCCGAAAAGAAGGAATAAGACTAGGTCGCGTGTTCCCACGTGACCCTTAAAAAAACTCCCCAAAATAAGAAGGAATTAGCCTAGAGGCAGTGCCTCACGTGCTCCCACGCGACCTTCAAAAGAAAGAGAACAAAGGCAAAGGCAGTACTGATTTTGGGCGCTCTCACGTGTCCTCACGTGACCCCTAATAAACACTTTAATAATCAATACATGGATATCTATCACGTACCAACACGTGATGGCCGGAAGATCAGAAGTGTTTGATACTTATTTGCAGATTTGCGAATAAAATAAAGGAGGTCTGGCCCCATCTCAGGCGCCTCACGTGACCCCACGTGACCCCTTCCTTTTTAGTGTTTAACACTATTTTGAGCATTTTGTCCCCAGTGTTTAACACTGTTTTAAAGCGCATCACGTGGGAACACGTGATCGTCAAATATATGTTAGTGTTTAACATTATTCTCAAACCAGTCTTAGCCCAAATTGGCTAAGTCTCTCTGAGACAAGATCTCTCCTTTGATTAAACCCCAACTACATTCTTCCAGACTTGATCATTTTATGTGACATCCAAAATAAAATCCCAGAGCCATGATGAATGGTCAGTGCCCAGACAAAGACAAAATGTTGTCAGAGTCCCAAGCCCTGTTTAGCATTGCTAAATAATGGGGGGAGGGGGGGTTGAACCCAGACAAATGTTCAATAGTCCAATAAAGGGTCAGCATTTCAAACTTAATTTGACTTAGCCCAAATTTGCCATAAGTCCTCAATTCAGATTTAACTGAGCTAATGTGCTCATAATCTAATTAATTGATCTTAGTTCCAAATTGGACTACAGATCGTCCAATCAACTTTGGTTCAAGGGTACATCTTTTCACTCCTTTGATATTTGTCGTTGTAATCCTTCAACGCCTTCAGAAAGGCGACGGGTCCCGACAACCACACATTTCACAGACTATGACGTCTTTAAACTGGATAGTGGGGTCCTTAAACCCATGGACTATGATGTCCTTAACCTCGGACTGTGGGGTCCTTTAAACCCACGGACTATGATGTCCTTGACCTTGGACCGTAATGTCCTTAAACTAACAATCGACCGCAATGTCCCTAAACTAAACAACAGAGCCCAAATGCTCTCTTGTTGGATCTAAACGATCCCGTTAAGTTGATCTTAGTCTAAAATTAGACTAACGTATTCTTAACAAACGTTTAAGTTGATCTTAGTCTCAAATGAGACTAACGTATCCTTAAACCCAACCCCTCAAACCAAATCTAAGAAAATACGAATTTGGACTAATCCACGCCCTACGGGCGACGACATAAATTAGTCTCCGTATACAATCCACGGGCAACCAAAAACAAAACAAACACTCACGACACGAAGTGACCATCTGGAGAAGGAGAAAGTGGTTACCGAGATGCGGTAGCGTAATTAACTGCAGGAGCTTGCGCTTGCAGGGAAGAGCGTCCCCACAATCAAAATCCTCTCAAATGAGGGGGAATCTGACGAAGTCTGCTACATCGGTCGCATCCGTTTAAACCTTCGATGCATGGTGTCATAAATCAACTTGGCATCTTCGCAGGGGTGGACGGATAGCACCAATTAGAATCTGCCCCCAAATTCAGGCAAGACGTTTGTCTTCTCGGTTTTCGGCGGGGAACAGATTCGTCTTTACGTGTGAGTTTGGTCAGGGGTGCTACGATATTTGAGAATCCTTCGATGAATCGTCTGTAATATCCTGCTAAGCCTAAGAAACTTCTTATATCTTTCACCGTCTTTGGTGTCGGCCATTCGCTGACAGCTGACACCTTAGCTGGATCTACAGAGATTCCTTCGCCTGAAACGATGTGTCCGAGAAATCTGACTTGATCTAGCCAAAATTCACACTTGCTGTATTTGGCGTAAAGCTGGTATTGTCGTAATGTCTCTAGGATAATGCGTAAGTGCTCGGCGTGCTCTTTCCGATTCTTTGAATACACCGGCATGTCGTCGATAAAGATAACAACAAACCCGTCTAAGTACTCTCGGAACTTGGTTCATCAGGTTCATAAAGATGGCAAGCGCATTGGTCACTCCAAATGGCATTATGAGGTTTTCATAATGGCCATAACGAGTCCTAAACGCCGTCTTCAGAATGTCAGACTCCTTGACCTTCACCTGATAATAACCCGAACGAAGATCTAATTTTCAATAGACACAAGATCCACTTAACTGATCGAAAAGGTCATCGATGCGAGATAGTGGATACTTGTTCTTAATCGTTACTTCGTTCAGAGCTCGATAATCCACACACATCCTGTATGTATTTTCCTTCTTCTTTACTAGCAACACTGGTGATCCCCAACTTGAAGTACTAGGTCTGATCCAACCTTTCTTCATGAATTTGTCCAACCGAATACGGATCTCTTTCAACCCCTTCGGACTTAATCGATATGGAGTTTTGATTACAGGTTGTGAGCCAGGTTGCAAATTAATACTGAATTTAAGAGCTCAATCGGGAGGCAAATCTGATATATCTTTAGGGAAAATATCCTCGGACTCTCGAACTACTTTTGGCTTCGATCCTTCCGCTTCCAACGCTGCAATCTCTGCCTTCTTTAGTTTCGCTCTGTAGATGCTAGGCTCTAAAGTCCGGTCTCTGCTTTTGAAATAGAACACTGGGTGATCTGGTATTTCAAACACCACCCTCCTTTGGCGACAGTCGATGGTAGCGAAGAAAATTCTCAGTCAGTCCATTCCCAAGACTACGTTGAAATTCGGTATGTCCGGCACCTTGAAGTCCACATAGAATTCTCGACTGCAGACGACTGCTGGAAACAGATTGTATCCCAAAGTTACTTTTAGAACGCCGTTTTCTGAACTGACATTCCAGCTGGATACGAGCGGCTTAACCGGGATCGCATGAGTTTTTACGAATCGTTACGACATGAAGCAATATGATGCCCCAGTGTCGAAGAGCACGAGTGCAGGTAGGATGGCTACTAAGATCGCGGTCTGGTCACCTTCGTATTCTCCGTATTTTGGATAGCAGGGCGTGACAAAACCTTACATTTATTTGAACGATGTGATCATTAGATGTTCTAAAGAGGGGGTAAACGGGAATTCTATTGGATCAATTGATGCGGAACCAACCGTTATTAGCAAGTTTATTTTATTTTTAGATATTTGTTTATTTTGTTATTTTTGGACACTTACATGATTTGAGGAGTTTTATGGATTATTTTGCAAATTGTGTTAAAGTTTTAATGTAAAAAGAAACGTAGAACTCCTTTATGATCCAGCAAATGATTGAATAAAATATGATCTTGAGAATTGTGCAACTATGTGCAGTTATTTTCAGCTACGGTCGATTTCCTAATTTCAGTTGCGGTTGCAATCCCTAGATTGGCTGTGGTTGAGATATCAAATCAGCTGCGGCCGATTCCTATTAAAGTATTATTATATTCAATTGATAAACATTGTTATCCCGCCACCATATATTTTTATATTATTTATTATTCGTGATTATCGGATGCTGGATCTCTCGGGTGTGTGTTTGCATCTTATATTTGTCCGCTTGTTTGTCATTTTGCATCCTTTCACGTGTCATTTAACAGCTCTTTGATTCCCGTCATGCATCATCGATCTTATGAAATGACGCATTCACAGTCATTAGTGGTTGGTCACACCCAAGTTTCGTGGCAAAAACTTGGAAATAGGGGCCATGCATTTCTAACCAGGATCAACCACAGCTCCATTCTAACTTATTGATTATACGCTGGTCTTGTTCCTTAACCAAAAGGTAGATGGGGCTAATCTGATTACTCCTCTCTTTTTATCCATGCATGTAAAAACACATGCTTTCATAATCTTATAAGCATATATGTTCACTAGTAGTTATATCCTAAGGAACCATTTTAACACAAGGGAGAAAACAGAGGAGAGGAGAAAGAAAACCCTCCATTTCCTTCTTCGGTAAATTGTCAAAAATCCCTCGACTGCTTCGGTAGTTGTCAAAAAATCTTAGTATTTTCAAAATAGCTAGGAAGAACTTACCATTCAAAACATTATGAAAAAACCTGGATTATATTTCATTCAGACCCTGTATCCTATTTTAAATGAAATTACAAAAATACCTCTCTCTCCCAGTATTTATCTTCCTCCTCTCTTCCTCCCTTCTTCTTCATCCGTAGCTCCTCCCCACTCCCCCTCCTCCCTCTTCCTCTCATCCGTCGTTGCTCCGCCGATCCTCCTCTCTTATCCGATTATCTGTCTTTGCTCCGTCGCTCATTCTCTTTTCTCTTCCTCCTTCGTCGCTCCAGGATGGTTTCGACTGAGAAGGAGGTGGCAATGTCTAGATATTACATGCGATTACTTTGATACATGCAATTTCTTAGATATTACAAACGGATGCTTAAATATTACATGCAATTACTTAGATATTACACATGACTGCTTAGATGTTACATGAAAGCAAAAAAATATTTTAAAGGCATTTGATGGAAAAGAAGTATATTGACAGGAGATTAGATTTTTGGTGGAAAAGAATATATCTGGTGGGGAAAATGAAAACAACATAGATATTACAGTTAAGTCTCTAGATATTATAAACAAGTCTTCATATATTACATGCAAGTTGTTTGTATGGTGGCTGCTATGTATAGACTGTCAAAACATATGTACATAACTGGGCCTAGATTGTTTTAACATAGCAAAAGGCCAAGGGGTTTTAGACAACACGGAAATTAGCCGGCGACTTTTTGACAATTCATCCTTCCTTTTATTCCATGTTGTCCCATATCCATTCCTTTCATTTAATAATATCCACAGCTGGCCCCACCCATCAAGAAGCATCTAAGAAGCCCAAGTTCCCCAAAATCCCTTCTCTCATTGGCCCACATACGACGATTCTCCCCATCCTGGGCCCCACCAACAAATCACGCGGCGACCGAATCCCAACCGTTGATCAATCAACCAACGGACGTTAAACAGCGCGAGGGCGCCGCCGCGACCCTAACGTGCGCTCACCACGCGTCCCTCTCTCGTATAAAACCATCCCCTTGCCCTTTCCCGAAGCTTAGCAGCTTCGTCTTCTCTTACTCGATTTTCTGACATTTATTAAACATTAAAAATTTTACAAAAAAGGAGAGAAAAATCCAATAAATTACGATTAGGACCCCCAACAACTCCCTAGCTATAGAGCGAGGGATGACTCTCACAGCGCTCGCGCGATCTTCGTCTCGTCTCTCGTCCTCGCTCAGATCCGCTTCGTGCCTCACATTCTCCTCTCATTCGACCCCGCCTCCTTCGAGCCCTAGCCCTAGCCCAAGCCCTAGATCGGCGGGGAGAGCTCCCGCTCGTCATTTCTCCGATTGGCGATCGCCGATCAGCCACCGCGCCCTGATCCGATCCTCCGCCGCAGTCACCGAGCGCTTCGAGAGGCGATTCGCCACCATGGGTATGGATCTCTCATTCTCGTATCAGATCGGCGCCAGATCTGATTTTTATTTCGATTTTTGATTAGTTTTGTTGTTTCTTTGATTTGGTAGCTACGAAGAACTCGTTTGAGAGCATCTTGACCTCGCTGTCGAAGCCTGGAGGTGGAGAGTTTGGGAAGTACTACAGCTTGCCTGCGCTTGATGATCCCAGGATCGGTGAGAACTTGAGATCTTGTTTGATTTTTGTGTTTTGTTGATGGTTTGGGGATTGGAATTGAGTGTGATGGTGGTTTGATTTGTTTCGCAGATCGGTTGCCGTATTCGATCAGGATTCTGTTGGAATCAGCGATTAGGAACTGCGATGGGTTCCAAGTGAATGAGAAGGATGTGGAGAAGATCCTTGATTGGGAGAATACAGCTCCGAAACAAGTCGAGATCCCGTTTAAGCCGGCGAGAGTCCTGCTTCAGGTCTTGATTTGATACTTTTGCTTGGATTATTTTAAGGAAATGATTCGATGCTCTTAGATTAAGCTTTTCTTTTTCCTCAGCAGAGACGTGTAAAGCTGTTTTTTCCCTTTATACAAGAATAAGGGAAAATAACTTTTGAGTATTTCTAATTTGTGAATACTTTAATAGTCTTATCTCGATCATGAGTAGAATATGCCTTTCATCATTAATATAATCTTATATATTCGCCGAGTAATTTTATAAATTTACAATACTTGACTTATTCTTACTCCATATTTTATTTATGTTTTTTTTCTTTTTAAACTTCTTATTGGCTATGTCTTAATTGAAATTGAAATAATTCTTACAGCACTTCATTGCATAGAATCACAGCCTAACTGATTCGGCCTTCTTGTTTGTCAGGATTTCACTGGTGTTCCAGCTGTCGTCGATCTTGCTTGCATGCGAGATGCCATGAACAAACTTGGTGGGGATTCAAATAAAATCAACCCATTAGTAAGTGGTTTTTGTGTGGTTTATGCGGATAATAATCTACTTTACATATTTAAGCCCCATAACAATTATGCTTAAAGATCATATGCATGGCTTTCAGACTTGTCTGCTTCTTGTTGCGGGCCTTGTGGCCTGTTATTTTAACTTGTGTGGATTTTTGTTAATTGATCTTATCTGTTAAAGTATATCTTAGACCTTTGACAATAGAAGAGTTGTTGGCATAAAGTTTCTTTAGTACCTTACAATCCTTTCATGATATATTAGTTTGTTATTGTTCACCATTTTGCATTCTAATTCTTCTAGTCCCTCATAACGTTAGATTTGTTTATACTAAAATGCTTGGTTCCATAGCCTGAAATAGTAGTTAAACTGCGTAGCTCCAATTAAAGAGCAGAGGAGCATGGGGAATTTAATGTCTCCCAGCTTCTTAATGAAGGCTTAATATGTTGGGTATTTGGGTTTGTACAAGCTGTAGTATCTCCTGTTTGGTATCTTTTTCCCCTTAAGCATTCTGCTTTATGCATATGAGTTATAAGCCTTGCATAATTCTTTGATAGAATTAACCTAGTAGCAACTCATTGACAACATCTATATCTCCTTTGAACTTTACCTGTCATAATTCCCCAGGATGCATAATCACTATATTAATGTTTAGATTTCATACTGCTTTTCAAATTCCAAGCTCAATAAATGAATAGTATAAAATTTGTTAAGTCTTCATCATATGTGAGCTTTTTTGCCACCTAAATGGAAATGTTTTATGGAGCTCAACTTAAAGTTGAGAGGAAATTAAACTGGTTGCTACCTTTTACTGTTTAGGTTCAAAATGTAGATGGGTAGAGGAAAAAAGTATGCAAGCTAAATCATGCTTGAACACAAAATTGCTCTTTTCCTTGGTAATTTGTTAGTAATTAAACTTAAATATGATAATTACTAAATCGACTTGAATTTACCAAATCAACATGGATTTAAGAAAGCTAAGTGTCACTGAAATGTTCGTTGTTCATGTTGGAGTACATTCAGAATAAAATTCCCCTCCTACCTGAATCAGCGTTTCTATCAGTATGTTTGTTGAAGCTGGCCAAATGATCACTTTCTGCTCCTGCCTGCCAATATCCAATTTTTTTGACATAATCTATAGTAAATATCAAGCCCAGAAATTGAATGTTTTTATTTATAGTGACTCATTCATGTGGCCAAAAGTTTATAAACAAGGGAGCAGAACTAGCAAAATATAAAGAAGTGCTTTGTTTACTGATTGGATGCATATTTCCCAACTCCCAACAATTATGAGGAATCCTTGTGACACCTTTATAGGTTAATTATGGCAATAATTCACTTGCTACAGCTACAGGTTAATTAGCTAAGTTCTGGACATTGAAGTTTCTTCAAAGGCATTGACTTCCTCATCTACTCTATGAGGACTAACAATTTGTTCGTGCAGGTTCCGGTCGATCTTGTTATTGACCACTCAGTTCAGGTGGATGTGGCACGATCCGCAAACGCAGTTCAGGCAAATATGGAACTTGAGTTTCAGCGCAACAGGGAAAGATTTGGATTTTTAAAATGGGGATCCACTGCATTCCAGAACATGCTTGTTGTCCCACCAGGATCTGGTATAGTCCACCAGGTAATCAAATATATCAATCACGAAGGATGAATATGATCTTGATATATGTTAGAAATCTTAGCAAGGTAGGAGATTATGTTAAACCACAATACCTAATGGTAGTATTTTACCTTTCGCAGGTGAACTTGGAATATCTAGGGCGTGTTGTTTTCAACAATGGCGGAGTACTTTACCCTGACAGCGTGGTTGGTACGGATTCTCACACGACTATGATAGATGGTCTTGGTGTTGCGGGTTGGGGAGTTGGTGGAATAGAAGCAGAAGCTGCAATGCTTGGCCAGGTTATTTTACCTGATTATAGTTGTTTTCTTATAAGCATTGTACTAAATAATTACATTAAGCCTATGTTTGGTTTGAAAGGGATCTATATTGAAAAAATGGATTCAATGTTCATCCTGGATAGATTGTAATTGAATCCCTCATATTTTCTTTTCTTTATACTCATTTTGTTTCAAATCAAACCTAGGCAAAAAAATCATCCGCTTCCATATGCAGCTCATACTTCTAGAGCAAATATACTTGCAAATATTCTCTCGATGGGCTTGAATTACATAAAATCAACTCACAATGAGTTTTTCTATTTCTTCTTTTTCATTCCATTGAATGATGGAGGCATACACAGTCAACTAAAAGTTTAGTTCTTGTGTTGAAGTCAGATTTGATATATAATCAGTCTTTCATGAGAATTATTCTTCATTTCTTCTTGTTTGAGCTTATACTTATTCTCCTTTACACTAAAAGAAATTAAAAATTAGGACAAAGGTTGATTTCCTTGCCAACAGCATACCTGGACCTGTTTGATGGGAGCTTAAACTGACACACATCTCCTTTTAAGATTAACTAAAGATAGGGTTAATATTGCAATTTAATTCCATTTTTTGTTGAAACATTTTATGCACACTTGTTTCTTTTTAATTATATCTTTTGCAACGATTCTTTGTTATTTTGTGCCTTTTCTGCTCCTAATAACCGGAAAATTTCACCGCCTAATTATGGGATCATTATGCTTGCTGACTCTGAGGGTTTACTTAACTGCTCATCAATGAGGATTTGTGTTGTCTTTGTGGTTGTTTCGTACTTTGCTAAACTCTCCTTCCCATTATAATTTTATGTTTTCTTTCATATTCAGCCAATGAGTATGGTGCTGCCTGGAGTTGTTGGATTCAAATTATCAGGAAAGCTGAAGAATGGTGTGACTGCTACTGACTTGGTTTTGACCGTAACCCAGATTCTCCGGAAACATGGCGTGGTTGGGAAATTTGTTGAATTTTATGGTAACAAATCGAATAATCTGGTTTCTTCTTCTTCTTCTTCTTTTGTAGATTTGATTATTGAGGTCATCCCCTTTAGTATAAAGCGAATTAGCCTGCCGAATATCATACGTCTTCCTTGTTATGTTTCTATTCAGGGGAAGGGATGAGCGAGCTGTCACTCGCAGATCGTGCAACTATTGCAAATATGTCTCCAGAGTATGGGGCAACTATGGGGTTCTTCCCTGTGGATCATGTCACACTGCAGTACTTGAAACTCACTGGCAGAAGTGATGAAACTGTAAGCAAATAATAATTGCAGTTACTTTATAATTATATTTTTGTTGACATAATTGATAATACTCCAACTTGTAGGTGGCAATGATAGAGTCCTATCTACGAGCTAATAAGATGTTTGTGGACTATAGCCAGGTAATTTTACTGTGTTGATGTGAATATAAGAAGTTTTCTTATTTTATCATCATATTTTTTTGTGTCATCTCTTCTTTCTCACTGAACCTTTCTTTACTGAACTCAGCCCCAGACAGAAAGAGCGTACTCATCTTATTTACAGTTGGATCTAGAAGATGTAGAACCATGTCTCTCTGGACCTAAAAGGTGAGGATTTACTGAAATACATATAGTGTATTTCGTTAATAGTGCTGTCTTATATTCACATCAAATTCCTAGATTCTTTATTCGTCCTTATAGAAAATCCTTTCTTTTGGTAGACCTCATGACCGAGTTACCTTGAGGGAAATGAAAGCTGATTGGCATTCTTGCTTGGACAACAAAGTTGGATTTAAGGTGAGGTGAAATATGCTTGGTGGTGTTAATTTCTAATGCCATTTCAGCACCAGGTTTCCATTGTTGTTTACCTTATTAGGTCCATATATGAATTTCAAAATTTCATCATTGAAGCTGGTAAAGTGTAAATTTTGTATGGCTACTATTTTCCTTTTAATGTTAAAATTCTTGAACGTCGATTAGGTTGACTGCCCATAAATATACTCAAAATTTAAAAATGAGAATCCAATTGCATCTGTACAAGATGTTACTGTGGCGTGTTTATTGAGTTATAAGGTTAGACCCATACGGACTGCTCTCTAAACAAATAGGGTTGATTTCACCTAGTGTTGGTTGCATGCCTACCTCTCCCCATCCACATTTTTCTTAGATGTATTGGTTATCATTAATTTTTAACTTGTAATAAATAATCCAGACCTTGATTTGTCAACCATGATAATGATACATTGATTAGCAATAGCCCAGATTGATTGCAACTAATACAATATTCGTAGTATGCTTGTGGTTGTTTAGTCATGGTGCATCACCATATTAGACCGAACTTGGAAATATATGGATAATCAACATACTTGTTCAGCTCTCTTGGATTCTTTTGATCAGCCGTGATGTCTTGCTCTACCCTCTGGGGATTTTTTGTATGGATTTTCCTGACACTGACAGTTGATGTGTTTTCTTTAACAAGATTATTTATTGACGGATCAGCAAAGTCACAAGCATCTCTTTCGCTCTTGCCAAGATATTATATTTAATGATACTTGTTGCAAAATGTTACGTTGATTCTCTGTGTTTTAATGTAAGTCGCATTGTTCACAGAAAATGTTACCTTGGGTCATGACCACCTCTAGTGGATGGCATTTTAGTGACAAAAGTGATTTACAGAGTTCTCTTAGTTTATTGACCATGCAATAACAAGCAACAATATCTTATATACTCATTTCTTCTCCAAGTATTAGGGATGTAAATTGATATTCCTGAACACAACCCTATCAAGCCTAACCTGTGCTTGTTAATAATTTAGGATGTGTGCATAACTAGAATATTTGGATTGTCCATTCTCAATACTTATTGATTTTTTTATAACGATAATTTATTCATTGAAATACTTTTTCCAATGTGTTGAGAATATTGCATTGACCAGCTGTCAAAACTCCATCAAATAAAATTGTGAGATCAAGTAATTTTCAACTGTAATTGACTAGGTTTAGCTTGTTTCTAGCAACAATAATGTCCAAGTTATGTAATAGGGGATTTACTACTTTATTTCCCTGTGAAGGCTACGACGGATATCTAGAAGTTATGCTATTGCTGCATAAATCAAGTTCTTTTTACATGCACAATCATCCCTCTAGATTACAATATCCTATCAACCTATCAGGCTAGTTTATATTCTTCTGTGCAGCTGTGCTACTTAGTATGAGAATTTCACCACCATCTAATGTGATATATAATTTGGTTTTATGTACTCCACTTAATTGGCATTATTTAGTACATTACTGCCTTGATCATCTTATCCATTGGGTATTAGCACAGTGTCCTTTACATCAGTAGACGAGATAAACCGAGGGGCAACTGTCTCTACCCTTATTCTCCACCATGAATTATGACAAGAAAGAGGCTAGAAGTTACGGGGACAAAATATGCTGAAATCTATTCTAATTTTGGATTAAGCGGTTCCCAACCTGACTGTTCTTTTTCCAACTATTTCCACAGACCAATAAAACATAAGTCCATTGAAGGATGGGATAGATGTTCTTGATACACTTCAGTTCATCTTTTACCTTTAACATAGGAGGAGTCCGAGGAAGATGCACTCTGCATGGATTACGTAGCTCATGGTCCATAAATACTTAGTGCTGCCTTCAGTTATTTACACATGTTAGATGCTAAATAATTGAAAGACTGAAATCAGTTATGTTAACTTTTTTTGCTCGTCGTTCTCTGTTATCAAATAACTGTAAATGCTGCTAGAATTTTGTGTGCTGTTTGTTATAAATGCATTGAACACTTTTTGTTGTGTGGCAATGCAGGGGTTTGCTGTCCCAAAGGAATCTCAGACCAAAGTTACCGATTTTACTTTCCAAGGGACGCCAGCTCAGATAAAACATGGTGATGTTGTTATTGCAGCCATCACCAGTTGCACGAATACATCAAACCCTAGTGTAATGCTTGGAGCTGCCCTGGTTGCAAAGAAGGCTTGCGAGCTTGGCCTCGAGGTTAAATACTTTCAATCTTTATACATCATTACTATATTGTATGCCTTTCATGATTTAATCAGTTGTTGAAACTGGATAGAACTACGATGGGTCGATTACAAGCTGCAGAAATTACCAAACTTAGTTTTCTGGAAACATGTCTTATTAGCAAATGAGCATTAACAATTAAAAAATGTTCTAAAAGCATCTATTTTTATGTATCCTGAATGTCTGTCACGAAAGAAATCACTTAGGCTTGTTTATATACACTGTAAGATGGGCATGTACCATGTGCCTCCACGGAACATGGGGAACATGGGAGACGATTCGATATAAGTGACAATTGGCTAATGATAGTGGCTCATTTCTTAAAATTACTTTATCTCACTGTTACTGACATATTATGAAAATGTCATAACAACAAAGTACCCCATTGAGCAATATTTTATCACGGAGTATCGTTTTGCTACTATGTAGACAAAAAATTGAGACACGTTTCTTCCTAAATAAGAAATGAAACTATGTCAGAGGTCTGTTTTTAACAATTACATGCCTGATTGAATGGTGAAATGATATTATGACTTGGTTTCCTGGACATAGAAATCACATATCATGCCCATTTTCCTCTAAAAAATCTGTTATGGGGTCATAGTGTCTATGTCACGATCCGGAAATGGTACATGACCGGCACTTGAATCACGTGAAGTCTAATGGATCCCACCGTAACCCAAGTAAGCCAAAAATCAGGAATCTAAACCATTTTTAAAAGAAAATGTGGAGGTGAAGTTTTGAAAAGGGTTTATTAAAATGAAATCAAGTTTGGTTTGAAATATTGTTTGTGTTAAAAGTACAAGTAAAGTTTGATTGAAAACATTTCTATTGTTTAAAAATCGGATAGTACCTCCTTTGTAAATTTTGAAGAAAACCTTATACAATGCATATAATATAAATAAGCATCCCCAAACAGGAGCTAGCTCATGCCCAACGGCGGAGACAACCACGTAATAATATACGACGTCCAAGACAAAGAATAACAAACGGAAAACCATAGACACTATGTATAAACAAAATCAAGTTGACTCTATCTGAGTACGACGTCCAAACCAATATACATCTAAGTCTCGTGTCTAGGTTACTAATATACAAATGGTTGATGGAGTTTTTAACTAGATCCAAAAGTAAATAATATATAGGAGGCAGTTACGATACAACTGAGTAACCCACCACAAAAACAATCGCCCGAAGAAGGAAATGTGCCAGCAAGTCGTTACTAATCCGAGCGGTCGGTCCTGCAAGAAACTAAGGCACAACGGGGGTGGGTTGCCAACTTGTGAGTAAAAAAATATCACGAGACAGAAATTGAATGCATAACGACCTATCTACAGGTCATAAAATATAATACTATCATACTATGTGATAACTTAGTTATATACAACAATATTAATAACAACGCATCATAACGGACCACGCGAACATCATCATATGGAAATATATCATCCCTAACATCATCATCATCAAATGAGCGGCCATCATCGACACTCGAAATCATCATCAATCACGTCTTCGAACCCTGGATGATATCGTCCGTGTTCAAGACTATCACCGGCAGTATCCTCCGGATATCCACCATGATCCAAACTATCATCGGTATCAATCAACCTCGTTAGGCTTCCCGTACCTCCCTACGGACATCCTGCCCCTCGGTGTCGTACCGGGTCCACCATGTATCTGTAATCGGTTATTCCCTATCTCGATTCGGATATCATATCATGAAGACCAGAAAACTCATAGGGACGTCAAATCATCATATCAAGATAATGCCGCAATTTTTGTAAACATACACAAGTTTTATAAAAACGTATCATGCGGCTTCTCAAATCCATAGAAAGTATCAAGTTCCGAAGATCATATACATAATTTATGTTTGCCACAGTTGGCAACAATCATATACGAATATCCATGGCAATGGTATTTGTATATCAAAATCAGCAAGTATCTGAAAGTAGGTCCTAGTATCTCTACTAGGGTTTTAACAAGAGTAAGTATGCAATTTAAAAAATTCTAGAGGGTTAAGTCTACAAGGTAGGATCAAACTAAAGATTTAGGGCAAGAAAAGAAAGCAAAAGGAGTTAAACTAAGTGATAAAGAAGTTACAACCATTATAGCCAAGTTCTTCACTTCTAAACCTCCAAGTAGTAGTCCTCTTGTACTCTTTCCTAAGCTCCACTTGAAGAAATGAACTTGCTTTCTTGAGATCTTCTATGTAGAAGATGATCTATCTTGAGGCAACTCTTACTCAAGTTCTCACTTCACTAAACAAGGTTTTAATGAAGACAACCTAAACTAATTTGCAAGTTTAGTTTAAATTGATAAAGTAGGATTTTAGCTCACTTAATTTTCATTTCTTTTCTTTTTTTCACTCTTGAATGAATAAGAAATCAAGAAGAGATGAAGATAGAGATGATGATGGCTTGAAAAATTGAGATAAGAATGATGAGTTTAGTCATAATTATCTATAAAGATAAAACAAAAATGAGTCATAAGTTCCCCCCCACATCTTAACAAAATGACTCATTCTTTTATCTTTAAAAGATAAAAAGATAAATCTCTTCATTCTTATCTACATTTCAATGTAATTCTCACTCCCATCACAAATGTATCATCTACCATGACACAATATTTATTTATATATTTATATCATATATATAAATATATAGATAAAAGAGAAGAAAATATCAAGTGAGCATAATATTAGTTAATATATATATATATATATATCAAATTATTAAATCAACACTTGATTTAATAATCCGGTTATATCAAATATAATCCGGCTAATATCAAATAACGCTAGATTAGAATACGGTATCTTATATCTGTATTTAATTAAGCTCCCACACTTATCTTTATACATATCCTATTTCGTTTCACTTGAATTAGGAAACCTTTATGTGGGACTTTAAAGACTCGTCAATACTCTGGCAGTAGGTAATGATCACATCAAACACCTACAAGCACGTTAGCGGTATTAGCTGCACGTAACGGCTACCCAGGTATTGAACGAATAGAAGATCAACAAGTAAACTTGTCTGAACTCTCTGTAGAGCGTATAAGCAACACTTACCGTATAGTCTGGTCTCTTCGTATGATATGTTGCATATCGGGTCTGGGGGTGGTATCGTCAAAACCCAATAACTCGATAAGTCATGCCGATGTATAGCCTATAACCAATTGAGAAACAACTGACAATACTTATCAGTAAATCTCATCGGCCCTGGCTAAGGACTTGCGGTTATAGCCTATCGAGCATACCACAACATCAACTTTCTATACCGGGAGAGACGAAACCCCTCCTATCGCTCACTGCCTCCATGTGACTTGAGACTGTACCCAATTACCACCTGTTTGCACGACTCAGTAGAGCCATAGTAGGGAGGTAATCAAAGCACAGTGGGAACCACACAAGTCACTGTGACGATCTCGGGTCTACAGACTAACTTGTACTAGTGTTACTAGAGAACTACTATCTGACGATAGGTATGGTGTCATCTAGGAGTTCTCGACAGGTCCGTTCGGTGTACTCATTCTCCAATGAGTACATGTATACAATCTTTGGTGTCAAACACCAATGGTTGTGGGATCAACCATCGCCCCATACAGGGTCAAGAAACGTATACACTAGTCTATTCTGGAATATCGATACCTTATCTCGATACTCCCACAACTAGGAACATTTAAGGATGTGCTTATAGACTGCTCAGGCCCCACTAGTATGATCTACATCATATCCCTGGTAGTCAAGCTAACATTTTAAGGGCTTTATCAACATGTATCAATAAAATAATAAACTAAAACAAATGCACGTATTAAGACAAAGAGAAACCTGATAGAATGCTATCATGATGAGCAAGAATGCCCTATATATGTGTGTCTAAGTATCCACTATAATTTACAATAATGGCCTCTAGGGCATACATATCACTAACAGTATCATGCATGCTAGCATAGATAACTAAAACACGATTGAGCATGGCAGTTTCTACTGTGTCATGGCAGTACTAGTGATGTGTAGTGTAGTATACGCGTCTGTAATCGTGCAACATGGCAATTATTAGTAGTTGTGCAAGTGTTCTATCAAGTGTATTCGTATAAGAATAGCTCCCGATTCCTATCGGAAACATCAATATCATAATCGTCAACAATGCATCATGCATCTTCCTTCAGTTGACGATTAAATGCTTGGATATATCGAGTAATCGTATTCATATAACATCAACATATATATAATTAGAACGCTATTTAACATGGCAATCCTACAGTATCATGACAGCACCAATAATGTGTTTGTGTAGTATGCGAGTCTGTGATTGTGCCACATGGAAATCGTTGGTAATTGTGCGGTGTTTTATAAAGTGTTCATACAAGTATGGTAACGTAAACTAAATATTCGAAGTATCTAAGAACGAATAATATAAACGTAGCGTAACTTAATAAAATAATCGAAACGCGAACGTATAACGAATAGCATAAACGTAACGTAAACAAGCATTGTAATAGGAATAATACTTGCAAATAATTATAATTATGTCGTTTAAAATAGAGCGAAACGTTGTTTGGAAAGGAGGAGGCTACGGTGTTTTTAAAATAGTTATTCATTTGAAATTAGCAGCACATCCTTGACTTTCGGATTTAAAATTGAAAACAAATCGTTAGTTTAAAATGAGTATAATATAGCAAATCATAATATCCCAATCGGGATTTATAGCAAGATTCCACGAATCAAATAAATAACAGCTACATTCGGCAATTTATCCTCATCAGATTCAGTACGGAATCTCCATCGTACGATCTCAACCAATCATCCAATCAATATCAGTACAGACCTCTAGTCGTGTACACAAACACAAATAGCTTATAAAGTATGGACATCTAGCCGCGTACGGCACATAACGATAATCATATATATATATATATATATATATATATATATATATGTAGCCTACTAGTTATGAATTATAGATTAAATTTATAGCTTACGAACTATAGACTAATTTATAATTATAGACTAAGTATACGGGTTACGTATATACGTTTTCTAACATAATATTATAGACTAGGTATATGTGTTACGAGTTATAAACTAAGTATATGAATATATTAAGCGTTATGATATGGCACTATATGCTAGTATTAGAACTACAATAATACTAATTATTCCGGTGAACTAGTTTTGGGGTGCTATACGCTATCCGCCTGACTTCTCCCGTAAATATAAATCTACCCACCGAAGTTTCGAGCTAGTCGAAGCCTACGACCGCTTCGTCCTTCCTCGCCGTCTTGGAAGTCCTCGCGATCGGAATCTACAATAGAAATAACACGCAAATCGCATAAAAATCTATACCGATATCGGCACAAACGTGCTATGCACACATAGGTTAGAACCTATGGCCAACACGTGCCATCCATATCCTAACTACGTAGAACTACCCCCGGCATCGACGTTTAAATGTCAAACGATCAAATCAAGATTTAGAAATCCAAAACTCAAGTTTAAAAGCTTAAAAACATCGGAAATCTCACATAAAACACTTCCAGATTTTGCTATAGGCAATCTGGGAGTTTTTGGTATATAAAATAGTTTTAGTTAATATCAGATAAAGCTACTGTAAAAACACCCGACTCGAACTTACAAGTGGAGCCGACGGGGAGGGGGTTTGGTCGGCCTGGACAAGGAGATAGAGGCTCGGGCTTTGGATGTGATCATATAATAGTCTAACTAGCACAAATCGACCTATTAATTATTTTTTAGAGAACCCGAAGTACCACCACAGAGACTAAATCACCAAAATCCATGGAAATGCTTGTTTTGAGAATTTTAAATCCATTTTGAAACTTTAAACACTTTACAAGCAAGAATTCTAGAATCAAAATACCCGCAACTACCCCAAACAAGTTATAATCATTTAGTTAATCATTTAGTAAACCAAATTAGGTAGAGTTTAACCCATAAAAATTCCATTTTTATGTAAAAACTATACTTTTTCATAACCAATATTTAAAAACTTGAAGAACTTGTAGAAAAGAGGGATTTTTACTAATTTGAGTGGGAAAAGGTGGAGATCTAAGCTCTTGATTGGCTACTTGAAGAACTTGAGGATGTTATGGCTCCACTTGAAGACTTGGAGGGGCTCTTGTTTGAAGAACTAGCCAAAATCCAAGGGTTTTGGTGGAGAAATTGGGTTGTGAGAGTTGAGAGATTTTTTGAGAGAGGAGATATTTTGTGAGAAGAGAGAAATGAGAGGTTAAGGAGAGGGTGAGGATAAGTTGTGGGTATTAGGCATGGGAAAAACATGCATACTCTTTCTCTCTAATACATCTATCAACCATTCTAAAATAAATCCTATATCTTTTCATAATACAAAATACTTATTATGCCAAAATATCTCATAATTTCATATTCCAAAAATAAAGTTATATAATATACCAATCTATGAAAACCCAAATTCATACTTGATATTATTTCCGTAAAACTCATAATTCCCTTATTTAAATTATGAAATAATATTTATAATTGTCAAAATGTTACAGTCTATTATCCTTGAATCGTGTCTATCCCTTTTGAAATGATTCTTCTTTCGAAGGATTGGAAGCGTGACATGAGCTCTAAATCCTAGCTGTAATATCATCGTTATCTTATCTGTATTATTCTAACAACAATTTCCTTCTGTAATTATTAACAAGCCTGTCATATTAACAATCTTTAACCAGAGCATACTACAATATTTGCATCTACTGCTCTAAAATAATCTAATACCATTGGCAGCTCCATTTCAGTGATGAATTTGCAAATTTCTTCATGAACGAGGTGTTTGCTTAACACACACACACACCCACCCCCATCCCACCCCCCGGCGAAAGAAAAAGAAAACACAGACATTTTTACAAGCTTTACTTCATTTAATAACTAAGCCTTTATATGTTGCACAGCGCATGTCTATTAGACCATAAATAAACAATGTAAATTTGAGCAGATTCTCGATTGAAAACTGGACGCAGCTGTGGGTTATTGTTGGTTCATCGCTATTGGTTTCCTCTCTTAGGGAGCGTAGGACCCCTTTTTGTCTTAGGAAGAACATGGGCTTTTCTGGTTCTCTTCTACAACCAGAGATTTTTGGTCATGTGTAATGAGTTTTATTGTCATGGTCTGCCGCTACTTTTTTTTCTCTTTGGACATTTGAATCCCATTACCCTTCTCTTTTATACCTTCACACTCTCTTATCTTTTAATATAATAATGCCTTGCTTGCTTTTTGCCTCAAGTCTTTACCATCTTACATGACGAAATCCTAATAATTGTAGTGAGTGCTAACAGATGCGTTGACATTGAGGTTTATGTATCACTAACATGCATATAATCATAATCTCTTATCAGGTGAAACCATGGATCAAAACAAGTCTTGCACCAGGCTCTGGAGTTGTCAAGAAATATTTGGACAAGAGGTAACTTCCAGAGTTAAACAAGTTTCGGATATTTTGAAGTATGCTGCATTTTGCATGGCATGTTGCTAACCTCGAGGCTTGGTCTATTCTTCCAGTGGTTTGCAGCCATATTTAGATCAGCTGGGTTTTCATATTGTTGGGTATGGGTGCACAACCTGCATTGGCAATTCTGGAGACCTTGATGAATCAGTATCAGCTGCCATCTCTGAGAATGGTAATTCCTAATTTCGAACTTGTTGATATACCTGATCCACATAGTCCCTGCTGTGTCTAGAAGTAAATTGCATTGCCAAAATGGATAATAGTGCTGATATATGCATACGGTTGTTCAGACATTGTTGCAGCAGCTGTGCTATCTGGAAATAGGAATTTCGAGGGGCGTGTACATCCATTGACAAGAGCAAATTATCTTGCTTCACCTCCGCTTGTGGTGGCTTATGCTCTTGCTGGCACGGTATGCAAAAGCTTCATTGCTATTCTAAATTCCTTTAGTTATATGTATTCTTATTCTCATTAGGTTAGTTGTTTATTCTAATTCCTTACAGTCTTTACATCTTGGTATTACACCATTTTTTTTGGTTCTATCATGGTGATATTTCCTGGCCTTCTTGATTAGTAGAGTGATACGATGCACATAGCTGCAAATTTTGAGTATTATGTTTAAGTACTAATTGCGGATCCAAAGTTATGAATCCTCTATTAGCGATGCATTGAACAGATTATGTTCTCCATGTCTGTAGTACTGTAACACGGCAATAATTCTATATATAGCAGCACATTTTGCCAAAATTTGAGTTTCTGCCATTAAATTCTGACTAAACCACACTGAAACCTTACTGATATTCTTTAGCATCCTTTTGCATTCACAACCACAGATTCACAGTTATGAAAGAGATGCCACGAAGAGATTAAGTTGTCCGCGTAATACTGAAATACTCCGTTAATTGTTTGCATAGCACCATATTTTGCCAAAAGCTGATGTTTTTGTCATAAAATCCGTAAACTACAAATAGCTACTGAATGCTCGGTGATTTTCCTTAACATCCTTTTGTGTAGCTAAGCTAGTTTTAGGGTATTTTAGTTCCTTGCGGTTGAATTTACAGATGATTTAGAATTGATGAAGTTGTCCTTTTGGTTACCTTCTTTTCCAGGACTGACAAGATGTCTCCACTTGTTTACTTTGAGCGCCATGTAAGGATATATAAGGATCAGCAACCTGAGAATTATTTATTTGTTCATTAAAAGAACAATGCAAATGATGCTTGTCTGCTACCTATTTTCCCTTATGAGGAAAAACATTTCTAGACACAATTTAAGATGTCACCAAGCAATTTTGATGTTGAAATTGTTACATCCAGTGAGTGACAAATTGTAGATACGGTTGAATTGTTGAATATAAGCATTATCTGATGGTGCTTTCCATAGAGTATTAGTAGGAATGCCAGTCGATAAACACACAGCTATCTAAATTTAAAAGCAGGGGATCCTGCAACACATTCTAGAATTTTCTTATATTTTAAAATTCTACTGAAATTTATCTTCTGCAGGTTGACATTGATTTTGAGAAAGAACCCATTGGGACTTCCAAAGATGGCAAAGAGATTTACTTCAGGGACATCTGGCCTACCACTGAAGAGATAGCCGATGTGAGCTTCCATTTAATCTATAATGTTTCACAATAAGTACAACAAGACGTGCTTCTTAATAACTCGTGTTATTGGAATCCTCAGGTCGTGCAATCTAGCGTGCTCCCAGATATGTTTAGGGGAACCTACGAATCGATCACCAAAGGAAATCCCATGTGGAATCAGCTACAAGTACCATCAGCATCTCTCTACTCGTGGGACCCCACATCAACTTACATCCACGAGCCTCCATATTTCAAGAACATGACAATGTCTCCTCCGGGCCCACACCTCGTAAAAGATGCTTACTGCCTTCTCAACTTTGGTGATAGCATCACGACCGACCATATCTCGCCAGCTGGCAGCATCCACAAAGACAGCCCTGCCGCCAAATTCTTGATGGAGCATGGTGTTGATAGGAAAGACTTCAACTCCTATGGAAGTCGTCGTGGTAATGATGAGATAATGGCTAGGGGAACTTTTGCAAACATTCGACTTGTGAACAAGCTGTTGAAGGGAGAAGTTGGGCCTCAAACTATTCATGTACCTTCTGGGGAGAAACTCTCTGTTTTTGATGCCGCCATGGTAATTTCTAAGTCTTTGATGAACTTAAACCTTCACCATTTTCATGATTTGCTGCAACACTGCTTTTGCTTGTCAAGTTATTGTTCAAGTTGTGTTCTGTGTCTACAGACTCAGCTCTGGCTTTTGTAGATATTAATTGCCATTTTTTGTTGTTGTTTGAATATGTGAGCAGAAATACAAAAATGAAGGCCATGATACTATCATCTTGGCAGGGGCGGAGTACGGAAGTGGTAGTTCTCGTGATTGGGCTGCCAAGGGACCAATGCTGCAGGTATGGCCGTGTGTCTCTTTTGCATCTCTGCGTGTTATTTATGCCCATTTTTGGCACGCCTGCTTCATGTGAAATAAGGAATTGTTGCTTTATTATATGTGGGTATATTTCAGTAATATGAAAATATTAGTTTTAGGTGCTTATATGCATAGTGGAGTAAACTGATAGAAATATTTTACTGTAGATTGTCATATTACAATTTGACGTGGCATCTAAATAGATGGTTATATGGCATTCAAGAGATAGAAGTTATAAAAACAGGTTTCTATTTTAGTGAGTATAAATATCTGTATTGGCATCACATTGATGGTCCACGTGGAACTCTTGTTACAGGGAGTCAAAGCAGTGATTTCCAAGAGCTTTGAGAGAATCCACCGCAGCAATCTTGTGGGGATGGGCATAATTCCCCTATGCTTCAAGGCAGGTGAAGATGCTGATACTCTCGGCTTAACTGGCCATGAACGATACACCATCAACCTCCCGAGCAATGTGAGCGACATCAAGCCCGGCCAAGATGTCACAGTGGTCACTGATAATGGCAAGTCATTTACATGCACAGCCCGTTTCGACACCGAGGTACTAAAAAATAACCAAATTATTTTATAATTCATGTTATATGAAATGGTTTTTCTAGATTCATGTTAATAATTGATCACCGCATCTGCAATTTTGTTATACAGGTGGAGTTAGCATACTACAACCATGGAGGAATTCTTCCCTTCGTCATCAGAAACCTGATCGGTTCTAAGCAGTAGTTTTGTTTGTGATTTCGAACTTTACATTGAGTCAAGTCTTGTATTATGCATTGTAGTTCAAGCCGCACTTGTTTTATGCCTTGTGCACACGGCTTAGACTTGCTTTGTCTTGGGGTTTTCCTGTTGCTCCCAAGAAATAAACCTGAAGACGTCAGGCTTCAGGATGCTGAGAGAATGCTATACAAACATCGTCTTCCATGTATTTGCATAATTGCATCTTTCTATATCTGTAGGTATGATTCTCATTATGTATAATAAATATTTGATGGCGCACTGTTCCTTTTTGAAAGATCCACATTCTATTCTATAACAGACTGAATTTACTTGATTTATTTCCGTTGCTAAATAATCTTTGAAACTGAGGAAATAATGCCTTAAAATATTTATTGGGTTTTTTCCCCGATGGCTATATTTAAATGCTTTTCTCTATTACTTCCATAGTTTGTATTTCCTTGTAACCCTCCTAAACTTGTAAACTTATATTCTTGTTAACTTTTTTAATTGAGAAAAATGTAATTTTTTAGAATATTTTGTTAATATTCGTAGCGGCAACATATTGCAAGGGGATATTTATTATTTCAAGGCGTACTTTCATCATTCAAAATTCCCCTAATTTCCAAACATTCCAAATTAGCAAATATTTCAAATTAGGGTTTTTTAATCTGGCTTCTTTTCCCTCTTCACAGGATTGGTCATAAATTCAGATTTCATTTTCACAACCTTATGCATATAATCATAAGGGTCCATAATTGATTGGTTACGACAATGTTGTGTGGAAGAAGAATCTGACCAAGAATTCCATTGCATTTGAGACAAAAAGAATTACTAGCCCCCGAATTAAAGAGATTTTTTTCCGAAATGAAGGGAAAAATTAGTGTGAGGATTTTGAAGCTTTAAAATGGGATTTTGAGTTGGTTATGCATAAAATGGAAATGTGAGAGAAAGTTGAAAACAATAAGTGGAAACTAGCAAATTAATGGAAAAATTCAACTTCTTGTAGGCATTTGTACATTTGCTTTTGTGTTTTATGCGTGTTAGTGTCATGAAAATGTATTATTGCTTTTTTAAAAGTAATGTTAATGTATGGAAGTTTTGTAATGGTTGATGTAATATATTTTGAAACTTATAAAATATGTTTTGGTAATAATATATGTCCCCTCCCAATGTGTTGTCGTTAATTACTAACGGTGTTAATGGAATATTCTAAAAAGATTCTATTGAAGGGGCAACAAGAGTAGCTTATAAGTTTTTTTTTGGGGTGGGGTGGGGTGGGAGGGCTACAAGTAAATACTGGCAATGAGGAGACAGAGAAAAACATCAAAGTATAGGGGGTCTTGCGGAAAAAACCCATATTTAGTTGATGGTAAATGGTGGTGTTATTCAGAAAGATTATCAACTGCCAAGTTTGTTGTCGAGAAATTACCTTTTCCTTTTACTCTGTTGTCAGCATATTTGAGCGTTGTTAATTAATCCCGTCTTTCAAATTATCCATACTAAGCTGTATTAGTAAACTTTGTTCGTTGACAGCTTTATTTCCTTTTCCCCCCCTTCCCCCTCTTCTTTATGATATTTATAGGAATAGGACTAATGGAGAGCACCGTTATTAATGTTTCTATACTGCGTTCAATAACATAATTACGAATCCGTGAGGGCGCGCTTGCCCTTGGTAGGGGTTAATACTAGATTTCCATGAAACGGTGTAAAAAATATTTTCGGGAATATTGCATTACCGTGGTAATCAAATGACATCATTTCATAAAAATCCAATTCCCCCAAAACAACCATCTATTTTAGATTACTATGAAATATGTCCACCTAACAGGACATGTGCCATGACCATCCGCCGTCCGCCGGCCTCCCTCATCGGCCGTCCCCGGCTGTCCGCCGGTCCAAAGTTCGCCGCCGGCCTCTCTTGCCCCTCTACTTCGGTCTGACATTCGTTGTCGGCCTCTCTTGTTCACCGCCGGCCGTCCTCGTCACGGGTTAGGCGTTCATGGCCGGCCTCCCTCGCCACCGGCCGCTGGTCTTCTTCCGGTCGGACGTTCACCGCCAGCAGTCATCCTCGCTGCCTTTATTCGCCACCAGCCGCACCTCCCATTGTCCGTCGCTGGTCGACGGTTGCATATATATATATAATATATATATATATATATATATATATATATATATATATATATATATATATTATCTTGGATGATTAAAATGTACCAAGTATGGTAATGCAAAATTCCTTGAAATTGGATGCACGGTAATCATATTTCCCGGAATATGAAGATTTCCGGCAATCTTCCATTACATGTAGAGCGCAAGCAAAGGGTATTGGAATGAATATAACCAATGGATTTTGATCCAAAAAAGCAGTTTCTATATAATTGACTCGATAAATTGTCAAAAAGCTCCCGGCTCGTTTTAAACTTGTGTAAAATGCTCTTGCTAAAAAATCTCTAGGCCCAATTAAAAACTACTTTATATTAGTTGCTTGTAATATCTAAGCAGTTGGAAAGAATAATGGCCTAAATGAAATAGCCGCGCGATGGTTTTTTCACAAAGATTTTGAACATCAGTCATTTTCCAACAATTTTGAAAATATGAAGGGTTTTTAGAGAACCCCCAGGAGGCCAGGGGCTTTTTGACAATTTACCCTTCTTTTATTTGAGAAATTGCTATAATTAATAGAGTGTTTTTTGGGGGGATATATAAAGATCCATAAAACTGGAATATTTTGAAGTAAACTAATTCAGATCCCATGGTTTAAATTCCATCCAAACCCAAGTAAAATATAACTTTTGGCGTGGTAAGTTTATTCTATTGTCTCGTTCTCTCTCCTTTCTCCATCACTGTGGCCTTCAAAACCATTTTCTCCCTTGCAAATTCCAACACGCCACTGTTTTTTAAGTTGGACACCCAAAGTCTCTTCCGTTTCTTGCCCGATTTCCTTCCCGTCAATGATTCCACACTTCACTCCCTCCTTGTCCAATGGACAACCTTCCTCGTCTCTTTTTGTTTCTCATTTATCATACTTGATGCGTAATTCTTTTTGAAAAATGCTTTTCCTGCCATGTCGATGGAATCCATGTAGACGCTACATGCATTCTCATTTGGTAAAGAGTGGACATGATATCCACTATATAGCAAATTACACCCTCTTCCTCACGTTATAACCAGTAGCCAACAAGTGTCATTATAGATGATATGGATTCCACCATCCTAACAGGAAAAGTATTTCTTATCATTTTTATCGACAAACGAACTCATATTTTCCCCTTTTTTTATGGTGGCGATATTATCAAATCTTTATTTAATAAATCCACATCCAAACTCATGTGTTGACAAAATTAAACCCAACCATATCAGCCTGTAATTCTCTCTCCCGTAAATCGCATCACATCGCCTCCTCCTTCGCCTGACCCGCCGTGTCGTCGCTCTTGATCTCTCCTCCAACCTTATCGTCCTCATCCCCACCCCTCATCTCTTTCCTCACCCACCTCCGCCTCCTAAATATCTTCAACAACCTCTGCCCTCTTCTCTCGCTCCGGCATTTCTCAACCCTAGCGGATCTGTGTTGACTAAAATCGTCGGCGTGTTCGAAAGCGAGATTGGCGATGTCAAGTACCAGCTTTCCAACGAGAACCTTGACGTCCTCATCTAAATCTTATCATGAGAGGATCTCGGTAACATGAAAGAGGAGCTCTATCGTGTTGCCGACGAGCTCGCGAGGCTTCATATCCTTGAACGAGGCTGTGGTTATTCGTGATCTCGCCAACAACGACCATTCTACGGTTGACACAGGGCATTGCTATATCGATACCGTGAACGGGACCAGGATCAGGATCAAGAGTAAGTACAATATAAAAAAACAAAAATTAAAGAATGATGTGGTGGGTTAATTTTGCCCATACATAAGTTTTGGTATAGATTTATAATGGTTTGGGCCATATGACCATCTTTTTTTAGTGAGTTTAAGTGAAGGAGAAAGATCTGACGTTTTGGAGGGTAAAAAAGTAATTCAGCTTCCCTGTTAAGCTAACCAGCTCCTTTAACCTCAGTTTACTGTAAGAGATTGTTTTTAGCAGGGTTTCAGATATTGGAAACTTATCGGATGTGTGTTTTCTATATCGGATAGCGGTTTCAGACGATATATCGCCTATATGAGTTATATATGTATAGGACGCTTATATCGGGTACCGGTATCGGCATATCGGGTATCGGTATCGGGTATATAGGATGTCAATATTGAAATTTTCATCATACATATTGGATATATCGGTCTACTTTATAACCGAGCATTATACATATTTATTTTAATATATTTCATAAATATAAAATTTAAGAGAAAAATCTCAAAATAAGAATATAGGATCAGGTCTAAATATTTTAGTTTGTATTTTTGGAATCTAAATTAATGGGTTTCAGGTACGGATTTGAAACCAAAAAGGACATAAACCTCTTTTATCAAATAAATGCAATATCGGCGATATTTAAACCGATACAAAAATTGATGGCTTACTGGGGGGCATAAAGTTCCCAGAGAAGGAAAAGAACAAAAAAATCGATACGATATACCGATATATCGATTGATATTTGTAATATTGGCTGATATTAAGTGTAACATTTCAGAAAATATAAAATATTATTTTTGGAATTTAATATTAAAATAATATATTTCGCGAAAACTACCCGATTTGCGAAATTGGGGTTTTCGTAAAATGGTATAAATATATACCAATAATTGTGAAATAATTGGAGATTAAAATGATTTAGTCATTTAAAAATATATTTATAAGATTTGGCGTTTTTATAATTAATTATACGCAGGTTTAAAATTAAACCCGATTAGTGCACTATTAATCGCGATTAAGCCAAATCCGTGTTTATACAATTTTCCATGGCTAGTGCACCATGATATGTTATATGTTGTTTCATTTGTGTGGTTTTATGGGAATTATGTGTGTTATTGTGAGAAAAAGAGAAAAGGTTAAAAAGAGAATAATTGGAGAGAGAGAGAGAGAGTGAAATATGGACTTGAGAGGGGTGAGAATAAGAGAGAGTGGGGGTGAGAGAGAGAGAGAGGGCAGCCACATTTATTTCCCCTCCCCATTATTTCCTTCATCTTCTTCCTCAACTCATCTCCCTCCACTTCCATCCCCAAATATCATCTCCAAATCTCCATCAAAACCCTAAACCCCTTTCATTAAAAATGATTCCCACCTCACCCTCATCACTTTGGACCCATCAAAGTTGGATTTTGAAGATTTTGGAAAGTTAGGGTTTTTCTTGAGTTGCCCAAGTGAGGTATATCTTCTTCTATTTTGTTTAGTTTGAGTTTTCTTGTATTCTACTTGGTTTAGAATGTGATTCGGTTAGGATAGATGATGTTTAGAAATTTCAAAAGAAAGATTAGGGTTTGAGTTGTGTTGTGGTGATGTGTAGTAGCTATTACGAGACCTTAGTGTTAGAATTCTAAACAAAATCAGGGACTAGACACCAAGATACGAACTTTAGATTTGCCGATGTCGGGTTTTTGTGGATTTAGTGATGGTATTTAGAGATCTGGGATGACCCGAGACCATTATAAATAAAGTTCCCTTGACAGTAATACTAGCAGGCAACCTAGAAGCCACACCTGAAACTCTAGGCTCTAATGCATTAATCCGGCCGCAGATTTATTCATTGTGGCTGCAAATTGCTGCCACATTTTGGTGGAATTCGATGATTTTTGGTTGGTGAGTCTCTTAGGTGATATCTAGAGCAACCTTATATGCAAAATTCCCTAGTTTGGCCTAGGGTGAAATCTGGGAGTGATTTCTTTCGTTGCTGCATTTGGTATTTGCGATTTATGAACTTGTGTTTTGATATTGATATTGTATTTAGTCGTTGGATATTTGTACATCAACGACGAGAGTTGTTTGGTTGTTTTTGCATGCGTAGACCATAGGTTCTAACCTATGAGCGCACAGTGTACCGTTTTGGTTCTCCGGACTTGATGTTAATGGTATTACGATATGTGTTGATATTATAGATACCTTCGCGTGGACTTCCGAGACGATGAAGCACATCGACTACGACTGAACAAGGAGTTCCGCAGGTGAGTAGATCTATATCTACGGGGGAAGTCGAGTGGATGGCGTATAGCACCCCCGTAAATTTTGATGGGAACCAATATATAAGATATGGTTAGAGAAACCTATTATAGGAACCTATGATGTAGTTAAAGGTTTAGTGTGACATGATATGAAAGAAATGATGTATTGGATTGACACAAATATAAGGATATGAAATGTGAATGTGAATCACGATATATAAATATAGGTAGTGTACGAGGATAAGTAGGAGATTTAGAGTAGCATGACACGAGATTAATAAGGTAGAATGTATATATATAAAATGAATTGATGTAAGATGACTAAATATGTTGAAAAGAAAATACGATGTGATATGAGGACTTGATTGATGTGTCGGTATACGGATATGAGTCATTAAGTGAGGAATGATATCTTTGCCGGTCCCCTGATATGAGATTGTTATGGATGCGGCCTGAGATATAGGTATATAGATATATATAATATTGTGAATTATGAGTGATATGCCGTACGAGACGTTAGATCCGTACCCTCATTGTTGCATAGGCTGATAGGATCCCTAATGGTTTAATGCCGCCGTACGATGATTTACCGTACGTGATGAGTTTTATGATGATTGATCCACACCGTTGACTAGAGCGTGCCGTACGATAGATTATACCGTACGTGATATTGTGAGGCTGGATGCCGATTGATAGATTCACCGACTTGGTCATGTTAGACACGTTGTAACACCTTAGAATACGATTAGGGGTTAATTAGACGATAATGCGGGTTTTTATGAAAAGTTAACCGATAAATATTTTAATATATTTTAATATTTTAAATTAATATTTTAATATTATTTTTGATACTTGAACATAACTTGTGCATATTAACCATAATGTTTTTGTAACATGACATGTTAGTGTACAAGTTTAATTGTTGGCTTAAAATGGGAAAAGGGGGGGTTTTCTTTTTTCTTTTGAATTTTAGTTGAGAGGGAATGATGAGCTAGGAGGCATGGGGGACAAGGCATGGCAAGCATTTATGGAGAGGAGAGAGAGGGGGCATGGTTGACTCTCATCCCACTCATCTCACTCTCTCAATTGTTTCTGAAACCCTCATTATCTCACCTTTCACACACACTCTCTCCTTCTCTTTTCTGCAGTAGCAGCAGCAGCCCCCCTCTCCCTCATTATTCTTCTTCTTCTTCCCTTCATTCTAGCCCCCAATCTCCATTAAAAAACCCTCCTCACTTCACTAAACCTCTTGTTAACACTTCATGTTGGTTCTTGAGGCAAGTCTTTGCCTTTGAAGGCAAGATTAGCAAGTTGAGCCATCACTAGACCAACTTGATGTATAAAGCTTATCCTAATCTTTTTCCTTGCTAAACTTTTAGTTATTTAGCTTAAATTAGTGTTTAATCAGTGTTTTAGTTAGAATTATAGTTGTTTTGGGATCTGCTTTCACACCTGATACTTCAGGAAAAAGTTGTGTTTACTGGAGCATGTTTACTGGACTAGGAACACACACACAAAGCACGAGACCCTTGTTCTTTTTCCAGGACACAATTTAATGTGTTCTGGCCGCAATTTGCGGCCAAATGGTGGTGATGTGTGTCGGGGTTTGGGCTACGGGTGTCTGCTGTATATTTAAGGTGTTTAGTATATGCAACTTTTCATAATTCAGCTCGTATCAAAATCTGGAACCAATTACCTTGTTTTTTGGCACTTTCAAACTTATGCGACACGTACGTTATGAGAGTGGGTTGAGTGTTTGCTGTGTGTCACAGCATGTCGGGGTGGTTTCTGACGAGTGCATACACGTTTTGGTGTTTTGAATGCACACGCGTTTAGCTTGCGACGCTAGTTTCTCGTTTGGTCTTGATATCGCGTTTTTGCAGGGTTTTAGCCTTATGTGTATTACTTTGTGTAAATTCTAGGATCGCAGACGGGGACTTCGGACGCTACGAAGAAGGGGAAACAGGTGGTCGGATACGTTTAGCTCGAGATCATCGGTGAGTAGATTTAACATCTACGGGGAAATCGCCCGTATGGCGTTATGTGTTAGGGCTTGATAGGATGTTGTAGCCATATGTTATATTCATATATATATATAGGTTGTGCATATGTACCATTGTTGCATACCCCTCTCTTGTTGCATATAAACATAGTAGTTATGAGACACCGCACTGTTACTAACGGTTCATGCTGCATGAGCACTAATTGCATGCTACACACACCGTTAGTAATTGCCATGACACTCGCACTATAGAATTGCTATGAACCATACATCGTTTAGCTTATCTCATCATTGATGATTAGACATGATTCTGTTCCTTTGTGTGCATACATATTTGCGTATCTATATACTTGCATTTTCATCTTGCGTACATACATATTGTACACTCATACTTGCGTATATACCCACTTGTACATTCATATCGGCGCATATACATATTGTACACTCATACTTGCTTATATACCCACTTGTACATCCATATTGGCGCATATACATATTATACACTCATACTTGCGTATATACATATTATTCACTCATACTTGCGTATATACCCACTTGTACATCCATATTGGCGCATATACATATTGTACACTCATACTTGCGTATATACCCACTTGTACATCCATACTGGTGCATATACATATTGTACACTCATACTTGCGTATATACCCACTTGTACATCCATACTGGCGCATATACATATTGTACACTCATACCTGCGTATATACCCACTTGTACATCCATACTTGCGCATATACATATTGTACACTCATACTTGCGTATATACCCACTTGTACATCCATATTGGCGCATATACATATTGTACACTTATACTTACGTATATACCCACTTGTACATTCATACGTGCGCATATACATATTGTACACTCATACTTGCGTATATACCCACTTGTATATCCATATTTGCGCATATACATATTGTACACTCATACTTGCGTATATACCCACTTATACATCCATATTGGCGCATATACATATTGTACACTCATACTTGCGTATATATCCATTTATACATCCATACTTTTGTACATATACATATTGTGCATCCATACCTGCGTACATATACATTTGCACATACATGGATGATGCTGGCTTTGATTTTGGAGAATTGGGGACCGGATGATATATTTTAAAAACTGGATCCATTCAAAAGAGCGGTTTTCCCTTTTTGCTCATAGTAGGATTTTATGCTGCATACGTCACATTGCATGGATCTACGCATTGACTTTTGGATTTCATGTGTTTCTGGATTTGAGAACCGTGGTATTATTTTAAGAAAGTATGTATTGTTTTGAAAACCCGATTTCTCTTGATATGATATTTTAGTATTTCCACCATACGTTTTCTCGGTTCTGAGACATGTGCTAGAAACCCGATTCGAGGAATTGGATGATCCGTTTGCGGGTTCATGGTAGACCCGGTAAGGTACCCTGAGGCAAGAAAGGGATGTCGCGCAGTAGACGATGAGCCTGGCCGAGGGACTACTACCTACCGGTGATTGGTTGGACCTGGCGGTTATCCGGAGGTGTAACAACCCCAAACTTTCTGTACAATTTTTTCAAAATTACAGAAAGGGGTATTTTTGCCTGAGCACAATTTATAAGTTTGTTTTGCTTTTTGATAGCAAGCAAGAGCTTGTAGCTCATTGGTAAGACTTTGCACTGCTGAACCAAGCCACCAGAGTTCAAATCCCACACCCCACATTATTTTTAATATTGTTTTATTTTGAATTTTTAGAATACTAAGAGCCTACACGTGCATAACTCACAAAAAACCTACTACACATGTAAAACAAACTGACTCAGGAGCTACACCAAGCGACATAGGACACGTGGCAGCGAGCCCTGGCCCGACTCGGCCGACTCGGGCCGGCGACTTAGTCGACTCGACCCACCTCCGCCGGCCAAGTTAAGCCGGATCGCCGAGGCGCCAACACAAAAATTCTGCCTTTTGGTCTTCCTTGTACCCCTGTATACTTTATTTCCTCTGCACACTAACAGAGATCTTTAAAACCTCTATTTACTCCATTTTAATACATTTTATCACATTTTATTACATTTTTTTCAATTAAACCTTTCACCTACACTAACCCTAGCCTAGCCCTATAAATACAACCCCTAAACACTACCCCCTCACTCCAAAATTCTTAACAAAACCCTCAAGAAAATTCCTAGGAATTTAGTGTGCATTTGAAGTGAGCAAAGGGGCGAAACTCCGGCCATCTTCCAACGCAACCATAGGAGCTCCCGGCGACGAAACGACGCATCGGCGAAGTCTACCTGTAACAACCGAGCCCAATGCTACTAGTTTCTGTTACCATATGAATGGAGTGTGGCCTTTATTTCATTTATCTTGCTTGATTGTTACTTATTGTAATTTTACCCCGTCAATTCATTTCTGCATATAACAATTTAAGACATCTAAAATAAAATTAAAAATATTCGTCATGGCATGCTTGGCACCCCTAACCCTGTTGTAGCGTCCGTGTATCGTGTTCTCGTTCCATTCAGTGAAACGGGCGAGTCTGGACGGCTACGCGCACGTACGTGTGTCCGTTTTGGGGGTATGCTTTTTGGTTATAAAATACTTCATTTTAAATTTTGGATCCCGCCTAAATTTTTCGTATTTCAATTTCAAATTTTTGGACCCGACCCGGGCGCAATTTGGAAATATTTTACATTTGCGCAAAATCCCAATTTCTAATATTTTTAACCGTCGAATTTAAATATTCTAACCCCAGAATATTTTCCTGTTCCTCTAAATCTTTCAAAATTTTTTTACTCACCAACCAATCACACTCTGTTATTCCCTGGGCCCCGCTCTCTCTCTCTCTCCCCCCGTATCTCTCTCCTCTCTCTATCTCTCTCCTCTCGCTAACTTTCTCTCTCCCCCTCTCTCTCCCTCTCCTCCCTATATAATTCTCTCTTCCTCCTCTTTTTCTTTCACGTAACGCGAACCCACCCTCGAGAAAACCTAGCCGTCTCGTTCTCCCTCGTCGTCGCCCCGACGCCGACGCCCTCACCGCCGGCCTCCTCGCCTCCTCGCCCTCGTCATCTCCACTGCACCCTTTTTCCTCCTTCATCAACTCCCCGTGCACCCTGCACCGGCAACCGCGGCCACCTGCACACCGCCTGCACCTCGTGGGATCGCCGCCGGCGATCTCGATCCGTCCCCCCGGCCTCGTGCATCCCTCAGCGAGTGTCTCCTTCTCCTCTCCTCCTCTCTTCTCCTTTCTTCTTCTTCTTCTCGGTTCATGTTTCTTGATATGTAGTTTTCCGTCGCTGTCGTCGTAGGCCGACCGCCGGAGCTCCGTCGACGTGATCGGCGACCACAACCTCCCCACAGATCCTCGTGAGCACCCCCTTCTCTGTCCTCCTTCCCTTCTTCTTTATTTTCTTTTCTTTTCTTGTTTGCATGTCTTGATTGTTCACTGTTCTGTACTTGGCCGGAATCCGGTGATGCCGACGACGTGTCCCGACGATCCAGTGAGATACCCTGACCTGTGTGGTTCCACTGTTCGTCGTTTGGGTTCATTCCGTGAACCGTGCGCCCGTCGCGAGTTTTCCCCGTCGACGTTTAACGTTCCGTTTTCCCGATTCGCGACCCATCGAGGCAAGTACCCCTTGCTACATGCTAAACAATATTTACATATACATTGATGACACCTTAAACCTGTAGTTTAACTTTAGCACGATAATTTTCCCACTTTCGTGTTCAATATTGTTATATATCATTTTATCTTCCAAACTTGGAACCTACCATTTGCAATTACTGTATTGAACCTAATAATCACATTTACATGTTTTAATCACACTTTCACTATTGACGTAGCCTATGGCACTTGCTCTATAGTTTTACTTCATTCGGACACTCGTGTACATTTAACCTGTGTCAGCTGTGACTTCATCCTTTGAACCTATATACATATATATCATTGCATCCATGAAGTTCTTAAACTTGTTAACATGATTTAACGGCCATGACTGTCATATTGTATTCTTATAACGTTAAAATTACCTCTGAAACACAACTGATAACTATGCTGCTAATTAATTGAAGCTTCTTTATTGTTTAATTGGTTGCTTCGATTTATGTTGTTGATAACCATGCTTGATTATGTAACTGAGTATGAGCACACCCATGATATCGTTTACATCTTGAACTGACTTGCTACATATATATTGATTGACCTGATATGGTACCATATACTGCTTGACTTGACCTGATGTACCATGACCTGACCCGTTACTTGATCTTGTGCCTAATGCCAACAATCTGACTTGTAGTCCTTATTGACCGTTCATGTTGTCTATCCAGACAAATCTGTTTACCTGATCCTGTGTTGGCATTAGTTCTTGATTACTGAATACCTGACTTGACCTACACATATAACTTGGGGGTATGGGGAAATCAAAGGTGAAACCTGACTTGTAACTCAACAGTTCGCTACTTGTTCTGATCAGTTTTAGAGGCTAGGCCAGCCTTGGAATGATGCTGCTGATATCATTCATCTGTACACATTCCTGTTTAGTGCCTAGCGGCATGTCTCGGTTTCAGCCTGAGAATCTGGGCCGTGGTCCCGGGTATGTACGGGATACTATTGAGTTACATTGATGATTCATCAATTGGTTTCAAAGACTTTAGAACAGAAAACCTGATAGAACAGTTTAGTTTACCCACTGCAAACTACCCTGCACTGCTCTGATTTATGTTATTGTTACCCTTGCTTTATTCATGTTTATATTCGCATTGCTTGTTACCCTGTTTATATGTTATTACTTGATGACTTGACGCGCTGACGTCTGGGTTTTGCATGGCCCAGATTCTGTACCGCTGTTGCAGTCCGAGCAGGAATACTTCAGCCAACAGGCTGAGCTGTGAGTGTCAGCAGCAGTTAGTTTTTCTTTCCTGCATTTATTTCCTGATGTGAGCCCGCATTATGGGACATACATTCCAGTTATTTTGTATTGGATCTTTCGCTTCCGCATTTTATTATTCTTGACTCAGATTATCTTGGATTGTGGACATGTTTTAGATGGTTTTATTTTGTTCTTGATATCTCTACAGCCGTAATGTGACTGTGGATGGATACTCCCTACCCACAGGTAGCATGGTTGGCTATGTCACGTGCCCATTTTAGCGTACTCTGGGAAGCGGGGCGTGACACTACTGTTCCCTCTTCCTCTCCTCTTTAAGCTAAACCCGTAAGTCCCCCTCCCTCTTCTCTAATCTTGTTCTAAAAATACGTAATTACAAAACCCAACGGAATCGGAGTTAAACCGATTTCCGATTCGGTTCTTTCTCAAAATCCAACAATTTTTTAAATACAATTGTTTTCCCCAATCAGAGCAAAGCTCTGTTTGAAATTTAAATTTTGAAATGAAGCAACGCTTCTGATGCAGCGCCAAGTGCGCTGCGCCTTAAGCAGCGCACCACGTGCAAAGCACGCGTGCGCTAGCGCTAGGTGCGCTACGCTTTAAGCAGCGCACCACGTGCAAAGCACGGGTGCGCTAGCGCTGGAACTAAAAGCTCCCCACCGTTAGATCAAAAATCTAAGAATAATGATAAATCATTAATTGATCAGAATTAAATTCTGTTAAGAAAAGATTTCTCAGAATCTTTCCAAATAACAAGATTGTGCTCTGTAAATCAGAGCACCGTTGGATCAATGATCCAATGGTGATTAAAAATCACTAAAAATACAGAATAAATTCTGTTTAGAAGATTTCCCAATCTTTGTTGAAAACAAGAAGATTATCTTCTGTAAATCAGAAGCCCTTGGATCAAACATCCAACGATGGGAAATTCCCCAAATCAATTGGAGAAAAGATCTCCTTAACTGATTGAACTGATCAGCTTACCCTATATAAAGGCTCCTAGACTTCAAGTCTCGAAAAAAAAGAGAGAAACCTCCTCATAAACTTTGAGTAATTCAAAGAAAAAGAGCAAGCTCTTAGAAAAAGAAAATTTTCTTCAAGGTAAAAAAATGATGATGAACATAGAGATGAAATCATCTCATAATTTAAAAAGAAGGATTCACTTCTTTAAAAGATTATAGATCTACAAAGACAAAAAGTCTTTCATAGAGAGATCTAAAGATCTCATCATAAAATAAAAAAAGAATTTACTTCTTTCTCACAGATCATAGATCCATAAAGGCAAAGCCTTTCATCAATATAAGAGGTTGAAAAACTTTTGTTCTTAGAATCTTGAGACAAAATCTCTTTTTAGATCACAAAATTGATCATATGCGCCTTTGCGCTCTGGAACTGCGCTTTGCGCTCTTGAACTGCGCTTCTGCGCTCTTAGACTGGCGCTCAGCGCCAAGCGTGACACGTGTCGCTTTGCGCTCTTGAAATAGCATACTATGCTCATTGGCTGGCGCTGAGCGCCAGGCTCACCACGTGTTAATCATGTGTGCGTCATTAAACTAATAGCGCTCTGCGCTCATAAACTGGCACAATGCGCCCATCATCTGGCGCTCAGCGCCAAGCGCGACACGTGTCCCTCACGTGTGCGCTACTCGGCAGAAACGCACTGCGTTCTTTGACTGGCGCAAAGCGCCAAGCGCGCCACGTGTCGCGTGATTGATAGGGAAATTTGTGCTTATGCATTTTGTGATCAAAGAATTAACCGCAATCAAGAACGGTGTCGCTTGGTAGCTAGCCGGTTGAATACGGGTCGGTCCACAGGGATTTTGTGTATTTTCTAGTTGTTCTAACGAGTTAATTCCAGTTGTGGTAGGTTTGATTTTCAATAAAAACTAAAGTTGAATTTGATTAGGATTAAATCCTTGCTAGGGTTAGGATTAGATTAGTTTGGAAAGTCAATTATTTCTCACCGTTTTCTTTGCCCTAATTAAGAACTTTTAGGTATTAAGGTAATAGTTAACAAAGGGGATTAGCACGATCGGTAAGAAACTAGGTTTCTTCCCTTTTGTCCTTGTCCGTCATTTCTTAACTCTTACCCTAACCTCCATGGAAATCATACACAACCGGTCTTTAACTATGGTATCACCGCTACCTCTTAGGATAGGGTGCCGTAGTGAGCGGTGTGTGTATGCATGCATGGAGTCCTACTTTAAAATGTATAACGGGTAAGAAAGGGGTGAGAGATTTTCATCTCTCAAACATTCCTCAAACCTAACCTTAACAAGTGAGGAACTACTCACTCATTAGAGAATTGATAAACGAGTTCATTTTTTTATGGTTTTAATTTAATAACTACGGCAGATAAAAAATTTATAACTACGGCAGAGAAATAAAATTGCTAGAGAAATAACTAGGGCAGAAAAGAAACTTACTTTTTTATTTGATGCACTCTTCGACAATTACAGGGAATAAAAATTCTAAACTAACTAAATAAAAAGAGGCATCTCAAAATAGACACCCAAAAAAGAGGCACGCTCCAAAAAGAGCTGTAAGGTTCCTATTTATAGAGAATAGAAACCCTAGGGTTTACATCTGATCCATATCTAAAATTACAAAACTACCCTGAGAAAACCGGGTCAATGCACCGACTCCACCGACACGCACCGACACGTGCGATGCACGGCCGCGGATCCGTGGCCATGTGATGGGCTTGCTGGCTTAATTTTCTAGGGCTTCTTTCTGTTGCTATTTACTTCTGTTTTCTTCACTTAGTTCTTCAGACTCTTTTCTAGTTTCTTCCAGATTTCCACAGTGCAGAAATGTTGTGGACTTTTACCGTTCGCTTCATGTTGAAGTCTTGAATCATGTGCTGCCTTCATGCTTTGTGAAATCGAACTGTTTGCTGATTTTCGTTTGTCCCTCAAACTGTAGGCGGCATGATAAAGATTCTTCTATTTGTTGGTCGTAGTCTCACTTTTGTAGCGTCTTTTCACCATTTTCACTGTATTATTCCGAGAACCTGTAACCTGCAACTATTTAATAGGCATGGATCAAAAGCACCTATTTATTTGCAAAATGATTAAGAATGGGGAATATAATAATGCAAAATTATGATATGAACATCGCGCTGATGGAACATAAATTGTTCTTTAATTAGCCTAAGGCTATGAGGAATGCTCAGCATTCAGCAAAGACAAAAACACTGTCAGGGCCAAGCCCAAATAAAGGCTCAACAACCCAAAATAAAAATATTAAACATTTTGACCTGATTGGACTTAGCCCAATATTGGCTATAAGTCCTCAACTCATATTAATTGAGCCCATCTGCTCATAAACATTTTAACAGATCTTAGCCCCAAATTTGACTACAGATCTTTCAACCAACTCTAATTGGTTCGAGGGTACATCTCTTCACTCCTTTGATATTTGTCGTTGTAATCCTTCAACGTTTTCAGAGAGGTGACGGGTCCCGACAACCATACATTTTATGGACTATGATGTCCTTAACCTCGGACTGTGGGGTCCTTTAAAACCCATGGACTATGATGTCCTTAACCTTGGACCGAGATGTTCTTAAACTAACAACGGACCGAGATGTCCTTAAACTAATATTGGACCACCATGTCCTTAAACTGGTAATCGACCGCAATGTCTCTAAACTAAACAATAAAGCCCAAATGCTCTTTTGTTGGATCTAAACGATCCCGTTAAGTTGATCTTAGTCTAAAATTAGACTAACGTATTCTTAACTAACGTTTAAGTTGATCTTAGTCTCAAATGAGACTAACGTATTCTTAAACCTAACCCCCAAACCCAAATCTAAGAAAATACGGATTTGGACTAATCCACGCCCTACGGGCGACAACATAAATTAGTCTCCGTATACAATCCACGGGCAACCAAAAAAAAAAACAAACACCTAAGACACGAAGTGACCATCTGGAGAAAGAGAAAGCGGTTACCACGACGCGGTAGTGTAATTAACTGCAGGGGCTTGCGCCTACAGGGAAGAGCGTCCCCACAATCAAAAACCCCTCAAAGAGGGGGAATCTGACGAAGTCTGCTACATCGGCCGCATCCGTTTAAACTTTCGATACATGGTGTCATAAATCAACTTGGCATCTTCGGAGAGGTGGACGGATAGCACCAATTAGCATCTGCCCCTGAAATTCAGGCCTGACGTCCCAACGTCCCGGTCGTGTCTTTCAGCGGGGAATAGATTCTGGCATGCCCGGTGGGACCTTTTCCTCTTTCCACTCCACACTTCGTGTGTCGTGTTCACGAAGGAATCGCGGTTTGATATGGTTGCCCTTGGGTTTGAGATACTAAGATTTGGTGTCTTGCTCCGTGCAGAAAACAGAAGATCAATAGTTTCAAACTGCACTAACTACAACTGCAACTCTCGCTCCGTCCCGTCCGGAGGAGTGACTTACGGGCCTCAAGCGGCCTCCATCTTCGCTATACCGGTGGAACAGGTGACTCAGGCCACCACTGGATTGTTCTTCGGGACCATGCTCCCGCCAACGAGCTTCAACGCCCTTGTACCATCGCAAGAAGCTCCCAAGAAGTCGGTCTTTGATCGGCTTGCAACTACTGCGGCCCCTCTCAGCGGGTCGTCCAAATCCAATGTCTCAGTTTTCAACAGACTGGGCCAGAACGCCAACAAGCCCACGATACCTGAAGTAGCCATCCCAAAGCGGATAGCCATCCCGGTTCAAGCGGACGAAATCATCAGAGAGGCTTCTTCTGCCAAGAAGTCAGTCTTCACAAGGCTGGCCATTCCGGCTCCCACTCCAGGCGAAGTCCTCAAAGCCGCTTCCCCTGCCCAGAGGTCTGTTTTCGACAGATTGGACATTGCTTCTCAACAAACATCGGTTTTTAAGAGGCTAACGCCGGCGACAACCCTTCGCCAACACAGGGGGAAGGTTGAAGTCATCCCTACAGCTGAGACAATCCTATCCGCACGACATGCTCGCCGTCATCACTGGCGCCGAGTAAGGAAGGCTGGGGGCAGCTCCCCATCTGGACTAACTCCGCCAGCTCCCATGGTGGAAATCAATGCTGCTGTTCCAACTGGGAACAGTTTTGAACCGCTTGGGAGGGTTCACAAGAACGCTCCGACTGCCGTGCTGAAAAGATCTCCTTCACCTATGGAGATTGCTACAAAAAAGAAGTCGGAGCTGCCCCCTCAGCAGCTGTCCTCCAAAATTTACAAAGTTTGGCGACAAGTCCAGGAATCGGTGATTGACCAGGATTACTCTCGCCGACCAAAGAAGATTAAAGCTCGGCAAGGAAAGAGCAATCCTGTGGTACCACAGAAGATGTCATCCGTCTGGGTGCCCAATGCAACGGCTCCCTCAACATCAACTGCTCACAAGAGAAGGAGGCCGAAGAAAGCCCCTGTGACCGCGGCGAACCGCAAAGACGCTGAGTCTAAACGCTCCAAGTCTGGGGGCATGGTAACACATACCGTTTATATGGGTTCCGGAAAAAAGGAAAGCCGTGCTTCTACGGGTCATCGACCGCTTACCCGATCGATAACAAAGGCTCAGGAGCAACAACAGCAGAAACTCCAGGAGATGCTGACTGCAATGGCCGCACTCACTGGGCCGAAAGAAAATCCAGAGACCTCAGAGCAGCGTCAGGAACAAGAAACTGATACTGAATTCCTCCGAAGAATGCTCGAGAGGAAAGAAAAAAAGGCCGCGGAACAGGTAGCCAATATCAAACGAATGGCTCTTTTGTTCCAAGACATGGCTGGAATGATGTTACAGCCGGAACCCCCAGCTGAAGACCCCCCGATCATCATTGAAGACGACAGATAGGAGACATCAAACCCCCCTCTGGCTCTTTCAGCAGCCAAGGAGGAGACCATCTCAAAGGCCGCTCTGAATGATTACATTGCTCAGCAAATACGAGCTCACCAGGCGAACGAAGCGGCCGGTAGATCGTTAAGACTGGACAGCCCTATCTAGGCTGATATGACCAAATAAGGTACCTGCCGGGATATACGATCCCCAAATTCCATGTATATAAAGGGACGGGAAATCCGCATCAGAACGTCACTCAATTTAGAGCCTTGTGCGGCAACACCGGGGGTGATGATAAACTTCTACTCCGCCAGTTTGTCGGCGGCTTGTCGGAGACAGTGTTTGAGTGGTATTTGGAGCTTCTCAACGACTCTGTCAAGACATTTGCAGAGATGGAGCTACTATTCACCCAGCGTTTCGCGAGTGCTAGTGAACGCACCCCAATAACGCCATTGATCAATGCCAGGGTGAAACCTGGAGAAACATGGGTTCAATACGCAATACGATGGCGGAATTTATAGTCGAAATGTGAGCAGCACATCGAAGAAGCTCCGGCAGTAGGCATGTTCGTGGGCACTCTTGACCCTCAAGCAACTATTTCCCAATTCATAATGTTCTTCAAGTCGACCACGTTCCGGGCCTTGATTGACAAACTGGCCCAAATAGACCAGATGGGCCACAGGCCTTCCTCTTCGAAGCCGGAGCCGCGAAATGAAAAAAGGGAAAGGGAAAGCGACCTTTGTTGCCAAAGCTCAACAGCAGCCCAGTGGCCCAAAACTAACCGATCGCCTTGACGAGAGACGGCAATTCTATAATGAGAAAATAAAGCGCCCTTATTCGTTTTCCCGGGACAAAACGAAGAGATTGTTCGAACTATCGGTGTGCAACAGGCTCATCAACCTGCCAAATCCAAAACGTCCATTGCAACCCGGTGAGGCTAATAATCCTAATTATTCCTTTTATCACCAAGAGATAGGCCATCCGATCGAAGATTGTTTCGTCTTCAAAGGCTGGATTGAGGACCAGTATCAACAGGGCAAATTCGCACTATCCGAGAAGTGGAAAGTAAGCTCGCCTCAACCGCATGCTCTTAAAAGGACAGACACACTAGGGGCATCATGCTCTTTTGTAGAAGAAGCTCCATGGGAGGTCGTTCTTTTAACGAAGATGAAAAGAATGCTGAAGGATCTCCAAACATGCCCGGCGATCAGATGGAAAAATCCACTAGAACTCGAGATCATCGAGGGAATGCTGAAACCGCGCCCAACTCCAAAAATTGGTGGTGATAGCCAAAGCGCTCACACCCAGCCGTCAAAGTCTTCGAAGAAGAATAAGAAGACCAAAAAGCCCGTGAAGCCTGGTGATAAGCGCACGGACCTGTAAAAACAGATTGACGCGTTGGAAGAATATAATCAGAAGGCGCGGATCCCGATCACGCTCCAAGAATTTCTCACCCACGTCCTTGAGGACGGAGATGATGACAACGGAGAAGACTCGTCGGATGAATCTGAGGATTATGTGGCAAGTTACCATAGGATTTCTCACTCGTCGATAAACGATGAAGAAGCTCCTTACGCAGAGAAACTGGGGGCAGATCCTGAGCCTGAACTTTTAGGACCATCAGCCGAAATGATTGATGCATTCCTAAACAAAGCTCTTTTGAAAAGCAAAGCTGATCGAGAGCGCGAGATGGCCATATTTGAAAAGGCCAAACGCCGACGACTAGACGCAAGGGTTGAAATACTCCCACCAGATCAAAGTACATCCGCCGCAAATAAAAACAGGTTCAAGATGAGGAAAAGGTTCGCCAAAACCATATCAATGGGAATGAAGCTATCACCCTCCGAAGAAAACACTCCTAATGAAGCAAATGTATATCCTAGCTACTGATTATATCATCGAAAGATTGCGCACCCCACCGAAGAGTGCGACGCTTTTAAAAACTGGTGGTAGAGATATGTTGCTCACCGACAATATTTCAAGCGGATGAAACGCAAAACTCGTCGGGAGTAAAGAAATACGACCGAGGAGCACAAAAGAACTACCGGCAACTGTCACATGGTCGACGTTGGGGGATCGCAAGTTCTCACCTTTGGGAGCGATTCTGATGAAGAAATAGCCCTTGGCCCTCTCTTCAAAGAATCCACCTCAGGAAAAGAGGAAGAACCGAAGAGCTGCGAGAACATTCAGCTGCGCAATCGCACATTACCTGAAAAGAATCTCGGACTCGTAAATAAGGGGTCGAATAGAAAAGATAAGGGGAAAGAAAAAGTCCCTAAGGATATCGCCCTAGATGACCAAGTCGTCAAAGAGCTGACAGCCAAGGACCCGCCAAAGAAAAACAAGGTGGATTACAATGTTTTGGCACACTTGAGGAAGCTACCTTCGCAGCTAAGCATTCTTGATGCTCTCTTGTTATCAAAAGAAGCAAGAGATTCTTTGATCAAGACACTGCAAGAGCCCGAGCAATTCCAAGCTTTCCTCGCCGAAGCAAAGATGAAGGACGAGCTGGAACAAGTGCACACAGCCGATATCACCTTCGGCGATGAAGATCTCCTCCTTAGGATGTGCGAGCATAACCGTCCCCTTTATGTCTCTGGATACTGTCATGATATCAAGATAGGCAAAATCCTGGTTGACAATGGGTCCTCCGTCAATCTTCTCAACGTGAGAGTGTTGAAGGAAATCTGCATGAGCGTTCAGCACCTCGCTCGGGATAAGATCACTATCTCCGGGTTTGACTCCCAGTCATCACGGACGCTCGGGTCTGTGATATTGACGTTACGCTTTGGACTGCTCGTCACTGATATCAAGTTCCACGTCATTGACGCCAAGACATGCTATAATGTTTTGCTCGGCCGGCCTTGGTTACACGAGTACAACATTATTCCTTCTACACAACATCAGTGTATGAAGTATTTCAAGGATGGTCTCGAGTACACTGTGACAGGGGAACTAAACCCATTCTCCGTGAACGAAGTCCGCAAATATGAGGATGCCAAATACTTCCTGCCTGATTTTGAAGATACAAAAAGATGTCGCAAACCGAAGGACAAGAACAAAGCTATCACCGTTATTCCGGTCTTCGGGAGTGATACCGAGGGGGAAGAAGAAATAGTTTATTCAGGGCCGCCCCAATACAACAAACTGGAACCGTCCACCCCTATGTTGATCTTCGGCAGCGACTTAGAAGATGAGGTCAATACCGTATTTTCTGTTCGGCCATCAATTCAAGCCTTCGCTGGGGATGATCAAAGTTTGCAAGTTGCCATGGTTCCGCAAGAACATTACAAAGAGCTCGACGCGCTTGGTAGCTACAGTGTGGAAATACTGCAGACATTCTACGTCCCTCCCAGGCGAAGAAATGAAAAGGCAATCCTCTTTTATCAATCCACGGAAACTAAAGTGGAGAAAGAAGTCTGGCATGGTGTTGATTCCACACTTGACAGGCTCCAGCCCATCCATTTGCCCAGATATTACACAGACGGATTAAAAAGGCTGTTGAGACGCCAAGGTGTACCCCTTAAGCAAACTACTCGACAAGTCCAGTTCTACAACAGGATCTGGAGCGTTCCCGGAATTCAGTGAAAATTTCCCAACGGGAGAATGGAAACGATTGGGCTTGGGTATATTCAATCCAAGAAACGGGAACGATTCCACGGCTGCTACGTCATACATGACTTCGATGAAGAAGGAGATGCTTTGTGGGAAGATGCTAATCCTGAACCAAAATGAGCTTCCTTCGTGAAAATACCAAGCCCGTCGTTCGAAGAACAAATGGACAAGCTTATAAGGGAAGCGAGTCAAAAGGTTCGAGACGATCATAATCGCGAAATGGCCATCTACGAGAAATCCAGAACGCAGCGCCTCCTTCAGAAGGCTACGGAAAGTGACGATACCCTTCGTCGCCAGCCCGTCATATAAAAGACCCGACGCAGAGGCAGAAATAAACCCAAGAACGGAAAAAGCGTTCAACAGCGACAAAGCGGGACAAGAAGCCACGCAATCGAGAATCGAGCAACCAGGATTCGTCTCTTATAAAGAAGATGGGTCGATCGCATTCTTTTTCCCAAGACAAGACAAGGAAGATACTTGATCTTGTCATAAAGCATCGGATGATTACCCTCCCGGAGTCCAAGCATCCCGAGTGCGCAGGTGAAGTTAATCATCCGGATTATTGCTCCTATCACCGAGCAATAGGACATCCTCTCGAAGACTACTTCACATTCAAAGACTGGATAAAAGACCAGTATCAGCAAGGCATGTTCGCTCTATCCAGCAGTTAGAAGGTAACCCGGCCGCAGAAGTATGAACCAAAAGCCACGAGAGTAGAACCGGATCAACATCGGTCTTGGAAGCGATCCCGTACCTGTCATGTGATAACGCTGTTAGAAGAAGAGCCCGAGAATATGGATGACCTTCCCTGATGCTTCGAAAATGATAGTGACGAAGTGATCTTAGAGTTTCCACCGGCACCAAATGAGCTGGAAGATGGAATACATACTACTGCAGATAACCTCAAGAAAATTGACTTGGGGACGGCAAATGACCCGCGGCCGACATTCGTCAGTGAGCTGTTGTCTGAAGAAAGGGTGGCTACGCTAAAGGACGTTCTCATGCAGCATAAAGATTGCTTCGCATGGAACTATTCCGAGATGTCAGGACTAGATCCAGAGATTACTGTCCACAAATTGGCGATTTCTCCAGACATCAAGCCGATCAAACAAGCACTGAGAAGAATGCGGCTCGAGCTTGAGATGAGCATCAATGCCGAGGTCAAGAAGCTAATCGACTCCGGCTTCATCCAAGAGGTGCAGTATCCTGACTGGATCGCCAATATCCTCCCAGTGATGAAGAAAAATGGGACAGTGCGCATAAGCGTAGACTTCCGGGATCTCAACAAAGCTTGCCCGAAAGACGACTTTCCAGTACCGGTTACCGAGTTGATGATAGACAATACGTCCACTCATGAAGTTTTCTCCTTCATGAACGACTCATCAGGATATAATCAGATAAAGATGCATCCCGAAGACCAGAAGCATACCGCTTTCCAGACTCCTTTGGGCATATTTTGCTACAAGGTGATACCCTTCGGTCTAAAGAACGTCGGTGCCACCTATCAGAGGGCCATGACGAAGATCTTCGATGACCTCATACATGAAATCGTCGAATGCTATATCGACGACCTCGTAGTTAAAAGCAAATCCTACGAGGAACATTTAGAGCATCTGAAAATCGTGTTTCAGCGCCTTCGGAAATACAACTTGAAGATGAATCCTCTCAAATGCGCATTCGGAGTGTCCTCAGGCAAGTTCCTGGGATTCGTCGTCCGACCCCGAGGCATCAAAATAGACCCGTCGAAGATCAAGGCGATCATGGAAATTCCTCCGCCAAGAACTCTCAAGCAACTGCGGTCTCTCCAAGGGAAGCTCGCGTATATCCGGCGATTTATAGCCAATCTCTCCGGCAAGTGCCGCCCCTACAGCCACCTAATAAAGAAGGGGACCCCGTTCGTCTGGGATCGCAAATGCCAAAGCGCACTAGACGAAATCAAGTAATACCTGCAGAATCCTCCGGTGCTGACCGCTCCAGTCAAGGGAAAGCCCCTCATTCTGTACACAACCGCCCTTGAGGGTTCTCTAGACGCGTTATGAGCATAAGAGAACGACCAAGGGAAGGAAAGAGCTCTCTACTATTTGAGTCAAGTTCTTCTGGGGGCAGAAAGCAATTACTCCCCCATAGAAAAACACTGCCTGGCGTTGATCTTCGCAATAACGAAGCTCAGACACTATGCGTTGGTGTACGAGGTCCATCTCATATCAAAGGTGGATCCTCTCAAATATTTGATGTCTAAGGCTATATTAACGGGACGGCTCGCTAAGTGGGCCCTACTCTTGATGGAGTTCTCGATAACTTATCGACCCCTTAAGGCAGTGAAAGGCCAGGCCATCGCCGACTTCCTCGCTGAACATCCGATACCTGCCGATTCTCCCTTGAACTGTGAATTGCCAGATGAACACACGTTTGACACGATCGGCGGAGAGAGAAGAGAGACTGATACCCGGTGGGAACTCTACTTCGATGGAGCATCTTCCATGAAGAAGCGCAAACAAAGTACCCCTATAATCAAGTCCGGGATAGGCCTCATCTTCATAACTCCACAAAAGGGGATAATGCGTTTCGCCTTCTCCTTAACAGAGCCAAGGACTAACAATGAAGTCGAATACGAAGCTTTGATAGCAGGTCTTGAGATCGCCCTCGATATGGGAATTGAAAACCTCCTCATATACGGAGACTCCCGACTGGTCATTAGCCAAGTAAATGGCGACTATCAAACGTGCAAGCCAGAGTTGGTGAAATACGGCGAGAGAGTGCAACAACTGTTGACTCAAATCCCTGCCTATGCTCTGGAGAGCATACCGCGTGCGCAAAATAGCAAGGCGGATGCATTAGCCAAGCTCGCTAAAAAATTGGCCGACGAGAACCTCGATGACGTAAGAATCGTGGTACAAAACCGTCGGGTTCTTGCACCGGCAGAAATATCTCCAGAGTCGTCCTAGGAGAAGAGAGCGACCGAGCAAATGGCTTTGCAAATAAAAGACCAAAAAAAGGCTATGGATTGGAGAGAAGTCTTTATAGACTACTTCAAATTCCGTCGAACGCCTGAAGATACATCCTCAAGACATCAGCTCATGAAACGAGCTTTATCTTTTGCCTTCGTCAATGATACTCTATATAAGAGATCATTTGATTCTCTATGGCTAAGATGCTTGGGACCTGAAGAAGCAAAGAGAGTCGTCCAAGAAACTCACGATGGACTCTGCGGTTCTCACCAAGCCGGGCCGAAGATGAAGTTAAAGATCAAAAGGATGGGCTACTATTGGCCCACGATGATCCATGACTACCTCGAATACGCGAAGCAATGCCACTCGTGCCAGATTCACGGGGATTTTATCCATCAGCATCTGAATCCACTACATCCAATGGTGGTTAGCTGGCCGTTCGAAATGTGGGGGACTGACACAATCGACTCCATCGAACCAGCATCGTTCAGAGGACATCGGTTCATCCTAGCAACAATTGATTACTTCTCCAAGTGGGCAGAAGCAGTACCACTAAGAGAAGTGAAGACGGAGAATATCCTCTATTTCTTCAAGACACACGTCATTTATTGGTTTGGCACTCCGCGGCAGATTATCTCCGATAACGGGCCAGCCTATAGAAGCCACAAGATCAGCCGCTTCGCACAACAACATAATATAGACTGGAGATATTCATCGGTCTATAATCCCCGAGCTAACGGTCTAGCTGAGGCTTTTAACAAGACCTTGACGAAGATCGTGAAAAAGACTGTGTCTCGAAATAAGAGGGACTGGCACGACAGACTGCATGAAGCTCTCTGGGCGTATCGAACTACGTTCAAAACGGCCACAAACACAACGCCGTATGCATTAGTATTCGGCACAGAAGCGATACTCCTCTCGAGATAGAGTTACCCTCTCTACGAGTGGCGGTTCACTATGAGCTAACAGACGAAAAAATGCTCACCTTCGGCTTGAGGAGCTCGATGCCCTTGATGAAACCTGGCTCATGGCGTAACAAAATCTAGAGGCTTATAAAGAGAAGATGACGTGCTCAGATGAGAGATTGACTAGGCCGAGAACATTCCGCTAAGGCGAACTCGTGCTAGTGGTCAAGAGACCTATGATCTTTAATTGTGTCAAGCGAGGGAAGTTCGAGCCGAACTATGAAGGCCCGTATATTATAGACAAAGTCTACCAGGGTGGAGCATATATACTCATGGACATGCATGGTGAAAGACCTTTCAGGACAATAAACGGTCGCTTCTTGAAAAAATACCACGCCTGACGAGTCACGGCCTAGGTCATTAATAGATGACGACGCCTATGTCCGCTCGCTATCTTCCTAAGCCCAAACTCTATAAGTAGTAGCCGGCTTACGGACCGAAATGTCCTAAAACTAACGACGGACCGAAACGTCCCTAAACTAACCACGGACCAAAACGTCTTTAAACTAACAATGGACCACTATGTCCTAAAACTGGCGTCGGACCGAAACGTTCTTAAACTAACGACGGATCACTATGTCCTAAAACTGGCTGTTGACCGAGACGTCGATAAACTACTATGGACTGCAGCATCCCAAGGCTGACACAAAAAAAATGAAATAAAAAAAAGAGAAAACGGTATGTCCATAAGCAAAATGGGCACGGATGAAAACCCAAAAGGGCTCCGTGAGTAAAAACAGCAGGGCTACCGGCGATTTTTTGTGAAAACCCGAAAGGGCACAACCTCGTTAAAAGACACTTGGAAGGTCCTCTCGACCTTGTGAGGAGAAACCACCTGCGTGAGATCCTTATGACTCACAAGGGAGCAACACACTTAGGGATCCCCACGATTCCTAAGGAGAAATTACACTTGCGAGATCCTCACGACTCGTAAGGAGAACCCTCCTATGAGACCCTCAGGGCTCATAAGATTCAAGAGTCTTAAGCTGCAGGGATCTGAACCTGTTCTTAAGCCATCACAACCTCCAATTCTGCCCTGCAAGCGTCTTGACCCTTGTAAACAATCCACGGGCGCGAATAAGCATTTCCCTAACAAAGTCCCTGTAATACCCAGTTCCTTTTGTACGCCAATATCCGTATTTATATAAAGTGTTGTTTACAAAATTTGTTTATTTATATTTATATTTATTTTATTGATTTTAAAATCCTAACCTATACTTTTACCTTAATAGCTTTCCTAAACTAAATCCTAACACAAACCCACCCTAACCAGGCCAAACTCATCCCTCACTCTTTTTCTCACCCAAACCCAAAAGCCCAATCTTTAAATATCCCTAAACTCATACAAACAGCCCCTCCCATTCTCTTCTTTCTTTTCAAATTCAAAATGAATTTCTCATTAAATCCTTGTAACTCCCCTTTAACACCCAAATAAATTTCTCAATTAATCCCATTATCTCCTCATAATTCCCCTTGTTCTCTCTCCTCTCTCCCCACATTCTCTATGTTCACTACCCACGTCTCTCTCTCTCCCCCCTATTACGACTCTCTCTCTCCTCTCTCGTACACACACACTCTCTCTCATCTCGCACTCTCTCTCCCTCCTCTTTTCCGCCTCCGAGCTCGAACTCGCGCCCGCGCATCGCGCTCGCCGCCGTCCCTTCACCGCCGGCAAAACCCATCTCTCCGACTCCCTCCGACCTCGCCTCCACCAACCTTCGACGCCCTCACCTTCCTCTTTCCCCCCGACGTCTCTCCCCTCTCGAACCCAAGCCGCCTCCTTCTCCTGAAAACTCCCTCTCCACGAGCATCACCATTGCCTCCCCTAACCTCAACTGCAGCCTTTCACCTCACTAGAACCCGAGCACCTTTCACCGTAACCAACTCCCAACCGAGCAGCCCCATCGCCATCGAAGTCGAGACCACCATCTTCCTCAACCCAAAACTCCATCACCCTCTCAACTCCATCACCAAGCCGAGCCCCAGCCACCCATCGACCGCAGCTTAAAACCCCCACCGAGCTCACTGCAACTCCGGCGACCACCTCCTCTCTGAGCACCGTCGACGATCCCCTCTCTTCAACCTTCATGACCAGCACCACCTTTACCCTCTCACAACCGAGCTTCAACTCACCGCCAACACCACCGGAGCCGCAGCAGCCAACACCCGCTACCGCCGTCGTCAATATCACCACCCCTACCTCCTCACCACTTCTACCTCGACACTAGTACACCGCCACTGCACCCTCCGCCGCAATAGCTTGCCTCCCTTTCACTTCCAAACCCGGCCACCTGGTTGACGTCGTCATCGTTGACCGGGCCACTGCACCTCGCTGCCGCAATAGCCGTTCGGGCTCCCTCTCACAGCCGCTGTCGCCATAGTCATCAATGTTGCCATAATCGTCGCCATCATCGAAGACAAGTCGAGCCCGGCATTTCATCGAACACCTATGACCATCGCTGCCACCGTTGCCTTAGTCACCGTTGTCGATGACCAAGCCGTGGCCTCGGTCCCTGTATCCGCCACGGTCGTCAACGCAGTCACCATCGCAACACCGTACGCATCCGTCGTAGCCGTGTCGTGTCTGTGCCACATCGTGCCCGCCTCCATGCCACCGCGTGCCCAGACGTGTCGCGCCCCGTACCCACTTCTCATGCCATGTCGGACTCACTCCCCGTGCCACGTCGTGTCAGTCCCGTGCCACATCATGCCCAATCTAGTGCACGTGCCGTGCCGCTCCCGCACCACGCCCCGAGTCCAGACCGTGCTCGGTACCGTGTCGTGCCGTGTCACATACCGAGCCAGGACCACGCCCACTACCGTGTCGCGCCCGCATCATCACCAGGCCCAGCACCGTGTCGCGCCCGCGTCATCACCAGGTTCACTACCGTATCACGCCCGCGTCGCCACCGCGCTCAGTACTGGATCTCCACGCGCCGTGTCCAGCATCGCGCCGTCTCGTGTGTCGAGACAAACTCTGCAGTGGCGTCGCTTCTATATCAAGCGACCGAAGGCAAGTGAACCCCCTGTCACTTGCTATAATCATACTAAATATATTGTAATTGGTTAATTACGAGTTAGTATATTGGATGAAGGTGAACCTATGTATATACGTGCCACATGTTCGATGGTAAACCCTAAACCATAACCTATTTTAAAACACCTTAATTTGAGATAACTGAACCACTTTACTGTTAATGAATATCGTGTAGAAGTTTGGATGCAAAATATCGAGATTATGACTACGAAATGACATCCTGGTAGCCCTTGCGAAATCTGAATTTTCCCGGACATGTTAGATCATTAAAATCCTAATAAATCATTTATCTATTGGATTTGAGCGTTCCATGGTTCGTATCGAAGCTAATAGATTAACCTACAGTAATCTATAGTTTATTTCTAAAATTGAACTAATTATGATAGAGATAATTGGGGAGAATTACGATTCTGGACTGCAGTCCAGAGCAGTAATCCCGGTTAACCCCTGTTTTAAATTGCTGTATATGCCTGTTCAAATGCGAGAATGTGCGGAACCCTATATCGTTACGTAGAAAATTAAGTTATATTTCTTACTCCATTGGTTCTATTGGATTCCTATTCTTTTTGATATTTTTAGCACATTTTATAATGTCGATATGTTCTGCTGAATTCTGCAGCGACAGATTTTACCCATTGAACATAACATGATCATAACTTCCCGTTGATATAGGATATTACTAATCCTCCAATTGAGATGGAAACCTAACTGATAACCCTAAATATTGTTCAACTATAGCGTCGCCTAATTACGAACCCTACTGCGATTAAAATGTGTTACGAAACGGACTTCCGATTCTGAAACCGGATTTCCAGCAGTGAACACTTAAAATGAAATGGTCATAACTAGCAAACCTGAAACCCGATTGACGCGAAACCAATTTTGATGGATAGATAATTAAACATACTATGTACCCCCTTTACATTGTTTTGATTAATTCTGCATGTATTACCTATAATAAATTATGCAAGTGGTAGGATACTGACTGATGATATCTTAATCATGCTTTAATTATCGCATTCTCATCATATCATGTAAAGCTCATTTGCATTGGTAACCTAGTGATCGTGTACGTTACCCAGTGTTAGATATTAGTGTTTTGATTGTGGCAAGTACGTTAGTGTTTAAGCGTGAATGAATAAGTGGAAGTGACACGTACTTGTACACAATCAGTGGACCCTATTGATATATTGCATTGTCGAAGTCTATGGGACATGTATGAGTGTAACTATAATTGGTATGGGACGATTATGGAAGCACTTATATGGGTATCATAGGTAAGGCACCAAACATTGTCCATTTATCTTGGGTATCAGTCGAGACATGCTGGATGGAGATCCTGTCTCCAGTTCTCGTGTAGACTTGTCATGGACCGACGGGTACTTGGGTCTATGGTTAGAGTTTGATATAGACCATGGGGTGTGGGGTAGTTTGAGTGTGAGTTTAACAGAATCTCGGGAGTCCCATTGCCGGCACATACAGCGATTCTGGAGATATATGGGGATATTACTGATTATTAGCGAGCGACTCGGGCCCGTGTTCCCTTGCCCTTGGGTCCTACCCTTGGGTGGGGGATACTCACGAGTGGTTGACTCTCACATTTGGACTGACGATAGATTTAGCGACCTGCACAGTGAGACATAGAGACTGATAGGGTTAGTGACATTGGCATGCATTGCTTACTAATTCAATATACCTGCCATACTGTTTACTGCTTTACTGTTTACCTGCTCTATTAGCTACCTGCATTGGCTACTTCATGCTCACGTTATTATTCCATGCTTACTGTTTCATATTTATCATTATTGTACGTGTTCACATTTGTATCTATATATACATATATTGCTATTGTGTCGCTCTGACGACCTGAGTATGCATGCTCAGAGTGAGAAGTGGATCTAGCTTGGACCAGGAACAGACGTACCTCGAGGACACTGTGAACATCTTGATCAGCGACCCAGAGCTATATTTCCTTGATCTCTATCTGGTTAGTTCTTTGTATTTGATTTGATTTAGTGACTGCATTTCTCATTACCTGTGCATTGAGTACTATTTACCACGTAAAGCTAGAAGCCGAAATGTGACTACGGCAGGATATTTCCTCGACCGTAGGAGCATGACTGACCTTGTCAACCCTTCGTATTCCGTATTTTGGGAAGCGGGGCGTGACAGTCCCACCAGCGACTTGGGATATGTCTATACGGTGAACAACCCTTATAAGTCCTCTCGGCTTATAGGGAGAAAATACTCTTGTAACATCATTACGACTTATAAGAGACCATATACTAAAGACTCCTCACGATTCTTAAGGAGAAAATGCACCTACGAGATCTTCACGACTCGTAGGGAGAAATACCTTTATGAGATCCTTGCGGATCATAGAGTTAAAAGCCTTAGTCGACAGGATCCTGACTCTGTTTACTAAGCCACCTTTGTTCGATATCGACAAAGGCAAACGATGATTCGCTCCTGACAATATCCCAGTAGTAGCGATGCTGATACTTAAATCGGTATCAAATCCCAAGCTCGCAGCAAAGCAAATGCATATGAAATAGCCGAAATGATTGGGCAACTTGCAACAAAATCAGTAAGTAAAAATGTATGCTTACAAAATAGCCGAAATGATTGGGCAACTCGCAATAAAAAACAGCGAGTAAAAATAAAACAAATAACCAAAATGATTGGGCACCGCGAAAAATAGCCGAAATGATTGGGCAATCGTGACTTTCGCGATATAAAAGCTGAAATAATAGAGCATCGCGGAAAGAAAAATATATAAAATGAAATTTTTGCCCTACAGGTGAGATTACATCGATCCTTGTATACAATCCAGGGGCACAAACAAAGAGAGAACCATACCTTCCCCCTAGGCTTCATCCGAAAGAGAGCCAAATCTCGACGGTTCACAGATAGCCTGGAGATCATCTCAACATTCTTCTCACCACAACAGACACAACATTAACAAATAGGAGTTGCGACAAAGTTCCCAGTTCCACGACTCGGCGGTGCACAGACAACCGAGAATCAACCCTCGACTCTGTGAAATGCGGATAAAGTCAACCCTTCCTGGTCCTTGCGGAACACGGCTATGTCAATCCGACCCCGTGGGAAGCATCCAGAGCAAATCCTGGTTACGTGGAATACGGCCTATGTCAATCCTGACCCCGTGGGAAACGTCCAGAGCGGAACCTGGTCCTCGCAGAACACGGCTATATCAATCCTGACCCCGTGGGAAGTATCCAGAGCAAATCTTGGTTACGTGGAACACGGCCTATGTCAATCCTGACCCCGTGGGAAGCGTCCAGAGTGGAACCTGGTCCTTGCGGAACACCGCTATGTCAATCCGACCCCGTGGGAAGCATCCAGAGCAAATCCTGGTCTAGTGGAACACGGCCTATGTCAATCCTGACCTCATGGGAAACGTCCAGAGCGGAACCTGGTCCTCACAGAACACGGCTATGTCAATCCTGACCCCGTGGGAAGCATCCAGAGAAAATCCTGGTTACGTGGAACACGGGCTATGTCAATCCTGACCCCGTGGGAAACGTCCAGAGTGGAACCTGGTCTTCGCAGAACACGGCTATGTCAATCCTGATCCCGTGGGAAGCATCCAAAGAAAATCCTGGTCATGTGGAACACGGCCTATGTCAATCCTGACCCCGTGGGAAACGTCCAGAGCGGATCCTGGTCTTTGCGGAACACGGCTATGTCAATCCTGACCCCGTAGAAAGCATCCAGAGCAAATCCTGGTTACGTGGAACATGGCCTATGTCAATCCTGACCCCGTGGGAAGCGTCCAGAGCGGAACCTGGTCCTTGCGGAACACGGCTATGTCAATCCGACCCCATGGGAAGTATCCAGAGCAAATCCTGGTTACGTGGAACACGGCCTATGTCAATCCTGACCCCGTGGGAAACGTCCATAGCGGATCCTGGTCCTTGCGGAACACGACCATGTCAATCCTGACCTCGTGGGAAGCATCCAGAGCAAATTCTGGTCATGTGGAACACGGCCTATGTCAATCCTGACCCCGTGGAAAGCGTCCAGAGCGGAACCTGGTCCTTGCGGAACGCGGCTATGTCAATCCTGACCCCGTGGAAAGCATCCAGAACAAATCCTGGTCACGTGGAACACGGTCTATGTCAATCCTGACCTCGTGGGAAACGCCCAGAGCAACTCCTGACTCCGTGAAACGCGGATGATGTCAATCTCATCAAACACTTACGGGTCCTCTTGACCCGTAAGGAAGAAAACTCTCTTGTAAGATCCTTATGACTTATAAGAGAAAACGCACTTAGGAATCCTCATGATTCCTAAAGAGAAAATACACCTACGAGATCCTCTCGACTCTTAGAGAGAAAAGTCTTTATGAGACCCTCACGGCTCATGAAGTTGAAAAGCCTTAGGCAGCAGATCTGAACCTGCTTCCTAAGCCATCGTTACCTCTCGAAGAATTCAAAACGGAATGCTCTCTCTATCATTTGCAGGCTACGCTTACTAAAGTGAGATGCCGGTAACAAAGAAAAGAAGAAAGCAAGAGATGACATAAGATATTACGAAAGAAATGTATCTTTTATTCATAAATTCAATTGGGTACAAAATATATCATATGAAAGAATAAAAAATGGATACATTTTATTCAAAATTACAAATGGTGCAAAAACAATTATTGGAAGGGAAGCGTTTTCATTAGACCAATCAGCCGCTCGCGCACTTCCCTCAGCCCCTTTTCATGGTCAGCTGCCGCGATTCAACCTGAGCTCATTGCTGCAAATATGATGAAAGTTGATCTTCGATGACCCGCTGAGCTGCCCCACGATTCTGTGCATCTCGCTCGATGAGATCGAGCTTTTGCCTCAGTGTGAGCCCGTCAGAAATACATCGTAGAAGGCTTTCGAAGATAACTTTCAGCTGTGCAGCATTTGCATCAACTTGAGCATGCAATCGAGCAGATTCGCTTGAAGTCTCTTCGCCCTCCTTACGCTTTAAGACACTTCCTGTTCAAGATGGCGGAAGTAGGGAGTGCTCTCCTCGACCCATGCAGCCCGCTGGGAGTTCACAGCCAAGATCTCGGGGGCAGGACGTCTAAACTCGAGCTCATGCAGACAGGCCTCGATTTTTCTGCAGTGATTAACCCAAGACTCCACGATGCCTTCACTATGAAAGTGCACAAGCGTCACCAGTATGGGATTAACCTCGGCAGCAAAATCTGCAGCAAGGGCAGGAGTCTCCACGTCAAGCTCCTCGAGGTGATCGATCAACATGCGCAGACTATTCACAGCGTCTTTTGAAGAGGGACGTCGAGAAAAGGGGCCTGCTGGCATTATGACTCGAGATTCGAACGGAGCTGAAGTCGGTATCACAGCTACAAAGCAAATCACGGTCAAATAACGGTTCAGGAAATAAAGGAGGTTCATGAACAACGGAGTTTACTATACCGGCTGCAGCAGGTGGCAAGACCGGGAGTACCGGTGGTGCAACTGTTCTTTCATCTTCTCCTTTGATCTGTAGGGCTGCAATCAAAACAAACAAGAATTAAAAATGATTTGACTGCCCGTAAAAGAAAAGAAAAGACGTTAGCTAAAGGCTGTACTCACCAGCTCCACTAGAAGAGGCAATATTTGACTGGAAGGAGAAATGTGGGTGCAGCACCTGATACAGGTGATCAAAAAGGACTCCTGCAAGGATGTAATAATGCAATGTGAGTACATAAAGTATACTGCCTACAATGAAACTGATGGGTCACAAATCCGCACCTTCCAGCATTTGAGAGGGTACGAGAGAAGGCAAAAGGGCGGTCACCGTCAAAGCAGCAACTGGAGATGCTTCCTTGGGTAGCACAACCTCAACGCTCATCACACCTGTATTACAAATAAGAGAAACGCTGTCAAAAGAGATTGAAAGGGATTGCAGAATAAATGAGCAATGACCCAAAATCTACCCGGTGAGTCGCCGGTCGAGACTGCGACAAGGGCGTCACTGGATGCAGCGAATGCTTCACCCTCTCCCATCGGAATGGTTTCGTCGCACGTAGCTTCATCCCCCGACTCCATGAGAATCGTCATGACACTCGCAGCGCCCGGCAATGGCAAGGAGCCGCAAGGGGAAAGAGTGGCGATTGGGGCAGTGCCAGACTCTTGAGAAAGAGTGGGTACCTCAGGCTCGACGATTGCAGCCATCTCGCCTACCGCTACCTCAGGCTCGGTGATTGCAGCCATCTCACCTATCGCTACCTCATCAAGACTCGGCCCTGTAGGATAGGATATATGAGAATCTGAAAATTAAAACTTTGACAAAAAGAACTCAATGTCACGTTACCTTGGGTCGGTCTTTCGACTGCTTCCCGAGCCGCACGTGCTGCCTGTCTGTGGGCGGTAGACAAAGCAGTCGAAGCATCCTCTGAAGGAGTAGGGGTAGGGGTAGCAGCGCTCGAACCTGCACCCGCGGCCAAGGCAGCGTTACGCTCCCTTGCTGCGCGCATTCTACGCTTCTTTTCCGCTCGGGCCGTGAGAGCGGATCTTCTCAAGACCTCCGTCAACGGGACGTCATCGTCCGCGCAAAAGATTACCTCTGGAGCCGTTATGGCATCCGTCATTGGTTGCTTAAGTGAAGCTTCTTTCAGCAATACCGGCGGAACTGAGACTTCGATAGCCGGCCCTGGAAGCGTCTCCGCACCGCCCTGCGAAGTCGGTACCACACTGGAATAACCTGAGTAGAGGTAGTTCCTGTAATAAGATGAAAAGGAGGGGTCAGATTACCCATAAGAAACGGGAGTGGAGACGTGGTGAACCGAAATGTACCGATACCTAAGGATGCTCGAAGTCTTTCCCCTTCCTCAAAAGTCTTGAGAGAAGCTGCGAGAGCTTCTTCGGTGGAAATGCCTGTTAAAGAAGGAAAAGTGTCAGTCAAAACATGATGATAAAATATGATGCAATGACAAAAGGTATGGCTGATGTTTACTTGATCGCGCGAGGATGGCCAGTCCCGCTTTATAGCTTGCTAGTCGCTCGGAAACTGCAATAGCAGCCTCGAGGTCGGTATCATCCGGCGCTATGAATAGGCCCTCGTTGGTCCCATATTCGCCCAAGCCCTCACTATAAGGAGCATGAGGCTCCTGACCAAATACAACGTCGGCAGAGAGGATCGACTTCTTCTTCCTCTTCTGCGAGCGAGCTCCGGTTGCAGCTAGCACAAGCTTACGCTTAGTGGGTACTTTGGGACGACGAGTCCCGATATCTAAACCCACGCCAGACTCGGGGGAAGCTACAGTCACCGTTTCCATGGGAGCATGGGGCATCGGTATCTCGGGCTTATCATGCGGGACCTCGACCGCAGCAACTTCTCTTAAGGGAGGACGGACAATGGTCCGTTGCTTCAGAGGAACACTTGGATTACCGGCCGGAGCGGTACCCTTGCGATCAAGCAGCAATCGCTTCTCCTCCCTGATGACGGCGCCCATTGAATGCTGATATCAGGCCATATGCACATTCAGGGCCTTCGGAATACAGCTCGGTTCGCTGATAAAGAAGTGGGACCCTGTGTTAAGGCGCATAAAATGATGCAGCGCGCTCCGCATTCGCTCTTCGGTAGCAGCAGGTTATGCCAAGAAAGCCTCAAGTGGGACACCCTGATTGTAACTCAGCTGCTGGGCGAAACGATGCGGGTTGTATCTCATGAATAACGCCGCATCATTTTGCCTGAATACGAGAAAGCCCGGCCTGATGGAGTAAAGATGAAGAATCTCCCGAGCTTTCAACACAGAGGCCCCGTCTTTAAAAATGTCTTGCAATGGCAGCACCGCTTTTGAAGTTTCCTGGCTGACGGTCAAGACTTTGTCAGTGATAGACATACCATCTCCAACCGTGCGCTGACGAAGGAGCAAACCCCTAGCTTCCCGCGGTGACGGACATACGATGGAGGCGTCAACCAGCCACATTATCCGAGGGAACTTGCATCTGTCGTAAAAAGAAGGTCTTTTGTGGATACCGAAGACCCCAAGCACGTGCAACTCTAGCCATGAGGTGAAGTAATGCATTGAGAAGTTGGCGGGCTGCACCCCTGGTTCAACAGTATCCACTGCCAAGCTGAGGCCGTGATATAAGTGGGCTAACCCGGCGATCCCGATCGCCACTTGTATTCCGGCAACCATTCGATGCGCAGGGTAGAAGACAGAAGGCCTCATGTAATGAGGGTGTATAGGAAGTGTGAACCAGCTTAACCATAAACCGAGGAACCTGAGAAAGAACGCTTCCTCATCAATGCCCAGAGTGGCAATTTCTGACAGGGGGACGATCGCGACGTCGGGAAGAAAGAAATCCTTTTGATCGGCTTCCAATATTGGCCGACGATCCAAGCCAAAACCGAAGGATCATCAAGTTTAGCAAACTTTTCACCTTGTCGCGACAAAATTTCTGGGCGAAGAAAATGGGCAATGAAGTCCGCAAAGCTGACCCCCCGGCCTCCGGATTCAAGAAAGAGGCTCTCATACATATTCAACACTTTTATCAGACTTGGGAACTAGTGCTGAATGGCGTTCTCTGGGGTAAGACCCATTACTACTGATTTCATGGCAAAAACATACTCATCCGGAGGAAGCAGCTCCTCGTAGTGCTTTCCCCTAACTGGTAAACCAGAAATCTCGGCAAATTCCTCCAAGGAAATGGAGACCTCTCGATCCAATAGGAGGAAGGTGTGGGTCGGAATGTTCCACTGCTCTAAAAATGCCTTGATCCACCATGTGGGAGGTGTAGAATACTAGAACAAGAAAGCGTAGATCGCAGGGTATAAGCCAAGCTTCAGCAGCTGCGATTTCTTTGCCGATAAAATATATACGGCCCACTGTAAGTATCCGGCCGGATGACGGGGAGTTAGTCCGATGTTGTAGGGCTGTCTCCAAGGGCGCGACTCTCCCTGACATATGCGCCGCCCTAGGGTGTCCAAAGCCACCGGCGGCTGCACGGGTACTGCGGCAATAGAAGGCCGAATGAGACCTTCTGAAGTCCAATTTACCTCCTCTACAGTATAATTGATCGGGGGTGCATCTGCATAAGGGATCGCAGAGATAGGCTCCGAGGGTGTCGCACAAGAAAAGTTCCGGCGGCCTCTGATAATTTGATCATACCACCTACCCCATAGGTGAAGATTCTAGTGCTCCGGGTCATGGTCCTTTATCAGCGCTAGAACCTCTCGGTCTACGGGCGCCTCAGGAAATCCGCCTTCTGAGCGAACGAACGGAAAAGAAGTGTCGAAAGACATGTCACCTGCGCGAAAAAGAACAAAAGTCAACCCTCGGTGCTATAATTTAAACTCTGACACTTGGTATTTTAAAATTCTTACCGCACTGCAATGCCGTAAAAACGGGACCAAAGGAGGACCCACAAAATCTAGATGACAGTTCATCATTAATAAAACAACCTCATCATTTGATGAGACTGTCAATTAAATGAGGAAATCCTCAATTGATTCTCATTTAATGAGAAATCTCTCGGGCTAAGGAGTAAATCTCCCCTTGAGAGCAGTGCTCTGTGACAGAATGACAACTGTCAAGTTCTAATGATGAAGGAATAAAAATTTCTCAAGAGCCTGGCTCTGTAAAGATGATGGAAAAACCCATCAGAAAAATTGAAATCAATTTTTATATGAATTAAAATTCTGAGATCTCCAAGATCTATGAACAAACTCTGTGAGTTCTTCATAAGAGATTAACAAATCTCCATTATTCAAAAGAGCAAAGCTCTGTTAATGGGTCAAGAAACCCTCAAAAGGTTTTCTTTAGATCTAAGATCTATGAAGAGCAAAGCTCTGTTATAAGTAAAACCCTAATAACATTTTTTAGATCTAAGATCTATAAAGAGCAAAGCTCTGTTAATGGGTGAAACCCTAAATTATTAAAAGCTTTAATCTTTACCTAAATTTCGACAGAGTTCCGTCCTTAAGAAAGTTCTTAAGCCAAAGAGCTATGCTCTGCAAGAGAATAATAATTCTCAGAAGGAAGAAGATGAACAATAGTCATCTCAGAAGGCCAAGGGTCCTATTTATAGGCATTGAAATGCCTTTTAAACTTCCGAGTTGATCCAAGGGCGTAGATACTGCCACCGTTGCACTTACATGTGGGCCACGTGAGCGCAACGGTGGGGGGCATTTGTTTCCCCCAATCAGAGCAAAGTTCTGTTTGAAATTTAAATTTTGAAATGAAGCAACGCTTCAGATGCAGCGCCAAGTGTGCTGCGCCCTAAGCAGCGCACCACGTGTAAAGCACACGTACGCTGGCGCTAGGTGCGCTGCGCTCTAAGCAGCGCACCCCGTGCAAAGCACGGGTGTGCTAGTGCTGGAACTAAAAGCTCCCCACCGTTAGATCAAAGATCTAATAATAATGATAAATCATTAATTGATCAGAATTAGATTCTGTTAAGAAAAGATTTCTCAAAATCTTTCCAAATAACAAGATTGTGCTCTGTAAATCAGAGCACCGTTCGATCAATGATCCAATGGTGATTAAAAAATCACTAAAAATACAGAATAAATTCTGTTTAGAAGATTTCCCAATCTTTGTTTAAAACAAGAAGAATATTTTCTATAAATCAGAAGCCCTTGGATCAAAAATCCAACGATGGGAAATTCCCCAAATCAATTGGAGAAAAGATCTCCTTAACTGATTGAACTGATCAGCTTGCCCTATATAAAGGCCCCTAAACTTCGAGTTTCAGGGACAGAAAAAAAAGAGAGAAAGCTCCTCATAAACTTTGAGGAATTCAAAGAAAAAGAGCAAGCTCTTAGAAGAAGAAAACTTTCTTCAAGGTAAAAAAATGATGATGAACATAGAGATGAAATCATCTCATAATTTAAAAAGAAGGATTCACTTATTTAAAAGTTCATAGATCTATAAAGATAAAAAGTCTTTCATGGAGAGATCAAAAGATCTCATCATAAAATAAAAGAAGAATTTACTTCTTTCTCACAGATCATAGATCCATAAAGGCAAAGCCTTTCATCAATATAAGAGGTTGAAGAAATTTTGTTCTTAGAATCTTGAGACAAAGTCTCTTTTTATATCACAAAATTAATCATATGCGCCTTTACGCTCTTGAACTGCGCTTTGCGCTCTTAAACTGCGCTTCTGTGCTCTTAGACTGGCGCTCAGCGCCGAGCGCGACACGTGTCTCAAATGAGAGTAACGTATCCTTAAACCCGATCCCAAACCCAAATCTAAGAAAATACGGATTTGGACTAATCTACGCCCTACGGGCGACAACATAAATTAGTCTCCGTATACAATCCACGGGCAACCAAAAACAAAACAAACACCGACGACATGAAGTGACCATCTGGAGAAGAAGAAAGTGGTTACCGCGATACGGTAGCGTAATTAACTGCAGGGGCTTGCGCCTGCAGGGAAGAGCGTCCCCACAATCAAAAACCCCTCAACGAGGGAGAATCTGACGAAGTCTGCTATATCGGCCGCATCCGTTTAAATCTTCGATACACGGTGTCATAAATCAACTTGGAATTTTCGGAGAGATGGACGGATAGCACCAATTAGCATCTGCCCCCAAAATTCAGGCCTGACGTCCCAACGTCCCGGTCGCGTCTTTCGGCGGGGAACAACAATCACACAAAACTCTTACATGTTGACCATTAGATATTAATAAATATTTTGAACAAATTTCATGACAATATATTTCAATTTATAACTTTTATCGTACTTTTTCACTAAAATACCCTGTAGTTTCATTTCGATATTAAACCATCACAATCTTGCTATACCTTTAAGTTAGATCATGAGGTAATGACCTACCTCCTCACAACACTCATATGAAACATAGCACAATACTTTTTGGGAACAGAGAATACGGGAAACAAACCTTTACATATAAATACCCTTTACTAATAAAACCATTTTTACAAGATTTAGTATTTTTAAACAAATCTTTGCAAAGAGCCGCTACAACCCATTTGGGGAACCCGATCGGGATGATGCGGATTATCGTACATCCTCGGGCTTAGTAGTGCGAGATGCAGACCCCCGTAAGGGGCATTCGGTCTAGAAAGATTTACAAAATACAAAATCTTAAGAAAATGAGATTTCTAGAAATATAATATATATTAAAAATTATATATATATATATATGTATAATTAAAATATATATTTGGTGATAATATAAATATTCCAGCTTTTTCTAAAATCATAAGAGTCGCTTTACATTAAAATATCATGAATTTCATACAAAGTACAATATTACAATTTAATACCCTATATTATGAAATTAGGTTAATTTCACTAGAAACATCACATATATAAAACATACATTTATTATAACTCTAAAAATGATAATTAAACACTTGGGGTGTATTTCTCAAGTTCTACAAAAGTATTTTTACATAAAACCCTCTCAAGTTCTATAAATTACCCTAAAGACCCTAGTAAATATAGGTTTAAGCGGGACCAGTCTCTTGAGCCTCAGGGAGCCGGAGATATGGGTGCTTGACTATCTAAGGTAGACAATTTAACAACGGTGTTATCAATACGGTAATCGTTTTTGAAAAGATACAAATCCTGCCACCCATGTGCAGCGGTTACCGATAACATCAAAACAATCAGGACTTCAATTTCTTCTCTAATTGTTCTAACTCAGACTGAGTCTCTTCTTAATAATCTGACTTGAATATGATTCAAGTACAATCTACAATCTACAATTTATAATATTACAATTCAATATGAATTCATATATTCAATCTGTCTAAATTATTCAATCTATATTGACCGAACCGAACCATGGATATACTTCCATTTACATGATTCTCCAGTTACATCAATGATTCTATAGTTATATCCATTTACTGATATCATGGTTTCGGTAAGTCATTCAATTATACAATCTATACAGTTTACAATACAAGACAATACAATACAACCATACAACAAGACATCTCGGGGTTTAAGGGGTAGATTGGTACGGAAGGTGTTAGAAGTGGCACGAGACGGTAAGATTTAATACACCTAACCTGAATCCAGTTGCTGTTGTACCGTGGCATAAACGGTTCCTTGTACTACACTTGCCTCTAGTCTCTGGTATATAGAGACTTCTCTCGTATACACCGGCATCCTTATGTACCAAGCTACAAACAACAGCGTTAACACCAAACACTCATATAATACAACTTTAAAAGCTACCTTCTCTTTCTGTCTATCCTATTTCTCCCTTATCTTTGGGACTTACCGAGCGATTTGTTCGCTGACGACATTCTCTTTCTTTCTTCTTTGAATGTCATCAGGTGATCTGGACACTCCAGAGATCGAGCCCACTAGTGAAGACTTGGACCACTTCATTGAAAACCCAGAGCTTTAGTTCATTGTACACTTTTATTTCAGTTCTTTTCCTTTTCTGTTATGCCATTGTTTAGGCATTGTTTTCATTCAGTTGTATTTACTTTCCCATGCATTGTACAGAAAGAATGTGAATAAATAAAGTTGTTGTTTTATTATAACTTGTCTCTTGTGTATTTATTTTTATATTGCTTAAATACGCTTAGCGTATTTACTTCATAGTAAATACGTAGCGGCCTCATCGCGTCCTCTGCCCGTACTCTGGGAAACGGGGCGTGACAGGTTTTGTTGGCGGCCCATGCAGGTTAGAGCTGTATGGAATCCTACCATGCAGTTCAGCTCTGCGTGGACAACCTAAGCAATATAACACAAGAACCAGCAAGTAAAACATTCTTTACAATTCATGTTCCTTGAATCTTATTATTTCATATACTTTGAATCTGTCCTAACCCAAAATTCCCTCACCTCTTTTACAATCTTACCAAAACCTTCGCATCCTTTCGTTCTTTCACATATTTTTCATACACTACCAATAGTTCTATCATCAAACTTTCCTCGAATCGGTTACACTTTCCTTTTACAAATTTCGATGACGAAATTTTTATAAGAAGGATAGAATGTAACAACCCCAAACTTTCTGTACATTTTTTTCAAAATTACAGAAAGGGGTATTTTTGCCTGAGCACAACTTATAAGTTTGTTTTGCTTTTTAATAGCAAGCAAGAGCTTGTAGCTCATTAGCAAGACTTTGCACTGTTGAACCAAGCCACCAAAGTTCAAATCCCACACCCCACATTATTTTTAATATTGTTTTATTTTGAATTTTTAGAATACCAAGAGCCTACACGTGCATAACTTACGAAAATCCCACTACACATGTAAAATAAACTGACCCAGGGGATACACCAAGCGACATAGGACACGTGGCAGCGAGCCCCGGCCCGACTCGGGCCGGCGACTCGGTCGACTCGGCCCGCCTCCGCCGGCCGAGTTGAGCCAGATAGCCGAGGTGCCAACACAAAAATTCTGCCTTTTGGTCTTCCCTGTACCCCTGTATACTTTATTTCCTCTGCACACTAACAGAGATATTTAAAACCCCTGTTTACTCCATTTTAATACATTTTATCATATTTTATTACATTTTTTCAATTAAACCTTTCACCTACCCTAACCCTAGCCTAACCCTATAAATACAACCCCCAAACACTAACCCCTCACTCCAAAATTCTGAACAAAACTCTCAAGAAAATTCCAGGGTTCTGTGTTGGGTTTCGGTTAGGGTTTGGGGTTGGTTTCTGTTGCTGGGGTGTGCAGGGTTGGTATAGAAGAAGAGAATAGAGAAGAGAGGGAAAGAAGAGGAAGAAGATGGCGACGAGATGAGGTGGTGGTGATGTGTGTTCTCGGGTGCAATGGGTGGAGGGGAGAAGGAAAACGGCGAAGGAGGAAGAGGAGGCTCTGTGAGGTGAGGATGTACTGAGGGTATTAGGGTTAGGGTTTCGAGAGTTGGGATGAAGGAGGAAAGGAGCTCGGGGTTTTTAAAGAGGGGAGAAAGACGAGGATGGGGGAGTTAGTTGAGGGAGGTGAGCGTAGTGCTCGGGGGGTGACGGAATCCAGGTCATCCGTGAGAGGAGAGAGAGGGGGCTCGCGAGAGGAGAGAGATAGAGAGGGAGGAGAAAGAAAGTTGGAGTGTAGCGGGGAGAGAGAAAGAGAGAAGAGAGAGAGAGAGTTCTGCGTGGGTGAGAAAGAGAGAGAAAGAGAGAGCTGAGTTTGTTTAAGAAGTTAGGATATAATTTATAAAAATATTTAGTTAGTTTTAAATAAATTTGAACTGTTAAACGAAAATTTAAATATTAAATAATTTGAATTTTGGCGGGATACAAAAATATTCCAAAACGCGTCCGGGTCGGGTCTAAAATTTCAATTTTAAAATATGGAAAAAAATACCATTCGCACCCAAAATACGATAAATCAAGAAAATACCACAAATAAGGAAATAAGTGAACTGAAATTGGTATAAATGAACTAGGGTGTTACACAAATTTATCTTGTTACATACTATACTACAATATACTGCATCCAATTGAATATTTCCATTTCATATTATTTAGTTGTGCATCCCGCATTTACCAGTTTATCATTTTACGGTTATATGACATCCGTATGCATCCATATCAGTATTTACATATTTATTCACATGCTAAATCATCTTGCCACATGCTAGGTATAGTATTATACATTCGTATGAGTAAAATGTTACCCGTTCATCTAATTATACATCCATACTAAAGTTTTACCGTTTTCGGATACCCGTTTACATCCATATCATTTAATATACATATAACTGCATCTACAGATCACATTATTACATATTATTGTTACATTAACACCCCATGATATATAAGGTGCATCTCATTTAGTATTGGAACTATAAATGTAACCCTGGTTGATAATTGTGCATCCATACCATTAATTCTATATCTATTTTGCATACTGTTTCACATTATTTTATTTTACTGTTACATTAGTATCCCATAATTGATCTTGTGCATCCTACATAGTTATGATGTAATCCCTGATAAATATTTGTGCATCCATACTTTATTTGTGCACCCGTATCTATTACCGTTTTATTATGAGCATCCGCTTGATACATATACACTACTTGACATGACCCGATACACCATTACTTGACATGACCTGATACATGTACACTACTTGACATGACCTGATATATCACTACTTGACATGTTACCTGTTCCTGTTTCTAATGCCGACAATCCTGACATGTTGTCCCGATGGACATATCCTGTTGTCTGTATAGGCAAACCTGTTCCTGCTTGATCCTGTGTTGGCATTAGCTTCAGAAGTATCAATACCTGACTTGAACACATAACTTGGGGTTATGGGGAAATCAAGAATGTAACCGAACGTATCAAAGGGCTATCTTATTGTTTGCCATTATTCCGGGCGTTACGGAATACCTATTGTTTGCCGTTTTCCGGGCGTTACGGAATACCTATTGTTTGCCGTTTTTCCGGGCGTTACGAAATAATCACCGATGGGTTACGATGAGGATTGCATAATTGATTTCGAAGACTTTAGAATAGATAACCCAGTAGCACAGTTTAGATTACTCACTGCACATCACATATGCTTATACCCTTCACTGTTCCTTATTCGTGATACCGTTATACTCTTGTTACTGTTCATACTCATGCCTGCATGTCTTGTTACCTCCTGATTGTATTATTGTTGATATTATAACGCACTAACGTCTGGGTTTTGCATGGCTCAGATCCTCTCTCCCTGTCGCAGTCCGTTCAGGAGTATTTCAGTCAGCAGGCCGAGCAGTGAGGACCTGTTAGTATTTTAGTTTAGTTTTCTTTCAGCACTTTTATTTCCTATTGTGAGCCCGTATTTGGGACGTACTTTCCAGATTGTTATTGTTACTTGGATCTATTGCTTCCGCATATTATTTATTGACTCATTTATTCTGGCTCATGGACATATACTAGATAGTTTATTTTATTTCTACTGTTCTTGATATCTCTAGACAGCCGTAATGTGACTGTGGAGAGATGTTTGCTATCCACAGGTAGCATGGTTAGCTCTGTCACGTGCCTATCTTAGCGCACTCTGGGAAACGGGGCGTGACATCAATACGGCAATCTTCTTTGAAAAAGATACAAATCCTGCCGCCCATGTGCAGCGGTTACCGATAATATCAAAACAATCAGGACTTCAATTTTTTCTCTAATTGTTCTGACTCAGACTGAGTCTCTTCTTAATAATCTGACTTGAATATGATTCAAGTACAATTTACAATCTACAATCCACAATCTACAATATTACAATTCAACATGAATTCATATATTCAATCTGTCCAAATTATTCAATCTATATTGACTGAACCGAACCATAGATATATTTCCATTTACATGATTCTCCAGTTACATCCATGATTCTACAGTTACATCCATTTACTGATATCATAGTTTCGGTAAGTGTAATACCCGGTTCTTATGTACACCAATATCCGTATTTTTATAAAGCGTTGATTACAAAATCTGTTTATTTATATTTATAATTATTTTATTTTAAAATCCTAACATTTAAACCTACCCAAACCCCAACCTTTATCTACTATTTTTCCCTAATTCTTTCTCAGCCCAAACACCAACTCCCTCTCCCGAGCCCAGCCCACCATTCCTTTCCACATCCTTTTTCCAAATTTTTATCACAAGCCCGAGCCCGGCCCATCTCCCCCAACCCGACCCACTTCCCTTTCTTCCCCACCTCCTTCTTTTCCCGCTTCTTTTCTTTCTTCCCCACGTCCCCACCGCTCGTCTCCACGTCCCCGCTCCTCGTCGCGATCACGTCCCCGCTCCTTTACCCACGACCGCACGCGCGCGCTCACTTCCCTCCCTCGACCTCGTCTCTCTCTCTCTCTCTCATACAAGCCCGAGCCTCCTCGCCATCACCTCCACTGCCTCCTCACCCAAAACTTTCCCCAGCCACCAAGCTCCGCCCACGACTCCTCAAACCCTCGGCCACCAGCCTCAACGTCCTAGCACCCTCGCCTGCACACCTCACCGCTATCACCTCCAAAACCGACATCCTCCTCGCCGACCCTCGACCTCCCAGCACCACCACCGCAACTCCAACCCACGCCGGCCGAGCACCATCGCCGTCACCACTCCCTGCACCGCCACGTCGCTGCAGATCGTCGCCAGCAACACTGAGCCTCCAACTCCGACGAGCTTGAGCCCCGCAACCCATCTCAACCCAAACTCCGAGATCCACTCGTCGAGCCCCACTGCACACCTGCATCACCGGAGACAACCCCATCGAGCTCCTCTCCTCCACTCGCCGACGAACTTCCTCCGTCGACCTCATCGGCCAACTCCGAGCTCCATCAAACCCCCGAGCCTCAAACCCACAGCAACTCTTGTCGAGCTTCTGCTCCATCGCCGGCGACCACCTCAGCCATCCCGGCTGCCTCCCTCCAGTGCCCGAATGCCTTCGACACCCCTCACCGCCGACCGCAGCTGTCTCGCCCCAGCAACCCAAGCCGTCGCTGCCGAGCCATCGAACTCGAGCCAAAGTCGAGTTTGCCGTGCCGCGCTCGCATCGTGATCACGCTGTTGCCGCTGCCGTACCATCGTCAATACGTTGTCAGGCAAGTTTAATACTTGCTTCATGCTAATTATACCTTTTCAATTCGATTACACTTCAATATCATATATACATTTCGATTGCAAATCAAGTAATGCAAGTGTTCGATGCAAAACACGAACTGAAACCCCCCTTTAAATTGACGGAAACTAATCACGACTGATGGCCCGAGTGATAACGAATACTGTGTTATGATTTGGCTTGAAAATACGGCTTTCAACAACGTGATAGGTCTTTCCCTTCTAGACCCGCTAAAACAGAAACTTTCCCGTACCCGAAACTGGTAAAAATCACAGTTAATTGGTTGCAAATCGGAATGTTGCGTTCGAGAGCTCATATCGAAGATAACTCGAAGACCTAGAACCCCATAAGAGTTTTAATCTTTTTCTAGGCTAAAAAGGTAACGGGAACTGGTTTGGAGTTCGGCTCTGGACTGCAGTCCGGAGCAGCTCTGGCTGTCGAGTCTCGTTTTGTAATGCTTTTAATCTGCTGTATGAAAATTTTATAATGCGTAATCCTATACCATAGCGAAGATAAATCTGTTAGCTAACCGTTGAAAGTGGTTTCGTTTGTTTTTACTGTCGTTTACTATTTTAAAGTATATTTTAAATCAACAGAACACATAGCTGTCCCAAACAGGGACAGAACGTATACCCCTTTATTGTACAATGCATAACTTCCAGTACACCATGGATATTATCAATCTGTATAGTGCGTTGGAAACCTAACTAATAAACCTAGATTTTTTTCAACTATAGAGTCGTCTAATTACGATCCCAACTGGGATTAAAATGTGTTACGAAACGGACTTTCAATTCAGAAATTGGATTTCCAGCAGTGAACACTTAAAATGAAATGGCCATAACTAGCAAACCTGAAACCCGATTGACACGAAACTAATTTTTATGGACAGATAATTAAACATACTGCTTATCCCTTTTTCATCATTCCGCTCAATTCTGCATGTATGAATTATAGTAAATTATACAAGTAGTAGGACACTGACTGATGATATTCTATTCATATCGTAATTATTGCATTCTCATCATATCATATAGATGTCTTTGCATTGGTAACCTAGTGATCGTGTACAATACCCAGTATTAGATATTAGTATTTTGATTGTGGCAAGTACGTTAGTGTTAAAGCGTGAATGAATAAGTAAAGTGACACGTACTTATACACAATCAGCGGACCCTATTGATTTATTGCATTGCCGACGTCTATGGGACATATATAAGTGTAACTATAACTGGAATGGGACGGTTATGGAGCACTTATATTAGTGTCATAGGTAAGGCACCAAACATTGTCCATTTATCTTGGGTGTCAGTCGAGACATGCTTGATGGAGATCCTGTCTCCAGTTCCCGCGTAGACTTGTCATGGACCGACTAGTATTTGAGTTTATACTTGGTGTTTGATGTAGACCATGGGGTGTGGGGTAGTTTGAGTATGAGTTCAACGGAATCTCGGGAATCCCATTGCCGGTATACACGTTATATAGGTGATATTACTGATTATTAGCGACTCGGGCCCGTGTTCTCTTGCCCCTGGGGCCCTACCTTTGGGTGGGGGATACTCACGAGTGGTTGACTCTCACACTTGGACTGACGATAGATTTAGCGACCTGGACAGTGAGACTTAGAGACTGGTAGGTTTAGTGACATGCATTGATTACTGACTCGATACACCCGCCTTACCGTTTACCCGTTTTACCGTTTACCTGTACTGGCTCCTTCATGCTCATATCATCACTTTATGCGTGTTGTTTCATTTTCATCATTATTACACATGTTACATATGTATTTCTATTTATTGTTATCGTGTCGCTCTGACGACCTGAGTACGCATGCTCAGAGTGAGAAGTGGATTTAGCTTGGACCAGGACCTGACGTACCTCGAGGACATTGCGGTTATCTAGATTAACGACTCAGCGCTATACTTCCTTGATCTCTATCTGGTTAGTTTATGTATCTGTTTTGATTTAGTGACTGCATATCTCATTACCTGTGTATTGATTACCGATTACCACGCAAAGCTAGAAGCCAAAGTGTGACTACGGCAGGATGTTTCCTCGACCGTAGGAGCATGGCTGACCTTCTCAACCCCTCGTACCCCGTATTTTAGGAAGCGGGGCGTGACAGTAAGTCATCCAATTATACAATCTATACAGTTTACAATACAAGACAATACAACACAACTATACAACAAGACATCTCGGGGTTTAAGGGGTAGATTGGTACGGAAGGTGTTAGAAGTGGCATGAGACAGTAAGATTTAATACACCTAACCTGAATCCAGTTGCTGTTGTACCGTAGCATAAACGGTTCCTTGTACTACACTTGCCTCTAGTCTCTGGCATATAGAGACTCCTTCGTATACACCGACATCCTTCTGTACCAAGCTACAAACAACAGCGCTAACACCAAACACTCATATAATACAACTTTAAAAGTTATCTTCTCTTTCTGTCTATTCTATTTCTCCCTTATCTTTGGGACTTACCGAGCGATTTATTCGCTGACGACATTCTCTTTCTTTCTTCTTTGAATGTCGTCAGGTGATCTGGACACTCCAGAGATCGAGCCCACTAGTGAATACTTGGACCGCTTCATTGAAGACCCAGAGCTTTAGTTCATTGTACACTTTTATTTCAGTTCTTTTCCTTTTCTGTTATGCCATTGTTTAGGCATTGTTTTCATTCAGTTGTATTTACTTTCCCATGCATTGTACAGAAAGAATGTGAATAAATAAAGTTGTTGTTTTATTATATCTTGTCTCTTGTGCATTTATTTTTATATTGCTTAGATACGCTTAGCGTATTTACTTCATAGTAAATATGTAGCAGCCTCGTCGCGTCCTCTGCCCGTACTCTGGGAAATGGGGCGTGACAGGAGGATACTCACCAGAGTCGAGAGATGGATATGGGCCGACCCGTATTGCCGGGGCCCGAGGGCCGATTCCGCAGAGCCCGTGGGCCGATCTGGACTGACGGAGCCCGATATATGAGGATTTGCGTGTCGAAGCTAGACACGAGTATTTCATGATATTTTCGAATGCCGATATTGGGCACTCATGTTTTCAGGAGATTTACAGGATATGAGGGCCGATTAGAGTGACGGTGCCTGAGTTATTGGGATTTGGGGTGTATTTGGTGGACACCGGGTTTTTTCCACGATGATGATTCGTGTAGATGATATTTTATTCCATGCTCAGCATTCATTGATATGCATTGCATCATGTAGTTGTAGTACCTGATAGAGTACCTCGCATGATTATTGCATACCTACATTTCCATATTGATGCCATCAGTTTGCACATGTTAGAGTATTGCAGCACGTGCATACCTGCGATTACCTGTACATGTTATTTACTATTCACGAGTTGGCAACTCACCCCCGTTGTGCCACAGCGTTTGCAGGTCGACCCTCAGAGTAGTCGCGGCAGGGCTACATCATTGTATCTTTTTGTTGCGGATCCCGCTACAGTTGGCGTGTGGGCCATTTTGCTTATAGGTGGGTTGCGGGTATCCGTTTATATTTCATTGTACACTCTATTATATCTAGTACTCTCCATCTACCATTCCATGTATTGACTTAGAGACCTGTTGTGAGGACGATATTGTATATTATTTTGTACTCTGGATGTCGAGCTCGTGCGAGCCGACTTTATTTATGCAGTTTTATCTTTTATGTTGTCTTCCACTTTTATTGTTCATTTCTTCGCTACGGCATCGTATATTATTCTCGTGGTGATTGTTTCCGCTGTTGGGTTGCTCCCGTTTGGGGATGCTACTCTTTTTTTTTCATTTTACTTATATCGGGTGTTGTACCCATTTCGGGGCTAGTTTTTACAAAGGAGGTGTTGCCGAAATTTTTAAGAATATAACTTAAACTTTAAAGATTTTTACTCGAGGTTTCCAAATGTTTTTAACAAATGTTTTCATCATTTACTATTTTTGATGGTTTTGATTTCTGGGTTTTCGGCATACTTAATTGCGTTACGCCTGTAGACGTTACGTAGTTAAGTGCCGGTCATGGGCCGAATTTTGGGGCGTGACACACCTATACCTTATAGCATTTAGCTGACGATATACTTTATGCCGCGTTCATGTCATTATCATTGCATTACATATACCTGTGCTAGCACACCTACACCTTTATCGATGATGCGTATGTTACACTTACACAAATTGGCCGGCTCACACACTTCATCATCGATAATTGCTATGTCACTCACACAGTAGAATTGCTAAATCATGCTATTATATTGCTATGCTCACATTATGATGATATGCCCATGCTCACATCATTGTTCCATATTGCATGAGATACGAATATACTTACATTCTGTTATATGTCGCATACATCATGCTTTACGATTATACGCATTGAGATATGCTGTTTTCATGAGATTTCTAGATTTGAAAACCGTGATTATGTTTCAACAAGAAGTATGTATTGTTTTAAAAACCCAGTTTCTCTTGATATGATATTTCAGTGCGCCCACCATGTGTTTTCTCGGTTCTGAGATTGGCATGTAAACCCGATTCGAGGAGCGGTAAGCACCGTCTGCGGGTACATGGTAGACCCGGTGAGGTACCCCGGGGTAAGAAGACTCGTATTGTTAGACGGTGAGCCTGGCAGGGAAGCACTACCTACCGGTGATAGTATTTGAGCTCGGCGGTTACCCGGAGGGTACCGACCGGAGTCGAGAGATGGATAGGGGCCGACCCATTCTGCCGGAGCCCGAGAGCCGATCTCGCAGACGGAGCCCGTGGGCCGATCCGGACTGACGGAACCCGAGATATATGAGGATTTACGTGTCGATGTTGGACACGGGTTTCATGATGTTTCGAGTGTCGATGCTGGACACTCAGGTTCCATGATTTTGATGTGTCGCGAGGGACACACGTTGATTTATATCCTCATACTTTCATGCATATGCTTTTATGATGTTTACATGCATGATGTTGTTGTGTCATTGGTTGACACGTGGATGAGATCCATATGCATACAGGCATTGATTATACGGTTGGATGATATCCACATGCATATAGGCATTGAGTATATTGTTGGTACATATGCAGATACGGTCACCCTAGATATCATAGTATTACCTTTATAATACAGTTGACCTAGGAATCGTTGTTTATTCGATTCTACCTGTTGATGTTTTTTAACTCATGAGTTGGCAACTCACCCCCGTTGTGCCACAGTTCTTACAGGTTGACCGCATGGATCAGTAGCGGCATCGCTGGCATATAGATGCTTTCGGGTGTTTTGCTTTGGTAGGTGGTACATGTTGGATCATATCCCTTTTGTATTTATCATTCCTGTTGTATCTAGTTAACTCCATCAAATCAGAAACTAGTATTTGTATAATTAGTAAGACTTAGTGAGACTTGTGGTTGCGAGACTTAGAGCGAGGGTTTATTCCGCTACTTGTGGTTTTGATGTCTTGCTTATTTCATTTTCTTTGTGTTGATCTTTGCCGTTGGGCGTCGTATACTTATATTTATGATTTGCGTGGTTGTGGATCCCCCGATTGGTGAAGAGCTAGCTCCCGCTTGGGATGCCTTTTATATTATCATGTATTGTGGTTTTGGATCAAAATATACAAAGGATGTGCTGCCCAAATTTTTAAAAGACGAAACATCTTTTTCAACTAATAAAACCCACTTGCATTTTTCATGTTCCATTATCTATGCATTTAAGAAAACCTTGATTTCATCATACTTTTATTTCAAAACTTCACCTCTTCTATTTTCTTTAAAAAGGTTTTAGATTTCTGGGCTTCAGCTTATTTAATTTACGTTACGACTTTAGACGTGGCGTGATTTAAGTGCCGGTCACAAGCTAATATTTAGGATCGTGACATTAAGTTAGAAAGATAAAATTTCCTATTGATATAAAATTTATTGATGCATGTATGATACTAATATATTAGCCGATATAACTCTGTTTCCCTGATTTTTAGTGGAGGACCAAGGTTTTTTTGGGTTGTTTTTATGAACATGAATTTTAGAGGTCAAAATAAGCATGTTCTGGGGTTGCTTCAATTTTTAAAAAAAGGCTAAATAATACACATTAGTATCTATTGTTTCATTCACAAAGTACATGATTACCTAAGGTTCAAGCAGATAAATACCCTTCGGGTGCTTCCCAAGTCCACCTTCGAAAAGCGTGCCCCACACAAAAGAGACCCGTTCATCTAAGAATAACACGCCATGTGTAGGTCATTTCCAGTTAGAACTACGAACAACTAGAATTTATGCACACGTGAAAGATAAAAAAGAAAACAATAATAAAAACGAATATGTATAGATTAATAACCGTTGAGGGGGATATATGTAGTTTTTCTTCTCAAATTTCAAGATGCATAGATGTCTTTTTGGAAGATGTGTGTGTGAGAGAGGGAGAATGGTATGGAAAATCTATAATTTAGAAATAAATGTAAAAATTTTAAGATTTTTTGAGTTTTTTCTCAATAAATATGATAAAATGCCACATGTCTCAAGTTATAACTATAGAGAAAATCATAATTAATGATATTAAAAAATTTAATTCAGCCCCACGCGGACTCCCTCTTCTCCTCTTTCCTCTCACCATGCATCAACCCTAAACTCAACACCAAGATCTTCTCATCTTTTTGTCGCCTGCTCCGCCACTGCCGCCCTTACTTCCTCAACCACCACCTATCACCGTCCCATCTTTAACTTTGCCGCCAACCCTCCCCACCCTCCCTGAGTCCCCATCCTTGAAGCCTAGCCCGACCTTTTTGACTACGAGTCGTCCAACATGTTCTCGGTGATCCGCAGAGAATTAATTGGCAATAGATGGACAGCTGGACAAGTAGAGGATAACGGCGAAAATGAAGAGTTCGGTTTGTTATGTGATCGGAGGATGTTCGTGATTTGGGTATGATGGATCACCTAACTAGGGTTTTGGTTTTTTTCCTAGTCGAGAGATCGACCATAGAAACGGTGATGGAGGCGGTGGTGGTGGGCAGACTGGTTTCGGTGGATGGCGGCGGAAGTGATAGCGGAGTGACTTTGGCGGCATGAGCTAACAATAATGGAGGATTTGTTTCTCTACAATCAGTGGAAGAGAGATGTGGAAAGAGAGAAAAGAGAAAAGGGGGAAGAGAGAGAAAAGAAAAAAGGATTACGAAAAAAGGAATAATATTTATTTTTTAAAAAGGGGTAGTACCAAAGAGAAATCCAATATTTTTTAGCACTTTAGTAACCGGCGGTGTTAACGAAAAACATGTAAAGACATTATTGCTCTAGATTACAACTGTATCTTACATCCTATCAATCAATTTTCTTTTAGAAAAATTATTCACCTTTTAAAAAAGTTCATCCAAAAATTGAACTCTCCCTCTCCCCCCCTCTTTTTCGGATGATGCTCAATATTGGCGATCTCCAAGATCAGGACACGTGACAGATGACGTGTCCCAGAACTCAGAAAGAAGGGCCCATAGGGACCGGCCAGGCCAACCCTATACCCGACCTGCAAGCACAAGCTGGCCTACCTTAGGGCCCCCTGCAAATCGGCCTCCTTGGCCCCATAGCTCACCCCGAGATGCCACAGGACCAAAACTCCTCGTCCTCCTCGCTCGTCCCCGAGCTCCCGGCTGAGGCCGTCTTCCTCGGTCCTCCGACCAACTCCACCGCTCACATGCGTAACCACCGCTCCTCGAATCTCGCCATGCGCAGATTCTACGCCAGCAACATCCCACGTTCCACGCCATCACGATCCCCATTAATGGGCGATCCGCTCTCTACGCGGGCGTGACGTCGGGAGCGTAACTGCCGGCGAGATTCGTGCGCCTGCTGCTGCGTGCCGCCACCGCTATATAAACCCCCATCACAGAGGGGTCAAGGAAGCCATTTTTTATTCCACTTAGCCGTTACTCTGCTCGGATCGAGCACTAACTTGATCGTCGGAGGGTCCTCGGTGGTACCAAACCACCCAGGGACTTCTTTGCAGGTACTCGGCGCTAAACTCCCCAAATCACCAATCTCCTCAAACCCATTGAGATCCACACGCAACAAGAGATCATCTCCAAAATCCACCGAGAGATCGACGGAAGACAACATCTAAAGGAGGCCTGAAAAGGACCTCCATCAGTTGGCGCCGTCTGTGGGAAAACGCAAACTCCACAAAAACAAAGTTGGCCTTCCGATCTCCGTCCGTATGGCCAGCAACCATCCTGAAGATCCAGGTACCAGCCGCCGCCTTCCCCTCACCGGAGGCGCGGATGAACCTCCCCCGGCGATTATCATTAACACCCTTGCCAGCCGGATAGATAGGCTACAGTCCCTCGTGGAGGCGCTCATCCGCGTCCAAGCGGCCGGGCCAGGGCCCCAGATCGCCGCTCCACCGCCCCAAGAAGGCTCTGCCCCAGTCGGGACGGCTGACCACTAGCAAGCTAAGACTCCTGGCCACAGATCTCTCGGGCCGATACTCCCTGAGTCCCGCTGGGCGCCCCACGGCTCCACACCGAGGTCCGCCGCAAGAGCGCCTCGCCTCGAGCCTCCTCACGACCCTTACCCCCCTGAGGAGATGTCGGTCACCTCGCCTGTCCACAGGCATGGTCGACACCCCTTCCCTCGGCGGGGTCGCACAGAAGGGGCTCGCCGCGACGATTCGAGAGCCACCTCGCCCGGGGATCTGAGGAATCTCATCGAGAGGAACTGGGGCCGCTCCCAGACACAGGTCTCCTGCAGCAGAGGCCAGGGATCCCAAGGGTCCGAATCCTCGGGATACCACGGTCGACTTGACGCCCTCTAGAAGAAGATCGAGGGCATACGCCGGGAGGGTCACCTCTCGAGCGACGGGGCTAAGTATGCCTCCGACTCGCTCATAAAGCCGTTCACCAAGGAACTGCTCGCCGTCCACGTCTCCTCGCGCAACAAACCCCCGAAGGTCTTTCTGTTCGACGGGAAAACCGACCCGAAAGACCATTTGGACGCTTTCACCGCGGGGATGAGCTTCCAGGACCACTCCGACGCCGCCCAATGCAGGGCTTTCTCGGCCACTCTCATCCGCGCAGGTCGGGACTGGTTCCGAGGGCTCGAACCGCGCTCAATCTCGACCTTCGACGAGCTGCCTACTCAGTTCCTCGGCCACTTCGTTGGGAACCGTCGGCAGAAGCATACGGTCGACTACCTCTTCACGATTAAGAGTGGGGACAAAGAAACGTTCAAAGCCTACATCACCCGCTTCTACAACGCCTTCCTCGAAGTCCCCGAGCATCGGGACGAGACCGTCATCACGGCGCTCAGATCTGGTCTGAGGCACAAGGAGTGGTTGCGCTCCTTTGCGTTGGCACAACCTAAGACCATGGTCGAGGTCAAGGCGTAGACCGAGCGCGAGGTTCAACTGGATCTGAGGTGAACGCAAATCTCCCCTGAGCGGAGCGATTCGACCAGAAGAAGAGGGCTCGGGAGGACATGCCGGAGAGTCAGCAGCCCTATCACCCGAAGTTCCAGGAGTACACCCCGCTCAACGTCTCCCTCGCAGTATTGCTAGAGGAGTCCCAGGGCGAGGGGTTCTTCAAGTTCCCTCCGATCCCGCACCAGGCCTCGAAGCGAACCCGAGACCCTTACTGCACCTTCCACCGGACGCTGCGCCACGCAACAGAGGATTGTAAGCAGCTCCGGGACTATATCGAGGAGCTCATCCGATCGGGGCACCTTGCCTCCTACTTGAGGGACAAACAGCAGGCCAACCGCGAGTAGGAACAGCGTCCCCCTCCCCCGCCGAGCTGACTATCGGCCAGATCATGCTCGTTTCGGCGGACGACCAGTCCGGCGCTCTGGGAGCCCCGCACCCGGTGCCGAGCACGGAGACTAACAAGCCTCCAAGGAGCTCGGGCCGCGCTAATAAGGTTATCTATTAGCATGTACTTTTCTTTCTGGGCGATGTAAACTCTTCCTAGGGTCGGTTGTTAATTTAATAAAGATCAATGGAACATTGCAAAAAGGAAGGAAAAATCTCATTTATTCAAAAGGTATTATGGGCTCCTCAGCCATACATGCAAAAAGAAAAAAAAAGAAAATTACAACAGCGGGGGGAGGGGGTGCAGAGAGCACTGTTCATGGTACTCGGTGAAGATCTCCGCCATCCGAGACCTCGCGAGATCCAGCCTTTGCCCTCGATTCCCACCGCGCGCGTCGACCCCGAGCCTCAGTTCGTAGTACTCACGGACGAGTGCCTCTGAGCGAGCCAGCCGGTTCGCGGAGATCAGGCCGAAGTGCCTCAGAGACCGCAGCTTACCTACGGCCTCATCATAGAGCAGCTCGGACAAGGGGTTGTAAAGCCCCGGCGACGTCCTCCAGATGGAGTACATCAGCAGCTGCAACAGGGAGGAGCGCCGAGAGAGCAACCGGCCGAAGTGGTCTTCGATACTCCCATAGACCAACTGCACCGTGTCCTTGGTGTAATTCTGGTCATAAAGGTACACATCTTCGAAGTGAATGATTTCGGGGATGGTGAAGGGGAAGTCCTGCATTTTCAACGATCTGTATACAAAGGAAAGAAGAACCAACGCTCCTTCAGTCTTATATAGCCCAATGCGCCCCAATGGAGCTCAACAGTTGTCCGCTTCCGCCCAAAAAGTCGCTGCCACGCGGCAATCATCGAGCCTTCTTTGGCGGAATCGAAGCGACGCGACCCTAGCGCTTCGCCTCCCCCGGCATTCAATGCGCATGCTGCACGCACGGTCGCCGCGACCGTTCCTATTCCCCGTGCCCGCAACGGGATGGTCGGGCGAAACCTCACGGAAATTTGCCGAGTGGCTACCCTGCTCGGCTATCCCTGGTCGGTGGCTCCCCACTCGCAACGCTAGGGATCAAAAGCCCTCGCCAAGAGGCAGCCGCGCAGCTTCACTGCCCGGTTATCCTTAGCGGTCCTCCTACGGCCCCTCCAACGCTGAGGATCAAAGCCTTCGCCAAGAGGCGGCCGCGCAGCCTCACCGCGCTTCGCCTCCCCCGGCATTCAATGCTCATGCTGCACGCACGGTCGCCGCGACCGTTCCTGTTCCCCGTGCCCGCAACGGGATGGTCGGGCGAAACCTCATGAAAATTTGCCGAGCGGCTACCCTGCTCGGCTATCCCTGGCCAGTGGCTTCCCCACTCGCAACGCTAAGGATCAAAAGCCCTCGCCAAGAGCCAGCCATGCAGCTTCACTGCCCGGTTATCCTTAGCGGGCCTCCTACGGCCCCTCCAACGCTGAGGATCAAAGCCCTCGCCAAGAAGCGGCCGCGCAGCCTCACCGTCCGGCTATCCTTAGCGGGCCTCCTACGGCCCCTCCAACGCTAAGGATCCAAGCCCTCCTTAGAGGCAGCCTAGCAGCTTCCCTGCTCGGCTATCCCTGGCGGGTAGCTTCCCTACCACAACGCCAGGGATCAGAAAGCCCTCCCAGAGGCAGTCGAGCCTGAGGATCCCTCGCTCGGCTATCCATCAGGAAAAAAGCCCTCGCCAAGAGGCACCGGGCAGTAACCCTGCCCGGCCAAGGGTCTTTGGTAGGCTTCTTACAGCCCCTCCCGCGCTAAGGACCAAAGTCTTTCCGGAGGCAGTCGAGTCCTTGCTCGGCTATCCCCGGCTGGTAGCTTCCTACCACAACCGACAGGGATCAAAGTCCTCACCAAGAGGTACTGGGCAGTAACCCTGCTCGGTCCCCGTCCTGAAGGATCAAAGACCTCGCAAGAGGCAACCGAGCAGCTACCCTGCTCGGTCATCTCCTACGGGGAGCTCCCTACCCATGACGCCAGGGATCGAAGCCCTCGCAAGAGGCATCCAAGCGGCTACCCCGCTCGGTCATCCCGGGCTGGTAGTTGCCTACCCACGACGCCAGAGATCAAAGCCCTCACCAAGAGGTGACCGCGCAGCTTCACTGCCCGGTCATCTTTAGCGGGCTTCTTACATCCCCTCCAACGCTAAAAACCTAAAGTCCACCGTGGGGCCACCGAGCAGCTTCCCATTCATGCTCGGCATAGGTACGGCGAACAGCCTTCTGCCCGTTACATGCAAAGGATCCGAGGCCCCCACAAGGGGCATCTAAGTCTAAACTATCCCCCTCGACTTTGGGGCCCATGAGGATGCCTCCTCGCCAGCGCTTGGCACGCTCGGCAAGTGATCGAAATCAACTTGACGAACGATCGCTAGACAGATGGCCAACTTGACATGAAAACACAACGGTGCAAGCAGAAATATTTTACAAAGCATCCTTCACAAACGAAAGATAAAGCAAAAAGTTTCATTACTACCAAAGGCAAAAACTTCACAAAGGGTATTTTTGGGCCCCCTGGCCTTACAAAATGCCCGGAGGCTTACAAATTCCAGAAGCAAAAAATAAAAAGAGGAAGACGGGGGCTTTAGGCCTCGGGGTCAGGTGCGACCTCGGGGTCCTCGACGACCACCACGTGACGTGCAGGGTCCTCGGTGGCTTCCTCATCAGGAATCTCTTCCCCCTGCTCATCGGCATCCATGAGGGGGTATCAGCCCGGAGGTCTTCATCGGCGAACCCCGGCATCCGGGCCTTAACGGCGTCGAGTGCCTCGTGCCAGATGCGGGTCGTAGCCACGGCCAGGTCATCATAGAAGTCTTTCGACTTCTTGTAGCCCTCCACCGCCTTCGCCGCCGAAAGGTCGGCCCATTTCGCCGCCATCAGGTCGGCCGACTTAACCGCCTCGGCCACCGCCCCCAGCTCCTTCCGGAGGGTCTTCATCGTCTTCTTCAGGTTGCTGGCGAGCACCTGAGCGTCCCCAAGTTTGGCCTCGGTGGTCATGACAGCCTCGCGGTACCGGGCGACCTCCCGTCTCCCAGCCTCCACCTCGCCCTCCAAGGCGGCAACCCTCACCGTCACCGCCTCCAGCTCCCGCTTGGAGCTCTCTTCCAGCGAGGCGAGCTGGCCCGCAGCCGTCATTGTCGGGGCTACCACCTCGGCCTCCATGCGCAAGGCGAGGGCAACGTGCTGGAGAACCTGAGGGATAGAAAAGAGATCAGAAAGATGAAGGAGGCGCCGAATTTCACGAAGAGCCAAACACTTACCTGCACGGACTTCTGGGCGATGGACGCCAGCTGAGCCCTGAAGGTGCCCCCGGGGACTCTACCTCCGGCCGATGCCTCTATTTCATGCAGAAGGCTATCCGCAACGGATAGCCCCGATAGCACTGCAAACCGGAGGCCCCTTGTTTCCTGATTTAAAATCAAGAAAACCCACGGAAGAGCCATCGCGTGCTAGCACGTGACCAGCGGTCACGTGTTGACACGTGATGACTAAGCAGCGGCAAAGAACAAAGCGCAGAAGGAAGAGAAGCCCATTCCGGGGGGGATCACGTGCGTACACGTGACCAGGGGTCACGTGCGTACACGTGACTAACTTCAAGAGCCTTATTTTTACGACAGAATTAAATTCTGAGAAAAGATCTCTCAAGTCTTTCCAAAGTAGAAAAGAATTATTTGGAACCGTTGGATTAAAAATCTAAAGGTAGTTAAATATCACCAATTTATGGAAAAATATCAGACTTGGAAAGATTTCCCCTTAAATCTAACCGAAATAACAAAGAGATATCGTTGGATTTAAAATCCAATGGTGAATAAAAATCACCTAATAATCTAATGGCCCAGGTTAATGATAAACATAATTCAAATCTCTCAATAAACAGATCAAATCTTTCAATGAAAGATTCACTAAAACTGATTGATTCTCTTCCTTCTCCTATAAATAGGAGCCAAAGGAGAGAGTTTAAAAAAAGATACAGAGACATACAGAGAGAGAGAGAGAGAGCCTTAAGATTTTGAAAGAAATTGATCCTCTGCAAAAGAAAACCCTAGGTAAGAAAGGAGAAGCTTAAAAAGAGAATTTAATTCTCAAAAGAGTTTAACTCTTATATAAAGAAAAGAACTTAGTTCTTTCTCTGGTGGAGGATCTGCAAAGCGCACATCTCCCCATGAATTGAGAATTTAATTCTCATTGGGTTGAGATCCTGCCATGCAGATCCAAAACTCAGAGGAAGAATTAAATTGTGAGAATTTAATTCTCACAAAATTATAGGAATTTAATTCCTTTGAGATAAAATTAAGGTTTAACCCTATGTTAATAGGAATTTAATTCCCTCAAAAATGGACAGAACTAGGGTTTAACACTAATTGAGAACTTAATTCCCTCAAACTCACAGGAATTTAATTCTTATGCAAGAACTTAATGGGAATTTAACTCCTGCAGAAAAGAAATTAGGGTTTAACCCTATCTAAGAATAATTCTTTAAAAGAAGGTGCGAATTTAATTCCTAGAAAGTTATTATTAGGGTTTAAACCTATGAAGAATTTAATTCTTAAAAAGATAAACAAACATGCAAAGAAACAGGGTCACGTGCTACCACGTGACCCCGGAAAAGATCCACAGAAAAAGGGCTTTGAGGCAACGCCTCACGTGCCCCACGTGACCCCTTGGCAGAAGCTCTCACAGACAAACACTTAAATGCCCATCACGTGACAGCACGTGATGCTCCAAAGTATTCAATACTCTCGGCAGAATAAATAAAGAGAAGGAGGGCGCTCTCACGTGCTACCACGTGACCCCTCTTGCCTTAGTATTTAACACTAAATTGAAACCTCTGTATCCAGTGTTTAACACTGATTTGCTTTAGTGTTTAACACTAATTGAAAAACTCTATTTGCAGTGTTTAACACTGAATTTCTTAGTGTTTAACACTAAATTAAATCTCTGTTAGCAGTGTTTAACACTAAATTAAAATTTCTGTTACCAGTGTTTAACACTGATTAACACTAATTTGGAATCTCTCTGGCCAGTGTTTAACACTGATTTGCTTTAGTGTTTAACACTATTTTGAAAGCCTTGTTGCTAGTATGTAACGCTGATTATCTTTTGGCGTTTAACACCAGTTTGTCAATCTCATTCCCAGTATTCAACACTGTTGGTCTCTAGTGTTCAACACTAGCTTTAGCCCAATTGGCTAAGTTTCTAGAGGCAAAGCCTCTTCTCCAATGAGCCAACAGAGGGTCAATATCCTAAACAGGATTGGACTTAGCCCAAGCTGGCCATAAGTCCTCAATTCAAACTTAACTGGGCTAATAGGCTCATAACATAATTAATTGGTCTTGCTTCCAAACTGGGCCAAAGACTGTTTAATCTACCTTGGTTCAAGGGTACATCTCTTCACTCCTTTGATACGTGGCGTTGTAATTTCTCAACGTCTTCAAAGAGGTGACGGGTCCCGACGACCGCACATTGCTACGGACTGTGGGGTCCTTAAACTCATGGACTATGATGTCCTTAACCTTGACCGGGATGTCTTAAAACAAACAACGGACTATGATGCTCTTAACCTTGACCGCAATGTCTTAAAACTAACATTGGACCGCAATGTCCTTAAACTACCTATTGACCGCAATGTCACTAAACTAAACAACAGGGCCCCCCTTAATTGCTCTCTTGTTGGATCTAAACGATCCCGTTAAGTTGATCTTAGTCTAAAACTAGACTAACGTATCCTTAACAAACGTTTAAGTCGATCTTAGTCTCAAACGAGACTAACGTATCCTTAAACCTAAACCCCCAAACCCAAATCTAAGATAATACGGATTTGGACTAGTCCACGCCCTACGGGCGACGACATAACTCAGTCTCCGTATACAATCCACGGGCAACCAAACACAAAATAAACACACACGACACGAAGTGATTATATGGAGAAGGAGAAAGTTGTTACCGCAACGCGGTAGCGTAATTAACTGCAGGGGCTTGCGCCTGCAGGGAAGAGTGTCACCACAATCAAAAACCCCTCAAGCGAGGGGGAATCTAACGAAGTTTGCTACATCGGGTGCATCCGTTTAAATCTTCGATACATGGTGCCATAAATCAACTTGGTATCTTCGGAGAGGTAGACGGATAGCACCAATTAGCATCTGCCCCGAATCTCAGGCAAGACGTCCAGTCGCGCCGTCTTTTGGAGGGGAACAGATTCTGGCACGCCCGGTGGGACCTTTTCCTCTTTCCACTCCACACTTCGTGTGTCGTGATTCGTGAACCAATCGCGGTTCGCTAATGGTTGCCCTTGGGTTTCGAAGTACTAAGATTTGGCATTTCGTTTGCCGCAGAAAGCAAATGATCAATGGCTGACAACTGCTCGAACTGCGCCAACTGCAAATGCAACCGACGCTCCGCCTCATCTGGAGGTGTAGCATACGGACCCCAGGCTGCTTCGCTATTCACTATGCCTGTGGAGCAAGCGACTCAAGCTACCACCGGTTTATTCTTTGGGACCATGCTCCCGCCGGTAAACGTTAACATCCCAATGCCCGTACCGAAAGCGTCAAAGAAGTCGGTCTTTGATCGACTTGCTACTCCTACGGCCCCTCTCAATGGGTCGTCCAACTCCTCGGTCTTCACCAGACTAAGCCTGAACTCCAAAGGGCCCGCCGAGAAGCCCCTAATACCTGTGCTGGCCATCCCAAGGAAGACAGCTGCTCCCGAAGTCGTCAAGGCGGCTTCTTCTCCCAGAGGGTCGGTCTTCTCGAGACTAACTACCCCCGTTCCCGCTCCTGCTCAGAAAACTGTAGCTTCTCAACGAACGTCAGTCTTCAAGAGGCTGACACCGGCAGCAGCCCTTCCCCAGAACAGGGGGCAAGACGCAGCCATCACTGAATCAATCCCAACAACCCGGCATGCCCGACGTCGCCACTGGCGCCAGATAAGAAAGACTGGGGGCAATTCCCCCTCCGGGCTAACTCCACCAGCTCCAACGGTGGAAATTGAGGCTGCTGTTCCAACTGGGAATAGCTTTGAGCTGCTAAACAGGGTACGCAGAAATTCGCCGACCGCGGTTCTCTAAAGATCCCCTCCACCTGCGAAAAATGTTATAGAAACAAAGCCGGAGCAGCCCCCTCAACGGCTGTCCTCCAAAATTTATAAGGTCTGGCGACGGGTTCAGGACTCGGTAATCATTCAAGATCACTCCCGCCAGCAGAAGAGGGTGAAGGTTCAGGAAGAAAAGAACCGCCATGTCAAACAACAGCGGACGCCAGCCACTTGGGTGCCCGCAACAACGGCTCCCTCCACGTCGACTACTCAAAAGAGAAAGAAGCCGGATAGAGTCCCCGCTCTTGCAGAAAATGTCAAGAACGATAAGCCGAAACGCCCTAAGTCTGGGGGCATGATGGTGCATACAGTATACATGGCGCTCGGAAAAGAGGACAGCCGTGCATCCACGGGTCATAGGCCACTTACACGGTCAGTGACCAAGGCTCAGGAGCAACAACAGAAGCTCTAAGAAATGATGAACGCGATGGCCGCACTCACTGGACCGAAAGAAAACCCCGAAGCGTCATCTGATCAACGCCAGGAACAAGAAACTGACGCTGAGTTCTTTCGTCGGATACTGGAGAAGAAGTATAAAGAGGCTGCCGAACAAGCAGCCAATATACAACGAATGGCCCTTCTGTTCCAGGACATGGTGGGTCTGATGATCCAGCAAGAGCCTCCTGCTGAAGATCCTCCAATCGTTCTCGAAGACGACAGGGAAGAAACGTCAAATCCTCCGCCTGCTCTGTCCACAGCCAAGGAGGAGACAATCTCCAAGGCTGATCTGGACGAATACATAGCTCAACAGATACGCGTTCACCAGGCGACTGAGGCAGCTGGTCAAGTTGTCAGAACGGGAAGACCATATCCAAGCTGGTATGACCAGATCAAATACCCATCGGGCTACACAATCCCGAAATTCCATGTATACAAGGGGCCAGGCAATCCCCATCAACATGTCGCTCAGTTTAGGGCTCTTTGTGGCAACACCGGCGGCGATGATAAGCTCTTGCTTCGCCAATTCGTCGGCAATTTATCAGAGACGGCGTTTGAGTGGTACTCTGAGCTTCCAAACGACTCCATCAAAACTTTCACTGAAATGGAGTTGCTGTTTACCCAGCGTTTCGCAAGCGCCAGCGAACGCACCCCGATAACAGCTTTGATTAACGCAAGGGTGAAGCCGGGTGAAACTTGGGTCCAATACGCGATCCGATGGGGGAACTTATGGTCAAAGTGCGAACAGCGCATTGAAGAAGCGCCCGCGGTGGGCATGTTCGTGGGTACCCTAGATCCTCATGCAACTATCTCACAGTTCATGATGTTCTTTAAGCCAACCACGTTCCAGGCTTTGATCGACAAGTTGGCCCAGATGGGTCACAGACCGCCTCCCCCGAAGCTAGAACCTCGGAATGACAAGGGTAAAGGGAAGGCAACCTTCGTCGCGAACACTCAGCAGCAACCCAGTGCCCCAAAGCTAGTGGATCAACTGGAAGAAAGGCGACGGTATTATAATGAGAAGATGAAGTATCCCTACTCGTTCCCGCGGGACAAGACGAAACGGTTATTCGAGCTGGCAGTACGCAACAGGCTTATCAACTTGCCAAATCCGAGGCGACCGCCACAACCCACTGAGGTGAATAACCCCAATTACTGCCCTTACCATCAAACGGTAAGCCATCCGATTGAGAATTGCTTCGTCTTCAAAGGATGGATTGAAGATCAATACCTCCAGGGAAAGTTTGCGCTGTCCGAAAAGTGGAAGGTGAACTCGCCGCAGCCGCATACTCCTAAGAAGGCGGATACACCGGGGGCAACCTGTTCTTTCATTGAAGAAGCGTCATGGGAGGTCGTGCTATCAGCTAAAACCAAAAAGATGCTGAGTGGTCTTCATGCATGCCCGGCGGTCGAATGGAAGAACCCGCTCGAGCCTCAAATCATCGAAGGGGTGTTGAAGCCGCGCCCAACTACAAAGATCGGCGGTGATGGCCCAAGTACTCACACCCAACCGTCAAAATCTTCGAAGAAAAAGAAGAAGAAATCCAAAAAGCCAGGGAAGTCTGGAGACAAGCACACGGACTTGCAGAAACAGATTGACGCGCTGGAAGAGTACAATCAAAAGGCGCGGGCTCCCATCACGCTCCAAGAATTCCTCAACCATGTCTTTCGGGAGGAAGATAATGGAGAAAGCTCGTCAGATGAATCCGAGGGGTATGTGGCGAGTTGTCATGTGATCTCCCACTCGTTTACGGACGATGGAAAAACTCCTGGCACTGAGAAACTGGGGGCACACCCTGAGCCAGAACTTGTATGGCCGACAGATGAAATGATCGACGCCTTTCTAGACGAGATTCGTTTGAAAAGTAAAGCCGATCGGGAGCGTGAGATGGCCGCATCGGAAGGAGCCAAACGCAAGAGACTAAACGAAAGAGTCGAAGCACTCCCGCCAGATCAAAAGACATCCGATGCGGATAAAAACATATTCAAGACGAGGAAAAGGTTTGCCAAAGCCATGTCAATGGGAATGAAGCTACCACCCTCGGAAGAAAACACGCTCAATGGGGCGGAGAGGCACCCTAATTATTGCTCATATCATCGGAAGATTTCACACCCTACGGAGGAGTGCGATACTTTTAAGATATGGTGGCAAGGATATATTGCTCACCGACAACATTTTTAGCGCATGAAACGCAGAACTCGTCGGGAGCAGGGAAGAATTACCGACGGGCACAAAAGAACTACCGGCAACTGTCGCACGGTTAACGCCGGAGGATCACAGGTTCTCACCTTTGGGAGCGACTCTGATGAGGAAATGGCTCTGGGCCCTCTCTTTAAAAAGTCCGTCTTAGGGAGAGAGGAAGAACCGGAGGCCTGCGAAAACATTCAGCTGCGCAATCGCACACTCCCGGAAAAGAATCTCGGACCCGCAACTAGAAAAGATAAGGGAAAGGAAAAGGTCGCTGAGGATATCGTCTTAGATGACCAAGTCATGAAAGAGCTGACTGCCAAGGACCCTCCCAGGAAGGATAAGGTGGACTACAATATCCTGGCACACCTAAGGAAGCTACCTTCACAGCTCAGCATTCTCGACGCCCTCTTATTATCAAAAGAAGCGAGAGATTCATTAATCAAGGCGTTACAAGAACCCGAGCAATTCCAAGCCTTCCTCGCCGCAGAAAGGATGAAGGATGAGCTGGAAGAAGTGCACACGGTCGATATCACTTTCGGTGACGAAGACCTGCTCCTCGGGACGTGCGACCACAACCGTCCCCTATATGTCTCTGGATATTGCCACGATATCAGGATAGGCAAAATTCTGGTTGATAATGGATCCTCCGTCAATCTCCTTAATGTTCGGGTGTTGAAGGAAATCTGCATGAGCCTGCAGCACCTCGCTCGTGACAAAATTACCATCTCTGGTTTCGACTCCCAGTCATCACGGACCCTCGGATCTGTAATACTAACATTGCGCTTCGGAATGCTCGTCATGGACATTAAGTTTCACGTCATTGATGCCAAGACCTGCTACAACGCCTTACTCGGCCGACCATAGTTACACGAGTACAATATCATCCCTTCTACACAGCATCAGTGTATGAAGTATTTTAAGGATGGTCTTGAGTATACCGTAACAGGTGAGCTGAACCCATTCTCCGTGAACGAAGTCCACAAGTACGAAGATGCGAAGTACTTTTTGCCAGACTTCGAGAATACAGAAAGGTGTCGCAAACCGGAAAACAAAGCCGCCGCCGCCATCCCTGTTTTCGGGACCGATACTGTCACGCCCCGCTTCCCAGAGTACGCAATATCGGGCACGTGACATAGCCAACCATGCTACCTGGGGGTAGGAAGAATCCATCCGCAGTCACATTACGGTTGTAAGGATATCAAGAACAAGAAAAATAAACTAATCTAATACATGTCCAAATCCATAATAACGAGAGTCAATAATCAATAAGTGCGGAAGCAAATGATCCAATGCAATAATAGAAAGGTACGTCCCATAATGCGGGATCACACCTGGAAATAAAATGCAATAAATGAACTGACCACTACAGAACTCACAAATCAGCCTGCTGGCTGAAGTACTCCTGCTCGGTCGTCGACAGTGGTACGGAATCTGGGCCATGCAAAACCCAGACGTCAGCGCGTCATGACATCAAGTATATAATATAAACATGGTAATAAGCAATGCAAGTATGAACATGAATAAAGCAGTAACAAGAAATAACAAGCAGGGTAATGTGCAATGGTGTCCAAACTGTCCTATCAGGTTTTCTACTCTATAGTATTTGAAACCAATTGATGAATCGTCGATGTAACTCAATAGTATCCCGTACATACCCGGGACCACGGCCACAATATTCTCGGCTGGAACCGAGACATGCCGTTAGGCACAGAATGGAAAAGTGTTAGTATCCCGTACATACCCGGGACCACGGCCACAATATTCTCGGCGGCAGCCGAGACATGCCGTTAGGCACAGAATGGAAAAGTGTACACTCGGTATTACCCCGTACATACCCGGGATCACGGCCACAATATTCTCGGCTGAAACCGAGACATGCCGTTAGGCACAGAATGGAAAAGTGTACACTCGGTATTACCCCGTACATACCCGGGATCATGGCCACAATATTCTCGGCTGAAACCGAGACATGCCGTTAGGCACAGAAAGGAATGTGTACACTCGAACGGTAGTGAACTGTCGAGTTACAAGTCAGCTTCATCTTTGATTTCCCCATACCCCCAAGCTATGTATGTCAGGTCAGGTATTCAGTAGTCAAGGACTAATGCCAACACAAAATCCGGTAAGAGTAGGTCTGTCTGGATAGACAGTAGGGATGGTCGGGTTTGTCGGCATTAGGCATGAAATCATGAAACAAGTAATGTCATGGTACAACAGGATGAGTTGGTATGTATGTATATGTCATGTGTAGCAGGGTCAGGCCAATATGTAGTGCAATCGGGTATGTGCTCACAACAGGTATGCAATCAAATAATGAACAGCAGCAGGAAACAGTAAATAACCATATTATTCCATGTAAACACAATGATGTTTTGTATTCTCTTATTAACAGGTTCACGCACCTTTGGGGTGCAATAGCCACAAGGTGAAGCAATATCCACAATCATAAAGTAATGAAGCTACATGAATTTGCACTAAGTATAATAATTGTCTCGTGAATGATTTAACAATTAAAGCAGATATGATCTAATTGTTTTATTTAGTTGAATTATGGATTGATAGTGAGTTGATTAATTACGAGAAACTATTATAAAGATTCCATGTTAAAGATGACTGCAACTATCAATTCTAACTTATAATTTAATATCAATTACCATCATTAAGTTGTTGTATTATATAGTAGGATATTCAACTGCATGGCAAGACTAGATCTCGCACGCTAGCATGTTAAAGCAAGTATTCAGATACTTGCCTCGACGGTTTTGCAAACCGGAACACGGATGCGATGTCGGCAGAAAACACGATATGATAGCACGGGCCACGGATCGAGTCCCAACAGAGAACAACGGGATCACACGGACCAGGGTACTTCGCTGGAGCGTCGGGTTCACCGAGACGGCACGGTCGGATTCCGGCAAAAACATCGGCAACGAAGTTAGCAACAAAGATAAACTTAATACGATCAGCGGGGGGTTAATGCACAAAAGGAAAGATGAGGAAGCTTACAGAGAGATACCAGGGTAACCCCGGCGGGCTCGACGGCGCTGGAACGCCGGCGAGGCAGCAACGGCGGCTGCGAAGACTTGAACGGCCTCGGGGGTTCGCTGGAGAGGGTGTTGCGACGGGTGGAGGAGTGCTGGTCTGCTCCGGTGGTCGAGGGGGAGACGGAGGTGGCGCTGGTGACGGCGGCGAGGATCGTCGGCGTGTTCTCCGGCGAACTGCAGAGGGTAGTAGGGCTGGGCTCGGGTCTGTTGGTGGTCCGGCGAGGGGAGAGGGAAGGCGACGATGAGGTTGCGACGAGGAGGAGGAGAGGGAGTCGCGGGAGTCGTCGGCGACGGGAGGCGGCGTCGACGGCGAGGTCCGCGGTGGTTGGTGGCGTTGTCGGGGTTGGGTGCAGGTGCGGGAAGCGGCGGAGGAAGGAGGTAGGTGGGTGCGGCTAGGCTCGTGGTGGCGAGGGCGGCGACGGCGAGGTCGCGGTGGGGCCGGCGGCGAGATCACGAGGAGGTTAGGGTTAGGGTGAGGGGTTCTCTCGTGGTGGAGAAAGAACAGGAGGTGGCTACGTGAGGAAGAACATATATAGGCAGAGAGAGAGAGAGAGAAGGATTGGAGAGAGAGAGAGATTTGATTAGGAGAGATAAAGAGAGAGAGGGAAAAGGTGGGGGCCCACGAGGGTGATACGGCCAATGTGATTGGCTGGGGAGGTTAGAAAACAATATTTGAAAGATTGTAAAAAGGATTTTAACGTTTAGAATCTAAGAGTAATGAATATTAAGTGTATAATATAGTTTTAAGAATATTTAATTAAAATGGGCCCTTTTTGCGCTAAATGAAACATTTCCAAATCGCGCCCGGGTTGCACCCAAATGTTTCAAATTCAAATTATAGGATTTTAAGCGAGTTCCAAATTTTGAAAAGAGGTGTTTAATGATTAAAATGCATGCCCCCAAGTCGGACACTTGCACGCGCGCGTAGTCGTCCAAGTTTGCCCGTTTAGCCGAACGGGACGGAATCTCGACACGCGGACGCTACCACGCGACTAGTGGCGACGAGTAGGCCAACATGGACATTTTAAATTTCATTTTAGGAGTTAAAATTTGTTATGTGCCAAAGTGACTTAACCGGTTAAAATTTAGCAATAAACACCAGAAAAACAGAATAACTGGAAATGAGCAATATATAACCCTCAACTAGTAATATGAATAGTATTATTGGGCTCGGGTGTTACAGATACCGAAGAAGAAGAAGAGATAGTTTACACTGGGCCGTCTCGACGCAACAACCCGGGACCGTCCACCCCCATATTGATCTTCGGGAGTGACTCGGAAGATGAGGTTAATGTCGTGTTCTCCAGTCGGCCGTCAATACAAGCATCCCCTGGCGATGATCAGAGTTTGCAAATCACCATGGTGCCGCGGGAACACTATAAAGACCTGGATGCACTTGAAGCTCATAGCGTGCAAGAGCTGCGGACATTTTACGTCCCTCCCAGGCGAAAAGGCGATCCTATTCTATCGATCCGCAGAAACAAGGGTGGAGAAAGAGATATGGCATGGCGTGGATGCTACACTTGACAGGTTCCAACCCATCCGTTTGCCCAGATACTACACAGACGGGTTGAAAAGGGTATTGAAGCGCCGAGGGGTACCCTTAAAGCAGACTATTCGACAAGCTCGATTCTACAACAGGGTTTGGGATGTCCCTGGGACTCAGCGCAAACTGCGCAACAGAAGAATGAAAACGCTTGGGCTTGGATAAGTGAGATCTGGGAACCGGGAACGAGTCCACGGTAGCTACGCCATATATAATTTTGATGAAGAAGAGGACGCCCTGTCGGGAAATGCCAACCCCTCATCAAAACTAGATCCCGCGATCGAAGTGCCGAGTCCGTCGTTTGAAGAACGAATGGACAAGCTTATCAGGGAAGCGGGTCAAAAAGCTCGGGACGACCATAATCGCGAGATGGCCATCTACAAGAAAGCCAGGACGCAACGTCTGTTTCAACAGGCTGCAAAAGACGACGATGCTCCTCCCTGTCGACCCATTGCGCAAAAGGCCCGACGTAGAGATAGAAGTAAGTCAAAAAGCGGAAAAAGGAGTCAACAGCAACAACACAGGGTTAAAGAGTCATGTGATCGGATATTGCACGGTCCGGATTTGTCTCTCGTGAAGAAGATGGGTCGAGCGTATTCCTTCCCTCAAGAAAAGACGAAGAAGATACTCGATCTCGCTATGAAGCATCGAATGATTACACTTCCGGAATCTAAACATCCTGAGCAGACTAACGAGGTTTCTCATCCGGACTATTGCTCTTATCACCGAGCCATAGGACACCATATCGAAGACTGCTTCACCTTTAAAAACTGGGTCGAAGACCAATACCAACGGGGCAGGTTTGCTCTATCCAGCAGCTGGACGGTAGCGCTGCCACAAAAGCACGAACCCAAAGCCACAAGAGCAAAGTCAGATCCACAACGGTCTTGGAAGCGAGCTCGTACCTGTCATATGATAACGATATCAAAAGAAGGGCCCGAGAACATGGATGACCTCCCTTGGTGCTTCGAAAACAATGACAATGAGGTAATCTCAGAATTTCCACCAGCTCCGAAAGAACTAAAGGAAGGCATACATACTACTGCAGATAACCTCAAGAAGATTGAGTTGGGGTCGGCAGATGATCCGCGACCGACATTCGTCTGCGAGTTGCTCTTTGAAGAAAGGGTGGCTGCGTTAAAAGACGTGCTTATGCAGCACAGAGATTGCTTCGCATGGAACTATTCCGAGATGCCAGGATTAGATCCAGAGATTGCTATGCATAAATTAGCAATATCCCCGGATATCAAGCCAGTCAAGCAGACGCCGAGAAGGATGCGGCTCGAGCTTGAGATAAGCATTAACGCCGAAGTCAAGAAGCTGATCGATTCTGGGTTTATCCAGGAAGTACAGTATCCTGACTGGGTCGCCAACATCGTCCCGGTAATGAAGAAAAATGGGACAGTACGCATATGTGTGGACTTCCGAGATCTCAATAAAGCCTGCCCGAAGGGTGATTTCCCAGTGTCGGTCACCGAACTGATGATAGACAATACGTCCACTCATAAGGTTTTCTCCTTTATGGACGGCTCATCAGGGTATAATCAGATAAAGATGCATCCCGAAGACCAGAAGCACACCGCTTTCCAGACTCCTTTGGGTATATTCTGCTACAAAGTTATGCCTTTCGGTTTAAAGAATGCCGGTGCCACCTATCAGAGGGCCATGACAAAGATCTTCGATGATCTCATACATGAAATCATCGAATGCTATATCGACGACCTTGTAGTGAAGAGCATGTCATACGAAGAGCATTTAGAGCATCTGAAGACCGTATTTCAACGCCTTCGGCAATACAATTTGAAGATGAACCCCCTCAAATGCGCATTCGGTGTTTCCTCGGGTAAATTCCTGGGATTCATCATCCGACACCGAGGCATCGAGATAGATCCGTCGAAGATCAAGGGGATCATGGAAATGCCACCGCTGAGAACTCTCAAACAATTGCGGTCTCTCCAAGGGAAGCTCGCATACATCCGGCGATTTATAGCCAACCTGTTATGCAAGTGCCGTCCTTACAGCCACCTGATGAAGAAGGGAACCCCGTTCGTCTGGGACCAAAAATGCCAGAGCGCGCTAGATGAGATCAAGCAGTACCTGCAGAACCCGCCGGTGTTAGCTGCTCCAGTCAAGAGAAAGCCCCTTATTCTTTATACAACAGCCCTTGAGGGTTCCTTAGGCGCATTATGGGTACAAGAGAACGACCAAGGGAAGGAGAGAGCACTCTACTATTTAAGCCGAGTTCTTCTGGGGGCAGAAAGCAATTACTCCCCTATCGAAAAACATTGCCTGGCGTTAATCTTTACGATAACAAAACTCCGGCACTATGCATTGGCGCATGAAGTCCGTCTTATATCAAAGGTGGATCCCCTCAAATATCTAATGTCAAAGGCCATATTGACAGGGAGACTCGCTAAATGGGCCCTGCTCTTGATGGAGTTCTCGATAACCTATCAGCCTCTCAAGGCAGTGAAAGGCCAAGCTATCGCCGACTTCCTTGCTGAGCACCCAGTACCTGCCGGTTCTCCTCTGAATTGCGATCTGCCAGACGAACATGCGTTTGACGCGATCGACGGTGGTGATACCCGATGGGAGCTTTATTTCGATGGAGCGTCCTCCATAAAGAACCGCAAACAAAGCACCCCTATAATCAAGTCGGGGGTAAGCCTTATCTTCGTGACTCCACAAGGAGGGATAATGTGCTTTGCTTTCGCCTTAACAGAGCCGAGGACAAACAATGAAGCCGAGTATGAAGCTTTGATAGCAGGCCTCGAGATCGCCATCAACATGGGGATTGAAAACCTCCTCATATACGGAGATTCCCAACTGGTTGTTAGTCAAGTAAATGGCAACTACCAAACGTGCAAACCAGAGTTGGTGAAGTATGGCGAAAGAGTACAACAACTGCTGGCTCAAATTCCCTCCTATGTGCTGGAAAGCATACCGCGTGCGGAAAATAGCAAAGCAGATGCACTAGCTAAGCTCGCTAAAGAATTGGCCGACGATAACCTCGATGACGTAAGAATCGTGGTACAAAGCCGTCGGGTACTTGCCCTGGCAGAAATATCTCCAGAATCATTTGAAGAAAAGGAAGCGACTGAGCAGAAGACCTGCAAGTAAAAAACGGGGAAAAGGCTGAGGATTGGAGAGAAGTCTTTATAGACTACTTCAAATACCATCGGGCGCCTGAAGATACGTCTTCAAAACATCAGCTTATAAAACAAGCTCTGTCTTTTGCCTTTGTTAATGATACTCTGTACAAGAGGTCATTTGACTCTCTGTGGTTGAGATGCCCGGACCTGACGAAGCGAAAAGAGTCGTTCAGGAAGTTCACGACGGACTGTGCGGTTCTCATCAAGCAGGCCCGAAGATGAAATTAAAGATTAAACGGATGGGTTACTACTGGCCCACGATGATCCAGGACTGCCTCGAGTATGCGAAGCAATGTCACTCATGCCAAATCCATGGGGATTTCATTCACCAGTATCCGAATCCACTGCATCCAATGGTGGCTAGCTGGCCGTTCGAGATGTGGGGAACTGACATAGTCGGCCCCATCGAACCAGCATCGTCTAGAGGACATCGTTTCATCCTAGCGATCACTGATTACTTTTCCAAATGGGCGGAAGCAGTACCGTTGAGGGAAGTGAAGACGGAGAATATCCTCCATTTCTTTAAGATGCACGTCATATATCGGTTTGGAACGCCGGGACGGATCATCTCCGATAACGGTCCAGCCTACAAAATCCACAAGATCAGCCGCTTCGCGCAACAACACAACATAAACTGGAGATATTCCTCAGTTTATAATCCCCGAGCTAACGGTCTAGCTGAGGCTTTCAACAAGACCTTGACGAAGATCGTGAAAAAGACGGTATCCCGAAACAAAAAGGACTGGCATGAGAGACTGCATGAAGCTCTTTGGGTGTATCAAACTACATTCAAAACGACCACGAACGCGACGCCATACGCGTTGGTGTTTGGTACAGAAGTAGTACTCCCCCTCGAGATAGAGTTACCCTCTTTACGAGTGGCGGTCCACTATGAGCTGACGGACGAAGAGAATGCTCACCTTCGGCTTGAGGAGCTTGATGCCCTTGATGAAACCCGGCTCATAGCGCAACAAAATCTGGAGGCCTACAAAGCAAAGATGACACGCTCGTATGAAAGATTGACTAGGCCGAGGACATTCCGCCAAGACGAGCTCGTGCTAGTAGTCAAAAGACCTATGATTCCCAATCGCGCCAAATGGGGAAAATTTAAAGCAAACTACGAAGGCCCGTACATCATAGATAAGGTCTACCAAGGTGGAGCGTATCTACTCATGGATATGCACGGTGGAAGACCTTTCAGGCCAATAAACGATTGCTTCCTGAAGGAATACTACGCTTAAATAGGTCAAGGCCTAGATCAATGATAGATGACGACGACTATGTCCGCTCGCTATCCTCCTAAACCCGAACTCTATAAGTAGTAACCAGCCCTCTTCAACATTGGACCGGAATGTCCTTAAACTAACGACGGACTGAAACGTCCTTAAACTAACAAGGGACCACTATGTCCTAAAACTAGCTGTTGACCGAGATATCGGTAAATTACAATGGATTTCAGCATCTCAGAACAACAAAAAAAAAATAAATAAAATAAAATAAAATAAAATATATATAAAAATATATATATAATAAAAATAAAAACGGTATGTCCACAAGCGAAATGGGCACGGATGAAAACCCGAAAGGGCTCCGTGAGTAAAAACAGCAGGGCTACCGGCGAGTGTTTGTGAAAACCCGAAAGGGCGCAACTTGCAAGAGGACATGCACTTAGGAATCCCCACGATTCCCAAGGAGAGAACACACCTACAAGATCCTCACGATTTGTAGGGAGAAATACCTTTGTGAGACCCTTACGGCTCATGAAGTCAAAAGCCTTAGTCGACAGGACCCTTAACCCTGTTTACTAAGCCACCTTTGTTCAACGTCGACAGAGGCAAATGATGATTCGCTCCTGGCAATATCCCAGTTGCAGCGGTGCCGATACCGAAATCGGTGTCTAAAATCCAAGCTTGCAGCGAAAAGGGCTAGCAAGTCATACATGCATACGAAATAGCCGAAATGATGGGGCAACTTGCAATAAAAAGCAGCAAGTAAAAAAAATGTATGCATGAAAGATAGCCGAAATGATTGGGCAACTCGCAATAAAAAGCAGCGAGTAAAAACCAAATAAATAGCCGAAATGATTGGGCACCGCGAAAAATAGCCGAAATGATGGGGCAGTCGCGACCTTCGCGATATAAAAGCTGAAATGATAGAGCATCGCGGAAAAACAAATAAGATAAAAATGAAAACTCTTGCCCCATAGGTGATGTTACATCAACCCTTATATACAATCCAAGGGCGCAAACAAATAAGGGATCGTACTCCTTTCCCCCCCAGGTTTCATCAAAGGAAGAAGCCAAATCTTGACGGGCCGCAAGTCACCTAGAGATCATCTCAACACTCGTCTCGTCACAACGGACACAACATCAAGCGAAACGGAACAGCGGCAAACCCCAGTTCCATGGCTCGGCGATATACATATCACCAAGAGTCAAACCTCCATTCCGTGAAATGCGGATATAATCTGCAAAATTCCTGGTCACGTAGAACGCGGATAATGTCACTCTTTGACCCCGTGGAGAACGTCCAGAGCGGATCCTGGTCCTCGTAGAGCACGGCAGTGAACCCGTGTGAAGCATCCAGAGCGGAGCCTAGTCCTCGCCGAACACGGCAGTGAACCCGTGTGAAGCATCTAGTGCAAAATTCCCGGTTACGTGGAACGCGGATAATGTCACGCTTTGACCCCGTGGAAAACGTCCAGAGCGGATCCTGGTCCTCGCAGAGCACGGCAGTGAACCCGTGTGAAGCATCCAGAGCGGAGCCTAGTCCTCGCCGAACACGGCAGTGAACCCGTGTGAAGCATCTAGTGCAAAATTCCTGGTCACGTGGAACGCGGATAATGTCACTCTTTGACCCCGTGGAAAACGTCCAGAGCGGATCCTGGTCCTCGCAGAGCTCGGCAGTGAACCCGTGTGAAGCATCCAGAGCGGAGCCTAGTCCTCGCCGAACACGGCAGTGAACCCGTGTGAAGCATCTAGTGCAAAATTCATGGTCACGTGGAACGCGGATAATGTCACTCTTTGACCCCGTGGAAAACGTCCAGAGCGGATCCTGGTCTTCGCAGAGCACGGCAGTGAACCCGTGTGAAGTATCCAGAGCGGAGCCTAGTCCTCGCCAAACACGGTAGTGAACCCGTGTGAAGCATCTAGTGCAAAATTCTTGGTCACGTGGAACGCGGATAATATCACTCTTTGACCCCGCGGAAAACGACCAGAGCGGATCCTGGTCCTCGCAGAGCACGGCAGTGAACCCGTGTGAAGCATCCAGAGCGGAGCCTGGTCCTCGCCGAGCACGGCAGTGAACCCGTGTGAAGCATCTAATGCAAAATTTTGGTCACATGGAACGCGGATAACGTCACTCGTTGACCCCGTGGAAAACGCCCAGAGCGGAGCCTGGTCCTCGCCAAGCACGGCAGTGAACCCGTGTGAAGCATCCAGAGCAAACATCGGACTGTGGAGTCCTTAAAATCCACGGACTATGATGTCCTTAACCTCGACCGCAATGTCTTAAAACTAACGATCAACCATGATGATTCTAGACTGATTTTACCTTGGTTAAAGGGTACATCTCTTCACTCCTTTGATATTTGGCGTTGTAATTCCTCAACGTCTTCAAAGAGGTGACGGGTCCCGGTAACCACACATTTTGCGGACTGTGGAGTCCTTAAACCCACGGACTATGAGGTCCTTAACCTTGACCGTGATGTCTTAAAACTAACATCGGACGGTGGAGTCCTTAAACCCACGGACTATGAGGTCCTTAACCTTGACCGTGATGTCTTAAAACTAACATCGGATGGTGGAGTCCTTAAACCCACGGACTATGAGGTCCTTAAGCTTGACCGTGATGTCTTAAAACTAACATCGGAAGGTGGAGTCCTTAAACCCACGGACTATGAGGTCCTTAACCTTGACCGTGATGTCTTAAAACTAATATCGGACGGTGGAATCCTTAAACCCACGGACTATGAGATCCTTAACCTTGACCGTGATGTCTTAAAACTAACAGTGGACTGTGGAGTCCTTAAACCCACGGACTATGAGGTCCTTAACCTTGACCGTGATGTCTTAAAACTAACATTGGACTGTGGAGTCCTTAAACTCACGGTCTATGAGGTCCTTAACCTTGACCGTGATGTCTTAAAACTAACATCGGACGGTGGAGTCCTTAAACCCACGGACTATGAGGTCCTTAACCTTGACCGTGATGTCTTAAAACTAACATCGGACGGTGGAATCCTTAAACCCACGGACTATGAGGTCCTTAACCTTGACCGTGATGTCTTAAAACTAACATCGGACGGTGGAATCCTTAAACCCACGGACTATGAGGTCCTTAACCTTGACCGTGATGTCTTAAAACTAACAGTGGACTGTGGAGTCCTTAAACCCACGGACTATGAGGTCCTTAACCTTGACCGTGATGTCTTAAAACTAATATTGGACTGTGGAGTCCTTAAATCCACGGATTATGAGGTCCTTAACCTTGACCGTGATGTCTTAAAACTAACGTTGGACTGTGGAGTCCTTAGACCCACGGACTATGAGGTCCTTAACCTTGACCGCGATGTCTTTAAACTACGATACCCTGGAAACCATCCCAAACCAACCCCTGACCCCGTGAAATACGGATAAGGGTGATCGCACCCAGCACTTGCGGGTCCTCACGACCCATAAGGAAGAAAACTCTCTTGTGAGATCCTTACGACTCCCAAGGGAAAACCCGCTTAAGAATCCTTCCGATTCTTAAGAAGAACTTACACCTACGGGGTCCTCTCGACCTGTAGGGAGAAAAGCTCTTTATGAGACCCTCACGGCTCATAAAGCTCAAAAGTCTTAAGAGGCAGATCTTAACCCTGAATCCTAAGCCATCGCTACCCTGCAAGGAGACCAAGATAAATTGTCCGCAGAACACATTCAATAAAAAGGAGGCACACCGTCGAGAAGAAAAATATGTCTTTATTCATAAACTAAAATGGGTACAAAGTCCAATTCATGAAAGAACAAAAAGAAAATACTCTCATTCAGGAGTATGTACAAGAAGGAAGGAAAAGATACAAGTTTTCAAGCCGGCGGGCGATTTAGTAATTTTGCTAGCTCATCCTGCTTTTGCTGGGTCATGGCTTCATTATTCAGGATCGCCAGAAGACGGGCCTCCGCCTGAGCCTGCTGGGCCTGATACGAAGCAAGCCGGCTTTCAAGCTCTTTCTCAGTGGCCTTGTGAGCCTCGACCCTCTCGCGAGTGAACACGACAGCTTTATCAAGAGCCACCACCTCTCTGATAGACTCTTGAAGTACCCGCCAGAGTTCATACGCTTTATTGGTTTTGGCTGTGAGGCTGGTATGAAGCTCGCTCAGTGCTTTAGAGGCCAGTTCTCTTTCCGAGAATTTGCGGTCGAACCTCTTCTCGCACGACACCATCACTCTATCAGATCACGTAAGTCCGCTGTCATGACCGCAGCCTCTGAAACAGGATAGGTACGCTCGGGACTGTTGGTAGCAATAGTCAATCTAAAGCACGCGCACATCATCGGGTATGGAAAGTAACAAGAAAATTTCCGATGTATATCCTATTAAGCATGCATCTGCAACTATATGAATATCCGAGAAGAAATAATACTCGAAGCTCTGATGTGCATGCAACATGGTGATAGTGTTCGTAATTAAAGAAAGTTCTCACGGGAAGAATACAAAGTTCATTTGTGCAAGCAGAAACATACATGCGAGTGCCCAGCGTACATGAAAGTTCAACGTAAAGCATGCGAAAACTAATTTGAATATACTACGCTAGCGGAAAAAGGTCACCAAATAAAGGATCAGTGGCACAGGGATTAACAAAACAAAGAGCGAAATTCTCCATCTCTCTCTCTGCTCTCTCCAACACGTTAAAGCGACGGTTCTCGTGAGAAGTCGCTCCCCACCGATTGGCGCCATGTTCGTCCGCAAAAGCAGACATAACTGTTTCCTGATTTAAAATCAGGAAAGCTTCTGGGAAAAGCTTCAGAAAGGGGTCACGTGTTGGCACGTGACACCTAAAAAAGCATCATCAAGTCAAGTTCAGTTTCCTGACTACGCTGGAGAAAATGGGCTTCAGAAAGAGTCACGTGTTCCCACGTGACCAGGGTCACGTGGCGACACGTGACATTTAAATGCAAGCGTCAAAGGCACACAAGTTCCCTGATCAAGTCAAGGAAAAGGCTTCAGAAGAGGTCACGTGCTTCCACGTGACCAGGGTCACGTGTTGGCACGTGACGTTCAAGGCAGCAGACTCGTTCTCCAAAAGAACCGAAGAAAGAGAGTTCAAACAAGGGTCACGTGCTCACACGTGACCAGGGGTCACGTGGTAGCACGTGACGTTTAAGCAGCAATCAGAAGACAGAGCGCAAAAGAAAGGAAAAGGCTCATTCGAAAGGGGGTTACGTGCTCACACGTGACCATGGGTCACGTGGTCACACGTGACCGGCTTTCAAAGCCCATTTTGTCAACAGAATTAAATTCTGAGAGAAATTCAAATCTTTCCAAAGGAAAGCAACTATGTGGAACCAATCAAATTAAAGATTCAGAGGTGATGAAATATCATCTATCTATGGGAAAATCTCGGGTTTGGAAAGATTTCCCCTTTAAATCTAACCAAAATAACAAAGGAGAATCTCTGGATTTAAAATCCAATGGTGAATAAAATTCACCTAATAATCCAACGGCCCAAAATGAATGATGAATGCAAATCAAATCTCAATGAAGATTCGTCAAAAACTGATTGATTCGGCTGCTTCTCCTATAAATAGGAGCCAAGAGACACAGAGAAATATATACATGCGCAGAGAAGAAAAAAGAAAAAAGGAGAAGAGCTTTGATACTTTGAAAAGACTCGGATCTTCTGCAAAAAACCCTAGGTAAGAAAGGGAAGGCCTTTTGAAAGAAAGAGAATTTAATTCTCAACAGAGTTTAACTCTGATAATGTAAAAACAGAAGAACATATTTCTTCCCTCTTTGATAGAGGATCTGCAAAGTGCACATCTCCCCTTAAGGTTGAGAATTTAATTCTCAATGGGTTGAGATCCTGCCATGCAGATCCAAAACATAGAGAAGGAATGCAAGCACGAGAATTTAATTCTCACAGAACTGTAGGAATTTAATTCCTTTAAAATAAAAGTAGGGCTTGACCCTATATCATGGGAATTTAATTCCTCCAGAACAAAAAAGAAACAGGGTTTAACCCTAATTAAGAAACCCAGTTCTGTTGAAACATCGGGAATTTAATTCCCTTAATCATAATTTAACAGAGGATGGAAGTTTAAACTCCTTAAAAACTTTTATTAGGGTTTAACCCTATTCAGCCCTTCACATATATGAGGAATGTAATTCTAACAGAAAATTCAGAGTTAAACTCTATTCCAGAAAACAAAGTCTTCGAAAGGAAGTAGGAATTTAATTCCTCTGAAATTTACAGTTCGAGGAATTTAATTTCCTGAAAAAGGGTTAACGAAGCCTCTAAACAAAATATATAGAGGCAGGGTCACATGTCATCACGTGACCCCCCCAAGAGATCTACAGAAAGCCCCTTTGAGGCGCATTCAAATGCCTATGTATTAGAGCTCCTGCCGAGGGTCACGTGGGTCACGTGACCCACGTGACCCTCGGCAGGAGCTCTAATACATAGGCATTTGAATGCCCATCACGTGATGGCACGTGATGCTCTGAAAGACACAATAATCTCAGAATAAATGAAGGGAGGGCGCTCTCACGTGCTGCCACGTGACCCCTCTTGTCTTAGTGTTTAACACTAAATTGAAACTCTCGAACTCAGTGTTAAAATACTGTTGGGCTTTAATGTTCAACACTAATTAAAAAGCTTTATCTGCAGTGTTCAACACTGATTACCTTAGCGTTTAAACACTAATCTGAGATCTTCATTTGCAGTGTTCAACACTGATCTGTTTTTAGTGTTTAACACTAATCCGAAAAGCCTTGTTGCTGGTGTTTAACACCAATTACCTCTTAGTGTTAAACACTAACTTATCAACCTCATTCCCAGTGTTCAACACTGACTGCTCTGTAGTGTTTAACACTAGACGTTTGGCCCAATTGGCCTAAATGGATAGAGGCAAAGCCTCTCCTGATTGGACTTAGCCCAAGATGGCCATAAGTCCTCAATTGGTGATTAACTGGTCCAATGGACTCATAACATAATTAATTCGTCCTGACCCCAAATTGGGCCAAGGACTACTTAATCCACTCCGGTTCTAGGGTACATCTCTTCACTCCTTTGATACTTGGCATTGTAATCCCTCAATGTCTTCAAAGAGGTGACGGGTCCCGACGACCGCACATTGATATGGACTGTGGGGTCCTTAAACTCATGTCCAATGCAAATTCCTGGTCACGTGGAACGCGGATAATGTCACTCTTTGACCCCGTGGAAAACGTCCAGAGCGGAGCCTGGTCCTCGCCAAGCGCGGCAGTGAACCCGTGTGAAGCATCCAGAGCACATACCGGACTGTGGGGTCCTTAAACCCATGGACTACGACGTCCTTAACCTTGACCGAGATGTCTTAAAACTAACAATGGACTGTGGGGTCCTTAAACCCATGGACTACGACGTCCTTAACCTTGACCGCAATGTCCTTAAACTAACAATGGACCGCAATGTCCTTAAACTACCCATGGACCGCAACGTCCTTAAACTAGAACAATAGAGCCCCGTATGCTCTTTTGTCGGATCTAAACGATCCCGTTTAAGTTGATCTTGGCCTCAAAGATGGCTAATGTATCCTTAAACCTTCAAACAGAGTGGACTATGAATCCTCCCAATTAACCCTGGCTCGAGGGTACATCTCTGAACTCCTCTGACATCCGTCGTTGTAATCCTTCAACGTCGTCAGAGAGGTGATGGGTCCCGACGGCCATACATTCATGGACCACTATGTCCCTAAACTGGAACATTAGAGTCCCAACGCTCTTTTGTCGGATCTAAATGATCCCGTTAAGTTGATCTTAGTCACAAAGTTAGACTAACGTATCCTTAACAAACGTTTGAGTTGATCTTAGCCTCAAGTATGGCTGACGTATCCTCAAACCAAACCCCCCCAAAACCCAAATCTAAGATAATACGGATTTGGACTAGTCCACGCCCTACGAGCGACGACATAACTCAGTCTCCGTAAATAATCCACGGGCAACAAAATACAAAACAAACACTCACGACACCAAGTGACCATCTGGAGAAGGAGAAAGTTGTTACCGCAATGCGGTAGCGTAATTAACTGCAGGGGCTTGCGCCTGCAGGGAAGAGCGTCCCCACAATCAAAAACCCCTCAAACGAGGGGGAATCTGACGAAGTCTGCTACATCAGACGCATCCGTCTAAACCTTCGATACATGGCGCCATAAATCAATTTGGCATCTTCGAAGAGGTGGACGGATAGCACCAATTAGCATCTGCCCCGAATCTCAGGCAAGACGTCCTGTCGCGCCGTCTTTCGGAGGGGAACAGATTCTGGCACGCCCGGTGGGACCTTTTCCTCTTTCCACTCCACACTTCGTGTGTCGTGACTCGCGAACCAAACGCGGTTCGCTAATGGTTGCCCTTGGGTTTCAAGATACTAAGAATTGGCGTCTTGCTTATTGCAGAAAGCAAAGGATCGATGGCTTCTACTTCCGTGAAATTCTCCAACTGCTCAGACTGCAATTGCAACCAACGCTCTGCCTCGCCAGGAGGTATAGCCTACGGACCCCAAGCTGCCTCGCTATTCACAATGCCCGTGGAACAGGTCACTCGCGCCACCACAGGATTGTTCTTTGGGACCATGGTCCCGCCGACAAACTTTACCGCTCCAGTGCTGACAACGGAAGCTCTCAAGAAGTCGGTCTTTGATCGACTTACCCCTGCCGCGGCTCCTCTCAACGAGTCGCCCAGCGTCAACGCCTCGGTCTTCTCTAGATTGGGCCAGAAATCCTTCGAACCCATCATGGGACCTACAATCTCAGAGAAGGTTGCTTCTAAGAAAGTGGCCGCTCCTGTCCCAGAAGTCGTCAAGGCAGCCTCTCCGGCCAAAAGGTCGGTCTTTACAAGATTAACGGCTTCAGCTCCCGCTCCTACTGCCCAAAGGACATCGGTCTTTGACAGGCTAATACCAACTGCGACCCCACACCCAGATAGAGGGCAAAACGAAACCATTCTTACCCCTGACCCTACACCGTCCGCTCGACACGCTCGACGTCGCCATTGGCGCCGAGTGAGGAAGGCTGGGGGCAACTCCCCCTCCGGGTTGACTCCATCGGCCCCGGTGGCAGAGGTTAATGCTGCTGTTCCAACTGGGAACAGCTTTGAAATGCTAAATAAGGTGCGAAGGAATTCCCCTACGGCAGTACTGAAGAGGTCTCCTCCCTCATTAAAAAAGGTTGTGGAAATAAAACCCGAACAGCCCCGATCTCCTCAACGGCTGTCTTCTAAAATCTATAAGGTTTGGCGGCAGGCCCGAGACTCGATCATCGATCCAAACTTCTCCCGCCAGCACAAGAAGCTGAAAATCCAACCGGAAGCTGGTCACCAGGCTAAACCCCAAAAGGCTGTCTGAACGCCCACCTCAACGGCCCCCTCAACCTCCATGGCTCATAAAAGGAGGAGGCCAGAGAAGACCCCACAGCATACAGCGACGGCTAAAAGCACTGAGCCCAGACGCCCTAAGTCTGGGGGCATGGTGGTGCACACTGTTTACATGGCCTCTGGAAAAGAGGAGAGCCGCACTTCTACGGGCCACCGACCGCTAACCCGATCCGTGACGAAAGCCCAGGAGCAGCAACAAAAGCTTCAAGAAATGATGAATGCTATGGCCGCGCTCACCGGACCAAAAGAAAACCCAGAAACGTCCTCAGACGCGCGCCGGGAGGAAGAAACCGACGCTGAATTCCTTCGCCGGACACTGGAGAAAAGGGACAAAGAGGCTGCTGAACAAGCGGCCAACATACAACGGATGGGCCTTCTCTTCCAAGATGTGATAGGAATGATGATCCAGCAGGACTTACCCGCCGAGGATCCCCCAATCGTTCTTGAAGACGACCGAGGAGAAACGTCAAATCCACCACCAGCCCTCTCAACGGCCAAGGAGGAGGCAATCTCCAAGGCTGACTTGGCTGATTACATAGCCCAGCAGATCCGGGTTCATCACGCGACTGAGGCAGCTGGTCAAGTCGTGAAAACGGGGCGGCCGTATCCGAGCTGGTACGACCAAATCAAATACCCGCAAGGCTATACGATACCAAAATTCCACGTGTACAAGGGGACCGGCAACCCCCATCAACATGTCGCCCAGTTCCGGGCCCTCTGCGGTAACACCGGCGGTGATGATAAACTGTTGCTCCGCCAGTTCGTGGGCAGCTTATCAGAAACAGCGTTCGAATGGTATTCGGAACTCCCGAACGATTCTATCAAAACGTTCGCTGAAATGGAGCTGTTGTTCACTCAGCGATTCGCAAGTGCCAGCGAACGCACTCCAATAACTGCACTTATTAACGCCAGGGTAAAACCGGGCGAAACCTGGGTCCAGTACGCTATACGCTGGCGGAACTTGTGGTCGAGATGTGAGCAACGCATTGAGGAAGCACCTGCGGTGGGCATGTTCGTGGGAACTCTAGACCCTCACGCAACTATCTCCCAGTTTATGATGTTCTTTAAGCCAACCACATTCCAGGCCCTGATCGACAAGTTGGCTCAGATGGACCAGATGGGTCATAGACCACCTACACCGAAGTCGGAACCTCGGAATGACAAGGGTAAAGGAAGAGCAACATTTGTTGCGAATGCCCAAGAGCAACCTAACGCCCCGAAACCGACAGATCAACTGGAGGAAAGACGTCGGTACTATAATGAGAAGATGAAGCGTCCCTACTCGTTCCCACGGGACAAGACGAAACGGCTATTCGAGCTGGCAATACGCAACAGACTTATAAACCTGCCAAATCCAAGGCGACCGCCGCAACCCACCGAGGTGAATAACCCTAACTATTGCCCTTACCATCAGACGGTAGGCCATCCGATCGAAGATTGCTTCGTCTTCAAAGGATGGATTGAAGACCAGTACCTCCAGGGGAAGTTTGTACTGTCCGAAAAGTGGAAGGTGAACCCACCACAGCCGCATGCTCCTAGGAAAGCGGATACACCGGGGGCAACATGTTCTTTTATTGAAGAAGCTCCATGGGAGGTCGTGCTATCAACTAAAATCAAAAGAATGCTGAGAGACCTTCATGCGTGCCCTGCGATCGAATGGAAGGACCCTCTTGAACCTTAAATTATCAAAAGGATGTTGAAGCCCCGCCCAACTACGAAGACTCGCGATAATGGCCCAAATACTCACGCCCAACCGTCAAAATCTTCGAAGAAAAAGAAGAAGAAATCCAAGAAGTCCGTGAAGCCTGGAAAAGAGCACACGAACTTGCAGAAGCAAATCGACGCATTGGAAGAGTACAACCAAAAGGCGCGAACTCCTGTCACACTGCAAGAGTTCCTCAACCACATCTTTCAAGAGGAAGATGATGGAGAAAGCTCGTCGGATGAATCCGAAGGATATGTGGCGAGTTGTAATGTAATCTCCCACTCGTTTACCGATGATGGGAAAACTCCTGGCATTAGGAAACTGGAGGCAGAGCCTGTACCAGAACGCGCATGGCCAACAGATGAAATGATCGACGCTTTTCTAGACGAGATTCGTCTAAAATGTAAAGCGGACCAGGAGCGTGAGATGACCACGTCGGAAGGAGCCAAATGCGGGCAACTGAACGAAAGAGTTGAACTACCCCTGTCAGAGCGTAAGGCATCCGAAGCAGACAAGAAGATATTCAAGACGAGGAAAATGTTTGCCAAAGCCATGTCAATAGGAATGAAGCTACCACCCTCGGAAGGAAACACACACGATGGGGTAGAGACGCACCCTGACTATTGCACATATCATCGGAGAATATCACATCCCACGGAGGAGTGCGACGCCTTTAAGATATGGTGGCAAGGATATGTCGCTCGTCGGCAACATGTTAAGCGCATGAAACGCAAGATCCGTCGGGAGCGAAGAAGTACTGTCGATGGGCACAACAGAACGACTGACAACTGTTACATGGTTAACGCCAGGGGGTCACAAGTTCTCACCTTTGGGAGCGACTCTGACGAAGAAATGGCTCTGGGCCCTCTCTTTAAAGAATCCATTTTGGGGAAAGAAGAAGAATCGGAGGCCTGCGAGAACATTCAGCTGCGCAATCGCACACTCCCAGAAAAGAATCTCGGGCCCGGGAATAGAAAAGATAAGGGAAAAGAAAAGGTCACTGAAGATATCACGTTAGATGACCAAGTCACGAAAGAGCTGGCTACCAAAGACCCTCCTAGGAAGAGTAAAGTGGACTATAACATCCTCGCGCACCTAAGGAAGCTACCTTCTCAGCTTAGCATTCTCGATACCCTCCTATTATCGAAAGAAGCGCGAGACTCACTAATTAAGGCGTTACAAGAACCCGAGCAATTCCAAGCCTTCCTCGCCACTGAAAGGATGAAGGATGAACTGGAGGAAGTGCATACGGCCGACGTCACTTTCGGTGATGAAGACCTCCTTCTCAGGACATGCGACCATAACCGTCCCCTATATGTCTCCGGATACTGCCATGATATCAAGATAGGCAAGATCCTGGTGGATAATGGATCCTCCGTCAACCTCCTTAATGTTCGGGTGTTGAAGGAAATCTGCATGAGTGTGCAACACCTCGCTCGTGACAAAATTACTATCTCCGGTTTCGATTCACAATCGTCACGGACTCTCGGATCCGTGATACTAACATTACGCTTCGGACTTCTCGTCACAGACATCAAATTCCATGTCATTGACGCCAAGACCTGCTACAACGCCTTGCTCGGCCGTCCTTGGCTGCACGAGTACAACATCATCCCTTCTACACAACATCAGTGTATGAAGTACTTTAAGGACGGTTTCGAGTATACCGTAACAGGTGAGTTAAACCCATTTTCCGTGAACGAAGTCCGTAAATACGAAGACGCGAAGTACTTTTTGCCAGATTTCGAGGATACAGAAAGGTGTCGCAAGCCGGAGAACAAAGCCGCCGCCACCATCCCCGTTTTCGGGAGCGATACCGAAGAAGAGGAAGAGATAGTTTATGCAGGGCCATCTCAACGCAACAACCTGAGGACGCCCGCCCCCATGTTAGTCTTCGGAAGTGACTCAGAAGATGAAGTGAACGCTGTGTTCTCCAATCGGCTGTCAATACAAGCACCCCCTGGCGATGACCATAGTTTGCAAATCACCATGGTACCGCGAGAACACTACAAGGATCTCGACGCGCTTCAGGCTCACAATGTACAGGACCTGCAAACATTCTACGTCCCTCCCAGGCGAAGGGGTGAGAAAGTGATCCTATTTTACCGATCCTCAGAGTCGAAAATAGAGAAAGAGATCTGGCATGGCGCAGATACTACATTCGACAGGCTCCAACCCATCCGTCTGCCCAGATACTATACGGATGGATTAAAGAAGCTATTGAAGCGCCAAGGAGTACCCTTAAAACAGGCTGTTCGGCAGGCTCGGTTCTACAACAAGATTTGGGATGTCCCCGGGACTCAACGCAAATTGCCCAACGGGAAGATGGAAACACTCGGGCTTGGATACGCAAGAGCTGGAAAACGGGAACGGACTCACAGCAGCTACACTATATATACCTTTGATGAAGAAGAGGACGCCCTGTCAGGAGATGCCAACCCTTCATTAAAACTAGACCCCGCGATTGAAGCACCGAGTCCGTCGTTTGAAGAACGAACGAACAAGCCTATCAGGAAAATGGGTCGGAGAGCTCAGGAAGGCCACAACCGCGAGATGGCCATCTACAAGAAGGCCAGGACGCAACGTCTATCTCAACGTACTGGAAAAGACAAAGACGCTTATCCTCGTCAATCCGTTGTACGAAAAGCCCGACGCAGAGACGAAAATAAATCAAGAAGCGGCTCGGGTTTGTCCCTCGTGAAGAAGATGAGTCGAGCGTATTCCTTCCCCCGAGACAAGACGGAGAGGTTACTCAACCTCGCTATAAAACATCAAATGATCACGCTTCCAGAGTCTAGACATCCTGAGCAAGCTAGCAAGGTCTCTCATCCGAGTTATTGCTCTTATCACCGAGCCATAGGACATCCTACCGAAAACTGCTTCACCTTTAAGAACTGAGTCGAGGACCAGTACCGACGGGATAGATTCGCTTTATCCGACGGCTGGAAGGTAACGCTGCCGCGAAAGCATGAGCCCAAGGCCGCAAGAGCAAAACTGGGTCCACCTCAGTCCAGGGAGCAGGTTCGCACTTGTTATACGATTACGATATTAGGAGAAGAGCCCGAGAACGTAGATGACCTTCCCCGGTGCTTTGAGAACAGCAATGATGAGGTGATCTCAGAATTTCCGCCCGCTCCCAAAGAACTGGAAGATGGTATACATACTACTGCAGATAACCTCAAGAAGATTGAGTTGGGATCGGCAGACGACCCGCGACCGACATTTGTCAGCGAGCTGTTATCCGAAGAAAAGGTGGCTGCGTTAAAGAACGTGCTTCTACGGCATAAAGATTGCTTCGCATGGAACTACTCCGAGATGCCAGGATTGGATCCGGAGATTGCTGTGCATAGATTAGCAATATCCCCAGATATTAAGCCAGTCAAGCAGGCGCCAAGGAGGATGCGACTCGAGCTTGAAATGAGCATCAACGCCGAAGTCAAGAAGTTGATCGATTCTGGATTTATCCAAGAAGTCCAATATCCCGACTGGATTGCCAATATCGTCCCAGTAATGAAGAGGAATGGGACGGTACGCATATGCGTGGATTTCAGGGATCTCAATAAAGCCTGTCCAAAGGATGATTTCCCAGTACCAGTAACCGAGCTAATGATAGATAACACGTCAACTCACGAGGTTTTCTCCTTTATGGATGGTTCGTCAGGATACAATCAGATAAAGATGCATCCCGAAGACCAGAAGCATACCGCTTTCTGCACCCCTTTGGGTATATTTTGCTACAAGGTTATGCCCTTTGGTCTAAAGAACGCTGGTGCCACCTATCAAAGGGCCATGACAAAGATCTTCGACGACCTCATACATGACATCGTCGAGTGCTATATCGATGACCTCGTAGTAAAGAGCACATCATACGAAGATCATTTAAAGCATCTGGAGACTGTATTTCAACGCCTTCGGCAATATAATTTGAAAATGAATCCCCTCAAATGCGCGTTTGGAGTCTCCTCGGCCAAATTCCTGGGATTCATCATTCGACACCGAGGTATTGAAATAGATCCGTCAAAGATTAAAGCGATCATGGAAATGCCTCCGCCAAGAACGCTCAAGCAGCTGCGGTCTCTCCAAGGGAAGCTCGCATACATCCGGCGGTTTATCGCTAATCTTTCGGGCAAATGCCGTCCTTACAGCCACCTGATGAAAAAGGGAACCCCATTCGTTTGGGATCACAAATGTCAAGGTGCACTAGACGAGATCAAGCAATACCTGCAGAGCCCTCCGGTGTTGGCCGTGCCGGTCAAGGGAAAACCCCTCATTCTTTATACGACCGCCCTCGAAGGTTCTTTAGGCGCATTATGGGCACAAGAGAACGATCAGGGGAAAGAGAGAGCACTCTACTACTTAAGTCGAGTTCTACTGGGGGCAGAAGGCAACTATTCCCCCATTGAAAAGCACTGCTTGGCATTGATCTTCGCAATAACAAAGCTTAGACATTACGCATTAGCACATGAAGTCCGTCTTATTTCGAAGGTGGACCCTCTCAAATATTTGATGTCGAAAGCCATACTGACGGGACGACTTGCTAAGTGGGCCCTACTCTTGATGGAGTTCTCGATAACGTATTAACCTCTCAAGGCAGTGAAAGGCCAGGCCATTGCCGACTTCCTCGCCGAGCACCCGATACCGGCCAATTCTCCTCTGAACTGTGATTTGCCGGACGAGCATGCATTTGATGCGATTAGCGGCGGAAGCACCCAATGGGAACTCTATTTCGATGGAGCGTCCTCCATAAAGAAACAGAAACAAGGTATCCCAATGATCAAATCAGGGATAGGCCTCATCTTTGCAACTCCATAAGGAGGGATAATGCGCTTCGCCTTCTCCTTAACAGAGCCGAGGACAAACAATGAAGCCGAATACGAAGCCCTGATAGCAGGCCTCGAGATCGCCATCGACATGGGAATTGAGGACCTCCTCATATACGGGGATTCTCAGCTGGTCGTCAGTCAAGTAAATGGTGACTACCAAACGTGCAAGCCGGAGTTGGTAAAGTACGGCGAAAGGGTGCAGCAACTATTGACCCAAATTCCCTCCTATACTTTGGAGAACATACCGCGCGCGGAAAACAGCAAAGCAGACGCGTTGGCTAAACTTGCTAAAGAACTGGCTGACGAGAACCTCGATGACGTCAGAATCGTGGTACAAAGCCGTCGAGTACTCGCCCCGGCAGAAATATCTCCGGAATCATGCGGAAAAAAGGGAACGACTGAGCAGATGACTCTACAAATAAAATACCATGAGAAGGCCGAAGACTGGAGGGAAGTCTTCATAGACTACTTTAAATCCCGCCGAATGCCCGAAGAAGCGTCATTAAGACATCAGCTCATGAAACGAGCTTTATCTTTCGCTTTTGTCAACGACATTCTATACAAGAGATCGTTTGATTCCCTATGGCTGAGATGCTTGGGACCTGACGAAGCAGAAAGAGTCATTCAGGAAGTTCATGACGGACTTTGCGGTTCTCACCAGGCAGGCCCAAAGATGAAGTTAAAAATTAAACGGATGGGTTATTACTGGCCCACGATGATCCAGGACTGCCTCGAGTATGCGAAGCAATGCCACTCATGCCAGATCCATGGAGACTTCATCCACCAACATCCGAATCCACTGCACCCGACGTTGGCTAGTTGGCCATTCGAAATGTGGGGGACTGACATAGTCGGCCCCATTGAGCCAGCATCATCCCGGGGACACCGCTTTATCCTGGCGACAACCGATTACTTCTCCAAATGGGCAGAAGCAGTACCGTTGAAGGAAGTGAAGACAGAGAATATTCTCCACTTCTTCAAGACGCACGTCATCTATCGGTTTGGAACTTCACGGCGGATTATCTCCGATAACGGGCCGGCCTACCGAAGCCATAAGATTAGCCGCTTCGCACAGCGGCACAATATAGACTGGAGATATTCTTCAGTTTACAATCCACGAGCTAACGGTCTGGCCGAGGCCTTCAATAAGACCTTGACGAAGATCATAAAAAAGACCGTTTCCAGGAATAAGAGAGACTGGCACGAAAGGCTGCAAGAAGCCCTTTGGGCTTATCGAACTACATTCAAGACAGCCACAAACACAACGCCGTACGCGTTGGTATTTGGGACAGAAGCAGTGCTCCCCCTCGAGATAGAGTTACCCTCTCTACGAGTAGCAGTCCACCACGAGCTGACGAACGAAGAAAATGCTCACCTTCGGCTTGAGGAGCTTGATGCCCTCGATGAAACTCGGCTCATAGCACAACAACATCTAGAAGCCTACAAAGCAAAGATGACGCGCTCGTACGAAAGATTGACCAGGCCGAGGACATTCCGCCAAGGCGAACTCGTACTAGTGATCAAAAGACCTATGATCCCCAATCGTGCCAAGCGAGGAAAATTTGAGCCAAACTATGAAGGCCCGTACATCATAGACAAGGTCTACCAGGGTGGAGCCTATCTACTCGTGGACATGCACGGTGAAAGGCCTTTCAGGCCAATAAACGGCCGCTTCTTGAAGAAATACTACGCCTAATAAGCCGCAGCCTGGGTTAATGATAGATGACAACGACTATGTCCGCTCACTGTTTTCCTAAGCTCAGACTTTACAAGCAGCAGCCGGCCTTCCTATATCGACGGACCGAAACGTCCTTAAACTAACGACGGACCGAAACGTCCTTAAACTATCGACGGACCGAAACGTCCTTAAACTATCGACGGACCGAAACGTCCTTAAACTAACAACGGACCGAAACGTCCTTAAACTATCGACGGACCGAAACGTCCTTAGGTTGACGAGATGGATAAATAAAAAAAAATTAAAAAAAAAACAAAAAACGGTATGTCCATAAGCAAAGTGGGCACGGATGAAAACCCGAAAGGGCTCCGTGAGTAAAAACAGCAGGGCTGCCGGCAAGTGTTCGTGAAAACCCGAAAGGGCGCGACCTTGTAAAAAAAGAAAAGTAAAAAAAAAAAAAAAAAAAAAAAACGGTATGTCCATAAGCAAAGTGGGCACGGATGAAAACCCGAAAAGGGCTCCGTGAGTAAAAACAGCAGGACTACCGGCGAGTGTTTGTGAAAACCCGAAAGGGCGCAACCTCGTTAAAAGACACTTGTAGGGTCCTCTCGACCTTGTAAGGAGAAACCACCTGCGTGAGATCCTTACGACTCACAAAGGAGCAACACACTTAGGGATCCTCACGATTCCTAAGGAGAAAATACACTTGCGAGATCCTTACGACTCATAAGGAGAATTCTCTTGTGGGACCCTCACGGCCCATGAGATTTGAAAGTCTTAAGTTACAGAAACCTAAACCTGTTCTTAAGCAAATCCTCCACAACCTCCGATATTGCCCTACAAGAGGCTCAATACTGACCCTTGTATACAATCCACGGGCGCGAATAAACATTTCCCCAGCAAAGTCCAACCCTTGTAGGTCCTCTCGACCCATAAGGAGAAAACCCTCTTGTAGGATCCTTACGACTTACAGAGGAACATACACTTAGGAATCCTCACGATCCCTAAGGAGAAAATACACCTGCAAGATCCTCACGACTTGTAGGGAGAAATACCTTTGTGAGACCCTTACGGCTCATGAAGTCAAAAGCCTTAGTCGGCAGGACCATAACCCTGTTTGCTAAGCCACCTTTGTTCAACATCGACAGAGGCAAATGATGATTCGCTCCTGGCAATATTCCAGTTGCAGCGATGCTGACGCCTAAACCGGTATCAAATCACAAATTCTTTCGTGGCAAATGATGATTCGCTCCTGACAACGTCCCAGTTGCAGCGATGCTAATGCCGAAATCGGCGTCCAAAATCCGAGCTTGTAGCGAAAAAGCTAGCAAGCCACACATGCCTACGAAATAGCCGAAATGATGGGGCAACTTGCAATAAAAAGCAGCAAGTAAGAATGAAGGCATAAAAAATAGCCGAAAGGATTGGGCAACTCGCAATAAAAAGCAGCGAGTAGAGAATAAATAAACAGCCGAAATGATTGGGCACCGCGAAAAATAGCCGAAATGATTGGGCAGTCGCGATTTTCGCGATATAAAAAGCTGAAATGATAGAGCATCGCGGGAAAAGAAATAAAATAAAAATAAAATACATGCCCTACAGATGACGCTACATCAATCCCTGTATACAATCTAGGGGCGCAAACAAAGAAGGAGTCGCACTCTTCCTCCCCAGGTTTCATTAGAAGAAGAAGCCGAATCTTGACGGGCCACGAGCGACCTAAAGATCATCCCAATACTCGTCTCGTAACAACGGACACAACTTCAAGCTAAGCGGAACAGCGGCAACTCCCAACTCCGTGGCTCGGTGGTGTACATATCGCCAACAGTCAAACCTTCACCCCGTGAAATGCGGATATCTAGTGCAAAATTCCTGGTTACGTGGAACGCGGATAATGTCACTCTTCGACCCCGTGGAAAACGTCCAGAGCGGATCCTGGTCCTCGCAGAGCATGGCAGTGAACCCGTCCGAAGCATCCAGAGCGGAGCCTAGTCCTCGCCTAACGCGGCAGTGAACCCGTGTGAAGCATCTAGTGCAAAATTCCTGGTTACGTGGAACGCGGATAATGTCACTCTTTGACCCCGTGGAAAACGTCCAGAGCGGATCCTGGTCCTCGCAGAGCATGGCAGTGAACCCGTGCGAAGCATCCAGAGCGGAGCCTAGTCCTCGCCTAACGCGGCAGTGAACCCGTGTGAAGCATCTAGTGCAAAATTCCTGGTCACGTGGAACGCGGATAATGTCACTCTTTGACCCCGTGGAAAACGTCCAGAGCGGATCCTGGTCCTCGCAGAGCATGGCAGTGAACCCGTGCGAAGCATCCAGAGCGGAGCCTAGTCCTCGCCTAATGCGGCAGTGAACCCGTGTGAAGCATCTAGTGCAAAATTCCTGGCTACGTGGAACGCGGATAATGTCACTCTTTGACCCCGTGGAAAACGTCCAGAGCGGATCCTGGTCCTCGCAGAGCATGGCAGTGAACCCGTGCGAAGCATCCAGAGCGGAGCCTAGTCCTCGCCTAACGCGGCAGTGAACCCGTGTGAAGCATCTAGTGCAAAATTCCTGGTCACGTGGAACGCGGATAATGTCACTCTTTGACCCCGTGGAAAACGTCCAGAGCGGATCTGTTTCCTGATTTAAAATCAGGAAGCTTCTGTGAAAAGCTTCAGAAGAGGGTCACGTGCTTACACGTGACTAGCGGTCACGTGTTCGCACGTGACACCTGAACGCATCATTCAAGCAAGTTCAGTCTCCTGACAAAGTCGAAGAAAAGGGAGCTTCAGGAAGGGTCACGTGCTCCCACGTGATCAAGGTCACGTGTCGGCACGTGACATTTAAATTCAAGCAGCAAAGGCGCACTTTGATTCGCTGATCAAGTCAAGGAAAAAAGCTTCAGAAGAGGTCACGTGCTCCCACGTGACCAGGGTCACGTGTCGACACGTGACGTTCAAAGCAGCAAACTCGCTCTCCAATTGAACCAAAGAAAGAAGCGCCAGACAGGGGTCACGTGCTCACACGTGACCAGGCGTCACGTGGTAGCACGTGATGGCTACAACAGCAACCGGAAGATAGCGCAGAAAGGAAGAGGATTCTTCATTCCAAAGTGGGTCACGTGGTCACACGTGACCGGCTTTCAAAGCCCATTTTTGACGACAGAATTAAATTCTGAAGGAAATTCGAATCTTTCCAAAGGAAAGTAATTATTTGGGACCGATCAAATTAAAGATTCAGAGATGATTAAATATCATCTATCTATGGAAAATCTCGGGTTTGGAAAGATTTCCCCCTTAAATCTAACCAAAATAACAAAGGAGAATCTCTGGATTCAAGATCCAATGGTGAATAAAATTCACCTGATAATCCAAAGGCCCAAAATGAATAATGGACGCAAATCAAATCTCAATGAAGATTCGTCAAAAAACTGATTGATGCGGCTGCTTCTCCTATAAATAGGAGCCAAGGGACACAAAAAAGAGATATACATACGCAGAGAAGAAAAAAGAAAAGGAGAGGAGCTTTGATACTCAGATCTTCTGCAAAAACCCTAGGTAAGAAAGGGAAAGACATTGGAAAGAAAGAGAATTTAATTCTCAACAGAGTTTAACTCTGATATGTAAAAACAGAAGAACATATTTCTTCTCTCTTTGATAGAGGATCTGCAAAGCGCACATCTCCCCTTAAGGTTGAGAATTTAATTCTCAATGGGTCGAGATCCTGCCATGCAGATCCAAAACATAGAGAAGGAATGCAAGCTCGAGAATTTAATTCTCACAGAACTATAGGAATTTAATTCCTCCAAAATAAAAGTTAGGGCTGGACCCTATATCATGGGAATTTAATTCCTTCCGAACAAAAGAAGAAACAGGGTTTAACCCTAAGTAAAAACCAGTTCTGTTGAAACATCAGGAATTCAATTCCCTTAATCATAATTTAACAGAGGATGGAAGTTTAAACTCCTTAAGAAACTTTTATTAGGGTTTAACCCTATTCAGCCCCTCGCATATATGAGGAATTTAATTCCTACAGAAAATTCAGAGTTAAACTCTATTCGAAAAAAAAAACAAAGTCTTCGAAAGGAAGTAGGAATTTAATTCCTCTGAAAATCTACAGCTCGAGGAATTTAATTCCTGAAAAAAATTAACAAAGACTCCAAACAAAATACATGAAGGCAAGGTCACGTGCCACCACGTGACCCCCTCAAGAGATATACAGAAAGCCCCTTGAAACAACACCCCACGTGACCCACGTGACCCTTGACAGAGGCTCTGATACATAAGCATATGAATGCCCGTCACGTGATGGCACGTGATGCCCTGAAAGATGTAGCAATGTCAGCAGAACAAACGAAGGGAGGGCGCTCTCACGTGCTGCCACGTGACCCCTCTTGCCTTAGTGTTTAACACTAAATTAAAACTCTCAAACCCAGTGTTAAAACACTGTTGGGCCTTAGCATTCAACGCTGATTAAAAAGCTTTATTTGCAGTATTCAACACTGATCTGTTTTAGTGTTTAACACTAATTTGAAAAGCCTTGTCGCTGGTGTTTAACACCAACTATCTCTTAGTGTTAAACACTAACTTGTCAACCTCATTCCCAGTGTTCAACACTGATTGCTCTGTAGTGTTTAACACTAGGTTTTGGCCCAATTGGCTAAAGGGATAGAGGCAAAGCCTCTCCCTCAATGAACCAACAAGAAGTCAATATTCCAGACCTGACTGGACTTAGCCCAAGTTGGCCATAAGTCCTCAATTTGTGATTAACTGGGCTAATGGGCTCATAACATAATTAATTAGTCTTGACCCCAAATTGGGTCAGGGACTATTCAAGCCGTTCCGGTTCTAGGGTACATCTCTTCACTCCTTTGATACTTGGCATTGTAATCCCTCAATGTCTTCAAAGAGGTGACGGGTCCCGATGACCATTCATGATATGGACTGTGGGGTCCTTAAACCCATGCCTAATGCAAAATTCCTGGTTACGTGGAACACGGATAATGTCACTCTTTGACCCCGTGGGAAACGTCCAGAGCGGATCCTGGTCCTCGCAGAGCACGGCAGTGAACCCGTGTGAAGCATCCAGAGCGGAGCCTGATCCTCGCTAAGCACGGCAGTGAACCCGTGTGAAGCATCCAGAGCACATACCGGACTGTGGAGTCCTTAAACCCACGGACTACGACGTCCTTAACCTTGACCGAGATGTCTTAAAACTAACAACGGACCGCAATGTCCTTAAACTACCCACGGACCGCAATGTCCTTAAACTACCCACGGACCGCAATGTCCTTAAACTACCCATGGACCGCAACGTCCCTAAACTAGAACAATAGAGCCCTTTCCTATGCTCTTTTGTTGGACCTAAACGGCCCCGTTTAAGTTGATCTTAGCCTTGAAGATGGCTAACGCGTCCTTAAACCCTCAAACATACTGGACTACGAATCCCCCAAATTAACTCCGGCTCAAGGGTACATCTCTGAACTCCTCTGACATCTGTCGTTGTAATCCTTCAACGTCGTCAGAGAGGTGATGGGTCCCGACAACCATACAGACGATGGACCACTATGTCCCTAAACTGGAACATTAGAGTCCAAACACTCTTTTGTCGGATCTAAACGATCCCGTTAAGTTGATCTTAGTCACAAAGTTAGACTAACGTATCCTTAACAAACGTTTGAGTTGATCTTAGCCTCGAGTAGGGCTGACGTATCCTCAAACCAAAACCCCCCCCAAAGCCAAATTTAAGATAACGCGGATTTGGGCTAGTCCACGCCCTACGGGCGACGACATAACTCAGTCTCCGTAAACAATCCACGGGCAATAAAACAAACACCCACGACACGAAGTGACCATCTGGAGAAGGAGAAAGTTGTTACCGCAATGCGGTAGCGTAATTAACTGCAGGGGCTTGCGCCTGCAGGGAAGAGCGTCCCCACAATCAAAAACCCCTCAAACGAGGGGGAATCTGACGAAGTCTGCTACATCGGTCGCATCCGTTTAAACCTTCGATATATGGTGCCATAAATCAACTTGGCATCTTCGGAGAGGTGGACGGATAGCACCAACTAGCATCTGCCCCGAACCTAACGCCTCAGACGTCCCGACGTCCCGGCCGCCGTTCGGAGGGGAACAGATTCTGGCACGCCCGGTGGGACCTTTTCCTCTTTCCACTCCACACTTCGTGTGTCGTGATTCGCGAACCAATCGCGGTTCGCTAATAGTTGCCCTTGGATTTCAAGGTACTGAGAATTGGCATCCCGCTTATTGCAGAAAGCAAAGGATCGATGGCTTCCACCCCTGCGAAATCCTCCAACTGCTCAGATGGCAATTTCAGCCGACGCTCTGCCTCGCCAGGAGGTATAGCCTATGGACCCCAAGCTGCTTCGCTATTCACAATGCCAGTGGAACAAGTCACTCGCGCCACCACAGGATTGTTCTTTGGGACTATGATCCCGCCGACAAACTTTACCGCTCCAGTGCTGACGAAGAAAACTCTCGGGAAGTCGGTCTTTGATCGTCTTACCCCTGCCGCGGCTCCTCTCAACGAGTCGCCCAACGTCGATGCCTCGGTCTTCTCTAGATTGGGCCAGGAATCCTGTGAGCTCATCACGGGGCCTACAATCTCAGAGAAGGCTGCTTTTAAGAAAGTGGCCGTTCCCGTTCCCGAAATCGCCAAGGCGACCTCTCCAGCCAAAAAGTCAGTCTTTACAAGATTGACGGCTCCGGCCTTTGCTCCCGCTTCCCAGAGGATATCGGTCTTCGATAGGCTAACGCCAACAACAACCCTCCATCCACACAGGGGGCAAGAAGGAACCATTCTTACTGCTGACCCAACGCCGCCCGCTCGACGCGCTCGACGTCGCCATTGGCGCCGAGTAAGGAAGGCTGGGGGCAACTCTCCCTCCGGGCTGACTCCAGCGGCCCCGGTGGCAGAGGTCAATGCTGCTGTTTCAACGGGGAACAGCTTTGAAATGCTAAATAAGGTGCGAAGGAATTCCCCCACGGCAGTACTGAAGAGGTCTCCTCCCTCATTGAAAAAGGTTGAGGAAACAAAACCCGAACAGCCCCGATCTCCTCAACGGCTGTCTTCCAAAATCTATAAGGCTTGGCGGCAGGCCCGAGACTCGATCATCGATCCAAACTTCTCCCGCCAGCACAAGAAGCTGAAAATCCAACCTGAAGCCGGTCACCAGGCTAAACCCCAAAAAGCCGGTGATCAACTGACTCACAAAAGGAGGAGGCCAGAGAGGACCTCACAGCATGTAGCGACGACTGAAAGCACTAAACCCAGACGCCCTGAGTCTGGGGGCATGGTGGTGCACACTGTTTACATGGCCTTTGGGAAAGAGGAAAGCCGCACTTCCACGGGCCACCGACCCCTAACCCGATCCGTGACGAAAGCCCAGGAGCAGCAACAAAAGCTTCAAGAAATGATGAATGCTATGGCCGCGCTCACCGGACCAAAAGAAAACCCAGAAACGTCCTCAGACGCACGCCGGGAGGAAGAAACAGACGCTGAATTCCTTCGCCGAACACTGGAGAAAAGGAACAAAGAGGATGTTGAACAAGCGGCCAACATACAACGGATGGGCCTTCTCTTCCAAGATGTGATAGGAATGATGATCCAGCAGGACTCACCCGCCGAGGATCCCCCGATCGTTCTTGAAGACGACCGAGGAGAAACGTCAAATCCACCACCAGCCCTCTCAACGGCCAGGGAGGATGCAATCTCTAAGGCTGACTTAGCTGACTACATAGCCCAGCAAATCCGAGTTCACCATGCGACTGAGGCAGCTGGTCAAGTCGTGAAAACGGGGCGGCCGTATCCGAGCTGGTACGATCAAATTAAATACCCGCAAGGCTATACGATACCGAAATTCCATGTGTATAAGGGGACCGGCAATCCCCATCAACATGTTGCCCAGTTCCGGGCCCTCTGCGGTAACACCGGCGGTGACGATAAATTGTTGCTTCGCCAGTTCGTGGGCAGCTTATCAGAAACAGCGTTCGAATGGTATTCAGAACTCCCGAACGATTCCATTAAAACGTTCGTTGAAATGGAGTTGTTGTTCACTCAGCGATTTGCAAGTGCCAGCGAACGCACTCCAATAACCGCACTTATTAACGCCAGGGTAAAACCGGGCGAAACCTGGGTCCAGTACGCTATACGCTGGCGGAACTTGTGGTCGAGATGTGAGCAACGTATCGAGGAAGCACCCGCGGTGGGCATGTTCGTGGGAACCCTAGACCCCCACGCAACTATCTCCCAGTTTATGATGTTCTTTAAGCCAACCACATTCCAGGCTTTAATCGACAAGTTGGCTCAGATGGACCAGATGGGTCATAGACCACCTACACCGAAGTCGGAACCTCGGAATGACAAGGGTAAAGAGAGGGCAACCTTTGTTGCGAATGCCCAACAGCAACCTAACGCCCCGAAACCGGCAGATCAACTGGAGGAAAGGCGTCGGTATTATAATGAGAAAATGAAGCGTCCCTACTCGTTCCCACGAGACAAGACGAAGCGGTTATTCGAGCTGGCGATACGCAACAGGCTTATAAACCTACCAAATCCAAGGCGACCGCCGCAACCCACCGAGGTGAATGACTCCAACTACTGCCCTTACCGTCAAACGGTAGGCCATCCGATTGAAGATTGCTTCGTCTTCAAAGGATGGATTGAAGACCAATACCTCCAGGGGAAGTTTGTACTGTCCGAAAAGTGGAAGGTGAACCCACCACAGCCGCATGCTCCTAGGAAAGCGGATACACCGGGGGCAACATGTTCTTTTATTGAAGAAGCTCCATGGGAGGTCGTGCTATCAACTAAAACCAAAAGAATGCTGAGAGACCTTCATGCGTGCCCTGCGGTCGAATGGAAGGACCCTCTTGAACCTCAAATGATCGAAGGGATGCTAAGGCGCCGCCCGACTACAAAGGCTCACGGTAAGAGCCCAGATACTCACGCCCAATCGTCAAAATCTTCGAAGAAAAAGAAGAAGAAATCCAAGAAGTCCGTGAAGCCTGGAAAAGAGCACACGAACTTACAAAAGCAAATCGACGCGTTGGAAGAGTACAATCAGAAGGCGCGGACTCCTGTCACACTGCAAGAGTTCCTCAACCACATCTTTCAAGAGGAAGATGATGGAGAAAGCTCGTCGGATGAATCCGAAGGATATGTGGCGAGTTGTAATGTAATCTCCCACTCGTTTGCCCATGATGGGAAAACTCCTGGCATTAGGAAACTGGAGGCAGAGCCTGTACCAGAACGCGCATGGCCAACAGATGAAATGATCGACGCTTTTCTAGACGAGATTCGTCTAAAATGTAAAGCGGACCAGGAGCATGAGATGACCACGTCGGAAGGAGCCAAATGCGGGCAACTGAACGAAAGAGTTGAACTACCCCTGACAGAGCATAAGGCATCCGAAGCAGACAAGAAGATATTCAAGACGAGAAAAAGGTTTGCCAAAGCCATGTCAATGGGGATGAAGCTACCACCCTCGAAAGGAAACACACACGATGGGGTAGAGACGCACCCTGACTATTGCACATATCATCGGAAAATCTCACATCCCACGGAGGAGTGCGACGCCTTTAAGATATGGTGGCAAGGATATGTTGCTCATCGGCAACATTTTAAGCGCATGAAACGCAAGATCCGTCGGGAGCGAAGAAGCACTGTCGATGGGCGCAATATAACGACTGGCAACTGTTGCATGGTTAACGCCAGGGAGTCACAGGTTCTCACCTTTGGGAGCGACTCTGATGAAGAAGTGGCTCTGGGCCCTCTCTTTAAAGAATCTGTCTCGGGGAAAGAGGAGGAATCGGAGATCTGCGAGAACATTCAGCTGCGCAATCGCACACTCCCAGAAAAGAATCTCGGGCCCGTCGGCCGAAAAGATAAGGGAAAGGAAAAGGTCATTGAAGATATCACTTTAGATGACCAGGTCACAAAAGAGCTAACTACCAAAGACCCTCCCAAAAAGGGTAAGGTAGACTATAACATCCTCGCGCACCTAAGGAAGCTACCTTCTCAGCTTAGCATTCTTGATGCCCTCCTATTATCGAAAGAAGCGCGAGACCCACTAATTAAGGCGTTACAAGAACCCGAGCAATTCCAAGCCTTCCTCGCCACTGAAAGGATGAAGGATAAACTGGAGGAAGTGCATACGGCCGATGTCACTTTCGGTGATGAAGACCTCCTTCTCGGGACGTGCGACCACAACCGCCCCCTATATGTCTCTGGATACTGCCATGACATCAAGATAGGCAAGATCCTGGTGGATAATGGATCCTCCGTTAACCTCCTTAATGTTCGGGTGTTGAAGGAAATCTGCATGAGTGTGCAACACCTCGCTCGTGACAAAATTACTATCTCCGGTTTCGACTCTCAATCGTCACGGACTCTCGGATCTGTAATACTGACGTTACGCTTCGGACTTCTCGTCACAGACATCAAATTCCATGTCATTGACGCCAAGACCTGCTACAACGCCTTGCTCGGTCGTCCTTGGCTACACGAGTACAACATCATCCCTTCTACGCAACATCAGTGTATGAAGTACTTCAAGGATGGTTTCGAGTACACCGTAACAGGCGAGTTGAACCCGTTTTCTGTAAACGAAGTTCGCAAATACGAAGACGCGAAATACTTTTTGCCAGATTTCGAAGATACAGAAAGGTGTCGCGACCCAGAGGACAAAGCCGCCGCCACCATTCCCGTTTTTGGGAGCGATACCGAAGAAGAGGAGGAAATAGTGTATACAGGGCCATCCCAACGCAACAACCTGGGGGCGCCCACCCCCATACCGGTCTTCGGGAGTGATTCGGAGGACGAGGTTAACGCCGTATTCTCCAGTCGGCTGTCAATACAAGCACCCCCTTGCGAGGACCATAGTCTGCAAATCACCATGGTACCGCAAGAACACTATAAGGATCTCGACGCGCTTCAAGCTCACAGTGTGCAGGACCTGCAAACATTCTACGTCCCTCCCAGGCGAAGGGGTGAGAAGGTGATCCTATTCTACCAATCCTCAGAGTCGAAGGTGGAGAAAGAGATCTGGCACGGCGCGGATGTTACACTTGACAGGCTCCAACCCATCCGTCTGCCTAGATACTATACAAATGGATTGAAGAAGTTATTGAAGCGCCAAGGAGTACCCTTAAGACAGACGGTGCGGCAGGCTCGGTTCTATAACAGGATTTGGGATGTCCCCGGGACTCAACGCAAATTGTCCAACGGGAAGATGGAAACACTCGGGCTTGGATACGCAAGAGCCGGAAAACGGGAACGGGCTCACAGCAGCTACGCTATATATACCTTTGATGAAGAGGAGGACGCCCTGTCAGGAGATGCCAACCGTCCATCAAAACTAGACCCCGCGATTAAAGCGCCGAGTCCGTCGTTTGAGGAACGAATGGGCAAACCTATCAGGAAAGTGGGTCAGAAAGCTCGGGAAGACCACAACCGCGAAATGGCCATCTACGAGAAGGCCAGGACGCAACGTCTATTCCAACAGACTGCACAGGCTGCAAAAGATAAAGATGTTCACCATTGTCAACCCGTCATACGAAAGGCCCGATGCGGGGACGGAGATAAATTAAGAAACGGGAAAAGAAGCCGACAACAACGACGCAGGATTAGAGGGTTACGGGTACTGCGCGGCTCGGATTCGTCCCTCGTGAAAAAGATGAGTCGAGCATACTCCTTCCCCCGAGACAAAACGGAACGGTTGCTCAAGCTCGCCCTAAAACATCAGATGATCACGCTTCCAGATTCTAGGCATCCTGAGCAAGCTAGCAAGGTCTCTCATCCGAGTTATTGCTCTTATCACCGAGCCATAGGACATCCTACCGAAGACTGCTTCACCTTCAAGAACTGGGTCGAGGACCAGTACCGACGGGGTAGATTCGCTTTATCCGACGGTTGGAGAGTAACGCCGCCACAAAAGCACGAGCCCAAAGCCACAAGAGCAGAACCGGATCCACCTCAGTCTTGGGAGCGGGTTCGCACCTGTTATATGATTACAATATTAAAAGAAGAACCCGAGAACGAAGATGACCTTCCCCGGTGTTTCGAGAACAGCGATGATGAGTTGATCTCGGAATTTCCGCCCGCTCCGAAAGAACTTGAAGACGGTATACATACTACCGCAGATAACCTCGAGAAGATCGAGCTAGGATCGGCAGACGACCCGCGACCGACATTTGTCAGCGAGCTGTTATCCGAGGAAAAGGTGGCCGCGCTAAAGAACGTGCTCCTACGGCATAAAGACTGCTTCGCGTGGAACTACTCCGAGATGCCAGGATTGGATCCGGAGATTGCGGTGCATAGATTAGCAATATCCCCAGATATCAAGCCAGTCAAACAGGCGCCAAGGAGGATGCGACTTGAGCTGGAGATGAGCATCAACGCCGAAGTCAAGAAGTTGATCGATTCCGGATTTATCCAGGAAGTCCAATATCCCGACTGGATTGCCAACATCGTCCCTGTAATGAAGAAGAATGGAACGGTGCGCATATGCGTGGATTTCAGGGATCTCAATAAAGCATGCCCAAAGGACGATTTCCCGGTGCCGGTAACCGAGCTAATGATAGATAACACATCCACTCACGAGGTCTTCTCCTTTATGGATGGTTCGTCAGGATACAATCAGATAAAGATGCATCCCGAAGACCAGAAGCACACCGCTTTCCGCACCCCTTTGGGTATATTTTGCTACAAGGTTATGCCCTTTGGCCTAAAGAACGCCGGCGCTACCTATCAAAGGGCCATGACAAAAATCTTCGACGATCTCATACACGACATCGTCGAATGCTATATCGATGACCTCGTAGTGAAGAGCATGTCATACGAAGAGCATTTAAAGCATCTCGAAACCGTATTTCAACGCCTTCGGCAATACAATTTGAAAATGAATCCCCTCAAGTGCGCGTTTGGAGTCTCCTCAGGTAAATTCCTGGGATTCATCGTTCGACACCGAGGTATTGAAATAGATCCGTCAAAGATTAAAGCGATTATGGAAATGCCTCCGCCAAGAACCCTCAAGCAGTTGCGGTCTCTCCAAGGGAAGCTCGCATACATCCGGCGGTTTATCGCTAATCTTTCGGGCAAATGCCGTCCTTACAGCCACCTGATGAAAACGGGAACCCCGTTCGTTTGGAATCACAAATGTCAAGGTGCACTAGACGAGATCAAACAATACTTGCAAAATCCTCCGGTGTTGGCTGCCCCAGTGAAAGGAAAGCCTCTCATTCTTTACACGGCCGCCCTTGAAGGTTCTTTGGGCGCATTATGGGCACAGGAGAATGATCAGGGGAAAGAAAGAGCACTTTACTACTTAAGTCGAGTGCTGCTGGGGGCAGAAAGCAATTACTCGCCCATCGAAAAACATTGCTTGGCATTAATCTTTGCAATAACGAAGCTCAGGCACTATGCGTTGGCGCATGAAGTCCGTCTCATTTCGAAGGTGGACCCCCTTAAATACCTGATGTCAAAGGCTATATTGACGGGAAGACTCGCTAAATGGGCCTTGCTCTTGATGGAGTTCTCGATAACATATCAACCCCTCAAGGAAGTGAAAGGCCAGGCCATTGCTGACTTCCTCGCTGAACACCCGATACCGGCCGACTCTCCTCTGAACTGTGATTTGCCGGACGAGCATGCATTTGACGCAATTGGCGGTGGAAGCACACGATGGGAACTCTATTTCAATGGAGCGTCCTCCATAAAGAAACAGAAACAGGGTAGCCCGATCATCAAATCGGGGATAGGCCTTATCTTTGCAACTCCACAAGGAAGGATAATGCGCTTCGCCTTTTCCTTAACAGAGTCAAGGACAAACAATGAAGCCGAATACGAAGCCCTGATAGCAGGCCTCGAAATCGCCATCAACATGGGAATTGAAGACCTCCTCATATACGGGGATTCTCAGCTGGTCGTTAGCCAAGTAAATGGTGACTACCAAACGTGCAAACCAGAATTGGTGAAGTACGGCGAAAAGGTGCAACAACTGTTGGCCCAGATCCCCTTCTATATTCTAGAGAACATACCACGCGCGGAGAACAGCAAAGCAGACGCGTTGGCCAAACTCGCTAAAGAACTGGCCGACGAGAACCTCGATGACGTCAGAATCGTGGTACAAAGCCGTCGAGTGCTCGCCCCGGCAGAAATACCTCCGGAATTATATAAAGAAAAGGGAGCGATTGAGCAAGCGACCCTACAAATAAAAGACCGTGAGAAGGCTGAGGACTGGAGGGAAGTCTTCATAGACTACTTTAAGTCCAGCCGAGTGCCCGAAGAAGCGTCCTCAAGGCATCAGCTCATGAAACGAGCTTTATCTTTCGCTTTTGTCAACGACATTCTATACAAGAGATCATTTGATTCTCTATGGCTGAGATGCCTGGGACCTGACGAAGCAGAAAGAGTCATTCGGGAAGTTCATGACGGACTTTGCGGTTCTCACCAAGCAGGCCCAAAGATGAAGTTAAAAATTAAACGGATGGGTTACTACTGGCCCACGATGATCCAGGACTGCCTCGAGTATGCGAAGCAATGCCACTCATGCCAGATCCATGGAGACTTCATCCACCAACATCCGAATCCACTGCACCCGACGCTGGCTAGTTGGCCATTCGAAATGTGGGGGACTGACATAGTCGGCCCCATTGAGCCAGCATCATCCCGGGGACACCGCTTTATCCTGGCGACAACTGATTACTTCTCCAAATGGGCAGAAGCAGTACCACTGAAGGAAGTGAAGACGGAGAATATCCTCCATTTCTTCAAGACGCAAGTCATCTATCGGTTCGGAACTCCACGACGGATTATCTCCGATAATGGGCCGGCCTACCGAAGCCATAAGATTAGCCGCTTCGCACAGCAGCACAATATAGACTGGAGATATTCTTCAGTTTACAACCCACGAGCTAACGGTCTGGCCGAGGCTTTCAATAAGACCTTGACGAAGATCATAAAAAAGACCGTCTCCAGAAATAAGAGGGACTGGCACGAAAGGCTGCAAGAAGCCCTTTGGGCTTATCGAACTACATTCAAGACGGCCACGAACACAACGCCGTACGCGTTGGTATTTGGGACGGAAGCAGTTCTCCCCCTTGAGATAGAGTTACCCTCTCTACGAGTAGCAGTCCACCACGAGCTGACGAACGAAGAAAATGCTCACCTTCGGCTTGAGGAGCTTGACGCCCTCGATGAAACCCGGCTCATAGCGCAACAACATCTAGAAGCCTACAAAGCAAAGATGACGCGCTCGTACGAAAGATTGACCAGGCCGAGGACATTCCGCCCAGGCGAACTCGTACTGGTGGTCAAAAGACCTATGATCCCCAATCGCGCCAAGCGGGGAAAATTTGAGCCAAACTATGAAGGCCCGTACATCATAGACAAGGTCTACCAGGGTGGAGCCTACCTACTCATGGACATGCACGGTGAAAGGCCTTTCAGGCCAGTAAACGGCCGCTTCTTGAAGAAATACCATGCTTAATAAGCTGCAGCCTAGGTCAATGATGGATGACGACGACTATGTCCGCTCGCTATCTTCCTAGGCTCAGACTTTACAAGCAGCAGCCGGCCTTCCTATAACAGCGGACCGAAACGTCCTTAAACTATCGTCGGACCGAAACGTCCTTAAACTAACAGCGGACCGAAACGTCCTTAAACTATCGACGGACCGAAACGTCCCTAAACAACCACCGTAACGTCCTTAGGTTGACGAGATGGATAAATAAAGAAAAAATAAAAAAAAACGGTACGTCCATAAGCAAAATGGGCACGGATGAAAACCCGAAAAGGGCTCCGTGAGTAAAAACAGCAGGGCTGCCGGCAAGTGTTCGTGAAAACCCGAAAGGGCGCGACCTTGTAAAAAAAAAGAGAAGAGTAAAAATGATATAAATAAAAAAAAAACGGTATGTCCATAAGCAAAATGGGCACGGATGAAAACCCGAAAGGGCTCCGTGAGTAAAAACAGCAGGACTACCGGCGAGTGTTTGTGAAAACCCGAAAGGGCGCAACCTCGTTAAAGGACACTTACAGAGTCCTCTCGACCCTGTAAGGAGAAACCACCTGCGTGAGATCCTTACGACTCACAAAGGAGCAGTACACTTAGGGATCCTCACGATTCTTAAGGAGAAAATACACTTACGAGATCCTCACGACTCGTAAGGAGAATTCTCTTATGGGACCCTCACGGCTCATGAGATTTGAAAATCTTAAGTTACAGAAACCTGAACCTGTTCTTAAGCAAATCCCCCACAACCTCCGATATTGCCCTACAAGAGGCTCAATACTGACCCTTGTATACAATCCACGGGCGCGAATAAACATTTCCCCAACAAAGTCCAACCCTTGTAGGTCCCTTCGACCCATAAGGAGAAAACCCTCTTGTAGGATCCTTACGACTTACAGAGGAACATACACTTAGGAATCCTCACGATCCCTAAGGAGAAAATACACCTGCAAGATCCTCACGACTTGTAGGGAGAAATACCTTTGTGAGACCCTTACGGCTCATGAAGTCAAAGCCTTGGTCGACAGGACCCTTAACCCTGTTTGCTGAGCCACCTTTGTTCGTCATCGACAAAAGCAAATGATGATTCGCTCCTGGCAACGTTCCAGTTGTAGCGGTGCTGATGCAAAATCGGTGCCTAAAACCCAGGCTTGTAACGAAAAGCTAGCAAGCCACACATGCTTACAAAATAGCCGAAATGATGGGGCAACTTGCAATAAAAAGCAGCAAGTAAAAATGAAGGCATGAAAGATAGCCGAAATGATGGGGCAACTCGCAATAAAAAGCAGCGAGCAGAAAATAAATAAATAGCCGAAATGATTGGGCACCGCGAAAAATAGTCGAAATGATTGGGCAATCGCGATTTTCGCGATATAAAAGCTGAAGTGATAGAGCATCGCGGAAAAAGAAATAAAATAAAAATAAAATTTATGCCCTACAGGTGATATTCCATCACACCCTGTACACAATCCAAAGGCGTAAACAAAAGGGATCATACTTCTCCCCCAGGTTTCATCAGAAAAAGAAGCCAGGTCTCGACGGGCCACAAGCGACCTAGAGATCATCCAAACACTCGTCTCGTAACAACGGACATGACTTCAAACAAAGCAGAGCAGCGGCAGCTCCCAGTTCCATGGCTCGGTGGTATACATATCGCCAACAGTCAAGCCTCCATCCCGCGAAATGCGGATATGATCAGTACAAACTTCCTGGTCACGTGGAACGCGGATAACGTCACTCTTTGACCCCGTGGAAAACGTCCAGAGCGGATCCTGGTCCTCGCAGAGCATGGCAGTGAACCCGTGCGAAGCCTCCAGAGCGGAGCCTAGTCCTCGCCTAACGCGGCAGTGAACCCGTGTGAAGCATCTAGTGCAAACTTCCTGGTCACGTGGAACGCGGATAACGTCACTCTTTGACCCCGTGGAAAACGTCCAGAGCGGATCCTGGTCCTCGCAGAGCATGGCAGTGAACCCGTGCGAAGCATCCAGAGCGGAGCCTAGTCCTCGCCTAACGCGGCAGTGAACCCGTGTGAAGCATCTAGTGCAAACTTCCTGGTCACGTGGAACGCGGATAACGTCACTCTTTGACCCCGTGGAAAACGTCCAGAGCGGATCCTGGTCCTCGCAGAGCATGGCAGTGAACCCGTGCGAAGCATCCAGAGCGGAGCCTAGTCCTCGCCTAACGCGGCAGTGAACCCGTGTGAAGCATCTAGTGCAAACTTCCTGGTCACGTGGAACGCGGATAACGTCACTCTTTGACCCCGTGGAAAACGTCCAGAGCGGATCCTGGTCCTCGCAGAGCATGGCAGTGAACCCGTGCGAAGCATCCAGAGCGGAGCCTAGTCCTCGCTTAACGCGGCAGTGAACCCGTGTGAAGCATCTAGTGCAAACTTCCTGGTTACGTGGAAAGCGGATAACGTCACTCTTTGACCCCGTGGAAAACGTCCAGAGCGGATCCTGGTCCTCGCAGAGCATGGCAGTGAACCCGTGCAAAGCATCCAGAGTGGAGCCTAGTCCTCGCCTAACGCGGCAGTGAACCCGTGTGAAGCATCTAGTGCAAACTTCCTGGTCACGTGGAACGCGGATAACGTCACTCTTTGACCCCGTGGAAAACGTCCAGAGCGGATCCTGGTCCTCGCAGAGCATGGCAGTGAACCCGTGCGAAGCATCCAGAGCGGAGCCTAGTCCTCGCCTAACGCGGCAGTGAACCCGTGTGAAGCATCTAGTGCAAACTTCCTGGTCACGTGGAACGCGGATAACGTCACTCGTTGACCCCGTGGAAAACGTCCAGAGCGGATCCTGGTCCTCGCAGAGCATGGCAGTGAACCCGTGCGAAGCATCCAGAGCGGAGCCTAGTCCTCGCCTAACGCGGCAATGAACCCGTGTGAAGCATCTAGTGCAAACTTCCTGGTCACGTGGAACGCGGATAATGTCATTCTTTGACCCCGTGGAAAACGTCCAGAGCGGATCCTGGTCCTCGCAGAGCATGGCAGTGAACCCGTGCGAAGCATCCAGAGCGGAGCCTAGTCCTCGCCTAACGCGGCAGTGAACCCGTGTGAAGCATCTAGTGCAAACTTCCTGGTTACGTGGAACGCGGATAACGTCACTCTTTGACCCCGTGGAAAACGTCCAGAGCGGAGCCTGGTCCTCGCCAAGCACGGCAATGAACCCGTGTGAAGCATCCAGAGCAAACACCGGACTGTGGAGTCCTTAAAATCCACGGACTATGACGTCCTTAACCTCGACCGTGATGTCTTAAAACTAACGATCAACCACCCCGATTCCCTACAGACTTTGCCTTGGTTTAAGGGTACATCTCTTCACTCCTTTGATGCCCGGCGTTGTAATTCCTCAACGTCTTCAAAGAGGTGACGGGTCCCTGCAACCAAACCCCGGACTGTGGAGTCCCTAAATCCACGGACTATGAGGTCCTTAACCTTGACCGGGATGTCTTAAAACTAACATCGGACTGTGGAGTCCTTAAATCCATGGACTATGAGGTCCTTAACCTTGACCGCGACGTCTTTAAACTACGATACCTTGAGAGATCCCTAACCCCGTGAAACACGGAAAAAGGTGATCACACCCGGCACTTGCAGGCCCTCGCCACCTGTAAGGAAGAAAAACTCTCTTGTGAGATCCTTGCGACTCTCAAGGGAAAACCCGCTTAAGGATCCTCACGATCCTTAAGAAGAACTCACACCTATGGGATCCTCTCGACTTATAGGGAGAAAGACTCCTTATGAGACCCTCGTGGCTCATAAGATGCAAAGGCCTCACGAAACAGATCCTAACCCTGAATCCTAAGCCACGGCTGTGCAAGAAGATTAAGATAGAATATCCGCAGAATGCATTCAATGAAAAGGGGACACATCACTGAGAGGAAAATTGTATCTTTTATTCATAAACCAAAATGGATGCAAAATACAATTCAAAGCAAAAAAGGGCAGATACTCTTATTCATGAGTATGTACAAAAAAAAAGGGGTTCTACACTAACGAAAAAGATCACCAAACACAGGATCAACGGCACAAGGGTTGATGAAGCAAAGGACAAGATTCTCCATCTCTCTCTCCGCTTTCTCCAGCACATCGAAACGACGATTCTCGCGAGGAGTCGCTCCCCATCGGTTGGTGCCGTGTTCGTCCGCGAAAGCAAACATAATGGCTCGCCGGGCCCTTATCTCGCTCAACAGACGAATTGAGCAGGCCTTCAAGGCCTGGGTAATCAGGCACGCTTCATGAAAGCCCTCGAGCTTTTCTTCCGCCGCATCAAGCATTGCCAGGGTCATCTCCGCTGGGTGAGGAGGAATGTCGGCAAGCACGATCGTGAGAATCATCCGGAGCCAGAAGGAACCCATCGGGAGGGGAGATCCCCTACGGATCGAGAGTTCATGCACGGCTGAGTCGCATTCGTCGTCAGTAAGGAGCGGATCCACTAGCCGAGCGGCAAAGCGGGGGATCATCTCCTCGATGGGCACTTCCCATGGCTGCCGACGAGCGTGTGGACGGTTGCAGGCCATAACGCTCAGATACTCCTCAAATTAAATCACGTCGATATGGGAATGAATTTTTCTGTGAGGAGAAAATAGGCGATGGCCTCAAGAATATAAAGAGGTGCATTAAGTACCATGCGCGAAAAATCTTGCAGGCGAAAGATGTTTCCAAGGCCCAAAAAGGAAAGGCATCGAAAATCAAGGAGAAATAACTATTTCCAAGGCTCTTTTTTTATGCATCTGATACTGCGTGCTAAAAATGCGGCATGGAAAATTTTGTGAACAGTCCCATCAAATGGTCCCACGTGCGGAACGTGTGAGACCCAAATTTGACGTGCACTAGAAAATAGAATGGCACCATGCATATTAAAGGCATCAGCAACAACAATAGTGAAATGATAAAATTCTAGGAAAAAGGCGTGCAAACATGGGAGAACATAATAAAACTCGCCGCTCATACTTCAAGAGATTCATACAAAATATAGAGGACACATTTACAATGGAAACACTTCAGATGCGGGGCATGGGTTGAGAAACTCAAAATTAACTTTATTCAAAACCTTCCAAACATTGCGAACCTCCCGAGTATGCTTTCGCTCACGGTCACAAGCATCGGGATCCCCGCGGATGTCCTCTATCCTCCGATAGGCGCCCAGTATGGCTGATTGATGAAAAAGCTGATGAAGGAGATCAATGAGATCATCCCGCCTCCTCTTTGAGATCAAGCCCATAAGGTACACCGAATGCACCTTATCCTCGGCAGCGTCTAAGTCCCCGAGTGGTATGCCGGCGCAAAAGAGAGGAAGGGCCTCCCGGATCGCCAGCACGATCAGCCTCAGAAGAGAAGAGCGACGAGGAAGTAGTCGATGGTTGTACTCGTCAAAGCGGCTCATGATCTCGGCGCACTGAGCATCGGTGAACTCCTGGTTCTGACTGCGGCCCAGCGCACGAATGTTCCCATAAGAAATGATCTCGTCAAGACGATACAGATGGGCGTCCATGATACCTAAAATAAAAGTCACTAGCATCATTACAAAGCCCCCATTGCATTAATTGCAGGAAGAACAACCTTGGGCCAAGAGACCACAGGAAGCCTCTGTGTGAAGAAATCGAGTTCTTCGTTGGAATTAAATTCCTTATTAAGAAAAGAGAATTAAATTCCCAAAAACATTTTTTGATGGAATTAAATTCCATGGGTTTGAACCGCCATCATCATCTCTTCAAAGATCATCTAAACCCTAAGAGATCTACAGTTGAAAGATTAAACAGTTTCATGTTCTTATGGAAAATATGAAGAAAGAAGGGTAAAAACCCTTGTTTTGGATTTAAAATCCAGGAAAATGTGAAGGTCCATCGTTGTCCAAGAACATTACCTGAGGAAAAAGGATTCCTTTTGAGCAGAGTTAAACTCTGAAAATATTTTAAAACAGAGAACTAAGCTCTGGAAGAAGAGAATTAAATTCTCAGAAAAAGTTCTCAGAAGAAGAAGATGGGCAAAAGTGAAGGCTCCTATGAAGAGACAGCAGTATTTATAGAAAGACAATGAAAACGCTTCGTCTCCCCAGATCCCTAGAGGAATCCAACGGTCACAAGAGGTGACAGCGTTGCACTCACGTGCAGACACGTGAGAACAACGCTGTGGGGGCATTTGTTTCCTGATTTAAAATCAGGAAGCTTCTGTGAAAAGCTTCAGAAGAGGGTCACGTGCTTACACGTGACTAGCGGTCACGTGTTCGCACGTGACACCTGAACGCATCATTCAAGCAAGTTCAGTCTCCTGACAAAGTCGAAGAAAAGGGAGCTTCAGGAAGGGTCACGTGCTCCCACGTGATCAAGGTCACGTGTCGGCACGTGACATTTAAATTCAAGCAGCAAAGGCGCACTTTGATTCGCTGATCAAGTCAAGGAAAAAAGCTTCAGAAGAGGTCACGTGCTCCCACGTGACCAGGGTCACGTGTCGACACGTGACGTTCAAAGCAGCAAACTCGCTCTCCAATTGAACCAAAGAAAGAAGCGCCAGACAGGGGTCACGTGCTCACACGTGACCAGGCGTCACGTGGTAGCACGTGATGGCTACAACAGCAACCGGAAGATAGCGCAGAAAGGAAGAGGATTCTTCATTCCAAAGTGGGTCACGTGGTCACACGTGACCGGCTTTCAAAGCCCATTTTTGACGACAGAATTAAATTCTGAAGGAAATTCGAATCTTTCCAAAGGAAAGTAATTATTTGGGACCGATCAAATTAAAGATTCAGAGATGATTAAATATCATCTATCTATGGAAAATCTCGGGTTTGGAAAGATTTCCCCCTTAAATCTAACCAAAATAACAAAGGAGAATCTCTGGATTCAAGATCCAATGGTGAATAAAATTCACCTGATAATCCAAAGGCCCAAAATGAATAATGGACGCAAATCAAATCTCAATGAAGATTCGTCAAAAAACTGATTGATGCGGCTGCTTCTCCTATAAATAGGAGCCAAGGGACACAAAAAAGAGATATACATACGCAGAGAAGAAAAAAGAAAAGGAGAGGAGCTTTGATACTCAGATCTTCTGCAAAAACCCTAGGTAAGAAAGGGAAAGACATTGGAAAGAAAGAGAATTTAATTCTCAACAGAGTTTAACTCTGATATGTAAAAACAGAAGAACATATTTCTTCTCTCTTTGATAGAGGATCTGCAAAGCGCACATCTCCCCTTAAGGTTGAGAATTTAATTCTCAATGGGTCGAGATCCTGCCATGCAGATCCAAAACATAGAGAAGGAATGCAAGCTCGAGAATTTAATTCTCACAGAACTATAGGAATTTAATTCCTCCAAAATAAAAGTTAGGGCTGGACCCTATATCATGGGAATTTAATTCCTTCCGAACAAAAGAAGAAACAGGGTTTAACCCTAAGTAAAAACCAGTTCTGTTGAAACATCAGGAATTCAATTCCCTTAATCATAATTTAACAGAGGATGGAAGTTTAAACTCCTTAAGAAACTTTTATTAGGGTTTAACCCTATTCAGCCCCTCGCATATATGAGGAATTTAATTCCTACAGAAAATTCAGAGTTAAACTCTATTCGAAAAAAAAAACAAAGTCTTCGAAAGGAAGTAGGAATTTAATTCCTCTGAAAATCTACAGCTCGAGGAATTTAATTCCTGAAAAAAATTAACAAAGACTCCAAACAAAATACATGAAGGCAAGGTCACGTGCCACCACGTGACCCCCTCAAGAGATATACAGAAAGCCCCTTGAAACAACACCCCACGGACCCACGTGACCCTTGACAGAGGCTCTGATACATAAGCATATGAATGCCCGTCACGTGATGGCACGTGATGCCCTGAAAGATGTAGCAATGTCAGCAGAACAAACGAAGGGAGGGCGCTCTCACGTGCTGCCACGTGACCCCTCTTGCCTTAGTGTTTAACACTAAATTAAAACTCTCAAACCCAGTGTTAAAACACTGTTGGGCCTTAGCATTCAACGCTGATTAAAAAGCTTTATTTGCAGTATTCAACACTGATCTGTTTTAGTGTTTAACACTAATTTGAAAAGCCTTGTCGCTGGTGTTTAACACCAACTATCTCTTAGTGTTAAACACTAACTTGTCAACCTCATTCCCAGTGTTCAACACTGATTGCTCTGTAGTGTTTAACACTAGGTTTTGGCCCAATTGGCTAAAGGGATAGAGGCAAAGCCTCTCCCTCAATGAACCAACAAGAAGTCAATATTCCAGACCTGACTGGACTTAGCCCAAGTTGGCCATAAGTCCTCAATTTGTGATTAACTGGGCTAATGGGCTCATAACATAATTAATTAGTCTTGACCCCAAATTGGGTCAGGGACTATTCAAGCCGTTCCGGTTCTAGGGTACATCTCTTCACTCCTTTGATACTTGGCATTGTAATCCCTCAATGTCTTCAAAGAGGTGACGGGTCCCGATGACCATTCATGATATGGACTGTGGGGTCCTTAAACCCATGCCTAATGCAAAATTCCTGGTTACGTGGAACACGGATAATGTCACTCTTTGACCCCGTGGGAAACGTCCAGAGCGGATCCTGGTCCTCGCAGAGCACGGCAGTGAACCCGTGTGAAGCATCCAGAGCGGAGCCTGGTCCTCGCTAAGCACGGCAGTGAACCCGTGTGAAGCATCCAGAGCACATACCGGACTGTGGAGTCCTTAAACCCACGGACTACGACGTCCTTAACCTTGACCGAGATGTCTTAAAACTAACAACGGACCGCAATGTCCTTAAACTACCCACGGACCGCAATGTCCTTAAACTACCCATGGACCGCAACGTCCCTAAACTAGAACAATAGAGCCCTTTCCTATGCTCTTTTGTTGGACCTAAACGGCCCCGTTTAAGTTGATCTTAGCCTTGAAGATGGCTAACGCGTCCTTAAACCCTCAAACATACTGGACTACGAATCCCCCAAATTAACTCCGGCTCAAGGGTACATCTCTGAACTCCTCTGACATCTGTCGTTGTAATCCTTCAACGTCGTCAGAGAGGTGATGGGTCCCGACAACCATACAGACGATGGACCACTATGTCCCTAAACTGGAACATTAGAGTCCAAACACTCTTTTGTCGGATCTAAACGATCCCGTTAAGTTGATCTTAGTCACAAAGTTAGACTAACGTATCCTTAACAAACGTTTGAGTTGATCTTAGCCTCGAGTAGGGCTGACGTATCCTCAAACCAAAACCCCCCCCCAAAGCCAAATTTAAGATAACGCGGATTTGGGCTAGTCCACGCCCTACGGGCGACGACATAACTCAGTCTCCGTAAACAATCCACGGGCAATAAAACAAACACCCACGACACGAAGTGACCATCTGGAGAAGGAGAAAGTTGTTACCGCAATGCGGTAGCGTAATTAACTGCAGGGGCTTGCGCCTGCAGGGAAGAGCGTCCCCACAATCAAAAACCCCTCAAACGAGGGGGAATCTGACGAAGTCTGCTACATCGGTCGCATCCGTTTAAACCTTCGATATATGGTGCCATAAATCAACTTGGCATCTTCGGAGAGGTGGACGGATAGCACCAACTAGCATCTGCCCCGAACCTAACGCCTCAGACGTCCCGACGTCCCGGCCGCCGTTCGGAGGGGAACAGGATCCTGGTCCTCGCAGAGCATGGTAGTGAACCCGTGCGAAGCATCCAGAGCGGAGCCTAGTCCTCGCCTAACGCGGCAGTGAACCCGTGTGAAGTATCTAGTGCAAAATTCCTGGTTACGTGGAACACGGATAATGTCACTCTTTGACCCCGTGGAAAACGTCCAGAGCGGAGCCTGGTCCTCGCCAAGCACGGCAGTGAACCCGTGTGAAGCATCCAGAGCAAATACCGGACTGTGGAGTCCTTAAAATCCATGGACTATGACGTCCTTAACCTTGACCGTGATGTCTTAAAACTAACGACCAACCATCCCGATTCCCTACGAATTCTACCTTGGTTTAAGGGTACATCTCTCCACTCCTTTGATGCCTGGCGTTGTAATTCCTCAACGTCTTCAAAGAGGTGACGGGTCCCTGCAACCAAACACCGGACTGTAGAGTCCCTAAATCCACGGACTATGAGGTCCTTAACCTTGACCGTGTCTTATTTAAACTACGATACCTTGAGAGATCCCTGACTCCGTGAAACACGGATAAGGGTGATCACATCCGGCACTTGCAGGCCCTCACGACCTGTAAGGAAGAAAAACTCTCTTGTGAGATCCTTATGACTCTCAAGGGAAAACCCGCTTAAGGATCCTCACGATCTTTAAGAAGAACTCGCACCTATGGGATCCTCTCGACATGTAGGGAGAAAAACTCTTTATGAGACCCTCGTGGCTCGTAAAAAGCAAAAGTCTTAGGGAGCAGATCTTAACCCTGAGTCCTGAGCCACTGCTGTCCTGCAAGGAGATCAAGATAGAATATCCACAGAATACATTCAATGAAAAGGAGACACACCATTTAGAAGAAAAAATGTATCTTTTATTCATAAACCAAAATGAGTACAAAGTACAATTTATGAAAGAAACAAAAAGAAAATACTCTCATCCATGAGTGTGTACAAAAGGGAAGGAAAAGATACAAATGTCTCAAGCCGGCGGGCGATTCAGCAGCTTGGTCAGCTCATCCTGCTTTTGCTGAGCCACGGCTTCATGACGCAAGATCTCCAGAAGACGAGCCTCCGCTTGAGCTTGCTGAGCCTGATACGAAGCGAGCCGGGCTTCAAGCTCTTTCTCAATGGCCTTATGAGCCTCAACCCTCTCACGAGTAAACGTGGCAGCTTTGTCGAGAGCCACCACCTCTTTGATGGACTCCTGAAGCACCCGCCAGAGTTCATACGCTTTGTTGGCCCTGGCTGTGAGATTGGCTTGAAGCTCGCTCAGCGCCTTGGAGGCTAACTCCCTTTTCGAGAACTTGCGACCGAGCCTCTTCTCACACGACGTCATGTTGGCCGCGCACCGTGCTATCAACCCTCGTAACTCCGCCTTTGCAGCCACGGCCTTCGAGGAAAGGCGAGAACACTCGAGAGTGTGCAGGCAAGCCTCCACTCGCCGGCAGAACTCCACCCAGACTCGCACCACCTCTTCGCTGTGGTAGGTGACAAGAAAAGGAAGAGAACCGTTAGCCTCAGCAGCGAATGTTTCAGCCGTGGTCGTGCTGCCAGCACAAAGCTCCTCGATCAGAGACGACAAGGAGACGAGGCTTAATTGAGCCAAGCGTTCTGAAGCCCGCAAGGCATAAGGGCCGAGTGGCATCACGATGCGCGACTCCAACGCCGTGGAGACTGACAGAGCTGTTCAAATTTAAAAGACGTCAACAAAATGCTCAAGCAAGGAACGAGTGAGAGTGCAATGAAATGTCACTCACCGACAGTCGTGCAAGTAGGAGCTGAAGGCTCCTCTGGCCCTTCGAGAATCTCGACCTCGTCATCGGCTTCCAGAACTGCAGAAAACGTCAATGTCAGTACAAAAAAACAATAATAACGACGATGCTATGAGAAGGGATGGACGACACCAACCTTGCCCAGACGAGAGGACAATGCGCTGAGGGGAGATCGCCTGCGGAGCTGCCATCTCCAATAAACGCTGAAATGACTGTCGAGGCGACAGATCCGCGATCGTGGCCGCCAAACCGCGCAATTCTGAGAAAGATAAAAGAGTTCAGACTATGAAGGGATTGCTAAATTAAAACACGGAGGGATACCTTCAACACTCCTCCCATTCTGAGCCGGGGGGATAGCAGCTTCAACGGTTTCTGCCGTAACCTCAGACTCCAACAAAGGGAGAATAGTCCCGACTACCTCACTCTCAGCCCTTGGGCCGCCCTCAGTAAGAGTCATTGGGGCGGCGGCCTCCAAAGGAGCTTCCCCCAGAGGGGCAAGCACTCCCTGGTCAAGAACCGCCGCTGGAAGTTCCGCCGTGAGAGGAGCAGCCTCGTCAGCCCCCTCCACATCCAACAAGGCTTCATTGGGAATCTCGGCGGGCTTTAGCTTTAATAGGCCCGTAGGAAGCTCCCCCAGCGTCGAAGATTCTGCATGATTCAAATAAGAATAATGATGTATATGCACAGGCATAAATAATCGGGGAGACTACAAAGGAAGCACAACGTACCTATACGCAAAGAAGCCCTCAATATGGCTTCTTCAAGCCGCTGCTCCTTCTCAAGGAGGTAGGCTCGCCGGGGTTCAAGCGTAGACTCATGACCGCCGGTCCACAAAGAGAGTGCATCAGCTGCGTCTTCTGAAGCGGCCTGCTTCAAAGCCCTTTCCCCCCATTCCTCCAAAGGGCCGATAAATCGCCGCCGAATCCACGAAGGGTCTTCGTAGAAAATTACAGCGGGGTAAGACTTCTTCGGAACCTTGGCGTTATGAGACGCGTCTTTTGAGCGCCGTATGGCCTCGGCCAACTGCGCAGCCTCCTCATCAGCTGAACTCGGGAAGAGAAGTCCCGCGTCTGACCCTTGCAGGGCCAATGGTTCATCTTCAAGGATAGGCTCAGACTCCACCACAGAATCAAGCGGGGCAGTAGCCGCTCTCTTCCGCCGTTTAGACCCGGAGCCGGTCGCTGAGGATGACCGCTTCCTTCCTCGCGAAGCCTTATGGCGGCGCTGGCCCACATCGCCCTCAGCGCCCTCATCCCTTTTACTATCGCTCGGTGCCACAACCGAGGACGACATCGCCGTTGTCGACACCACGGGGGGCGGCGCCGCCACCGGCAGGGGTGCTACCACCGGAGCCCGTTTACCCCGTGAGCGAGAACCCAAAGGCATACCAGCTATCGGAGTAAGGTCTACCCCGGACTCTCCTGGAATGAGCGCGGTGCCAATCTCCCTCAAAGGAAAGCGGACTGGAACCCTCGGTCGTAACTCAGCCCCAGGAGCCAGAGGAGGGGCATCGTGGCCAAGAAGCACCCTCCTTTCCTCGAGAATGATTGGGCTGACCCGATGAAGATACCAACCCGTAAACGCGCCCACGCATCGAGGCATGTACTCAGCTTCAGGGACCATGAAATAAGAGCCGGTGTTCAGCCTCATAAAATGATGAGCGGCATCGCGAACAGCATCAAGCGAAGGGATCGGGGCGACCATAAAAGCCTCGAAAGGAACACCCTGGTCGTATCCAAGCTGCCGGGCAAATCGATGCGGATTATACCGCATGAAAAGAGCCGCATTGTCCTGGCGAAACACCAAGTAACCCGGTCTGATTGCATACAAATGCGTAGCCTCCAGGGGCTTCAGAGAAGGTGCGTTGTCTTTCGACTGGTCCCAGAGTTGTTGGACGGGACCCGAAGGAGTAGACAAGACCCGATCAGTAAAAACCAACCCGCCAGCGGTGGCATGAGGAGAAATTAGCACCCGAATAGCCCCGAATTGAGTCGGGTCGGCGGCAGAAGCATCCACTAGCCGCATAAGTCGTGGAAAGGGGTAGGCATCGTAAAATGAGGGCCTCTGATGCATGGCGAAAGCCCCCAATACATGCATTTCGATCCAGGACGTGAAATAATGAAGTGAAAAGTTTACCACGTCCACGCCAGGCGTAGAGGTATTAGCTGCGGTGCCCAATCCATTATAGAGGTGCGCCAAGGCCGGGATGCCGATGGCCAACCGCGTCCCCTCAGCAATACGATGAGCCGGGTAGATGACCGAGGCTCTCATGAAGCGGCGATGCATCGGGATAACAAACCAGCTAAGCCAAACACTGACAAACCCCACAAAGAATGTTTCCTCATCCATACCGGGTGCTGCAACGGACTCAAAAGACATCGGCGACACGATGGGAATATAATATTGTGGCAGGTCCGATTCAGCAGTCGGTAGCTTCTTCGGACCAAACCCAAAGGGATCTCTGATGTTAGCAAACTTCGGAGCAGTCTTCGATATGATATCCTCACGAAGGAAGCAGGAAATGAAGCTCTTGAAAGTGACACCCTGCTCCTCGGACTCGGTGAATAATCGGTCGAAGATGCCTAGGGCCTTAATTAAACTAGGGCGCTTGTGGCGAACGGCGTTCTCAACAGACAAGCCGTCAACCGGTGCAGACTCGGGCTCAAAGACATACTCGTCAGGAGGCAATAACTCCTCATATAGTGCACCCCTGATTGGCAATCCCGAGATTTCATAAAATTCTGCAAGAGAGATCGAGACCTCACGATCTCCTAGAATGAAAGTGTTGGTGGGAAGATTCCATTGGTTCAAAAACGCCTTAACCCACCAGGCATGCGGAGACTTATAGTGGAATAGTGACGCGTATATGGCCTGATAAAGCCCGACTTTCTGCAACCGCGCACGATGGGCAGAAAGGATGTAGCGAGCCCAGAGAAGATAGCCCGTGGGATGCCGGGGAGTGAGCCCTATCTTATAAATTTGCCCCCACGGGTGGGCCTCACCTTGGCAGATACGCCGCCCCAAGATGTCTATGGCCGGAATCGGATGATTCGGAATACCGGTCGTCGAAGGCTCAAGCCTCCCCGTTGGAGTCCAGTTGGGCATTTCCACAGCAAAAGCTGTCCTTGGAGGATCCATCGGTAAAAAGGGGAAAGTGGGCTCCGTTGGCACCGCGCAGAGAAAACTCCGACGACCCTGAATAATCTGACTATACCAAGACCCCCACTGAAGAAGGTTGGTGCAGTTCGGGTCATGGGTCCGAATCATCGCCATCGCTTCCTCATCAGACGGTGACTGAGGAAAAGCCGCCTCCGAGCGAGAAAAGGGAAAGCGTGGAGCAGAAGCCATCGCACCTGAAATCCAATAAAAGAAAACCGTTAAAAGGAAAGTCAGCGATATATATTCATGCATGGACATGAAGACTAGGGGGAGAAAGCAACAGCAAAGTTTCCTGGGACCATTGGCTACAAAACACATGGGCCCCACAGAATCTGGATGACGGCTCATTAATAATGAGACCAAACAGTTACAATAAAACAAAAGGGAATATCCTCATTTAATAAAAAATGATGGCCATGCACATTCCCCCAACAGGATCTGTCTCGGGCTCTACAGTGGATCCAATAAAATCAAAGGAATTAAATTCACACAAAAAGACATCATTACAAAGCCCCCATTGCATTAATTGCAGGAAGAACAACCTCGGGCCAAGAGACCCCAGGAAGCCTCTGTGTGAAGAAATCGAGTTCTTCGTTGGAATTAAATTCCTTATTAAGAAAAGGGAATTAAATTCCCAGAAACATTTTTGGATGGAATTAAATTCCATTGATCTGAAACGCCATCTCCCCAAGGATCGTCTAAACCCTAAAAGACCTACAGTTTGAAGGTTAAGCGGTTTCATGTTCTTAGGGAAAATATGAAGAAAAAAGGGTAAAAACCCTTGTTTTGGATTTAAAATCCAGAGAAATGTGAAGGTCCATCGTTGTCCAAGAACACTACCTGAGGAAAAAGGATTCCTTTTGAACAGAGTTAAACTCTGAAGATTGTTTCAAGACAGAGAACTAAGCTCTGAAAGCGAGAATTAAATTCTCAAAGAAGAAGTTCTCAGAAAAAGAAGATGAACAAAGTGAAGGCTTTTATGAAGAGACAGAGGTATTTATAGAAGACAATGAAAACGTTTCGTCTCCCCAGATCCCTAGAGGAATCCAACGGTCACAAGAGGTGACAGCGTTGCACTCACGTGCAGACACGTGAGAACAACGCTGTGGGGGCATTTGTTTCCTGATTTAAAATCAGGAAAGCTTCTGGGAAAAGCTTCAGAAAGGGGTCACGTGTTGGCACGTGACACCTAAAAAAGCATCATCAAGTCAAGTTCAGTTTCCTGACTACACTGGAGAAAATGGGCTTCAGAAAGAGTCACGTATTCCCACGTGACCAGGGTCACGTGGCGACACGTGACATTTAAATGCAAGCGTCAAAGGCACACAAGTTCCCTGATCAAGTCAAGGAAAAGGCTTCAGAAGAGGTCACGTGCTTCCACGTGACCAGGGTCACGTGTTGGCACGTGACGTTCAAGGCAGCAGACTCGTTCTCCAAAAGAACCGAAGAAAGAGAGTTCAAACAAGGGTCACGTGCTCACACGTGACCAGGGGTCACGTGGTAGCACGTGACGTTTAAGCAGCAATAAGAAGACAGAGCGCAAAAGAAAGGAAAAGGCTCATTCGAAAGGGGGTCACGTGCTCACACGTGACCATGGGTCACGTGGTCACACGTGACCGGCTTTCAAAGCCCATTTTGTCAACAGAATTAAATTCTGAGAGAAATTCAAATCTTTCCAAAGGAAAGCAACTATCTGGAACCAATCAAATTAAAGATTCAGAGGTGATGAAATATCATCTATCTATGGGAAAATCTCGGGTTTGGAAAGATTTCCCCTTTAAATCTAACCAAAATAACAAAGGAGAATCTCTGGATTTAAAATCCAATGGTGAATAAAATTCACCTAATAATCCAACGGCCCAAAATGAATGATGAATGCAAATCAAATCTCAATGAAGATTCGTCAAAAACTGATTGATTCGGCTGCTTCTCCTATAAATAGGAGCCAAGAGACACAGAGAAATATATACATGCGCAGAGAAGAAAAAAGAAAAAAGGAGAAGAGCTTTGATACTTTGAAAAGACTCGGATCTTCTGCAAAAAACCCTTGGTAAGAAAGGGAAGGCCTTTTGAAAGAAAGAGAATTTAATTCTCAACAGAGTTTAACTCTGATAATGTAAAAACAGAAGAACATATTTCTTCCCTCTTTGATAGAGGATCTGCAAAGTGCACATCTTCCCTTAAGGTTGAGAATTTAATTCTCAATGGGTTGAAATCCTGCCATGCAGATCCAAAACATAGAGAAGGAATGCAAGCACGAGAATTTAATTCTCACAGAACTGTAGGAATTTAATTCCTTTAAAATAAAAGTAGGGCTTGACCCTATATCATGGGAATTTAATTCCTCTAGAACAAAAAAGAAACAGGGTTTAACCCTAATTAAGAAACCCAGTTCTGTTGAAACATCGGGAATTTAATTCCCTTAATCATAATTTAACAGAGGATGGAAGTTTAAACTCCTTAAAAACTTTTATTAGGGTTTAACCCTATTCAGCCCTTCACATATATGAGGAATGTAATTCCTACAGAAAATTCAGAGTTAAACTCTATTCCAGAAAACAAAGTCTTCGAAAGGAAGTAGGAATTTAATTCCTCTGAAATTTACAGTTCGAGGAATTTAATTTCCTGAAAAAGGGTTAACGAAGCCTCTAAACAAAATATATAGAGGCAGGGTCACATGTCATCACGTGACCCCCCCAAGAGATCTACAGAAAGCCCCTTTGAGGCAGCACCCCACGTGACCCACGTGACCCTCGGCAGGAGCTCTAATACATAGGCATTTGAATGCCCATCACGTGATGGCACGTGATGCTCTGAAAGACACAATAATCTCAGAATAAATGAAGGGAGGGCGCTCTCACGTGCTGCCACGTGACCCCTCTTGTCTTAGTGTTTAACACTAAATTGAAACTCTCGAACTCAGTGTTAAAATACTGTTGGGCTTTAGTGTTCAACACTAATTAAAAAGCTTTATCTGCAGTGTTCAACACTGATTACCTTAGCGTTTAAACACTAATCTGAGATCTTCATTTGCAGTGTTCAACACTGATCTGTTTTTAGTGTTTAACACTAATCCGAAAAGCCTTGTTGCTGGTGTTTAACACCAATTACCTCTTAGTGTTAAACACTAACTTATCAACCTCATTCCCAGTGTTCAACACTGACTGCTCTGTAGTGTTTAACACTAGACGTTTGGCCCAATTGGCCTAAATGGATAGAGGCAAAGCCTCTCCTGATTGGACTTAGCCCAAGATGGCCATAAGTCCTCAATTGGTGATTAACTGGTCCAATGGACTCATAACATAATTAATTCGTTCTGACCCCAAATTGGGCCAAGGACTACTTAATCCACTCCGGTTCTAGGGTACATCTCTTCACTCCTTTGATACTTGGCATTGTAATCCCTCAATGTCTTCAAAGAGGTGACGGGTCCCGACGACCGCACATTGATATGGACTGTGGGGTCCTTAAACTCATGTCCAATGCAAATTCCTGGTCACGTGGAACGCGGATAATGTCACTCTTTGACCCCGTGGAAAACGTCCAGAGCGGAGCCTGGTCCTCGCCAAGCGCGGCAGTGAACCCGTGTGAAGCATCCAGAGCACATACCGGACTGTGGGGTCCTTAAACCCATGGACTACGACGTCCTTAACCTTGACCGAGATGTCTTAAAACTAACAATGGACTGTGGGGTCCTTAAACCCATGGACTACGACGTCCTTAACCTTGACCGCAATGTCCTTAAACTAACAATGGACCGCAATGTCCTTAAACTACCCATGGACCGCAACGTCCTTAAACTAGAACAATAGAGCCCCGTATGCTCTTTTGTCGGATCTAAACGATCCCGTTTAAGTTGATCTTGGCCTCAAAGATGGCTAATGTATCCTTAAACCTTCAAACAGAGTGGACTATGAATCCCCCCAATTAACCCTGGCTCGAGGGTACATCTCTGAACTCCTCTGACATCCGTCGTTGTAATCCTTCAACGTCGTCAGAGAGGTGATGGGTCCCGACGGCCATACATTCATGGACCACTATGTCCATAAACTGGAACATTAGAGTCCCAACGCTCTTTTGTCGGATCTAAATGATCCCGTTAAGTTGATCTTAGTCACAAAGTTAGACTAACGTATCCTTAACAAACGTTTGCGTTGATCTTAGCCTCAAGTATGGCTGACGTATCCTCAAACCAACCCCCCCCCAAAACCCAAATCTAAGATAATACGGATTTGGACTAGTCCACGCCCTACGGGCGACGACATAACTCAGTCTCCGTAAACAATCCACGGGCAACAAAATACAAAACAAACACTCACGACACGAAGTGACCATCTGGAGAAGGAGAAAGTTGTTACCGCAATGCGGTAGCGTAATTAACTGCAGGGGCTTGCGCCTGCAGGGAAGAGCGTCCCCACAATCAAAAACCCCTCAAACGAGGGGGAATCTGACGAAGTCTGCTACATCGGACGCATCCGTCTAAACCTTCGATACATGGCGCCATAAATCAATTTGGCATCTTCGGAGAGGTGGACGGATAGCACCAATTAGCATCTGTCCCGAATCTCAGGCAAGACGTCCTGTCGCGCCGTCTTTCGGAGGGGAACAATAACAGCCCGCCGGGCTCTTATTTCGCTCAAAAGGTGAACCGAGCGATCTTTCAAGGCCTGAGTAATCAGGCACGCCTCGTGAAAACCCTCGAGCTTTTCTTCAGCCGCGTCGAGCATCGCCAGGATCATCTCCGCCGGGTAAGGAGGGATGTCGGCAAGCACGGCAGCAAGAGTCATCCGGAGCTAGAGGGAGCCCATTGGGAGGGGAGACCCCCTGCGGATCGAGAGTTCATATGCCTCTGAGTCGCACTTGTCGTCGGTAAGGAGGGGATCCACCAATCGTGCGGCAAAGCGAGGGATCATCTCCTCGATAGGAACTTCCCATGGCTGTCGACGAGCATGGGGGCGATTGCAGGCCATGGCACTCAGTTATTTCCTCAAGATAAATCGCACTAAAGTGAGAATAAATTTCTCTGTGAAGAGAAAAAGAAGGCCATGGCCTCAGGTTATAAAGAGGGGCATTAAATGTCGCGCACGGGGAATATTGCATGATGGGACTATTTCTGAGGCCTAAAAAGGGAAAGCGTTGGAAATCAAGGAAATGGAATTATTTCCAATGCTCCTTTTCTGCATCTAATGCCATGCACAAAAGATAGGGCAGGGAAAGTTGAACAGCCCTATCGAAGGGAACAGAGGGTCAATATCCTAAACAGGATTGGACTTAGCCCAAGCTTGCCATAAGTCCTCAATTCAAACTTAACTGGGCTAATGGGCTCATAACATAATTAATTGGTCTTGCTTCCAAACTGGGCCAAAGACTGTTTAATCTACCTTGGTTCAAGGGTACATCTCTTCACTCCTTTGATACTTGGCGTTGTAATTCCTCAACGTTTTCAAAGAGGTGACGGGTCCCGACGACCGCACATTGATACGGACTGTGGGGTCCTTAAACTCATGGACTATGATGTCCTTAACCTTGACCGGGATGTCTTAAAACTAACAATGGACTATGATGTCCTTAACCTTGACCGCAATGTCTTAAAACTAACATTGAACCGCAATGTACTTAAACTACCTATTGACCGCAATGTCACTAAACTAAACAACAGGGCCCCCCTTATTTGCTTTCTTGTTGGATCTAAACGATCCCGTTAAGTTGATCTTAGTCTAAAACTAGACTAACGTATCCTTAACAAACGTTTAAGTCGATCTTAGTCTCAAACGAGACTAACGTATCCTTAAACCTAAACCCCCAAACCCAAATGTAAGATAATACGGATTTGGACTAGTCCACGCCCTACGGGCGACGACATAACTCAGTCTCCGTATACAATCCATGGGCAACCAAACACAAAATAAACACACACGACACGAAGTGATTATCTGGAGAAGGAGAAAGTTGTTACCGCAACGCGGTAGCGTAATTAATTGCAGGGGCTTGCGCCTGCAGGGAAGAGCGTCCCCACAATCAAAAACCCCTCAAGCGAGGGGGAATCTGACGAAGTTTGCTACATCGGGCGCATCCGTTTAAACCTTCGATACATGGTGCCATAAATCAATTTGGCATCTTCGGAGAGGTAGACGGATAGCACCAATTAGCATCTGTCCCGAATCTCAGGCAAGACGTCCAGTCGCGCCGTCTTTCAGAGGGGAACACCCTCTTCCTCCACCATGATCGGCGAGGACCGGCCCCGGGAAGACCTCTAGGGGCTCCTTTTGAGCAGCTCCAGGGGAGAGCCGATCTCCTCCTCTGAGACCGGGTCATCCAAAACCAGGGCCCGCTTCTGGCCCGATACTCTGCTGGGACTCGGGGCGGGATTCGCCCCTGAACGCTCGCGGGACGCAACCACCGGAGGAGGAGGAGCCGGGGCGGGCTTCACGCGAGAAGAGCCGGCGCCCCCAGCCTTCGTAACTTTCCTCGGCTGGCGCATGGAGGCTTTGAGCGAGTCGAAGTTCATGGGTCCTGCACAAAACAAATGCAAAGAAGTCAGCAACACAAGCAATACGTAAGTCAAAAAGAAAGCCTAAATTACCGACGAGCTCAACGGGGCTGAGCCCGGCCCAACTCAGGACCCTCTCAGATAGCAGCACGTCGGATCGGGGGATGAGCTCCCACGACGCCACTCTCACCGCAGCGGGGTCGTTGGACTGGTTCCCCGGCAAGCATTTCTCTCTCGACCACTTTGTAGGCACGGGCCAGTCCTCGCCCGCGGAAGGAGAAACGAAGAAAATTTCTTCTTCCAATCATGAATGGAAGAGGGCAGGGCCACGACCTTTGTCCCGGTGGCGCCCCCCGGTCGCTTTCTAAAAGAGAGATAGACCCACTTCGGGTCGCCCGCTCGACCACCTGGGTGATTTTTGAAGACGAGAGAAGAATCGAGGAGGGAGAGACTGAAGGGGATCTCCTGCAACTTCAGGCGGATCAGGAACCCGAGGAGGATCCTCCATGAGTTCGGCACTAACTGGCCAGGGGACAAACCGAAAAAGTTCAGTGCTGCGACGACCTCGGGAAAGAAAGGCAGGCGCATTCCGCCCCAAAAAGCTTCCAAATACAGGGCGATCTCTCTGCCCCGTACTTGGTCCGCCCTCTCCCCCTCCTTGACCAATCGGAGCGTGTAACGCGAGGGGATGTGGAAGCGAGCCCGAGCATTGGCGAGCTCGTCTTCATGCCTCACCCAACACGAGGTGCTGGGGGCCACATCTGCCTCCTCTTCCCTGGGGGCTGCCCCCGCCGCACGATCCCGGGGAGAGGATCCGACCCCTACTCCCCGGGGGGACTCAGACATAACTAAAGGGTCCCTAGAACCTACTCCTACAACATCTACTGACTCTACAAAGGAAGACATCTAACCTTGAGAAAAGGGATCCTCGGGAAATGAAAGCGAGAGAAAGAAGACGAGCGCCGAGCAACCAGGACTTAGAAGCGGGAAATATGAAGGAGTAGGGGCCCAAGGACGGGCCCCACCCTTGTTTATTGCGGCAAGCGACCTCATCCAACGACGCCCGTCATCTCCCGCCAAAACGACTCCTTGTGTCCAGCGGCTCCGATCGCTCCACGTGTCGTTCCTGCGCTGAGCCGCATCCCATCAGACGCCGCAGGCCTGCATACGTCGCGTCGGCCAATCGACGCTTGACACGTGGACCGTCCCTTCAGTGGCAGAATGCACGAACCGGCGCACCTTCCTTAAATGCAGAGATCTCGCCCTGATTCGCTAGCAGAAAAGACAACTGGCAGCCCAGGGACGCGTCCCGACGAAACCTTAGGAGGGAGCTCACCTAGGAGGCCCAGCAGTCCACTCCTGACCCGATCCGCTAGCTGGTCGGAACAGGAGTGGGGGGTTAATGATGAAGCTCAATATTGGCGATCTCCAAGATCAGGACACGTGGCAGATGACGTGTCCCAGAACTCAGAAGGAAGGGCCCATAGGGCCGGCCAGGCCAACCCTGTACCCGACCTGCAAGCACAAGCTGGCCCTCCTCAGGGCCCCCTGCAAATCGGTCTCCTCGACCCCATAGCTCGTCCCGAGCTGCCACAGGACCAAGACTCCTCGGCCTCCTCGCTCGTTCCCGAGCTCTCGGCCGAGGCCGTCTTCCTCGGTCCTCCAACCAACTCCACCGCTCACAGACGTAACCGCCGCTCCGCGAATCTCGCCATGCGCAGATTCTACGCCAGCAACACCCCACGTTCCACGCCATCATGATCCCCATTAATGGGCAATCCGTTCTCTACACGAACGTGACGTCGGGAGCGTAACTGCCGGCGAGATTCGCGCGCCTGCTGCTGCGTGCCGCCACCGCTATATAAACCCCCATCACAGAGGGGTCAAGAAAGCCATTTTTTATTCCACTTAGCCGTTACTTTGCTCGGATCGAGCACTAACTTGATCGTCCGAGGGTCCTCGGTGTTACCAAATCATCCCGGATTTCTTTGCATGTACTCGGCGTTAAACTCCTCAAATCACCAATCTCCTCAAACACATTGAGACCCACACGCAAGAGTGAGATCATCTCCAAAATACACTCGGAGATCGCCCGAAGACATCTCAAGGAGGCCTGAAAAGGACCTCAATCATTTTCCGTTCAAGATAGTTTTCGATTTCTTCCTCTTCATAGCTGTTCGTGAGCCAAGTCTCCCCTTCGTTTCTTTCAACGGCTTGATTGCTCGATACTCCAAAACCCTAAAATCTAACCCTAACCCTAAATCAATGGCCGGCGGCAGAGGAGCCGGCTTCGATCGCAACGAAGAAGACATCGACCACTACGCCGTCCTCGGCCTTCCCTCCGGCGAGGAATCCCTAACCCTAACCCTAAAAGAAATCGAGAAAGCCTATCGCAATCAATCTCGCATCCGCCACCCAGACAAGCGCCCCGACGACCCCAACGCCACCGCCGACTTCCAGCGCCTCACCTCCTCCTTCGAGGTCCTCAAAGACGAGGCCAAGCGCAGCGCTTTCGATGCTCGAATCCGCGCTCGCCTCGAAAAGATCGCGAGGGACTCGTTGCTTGGCGCGAAAAGGAGGAAGCTTGCGTCGGATCTCGATGAGAGGGAGAGGGCGGCGGCGAGGGAGGGGGAGAGCGTGGAGCCGGGGGAGCTGGTGAGGAGGAAGGAGAAGAGCGTGGCGGCAGAGCTGAAAAGGGAGTTAGAGGAGTTTCAGGCGAGAAAAGTTAACAAAGCTAAAGAAGCTTCTTTCGCTTGGGTAAGCTGTTTCTCTTTTCCCTTAGATTATAGATCTAATTTATTCTAGCTAGGAAGTGTCTGGAGAAATTTAGGTGGTTTTTAAGGAACATATTAGATTTATGGAGAATCTAGGACATGGAAATCATATGAATGGGTGAAGTGTTTTGTATGGTCTTTTCACGGTAACAGGTGACTTGGGAAACACTGAACGAAAGACCAGCTTGAAATAATCCTTAGAATGGAAGAGAAATATAAGAGTAGGAAAAAGATGTTAGATTTTGTCATGAGAAATTATCTCCAATTCTTAAATATGGATATTATCAGGAGCAAAAGCAGATAAGTATTCAAAGAATTTTTTTTTGAATGGAGTTTTTGGATTTCCTTGGAAAACATTGTCATGGAATAGATAATAATAGGAAAATGGGCTACGTTTGATGATCTACTCATGCATGTCAAGGAAGAGAATAAAGTAGAAGCTGAGGCAGCCGACACTGTCTATAATATTTGAGGGAAAATGGCATGCTATTCTTATTGAATTTGACATCCACCTAGTTTATTGATGATAGGTTCCATGAATATTACTACGAACACAATTGAGATACTGAATACTACACAGGCTGACCCTTAAATAACCGGGAAAAGCTTCTCTATACCCCTAAATCTACAAAATTTCATAAATAGCACTACTAGCTCCAATGTCTGACCTCGGAAGACTCTTTAACGGCCATAATTAGCCTTTTTTTTTACTTCATTGTCAACTTTATTATTTAGGAATATAGAAGTCCAACACAATTGATGGAAGTATGGAACTATGGAAGAGGCTAGTTGCCTTCTTCAAAAGTGAAGTTGAAGCATTAGTTTTCCCCTTTCTTTTAATATACTTATATACTTGAATTAATCATAAAACTATTTAAGTATTTAATTGCTTTGACTTTGAGTGTAGTTGTTTTTTTTTGCTGTATTCTTTGTTGTTTATGTCGTGACGCTAAATGAAAATTAGGAGACAATCTGATTACTGTTTTTTTCAGGCATCTGGTCAAGAGAAGGGTGAGGACAAAGGAGGGGTGAGTTTGGATAAAGAGAGGGTATTGAAGGTCTCCTGGGAGAGAGAAATGGGGGATTATTGTTCTGTGAAGTTGCGGGAAATATTTGAGAGATTTGGCAGGGTCGAAGATGTGGTGATTAGATCAAAGAAGAAGAAGGGCTCAGCTATTGTTGTAATGTCTTCTAAAGATGCTGCGGTGAGCTTATCTCTTCCGCTCCTATTTTAAGTTAGTTTTTGCTTGTCAATATCTGTTTCAACATTTTACAAATGCATCTGGCAGGTAGAAAATGACAATCATGAGAATAACATGTTTACTCATATAGATGGGACAAACCATCCCATGTTTATTTTGTAGATCCAAGTGATTGGTAGAATTTAATGCTCCACTTTTAGTAAATAATTATATAAAAATATGGAAATATCTGCCTAACATTTTGAAATGTACATCCTGAGGAAATGGTTTCAGAAGTCTGCAAATTGCATGTTAGGCATGCAGATCATCAGAGCGAAATAAATTATAATTCTTGCTGTACCAATAATCCTTTAAGAAAAAAATGGTTCTTAGTAATTAGGCATGAGGATTTGTAGTTTGAATTCTATCCCCCCATAGCTCATCTATAGCATATATACATCAATTTTTCACATTTGTGATGAAATGACCAAACACGAGGCATTATCACATTTGAATTTCTCATATGTAGTATGCAGGTGTTCCAAGTCAAATTTGGGTAAATTTACGGGTCATTATTCAAAATTAAGTTCTCATTGTTAATGAAAGCCGATAGTGAATCATATATATAATTCTTTGGCTGATGGAGAACAATACGAATGCATCATGTCATATATGCTATACAGAGGCATGAAAAGGAGAGAAGTAATCATGAATGTTCTTTTTCTGTGGAGTAACAATTTGGTAGCTTATGATTAACAAAAGTTAATGTGGACTTATTTACTGCATCCAAACAACTTTGGGTGGTTCGGTATGTGTATGTCATTAATTTTAGTTTGCTAAAATTTTGATTGGTTACTTATGATTTCAGTTGTTTATCAGGTTGCAGCTACCCATGCTATGAGTGGCAGTCTTTCAAATCCTTTACTTGTTCTACCTCTTCAACCTGCTGCTTCTAATAACACTTTCCCTATAAATGATTCCGAAACTATTGATCCTAAACTCAGCAATATAATTGGTTCTGGGTTTCAAGATTATGAGGCTTCCATCCTGGAAAAGCTTGCAAAGGTATGGTTTATCTTTTGACAAAATTGACAAAATTGCTAATATTAGGCCCTTTATGCTAATGAGCAATTATTGTTCTCTCTTACAGGCTAATGAAGCTAGAAAAAACATGCAATAGTATTGTATGGATGGTTGCTGTGCAGGTGATGAACTTGATGATTAAGTTCATTATCGTCCTTTCTCAAGGGAAAGAGGTAAATAATTTGTATGGCCCTACTTGGTTTTATCTTCTCAACGGCGATCATGGTTTTTGTTTTTCGATTCCTTATTTCATTATATAACCCCCATATATATTTGCATTGACATACAAAATAGATGAACGCTGTTAGCATGCTAATAACCACACAAATATTGTATTGGAATATTATAAACATATGTTCTTGTATGCTGATAATGCTTCATTTCTTTGTATATTCCCACTCACTGGGTACTTCAATTCGTTTGGGTGTAGTTATCATCATGTTTCTATTTTTTAAGCATCCATGTTTGTCACGTACATAGTAAACGGAGTCAACTTATTTTGCTTAGCAACTAATATTCACTCAATGAATACTCATTTGTGTAATGAGTGCCTTTCTGTATTACATAATCTGTTTCTTTTCTCATATCATGGAAGGCTGCAAATTTATTTTCAAAGATTTAAGTGATACAAGGGTATAAATGTCAAAGATAGATCCATCATTTCTAATTTTCTCTTCACATTTAGTTTATTTCAATGGAATCATCCCATTCAAAAAAGAATTTCTTTCCGCTTAATCTTATATCGAACTTTCAAGATTATCAACCTTACGATTCACACTCATTAGCATCCCAAGTACCTTGAGAATTTGATGCATGTATATATAATGATCATGATTTCTTTTCAAAGAATGACCTGACAGTGAGAGAATTCTGAACCCAAATGAATGTCTTGTCATGCTCGACATCAAATTTCCCTTCTACTCCATTGCTCTATTATTCTAGCTAATTCTTGTCATTTCTTTGTTTGTGCCTTCGTTGAATCTAACTGTAGATGTAATGCTTGAAACACCATTACACCATAAAGATATGCAAATGCACCTCATTACAATTTGGGCCCATTGCTACGCACTGTTGTTGGCTTTTACCAGTTACATATACATTCGTACACTATGGTCTTTCAAAAAAGGTTTCATGATTCATCCACTATAAGAGGAATGGAAAGTAGTAGTAATATAGGGGTTGAAGCAAGACTTCAAGAAAGATATGACAAAACTTTATGACCAGTCTATTTGATATCAACTATCTCCACATTTGAGAAAACTATGAACAAGAGTGGTATATTATTTGAATAATATATTAGGATTTTAATAGATCTAAATTTTATTTATTTTCTAACATGTCTATATATATAGTTTTTGTTAAATTTTATATTAAAAGCATATGCCAAATAGCTGTGGCTATGTATTAGCTTGGTAGTCAATGAGTATAGATGAGACGGGATAAGTCTTGGGTTCAAGGCCTAGCCAAATCATTTTGGGAAAGTAAAATGATAGAAAGTCTCCTACTTGTGACGCTAGTCGTGGCATCACATGAGCTAAAGTGCTACCGGTAGGGATGCATTTGGATTCGGATATCTGCACTCCATTTTGTACTCCATTTGGATTCGGATATCTGGACGCAGATCCGGATATTTTTCTGATGCAAACATATCTGGTAAGATACAGATATAAACATATATTTAAATATTTTTTCGGGTACGGATAGAGGTGTAGTTTTAGAAAACTATTCGGATACAAATATCTGGATTAGTAAATTCGGATATGTATACGGATATCTACAGACAAACACAAGAAAACATATCATTTTTAATTTATTTTTACGTAATAATGCTTACCTAAACCATACATATTTTTCTTATTTTATATGTTATGCATTTAAAAGAATATTTCGATATTATTTTATAATTTTTATTTTGAAATATACAAAATTGATTAGTAATATGTCAAATGTGTAATATATATGTAACATAATTCTTTATTCATAAAATATTTTGTTTGCATACATATTTGTCTTTACCAAATATTTTAAGTACTCATATATATTAAATTAATATACAAATACATTTTTGGAATGAATCAAACATACAAATTTCCGCTAGATTCATATTTATTTTATATAGTATTTCTTTTATACCCGTATCCCATATATCTATCCGGTGATTAAAAAGCGGCAAAAGAAAGCGGTGCCACCAAAAGGCCTGGCTGCCTAGGCGGACGGCCATGCCGCATTGACATCATTTTAGCTCCATTTTGAGTTAATTTTGTTATTTTTAAACTTATTTGATTATTAACTATTTTGGTTTCCTTTTCACTTGTAAATGCGGTCTACATAACTAAAAGGCGTAAATAATTAAATGCAAGCCGACAGTGAGCAAATTCTGTCAAGTTTTCAAATATCCAAAAGAAAAACTAATTAAATAGTAATTAATTGTCTAATCCATGTCTCTCTTAAGTTTTAATACTATAAAAATGAAAAAAGAAAAAAAAAACATTGCCATCAAAGGTTGGAAGCTCGAAGGAGTGATCGAAGCTTGAAGTCATGGTGGCATGACTAAAGCTCGAAGTTGAATGTGAGTTCGAAGTTGAGATTGAAGGTGAATACAAGATCGAAGTTTGAAGTCAAGATCGAAGTCGAAGTCGAAATCGAGATTGACATGGAGAACTTCGAAGTTGATGGTGGTGCTAGCCCCCATGCCTCTCAAAATCAGCGGTAGCCCTCAAAGTCGACGGTGATAGGTCCTCGTGGTGGCCCTCATTGTTTATTAGTGCTAAAACTTTTCTAATTTATTATATATTACACTTCAATTCACAAATAAAGAGACTATCTATAAGAACACTAGGGTAAGCATGACACCCAACTAAGTGGTCAAATGCTATGCGGTTTAGCTCTTTTTGCCGCATAGGCGTCTTAGCGACCGCCTTTTAAAACCCTGTATCTATCTCTTTCACATTTGTTTTGTGTCTGTATCCGATTTTTGTTAAGTACAACTATAATTCTTGTTATTGAATTATATTCAAATCTATATCATTATTAGAAAACAAATACAGATATAGTAACACTCATATATGCTCCGTATCTGATCTGAATGCAACCTTGGTATTTTCAAATTTCATGTTATTTTTTTCGCTAGTACAATTACAATAGCACAACTCTAGGCTTTAGGGAAAATTGTCATGGAATTTAGTCATATTGGTCTCTTTGGAGATAATGAAACATGCAGTCTTTTTTGTTGGATAATCTGCAAAAATGTATATGAAAGGATCATTGCAGTATTCAATTCATCAAGAAGAAAATTTGAAGCCATTATTGTAGCAACTAACATAATGAAAGTATGAAACAATGTAGCAAGCATTATCGATAATGTTAGCAAGTAAGAAACTTGTTGCTATGGCTTATTTTATTTTTCTAGAATTATTTAAAATTTGTTTCCTATTTTAAAGTTATTTTTTCCATCATTATATTTTGTTGTATGTATAGTTATTTATTTTTTTAATTAAAATATTAAAACTCATGTAACTTACGCTTTACGTTACGCTATATGCTTTTCGCTTTTTGGGAATAGAACATTACATTTTTCGTTGCATTAATTTTCAATATCACTTCATATCTTAGAGTCTCTATGTATATAATAATCAAATGCTTTGAGACTGGACTTTGTATACTCGTATGGTGGCTAATTAGCCAATCACATCAGTAGCCAGAATGGCCATCTCTTGTTGTGAGAATGGTCAGTAAGCCCACTTTTATAAATGTTGTGTTGGTATTTTTTTGGGGAAACATGACTTGCTTCCTTTAGATACTTCACTTACATATTTTAAAATAATTCGATTGTCGATAAAATGTTCATTTTGTGCAAACTTGACAACAGTTGTCTGACTTTTCATACATATAGGTTCTAACTTCTAAATATGACTATCATGGTAGGCAGTGCTAATCATTCCAATTTTGCATTGATCAAAAGTTCTTGTTTTTCCTCTTCTGTACTTTCTGCCACTGAATAGAATTAATGCTCATGCATTTGTGCCCCACTTTCTTAATTCCTGAGGTATTGTCTTCAATGTCTTGTCTCCATACCTATGTGGTGCCATGTCTGCGCATGCTTCTTAGAATATGAATTATAAGAAAGATCGTGAAAGCTTCATGTCTTGTGCTAAAACACTGCAGTTAAGAACATTTTCTATTCCAAATTTCCAACAGGCTTGTCCACTATAATGATTATTCATAATTGAATATTCTGTGTGTGTGGTTTTGTGTGGCTGTTTGTGTGTGCATGATATTCCAACACCACATTATTTTGAATGTTTGATATGGTATAGATGATGATATCGATTAGTAAAGACTTGGTGATAATTCAATATAAAATAAAGGCTTATTTCTTATAAACACCCGTGTGGTTTAGCTAATTCCCAGAAACCTACTTGTACTACTTTTGTTATGCAATACCTTCCCTGAACTTTCATTCCGATACTAAGTAACCCCCTACAGTTCCCCCTGACCAAATAACCAAAATACCCATTTTCAAACTGAGCTAAAATTCATTTTGTTTCCTTATTCAACATAGCCCAACCCTCAATTCCAACTAGGACACCCAAATTCCTCAGTCCTCGCCTATGGTGGGTTGATTTGAAGGTCTCGATCACGGCATGTGATTTGAGACAGAAAGACGGCCTAGGGCTTTGTAAATTTGGGTTACTTTTTTTTGCTGTTCTCATGCAAATTCTATTTATTTGCTTGCAATCCTCTTTCACTGTACATCATGTGTGCTTTTCAATATTGATGGTTCTAGTTAATAAAAGAGATAATTTTACTAAAAAAGAGGAAGGGGGACAGGCTAACAGCTCAAATTGGGGAAGAGGGGCAATCTTAGAATAAAAAAATCAAAGTAGAAGTCATGTTCACTTACGTGACTTCCTATTGTTTTCCCTCATAAATTAACGAAAGTAAACTACAGGGTGGTTATAAATAACGTAATGAAGGTTGAGGGGAGGCATTGCGTAACGGAATTAGTACAAGTAGTTTTTAGGATTTAGCCTAAACCATAGTGATGTTGTAAGGAATAAGCCTAAAATAAATCCTATACAAACTTCATATAAATCTTAGTATGACTATATTGCACCGCCTTATCTATTGCATTACAGAATACTGCCTGGGCTTTTGTTTTGATGCAAATGAGCAATTAGTTGGGATGTCATTCACATGTCATATCCAAAGATAACTAAAGAGGCCTACCCTTTTGCCCATGGATTTGTAAAGACTTGCAATGACTTCAGGATGACGAGTCCAAAGCAAGCAACTTCTTCTATTTTTAGTTCTTAGGAGCTGAATCTTGTCAACAGAGTTGTTCCATTTGATCCGGATAAAAAAATCAGATTTGGAAGTATCAAGGTTCAAGTGTGTAGCCTTGTGTGATATAACCATCTTCTTTATGTTCAAGTGTGTAGCCCTAGTGTGATATAACCATCTTCTTTATGTTCAAGTGCGTACCCTTAGTGTGACGTAACCATCTTTATATAAGTTTAAGTAGCTTCCTCTGGAGACATGAGTTTGTCTCTTCCCTAAAAGACGAAAAACTCAAGAAAATTATGTCATGTTAGACAAGCTGGAGGATGTCGACAGTCTTGACTTGAATTCAAAGAATGAGAAAAGCCAATTCAAGTATGATAATGCATTAATGCTAGGAGACAAGTCTATGGGAAAATACGGAAGCAAATAATGGCATCGTGCGTTTATTCATATTGTGATACCCTGACACTACTACAAATAAGGGTTGCCCCTACGGATTTATCGGTAGGGGCAACCCACTGCCCCTACGGATATGTACGTAGGGGCGAAAAAAGACCCCGTAGGTGCAAAGGCCGCAGGTGCAAGTTGAGGCCCTGAACTTGCCCCTACGGGCAAATTAGAGCCCCTACGGATATCTCTGTAGGTGTTATAGCCCCTACGGAGTACTCCGTAGGGGTTATCAAATCATATATGTATTTTTTTTTGAATATATTGTATATACCTACGGATAAATCCGTAGGTCCTTATTCTACCCCTACGGATAACTCCGTAGGGGATAGAAAGTGGCCCCTACGGATAAGTCCGTAGGGGCACTCCCAACACCCTGCACTGAGATCAGGGGGGAAAATATCAGGAAACCTGATATTTTGCCCCTACGGATAAATTCGTAGGGGATAAACATTGGCCCCTACGGACATATCCGTAGGGGCACTCCCAACACCCTGCACTGATATCAGGTGGGAAAATATCAGGTTTCCTGATAGTTTGCCCCTACGGATATGCCCGTAGGGGCAACATATATACCTACGGCTTAATCCGTAGGTACATATTGTCTGTATTTTTTTTAAAAAAATAGGCTGCTAGATTTTTTCCCGCCCTGTGCACAATACTATATACATCAATCAAATCATATATTGCAGTATTCATAATCACATCTCACGCATATATATAATATACAAAAGAAACCCAAAAACTGAATATGATATAAATACAAACCAATATCAATATCGTTTCAAAATGTAGTACAATGTGATATAAATACATGTTTCAAAAAATAAGAACCAAAAAGCTACCCTAGTTCGGTCCAGCTCCACCTCCGAATATCGTTAGAATAACGCGCGCCTGCTCCTCGGTCAATACACTCTGCAATGCTACATATAAGGGAGTCTGAGTGGCATGTGGAGCTGGCGATGTGGTCTGCGCAGCCGCCGTCGAGGTAGTCGCTTGCGGAGCCGCGGCTGCGGGAGTCTGAGTGGGCGGTGGAGCTACAGGAGCTGTCTGCGGAACCGCAGCCGATGTAGTGGCTTGTGGAGCCGCAGCCGAAGGAGATGCATGTGGAGGCTCGGCCGATCTACCCTGTCGCTTCTGGACATAACGTGTGTAAGAAGCGTGTAAGAACTGTGTATTATTCGAATTCGTTTCATTTATTTCGAAACCTTGTTTGGATATCTAGTTTGGAAAAGCGTTGTTTATTTTAATTACATATGTATGTATGATTAATCAAACTTAAGTCTAAAACCAAATAAGCTCAAGCTACGTACTAATTATGGATATGTTGATGTGTATATAATATGAAATGATATTTTACTATAAAGTAGTATACATACCAGCATCTCCTTCAACTCCTGAACGGTGGCCCTCAAGCTATCCAGTTCTTGATGGACATGCCGGTCACTGGAGACGGAGGAAGTAACCGCCGGGGTGGAGTCCAACCTCATATGGGCCCTGCTAGGGCCCAATCCCCGGCCTCTCTCCCAATCTCCGTGGTGCCCTCCGTGTGCGGCGTCCAGAACTGGGGTCAGCAGCCTCGGATCGTTCTGTCCGGTAAAATCGATCCCCGAGGCCTGGGCCTGCTCAACCACCCGCTCCTACACCCACATTAAGCAGTAAAGTATGAGTATAAAATTTAAACTTGAACCTTCCAAAACTAAAATTTCAAATTTGGGTAGAAAAAATATTAACACTTACGCAGTACTCCTGGGTAGCGACGTCGGGACATCGAAGCTCGCCCGTGGCAGGATCTGTCGAGGTGCCGTGGACGGCAAGATATGCGGACAGCACGCTCGGTGTACCACCTGACGCCACGGTCCGAGATGTCTGCAATATTAGAAAGTAACTCTTAATATTAGAAATATTAGAGAATAACTCTTAATTTACCGATAACTCCATGGCTCGAGTAATGTTCCTCGAGCCACCTGTGTAAGTGGGGCGACCCCTCTTCGCCGACTTCCTGTTCTCCGTATTCTGAGCGGCCTGTTTCTGCACAACGCATTAACATTTAGTTTTCTAATTAAGAAACACAAAGAAATAAATTATATCATAAATAATGAATTAAATTTAAAATACATACTTGTTTGCGTTCGGAGTCGAAATAAGCGCACAATAGAGGCCATGTCTCTACGTCGACTCTCGCAAACGCCGGAGTAGATAGGAAGGCCGCTCTCTCTGTCTCGGGGGTCGCTATCCACAGGGAGTAGCAGTCGGCCTTCAGCTCATTCCTGTTGTATCGGACCTTGGCCTGCATGTTCTTCATCAGGCCATTGTACAGAGCATGAAGGTCGAGCACCCTCCCCGGGTGATCAGGGTCGGCTACAGGCTGAAAATCGTAATCCAACTGAAAATACAAAAAAAAAACTTTGTTATTAGATTGCAAGTGTTAATAATAAATATATTGGATAGATCAAATGAAAATATATATTAATACATACCCGAGCCTGATCAAAGAAGAGGGCGAATGAGCGCTGGTGCTGCTCGCCCCACTCAACGTGAAGTGGATAGTTCTTCACGATCCGGCTCTCGTCCCCCAAATACCGGCCGAACCCCTCGGCATGAGGACCGGTATAGCGATAGTCAAGGGTAAAAAATAGGGGGAATGCTGCCTCCCCCCTAGCTCTATCAGGCCTCAGCCTATGGGACTGATTCGGGCCTCGAGTCCCCCTCTGGGGATGGAGAGGCCCTGCGTCTGCACGAAATATCAAGACAATCAATAATAAGACAAAGTTGTAATAAGAAATCAAGGTTAAACAAAAATTCAAGTGTGATATATACCTCCGGTGAATAGCGCATGAGCCTGGGCCCGAGCAGCAGCACGAGCGGGACGATAGTTCCTCCGGTGAGGAACAACAGGGGTCCCGGACCCGGACGCATTCCCTCCAACTATAAAATAAACATCGACGCTAAATCTCCATGAAGTTCATATTTATTCTATAGAGCATATGTAAAATAAATAAATATTTTAAATTTATTCATACTAACCTGCAGACGATGCGGAGGGTATGGAAGCGGCAGGAGTGGCCCCTGTGGAAGGTGTGGACGCACCATTTATAATTAGACAATTAAAAATAGATTTTATAAGTAATTGCAAAAAGAATGTGTAAATCAATAATATAACGTTCTAAATCAATATGCATGCACTATAGGACATATAAACATACCCGCAGGTGCGGTGGTGTCACCACCTATAGCTAGACAATAATAAAATTTGCTAAGTAAGAGCAAAAGGAATGTGTATATTTATGATATAGCATTCTAAATCAATATACATACACTATATGATATATAAACATACCTGGAGGAGCGGGGGTGGCCTCTGTCCCAGATGTGGACGCAGGACCAACAACTAGACAATTAAAAATAGATTTTATAAGTAATTGCAAAAAGAATGTGTAGATCAATAATATAACGTTCTAAATCAATATGCATGCACTATAGGATATATAAACATACCCGCAGGTGCGGTGGTGTCACCACCTACAGCTAGACAATAATAAAAATTGCTAAGAGCAAAAGGAATGTGTATATTTATGATATAGCATTCTAAATCAATATACATACACTATATGATATATAAACATACCTGGAGGAGCGGGGGTGGCCTCTGTCCCAGAAGTGGACGCAGGACCAACAACTAGACAATCAAACATTGACAATATAAGTAATTTTGACATAAACATGCATGAATATCTGTAATATTACATTGAAAATGGATATGCGTGCAGTATACCTGGAGGTGTGGCAAAATCCACATGGAAGGAGGCATCCGAAGGGGTCTCCGATCTGGGTGCAAGACTGGCCCTCTGAAGCTCCCTACGGAGCTCTCCGGGCGGCAGAACCGCTCTGCCTCTGCCGCGGCTGGAGCTCCTGCCGCCCCTCGCTGCTCCCGACATCGTCATCAAATCTAGATAAACGGTTCGTGGACGCATTAGACAATCATTAAAAGTATTGACTATATATGATCTAGAGCGTAAAATGTGAAGTAATAATATAACATTACTGATAACCTTTTTCGTTTCGTGGTCGCATCATACATATCTACTTGGATTTCATCGTCGATGTCATTTCTAACCCACGTAACTTCATGATCGGTCGAAGACAACCCGTCCTTCGAAACAGACGGTCGGAGCACTTTAAGCCTTCTCTCTTCTTCGTCCTCATCGCTGTCCACGTATTCTGGGACATCGTAGACATCTCTAGGTTTCCATCGGCATACAACACTCCACCCCGGATGCTTCAAACACTGTGAGTAGTATACTTGGAACGCTTGGTTCGGAAAGATAAACGGATCGTCCTGACCGTAAAATCGAAGTGTGTTCACACTGGTCAATCCATATTCATCTTTCCAAGTCCCAAAACTACTTCTCCACCTGTCTGTATCGGTTCGCGGATCGTACCAAGTACAGTGGAATATATAAAAGGGTTCTGATCGTCCGGGATAGTGGATGCCGAGTATACAATTTAAGTACCCATAGTAAATCACACCGTCCGATCCTACCGTCGCAATCCCACTATTCTGAGTGATTCTAGATGTTTCTATGTCCTTAACTTCGAATTTGTATCCAAGGACACCAAATCCTTTGTAATATGCAACCTCCATACTAGGAAATTGAGCTAAACATTTTGAATCACTCTCAAATGATGCAGACAAGTTCGGATCGTGGATCTAACAAAACAAATTTTACGATAAATACATAACGATACAAGTTTAGATTAAAACTGATAGCAATAAAATGTAATTCGAATAACTTACATGCTCTGTGACCCAATCACAAAAATTATCCTGATGGTATTTTTCCAAACGCTCTTCGTTCCAATCAGGATGCCCCTCACGTACCTTGTTAAAATGAGTTCTGTTTTCGACAAATAATTGTGACATTAATATTATGTCATTTCATACACACACAAACACAGATATAACAATTAATCCAAAAGAACTTACTCTCTAATTTGTTCAAGACATGCGCAATTAAGCAAGATAAACCGGTATATCTTGTTGATAAACATAGTGTCTACCCTCTTATACTCGGCTTTACCATATGGCCCGTCTTGAATTCTTCGTGGTCGGTTAAGCCTTGTCTCAATGTTCTCGTCCAGATAGCGGGAACAAAATGTGGTTGCTTCATCAAGAAGATAACCTTGCATGATAGAACCCTCTGGTCGATTTTTATTGTGTATATACTTCTTAAGAGTGTAAAGGTACCTAATGAGAATATGTTGAATAAATAAACACGGGCATACAGGACAAAAATAAAATTATAAATTGCGCGAAACGAAAAATTACACGTACCTCTCGACGGGATACATCTATCGATATTGTACCTGTCCGGCTAACTTCGCCTCAGTTGCAAGATGAACCGTCAAGTGTATTATGATATCGAAGAATGACGGTGGGAAAATACGCTCAAACTTGCAAAGTATCAACGCAATAGAATTTTCTAGTTTATCCAGCGTCGCAACCTCCAGTGTTTTAGCACACAACTCCCTGAAAAAACAACATATGTCTTTGATTACTAGACCAACCGAGTCGGGGAGAGAAGTCCTGAGGGCTAATGGAAGAAGGTGTTCCACGATAACATGGTGATCATGACTTTTCAGCCCATCGATCTTGCCCTTCACAATTTTTATTTTCTTGCTGAATGATCCTGAGAAACCTGTGGGGACTTTCAAATCATGCAACACCTGCAGGAATCTTTTCTTCTCCGGTTGTGACATATGATAAGCGGCATTGGGAAGTACAAACTTGCCCGGTTTACCCGCTACCGGTTTAGGGTGCAGTTCACTTCTTATTCCCCACTCTTGTAGATCCATCCGGGCATTCATGTTGTCTTTCGATTTCCCGTCTTTACACAGAAGCAAGTTAAGTATGTGCTCTGATACTCCCTTCTCTATATGCATGACGTCCAGACAATGACGCACTGAATTTGTAGACCAGTACGGAAGCTTGAAGAAAATGCTTAACTTGTTCCAATATTGTGGTTTGACCTGTCTCGTCGGATCCATCCCGAATGTCACGTTATTGTAACCATCCCATTTAGCAGTCACGTCCTCTCCGGACAATGGGGATGGAGGCCCAAGAAGCTCCTGATGACCATCAAAGTGAACCGTGTCTAACCTATAGGGGTGGTCTGAAGGCAGAAAACGTCGATGGCCGCAATAACAAACCTTCCTGCTAAAATTCAAAAATTTTGATGTTGTGTGTTCATGGCAATGAGGACATGCTTTGTGACCATGTACGGACCAACCTGATAGCATTCCATACGCAGGAAAGTCATTAATTGTCCACATTAAAGCCGCACGCAGTATGAAGGTTGTATTTGTGTTTGAATCATATGTCTCTACACCATCAATGAACAAAGTTTTCAGCTCCTCGATCAGAGGTCGGAGATAGACGTCGATATTGTTCCCCGGTGAGTTTGGTCCGTCGATAAGAAGAGGCATCATAAAGTATGATTGGTCCATAGCCAACCAAGGCGACAGATTATAAATTATTATTACAACGGGTCATGTACTGTGACTTCCAGCCATATAGTTGAATGGGCAGAAGCCATCGGCAGTCAGTCCGAGCCGGACATTGCGAGGATCGCTACTGAATATTGCGTGCCTCCTATCGAAATCCTTCCATGCCGGTGAATCTCTTGGATGGCTCATTTTTCCATTTTCGCTTGGAGGAGCACGGTGATGCCAAATCATTGCCTCGGCTGTTTTCTTGCACTTGAATAGCCTTTGTAGCCTCTGTGTTATGGGAAAATATCGTGCTATCTTCACAGGTATATCAGGCTTCTTATCAGAATCTTTCGGCTTATACCTGGCCTCTCCGCATGTTGGACACTCTTTCAAATCTGAATTCTCTTTCCGGTACAACACGCAATTTTTAGGACATGTTTGAATCTTCTCGCACTTTAGACCCAAATCAGACATCATTTTCTGGGCTTCGTACCAGCTTTCGGGCACATTATTTCCCGGAGGCATAGAATCTTTCAAGAACGAAAGAAGCATTGAGAATGACTTGTTGCTCCATCCATTTAGGCACTTAATTTGGAAAAGTTGGACGAACCATGAGAGGGTGGAATACTTCGCATTCTCATAAATTGGTTTCCTAGCATCATTCATGAAATTTTCATATTTATCCGCACGCGGTCCTTGACCGGAAGGAATGTCATCTTCGGTACGAATAGATTCACCTAGGGCAGCCTCTACCATATCCTCCATTTCTTCTGATGGAAATAAATTTCCGTATCCTGCCGTATTACACCGAATTCTTCTTCTCCTGCCGCATTGTCGTGTTCTCCTTCTTCTACCGCAGTACTGCATTCTTCTCCTTCCCCGTGATATTTCCAAGTTGAATAAAGTCTAGTAAACCCATGTTTTACAATATGAAGTTCTGCCAATTCTACCTTCTGCCAGTACTTATTGCCACATCTATCGCACGGACAGAGAATCTTCTCTATTATGATCTTATTATGTGCTCGTGCAAATTCAAGGAAAGCAGCAACTCCTGCGACAAACTTAGGTTGCATACGTTGTTTCCAATCCACATACATCCAGTCCTTAACTCTGACGTACTCATGGGCCATGTTAGACTGAATAACATATAAATTGTAGGTTATGCTGACTATATTGAGAAATATAAGAACGGGATAGTTACTGACAAAGGAGAAAATCCGTGTATATGCTTTGTGTGTGCGTTTGTCGTTGAAAAGAATAAATTATCGCACGTTATGTTGACCGATAGACGGGGACTAAGTGGCGCTTTTAGTTTCATATATGGGTATCGATGGGAATATGAAGGTTTCATATTATCATATATTGGTTTTAACCCGAACATCTCGAATCGCTCTCTGATTATGCGTTTGTATGTATGTGTTCCGGCTGTCGGGGGTATATTGGTTTTAACCTGAATATCTCGAGTCGCTCTCTAATTATGCGTTTGTTGTGCATTCGTGTTGTATGTGTAACATGATTTTAAACCATTGAGATCAAGATTGATAGAACTGATCATCCTACATTGCAATAGCATTCATCAACCAAAAACTATTATTGCAATGGTATACATCTATAACAATCAACAATTAAAACTACAAATATAGGATACTGATATCATAAAGCGTTATGAGACACGTCATCTGCCACGTGTCGTGATCATGGAAATCGCTAATATTGAGCATCATCAAGATTAGATTATGGTTTTGAAGCAAGTTATTGAGCATCTTGGATTGATTGTCAAGTGTTGATTTTTATTTCAACACTTGACAGAATGAAAATCATAAATACAGTTGCAAAATGTGTTCCTCACCCCCATAAAGTGGATCTTAACAATCCAGACAAGACCATCATTGTTCAAATTGCCAAGGTAGACATAATCTCAGCAGTTATTTACGGTTGCTAGTTTGTATTGCTTGTTGCTATTCTTTTTTTTTCCTTGTCCTTTCTTTCTTTCTTTTTTTTGGGGGGTGGGGGGTTGTGTTTGAAAAGTTTTAACCAACTCACTGCTATTTCTAGGCAATGCAGGAATATAACTAGTTTTTTCCCCCAAAAGAAAGAGCTTCAGGCTTCATGAGTCAAGCGATGTGTACGTATAATTATAGGATTTTCTTGCTAGCGGTTCATTTACAACTATTCTTTAGTCTATATACCTAGCATCTGCTACTAGATATTACATCTTGCATCAATACCCTGCATGTTAAAATCAAAATCGATTATTTTTTTCTTGATCTTTTTCTGATTTTCTACCATCTGTGTCGAGTAAATTATGATTAACATTGTATTTGTCAACTAATCAGAATAGCCATTCAACCAGCCCCACCGTAACCCTAACCCCAGCCCCACCCCAGCAGCAGCCGAACCCCAACCCTAACCTTACCCCGACCCCGACCGCCACCGCGACCCCTGCCCAACCCCAACTCTCGCGCGCGCAACCCAGACCCAGCCATGAACCCTAAGCCCAAAATAATCCAAAAATGCTTTAATTTACCTCGAGATTTATACCTGAACGGCTGCTGGTGGGCTGGAGCGACGACGGTGGCTACTTGGCGACGAAACCGGCGGTGGCGACGACGGTGGCGACGACGGTAACGACGAAACAGGCGCTGGCGACGACGGTGGCGACGAAACCGGCGGTGGCGACGACAGAGGCGACGGTGGCGACGACGGAGGCGATTTGGGGTTTTTTCTCGCGCGCGATTGAGAGAGAGAGAGAAAGTGAGCGTAGGCGATCGATCTGGGGTTTTATTAAATAGATATTTACTTGCCCCTACGGATATACCCGTAGGTCCTTTGTTTGCGGCTCCGTAGGGGCAAACACCAAATTAAGAATTAATATTTTTATTCTTGGACGTCTGTGCCCGTAGGGGCAACCTTTTAGCCCTACGGATTAATCCGTAGGGCCAAGTAAAATCTGCCCCAACGGATATTTTCATCCGTAGGGGCAAACCCCTATTTTACTAGTGTGAGTGTTATGTGGCGATACACAATATTGAAGGGAACAGCTTACCTGATGCGTTTATCAGCTATTACCGAAGTATCTGAGTCAGCTTGTGTCATATGAAATTGAAATTAAAATATTGAAGCTTTTGAGAAGCTTATAAATTTTGAGACTGAAAGATGAATGATGACTGGAAGAGAATCTTCAATGTATCTAAGTCTGGCAATTCAATGTGTTTGAGAGAAACCTATGGAAGCATGTAACTGGTAGCATCTGGCTTGTCCCAATACTTCGTAACCGAGTAAAATAGCCCAAAAAATAATAACAACGAATAAATAATAGGAAAAAGAGAAAATCGACTCAAGGGGGGCACACTTCTTTTTTTTGAGCTATATAACGAAGCATATGTGATGGTGTAGCTTGCAGTCCATCTGGAATTTGGAGCAGGTTGTCAACCCCTGGACCTGATGTTTTATTTTACATTTGTTTCCGCTGCAGTATATGTTCTTAGCGTTGCCCCTCTGTAATGATATTTGGTTATATTTTTGTTGCAGTATCCACGGTCGTGTCTAAGCCTGATTTCAGTTCGGTTGGGTTGGTTTCAAGGCCACAGGTCATTTCGAAAAGCAACTGTACAACTCTGAATCTGCTACAATCAGTTTTTCTTTCCATTGACGAAGCCAGATTCTGGTTAAACTTGACCCTGCTGCACTTGTTCATCTTCAACCGCTGCACAGGAAGAACATCATAATACCATAATTATGGAAATGCTCATTTTTCCCTCCCCCATAGAATGCCATTTCTGCTAGTTATATTGATGTAAACTCTAGGTAAAGGACTACTAAAAGAGGGCAGAGATGAAAAGTATGTTATTGGGGTGCAATTTTCCCCTACGGAAATGGCCATTAAGCCTGTAAAAGATTAATGGCATTTGATGTGGTTCAAATTCATGGGATTGATGTGATGGATCTGAAACTTAATCCATTTGCATTACATTACAATATATTACTCGTGGTTGATGATGCACAAAACTAGCATAGAAAGAAGCAGCATGGGATGTTGATGTGTGATTAAGATTACTGACTTCAGGTATCTGCAAATTCCAGGATTTGATTGTGAATACGTGAATATGTCCTGGCGTTCTTACAGCTTATTTAACTTGTAACTGCTTATGGTTTTACCGTAATGTCGTTTACATCCATTTTTTCATAGGGTTACTTTTGAACTACCTTGAGGGACAGGCAGCTGTATCTCGAGTATCAATGTTTTGGATTTTCAGTAGTCTATTCTTAGTAATTGTTTGATGTGAAGTCACAAAGAATAGTAATTGTTGAGGTTACGTTCACTATATCAATGTTTTGGATTTTCAGTGGTCTATTCTTAGTAATTGTTTGGTGTGAAGTCACAAAGAATGGTAATTGTTGAGGTTACATTCACTATTTCGATGTTTTGGATTTTCAATAGTCTGTTTATAGCAATTGTTTGATGTGAAGTCACAAGTAATAAGAAAATAATGCGTGATTATATATATATTTTAATAAAAAAAATTCCTGATGAAATGATTATGAAGACATTTAAACCGTCGATTCAAATAAACAATAGTAAGAATGGTATTAAGTAGGGAACGACTTCGAATTTACGTTGGCAGATATAAGGTAGATAATTAGGCAAAAAAAGGTTGAATGGCGCTTGTGTCGTCAAATGGAAAAGTAATACACGATCTGAATTTCGAAAAGAGAATAAACTTGTAGGATACAAACAAGGAGAGGATCAATTTAAGGGAAAAGCACAAACACTAAAAGCTACCTCTAATCAAACTTTCTAATATTTTGTGTGAATAATGTTTTGTATATGTTCTTTTTAAGGGAAATTTTACCAAAACCACCTTGTAAGGTAGCATATGTTTCCAAAACCACCATTGAGGTTTTTTCGTGTACGGAAACCCATTAAATTTTTTTCCGTTAAACGCGACCCCCTTCAAGACCCGTTTCCGTTAATTTCTTTATGAAATAACCAAAATACCCTGCCATACAGTGGATCCTTAAAAGGGGATGAAGGGGTATTTTCAGAAGAAAAATGTAAAATTTTAACCACAGGAGGATTGGAGAAGGGTCGCATGTAACAAAGAAAAGTTCGGACGGTTTCTGTGGACAATAAAATTTTCCGGATGATTTTTGGAACATATGCTACAGTATGACGGTTTTGGTGAAATTTCCCTCTTTTTAAATGTGCAGAAGTTAGATAAGGATTCCATACTTTCAAAAAATATAGACAGGTTGAGTTTCATAAGTTATATTATTCCAATTGGCTCTTTTCTATTTTCACATAGTTGCACGAATAAATTTCGCGTGTGCCCGCCCGCCCCCGAAGGTATCTTCTTGCTTTTGAGTATTCCAACTGGCTTGATTTCAATTGATGTTATCTTATCTCTAATAAAGATGAGCGTCAATCTTATGCAGGTATTGTCGCTGAGGGCCTGTTTGGTTGCAGGATTATGAGTTTGGATTTGGATTTTGGATTGTGGAATCTTAGGATTCCACAATTTTGTGTTTGGTTGCAAGATTAGGATTTTTAGGATTCCTTTGTTTTGTATGGGGGCCACCACAAAAGAAGGATTCATGAATCCTAAAATTTTTTAAGGATTCTTAAGGATTTGGCACTATTCATTGTACTTTTAGATGGAGCTCATACACTTTATTTATTTAACAATCCTCTCTCTCTCTCTATCTCTCTCTAAAATCCTCAAATCCAAATCCCATTTTTTTCCACCAACCAAACAAAGATTACAAGGATCTACAAATCCAATACTAGGAATCCAAAACCAACCGAACAACAAATTACCAAATCCAGAAATTTCAACCGTACTATTTTTGGAATCCAAATTCCATAATCCTGCAACGAAACAGCCCCTGAGCAGATGCAACAATTTTCTTATTCTTTTCTCCTCTCAGTACTTGGAATCTGTGTGCGCGCACGCGTTTTGGAACCGTGGATGTTTACCCAAATTTAATGTTTGAAAAAAAAGAAAAAAGAGAAAAAAGAAAAGAAAAAAGAAAGCTTATGGGCCCACGCTGACAATGATACAAGAACAAACAAAATAACTAGAGTAAAGAGTGCAATTAAGTATAATACTATCATTAGCTGTATTCTATATATACAAGAGAAATGAGAGACAAGCTACCAGCATCTTAAAAAGACCAAAACCAAGCAGTCTTCTCTAAAATTATGTGTGAATAGAAGCTTTGCTACCTATAATTTATATTACTCAGTGAATGCATGAAAGAAAGAATGAATGGATGAAAACAAAGAGAGGAGAGAGAGCCAAGAGAAGAATGGATTCAGTCAAGAGCTTGCCATGGCCGGCATCAACGGCGGCGACGACGACGTCGAGGCCAAATAAGGCAGCTTCCATTGTGGTGAAGAGCGTGACGAGGGATGAGATTGATAGATTCTGGAGGTTGAAGCAGATGCAAGAGGAGGAGCATTTGCTTGCTGCTCTAAAAGCAGCAGCCAGGATCAGAGCAAGAACTCTATCTGTAAGCATCCTTTGACGATTATTCTTTTGTTTTAATCGTATTCTATCCATGTTAGTTCTATCTGCATGTCTATCTAAATAATCGGGTCTAGCTTTATACAACAAAAACAAGCTCTCTTCGAAACCTTGAGGTTGATTATACGATATGTTTTTCACATCAGATACCATAGCTCGCCGATGGGCTCATCCAGTCACCATCGTACATGTTCAAACCATCTCAGTCGATTTTCTCAATTGGTTATTACTTATGTTATGCAATTAACTCTAAAATTTATATGCAAGAATACAATTATCTATCTCAATCTCAATCTTATATATATACAGGAGGAAGATTACAGGAGATTTGAGGAATCATTGAGGGATGTGATGAAGAGAGCTAATGATACAGAAAGCAACAAGCAAGTGGGAATCAATAATTGGTAGGTTTGCATCCAATTAATTTGCATTTATGTTTTCTTTTTCTTTTCTTTTATTCTTGTATCGTTGGTGTTGCGTGGAAATTATGTTCTGCTTTTTTGCTTTATTATAAACTAAAATTTACTATTTTTATATATTTTTTTACAACCATCAACATTATTAATAGAGCATTGCTTCATAAGCATTCTTGTTTGATTGATAAAAGGTTTTAGATGACAAATGACTAGCTTTGGTGTCATCCTCTTTTCTCACCTTAAACTTAAAATTTATTGAAACCTGTCATGTCGATAAACTCATCTCAAAGCTGATGAGATAACTAGTTTGAGGCATTATCACACATTGGTTTCGTTGAATTAGTACTGATGTAAGCAACATTAGGCCGAGACTTCCTTATTACAATACTAGTAATATTTTGACAAACATATTCTTGCTTAGTTGTTTAGATTAGGAGTGATAACTTTACTAACATGACCTTATATGTTTGATACCAAAGTGCCTGATACGATTCACGATAATATGCACTAGTTTGGGTACTCCACGAAACACGAAAACTGAATTATTTCAACTAATTTAAAGTTCGGACATGTTTCCTCAAAAGAATTTGAAAATTCAGATTTGTTTTAGGCTTAATGGAGGGTAGAAGATAACTTATAGAAGCAACAAAATGGACCCAACCAATAGTCCCTATCATTGTTATAAAAATAAAAATATTATTTCAATGATGCTAATGATTCCCCACGCCATAAGATTCCTCTAGCAAATAAAATTATAATTAGAATCTTATATCGACTCAATTGTTACAAATGTTCCCGTGTGAAAAGGGGACAAAACAGGGGAGCCCTATCCCGTTGATGTGGGTGAGACCTGTCTGTCTGTGACTGTGGTGCAGGAAAATTTGCAGGGGTCGGTTGCGCAAGCCCTGTTTTTCCCAGTCTTATATCATTTTTTATATACGAGTAGCAAGGGCCAGCGCGCAATGCATGGATATGAGATCTAAAGTCAAGAAAAATCATATTAATTTAAAAGTTTATTATTATATGATTGTAGATTTTAATATCTCATATTTGTGAACTTTATATATAAAATATATGAATGAGTACTTGCAAATACTTCAGAATTAATTTCTTCAGTTTTTTCATCATTTTATTTGTTGTAGCACACGAGAATCACGAAATATACAAAAACCTCAATTTTTTTTTTGTTTTCCGCATATTTTTAACAGTTTGCATGCTATTGCACACAAATACGGCGAATTTTGAAAATCTCAAAATTTAGTTATCTTCGGTTTTCCAATCTCGAAATTTAGCACAAAAAAATTATGAAATTTCTAAAAAAGTGTTATTTTTTGTTTTTCCTTCTTCAGTTTTTCAATATTTTCCATTATATATCACACGAAAATAGCAAAAACTTCAAAAATCTCAAAATTTGTTGTTTTATTCCTTTTTGATAATATATGCATGGTAGCACATGAAAATCATGAAATTTTCAAAAGTATCAAATTTTAGTGTTTTCGCGGTTTTTAATATTCTGCATGCTATATAGCATATGACAATCACGAAATTTACAAAAAAATCATAAAATTATTTGTTTTCTTCAAATTTACAATATTTTACATGCTACCATAATAAAATTGCATAATTTCCAAAAATCTCAAACTTGTAAGTTTTTTAATATTGTGCTTGCTATATAGTACATGAAAATCATAATATCTTAAAAACTCTGATTTTTTTTTTCTTTCAAATTTTCAATATTTTGAGAAAATTGCGAAATTTTCTTTGATTTTTTAATATTTCGCATATAGCATGAAAATCGTGAATTTTTCAAAAATCTCAAAACTTTGTATGATTTTTGGTTTTTCAATATTTTACTTACTATTGCACACAAAAATCGTGAATTTTCATAAATACCAAAATTTTCCGTTTCATTCAAATTTTCAATATTTTTATGCTATAGCACAAAAAATCACGAATTTTTAAAAATTCAAAAAGTTTCTGTTTTCTACAAAATTTCACTATTTCGCATATAGCATATGGAAATCGTGAAATTTTCAAAAATCTCAATATTTTCTGTTTTATTTCGATTATTCAATATTTTACTTGTATGACACACAAAGATTGCGAATTTTTCAAAAAATACCATTTCTGTTTTCTTTCTTTTTAAGTATTTTGCTTTAGCACATGAAAATTGTTAAATTTATCAAAAATTTTGTTTTCTTCGGTTTTATAATTTTTTGTATGCTATATTGACGTACAAAAATTGTAAAATTTTCAAAAATCTCAAACTTTTCCGTTTATTTTGCTTTTTTATTATTTTGTTTGTTATATAAAATATGAAAATTGCACTATTTTCAAAAATCCTAAAATTCTTTGTTTCTTCTTTTTTCGACATTTTGCTTGTTATAACAAATGAAAATCACAATTTTTTTTAGAAATTTCAAAATTTTTCCGTTTTCTTCACTTTTAAATATTCTGCATGACAGTATGATACAACACATGAAAGTCGCAAAAATTTCAAAAATCTAAAAAAATTCTATTTTCTTCATTTTTTCGTTATCTTGCATGCTATATATATAGAATATGAAAATCATGAAATTTCAAAAATATAAGAATTTTACATTTTTTTTGATTTCCCTATATTTTACCTGCTTATAATTTTGAACAACTTCCAAGCATCAAGAAGACAAAAAACTATATGATATAAAAGAAGAAAAGGTTGTTGATTGCTATTTAGCAACCTAACAGAACAATGAAATTTCCTTAGAATGACTGGCAACCCTGGCAACACATGAAAATTATGATATTTTAAAAAATCTCAATTTTTTTGTATTATTTAAATTTTCAATATTTTGCACACACGAAAACCGCGAAATTTTCAAAATATTTAAAATATTTATTTTCTTTGGTTTTTTAGTATTTTGTTTGTTTTAACATACAAAAATCCCAAAATCTTCAAAAATCTTAAGAATATTCTGTTTTTTCTTTTTTTGAATATTTTTTGTTTTCTATATGCACATGAAAATCAAGAAATTCTTAAAAGTCTTGATATTTTGTGTTTCGTTTTTCTGTATTTTACATGCCATATAGCAGCAAAAAATCTCAAAATTTTCAGTTTTCTTTGCTTGCTCCAATATTACGCATGCTAGCATTTAAAAATCGCTAAATTTTGAAAGATATCAAATTTTCTGTTTTCTTCAAAATTTTAATATTTCACTTGTTATATAGCACATGAAAATAGCGATTTTTTCAAAATTGTCTTTGGTTTTGTTTTTTTTATATTTTCTCGCAATAGCAAACAAAAATTACGAAATTTTTAACTCTAATTTTTCCCTTATGATTTTTTAATTTTTTGCATGCCATATGGCTTACAAAATCGTGAATTTTTTTAATATTTGCCACTAAAATCTAATTAGTGAGAGAAAAAACAAAAAGAGATTTAAATGAAGGCAACCAATCAGAATTTTTCCACCATATAAGATTAACTCATATATGTGATAAAAGAATGATAAATATTTAGTAGAGATCCAATAAATTTTATCAATAATTCAAATGTAGTAAGAGAATTAAATAGGATCTAGTTAACAATTTTTCCACTAAAGTCCAAACTAGATAATGAAATATTCCAAGGAATATTCTCATATATAGCTTTATATATATTATTATATAAAATAGAATAGAAAGGTTTGCTTGTTGGTTACAGGAAGCAAGTCTTACACCACTCGGATCCTATCAGAGAATAAACAACTTTTTTTTTCCTTAAGAAAAAAGTATTATCATACAAATCTTATTTGCAAATATCTTCCTAAGTGCCCCCACATTAAACCTGGCAGGATTGAAAAATTGCAAAGTATATACAAATTTCAATATTGTAAAAGGCCCTCTGTCATACAAATCATCCAATGATGTATGCATGATATGAACTTTTTCTTTTTCAACTATAATGAAATAGAGATAATTAAGTTTTGATCCATATACAATATTTTTCATCAAAATTACACTTTGCCTATGTGAATGCAGGTGGACTAAAAGCAAGTATGCATACCTGAACCAAGCACCAGCCACTAAATCTATGGGAGAGCCTACAACATACAAGGCTTGCTCCTATTCACCTGCCTCTTCCAACTCTCTGCCTGCTTCACTTGGGGTTTTCTAAACAAATCTAAAACAAAGAAGCCTTATTGTTGTCGTTTGTTAAGATAATCAATTATTATCAGTGCCATTGTACATACTATATTCATGTTGATTGAACTGTGGCTTGTTGTAACAATGAATCCTTCCATAATTAAATTTAGGTAGTAATGAAGCAATTAGCAGCAATCCAACAACATATCAAATAAATAAGAACGTGTCGAAAGAATGCAGAACTTCTTGACAAGGGTAAGAATGCAGCATGTTCATAAGAGGATCTGCATTCACTGCAGGTGAAAGCAGAAAGCGAAAAATCTAGAAAGAATGCTGAACATATGTCGCATAATACATTAATCCCTTTCGACAGATTCTTACACAGATTACCTTTTACATCATACCATAACACACCAACAAACAATAAATTCCTGTGAATAGCGCATTCAAAGCTACATGTATAAACAAAATCAGAATATCATATGAAAACACTAATACACAATTTTCAGCACACAATCAAATCCTAATGGTAGCTTTCAAGCTTTAGCTTCCATTTCCATCGGCACTGGTCCCAGGTTTTTTGGTGCTGAATTGATTACTGACGCTTTTGCCCATAACCTGACCGCCTTTACCAAGACTGCTGCCTACTGCACCCAAACTGCTGCCAATGAGCCCAACACCGGCCCCGATACCGCTTCCCACACGCCCAACACTGGCCCCGACTCCCGTGCCCACACGCCCAACTCCTGAGCCAACTAGGGACACGGCCCCGCCTATAGCATTCATAGTGCTCCCAATTAAGCCAGCTTCCTTCTTTCGCCTCCTTTCTTCTGGAATTCTCTGTTCATTTTCGACTGATGCGTGTTTCTTCTTTGATTCTCTTGTTGGTTCATGTAGCCTACGCCATATGCTTGGGATAAAAGGCTCAGTTGCTGCTGCTGCTGCTTGTTTTTCTTCTTTAGCGACTTCATGGTACATAATCTGAAACAGAAAAACGAAAAGAGATGTACCCAATAAAAACGGAAATTAACTATAAACCTAGGGTTTGTTGATTGTTCTCTGAAATCAGGGTACCTTCAAGGAGTTGTTTGTGTTAGTACCGTAAATTATGGTTTGGCTGGCTATATTGGTTCTAACTGGGTAATTATGTGTTTTATTTTTCAGGAATGTTTAGGCTTTTTATATGTCAAAAATCACAGCAAAATGGCCCCTATCAAATACTCCACATCATAGTAGCAGAAAACACGCTTTCAATGATGCAAATGATTCCCCTAACCATAGATTCCTCTATCAAATAAAGTTATAATTAGACCCTTATTTCAAATCATTTGTTTATATCATATCTTTTGTTATATACGAAAGTTTTGTGTGGTGGTTACAACTTACAAGCAGTGGGGGCGTGCAACACCCACAGAACTATCGGAGATAAACAACAATTTCTTTTATAATGTATTATTGTATAAAATCTTATTTGCAAATTTCTAACTACAGCATACTAAACTTTTCATGGAACTGAAAATTTGCAGGTACATATAAATTTCAAAATTGTAAGAAGCCATGTTATACAAATTAGCCGATGATGAATATACAGATAGCCAAACGGATGTATGCATGATTGAAGTTGTCAAATCATGATCAATATCGTGTATCATTCTTCTAAACTATCTTATAACACGTATAGTAAGATTATTTCACTCTTCATGCAATAATGAAAGATTAAGTACACAACTAAATTAATCATATAAAAAAAAAGTAATTAGCAACATAGAGCAATATGCACTGAAAACAAATTCAAAGATTGCAACCATGAAAATACATACATATAAATCTCACATGCTCAAGTAAACAATCATCAAAATGATACCCAAAAAGAACCATAAACATGAACATGATAAATTTCATGAATGATGCATCCCAATCAAGTTTGTACAGCATGCCTTCCATAAATAAAAAAGGGCTTATTTGATTTCCATAAAAAATCCCAAATAGTTTCAACCCTTGACAAGAAAGTACCAAAAACTATGAAAACTCTTAAAAAATTACCATGACTAACGGTACCATGTCAGTACCTTCATTTAAGTTGCCACGTCATCTTGGAAAATGCAAAAAATCCCCTCAACTAACAATTATTGGATTCTAGAAGCTTTTAAAATGGAAATAAACAAGTTGCAAAAGAACTTTCTTGGTTTTCTGCCACCCTGCAAGTTGAAAGCCATGTCATGAGCTGGGAAGCATCATTAAATTGATTATAGAATCGTCTTCTTACTTTTTTTTATATTAAACTATCCCATTAATGTCAATCGTTAGTTGAGGGGGAAATGTTTACCATGGCATATAGGCTGATTCACAGATACAAATTGTCTATTTAGCTTGTTTCTGTTGATGCTTGGGTTCCTGATATTGTGGATTTAGGTTTTAAGTGACGAAGTTCATCTTCTCAGATTAAATCTTTAGATATGCTATGTTGATGATATGATCTTCGGAATGCTAGTATTCCATACAATACACCACGCATGATTAAAAAGTAAAATAATTCATTTAGTTCGGCGAATTAGTTTATTACATTGTACTATCCAAGCTAATAGTTCTAAATAATGGAATTTTAATTTGGACTTCAATATAAAGATGTATATTTCTAAAGTCAAATACCAGTGCAAGTCAAATTGAAATATTAACAAAAGTCAAATCGATTTAATCGGAGGTCATTGAGGTTTCTTTTTGAATAATAATAGCAGGCCACAGAATAGTCCCGAAATTATGTGGGCGTTGGGAGTATGTTAGTATAATTAAGAACCACGTTACAGTTGAGTTGATAATTGTTTTAGTTCTAGTTACTCGGTCGCCAAACTTCTGAAAATAGTTTCTTATGGCTAGAAATTTTGATGTTTCACTATTTCATATTTTTTTATTTCTCTTAAAACTTAAAAGCATGAAGGGTAAAGTGTAATTGTTGTCACATTTCCAGAACTTATAAGCATGAAGGGTAAAAGGGTAAACTAGCTGCCGGATATGGGCAGAGAGTAGAAAAATTAATTTGCTTAATTGTTAGTTAAAAAAATTAACAAAAAACACGATTTCAATGACGCTAATGATTCCCCTTATCATAAGAATCCTCTATCACATAAAGTTATAACTAGATTAAGAAGGGAGAAAAATAAATTACCTGGAAATTCTAGCGTAACCCGCTTTTTGATTCTGTCACAAACAGACTTTCCGCAATTCGCGTTAACTTGAAAGCACAAGCAGGATATGCAAATTACTGATTTTATGAAGGATCCATAAACTCCCATTCTAGTCTTCCAACATACCAATCTCGTGGGAAAACAGTCCACGGAACAGCAGTTAGGAAAGGACTTCCGCAGCTTATTCTTCTCTGAGAAAATTGTCTCCGGCAGTTGATTGTAATATGGCATTCATGGAACATCACTGTTTTATAACCATGATAAATATCTAGAGCTGATATTCGATCAGATGGCTGAAAGGAGCTTCATATTGTGGAAGGCCATGATCTTGGCTTATGTCCAACGGTCAGGAGATGGGAATCAGGATGACACATGAGAAAGGATCAACTTCTGAATGACTTGGCTGCCTCAGGACAAGTGCGATGTGCTTCTAATTTGTGCAAATGCAACTCGCTCTCCATGTTTTTCTTTATAGAACTAATAAGATAGCTTCCCTTCTTCCATTGCTTTAAGGCATAGTCAGGAAACCTCACCTAAACCTAAAGAGTAGCAAGCTGAATCTAGAAGCAAACTCTCAATGGGTGCACTGAACGAAGCTACAAATGATCCACACACAATATTTCATTGAGATGCAATGATACCCTAACGAATATATCATAGTCATGCGTCAGAAGAGACCTAGATAGCCCAAGCAATGATACCTTAACGACTTCAGTGGAAAAGTTGTTATCTAGCCACTGTTTAATTCTTTCACTACATTTGGGTCATGGAAAATTTATTTGACTCTCTACTTGATATTTATCGCTCTTTTATCTCATACGGCTAGGCATATATGGTGGAAGAATTCTGATCGATCTTTTCTTTAAAATCTCTTTCTAGTTTTTCTCACTACTTAGGTGTTATTGGCATGGCAAAATATTTAAAAAAATTCATGATTTTTGTGTGTTATAGCATCAAAATTTTACAATATCAAAAAGAAGAAATTTTTTGAGAGCTAAAAATTTCTCAATTTTCGTTTGGTATTGCAAAAAAATATATAGAAAAACTAAAGGAAACATAAAATTCTGACATTATTGAAAAATTCTTTAGTTTTATATGCTATAGCATGCATAATATTAAAACATGGAAGAAAACAGAATTTTTTGAGATATTTTAAGATTTTGCTATTTTCTTGAGCTATAAAATGTAAAATATAGAAATACGGAAGAAAATATAACATATTGAGACTTTTGAAAATTTTGTGATTTACGTGTGCAATATATTGAAAAACCGGAGAAAGATGAAAATTCTCGAGTTTTTTAAGATATTGCGATTTTCAATGCTATAACAAACAAATTATTGAAAAATCTAAGAAAACGGAAAATTTTAAGATATTTGAAAATTTCGCGATTTTCATGTGTTTCGGCATGCAAAATATTGGAAATTTGAATAAAAAAATTGGGATTTTACAAAATTTCGTTATTAACGTGTGTTAGGGTTCTCGCTCACTTAGACCGGATTTTTTTGTTATGTTAGGTTCTTAGTTCCAACTAATGACATTTTCTTCTTTAACTTCACATAGCGTTTTGTCTCCTTAATATTCGGAAGTTCTCTAAAAGTATGAGTGAGTAAAATATTGAAAAACCGAAGAAAACAAAACATTTCAAGATTTTGGAAATTCCGTGATTTTCGTATGCTATATCATGCAAAGTATTGAAAAAAAACATTTTAAATTTTTTTTCTGAAATTGTTTCTATTTCCGTCCGATACAGCAAGCAAAATATTGAAAAACCGAAAACCGGAAAAAATTAGGATTTTTGAAAATATTGTAATTTTAATTCTCTATATAGCAAGCAAAATAAAAAAAAGAAAAAAGAAAATGGATAATTTTGAGATTTTGAAAATTTCATGAGCTATATATAGCATACAAAAATTGTACAAACGAAACAAACAAAAATATTGAGATTTTTTAAAATTTCACGATTTTCGAGTTACAAGAAGCAAAATATTGAAAAATGGAAGAAAACTATTTTGATATTTTTGAAAAGTTCACGGTTTTTGTGTGCTATAATAAGCAAAATATTGGAACAAATAAACAAAAAATATTGAGATTTTTGAAAATTTCACAATTTTCATATACTGCATGTAAGAATATTGAAAATTTAGAGAAAACGAAAAAAATTTGAATTTTAAAAAATTGCCGATTTTCATGTGCTATCATGAAAAATATTGAAAATTTGAAAGAAATGGAAGATTTTGGGAGTTTTGAAGATATCCAATTTAAATGTTTATCAAGCAAAATACCGAAAAACTGAAAAGCATAGAATTTTTTTATATTTTTGAAATTTTCGTGTGCTCTATTGCATGTAAGATATTGAAAAAATGAAGAAAACTGAAATTTTTTGAAATTTTCACGATTTCTTATGCTATTTATGCAAACAAAATATTGAAAAACTAAAAAACCCAGAAAAGTATAAGATTTTTGAAAATTAACAAAATTGTGTGGTAACATGCAAAATATTGTAAATTTAAAGAAAACAAATAATTTTGAGTTTTTTTTGTAAATTTCACGATTGTCGTGTGCTATATAGCATGCAAAATATTATAAAATCGAAGAAAACGAAAAAATTTGAGATTTTTGAAAGTTTCATAATTTTCATGTGCTAGCATACATTATATTGAAAAGGGGAAGGAATTTCTTTTTTGTGATTTTGAAAATTTTACGATTTTTGTGTGCTATATCATGGAAAATATCGAAAAATCGAAGAAAACAAAAAAAAATTTATTTTTTGAAATTTCATTATTTTCTTGTGTTATAGCAAAGCAAAATATTCTAAAATCGAAGAAAATAAATTTTGATATTTTTAAAAGTTTACAAAATTCATCCGCTATAGTGTACAAAATATTAAAAATTTGAAGAAAACAAAAAATAGGTTTTTGTAAAATTTGTGATTCTATTGTGCTATATATTGAAAAACCGAAGAAAAAAATAGAGATTTTTAAGAATTTCGCGATTTCCGTATGCCATAACAACAAAAATATTGAAAAAATGGAAGAAAAATACCGAAATACTTGCAAGTTAATCATTTATCTATTTTACATATGAAGTTCAAAAATATTATATATTACAACTTACAAATCATATAACAATAAACTTTTAAATTAATATGATTTTCTTGACTTTAGACTTCATATCCACGGAGTTCGTGGAGCAGGGGCTTGCTAGTTAGTAGCAATCCAGCAAAACCACAAATACATATTTAGAATGATCCTAAAAATATAAATTCTTTGTACAACTTCGAAAATGTCCGAAACTTTACTACAAAAAAACGACGAAGAAAGTTCTAGAGACAAGCACCGTTGAGATGCTCTCCATTTGAATTTTTTTTGACCGGAAACGAAGGCAAAAAAGCCCCGCGTTCCATTAAATGAAACTTTTAACGAAACTAGTACAATAATATTTTTAAAAACGAGAAGAAAAAGAAAGCTTCAAATACTAATCGAGCACCATTCTCCTTTGCCGATCGAACTCTGCGTCGTCGATGGGCATCCTCTTCTTCGTCGGATCGGTCTTTGGGTCATCGATCGGGCATCCATCGTCTTTACTGTATCGAACTATGTGTTCTTGATCAAGCATCATTCTCCTTCGTTGCCGGATCGGACTCCACGTCCTCGATTGAGCATCCATCATCTTTGCTGGATCAGACTACACGTCCTCGATCAAGCATCCTTCTCTTTCTCCAGATCGGACTCCGCGTCCTCAATCAGACATCCATCCTCTTCACTAGATCGGGCTCTGCACCCTTGATCGAGGGCATACCCCCCTTCGCCAGACCGGGCTCCATGTCCTCAATCGGGCATCCTTTCTTTTCACCGGATCGGATTTCTCATTCTCAATCAGGCATCCATCCTCTTAGCCAGATCGGACTTCGCGTTCGCAATCGGGCATCATTCTTCTTGCCGGATCGAACCCCGCATCCCCGATTGGGCATCCATTCTCTTCGCTGGACCGGACTCCGCATCCTTGATTGGGTATCCTCCCATCAAACTATAGGAGCAGGCTACCTCATCGCCAAAGCGGACCATTCGTAATCAGACCCGCTCACCGTTGACCGGATCCACCTACCTTATTGCTGGAACCAGCCATTCTTAATCAAATCTGCTCACCGTTGAGCAGATCCGCCCTCCACACCACCGGATTCGGGCCTCCCTCGACCGGATCCAACCATCTCGTTCTTCATATCTTCAACTCTCAACAAAAAGAGAGAAAAAAAAGATAGAAAAGATAATAAAGACCCGAGATAGGGGAAAATCGAGCTCCCCCACCCCAGGTATGCGGCGAAGCTTGAGCAGCTACTTGTTTCTAGAGTTTTGAAAGCTACAATGCATCATAAGATTTTTACAAGGAAAAAGTAAAGTTTTCTTTTTCAGATGTGTGATAATTTGGTTTTGGATCAAAAGTTGGTTTTAAATGTGACGTCGGAAATAAGATACATGGTATTTGATGTCGTTTTGGGTTTCACCCTACTTAAGAGATAATAAACTTGACAACATCATGTTCTAACACCAAAAGTTTGTAGTACACAACAAACTCCTTTAACACGTTTTCTTGCAGTACATCTCGCCAGAGGATGTGATGGAAGTTGAAGAATCATGGACGGCGTTTGACAACAAAATAATCGATATAGAATAATTATCGAAATTTTAAGCGTATATCAAGCTCTGATAACTTACTATATACATATGCAGTCTTATGGTTACTTATGCACTATAACACCCTGAACACTAAACTTGGCTTCTTCTTCTTTGTTCTTTTGCAAAACACTTTTTGAGACCCGACAAAACGTCCAATGCTCTCACCTCAGAGCCCACATTTCCTTAACGAATATGAGAAACTTGAAAAATCTTGAGCAATCCAATCCAATGCTATACATCGCCAATCATTAACTATTCAATTTTCGATGGAGAAAATTTGTATTAATCCATACCATCCACATAATAAAACAAATACTTCCCAAAATTCAAACTAAGACTAATCCATGCTAATTTGGATGGGAAAAATTTGTGAACGGAGCTAACCATTTCGACAATAGATCAAAATCTATTACTCCTAGATCAAAATGAATTCCGATTGATCCAACGAATAAAGTAAATAGTACCAATACAAGCAGGGGAAATGACATAGTATTGTCCGATTCGTGAGGATAGGTGTAAGTGTATTTATTTCTAAAGTACTAAAGTTTCGTACTCTATTTCTTCCATTATCATTAATTTGATACGTATTTGTAGAGAAAAAGGAGACCTTATTATTCAAAATACACAAATCAACAAAACAAAATCATAATCATATACAAAGCATGTTCATACAACAAAATCATACACTTTTATTCAAAAATAAATAAAGAAAAATCAGATCTTTATAAACACAGACCAAAACAAAACTAAGAAACCGAGCTACAATCAAGAAGAATCACTAACCCTAAGCGCCTTGATCTTGAACCTGAACCTAGGGCATCTCGGGATCACCTGGCTGGGCCCCATCCCGAACTGGCCAGTCCCCTCCATCATCGGAGGCCCGTCGTCGTACACGTACCCAACAAGAAACCCGCAGGCATCGCACTGCATCTTGGTGCGCTTCCTTTGGATGCCCCAATAGTTGATGGTCTCGAAGAAAGGCCTGATCTTGTCCTCTTTGGTGAACTTGAACTTGGAGTCGTCGACCCAAGAGAAGGAGAAGGTGCCCTTGTTTCCGGCCTCGAAGTAGGCACCGGAGGGGAAGAGGTGGCCGGTGCTGAGGTTGAGGTCGGCGCCGCAGTTGCCGCAGCGGTAGGTTGTCGTTGTTGATGATGAAGAAGATGAAGCCATGGTGTTTGATTGATTGATTCTAAGAGTGGGGAAAAACTCTGCTTGCTGTATAAATTTTGAGGGATTTTGTGGGGAAAATGGAGGGGGTCTTGGTCGTGGGTTGTATTTGATTTAGAGGAACGCAACGCAACGAAACGCGTTAACGAGAAGTCAGAGATCTTCTAGAAATCAAAAGAAAAGTAAAGGAAAGGATATTATTGGATAATCTTATAATGCCAGAAGGTTAATGGTCTTCCTCTTTTCTTGTTAATCCCGATATCGATAAAGAAAAAATATAATTTACAACAAAGTTTTTGTGCTGTTGATTTCTAATGTAGTGATTCTTTCCCTAAGTCGTCTATTCGTACCAGCGGGGGAGCACTGACCTGTAATATAGAACATATAAGTGTAACCTTTCGTGTTGACATTAAAATCGACAATAAAAGTATCTAAGGCTGCGGCTGAATCAATGGAGGATACATGACAAAATGAATTGTTTCTATCCCCAACCTTTACATGTTTTTCATCTCTTCTTGAGAAACAAGTGGGGGGTTTCTTTGCAAAATTATACTCAATTTGATATGTGACGATTCTATCAAGATTTTTCTTTCTTTTTTTCCATATGTGACGATTTTCTGTCAAGATCTCTTTGTTAGTTGTGGAAAGAATCGACATGAATAGGATTTTTTGATGCACGTATTTAGAGAGAATTGCATTTGGTTAGGCAACGCTCGTGGTTGGTTAATAAGGATCCGTTTTTAGCAAGGTACGGAATGTATTGTCAAATTTTCAATATGATTCCATGCCGAGCATGGTGAAACAAGAGGGCGTACATGATGTCATATAGGTTTAGTTGGACGTGACCCGCCTCTCGAACTTGGGTTATGTGATCTCTTCAAGCCTATGATCGACTCAGGCCTCTTTTTTCCTTTTTAAGGATAGAGTGGATATAAAAAATAAAAATAAGAGTTTTTTTTATAAAATATTCATTGAAAAATCATACTTTCATACCTGTTTTGATGATCGATATCATTCATCTTTGATTTTCACACGCTGAAAGAACATGTACACAGTTTTCATGTGTTTTTGATATCTTTTGATTGTTGAATTAGGCATGGAAAATGCTTTAGTATTGAGTAATAGTTAAATTTGCGATCCTCCGATCTGGTAGAAGAATCATTGAAATCATATAATTTTTGTGTGTTTGCATTACTTACTGCATGTTGATCAAGATTAGCGATATCGATCATTGAAATAAATAATAGATTGTTGATTTCGTGACCAACTAAAAAAGTTTTTTTGGAATATCTGTTTTTATAGCTTTGGATTTAGATGTTGTATTTCTTTCCTTGCGACATATGATCGATATGAACATGCCTGACTATCCAAGTGTGCTTGAATTAAGTCAAAACTAAAACTTTCTATAATTATCATGTCATCCTAATTACTAATAACACACCGAGAAGGTTGAAAATAGATGGTAGTTCATTCGAAGTGACTCATTCGGATTAGATCATATAAATTCAAATAGAAAGCACGTCTTTTTTGTATGAAAAAGAAGTTTTATTCTTTTACTTTTAGGGGGAAATTAATAGTTTTAACTTGTTAAGAAAATGCTTTTTCTTTAAAAAAAAAGTTGCTTACAGACCTATGGTTACTCATGGCGCACGTTAGAGCAGGCCGCTGTAGATTCAGAAGTCATCGCCCGCCTCTCTCGTTACAAATTAATAAACCCCTGGCACTCAACTTCTTCCTTCTTTCTTCAAACCCCCAAAATCTGCCTCTCAAAAGCTAACTTAAAAATCCAATTTTTACCCCCAAATCAACCTCTCAATCTGTGAAAAAATAACCAAAAACAAAAAAATTATACAAAAATTGAACTGTAATCGATCATGGACATTCGATTTCCATATTCGCCGGCGGAGGTGGCCAAGGTACGCACAGTGCAGTTCGGCATCCTCAGCCCCGACGAGATTGTAATCGTCTGATATTCCTCAATCTAGGGTCTCTTCTTCTTAATTCATGAGAGATAAATGATTTTGTAATATTTTTATATAATTCGACTTAAACAGAGGCAAATGTCAGTGGTTCAAGCGGAGCATGGTGAGACGATGGAGAGGGGAAAGCCTAAGATCGGCGGCCTCAGCGATCCCAGGCTCAGCACCATCGAACGCAAGATCAAGTGCGAGACTTGTACCTCCAACATGGCCTTTTCGGGCATCCCGAGCTCAGCCAAGCCTATGTTTCTTGTCGGTTTCATGAAGACCGTGCTCGCAATTATGTGTTGTCTTTTGCTTCAACTGCTCCAAGATCCCCGCGGACGAGGTATTTTACTGATTGTATTGACAAAAGGGGAAACTTTTGGTTCCTTTTCATGTTTCAGGTTTAACATTTAGTAGCAAAAAAGAATTACGTGTATTTGGTTGGTGTTTTGATATAAAAAAAAGGTTTTTTGTTGAAGTAATTGAAAAGAAGACCTTTTTTCATGTGCTTCAGGAGGATGCCTGATTCAAATAGGCTCTGAAAATTAGAAATCCAAAGAATAGACTAAAGAGGATGCATGATGCCTGTAAAAGCAAGAAAATATGTGCAGGCGGGGACGATATTGATGTTGAAGATCAGCAAGATTCAGAAGAACCAATAAAGAAGAGTCGAGGCGGTTGCGGTTCCCAGCAGCCAAACATTACCATAGACGGTATGAAAATGGTTGCAGAGTACAAAGCTTTGAAGAAAAAATCCGATGACCAAGAGCAGCTCCCTGAACCTGTAGAAAGAAAACAGCAACTTTCTGCAGAAAGGGTAGCTCTTCTGCAAAATCGATTGAATTGTTTATAATCCAAAGATTTAGCATCCGACTCTTGCGAATTTGAACTCGAACAGGTTCTTAGTGTTCTTAAGAGAACAAGGGACGAAGATTGCCTACTGTTAGGTTTAAACCCGAAATATAGCTCGTCCAGATTGGATGATATTGCAAGTCCTTCCCATTCCGCCACCTCCTGTAAGACCATCTGTTATGATGGATACCTCTTCAAGGAGCGACGCAGGTTTCTTCCATTTAAACGCCATATATAATCACATATCTAGTTATAGCAATTCACATTCTATAGCTGTTCTGATTATTACTGCCTAATGTTATATCTCTGTAATTTCTTGTTCATAGGATGATTTGACTCATCAGTTAGCAATGATAATCCGACACAATGAGGTATTGAGATGCCAAGAGAGAAATGGAGCTCCTGTTCACATCATCACGGAGTTTGCCCAATTATTGCAATTTCATATCGCAACTTATTTTGATAACGAGCTTCCTGGTCAGCCGAGGGTATGGTTTGTGAACATCCATCAAGATATTATGGAGTTGATATTCAGATGATTCAAGCTGCTGAAACTTTGCAAGTGCAGGCCACACAGCGCTTAGGACGACCGATCAAGTCTATATGTAGTAGGCTTAAAGCAAAAGAAGGTCGAATTAGAGGAAACTTGATGGGAAATGACGTGTCCCGAAAAAAAAAATTTGCTTTAAATATAGAGTATTGATGTTGCTGGAAACAATTTAAGTATCTAATTTCTTCCAATAATTACAAGAAGGAGCTTGTAGCTCATTGGTAATACCTTGTACTGTTGAACCAAGCCACCAGAGTTCGAATCCCATGCCCCACATAATTTTTATATCATTTTGTTTTAATTTTTTTTAGAAGTCAAATGGTCAAACAGCCATAACTCACAATTTATTGCGAATCACAAAAATTAAAGTATACCAAAACCTTCCCCAGACCACACCCGACCCAACGGCACCCGACTCGGCCGAATCGGCCGGCGCCGCCGGCCGGACTCGGCCGGTCAGCCGAGTCGTCAACACGAAAATTTTTCGTGTTGACTGGGTCTTTTCACCTGCATACTCTAAATTTTTTGTACTGTTACCAATTTTCAATTAAATCTCTTTTAAGACCAAATTTAATGAATTTTTAATGATTTTTACATTTTTTAAAAATATTTTTTAATCCAGACCCTAACCCTAGCCTAGCCCTATATAAAGACTCCTATCCTCTACCTTTTTCCCTCACAACTCTAAGTCTACTCTCTCAAATTCTCGAGAACTCGGTACGAAGAGCGAGAAGCGAAGCGCTGCCGAAATCGACGACGGATTCTGGCGACCGGATCAGAACCTTCGCGACACTTTCGACGAATCGGCAACCACCACATCCCTTAGCTTCATAAGCTTGTCCAAATAGTAAGTCCCATCCCTTCTATCTCTCTTTTCTATAAGTGTAAAAATACGACTTTTTGGAACCCGACGGAAACCGGACAAACCGATTTCCGATTCGGTTTTTCTATAAATTTCCACTTGTCACCTAATACATAATATCTACCCATATCCATGTTGACTATTAATCACCCATAAACCAATTTAATCAAACTTTTTCACATGAAATGATAGCTTCTTTGCAAAACCGTATTCTTTTCATAAAAATACCATGAAGTTCATTTTTTCTTAGTTTAATCAATTACCTCACTCCTAAATATGTTTATCTTGATCACAAAACTTGTAGAACTCAATTTGAATGAAATTTCACACATAAAATGATAACGTTTTCGAATACCGTATTCTTGCGCTATAATACCTTTAAGTTTAACATAGCATGTTTTACCTTTAAATTTCACCAAAACCTAAAATAAGTCACGAGGTAATGACCTACCTCTACACACACTCAATATAACCCTAATTGATAACTATCAAATCACAGAATACAAAATTACAGGACTTTTCACTAAAATACCCTAATCTTTATAATCTTTATTAAAAGCATTAAGTTGTAAACTTTCTAAATAAAATCTTTTAATAAAAGGAAAGCACGATTGGTCATGGACATCGATCGTTTATCTAAACTGTCTTGTGGTGCCTAGGCAAGTGTGTCTAAGGCTAGTGGTTTTTAATTAGGCCCACGACTATGGTTCCTTTCCACTTACCTGGCACTTACCTGGCCGCAATTGACGGTGAAGAGGCGATTTGAGGCTTCTAATGACTCATCGTTTAGACCTTAGAAGTAGGCTAGTTGGCTTAGGAAACCCTAACAACTAAAATACGGAAAACTAAACTATTTTGCAAATAAATACCTTACATTTATAAAACCGTTTTCCTAAATGAGAAGTGTTTATAAAACCTAAGCAAAGTGCCGCTACAACCCACTTTTGGGGAACCTGTCAGGGATAGTACGGTTCATCGTGCACACGCAGGCTAGTAGTGCGAGATTCAGACCTCCGCAAGGAGCATTCGGTCTCGAAAGGTTTAAAATACGATATTTAAGGAAAATGAGACTTTCTCTAAATAAAATATTTATATAAAATTATTCATGTGTTAATATATATATAATTAACATTTAAACACCTATTTTATCATAATCTAAAGTTTCCACTTTTTCCTAAAATTAAAAGATTAAAAGTTACGTTAAAATACAATGAATTTCAAATAAAACAATTAATACTTTTATTAGGATATATTCACTAGAATAACACAAATAAAATACACATTCATTATAACAATACAGACGATTATTAAATACTTGAGGTGTATTTTGAAAACTATACAAAAGTACTTTTTACAGAAAACCCCCTCAAGTTTTACAAATTACAAAAATGCCCCTAACTAATATTGGACTTCAAATTATCTTTCTTTTAGTCTGACTCGGGTTAGAGTCTGACTATTCCTGACTCGAATATGATTCAAGTCAACTTATATTCTTTTATACTCCAACCCAATTTGAATACATGAAACCCTGAATCCAGTTAACAATATATTCCTTTGACTGAATCAAACCATGGATATTCATCCATTATCCTGATATTCTATTTACCTGATTATACAGTTATATCATGTTTACTGATATCATGGTTTTGGTCAGTCACCCAACGTACATATTCCAATACTACAATACTGTTAAAACACTACGGGGTTTAAGGGGTAGATTGGTATGGAAGGTGTTAAAGGTGGCACGAGGTGGTCAGATTAAGACACCTAACCTGAATTCTATTGCTGTTGTACCGTGGCATAACGGTTCCTTGTACTTTCCTTTTGCCCTGATCTCTAGCATATAGAGACCCCCCTCGTATACACTGGCATCCTTCTGTACCAAGCTACAAACAACAGCGTTACACAATGTTCCATAATATTCAACAATATAATACTTTAGAAAATACTGTTACTCTGTCATTCTCATTCTTCTTATTCTTTGGGACTTACCGAGCAACCTGTTCGCTGACGACATTCTATTTCTTTCTTCTTGAATGTCGTCAGGTGCGTTGGACCAAGCTGAGATCGAGCCCACTGGTGATGATTTGGAGCAGTTCCAAGAAGACCCAGAGCTCTAGATAATTGTACCTTGTTCTTTCCAGTATTTTTCATTTCTGTTATGCCACTGTTTAGGCATTGTTTTTTCATTCCAGTTGTATTTTCATTTCATGCATTGTACAAAGAATGTTATTAATAAAAGTTGCTATTATTTCAATATCATTTGTCTCTTGTGATTATTTTATATTGCTTAGCTACGCTTAGCGTATGTACTTCTGAGTACATACGTAGCGGATCTCGTCGTGTCCACTTCGCCGTACACTGGGAAGCGGGGCGTGACAACAACAGCCGATCAACTTGAAACCGGTTGACCGTCAAAACAATGTGCGTCCACGCCCATCCCTCGAGAAGAGACTGGGGCGTCCTTACTCGTTTCCTCAGAATAAAACAAGGAAACTGTTCGAGCTGGCGGTGCGCAACAGACTCATCAATTTGCCGAGTCCAAAACGTTTGTTGCAACCAGGCGATCTCAATAATCCTAATTACTGCCCTTACCATCATGCAGTAAGCCATCCAATCGAAGATTGCTTCGTCTTCAAAAACTGGGTTGAAGATCAATACCAACAGGGCAATTTCGCGTTGTCCGAGAACTGGAAGGTGAGCCCGCCACAGCCTCATGCTCCTAACAAGATAGATATGCCGGGGGCATCATGCTCATTCGTAGGGAAAGAAGCCCCATAGACCGAAAAGTCAGTAAACTAGAGATTCATCTCAGATACGGCGACGACGGACCGAAACGTCCTTAAACTAACAGCGGACCGAAACGTCCTTAAACTAACGATGGACCACTATGTCCTAAAACTGGCTGCGGACCGAAATGTCCTTAAACTAACAGTGGACCGCAATGTCCTAAAACTTGCAAAGGACCAAAACGTCCTTAAACTACTACCGCAGCATCCTCAGGCTGACGTAAAAAAAAAACAAAAAAAACGATATGTCCATAAGTAAAGTGGGCACGGATGAAAACCCGAAAGGGCTCCGTGAGTAAAAACAACAGGGCTACCGGCGAGTGTTTGTGAAAACCTGATAGGGCGCAATCTCGTTAGAAAAAAAAAGAATAAAAAAAAATAAAAACGGTATGTCCATAAGCATAATGGGCACGGATGAAAACCCGAAAGGGCTCCGTGAGTAAAAATAGCAGGGCTACCGGTGAGTGTTTGTGAAAACCCGAAAGGGCGCAACCTTGTTAAAAGACACTTACAGGGTCCTCTCGACCTTCTAAGGAGAAACCACCCGCGTGAGATCCTTATGACTCACAGGGAAGCAACACACTTAGGGATCCTCATGATTCCTAAGGAGAAATTACACTTACGGGATCCTCACGACGCGTAAGGAGAACTCTCTTATGGGACCCTCACGGCTCATAAGATTTGAAAGTCTTAAGTTATAGAGACCTGAACCTGTTCTTAAGCAACCCCCACAACCTCCGATACTGCCCTACAAGCGGCTCAATACTGGCCCTTGTATACAATCCACGGGAGCGAATAAACATTTCCCTAACAAAGCCCCACCCGTGACTGGGGATATGTCCATATGGTGAACAACCCTTGTAAGTCCTCTCGACTTATAAGGAGAAAATCCTTTTGTAAGATCCTTCCGACTTACAGGGGAACATACACTTAGGAATCCTCACGATCCCTAAGGAGAAAACACACCTACGAGATCCTCACGACTTGTAGGGAGAAATACCTTTGTGAGACCCTTACGGCTCATGAAGTCAAAAGCCTTAGCCGACAGGATCCTAACCCTGTTTACCAAGCCACCTTTGTTCAACATCGACAGAGGCAAGTCTCGACGTCGATATCGACAACTTAGAGATCACCAACGGCGTTTCTCCTTACTCCAACCAGATGCAGACATGACGTCAACAACCGACCTCAGAGTCGCAACGAAACGGAGCCACGGCATAGTCCCTAGTTCCAAATCTTAACGGCAATATCTACAGCCTAAGAATCAGCAACGGCGTTTCGTTGCAGTCCAGCAGGATGCAGATGCAACGTCAACAAAAGACCTCACGGTCGAAACAAAGCGGAGCGACGGCAAAATCCCAGCTCCACCTTAGCATTCGTCTCGATACATCAGACGAGAGATCACCAACGGCATTTCTCAACAGTCCAGCAGGGTGTGGATGCAACGTCAACAAAAGACCTCACAGTCGAGACAAAGCGAAGCGACGGAAAAATCCCAGCTCCACCTCAGCATTCGTCTCGATACAGCAGACAAGAGGTCACCAACGGCGTTCCTCAGCAGTCCAGCAGGATGTGGATGCAACGTCGACAAAAGACCTCACGGTCGAAACAAAGCGGAGCGATGGCAAAAACCCACCACAACCTCGACGTTCGTCTCGATACAGCAGACGAGATGTCACTACAGCGCCCTTCCTCCAACAGGATTCGGACACGGTAAAGCAAACAAAGCGAAGGCCAAATTCCTGGCTTCAACGTCTTAACGGTAAGTCATATAAAACCGGAAAGACAATCAGAGATCGTCTCACACCAACATGGAGTGATCACCACTGCGACATTCGTCTCGATACAGCAGACGCGATGCCAGCAAACGAAGCAAAGGCCAAATTCCTAGTTTCGGGGTCTTAACGGTAAGTCATATAAAACCGGAAAGACAATCAGAGATCATCTCACACCAACATGGAGTGATCACCACTGCGACATTCGTCTCGATACAGCAGACACGATGCCAGCAAACGAAGCAAAGGCTAAATTCCTAGCTTCAGGGTCTTAACGGTAAGTCATATAAAACCGGAAAGACAATAAGAGATCATCTCACACCAACATGAAGTGATTACCACCGCGATATTCGTCTCGATACAGCAGACGCGATGCCAGCAAACGAAGCGAATGCCAAATTCCTAGCTTCAGGGTTTTAACGGCAAGTCATATAAAGCCTGAAAGACAATCGGAAATTATCTCGCACCGGTGCGGAGTGGTCACCACCTCGACGTTCGTCTCGACACAGCAGATGCAACATCACCGAAAGGAGTCACGGCAAAATCCCTGGTTCCAGACCTCGACGGTTCACCAGCAACCTAGAGACAACCGCGGCATTCGTCTCGATACAGAGGACGTAATGCCAGCAAACGAAGCAAAGACCAAATTCCTAGCTTCAGGGTCTTAACGGCAAGTCATATAAAGCCTGGAAGACAATCGGAGATTATCTTGCACCAGTGCGGAGTGGTCACCACCTCGACGTTCGTCTCGACACAGCAGACACAACATCACCAAAAGGAGTCACGGCAAAATCCCTGGTTCCAAACCTCGACGGTTCACCAGCAACCTAGAGACAACCGCGACATTCGTCTCGATACAGAGGACGCAATGCCAGCAAACGAAGCAAATGCCAAATTCCTAGCTTCAGGGTCTTAACGGCAAGTCATATAAAGCCTGAAAGACTAGCGGAGATCATCCCATACCAGCGCGGCGTGGTTATGACTCATCGGGGCTCTCCAAAATGAGCCTAACCTCAAGTAAAAAGCGGCATGGCAAAATTCCTAACGCTTGCTCTTCCGACGGTCAAACTGCCTAGGAGGATTGCTTGAAGACGTCTTGTCCAGCCCCCGAAGGGATCAGAGACACGACAGTCGCAAGGCTACTCGAACAGCAAGATTGCCTATCGAGAAATACATCAGCCAACGCGACGGTACGACGGACAAAACCCTAGTACCACAGACCCTAACGGACTTCTGTCGTAAAGAGCAGAGGTTAACTGTGACGTTAGGATATGCTTGCGAGATCTGCTCGATTCATCTCGACTCATGAGGAAATTGATATCTTTGCGAGAACTTCTCGATTCGTCTCGACTCGTGAGATAAAGCCTTAGGAAGTAGGGATTAAAAAACCTGTTTCCTAAGCACTGGGACCCTGCAAGTAGGCCCAAAACGGTCTCTTGCATACTATCCACGGGTCTCACTCTCTAAAGTCGAATCTCGACAAGGAGGGAAACAACCGCTTACGGGTCCTCTCAACTCATAAGAGGGAAAATTCTCTTATAGGATCTTTACGACTTATAAGAGAAAACACACTTGGGAATCTTCACGATTCCTAAGAAGAAAATACACCTACGAGATCCTCTCAACTCGTAGGGAGAAAAGTCTTTGTGAGACCTTCACGGCTCATGAAGTTGAAAAGTATTAGGCTACAAGGACCCTAAACTTGTCTCCTAAGCCCTCAATTCGGTGGCCATGCATCACTTTGCACTACTTCATCCATGTACATACTTACGTGGGCAAAGTAGTGGGGGGCATTTGTTCCCGCCAAAAATTTCTGCGCAAAAGAGCCCAAGGTATCAAATGGCAGTGAAACGCTTATGAAAATGCGAACCAGTATCTTCCGGGCTGTTTTTGACAAACTCCCGAATGAGAAACAGCTAAATTCTGATGGTATCGAAAGCATCTCAAAAAACCCTTCGATTTGATATATTATGGGCCTCATAATTCATCCGGGATCAAAAGTTATATGCTATGCACTGTTCCCTGATTAAAAATCAGGAATTACCTCAATGAGGTATCACGTGCTCACACGTGATCAATGGTCACGTGTTGACACGTGATAGTTAAAACATAAATAAAAACAAACGGCTGAAGATGACTCAATTGGGGGTCACGTGCTCACACGTGACCAATGGTCACGTGCCAGCACGTGACAGGCTTTGAAAGCCTTACAGCTTAATAGAATTTAATTCTAAAAATCAGGAAAATACCTCAACGAGGTGTCACGTGCTCACACGTGACCAATGGTCACGTGTTGACACGTGATGGTTAAAATAGCAACATAAACAAGCGGCTGTTAAAAGGACTCAATTGGGGGTCACGTGTTCACACGTAACCAAGGGTCACGTGCCAGCACGTGACAGGCTTTGAAAGCCTTACAGTTTAATAGAATTAAAATTCTAAACTTCTCTAAATCTTTCCAAATGGAAAAGAATTATGGGAACCGTTGGATTAAAAATCCAATGGTGATTAAAGATCACCAATTTATGGAAAGATTTGATACAAGGAAAGATTTCTCCTAAATCTCACCAAAAATAACAAACAGAATATTTTTGGATTTAAAATCCAACGGTGAATAAAATTCACTGAACGATCTAAAGGATCATATTAAATATGAAAACAAATCAAATCTTTCAATGAAAGATTTGCTAAACATATTGATTCTTTTCCTCCTCCTATAAATAGGAGCCAAGAGAAGAGAAGGGGGGATAGAATTTGGAGAGAGAAAACTTTGGAGAGAATTTCTGGGATCTTGAAATTGCAGAGAGAAAAGAAAGGAGAATTTAATTCTCAACAGAGAAAAACCCTAGATGAGAAAAGAAAGGGAATCAAAATTTCAAACAGAGAATTTAATTCTCAAAGATCTAAGAGTTTAACTCTTTTTCTAAGAACTTAGATCTTTCTCTGGTTGAAGATCTGCAAAATGCATATCTCCCCATAAATTGAGAATTTAATTCTCATTGGGTTGAGATCCTGCCATGCAGATCTAAAACATAGAGGAGGAATTTAGCTTTGAGAATTTAATTCTCACAGAGTTATAGGAATTTAATTCCTTTTCAAATGAAATTAGGGTTTAACCCTACATAAGAATTTAATTCTTTTACATATATAGGAATTCAATTCCTTTAAAAGAAATTAGGGTTTTACCCTACATAAGAATTTAATTCTTGATCCTATAGAGAATTTAATTCTCAAAATAAAATGAAGAGACTTAAAAGATCTCCATGCATGCAAAGGACTAAAGTCACGTGTCCCTACGTGACCGCCTGAAAAGATCCCCAAAAATGAGAAGGAAAGAGCTCAGAGGCAACGCCTCACGTGCTCCACGTGACCCCCAAAACACAGAAAGGAAAAGTAAAAGAAATAAAAGCCTTGGACGCTCTCACGTGCTCCCACGTGACCCCTTGGCTGATGCTCTAACAATCAGCGCACTAATCCTCCTCACGTGTCAGCACGTGATGCTCCAAAGAAAACATAAAAAGTGTTTAACTATTACTTGCCAAACGAAGAAAAGGAGATCTGGCCCTATCTTTGGGCGCCCTCACGTGTCCCCACATGACTTTTCTTTTAAGTATTTTAAACACTAATTCAAGAGCTTTGTCCCCAGTGTTTAACACTGATTATCTTTTAGTGTTTAACACTAATTTGAGAATCACAATTTCTCGTGTTTAACACTAATCTGATAATCTTATCTCCAGTGTTCAACACTGTTGGTCTTTAGTGTTTAACACTAACTTTAGCCCAATTGGCTAATTTTTCTAGAGGCAAAGCCTCTCCTTCAATTGAATCTCAAAATTGAGGAATTCAAAGATGAAAACAATGTGGACTAAAACCAGACAAATGTCAGATAGCTCAATGAAGGGTCAAACTTAGATGGACTTAGCCTAAGTTGGCCATAAGTCCTCAACTCAGACTAAACTGAGCCAACGTGCTCACAATATAATTAACTGATCTTGGTTCCAAATTGGACTACAGATCACTTAATCCACCTTGGTTCAAGGGTACATCTCTTCACTCTTTTGATATTTGTCGTTGTAATTCCTCAGCGTCTTCAAAGAGGTGACGGGTCCCGATAATCACACATTTCACGGACTGTGGGGTCCTTAAACTCATGGACTACGATATCCTTAACCTTGACCGGGATGTCTTTAAACTAACAATGGACCACCATGTCCCTAAACTGGCAATGGACCACTATGTCCCTAAACTGGAACAATAGAGCCCCCAAATGCTCTTTTGTCGGATCTAAACGATCCCGTTTAAGTTGATCTTAGCCTCAAATATGGTTAACATATCCTTAAACCTTCAAACAGACTTTAGTCCCATATTGGACTACAGATCCCCCAATCAACTTCGGTTCAAGGGTGCATCTCTGAACTCCTCTGACACCTGTCGTTGTAATCCTTCAACGTCGTCAGAGAGGTGATGGGTCCCGACGGCCATACATGCAATGGACCACCATGTCCCTAAACTGGAATAATAGAGCCTCCAAACGCTCTTTTGTCAGATCTAAACGATCCCGTTAAGTTGATCTTAGTCTCAAATTAGACTAACGTATCATTAACAAACGTTTAAGTTGATCTTAGCCTCAAAATGGCTAACGTATCCTTAAATCAAAACCCCAAACCCAAATCTAAGAAAATACGGATTTGGACTAATCCACGTCCTATGGGAGACGACATAAATTAGTCTCCGTATACAATCCACGGGCAACCACAAACAAAACAAACACCCACGACACGAAGTGACCAGCTGGAGAAGGAGAAAGTTGTTACCGCGATGCGGTAGCGTAATTAACTGCAGGGGCTTGCGCCTGCAGGGAAGAGCGTCCCCACAATCAAAAACCCCTCAAGCGAGGGGGAATCTGACGAAGTCTGCTACATCGTCCGTATCCGTCTAAACCTCCGATACACGGTGCCATAAATCAACTTGGCATCTTCGGAGAGGTGGACGGATAAAACCAAATAGCATCTGCCCCGAATCTCAGGCAAGACGTCCATGTCTTGGCCGCCGTTCGGAGGGGAACACCCATTCTTCCGCTTCAAGACGGCTTCCTTTATCAGAGAACTGCTTGGGATGTAAAACCCTGAATTGCTTTACTCCCAGTGCGTCGGTCTCGGGACGGTTCAGGAGTTGTTGCTGTCCCTCGAGAAGGCTGCGGATCGCCTCAAGTACTACTGTTTGCTCGGTAGTTGACGCAGGAACAGCTGGTGCGAGAGGTAGTGCTGGAGGTGTGTTGTTGACGTTGGTGCTGGTGTTGTTCGGGGAATCCATAACCTTAAAGAAAATTTGGGTTAGGACAGATTCAAATACATGAAATGATAAGATTCAAGGAATAGAAATTTATAAGATTCAAGAAATATGAATTGTAAAGAATGTTTTAGTTGCTGGTTCTTGTGTTATATTGCTTAAGTTGTTCTCGCAGACCAGAACTGCATGATAGGGATTCATACAGCTCTGACCTGTATGGGCCACCAACAAAACCTGTCACGACCCGCTTCCCGGTATACGGCGAAGGGGACGCGACGAGGTCCGCTACGTATTTACTGTGAAGTAAATACGCTAAGCGTATCTAAGCAATATAAAGGTAAATCACAAGAGACAAGATATATAAAAATAACAGCAACTTTATTAATAACATTCTTTTGTACAATGCATGAAAAGTAAATACAACTGGAATAAAAAAAACGATGCCTAAACAATTGCATAACAGGAAATGAAAATACTGAATGGAAATGTACAATGGCTAGAGCTTGGGGTCTTCGTGGAACTGATCCAAGTCTTCACAGGTGGGCTCGATCTCTGACGGGTCCAAAACACCTGACGACATTCAAAGAAGAAAGAAATAGAATGTCGTCAGCGAATAGGTCGCTCGGTAAGTCCCAAAGATAAAGAAAGAATTAGAAAAGATAGAATAAGAGGTATCTTCTAAAGAAATTGTATAATATTGTAGAATATTGTGTTAACGCTGTTGTTTGTAGGTTGGTACAGAAGGATGCCAGTGTATACGAGAGGGGTCCCTATATGCTAGAGACCAGGGCAAACGGAATGTACAAGGAACCGTTAAGCCACGGTACAACAACAACGGAATATAGGTTAGGTGTCTTAATCTGACCACCTCGTGCCACCTTTAACACCTTCCGTACCAATCTACCCCTTAAACCCCGTAGTGTTTTGATTGTATTGTTGTATCGTATTGTATAAGTTGGATGACTGACCAAAACCATGATATCAGTAAACAGATTGTAATTGCATAATCAGGTAAATGGAATAACGGAATAATGGATGTATATCCATGGTTTGATTCAGTCAAGTTGTATAGATTGTTAACTGGATTCTGGGATTCATGTGTTCATATCGAGTTGGAATATTAAAGAATGTAGATTGACTTGAATCATATTCAAGTCAGAAATAATCAGACTCAAACCTGAGTCAGACCAAAAGAAATATAAGCCGAAGTTCTATAATTGTTAGGGTCCTTCTTGTAATTTATAAAACTTGAGGAGGTTTTATATAAAAATACTTTTGTATAGTTTTCAAGATACACCCCAAGTATTTATTATTCGTCTTTATAGTTATAATGAGTGTAATTTTGCTTTAAATATAGTGTATACTTGGAGTATTGATGTTGCTGGAAACAATTTAAGTATCTAATTTCTTACAATAATTACAAGAAGGAGGGGACCCCCGTAAAAACTCTGCGGGGCCCCCGTAAAAACTCTGCGGGGCCCCCGATATATCCAAAACCCCTCCAAAACACAACACTGCATATTGAGTTCGCATGACCGGTTTAACCTGTTAATCGGAGGTTCCCTCGCCCCCAAAGGCGAGGGGTAATTAACGGCAGCTTAGTCCGCGGCTGCCGGAGATTCGAATCCCCGCAATCAATAAACCCCCGCCTATCCTAGGCAGGGGGAATCTGTAGTACGCCTGACAAGCGCGCGCGTATTCTCATCTCAATGGGGTGACGAAAAACACCCTACAGATTCTGGCATGCTCGGTGGGACCAATCTCTCCTCCCATATTTCGGGTTAAGAGTTCATGCGAACTCAATCAATATACATATCGATTACCTATACTGAAATCATGCCTCTTTTTGCAGGTTAACAATTTCCAATTGCGATCAAGCCGCAACAAAATGTCTCCCAGGACAAACTCAGCTCTCGACATAGCTCCCATCTCCTACACGATGAAGATGGACGTCAAGACAGTCCTTCCGGCCAGTCTCGGGCGATAGTGGGAGGAGCCGCCGCTACCATTTGGCTCTATTATGTTCGTGTCAGCTAACGCCATCCCAACTCCTCAAGCTCCGGTAACAGACAAACCGGTTTCAAAAGGGAAAAGGCCGAATGTCATGGTCGCGAGGGCACCTCAGCCCAAGCACAAATCCGTTTCCGAACGACTCGCTCCAGCTGGGGGCAAGGCCATCAACACCAACAAAGTAACAAGGCGTCTTGAGCAAGCTCCGGCGGTGCCCCTGACAACTGCTCGATCGGGTGTCTTCTCTAAGCTCCCTGCTAATCGACTCACGGTGGCTTCCCAGGAAACAGATGCCCGCCAAGCCCTTAAAATTGAGAAGCTAAGGCAGAAAAGGCTCAAATATAGAGCCAACCAAAGGGCTATGGCTCCTGCTATGCTGAACCTCGTGAGGTTCGAAGAACAGGGTTACCCTGCCGAAGATGAGGAAATGGATGGATATGTGGTCCACACTGTCTACACGGTGGGCATGCGCAGCAAAAGCAAGGACGGGGCTACCACATCTCAAATCCAATCTGGCTTGAATGTGGTTGCTGCTTCCCAAGAACAACCACCTCCACTGGATGATGAAAACCCTCTCGACGAGGATGATAGGCAGAAAGACCCCTCAGTCCATGTAGAGTCAAACTCGGACAGCGAGGAAGAGCCGACTTTCCGCCCTAGGACCGCAGAGCAAGAGCTGCTTCAAGAGCTCCGAAAGCAGCTCAGAAGCAAAAAAATGGAGATAGCCAAGCTCTACTAAAAAATTGACGACTTGACAAACGTTGTCTTACAGCTCACGGACCGACTTACTTCTCATCTGCCCAATCAAGGGCAGGGCTCTGCTCATGAACCGAGAAACGGTGTCCCGAGACAGCCGACGCCTATTCCCTCAAATCCAAAGGTGGGCAGACCGCATGAAAGTCAGTCGCATCCTATCTCGGGAAATGACTTGGCTACCGATGACAGTAGCCCGCTAACTCAAGATCAAATCATGGATTTGGTTGCCAACAAAGTCAAAACCTTGGTAGACGAAGCCGAAGCGTAAAAAGATATCAGCAGTAGTGGGAGACCATATCCTGCTCAGTATGATCTGGTAGAATTCCCTAGCGGCTATGTCATCCCCAAATTCGGAAGATTTGATGGGACGGGAAATGCGAATCAGCACGTCGCCCATTTTAAAGCCTCATGCGGGAATACTGAGGGCAATGATGCGCTTCTCCTCCGCCAGTTCGTTAATAGCCTGGCCGATGTTGCTTTCGACTGGTACGCGAGCATACCGGATGGCTCCGTCACAACTTTCGTCCAAATGGAGTCTCTGTTTCGGCAGAGATTCATGAGCGTCAGCGATAAGATTACCATTGCCAATCTCGTAAGGACCAAGCCGAAGAACAACGAAAGCAGCACGGATTTTATAACCCGATGGCGCAATCTCTCCGTCAAATGTGAACCGCCGATAGAGCAGAACCAATCTGTCAGTCTCCTTGTCGGAAATCTCAACAATTGGATGGCCCCGTTTCTATGCACCGCGGGTCTCAAAACATTCCAAGAGCTGACCAGGAAAGTTCAGATGCTGGAGCGCTCAAAGCAGGAGTCCTCCTTGGATTCAAAAAATAACAATAAATCCTGGAGAAACCGAAAGGACGATAATCGCAAAGGCGGAAATTCCGACGATTCTGAATCTTTCAACACCCCGGCTGACCGAAATAAGCAAGGGATGAGCGGGCCTAATGCCAACCGACCTCGGAAGCCAGTGTTCGGAGAGGGAGGAGAATCTCCACTGAGAGAGAAGCTAGATAAGGTCTATTCCTTCAGAAGGGACAAAATCCGTAAAATATTCAAAGACGCCCTGAGAAACGGTCTACAACTGCCAGAGTCAAAAAGACCGCAGGAAGCGAATATGACCGACGACCCCAAATACTGCCCCTATCACAGAGTGATAGGTCATGCTATTGAGGACTGCTTCGTCTTCAAAGATTGGGTCGAAAAGCAATACAAGGCAGGAGAGATAGAACTGTCTAAAGGCGTGTTAACAAACAGTCCAGCTGCGACCGCCAATTTCATACAAATGGAGATCGAAGTTCTTCGTGAAACTGATTCTCTCAGGCATCTGCCTTTCTCTGAAAACAATTGACCACCATGTCATTAAACTGGGAATAATTGACCACCATGTCATTAAACTGGGAATAATCGACCTCTAAGTCGTTAAACTGGGAATGTAAAAAAAATGTGTAAAAAAAATGTGTAAATAAAAATGAAAATAAAAAGCCGAAATGATGGGGCAACTCACAATAAAAATCAGCGAGTAAAATAAAAATGAAAATAAAGCCGAAATGATGGGACGACCGCGAATAAATAGCCGAAATGATAGGGCAATCGCGACCTTCGCGATAAGAAAAGCTGAAATGATAGAGCAATCGCGGTAAAACAAAAAAAATGCAAAAACAAAAAAAAAACAACGACGAATGATGAGTCGCTCCTGGTACCATATTCCAGTGCAGTGATGCAGACGCCGGCCAAAATCCAAATCCCCAAATGGCGAATGATGAGTCGCTGCTGGTACCATATTCCAGTGCAGCGATGCAAACGCCAACCAAATTCCAAATCCCATACCCCAATGGCGAATGATGAGTCGCTCCTGGTACCATATTCTAGTGCAGCGATGCAGACGCCGGCCAAAATCCAAATCCCCGAATAGCGAATGATGAGTCGCTGCTGGTACCATATTCCAGTGCAGCGATGCAGACGCCAACCAAATTCCAAATCCCATACCCCAATGGCGAATGATGAGTTGCTCCTGGTACCATATTCCAGTGCAGCGATGCAGACGCCAACCAAATTCCAAATCTCATACCCCAACAGCGAATGATGAGTCGCTCCTGGTACTATATTCCAGTGCAGCGATGCAGATGCCAACAAAGTCCCAAAATTTCCGGCCCTACGGTCTGGATCATACATCCTGCAAAGCCGTATACAATCCACGGGCGTAAAACAATCCCAATCTCTCCCAAGTCCTACCAGTGAGACCACATTCAAAATCCCACCGGCAAAAAAATGCACTCGCAAAGTCCTCTTGACTTTGTGAGGAGAAAATTCCCGCGTGAGATCCTTACGACTCACAAAGGAGCAACACACTTGGGGGTCCTCACGACTCCTAAGGAGAAAATACACCTACGGGATCCTTACGACCCGTAGGGAGAAAATGCTTTGTGAGACCCTTACGGCTCACAAAATTGAAAAGTCTTAGGTGATGGGGCCTAAAACCTGTCTCCTAAGCCGTCGCTTCCTGATAAGCAAGCGCAAATGATGATTCGCTCCTGGTACCATATTCCAGTGTAGCGATACTGATGCCAAGCAAAAACCAATTCCCAAATCCTCCCGGGGCAAATGATGAGTTGCTCCTGGTATTATTCCAGTGCAGCAATGCAGATGCCGACCAAAACCAAAATCCTTAAATCCACTCATGGCAAATGATGATTCGCTCCTGGTACCATATTCCAGTATAGCGATGCTGATGTCAACCCAAATCAAATCAAACCAACAACCTCTGAGGTGGAATCATTCTTCGTCCCAGAATTTACCCCGTGTCGAAATCATGCTTCGCCTCGGGATATCTGCCCTCCCTGTTGGGATTATGCTTATGCTCGGAACCAACCAGCGACCTCCTCGTTGGAATTAAGCTCTGCCTTGGAATCAAATCAACCAACCAGCTCTGCGCCGGAATCATGCTTCGTCTCAGAGTGTACCCCGCGTCGAAATCAAGCTTCGCCTCGGGATATCTACCTTCCCTGTCGGAAGTATGCTCCGCCTCGGAATCAACCAACGACCTCCTCGTCGGAAGTATGCTCCGCCTCGGAATCAAGTCAACCAGCAAGCACTGCGTCGGAATCATGCTTCGTCTCAGAATATGCACCCCGTGTCGAAATCATGTTTCGCCTCGGTGTACCTGCTTTCCCTGTCGAAATTATGCTTCGTCTCGAAATCAAGTCAACCAGCAAGCTCTGCGTCGGAATCATGCTTCGTCTCAGAGTGTACCCTGTATCGGAATCATACTTCACCTCGGTGTACCTGCTTTCCCTGTCGAAGTTATGCTTCGTCTCGGAATCAAGTCAACCAGCAAGCTCTGCGTCAGAATCATGCTTCGTCTCAGAGTGTACCCCGTGTCGGAATCATACTTCGCCTCGGAGTACCTCCCTTCCCTGTCGGAATTATGCTTCGGCTCGGAATCAACCAACGACCTCCTCGTCGAGATTATGCTCCGCCTCGGAATCAAGTCAACCAGCAAGCTCTGCGTCAGAATCATGCTTCGTCTCAGAATGTGCATCCCGTGTTGAAATCATGCTTTGCCTCGGTGTACCTGCCTTCCCTGTCGAAATTATGCTTCGTCTCGGAATCAAGTCAGCCAACAAGCTCTGTGCCGGAATCATGCTCCATCTCAGAATATACCCCGTGTCGAAATCAATGCTTCGCCTCGGAGTATTTGCCTTCCCTGTCAGAATTATGCTTCGCCTGGGAATCAACCTCTGCATCGAAATTATGCTTTGGTCAGAATGTCTGCCGCTCTTCGGAATTATGCTCCGATCTTCGGAATCATGCTCCGTTCTTCGGAATGATGCTCCGATCCTTAGAATCATGCTTCGCTCTTCGGAATGATGCTCCGATCCCTGGAATTATGCTCCGCTCTTCGGAATGATGCTCCGATCCCTGGAATCATGCTCCGCTCTTCGGAATGATGCTCCGATCCCTGGAATCATGCTCCGCTCTTCGGAATGATGCTCCGATCCCTGGAATTATGCTCCGCAAATTGGAATTATGCTCCGGCTCTTCGGAATGATGCTCCGATCATTGGAATCATGCTCCGCTCTTCGGAATGATGCTCCGATCCCTGGAATCATGCTCCGCTCTTCGGAATGATGCTCTGATCCCTGGAATCATGCTCCGCCCTTCGGAATGATTCTCCGAACCCTGGAATCATGCTCCGCCCTTCGGAATGATGCTCCGATCCCTGAAATCATGCTCCGCTCTTCGGAATGATGCTCCAAACCCTGGAATCATGCTCCGCTCTTCGGAATGATGCTCCGATCCCTGGAATCATGCTCCGCTCTTCGGAATGATGTTCCGACCCTCAGAATTATGCTCCGACTCTTCGGAATGATACTCTGACTATGGAATTATGCTCCGCAAATCGAAATGATGCTTCAATCCCTGGAGTCATGCTCCGCTCATCGGAATGATGCTCCGATCCCTGGAATTATTCTCCGCAAATCGGAATGATGCTCCGATCCCCGGGAATCATGCTCCGCCCGTGGAATGATGTTCCACCTCGAAGTCAAGCTTCAAGATCCATCAATTTCATGCATACAACTCAAATGTGCGGTGTGCATTTATTGATGGGGGGCACTTTGTTGGGGTCAAAATTTGCACCCATAGTTGACTAAGTCAAAGTCAAGGTCAACCCCAAGCCAGGTGAGCCCAAGCCCAGATCAAGTGGGCTCATTCCCGAGTCGAGCCCGAACATGAAGCGACCGGCCCTCCCCATGCCAAAATAAAAAATCATGTAACAAATAATTTTCATGTAATTTTTTGTGCACGAATGTATGCAAAATGGGCATAAAGCCAATATTTTGTAAGCCCATGGCTTATGTGCAAAAAAAAAATTGGCATATGAGCCATGGGATGGACAAAATGCCATTTTGTAATGCCTAAGGGGCTATATGTAAATATGTAGGCCTATATAAGGCAACATGATGAAAATATCTAATATACTTTTTTCATTCCCTTCAAAATCTAGGGTTTATGCCTCTTTCCCCTTTATGAAGGTTCTAAACCTTTTTCTTTCTTTTGAATTAAATCAAGAGTTTTACTCTTTCTTTTCCAAAACTAAGTAGTTTTTCACCACAAAACCCACAAAGGGGAACTTAGATCTCCCATTAGATCTTAAAAATAAGAGATTTTTAAAATCTCATATTTCTTGTTCTTCAAAATCCAGCCAAAAGAGGAGGAAGAAGAAGACCCATCTCCTAAAAATCCCATTTTGGAAAGATTCAGAGCTCAAGGGAGAAGCCCCTTTCATCATCTCCAAAAACATCTTAGGAGTTTAACTCCACTCTAAATTCTCTCTCGGGAGTTAAAATCCCATTTTTGAGGCTAAAAGCCCTCTTTTTCTCGCCGGCGCCCAAGCGCCCGAGCGCCTTAAGCTCAAGCGCCCAGCGCCCACGTGTCGGGCACGTGGTGCGCTAGCGCTCGAGTGCACAGCGCCCACGGGCCGGACATGTACCGCGCTAGCGCCCGAGCGCACAGCGCCCACATGCCGGACACGTAGCGCGCTAGCGCCGAGCGCCCAGCGCTCGAGCGTCCAGCGCCCACGTGCCGGGCACACGGCGCGCTAGCGCTCGAGCGCCCAGCGCTCACGTGCCGGGCACGCGGCACGCTAGCGCTCGAGCGCACAGCGCCCGAGCGCCCAGCGCTCGTGAGGCGCTGGACCCACGCATCTTTTGGATGCCTTTTCCCCCTTTTTATACATATATATATATATTTATATACACACACACGCACACATGTATACATATATACACACACACCAGTCCCTCTAAAAAAATTTGGGCCAGGGCGCCGCCCCGCACCCCGCAAGGGGGCTGCTAGCCCCCTTGACCCCCAGCCCGCTATTCGGGTAGCGGGACCCCCGTAAAAACTCTGCGGGGCCCCCGATATATCCAAAACCCCTCCAAAACACAACACTGCACATTTAGTTCGCATGACCGGTTTAACCCGTTAATCGGAGGTTCTCTCGCCCCAAAGGTGAGGGGTAATTAACGGCAGCTTAGTCCGCGGCTGCCGGAGATTCGGATCCCCACAATTAATAAACCCCCGCTTACCCTAGGCAGGGAGAATCTGTAGTACGTCTGACAAGTGCGCGCGTATTCCCATCTCAATGGGGTGACGAAAAACACCCTACAGAAGCGAGCCCGAACGGTGGCGAGCTCGTCCTCATACCTCACTGTGGATGACACGCCAGGTGCATCCGCGACCTCCGCTCGGGGAACCGCCCCCGTCGCGTGACCCCGGGAAGAGGATCTAACCCTAACTCCCCGGGAGGACTCCGACTCAGAAGAAGTAGAAGAAGAAGAGGAAGAATCTACAGAGGACTCCCCATACTCTACCCCAACTACATCTACAGACTCTTCAGAAGAAGACATCTAACCTGATGGAGAGGAGTCCTCGGAAGAGAAAACGCTGAGATCTGACCTAAAAAGGAGAGCGCCGAGCTAACGAGACTCTGGACGAGAAAATTATGAAGAGATATGGGCCCTGAAGAGGACCCCGCCTCTACTTATAGCGTCCGGCGTAATACATCCAACGGCGACGGTCATCTCCCGCCAAAACGACTCTTCGCACTCGACGGCCACCATCGCTCCACCTGTCATGCGCACATTGGCCGCACCCCATCGGGCGCAGGGAACCTATTCCCTCATAAAATGCAAGAAAAAAAATGGGGCATCAGGTGCCCACACGCGATCGGGGGTCACGTGCCGACACGTGATGGTTTCCTGAGGACTCTGAAATAATAAGAATTAAATTCTAATCAAAAAGGGTCACGTGCCCACACGTGATGGGCTTTTAAACCTACTGAAAGGAATTAAAAGGTATAATAAAATAACAAGAAAAAACCCCAATGGGGCATCACGTGCCCACACGTGACCAGGGGTCACGTGCCCACACGTGACCAGGGGTCACGTGCCGACATCTGATGAGTTCCCGAGTTCTTTAAAATAATAGAATTAAATTCTGGTTAAATGCTTAATCTGTGGGTCATGTGCCACCACGTGATAGGGTCTTAAAACTCTCTGAGTTAATGGAAAGAAAACCCTAAATGGGGCATTACGTGCCCACACGTGACAGGGGGTCACGTGCTAACACGTGATGGGTTCCTAAGATCTCTGAACTAATAGAATTAAATTCTAATTAAATGGTCAATCAGTGGGGTCACGTGCCAACACGTGATAGGCTCTTAAATCTTCTGAACTAATAGAATTAAATTCTAATTAAGGGAAATCAAAAACCCTAATATTTCCCGAGATCTTTCCAAATAAAAAAGATTGCGCTCTGTAAAGTGGAGCACCGTTGGATTAAAAATCCAATGGTGATTAAAAATCACCAATTTATAGAAAGATTCTATACAAGGAAAGATTTTCCTAAAATCTGCCAGGAACAACAAATAAAATATCTTATGGATTAAAAATCCAGTGGTGAATAAAATTCATCGAATGATCTAAAAGATCATGTTGGTTACAAAATCAATTTAAAATCTCTAAATTAGAGATTGACTAAACAAACTGATTCTGTTCTTTCTCCTATAAATAGGAGCCAAAGATTAAAAAAAAAGGGGAGAGACAACAACAGAGAGAGAATACAAAAAAAAGAGAATTTAATTCTCCAGAGAGAAAAGAAGATCTCTTCATAATAGAAAGAAACCATAGGTAAGAGAGGAAAAAAGATCATTCTATAAGCTCCCATAAAAACAAAAAGAGAATTTAATTCTCAAACTAAGAGTTTAACTCTTCTGAATAAGAAGTTAGTTCTTCCTTTGGTTGAAGATCTGCAGAAGCAGATCTCCCCATAAGTTGAGAATTTAATTCTCATCGGGGGGATTCTGCCATGCAGATCTAAAGCCTAAGGGAGGACCTAAGTTCAGAGAATTTTATTCTTCCACAAAGCACATAGGAATTTAATTCCTCCAACAAAGATAGGGTTTAACCCTTAATATAATAACTTAGTTCTTCTTCATGGTAATAGATCTGCAGAAGCAGATCTCCCCATAAGTTGAGAATTTAATTCTCATCGGGGAGATTCTGCCATGCAGATCCAAAACTTAGAGGGAGAATTGAGTTTAAAAAATCTAATTCTTTCGAACATATTGGAATTTAATTCCTCTAAATAAAATTAGGGTTTAACCCTATAAGAAAATTTAATTCTTATACAAGGGATTTATCTCTCCATGCACGTAAAAAGATTAAAGTACCCAACATGATCACGTGGCAACACGTGACTCTTCCCCTCAATGACCAAAAGAGAACGAATAAGATTAGGTCACGTGCTCCCCGTGACCCTTGAACAGACTTCTCAAAATAAAAGGGCATAATCAATTTTGGGTGCCTCACGTGTCCCCATGCGACCCCTGACAAACACCTCTCTAAAAAAGAGAAGATGGAGAAAACTGAAGGATTAATACCCAATGCATGGGCGCCCTTACGTGTCCCCACGTGACCCCTAATAAATCCTTTTAATATCCAGTGTATGGGTACCCATCACGTGCCCACACATGATGGCCATAAAGACTAAAGTGTTCAACTCTTATTTGCATATTCTGAGAATAAAATAAAGGAAGTTTGGGCCCAACACTCAAGCGCCTCACATGATCCCACGTGAGCGCTTCTTTTTTTAGTGTTTAACACTATTTTGTGCGCTTCATCCTTAGTGTTTAACACTATTTTAAGCTCATCACGTGGGAGCACGTAATAGACGAGTGTACTCTAGTGTTTAACACTACATTCGAGCCAATCTTAGCCCAAATTAGCTAAGTCTTCCAGAGGCAGTACCCCCTTTTGACTGAACCTCAAACACACTTTTGTCTTCCAAAATTGGTCATCTCATATGACATTTAAAGTAAAACCCAGAGCCTTTCAGTCAACTTTGGTTCAAGGGTACATCTATCCACACCTCTGATACACGTCGTTGTAATTCTTCAACGTCTTCAGAGAGGTGGTAGGTCCCAATGGCCAATAACTATCTGGTGCATTTCCAAACCCATGTTTGCATCTGAATTTGGACTGCAATGTCCCTAAACTAAACAATAGAGCCCAAATGCTCTTTTGTTGGATCTAAATGATCCTGTTAAGTAGATCATAGTCTAAAATTAGACTAACGTATCCTTAACAAACGTTTAAGTTAATCTTAATCTCAAACGAGATTAACGATCCTTAAATCAATCCAACTACAGATCTCCCAACCAATATTGGTTCAAGGGTACATCTCTTCACTCCTCTGATATTTGTCGTTGTAATCCTTCAACGTCTTCAGAGAGGTGACGGGTCCCGACAACCAGACATTCCACGGACTGTGGGATCTTTAAACTCATGGACTATGACGTCCTTAAACTTTACGGACTGTGGGGTCCTTAAACTCATAGACTATGATGTCCTTAAGCTTTACAGACTATGATGTCTCTAAACTACCATGGACTATGAGGTCCTTAAACTCATGGACTATGATGTTCTTAAACTTTACAGACTATGATGTCTCTAAACTGGACTATGACGTGCTTAAACTTCATGGACCGTAATGTCCTTAAACTAATGGAACGCAATGTCCCTAAACTAAACAATAGTGCTCAAATGCTCTTTTGTTGGATCTAAACAATCCCGTTAAGTTGATCTTAGTCTAAAATTAGCTAACGTATCCTTAACAAACGTTTAAGTTGATCTTAGTCTCAAATGAGACTAACGTATCCTTAAACCCAACCCCAAACCCAAATCTAAGAAGATACGGATTTGGAATAATCCACGCCCTACGGGCGACAACATAAATTAGTCTCCATATACAATCCACGGACAACCAAAAACAAAACAAACACACACGACACGAAGTGACCATCTGGAGAAGGAGAAAGTGGTTACCGCGATGCGATAGCATAATTAACTGCAGAGGCTTGCGCCTACATGGAAGAGCGTCCCCACAATCAAAAACTCCTCAACGAGAGGGAATCTAACGAAGTCTGCTACATCGGTCGCATCCGTTTAAACCTTCGATATATGGTGTCATAAATCAACTTGGCATCTTCGGAGAGGTAGACGGATAGCATCAAATAGCATCTGCCCTCGAAATTCAGATCGGACGTCCCAACGTCTCGGTCGCGTCTTTTTGGCGGAGAACAGATTCTGGCACGCCCGGTGGGACCTTTTCCTCTTTCCACTCCACACTTCGTGTGTCGTATTCACGAACGAATCGCGGTTTAATATGGTTGCCCTTGGGTTTGAGGTACTAAGATTTGGTTTTGCTCCCGTGCAGAAAAAAGAACATCAATGCATTCAAACTGCACTAACTGCAACTGCAACTCCCGTGCCGTCTCATCTGGAGGAGTAACCTACGCCCCCCAAGCGGCCTCCCTTTTCATAATGCCGGTGGAACAAGTGACCCAAGCCACCTCTGGGCTATTCTTCGGGACCATGATCCCGCCAACAAGCTTCAGTGCTCCTATACCATCGCCAGAAGCTCCAAAGAAGTCGGTCTTCGATCGTCTTACAACTACTGCGGCCCCTCTCAACGGGTCGCCCAAATCCAGCGCCTCGGTTTTCAATAGACTGGGCCAAAGCTCCAACGGGCCCATGAAGAAGCCCTCAATACCAGAAGGCGTTATCCCGAAGCGGATAGCCATTCCTACTCCTGAAGTCACCAATGCGGTTTCTCCTGCTAAGGGGTCGGTCTTCACAAGACTGGCCGTTTCAGCTCCCGTTCCAGACAAAGTCATGAAGGCTGTTTCCCCTGTTCGAAAGTTCGTGTTCAAAGATGCATCGATGGGCCAAGAGAGTCGGCTATACATGCGAAGTTAAGAGGATATAGGTCGTGGTGTCTTGGTATCTAGTGTGGAGTAATCGGGCAATATGCATGCGTCGAGTCTGCTATGCATCGAAGAAAACCGACTCAAGCAGATGGTGAAAAGAGAACAGTTATGCTACCAAACACGGTGGAGTTCGATAGTTCCAGGTCCATATTTTCAAAGGTGAGGTGGTCAATACTCTGATTCAGGTGGAGAGTTTAATGCAGCCTATGGTGCAAAAGTTTACCGAAGTTAGACGCACAAGAGCGGCTAGAGACGGGTCTCTAAGGAAAGGGATCAAGAGTTCAATAGGAAGTCTGCAAGTTTTGATTCTTAGCATTCTCAGTGTCAAGGATAGGAAGTCGCGTCAGTTTCAGCAGTATATTGAGATGGTTCTGGCTCGGTAAGAAGGGAGAAGACTAAGTCCATGTCTACTTCGCAAAAGACGCACTTCATTCGGCAATGATATCATCATTGACCACTGATGATGAGGACCGACGAAGTTTGAGGACGAGTACGTTAAGTATGGATGCAGTGCCAGAGATCGACACTTCAATTTTATCATCGCATTATCAACGATGGATGCAATTTAGGGAGGCTATCTATTTGCAAAGATTGTCAGATGTTTTGGGCATTCCACAAAAAGATGATGGTGTTCTTCCTGAAAGACGAGAAGACGGTGCATGCTATTACAGAGATGGGTACTCATGGAGAGTCCGACTCATGCAGAGGTAGATCCGGATATCAGGTCAAATAGTGCTTGGACTTGATTTACCTTGTAGATTGTTGAAGTTCAGGATGATGAGAACAAAATTCCACAATTTGAGAAATTGACGAGATTTGTGATGGGTTTTTAAACAAAGTTGGAGATCGTTGATTTTTGTTATAAAAATCCAAGTCCAAGACACCAAAACCCAATATATTTAAATCAACCAAAAAAAAGCTCAGCCCGGTCTAGGAAGCTGACGCATGCGCTGACGTATGCATGGTCAACGCATTTGGGCGACATCCCACGACGGTGGCGCTGCAATTTTGGGCATTGCATGGGCATGGGGTTCACGCGGATGCTTTTGCATGAGGCTTGTTGCATGCATATGCAACATGTAAGGGGAGAGTCGGTTAGAGGGTTTTGGTATTAAAAAGAGATTTTAGGGCAGTTTGGAAATTAACCAGAACTCTTATATAAATACACTCAACCCCTTTGTGTTAAGAAGTCAACGCAAAGGCCAAAAGAAAATTAACAGATGGATATATATATATATATATATATATATATATATATATATATATATATATATATAAAACTCTTTGTATCGGACCTTTGATAAAAAAAGCTTGTATAATCTCGTGTGATTCTTTTTATAGTGAAAGTTCTCGTCGCAGTTGCAGGAGTAGGTCCAGTTGAGGGCAGAACCTAGGTTTATCTTGTGTACTTATTGCGTGGTGTGCTCTTTTCGTATTTTTACTATTTGTTCATCATCGGAAATCTTTTCCGCTCGACCGCAAAACACGCGATTCACTTTTCCGCTGCGATATTATTGTGGTGACTAATTCCTTTGTGCCAATAAATTTATAACATAAATTCTCAAACATTCTTCTTGATATTCTAAAGGGACAACTAGTTAGGTTTTACTAATAAAATATTGAAAATTTCACGCATGCAAAATATTGAAAAATAAAAAAACAGAATTTATTTTAAAGTTAAAAATTTCACGATTTGCGTTTGGTATTGTAACAAAAATATAAAAACGAAAGGAAACAAAAAACTTTGGCATTTTGAAAAAAATCGTTATTTTCATGTTCTATATAAGATGTAAAATATTAAAATCTTAAAGAAAACAGAAAATTTGAGATTTTGAAAATTTAGCGATTTTCATGTGCTATATAGCATATGTAATATTGAAAAAACGGAATAAAACAGAAGATTTTCATATTTTTGAAAATTTTGCGACTTTCTTGTGTTATGGCATGTAAAATATAGAGAAAAGAAGAAAACATAAAATATTAATACTCTTGAAAATTTCACGACTTTCATGTGATATATAACAAACCAAATTGAATAACCTGAATAAGTCAGAAAATTCTTGAGATTTTTGAAGATTTTGTGTTTTTCGTATACCATAACAAGCAGATTATCGAAAAACCGGAGATGACAAAATTTTAAGATTTTTGAAACTTTTGCCAACTTCGTGTGCTACAGCGTGCAAAATATTAAAAGATCAAAGAAAACAAAATATTTATGTTTTTTTAAAATTTTGTGATTTTCATGTACTATCAGGAGCTCCAAGTCACTCGGAGTCTCGGTCACTAAGACCGGATTTCTTTATTCTGTTAGGTTTTTGGTAGCAATCAGTGACCTCTTCTTCTTTTACTTTATATAGCCTTTTGTCTTCTTAATACCCAGAAGTTCTTCAAAAGTACGAGCAATATTGGAAAACTGAATAAATAGAAAAATATAAGATTTTTAAAATTTCATGAGCATGCAAAATAATGAGAAAAAGAAAGAAAACGGTTTTTTTTAGACTTTTGAAAATTTTGCGACTTTCATGTGCTATTACGCAGTATATTGAAAAGGTAAAGAAATAGATTTTTATTGATATTTCTGAAATATTTTACGATTTTCATTTGTTAATCGTAAGCACAATATTGAAAACCCAAAGTAAATAGAAAATTTTGGGATTTTTAAAAACATTGCAACTTTCATGTTCTATATAGAAAGCAAAATAATAAAAAATCGGAAAAAAACTTTAAGTCTTTTGAAAATTTCACGATTTTTGTATGCTATATCATAGCATAAAAAAACTATGAAAATGAACTTTTTTTGGGAGATTTTTCAAAATTTAGCTATTTTCATGTGCTATAAAAAACAAAATATTAAAAAATGAATATAATAGAGAATTTTGATATTTTTGAAAAGTTTGCGATCTTTGTGTGTTATATTAAGTAAAATATTAAAAACCCGAATAAAATAGAAAATAATAAATTTTTTATAGTTTCATGATTTTCGTGTGGCATAGTATGAAAAATATTGAAATTTTGAAGAAAACAGAAAAAATTGAATTTACGAAAATTTCGCAATTTTCGTATGTTGCATGCAAAATATTGAAAATTGGAAGGAAACAAAAAAATTTGGGAACTTTTAAGATATCACGATTTGCCAGTAATCAAAATATTCTAAAGGCAAAGAGTACAGAAAAAAATTGAGATTTTAGAAAATTTTCACGGTTTTCCTGCCATATAGCATGCAAAATATTGAAATATTAAAGAACATTGAATTTAAGATTTTTTAAAATTTATCAATTTCGAGCAAGCAAAATATAAAAAACAAAAGAAAATAAAAAAGTTTGTGATTTTAAAACATTATTAACGTGCAAAATATTGTAAATTTGAAGAAAACAAATAAGTTTATGATTTTTGTAAATTTCACGATTATCATGTGGTATAGCATACAGAATATAAAAAACTGAAGAAAATAGAAAATATAAGATTTTTGAAAATGTCATGGTTTTTCGTGTGCTATACAAACAGCATGTATGATATTGATGAAAGGAAGAAAACGAAAAGTTTTGAGATTTTTGAAAACTTTGCGGTTTTCGTGGCTTTATCATGGAAAATACTGAAAAACCAAAAAAATAAAATATATTTCTTTGAAAATTTCATATTTTTTCCTACTATAGCAAGCAAAACATTAAAATAAACCAACGAAAAACAATTTTTTTGAGATTTTAAACTTTTCTCCATATTTGTGTGCTAGCAAGCAATGTTAAAAATTTGAAGGGAAAAAAATAGGGAATTTTGTATATTTCGTGATTCTTCGTGTGCTAAATTTCAATGCCTTGATTTTCATCATAGGTATATGTATGGAATACATAAAATAGAAGTAAAGAAAAACTCAATTTTTTTTATTCAGCTAGGCCGCTGATAGAGTTGGAAGCCTCAAGTCCAAGATTGCGGCCCGGATCGTTGGATAAGAATCCGAAGATGAAAAGAGAAACAAAAATTATCACTACTGTGTAAACAAAGAGTTTGAGAGTAAGCGTTTCAAAATCTCGAAGATTAAATTTTTGGAAAAAGAAATGGATTGCCTATTTTTTTTAATCACATACACTGTTTTGACACAACCCCCCAAAAATGAAACAAGCTAAATATTGAATAACCAAAATAAGGAATTTTTGATATTATTAAAAATTTCGCGATTTTCACGTGCTACAACAAGGAAAACATTGAAAAGCTGAAGAAAAATTCAGAAGTATTTGCAAGTTAATCCTTCGTAAATTTTACATAAAAAGATCATAAATACGAGATATTATAACTTACATAATAATAAACTTTTCAATCAATATCATTTTTCTTGACCTCGGCCTCCTTGCTCGCGCATTGCTCTATGGCCCTGGCCAGTTATAAAAATAACAACACGAGCGTTCTTTGTGCTTCAGTGCCAACACAAATTTTTACAAGCATGGGAGTATGAGACAGTTAATGTGGAAGAAATATTAATTTTTTTTAATAATAAGTTGTTTTTTTATAAACATTTTAATGCCTTTTTTCTAAAAACATTTCCAAACAATCCCATTAAACTACGGCAAATCTCGGATTTTCACTAAGTCCATCAGCAATTATTTTCTACATAGACCAAGTCTAAATATATATACCTCAAGCCGCTAGAATTGAAATATTGCTGAGTTCCCCAAAGGAAAAGAGAGAGAGAAAAAAGACCAGAAAAAGAGCTAGCTCAGAAACATTTTCAAATTTCAAGTATGCATCCAACTCTTAAAAACAGGCTGTGAAACTTTGACAGCCTCCAAATATATCCCCAGAATTATGTGAGAAACTTTTACCCCTAACTAAGAAAACTTCCTGCTGGCATCCCATTCCCATCAGCATAAAAATTTGAATCAGACACTCATTTATTCATTTAACTCATGAGCGCGTGAATGCGAAAAATTGATTTATGACATCAAATTTAAAAATGACACACTGAACAGAATTAATATAACTATCTTAAGTCTTAAGTGTCCAATTCTGACTCATTCCAGATGGACCTAGCTATCAAACTATCACAAAAAAACTACAACTTTGAACTAGCTAGTCGTCTCAACTTAATCAATGGGACTGAAATAATTCTCACTGCTGACTTTCCTAGTTAGATCAAGTATAAATAAAAGAGGCATCAAATGACCAGTTCTTAATTTTCTCTCTATAAATAATTACTTCCCTACTCTCTGCAGCCTTTTCTCATCAGCTCTACATTTTGCATTCTGATTACCTTCAACCTCTAACTTGTTTTCTAGTATTAGCCTATCATACAAGAAATGACATCCCAGAACATCAAAAACTATAGAGAAGGGGCTGAGGTGTACCATGGAGATGACATCTGCAAGAAGAAGACGGATCGAAAAGTGAAAATGATTAGTATGCGCCAGAATGCAGGGAAAAGGATATTAGTTCAATATGTTTTGTTTTATTCACTATTATACAAAGTGCATCATCAATAAGTGTATGGACTTTAATGCCCGAATGTAACGGTAATCGTTCTTTATCTGTAGGTTACATATCTATCTTTACGAATTATAAGAAAATTTCGAATTGAGGAAATAAGAGAATCCAGTAAAAATTTGTATGTGTAACCTGATTGGAACAAACATACATATAAAGGTAAAGTAAAAAATCTCATAAAGATCATACCAATATTGTTGAACATTTGATGTCTATATCAATACTGGGTGTCAATGGCTTCACTAGAAAGTTGTCGGGAAAGGAAGAGGTCTTGAATCGAGGGAGTGATGTAGGAATAGAAATCATCTAAATGATCATTATTAGCCGTCCACCCTCATCAAATTTTATAGGTATGTCCAGAATATAAGTGCTCATGTACAGTCCTATACTCAGTACCACCAAAAGTCAAAATACATGATATTTATCTCTACCATGCATGTTTCCTGCAGCTGGGAACGTTATCAAGGCCCGTAAGATTACTTTTAGAGAGGAGAGTGGGCACCCAAAAATCCTCCATAGCGATGAAATAAACTCCTTATCAAGGAAGAAACAACATAAATATTTGTTACACATCAAGATAATACGATACATATTGAACTAGGACGACAGAACTTCGAATTTAGGGGAAAACCTTAATCCAGATAATGTAGGAGTTGTCCGGGGGGGGGGGGGGGGGGGAGGAACATATGTTTCATGAATATGGTAATAAAATTTGACAATAAAGTTGGATTCCTTAAGGATAAGATAAACCAACAATATTTGTTTATTGATCGAATCCTAATTTCATCAGCAATTCCTATCTGAATAGGAATAGGTTCACTGCACAAGACATGTAATGACTATTCGAATGTTCATAAAAGAATCTCCATAAGTAGTTAAACTAGCTGGAGTAAGAATATAAGATATTAACAAATCAAAGAAAGTGCTTTGTATATATGATCGAAATCTCAGCCATTCTTCATAAGCAAGCGCATAGAATAACTCTCATGTAGCCATTATCACCAACTTCTCATATTCATAATTTGCAGAGTCAAATTTCAACAAATGATTCTATCAGCTTACAAATGCCAATTAAATGGTTAAATAATAAAGAAGTACTCGATCAGGCACATAGATAGGTTGATCTGGGAAAGGAAGAGAACCATGCAAAGAAACCATCTATAAGTGATGAGATCTGCAACAGGCTTCTGCTAATTTTGTTTTAACTTTTAACCCGTACGTGAAAATCTTGGTTATCTTGCAAAAGGTTTCATTTCAATGCAACAGTTTAGCCCACTAGAACGGACAAGCAAAAGATGTTGGAACCACTTGGGAAACACACCAACCCCAACCCCAACCCCAACACCACCACCCCCCCCCCTTCCCAAAAATAAACTAAATTAAAATAAAAAATAAAAAATAAAAAATCTAATATAATATTAAAGTCGGTCTACATCCTTGATCTGTGACCTTTTCATAACTCAAACCCTTAAAGATTTGTCACACCTCTTGGGGTCCTAGACAAGCAAAAGTTAAGCTATAACTAGAACGTAAGAATAATTCATGAAATGGTTTAGAAACAAACATTATATGGCAGCCCACAGAGGTTGACTATCCATTTTTGGTTGATTCTGGAGAAGGCCTTCCGATCGACTCATTTTAGAGGGGCCCATTGAATTATCATCAAGTCCAGCATTGGACAAAGTCATCTGAACTCAATCATTTGTGTTGAAAAAAAATTCCATCATTGCTTACTCATCAAGTTAGATTAAGTCTAAAATATACGATAAGCCAATGCCCATTTCTCAGTTTTCCATCCATAAATACCTGCCTACTCCCTACAACCTTTTCTCATCAGCTTGAAAACTTCTATCGTCCTTAGCTTCAAACTTCTGCTTGTGATCATCTTGAAATGGCATCCCAAACTATCGAGAGCTACAAGGAGGGGGCCGAGGTTTACCACGGAGATGCCATCTGCAAGACGAAAACAATCGAACTTCTTGAAGAGATATGCCTGCCAAAGGGTCTGTTCCCTTTGGAGGACATCCAAGAATTCGGCTACAACCGAGCTGCTGGTTTTATTTGGCTAATCCAGAAAAAGAAAAAGGATCATACCTTTAAGAAGATCAAACGCCACGTATCATATGCTACCGAGGTGACAGCATTTGTAGAGCCCCGCAAGATGAAGAAGATGACTGGGGTGAAGACAAAGGAGCTTCTCTTATGGCTCTCCATTGTTGAGATGTACTTTGAGAATCCTTCATCTGAGAAGCTTACCTTCAAGACCGGCACCGGTTTGTCTGATAGCTTTGAGGCATCGGCATTCGAGCCCGAAAAGTGAGGATATATGATGACCGTGTGCATGGATGTTACAGAAAAAGGGAATTAGGATTTCAATCATTATATTAGAAACTACCATATCAAGTGCTTCATCAATTAAGTGTATCGACTTACCTGAATCTACCAGTGCTTTATACCAATTAATGATAATAATATTATTTCAATGTTTCTTATGCCAGTAAATTAACCACGTTAGTACCTTTATAAGTCATGATTTATTTACAAGAAATCTAGAATTTAGATCTTTGTCTGCATAACTAGATAGGTGCAAACATACATGCGAACTAATCATCTAGGACAAGAAGAAAAAAAAAGGTAAACACCGATTTAATCATATTAACCATGTGATCCACACCTACTTCTTGAGGAACTCCCTATGTGCTTGGTAGAGAAAAGCTTGTAACCCACTATGTCCGAACGACACCGCCCAACATTGACCATAGCAATTGTCCCCTACTCCATCTGAGCTATCGCCGCACGATATCAACCCCCGAAAGTGCTGCTGTATTATTCCGATCAATCTTTATTGTGATACTACACTGATCTCAAATGGCGATGCTACCAATATCACACTCTCATTATGACTGATTAGCCTAATCTGTGTCCTGTACTTGCCCTCTATTTTGTTTTGCAGGATTGTACCAAGTCAAACATCACCAACATATCAGTCATTGATTTAATTAAATATAATTATGCATAGTGGTGTCTTGTGATGACCCATTTCTTGCCTGTAAACACTAATTAAATGTATTACCGTGGGTTTGTCTCCATGGCTGAAAGAAACCATGGAGAAATGGAAGATGGCTTTTAAAAACATGAAATGCATGCGTATTAATAACTTGAAGATCATTGCATGGATATTTGGGATTAATCTAAAAGACGTGTAGGTAGTGTCTTCAATTTAAAAAATAATAAAATATCTCAATGTACTCAAACATGCACAGACACGTAAACTCAGACGACATCTAGTGCATTTTATTATTACAACTCGTACGGTAATTCTGGGCATATCTCCAACAGAACTAAATAATGTTCTACCTTATCAGGCCATTTTCATGATCTTGGCATCTCAAATTCATTAATAATGAATATTTGCTAAGGAAAAAAATTGAAGGGGATTTAACTGAAGTAGTATAGCCTACTCAACACAATAAGAGAGTTTTTCTCCTACTTAAGGGGGGAAAATTAAGAGTGATTTGATTTATGTTAATCTAGCATATCTAAATTGCCGTTTGAACTCATTATTGTAGAGAATAGGAAATATCCTACAAATACTAACTTCAAGCATCCAATCCTAAGAAACTTACTTTAAAACCACCATAAATACTACGGAGGCAAACGGTGATTTTTCTTTACAAAGGATGAAATGGAACAATATTAAACTTCCAACCAAGAAATTGAAGGATCCAAAATCCAGACCCAGATATTGAAGTCAACATAATCTAGCCTATTTATGCCACCATTCATTGATTAACTGAACTTCTGTGCCCGTGATCAGAAATAAACCTACAGGAAACAGACAACAACAAGAAGCATATATCAGGGTATCCCAAATGTTCGGGGTCGGCTATATGAATCCGTTTCTTCCATTTTGCTATGTTCTTTAAAATTCATTTTATGGAGAATCCTAAAGGAAATGCCAATCCCAAAATTGATTTAGGACGCCGATAATTAAGAATGATCCACAAAAACGAATTTACTTAAACGCTAGATGGTTAACACATAGACTTAGACTAATCCTTTTCTGATTAGTCCTGGAATAGGTCTTCCAATAATGGGTCCCATCAAAACCATCACAAAGCTCCAACTTTGAACAAGTCATCTTATCTGTCATTGATACTGAAAGAAGTCTATGATTGCCGACTTTTTTACTTGGATCAAGTCTAAATATATGTGAAAGCAAAGAACCCGTTCTCAGTTTTCTAACTATAAATACTTCCCTCCTCTCTGCAACATTCCTCATCAACTCTAAGTCTTGTATTCCTAGTACATTCTTAACTCTTGCTTGTTTTCTTGCATAGTTTTCTATCATTAATAGAAAATGGCATCATAAACCATCAACAACTATAAAGAAGGGGCTGATGTTTACCATGGAGATGCCATCTGCAAGAAGAAATCAATAGAACTTCTAGAAGAGCTTTGTTAAATATTGTGGAGGATTCTTCTTCAGACGTCTGCACAAGGATGTGGCAGACGTCTGGGCATTCACAATGCAGAGGCCAAAAAGAGCTGAGAAGAGATGGACGTCTGGAGTCGAAACTTCAGACGTCTGTCAAAACGGAGCCAAAGTCACAGAGCATAGGCAGACGTCTGACCAAGTAGTGGCAGACGTTTGATCAAGCCTTGATCAGACGTCTGTCGTCGGGATTTCTGCAAATCTATTAGTTACCATATGTTGTTTTAAATAAGATTTGTATAGGAATTAGTTTTAAATAAGATTTGTATAGGAATTAGGGTTAGGCTATATAAGGTTATCTCTCATATGATAATTAAGGCAGCCATTGTGATAATTATTTAGAGAGAGGATGACGGCTAGGGCTTGGAGAGATCTAGGGAGATTTGAGAGAAATCTCTTAAGGTTTGCTCTTGGTGTAATTTTACTCAAAGTTTCTAAAAGATATTTGCAAATTCCATTCAGCCGGAAACTAGCCATACGGTGGTGAACCTCGTTAACAAATCTCTCTTGTTTGCGTTTGTTTGATTCTTATTTAATTCTCGCATTTTATTTATCGTTTATTCTTTTGTTGTGATTGCGTGGTGTCACTACTACAATAGGGGGTTGCCCCTACGGATATTGAAATCCGTAGAAGCAGATTTATGTTGGCCCTACGGATTAAGCCGTAGAGCTATAAGGTTGCCCTTACGGTCCAAGACGTTCAAGAATAAAAATATTAATTCTTAATTTGGTGTTTGCCCCTACGGAGCCACAAACCAAGGACCTACGGACAAATCCGTAGGGGCAACTAAATAGCGATTTAATTAAAAAGTCACAGATCGCCTACGCTCCTTATCTTTTTCTCTCTCTCTCGATCGCGCGCGAACCAAAATCCCCAAATCATTCCCGCCGTTCTCGTCGTCGCCACCACCGTTCTCGTCGCCGTTTTAATCGTCGCCTCCGTTTCGTCGTCACCACCGATCGATCCATCGCACAGGTTAGTAAATCTTCAACCAAACAAATTTTTGATTATTTAGGGCTAGGGTTCATGGCTGGGGTTGGGGTTGCGGTTGGAGTTGGGGTTCGGCAGGGGTTGCGGTTGGGGTTGGGGTTGGGGTTCGGCTGGGGCTGGGGTTAGGGTTGGGGTTTAGCTGGGGCTGGGGTTAGGGTTAGGTTGGGGCTGGGCTGGGCTGGGGCTGGGTCTGGGGTTAGGGTTAGGTTGGGGTTGGGGTTTGCTGAATTTGGCAAACCTGAGAGGAATTTCCAGCAATATTAGCCTAGTTTGATTACTAAAATTATTGTTGATCGAGAAAATCTTGGGTCATTCTAATCAAACATTGTTTGTTACTATATGTCAACGAGTACTGATAAAAGAAAAAACTGATTTCAAGTGGAAATTAGGTATGTAAAATGTTCTAATATAATTTGTATTTCTTGCCATCATCAAACATATAAAAGTACTAATATGAAATGGAAAATAAATAAATAAATAATCAAAGCTTTGGCATGTATGTAAAATCCCTTGTTACTTTTTCTTGGTTGCCCAACTTTGAAAATTCTATCTATTAAATTAGACATACTCTAAAAAGAATGATATTGCAAGAATTTGACTTGGTGGAGACTTGCATCATTAATAGAAATATGAAAGTGTAAGGACGTTCTTTACCTTCGATAGGGTTCGGTTGGGGTGGGGCTGGGGCTAGCTAGGGCTTCATCACCTGATATAGCGAAATACAAAGCGTACTTAGTACACCCAACCTCATTGAGTTTCCTATTGAAGTTCCCGGTCAAACGGCATATGCATATTTTTATTCGCCATGAAATCCCAATTATCAAGCTACCGAGGACGAAAAGACACCTTTGTTAGTCGAGAGTCATGGTAATAGACTTGTCATTATAGATCATAGTCAATTGTTTTTCCTATCATTTTCTTGATCCAGATGCTAATCAACTTGTTAATTAATTACTGTTTTTATGACGTATTTGTCTATATTTGTTGATAGTGGCCTTTCTTTTGGATGAATATGTTTTTTTGATGCATGTTTCAGTCATATGAATTCATATGTTGCGTATAACGCTTTATGATATCAGTATCCTACGTTTGTAGTTTTAATTGTTGATTGTTATAGATGAATGTCATTGCAATAATAGTTTTTGGTTGATGAATGCCATTGCAATGTAGGATGATCAGTTCTATCAATCTTGATTTCAATGGTTTAAAATCATGTTACACATACAACAAGAATACACACAAACGCAACATTAGAGAGTTATTCGAGATGTTCAAGTTAAAACCAATATATGATACTCGATGATAATATGAAATCTTCATATTCTCATCGATACTCATATATGAAACTAAAAGCGCCACTTAGTCCCCGTCTATCGGTTAACATACGTGTGATGCTCGTCGTGACATAGAACTATACGAAGGTTGTTAAATATCGGACGGTATAACTCGATACTAACAACCGTCGTATAGTCTACGCGACGAGAAAATTCAATCGTATGGTAACCGATAGATTTGTCCCGTGTGGACAAGTTAAGAATGTACAAAGTAAACGCCTTCATTCACTTGTGTTTTCATCCGATTCGAGATATTTTGTCGGTACCTTTCCGCTGGTTCTCCGTGTACAAAGATAGATTAGATGCTCATTTCAACGTTGTTTCATAGTTTTGAAATGATTATCTATTTTATTACAGTGTACTCGGAGAACAGCGGGAAGGTGCTGCCGAAATTTACTCGAAACGGTTGAAAGCACAAGTGATGGGTGTTCGCTCTATACATTCTTAATGGGATAGAAGCCTACTCCCGACAGCCGGAACACACATACAACAAGAATACACAACAAACGCATAATTAGAGAGTGATTCAAGATGTTCAAGTTAAAACCAATATATGATAATATGAAATCTTCATATTCTCATCGATACTCATATATAAAACTAAAAGCGCCACTTAGTCCCCGTCTATCGGTTAACATACGTGCGATGCTCGTTGTGACATAGAACTATACGAAGGTTGTTAAATATCGGACAGTATAGCTCGATACTAACAACCGTCGTATAGTCTACGCGACGAGAAAATTCAATCGTATAGTAACCCATAGATTTGTCCCGTGTGGACAAGTTAAGAATGTATAAAGCAAACGCCTTCATTCACTTGTGTTTTCATCCGTTTCGAGATATTTCGTCGGTACCTTTCCGCTGGTTCTTCGTGTACAAAGATAGATTAGATATTCATTTCAACGTTGTTTCACAGCTTTGAAATGATTATCTATTCTATTACAGTGTACTCGGAGAACAGCGGGGAGGTGCTGCCGAAATTTACTCGAATCGGTTGAAAGCACAAGTGATGGGTGTTCGCTCTATACATTCTTAATGGGATAGAAGCCTACCCCCGACAGCTGGAACACACACATACAACAAGAATACACAACAAACGCATAATTAGAGAGTGATTCGAGATGTTCAAGTTAAAACCAATATATGATAATATGAAACCTTCATATTCTCATCGATACTCATATATGAAACTAAAAGCGCCACTTAGTCCCCGTCTATCGGTTAACATACGTGCGATGCTCGTCGTGACATAGAACTATACGAAGGTTGTTAAATATCGGACAGTATAGCTCGATACTAACAACCGTCGTATAGTCTACGCGACGAGAAAATTCAATCGTATGGTAACCCATACATTTGTCCCGTGTGGACAAGTTAAGAATGTATAAAGCAAACGCCTTCATTCACTTGTGTTTTCATTTGTTTTGAGATATTTCGTCGGTACCTTTCCGCTGGTTCTCCGTGTATAAAGATAGATTAGATATTCATTTCAACGTTTTTTCACAGCTTTGAAATGATTATCTATTCTATTACAGTGTACTCGGAGAACAGCGGGGAGGTGCTGCCGAAATTTACTCGAATCGGTTGAAAGCACAAGTGATGGGTGTTCGCTCTATACATTCTTAATGGGATAGAAGCCTACCCTCGACAACCGGAACACACACATACATCAAGAATACACAACAAACGTATAATTAGGGAGTGAGTCGAGATGTTCAAGTTAAAACCAATATATGATAATATGAAACCTTCATATTCTCATCGATACTCATATATGAAACTAAAAGCGCCACTTAGTCCCCGTCTATCGGTTAACATACGTTTGATAATTTATTCTTTTCAACGACAAACGCACACACACGGATTTTCTCCTTTGTCAGTAACTATCCCGTTCTTATATTTCTCAATATAGTCACCATAACCTACAATTTATATGTTATACAGTCTAACATAGCCCATGAGTACGTCAGAGTTAAGGACTGGATGTATGTGGATTGGCAACAACGTATGCAACCTAAGTTTGTCGCAGGAGTTGCTGCTTTCATTGAATTTGCACGCGCATATAATAAGATCATAATACAGAAGATTATCTGTCCGTGCGATAGATATGGCAATAAGTACTGGCAGAAGGTAGAATTGGCAGAGCTTCATATTGTAAAACATGGGTTTATTAGACTTTATACAACTTGGAAATATCACGGGGAAGGAGAAGAATGCAGTACTGCGGCAGAAGAAGAAGGAGAACACGATAATGCGACAGGAGAAGAAGAAGAATTCGGTAATGCGGCAGAAGGAGAAGACGGTAATTTATTTCCAACAAATGAAATGGGGGATATGGTAGAGGCTGCCCTAAGTGAATCTATTCGTACCGAAGATGACATTCCTTCCGGTCAAGAACCGCGTGCGGATAAATATGAAAATTTCATGAATGATGCTAGAAAACCAATTTATGAGAATGCGAAGTATTCCACGCTCTCATGGTTCGTCCAACTTTTCCAGATTAAGTGCCTAAATGGATGGAGCAACAAGTCATTCACAATGCTTCTGTCGTTCTTGAAAGATTTTATGCCTCAGGGAAATAACGTGTCCGACGGCTGGTACGGAGCCCAGAAGATGATGTCTGATTTGGGTCTAAAATGCGAGAAGATTCAAGCATGTCCTAAAAATTACGTGTTGTACCGGAAAGAGAATTCAGATTTGAAAGAGTGTCCAACATGCGGAGAGGCCAGGTATAAGCCAAAAGATTTTGATAAGAAGCCTGATATACCTGTGAAGATAGCACGATACTTTTCCATAACACAGAGGCTACAGAGGCTATTCAGGTGCAAGAAAACAGCCGAGACAATGATTTGGCATCACCGTACTTCTCTAAATGAAGATGGAAAAATGAGCCATCCAAGAGATTCACCGGCATGGAAGAATTTCGATAGGAGGCACGCAATATTCAGTAGCGATCCTCGCAATGTCCGGCTCGGACTGGCTACTGATGGCTTCTGCCCATTCAACTATATGGCTGGAAGTCACAGCACATGGCCCGTTGTAATGATAATTTATAATCTGTCGCCTTGGTTGGCTATGGACCAATCATATTTTATGATGCCTCTTCTTATCGACGGACCAAACTCACCGGGAAACAATATCGACGTCTATCTCCGACCTCTGATCGAGGAGTTGAAATCTTTGTTCATTGATAGTGTAGAGACATATGATGCAAACACAAATACAACCTTCATACTGCGTGCGACTTTAATGTGGACAATTAATGACTTTCCTGCGTATGGAATGCTATCAGGTTGGTCCGTACATAGTCACAAAGCATGTCCTCATTGCCATGAACACACAACATCGAAATTCTTTGAATTTTAGCAGGAAGGTTTGTTATTGCGGCCATCGACGTTTTCTGCCTCCAGACCATCCCTATAGGTTAGACACGGTTCACTTTGATGGTCATCAGGAGTTTCTTGGACCTCCATCCCCATTGTCCGGAGAGGACGTGACTGCTAAATGGGATGATTACAATAACGTGACCTTCAGGATGGATCCGACGAAACAGGTCAAACCACAATATTGGAACAAGTTAAGCATTTTCTTCGAGCTTCCGTACTGGTCTACAGATTCAGTGCGTCATTGTCTGGACGTCATGCATATAGAGAAGGGAGTATCAGAGCACATACTTAACTTGCTTATTTGTAAAGACGGGAAATCGAAAGACAACATAAATGCTCGGATGGATCTATAAGAGTGGGGAATAAGAAGTGAATTGCACCCTAGACCGGTAGCGGGTAAACCGGGCAAGTTTGTACTTTCCAATGCCGCTTATCATATGTCACAACCGGAGAAGAAAAGATTCCTGCAGGTGTTGCATGATTTGAAAGTCCCCACATGTTTCTCAGGATAATTCAGCAAGAAAATAAAAATTGTGAAGGGCAAGATCGATGAGCTGAAAAGTCATGATCACCATGTTATCATGGAGCACCTTCTTTCATTAGCCCTCAGGACTTCTCTTCCCGACTCGGTTGGTCTAGTAATCAACGACCTATGTTGTTTTTCAGGGAGTTGTATGCTAAAACACTGGAGGTTGTGACGCTGGATAAACTAGAAAATTCTATTGCGTTGATACTTTGCAAGTTTGAGCGTATTTTCCCACCGTCATTCTTCGATATCATAATACACTTGACGGTTCATCTTGCAACTGAGGCGAAGTTAGCCGGACCGGTACAATATCGATGGATGTATCCCGTTGAGAGGTACGTGTAATTTTTTGTTTCGCGCAATTTATAAATTTATTGTTGTCGTGTATGCCCGTATTTATTTATTCAACATATTTTCATTAGGTACCTCTACACTCTTAAGAAGTATATACGCAATAAAAATCGACCAGAGGGTTCTATCATGCAAGGTTATCTTCTTGATGAAGCAACCACATTTTGTTCCCGCTATCTGGATAAGAACATTGAGACAAGGTTTAACCGACCACGAAGAATTCAAGACGGGCCATATGGTAAAGCCGAGTATAAGAGGGTAGACACTATGTTTATCAACAAGATATACCGGTTTATCTTGCTTAATTGCGCATGTCTTGAACAAATTAGAGAGTAAGTTTTTTTGGATTAATTGTTATATCTGTGTTTGTGTGTGTATGAAATGATATAATATTAATGTCACAATTATTTGTCGAAAACAGAATTCATTTTAACGAGGTACGTGAGGGGCATCCTGATTGGAACGAAGAACGTTTGGAAAAATATCATCAGGATAATTTTTGTGATTGGGTCACAGATCATGTAAGTTATTCGAATAACATTTTATTGCTATCAGTTTTAATCTAAACTTGTATCGTTATGTATTTGTCGTAAAATTTGTTTTGTTAGATCCACGATCCGAACTTGTCTGCATCATTTGAGAGTGATTCAAGATGTTTAGCTCAATTTCCTAGTACGGAGGTTGCATATTACAAAGGATTTGGTGTCCTTGGATACAAATTCGAAGTTAAGAACATAGAAACATCTAGAACCACTCAGAATAGTGGGATTGCGACGGTAGGATCGGACGGTGTGATTTATTATGGGTACTTAAATTGTATACTCGGCATCTACTATCCCGGACGATCAGAACCCTTTTATATATTTCAGTATACTTGGTACATACGCGAACCGATACGGACAGGTGGAGAAGCAATCTTGGGAATTAGAAAGATGAATATGGATTGACCAGTGTGAACACACTTCGATTTTACGGTTAGGAAGATCCGTTTATCTTTCCGAACCAAGCGTTCCAAGTATACTACTCACAGTGTTTGAAGCATCCGTAATGGAGTGTTGTATACCGATGGAAACCCAGAGATGTCTACGATGTCCCAGAATTCGAGGACAATGATGAGGACGAAGAAGAGAGAAGGCTTAAAGGGCTCTGACCGTCTGTTTCGAAGGACGGGTTGTCTTCGACCGATCATGAAGTTATGTGGGTTAGAAATGATATCGACGATGAAATCCAAGTAGATATGTATAATGCGCCCACGAAACGAAAAAGGTTATCAGTAATGTTATATTATTACTTCACATTTTACGCTCTATACATATATAGTCAATACTTTTAATGATTGTCTAATGCGTCCACGAACCGTTTATCTAGATTTGATGACGATGTCGGGAGCAGCGACGGGCGGCAGGAGCTCCAGCCGCGGCAGAGGCAGAGGCAGAGCGGTTCTGCCGTCCGGAAAGCTCCGTAGGGAGCTTCAGAGGGCCGGTTTTGCACCCAGATCGGAGACCCCTTCGGATGCCTCCTTCCGTGTGGATTTTGCTACACCTCCAGGTATACTGCACGCATATCCATTTTGAATGTAATATTATATTGTCAAAATTACTTATATTGTCAATGTTTGATTGTCTAGTTGTTGGTGATGCGTCCACATTTGGAACAAAAGCCACTCCCGCTCCTCCTGGTATGTTTATATATCATATAGTGCATGTATATTGATTTAGAATTCTATATCATAAATACACACATTCCTTTTGCTCTTACTTAGCAATTTTTATTATTGTCTAGTTGTAGGTGGTGACACCACCGCATCTGCGGGTATGTTTATATATCCTATAGTGCATGCATATTGATTTAGAAGTTATATTATTGATCTACATATTCTTTTTGCAATTACTTATATAATCTATTTTTAATTGTCTAATTATAGATGGTGCGTCCACATCTTCCGCAGGGGCTAATCCTGCCGCTTCCATACCCTCCGCATCGTCTGCAGGTTAGTATGAATAAATATAAAATATTTATTCATTTTACATATGCTCTATAGAATAAATATGAACTTCATGGAAATTTAGCGTCAATATTTATTTTCTAGTTGGAGGGGATGCGTCCGAATCCGGGATCCCGGTTGTTCCTCACTGGAGGAACTATTGTCCCACTCGTGCTGATGCCCGGGCCCAGGCTCGTGCGATAGTCACCGGAGGTATATATCACACTTCAATTTTCGTTTAACCTTGATTTCTTAATACAACTTTGTCTTAATATTGATTGTCTTGATATTTCGTGCAGACGCAGGGCCTCCCCATCCCCAGAGGGGGACTCGAGACCCGAATCAGTCCCATAGGCTGAGGCCTGACAGAGCTAGTGGGAGGCAGCATTCCCCCTCTTTTTTACCCTTGACTATCGCTATACCGGTCCTCATGCCGAGAGCTTCGGCCGGTATATGGGGGACGAGAGCCGGCTCGTGAAGAACTATCCACTTCACGTTGAATGGGGCGAGCAGCACCAGCGCTCATTCGCCTTCTTCTTTGATCAGGCTCGGGTACGTATTAATATATATTTTCATTTGATCTATCCAATATATTTATTATTAACACTTGCAATCTAATAACGATGGTTTTTTTTTTGTATTTCAGTTGGATTACGATTTTCAGCCTGTAGCCGATCCTGATCATCCGGGAAGGGTGCTCGACCTTCATGCTCTGTACAATGGCCTGATGAAGAACATGCAGGCCAAGGTCCGATACAATAGGAATGAGCTGAAGGCCGACTGCTGCTCCCTGTGGATGGCGACCCCGAGGCAGAGAGAGCGGCCCTCCTATCTACTCCGGCGTTTGCGAGAGTCGATGTAGAGACATGGCCTCTATTGTGCGAATATTTCGACTCCCAACGCAAACATGTATGTATTTTAAATGTAATTCATTGTTTAGGATATAATTTATTTTTTTGTGTTCCTTAATTAGAAAACTAAATGTTAATGCGTTGTGCAGAAACAGGCCGCTCAGAATACAGAGAACAGGAAGTCGGCGAAGAGGGGTCGCCCTACTTACACAGGTGGCTCGAGAAATATTATTCGAGCCCTAGAGTTATCGGTAAATTACAATAGACCGACCTTTGTGATATTCTGCAATACTAAGAGTTATTTTCTAATATTTCTAATATTAAGAGTTATTTTCTAATATTGCAGACAGCTCGGGCCGTGGCGTCAGGTGGTACACCGAGTGTGCTGTCCGCATATCTTGTCGTCCACGGCACCTCGACAGATCCCGCCACGGGCGAGCTTCGATATCCCGACGTCGTTACCCAGGAGTATTGCGTAAGTGTTAATATTTATTCTACCCATATTTGAAAATTTAGTTTTGGAAGGTTCAAGTTTAAATTTTATACTTATACTTTACTGCTTAATGTGGGTGTAGGAGCGGATGGTTGAGCAGGCCGAGGCATCGGGGATCGATTTTACCGGACAGAGCGATCCGAGGCTGCTGACCCCAGTTCTGGACGCCGCACACGGAGGGCACCACGGAGGTTGGGAGAGAGGCCGGGGACTGGGCCCTAGCAGGGCCCATATGAGGTTGGACTCCACCTCGGCGGTTACTTCCTCCGTCTCCAGTGAGCGACGTGTTCAGCAGGAACTGGAGAGCTTGAGAGCCACCGTTCAGGAGTTGAAGGAGATGCTGGTATGTATACCACTTTATAATAAAATATCATGTCATATTATATATATCAACATATCCATAATTAGTACGTAGCTTGAGCTTATTTGGTTTTAGACTTAGGTTTGATTAATCATACATACATATGTAATTAAAATAAACAACAGTTTTCCAAACTAGATATCCAAATAGGGTTTCGAAATAACTTGATAATGATACGAATTCAAATAATACACAGTTCTTACGCGCTTCTTACACACGTTAGGTCCAGACGCGACAGGGTACATCGGCCGAGCCTCCACATGCATCTCCTTCGGCTGCGGCTCCGCAAGCCACTGCATCGGCCGCGGTTCCGCAGACAGCTCCTATAGCTCCACCGCCTGCTCAGACTCCCGTAGCCGCGGCTCCGCAAGCGACTACCTCGACAGCGGCTGCGCAGACCACATCGCCAGCTCCACAGGCCGCTCAGACTCCCGCACGCGCCGAATTGCATGGTTTATTGACCGAGGAGCAGGCGCGCTTGATTCTATCGTTTATCAGAGGTGGAGCTGGACCGAGCTAGGATAGCTTTTTGATTCATATTTTTTGAAACATGTATTTATTTATATCATACATATTGTACTACATTTTGAAATGATATTGATATTTGATATTGGTTTATATTTATATCATATTCAGTTTTTTGGGTTTCTTTTGTATATTATATGCGTGAGATGTGATTATGAATACTGCGATATATGTTGTGTGATAATTAATTTTATATTTTATTGATATATATATTATTGTGCACAGGGCGGGAAAAAATCAGGCAGCCCTTTTTTAAGAAAAAAAATACAGATAATGTGTACCTGCGGATTAATCCGTAGGTACACATGTTGCCCCTACGGATTAAACCGTAAGAGCACAATATCAGCAGTAACTGATATTTCCCCCCTGATCTCAGTACCAGGGGGTTGGAAGTGCCCCTACGGATATGTCCGTAGGGGCAACAAATGGCCCCTATGGATAAGTACCTACGCAGATATTTGTAGGGGACAGTACTTGGCCCTACGGATATATCCGTAGGTACAGTTAATATATTTAAAAAAACCGTAAATAAAATAACTTTTTTTACCCTACGACCTACTCCGTAAGTGAAACTGGCCCTACACAGAACTCCGTAGGGACAAGATTTTGCCCGTAGGGGCAAGTTCAGGGCTTCAACTTGCACCTACGACATTTGCACCTACAGATTATTTTTTCGCCCCTACGCAGATATCCGTAGGGGCAGTGGTTTGCCCCTACGGATAAATCAGTATGGGCAATCCTTATTTGTAGTAGTGTGTGTTCGTGATCATTGTCACGAGTATTGTTCTGTGGATCGACTTCCCCTATCCTAACAACCAGTATCAGAGCCTAAGTCTTGACGCTTGATATCAACAACTGGTATCAGAGCATGGTTTAAGGAAATCTAGGGTTCTTCAATTCTACGATTTAGGTCAACGGTGGATAACGACACCTACGCTTTCTTCTCCACTTTCTTAGATCGTTGTTTTGAAGGCGTTGGTTCAGATCAAAAGAAAAATTGAGTTTGCTGCAACTTAGTAGAAAGATGACGGAAGATAAAATAAGGATCGAAAAATTCAATGGTCACAACTATGATTGGTGGCGCATGCAGATGGAGGATCACCTGTACCAAAAGGACTTGTATCTTCCGTTGCTAAGAGAAAAGCTCGAGAAGATGACCGATGAGGTATGGAACCTTTTGGATAGGAAAGCCCTAGCGATGATCAGATTGTCGTTGACTTTGCAGGTGACCTTTAACATCTCAAAGGAGAAGAAAACCATGACGCTAATGATGACGTTAACGAAATTGTATGAAAATCCTTTGACATCAAACAAGATATTTTTGATGAAGAAGCTTTTCAACATAAAAATGGCTGAGAGCGTTCGGTGACGGAACACCTAAACGATTTCAATAACATGACGAGCCAGTTAGAATCCATCTCGATCGTGTTTGAAGAAGAGATTCGGACTCTATTATTCCTCTGTTCGTTGTCGGAGAGTTGGGAGAACCTAGTTATGACGGTTAACAACTCTATCTAAGATCAGAGAGGAAGGAAGCAGGCGGGACTCTTATATTTAATGATGTGGTAAGTTGCATATTAAACGATGAGATGCGGAAAAAAGCCGTAAGTGGGAGTTTGAGAACTTCTGCACTTTCGGTGAAGAATCGCCGTAGAACAATGGAAAGGGGAAAAGGTATGAAGGGAAAATCTAAAAGCCAAGGAAAATCGAAGGCGGCTGTTGAAATTGTGGAAAGAAAGGTCACAGAAAAAGCGAATGTCGACTCTTGAAGAAAGACTCGGATGGGAAGGCAAATGAGAAGGAAGCTAATGTTGTGTTTATACAAGAATAAGGGATAAGGTCTTTGTCTATCAGTGAGCGAGAACACAAAAGCGAATACTTGGTTCCTAGATTCGGAGGTATCCTTCCATTACATTTCGAGCCGACATCATTTCAGTGAGTATGTTCAAGGTAATCTTGGACATATGACGGTGGAAAATGGTCCGTGCAAGATTGTTGATAAGGGCATGATCATACTGCAGTCACCATGAGGAAGTCAAATCAAGTTGAAGAATACTAGGTATATTCCAGATTTGAAAAAAGTCTTATTTCCACAAGTCAGCTTGACAACGTAGGATATATGACGGTGTTTAGAAATTCGCAGTGGAAAATTTCCAAAGGATCGTTGGTGGTTGTTAGAAGCAAGTTGAGCGGTTCGTTGTACTCATTCAGTGGGAGTAGCGGAGTTTTGGTTGCGTTAGCAGCAAGTTTGGAGATAGATTCGGAGATTTCGTTGTGGCATAGAAGATTAGGGCATCTCAGTGAGAAGAATATAAAAAATTCTTCAGGGTAGGGACTTCTTTCGGGGCTGAAGGTGGAGTTGGAACTTTGCGAGAGTTGCGTTCGTGGAAAAAAAACATGCTCAGATTTCAAATTGGAGGCGTAACAAAGAAGACCAAGAAACTGGAGATGGTGCATACAGACGTATGGGGTCCGACCTTAGTGGGGTCTTATGGTGGGAATCGGTACTTCATGACGTTCATCAACTATGCAAACCGGAAAATATGGGTGTATGTGATGAAGAAGAAGTCCGATATGTTTGGTATCTTCAAACACTGAATTGCGCAGGTTGAGAACCAAACAGGGGCTAAGGTAAAATGACTTAAGTCCGAAAATGGAGGGGAATACTGCACAGGAGTTCAAGATGTTTTGCTTGCAGAAGGGTATTCATTGGTCGAAGACGGTATCGGGAACGCCACAGCAGAATATCATCGTTGAAAGGATGAATAGGACGCTCCTAGAGCGAATGCGGAGCATGACCTTGAATGCAGATGTACCCAAATTTCTATGGGTAGCGGCGGTCGATACTGTTGTGTACTTGATCAACAAAAACACGGAAGAAATTTGGTTAGATTAACCTTTAATTACGCGCACCTAAAAATATTTGTTGTATTGTGTATTCTTTGGTAGCTAAGGCGGAAAAGAGTAAACTTGACTCTAAATCTAAAAAGTGTGCTTTTATTGTGTATGGTGGAGATGAATTCGGATATCGGCCGTAGGATTACACAAGTAAGAAGGTAATACGAAGCTGGGACGTTGTCTTTGATGAGCAGCTCTTGTACAAAGAAGAAAAGCCAAGGATGGTGCAGTATCGAAGTTCGTCAAGTTGGACGGAACTCAAGAGAGCATTCAAGTACTTATGGGTGGAGATCAGAACACAGAAGAAGCTATAATGCAGAATCTGGCTCAAGAACATGATGGTAATCATATTCAGCAACCAAATATACCAGTTCTGAGGAGATCTATATGAGATAGGTGGCTACCTAAAAGACTTGTGACCGACTTCGTTTTGTATACAGATTCAAGAAAGCCTGAATCCCTTGAAGAAGCAATAAGCGACGGTGCTAGCAAGAAGTGGAAGCGAGCGATGGACGAGAAGATGGATTCTTTGAAGAACCGTACATGGGACCTAGTGAAGTTACGCAAGGATCGGAAGGCTTTACTAAATAGGTGGGTGTACAACATTAAAGATGAGTCTGATGGTGTGAAGCGTAACAAAACTTGCTTGGTAGTCAACGGATATGCGCAAAAGCAAGAAATTGACTATCATGAGATATTTTCCGCTGTGATGAAGATGACATCAATTCGGGTGATTCTTCGTACTATGTCGGTGGAGAATTTGCACTTAGAGCAGTTGGACTTGAAGCCTGCGTTCCTTCATGAAGATTTGGAGAAGAAGATCTATATGATGCAGCCACCGGGATACAAAGTGAAGGGGAAAGAGGATATGGTGTGTAAGTTGCGAAAGAGCTTGTATGGCCTTAAGCAAACTCCTAGGCAATTATATTTCAAATTTGATAAGTTTATATTGAAGACAGGATTTGTACGCTGTGAATCAGATCACTGCGTGTATGTTCAAATTTTCAAGGACGGAGACTACATTATTTTGTCACAATATGTTGATAACATGTTGGTAACAGGTCCGAATTTCGAGAAAATTCAAAGTTTGAAGAAAACGATGGCCAAGAAATTCTCCATGAAAGATTTGGGAGCGGCCAAGCAAATCTTAGGCTGAAGATCGTGTGAGATAGGAAGCAGCGGAAGCTATGGTCATTGCAAAGGGACTATATCGAGAAGGTTTTGAAACGGTTCAATATGGACATGTTGAAGTCGGTAAGTACGCCCTTAACAAAGCATTTCAAACTCATGAAGGAGTTGTGCCCGACAACTTAAAAGCAGAAGGACGAGATAGCAAAAATGCCATATGTATCTGCGGTGGGGAGTTTGATATATGCAATGGTGGGTACGCGACTAGATATTGCACATGCAGTGGGAGTTGTGAGCAAATATATGCAAAACCCGCGAAAGGAATATTGGAATACGGTAAAATGGATTTTGAGGTATCTAAGGGATACATCAAGTCATTACTTATGTTTTGGGGGTGACTCTCTAAAGGTGCAAGATTACGCTGATACAGACTATTTGGGTGATCAAGATAGTGGGAAGAACACAACAGGATACGTATTCAAGATTGGGGGAACAACGGTGAGTTGGGTCTCTTAATTGCAGAAAGTTATGGCGCTGTCGACTACGGAGGCGGAGTACGTGGTGATCACGGAAGTTAGAAAGGAGATGATATGGTTGCAAGGGTTACTTGAAAAATTGGGAAAGAAACAAGATCTTGTGGAGCGACAGCCAAAGTGCGATATATTTGGCAAAGAACACGGCTTATCACTCGAGAACGAAACACATCAAGGTACGGTACCATTTTATTCGCATAGCGATAGAAGATGGAGAGTTGATATTGTAGAAGATAGCGGGAGAAAAGAATCCTGCACATATGTTCACTAAAGTCGTAGACAGAGACAAGATGGAGCTCTGTTGCATGTTGGTGAACCTCTCCATGAAAATTTGATAAGGAGAGAGCAGATAGCGGAATCGTGTGAAGTCTACTAGTTCGAGGGACTCAAGGCGGAAGAATCTCTAAGTGGGATATTGTTAAATATTGTGGAGGATTCTTCTTAAGACGTCTGTATAAGGACGTGGCATATGTCTGGGCATACACAATGCAGGGGCCAAAAAGTGCAGAGAAGAGACAGACGTTTGGAGTTAAAAGTTTCAGACGTCTGTCAAGACGGAGCCAAAGTCACATAGTATAGGCAGACGTCTGACTAAGGAGTGGCAGACGTTTGCCCAAGGAGCTGATAGGCTAACGAAGAATTGGCAGACATCTGCCCAAGCCTTGATCAGACGTCTGTCGTCGGGATTTCTGCGAATCTATTATTTACCACATATTGTTTTAAATAAGATTTGCATACAAATTAGGGTTAGGCTATATAATGGTGTCTCTCATATGATAATTAAGGCAGCCATTGTGATAATTATTTAGAGAAGGTGACAGGTAGGGCTTGGAAAAATCTAAAGAGATTTGAGAGAAATCTCCTAAGGTTTGCTCTTGGTGTAATTTGACTCAAAATTTCTAGTAGACGTTTGCAGATTCCGTTCTGCCAGAGATTAGCCATACGGCAGGTGAATCTCGTTAACAAATCTTTTTTGTTTGTGTTTGTTTGATTCTTATTTAATTCTTGCACTTTATTTATCGTTTGTTCTTTCGTTGTGATTGCGTGGTGTGTTCGTGATCGTTGTCCCGAGCATTGTTCCGTGGATCGACTTCCCCTACCCCAATAAGCTTTGCCTCCTAAAGGATCTCTTCCCTTTGGAGGACATCCAAGAGTTTGGTTACAATCGATCTGCTGGATTCATTTGGATAATCCAAAAGAAGAAAAAGGATCATGCCTTCAAGAAGATCAAGCACTAGGTTTTGTATGCGACTGAGGTGATAGCATTTGTAGAAACCTGTAAGATGAAGAAGATGACTGGAGTGAAGACAAAAGAACTCTTGTGGCTCTCTGTTGTTGAGATGTACTTTGAGAATCCTTCTTCAGACAAGCTCGCCTTCAAGACGGGCACTGGTTTTACTGATAGCTTTGAGGCATCAGCGTTCGAGCTCGAGAAGTGAGGAAATTATACATGTGCCTAAATGAAAGGAAAAAGGGAATTACAATTCGATCATTGTATTAGTAACTACAATATCAAATATGTGTTGTGCTTATATAAATGTCTAGATGTAGCAGTAATACACGGAGTTATTGTTTCCAAAAAGAATACAAGTAATCATAATATACATTTTCATTCTTTCTTATATCAGCCGGCTACATAAATATATTTATAGGTCACAATTCTTTCAAGCAAGTCATTTGAAGAAAAACACTGGGTCAAAAGAAAACACCGTGTTTCATTTAAATATCTTAACCCAAAGAAGAAAAGCTTACAAATACAGTCCAGCAACATCAAAACAGAAATAAGCACGTTTCTTTCAAAAAAAACAACATCAAAACAGAAAGAAAGTTGGGGAAAATAGAAAATGTGGAGAAAATTTGGTTCTAAATTTTTGCACTCAGATGTCTGTTTAATTAATAACTCTCTTTCTTGCAAGTTTTTCAGTTCCTTCAAATTATTGTGCAAGTTCAAACATGCATACTTCTAGTTCTACCATCACTTGTTTATAATCGATATCTGAATTTTACTACCAAAATCCTCGCCCCGGTCAACCTCATCCCCACACTATCTCCACACTAGCCGTCCACCACTCTATTACTCCTGATCAATCTCTGTTGAGATCCTACTCTAAAATCGATTGTTCGTGTTTCCAGGATCCAAATCTAATTTATGATTAATACCTCTTAACTGTCTACTTCCTTTTCCTACTTGACCTGCCAAATTTCTCCACTGAATTGTTTTATATTCCTGGAAACAAGACAAACGACCTCCAATACCAAACTTCAATCAAATGAGAATAATTGTGTATATTATGTGGCAGGAATGAATGTATCACCCTGATCCCGTCTCTGTGGCTTCAAGAAAAGTTGGGGCAAATTGAAAATGTTCTAGAAAAGAGCCAAAAAGAATGATCAAGTAGATACATAATTCAGTAGAGAAAAGTTTTGCAACCCAAAGATCATGAAATAGATAAAGAATTCAGTTGGGTAAAATATTGCATTCCAACTATCCAAATCTAAATAAGCACGTTTACCCCTTACTCTTCTTGGTTTGATCAAGTTCATCTATGGTCACTAAACGACTTTTAACTAAATTAAATCTGAATAAATTTTAAGCCAAACAGAATAGACATACAAGATAGGCAAAATTACGCTAAACGACTTTTAACCATCATTTTTCTCACTAAATAACCTCAAAGTTTTTCTAGTGCAGTAAACTCCCTCAAACTTTGGTTTCAAAGGAGTTTTCCCACTAAAATACACTTAAAATGTGGCACTTTAAGGAAGAATATTGTGATAAAAAATGTTAGGCAGTCTTGGGAATAGTTAAGGTAATTTGGTGTAATTTAGCCTGTAAGATATAAATGAATTCAGAAAAGGGAAAAAATAAAGGATGAAAGCTCCAGAGAACATTTTCGAGTATGCATCAACTTATAAAGTCAATTGTCCGTAAAATGCGGGCAGGGGCCAAAAGTCTTCCCTGCATAACGTGACCAAAAAAAATTCCACATCAGAAATACTTGATCTTGACATCTCAAATTAATTAACCACATATATTTGAAAAGAAAATAATGCCAATATGAATTTAAACTAATCTGGCCTATATAAGCTGACAGCCATTTGTTCCCTTAACTTCTGAACAAGCGATTCGACAAAAACCTAATAAATGATATACAATACATGTGAACATATAAAAACTAAATGGATGCCCACAGACTTTGACTCATTCTAGAGGTGCCCATACAACTATCACCAAGTCCGATTTCGACATCTGAACTCGATCGTTAATGCAGAATTTAAAATTCTACCATTGCTGGCTTTTCTAATTTGATCAGGTCCAATTAATGTGAACCAAAATATATAGAATTTGTCAAATTTCCCATCTATAAATACTTCCCTACTCTATGTAACTTTTCTCATCAGCTCTAGATCTTCTAATTCTCATTGCCTTCATACTCTTTCTTGTTTTCCTATTAGTAAAAGAAATGGCATCCAAGACCGTCGACAACTATAGAGAGGGGGCTGAGGTTTACCACGGAGACGACGTTTGCAGGAAGAAAACCATTGAACTTCTTGAAGAGCTCCGCCTCCCAAAGGGCCTGTTCCCTTTGGAGGACATCCAAGAGTTCGGTTACAACCGAGCTGCTGGATTCATTTGGTTAATCCAAAAGAAGAAAAGGGACCATACCTTTAAGAAGATCAAGCGCCATGTGTCTTATGCGACGGAGGTGACGGCATTTGTGGAGCCCCTTAAGATGAAGAAGATGACTGGGGTGAAGACAAAGGAGCTTCTCTTGTGGCTCTCCGTTGTTGAAATGTACTTTGAGAATCCTTCGTCAGAGAAGCTCACTTTTAAGACCGGCACTGGTCTGTCTGATAGCTTTGAGGCATCGGCATTCGAGCTCGAAAAGTGAGGATGATGATTGGGTGCCTGGATTAAGGAGGAAATGGGAATTAGGACTTTAATGTTTGTTTTATTGACTACTATATCAAGTTCTTCATCAAATATATGGATTGGCTCGTCTGAATGTACCAGTACTTTATACCAATTAATATAATAATATTATTTCAATCTTTCGTTTGCTAGAAAATTACGCTGTGCCTTTATAAGTCATGATTTATTTACAAGAAATCTTGAATTTAAAGTTTTATATACATAACTAGACACGAGCTGGCAGGCATGAAAACTAATCACTCTATGGAGGAAAAAAAGATATATAATCATTTTAAAAAATCTAAAAATAAGAAGAATACACATCTTTTCTTAGGAACGAAAAATCTCCCTCCCTCTCTCCTTTGCAAATAGGGAAAATTTATAAATGATCCCTTTCATCATAATTAATTTATGCATTCTAAATATTTTGTCATATATAATCTCCACTATTAATGCTGAATGGAAAGTTGTCTTCAAATTGAAATAAGAAAAAATTATTAGCATGACATGCGGTAAGAAAGATTCTAATAATTTTCGAGGGGAAATATTTAATTTATTTATTTCCAACAAATCAGATCTTTTAAAATCTTTATAAGCTCCATTGAACTTATTGAAATCTCCTACCTTACTAAAGAAATAAAACCCATACTATTTTAGTTACAAATTTTGACAATCTTGTGCACTCTCTTTTAACACAGCATACGTGCATGGCACGTGTAAACCGATACTTTGCATAATGCAAAAGGGATATCTAGTAAATCTTATGAACGATGATGTGTTGTTTTCTAAGAAAATGTGTAGAGTTTGACCATACTTTTCCCATTTCTAGGGAAGGTTTTTCCATGCAACCAAAGACATTAGCCAACAAGGACGAAGCCAGGGGCCGCGCAGGGGCGGTCGCCCCCTTCCCCCTCGCGGAAAATATAGGAGCTAAATTAGGTCAGTCACATAAATTATACGAGATTAATTAGCAAAGTATAAAGATTTTATTAAATCGGTCCTATAGAATAGCAATGATTCCTATGAGTATCCATATTTAACTGCTTCCCTACAATTTGAGCAAACATAAAAGATGGCAATGATTATATTAAAAAGGAATCTAACCTAAAATCTCTCCATCTCTTATTGAGATATTCAGCAACAAATAAATTGTTGAAGAAATTCGAGACAGTAGAGATAGCTTTTCAAGAATTAATTGTATTTTTCTTTAGTACTAGTGGTTATAAACTCTTAAAAAAAAATTTCTACTTTATATGCTGATAACTTACATGCAAACTTTAAGCTTGTTATAATTAATAATTCTTTATTAAATATTCTAATTTATGGTATCATAAGTTTTGCAAAGATAAACTCGAGGCTTTGGCCTTTTGATTATCATGTATGTGTATGGTGTCATGCAATTTGGTACTTATTTATTTCTTAAATTCAATTTTGAACTTTATAACCCATATGTCATTTTTAATGCCGCCCTTCGTCCCTGTTAGCGAATTAAACCATCAGAAACCCGGACTTCAATGAAGCCCATCAATGAATACTTTTCTGAATAGATTAAGTCTAGATATACCCTAAGCCAACTAGAATCGACATACAACTGCGTTCCAGAAAAGGGTAAAAAAGGAGAAAAAGAAGAAAAAAACTACCTCAGCATATTTTTAAGTATGCACCCAACACTTTACAAGCCAGCAGTATGGAGACTGCATGTTACGAGTTTAGTGTAAGAATCCTACTCCCCTAAGAATGGTTACATCTTAAACCCATTAAATTTGATCACAGATATTTGAGATAAATTATCTAGCTTATCAGAGCTGACAGTAATTTGTTTGTTCATTTAACTTCTTTACGAGTGATTGAAAATAAACCCACAGAAAAATGCCAATACCACAAACTAATTTGAAATACCAAAACCTAAGAATAATTCAAAATAAGTTCTAAAATAAATACCGTATGGTAGCCAACAGACTTTGACCGTCTATTTTTAATTAATCCTGGAGTAAGGCCAGAGGCCTCGCAACTAACTCATTCAAAGTCCAAACATTGCGCAAGTCATCTGAAGACCAAAAGTATTCTATTATTGCTGACTTTTATACTTAGATTAAGTCTAGATATATGTAAAATCAAAGGACCATTTATCAGTTTTTATCTATAAATACTTCCCTACTCTATGCAACCTTTCCTCGTCAGCTCTAAAGTTTCATAATCATTTGCTGTTGCACCTCTTCTTGCATTGTTTTTTGTCTATTAAGAAATGGCATCACAGACTATTGAGAACTACAGGGAGGGGGCTGAGTTGTACCATGGAGATGACATCTGCAAGAAGAAAACCATCGAACTGCTCGAAGAGCTCTGCCTCCCAAAGGGTCTTTTCCCTTTGGAGGACATCCAAGAGTTTGGCTACAACCGAGCTGCTGGGTTCATTTGGCTAATCCAGAAGAAGAAGAAGGATCATACCTTTAAGAAGATCAAGCGCCAGGTGTCGTATGCAGGTGAGGTGACGGCATTTGTAGAGCCCCGCAAGATGAAGAAGATGACCGGGGTGAAGACAAAGGAGCTTCTCTTGTGGCTCTCTGTTGTTGAGATCTACTTTGAGAACACTTCCTCAGAGAAGCTAACTTTCAAGACCGGCACTGGTTTGTCTGATAGCTTCGAGGCATCAGCATTCGAGTGACAAAAGGATGCCTAAATACAAGGAAAAGAGGATACATGTTTTCAATCATTGTTGTACTAAACTACTCTATCAAAGTTATTCATCAAATAAATGTATTATCTTTAATACCTGAATGTACCAAAACGAAATATTAGAATTTTCTATCATTCTTTTATTCATATGTTACATAATTATCTTCACGAGTCATGAGAAAATTTAGAATTAAGGAAATAAGATAATCAATTAAACACACACACACACACACACACACACAGAGAGAGAGAGAGAGAGAGAGGTGCAAATATACATGCAATTAGTTAAGTAATCATCCGAAAAAATGATGATAATCAGTTAATCATCCGAAGGGGAAGAAGCAAAGGAGTACAAATCTATGAGGGTTTCAAACACATTCTTCTTGATGAACTCCCCACCACTCTGGTAGATCAATGATGATGATCATATGAAATTCATGATTATAAACTACTTGAATGCAGGTGTGCGCGGGCGGGCGCAGGTGCATGTGTGTTACTGTGGAGGGGGGAGGCCAGGGGAAGAGAGAGGTATATATATAACTCTTGAGCTAAGCTCAATTTACTAACCATAGTTTTAAGGTTAAACCTTGCAGTGTCCATTTTCAAGGTCCGAAGTCAATCGATCAGATAGGGACACCTGGTGGAGGCAGAAACATCGATCAAAGAAGGGAAGGCTTCCATACTGATCTTTCTTTTTTGGATTTTCTAGCACAAAATTGTCTGATAAGCAGAAGCAGCCGAAATGACTATTTGACCATATTTTTTCGAGTAAAAACGAGAGTTAGGAACCCCCACGTTTCATTAAAGGATTTTTAACGAAACTACAACCCAAAAATTGGAACCAGGTCCAATATGACAAGCACAGGGACCAACCCCTGATAAAACTAAAGAGCAATAACAAAGCTATAAACTAATACAAGCAAAAAAGCATGATATAAAACCCGACACCAAAGTCCATCCCGTCGAATCCCGACCAGCCTACATATCATGCCCATCATGGCGCGCATGCTCATCCTCCTGTACTTCGTCCTCTCTCGAGTCACGTATCCCTGTATCTGCGGTCCCTATAATTGTGTCAGCATCCTCCTCCCTGATGATATATCTCCTAGCTCGCTTCTTTACACGTGTTGAATCTGCTCCTGTCCAAAATAATGTGGTTGTGCCAATCCAGCATCCAAGTCCACTAATAGATCTAACTTTACAGTTGAAAATTCTATTATTTCTTTCCTTCCGAATCAGCCAACAAATAGTTGAAGCCCAAATATCCCACATGGGTAGTAAATCCATAGGGGTAGAAAGAACCCTCCAAGATCCCCAAAGATCATGGAAAGTGATTGGTGTAAGTACCCGTCCTATTTTTTGACTAATTCGTCTCCACAAATAAACAGCCAGCAGACATTTAAGAAACATGTGATCTGCGGTTACCTGTATGTTTCCATATCGCGTACCCGGTCGGCCCAACCCATTTTCGTATGATCCAGTTATCCCGCCTTAGGATGGCATTTTTGTAAGTTAACCATAAGAACACCTTGACTTTGAGTGGTATTTTGATCTTCCATAAGATTGGCGCAAACTCATCTCCACCTCCTCCAAAGCTCAACACCCGATAGAATGATTTAACCGAGAAACCTCCATTTGGTCCCCACTTCCATTTCATATGGTCCTCTTCCTCGCCATCAGTGGGTTTCCAATCCTGTAAAAACTAGACAAGTTAGGAATGTATAAAGCAAACACCTTCATTCACTTGTGTTTTCATCCGTTTCGAGATATTTCGTCGGTACCTTTCCGCTGGTTCTCCGTGTACAAAGATAGATTAGATATTCATTTCAACGTTGTTTCACAGCTTTGAAATGATTATCTATTCTATTACAGTGTACTCGGAGAACAGCGGGGAGGTACTGCCGAAATTTACTCGAAACGCTTGAAAGCACACGTGATGGGTGTTCGCTCTATACATTTTTAATGGGATAGAAGCCTTACCCCCGACAGCCGGAACACACACATACAACAAGAATACACAAGAAACGCATAATTAGAGAGTGATTCTAGATGTTCAAGTTAAAACCAATATATGATACTCGATGATAATATGAAAACTTCATATTCTCATCGATACTCATATATGAAACTAAAAGCGCCACTTAGTCCCTGTCTATCGGTTAACATACGTTCGATAATTTATTCTTTTCAACGACAAACGCACACACAAAGCATATACACGGAATTTCTCCTTTGTCGGTAATCATCCCGTTCTTAGATTTCTCAATATAGTCATCATAACCTACAATTTATATGTTATACAGTCTAACATGGCCCATGAGTACGTCAGAGTTAAGGACTGGATGTATATGGATTGGCAACAACGTATACAACCTAAGTTTGTCGCAGGAGTTGCTGCTTTCATTGAATTTGCACGCGCACATAATAAGATCATAATAGAGAAGATTCTCTGTCCGTACGATAGATGTGGCAATAAGTACTGGCAGAAGGTAGAATTGGCAGAGCTTCATATTGTAAAATATGGGTTTACTAGACTTTATACAACTTGGAAATATCACGGGGAAGGAGAAGAATGCAGTAATGCGGCAGAAGAAGAAGGAGAACACGATAATACGGCAGGAGAAGAAGGAGAATTCGGTAATGCGGCAGAAGGAGAAAACGGTAATTTATTTCCATCAGAAGAAATTGAGGATATGGTAGAGGCTGCCCTAGGTGAATCTATTTGTACCGAAGATGACATTCCTTCCGGTCAAGGACCGCGTGCGGATAAATATGAAAAAGTTGTGGAATCCCATGAAATTTGGTGTACGCACATCTTAGATGATAACGATGATGATGATGGATGCCGATCGTCGGAAAAAATGGTGGAGGGCGTATTTTTTCCACGCCATAGGAGGAAATCCCCTCCTATGGCCTCTTTCCTCCATTAATCTCTCTATCTCTATATATATATATATATGAGAATAATGGAGGAAAGAAGAGGGAGTTTCCTTCTATGGCGTCGAAAAAGTGCGCCCTTCTTTATTTTTTTTGACGATCAGCACACATCATCTTCATCGTTATCATCTAAGATGTGGGTATTCCAAATTTCATGCGATTCAACGACTTTTTCACCGTTGATTTTATGGGTTCAAAATTAACGGTTTACTGACAACAGAACTTTTTACATTGCAAAATCAACGGTGAAAAAGTCGTAGAATCACATGAAATTTGGTGTACCCACATCTTAGATAATAACGATGAAGATGATGGGTGCCGATCGCCGGAAAAAATAGAGGGCGTATTTTCGACGCCATGGAAGGAAATTTCCTGCATCTTCCCTCCATTAAACCCCCCCCCCCACACACACACACACACACATATATATATATATATATATATATATATATATATATATAAAGTCTTGAAAAAGAACAAACCAAACTTAATGTCCATCTTAACTTATAAGTTCTTAATGGGTTCAATCGGATCGGTGATTCTTCTAGCCTGGAACAGTAGTGTTCCCAGATCAGGAGCGATCGTTTCAAATCGTAAATCGCTAGTGGTTTAGCAAATTTTGGCAACAGATGTTCAATAAAAAGTGAAGAAACTCTGTAAAGGTAAATGTAACTCTTTTAACTAGTGTGCAATAGGTAAATTGAAACAGAAAGTATAATACACCTAGGATACTTGTGACTCGAGGATTCTTTAGGGCATTATGTTTCCTCGGAACATGGGAATCTATTTCCCACCAAAATAGGTAGGCATCCAACATTTTCCTTGATGGTGATCATACATATAACCACCACCATTTTTGGCAATCGCATGACCATTGTGGCCACCACCATCTCCGCCGTCTCTACTGTCACGTGTCCGCCACCGTCCCACCACTACTGCTTTTCCAGATAGTCACCAACGCCACCAGGACCACAGCCAATGTGTCCGCACGACTGCTACCTCTCCACCCTCATGGTAGAGTCAGAGTCTCCATAGCCGTTCTCGCCATTGCCACCGCCCAAGTGACCACTGCCATCCTGCCGTACTGTTGTTGTCATTGTTGCCATCATTGTCGCTGCCGCCATGACCTTGAACTCACAGCCCTCACCTCTGCTTCTACCATCGTTCCAACATAATTCGCCATTGTATCAAGTCAGGAGAGAGAACTAATAGTCCGAGATTGAATTTTAGATAAATCTTCCAGTCTCTCTTTTCAATGATAATTGGGCAACAAATTAGATCGAGTCTAATCCAGTCTTTCATGGGAAAACATAGCACATCGAGGTAGACTGTTCTTTTGTTTAGGAAAAAGGGGAAAAAGCTGCTTACCCATTCCATCATACACCCAAGATAAGGATTAACCGACACATATCCCCACAAAGCCGGTTAGGAAAGCTCAGATGGACATTATCCGTAACAAGCTGGGTTTGCTCGATATATGCAGCTTGAAGGGAGTGTTGGAGAGAGTAGTGTGACATAACCTGATGGTTTGATCAGATCATACAGCTGGGTTCAGGTTTGTCTATTCTAAACCAGATAAACTTCCAAACCGATTGAGATTAATTGATGGCGTTTTCCAAATAGTCTTGATAACCATCTCTGTTCTTTTTATTCTACGTCTCTAATCTCCATTTGATGACCCTACCATTATCATCTACGAATGATAATAATTTTTTATTCTCCTTATCTAACCTCCTCTCAATAACCCTACCATTACCATCTAAGAATAAAGAAGTTCTCATACTTTTGGATGTCAACTCTAGTACAGAAATGACAAGGTTCGAGTAGCAAACTGCAAAGACCATCACAGCTAAGTTGAGAGTTAGGAAATCAAGCCTTGAGAAATATTGTAACAAGACGGGAAGCTCAGGTGCTTACATCTAAACACCATCATTTCTACAAGTACGGAACTTATAGTCGAAAACCAAAATAAGCCTTCATCTCCGAAAAAGGCATCTCTATTCCTTGAAACAGATCTTCAAGAATGCCTGCCTAATAGAGACTAGATATTACTTATCAAAAAACTATCCAATAAAATGTCCGTAGCCTGGTATTCATCTGTATTTCCCCTCTTATCGCAAGCACACAATGTTTATTGCAATTTTATCTTTCGCAGCTCCGCTATAGGGACTTCTCTAGTTGAAGTCTTGAAGATTTGAATCTTATACATCCAAATCTCTTTTTCACTCACCTCCTTTTTGATCTTAAACATTCATAACCATTTACAAACTCCTTTTAACCACTTGATTTTACAAGTTGTTGGCATAAAGATAATCTCTCGTCTTTTATTGGTTATGACAAGTAAAAGAGAGAATATCCAAGTCAAATCTAGACTAACATAGATAGATAAGAATACGGGAGCTGGATGATAATTAAAACCCTTAGTTAGCAATCAACCTATCATGTTTGAGCTGTGGCAGCTCATCATTGTTATCGGGGGCAAAGAATTAATTCCAACATATTTGACCAAGCAGATGTGAAAGGGAAGAATCAATGAAATAGATATATGCTACTTCTTTTCTTCCTTTGTTCTCTCGCCTTTTTCCCTCTTTATTTATAGTGGGCGCCACCCCATTCCTTGCACATAAACTTGGGGATTCCCAACTCCATCTGCATCACCCTTTTTCCAACCTTTTTTTAATAACTAACGTAGTAAATTAAAAATAACAGCATCTTTTCTGAGGAATTATAAAAATAACATATCATTGATATGAGTATGCCTTTATTAAAGATTTTTGGCGAGCTTTACAACCACTTGTCAACCGAACATCAAACCAACCTTAACTCATGTTCATGCTGGAGGAAACAGTAAGTGTTATGTCAACTTAGTAAACATTATTATTAAGCAACTCAACAGCTTATGTTTTGAGTTAAATTGTTCTTGTAATAGTATAAGAGACCATCGGTTTCCAGGAGGTCCTAGATGCAACCTAATCATTTTCTATATAAAATATGTTAACTTAATTTACCCCATCTTTATTCTGCCTTTACAAGTGAGAGTTCCGGCCGGAGGCAATTCCATGTGGCCCAAGACTGGAGGAGTGTGTACTGTTAGTTAGCTTGATATACATTATTATCCCACATCTCAACACCTTAAGCTTTTGGTAAAATGGTTCCCAACAAAAACTATGAACAGGAAAATGATAAATTTTCTATAGGAACTAGTTAGGCTCTAAGGAAAATAGATGACAAAATAGAACATATTCCACAATAATAACAACAACAAAAAGAATCAAGTATAAGAATAGGAATAAGAATACACAACCAAAACACAGGCAGATGCAATTAATGCTTAATGCATATTCTGCTTAAAATTAATTCAGTAACTATGTTTACACAATATATTTCAAAAATAATAAATGCTATTTAAAGTAACAGAGTGGCATAAAAAACTTACAGGTAATGGAACTCCTACCAAGATAGGAAGATCGACCACAGGAATGAGAGAACGATATGCAATCCTTGCGATTCTTATCCGTAGAAGGGAAAGATACCTTCCACTTTGTTAAGAGGAAGGAATTTATCAACTATGTCAATTCTTTTGGTGTGGAACGGAGCATCGAATATATGAAACGATGAGTGATTTAAAATAAATCAGAATATGATTAGGAACTGTTGGCATTCGAACAAAATAGCTGCATATTAAATGAACCTCCTGCTAAATCGATATTCCCAATGGACCTCAATGCGATAACATTGTGATAAGGGACATATTTGTGCTAATCTCATACTCTTATTATATACGTAATTGAAGAGAATCATATCATGCCTGCAAAATTAACTAATATCATGATGTTCAATTGAAGAGAATCATATCATGCCTGCAAAATTAACTAATATCATGATGTTCCTTTGGACTAGTTAGTCTCACCTGAACTGGTGGAATGGGGAGCAACAAGCATCTCATAATCAAATTATCATATCATTTCTGATTGATCCGTCAATGTAAAGAGGAGCGGTCTACTTCCTGCGGTCTGTATTTCATAAGGAAAAGAAAAAAGAAAAAAGAAACTCAAGTAGTTTAGCACTAAGAGATGGAAATAACTAATTATGCATGGAATTGGCGATAAGCATGACAGAAAATGTGCATGTTGTAATACAACAACACAAGTACTATGCAACACATGCATATATGTACATTATATTCACAGTGCCTATAGATTTTTTTTTTGAGTTCTAAGGTTGGAACCATGAGGGGCCCACCCCCGCCCCTTTAAATTTAGTGCTCATGATGTCTACCAACTTTCCAAACTCCTAGGGATTTTTATGAAAATTTTCTCAACAATTAAAGAACCAACATGAATGCCATATGTGAAGAAAAAAAGATTACTGCCTACATCATGCATAATACTCTTGTATAAGCTCTATAAGACAAATAGGAGCTCTGGGCCTTCTCGGTTTGTTTCAATTAGGAGGTTGTTTACCGAAAAGGGTGGTGAGCTAAGCTGTCTTCGAGTGGTACAAATGACCGGTTGCTTTTTCAAACTAGCTCTTCGCTCAATTATCCTGCAGATATCTATCTCAATACCCTTTATACTCATCCTCAGGTTGACATCGCATGACGGTAAGATACTGACAGTTAGCTCTGGATCTGTCTCAATGGGAATAGGATTGAAGAACTATGATGAGGAGGAGATGCCCCTCCCCCTCCCCCTCCCCCTTGGTTTAGGGAGGGTGGCCAGATGGTCTACCTGTTCCATCATCTGGCATATGTTCCTCCAACATCATCATCACCATCATCATTATTTAATAAAACAGTGAGGATCACCACTAAGTTTCATTAATGAGAAAATAATGAACCATTATGATCATTTATTATTGATGTGTAACAACGAACATAGTCTAGTTCATGCAGATTACGTCTCAACAGAAAAACAACGCAACGGAAAAGGGATTCAATTGCTTTAATCTTATTTCCATATCCTTCTTGTTCCAAGTGATATCAAAGGTAATTATTTACGGGATGGCATAGGAATGAGAAAAATATGAATTTGGGGATACTGCCCGTGATGAATATATATACATACATGTAGACAGTATGACAGAACACTAAAATATATATGTATGGTGTTAATAGGGATGTTTATTACCGTTGATGAAATCGACATCGTGTAGAAAGATTATAAATGCAATATGTGAACAAAAAAGAATACCATTTTCAGTTATGCATAATAGGTTTAGATATGTAATAAACCTGCAAAAAAAATTGTATGTGAAGCAGACATCAAGCGAGAGGACGTTGGACTTTAGGCCAGTCTGAAATGCTTTATACAAAGAAAGAAATCAAGGTAAAGAAGATATGCTTCAGCCAGAATAAATAGATTGATACATGTAATAACTACAGGAAGTTGCATATCTGTGTTCCCTTTATTTACAATACCCAGACTTTAGAGCAAAGTATATGAAGTACAAATGGCCCTAACCTCAAGAAGCACAGTACCTGAAGTATGGAAGCAGCACAGTACTCCAAGTGGCAATACTGGCTTCTCTCCTTTCTGCAGCCTCTTGTTGTGAAAAATAGCACCAAAGTACGCAGTGGATGATCAACACACGCGTGAATCGGAACTAATGAAAAAGATCAAACGCAGCAACTACACAAAAGCAATAAGAAATAAAGGAAAAACACACCAAGCAGGACACAAGATATTACCCAAGTTCGGTGCGCACTTACACCTAATTCTGCAAACCAACGACGAATTGCTTCCACTATTCAACGAAAAATTACAAGAGATAATTTCTGCCCTCTCGGTCTCACCCAAATACAAATACAATCTCTCTGTATACAAATCTCTCTTTCTCTCTCTTTCTCTTTCGGCCTACCTCTGTTTGTAGCCGCAGAAAAATAAAATCCTCTCCGGACTATGCCGCAACCCCCAAGACCATGGCTCTCTGTGGATTAATGCTTGCTCCTGCAGGCTTTAATTAATCTGGCGCAGCCTTTTAAATCTCACCTAAGTCTCTGTTGATTAATTGGCCACAGAGAATAAGAATAGAATTGTGGATTGATTAATCCCTTGATGGATTCTCAGATTAATATATTTGGCCTCAAAATTATATATATATATATATATATATATATATATATATATATATATGGTTTACTTAGAGATAAGACTTAGATAAATCTAAATCTCCACTGCAGCCGGCCGCTTGTTGGAGATAAGTGCCCTCAGAGTCAATTATTGGATCACAGGCACGTGATTGCAATGATTGAGGGAGGACCTATCCCGGTACGGCAGTCTTACTCGAGATGATAGTATGCTATCTGGTTTACCTTTATCATCGTGTACTGCTTTAGGTGACCTGACATGTCACTATTGCACGTTGATAGAGCCCCTAGGATTCTTACTTGACTGCCAGCAGTATGAGGGCGATCATATAAGTGAGAGCTGGAGTCTATAAGCGCATCCTTAAAAGGTCCCTAGTCGTGGGAGTTTCAAGACAGGGCATCGATTCTCCAGAGTAGACTAGTGTATACAGTCGAGACCCCGACGAGGGGCGGTGGCCGGTCTCACGAGCCACTGGTGTCAGTTGGTTCACCTAAGATGTATACATGTGCTCATTGGGTTATGAGTACACCGGACAGGACTCGCCGGGAACATGCTAGTTGGTCTTATACCTGACGTCAGATAGCAGTTCCCAGGTGACATGTGTACAGGTTAGTTCATCGACCTGGGGATCGTCATTTGTCTCGTGTGAGTTCCCACTGTGCTTTGATTACTACCCTACCACGGCTCAAAGGAGTCGTGCAAACAGGTTTTAGTTGGGTACAGTCCCGAGCTACATGGAGGCAGTGAGCGGATCTTCGGGGGTTCGTCTCTCCCGGTATTGGGGGTGGGGTCGCGCTGTGTCTAGGAGAGCCATTACACGAAGTCCTTGGCCAAGGCAGGAGATTTACTGGTAGGTATTCCAGTAGTATCTCAGGGTGTTCTGGGCTACACTCCGACACGACTTGTACCGCTTTTGGGGGTCTGACTTTTACCCACCCCCTAGGCCCGACATGCGATGCTCATAGACGAACGGACCGGACTGTACGGATATTGTCACTGACAGGCTCAGTAGGGTGTCAGGATGAGTTCGCTCATCGACGTCCCTTTTGGTCAATAGCTGGTGGCCCGTTACGTATTGGCTTATACCTCTGACGTGCTAGTGGTTAAATCCACAGCCATAGTATTGACGAGTCTTTAGAGTCCACCACACATTCAGTTACTCAGCTTTCGGGCGAAACGCTGTAGAGGCCGTATGGAGATATGGCAGGGTCCGATCAGATACGTGCGGTATTGCACGGATCAGGATCGGACGGTTTGTACTAGAGGCCGTATAGATATATGGCAGGGTTCGATCAGATACGTGCGGTATTGCACGCATCAGGATCGGACGGATATTACTAGCCGGCTTTGGTTTAAGCCGGATCCTAGTTTAGTACAGTGTAGATTTTGTCTCTTTGCATTTGTATCCGGACGGAATACAGATGCGGGTGTGTATGCACAGTATCGGGGTTTTCCTGTAATTTATTACGGGACCAGTTTTCTGGAGTTGCCAGTTTGCATTCCGTTCCGGCCGATTTTCCTTTGTTCTTTCTCGGCCGGACTTTTCCGATGGAGGGAGTTATTTGCAAGTTTGCAAATAACATTTGTGGAAGGATTTATTATGAGAGCATCTTTTCTTTTGCACCATTCTTGCATTTATTGTGAAGTGAATGGATTTGATTTGGGTATGGGTTTTGTTATGATGATGTTTGTATATGGACACCTCCTTACTTTTTCCTACACTCACCTCCCTCTTTGATATAGTTTTGATCCCTCCACCATTCTCCACTTGAGATAGCCGGCCACTTCATGGAGGGATTGGGGTTGATTTCATTTTTGGTGTGGCAAGAAATTAAGCATCCATCTCATTTTAGCATGCCACCAAAAATTCCCAAGTTCATATCTTGTTAATTCCTCCATCATGGCAACTACAAACCCCATTGAGACAAAGCGCATTCTACACTACATTCTACAGCACATCTTGGGCATGTCGACTTGCCAGCTTCATGCCCGAGTTGCCTCGGTATAGAGGCGGGAGCCCGTAAAAGATGCAGGCGATGTGGTGCCCTTCCGGCGAGGAGGCGACGACTGGAGTTTCCGCGGGAGATCGGGACGATGAGATGAAGACCGGAGGACTCGGATCAGTCGGTATATCTCTTCCCTATCTTGTTAGTTAGCTAGATCTAGTTTAATGGCCCAATCCGGGGTTTAGTGCGCGGTGGTGCCGGTTTGCTAAGTTCGCAAAATTAAAATTTATCACCGTTTCCGCATTTGGCCGTCGGATTGACGGCCGGGGCGCCGCCGTGCACTTACAGTGGTATCAGAGCCTCGCCATTAACTTCGTCTAGTTTTGTTTGATGTGTTTGCATTTCCGATCGACCAATATTTCCAAAAACCGTATTTTTCCTTCACATCAGTTTCTGTTGAAATTTTTTGAAGTCTAAAAATTTTTCAGGTTGTCTCAGAATGATGTGTAGGGAGTTCTAAGAACTCTGGGAAAATTCGAGACAATGATCCCTCAGCTCGAGCGCGGAACCGCGGCAAGACCCCCCTTGTTGCCGCGGTTCCACCGCAGGTTGGTGGGATCAATGCTTCGAAATTCTCCAGTGGGCTTCTGGGCTAAAATTATGGGTTTTGGAATATTAAAATTGGGCCCAGAATTTCTGTGAGTGCTACAGTATTGCTTGGGGGCCCACTTGTTAATTTTTGATCGATCGGATATTTTAAACACATTTTTCACAGTATTTACATTATATCTGCGATCGTGAATGTCACTCGATCGGTAAATCCGGTCTAACTGCTATAGCCCGGTTAGACGGATTTGCGAACGTGACTTTCACGATGATGTTCTGTGTTTTGCTGTGATGTTGCGGATCGGTCGTGGGGGATAGCCTGGATGCAATGCTAGTACAGTGTTGTTGTATTATGTACATTTGTTGTTGCGGGACGAGCGTCCGACATGTGGACCGCCGTCACTGCCTGATTGTATTATTCTTTTGGGGCACGACCTGGTTGCGGTCGATGTACCCGTTGTATGTATATTTTACTTTCTGTACTAGGATTGCCCCGCGGTGGGGTGCACGGATAGCCGGGTTTTGGAGGGCAACAAGCCCGCATCTCATGGCATTGGGACGGAGGGGGCTTCGCTCTAGAATTGGCGGGCTATTCGCCGCACTCGTAGGGGGTACAGGTTGACCCAGGTGGGGTGCCCAAGTCACCGGATTCCGTGAAGTGCTGGGTGGTCCATTCGCGGTGCTGAAGGGGGCTGCCTCGCTTCAGGTTTTGGCGGGTAACTTGCCGCGCCCGTAGGGGTCTAGGATTTCATTGCACAGGCTATCCACACGACCAGGGGAACGTCGGGTTTCAGTAGTGGCTCTGTGAAACCCGGGGATCCCAGATATCTGTATTGTTCTGTGATGCTGTACATTTCTGTGATATTGCATTTTTATTCACGCCTTGAGCGAAATACTATATATTGGTATATATATTAGTAGATGTTGTATATGTTTTTCATCCACGCTAGTCCAGTCCCCGCTCTGCCGTTAGTTAGCTAACCTAACGGGTGATGACGGGACCCAGTGGCGAATGCGGATGGCATATACGTGCGTCAGTATATTTTCGTTCTTTGTGGTGTGATCAATTGATGGGACTGCATTGATTCGGATCAATGCAAGATAAACAAACCTAATCTGATGTTGTTGGAACACTTTAAAAAAGCTGTTATTGCAAGGACGTTCACTTTTGTTTTGCATCGTGGTATTCATTTGGAATATCCTGCTCCTCAGTCGACGAGGCAAGGGCCGAGATCCCTTCACCGGGAGTGACCCCTTGGACAGAAGTTTGCGTCAGGGCATTAACTTCACTATAGCCGATTACTTTTGCTTTGCATCGTGGTATTCATTTGGAATATCCTGCATCCCATTCTACGGGGAAAGAGCCGAGATCCCTTCACCGGGAGTGACCTCTTTAGTAAAGGTTTTCGTCACTATATTTTCTAAAAAGCTATCCGTTCCTTCAACGATATCAAGTTCATTACGTTAAAGGTTTTCGCCAGAAACCATTCGTAGCCCTCCATCATTTCAGTTAAATATTCGGTAGTATTCAAGCTATGTATTTTGACCTCACGCCAAGGCATAGTGTTTGGTAGTTGCCGGGTATTTATCTGTATAGATGCGTTGGTTTGGGACAGTCGTACTACTATTTTGGCCTACGTCAAGGGTATGTACGGGTGGGTTCAAATTAACCTGGACAATGATGGGTAGAACTTGACATGTGACTTATGATATTTTGACCTCACGCCAAGGTCATAAGAGCATGGGGCAGAAATTACATCGGGAGTTTCAAAAGAACTGAAACTTGCCAGATATGCGCATACCTTCTGGAGTGTGATACCGTGAGCGGATTCCGTCACGTTATCATGCGATGATAGTTGGATCCCGATTCCCACTGATGAGTTGGTTCACTCCTCGGGTGACCCCGACTAATTCTTCTTTCAGGTTTGGAGGAGAATTTGAGGTACAGTGGGAGGTTTCCAGATTAGATAAATTGGTAACCATTCTGATCTAGGTTAGAGTGCACGCTGAGTGTTTCTTTTCTCTCTCTCTTTGGCAGCGACCATTGACCCGACCCTAAGACTATGACTCAGTGACCAAGTTGACCGAACCTTCTTAACACTGGCTTTTGGATTGTCAGAATTGCAGACCTCATTGCCACTCCTACTTTTACCCTTTTCTCCGGGACACCCCGTATTACTACGAACGTCCACTTCCATTCGACAAAACCATCGTATGGTTAGATACGAACTCGAAGGAATTATTCGAGGATGGTTTCTGGTTCTGGAGAAAACGAATAGGACTATTCAGTTGTCTTTTCCTTCTACCTTCTCTCAGCTTGCGAGTACTCCTTGGTTTAGGGGTAGTACACCTATTATGCAAATTGGATAGTCTTCTTTCAAACCATAGGCAGGTGCCGACCGGTAGGGAATGAAGAAAACCAATTAGCATAACGATGGTGTGCAGAAGGTATTAAGTTCAGACAAAGCAAGGGATTAGTAAGAGGGCAAAGTAAATTGCGACTGATATTCACGACCAAACCAAGTTTTTCTTCGCCAATCCTAAATCACCTTTGTATTTCTCTAGGACACTCCGTATCACTACGAAGATCCACAGTTTATTGGATACTCCATCGTATGGTTATATACGAACTCGAAAGGAACTTGTTCCAGTTCGGGGATGGATCCTGGTTCAGGAGAAATAAGAATAAGGTTTATTCGGTTGTCTTTTATCTTCACCTTCTCTCGCATTGCGAGTGCTCCTAGAACTAGGACAGTACACCCATTATGCTTATTGGATAGTCTTCTTCCAAACCATAGGCTGGTACCGAACGGTAGGGAAGGAAGAAAACCATTTGGCCTAAGAGGTGTGCAGAAGGTAACGACTAAAGACATATAAAGGGATTTGGAGAGGTGGCAAAGAATTATACGGTTATAGTTTTGAATCTGGATAATGGTAGAGGCATTACTAGGAATACCAGGATACCCCATCGAAACATTTCAATGTTTCAGTTCTACTGTGTACTGTTAAAAGAAAACTGATTTCCCGATTAGACACTTGCTCCAGGGTATGTATTTACCAGTTTTGATTCTCACATCTGTATGGTTTTATAGATGATGAGTGGGAGTAAGTTATTGGGAATTGGGTGATCATCCTCATTATATCGGGATTCGTTGTAATCGGTGATATTTGAGGAGATCATCTGGGCTATTTGCCGGTCGGCAAATATTTGGTTTTGAATATCTGCTGTTGTACACCAATTTCAAATTGATGTATCTGTACGTCTATTTTCATAGAGTGAGATATACCTTTTGATATTATGTCGATGACATTTACCTATATCAGTGGATGGTTAGGTAAGGAGCATTAAACAGCGGTGTAATTCTTCTTAACCAAAAGTGCAGTTTTCAACTTACGACACACAGTGAAAGAGTTGTTAGACTCGGCGGACTTATACAGAGTATTGTATGTTGTCCAGTGTCCATTAGGACAGAGGGGTTGGTCCTCATACTATATTCTGTTTACTTTTAACTTCTCTAGTTCTTAGACATGTGGTTCGTAGAAACACAGGGTCTAAGTTTTGAGGAGTTATAGGTATTTGAATAGAGTAGAGAACCAGGTGTAGCAAGTATCGGGATTCTTCAAGGTGATCGAAGATGTAGATACTTGCGTATGGTATTCAGTTGATAGTAATGATAAAGAGAAATTGCTTCTCTTTCAGGTTACTCATAATTGGAAGCATTCCTAAGTTGAGTAACGCTGATCGGCCTCTCTCCATTTAGTTGACATGCACTGGAGACAGCTGCATGATTTGAATCTGGTTCAATTAAATCAGTGCCTCTGGTTCTATATTGGATATAGAACAGTTCATATCTTAACGTTGTTAAGGTACGGGGAGTTGTCCGGCTTATGATTAAAACCAGACACTGGACAGCTCAAGGCACGTTTCTGTAATGGCTGTTTGTGGGTTGACCCAGGCTATGACGAGGGTTGACTTTCTACCATCTGGGAGATCAATAGTAATATTGTTCTTGACTCGCCACAGTTTTAATAAAAATGGATTTTTCAGAAAACAGTAGTGGGAGTATGGTAGAACTGGAAGTGATTCCAGAACCGCAAACGATTACTGAAGATTTGATAAGGAACCTAAAGATTCAATCTGTTTTGACATTCCATTGGCCACTCCGCAGATAAGGTGGGTAACTTCAGGCACCCGAGAGGTATCCCGGTAGCCTCAAGGACGGTGACAGGGAAGTTCTTGTTTACCCAAACTTGCCATTGTTGTTGTTCCAGGCTGCGAGACCCGGCAGGAGGATGAGTATAGCGTCGTTCTAAACTAGCTTTAGAAGTGCACATCTATATGACTCGGCCAGAGGGTTGTCGTAGTCAGTGGGAGCAGCGGAAGCATTGGTGGACATCAGGCTTATGTCTATTTATAGACTAAAGCAGATGTAGCGAAGATAGATCATCTATTTCTGATGTGACAGTCATAGGTTTGACGTCATCAGGATAGGGGATGGATCTGTTGAGAAGGTAGTAGGGTGTGATATCCTGGTATTTGGATGACATACACAAAATAGGAAGTGACATTCCTATACTACGATCGGTTATACTTTGGTCGTCACACGGTGGTTTCTCCACAAAGGATTTGGACATTATATCAGACATACTGGTTACTAGATCTATGGTTTTAGATCTAGATTTGGGTGGTTTCCCAATCAGGGTACTTAGACAACATTCTAAGAGTATTTAGAATGGACGACTCCTGGCACGGTAGTGTACCTGCAGGTGATGGAGTCACCCTCTCTAAAGGTATCTTATAGACTAAAGGGGAGAGGGATGCGCATGATTGGCAGATCACTTGCTTAGGCAATTGAGTCAATCATGAGATGTCAAGTACCACACCAGATGTTGTTCTTGCACGAGATGCAATAAGTTGACATTGATCCAATCCTGGAGAAGCAGTCGGAAGCAGTTTTAGAACATAAGTGGATGTTCTAGGGATATGATAACGACAGCCTCATTCGGGGGACAGTTATCATTCCAGGCTTCCAAGGTGACATCGACGACAAGGAGGTTGTCAGAGTTTTAGTTTTCCGTCTGACGAGGGGCAGTATTTTGGACAGGTGATCCAAGGCAATACTGAGGGAGGCATGGCGCAGAATACTGATTAAGTTCAGTTGACGATACAGTCTAAGAAGTTTGGATTTGGAGTTCATTTATGAGCTAGGTCCCATCAGGCATCCAGACATTCTAAGACAGGTATTGCTCATTTCGGGAGATGGTTTTCTCCGCGAACTTGAGATATAGAGAGACATAGAAAGAAACATCTAGGCGGATCCACTCACTGAGGCTATTCCTCGAACGCAAGAGTTTCGCAAACAGGCTTTATGAGACTGACTAGTAGAGGAGTTGGGTGTTCGGTATCACACGGGCTGTGAGTATGCGACATCGCAATAATTAGCCTTGAGCGCAAGTGGGAGATTGTTGGAGATAGTGCCCTCAGAGTCAATTATTGGATCACAGGCACGTGATTGCAATGATTGAGGGAGGACCTATCCCGGTACGGCAGTCTTACTCGAGATGATAGTATGCTACCTGGTTTACCTTTATCATCGTGTACTGCTTTAGGTGACCTGACATGTCACTATTGCACATTGATAGAGCCCCTAGGATTCTTGCTTGACTGCCAGCAGTATGAGGGCGATCATATAAGTGAGAGCTGGAGTCTATAAGCGCATCCTTAAAAGGTCCCTAGTCGTGGGAGTTTCGAGACAGGGCATCGATTCTCCAGAGTAGACTAGTGTATACAGTCGAGACCCCGACGAGGGGCGGTGGCCGGTCTCACGAGCCACTGGTGTCAGTTGGTTCACCTAAGATGTATACAGGTGCTCATTGGGTTATGAGTACACCGGACAGGACTCGCCGGGAACATGCTAGTTGGTCTTATACCTGACGTCAGATTGCAGTTCCCAGGTGACATGTGTACAGGTTAGTTCATCGACCTGGGGATCGTCATTTGTCTCGTGTGAGTTCCCACTGTGCTTTGATTACTACCCTACCACGGCTCAAAGGAGTCGTGCAAACAGGTTTTAGTTGGGTACAGTCCCGAGCCACATGGAGGCAGTGAGCGGATCTTCGGGGGTTCGTCTCTCCCGGTATTGGGGGTGAGGTCGCGCTGTGTCTAGGAGAGCCATTACACGAAGTCCTTGGCCAAGGCAGGAGATTTACTGGTAGGTATTCCAGTAGTATCTCAGGGTGTTCTGGGCTACACTCCGACACGACTTGTACCGCTTTTGGGGGTCTGACTTTTACCCACCCCCTAGGCCCGACATGCGATGCTCATAGACGAACGGACCGGACTGTACGGATATTGTCACTGACAGGCTCAGTAGGGTGTCAGGATGAGTTCGCTCATCGACGTCCCTTTTGGTCAATAGCTGGTGGCCCGTTACGTATTGGCTTATACCTCTGACGTGCTAGTGGTTAAATCCACAGCCATAGTATTGACGAGTCTTTAGAGTCCACCACACATTCAGTTACTCAGTTTTCGGGCGAAACGCTGTAGAGGCCGTATGGAGATATGGTAGGGTCCGATCAGATACGTGCGGTATTGCACGGATCAGGATCGGACGGTTTGTACTAGAGGCCGTATAGATATATGGCAGGGTTCGATCAGATACGTGCGGTATTGCACGCATCAGGATCGGACGGATATTACTAGCCGGCTTTGGTTTAAGCCGGATCCTAGTTTAGTACAGTGTAGATTTTGTCTCTTTGCATTTGTATCCGGACGGAATACAGATGCGGGTGTGTATGCACAGTATCGGGGTTTTCCTGTAATTTATTACGGGACCAGTTTTCTGGAGTTGCCAGTTTGCATTCCGTTCCGGCCGGTTTTCCTTTGTTCTTTCCCGGCCGGACTTTTCCGATGGAGGGAGTTATTTGCAAGTTTGCAAATAACATTTGTGGAAGGATTTATTATGAGAGCATCTTTTCTTTTGCACCATTCTTGCATTTATTGTGAAGTGAATGGATTTGATTTGGGTATGGGTTTTGTTATGATGATGTTTGTATATGGACACCTCCTTACTTTTTCCTACACTCACCTCCCTCTTTGATATAGTTTTGATCCTTCCACCATTCTCCACTTGAGATGGCCGGCCACTTCATGGAGGGTATGGGGTTGATTTCATTTTTGGTGTGGCAAGAAATTAAGCATCCATCTCATTTTAGCATGCCACCAAAAATTCCCAAGTTCATATCTTGTTAATTCCTCCATCATGGTAACTACAAACCCCATTGAGACAAAGCGCATTCTACACTACATTCTACAGCACATCTTGGGCATGTCGACTTGCCAGCTTCATGCCCGAGTTGCCTCGGTATAGAGGCGGGAGCCCGTAAAAGATGCAGGCGATGTGGTGCCCTTCCGGCGAGGAGGCGACGACCGGAGTTTCCGCGGGAGATCGGGACGATGAGATGAAGACCGGAGGACTCGATCAGTCGGTATATCTCTTCCCTATCTTGTTAGTTAGCTAGATCTAGTTTAATGGCCTGATCCGGGGTTTAGTGCGCGGTGGTGCCGGTTTGCTAAGTTCGCAAAATTAAAGTTTATCACCGTTTCCGCATTTGGCCGTCGGATTGACGGCCGGGGCGCCGCCGTGCACTTACACCGCTCACCAATTCCTATGGTCATTAGAATTGAACCCACGTACACCGCACGTGCTCAACTAATGGGCTTTTGGGCTCTTGATCTCGGGCTCCGAATTTGCAATCAATTTCAACAATCTCCATCTTGATTCAAATTTGCAAAATCTATACACTTCCATGAAAAAATTTGGAATTCTGCAACTCGTCGTGTTTATGCCTTTATCAAGCAACTAAGCAAATCAAGTCCAAACAAAACTTGAACTTTGAAACTGGGGCCACCTTCGTAAATGCGTCCGCCGGATTTTCATAGATACCAATCTTTGTAAGCGAAATAACTTTCTTCTCGTTCTCCAAAAAGAAATCTTTCACCTCGATATACTTAGTTGTCAAACTATAAGCCTGATACTCCGCCAAGTGAATCACGCTCTGACTGTCGCAAAATACATGCGTGAATCCTATGGAACACTCATACCATCCGTCAATCCACGCAAATATATAGCCTCCTTGACGGCCTCCGTAGCAGCTATCAACTATGCCTCTGTTGTCAATAATGCGATAATGGACTGTAATATCGATCTCCATGACACTGCGTCAATACCCAACGTGAATACGTAACCCGTCGTAGATCTCCGTCTGTCCCTATCACCAGTAAAATCTGAATCACAATATCCTGTCATAATACAACCATCCGTACTGTCTCTGCTGAATAATAAACAAAACCCCGTGGTACCCCTCAAGTATCTCAAAATCCATTTTACAGCCTGCCAATACTCCTTGTCCGGATTAGCCATGTATCGGCTAACCATCTCTACTGCATGTGCAATATTTGGACGCGTGCAAACCATCGTATACATCAAACTGCCCAGTGCACCCGCATATGGCACTCTACACATGTACTTCCTGTAACACCCTAGAACGACCGTACATTTTTTTCCTTTTTTTATTTTTGACTGTATTGGGTTTTGTTTTATTATTATTATTATTATTTTTAAATTCGAGTTTAATACTTTCTAATTAAGATAGAGTATATTATTATGGTTATTTTAAGTTTATTATAGTTATGGTTTTCCAAGTTGTTAAATAGATATATAATTAGTTTTAATATTTACTTTGCTAACCTATTAATATCTTATTTATATGCATATTTTATTGTTTAACATTAGTTTTGTAACTAAAGGATAATATTAGTATGGTTGTTTTAAAAAAAAAAATTTGTATTTAAGTTTAGTTTGCTAATATATTAATATCATATTTTATATGCATACAATATTTTGTTTGGTGACTAAACATATATTTTTCTAATTTGATGGTTTTAATTTCTAATCTAATAATATCTTATTTATATTATAGTACAATATTTTGTTAACCATAGAGATGGTGTAGTTAATATATTGTTATGATAAGTTTTGATAAATCCCTTTTAATATTTTTAAATATAGGTTAAGGGTTTTATTTTGTGCGCAAGCTAACTTCGAGTGTGTGTATAACCCATAATATATTTCTCTATATGTATATAGATAAAATCCTAAACAAATCATATCTTTTCCCCCCTCTCTCTCTTAAACAGATTTCTCTATCCCTCTCTTCCCTATTCTATTTAATTTTAGCACCATCACCCTCATCATTATCTCTCTCTCATCTTTTTCCCTTCTCCTTCTCTAAAATAAAACCAACCCTTAACTTAGAACCACCGATCAACCCCTCACACTCGCAGCTCCATCTTCTTCCCAATTTCGAGACCCGCCTCCTTTCACCCCACCGTCGACCTAATCCAGCATCCCATCGAACATAAATCTTTATCCACTCTTAACCGTAGCCGAGCCAAGATCAAGCCAAGCAACATAGTATTTTCGAGCCGAGCACAGTATCTTGAGCCAACTTGGAAACCCTAGCCGTACGTGTTCTTTGACAAGCTCAAGTTCCGATCTTGCTCCGTTCGTAATTTTCGTGTCCGCATTCGTCTCGAGGCAGGTACTCTTGCTCTTTTTAGCCGATGCGATATCGACAAATATCGCAATAAATTCTTAGTCTATAATATTTGAATGAAAATTGTATTATCATGCAATTTCACTAAAATATCGTATAATTATTATATACATGATGAAAATCTTAGTTTTATACTGCTCACATAAGTTTGCATATTGCTCATATATATAGCTTATATTTAGACTTATTTGTATAGTTGACATAAATTTTAATTAATCGACGTGAGTTATCATTTCATTAACTTCAATAACCAATTCGGTTTTATTTTCGTTGAATCTTTGAAGAATATAGTTTACATAATACATTGCATAGTGAACAGTAGTTTATGGTAATTAAATTATATATATATATATATATATATATATATATATATATAATATAAGATCATTGTAACGGCAAGAAAATAAATATACAATATATAAGACAATCAAGAATTTCCTCATTGTTACTAATAGTATGAAACGGAACGCTTAAATGCATTTATATAAGATAACTATATTGAATGTGTTTTCATACCCTTTGTATTAATTTTATATATTTAGTTTTTGTATTTTTATTAACAATCAAACTATATGCTATTAAATGAAACCTTATGCTCATCATGCATGAAATGAAAACCTTAGGATTCCTAGAGCACCCATTAATCATATTAATCATTTAAAACCATATTTTAGTTTATTATTCTTTCCAATAATAAATTCGAATATTAAATGGAGATACTTACAATTTCATGTAGATTTTTGTTTACATTATTGATACTATCATATTATATCGATTGTACTTAATATGCTACTTGAGACTATTATCATCGACCTGCTTGACATGACATGCATGTTCACGATTACTGTTTCCTTACGTTAAAACGAGATCACTAATTAGAATACTGAATATTCATGTCATGAAACAATTACTCGTGCTTACATCTTTACCATACCATACTATCATCGTGACTTGTCCTGTTTTCCTGTCCGGTCAGCATTCTATATTGTGATTGAATTTATTACCATGTTAGTTATAGATACATGGCTGTTGGGGTAGCTTGAGTGTGCGTTCGTACAATAGGATCTCAGGAGTCTCATGCCGGCAGCACGTACCGGGCTATATCGGTCGCTTGTTACCACAGCTCGTACCGGGCTATATCGGTCGCTTGTTCATTTCACATTTGGGCCCGTGTTTCCTTGCCCCTGAGGCCCCACGCTTGGGTTGGAAATACTCCTGCAGAGGTCGGCGTACACACTCGAACTCACGATAGAATAGATTATCCTTTTATTGACCAATTAGGATATGACTTGACTGACTTGACCTGTTTACATGCCTGATTCATAATATTACTATATCCATATATATAAACATGTGCACACGGGCTAAACAACACTCACATGTTCATGCTATCACACCACATACACACTATTTACGTTGAGTACTTGTTGGGGTGTTCTGACATTCCTGGGACTTATCATCTCAGGTTTAGAGACTGATTCACAAGCAGAGCAGAATCAGATTGGCTATTAGGAGTTTGCTGAAAATCAGTAGTATTTGTAGGTTTTTTCTATTTTATTTTAGTTGCTATTAGAATGTGCGTCATCGTGGAATGTTAGGAGTGATGTATCTTTATTTTGTATCATGTATTTCATTTATTCGGATCTTTTAGCCTCCATGGATATTTTATTGGATCTATCGTCATCTTGTGATTCTATTTTTGATATTACTCATTATTCTTGCAGAATAACGTTAGTATTATATCTTAGGATATTATCGTATATGTTTAGTTAGAACCTTAGGTGTGAATATGGCAAGGCGATTTTCCTCTTGCCCAGGAGCACTGACGGTTTCGGTCCATATTTCCGTATTACGGGAATTGGAGAGTTACACTCTTTGTTCGTATCCGACCCTGGTGATAACTTCGCCGAAAGCATGAAGTGCGCTCCTAAAGAAGTAGATACAGGCTTTGCCTTTTCCATCCCATATTGAGCGATAACTTTCTCAATATATTGTTTCAGTCACAGACGAAACTTGCCATGCTTCCTCTCCCTGACAATCTCCATGCCGAGTATTTTCTTCGCAACCCCTAAATCTTTCATCTCGAACTTCTGACTCAACTGTTATTTCAACCTGTTGACCTCTGACATGCTGCGTGATGCCATCAACATATCATCCATATACCATAAAAGATAAATCTGAAACCCATCGTCTAGTAGCCTCATATAAACGCACCGATCTTTAATATTCCTTGTGTACCCAATCACTAACATAAACTGATCAAATAGCTTGTACCGCTGTCTCGGAGCCTGTTTCAAACTATAAAGCGACTTCTTCAATTTGCAAACATGGTCATCCTTGCCATTGACTACGAACCCTTCTGGCCGATGCATATAAATATCCTACTCTAGATCACCGTGCAAGAAAGCAGTCTTAACATCAAGCCGCTCTAGCTCCATATCATAAACCGCAACCATGGCTAACAAAACATGAATCGAAGTATGTTGAACAACCGGAGAAAAGATCTCGTTGTAGTCTTATCTTTCCTTTGTGCAAAACCCTTAGCCATAAATCTCACCTTGTATCTAATATCATCTGCCTCTGACGAACCCTCCTTAACTATAAAGACTCACTTGCAGCCGGTCGTGAGCTTAGCCTCTAGCAGAGCGACTAAATCCCACGTATTGTTCTGAAGAAAAGACTCCATCTCCTCCTCCATCACAACTCTCCAACTAGAAAATCGGTAGACTGTATAGCCTCTCTGTAATAAGACGGTTTCTCATACTCAATAGTCAACGCATATAATACCACGTCATCGAAACCAACTGTGGTCATGTACTCAAAACCAAGTCTGACCGGCGGACGCCTAACTCGCATAAATCTCCGCCCCTATGTATGTACTGGACCATCTGGCTCTGTCGGACTCTCCGTCTGAATGTGAGTATCAATCACCTCATCTCTCCTACTATCCTGAACCGGAACGTCAATCTCCATCTCGCTTGGTGGCGCAACCGTTCTATCTTCAGCACCTGATTGAGTCTGTTTTCTATGAACTATCGCAGACTTATCGAATGTAACATTCCGGCTGATTATTATCTTCTGGGTCTCAGGACACTATAGCATGTACCCTTTGGTTTCACTTCTGTAACCGAGTAGGACACACTTCCTAGCTTTCGCTCTAATTTATCGCTCCTCTGCTGAACATAAGTTGGACACCCAAATATACGAAGCCGTCTATAATCTCCATCCTTCCCTGTCCACACTTCCTCAGGAATTTTATCTATCGCCGCCGATCGTGATCTGTTGATGAGGTACACGGCGGTAAATAGGGCTTCAGCCCAAAACTCCTTAGGAAGCCCTGCTGTAAACCGCAAATATCTGGTCTTCTTTTGTAATATCCGATTCATCCGTTTTGCAACGTTATTTGACTGAGGGTCTCCCGGAGTGGTGTAATGGCGCACGATTCCCTCTGACTTGCAGAACTCAACAAACGCATCCGAAGTAAACTCTCGGCCGTTATTGGACCGAAGAACCTTTACTTGTCTACCGGTCTGCTTCTCCATCCTAGCTTTCCACATCTTAAACTTGTCACGCCCCGCTTTCCAGAGTGCGCTAAGATCCGCACGTGACAGAGCCAACCATGCTACCTGTGGCTAGGAAACATCACTCCACAGTCACATTACGGCTGTCCATAAGATATCAAGAACGGTAGAAATAAAATAAACTATCTAGTACATGTCCATGAGCCAGAATAAACGAGTCAAGAAATAATATGCGGAAGCAATAAATCCAATAAACAGCAACATCTGGAAAGTACGGAAATAACTAAACTAACAGGATCCTCACTGCTCGGCCTGACGGCGGAAATACTCCTGATCAGCCTGCGACAAAGGTAGAGGATCTGAGCCATGCAAAACCCAGACGTCAGTGCGTCATAATATCAATAATAATATAATCAGGGGGTGACAAGTCATGCGGGCATGAATATGAAAAGTAATAAAAGTATAACGGTAACACGAATAAGAAACATTAAAGGGTATAAGCATATGTGACGTGCGGTGAGTAATCTGCACTAAACTACTGGGTTAATTACTCTCAAGTTTTTGAAATCAATTTAATGAATCGTCGATGTAACTCAATAGTATCCCGTGCATGCCTGAGACCACGATTAAGATTCTCGGGCTGAATCCGAGACGTACCGCTAGGCAGTAAACAGGTAACATGTATAGATGAATGATGTCAGCAGCATCATCCCGGGGCTGGCCTAGCCCGTAAAACTGATCAGTATAAATATCGAACAGTCAAGTTACAAGTCAGATTTCATCATTGATTTCCCCATACCCCCAAATTATGTGTTCAAGTCAGGTATTGATAAATCTGAGACTAATGCCAACACAGGATCAAGCAGCAACAGATTTGTCTATACAGATATCAGGATATGTCCATCGGGACATGTCAGAATTGTCGGCATTAGAAACAGAATCAGGTAACATGTCAAGTAGTGATATATCAGGTCATGTCAGGTAGTGTACGTGTATCAAGTCATGTCAAGTAGTGGTTTATCAGGTCATGTCAGGTAGTGTTCAGGTATCACGCGGGTGCTCAAAATCAAACTGTAACAAGTATGGAATTACGGGATAAGTACGGATGTACGATAAAAGCATGGATGCACAAATATTTACTAGGGGTTACCCTATGACTAAGTAGGATGCACAATATCAAGCATAGGGTACTAATGTAATAATATGAAACAATGAGACATGGCATGCAAATTGATATAAAGAATTAATGGTATGGGTGCACAATAAAACATGGATGCATAATTAACTATTAGGGGTTGCAACTATAGCTCCATTACCATGTAGGATGCACATTATCTAGCATGGGGTGTCATTATAACAATAATATAAGTTAATGTGATTTATAGATGCAATTATATATATATTAACCGATTATGGATGCAAACGGGAATACGAAAACAGTAAAATGATACTAAGGGATGTACGATACACTAAATATTAAATGTTATGATTAATATGGATGTAAAATGTATCCTAGCATATAGCAAGATAAACTTGCATGCACTAGATACGAAATAAATTGTACGGATGCAAACGGACGTCGTAAAACTGTAAAACTATAACATGGGATGCATAATTTTAAATACATGTATTATATTTATTCAAATGGATGTAAATATAATAACATAGCATGTAGCAAGGTAAACTTGCCTCGATGGATCACGATACGGATACGCACGGCACGTCCGACGTCGGTAAAACGTTGCAACGCACGCACGACACACGGGACAGATCTAAACAATGCAAGAGCGTGGTCACGCAGGTAAGGTATGTCCACTGGGTCGTCTGGAACGGCAGCGACGTCACGATTCCGGCGATCTCTGCAATTCCAAGATTCAAGAACAAGAAAAGAAAGAAAAAGAAAAAGAAAAGAAGAAGAGGAAGAAGAAGAGGGAAAAGGGAATGAGGCTTACTGGATTTGTGCACTAGGGTCAGGGAGAAGAGATGGTGGTGTCGGCGAGATCAACGGCGGTGAGGTGCGCCGGTGAGGGGATCTTGAGGAGCTAGGGTTAGGTCAGGGTTTGGGCTCGGTTTTGATGTATGCTGGGATTTGGGTGTAGGGTTTTGGTGTAGGAGGGAGAGCAGAGGAGAGAGAGGAGAGGTGGTGTGAGGGTGACGAGGTGAAGGGGTCGTCGGCGATGAGGTGAGGTGGTGGTGATGGGTGTGTGCAGGGTTCTCGGGGTTTCAGTGGGTGCTCGGGAAGAAGAAGAAGGAGATGAGGAGGAGGCTCGGGAGATGGATGATGAGGGGATGAAGTGAGGAAGTTTTAGGGTTAGGGTTTGAGGAGATGTGGGTTCTCGTGGCGAGGCTGGAGGGATTTAAATAGGAGAAGGAGGAGAAATATAAGGAGTTTGTGAAGGGAGGTGAGGCTAAGCCTTCGGGGAGGTGACCACATCCGAGAAGCTACAGGAACTCCGAGAAGAGAGAGAGACAGTGAGAGGAGAGAGAGAGTAAGCGGGAGGAGAGAGAGAGTGGAGGAGATATAAAGTTGTCTGTAGTGGAAGAGAGAGAGAGAGAGAAAGGTAGCGAGGGGAGAGAGAAAGAGAGGAAGAAAGAGGAGAGAGAGAGACAACGAGAGAGAGGGCTCGAGAGGTGGGGCCCAACTAACAGAGAGAGTGAGCAGTTTAAATTGTTTAGATCTTAAATTTAAAAAGATTTGGTTAGGTAAATAAATTTAAACTGTCGACTAAAATTTAAATATAAATATTATATAAATTTGAATTTTGGAGGGATACAAAAATATTCCAAAACACGTCCGGGTCGGGTCTAAAAATTCAGTTTTAAAATACAAAAAATATATGCGATGACCAAATTTCAAAATGAATGTCCGGGTAACGAAAATGCATAACCCCAAGAACGGATGCACGTACGTGCGCGTAGCCATCCAAACACGCCTGTTTCACTGAACGGGATGAGAACAAGATGCGCGGATGTTATGACAGGGTTAGGGGTATCATGCAGGCCATGTAATGTATTTTTTAAAATATTTTATGTGATTTAAAATGTTATATTGTAAAATGCAGATACCAGATAAATGCCAGTATGCAGGATGTATAAATGAAAGTGCACGAGTCCACGTAACGAGTCAGGATAAATCATAAACATGAATCAAAACAGGTTTCAAGCATGCGGGTCGGGTCGAATGCAAATACAAATGTCAAATATACTACTTGCACCAAAGCACGATAAATCAGAAAAATACCATAATTAAAGAAATACGCGAACTGGAATTGGTATAAATGAATTAGGGTGTTACATTATACCCAACTACAAAAAGAATTTCGTCCTCAAAATTCCAAGAACAAGGAAAGATAAACAATCAAGAAACCATAAGAATAAGTATGGAAACTTCTGTCGAATTTCATCTTCTCGTTCCCAAGTCGATTCTCCATGCGAGCAATTTCCCCAAGAAACAAGTACGAGAGGGATAACCTTGTTCTTAAGGATTTTTTCTCTTCGACCAACTATCGACATCGGCCATTCCTCAAAGGTCAAATCCTCTCTTACAGTCAACTCCGAATGATCCAGCACATGTGTTTCATCTCGAACATACTTACGGAGTTGAGATACATGAAACACGTCATGAACATTCGTCAAAGATTGTGGTAAAGCCAATCGATAAGCCACTTCTCCAACACGCTCCAAAATTTCGAAAGGCCCCACGAATTGAGGACTAAGCTTGCCTCGACTCCCAAAACGAATCACTCTTCTAGTCGGTGATATCTTCAAGAATACTAGATCACCAACAGCGAACTCTAGAGGTCTTGTTGATGTGTCGGCCTAACTCTTCTGCCGATCTTATGCTGCCTTCATGTGATTCCAGATAGTATTAACTTTCTCCACGGTTTGCACGATCAAATCCGGTCCCAACAATCTTCGTTCTCCAATATCGTCCCAACAAACGGGTAAACGACACTTGCGACCATACAATGCTTCGAATGGAGCCATCTGAATAGTCGCCTGAAAACTGTTGTACGAAAACTCCACCAAGTGTAGATGATCCTCCCACGAACCCTTGAAGTCCAACATGCAAGCTCTCAACATATTTTCAAGAGTTTGGACCGTTCTCTCCGACTGGCCATCTATCTGAGGATGATAAGCTGTGCTAAACTTCAACCGCGTCCCCAAACTTTCCTGTAAGCTCCTCCAGAAGTGCGATAAGAATCGAGTATCACGATCGGAAACGATACTCACAGGTATTCCATGCAATTTCACAATCTCCTGCATGTACCGTTCCGCTAACGCTTCCGTTGATTGACCAACTCGAAATGGTATGAAATGAGCTACCTTGGTCAATCAATCAACAATCAGCCAAACTGCATTGGTGCCCTTCGGACTCCGTGGTAAAGCTGTTACGAAATCCATGGTTATATGTTCCCACTTCCATTGAGGAATCGGAAGTGGTTGCAATAAATCAGCAACTCTTTGATATTCGGCCTTAACTTGCTGACACACCAAGCACTTCGCTACAAAGCAAGCAATTTCCCTTTTCATGCCTTCCCACCAGAAATGCTGTCTTAGATCACGGTACATTTTCGTGCCTCCTGGATGTACGGAATATGCGGAACTGTGTGCCTCCTTCATAACTTCTTCACGAATATCTCCTTTTGGCACACACAAACGATTACCATATCGCAACAAACCATTTTCATGGATCAACAAGTCCGTTCAAAGTCCTGCTCCAACTTGTTCTCGAAACTTCTGCAATCTTGGGTCCTGTGACTGCGCTGCTTTAATATTATCGATCAACGACGACTGTACTTGCAGCTGCATCAACTGTCCCGAAGAATGCGGCAGCACGATCTCCAGCTCGAATCTCCGAAAGTCTTCAATAAGCTCCTTCTGTGCAGTCAACGTCTGAATTGCTGGCAACCGACTAAGTACATCCGGCACTACATTAACTTTTCCCGGATGGTACTTAAGATCAAAATTGTAGTCAGCCATCAGCTCCAACCATCTACGCTGCCTCATGTTAAGCTCTTTCTGCGTGAACACGTGAATACTTCGACCCTTTCGCCTAGTAAGTAGTGTCTCCAAATCTTCAAAGCGAAAATCACTACTGCAAGCTCCAAATCATGAGTTAGATATTTCTTCTCATGGGTCTTCAACTGTCTCGATGCGTAAACTATAACCTTTCATGCTGTATCAAATCACATCCCAAACCATTCCCAGATGTGTCGCTGTGAATCACCAATCCTTCGGAACCGTCTGGTACGGTCAGAATAGGAGCGGTTATCAATCTCTGCTTCAATGCCTCAAAAGATGACGCACACTTATCCGTCCATACGAACGGTATTACCTTCCGCGTAAGCTTGGTCAAAGGTTCAGCCAAACGAGCAAAATTCTCCACGAATCTTCTGTAATATCCGGCAAGTTCAAGAAAACTTCTGATCTCTGCTACGTTCTTTGGAATCGGCCAATCTTGAACTGCTGCAATCTTCTTGTAACGCCCCACGCCCCAGTACAGATGGTATTGTCCGCTTTGGCCGAAACCGCACGGTTTTTCCCTTTAGAGTGAACCGGACCCGACCAGGGGCCACTTCCCAGGAGGTCACCCATCCCAAGACTTCCCTGGCCCGAGCACGCTTAACTACGGAGTTCTCAAGCTCCTGTAGTCCCGGTTCACTTAAAAGGCGCCTCTGTAATTGAGGGTGGTATCATTATATTTATAATGCAGTTCGGTCCTCTTTCGGAATGTGCTTTAAGGACCCGATCCCATTGTTCTGAAATAGCTCCCTCACTCAGATCACCAAGATGTCCGCAACAGACCGCACTGAGTGTGGACAGAGCAGATCACCATGATGTCTTAAGACCGCACTGCTCTGGGGTATTACATTCCCCCCATCTAAGAACAATGGTTCGTCCTCGAACCACAAACCTACTATTGAGGGACCTGCATGGGCCACCATAAATGTAACGCCCCACGCCCCAGTACAGATGGTATTGTCCGCTTTGGCCGAAACCGCACGGTTTTTCCCTTTAGAGTGAACCGGACCCGACCAGGGGCCACTTCCCAGGAGGTCACCCATCCCAAGACTTCCCTGGCCCGAGCACGCTTAACTACGGAGTTCTCAAGCTCCTGTAGTCCCGGTTCACTTAAAAGGCGCCTCTGTAATTGAGGGTGGTATCATTATATTTATAATGCAGTTCGGTCCTTTTTCGGAATGTGCTTTAAGGACCCGATCCCATTGTTCTGAAATGGCTCCCTCACTCAGATCACCAAGATGTCCGCAACAGACCGCACTGAGTGTGGACAGAGCAGATCACCATGATGTCTTAAGACCGCACTGCTCTGGGGTATTACACTTCTCGGAATCAACGGCGATTCCATCTCCGGATACGACATGCCCCAAAAACTTCACTTCTTCAAACCAAAACCCCCACTTGCTCATTTTCGCATATAATATTTCTTACCTCAACGTCTGCAGTGCGATCTTCAAGTGTTCTGTATCCTCTTCAATGCTCCTCGAGTAGACCAGAATATCATCGATGAACACCACTATAAACTGATCCAAGAATGGTGAAAATATTCGGTTCATCAAGTCCATAAATATCGCCGGTGCATTCATGACTCCGAATGGCATCACTAAATACTCATAATGTCCACATCGAGTTCGGAACACAGTCTTGCAAATATCCTCTTATTTAACTCGGACCTGATGATATCCGGATCGCAAATCCAGCTTCGAGAATACCCTCGCGCCACTAAGTTGCTCGAACACTTCGCCAATGCGAGGGATCGGGTACTTGTTCTTAATAGTTACCCGGTTTAATTCTCGATAATCGATGCACATCCTCCTTGTGCCATTTTTCTTCTTAACTAGAAAAACTGGAGCTCCCCAAGGTGAACTACTGCTGCAAATCCAACCCTTCTCAAGTAATTCGGTAACCTGCTTATAGATTTCTTCCAACTCTACAGGTGCCATTAGATAGTACGCCCTTGAAATTGGCGCTGCACCAGGAACAAGATCGATCGCGAACTGCACATCTTGTTTTGACGGTAAACCCGAGATGTCCTCGAACACGTCCATGAACTCTCGAACTACTGCTGGCGCTTCCTCCTTATCAATTTCCATCGACGAAAGAACATTGTTTGTCGGCCTAGCCCTAAACTCGACTGGCCCGACAGAACCGCTTCCTCCAGCAAAAACAAACTCCGGATGTCCGGGAATCTGGAAAATCACTTCCCTTGCCCTACAATCAATGTGAGCGTGGAAAGTGCTGAGAAAATCCATTCCCAGGACAACATAACTGACGATATCGATCACCAAGAAATCTGCAAAACATAAACTGGTAAGCAAGAGAAGCAAGGCAATATAACGACCATGAAACAAGGAAGTAAATCAAGACTAGAACTCCAAGTTACTTAAATAGAGTACCGCATTGTAACCATACCGCGGTACATAGTTACAATCACATAACACCACTCAAGTCGCCCAAATCCTAATATCAGAATCAAAGGAACAGGGAGAAACAATAAGGAACCAAAAGGTTTCAAGCCGAGATGCAAAGTTGTTTGCATATCGTCAAGACAAGGATCAAGAGAAAGATATGATTCAAGAATCACGATAACAATGTGGCAAGATATGTTCCTAATTACAGGTTTTCTGATTCGTGTATTGGGTCCAATACCCAACTACAAAAGAATCAAACCCGATTAACCTAAATCCTATGTTTCTGATACCAAACAAACCCTGTCACGCCCCGCTTCCCAGAGTGCGCTAAGATCGGTACGTGACAGAGCCAACCATGCTACCTGTGGCTAGGAAACGTCACTCCACAGTCATATTACGGCTGTCCAGAAGATATCAAGAACAATAGAAATAAAATAAACTATCTAGTACATGTCCATGAGCCAGAATAAACGAGTCAAGAAATAATATGCGGAAGCAATAAATCCAATAAACAGTAACATCTGGAAAGTACGGAAATAACTAAACTAACTGAATACTAACACGATCCTTACTGCTTGACCTAACGGCGGAAATACTCCTGATCAGCCTGCGACAAAGCTAGAGGATCTGAGCCATGCAAAACCCAGACGTCAGTGCGTAATAATATCAATAATAATATAATCAGGGGGTAACAAGTCATGCAGGCATGGATATGAACAGTAATAAAAGTATAACGGTAACACGAATAAGAAACAGTGAAGGGTATAAGCATATGTGACGTGCGGTGAGTAATCTGAACTAAACTACTGGATTAACTACTCTCAAGTCTTTGAAATCAATTTAATGAATTGTCGATGTAACTCAATAGTATCCCGTGCATGCCCGGAACCACGGTCAAGATTCTCGGGCTGAATCTGAGACGCGTCGCTAGGCAGTAAACAGGTAACATGTATAGATGAATGATGTCAGCAGTAGCATCCCGGGGCTGGCCTAGCCCGTAAAACTGATCAGTATAAGTATCGAACTGTCGAGTTACAAGTCAGATTTCATCATTGATTTCCCCATACCCCCAAATTATGTGTTCAAGTCAGGTATTGATAAATCTGAGACTAATGCCAACACAGGATCAAGCAGGAACATATTTGTCTATACAGATATCAGGATATGTCCATCGGGACAACATGTCAGGATTGTCGGCATTAGAAACAGAATCAGGTAACATGTCAAGTAGTGATATAGCAGGTCATGTCAGGTAGTGTACATGTATCAAGTCATGTCAAGTAGTGGTTTATCAGGTCATGTCATGTAGTGTACAGGTATCACGCGGGTGCTCATAATCAAACTGTAGCAAGTATGGAATCACGGTATAAGTACGAATGTGCGATAAAAGTATGGATGCACAAATATTTACTAGGGGTTACCCCATGACTAAGTAGGATGCACAATATCAAGCATGGGGTACTAATGTAATAATATGAAACAATGTGACATGGCATGCAAATTGATATAAAGAATTAATGGTATGGGTGCACAATAAAACATAGATGCATAATTAACAATTAGGGGTTGCAACTATAGCTCCATTACCATGTAGGATGCATATTATCTAGCATGGGGTGTCACTATAACAATAATATGAGTTAATGTGATTTATAGATGCAATTATATATATATTAACCGATTATGGATGCAAACGGGAATACGAAAACAGTAAAATGATACTAGGGGATGTACGATACACTAAATATTAAATGTTATGATTAATATGGATGTAAAATGTATCCTGGCATGTAGCAAGATAAACTTGCATGCACTAGATACGAAATAAATTGTACGGATGCAAACGGACATCGTAAAACTGTAAAACTATAATATGGGATGCATAATTTTAAATACATGTATTATATTTATTCAAATGGATGTAAATATAATAACATAGCATGTAGCAAGGTAAACTTGCCTCGATGGATCACGATACGGATACGCACGGCACGTCCGACGTCGGTAAAACGTCGCAACGCACGCACGACACACGGGATAGATCTAAACAATGCAAGAGCGTGGTCATGCAGGTAAGGTACGTCCACTGGGTCGTCTGGAACAGCAGCGACGTCACAGTTCCGGCAATCTCTGCAATTCCAAGATTCAAGAACAAGAAAAAGAAAAAGAAAAGAAGAAGAGGAAGAAGAAGAGGGAAAAGGGAATGAGGCTTACTGGATTTGTGCACTAGGGTCAGGGAGAAGAGCTGGTGGTGTCGGCGAGATCAACGGCGGTGAGGTGCGCCGGTGAGGGGATCTTGAGGAGCTAGAGTTAAGTTAGGGTTTGGGCTCGGTTTTGATGTATGCTGGGGTTTGGGTGCAGGGTTTTGGTGTAGGAGGGAGAGCAGAAAGAGAGGGGAGAGGTGGTGTGAGGGTGACGAGGTGAAGGGGTCGTCGGCGATGAAGTGAGGTGGTAGTGATGGGTGTGTGCAGGGTTCTCGGGGTTTCAGTGGGTGCTCGGGAAGAAGAAGAAGGAGATGAGGAGGAGGCTCGGGAGATGGATGATGATGGGATGAAGTGAGGAAGTTTTAGGGTTAGGGTTTGAGGAGATGTGGGTTCTCATGGCGAGGCTGGAGGGATTTAAATAAGAGAAGAAGGAGAAATATAAGGAGTTTGTGAAGGGAGGTGAGGCTAAGCCTTCGGGGAGGTGACCACATCCGAGAAGCTACGGGAACTCCGAGAGGAGAGAGAGAGACACAGCAAGAGGAGAGACAGAGAGTAAGCGAGAGAGAGACACAGCGAGAGGAGAGAGAGTGGAGAAGATATAAAGTTGTCTGTAGTGGAAGAGAGAGAGAGAAAGGTAGCGAGGGGAGAGAGAAAGAAAGAGGAGAGAGAGACAGCGAGAGAGAGGGCTCGAGCGGTGGGGCCCAACTAACACAGAGAGTGAGCAGTTTAAATTGTTTAGATGTTAAATTTAAAAAAATTTGGTTAGGTAAATAAATTTAAACTGTCGACTAAAATTTAAATATAAATATTATATAAATTTGAATTTTGGAGGGATACAAAAATATTCCAAAACACGCCCGGGTCGGGTCTAAAAATTCAGTTTTAAAATACGAAAAATATATGCGATGACCAAATTTCAAAATGAATGTCCGGATAACGAAAATGCATACCCCCAAGAACGGATGCACATACGTGCGCGTAGCCATCCAAACACGCCCGTTTCACTGAACGGGACGAGAACAAGATGCGCGAATGCTACGACAGGGTTAGAGGTATCATGTAGGCCATGCAATGTATTTTTAAAAATATTTTATGTGACTTAAAATATTATATTGTAAAATGCAGATGCCAGATAAATGCCAGTATGCAGGATGTATAAATGAAAGTGCACGAGTCCACGTAACAAGTTAGGATAAATCATAAACATGAATTAAAACAGGTTTTAAGCATGCGGGTCGGGTCGGATGCAAATACAAATGTCAAATATACTACTTGCACCAAAGCATGATAAATCAGAAAAATACCATAATTAAAGAAATACGCGAACTGGAATTGGTATAAATGAATTAGGGTGTTACAAAACTTCTCAAAAGTTTCGGTCTTAGACTTGAGAATATACACCCAGACTTTTCTCAAAAAGTCGTCAATGAAATAAACGAAGTATCTTGCTCTACCTAGCGAAAGAACCGGTGCCGAACCCTAAACATTAGTGTGGACATAATCAAGAATAATTTTCGTATCATGTACTGCTGTCATGAACTTCACCTTTGTCTGGTTTCTTGGGAAAAACTTCTCACAGAAATCAATACTGTTAAAATCTCCATCTCCAAGTAGTTGCCTCTTAGGAAGCACCTCCAAATCTGACTCCCCAATATAGACCAATCGTAAGTGCCATAATCTAGCCGAATCTGAATTATCCGAACGAGTAGATATCGCAACAATATCATCTGTAAGTGACTGCCCCTTTAGAAAGTACAGGTTTCCCAGCTTCTTTCCTTTCACGACAATAAGAGACTCCGTGGAAATTTTCAAGGAACATCCATGACTACACGCTTACAGTTAATCCCCATCAAATCACCTACAGAAACCAAACTCTTCTTCAGATTTGGTACATATCTGGCATCCGTCAAAGTCCATACTACCCCATCAAATATGTGTATCCAAACAGAACTAATTCCCTCGATCTTACACGCCGCATCTAACAACCCCAAATTTCCTATATAATTTTTACAAAAAAATTTCAAAAAATCCATAAAGGGGTATTTTAGCCTGAGCACAAGTTATAAGTAATTATTTTGCTTTTTAATTACAAGTTAAAAGAATGTAACAACTCCATTTTTAGTGTACAAAAATTTGCTTTAAAATTTGTGTATACTTGGGGTATTTACATTTACTGTTATTACTTTAAGTAATTAATTAGCTCCATAATTACAAGAAGGAGCTTGTAGCTCATTGGTAATACCTTGCACTGCTAAACCAAGCCACCAGAGTTCAAATCCCCTGCCCCACATTATTTTTATATTGTTTTTGTTTTAAATTCCTTGGAAGCCCAACAGTCCACACACCGTAACTCCCAAAACTTGAGCTGAACTTTAAAAGGTAATGTAGGGTGTTTTTCGTCACCCCATTGAGATGGGAATACACGCGCGCTTGTCAGGCGTACTACAGATTCCCCCTGCCTAGGGTAGGCCGGGGTTTAATGATTGTGGGGATCCGAATCTCCGGCAGCCGCGGACTAAGCTGCCGTTAATTACCCCTTGCCTTTGGGGCGAGAGAACCTCCGATTAACGGGTTAAACTAGTCATGCGAATTCAATGTGCAGTGTACGTGTGTTCTGTTCTGAAAGGGGGGTTTTGGATATATCGGGAGCCACGCAGAGTTTTTACGGGGGTCCCGCTACCCGGATAGCGGGCTGGGGGTCAAGGGGGCTAGCAGCCCCCTTGCGGGGTTCGGGGCAGCGCCCCGGCCCGAAAATTTTTTGGAGGGGGAGAATGTTGCGGAGTATGTGTATGTGTACATTTGTATACAAATGTATATATATATGTATATACATAAAAAGAGGGGGAAAAGGCATCCAAGGGATGCGTGGGGCAGCACCTTGGACGCTGTGCGCTTAGGTGCTGTGCGCAGGTGCGCAAGCGCGCGCGCCACGTGTCGGCACGCGGGCGCCTTGCGCACTTGCGCAGGTGTGCAAGCGCGCGCGCCACGTGTCGGCACGCGGGCGCCTTGCGCAGGTGCGCAAGCGCGCAGGTGCGCAAGCGCGTACGCCACGTGTCGGCACGCGGGCGCCTTGCGCACTTGCGCAGGCGCGCGCGCCACGTGTCGGCACGCGGGCGCCTTGCGCCCTTGCGCAAGCGCGCAGGTGCGCAAGCGCGCGCGCCACGTGTCGGCACGCGGGCGTCTTGCGCACTGCGCAAGCGCGCAGGTGCGCAAGCGCGCGCGCCACGTGTCGGCACGCTGGCGCCTTGCGCACTTGCGCTGCGCTCCGGAGAGGCACAAGAGGCTTTTAGCCTGAAAAAAAAGGATTTCTCAAAGGAGAAATCAGAGAGGAGTCGGGCTCCTGAATGTGTTTTGGGTTTAATAGAAGTGGTTCTTCTTCTTCCTCCTGTCGCTTGCTGGATCTTGAAGATCAAGAGATGTGAAATCTCAAAATCTCTCCTTTTTAAGATCTGATGACAGATCCAAGTTCCCCTTTGTGGGTTTTGTGGTGGAAAACTATTTAGTTTTGAAAAAGGAAGAGTAAAACTCTTGATTTAATTCAAAAGAAAGAAGGTTTTGGAACCTTGAAGAAGGAGGAAAGAGCTCAGCTCTGAAACTTTTTTGGAGAGAGAAAAAGTTGTTGAGATATTTCATTATCTTTGCCTTTATAGGCTATACACTTTACACATAGCCCCTTGGGCTTCACAAAATGGTATTTTGCCTATCCCATGGCTCATGTGCCATTTCTTTTTGCACATAAGCCATGGGCTTTACAAAAATTTGGCTTTATGCCTATTTTTCTTACATTTATCCATAAAATAAAATAAAAGAAATACAACAAAATTATTTATTACAAAATTTTTATCTTGGCATGGGGGAAGGCCGGCCGCTTCATGTTCGGGCTCGACCCGGGCATGGGCCTACTGGATCTGGGCTTGGGCCCACTTGGCTTGGGGTTGACTTTGATTTTGACTTGGTCAACCGGGGTGTAAATTTTTACCCCAACAAATTGCCCCCCATCAATAAATGCACACCACATATGTAAGTCGTGTGCATGAAATTGATGGATCTTCTTTCACGTGGAGGCGGCTTGATTTGGTTCCCACCTTTTGGGAAGCTGGCACTGCCCTTTTTACGACATGGACGGTCGTTGCTTGACATGTCTCTGAGACGGAGTGTCCGTGATAGACGTTTCCCTGGCCCGGAGTGATCTGGTTCCCGCTTTGTAGGAATCCTGTGCTGCCCTTTTTACGACGTGGACGGTCGTTGCTGCCCTTTTAGCGACGTGGACGGTCGATGCTGCCATTTTTGCGACTTGGACGGTCGATGCTGCCCTTTTAGCGACGTGGACGGTCGGTTCTGCCCTTTTTGCGACTTGGACGGTCGGTGCTGCCATTTTAGCGACGTGGACGGTCGGTGCTGCCCTTTTAGCGACTTGGACGGTCGGTGCTGCCCTTTTTGCGACTTGGACGGTCGGTTCTGCCCTTTTTGCGACTTGGACGGTCGGTGCTGCCCTTTTAGCGACGTGGACGGTCGGTGCTGCCCTTTTTGCGACGTGGACGGTCGTCCCTTTTTGCGACGTGGACGGTCGTTGCTGCCCTTTTGGCGACTTGGACGGTCGATGCTCCCTTTTTGCGACTTGGACGGTCGGTGCTGCCCTTTTAGCGACTTGGACGGTCGGTGCTGCCCTTTTTGCGACGTGGACGGTCGTTGCTGCCCTTTTAGCGACTTGGACGGTCGATACTTGATTTGACTTGCTCTGCTTCTTGCAGTGTCAGGGGTAGACTTGACTTGCTCCGCTTCTTGCGGTGTCGGGTGGAAGTTGACTTGTTGATTTTGATTGGGTTGACATCAGCATCGCTATACTGGAATATGGTACCAGGAGCGAACCATCATCTGTAATGGAGAGGATTTTGGGATTTTGGTTTTTGTTTGGCATCTGCATTGCTGCACTGGAATAATGCCAGGAGCAACTCATCATTTGCCCCGAGAGAATTTGAGAATTGATGGCTTAGGAGGCAGGTTTAGATCCCTATCACCTAAGACTTTTCAATTTTATGGGCCGTGAGGGTCCCATAAAAGCATTTTCTCCCTACGAGTCAAAAGGATCTCGTAGGCGTATTTTCTCCATAGGAGTCGTGGGGACTCCTAAGTGTGTTGCTCCTTTGTGAGTCGTAAGGATCTCACGCGGGAATTTCCTCCTCTCAAAGTCGAGAGGACTTTGAGAGTGCATTTCATCTTCTTTTCACGAGTTTGCGCCCTTTCAGGTTTTCACAAACTCGTCGGCAGTCCTGCTGTTTTTACTCACGGAGCCCTTTCGGGTTTTCCTCCGTGCCCATTTTTCTTGTGGACATACCCTTTTTTTTTTTTTAGTGGGACTTTGAATGTGGTCTCACCGGTAGGACTTAGGAGAGATTGGGATTGTTTTACGCCCGTGGATTGTATACGGTTTTGCAGGATGTATGATCCAGACCGTAGGGCCAGAAAGATTTCAGGGATTTGTTGGCGTCTGCATCGCTGCACTGGAATGTGGTACCAGGAGCGACTCATCATTCGCCGTTGGGGTATGGGATTTGGAATTTGGTTGGCGTCTGCATCGCTGCACTGGAATATGGTACCAGGAGCGACTCATCATTCGCCATTTGGGGACTTGGAATTTGGATCTTGTTTGGCATCAGCATTGCTGCACTGGAATAATGCCAGGAGCAACTCATCATTTGCCTTGGGAGGACTTGGGATTTGGGTTTTTGGTCGGCATCAGCACCGCTAACACTGAAGCGAAATGCCAGGAGCGACTCATCATTTGCCGTTGCCCGTTGGGGAACGATGGCTTAGGAGATAGGTTTGGGTCCCTACCACCCAAGGCTTTTCAATTTTATGGGCCGTGAGGGTCCCATAAAAGCATTTTCTCCCTACGAGTCGTAAGGATCCCGCAGGTGTATTTTCTCCTTAGGACTCGTGAGGATTCCTAAGTGTGATGCTCCTTTGTGAGTCGTAAGGATCTCACGCAGGGGTTTTCTCCTCGCAAGGTCGAGAGGGCTTTGCGAGTGTATTTCATCTCTTTTCACGAGTTTGCGCCCTTTCGGGTTTTCACAGACTCGCCGGTAGTCCTGCTGTTTTACTCACGGAGCCCTTTCGGGTTTTCATCCGTGCCCGTTTTGCTTGTGGACATACCGTTTTGCTTTTGTTTTTTTTTTTTTTTTTTTTTTGCCGCTGGTGGGACTTTAAAAGTAGTCTCACCGGCAGGATTTGGGAGAAATAGGGGTCATTTACGCCCGTGGATTGTATACGGTTTTGCAGGATGTCTGATCCAGACCGTAGGGCCGATGTGCTCAATTCGCCTGCGACTTGGAGCATTCATGTGTAGTATTTCTTGAGATATCGGCCATTGATGGGTGGCATGGGCCTTTCTCCCTCGGCACTTATTAGTTGGTAGGATCCTCCGTCGAACACTTTCTCGATGACGTATGGTCCTTCCCAGTTCGGCTCGAATTTTCTCTTGGCATGTCGATTGGGGATGATCGGTCTTTTGAGGACCAACACCAATTCACCTTTCTTGAAAGCGCGGAGACGGGTTATCTTGTCATAGGCCCGTGACATTTGGGCTCGGTATAGCTCCAGATTTTGCTGCACCGCGAGCCTCTTTTCTTCGAGGGCATCGAGTTCTTCAAGTCGAAGGAGCACGTTTTCTTCCTCCGTCAACTCATGTTGGACGGCCATTCTTAAGCTTGGGACTTCGACTTCGAGGGGGAGGACCGCCTCCACTCCGAAGAGCAATGAGTATGGAGTGGACTGTGTTGGAGTACGGTGCGTGGTACGATATGCCCACAACGCCTCGTGAAGTTTGAGATTCCAGTCTCTCTTGTTGGCTGAAGCATTTTTCCTCAGGAGCTTGCATAGAGTCTTATTGAAGGCTTCGGCTAGCCCGTTGGCTCTTGGATTATAGATAGAGGAATATCTCCAGTCTATCTTGTGCTGAGTAGCGAACCTTGAGACATTGAAGCTCTTGAAAGAAGGCCCGTTGTCAGAAATGATTCTTCTTGGTGTACCAAAGCGGTATAGAATATTATGCTGGAAGAATGTCAGAATATCTTTTGTCTTGACTTCTTTTAGCGGGACAGCTTCAGCCCATCTGGAGAAGTAGTCTGTCGCGGCCAGTATGAACCGGTGGCCTTTAGATGACGGAGGATCAATTGGGCCAACAATGTCGGTGCCCCAGACTTCGAAGGGCCACGACGCCACTGTAGGATGCAATGGATTGGGATGCTTGTGAATAAAATCACCGTGAATTTGGCAGATATAACATTTCTTTGCATGCTCTCCGCAATCCCGTATCATGGTGGGCCAGTAATACCCAAGCCGTTTGATTTGAAGTCGCATCTTGGGGCCAGATTGGTGAGCACCGCAAACGCCCGAGTGGACATCTTTCATGACCTTTTGGGCTTCGGCCAATGACAGGCACCTGAGCCAGAGTTGGTCATATGACCTGCGGTATAACGTGTCATTTACAAACACGTATCGGAGAGCTCTTTTCTTCAGCTGAATCCTCGCAGATTTTTCTTCGGACAGCTTGTCGTATCGGAGGTACTCTATGAAGGGTTCTCTCCAATCGGGCTCGTCTTGGATGATCGAAGCTTCTTCGGCAGGACTGCTCTCCTGTTCCGCGCTTTCCTCTTCTCGTAGAGAGACTGGAGGTAGAATTTGTCGGCTCCTGACTGTGATCAGAATTTCGTCCATGTCAGGATCAGCCAGCTCCTTGGCTAGGCGAGCGAGTATATCGGCTTTTCCGTTCAATGCTCTAGGGACTCTTGTTAGTTCGATATGAGTGAACCGTTTCATGAGTTCCACCACCCGGCTTCTATACCGAGCCAACTCGGGTTTGTATATCTTATAGTCGCCGCTTACTTGGTTGACGACAAGCTGGGAATCACCGTAAACCCGTAGCCGAAGGATTTCCATTTCTATGGCGAGCTCCAAACCAGCTATCAGAGCTTCATACTCGGCCTCATTGTTTGTGCGAGGCTCGGTGAGAGCAAAAGAACGCCGTAGGGTTCCCATTGATGGTGTGATAAACATCAATCCTATCCCTGCTTTTATCTCCGGGACGCTTGATTTACTGGAGGTTCTTATCGATGAGGCCCCATCGAAGTAGAGCTCCCAACATGGCTCGTCATTCTCGAGATGCAGCACTTGTTCGTCGGGTAACTCACAATTTAGTGGCGACCCTTCTGGTATGGGATGAGCAGCGAGAAAGTCTGCAAGAGCTTGCCCTTTTACTGCTTTCTGAGGAGTGTAAACTATGTCAAACTCAAGTAGCATGACAGCCCATCTTGCCATTCTGCCGGCTAGGCTTGCTTTGGTCATCAAGTGTTTGAGCGGGTCGACCTTGGAGATCAGCATAACCCGATGAGCGAGCAGATAGTGCCTCAGCTTCTTCACAGCAAATATCAGAGCCAGGCATTGCTTTTCGATTGGGGAGTAGTTGTGTTCCGCCCCGACTAGAGTTCGACTGAGGTAGTAGAGGGCATTTTCTTTTCCTTCCTCATTATTCTGGGCGAGGAGCGCACCGAGTGACTCATCTAGCGCGGCAGTGTAGAGAATCAACGGTTTGTTTGGAATGGGAGCAGCCAGCACTGGAGGGTGCAACAAGTATTGTTTGATGCTTTCGAACGCTGCTTGACATTCGGCATCCCAGATAAAAGGAGCTCCTTTCTTCATGAGCTTTGAGAAGGGCCTACATCTCCCCGATAAATTTGAGATAAACCTCCGTATATAAGCAAGCTTGCCTTGAAAAGATCTTAGCTCCGTCAGACTCTTCGGAGGGGGCATCTCCATGATGGCCTTTATCTTTGATGGGTCAACTTCGATCCCTCGATGTCGGACTATGAAGCCCAGGAATTTTCCCGATGACACGCCAAAAGCGCACTTCAGAGGGTTCATCTTCAGATCGTATTCCCTCAGTCTGATGAGAACGGTCCTGAGATCTTGGATATGATCGGCCTTGGCTTTAGTCTTGACGACCAGATCATCAACATAACATTCGACGACTTTATGGATTAGGTCATCAAAGATATTAGTCATCGCCCTTTGATATGTAGCACCTGCGTTCTTCAGTCCGAATGGCATTACCTTGTAGCAATATATTCCGATCGGGGTTCGAAATGCTGTGTGCTTCTCATCCTCAGGCGACATCTTGATCTGATTATATCCAGACGAGCCGTCCATAAAGGTGAACAGTTCGTAATTTGAGGTGTCATCGACCATCATTTCCATGACCGGTAGCGGGAAGTCATCTTTAGGACATGCCTTATTGAGGTCCCTGAAATCGACACAGACTCGGATCTGCCCATTTTTCTTCTTGACTGGGACTATGCATGCGATCCAGTCCGCATATTTCTCTTCTCTGATGAAGCCGGCATCGATGAGTTTCTTGGTTTCCTCGATGACCTTTTCTTCCAACTCCCTTCTCATTCTTCGAGGAGCTTGTTTGACTGGCTTAGCATCAGGAGATATAGCCAGCTTATGCACGGCTACCTCAGGGGAAAGGCCAGGCATTTCTTTGTATGTCCACGCGAAGCAGTCAACGAACTCACGCAACAGGGCAATTATCTGCTCTTTCATTTCCTCCGACAAGAGTGAGCTGATGTAGGTCGGCCTTGGATTATCGGGCGTTCCTAAGTCAATCTCGGTTAGCTCATCAAAGGTTGCTTGTCCGCCATCTTCGAGCTCTTGAGGAGCTTCTTCTGGCTCGGCTATCTCGTCATCATTATTCGATCCTTCGCTAGCCTCACCAACATGGATCATGTAGCATGCTTTGGAATCAGGTTGAATGTAGCCTATGCCCCGTCTATCTGGAATTCGTCCATCGATGAGTGCTCGGACCTGGGGCGGATGCCATAGCCCTTCGTAAAACTTTGCTTCGGACTCCGTTTGATATAACCGGCATCCGCACTTCTTAAAGTATTCCCGCATCTCGGGCGCATAGTATCTGGGATTGAGGACGGCTCTTATGCCTCTCTCATATGGAAGGCACGCGACAGACAAATCGCCCGGGTGCACAACGGGGTTTGACCCATAAAACAGGATGCCCTTCTGTCCACTTTTCCTCCCGGGAACGTAGAAAGTTTTCAGCTGGTCCACGGTGGAGATTGATAATGCATCGAGCTCTTTACACATTTGCTCTGGTACCTTTGTAACGGCTAGGGACCCTTCTGCAACTTCAAAGGTCTCTCGTAGTTTCGCTTGTTGCGTGGGGGTCCAATCTGCACCGCTGTTGCACGACAGGTCCTCCTCCTCTGACTCTTCAGTGTCGCTGCCAAGATGAGGGCGGACTTTACTGCTAGATGGGCTTTCAGTAACAGATTCGTCCGTATCGCTGCCGAAATGAGGGCGAGTTTTGCGGAAGGACGGGCTTCCAGCGTCGGACTCATCAGTGTCACTGCCGAAATGCGGGCGTACTTGGGCGTTTTTGCTTTTGAAAGTGATAGCCGGCGCAGATTTGCTTTTGAGTCTTGGAGCCGGTCTATCCTCAGTCAGTTGTGGCTTAGCATTTTGGTGATTCATAAAGTACCGAGAATCTTCGTAGCGGACTTCATGCACACCGAACGGTTGGATGTCTCCGTCAATGCGTCTTTCTTCGCCATTTTTAGTATATTTCATGCATTGATGGAGAGTTGACGGAATGATGCCATAATCGTGGAGCCATGGCCGCCCCAAGAGAATCTTATAAGACGTGTCGGCGTCGATCACGTATATCTTAGCTTCAGTTTGCAGATCCCCAAATTTGATTGGCAAAGCTATAGACCCTAGAACTTGCTGGCAATTTTGGTTGAAGCCTTGAATGACAATCCTTTCCCTTGACAGGTGTCGGACATCCATTGACAAACTCTTCAGAGTTCGCAAGTTCATGATGTTCACTGAGGACCCCGGATCAATCAATATACGATTAATTCGATCTCCGTCGCTGTACCCGGTCACGTAAAGCGGCCGATTATGCTCAGCCGTTCCCAGTAGCAAGTCTTCATCCTTAAATGTGACTGCGGCGGCATGCAAAGCGTGCTGGGCTTCTTTCATATTAATTTCCGCAAAGTGAGCCTGATACCGCTCGGGGTTTTGTAGAGCGTGAATGAGAACATCTCTAAGCTCCTTAGATAGGACCAAGGCGTCATAGATGCTCAGGAGAGACGGAAGCTTCCGGAGATGTGCCAAGACATTATAGTCCACCGAGGAAGGACTTGTGTTTTCGTCGGCCGGTTCTCTGCCATTTTCTTCATTAGCGACTTGTTTTTTCTTCCCTTTTGGGATTTTGCGGTAGAGCTCTGCCGCTTCTGAGCTGGATTTGATTGGCCTTTGTGGTGAGCTCCTCGTCCTCTTCGGGAAAACAGAGATCATCCTCGGAGTCGCTGCCAAGATGGATGGCATAGCAGGTCACTACTGGGATCTCTTCATTGGAGTCTTCTTCTAACTCCTCCAGAATTTCAGCCGCTTGTACAGGGAAGAACTCCTTCAATTGAATCAATGTTCTTTCCTTTTGTTCATATTCTTCGAGGGAATCGATATATTTTTGAATGGTCGATCTCCCTGCAGACTCTTTTTCGCGCCGAGCTGCACTTTTCTTCTTCTTGAGCTTCTTGGATTTTGAGCCTGATGGAGCCGCATAGGCAGCTGGACTGGTAGGCTTCTTCTGTCCTTCCCATTCCATCCTGGGCTCTTTCTGAAGTAGCTTTAGCATCTTCTTCGTCTTATTAGATATGTGCGTACTCCACGGAGGTCGCGATGAGTCAGTTTCATTTCTTAGGGCCGCGGGTTCGGCTGTCTGCTCCCAGAAGGCTTCGGCTTCCGTCTGTATAAAGTTGGCGGTTGCAACTTGATTGTTCACCAACACGCTTTTGGATAGCTCGATCTCTCCAGCCTTGTACTGCTTCTCGACCCAGTCTTTGAAGATATAGCAATCCTCGATCGCATGGCTCACTACTCGGTGGTACGGGCAATACAGAGGATTGTCGGTCATTTTTGCTTCTTGGGGTCTTTTCGACTCCGGCAATTGTAAGCCGTTGTTCAAGGCATCTTTAAATATCTTGCGGACCTTGTCCCTTCTGAAAGAGTAAACCTTGTTCTTTTTCTCCTCTAGGGAAGGCCCATCTCCTCCCAGCAATGGCTTTCGTGACCGGTTGGTTTTGGATTCGCCCGCCCTTCGCTTTTCTTCATTGTCGGACGCGTTGAAGACATTGGTACTGCTGGAACTCCCGCTTCTACGGTTGTCGTCCCGCTTGCTTTTCCAGGTTTTGTCTCTCTGAGAGTCCGGCGGGGACTCTTGCTTCGAGCGTTCTAGCATTTGAACTTTCTTGGTTAGCTCCTGAAATGTCTTGAGGCCCGCTGTACACAAGAATGGGACCATCCAATTGCTGAGGTTCCCAATGAGAAGGCTGACGGACTGGTCCTGCTCCAGCGGCGGTTCGCATTTGACTGTGAGATTACGCCATCGGGCGATAAAGTCGGTGTTGCTTTCATTCTTCCCTGGCTTAGTCCTCACAAGGTCGGCAATGGAGATTTTATCACTGACACTCATGAACCTTTGCCGAAACAGGGACTCCATTTGGGCAAAGGTAATGACGGACCCGTCCGGTATACTCGCATACCAGTCGAAGGCGACGCCGGTCAGGCTGTTGACAAACTGACGAAGAAGGAGCGCGTCATTGCCCCCTGTATTTCCGCACGATGCTTTGAAGTGGGTGACGTGCTGATTTGCATTCCCCGTTCCATCAAATCTTCCGAACTTAGGAATGACGTAGCCGCTTGGGAACTCAATCAGATCGTACTGCGCGGGATATGGCCGCCCACTACTGCCGATTTCTTTCTGAGCTTCAGCTTCGGCCACCAATGTTTTAACCTTGCTGGTGACCAAATCCATTATCCGATCCTGTGTTAGCGGGATAATGCTATCTGGGGCCAAGGCGTCCCCAGAAGTAGAGTGTGGCCGGCTTTCATGTGGCTCGACCAGTCTTGGACCCGAAGGAACAGGCATTGGCTGCCTCGGATTGTCATCACCCGGCTGATTAGTAGCGGCTTGTGCTTGATTGGGAGGCGCTCGAGCAATTTGAGCCGTAAGCTGCATCACCACGTTCGTTAAGTCGTCAATCTTCGAATAGAGCTTGGCCATCTCTTTATCTTTGCTCCTGAGCTGTTTTCGAAGCTCTTGAAGCAGCTCTTGCTCCGCAGTCTTAGGGCGGAAAGTCGGCTCTTCCTCGCTGTCCGAGCTTGACTCTACATGGACCGAGGGGTCTATCTGCCTATCATCCTCATCGAGAGGGTTTTCTTCATCCAGCAGGGGCGGCTGTTCTTGGGCGGCGGCAACCACATTCAGGCTAGATTGGGCTTGGGATGTGGTGGCCCCGTCCTTGCTTTTGCTGCGAAGGTTGTCGCTGGGGCGCCCGCCCGCCATATAGACCGTATGGATGATATATCCGGCCGTCTTTCTATCATTGGCAGTCGATTTCGTGGATCGCTGTCTTGACCCCCTTGTTTCGGTAGCTGGTAGTCGATTGAAGGCGTCTGGCTTAACCAGTTTCTTGAATGGTGCTGGCGCTTCTTTTCTGGGTTTTCCCCGCTGCTTTCGTGCGGCACAGAGTGCTTCATAGACTCTTGATGAGACAGTGTCATACTTTTTCTGTTGGGGCCGGGACACGTCTCTTTGCGGCACTGTTCGGACCGCTGTCTTCTTGATTCTGGCGGTCATGGCATTGTTCTGAACCCACTTTAGAGGCTCGAAGGAATTGCTGATTCTTACGTCCGACTCAGCCGTCGTCGCGGGGCAACCCTGCACTTGGAACTTCACACGATTCCATTTGGCCGAAGCCTTGGCCCTTTTGTTGGCTCGATACCTGAGCCGCTTCTGCCTTAACTTTTCTGTTCTAAGCACCTTGCAGACTTCGGCTTTTTGGGAAGACGCCGCATACCGGTTGATGGAGGGCCTTGGAGATACTCCCGATTGTGCATTTGTTGGAGTCATCGCCTGAGCTCGTCCGTAACTTTTAATGTTGCCCTTCACATCGGAATTCTTGCCCCCAGCTAGAGCGCCAGGGACTCGTTCAGACACCATCTTAAGTTTCGGTTGTGGTGCCTTGGCGATCACGACATTCGGCCTCTTACCCCTTGAGACCGGCTTGGCCACCTGTTCCACTGGGATCTCTGCCAGATGAGCGCTTCCGGCAGGGTAGATGATGACAGAGCCAAACTGGCGGGGCGGTTTCTCCCATTGTCGACTGAGGCTTGCGGGGAGAACCACACGAGCGTTGATCTTGACCACGTACGGAATCGGGGTCGCTTTGGAAGTTGAATTCGTCTGGGAAGACATTGTCGTTGAAGGTTGATTGCTGCACGCAAAGAAAACATCATTTCAGTATAGGCAATCGATATGTATATTGATTGAGTTCGCATGAACGTTTAACCCGAAATATGGAAGGAGAGATAGGGTCCCACCGGGCGTGCCAGAATCTGTAGGGTGTTTTTCGTCACCCCATTGAGATGGGAATACGCGCGCGCTTGTCAGGCGTACTACAGATTCCCCCTGCCTAGGGTAGGCCGGGGTTTAATGATTGTGGGGATCCGAATCTCCGGCAGCCGCGGACTAAGCTGCCGTTAATTACCCCTTGCCTTTGGGGCGAGGGAACCTCCGATTAACGGGTTAAACTAGTCATGCGAATTCAATGTGCAGTGTACGTGTGTTCTGTTCTGAAAGGGGGGTTTTGGATATATCGGGAGCCACGCAGAGTTTTTACGGGGGTCCCGCTACCCGGATAGCGGGCTGGGGGTCAAGGGGGCTAGCAGCCCCCTTGCGGGGTTCGGGGCAGCGCCCCGGCCCGAAAATTTTTTGGAGGGGGAGAATGTTGCGGAGTATGTGTATGTGTACATTTGTATACAAATGTATATATATATGTATATACATAAAAAGAGGGGGAAAAGGCATCCAAGGGATGCGTGGGGCAGCACCTTGGGCGCTGTGCGCTTAGGTGCTGTGCGCAGGTGCGCAAGCGCGCGCGCCACGTGTCGGCACGCGGGCGCCTTGCGCACTTGCGCAGGTGTGCAAGCGCGCGCGCCACGTGTCGGCACGCGGGCGCCTTGCGCACTTGCGCAAGCGCGCAGGTGCGCAAGCGCGTACGCCACGTGTCGGCACGCGGGCGCCTTGCGCACTTGCGCAGGCGCGCGCGCCACGTGTCGGCATGCGGGCGCCTTGCGCACTTGCGCAGGCGCGCGCGCCACGTGTCGGCATGCGGACGCCTTGCGCACTTGCGCAAGCGCGCAGGTGCGCAAGCGCGCGCGCCACGTGTCGGCACGCGGGCGTCTTGCGCCCTTGCGCAAGCGCGCAGGTGCGCAAGCGCGCGCGCCACGTGTCGGCACGCTGGCGCCTTGCGCACTTGCGCTGCGCTCCGGAGAGGCACAAGAGGCTTTTAGCCTGAAAAAAAGGATTTCTCAAAGGAGAAATCAGAGAGGAGTCGGGCTCCTGAATGTGTTTTGGGTTTAATGGAAGTGGTTCTTCTTCTTCCTCCTGTCGCTTGCTGGATCTTGAAGATCAAGAGATGTGAAATCTCAAAATCTCTCCTTTTTAAGATCTGATGACAGATCCAAGTTCCCCTTTGTGGGTTTTGTGGTGGAAAACTATTTAGTTTTGAAAAAGGAAGAGTAAAACTCTTGATTTAATTCAAAAGAAAGAAGAAGGTTTTGGAACCTTGAAGAAGGAGGAAAGAGCTCAGCTCTGAAACTTTTTTGGAGAGAGAAAAAGTTGTTGAGATATTTCATTATCTTTGCCTTTATAGGCTATACACTTTACACATAGCCCCTTGGGCTTCACAAAATGGCATTTTGCCTATCCCATGGCTCATGTGCCATTTCTTTTTGCACATAAGCCATGGGCTTTACAAAAATTTGGCTTTATGCCTATTTTTCTTACATTTATCCATAAAATAAAATAAAAGAAATACAACAAAATTATTTATTACAAAATTTTTATCTTGGCATGGGGGGAGGCCGGCCGCTTCATGTTCGGGCTCGACCCGGGCATGGGCCTACTGGATCTGGGCTTGGGCCCACTTGGCTTGGGGTTGACTTTGATTTTGACTTGGTCAACCGGGGTGTAAATTTTTACCCCAACAGGTAAATATACCAGTGTCTTAACCCCGAGACTCCCCATCTCCTCGACCCCCGACTCGGCTAGGATCGGCAGACTCGGTCCGGCGCCGCCGGCCGGACTCGGCCGGATGGCCGAGTCCCCAACACCAAATTTGCGCCTCTTCGTCTCCTGTACCCCCTGTATACTTTAAACGTTTGGATCGGTTCCAGAAACGCAATTATACCTCATTCACTCCATTTTTATTATTTTTTTCTATATTTTTACATTTTTTTAATTAAAAACCCTTTACCTACCCTACCTTAGCCTACCCTATAAATACACCCCCTACCCTCTACCCTCTCATCCCAAAACCCTAAGCTCACTCTCTCAAAAATTTTCTAAGAGTTGTGTACCTTGAAAACAAGTGCGTGGCGAAGCTCCGACGAAATTCCGGCGGAAATTCTGGCGACGTTTTTAGGAACAACCGGTGACGAAGCAATGCCTCGGCAACCCCTTTTGTCCCTCCTTCACTCCTTTGCTTAAACGAAACCCGTAAGTCCCATTCTATCCTTCTTTCTTATTCTCTAAAATACGAAATTACAAAACCCGACGGAATCGGAACAAATCCGATTTCCGATTCGGTTTTCTATAAAACTTCACTTCTCACCAATACATTCATGCTTAAACATCCTTATCTTGACTATTAAACATTTAACCAACAATTTGAACAAATTTTATCACATGAAATGACAGCGTTATCAAATTATCGTATTTTTCACTTAAATACCACAATGTTTCGATTTCACATTTAACCTTCTTAACTTTGCTATACATTTAAAGTAGAGCACGAGGTAATGACCTACCTCCATACACACGTATATACAACCTAAAACGATATCATCAAAAATTTAGAATACGATAAAACAATACTTTCATTTAAATACCATATTCTTAATAAAACCATTTCTAAAAGTTTTATTTTTGATACACTTAATAATAAATACCTCTTATTAGGAAAACACGATAAGTTGTGGACATCGATCGTTTATCTAAACCTGACTTTGTGGTGTCTAGGCTAGGCAAGTGAGAAAAGGTAACTTTAAAAGGCCCGTCTCACGGTGATTCGTGAGCGGATCCCTCCTTTCCTCATTTGTACTTACCTGGCCACAATTGGCGGTGAAGAGGCGATTTGCGGCATCTAACGACTTGTCGTTTAGACCATTTAGAAATAGGCTAGTTGATTTAGGAAACCATAGAATCTAAAATATGGAAAATTTACACCTTTACAAATAAATACCTTTTACTTTATAAAACCGTTTTTTAAAGGATTAGTATTTTACAATCTTTGCAAAGTGCCGCTACAACCCATTCTTGGGGAACCCGTTCGGGATGGTGCGGATTATCGCACATCCTCGAGCTTAGTAGTGCGAGATTCAGACCTCCGCAAGGAGCATTCGGTCTCGATAGGTTTAAAATACATCTTAAGAAAATGAGATTTTTGGAATATAAAATATTTATTAAAATTATTGTTGTATAAATATATGTATATTTATCATTTAAATATCTATTTTATTATAATATAAATTTTCCACTTTTTTCTAAAATCACAAGAATAAATTTTACACTAAAATACCATGAACTTCAAATAAATCAATATTACAGATAAATACCCTTATTTATAAAACTAGGATATTTTCATTAGAAATATCACAATATAAAATCCACCCTCATTACAACTCTATAGACGAACAATAAATACTTGAGGTGTATTTTGAAAAGTATATAAAAGTATTTTTACATAAAAAACCCTCAAGTTTTATAAATTACCCTAAGGACCCTAGCAATTATAAGACTTCGATTCACAGTTCTGATTGTCTGACTCGGGTTTGAGTCTGATTAATCTGACTTGAATATGATTCAAGTCAATCTACAATCTACATATGAACACATGAATCCATGAATCCAATTATCAATTTATACAACTTGACTGAACCGAACCATTGATATATTCCTTTTACATGATTCTCAGTATTCCATTTACATGACTCTACGGTTACAACCATTTCCTGATATCATGGTTTCGGTCAGTCAGTCAATCATTCAATACAATTTACAAGATAACAATACAAACAAGACATCGCGGGGTTTAAGAGATAGATTGGTACGGAAGGTGTTAAAAATGGCACGAGACGGTAAGATTAAGACACCTAACCTATATTCCGTTGCTGTTGTACCGTGGCCCAACGGTTCCTTGAATTCCTGATATCTTAGTCTCCGGGGCAAGTGAGACTCCTCTCGTATACACTGGCATCCTTCTATACCAAGTTATAAACAACAGCCTTAATACTAAATACAACAATACAATAATATAATACAACTGTAGAAGCTACTCTCTCTCTTACTCTCTGTCTATTCCTCCCTTATCTTTGAGACTTACCGAGCGACCTGTTCGCTAACGACATTCTATTTATTTCGTCTTTGAATGTCGTCAGGTGGTTTGGACCCGGCAGAGATCGAGCCAGCTCAAGAAGACTTGGAGTAGTTTGCCGAAGACCTAGCACTTTAGTTTCATTGTACACTTTTCCTCTCTGTACTTTTCATTTCCTGTTATGCCACTGTTTAGGCATCTTTTTATTTCAGTTGTATTTCCTTTCATGCATTGTACACAGAATTTTAATAAATAAAAGTTGTTCTTTTTATTTCTTGTCTCTTGTGTATTTATTTTATATTGCTTAGATACGCTTAGCGTATGTACTTCTGAGTATATACATAGCGGACCTCGTCGCGTCCCCTTCGCCGTACACTGGGAAGCGGGGCGTGACACCGCATTATTCCCCATCAAGAATGAACCTCCATCAAGAGAACGAAATATCGCAAACCAACTCTGATATAGAGTCATGTAGAAAGAGTTTTCCGAATCTAGTATCCATAGATCATGTACGTCGCCAACTGCACTGATAATACAGAACAATTGCTGCCATTATCTGAATCATCTATGACAATTGCGGTACTCAAGGTTCGAGATTTTGGCCAAAACTACCGATCGTGGTGGTTTCGTATCGGTTTCGGTGGAGACCGATATGAAATCCGAAACTGATACGAAACCAACCATATAATATCGTTTCAGCTGAAACTTTTAAAAACTTATTTTTTTATACCATTTTTACTGTCATTGTGATCATTGTAGAGCTTCGATGGTAGAAAACCGCAAAAAAGTGAACCCTGTATTAATATTTATCTAAATACACTTTTCAATATACTTTTTATCATGACTGGATTTTTAAACACTAGGATCATTGTCTTGTAATATAGAACTATAAATTTAAGTATTTAATATATCTACACTTATATATGTTGTATTACCGTCGAAACCGAAACCCGAACTGAGATTAACGAAACTTAGCCGAAACCCAGCGAAACCAATAAAATTATGAGAGACCGAAACCGAAACCGAGTTCTTAAACCTTGACGGTATTAGAAGACTCTTTCTTAGTATTCTCCTTGAACTTTTGATAGTCCCTATTCTAATTGCTTTTCACCTTAAAATATTGCACTTGTCATTAGTGCGATTCCTCGATTTGGACATCGTTCTTTTCTTGGAACCACCATGTGACCTCTTTTCAAAACGACCTCTTGAAACCAATGCATCGCTTTGACCACCCTTATCACCCGATACCTTCTCCCTTAACACCTTGCTGTGTAGGCCCATTTTAACATCTTCTAAAGAAATTTTATCTCTGTCGTACACCATTGATTTCACGAACCGGCTATATTCAGAAATCAAAGAGCAAATCAGGATCATAGTTTGGTTCTCGTCTTCAATCTTCACCTCTACGTCGAGCAAGTCCATAATGATTTGGTTGAATTCGTCCAGGTAGTCTTTGACCGATGTACCTTCCTTTATCTTCAATGTGTATAAACGCTGCTTGAGATATAGACAATTTGTTAGAGATTTTCTCATGTACAAGGATTCTAGCATGCTCCATAAACTTGTTGCCGTTGTCTCTTGTGCAACCTCGCATAGAACCTCGTTAGCCAAGCTCAGCTGCATCAAACTGAAAGTCTTATTCTCCATATCTCCTTTCCGAATATCTGTGGCCGTCGAAAGAATCTTCTCTTTTTTGAAGACCATCTTATTAACTCCTTGTTGCTTTAAACTCGCCGTCATCTTCAATCTCTATAGACTGAAATTATTCTTTCCGTCAAACTTATCAATCTTATAATGTGTAGAAACCGTCTTTCCAATAATCCGAATCACCGTAACAAAATATCTGATACCACTTGTTGTGAAAAATAGAACCAAAATACGCAGCGGATGATTGATGCTCATGAATCGGAACTAATGAAAAAGGTCAAACGCAACAACTATGCAAAAGCAAGAAATAAAGAGAAAACACATCAAGTAAAGAACACAATATATTACCCAAGTTCGGTGCACTTGCACCTAATCCTGCAAACCGACGACGAATTGCATTCACTATTCAACGAAGAATTATAAAAGATAATTTCTACCCTCTCGATCTCACCTAAATACAAATACAATTTCTCTGTATACAAATATCTCTTTCTCTCTATTTCTCTCTCTCTCGGCCTACCTCTGTTTGTAGCCGCAAAAAAATAAAATCCTCTCTGGATTATGCCGCAGCCCCCAAGACCATGGCTCTATGTGGACTGATGCTTGCTCCTGCAGATTTTAATTAATCTGGCCACAGCCTTTTAAATCTCACCCAAGTCTCTGTTGATTGCCACAGAGAATAAGAATAGAATTGTGGATTGATTAATCCCTTGATGGATTCGTAGATTCATATGATTGGCCTCAAAATTAATTAATTAATATATAGATATATATAGGCACATGGTTTACTTAGAGATAAGATTAGATAAATCTAAATCTCCCCTGCCGCCGGCCCCGTTATTAGAATTGAACACACGTACACCGCACATGCTCCGAATTTGCAATCAATTTCAACATCTCTTTGAACAAGTACCAAACTTACTGAGGCAAAAAAGGATTGCATTCTCATTCCATATTCAATTCTTTGTGCATTCCCATGGGAGCATCAACTCAAAGAACAGGATTTCTATTTTTAAGAGATGTATTGAATTCTGCTTCTCTAATCCATTTAGTCAATGGAAACTTCAGACCTTTCCTTATCATCAGCTAAAACTCAAAATTCATCAATTCTGCCCTACCCCTATCTCATGGTCTTAAACACATAATCGGCACCCATTATATCAGAATTTATTTTGTAAAGAATTTTGATTTGGATATCGAAAGCTCACTAACCAACCACCAAAGAAATCCATTCAAAGTTTTACAATAAAACAAGGTTTCCACGTGCAATGGGCCACGGCGCTGAGTTCTAAGGAACAGTTTCAGAATCTGAAACTTTGCAAGCTATGAAGCCATCTGATGGCAGCCTTCAGTTAAGATGATTCTCTTTTCTAGGGGAATAAGGTTCCTTCTTTTTTCTTCAGGGACCAGATATATGAAAAAGACAGATCTTAAAGGAGATATTCCTTCACATGCTTGAAAGGTGAAAGATGTTCTGCAAAAAGTTTAGTGCAGAATGAGGATAGAAGTGTTAGTCTGAGAATTGAAAATAAAAAGGTTGCAGGTTAGGGTCCACATGTACCGAAAATCAGGACTAGATTTCTTTTCGAAAACCCGATTCCAGTGTGGGAACCCAGAGATGAATGTTAGATTCACACCAAATACTTTCAAGCTTAATATAATACAACTAGGATACTTGGGAATAGAGGATTCCATCTGCATTCCCTTCTAACACGGAAATCCAATTCCTTGACTACAGGCATCCGATTCTAGGAAATACTGCATTATCATGCTTGACGTAATTTGATCATTTTAAGAAATATAATATGCTACCACCAACTTGGTCATTGTTGAACTGTCACTGTCTTCATCGCCGTTGTCACCATCACCATTGCTGAAACAGGCAATGCCATCACGCCTAAGAGCTGTTGTCACTGTTGTCATCACCAGCATCATTGTTGCTGCTCCAATCAGCATATCATTGTTTGCCACCTCCACACAGCCACCATCGCCGCTCTACCATTATCCAGAACATAAACTCCCTTGTCGTCACCATCATAGCCGCCACGATGTACCTCTGTCTGCTGTGGGACTATTGGTTGGTAAGGTAAACTGTTATAACAGGATCAGATAGTTCTTTTGCTAATTGCTATCAATTTAGTTGGCCAATATGTGGATGCTCTAAAGGAACCTCATTGCATGGAAGAAATTCGGATTATTCCATACACCAAAATTTCTCCTAGATGGGTATCAATCTTACGTGCTCAAGTTATATTGCAACGGTTGAAGGTTTTAAAGATGTTAATTGAGTTGGATTTCCTTGGATATAGCAACTGCTGGTGGCAATCAAACTGTTCTAAGCCTCTCAATTTGACAAGATGTCGTTTTTATTTTTCCTTTTTGAAAAGAAACGGTTAAATTCATCAATAGAGAGTTAATGAACCACAAAAGTAGTGCTAACATCCCTACACAATAATACAACAACTCATGCATGAGCCACAAAAACAAACTACAGATATCCAAGCGTCACCACACGGCGAACCCTATAGCCGTACAGCATGAAACAAAAAGATACAACCAACGACGTAAAAAGCCAGTCCTACAAAATTTAACAAGATGTTAGCATAAAGATTATCTCCTGTATTATATTTTATATTGATTATGACTAGTACTAAATCAAGTAAGAATGTCCAAGGCAAACAAAAACAACCATATATAGATAAGAGTACTGGAGCTGGATGATAATTGAACTCCCATAAATAGTTAGTCATCAACCTATCATGTTTGATCTGTGGCAGCTCATCATTTATTTATTGGGGGGCCAAAGAATAAGGCTTACATATTCTCGACCAAGCAGATGTGAAACAAGCATCAATAAAATAGATATATGTTGCTTCTTTTCCTTTGTTCTCCCACTTTTTTTCCTCTTTATAGTGGGCACCTACTTGAGATTCCAAGACCCGAACTTCATGCGCATGACATGGGGATTCCCAATTCTCCTCATCACCTTTTTTATCGAACCTTTTTACCTTTTACTAATATAACAACGTAAGAATAGCAAGATCTATTTTGAGGAAATATAAGGATAACAATATCACCTCTTATGATATAATCAAAATGTTTTTTTTTGGTGGGGTCATTGGCTATGAATATTAAAGATGTGACTAGCTTTATGAGCGGCTGTCAACCAGACATCAAACCAATCTTAATACTTGAAATTCATGCTCAAGGAAAAGTATGGAGAGAAAAATGTAGATTTGTCACAGGAAATATGTTAAGCTCTAAGACAAAGAAGAAAATAAACACAACACATTCCACGTAAACAATATCAGGAACAAGAGAAAAAAGGTAAAAAAAAAAACAGGAATAAGAATATACAGCTAAAAGAACAAGCTACTGCGCCTATATATGCTTTCCTGCATATTTCCTTTTAGTAATTAATTAAATAACTATGTTTCCAAAATATTTTAATAATAAATGTTGCTTAAAATATCATAGAGGCATAAAAAAACTTACAGGTAATCTAATTGGAACTCGTGCCAAGATAGGAAAGATCGACCAAACCAAAGGGGAGAAGATATGCAATCCTTGCCATTCTTATCTTCATAAAGGAAAGATTCCTTCCACTTTGTTGAAGAGGAAGCAATTACCAACTATTTCAATTCTTTTAGTGTAGAAGGGGCCAGTGAATATATGCAACAATGAGTGATTTAGAAAATATTAGAATATGATAAGAACTATACACTCAAACATATTCGTTGCATATCAAAAGAAGCTCATGCTAGCTTGATAATCCCAATGGGCCCCAATGTGATAACATTATGATAAGGGACATATTTGTGCTAATCTCATACTCTTATTATAAATGCAATTGAAGAGAATCATATCAGGCCTGCAAATTAGAAATGTAATGATATGCATTTGGACTAGTTGGTCTCGCTTGAATTGGTGGAACGGGAAACAAGCATCTCATCAAATTATCACATAATTCTGATTGATGTGTCATTTTAAAGAGGAGCATAGTCTTCTGCAGTCCATATTTTAACAGAAAGAGGATAAAGTGGTTTAGCTGTAAGAGAAGAAACAAGAAATCATTCATGGAATTGGCTGTAAGCATGGCTAAAATATATGGGTGGAAATTACACACGCTTGTCTGTGTGTATGTATAGATGTATGTACACATGTGTTTACACACATCTGTGTATACACACAAACATATACATGAACGCGTGCGCCCCACCCACCCACCCACACACACACACACACACATGAGGATAATGGATCCTTGTTATGACGAAAAACCCTCCTAGGGCCTCTTTTCCTCATTACTCTTGTGCTCTCTCTCTCTCTCTCTCTCTCTCTTATATATATATATATATATATATATATATATATATAGAGAGAGAGAGAGAGAGAGAGAGAGAGAGGCCATGAAAGGTAATTCTCCTATTGCGGTTGTAAAAAATAATCCTTCCATTTTTTTCGATTGTCGGCATCGTCCATCTTAATCTTCATCGTTTAAGATGTATATACACCAAATTTCATGTAATTCTAACTCCTTTAGACCATTGATTTAGCGGATGCAAAATTAACCGTTTCCTGATAATATAACATTTTTACATCACTAAATCAACCGCCAATAGGTGTTAGAATTACATGAAAATGGGTGTATAATTATACAATGAAGATTAGGATGGACGATGCAATCGTTAAAAAAATTGGAGGGTTGATTTTTGACCACCGCCATAGGAGAAAATCCCTCCCATGACCTTTGTCCTCCATTATTCTCCGTGTGTGTGTGTGTGTGTGTGTGCGCGACAGAGAGAGAGAGAGAGAGAGGAGAGGGAGAGAGAAAGAGAGAGAGATCCAATAGATGAATACATGCAATTTTCTAAATGTTGTATGTCAGGTTCATGTCTGTCAGGAAAATTCCATGTTGAATGGCAAATGTCAGGATATATTGGAGACATTTTAATAAATATCCGTTGTCATGGAAGATCAGAGTTTTTTTTTGTCCTAATTGTAACCAAAATAAGTTTTACATTCAATAAATATCTTGAATGTCGTCCATCTAACTTGATATATACAGGAATATATGGACAATTACACTTGCTCTAGTTGTAGAATTATGAACAATCACATAATAGTTAATAAAACAAAAAAGAAAATAAAATAAAAGTCTGCAAGATATAAACAAACCAAAATTCATAAAAGAAATGCATTTAACTTGTGGCGATCCCCTTTCCTTCACAAAAAGAAGAGCTCTTGATGGTTGCTATAACGCAATAGAACATATATATAGAGATTACAAATAAAGAACAACAATAAAAACCACTTTTATTTCAGAATTGACTTCCAGTCTGGGAGATGTTGGGCAATATGTCGAACGAAATGCCGGGTCAAACACGTGTCGAGGCATTCACCGAAAAAAGATATAATTATATTTACCTTGATGCCGTGGCGTGCAAGTGTTCAAAAAGTAAATTGCGAATGACATGGAGATGTCGGGGACATTTAAAAATGCATACATTTACATCATATGACAATAGTAAACAAATTATACAACCAGAACATGGTGTAAATAGGTACTATTCATCACCCTACATTTTGTTTTTTTCCTTATTTGAGTTGTGACGTTAGACCCATGAGAGACCCATGTCACCCACCACTCGGCTAAATAATTAGGGTTGATTTCTTCTCCCCTTGCATTGGGCGTGAACTTGTTATCTCCTTGTCACAATTCTCATAGCCTCCCCACTCTCTAAAATCCCGGGGGAATTTCATAATAGCTTGCAGCTTGTATACTAGGTTTGCTTAACAACTATTAAACCAATGTTCCAGATAAAGAACCCACATAAACATATTTGAATTAAAGTAACACATCTGGGATCATGCAGAATATTGGCAATTCCTGCAGATAAGCTGATCGGCGACAAGTGGTCCTAACGTCAAACAACATAAAAGTAAAGTAACTTCTCCTCTTCTATATTTTGCTAACAAGCTTTAAATCCTACTGGAACTACTAAATCATGCCAATGATTGGCTGTGTGTTCCTTTTTCACCTTTCTGAATAAGTACCAAACTTGACAGAGGAGACAAAAGAGAATTGCATGCTCATTCCATATTCCATTCCTTGCTTTCAGGCATTCCCAAGGGAGCATCAACTTAAAGACAATATTTCTATATTTAAAGGATGCATCTAATTCTGCTTCTCGAAAGCATCTCGTCAATAGAATCTTCAAAGTTCAAACCTTTTCCTATCATTACCTTAAACCCCAAATTCCTCAATTCTGCTCTACTCAAATCTCATGGTCCCAAACGCAAAATCTATACCCATTGCATTAATATTGTATTGCATAGGGCTTCGGCCTAGATACTGAAAGTGCTTTCATCAACTGACCACCAAACAAGTCTATTCAAGTTCCAAAACAAAATAAGGTTCACGTGCAATGGGCCATAGCGCTGAGTTCTTATAAACAGTTTCAGAATCTGAAACTTGGCAAGCTATGAAGACATCAGATGACAGCTTTCAGTTTCAGAAATTTCTCTTCTTCAAGGGCATAAGATTCCATTTTTCCTTTGGGAACCAGATGCATGAAAAGAATAGATTTTGATGGACATATTCCTCCACATAGATGACAGGTGAAAGTTGTTCTACAAAAAAAGTTTATACTGCAGAATAAGGATAGAAGTGTTGGGCTAAGAATTGACAATAAAAGTTGCAGGATAGGGGGGTCCACAGATACCTAAAGCATGAAGGAAAAGATCTCTTTTCGAGTTCCTGAGAAGATTGGATTGGGTTGAGTGTTTCTTTCAAAGATTCCATATTCTCGCCAATTTTTCCTTATAAAGAGGGGGCGGGGGACAATCTCAGCATCGTGAGATGAAAACTGAGCAGCTCAAGTTCAATTTATAGACAACAAAAAGCATGTAAGACATAAGATGCTCATCAGGTTCTTGTTTAAAGGAAAACATCAGCTGACAGCATAGAAGCAAATAGAGTTCATCAGAGACGTAAAGTTCACTGATATTGTTATCAAAAGAGTGAATTCGGAAAGAGAAGGAAATCAGAGGTAAGATCAACGTGAGTTATATCGGTTTAGATTGTCTATTTAATTTTAGCTCACCATATAAAGTAGTTGTCTTATCACGTGCAGAAAATGTATAATCATCACCATCATCAAGGTAACAACAATTTAGTTGCTTCAAGGACAGATTTTCCAGCGGAGAGACATTTGTTTCTACAAGGAGGAAATGCACAAGGGGAATCAGGACTAGTTTTATCAACTGATGCTAAGCCAAGATTAAAATGGACCCCGGAGCTCCATGAGCGTTTTATTGAGGCAGTAAATCAACTCGGCGGAGCTGATAGTAAGTGTGTATATATAAAACATAAGGAACGGATTGAAATAAATACTCTGGATGAAGGAAAGTAATACAATAAGATGACAGTATATTAATTCAAGATCCTCATTTTGCAGAGGCAACTCCAAAAACTGTTATGAGGCTCATGGGCATCCCAGGATTAACTCTCTATCACCTAAAAAGCCATCTTCAGGTACAAATAATAGAACTCTTGGCTCTCTAGTTCTTATTGATTTCTTATCACTAAGTACTAACTTAACTTTTGGTCTTCCAGAAGTATAGGCTCAGTAAAAATCTGCAGTCTCAAGCTAATACTGTGACTCCAAAGAACGGTAAGAAGACAACCTAATATTCAGTTTCTCATGAAAATAATACACGTGATCTAATATAGATTCTAATAAAACACACATAAGCTAATATAGATTCTAATTAATTTCAGCTGCAGATTATACTCTAGCAGCTGACAGGACATCTGAAGGCAATGGTTCCATTGCTGGCAACACGAAAATAGGAGTCCAACCAAGCAAGTAAGAACCAATAAATCTATTTACTTATCCCGAACAAGTCAATTGGACCTAACGATATGCTTTCCAACCTCAGGACCGTTCACATTAACGAGGCACTTCAGATGCAAATCGAAGTTCAGAGGCGGCTACATGAGCAACTTGAGGTAAGGGCTTGTATCATTGTATTAACGGATTCAGAATTGAGAAGACATGAATAGAAGACCCGAACTCTCAAAAGAATTGTTAGGAACACCAATATACTTTCAAGCAATCATGTAACAGATAATATTACTTTTTTAACTACAGAACTGTGTGGGTTTTAATGAGATACAGAATAATCATAATTTCAAGGGATCTAGAATCTAAAACAACAACAACAACAGAACAACCTTTATCTCAAACTTTGGGGGTTGACTACATGAATCATTTTCTTCCACGCAACTTTGCTAAGGGCCATCTCTTAGTCTAAATTAACAACTATCAAATCCTTTTTCACCATCTCCATCCATATTTGTTTACTGAATTCTAGTTGCACCAATGTAACAAATTTACTAAATCCTAACTGGCACACTTGTCAATCTCATGTTGAACATGCCTGGACCATCTTATTTATTCTGCCCTCATTTTGTCCTCTATGAGTGATCTATAACTTATCATGAATGTACTCATTTCTTGCCTATCATTCATTTGAATATTCTCATTTAATTTAATCTCATTGTCAGACATACCTTTTCCATATTTGTCTAACATTCTGACACATTAAGCGTCATTGGTTCTAATAAAATTAAACCTCCGATTTCATGCTATTTCATGATCATGTGATACACTAACCACACTTCATCAACCTTTTCAGTCCTATGGAAATCATTCTTACACCTAAATTGGCATATACATATGCAATAATATAAAAGTAGAATGTGTTTCCATTTGACTCTCTGTTGTAGATAAGTGTGAGTTTATACAGTAGATATCATAATCTTTCCTCTATCTAATCTGAAAAGTACTTCCCTTATCTATGGGAATTTGGTGCCTGTTGATCCATGTTGAAAAGAATTTAAGTTCATGACAACAAGATTTCTTTAACCTATCGACAATGATGGTATGCCTTCTGCTAAGGAGATTACATAAAAACCTATGAAGGGTTGACTTAGATTGGGGAGAGTGCTAAAAATTTGGCCTATCCACACTTCTCAAATTCAAGTTGTGAGTTGTGTTTCATAGCTTTAGCAGGTTAATGGGAAAAATGCATTGATAATGATTTTGACATGTAGTGTATCATATAATATAAGCCCCCTCGCTCCCTCTCCCTCTCCCTCTCCCTTTTATCTATCCTCTACTTCTATAGGCAAAATATTCACTGCATGTACAATACATAGATTACAGTACTTCAGATCTATGATCATTCCTATTTACAAGAAGGGGAAAAAATGAAGCGATCACTTTTGGATTTTAGTAGATTGTTTGTAAATGCACAAAGAATTAATTTAACCAGTTTCCATACGGCTCACATAAAGCGTTTCAAAAATGCTAATTGTAGATAGGATCTTGTTTTCTTCAATTCACTGAAATAAAGTATTGCGTTTTTTTCTAATGAATAAATAACTAAGACATTTTGAACTGTGAATAGGTGCAAAGACACTTACAACTGCGCATTGAAGCTCAGGGGAAGTATTTACAGTCGGTGCTAGAGAAAGCTCAAGAGACGCTAGGGAAGCAAAACTTGGGTTCGACAGGGCTGGAAGCTGCCAAAGTGCAACTATCTCAACTTGTATCCAAAGTCACAAATGAATGTTTCAGCAACGCATTTACTGCTACAGGCGAAATCTCCAACCTACACAACCTGCAAACACACCACCAACAATTTGCCGACTGTTCAATGGATAGTAGCCTCACCACATGCGAAGGATCCCAAAAGGAACAAGAAATACGTAACTTCAGTATAGGATTGCGAACATACCAAGGAAATTCACCCGTATACACACAACAAATGGGGGAGAATGTACGTTTTAACCCATCTCAACCTGCATGGTGTGAAGATTTGAATGACCAAAAGATGTTTTCTTCATCGATAATGGAAGATTCAAATATACTATCAATGAGCAGTAGAGTTCAAAGAGACAAGGAAGGAAGAGGTACAATTAATGAGGCAAGGCATAGTGGAAGAGACGAAGACCATTACTTTAGAGAACCAATCAGCAAAAGAGATGCAACCAAATCAGAGTCTAATGGATTTGGAATGAAATGTGCAACAAAGCAGCTTGATCTAAATGCTCGTAACGATGATGATTCTATTCAAAATTGCAAAAAGTTTGATTTGAATGGTTTCAGCTGGAGCTAGGATGAAAGATGGACCAAGGGGGAACCAGGTCAATATCTAAATATTAACCTTGCTATCTCTTAATTGTACAATTTATGGGAATCATAGAGAATTGATTGCATCGGTGTCACAAAGTATTTGTTCAAGCCTGCAAATAAGTGATTGGCAGCGTAATCTGAGGTAACTTGTAATATCTCAAAACTTTGTCCACTTGCTATTAGAAGCATAGCCATAGCTTTTTTTCCCCCTTTTATTATGCAGTGGCAATTGTGGATTGATTATCTATTGAATAATAACAGAAATCCATATGCCAATTAGTATAAGAGTACTAATTTAACAGATACATGATGCAAATTATGTTTTAATGCCTATAAATATATCTGATAAGGATCATAGGATGGTCACAGTGTTAACAGCTTCTTAGGACTACATACTGAATATTACCTGAGCACCACCACATTGCTATATTTTTTTATTTGTCTGCCTTTAGTAGACTGGAAACCATCGAGTGTGCATCAGCCTCATTATTTTTCAAGTTAATATTAACCTTTCAGATTTCACTCATGAAACTAAAATTAAGGATGCAAGTGATGGCTAAGAAGTAAACTTGCTGCATCAGCATCACATGTAATAAACAGATCATCTTGCTGTGATCATAAGCTGCTTATTATCAAGCAAGTCTAACCCATACGCTAATTCAAATCTCATGGGTCATGACCTATTAAAATTGTTTCAAATTGGGGGTCGGTGGGGAGAAGCGGCGACTGCACGAGGGCAGCGCCGCAACACCGGAGGGGCCCACTGCCAACGTGGCAACGAGAGTGGCGCCGCATGGGCGGCGGGCAGTGGTAGATCGCACATGGTCGGCAGAATGGGGCCCACACGCAACGCGTGCGCGTGGGTTTTGACTGAAGCTAGAAGACGAAGTGAGGGGATTGTTGGTAATGAAAATTGGATTTAGGGTTCTTTGTAAATTATCCAATATCTATATGTATGTGCACATTCCCTTCTCATTTCAAGCCAAGAAAAATCCCATAAAAATCCTAATCATGAAGAAGAAGAGTGTGTTCTCTTCAGGAAGAAAAGGACTGCAAGTTTGCAGTGAGGGAAAATTATTTGTAATCTTGTATCTTGTAAAAAGAAAAAGAAAAAAACTAGTGCGGCAAAATGGACTAAGCAAATTGCTGAACCACTATAAAAATCATGTGTCTCCATTTGGTTTGTACGATTTTTCTTTTATTCGTCACTTTCTCCAACATATTCGGTGGATCAATTCCTAACAACTGGTATCAGAGCGAGGAACCAAAAGGGTCTTCGATTCTATGGTTTAAGTTTACGGTGGGTAACGACACTTGTGTACTCTTCTCCATTTTCTTAGATTGTAGTTTTGAAGGTGTAGGTTCAAATCCGAAAAAGAAATTAAGTTTAGTACGACTGTAGACGAAAGATGGTGTCGGATGAAAGAAGAGTGAAGATCGATAAATTTGATAGGAAGGATTTTGGGTTCTGAAAGATACAGATTGAAGATTACTAGTATCAGAAAAATCTTTACGAATCCTTGTTGGATACAAAACCATCATATACAAAAAAAGAAAATTAGGATCTATTAGATCGTCAGGCCTTGGAAGTGATCCGTCTGACGTTGGCGAAGAATGTTGCATTCAACATTATCAACGAGAAGACTACAGCGGATCTGATGAAGGCACTATCAAATATACATGAAAAACAATCTGCTTCTAACAAAGTAAATTTGATGCGTTGTCTATTTAATGTGAAGATGAGAGAAGGTGCATCTGTTGCAGATCACATTAATGATTTTAATATGATTACAACTCAATTGTGTTCCATAGAAATAAACTTCGATGACGAGATCAAAGCTTTGATCTTGTTGTCCTCCTTACCTGAAAGTCGGGCAGCAATTGTGACCGCGGTGAGCAGTTCTTCAGAGAGTAAGAAATTACAACTCGATGAAGTCCGAGATTTAATTCTCAGCGAGGATGTTCGCAGGAGAGTGTCGGGAGAATTTTCGGGGTCTGTTTTGAGTACCCAAAGAAGATGAAGAAGTTTTCAATGAGGAAATAGCCCGAGCAATGGCAGATCTAAGTCCAAAAGGAGTAAATCAAAGCCTCGCAAAGATATCAACTGTGGAATTGTGGTATTCAGGGCCACTTCTCCTATGATTGCACTAAACCAAAGAAGAACAAGAAGTTTCAAAAGTACCAGAAAAATGATCATCAGGAAGAAGCGTCTTCTTCTGCAAATATTGTTACTGAAGAGATCCATGATATTCTTATATGTAGCATTGACAGTCCTATTGAGTCATGAATTCTGGACTCTAGTGCTTTGTTTCATTCAACTCCGTGCAAAAACTTATTGCACAACTTCGTTGCAGGAAAGTTTGGAAAGGTTTATCTGGTTGATGATGAACCTTTAGAGATTATTAGGAAAGGTGAAGTTCACGTAATGACTGCCAATGGAATCCAGTGGAAGTTGCAGAAAATCAGATATGTTCCTGACCTGAAGCGAAATCTTATCTCCATGAGTCAGTTAGACAACATGGGATATACAACAATTTTTGGAAGTGGTGCTTGAAAAATCTCCAAAGGTGCTATGGTCGTAGCAAGGAGCATTAAATTGGAAACCTTGTATATGAATGCAGAATACAAAGACACAGTGACAGTGGCCAAAGGTGGTGGTGATTCTAAACTATGGTATCAAAGGCTCGGGTACATGAGCGAGAAAGGAATGAAATTGCTAGCATCAAAGGGACGACTACCTGAATTGAAAACCGTCGATATCGACTTGTGTGAGGATTGTGTCTATGGCAAGCAGAAAAGAGTTACCTTCTCAAAAGTTGGAAGGCTACCAAAGAAAGAGAAGTTAGAGCTGGTGCATACAGATGTATGTAGGCCAGCACCGGTTCAGTCTCTTGAAAGCTTTAGCTACTACGCCATCTTCATTGACGATTCCACTAGAAAGGTATGGAATTATTTTTTGAAAAATAAATCTGATATGTTTGCTACTTTTAAAAGGTGGAAAGCTGAAGTTGAAAATCAGACTGGTCTAAAAATCAAGTATTTGAAATATGACTGTTAAGAATATAATCAGTTATTATATATTAGTTATGAGTATATTTAGTTCGTAGATATTAGTTAGGAAGATATTTTGTTATTAGATTGAGAGGTAGTCTATAACTCTCTATATTTAGATTTGTATGGATTCTTGTTTAATTATACCAATAAATTTTTCTTCTCATTTCTCTTCATGGTATCAAAGCCAATGGCTCGATCTAAACTCATTCTCTCGACGGGACAATCACACCAAGAAAAGTGATGGTTGCACATAACTCGTGTCGTACTTTCCACTCGTTCTCTTGACGACGTGACAACCACACCAAGAAAAAGTGATGGTTGCACGTAACTCGTCTTGTACTTTCTACGTGACAACCACACCAAGAAAAAATAATGGTTGCACGTAACTCGTCTCGTACTTTCCACGTGACAAGCACACCAAGAAAAAGTGATGGTTGCACGTGAGAGGGAGTGTTAAAAGTAAAAACCAAATGATGGGAAAATTTTAATAATAGTCCCGTATTGGAAACAACAAAAGAAACACATGGGTATAAGATATAAGATGGACCAAATCTCAACAAGACTTGAGTCTTATTGTTGGAACCCACTTGTCATTAAAATCCCATGTGTACCTATTAAAAGCCCATCACTCCCTCAACTTTAATACTCTAAACTCTTTACAATGACAATAGTGGTGAGTATGACAGTACGGAGTTAAAGGTATTTTGTGCAGAAAACGGAATTAGGATGATAAAAACAATTCCGGGAACTCCAGAACAGAATGGTGCCATTGAACGAATGAACAAAATTTTGAATGAGCATGCTAAAAGGATAAGACTACAGTTAGGGTTGCCAAAGCATTTTTGGGCAGATGCAGTCAACATAACAGCTTACTTAATAAATCGAAGGTCTTCAGTTCCGTAGGGTTTCCAGATACCAGAAAAGGTATGGAATGGAAATGAGATAAATCTTTCACATTTGAAAGTTTTTTCCTGTGTTTCATATATACAAATAGATTCTGATAAAAGAGACGAGCTTGATCCTAAGGCTAGAAAATGTTATTTCATTGATTATGGTTCTGACTATTTTGGTTATCGGTTTTGAGATGATCAAAATAGAAAAATCATAAGACACAAAGATATAACCTTCAATAAAAATGTATTATATAAAGACAGACATGTAGCAGAATCTAATAGTGCAGAAAAACAACCATAAGAATGTGAAAGGGTTGTGTTAGCAGAGATCACAGATAGTGATGTACTTATGAGATCTCAAGAAAATCCTGAAAACACTACAGAAGTATAACATGAACAAACCACTCCTCAAGTGATTGTAAAGAGATCGAAAATGGTGTCTAGACCCACACAACGGTATTCTCCATACTTACATTATTTACTGTTGACGCTGATGAACCAGAATATTTTGATGAAGCAATGCAGGTGAAAGATTCTGTAAAGTAGGAGTTAACTATGAAAGATGAGATGGATTCTCTGGAGAAAAACAGAACATGGGTACTAACTCTGTTGCCAGAAGGAAAGAAATATTTGCAGAACAAATGGATTTACCGGATCAAAGAAGAGAATGATGGCAACACGAGATACAAAGTAAGGTTAGTAGTGAAGGGTTTTCAGCAGAAAAAAGGTATTGACTATACCGAAAAAAATTCTCATGTAGTCAAATTAACTACTATCAAATTGGTGTTGAGTATTGTTGCTGCTGAGGATTTGCATCTAGAGCAACTAGATGTGAAAACGGCTTTTCTCCATGGTGAATTAGATGAGGACATATACATGGTGCAACCAGAAGGTTTTCAAATTCCTAGTAAAGAAAATCTTGTGTGTAGTTTAAAGAATAGTTTGTATGACTTGAAACAAGCTCCCATACAGTGGTATAAGAAGTTTGAGAACTTCATGAGTGACAATGGTTTCATAAGAAGTGAGATGAACAATTGTTGTTACTTCAAGAATTTTGATGACTCCTGTATTATTTTGCTTTTGTATATGGATGACATGCTTGTTGCAGGATCCAGCATGAAGGAGATCAACAAGCCAAAGATACAATTGTCAAAAGAATTTGAGATGAAAGAGTTAGGACCATCAAAAAAAATATTTGAGATAAGGATCACCAGAGATAGAGCAGAAGGAACTCTGGAGTTATCTCAAGAGAAATACATGGGAAAGGTGTTGAACGGGTTCAATCTTCATGATGCAAAATCTAGAAGCACACCTTTGGAAAGTCAATTCAAACTTACCAAGAAGCAGTCACCCAAGACAGATGAGGAGAGAACATATGGAAAAAGTTCCATTTGCCTCAGCGGTTGGGAGTTTAATGTATGGTATGATTTGTACCAGATTTGATATAGCACATGCAGTGGGAGTAGTAAGCAGATGCATGGCGAATCCTAGAAGGATACATTAGGAAGATGTGAAGTGGCATCTACAATATCTCAAAGGCATCTCAGGTATAGCACTTCAGTTCAAGAAAAGCAGTGTGACTTTGCAGGGATTCACCGATGCAGATTTGGATGGTGACTTGGATGGTCGGAAGAGTACAAGAAGTTATGTGTTGGGTGGTACGGCTGTGAGTTAGATGTCTAAACTTCATAAAAGTGTTGCTTTATCAACCACCCAAGCAAAGTATATGGCTATATCTGAAGCTGCAAAGGAAATGATTTGGTTGAAGAATTTTCTGAAGGAGTTGGGCAAAGAGCAAGACAACAATACTCTTTTCAATGACAGTCAAAATGCTATTCATCTTGCAAAGAATACAGTGTTTCATTTAAGAACAAAGCACATCCAGTTAAGCTATCATTTTATACGCGAGCTTGTAGATAGTGGAACATTGTCATTAGAAAATATTCTTGGATCAAATAATCCTGCAGATATGTTTACCAAGCTTGTCACTATTGAGAAATTGAGACTGTGCAATATCTCAGTTGGCCTCCACGATTAGTTATGAGAAGGCACCGCACTAGGAGCATTTTTTAATGAGAAAGCGACAAGATTATATAGAGAATTTGAATCAATTGGTGATTGTTAAAATTGTTTCAAATTGGGGGTCGGTAGGGAGAAGCGGCTACTGCACGAGAGCAACGCCGCAACACCGGAGGGGCTCATTGCCGCAAGGGCGGCGCCAACGACGAAGACCACCGCCCACGTGGGACGGCGAGGACGCCCACAAGGGCGGCGCCGATGACGAAGACCACCACCCACATGGGGCGGCGAGGTTGGAAACGAAGACGGCGCCGCATGGGTGGTGGTCGGCGGTAGATCGTACATGGTCGGCAGAATGGGGCTCATACGCAAGGCGTGCGCATGGGTTTTGACTGAAGCTAGAAGATGAAGTGAGGGGGCTGTTGGTAATGAAAATTGGATTTAGGGTTCTTTGTAAATTATCCAATATCTATATATATGTGCTCATTCCCTTCTCATTTCAAGCCAAGAAAAATCCCATAAAAATCCTGGTCATGAAAAAGAAGAGTGTTTTTCAGAAAGAAAAGGACTGCAAGTTTGCAATGAGAAAAAATTATTTGTAACTTGTATCTTATAAGAAGAAAAAGAAAAAAACTAGTGCGGCAAAGTGGACTTGGCAAATTGCTGAACCACTATAAAAATCCTATGTCTCCATTTTGTTTGTGCGATTTTTCTTTTTATCCGTCATTTTCTCCCACATATTCAGTGGATCAATTTCTAACATGACCATGATAAGCTGCATTTGTGTGTGGGGCGGGGTGGGGTGGGGGGGGGCTGTGACAGGCTTCTACAATAAATTAAGGACCCCCTTTTTCATGAAACTTCGTTCTTTTAGGGGACATTCATGGATATTGGTTCTTCAAGTGTACAACACTAACCATGCACTCAGAGAACTTCCTGCTTCAGGTTTATTTTGAAATCAGATATTCTAACTACTCATCAAGTTAATAAGGATAAAATAACAAAATATATTTTATATAATATATAAATAGAGAAGCTATCCACAAATTCAATCAGTACGGTCAATCTAGATAATGTGTTGATTCAAAATAGATATATTAATCTCCAATAAAATATTCAGCAGATAAACACCAGGTGTGCAATACAGAGCTTACTCCAAGGATGCAGATGCTAATAAATCGATACTTATAGCATAAGGGAAGACTGCATTAAGGTCGCGTAAAACAATATTTTAAAACAGGTAAATTAGTTATCGGTTGATGCATTGCTACTGATGTTTCTAACGGCAAGCATTTTTCTTATAGTACAAATGGGAAAAAATCATATTAAGGATATGCAAAGAAAACTAGGAACTTGATCGATTATTAGTTTAGAAATATATCACTACATAACCATAAGAAAAAGGAATTCATTAAAATCTGACAATATTGATAAAAAGTCGTCAATAATTATCCAAAGAATTCGTAAATACTATGTCCGCTGCAGAAGCAAGAAATTTCACAATAGTAGAATAAGAAGAGATGAAGGTGATAAGGTAAGATCTAAACAGTAAAAGTAACATTAAAGAAGGAAAGATCATACCAGTAATGGCGTCACCTTGATCCTTCACCAATGGTATAGTTTACTATCACTCAAAAAGATATCAAATAATACCCAATTTTACAGTAAATATATCATTCAGTATATGTGACGAGCCTCAGAGCATAATGAATGCCTTATTTGATAAGCCACAAACAAAGGCAAACTAGACATCTATGTATCTCTATATGTCATAGAGTTCGCTGCCATAAAAGAACTATATGATAAGTATAACTATTTCTTCATTTTTCGGACCTTTTTATGCCCCCAAACCTCCATTCTCCCAGACGGGCATCCACAAGGTGCCCGAAATATCAGAACAGTGCGTCCATTTGGTGGTGCCGTTTTCTTGAGTTCCGCTACAAGTTCTTTATGGTTCTCCCCTAATTCCAGCTGACGAAACCCTAATCTCTCTTCCGGCAACGAAGGCAAATGCTTAACACAGTCTTCGGGTTCCAGCTGGATATCAAACTCAACCGCTCTCTTCAGCCCTTTGCAATTTGGATTCCCGCATTTCCGAGTCTTGTGGTCGATAACCTCCCAGATAGCAATGGCAGAAACAAAAGCTAGAACCATTCCGGTGGCATAAGCAACGGGTGCAAGGTAAATAACCTCAACTATCAGGCCAAGAGTTGGAGGGAGGAGTTGAAGGGTTTCTTGGAAAATGAATTTGAGGTAAGGGAGGGTTAGAACAGCGAGGGCAACAAGTGCTAGGAGAAGAATCACGATATCGACGGCAGCGAACGGGGAGTGTTCGCAGAACGGGTGGGAAAATGGGTTGAGGGATTTGGCTCTTTTTCTTGAGGAAAAGGATTGGATGCTTCGGTTGTGTTTGTACGAAACCATGTGCTTGTGCTTCTCAAATGCCTTGCAGAATTCGATCAAACCCCGGCAATCTACCATTGGATACAGCTAACAACCGACTATTTTTAGTGAAAAAATATCGAAACTTTCGATTCAAATCTCTCCAATCTTCAAGTGTTTCATAGATTTGATCAGAATCAGATTATTCTATAAATATCACAAATTTCCAATTCCAGCTGAATGAAGCCAAATTGATAACAACCCTGGACTTGATTTTACATTGCAGAGCAGAAAACTTTTGATTCAAAATCTGTCAAATATTCAAGGATTTAGAAGCAATCGCTGATTTGATCAGAATCTAGCAAATAAACATTCAATCATCGATTCAATTAGTAAACAATGTAAGAAAAAATCACAATTCTGTACCTCAAGCGCTAAAGATCAGATCCAGAGCCTCCAACATCGAGAATGAATCAGATCCACACAAAAAAATTTGATGCGATTCAACAATGAATCACTATAAGAAGAAGAAGAAGAAGTATAATCCAAATGGAGAAATGCAAAACGAAGGAGGCAGTAAATCTTCTGATATTTATAGTTTAGGCCCAATGTAGCTCCCGCATAGAAATGTTATTATGCGGAATATACGTGTAAGATGTACTGGTAACGTACGTCTCAGTGAATGAGCGACACGCAATTTTGTATAGGCAAATTAATTAATTTAAAAGGATTTGGAAATATTTATTTTTTAATTTGATAGGTTTATGAACATGCTGTATTATAATTTCCAAGTATTTTGCATCATATTATTATGTTACGAAACTTTTTTTTATATATAAAGTTTGTAGGCTGCCATTTGTCCCCATTGAAATTTTGGGGAAAAATGACTGTTGTAAAGAGTAATGGAATTTTGTATTCATGAAATGATTAACGAAATTAACAATTTGGAGATGCAAAACGTTTAGTCCTCATAAAATCATAAAAAGATGAAAGGGTAAAATAAACTCAGCTGTCATAAATTTTCACTAAAATACCTAAAAGCTTTTTATTACAGTAAATTACCTCAAACCATGGTTTTTAAGGGTAAAAGACTCTTGAAAGTAGTAATTAAAGGGATTTTACTCTAGTAAAAGAACTCAGATATTTTAATGGGGGGAAAAAGCTCGATAGTTTAGTGTAATTTATCCTTAACAAAATCAACAATTTGGTCATGCAAAATATGTAGTTTTAGTCGGTGAAAACCACAATACAAATACATTTTGTTGTTTCATCTTAGATTAGCTATATATTAGAATCAGAAATCAAATTTATCATCTATCTTTAGTTTAAGATAAGGAAGTAATTCAACATGTCATATGAAAAATTACAAGCAAAGTTAACTTTGAATGATAGCAGATCATAAAGTTAATTTATTTGTAGGAAGAAAATGTCATATTTACAAAATCATAAAAACGATGTCAAAGATAAAATCACAAAAGCAAATAAGCTCATGGTAAAGAAATTAAGAACTTTTAACAAGTCATAATTAGCTGATGCATCAAAGCACCTACATATATACGTCTTCTTGTGAAAAGCACCAAATAAAATTAAAAGCAACGGCCACCAAATTGCCATTTCATGTCAACTATTAACATAATATTCATGTCAGCAGCATAAGACTGGACATTAAATTATTTTTTTCTTAATTTAACATTGGTGCAGACCTTACATTAACCAAAGAAGAGCGCATTTTCACTTCCCTAGCAATTATAAATGAACCGAGCATATATCATGATTGCATTAACAGCTCAAAAAGTCAATCTTTCAACATTTAGATCAAGATCATCCTGCCCGATAGTCAAAAATTTGACAAATTGATAACAATTTCAATGACATTAGAACCAAACTGAAGAACATGAGGCCTTTACAGCTTCCAGGTGTTTTCTTAACTGCACCTTCCGATAGAAATTAAATATCAAGTCAATTGATAATAATTGCAGACACCTGATTCCAATGACCAAGTAAATAGTAGACACCTTCAGTCCTACTACAGGAGAGAGAGAAAACCATGTTTTTGGAGTGTCAACACAACTCATGATCATTTTGGGGTGTAGATTAAAGAGATTAGCTCATAGTTGCAGGGATATGAGATCAAACATCAAACTAACATCCACATCCTTCATCAACCCATATAACAGAAATATATGATCGGAGTTGTTGGCCTTTTAAACAATTCTGAAACAGGATGTTATAACAGTAAAAGAACGGAAAATTAAAAAAAAAAAATTGATATTTTTCCCAGGCGGATCCCAGACCCACATCGCTCCACATAATAAGGGATTCAAACATCATCCTGATACAGAGATCGATAGAAGTCTTAGATTTCTATGATCCTTTGACACAACATTCTAATCCTCGGTCTCATCAGCAAACTTGATTTTCTTTGAAACAGGCTGTGTCTGACCCACCTGCACCACAAAAACAAGGGGAAAAAACATAAGCAATGGTTTTCTTTTTTACTTCAACGCCTATTCAATTTTCATCTCAGATTTTGTTCACCTAGACATGGAAGGCTCTACAGATGAAGAGATAAGATGATATTGATTGGAATCCTGTTCAAAATTTCTTAATCATCTCTTGTGCTAAAAAAACATTTTAAAAAAATATGTTTAAAAAAAAGAAGGCAAGAGCCACAAGACGATGGAATTAAGAACATACATCAATCTAGACAATAACTAGCAGACAACCGAGCCACAGAATTTTCAAATTTAACCAATTTTGGCAATAAACATTCAGAAGACAGAGATATAGAACCTTGGTTTAATAATTCATTGAAGCCTTTTCAGTTTGAGCGGTCTATCAAATTTAACCAATTTTTTCGAGGAAGGTTAAGCCGTTTACAGGAAAAGTGCAGCGCAAGACAGTCAGATGGATTCGAAAGTGCCCAAAAGGTTTAAGATCTAACCTCTTGCGTAATAATTCTCAAATTGGACCGTTAGATCTTTCAATAATTTAAATGAAACATAAATTTCGAAATAACCCCAAAAAAAATACAAGAAATCTGTGCATGCAGATGCAAGAAGAACAGTTCAGACAAATTGGGTAAGCTGGATAGTCAGATAAACATGACAAGGCTCAACTCAAATTTCAAGCTCTTGACGGAAGCAACCTTAGTAGCATAGATTCAGATACGAATACGATATGCTTCGGATTCGTTGATTAGTAATTTTCCAAAAACCTAGGATATTAGTTACGTTTTAAAATCAATTAATTAGATATAAATATATATTGCTACATGCATATAAATATATGATAAGGGAAAGAACTATTTAAACAATTCTTAGCTACTTAAACAGGGTTTAAATATATACACATAATAACAAAAGGTATAATTTTAGCAAATCTAGATGAGGAATACAAACATGAAGACAACAAATTGTTAATGTCTAAGTATTGTATGCATGTTCTATACATTTAGAATACAATATAAAATTTAGGATGTGTGAAAAAGAGCCCCTCAATTATTCTTGACAAATCCGATTGAATCCTATAGGGATCGAATGAGAGATACTCTCATACGATTCGGATTCGCCACTTTGACGAGGAATCCGTGTAACAAACAAGTAACTTACAAGTCGAGATAAGGTTCTAACCATAAATTTCATTTTCTCAAATAAATAACAAAAAATTCTGCTAGATTCAGTGAACGTTGAAGGCGAACAAGGTCATTACGCAAATACACCTACCAAACTATAACAACAAATTTAGATCAGACGTTACTCTAAACTCCATAATCACAAATGGCGTAAAAAGCTAAAAAAAAGGCTTGGTGTTACCTTGTTATGTCCCTTGCGCTCAATTTCCCTCCAATTCAATGGGTTGAATCTCCGATTTATTCCCACCCATCTATAACCAAAATCATGTAAATAAATAGCTATATTACTAATATCATCACGCTGCTAATAAGCTATTTCGTTTCAATGAAAAATCTAGTAATATGAGTATATGAAAATACTAATTAAGCATCTTATGTACTACAATTCAGCTGCTAGAGTTAACATAACATACTCCAAATGGCTGACACCAGAGTCAAAGCATGCTTTGAAGGAGAGATGGCTAGAATGGAACCTACCGGGTGAGGAACACTGACAAAATATTTTATAATACTGTTTAAACTCTTTAGTTTCAAATAATAATATAATATTTGCTTAATAATTAGCCCTTGTCTGAATGGCCTTTAAATAAGTGTGTATGATAAAAAAATTGTGGATATCCCGACAAAACCAGAAATAACATCTGCCTTGGGCTCGTCATTTTTTGAAAGATATGCCGGCAAAAACTTCGCTAATGATGATTTTTCTAGCAGCAAGTTTAGAATGTACCCATATTGACTTTAAGAACCAAGGTTTAAGACATTAACAGACACATGATGCACCTTTAAGGTTTGAAATATCAGGATTGGGATCGGACTTTAATTTCTGGGATCGAAATTGGCAATATCGGCCGTATCGGATCGGAAAATCTTGGATTAACTGCAAGGTTCGAGAACTCGATTTCGGTTTCGGTCTCTCATAATTTTATTAGTTTCGCCAGGTTTCGACTAGTTTCGCTAATCTCGGTTCGGGTTTCGGTTTCGACGGTAATACAACATACATAAGTGTAGATATATTAAATACTTAAATTTATATTTCTATATTACAAGGCAATGATCCTAATATTTAAAAATCCAGTGATGATACAAACTATATTGAAAAATGTAATCAGATAAGTATTAATATAGGGTTTGGGTTCACTTTTTTGTGGCTTTCTAACAATGAAGACCTATAATGATCACAATGACGGTAAAAATAGTATAAAAAATAAGTTTTTAAAGGTTTTGACCGAAACGATATTGTATGGTTGGTTTCATATCGGTCCCGGTTGGTTTCGTATCGTCTCCACCGAAACCGATACGAAACCACCACGTATTGGTGGTTTCAGCCGAAACCTCAAACCTTGATTGATTGTATCACTTGACTTATAAAAAAAATTAAATTAGTAAAAACCTCAACAAATAAAATAGAAGTAGTGCATATTTTTCAATTATGAATGATGCTTAGAGACCATAAACTAGTTAGATTTTTATCATCTTTATATTCTTAAATTTTATATACACATGCTTTTGCTCTGATTTTAAAAAAGCATTTTTAAAATATACCAATTATTAGAAATAATCAAATTAAAATATAAAACTATTTTTCAACTTTTAATCCACTAGACTCATAAATTTAAAATATAACCATTAGATCTGATATATCCAAATCATACAAAGAGACAAACCCAATTAACCCAAGTTTCCCAACACATAAATTCAAACCCAAACCCAACACAAACTTAAAGCAAACCCACCCAAACCCAAACCCAAACGCAAACCTTAAAGCAAACCCACCCAAACCCAACACAAAAACTTAAAATCATACCAAACCCAACCCAATACATAAACCAAACCCACATCCTTTATATACTCTCATGGGAGAAAAGGCCTCTGTCTCTCTCCCTGCTTCCCTTTCCACCATTATTGCCTCTAGATGTCTCCACTGTCTCAGGAAGTTGTCGCCTTCGCAGGTGACTTCAAAGCCCTCGCCTCATTTTCACAAGCCATCACCGCCTCTGAAGCCCTCCGATTTCTCAAGCCTTCACCGCCGCCTAAAATCCTATGATAGCCATCGACACCACCTACACTAGAATTTGCTGCCACCTCCATCAGGTTATCTGGTGATTGGTCTCAATCGGGACGATCCAGACTGGTCTAGACCGATTTCATCGCCAAATTGCCTATTCTAATGGTTAATTAGCCAAATCCAAATTTTTACGCTTATCAAGAATCGTTATTTTAAAACCCGATCAGATCAGGCCGATCCGGATCGGGATCGGGTGAGATTCTAAACCTTGCCTTGAAGTTCCTTCTATAACAAAAAATGAACGACGGATTTATATATCCTATATATTTTGAAACCTTATCCTATAAAGCATGAGAATTCGACCATGATTAAGGCTGAAATTTTTATAATCTATATTCTGCATTTTTGCATTATTTTTCATATTGTTTGTTGACGATAACAAAATGTTAATTTAGACAATCATTTAACCGAACTATCAAAGAGACACATTCATTGGCTTTCATGTGCAATTGCTTACATATAAAACTTACAACTTTGGATGAACACGCTCTGGAGGAACAAGTTGAAGCTGAAGGTTGTGCTCAAAGAGTAGATAACCATTAATTTCATCAGCCACAACCCTGGCCACCTGCCGATTAAAAATTATAGCATGTATTAAACGGCATGTTCATATCTATATTTATAAAAAGAAAAATCCAGACACACCTGACAACACTGTAAGAGGAAATTTCATGCCTCTGGGTTCTCAAATTCGATGAATCCATAGTGCTTTGATTTTCCAGTCTAAGAATCACAAAAAAAGTGACGACAATCAATACAGCACATATACAAATTCAAGTACGATCAACAGAGAATAATAATTGCTTTTCCATTCTATTTATTAAGCAAATTACAGTCGTAGTTCTAGACAACCAGTAACAAAAACAAAATTTATTTTAGATTTAAGGATACAGCATGGAAACCGACCCCACCCCTCCCTAGAAAAACCAAAAAAAAAAAAACCTTTCTCATGTAAATAGAGGGGGCGATTAATGGAATAAATATATAAATGTAGCAGTTATGAGCATATATTTTAGTCTAAGTTATAATTCTTCGGTTAGAGAACAAAGAGGTGAACAAAGCAAGAGTTATGAAGTCACTTCCAAAGAAGACCAATGCTTAACATTAGCCGTAAAGTAAACCAAACAAACTAGTACTCAAAAAAGACACCTTTCTATTCCTCGCAATCCTTAATCTCTTAATGTTACCGAACTGCTTGAAAAAACCTGTAACAATTTAGGTATCAATTAAACGAAAAACAAAAATATGAATTGTAGCATCATATCATATTATTTTAAAATAATAATAATAAATATAATCACCTTCCATTTGCTCCTCATAAAACCCATGAGGGATGTGGAAATCGACCCCACCCATACCCAAACCCAAACCCAAACAACCGAAGTCATTCGCCCGTTAAAACCACCGCAAAGCCCGGACCTATAGTAAGGCCATCAATCAGGGCTTTCGGTTCGTTGGACGCTGTTTTGGCAAAGCAGCCGATCCAGATCTCTCAGATATTTCGATACCGGCCTATTTTATGTTAAATTAAGTCTCATTATACCTTAAGCTAATCAGAATGGACATAAACTGTGTTCGTGTTCCAAAATAACGGAAAGAAAGAAGAAGCAAATTCCTTCAGCATTTCCAGCAGTTACAAGCTGGCAGTATGAAGACAACATGCTTACTATAATATGTTCCCGGCATAGTGAGAGAAGCTTTCTTTCCTATTAAGATCACTTCATTTTGGTATCTTAAACCCATCAAATTTAAATACAGGTAAATTAATCTGTTCATTTAACCTGTTAAGGGTGAATGGAAATAAACCTACAGAAAAATTCCAATACAAAAGCAACAAGAAGCCTTTATAGCAGACCTTGACTATCCATTTTTGACTAATTCTGGAGTAAGGCCCTCAAACTGACTCATTCCAAGGAATCCAAACTATCACAAGGTCCAACTCTGGATAATGAATTATTCAACTTGGATCAAGCCCAAATATATATGAAACCAAAAGGCTATTTCTCAGTTTCCCATCTATAAATACTTCCCTAGCTTCAACCTTTTTTCCCATCAGCTCTAGGTCTTCTACTCACATTACCTTCAAACTCTAGCTTATTTTCTAGGATAGTTTCCTATCATATAAGAAATTGCATCCTAAACTATCGACAGCTACAGGGAGGGAGCTGAGGTCTACAATGGAGATGGCATCTGCAGGAAGAAAATCATCCAACTGCTCGAAGAGATCGGCCTCCCTTTGGAGGAAATCCAAGAGTTCGGTTACAACCGAGCTACTGAGTTTGTTTGGCTAATCCAGAAGAAGAAGGATCATACTTTTAAGAAGATCAAGCGTCGGGTTGGTAAAAATGACTAAAAACTATTGAGCAGCCCAAAAGACCATATTTAAATCAGCCCAGAAAAAATCCGGCCCGGTTCAGGAAATTCGATGCATGCGTTGACGAACAATCAACGCACATGTGGCAGTGGCCAAAAGTATGAAGTCAAAAAAGAGGACAATGAGATGGAAATGTATGTGTGTATGCATTTATGATTGGGACAAAACATGCTCATGAAAAAAAATCAAAGGCAACACATGACTCATTGGTTTGCATAAATTTTGTATTTTGGAAATTTTTGCATGTGAAGGCACATTATTGATTGAAAAAGAAGTCTTGAAATTGAAGGAGACATGGAAACGTGATGAAAGCGACATATGCTTTATGAGAAAGAAAATTCATGAACCTACATTAAAGAAGGGTTGACATTGAAGAAAAATTCATGTCGCATACATTATTTGTCTCGGCTATTTAAACCAAGGAGGATTTTGATTCATGGTATAATCAAGAATCTCAATCACTAAGGAAATGCAAGTCAGCAGTGAGAGAAAATTATTTGTAATCTTATATCTTGTAATGAAAGAATAAGAAAACTAGCGCGGCAAAGTGGACTAGACAAATTACTGAACCACTATAAAAATCCCGTGTCTCCATTTTTGTGCGATTGTTTTCTTTTCCTTCGTTTTCTTCCACATATTTGGTAGATCAATTCCTAACAACTGGTATCAGAGCAAGGAACCAAAAGGGTCTTTGATTTTACGGTGGGTGATGACGCTTGTGTCCGCTCTCCATATAACACCCTAGTTCAGTTATACCATATTCTCTTTGATTATTTTCCTGTGACTTTTTCTTGACTTTATTTGTTTTTGGGTGCGGATAGTGTTTTGGTTCTTGTGCTTGGTATCCGACCCGTCCCGCATACTCGAAACCCATCTTAGTTCTTGTTCACGTTTTATCTCTGCTGGTTTTGAGGATCCGTGCTTTTGTGCTCGCATATGTTCCGTTTACTTGCTGTATATCTGGCATCTGCATTTTTTTTAATAATAAAGTTATAGTCAAATGTAATATTTTAAATATATAGCATGGCCTGCATCATACCCTGTTCCCCTCCGAATGGCGGCCAAAACGGACGTCTTGCCTGAGATTCGGGGCAGATGCTATTTAGTGTTATCCGTCCACCTCTCCGAAAATGCCAAGTTGATTTATGGTACCGTGTATCAAAGGTTTAGACGGATGCGGCCGATGTAGCAGAATTCGTCAGATTCCCCCTCATTCGAGGGGTTTTTGATTGTGGGGACGCTCTTCCCTGTAGGCGCAAGCCTCTGCAGTTAATTACGCTACCGCATCGCGGTAACAATTTTCTCCTTCTCCAGAATTTCACTTCGTGTCGTGGGTGTTTGTTTTGTCTGTGATTGCCCGTGGATTGTATACGGAGACTAATTTATGTCGTCGCCCGTAGGACGTAGATTAGTCCAAATCCGTATTTTCTTAGATTTGGGTTTGGGGTTTTGGTTTAAGGATACGTTAGCCATATTTGAGGCTAAGATCAACTTAAACGTTTGTTAAGGATACGTTAGTCCAATTTCAGACTAAGATCAACTTAACGGGATCGTTTAGATCCGACAAAAGAGCATTTGGGCTCTATTGTTCCAGTTTAGGGACATAGTGGTCCATTGCCAGTTTAGGGATATAGTGGTCCATTGCATGTATGGCCGTCGGGACCCATCACCTCTCTGCCGACGTTGAAGGATTATAACGACACGTGTCAGAGGAGTTCAGAGATGTACCCTTGAACCAAAGTTGATTGGGGGATCTATAGTCCAATTTGGGACTAAAGTTTGTTTGAACGTTTAAAGATACGTTAGCCATATTTGAGGCTAGGATCAACTCAAACATTTATTAAGGATATGTTAGTCCGATTTGAGACTAAGATCGACTTAACTGGAACATTTAGATCCGACAAAAGAACATTTGGGCTCTATTGTTCTAGTTTAGGGACATGGTGGTCCGTTGCTAGTTTAGGGACATGGTGGTCCGTTGCCAGTTTAGGGACATGTAGGTCCATTGGATGTATGGTCTTCGGGACCCGTCACCTCTCCGACGACGTTGAAGGATTACAATGACGGGTGTCAGAGGAGTTCAGAGATGTACTCTTGAACCGGATGTAAATTGATTTAAGAGAGCAGTCTTGCTCAGTCAATTTTATTTGAGGACTTACGGCCATGATTGGGCTAAGTCCAGTTGAGAATATTCAATGTTTTTATCTTTGGCCTATTAGGCATGTGCTAGGGTTTTGCCCCTGTTTAATAATGCACTACATTTTCTTTTGGCCTGCTAGGCCTTTTTGATTTGGGCTCTGTCCCTTTTAAATGATGCACAGCATCTGTTTTTGTTTGGGCTCTGCCCTTTTTAAAGTAATGTATTGCATTTTATTTGGCCTGTTAGGACTTTTTTAATTGGGCTTGGCCTTTTTGTAAATAATGCAGTGCATTAATCAAACTGACAGTGGCCATGTGGCCTGTCAGGCGCTTTGCGCCAATTATTGAGCGCAAGCTCATGTGGAGGTGACACGTGTCACGCTCTGGTGAGCGCAAGCGCAGTGCGCTGTACTGTTGCGCTGCCGACACGTGGCGCGCTCTGGTGAGCGCAAGCGCAGTGTGCTGCGCCAGTGCGTTGCGCTGCCGACACGTGGCACGCTCTGGTGAGTTGCGCCGATTTCATATAGCAATGCTCTATCTTAAAAGCGTATAGCGCAAGTTATTCTGGTGCTGACACGTGGCTCTCTCTGGTAGCTTGCGCCAACCCAGGAGCGCAACAGTGCAGATTTGCAAATGTAAGGCACTGTTTTAATATCTTGATCCAATTTTGGATTCAAGAAAAGAATCTTTAAGATTCCAGAACCAATGGTTCATAAAAAAGGCAATGCCTTTGTTATTTATTATATTTTTTATTGAAGATCCTTGATCTTGTTCTTAGATCAATGATCTATTCAGAAAAAATTCTTCTTTTTATAAAGCTTTTACCTTCTTTTTCCTTTCTGAATTCTTCTCAAAATTCTTTAGAGGAGCTCTCTTTGTTTCTGGGTTTGTGTCTCTCTGTGTTGTTGTGTTTTCAATCTCTCTGTGTGTATTAGAATTGGGGTCTAGAGGCCTTTATATAGTGCCAATAGATTTGTTAAATTAGTTAAAGAGATGTCTCTCTGAGTGATTTGGGGATTTTTCCCCACCATTGGATCTTTGATCCAAGGGCTTCTGTTTTACAGAAGGCAATCTTCTTGTTTTTAACAAGAACAGAAAAATCTTACTGGAATTTTAATTCTGTTTGGCGCAAACGCACCAGCGCTTGACACGTGTCGCGCAGCTCAACTGCGCTGACACGTGTCGCGCAGCGCAACTGAAGCGTTGCTTCCTTTAATTTGTTTTAAATAGAGCCTTGCTCTGATTGGATACGCTGTCTTGGGCGCTGCACTCCCTGCACTGGCGTGTCTGATTTTGACACGTGGCGCTCTGTGCGCAGCGCAGGGAATCTGAAGCGTTAGCTTCATTTATTTTAATTTTAATTTTCACTTTAGTTTTCAAAACAGAGCTTTACTCTGATTGGGGGAAACAGAAGCGTTGCTTCGTTTCCCGCCTTAGAATTTGAACAGAGATTTGCTCTGATTGGGATAAACAAATGCCCCCCACCGTTGCGCTTACGTGGCCCTCCAAACGTGAGCGCAGCGGTGGCAGAATTCCAACCGTCGCAGCAACTCTTGGAAGTTGAAAGGGCATTTAATGCCTATAAATAGAACCTTTGGTCCTCCACAGATGATCATCATCTATTAAGATTTTTACTTTCAAAACTTCAGGGCCTTGCTCTTGCCTTCAAGAACTCCAAGAGTTAGAATTTCTTTAGAAAACACTTTTTAGGTAAAATTTTTAATTAAATTAAATTAATTTTTATTGACAGAGCTTTGCTCTCAATAGATTCCTGATCTAAAAAAAACCCATTTAGGGTTTCACTTAGCAGAGCTTTGCTCTAAAAGGATCTAAAGAGAACTAAAGAGAACCCTGTTAGGATTCCATCAATAGAGATCTGCTCTATGAAAGATTTCATTTATAATTTCTTAATTCATTAATGGAGCTTTGCTCCTTTTAAATCATACAGCAGAACTCTTAAAAGTTGCTGATTTTTGTCGATCTTCTTTTATAGGAGTAATGGACGCCCACATATACGACCTCGATGAGATTATCTCCTACGGGGACATCCGCCGACTCGGCCGTTCCCAAAATCGAGAATTTACTAATGCCGAGTGTGCCGAGATCATGAGTCGCTTCGACGCATACAACAGTCAATTGCTTCCCCGACGTTCCTTTCTCCTGAAGCTTATCGTGGGAGCCATCTGGGAAGCGCTTCCCTTATTCTGTTTCGGTGTGCCGCTTAGGGCGTTGGATGTCGCCGAGGATAAGGTGCACTCGGTGTACCTGATGAACTTAATCTCGAAGAGACGGCGAGACAATCTTGTCGATCTCCTACACCAGGCCTTCAAACAGTCTGCCATACTCGCTGCTTATTGGAATGAGGAGGACATCAGTGGGGACCCCGACGCTCGTGCTCGCGAAAGAAAGCACACCAGGATGGTTCGCCAGGCTTGGAAAGTTTTAGATAAGGTTACTTTCGAATTCCTCAACCCATGTCCCGAGTCTAAGGTTATACCGTTGTAAACATTTCAATAATGTTGTTGTTTATTTCCTTTATTGATGTAAAAGCTTTTCAAGTATGAATGACAAATCTTTGCCTCCTTCCTTTATTTTCTGCTTTGTTACTGGCACATTCTTTAAATAAGCATAGCCTGTAAGCGATATAGAACATTCTGTTTTGAACATCTTGGGGAGTAGTGATGGCTTAGGAAGCAGGTTCAGGTCTGCTACCTAAGGCTTTTCAACTTCATGAGCCGTGAGGGTCTCATAAAGACTTTTCTCCCTACGAGTCGAGAGGATCTCGTAGGTGTATTTTCTCCTTAGGAATCGTGGGGATTCCTAAGTGCGTTTTCTCTTATAAGTCGTAAGGATCTTATAAAAGAATTTTCCCCCTTACGAGTCGAGAGGACCCGTAAGCGGTTGTTTCCCTCCTTGTCGAGATTCGAGTTTGGAGAGTGTGACCAGTGAATAGTATGCAAGAGTCCGTTTTGGATCAATTTGCAGGGTCCCAGTGCTTAGGAAACAAGTTTTTTTTTTATCCCTGGTGCCTAAGGCTTTTCCTCACGAGTCGAGACGAATCGAGCAATTCTCGCAAAGACATCAATTTCCTCACGAGTCGAGACGAATCGAGCATTTCTCGCAAGAATATCCTAACGTCACAGTTAACCTCTGCTCTTTACGACAGAGGTCCGTTAGGGTCTGTGGTACTTAGGGTTTTGTCCGTCGTACCGTCGTATCAGCTGATATATTCCTCGATAGGCAATTGTGCTGTTCGAGTAGCCCTGCGACTGCCGTGTCTCTGATCCCTTCGGGGGCTGGACAAGACGTCTTCAAGCAATCCTCCTTGGCAGTTTGACCGTCGGAAGAGCAAGCGTTAGGAATTTTGCCATGCCGCTTTTTACTTAAGGTTAGGCTCATTTTGGAGAGCCCCGATGAGTCATAACCAATCCGCGCTGGTGTGGGATGATCTCCGATAGTCTTTCAGGTTTTATGTGAGTTGCCGTCAAGACCCTGAAGTTAGGAATTTGGCCTTCGCTTCGTTTGCTGGCATTGCGTCTGCTGTATCGAGACGAATGTCGCGGTTGTCTCTAGGTTGTTGGTGAACCGTCGAGGTTTGGAACTAGGGATTTTGCCGTGGCTCCGTTTGTTTGATTATCGCGTTTGAACCCTGTTGGAGGAAGAACGCTAGGGTGACATCTTGTCTGCTGTATCGAGACGAATGTCGCGGTTGTCTCTAGGTTGCTAGTGAATCGTCGAGGTTTGGAACTAGGGATTTTGCCGTGGCTCCGTTTGTTTGGTTGTCGCGTCTGAACCCTGTTGGAGGAAGAACGCTAGGGTGACATCTCGTCTGCTGTATCGAGACGAACGTCGCGGTTGTCTCTAGTTTTCTAGTGAACCGTCGAGATTTGGAACTAGGGATTTTGCCGTGGCTCCGTTTGTTTGATTGTCGCGTCTGAACCCTGTTGGAGGAAGAACGCTAGGGTGACATTTCGTCTGCTGTATCGAGACGAACGTCGCGGTTGTCTTTAGGTTGCTAGTGAACCGTCGAGGTTTGGAACTAGGGATTTTGCCGTGGCTCCGTTTGTTTGGTTGTCGCGTTTGAACCCTGTTGGAGGAAGAACGCTAGGGTGACATCTCGTCTGCTGTATCGAGACGAAGGTCGCGGTTGTCTCTAGGTTGCTAGTGAACCGTCGAGGTTTGGAACTAGGGATTTTGCCGTGGCTCCGTTTGTTTGGTTGTCGCGTCTGAACCCTGTTGGAGGAAGAACGCTAGGGTGACATCTCGTCTGCTGTATCGAGATGAACGTCGCGGTTGTCTCTAGGTTGCTAGTGAATCGTCGAGGTTTGGAACTAGGGATTTTGCCGTGGCTCCATTTGTTTGATTGTCGTGTCTGAACCCTGTTGGAGGAAGAACGCTAGGATGACATCTCGTCTGCTGTATCGAGACGAACGTCGAGGTGATGACCACTCCGCACTGATATGAGATGATCTTCGATAGTCTTTCAGGTTTTATATGAGTTGCCGTCAGGACCCCGAAGTTAGGAATTTGGCCTTTGTTTTGTTTGCTTTGGCGTGTCCGAGTCCTGTTTGGGGAAGGACGCTGTAATGACATCTCGTCTGCTGTATCGAGACGAATGCCGAGGTGGAGCTGGGATTTTGCCGTTACTCCGCTTGTTTGACCATGGGGTCTTTCGTTGACGTTGTATCTGCATCTGGTTGGAGTGAGGAGAAACGCCGTTGGTGATCTCTAAGTTGTCGATATCGGCGTCGAGACCTTGAAGCTAGGGATCTTCTTTTGCTTCGTTTGTTGATATCGTGTCTGCAATATTGCGACAAATGTCGAGGTTGTCTCTAGGTTGTCTATGAACCGTCGAGATTTGGCTTCGCTTTCTGGTAGAGCCTGGTAGGAAGGTATGGTTCCCCTTTTTTTGTGCCCCTGAATTGTATACAGGGATCGATGTGATCTCACCTGCAGGACAAAAGTTTCATTCATTCATTTTTTTATTGTATTTCCGCGTGCTCTATCATTTCAGCTTTTATATCGCGAAGGTCGCGATTGTCCAATCATTTCGGCTATTTTTCGCGGTGCCCAATCATTTCGGCTATTTATTTCATTTTACTCGCTGATTTTTATTGCGAGTTGCCCAATCATTTCGGCTGTTTTTTTATTTTACTCGCTGCTTTTTATTGCGAGTGTGGAATTTGGAATCTGACGCCAATCTCAGCATCAGCATCGCTACAACTGGAATATTGTCAGGAGCGAATCATCATCTGCCATGAAAGGGTTTGGAATTTGATACCGGTTTAGACATCAGTATCGCTACAACTGGGATATTGCCATAAGCGAATCATCATTTACCTCTGTCGATGTTGAACAAAGATGGCTTAGTAAAAAGGGTTAGGATCCTGTTGACTAAGGCTTTTGACTTCATTAGCCGTAAGGGTCTCACAAAGGTATTTCTCCCTACGAGTCGTGAGGATCTCGTAGATGTGTTTTCTCCTTAGGGATCGTGAGGATTCCTAAGTGTATGTTCCCCTGTAAGTCGTAAGGATCTTACAAAAGGGATTTCTCCTTATAAGTCGAGAGGACTTACAAGGGTTGTTCACCGTATGGACATATCCCCAGTCACGGGTGGGACTTGGTTAGGAAAATGTTTATTCGCGCCCGTGGATTGTATACAAGGGTCAGTATTGAGCCGCTTGTAGGGCACTATCGAAGGTTGTGGGGGTTGCTTAAGAACAGGTTCAGGTCTCTGTAACTTAAGACTTTCAAATCTTATGAGCCGTGAGGGTCTCATAAGAGAGTTCTCCTTACGAGTCGTGAGGATCTCGTAAGTGTATTTTCTCCTGGCGAATGGTCGTGACGTGTTTCTCGTACCTCAACTCCGTAAGTATGCTCGAGATGAAATACATGCGTTGGATCATTCGAAACTGACTGTACGAGAAGATTTGACTTTTGAGGAGCGACCGATGTCGAATTATGGATCGAAGAGAAAGGTTCTTAAGAACAAAGTTATCCCTCTTATACATGTTTCTTAGAGTAATCGCTCGCATGGAGAACCAACTTGGGAACGAGAAGATGAAATCCAGCAGAAGTTTCCACATCTATTCTTGTACTTCTTTGATTGTCTATCCTTTCTTGTTTGTGGAATTTCGAGGACGAAATTCTTTTGTAGTTGGGTATAATATAACAACCTAGTTCATTTATACCAATTCCAATTATCGTATTTCCTTAATTGTGGTATTTTCCTGATTTATCGTGTTTTGGGTGCGAATAGTATTTTACATTTTACATTGCATTCGACCCGACCCGCTTGCTTGAACTTATTTGATTCATACTTATGAATTATCCTGACTTGTTACGTAGACTGATGCATTTTCATGTTTGGTGCATACTGGCATTTTATCTGGTATTTGCATTTTTACAATATAACATTTTAAGTCACATAAAATATTTTAAAAATATATTGCATAGCCTGCATAATAACCCTAACCCCGTGGTAGCATCCGCGCATCTTGTTCTCGTCCCGTTCAGTGAAACGGACGTGTTTGGATGGCTACACGCACGTACGTGCATCCGTTCTTAGGGATATGCATTTTCGTTACCTGAGCATTCATTTTGAATTTTGAAAGCCGCACATATTTTTCGTATTTTAAATCTGAATTTTAGACCCGACCCGGGCGCGTTTTGAAATATTTTTGTATCCCGCCAAAATTCAATTTATTTAATTTTAAAATTTAGTTTAAATATTTTCATACGATTTCTTTAACAAACTGAAACCTCTTATCTAAAATTTTAAATCTAAAAATCTTTTAAAATTTTAAATCTAATTTCCTAATAAACCAACAACCCCTTTCTCTCTCTCTCTCCTCTGCATATATCTATTTATATATATTTTTTATTTATTTAATTTTTCTTTCCTTATTTAATACACAATCTCTTCTTCTTACTTCTTCTTCTTTCTTCTTTCTTTTTCTTGATCTTGTTTCTTGATTCCGGTGATCACCGCCGGAGCCGTGCTCGTCGCTGACGATCCGAATGATCCAGTGAACGTACCTGACTTGCGTGATCACCCTCATGCGTTGTTTGGAACCGTTCCGTGTACCGTGCGCGCGTCGCGACATTTCGCCGACGAAGGACGTTCCGTACACATCCGTTCTTGTTCCGTCTAGGCAAGTTAATCTTGTTACATGCTATATAATTCATTTTATACCTATTTAAATAAATACCATACCTATAGTTTAAATCTAGTACCCCTTGTTTAATTTTATAACTTTTCGATATTCCGTTTGCATCCGTTTATATCATTTTAAATCTAGATCATGAAAACTTATCTTGTGACATACTAGATTACATTATACTGCATCCATATCATTTAAAATATATATCGTCGTAATATTTCTTATTATTATCTGTAATTGGTTCATAATCTGCATTTTATAATGTTATACATTTGAAAATATTATAGTTTACACATGAAACGTCGTTGCAAAACGGATACGACAAATCTGAAATTTACTGTACACCTTACCTTATAAAATTCATTATAAATCATAGAAAAATCATTAGTATACGTTCTTTAGTTCGTTACGAAGCTAACTCAGAATACTATAACTCTATGAAATATTTACTTGCAAAATAAATTGTTTAAATAACGTAAAATGCAAATGAATATGTCTTTAAACTGCTGTCCAAGGAAATTCCAGCAGCAAACTTTCAACTTCGGATGTTCATAGCTTTTTGTAGGGACAACCTGAGATATTTATAATTATAAAAATGAAAACCTTATTGAATTATCTTTGTTTTGGTATAAGACACGTCCTGTTTGGAGAACGTTTGTATATTTTAATCTATTTTACAAATCAGGGTGACGCTGAATTTCTGAACGGAACTTTCTTGTGTATGGTTAATCAATACCACTTTTATAGTTATTAATCGGCTTGAATATGTTATCCATGTTAATATTATTATATCAATATCTATTTAATAAATAATAGTGCTTGTGTTTTAATATTCAGCAAATTTTACCGATTTACAGTTTTATAGTATCCGTCTGTATCCGTACGGTTTATTACATATCTAGTTGCACGCCGAAACCATATTATTTCATTTTACTGTTACATTAGTATCCTATACTTGATCTTGTGCATCCTACATAGTCATGATGTAATCCCTGATAAATATTTGTGCATCCATGCTTGATTATTTATAACCATGATTATGCTAGCTATTTATGAGCACCCACATGCTATCTTTTACACCCTGCCTTGACTTGCTACACATATTACTTGACTCGACATGGTACCGTACACTACTTGACTTGACCTGATGTACCATGGTTTGACCCGTTACCTGATCTTGTGTCTAATGCCAACAAACCTGACATGTAGTCCTCACGGACCGTTCCTGTTGTCTATCCAGACAAACCTGCTCTTACCTGATCCTGTGGGCATTAGTTCCTGGTCACTGAATACCTGACTTGACATACATAGCCTGGGGGTATGGGGAAATCAATGATGAAACCTGACTTGTAACTCAACAGTTCGATACCTGTTCTGATCAGTTTTACGGGCTAGGCCAGCCCCGGAGTGATGATGCTGACATCACTCGTCTGTACCTGCTACCTTATACTGCCTAGCGGCACGTCTCGGTTTCAGTCCGAGAGTCTGTAGACCGTGGTCCCGGGCATGCATGGGATACTATTGAGTTACATCGATGATTCATCAAATTGATTTCAAAGACTTGAGAGTAGTTAACCCAATAGACCAGTTTAGATTACTCACTACACATTACCCCACTGTTCTCATTTATATCACTGTTATGCATGCTTTATGATCATACTTGCACGTCTTGCTACTCTGTTTATATATTATTGCTTGATGTTATGACGTGCTGACGTCTGGGTTTTCCATGGCCCAGATCCTCTACCTTTGTTGCAGACTGATCAGGAGTATTGCCGCTGTTAGACCGAGCGGTGAAGATCCTGTTGGTAGGCAGTTTTACTTTCCAGGTGTTTCATTTATTGTATCTTTTGCTTCCGCATATTATCATTTCTTGACTCATTTATTCTGGCTCATGGACATGTACTAGATAGTTTAGTTTACTTTCCTGTTCTTGATATCTCTACATCCGTAATGTGACTGTGGAAGGATTTTTTCCTATCCACAGGTAGCATGGTTGGCTATGTCACGTGCCCATCTTAGCGCACTCTGGGAAGCGGGGCGTGACAGTAGCTCACGGACAATGCACGGGTTTGGTGGAAGACAGAAGAAAGCCGTCTTAATCAACCCATCGAATGGAAGACTTTCTGTGACATGTTCGATATAAAGTACTTCCCTGAGACTGCCCGCTTTGATATGGAACAGCGGTTCATTCATCTGCAACAAGATTCAATATGGACCAAATCTGTAGATGAGTATGATGCTGAGTTTACCATGCTCAGTAGATAAGATATGTCTCAATATTCGATTTTATATCACATACTACACAGCTAACATAAGACCGTAACAGGTTTGCGGCCCATCTCATACCGACTGCTGAGATCAGAGCTAGAAGATTTCAGCAAGGGTTGGACCCGGAAATCCAAGCTGCATTAGATACAGGGGATTTCCCAACCCATGATTTGGCTTTGAAGGCTGCCCGAAGATACGAGGCAGTAGTGAAGAAAAAGAGCAGACCTCTATCTGCCGGAGTGAAGCGCCCTGCCACTCAGATGGCAAGAGGAGCCTCTTCAAGGCTAATTGTTGAACCAAGGAGACCGGAAGTAACAGATAACAAGTCGAGTCCCGACTTTTGCTTCTATTGTAAGAAGGAAGAACACTTGTGGAAGGACTGTAGGCGCGCAAAGGGCCTGTGCTTAGTTTGTAGCGTATCCAATCACGGAATTGGAAACTGTCCTTATAGACGCAACCCAGATCACACACCCATCCTTGGCATAGGGCAGGCCTATGCTCGAGCTTGGACCGGTTGAGCTTTGGCCCACTTGCTTGGGCTTGGGCCCGGGTTGGTTGGGTTCGGGTTCACTTATTCGGATGTTGACTTTGATTTTGACTTTGACTTTTTAATTTCGTATGTAAGTTTTGACCTCAACACAAGTGATTCGGCATAAACCTACTGGATTTGCCAATACCACAAATTGATTCATCAAAACCTAAAATATAAATTAACCACGTATATTTGAGAAGAAAATAACGCCTTAAATTTGAACTAACCTGGCCTATATAAGCTGACAGTCAATTGTTCCCTTGACTTCTGAACAAGCGACATAAACAGGAAAAAACTACTCTAGAAGGGCTTGCATGGTGCAAGCCCCTCTAGAGCCATTGGATGGAGGACCCCCACTAGTGGGGGTCCCCATCCAATGGCTATGCATGGGCTTGCACCATGCAAGCCCTTGCATAGTAGTTTTTTTTCCATAAACCTACATGAAATGCCAATACAACAAAATTGATTTTATACACCAAAACCTGATAAATAGTAGACAATACATTTGAAAATGAAAACTAAATGGTTGCCCACAGACTTTGACCCATTCTAGAGGGGCCTATAAAACCATCACCAAGTCCGATTTTGAACAATCATCTGAATTCAATTGTTAATACTGAAAGAATTCTACCACTGCTGACTTTTCGAGTTTGATCAAGTCCAATTAATGTGAAACAAAATACCACTTGTCGAATTTCCCATCTATAAATACTTCCTTACTCTCTAAAACTTTTCTCATCAACACTAAATCTCCTAATTCTCATTCCTTCAAAACATTTCTTGTTTTCCAGCACTGTTTCCCTATCATTGAAAGAAATGGCATCCCAGATCGTCGACAGCTATAGAGAGGGGGCCGAGGTTTACCACGGAGATGACATTTGCAGGAAGAAAACCATCGAGCTTCTTGAAGAGATCCGCCTCCCAAAGGGTCTGTTCCCTTTGGAAGACATTCAAGAGTTTGGTTACAACCGAGCTGCTGGATTCATTTGGTTAATCCAAAAGAAGAAAAGGGACCATACCTTTAAGAAGATCAAGCGCCATGTGTCTTATGCGACTGAGGTGACGGCATTTGTGGAGCCCCTTAAGATGAAGAAGATGACCGGGGTGAAGACAAAGGAGCTTCTCTTGTGGCTTTCCGTGGTAGAGATGTACTTTGAGAATCCTTCGTCAGAGAAGCTCACTTTTAAGACCGGAACTGGTCTGTCTGATAGCTTTGAGGCATCGGCATTCGAGCTTGAAAAGTGAGGATGATGATTGGGTGCCTGGATGCAGGAAAAAATGGGAATTAGGACTTTAATGCTTGTGTATTGACTAATATATCAAGTTCTTCATCAAATAAGTGGATTGGCTTCACCTGAATGTATCAGTACTTTATACCAATAAATATTATAATATGATTTCAATTCTTCTAATCCCGGTAAAATGTGTCGGTACCTTTACAAGTCGTGATTTTATTTACAAGAAATCTTATCAATAAGTTACATATTTATTTTCACAAGTCAAGAGAAAATTTAGAATTAAGGAAATTAGAGAACAATTAACATGCACTTTGTAAACATAAGCAAATGGGCGCATATATATATATATATATATATATATATATATATATATATATATATATATATATATATATAATTTGTAAAGTAATCATCTGACAAAATGATGATATCGTATGGGGGGAGAGGCAAAGGAATGGAAATCTATGAGGGTTTTGAGCACATCCATCTTAACAAACTCCACGCCATCTAGCAGACCACTGCTGAAGCTCATTTGATATCTGCAAAGATAAACTCCACGCCATCTTAACAAACTCCACGCCATCTTAACAAACTCCACGCCATCTTAACAAACTCCACGCCATCTACTATATGCTTTAGGCACATGTCTTCAATGGCTTTGCTAAGGAGTTGTCTACGGAAGTTAAAGTGACATTTTTGAGGTGGGGACCCTTGCAATATCCATCTGGAAGTCCAACATTCTCCATAGTCGATCAATGAGATGTGGAAACCGTTTTGGAGGCTGCAACACTGCCTTTTCTTCACAGCTCTTTTTGTTCTTTTTGTTCACAGCTCTAAGATATTACCGCTCTTTTTGTTCACGGCTCTAGATATTAAAATAAGCAATGAAGGATATCTTAATTACCTAACCGCAGAAATCCTGTTAATGCAACAGTAAAGCCAACTAGAATGGACAGCCAATTAGAAAAATAAATTTCACATGTTCCTTATGTTCCGGGACTTATCTCTACTATTATAACCCAAACTCAAGGGATACACGTGTCATTTTCTTATTTTTTTAAATAAAAATTCTAAAAATAAGAGGAATACACATCTCATTCTCCCTCCCTCCCTCCCTCCCTTGAAAATAGGGAAAATTTATGCCTTCTAAATATTTTGTCATATATATTATCCACTATTAATGTTGAATGGAAAGTTGTCTTCAAGTTGAAATAAGAAAAAAAATTATTAGCATGACATGCAGACCTGCGGTAAGAAGTATTCTAATAATTTTGAGTGGAAATATTTAATTTATTTATTTCCAAGAAATCAGATCTTTTGAAATATTTATAATTTCTATTTAACTTATTGAAATCTCCTACCTTATTAAAGGAGCAAATATTATTTTAGTTTCAAATTTGACAATCTATTATACACTCTTTTCACACAGCATATGTGCATGCAAAAGGGATATCTAGTAAATTTTATGAAAGAGGATGTGTTGTTTTCTAAAGAAAATGTGTAGAGTTTGAACATACTTTTCCCATTTCTAGGAAAGGTTTTTTTATGCAACCGAAGACGTTAGCCAATTAAACCATCAGAAAGCCTGGACTTTATTGAAGCCCATCAATGAATACTTCTCTAAATAGATTTAGTCTAAATATACCTTCAGAATCGACATACAACTGAGTTCCAGAAAAAAAGGGAAAAAAAACTACCTCGACATATTTTAAAGTAGGCATCCAACACTTTACAAGCAAGCAGTCTGAAGACAGGGTGCGGCTAGTGTAGCATGTTCCGAGATTAGTGTGAGAAGCCTACTCCCCTAAGAATACTTAACTTTGCATCTTAAACCCGTTAAATTTAAGCATAGATATTTGAGATAATTTATCTAGCTTATCTGAGCTGGCATTAATTTGTTCATTTAAGTATTTAACTTCTTTACTAGTGATTGAAAATAAACGCAAAGAAAAATGTCAATTCCGCAAACTAATTTGAAATACCAAAACCTAAGAATAATTCTCAAATCTTTTTTAAATAAATACTACATGGTAGCCAACAGACTTTGACTGTCTATTTTTAATTAATCCTGGAGTAAGGCCAGAGGCTCTTAACTAACTCATTCAAAGTCCAATCATTGCACAAGTCATCTGAACACGGAGAGAAGAATTTTATAGTTAAATCAAAGGACCATTTATCAGTTTTAATCTATAAATACTTCCCTACTCCATGCAACCTTTTCTCATCAGATCTAAAGTTTCATAATCATTTACTGTTGCACCTCTTCTTGCATAGTTTTTTGTCTATTAAGAAATGGCATCACAGACTATTGAGAACTACAGGGAGGGGGCTGAGTTGTACCATGGAGATGACATCTGCAAGAAGAAAGCCATCGAACTGCTCCAAGAGCTCTGCCTCCCAAAGGGTCTTTTCCCTTTGGAGGACATCCAAGAGTTTGGCTACAACCGAGCTGCTGGGTTCATTTGGCTAATCCAGAAGAAGAAGAAGGATCATACCTTTAAGAAGATCAAGCGCCAGGTGTCGTATGCGAGTGAGGTGACGGCATTTGTAGAGCCCCATAAGATGAAGAAGATGACCGGGGTGAAGACAAAGGAGCTTCTCTTGTGGCTCTCTGTTGTTGAGATGTACTTTGAGAAACCTTCCTCAGAGAAGCTAACTTTCAAGACTGGCACTGGTTTGTCTGATAGCTTTGAGGCATCAGCATTCGAATGACAAAAGGATGCCTGAAAACAAGGAAAAGTGGATACATGTTTTCAATCATTGTTTCAGTAACTACTCTATCAAGTTATTCATCAAATAAATGTATTGACTTAATACCTGTATCTGTATGTACCAAAAAGAAATATTAGGATTTTCAATCTTTCTTTTATCCGGAAGTTACATTATTATCTTCACAAGTCACAAGAAAATTTAGAATTAAGGAAATAAAAGAACAACACGCACACATGCACATAAGCAGATAGGTGCAAATGTACATGTAATTAGTATAGTAATCATCCAAAAAATGATGATAACCAGTTAATATATGAAGGGGAAGAGGCAAAAGAGTACAAAGCTATGACGTCTTTGAACATTCTTCTTGATGAACTCCCCAGTAGAGCACTGATGATGAACATATGAAATGTATATGACAAACTAGTTGAACACATGTGTGTGTGTCTGTGTGTGTGTGGGGGGGGGGGGGTAACTCCTTGAGCTAAGCTGAATTTACTAAGCAAAGTTAAAACAAATTTTAAGGTGTTAACCTTAGATTGTCCATATTCAACGTCTGAATTATCCAGAGTATATCGATCAGATAGGGACACCTGGCGGAGGCAGAAACATCGATCAAAGAAGGGAAGGGCACCATACTGATCTTTCTTTTTGGATTAAAGAGTACACATAGACCTGGAATTTTCTAGCACAAAAACAATTCCTTATTGAACCACAAAGCTTTACTTGCCTTCAGGGGAAAAAGACATTTGCATCATCTGAAATTCATCCAAAAAATAGAGGCAAAATGAGTTTTCATGAATATGGTAAGCAGCAAAGGGAAAAAAATGATATATGCATTGGAAATCCCAAGTATAATGCATACAACAATAATTACTTTTAACATCTTGATTTCACTGGCAATTCTATCAGGATAGGAGTATCACTGCAAATAATTCTTTTGAAAGAAGAAAGGACATATATTGCATATCCAAAGTAATAGAATATATATTTTTTTTTCTAAAAATAATCAGCACAAACTAGCAAAGTCCACAATAGTGGGTTAACCATGCAAAATATTAACCTTAATTAACTAGAGGAGATTTAACAAAATTATCTGATAAAGTTAAAATATAGAACTTTATTAGAAGATTAAGATCCAAACTTTAAACATTTTTCAAAGGAAAAAAAAGCAAAGAATGACCCCTTAGTAATCATTACCAGCGAATTCCCATGTTCGTATTGTGAATTGTACACAGTCAAAACTGTAGCAAATTTTCTCGAGCGCTGATTCTAAGGATATTGATAAACTAATTAAATGACTTAAAAAGGGCAGAATTGATCAAATAAAAAAAGGAACCAGTTGGGTTGGCAAAGAAAGAGCAAACTTCCGAAGAAATTCTTTGAACTGAAGAAATCCGGTGCAAATTACTATTTTGTTCTAAGACGTAGATCTTAAGAACTACAATGAAGGACATCCTAATTACAGACAAAAAATCGTGTTAATGCAACAATTAACCAGATACAATGGACCGACCAATCAGAAAAACATGATCATGATCGACTTGCACAAATTAATTTGGATAATGCAAAAGGGATAATCTAGTAAATCTTATAGCAAATGTGTAGAGTTTGACTAATCTTTTCCCATTAATCTAGGAAAGGAAATTCCATCCGACCGAAATCATTCACCCCTTAACACTCTAGGTCTTCTATTCTCATCACCTTCACACTCTAGCTTGTTTTCTAGGATAGTTTCCTATCATATAAGAGATGGCATCCCAAACTATCAACAGCTACAGGGAGGGAGCGGAGGTCTACCATGGAGATGGCATCTGCAGGAAGAAAACCATCGAACTGCTCGAAGAGCTCTGCCTCCCAAAGGGTCTCTTCCCTTTGGAGGACATCCAAGAGTTCGGTTACAACCGAGCTGCTGGGTTTGTTTGGCTAATCCAGAAGAAGAAGAAGGATCATACCTTTAAGAAGATCAAGCGCCAGGTGTCGTATGCGGCTGAGGTGACGGCATTTGTAGAGCCCCACAAGATGAAGAAGATGACTGGGGTGAAGACAAAGGAGCTTCTCTTGTGGCTCTCCGTTGTTGAGATGTACTTTGAGAAGCCTTCATCTGAAAAGCTCACCTTCAAGACCGGCACTGGTTTATCTGATAGCTTTGAGTCATCGGCATTCGAGCTCGAAAAGTGAGAATGAGTGGGTGCCTGGATGCAGAAAAAGGGAAATTAGGACTTTAAATTTTGTGCTATAACGAACATATCAAGTGTGTCATCAAATAAAGTGTATTGGCTTTACTTGAATGCTGTACATTAAACCAGTTAAATATAATAATATGAGTTCGATCTTTCTTTTGCTAATAAATTGTGTCAGTGCCTTCATGAGTCATGATTTCTTTTGCTGAGACCTCAGTATAATTCACAAAATATTTGAACAAAAAAACTATATGGTAACACAACCCCTTTGAGTACCCTTTTTCTGATTAATCCTGGAATAGGTCTTCCACCTGACTCGTTCTAGAGGGGCCCATCTATCACATAGCTGCAACTCGAACAAATTCTTGTGTGATTCCTTTGCCGTCAGGAGGAGGATCACCGCGCGGTACAGCAGTTTTTACAACAAGTGATATGAGAGCATTCATGATCGGTGTTTTTTAGGGTGTTTGGAAATATAGAGTCGATAAACTATAACATTGAAAAGTTTGACATGCGCAACAACTTTAGCCTATGGAGGCTGAAAATGATGGCCCTATTGAAGTAACAGGGAGTGCACAAGATTGTCTTTACGAAAAACAATTCCGGCGACGGCCACAGTAGCAGAGTTAGAAGCAATGAAGGACAAGGCTTTCAATTCGATCCAGCTTCATTTGGCCGACGAAGTTCTTTGCGAAGTTGAACAAAAGACTACGGCGGCAGGGTTATAGAGAAAGTTGGAGGCTTTGTACATGAAGAAATCTCTCACAAACCATCTCTATATGAAGCAACGGTTATACACCTTGAAAATGAAGAAGAGGGCATCGGTCAAAGACTTCCTAGACGAGCTCAATCAGATTATGATGGACTTACGTAATGTGGAGGAAAAGATAGAGGACGAGAACCAAGCCAAGATCCTACTCTGTTCTTTGACCCCAGTTATGGCCAGTTCATGAAATTGATGGTGTACAACTGAGACAAACTCTCGTTAGAGGATGTCAAGATGAGTTTGCACAACGAGGTGTTGAGAGAGAAAGTAGCGGGTGACCAGGAGTATCACGGGAATGCATTATCCGTCCAGAACCGTTCTGAGAAGTGGTCATTTGGTGGTTCCGAGAAGTGGTCTTTTGGTGGTTCCAAGGGCAAGTCGAGAAGCCGCGACGATGACAAGTGCACGTATTGCAATGTGAAGAGGCATTGGAAGATGGATTGTCCAAAGGAGAAGGGCATGCTTGTTGATTCTTCCGTGGTTGAGGTGGAGGATTCAGACGAGGACGGTGACGGTTCGCTTCTTTAAGGTTGTGGTCTGAACCTTCCAGATGTGAGGAAAAGCTTAATTTCCTTGGATGCTTCAGACAAGATCGGTTGCAAGTGTGTGATCAATGGAGGTTCCTTGATGATTTCCAAAAGACGCTCTTATTGTCATGGAGGCAAAGAAAGTGTAACAACCCTATTTGAATGCAATAATTCAAGAGTTTATCAAGATTCTTTTCCCATAAATTTTGAATTTTTAGTTGGCCGCTAAAATATTTTAATTTGGATATTTTTCTGTTAACAATTTTGATATGGAAAATATTCAGTTTTTTATATTATATAAATAATATTTTCTTAGTGACAGCTAAATAACATTTTTCGTATCTGTTTACTGTTAAAACGAGAACAAGAAAATCTGCACCGAATATCTAAATGCAACCAATTAAAGATATGTATCTTTATAAATATATTTATAAAAAAATTTATATATACACAAAACAAAATCTCTCTCCATCTCTCATACCCGCATCTCTCTCTCTCCCCCCGCTGCTCATCAAGTCCCTCACCCACGAAAACCCTAACCCTAGTCGTCGCCACCATCACCGCCGCAGGCCCCGACCCCTCCTCTCGCCTCCATCAACGCCGCGACCCTCGCCTCCCTTTCCTCCCTCCTTCGCCTTCGCCCTCGCCCTCGTCCTTATACCGTCGACGCCGCCTCCATCCCTCGCGCGGCCACAACCCCGATCTCCTCATCTCGTCCCATCACCGTAGCCTTCGTCCCTTCGCACGGCCATCTCCGACTCCAACACAACCTCCAGCGACCTGCACAGAGTCCTCGACGTCGCCGCAACCCTCATCTTCGCCTCGTCGCTGCTCCCATCACCCAGATCACCGTGCGGTACAGCGGTTTTTACAACAAGTGATATCAGAGCATTCATGATCGGTGTTTTTTAGGGTGTTTGGAAATATGGAGTCGATAAACTATAATATCGAAAAGTTCGACAAGCGCAACAATTTTAGCCTATGGAGGCTGAAAATGATGGCCTTATTGAAGTAACAGGATGTGCACAGGATTGGCTTTACGAAAGACAATTCCGGCGACGGCCACAGTAGCAGAAGCAGTGAAGGACAAGGCTTTCAATTCGATCCAGCTTCATTTGGCCGACGAAGTTCTTTGCGAAGTTGAGCAAGAGACTACGGTGGCGGGGTTATGGAGCAAGTTGGAGGCTTTGTACATGAAGAAATCTCTCACAAACCGTCTCTATCTAAAGCAACGGTTATACACCTTGAAAATGAAGAAAGGGACATCGGTCAAAGACTTCCCAGACGAGCTCAACCAGATTATGATGGACTTGCGTAATGTGGAGGAAAGATAGAGGACGAGAACCAAGCCAAGATCCTACTTTGTTCTTTGACCCCAGTTATGGCCAGTTCATGAAATCGATGGTGTACAGCTGAGACAAACTCTCGTTAGAGGATGTCAAGACGAGTTTACACAGCGAGGTGTTGAGGGAGAAAGTAGCGGGAGACCGGGAGTATCACGGGAATGCATTATCAGTCCAGAACCGTTCTGAGAAGTGGTCTTTTGGTGGTTCCAAGGGCAAGTCGAGAAGCCGAGACGATGACAAGTGCAGGTATTGCAATGTGAAGAGGCATTGGAAGATGGATTGTCCAAAGGAGAAGGGCATGCTTGTTGATTCTTCCGTGGTTGAGGTGGAGGATTCAGACGAGGGCGGTGACGGTTCGCTTCTTTAAGGTTGTGGTCTGTGCCTTCCAGATATAAGGAAAAGCTTAATTTCCTTAGATGCTTCAGACAAGATCAGTTGCAAGTGCGTGATCAATGGAGGTTCCTTGATGATTTCAAAAAGACGCTCTTATTGTCATGGAGGCAAAGAAAGTGGTGTTTATTCTTCAAGGCCATACGGTCGTAGAAGATGAGCTGTTATAGCTGCTACTAGCTCGAGTGTTTCGTACTCGGTCGATTCAGGGAGTCGAGTTTGGAGATGCTTTGCATGAAGCGGTTCCTCAGATATGCAAAGTTCGACGGGCGAGATTTCTGTCATGACTGCGTTCCAAGGAAGAAGTTTGATGGGGTTAGAACGATGGTTCTTTTCGTTCACACGGACATTTGGGGTCCAACACAAGTTCTCTCTCGAGGTGGAGCTGGTTTTGTTTCCTTTATCGCTGGTTTCTTAGAGAAGTCATGGGTGTATGTTTTCTCAAGTTTATGTCCTAGACTGTCAAGGTATTGGTGTTGCGGGAGACCAAGCAGACTGGGAAGCACGTAAAGGTTTTTCGGTCCGATTTTGGCGAAGTCTGTCCTTCACAGGAATCCACAAGATTTTGCAAGTCAGAAAAGATCGTGCATCTTCACACCACTCTATGCGAATGACGTTGCAAAGCAGATGTTTCTAACAGTGAGTGAAGGACAATTTCTTTACGGCTTGCGGCTGGTATTCCGAGACGCAGTTTCAAGCTGGAGCCCCTATCTGTCGCCGAGTACTTCATCGAGTGCTCACCATCGATGGCCATAGATATGAAAATTCCTGAGGAAGTGTGGACCGGAAGGGATAGAGATTACTTGGGCTTCGTGTTCAAAGATGCATCAAGTGGCCGAAGGAGTCGACTATACGTGCGAAGCCGGAGCGCAGGTCATGGTGTCCAGAGACCATTGTGATCGGCCAATTTCTGATCAACGAGTCTAAGATCGTTCGAAGCAAACAAACTCAGATAGTTGGTGAACAGAGAACAGTTGTGCCACTAAGCGCGGTGGAGTTCGAAGTTTCAGTCCACATTTTGATTCAAGATGAGGTGGTCGGTACTCCGATTCAGATGGAGAGTGCAGTACAACCCATAGCGCTGAGGCCTACGAGAGTTAGACACACAGGAGCGTCCAGGAATGAGTTCCAAGGTAAAGGGATAAGGAGTTCGATAGGAAGTCTGCAAGTTTGATTCTTGACATGGAGAGTGTCAGGGATAGGAAGTTATGTCGTTTGTAGTAGTATATCGAGCAGATTCATGCTCGGTATAGAAAGGAGAATACCAAGCCCATGTCTACTCTGCTAGAGACGCACTTCAAAATTTGGGCGACGCCATCATCATTGACCACTGGTGATATGGACAGATGGAGGTCAAGAATGGGTCCATGTTGGGTATTGACGCAGTGCCAGGAAATCAACGCTTCAATTTGTCATTGCATGATCAACAATGGAAGTGGTTTTCATAACCATCTTAGAGACGGTTAGGGAGACTATCTATTTGTAAAGATTGTCAGATATTTTGGGTGTTCCACAAAAGGTGATAGTGATCTTCTTAAAAGACAAAAAGAAGGTTCGTGCTATTACAGATATGGGTACTCATGAAGAGTCCGACTGATGCAGAGGTGGATCCAGATATCAGGTCAAGCAGTGCTTAAATTTGATTTGCCTAATAGATTGTTGAAGTTCAGGAGCGACGAGAACAGAGTTCCAAAGTTTGAGGAAGTGATGAGATTTGTGATGGGTTTTAAACAAAGACGGAGATTGTTTTTTTGTTTAAAATCAACCCACAAAAGTATTTAAAACTAGAAAATGAGCCCAAACCCAAATCCAACAAAGCCCAAAACCCAAGCCTAAAAGAGCTCAGGCCTGGCCTAAGGGGCGCTGATGCATGAGCGATCAACACCCGCATGGGCGGCGGCACATGCGCGTAGTCAACGTGAATGTGGTTGGCGGCTCGAGGCCCAAGCACGTGGGCGTGCATGCGCGTGGGCTACGTGAGAAAGAGGGTTGATGTATGCACATGTGAAGGCGGCTTATTCTTTGGAATAGGTGTCGGTACGTTAGGTGAGTGGCTGTAAATTGGCGTTAAGCGAGAAGCGGCAATCATAAACTAAAGAAAAATCAAAGACAACCTTATCATATGTTGTGATGGAGACTTTGGATTTATCTTCAAGCTAGACTTATCTTATGGACTTTGGACTTATCTACAACTCTAGAGTTGTCTCTTTAGGCTATATATATTAATTAAGATCTCTAGATTTAGTCTACCACAAAATCTATCAATCACAATGTAGCGAAAGAAAGGTCTTTGCAAGTGTGCGGAGAGAGAGAGGTTATGAAAGATGTATTTTGTATTGAGACTTGATCGAAAGGGTGTGTAATCTTGTGTAATTCTTTCTCCAGTGGAAGTTTCTCGTCGTTGTTGCATGAGTGGGTCCAGTTGGGGACTGAACCTAGGTAAATCCTTGTGTTATTGTGTTGCTTAGTGTGCTCCTTTCTGAGTAGTTTGATTAGCCGTCAATTATATCTTTTTTCATTCGATCCCGAAACGCCGGATCATGTTTCAAGTCCGCTACACTATATCATTTATTTGTTGGGCTGTGCTTGTGTGATTCCTTCGCCGTCAGAGGATCACCGTGCGGTACAGCAGTTTTTACAACCGCTTATAGGTAATGAGTGATCTATAAATTACATGGTCCCATCCTTATCAGTTAATTCTTAAATTACTGAAATCTGCAAAGATATCTCAAAACTTATTGCAAGTTTGATTCGATACAGAAATATTGTGCAATTTATTCATTTCCTTTAATAAAAAAGAAAGGTGATGCATATAATTTGGTTACCTTACAATAAATTACCATGGTCTCAGATACTGATGCAACAACTCAAAGGATGAAAATAATTTGTGACAGATAATTACACATAGATGCGATATATTTAATCAGCATGTAAAGGTTGATTTTCTAAAGCCAAGTACAAGGGTGACTCCGTTTCCTTAGAGAACCACTGTGTCCAAACGACATCGCACAACATCCACCATGCACAGCAATTGTTCCCTACTCCATCTGAGCTTCTGATCAACTCCACTATCTCAACCCCTGAATAAGTGCCGCTGTGTTTTTTCTGAGAACAAGTGCTGCTGTGTTAATCAGATAATTTTTTATTGTGATATTACTCTGCTCTTGATTGGTCATGCTACCAGAATCCCATTCTTATCGTAACTGATTAGCCTAATCCACATCTTTTACTTGCCCTCTATTTTGTTTTCCGTGATGGTAACAAGTCCAACATTTCCATGTGCTCTAATTAATTTAATTATGCATAGTCATGTCTTATGATGACTCATTTCTTGCCTGTAAAGACTAATTAGATGTATCACCGTGGTTTTGTCTCTATGCCTGAAAGAAACATTGGAGCAATGGAAGATGACTTTGAAGAGCATGAAATTCATGAGCATGTTGATAACTCGAAGATCAATGCATGGATATAATCCACCAGCGCAAGGTATAAAAATTGCAACTAATCCAAAATTAATAGAGCCAGGGATATTTGAGATTAATCTAAAAGACATGTGGATAGTGTCTTCAATAAAAAGAAGGAATAAATATATCTCAAATAATGTACTCGAACATGCACAAACACGTAAACTCATACGACACTTATAAAGCATTTTTGTTATTAAAACTCGTTCACAAATTCCGGGCAAATCTCCAACACAACCAAAGAACTTATCAGGGCATTTTATTTCATTCATCATAAATATTTGTAAAGGGGAAAAAAATAAGAGCAACTAAAATTTAGGTTAATCAGGCCTATCTAAATTGTCGTTCGAAATCATCATTGCAAAGAATAGGAAATGTCAACCCTACAAATTACTAACCTCAAGCATCCAAGCATTTTCAAAACCAAACACAAATCATGAGGAAGCAGGCAAGCGGTGATTTTAATTTAAAGAGGATGCAATAAACTTTCCACCAAGAGATTGAAGGATCCAAAATCCAATATTGGAGTTAACTTAATCTAGCCCTATGTTACAATAAATCTCTAAACCGCTAGCGAATTACGATTTAGAACGATCGTTCCCAATTCGGGAACACTAGCGCTCCAGATCGGAAGAATCACCGTTTCGGTCAATACTTAAGTTAAATGGGGCATTTAATCAGGTTTAGGTTTGTGTTAGATTATACTCAAAATATTTATGTTTTAGGAAAATAAATTGCATTATTTTTATGTATACTATACATAAATACACGCACATACAAACGGTGATGCATATTCTGAGACTGTTGGTGTATTTTGAGCCTGATTCCTGATTGTTCATGGACGGCTTTATCTAGCTAGTTATGTTCAGATATAGTTTGTATTAGTTCCTTGTGTATGTATAATACTATTACGTATGTGTGTGGTTGTGTTTGGGATGTATGGGAGGTGAGGGTATGTGAAACCCTACATTTTGTACTTGTTTCATTACTTCCTTATTAATGAAACCGGTGGATCTTCCAAACTTCCGCCGTCTTAACCTTAAACACTTCCTTTTTTAGAGGTATGTTTTTCATCCCATATAAGCATATGAAAGAAGACTATCCTTATCGTACCGCGTTCCACAACAAGTGGTCTTCTGTGTTTCCGTTTTCGTTTTGTGTACCGAAACGTTCCGCATTCTAGATCACATTGATCTAGCCTATTTATGCCTAAGCTGAACTACTAAAACCGTGATTAGAAATAAACGCACAGGAAATGTACAACAACAAGCCTTTATCCCAAATATTTGGGTCAGCTATATGAATTTGTTTCTTCCATTTTTGTTTGTTCTATAAAATTCATTTCATAGAGAATCTATAGGAATGCCAATCCAAATTTGATTTGAGACACTGAAATTTAAGAACGATTCACAAAAAGAATTTACATAAACGGTAGATGGTTAACACAAAGACTTTGACTATCATTTTCAGATTAGTCCTGGAATAGGTCTTCCACCTGACTCACTCTAAAGGGCCCCATTAAAACTATCACAAACCTCCAAGTTTGAAGAAATCATCTAATCTCAATCATTAATACTGAAAGAAGTCTATGATTGCCCACTTCTCTAGTTAGATAAAGTCTAAATATATGTGAAAGCAAAAAACCCGTTCTCAGTTTTCAAACTATAAATACTTCCCTACTCTCTGCAACTTTCCTCATCAGCTCTAAATCCTGTATACTTAGTACCCTCTAACTCTTGCTTGCTTTCTTGCATTGTTTTCTATCATTCAAAGAAAATGGCATCACAAACCATCAACAACTATAAAGAAGGGGCTGATGTTTACCATGGAGATGCCCTCTGCAAGAAGAAAACAATTGAACTTCTAGAAGACCTTTGCCTCCCAAAGGGCCTCTTCCCTTTAGAGGACATCCAAGAGTTTGGTTACAATCGATCTGCTGGATTCATTTGGATAATCCAAACGAAGAAAAAAGATCACACCTTTAAGAAGATCAAGCGCCAGGTTTCGTATGCGACAGAGGTGACGGCATTTGTAGAGCCCCGCAAGATGAAGAAAATGACTGGAGTAAAGACAAAAGAACTTCTGTTGTGGCTCTCTGTTGTTGAGATGTACTTTGATAATCCTTCATCAGAGAAGCTCACCTTCAAAACTGGCACTGGTTTATCTGATAGCTTTGAGGCATCGGCGTTCGAGCTCGAGAAGTAAGGAAATGATGCAGGTGCCTAAATGCAAGGAAAAAGGGAATTAGGATTCGATCATTGTATTAGTAACTACTATATCAAATGTGTTGTGCTTATATAAAATGTCTGGATGTAATAGTAATACACAGAGTTATTGTTTCCAAAAGAATACAGCAGGTAATCATAATATAAATTTTCAATCTTTGTTATATCAAGCAATTTTTTGAAGGTAAATGATGGGTTAAGAGAGAGAAAAGCCTCACGTGTTTCATTAAAATATCTTAACAAAACAAAAGAGTACAGAGGAGGGGGGGGGGGGGGGGGGGGCAATTACAAATATAGTCCAGCAACATTCAAACAGAAAGAAAGTAACAGAACTAATCAGAACAGCCAGCTAGACTGTCATAACCAAAGAACATCCTGATGAATACCCAGCTCAAGTACTAGATCCCAGTAAGAGATAGATTTCCCCAACACACCAGGGTCCAAATAAAAGCTATAAACTAGATTGGTATAAAAGAATCCTTCAAAATTTAGATTAAGGATATAAAAGAATCCTTCAAAACTTTTCCTACATACCAAGAAGGGTGCAATCATAGTTTTCGAGCCACGCACATTTTCCGTGAAGGAAATGATGGTGCTGATTTTATCGAAGATGCTGGAGCACTGGATGGTATGGTCGGGTTTGATGAGACAACGCTTCCGGATGCTTTATTACGGTTGGTCCGGGATGACCGTCAGGGCTGCTTCTTTTTTAGATATTAAGAAGCATTTGTACCACCAAAAAAAAAGAAGAAGGGTGCAATGATAGAAACAAATCATCCATTGGAGAAAAACAACCACCAATATAATTTATACTACGATATGATTTATACCAGCGGGAAAAGAGGCAAGAGAAGAAGAAATTAGTGACAGGTATAAGCTACTATCTCTTGAGAAATTTCCAACCAGTTTGGTATCGCAAAAGCCAATAAGACATTGATCTTGATACGGGTAATTTCATATGATGCATGGTTTAAGACCTGGAGTTTAAATGGCTTTGCAAGGGAGTTCTCCACAAAAGGCAAGATCTTCAAGGAGAGATGGTGTACAAGTCTTGAAGTATGGAATGAACTGTCATATTGATGAAAAAATATAATTCCCATCTGTACATATGGCGGCACTGATGAAAGGCAGTTCCATCGAAGAAAACATCAAAAGAAGTTTTTCAATATTCGTCTGAATGTGCTAAGTTTTTGCACTATGATGTCTGTTATTTCTTGCAAGTTTTTCAGTTCTTTCAAATTATTGTGGCAGTTCAAACATGCAAACTTCAACCATCACTTGTTTATGATCGATATCTGAATTTTGCTACCAAAATCCTGATCCCAATTAACCTCGCCCCCACATTATCTCCATACTAACCATCCACCACACTAGTATTCCCGATCAAACTCTGTTGTGATCCTACTCTAATATCAATTGTTCATGTTGCCAGGATCCAAATCAAATTTAAGATCGATTCCTCTAATCGGTTTGCTCCGCTTTCCTACTTGCCTTTGCCAAATTTCTCCACTGAATTGTATTTAATGACTGGAAACAAGACAAATGATCTCCAGTACCAAACTCCGATCAAATGAGAATAATTATGCATATTGGTGGTCTGTCTTGATTCATTTTTCATGTGGCAAGAATCTATGAACGTATTAACATGGTCCTGTCTCTGTGGCTTCGAGAAAAGTTGGAGCAATGGAAAATGATCTAGACAAGAGAATGATGAATGATTAAGTAGATAAATAATGCAGTAGAGAAAAGTATTGCAACTCAAAGATCATGAAATAGATACATAATTCAATGGGTACAGTATTGCATTCAAACTATCCAAATTTAAATAAGCACGTTTTACACTTTTACCCCTTACTCTTCTAGGTTTGATTAAGTCCATCTATGATCACTTCTAAGTAAATTGAATCTGAATAAACCTTAAGCCAAATATAATGGACATGAAAAAAATAAGCTAAATTACACTAAACTACTTTTAAGTAACATTTTTTTAAGTAAATAACCTTAAAGTTTTTCTCGTGCAGTAAACTCCCTTCAACTATGGTTTCAAAGGAGTTCTCCTGTAAAATACACTTAAAATGTAACACCTTAAGGGAGACTACTGTATTAAAAACGTTAAGGTAGTCTAGTGAATAGTTAAGGGTAATTTGGCATAATTTAGCATATAAGATATATATCAGTTCAGAAAAGAAAAAAGAAAGGACAAAAGCTAACAATTTCAAGTATGAATCAACTTATAAAGCCAATTGTTCATAAAATGTCGGCACGGGCCAAATGTGTTCCCTCCCTGTATAATGCAACAAAATTTCTCGCCAATCAGAAATACTTGATCTTGGCATCTCAAGTTAATTAACCAGATAAATTTGAGAAGAAAATAACGCCAATTTGAATTAAAACTAATCTGACCTATATAAGCTGACAGTCAGGGGCGGATCTATTAAGAGCCGAGGGGAGGCAAGTGCCCCCGCTGAAATTTTGAAAAAAAAGAAGAGATTAATATCGATTATAAATATGAATTGGGATATTTTGGACATGTATTATATATATTTCTGGCATAAGTAAAACAACATAAGTTTTTAGCTCAGTTGGTAATTTATATTGTTTCCCAAGAAAAGGTCTTAGGTTCAATTACCACCACTATCAACAATTATTTTTGATTTTATTAAAGACACTATGGATTTTATTAGTCTTCATATTGCAATATTTTTTGCCCCAGTTATAATTGACTTGTTAAACTTTTGTTACTACTTCCAACAATTTTATACAATATTTATTATTAATTTCTTCACATAACCTTGCTTAAATTAAGGGTGAAGTGAGACACAAGAGATACCCCACACTGACACTACTACAAATAAGGGTTGCCCCTACGGATATATGCGTAGGGGCGAAAAAATACCCCGTAGGTGCAAAGGCCGCAGGTGCAAGTTGAGGCCCCGAACTTGCCCCTACGGATTTATGTGTAGGTCCTGTTGCCCATACGGATTAAGCCGTAGGGTATAAGATTTTATATTATTTACGGTTTTTTTTTATATTACTTGTACCTACGGATATATCCGTAGGTCCATGTACTACCCCCTACGGATATATGCGTAGGTACCTTCCGTAGGGGCAAAATATCAGGATTCCTGATATTTGGCCCCTATGGATAACGCCGTAGGGGAGAGCAGTGGCCCCTACGGATATGTCCGTAGGGGCATTCCCAACCCCCTGGCACTGAGATCAGGGGGGAAATATCAGTTACTGCTGATATTTTGCCCCTACGGATATATCCGTAGGGGCAACATATATACCTACGGATTAATCCGTAAGTACATATTGTCTGTATTTTTTTTTAAAAATGGGCTGCTTGATTTTTTCCCGCCCTGTGCACAATAATATATACATCAATCAAATCATATATTGCAGTATTCATAATCACATCTCACGCATACATATAATATACAAAAGAAACCCAAAAACTGAATATGATATAAATACAAACCAATATCAATATCGTTTCAAAATGTAGTACAATGTGTATGATATAAATAAATACATGTTTCAAAAAATAAGAACCAAAAATCTACCCTAGCTCGGTCCAGCTCCACCTCTGAATAATGATAGAATAACACGCGCCTGCTCCTCGGTCAATAAACTCTGCAATTCGTCGCTAGCGGGAGTCTGAGCGGCATATGGAGCTGGCGATGTGGTCTGCGCAGCCGCCGTCGAGGTAGTCGCTTGCGGAGCCGCGGCTGCGGGAGTCTGAGTGGGCGGTGGAGCTACAGGAGCTGTCTGCGGAACCGCAGCCGATGTAGTGGCTTGCGGAGCCGCAGCCGAAGGAGATGCATGTGGAGGCTCGGCCGATCTACCCTGTCGCGTCTGGACATAACGTGTGTAAGAAGCGTGTAAGAACTGTGTATTATTCGAATTCGTATCATTATTAAGTTATTTCGAAACCCTGTTTGGATATCTAGTTTGGAAAAGCGTTGTTTATTTTAATTACATATGTATGTATGATTAATCAAACTTAAGTCTAAAACCAAATAAGCTCAAGCTACGTACTAATTATGGATATGTTGATATGTATATAATATGAAATGATATTTTACTATAAAGTAGTATACATACCAGCATCTCCTTCAACTCCTGAACGGTGGCTCTCAAGCTATCCAGTTCCTGATGGACATGTCGGTCACTGGAGACGGAGGAAGTAACCGCCGGGGTGGAGTCCAACCTCATATGGGCCCTGCTAGGGCCCAATCCCCGGCCTCTCTCCCAACCTCCGTGGTGCCCTCCGTGTGCGGCGTCCAGAACTGGGGTCAGCAGCCTCGGATCGTTCTGTCCGGTAAAATCGATCCCCGAGGCCTGGGCCTGCTCAACCACCCGCTCCTACACCCACATTAAGCAGTAAAGTATAAGTATAAAATTTAAACTTGAACCTTCCAAAACTAAAATTTCAAATTTGGGTAGAAAAAATATTAACACTTACGCAGTACTCCTGGGTAGCGACGTCGGGATATCGAAGCTCGCCCGTGGCGAGATCTGTCGAGGTGCCGTGGACGGCAAGATATGCGGACAGCACGCTTGGTGTACCACCTGACGCCACGGTCCGAGATGTCTGCAATATTAGAAAGTAACTCTTAATATTAGAAATATTAGAGAATAACTCTTAATATTGCAGAATATTAGAGAATAATTCTTAATTTACCGATAACTTCATGGCTCGAGTAATGTTCCTCGAGCCACCTGTGTAAGTGGGGCGACCCCTTTTCGCCGACTTCCTGTTCTCCGTATTCTGAGCGGCCTGTTTCTGCACAACGCATTAACATTTAGTTTTCTAATTAAGAAACACAAAGAAATAAATTATATCATAAATAATTAATTAAATTTAAAATACATACCTGTTTGCGTTGGGAGTCGAAATAAGCGCACAATAGAGGCCATGTCTCTACGTCGACTCTCGCAAACGCCGGAGTAGATAGGAGGGCCGCTCTCTCTGCCTCGGGGGTCGCCATCCACAGGGAGTAGCAGTCGGCCTTCAGCTCATTCCTGTTGTATCGGATCTTGGCCTGCATGTTCTTCATCAGGCCATTGTACAGAGCATGAAGGTCGAGCACCCTCCCCGGGTGATCAGGGTCGGCTACAGGCTGAAAATCGTAATCCAACTGAAAATACAAAAAAAAACATTGTTATTAGATTGCAAGTGTTAATAATAAATATATTGGATAGATCAAATGAAAATATATATTAATACATACCCGAGCCTGACCAAAGAAGAGGGCGAATGAGCGCCGGTGCTGCTCGCCCGACTCAACGTGAAGTGGATAGTTCTTCACGATCCGGCTCTCGTCCTCCAAATACCGGCCGAACCTCTCGGCATGAGGACCGGTATAGCGATAGTCAAGGGTAAAAAAAAGAGGGAATGCTGCCTCCCCCCTAGCTCTATCAGGCCTCAGCCTATGGGACTGATTCGGGCCTCGAGTCCCCCTCTGGGGATGGGGAGGCCCTGCGTCTGCACGAAATATCAAGACAATCAATAATAAGACAAAGTTGTATTAAGAAATCAAGGTTAAACAAAAATTCAAGTGTGATATATACCTCCAGTGACTAGCGCACGAGCCTGGGCCCGGGCAGCAGCACGAGCGGGACGATAGTTCCTCCGGTGAGGAACAACCGGGGTCCCGGACCCGGACACATCCCCTCCAACTATAAAGTAAACATCGACGCTAAATTTCCATGAAATTCATATTTATTCTATAGAGCATATGTAAAATGAATAAATATTTTAAATTTATTCATACTAACCTGCAGACGATACGGAGGGTATGGAAGCGGCAGGAGTGGCCCCTGTGGAAGGTGTGGACGCACCACCTATAATTAGACAATTAAAAATAGATTATATAAATAATTGCAAAAAGAATGTGTAGATCAATAATATAACGTTCTAAATCAATATGCATGCACTATAGGATATATAAACATACCCGCAGGTGTGGTGGTGTCACCACCTACAACTAGACAATAATAAAAATTGCTAAGTAAGAGCAAAAGGAATGTGTGTATTTATGATATAGTATTCTAAATCAATATACATACACTATATGATATATAAACATACCTGGAGGAGCGGGGGTGGCCTCTGTCCCAGATGTGGACGCATCACCAACTAGACAATCAAATATTGACAGTATAAGTAATTTTGACATAAACATGCATGAATATCTGTAATATTACATTCAAAATGGATATGCGTGCAGTATACCTGGAGGTGTGGCAAAATCCACACGGAAGGAGGCATCCGAAGGGGTCTCTGATCTGGGTGCAAGACCGACCCTCTGAAGCTCCCTACGGAGCTCTCCGGGCGGCAGAACCGCTCTGCCTCTGCCTCTGCCTCTGCCTCTGCCGCGGCTGGAGCTCCTGCTGCCCCTCGTTGCTCCCGACATCGTCATCAAATCTAGATAACCGTTCCTTGAACGCATTAGACAATCATTAAAAGTATTGACTATATATGATCTAGAGCGTAAAATGTGAAGTAATAATATAACATTACTGATAACCTTTTTCGTTTCGTGGGTGCATCATACATATCTACTTGGATTTCATCGTCGATGTCATTTCTAACCCACGTAACTTCATGATCGGTCGAAGACAATCCGTCCTTCGAAACAGATGGTCGGAGCACTTTAAGCCTTCTCTCTTCTTCGTCCTCATCGCTGTTCTCGTATTCTGGGACATCGTAGACATCTCTGGGTTTCCATCGGCATACAACACTCCACCCCGGATGCTTCAAACACTGTGAGTAGTATACTTGGAACGCTTGGTTCGGAAAGATAAACGGATCGTCTTGACCGTAAAATCGAAGTGTGTTCATACTGGTCAATCCATATTCATCTTTCCAAGTCCTAACACTGCTTCTCCACCTGTCCGTATTGGTTCGCGGATCGTACCAAGTACACTGGAATATATAAAAGGGTTATGATCGTCCGGGATAGTGGATGCCGAGTATACAATTTAAGTACCCATAGTAAATCACACCGTCCGATCCTACCGTCGCAATCCCACTATTCTGAGTGGTTCTAGATGTTTCTATGTCCTTAATTTCGAATTTGTATCCAAGGACACCAAATCCTTTGTAATATGCAACCTCCATACTAGGAAATTGAGCTAAACATCTTGAATCACTCTCAAATGATGCAGACAAGTTCGGATCGTGGATCTAACAAAACAAATTTTACGACAAAATACATAACGATACAAGTTTAGATTAAAACTAATAGCAATAAAATGTTATTCGAATAACTTACATGATCTGTGACCCAATCACAAAAATTATCCTGATGGTATTTTTCCAAACGTTCTTCGTTCCAATCAGGATGCTCCTCACGTACCTCGTTAAAATGAGTTCTGTTTTCGACAAGTAATTGTGACATTAATATTATGTCATTTCATACACACACAAACACAGATATAACAATTAATCCAAAATAACTTACTCTCTAATTTATTCAAGATATGCGCAATTAAGCAAGATAAACCGGTATATCTTGTTGATAAACATAGTGTCTACCCTCTTATACTCGGTTTTACCATATGGCCCGTCTTGAATTCTTCGTGGTCGGTTAAGCCTTGTCTCATTGTTCTCGTCCAGATAGCGGGAACAAAATGTGGTTGCTTTATCAAGAAGATAACCTTACATGATAGAACCCTCTGGTCGATTTTTATTGCGTATATACTTCTTAAGAGTGTAGATGTACCTAATGAGAATATGTTGAATAAATAAATACGGGCATACATAACAACAATAAATTTATAAATTGCGCGAAACGAAAAACTACACGTACCTCTCAACGGGATACATCCATCGATATTGTACTGGTCCGGCTAACTTCGCCTCAGTTGCAAGATGAACCGTCAAGTGTATTATGATATCGAAAAATGACGGTGGGAAAATACGCTCAAACTTGTAAAGTATCAACGCAATAGAATTTTCTAGTTTATCCAGCGTCGCAACCTCCAGTATTTTAGCACACAACTCTCTGAAAAAACAACATAGGTCGTTGATTACTAGACCAACCGAGTCGGGGAGAGAAGTCCTGAGGGCTAATGGAAGAAGGTGCTCCACGATAACATGGTGATCATGACTTTTCAGCCCATCGATCTTGCCCTTCACAATTTTTATTTTCTTGCTGAATGATCCTGAGAAACCTATGGGGACTTTCAAATCATGCAACACCTGCAGGAATCTTTTCTTCTCCGGTTGTGACATATGATAAGCGGCATTGGGAAGTACAAACTTGCCCGGTTTACCCGCTACCGGTCTAGGGTGCAATTCACTTATTATTCCCCACTCTTGTAGATCCATCCGAGCATTCATGTTGTCTTTCGATTTCCCGTCTTTACACAGAAGCAAGTTAAGTATGTGCTCTGATATACTCCTTTCTCTATATGCATGACGTCCAGACAATGACGCACTGAATTTGTTGACCAGTACGGAAGCTCGAAGAAAATGCTTAACTTGTTCCAATATTGTGGTTTGACCTGTTTCGTCGGATCCATCCCGAAGGTCACGTTATTGTAACCATCCCATTTAGCAGTCACGTCCTCTCCGGATAATGGGGATGGAGGTCCAAGAAGCTCCTGATGACCATCAAAGTGAACCGTGTCTAACCTATAGGGGTGGTCTGGAGGCAGAAAACGTCGATGGCCGCAATAACAAACCTTCCTGCTAAAATTCAAAATTTTTGATGTTGTGTGTTCATGGCAATGAGGACATGCTTTGTGACCATGTACGGACCAACCTGATAGCATTCCATACGCAGGAAAGTCATTAATTGTCCACATTAAAGCCGCACGCAGTATGAAGGTTGTATTTGTGTTTGAATCTGTAACACCCGAGCCCAATAATACTATTTATATTACTAGTTGAGGGTTATATTTTGCTCATTCCAATTTTCCTGATTTTCTGGTGTTTGTTGCTAAATTTTACCCGGTTAAGTCATTTTGGCACATAACAAATTTTAACTCCGAAAATGAAATTTAAGATGTCCATGTTGGCCTACTCGTCGCCACTAGTCGCGTGGTAGCGTCCGCGTGTCGAGATTCCGTTCCGTTTGGCTAAACGGGCCAGTTTGGGCGACTACGCGCGCGTGCAAGTGTCCGACTTGAGGGCATGCATTTTAATCATTAAACACCTATTTTCAAATTTTGGAACCCGCTTAAAATCCTATAATTTGAATTTGGAACATTTGGGCGCAACCCGGGCGCGATTTGGAAATGTTTCAGTTCGCGCCAAAAAGGGCCCGTTTCAATTTAATATAAAACTTTATATATATATATATATACGTATATTACTTTAACAGTGCAAATCCTCAAAATCTTCAATTTTTAACAATTCTCTACCTCCTGCAGCCAATCGCAAGCTGCGAATCCCCGCGTGGGCCCCTCCTTTCCCTCTCTCTCTCTCTGCCTCTCTCCTCTTTCTCTCTCTCTCTCTATCTCATCAAATCTCTTTCCCTATCTCTCCAATCTCCCTTTCTCTCTCTAATCTCTCTCTCTCTCTTCCTCTATATATTCATAGCCATGCAGCCGCCCCTCGCCATCCCCGTCTTCGCGAGAAACCCAACAAACCCTAACCCTAGCTCACCGCAGACCTCACCGCCGGTTCCCCCGCGACCTCGCCGTCACCTCCAGCAACGCCTCCTCGACCGCCGCGCCTTCCTCCTCCCTCCTTCCTCCTCTCTCCTGCGCCTGCACCCATTCCCGACCTCGCCTCCACCCTCGCAGACCTCGCCGTCGACGCCACCCATCGTCGTCGACGACTCCCGCGGCTCCCTCTCACCCTCCTCGTCCCAACCTCGTCGTCGCTGCCCTCCTCCCCTCGCCGGAACACCCACACGAGCCCTAACCCCTCGCCTAACCTCCGCTGTCCGCCGGAGAAGCGCGCCGGCGACCTCGTCGACGCCACCTCCGACCACCTACTTCTTCCCCTCGACCACCAGAGCCGACCCCCTCTCCTCCAGCTCGCCGCAGCACCCTATCCCGCGCACCCCGAAGCCTTCAACCCTCGCTACAGCCGCTGCCGTCGCTTCGCCGGCGTTCCAGCGCCGTCGAGCTCGCCGGGGTTACCTGGTATACCTCTCTGTAAGTGTCCCCTTTCCTTTCTTTGTGCAAATCTTTCCCCTTGCTGGTCGTAGTCGCTTGTATCCTATCGTTTTGCTAACTTCGCTCCCTTTTGTCGTTGCCGGAACCCGACCGTGCCGTCTTGGCGAACCCGACGCTCCAGCGAAGCCCCTGGTCCGTGTGATCCCGTTGACCTCTGTTGGGACTCGATCCGTGGCCCGTGCTTTCATATCGCGTTTTTGCCGACATCGCATCCGTGTTCCAGTTTGCAGACCGTCGAGGCAAGTATCTGAATACTTGCTTGAACATGCTAGCGTGCGAGATCTAGTCTTGCCACGCAATTTAATTCACACTATTTAATACCGTAACCTAATGATGGCATTTGATATCGTATTATTGCTGTTATCAGTAATTTGGAATCGTTACAACAGTTCCTCGTAATTAGTTAACCCACATCAATCCATGCTTTAACTAAATAAAACGACTGAATCACACCTGCTTAAACTGTTAAATCATTCATGAGACAATTATTATATTTAGTATAATTTCATGTAGTTCCTTAATTTATAATTGTGAATATTGCTTTACCTTATAGCTATTACACCCTAAAGATGATTGAACATGTTAATAAGAGAATATAAACAACACTGTGGTTATATGAAATACTGTGGTTAAATACTGTTTCCTGCTGTTGTTCATTATTGATTGTGTACCTGTTGTGAGCACTTACCCGATTGCACGACATATTGGCCTGACCCTGATACACCTGACATATACATCCTGTTGTACCATGACATTACTTGTTCCCTGATTTCATGCCTAACGCCGACAAACCTAACCATTCCTGCTGTCGATCCAGACAGACCTACTTTTACTTGACTTTGTTGGCATTAGTCCTTGACTACTGAATACCTGACCTGACATACATAGTTTGGGGGTATGGGGAAATCAAAGGTGAAACCGACTTGTAACTCAACAGTTCGATACATTGTTCTGATCAGTCTTACGGGCTTGGCCAGTCCGGGAGTGATGATGCTGACATCACTCGTCCATCCTACTACCTTTTACTGCTTAGCGGCACGTCTCGGACTCAGCCTCGAGGGTCATGACCGTGGTCCCGGGCACGCACGGGATACTATTGAGTTACATCGACGATTCATCAATTGGTTTCAAAGACTATAGAGTAGAAAACCTGATAGGACAGTTTAGTCACCGTTGCACATTACCCTGCTTGTTACTTTTTATTACTGCTTTATTCATGTTCATGCTTGCATTGTTTATTACCATGTTTATACTGTATACTTGATATCATGACGCGCTGACGTCTGGGTTTTGCATGGCCCAGATTCCGTACCTTTGTCGTCGACCGAGCAGGAGTACTTCAGCCAGCAGGCTGAACAGTGAGTCCTTAGGATTTAGTTTATTGCTTTTAATTTCCAGATGTGAGCCCGCATTATGGGACGTACTGTTTATTCATTGTATTGGATCTTTAGCTTCCGCACTTATTGTTTATTGATTCTTGTTATTATGGATTTGGACATGTATTAGTTTAGTTTATTTTTTTACTGTTCTTGATATCTCTACAACCGTAATGTGACTGTGGACGGATGCGTCCTACCCACAGGTAGCATGGTTGGCTATGTCACGTGCCCAATTTTGCGTACTTTGGGAAGCGGGGCGTGACATGGTTTTATGGTATCAGAGCAATAGGTTAATTGGGTTGATTCTTTGTAGTTGGATATTGCACCCGATACACGAATCAAAATACCCGTGATTAGGAGACATGTCCTGCCACCTAGACCGTTTTACCGTCCTTGAATCATTCTTCCAGATCATGTCGACATGCAAACTTACTTTGCATTGTTAACTCGAAAACCTAATCTCTTGTTATCTCTAGGACTTAGGCGACTTGGGTGGAGTTAAGTAATTGCGGCTATGATACCGCGGCATAGCTACAATGCAGTACTCTATTTAAGTATCTTGGAGTTCTAGCCTTGATTTATATATTGAATCTATCATCATGCTAATGTTTTTTGTTTTGATTTCAGGACCATGGCAGATAAGAATTTCAAGACGTATCAGAGGCGTGTGGATGAAGCCGCCATGTTGGGAGTGATACGTGGGATGTTGGAAAATCAGAAGAGGCAAACTGAGCTGATCCAGCAGCAAGCAGATTCATTTCAGGAGGGTTTGCAGGCTATGCAGCAGTCTGTAAACACCGCTGTAGCGAAGCCAGTCGACCGAGTAGGGACCGTGGCAGATTTCAGACGATTGGGTCCTACTACTTTCACTGGCTTGGAGGAGCCGTTGCCAGCCGAGCAGTGGCTTGTGGACACGGAGAATTTACTGATTGCGGCACAGATCCCAGAAGACAAGAGAGTTGATGTGGTGCGCATTCAGCTGGTGGATTACGCCCGAGAGTGGTGGCTTGTGGAGGAGACCCGCTTGTCCAAGCCAATCAGTTGGGCGGATTTCTCCAAAAGTTTCTTGGAAAAGTTCTTCCCGCGGACTGCACGGGAGGAAATGGAGGAGAAATTTATCGGGCTGAGACAAAATGGAGCAGCTGTGGATTTACATGCAGCGGAATGGACGAGACTCAGCCGTTTCGCTGGACCCTTAGTCGCCAAGGAGGCAGACATGGCGCGAAGGTTCTTGCGCAGTTTGGACGTGGACATCCAGAGGCAGATTGTCTCCCTGGGTTTGACCACTTTCTCGCAGGTTCTTACGGCAGCCAGAGAGCAGCAGAGTTTATCAGGATCGAAAGGGAACCTTCACCAGACAGCAGTTGCAGCCAGGAAGCCTGCATTTGTGCCTAACCGAGATCATGGGCGCAGAGGTATTCCTGTGGACCGTCGAGGTGTAGCGCCAATGAAGAAGCCTGTGATCGTTGATCGAAGGAAGAGCGTGACCTGTGCCTACTGCCACTTACCTGGGCACGTGCATAAGGAGTGTAGAAGAAGACTGGGACTCTGTCTGGTTTGTGGAGCAGCCGATCACGCAGTGGGTGCTTGTCCGTCGAAGCTTCGCACGAGAGATGAGATACAGAAGCCTCCGCAGAGACCGTTCCAAGGGCAGAAGCAGTTGACACAAGGACCCAACCAGGGTCGAGCTTTCACATTGACAGCCGAGGAAGCCAAGGCATCAGGAGAAGTGGTTTCAGGTACTGTACTCGTTCGTAGTTTTCCCGCATTGGCATTATTTGATTCCGGAGCATCCCACTGTTTTATGTCATCCAAATTTATAACTACACACTCGATCACCTGCACGACCCTGTCTAGTTTCTGGGACATACACACTGGGAATGGGAAAATCATAGCTAGTAAGGAGTGTAGAGATTGTACAGTTGTCGTTTGCGGACGGGAGCTTTTTGCAGATTTCTTGGTGATTGATACGGGCAGTTATGAAGTAGTCTTGGGAATGGATTTTCTTGGCACTTTCCACGCACACATTGATTGTAGGGCAAGGAAAGTAATTTTCCAGATTCCCGGACACCCTGAGTTCACTTTCATCGGAGGAAGCAGTTCTGTCGGGCCAGTCGAGTTTAGGGCTAGGCCGACGAACAATGTTCTTGCGGCTATGGTAGTGGATAGTAATGAAGAGCCGGCAGTTGTTCGCGACTTTATGGATGTGTTTGAAGATATTTCGGGCTTACCGCCGAAGCGAGATGTGGAGTTTGCGATTGACCTCATTCCTGGTGCAGCGCCAGTGTCAAAATCTTATTATCCGATGGCACCGGTGGAATTGGAAGAAGTTAAGAAACAGGTGGGTGAATTACTCGAGAAGGGATGGATTCGAAGCAGCAACTCACCTTGGGGAGCTCCAGTTCTTTTAGTAAAGAAGAAGGATGGCACGAGAAGGATGTGCATTGATTATCGAGAATTGAACCGGGTGACTATTAAGAACAAGTACCCGATCCCTCGCATTGGAGAACTCTTTGAGCAGCTTAGTGGCGCGAGGGTATTCTCGAAACTGGACTTGCGATCAGGATATCCTCAGGTCCGAGTGAAGGCAGAAGACATTTGCAAGACGGTGTTTCGAACTCGGTATGGGCATTTCGAGTATTTAGTGATGCCTTTCGGAGTGACTAATGCGCCGGCAATATTCATGGACTTGATGAACAGGATCTTTTCACCGTTCTTGGACCAGTTTATTGTGGTATTCATTGACGATATTCTGGTGTACTCGAAGAGTCCGGAGGAGCATGCTGAGCACTTAAGGATCGCACTGCAAACGCTGAGACAGGAGAAATTATTCGCGAAGATGAGTAAGTGCGAATTTTGGTTGGAAGAAGTGAAGTTTCTGGGGCATGTCGTGTCGGGCGATGGAATCGCCGTTGATCCCGAAAAGATTACAGCAGTTCGGGATTGGCCTGTTCCAAAGAATGTTGCAGAGATAAGAAGTTTTCTTGGGCTCGCCGGTTACTACAGAAGATTTGTGGAGAACTTCGCTCGTCTAGCTGAGCCGTTAACCAAGCTTACGCGTAAGGAGGTACCGTTTGTTTGGACGGATGGATGTGCATTGGCCTTCGAGACGTTGAAGCAGAAGTTGATAACCGCCCCGATCCTGACCGTACCGGATAATTCAGGAGGACTGGTGATTCACAGCGACGCATCTGGAAAGGGATTGCGATGTGTTTTAATGCAGAACGGGAAAGTCGTCGCTTACGCATCGAGACAGCTGAAGACTCACGAGAAGAACTATCCGACTCATGACTTAGAGCTTACAGCCGTGATCTTCGCCCTGAAGATTTGGAGACACTACCTTCTGGGCGAGAGAGTTGAAGTCTTTACAGATCACAAGAGTTTGAAGTACGTGTTCACTCAGAAGGAGTTGAACATGAGGCAACGCAGATGGTTGGAGCTGATGGCCGACTACGACCTTGACCTTAAGTACCATCCGGGAAAGGTTAACGTCGTGCCAGATGCGCTAAGTCGGTTACCAGCAATTCAGTTATTGACTGCACAGAGAAAGATCATTGAGGAGTTTCGGAGATTTGACTTGGAGGTTGTGCTACCGCGTGCTACAGGACAGTTGATGCAGTTGCAAGTACAATCGTCCTTAGTTGAGAAGATTAAAGCGGCGCAATCGCAGGATCCTAGACTGCAAAAGTTTCGAGAGCAGGTTGGAGCCGGACTACGAACCGATTTACTGATCCATGAAGACGGTTCGTTGAGATATGGTAGCCGTGTGTGTGTGCCAAAGGGAGATGTGCGTGAAGAGCTTATGAAGGAGGCACACAGTTCAGCTTACTCTGTACATCCAGGAGGGACAAAGATGTACCGAGATATTCGACAGCATTTCTGGTGGGAAGGTATGAAACGGGAAATTGCTCGCTTCGTGGCTAAGTGCTTGGTGTGTCAGCAAGTCAAGGCTGAACACCAAAGGGTTGCTGGTCTGTTGCAACCACTTCCGATTCCTCAATGGAAGTGGGAACATATAACCATGGATTTCGTGACGGCTTTACCGCGGAGTCCAAAGGGCAACAATGCAGTATGGGTGATTGTCGATCGGTTGACCAAGGCAGCTCACTTTATTCCTTTTCGGGTTGGTCAATCGACAGAGTCTTTGGCAGAGCGGTACATGCAGGAGATTGTCAGATTGCATGGAGTACCGGTAAGCATCGTGTCCGATCGGGACACTCGGTTCTTGTCGCACTTTTGGAGGAGTTTACAAGAAAGTTTAGGGACTCGATTGAAGTTTAGCACAGCTTATCATCCCCAGACTGATGGACAATCAGAGAGAACGATCCAGACCCTTGAAGATATGTTGAGGGCTTGCATGTTGGACTTCAGAGGTTCTTGGGAAGATCATCTACACCTGGTGGAGTTTTCGTACAACAACAGCTTCCAAGCAACTATTCAGATGGCCCCGTTTGAAGCACTGTATGGTCGTAAGTGCCGTTCACCTGTTTGTTGGGATGATGTTGGTGAACGAAGGTTACTAGGACCAGATTTGGTGGTGCAGACAGTCGAGAAGGTGAATACAATCAGGAAGCATATGAAGGCAGCTCAAGACAGAGAGAAAAGTTGGGCCGACACGTCAAGAAGACCTCTAGAGTTCGCCGTGGGTGATTTGGTATTCCTGAAGATATCACCGACTAGAGGGGTGATTCGCTTTGGAAGTCGGGGAAAGCTTAGTCCCCGATTCGTTGGACCCTTCGAGATATTGGAGCGTGTTGGAGAGGTATCGTACCGGTTAGCGTTACCACAGTCTTTAGCAGGAGTTCACGATGTGTTTCATGTGTCTCAACTACGGAAGTATGTTCGTGATGAGACTCATGTTTTGGATCATTCGGAGTTGACCGTTCGGGAGGACCTGACTTTTGAGGAGCGACCAGTCGAGATCAAGGATCGAAGAGAAAAGGTTCTTAAGAACAAGGTTATCCCTCTTGTGCTAGTTTCTTGGGGTAATCGATCGCATGGAGAATCTACTTGGGAGCGAGAAGACGAGATCCGGCAGAAATTCCCTCATCTTTTCCAGTAGTTGGTTATCTTGTATTCTTGGAATTTCGAGGACGAAATTCTTTTTGTAGTTGGGTATGATGTAACACCCGAGCCCAATAATACTATTTATATTACTAGTTGAGGGTTATATTTTGCTCATTCCAATTTTCCTGATTTTCTGGTGTATGTTGCTAAATTTTACCCGGTTAAGTCATTTTGGCACATAACAAATTTTAACTCCGAAAATGAAATTTAAGATGTCCATGTTGGCCTACTCGTCGCCACTAGTCGCGTGGTAGCGTCCGCGTGTCGAGATTCCGTTCCGTTTGGCTAAACGGGCCAGTTTGGGCGACTACGCGCGCGTGCAAGTGTCCGACTTGAGGGCATGCATTTTAATCATTAAACACCTATTTTCAAAATTTGGAACCCGCTTAAAATCCTATAATTTGAATTTGGAACATTTGGGCGCAACCCGGGCGCGATTTGGAAATATTTCAGTTCGCACCAAAAAGGGCCCGTTTCAATTTAATATAAAACTTTATATATATATATATATACGTATATTACTTTAACAGTGCAAATCCTCAAAATCTTCAATTTTTAACAATTCTCTACCTCCTGCAGCCAATCGCAAGCTGCGAATCCCCGCGTGGGCCCCTCCTTTCCCTTTCTCTCTCTCTGCCTCTCTCCTCTTTCTCTCTCTCTCTCTATCTCATCAAATCTCTTTCCCTATCTCTCCAATCTCCCTTTCTCTCTCTAATCTCTCTCTCTCTCTTCCTCTATATATTCGTAGCCATGCAGCCGCCCCTCGCCATCCCCGTCTTCGCGAGAAACCCAACAAACCCTAACCCTAGCTCACCGCAGACCTCACCGCCGGTTCCCCCGCGACCTCGCCGTCACCGCCAGCAACGCCTCCTCGACCGCCGCGCCTTCCTCCTCTCTCCTTCCTCCTCTCTCCTGCGCCTGCACCCATTCCCGACCTCGCCTCCACCCTCGCAGACCTCGCCGTCGACGCCACCCATCGTCGTCGACGACTCCCGCGGCTCCCTCTCACCCTCCTCGTCCCAACCTCGTCGTCGCTGCCCTCCTCCCCTCGCCGGAACACCCACACGAGCCCTAACCCCTCGCCTAACCTCCGCTGTCCGCCGGAGAAGCGCGCCGGCGACCTCGTCGACGCCACCTCCGACCACCTACTTCTTCCCCTCGACCACCAGAGCCGACCCCCTCTCCTCCAGCTCGCCGCAGCACCCTATCCCGCGCACCCCGAAGCCTTCAACCCTCGCTACAGCCGCTGCCGTCGCTTCGCCGGCGTTCCAGCGCCGTCGAGCTCGCCGGGGTTACCTGGTATACCTCTCTGTAAGTGTCCCCTTTCCTTCCTTTGTGCAAATCTTTCCCCTTGCTGGTCGTAGTCGCTTGTATCCTATCGTTTTGCTAACTTCGCTCCCTTTTGTCGTTGCCGGAACCCGACCGTGCCGTCTTGGCGAACCCGACGCTCCAGCGAAGCCCCTGGTCCGTGTGATCCCGTTGACCTCTGTTGGGACTCGATCCGTGGCCCGTGCTTTCATATTGCGTTTTTGCCGACATCGCATCCGTGTTCCAGTTTGCAGACCGTCGAGGCAAGTATCTGAATACTTGCTTGAACATGCTAGCGTGCGAGATCTAGTCTTGCTACGCAATTTAATTCACACTATTTAATACCGTAACCTAATGATGGCATTTGATATCGTATTATTGCTGTTATCAGTAATTTGGAATCGTTACAACAGTTCCTCGTAATTAGTTAACCCACATCAATCCATGCTTTAACTAAATAAAACGACTGAATCACACCTGCTTAAACTGTTAAATCATTCATGAGACAATTATTATATTTAGTATAATTTCATGTAGTTCCTTAATTTATAATTGTGAATATTGCTTTACCTTATGGCTATTACACCCTAAAGATGATTGAACATGTTAATAAGAGAATATAAACAACACTGTGGTTATATGAAATACTGTGGTTAAATACTGTTTCCTGCTGTTGTTCATTATTGATTGTGTACCTGTTGTGAGCACTTACCCGATTGCACGACATATTGGCCTGACCCTGATACACCTGACATATACATCCTGTTGTACCATGACATTACTTGTTCCCTGATTTCATGCCTAACGCCGACAAACCTAACCATTCCTGCTGTCGATCCAGACAGACCTACTTTTACTTGACTTTGTTGGCATTAGTCCTTGACTACTGAATACCTGACCTGACATACATAGTTTGGGGGTATGGGGAAATCAAAGGTGAAACCGACTTGTAACTCAACAGTTCGATACATTGTTCTGATCAGTCTTACGGGCTTGGCCAGTCCGGGAGTGATGATGCTGACATCACTCGTCCATCCTACTACCTTTTACTGCTTAGCGGCACGTCTCGGACTCAGCCCCGAGGGTCATGACCGTGGTCCCGGGCACGCACGGGATACTATTGAGTTACATCGACGATTCATCAATTGGTTTCAAAGACTATAGAGTAGAAAACCTGATAGGACAGTTTAGTCACCGTTGCACATTACCCTGCTTGTTACTTCTTATTACTGCTTTATTCATGTTCATGCTTGCATTGTTTATTACCATGTTTATACTGTATACTTGATATCATGACGCGCTGACGTATGGGTTTTGTATGGCCCAGATTCCGTACCTTTGTCGTCGACCGAGCAGGAGTACTTCAGCCAGCAGGCTGAACAGTGAGTCCTTAGGATTTAGTTTATTGCTTTTAATTTCCAGATGTGAGCCCGCATTATGGGACGTACTGTTTATTCATTGTATTGGATCTTTAGCTTCCGCACTTATTGTTTATTGATTCTTGTTAGTATGGATTTGGACATGTATTAGTTTAGTTTATTTTTTTACTGTTCTTGATATCTCTACAACCGTAATGTGACTGTGGACGGATGCGTCCTACCCACAGGTAGCATGGTTGGCTATGTCACGTGCCCAATTTTGCGTACTTTGGGAAGCGGGGCATGACAGAATCATATGTCTCTACACCATCAATGAACAAAGTTTTCAGCTCCTCGATCAGAGGTCGGAGATAGACGTCGATATTGTTCCCCGGTGAGTTTGGTCCGTCGATAAGAAAAAGGCATCATAAAGTATGATTGGTCCATAGCCAACCAAGGCGACAGATTATAAATTATCATTACAACGGGCCATGTACTGTGACTTCCAGCCATATAGTTGAATGGGCAGAAGCCATCGGTAGCCAGTCCGAGCCGGATATTGCGAGAATCGCTACTGAATATTGCGTGCCTCCTATCGAAATCGTTCCATGCCGGTGAACTCTTGGATGGCTCATTTTTCCATTTTCGCTTGGAGGAGCACGGTGATGCCAAATCATTGCCTCGGCTGTTTTCTTGCACCTGAATAGCCTCTGTAACCTCTATGTTATGGGAAAATATCGTGCTATCTTCACAGGTATATCAGGCTTCTTATCAGAATCTTTCGGCTTATACCTGGCCTCTCCGCATGTTGAACACTCTTTCAAATCTGAATTCTCTTTCCGGTACAACACGCAATTTTTAGGACATGCTTGAATCTTCTCGCACTTTAGACCCAAATCAGACATCATTTTCTGGGCTTCGTACCAGCTTTCGGGCACATTATTTCCCGGAGGCATAGAATCTTTCAAGAACGAAAGAAGCATTGTGAATGACTTGTTGCTCCATCCATTTAGGCACTTAATCTGGAAAAGTTGGACGAACCATGAGAGGGTGGAATACTTCGCATTCTCATAAATTGGTTTCCTAGCATCATTCATGAAATTTTCATATTTATCCGCACGCGGTCCTTGACCGGAAGGAATGTCATCTTCGGTACGAATAGATTCACCTAGGGCAGCCTCTACCATATCCTCCATTTTTCTGATGGAAATAAATTTCCGTCTCCTGCCGTATTACCGAATTCTTCTTCTTCTCCTGCCGCATTATCGTGTTCTCCTTCTTCTTCTACCGCAGTACTGCATTCTTCTCCTTCCCCGTGATATTTCCAAGTTGAATAAAGTCTAGTAAACCCATGTTTTACAATATGAAGCTCTGCCAATTCTACCTTCTGCCAGTACTTATTGCCACATCTATCGCACGGACAGAGAATCTTCTCTATTATGATCTTATTATGTGCGCGTGCAAATTCAAGGAAAGCAGCAACTCCTGCGACAAATTTAGGTTGCATACGTTGTTTCCAATCCACAGACATCCAGTCCTTAACTCTGACGTACTTATGGGCCATGTTAGACTGAATAACATATAAATTGTAGGTTATGCTGACTATATTGAGAAATATAAGAACGGGATAGTTACTGACAAAGGAGAAAATCCGTGTATATGCTTTGTGTGTGCGTTTGTCGTTGAAAAGAATAAATTCGCACGTTATGTTAACCGATAGACGGGGACTAAGTGGCGCTTTTAGTTTCATATATGAGTATCGATGGGAATATGAAGGTTTCATATTATCATATATTGGTTTTAACCCGAACATCTCGAATCGCTCTCTAATTATGCGTTTGTATGTATGTGTTCCGGCTGTCGGGGGTAGGCTTCTATCCCATTAAGAATGTATAGAGCGAACGCCCATCACTTGTGCTTTCAACCGTTTCGAGTAAATTTCGGCAGCACCTCCCCGCTGTTCTCCGAGTACACTGTAATAAAATAGATAATCATTTCAAAGCTGTGAAACAACGTTGAAATGAACATCTAATCTATCTTTGTACACGGAGAACCAGCGGAAAGGTACCGACGAAATATCTCGAAACGGATGAAAACACAAGTGAATGAAGGCGTTTGCTTTATACATTCTTAACTTGTCCACACGGGACAAATCTATGGGTTACCATACGATTGAATTTTCTCGTCGCGTAGACTGTACGACGGTTGTTAGTATCGAGCTATACTGTCCGATATTTAGCAACCTTCGTATAGTTCTAGATCACGACGAGCATCGCACGTATGTTAACCGATAGACGGGGACTAAGTGGCGCTTTTAGTTTCATATATGAGTATCGATGGGAATATGAAGGTTTCATATTATCATCAAGTATCATATATTGGTTTTAACCCGAACATCTCGAATCGCTCTCTAATTATGCGTTTGTTGTATATTCTTGTTGTATGTGTGTGTTCCGGCTGTTGAGGGTAGGCTTCTATCCCATTAAGAATGTATAGAGCGAACGCCCATCACTTGTGCTTTTAACCGTTTCGAGTAAATTTCGGCAGTACCTCCCCGCTGTTCTCCGAGTACACTGTAATAGAATGGATAATCATTTCAAAGCTGTGAAACAACGTTGAAATGAACATCTAATCTATCTTTGTACACGGAGAACCAGCGGAAAGGTGCCGACGAAATATCTCGAAACGGATGAAAACACAAGTGAATGAAGGCGTTTGCTTTATACATTCTTAACTTGTCCACACGGGACAAATCTATGGGTTACCATACGATTGAATTTTCTCATCGCGTAGACTATATGACGGTTGTTAGTATCGAGCTATACTGTCCGATATTTAACAACCTTCGTATAGTTCTAGGTCACGACGAGCATCGCACGTATGTTAACCGATAGACGGGGACTAAGTGGCGCTTTTAGTTTCATATATGAGTATCGATGGGAATATGAAGGTTTCATATTATCATCGAGTATCATATATTGGTTTTAACCCGAACATCTCGAATCGCTCTTTAATTATGCGTTTGTTGTGTATTCTTGTTGTATGTGTGTGTTCCGGCTGTCGGGGGTAGGCTTCTATCCCATTAAAAATGTATAGAGCGAACGCCCATCACTTGTGCTTTCAACCGTTTCGAGTAAATTTCGGCAGCACCTTCCCGCTGTTCTCCGAGTACACTGTAATAGAATAGATAATCATTTCAAAGCTGTAAAACAACGTTGAAATGAACATCTAATCTATCTTTGTACACGGAGAACCAGCAGAAAGATACCGACGAAATATCTCGAAACGGATGAAAACACAAGTGAATGAAGGCGTTTTCTTTATACATTCTTAACTTGTCCACACGGGACAAATCTATGGGTTACTATACGATTGAATTTTCTCGTCGCGTAGACTATACGACGGTTGTTAGTATCGAGCTATACTGTCCGATATTTAACAACCTTCGTATAGTTCTAGGTCACGACGAGCATCACACGTATGTTAACCGATAGACGGGGACTAAGTGGCGCTTTTAGTTTCATATATGAGTATCGATAGGAATATGAAGGTTTCATATTATCATCGAGTATCATATATTGGTTTTAACCTGAATATCTCGAGTCGCTCTCTAATTATGCGTTTGTTGTGCATTCGTGTTGTATGTGTAACATGATTTTAAACCATTGAGATCAAGATTGATAGAACTGATCATCCTACATTGCAATAGCATTCATCAACCAAAAACTATTATTGCAATGGTATTCATCTATAACAATCAACAATTAAAACTACAAATGTAGGATACTGATATCATAAAGCGTTATACGCAACATTGATAGAACTGATAAATAAAAAAACGAAACACAAACCGTATCAAGATTTAACAACTTTGATTATGTCATATACGCGGGCCGATATTTTCATATTAGCCAATAGGCAAAAATAGATTGCGGTCTGCATATGGCATATTGGCAGATATTACCTATATGCATACATGCATGTTGTCTCCCCATTTTTTCATAAATCAAACCAACTACATACATCAAACTAGTCCATGCCACCAATCGGAAACTCCACCATGTCTTTGAATTATTATTTTTCCAAATAGCATTGAGCTCCTATTGACATTGTCCATCCAACAAATTTGTTGTGCTTGCCTCGACCTTCATCTAGCTTTCACATGCCATACACATTAGATGAGTAATATAGTTATAAATTATGGTATTTTGTTGTCATCAATCCACCTAACCCTAATCCCAAGTTGCTCTCTGAAAGCACATAGAACCATCCCCCCTAGTCAAGCATAGCTTTTTCTGTGCAATTGTTCTCATTCTTAATTTCTCACATTCATTACTCTCTCATTTTCTTGTCAACAAATTTGTTGTGCAATTGTTCTCATTCTTAATTTCTCACATTCATTACTCTTTCATTTTCTTGTTTTTTTCCAACTCCCCACCACTTAACCCCAACCCAGCCCCAGCCCCAGCCCCCAGCCCAGCCCTAACTTAACCCTAATCCCAGCGCGGCCAGCTAAACCCCAACACCAACCCTAAGGCAAACCCTAACCCCAGCCCCACCCCAGCAGCAGCCGAACCCCAACCCTAACCCTAACCCCGACCCCGACCCCGACCGCGACCCCTGCCGAACCCCAACTCGCGCGCGCAACCCCAGACCCAGCCATGAACCCTAAGCCCAAAATAATCAAAAAATTCTTTAATTTACCTCAAGATTTACTCACCTGAACGGCTGCTGTTGGGGCTGGGGCGACGACCTGAACGGCGGTGGCGACGACCTGAACCGCGGTGGCGACGAGAATGGCGGTGGCGACGAGAACGGCGGTGGCGACGAGGAGAACGACGGTGGCGACGACGGCGTGGCGATTTGGGGATTTTTTTCGCGCGCGATCGAGAGAGAGAGAAAGTGAGCGTAAGCGATCGATCTGTGCTTTTGTTAAATCGATATTTAGTTGCCCCTACGGATATACCGGTAGGTCCTTTGTTTGCGGCTCCGTAGGGGCAAACACCAAATTAAGAATTAATATTTTTATTCTTGGACATCTGTGCCCGTAGGGGCAACCTTTTAGCCCTACGGATTATTTCGTAGGGCCAAGTTAAATCTGCCCCTACGGATTCCAATATCCGTAGGGACAACCCCCTATTTTACTAGTGTGAAGGAATGAATTCTATAAAAGGAAGAAACATCCTAAAATCTTTTGTTGTACACCCCGATAACAAATCACCACTAATCTCCATGAATGGCTAAGCACCTCCATTTACCTGCACATATCAGTCGTCGTAAAAAGTTGAATTAGTGCTCCCTTTGCCACAACATCTAAAACGACTAGACCCAGTGAACTTGAGCTAAACTCACTGTGACAAGGAAAGTTGAAGTAACATCATTAAGGTGGGTAGCCTTGCAATATCCATTTGGAGGTCCGACATTCTCCGATTAGATCAATGGGTTGTGGAAACCATGGTGGAGGCTGCAACACTGGCCTTTCTTCTTTGATTATAGAGTGCAAAAGATAGAAATTTCTCGCACAAAGACAATACCATATCAAACTATGAGAAATAGGTTTTTACCTTTAGGGGCAAAGGCACTCAGGTTGTCTGGTATTTATCTCAAGCCAGAATTTAAAAAAAAAAAAGGCATGATGCATAAGGTGTTTTCATTATGGTAGGAAGCAAAAAAAAAAAGGGAACTTATTACATCTTAATTTCACTAGCAAAAAAACGAGACAGATGCATTGGAAATCCTTAAGTATAATGCAAACCAGCAATAATTACTTAATACATCTTAATTTCACTGGCAAGTCTATCTGGGTAGGAGTATCGCTGAAAAGAACTTTGTCTTGAAAGAAGAAAAGGACATATATTGTATATCCGAAGTAATAGTATATTCAATTTTTCTAAAGAGAATCACGGGAAAGTCCACAATAGTGGGGGCAACTAAGCAAAATATTCAACTTCAAAGCACAACAGCTTAATTAAACTGGTGGAGAAATAACAAAAAAAATTCAGCTAAAATTAAAAATACCACTTTATTAGAGGGTTAAGATCCAAGCTTCAACCATTTTTCAAAAAAATGCAAAGAATAATCCCTAGGCGATCTTTACCATTAAATTCCCATGTTCATAATGTGAACAGTCGAAATCTTACTAATTTTCTCAATGCTGATTCTAAGGGTGTAGACAAACTAATTAAATGACTTACACAGGGCAGCATTGATCAATATAAAAACAGAAATCAGCTGGGTTGGAAAAAGAAGAACAAACTTTTGAAGATATTCTTTGTAGTGATGAAATCCAAAGCAATTTACTGCTCTTTTTTTCCTGAGCCATATATCTTAAGAAATACAATGAAGAATATCTTGATTATCGAACAACAAATCGTATTAATGCAACAGCTAAGCCAGATACAATGGACCAACCTATCAGAAAAACATAATCATGATAGACTTGCACAAATTTGTGTAATGCAAAAGGGATAATCTAGTATACGTTATGGGAAAATGTGTAAAGCTGCCTATTCTTTTCCCATTAATCTAGGAAAGGAATTCCATCCAACCAAAGCCATTCGCCTGTAACGACTACAAAATCTTAGTACTTTCCTTGTATTTGCCTTTCTTCAAGAAATGCCATTTTCTTTGAAACACTTGTATATATATTTATTTTCGTTCAAATTATATACATAGTCAATTCTTATATACCTTTGTTATAACACAGCATTGCTATTCCATAGGTCATAGGCTCGAACCCCGACTGAAATATTTCTAATATCCGATATTGCGATTTGATATATTCATTAACGATTTGAAATTTAAAAAAATCCTAGATCTTTTAAACAACCAGAAACCTTCTTTCTTTCTTCCGTATATTAAAAAAAATACCATAAGTCCAAAATTCTTCTCGTCTGCCCTCTTTGTCATCTCCGATCAGAAGCCCGAAAACGAGAAAATCCAATGAAGGGAGAAGAAAACTTATTCCATCGTCTCGATCTAATCGAGATATCTTTCACCTATTAAGAAACGATCTTCGATCGTCCTTTTATGGTAAGTTACTCTTTCATCTTTATTTCTTTTACACGTTTAAAATTTGCATTTTAAAACAAAAGAAATGATTTTTAACTAAATCCTAAATTTTTTAAATAAAAGGATTGTTCTTTTTGGTTTAAAGTTATAGTTTTTATAAAAAGGGGTTATTTTTATAAAGGAACATTATCCTAATTCTTATTTGTAAGGAAAAAATAAATTTTATAAGTATATTATTTTATGGTGATGGTTAACATTATTGATGCATTAACAACGTTGTTTTGGTGTATTATCAATACATATATCATGGGGATTTAAGAAGAGGTTAGAATTTAATATTAAAGATTTAGTAAGCAGATTATTATCAATTTGTTTCGTATGGTGTTATCCAATAATTCAGTTTTTTTAGATTGTTGTTAGTGCACATATCAGTATGGTGGTTTTCATATTACATGTTACGTGTCTATTTAATTCTATTTAGATTAAGTTCATACTAATTTTAATTTGTTTGTTATATTTTTGTTATTAGATAGTAATGTTTTGTTAAGTGTTATATCATCAGCATATATCATATGATTATCTAAATATTCATATTATTTTCATGAAATGGTAATAAATTATTAGTTGTGTACAGTTTATGTCATTTTGATATTTCAGATTATTATACATGTGTTTAATTGTTATTTGCCATTTTAATTCAAATCTGTTTTTGGTTAGTATGTTGAACTGATTTTTCCTTTTCCTTAGAATAGACATATCTCCTAACTCCAAATTCCAATTTGAGCAAGCTCAAGTTGCTGGAATATGTACACAGAGTTAACTACATTTTATTCCTAAGTTAATTTACCTGAAAAGTTACAGAAGTGTATGAAAACCGGATAGTAACAAAACGTGACGAATCTGGACAGCAGCAGAAACTATCTGCGCGGCTGTAGTAAAATAGGTATAACTCACTACTCGCTGATCGTAATCGGGATTTTCTTATTGCGAATCGTTCACGACTCGCAGTTGCTCAGTTTTCTGTCTAATAGGGAAAACCAAAATCTAAACTAAAACCTACAAAAAATGCCAAATACTATCAGTGTATGTATTCTGAAATCTGCACCGGTCTAATCTGCGCACCGTTACGAAAACTTCCGTAACTCTCTCACCAGAGACCCGATCGAGACGAGATCAGTCTCGTTGTTTACACGACACTCTAAAATAAAATTTATTCCTAGTATAAGATATCCTAATTTTAAATCAAACCTATAGATTTCTGCATTCGAACTTATGCTTATTTCTGTCCTTAAACTGAACTATTATTACATGCTTGTTATATATATACATGGAGACTTAGAATTGTATCTGGAACTTGACCTATATTCTCAGGAGTCCCATGAACAACTTATGAATGGGCCAGTGTTTCCTTGCCCCTGGATAACAGCCTTGGATTTGTGAATACTCTTACGTTAGATTATACTATCTTGACCTGAACCTGACATGAACCACCTGAATATCGTGAATCTAATGAATATATTGAATCTCATGAATCTCATGAACATGACATGTACACTATTTATTGGATATATATATACTATATAAATATATCATGGGAATGAGGCAGCTCGAAAATGAGGTATTTATGTGTAACGGAGGATCATATCTTGTTTCTCGTGGTACAAAAAAAAACGTTATATTGCATTATATATATATATATATATATATATATATATATTCAATCTCGTGTTGCTGTTGTTCCGTGGCATTACGGAATATCCTGGTTAGATAATAAAACTCCCGCAATCGAGCTTATATTTATACTTTCACTTATACTTATACTTATAATTACTACCACTGAAATATCGAATATCGTGATACTCTAGTTATATTGCACTGATTAACACATGCTATTTATTTGACATGCACATTACAGTTTACTGTTCACAGTCATTCTCATGCCTATCATTATGTATACCATGTTTCGTGTCAAATATCGTTTAATGATTATATTAATCACCATAATTCAACTACTACACCAAAAATAATTCTACACTACATTCTTGTTGGTATGACATGATACTTTACTAAACTAATTTATTATCAAATAATTCTAAAATAAAATATACCTTATATATTTTTATAATCATGAATCTTTGTACCTTGTTACCTTTTGATAATATTAATAGCAACCTTATATATATTATTGTTCCTAAATTACAAAACTTTATTATTACTATTTTCTATAAATTAAACAAACATTATTACTGTGTTACATTTGTTCAACCGATTTAAACCCTAGATTAAACCTACTAAATTATAAACATTAATAACTAAATTGTAGCCAAAATATCATATTTCATTGTAAATACTGCTAACATAAAAAAATATTGTTTTCTAATAAAACGAGAACTTACCGAACTTTAGTTCGCTGACGGCATTTCTGTTTTCATGTTTTCTTTTTTTAGAAATGTCGTCAGAAGATTTTGAGACAGGTGATTAGGCTAGGTACGAGGTGACACCAACCGAGAAGAACAGTCAATATCCTTCAAGTCAGGCTGGGCTCTAGTTTTCTTTTTCAGTAAGCATATCTTTTGTTCAAGGCTATCTTTCATTCCTAATTTCTTGAATTTTCGAACCGTGTTGAGTTATCTTTTTTGGGACTATTATAAATATTATTGGATATTTTATAAGTTTAAAAATTCTTGTACTCTAATTTCCTTTACTGCTTATATAGACGATTAGCGTATTCATGTCAAGAAAAAGTGCTTCTCGATATGAATACGTTACGGCTTTGTCGCTCTCGTTTCTCGTTTTTGGGAAGCGGGGCGTGACATCACCCATTAAAACCATCGCAAGAATATACCTTAAGCTAACTAGAACGGACATATAACCTTGTTCAAAAATAAAGAAAAGAAACAATAGTAAATTTCTAGAACTTTCAAGTATGCGTGCAACAGTTACAAGCTGGCAGTATGAAGGTAACGGGCTTACTATAATATGTTACCAAATATGCGAGAAGCTTTCTCTCCTAATTAAGTCACTTCATTTTGGCATCTTAAACCTATCATATCTAAATACCGATATTTGAGGTAAATCAAATCTAGCCTTTCTAAGCTGACATTGATTTGTTCATTTAACATGTTAACTGGTGAATGGAAATAGACCTACAGAAAAATTCCAATACAACAAGAAGTCTTTATCCCAAATTTTGGGTAAAGAACATTCCAATCCTACGAATCAATTTGAGGTACCAAAACCTAAGAATGACTCGCAAACCCCCCAACCCCCCACCCCCCACGCCCACCCTCCTCAAAAAAAGGGTTTATGGTAGCCGATAGACTTTGCTATCCATTTTTGACTAATTTTGGATTAAGGCCCTCAAACTGACTCATTCCAAGGACTAGCACAAAGTCCAACTCTGGATGAGCCATCTGAATTCATTCATTGATACAGAAAGATTCCAACATTGTTGACTATTCAGGTTAGATCAAGCCCAAAAAATATGTGAAACCAAAGGGTTATTTCTCAATTTCCCATCTATAAATACTTCCCTGGCCTCAACCTTTGTCCCATCAGCTCTAGGTCATCTATTCTCATTACCTTCAAACTCTAGATTGTTATCTAGGATAGTTTCCTATCATATAAGAGATGCCATCCCAAACTATCGACAGCTACAGGGAGGGAGCTGAGGTCTACCATGGAGATGGCATCTGCAGGAAGAAAACCATCGAACTGCTCGGAGAGCTCTGCCTCCCAAAGGGTCTCTTCCTTTTGGAGGACATCCAAGAGTTCGGTTACAACCGAGCTGCTGGGTTTGTTTGGCTAATCCAGAAGAAGAAGAAGGATCATACCTTTAAGAAGATCAAGCGCCAGGTGTCGTATGCGGCTGAGGTGACGGCATTTGTAGAGCCCCACAAGATGAAGAAGATGATTGGGGTGAAGACAAAGGAGCTTCTCTTGTGGCTCTCCGTTGTTGAAATGTACTTTGAGAATCCTTCATCTGAAAAGCTCACCTTCAAGACTGGCACTGGTTTATCTGATAGCTTTGAGTCATCAGCATTCGAGCTCGAAAAGTGAGAATGGGTGGGTGCCTGGATGGGGGGGGGGGGGGGGGCGAAAGCAAAAAAGGAGAGGGAAATTTGGACTTTAAAATTTGTGTTGTTAACGAATATATCTAGTGTGTCATCAAATAAGAGTATTGGCTTTACCTGAATGTAACAGTACGTTAAACCAATTAAATATAATAATATGAGTTCGATCTTTCTTTTGCTAATAAATTGAGTCAGTCGGTCAGTGCCTTCATAAGTCATTACAGATATCTGATATATAAAGCTTTATTGACATAACTAGGAAGGTGCATTATACATGTAAAATTGTAAGCTAATCAACTATTGTGCAAATTATATAATCATCACAATAATCAAAATACCCATGTGATTTATACTGAGTCAATGGGGGGGGGGGGGAATCTATAACAAGTTAGAGCGAAAACTTCTCGAGGAACTCTAAACATGTTTGTAAAGGAAAGGTAATAAGCCATTTAAACTCAATACAGTTATGTGATGCATGCATTGAATACATAGACTCGTGAGTTCTCTAGGAAAGAATTTCTTGACGAAGTGATGGAGCAGTAGAAGTCTTGAAATACATGAACAAATTTCAGACGAGAGATCTCGTTCCCATTTAAAGATATAGCGCAATGAGAAAATTGTAACAATAATGACGTAAGGTGGCTACATGGAGGGAAGAAGCTTTTGCAACTCCATAGTCTGTCCGAATGCACTGGATTTTTCTATAATTTTTGCAACTCCAAGTGGCATCCCAAACTATCCGTATGGCATATCCATAACTCCATAATCTGGACACCAATATCCATAATTGCATAAAATTATGGATATTGCAATTTTTTGTTTTTGCAACTCCATAGTCTGTCCGAATGCCATCCCAATTTATCACAATGCACTGAAATAACTACTAGACGAGAATGGGTTTTTGGTAACACTACCAATCGAGATCACGATATAGATTGACTGGTGTAGTAGTGTTTGAGATTCTGTAACAACCCTATTTGAATGCTTAATTCAAAAGTTTATCAAGATTCTTTCCCCAAATTTTTGAATTTTTAGTTGGCCGCTAAAATATTTAATTTAGACTTTTTTCTCTGTAAACAATTTTGATATGGAAAATATTCAGTTTTTATATTATATAAATAATATTTTCTTAGTGACAGCAAAATAATATTTTGCGTATCTATTTACTGTTAAAATGGGAACGAGAAAATCTGCACCGAATCTCTAATTGCAACCAATTAATGATATCTATCTTTATAAATATATTTATAAAATAATTTATATATATACACACATAACTTAATCTCTCTCTCCCTCTCTCATACCCGCATCTCTCTCTCTTTCTTTCCCCGCCGCTCGTTCCTTACCCACGAAACCCTAACCCTAGTCGTCGCCACCAACACCGCCGCAGACCCCGACCCCTCCTCTCGCCTCCATCAACGTCGAGACCCTTTCCCCTCTCCTTCGCCTTTGCCCTCGCTCTCGTCCTCCTCCCGTCGACGCCGCCTCCATCTCTCGCGCGGCCACAACCCCGATCTCCTCATCTCGTCCTACCACCGCAGCCAACGTCCTCCGACTCCACCACGACTTCCAGCGACCTGCACAGAGCATTCGACGTCGCCGCAACCCTCATCTTCCCTCGTCGCTGCTCCCATCACCCAAATCTCCACAACTCCCTGCAGCAACATCACCCCTGTCCTTCCATCATAGATCTGGACCCTAGCAATCGCAACAGCCACGATTTCCCCCTGTAAGCACTCTTGATCCCTGTTCTGTTCTGGAAAAATAAATAAATAAATAAATAAATAAAATGGTAGAAAATCAGTGAACAATTGAAAGAGGGGAAAATTAGTATCAAAACCCTAAAATTGATGTAACTGTGTTTGGTTATGCGACAATATTTATGTAGATATTTACGGTTTAATCGATGAAATTTATCTAGGTGAATCATATAACTCAGATCCAAAGTCGCACCTTAGCTGAGATCGTGCCTGCATTTTCGTACATCGTTTTTCGTGATCGCTATCCTCAGGCAAGTATTCTTGCTCTTTTCTTTTTATCGATGCAACATCGGCTATTATCTAAATTAGTTCTTAGCCTGTACAAGTTTGGATATTAGAGGAAAGAGCTTTCTTTCACAGTTTTACCATCTGTCCTTATCAGAATACTTGCTAATATATATTGCTGACTGCTGCTTGCTTTTTCTTTATGTAATGCTATGACATGAATACTATGCACATGAATCATTTTACATGCTTTATACACATTCGAGACTCATGTTGATTACATGTATAGAACACCTTGACTTGACATGCTTATTCATGATCTTTATTATTTATTTTTTTAAATGAAATCATTAATTAGAATGCTGGACTACATGCCATGACACCACTATTCACCAGTTTTACTCCCATACAATTACTATACTATAAGTTCCTGTCTTTTCAGCATTCTTAATTAGTGATATTAATCTTTACAATAGTAGTTATAAATACGTGGGTGTTGGGGTGGTTTGAGTGTGCGTTGTACAACAGGATCTCAGGAGTCCCATGCCGGCAGCTCGTACCGGGCTATAGCGGTCACATGATTACAGCTCGTACCGGGCTATAGCGGTCACATGATTACAGCTCGTACCGGTCTATAGCGGTCTCTTGTTCATTCCACAGTTGGGCCCGTATTTCCTAGCCCCTGGGGCACCACTCTTGGGTTAGGAATACTCCTGCAGAGGTTGACGCACACACTCAAGCTTACGATAGGATAGTTTACCTTTTAGTGGCCAGTTAGGTTATGACCTGATTCCTTACATACATGTTTCTTAGTGTTAATGCATCTAATTACTTATATACATGTTTTCTTGTGCACCGGGCTTCACTTTTATATATTCTTGTTATTATGCTACACACACTTTATACGTTGAGTACTTGCTGGGATGTTCTGACATCCCTGAGATTTGCCATCTCAGGTTTAGAGACAGATCTGCAGGCTGAGCAGGATCAGAGCGGCTACCAGGACTTTGCTGAAGATCAGTAATCGTAGGTTTATTTTTCCTTTACTTTTAGCTTTTAGCATGTGCGTCCTTATGGGACATTAGAACTTTTGTATCTCTTTCGGATCTTATTTTATTCCGAATCTTTTGTTTTGGATCTTTAATTGCATCAATTTTCTAGTGGACCCATTTTAGGATTTCTTGTGGTTTCGTTGCAGCATGATTATCAGTATTATTTCTTTTGTTATTGGATTTTATTTTTGACAGGTTAATCTAGACAGCCTTATGTGACTATGGTAGGACTTTTCCTTACCGTAGGTAGCACGGCTGGCCTTCGTCGCTTCCCGTATTCCACATTTTTAGGAAGCGGGGCGTGGCAAGATTTTGTTGGTATCAGAGCCAGGCTGACTTCAAAGTTAGTCTTGGTTCTACCGACCTTTTAGGTTAGAAACACATGTCTAAGTTTTCCCCAGTATGTCATGCTGCAGATTCCGTTGACTCTGATCGTAGGATTCAGGCGACTTACATAGAGTTACGATATTGTGCCCATGTACCGCGGCATGGATACAATACGGTATTCTGTATGATTAACTTAGAGTTCTACACTTGATCTGTATTCCTTGAATTGATTATTTCATTATCTCTTTACTTCACTCGGTTTTAATATTTTGAATTTAACCCTCGTTTTCATTGTAAATCTCGTCGTTCGTTTAGACCTCAGAATCATGGCCGAAGAAAATTTGCGAGTATATGGGAGACATGACAACAATACTGCACTACTTGGAGTTATACGTGGCATGCTGGAGAGTCAACGGCAGCAGACCGAATTGCTACAACGGGGCCTACTTGCTTCTCAGCAGACCGCTACTGCGGCCCTGAACAAGGTGGCTGAGGTTCGTGAAGGTAGACGCCCGGGCAGCGTCGCCGATTTCAGGAGACTACAGCCGGCAGTTTTCACTGGCGCAGGCGGACCACTGGATGCCGAGCAGTGGGTTGTCGACATGGGGAATTTGCTGTCAGCCTCCCGGATTCCTGAAGAGGACAAAGTGGATATAGTCAAGATTCAACTGCAAGATATTGCTAGAATTTGGTGAGTCGCAGAAGAGAACAGGTTGAAGAAACCGATTACATGGACTGATTTCTCTACGGCTTTCCTTGAGAAATTCTTCCCTAAATCGGCCAGGATTGAAATGGAACATCAATTTATCAATCTTCGTCAGAGAGATCGCACAGTGGATGAGATAGCGGCCGAGTTTATCCGACTCAGTCGTTTTGCTCCTTCAATGGTAGCCCGGAAGAGGATAGGGCTAGAAGATTCTTACAGTGTCTCACTCTGGAAATACAGGAGAAGTTAGCTTCACATGATCTGAGGACTTATTCAGAGGTATTAAATGCGGCCCGCAGAATTGAGACAGTTATGGATAAGAGGAAGAAACTTCAGAGTGGAAGATTCAAACGGCCAGTAAATCAAACTTCAGGGAGGATTCCAGTTAGACAGCACGGAGGAGTTCAGATGAAGCGTACCGCAACCCTACCACAACGGGAATCTCCGGTTTGTGGATACTGTCGGATACCGGGACACGTCGAGAGAAATTGCCGCCGCGCTAAGGGTCTATGTCTGATTTGTGGTGCTAGTGACCATCAGATTGGGAGTTGTCCAAGGAGAGCAGAGAGCAACCAACCTCAGAAAGGACTTGTCCCTCAGGAGCAACTTTTTGATCAGAGGCGAGGAAACACAGGTCGTGGACAAGGACGGGCCTTTACACTGACAGCTGAGCAAGCGGAAGTATCGAAGGATGTCGTTTCAGGTACCGTTCTAATTTGTTATGTTCCTGCTAGAGCACTTTTCGATTCTGGAGCTTCGCATTGTTTTATGTCTTTGGATTTTGCCACAACACATTCTATTGCACACAAAACACTGACTAGAGATTAGGACATTCACACTGGAAATGGAGTAGTTACCACCAACCTAGAGTGCAAGTTTTGTCCGGTTGTGATTTGCGGCAGGGAACTTTTCGCAGATTTCCTGTTGATTGGGACCGGTAGTTATGATGTTGTCTTAGGAATGGATTGGTTGGGCACCTTTCACGCACATATTGATTGTCGGGCCAAAACTGTAAACTTTCGCATTCCTAACCACCCAGAGTTCGTGTTCATTAGAGGGAGCAAATCTCTGGGACCCATAAAGTTTAGAGCAAAGCCGACGTGCGACATACTAGCATCAATGGAAGTTGATATGAGTTCGACACCGGTCGTAGTTCGGGAATTTTTGGATGTCTTTCCTGAGGACTTACTCGACTTACCCCCACCTTGTGCTTTGGGGTTTTCGATAGAATTATTGCCAGGAACGGCACTAATTTCTAAGTCACCCTACAGGATGGCACCAGTTGAATTAGCGGAATTGAAGAAGCAGATAGAAGACCTCCTTAGCAAAGGATTCATTCGCCCGAGTACTTCTTTGTGGGGCGCTCCAGTTTTACTAGTAAAGAAGAAGGACGGCTCGTTGCGCATGTGCATCGACTACCGAGAGTTAAACCGGGTTACGATTAAAAACAAGTACCCTATACCTCGGATCGATGATTTGTTCGATCAATTATGTGGTGCTCGAGTGTTCTCTAAGTTGGACCTTCGGTCGGGGTACCATCAAGTTCGTGTTAAAGCGAAGGATGTATGCAAGACAGCCTTCAGAACTCGATACGGTCATTATGAATTCTTGGTAATGCCATTCGGTGTTACTAATGCCCCAGCCGTGTTCATGGATTTAATGAACCGAGTTTTCTCCCAGTACCTTGATCGGTTTGTCGTAGTTTTCATCGACGACATTCTTGTGTACTCTAAAAGTAAGGAGGAGTATGCCGAGCATTTGAGGATCGTGTTGCAGATACTGAGGGAAGAAAAGTTTTACGCCAAGATTAGTAAATGCGAGTTTTGTCTTGAACAAGTTCAATTTTTGGGCCACATCGTTTCTGGAGACGGTATATCAGTAGATCCGGCGAAGATTGAAGCAGTGAAGGATTGGCCAGCACTAAAGTCAGTAGCAGAGATTAGAAGTTTCCTGGGACTCGCAGGCTACTACCGCAGATTTGTTAAAGATTTTGCACGAGCGGCTGAGCCATTGACAAGACTTACTCGAAAGGGGATACCATTCGTATGGTCATAAGAGTGCAACCGAGCGTTCGAATTATTGAAGGAGAAACTCACAACCGCACCCATATTGACCGTACCAGATGGGACAGGAGGACTGGTGATTCATAGCGACGCTTCCGGTAAGGGGCTAGGCTGTGTCTTGATGCAACGTGGGAGTGTTGTCGCTTATGCCTCGCGTCAACTGAGGACGCACGAGAAGAATTGCCCAACTCACGATTTGGAGTTGGCCGCTGTAATCTTTGCTTTGAAAATTTGGAGGCATTATCTTTTGGGAGAACGAGTGGAAATTTTTACGAACCATAAGAGCTTGAAATATGTATTCACGCAGAAGGAGCTAAATATGAGACAGCGTAGGTGGTTGGAATTCATGGCTGATTATGATATTGATTTGAAATATCATCCCGGGAAAGTAAATGTGGTACCTGATGCTCTCAGTCGGAGACCAACAGCGATGTGGTTGACTGGCCAGAAGGAACTCATTGATGATTTTCGAAGGCTCAATCTAGAAGTGGTAGAGCAGGGGACGCCCGGACAATATTGGCAACTACAGGTGCAGTCTTCGTTAGTTGATCGTATTAAAGCTGCACAGACTGGGGACCCGCAATTGCAGAAACTCCGCGGGTTAGTAGAGGCAGGAATGAGGACAGACCTATTGATACACGAAGATGGCTCATTAAGATTCGGCAGTCGATTATGCGTGCCAAAGGGCGACGTTCGAGAGGAAGTGTTGAAGAAAGCACACAGTTCAGCTTATTCGGTGCACCCGGGTGGCACCAAGATGTATAGGGATGTTAAACAACACTTTTGGTAGAATGGCATGAAGAGGGAGATTGCCCGCTATGTGTCGAAGTGCTTAGTGTGCCAGCAGGTGAAGGCCGAACATCAGCGAGTGGCCGGCCGATTGCAACCACTTCCCATTCCCCAGTGGAAGTGGGAACACATCACTATGGACTTCGTGACGGCTTTACCACGGAGTCATAAGGGCAATAATGCTATTTGGGTCATCGTCGACCGTCTCACAAAGGCGGCCTATTTTCTACCCTTTCGAGTGGGACAATCGACGGAGACATTGGCAGAGAAATATATGCAAGAGATTGTACGGTTGCATGGGGTGCCTATCACTATAGTATCGGATCGAGACACGAGATTCCTTTCACATTTCTGGAGAAGCTTACAAGAGAGTTTAGGCACTCGTCTTCGCTACAGCATAGCTTACCATCCCCAGACTGACGGACAGTCTGAACGTACGATACAGATACTAGAAGATATGTTGAGAGGCTGTATGCTAGATTTCAAGGGATCATGGGAGGATCATCTTCACTTGGTGGAATTCTCGTATAATAACAGCTATCAGGCGAGTATCCAGATGGCACCGTTCGAGGCACTTTACGGACGTAAATATCGTTCTCCACTTTGCTGGGATGATGTGGGTGAGCGAAGATTATTGGGACCGGAGCTCGTAACCCAAACAGTTGAGGAGGTCCAGTTGATCAGGGACTGTATCAAGACAGCACAGGATCGTCAGAAGAGCTGGGCAGATACTAGTCGAAGACCTTTCGAGTTTGGAGTAGGAGATCATGCCTTCCTTAAGATTTCGCCGACTCGAGGAGTGATTAGATTCGGTAGTCGTGGGAAACTCAGTCCCCGATTTATTGGACCATTCGAGATTGTGGAACGCGTTGGAGCAGTGGCTTACAGATTGGCCTTACCACCTTCTTTGGCTGGTGTGCACGATGTATTCCATGTATCACAGTTGCGTCGGTACGTTCGCGATGACAGTCATGTTCTCGATCACTCTGAATTAATCTTGAGCACCGATCTCTCATATGAAGAGCAACCTACAGCCATTGTCGACCGTAAGTAGAAAGTATTGAGAAACAAGATCATCCCTTTAGTTCTTGTGTCTTGGGGTGGACGTTCTCGCGGAGAATCTACTTGGGAGCGCGAGAACACGATTCGTCAAAAGTACCCACACCTGTTTTCTTGATCTTGTAGTCGTCCTTCCAATTTCGAGGACGAAATTTTCTGTAAGGTGCGTAGGATGTAACAACCCTATTTGAATGCTTAATTCAAAAGTTTATCAAGATTCTTTCTCCAAATTTTTGAATTTTTAGTTGGCCGCTAAAATATTTAATTTAGATTTTTTTCTCTGTAAACAATTTTGATATGGAAAATATTCAGTTTTTATATTATATAAATAAAATTTTCTTAGTGACAACAAAATAATATTTTGCGTATCTATTTACTGTTAAAATGGAAACGAGAAAATCTGCACCGAATCTCTAATTGCAACCAATTAATGATATCTATCTTTATAAATATATTTATAAAATAATTTATATATACACACACACAACTTAATCTCTCTCTCCCTCTCTCATACCCGCATCTCTCTCTCTTTCTTTCCCCGCCGCTCGTTCCTCACCCACGAAACCCTAACCCTAGTCGTCGCCACCAACACCGCCGCAGACCCCGACCCCTCCTCTCGCCTCCATCAACGCCGAGACCCTTTCCCCTCTCCTTCGCCTTTGCCCTCGCTCTCGTCCTCCTCCCGTCGACGCCGCCTCCATCCCTCGCGCGGCCACAACCCCGATCTCCTCATCTCGTCCTACCACCGCAGCCAGCGTCCTCCGACTCCAACACGGCTTCCAGCGACCTGCACAGAGCATTCGACGTCGCCGCAACCCTCGTCTTCCCTCGTCGCTGCTCCCATCACCCAAATCTCCACAACTCGCTGCAGCAACATCACCCCTGTCCTTCCATCGTAGATCTGGACCTTAGCAATCGCAACAGCCACGATTTCCCCCTGTAAGCACTCTTGATCCCTGTTCTGTTCTGTTCTGAAAAAAATAAATAAATAAATAAATAAAATGGTAGAAAATCAGTGAACAATTGAAAGGGGGGAAAATTAGTATCAAAACCCTAAAATTGATGTAACCGTGTTTGGTTATGCGACAATATTTATGTAGATATTTACGGTTTAATCGATGAAATTTATCTAGGCGAATCATATAACTCAGATCCAAAGTCGCACCTTAGCTGAGATCGTGCTTGCATTTTCGTACATCGTTTTTCGTGATCGCTATCCTCAGGCAAGTATTCTTGCTCTTTTCTTTTTATCGATGCAATATCGGCGATTATCTAAATTAGTTCTTAGCCTGTACAAGTTTGGATATTAGAGGAAAGAGCTTTCTTTCACAGTTTTACCATCTGTCCTTATCGGAATACTTGCTAATATATATTGCTGCTTGCTGCTTGCTTTTTGTTTATGTAATGCTATGACATGAATATTATGCACATGAATCCTTTTACATGCTTTATACACATTCGAGACTCATGTTGATTACATGTATAGAACACCTTGACTTGACATGCTTATTCTTGATCTTTATTATTTATTTTTTTAAATGAAATCATTAATTAGAATGCTGGACTACATGCCATGACACTACTATTCACCAGTTTTACTCCCATACAATTACCATAATACAAGTTCCTGTCTTTTCAGCATTCTTAATTAGTGATATTAATCTTTACCATAGTAGTTATAAATACGTGGGTGTTGGGGTGGTTTGAGTATGCGTTGTACAACAGGATCTCAGGAGTCCCATGCCGGCAGCTCGTACCGGGCTATAGCGGTCACATGATTACAGCTCGTACCGGGCTATAGCGGTCTCTTGTTCATTCCACAGTTGGGCCCGTGTTTCCTAGCCCCTGGGGCACCACTCTTGGGTTAGGAATACTCCTGCAGAGGTTGACGCACGCACTCAAGCTTACGATAGGATAGTTTGCCTTTTAGTGGCCAGTTAGGTTATGACCTGATTCCTTACATACATGTTTCTTAGTGTTAATGCATCTAATTACTTATATACATGTTTTCTTGTGCACCGGGCTTCACTTTTATATATTCTTGTTATTATGCTACACACACTTTATACGTTGAGTACTTGCTGGGATGTTCTGACATCCCTGAGATTTGCCATCTCAGGTTTAGAGACAGATCTGCAGGCTGAGCAGGATCAGAGCGGCTATCAGGACTTTGCTGAAGATCAGTAACCGTAGGTTTATTTTTCCTTTACTTTTAGCTTTTAGCATGTGCGTCCTTATGGGACATTAGAACTTTTGTATCTCTTTCGGATCTTATTTTATTCCGAATCTTTTGTTTTGGATCTTTAATTGCATCAATTATCTAGTGAACCCATTTTAGGATTTCTTGTGGTTTCGTTGCAGCATGATTATCAGTATTATTTCTTTTGGTATTGGATTTTATTTTTGACAGGTTAATCTAGACAGCCTTATATGACTATGGTAGGACTTTTCCTTACCGTAGGTAGCACGGCTGGCCTTCGTCGCTTCCCGTATTCCACATTTTTGGGAAGCGGGGCGTGACAGATCCTGTCGTGAATTCATCATGAGGAGTTCAGATCGAGTGGGGATCAGAATTCTAATATGCAAGATGGTTGAAAGCGGAGGATGATTTCATCAGGGACAACTAAATAGCAGTCAGTTGGAAACCGCAGTGATCAACTATCAGGGATGACCAATTCATGTCAAGATCTAACATGCAACTACCAAGATTACAAAGACCCCTCAATATTTTTATGTTTCCACTTTACAACAACACATGAAAATGAAGGAAGTGCGGAAACTTGCCAGAAAGAACTTTAAATAGACGTTAATAACAAAAAAAAAATTGCAATTATGGATATTGGAGTCCAGATATCTACGAATCCCTGATGACTGAATTAATAATTTGGGTCCAGATATCTACGAGGACGCAAATGTTCTCCAATGTGTATGTATTTGTTTAATTAAAATAATTATGGATATTGGCGTCTCATGAAGACTAATTTCTTGTGTGTAAAAACTACTTTGATGTGCTTCCGTAATTTGTCTCTATGCCGGAATGTAACGATGGGGCAATGGAATGACTTTGAAAAGCATAAAATGAATAACTAATTAAGATAATATCCTATTCTAGACTTGTTCGGTGACTAGAATATGATATTTGTTAATTTCCACTACATGATTGATAACAAACTTTTGGATCGCACCCCTCGACATAGTAATAAATAATTAATTAAGCAATTTAAAGATTAAGCCACGAGAAAAAGAGAAGTTTTGTGGCGCGTGCCAACAACTCAAAGATCATTACATTGCTACATAATTTAATGAAGCAAAGTATAGGATAGTAATTATTCCAAAATTGATTGAACCAAGGATATCTGGGATTAACCTAAAAGACATGCAAGTGCCATCGATTGAAAAAGAACAACTATACCCCCAAAGAATGTTTTCAAACATGCACAAGCACGTAAACTTGGACAACAATTCGTAAAGCATTTGCTCATTACAGCTAATTCACATATTCCGGGCATATCCAACAAATGAGAGAATTCTCTCTCCAATCAGGGCATTTTCTAACCGGCGTCTCAAATTATTTACAAAAATATTTTCTAAGGAAAAAAATAATGGAGACATAAACTTAAGTTTCTATAGGCTCCCTCAAGACAATCAGAAAGAGTTTGCTCTCCTAATTCAGGCATTTACACCTTAGGATTTGAAATTCATAAATCATAAATATTTAAGAAGGAAAAGAATAAGCCAATTTAATTTAGGCTCAGGATCTCTCATAGATTTCATTTTGTCTCCTGACTTCAGTTGTAATCTTAGAGTTCTTTCTCTCTTTTCATATTCAGTACGTTATCAGACATTACATTACTTTGTGCAATTCGATAATATGAGGGACTCACTGGGGTCTTAAAATTCCCAGCTTAGAAAAAAAGAGGGGGGAGGGGGACAATTTAATTTGTTGACCTACATATCTCATTCTTTTTAGTTTTGATTATTTTACAAAACCATATTTTAAATATATCGTATGTTACTAATCATATCAGATAAAGTCAAAATGCTGCACAACTGAAGTTATTCAAGTATAAGGACAATCAACATTGCAACGGACATCTCAAAAGTAACATCAACGGAATCGGACGACTCGAAAAACATCAATTCAAAGAAGATAACGGAGAAATCAACCAACGGAGATATTCAAGATTTTTCCATTTTCTTTGAGTTTAGAGTGTGTCGGTCTCAAACGGTTAGAATCTATTTTCTAAATCCATACTTATTAAAACCAAAAAAACTCATCAAATATTCCCAATTGGAAGTTTCTGTGTCTGATTATATAACATCTATAGTGATGTCCATAGCAGTTACAATTTTTTCAAAATTCTGTTTTTCGGTTTGAAATTCAAACCGTAACGGCTATTGTAACGACCCTGGATTTTCTGTACAAAATTTTTTCTTCTTAAAGTACAGAAAGGGTTTGCAAGCCCGGACACAATTTAAAAGTTATTCTAGTTTAAGAACAGCAAGAAAGCACTTGTAGCTCATTGGTAAAGCCTTGCACTGTGTGACATAGTCCCTATGTTCGAATCCCATCAGCCACATATTATTTTTCCTCATTTTTCTTTTAAACTTTTTGGAAGCCCAAAAGTTTACACATGCACTGCACACAAAAATGAACAGTCGGGAAAAACAAACATGTGCATATTGATATTAACAACGACATGGACACGTGGCAAGCATCCAACCCCCAACTCCTCAATTTGGCCGGCGAGATATGGCCTAGGGCCGGCGCCGACGGCCCCCGTAGGCAAAAAGTGCCCGGGCTTTGCACACTTGTCGTTTCCCCTACCCCCATTACCCCTGCACTGTTTGTTTACTCTGAAATTAAACAGAGAATTCAATTTTCCCAATTAATCCATTTTTAATGCATTTTAATTCATTCTTTTTAATTCCAAAACCATAATTTCACACTATAAATACAACCCCATACTCTAGCCCTTCTTCATTATGAAATGTCTAGCCAAAATTATCAAATTTTCTCAAGTACAAGTAGAGTAGAAATGGAGTTAGCCCAAGACCAACTTCCGGAGAGGAATCGAAGCAATTCCGGCGACCCCACGACGCCACGAAGACAACCACATCTTCTACCTCCTTCCTACCCTTCTAGCTAGTAAGTCCCACCCCATCTCTCTCTTTCTACATAAAAAGTTCTCTTTTTCAAAACATGTCGGTAAGTGAAGTTATAACGACATTTGATTCTAAACTCCTTGAAACTACGCTTTTTCTTAAGCCTTGCTCATTTATATTCTATACCTTGCTTGTTAATCATGAAACTAATAATTAGAAACAACTTTCACCCTAAATAATTATGTTTAATAACTTTAAATTGAGTTTTATATTTAAATACCATGAAGTTTGTATCTACCGTATTTTATTACTTTGCTTAATCATACCTCTAGAAAACTTCACGGGGTAATGACCTACCCCTCACATACACACATGTTTACATAACACGATACTCTTTGAAACATATTTTTGTGGTGAATACAATATTTTATTAAAATACCATGAACTATAAAAACCCGGTTTTCTTTGAATAGTATTATTAAACACTTTGCGATTATGCATCTACAACCCATTTAGGAAACCCGTTATTGGATGGTGCGGATTATCGCACATTCTCGGGCTAGTTGAGCGAGATGCAGACCTTCTCAAGGAATATTCGGTCTCGAAAGATTTTTAATACGATTTTTAAGAAAAACGAGATTTTCTAATTAATAATAAAATTAATTTTTAATATTATATAAATATTATCAAACCACATATTTTCAAGTTATAATAAAATTCTATGTTTTTCAAAAAATTAAAAGAATGACAAGTTTCACTAAAAAACCATCAAGTATCAATACAAAACAAGTCTTATACTAAAATATCTTGAACTATTCAAGCTATGTAAATATTCACTAATATACCTCACTCTTTAAAATTCATATCCATGAAAACCCTAAAGAACATAAATAATTACTCGAGATTTATTTTGAAAGTATATAAAAATTTTCATAAAACCCACTCGAGTTATATAAAATTATATTATGGACCTTAGTAAATATAGGTTTAAGCGAGATCAATTCTCTTGAGCCTCGGGAAGCCGTAGAAAGTGAGTGCTTGTTTATTTAAGGTAGAAAAACTTAACGGAGTTATCAATAGTAATTGTCTTGGAAAAAGACACAAATCCTGCCGTCCATGTGCATCAGTTACCGATAACACCCAAACCTAATTCAGGATCCAAATCTGTTTAAAGTGTCCGACTCAAGTTTGAGTCTAATTAAAATCTGAGTCTAACTCAATCTGAATCCAAGCAGAATCCAATTCAAATAAGAATCCAATTCAACATGAATCCAAACTATAACATGTATACTTGAAGCTAAACCTGAATACCAGAACAATATCAATATGCAAACATAACTTGACTTGACCGAACCATGGCTATAACTTGACTTGATTACATGACCATCCTGAACCTGATTTACATGAACAAATTGTATCCATAGTCTCGGCAAGTCTGATAACCATAATCTATAATTCAACACAAAACATTACGGGGTTTAACGGGGTAGACTGATACGGAATGTATTAGAAGTGGAACGAGATTGTCACTAAAAGACACCTAAACTGAACATCCATTGCCGTTGTCCCATGGGGTTTGACGGGGTCTTGTACTACGGGTTACCATAGTCCAAGGGATAGTTGGACTCCTCTCGTATACACTAATACATTCTGTACCAAACTACAAACAACTACGTTAGTATAACAAACATGTAAAATTACCAGTTCTATTCTCTTTTCCTATCCAATTATATTCTTTCTTTTGGGACTTATCAAGCGCTAGTTCGCTGACGACATTCCCGTCTTTTTCTTTTTTTAGAATGTTCGTCAGGAGAACCGGATCCTCAGGAGACCGAGCCCAGCCAGGACGACTTGGACCAATTTATAGAGCAACCAGACTTCTAGCTTTTACTTGTACTTATTTCCATTTCATATGCCGCTGTTTAGGCATTGCTTTCATTATTGTACATTTCCTTTTCAATCAGTTGTAATGTAAAGAATGGATATTAATAAAAGATGTTGTTTATATTACATCTTTTGTTATTCTTGTGCATTTATTTATATTGCTTATTTAAGCTTAACATGTTTACTTCTGAGTAAATACGTCGCGTACCTGTCACGCCTACTTCCCCGTATCCTGTGCCAGGTTTTGTTGGCGGCCCATGCAGGTCAGTTCTGCATGGAATCCTAAGCAATATATCACAAGAATTATAAGAATCGGCAACTATACATCTTTTACATTTCAAATTCCTTGAATCTATCCTAACCCTTTCTTTTCTATCAAGGTTATGGATTCTCCCAACAACACAAGCACGAACGTTAATGGAAACGCTCCACCTTCTACCCTACCACCACCTCCTACCGTTGCAGCTCCCATCAACGAGCAGATGATACTACTTATGGTGATAAAGAGCCTCTTGGAGGGTCAGCAACAGCAGACTGCTATCCTATTGCACCACCCTGAAACTGAGACATCCGGAGTTAAGCAATTCCGGGCATTGCATCCGAAGCATTTTTCAGGAAAAGAGAGCCCACTAGAGGCAAAGAAATGGGCTCAGTCTATAGAAGATGACCTGGCAGTAGCATAAGTTCCAGAGATTGCTTAGGTGAGAGTTGCAAAGCTGCAACTAACTGACAACACAAGAGTCTGGTGGAAGGCTGAAGAAAGCCGACTCGCCCAACTGATTGAATGGAGAACATTTCGCGATATGTTTGACGCGAAATATTTTCCTGAGACTGCCCGTTTCGACATGGAACAACAGTTCATCCAGTTACAACAAGGTTCAATGTGGAACAAATCTGTAGATGAATACGATACTGAGTTTACCATGCTTAACAGGTTCGCGACACACCTTATCCCGATTGCTAAAATCAGAGCACGAAGATTTCAGCAAGGTTGGACCGGGAGATCCAAGGTGCACTAGCTACAGGGGATTTCCCAACCCATGATCTTGCTTTGAAGGTTGCCCGACGATATGAGGCAGTAGTGAAGAAGAAGAGCAGACCTCAAACTACCGGTGTGAAAAGCCCTGCCACTCAGATGGCAGGAGGAGCCTCTTCCATGGCAACCTTTGCACCTAGGAGACTAGAAGTAACATTTAATCGGCCAAGTCCAGACTTTTGCTTCTACTGCAAGACGAATGGACACCTGGTGAAGGACTGCAGGCGTACAAACGGCATATGCTTAGTTTGTGGCGCATCCACTCACGACATTAGAGCATGTTCTCATAGACGCAACCCAGTTCCAGCACACATCACATTTCCGCAGCGGCCAGCAATTCAGGCTTCTGTATCTCGTCTTGCCCTACCTGCTTCACCTCCTCATGGACCTCCTACACAGCCTCCTCGTCAGTTCCATCAGGCACTGAGGAACATGCCTCAAGGGCAGAGAAACATGCCCCAAGGACAGAGGAAGGTGCCTCCAGCTAGGAGGAATGTACCCCGGCGTCGGGCTTTCACTTTAGCGGCCGTAGAAGCTGAAGTTATAGGTCAAGGTAACACTGTTAATTCTTCTTCTTCAAAAACCCTTAATCATTTCATTCTTTCAAACATTTTTTTTTGCACTTTCAGTAGTTCTTTCACCACCGTTGTCATCAAATTTTCTTGAATCTGTTACAACTTCCTTCTATAAATTTTGAGGACGAAATTTTTATAAGGAGGATAGAATGTAACGACTCTGAATTTTCTATACAAAATTTTTTCTTCTTAAAGTACAGAAAGAAGTTTGCAAATCTGAGCACAATTTAAAAGTTATTCTTGTTTAAGAACAGCAAGAAATCACTTGTAGCTCATTGGTAAAGCCTTGCACTACTGTGACATAGCCCTTGTGTTCGAATCTCATCAGCCGCATATTATTTTTCCTAATTTTTCTTTTAAACTTTTTGGAAGCCCAAAAGTTTACACGTACACTGCACACAAAAATGAACAGTCAGGAAAAACAAACATGTGCATATTGATATTAACAACGATATGAACACGTGGCAAGTATCCAACCCCCAACTCCTCAATTTGGCTAACGACATGGACACGCGGACACATGGCAAGTATCCAACCCCCAACTCCATATATTATTACCTTACGATCTCTTGCATATATTTCTCTGCCAACGTCTCCGTCGATTATCCCACTCGAAAAGGTAAAAAATGGGCCGCCTTTGTGAGACGGTCGACGATGACACAAATAGCGTTATTGCCCTTAGGACTCCACGATAAAGCCGTTATGAAGTCCATAGTGACGTGTTCCCACTTTCACTAAGGAATGGGAAGTGGTTGCGAAAGACCGGCCACTCGCTGATACTTCTTCTCGAAGCTTGCCCTTTAGCACGCATAGTCGACTGCCGAATCTTAAAGAACTATTTTCGTGTATCAATAAATCTGTTCTCAATCCGGCCTCTACTAAACCACGGAACTTCTGCAATTGCGAGTCCCCAGCCTGTGCAGCTTTAATACGATCTACTAACGAAAACAGCACTTGTGGTTGCCAATACTGTCCGTGTGTCCTCTGTTTTACCACTTCCAAATCAAGTCTCCTAACTCATCAAGGATTTCTTTCTGGCTAGTCAACCACATCGCTGTTGATCTCCGGCTGAGAGCATCTGGTACCACATTTACCTACCCGGAGTGATATTGCAAATCAAGATTGTAATCAGCCATGAACTCCAACCACCTGTGCTGTCTCTTATTTAGCTCCTTTTGCATGAATACATACTTCAGACTCTAGTAGTCCGTATAGACTTCCACTCGTTCTCCCAAAAGATAATGCCTCCAAATCTTCAGAGCAAAGATCACTGCGGCCAACTCTAAATCGAGGGTTGGGTAATTCTTTTCGTGCGTCCTCAATTGATCCGAGGCATAAGCTACAACACTATCACGCTGCATCAAGACGCAGCCTATCCCCTTGCCGGAAGCGTCACTATGAATCACTAATCTTCCTGTCCCATCTGGTACGGTTAATATTGTTCCCCTCCGAATGGCGGCCTGGACTTTGCGTCTGGCCTGAGATTCGGGGCAGATGCTATATGGTTTTATCCGTCTACCTTTCCGAAGATACCAAGTTGATTTATGACACCGTGTATCGGAGGTCTAGACGGATGCGGCCGATGTAGCAGACTTCGTCAGATTCCCCCTCGCTTGAAGGATTTTTGATTGTGGGGACGCTCTTCCCTGCAGGCACAAGCCCCTGCAGTTAATTACGCTACCGCATCGCTGTAACAACTTTCTCCTTCTCCAGAATTTCACTTCGTGTCGTGTGTGTTTGTTTTGTTTGTGGTTGCCCGTGGATTGTATACGGAGACTGAATGATGCCGTCGCCCGTAGGACGTGGATTGGTCCAAATCCGTATTTACTTAGATTTGGGTTTGGTATTTTTAGTTTAAGGATGCATTAGTCACGTTGCCGCCAAGATCAACTTAAACGTTCATTAAGGATACGATAGTCCTGTTTAAGACGAAGATCAACTTAACGTGATAGTCCATTTAATATATGGCCGTCGGGACTCGTCACCTCTCTGACGTCGTTGAAGGATTACAACGATAAGTGTCAGAGGAGTTCGGAGATGTACCCTTGAACCAAAGTCGATTTGGAGTTTTATAATCCATTTGGATGTTTAAGGATACGTTAGCCGTGTTTGGGGCTAAGATCAACTTAAACGGGATCGTTTAGATCCGGCAAAAGAGCATTTGGAGGCTCTATTGTTCTAGTTTAGGGACGTGGTGGTCCATTGCCAGTTTAGGGACATGGTGGTCCATTATTAGTTTAAGGACATCTCGGTCCGATATTAGTTTAAGGACGTTTCGTTCCATCATTAGTTTAGGGACGTCCCGGTCCGATATTAGTTTAGGGACGTTCCGGTCCGATATTAGTTTAGGGACGTTCTGGTCCAACATTAGTTTAGGGACGTTCCGGTCCAATATTAATTTGTGGTCGTCGGGACCCGTCACCTCTCTGACGTCGTTGAAGGATTACAACGACAGTCATCAGAGGAGTTCGGAGATGTACCCTTGAACCGGATATAAATTGATTTAAGAGAGAACTGTGCTCAGTCAATTTTATTTAAGGACCTGCGGCCAAAATTGGGCTAAGTCCAGTGGAAAATGTTCAACACCTTTATTTATTTCCGGTCTATTAGACCTGTGCTAGGGCTTTGCCCACACTTAAATAATGCATTGCATTACTTCAGGCCATTTATGCCTATTTTGACTGGGCTCTGCCCTTTTTATTATGATGCAGATCATTTGTTTTGGTCCACTGGACCTTTCAATTGGGCTCTCCCCTTTTAAATAATGCATAGCATTTTATTTATTAGGCCTGTTAAGCCTTTTAATTGGGCCTGGCCCTTCAGGAAATGAAATGTATTGCATTTGTCAGGCGCTTTGCGCCCATCACCGAGCGCAAGTGCTTATGGTGAGGACACGTGTCATGCTCTGGCGAGCGCAAGCGCAACAGCGCAGTGTGCTGCGCTGTTGCGCTGCTGACACGTGGCGCGCTCTGGTGAGTTGCGCCAACAAAGGAGCGCAACAGCACAATTTTTCAAGTGCAAAGCACTGTTTTATATTCTGGTTGATTTTAAATCAAAGAAAACAAATTTTCTTTTGTTTTCAAAGAACCAATGGTTCATAAGAAAGTGCAAAGCACTACTATTACTTATTTTTTTCTTTTATTTAAGATTATTGATCTTGTTCTTAGATCAATAGTCTGTCCATAAGAGAAATTTCTCTTTTTTCCTAAAGGTTTTTACCTTCTGTTGTTCTTGAAGAGTTCTCAAGAGTTCTCTTCTCTTTTTTTTTTTAGAAACATATTGATGCCTTTGAATTGAGGCTTGGGGTCCTTTTTATAGTGCTCATAAATTAGTTAAATTTGTTAAAGAGATCCTTCTCTGAGTGATTTGGGGAATTTTCCCCACCGTTGGATCTTTGATCCAAGGGCTTCTGCTTTGCAGAAGGAAATCTTCTTGTTTTAACAAGAACAGAAAAGATTTCTTAAAATTTTAATTCTGTTTGGCGCAGATGCCCAGCGCGTGACACGTGTCGCGCACAGCGCTAGCGCATCTGTGCTGACACGTGTCGCGCAGCGCAACTGCGCTAGCGCATCTGCGCTGGCACGTGTCGCACAGCGCAGCGCAACTGAAGCGTTGCTTCCTTTAATAGAGCTTTGCTCTGATTGGGCGCGCCTTCTCGGGCGCTGCGCTGACGTATCAGTGCCTGACACGTGGTGCGTTGCGTCCGGGATTTGAAGCGTTGCTTCATAATTTGAATTTTTGAATTTTCAGCAGAGCTTTGCTCTGATTGGGGGAAATAAATGCCCCCCACCGTTGTGCTCACGTGGCGTGCACGTGAGTGCAGCGGTGGTAAGCCCCTGACCGTTGGATCAAGGGGTGAGCTGAAGGGGCGCAAGCGCCTTATAAATAGGACCTATGACCCTTTAGAAAACTTCACCATTTTCTAGATTTTGATTCCAGAGCTTTGCTCTTGCTCAGAACTTCAGAGCTTTGCTCTCGTTTCCAGAACTTCAGAGCTTTGCTCTCGTTTCCAAAGTCAAAAACTTTTGGTAAAATTAAATCAAATTAACTTAAATTAACCTTAACCAAAGAGCTTTGCTCTTACAGATCTTTTGATCTAAATAGATCCCCATTGGGGTTTCATAAACAGAGCTTTGCTCTAAAAAACTTATAGATCTACAGGAATCTTGTTCATAGGTTTTAACCCACGAACAGAGCTTTGCTCATAGTTCATCTGTGGATCTTTTAGATCTGAAAAATAAAAAAATTTCACAAGTTTTTCGTGGATTTTCCAAGATTTCAAAATTTTTAATTCTTTTAGGTATAGACATTTTCTGATGGACCTTTCCATTATTACCATAGAGCTGTGCTCTTTTTAAGGAATCTTATTTCCCTGGGGCCAGAGTTTGACAAGTGTCACTCTGTGACAGAGTTTTGCTCTGAAAGAGGAGATTTTCTCTTTGTCTCTAGGGATTCTTCCCACCCCTTTTTTTATAAATGGGAATGTTTTCCTGGGGACCAGCTGACAATCTCATCCAATGATGAGGTTGTCTGATGTATTGTCATCCAGATTTTGTGGGTCCCCCTTTGGTCTCCCACTCACTGCACTGATGTGTGGTGTAATTAATTAATTTTAATTTAATTAATGCATTTTCTTTTTTAGACGCCAAACGTTGGAATTACAACACTAACGGCTAAATTGTTCTTTTGTAGCGATCATGTCTCTAGACACTTCATTCCCGTTCGTCCGCTCGGAGGAGGGATTTCCCGAGGCGCCCTTGGACCGTGAAGTCCTGACCATGATTAAGGAGTACGACCTGGAACACAAGAGTCTCCACCTTTGGGGGTTGTGGTATAATCAGATTATCATGGGCCGACGGAGCTTCACATGCGCGGTGCCGTCAGAACCCATAACGGCGATTCATTACGCCAGCCCACCCCCGGTGCAGTACGTCGTGGAGATGGTTGATTGGACATCAAAGGGCTTCCTACATCCCGCCATAGATGCGATTCCGGTTCAGCGTTCCATGGTTTTGGATATCCTGGGGCGCCGCATCTGTCAAGGCGAGGCACGACCTTTGGGGCAATCATATAATATCGGTTTGATCCCCCGCCACCCAATCGGCTATCTGCCGTGGGCTCGGTATATCCTGTCGACGAAGAAGTCGCAGTTGATAAGATTAGGATTGTATACCGCAGTCTATGTTTCCCTTTTCCAGTATCCCACGCTTCCCATCTGGTGGTTCAAGGCCTTCCTGGAGCATTGGAACATTCCTACCCACACTTTCCTTGCCATGGATCGGGAAGTGTCAATCTCTTTGGCAGAGTTTACGGAGGTATCCGGTCTACCGGTCATGGGGGAGCATTATGAAGAGTTGCTCCCGCCGGATGAGTACGTCTTTGGTGCTAAGCCGGTGATAAGAGAGCTCATGCCGGAGAACGCTGTTCAACATCAATTTCCAAGTCTGATCAAGGTGTTGAACATCTACGAGGCCCTTTTCATTGAGCGTGGGAGCCGCGGAGTTAATTTTGAGGATTTCATTGCTCGATTCCTTCATCCAAACGTCCTCTCGGCGGAAGCTGCCAAGTTTGCCAACCTTGAGGACCCTTTTGGTTTAGGTTTGGATAACCTGCCAGCGAAAGACATAGACCAAAAGAACTTTTTTCTTCCTAACTCCCCAACCATGTCTTTTGCAGAAGTCGCAGCCCCTGAGATGGACGAGGAGGCCTTCTTTTTAGGATTTCTTAGACTTTGGCTGAGTTGGTTTGCGCTCCCAATGCACTCTCACCACATGCGGCCCTCTGTTTTTTACCCGGCCCACCAAATGACTATCGGGGTAAAGGTGGCCGTTGTGATCGCCGGTTTGGCGCACTTGTATCATGGCCTCAGTCGAGCAGCGGATACTAATGAGTCTGGGGTGTTGCACGTGGTCTTCCCGATGCACTACTTTATGTCGTGGCTCGAGCTACATACAGCGGGTGTCTTCGGCATGCATAAAAGGCCCTCGTTCTACGAAAGGTGCAGTTTTCCTCGCATTCTACAGTTGATCGGCACATCAATTGTAAATCCATCGCCACGAGATGCCAGGTGTTTACTCCTTCGCTCCCACACCATTGGAACCGGTGTGTCTTTCATTGACAAGGTGTTGACTATTAGAAAAACGTCCACCACCGCAGTGCGGCCATTGCAAGACACTTTCAAGGATGGAGCTTCAGTTTTAACGGCCCGGGAGACCCTTCACCTATATTCCATCAGACCGGGCTTCTTGGTGTTTAGGCAGGACGGGGCAGCGATCTTCATGAGATATAACCCGCATCGTTTCGCCCAACAGCTGAGCTATAATCAAGGGGTACCGCTGGGGGCTTTTTTATCGGAACCTGTCGCGACTGAAGAAGGGATGGAGAGGGCACTGCATCACTTCATGCGTCTAAACACGGGCTCTCACTTCTTTATCAGTGAGCCGGCTTGTGCCCCCCGACTTCTTAGGGTATACACAGAATGGTATAGTCATTCGACGGGAGCGGTCATAAAGGAGGAAAGGCGGTTGCTGATCGATCGTAAGGGTGCACCTCCAGGTAGCGATCGCAACGCTCCTCTGGTGCCAAGGACCCCGGTAATCCCTCCTTTAAAAGATGCCAAAGCCGGACCCTCGCGTGCACAAAGTCCTCCACGTGAGTTGCCGCTCCCTGATATCACAGATGCACCTCCCGCACCCTATGCTCCAGTGGAGACAGTGGTTGTACCCTCGCCGGAGTCTGGCGTGGGTGCGGACATCGGGACCCGTCGTCCCAAAGTGGCTGCTAAACGGAAGTCGATCCCCCGTGAGCCTAGGGTCTGAGGGCAAAAGAAAAAGAAGTCGCTCTTCGCTGCGGACATCGTGTTCGGTCAGGAACCCCATGCTCCCTATGCCGAGGGCCTGATCGAATACGGGACGAACGAAGGACTAGTGATGCCGCCGCCGGACGATACAGACTTGGAAGCCGCTCTCAAAACTTCGGCGTGGTTGGCAAAGCGTGACGCGTGGCTGGCCAAGCTTGCGCAATCAGGTAACCATTAGTCGCCTTTTCTTTATTGCAACATATCCTCTTCATTGCCTTTGACTAACGCTTTTCTATCTTTCCTTTCGACAGGCATCACTGACGAAGAAGTCATTGCCGCTTCTCTGAAGACTTTCCAGGAGGAGGAATGTCTTAGAACATCTATGGGCCTTAGTAAGTTTCGATTTATTAAGCTTTCATTTCCCTTGTGTTATGGTCGATCTAACCTCTCCCTTTTAATCACAGGAACCTCAATGCCGCTCCCGCCAAGTGACGCAAATGTCCTACCGGCTACCGACGTTCCTGCTTCTTCAGGGTTACCGCAAGAAGTCCGTCTTGAGGAGCCGATGAGAGACGCCTTAAAGGCTCTGGAAGTTTCTTTGTTTACGGATGACGATGCCGCGGTGAAAGAGGCGTCACAGAGGTCCATTGTGACAGCTCGGGAGGAAAGAAAGCGGCAAAGGCGTGAGGCGAAGGCGCGCCGGGCTGCCTTGGCTGCGGGAGCGGGCCCCAGCACCGCCCCTTGTGCTGATACTCCATCTGAAGAGGCCCATGTTGCCTTATCCACTGCCCGCAGAGAGGTGGCGCGCGCAGTTCGGAGCGCAAACGGTAAATCCGCTTCAGGTAATATTTCTCTCAGAGTTTTTGTTATAAGGATTTTTAATGTCATTGGTCCTTATATCCCTTATCTTGCAGGGCCGAGTCCGATCGAGGGGGAGGCGGAAACCGTTGATCCCAAAGAAACAGAGGAGGCGGTACCTGCTGAACTCGAGCCGACGGTGGGCAACGTCGTTGTGGCTTTGGAGCCTGAGGTGGAGGTCGAGGGGCCTGCAGCTGAGAAGGTCATTGATGCCGAACCTGAAGCGGTGGCAGATGATATGATCATTATAACTGAACCAAGGGTGGTGGTGGACGAGGCGCTTGAGGCCGGCGACCTCGTGGTGACAGTGGATGAGCCGATGGAGACGGCGGAGCTCGAAGTAGTTGCGGGTGAGATGGGTACGACTCTTGGGGTAGAGTCAGCCGCTTCCTTCCAAGAATCCGGCAACGCTCCAATCATTGCCCTCCCTGCTTACGATCTCCTGCCGTCTCCTGGTCGCGGTAGCACGACGACGGTCCCCATCGAGTCGGGTGATGAGGCTACGGGCGGTGGCCTCATGTCGATAGAGGAGGGAGTCGCTTCTGTTTCGGCCGGGAGCTCCTCAGGTAAACCCTAGGTTACTGTCTTTCTTATTTTACAATCCTTTCTGACAAGTTCACCTTTCTTGTAACGCAGGTGCAGCCAGCGCCGATGCCCCACTGCTTGAAGGAGCGCCTTCAACGACTGCCTTGGCGGTAGTCACCTCTCAACCCTCTCTTATACCATCTAAGATGTTGGAAGGTATGGGTCCGCAACTTATTAATCTTATCTTTCAGATGTATAGTTTTTACGTACTGAAGTCGTGCTGTTGTGTCTTTTCAGGAGTACTTTTTGACCATCTTTACCAAATGTTGCTCCCACACTTCTCCTTCCCATCCGAGCTTGCTTCTTCCTCTGGTGGCGTTGGTGAGTATGATTTCCAATGACATCCTTCTTTCTTCATTGATGGGATTATTTCTAAACCCTTTTTTTTTTATCTCGACTGCAGTGTTACAAATCGAAGGAGGGGATGAATGACGGGTTGCGTTACCGACTCTTCCGGCTCTGCCACCTGCCTCAGCTGGTACAGCGACTATCACATTGATAAAGTCTTCCTTCTTTATTTTCAGAACTGTTATCTGATCACATCTTGTTTCTTTTCAGCTGTCGTTCCGGTCTCGGCGCCCTTCGAATCTCGCATCATAATGCCGGCGGGTCCTTATCTGAGGAGTATGTCTTCAAAAGGTGCCGCGAATAGTTTGCGCATGTTGAGTGACTACGTCGAGGAACTCGACATTGAAACTCCTACATCTGCCGCAGACTTCGCTATGATGGTTAACCCGATGCTAGCAATACTCGTGAACTTTCATGATGAGGGCATCGTCGCATCCTGGGTTAACCATTGTAAGGAGATCGAGGGTCGCCTATATCGGTTGGAGTCGCTGCGTCCCGCTCCCGAGGCCTTGGCCGCCAGTAATCAAAGAACAGTGTGGATTGAGCAGAGCGCTCCTTACTTCCGCCACCTCGAACAAGAAGTCATTTCAAGGCGCAAGGAGCGTGGTGAAACTTCAAGCAAATCCGTCCAACTGCATGCTCGGGTGGAGGCCAACGCCGCACGGCTGAAGGTTGTCTTTGAGGGCCTCCTGCAATGTCTTTCTGAAGGGTTATCATTGAGGCAACACCTTGATGTTGTCGAGCGAGATGCACCTAGCCAGGAAGCAGCCCAGAAGGCGGCGGAGGAGCAACTTTCATCTTTCTTGCAGCAGCGAGCCCGGGTGGAAGCGGAGGTGGCCGCGGCAGCCGCTCAGGAGGAGGCGCTGAAGGAAGTGCAAGAGCAGCTTGTGGATTTACTAAAGACACTTCCTCCTCAGTAGCTATCTATCTTTGTATCGTTTGTACTTGTAGATAAAAGAATGTATATATATTTTTTTTTCCTTTGACATAATGTATCCTGTACCCGATCAAGTTTATGAATAAAAGATACACCTTTTTTATCATGTGTCATTTTCTCCGTCTTCTCTTTCTTTTACTATCAGCATATCACCTTAGCGATCATAGTTGACGGATGATTAAAACGAGTATCCGGACTTTCTTAAGAAATAGCGATGGCTTAGGCCGCAGGTTCAGATCTGCTGCCTAAGACTTTTCAACTCCATGAGCCGTGAGGGTCTCATAGAGATTCTTCTCCCTACGGATCGAGAGGATCTCGTAGGTGGACTTTCTCCTTAGGAATCGTGAGGATTCCTAAGTGTTGTTTTCTCTTACAAGTTGTAAGGATCCTATAAGAGAATTTTTCCCTCTTACGAGTCGAGAGGACCCACAAGCGGTTGTTTCCCTCCTCGTCGAAATTCGACTTTGGAGAGTGAGACCCGTGAATAGTATGCAAGAGACCATTTTGGATTGACTTGCAGGGTCCCATTGTTCAGGAAGCAAGTTTTTTTTTAGTTCCTGCTGCCTGAGGCTTCATATGCATGTTGAGACGAATCGGGAATTTCCCGCGGAGACACAGTTTCTCTGCGAGCCAACGCGAATCAGGAGGCTCTCGTCAAGGAGTGTTTGTATCCGTGAGTCGAGGAATTTGGTAGGGATTATTTGTTTCCCAAGCGCCAAGGATTATTTGTTTCCTTAGGGTTTGAAACGAGTCGAGGATTTCCCACGGAGGCACTGGTGGCTCTGCGAGTCGACGCGAATCAGGAGGCTCTCGTCAAGGAGTGTTTGTATCCGTGAGTCGAGGAATTTGCTAGGGATTATTTGTTTCCCAAGCGCCAAGGATTATTTGTTTCCTTGGGGTTCGAAACGAGTCGGGGATTTCCCACGGAGGCACTGGTGGCTCTGCGAATCGACGCGAATCAGGAGGCTCTCGTCAAGGAGTGTTTGTATCCGTGAGTCGAGGAGTTTGCTGAGGATTATTTGTTTCTTCGGAGTTGGACTGAACCGTCGAGATTTGGCTTCGTCTTCTGGCGGAGCCTGTTGGGAAGTATGGTTCCCTCTTTGTTTACACCCTTGGATTGTATACAGGGATCGATATGATCTTAACTGTAGGGGCAAAGTTTTATCATTTCTTTTTTTTTATTTCCGCGATGCTCTATCATTTCAGCTTTTATATCGCAAAGGTCGCGATTGCCTAATCATTTCGGCTATTTTTCGCGGTGCCCAATCATTTCGGCTGTTTATTTTATTTTAACTCGCTGCTTTTTATTGCGAGTTGCCCAATCATCTCGGCTATTTTTTATTTTTTACTCGCTGCTTTTTATTGCGAGTTGTCCAATCATTTCGGCTATTTTTCATGCATACATTTTCACTTGCTGCTTTTTATTGCAAGTTGCCCTATTATTTCGGCTATTTCGTATGCATGTGCGGCCTATTGGTTTTTCGCTGTAAACTGATTTCGGCATCAGCACCGCTACAACTGGGATATTATCAGGAGCGAATCATCATCTGCCTCTGTCGATGTCGAACAAAGGTGGCTTAGCGACCAGGGTTAAGGTCCTGTCGACTAAGGATTTTGACTTCATGAGCCGTAAGGGTCTCACAAAGGTATTTCTCCCTACAAATCGTGAGGATCTTGTAGGTGTATTTTCTCCTTAGGAATCGTGAGGATTCCCAAGTGTGGTTTTCTCTTACAAGTCGTAAGGATCCTATAAGAGAATTTTCTCCTTGTAAGTCGAGAGGACTTATAAGGGTTGTTCGTCATGCGAACATATCCCCAGTCTCGGATGGGACTTGATTAGGGAAATGTTTATTCACGCCCGTAGATTGTATACAAGGGTCAGTATTGAGCCACTTGTAGGGCAATATCGGAAGTTGTGGGAGTTACTTAAGCACAGGTTTAGGTCTCTGTAACTTAAGACTTTCAAATCTTATAAGCCGTGAGGGTCCCATAAGAGAGTTCTCCTTATGAGTCGTGAGGATCTCGCAAGTGTATTTTCTCCTTAGGAATCGTGGGGATCCCTAAGTGTGTTGCTCCCTTGTGAGTCGTAAGGATCTCATGCGGGTGGTTTCTCCTTACAAGGTCGAGAGGACCCTATAAGTGTCTTTTAACGAGATTGCGCCCTTTCGGGGTTTTCACAAACACTCGCCGGTAGTCCTGCTGTTTTTACTCACGGAGCCCTTTCGGGTTTTCATCCGTGCCCATTTTGCTTATGGACAAACCGTTTTTTTATTCTTTTTATTTTCTTTTTCTCTCTTTTTTTTTACGAGGTCGCGCCCTTTCGGGTTTTCACGAACACTCGCCGGTAGCCCTGCTGTTTTTTACTCACGGAGCCCTTTCGGGTTTTCATCCGTGCCCATTTTGCTTATGGACATACCGTTTTTACTTATTATATTTTTTCTTTATTTATTATTTTTTTTTTATTCATCTCGTCAGCCTAAGGATGCTGCGGTATTAGTTTAAAGACGTTTCGGTCTGCTATTAGTTTAAGGACATTTCGGTCCGACGTTTGAGAAGGCTGGCTACTGCTGATGGAGTTTGAGCTTAGGAAGATAGTGAGCGGACATAGTCGTCGTCATCTACCATTGACCTAGGCTGTGGCTCATTAAGCATAGTATTTCTTTAGGAAGCGACCGTTTATCGTCCTGAAAGGCCTTTCACCGTGCATGTCCATGAGTAGATAGGCCCCACCTTGGTAGACCTTATCTATGATGTATGGGCCTTCATAGTTTGGCTCGAATTTTCCCCGCTTGGCGCGATTGGGGATCATAGGCCTTTTGACCACTAACACAAGTTCGCCTTGGCGAAATGTCCTCGGCCGGACCAATCTCTCATATGAGCGCGTCATCTTTGCTTTATAAGCTTCCAGATTTTGCTGTGCTATGAGCCGGGTTTCATCAAGGGCGTCAAGCTCCTCAAGCCGAAGCTGAGCATTTTCTTCGTCCGTTAACTCGTAGTGGACTGCCACTCGTAGAGAGGGTAACTCTATCTCGAGGGGGAGTACTGCTTCTGTACCGAATACCAACGCATATGGCGTTGTGTTAGTGGCTGTCTTGAACATGGTTCGATATGCCCAGAGAGCCTCTTGCATCCTTTCGTGCCAGTCCTTCTTATTTCGTGACACTATTTTCTTCATGATCTTTGTCAAGGTCTTGTTGAAGGCCTCGGCTAGACCGTTAGCTCGCGGATTATAAACCGAGGAATATCTCCAGTCTATATTATACTGTTGCGCAAAGCGACTGATCTTGTGGCTTCTGTAAGCTGGCCCATTATCGGAGATGATCCGTCGCGGAGTTCCAAACCGATATATGACGTGCGTCCTGAAGAAGTGGAGGATATTTTCCGTCTCACTTCTCTTAACGGTATCGCTTCTGCCCATTTAGAGAAGTAGTTAGTCGTTGCTAGGATGAAACGATGTCCTCTAGACGATGCTGGTTCGATGGGGCCGACTATATTAGTCCCCCACATTTCGAATGGCCAGCTAGCCACCGTTGGATGTAGTGGATTTGGATGCTGGTGGATGAAGTCCCCATGGATTTGGCATGAGTGGCATTGCTTCGCATATTCGAGGCAGTCCTGAATCATCGTGGGCCAGTAGTAGCCCATCCGTTTTATTTTCAACTTCATCTTTGGGCCCGCTTGGTGAGAACCGCAGAGTCCGTCGTGAACTTCCTGAATGACTCTTTTTGCTTCGTCAGGTCCCAAGCATCTCAACCACAGAGAATCAAACGATCTCTTGTACAGAGTGTCGTTGACGAAGGCGAAAGATAGAGCCCGCTTCATGAGCTGATGTCTTGTGGACGCTTCTTCAGGCATTCGGTGGGACTTGAAGTAATCTATGAAGATTTCTCTCCAATCCTCGGTATTTTCCCAATCTTTTACTTGCAGGGTTGTCTGCTCGTTCGCTTCTTTTTCTTTGGATGGTTCCGGAGATATTTCTGCCGGGGCAAGCACTCGACGGCTTTGTACCACGATTCTAACGTCATCGAAGTTCTCATCAGCCAGTTCTTTGGCAATTTTAGCCAACGCGTCTGCTTTGCTGTTCTCCGCACGCGGTATGTTCTCTAAAGTATAAGAGGGGATTTGGGCCAACAATTGTTGCACCTTTTTACCGTATTTCACCAATTCTGGTTTGCACGTTTGGTAGTCGCTGTTTACTTGACTAACGACCAGTTGAGAATCCCCGTATATGAGGAGGTTTTTAATTCCCATGTCAATGGCGATCTCAAGGCCCGCTATCAAAGCTTCATATTCGGCTTCATTGTTTGTCCTAGGCTCTGTTAAGGAGAAAGCGAAGCGCATTATCCCTCCTTGTGGAGTCACAAAGATGAGTCCTACCCCCGATTTGATTATAGGGGTACTTTGTTTGCGCTTCTTTACGGAAGATGCTCCATCGAAATAGAGCTCCCATCGGGTATCACCACCGTCGATCGCATCAAACGCATGTTCGTCTGGAAGATCGCAATTTAGAGGAGAATCGGCGGGTATGGGATGCTCAGCGAGGAAGTCGGCGATGGCCTGGCCTTTCATTGCCTTGAGAGGTTGATACGTGATCGAGAACTCCATCAAGAGTAGGGCCCATTTAGCGAGTCGTCCCGTCAATATGGCCTTTGACATCAAGTATTTAAGGGGGTCCACCTTTGAAATGAGACGGACCTCATGCGCCAACGCGTAGTGCCCGAGTTTTGTTATCGCGAAGATCAACGCCAGGCAGTGTTTTTCGATGGGGGAGTAGTTGCTTTCTGCCCCCAGTAGAACTCGACTTAAGTAGTAGAGTGCTCTTTCTTTCCCTTGATCGTTCTCTTGTGCCCATAATGCGCCTAAAGAACCTTCGAGGGCGGCTGTATAAAGAATGAGAGGCTTTCCCTTAACCGGAGCAGCCAACACTGGAGGGTTTTGCAGGTACTGTTTGATCTCGTCTAGTGCGCTTTGGCACTTTTGATCCCAGACGAACGGGGTTCCCTTCTTCATCAGGTGGCTGTAAGGACGGCACTTGCCTGAAAGATTGGCTATAAATCGTCGTATGTATGCGAGCTTCCCTTGGAGAGACCGCAACTGTTTAAGAGTCCTCGGCGGAGGCATTTCCATGATCGCCTTGATCTTTGACGGATCTATTTCAATACCTCGATGTTGAACAATGAATCCTAGGAATTTGCCTGAGGAAACTCCGAATGCACACTTAAGCGGGTTCATCTTCAAGTTGTATTGCCGAAGGCGTTGAAATACGGTCTTCAGATGCTCGAGATGTTCCTCATATGATTTGCTTTTAATAACGAGGTCGTCGATATAGCATTCAACGATTTCGTGTATAAGGTCATCGAAGATCTTCGTCATGGTCCTTTGGTAGGTGGCACCGGCGTTCTTTAACCCGAATGGCATCACCTTGTAACAAAATATTCCCAGAGGAGTCCTGAAGACGGTGTGCTTCTGGTCTTCGGGATGCATCTTTATTTGATTGTACCCTGATGAGCCGTCCATGAAGGAGAAAACCTCATGAGTGGACGTATTGTCTATCATCGGTTCGGTAACTGGCACTGGGAAATCGTCCTTCGGACAAGCTTTATTAAGATCCCGGAAGTCTACGCATATACGCACTGTCCCGTTTTTCTTCATCACCGGGACGATGTTGGCGATCCATTCAGGGTATTGAACCTCCTGGATGAAGCCAGAGTCGATCAGCTTCTTGACCTCGGCGTTGATACTCATTTCAAGCTCGAGCCGCATTCTTCTTGGCGCCTGTTTGACTGGCTTGACGTCCGGGGATATTGCCAATTTGTGTACAGCAATTTCTGGATCTAGTCCCGGCATTTCGGAATAGTTCCACGCGAAGCATTCTCTATGCTGCAGAAACACATCCTTTAACGCAGCTACCCTTTCTTCAGATAGTAATTCGCTGATGAATGTCGGTCGTGGATCGTCTGCCGATCCCAACTCAATTTTCTTAAGGTTATCTGCAGTGGTATGGATTCTATCTTCCAGCTCTTTTGGCGCTGGTGGGAATTCTGAGATTATCTCATCGCTGCTGTTTTCGAAGCACCAAGGGAGCTCCTCTATGTCCTCAGGCTCTTCTTTTAATATTGTAATCATGTGACAGGTGCGAATTCGTTTTCAATCCCAATGTGGAACCGGTTCTCCTTTCGTGGCCTTGGGCTCATGCTTCTGTGGCGGTGCTACCCTCCAGTTGTCAGACAGAGCGAACTTGCCGAGCTGGTACTGATCTTCGACCCAATTCTTCAAGGTGAAGCAGTCTTCGAGCGGGTGCCCTATTACTCGATGGTAAGAGCAATAGTTTGGGCCAGAGACTTCGCTTGCTTGTTCGGGGTGCTTGGACTCCTGCAGTGTGAGCATCTGATGTTTTAGCGCAAGCTCAAGTATCCTCTTCGTCTTATCCCGAGGAAAAGAGTATGCTCGACTCATTTTCTTCATGAGGGACAGATCAATAACGCTCGACTCCCGTTTGCATGGCTTCTTAGCCCCGCTTTGTTGCTGCTGAGCGTCTTTTTGGCCTTTCGATTTGTTTCCGCCTCTGCGTCGGGCCTTTTTTATAACAGGTTGGCAAGGGGCGGCACTTTCATCTTTGACGGCCTGTTGAAGGAGGCGTTGCGTTTTGGCCTTCTCGTAGATGGTCATCTCGCGGTTGTGATCATTTCGGACTTTTTGACCAGCTTTCTTTATAAGTTTGTCCATTTGTTCTTCGAACGACGGACTGGGCTCCTGTGCATCTGAAATTTTCACTGGCTTAGGATTGAGCATCCTCCCATTGAGCATCCGCTTCTTCACCAAGGTCGTACACGACGTAACAGCCGGGTAGTAACTCTCGTTTCTTTGACCGGATGTATCCAAGCCCTTTTGTTTCCATTCTCCCGTTAGGCAATTTGCGTTGAGTCCCGGGGATGTTCCAGACCCTGTCATAGAATTTGGCCTTTCTAACGGTCTGTTTGAAGGGTATCCCCTGGCGTTTTAGCAGCTTTTTCAAACCCTCCGTATAATATCTGGGGAGACGGATAGGCTGAAGCCTGTCCAACGTAGGATCCGCCCCGTGCCAGACTTCTTTCTCCGATTGGTTTTCTTCATAGCGGTAAAATAGAATTGCTTTTTCGCTTTCTCATTTGGGAGGGATATAGAATGTCCGCAGCTCTTCTACACTGTAGATATTAAGTGCATCCAGCTCTTTATGATGTTCAGGCGGCACCATGGCGACTTGTAGACTTTGCTCTTCGTCAGCGGACATTTGTATTAAAGGTCGAGCAGAGAATACGGCATGGACTTCATCTTCCGAGTCGCTGCCAAAGATCAATGTAGGAGCCGATGGTCCCGGCTTGTTGTGTTGGGGTGGATCCGAATAAACTATCTCTTCTTCCTCCTCAGTATCACTGCCGAAGACAGGGATGGTAGTGTTAGTTTTATTCTCCGGCTTGTGACACTTCTCTGTGTCTTCGAAATCCGGTAAGAAGTATTTGGCGTCTTCATATTTGCGGACCTCGTTCACAGAGAATGGATTCAGTTCTCCCGTCACGGTATACTCGAAACCATCCTTAAAATACTTCATACACTGATGTTGTGTAGAAGGGATGATGTTGTACTCGTGTAACCATGGTCGACCGAACAAAGCGTTGTAACATGTCTTGGCGTCTATGACGTGGAACTTAATGTCCGTGACGAGTAGCCCGAAGCGTAGTGTCAGTATCACAGATCCAAGAGTCTTTGACGATTGGGAGTCGAACCCGGAGATGGTGATCTTGTCCCGAGCAAGGTGCTGGACGCTCATGCAGATTTCCTTCAACACCCGCACGTTGAGTAGGTTAACAGACGACCCGTTATCGACCAGGATTTTGCCTATCTTTATATCATCGCAGTATCCCGAGACATAGAGAGGACGATTGTGTTCGCACGTCCTAAGTAGAAGGTCTTCATCGCCAAAAGTAACATCGGCCGTGTGCACCTCCTCCAATTCATCCTTCATCTTTTCCTCGGCCAGGCATGCTTGGAATTGTTCTGGGTCTTGGAGCTCCTTAATCAACGAATCTCTCGCCTCCTTTGATAGCAAAAGAGCGTCAAGAATGCTGAGCTGTGAGGGCAGCTTCCTCAGATGTGCTAAGACGTTGTAATCCACCTTATTCTTCTTTGGTGGGTCTTTGGCAGTTAGTTCTTCCACCACTTCGTCATCTAAGACGATATCTTCAGAGACCTTTTCTTTCCCTTTATCTTTCCTGTTCGAGGGTCCGAGGTTCTTTTCGGGCAGCGTGCGATTACGTAGCTGGATATTTTTGCAAACCTTCGGTTCTTCTTCTTTTCTCGAAGCGGACTCTCTAAAGAGAGGGGCAAGTTCTAGCTCTTCATCAGAATCACTCCCGAATGTAGGCACTTGTGATCTACCGGTGTTAATCATGCAACAATCGCCAGCAGTTCTTTTAAACCCTTCGGTTGTATTTCTTTGTTCCCGACGAGTTTTGCGCTTTTCTCGCTTAAAGCGTTGTCGATGAGCAACGTATCCTTGCCACCATCTATCGAAAGCTTTGCACTCTTGAGTGGGGTGCGAGATCTTTTGATGATATAAGCAAATAGGAGGGGTGCGTTTCTATTTCACCAGTAATTTTTTCTTCAGAGGATGGTATCTTCATGCCCATTGATATGGCCTTAGCAAACCTTTTCTTTATCTTGAATTGACTTTTGTCGGTAGCGAAAGTGTTTAGCTCCAGCGGGATCGTCTCAGCTTTTTCATCAAGTCGCTGGCGCTGGCCCTTTCCAATATAGCCGTCTCGCGTTCTTGATCAGCTTTACTTTTCAATCGAGCTTCGTTGAGGAATGCGTCAATTTCCTCATCTGATGGCCCCAGGACTTTTGGTTCAGGATCTGCCCCCAGCTTTTCAATGCAAGGAGTCTCTTCCTCGTTTGTGGCCGAATGGGAGATCATATGACAGCTCGCCACATATTCCTTGGATTCATCCGATGAACTTCCTTCCTCATCTTCTTCTTGAAAAACGTGATTGAGGAATTCTTGGAGCGTAATGGGAGTCCGTGCCTTTTGATTATATTCCTCCAGCGCGTCAATTTGTTTTTGCAGGTCCGTGCGTTTGTCGCCAGGTTTCACGGGCTTCTTAGATTTTTTCTTCTTCTTTTTCGAAGGTTTTGACGGCTGGCTGCAAGTGCTTGAACCACCAACATCGGTCTTTGGAGTTGGATGAGGTTTTGGCATTCCCTCCATAATTTGCGGCTCCAATGGGTTCTTCCATTTGATTGCTGGACATGTCTGAAGATCATTTAGCATTCTCTTCGTTTTAGCTGATAATACAACCTCCCAAGGAGCTTCTTCAACGACGGAGCATGTTTCCCCCGGCGTATTCGTCCCCTTAGAGGTGTGGGGCTGCGGGGGGTTCACCTTCCATTTGTCAGATAACGCGAACTTGCCCTGTCGGTACTGGTTTTCAAGCCAATTTTTGAAAACGTAGCAGTCTTCGATCAGATGGCCTAGTACTCGATGATAAGGACAGTAATTAGGCTCGTTGACGTCATTTGGTTGCAACGGACGTTTTGGATCCGGCAGATTTATGAGTCTGTTGCGCAACGCCAGCTCGAATAACCTCCTCGTTTTATCGCGGGGAAAGGAATAAGGACGTCCCATCCTATCCTCAAGGGGTACGTACGGGCGCATATTATTTTGGCGAGCAACCGGCTTCGAGTCGCTCGATTGTTGTTGAGCATTAGCGACGACAATCGCTTTTCCCTTCCCTTTATCACTTCGGGAGTCCAGCTTTGGAAGAGGAGGTTTATGGCCCATCTGATCCATCTGTGCTAGTTTGTCAATCAAGGCTTGGAAGGTAGTCGGCTTGAAAAACATCATAAACTGCGAGATGGTTGCTTGTGGATCGAGGGTTCCCACAAACATACCCACCGCGGGAGCTTCATCAATGTGTTGCTCGCACTTCGACCATAAGTTCCGCCATCGTATAGCGTACTGAACCCACGTCTCGCCGGGTTTTACCCTGGCGTTAATCAGTGCTGTCATTGGGGTACGTTCACCGGCGCTTGCAAAACGCTGAGTAAACAACAGCTCCATCTCCGCGAAGGTTTTGATAGAGTCGTTCGGGAGCTCAGAGTACCATTCGAACGCCGTATCTGATAAACTTCCAACAAACTGGCGAAGTAAAAGCTTGTCATCTCCACCGGTATTGCCGCAAAGTGCCCTGAACTGGGCAACATGCTGGTGAGGATTGCCCGTCCCCTTGTAGACATGGAACTTGGGAATCGTATAACCTGGCGGGTACTTGATTTGATCGTACCAACTCGGGTATGGTCTCCCCGTTTTCACGACCTGGCCGGCTGTTTCGGTTGCATGATGAACCCGTATTTGCTGGGCGATGTATTCATCCAAATCAGCTTTGGAGATTGTATCCTCTTTAGCCGTGGACAGAACTGGTGGAGGATTCGACATCTCTCCCCTATCGTCTTCAAGAATGATTGGGGGATCTTCAGCAGGTGGATCTTGTTGAATCATCATACCCACCATATCCTGGAATAGGAGGGCCATTTTCTTTATGTTGGTTGCCTGCTCCGCAGCTTCTTTATCTTTTTTCTCCAGTACACGACGAAGGAATTCAGCGTCCGTTTCTTGTTCTTGACGCTCGTCCGAGGATGTTTCAGGGATTTCTTTTGGCCCTGTAAGTGCGACCATAGCGTTCATCATTTCTTGGAGCTTCTGCTGCTGCTCCTGAGCCTTGGTCACTGACCTCGTGTGCGGTCTATGACCTGTTGATATGCGGCTATCTTCTTTTCCCGATGCCATGTAAACCGTATGAACTGTTATGCCCCCAGGCTTGGGGCGTTTAGGCTCACTATTTTTAACTTTTGCCGCTGACGCGAGAGTTTTCTCTGGCCTCCTTCTTTTGTGGGCCGTTGAGGTTGAAGGAACTATTGAAGTGGGCATCCTAGCAGCTGCTGTCCCCTGCTGTTCAATGGGACGGCCCTTGTCTTTTTCCAACCTCGCCCTTTTCTGGTGACGAGAGGGACCTGGGTCGATTACGGAGTCTTGAACCCTCCGCCAAACTTTATAAATTCTTGAGGATAGCCGTTGAGGGGGCTGTTCTTGCTTCGTTTCTGGAACTCTTTCCGCAGGTGGAGGAGATCTCTTCAGTGTAGCGATTGGAGAGTTTTTCCGTACCCTCCTCAGCAGTTCAAAGCTGTTCCCGGTTGGGACAGCAGCGTTGACTTCCACCACTGAAGCCGGTGGAGTCATCCCTGAGGGAGAGTTGCCCCCTGCCTTCCTCACTCGTTGCCAATGGCGACGTCGGGCACGGCGAGCCGTTGGGATTGGTTCAAAGATTGAGATAGTTTCTTTTTGCCCCCTGTCTGAATGAGGCGCCGCCGGTGTTAACCTCTTAAAGACTGAGGTTGTCTTCTGAGGGGTGATATTCAACCTGCCGAAGACGGATCCTTGAGCAGGGGCAGGAGCAGGAATCGTCAGTCTTGAAAAGACTGACTCTTTGACAGGGGAAGCCGCCTTGACGACTTCTGGGGCAGCAGTTATTGCCTTCCTCGGGACAGCCAATTTAGAGTTCTGATTTAGCCTGGTGAAAACAGAGGCTGTCGGTTTGGTAGTGGACGACCCGTCGACAGGGGCCGTCGTAGCAGTGAGCCGGTCAAAGACCGACTTTTTGTTCACTTCCGGTGCAAGTATTGGCTCAGAGAAGCTTGTAGGTGGGATCATGGTCCCGAAGAACAGGCCAGTGGTGGCCTGGGTCACCTGGTCTACTGGCAGAGTGAGGAAGGAAGCCGCTTGGGGCCCATATGCTACACCTCCCAGTGAGGTGGAGCGTGCGTTGCAGTGGCACTTCGAGCAGTTGGTGCAATTAGAGGCCATTGAATCTTGAGTTCTGCGCCAAGCAAAAGACCAAATCTTAGTAACTTGAAATCCGAAGGCAACCACTAACAAACCGCGACTGGTTCGCGAAGACGACACACGAAGTGTGGAGTGGAAAGAGGAAAAGGTCCCACCGGGCGTGCCAGAATCTGTTCCCCTCCGAATGGCGGCCTGGACTTTGCATCTAGCCTGAGATTCGGGGCAGATGCTATATGGTTTTATCCGTCTACCTCTCCGAAGATGCCAAGTTGATTTATGACACCGTGTATCGGAGGTCTAGACGGATGCGGCCGATGTAGCAGACTTCGTCAGATTCCCCCTCGCTTGAGGGGTTTTTGATTGTGGGGACGCTCTTCCCTGCAGGCGCAAGCCCCTGCAGTTAATTACGCTACCGCATCGCGGTAACAACTTTCTCCTTCTCCAGAATTTCACTTCGTGTCGTGTGTGTTTGTTTTGTTTGTGGTTGCCCGTGGATTGTATACGGAGACTGAGTGATCCCGTCGCCCGTAGGACGTGGATTAGTCCAAATCCGTATTTACTTAGATTTGGGTTTGGTGTTTTTAGTTTAAGGATGCATTAGTCGCGTTGCGGCCAAGATCAACTTAAACGTTCATTAAGGATACGATAGTCCTGTTTAAGACTAAGATCAACTTAACGTGATAGTCTATTTAATATATGGCCGTCGGGACTCGTCACCTCTCTGACGTCGTTGAAGGATTACAACGATAAGTGTCAGAGGAGTTCGGAGATGTACCCTTGAACTAAAGTCGATTTGGAGTTTTATAATCCATTTGGATGTTTAAGGATACGTTAGCCGTGTTTGGGGCTAAGATCAACTTAAACGGGATCGTTTAGATCCGGCAAAAGAGCATTTGGAGGCTCTATTGTTCTAGTTTAGGGACGTGGTGGTCCATTGCCAGTTTAGGGACGTGGTGGCCCATTATTAGTTTAAGGACATCTCGGTCCGATATTAGTTTAAGGACGTTTCGGTCCATCATTAGTTTAAGGACGTCCCGGTCCGATATTAGTTTAGGGACGTTCCGGTCCGATATTAGTTTAGGGACGTTCCGGTCCGATATTAGTTTAGGGACGTTCCGGTCCAACATTAGTTTAGGGACGTTCCGGTCCAATATTAATTTGTGGTCGTCGGGACCCGTCACCTCTCTGACGTCGTTGAAGGATTACAACGACAGTCATCAGAGGAGTTCGGAGATGTACCCTTGAACCGGATATAAATTGATTTAAGAGAGAACTGTGCTCAGTCAATTTTATTTAAGGACCTGCGGCCAAAATTGGGCTAAGTCCAGTGGAAAATGTTCAACACATTTATTTATTTCCGGTCTATTAGACCTATGCTAGGGCTTTGCCCACACTTAAATAATGCATTGCATTACTTCAGGCCATTTATGCCCATTTTGACTGGGCTCTGCCCTTTTTATTATGATGCAGATCATTTGTTTTGGTCCACTGGACCTTTCAATTGGGCTCTCCCCTTTTAAATAATGCATAGCATTTTATTTATTAGCCTGTTAAGCCTTTTAATTGGGCCTGGCCCTTCAGGAAATGAAATGTATTGCATTTGTCAGGCGCTTTGCGCCCATCACCGAGCGCAAGCGCTTGTGGTGAGGACACGTGTCATGCTCTGGCGAGCGCAAGCGCAACAGCGCAGTGCGCTGCGCTGTTGCGCTGCTGACATGTGGCGCGCTCTGGTGAGTTGCGCCAACAAAGGAGCGCAACAGCACAATTTTTCAAGTGCAAAGCACTGTTTTATATTCTGGTTGATTTTAAATCAAAGAAAACAAGTTTTCTTTTGTTTTCAAAGAACCAATGGTTCATAAGAAAGTGCAAAGCACTACTATTACTTATTTTTTTCTTTTTATTTAAGATTATTGATCTTGTTCTTAGATCAATAGTCTGTCCATAAGAGAATTTTCTCTTTTTTCCTAAAGGTTTTTACCTTCTGTTGTTCTTGAAGAGTTCTCAAGAGTTCTCTTCTCTTCTCTTTTTTTAGAAAGATGTTGATGCCTTTGAATTGAGGCTTGGGGTCCTTTTTATAGTTCTCATAAATTAGTTAAATTTGTTAAAGAGATCCTTCTCTGAGTGATTTGGGGAATTTTCCCCACCGTTGGATCTTTGATCTAAGGGCTTCTGCTTTGCAGAAGAAAATCTTCTTGTTTTAAAAAGAACAGAAAAGATTTCTTAAAATTTTAATTCTGTTTGGCGCAGATGCCCCAACGCGTGACACGTGTCGCGCAGCGCAACTGCGCTGACACGTGTCGCGCAGCGCACAGCGCAGCGCAACTGCGCTAGCGCATCTGCGCTGACACGTGTCGCGCAGCGCACAGCGCAGCGCAACTGAAACGTTGCTTCCTTTAATAGAGCTTTGTTCTGATTGGGCGCGCCTTCTCGGGCGCTGCGCTGACGTATCAGCGCCTGACACGTGGCGCGTTGCGCCCGGGATTTGAAGCGTTGCTTCATAATTTGAATTTTTGAATTTTCAGCAGAGCTTTGCTCTGATTGGGGGAAACAAATATAAGTGCAGTTGTGAGTTTTTCCTACAATAACTCGAACGTTCGGTTGCATCCTTCTGACCATACGAACAGTACCCCCTTCCGAGTAAGTCTTGTCAACAGCTCAACCGCTCATGCAAAATCTTTAACAAATCTCCGGTAGAAACCTGCGAGTCCCAAGAAACTTCTAATCTTTGTTACTGACTTTGGTGCTGGCCAATTTTTTACTGCTTCAATTTTTGCCGGGTCTACTGAGATACCATCTCTAGAAACGATGTGGCCCAAAAATTGAACTCGTTCAAGCCAAAATTCGCATTTACTAAGTTTGGCATATAACTTCTCCTATCTCAGTATCTGTAATACGATCCTCAGATGCTCGGCATGCTCTTCCTTACTTTTGGAGTACACGAGAATGTCGTCGATGAAAACTATGACAAACTGATTGAGGTACTGCAAAAAAACTTGGTTCATTAAACCCATGAACGTGGCTGGGGCATTAGTAACACCGAATGACATCACTAAAAACTTATAATGACCGTATCGAGTTCTGAAAGCTGTCTTGCATACATCCTCCGCTTTAACCCGAACTTGATGATACCCGACCAAAGATCCAACTTAGAGAACATACAAGCACCACATAACTGATCGAACAAGTCATCAATCCGAGGTATAGGATACTTGTTTTTAATCGTAACCCAGTTCAACTCCCGGTAGTCAATGCACATGCGTAACGAACCGTCCTTCTTCACTAGTAAAACTGGAGCGCCCCACTGAGAAGTACTTGAGCGAATGAAACCCTTGCTGAGGAGGTCTTTTATATGCTTTTTCAATTCGACTAACTCGACTGGTGCCATCCTGTAAGGTGCCTTAGAAATCGGTGTCGTTCCTGGTATTAATTCTATTGAAAACCACAATGCACGAGGCGGGGGTAGGCCGGGTAAATCCTCAGGAAAGACATCCAAGAATTCCCGAACTACGACTGGTGTCGAACTCTTATTAATCTCCATTAACGCTAGTATGCTGCTTGTCGGTTTTGCTCTAAACTCTATGGGTCCCAGAGATTTGCTGCCCCCTGTAAACACGAACTCTGGGTGGTTAGGAATGCGAAAGATTATTGTCTTGGCCCGACAATCAATATGTGCATGAAAAGTGCCCAACCAATTCATTTCTAAAACGACAACATAACTACCAATCCCAATCAGCAGGAAATCTGCGAAAAGCTCCCTGCCGCAAATCACTATTGGACAAACCTTGCACTCTAGGTTGGTGGCAACTACTCCATTTCCAATGTGAATGTCCCAATCTCGAATCAGTGTTTCGTGTGCAATAGAATGTGTTGTGGCAAAGGCCAAAGACATAAAACAATGCGAAGCCCCGGAATCGAAAAGTGCTCTAGCCGGAATAGAACAAACTAGAATGGTACCTGAAATGACATCCTCTGATACCTCTGCCTGCTCAGCCGTCAGGGTAAAGGCTTGCCCCTAGCCACGACTTGTGTTACCTCGCGTCTGATCAAAAATTTGTTTCTGAAGGACAAATTGTAACACCCTAGTTCATTTATACCAGTTTTAGTTCATGTATTTCTTTATTTATGATATTTTCCTGATTTACTGTGTTTTGGGTGCGAATAGTATATTTGACATCTGTATTTGCATCCGACCGCATGCTTGAAACATGTCTTGATTCATGGTTATGATTTATCCTGACTTGTTACGTGGACTCGTGCACTTACATTATTGCATACTGCATATTGGCATTTATCTGGCATCTGCATTTTTAAATATAACATTTAAAGTCACATAAAATATTTTAAAAACACATTGCATGGCCTGCTTGATACCCCTAACCCTGTGGTAGCATCCACGCATCTTATTCTCGTCCCGTTCAGTAAAACGGACTTATTTGGATGACTACGCGCACGTACGTGCATCCGTTCTTGGGGGTATGCATTTTCTTTACCCGGATATCCAATTTTAATTTTGGTCGACGTGTATATTTTTCATATTTTAAAACTGAATTTTTAGACCCGACCCGGGCGTGTTTTGGACTAAGTTTATATTTACCAGAAAATCAAATTTTATTAATATAATATTTTATTAAAAATTAGCACGGTTTAAATTTAATTAACTAAATATATCTTTTTCAATTTTAATCCTAACAAATCCTAAATCTAAACCAATCAGCGTCTCTCTCTCTCTTTCTTTCTCTCTTTATATTTATTATTCTTTATTTTTTTCCATACTTAAACCCCAGTTCTCTCTCCTCCCTCTCTCTCCCCCTCCTCTTTCTCACTCCTCTCACAAATACTGTACATTCCTCGAATCCCGTCACCGCCTCCTTTCACTACGCTCACCTCTCTCTTTCTCATTCTTTCTTTTCCGCCGCCGCCTCCGCGAGAACCTAGCTCTCGCCCCCGCACCTCGCCTGCGCCCTTACCGGAGCTTCGTTCCCTCGGCCTTCTCCTCTTCTCCTCACCAATCGACACCACCTCCATCACCTCCTTCTTCCCTACAACCCATCGCAACCCCAAGCCAAACCCCTCACAGAACCCATGACCCATCACCTCTCACCCTCCTCGCCAGTGATCCCTCGCCGTTGCTACCACCGCCGACCACCTTGTCGGCCTCCAATCGTTTTCTCCACCTCATCTGCATCCCTCATCCCTCTCCTCTCTTCTCCCGCACCTCCACCATCGCTTGCGTTCCCTGCACCCATCCTTGCCTCTGCCTCGCCGGCAGCGCTCGTCCCTTGCGTCACCACCTCTTGTTACCCCATCTCCCCTCTCTCCTCTCTACTACTCCAGATCCCAAGCATTCCCCTGCAACCTTTGATCCCCGACATCAAGAACCCTAACACCTCACTGCCCACCACCGGAAAACCCCGTCGACTCCTCCTCGCCTCCCTGACCCTGAGCCATACCAAAGACCCCAGTGCAGCCCCTCTCCTCCTTTCTTCTTCTTCTTCTTCTTCTCTCTTCTTCTTTCTTTTCTTGAATTCTCGTTTCTTTCCAGTGATCACCCGCCGGAGCCATGCCGCTGCCGACGATCTGAACAATCCAGTTGACGTGCCCAGCCAGCATGGTCGTGTTCTTGCTTTGCTTGGTTCAGTCCCGTGTGCGCCGCGTGTGCGTAGTGACATTTTACCGACATCGGACGCTGCGTTTACACCCGTCGCGTAATCCAATCGAGGCAAGTTAATCTTTCTACATGCTATACTACAATATATTGCACACATGTGAATAATAACATTACTTATTGTTTAATTGTGCATCCCACATTACCATTTTACTATTTTACTGTCTTCAGACATCCGTGTGCATCCATATCACTATTTACATATCTAGCCGCATGCTAATTCATCTTGCTACATGCTAGGTATAATATTATGATCCATATGAGTAAAATATTACCCGTTTATCACATTATACATCCATATTAAAGTTTTACCGTTTTCGGATACCCGTTTGCATCCATATCATTTAAAATATATATAACTGCATCTATAGATCATATTAATTCATGTTATTATTGTAGTAACGCCCCATGCTTAATAATATGCATCCCATTAGACTTGGAGCTGTAAATGTAATCCCTGATTGATATTTGTGCATCCATCCTATTAATTGTGTACCTAGTTGCATGCTATATTACATTGACTCATATTATTATTATATTGGTACCCCATGCTTGATAACGTGCATCCTACATAGTCATGATGTAACTCCTGATAGATATTTGTGTATCCATGCTTTTATCGTACATCCGTACTTTTACCCTGATCCAATACTTGCTACATTTTACTGTTGGGCACCCATTTGATACACTGTACACTATTGACATGACCTGATACACCACTACTTGACATGACTTGATATATGTACACTACCTGACATGACCTGATATATCACTACGTGACATGTTACCTGATCCTGTTTCTAATGCCGACAATCCTGACATGTTATCCCGATAGACATATCTTGTGGTCTGTATAGACAAACATGTTCCTGCTTGATCCTGTTTTGGCATTAGCCTCAGATTTATTAATACCTGACTTGAACACATAACTTGAGGGTATGGGGAAATCAAGAATGTAACCGAACGTAACTCAAAGGGCTATCATATTGTTTGCCGTTTTTTCCGGGCGTTACGGAATACTTATTGTTTGTCGTTTTTCCGGGCGTTACGGAATAATCACCGATAGGTTACGATGAGGATTACATTAATTGATTTCGAAGACTTTAGAATAGATAACCCAGTAGCACAGTTTAGATTGATCACTGCACGTCACTTATACTGATATACTTCACTGTTATATATTCCTGTTGACTTGTTACTGTTCATACTCGTGCCTGCATGTCCTGCTATCCCTTGATTATATTATTGTTGATATTATGACGCACTGACGTCTGGGTTTTGCATGGCCCAGATCCTCTATCCTTGTCGCAGGCTGATCAGGAGTATTTCCGCCTTCAGGCCGAGTAGTGAGGATTCTTTTAGTATCCAGTTTAGTTATGTTTGCTTTCCAGATGTTATTGCTCATTGGATTTATTGCTTCCGCATATTATTTCTTGACTCGTTTATTCTGGATCATGGACATGTACTAGATAGTTTATTTTATTTCTACTGTTCTTGATATCTCTAGACAGCCGTAACGTGACTGTGGAGGGATGTTTCCTATCCACAGGTAGCATGGTTGGCTCTGTCACGTGCCGATCTTAGCGCACTCTGGGAAGCGGGGCGTGACACAAATCCTTTCTGTGGTTGGTTGCGCTCTACTCTTCTAGGACAACTCCCAATCTGGTGGTCACTAGCACCACAGATCAGACATGGACCCTTGGCTCGGCAGCAATTCCTCTCAATATGTCCAAGTATCTGACAGTATCCACAACCAGAGATCCTCATTGTGGTGGGGTTGCGGTACGCTTCATCTGAACTCCTCTATGCTGTTTAACTGGAATCCTTCTTGAAGTTTGATTCGCCGGGCGTTTAAATCCTCCACTTTGAAGTTTCTTCCTCTTATCCATAACTGTCTCAATCCTGCGGGCTGCATTTAATACCTCAAAATAAGTTCCCAGATCATGCGAAACTAGTTTCTCCTGTATCTCTAGAATAAGGCACTGTAAAAATCTCCTGGCTCTGTCCTCCTCCTGAGCTACCATCGAAGGAGCGAAACGACTGAGTCAGATAAACTCAGCCGCTACCTCGTCCACTGTACGATTTCTCTGACGAAGACTGATAAACTGCTGCTCCATTTTGATTCTGGCCGACTTGGAAAATATAGATTCGAGAAAATACCGTTTTACACAAAACTACCTTAAACTTATAAAAACCATTTTTACAAGATTAGGTATTTTAAACAATCTTTGCACAGAGCCGCTACAACCCATTTGAGAAACCCGATCGGGATGGTACGGATTATCGCACATTCTCGGGCTTAGTAGTGTGAGATGCAGATCTCCGCAAGGAGTATTCGGTCTCGAGAGATTTAAAATACAAATATCTTAAGAAAATGAGATTTCTAGAAAATAATAAATTAAAATTATTTTTTATAAATATATAAATATATATATATATATTATCAAAATATCTATTTTTGTTATAATATCAATATTCCAATTTTTTTAAGTCAAAAGAATCATTTTACATGAAAATACCATTAAATTCCATACAAGTCCTACACTATACAATTAAATACCATGTATTATGAAAAATAGGTTTATTCACTAGAAATGTCACAAATATAAAATCCACAGCTATGAAAACTCTAAAAACGATAATTAAATACTTGAGGTGTATTTTGTAAATTATACAAAATTATTTTTACATAAAACTCTCTCAAGTTTTATAAATTACAATAAGGACCCTAGTAAATATAGCTTTAAGCGGGACCAGTCTCTTGAGCCTCAGGGAGCCGGAGATATGGATGCTTGCCTATCTAAGGTAGACAACTTAACAAATGGTGTTATCAACACGGTAATCGTCTTTGAAAAAGACACAAATCCTGCCGCCCATGTGCAGCGGCTACCGATAACACCAAAACCTAATTCAGGAATTCAATTTCTTTTATAATTGTCTGACTCAGACTGAATCTCATTATATTAATCTAACTTGAATATGATTCAAGTACAAACTACAATTCAACCTGAATCCGTGAATCCATATATTCAATTTATCAATCATACTACTTGACTGAACCGAACCATGAAAATACTTCTATTTACATAATTATCCAGTACATCCATTTCCATTTATACGATATCATGGTTTCGGCAAGTCTTCCTTTTACAACACAAGTCATCCATCTATATACAACAATACAAACAAGACATCGCGGGGTTTATAAAGGGGTAGACTGGTACAAAATATGTTAAAAGTGGCATAAGGTAGTCACTTAAGACGTAATTACATCCATGTCGTTGTTCCGTGGTATTATCGACGGAGCCTTATACTCCTGTTGCCCTTAGTCTCTGGCATATAGAGACTCCTCTCGTATACACTGGTATCCTTCTGTACCAATCTACAAACAACAGCGTTAACATTAAATACAACTTTAAAAGTTACACTCTCTCTCTTACTCTCTGTCTATTCTATTTCTCCCTTATCTTTGGGACTTACCGAGTGATTGTTCGCTGACGACATTTCTTCTCTTTCTTCTTTGGAATGTTGTCAGGTGATCTGGACACTCGGGAGATCAAGCCTACCAGCGAGGACTTGGATCAGCTTGCTTACGACCCAGAGCTCTAGCTTCGTTGTACACATTTTATTTCAGTACCTTTCATTTCTGTTATGTCACTGTTTAGGCATTGCTTTCATTCCGATGTATTTACTTTTCCATGCATTGTATAAAAGAATGTTAATAAATAAAGTTGTTGTTCAGTCATACCTGCTGTTTTTGTCTCTTGTGCATTTTTATTTATATTGCTTAGATACGCTTAGCGTATTTACTTCAGAGTATGTAACACCCTATTTCAGTTATACCATATTCTCTTTCATTATTTTCTTGTGGCTATTTCCTGTTTTAATTCGCTTTTGTGTTTTGGCTGACACGTATATTATCCGTATTTTTCAAACAGTAATTTTAGACCCGACCCGGACGTCTTTTGGACTATTTTGTATTTAGCCTAAAACTCAAGTTTTATTAATATTATATTCTAATATCCTTAATCATATTTTAAACAAACTAATATTATGTTATACCTTTATCCATTTATAATTTTACCAAACCAAATATATTTTTAAATCTTTTAAATCCTAAACTAAACTTCAGCACATATATTATATACGAATATATATACTAAATATTTTTAACTAAAATATATTTTTACATATTTCTCTCTTTCCTCACCTGTCTGTCTCTCTCCTCTCTCCAATATATATTTTTCTATCTTATCAACAATTATATCTCTTTAATATACATAAAATCCTATATATATAATCACAAATCTCTCTCTCATATCAGCCGACTTTCTTTCTCTGTCAACAACATCTCTTTCTATTTCTCACCAATCTAATCCCTCTCTCCCCAACAATATTTTCTAACAACCTAAACAAAAACCCCATCCCTATTTAATCATCACATCATCTTCTCTTCTTCAAAACTTAATCAATCCCTAACCCCTCACATTCATCCCATCGCCACCTCCCTCGACCGTAGCCTCCTCAAGCCAAGCCCCTTTCGATCGCCGCACCAGTGTCACGCCCCGCTTCCCAGAGTACGCAAGATTGGGCACGTGACATAGCCAACCATGCTACCTGTGGGTAGGAAGTATCCATCCACAGTCACATTACGGTTGTAAGGTTATCAAGGACAAGATAAACAAACTATCTAACACATGTCCAAATCCATAATAACCAGAGTCAATGATAAATAAGTGCGGAAGCAAATGATCCAATGCAATAATAGAAAGGTACGTCCCGTAATGCGGCATCACACCTGGAAATAAAATGCAATAAATGAACCAACCACTACAGAACTCACAAATCAGCCTGCTGGCTGAAGTACTCCTACTCAGTCGTCGACAGTGGTAAAGAATCTGGGCCATGCAAAACCCAGACGTCAGCGCGTCATGTCAACCAATAATATAATATGAACATGGTAATAAGCAATGCAGGGATAAACATGAATAAAGCAGTAATATGAAACAACAGTGCAGGGCAATGTGCAGTGGGTAACTAAACTGTTCTAACAGGTTTTCTATTCTAAAGTCTTTGAAATCAATTGATGAATCGTCGATGTAACTCAATAGTATCCCGTGCGTGCCCGGGACCACGGTCAAGATCCTCGGGGCTGAATCCGAGACGTGCCGCTAAGCAGTAAAAGGTAGTAGGATGGGCGAGTGATGTCAGCATCAACACTCCGGGGCTGGCCAAGCCCGTAAGACTGATCAGAACATGTATCGAACTGTTGAGTCACAAGTCGGTTTCACCTTTGATTTCCCCATACCCCCAAGCTATGTATGTCAGGTCAGGTATTCAGTAGTCAAGGACTAATGCCAACACAAAATCCGGTAAGAGTAGGTCTGTCTGGATAGACAGCAGGGATGGTCGGGTTTGTCGGCATTAGGCATGAAATCAGGTAACAGGTCAGGTCACGTTTTAACAGGTTGAGTCGATATGTATAGGGTGTCATGTCATGTCAAGAGTGTACGGTACCACGTCATGTCAAGTAGGAAGTGTAACAGGTCATGTCAGGAAGCACAAGATGTCATGTGGGTGCTCATAATCAAACTATCATAAGCATATGTATAAATAAACAAGCATGAGTACTATCAGAACAATAAACTGGAACATGTAATATGATATGTAAATAAATATAATTTCAAGGATATGGATGCACAGTTATCGATTAGGGTTACATTTATAGTTCCAATATTAATTAGGATGCAATTTATTAAACATGGAGTATTAATATCACATTATTATGTAGTAATGTGATCTATGGATGCAATTATATTTATCTTAAATGCGATGGATGCAAACGGGTATCCGAAGAGTTATAAAACTATAAAATGGTAGTGTGGGATGTACAACTAAGCAATATGTGATATAAATATTTATATAATAATATTAATATGGATAGCATATTCAAAGCGATTAGTAACTATAAAAGCTGTATTGATTAACCATGCACAAGAAGATTCCGTTCAGAAATTCAGCGTCACCCTAATTTGTAAAATAGCTTAAAAATAACAAACGTTCTCCAAAAGAGACGTATCTTATACCAAAACAAAGATAATTCAATAAGGTTTTCAGTTTTATAAGTATAAGCATCTCAGGTTATCCCTACAAAAAGTTATGAATATTCAAAGTTGAAAGTTTGCTGCTGGAATTTCCCTGGACAGCAGTTTAAAGGCATTTTCATTTGCATTTTACGTTATTTAAACAATTTATTTTGCAAGTAAATATTTCATAGAGTTATAGTATTCTGAATTAGCTTCGTAACGAACTAAAGAACGTATACTAATGATTTTTCTATGATTTATAATGAATTTTATAAGATAAGGTGTACAGTAAATTTCAGATTTGTCATATCCGATTTTTCAACGACATTTCATATGTAAACTATAAGATTTTCAAACGTATAACATTATAAAATGAAGATTATAAAAGTATATAGCATGTAGCAAGATTAACTTGCCTCGATGGGTCGCGAATCGGGAAAACGGAACGTTAACCGTCGGCGGGGAAAACTCGCGACGGCGCACGGTTCACGGAATGAACCCAAACGACGAACAAAGGAACCACACGGGTCGGGGTATCTCGCTGGAACGTCGAGAAACGTCACCGGCACGACGAAATTCCGGCAACAAAAGAACAGTTAAAAGAAATGAGAAACGAGACATGAAGCAAGAAGAGAAAAATGATAAAGAGAAGTACGAGAGAATATATAAAGGGGAGAGAGAGAGAGAAAATGGAGAGAGAGAGAAGAAGGAGAGAGAGAAAGTGGGGCCCACGGGGTTAAAGGGGAGGTTGCGATTGGCTGAGAGAATAAATTGAGAAGGATATAAAAGATTGTAAAAATATTATATGGTTAACTTAAAGATTTAAAAGATAGGTAATGAACAGTAAGATATCAGATTAGTTAGAAAAATATATGTGAAGGTTTTAATAATATTAAAATTTAGGATTTTGGCGCCAAATGAAACATTTCCAAATTGCCCCCGGGTTGGGTCCAAAAATTCGAAATTCAAATAATAGGATTTTAGGCGGGTTCCAAATTTTAAAATGAAATGTTTTATGATTAAAAAGCATACTCCCAAAACGGACACACGCACGTGCACGTAGCCATCCAAACTCGCCCGTTTCACTGAACGGGACGAGAACACAATGCACGGACGCTACCACGAGGCTAAGGGTGTCAAGTAGGCCAAGATGAATATTTTTAATTTTATTTTAGATGCTAAAATTTGTTATATGCAGAATGACTTAGCCAGATAAAATTTTACAGTAAGACCCAAATAAGCAAGATAAATGAAATGAGTAATATCTAATGCTCAACCAATAACAGAAAATAGTAGCATTGGGCTCGGGTGTTACAACCAGCCACCTCCGACGACCCAGAACCGGCAGCCTCTCCTTCACTGTGCCCTTCTCCTTCGCCGATCTCCAACTGCCGGCCACCAAACCCATCACCGTCGGCCCGAGACTTCACTACAACAACCAACTCCTATTGCCATCATCTTCATCTCGCCGTGAACATATCGCCTCAACCCTAATGCGGACCCATCTCCAGCCGATTCCTCAACCCAACACCCGAACCCATCTCCTTTCACCCACGTCTTTGTCGCCGTTGCCTCCACCGCTGCATCACCCTCGACTCCTTCAACCTCAACGAGCCCATCGCAGCAGCCCTAATTGTCGTCAACCCTCAACTTGGATCCGAGAACCCCACCTGAATCGCCAACTACCTCCAGATCCTCGGCAAGTACCAAGAGAAGCCTCCTTTTCCCTTCATACCAGGCGCCGATTACTCTGGACTCGTCGACGCTGTTGGAGACGGCGCTACGAAGTTTAAATTAGGGGACAGGGTCTGCTCTTTTGCTGCTCTTGGAACCTACGCTCAGTTCATCGTGGCCGACGAGAAAGATCTGTTTTTGGTGCCGGATGGATGTGATCTAGTTGCGACTGGAGCCCTACCTGTTGCCTTTGGTACATCCCATGTAGCTCTTGTTCACAGGGCACAATTAAAGCCTGGTCAGGTGTTGCTTGTTCTTGGTGCAGCTGGGGGTGTTGGACTTTCTGCTGTACAGATAGGGAAGATTTATGGTGCGGTGGTCATTGCTGTTACTAGAGGAGCTGAAAAGGTGCAGTTTCTTAAATCACTAGGGATGGATCACGTTGTTGATTTGAGCAATGCTAATGTTATGGAGACCGTGAAGCATTTTCTAAAGGCAAGAAGGCTCAAAGGGGTGGATGTTATTTAATTACGATCCTGTTGGGGGCAAACTTACCAAGGAATGCATGAAGCTTTTAAACTGGGGAGCAAATATTTTGGTTATCGGATTTGCTAGTGGGGAAGTGCCAGTTATCCCAGCAAATATTGCTCTTGTTAAGAATTGGACAGTTCATGGGCTATATTGGGGTAGTTACAAAACATATCAACCACATATTCTTGAAGACTCGCTCAAGGAACTTCTCTCATGGCTGTCGAAGGGCTTAATTACCATTCAAATTTCTCATGCTTACGGCCTATCTGAGGATGAGCGTATAACTCTGATCCCAAGTTGAATCCTAGCTGAGTTCGTGCCTCGCATCTTCGTACATCGTCCTCCCGTGATTCTTATCCTTCAGGCAAGTACTCTTGCTTACTTTTGGTCGATGTACATCGGCATTCCTTTGTTGTTATATGTATATAGATATTTCCTGCACTGTTAGAATAAAAGATAAATGTGTTAGTATCTTTTTTGTTATATTATACAATATATATATATATAGGCAAACTGTTATGTAGCAAGTGAGAAAAATTAGCAAGTGTGGTTTTAAAATGAGATTTATTTTAACTACAAACAAAGTTCGAAAGTTGTTAACCTATCTCACATATATGTATTTCTAGTCAGATTGTGATTAATATACCCATATTAAGGTTAACGGTAAAGATAACAATTGTGACTCATACCAGCTTGTACACCACCTTTATGCAGTTACTATTACCTGATAACTATTACCACTGACATGTCTTGACTATTCATTAGTCTAGTCTTATTAGGCGAGATCGCTGATAAGGATGCTGAACTACATTACATGACATGACACAATCTATATTGTTTACAAGTTTTATTTCCATACAATTACCATACCACAAGTTCCTGTCTTTTCAGCATTCTTAATTAGTGCTCTAGTCATTACCATAGCAGCTATAAATACGTGGGTGTTGGGGTAGTTTGAGTGTGCGTTGTACAACAGGATCTCAGGAGTCCCATGCCTGCAGCTCGTACCGGGCTATAGCGGTCTCATGATTACAGCTCGTACCGGGCTATAGCGGTCTCATGTTTACAGCTCGTACCGGGCTATAGCAGTCTCATATTTACAGCTCGTACCGGGCTATAGCGGTCTCTTGTTCATTCTACAGTTGGGCCCGTGTTTCCTAGCCCCTGGGGCACCACTCTTGGGTTATGAATATTCCTGCAGAGATTGACGCACACACTCAAGCTTACGATAGGATAGTTTACCTTTTAGTGACCAGTTAGGTTATGACCCAATCCCTTACATACATGTTCATAGTGTTAGTGTATTTAATTATTTATGTACATGTTTTTCTTGTGCACCGGGTTCACTTTTTCATATATTCATGTTACTATGCTACACACACACTTTTTACGTTGAGTACTTGCTAAGATGTTCTGACATTCCTGAGATTTGCCATCTCAGGTTTAGAGACAGGTTTTCAGACTGAGCAGGATCAGAGCGGCTACCGGGACCTTGCTGAAGACCAGTAACCGTAGGTTTATTTTCATCCTTTTTATTTAGCTTTTAGCTTGTGCGCCCTTCTGGGACATTAGAACTTTTGTATCTTTCAGATGTTGTTTTCTTTTCAAACCTATTGTATCGGATCTTTTTGCATCAATTATCTAGTGGACCCATTTTTAGTATTCTTTGTAGTTTCATGGCAGCATGATTATCAGTATTATCCCTTTTAGTATTGGATTTCATTTTTGACAGGTTAACCTAGACAGCCTTATGTGACTATGGAAGGATCTTTCCTTACCGTAGGTAGCACGGCTGGCCTTCGTCGTTCTCCGTATTCCGTATTTTGGGAAGCGGGGCGTGACAGAGTAAATACATAGCGGCCAGTCGCGTCCTCTGCCCGTATACTGAGAAGCGGGGCGTGACACCTTCCGTACCAGTCCACCCCTTATAAACCCCGCGATATCTTGATTGTATTGTTTGTATTGTATTGTCTTGATTTATATAGATGGATGACTTGCCGGAACCATGATATCAGTAAATGGATGTAACTGGAGAATCATGTAAATGGATGCATATCCATGGTTCGGTTCAGTCAATATAGATTGATTAGATTGAATAGACGGATTCATAGATCCATGTTGTATTGAAGTTTGATACTTGAATCATATTCAAGTCAGATTGATTATATTGAGACTCAGTCTGAGTCGGACAATTAGAAAAGAAATTAAAGTCCTGAATTATGTTTTGGTGCTATCGGTAACTGCTGCACATGGAAGGCAGGATTTGTGTCTTTTTCAAAGACAATTACCGTGTTGATAACACCGTTTGTTAAGTTGTCTACCTTAAATAGGCAAGCACCCATATCTCCGGCTCCCTGAGGCTCAAAAGGCTGGTCCCGCTTAAATCTATGTTTACTAGGGTTCTTATTGTAATTTAGTATAACTCCTAGGGGTTTTATGTAAAATAGTTTTGTTATATTTCCAAAATACACCTCAAGTATTTTATTATCGTTTTTAGAGTTTTCATGGATGTATATTTTATCAATGTGACATTTCTAGTGAATAAAAACTAATTTCATAATATATAGTATTTATTTGTAATATTGGATTTGTATGGTATTTTCTTATAAATGAAATGTTTTTCTTGAATTTTGGAAATGTGGAATATTATAAATATTAAAAATAGATATTTTGATATTAATTACACATATATTTATTTATTAAAAATATAAGTTTTATTTATAATAGAAATCACATTTTCTAAAGAAAATTGTATTTTAAATCTTTCGAGATTGTATGCTCTTTGCGGAGGTCTGCATCTCATTCTACTAGGCTCGAGAATGTGCGATAATCCGCACCATACCGAACGGGTTCCCCAAAATGGGTTGTAGAGGCACAATCGTAAAGATTTGTTAAAATACATTTTTCGTAGAAAAATGTTTTATAAGTTAAAGGTAGTTATATGTAAAGTATTTACCTAATCTATGTTCCCAAATTCCATCGTGCTATATTAGATATGTGTGTTGTGAGGAGGTAGGTCATTACCTCATGAGTTTTCTAAAGGTATAAGGGTATTATAGAGTTTATGTCGGAAACTAAAGTTTGTGGTATTTTAATGTAAAATTCCGATAAAAATGCATATAACAATCTTTTATGATGAAACTTATTAAAAATGTTTATTAATGTTTAATGAACAATATATGATGATATGAAGATATCTTGATTAAGAAAAATTATACTTTTTAAAGAAAACCGAATCGGAAGTCGGACTAACTCCGCTTCTGTCGGGTTTTAGTTTTGAATGTTTTTAGAATAGAGAAGGGAAGAAGAAGTTAGGACTTACTGGATGATTGGCTAGAGGAGAAAAAGAGGAAGAGATAGGAGTTGCTGGTGCGTCGTTTCGTCGTCGGAAACTTCTTGAGTTGTCGCCGGAAGTTCGTCGGAACTTTGCCATTTTGCTAATTCCACTTTCACACAAAAGACTTGGGAATTTTCTTGAGAGTTTGGGCAGGGATTTGCAAGTGAGGAGGGGTGATTTGAGGGTGGTATTTATAGGAAAATTAGGGTTTTAGGGTAGCGAAAGGGTGTATTAAAATTGTAATAAAAATGGATTAAATGTGAGTTTTATGGTGCTCTGTAAATGTGCAGTAAAAACAAATAATACAGGAGTTATGGGGGGTTCAAGAGTCGCAAGGGTTAAAGAAAATTAGGGTTTGGTCCGAGTCGGACCGGCGCTGTCGGCCGAGCCACCGAGTTTGCCGGCCTGAGTCATCGAGTCGGGGGCTCGTATTTGTGCCACGTGTCTCTGACGCTTGGTCTAGCCTCGTATGCTCGTTTATTTAGGCTGTGACTCTTGGTTTTACAGATTGTGCACGTGTAGACTATTGAGCTTCTAAAAGATTAAAAGAATTTTAAATAAAAAGAATGTGTGGCTGATGGGATTTGAACTCTAGTACTATGGTTCAGCAGTGCAAGGTCTTACCAATGAGCTACAAGCTCCTTCTTGCTGTTCAAAAGCAAATTAAATTTATAACTTGTGCTCAGGCTCAAATACCCCTTTCTGTATTTTTGAAAAAAATTGTACAGAAAGTTTAGGCTTGTTACATTCTACCATCCTTATAAAAAATTCATCCTCGAAATTTATAAAAGAAAAGTGTAACAGATTCAAGAAAAGTTTGGTGATAGAAGTACTGATAGTGTAAAAAAATAAAATAAAATGGTATAATGGTTTGAAAAGATTGAAGAGAATTACCAGTGTTACCCTGGTCTACAGCCTCTGCTTTTTCAGCTGCTAAAAGGAAAGCATGACGCCGTAGTACATTCTTCCTAACTGGAAGCACATTCCTCTGCCCTCGAGGCATGTTCCTCTGCCCTCGAGGCATGTTCCTCAGTGCCTGATGGATTTGGCGATTAGGTTGTGCAAGAGCTGGTGCTGAGAGTGCTAGACGAGGTGCAGGAGCCTGGATAGCTGGCCGCTGCGGGTAGTTGGTGGGTGTGTGAGCTGGGTTGCGTCTATAAGGACAGTTTCCAATTCCGTGATTGTATGCGCCACAAACTAAGCATATGCCTTTTCCGCGTCTACAGTCCTTCCACAAGTGTCATTCTCTCTTGCAATAGAAGCAAAAGTCAGGACTCGGCTGGTTATTGATTTCATCCGGTCTCCGCGGTTCAACAGTTGGCCTTGAAGAGGCTCCTCCTGCCATCTGGGTGGCAGAACGCTTCACTCCGGCAGATTGAGGTCCGCCCTTCCTCTTCACCACTGCCTCGTATCTTCGGGCAGCCTTCAAAGCCATATCATGGGTTGGGAAATCCCCTGTAGCTAATACAGCTTCGATTTCCGGGTCCAACCCTTGCTGAAATCTTCTAGCCCTTATCTCAGCAGTCGGTATGAGATGGGCTGCAAACCTGTTGCGGTCTTGTGTTAGCTGTGTAGTATGTGATATAAAATCGAATATTGAGACATATCTTACCTACTGAGCATAGTAAACTCAGCATCATACTCATCTACAGATTTGGTCCATATTGAACCTTGTTGCAGATGGATGAACTGTTGTTCCATATCAAACCGGGCAGTCTCAGGGAAGTACATTGCATTGAACATGTCACGGAAAGTCTTCCATTCGATAGGCTGATGAAGACGGTTTTCTTCCGCCTTCCACCAAACCCGTGCATTATCAGTGAACTGGAGCTTTGCAACTCAAACCCAAGCTATCTCTGGCACTTGTGCTGCTGCCAGGTCATCTTCAATACTTTGAGCTCAGTCCTCAACTTCTAGAGGGCTCTCTTTTCCTGCGAACTTTATTTCGCTAATAAATTGCATCACTGCCTTCATGAGTCATGCTTTACTCACAGATCTAAAATTTAAATTTTTATCAACATAACTAGTCAGGTGCAAGTATACATGTAAGCTAACAATTACGGTGGAAATAAGGATAACCTTCAATTTGGTGATAGTATTAGGAATGGCAATGGGACGGGACGGGGCCATGGATTGCATATCCCGTCCCCGTCCCATGCCCTGCCGGGGCAGGAAAATAATACCCCATCTCCGTCCTACCGGGGAACCCAATTCACCGCGGGGAACCCGTCTCACCCCATCATATTGTGTATTAAAATCCGTGTGATGGTGTATGTGTATATAGTGAGAGATAGAGAGAGAAACATGTGAGAATGGTGATGTTGTCGATTGTTGGCTACTATGAGAGAGAGGGAGATAACGATGGCCTAATCAACGATGCTCAGACAGCCGCAGATCAGTTATGAGAATGCAAGAAAAACTGTGACTATGTGAGAAGTGAAGACTGTAGAGTACAAAAATAAGGACTAATGAAGCGTTTATGATTACAAATGGTATAACGAATATTTATATACGGAGGTACACAATATAAATAATATTATGAAAGAAGATATTTTAGCAATTATCTATATTGCGGGGCGGGGCGGGGAGAGGCATGGGGCAAGGGAAGCTAATACCATCCCCGCCCGTCCTGGTCAACGGTCAAAATCCCCGTCCCGATCAGGTCGGGACGGGGTCGGGACGGGGCAAAATTGCCATCCCTAAATAGTATCCATGTGATTTATACCGAGACACCTGCCGGGGAGGGGGGTCTATGACAAGTATGAGCAAATACTTCTGGAGGAACTCTCAACGTGTTTGGTAGAGCAGAGATAAGAAGTCATGTGAATACCGATAGCTTTATGCGATGCATGCTTTGAATACACAGCTTCGGTGCTCGTGAGTTCCCTAGGAAGGACAGCTTCTTGATGAAGTGAAGTGGTACAAGTTTTGAAATACATGAACAAATTTCAGATAAAGTAGTATAAGTGGAGATCGTAGATTAATTGGGGGTTATTAAAATATAGATAAAGGCAACGTTAACCTTGGGGTAAAATGTAACAATTTAAAGGAATTGGGGATACGAAGTAAATAACAAAAAATTGAGGGAGTAAACAGTAAATAACCCTTTTTTCTAAAGTGGATGTAACGAAACATATTACTCTTTCAACCAAGAGACTGAAGAATCCAAAAGCCAGACCCAAATGTGAGAGTTAATTTAATCTAGCCTGTTGTCTTTAACTGAACTACTGAACCCATAATTACTAATAAACCTACTGGAAAGGTACACCACCAAACCTTTATCCCAAACATTTGAGATCGGCTATATAAATTTGTTTATTCCATTTTGCTTGATTTTCATAATTCCTTTCGATGCGAAACCTATAGGAATGCCAATCCAAAAATTGATTTAAGACAATGAAATGTAAGAATGATTCACAAAAAGAAATTTACGAAAACACTAGAAGGGCTTTGATTATCATTTTCAGATTAGTCCTGGAAAAGGTCTTCCACCTCACTCATTCTAAGGGAACCCATTAAAACTATCACAAACCTCCAAGTTTGAAGAAATCATCTAATCTCAATCATTAATACTGAAAGAAGTCTATGATTGCCCACTTCTCTAGTTAGATAAAGTCTAAATATATGTGAAAGCAAAAAACCCGTTCTCAGTTTTCAAACTATAAATACTTCCCTGCTCTCTGCAACTTTCCTCATCAGCTCTAAATCCTGTATACTTAGTACCCTCTAACTCTTGCTTGTTTTCTTGCATTGTTTTCTATCATTCAAAGAAAATGGCATCACAAACCATCAACAGCTATAAAGAAGGGGCTGATGTTTACCATGGAGATCCAAGAGTTTGGTTACAACCGATCTGCCGGATTCATCTGGATAATCCAAGCGAAGAAAAAGGATCATACCTTTAAGAATATCAAGCGCCAGGTTTCAGATGCGACAGAGGTGACGGTATTTGTAGAGCCCCGCAAGATGAAGAAGATGACTGGAGTGAAGACAAAAAGAGCTTCTGTTGTGGCTCTCTGTTGTTGAGATGTACTTTGAGAATCCTTCATCTGAGAAGCTCGCCATCAGGACCGGCACTGGTTTATCTGATAGCTTTGAGGCATCGGTGTTTGAACTCGAGAAGTGAGGAAATGATGCAGGTGCCTAAATGCAAAGAAAAAGGGAATTAGGATTCAATCATTTTATTAGTAACTACCATATCAAATGTGTTGTGCTTATATAAAATGTCTGGATGTAATAGTATATACACAGAGTTGTTGTTTAATACAACAAGTAAATCATAATATACATTTTCAATCACCCAGCTACATAAATGTGTTGTGCTTATATAAAATGTCTGGATGTAATATTCATCTGAATGTGCTAAGTTTTTGCACTATGATGTCTGTTTAATTAATAACTCTCTTTCTTGCGAGCTTTTCAATTCCTTCAAATTATTGTGTTAGTTCAAACATGCAAACTTCAACTATCACTTGTTTATAATCAATAACTGATTTTTGCTACCAAAATCCTGATCCCAGTCGACGTCACCCCCACACTATCTCCACACTAACCATCCACCACTCTATTATTCCCGATCAAACTCTGTTGTGATCCTACTTTAATATCAATTGTTCATGTTGCCAGGATCCAAATCTAATTTAAGATCGATTCCTCTAATCTTTTGGCTCCACTTTCCTACTTGCCCTTGCCAAATTTCTCCACCGAATTGTTTTTAATGACTGGAAACAAGACAAACGATCTCCAGTACCAAACTCCGATCAAATGAGAGTAATTATGCATATTGGTGGTCCTGTCTCTGTGGATTCGAGAAAAGTTGGAGCAATGGAAAATGATCTAGAAAAGAGAATGGTGAATGATTTAGTAGATACATAATGCAGTAGAGAAAAACTATTGCAACTCAACGATCATGAAATAGATACATAATTCAATGGGTAAAGTATTGCATTCCAACTATCCAAATTTAAATAAGCATGTTTTACACTTTTAGCCCTTGTTCTTCTAGGTTTGATTATGTCCATCTATGATCACTTCTAAGTAAATCGAATCTGAATAAACCTTAAGCCAAACATAATGGACATAAAAAATAAGCTAAATTACACTAAATTACTTTCAAGCATCATTTTATAAATAAATAACAAGTTTTTCTAGTGCAGTAAACTCCCTTAAACTTTGGTTTCAAAGTAATTTTTCAACTAAAGTACACCTAAAATGTAGTACTTTACGGGAGACTATTGTAATTAAAAATGTTAAGGTAGTCTGCGGAATGGTTGAGGTAATTTGGTGTAATTTAGCCTATAAGATATAAATGAGTTCAGAAAAGAAAAGATATAGGACAAAAGCTCCAGAGAACATTTTCAAGTATGCATCAACTTATAAAGCCAAATTGTTCATAAAATGTCAGGCAGGGGCCAAATGTGTTCCCTGAATAATGTAACAAAATTTCTCCCTGGTCAGAAGTAGTTGGTCTTGGCATCCCAAACCTTTGACCCATATATTTGAGAAGAAAATAACGTCAATGTAAATTTAAACTAATCTATCCTATATAAGCTGATAGTCATTTGTTCCCTTAACTTCTGGACAAGTTGTAGAGTGTTTTTCGTCACCACATGAAGATGGATAGGTTCGTGTTTCAGACGTGTATAGATTCCTTATGCTCGACGGTAGACAGGGGTTTATTGATCGTGGAGATTCTAATCTCCGGCAGCTGCGGACAAAACTGCTGTTAATTACCCCTCGCTTTAACACGAGGAAACCTCCGATTGACGGGTCATGCGTATCTTGCGAACTCAATATGAATGTGTACTGCATTTAGGAACGACTTTTATGACTTTTTGAATATTTCAGAGGCCTCGCAGAGTTTACGGGGGCCCCGGTGCCTGGTCTGCGGGTAAGAGGGGCTAATAGCCCGTTAGCCCCTTGCGGGGTGCGGAACAGCGCCCCGTGGAAAAATTTTTGAAGGGAGAAATGTTTTGAGTGTGTCGGAAAGCTCCCGAACGAAGGAAATGAAGAGATGAACGAAGTGATGAGATCCCTAAGAGAGGGGTCCTGAAGCGGTGGACCCCCTTTTAGAGGGATCCCGAAGCGGTGGGACCCCGAAGAGAGGGTCCCGAAGCGTTGGACCACCTTTTAGAGGGATCCCGAAGCGGTGGGACCGCTTTGGAGTGGGTCCTGAAGTCAGAAGCCTCCCACTTGGAGGCCCCGAAATCGGGAGCCCCCTTGGAGGGGCCCCGAAATTGGGAGCCTCTTTTTGGGGAAGCTCCGAAGAGGGAACCCTTTTGGGGGAGGGGGGGTTTTCCCACTCCCCCAAAAGAACTCTCTTTTATGAGCTTTCTAGAGGAAGAAAATGAAGAAAAAAAAGACTTGCCTCTTGGCTCGGTTTAAATTCCCCTTACATTTTGCATTGGGAGCCTCTTGGTATTTTGCATATTTTCCTAACATATATGCATACTTTTGCACTTTAACCCTTAAGCTTTACAAAATTGGTTTTTTACCCATTTCTTTTTACCAAATTACATAATAAACCTATTTATTACATTTTTCTACTCCTTTCTTGGCATGGGGCAGGCCTATGCTCGAGCTTGGACCGGTTGAGCTTGGGCCCACTTGCTTGGGCTTGGGCCCAGGTTGGTTGGGTTCGGGTTCGGGTTCACTTGTTCGGACGTTGATTTTGACTTTGACTTTTTAATTTCGTATGTAAGTTTTGACCCCAACACAATTGATTCGGCATAAACCTACAGGATTTGCCAATACCACAAATTGATTCATCAAAACCTAAAATATAAATTAACCACATACATTTGAGAAGAAAATGACGCCTTAAATTTAAACTAACCTGGCCTATATAAGCTGACAGTCATTTGTTCCCTTGACTTCTGAACAAGCGACATAAACCTACATGAAATGCCAATACAACAAAATTGATTTTAGACACCAAAACCTGATAAATAGTAGACAATACATTTGAAAATGAAAACTAAATGGTTGCCCACCACAGACTTTGACTAATTCTATTGTTAATACTGAAAGAATTCTACCACTGCTGACTTTTCGAGTTTGATCAAGTCCAATTAATGTGAAACAAAACACCATTTGTCGAATTTCCCATCTATAAATACTTCCTTACTCTCTATAACTTTTCTCATCAACACTAAATCTCATAATTCTCATTCCTTCAAAACATTTCTTGTTTTCCAGCACTGTTTCCCTATCATTGAAAGAAATGGCATCCCAGATGGTCAACAGCTATAGAGAGGGGGCTGAGGTTTACCACGGAGATGACATTTGCAGGAAGAAAAGCATCGAGCTTCTTGAAGAGCTCCGCCTCCCAAAGGGTCTGTTCCCTTTGGAAGACATTCAAGAGTTTGGTTACAACCGAGCTGCTGGATTCATTTGGTTAATCCAAAAGAAGAAAAAGGACCATACCTTTAAGAAGATCAAGCGCCATGTGTCTTATGCGACGGAGGTGACAGCATTTGTGGAGCCCCTTAAGATGAAGAAGATGACCGGGGTGAAGACAAAGGAGCTTCTCTTGTGGCTTTCAGTGGTAGAGATGTACTTTGAGAATCCTTCGTCAGAGAAGCTCACTTTTAAGACCGGAACTGGTCTGTCTGATAGCTTTGAGGCATCGGCATTCGAGCTTGAAAAGTGAGGATGATGATTGGGTGCCTGGATGCAGGGAAAAATGGGAATTAGGACTTTAATGCTTGTGTATTGACTAATATATCAAGTTCTTCATCAAATAAGTGGATTGGCTTCACCTGAATGTATCAGTACTTTATACCAATAAATATTATAATATGATTTCAATTCTTTTAATCCCAGTAAAATGTGTCGGTACCTTTACAAGTCGTGATTTTATTTACAAGAAATCTTATCAATAAGTTATATATTTATTTTCACAAGTCAAGAGAAAATTTAGAATTAAGGAAATTAGAGAACAATTAACATGCACTTTGTAAACATAAGCAAATGGGCGCGCGCGCACGTGTGTGTGTGTATATATATATATATATAGAGAGAGAGAGAGATTAATGGAGGAAAGAGGCCATAGGAGGGGATTTCCTCCTATGGCGTCGAAAAAACACCCCCTCCCTAGTTTTTTCCGACGATCGGCACCCACCAACTTCATCGTCATCATCTAAGATGTGGGTATACCAAATTTCATGTGATTCTACAACTTTTTCACCGTTGATTTAGTGGGTTCAAAATTAACGGTTTACCGACAATAGAACTTTTTACATTGCTAAATCAACGGTGAAAAAGTTGTAGAATCACATGAAATTTGGTGTATCCACATCTTAGATGATGACGATGAAGATGGTAGGTGCCGATCGTCGGAAAAAAACTAGGGAGAGGGTATTTTTTCGACGCCATATGAGGAAATTCCCTCCTATGGCATCTTTTCTCCATTATTCTCATATATATATATATATATATGGGCTTAAGGGTCCTGTGTTCGAACTCAGGAAATATTCCTGAGCCCGTAACCCAAAACCCCCCTCACCCAAAAAGAAACAGAGAAAAAAAATCTCCTCCCTCCTCACTCCCTCGAACTTGCCGCCTCTCCTGCCTTGCTGCGCCTCCCTCCCCCACAGACCTCGAGCGCTTCCATCCCTCGCCTTCTTGAGCGAGCGCCTCCATCCCTCGTCTTCTCGAGCGCATTCGCCTTCGCCTCACCGTGCCTTTCTCCAGTGATGAGTTCCCTCCTCCAACGTTGATCTCCCTCCTCCCCTCATTTTCCTCGGTTCTTTTTTTTTTGTCCAACGCCGAGCTAGGGTTCTGGCCTTTCATGGATCCGACGACGAGTTAGGTTTCCGCTCCTCCTTTTCTAATTCTTTGCTATGATATTTGAAACCTGAGCAAATTTTGGTTAACATGTAGGTTTTGCATAGAATTTGGAAGAGTTTATCTTCTCTCAAAATTTCCTCAGAACTTATTTGTTTGGTTGCAAATTGATGAGAGTTGAATGTTAATGATCAAACCGATAGCATTTTTAGTCCCAAGAATCCAGCCATTTGGTGATGGTATCATGAATTTGGCTTCAAATATGATATTCTTGTTTTAATTTTTGGGATATCTATCATTATATTTCAATTTCGGGCTAAATTAATTGCTTTTGCTATAAAATTACTCATGGCAGTGACTCTGAATCGGTTAGGGCATACCTCCAACCTCTCTTCTCTGCTCATGAACCGATTGTAAAATCGTATGCTGTTTATTCTTTGGTGCTCAGGTGCCTCTCTTAGCAAGGGCTTTTGTACCTGGATATCCTTGAGCCATGATCTCTAAATCTCTTATTATTTGCTTCAATTAAAGAAAATTATCTATTTGCTTCAAATCAAGAAAATTATCAATTTTCTATGGTTATGGGTTATTTTTATTTGATTTTCTAATTTTTTGCTATGCTATTTAAAACCTGAGCAAATTTTGATTAATATGAAGGTTTTGCATCGAATTAGGAAGGATTTATCTTATTATCTCAAAATTGAGCAATACTTATTGGTTTGGTTGCAAATTGATGAGATTTGAATGTAAGTGATCAAATGGATTGCCTTTTTAGTCTCTAGGTTCCAACTTTTGGTGATGGTATCATGAACAGTTGTCTTCAAATATGATATTCTTGTTTTATATTTTTAGATATCTGTCATTATTTTTGAATTTTGGGCCAAATTAATTGCTCTTGCTATAAAATTACTCATTGGCAGTAACGATTTTAGCCCTTGTAGAATGCTTTATTTAAGCTTTCTGTTCCATGTAAGATTTATTCGGTGGCGATGATGATTTGCCAGGAAGCTCCAAATTTATTGACATGGCGAGGCAAGATTGGGTTGTGTGCAAGTATTGCATCAACCATGTTGCAGCCATCTTGTTATATGTTATCCAAGCTCCAAACTCAAACAAGGCCACGTTGTTAGAAGCCGGCATATCTGAACCTTATCATCAGTATGCATCTCTATACCACAAACCTGGGGTTTGCAAACTGTGCATGTTAAAATTTCAGTTCTGAAATGGTTGTTTCCAAAAGAAGCTAATGTGACCGGTAAGGAACTCATCAAGAACTTTACTACATATGTCGAAGCTTTGCTGCACTGGTAAAGAATTGTATTGATTTTTTTTCATATTTGTTGTCATGCAGAACTCAAAGGACCAGCTCTTCTCTACCTGTTTCTTTACAATTTTGAAATTTTGACCGTAAATTAATATTGTTTTGTTAGGGTGTACTGCTAAATGGTTTGTTGATTGCTGTCAAGCAGCTATCTTCAAAATCTAAGCAAAGGGAGCCGTGAATTTGTCATTAGGTCCTGAAAAAGGCCGACTAAAATTGGACTGACATCAAAGGTGTTATGACATTTGCACCTTTATATTCAAGGTGTTAGGAAGTGTAATTCTGATATTTAGATGTATGACAGCTTGAAACAATTTGATGATAGTTTTGTAGAATAGATAATGGCTGGTTTCTTTATATCATCAAAGGTTTAACCCCATAGACTAATTTATTATAACCTACTTATGTAGCACCAGAAGAGTAGAAAATGGCCACAAGTTGTTTGGAATTTGTTGTTTTTATTTTTCACGTATTCTGAGTTAAACCTGGGTTTATAAGTTCCTTTTCCGACGTCTAGCTTCAGTTTCAAATTTGATCACTTTACAAGAAATATTAATCTCCAGTCCCATGTTATCATTTTTCTGACATTATATCTTGATGAGACATTTTCAAGAGTCGCTGTTCTCTTACAACATTGCTGTAGATCGATCCGATGAAATGAAGAAGATACTAAACAAATCTGCTGCTAGCATGGGGCTTCAGCTTCCTGATGTTTATAAGCCCTAATGCCCTTGGGATTCCATTTACTTATTTCTGAAGCTATGTAGCCATTTCGGCATTTTTTGCACTTCAAACTTTGGAATAACTACGCGAGTTCCTTCGGTCTTTTGTTGTTATCAGATTTTGTTAAATAAAAGGCTCATCTCTGGTTGTGATGTATGAAATGAATTATATGTATCTGTTACTGGAATATGTGAAATAAAGGTTTGTTGCTGCTGCTGCTGCTGGAATATGCATTCAACATTGAAGCAAGGGTTGGTTCGTGCATTTTCTTCGAAACGAAAAGTTCAAAATTTGTGGATGTTTGTGATTTGATAATAAAAAGATGCATTTTCAATGTTCTTTTAGTCTGAAATTTTAATGAAGGTAAAGAACTTGATTACTTCATAAAAAGTGGATTTATAAGCTGCATTTTGAGATAATAAGATAAATCCTTCCTAATCCGATGCAAAACCTTCATATTAATCAAAATTTGCTCAGGTTTTAAATAGCATAGCAAAAAATTAGAAAATCAAATAAAAATAACCCATAACCATAGAAAATTGATAATTTTCTTGAATTGAAGCAAATAGATAATTTTCTTTAATTGAAGCAAATAATAAGAGATTTAGAGATCATGGCTCAAGGATATCCAGGTACAAAAGCCCTTGCTAAGAGAGGCACCTGAGCAACAAAGAATAAACAACATACGATTTTACAATCGGTTCATGAGCAGAGAAGAGAGGTTGGAGGTATGCCCTAACCGATTCAGAGTCACTGCCATTAGTAATTTTATAGCAAAAGCAATTAATTTAGCCCGAAATTAAAATATAATGATAGATATCCCAAAAATTAAAACAAGAATATCATATTTGAAGCCAAATTCATGATAACATCACCAAATGCTGGATTCTTGGGACTAAAAATGCTATCGGTTTGATCATTAACATTCAACTCTCATCAATTTGCAACCAAACAAATAAGTTCTGAGGAAATTTTGAGAGAAGATAGACTCTTCCAAATTCTATGCAAAACCTACATGTTAACCAAAATTTGCTCAGGTTTCAAACATCATAGCAAAGAATTAGAAGAGGAGGAGCGGAAACCTAATTCGTCGTCGGATCCATGAAAGGCCAGAACCCTAGCTCGGCGTTGGACAAAAAAAAGAACCAAGGAAAATGAGGGGAGGAGGGAGATCAACGTTGGAGGAGGGAACTCGTCACTGGAGAAAGGCATGGCGAGGGCGAGGTGAGGCGAAGGCGAATGCGCTCGAGAAGGCGAGGGATGGAGGCGCTCGCTCGAGAAGGCAAGGGATGGAAGTGCTCGAGGTCTGTGGGGGAGGGAGGCGCAGCGAGGCAGGAGAGGCGGCAAGTTCGAGGGAGGGAGGCGCGAGGAGGCACTCGAAGGAGGGAGGAGATTTTTTTTCTCTGTTTCTTTTTGGGTGAGGGGGGTTTTTAGGTTACGGGCTCAGGAATATTTCCTGAGTTCGAACACAGGACCCTTAAGCCATATATATATATATATATATATATATATATATATATATATATATATAATGGAGGAAAGATGCCATAGGAGGGAATTTACTCCCATGACGTCGAAAAAATACAATCTCCATCGTGTTTTCCGATGATCGGCACCCATCATCTTCATCATTATCATCTAAGATATGGATACACCAAATTTCATGTGATTTTAAAACTTTTTCACCGTTGAATTAGTGGGTTCAAAATTAACGGTTTACCGACAATAGAACTTTTTACATCGCTAAATCAACGGTGAAAATGTTGTAGAATCACATGAAATTTGGTGTACCCACATCTTAGATGATAACGATGAAGATGATGGATTCCGGTCGTCGGAAAACACGATGGAGGGCGTATTTTTTTGACGTCATAGGAGGAAATTTTCTCCTATGGCATCTTTCTTCCATTATTCTCTCTCTCTCTCTTTATATATATATAAAATTTGTAAAGTAATCATCTGACAAAATGATGATATCGTATGGGGGGAGAGGCAAAGGAATGGAAATCTCTGAGGGCTTTGAGCACATCCATCTTAACAAACTCCACGCCATCTAGCAGACCACTGCTGATGCTCATTTGATATCTGCAATGATACACTCTGTGGATGTATGCTTTAAGCACATGTCTTCAATGGCTTTGCTAAGGAGTTGTCTACGTGATGATGCTCACAAGTAGAAATTCCTCAGATTATGACACGTGGCGGATGACATGTCTCGGGGGCTACGGAGATGGAATAAGCAAGATGCATTGGGGGCGTTCCTCGGGACTGTCTCCGAGGATGCATCCGACCTTCCGGAGACCTCCCTGAGTACCTTCTATATTCACCTAGCGAACAGCCAATAGCTCACCTTCGAGCGATGCTACAACCGAGCTTCCTCGGCCTTCTTGCTCATCTCCGAGTCATCTGACAGGCCGAGTTTCCTCGGCCTTCCGGCTCGTCTTCAAGCCATCTGACAGGTCGAGCTTCCCCGGCCTCCCTGCTCATCTCCGAGCCTCCGGCTTTTCCGATCAACCGAGAGCGCGGAGTCCAAGCACCTCCGCAACGGCTTCGTGTATCTCGTCAAGGCGAGATCCGCCGCCCCACGTTCGGCGTCCCACGCTGGCGTGTCCCCCCATTAATGGACATATCCTACCATTAATGTGGGGATAACGCAGGGGCGTAACTAACGGTGAGGATCTCGCACCGGCTTGCTCCACGCGACCAATATATAAACCTCTCTTTCAGACGACTCATGTAACTCGAACTCATTCCAATATGCCGCTACGCCGCTCTAATTCTCCGGTACTAACTTGATCGTCGGAGGGTCCTACGGTGGTTTCCCATCCCGGCACTTCCCTTGCAGATAGCTCGACCTTAGCAACTTCCAAAAACCCATTGAGATCCACATGCTCAACAACCCAAAACAAATCTCAGCCGTTCAAAACCGCTCGCTACCAGATCGACGTTTGACAACAACTTAAGGAGATAACAGCCTCCATCATTACGGAAGTTAAAGTGACATTTTTGATGTGGGTACCCTTGCAATATCCATCTGGAAGTCCAACATTCTCCATAGTCGATCAATGAGATGTGGAAACCGTTTTGGAGGCTGCAACACTGGCTTTTCATCACAGATATTACCGCTCTTTTTGTTCACAGCTCTAGATATTACCGCTCTTTTTGTTCACAGCTCTAGATATTAAAATAAGCAATGAAGGATATCTTAATTACCTAACCGCAGAAATCCTGTTAATGCAACAGTAAAGCCAACTAGGATGGACAGCCAATTAGAAAAATAAATTTCACATGTTCCTTATGTTCCGGGACTTATCTCTACTATTATAACCCAAACTCAAGGGATACACGTGTCATTTTCTTATTTTTTAAAATAAAAATTCTAAAAATAAGAGGAATACACATCTCATTCTCCCTCCCTCCCTCCCTCCCTCCCTTGAAAATAGGGAAAATTTATGCCTTCTAAATATTTTGTCATATATATTCTCCACTATTAATGTTGAATGGAAAGTTGTCTTCAAGTTGAAATAAGAAAAAAATTATTAGCATGACATGCAGACCTGCGGTAAGAAGTATTCTAATAATTTTGAGTGGAAATATTTAATTTATTTATTCCCAAGAAATCAGATCTTTTGAAATATTTATAATTTCTATATAACTTATTGAAATCTCCTACCTTATTAAAGGAACAAATATTATTTTAGTTACAAATTTGACAATCTATTATACACTCTTTTCACACGGCATATGTGCATGCAAAAGGGATATCTAATAAATTTTATGAAAGAGGATGTGTTGTTTTCTAAAGAAAATGTGTAGAGTTTGAACATACTTTTCCCATTTCTAGGAAAGGTTTTTTTACGCAACCAAAGACATTAGCCAATTAAACCATCAGAAAGCCTGGACTTTATTGAAGCCCATCAATGAATACTTCTCTAAATAGATTTAGTCTAAATATACCTTTAGAATCGACATACAACTGAGTTCCAGAAAAAAAGGAAAAAAAACTACCTCGACATATTTTAAAGTAGGCATCCAACACTTTACAAGCAAGCAGTCTGAAGACAACAGGGTGCGGCTAGTGTAGCATGTTCCGAGATTAGTGTGAGAAGCCTACTCCCCTAAGAATGCTTAACTTTGCATCTTAAACCCGTTAAATTTAAGCATAGATATTTGAGATAATTTATCTAGCTTATCTGAGCTGGCATTAATTTGTTCATTTAAGTATTTAACTTCTTTACTAGTGATTGAAAATAAACGCACAGAAAAATGTCAATTCCGCAAACTAATTTGAAATACCAAAACCTAAGAATAATTCTCAAAAACCTATGAATAATTCTCAAATCTTTTTTAAATAAATACTACATGGTAGCCAACAGACTTTGACTGTCTATTTTTAATTAATCCTGGAGTAAGGCCAGAGGCTCTTAACTAACTCATTCAAAGTCCAATCATTGCACAAGTCATCTGAACACGGAGAGAAGAATTTTATAGTTAAATCAAAGGACCATTTATCAGTTTTAATCTATAAATATTTCCCTACTCCATGCAACCTTTTCTCATCAGATCTAAAGTTTCATAATCATTTACTGTTGCACCTCTTCTTGCATAGTTTTTTGTCTATTAAGAAATGGCATCACAGACTATTGAGAACTACAGGGAGGGGGCTGAGTTGTACCATGGAGATGACATCTGCAAGAAGAAAACCATCGAACTGCTCCAAGAGCTCTGCCTCCCAAAGGGTCTTTTCCCTTTGGAGGACATCCAAGAGTTTGGCTACAACCGAGCTGCTGGGTTCATTTGGCTAATCCAGAAGAAGAAGAAGGATCATACCTTTAAGAAGATCAAGCGCCAGGTGTCGTATGCGAGTGAGGTGACGGCATTTGTAGAGCCCCGCAAGATGAAGAAGATGACCGGGGTGAAGACAAAGGAGCTTCTCTTGTGGCTCTCTGTTGTTGAGATGTACTTTGAGAAACCTTCCTCAGAGAAGCTAACTTTCAAGACTGGCACTGGTTTGTCTGATAGCTTTGAGGCATCAGCATTCGAATGACAAAAGGATGCCTGAAAACAAGGAAAAGTGGATACATGTTTTCAATCATTGTTTCAGTAACTACTCTATCAAGTTATTCATCAAATAAATGTATTGACGTAATACCTGTATCTGTATGTACCAAAAAGAAATATTAGAATTTTCAATCTTTCTTTTATCCGGAAGTTACATTATTATCTTCACAAGTCACAAGAAAATTTAGAATTAAGGAAATAAAAGAACAACATGCACACATGCACATAAGCAGATAGGTGCAAATGTACATGTAATTAGTATAGTAATCATCCAAAAAATGAAGATAACCAGTTAATATATGAAGGGGAAGAGGCAAAAGAGTACAAAGCTATGACGGCTTTGAACATTCTTCTTGATGAACTCCCCAGTAGAGCACTGATGATGAACATATGAAATGTATAATGACAAACTAGTTGAACGCATGTGTGTGGGGGTGGGGGTAACTCCTTGCGCTAAGCTGAATTTACTAAGCAAAGTTAAAACAATTCCTTATTGAACCACAAAGCTTTACTTGCCTTCAGGGGAAAAAGACATTTGCATCATCTGAAATTCATCCCAAAAATAGAGGCAAAATGAGTTTTCATGAATATGGTAAGCAGCAAAGGGGAAAAAAATGATATATGCATTGGAAATCCCAAGTATAATGCATACAACAATAATTACTTTTAACATCTTGATTTCACTGGCAATTCTATCAGGATAGGAGTATCACTGCAAATAATTATTTTGAAAGAAGAAAGGACATATATTGCATATCCAAAGTAATAGAATATATATTTTTTTCTAAAAATAATGAGCACAAACTAGCAAAGTCCACAATAGTGGGTTAACCATGCAAAATATTAACCTTAATTAACTAGAGGAGATTTAACAAAATTATCTGATAAAGTTAAAATATAGAACTTTATTAGAAGATTAAGATCCAAACTTTAAACATTTTTCAAAGGAAAAAAAAAGCAAAGAATGACCCCTTAGTAATCATTACCAGCGAATTCCCATGTTCATATTGTGAATTGTACACAGTCAAAACTGTAGCAAATTTTCTCAAGTGCTGATTCTAAGGATATTGATAAACTAATTAAATGACTTAAAAAGGGCAGAATTGATCAATTAAAAAAAGGAATCAGTTGGGTTGGCAAAGAAAGATCAAACTTCCGAAGAAATTCTTTGAACTGAAGAAATCCGGTGCAAATTACTATTTTGTTCCAAGACGTAGATCTTAAGAACTACAATGAAGGACATCCTAATTACAGACAAAAAATCGTGTTAATGCAACAATTAGCCAGACACAATGGACCGACCAATCAGAAAAACATGATCATGATCGACTTGCACAAATTAATTTGGATAATGCAAAAGAGATAATCTAGTAAATCTTATAGCAAATGTGTAGAGTTTGACTAATCTTTTCCCAGTAATCTAGGAAAGGAAATTCCATCCGACCGAAATCATTCACCCCTTCAAACCATCGCAAAGCCCGGAGTTATAGTAAGTCCATCTTTGAATACTTTATGGTAGATTAAGTCTGAAAATACCTTAAGCCAACTAGAATGGGCATATAACTGTGGTCCTAAATAACAAAAAGAAAGAAAATGTAAATTCCTTCAACAAGTATGCATCCAACAGTTACAAGCTGGCAGAAAGGGGTTTATGGTAGCCATCAGACTTTGACTATCCATTTTTGACTAATTCTGGAGTAAGGCCCTCAAACTGACCCATTCCAAGGAATCCAAACTATCACAAAATCCAACCCTGGATAAGCCATCTGAATTCAATCATTGATAATGAAAGATTCCAACATTGCCGACTATTAAAATTAGATCAAGCCCAAATATATGTGAAACCAAAGGGTTATTTCTCAGTTTCCCATCTATAAATACTTCCCTGGCCTCAACCTTTTTCCCATCAGCTCTAGGTCTTCTATTCTCATCACCTTCACACTCTAGCTTGTTTTCTAGGATAGTTTCCTATCATATAAGAGATGGCATCCCAAACTATCAACAGCTACAGGGAGGGAGCGGAGGTCTACCATGGAGATGGCATCTGCAGGAAGAAAACCATCGAACTGCTCGAAGAGCTCTGCCTCCCAAAGGGTCTCTTCCCTTTGGAGGGCATCCAAGAGTTTGGTTACAACCGAGCTGCTGGGTTTGTTTGGCTAATCCAGAAGAAGAAGAAGGATCATACCTTTAAGAAGATCAAGCGCCAGGTGTCGTATGCGGCTGAGGTGACGGCGTTTGTAGAGCCCCACAAGATGAAGAAGATGACTGGGGTGAAGACAAAGGAGCTTCTCTTGTGGCTCTCCGTTGTTGAAATGTACTTTGAGAAGCCTTCATCTGAAAAGCTCACCTTCAAGACCGGCACTGGTTTATCTGATAGCTTTGAGTCATCGGCATTCGAGCTCGAAAAGTGAGAATGAGTGGGTGCCTGGATGCAGAAAAAGGGAAATTAGGACCTTAAATTTTGTGCTATAACGAACATATCAAGTGTGTCATCAAATAAGTGTATTGGCTTTACTTGAATGCAGTACATTAAACCAGTTAAATATAATAATATGAGTTCGATCTTTCTTTTGCTAATAAATTGCGTCAGTGCCTTCATGAGTCATGATTTCTTTTGCGGAAACCTCAGTATAATTCACAAAATATTTGAACAAAAAAACTATATGGTAACACAACCCCTTTGACTACCCTTTTTCTGATTAATCCTGGAATAGGTCTTCCACCTGACTCGTTCTAGAGGGGCCCATCTATCGCATAGCTGCAACTCGAACAAATTCTTGTGTGATTCCTTTGCCGTCAGGAGGAGGATCACCGCGCGGTACAGCAGTTTTTACAACAAGAGATATCAGAGCATTAATATGATCGGTGTTTTTTTAGGATGTTTGGAGTCGACAAACTATAACATCGAAAAGTTCGACAAGCACAACAACTTTAGCCTAGGGAGGCTGAAAATGATGGCCCTATTGAAGTAACAGGGTGTGCACAAGATTGTCTTTACGAAAAACAATTCCGGCGACGGCCACAGTAGCAGAGTTAGAAGCAATGAAGGACAAGGCTTTCAATTCGATCTAGCTTCATTTGGCCGACGAAGTTCTTTACGAAGTTGAGCAAGAGACTACAGCGGCGGGGTTATAGAGCAAGTTGGAGGCTTTGTACATGAAGAAACCTCTCACAAACAATCTCTATATGAAGCAACGGTTATACACCTGGAAAATGAAGAAGGGGGCATCGGTCAAGAACTTCCTAGACGAGCTCAACCCGATTATGATGGACTTACGTAATGTGGAGGAAAAGATAGAGGACGAGAACCAAGCCAAGATCCTACTTTGTTCTTTGACCCCAGTTATAGCCAGTTCATGAAATCGATGGTGTACAGCTAAGACAAACTCTCGTTAGAGGATATCAAGACGAGTTTGCACAGCGAGGTGTTGAGAGAGAAAGTAGCAGGTGACCGGGAGTATCGCGGGAATGCATTATCCGTCCAGAACCGTTCTGAGAAGTGGTCATTTGGTGGTTCCAAGGGCAAGTCGAGAAGCCGAGACGATGACAAGTATAGGTATTGCAATGTGAAGAGGCATTGGAAGATGGATTGTCCAAAGGAGAAGGGCATGCTTGTTGATTCTTCCGTGGTTGAGGTGGAGGATTCAGACGAGGGCGGTGACGGTTCGCTTCTTTAAGGTTGTGGCCTGTACCTTCCAGATATGAGGAAAAGCTTAATTTCCTTGGATGCTTCAGACAAGATCGGTTGCAAGTGCGTGATCAATGGAGGTTCCTTGATGATTTCCAAAAGACGCTCTTATTGTCATGGAGGCAAAGAAAGTGATATGTTTATTCTTCAAGGCCAGACGGTCGTAGAAGATGAGCTGTTATAGCTGCTACTAGCTCGAGTGTTTCGTACTCGGTCGATTCAGGGAGTCGAGTTTGGAGATGCTTCGCATGAAGCGATTCCTCAGATATGCAAAGTTCGGCGGGCGAGATTTCTGTCATGACTGTGTTCCAAGGAAGAAGTTCAATGGGGTTAGAACGATGGTTCTTCTCGTTCACACAGACATTTGGGGTCCAACACAAGTTCTCACTCGAGGTGGAGCCGGTTTTGTTTCCTTTATCGCTGGTTTCTTAGAGAAGTCATGGGTGTATGTTTTCTCAAGTTTATGTCCTAGACTGTCGAGACATTGGTGTTGCAGGAGACCAAGCAGACTGGAAAGCACGTAAAGGTTCTTCGGTCCTATTTTGGCGAAGTTTGTCTTTCACAGGAGTCCATAAGATTTTGCAAGTCAGAGAAGACCATGCATCTTTACACCACTCTATGCGAATGACGTTGCAAAGTGGATGTTTCGAACAGTGAGTGAAAGACAATTTCTTTACGACTTATGGCTGGTATTCCGAGACACAGTTTCAGGCTGGGGCCCCTATCAGTCGCCGAGTACTTCAGCGAGTGCTCACCATCGATGGCCATAGATATGAAAATTCCTGAGGAAGTGTGGACCAGAAGGGATAAAGATTACTTGGGCTTCGTGTTCAAAGATGCATCAAGTGGCCGAAGGAGTCGACTATACGTGCGAAGCCGGAGTGCAAGTCGTGGTGTCCAGAGACCATTGTGATCGGCCAATTTCTGATCAACGAGTCTGAGATCGTTCGAAGCAAACAAACTCAGATAGTTGGTGAACAGAGAACGGTTGTGCCACTAAGCACGGTGGAGTTTAAAGTTTCAGTCCATGTTTCGATTCAAGATGAGGTGGTCGGTACTCCGATTCAGATGGAGAGCACAGCCAATAGCGCAGAGGCCTATGAGAGTTAGACACACAGGAGCGTCCAGAGATGAGTTCCAAGGTAAAAGGATAAGGAGTTCGATAGGAAGTCTGCAAGTTTGATTCTTGACATGGAGAATGTCAGGGATAGGAAGTTATGTCGTTTGTAGTAGTATATCGAGCAAATTCGTGCTCGGTATAGAAGGGAGAAATCAAAGCCCATGTCTACTCTGCTAGAGACGCACTTCAAAATTTAGACGACGCTATCATCATCGACCACTGGTGATATGGACAGATGGAGGTCAAAAATGGGTCATGTTGGGTATTGACGCGGTGCCAGGAAATCAACGCTTCAATTTGTCATTGCATGATCAACAATGGAAGTAGTTTTCATAACCATCTTAGAGACGGTTAGGGAAACTATCTATTTGTAAAGATTGTTAGATACTTTGGGTGTTCCACAAAAGGTGATAGTGATTTTCTTAAAAGACAAAAAAAAGGTTCGTGCTATTACAGATATGGGTACTCATGAAGAGTCCGACTGATGCAGAGGTGGATCCAGATATCAGGTCAAGCAGTGCTTAAATTTGATTTGCCTAGTAGATTGTTGAAGTTCAGGAGCGACGAGAACAGAGTTCCAAAGTTTGAGGAAGTGATGAGATTTGTGATGGGTTTTAAACAAAGGTGGAGATTGGCTTTTTGTCTAAAATCAACCCACAAAAGTATTTAAAACCAGCTCAGAAAATGAGCCAAAACCCAAATCTAACAAAGCCCAAAACCCAAGCCTAAAAAGAGCTCAGGCCTGGCCCAAGGGGCGCTGATGCACGAGCGATCAACACCCGCATGGGCGGTGGCACATGCGCGTAGTCAACGCGAATATAGTTGGCGGCTCGGGGCCCAAGCATGTGGGTGTGCATGTGCGTGGACCACATAGGAAAGAGGGTTGATGTATGCACATGTGAAGGAGGCTTATTCTTTGGAGTAGGTGTCGGTGCGTTAGGTGAGTGGCTGTTAATTGGCGTTAAGCGAGAAGCGGCGGGTCATAAACTAAAGAAAAATTAAAGACAACCTTATCATATGTTGTGATGGGGACTTTGGATTTATCTTCAGGCTAGACTTATCTTATAGACTTTGGACTTATCTACAACTCTAGAGTTGTCTCTTCAGGCTATATATATTAATTAAGATCTCTTGATTTAGTCTATCACAAAATCTATCAATCACAATGTAGTGAAAGAAGGGTCTTTGCAAGTGTGCGGAGAGAGAGAGGTTATGAAAGATGTATTTTGTATTGAGACTTGATCGAAAGGGTGTAATCTTATGTAATTCTTTCTCTAGTGGAAGTTTCTCATTGTTGTTGCATGAGTGGGTCCAGTTGGGGACCGAACCTGGGTAAATCCTTGTGTTATTGTGTTGCTTAGTGTGCTCCTTTCTATGTAGTTTGATTAGCCGTCAATTATATCTTTTTTCATTCGATCCCGAAACGCCGGATCCCGTTTCAATTCCGCTGCACTATATCATTTGTTTGTCGGGCTGTGCTTGTGTGATTCCTTCGCCATCAGAGGATCACCGCGCGGTACAGCAGCTTTTACAACAGCTTATAGGTAATGAGTGATCTATAAATTACATGGTCCCATCCTTATCGGTTAATTCTTAAATTACTGAAATCTGCAAAGATATCTCAAAACTTATTACATGGTCCCATCCTTATCAGTTAATCCTTTTAAAAACTTCTTCAATCGTTCTTAAATTTTTAATAATCTTTTTAAAGAAGAGATCTTTCAGGACTTTAGAAGTTTCTGGTGTTTAGAAAAGAAAGATCTCTAATTTTCAAAGTTCTGTTTTAAAGTTTTTCTTAATCTTTTGAAAACTTTTTTGAATCGTTCTTAAATATTTTTAATCTCTAAAAACACAATCCATTATCTTCTTGATTTGAAACTTGATTTATCCTTTGCGATCATTAGGATTGTAAAGTTGGTATTGTAAAGATTTGATAAAAATCTTGTTTGTAAGACCTAATGAAGAAAGGTCTAAGATCTTCATATTGAAAGGGTTTCGGACGTGAGACTTGGGAAAAAATCTATGTGTTCACCACCTGCAAGAGTACAAGGTTTCAGATTTGAGGTTTTGGTAAAAAGTCTAGATGTTCACCACCTACGAGTGTAAAGGTTCTAACATCTGAGCCTGGTAAAAGATCTAGGTTTCTCACCCGTAAGGAGTCACTAGATAGTGAATTTGAATCCTGAACAGGAGCTCTCGGGCGGGGATTAGCCACAGAGTTAGTGAAGCTCGATAACAATCCTCTGTGTCATTTACTTTCTGTGCATTTTTGTGTTTGTGAAATTGTTTATATACTTATACTCTCATTTTTATTCCGCTGCGAAATTTCTTAATTCCGCACAATTGCGCTGGCTGGGTTTGCCATAAAGCCTTATTCATCTCCTCTAAGGTTGTCTTCATAATTTAGGTTAATCGACCCCATCTAAATCGAGATGCGAATTCGTCAATAAAAGGAATAGGAAATGTCAATGCCACACGATACTGACTTCAGGCATCCAAGTCGAAAATTTTGAGGCAACTCAAATCTACCCTATTTATGATGATGGTCACTCGTCCACTTAACTTCAGAACCCATGATTGGAAATAAACCTACAAGAAATGGCAGTCCCAAAAATCGAATTAAGACGGTGAAACCTACAAAAATTTGAATATAAAAACAATATAGTAAAACCTTTGACTACCCTTTTCTGATTAATCCTGGAATTGGTCTTTCAACTGACTCGTTTTAGAGGGGCCCATCTATCACATACCTCCAACTTAAACAAATTAATCTCATACGTTACCTTAACTCCTCATACTAAAAGAATTCTATTATCGCCAACTTTTCTAGCTAGATAAAGTCTACAAATATGTGAAACCAAAGGACCATTTCTCACTCTTTGCAGCCATTTCTCTTCAGATCTAACTTTTCTATTCTCATCACCGCCGAACTCTTGCCGTGCATCATTTTCTACATTATAAGAAATGGCAACTTCAACTATTGAGAGGGGTCAGCTGTATGAATCTATTTCTTCCATGTTGTTTATTATTTAAAAATTCATTTCATAGAGAAACCTATAGGAATGCCAATCCCAAAATTGATTTAAGATACTGAATTACTGAAATTTAAGAATGATTCACAAAAAGAAGTTACATAAACGCTAGATGGTTAACACAGACTTTAACTATCCTTTCCTGATTAGTCCTCGAATAGTTCTTCCAACCGACTTATTCTAAAGGCTCCGATTAAAACTATCACAAACCTCCAACTTTGAAGAAATCATTTTATCTCAATCATTGATACTGAAAGAAGTCTATGGTTGCCCGCTAAGGCCAAGCTTCAGGGCTCCGAGGTGCTCGTCGGCACCATGAAGAAGTCAGTGAGCGCCCTCCGAAAGGAATTGGGGGCTACGGTGGAAGCGGCGAAGAGAGCCGACCTCAGGGCAGCGCAAGCGGTGGAGAACTTCTAGAAGTCGGAGCAGTTCTACACCGTCCTAGCCTCGGCCACCACCCTCATCTGGCACGAGGCTCTCGACGCCGTCAAGGCCCGGGTGCCGGAGTTTGCTGATGAAGAGTTCCGAGCGGAATATTCCCGTGGGGATGATGAGCAGGGATACCCCCGGGAGCCCTACCGGGGAAGGGACTCTCGGCGAGAGCGACGCCGAGGCTCCTGCGACGGACGCATCCCCAGTCGTGGTGGACGTCGAGCTCATCGGTATCGCGCCCGGCCCCAGTGCCTGAAGCCCCTCGTCTTCTCTGTCTTTTCTTTTGTTGCGTCGGGTATTTTGTAGGCCTTCGGGGGTTTTTGTAAGGCTGGGGAGCCCACTGTACCCTTGTAAAGACTTCTAGGTTTTTGAATAAAGACTTTTTGTTTTTGCAGTAGTGTTTGTGCTTGCACTTCCTTTTGTTGGTAGACACCTGTATTTGCATAGTACTGCTTTAATGGTCAGCATGCTCCTCGTCTAGCGATTACTCGTCGACTTGACTCTGATCATTTTCCGAGTGTGCGAGGATCGGCGGGATGACGGTATCTCCATGGCCCCGAAGTCGACGTGAAGATCGCTAAGATGTTGATAGAACGGATGCCTCTTGTTGAGTTCATGTTCCTTAGTTGCTGGAGGGGCCGTGAATGGCTTATTAAGGATGGTGCCGAACAGGGTAGCTGCTCGGTGCCTCTTGGCGCCCGGTTGCCTCTTGCGAGAGCTTTGATCCTTAGCGCGGGAGAGGCCATGAGCGGCCTACTAAGGATGGTGCCGAGTAGGGTAGCTGCTCGGTGCCCTCTTGGCGAGGGCTTTGATCCTTAGCGCGGGAGGGGCCGTGAGTGGCCTGCTAAGGATGGACGAGCAGGGTAGCTGCTCGGTGCCTCTTGGCGAGGGCTTTGATCCTGGGCTTGTTGGGGTGGGGAGCTACCAGCCAGGGATAACCGAGCAAAGGCGGGCCCGGTTGCCTCTTGCGAGGGCTTTGATCCTTAAGGACGGGCCGGGCAGGGTTGCTGCCTGGTGCCTCTTGGCGAGGGCTTTGATCCGTGGTTTGGTAGGAAGCTACCAACCAGGGATAACCGAACAAGAGCGGGTCCGGTTGCCTCTGTGAGGACTTTGATCCCTGGCTTGTTAGGGTAGGGAGCTACCAGCCAGGGATAACCGAACAAGGGCGGGTTCGTTTGCCTCTTGCGAGGGCTTTTCATCCTTAGCGTGGGAGGGGCCGTTATTGGCCTACTAAGGATGGCCGAGCAGGGTTACTGCTCGGTGCCTCTTGGCGAGGGCTTTTTGTCCTTAAGGATGGCCGAGCAGGGTTGCTTCCCGGTGCCTTTTGGCGAGGGCTTTGATCCCTGGCGTTGTGGGTAGGGAAGCTAACAGCCAGGGATAGCCGAGCAGGGTAGCTACTCGGCTGCCTCTTGGTGAGGGCTTTGATCTCTGGCGTTGTGAGGTAGGAGAGCTACCAGCCAGAGATAGCCGAGCAGGGTAGCCGCTCGTCTTCCTCTTGGTGAAAGTTTAGATCCCTGGTGTTATGAGGTAGGGGAGCTACCGGCTAGGGATAACCGAGCAGGGTAGCCGCTCGGCTGCTTCTTGGTGAGGGCTTAGATCCCTGGCGTTGTAAGGTAGGGGAGCTACCGGCCGGGGATAGCCAAGCAGGGTAGCTGCTGGGCTGCCTCTTGGTGAGGGCTTAGATCCCTGGCGTTGTGAGATAGGGGAGCTACCGGCCGGGGATAGCTGAGCAGGGTAGCCGTTCGGCTGCCTCTTGGTGAGGGCTTTGATCCCTGGTGTTGTGAGGTAGGGGAGCTACCGGCCGGGGATAGCCGAGCAGGGTAGCCGCTCGGCTGCCTCTTGGTGAGGGCTTTGATCCCTGGCGTTGTGAGGTAGGAAGCTACCGGCCAGGGATAGCTGAGTAGGGTAGCCGTTCGGCTGCCTCTTGGTGAGGGCTTTGAGAAGATGGACCGTCGCGAGTGACACGAGTCACGAACGCGTGGAGGAGGTGAAGCGACAGAGCCGTATCGTTTCGATTTCGCATCGAGCGGCGCGATGTCTGCCGCTTGGCGGCACAGTCGCGGGCGACCGTTGAACACCGGGGGCATTGTGGGCTATAAAACGAAGAGATTGTTGATGCTCCTTTCCTCACACCCAACACGCAAAGATGTAGGACTTCCCCTTCACCATCAAAGACATCATAAACTTTGAGGATGTCTACATCTATGACCCGTACTGCACCGAGGACACGGTGCAGTTGGTTATAGGAAGGATCGAGGACCACTTCGGCCGACTGCTCCCCCGGCGGTCCTCCCTCCTTCAGCTGTTGATGTACTCCATCTGGAGGGCATCGTTGGGGTTTTACAACCCCTTATCCGAAATGCTTTTCGACGAGGCCATAGGCAAGCTAAGGTCTCTGAGGCGCTTCGGCCTGATCTCTGCGGGTTGGCTAGACCGCTCGAAAGCGCTCGTCCGTAGGTGCTACCAATTGAGGCGTGATGCCGACGCTAGCGAGGGGAATCGAAGGCTGAGGCTGGATGCTGCGAGGGCTCGGCTGGCGGAAATATCGTCAGAGTACCACGAGCAGTGTTCTCTGCACCCTGTTCCTCCGATATTGTAATCCCTTTTTTTATGTACAGCTGAGGAGCCTACAATACCTCTTGAACGAATAAAACTCTTTTTCTTTTCTACAATGCTCTATTGATCCCTTTATTATATAAACAAAAGATCTCAAGAAAGATGTACATTGCTCTGAAAAGAAAATACATGCTAGTAGATGTTCTTATTCGCGCAACTCGAGCCCTCCGGATGTCCGTTGGCATCTATGCCCGGCATAGGGTACCGAGCATCGGGGTACCAGACGTATCCTCTGCTGACACTACCATGATCTGGTTGATGGTCAGCTCGGCTGGAGGAGGACGCTGCTCCTGCTCACCGACCGAAACAAGCCTAGTATCCCAGAGTAGACAAGCGGAACATGTACCGAAAAAGTCGCACCAGATCGTAACGCGGCATCGTAGCTTCCTGCAGCTTGCTTCTTGTCCCTCAGGTACGCCGCGAGGTGCCCCAAACGGATGAGCTCTTCAATATAGTCTCGGAGTTGTTTGCAGCTCTCCGTTGAGTGGCCCAGCGACCTATGAAAGCCGCGGTAGGGGCTCCGGGTTCGCTTTGAGGCCATTCGCGGGACCGGGGGAAGCTTGAAGAACCCCTCGCCCTTGGCCTCCTCCAGTAGCACCGCCTGGGAGACGTTAAGCGGGGTATACTCCTGGAACTTTGGGAGATAGGGCTTTTGCTGCTCCGGCCCCCTTCTCTCTTCTCTTATCCTCTTCTTTTGGTCGGTTTGCATTGCCCGGGGGAGATTCGCATTCACCTTGGATTCGAGCTGGACCTCGCGCTCGGTCCAGGCCTTTACCTCGGCCATGGTTTTAGGTTGCGCTAATGCAAAGGAGCGTAGCCACTCCTTGTGCCTAAGACCAGACCTCAGAGCTGTGATGATCGTCTCGTCCCGGTGCTCTAGGACCTCGAGAAGGGCGTTGTAGAAGCGGGTGACGTATGCTTTGAACGTCTCCTTGTCCCCACTCTTGATCGTGACGAGATGGTCGACTGTGCGCTTCTGCCGCCTGTTCCCGACGAAGTGGCAAGGAATTGTGTGGCTAGCTCGTCGAAGGTTGATATCGAGCGCGGCTCGAGTCCTCGGAACCAGTCTCGCCCAGAGCGGATGAGAGTGGCTGGGAAAGCTCGGCACTGGGCGGCATCGGAGTGGTCTTGGAAGCTCATTCCTGCAGTGAATGCATCCAAATGGTCCTTCGGGTCAGATTTGCCGTCGAAGAGGGAGACCTTTGGGGGCTTGTTGCGGGAAGAGACGTGGACGGTGAGCAGCTCCTCGGTGAACGGTTTTGTGAGGGAGTCGGCGGCATACTTAGCCCCGTCGCTCGAACGGTGACATTCCCATTGCAGACTTTCGACTTCTTCTCGAGAGCGTCGAGTCGGCCATGGTACCCCGACGACTCGGCGCATTCTGATCCCAGGCCTCTGCTGTTGGAGGCCTGCGTCTGGCCGCGGCTCCGGTTTCTCTCAATGAGGTTCCTTAGATCTCCCGGTGAGGTAGTCCTCGAGCCGTCGTGGTGAGTCTCGTTTGTGCGACCCCGCCGAGGGAGGGGGTGTCGGTCAGGCCTGGTAACAGGCGAGCTGACAAACATCTCCTCGGGGGGGACATGTGCACGGAGGATCTCGGGGCGCGGCTCTCTGGCGGCGGACCTCGGCATTGAACTGCGAGGCGCCCAGCGAGCCTCAGAACGTATTGGCCTGGGCGATCTGCGGCCGTGGGAGGTGGCGAATCGGTGGCCGGCAGTGCCGACGCGGACAGAGTCTTCTCTCCCCCTGTAGGGGTCCTGGTCCCGAGGTAGGGGAGTAGCAACTTAATGATCTTGCCCTGCCGTCTGAACGCGGACGAGCGCTTCCACGATGGACGCGAGTTGGTCTATCCGACCGGCGAGGGCGTTGATGGCATTCGGCGGAGGAGGTTCATCCGCGCCTCCGTTGAGGGGGAGGCGGCGGCCGGAGCTTGGGTTATCCCGATGGTCGCTCGCTATTAGGTTGAGATATGTAGGCGAACTTTTGTTTTTGTGGAATCAAGTGTTCCCACAGACGGCGCCGGCTGATGGAGGCTGAGATCTCCTTCAGATGTTGCCTTCCGTTGATCTGCTGATGGTGACGATAGATGGCTGAGATTTGATCTAGAGGCTGTCGCTCCTGAGGCGTGTGGATCTTAATGGGTTGAGGTTGTAGTTGCCGAGTTACCTGCAAGGAAGTCCCAGGGTGGTTGTACCACCGAGGACCCTCCGACGATCAAGTTAGAGAGGAAATCCAAGCAGAGTAACGGCTTAGTGGAGTAAAAATGGCCTATCTCAACCGTCTGAAGAGGGGGTTTATATAGCGGTGGCAGCAGGCGAGGCGGGCGCGAGAATCACGCCGGCCACGCTCTCGATGTCACGCCCTCGTGATGAGCAGGACCTCCCATTAATGGCGAGACAGGCTCATTAATGGGGGATCGTGGTGGCGTGGAACGTGGGATGTGGCCGGCGGAGATTTCGCGCATGGGGAGATTCACGGGATGGCGGTTACGCCTACAAGCGGTACCGTTGGTCGGTCGATGAAACCGAGGAAGATGACCTCGGCGGAAGAGCTCGCGGAGGAGCGGGAGAGCCGAGGTATCTTGGTTCTACTCGAGCCCGGAGGTGAGCTGAGAGGGCTGAGGAGGCTCGGGCCAGTGATAGCTCGGAGACGAGCTGTGGGGCCGAGGAGGCCAATTGTGCTAGGGGCTCGGAGGTGAGCCAGCGTTTGCTTGTAGGACAGGCACAGGGGTGGTTTGGTCGGCCACTGTAAGTCCTTTCTTGCATACTCTGGGACACATCATATGCCACGTGTGCTGATCTGGGAGACCACCGATATCGAGCATCATCAAGCTCGAAAAGTGAGAATGAGTGGGTGCCTGGATGAAAAAAAGGAGGAGGGAAGTTAGGGCTTCAAAATTTGTGTTATAACGAACATATCAAGTGTGTCGTCAAACAAGTGTATTGGCTTTACCTGAATGTAACAGTCTCTTAAACCAATTAAATATAATAATATTAGTTCAATCTTTATTTGGCTAATAAATTGCATCACTGGCTTCACGAGTCATGCTTTACTCACAGATCTAAAATTTAAATTTTTATCAACATAACTAGTCAGTCAGGCGCAAGTATACATGTAAGCTAATCAATTACGGTGGAAATAAGGATAATCTTCAATTTGGTGATAGTATTAGGAATGGCAACGGGACGGGACGGGACGATGGATTGCATATCACGTCCCCGTTCCATGCCCTGCCGTGGCAGGAAAATAATGGTTTCTTTTTTAAATAGGACAGTTTGAATTTAAAATTATAAAAATAGGATATTTTGATTTTTGTTTGTGATAATAGGACGGTTTGGTGGATCCCACCCTCTCCAGGTAATTTAATTTTTTTTTTATAATAGAGGGCGGGTTCAGACCCCGCCATCTTCAAAACTGAGGGGAGGGCGGGTTCTAGGAACCCGCCCTCAAAACTGGGGAGGGGGTGGGGTCCACCAAACCATCCTGTTATTACAAATAAAAACCAAACTACCCTATTTTTATAATTTTAAATTCAAACTATCCTATTTCAAAAAAAACCCGAAAATAATACCCCATCCCCGTCCCACAGGGAAACCCAATTCACCGCGGGGAACCCGTCCCGTCCCATCATATTGTGTATTAAAATCCGTATGATGGTGTATGTGTATATAGTGAGAGATAGAGAGAGAAACATGGGAGAATGGTGATGTGTTGTCGATTGTTGGCTACTATGAGAGAGAGGGAGATAACGATGGCCTAATCAATGATGCTCAGACAACCACAGATCAGTTGTGAGAATGCAAGAAAAACTGTGACTATGTGAGAAGTAAAGACTGTAGAGTGCAAAAATAAGGACTAGTGAAGCGTTTATGATTACAAATGGGATAACGAATATTTATATACGGAGGTACACAATATAAATAATATTATGAAAGAAGATATTTTAGCAATTATCTATATTGCGAGACGAGGCAAGAGAAGCTAATACCATCCCCGTCCTGTGCCCTGGTCAACGGTCAAAATCCACGTCCCGATCGGGACGGGACGGGGCAAAATTGCCATCCCTAAATGGTATCCATGTGATTTATACCGAGACACCCGCCGGGGAGGGAGGGGGGGGAGTTGTCTATGACAAGTATGAGCAAATACTTCTGGAGAAACTCTCAACGTGTTTGGTAGAGCAGAGATGAGAAGTCATGTGAATACCGATAGCTTTATGCGATGCATGCTTTGAATACACAGCTTGGACGCTCGTGAGTTCCCTAGGAAAGACAGCTTCTTGATGAAGTGAAGTGGTACAAGTTTTGAAATACATGAACAAATTTCAGATAAAGTAAGTAGTATAAGTGGAGATCGTAGATTAATTGGGGGTTATTAAAATATAGATAAAGGCAACGTTAACCTTGGGGGTAAAATGTAAAAATTTAAAGGAATTGGGGATACGAAGTAAATAACAAAAAATTGAGGGAGTAAACAGTAAATAACCTTTTTTTCTAAAGTGGATGTAATGAAACATATTACTCTTTCAACCAAGAGACTGAAGAATCCAAAAGCCAGACCCAAATATGAGAGTTAATTTAATCTAGCCTGTTGTCTTAACTGAACTACTGAACCCATAATTACTAATAAACCTACTGGAAAGGTACACCAACAAACCTTTATCCCAAATATTTGAGGTCGGCTATATAAATTTGTTTCTTCCATTTTGCTTGATTTTCATAATTCCTTTCGATGCGAAACCTATACGAATGCCAATCCAAAAATTGATTTAAGACACTGAAATGTAAGAATGATTCACAAAAAGAAATTTACGAAAACACTAGAAGGACTTTGATTATCATTTTCAGATTAGTCCTGGAAAAGGTCTTCCACCTCACTCATTCTAAGGGAACCCATTAAAACTATCACAAACCTCCAAGTTTGAAGAAATCATCTAATCTCAATCATTAATACTGAAAGAAGTCTATGATTGCCCACTTCTCTAGTTAGATAAAGTCTAAATATATGTGAAATCAAAAAACCCGCTCTCAGTTTTCAAACTATAAATACTTCCCTACTCTCTGCAACTTTCCTCATCAGCTCTAAATCCTGCATACTTCCCTACCCTCTAACTCTTGCTAGTTTTCTTGCATTGTTTTCTATCATTCAAAGAAAATGGCATCACAAACCATCAACAACTATAAAGAAGGGGCTGATGTTTACCGTGGAGATCCAAGAGTTTGGTTACAACCGATCAGCCGGATTCATCTGGATAATCCAAGCGAAGAAAAAGGATCATACCTTTAAGAATATCAAGCGCCAGGTTTCATATGCGACAGAGGTGACGGCATTTGTAGAGCCCCGCAAGATGAAGAAGATGACTGGAGTGAAGACAAAAAGAGCTTCTGTTGTGGCTCTCTGTTGTTGAGATGTACTTTGAGAATCCTTCATCAGTGACGCTCACCTTCAAAACTGGCACTGGTTTATCTGATAGCTCGAGCTCGAGAAGTAAGGAAATGATGCAGGTGCCTAAATGCAAGGAAAAAGGGAATTAGGATTCGATCATTGTATTAGTAACTACTATATCAAATGTGTTGTGCTTATATAAAATGTCTGGATGTAATAGTATATACACAGAGTTATTGTTTAATACAACAAGTAAATCATAATATACATTTTCAATCTTTCTTATATCACCCAGCTACATAAATATGTTTAAAAGGCAAGGCCTTCACGGAGAGCTGGTGTATAAAGTTTGGAATGAACTGTCATATTGATGAAAAAAATCTAATTCCCATTTGTACATATGGGAACTGATGAAAGGCAGTTCCATCGAAGAAAGCATCAAAGAAGTTTTTCAATATTCATCTGAATGTGCTAAGTTTTTGCACTGCGATGTCTGTTTAATTAATAACTCTCTTTCTTGCGAGCTTTTCAATTACTTCAAATTATTGTGTCAGTTCAAACATGCAAACTTCAACTATCACTTGTTTATAATAAATAACTGATTTTTGCTACCAAAATCCTGATCCCAGTCGACGTCACCCCCACACTATCTCCCCACTAACCATCCACCACTCTATTATTCCCGATCAAACTCTGTTGTGATCCTACTTTAATATCAATTGTTCATGTTGCCAGGATCCAAATCTAATTTAAGATCGATTCCTCTAATCTGTTGGCTCCACTTTCCTACTTGCCCTTGCCAAATTTCTCCACTGAATGTTTTTAATGACTGGAAACAAGACAAGCGATCTCCAGTACCAAACTCCGATCAAATGAGAGTAATTATGCATATTGGTGGTCCTGTCTCTGTGGCTTCGAGAAAAGTCGGAGCAATGGAAAATGATCTAGAAAAGAGAATGGTGAATGATTAAGTAGATACATAATGCAGTAGAGAAAAACTATTGCAACTCAACGATCATGAAATAGATACATAATTCAATGGGTAAAGTATTGCATTCCAACTATCCAAATTTAAATAAGCATGTTTTACACTTTTAGCCCTTATTCTTCTAGGTTTGATTATGTCCATCTATGATCGCTTCTAAGTAAATCGAATCTGAATAAACCTTAAGCCAAACATAATGGACATAAAAAATAAGATAAATTACACTAAACTACTTTCAAGTATCATTTTTTAAATAAATAACAAGTTTTTCTAGTGCAGTAAACTCCCTTAAACTTTGGTTTCAAAGTAATTTTTCAACTAAAGTACACCTAAAATGTAGTACTTTACGGGAGACTATTGTAATTAAAAATGTTAAGGTAGTCTGCGGAATAGTTGAGGTAATTTGGTGTAATTTAGCCTATAAGATATAAATGAGTTCAGAAAAGAAAAGATATAGGACAAAAGCTCCAGAGAACATTTTCAAGTATGCATCAACTTATAAAGCCAAATTGTTCATAAAATGTCAGGCAGGGGCCAAATGCGTTCCCTGAATAATGTAACAAAATTTCTCCCTGGTCAGAAGTAGTTGGTCTTGGCATCCCAAACCTTTGACCCATATATTTGAGAAGAGAATAACGTCAATGTAAATTTAAACTAATCTATCCTATATAAGCTGATAGTCATTTGTTCCCTTAACTTCTTGACAAGTTGTAGAGTGTTTCTCGTCACCACATGGAGATGGATAGGTTCGTGTTTCGGGCGTGTATAGATTCCTCATGCCCGACGGTAGGCAGGGGTCTATTGATCGTGGAGATTCTAATCTCCGGCAGCTGCGGAAAAAACTGCGGTTAATTACCCCTCGCTTTAACATGAGGAAACCTTCGATTGACGAGTCATGCGTATCTTGTGAACTCAGTGTGAATGTGTACTGCATTTAGGAACGACTTTTTGAACATTTCGGAGGCCTCACAAAGTTCACGGGGGTCCCATTGCCTGGTCTGCGGGTTGGGAGTAAAATGGGCTAACAGCCCCTTACGGGGTGTGGAACAGCGCCCCGTGGAAAAAATTTTGAAGGGAGAAATGTTTTGAGTATGTCGGAGAGCTCCCGAACGAAGGAAAAGAAGGAAAGGAAGAGATGAACGAAGTGATGAGATCCCTAAGAGAAGGGTCCTGAAGCGGTGGACCCCCTTTTAGAGGGATCCCGAAGTGGTGGGACCCCTATGAGGGGGTCCCGAAGTGATGGGACCCCTTTGGAGGGGGTCCTGAAGTCGGGAGCCTCCCACTTGGAGGTCCCCGAAATTGGGAGCCTCTTTATGGGGAAGCTCCGACGAAGGAACCCTTTTGTGGGGGAGTTCCCGCTCCCCCAAAAGAACTCTTTTTTATGAGCTTTCTAGAGGAAGAAGACGAAGAAAAAAGTGCCTTGCCTCTTGGCTGGGTTTAAATTTCCCTTACATTTTGCACTTGAGCTCTTAAACTTTACAAATTAGTTTTTTGCCTATTTTTCTAACATATGTGCATACTTTTGCACTTTAGCCCTTAGGCTTTACAAATTGGTTTTTTGCCCATTTCTTTTTACCAAATTACATAATAAATCTATTTATTACATTTTTCTACTCCTTCCTTGGCATAGGGTAGGCCTATGCTCGAGCTTGGACCGGTTGAGCTTGGGCCCACGTGCTTGGGCTTAGGCCCGGGTTGGTTGGATTCGGGTTCACTTGTTCGGATGTTGACTTTGACTTTGACTTTTTAATTTCGTGTGTAAGTTTTGACCCCAACACAAGTGATTCGGCATAAACCTACGGGATTTGCCAATACCACAAATTGATTCATCAAAACCTAAAATATAAATTAACCACGTATATTTGAGAAGAAAATAACGCCTTAAATTTAAACTAGCCTGGCCTATATAAGCTGACAGTCATTTGTTCCCTTGACTTCTGAACAAGCGACATAAACCTACATGAAATGCCAATACAACAAAATTGATTTTAGACACCAAAACCTGATAAATAGTAGACAATACATTTGAAAATGAAAACTAAATGGTTGCCCACAGACTTTGACTCATTCTAGAGGGGCCTATAAAACCATCACCAAGTCCGATTTTGAACAATCATCTGAATTCAATTGTTAATACTGAAAGAATTCTACCACTGCTGACTTTTCGAGTTTGATCAAGTCCAATTAATGTGAAACAAAATACCATTTGTCGAATTTCCCATCTATAAATACTTCCTTACTCTCTAAAACTTTTCTCATCAACACTAAATCTCCTAATTCTCATTCCTTCAAAACATTTCTTGTTTTCCAGCACTGTTTCCCTTTCATTGAAAGAAATGGCATCCCAGATCGTCGACAGCTATAGAGAGGGGGCCGAGGTTTACCACGGAGATGACATTTGCAGGAAGAAAACCATCGAGCTTCTTGAAGAGCTCCGCCTCCCAAAGGGTCTGTTCCCTTTGGAAGACATTCAAGAGTTTGGTTACAACCGAGCTGCTGGATTCATTTGGTTAATCCAAAAGAAGAAAAAGGACCATACCTTTAAGAAGATCAAGCGCCATGTGTCTTATGCGACGGAGGTGACAGCATTTGTGGAGCCCCTTAAGATGAAGAAGATGACTGGGGTGAAGACAAAGGAGCTTCTCTTGTGGCTTTCCGTGGTAGAGATGTACTTTGAGAATCCTTCGTCAGAGAAGCTCACTTTTAAGACCGGAACTGGTCTGTCTGATAGCTTTGAGGCATCGGCATTCGAGCTTGAAAAGTGAGGTTGATGATTGGGCATGCCTGGATGCAGGAAAAAATGGGAATTAGGACTTTAATGCTTGTGTATTGACTAATATATCAAGTTCTTCATCAAATAAGTGGATTGGCTTCACCTGAATGTATCAGTACTTTATACCAATAAATATTATAATATGATATCAATTCTTCTAATCCCAGTAAAATGTGTCGGTACCTTTACAAGTCGTGATTTTATTTACAAGAAATCTTATCAATAAGTTACATATTTTCACAAGTCAAGAGAAAATTTAGAATTAAGGAAATTAGAGAACAATTAACATGCACTTTGTAAACATAAGCAAATGGGCGCATATATATATATATATATATATATATATATATATATATATATATATATATATATATATATATATATATATATATATAATTTGTAAAGTAATCATCTGACAAAATGATGATATCGTATGGGGGGAGAGGCAAAGGAATGGAAATCTATGAGGGCTTTGAGCACATCCATCTTAACAAACTCCACGCCATCAAGTAGACCACTGTTGATGCTCATTTGATATCTGCAAAGATACACTCTGTGGATGTATGCTTTAGGCACATGTCTTCAATGGTTTTGCTAAGGAGTTGTCTACGGAAGTTAAAGTGACATTTTTGAGGTGGGTACCCTTGCAATATCCATCTGGAAGTCCAACATTCTCCACAGTCGATCAATGAGATGTGGAAACCGTTTTGGAGGCTGCAACACTGGCTTTTCTTCACAGATATTACTGCTCTTTTTGTTCACAGCTCTAGATATTAAAATAAGCAATGAAGGATATCTTAATTACCTAACCGCAGAAATCCTGTTAATGCAACAGTAAAGCCAACTAGAATGGACAGCCAATTAGAAAAATAAATTTCCCATGTTCCTTATGTTCCGGGACTTATCTCTACTATTATAACCCAAACTCAAGGGATACACGTGTCATTTTCTTATTTTTTTTTAAATAAAAATTCTAAAAATAAGAGGAATACACATCTCATTCTTCCTCCCTCCCTCCCTCCCTTGAAAATAGGGAAAATTTATGCCTTCTAAATATTTTGTCATATATATTCTCCACTATTAATGTTGAATGGAAAGTTGTCTTCAAGTTGAAATAAGAAAAAAATTATTAGCATGAAATGCAGACCTGCGGTAAGAAGTATTCTAATAATTTTGAGTGGAAATATTTAATTTATTTATTTCCAAGAAATCAGATCTTTTGAAATATTTATAATTTCTATTTAACTTATTGAAATCTCCACCATATTAAAGGAGCAAATATTATTTTAGTTACAAATTTGACAATCTATTATACACTCTTTTCACACAGCATATGTGCATGCAAAAGGGATATCTAGTAAATTTTATGAAAGAGGATGTGTTGTTTTCTAAAGAAAATGTGTAGAGTTTGAACATACTTTTCCCATTTCTAGGAAAGGTTTTTTTATGCAACCGAAGACATTAACCAATTAAACCATCAGAAAGCCTGGACTTTATTGAAGCCCGACAATGAATACTTCTCTAAATAGATTTAGTCTAAATATACCTTTAGAATCGACATACAACTGAGTTCCAGAAAAAAAGGAAAAAAAAACTACCTCGACATATTTTAAAGTAGGCATCCAACACTTTACAAGCAAGCAGTCTGAAGACAACAGGGTGCGGCTAGTGTAGCATGTTCCGAGATTAGTGTGAGAAGCCTACTCCCCTAAGAATACTTAACTTTGCATCTTAAACCCGTTAAATTTAAGCATAGATATTTGAGATAATTTATCTAGCTTATCTGAGCTGGCATTAATTTGTTCATTTAAGTATTTAACTTCTTTACTGGTGATTGAAAATAAACGCACAGAAAAATGTCAATTCTGCAAACTAATTTGAAATACCAAAACCTAAGAATAATTCTCAAAAACCTAAGAATAATTCTCAATTTTTTTTAAATAAATACTACATGGTAGCCAACAGACTTTGACTATCTATTTTTAATTAATCCTGGAGTAAGGCCGGAGGCCTCTTAACTAACTCATTCAAAGTCCAATCATTGCGCAAGTCATCTGAACACGGAGAGAAGAATTTTATAGTTAAATCAAAGGACCATTTATCAGTTTTAATCTATAAATACTTCCCTACTCTAAAGTTTCATAATCATTTATTGTTGCACCTCTTCTTGCATAGTTTTTTGTCTATTAAGAATGGCATCACAGACTATTGAGAACTACAGGGAGGGGGCTGAGTTGTACCATGGAGATGACATCTGCAAGAAGAAAACCATCGAACTGCTCCAAGAGCTCTGCCTCCCAAAGGGTCTTTTCCCTTTGGAGGACATCCAAGAGTTTGGCTACAACCGAGCTCTTGGGTTCATTTGGCTAATCCAGAAGAAGAAGAAGGATCATACCTTTAAGAAGATCAAGCGCCAGGTGTCGTATGCGAGTGAGGTGACGGCATTTGTAGAGCCCCGCAAGATGAAGAAGATGACCGGGGTGAAGACAAAGGAGCTTCTCTTGTGGCTCTCTGTTGTTGAGATGTACTTTGAGAAACCTTCCTCAGAGAAGCTAACTTTCAAGACTGGCACTGGTTTGTCTGATAGCTTTGAGGCATCAGCATTCCAATGACAAAAGGATGCCTGAAAACAAGGAAAAGTGGATACATGTTTTCAATCATTGTTTCAGTAACTACTCTATCAAGTTATTCATCAAATAAATGTATTGACGTAATACCTGTATCTGTATGTACCAAAAAGAAATATTAGAATTTTCAATCTTTCTTTTATCCGGAAGTTACATTATTATCTTCACAAGTCACAAGAAAATTTAGAATTAAGGAAATAAAAGAACAACATGCACACATGCACATAAGCAGATAGGTGCAAATGTACATGTAATTAGTATAGTAATCATCCAAAAAATGAAGATAACCAGTTAATATATGAAGGGGAAGAGGCAAAAGAGTACAAAGCTATGACGGCTTTGAACATTCTTCTTGATGAACTCCCCAGTAGAGCACTGATGATGAACATATGAAATGTATAGTGACAAACTAGTTGAACGCATGTGTGTGGGGGTGGGGGTAACTCCTTGCGCTAAGCTGAATTTACTAAGCAAAGTTAAAACAATTCCTTATTGAACCACAAAGCTTTACTTGCCTTCAGGGGAAAAAGACATTTGCATCATCTGAAATTCATCCCAAAAATAGAGGCAAAATGAGTTTTCATGAATATGGTAAGCAGCAAAGGGAAAAAAAATGATATATGCATTGGAAATCCCAAGTATAATGCATACAACAATAATTACTTTTAACATCTTGATTTCACTGGCAATTCTATCAGGATAGGAGTATCACTGCAAATAATTATTTTGAAAGAAGAAAGGACATATATTGCATATCCAAAGTAATAGAATATATATTTTTTTCTAAAAATAATGAGCACAAACTAGCAAAGTCCACAATAGTGGGTTAACCATGCAAAATATTAACCTTAATTAACTAGAGGAGATTTAACAAAATTATCTGATAAAGTTAAAATATAGAACTTTATTAGAAGATTAAGATCCAAACTTTAAACATTTTTCAAAGGAAAAAAAAAAGCAAAGAATGACCCCTTAGTAATCATTACCAGCGAATTCCCATGTTCATATTGTGAATTGTACACAGTCAAAACTGTAGCAAATTTTCTCAAGTGCTGATTCTAAGGATATTGATAAACTAAATAAATGACTTAAAAAGGGCAGAATTGATCAATTAAAAAAAGGAATCAGTTGGGTTGGCAAAGAAAGACCAAACTTCCGAAGAAATTCTTTGAACTGAAGAAATCCGGTGCAAATTACTATTTTGTTCCAAGACGTAGATCTTAAGAACTACAATGAAGGACATCCTAATTACAGACAAAAAATCGTGTTAATGCAACAATTAGCCAGACACAATGGACCGACCAATCAGAAAAACATGATCATGATCGACTTGCACAAATTAATTTGGATAATGCAAAAGGGATAATCTAGTAAATCTTATAGCAAATGTGTAGAGTTTGACTAATCTTTTCCCATTAATCTAGGAAAGGAAATTCCATCCGACCGAAATCATTCACCCCTTAACACTCTAGGTCTTCTATTCTCATCACCTTCACACTCTAGCTTGTTTTCTAGGATAGTTTCCTATCATATAAGAGATGGCATCCCAAACTATCAACAGCTACAGGGAGGGAGCGGAGGTCTACCATGGAGATGGCATCTGCAGGAAGAAAACCATCGAACTGCTCGAAGAGCTCTGCCTCCCAAAGGGTCTCTTCCCTTTGGAGGACATCCAAGAGTTCGGTTACAACCGAGCTGCTGGGTTTGTTTGGCTAATCCAGAAGAAGAAGAAGGATCATACCTTTAAGAAGATCAAGCGCCAGGTGTCGTATGCGGCTGAGGTGACGGCATTTGTAGAGCCCCACAAGATGAAGAAGATGACTGGGGTGAAGACAAAGGAGCTTCTCTTGTGGCTCTCCGTTGTTGAAATGTACTTTGAGAAGCCTTCATCTGAAAAGCTCACCTTCAAGACCGGCACTGGTTTGTCTGATAGCTTTGAGTCATCAGCATTCGAGCTCGAAAAGTGAGAATGAGTGGGTGCCTGGATGCAGAAAAAGGGAAATTAGGACGTTAAATTTTGTGCTATAACGAACATATCAAGTGTGTCATCAAATAAGTGTATTGGCTTTACTTGAATGCAGTACATTAAACCAATTAAATATAATAATATGAGTTCGATCTTTCTTTTGCTAATAAATTGCGTCAGTGCCTTCATGAGTCATGATTTCTTTTGCTGAAACCTCAGTATAATTCACAAAATATTTGAACAAAAAAACTATATGGTAACACAACCCCTTTGACTACCCTATTTGAACAAAAAACTATATGGTAACACAACCCCTTTGACTACCCTTTTTCTGATTAATCCTGGAATAGGTCTTCCACCTGACTCGTTCTAGAGGGGCCCATCTATCACATAGCTGCAACTCGAACAAATTCTTGTGTGATTCCTTTGCCGTCAGGAGGAGGATCACCGCGCGGTACAGCAGTTTTTACAACAAGTGATATCAGAGCATTAATATGATCGGTGTTTTTTTAGGATGTTTGGAGTCGATAAACTATAACATCGAAAAGTTCGACAAGCGCAACAACTTTAGCCTAGGGAGGCTGAAAATGATGGCCCTATTGAAGTAACAGGGTGTGCACAAGATTGTCTTTACGAAAAACAATTCCGGCGACGGCCACAGTAGCAGAGTTAGAAGCAATGAAGGACAAGGCTTTCAATTCGATCCAGCTTCATTTGGCCAACGAAGTTCTTTACGAAGTTGAGCAAGAGACTACAGCGGCGGGGTTATAGAGCAAGTTGGAGGCTTTGTACATGAAGAAACCTCTCACAAACAATCTCTACATGAAGCAACGGTTATACACCTTGAAAATGAAGAAGGGGGCATCGGTCAAGAACTTCCTAGACGAGCTCAACCCGATTATGATGGACTTACGTAATGTGGAGGAAAAGATAGAGGACGAGAACCAAGCCAAGATCCTACTTTGTTCTTTGACCCCAGTTATAGCCAGTTCATGAAATCGATGGTGTACAGCTAAGACAAACTCTCGTTAGAGGATATCAAGACGAGTTTGCACAGCGAGGTGTTGAGAGAGAAAGTAGCGGGTGACCAGGAGTATCACGGGAATGCATTATCCGTCCAGAACCGTTCTGAGAAGTGGTCATTTGGTGGTTCTGAGAAGTGGTCTTTTGGTGGTTCCAAGGGCAAGTCAAGAAGCTGAGACGATGACAAGTGCCGGTATTGCAATGTGAAGAGGCATTGGAAGATGGATTGTCGAAAGGAGAAGGGCATGCTTGTTGATTCTTCCGTGGTTGAGGTGAAGGATTCAGACGAGGGCGGTGACGGTTCGCTTCTTTAAGGTTGTGGTCTGAACCTTCCAGATGTGAGGAAAAGCTTAATTTCCTTGGATGCTTCAGACAAGATCGGTTGCAAGTGCGTGATCAAGGGAGGTTCCTTGATGATTTCCAAAAGACGCTCTTATTGTCATGGAGGCAAAGAAAGTGATATGTTTATTCTTCAAGGCCAGACGGTCGTAGAAGATGAGCTGCTATAGCTGCTACTAGCTCGAGTGTTTCGTACTCGGTCGATTCAGGGAGTCGAGTTTGGAGATGCTTCACATGAAGGGGTTCCTCAGATATACAAAGTTCGGCGGGCGAGATTTCTTTCATGACTGTGTTCCAAGGAAGAAGTTCGATGGGGTTAGAACGATGGTTCTTCTCGTTCACACAGACATTTGGGGTCCAACACAAGTTCTCTTTCGAGGTGGAGCCGGTTTTGTTTCGTTTATCACTGGTTTCTTAGAGAAGTCATGGGTGTATGTTTTCTCAAGTTTATGTCCTAGACTGTCGAGATATTGGTGTTGCAGGAGACCAAGCAGACTGGAAAGCACGTAAAGGTTCTTCAGTCCGATTTTGGCGAAGTTTGTCCTTTATAGGAGTTTACAAGATTTTGCAAGTCAGAGAAGATCGTGCATCTTTACACCACTCTATGCGAATGACGTTGCAAAGTGGATGTTTCGAACAGTGAGTGAAAGACAATTTCTTTACGACTTATGGCTGGTATTCCGAGACGTGGTTTCAGGCTGGAGCCCTTATCTGTCGCCGAGTACTTCATCGAGTGCTCACCATCGATGGCCATAGATATGAAAATTCCTGAGGAAGTGTGGACCAGAAGGGATAGAGATTACTTAGGCTTCGTGTTCAAAGATGCATCAAAGTGGCCGAAGGAGTCGACTATACATGCGAAGCCGGAGTGCAGGTCGTGGTGTCCAGAGACCATTGTGATCGGCCAATTTCTGATCAACGAGTCTGAGATCGTTCGAAGCAAACAAACTCAGATAGTTGGTGAACAGAGAACAGTTGTGCCATTAAGCGCGGTGGAGTTCGAAGTTTCAGTCCATGTTTCGATTCAAGATGGGGTGGTCGGTACTCCGATTCAGGTGGAGAGCGCAGTACAGCCCATAGCGCAGAGGCCTACGAGAGTTAGACACACAGGTGTCCAGGGACGAGTTCCAAGGTAAAGGGATAAGGAGTTCGATAGGAAGTCTGCAAGTTTGATTCTTGACATGGAGAATGTCAGGGATAGGAAGTTATGTCGTTTCTAGTAGTATATCGAGTAGATTCGTGCTCGGTATAGAAGGGAGAAAACCAAGCCCATGTCTACTCTGCTAGAGACGCACTTCAAAATTTGGGCAACGCTATCATCATTGACCACTGGTGATATGGATAGATGGAGGTCAAGAATGGATCATGTTGGGTGTTGACACGGTGCCAGGAAATCGACGCTTCAATTTGTCATTGCATGATCAACAATGGAAGTAGTTTTCATAACCATCTTAGAGACGGTTAGGGAGACTATCTATTTGTAAAGATTGTCAGATATTTTGGGTGTTCCACAAAAGGTGATAGTGATCTTCTTAAAAGACAAAAAGAAGGTTCGTGCTATTATAGATATGGGTACTCATGAAGAGTCCGACTGATGCAGAGGTGGATCCAGATATCAGGTCAAGCAGTGCTTAAATTTGATTTGCCTAGTGGATTGTTGAAGTTGAGGAGCGACGAGAACAGAGTTCCAAAGTTTGAGGAAATGATGAGATTTGTGATGGGTTTTAAACAAAGGCGGAGATTGTTTTTTGTTTAAAATCAACCTACAAAAGTATTTAAAACCAGCTCAGAAAATGAGCCAAAACCCAAATCTAACAAAGCCTAAAACCAAAGCCTAAAAAGAGCTCAGGCTTGGCCCAAGGGGCGCTGATGCACGAACAATCAACACCCGCATGGGCTGCGGCACATGCGCGTAGTCAACGTGAATGTAGTTGGCGGCTCGGGGCCCAAGCACGTGGGCGTGCATGTGTCACGACCCGAAAATGGCACGTGACTGGCACGTGAATCATATGAAGTCTATAGGACCCCATCTAATTCAAGTAAGCCAAAAACCTGGAAATCTAAACCATTTTAAGAAGGAAGTGAAGAAAACTTATTTTAAAGCAAGTGGTTTTAATAACATAAGCCGAAGTATTGCGTTTTAATATCTCAAGTCTTTTCTGAAAATTTTCGGCAGGGTTTCCTTTGTAATTACTGGCCCCAAAAGGGATACAACATGCATAACTTATATAAAGGCATCCCCAAGCGGGTGCTAGCTCTTCGCCAATTGGCAGTCACAACCACGCAAGCAATATAATATACAACGCCGAAGGGCGATGATCAAAACTCAAAAGGAAACTCAACAACATCAAGAAAACCGTAATAATACAACGCGCGACTCTAAGGTCGAAAGAATATACAACTGGTCTTCTAAGGTTATCAAATAACACAAGTCTGGTTGATAGAGTTACTAGATACAACCGAATATAAATAAAATACAATGGTGGTCACGATGCAAGTGAACCCATCTACCAAGGCAATCATCTGGAATGAAGCAGTGTACCAGCAAAGCCGTAACGAAAGCTGTACGGCAAAACCCGCAAGAAACTGTGGCACAACGGGGGTGAGTTGCCAATCGTGAGTAGAAAACACCACAGAGCAGAAATCGTGTGTATGACTCAATTCTAGGTCATACGATCAGTAATATCCTCAAATAATGTGGCCCGAAGTATGATAAGGTGGTAAGGGTAAACATCTATACATAAGTGAAATATCAAGTGCTCGTATCAGTGCCTCAGGTAGCAACATATCATATATATGATGTGTGAATGCATGAAAACATAATACATCTAAATGAGAAAACTGTTTTCTTATATAATGAGATTTCTGTATATATATAAATCGAGGTATTATCAATGAAATCAATATAGAATCAGTGTCAAGTATCCACACAAAACATAAAGCCAAATATCTCAATATCTTAGGCTCCAGCAATCCGGACTGGCATGTATCCTCGAATCTCAATATCTAGGGCTCCGGCTATCCGGACTGGCCCATATCATCAAATCTCAAAATCTGGGGCTCCAGCTATCCGGACTGGCCCATACTCCGATCGGTATCCTCCGGATATCCATCGAGTCACAATACAATCACCGGTCGGTAGTGCTCCCCTGCCAGACTCAATGCCATCATCTGCGACTATCTTGTCCCGGGATACAGCACCGGGTCCACCATGCACCCACAGACGGTTCCTCCTCCTCCTCGAATCGGGTGTATGATATCGTTCAAGAGCCGAGAAAACTCATGGTGGATATATCTCATATCATATCATGAGAAAACCACAACTGCCATTTTAAAATGATAATCAGTTTTTAAAATCCTTGCGGTTTCTCTAAATCCCGAAATCTCATGGAAATCCGAAATCATAAATCACGATGTAAATAAATAATGAATACTGGGCTCCGGCAACCCGAACTGGCCCATACTATCGCATGGCAAATGAATATATGAATATACATCCATGAAATAACACAGTAAATAAATACAATGTCTAAACTATCATATAAAAGTAAGCTCGCTGGTATCATGTCGAAACTATCAACTAACAATTTATACTAATGAATAGAGTTTTCTAATGTGTACGTGACATAGCAATTTCCGATGATGTGTGTGAGCCGGCAAGCAGGTGTACGTGGAGCATACGCATCATCGGTAATGGTGCCGGTGTCCTGACAGCATGGTTTTCATAATAATTACAATGACACAAATAAGTATGCAATGCGAATAATAAGAATATGCGGAAAATGAATGGTAAACGCAGCAATAAAAGATATACATTTATATGATCGAGTCATACTGTCTTGCATTTGAAATTACACGAATCGTGGTGTTTAGAAAATAAGGGCTACGGTGTTTTTAAGAAAAGGTATGTCTTTTGAAATATCCGTAGAATCACTTGGCCTGTCTTCAAAATACTCACGATTCGTTAGTTTTGAAATAGGTATGACTCGAGTCTAGTCTAACATCTATAAGTAAACTACAGGACTAAACTAACAGGCTAATCGAAAAGGTAAGGAAACGACCTAAATCTGAGTCGATATATATAAATATAATAGTCGGTGATCCCGCCTCAACAGTATCACGTACGATACAATATATAATATGACATTCTCGAGTCAAGAGTGCGGATCTATCATCAATAAATAGCTCGTACGGTAAATCCATCGTACGACGTCCCAATCTGGATACGGGTCGAATATCACATTTATCTTATTATTCATCTGGTATCCTTATCATCATATATCATAAACCGGGGTACTGATCTAAGTCTAGTACATACTGATACCATCAACATATATATATGTGCGTGTGTATGAAAACACACCGCCTAAAGACCCGCTATAAAATCATGTCGTATTTCAAAATACGAACCAAAATCACATCACCGATCTCGTGGCATCATACCCAATCATATCGACTCATCTCTAAGTACCATATACTATCCTCATCATCCATGTATATGTATAAGTATATATATATATATATACATAGTCTCATACCTATGTGTGTGTATATATATATACATATCCCCATATACGCATAAGTAAATAAAATGTAAGCGTGTGTGTGCGCGCGTGTAGGTGTAATCTTTACTCTAGGGTTCGCGACTAAGAAGCTAAACTAAGTTATTTCTAATTACACTAAACTAACCCGTGAACACATAAGCCTATCTAGATAGTCATTAATCTCATAATACACATAATTATATATATATATATATATACGTATTCGTATACTACACTACGAACTGCGGGAGTGCTATATGCCATCTACCCGACTTCCCCCGTAGATATATATCTACTCACCTTTGATCTTCTCTTGCCGAAGTCGATGTCACCATCCCCTTCTTCATCATCCGAAGTCCTCGTGGGGGTACCTATATATATACACATATAGTATCGTAAACGGAAATCACGCACGAAAACCAAAATGTCGCACGAATCACACATAGGTTAAAACCAATGGTCTACTCACACAAAAAAGCCTAAAAACACCCGATATCGACGTACAAACGTCAAGTGACCGATACAAAACACGAATACCAAAACTTGAATTCATAAACATCGAGGAATTCAAAGCAGCAACCCAATAAAATGGTCCCAGATTTTTGTTCAGGTGAAAACAAGGTGCACAAACAGTACTGGGGTGATATATAGGGTGTATATGATCTACAGAAGAAACCTGGGCACCAAAATCCACAGAGTGCCCGGCCACTACCCCCTGAAATCCAGCCTGCTCGGTTCTGGTAGCTTGGATGGGGTTCGTTTTGGCAGGGTGGTCTCGTGGTGGTTCATCTAGGCTATTAGTGTTGTTTGCTTTTCTAGTATTGGTCTCGGGTCACTCCAGATTCCCTGCACCTTCACTTTACACACAAAACTGACATATCAATATCAAACTTGTAATTTGGGTTGGTCACTGGTTTGGTCCAGGTCTTAGCACTATGGGGGGTTTGTAGTCACCACTTACTCTCAAGTTCACCCACACAACTCAAGGAAAACCCTAACCCTTTCTAGGAATTTCTAAACACCTCTAAACTACACAATATGGATTCTAAACTGGTATGGATGCTAAAGTAATTGAAATACTACACTTAATGTGAAAGAATTACCTCATTTGGCAACTCAAGAAATTTCTTGAGTTGCCCCAAGTTTCCAAAATCCATCCTTTCTTGGTCCAAAATGCTTGTTGTGAGCTTGTGCATGTTTTTAATGAAGTGGGGATGAGGTTTTGATGAGTTTTTGATGATGGAGTGAGGTGTTTTGTGGAAGAGGGAGATGGGGGCAGCCAAGATTTTAGAGGAAGAAGAAATGGTGAAGAGATGAATAGGGAAACAATGAGCCATGACTAAGTTTGACCCCTCACCCTCTCTCTCTTGTCTATACCTCCATTCTTTAACATTTTCCTTTTCTTTTTCTTTTCTTTTCTTTTCTCTTCTCTTTTTTAAAAAATAGAACCATGCATGAAAATCAACAAAAGATCATGGTAGGAAAATGTAACAATGTGAAATAGGACATGGTGCATGTCACATGCACAAAACAAGCTTAATGCACGATTAGTGGTATTTAATCGCGATTAGTATTAAAATTGTATATACTTAATTATAAAAATTCATAATTTGCCTAAATCACATAAAACACCCTCATTTCAGTAATTTCTATAATTTTCCAAATATTTTCCGATTTATCGGTATTTAATTATACCGCATAAAATAAAGAATTCATGATATTTATTATTTAATTATATAAATTTCCAAAAATAATATCTTATTTTCTGAAATGTTACAGCATGCGCGTGGACCACGTGAGAAAGAGGGTTGATGTATGCACATGTGAAGGCGGCTTATTCTTTGGAGTAGGTATCGGTACGTTAGGTGAGTGGCTGTTAATTGCCGTTAAGCGAGAAGCAGCGGGTCATAAACTAAAGAAAAATCAAAGACAACCTTATCATATGTTGTGATGGGGACTTTGGATTTATCTTCAGGCTAGACTTATTTTATGGACTTTGGACTTATCTACAACTCTAGAGTTGTCTCTTCAGGCTATATATATTAATTAAGATCTCTAGATTTAGTCTACCACAAAATCTATCAATCACAATGTAGTGAAAGAAGGGTCTTTGCAAGTGTGCGGAGAGAGAGAGGTTATGAAAGATGTATTTTGTATTGAGACTTGATCGAAAGGGTGTAATCTTGTGTAATTCTTTCTCTAGTGGAAGTTTCTCGTCGCTGTTGCATGAGGGGGTCTAGTTGGGGACCGAATCTGGGTAAATCCTTGTGTTATTGTGTTGCTTAGTGTGCTCCTTTCTATGTAGCTTGATTAGCCGTCAATTATATCTTTTTTCATTCGATCCCAAAACGCCGGATCCCGTTTCAACTCCGCTGCACTATATCATTTGTTTGTTGGGCTGTGCTTGTGTGATTCCTTCACCGTCAGAGGATCACCGTGCGGTACAGCAGTTTTTACAACAGCTTATAGGTAATTAGTGATCTATAAATTACATGGTCCCATCCTTATCAGTTAATTCTTAAATTACTGAAATCTGCAAAGATATGCAAGTTTGATTCGATACAGAAATAATGTGCAATTTATTCATTTCCTTTAATAAAAAAGAATGGTGATGCATATAATTTGGTTACCTTACAATAAATTACCATGGTCTCAGATACTGATGCAACAACTCAAAGGATGAAAATAATATGTGACAGATAATTACACATAGATGCGATATATTTAATCAGCATGTAAAGGTTGATTTTCTAAAGCCAAGTACAAGGGTGACTCCGTTTCCTTAGAGAACCACTGCGTCCAAACGACATCGCACAACATCCACCATGCACAGCAATTGTTCCCTACTCCATCTGAGCTTCTGATCACTCCACTATCTCAACCCCTGAACAAGTGCCGCTGTGTTTTTTCTGAGAACAAGTGCTGCTGTGTTAATCAGATAATTTTTTATTGTGATATTACTCTGCTCTTGATTGGTCATGCTACCAGAATCCCATTCTTATCGTAACTGATTAGCCTAATCCGCATCTTTTACTTGCCCTCTATTTTGTTTTCCATGATGGTAACAAGTCCAACATTTCCAAGTGCTCTAATTAATTTAATTATGCATAGTCGTGTCTTATGATGACTCATTTCTTGCCTGTAAAGACTAATTAGATGTATCACCGTGGTTTTGTCTCTATGCCTGAAAGAAACATCGGAGCAATGGAAGATGACTTTGAAGAGCATGAAATTCGTGAGCATGTTGATAACTTGAAGATCAATGCATGGATATATAATCCACCAGCGCAAGGTATAAAAATTGCAACTAATCCAAAATTAATAGAGCCAGGGATATTTGACATGTGGATAGTGTCTTCAATAAAAAGAAGGAATAAATATATCTCAAATAATGTACTCGAACATGCACAAACACGTAAACTCATTCGACACTTATAAAGCATTTTTGTTATTAAAAATCGTTCACAAATTCCGGGCAAATCTCCAACACAACCAAAGAACTTATCAGGGCTTTTTAATTCATTCATCATAAATATTTGTAAAGGGGAAAAAAATAAAAGCAACTTAAATTTAGGTTAATCAGGCCTATCTAAATTGTCGTTCGAAATCATCATTGCAAAGAATAGGAAATGCCAACCCTACAAATTACTAACCTCAAGCATCCAAGCATAAGAAAGTTATTTCAAAACCAAACACAAATCATGAGGAAGCAGGCAAGCGGTGATTTTAATTTAAAGAGGATGCAATAAACTTTCCACCAAGAGATTGAAGGATCCAAAATCCAATATTGGAGTTAACTTAATCTAGCCCTATGTTACCATAAATCGCTAAACCGCTAGCGAATTACGATTTAGAACGATCGTTCCCAATTTGGGAACACTAACGCTCCGGAACGGAAGAATTTCGGTCAATACTTAAGTTAAATGGGGCATTTAATCAGGTTTGTGTTGGATTATACTAAAAATATTTATTTTTTAGGAAAAGAAATTACATTATTTTTATGTATACTATACATAAATACACGCACATACAAACGGTGATGCATATTCTGAGACTGTTGGTGTATTTTGAGCCTGATTCCTGATTGTTCATGGACAGCTTTATCTAGCAGGTTATGTTTAGATATAGTCTGTATTAGATCCTTGTGTATGTATATTACTATTACTTATGTGTGTGGTTGTGTTTGGGATGTATGGGAGGTGAGGGTATGTGAAACCCTACATTTTGTACTTGTTTCATTACTTCCTTATTAATGAAACAGGTGGATCTTCCAGACTTCCACCGTCTTAACCTTAAAAAAAGCTTTCTTTTTTAGAGGTATGTTTTTCATCCCATATAAACATATGAAAAAAGACTATCCTTATCATACCGCGTTCCACAAAAAGGGGTCTTCTGTGTTCCCGTTTTCGTTTTGTGTACCGAAACGTTCCGCATTCCAGATCACATTGATCTCCAGATCACATTGATCTAGCCTATTTTTGCCTAAGCTGAACTACTAAAACCGTGATTAGAAATAAACCTACAGGAAATGTACAACAATAAGCCTTTGTCCCAAATATTTGGGTCAGCGATATGAATTTGTTTCTTCCATTTTTGTTTGTTCTATAAAATTCACTTCATAGAGAATCTTTAGGAATGCCAATCCAAATTTGATTTGAGACATTGAAATTTAAGAACGATTCACAAAAAGAATTTACATAAACGGTAGATGGTTAACACAAAGACTTTGACTATCATTTTCAGATTAGTCCCGGAATAGGTCTTCCACCTGACTCACTCTAAAGGGCCCCATTAAAACTATCACAAACCTCCAAGTTTGAAGAAATCATCTAATCTCAATCATTAATACTGAAAGAAGTCTATGATTGCCCACTTCTCTAGTTAGATAAAGTCTAAATATATGTGAAAGCAAAAAACCCGCTCTCAGTTTTCAAACTATAAATACTTCCCTACTCTCTGCAACTTTCCTCATCAGCTCTAAATCCTGTATATTTAGTACCCTCTAACTCTTGCTTGTTTTCTTGCATTGTTTTCTATCATTCAAAGAAAATGGCATCACAAACCATCAACAACTATAAAGAAGGGGCTGATGTTTACCATGGAGATGCCCTCTGCAAGAAGAAAACAATTGAACTTCTAGAAGACCTTTGCCTCCCAAAGGGCCTCTTCCCTTTAGAGGACATCCAAGAGTTTGGTTACAATCGATCTGCTGGATTCATTTGGATAATCCAAATGAAGAAAAAAGATCACACCTTTAAGAAGATCAAGTGCCAGGTTTCGTATGCGACAGAAGTGACGGCATTTGTAGAGCCCTGCAAGATGAAGAAGATGACTGGAGTAAAGACAAAAGAACTTCTGTTGTGGCTCTCTGTTGTTGAGATGTACTTTGATAATCCTTCATCAGAGAAGCTCACCTTCAAAACTGGCACTGGTTTATCTGATAGCTTTGAGGCATCGGCGTTCGAGCTCGAGAAGTAAGAAAATGATGCAGGTGCCTAAATGCAAGGAAAAAGGGAATTAGGATTCGATTATTGTATTCGTAACTACTAAATCAAATGTGTTGTGCTTATATAAAATGTCTGGATGTAATAGTAATACACAGAGTTATTGTTTCCATAAGAATACAGCAGGTAATCATAATATAAATTTTCAATCTTTGTTATATCAAGCAATTTTTTGAAGGTAAATGATGGGTTAAGAGAGAGAAAAGCCTCATGTGTTTCATTAAAATATCTTAACAAAACAAAAGAGTACAGAGGAGGGGGGGGGGGGGGGCAATTACAAATATAGTCCAGCAACATCCAAACAGAAAGAAAGTAACAGAACTAATCAGAACAGCTAGCTAGACTGTCATAACGAAAGAACATCCTGATGAATACCCAGCTCAAGTACTAGATCCCAGTAAGAGATAGATTCCCCCAACACACCAGGGTCCAAATAAAAGCTATAAACTAGATTGGTATAAAAGAATCCTTCAAAATTTAGATCAAGGATATAAAAGAATCCTTCAAAACTTTTCCTACATATCAAGAAGGGTGCAATCATAGCTTTCGAGCCTCGCACATTTTCCGTGAAGGAAATGATGGTGCTGATTTTATCGAAGATGCCGGAGCACTGGATGGTATGGTCGGGTTTGACGAGACAACGCTTCCAGATGTTTTATTACGGTTGGTCCGGGATGACCGTCAGGGCTGCTACTTTTTTAGATATTAAGAAGCATTTGTACCACCAAAAAAAAGAAGAAGGGTGCAATGATAGAAACAAATCATCCATTGGAGAAAAACAACCACCAATATAATTTATACTACGATATGATTTATACCAGCGGGAAAAGAGGCAAGAGAAGAAGAAATTAGTGACAGGTATAAGCTAATATCCCTTGAGAAATTTCCAACCAGTTTGGTATCGCAAAAGCCAGTAAGACATTGATCTTGATACGGATAATTTCATATGATGCATGGTTTAAGACATGGAGTTTAAATGGCTTTGCAAGGGAGTTCTCCACAAAAGGCAATCTTCAAGGAGATATGGTGTACAAGTCTTGAAGTATGGAATGAACTGTCATATTGATGAAATAATATAATTCCCATCTGTACATATGGCGGCACTGATGAAAGGCAGTTCCATCGAAGAAAGCATCAAAAGAAGTTTTTCAATATTCGTCTGAATGTGTTAAGTTTTTGCACTATGACATCTGTTTAATTAATAACTCTATTTCTTGCAAGTTTTTCAGTTCTTTCAAATTATTGTAGTAGTTCAAACATGCAAACTTCAACCATCACTTGTTTATGATCGATATCTGAATTTTGCTACCAAAATCCTGATCCCAATTAACCTCGCCCCCACATTATCTCCATACTAACCATCCACCACACTAGTATTCCCGATCAAACTCTGTTGTGATCCTACTCTAATATCAATTGTTCGTGTTGCCAGGATCCAAATCAAATTTAAGATCGATTCCTCTAATCTGTTTGCTCCGCTTTCCTACTTGCCCTTGCCAAATTTCTCCACTGAATTGTTTTTAATGACTGGAAACAAGACAAATGATCTCCAGTACCAAACTCCGATCAAATGAGAATAATTATGCATATTGGTGGTCTGTCTTGATTCATTTTTCATGTGGCAAGAATTTATGAATGTATTAACATGGTCCTGTCTCTGTGGCTTCGAGAAAAGTTGGAGCAATGGAAAATGATCTAGACAAGAGAATGATGAATGATTAAGTAGATAAATAATGCAGTAGAGAAAAGTATTGCAACTCAAAGATCATGAAATAGATACATAATTCAATGGGTACAGTATTGCATTCAAACTATCCAAATTTAAATAAGCACGTTTTACACTTTTACCCCTTACTCTTCTAGGTTTGATTAAGTCCATCTATGATCACTTCTAAGTAAATTGAATCTGAATAAACCTTAAGCCAAATATAATGGACATGAAAAAAATAAGCTAAATTACACTAAACTACTTTTAAGCAACATTTTTTAAAGTAATAAACCTTAAAGTTTTTCTCGTGCAGTAAACTCCCTTCAACTATGGTTTCAAAGGAGTTCTCCTGTAAAATACACTTAAAATGTAACACCTTAAGGGAGACTACTGTATTAAAAACGTTAAGGTAGTCTAGTGAATAGTTAAGGGTAATTTGGCATAATTTAGCATATAAGATATAAACCGGTTCAGAAAAGGAAAAAAGAAAGGACAAAAGCTAACAATTTCAAGTACGAATCAACTTATAAAGCCAATTGTTCATAAAATGTCGGCACGGGCCAAATGTGTTCCCTCCCTGTATAATGCAACAAAATTTCTCGCCAATCAGAAATACTTGATCTTGGCATCTCAAGTTAATTAACCAGATAAATTTGAGAAGAAAATAACGCCAATTTGAATTAAAACTAATCTGACCTATATAAGCTGACAGTCAGGGGCGGATCTATTAAGAGCCGAGGGGAGGCACGTGCCCCCGCTGAAATTTTGAAAAAAAAGAAGAGATTAATATCGATTATAAATATGAATTGGGATATTTTGGACATGTATTATATATATTTCTGGCATAAGTAAAACAACATAAGTCTTTAGCTCAGTTGGTAATTTATATTGTTTCCCAAGAAAAGGTCTTAGGTTCAATTACCACTATCAACAATTATTTTTGATTTTATTAAAGACACCATGGATTTTATTAGTCTTCATATTGCAATATTTTTTGCCCCAGTTATAATTGACTTGTTAAACTTTTGTTACTACTTCCAACAATTTTATATAATATTTATTATTAATTTCTTCACATAACCTTGCTTAAATTAAGGGTGAAGTGAGACACAAGAGATACCCCACACTGACACTACTACAAATAAGGGTTGCCCCTACGGATATATGCGTAGGGGCGAAAAAATACCCCGTAGGTGCAAAGGCCGCAGGTGCAAGTTGAGGCCCCGAACTTGCCCCTACGGATTTATGTGTAGGTCCTGTTGCCCCTACGGATTAAGCCGTAGGGTATAAGATTTTATATTATTTACAGTTTTTTTTATATTACTTGTACCTACGGATATATCCGTAGGTCCATGTACTACCCCCTACGGATATATGCGTAGGTACCTTTCCGTAGGGGCAAAATATCAGGATTCCTGATATTTGGCCCCTACGGATAACGCCGTAGGGGAGAGCAGTAGCCCTTACGGATATGTCCGTAGGGACATTCCCAACCCCCCGGCACTGAGATCAGGGGGGAAATATCAGTTACTGCTGATATTTTGCCCCTACGGATATATCCGTAGGGGCAACATATATACCTACGGATTAATCCGTAGGTACATATTGTCTGTAATTTTTTTTTTAAAATGGGCTGCTTTATTTTTTCCCGGCCTGTGCACAATAATATATACATCAATCAAATTATATATTGCAGTATTCATAATCACATCTCACGCATATATATAATATACAAAAGAAACCCAAAAACTGAATATGATATAAATACAAACCAATATCAATATCGTTTCAAAATGTAGTACAATGTGTATCATATAAATAAATACATGTTTCAAAAAATAAGAACCAAAAATCTACCCTAGTTCGGTCCAGCTCCACCTCTGAATAACGATAGAATAACGCGCGCCTGCTTCTCGGTCAATAAACTCTGCAATTCGTCGCGAGCGGGAGTCTGAGCGGCATATGGAGCTGGCGATGTGGTCTGCGCTGCCGCCGTCGAGGTAGTCGCTTGCGGAGCCGCGGCTGCGAGAGTCTGAGTGGGCGGTGGAGCTACAGGAGCTGTCTGCGGAACCGCAGCCGATGTAGTGGCTTGCGGAGCTGCAGCCGAAAGAGATGCATGTGGAGGCTCGGCCGATCTACCTTGTCGCGTCTGGACATAACGTGTGTAAGAAGCGTGTAAGAACTGTGTATTATTCGAATTCGTATCATTATTAAGTTATTTCGAAACCCTGTTTGGATATCTAGTTTGGAAAAGCGTTGTTTATTTTAATTACATATGTATGTATGATTAATCAAACTTAAGTCTAAAACCAAATAAGCTCAAGCTACGTATTAATTATGGATATGTTGATATGTATATAATATGAAATGATATTTTACTATAAAGTAGTATACATACCAGCATCTTCTTCAACTCCTGAACGGTGGCTCTCAAGCTATCCAGTTCCTAATGGACATGTCCGTCACTGGAGACGGAGGAAGTAACCGCCGGGGTGGAGTCCAACCTCATATTGGCCCTGCTAGGGCCCAATCCCCGGCCTCTCTCCCAACCTCCGTGGTGCCCTCCGTGTGCGGCGTCCAGAACTGGGGTCAGCAGCCTCGGATCGTTCTGTCCGGTAAAATCGATCCCCGAGGCCTGGGCCTGCTCAACCACCCGCTCCTACACCCACATTAAGCAGTAAAGTATAAGTATAAAATTTAAACTTGAACCTTCCAAAACTAAAATTTCAAATTTGGGTAGAAAAAATATTAACACTTACGCAGTACTCCTGGGTAGTGACGTCGGGATATCGAAGCTCGCCCGTGGCGAGATCTGTCGAGGTGCCGTGGACGGCAAGATATGCGGACAGTATGCTCGGTGTACCACCTGACGCCACGGTCCGAGATGTCTGCAATATTAGAAAGTAACTCTTTATATTAGAAATATTAGAGAATAACTCTTAATATTGCAGAATATTAGAGAATAACTCTTAATTTACCGATAACTTCATGGCTCGAGTAATGTTCCTCGAGCCACCTGTGTAAGTGGGGCGACCCCTCTTCGCCGACTTCCTGTTCTCCGTATTCTGAGCGGCCTGTTTCTGCACAACGCATTAACATTTAGTTTTCTAATTAAGAAACACAAAGAAATAAATTATATTATAAATAATTAATTAAATTTAAAATACATACCTGTTTGCGTTGGGAGTCGAAATAAGCGCACAATAGAGGCCATGTCTCTATGTCGACTCTCGCAAACGCCGGAGTAGATAGGAGGGCCGCTCTATCTGCCTCGGGGGTCGCCATCCACAGGAAGTAGCAGTCGGCCTTCAGCTCATTCCTGTTGTATCGGACCTTGGCCTGCATGTTCTTCATCAGGCCATTGTACAGAGCATGAAGGTCGAGCACCCTCCCCGGATGATCAGGGTCGGCTACAGGCTGAAAATCGTAATCCAACTGAAAATACAAATAAATACATTGTAATTAGATTGCAAGTGTAAATAATAAATATATTGGATAGATCAAATGAAAATATATATTAATACATACCCGAGCCTGATCAAAGAAGAGGGCGAATGAGCGCTGGTGCTGCTCGCCCCACTCAACGTGAAGTGGATAGTTCTTCACGATCCGGCTCTCGTCCCCCAAATACCGGCCGAACCTCTCGGCATGAGGACCGGTATAGCGATAGTCAAGGGTAAAAAAAGAGGGAATGCTGCCTCCCCCTAGCTCTATCAGGCCTCAGCCTATGGGACTGATTCGGGCCTCGAGTCCCCCTCTGGGGATGGGTAGGCCCTGCGTCTGCATGAAATATCAAGACAATCAATAATAAGACAAAGTTGTATTAAGAAATCAAGGTTAAACAAAAATTCAAGTGTGATATATACCTCCGGTGACTAGCGCACGAGCCTGGGCCCGGGCAGCAACACGAGCGGGATGATAGTTCCTCCGGTGAGGAACAACCGGGGTCCCGGACACGGACACATCCCCTCCAACTATAAAATAAACATCGACGCTAAATTTCCATGAAGTTCATATTTATTCTATAGAGCATATGTAAAATGAATAAATATTTTAAATTTATTCATACTAACCTGCAGACGATGCGGAGGGTATGGAAGCGGCAGGAGTGGCCTCTGTGGAAGGTGTGGACGCACCACCTATAATTAGACAATTAAAAATAGATTATATAAGTAATTGCAAAAAGAATGTGTAGATCAATAATATAACGTTCTAAATCAATATGCATGCACTATAGGATATATAAACATACCCGCAGGTGCGGTGGTGTCACCACCTACAACTAGACAATAATAAAAATTGCTAAGTAAGAGCAAAAGGAATGTATGTATTTATGATATAGCATTCTAAATCAATATACATACACTATATGATATATAAACATATCTGGAGGAGCGGGGGTGGCCTTTGTCCCAGATGTGGACGCATCACCAACAACTAGACAATCAAACATTGACAGTATAAATAATTTTGACATAAACATGCATGAATATCTGTAATATTACATTCAAAATGGATATGCGTGCAGTATACCTGGAGGTGTGGCAAAATCCACACGGAAGGAGGCATCCGAAGGGGTCTCCGATCTGGGTGCAAGACCGGCCCTCTGAAGCTCCCTACGGAGCTCTCCGGGCGGCAGAACCGCTCTGCCTCTGCCTCTGCCTCTGCCTCTGCCGCGGCTGGAGCTCCTGCCGCCCCTCGTTGCTCCCGACATCGTCATCAAATCTAGATAACCGTTCCTTGAACGCATTAGACAATCATTAAAAGTATTGACTATATATGATCTAGAGCGTAAAATGTGAAGTAATAATATAACATTACTGATAACCTTTTTCGTTTCGTGGGCACATCATACATATCTACTTGGATTTCATCGTCGATGTCATTTCTAGCCCACGTAACTTCATGATCGGTCGAAGACAATCTGTCCTTCGAAACAGACGGTCGGAACACTTCAAGCCTTCTCTCTTCTTCGTCCTCATCGCTGTCCTCGTATTCTGGGACATCGTAGACATCTCTGGGTTTCCATCGGCATACAACACTCCACCCCGGATGCTTCAAACACTGTGAGTAGTATACTTGGAACGCTTGGTTCGGAAAGATAAACGGATCGTCCTGACCGTAAAATCGAAGTGTGTTCATACTGGTCAATCCATATTCATCTTTCCAAGTCCCAAGACTGCTTCTCCACCTGTCCGTATCGGTTCGCGGATCGTACCAAGTACACTGGAATATATAAAAGGGTTATGATCGTCCGGGATAGTGGATGCCGAGTATACAATTTAAGTACCCATAGTAAATCACACCGTCCGATCCTACCGTCGCAATCCCACTATTCTGAGTGGTTCTAGATGTTTCTATGTCCTTAACTTCGAATTTGTATCCAAGGACACAAAATCCTTTGTAATATGCAACCTCCATACTAGGAAATTGAGCTAAACATCTTAAATCACTCTCAAATGATGCAGACAAGTTCGGATTGTGGATCTAACAAAACAAATTTTACGACAAAATACATAACGATACAAGTTTAGATTAAAACTGATAGCAATAAAATGTTATTCGAATAACTTACATGATCTGTGACCCAATCACAAAAATTATCCTGATGGTATTTTTCCAAACGTTCTTCGTTCCAATCAGGATGCTCCTCACGTATCTCGTTAAAATGAGTTCTATTTTCGACAAGTAATTATGACATTAATATTATGTCATTTCATACACACACAAAAACAGATATAACAATTAATCCAAAAGAACTTACTCTCTAATTTGTTCAAGATATGAGCAATAAAGCAAGATAAACCGGTATATCTTGTTGATAAACATAGTGTCTACCCTCTTATACTCGGCTTTACCATATGGCCCGTCTTGAATTCTTCGTGGTCGGTTAAGCCTTGTCTCAATGTTCTCGTCCAGATAGCGGGAACAAAATGTGGTTGCTTCATCAAGAAGATAATCTTACATGATAGAACCCTCTGGTCGATTTTTATTGCGTATATACTTCTTAAGAGTGTAGATGTACCTAATGAGAATATGTTGAATAAATAAATACGGGCATACATAACAACAATAAATTTATAAATTGCGCGAAACGAAAAACTACACGTACCTCTCGACGGGATACATCCATCAATATTGTACTGGTCCGGCTAATTTCGCCTCAGTTGCAAGATGAACCATCAAGTGTATTATGATATCGAAAAATGACGGTGGGAAAATACGCTCAAACTTGCAAAATATCAACGCAATAGAATTTTCTAGTTTATCCAGCGTCGCAACCTCCAGTGTTTTAGCACACAACTCCCTGAAAAAACAACATAGATTGTTGATTACTAGACCAACCGAGTCGGGGAGAGAAGTCCTGAGGGCTAATGGAAGAAGGTGCTTCACGATAACATGGTGATCATGACTTTTCAGCCCATCAATCTTGCCCTTCACAATTTTTATTTTCTTGCTGAATGATCCTGAGAAACCTATGGGGACTTTCAAATCATGCAACACCTGCAGAAATCTTTTCTTCTCCGGTTGTGACATATGATAAGCGGCATTGGGAAGTACAAACTTGTCCGGTTTACCCGTTACCGGTCTAGGGTGCAATTCACTTCTTATTCCTCACTCTTGTAGATCCATCCGAGCATTCATGTTGTCTTTCGATTTCCCGTCTTTACACAGAAGCAAGTTAAGTATGTGCTCTGATATACTCCCTTCTCTATATACATGAAGTCCAGACAATGACGCACTGAATTTGTAGACCAGTACGGAAGCTCGAAGAAAATGCTTAACTTGTTCCAATATTGTGGTTTGACCTGTTTCGTCGGATCCATCCCGAAGGTCACGTTATTGTAACCATCCCATTTAGCAGTCACGTCCTCTCCGGATAATGAGGATGGAGGTCCAAGAAGCTCCTGATGACCATCAAAGTGAACCGTGTCTAACCTATAGGGGTGGTCTGGAGGCAGAAAACGTCGATGGCCGCAATAACAAACATTCCTGCTAAAATTCAAAAATTTTGATGTTGTGTGTTCATGGCAATGAGGACGTGCTTTGTGACCATATACGGACCAACCTGATAGCATTACATACGCAGGAAAGTCATTAATTGTCCACATTAAAGCCGCACGCAGTATGAAGGTTGTATTTGTGTTTGAATCATATGTTTCTACACCATCAATGAACAAAGTTTTCAGCTCCTCGATCAGAGGTCGGAGATAGACGTCGATATTGTTCCCCGGTGAGTTTGGTCCGTCGATAAGAAAATGCATCATAAAGTATGATTGGTCCATAGCTAACCAAGGCGACAGATTATAAATTATCATTACAACGGGCCATGTACTGTGACTTCCAGCCATATAGTTGAATGGGCAGAAGCCATCGGTAGCCAGTCCGAGCCGGACATTGCGAGGATCGCTACTGAATATTGCGTGCCTCCTATCGAAATCCTTCCATGCCGGTGAACTCTTGGATGGCTCATTTTTCCATTTTCGCTTGGAGGAGCACGGTGATGCCAAATCATTGCCTCGACTGTTTTCTTTCACCTGAATAGCCTCTGTAGCCTCTGTGTTATGGGAAAATATCGTGCTATCTTCACAGGTATATCAGGCTTCTTATCAGAATCTTTCGGCTTATACCTGGCCTCTCCACATGTTGGACACTCTTTCAAATCTGAATTCTCTTTCCGGTACAACACGCAATTTTTAGGACATACTTGAATCTTCTCGCACTTTAGACCCAAATCAGACATCATTTTCTGGGCTTCGTACCAGCTTTCGGGCATATTATTTCCCGGAGGCATAGAATCTTTCAAGAACGAAAGAAGCATTGTGAATGACTTGTTGTTCCATCCATTTAGGCACTTAATCTGGAAAAGTTGGACGAACCATGAGAGGGTGGAATACTTCGCATTCTCATAAATTGGTTTCCTAGCATCATTCATGAAATTTTCATATTTATCCGCACGCGGTCCTTGACCGGAAGGAATGTCATCTTCGGTACGAATAGATTCACCTAGGGCAGCCTCTACCATATCCTCCATTTTTTCTGATGGAAATAAATTTCCGTCTCCTGCCGTATTACCGAATTCTTCTTCTTCTCCTGCCACATTATCGTGTTCTCCTTCTTCTTCTACCGCAGTACTGCATTCTTCTCTTTCCCCGTGATATTTCCAAGTTGAATAAAGTCTAGTAAACCCATGTTTTACAATATGAAGCTCTGCCAATTCTACCTTCTGCCAGTACTTATTGCCACATCTATCGCACAGACAGAATCTTCTCTATTATGATCTTATTATGTGCGCGTGCAAATTCAAGGAAAGCAGCAACTCCTGCGACAAATTTAGGTTGCATACGTTGTTTCCAATCCACATACATCCAGTCCTTAACTCTGACGTACTCATGGGCCATGTTAGACTGAATAACATATAAATTGTAGGTTATGCTGATTATATTGAGAAATATAAGAACGAGATAGTTACTGACAAAGGAGAAAATCCGTGTATATGCTTTGTGTGTGCGTTTGTCGTTGAAAAGAATAAATTATCGCACGTTATGTTAACCGATAGACGGGGACTAAGTGGCGCTTTTAGTTTCATATATGAGTATCAATGGGAATATGAAGGTTTCATATTATCATATATTGGTTTTAAGCCGAACATCTCGAATCGCTCTCTAATTATGCGTTTGTATGTATGTGTTCCGGCTGTCGGGGATAGGCTTCTATCCTATTAAGAATGTATAGAGCGAACGCCCATCACTTGTGGTTTCAACCGTTTCGAGTAAATTTCGGCAGCACCTCCCCGCCGTTCTCCGAGTACACTGTAATAAAATAGATAATCATTTCAAAGCTGTGAAACAACGTTGAAATGAACATCTAATCTATCTTTATACACGGAGAACCAGCGGAAAGGTACCGACGAAATATCTCGAAACGGATGAAAACACAAGTGAATGAAGGTGTTTGCTTTATACATTCTTAACTTGTCCACACGGGACAAATCTATGGGTTACCATACGATTGAATTTTCTCGTCGCGTAGACTATACGACGGTTGTTAGTATCGAGCTATACTGTCTGATATTTAGCAACCTTCGTATAGTTCTAGATCACGACGAGCATCGCACGTATGTTAACCGATAGACGGGGACTAAGTGGCGCTTTTAGTTTCATATATGAGTATCGATGGGAATATGAAGGTTTCATATTATCATCAAGTAAATTTCGGCAGCACCTCCCCGCTGTTCTCCGAGTACACTGTAATAGAATAGATAATCATTTCAAAGCTGTGAAACAACGTTGAAATGAACATCTAATCTATCTTTGTACACGGAGAACCAGCGGAAAGGTACCGACGAAATATCTCCAAATGGATGAAAACACAAGTGAATGAAGGCGTTTGCTTTATACATTCTTAACTTGTCCACACGGGACAAATCTATGGGTTGCTATACGATTGAATTTTCTCGTCGCGTAGACTATACGACGGTTGTTAGTATCGAGCTATACTGTCCGATATTTAACAACCTTCGTATAGTTCTAGGTCACGACGAGCATCGCACGTATGTTAACCGATAGACGGGGACTAAGTGGCGCTTTTAGTTTCATATATGAGTATCGATGGGAATATGAAGGTTTCATATTATCATCGAGTATCATATATTGGTTTTAACCTGAATATCTCGAGTCGCTCTCTAATTATGCGTTTGTTGTGCATTCGTGTTGTATGTGTAACATGATTTTAAACCATTGAGATCAAGATTGATAGAACTGATCATCCTACATTGCAATAGCATTCATCAACCAAAAACTATTATTGCAATGGTATTCATCTATAACAATCAACAATTAAAACTACAAATGTAGGATACTGATATCATAAAGCGTTATACGCAACATTGATAGAACTGATAAATAAAAAAACGAAACACAAACCGTATCAAGATTTAACAACTTTGATTATGTCATATACGCGGGCCGATATTTTCATATTAGCCAATAGGCAAAAATAGATTGCGGTCTGGATATGGCATATTGGCAGATGTTACCTATATGCATACATGCATGTTGTCTCCCCATTTTTTCATAAATCAAACCAACTACATACATCAAACTAGTCCATGCCACCAATCGGAAACTCCACTATGTCTTTGAATTATTATTTTTCCAAATAGCATTGAGCTCCTATTGACATTGTCCCATCCAACAAATTTGTTGTGCTTGCCTCGACCTTCATCTAGCTTTCACATGCCATACACATTAGATGAGTAATATAGTTATAAATTATGGTATTTTGTTGTCATCAATCCACCTAACCCTAACCCCAAGTTGCTCTCTGAAAGCACATAGAACCATCCCCCCTAGCCAAGCATAGCTTTTTCTGTGCAATTGTTCTCATTCTTAATTTCTCACATTCATTACTCTCTCATATTCTTGTCAACAAATTTGTTGTGCAATTGTTCTCATTCTTAATTTCTCACATTCATTACTCTTTCATTTTCTTGTTTTTTTCCAACTCCCCACCACTTAAACCCAACCCAGCCCCAGCCCCAGCCCCCAGCCCAGCCCAGCCCCAACCTAACCCTAACCCCAGCGCGGCCAGCTAAACCCCAACACCAACCCTAAGGCAAACCCTAACCCCAGCCCCACCCCAGCAGCAGCCGAACCCCAACCCTAACCCTAACCCCCACCCCGACCCCGACCGCGACCGCGACCCCTGCCGAACCCCAACTCGCGCGCGCAACCCCAGACCCAGCCATGAACCCTAAGCCTAAAATAATCAAAAAATTCTTTAATTTACCTCAAGATTTACTTACCTGAACGGCTGCTGCTGGGGCTGGGGCGACGACCTGAACGGCGGTGGCGACGACCTGAACCGCGGTGACGACGAGAATGGCGGTGGCGACGAGAACGGCGGTGGCGACGAGGAGAACGACGGTGGGGACGACGGCGTGGCGATTTGGGGATTTTTTTCGCGCGCGATCGAGAGAGAGAGAGAAAGTAAGCGTAAGCGATCGATCTGTGCTTTTGTTAAATCGATATTTAGTTGCCCCTACGGATATACCCGTAGGTCCTTTGTTTGCGGCTCCGTAGGAGCAAACACCAAATTAAGAATTAATATTTTTATTCTTAGACATCTGTGCCCGTAGAGGCAACCTTTTAGCCCTACGGATTAATCCGTAGGGCCAAGTTAAATCTGCCCCTACGGATTCCAATATCCGTAGGGGCAACCCTCTATTTTACTAGTGTGAAGGAATGAATTCTATAAAAGGAAGAAACATCCTAAAATCTTTTGTTGTACACCCAGATAACAAATCACCACTAATCTCCATGAATGGCTAAGCACCTCCATTTACCTGCACATATCAGTCGTCGTAAAAAGTTGAATTAGTGCTCCCTTTGCCACAACATCTAAAACGACTAGACCCAGTGAACTTGAGCTAAACTCACTGTGACAAGGAAAGTTGAAGTAACATCATTAAGGTGGGTAGCCTTGCAATATCCATTTGGAGGTCCGACATTCTCCGATTAGATCAATGGGTTGTGGAAACCATGGTGGAGGCTGCAACACTGGCCTTTCTTCTTTGATTATAGAGTGCAAAAGATAGAAATTTCTCGCACAAAGACAATACCATATCAAACTATGAGAAATAGGTTTTTACCTTTAGGGGCAAAGGCACTCAGGTTGTCTGGTATTTATCTCAAGCCAAAATTTAAAAAAAAAAAAGGCATGATGCATAAGGTGTTTTCATTATGGTAGGAAGCAAAAAAAAAAAGGGAACTTATTACATCTTAATTTCACTGGCAAAAAAACCAGACAGATGCATTGGAAATCCTTAAGTATAATGCAAACCAGCAATAATTACTTAATACATCTTAATTTCACTGGCAAGTCTATCTGGGTAGGAGTATCACTGAAAAGAACTTTGTCTTGAAAGAAGAAAAGGACATATATTGTATATCCGAAGTAATAGTATATTCAGTTTTTCTAAAGAGAATCACGGGAAAGTCCACAATAGTGGGGGCAACTAAGCAAAATATTCAACTTCAAAGCACAACAGCTTAATTAAACTGGTGGAGAAATAACAAAAAAAAATTCAGCTAAAATTAAAAATACCACTTTATTAGAGGGTTAAGATCCAAGCTTCAACCATTTTTCAAAAAAATGCAAAGAATAATCCCTAGGCGATCTTTACCATTAAATTCCCATGTTCATAATGTGAACAGTCGAAATCTTACTAATTTTCTCAATGCTGATTCTAAGGGTGTAGACAAACTAATTAAATGACTTACACAGGGCAGCATTGATCAATATAAAAACAGAAATCAGTTGGGTTGGAAAAAGAAGAACAAACTTTTGAAGATATTCTTTGTAGTGATGAAATCCAAAGCAATTTACTGCTCTTTTTTTCCTGAGCCATATATCTTAAGAAATACAATGAAGAATATCTTGATTATCGAACAACAAATCGTATTAATGCAACAGTTAAGCCAGATACAATGGACCAACCTATCAGAAAAACATAATCATGATAGACTTGCACAAATTTGTGTAATGCAAAAGGGATAATCTAGTATACGTTATGGGAAAATGTGTAAAGCTGCCTATTCTTTTCCCATTAATCTAGGAAAGGAATTCCATCCAACCAAAGCCATTCGCCTGTAACTACTACAAAATCTTAGTACTTTCCTTGTATTTGCCTTTCTTCAAGAAATGCCATTTTCTTTGAAACACTTGTATATATATTTATTTTCGTTCAAATTATATACATAGTCAATTCTTATATACCTTTGTTATAACACAGCATTGCTATTCCATAGGTCATAGGCTCGAACCCCGACTGAAATATTTCTAATATCCGATATTGCGATTTGATATATTCATTAACGATTTGAAATTTAAAAAAATCCTAGATCTTTTAAACAACCAGAAACCTTCTTTCTTTCTTCCGTATATTAAAAAAAATACCGTAAGTCCAAAATTCTTCTCGTCTGCCCTCTTTGTCATCTCCGATCAGAAGCCCGATAACGAGAAAATCCAATGAAAGGAGAAGAAAACTTATTCCATCGTCTCGATCTAATCGAGATATCTTTCACCTATTAAGAAACGATCTTCGATCGTCCTTTTATGGTAAGTTACTCTTTCATCTTTATTTCTTTTACACGTTTAAAATTTGCATTTTAAAACAAAAGAAATGATTTTTAACTAAATCCTAAATTTTTTAAATAAAAGGATTGTTCTTTTTGGTTTAAAGTTATAGTTTTTATAAAAAGGGGTTATTTTTATAAAGGAACATCATCCTAATTCTTATTTGTAAGGAAAAAATAATTTTATAAGTATATTATTTTATGGTGATGGTTAACATTATTGATGCATTAACAACATTGTTTTGGTGTATTATCAATACATATATCATGGGGATTTAAGAAGAGGTTAGAATTTAATATTAAAGATTTAGTAAGCAGATTATTATCAATTTGTTTCGTATGGTGTTATCCAATAATTCAGTTTTTTTAGATTGTTGTTAGTGCACATATCAGTATGGTGGTTTTCATATTACATGTTACGTGTCTATTTAATTCTATTTAGATTAAGTTCATACTAATTTTAATTTGTTTGTTATATTTTTGTTATTAGATAGTAATGTTTTTTTAAGTGTTATATCATCAGCATATATCATATGATTATCTAAATATTCATATTATTTTCATGAAATGGTAATAAATTATTAGTTGTGTACAGTTTATGTCATTTTGATATTTCAGATTATTATACATGTGTTTAATTGTTATTTGCCATTTTAATTCAAATCTGTTTTTGGTTAGTATGTTGAACTGATTTTTCCTTTTCCTTAGAATAGACATATCTCCTAACTCCAAATTCCAATTTGAGCAAGCTCAAGTTGCTGGAATATGTACACAGAGTTAACTACATTTTATTCCTAAGTTAATTTACCTGAAAAGTTACAGAAGTGTATGAAAACCGGATACTAACAAAACGTGACGAATCTGGACAGCAGCAGAAACTATCTGCGCGGCTGTAGTAAAATAGGTATAACTCACTACTCGCTGATCGTAATCGGGATTTTCTTATTGTGAATCGTTCAGGACTCGCAGTTGCTCAGTTTTCTGTCTAATAGGGAAAACCAAAATCTAAACTAAAACCTACAAAAAATGCCAAATACTATCAGTGTATGTATTCTGAAATCTGCACCGGTCTAATCTGCGCACCGTTACGAAAACTTCCGTAACTCTCTCACCAGAGACCCGATCGAGACGAGATCAGTCTCGTTGTTTACACGACACTCTAAAATAAAATTTATTCCTAGTATAAGATATCCTAATTTTAAATCAAACCTATAGATTTCTGCATTCGAACTTATGCTTATTTCTGTCCTTAAACTGAACTATTATTACATGCTTGTTATATATATACATGGAGACTTAGAATTGTATCTGGAACTTGACCTATATTCTCAGGAGTCCCATGAACAACTTATGAATGGGCCAGTGTTTCCTTGCCCCTGGATAACAGCCTTGGATTTATGAATACTCTTACGTTAGATTATACTATCTTGACCTGAACCTGACATGAACCACCTGAATATCGTGAATCTAATGAATATATTGAATCTCATGAATCTCATGAACATGACATGTACACTATTTATTGGATATATATATACTATATAAATATATCATGGGAATGAGGCAGCTCGAAAATGAGGTATTTATGTGTAACGGAGGATCATATCTTGTTTCTCGTGGTACAAAAAAAAACGTTATATTGCATTATATATATATATATATATATATATATATATTCAATCTCGTGTTGCTGTTGTTCCGTGGCATTACGGAATATCCTGGTTAGATAATAAAACTCCCACAATCGAGCTTATATTTATACTTTCACTTATACTTATACTTATAATTACTACCACTGAAATATCGAATATCGTGATACTCTAGTTATATTGCACTGATTAACACATGCTATTTATTTGACATGCACATTACAGTTTACTGTTCACAGTCATTCTCATGCCTATCATTATGTCTACCATCTTTCGTGTCAAATATCGTTTAATGATTATATTAATCACCATAATTCAACTACTACACCAAAAATAATTCTACACTACATTCTTGTTGGTATGACATGATACTTTACTAAACTAATTTATTATCAAATAATTCTAAAATAAAATATACCTTATATATTTTTATAATCATGAATCTTTGTACCTTGTTACCTTTTGATAATATTAATAGCAACCTTATATATATTATTGTTCCTAAATTACAAAACTTTATTATTACTATTTTCTATAAATTAAACAAACATTATTACTGTGTTACATTTGTTCAACCGATTTAAACCCTGGATTAAACCTACTAAATTATAAACATTAATAACTAAATTGTAGCCAAAATATCATATTTCATTGTAAATACTGCTAACATAGAAAAATATTATTTTCCAATAAAACGAGAACTTACCGAACTTTAGCTCGCTGACGGCATTCCTGTTTTCATGTTTTCTTTTTTTAGAAATGTCGTCAGAAGACTTTGGGACAGGTGATTAGGCTAGGTACGAGGTGACACCAACCGAGAAGAATAGTCAATATCCTTCAAGTCAAGCTGATCTCTAGTTTTCTTTTTCAGTAAGCATATCTTTTGTTCAAGGCTATCTTTCATTCCTAATTTCTTGAATTTTCGAACCGTGTTATCTTTTTTGGGACTATCATAAATATTATTGGATATTTTATAAGTTTTAAAATTCTTGTACTCTAATTTCCTTTACTGCTTATATAGACGATTAGCGTATTCATGTCAAGAAAAAGTGCTTCTCGATATGAATACGTTGCGGCCTTGTCGCTCTCGTTTCTCGTTTTTGGGAAGCGGGGCGTGACATCGCCCATTAAAACCATCGCAAGAATATACCTTAAGCTAACTAGAACGGACATATAACCGTGTTCAAAAATAATGAAAAGAAACAAAAGTAAATTTCTAGAACTTTCAAGTATGCGTGCAACAGTTACAAGCTGGCAGTATGAAGGCAACGGGCTTCCTATAATATGTTACCAAATATGTGAGAAGATTTCTCTCCTAATTAAGTCACTTCATTTTGGCATCTTAAACCTATCATATCTAAATACAGATATTTGAGGTAAATCAAATCTAGCCTTTCTAAGCTGACATTGATTTGTTCATTTAACATGTTAACTGGTGAATGGAAATAAACCTACAGAAAAATTCCAATACAACAAGTAGTCTTTATCCCAAATTTTGGGTAAAGAACATTCCAATCCTACGAATCAATTTGAGGTACCAAAACCTAAGAATGACTCGCAAACACCCCCCCCCCCCCACCCACCCCCCACGCCCACCCTCCTCAAAAAAAGGGTTTATGGTAGCCGATAGACTTTGCTATCCATTTTTGACTAATTTTGGATTAAGGCCCTCAAACTGACTCATTCCAAGGACTAGCACAAAGTCCAACTCTGGATGAGCCATCTGAATTCATTCATTGATACAGAAAGATTCCAACATTGCTGACTATTCAGGTTAGATCAAGCCCAAAAAATATGTGAAACCAAAGGGTTATTTCTCAGTTTCCCATCTATAAATACTTCCCTGGCCTCGACCTTTGTCCCATCAGCTCTAGGTCATCTATTCTCATTACCTTCAAACTCTAGATTGTTATCTAGGATAGTTTCCTATCATATAAGAGATGACATCCCAAACTATCGACAGCTACAGGGAGGGAGCTGAGGTGTACCATGGAGATGGCATCTGCAGGAAGAAAACCATCGAACTGCTCGGAGAGCTCTGCCTCCCAAAGGGTCTCTTCCCTTTGGAGGACATCCAAGAGTTCGGTTACAACCGAGCTGCTGGGTTTGTTTGGCTAATCCAGAAGAAGAAGAAGGATCATACCTTTAAGAAGATCAAGCGCCAGGTGTCGTATGCGGCTGAGGTGACGGCATTTGTAGAGCCCCACAAGATGAAGAAGATGACTGGGGTGAAGACAAAGGAGCTTCTCTTGTGGCTCTCCGTTGTTGAAATGTACTTTGAGAAACCTTCATCTGAAAAGCTCACCTTCAAGACTGGCACTGGTTTATCTGATAGCTTTGAGTCATCAGCATTCGAGCTCGAAAAGTGAGAATGGGTGGGTGCCTGGATGGGGGGAGAGGGGGGGGGTGCGAAAGCAAAAAAGAGAGGGAAATTTGGACTTTTAAAATTTGTGTTGTTAACGAATATATCTAGTGTGTCATCAAATAAGAGTATTGGCTTTACCTGAATGTAACAGTACGTTAAACCAATTAAATATAATAATATGAGTTCGATCTTTCTTTTGCTAATAAATTGAGTCAGTCGTTCAGTGCCTTCATAAGTCATTACAGATATCTGATATACAAAGCTTTATTGACATAACTAGGAAGGTGCATTATACACGTATTGTAAGCTAATCAACTATTGTGCAAATTATATAATCATCACAATAATCAAAATACCCATGTGATTTATACTGAGTCAAGGGGATCTATAACAAGTTAGAGCGAAAACTTCTCGAGGAACTCTAAACATGTTTGTAAAGGAAAGGTAATAAGCCATTTAAACTCAATACAGTTATGTGATGCATGCATTGAATACATAGACTCGTGAGTTCTCTAGGAAAGAATTTCTTGACGAAGTGATGGAGCAGTAGAAGTCTTGAAAAACACTTGTAACAATAATGACGTAAGATGGCTACATGGAGGGAAGAAGCTTTTGCAACTCCATAGTCTGTCCGAATGCACTGGATTTTTCTATAATTTTTGCAACTCCAAGTGGCATCCCAAACTATCCGTATGGCATATCCATAACTCCATAATCTGGACACCAATATCCATAATTGCATAAAATTATGGATATTGCAATTTTTTGTTTTTGCAACTCCATAGTCTGTCCGAATGCCATCCCAATTTATCACAATGCACTGAATTCACTACTAGACAAGAATGGGTTTTTGGTAACACTACCAATCGAGATCACGATATAGATTGACTGGTGTAGTAGTGTTTGAGATCCTGTCGTGAATTCATCATGAGGAGCTCAGATCGAGTGGGGATCAGAATTCTAATATGCAAGATGGTTGAAAGCGGAGGATGATTTCATCAGGGACAACTAAATAGCAGTCAGTTGGAAACCGCAGTGATCAACTATCAGGGATGACCAATTCATGTCAAGATCTAACATGCAACTACCAAGATTACATAAAGACCCCTCAATATTTATATGTTTCCACTTTACAACAACACATGAAAATGAAGGAAGTGTGGAAACTTGCCAGAAAGAACTTTAAATAGACGTTAATAACAAAAAAAAATTGCAATTATGGATATTGGAGTCCAGATATCTACGAATCCCTGATGACTGAATTAATAATTTGGGTCCAGATATCTACGAGGACGCAAATGTTCTCCAATGTGTTTGTATTTGTTTAATTAAAATAATTATGGATATTGGCGTCTCATGAAGACTCATTTCTTGTGTGTAAAAACTACTTTGATGTGCTTCCGTAATTTGTCTCTATGCCGGAATGTAACGATGGGGCAATGGAATGACTTTGAAAAGCATAAAATGAATAACTAATTAAGATAATATCCTATTCTAGACTTGTTCGGTGACTAGAATATGATATTTGTTAATTTCCACTACATGATTGATAACAAACTTTTGGATCGCACCCCTCGACATAGTAATAAATAATTAATTAAGCAATTTAAAGATTAAGCCACGAGAAAAAGAGAAGTTTTGTGGCGCGTGCCAACAACTCAAAGATCATTACATTGCTACATAATTTAATGAAGCAAAGTATAGGATAGTAATTATTCCAAAATCGATTGAACCAAGGATATCTGGGATTAACCTAAAAGACATGCAAGTGCCATCGATTGAAAAAGAACAACTATACCCCCAAAGAATGTTTTCAAACATGCACAAGCACGTAAACTTGGACAACAATTCGTAAAGCATTTGCTCAGTACAGCTAATTCACATATTCCGGGCATATCCAACAAATGAGAGAATTCTCTCTCCAATCAGGGCATTTTCTAACTGGCGTGTCAAATTATTTACATAAATATTTTCTAAGGAAAAAAATAATGGAGACATAAACTTAAGTTTCTATAGGCTCCCTCAAGACAATCAGAGAGAGTTTGCTCTCCTAATTCAGGCATTTACACCTTAGGATTTGAAATTCATAAATCATAAATATTTAAGAAGGAAAAGAATAAGCCAATTTAATTTAGGCTCAGGATCTCTCATAGATTTCATTTTGTTTCCTGACTTCAGTTGTAATCTTAGAGTTCTTTCTCTCTTTTCATATTCAGTACGTTACCAGACATTACATTACTTTGTGCAATTTGATATGAGGGACTCACTGGGGTCTTAAAATTCCCAGCTTAGAAAAAAAGAGGGGGGAGGGGGACAATTTAATTTGTTGACCTACGTATCTCATTCTCTTTAGTTTTGATTATTTTACAAAACCATATTTTAAATATATCATATGTTACTAATCATATCAGATAAAGTCAAAAGATGCACAACTGAAGTTATTCAAGTATAAGGACAATCAACATTGCAACGGACATCTCAAAAGTAACATCAATGGAATCGGACGACTCGGAAAACATCAATTCAAAGAAGATAACGGAGAAATCAACCAACGGAGATATTCAAGATTTTTCCATTTTCTTTGAGTCTAGAGTGTGTCGGTCTCAAACGGTTAGAATCTATTTTCTAAATCCATATTTATTTTCTAAATCCATACTTATTAAAACCAAAAAGACTCATCAAATATTCCCAATTGGAAGTTTCTGTGTCTGATTATATAACATCTATAGTGACGTCCATAGCAGTTACAATTTTTTTAAAATTCTGTTTTTCGGTTTGAAATTCAAACCGTAACGGCTATTGTAACGACTCTGGATTTTCTGTACAAAAATTTTTCTTCTTAAAGTACAGAAAGGAGTTTGCAAGCCCGGGCATAATTTAAAAGTTATTCTAGTTTAAGAACAGCAAGAAAGCACTTGTAGCTCATTGGTAAAGCCTTGCACTGTGTGACATAGTCCATGTTCGAATCCCATTAGCCACATATTATTTTTCCTGATTTTTCTTTTAAACTTTTTTGAAGCCCAAAAGTTTACACGTGCACTGCACACAAAAATGAACAGTCGGGAAAAACAAACATGTGCATATTGATATTAACAACGACATGGACACGTGGCAAGCATCCAACCCCCAACTCCTCAATTTGGCCGGCGAGATATGGCCTAGGGCCGACGCCGACGGCCCCCGTAGGCAAAAAGTGCTCGGGCTTTGCACACTTATCGTTTCCCCTACCCCCATTACCCCTGCACTGTTTGTTTACTCTGAAATTAAACAGAGAATTCAATTTTCCCAATTAATCCATTTTTAATGCATTTTAATTCATTCTTTTTAATTCCAAAACCATAATTTCACACTATAAATACAACCCCATACTCTAGCCCTTCTTCATTATGAAATGTCTAGCCAAAATTATTAAATTTTCTCAAGTACAAGTAGAGTAGAAATGGAGTTAGCCCAAGACCAACTTCCGGAGAGGAATTGAAGCAATTCCGGCGACCCCATGACGCCACGAAGACAACCACATCTTCTACCTCCTTCCTACCCTTCTAGCTAGTAAGTCCCACCCTATCTCTCTCTTTCTACATAAAAAGTTCTTTTTTTCAAAACATGTCGGTAAGTGGAGTTATACCGATATTTGATTCTAAACTCCTTAAAACTACGCTTTTTCTTAAGCCTTGCTCATTTATATTCTATACCTTACTTAATCATGAAACTAATAATTAGAAACAACTTTCACCCTAAATAATTATGTTAAATAACTTTAAATTGAGTTTTATATTTAAATACCATGAAGTTTGTATCTACCGTATTTTATTACTTTGCTTAATCATACCTCTAGAAAACTTCACGGGGTAATGACCTACCCCTCACATACACACATGTTTATATAGCACGATACTCTTGAAACATATTTTTGTGGCGAATACAATATTTTATTAAAATACCATGAACTATAAAAACACGGTTTTCTTTGAATAGTATTATTAAACACTTTGTGATTATGCATCTACAACCCATTTAGGGAACCCGTTATTGGATGGTGCGGATTATCGCACATTCTCGGGCTAGTTGAGCGAGATGCAGACCTTCTTACGGAACATTCGGTCTCGAAAGATTTTTAATACGATTTTTAAGAAAAACGAGATTTTCTAATTAATAATAAAATTAATTTTTAATATTATATAAATATAATCAAACCACATATTTTCAAGTTATAATAAAATTCCATGTTTTTCAAAAAAATAAAAGAATGACAAGTTTCACTAAAATACTATCAAGTATCAATACAAAACAAGTCTTATACTAAAATATCTTGAACTATTCAAGCAATGTAAATATTCACTAATATACCTCACTCTTTAAAATTCATATCCATGAAAACCCTAAAGAACATAAATAATTACTCGAGATTTATTTTGAAAGTATGTAAAATATTTTTCATAAAACCCCATCGAGTTATATAAAATTACATTAAGGACCTTAGTAAATATAGGTTTAAGCGAGATCAATTCTCTTGAGCCTCGGGAAGCCGGAGAAAGTGAGTGCTTGTCTATTTAAGGTAGAAAAACTTAACGGAGTTATCAATAGTAATTGTCTTAGAAAAAGACACAAATCTTACCGTCCATGTGCATCAGTTACCGATAACACCAAACCTAATTCAGGATCCAAATCTGTTTAAAGTGTCTGACTCAAGTTTGAGTCTAACTCAATCTGAATCCAAGCAGAATCCAATTCAAACAAGAATCCAATTCAACATGAATCCAAACTATAACATGTATACTTGAAGCTAAACCTGAATACCAGAACAATATCAATATGCAAACATAACTTGACTTGACCGAACCATGGCTATAACTTGACTTGATTACATGACTACTTGTTTACATCCTGAACCTGATTTACATGAACAACTTGTATCCATGGTCTCGGCAAGTCTGATAACCATAATCTATAATTCAACACAAAACATTACGGGGTTTAACGGGGTAGACTGATATGGTGGAATGTATTAGAAGTGGAACGAGATTGTCACTAAAAGACACTCAACCTGAACATCCATTACCGTTGTCCCGTGGGGTTTGACGGGGTCTTATACTACGGGTTACCATAGTCCAAGGGATAGTTTGACTCCTCTCGTATACACTAATACATTCTGTACCAAACTACAAACAACTACGTTAGTATAACAAACAGAAATCTGTAAAATTACCAGTTCTATTCTCTTTTCCTGTCCTATTATATTCTTTCTTTTGGGACTTATCGAGCGCTAGTTCGCTGACGACATTCCCGTCTTTTTCTTTTTTTAGAATGTTCGTCAGGAGAACCGGATCCTCAGGAGACCGAGCCCAACCAGGACGACTTGGACCAATTTATAGAGCAAACAGACTTCTAGCTTTTACTTGTACTTATTTCCATTTCATATGCCGCTGTTTAGGCATTGCTTTCCTTATTGTACATTTCATTTTCAAATCAGTTGTAATGTAAAGAATGGATATTAATAAAAGATGTTTATATTACATCTCTTATTATTCTTGTGCATTTATTTATATTGCTTATTTAAGCTTAACGTGTTTACTTCTGAGTAAATACGTCGCGTACCTGTTACGCCTACTTCCCCGTATCCTGTGCCAGGTTTTGTTGGCGGCCCATGCAGGTCAGTTCTGTATGGAATCCTAAGCAATATATCACAAGAATTATAAGAATCGGCAACTATACATCTTTTACATTTCAAATTCCTTGAATCTATCCTAACCCTTTCTTTTCTATCAAGGTTATGGATTCTCCCAACAACACAAGCACGAACGTTAATGGAAACACTCCACCTTCTACCCTACCACCACCTCCTACCGTTGCAGCTCCCATCAACGAGCGGATGATACTGCTTATGGTGATAAAGAGTCTCTTGGAGGGTCAGCAGTAGCAGACTGCTATCCTATTGCACCACCCTGAAACTGAGACACCCGGAGTTAAGCAATTCCGGGCATTGCATCCGAAGCATTTTTCAGGAAAAGAGAGCCCACTAGAGGCAGAGAAATGGGCTCAATCTATAGAAGATGACCTGGCAGCAGCATAAGTTCCAGAGATTGCTTGGGTGAGAGTTGCAAAGCTGCAACTAACTGACAACACAAGAGTCTGGTGGAAGGCTGAAGAAAGCCGACTCGCCCAACCGATTGAATGGAGAACATTTCGCGATATGTTTGACGCAAAATATTTTCCCGAGACTGTCCGTTTCGACATGGAACAGCAGTTCATCCAGTTACAGCAAGGTTCAATGTGGAACAAATCTATAGATGAATACGATGCTGAGTTTACCATGCTTAACAGGTTCACGGCACACCTTATCCCTACTGCTAAGATCAGAGCACGAAGATTTCAGCAAGGTTGGACCGGGGGATCCAAGGTGCACTAGCTACAGGGGATTTCCCAACCCATGATCTTGCTCTGAAGGATGCTCGACGATATGAGGCAGTAGTGAAGAAGAAGGGCAGACCTCAGACTACCGGTGTGAAAAGCCCTGCCACTCAGATAGCAGGAGGAGCCTCTTCCATGCCAACCTTTGCACCCAGGAGACTGGAAGTAACATTTAATCGACCAAGTCCAGATTTTTGCTTCTACTGCAAGACGAATGGACACCTGGTGAAGGACTGCAGGCGTGCAAACGGCATGTGCTTATTTTGTGGCGCATCCACTCACGACATTGGAGCATGTCCTCATAGACGCAATCCAGTTCCAGCACACATCACATTTCCACAGCGGCCTGCTATTCAGGCTCCTGTATCTCATCTTGCCCTACTTGCTTCACCTCCTCGTGGACCTCGTGCACAGCCTCCTCGTCAGTTCCATCGGGCACTGAGAAACATGCCTCAAGGGCAGAGAAACATGCCCCAAGGACAGATGAAGGTGCATCCAGCTAGGAAGAATGTACCCCGGCGTCGGGCTTTCACTTTAGCGGCCGTAGAAGCCGAAGTTATAGGTCAAGGTAACAATATTAATTCTTCTTCTTTCAAAACCCTTACATCATTTCATTCTTTCAAACATTTTTTTTGCACTTTCAGTAGTTCTTTCACCACCGTTGTCATCAAATTTTCTTGAATCTGTTACAATTTTCTTCTATAAATTTTGAGGACGAAATTTTTATAAGGAGGATAGAATGTAACGACTCTGAATTTTCTGTACAAAATTTTTTCTTCTTAAAGTACAGAATGGAGTTTGCAAGTCTGAGCACAATTTAAAAGTTATTCATGTTTAAGAACAGCAAGAAATCACTTGTAGCTCATTGGTAAAGCCTTGCACTGCTGTGACATAGCCCTTGTGTTCGAATCTCATCAGCCGCATATTATTTTTCCTAATTTTTCTTTTAAACTTTTTGGAAGCCCAAAAGTTTACACGTACACTGCATATAAAAATGAACAGTCAGGAAAAACAAACATGTGCATATTGATATTAACAACGATATGGACACGTGGCAAGTATCCAACCCCCAACTCCTCAATTTGGCCAACGACATGGACACGTGGACACATGGCAAGCATCCAACACCCAACTCCACATATTATTACCTTACGATCTCTTGCATATATTTCTCTGCCAACGTCTCCGTCGATTATCCCACTCGAAAGGGTAAAAAATGGGCCGCCTTTGTGAGACGGTCGACGATGACACAAATAGCGTTATTGCCCTTAGGACTCCACGGTAAAGCTGTTACGAAGTCCATAGTGACGTGTTCCCACTTCCACTGAGGAATGGGAAGTGGTTGCGAAAGACCGGCCACTCGCTGATACTTCTTCTCGAAGCTCGCCCTTCAGCACGCATAGTCGACTGCCGAATCTTAAAGAACTATTTTCGTGTATCAATAAATCTGTTCTCAATCCGGCTTCTACTAAACCACGGAACTTCTGCAATTGCGAGTCCCCAGCCTGTGCTGCTTTAATACGATCTACTAACGAAAACAGCACTTGTGGTTGCCAATACTGTCCGTGTGTCCTCTGTTTTACCACTTCCAAATCAAGTCTCCAAAACTGTAACACCCGAGCCCAATACTACTAATTTCTGTTACCAGTTGAGCATTAGATATTACTCATTTCATTTAGCTTGCCTGTTTGACACTTACCGTGAAATTTTATCTGGAAAGGTCATTTCTGCATATAACAAATTTTAGCACCTAAAATAAAATTAAAAGTATCCATCTTGGCCTACTCGACACCCCTAGCCGCGTGGTAGCGTCCGTGCATCGAGTTCTCGTCCCGTTCAGTGAAACGGGCGAGTTTGGACGGCTACGCGCGTGTACAGGTGTCCGACTTGGGGGTATGCTTTTTCATCATAAAACATTTCATTTTAAAATTTGGAACCCGCTTAAAATCCTATTATTTAAATTTCAAATTTTTGGACCCAACCCGGGCGCGATTTGGAAATGTTTCATTTAGCGCCAAAATCCCAAATTAATAAAATATTCGAAACCATAATATTATTCTGTTAACATATATATATATATATATATATTTACTGTTGTTAAATCTTCACTTTAAATTTTTCTTAACAAACTGCAACCTCAGGGCAATCACGAGGGCGTATTACCCCTGGGCCCCACTTTCCCTATCTCTCTTCCTCTCTCTCTCTACCTTTCTCTATCTCTCTCTCTCTCTAACCCTCTCTCTTCCCTATATATGTATATACTCTTCCCCCTTCATATTTTTTTCCAGAACGTGAAAGTAAAACCCATCGCGAACCCTAACCCTAGCCGCCTTCACCGTCGCCGCCGCAGCCCCGACGCCGGCACCAGCGCCACCGTCGCCTTCGCCTCCTCGCCTCAACCGACCATGTTTCCTCTCTCCCGAGCACCCTGCGCAGCCGCGGCCACCTGCAGATTTTCCCCTGCAGTCGCAAAGTCGCCGCCGGCAACCACCTGCGCCGCCTGTTCTCCTCACCCCGAGACCTCCTCCTTCTCTTCTTTCCGGCACACCCTGCACCTTCCCGACGCCAACCAACCACCCATCGCCTGCAACCTCACCCTCGCCGGAAAACCCATCACCACCGACCACCCGTCGTCTCCTCGCCTCCCAGCAAACCCCCTGAACGCCAGCACCACCTCTTCCGACCGATTCTGCACCTTCCCCGATCACCTCCACCGAAACCCTTCACGTTGTCGTCACCGTCGCGACTTGAACCGCCGGTGATCTTGACGGCACCGATCGCCTCGCTGCCGGGTTGCCGAGAGCATCCATCTCTGTTCAGATCATCCCGAGCCCTTGCTGTTATCGTGTCGCGTGGGTTCGCGCCTCCGTTCTCGTGTTCGTCGTTTCGTCGAGGCAAGTATTCGATACTTGCTACATGCTATTACAACTTTATAACTTGCCTTAATATACATGTGTGGTTTAATGATGTATTATTTAGTAAATCACCTACATACATTACTTCCTGTTTAACCCTAGTAGCATGTCAAATAAATTATTTCCTGATAAACCCGTACATGATAGATTGCATTTGATTCACTGCTATGATGCTTTATTTCCAGTTTAGTTGAACAAATATGCATAACCGGCTAAATTACAATTGCATTCTTTAAACCGATTATACTTGTCGTGGCATTCTCGGAACACTCAATGTATTATTAACCTGACTACAGCAGTTACGTTCACCGTCCTGTATTCACATGATATTGACACTATTTATTTAACACAATTGAAAATGGTACAGCTAGATAATAAATCAGATTATTGTTTAACGTGTTGATTTGAACATGATGCTGCTTATATATTTGTTTGTGAGTACACCCACGATATCGTTACATCTTGATTGACATTGTCACACATGGTATTGTACCGTTTACTATTGACTTGACCTGATGTACCATGACCCGACCTGTTACCTGATCTCGTGCCTAATGCCAACAAACCTGACATGTAGTCCTCATGGACCGTTCCTGTTGTCTATCCAGACAAACCTGCTTTTACCTGATCCTGTGTTGGCATTAGTTCTTGATTACGGAATACCTGACCTGACATACATAACTTGGGGGTATGGGGAAATCAAAGGTGAAACCGACTTGTAACTCAACAGTTCGATACCTGTTCTGATCAGTCTTACGGGCTAGGCCAGCTCCGGAGTGATGATGCTGACATCACTCACCCATCCTGCTACTTGTTACTGCCTAGCGGCACGTCTCGGATTCAGCCCCGAGAATCTTGACCGTGGTCCCGGGCACGCACGGGATACTATTGAGTTACATCGACGATTCATCAATTGATTTCAAAGACTTTAGAATAGAAAACCTGATAGAACAGTTTAGTTACCCACTGCACACTACCATGCACTGCTTGATTCACATTATTTGCTACTCTCGTTTTATTCATGTTTATTTTGTATTGCCTGTTACACTGTTCATATTGTATTACTTGATAACATGGCGCGCTGACGTCTGGGTTTTGCATGGCCCAGATTCTGTACCGCTGTCGCAGTCCGAGCAGGAGTACTTCAGCCAGCAGGCTGAGCTGTGAGGTGTTAGTGTAGTTAGTTTTTATTTCCTGCATTTATTTCCTGATGTGAGCCCGCATTATGGGACATACTTTTCAGTCATTTGTATTGGATAATTTGCTTCCGCATTTATTTATTATTGACTCCTGTTATTCTGGATTATGGACATGTTTTAGAAAACTTATCTTGTTCTTGATATCTCTACAGCCGTAATGTGACTGTGGATGGATACTTCCTACCCACAGGTACATGGTTGGCTATGTCACGTGCCCAATCTAGCGTACTCTGGGAAGCGGGGCGTGACATGGTTCTTTTGGTATCAGAGCCATAGGTTAGTTGGGTTGATTCTTTTGTAGTTGGATATTGTACCCAATACACGAATCAAAATACCCGTGTTTAGGAAACATGTCCTGCCACTTTGCCATTTACCATTCTTGAATCGCATTCTTCCTGATTATATCTTTTACGACGTGCAAACTTACTTTGCATGTCGACTCGAAAACCTGATCTCTTGTTATCCCTAGGACTTAGGCGACTTGGGTGGAGTTAAGTAATTGTGGCTATGATACCGCGGCATAGTTACAATGCGGTACTCTATTTAAGTATCTTGGAGTTCTAGCCTTGATCTATATATATCAAATCTATCATCATGCTAATGTTGGGTGTTTTTTTTTTATTTCAGGAATATGGCAGATAAGAATTTGAAGACGTACCAGAGGCGTGTGGACGAAGCCGCCATGCTTGGAGTGATAAGGGGAATGCTAGAAAATCAAAAGAGGCAGACCGAACTGATCCAGCAGCAAGCAGACTCGTTTCAGGAAGGTTTGCAGATCGTTCAGCAGTCTATGAACAACGTTGGAGCTAAACCAGTTGACCGAGTAGGGACCGTGGCAGATTTCAGACGTTTGGGTCCGTCTACATTTACTGGTTTGGAGGAGCCATTGCCAGCCGAGCAGTGGCTAGTTGACACGGAGAATTTGTTGATTGCGGCACAGATTCCAGATGACAAAAGAGTTGATGTGGTACGCATTCAGTTAGTGGACTACGCCCGAGAATGGTGGCTTGTGGAGGAGACCCGCTTGCCCAAACCGATCAAATGGGCGGATTTTTCAAAGAGTTTCCTGGAGAAGTTCTTCCCGCGAACTGCACGGGAGGAAATGGAAGAGAAGTTTATTGGGCTGAGGCAGAATGGAGCACCCGTGGATGTGGATGCAGCAGAATGGACGAGACTCAGCAGATTCGCTGGACCTTTAGTTGCCAACGATGCAGACAGGGCACGGAGGTTCATGCACAGCTTGGATGTGGACATCCAGAGGCACATTGTCTCCCTGGGTTTGACCACTTTCTCACAGGTTCTTACGGCATCTCGGGAACAGCAGAGTTTATCTGGGATGAAAGGGAGCTTGCAGCAGACAGCAGTTGCGGCAAGGAAGCCCGCACTTGTACCTAACAGAGCTCATGGTCGCAGAGGTATTCCGGTGGACCGTCGAGGTGTAGCACCCATGAAGAAGCCTGTGATCGTTGATCGAAGAAAGAGCGTGATTTGTGACTACTACCGTTTACCTGGGCACGTGCAGAAGGATTGTCGAAGGAGGCTGGGACTTTGTTTGGTTTGTGGGGCGGCTGATCACGCAGTTGGTGCCTGTCCGTCGAAGCTTCGTACGAGGGATGATATTCAGAAGCCTCCGCAGAAACCGTTCCAAAGGCAGAAACAGCTGACTTAAGGACCTAATCAGGCTCGAGCTTTTACCTTGACAGCTGAGGAAGCTAAGGCATCAGGAGAAGTGGTTTCAGGTATTCTACTCGTTCATGGTTTTCCCGCAGTGGCATTATTTGATTCTGGTGCATCCCATTGTTTTATGTCATCCAAGTTTATAACTACACACTCGATTGCCTGCACGACCCTGTCTAGTTTCTGGGACATACACACTGGGAATGGGAAAATTATATCTAGTAGGGAATGTAAAGACTGTACAGTTGTTGTGTGCGGACGGGAGCTTTTTGCAGATTTCTTGGTGATTGATACGGGCAGCTACGAGGTCGTCTTGGGAATGGATTTTCTTGGCACTTTCCACGCTCACATTGACTGTAGGGCAAGGAAAGTAATTTTCTAGATTCCCGGACATCCTGAGTTTACCTTCACTGGAGGAAGCAGTTCTGTCGGGCCAGTCGAGTTTAGGGCTAGGCCGACAAATGTTATTCTTGCAGCAATGGAAGTTGATAGTAGTGAAGAGCCGGCGGTTGTTCGCGATTTTATGGATGTGTTTGAAGATATATCAGGTTTACCGCCGAAGCGAGACGTGGAGTTCGCAATTGATCTTATTCCTGGTGCAGCGCCAGTATCCAAAGCATATTATCCAATGGCACCAGTAGAGTTGGAAGAAGTCAAGAAACAGGTTGCTGAATTGCTTGAAAAGGGCTGGATTCGGAGCAGTAACTCACCTTGGGGAGCTCCAGTTCTTCTCGTAAAGAAGAAGGATGGCACAAGAAGGATGTGCATCGACTATCGAGAATTAAACCGGGTGACTATTAAGAACAAGTACCCGATCCCTCGCATTGGAGAACTTTTTGAGCAGCTTAGTGGCGCGAGGGTATTCTCGAAGCTGGATTTGCGATCCGGATATCATCAGGTTCGAGTGAAAGCTGAAGATATTTGCAAGACGGCGTTCCGAACTCGGTATGGGCATTACGAGTACTTAGTGATGCCCTTCGGAGTAACGAATGCGCCGGCAATATTCATGGACTTGATGAACCGAATCTTTTCACCGTTCTTGGACCAGTTTATTGTGGTATTCATTGACGTTATTCTGGTTTACTCGAAGAGTTTTGAGGAGCATGCTGAGCATTTGAAGATCGCACTGCAGACATTGAGACAGGAGAAATTGTATGCGAAGATGAGTAAGTGCGAATTTTGGCTGGAAGAAGTGAAGTTTCTGGGGCATGTTGTGTCGAGCGATGGAATCGCCGTCGATCCCGAAAAGATTGCAGCAGTTCGAGATTGGCCGATTCCAAAGAATGTAGCTGAGATAAGAAGTTTCCTTGGATTAGCCGGATATTACAGGAGGTTTGTGGAGAACTTCGCTCGTCTGGCAGAACCGTTGACCAAGCTTACGCGCAAGGAGGTACCTTTTGTATGGACGGATAATTGTGCGTTAGCTTTTGAGACGTTGAAGCAGAAGTTGATAACCGCCCCTATTTTGACCGTGCCAGACAATTCCGGAGGATTGGTTATTCACAGCGACGCATCTGGGAAAGGACTGGGATGTGTTTTGATGCAGCATGGGAAGGTTGTAGCATACGCGTCAAGACAACTGAAGACCCATGAGAAGAATTATCCAACTCATGACTTGGAGCTTGCGGCTGTGATCTTCGCTTTGAAGATTTGGAGACACTACCTTTTGGGCGAGAGAGTCGAAGTTTTTACAGATCACAAGAGTTTGAAGTATGTGTTCACTCAGAAGGAGTTGAATATGATGCAACGTAGATGGTTGGAGCTGATGGCCGACTACGACCTTGATCTTAAGTACCATCCAGGGAAGGTTAACGTCGTGCCGGATGCGCTTAGTCGGTTACCAGCAATTCAGGTGTTAACTACACAGAGGGAGATCATTGCAGATTTTCGAAGATTTGACTTAAAAGTTGTGCTGCCGCGTTCTACGGGACAGTTGATGCAATTGCAAGTACAGTCGTCTTTAATTGAGAAAATTAAAGCAGCACAATCGCAGGATCCTAGACTGCAAAAGTTTCGAGAGCAGGTTGAAGCCGGACTACGAACAAATTTACTGGTTCACGAAGACGGTTCGTTGAGGTATGGTAGCCGTTTGTGTGTGCCAAAGGGGGGTGTTCGTGAAGAGCTTATGAAGAAGGCACACAGTTCAGCTTATTCTATACATCCAGGAGGCACAAAGATGTACCGTGATATTCGACAGCATTTCTGGTGGGAAGGCATGAAACGGGAGATTGCTCGCTTTGTGGCTAAATGCTTGGTGTGTCAGCAAGTTAAGGCTGAACACCAAAGGGTTGCTGGTTTATTGCAACCGCTTCTGATTCCTCAGTGGAAGTGGGAGCATATAACCATGGATTTCGTGACGGCTTTACCGCGGAGTCTAAAAGGCAACAATGCAGTATGGGTGATTGTTGATCGGTTGACCAAGGCAGCTCACTTTATTCCTTTCCGGGTTGGTCAATCAACGGAGACTTTGGCAGAACGGTACATGCAGGAGATTGTAAGATTGTATGGAGTACCGGTAAGCATCGTGTCCGATCGGGACACTCGGTTCTTATCACACTTCTGGAGGAGTTTACAGGAAAGTTTGGGGACTCGATTGAAGTTTAGCACAGCTTATCATCCTCAAACTGATGGCCAGCCGGAGAGAACGATCCAAACTCTTGAAGATATGTTGAGAGCTTGCATGTTGGACTTCAAGGGTTCGTGGGAGGATCATCTACACTTGGTGGAGTTTTCTTACAACAATAGTTTCCAAGCAACTATTCAGATGGCTCCGTTTGAAGCTTTGTATGGTCGTAAGTGCCGTTCACCTGTTTGTTGGGATGATGTTGGTGAACGAAGATTATTGGGACCAGATTTGGTGGTGCAGACAGTTGAGAAGGTTAACACTATCAGAAAGCATATGAAGACAGCTCAAGATAGACAGAAGAGTTGGGCTGATACATCAAGAAGACCTCTAGAGTTCGTCGTGGGTGATTTGGTATTCTTGAAGATATCACCGACTAGAGGGGTGATTCGCTTTGGGAGTCGAGGAAAGCTTAGTTCTCGATTTGTTGGACCCTTTGAGGTATTGGAGCGCGTTGGAGAGGTAGCGTACCGTTTGGCGTTACCGCTGTCCTTGGCGGGTGTGCACGATGTGTTTCACGTATCTCAACTACGAAGGTATGTTCGAGGTGAAACACACGTCTTGGATCATTCGGAGTTAACAGTACGGGAAGACCTGACTTTTGAGGAGCGACCGGTTGAAATCATGGATCGAAGGGAAAAGGTTCTTAAGAACAAGGTTATTCCCCTTGTGCTCGTTTCTTGGGGAAATCGATCGCATGGAGAGTCCACTTGGGAACGAGAAGATGAGATCCGGCAGAAGTTTCCTCACCTTTTTCTGTAGTTTTCTATCTTGTATTCTTGGAATTTCGAGAACGAAATTCTTTTGTAGTTGGGTATAATGTAACACCCGAGCCCAATACTACTAATTTCTGTTACCAGTTGAGCATTAGATATTACTCATTTCATTTAGCTTGCCTGTTTGACACTTACCGTGAAATTTTATCTGGAAAGGTCATTTCTGCATATAACAAATTTTAGCACCTAAAATAAAATTAAAAGTATCCATCTTGGCCTACTCGACACCCCTAGCCGCGTGGTAGCGTCCGTGCATCGAGTTCTCGTCCCGTTCAGTGAAACGGGCGAGTTTGGACGGCTACGCGCGTGTACAGGTGTCCGACTTGGGGGTATGCTTTTTCATCATAAAACATTTCATTTTAAAATTTGGAATCCGCTTAAAATCCTATTATTTAAATTTCAAATTTTTGGACCCAACCCGGGCGCGATTTGGAAATGTTTCATTTAGCGCCAAAATCCCAAATTAATAAAATATTCGAAACCATAATATTTTTCTGTTAACATATATATATATTTACTGTTGTTAAATCTTCACTTTAAATTTTTCTTAACAAACTGCCACCTCTGGCCAATCACGAGGGCGTATTACCCCTGGGCCCCACTTTCCCTATCTCTCTTCCTCTCTCTCTACCTTTCTCTATCTCTCTCTCTCTAACCCTCTCTCTCTTCCCTATATATATATACTCTTCCCCCTTCATATTTTTTTCCAGAACGTGAAAGTAAAACCCATCGCGAACCCTAACCCTAGTCGCCTTCACCGTCGCCGCCGCAGCCCCGACGCCGGCGCCAGCGCCACCGTCGCCCTCGCCTCCTCGCCTCAACCGACCCTGTTTCCTCTCTCCCGAGCACCCTGCGCAGCCGCGGCCACCTGCAGATTTTCCCCTGCAGTCGCAAGTCGCCGCCGGCAACCACCTGCGCCGCCGACCATCACCTCGCCTGTTCTCCTCACCCGAGACCTCCTCTTTCTCTTCTTTCCGGCACACCCTGCACCTTCCCGACGCCAACCAACCACCCATCGCCTGCAACCTCACCCTCACCGGAAAACCCATCACCACCGACCACCCGTCGTTTCCTCGCCTCCCAGCAAACCCCCTGAACGCCAGCACCACCTCTTCCGACCGATTCTGCACCTTCCCCGATCACCTCCACCGAAACCCTTCACGTTGTCATCACCGTTGCGACTTGAACCGCCGGTGATCTTGACGGCACCGATCGCCTCGCTGCCGGGTTGCCGAGAGAGCATCCATCTCTGTTCAGATCATCCCGAGCCCTTGCTGTTATCGTGCCGCGTGGGTTCGCGCCTCCGTTCTCGTGTTCGTCGTTTCGTCGAGGCAAGTATTCGATACTTGCTACATGCTATTACAACTTTATAACTTGCCTTAATATACATGTGTGGTTTAATGATGTATTATTTAGTAAATCACCTACATACATTACTTCCTGTTTAACCCTAGTAGCATGTCAAATAAATTATTTCCTGATAAACCCGTACATGATAGATTGCATTTGATTCACTGCTATGATGCTTTATTTCCAGTTTAGTTGAACAAATATGCATAACCGGCTAAATTACAATTGCATTCTTTAAACCGATTATACTTGTCGTGGCATTCTCGGAACACTCAATGTATTATTAACCTGACTACAGCAGTTACGTTCACCGTCCTGTATTCACATGATATTGACACTATTTATTTAACACAATTGAAAATGGTACAGCTAGATAATAAATCAGATTATTGTTTAACGTGTTGATTTGAACATGATGCTGCTTATATATCTGTTTGTGAGTACACCCACGATATCGTTACATCTTGATTGACATTGTCACACATGGTATTGTACCGTTTACTATTGACTTGATCTGATGTACCATGACCCGACCTGTTACCTGATCTCGTGCCTAATGCCAACAAACCTGACATGTAGTGCTCATGGACCGTTCCTGTTGTCTATCCAGACAAACCTGCTTTTACCTGATCCTGTGTTGGCATTAGTTCTTGATTACGGAATACCTGACCTGACATACATAACTTGGGGGTATGGGGAAATCAAAGGTGAAACCGACTTGTAACTCAACAGTTCGATACCTGTTCTGATCAGTCTTACGGGCTAGGCCAGCCCCGGAGTGATGATGCTGACATCACTCACCCATCCTGCTACTTGTTACTGCCTAGCGGCACGTCTCGGATTCAGCCCCGAGAATCTTGACCGTGGTCCCGGACACGCACGGGATACTATTGAGTTACATCGACGATTCATCAATTGATTTTAAAGACTTTAGAATAGAAAACCTGATAGAACAGTTTAGTTACCCACTGCACACTACCATGCACTGCTTGATTCATATTATTTGCTACTCTCGTTTTATTCATGTTTATTTTGTATTGCCTGTTACACTGTTCATATTGTATTACTTGATGACATGGCGCGCTGACGTCTGGGTTTTGCATGGCCCAGATTCTGTACCGCTGTCGCAGTCCGAGCAGGAGTACTTCAGCCAGCAAGCTGAGCTGTGAGGTGTTAGTGTAGTTAGTTTTTATTTCCTGCATTTATTTCCTGATGTGAGCCCGCATTATGGGACATACTTTTCAGTCATTTGTATTGGATAATTTGCTTCCGCATTTATTTATTATTGACTCCTGTTATTCTGGATTATGGACATGTTTTAGAAAACTTATCTTGTTCTTGATATCTCTACAGCCGTAATGTGACTGTGGATGGATACTTCCTACCCACAGGTACATGGTTGGCTATGTCACGTGCCCAATCTAGCGTACTGTGGGAAGCGGGGCGTGACAGAAATTCATCAAGGATTTCCTTCTGGCTAGTCAACCACATCGTTGTTGATCTCCGGCTGAGAGCATCCGGTACCACATTTACCTATCCGGAGTGATATTGCAAATCAAGATTGTAATCAGTCATGAACTCCAACCACCTGCGATGTCTCTTATTTAGCTCTTTTTGCATGAATACATACTTCAGACTCTAGTAGTCCGTATAGACTTCCAGTCGTTCTCCTAAAAGATAACGCCTCCAAATCTTCAGAGCAAAGATCACTGCGGTCAACTCTAAATCGAGGGTTGGGTAATTCTTCTCGTGCGTCCTCAATTGATGCAAGGCATAAGCTACAACACTCTCACGCTGCATCAAGACGCAGCCTAGCCCCTTACCGGAAGCGTCACTATGAATCACTAGTCCTCCTGTCCCATCTGGTACGGTTAATATAAGTGCAGTTGTGAGTTTTTCCTACAATAACTCGAACGTTCGGTTGCATTCTTCTGACCATACAAACAGTACCCCCTTCCGAGTAAGTCTTGTCAACAGCTCAACCACTCGCGCAAAATCTTTAACAAATCTCCGATAGAAACCTGCGAGTCCCAAGAAACTTCTAATCTTTGTTACTAACTTTGGTGCTGGCCAATTTTTTACTGCTTCAATTTTTGCCGGGTCTACTGAGATACCATCTCTAGAAACGATGTGACCCAAAAATTAAACTCGTTCAAGCCAAAATTCGCATTTACTAAGTTTGGCATATAACTTCTCCTGTCTCAGTATCCGTAATACGATCCTCATATGCTCGGCATGCTCTTCCTTACTTTTGGAGTACACGAAAATGTCGTCGATGAAAACTATGACAAACTGATTGAGGTACTGCAAAAAAAACTTGGTTCATTAAACCCATGAACATGGCTGGGGCATTAGTAACATCGAATGACATCACGAAAAACTCATAATGACCGTATCGAGTTCTGAAAGCTGTCTTGCATACATCCTCCGCTTTAACCCGAACTTGATGGTACCCGACCAAAGTCCAACTTAGAGAACATACAAGCACCACATAACTGATCGAACAAGTCATCAATCCGAGGTATATGATACTTGTTTTTAATCGTAACCCAGTTCAACTCCCGGTAGTCAATGCACATGCGTAACGAACCGTCCTTCTTCTTCACTAGTAAAACTGGAGTGCCCCACGGAGAAGTACTTGAGCGAATGAAACCCTTGCTGAGGAGGTCTTTTATATGCTTTTTCAATTCTACTAACTCGACTGGTGCAATCCTGTAAGGTGCCTTAGAAATCGGTGTCGTTCCTGATATTAATCCTATTGAAAACCACAATGCACGAGGCGGGGGTAGGCCGGGTAAATCCTCAGGAAAGACATCCAAGAATTCCTGAACTACGACTGGTGTCGAACTCTTATTAATCTCCATTGACGCCAGTATGCTGCTTGTCGGTTTTGCTCTAAACTCTATGGGTCCCAGAGATTTGCTGCCCCTTGTAAACACGAACTTTGGGTGGTTAGGAAAGCGAAAGATTACTGTCTTGGCCCGACAATCAATATATGCATGAAAAGTGCCCAACCAATTCATTCCTAAAACGACAACATAACTACCAATCCCAATCAGCAGGAAATCTGCGAAAAGCTCCCTGCCGCAAATCACTATTGGACAAATCTTGCACTCTAGGTTGGTGGCAACTACTCCATTTCTAATGTGAATGTCCCAATCTCGAATCAGTGTTTTGTGTGCAATAGAATATGTTGTGGCAAAGGCCAAAGACATAAAACAATGCGAAGCCCCGGAATCGAAAAGTGCTCTAACCGGAACAGAACAAACTAGAATGGTACCTGAAATGACATCCTCTGATGCCTCTGCCTGCTCAGCCGTCAGGGTAAAGGCTTACCCCTAGCCACGACTTGTGTTGCCTCGCGTCTGATCAAAAATTTGTTTCTGAAGGACAAATTGTAACAACCTAGTTCATTTATACCAGTTCTAGTTCATGTATTTCTTTATTTATGGTATTTTCCTGATTTACTATGTTTTGGGTGCAAATAATATATTTGACATCTGTATTTGCATCCGACCCGCATGCTTGAAACATGTCTTGATTCATGGTTATGATTTATCCTGACTTGTTACGTGGACTCATGCACTTACATTATTGCATACTGCATATTGACATTTATCTGGCATCTGCATTTTTAAATATAATATTTAAAGTCACATAAAATATTATAAAAACACATTGCATGGCCTGCTTGATACCTCTAACCATGTGGTAGCATCCGCGCATCTTGTTCTCGTCCCGTTCAGTGAAACGGACTTGTTTGGATGACTATGCGCACGTACATGCATCCGTTCTTGGGGGTATGGATTTTCGTTACCCGGATATCCAATTTTAATTTTGGTCGTCGTGTATATTTTTCATATTTTAAAACTGAATTTTCAGACCAGACCCGGGCGTGTTTTGGACTAAGTTTGTATTTACCAGAAAATCAAATTTTATTAATATAATATTTTATTAAAAATTAGCACAGTTTAAATTTAATTAACTAAATATATCTTTTTCAATTTTAATCCTAACAAATCCTAAATCTAAACCAATCAGCGTCTCTCTCTCTCTCTTTCTTTCTCTCTTTATATTTATTATTCGTTATTTTTTTTCCATACTTAAACCCCAGTTCTCTCTCTCTCCCTCTCTCTCTCCTCCTCTTTCTCACTCCTCTCGCAAATACTGTGCATTCCTCAAATCCCGTCACCGCCTCCTTTCACTACGCTTACCTCCCTCTTTCTCCTTCTTCTTTCTTTTTCGCCGCCGCCTCCGCGAGAACCTAGCTCTCGGCCCCACACCTCGCCTGCGCCCTTACCGGAGCTTCGTTCCCTGGGCCTTCTCCTCTCCTCCTCACCCATCGACACCACCTCCATCACCTCCTTCTTCCCTACAACCCATCGCAACCCCAAGCCAAACCCCTCACAGAACCCATGACCCATCACCTCTCACCCTCCTCGCCGTTGCTACCACCGCCGACCACCTCGTCGGCCTCCATTCGTTTTCTCCACCTCGTCTGCATCTCTCATCCCTCTCCTCTCTTCTCCCCCACCTCCACCTTCGCTTGCATTCCCTGCACCCATCCTTGCCTCTGCCTCGCCGGCGGCACTCGTCCCTCGCCGTCACCACCTCTTGTTACCCCATCTCCCCTCTCTCCTCTCTACTACTCCAGATCCCAAGCATTCCCCTGCAACCTTTGATCCCCGACATCAAGAACCCTAACACCTCACTGCCCATCGCCGGAAAACCCCGTCGACGCCTCCTCGCCTCCCTGACCCAGAGCCATACCAAAGACCCCAATGCAGCCCCTCTCCTCCTTTCTTCTTCTTCTTCTTCTCTCTTCTTCTTTCTTTTCTTGAATTCTCGTTTCTTTTCCGGTGATCACCCGTCGGAGCCGTGCCGCTGCCGACGATCTGAACAATCCAGTTGATGTGCCCAGCCAACATGGTCGTGTTCTTTCTAACAACAAGAGAAACATTCTCTTCGAGGTCTTACCACGGCCCAGCGTGGAAGACGGGGCGACGCCATTTCAAGTGTACACGGCTCGGGAAGAAGACCGGGATAAGAGGAAGCCCCTTGTGGAGTTCCTGAGGGAAGGTACACTCCCAGAAGATCGAGTGGAAGCCCGCCGCCTCCGAGCCAAAGCTCGCCATTTCGTCTGGAGCAATGGGAACCTCTACAAGAAATCATTCACTCAACCCCTGCTCCGGTATGTCGACCCCCACGAGGCCGACTACGTCCTCCGTGTGATTCACGAAGGGGTCGGCGGCGCACACCAAGAGGCCCGCACCTTAATCCAGAAGGCACTGCTCCAAGGGTACTATTGGTCGACGATTCATCAGGACGCCCAGAAGCTCGTCAGGAGGTGCAAAAACTGCCAACTCCATGGCAGCATACTTCGCCTTCCGGCAACCGATCTAACAGCCCTAACCTCCCCCCGGCCGTTTGCCTAGTGGGGAATGGACATGATAGGCCAGTTCCCTACCGGTACGGACAGACACAAGTACGTCCTCGTCGCGGTGGACTACTTCACCAAATGGATCGAGACCGTCCCCATCAGGAAACCGGACGCCACCTCGACTATCAAATACCTGCTGAACAACGTAATACTCCGGTTCGGTATCCCGAAGTGTATCGTCACCGACCACGGGACAAATTTCGAGAACGAAAAAGTTAAGGAAATCTGCAGCTAATACCATATCCTGAAGAAGTTTGCCGCGGTCGCGCATCCCCATTGCAACGGGAAGGCTGAGATCGCTAACAGGGACGTCATCCGAGGTCTTCGGACACGCATAGAAGGACGACAGGGCAGTTGGGTCGAGAAACTACCCCGGGTCTTATGGGCCTTGCGCACGTCGAAGAAGACCACCACCACCGGAGAGACCCCTTTCAGCCTCTGCTACGGCACCGAGGCAATAGTCCCAGCGAAGATCGGGTTGTCCAGTTACAGGGTCGAGCACTTCGACGACGAAGCCAACACCTCAGCCCTCCGGACTAATCTGGACGTGTTGTTAGAGAAACGGGACCGGGCTCAGATCAGAGCTTCCGCTTATCAACAGCAAACCGCCCGCTACTACAACGCGCGAGTCAAGCGTCGCTTCTTCAAAACCGAAGATTTAGTCCTAAGGCAGAACGAGTTCGTCGATCAAGGCAAGTTGCATAAGTTTTCCTCGAAATGGGACGGACCATTTCTCGTCTCCGAGATCCTGCCCGGCGGAGCCTATCGTTTACAAGATGCGAATGGTCGCAAATTTCCACGGCCTTACAACGCCGAGAACCTCAAGCTGTATCTCTGAAAAGAATATCTATGAATGTATATTTCTTCTTTCACAAAAGCGATGTAAATCTTTCTAAAGTTCTTTTTATTTAATAATAAGAGGGAAACAATGGAGTATTGCAAAAAGGAGAATTTTATTTATTCGAAAGGTATTGTTAGCTCCTCAGCCTTACATCAAAAAGAAAAATTCTTACAACAGCGGGGGGAGGGGATTCAAGAAGTATTGCTCGTGGTACTCCGAAGAAACTGCTATCAGCCGAGCCCTGGCCGCCTCGAACCTCTGCCTCTGATGTTGTCCGTGAATCCTTGAGGCTACGGACGGGCCGGAGGGCTCTACGCACGGGCAACCATCGGCGAGACGCCTCAGCCGGTAACACTCGAGGACGAGTGTCACCGATCGATCCCGCCGACTCTTCGAGATCAGGCCGAGACGACATAGCGATCTCATCTTGCCAACCGCCTCATCTTTCAGTTGTTCAGACAAGGGGTTGTGCAGCCCCGGCGATACCCTCCAAATCGAATATATCAGCAGCTAGAGTAGGGGTGATTGCCGGGGAAGCAGACAGCCGACATGATCCACATCTCAGGCAGGGGCCACCACCGCACCTGCGGATATGTTTATATATCCTATAGTGTATACATGTTGATTTAGAATGTTATATTATTGATATATACATTCTTTTTGCAATTACTTATATAGTCAATGTTTGATTGTCTAATTATAGATGGTGCGTTCACGTCTGATGCAGGGGCCACTCCCGTCACTTCCATACCCTCCACTCAGTCTACATATTTGTATGAATAAATATAAAATATTTATACATTTTACATATCCTTTAAGAATAAACACGAACTTCATGTAATTTTATCGATATTTATTTTCTAGTTGGAGATGCGTCCACGTCCGGGTCACCGGCAGTTTCTCACCGGAGGAACTATTGTCCCGCTAGTGCTACTGCCCAGGCCCAGGCTCGTGCTTCTGTCGCCGAAGGTATATATTACACTTCAATTTTCGTTAAATCTTGATTTCTTAATACCACTTTGTCTTAATATTGATTGTCTTGATATTTCTTATAGATGCAGGGCATCCCCATCCTGAGAGGGGGACTCGAGGCCCGAATCAGTCCCACAGGCTGAGGCCCGATAGAGCTAGGGGGAGGCAGCATTCCCCCTCTTCTTTACCCCTGATTATCGCTATACCGACGATTATGCCGAGAGCTTCGGCCGGTATATAGGGAATGAGAGCCGCCTCGTGAAGAAGTATCCACTTCACGTTGAGTGGGGCGACAAGCACCGGTGCTCATTTACCCTCTTTTGGGATCAGGCTCGGGTATTAATATATATTTTCATTTGACTTACCCAATATATTTATTATTATTTAACACTTGCAATTTAATAACATTGTTTTTTTTTTGTATTTGCAGTTGGATTACGACTTTCAGCTTGTACCCGACTCTGATCACCCTGAGAGAGTGTTCGATCTTCACGCTCTGTACCATGGCCTTATGAAGAACATGCAATCAAAGGTTCGATACAATAGAAACGAGCTGAAGATCGACTGCTTTTCCCTGTGGATAGCGACCCCCGACGCAGAGAGTGCGGCTTTCCTACATACTCCTGTCTTTGCGAGAGTCGACGTAGATACATGGCCTCTCTTGTGTCAATATTTCGACTCTCAGCGCAAACATGTTTGTATTTTAAATGTAATTCATTGTTTAGTATATAATTTATTTTTTCGTGTTGCTTAATTAGAAAACTAAATCTGAATGTGTTGTGCAGAAACAAGCCGATCAAAATAAAGAGAATAGGAAGTTGGCGAAAAGGGGTCGCCCCACTTATACAGGTGGCTCGAGGAATATTACTCGTGCCATTGGGGAAATTGGTAAATTACAATAGACCTATTGTGATATAATGTAATATTAAGAGTAATTTTATAATATATATAATTTTTTTGCGAATTGCAGAGAGCTCAGACCCTGGTGCAGGATGGTACACCGAGCGTGCTGACCGCGTATCTCGCCGTCCACGGCACCTCGACAGATCCCGCCAGGGGCGAGCTTCGATTCCCCGACACCGCTACCCAGGAGTATTGCGTAAGTTTTAATATTTATTCTATTAAATTTGAAATTTTTGTTTTGAAAAGTTCAAATTTAAATGATATACTTATATTTTACTGGTTAATGTGGGTGTAGGAGCGGTTGGTGGAGCAGGCGGAGGCATCGGGGATCGATTTTACTGGACAGAACGATCCGATGCTGCTGACCCCAGTCCTTGACGCCGCACACGGAGGGCTCCACGGAGGTTGGGAGAGAGTTCGGAGAATCAGTCCTAGCAGGGCCCATATGAGGTTGGACTCTACTCCGACGGTTACTTTCCCTACCCCCGTGAGCGACGTCTAGAGCAAGATGTTGCCACCTTGAAGACCACCGTCCAGAGTTGAAGAAGATGATGGTATATATACTACTTAATAGTAAAATATTATATCATATTATAGATAGTAATATATCCAATATTAGCAGCCTGAGTTTATTTGGTTGTAGAATTAACTTTGATTAATCTTAGATTGGGGTTTTGCAATAACCTGATAATGATACGAATTCTACTAATACACAGTTCTTACTCGTTTATTACACACAAAATTGAACAGACACGACAGGATGCTTCGGCTGCGGCTCCACATGCATCTCCTTCGGCTGTGGCTTCGCAAGACACTACCTCAGCTGCGGTTGCGCGGACCACTCCAGCAACTCCATAGCCTGCTCAGACTCCCGCACAGTCCACTCCTTCATTGGTCGAGTTTTTGACGACTCAGGGCGGCACCGAGGAGCAGATGCGCCAGATTACGGCGATTATCAGAAGTGGAGCTGGACCGAGCCAGGGTAGATTTTTTTTATATTTTAAGCATGTATGTACTTATATGATACATATTGTATATATTTTAGATGATATTGGTGGTGTTTGCGTGTTCACGATAATTTAGATTGATATCGTATTCTTTTTATTGATTTCTTTTATATATTATGCGTGAGATGTTGATTATGAATACTGCGGTATTTGGTTATATGATGTACTTATTATTTTGCACAGGGCGAGGAAAAAACAGGAAGCCCCCTTTTTAAAAAAAACCTGATATTTTGTACTTACGGATTAAGCCGTAGGTCCATCTGTTTCCCCTACGGATTAATCCGTAGGTCCATAGTTTGCCCCTATATATTTGTCCGTAGGGACAAAATATCAGGATACCTGACATTTTGCCCCTATGGACTCAGTAACAGGCGTTACACTTGCCCCTACGACTATATCCGTAGGGATTATGTCTGGACCTACGGCTAACACCGTAGGGGCATGAAGTTGCCCCTACGGATATCTCCGGAGGGGCAAGTATTTTATTTTATAAACCACTAAATTAAATAAATATTTTGTCCCTACGGAATACACCGTAGGGACATGAGACCCGACAGAGACAACCGTAGGGGCAATTATTTGTCCGTAGGGGTATGTTTAGGACGAAAACTTGCACCTGCGGTCGTTGCACCTACGGTGGATTTTCGAACCCCTACGAATATATCCGTAGGGGCAGTGCTTTACCCCTACGGTTTTAGCCGTAGGGGAAACCCCAAAGCCGTAGGGACAACCCCTTTTTGTAGTAGTGACATGTGAGAATGGTGATGTGTTGTCGATTGTTGGCTACTATGAGAGAGGGAGATAACAATAGCCTAATCAACGATGCTCAGGCAGCCGCAGATCAGTTGTGAGAATGCAAGAAAAACTGTGATTATGTGAGAAATAAAAACTGTAGAGCACATAAATGAGCAGTAGTGAAGCGTTTATGATTACAAATGGGATAACGAGTATTTATATACGGAGCTACACAATATAAATAATATTATGAAGATATTTTAGCAATTATCTATATTGCGAGACGGGGCGGGGAGAAGCATGGGGCAAGGGAAGCTAATACCATCCCCGCCCTGCGCCCTGGTCAACGGTCAAAATCCCTGTCCCGATCGGGACGGGGCGAAATTGCCATCCCTAAATAGTATCCATGTGATTTATACCGAGACACCCGCTGGGGAGGGAGGGCGGGGTGGGGGGTCTATGACAAGTATGAGCAAATACTTCTGGAGGAACTCTCAACGTGTTTGGTAGAGCAGAGATAAGAAGTCATGTGAATACCGATAGCTTTATGCGATGCATGCTTTGAATACACAGCTTCGGTGCTCGTGAGTTCCCTAGGAAGGACAGCTTCTTGATGAAGTGAAGTGGTACAAGTTTTGAAATACATGAACAAATTTCAGATAAAGTAGTATAAGTGGAGATCGTAGATTAATTGGGGGTTATTAAAATATAGATAAAGGCAACGTTAACCTTGGGGTAAAATGTAACAATTTAAAGGAATTGGGGATACGAAGTAAATAACAAAAAATTGAGGGAGTAAACAGTAAATAACCCTTTTTTCTAAAGTGGATGTAACGAAACATATTACTCTTTCAACCAAGAGACTGAAGAATCCAAAAGCCAGACCCAAATGTGAGAGTTAATTTAATCTAGCCTGTTGTCTTTAACTGAACTACTGAACCCATAATTACTAATAAACCTACTGGAAAGGTACACCACCAAACCTTTATCCCAAACATTTGAGATCGGCTATATAAATTTGTTTATTCCATTTTGCTTGATTTTCATAATTCCTTTCGATGCGAAACCTATAGGAATGCCAATCCAAAAATTGATTTAAGACAATGAAATGTAAGAATGATTCACAAAAAGAAATTTACGAAAACACTAGAAGGGCTTTGATTATCATTTTCAGATTAGTCCTGGAAAAGGTCTTCCACCTCACTCATTCTAAGGGAACCCATTAAAACTATCACAAACCTCCAAGTTTGAAGAAATCATCTAATCTCAATCATTAATACTGAAAGAAGTCTATGATTGCCCACTTCTCTAGTTAGATAAAGTCTAAATATATGTGAAAGCAAAAAACCCGTTCTCAGTTTTCAAACTATAAATACTTCCCTGCTCTCTGCAACTTTCCTCATCAGCTCTAAATCCTGTATACTTAGTACCCTCTAACTCTTGCTTGTTTTCTTGCATTGTTTTCTATCATTCAAAGAAAATGGCATCACAAACCATCAACAGCTATAAAGAAGGGGCTGATGTTTACCATGGAGATCCAAGAGTTTGGTTACAACCGATCTGCCGGATTCATCTGGATAATCCAAGCGAAGAAAAAGGATCATACCTTTAAGAATATCAAGCGCCAGGTTTCAGATGCGACAGAGGTGACGGTATTTGTAGAGCCCCGCAAGATGAAGAAGATGACTGGAGTGAAGACAAAAAGAGCTTCTGTTGTGGCTCTCTGTTGTTGAGATGTACTTTGAGAATCCTTCATCTGAGAAGCTCGCCATCAGGACCGGCACTGGTTTATCTGATAGCTTTGAGGCATCGGTGTTTGAACTCGAGAAGTGAGGAAATGATGCAGGTGCCTAAATGCAAAGAAAAAGGGAATTAGGATTCAATCATTTTATTAGTAACTACCATATCAAATGTGTTGTGCTTATATAAAATGTCTGGATGTAATAGTATATACACAGAGTTGTTGTTTAATACAACAAGCAAATCATAATATACATTTTCAATCACCCAGCTACATAAATGTGTTGTGCTTATATAAAATGTCTGGATGTAATATTCATCTGAATGTGCTAAGTTTTTGCACTATGATGTCTGTTTAATTAATAACTCTCTTTCTTGCGAGCTTTTCAATTCCTTCAAATTATTGTGTTAGTTCAAACATGCAAACTTCAACTATCACTTGTTTATAATCAATAACTGATTTTTGCTACCAAAATCCTGATCCCAGTCGACGTCACCCCCACACTATCTCCACACTAACCATCCACCACTCTATTATTCCCGATCAAACTCTGTTGTGATCCTACTTTAATATCAATTGTTCATGTTGCCAGGATCCAAATCTAATTTAAGATCGATTCCTCTATTCTTTTGGCTCCACTTTCCTACTTGCCCTTGCCAAATTTCTCCACCGAATTGTTTTTAATGACTGGAAACAAGACAAACGATCTCCAGTACCAAACTCCGATCAAATGAGAGTAATTATGCATATTGGTGGTCCTGTCTCTGTGGCTTCGAGAAAAGTTGGAGCAATGGAAAATGATCTAGAAAAGAGAATGGTGAATGATTTAGTAGATACATAATGCAGTAGAGAAAAACTATTGCAACTCAACGATCATGAAATAGATACATAATTCAATGGGTAAAGTATTGCATTCCAACTATCCAAATTTAAATAAGCATGTTTTACACTTTTAGCCCTTGTTCTTCTAGGTTTGATTATGTCCATCTATGATCACTTCTAAGTAAATCGAATCTGAATAAACCTTAAGCCAAACATAATGGACATAAAAAATAAGCTAAATTACACTAAATTACTTTCAAGCATCATTTTATAAATAAATAACAAGTTTTTCTAGTGCAGTAAACTCCCTTAAACTTTGGTTTCAAAGTAATTTTTCAACTAAAGTACACCTAAAATGTAGTACTTTACGGGAGACTATTGTAATTAAAAATGTTAAGGTAGTCTGCGGAATGGTTGAGGTAATTTGGTGTAATTTAGCCTATAAGATATAAATGAGTTCAGAAAAGAAAAGATATAGGACAAAAGCTCCAGAGAACATTTTCAAGTATGCATCAACTTATAAAGCCAAATTGTTCATAAAATGTCAGGCAGGGGCCAAATGTGTTCCCTGAATAATGTAACAAAATTTCTCCCTGGTCAGAAGTAGTTGGTCTTGGCATCCCAAACCTTTGACCCATATATTTGAGAAGAAAATAACGTCAATGTAAATTTAAACTAATCTATCCTATATAAGCTGATAGTCATTTGTTCCCTTAACTTCTGGACAAGTTGTAGAGTGTTTTTCGTCACCACATGAAGATGGATAGGTTCGTGTTTCAGACGTGTATAGATTCCTTATGCTCGACGGTAGACAGGGGTTTATTGATCGTGGAGATTCTAATCTCCGGCAGCTGCGGACAAAACTGCTGTTAATTACCCCTCGCTTTAACACGAGGAAACCTCCGATTGACGGGTCATGCGTATCTTGCGAACTCAATATGAATGTGTACTGCATTTAGGAACGACTTTTATGACTTTTTGAATATTTCAGAGGCCTCGCAGAGTTTACGGGGGCCCCGCTGCCTGGTCTGCGGGTAAGAGGGGCTAATAGCCCGTTAGCCCCTTGCGGGGTGCGGAACAGCGCCCCGTGGAAAAATTTTTGAAGGGAGAAATGTTTTGAGTGTGTCGGAAAGCTCCCGAACGAAGGAAATGAAGAGATGAACGAAGTGATGAGATCCCTAAGAGAGGGGTCCTGAAGCGGTGGACCCCCTTTTAGAGGGATCCCGAAGCGGTGGGACCCCGAAGAGAGGGTCCCGAAGCGGTGGACCACCTTTTAGAGGGATCCCGAAGCGGTGGGACCGCTTTGGAGTGGGTCCTGAAGTCAGAAGCCTCCCACTTGGAGGCCCCGAAATCGGGAGCCCCCTTGGAGGGGCCCCGAAATTGGGAGCCTCTTTTTGGGGAAGCTCCGAAGAGGGAACCCTTTTGGGGGAGGGGGGGTTTTCCCACTCCCCCAAAAGAACTCTCTTTTATGAGCTTTCTAGAGGAAGAAAATGAAGAAAAAAAAGACTTGCCTCTTGGCTCGGTTTAAATTCCCCTTACATTTTGCATTGGGAGCCTCTTGGTATTTTGCATATTTTCCTAACATATATGCATACTTTTGCACTTTAACCCTTAAGCTTTACAAAATTGGTTTTTTACCCATTTCTTTTTACCAAATTACATAATAAACCTATTTATTACATTTTTCTACTCCTTTCTTGGCATGCGGCAGGCCTATGCTCGAGCTTGGACCGGTTGAGCTTGGGCCCACTTGCTTGGGCTTGGGCCCAGGTTGGTTGGGTTCGGGTTCGGGTTCACTTGTTCGGACGTTGATTTTGACTTTGACTTTTTAATTTCGTATGTAAGTTTTGACCCCAACACAATTGATTCGGCATAAACCTACAGGATTTGCCAATACCACAAATTGATTCATCAAAACCTAAAATATAAATTAACCACATACATTTGAGAAGAAAATGACGCCTTAAATTTAAACTAACCTGGCCTATATAAGCTGACAGTCATTTGTTCCCTTGACTTCTGAACAAGCGACATAAACCTACATGAAATGCCAATACAACAAAATTGATTTTAGACACCAAAACCTGATAAATAGTAGACAATACATTTGAAAATGAAAACTAAATGGTTGCCCACCACAGACTTTGACTAATTCTATTGTTAATACTGAAAGAATTCTACCACTGCTGACTTTTCGAGTTTGATCAAGTCCAATTAATGTGAAACAAAACACCATTTGTCGAATTTCCCATCTATAAATACTTCCTTACTCTCTATAACTTTTCTCATCAACACTAAATCTCATAATTCTCATTCCTTCAAAACATTTCTTGTTTTCCAGCACTGTTTCCCTATCATTGAAAGAAATGGCATCCCAGATGGTCAACAGCTATAGAGAGGGGGCTGAGGTTTACCACGGAGATGACATTTGCAGGAAGAAAAGCATCGAGCTTCTTGAAGAGCTCCGCCTCCCAAAGGGTCTGTTCCCTTTGGAAGACATTCAAGAGTTTGGTTACAACCGAGCTGCTGGATTCATTTGGTTAATCCAAAAGAAGAAAAAGGACCATACCTTTAAGAAGATCAAGCGCCATGTGTCTTATGCGACGGAGGTGACAGCATTTGTCGAGCCCCTTAAGATGAAGAAGATGACCGGGGTGAAGACAAAGGAGCTTCTCTTGTGGCTTTCAGTGGTAGAGATGTACTTTGAGAATCCTTCGTCAGAGAAGCTCACTTTTAAGACCGGAACTGGTCTGTCTGATAGCTTTGAGGCATCGGCATTCGAGCTTGAAAAGTGAGGATGATGATTGGGTGCCTGGATGCAGGGAAAAATGGGAATTAGGACTTTAATGCTTGTGTATTGACTAATATATCAAGTTCTTCATCAAATAAGTGGATTGGCTTCACCTGAATGTATCAGTACTTTATACCAATAAATATTATAATATGATTTCAATTCTTTTAATCCCAGTAAAATGTGTCGGTACCTTTACAAGTCGTGATTTTATTTACAAGAAATCTTATCAATAAGTTATATATTTATTTTCACAAGTCAAGAGAAAATTTAGAATTAAGGAAATTAGAGAACAATTAACATGCACTTTGTAAACAAAAGCAAATGGGCGCGCGCGCACGTGTGTGTGTGTATATATATATATATAGAGAGAGAGAGAGAGAGATTAATGGAGGAAAGAGGCCATAGAAGGGGATTTCCTCCTATGGCGTCGAAAAAACACCCCCTCCCTAGTTTTTTCCGACGATCGGCACCCACCAACTTCATCGTCATCATCTAAGATGCGGGTATACCAAATTTCATGTGATTCTACAACTTTTTCACCGTTGATTTAGTGGGTTCAAAATTAACGGTTTACCGACAATAGAACTTTTTACATTGCTAAATCAACGGTGAAAAAGTTGTAGAATCACATGAAATTTGGTGTATCCACATCTTAGATGATGACGATGAAGATGGTAGGTGCCGATCGTCGGAAAAAAACTAGGGAGAGGGTATTTTTTCGACGCCATATGAGGAAATTCCCTCCTATGGCATCTTTTCTCCGTTATTCTCATATATATATATATATATATATATGGGCTTAAGGGTCCTGTGTTCGAACTCAGGAAATATTCCTGAGCCCGTAACCCAAAACCCCCCTCACCCAAAAAGAAACAGAGAAAAAAAATCTCCTCCCTCCTCACTCCCTCGAACTTGCCGCCTCTCCTGCCTTGCTGCGCCTCCCTCCCCCACAGACCTCGAGCGCTTCCATCCCTCGCCTTCTTGAGCGAGCGCCTCCATCCCTCGTCTTCTCGAGCGCATTCGCCTTCGCCTCACCGTGCCTTTCTCCAGTGATGAGTTCCCTCCTCCAACGTTGATCTCCCTCCTCCCCTCATTTTCCTCGGTTCTTTTTTTTTTGTCCAACGCCGAGCTAGGGTTCTGGCCTTTCATGGATCCGACGACGAGTTAGGTTTCCGCTCCTCCTTTTCTAATTCTTTGCTATGATATTTGAAACCTGAGCAAATTTTGGTTAACATGTAGGTTTTGCATAGAATTTGGAAGAGTTTATCTTCTCTCAAAATTTCCTCAGAACTTATTTGTTTGGTTGCAAATTGATGAGAGTTGAATGTTAATGATCAAACCGATAGCATTTTTAGTCCCAAGAATCCAGCCATTTGGTGATGGTATCATGAATTTGGCTTCAAATATGATATTCTTGTTTTAATTTTTGGGATATCTATCATTATATTTCAATTTCGGGCTAAATTAATTGCTTTTGCTATAAAATTACTCATGGCAGTGACTCTGAATCGGTTAGGGCATACCTCCAACCTCTCTTCTCTGCTCATGAACCGATTGTAAAATCGTATGCTGTTTATTCTTTGGTGCTCAGGTGCCTCTCTTAGCAAGGGCTTTTGTACCTGGATATCCTTGAGCCATGATCTCTAAATCTCTTATTATTTGCTTCAATTAAAGAAAATTATCTATTTGCTTCAAATCAAGAAAATTATCAATTTTCTATGGTTATGGGTTATTTTTATTTGATTTTCTAATTTTTTGCTATGCTATTTAAAACCTGAGCAAATTTTGATTAATATGAAGGTTTTGCATCGAATTAGGAAGGATTTATCTTATTATCTCAAAATTGAGCAATACTTATTGGTTTGGTTGCAAATTGATGAGATTTGAATGTAAGTGATCAAATGGATTGCCTTTTTAGTCTCTAGGTTCCAACTTTTGGTGATGGTATCATGAACAGTTGTCTTCAAATATGATATTCTTGTTTTATATTTTTAGATATCTGTCATTATTTTTGAATTTTGGGCCAAATTAATTGCTCTTGCTATAAAATTACTCATTGGCAGTAACGATTTTAGCCCTTGTAGAATGCTTTATTTAAGCTTTCTGTTCCATGTAAGATTTATTCGGTGGCGATGATGATTTGCCAGGAAGCTCCAAATTTATTGACATGGCGAGGCAAGATTGGGTTGTGTGCAAGTATTGCATCAACCATGTTGCAGCCATCTTGTTATATGTTATCCAAGCTCCAAACTCAAACAAGGCCACGTTGTTAGAAGCCGGCATATCTGAACCTTATCATCAGTATGCATCTCTATACCACAAACCTGGGGTTTGCAAACTGTGCATGTTAAAATTTCAGTTCTGAAATGGTTGTTTCCAAAAGAAGCTAATGTGACCGGTAAGGAACTCATCAAGAACTTTACTACATATGTCGAAGCTTTGCTGCACTGGTAAAGAATTGTATTGATTTTTTTTCATATTTGTTGTCATGCAGAACTCAAAGGACCAGCTCTTCTCTACCTGTTTCTTTACAATTTTGAAATTTTGACCGTAAATTAATATTGTTTTGTTAGGGTGTACTGCTAAATGGTTTGTTGATTGCTGTCAAGCAGCTATCTTCAAAATCTAAGCAAAGGGAGCCGTGAATTTGTCATTAGGTCCTGAAAAAGGCCGACTAAAATTGGACTGACATCAAAGGTGTTATGACATTTGCACCTTTATATTCAAGGTGTTAGGAAGTGTAATTCTGATATTTAGATGTATGACAGCTTGAAACAATTTGATGATAGTTTTGTAGAATAGATAATGGCTGGTTTCTTTATATCATCAAAGGTTTAACCCCATAGACTAATTTATTATAACCTACTTATGTAGCACCAGAAGAGTAGAAAATGGCCACAAGTTGTTTGGAATTTGTTGTTTTTATTTTTCACGTATTCTGAGTTAAACCTGGGTTTATAAGTTCCTTTTCCGACGTCTAGCTTCAGTTTCAAATTTGATCACTTTACAAGAAATATTAATCTCCAGTCCCATGTTATCATTTTTCTGACATTATATCTTGATGAGACATTTTCAAGAGTCGCTGTTCTCTTACAACATTGCTGTAGATCGATCCGATGAAATGAAGAAGATACTAAACAAATCTGCTGCTAGCATGGGGCTTCAGCTTCCTGATGTTTATAAGCCCTAATGCCCTTGGGATTCCATTTACTTATTTCTGAAGCTATGTAGCCATTTCGGCATTTTTTGCACTTCAAACTTTGGAATAACTACGCGAGTTCCTTCGGTCTTTTGTTGTTATCAGATTTTGTTAAATAAAAGGCTCATCTCTGGTTGTGATGTATGAAATGAATTATATGTATCTGTTACTGGAATATGTGAAATAAAGGTTTGTTGCTGCTGCTGCTGCTGGAATATGCATTCAACATTGAAGCAAGGGTTGGTTCGTGCATTTTCTTCGAAACGAAAAGTTCAAAATTTGTGGATGTTTGTGATTTGATAATAAAAAGATGCATTTTCAATGTTCTTTTAGTCTGAAATTTTAATGAAGGTAAAGAACTTGATTACTTCATAAAAAGTGGATTTATAAGCTGCATTTTGAGATAATAAGATAAATCCTTCCTAATCCGATGCAAAACCTTCATATTAATCAAAATTTGCTCAGGTTTTAAATAGCATAGCAAAAAATTAGAAAATCAAATAAAAATAACCCATAACCATAGAAAATTGATAATTTTCTTGAATTGAAGCAAATAGATAATTTTCTTTAATTGAAGCAAATAATAAGAGATTTAGAGATCATGGCTCAAGGATATCCAGGTACAAAAGCCCTTGCTAAGAGAGGCACCTGAGCAACAAAGAATAAACAACATACGATTTTACAATCGGTTCATGAGCAGAGAAGAGAGGTTGGAGGTATGCCCTAACCGATTCAGAGTCACTGCCATGAGTAATTTTATAGCAAAAGCAATTAATTTAGCCCGAAATTAAAATATAATGATAGATATCCCAAAAATTAAAACAAGAATATCATATTTGAAGCCAAATTCATGATAACATCACCAAATGCTGGATTCTTGGGACTAAAAATGCTATCGGTTTGATCATTAACATTCAACTCTCATCAATTTGCAACCAAACAAATAAGTTCTGAGGAAATTTTGAGAGAAGATAGACTCTTCCAAATTCTATGCAAAACCTACATGTTAACCAAAATTTGCTCAGGTTTCAAACATCATAGCAAAGAATTAGAAGAGGAGGAGCGGAAACCTAATTCGTCGTCGGATCCATGAAAGGCCAGAACCCTAGCTCGGCGTTGGACAAAAAAAAGAACCAAGGAAAATGAGGGGAGGAGGGAGATCAACGTTGGAGGAGGGAACTCGTCACTGGAGAAAGGCATGGCGAGGGCGAGGTGAGGCGAAGGCGAATGCGCTCGAGAAGGCGAGGGATGGAGGCGCTCGCTCGAGAAGGCAAGGGATGGAAGTGCTCGAGGTCTGTGGGGGAGGGAGGCGCAGCGAGGCAGGAGAGGCGGCAAGTTCGAGGGAGGGAGGCGTGAGGAGGGAGGGAGGCGCGAGGAGGCACTCGAAGGAGGGAGGAGATTTTTTTTCTCTGTTTCTTTTTGGGTGAGGGGGGTTTTTAGGTTACGGGCTCAGGAATATTTCCTGAGTTCGAACACAGGACCCTTAAGCCATATATATATATATATATATATATATATATATATATAATGGAGGAAAGATGCCATAGGAGGGAATTTACTCCCATGACGTCGAAAAAATACAATCTCCATCGTGTTTTCCGATGATCGGCACCCATCATCTTCATCATTATCATCTAAGATATGGATACACCAAATTTCATGTGATTTTAAAACTTTTTCACCGTTGAATTAGTGGGTTCAAAATTAACGGTTTACCGACAATAGAACTTTTTACATCGCTAAATCAACGGTGAAAATGTTGTAGAATCACATGAAATTTGGTGTACCCACATCTTAGATGATAACGATGAAGATGATGGATTCCGGTCGTCGGAAAACACGATGGAGGGCGTATTTTTTTGACGTCATAGGAGGAAATTTTCTCCTATGGCATCTTTCTTCCATTATTCTCTCTCTCTCTCTTTATATATATATAAAATTTGTAAAGTAATCATCTGACAAAATGATGATATCGTATGGGGGGAGAGGCAAAGGAATGGAAATCTCTGAGGGCTTTGAGCACATCCATCTTAACAAACTCCACGCCATCTAGCAGACCACTGCTGATGCTCATTTGATATCTGCAATGATACACTCTGTGGATGTATGCTTTAAGCACATGTCTTCAATGGCTTTGCTAAGGAGTTGTCTACGTGATGATGCTCACAAGTAGAAATTCCTCAGATTATGACACGTGGCGGATGACATGTCTCGGGGGCTACGGAGATGGAATAAGCAAGATGCATTGGGGGCGTTCCTCGGGACTGTCTCCGAGGATGCATCCGACCTTCCGGAGACCTCCCTGAGTACCTTCTATATTCACCTAGCGAACAGCCAATAGCTCACCTTCGAGCGATGCTACAACCGAGCTTCCTCGGCCTTCTTGCTCATCTCCGAGTCATCTGACAGGCCGAGTTTCCTCGGCCTTCCGGCTCGTCTTCAAGCCATCTGACAGGTCGAGCTTCCCCGGCCTCCCTGCTCATCTCCGAGCCTCCGGCTTTTCCGATCAACCGAGAGCGCGGAGTCCAAGCACCTCCGCAACGGCTTCGTGTATCTCGTCAAGGCGAGATCCGCCGCCCCACGTTCGGCGTCCCACGCTGGCGTGTCCCCCCATTAATGGACATATCCTACCATTAATGTGGGGATAACGCAGGGGCGTAACTAACGGTGAGGATCTCGCACCGGCTTGCTCCACGCGACCAATATATAAACCTCTCTTTCAGACGACTCATGTAACTCGAACTCATTCCAATATGCCGCTACGCCGCTCTAATTCTCCGGTACTAACTTGATCGTCGGAGGGTCCTACGGTGGTTTCCCATCCCGGCACTTCCCTTGCAGATAGCTCGACCTTAGCAACTTCCAAAAACCCATTGAGATCCACATGCTCAACAACCCAAAACAAATCTCAGCCGTTCAAAACCGCTCGCTACCAGATCGACGTTTGACAACAACTTAAGGAGATAACAGCCTCCATCATTACGGAAGTTAAAGTGACATTTTTGATGTGGGTACCCTTGCAATATCCATCTGGAAGTCCAACATTCTCCATAGTCGATCAATGAGATGTGGAAACCGTTTTGGAGGCTGCAACACTGGCTTTTCATCACAGATATTACCGCTCTTTTTGTTCACAGCTCTAGATATTACCGCTCTTTTTGTTCACAGCTCTAGATATTAAAATAAGCAATGAAGGATATCTTAATTACCTAACCGCAGAAATCCTGTTAATGCAACAGTAAAGCCAACTAGGATGGACAGCCAATTAGAAAAATAAATTTCACATGTTCCTTATGTTCCGGGACTTATCTCTACTATTATAACCCAAACTCAAGGGATACACGTGTCATTTTCTTATTTTTTAAAATAAAAATTCTAAAAATAAGAGGAATACACATCTCATTCTCCCTCCCTCCCTCCCTCCCTCCCTTGAAAATAGGGAAAATTTATGCCTTCTAAATATTTTGTCATATATATTCTCCACTATTAATGTTGAATGGAAAGTTGTCTTCAAGTTGAAATAAGAAAAAAATTATTAGCATGACATGCAGACCTGCGGTAAGAAGTATTCTAATAATTTTGAGTGGAAATATTTAATTTATTTATTCCCAAGAAATCAGATCTTTTGAAATATTTATAATTTCTATATAACTTATTGAAATCTCCTACCTTATTAAAGGAACAAATATTATTTTAGTTACAAATTTGACAATCTATTATACACTCTTTTCACACGGCATATGTGCATGCAAAAGGGATATCTAATAAATTTTATGAAAGAGGATGTGTTGTTTTCTAAAGAAAATGTGTAGAGTTTGAACATACTTTTCCCATTTCTAGGAAAGGTTTTTTTACGCAACCAAAGACATTAGCCAATTAAACCATCAGAAAGCCTGGACTTTATTGAAGCCCATCAATGAATACTTCTCTAAATAGATTTAGTCTAAATATACCTTTAGAATCGACATACAACTGAGTTCCAGAAAAAAAGGAAAAAAAACTACCTCGACATATTTTAAAGTAGGCATCCAACACTTTACAAGCAAGCAGTCTGAAGACAACAGGGTGCGGCTAGTGTAGCATGTTCCGAGATTAGTGTGAGAAGCCTACTCCCCTAAGAATGCTTAACTTTGCATCTTAAACCCGTTAAATTTAAGCATAGATATTTGAGATAATTTATCTAGCTTATCTGAGCTGGCATTAATTTGTTCATTTAAGTATTTAACTTCTTTACTAGTGATTGAAAATAAACGCACAGAAAAATGTCAATTCCGCAAACTAATTTGAAATACCAAAACCTAAGAATAATTCTCAAAAACCTATGAATAATTCTCAAATCTTTTTTAAATAAATACTACATGGTAGCCAACAGACTTTGACTGTCTATTTTTAATTAATCCTGGAGTAAGGCCAGAGGCTCTTAACTAACTCATTCAAAGTCCAATCATTGCACAAGTCATCTGAACACGGAGAGAAGAATTTTATAGTTAAATCAAAGGACCATTTATCAGTTTTAATCTATAAATATTTCCCTACTCCATGCAACCTTTTCTCATCAGATCTAAAGTTTCATAATCATTTACTGTTGCACCTCTTCTTGCATAGTTTTTTGTCTATTAAGAAATGGCATCACAGACTATTGAGAACTACAGGGAGGGGGCTGAGTTGTACCATGGAGATGACATCTGCAAGAAGAAAACCATCGAACTGCTCCAAGAGCTCTGCCTCCCAAAGGGTCTTTTCCCTTTGGAGGACATCCAAGAGTTTGGCTACAACCGAGCTGCTGGGTTCATTTGGCTAATCCAGAAGAAGAAGAAGGATCATACCTTTAAGAAGATCAAGCGCCAGGTGTCGTATGCGAGTGAGGTGACGGCATTTGTAGAGCCCCGCAAGATGAAGAAGATGACCGGGGTGAAGACAAAGGAGCTTCTCTTGTGGCTCTCTGTTGTTGAGATGTACTTTGAGAAACCTTCCTCAGAGAAGCTAACTTTCAAGACTGGCACTGGTTTGTCTGATAGCTTTGAGGCATCAGCATTCGAATGACAAAAGGATGCCTGAAAACAAGGAAAAGTGGATACATGTTTTCAATCATTGTTTCAGTAACTACTCTATCAAGTTATTCATCAAATAAATGTATTGACGTAATACCTGTATCTGTATGTACCAAAAAGAAATATTAGAATTTTCAATCTTTCTTTTATCCGGAAGTTACATTATTATCTTCACAAGTCACAAGAAAATTTAGAATTAAGGAAATAAAAGAACAACATGCACACATGCACATAAGCAGATAGGTGCAAATGTACATGTAATTAGTATAGTAATCATCCAAAAAATGAAGATAACCAGTTAATATATGAAGGGGAAGAGGCAAAAGAGTACAAAGCTATGACGGCTTTGAACATTCTTCTTGATGAACTCCCCAGTAGAGCACTGATGATGAACATATGAAATGTATAATGACAAACTAGTTGAACGCATGTGTGTGGGGGTGGGGGTAACTCCTTGCGCTAAGCTGAATTTACTAAGCAAAGTTAAAACAATTCCTTATTGAACCACAAAGCTTTACTTGCCTTCAGGGGAAAAAGACATTTGCATCATCTGAAATTCATCCCAAAAATAGAGGCAAAATGAGTTTTCATGAATATGGTAAGCAGCAAAGGGGAAAAAAATGATATATGCATTGGAAATCCCAAGTATAATGCATACAACAATAATTACTTTTAACATCTTGATTTCACTGGCAATTCTATCAGGATAGGAGTATCACTGCAAATAATTATTTTGAAAGAAGAAAGGACATATATTGCATATCCAAAGTAATAGAATATATATTTTTTTCTAAAAATAATGAGCACAAACTAGCAAAGTCCACAATAGTGGGTTAACCATGCAAAATATTAACCTTAATTAACTAGAGGAGATTTAACAAAATTATCTGATAAAGTTAAAATATAGAACTTTATTAGAAGATTAAGATCCAAACTTTAAACATTTTTCAAAGGAAAAAAAAAGCAAAGAATGACCCCTTAGTAATCATTACCAGCGAATTCCCATGTTCATATTGTGAATTGTACACAGTCAAAACTGTAGCAAATTTTCTCAAGTGCTGATTCTAAGGATATTGATAAACTAATTAAATGACTTAAAAAGGGCAGAATTGATCAATTAAAAAAAGGAATCAGTTGGGTTGGCAAAGAAAGATCAAACTTCCGAAGAAATTCTTTGAACTGAAGAAATCCGGTGCAAATTACTATTTTGTTCCAAGACGTAGATCTTAAGAACTACAATGAAGGACATCCTAATTACAGACAAAAAATCGTGTTAATGCAACAATTAGCCAGACACAATGGACCGACCAATCAGAAAAACATGATCATGATCGACTTGCACAAATTAATTTGGATAATGCAAAAGAGATAATCTAGTAAATCTTATAGCAAATGTGTAGAGTTTGACTAATCTTTTCCCAGTAATCTAGGAAAGGAAATTCCATCCGACCGAAATCATTCACCCCTTCAAACCATCGCAAAGCCCGGAGTTATAGTAAGTCCATCTTTGAATACTTTATGGTAGATTAAGTCTGAAAATACCTTAAGCCAACTAGAATGGGCATATAACTGTGGTCCTAAATAACAAAAAGAAAGAAAATGTAAATTCCTTCAACAAGTATGCATCCAACAGTTACAAGCTGGCAGAAAGGGGTTTATGGTAGCCATCAGACTTTGACTATCCATTTTTGACTAATTCTGGAGTAAGGCCCTCAAACTGACCCATTCCAAGGAATCCAAACTATCACAAAATCCAACCCTGGATAAGCCATCTGAATTCAATCATTGATAATGAAAGATTCCAACATTGCCGACTATTAAAATTAGATCAAGCCCAAATATATGTGAAACCAAAGGGTTATTTCTCAGTTTCCCATCTATAAATACTTCCCTGGCCTCAACCTTTTTCCCATCAGCTCTAGGTCTTCTATTCTCATCACCTTCACACTCTAGCTTGTTTTCTAGGATAGTTTCCTATCATATAAGAGATGGCATCCCAAACTATCAACAGCTACAGGGAGGGAGCGGAGGTCTACCATGGAGATGGCATCTGCAGGAAGAAAACCATCGAACTGCTCGAAGAGCTCTGCCTCCCAAAGGGTCTCTTCCCTTTGGAGGGCATCCAAGAGTTTGGTTACAACCGAGCTGCTGGGTTTGTTTGGCTAATCCAGAAGAAGAAGAAGGATCATACCTTTAAGAAGATCAAGCGCCAGGTGTCGTATGCGGCTGAGGTGACGGCGTTTGTAGAGCCCCACAAGATGAAGAAGATGACTGGGGTGAAGACAAAGGAGCTTCTCTTGTGGCTCTCCGTTGTTGAAATGTACTTTGAGAAGCCTTCATCTGAAAAGCTCACCTTCAAGACCGGCACTGGTTTATCTGATAGCTTTGAGTCATCGGCATTCGAGCTCGAAAAGTGAGAATGAGTGGGTGCCTGGATGCAGAAAAAGGGAAATTAGGACCTTAAATTTTGTGCTATAACGAACATATCAAGTGTGTCATCAAATAAGTGTATTGGCTTTACTTGAATGCAGTACATTAAACCAGTTAAATATAATAATATGAGTTCGATCTTTCTTTTGCTAATAAATTGCGTCAGTGCCTTCATGAGTCATGATTTCTTTTGCTGAAACCTCAGTATAATTCACAAAATATTTGAACAAAAAAACTATATGGTAACACAACCCCTTTGACTACCCTTTTTCTGATTAATCCTGGAATAGGTCTTCCACCTGACTCGTTCTAGAGGGGCCCATCTATCGCATAGCTGCAACTCGAACAAATTCTTGTGTGATTCCTTTGCCGTCAGGAGGAGGATCACCGCGCGGTACAGCAGTTTTTACAACAAGAGATATCAGAGCATTAATATGATCGATGTTTTTTTAGGATGTTTGGAGTCGACAAGCTATAACATCGAAAAGTTCGACAAGCACAACAACTTTAGCCTAGGGAGGCTGAAAATGATGGCCCTATTGAAGTAACAGGGTGTGCACAAGATTGTCTTTACGAAAAACAATTCCGGCGACGGCCACAGTAGCAGAGTTAGAAACAATGAAGGACAAGGCTTTCAATTCGATCCAGCTTCATTTGGCCGACGAAGTTCTTTACGAAGTTGAGCAAGAGACTACAGCGGCGGGGTTATAGAGCAAGTTGGAGGCTTTGTACATGAAGAAACCTCTCACAAACAATCTCTATATGAAGCAACGGTTATACACCTGGAAAATGAAGAAGGGGGCATCGGTCAAGAACTTCCTAGACGAGCTCAACCCGATTATGATGGACTTACGTAATGTGGAGGAAAAGATAGAGGACGAGAACCAAGCCAAGATCCTACTTTGTTCTTTGACCCCAGTTATAGCCAGTTCATGAAATCGATGGTGTACAGCTAAGACAAACTCTCGTTAGAGGATATCAAGACGAGTTTGCACAGCGAGGTGTTGAGAGAGAAAGTAGCAGGTGACCGGGAGTATCGCGGGAATGCATTATCCGTCCAGAACCGTTCTGAGAAGTGGTCATTTGGTGGTTCCAAGGGCAAGTCGAGAAGCCGAGACGATGACAAGTATAGGTATTGCAATGTGAAGAGGCATTGGAAGATGGATTGTCCAAAGGAGAAGGGCATGCTTGTTGATTCTTCCGTGGTTGAGGTGGAGGATTCAGACGAGGGCGGTGACGGTTCGCTTCTTTAAGGTTGTGGCCTGTACCTTCCAGATATGAGGAAAAGCTTAATTTCCTTGGATGCTTCAGACAAGATCGGTTGCAAGTGCGTGATCAATGGAGGTTCCTTGATGATTTCCAAAAGACGCTCTTATTGTCATGGAGGCAAAGAAAGTGATATGTTTATTCTTCAAGGCCAGACGGTCGTAGAAGATGAGCTGTTATAGCTGCTACTAGCTCGAGTGTTTCGTACTCGGTCGATTCAGGGAGTCGAGTTTGGAGATGCTTCGCATGAAGCGATTCCTCAGATATGCAAAGTTCGGCGGGCGAGATTTCTGTCATGACTGTGTTCCAAGGAAGAAGTTCAATGGGGTTAGAACGATGGTTCTTCTCGTTCACACAGACATTTGGGGTCCAACACAAGTTCTCACTCGAGGTGGAGCCGGTTTTGTTTCCTTTATCGCTGGTTTCTTAGAGAAGTCATGGGTGTATGTTTTCTCAAGTTTATGTCCTAGACTGTCGAGACATTGGTGTTGCAGGAGACCAAGCAGACTGGAAAGCACGTAAAGGTTCTTCGGTCCTATTTTGGCGAAGTTTGTCTTTCACAGGAGTCCATAAGATTTTGCAAGTCAGAGAAGACCATGCATCTTTACACCACTCTATGCGAATGACGTTGCAAAGTGGATGTTTCGAACAGTGAGTGAAAGACAATTTCTTTACGACTTATGGCTGGTATTCCGAGACACAGTTTCAGGCTGGGGCCCCTATCAGTCGCCGAGTACTTCAGCGAGTGCTCACCATCGATGGCCATAGATATGAAAATTCCTGAGGAAGTGTGGACCAGAAGGGATAAAGATTACTTGGGCTTCGTGTTCAAAGATGCATCAAGTGGCCGAAGGAGTCGACTATACGTGCGAAGCCGGAGTGCAAGTCGTGGTGTCCAGAGACCATTGTGATCGGCCAATTTCTGATCAACGAGTCTGAGATCGTTCGAAGCAAACAAACTCAGATAGTTGGTGAACAGAGAACGGTTGTGCCACTAAGCGCGGTGGAGTTTAAAGTTTCAGTCCATGTTTCGATTCAAGATGAGGTGGTCGGTACTCCGATTCAGGTGGAGAGCACAGCCAATAGCGCAGAGGCCTATGAGAGTTAGACACACAGGAGCGTCCAGAGATGAGTTCCAAGGTAAAAGGATAAGGAGTTCGATAGGAAGTCTGCAAGTTTGATTCTTGACATGGAGAATGTCAGGGATAGGAAGTTATGTCGTTTGTAGTAGTATATCGAGCAAATTCGTGCTCGGTATAGAAGGGAGAAATCAAAGCCCATGTCTACTCTGCTAGAGACGCACTTCAAAATTTGGACGACGCTATCATCATCGACCACTGGTGATATGGACAGATGGAGGTCAAAAATGGGTCATGTTGGGTATTGACGCGGTGCCAGGAAATCAACGCTTCAATTTGTCATTGCATGATCAACAATGGAAGTAGTTTTCATAACCATCTTAGAGACGGTTAGGGAAACTATCTATTTGTAAAGATTGTTAGATACTTTGGGTGTTCCACAAAAGGTGATAGTGATTTTCTTAAAAGACAAAAAAAAGGTTCGTGCTATTACAGATATGGGTACTCATGAAGAGTCCGACTGATGCAGAGGTGGATCCAGATATCAGGTCAAGCAGTGCTTAAATTTGATTTGCCTAGTAGATTGTTGAAGTTCAGGAGCGACGAGAACAGAGTTCCAAAGTTTGAGGAAGTGATGAGATTTGTGATGGGTTTTAAACAAAGGTGGAGATTGGCTTTTTGTCTAAAATCAACCCACAAAAGTATTTAAAACCAGCTCAGAAAATGAGCCAAAACCCAAATCTAACAAAGCCCAAAACCCAAGCCTAAAAAGAGCTCAGGCCTGGCCCAAGGGGCGCTGATGCACGAGCGATCAACACCCGCATGGGCGGTGGCACATGCGCGTAGTCAACGCGAATATAGTTGGCGGCTCGGGGCCCAAGCATGTGGGTGTGCATGTGCGTGGACCACATAGGAAAGAGGGTTGATGTATGCACATGTGAAGGAGGCTTATTCTTTGGAGTAGGTGTCGGTGCGTTAGGTGAGTGGCTGTTAATTGGCGTTAAGCGAGAAGCGGCGGGTCATAAACTAAAGAAAAATTAAAGACAACCTTATCATATGTTGTGATGGGGACTTTGGATTTATCTTCAGGCTAGACTTATCTTATAGACTTTGGACTTATCTACAACTCTAGAGTTGTCTCTTCAGGCTATATATATTAATTAAGATCTCTTGATTTAGTCTATCACAAAATCTATCAATCACAATGTAGTGAAAGAAGGGTCTTTGCAAGTGTGCGGAGAGAGAGAGGTTATGAAAGATGTATTTTGTATTGAGACTTGATCGAAAGGGTGTAATCTTATGTAATTCTTTCTCTAGTGGAAGTTTCTCATTGTTGTTGCATGAGTGGGTCCAGTTGGGGACCGAACCTGGGTAAATCCTTGTGTTATTGTGTTGCTTAGTGTGCTCCTTTCTATGTAGTTTGATTAGCCGTCAATTATATCTTTTTTCATTCGATCCCGAAACGCCGGATCCCGTTTCAATTCCGCTGCACTATATCATTTGTTTGTCGGGCTGTGCTTGTGTGATTCCTTCGCCATCAGAGGATCACCGCGCGGTACAGCAGCTTTTACAACAGCTTATAGGTAATGAGTGATCTATAAATTACATGGTCCCATCCTTATCGGTTATTTCTTAAATTACTGAAATCTGCAAAGATATCTCAAAACTTATTACATGGTCCCATCCTTATCAGTTAATCCTTTTAAAAACTTCTTCAATCGTTCTTAAATTTTTAATAATCTTTTTAAAGAAGAGATCTTTCAGGACTTTAGAAGTTTCTGGTGTTTAGAAAAGAAAGATCTCTAATTTTCAAAGTTCTGTTTTAAAGTTTTTCTTAATCTTTTGAAAACTTTTTTGAATCGTTCTTAAATATTTTTAATCTCTAAAAACACAATCCATTATCTTCTTGATTTGAAACTTGATTTATCCTTTGCGATCATTAGGATTGTAAAGTTGGTATTGTAAAGATTTGATAAAAATCTTGTTTGTAAGACCTAATGAAGAAAGGTCTAAGATCTTCATATTGAAAGGGTTTCGGACGTGAGACTTGGGAAAAAATCTATGTGTTCACCACCTGCAAGAGTACAAGGTTTCAGATTTGAGGTTTTGGTAAAAAGTCTAGATGTTCACCACCTACGAGTGTAAAGGTTCTAACATCTGAGCCTGGTAAAAGATCTAGGTTTCTCACCCGTAAGGAGTCACTAGATAGTGAATTTGAATCCTGAACAGGAGCTCTCGGGCGGGGATTAGCCACAGAGTTAGTGAAGCTCGATAACAATCCTCTGTGTCATTTACTTTCTGTGCATTTTTGTGTTTGTGAAATTGTTTATATACTTATACTCTCATTTTTATTCCGCTGCGAAATTTCTTAATTCCGCACAATTGCGCTGGCTGGGTTTGCCATAAAGCCTTATTCATCCCCTCTAAGGTTGTCTTCATAATTTAGGTTAATCGACCCCATCTAAATCGAGATGCGAATTCGTCAATAAAAGGAATAGGAAATGTCAATGCCACACGATACTGACTTCAGGCATCCAAGTCGAAAATTTTGAGGCAACTCAAATCTACCCTATTTATGATGATGGTCACTCGTCCACTTAACTTCAGAACCCATGATTGGAAATAAACCTACAAGAAATGGCAGTCCCAAAAATCGAATTAAGACGGTGAAACCTACAAAAATTTGAATATAAAAACAATATAGTAAAACCTTTGACTACCCTTTTCTGATTAATCCTGGAATTGGTCTTTCAACTGACTCGTTTTAGAGGGGCCCATCTATCACATACCTCCAACTTAAACAAATTAATCTCATACGTTACCTTAACTCCTCATACTAAAAGAATTCTATTATCGCCAACTTTTCTAGCTAGATAAAGTCTACAAATATGTGAAACCAAAGGACCATTTCTCACTCTTTGCAGCCATTTCTCTTCAGATCTAACTTTTCTATTCTCATCACCGCCGAACTCTTGCCGTGCATCATTTTCTACATTATAAGAAATGGCAACTTCAACTATTGAGAGGGGTCAGCTGTATGAATCTATTTCTTCCATGTTGTTTATTATTTAAAAATTCATTTCATAGAGAAACCTATAGGAATGCCAATCCCAAAATTGATTTAAGATACTGAATTACTGAAATTTAAGAATGATTCACAAAAAGAAGTTACATAAACGCTAGATGGTTAACACAGACTTTAACTATCCTTTCCTGATTAGTCCTCGAATAGTTCTTCCAACCGACTTATTCTAAAGGCTCCGATTAAAACTATCACAAACCTCCAACTTTGAAGAAATCATTTTATCTCAATCATTGATACTGAAAGAAGTCTATGGTTGCCCGCTAAGGCCAAGCTTCAGGGCTCCGAGGTGCTCGTCGGCACCATGAAGAAGTCAGTGAGCGCCCTCCGAAAGGAATTGGGGGCTACGGTGGAAGCGGCGAAGAGAGCCGACCTCAGGGCAGCGCAAGCGGTGGAGAACTTCTAGAAGTCGGAGCAGTTCTACACCGTCCTAGCCTCGGCCACCACCCTCATCTGGCACGAGGCTCTCGACGCCGTCAAGGCCCGGGTGCCGGAGTTTGCTGATGAAGAGTTCCGAGCGGAATATTCCCGTGGGGATGATGAGCAGGGATACCCCCGGGAGCCCTACCGGGGAAGGGACTCTCGGCGAGAGCGACGCCGAGGCTCCTGCGACGGACGCATCCCCAGTCGTGGTGGACGTCGAGCTCATCGGTATCGCGCCCGGCCCCAGTGCCTGAAGCCCCTCGTCTTCTCTGTCTTTTCTTTTGTTGCGTCGGGTATTTTGTAGGCCTTCGGGGGTTTTTGTAAGGCTGGGGAGCCCACTGTACCCTTGTAAAGACTTCTAGGTTTTTGAATAAAGACTTTTTGTTTTTGCAGTAGTGTTTGTGCTTGCACTTCCTTTTGTTGGTAGACACCTGTATTTGCATAGTACTGCTTTAATGGTCAGCATGCTCCTCGTCTAGCGATTACTCGTCGACTTGACTCTGATCATTTTCCGAGTGTGCGAGGATCGGCGGGATGACGGTATCTCCATGGCCCCGAAGTCGACGTGAAGATCGCTAAGATGTTGATAGAACGGATGCCTCTTGTTGAGTTCATGTTCCTTAGTTGCTGGAGGGGCCGTGAATGGCTTATTAAGGATGGTGCCGAACAGGGTAGCTGCTCGGTGCCTCTTGGCGCCCGGTTGCCTCTTGCGAGGGCTTTGATCCTTAGCGCGGGAGAGGCCATGAGCGGCCTACTAAGGATGGTGCCGAGTAGGGTAGCTGCTCGGTGCCCTCTTGGCGAGGGCTTTGATCCTTAGCGCGGGAGGGGCCGTGAGTGGGCTGCTAAGGATGGACGAGCAGGGTAGCTGCTCGGTGCCTCTTGGCGAGGGCTTTGATCCTGGGCTTGTTGGGGTGGGGAGCTACCAGCCAGGGATAACCGAGCAAAGGCGGGCCCGGTTGCCTCTTGCGAGGGCTTTGATCCTTAAGGACGGGCCGGGCAGGGTTGCTGCCCGGTGCCTCTTGGCGAGGGCTTTGATCCGTGGTTTGGTAGGAAGCTACCAACCAGGGATAACCGAACAAGAGCGGGTCCGGTTGCCTCTGTGAGGACTTTGATCCCTGGCTTGTTAGGGTAGGGAGCTACCAGCCAGGGATAACCGAACAAGGGCGGGTTCGTTTGCCTCTTGCGAGGGCTTTTCATCCTTAGCGTGGGAGGGGCCGTTATTGGCCTACTAAGGATGGCCGAGCAGGGTTACTGCTCGGTGCCTCTTGGCGAGGGCTTTTTGTCCTTAAGGATGGCCGAGCAGGGTTGCTTCCCGGTGCCTTTTGGCGAGGGCTTTGATCCCTGGCGTTGTGGGTAGGGAAGCTAACAGCCAGGGATAGCCGAGCAGGGTAGCTACTCGGCTGCCTCTTGGTGAGGGCTTTGATCTCTGGCGTTGTGAGGTAGGAGAGCTACCAGCCAGAGATAGCCGAGCAGGGTAGCCGCTCGTCTTCCTCTTGGTGAAAGTTTAGATCCCTGGTGTTATGAGGTAGGGGAGCTACCGGCTAGGGATAGCCGAGCAGGGTAGCCGCTCGGCTGCTTCTTGGTGAGGGCTTAGATCCCTGGCGTTGTAAGGTAGGGGAGCTACCGGCCGGGGATAGCCGAGCAGGGTAGCTGCTGGGTTGCCTCTTGGTGAGGGCTTAGATCCCTGGCGTTGTGAGATAGGGGAGCTACCGGCCGGGGATAGCTGAGCAGGGTAGCCGTTCGGCTGCCTCTTGGTGAGGGCTTTGATCCCTGGTGTTGTGAGGTAGGGGAGCTACCGGCCGGGGATAGCCGAGCAGGGTAGCCGCTCGGCTGCCTCTTGGTGAGGGCTTTGATCCCTGGCGTTGTGAGGTAGGAAGCTACCGGCCAGGGATAGCTGAGTAGGGTAGCCGTTCGGCTGCCTCTTGGTGAGGGCTTTGAGAAGATGGACCGTCGCGAGTGACACGAGTCACGAACGCGTGGAGGAGGTGAAGCGACAGAGCCGTATCGTTTCGATTTCGCATCGAGCGGCGCGATGTCTGCCGCTTGGCGGCACAGTCGCGGGCGACCGTTGAACACCGGGGGCATTATGGGCTATAAAACGAAGAGATTGTTGATGCTCCTTTCCTCACACCCAACACGCAAAGATGTAGGACTTCCCCTTCACCATCAAAGACATCATAAACTTTGAGGATGTCTACATCTATGACCCGTACTGCACCGAGGACACGGTGCAGTTAGTTATAGGAAGGATCGAGGACCACTTCGGCCGACTGCTCCCCCGGCGGTCCTCCCTCCTTCAGCTGTTGATGTACTCCATCTGGAGGGCATCGTTGGGGTTTTACAACCCCTTATCCGAAATGCTTTTCGACGAGGCCATAGGCAAGCTAAGGTCTCTGAGGCGCTTCGGCCTGATCTCTGCGGGTTGGCTAGACCGCTCGAAAGCGCTCGTCCGTAGGTGCTACCAATTGAGGCGTGATGCCGATGCTCGCGAGGGGAATCGAAGGCTGAGGCTGGATGCTGCGAGGGCTCGGCTGGCGGAAATATCGTCAGAGTACCACGAGCAGTGTTCTCTGCACCCTGTTCCTCCGATATTGTAATTCCTTTTTTTATGTACAGCTGAGGAGCCTACAATACCTCTTGAACGAATAAAACTCTTTTTCTTTTCTACAATGCTCTATTGATCCCTTTATTATATAAACAAAAGATCTCAAGAAAGATGTACATTGCTCTGAAAAGAAAATACATGCTAGTAGATATTCTTATTCGCGCAACTCGAGCCCCCCGGATGTCCGTTGGCATCTATGCCCGGCATAGGGTACCGAGCATCGGGGTACCAGACGTATCCTCTGCTGACACTACCATGATCTGGTTGATGGTCAGCTCGGCTGGAGGAGGACGCTGCTCCTGCTCACCGACCGAAACAAGCCTAGTATCCCAGAGTAGACAAGCGGAACATGTACCGAAAAAGTCGCACCAGATCGTAACGCGGCATCGTAGCTTCCTGCAGCTTGCTTCTTGTCCCTCAGGTACGCCGCGAGGTGCCCCAAACGGATGAGCTCTTCAATATAGTCTCGGAGTTGTTTGCAGCTCTCCGTTGAGTGGCCCAGCGACCTATGAAAGCCGCGGTAGGGGCTCCGGGTTCGCTTTGAGGCCATTCGCGGGACCGGGGGAAGCTTGAAGAACCCCTCGCCCTTGGCCTCCTCCAGTAGCACCGCCTGGGAGACGTTAAGCGGGGTATACTCCTGGAACTTTGGGAGATAGGGCTTTTGCTGCTCCGGCCCCCTTCTCTCTTCTCTTATCCTCTTCTTTTGGTCGGTTTGCATTGCCCGGGGGAGATTCGCATTCACCTTGGATTCGAGCTGGACCTCGCGCTCGGTCCAGGCCTTTACCTCGGCCATGGTTTTAGGTTGCGCTAATGCAAAGGAGCGTAGCCACTCCTTGTGCCTAAGACCAGACCTCAGAGCTGTGATGATCGTCTCGTCCCGGTGCTCTAGGACCTCGAGAAGGGCGTTGTAGAAGCGGGTGACGTATGCTTTGAACGTCTCCTTGTCCCCACTCTTGATCGTGACGAGATGGTCGACTGTGCGCTTCTGCCGCCTGTTCCCGACGAAGTGGCAAGGAATTGTGTGGCTAGCTCGTCGAAGGTTGATATCGAGCGCGGCTCGAGTCCTCGGAACCAGTCTCGCCCAGAGCGGATGAGAGTGGCTGGGAAAGCTCGGCACTGGGCGGCATCGGAGTGGTCTTGGAAGCTCATTCCTGCAGTGAATGCATCCAAATGGTCCTTCGGGTCAGATTTGCCGTCGAAGAGGGAGACCTTTGGGGGCTTGTTGCGGGAAGAGACGTGGACGGTGAGCAGCTCCTCGGTGAACGGTTTTGTGAGGGAGTCGGCGGCATACTTAGCCCCGTCGCTCGAACGGTGACATTCCCATTGCAGACTTTCGACTTCTTCTCGAGAGCGTCGAGTCGGCCATGGTACCCCGACGACTCGGCGCATTCTGATCCCAGGCCTCTGCTGTTGGAGGCCTGCGTCTGGCCGCGGCTCCGGTTTCTCTCAATGAGGTTCCTTAGATCTCCCGGTGAGGTAGTCCTCGAGCCGTCGTGGTGAGTCTCGTTTGTGCGACCCCGCCGAGGGAGGGGGTGTCGGTCAGGCCTGGTAACAGGCGAGCTGACAAACATCTCCTCGGGGGGGACATGTGCACGGAGGATCTCGGGGCGCGGCTCTCTGGCGGCGGACCTCGGCATTGAACTGCGAGGCGCCCAGCGAGCCTCAGAACGTATTGGCCTGGGCGATCTGCGGCCGTGGGAGGTGGCGAATCGGTGGCCGGCAGTGCCGACGCGGACAGAGTCTTCTCTCCCCCTGTAGGGGTCCTGGTCCCGAGGTAGGGGAGTAGCAACTTAATGATCTTACCCTGCCGTCTGAACGCGGACGAGCGCTTCCACGATGGACGCGAGTTGGTCTATCCGACCGGCGAGGGCGTTGATGGCATTCGGCGGAGGAGGTTCATCCGCGCCTCCGTTGAGGGGGAGGCGGCGGCCGGAGCTTGGGTTATCCCGATGGTCGCTCGCTATTAGGTTGAGATATGTAGGCGAACTTTTGTTTTTGTGGAATCAAGTGTTCCCACAGACGGCGCCGGCTGATGGAGGCTGAGATCTCCTTCAGATGTTGCCTTCCGTTGATCTGCTGATGGTGACGATAGATGGCTGAGATTTGATCTAGAGGCTGTCGCTCCTGAGGCGTGTGGATCTTAATGGGTTGAGGTTGTAGTTGCCGAGTTACCTGCAAGGAAGTCCCAGGGTGGTTGTACCACCGAGGACCCTCCGACGATCAAGTTAGAGAGGAAATCCAAGCAGAGTAACGGCTTAGTGGAGTAAAAATGGCCTATCTCAACCGTCTGAAGAGGGGGTTTATATAGCGGTGGCAGCAGGCGAGGCGGGCGCGAGAATCACGCCGGCCACGCTCTCGATGTCACGCCCTCGTGATGAGCAGGACCTCCCATTAATGGCGAGACAGGCTCATTAATGGGGGATCGTGGTGGCGTGGAACGTGGGATGTGGCCGGCGGAGATTTCGCGCATGGGGAGATTCACGGGATGGCGGTTACGCCTACAAGCGGTACCGTTGGTCGGTCGATGAAACCGAGGAAGATGACCTCGGCGGAAGAGCTCGCGGAGGAGCGGGAGAGCCGAGGTATCTTGGTTCTACTCGAGCCCGGAGGTGAGCTGAGAGGGCTGAGGAGGCTCGGGCCAGTGATAGCTCGGAGACGAGCTGTGGGGCCGAGGAGGCCAATTGTGCTAGGGGCTCGGAGGTGAGCCAGCGTTTGCTTGTAGGACAGGCACAGGGGTGGTTTGGTCGGCCACTGTAAGTCCTTTCTTGCATACTCTGGGACACATCATATGCCACGTGTGCTGATCTGGGAGACCACCGATATCGAGCATCATCAAGCTCGAAAAGTGAGAATGAGTGGGTGCCTGGATGAAAAAAAGGAGGAGGGAAGTTAGGGCTTCAAAATTTGTGTTATAACGAACATATCAAGTGTGTCGTCAAACAAGTGTATTGGCTTTACCTGAATGTAACAGTCTCTTAAACCAATTAAATATAATAATATTAGTTCAATCTTTATTTGGCTAATAAATTGCATCACTGGCTTCACGAGTCATGCTTTACTCACAGATCTAAAATTTAAATTTTTATCAACATAACTAGTCAGTCAGGCGCAAGTATACATGTAAGCTAATCAATTACGGTGGAAATAAGGATAATCTTCAATTTGGTGATAGTATTAGGAATGGCAACGGGACGGGACGATGGATTGCATATCACGTCCCCGTTCCATGCCCTGCCGTGGCAGGAAAATAATGGTTTCTTTTTTAAATAGGACAGTTTGAATTTAAAATTATAAAAATAGGATATTTTGATTTTTGTTTGTGATAATAGGACGGTTTGGTGGATCCCACCCTCTCCAGGTAATTTAATTTTTTTTTTATAATAGAGGGCGGGTTCAGACCCCGCCATCTTCAAAACTGAGGGGAGGGCGGGTTCTAGGAACCCGCCCTCAAAACTGGGGAGGGGGTGGGGTCCACCAAACCATCCTGTTATTACAAATAAAAACCAAACTACCCTATTTTTATAATTTTAAATTCAAACTATCCTATTTCAAAAAAAACCCGAAAATAATACCCCATCCCCGTCCCACAGGGAAACCCAATTCACCGCGGGGAACCCGTCCCGTCCCATCATATTGTGTATTAAAATCCGTATGATGGTGTATGTGTATATAGTGAGAGATAGAGAGAGAAACATGGGAGAATGGTGATGTGTTGTCGATTGTTGGCTACTATGAGAGAGAGGGAGATAACGATGGCCTAATCAATGATGCTCAGACAACCACAGATCAGTTGTGAGAATGCAAGAAAAACTGTGACTATGTGAGAAGTAAAGACTGTAGAGTGCAAAAATAAGGACTAGTGAAGCGTTTATGATTACAAATGGGATAACGAATATTTATATACGGAGGTACATAATATAAATAATATTATGAAAGAAGATATTTTAGCAATTATCTATATTGCGAGACGAGGCAAGAGAAGCTAATACCATCCCCGTCCTGTGCCCTGGTCAACGGTCAAAATCCACGTCCCGATCGGGACGGGACGGGGCAAAATTGCCATCCCTAAATGGTATCCATGTGATTTATACCGAGACACCCGCCGGGGAGGGAGGGGGGGGAGTTGTCTATGACAAGTATGAGCAAATACTTCTGGAGAAACTCTCAACGTGTTTGGTAGAGCAGAGATGAGAAGTCATGTGAATACCGATAGCTTTATGCGATGCATGCTTTGAATACACAGCTTGGACGCTCGTGAGTTCCCTAGGAAAGACAGCTTCTTGATGAAGTGAAGTGGTACAAGTATTGAAATACATGAACAAATTTCAGATAAAGTAAGTAGTATAAGTGGAGATCGTAGATTAATTGGGGGTTATTAAAATATAGATAAAGGCAACGTTAACCTTGGGGGTAAAATGTAAAAATTTAAAGGAATTGGGGATACGAAGTAAATAACAAAAAATTGAGGGAGTAAACAGTAAATAACCTTTTTTTCTAAAGTGGATGTAATGAAACATATTACTCTTTCAACCAAGAGACTGAAGAATCCAAAAGCCAGACCCAAATATGAGAGTTAATTTAATCTAGCCTGTTGTCTTAACTGAACTACTGAACCCATAATTACTAATAAACCTACTGGAAAGGTACACCAACAAACCTTTATCCCAAATATTTGAGGTCGGCTATATAAATTTGTTTCTTCCATTTTGCTTGATTTTCATAATTCCTTTCGATGCGAAACCTATACGAATGCCAATCCAAAAATTGATTTAAGACACTGAAATGTAAGAATGATTCACAAAAAGAAATTTACGAAAACACTAGAAGGACTTTGATTATCATTTTCAGATTAGTCCTGGAAAAGGTCTTCCACCTCACTCATTCTAAGGGAACCCATTAAAACTATCACAAACCTCCAAGTTTGAAGAAATCATCTAATCTCAATCATTAATACTGAAAGAAGTCTATGATTGCCCACTTCTCTAGTTAGATAAAGTCTAAATATATGTGAAAGCAAAAAACCCGCTCTCAGTTTTCAAACTATAAATACTTCCCTACTCTCTGCAACTTTCCTCATCAGCTCTAAATCCTGCATACTTCCCTACCCTCTAACTCTTGCTAGTTTTCTTGCATTGTTTTCTATCATTCAAAGAAAATGGCATCACAAACCATCAACAACTATAAAGAAGGGGCTGATGTTTACCGTGGAGATCCAAGAGTTTGGTTACAACCGATCAGCCGGATTCATCTGGATAATCCAAGCGAAGAAAAAGGATCATACCTTTAAGAATATCAAGCGCCAGGTTTCATATGCGACAGAGGTGACGGCATTTGTAGAGCCCCGCAAGATGAAGAAGATGACTGGAGTGAAGACAAAAAGAGCTTCTGTTGTGGCTCTCTGTTGTTGAGATGTACTTTGAGAATCCTTCATCAGTGACGCTCACCTTCAAAACTGGCACTGGTTTATCTGATAGCTCGAGCTCGAGAAGTAAGGAAATGATGCAGGTGCCTAAATGCAAGGAAAAAGGGAATTAGGATTCGATCATTGTATTAGTAACTACTATATCAAATGTGTTGTGCTTATATAAAATGTCTGGATGTAATAGTATATACACAGAGTTATTGTTTAATACAACAAGTAAATCATAATATACATTTTCAATCTTTCTTATATCACCCAGCTACATAAATATGTTTAAAAGGCAAGGCCTTCACGGAGAGCTGGTGTATAAAGTTTGGAATGAACTGTCATATTGATGAAAAAAATCTAATTCCCATTTGTACATATGGGAACTGATGAAAGGCAGTTCCATCGAAGAAAGCATCAAAGAAGTTTTTCAATATTCATCTGAATGTGCTAAGTTTTTGCACTACGATGTCTGTTTAATTAATAACTCTCTTTCTTGCGAGCTTTTCAATTACTTCAAATTATTGTGTCAGTTCAAACATGCAAACTTCAACTATCACTTGTTTATAATAAATAACTGATTTTTGCTACCAAAATCCTGATCCCAGTCGACGTCACCCCCACACTATCTCCCCACTAACCATCCACCACTCTATTATTCCCGATCAAACTCTGTTGTGATCCTACTTTAATATCAATTGTTCATGTTGCCAGGATCCAAATCTAATTTAAGATCGATTCCTCTAATCTGTTGGCTCCACTTTCCTACTTGCCCTTGCCAAATTTCTCCACTGAATGTTTTTAATGACTGGAAACAAGACAAACGATCTCCAGTACCAAACTCTGATCAAATGAGAGTAATTATGCATATTGGTGGTCCTGTCTCTGTGGCTTCGAGAAAAGTCGGAGCAATGGAAAATGATCTAGAAAAGAGAATGGTGAATGATTAAGTAGATACATAATGCAGTAGAGAAAAACTATTGCAACTCAACGATCATGAAATAGATACATAATTCAATGGGTAAAGTATTGCATTCCAACTATCCAAATTTAAATAAGCATGTTTTACACTTTTAGCCCTTATTCTTCTAGGTTTGATTATGTCCATCTATGATCGCTTCTAAGTAAATCGAATCTGAATAAACCTTAAGCCAAACATAATGGACATAAAAAATAAGATAAATTACACTAAACTACTTTCAAGTATCATTTTTTAAATAAATAACAAGTTTTTCTAGTGCAGTAAACTCCCTTAAACTTTGGTTTCAAAGTAATTTTTCAACTAAAGTACACCTAAAATGTAGTACTTTACGGGAGACTATTGTAATTAAAAATGTTAAGGTAGTCTGCGGAATAGTTGAGGTAATTTGGTGTAATTTAGCCTATAAGATATAAATGAGTTCAGAAAAGAAAAGATATAGGACAAAAGCTCCAGAGAACATTTTCAAGTATGCATCAACTTATAAAGCCAAATTGTTCATAAAATGTCAGGCAGGGGCCAAATGCGTTCCCTGAATAATGTAACAAAATTTCTCCCTGGTCAGAAGTAGTTGGTCTTGGCATCCCAAACCTTTGACCCATATATTTGAGAAGAGAATAACGTCAATGTAAATTTAAACTAATCTATCCTATATAAGCTGATAGTCATTTGTTCCCTTAACTTCTTGACAAGTTGTAGAGTGTTTCTCGTCACCACATGGAGATGGATAGGTTCGTGTTTCGGGCGTGTATAGATTCCTCATGCCCGACGGTAGGCAGGGGTCTATTGATCGTGGAGATTCTAATCTCCGGCAGCTGCGGAAAAAACTGCGGTTAATTACCCCTCGCTTTAACATGAGGAAACCTTCGATTGACGAGTCATGCGTATCTTGTGAACTCAGTGTGAATGTGTACTGCATTTAGGAACGACTTTTTGAACATTTCGGAGGCCTCACAAAGTTTACGGGGGTCCCATTGCCTGGTCTGCGGGTTGGGAGTAAAATGGGCTAACAGCCCCTTACGGGGTGTGGAACAGCGCCTCGTGGAAAAAATTTTGAAGGGAGAAATGTTTTGAGTATGTCGGAGAGCTCCCGAACGAAGGAAAAGAAGGAAAGGAAGAGATGAAAGAAGTGATGAGATCCCTAAGAGAAGGGTCCTGAAGCGGTGGACCCCCTTTTAGAGGGATCCCGAAGTGGTGGGACCCCTATGAGGGGGTCCCGAAGTGATGGGACCCCTTTGGAGGGGGTCCTGAAGTCGGGAGCCTCCCACTTGGAGGTCCCCGAAATTGGGAGCCTCTTTATGGGGAAGCTCCGACGAGGGAACCCTTTTGTGGGGGAGTTCCCGCTCCCCCAAAAGAACTCTTTTTTATGAGCTTTCTAGAGGAAGAAGACGAAGAAAAAAGTGCCTTGCCTCTTGGCTGGGTTTAAATTTCCCTTACATTTTGCACTTGAGCTCTTAAACTTTACAAATTAGTTTTTTGCCTATTTTTCTAACATATGTGCATACTTTTGCACTTTAGCCCTTAGGCTTTACAAATTGGTTTTTTGCCCATTTCTTTTTACCAAATTACATAATAAATCTATTTATTACATTTTTCTACTCCTTCCTTGGCATAGGGTAGGCCTATGCTCGAGCTTGGACCGGTTGAGCTTGGGCCCACGTGCTTGGGCTTAGGCCCGGGTTGGTTGGATTCGGGTTCACTTGTTCGGATGTTGACTTTGACTTTGACTTTTTAATTTCGTGTGTAAGTTTTGACCCCAACACAAGTGATTCGGCATAAACCTACGGGATTTGCCAATACCACAAATTGATTCATCAAAACCTAAAATATAAATTAACCACGTATATTTGAGAAGAAAATAACGCCTTAAATTTAAACTAGCCTGGCCTATATAAGCTGACAGTCATTTGTTCCCTTGACTTCTGAACAAGCGACATAAACCTACATGAAATGCCAATACAACAAAATTGATTTTAGACACCAAAACCTGATAAATAGTAGACAATACATTTGAAAATGAAAACTAAATGGTTGCCCACAGACTTTGACTCATTCTAGAGGGGCCTATAAAACCATCACCAAGTCCGATTTTGAACAATCATCTGAATTCAATTGTTAATACTGAAAGAATTCTACCACTGCTGACTTTTCGAGTTTGATCAAGTCCAATTAATGTGAAACAAAATACCATTTGTCGAATTTCCCATCTATAAATACTTCCTTACTCTCTAAAACTTTTCTCATCAACACTAAATCTCCTAATTCTCATTCCTTCAAAACATTTCTTGTTTTCCAGCACTGTTTCCCTTTCATTGAAAGAAATGGCATCCCAGATCGTCGACAGCTATAGAGAGGGGGCCGAGGTTTACCACGGAGATGACATTTGCAGGAAGAAAACCATCGAGCTTCTTGAAGAGCTCCGCCTCCCAAAGGGTCTGTTCCCTTTGGAAGACATTCAAGAGTTTGGTTACAACCGAGCTGCTGGATTCATTTGGTTAATCCAAAAGAAGAAAAAGGACCATACCTTTAAGAAGATCAAGCGCCATGTGTCTTATGCGACGGAGGTGACAGCATTTGTGGAGCCCCTTAAGATGAAGAAGATGACTGGGGTGAAGACAAAGGAGCTTCTCTTGTGGCTTTCCGTGGTAGAGATGTACTTTGAGAATCCTTCGTCAGAGAAGCTCACTTTTAAGACCGGAACTGGTCTGTCTGATAGCTTTGAGGCATCGGCATTCGAGCTTGAAAAGTGAGGTTGATGATTGGGCATGCCTGGATGCAGGAAAAAATGGGAATTAGGACTTTAATGCTTGTGTATTGACTAATATATCAAGTTCTTCATCAAATAAGTGGATTGGCTTCACCTGAATGTATCAGTACTTTATACCAATAAATATTATAATATGATATCAATTCTTCTAATCCCAGTAAAATGTGTCGGTACCTTTACAAGTCGTGATTTTATTTACAAGAAATCTTATCAATAAGTTACATATTTTCACAAGTCAAGAGAAAATTTAGAATTAAGGAAATTAGAGAACAATTAACATGCACTTTGTAAACATAAGCAAATGGGCGCATATATATATATATATATATATATATATATATATATATATATATATATATATATATATATATATATATATATATATATATATATATATATATAATTTGTAAAGTAATCATCTGACAAAATGATGATATCGTATGGGGGGAGAGGCAAAGGAATGGAAATCTATGAGGGCTTTGAGCACATCCATCTTAACAAACTCCACGCCATCAAGTAGACCACTGTTGATGCTCATTTGATATCTGCAAAGATACACTCTGTGGATGTATGCTTTAGGCACATGTCTTCAATGGTTTTGCTAAGGAGTTGTCTACGGAAGTTAAAGTGACATTTTTGAGGTGGGTACCCTTGCAATATCCATCTGGAAGTCCAACATTCTCCACAGTCGATCAATGAGATGTGGAAACCGTTTTGGAGGCTGCAACACTGGCTTTTCTTCACAGATATTACTGCTCTTTTTGTTCACAGCTCTAGATATTAAAATAAGCAATGAAGGATATCTTAATTACCTAACCGCAGAAATCCTGTTAATGCAACAGTAAAGCCAACTAGAATGGACTGCCAATTAGAAAAATAAATTTCCCATGTTCCTTATGTTCCGGGACTTATCTCTACTATTATAACCCAAACTCAAGGGATACACGTGTCATTTTCTTATTTTTTTTTAAATAAAAATTCTAAAAATAAGAGGAATACACATCTCATTCTTCCTCCCTCCCTCCCTCCCTTGAAAATAGGGAAAATTTATGCCTTCTAAATATTTTGTCATATATATTCTCCACTATTAATGTTGAATGGAAAGTTGTCTTCAAGTTGAAATAAGAAAAAAATTATTAGCATGAAATGCAGACCTGCGGTAAGAAGTATTCTAATAATTTTGAGTGGAAATATTTAATTTATTTATTTCCAAGAAATCAGATCTTTTGAAATATTTATAATTTCTATTTAACTTATTGAAATCTCCACCATATTAAAGGAGCAAATATTATTTTAGTTACAAATTTGACAATCTATTATACACTCTTTTCACACAGCATATGTGCATGCAAAAGGGATATCTAGTAAATTTTATGAAAGAGGATGTGTTGTTTTCTAAAGAAAATGTGTAGAGTTTGAACATACTTTTCCCATTTCTAGGAAAGGTTTTTTTATGCAACCGAAGACATTAACCAATTAAACCATCAGAAAGCCTGGACTTTATTGAAGCCCGACAATGAATACTTCTCTAAATAGATTTAGTCTAAATATACCTTTAGAATCGACATACAACTGAGTTCCAGAAAAAAAGGAAAAAAAAACTACCTCGACATATTTTAAAGTAGGCATCCAACACTTTACAAGCAAGCAGTCTGAAGACAACAGGGTGCGGCTAGTGTAGCATGTTCCGAGATTAGTGTGAGAAGCCTACTCCCCTAAGAATACTTAACTTTGCATCTTAAACCCGTTAAATTTAAGCATAGATATTTGAGATAATTTATCTAGCTTATCTGAGCTGGCATTAATTTGTTCATTTAAGTATTTAACTTCTTTACTGGTGATTGAAAATAAACGCACAGAAAAATGTCAATTCTGCAAACTAATTTGAAATACCAAAACCTAAGAATAATTCTCAAAAACCTAAGAATAATTCTCAATTTTTTTTAAATAAATACTACATGGTAGCCAACAGACTTTGACTATCTATTTTTAATTAATCCTGGAGTAAGGCCGGAGGCCTCTTAACTAACTCATTCAAAGTCCAATCATTGCGCAAGTCATCTGAACACGGAGAGAAGAATTTTATAGTTAAATCAAAGGACCATTTATCAATTTTAATCTATAAATACTTCCCTACTCTAAAGTTTCATAATCATTTATTGTTGCACCTCTTCTTGCATAGTTTTTTGTCTATTAAGAATGGCATCACAGACTATTGAGAACTACAGGGAGGGGGCTGAGTTGTACCATGGAGATGACATCTGCAAGAAGAAAACCATCGAACTGCTCCAAGAGCTCTGCCTCCCAAAGGGTCTTTTCCCTTTGGAGGACATCCAAGAGTTTGGCTACAACCGAGCTCTTGGGTTCATTTGGCTAATCCAGAAGAAGAAGAAGGATCATACCTTTAAGAAGATCAAGCGCCAGGTGTCGTATGCGAGTGAGGTGACGGCATTTGTAGAGCCCCGCAAGATGAAGAAGATGACCGGGGTGAAGACAAAGGAGCTTCTCTTGTGGCTCTCTGTTGTTGAGATGTACTTTGAGAAACCTTCCTCAGAGAAGCTAACTTTCAAGACTGGCACTGGTTTGTCTGATAGCTTTGAGGCATCAGCATTCCAATGACAAAAGGATGCCTGAAAACAAGGAAAAGTGGATACATGTTTTCAATCATTGTTTCAGTAACTACTCTATCAAGTTATTCATCAAATAAATGTATTGACGTAATACCTGTATCTGTATGTACCAAAAAGAAATATTAGAATTTTCAATCTTTCTTTTATCCGGAAGTTACATTATTATCTTCACAAGTCACAAGAAAATTTAGAATTAAGGAAATAAAAGAACAACATGCACACATGCACATAAGCAGATAGGTGCAAATGTACATGTAATTAGTATAGTAATCATCCAAAAAATGAAGATAACCAGTTAATATATGAAGGGGAAGAGGCAAAAGAGTACAAAGCTATGACGGCTTTGAACATTCTTCTTGATGAACTCCCCAGTAGAGCACTGATGATGAACATATGAAATGTATAGTGACAAACTAGTTGAACGCATGTGTGTGGGGGTGGGGGTAACTCCTTGCGCTAAGCTGAATTTACTAAGCAAAGTTAAAACAATTCCTTATTGAACCACAAAGCTTTACTTGCCTTCAGGGGAAAAAGACATTTGCATCATCTGAAATTCATCCCAAAAATAGAGGCAAAATGAGTTTTCATGAATATGGTAAGCAGCAAAGGGAAAAAAAATGATATATGCATTGGAAATCCCAAGTATAATGCATACAACAATAATTACTTTTAACATCTTGATTTCACTGGCAATTCTATCAGGATAGGAGTATCACTGCAAATAATTATTTTGAAAGAAGAAAGGACATATATTGCATATCCAAAGTAATAGAATATATATTTTTTTCTAAAAATAATGAGCACAAACTAGCAAAGTCCACAATAGTGGGTTAACCATGCAAAATATTAACCTTAATTAACTAGAGGAGATTTAACAAAATTATCTGATAAAGTTAAAATATAGAACTTTATTAGAAGATTAAGATCCAAACTTTAAACATTTTTCAAAGGAAAAAAAAAAGCAAAGAATGACCCCTTAGTAATCATTACCAGCGAATTCCCATGTTCATATTGTGAATTGTACACAGTCAAAACTGTAGCAAATTTTCTCAAGTGCTGATTCTAAGGATATTGATAAACTAAATAAATGACTTAAAAAGGGCAGAATTGATCAATTAAAAAAAGGAATCAGTTGGGTTGGCAAAGAAAGACCAAACTTCCGAAGAAATTCTTTGAACTGAAGAAATCCGGTGCAAATTACTATTTTGTTCCAAGACGTAGATCTTAAGAACTACAATGAAGGACATCCTAATTACAGACAAAAAATCGTGTTAATGCAACAATTAGCCAGACACAATGGACCGACCAATCAGAAAAACATGATCATGATCGACTTGCACAAATTAATTTGGATAATGCAAAAGGGATAATCTAGTAAATCTTATAGCAAATGTGTAGAGTTTGACTAATCTTTTCCCATTAATCTAGGAAAGGAAATTCCATCCGACCGAAATCATTCACCCCTTAACACTCTAGGTCTTCTATTCTCATCACCTTCACACTCTAGCTTGTTTTCTAGGATAGTTTCCTATCATATAAGAGATGGCATCCCAAACTATCAACAGCTACAGGGAGGGAGCGGAGGTCTACCATGGAGATGGCATCTGCAGGAAGAAAACCATCGAACTGCTCGAAGAGCTCTGCCTCCCAAAGGGTCTCTTCCCTTTGGAGGACATCCAAGAGTTCGGTTACAACCGAGCTGCTGGGTTTGTTTGGCTAATCCAGAAGAAGAAGAAGGATCATACCTTTAAGAAGATCAAGCGCCAGGTGTCGTATGCGGCTGAGGTGACGGCATTTGTAGAGCCCCACAAGATGAAGAAGATGACTGGGGTGAAGACAAAGGAGCTTCTCTTGTGGCTCTCCGTTGTTGAAATGTACTTTGAGAAGCCTTCATCTGAAAAGCTCACCTTCAAGACCGGCACTGGTTTGTCTGATAGCTTTGAGTCATCAGCATTCGAGCTCGAAAAGTGAGAATGAGTGGGTGCCTGGATGCAGAAAAAGGGAAATTAGGACGTTAAATTTTGTGCTATAACGAACATATCAAGTGTGTCATCAAATAAGTGTATTGGCTTTACTTGAATGCAGTACATTAAACCAATTAAATATAATAATATGAGTTCGATCTTTCTTTTGCTAATAAATTGCGTCAGTGCCTTCATGAGTCATGATTTCTTTTGCTGAAACCTCAGTATAATTCACAAAATATTTGAACAAAAAAACTATATGGTAACACAACCCCTTTGACTACCCTATTTGAACAAAAAACTATATGGTAACACAACCCCTTTGACTACCCTTTTTCTGATTAATCCTGGAATAGGTCTTCCACCTGACTCGTTCTAGAGGGGCCCATCTATCACATAGCTGCAACTCGAACAAATTCTTGTGTGATTCCTTTGCCGTCAGGAGGAGGATCACCGCGCGGTACAGCAGTTTTTACAACAAGTGATATCAGAGCATTAATATGATCGGTGTTTTTTTAGGATGTTTGGAGTCGATAAACTATAACATCGAAAAGTTCGACAAGCGCAACAACTTTAGCCTAGGGAGGCTGAAAATGATGGCCCTATTGAAGTAACAGGGTGTGCACAAGATTGTCTTTACGAAAAACAATTCCGGCGACGGCCACAGTAGCAGAGTTAGAAGCAATGAAGGACAAGGCTTTCAATTCGATCCAGCTTCATTTGGTCAACGAAGTTCTTTACGAAGTTGAGCAAGAGACTACAGCGGCGGGGTTATAGAGCAAGTTGGAGGCTTTGTACATGAAGAAACCTCTCACAAACAATCTCTACATGAAGCAACGGTTATACACCTTGAAAATGAAGAAGGGGGCATCGGTCAAGAACTTCCTAGACGAGCTCAACCCGATTATGATGGACTTACGTAATGTGGAGGAAAAGATAGAGGACGAGAACCAAGCCAAGATCCTACTTTGTTCTTTGACCCCAGTTATAGCCAGTTCATGAAATCGATGGTGTACAGCTAAGACAAACTCTCGTTAGAGGATATCAAGACGAGTTTGCACAGCGAGGTGTTGAGAGAGAAAGTAGCGGGTGACCAGGAGTATCACGGGAATGCATTATCCGTCCAGAACCGTTCTGAGAAGTGGTCATTTGGTGGTTCTGAGAAGTGGTCTTTTGGTGGTTCCAAGGGCAAGTCAAGAAGCTGAGACGATGACAAGTGCCGGTATTGCAATGTGAAGAGGCATTGGAAGATGGATTGTCGAAAGGAGAAGGGCATGCTTGTTGATTCTTCCGTGGTTGAGGTGAAGGATTCAGACGAGGGCGGTGACGGTTCGCTTCTTTAAGGTTGTGGTCTGAACCTTCCAGATGTGAGGAAAAGCTTAATTTCCTTGGATGCTTCAGACAAGATCGGTTGCAAGTGCGTGATCAAGGGAGGTTCCTTGATGATTTCCAAAAGACGCTCTTATTGTCATGGAGGCAAAGAAAGTGATATGTTTATTCTTCAAGGCCAGACGGTCGTAGAAGATGAGCTGCTATAGCTGCTACTAGCTCGAGTGTTTCGTACTCGGTCGATTCAGGGAGTCGAGTTTGGAGATGCTTCACATGAAGGGGTTCCTCAGATATACAAAGTTCGGCGGGCGAGATTTCTTTCATGACTGTGTTCCAAGGAAGAAGTTCGATGGGGTTAGAACGATGGTTCTTCTCGTTCACACAGACATTTGGGGTCCAACACAAGTTCTCTTTCGAGGTGGAGCCGGTTTTGTTTCGTTTATCACTGGTTTCTTAGAGAAGTCATGGGTGTATGTTTTCTCAAGTTTATGTCCTAGACTGTCGAGATATTGGTGTTGCAGGAGACCAAGCAGACTGGAAAGCACGTAAAGGTTCTTCAGTCCGATTTTGGCGAAGTTTGTCCTTTATAGGAGTTTACAAGATTTTGCAAGTCAGAGAAGATCGTGCATCTTTACACCACTCTATGCGAATGACGTTGCAAAGTGGATGTTTCGAACAGTGAGTGAAAGACAATTTCTTTACGACTTATGGCTGGTATTCCGAGACGTGGTTTCAGGCTGGAGCCCTTATCTGTCGCCGAGTACTTCATCGAGTGCTCACCATCGATGGCCATAGATATGAAAATTCCTGAGGAAGTGTGGACCAGAAGGGATAGAGATTACTTAGGCTTCGTGTTCAAAGATGCATCAAAGTGGCCGAAGGAGTCGACTATACATGCGAAGCCGGAGTGCAGGTCGTGGTGTCCAGAGACCATTGTGATCGGCCAATTTCTGATCAACGAGTCTGAGATCGTTCGAAGCAAACAAACTCAGATAGTTGGTGAACAGAGAACAGTTGTGCCACTAAGCGCGGTGGAGTTCGAAGTTTCAGTCCATGTTTCGATTCAAGATGGGGTGGTCGGTACTCCGATTCAGGTGGAGAGCGCAGTACAGCCCATAGCGCAGAGGCCTACGAGAGTTAGACACACAGGTGTCCAGGGACGAGTTCCAAGGTAAAGGGATAAGGAGTTCGATAGGAAGTCTGCAAGTTTGATTCTTGACATGGAGAATGTCAGGGATAGGAAGTTATGTCGTTTCTAGTAGTATATCGAGTAGATTCGTGCTCGGTATAGAAGGGAGAAAACCAAGCCCATGTCTACTCTGCTAGAGACGCACTTCAAAATTTGGGCAACGCTATCATCATTGACCACTGGTGATATGGATAGATGGAGGTCAAGAATGGATCATGTTGGGTGTTGACACGGTGCCAGGAAATCAACGCTTCAATTTGTCATTGCATGATCAACAATGGAAGTAGTTTTCATAACCATCTTAGAGACGGTTAGGGAGACTATCTATTTGTAAAGATTGTCAGATATTTTGGGTGTTCCACAAAAGGTGATAGTGATCTTCTTAAAAGACAAAAAGAAGGTTCGTGCTATTATAGATATGGGTACTCATGAAGAGTCCGACTGATGCAGAGGTGGATCCAGATATCAGGTCAAGCAGTGCTTAAATTTGATTTGCCTAGCGGATTGTTGAAGTTGAGGAGCGACGAGAACAGAGTTCCAAAGTTTGAGGAAATGATGAGATTTGTGATGGGTTTTAAACAAAGGCAGAGATTGTTTTTTGTTTAAAATCAACCTACAAAAGTATTTAAAACCAGCTCAGAAAATGAGCCAAAACCCAAATCTAACAAAGCCTAAAACCAAAGCCTAAAAAGAGCTCAGGCTTGGCCCAAGGGGCGCTGATGCACGAACAATCAACACCCGCATGGGCTGCGGCACATGCGCGTAGTCAACGTGAATGTAGTTGGCGGCTCGGGGCCCAAGCACGTGGGCGTGCATGTGTCACGACCCGAAAATGGCACGTGACTGGCACGTGAATCATATGAAGTCTATAGGACCCCATCTAATTCAAGTAAGCCAAAAACCTGGAAATCTAAACCATTTTAAGAAGGAAGTGAAGAAAACTTATTTTAAAGCAAGTGGTTTTAATAACATAAGCCGAAGTATTGCGTTTTAATATCTCAAGTCTTTTCTGAAAATTTTCGGCAGGGTTTCCTTTGTAATTACTGGCCCCAAAAGGGATACAACATGCATAACTTATATAAAGGCATCCCCAAGCGGGTGCTAGCTCTTCGCCAATTGGCAGTCACAACCACGCAAGCAATATAATATACAACGCCGAAGGGCGATGATCAAAACTCAAAAGGAAACTCAACAACATCAAGAAAACCGTAATAATACAACGCGCGACTCTAAGGTCGAAAGAATATACAACTGGTCTTCTAAGGTTATCAAATAACACAAGTCTGGTTGATAGAGTTACTAGATACAACCGAATATAAATAAAATACAATGGTGGTCACGATGCAAGTGAACCCATCTACCAAGGCAATCATCTGGAATGAAGCAGTGTACCAGCAAAGCCGTAACGAAAGCTGTACGGCAAAACCCGCAAGAAACTGTGGCACAACGGGGGTGAGTTGCCAATCGTGAGTAGAAAACACCACAGAGCAGAAATCGTGTGTATGACTCAATTCTAGGTCATACGATCAGTAATATCCTCAAATAATATGGCCCGAAGTATGATAAGGTGGTAAGGGTAAACATCTATACATAAGTGAAATATCAAGTGCTCGTATCAGTGCCTCAGGTAGCAACATATCATATATATGATGTGTGAATGCATGAAAACATAATACATCTAAATGAGAAAACTGTTTTCTTATATAATGAGATTTCTGTATATATATAAATCGAGGTATTATCAATGAAATCAATATAGAATCAGTGTCAAGTATCGACACAAAACATAAAGCCAAATATCTCAATATCTTAGGCTCCAGCAATCCGGACTGGCATGTATCCTCGAATCTCAATATCTAGGGCTCCGGCTATCCGGACTGGCCCATATCATCAAATCTCAAAATCTGGGGCTCCAGCTATCCGGACTGGCCCATACTCCGATCGGTATCCTCCGGATATCCATCGAGTCACAATACAATCACCGGTCGGTAGTGCTCCCCTGCCAGACTCAATGCCATCATCTGCGACTATCTTGTCCCGGGATACAGCACCGGGTCCACCATGCACCCACAGACGGTTCCTCCTCCTCCTCGAATCGGGTGTATGATATCGTTCAAGAGCCGAGAAAACTCATGGTGGATATATCTCATATCATATCATGAGAAAACCACAACTGCCATTTTAAAATGATAATCAGTTTTTAAAATCCTTGCGGTTTCTCTAAATCCCGAAATCTCATGGAAATCCGAAATCATAAATCACGATGTAAATAAATAATGAATACTGGGCTCCGGCAACCCGAACTGGCCCATACTATCGCATGGCAAATGAATATATGAATATACATGCATGAAATAACACAGTAAATAAATACAATGTCTAAACTATCATATAAAAGTAAGCTCGCTGGTATCATGTCGAAACTATCAACTAACAATTTATACTAATGAATAGAGTTTTCTAATGTGTACGTGACATAGCAATTTCCGATGATGTGTGTGAGCCGGCAAGCAGGTGTACGTGGAGCATACGCATCATCGGTAATGGTGCCGGTGTCCTGACAGCATGGTTTTCATAATAATTACAATGACACAAATAAGTATGCAATGCGAATAATAAGAATATGCGGAAAATGAATGGTAAACGCAGCAATAAAAGATATACATTTATATGATCGAGTCATACTGTCTTGCATTTGAAATTACACGAATCGTGGTGTTTAGAAAATAAGGGCTACGGTGTTTTTAAGAAAAGGTATGTCTTTTGAAATATCCGTAGAATCACTTGGCCTGTCTTCAAAATACTCACGATTCGTTAGTTTTGAAATAGGTATGACTCGAGTCTAGTCTAACATCTATAAGTAAACTACAGGACTAAACTAACAGGCTAATCGAAAAGGTAAGGAAACGACCTAAATCTGAGTCGATATATATAAATATAATAGTCGGTGATCCCGCCTCAACAGTATCACGTACGATACAATATATAATATGACATTCTCGAGTCAAGAGTGCGGATCTATCATCAATAAATAGCTCGTACGGTAAATCCATCGTACGACGTCCCAATCTGGATACGGGTCGAATATCACATTTATCTTATTATTCATCTGGTATCCTTATCATCATATATCATAAACCGGGGTACTGATCTAAGTCTAGTACATACTGATACCATCAACATATATATATGTGCGTGTGTATGAAAACACACCGCCTAAAGACCCGCTATAAAATCATGTCGTATTTCAAAATACGAACCAAAATCACATCACCGATCTCGTGGCATCATACCCAATCATATCGACTCATCTCTAAGTACCATATACTATCCTCATCATCCATGTATATGTATAAGTATATATATATATATACATAGTCTCATACCTATGTGTGTGTATATATATATACATATCCCCATATACGCATAAGTAAATAAAATGTAAGCGTGTGTGTGCGCGCGTGTAGGTGTAATCTTTACTCTAGGGTTCGCGACTAAGAAGCTAAACTAAGTTATTTCTAATTACACTAAACTAACCCGTGAACACATAAGCCTATCTAGATAGTCATTAATCTCATAATACACATAATTATATATATATATATATACGTATTCGTATACTACACTACGAACTGCGGGAGTGCTATATGCCATCTACCCGACTTCCCCCGTAGATATATATCTACTCACCTTTGATCTTCTCTTGCCGAAGTCGATGTCACCATCCCCTTCTTCATCATCCGAAGTCCTCGTGGGGGTACCTATATATATACACATATAGTATCGTAAACGGAAATCACGCACGAAAACCAAAATGTCGCACGAATCACACATAGGTTAAAACCAATGGTCTACTCACACAAAAAAGCCTAAAAACACCCGATATCGACGTACAAACGTCAAGTGACCGATACAAAACACGAATACCAAAACTTGAATTCATAAACATCGAGGAATTCAAAGCAGCAACCCAATAAAATGGTCCCAGATTTTTGTTCAGGTGAAAACAAGGTGCACAAACAGTACTGGGGTGATATATAGGGTGTATATGATCTACAGAAGAAACCTGGGCACCAAAATCCACAGAGTGCCCGGCCACTACCCCCTGAAATCCAGCCTGCTCGGTTCTGGTAGCTTGGATGGGGTTCGTTTTGGCAGGGTGGTCTCGTGGTGGTTCATCTAGGCTATTAGTGTTGTTTGCTTTTCTAGTATTGGTCTCGGGTCACTCCAGATTCCCTGCACCTTCACTTTACACACAAAACTGACATATCAATATCAAACTTGTAATTTGGGTTGGTCACTGGTTTGGTCCAGGTCTTAGCACTATGGGGGGTTTGTAGTCACCACTTACTCTCAAGTTCACCCACACAACTCAAGGAAAACCCTAACCCTTTCTAGGAATTTCTAAACACCTCTAAACTACACAATATGGATTCTAAACTGGTATGGATGCTAAAGTAATTGAAATACTACACTTAATGTGAAAGAATTACCTCATTTGGCAACTCAAGAAATTTCTTGAGTTGCCCCAAGTTTCCAAAATCCATCCTTTCTTGGTCCAAAATGCTTGTTGTGAGCTTGTGCATGTTTTTAATGAAGTGGGGATGAGGTTTTGATGAGTTTTTGATGATGGAGTGAGGTGTTTTGTGGAAGAGGGAGATGGGGGCAGCCAAGATTTTAGAGGAAGAAGAAATGGTGAAGAGATGAATAGGGAAACAATGAGCCATGACTAAGTTTGACCCCTCACCCTCTCTCTCTTGTCTATACCTCCATTCTTTAACATTTTCCTTTTCTTTTTCTTTTCTTTTCTTTTCTCTTCTCTTTTTTAAAAAATAGAACCATGCATGAAAATCAACAAAAGATCATGGTAGGAAAATGTAACAATGTGAAATAGGACATGGTGCATGTCACATGCACAAAACAAGCTTAATGCACGATTAGTGGTATTTAATCGCGATTAGTATTAAAATTGTATATACTTAATTATAAAAATTCATAATTTGCCTAAATCACATAAAACACCCTCATTTCAGTAATTTCTATAATTTTCCAAATATTTTCCGATTTATCGGTATTTAATTATACCGCATAAAATAAAGAATTCATGATATTTATTATTTAATTATATAAATTTCCAAAAATAATATCTTATTTTCTGAAATGTTACAGCATGCGCGTGGACCACGTGAGAAAGAGGGTTGATGTATGCACATGTGAAGGCGGCTTATTCTTTGGAGTAGGTATCGGTACGTTAGGTGAGTGGCTGTTAATTGCCGTTAAGCGAGAAGCAGCGGGTCATAAACTAAAGAAAAATCAAAGACAACCTTATCATATGTTGTGATGGGGACTTTGGATTTATCTTCAGGCTAGACTTATTTTATGGACTTTGGACTTATCTACAACTCTAGAGTTGTCTCTTCAGGCTATATATATTAATTAAGATCTCTAGATTTAGTCTACCACAAAATCTATCAATCACAATGTAGTGAAAGAAGGGTCTTTGCAAGTGTGCGGAGAGAGAGAGGTTATGAAAGATGTATTTTGTATTGAGACTTGATCGAAAGGGTGTAATCTTGTGTAATTCTTTCTCTAGTGGAAGTTTCTCGTCGCTGTTGCATGAGGGGGTCTAGTTGGGGACCGAATCTGGGTAAATCCTTGTGTTATTGTGTTGCTTAGTGTGCTCCTTTCTATGTAGCTTGATTAGCCGTCAATTATATCTTTTTTCATTCGATCCCAAAACGCCGGATCCCGTTTCAACTCCGCTGCACTATATCATTTGTTTGTTGGGCTGTGCTTGTGTGATTCCTTCACCGTCAGAGGATCACCGTGCGGTACAGCAGTTTTTACAACAGCTTATAGGTAATTAGTGATCTATAAATTACATGGTCCCATCCTTATCAGTTAATTCTTAAATTACTGAAATCTGCAAAGATATGCAAGTTTGATTCGATACAGAAATAATGTGCAATTTATTCATTTCCTTTAATAAAAAAGAATGGTGATGCATATAATTTGGTTACCTTACAATAAATTACCATGGTCTCAGATACTGATGCAACAACTCAAAGGATGAAAATAATATGTGACAGATAATTACACATAGATGCGATATATTTAATCAGCATGTAAAGGTTGATTTTCTAAAGCCAAGTACAAGGGTGACTCCGTTTCCTTAGAGAACCACTGCGTCCAAACGACATCGCACAACATCCACCATGCACAGCAATTGTTCCCTACTCCATCTGAGCTTCTGATCACTCCACTATCTCAACCCCTGAACAAGTGCCGCTGTGTTTTTTCTGAGAACAAGTGCTGCTGTGTTAATCAGATAATTTTTTATTGTGATATTACTCTGCTCTTGATTGGTCATGCTACCAGAATCCCATTCTTATCGTAACTGATTAGCCTAATCCGCATCTTTTACTTGCCCTCTATTTTGTTTTCCATGATGGTAACAAGTCCAACATTTCCAAGTGCTCTAATTAATTTAATTATGCATAGTCGTGTCTTATGATGACTCATTTCTTGCCTGTAAAGACTAATTAGATGTATCACCGTGGTTTTGTCTCTATGCCTGAAAGAAACATCGGAGCAATGGAAGATGACTTTGAAGAGCATGAAATTCGTGAGCATGTTGATAACTTGAAGATCAATGCATGGATATATAATCCACCAGCGCAAGGTATAAAAATTGCAACTAATCCAAAATTAATAGAGCCAGGGATATTTGACATGTGGATAGTGTCTTCAATAAAAAGAAGGAATAAATATATCTCAAATAATGTACTCGAACATGCACAAACACGTAAACTCATTCGACACTTATAAAGCATTTTTGTTATTAAAACTCGTTCACAAATTCCGGGCAAATCTCCAACACAACCAAAGAACTTATCAGGGCTTTTTAATTCATTCATCATAAATATTTGTAAAGGGGAAAAAAATAAAAGCAACTTAAATTTAGGTTAATCAGGCCTATCTAAATTGTCGTTCGAAATCATCATTGCAAAGAATAGGAAATGCCAACCCTACAAATTACTAACCTCAAGCATCCAAGCATAAGAAAGTTATTTCAAAACCAAACACAAATCATGAGGAAGCAGGCAAGCGGTGATTTTAATTTAAAGAGGATGCAATAAACTTTCCACCAAGAGATTGAAGGATCCAAAATCCAATATTGGAGTTAACTTAATCTAGCCCTATGTTACCATAAATCGCTAAACCGCTAGCGAATTACGATTTAGAACGATCGTTCCCAATTTGGGAACACTAGCGCTCCGGAACGGAAGAATTTCGGTCAATACTTAAGTTAAATGGGGCATTTAATCAGGTTTGTGTTGGATTATACTAAAAATATTTATTTTTTAGGAAAAGAAATTACATTATTTTTATGTATACTATACATAAATACACGCACATACAAACGGTGATGCATATTCTGAGACTGTTGGTGTATTTTGAGCCTGATTCCTGATTGTTCATGGACAGCTTTATCTAGCAGGTTATGTTTAGATATAGTCTGTATTAGATCCTTGTGTATGTATATTACTATTACTTATGTGTGTGGTTGTGTTTGGGATGTATGGGAGGTGAGGGTATGTGAAACCCTACATTTTGTACTTGTTTCATTACTTCCTTATTAATGAAACAGGTGGATCTTCCAGACTTCCACCGTCTTAACCTTAAAAAAAGCTTTCTTTTTTAGAGGTATGTTTTTCATCCCATATAAACATATGAAAAAAGACTATCCTTATCATACCGCGTTCCACAAAAAGGGGTCTTCTGTGTTCCCGTTTTCGTTTTGTGTACCGAAACGTTCCGCATTCCAGATCACATTGATCTCCAGATCACATTGATCTAGCCTATTTTTGCCTAAGCTGAACTACTAAAACCGTGATTAGAAATAAACCTACAGGAAATGTACAACAATAAGCCTTTGTCCCAAATATTTGGGTCAGCGATATGAATTTGTTTCTTCCATTTTTGTTTGTTCTATAAAATTCACTTCATAGAGAATCTTTAGGAATGCCAATCCAAATTTGATTTGAGACATTGAAATTTAAGAACGATTCACAAAAAGAATTTACATAAACGGTAGATGGTTAACACAAAGACTTTGACTATCATTTTCAGATTAGTCCTGGAATAGGTCTTCCACCTGACTCACTCTAAAGGGCCCCATTAAAACTATCACAAACCTCCAAGTTTGAAGAAATCATCTAATCTCAATCATTAATACTGAAAGAAGTCTATGATTGCCCACTTCTCTAGTTAGATAAAGTCTAAATATATGTGAAAGCAAAAAACCCGCTCTCAGTTTTCAAACTATAAATACTTCCCTACTCTCTGCAACTTTCCTCATCAGCTCTAAATCCTGTATATTTAGTACCCTCTAACTCTTGCTTGTTTTCTTGCATTGTTTTCTATCATTCAAAGAAAATGGCATCACAAACCATCAACAACTATAAAGAAGGGGCTGATGTTTACCATGGAGATGCCCTCTGCAAGAAGAAAACAATTGAACTTCTAGAAGACCTTTGCCTCCCAAAGGGCCTCTTCCCTTTAGAGGACATCCAAGAGTTTGGTTACAATCGATCTGCTGGATTCATTTGGATAATCCAAATGAAGAAAAAAGATCACACCTTTAAGAAGATCAAGTGCCAGGTTTCGTATGCGACAGAAGTGACGGCATTTGTAGAGCCCTGCAAGATGAAGAAGATGACTGGAGTAAAGACAAAAGAACTTCTGTTGTGGCTCTCTGTTGTTGAGATGTACTTTGATAATCCTTCATCAGAGAAGCTCACCTTCAAAACTGGCACTGGTTTATCTGATAGCTTTGAGGCATCGGCGTTCGAGCTCGAGAAGTAAGAAAATGATGCAGGTGCCTAAATGCAAGGAAAAAGGGAATTAGGATTCGATTATTGTATTCGTAACTACTAAATCAAATGTGTTGTGCTTATATAAAATGTCTGGATGTAATAGTAATACACAGAGTTATTGTTTCCATAAGAATACAGCAGGTAATCATAATATAAATTTTCAATCTTTGTTATATCAAGCAATTTTTTGAAGGTAAATGATGGGTTAAGAGAGAGAAAAGCCTCATGTGTTTCATTAAAATATCTTAACAAAACAAAAGAGTACAGAGGAGGGGGGAGGGGGGGGGGGGGGCAATTACAAATATAGTCCAGCAACATCCAAACAGAAAGAAAGTAACAGAACTAATCAGAACAGCTAGCTAGACTGTCATAACGAAAGAACATCCTGATGAATACCCAGCTCAAGTACTAGATCCCAGTAAGAGATAGATTCCCCCAACACACCAGGGTCCAAATAAAAGCTATAAACTAGATTGGTATAAAAGAATCCTTCAAAATTTAGATCAAGGATATAAAAGAATCCTTCAAAACTTTTCCTACATATCAAGAAGGGTGCAATCATAGCTTTCGAGCCTCGCACATTTTCCGTGAAGGAAATGATGGTGCTGATTTTATCGAAGATGCCGGAGCACTGGATGGTATGGTCGGGTTTGACGAGACAACGCTTCCAGATGTTTTATTACGGTTGGTCCGGGATGACCGTCAGGGCTGCTACTTTTTTAGATATTAAGAAGCATTTGTACCACCAAAAAAAAGAAGAAGGGTGCAATGATAGAAACAAATCATCCATTGGAGAAAAACAACCACCAATATAATTTATACTACGATATGATTTATACCAGCGGGAAAAGAGGCAAGAGAAGAAGAAATTAGTGACAGGTATAAGCTAATATCCCTTGAGAAATTTCCAACCAGTTTGGTATCGCAAAAGCCAGTAAGACATTGATCTTGATACGGATAATTTCATATGATGCATGGTTTAAGACATGGAGTTTAAATGGCTTTGCAAGGGAGTTCTCCACAAAAGGCAATCTTCAAGGAGATATGGTGTACAAGTCTTGAAGTATGGAATGAACTGTCATATTGATGAAATAATATAATTCCCATCTGTACATATGGCGGCACTGATGAAAGGCAGTTCCATCGAAGAAAGCATCAAAAGAAGTTTTTCAATATTCGTCTGAATGTGTTAAGTTTTTGCACTATGACATCTGTTTAATTAATAACTCTATTTCTTGCAAGTTTTTCAGTTCTTTCAAATTATTGTAGTAGTTCAAACATGCAAACTTCAACCATCACTTGTTTATGATCGATATCTGAATTTTGCTACCAAAATCCTGATCCCAATTAACCTCGCCCCCACATTATCTCCATACTAACCATCCACCACACTAGTATTCCCGATCAAACTCTGTTGTGATCCTACTCTAATATCAATTGTTCGTGTTGCCAGGATCCAAATCAAATTTAAGATCGATTCCTCTAATCTGTTTGCTCTGCTTTCCTACTTGCCCTTGCCAAATTTCTCCACTGAATTGTTTTTAATGACTGGAAACAAGACAAATGATCTCCAGTACCAAACTCCGATCAAATGAGAATAATTATGCATATTGGTGGTCTGTCTTGATTCATTTTTCATGTGGCAAGAATTTATGAATGTATTAACATGGTCCTGTCTCTGTGGCTTCGAGAAAAGTTGGAGCAATGGAAAATGATCTAGACAAGAGAATGATGAATGATTAAGTAGATAAATAATGCAGTAGAGAAAAGTATTGCAACTCAAAGATCATGAAATAGATACATAATTCAATGGGTACAGTATTGCATTCAAACTATCCAAATTTAAATAAGCACGTTTTACACTTTTACCCCTTACTCTTCTAGGTTTGATTAAGTCCATCTATGATCACTTCTAAGTAAATTGAATCTGAATAAACCTTAAGCCAAATATAATGGACATGAAAAAAATAAGCTAAATTACACTAAACTACTTTTAAGCAACATTTTTTAAAGTAAATAACCTTAAAGTTTTTCTCGTGCAGTAAACTCCCTTCAACTATGGTTTCAAAGGAGTTCTCCTGTAAAATACACTTAAAATGTAACACCTTAAGGGAGACTACTGTATTAAAAACGTTAAGGTAGTCTAGTGAATAGTTAAGGGTAATTTGGCATAATTTAGCATATAAGATATAAACCGGTTCAGAAAAGGAAAAAAGAAAGGACAAAAGCTAACAATTTCAAGTACGAATCAACTTATAAAGCCAATTGTTCATAAAATGTCGGCACGGGCCAAATGTGTTCCCTCCCTGTATAATGCAACAAAATTTCTCGCCAATCAGAAATACTTGATCTTGGCATCTCAAGTTAATTAACCAGATAAATTTGAGAAGAAAATAACGCCAATTTGAATTAAAACTAATCTGACCTATATAAGCTGACAGTCAGGGGCGGATCTATTAAGAGCCGAGGGGAGGCACGTGCCCCCGCTGAAATTTTGAAAAAAAAGAAGAGATTAATATCGATTATAAATATGAATTGGGATATTTTGGACATGTATTATATATATTTCTGGCATAAGTAAAACAACATAAGTCTTTAGCTCAGTTGGTAATTTATATTGTTTCCCAAGAAAAGGTCTTAGGTTCAATTACCACTATCAACAATTATTTTTGATTTTATTAAAGACACCATGGATTTTATTAGTCTTCATATTGCAATATTTTTTGCCCCAGTTATAATTGACTTGTTAAACTTTTGTTACTACTTCCAACAATTTTATATAATATTTATTATTAATTTCTTCACATAACCTTGCTTAAATTAAGGGTGAAGTGAGACACAAGAGATACCCCACACTGACACTACTACAAATAAGGGTTGCCCCTACGGATTTATCCGTAGGGGCAACCCACTGCCCCTACGGATATATGCGTAGGGGCGAAAAAATACCCCGTAGGTGCAAAGGCCGCAGGTGCAAGTTGAGGCCCCGAACTTGCCCCTACGGATTTATGTGTAGGTCCTGTTGCCCCTACGGATTAAGCCGTAGGGTATAAGATTTTATATTATTTACAGTTTTTTTTATATTACTTGTACCTACGGATATATCCGTAGGTCCATGTACTACCCCCTACGGATATATGCGTAGGTACCTTTCCGTAGGGGCAAAATATCAGGATTCCTGATATTTGGCCCCTACGGATAACGCCGTAGGGGAGAGCAGTAGCCCCTACGGATATGTCCGTAGGGACATTCCCAACCCCCCGGCACTGAGATCAGGGGGGAAATATCAGTTACTGCTGATATTTTGCCCCTACGGATATATCCGTAGGGGCAACATATATACCTACGGATTAATCCGTAGGTACATATTGTCTGTATTTTTTTTTAAAAAATGGGCTGCTTTATTTTTTCCCGGCCTGTGCACAATAATATATACATCAATCAAATTATATATTGCAGTATTCATAATCACATCTCACGCATATATATAATATACAAAAGAAACCCAAAAACTGAATATGATATAAATACAAACCAATATCAATATCGTTTCAAAATGTAGTACAATGTGTATCATATAAATAAATACATGTTTCAAAAAATAAGAACCAAAAATCTACCCTAGTTCGGTCCAGCTCCACCTCTGAATAACGATAGAATAACGCGCGCCTGCTTCTCGGTCAATAAACTCTGCAATTCGTCGCGAGCGGGAGTCTGAGCGGCATATGGAGCTGGCGATGTGGTCTGCGCTGCCGCCGTCGAGGTAGTCGCTTGCGGAGCCGCGGCTGCGAGAGTCTGAGTGGGCGGTGGAGCTACAGGAGCTGTCTGCGGAACCGCAGCCGATGTAGTGGCTTGCGGAGCCGCAGCCGAAAGAGATGCATGTGGAGGCTCGGCCGATCTACCCTGTCGCGTCTGGACATAACGTGTGTAAGAAGCGTGTAAGAACTGTGTATTATTCGAATTCGTATCATTATTAAGTTATTTCGAAACCCTGTTTGGATATCTAGTTTGGAAAAGCGTTGTTTATTTTAATTACATATGTATGTATGATTAATCAAACTTAAGTCTAAAACCAAATAAGCTCAAGCTACGTATTAATTATGGATATGTTGATATGTATATAATATGAAATGATATTTTACTATAAAGTAGTATACATACCAGCATCTTCTTCAACTCCTGAACGGTGGCTCTCAAGCTATCCAGTTCCTAATGGACATGTCCGTCACTGGAGACGGAGGAAGTAACCGCCGGGGTGGAGTCCAACCTCATATGGGCCCTGCTAGGGCCCAATCCCCGGCCTCTCTCCCAACCTCCGTGGTGCCCTCCGTGTGCGGCGTCCAGAACTGGGGTCAGCAGCCTCGGATCGTTCTGTCCGGTAAAATCGATCCCCGAGGCCTGGGCCTGCTCAACCACCCGCTCCTACACCCACATTAAGCAGTAAAGTATAAGTATAAAATTTAAACTTGAACCTTCCAAAACTAAAATTTCAAATTTGGGTAGAAAAAATATTAACACTTACGCAGTACTCCTGGGTAGTGACGTCGGGATATCGAAGCTCGCCCGTGGCGAGATCTGTCGAGGTGCCGTGGACGGCAAGATATGCGGACAGTATGCTCGGTGTACCACCTGACGCCACGGTCCGAGATGTCTGCAATATTAGAAAGTAACTCTTTATATTAGAAATATTAGAGAATAACTCTTAATATTGCAGAATATTAGAGAATAACTCTTAATTTACCGATAACTTCATGGCTCGAGTAATGTTCCTCGAGCCACCTGTGTAAGTGGGGCGACCCCTCTTCGCCGACTTCCTGTTCTCCGTATTCTGAGCGGCCTGTTTCTGCACAACGCATTAACATTTAGTTTTCTAATTAAGAAACACAAAGAAATAAATTATATTATAAATAATTAATTAAATTTAAAATACATACCTGTTTGCGTTGGGAGTCGAAATAAGCGCACAATAGAGGCCATGTCTCTATGTCGACTCTCGCAAACGCCGGAGTAGATAGGAGGGCCGCTCTATCTGCCTCGGGGGTCGCCATCCACAGGAAGTAGCAGTCGGCCTTCAGCTCATTCCTGTTGTATCGGACCTTGGCCTGCATGTTCTTCATCAGGCCATTGTACAGAGTATGAAGGTCGAGCACCCTCCCCGGATGATCAGGGTCGGCTACAGGCTGAAAATCGTAATCCAACTGAAAATACAAATAAATACATTGTAATTAGATTGCAAGTGTAAATAATAAATATATTGGATAGATCAAATGAAAATATATATTAATACATACCCGAGCCTGATCAAAGAAGAGGGCGAATGAGCGCTGGTGCTGCTCGCCCCACTCAACGTGAAGTGGATAGTTCTTCACGATCCGGCTCTCGTCCCCCAAATACCGGCCGAACCTCTCGGCATGAGGACCGGTATAGCGATAGTCAAGGGTAAAAAAAGAGGGAATGCTGCCTCCCCCTAGCTCTATCAGGCCTCAGCCTATGGGACTGATTCGGGCCTCGAGTCCCCCTCTGGGGATGGGGAGGCCCTGCGTCTGCATGAAATATCAAGACAATCAATAATAAGACAAAGTTGTATTAAGAAATCAAGGTTAAACAAAAATTCAAGTGTGATATATACCTCCGGTGACTAGCGCACGAGCCTGGGCCCGGGCAGCAACACGAGCGGGATGATAGTTCCTCCGGTGAGGAACAACCGGGGTCCCGGACACGGACACATCCCCTCCAACTATAAAATAAACATCGACGCTAAATTTCCATGAAGTTCATATTTATTCTATAGAGCATATGTAAAATGAATAAATATTTTAAATTTATTCATACTAACCTGCAGACGATGCGGAGGGTATGGAAGCGGCAGGAGTGGCCTCTGTGGAAGGTGTGGACGCACCACCTATAATTAGACAATTAAAAATAGATTATATAAGTAATTGCAAAAAGAATGTGTAGATCAATAATATAACGTTCTAAATCAATATGCATGCACTATAGGATATATAAACATACCCGCAGGTGCGGTGGTGTCACCACCTACAACTAGACAATAATAAAAATTGCTAAGTAAGAGCAAAAGGAATGTATGTATTTATGATATAGCATTCTAAATCAATATACATACACTATATGATATATAAACATATCTGGAGGAGCGGGGGTGGCCTTTGTCCCAGATGTGGACGCATCACCAACAACTAGACAATCAAACATTGACAGTATAAATAATTTTGACATAAACATGCATGAATATCTGTAATATTACATTCAAAATGGATATGCGTGCAGTATACCTGGAGGTGTGGCAAAATCCACACGGAAGGAGGCATCCGAAGGGGTCTCCGATCTGGGTGCAAGACCGGCCCTCTGAAGCTCCCTACGGAGCTCTCCGGGCGGCAGAACCGCTCTGCCTCTGCCTCTGCCTCTGCCTCTGCCGCGGCTGGAGCTCCTGCCGCCCCTCGTTGCTCCCGACATCGTCATCAAATCTAGATAACCGTTCCTTGAACGCATTAGACAATCATTAAAAGTATTGACTATATATGATCTAGAGCGTAAAATGTGAAGTAATAATATAACATTACTGATAACCTTTTTCGTTTCGTGGGCGCATCATACATATCTACTTGGATTTCATCGTCGATGTCATTTCTAGCCCACGTAACTTCATGATCGGTCGAAGACAATCTGTCCTTCGAAACAGACGGTCGGAACACTTCAAGCCTTCTCTCTTCTTCGTCCTCATCGCTGTCCTCGTATTCTGGGACATCGTAGACATCTCTGGGTTTCCATCGGCATACAACACTCCACCCCGGATGCTTCAAACACTGTGAGTAGTATACTTGGAACGCTTGGTTCGGAAAGATAAACGGATCGTCCTGACCGTAAAATCGAAGTGTGTTCATACTGGTCAATCCATATTCATCTTTCCAAGTCCCAAGACTGCTTCTCCACCTGTCCGTATCGGTTCGCGGATCGTACCAAGTACACTGGAATATATAAAAGGGTTATGATCGTCCGGGATAGTGGATGCCGAGTATACAATTTAAGTACCCATAGTAAATCACACCGTCCGATCCTACCGTCGCAATCCCACTATTCTGAGTGGTTCTAGATGTTTCTATGTCCTTAACTTCGAATTTGTATCCAAGGACACAAAATCCTTTGTAATATGCAACCTCCATACTAGGAAATTGAGCTAAACATCTTAAATCACTCTCAAATGATGCAGACAAGTTCGGATTGTGGATCTAACAAAACAAATTTTACGACAAAATACATAACGATACAAGTTTAGATTAAAACTGATAGCAATAAAATGTTATTCGAATAACTTACATGATCTGTGACCCAATCACAAAAATTATCCTGATGGTATTTTTCCAAACGTTCTTCGTTCCAATCAGGATGCTCCTCACGTATCTCGTTAAAATGAGTTCTATTTTCGACAAGTAATTGTGACATTAATATTATGTCATTTCATACACACACAAAAACAGATATAACAATTAATCCAAAAGAACTTACTCTCTAATTTGTTCAAGATATGAGCAATAAAGCAAGATAAACCGGTATATCTTGTTGATAAACATAGTGTCTACCCTCTTATACTCGGCTTTACCATATGGCCCGTCTTGAATTCTTCGTGGTCGGTTAAGCCTTGTCTCAATGTTCTCGTCCAGATAGCGGGAACAAAATGTGGTTGCTTCATCAAGAAGATAATCTTACATGATAGAACCCTCTGGTCGATTTTTATTGCGTATATACTTCTTAAGAGTGTAGATGTACCTAATGAGAATATGTTGAATAAATAAATGCGGGCATACATAACAACAATAAATTTATAAATTGCGCGAAACGAAAAACTACACGTACCTCTCGACGGGATACATCCATCAATATTGTACTGGTCCGGCTAATTTCGCCTCAGTTGCAAGATGAACCATCAAGTGTATTATGATATCGAAAAATAACGGTGGGAAAATACGCTCAAACTTGCAAAATATCAACGCAATAGAATTTTCTAGTTTATCCAGCGTCGCAACCTCCAGTGTTTTAGCACACAACTCCCTGAAAAAACAACATAGATTGTTGATTACTAGACCAACCGAGTCGGGGAGAGAAGTCCTGAGGGCTAATGGAAGAAGGTGCTTCACGATAACATGGTGATCATGACTTTTCAGCCCATCAATCTTGCCCTTCACAATTTTTATTTTCTTGCTGAATGATCCTGAGAAACCTATGGGGACTTTCAAATCATGCAACACCTGCAGAAATCTTTTCTTCTCCGGTTGTGACATATGATAAGCGGCATTGGGAAGTACAAACTTGTCCGGTTTACCCGTTACCGGTCTAGGGTGCAATTCACTTCTTATTCCTCACTCTTGTAGATCCATCCGAGCATTCATGTTGTCTTTCGATTTCCCGTCTTTACACAGAAGCAAGTTAAGTATGTGCTCTGATATACTCCCTTCTCTATATACATGAAGTCCAGACAATGACGCACTGAATTTGTAGACCAGTACGGAAGCTCGAAGAAAATGCTTAACTTGTTCCAATATTGTGGTTTGACCTGTTTCGTCGGATCCATCCCGAAGGTCACGTTATTGTAACCATCCCATTTAGCAGTCACGTCCTCTCCGGATAATGAGGATGGAGGTCCAAGAAGCTCCTGATGACCATCAAAGTGAACCGTGTCTAACCTATAGGGGTGGTCTGGAGGCAGAAAACGTCGATGGCCGCAATAACAAACATTCCTGCTAAAATTCAAAAATTTTGATGTTGTGTGTTCATGGCAATGAGGACGTGCTTTGTGACCATATACGGACCAACCTGATAGCATTACATACGCAGGAAAGTCATTAATTGTCCACATTAAAGCCGCACGCAGTATGAAGGTTGTATTTGTGTTTGAATCATATGTTTCTACACCATCAATGAACAAAGTTTTCAGCTCCTCGATCAGAGGTCGGAGATAGACGTCGATATTGTTCCCCGGTGAGTTTGGTCCGTCGATAAGAAAATGCATCATAAAGTATGATTGGTCCATAGCTAACCAAGGCGACAGATTATAAATTATCATTACAACGGGCCATGTACTGTGACTTCCAGCCATATAGTTGAATGGGCAGAAGCCATCGGTAGCCAGTCCGAGCCGGACATTGCGAGGATCGCTACTGAATATTGCGTGCCTCCTATCGAAATCCTTCCATGCCGGTGAACTCTTGGATGGCTCATTTTTCCATTTTCGCTTGGAGGAGCACGGTGATGCCAAATCATTGCCTCGACTGTTTTCTTTCACCTGAATAGCCTCTGTAGCCTCTGTGTTATGGGAAAATATCGTGCTATCTTCACAGGTATATCAGGCTTCTTATCAGAATCTTTCGGCTTATACCTGGCCTCTCCACATGTTGGACACTCTTTCAAATCTGAATTCTCTTTCCGGTACAACACGCAATTTTTAGGACATACTTGAATCTTCTCGCACTTTAGACCCAAATCAGACATCATTTTCTGGGCTTCGTACCAGCTTTCGGGCATATTATTTCCCGGAGGCATAGAATCTTTCAAGAACGAAAGAAGCATTGTGAATGACTTGTTGTTCCATCCATTTAGGCACTTAATCTGGAAAAGTTGGACGAACCATGAGAGGGTGGAATACTTCGCATTCTCATAAATTGGTTTCCTAGCATCATTCATGAAATTTTCATATTTATCCGCACGCGGTCCTTGACCGGAAGGAATGTCATCTTCGGTACGAATAGATTCACCTAGGGCAGCCTCTACCATATCCTCCATTTTTTCTGATGGAAATAAATTTCCGTCTCCTGCCGTATTACCGAATTCTTCTTCTTCTCCTGCCACATTATCGTGTTCTCCTTCTTCTTCTACCGCAGTACTGCATTCTTCTCTTTCCCCGTGATATTTCCAAGTTGAATAAAGTCTAGTAAACCCATGTTTTACAATATGAAGCTCTGCCAATTCTACCTTCTGCCAGTACTTATTGCCACATCTATCGCACAGACAGAATCTTCTCTATTATGATCTTATTATGTGCGCGTGCAAATTCAAGGAAAGCAGCAACTCCTGCTACAAATTTAGGTTGCATACGTTGTTTCCAATCCACATACATCCAGTCCTTAACTCTGACGTACTCATGGGCCATGTTAGACTGAATAACATATAAATTGTAGGTTATGCTGATTATATTGAGAAATATAAGAACGAGATAGTTACTGACAAAGGAGAAAATCCGTGTATATGCTTTGTGTGTGCGTTTGTCGTTGAAAAGAATAAATTATCGCACGTTATGTTAACCGATAGACGGGGACTAAGTGGCGCTTTTAGTTTCATATATGAGTATCAATGGGAATATGAAGGTTTCATATTATCATATATTGGTTTTAAGCCGAACATCTCGAATCGCTCTCTAATTATGCGTTTGTATGTATGTGTTCCGGCTGTCGGGGATAGGCTTCTATCCTATTAAGAATGTATAGAGCGAACGCCCATCACTTGTGGTTTCAACCGTTTCGAGTAAATTTCGGCAGCACCTCCCCGCCGTTCTCCGAGTACACTGTAATAAAATAGATAATCATTTCAAAGCTGTGAAACAACGTTGAAATGAACATCTAATCTATCTTTATACACGGAGAACCAGCGGAAAGGTACCGACGAAATATCTCGAAACGGATGAAAACACAAGTGAATGAAGGTGTTTGCTTTATACATTCTTAACTTGTCCACACGGGACAAATCTATGGGTTACCATACGATTGAATTTTCTCGTCGCGTAGACTATACGACGGTTGTTAGTATCGAGCTATACTGTCTGATATTTAGCAACCTTCGTATAGTTCTAGATCACGACGAGCATCGCACGTATGTTAACCGATAGACGGGGACTAAGTGGCGCTTTTAGTTTCATATATGAGTATCGATGGGAATATGAAGGTTTCATATTATCATCAAGTAAATTTCGGCAGCACCTCCCCGCTGTTCTCCGAGTACACTGTAATAGAATAGATAATCATTTCAAAGCTGTAAAACAACGTTGAAATGAACATCTAATCTATCTTTGAACACGGAGAACCAGCGGAAAGGTACCGACGAAATATCTCCAAATGGATGAAAACACAAGTGAATGAAGGCGTTTGCTTTATACATTCTTAACTTGTCCACACGGGACAAATCTATGGGTTGCTATACGATTGAATTTTCTCGTCGCGTAGACTATACGACGGTTGTTAGTATCGAGCTATACTGTCCGATATTTAACAACCTTCGTATAGTTCTAGGTCACGACGAGCATCGCACGTATGTTAACCGATAGACGGGGACTAAGTGGCGCTTTTAGTTTCATATATGAGTATCGATGGGAATATGAAGGTTTCATATTATCATCGAGTATCATATATTGGTTTTAACCTGAATATCTCGAGTCGCTCTCTAATTATGCGTTTGTTGTGCATTCGTGTTGTATGTGTAACATGATTTTAAACCATTGAGATCAAGATTGATAGAACTGATCATCCTACATTGCAATAGCATTCATCAACCAAAAACTATTATTGCAATGGTATTCATCTATAACAATCAACAATTAAAACTACAAATGTAGGATACTGATATCATAAAGCGTTATACGCAACATTGATAGAACTGATAAATAAAAAAACGAAACACAAACCGTATCAAGATTTAACAACTTTGATTATGTCATATACGCGGGCCGATATTTTCATATTAGCCAATAGGCAAAAATAGATTGCGGTCTGGATATGGCATATTGGCAGATGTTACCTATATGCATACATGCATGTTGTCTCCCCATTTTTTCATAAATCAAACCAACTACATACATCAAACTAGTCCATGCCACCAATCGGAAACTCCACTATGTCTTTGAATTATTATTTTTCCAAATAGCATTGAGCTCCTATTGACATTGTCCCATCCAACAAATTTGTTGTGCTTGCCTCGACCTTCATCTAGCTTTCACATGCCATACACATTAGATGAGTAATATAGTTATAAATTATGGTATTTTGTTGTCATCAATCCACCTAACCCTAACCCCAAGTTGCTCTCTGAAAGCACATAGAACCATCCCCCCTAGCCAAGCATAGCTTTTTCTGTGCAATTGTTCTCATTCTTAATTTCTCACATTCATTACTCTCTCATATTCTTGTCAACAAATTTGTTGTGCAATTGTTCTCATTCTTAATTTCTCACATTCATTACTCTTTCATTTTCTTGTTTTTTTCCAACTCCCCACCACTTAAACCCAACCCAGCCCCAGCCCCAGCCCCAGCCCCCAGCCCAGCCCAGCCCCAACCTAACCCTAACCCCAGCGCGGCCAGCTAAACCCCAACACCAACCCTAAGGCAAACCCAAACCCCAGCCCCACCCCAGCAGCAGCCGAACCCCAACCCTAACCCTAACCCCCACCCCGACCCCGACCGCGACCGCGACCCCTGCCGAACCCCAACTCGCGCGCGCAACCCCAGACCCAGCCATGAACCCTAAGCCTAAAATAATCAAAAAATTCTTTAATTTACCTCAAGATTTACTTACCTGAACGGCTGCTGCTGGGGCTGGGGCGACGACCTGAACGGCGGTGGCGACGACCTGAACCGCGGTGACGACGAGAATGGCGGTGGCGACGAGAACGGCGGTGGCGACGAGGAGAACGACGGTGGGGACGACGGCGTGGCGATTTGGGGATTTTTTTCGCGCGCGATCGAGAGAGAGAGAGAAAGTAAGCGTAAGCGATCGATCTGTGCTTTTGTTAAATCGATATTTAGTTGCCCCTACGGATATACCCGTAGGTCCTTTGTTTGCGGCTCCGTAGGAGCAAACACCAAATTAAGAATTAATATTTTTATTCTTAGACATCTGTGCCCGTAGGGGCAACCTTTTAGCCCTACGGATTAATCCGTAGGGCCAAGTTAAATCTGCCCCTACGGATTCCAATATCCGTAGGGGCAACCCTCTATTTTACTAGTGTGAAGGAATGAATTCTATAAAAGGAAGAAACATCCTAAAATCTTTTGTTGTACACCCAGATAACAAATCACCACTAATCTCCATGAATGGCTAAGCACCTCCATTTACCTGCACATATCAGTCGTCGTAAAAAGTTGAATTAGTGCTCCCTTTGCCACAACATCTAAAACGACTAGACCCAGTGAACTTGAGCTAAACTCACTGTGACAAGGAAAGTTGAAGTAACATCATTAAGGTGGGTAGCCTTGCAATATCCATTTGGAGGTCCGACATTCTCCGATTAGATCAATGGGTTGTGGAAACCATGGTGGAGGCTGCAACACTGGCCTTTCTTCTTTGATTATAGAGTGCAAAAGATAGAAATTTCTCGCACAAAGACAATACCATATCAAACTATGAGAAATAGGTTTTTACCTTTAGGGGCAAAGGCACTCAGGTTGTCTGGTATTTATCTCAAGCCAAAATTTAAAAAAAAAAAAGGCATGATGCATAAGGTGTTTTCATTATGGTAGGAAGCAAAAAAAAAAAGGGAACTTATTACATCTTAATTTCACTGGCAAAAAAACCAGACAGATGCATTGGAAATCCTTAAGTATAATGCAAACCAGCAATAATTACTTAATACATCTTAATTTCACTGGCAAGTCTATCTGGGTAGGAGTATCACTGAAAAGAACTTTGTCTTGAAAGAAGAAAAGGACATATATTGTATATCCGAAGTAATAGTATATTCAGTTTTTCTAAAGAGAATCACGGGAAAGTCCACAATAGTGGGGGCAACTAAGCAAAATATTCAACTTCAAAGCACAACAGCTTAATTAAACTGGTGGAGAAATAACAAAAAAAAATTCAGCTAAAATTAAAAATACCACTTTATTAGAGGGTTAAGATCCAAGCTTCAACCATTTTTCAAAAAAATGCAAAGAATAATCCCTAGGCGATCTTTACCATTAAATTCCCATGTTCATAATGTGAACAGTCGAAATCTTACTAATTTTCTCAATGCTGATTCTAAGGGTGTAGACAAACTAATTAAATGACTTACACAGGGCAGCATTGATCAATATAAAAACAGAAATCAGTTGGGTTGGAAAAAGAAGAACAAACTTTTGAAGATATTCTTTGTAGTGATGAAATCCAAAGCAATTTACTGCTCTTTTTTTCCTGAGCCATATATCTTAAGAAATACAATGAAGAATATCTTGATTATCGAACAACAAATCGTATTAATGCAACAGTTAAGCCAGATACAATGGACCAACCTATCAGAAAAACATAATCATGATAGACTTGCACAAATTTGTGTAATGCAAAAGGGATAATCTAGTATACGTTATGGGAAAATGTGTAAAGCTGCCTATTCTTTTCCCATTAATCTAGGAAAGGAATTCCATCCAACCAAAGCCATTCGCCTGTAACTACTACAAAATCTTAGTACTTTCCTTGTATTTGCCTTTCTTCAAGAAATGCCATTTTCTTTGAAACACTTGTATATATATTTATTTTCGTTCAAATTATATACATAGTCAATTCTTATATACCTTTGTTATAACACAGCATTGCTATTCCATAGGTCATAGGCTCGAACCCCGACTGAAATATTTCTAATATCCGATATTGCGATTTGATATATTCATTAACGATTTGAAATTTAAAAAAATCCTAGATCTTTTAAACAACCAGAAACCTTCTTTCTTTCTTCCGTATATTAAAAAAAATACCGTAAGTCCAAAATTCTTCTCGTCTGCCCTCTTTGTCATCTCCGATCAGAAGCCCGATAACGAGAAAATCCAATGAAAGGAGAAGAAAACTTATTCCATCGTCTCGATCTAATCGAGATATCTTTCACCTATTAAGAAACGATCTTCGATCGTCCTTTTATGGTAAGTTACTCTTTCATCTTTATTTCTTTTACACGTTTAAAATTTGCATTTTAAAACAAAAGAAATGATTTTTAACTAAATCCTAAATTTTTTAAATAAAAGGATTGTTCTTTTTGGTTTAAAGTTATAGTTTTTATAAAAAGGGGTTATTTTTATAAAGGAACATCATCCTAATTCTTATTTGTAAGGAAAAAATAATTTTATAAGTATATTATTTTATGGTGATGGTTAACATTATTGATGCATTAACAACATTGTTTTGGTGTATTATCAATACATATATCATGGGGATTTAAGAAGAGGTTAGAATTTAATATTAAAGATTTAGTAAGCAGATTATTATCAATTTGTTTCGTATGGTGTTATCCAATAATTCAGTTTTTTTAGATTGTTGTTAGTGCACATATCAGTATGGTGGTTTTCATATTACATGTTACGTGTCTATTTAATTCTATTTAGATTAAGTTCATACTAATTTTAATTTGTTTGTTATATTTTTGTTATTAGATAGTAATGTTTTTTTAAGTGTTATATCATCAGCATATATCATATGATTATCTAAATATTCATATTATTTTCATGAAATGGTAATAAATTATTAGTTGTGTACAGTTTATGTCATTTTGATATTTCAGATTATTATACATGTGTTTAATTGTTATTTGCCATTTTAATTCAAATCTGTTTTTGGTTAGTATGTTGAACTGATTTTTCCTTTTCCTTAGAATAGACATATCTCCTAACTCCAAATTCCAATTTGAGCAAGCTCAAGTTGCTGGAATATGTACACAGAGTTAACTACATTTTATTCCTAAGTTAATTTACCTGAAAAGTTACAGAAGTGTATGAAAACCGGATACTAACAAAACGTGACGAATCTGGACAGCAGCAGAAACTATCTGCGCGGCTGTAGTAAAATAGGTATAACTCACTACTCGCTGATCGTAATCGGGATTTTCTTATTGTGAATCGTTCAGGACTCGCAGTTGCTCAGTTTTCTGTCTAATAGGGAAAACCAAAATCTAAACTAAAACCTACAAAAAATGCCAAATACTATCAGTGTATGTATTCTGAAATCTGCACCGGTCTAATCTGCGCACCGTTACGAAAACTTCCGTAACTCTCTCACCAGAGACCCGATCGAGACGAGATCAGTCTCGTTGTTTACACGACACTCTAAAATAAAATTTATTCCTAGTATAAGATATCCTAATTTTAAATCAAACCTATAGATTTCTGCATTCGAACTTATGCTTATTTCTGTCCTTAAACTGAACTATTATTACATGCTTGTTATATATATACATGGAGACTTAGAATTGTATCTGGAACTTGACCTATATTCTCAGGAGTCCCATGAACAACTTATGAATGGGCCAGTGTTTCCTTGCCCCTGGATAACAGCCTTGGATTTATGAATACTCTTACGTTAGATTATACTATCTTGACCTGAACCTGACATGAACCACCTGAATATCGTGAATCTAATGAATATATTGAATCTCATGAATCTCATGAACATGACATGTACACTATTTATTGGATATATATATACTATATAAATATATCATGGGAATGAGGCAGCTCGAAAATGAGGTATTTATGTGTAACGGAGGATCATATCTTGTTTCTCGTGGTACAAAAAAAAACGTTATATTGCATTATATATATATATATATATATATATATATATATATATATATATATATATATATATATATATATATATATTCAATCTCGTGTTGCTGTTGTTCCGTGGCATTACGGAATATCCTGGTTAGATAATAAAACTCCCACAATCGAGCTTATATTTATACTTTCACTTATACTTATACTTATAATTACTACCACTGAAATATCGAATATCGTGATACTCTAGTTATATTGCACTGATTAACACATGCTATTTATTTGACATGCACATTACAGTTTACTGTTCACAGTCATTCTCATGCCTATCATTATGTCTACCATCTTTCGTGTCAAATATCGTTTAATGATTATATTAATCACCATAATTCAACTACTACACCAAAAATAATTCTACACTACATTCTTGTTGGTATGACATGATACTTTACTAAACTAATTTATTATCAAATAATTCTAAAATAAAATATACCTTATATATTTTTATAATCATGAATCTTTGTACCTTGTTACCTTTTGATAATATTAATAGCAACCTTATATATATTATTGTTCCTAAATTACAAAACTTTATTATTACTATTTTCTATAAATTAAACAAACATTATTACTGTGTTACATTTGTTCAACCGATTTAAACCCTGGATTAAACCTACTAAATTATAAACATTAATAACTAAATTGTAGCCAAAATATCATATTTCATTGTAAATACTGCTAACATAGAAAAATATTATTTTCCAATAAAACGAGAACTTACCGAACTTTAGCTCGCTGACGGCATTCCTGTTTTCATGTTTTCTTTTTTTAGAAATGTCGTCAGAAGACTTTGGGACAGGTGATTAGGCTAGGTACGAGGTGACACCAACCGAGAAGAATAGTCAATATCCTTCAAGTCAAGCTGATCTCTAGTTTTCTTTTTCAGTAAGCATATCTTTTGTTCAAGGCTATCTTTCATTCCTAATTTCTTGAATTTTCGAACCGTGTTATCTTTTTTGGGACTATCATAAATATTATTGGATATTTTATAAGTTTTAAAATTCTTGTACTCTAATTTCCTTTACTGCTTATATAGACGATTAGCGTATTCATGTCAAGAAAAAGTGCTTCTCGATATGAATACGTTGCGGCCTTGTCGCTCTCGTTTCTCGTTTTTGGGAAGCGGGGCGTGACATCGCCCATTAAAACCATCGCAAGAATATACCTTAAGCTAACTAGAACGGACATATAACCGTGTTCAAAAATAATGAAAAGAAACAAAAGTAAATTTCTAGAACTTTCAAGTATGCGTGCAACAGTTACAAGCTGGCAGTATGAAGGCAACGGGCTTCCTATAATATGTTACCAAATATGTGAGAAGATTGCTCTCCTAATTAAGTCACTTCATTTTGGCATCTTAAACCTATCATATCTAAATACAGATATTTGAGGTAAATCAAATCTAGCCTTTCTAAGCTGACATTGATTTGTTCATTTAACATGTTAACTGGTGAATGGAAATAAACCTACAGAAAAATTCCAATACAACAAGTAGTCTTTATTCCAAATTTTGGGTAAAGAACATTCCAATCCTACGAATCAATTTGAGGTACCAAAACCTAAGAATGACTCGCAAACACCCCCCCCCCCCCCACCCACCCCCCACGCCCACCCTCCTCAAAAAAAGGGTTTATGGTAGCCGATAGACTTTGCTATCCATTTTTGACTAATTTTGGATTAAGGCCCTCAAACTGACTCATTCCAAGGACTAGCACAAAGTCCAACTCTGGATGAGCCATCTGAATTCATTCATTGATACAGAAAGATTCCAACATTGCTGACTATTCAGGTTAGATCAAGCCCAAAAAATATGTGAAACCAAAGGGTTATTTCTCAGTTTCCCATCTATAAATACTTCCCTGGCCTCGACCTTTGTCCCATCAGCTCTAGGTCATCTATTCTCATTACCTTCAAACTCTAGATTGTTATCTAGGATAGTTTCCTATCATATAAGAGATGACATCCCAAACTATCGACAGCTACAGGGAGGGAGCTGAGGTGTACCATGGAGATGGCATCTGCAGGAAGAAAACCATCGAACTGCTCGGAGAGCTCTGCCTCCCAAAGGGTCTCTTCCCTTTGGAGGACATCCAAGAGTTCGGTTACAACCGAGCTGCTGGGTTTGTTTGGCTAATCCAGAAGAAGAAGAAGGATCATACCTTTAAGAAGATCAAGCGCCAGGTGTCGTATGCGGCTGAGGTGACGGCATTTGTAGAGCCCCACAAGATGAAGAAGATGACTGGGGTGAAGACAAAGGAGCTTCTCTTGTGGCTCTCCGTTGTTGAAATGTACTTTGAGAAACCTTCATCTGAAAAGCTCACCTTCAAGACTGGCACTGGTTTATCTGATAGCTTTGAGTCATCAGCATTCGAGCTCGAAAAGTGAGAATGGGTGGGTGCCTGGATGGGGGGAGAGGGGGGGGGGTGCGAAAGCAAAAAAGAGAGGGAAATTTGGACTTTTAAAATTTGTGTTGTTAACGAATATATCTAGTGTGTCATCAAATAAGAGTATTGGCTTTACCTGAATGTAACAGTACGTTAAACCAATTAAATATAATAATATGAGTTCGATCTTTCTTTTGCTAATAAATTGAGTCAGTCGTTCAGTGCCTTCATAAGTCATTACAGATATCTGATATACAAAGCTTTATTGACATAACTAGGAAGGTGCATTATACACGTATTGTAAGCTAATCAACTATTGTGCAAATTATATAATCATCACAATAATCAAAATACCCATGTGATTTATACTGAGTCAAGGGGATCTATAACAAGTTAGAGCGAAAACTTCTCGAGGAACTCTAAACATGTTTGTAAAGGAAAGGTAATAAGCCATTTAAACTCAATACAGTTATGTGATGCATGCATTGAATACATAGACTCGTGAGTTCTCTAGGAAAGAATTTCTTGACGAAGTGATGGAGCAGTAGAAGTCTTGAAAAACACTTGTAACAATAATGACGTAAGATGGCTACATGGAGGGAAGAAGCTTTTGCAACTCCATAGTCTGTCCGAATGCACTGGATTTTTCTATAATTTTTGCAACTCCAAGTGGCATCCCAAACTATCCGTATGGCATATCCATAACTCCATAATCTGGACACCAATATCCATAATTGCATAAAATTATGGATATTGCAATTTTTTGTTTTTGCAACTCCATAGTCTGTCCGAATGCCATCCCAATTTATCACAATGCACTGAATTCACTACTAGACAAGAATGGGTTTTTGGTAACACTACCAATCGAGATCACGATATAGATTGACTGGTGTAGTAGTGTTTGAGATCCTGTCGTGAATTCATCATGAGGAGCTCAGATCGAGTGGGGATCAGAATTCTAATATGCAAGATGGTTGAAAGCGGAGGATGATTTCATCAGGGACAACTAAATAGCAGTCAGTTGGAAACCGCAGTGATCAACTATCAGGGATGACCAATTCATGTCAAGATCTAACATGCAACTACCAAGATTACATAAAGACCCCTCAATATTTATATGTTTCCACTTTACAACAACACATGAAAATGAAGGAAGTGTGGAAACTTGCCAGAAAGAACTTTAAATAGACGTTAATAACAAAAAAAAATTGCAATTATGGATATTGGAGTCCAGATATCTACGAATCCCTGATGACTGAATTAATAATTTGGGTCCAGATATCTACGAGGACGCAAATGTTCTCCAATGTGTTTGTATTTGTTTAATTAAAATAATTATGGATATTGGCGTCTCATGAAGACTCATTTCTTGTGTGTAAAAACTACTTTGATGTGCTTCCGTAATTTGTCTCTATGCCGGAATGTAACGATGGGGCAATGGAATGACTTTGAAAAGCATAAAATGAATAACTAATTAAGATAATATCCTATTCTAGACTTGTTCGGTGACTAGAATATGATATTTGTTAATTTCCACTACATGATTGATAACAAACTTTTGGATCGCACCCCTCGACATAGTAATAAATAATTAATTAAGCAATTTAAAGATTAAGCCACGAGAAAAAGAGAAGTTTTGTGGCGCGTGCCAACAACTCAAAGATCATTACATTGCTACATAATTTAATGAAGCAAAGTATAGGATAGTAATTATTCCAAAATCGATTGAACCAAGGATATCTGGGATTAACCTAAAAGACATGCAAGTGCCATCGATTGAAAAAGAACAACTATACCCCCAAAGAATGTTTTCAAACATGCACAAGCACGTAAACTTGGACAACAATTCGTAAAGCATTTGCTCAGTACAGCTAATTCACATATTCCGGGCATGTCCAACAAATGAGAGAATTCTCTCTCCAATCAGGGCATTTTCTAACTGGCGTGTCAAATTATTTACATAAATATTTTCTAAGGAAAAAAATAATGGAGACATAAACTTAAGTTTCTATAGGCTCCCTCAAGACAATCAGAGAGAGTTTGCTCTCCTAATTCAGGCATTTACACCTTAGGATTTGAAATTCATAAATCATAAATATTTAAGAAGGAAAAGAATAAGCCAATTTAATTTAGGCTCAGGATCTCTCATAGATTTCATTTTGTTTCCTGACTTCAGTTGTAATCTTAGAGTTCTTTCTCTCTTTTCATATTCAGTACGTTACCAGACATTACATTACTTTGTGCAATTTGATATGAGGGACTCACTGGGGTCTTAAAATTCCCAGCTTAGAAAAAAAGAGGGGGGAGGGGGACAATTTAATTTGTTGACCTACGTATCTCATTCTCTTTAGTTTTGATTATTTTACAAAACCATATTTTAAATATATCATATGTTACTAATCATATCAGATAAAGTCAAAAGATGCACAACTGAAGTTATTCAAGTATAAGGACAATCAACATTGCAACGGACATCTCAAAAGTAACATCAATGGAATCGGACGACTCGGAAAACATCAATTCAAAGAAGATAACGGAGAAATCAACCAACGGAGATATTCAAGATTTTTCCATTTTCTTTGAGTCTAGAGTGTGTCGGTCTCAAACGGTTAGAATCTATTTTCTAAATCCATATTTATTTTCTAAATCCATACTTATTAAAACCAAAAAAACTCATCAAATATTCCCAATTGGAAGTTTCTGTGTCTGATTATATAACATCTATAGTGACGTCCATAGCAGTTACAATTTTTTTAAAATTCTGTTTTTCGGTTTGAAATTCAAACCGTAACGGCTATTGTAACGACTCTGGATTTTCTGTACAAAAATTTTTCTTCTTAAAGTACAGAAAGGAGTTTGCAAGCCCGGGCATAATTTAAAAGTTATTCTAGTTTAAGAACAGCAAGAAAGCACTTGTAGCTCATTGGTAAAGCCTTGCACTGTGTGACATAGTCCATGTTCGAATCCCATTAGCCACATATTATTTTTCCTGATTTTTCTTTTAAACTTTTTTGAAGCCCAAAAGTTTACACGTGCACTGCACACAAAAATGAACAGTCGGGAAAAACAAACATGTGCATATTGATATTAACAACGACATGGACACGTGGCAAGCATCCAACCCCCAACTCCTCAATTTGGCCGGCGAGATATGGCCTAGGGCCGGCGCCGACGGCCCCCGTAGGCAAAAAGTGCTCGGGCTTTGCACACTTATCGTTTCCCCTACCCCCATTACCCCTGCACTGTTTGTTTACTCTGAAATTAAACAGAGAATTCAATTTTCCCAATTAATCCATTTTTAATGCATTTTAATTCATTCTTTTTAATTCCAAAACCATAATTTCACACTATAAATACAACCCCATACTCTAGCCCTTCTTCATTATGAAATGTCTAGCCAAAATTATTAAATTTTCTCAAGTACAAGTAGAGTAGAAATGGAGTTAGCCCAAGACCAACTTCCGGAGAGGAATTGAAGCAATTCCGGCGACCCCATGACGCCACGAAGACAACCACATCTTCTACCTCCTTCCTACCCTTCTAGCTAGTAAGTCCCACCCTATCTCTCTCTTTCTACATAAAAAGTTCTTTTTTTCAAAACATGTCGGTAAGTGGAGTTATACCGATATTTGATTCTAAACTCCTTAAAACTACGCTTTTTCTTAAGCCTTGCTCATTTATATTCTATACCTTACTTAATCATGAAACTAATAATTAGAAACAACTTTCACCCTAAATAATTATGTTAAATAACTTTAAATTGAGTTTTATATTTAAATACCATGAAGTTTGTATCTACCGTATTTTATTACTTTGCTTAATCATACCTCTAGAAAACTTCACGGGGTAATGACCTACCCCTCACATACACACATGTTTATATAGCACGATACTCTTGAAACATATTTTTGTGGCGAATACAATATTTTATTAAAATACCATGAACTATAAAAACACGGTTTTCTTTGAATAGTATTATTAAACACTTTGTGATTATGCATCTACAACCCATTTAGGGAACCCGTTATTGGATGGTGCGGATTATCGCACATTCTCGGGCTAGTTGAGCGAGATGCAGACCTTCTTACGGAACATTCGGTCTCGAAAGATTTTTAATACGATTTTTAAGAAAAACGAGATTTTCTAATTAATAATAAAATTAATTTTTAATATTATATAAATATTATCAAACCACATATTTTCAAGTTATAATAAAATTCCATGTTTTTCAAAAAAATAAAAGAATGACAAGTTTCACTAAAATACTATCAAGTATCAATACAAAACAAGTCTTATACTAAAATATCTTGAACTATTCAAGCAATGTAAATATTCACTAATATACCTCACTCTTTAAAATTCATATCCATGAAAACCCTAAAGAACATAAATAATTACTCGAGATTTATTTTGAAAGTATGTAAAATATTTTTCATAAAACCCCATCGAGTTATATAAAATTACATTAAGGACCTTAGTAAATATAGGTTTAAGCGAGATCAATTCTCTTGAGCCTCGGGAAGCCGGAGAAAGTGAGTGCTTGTCTATTTAAGGTAGAAAAACTTAACGGAGTTATCAATAGTAATTGTCTTAGAAAAAGACACAAATCTTACCGTCCATGTGCATCAGTTACCGATAACACCAAACCTAATTCAGGATCCAAATCTGTTTAAAGTGTCTGACTCAAGTTTGAGTCTAACTCAATCTGAATCCAAGCAGAATCCAATTCAAACAAGAATCCAATTCAACATGAATCCAAACTATAACATGTATACTTGAAGCTAAACCTGAATACCAGAACAATATCAATATGCAAACATAACTTGACTTGACCGAACCATGGCTATAACTTGACTTGATTACATGACTACTTGTTTACATCCTGAACCTGATTTACATGAACAACTTGTATCCATGGTCTCGGCAAGTCTGATAACCATAATCTATAATTCAACACAAAACATTACGGGGTTTAACGGGGTAGACTGATATGGTGGAATGTATTAGAAGTGGAACGAGATTGTCACTAAAAGACACTCAACCTGAACATCCATTACCGTTGTCCCGTGGGGTTTGACGGGGTCTTATACTACGGGTTACCATAGTCCAAGGGATAGTTTGACTCCTCTCGTATACACTAATACATTCTGTACCAAACTACAAACAACTACGTTAGTATAACAAACAGAAATCTGTAAAATTACCAGTTCTATTCTCTTTTCCTGTCCTATTATATTCTTTCTTTTGGGACTTATCGAGCGCTAGTTCGCTGACGACATTCCCGTCTTTTTCTTTTTTTAGAATGTTCGTCAGGAGAACCGGATCCTCAGGAGACCGAGCCCAACCAGGACGACTTGGACCAATTTATAGAGCAAACAGACTTCTAGCTTTTACTTGTACTTATTTCCATTTCATATGCCGCTGTTTAGGCATTGCTTTCCTTATTGTACATTTCATTTTCAAATCAGTTGTAATGTAAAGAATGGATATTAATAAAAGATGTTTATATTACATCTCTTATTATTCTTGTGCATTTATTTATATTGCTTATTTAAGCTTAACGTGTTTACTTCTGAGTAAATACGTCGCGTACCTGTTACGCCTACTTCCCCGTATCCTGTGCCAGGTTTTGTTGGCGGCCCATGCAGGTCAGTTCTGTATGGAATCCTAAGCAATATATCACAAGAATTATAAGAATCGGCAACTATACATCTTTTACATTTCAAATTCCTTGAATCTATCCTAACCCTTTCTTTTCTATCAAGGTTATGGATTCTCCCAATAACACAAGCACGAACGTTAATGGAAACACTCCACCTTCTACCCTACCACCACCTCCTACCGTTGCAGCTCCCATCAACGAGCGGATGATACTGCTTATGGTGATAAAGAGTCTCTTGGAGGGTCAGCAGTAGCAGACTGCTATCCTATTGCACCACCCTGAAACTGAGACACCCGGAGTTAAGCAATTCCGGGCATTGCATCCGAAGCATTTTTCAGGAAAAGAGAGCCCACTAGAAGCAGAGAAATGGGCTCAATCTATAGAAGATGACCTGGCAGCAGCATAAGTTCCAGAGATTGCTTGGGTGAGAGTTGCAAAGCTGCAACTAACTGACAACACAAGAGTCTGGTGGAAGGCTGAAGAAAGCCGACTCGCCCAACCGATTGAATGGAGAACATTTCGTGATATGTTTGACGCAAAATATTTTCCCGAGACTGCCCGTTTCGACATGGAACAGCAGTTCATCCAGTTACAGCAAGGTTCAATGTGGAACAAATCTATAGATGAATACGATGCTGAGTTTACCATGCTTAACAGGTTCACGGCACACCTTATCCCTACTGCTAAGATCAGAGCACGAAGATTTCAGCAAGGTTGGACCGGGGGATCCAAGGTGCACTAGCTACAGGGGATTTCCCAACCCATGATCTTGCTCTGAAGGATGCTCGACGATATGAGGCAGTAGTGAAGAAGAAGGGCAGACCTCAGACTACCGGTGTGAAAAGCCCTGCCACTCAGATAGCAGGAGGAGCCTCTTCCATGCCAACCTTTGCACCCAGGAGACTGGAAGTAACATTTAATCGACCAAGTCCAGATTTTTGCTTCTACTGCAAGACGAATGGACACCTGGTGAAGGACTGCAGGCGTGCAAACGGCATGTGCTTATTTTGTGGCGCATCCACTCACGACATTGGAGCATGTCCTCATAGACGCAATCCAGTTCCAGCACACATCACATTTCCACAGCGGCCTGCTATTCAGGCTCCTGTATCTCATCTTGCCCTACTTGCTTCACCTCCTCGTGGACCTCGTGCACAGCCTCCTCGTCAGTTCCATCGGGCACTGAGAAACATGCCTCAAGGGCAGAGAAACATGCCCCAAGGACAGATGAAGGTGCATCCAGCTAGGAAGAATGTACCCCGGCGTCGGGCTTTCACTTTAGCGGCCGTAGAAGCCGAAGTTATAGGTCAAGGTAACAATATTAATTCTTCTTCTTTCAAAACCCTTACATCATTTCATTCTTTCAAACATTTTTTTTGCACTTTCAGTAGTTCTTTCACCACCGTTGTCATCAAATTTTCTTGAATCTGTTACAATTTTCTTCTATAAATTTTGAGGACGAAATTTTTATAAGGAGGATAGAATGTAACGACTCTGAATTTTCTGTACAAAATTTTTTCTTCTTAAAGTACAGAATGGAGTTTGCAAGTCTGAGCACAATTTAAAAGTTATTCATGTTTAAGAACAGCAAGAAATCACTTGTAGCTCATTGGTAAAGCCTTGCACTGCTGTGACATAGCCCTTGTGTTCGAATCTCATCAGCCGTATATTATTTTTCCTAATTTTTCTTTAAAACTTTTTGGAAGCCCAAAAGTTTACACGTACACTGCATATAAAAATGAACAGTCAGGAAAAACAAACATGTGCATATTGATATTAACAACGATATGGACACGTGGCAAGTATCCAACCCCCAACTCCTCAATTTGGCCAACGACATGGACACGTGGACACATGGCAAGCATCCAACACCCAACTCCACATATTATTACCTTACGATCTCTTGCATATATTTCTCTGCCAACGTCTCCGTCGATTATCCCACTCGAAAGGGTAAAAAATGGGCCGCCTTTGTGAGACGGTCGACGATGACACAAATAGCGTTATTGCCCTTAGGACTCCACGGTAAAGCTGTTACGAAGTCCATAGTGACGTGTTCCCACTTCCACTGAGGAATGGGAAGTGGTTGCGAAAGACCGGCCACTCGCTGATACTTCTTCTCGAAGCTCGCCCTTCAGCACGCATAGTCGACTGCCGAATCTTAAAGAACTATTTTCGTGTATCAATAAATCTGTTCTCAATCCGGCTTCTACTAAACCACGGAACTTCTGCAATTGCGAGTCCCCAGCCTGTGCTGCTTTAATACGATCTACTAACGAAAACAGCACTTGTGGTTGCCAATACTGTCCGTGTGTCCTCTGTTTTACCACTTCCAAATCAAGTCTCCAAAACTGTAACACCCGAGCCCAATACTACTAATTTCTGTTACCAGTTGAGCATTAGATATTACTCATTTCATTTAGCTTGCCTGTTTGACACTTACCGTGAAATTTTATCTGGAAAGGTCATTTCTGCATATAACAAATTTTAGCACCTAAAATAAAATTAAAAGTATCCATCTTGGCCTACTCGACACCCCTAGCCGCGTGGTAGCGTCCGTGCATCGAGTTCTCGTCCCGTTCAGTGAAACGGGCGAGTTTGGACGGCTACGCGCGTGTACAGGTGTCCGACTTGGGGGTATGCTTTTTCATCATAAAACATTTCATTTTAAAATTTGGAACCCGCTTAAAATCCTATTATTTAAATTTCAAATTTTTGGACCCAACCCGGGCGCGATTTGGAAATGTTTCATTTAGCGCCAAAATCCCAAATTAATAAAATATTCGAAACCATAATATTATTCTGTTAACATATATATATATATATATATTTACTGTTGTTAAATCTTCACTTTAAATTTTTCTTAACAAACTGCAACCTCAGGGCAATCACGAGGGCGTATTACCCCTGGGCCCCACTTTCCCTATCTCTCTTCCTCTCTCTCTCTACCTTTCTCTATCTCTCTCTCTCTCTAACCCTCTCTCTTCCCTATATATATATATACTCTTCCCCCTTCATATTTTTTTCCAGAACGTGAAAGTAAAACCCATCGCGAACCCTAACCCTAGCCGCCTTCACCGTCGCCGCCGCAGCCCCGACGCCGGCACCAGCGCCACCGTCGCCTTCGCCTCCTCGCCTCAACCGACCATGTTTCCTCTCTCCCGAGCACCCTGCGCAGCCGCGGCCACCTGCAGATTTTCCCCTGCAGTCGCAAAGTCGCCGCCGGCAACCACCTGCGCCGCCTGTTCTCCTCACCCCGAGACCTCCTCCTTCTCTTCTTTCCGGCACACCCTGCACCTTCCCGACGCCAACCAACCACCCATCGCCTGCAACCTCACCCTCGCCGGAAAACCCATCACCACCGACCACCCGTCATCTCCTCGCCTCCCAGCAAACCCCCTGAACGCCAGCACCACCTCTTCCGACCGATTCTGCACCTTCCCCGATCACCTCCACCGAAACCCTTCACGTTGTCGTCACCGTCGCGACTTGAACCGCCGGTGATCTTGACGGCACCGATCGCCTCGCTGCCGGGTTGCCGAGAGCATCCATCTCTGTTCAGATCATCCCGAGCCCTTGCTGTTATCGTGTCGCGTGGGTTCGCGCCTCCGTTCTCGTGTTCGTCGTTTCGTCGAGGCAAGTATTCGATACTTGCTACATGCTATTACAACTTTATAACTTGCCTTAATATACATGTGTGGTTTAATGATGTATTATTTAGTAAATCACCTACATACATTACTTCCTGTTTAACCCTAGTAGCATGTCAAATAAATTATTTCCTGATAAACCCGTACATGATAGATTGCATTTGATTCACTGCTATGATGCTTTATTTCCAGTTTAGTTGAACAAATATGCATAACCGGCTAAATTACAATTGCATTCTTTAAACCGATTATACTTGTCGTGGCATTCTCGGAACACTCAATGTATTATTAACCTGACTACAGCAGTTACGTTCACCGTCCTGTATTCACATGATATTGACACTATTTATTTAACACAATTGAAAATGGTACAGCTAGATAATAAATCAGATTATTGTTTAACGTGTTGATTTGAACATGATGCTGCTTATATATTTGTTTGTGAGTACACCCACGATATCGTTACATCTTGATTGACATTGTCACACATGGTATTGTACCGTTTACTATTGACTTGACCTGATGTACCATGACCCGACCTGTTACCTGATCTCGTGCCTAATGCCAACAAACCTGACATGTAGTCCTCATGGACCGTTCCTGTTGTCTATCCAGACAAACCTGCTTTTACCTGATCCTGTGTTGGCATTAGTTCTTGATTACGGAATACCTGACCTGACATACATAACTTGGGGGTATGGGGAAATCAAAGGTGAAACCGACTTGTAACTCAACAGTTCGATACCTGTTCTGATCAGTCTTACGGGCTAGGCCAGCTCCGGAGTGATGATGCTGACATCACTCACCCATCCTGCTACTTGTTACTGCCTAGCGGCACGTCTCGGATTCAGCCCCGAGAATCTTGACCGTGGTCCCGGGCACGCACGGGATACTATTGAGTTACATCGACGATTCATCAATTGATTTCAAAGACTTTAGAATAGAAAACCTGATAGAACAGTTTAGTTACCCACTGCACACTACCATGCACTGCTTGATTCACATTATTTGCTACTCTCGTTTTATTCATGTTTATTTTGTATTGCCTGTTACACTGTTCATATTATATTACTTGATAACATGGCGCGCTGACGTCTGGGTTTTGCATGGCCCAGATTCTGTACCGCTGTCGCAGTCCGAGCAGGAGTACTTCAGCCAGCAGGCTGAGCTGTGAGGTGTTAGTGTAGTTAGTTTTTATTTCCTGCATTTATTTCCTGATGTGAGCCCGCATTATGGGACATACTTTTCAGTCATTTGTATTGGATAATTTGCTTCCGCATTTATTTATTATTGACTCCTGTTATTCTGGATTATGGACATGTTTTAGAAAATTTATCTTGTTCTTGATATCTCTACAGCCGTAATGTGACTGTGGATGGATACTTCCTACCCACAGGTACATGGTTGGCTATGTCACGTGCCCAATCTAGCGTACTCTGGGAAGCGGGGCGTGACATGGTTCTTTTGGTATCAGAGCCATAGGTTAGTTGGGTTGATTCTTTTGTAGTTGGATATTGTACCCAATACACGAATCAAAATACCCGTGTTTAGGAAACATGTCCTGCCACTTTGCCATTTACCATTCTTGAATCGCATTCTTCCTGATTATATCTTTTACGACGTGCAAACTTACTTTGCATGTCGACTCGAAAACCTGATCTCTTGTTATCCCTAGGACTTAGGCGACTTGGGTGGAGTTAAGTAATTGTGGCTATGATACCGCGGCATAGTTACAATGCGGTACTCTATTTAAGTATCTTGGAGTTCTAGCCTTGATCTATATATATCAAATCTATCATCATGCTAATGTTGGGTGTTTTTTTTTTATTTCAGGAATATGGCAGATAAGAATTTGAAGACGTACCAGAGGCGTGTGGACGAAGCCGCCATGCTTGGAGTGATAAGGGGAATGCTAGAAAATCAAAAGAGGCAGACCGAACTGATCCAGCAGCAAGCAGACTCGTTTCAGGAAGGTTTGCAGATCGTTCAGCAGTCTATGAACAACGTTGGAGCTAAACCAGTTGACCGAGTAGGGACCGTGGCAGATTTCAGACGTTTGGGTCCGTCTACATTTACTGGTTTGGAGGAGCCATTGCCAGCCGAGCAGTGGCTAGTTGACACGGAGAATTTGTTGATTGCGGCACAGATTCCAGATGACAAAAGAGTTGATGTGGTACGCATTCAGTTAGTGGACTACGCCCGAGAATGGTGGCTTGTGGAGGAGACCCGCTTGCCCAAACCGATCAAATGGGCGGATTTTTCAAAGAGTTTCCTGGAGAAGTTCTTCCCGCGAACTGCACGGGAGGAAATGGAAGAGAAGTTTATTGGGCTGAGGCAGAATGGAGCACCCGTGGATGTGGATGCAGCAGAATGGACGAGACTCAGCAGATTCGCTGGACCTTTAGTTGCCAACGATGCAGACAGGGCACGGAGGTTCATGCACAGCTTGGATGTGGACATCCAGAGGCACATTGTCTCCCTGGGTTTGACCACTTTCTCACAGGTTCTTACGGCATCTCGGGAACAGCAGAGTTTATCTGGGATGAAAGGGAGCTTGCAGCAGACAGCAGTTGCGGCAAGGAAGCCCGCACTTGTACCTAACAGAGCTCATGGTCGCAGAGGTATTCCGGTGGACCGTCGAGGTGTAGCACCCATGAAGAAGCCTGTGATCGTTGATCGAAGAAAGAGCGTGATTTGTGACTACTGCCGTTTACCTGGGCACGTGCAGAAGGATTGTCGAAGGAGGCTGGGACTTTGTTTGGTTTGTGGGGCGGCTGATCACGCAGTTGGTGCCTGTCCGTCGAAGCTTCGTACGAGGGATGATATTCAGAAGCCTCCGCAGAAACCGTTCCAAGGGCAGAAACAGCTGACTTAAGGACCTAATCAGGCTCGAGCTTTTACCTTGACAGCTGAGGAAGCTAAGGCATCAGGAGAAGTGGTTTCAGGTATTCTACTCGTTCATGGTTTTCCCGCAGTGGCATTATTTGATTCTGGTGCATCCCATTGTTTTATGTCATCCAAGTTTATAACTACACACTCGATTGCCTGCACGACCCTGTCTAGTTTCTGGGACATACACACTGGGAATGGGAAAATTATATCTAGTAGGGAATGTAAAGACTGTACAGTTGTTGTGTGCGGACGGGAGCTTTTTGCAGATTTCTTGGTGATTGATACGGGCAGCTACGAGGTCGTCTTGGGAATGGATTTTCTTGGCACTTTCCACGCTCACATTGACTGTAGGGCAAGGAAAGTAATTTTCTAGATTCCCGGACATCCTGAGTTTACCTTCACTGGAGGAAGCAGTTCTGTCGGGCCAGTCGAGTTTAGGGCTAGGCCGACAAATGTTATTCTTGCAGCAATGGAAGTTGATAGTAGTGAAGAGCCGGCGGTTGTTCGCGATTTTATGGATGTGTTTGAAGATATATCAGGTTTACCGCCGAAGCGAGACGTGGAGTTCGCAATTGATCTTATTCCTGGTGCAGCGCCAGTATCCAAAGCATATTATCCAATGGCACCAGTAGAGTTGGAAGAAGTCAAGAAACAGGTTGCTGAATTGCTTGAAAAGGGCTGGATTCGGAGCAGTAACTCACCTTGGGGAGCTCCAGTTCTTCTCGTAAAGAAGAAGGATGGCACAAGAAGGATGTGCATCGACTATCGAGAATTAAACCGGGTGACTATTAAGAACAAGTACCCGATCCCTCGCATTGGAGAACTTTTTGAGCAGCTTAGTGGCGCGAGGGTATTCTCGAAGCTGGATTTGCGATCCGGATATCATCAGGTTCGAGTGAAAGCTGAAGATATTTGCAAGACGGCGTTCCGAACTCGGTATGGGCATTACGAGTACTTAGTGATGCCCTTCGGAGTAACGAATGCGCCGGCAATATTCATGGACTTGATGAACCGAATCTTTTCACCGTTCTTGGACCAGTTTATTGTGGTATTCATTGACGTTATTCTGGTTTACTCGAAGAGTTTTGAGGAGCATGCTGAGCATTTGAAGATCGCACTGCAGACATTGAGACAGGAGAAATTGTATGCGAAGATGAGTAAGTGCGAATTTTGGCTGGAAGAAGTGAAGTTTCTGGGGCATGTTGTGTCGGGCGATGGAATCGCCGTCGATCCCGAAAAGATTGCAGCAGTTCGAGATTGGCCGATTCCAAAGAATGTAGCTGAGATAAGAAGTTTCCTTGGATTAGCCGGATATTACAGGAGGTTTGTGGAGAACTTCGCTCGTCTGGCAGAACCGTTGACCAAGCTTACGCGCAAGGAGGTACCTTTTGTATGGACGGATAATTGTGCGTTAGCTTTTGAGACGTTGAAGCAGAAGTTGATAACCGCCCCTATTTTGACCGTGCCAGACAATTCCGGAGGATTGGTTATTCACAGCGACGCATCTGGGAAAGGACTGGGATGTGTTTTGATGCAGCATGGGAAGGTTGTAGCATACGCGTCAAGACAACTGAAGACCCATGAGAAGAATTATCCAACTCATGACTTGGAGCTTGCGGCTGTGATCTTCGCTTTGAAGATTTGGAGACACTACCTTTTGGGCGAGAGAGTCGAAGTTTTTACAGATCACAAGAGTTTGAAGTATGTGTTCACTCAGAAGGAGTTGAATATGATGCAACGTAGATGGTTGGAGCTGATGGCCGACTACGACCTTGATCTTAAGTACCATCCAGGGAAGGTTAACGTCGTGCCGGATGCGCTTAGTCGGTTACCAGCAATTCAGGTGTTAACTACACAGAGGGAGATCATTGCAGATTTTCGAAGATTTGACTTAAAAGTTGTGCTGCCGCGTTCTACGGGACAGTTGATGCAATTGCAAGTACAGTCGTCTTTAATTGAGAAAATTAAAGCAGCACAATCGCAGGATCCTAGACTGCAAAAGTTTCGAGAGCAGGTTGAAGCCGGACTACGAACAAATTTACTGGTTCACGAAGACGGTTCGTTGAGGTATGGTAGCCGTTTGTGTGTGCCAAAGGGGGGTGTTCGTGAAGAGCTTATGAAGAAGGCACACAGTTCAGCTTATTCTATACATCCAGGAGGCACAAAGATGTACCGTGATATTCGACAGCATTTCTGGTGGGAAGGCATGAAATGGGAGATTGCTCGCTTTGTGGCTAAATGCTTGGTGTGTCAGCAAGTTAAGGCTGAACACCAAAGGGTTGCTGGTTTATTGCAACCGCTTCTGATTCCTCAGTGGAAGTGGGAGCATATAACCATGGATTTCGTGACGGCTTTACCGCGGAGTCTAAAAGGCAACAATGCAGTATGGGTGATTGTTGATCGGTTGACCAAGGCAGCTCACTTTATTCCTTTCCGGGTTGGTCAATCAACGGAGACTTTGGCAGAACGGTACATGCAGGAGATTGTAAGATTGTATGGAGTACCGGTAAGCATCGTGTCCGATCGGGACACTCGGTTCTTATCACACTTCTGGAGGAGTTTACAGGAAAGTTTGGGGACTCGATTGAAGTTTAGCACAGCTTATCATCCTCAAACTGATGGCCAGTCGGAGAGAACGATCCAAACTCTTGAAGATATGTTGAGAGCTTGCATGTTGGACTTCAAGGGTTCGTGGGAGGATCATCTACACTTGGTGGAGTTTTCTTACAACAATAGTTTCCAAGCAACTATTCAGATGGCTCCGTTTGAAGCTTTGTATGGTCGTAAGTGCCGTTCACCTGTTTGTTGGGATGATGTTGGTGAACGAAGATTATTGGGACCAGATTTGGTGGTGCAGACAGTTGAGAAGGTTAACACTATCAGAAAGCATATGAAGACAGCTCAAGATAGACAGAAGAGTTGGGCTGATACATCAAGAAGACCTCTAGAGTTCGTCGTGGGTGATTTGGTATTCTTGAAGATATCACCGACTAGAGGGGTGATTCGCTTTGGGAGTCGAGGAAAGCTTAGTTCTCGATTTGTTGGACCCTTTGAGGTATTGGAGCGCGTTGGAGAGGTAGCGTACCGTTTGGCGTTACCGCTGTCCTTGGCGGGTGTGCACGATGTGTTTCACGTATCTCAACTACGAAGGTATGTTCGAGGTGAAACACACGTCTTGGATCATTCGGAGTTAACAGTACGGGAAGACCTGACTTTTGAGGAGCGACCGGTTGAAATCATGGATCGAAGGGAAAAGGTTCTTAAGAACAAGGTTATTCCCCTTGTGCTCGTTTCTTGGGGAAATCGATCGCATGGAGAGTCCACTTGGGAACGAGAAGATGAGATCCGGCAGAAGTTTCCTCACCTTTTTCTGTAGTTTTCTATCTTGTATTCTTGGAATTTCGAGAACGAAATTCTTTTGTAGTTGGGTATAATGTAACACCCGAGCCCAATACTACTAATTTCTGTTACCAGTTGAGCATTAGATATTACTCATTTCATTTAGCTTGCCTGTTTGACACTTACCGTGAAATTTTATCTGGAAAGGTCATTTCTGCATATAACAAATTTTAGCACCTAAAATAAAATTAAAAGTATCCATCTTGGCCTACTCGACACCCCTAGCCGCGTGGTAGCGTCCGTGCATCGAGTTCTCGTCCCGTTCAGTGAAACGGGCGAGTTTGGACGGCTACGCGCGTGTACAGGTGTCCGACTTGGGGGTATGCTTTTTCATCATAAAACATTTCATTTTAAAATTTGGAATCCGCTTAAAATCCTATTATTTAAATTTCAAATTTTTGGACCCAACCCGGGCGCGATTTGGAAATGTTTCATTTAGCGCCAAAATCCCAAATTAATAAAATATTCGAAACCATAATATTTTTCTGTTAACATATATATATATTTACTGTTGTTAAATCTTCACTTTAAATTTTTCTTAACAAACTGCCACCTCTGGCCAATCACGAGGGCGTATTACCCCTGGGCCCCACTTTCCCTATCTTTCTTCCTCTCTCTCTACCTTTCTCTATCTTTCTCTCTCTAACCCTCTCTCTCTTCCCTATATATATATACTCTTCCCCCTTCATATTTTTTTCCAGAACGTGAAAGTAAAACCCATCGCGAACCCTAACCCTAGCCGCCTTCACCGTCGCCGCCGCAGCCCCGACGCCGGCGCCAGCGCCACCGTCGCCCTCGCCTCCTCGCCTCAACCGACCCTGTTTCCTCTCTCCCGAGCACCCTGCGCAGCCGCGGCCACCTGCAGATTTTCCCCTGCAGTCGCAAGTCGCCGCCGGCAACCACCTGCGCCGCCGACCATCACCTCGCCTGTTCTCCTCACCCGAGACCTCCTCTTTCTCTTCTTTCCGGCACACCCTGCACCTTCCCGACGCCAACCAACCACCCATCGCCTGCAACCTCACCCTCACCGGAAAACCCATCACCACCGACCACCCGTCGTTTCCTCGCCTCCCAGCAAACCCCCTGAACGCCAGCACCACCTCTTCCGACCGATTCTGCACCTTCCCCGATCACCTCCACCGAAACCCTTCACGTTGTCATCACCGTTGCGACTTGAACCGCCGGTGATCTTGACGGCACCGATCGCCTCGCTGCCGGGTTGCCGAGAGAGCATCCATCTCTGTTCAGATCATCCCGAGCCCTTGCTGTTATCGTGCCGCGTGGGTTCGCGCCTCCGTTCTCGTGTTCGTCGTTTCGTCGAGGCAAGTATTCGATACTTGCTACATGCTATTACAACTTTATAACTTGCCTTAATATACATGTGTGGTTTAATGATGTATTATTTAGTAAATCACCTACATACATTACTTCCTGTTTAACCCTAGTAGCATGTCAAATAAATTATTTCCTGATAAACCCGTACATGATAGATTGCATTTGATTCACTGCTATGATGCTTTATTTCCAGTTTAGTTGAACAAATATGCATAACCGGCTAAATTACAATTGCATTCTTTAAACCGATTATACTTGTCGTGGCATTCTCGGAACACTCAATGTATTATTAACCTGACTACAGCAGTTACGTTCACCGTCCTGTATTCACATGATATTGACACTATTTATTTAACACAATTGAAAATGGTACAGCTAGATAATAAATCAGATTATTGTTTAACGTGTTGATTTGAACATGATGCTGCTTATATATCTGTTTGTGAGTACACCCACGATATCGTTACATCTTGATTGACATTGTCACACATGGTATTGTACCGTTTACTATTGACTTGATCTGATGTACCATGACCCGACCTGTTACCTGATCTCGTGCCTAATGCCAACAAACCTGACATGTAGTGCTCATGGACCGTTCCTGTTGTCTATCCAGACAAACCTGCTTTTACCTGATCCTGTGTTGGCATTAGTTCTTGATTACGGAATACCTGACCTGACATACATAACTTGGGGGTATGGGGAAATCAAAGGTGAAACCGACTTGTAACTCAACAGTTCGATACCTGTTCTGATCAGTCTTACGGGCTAGGCCAGCCCCGGAGTGATGATGCTGACATCACTCACCCATCCTGCTACTTGTTACTGCCTAGCGGCACGTCTCGGATTCAGCCCCGAGAATCTTGACCGTGGTCCCGGACACGCACGGGATACTATTGAGTTACATCGACGATTCATCAATTGATTTTAAAGACTTTAGAATAGAAAACCTGATAGAACAGTTTAGTTACCCACTGCACACTACCATGCACTGCTTGATTCATATTATTTGCTACTCTCGTTTTATTCATGTTTATTTTGTATTGCCTGTTACACTGTTCATATTGTATTACTTGATGACATGGCGCGCTGACGTCTGGGTTTTGCATGGCCCAGATTCTGTACCGCTGTCGCAGTCCGAGCAGGAGTACTTCAGCCAGCAGGCTGAGCTGTGAGGTGTTAGTGTAGTTAGTTTTTATTTCCTGCATTTATTTCCTGATGTGAGCCCGCATTATGGGACATACTTTTCAGTCATTTGTATTGGATAATTTGCTTCCGCATTTATTTATTATTGACTCCTGTTATTCTGGATTATGGACATGTTTTAGAAAACTTATCTTGTTCTTGATATCTCTACAGCCGTAATGTGACCGTGGATGGATACTTCCTACCCACAGGTACATGGTTGGCTATGTCACGTGCCCAATCTAGCGTACTGTGGGAAGCGGGGCGTGACAGAAATTCATCAAGGATTTCCTTCTGGCTAGTCAACCACATCGTTGTTGATCTCCGGCTGAGAGCATCCGGTACCACATTTACCTATCCGGAGTGATATTGCAAATCAAGATTGTAATCAGTCATGAACTCCAACCACCTGCGATGTCTCTTATTTAGCTCTTTTTGCATGAATACATACTTCAGACTCTAGTAGTCCGTATAGACTTCCAGTCGTTCTCCTAAAAGATAACGCCTCCAAATCTTCAGAGCAAAGATCACTGCGGTCAACTCTAAATCGAGGGTTGGGTAATTCTTCTCGTGCGTCCTCAATTGATGCAAGGCATAAGCTACAACACTCTCACGCTGCATCAAGACGCAGCCTAGCCCCTTACCGGAAGCGTCACTATGAATCACTAGTCCTCCTGTCCCATCTGGTACGGTTAATATAAGTGCAGTTGTGAGTTTTTCCTACAATAACTCGAACGTTCGGTTGCATTCTTCTGACCATACAAACAGTACCCCCTTCCGAGTAAGTCTTGTCAACAGCTCAACCACTCGCGCAAAATCTTTAACAAATCTCCGATAGAAACCTGCGAGTCCCAAGAAACTTCTAATCTTTGTTACTAACTTTGGTGCTGGCCAATTTTTTACTGCTTCAATTTTTGCCGGGTCTACTGAGATACCATCTCTAGAAACGATGTGACCCAAAAATTAAACTCGTTCAAGCCAAAATTCGCATTTACTAAGTTTGGCATATAACTTCTCCTGTCTCAGTATCCGTAATACGATCCTCATATGCTCGGCATGCTCTTCCTTACTTTTGGAGTACACGAAAATGTCGTCGATGAAAACTATGACAAACTGATTGAGGTACTGCAAAAAAAACTTGGTTCATTAAACCCATGAACATGGCTGGGGCATTAGTAACATCGAATGACATCACGAAAAACTCATAATGACCGTATCGAGTTCTGAAAGCTGTCTTGCATACATCCTCCGCTTTAACCCGAACTTGATGGTACCCGACCAAAGTCCAACTTAGAGAACATACAAGCACCACATAACTGATCGAACAAGTCATCAATCCGAGGTATATGATACTTGTTTTTAATCGTAACCCAGTTCAACTCCCGGTAGTCAATGCACATGCGTAACGAACCGTCCTTCTTCTTCACTAGTAAAACTGGAGTGCCCCACGGAGAAGTACTTGAGCGAATGAAACCCTTGCTGAGGAGGTCTTTTATATGCTTTTTCAATTCTACTAACTCGACTGGTGCAATCCTGTAAGGTGCCTTAGAAATCGGTGTCGTTCCTGATATTAATCCTATTGAAAACCACAATGCACGAGGCGGGGGTAGGCCGGGTAAATCCTCAGGAAAGACATCCAAGAATTCCTGAACTACGACTGGTGTCGAACTCTTATTAATCTCCATTGACGCCAGTATGCTGCTTGTCGGTTTTGCTCTAAACTCTATGGGTCCCAGAGATTTGCTGCCCCTTGTAAACACGAACTTTGGGTGGTTAGGAAAGCGAAAGATTACTGTCTTGGCCCGACAATCAATATATGCATGAAAAGTGCCCAACCAATTCATTCCTAAAACGACAACATAACTACCAATCCCAATCAGCAGGAAATCTGCGAAAAGCTCCCTGCCGCAAATCACTATTGGACAAATCTTGCACTCTAGGTTGGTGGCAACTACTCCATTTCTAATGTGAATGTCCCAATCTCGAATCAGTGTTTTGTGTGCAATAGAATATGTTGTGGCAAAGGCCAAAGACATAAAACAATGCGAAGCCCCGGAATCGAAAAGTGCTCTAACCGGAACAGAACAAACTAGAATGGTACCTGAAATGACATCCTCTGATGCCTCTGCCTGCTCAGCCGTCAGGGTAAAGGCTTACCCCTAGCCACGACTTGTGTTGCCTCGCGTCTGATCAAAAATTTGTTTCTGAAGGACAAATTGTAACAACCTAGTTCATTTATACCAGTTCTAGTTCATGTATTTCTTTATTTATGGTATTTTCCTGATTTACTATGTTTTGGGTGCAAATAATATATTTGACATCTGTATTTGCATCCGACCCGCATGCTTGAAACATGTCTTGATTCATGGTTATGATTTATCCTGACTTGTTACGTGGACTCATGCACTTACATTATTGCATACTGCATATTGACATTTATCTGGCATCTGCATTTTTAAATATAATATTTAAAGTCACATAAAATATTATAAAAACACATTGCATGGCCTGCTTGATACCCCTAACCATGTGGTAGCATCCGCGCATCTTGTTCTCGTCCCGTTCAGTGAAACGGACTTGTTTGGATGACTATGCGCACGTACATGCATCCGTTCTTGGGGGTATGGATTTTCGTTACCCGGATATCCAATTTTAATTTTGGTCGTCGTGTATATTTTTCATATTTTAAAACTGAATTTTCAGACCAGACCCGGGCGTGTTTTGGACTAAGTTTGTATTTACCAGAAAATCAAATTTTATTAATATAATATTTTATTAAAAATTAGCACAGTTTAAATTTAATTAACTAAATATATCTTTTTCAATTTTAATCCTAACAAATCCTAAATCTAAACCAATCAGCGTCTCTCTCTCTCTCTTTCTTTCTCTCTTTATATTTATTATTCGTTATTTTTTTTCCATACTTAAACCCCAGTTCTCTCTCTCTCCCTCTCTCTCTCCTCCTCTTTCTCACTCCTCTCGCAAATACTGTGCATTCCTCAAATCCCGTCACCGCCTCCTTTCACTACGCTTACCTCCCTCTTTCTCCTTCTTCTTTCTTTTTCGCCGCCGCCTCCGCGAGAACCTAGCTCTCGGCCCCACACCTCGCCTGCGCCCTTACCGGAGCTTCGTTCCCTGGGCCTTCTCCTCTCCTCCTCACCCATCGACACCACCTCCATCACCTCCTTCTTCCCTACAACCCATCGCAACCCCAAGCCAAACCCCTCACAGAACCCATGACCCATCACCTCTCACCCTCCTCGCCGTTGCTACCACCGCCGACCACCTCGTCGGCCTCCATTCGTTTTCTCCACCTCGTCTGCATCTCTCATCCCTCTCCTCTCTTCTCCCCCACCTCCACCTTCGCTTGCATTCCCTGCACCCATCCTTGCCTCTGCCTCGCCGGCGGCACTCGTCCCTCGCCGTCACCACCTCTTGTTACCCCATCTCCCCTCTCTCCTCTCTACTACTCCAGATCCCAAGCATTCCCCTGCAACCTTTGATCCCCGACATCAAGAACCCTAACACCTCACTGCCCATCGCCGGAAAACCCCGTCGACGCCTCCTCGCCTCCCTGACCCAGAGCCATACCAAAGACCCCAATGCAGCCCCTCTCCTCCTTTCTTCTTCTTCTTCTTCTCTCTTCTTCTTTCTTTTCTTGAATTCTCGTTTCTTTTCCGGTGATCACCCGTCGGAGCCGTGCCGCTGCCGACGATCTGAACAATCCAGTTGATGTGCCCAGCCAACATGGTCGTGTTCTTTCTAACAACAAGAGAAACATTCTCTTCGAGGTCTTACCACGGCCCAGCGTGGAAGACGGGGCGACGCCATTTCAAGTGTACACGGCTCGGGAAGAAGACCGGGATAAGAGGAAGCCCCTTGTGGAGTTCCTGAGGGAAGGTACACTCCCAGAAGATCGAGTGGAAGCCCGCCGCCTCCGAGCCAAAGCTCGCCATTTCGTCTGGAGCAATGGGAACCTCTACAAGAAATCATTCACTCAACCCCTGCTCCGGTATGTCGACCCCCACGAGGCCGACTACGTCCTCCGTGTGATTCACGAAGGGGTCGGCGGCGCACACCAAGAGGCCCGCACCTTAATCCAGAAGGCACTGCTCCAAGGGTACTATTGGTCGACGATTCATCAGGACGCCCAGAAGCTCGTCAGGAGGTGCAAAAACTGCCAACTCCATGGCAGCATACTTCGCCTTCCGGCAACCGATCTAACAGCCCTAACCTCCCCCCGGCCGTTTGCCTAGTGGGGAATGGACATGATAGGCCAGTTCCCTACCGGTACGGACAGACACAAGTACGTCCTCGTCGCGGTGGACTACTTCACCAAATGGATCGAGACCGTCCCCATCAGGAAACCGGACGCCACCTCGACTATCAAATACCTGCTGAACAACGTAATACTCCGGTTCGGTATCCCGAAGTGTATCGTCACCGACCACGGGACAAATTTCGAGAACGAAAAAGTTAAGGAAATCTGCAGCTAATACCATATCCTGAAGAAGTTTGCCGCGGTCGCGCATCCCCATTGCAACGGGAAGGCTGAGATCGCTAACAGGGACGTCATCCGAGGTCTTCGGACACGCATAGAAGGACGACAGGGCAGTTGGGTCGAGAAACTACCCCGGGTCTTATGGGCCTTGCGCACGTCGAAGAAGACCACCACCGGAGAGACCCCTTTCAGCCTCTGCTACGGCACCGAGGCAATAGTCCCAGCGAAGATCGGGTTGTCCAGTTACAGGGTCGAGCACTTCGACGACGAAGCCAACACCTCAGCCCTCCGGACTAATCTGGACGTGTTGTTAGAGAAACGGGACCGGGCTCAGATCAGAGCTTCCGCTTATCAACAGCAAACCGCCCGCTACTACAACGCGCGAGTCAAGCGTCGCTTCTTCAAAACCGAAGATTTAGTCCTAAGGCAGAACGAGTTCGTCGATCAAGGCAAGTTGCATAAGTTTTCCTCGAAATGGGACGGACCATTTCTCGTCTCCGAGATCCTGCCCGGCGGAGCCTATCGTTTACAAGATGCGAATGGTCGCAAATTTCCACGGCCTTACAACGCCGAGAACCTCAAGCTGTATCTCTGAAAAGAATATCTATGAATGTATATTTCTTCTTTCACAAAAGCGATGTAAATCTTTCTAAAGTTCTTTTTATTTAATAATAAGAGGGAAACAATGGAGTATTGCAAAAAGGAGAATTTTATTTATTCGAAAGGTATTGTTAGCTCCTCAGCCTTACATCAAAAAGAAAAATTCTTACAACAGCGGGGGGAGGGGATTCAAGAAGTATTGCTCGTGGTACTCCGAAGAAACTGCTATCAGCCGAGCCCTGGCCGCCTCGAACCTCTGCCTCTGATGTTGTCCGTGAATCCTTGAGGCTACGGACGGGCCGGAGGGCTCTACGCACGGGCAACCATCGGCGAGACGCCTCAGCCGGTAACACTCGAGGACGAGTGTCACCGATCGATCCCGCCGACTCTTCGAGATCAGGCCGAGACGACATAGCGATCTCATCTTGCCAACCGCCTCATCTTTCAGTTGTTCAGACAAGGGGTTGTGCAGCCCCGGCGATACCCTCCAAATCGAATATATCAGCAGCTAGAGTAGGGGTGATTGCCGGGGAAGCAGACAGCCGACATGATCCACATCTCAGGCAGGGGCCACCACCGCACCTGCGGATATGTTTATATATCCTATAGTGTATACATGTTGATTTAGAATGTTATATTATTGATATATACATTCTTTTTGCAATTACTTATATAGTCAATGTTTGATTGTCTAATTATAGATGGTGCGTTCACGTCTGATGCAGGGGCCACTCCCGTCACTTCCATACCCTCCACTCAGTCTACATATTTGTATGAATAAATATAAAATATTTATACATTTTACATATCCTTTAAGAATAAACACGAACTTCATGTAATTTTATCGATATTTATTTTCTAGTTGGAGATGCGTCCACGTCCGGGTCACCGGCAGTTTCTCACCGGAGGAACTATTGTCCCGCTCGTGCTACTGCCCAGGCCCAGGCTCGTGCTTCTGTCGCCGAAGGTATATATTACACTTCAATTTTCGTTAAATCTTGATTTCTTAATACCACTTTGTCTTAATATTGATTGTCTTGATATTTCTTATAGATGCAGGGCATCCCCATCCTGAGAGGGGGACTCGAGGCCCGAATCAGTCCCACAGGCTGAGGCCCGATAGAGCTAGGGGGAGGCAGCATTCCCCCTCTTCTTTACCCCTGATTATCGCTATACCGACGATTATGCCGAGAGCTTCGGCCGGTATATAGGGAATGAGAGCCGCCTCGTGAAGAAGTATCCACTTCACGTTGAGTGGGGCGACAAGCACCGGTGTTCATTTACCCTCTTTTGGGATCAGGCTCGGGTATTAATATATATTTTCATTTGACTTACCCAATATATTTATTATTATTTAACACTTGCAATTTAATAACATTGTTTTTTTTTTTTGTATTTGCAGTTGGATTACGACTTTCAGCTTGTACCCGACTCTGATCACCCTGAGAGAGTGTTCGATCTTCACGCTCTGTACCATGGCCTTATGAAGAACATGCAATCAAAGGTTCGATACAATAGAAACGAGCTGAAGATCGACTGCTTTTCCCTGTGGATAGCGACCCCCGACGCAGAGAGTGCGGCTTTCCTACATACTCCTGTCTTTGCGAGAGTCGACGTAGATACATGGCCTCTCTTGTGTCAATATTTCGACTCTCAGCGCAAACATGTTTGTATTTTAAATGTAATTCATTGTTTAGTATATAATTTATTTTTTCGTGTTGCTTAATTAGAAAACTAAATCTGAATGTGTTGTGCAGAAACAAGCCGATCAAAATAAAGAGAATAGGAAGTTGGCGAAAAGGGGTCGCCCCACTTATACAGGTGGCTCGAGGAATATTACTCGTGCCATTGGGGAAATTGGTAAATTACAATAGACCTATTGTGATATAATGTAATATTAAGAGTAATTTTATAATATATATAATTTTTTTGCGAATTGCAGAGAGCTCAGACCCTGGTGCAGGATGGTACACCGAGCGTGCTGACCGCGTATCTCGCCGTCCACGGCACCTCGACAGATCCCGCCAGGGGCGAGCTTCGATTCCCCGACACCGCTACCTAGGAGTATTGCGTAAGTTTTAATATTTATTCTATTAAATTTGAAATTTTTGTTTTGAAAAGTTCAAATTTAAATGATATACTTATATTTTACTGGTTAATGTGGGTGTAGGAGCGGTTGGTGGAGCAGGCGGAGGCATCGGGGATCGATTTTACTGGACAGAACGATCCGATGCTGCTGACCCCAGTCCTTGACGCCGCACACGGAGGGCTCCACGGAGGTTGGGAGAGAGTTCGGAGAATCAGTCCTAGCAGGGCCCATATGAGGTTGGACTCTACTCCGACGGTTACTTTCCCTACCCCCGTGAGCGACGTCTAGAGCAAGATGTTGCCACCTTGAAGACCACCGTCCAGAGTTGAAGAAGATGATGGTATATATACTACTTAATAGTAAAATATTATATCATATTATAGATAGTAATATATCCAATATTAGCAGCCTGAGTTTATTTGGTTGTAGAATTAACTTTGATTAATCTTAGATTGGGGTTTTGCAATAACCTGATAATGATACGAATTCTACTAATACACAGTTCTTACTCGTTTATTACACACAAAATTGAACAGACACGACAGGATGCTTCGGCTGCGGCTCCACATGCATCTCCTTCGGCTGTGGCTTCGCAAGACACTACCTCAGCTGCGGTTGCGCGGACCACTCCAGCAACTCCATAGCCTGCTCAGACTCCCGCACAGTCCACTCCTTCATTGGTCGAGTTTTTGACGACTCAGGGCGGCACCGAGGAGCAGATGCGCCAGATTACGGCGATTATCAGAAGTGGAGCTGGACCGAGCCATGGTAGATTTTTTTTATATTTTAAGCATGTATGTACTTATATGATACATATTGTATATATTTTAGATGATATTGGTGGTGTTTGCGTGTTCACGATAATTTAGATTGATATCGTATTCTTTTTATTGATTTCTTTTATATATTATGCGTGAGATGTTGATTATGAATACTGCGGTATTTGGTTATATGATGTACTTATTATTTTGCACAGGGCGAGGAAAAAACAGGAAGCCCCCTTTTTAAAAAAAACCTGATATTTTGTACTTACGGATTAAGCCGTAGGTCCATCTGTTTCCCCTACGGATTAATCCGTAGGTCCATAGTTTGCCCCTATATATTTGTCCGTAGGGACAAAATATCAGGATACCTGACATTTTGCCCCTATGGACTCAGTAACAGGCGTTACACTTGCCCCTACGACTATATCCGTAGGGATTATGTCTGGACCTACGGCTAACACCGTAGGGGCATGAAGTTGCCCCTACGGATATCTCCGGAGGGGCAAGTATTTTATTTTATAAACCACTAAATTAAATAAATATTTTGTCCCTACGGAATACACCGTAGGGACATGAGACCCGACAGAGACAACCGTAGGGGCAATTATTTGTCCGTAGGGGTATGTTTAGGACGAAAACTTGCACCTGCGGCCGTTGCACCTACGGTGGATTTTCGAACCCCTACGAATATATCCGTAGGGGCAGTGCTTTACCCCTACGGTTTTAGCCGTAGGGGAAACCCCAAAGCCGTAGGGACAACCCCTTTTTGTAGTAGTGACATGTGAGAATGGTGATGTGTTGTCGATTGTTGGCTACTATGAGAGAGGGAGATAACAATAGCCTAATCAACGATGCTCAGGCAGCCGCAGATCAGTTGTGAGAATGCAAGAAAAACTGTGATTATGTGAGAAATAAAAACTGTAGAGCACATAAATGAGCAGTAGTGAAGCGTTTATGATTACAAATGGGATAACGAGTATTTATATACGGAGCTACACAATATAAATAATATTATGAAGATATTTTAGCAATTATCTATATTGCGAGACGGGGCGGGGAGAAGCATGGGGCAAGGGAAGCTAATACCATCCCCGCCCTGCGCCCTGGTCAACGGTCAAAATCCCTGTCCCGATCGGGACGGGGCGAAATTGCCATCCCTAAATAGTATCCATGTGATTTATACCGAGACACCCGCTGGGGAGGGAGGGCGGGGTGGGGGGTCTATGACAAGTATGAGCAAATACTTCTGGAGGAACTCTCAACGTGTTTGGTAGAGCAGAGATAAGAAGTCATGTGAATACCGATAGCTTTATGCGATGCATGCTTTGAATACACAGCTTCGGTGCTCGTGAGTTCCCTAGGAAGGACAGCTTCTTGATGAAGTGAAGTGGTACAAGTTTTGAAATACATGAACAAATTTCAGATAAAGTAGTATAAGTGGAGATCGTAGATTAATTGGGGGTTATTAAAATATAGATAAAGGCAACGTTAACCTTGGGGGTAAAATGTAACAATTTAAAGGAATTGGGGATACGAAGTAAATAACAAAAAATTGAGGGAGTAAACAGAAAATAACCCTTTTTTCTAAAGTGGATGTAATGAAACATATTGCTCTTTCAACCAAGAGACTGAAGAATCCAAAAGCCAGACCCAAATGTGAGAGTTAATTTAATCTAGCCTGTTGTCTTAACTGAACTACTGAACCCATAATTACTAATAAACCTACTGGAAAGGTACACCAACAAACCTTTATCCCAAATATTTGAGGTCGGCTATATAAATTTGTTTCTTCCATTTTCCTTGATTTTCATAATTCCTTTCGATGCTAAACCTATAGGAATGCCAATCCAAAAATTGATTTAAGACACTGAAATGTAAGAATGATTTACAAAAAGAAATTTATGAAAACACTAGAAGGACTTTGATTATCATTTTCAGATTAGTCCTGGAAAAGTCTTCCACCTCACTCATTCTAAGGGAACCCATTAAAACTATCACAAACTTCCAAGTTTGAAGAAATTATCTAATCTCAATCATTAATACTGAAAGAAGTCTATGATTGCCCACTTCTCTAGTTAGATAAAGTCTAAATATATGTGAAAGCAAAAAACCCGCTCTCAGTTTTCAAACTATAAATACTTCCCTACTCTCTGCAACTTTCCTCATCAGCTCTAAATCCTGTATACTTAGTACCCTCTAACTCTTGCTTGTTTTCTTGCATTGTTTTCTATCATTCAAAGAAAATGGCATCACAAACCATCAACAACTATAAAGAAGGGGCTGATGTTTACCGTGGAGATCCAAGAGTTTGGTTACAACCGATCAGCCGGATTCATCTGGATAATCCAAGCGAAGAAAAAGGATCATACCTTTAAGAATATCAAGCGCCGGGTTTCATATGTGACAGAGGTGACGGCATTTGTAGAGCCCCGCAAGATGAAGAAGATGACTGGAGTGAAGACAAAAAGAGCTTCTGTTGTGGCTCTCTGTTGTTGAGATGTACTTTGAGAATCCTTCATCTGAGAAGCCAGCCATCAGGACCGGCACTGGTTTATCTGATAGCTTTGAGGCATCAGTGTTTGAACTTGAGAAGTGAGGAAATGATGCAGGTGCCTAAATGCAAAGAAAAAGGGAATTAGGATTCAATCATTTTATTAGTAACTACTATATCAAATGTGTCGTGCTTATATAAAATGTCTGGATGTAATAGTATATACACAGAGTTGTTGTTTAATACAACAAGTAAATCATAATATACATTTTCAATCTTTCTTATATCACCCAGCTACATAAATATGTTTAAAAGGCAAGGCCTTCATGGAGAGCTGGTGTATAAGTCTTCAAGTATGGAATGAACTGTCATATTGATGAAAAAAATTTAATTCCCATTTGTACATAAGGGCACTGATGAAAGGCAGTTCCATCGAAGAAAACATCAAAGAAGTTTTTCAATATTCATCTGAATGTGCTAAGTTTTTGCACTATGATGTCCGTTTAATTAATAACTCTCTTTCTTGCGAGCTTTTCAATTCATTATTGTGTTCGTTCAAACATGCAAACTTCAACCATCACTTGTTTATAATCAATAACTGATTTTTGCTACCAAAATCCTGATCCCAGTCGACGTCACCCCCACACAATCTCCACACTAACCATCCACCACTCTATTATTCCCGATCAAACTCTGTTGTGATCCTAGTCTAATATCAATTGTTCATGTTGCCAGGATCCAAATCTAATTTAAGATTGATTCCTCTAATCTGTTGGCTCCAATTTCCTACTTGCCCTTGCCAAATTTCTCCACTGAATTGTTTTTAATGACTGGAAACAAGACAAACGATCTCCAGTACCAAACTCCAATCAAATGAGAATAATTATGCATATTGGTGGTCCGGTCTCTGTGGCTTCAAGAAAAGTTGGAGCAATGGAAAATGATCTAGAAAAGAGAATGGTGAATGATTAAGTAGATACATAATGCAGTAGAGAAAAACTATTGCAACTCAACGATCATGAAATAGATAACATAATACAATGGGTAAAGTATTGCATTCCAACTATCCAAGTTTAAATAAGCATGTTTTACACTTTTAGCCCTTATTCTTCTAGGTTTGATTATGTCCATCTATGATCACTTCTAAGTAAATCGAATCTGAATAAACCTTAAGCCAAACATAGTGGACATAAAAAATAAGCTAAATTACACTAAACTACTTTCAAGTATCATTTTTTAAGTAAATAACAAGTTTTTCTAGTGCAGTAAACTCCCTTAACTTTGGTTTCAAAGTAATTTTTCAACTAAAGTACACCTAAAATGTAGTACTTTACGGGAGACTATTGTAATTAAAAATGTTAAGGTAGTCTGCGGAATAGTTGAGGTAATTTGGTGTAATTTAGCCTATAAGATATAAATGAGTTCAGAAAAGAAAAGATATAGGACAAAAGCTCCAGAGAACATTTTCAAGTATGCATCAACTTATAAAGCCAAATTGTTCATAAAATGTCAGGCAGGGGCCAAATGTGTTCCCTGAATAATGTAACAAAATTTCTCCCTGGTCAGAAGTAGTTGGTCTTGGCATCCCAAACCTTTGACCCATATATTTGAGAAAAAAATAACGTCAATGTAAATTTAAACTAATCTATCCTATTTAAACTAATCTATCCTACATAAGCTGATTGTCATTTGTTCCCTTAACTTCTGGACAAGTTGTAGAGTGTTTTTCGTCACTACATGGAGATGGATAGGTTCGTGTTTCAGGCGTGTATAGATTCCTCATTTCCGACGGTAGGCAGGGGTTTATTGATCGTGGAGATTCTAATCTCCGGTAGCTGCGGACAAAACTGTTGTTAATTACCCCTCGCTTTAGCACGAGGAAACCTTCGATTGACGGGTCACGCGTATCTTGCGAACTCAGTATGAATGTGTACTGCATTTAGGAACAACTTTTATGACTTTTTGAACATTTCGGAGGAATCGCAGAGTTTACGGGGGTCCCGCTACCTGGTCTGCGGGTAAAAGGGGCTAACAACCTCCTTGCGGGGTGCGGAACAGCGCCCCGTGGAAAAAATTTTGAAGGGAGAAATGTTTTGAGTGTGTCGGAGAGCTCCCGAACGAAGGGAAAAAAGGAAATAAAGAGATGAACGAAGTGATGAGACCCCTAAGAGAGGGGTCCCGAAGCGGTGGACCCCCTTTTAGAGGGATCCCGAAGTGGTGGGACCCCTAAGAGGGGGTCCCGAAGCCATGGGACCCCTTTGGAGGGGGTCCTGAATTCAGGAGCCTCCCACTTGGAGGGCCCCAAAATCGGGAGCCCCCTTGGAGGGGCCCCGAAATTGGAAGCCTCTTTTTGGGGAAGCTCCGAAGAGGAACCCCTTTGGAGGGGGAGTTTCCGCTCCCCCAAAAAAACTCTCTTTTAGGAGCTTTCTAGAGGAAGAAGATGAAGAAGAAAAAGCCTTTCCTTTTGGCAGGGTTTAAATTTCCCTTACATTTTGCATTTGAGCTCTTAGACTTTACAAATTGATTTTTTGTCTATTTTCCTTACGTATGTGCATACTTTTGCACTTTAAAATTGGTTTTTTGCCCATTTCGATTTACCGAATTACATAATAAACATATTTATTACATTTTTCTACTCCTTCCTTGGCATGGGGCAGGTCCATGCTCGAGCTTGGACCGGTTGAGCTTGGGCCCACTTGCTTAGGCTTAGGCCCGGGTTGGTTGGATTCGGGTTCACTTGTTCAGACGTAGACGTTGACTTTGACTTTGACTTTGACTTTTTAAATTCGTGTGTAGGTTTTGACCCCAACACAAGTGATTCGGCATAAACCTACAGGATTTGCCAATACCACAAATTGATTCATCAAAACCTAAAATATAAATTAACCACGTATATTTGAGAAGAAAATAACGCCTTAAATTTAAACTAACCTGGCCTATATAAGCTGACAGTCATTTGTTCCCTTGACTTCTGAACAAGCGACATAAACCTACATGAAATGCCAATACAACAAAATTGATTTTATACACCAAAACCTGATAAATAGTAGACAATACATTTGAAAATGAAAACTAAATGGTTGCCCACAGACTTTGACCCATTCTAGAGGGGCCTATAAAACCATCACCAAGTCCGATTTTGAACAATCATCTGAATTCAATTGTTAATACTGAAAGAATTCTACCACTGCTGACTTTTCGAGTTTGATCAAGTCCAATTAATGTGAAACAAAATACCACTTGTCGAATTTCCCATCTATAAATACTTCCTTACTCTCTAAAACTTTTCTCATCAACACTAAATCTCCTAATTCTCATTCCTTCAAAACATTTCTTGTTTTCCAGCACTGTTTCCCTATCATTGAAAGAAATGGCATCCCAGATCGTCGACAGCTATAGAGAGGGGGCCGAGGTTTACCACGGAGATGACATTTGCAGGAAGAAAACCATCGAGCTTCTTGAAGAGATCCGCCTCCCAAAGGGTCTGTTCCCTTTGGAAGACATTCAAGAGTTTGGTTACAACCGAGCTGCTGGATTCATTTGGTTAATCCAAAAGAAGAAAAGGGACCATACCTTTAAGAAGATCAAGCGCCATGTGTCTTATGCGACTGAGGTGACGGCATTTGTGGAGCCCCTTAAGATGAAGAAGATGACCGGGGTGAAGACAAAGGAGCTTCTCTTGTGGCTTTCCGTGGTAGAGATGTACTTTGAGAATCCTTCGTCAGAGAAGCTCACTTTTAAGACCGGAACTGGTCTGTCTGATAGCTTTGAGGCATCGGCATTCGAGCTTGAAAAGTGAGGATGATGATTGGGTGCCTGGATGCAGGAAAAAATGGGAATTAGGACTTTAATGCTTGTGTATTGACTAATATATCAAGTTCTTCATCAAATAAGTGGATTGGCTTCACCTGAATGTATCAGTACTTTATACCAATAAATATTATAATATGATTTCAATTCTTCTAATCCCGGTAAAATGTGTCGGTACCTTTACAAGTCGTGATTTTATTTACAAGAAATCTTATCAATAAGTTACATATTTATTTTCACAAGTCAAGAGAAAATTTAGAATTAAGGAAATTAGAGAACAATTAACATGCACTTTGTAAACATAAGCAAATGGGCGCATATATATATATATATATATATATATATATATATATATATATATATATATATATATATAATTTGTAAAGTAATCATCTGACAAAATGATGATATCGTATGGGGGGAGAGGCAAAGGAATGGAAATCTATGAGGGTTTTGAGCACATCCATCTTAACAAACTCCACGCCATCTAGCAGACCACTGCTGAAGCTCATTTGATATCTGCAAAGATAAACTCCACGCCATCTTAACAAACTCCACGCCATCTTAACAAACTCCACGCCATCTACTATATGCTTTAGGCACATGTCTTCAATGGCTTTGCTAAGGAGTTGTCTACGGAAGTTAAAGTGACATTTTTGAGGTGGGGACCCTTGCAATATCCATCTGGAAGTCCAACATTCTCCATAGTCGATCAATGAGATGTGGAAACCGTTTTGGAGGCTGCAACACTGCCTTTTCTTCACAGCTCTTTTTGTTCTTTTTGTTCACAGCTCTAAGATATTACCGCTCTTTTTGTTCACGGCTCTAGATATTAAAATAAGCAATGAAGGATATCTTAATTACCTAACCGCAGAAATCCTGTTAATGCAACAGTAAAGCCAACTAGAATGGACAGCCAATTAGAAAAATAAATTTCACATGTTCCTTATGTTCCGGGACTTATCTCTACTATTATAACCCAAACTCAAGGGATACACGTGTCATTTTCTTATTTTTTTAAATAAAAATTCTAAAAATAAGAGGAATACACATCTCATTCTCCCTCCCTCCCTCCCTCCCTTGAAAATAGGGAAAATTTATGCCTTCTAAATATTTTGTCATATATATTATCCACTATTAATGTTGAATGGAAAGTTGTCTTCAAGTTGAAATAAGAAAAAAAATTATTAGCATGACATGCAGACCTGCGGTAAGAAGTATTCTAATAATTTTGAGTGGAAATATTTAATTTATTTATTTCCAAGAAATCAGATCTTTTGAAATATTTATAATTTCTATTTAACTTATTGAAATCTCCTACCTTATTAAAGGAGCAAATATTATTTTAGTTTCAAATTTGACAATCTATTATACACTCTTTTCACACAGCATATGTGCATGCAAAAGGGATATCTAGTAAATTTTATGAAAGAGGATGTGTTGTTTTCTAAAGAAAATGTGTAGAGTTTGAACATACTTTTCCCATTTCTAGGAAAGGTTTTTTTATGCAACCGAAGACGTTAGCCAATTAAACCATCAGAAAGCCTGGACTTTATTGAAGCCCATCAATGAATACTTCTCTAAATAGATTTAGTCTAAATATACCTTCAGAATCGACATACAACTGAGTTCCAGAAAAAAAGGGAAAAAAAACTACCTCGACATATTTTAAAGTAGGCATCCAACACTTTACAAGCAAGCAGTCTGAAGACAGGGTGCGGCTAGTGTAGCATGTTCCGAGATTAGTGTGAGAAGCCTACTCCCCTAAGAATACTTAACTTTGCATCTTAAACCCGTTAAATTTAAGCATAGATATTTGAGATAATTTATCTAGCTTATCTGAGCTGGCATTAATTTGTTCATTTAAGTATTTAACTTCTTTACTAGTGATTGAAAATAAACGCAAAGAAAAATGTCAATTCCGCAAACTAATTTGAAATACCAAAACCTAAGAATAATTCTCAAAAACCTATGAATAATTCTCAAATCTTTTTTAAATAAATACTACATGGTAGCCAACAGACTTTGACTGTCTATTTTTAATTAATCCTGGAGTAAGGCCAGAGGCTCTTAACTAACTCATTCAAAGTCCAATCATTGCACAAGTCATCTGAACACGGAGAGAAGAATTTTATAGTTAAATCAAAGGACCATTTATCAGTTTTAATCTATAAATACTTCCCTACTCCATGCAACCTTTTCTCATCAGATCTAAAGTTTCATAATCATTTACTGTTGCACCTCTTCTTGCATAGTTTTTTGTCTATTAAGAAATGGCATCACAGACTATTGAGAACTACAGGGAGGGGGCTGAGTTGTACCATGGAGATGACATCTGCAAGAAGAAAGCCATCGAACTGCTCCAAGAGCTCTGCCTCCCAAAGGGTCTTTTCCCTTTGGAGGACATCCAAGAGTTTGGCTACAACCGAGCTGCTGGGTTCATTTGGCTAATCCAGAAGAAGAAGAAGGATCATACCTTTAAGAAGATCAAGCGCCAGGTGTCGTATGCGAGTGAGGTGACGGCATTTGTAGAGCCCCATAAGATGAAGAAGATGACCGGGGTGAAGACAAAGGAGCTTCTCTTGTGGCTCTCTGTTGTTGAGATCTACTTTGAGAAACCTTCCTCAGAGAAGCTAACTTTCAAGACTGGCACTGGTTTGTCTGATAGCTTTGAGGCATCAGCATTCGAATGACAAAAGGATGCCTGAAAACAAGGAAAAGTGGATACATGTTTTCAATCATTGTTTCAGTAACTACTCTATCAAGTTATTCATCAAATAAATGTATTGACTTAATACCTGTATCTGTATGTACCAAAAAGAAATATTAGGATTTTCAATCTTTCTTTTATCCGGAAGTTACATTATTATCTTCACAAGTCACAAGAAAATTTAGAATTAAGGAAATAAAAGAACAACACGCACACATGCACATAAGCAGATAGGTGCAAATGTACATGTAATTAGTATAGTAATCATCCAAAAAATGATGATAACCAGTTAATATATGAAGGGGAAGAGGCAAAAGAGTACAAAGCTATGACGTCTTTGAACATTCTTCTTGATGAACTCCCCAGTAGAGCACTGATGATGAACATATGAAATGTATATGACAAACTAGTTGAACACATGTGTGTGTGTCTGTGTGTGTGTGTGGGGGGGGGGGGGGTAACTCCTTGCGCTAAGCTGAATTTACTAAGCAAAGTTAAAACAAATTTTAAGGTGTTAACCTTAGATTGTCCATATTCAACGTCTGAATTATCCAGAGTATATCGATCAGATAGGGACACCTGGCGGAGGCAGAAACATCGATCAAAGAAGGGAAGGGCACCATACTGATCTTTCTTTTTGGATTAAAGAGTACACATAGACCTGGAATTTTCTAGCACAAAAACAATTCCTTATTGAACCACAAAGCTTTACTTGCCTTCAGGGGAAAAAGACATTTGCATCATCTGAAATTCATCCAAAAAATAGAGGCAAAATGAGTTTTCATGAATATGGTAAGCAGCAAAGGGAAAAAAATGATATATGCATTGGAAATCCCAAGTATAATGCATACAACAATAATTACTTTTAACATCTTGATTTCACTGGCAATTCTATCAGGATAGGAGTATCACTGCAAATAATTCTTTTGAAAGAAGAAAGGACATATATTGCATATCCAAAGTAATAGAATATATATTTTTTTTTCTAAAAATAATCAGCACAAACTAGCAAAGTCCACAATAGTGGGTTAACCATGCAAAATATTAACCTTAATTAACTAGAGGAGATTTAACAAAATTATCTGATAAAGTTAAAATATAGAACTTTATTAGAAGATTAAGATCCAAACTTTAAACATTTTTCAAAGGAAAAAAAAGCAAAGAATGACCCCTTAGTAATCATTACCAGCGAATTCCCATGTTCGTATTGTGAATTGTACACAGTCAAAACTGTAGCAAATTTTCTCGAGCGCTGATTCTAAGGATATTGATAAACTAATTAAATGACTTAAAAAGGGCAGAATTGATCAAATAAAAAAAGGAACCAGTTGGGTTGGCAAAGAAAGAGCAAACTTCCGAAGAAATTCTTTGAACAGAAGAAATCCGGTGCAAATTACTATTTTGTTCTAAGACGTAGATCTTAAGAACTACAATGAAGGACATCCTAATTACAGACAAAAAATCGTGTTAATGCAACAATTAACCAGATACAATGGACCGACCAATCAGAAAAACATGATCATGATCGACTTGCACAAATTAATTTGGATAATGCAAAAGGGATAATCTAGTAAATCTTATAGCAAATGTGTAGAGTTTGACTAATCTTTTCCCATTAATCTAGGAAAGGAAATTCCATCCGACCGAAATCATTCACCCCTTAACACTCTAGGTCTTCTATTCTCATCACCTTCACACTCTAGCTTGTTTTCTAGGATAGTTTCCTATCATATAAGAGATGGCATCCCAAACTATCAACAGCTACAGGGAGGGAGCGGAGGTCTACCATGGAGATGGCATCTGCAGGAAGAAAACCATCGAACTGCTCGAAGAGCTCTGCCTCCCAAAGGGTCTCTTCCCTTTGGAGGACATCCAAGAGTTCGGTTACAACCGAGCTGCTGGGTTTGTTTGGCTAATCCAGAAGAAGAAGAAGGATCATACCTTTAAGAAGATCAAGCGCCAGGTGTCGTATGCGGCTGAGGTGACGGCATTTGTAGAGCCCCACAAGATGAAGAAGATGACTGGGGTGAAGACAAAGGAGCTTCTCTTGTGGCTCTCCGTTGTTGAGATGTACTTTGAGAAGCCTTCATCTGAAAAGCTCACCTTCAAGACCGGCACTGGTTTATCTGATAGCTTTGAGTCATCGGCATTCGAGCTCGAAAAGTGAGAATGAGTGGGTGCCTGGATGCAGAAAAAGGGAAATTAGGACTTTAAATTTTGTGCTATAACGAACATATCAAGTGTGTCATCAAATAAAGTGTACTGGCTTTACTTGAATGCTGTACATTAAACCAGTTAAATATAATAATATGAGTTCGATCTTTCTTTTGCTAATAAATTGTGTCAGTGCCTTCATGAGTCATGATTTCTTTTGCTGAGACCTCAGTATAATTCACAAAATATTTGAACAAAAAAACTATATGGTAACACAACCCCTTTGAGTACCCTTTTTCTGATTAATCCTGGAATAGGTCTTCCACCTGACTCGTTCTAGAGGGGCCCATCTATCACATAGCTGCAACTCGAACAAATTCTTGTGTGATTCCTTTGCCGTCAGGAGGAGGATCACCGCGCGGTACAGCAGTTTTTACAACAAGTGATATGAGAGCATTCATGATCGGTGTTTTTTAGGGTGTTTGGAAATATAGAGTCGATAAACTATAACATTGAAAAGTTTGACATGCGCAACAACTTTAGCCTATGGAGGCTGAAAATGATGGCCCTATTGAAGTAACAGGGAGTGCACAAGATTGTCTTTACGAAAAACAATTCCGGCGACGGCCACAGTAGCAGAGTTAGAAGCAATGAAGGACAAGGCTTTCAATTCGATCCAGCTTCATTTGGCCGACGAAGTTCTTTGCGAAGTTGAACAAAAGACTACGGCGGCAGGGTTATAGAGAAAGTTGGAGGCTTTGTACATGAAGAAATCTCTCACAAACCATCTCTATATGAAGCAACGGTTATACACCTTGAAAATGAAGAAGAGGGCATCGGTCAAAGACTTCCTAGACGAGCTCAATCAGATTATGATGGACTTACGTAATGTGGAGGAAAAGATAGAGGACGAGAACCAAGCCAAGATCCTACTCTGTTCTTTGACCCCAGTTATGGCCAGTTCATGAAATTGATGGTGTACAACTGAGACAAACTCTCGTTAGAGGATGTCAAGATGAGTTTGCACAACGAGGTGTTGAGAGAGAAAGTAGCGGGTGACCAGGAGTATCACGGGAATGCATTATCCGTCCAGAACCGTTCTGAGAAGTGGTCATTTGGTGGTTCCGAGAAGTGGTCTTTTGGTGGTTCCAAGGGCAAGTCGAGAAGCCGCGACGATGACAAGTGCACGTATTGCAATGTGAAGAGGCATTGGAAGATGGATTGTCCAAAGGAGAAGGGCATGCTTGTTGATTCTTCCGTGGTTGAGGTGGAGGATTCAGACGAGGACGGTGATGGTTCGCTTCTTTAAGGTTGTGGTCTGAACCTTCCAGATGTGAGGAAAAGCTTAATTTCATTGGATGCTTCAGACAAGATCGGTTGCAAGTGTGTGATCAATGGAGGTTCCTTGATGATTTCCAAAAGACGCTCTTATTGTCATGGAGGCAAAGAAAGTGTAACAACCCTATTTGAATGCAATAATTCAAGAGTTTATCAAGATTCTTTTCCCATAAATTTTGAATTTTTAGTTGGCCGCTAAAATATTTTAATTTGGATATTTTTCTGTTAACAATTTTGATATGGAAAATATTCAGTTTTTTATATTATATAAATAATATTTTCTTAGTGACAGCTAAATAACATTTTTCGTATCTGTTTACTGTTAAAACGAGAACAAGAAAATCTGCACCGAATATCTAAATGCAACCAATTAAAGATATGTATCTTTATAAATATATTTATAAAAAAATTTATATATACACAAAACAAAATCTCTCTCCATCTCTCATACCCGCATCTCTCTCTCTCCCCCCGCTGCTCATCAAGTCCCTCACCCACGAAAACCCTAACCCTAGTCGTCGCCACCATCACCGCCGCAGGCCCCGACCCCTCCTCTCGCCTCCATCAACGCCGCGACCCTCGCCTCCCTTTCCTCCCTCCTTCGCCTTCGCCCTCGCCCTCGTCCTTATACCGTCGACGCCGCCTCCATCCCTCGCGCGGCCACAACCCCGATCTCCTCATCTCGTCCCATCACCGTAGCCTTCGTCCCTTCGCACGGCCATCTCCGACTCCAACACAACCTCCAGCGACCTGCACAGAGTCCTCGACGTCGCCGCAACCCTCATCTTCGCCTCGTCGCTGCTCCCATCACCCAGATCACCGTGCGGTACAGCGGTTTTTACAACAAGTGATATCAGAGCATTCATGATCGGTGTTTTTTAGGGTGTTTGGAAATATGGAGTCGATAAACTATAATTTCGAAAAGTTCGACAAGCGCAACAATTTTAGCCTATGGAGGCTGAAAATGATGGCCTTATTGAAGTAACAGGATGTGCACAGGATTGGCTTTACGAAAGACAATTCCGGCGACGGCCACAGTAGCAGAAGCAGTGAAGGACAAGGCTTTCAATTCGATCCAGCTTCATTTGGCCGACGAAGTTCTTTGCGAAGTTGAGCAAGAGACTACGGTGGCGGGGTTATGGAGCAAGTTGGAGGCTTTGTACATGAAGAAATCTCTCACAAACCGTCTCTATCTAAAGCAACGGTTATACACCTTGAAAATGAAGAAAGGGACATCGGTCAAAGACTTCCCAGACGAGCTCAACCAGATTATGATGGACTTGCGTAATGTGGAGGAAAGATAGAGGACGAGAACCAAGCCAAGATCCTACTTTGTTCTTTGACCCCAGTTATGGCCAGTTCATGAAATCGATGGTGTACAGCTGAGACAAACTCTCGTTAGAGGATGTCAAGACGAGTTTACACAGCGAGGTGTTGAGGGAGAAAGTAGCGGGAGACCGGGAGTATCACGGGAATGCATTATCAGTCCAGAACCGTTCTGAGAAGTGGTCTTTTGGTGGTTCCAAGGGCAAGTCGAGAAGCCGAGACGATGACAAGTGCAGGTATTGCAATGTGAAGAGGCATTGGAAGATGGATTGTCCAAAGGAGAAGGGCATGCTTGTTGATTCTTCCGTGGTTGAGGTGGAGGATTCAGACGAGGGCGGTGACGGTTCGCTTCTTTAAGGTTGTGGTCTGTGCCTTCCAGATATAAGGAAAAGCTTAATTTCCTTAGATGCTTCAGACAAGATCGGTTGCAAGTGCGTGATCAATGGAGGTTCCTTGATGATTTCAAAAAGACGCTCTTATTGTCATGGAGGCAAAGAAAGTGGTGTTTATTCTTCAAGGCCATACGGTCGTAGAAGATGAGCTGTTATAGCTGCTACTAGCTCGAGTGTTTCGTACTCGGTCGATTCAGGGAGTCGAGTTTGGAGATGCTTTGCATGAAGCGGTTCCTCAGATATGCAAAGTTCGACGGGCGAGATTTCTGTCATGACTGCGTTCCAAGGAAGAAGTTTGATGGGGTTAGAACGATGGTTCTTTTCGTTCACACGGACATTTGGGGTCCAACACAAGTTCTCTCTCGAGGTGGAGCTGGTTTTGTTTCCTTTATCGCTGGTTTCTTAGAGAAGTCATGGGTGTATGTTTTCTCAAGTTTATGTCCTAGACTGTCAAGGTATTGGTGTTGCGGGAGACCAAGCAGACTGGGAAGCACGTAAAGGTTTTTCGGTCCGATTTTGGCGAAGTCTGTCCTTCACAGGAATCCACAAGATTTTGCAAGTCAGAAAAGATCGTGCATCTTCACACCACTCTATGCGAATGACGTTGCAAAGCAGATGTTTCTAACAGTGAGTGAAGGACAATTTCTTTACGGCTTGCGGCTGGTATTCCGAGACGCAGTTTCAAGCTGGAGCCCCTATCTGTCGCCGAGTACTTCATCGAGTGCTCACCATCGATGGCCATAGATATGAAAATTCCTGAGGAAGTGTGGACCGGAAGGGATAGAGATTACTTGGGCTTCGTGTTCAAAGATGCATCAAGTGGCCGAAGGAGTCGACTATACGTGCGAAGCCGGAGCGCAGGTCATGGTGTCCAGAGACCATTGTGATCGGCCAATTTCTGATCAACGAGTCTAAGATCGTTCGAAGCAAACAAACTCAGATAGTTGGTGAACAGAGAACAGTTGTGCCACTAAGCGCGGTGGAGTTCGAAGTTTCAGTCCACATTTTGATTCAAGATGAGGTGGTCGGTACTCCGATTCAGATGGAGAGTGCAGTACAACCCATAGCGCTGAGGCCTACGAGAGTTAGACACACAGGAGCGTCCAGGAATGAGTTCCAAGGTAAAGGGATAAGGAGTTCGATAGGAAGTCTGCAAGTTTGATTCTTGACATGGAGAGTGTCAGGGATAGGAAGTTATGTCGTTTGTAGTAGTATATCGAGCAGATTCATGCTCGGTATAGAAAGGAGAATACCAAGCCCATGTCTACTCTGCTAGAGACGCACTTCAAAATTTGGGCGACGCCATCATCATTGACCACTGGTGATATGGACAGATGGAGGTCAAGAATGGGTCATGTTGGGTATTGACGCAGTGCCAGGAAATCAACGCTTCAATTTGTCATTGCATGATCAACAATGGAAGTGGTTTTCATAACCATCTTAGAGACGGTTAGGGAGACTATCTATTTGTAAAGATTGTCAGATATTTTGGGTGTTCCACAAAAGGTGATAGTGATCTTCTTAAAAGACAAAAAGAAGGTTCGTGCTATTACAGATATGGGTACTCATGAAGAGTCCGACTGATGCAGAGGTGGATCCAGATATCAGGTCAAGCAGTGCTTAAATTTGATTTGCCTAATAGATTGTTGAAGTTCAGGAGCGACGAGAACAGAGTTCCAAAGTTTGAGGAAGTGATGAGATTTGTGATGGGTTTTAAACAAAGACGGAGATTGTTTTTTTGTTTAAAATCAACCCACAAAAGTATTTAAAACTAGAAAATGAGCCCAAACCCAAATCCAACAAAGCCCAAAACCCAAGCCTAAAAGAGCTCAGGCCTGGCCTAAGGGGCGCTGATGCATGAGCGATCAACACCCGCATGGGCGGCGGCACATGCGCGTAGTCAACGTGAATGTGGTTGGCGGCTCGAGGCCCAAGCACGTGGGCGTGCATGCGCGTGGGCTACGTGAGAAAGAGGGTTGATGTATGCACATGTGAAGGCGGCTTATTCTTTGGAATAGGTGTCGGTACGTTAGGTGAGTGGCTGTAAATTGGCGTTAAGCGAGAAGCGGCAATCATAAACTAAAGAAAAATCAAAGACAACCTTATCATATGTTGTGATGGAGACTTTGGATTTATCTTCAAGCTAGACTTATCTTATGGACTTTGGACTTATCTACAACTCTAGAGTTGTCTCTTTAGGCTATATATATTAATTAAGATCTCTAGATTTAGTCTACCACAAAATCTATCAATCACAATGTAGCGAAAGAAAGGTCTTTGCAAGTGTGCGGAGAGAGAGAGGTTATGAAAGATGTATTTTGTATTGAGACTTGATCGAAAGGGTGTGTAATCTTGTGTAATTCTTTCTCCAGTGGAAGTTTCTCGTCGTTGTTGCATGAGTGGGTCCAGTTGGGGACTGAACCTAGGTAAATCCTTGTGTTATTGTGTTGCTTAGTGTGCTCCTTTCTGAGTAGTTTGATTAGCCGTCAATTATATCTTTTTTCATTCGATCCCGAAACGCCGGATCATGTTTCAAGTCCGCTACACTATATCATTTATTTGTTGGGCTGTGCTTGTGTGATTCCTTCGCCGTCAGAGGATCACCGTGCGGTACAGCAGTTTTTACAACCGCTTATAGGTAATGAGTGATCTATAAATTACATGGTCCCATCCTTATCAGTTAATTCTTAAATTACTGAAATCTGCAAAGATATCTCAAAACTTATTGCAAGTTTGATTCGATACAGAAATATTGTGCAATTTATTCATTTCCTTTAATAAAAAAGAAAGGTGATGCATATAATTTGGTTACCTTACAATAAATTACCATGGTCTCAGATACTGATGCAACAACTCAAAGGATGAAAATAATTTGTGACAGATAATTACACATAGATGCGATATATTTAATCAGCATGTAAAGGTTGATTTTCTAAAGCCAAGTACAAGGGTGACTCCGTTTCCTTAGAGAACCACTGTGTCCAAACGACATCGCACAACATCCACCATGCACAGCAATTGTTCCCTACTCCATCTGAGCTTCTGATCAACTCCACTATCTCAACCCCTGAATAAGTGCCGCTGTGTTTTTTCTGAGAACAAGTGCTGCTGTGTTAATCAGATAATTTTTTATTGTGATATTACTCTGCTCTTGATTGGTCATGCTACCAGAATCCCATTCTTATCGTAACTGATTAGCCTAATCCACATCTTTTACTTGCCCTCTATTTTGTTTTCCGTGATGGTAACAAGTCCAACATTTCCATGTGCTCTAATTAATTTAATTATGCATAGTCATGTCTTATGATGACTCATTTCTTGCCTGTAAAGACTAATTAGATGTATCACCGTGGTTTTGTCTCTATGCCTGAAAGAAACATTGGAGCAATGGAAGATGACTTTGAAGAGCATGAAATTCATGAGCATGTTGATAACTCGAAGATCAATGCATGGATATAATCCACCAGCGCAAGGTATAAAAATTGCAACTAATCCAAAATTAATAGAGCCAGGGATATTTGAGATTAATCTAAAAGACATGTGGATAGTGTCTTCAATAAAAAGAAGGAATAAATATATCTCAAATAATGTACTCGAACATGCACAAACACGTAAACTCATACGACACTTATAAAGCATTTTTGTTATTAAAACTCGTTCACAAATTCCGGGCAAATCTCCAACACAACCAAAGAACTTATCAGGGCATTTTATTTCATTCATCATAAATATTTGTAAAGGGGAAAAAAATAAGAGCAACTAAAATTTAGGTTAATCAGGCCTATCTAAATTGTCGTTCGAAATCATCATTGCAAAGAATAGGAAATGTCAACCCTACAAATTACTAACCTCAAGCATCCAAGCATTTTCAAAACCAAACACAAATCATGAGGAAGCAGGCAAGCGGTGATTTTAATTTAAAGAGGATGCAATAAACTTTCCACCAAGAGATTGAAGGATCCAAAATCCAATATTGGAGTTAACTTAATCTAGCCCTATGTTACAATAAATCTCTAAACCGCTAGCGAATTACGATTTAGAACGATCGTTCCCAATTCGGGAACACTAGCGCTCCAGATCGGAAGAATCACCGTTTCGGTCAATACTTAAGTTAAATGGGGCATTTAATCAGGTTTAGGTTTGTGTTAGATTATACTCAAAATATTTATGTTTTAGGAAAATAAATTGCATTATTTTTATGTATACTATACATAAATACACGCACATACAAACGGTGATGCATATTCTGAGACTGTTGGTGTATTTTGAGCCTGATTCCTGATTGTTCATGGACGGCTTTATCTAGCTAGTTATGTTCAGATATAGTTTGTATTAGTTCCTTGTGTATGTATAATACTATTACGTATGTGTGTGGTTGTGTTTGGGATGTATGGGAGGTGAGGGTATGTGAAACCCTACATTTTGTACTTGTTTCATTACTTCCTTATTAATGAAACCGGTGGATCTTCCAAACTTCCGCCGTCTTAACCTTAAACACTTCCTTTTTTAGAGGTATGTTTTTCATCCCATATAAGCATATGAAAGAAGACTATCCTTATCGTACCGCGTTCCACAACAAGTGGTCTTCTGTGTTTCCGTTTTCGTTTTGTGTACCGAAACGTTCCGCATTCTAGATCACATTGATCTAGCCTATTTATGCCTAAGCTGAACTACTAAAACCGTGATTAGAAATAAACGCACAGGAAATGTACAACAACAAGCCTTTATCCCAAATATTTGGGTCAGCTATATGAATTTGTTTCTTCCATTTTTGTTTGTTCTATAAAATTCATTTCATAGAGAATCTATAGGAATGCCAATCCAAATTTGATTTGAGACACTGAAATTTAAGAACGATTCACAAAAAGAATTTACATAAACGGTAGATGGTTAACACAAAGACTTTGACTATCATTTTCAGATTAGTCCTGGAATAGGTCTTCCACCTGACTCACTCTAAAGGGCCCCATTAAAACTATCACAAACCTCCAAGTTTGAAGAAATCATCTAATCTCAATCATTAATACTGAAAGAAGTCTATGATTGCCCACTTCTCTAGTTAGATAAAGTCTAAACATATGTGAAAGCAAAAAACCCGTTCTCAGTTTTCAAACTATAAATACTTCCCTACTCTCTGCAACTTTCCTCATCAGCTCTAAATCCTGTATACTTAGTACCCTCTAACTCTTGCTTGCTTTCTTGCATTGTTTTCTATCATTCAAAGAAAATGGCATCACAAACCATCAACAACTATAAAGAAGGGGCTGATGTTTACCATGGAGATGCCCTCTGCAAGAAGAAAACAATTGAACTTCTAGAAGACCTTTGCCTCCCAAAGGGCCTCTTCCCTTTAGAGGACATCCAAGAGTTTGGTTACAATCGATCTGCTGGATTCATTTGGATAATCCAAACGAAGAAAAAAGATCACACCTTTAAGAAGATCAAGCGCCAGGTTTCGTATGCGACAGAGGTGACGGCATTTGTAGAGCCCCGCAAGATGAAGAAAATGACTGGAGTAAAGACAAAAGAACTTCTGTTGTGGCTCTCTGTTGTTGAGATGTACTTTGATAATCCTTCATCAGAGAAGCTCACCTTCAAAACTGGCACTGGTTTATCTGATAGCTTTGAGGCATCGGCGTTCGAGCTCGAGAAGTAAGGAAATGATGCAGGTGCCTAAATGCAAGGAAAAAGGGAATTAGGATTCGATCATTGTATTAGTAACTACTATATCAAATGTGTTGTGCTTATATAAAATGTCTGGATGTAATAGTAATACACAGAGTTATTGTTTCCAAAAGAATACAGCAGGTAATCATAATATAAATTTTCAATCTTTGTTATATCAAGCAATTTTTTGAAGGTAAATGATGGGTTAAGAGAGAGAAAAGCCTCACGTGTTTCATTAAAATATCTTAACAAAACAAAAGAGTACAGAGGAGGGGGAGGGGGGGGGGGGCAATTACAAATATAGTCCAGCAACATTCAAACAGAAAGAAAGTAACAGAACTAATCAGAACAGCCAGCTAGACTGTCATAACCAAAGAACATCCTGATGAATACCCAGCTCAAGTACTAGATCCCAGTAAGAGATAGATTTCCCCAACACACCAGGGTCCAAATAAAAGCTATAAACTAGATTGGTATAAAAGAATCCTTCAAAATTTAGATTAAGGATATAAAAGAATCCTTCAAAACTTTTCCTACATACCAAGAAGGGTGCAATCATAGTTTTCGAGCCACGCACATTTTCCGTGAAGGAAATGATGGTGCTGATTTTATCGAAGATGCTGGAGCACTGGATGGTATGGTCGGGTTTGACGAGACAACGCTTCCGGATGCTTTATTACGGTTGGTCCGGGATGACCGTCAGGGCTGCTTCTTTTTTAGATATTAAGAAGCATTTGTACCACCCAAAAAAAAGAAGAAGGGTGCAATGATAGAAACAAATCATCCATTGGAGAAAAACAACCACCAATATAATTTATACTACGATATGATTTATACCAGCGGGAAAAGAGGCAAGAGAAGAAGAAATTAGTGACAGGTATAAGCTACTATCTCTTGAGAAATTTCCAACCAGTTTGGTATCGCAAAAGCCAATAAGACATTGATCTTGATACGGGTAATTTCATATGATGCATGGTTTAAGACCTGGAGTTTAAATGGCTTTGCAAGGGAGTTCTCCACAAAAGGCAAGATCTTCAAGGAGAGATGGTGTACAAGTCTTGAAGTATGGAATGAACTGTCATATTGATGAAAAAATATAATTCCCATCTGTACATATGGCGGCACTGATGAAAGGCAGTTCCATCGAAGAAAACATCAAAAGAAGTTTTTCAATATTCGTCTGAATGTGCTAAGTTTTTGCACTATGATGTCTGTTATTTCTTGCAAGTTTTTCAGTTCTTTCAAATTATTGTGGCAGTTCAAACATGCAAACTTCAACCATCACTTGTTTATGATCGATATCTGAATTTTGCTACCAAAATCCTGATCCCAATTAACCTCGCCCCCACATTATCTCCATACTAACCATCCACCACACTAGTATTCCCGATCAAACTCTGTTGTGATCCTACTCTAATATCAATTGTTCATGTTGCCAGGATCCAAATCAAATTTAAGATCGATTCCTCTAATCGGTTTGCTCCGCTTTCCTACTTGCCTTTGCCAAATTTCTCCACTGAATTGTATTTAATGACTGGAAACAAGACAAATGATCTCCAGTACCAAACTCCGATCAAATGAGAATAATTATGCATATTGGTGGTCTGTCTTGATTCATTTTTCATGTGGCAAGAATCTATGAACGTATTAACATGGTCCTGTCTCTGTGGCTTCGAGAAAAGTTGGAGCAATGGAAAATGATCTAGACAAGAGAATGATGAATGATTAAGTAGATAAATAATGCAGTAGAGAAAAGTATTGCAACTCAAAGATCATGAAATAGATACATAATTCAATGGGTACAGTATTGCATTCAAACTATCCAAATTTAAATAAGCACGTTTTACACTTTTACCCCTTACTCTTCTAGGTTTGATTAAGTCCATCTATGATCACTTCTAAGTAAATTGAATCTGAATAAACCTTAAGCCAAATATAATGGACATGAAAAAAATAAGCTAAATTACACTAAACTACTTTTAAGTAACATTTTTTTAAGTAAATAACCTTAAAGTTTTTCTCGTGCAGTAAACTCCCTTCAACTATGGTTTCAAAGGAGTTCTCCTGTAAAATACACTTAAAATGTAACACCTTAAGGGAGACTACTGTATTAAAAACGTTAAGGTAGTCTAGTGAATAGTTAAGGGTAATTTGGCATAATTTAGCATATAAGATATATATCAGTTCAGAAAAGAAAAAAGAAAGGACAAAAGCTAACAATTTCAAGTATGAATCAACTTATAAAGCCAATTGTTCATAAAATGTCGGCACGGGCCAAATGTGTTCCCTCCCTGTATAATGCAACAAAATTTCTCGCCAATCAGAAATACTTGATCTTGGCATCTCAAGTTAATTAACCAGATAAATTTGAGAAGAAAATAACGCCAATTTGAATTAAAACTAATCTGACCTATATAAGCTGACAGTCAGGGGCGGATCTATTAAGAGCCGAGGGGAGGCAAGTGCCCCCGCTGAAATTTTGAAAAAAAAGAAGAGATTAATATCGATTATAAATATGAATTGGGATATTTTGGACATGTATTATATATATTTCTGGCATAAGTAAAACAACATAAGTTTTTAGCTCAGTTGGTAATTTATATTGTTTCCCAAGAAAAGGTCTTAGGTTCAATTACCACCACTATCAACAATTATTTTTGATTTTATTAAAGACACTATGGATTTTATTAGTCTTCATATTGCAATATTTTTTGCCCCAGTTATAATTGACTTGTTAAACTTTTGTTACTACTTCCAACAATTTTATATAATATTTATTATTAATTTCTTCACATAACCTTGCTTAAATTAAGGGTGAAGTGAGACACAAGAGATACCCCACACTGACACTACTACAAATAAGGGTTGCCCCTACGGATATATGCGTAGGGGCGAAAAAATACCCCGTAGGTGCAAAGGCCGCAGGTGCAAGTTGAGGCCCCGAACTTGCCCCTACGGATTTATGTGTAGGTCCTGTTGCCCATACGGATTAAGCCGTAGGGTATAAGATTTTATATTATTTACGGTTTTTTTTTATATTACTTGTACCTACGGATATATCCGTAGGTCCATGTACTACCCCCTACGGATATATGCGTAGGTACCTTTCCGTAGGGGCAAAATATCAGGATTCCTGATATTTGGCCCCTATGGATAACGCCGTAGGGGAGAGCAGTGGCCCCTACGGATATGTCCGTAGGGGCATTCCCAACCCCCTGGCACTGAGATCAGGGGGGAAATATCAGTTACTGCTGATATTTTGCCCCTACGGATATATCCGTAGGGGCAACATATATACCTACGGATTAATCCGTAAGTACATATTGTCTGTATTTATTTTTAAAAATGGGCTGCTTGATTTTTTCCCGCCCTGTGCACAATAATATATACATCAATCAAATCATATATTGCAGTATTCATAATCACATCTCACGCATACATATAATATACAAAAGAAACCCAAAAACTGAATATGATATAAATACAAACCAATATCAATATCGTTTCAAAATGTAGTACAATGTGTATGATATAAATAAATACATGTTTCAAAAAATAAGAACCAAAAATCTACCCTAGCTCGGTCCAGCTCCACCTCTGAATAATGATAGAATAACACGCGCCTGCTCCTCGGTCAATAAACTCTGCAATTCGTCGCTAGCGGGAGTCTGAGCGGCATATGGAGCTGGCGATGTGGTCTGCGCAGCCGCCGTCGAGGTAGTCGCTTGCGGAGCCGCGGCTGCGGGAGTCTGAGTGGGCGGTGGAGCTACAGGAGCTGTCTGCGGAACCGCAGCCGATGTAGTGGCTTGCGGAGCCGCAGCCGAAGGAGATGCATGTGGAGGCTCGGCCGATCTACCCTGTCGCGTCTGGACATAACGTGTGTAAGAAGCATGTAAGAACTGTGTATTATTCGAATTCGTATCATTATTAAGTTATTTCGAAACCCTGTTTGGATATCTAGTTTGGAAAAGCGTTGTTTATTTTAATTACATATGTATGTATGATTAATCAAACTTAAGTCTAAAACCAAATAAGCTCAAGCTACGTACTAATTATGGATATGTTGATATGTATATAATATGAAATGATATTTTACTATAAAGTAGTATACATACCAGCATCTCCTTCAACTCCTGAACGGTGGCTCTCAAGCTATCCAGTTCCTGATGGACATGTCGGTCACTGGAGACGGAGGAAGTAACCGCCGGGGTGGAGTCCAACCTCATATGGGCCCTGCTAGGGCCCAATCCCCGGCCTCTCTCCCAACCTCCGTGGTGCCCTCCGTGTGCGGCGTCCAGAACTGGGGTCAGCAGCCTCGGATCGTTCTGTCCGGTAAAATCGATCCCCGAGGCCTGGGCCTGCTCAACCACCCGCTCCTACACCCACATTAAGCAGTAAAGTATAAGTATAAAATTTAAACTTGAACCTTCCAAAACTAAAATTTCAAATTTGGGTAGAAAAAATATTAACACTTACGCAGTACTCCTAGGTAGCGACGTCGGGATATCGAAGCTCGCCCGTGGCGAGATCTGTCGAGGTGCCGTGGACGGCAAGATATGCGGACAGCACGCTTGGTGTACCACCTGACGCCACGGTCCGAGATGTCTGCAATATTAGAAAGTAACTCTTAATATTAGAAATATTAGAGAATAACTCTTAATATTGCAGAATATTAGAGAATAATTCTTAATTTACCGATAACTTCATGGCTCGAGTAATGTTCCTCGAGCCACCTGTGTAAGTGGGGCGACCCCTTTTCGCCGACTTCCTGTTCTCCGTATTCTGAGCGGCCTGTTTCTGCACAACGCATTAACATTTAGTTTTCTAATTAAGAAACACAAAGAAATAAATTATATCATAAATAATTAATTAAATTTAAAATACATACCTGTTTGCGTTGGGAGTCGAAATAAGCGCACAATAGAGGCCATGTCTCTACGTCGACTCTCGCAAACGCCGGAGTAGATAGGAGGGCCGCTCTCTCTGCCTCGGGGGTCGCCATCCACAGGGAGTAGCAGTCGGCCTTCAGCTCATTCCTGTTGTATCGGATCTTGGCCTGCATGTTCTTCATCAGGCCATTGTACAGAGCATGAAGGTCGAGCACCCTCCCCGGGTGATCAGGGTCGGCTACAGGCTGAAAATCGTAATCCAACTGAAAATACAAAAAAAAACATTGTTATTAGATTGCAAGTGTTAATAATAAATATATTGGATAGATCAAATGAAAATATATATTAATACATACCCGAGCCTGACCAAAGAAGAGGGCGAATAAGCGCCGGTGCTGCTCGCCCGACTCAACGTGAAGTGGATAGTTCTTCACGATCCGGCTCTCGTCCTCCAAATACCGGCCGAACCTCTCGGCATGAGGACCGGTATAGCGATAGTCAAGGGTAAAAAAAAGAGGGAATGCTGCCTCCCCCCTAGCTCTATCAGGCCTCAGCCTATGGGACTGATTCGGGCCTCGAGTCCCCCTCTGGGGATGGGGAGGCCCTGCGTCTGCACGAAATATCAAGACAATCAATAATAAGACAAAGTTGTATTAAGAAATCAAGGTTAAACAAAAATTCAAGTGTGATATATACCTCCAGTGACTAGCGCACGAGCCTGGGCCCGGGCAGCAGCACGAGCGGGACGATAGTTCCTCCGGTGAGGAACAACCGGGGTCCCGGACCCGGACACATCCCCTCCAACTATAAAGTAAACATCGACGCTAAATTTCCATGAAATTCATATTTATTCTATAGAGCATATGTAAAATGAATAAATATTTTAAATTTATTCATACTAACCTGCAGACGATACGGAGGGTATGGAAGCGGCAGGAGTGGCCCCTGTGGAAGGTGTGGACGCACCACCTATAATTAGACAATTAAAAATAGATTATATAAATAATTGCAAAAAGAATGTGTAGATCAATAATATAACGTTCTAAATCAATATGCATGCACTATAGGATATATAAACATACCCGCAGGTGTGGTGGTGTCACCACCTACAACTAGACAATAATAAAAATTGCTAAGTAAGAGCAAAAGGAATGTGTGTATTTATGATATAGTATTCTAAATCAATATACATACACTATATGATATATAAACATACCTGGAGGAGCGGGGGTGGCCTCTGTCCCAGATGTGGACGCATCACCAACTAGACAATCAAATATTGACAGTATAAGTAATTTTGACATAAACATGCATGAATATCTGTAATATTACATTCAAAATGGATATGCGTGCAGTATACCTGGAGGTGTGGCAAAATCCACACGGAAGGAGGCATCCGAAGGGGTCTCTGATCTGGGTGCAAGACCGACCCTCTGAAGCTCCCTACGGAGCTCTCCGGGCGGCAGAACCGCTCTGCCTCTGCCTCTGCCTCTGCCGCGGCTGGAGCTCCTGCCGCCCCTCGTTGCTCCCGACATCGTCATCAAATCTAGATAACCGTTCCTTGAACGCATTAGACAATCATTAAAAGTATTGACTATATATGATCTAGAGCGTAAAATGTGAAGTAATAATATAACATTACTGATAACCTTTTTCGTTTCGTGGGCGCATCATACATATCTACTTGGATTTCATCGTCGATGTCATTTCTAACCCACGTAACTTCATGATCGGTCGAAGACAATCCGTCCTTCGAAACAGATGGTCGGAGCACTTTAAGCCTTCTCTCTTCTTCGTCCTCATCGCTGTTCTCGTATTCTGGGACATCGTAGACATCTCTGGGTTTCCATCGGCATACAACACTCCACCCCGGATGCTTCAAACACTGTGAGTAGTATACTTGGAACGCTTGGTTCGGAAAGATAAACGGATCGTCTTGACCGTAAAATCGAAGTGTGTTCATACTGGTCAATCCATATTCATCTTTCCAAGTTCTAACACTGCTTCTCCACCTGTCCGTATTGGTTCGCGGATCGTACCAAGTACACTGGAATATATAAAAGGGTTATGATCGTCCGGGATAGTGGATGCCGAGTATACAATTTAAGTACCCATAGTAAATCACACCGTCCGATCCTACCGTCGCAATCCCACTATTCTGAGTGGTTCTAGATGTTTCTATGTCCTTAATTTCGAATTTGTATCCAAGGACACCAAATCCTTTGTAATATGCAACCTCCATACTAGGAAATTGAGCTAAACATCTTGAATCACTCTCAAATGATGCAGACAAGTTCGGATCGTGGATCTAACAAAACAAATTTTACGACAAAATACATAACGATACAAGTTTAGATTAAAACTAATAGCAATAAAATGTTATTCGAATAACTTACATGATCTGTGACCCAATCACAAAAATTATCCTGATGGTATTTTTCCAAACGTTCTTCGTTCCAATCAGGATGCTCCTCACGTACCTCGTTAAAATGAGTTCTGTTTTCGACAAGTAATTGTGACATTAATATTATGTCATTTCATACACACACAAACACAGATATAACAATTAATCCAAAATAACTTACTCTCTAATTTATTCAAGATATGCGCAATTAAGCAAGATAAACCGGTATATCTTGTTGATAAACATAGTGTCTACCCTCTTATACTCGGTTTTACCATATGGCCCGTCTTGAATTCTTCGTGGTCGGTTAAGCCTTGTCTCATTGTTCTCGTCCAGATAGCGGGAACAAAATGTGGTTGCTTTATCAAGAAGATAACCTTACATGATAGAACCCTCTGGTCGATTTTTATTGCGTATATACTTCTTAAGAGTGTAGATGTACCTAATGAGAATATGTTGAATAAATAAATACGGGCATACATAACAACAATAAATTTATAAATTGCGCGAAACGAAAAACTACACGTACCTCTCAACGGGATACATCCATCGATATTGTACTGGTCCGGCTAACTTCGCCTCAGTTGCAAGATGAACCGTCAAGTGTATTATGATATCGAAAAATGACGGTGGGAAAATACGCTCAAACTTGTAAAGTATCAACGCAATAGAATTTTCTAGTTTATCCAGCGTCGCAACCTCCAGTATTTTAGCACACAACTCTCTGAAAAAACAACATAGGTCGTTGATTACTAGACCAACCGAGTCGGGGAGAGAAGTCCTGAGGGCTAATGGAAGAAGGTGCTCCACGATAACATGGTGATCATGACTTTTCAGCCCATCGATCTTGCCCTTCACAATTTTTATTTTCTTGCTGAATGATCCTGAGAAACCTATGGGGACTTTCAAATCATGCAACACCTGCAGGAATCTTTTCTTCTCCGGTTGTGACATATGATAAGCGGCATTGGGAAGTACAAACTTGCCCGGTTTACCCGCTACCGGTCTAGGGTGCAATTCACTTATTATTCCCCACTCTTGTAGATCCATCCGAGCATTCATGTTGTCTTTCGATTTCCCGTCTTTACACAGAAGCAAGTTAAGTATGTGCTCTGATATACTCCTTTCTCTATATGCATGACGTCCAGACAATGACGCACTGAATTTGTTGACCAGTACGGAAGCTCGAAAAAAATGCTTAACTTGTTCCAATATTGTGGTTTGACCTGTTTCGTCGGATCCATCCCGAAGGTCACGTTATTGTAACCATCCCATTTAGCAGTCACGTCCTCTCCGGATAATGGGGATGGAGGTCCAAGAAGCTCCTGATGACCATCAAAGTGAACCGTGTCTAACCTATAGGGGTGGTCTGGAGGCAGAAAACGTCGATGGCCGCAATAACAAACCTTCCTGCTAAAATTCAAAATTTTTGATGTTGTGTGTTCATGGCAATGAGGACATGCTTTGTGACCATGTACGGACCAACCTGATAGCATTCCATACGCAGGAAAGTCATTAATTGTCCACATTAAAGCCGCACGCAGTATGAAGGTTGTATTTGTGTTTGAATCTGTAACACCCGAGCCCAATAATACTATTTATATTACTAGTTGAGGGTTATATTTTGCTCATTCCAATTTTCCTGATTTTCTGGTGTTTGTTGCTAAATTTTACCCGGTTAAGTCATTTTGGCACATAACAAATTTTAACTCCGAAAATGAAATTTAAGATGTCCATGTTGGCCTACTCGTCGCCACTAGTCGCGTGGTAGCGTCCGCGTGTCGAGATTCCGTTCCGTTTGGCTAAACGGGCCAGTTTGGGCGACTACGCGCGCGTGCAAGTGTCCGACTTGAGGGCATGCATTTTAATCATTAAACACCTATTTTCAAATTTTGGAACCCGCTTAAAATCCTATAATTTGAATTTGGAACATTTGGGCGCAACCCGGGCGCGATTTGGAAATGTTTCAGTTCGCGCCAAAAAGGGCCCGTTTCAATTTAATATAAAACTTTATATATATATATATACGTATATTACTTTAACAGTGCAAATCCTCAAAATCTTCAATTTTTAACAATTCTCTACCTCCTGCAGCCAATCGCAAGCTGCGAATCCCCGCGTGGGCCCCTCCTTTCCCTCTCTCTCTCTCTGCCTCTCTCCTCTTTCTCTCTCTCTCTCTATCTCATCAAATCTCTTTCCCTATCTCTCCAATCTCCCTTTCTCTCTCTAATCTCTCTCTCTCTCTTCCTCTATATATTCATAGCCATGCAGCCGCCCCTCGCCATCCCCGTCTTCGCGAGAAACCCAACAAACCCTAACCCTAGCTCACCGCAGACCTCACCGCCGGTTCCCCCGCGACCTCGCCGTCACCTCCAGCAACGCCTCCTCGACCGCCGCGCCTTCCTCCTCCCTCCTTCCTCCTCTCTCCTGCGCCTGCACCCATTCCCGACCTCGCCTCCACCCTCGCAGACCTCGCCGTCGACGCCACCCATCGTCGTCGACGACTCCCGCGGCTCCCTCTCACCCTCCTCGTCCCAACCTCGTCGTCGCTGCCCTCCTCCCCTCGCCGGAACACCCACACGAGCCCTAACCCCTCGCCTAACCTCCGCTGTCCGCCGGAGAAGCGCGCCGGCGACCTCGTCGACGCCACCTCCGACCACCTACTTCTTCCCCTCGACCACCAGAGCCGACCCCCTCTCCTCCAGCTCGCCGCAGCACCCTATCCCGCGCACCCCGAAGCCTTCAACCCTCGCTACAGCCGCTGCCGTCGCTTCGCCGGCGTTCCAGCGCCGTCGAGCTCGCCGGGGTTACCTGGTATACCTCTCTGTAAGTGTCCCCTTTCCTTTCTTTGTGCAAATCTTTCCCCTTGCTGGTCGTAGTCGCTTGTATCCTATCGTTTTGCTAACTTCGCTCCCTTTTGTCGTTGCCGGAACCCGACCGTGCCGTCTTGGCGAACCCGACGCTCCAGCGAAGCCCCTGGTCCGTGTGATCCCGTTGACCTCTGTTGGGACTCGATCCGTGGCCCGTGCTTTCATATCGCGTTTTTGCCGACATCGCATCCGTGTTCCAGTTTGCAGACCGTCGAGGCAAGTATCTGAATACTTGCTTGAACATGCTAGCGTGCGAGATCTAGTCTTGCCACGCAATTTAATTCACACTATTTAATACCGTAACCTAATGATGGCATTTGATATCGTATTATTGCTGTTATCAGTAATTTGGAATCGTTACAACAGTTCCTCGTAATTAGTTAACCCACATCAATCCATGCTTTAACTAAATAAAACGACTGAATCACACCTGCTTAAACTGTTAAATCATTCATGAGACAATTATTATATTTAGTATAATTTCATGTAGTTCCTTAATTTATAATTGTGAATATTGCTTTACCTTATGGCTATTACACCCTAAAGATGATTGAACATGTTAATAAGAGAATATAAACAACACTGTGGTTATATGAAATACTGTGGTTAAATACTGTTTCCTGCTGTTGTTCATTATTGATTGTGTACCTGTTGTGAGCACTTACCCGATTGCACGACATATTGGCCTGACCCTGATACACCTGACATATACATCCTGTTGTACCATGACATTACTTGTTCCCTGATTTCATGCCTAACGCCGACAAACCTAACCATTCCTGCTGTCGATCCAGACAGACCTACTTTTACTTGACTTTGTTGGCATTAGTCCTTGACTACTGAATACCTGACCTGACATACATAGTTTGGGGGTATGGGGAAATCAAAGGTGAAACCGACTTGTAACTCAACAGTTCGATACATTGTTCTGATCAGTCTTACGGGCTTGGCCAGTCCGGGAGTGATGATGCTGACATCACTCGTCCATCCTACTACCTTTTACTGCTTAGCGGCACGTCTCGGACTCAGCCCCGAGGGTCATGACCGTGGTCCCGGGCACGCACGGGATACTATTGAGTTACATCGACGATTCATCAATTGGTTTCAAAGACTATAGAGTAGAAAACCTGATAGGACAGTTTAGTCACCGTTGCACATTACCCTGCTTGTTACTTTTTATTACTGCTTTATTCATGTTCATGCTTGCATTGTTTATTACCATGTTTATACTGTATACTTGATATCATGACGCGCTGACGTCTGGGTTTTGCATGGCCCAGATTCCGTACCTTTGTCGTCGACCGAGCAGGAGTACTTCAGCCAGCAGGCTGAACAGTGAGTCCTTAGGATTTAGTTTATTGCTTTTAATTTCCAGATGTGAGCCCGCATTATGGGACGTACTGTTTATTCATTGTATTGGATCTTTAGCTTCCGCACTTATTGTTTATTGATTCTTGTTATTATGGATTTGGACATGTATTAGTTTAGTTTATTTTTTTACTGTTCTTGATATCTCTACAACCGTAATGTGACTGTGGACGGATGCGTCCTACCCACAGGTAGCATGGTTGGCTATGTCACGTGCCCAATTTTGCGTACTTTGGGAAGCGGGGCGTGACATGGTTTTATGGTATCAGAGCAATAGGTTAATTGGGTTGATTCTTTGTAGTTGGATATTGCACCCGATACACGAATCAAAATACCCGTGATTAGGAGACATGTCCTGCCACCTAGACCGTTTTACCGTCCTTGAATCATTCTTCCAGATCATGTCGACATGCAAACTTACTTTGCATTGTTAACTCGAAAACCTAATCTCTTGTTATCTCTAGGACTTAGGCGACTTGGGTGGAGTTAAGTAATTGCGGCTATGATACCGCGGCATAGCTACAATGCAGTACTCTATTTAAGTATCTTGGAGTTCTAGCCTTGATTTATATATTGAATCTATCATCATGCTAATGTTGTTTGTTTTGATTTCAGGACCATGGCAGATAAGAATTTCAAGACGTATCAGAGGCGTGTGGATGAAGCCGCCATGTTGGGAGTGATACGTGGGATGTTGGAAAATCAGAAGAGGCAAACTGAGCTGATCCAGCAGCAAGCAGATTCATTTCAGGAGGGTTTGCAGGCTATGCAGCAGTCTGTAAACACCGCTGTAGCGAAGCCAGTCGACCGAGTAGGGACCGTGGCAGATTTCAGACGATTGGGTCCTACTACTTTCACTGGCTTGGAGGAGCCGTTGCCAGCCGAGCAGTGGCTTGTGGACACGGAGAATTTACTGATTGCGGCACAGATCCCAGAAGACAAGAGAGTTGATGTGGTGCGCATTCAGCTGGTGGATTACGCCCGAGAGTGGTGGCTTGTGGAGGAGACCCGCTTGTCCAAGCCAATCAGTTGGGCGGATTTCTCCAAAAGTTTCTTGGAAAAGTTCTTCCCGCGGACTGCACGGGAGGAAATGGAGGAGAAATTTATCGGGCTGAGACAAAATGGAGCAGCTGTGGATTTACATGCTGCGGAATGGACGAGACTCAGCCGTTTCGCTGGACCCTTAGTCGCCAAGGAGGCAGACATGGCGCGAAGGTTCTTGCGCAGTTTGGACGTGGACATCCAGAGGCAGATTGTCTCCCTGGGTTTGACCACTTTCTCGCAGGTTCTTACGGCAGCCAGAGAGCAGCAGAGTTTATCAGGATCGAAAGGGAACCTTCACCAGACAGCAGTTGCAGCCAGGAAGCCTGCATTTGTGCCTAACCGAGATCATGGGCGCAGAGGTATTCCTGTGGACCGTCGAGGTGTAGCGCCAATGAAGAAGCCTGTGATCGTTGATCGAAGGAAGAGCGTGACCTGTGCCTACTGCCACTTACCTGGGCACGTGCATAAGGAGTGTAGAAGAAGACTGGGACTCTGTCTGGTTTGTGGAGCAGCCGATCACGCAGTGGGTGCTTGTCCGTCGAAGCTTCGCACGAGAGATGAGATACAGAAGCCTCCGCAGAGACCGTTCCAAGGGCAGAAGCAGTTGACACAAGGACCCAACCAGGGTCGAGCTTTCACATTGACAGCCGAGGAAGCCAAGGCATCAGGAGAAGTGGTTTCAGGTACTGTACTCGTTCGTAGTTTTCCCGCATTGGCATTATTTGATTCCGGAGCATCCCACTGTTTTATGTCATCCAAATTTATAACTACACACTCGATCACCTGCACGACCCTGTCTAGTTTCTGGGACATACACACTGGGAATGGGAAAATCATAGCTAGTAAGGAGTGTAGAGATTGTACAGTTGTCGTTTGCGGACGGGAGCTTTTTGCAGATTTCTTGGTGATTGATACGGGCAATTATGAAGTAGTCTTGGGAATGGATTTTCTTGGCACTTTCCACGCACACATTGATTGTAGGGCAAGGAAAGTAATTTTCCAGATTCCCGGACACCCTGAGTTCACTTTCATCGGAGGAAGCAGTTCTGTCGGGCCAGTCGAGTTTAGGGCTAGGCCGACGAACAATGTTCTTGCGGCTATGGTAGTGGATAGTAATGAAGAGCCGGCAGTTGTTCGCGACTTTATGGATGTGTTTGAAGATATTTCGGGCTTACCGCCGAAGCGAGATGTGGAGTTTGCGATTGACCTCATTCCTGGTGCAGCGCCAGTGTCAAAATCTTATTATCCGATGGCACCGGTGGAATTGGAAGAAGTTAAGAAACAGGTGGGTGAATTACTCGAGAAGGGATGGATTCGAAGCAGCAACTCACCTTGGGGAGCTCCAGTTCTTTTAGTAAAGAAGAAGGATGGCACGAGAAGGATGTGCATTGATTATCGAGAATTGAACCGGGTGACTATTAAGAACAAGTACCCGATCCCTCGCATTGGAGAACTCTTTGAGCAGCTTAGTGGCGCGAGGGTATTCTCGAAACTGGACTTGCGATCAGGATATCCTCAGGTCCGAGTGAAGGCAGAAGACATTTGCAAGACGGTGTTTCGAACTCGGTATGGGCATTTCGAGTATTTAGTGATGCCTTTCGGAGTGACTAATGCGCCGGCAATATTCATGGACTTGATGAACAGGATCTTTTCACCGTTCTTGGACCAGTTTATTGTGGTATTCATTGACGATATTCTGGTGTACTCGAAGAGTCCGGAGGAGCATGCTGAGCACTTAAGGATCGCACTGCAAACGCTGAGACAGGAGAAATTATTCGCGAAGATGAGTAAGTGCGAATTTTGGTTGGAAGAAGTGAAGTTTCTGGGGCATGTCGTGTCGGGCGATGGAATCGCCGTTGATCCCGAAAAGATTACAGCAGTTCGGGATTGGCCTGTTCCAAAGAATGTTGCAGAGATAAGAAGTTTTCTTGGGCTCGCCGGTTACTACAGAAGATTTGTGGAGAACTTCGCTCGTCTAGCTGAGCCGTTAACCAAGCTTACGCGTAAGGAGGTACCGTTTGTTTGGACGGATGGATGTGCATTGGCCTTCGAGACGTTGAAGCAGAAGTTGATAACCGCCCCGATCCTGACCGTACCGGATAATTCAGGAGGACTGGTGATTCACAGCGACGCATCTGGAAAGGGATTGGGATGTGTTTTAATGCAGAACGGGAAAGTCGTCGCTTACGCATCGAGACAGCTGAAGACTCACGAGAAGAACTATCCGACTCATGACTTAGAGCTTACAGCCGTGATCTTCGCCCTGAAGATTTGGAGACACTACCTTCTGGGCGAGAGAGTTGAAGTCTTTACAGATCACAAGAGTTTGAAGTACGTGTTCACTCAGAAGGAGTTGAACATGAGGCAACGCAGATGGTTGGAGCTGATGGCCGACTACGACCTTGACCTTAAGTACCATCCGGGAAAGGTTAACGTCGTGCCAGATGCGCTAAGTCGGTTACCAGCAATTCAGTTATTGACTGCACAGAGAAAGATCATTGAGGAGTTTCGGAGATTTGACTTGGAGGTTGTGCTACCGCGTGCTACAGGACAGTTGATGCAGTTGCAAGTACAATCGTCCTTAGTTGAGAAGATTAAAGCGGCGCAATCGCAGGATCCTAGACTGCAAAAGTTTCGAGAGCAGGTTGGAGCCGGACTACGAACCGATTTACTGATCCATGAAGACGGTTCGTTGAGATATGGTAGCCGTGTGTGTGTGCCAAAGGGAGATGTGCGTGAAGAGCTTATGAAGGAGGCACACAGTTCAGCTTACTCTGTACATCCAGGAGGGACAAAGATGTACCGAGATATTCGACAGCATTTCTGGTGGGAAGGTATGAAACGGGAAATTGCTCGCTTCGTGGCTAAGTGCTTGGTGTGTCAGCAAGTCAAGGCTGAACACCAAAGGGTTGCTGGTCTGTTGCAACCACTTCCGATTCCTCAATGGAAGTGGGAACATATAACCATGGATTTCGTGACGGCTTTACCGCGGAGTCCAAAGGGCAACAATGCAGTATGGGTGATTGTCGATCGGTTGACCAAGGCAGCTCACTTTATTCCTTTTCGGGTTGGTCAATCGACAGAGTCTTTGGCAGAGCGGTACATGCAGGAGATTGTCAGATTGCATGGAGTACCGGTAAGCATCGTGTCCGATCGGGACACTCGGTTCTTGTCGCACTTTTGGAGGAGTTTACAAGAAAGTTTGGGGACTCGATTGAAGTTTAGCACAGCTTATCATCCCCAGACTGATGGACAATCAGAGAGAACGATCCAGACCCTTGAAGATATGTTGAGGGCTTGCATGTTGGACTTCAGAGGTTCTTGGGAAGATCATCTACACCTGGTGGAGTTTTCGTACAACAACAGCTTCCAAGCAACTATTCAGATGGCCCCGTTTGAAGCACTGTATGGTCGTAAGTGCCGTTCACCTGTTTGTTGGGATGATGTTGGTGAACGAAGGTTACTAGGACCAGATTTGGTGGTGCAGACAGTCGAGAAGGTGAATACAATCAGGAAGCATATGAAGGCAGCTCAAGACAGAGAGAAAAGTTGGGCCGACACGTCAAGAAGACCTCTAGAGTTCGCCGTGGGTGATTTGGTATTCCTGAAGATATCACCGACTAGAGGGGTGATTCGCTTTGGAAGTCGGGGAAAGCTTAGTCCCCGATTCGTTGGACCCTTCGAGATATTGGAGCGTGTTGGAGAGGTATCGTACCGGTTAGCGTTACCACAGTCTTTAGCAGGAGTTCACGATGTGTTTCATGTGTCTCAACTACGGAAGTATGTTCGTGATGAGACTCATGTTTTGGATCATTCGGAGTTGACCGTTCGGGAGGACCTGACTTTTGAGGAGCGACCAGTCGAGATCAAGGATCGAAGAGAAAAGGTTCTTAAGAACAAGGTTATCCATCTTGTGCTAGTTTCTTGGGGTAATCGATCGCATGGAGAATCTACTTGGGAGCGAGAAGACGAGATCCGGCAGAAATTCCCTCATCTTTTCCAGTAGTTGGTTATCTTGTATTCTTGGAATTTCGAGGACGAAATTCTTTTTGTAGTTGGGTATGATGTAACACCCGAGCCCAATAATACTATTTATATTACTAGTTGAGGGTTATATTTTGCTCATTCCAATTTTCCTGATTTTCTGGTGTTTGTTGCTAAATTTTACCCGGTTAAGTCATTTTGGCACATAACAAATTTTAACTCCGAAAATGAAATTTAAGATGTCCATGTTGGCCTACTCGTCGCCACTAGTCGCGTGGTAGCGTCCGCGTGTCGAGATTCCGTTCCGTTTGGCTAAACGGGCCAGTTTGGGCGACTACGCGCGCGTGCAAGTGTCCGACTTGAGGGCATGCATTTTAATCATTAAACACCTATTTTCAAAATTTGGAACCCGCTTAAAATCCTATAATTTGAATTTGGAACATTTGGGCGCAACCCGGGCGCGATTTGGAAATATTTCAGTTCGCGCCAAAAAGGGCCCGTTTCAATTTAATATAAAACTTTATATATATATATATATACGTATATTACTTTAACAGTGCAAATCCTCAAAATCTTCAATTTTTAACAATTCTCTACCTCCTGCAGCCAATCGCAAGCTGCGAATCCCCGCGTGGGCCCCTCCTTTCCCTTTCTCTCTCTCTGCCTCTCTCCTCTTTCTCTCTCTATCTCATCAAATCTCTTTCCCTATCTCTCCAATCTCCCTTTCTCTCTCTAATCTCTCTCTCTCTCTTCCTCTATATATTCGTAGCCATGCAGCCGCCCCTCGCCATCCCCGTCTTCGCGAGAAACCCAACAAACCCTAACCCTAGCTCACCGCAGACCTCACCGCCGGTTCCCCCGCGACCTCGCCGTCACCGCCAGCAACGCCTCCTCGACCGCCGCGCCTTCCTCCTCTCTCCTTCCTCCTCTCTCCTGCGCCTGCACCCATTCCCGACCTCGCCTCCACCCTCGCAGACCTCGCCGTCGACGCCACCCATCGTCGTCGACGACTCCCGCGGCTCCCTCTCACCCTCCTCGTCCCAACCTCGTCGTCGCTGCCCTCCTCCCCTCGCCGGAACACCCACACGAGCCCTAACCCCTCGCCTAACCTCCGCTGTCCGCCGGAGAAGCGCGCCGGCGACCTCGTCGACGCCACCTCCGACCACCTACTTCTTCCCCTCGACCACCAGAGCCGACCCCCTCTCCTCCAGCTCGCCGCAGCACCCTATCCCGCGCACCCCGAAGCCTTCAACCCTCGCTACAGCCGCTGCCGTCGCTTCGCCGGCGTTCCAGCGCCGTCGAGCTCGCCGGGGTTACCTGGTATACCTCTCTGTAAGTGTCCCCTTTCCTTCCTTTGTGCAAATCTTTCCCCTTGCTGGTCGTAGTCGCTTGTATCCTATCGTTTTGCTAACTTCGCTCCCTTTTGTCGTTGCCGGAACCCGACCGTGCCGTCTTGGCGAACCCGACGCTCCAGCGAAGCCCCTGGTCCGTGTGATCCCGTTGACCTCTGTTGGGACTCGATCCGTGGCCCGTGCTTTCATATCGCGTTTTTGCCGACATCGCATCCGTGTTCCAGTTTGCAGACCGTCGAGGCAAGTATCTGAATACTTGCTTGAACATGCTAGCGTGCGAGATCTAGTCTTGCTACGCAATTTAATTCACACTATTTAATACCGTAACCTAATGATGGCATTTGATATCGTATTATTGCTGTTATCAGTAATTTGGAATCGTTACAACAGTTCCTCGTAATTAGTTAACCCACATCAATCCATGCTTTAACTAAATAAAACGACTGAATCACACCTGCTTAAACTGTTAAATCATTCATGAGACAATTATTATATTTAGTATAATTTCATGTAGTTCCTTAATTTATAATTGTGAATATTGCTTTACCTTATGGCTATTACACCCTAAAGATGATTGAACATGTTAATAAGAGAATATAAACAACACTGTGGTTATATGAAATACTGTGGTTAAATACTGTTTCCTGCTGTTGTTCATTATTGATTGTGTACCTGTTGTGAGCACTTACCCGATTGCACGACATATTGGCCTGACCCTGATACACCTGACATATACATCCTGTTGTACCATGACATTACTTGTTCCCTGATTTCATGCCTAACGCCGACAAACCTAACCATTCCTGCTGTCGATCCAGACAGACCTACTTTTACTTGACTTTGTTGGCATTAGTCCTTGACTACTGAATACCTGACCTGACATACATAGTTTGGGGGTATGGGGAAATCAAAGGTGAAACCGACTTGTAACTCAACAGTTCGATACATTGTTCTGATCAGTCTTACGGGCTTGGCCAGTCCGGGAGTGATGATGCTGACATCACTCGTCCATCCTACTACCTTTTACTGCTTAGCGGCACGTCTCGGACTCAGCCCCGAGGGTCATGACCGTGGTCCCGGGCACGCACGGGATACTATTGAGTTACATCGACGATTCATCAATTGGTTTCAAAGACTATAGAGTAGAAAACCTGATAGGACAGTTTAGTCACCGTTGCACATTACCCTGCTTGTTACTTCTTATTACTGCTTTATTCATGTTCATGCTTGCATTGTTTATTACCATGTTTATACTGTATACTTGATATCATGACGCGCTGACGTCTGGGTTTTGCATGGCCCAGATTCCGTACCTTTGTCGTCGACCGAGCAGGAGTACTTCAGCCAGCAGGCTGAACAGTGAGTCCTTAGGATTTAGTTTATTGCTTTTAATTTCCAGATGTGAGCCCGCATTATGGGACGTACTGTTTATTCATTGTATTGGATCTTTAGCTTCCGCACTTATTGTTTATTGATTCTTGTTAGTATGGATTTGGACATGTATTAGTTTAGTTTATTTTTTTACTGTTCTTGATATCTCTACAACCGTAATGTGACTGTGGACGGATGCGTCCTACCCACAGGTAGCATGGTTGGCTATGTCACGTGCCCAATTTTGCGTACTTTGGGAAGCGGGGCGTGACAGAATCATATGTCTCTACACCATCAATGAACAAAGTTTTCAGCTCCTCGATCAGAGGTCGGAGATAGACGTCGATATTGTTCCCCGGTGAGTTTGGTCCGTCGATAAGAAAAAGGCATCATAAAGTATGATTGGTCCATAGCCAACCAAGGCGACAGATTATAAATTATCATTACAACGGGCCATGTACTGTGACTTCCAGCCATATAGTTGAATGGGCAGAAGCCATCGGTAGCCAGTCCGAGCCGGATATTGCGAGAATCGCTACTGAATATTGCGTGCCTCCTATCGAAATCGTTCCATGCCGGTGAACTCTTGGATGGCTCATTTTTCCATTTTCGCTTGGAGGAGCATGGTGATGCCAAATCATTGCCTCGGCTGTTTTCTTGCACCTGAATAGCCTCTGTAACCTCTATGTTATGGGAAAATATCGTGCTATCTTCACAAGTATATCAGGCTTCTTATCAGAATCTTTCGGCTTATACCTGGCCTCTCCGCATGTTGAACACTCTTTCAAATCTGAATTCTCTTTCCGGTACAACACGCAATTTTTAGGACATGCTTGAATCTTCTCGCACTTTAGACCCAAATCAGACATCATTTTCTGGGCTTCGTACCAGCTTTCGGGCACATTATTTCCCGGAGGCATAGAATCTTTCAAGAACGAAAGAAGCATTGTGAATGACTTGTTGCTCCATCCATTTAGGCACTTAATCTGGAAAAGTTGGACGAACCATGAGAGGGTGGAATACTTCGCATTCTCATAAATTGGTTTCCTAGCATCATTCATGAAATTTTCATATTTATCCGCACGCGGTCCTTGACCGGAAGGAATGTCATCTTCGGTACGAATAGATTCACCTAGGGCAGCCTCTACCATATCCTCCATTTTTCTGATGGAAATAAATTTCCGTCTCCTGCCGTATTACCGAATTCTTCTTCTTCTCCTGCCGCATTATCGTGTTCTCCTTCTTCTTCTACCGCAGTACTGCATTCTTCTCCTTCCCCGTGATATTTCCAAGTTGAATAAAGTCTAGTAAACCCATGTTTTACAATATGAAGCTCTGCCAATTCTACCTTCTGCCAGTACTTATTGCCACATCTATCGCACGGACAGAGAATCTTCTCTATTATGATCTTATTATGTGCGCGTGCAAATTCAAGGAAAGCAGCAACTCCTGCGACAAATTTAGGTTGCATACGTTGTTTCCAATCCACAAACATCCAGTCCTTAACTCTGACGTACTTATGGGCCATGTTAGACTGAATAACATATAAATTGTAGGTTATGCTGACTATATTGAGAAATATAAGAACGGGATAGTTACTGACAAAGGAGAAAATCCGTGTATATGCTTTGTGTGTGCGTTTGTCGTTGAAAAGAATAAATTATCGCACGTTATGTTAACCGATAGACGGGGACTAAGTGGCGCTTTTAGTTTCATATATGAGTATCGATGGGAATATGAAGGTTTCATATTATCATATATTGGTTTTAACCCGAACATCTCGAATCGCTCTCTAATTATGCGTTTGTATGTATGTGTTCCGGCTGTCGGGGGTAGGCTTCTATCCCATTAAGAATGTATAGAGCGAACGCCCATCACTTGTGCTTTCAACCGTTTCGAGTAAATTTCGGCAGCACCTCCCCGCTGTTCTCCGAGTACACTGTAATAAAATAGATAATCATTTCAAAGCTGTGAAACAACGTTGAAATGAACATCTAATCTATCTTTGTACACGGAGAACCAGCGGAAAGGTACCGACGAAATATCTCGAAACGGATGAAAACACAAGTGAATGAAGGCGTTTGCTTTATACATTCTTAACTTGTCCACACGGGACAAATCTATGGGTTACCATACGATTGAATTTTCTCGTCGCGTAGACTATACGACGGTTGTTAGTATCGAGCTATACTGTCCGATATTTAGCAACCTTCGTATAGTTCTAGATCACGACGAGCATCGCACGTATGTTAACCGATAGACGGGGACTAAGTGGCGCTTTTAGTTTCATATATGAGTATCGATGGGAATATGAAGGTTTTATATTATCATCAAGTATCATATATTGGTTTTAACCCGAACATCTCGAATCGCTCTCTAATTATGCGTTTGTTGTATATTCTTGTTGTATGTGTGTGTTCCGGCTGTTGAGGGTAGGCTTCTATCCCATTAAGAATGTATAGAGCGAACGCCCATCACTTGTGCTTTTAACCGTTTCGAGTAAATTTCGGCAGTACCTCCCCGCTGTTCTCCGAGTACACTGTAATAGAATGGATAATCATTTCAAAGCTGTGAAACAACGTTGAAATGAACATCTAATCTATCTTTGTACACGGAGAACCAGGGAAAGGTGCCGACGAAATATCTCGAAACGGATGAAAACACAAGTGAATGAAGGCGTTTGCTTTATACATTCTTAACTTGTCCACACGGGACAAATCTATGGGTTACCATACGATTGAATTTTCTCATCGCGTAGACTATATGACGGTTGTTAGTATCGAGCTATACTGTCCGATATTTAACAACCTTCGTATAGTTCTAGGTCACGACGAGCATCGCACGTATGTTAACCGATAGACGGGGACTAAGTGGCGCTTTTAGTTTCATATATGAGTATCGATGGGAATATGAAGGTTTCATATTATCATCGAGTATCATATATTGGTTTTAACCCGAACATCTCGAATCGCTCTTTAATTATGCGTTTGTTGTGTATTCTTGTTGTATGTGTGTGTTCCGGCTGTCGGGGGTAGGCTTCTATCCCATTAAAAATGTATAGAGCGAATGCCCATCACTTGTGCTTTCAACCGTTTCGAGTAAATTTCGGCAGCACCTTCCCGCTGTTCTCCGAGTACACTGTAATAGAATAGATAATCATTTCAAAGCTGTAAAACAACGTTGAAATGAACATCTAATCTATCTTTGTACACGGAGAACCAGCGGAAAGATACCGACGAAATATCTCGAAACGGATGAAAACACAAGTGAATGAAGGCGTTTGCTTTATACATTCTTAACTTGTCCACACGGGACAAATCTATGGGTTACTATACGATTGAATTTTCTCGTCGCGTAGACTATACGACGGTTGTTAGTATCGAGCTATACTGTCCGATATTTAACAACCTTCGTATAGTTCTAGGTCACGACGAGCATCACACGTATGTTAACCGATAGACGGGGACTAAGTGGCGCTTTTAGTTTCATATATGAGTATCGATGGGAATATGAAGGTTTCATATTATCATCGAGTATCATATATTGGTTTTAACCTGAATATCTCGAGTCGCTCTCTAATTATGCGTTTGTTGTGCATTCGTGTTGTATGTGTAACATGATTTTAAACCATTGAGATCAAGATTGATAGAACTGATCATCCTACATTGCAATAGCATTCATCAACCAAAAACTATTATTGCAATGGTATTCATCTATAACAATCAACAATTAAAACTACAAATGTAGGATACTGATATCATAAAGCGTTATACGCAACATTGATAGAACTGATAAATAAAAAAACGAAACACAAACCGTATCAAGATTTAACAACTTTGATTATGTCATATACGCGGGCCGATATTTTCATATTAGCCAATAGGCAAAAATAGATTGCGGTCTGCATATGGCATATTGGCAGATATTACCTATATGCATACATGCATGTTGTCTCCCCATTTTTTCATAAATCAAACCAACTACATACATCAAACTAGTCCATGCCACCAATCGGAAACTCCACCATGTCTTTGAATTATTATTTTTCCAAATAGCATTGAGCTCCTATTGACATTGTCCATCCAACAAATTTGTTGTGCTTGCCTCGACCTTCATCTAGCTTTCACATGCCATACACATTAGATGAGTAATATAGTTATAAATTATGGTATTTTGTTGTCATCAATCCACCTAACCCTAATCCCAAGTTGCTCTCTGAAAGCACATAGAACCATCCCCCCTAGTCAAGCATAGCTTTTTCTGTGCAATTGTTCTCATTCTTAATTTCTCACATTCATTACTCTCTCATTTTCTTGTCAACAAATTTGTTGTGCAATTGTTCTCATTCTTAATTTCTCACATTCATTACTCTTTCATTTTCTTGTTTTTTTCCAACTCCCCACCACTTAACCCCAACCCAGCCCCAGCCCCAGCCCCCAGCCCAGCCCTAACTTAACCCTAATCCCAGCGCGGCCAGCTAAACCCCAACACCAACCCTAAGGCAAACCCTAACCCCAGCCCCACCCCAGCAGCAGCCGAACCCCAACCCTAACCCTAACCCCGACCCCGACCCCGACCGCGACCGCGACCCCTGCCGAACCCCAACTCGCGCGCGCAACCCCAGACCCAGCCATGAACCCTAAGCCCAAAATAATCAAAAAATTCTTTAATTTACCTCAAGATTTACTCACCTGAACGGCTGCTGTTGGGGCTGGGGCGACGACCTGAACGGCGGTGGCGACGACCTGAACCGCGGTGGCGACGAGAATGGCGGTGGCGACGAGAACGGCGGTGGCGACGAGGAGAACGACGGTGGCGACGACGGCGTGGCGATTTGGGGATTTTTTTCGCGCGCGATCGAGAGAGAGAGAAAGTGAGCGTAAGCGATCGATCTGTGCTTTTGTTAAATCGATATTTAGTTGCCCCTACGGATATACCGGTAGGTCCTTTGTTTGCGGCTCCGTAGGGGCAAACACCAAATTAAGAATTAATATTTTTATTCTTGGACATCTGTGCCCGTAGGGGCAACCTTTTAGCCCTACGGATTAATCCGTAGGGCCAAGTTAAATCTGCCCCTACGGATTCCAATATCCGTAGGGGCAACCCCCTATTTTACTAGTGTGAAGGAATGAATTCTATAAAAGGAAGAAACATCCTAAAATCTTTTGTTGTACACCCCGATAACAAATCACCACTAATCTCCATGAATGGCTAAGCACCTCCATTTACCTGCACATATCAGTCGTCGTAAAAAGTTGAATTAGTGCTCCCTTTGCCACAACATCTAAAACGACTAGACCCAGTGAACTTGAGCTAAACTCACTGTGACAAGGAAAGTTGAAGTAACATCATTAAGGTGGGTAGCCTTGCAATATCCATTTGGAGGTCCGACATTCTCCGATTAGATCAATGGGTTGTGGAAACCATGGTGGAGGCTGCAACACTGGCCTTTCTTCTTTGATTATAGAGTGCAAAAGATAGAAATTTCTCGCACAAAGACAATACCATATCAAACTATGAGAAATAGGTTTTTACCTTTAGGGGCAAAGGCACTCAGGTTGTCTGGTATTTATCTCAAGCCAGAATTTATAAAAAAAAAAGGCATGATGCATAAGGTGTTTTCATTATGGTAGGAAGCAAAAAAAAAAAGGGAACTTATTACATCTTAATTTCACTAGCAAAAAAACGAGACAGATGCATTGGAAATCCTTAAGTATAATGCAAACCAGCAATAATTACTTAATACATCTTAATTTCACTGGCAAGTCTATCTGGGTAGGAGTATCGCTGAAAAGAACTTTGTCTTGAAAGAAGAAAAGGACATATATTGTATATCCGAAGTAATAGTATATTCAATTTTTCTAAAGAGAATCACGGGAAAGTCCACAATAGTGGGGGCAACTAAGCAAAATATTCAACTTCAAAGCACAACAGCTTAATTAAACTGGTGGAGAAATAACAAAAAAAATTCAGCTAAAATTAAAAATACCACTTTATTAGAGGGTTAAGATCCAAGCTTCAACCATTTTTCAAAAAAATGCAAAGAATAATCCCTAGGCGATCTTTACCATTAAATTCCCATGTTCATAATGTGAACAGTCGAAATCTTACTAATTTTCTCAATGCTGATTCTAAGGGTGTAGACAAACTAATTAAATGACTTACACAGGGCAGCATTGATCAATATAAAAACAGAAATCAGCTGGGTTGGAAAAAGAAGAACAAACTTTTGAAGATATTCTTTGTAGTGATGAAATCCAAAGCAATTTACTGCTCTTTTTTTCCTGAGCCATATATCTTAAGAAATACAATGAAGAATATCTTGATTATCGAACAACAAATCGTATTAATGCAACAGCTAAGCCAGATACAATGGACCAACCTATCAGAAAAACATAATCATGATAGACTTGCACAAATTTGTGTAATGCAAAAGGGATAATCTAGTATACGTTATGGGAAAATGTGTAAAGCTGCCTATTCTTTTCCCATTAATCTAGGAAAGGAATTCCATCCAACCAAAGCCATTCGCCTGTAACGACTACAAAATCTTAGTACTTTCCTTGTATTTGCCTTTCTTCAAGAAATGCCATTTTCTTTGAAACACTTGTATATATATTTATTTTCGTTCAAATTATATACATAGTCAATTCTTATATACCTTTGTTATAACACAGCATTGCTATTCCATAGGTCATAGGCTCGAACCCCGACTGAAATATTTCTAATATCCGATATTGCGATTTGATATATTCATTAACGATTTGAAATTTAAAAAAATCCTAGATCTTTTAAACAACCAGAAACCTTCTTTCTTTCTTCCGTATATTAAAAAAAATACCATAAGTCCAAAATTCTTCTCGTCTGCCCTCTTTGTCATCTCCGATCAGAAGCCCGAAAACGAGAAAATCCAATGAAGGGAGAAGAAAACTTATTCCATCGTCTCGATCTAATCGAGATATCTTTCACCTATTAAGAAACGATCTTCGATCGTCCTTTTATGGTAAGTTACTCTTTCATCTTTATTTCTTTTACACGTTTAAAATTTGCATTTTAAAACAAAAGAAATGATTTTTAACTAAATCCTAAATTTTTTAAATAAAAGGATTGTTCTTTTTGGTTTAAAGTTATAGTTTTTATAAAAAGGGGTTATTTTTATAAAGGAACATTATCCTAATTCTTATTTGTAAGGAAAAAATAAATTTTATAAGTATATTATTTTATGGTGATGGTTAACATTATTGATGCATTAACAACGTTGTTTTGGTGTATTATCAATACATATATCATGGGGATTTAAGAAGAGGTTAGAATTTAATATTAAAGATTTAGTAAGCAGATTATTATCAATTTGTTTCGTATGGTGTTATCCAATAATTCAGTTTTTTTAGATTGTTGTTAGTGCACATATCAGTATGGTGGTTTTCATATTACATGTTACGTGTCTATTTAATTCTATTTAGATTAAGTTCATACTAATTTTAATTTGTTTGTTATATTTTTGTTATTAGATAGTAATGTTTTGTTAAGTGTTATATCATCAGCATATATCATATGATTATCTAAATATTCATATTATTTTCATGAAATGGTAATAAATTATTAGTTGTGTACAGTTTATGTCATTTTGATATTTCAGATTATTATACATGTGTTTAATTGTTATTTGCCATTTTAATTCAAATCTGTTTTTGGTTAGTATGTTGAACTGATTTTTCCTTTTCCTTAGAATAGACATATCTCCTAACTCCAAATTCCAATTTGAGCAAGCTCAAGTTGCTGGAATATGTACACAGAGTTAACTACATTTTATTCCTAAGTTAATTTACCTGAAAAGTTACAGAAGTGTATGAAAACCGGATAGTAACAAAACGTGACGAATCTGGACAGCAGCAGAAACTATCTGCGCGGCTGTAGTAAAATAGGTATAACTCACTACTCGCTGATCGTAATCGGGATTTTCTTATTGCGAATCGTTCACGACTCGCAGTTGCTCAGTTTTCTGTCTAATAGGGAAAACCAAAATCTAAACTAAAACCTACAAAAAATGCCAAATACTATCAGTGTATGTATTCTGAAATCTGCACCGGTCTAATCTGCGCACCGTTACGAAAACTTCCGTAACTCTCTCACCAGAGACCCGATCGAGACGAGATCAGTCTCGTTGTTTACACGACACTCTAAAATAAAATTTATTCCTAGTATAAGATATCCTAATTTTAAATCAAACCTATAGATTTCTGCATTCGAACTTATGCTTATTTCTGTCCTTAAACTGAACTATTATTACATGCTTGTTATATATATACATGGAGACTTAGAATTGTATCTGGAACTTGACCTATATTCTCAGGAGTCCCATGAACAACTTATGAATGGGCCAGTGTTTCCTTGCCCCTGGATAACAGCCTTGGATTTGTGAATACTCTTACGTTAGATTATACTATCTTGACCTGAACCTGACATGAACCACCTGAATATCGTGAATCTAATGAATATATTGAATCTCATGAATCTCATGAACATGACATGTACACTATTTATTGGATATATATATACTATATAAATATATCATGGGAATGAGGCAGCTCGAAAATGAGGTATTTATGTGTAACGGAGGATCATATCTTGTTTCTCGTGGTACAAAAAAAAAACGTTATATTGCATTATATATATATATATATATATTCAATCTCGTGTTGCTGTTGTTCCGTGGCATTACGGAATATCCTGGTTAGATAATAAAACTCCCGCAATCGAGCTTATATTTATACTTTCACTTATACTTATACTTATAATTACTACCACTGAAATATCGAATATCGTGATACTCTAGTTATATTGCACTGATTAACACATGCTATTTATTTGACATGCACATTACAGTTTACTGTTCACAGTCATTCTCATGCCTATCATTATGTATACCATGTTTCGTGTCAAATATCGTTTAATGATTATATTAATCACCATAATTCAACTACTACACCAAAAATAATTCTACACTACATTCTTGTTGGTATGACATGATACTTTACTAAACTAATTTATTATCAAATAATTCTAAAATAAAATATACCTTATATATTTTTATAATCATGAATCTTTGTACCTTGTTACCTTTTGATAATATTAATAGCAACCTTATATATATTATTGTTCCTAAATTACAAAACTTTATTATTACTATTTTCTATAAATTAAACAAACATTATTACTGTGTTACATTTGTTCAACCGATTTAAACCCTAGATTAAACCTACTAAATTATAAACATTAATAACTAAATTGTAGCCAAAATATCATATTTCATTGTAAATACTGCTAACATAAAAAAATATTGTTTTCTAATAAAACGAGAACTTACCGAACTTTAGTTCGCTGACGGCATTCCTGTTTTCATGTTTTCTTTTTTTAGAAATGTCGTCAGAAGATTTTGAGACAGGTGATTAGGCTAGGTACGAGGTGACACCAACCGAGAAGAACAGTCAATATCCTTCAAGTCAGGCTGGGCTCTAGTTTTCTTTTTCAGTAAGCATATCTTTTGTTCAAGGCTATCTTTCATTCCTAATTTCTTGAATTTTCGAACCGTGTTGAGTTATCTTTTTTGGGACTATTATAAATATTATTGGATATTTTATAAGTTTAAAAATTCTTGTACTCTAATTTCCTTTACTGCTTATATAGACGATTAGCGTATTCATGTCAAGAAAAAGTGCTTCTCGATATGAATACGTTACGGCTTTGTCGCTCTCGTTTCTCGTTTTTGGGAAGCGGGGCGTGACATCACCCATTAAAACCATCGCAAGAATATACCTTAAGCTAACTAGAACGGACATATAACCTTGTTCAAAAATAAAGAAAAGAAACAATAGTAAATTTCTAGAACTTTCAAGTATGCGTGCAACAGTTACAAGCTGGCAGTATGAAGGTAACGGGCTTACTATAATATGTTACCAAATATGCGAGAAGCTTTCTCTCCTAATTAAGTCACTTCATTTTGGCATCTTAAACCTATCATATCTAAATACCGATATTTGAGGTAAATCAAATCTAGCCTTTCTAAGCTGACATTGATTTGTTCATTTAACATGTTAACTGGTGAATGGAAATAGACCTACAGAAAAATTCCAATACAACAAGAAGTCTTTATCCCAAATTTTGGGTAAAGAACATTCCAATCCTACGAATCAATTTGAGGTACCAAAACCTAAGAATGACTCGCAAACCCCCCCACCCCCCACCCCCCACGCCCACCCTCCTCAAAAAAAGGGTTTATGGTAGCCGATAGACTTTGCTATCCATTTTTGACTAATTTTGGATTAAGGCCCTCAAACTGACTCATTCCAAGGACTAGCACAAAGTCCAACTCTGGATGAGCCATCTGAATTCATTCATTGATACAGAAAGATTCCAACATTGTTGACTATTCAGGTTAGATCAAGCCCAAAAAATATGTGAAACCAAAGGGTTATTTCTCAATTTCCCATCTATAAATACTTCCCTGGCCTCAACCTTTGTCCCATCAGCTCTAGGTCATCTATTCTCATTACCTTCAAACTCTAGATTGTTATCTAGGATAGTTTCCTATCATATAAGAGATGCCATCCCAAACTATCGACAGCTACAGGGAGGGAGCTGAGGTCTACCATGGAGATGGCATCTGCAGGAAGAAAACCATCGAACTGCTCGGAGAGCTCTGCCTCCCAAAGGGTCTCTTCCTTTTGGAGGACATCCAAGAGTTCGGTTACAACCGAGCTGCTGGGTTTGTTTGGCTAATCCAGAAGAAGAAGAAGGATCATACCTTTAAGAAGATCAAGCGCCAGGTGTCGTATGCGGCTGAGGTGACGGCATTTGTAGAGCCCCACAAGATGAAGAAGATGATTGGGGTGAAGACAAAGGAGCTTCTCTTGTGGCTCTCCGTTGTTGAAATGTACTTTGAGAATCCTTCATCTGAAAAGCTCACCTTCAAGACTGGCACTGGTTTATCTGATAGCTTTGAGTCATCAGCATTCGAGCTCGAAAAGTGAGAATGGGTGGGTGCCTGGATGGGGGGGGGGGGGGGGGGGGCGAAAGCAAAAAAGGAGAGGGAAATTTGGACTTTAAAATTTGTGTTGTTAACGAATATATCTAGTGTGTCATCAAATAAGAGTATTGGCTTTACCTGAATGTAACAGTACGTTAAACCAATTAAATATAATAATATGAGTTCGATCTTTCTTTTGCTAATAAATTGAGTCAGTCGGTCAGTGCCTTCATAAGTCATTACAGATATCTGATATATAAAGCTTTATTGACATAACTAGGAAGGTGCATTATACACGTATTGTAAGCTAATCAACTATTGTGCAAATTATATAATCATCACAATAATCAAAATACCCATGTGATTTATACTGAGTCAATGGGGGGGGGGGGGGGGGGATCTATAACAAGTTAGAGCGAAAACTTCTCGAGGAACTCTAAACATGTTTGTAAAGGAAAGGTAATAAGCCATTTAAACTCAATACAGTTACGTGATGCATGCATTGAATACATAGACTCGTGAGTTCTCTAGGAAAGAATTTCTTGACGAAGTGATGGAGCAGTAGAAGTCTTGAAATACACTTGTAACAATAATGACGTAAGATGGCTACATGGAGGGAAGAAGCTTTTGCAACTCCATAGTCTGTCCGAATGCACTGGATTTTTCTATAATTTTTGCAACTCCAAGTGGCATCCCAAACTATCCGTATGGCATATCCATAACTCCATAATCTGGACACCAATATCCATAATTGCATAAAATTATGGATATTGCAATTTTTTGTTTTTGCAACTCCATAGTCTGTCCGAATGCCATCCCAATTTATCACAATGCACTGAATTCACTACTAGACAAGAATGGGTTTTTGGTAACACTACCAATCGAGATCACGATATAGATTGACTGGTGTAGTAGTGTTTGAGATCCTGTCGTGAATTCATCATGAGGAGCTCAGATCGAGTGGGGATCAGAATTCTAATATGCAAGATGGTTGAAAGCGGAGGATGATTTCATCAGGGACAACTAAATAGCAGTCAGTTGGAAACCGCAGTGATCAACTATCAGGGATGACCAATTCATGTCAAGATCTAACATGCAACTACCAAGATTACATAAAGACCCCTCAATATTTATATGTTTCCACTTTACAACAACACATGAAAATGAAGGAAGTGCGGAAACTTGCCAGAAAGAACTTTAAATAGACGTTAATAACAAAAAAAAATTGCAATTATGGATATTGGAGTCCAGATATCTACGAATCCCTGATGACTGAATTAATAATTTGGGTCCAGATATCTACGAGGACGCAAATGTTCTCCAATGTGTATGTATTTGTTTAATTAAAATAATTATGGATATTGGCGTCTCATGAAGACTCATTTCTTGTGTGTAAAAACTACTTTGATGTGCTTCCGTAATTTGTCTCTATGCCGGAATGTAACGATGGGGCAATGGAATGACTTTGAAAAGCATAAAATGAATAACTAATTAAGATAATATCCTATTCTAGACTTGTTCGGTGACTAGAATATGATATTTGTTAATTTCCACTACATGATTGATAACAAACTTTTGGATCGCACCCCTCGACATAGTAATAAATAATTAATTAAGCAATTTAAAGATTAAGCCACGAGAAAAAGAGAAGTTTTGTGGCGCGTGCCAACAACTCAAAGATCATTACATTGCTACATAATTTAATGAAGCAAAGTATAGGATAGTAATTATTCCAAAATTGATTGAACCAAGGATATCTGGGATTAACCTAAAAGACATGCAAGTGCCATCAATTGAAAAAGAACAACTATACCCCCAAAGAATGTTTTCAAACATGCACAAGCACGTAAACTTGGACAACAATTCGTAAAGCATTTGCTCATTACAGCTAATTCACATATTCCGGGCATATCCAACAAATGAGAGAATTCTCTCGCCAATCAGGGCATTTTCTAACTGGCGTCTCAAATTATTTACATAAATATTTTCTAAGGAAAAAAATAATGGAGACATAAACTTAAGTTTCTATAGGCTCCCTCAAGACAATCAGAGAGAGTTTGCTCTCCTAATTCAGACATTTACCCCTTAGGATTTGAAATTCATAAATCATAAATATTTAAGAAGGAAAAGAATAAGCCAATTTAATTTAGGCTCAGGATCTCTCATAGATTTCATTTTGTCTCCTGACTTCAGTTGTAATCTTAGAGTTCTTTCTCTCTTATCATATTCAGTACGTTATCAGACATTACATTACTTTGTGCAATTCGATAATATGAGGGACTCACTGGGGTCTTAAAATTCCCAGGTTAGAAAAAAAGAGGGGGGAGGGGGACAATTTAATTTGTTGACCTACATATCTCATTCTCTTTAGTTTTGATTATTTTACGAAACCATATTTTAAATATATCGTATGCTACTAATCATATCAGATAAAGTCAAAATGCTGCACAACTGAAGTTATTCAAGTATAAGGACAATCAACATTGCAACGGACATCTCAAAAGTAACATCAACGGAATCGGACAACTCGGAAAACATCAATTCAAAGAAGATAACGGAGAAACCAACCAACGGAGATATTCAAGATTTTTCCATTTTCTTTGAATCTAGAGTGTGTAGAATCTATTTTCTAAATCCATACTTATGAAAACCAAAAAAACTCATCAAATATTCCCAATTGGAAGTTTCTGTGTCTGATTATATAACATCTATAGTGACGTCCATAGCAGTTACAATTTTTTCAAAATTCTGTTTTTCGGTTTGAAATTCAAACTGTAACGACTATTGTAACGACCCTGGATTTTCTGTACAAATTTTTTTCTTCTTAAAGTACAGAAAGGAGTTTGCAAGACCGGACACAATTTAAAAGTTATTCTAGTTTAAGAACAACAAGAAAGCACTTGTAGCTCATTGGTAAAGCCTTGCACTGTGTGATATAGTCCCTGTGTTCGAATCCCATCGGCCACATATTATTTTTCCTCATTTTTCTTTTAAACTTTTTGGAAGCCCAAAAGTTTACACGTGCACTGCACACAAAAATGAACAGTCGGGAAAAACAAACATGTGCATATTGATATTAACAACGACATGGACACATGGCAAGCATCCAACCCCCAACTCCTCAATTTGGCCGGCGAGATATGGCCTAGGGCCGGCGCCGACGGCCCCCGTAGGCAAAAAGTGCCCGGGTTTTGCACACTTGTCGTTTCCTCTACTCCCATTACCCCTGCACTGTTTGTTTACTCTGAAATTAAACAGAGAATTCAATTTTCCTAATTAATCCATTTTTAATGCATTTTAATTCATTCTTTTTAATTCCAAAACCATAATTTCACATTATAAATACAACCCCATACTCTAACCCTTCTTCATTATGAAATGTCTAGCCAAAATTATCAAATTTTCTCAAGTACAAGTAGAGTAGAAATGGAGTTAGCCCAAGACCAACTTCCGGAAAGGAATCAAAGCAATTCCGGCGACCCCACGACGCTACGAAGACAACCACATCTTCTACCTCCTTCCTACCCTTCTAGCTAGTAAGTCCCACCCCATCTCTCTCTTTCTACATAAAAAGTTTTCTTTTTCAAAACATGTCGGTAAGTGGAGTTATACCGACATTTGATTCTAAACTCCTTGAAACTACGCTTTTTCTTAAGCCTTGCTCATTTATATTCTATACCTTGCTTGTTAATCATGAAACTAATAATTAGAAACAACTTTCACCCTAAATAATTATGTTAAATAACTTTAAATTGAGTTTTATATTTAAATACCATGAAGTTTGTATCTACCGTATTTTATTACTTTGCTTAATCATACCTCTAGAAAACTTCACGGGGTAATGACCTACCCCTCACATACACACATGTTTACATAGCACGATACTCTTTGAAACATATTTTTGTGGCGAATACAATATTTTATTAAAATACCATGAACTATAAAAACCCAGTTTTCTTTGGATAGTATTATTAAACACTTTGCGATTATGCATCTACAACCCATTTAGGGAACCCGTTATTGGATGGTGCGGATTATCGCACATTCTCGGGCTAGTTGAGCGAGATGCAGACCTTCTCACGGAACATTCGGTCTCGAAAGATTTTTAATACGATTTTTAAGAAAAACGAGATTTTCTAATTAATAATAAAATTAATTTTTAATATTATATAAATATTATCAAACCACATATTTTCAAGTTATAATAAAATTCCATGTTTTTCAAAAAAATAAAAGAATGACAAGTTTCACTAAAATACCATCAAGTATCAATACAAAACAAGTCTTATACTAAAATATCTTGAACTATTCAAGCTATGTAAATATTCACTAATATACCTCACTCTTTAAAATTCATATCCATGAAAACCCTAAAGAACATAAATAATTACTCGAGATTTATTTTGAAAGTATATAAAATATTTTTCATAAAACCCACTCGAGTTATATAAAATTACATTAAGGACCTTAGTAAATATAGGTTTAAGCGAGATCAATTCTTTTGAGCCTCGGGAAGCCGGAGAAAGTGAGTGCTTGTCTATTTAAGGTAGAAAAACTTAACGGAGTTATCAATAGTAATTATCTTGGAAAAAGACACAAATCCTGTCGTCCATGTGCATCAGTTACCGATAACACCCAAACCTAATTCAGGATCCAAATCTGTTTAAAGTGTCTGACTCAAGTTTGAGTCTAATTAAAATCTGAGTCTAACTCAATCTGAATCCAAGCAGAATCCAATTCAAACAAGAATCCAATTAAACATGAATCCAAACTATAACATGTATACTTGAAGCTAAACCTGAATACCAGAACAATATCAATATGCAAACATAACTTGACTTGACCGAACCATGGCTATAACTTGACTTGATTACATGACTACTTGTTTACATCCTGAACCTGATTTACATGAAAAACTTGTATCCATGGTCTCGACAAGTCTGATAACTATAATCTATAATTCAACACAAAACATACGGGGTTTAACGGGGTAGACTGATACGGAATGTATTAGAAGTGGAACGAGACTGTCACTAAAAGACACCTAACCTGAACATCCACTGCCGTTGTCCCGTGGGGTTTGACGGGGTCTTGTACTACGGGTTACCATAGTCCAAGAGATAGTTGGACTCCTCTCGTATACACTAATACATTCTGTACCAAACTACAAACAACTACGTTAGTATAACAAACAGAAATCTGTAAAATTACCAGTTCTATTCTCTTTTCCTGTCCTATTATATTCTTTCTTTTGGGACTTATCAAGCGCTAGTTCGCTGACGACATTCCCGTCTTTTTCTTTTTTTAGAATGTTCGTCAGGAGAACCGGATCCTCAGGAGATCGAGCCTAGCCAGGACGACTTGGACCAATTTATAGAGCAACCAGACTTCTAGCTTTTACTTGTACTTATTTCCATTTCATATGCCGCTGTTTAGGCATTGCTTTCATTATTGTACATTTCCTTTTCAAATCAGTTGTAATGTAAAGAATGGATATTAATAAAAGATGTTGTTTATATTACATCTCTTGTTATTCTTGTGCATTTATTTATATTGCTTATTTAAGCTTAACGTGTTTACTTCTGAGTAAATACGTCGCGTACTTGTCACGCCTACTTCCCCGTATCCTGTGCCAGGTTTTGTTGGCGGCCCATGCAGGTCAGTTCTGCATGGAATCCTAAGCAATATATCACAAGAATTATAAGAATCGGCAACTATACATCTTTTACATTTCAAATTCCTTGAATCTATCCTAACCCTTTCTTTTCTATCAAGGTTATGGATTCTCCCAACAACACAAGCACGAACGTTAATGGAAACACTCCACCTTCTACCCTACCACCACCTTCTACCGTTGCAGCTCCCATCAATGAGCGGATGATACTGCTTATGGTGATAAAGAGCCTCTTGGAGGGTCAGCAACAGCAGACTGCTATCCTATTGCACCACCCTGAAACTGAGACATCCGGAGTTAAGCAATTCCGGGTATTGCATCCGAAGCATTTTTCAGGAAAAGAGAGCCCACTAGACGCAGAGAAATGGGCTCAGTCTATAGAAGATGACCTGGCAGCAGCACAAGTTCCAGAGATTACTTGGGTGAGAGTTGTAAAACTGCAACTAACTGACAACACAAGAGTCTGGTGGAAGGCTGAAGAAAGCCGACTCGCCCAACCGATTGAATGGAGAACATTTCACGATATGTTTGACGCGAAATATTTTCCCGAGACTGCCCGTTTCGATATGGAACAGCAGTTCATCCAGTTACAGTAAGGTTCCATGTGGAACAAATCTGTAGATGAATACGATGTTGAGTTTACCATGCTTAACAGGTTCACGGCACACCTTATCCTGATTACTAAGATCAGAGCACGAAGATTTCAGCAAGGTTGGACCGGGAGATCCAAGGTGCACTAGCTACAGGGGATTTCCCAACCCATGATCTTGCTCTGAAGGCTGCCCGACGATATGAGGCAGTAGTGAAGAAGAAAAGCAGACCTCAGACTACCGGTGTGAAAAGCCCTGCCACTCAGATGGCAGGAGGAGCCTCTTCCATGTCAACCTTTGCACCCAGGAGACTAGAAGTAACATTTAATCGGCCAAGTCCAGACTTTTGCTTCTACTGCAAGACGAATGGACACCTGGTGAAGGACTACAGGCGTGCAAACGGCATGTGCTTAATTTGTGGCGCATCCACTCACGACATTGGAGCATATCCTCATAGACGCAACCCAGTTCCAGCACACATCACATTTCCGCAGCGGCCAGCTATTCAGGCTTCTGTATCTCGTCTTGCCCTACCTGCTTCACCTCCTCGTGGACCTCCTGCACAGCCTCCTCGTCAGTTCCATCAGGCACTGAGGAACATACCTCAAAGGCAGAGAAACATACCCTAAGGACAGAGGAAGGTGCCTCCAGCTAGGAGGAATGTACCCGGCGTCAGGCTTTCACTTTAGTGGCCGTAGAAACCGAAATTATAGGTCAAGGTAACACTGTTAATTCTTCTTCTTTCAAAACCCTTACATCATTTCGTTCTCTCAAACATTTTTTTTGCACTTTCAGTAGTTCTTTCACCACCGTTGTCATCAAATTTTCTTGAATCTGTTACAATTTCCTTCTATAAATTTTGAGGACGAAATTTTTATAAGGAGGATAGAATGTAACGACTCTGAATTTTCTGTACAAAATTTTTTCTTCTTAAAGTATAGAAAGGAGTTTGCAAGTCTGAGCACAATTTAAAAGTTACTCTTGTTTAAGAACAGCAAGAAATTACTTGTACCTCATTGGTAAAGCCTTGCACTGCTGTGACATAGCCCTTGTGTTCGAATCTCATCAGCCGCATATTATTTTTCCTAATTTTTCTTTTAAACTTTTTGGAAGCCCAAAAGTTTACACGTACACTGCACACAAAAATGAACAGTCAGGAAAAACAAACATGTGCATATTGATATTAACAACGATATGGACACGTGGCAAGTATCCAACCCCCAACTTCTCAATTTGGCCAACGACATGGACACGTGGACACATGGCAAGTATCCAACCCCCAACTCCATATATTATTACCTTACGATCTCTTGCATATATTTCTCTGCCAACGTCTCCGTCGATTATCCCACTCGAAAAGGTAAAAAATGGGCCGCCTTTGTGAGACGGTCGACGATGACACAAATAGCGTTATCGCCCTTAGGACTCCACGGTAAAGCCATTATGAACTCCATAGTGACGGGTTCCCACTTTCACTGAGGAATGAGAAATGGTTGCGAAAGACCGGCCACTCGCTGATACTTCTTCTCGAAGCTCGCCCTTTAGCATTCATAGTCGACTGCCGAATCTTAAAGAACTATTTTCGTGTATCAATAAATCTGTTCTCAATCCGGCCTCTACTAAACCACGGAACTTCTGCAATTGCGAGTCCCCAGCCTGTGCAGCTTTAATACGATCTACTAACGAAAACAGCACTTGTGGTTGCCAATAGTGTCCGTGTGTCCTCTGTTTTACCACTTCCAAATCAAGTCTCCGAAACTCATCAAGGATTTCCTTCTGGCTAGTCAACCACATCGCTGTTGATCTCCGGCTGAGAGCATCCGGTACCACATTTACCTACCCGGAGTGATATTGCAAATCAAGATTGTAATCAGTCATGAACTCCAACCACCTGCGATGTCTCTTATTTAGCTCCTTTTGCATGAATACATACTTCAGACTCTAGTAGTCCGTATAGACTTCCACTCGTTCTCCCAAAAGATAATGCCTCCAAATCTTCAGAGCAAAGATCACTGCGGCCAACTCAAAATTGAGGGTTGGATAATTCTTCTCGTGCGTCTTCAATTGATGCGAGGCATAAGCTACAACACTCTCACGCTGCATCAAGACGCAGCCATCCCCTTACCGGAAGCGTCACTATGAATCACTAGTCCTCCTGTCCCATCTGGTACGGTTAATATAAGTGCAGTTGTGAGTTTTTCCTACAATAACTCGAACGTTCAGTTGCATTCTTCTGACCATACGAACGGTGCCTCCTTCCGAGTAAGTCTTGTCAACAGCTCAACCGCTCACGCAAAATCTTTAACAAATCTCCGGTAGAAACCTGGGAGTCCCAAGAAACTTCTAATCTTTGTTACTGACTTTGGTGCTGGCCAATTTTTTACTGCTTCAATTTTTGCCGGGTCTACTGAGATACCATCTCTAGAAACAATGTGGCCTAAAAATTGAACTCGTTCAAGCCAAAATTCGCATTTACTAAGTTTGGCATATAACTTCTCCTGTCTCAGTATCTGTAATACGATCCTCAGATGCTCGGCATGCTCTTCCTTACTTTTGGAGTACACGAGAATGTCGTCGATGAAAACTATGACAAACTGATTGAGGTACTGCAAAAAAACTTGGTTCATTAAACCCATGAACATGGCTGGGGCATTAGTAACACGGAATGACATCACTAAAAACTCATAATGACCGTATCGAGTTCTGAAAGCTGTCTTGCATACATCCTCCGCTTTAACCCGAACTTGATGGTACCCGACCAAAGATCCAACTTAGAGAACATACAAGCACCACATAACTGATCAAACAAGTCATCAATCCGAGGTATAGGATACTTGTTTTTAATCGTAACCCAGTTCAACTCCCGGTAGTCAATGCACATGCGTAACGAACCGTCCTTCTTCTTCACTAGTAAAACTGGAGCGCCCCACGGAGAAGTAATTGAGCGAATGAAACCCTTGCTGAGGAGGTCTTTTATATGCTTTTACAATTCTACTAACTCGACTGGTGCCATCCTGTAAGGTGCCTTAGAAATCGGTGTCGTTCCGATATTAATTCTATTGAAAACCACAATGCACGAGGCGAGGGTAGGCCGGGTAAATCCTCAGGAAAGACATCCAAGAATTCCCGAACTACGACTGGTGTCAAACTCTTATTAATCTCCATTGACGCTAGTATGCTGCTTGTCGGTTTTGCTCTAAACTCTATGGGTCCCAGAGATTTGCTGCCCCCTGTAAACATGAACTCTGGGTGGTTAGGAATGCGAAAGATTACTGTGTTGGCCCGACAATCAATATGTGCATGAAAAGTGCCCAATCAATTCATTCCTAAAACGACAACATAACTACCAATCCCAATCAGCAGGAAATCTGCGAAAAGCTCCCTGCCGCAAATCACTATTGGACAAAGCTTGCACTCTAGGTTGGTGGCATCTACTCCATTTCCAATGTGAATGTCCCAATCTCGAATCAGTGTTTCGTGTGCAATAGAATGTGTTGTGGCAAAGGCCAAAGACATAAAACAATGCGAAGCCCCGGAATCGAAAAGTGCTCTAGCCGGAACAGAACAAACTAGAATGGTACCAGAAATGATATCCTCTGATGCCTCTGCCTGCTCAGCCGTCAGGGTAAAGGCTTGCCCCTAGCCATGACTTGTGTTGCCTCGCGTCTGATCAAAAATTTGTTTCTGAAGGAAAAATTGTAACACCCTAGTTCATTTATACCAGTTCTAGTTCATGTATTTCTTTATTTATGGTATTTTCCTGATTTACTGTGTTTTGGGTGCGAATAGTATATTTGACATCTGTATTTGCATCCGACCCGCATGCTTGAAACATGTCTTGATTCATGGTTATGATTTATCCTGACTTGTTACGTGGACTCGTGCACTTACATTATTGCATACTGCATATTGGCATTTATCTGGCATCTGCATTTTTAAATATAACATTTAAAGTCACATAAAATATTTTAAAAACACATTGCATGGCCTGCTTGATACCCCTAACCCTGTGGTAGCATCCACGCATCTTGTTCTCGTCCCGTTCAGTGAAACGAACTTGTTTGAATGACTACGCGCACGTACGTGCATCCATTCTTGGGGGTATGCATTTTCTTTACCCGGATATCCAATTTTAATTTTGGTCGACGTGTATATTTTTCATATTTTAAAACTGAATTTTTAGACCCGACCCGGGCGTGTTTTGGACTAAGTTTGTATTTACCAGAAAATCAAATTTTATTAATATAATATTTTATTAAAAATTAGCACAGTTTAAATTTAATTAACTAAATATATCTTTTTCAATTTTAATCCTAACAAATCCTAAATCTAAACCAATCAGCGTCTCTCTCTCTCTCTTTCTTTCTCTCTTTATATTTATTATTCTTTATTTTTTTCCATACTTAAACCCCAGTTCTCTCTCTCCCTCTCTCTCTCCCCTCCTCTTTCTCACTCCTCTCGCAAATACTGTGCATTCCTCGAATCCCGTCACCGCCTCCTTTCACTATGCTCACCTCCCTCTTTCTCCTTTCTTTTTCGCCGCCGCTTCCGCGAGAACCTAGCTCTCGCCCCCGCACCTCGCCTGCGCCCTTACCGGAGCTTCGTTCCCTCGGCTTTCTCCTCTCCTCCTCACCAATCGACACCACCTCCATCACCTCCTTCTTCCCTACAACCCATCGCAACCCCAAGCCAAACCCTTCACAGAACCCATGACCCATCACCTCTCACCCTCCTCGCCAGTGATCCCTCGCCGTTGCTACCACCGCCGACCACCTCGTCGGCCTCCAATCATTTTCTCCACCTCGTTTGCATCCCTCATCCCTCTCTTCTCTTCTCCCCCACCTCCACCATCGCTTGCGTTCCCTGCACCCATCCTTGCCTCTGCCTCACCGGCGGCGCTCGTCCCTCGCCGTCACCACCTCTTGTTACCCCATCTCCCCTCTCTCCTCTCTACTACTCCAGATCCCAAGCATTCCCCTGCAACCTTTGATCCCCGACATCAAGAACCCTAACACCTCACTGCCCATCACCGGAAAACCCCGTCGACGCCTCCTCGCCTCCCTGACCCAGAGCCATACCAAAGACCCCAGTGCAGCCCCTCTCCTCTTTTCTTCTTCTTCTTCTTCTCTCTTCTTCTTTCTTTTCTTGAATTCTCGTTTCTTTTCCGGTGATCACCCGCCGGAGCCGTGCTGCTGCCGACGATCTGAACAATCCAGTTGACGTGCCCAGCCAGCGTGGTCGTGTTCTTGCTTTGCTTGGTTCAGTCCCGTGTGCGCCGCGTGTACGTAGCGACATTTTACCGACATCGGACGCTGCGTTTACACCCGTCGCGTAATCCAATCGAGGCAAGTTAATCTTTCTACATGCTATACTACAATATATTGCACACATGTGAATAATAACATTACTTATTGTTTAATTATGCATCCCACATTACCATTTTACTATTTTACTGTCTTCGGACATCCGTGTACATCCATATCACTATTTACATATCTAGCGGCATGCTAATTCATCTTGCTACATGCTAGGTATAATATTATGCATCCATACGAGTAAAATATTACCCGTTTATCACATTATACATCCATATTAAAGTTTTACCGTTTTCGGATACCCGTTTGTATCCATATCATTTAAAATATATATAACTGCATCTATAGATCATATTAATTCATGTTATTATTGTAGTAATGCCCCATGCTTAATAATGTGTATCCCACTTAGACTTGGAGCTGTAAATGTAATCCCTGATTGATATTTGTGCATCCATCCTATTAATTATGTACCTAGTTGCATGCTATATTATATTGACTCATATTATTATTATATTGGTACCCCATGCTTGATAACGTGCATCCTACATAGTCATGATGTAACTCATGATAGATATTTGTGCATCCATACTTTTATCGTACATCCGTACTTTTACCCTGATCTAATACTTGCTACATTTTACTGTTGGGCACCCATTTGATACACTGTACACTATTGACATGACCTGATACACTACTACATGACATGACTTGATATATATACACTACCTGACATGACCTGATATATCACTATGTGACATGTTACCTGATCCTGTTTCTAATGCCGACAATCCTGACATGTTGTCCCGATGGACATATCCTGTGGTCTGTATAGACAAGCATGTTCCTGCTTGATCCTGTGTTGGCATTAGCCTCAGATTTATCAATACCTGACTTGAACACATAACTTGGGGGTATGGGGAAATCAAGAATGTAACCGAACGTAACTCAAAGGGCTATCATATTGTTTGCCGTTTTTTCCGGGCGTTACGGAATACTTATTGTTTGTCGTTTTTCCGGGCGTTACGGAATAATCACCGATAGGTTACGATGAGGATTACATTAATTGATTTCGAAGACTTTAGAATAGATAACCCAGTAGCACAGTTTAGATTGATCACTGCACGTCACTTATACTGATATACTTCACTGTTATATATTCCTGTTGACTTGTTATTGTTCATACACGTGCCTGCATGTCCTGCTATCCCTTTATTATATTATTGTTGATATTATGACGCACTGACGTCTGGGTTTTGCATGGCCTAGATCCTCTATCATTGTCGCAGGCTGATCAGGAGTATTTCTGCCGTCAGGCCGAGCAGTGAGGATCCTTTTAGTATCCAGTTTAGTTATGTTTGCTTTCCAGATGTTATTGCTCATTGGATTTATTGCTTCCGCATATTATTTCTTGACTCGTTTATTCTGGATCATGGACATGTACGAGATAGTTTATTTTATTTCTACTGTTCTTGATATCTCTAGACAGCCGTAACATGACTGTGGAGGGATGTTTCCTATCCACAGGTAGCATGGTTAGCTCTGTCACGTGCCGATCTTAGCGCACTCTGGGAAGCGGGGTGTGACAAATCCTTTCTGTGGTTGGTTGCGCTCTACTCTTCTAGGACAACTCCCAATCCGGTGGTCACTAGCACCACAGATCAGACATGGACCCTTAGCCCGGCAGCAATTCCTCTCAATATGTCTGACAGTATCCACAACCAGAGATCCTCATTGTGGTGGGGTTGCGGTACGTTTCATTTGAACTCCTCCATGCCGTTTAACTGGAATCCTTCTTGAAGTTTGATTCGCCGGGCGTTTAAATCCTCCACTCTGAAGTTTCTTCCTCTTATCCATAACTGTCTCAATCCTGCGGGCTGCATTTAATACCTCAAAATAAGTTCCCAGATCATGCGAAACTAGTTTCTCTTGTATCTCTAGAATAAAGCACTGTAAAAATCTCCTGGCTCTGTCCTCCTCCTGAGCTACCATCGAAGGAGCGAAACGACTGAGTCAGATAAACTCAGCCGCTACCTCGTCCACTGTACAATCTCTCTGACGAAGACTGATAAACTGCTGCTCCATTTTGATTCTGGCCGACTTGGAAAATATAGATTCGGGAAAATACCGTTTTACACAAAACTACCTTAAACTTATAAAAACCATTTTTACAAGATTAGGTATTTTAAACAATCTTTGCACAGCGCCGCTACAACCCATTTGAGAAACCCGATCGGGATGGTGCGGATTATCGCATATTTTCGGGCTTAGTAGTGTGAGATGCAGATCTCCGCACGGAGCATTCGGTCTCGAGAGATTTAAAATACAAATATCTTAAGAAAATGAGATTTCTAGAAAATAATAAATTAAAATTATTTTTTATAAATATATATATATATATAATCAAAATATCTATTTTTGTTATAATATCAATATTCCAATTAATCTAAGTCAAAAGAATCATTTTACATGAAAATACCATTAAATTCCATACAAGTCCTACACTTTACAATTAAATACCATGTATTATGAAAAATAGGTTTATTCACTGGAAATGTCACAAATATAAAATCCACAGCTATGCAAACTCTAAAAACGATAATTAAATACTTGAGATGTATTTTGTAAATTATACAAAATTATTTTTACATAAAACTCTCTCAAGTTTTATAAATTACAATAAGGACCCTAGTAAATATAGCTTTAAGCGGGACCAGTCTCTTGAGCCTTAGGAAGCCGGAGATATGGATGCTTGCCTATCTAAGCTAGACAACTTAACAAATGGTGTTATCAACATGGTAATCGTCTTTGAAAAAGACACAAATCCTGCCGCCCATGTGCAGCGGCTACCGATAACACCAAAACCTAATTCAGGAATTCAATTTCTTTTATAATTGTCTGACTCAGACTGAGTCTCATTATATTAATCTAACTTGAATATGATTCAAGTACAAACTACAATTCAACCTGAATCCATGAATCCATATATTCAATTTATCAATCTATACTACTTGACTGAACCGAACCATGGATATACTTCCATTTACATAATTATCCAGTACATCCATTTCCATTTATACGATATTATGGTTTCGGCAAGTCTTCCTTTTACAACACAAGTCATCCATCTATATACAACAATACAAACAAGATATCGCGGGGTTTATAAAGGGGTAGACTGGTACAAAATATGTTAAACGTGGCATAAGGTGGTCACTTAAGACGTAATTACATCCATGTCGTTGTTCCGTGGTATTATCGACGGAGCCTTGTACTCCTGTTGCCCTTAGTCTCTGGCATATAGAGACTCCTCTCGTATACAATGGCATCCTTCTGTACCAAGCTACAAACAACAGCGTTAACACTAAATACAACTTTAAAAGTTACTCTCTTTCTTATTCTCTGTCTATTCTATTTCTCTCTTATCTTTGGGACTTACCGAGTGATTGTTCGCTGACGACATTTCTTCTCTTTCTTCTTTGGAATGTTGTCAGGTGATCTGGACAATTACAAGATCGAGCCTACCAGCGAGGACTTGGATCATCTTGCTTACGACCCAGAGCTCTAGCTTCGTTGTACACATTTTATTTCAGTACCTTTCATTTCTGTTATGCCACTGTTTAGGCATTGCTTTCATTCCGATGTATTTACTTTTCCATATATTGTATAAAAGAATATTAATAAATAAAGTTGTTGTTCAGTTATACCTGCTGTCTTTGTCTCTTGTGCATTTTTATTTATATTGCTTAGATACGCTTAGCGTATTTACTTCAGAGTAAATACATAATGGCCAGTCACGTCCTCTGACCGTATACTGGGAAGCGGGGCGTGACACCTTCCGTACCAGTCTACCCCTTATAAACCCCGTGATGTCTTGATTGTATTGTTTGTATTGTATTGTCTTGATTTATATGGATGGATGACTTGCCGGAACCATGATATCAGTAAATGGATGTAACTGGAGAATCATGTAGATGGATGTATATCCATGGTTCGGTTCAGTCAATATAGATTGATTACATTGAATAGACGGATTCATAGATCCATGTTGTATTGAATTTTGATACTTGAATCATATTCAAGTCAGATTGATTATATTGAGACTCAGTCTGAGTCGGACAATTAGAAAAGAAATTAAAGTCCTGAATTATGTTTTGGTGCTATCGGTAACGGCTGAACGGCAGGATTTGTGTCTTTTTCAAATACAATTACCGTGTTGATAACACCGTTTGTTAAGTTGTCTACCTTAAATAGGCAAGCACCCATATCTCCGGCTCTCTGAGGCTCAAAAGACTGATCCCACTTAAACCTATATTTACTAGGGTCCTTATTGTAATTTAGTATAACTCGAAGGGGTTTTATGTAAAATAGTTTTGTTATATTTCCAAAATACACCTCAAGTATTTTATTATCGTTTTTAGAGTTTTCATGAATGTATATTTTATCAATGTGACATTTCTAGTGAATAAAAATTACTTTGATAATATATAGTATTTATTTGTAATATTGGATTTGTATGGTATTTTCTTGTAAATGAAATGTTTTTCTTGGATTTTGGAAATGTGGAATATTATAAATATTAAAAATAGATATTTTGATATTAATTACACATATATTTATTTATTAAAAATATAAGTTTTATTTATAATAGAAATCATATTTTCTAAAAAAAATTGTATTTTAAATCTTTCGAGATTGTATGCTCCTTGCGGAGGTCTGCATCTCATTCTACTAGGCTCGAGAATGTGCGATAATCCGCACCATACTGAACGGGTTCTCCAAAATGGGTTGTAGAGGCACAATCGCAAAGATTTGTTAAAATACATTTTTCGTAGAAAAATATTTTATAAGTTGAAAGTAGTTATATGTAAAGTATTTACCTAATCTATGTTCCCAAATTCCATCGTGCTATATTAGATATGTGTGTTGTGAGGAGGTGGGTCATTACCTCGTGAGTTTTCTAAAGGTATAAAGGTATTATAGAGTTTATGTCGGAAACTAAAGTTTGTGGTATTTTAATGTAAAATTCCGATAAAAATGCATATAACAATCTTTTATGATGAAACTTATTAAAGATGTTTATTAATGTTTAATGAACAATATATGATGATATGAAGGTATCTTGATTAAGAAAAATTATACTTTTTAAAGAAAACCGAATCGGAGGTCGGACCAAATCCGCTTCTGTCGGGTTTTAGTTTTGAATGTTTTTAGAATAAAGAAGGGAAGAAGAAGTAGGGACTTACTGGATGATTGGCTAGAGGAGAGAAAGAAGAAGAGATGGGAGTTACTGGTGCGTCGTTTCGTCGTCGGAAACTCCTTGAGTTGTCGCCGGAAGTTCGTCGGAACTTCGCCATTTTGCTAACTCCACTTTCACACAAAAGACTTGGGAATTTTCTTGAGAGTTTAGGCAGGGATTTGCCAGTGAAGAGGGGTGATTTGAGGGTGGTATTTATAAGATAATTAGGGTTTTAGGGTAGCGAAAGGGTGTATTAAAATTGTAATAAAAATGGATTAAATATGAGTTTTATGGTGCTCTGTAAATGTGCAGTAAAAACAAATAATACAGGAGTTATGGGGGGAGTTCAAGAGTCGCAAGGGTTAAAGAAAATTAGGGTTTGGCCCGAGTCGGACCGGCGCCGTCGGCCGAGTCACCGAGTTCGCCGGCCCGAGTCACCGAGTCGGGGGCTCGTATTTGTGCTACGTGTCCCTGACGCTTGGTCTAGCCTCGTGTGCTCGTTTATTTAGGCTATGACTCTTGGTTTTACGGGTTGTGCACGTGTAGACTATTGAGCTTCTAAAAGATTAAAAGAATTTTAAATAAAAAGAATGTATGGCTGATGGGATTTGAACTTTAGTACTATGGTTCAGCAGTGCAAGGTCTTACCAATGAGCTACAAACTCCTTCTTGCTGTTCAAAAGCAAATTAAATTTATAACTTGTGCTCAGGCTCAAATACCCCTTTCTGTATTTTTGAAAAAAATTGTACAGAAAGTTTCGGGTTGTTACATTCTACCATCCTTATAAAAAATTCATCCTCGAAATTTGTAAAAGGAAAATGTAACAGATTCAAGGAAAGTTTGGTGATAGAAGTACTGATAGTGTAAAAAAATAAAATAAAATTGTATAATGGTTTGAAAAGATTGAAGAGAATTACCAGTGTTATCCTGGTCTACAGCTTCTGCTTTTTCAGCTGCTAAAAGGAAAGCGTGACGCTGTAGTACATTCCTCCTAACTGGAGGCACATTCCTCTGTCCTTAGGGCATGTTCCTCAGTGCCTGATGGATTTGGCGATTGAGGTGCAGGAGCCTGGATAGTTGGCCGCTGCGGGTAGTTGGTGGATGTGTGAGCTGGGTTGCGTCTATAAGGACAGTTTCCAATTCCGTGATTGTATGCGTCACAAACTAAGCATATGCCTTTTGCGCGTCTACAGTCCTTCCACAAGTGTCATTCCCTCTTGCAATAGAAGCAAAAGTCAGGACTCGGCTGGTTATTGATTTCATCCGGTCTCCGCGGTTCAACAGTTGGCCTTGAAGAGGCTCCTCCTGCCATCTGGGTGACAGAACGCTTCACTCCGGCAGATTGAGGTCTGCCCTTTCTCTTCACCACTACCTCGTATCTTCGGGCAGCCTTCAAAGCCATATCATGGGTTGGGAAATCCCCTGTAGCTAATGCAGCTTCGATTTCCGGGTCCAACCCTTACTGAAATCTTCTAGCCCTTATCTCAGCAGTCGGTATGAGATGGGCCGCAAACCTGTTGCGGTCTTGTGTTAGCTGTGTAGTATGTGATATAAAATCGAACATTGAGACATATCTTACCTACTGAGCATAGTAAACTCAGCATCATACTCATCTACAGATTTGATCCACATTGAACCTTGTTGCAGATGGATGAACTGTTGTTCCATATCAAACCGGGCAGTCTCAGGGAAGTACATTGCATCGAACATGTCCCGGAAAGTCTTCCATTCGATAGGCTGATGAAGACGGTTTTCTTCCGCCTTCCACCAAACCCGTGCATTATCAGTGAACTGGAGCTTTGCAACTCAAACCCAAGCTATCTCTGGTACTTGTGCTACTCCTAGGTCATCTTCAATACTTTGAGCTCAGTCCTCAACTTCTAGAGGACTCTCTTTTCCTGCGAACTTTATTTCGCTAATAAATTGCATCACTGCCTTCATGAGTCATGCTTTACTCACAGATCTAAAATTTAAATTTTTATCAACATAACTAGGCAGGTGCAAGTATACATGTAAGCTAACAATTACGGTGGAAATAAGGATAATCTTCAATTTAGTGATAGTATTAGGAATGGCAATGGGACGGGACGGGGCCATGGATTGCATATCCCGTCCCCGTCCCATGCCCTGCCGGGGCAGGAAAATAATACCCCATCTCCGTCCTACCGGGGAACCCAATTCACCGCGGGGAACCCGTCCCACCCCATCATATTGTGTATTAAAATCCGTGTGATGGTGTATGTGTATATAGTGAGAGATAGAGAGAGAAACATGTGAGAATGGTGATGTGTTGTCGATTGTTGGCTACTGTGAGAGAGAGGGAGATAACGATGGCCTAATCAACGATGCTCAGACAGCCGCAGATCAGTTGTGAGAATGCAAGAAAAACTGTGACTATGTGAGAAGTGAAGACTGTAGAGTGCAAAAATAAGGACTAATGAAGCGTTTATGATTACAAATGGTATAACGAATATTTATATACGGAGGTACACAATATAAATAATATTATGAAAGAAGATATTTTAGCAATTATCTATATTGCGAGACGGGGCAGGGAGAGGCATGGGGCAAGCGAAGCTAATACCATCCCCGCCCGCCCTGGTCAACGGTCAAAATCCCCGTCCCGATCAGGTCGGGACGGGGCAAAATTGCCATCCCTAAATAGTATCCATGTGATTTACACCGAGACACCTGCCGGGGAGGGGGGTCTATGACAAGTATGAGCAAATACTTCTGGAGGAACTCTCAACGTGTTTGGTAGAGCAGAGATAATAAGTCATGTGTACCATAGGAAAGACAGCTTCTTGATGAAGTGAAGTGGTACAGGTTTTGAAATACATGAACAAATTTCAGATAAAGTAGTTTAAGTGGAGATCGTAGATTAATTGGGGGTTATTAAAATATAGATAAAGGCAACGTTAACCTTGGGGTAAAATGTAACAATTTAAAGGAATTGGGGATACAAAGTAAATAACAAAAAATTGAAGGACTAAACAGTAAATAACCCTTTTTTCTAAAGTGGATGTAACGAAACATATTACTCTTTCAACCAAGAGACCGAAGAATCCAAAAGCCAGACCCAAATGTGAGTTAATTTAATCTAGCCTGTTGTCTTTAACTGAACTACTGAACCCATAATTACTAATAAACCTACTGGAAAGGTACACCACCAAACCTTTATCCCAAATATTTGAGATCGGCTATATAAATTTGTTTATTCCATTTTGCTTGATTTTCATAATTCCTTTCGATGCGAAACCTATAGGAATGCCAATCCAAAAATTGATTTAAGACAATTAATGAAATGTAAGAATGATTCACAAAAAGAAATTTACGAAAACACTAGAAGGACTTTGATTATCATTTTCAGATTAGTCCTGGAAAAGGTCTTCCACCTCACTCATTCTAAGGGAACCCATTAAAACTATCACAAACCTCCAAGTTTGAAGAAATCATCTAATCTCAATCATTTATACTGAAAGAAGTCTATGATTGCCCACTTCTCTAGTTAGATAAAGTCTAAATATATGTGAAAGCAAAAAACCCGTTCTCAGTTTTCAAACTATAAATACTTCCCTGCTCTCTGCAACTTTCCTCATCAGCTCTAAATCCTGTATACTTGGTACCCTCTAACTCTTGCTTGTTTTCTTGCATTGTTTTCTATCATTCAAAGAAAATGGCATCACAAACCATCAACAACTATAAAGAAGGGGCTGATGTTTACCATGGAGATCCAAGAGTTTGGTTACAACCGATCTGCCGGATTCATCTGGATAATCCAAGCGAAGAAAAAGGATCATACCTTTAAGAATATCAAGTGCCAAGTTTCAGATGCGACAGAGGTGACACATTTGTAGAGCCCCGCAAGATGAACAAGATGACTGGAGTGAAGACAAAAAGAGCTTCTGTTGTGGCTCTCTGTTGTTGAGATGTACTTTGAGAATCCTTCATCTGAGAAGCTCGCCATCAGGACCGGCACTGGTTTATCTGATAGCTTTGAGGCATCGGTGTTTGAACTCGAGAAGTGAGGAAATGATGCAGGTGCCTAAATGCAAAGAAAAAGGGAATTAGGATTCAATCATTTTATTAGTAACTACTATATCAAATGTGTTGTGCTTATATAAAATGTCTGGATGTAATAGTATATACACAGAGTTGTTGTTTAATACAACAAGTAAATCATAATATACATTTTCAATCACCCAGCTACATAAATGTGTTGTGCTAATATAAAATGTCTGGATGTAATATTCATCTGAATGTGCTAAGTTTTTGCACTATGATGTCTGTTTAATTAATAACTCTCTTTCTTGCGAGCTTTTCAATTCCTTCAAATTATTGTGTTAGTTCAAACATGCAAACTTCAACTATCACTTGTTTATAATCAATAACTGATTTTTGCTACCAAAATCCTGATCCCAGTCGACGTCACCCCCACACTATCTCCACACTAACCATCCACCACTCTATTATTCCCGATCAAACTCTGTTGTGATCCTACTTTAATATCAATTGTTCATGTTGCCAGGATCCAAATCTAATTTAAGATCGATTCCTCTAATCTTTTGGCTCCACTTTCCTACTTGCCCTTGCCAAATTTCTCCACCGAATTGTTTTTAATGACTGGAAACAAGACAAACGATCTCCAGTACCAAACTCCGATCAAATGAGAGTAATTATGCATATTGGTGGTCCTGTCTCTGTGGATTCGAGAAAAGTTGGAGCAATGGAAAATGATCTAGAAAAGAGAATGGTGAATGATTTAGTAGATACATAATGCAGTAGAGAAAAACTATTGCAACTCAACGATCATGAAATAGATACATAATTCAATGGGTAAAGTATTGCATTCCAACTATCCAAATTTAAATAAGCATGTTTTACACTTTTAGCCCTTGTTCTTCTAGGTTTGATTATGTCCATCTATGATCACTTCTAAGTAAATCGAATCTGAATAAACCTTAAGCTAAATTACACTAAACTACTTTCAAGCATCATTTTATAATTAAATAACAAGTTTTTCTAGTGCAGTAAACTCCCTTAAACTTTGGTTTCAAAGTAATTTTTCAACTAAAGTACACCTAAAATGTAGTACTTTACGGGAGACTAATGTAATTAAAAATGTTAAGGTAGTCTGCGGAATGGTTGAGGTAATTTGGTGTAATTTAGCCTATAAGATATAAATGAGTTCAGAAAAGAAAAGATATAGGACAAAAGCTCCAGAGAACATTTTCAAGTATGCATCAACTTATAAAGCCAAATTGTTCATAAAATGTCAGGCAGGGGCCAAATGTGTTCCCTGAATAATGTAACAAAATTTCTCCCTGGTCAGAATAGTTGGTCTTGGCATCCCAAACCTTTGACCCATATATTTGAAAAGAAAATAACGTCAATGTATATTTAAACTGATCTATCCTATATAAGCTGATAGTCATTTGTTCCCTTAACTTCTGGACAAGTTGTAGAGTGTTTTTCGTCACCACATGGAGATGGATAGGTTCGTGTTTCAGACGTGTATAGATTCCTTATGCCCGACGGTAGGCAGGGGTTTATTGATCGTGGAGATTTTAATCTCCGGCAGCTGCGGACAAAACTGCTGTTAATTACCCCTCGCTTTAACACGAGGAAACCTCCGATTGACGGGTCATGCGTATCTTGCGAACTCAATATGAATGTGTACTGCATTTAGGAACGACTTTTATGACTTTTTGAATATTTCGGAAGCCTCACAGAATTTACGGGATCCCGCTGCCTGGTCTGCGGGTAAGAGGGGATAACCGCCCGTTAGCCCCTTGCGGGCTGCGGAACAGCGCCCCGTGGAAAAATTTTTGAAGGGAGAAATGTTTTGAGTGTATCGAAGAGCTCCCGAACGAAGGAAAGGAAGAGATGAACGAGTGATGAGATCCCTAAGAGAGGGGTCCTGAAGCGGTGGACCCCCTTTTAGAGGGATCCCGAAGCGGTGGGACCCCTAAGAGAGGGTCCCGAAGCGATGGGACCGCTTTGGAGTGGGTCCTAAAGTCAGAAGCCTCCCACTTGGAGGGCCCCAAAATTGGGAGCCTCTTTTTGGGGAAGCTCGGAAGAGGGAACCCTTTTGGGGGAGGGGAGGTTTTCCCGCTTCCCCAAAAAAACTCTCTTTTATGAGCTTTCTAGAGGAAGAAAATGAAGAAAAAAAAGACTTGCCTCTTGGCTTGGTTTAAATTCCCCTTACATTTTGCATTTGAGCTCTTAAACTTTACAAATTGGTATTTTGCCTATTTTCCAAACATATATGCATACTTTTGCACTTTAGCCCTTAAGCTTTACAAAATTGGTTTTTTACCCATTTCTTTTTACCAAATTACATAATAAACCTATTTATTACATTTTTTACTCCTTTCTTGGCATGGGACAGGCCTATGCTCGAGCTTGGACCGGTTGAGCTTGGGCCCACTTGCTTGGGCTTGGGCCCAGATTGGTTGGGTTCGGGTTCACTTGTTCGGACGTTGATTTTGACTTTGTCTTCTTAATTTCGTGTGTAAGTTTTGACCCCAACACAATTGATTCGGCATAAACCTACAGGATTTGCCAATACCACAAATTGATTCATCAAAACCTAAAATATAAATTAACCACATACATTTGAGAAGAAAATGACGCCTTAAATTTAAACTAACCTGGCCTATATAAGCTGACGGTCATTTGTTCCCTTGACTTCTGAACAAGCGACATAAACCTACATGAAATGCCAATACAACAAAATTGATTTTAGACACCAAAACCTGATAAATAGTAGACAATACATTTGAAAATGAAAACTAAATGGTTGCCCACAGACTTTGACTCATTCTAGAGGGGCCTATAAAACCATCACCAAGTCCGATTTTGAACAATCATCTGAATTCAATTGTTAATACTGAAAGAATTCTACCACTGCTGACTTTTCGAGTTTGATCAAGTCCAATTAATGTGAAACAAAACACCATTTGTCGAATTTCCCATCTATAAATACTTCCTTACTCTCTATAACTTTTCTCATCAACACTAAATCTCATAATTCTCATTCCTTCAAAACATTTCTTGTTTTCCAGCACTGTTTCCCCATCATTGAAAGAAATGGCATCCCAGATGGTCGACAGCTATAGAGAGGGGGCTGAGGTTTACCACGGAGATGACATTTGCAGGAAGAAAACCATCGAGCTTCTTGAAGAGCTCCGCCTCCCAAAGGGTCTGTTCCCTTTGGAAGACATTCAAGAGTTTGGTTACAACCGACCTGCTGGATTCATTTGGTTAATCCAAAAGAAGAAAAAGGACCATACCTTTAAGAAGATCAAGCGCCATGTGTCTTATGCGACGGAGGTGACAGCATTTGTGGAGCCCCTTAAGATGAAGAAGATGACCGGGGTGAAGACAAAGGAGCTTCTCTTGTGGCTTTCCGTGGTAGAGATGTACTTTGAGAATCCTTCGTCAGAGAAGCTCACTTTTAAGACCGGAACTGGTCTGTCTGATAGCTTTGAGGCATCGGCATTCGAGCTTGAAAAGTGAGGATGATGATTGGTCATGCCTGCATGCAGGAAAAAATGGGAATTAGGACTTTAATGCTTGCGTATTGACTAATATATCAAGTTCTTCATCAAATAAGTGGATTGGCTTCACCTGAATGTATCAGTACTTTATACCAATAAATATTATAATATGATTTCAATTCTTTTAATCCCAGTAAAATGTGTCGGTACCTTTTCAAGTCGTGATTTTATTTGCAAGAAAACTTATCAATAAATTATATATTTATTTTCACAAGTCAAGAGAAAATTTAGAATTAAGGAAATTAGAGAACAATTAACATGCACTTTGTAAACATAAGCAAATGGGCGCGCGCGCGTGTATATATATATATATATATATGGGCTTAAGGGTCCTGTGTTCGAACTCAGGAAATATTCCTGAGCCCGTAACCCAAACCCCCCCCCCCCCTCACCCAAAAAGAAACAGAGAAAAAAATTCTCCTCCCTCCCTCGAACTTGCCGCCTCTCCTGCCTTGCTGCGCCTCCCTCCCCCACAGACCTCGAGCGCTTCCATCCCTCACCTTCTCGAGCGCATTCGCCCTCGCCTCACCTCGCCCTCGCCATGCCTTTCTCCAGTGACGAGTTCCCTCCTCCAACGTTGATCTCCTTCCTCCCCTTATTTTCCTCGGTTCTTTTTTTTGTCCAACGCCGAGCTAGGGTTCTGGCCTTTCATGGATCCGACGACGAGTTAGGTTTCCGCTCCTTCTCTTCTAATTCTTTGCTATGATGTTTGAAACCTGAGCAAATTTTGGTTAACATGTAGGTTTTGCATAGAATTTGGAAGAGTCTATCTTCTCTCAAAAATTCCTCAGAACTTATTTGTTTGGTTGCAAATTGATGAGAGTTGAATGTTAATGATCAAACCGATAGCATTTTTAGTCCCAAGAATCCAGCATTTGGTGATGTTATCATGAATTTGGCTTCAAATATGATATTCTTGTTTTAATATTTGGGATATCTATCATTATATTTCAATTTCGGGCTAAATTAATTGCTTTTGCTATAAAATTACTCATGGCAGTGACTCTGAATCGGTTAGGGCATACCTCCAACCTCTCTTCTCTGCTCATGAACCGATTGTAAAATCGTATGCTGTTTATTCTTTGGTGCTCAGGTGCCTCTCTTAGCAAGGGCTTTTGTACCTGGATATCCTTGGGCCATGATCTCTAAAAATCTCTTATTATTTGCTTCAATTAAAGAAAATTATCTATTTGCTTCAAATCAAGAAAATTATCAATTTTCTATGGTTATGGGTTTTTTTTTTTATTTTCTAATTTTTTGCTATGCTATTTAAAACCTGAGCAAATTTTGATTAATATGAAGGTTTTGCATCGAATTAGGAAGGATTTATCTTATCATCTCAAAATTGAGCAATACTTATTGGTTTGGTTGCAAATTGATGAGATTTGAATGTAAGTGATCAAATGGATTGCCTTTGTAGTCTCTAGGTTCCAACTTTTGGTGATGGTATCATGAACAGTTGTCTTCAAATATGATATTCTTGTTTTATATTTTTAGATATCTGTCATTATTTTTGAATTTTGGGCCAAATTAATTGCTCTTGCTATAAAATTACTCATTGGCAGTAACGATTTTAGCCCTTGTAGAATGCTTTATTTGAGCTTTCTGTTCCCTGTAAGATTAATTCGAGGGCGATGATGATTTGCCAGGAAGCTCCAAATTTATTGACATGGCGAGGCAAGATTGGGTTGTGTGCAAGTATTGCATCAACCATTTTGCAGCCATCTTGTTATATGTTATCCAAGCTCCAAACTCAAACAAGGCCACGTTGTTAGAAGCCGGCATATCTGAGCCTTATCATCAGTATGCATCTCTATACCACAAACCTGGGGTTTGCAAACTGTGCATGTTAAACTTTCAGTTCTGAAATGGTTGTTTCCAAAAGAAGCTAATGGGACCGGTAAGGAACTCATCAAGAACTTAACTACATATGTCGAAACTTTGCTGCACTGGTAAAGAATTGTATTGATTTTTTTCATATTTGTTGTCATGCAGAACTCAAAGGACCAGCTCTTCTCTATCTGTTTCTTTATAATTTTGAAATTTTGACCATAAATTAATATTGTTTTGTTGGGGTGTGCTGCTAAATGGTTTGTTGATTGCTGTCAAGCAGCTATCTTCAAAATCTAAGCAAAGGGAGCCGTGAATTTGTCATTAGGTCCTGAAAAAGGCCGACTAAAATTGGACTGGCATCAAAGGTGTTATGACATTTGCACCTTTATATTCAAGGTGTTAGGAAGTGTAATTCTGATATTTAGATGTATGACAGCTTGAAACAATTTGATGATAGTTTTGTAGAATAGATAATGGCTGGTTTCTTTATATCATCAAAGGTTTAACCCCATAGACTAATTTATTATAACCTACTTATGTAGCACCAGAAGAGTAGAAAATGGCCACAAGTTGTTTGGAATTTGTTGTTTTTATTTTTCACGTATTCTGAGTTAAACCTGGGTTTATAAGTTCCTTTTCCGACGTCTAGCTTCAGTTTCAAATTTGATCACTTTACAAGAAATATTAATTTCCAGTCCCATGTTATCATTTTTCTGACATTATATCTTGATGAGACATTTTCAGGAGTCGCTGTTCTCTTGCAACATTGCTGTAGATCGATCCGATGAAATGAAGAAGATACTAAACAAATCTGCTGCTAGCGTCTGCTGCTAGCGTGGGGCTTCAGCTTCCTGATGTTTATAAGCCCTAATGCCCTTGGGATTCCATTTACTTATTTCTGAAGCTATGTAGCCATTTCGGCATTTTTTGCACTTCAAACTTTGGAATAACTACGCGAGTTCCTTCAGTCTTTTGTTGTTATCAGATTTTGTTAAATAAAAGGCTCATCTCTGGTTGTGATGTATGAAATGAATTATATGTATATGTTACTGGAATATGTGGAATAAAGGTTTGTTGCTGCTGCTGCTGGTGGAATATGCATTCAACATTGAAGCAAGGGTTCAAGGGTTGGTTCATGCATTTTCTTCGAAACGAAAAGTTCAAAATTTGTGGATGTTTATGATTTGATAATAAAAAGATGCATTTTTAATGTTCTTTTAGTCTGAAATTTTAATGAAGGTAAAGAACTTGATTACTTCATAAAAAGTGGATTTATAAGCTGCATTTTGAGATAATAAGATAAATCCTTCCTAATTCGATGCAAAACCTTCATATTAATCAAAATTTGCTCAGGTTTTAAATAGCATAGCAAAAAATTAGAAAATCAAATAAAAATAACCCATAACCATAGAAAATTGATAATTTTCTTGAATTGAAGCAAATAGATAATTTTCTTTAATTGAAGCAAATAATAAGAGATTTAGAGATCATGGCTCAAGGATATCCAGGTACAAAAGCCCTTGCTAAGAGAGGCACCTGAGCAACAAAGAATAAACAACATACGATTTTACAATCGGTTCATAAGCAGAGAAGAGAGGTTGGAGGTATGCCTTAACTGATTCAGAGTCACTGCCATGAGTAATTTTATAGCAAAAGCAATTAATTTAGCCCGAAATTGAAATATAATGATAGATATCCCAAAAATTAAAACAAGAATATCATATTTGAAGCCAAATTCATGATAACATCACCAAATGCTGGATTCTTGGGACTAAAAATGCTATCGGTTTGATCATTAACATTCAACTCTCATCAATTTGCAACCAAACAAATAAGTTCTGAGGAATTTTTGAGAGAAGATAGACTCTTCCAAATTCTATGCAAAACCTACATGTTAACCAAAATTTGCTCAGGTTTCAAACATAATAACAAAGAATTAGAAGAGGAGGAGCGGAAACCTAACTCGTCGTCGGATCCATGAAAGGCCAAAACCCTAGCTCGGCGTTGGACAAAAAAAAGAACCGAGGAAAATAAGGGGAGGAGGGAGATCAACGTTGGAGGAGGGAACTCGTCACTGGAGAAAGGCACGGCGAGGGCGAGGTGAGGCGAAGGCGAATGCGCTCGAGAAGGCGAGGGATGGAGGCGCTCGCTCGAGAAGGCGAGGGATGAAAGCGCTCGAGGTCTGTAGGGGAGGGAGGCGCAGCGAGGCGGCAAGTTCGAGGGAGGGAGGCATGAGGAGGCACTCGAATGAGGGAGGAGATTTTTTTTCTCTGTTTCTTTTTGGGTGAAGGGGTTTTTTAGGTTACGGGCTCAGGAATATTTCCTGAGTTCGAACACAGGACCCTTAAGCCATATATATATATATATACACACACACACACACACACACATACATATATACATATATAATGGAGGAAAGATGCCATAGGAGGGAATTTACTCCCATGACGTCGAAAAAATACAATCTCCATCGTGTTTTCCGATGATCGGCATCCATCATCTTCATCGTTATCATCTAAGATATGGATACACCAAATTTCATGTGATTTTACAACTTTTTCACCGTTGAATTAGTGGGTTCAAAATTAACGGTTTACCGACAATAGAACTTTTTACATCGCTAAATCAACGGTGAAAATGTTGTAGAATCACATGAAATTTGGTGTACACACATCTTAGATGATAACGATGAAGATGATGGATTCCGATCGTCGGAAAACACGATGGAGGGCGTATTTTTTCGACGTCATAGGAGGAAATTCCCTCTTATGGCCTCTTTCTTCCATTATTCTCTCTCTTTATATATATATAAAATTTGTAAAGTAATCATCTGACAAAATGATGATATCGTATGGGGGGAAAGGCAAAGGAATGGAAATCTCTGAGGGCTTTGAGCACATCCATCTTAACAAACTCCACGCCATCTAGCAGACCACTGCTGATGCTCATTTGATATCTGCAATGATACACTCTGTGGATGTATGCTTTAGGCACATGTCTTCAATGGCTTTGCTAAGGAGTTGTCTACGTGATGATGCTCACAAGTAGGAATTCCTCAGATTATGACACGTGGTGGATGACATGTCTCGGGGGCTACGGAGATGGAATAAGCAAGATGCATTGGGGACGTTCTTCGGGACTGTCTCCGAGGATGCATCCGACCTTCCGGAGACCTCCCTGAGTACCTTCTATATTCACCTAGCGAACAGCCAATAGCTCATCTTCGAGCGATGCTACAACCGAGCTTCCTCGGCCTCCCTGCTCGTCTCCGAGTCATCTGACAGGCTGAGCTTCCTCGGCCTTCCGGCTCGTCTTCAAGCCATCTGACAGGTCGAGCTTCCCCGGCCTCCCTGCTCATCTCCGCGCCTCCGGCTTTTCCGATCAACCGAGAGGGCGGAGTCCAAGCGCCTCCGCAACGGCTCCGTGTATCTCGTCAAGGCGAGATCCGCCGCCCCACGTTCGGCGTCCCACGCTGGCGCGTCCCCCCATTAATAGACGTATCCCGCCATTAATGTGGGGATAACGCAGGGGCATAACTAACGGCGAGGATCTCGCACCGGCTTGCTCCACGCGACCAATATATAAACCCCTCTTTCAGACGACTCATGTAACTCGAACTCATTCCAATAGGCCGCTACGCCGCTCTAATTCTCCGGTACTAACTTGATCGTCGGAGGGTCCTACGGTGGTTTCTCATCCCGGCACTTCCCTTGCAGATAGCTCGACCTTAGCAACTTCCAACAACCCATTGAGATCCACATGCTCAACAACCCCAAAACAAATCTCAGCCGCTCAAAACTGCTCGCTACCAGATCGACGTTTGACAACATCTTAAGGAGATAACAGCCTCCATCACTACGGAAGTTAAAGTGACATTTTTGATGTGGGTACCCTTGCAATATCCATCTGGAAGTCCAACATTCTCCATAGTCGATCAATGAGATGTGGAAACCGTTTTGGAGGCTGCAACACTGGCTTTTCATCACAGATATTACCGCTCTTTTTGTTCACAGCTCTAGATATTACCGCTCTTTTTGTTCACAGCTCTAGATATTAAAATAAGCAATGAAGGATATCTTAATTACCTAACCGCAGAAATCCTGTTAATGCAACAGTAAAGCCAACTAGGATGGACAGCCAATTAGAAAAATAAATTTCACATGTTCCTTATGTTCCGGGACTTATCTCTACCATTATAACCCAAACTCAAGGGATACACGTGTCATTTTCTTATTTTTTAAAATAAAAATTCTAAAAGTAAGAGGAATACACATCTCATTCTTCCTCCCTCCCTCCCTCCCTCCCTTGAAAATAGGGAAAATTTATGCCTTCTAAATATTTTGTCATATATATTCTCCACTATTAATGTTGAATGGAAAGTTGTCTTCAAGTTGAAATAAGAAAAAAATTATTAGCATGACATGCAGATCTGCGGTAAGAAGTATTCTAATAATTTTGAGTGGAAATATTTAATTTATTTATTCCCAAGAAATCAGATCTTTTGAAATATTTATAATTTCTATATAACTTATTGAAATCTCCTACCTTATTAAAGGAACAAATATTATTTTAGTTACAAATTTGACAATCTAGTATACACTCTTTTCACACGGCATATGTGCATGCAAAAGGGATATCTAGTAAATTTTATGAAAGAGGATGTGTTGTTTTCTAAAGAAAATGTGTAGAGTTTGAACATACTTTTCCCATTTCTAGGAAAGGTTTTTTTATGCAACCAAAGACATTAGCCAATTAAACCATCAGAAAGCCTGGACTTTATTGAAGCCCATCAATGAATACTTCTCTAAATAGATTTAGTCTAAATATACCTTTAGAATCGACATACAACTGAGTTCCAGAAAAAAAGGAAAAAAAAACTACCTCGACATATTTTAAAGTAGGCATCCAACACTTTACAAGCAAGCAGTCTGAAGACAACAGGGTGCGGCTAGTGTAGCATGTTCCGAGATTAGTGTGAGAAGCCTACTCCCCTAAGAATGCTTAACTTTGCAGCTTAAACCCGTTAAATTTAAGCATAGATATTTGAGATAATTTATCTAGCTTATCTGAGCTGGCATTAATTTGTTCATTTAAGTATTTAACTTCTTTACTAGTGATTGAAAATAAACGCACAGAAAAATGTCAATTCCGCAAACTAATTTGAAATACCAAAACCTAAGAATAATTCTCAAAAACCTATGAATAATTCTTAAATCTTTTTTAAATAAATACTACATGGTAGCCAACAGACTTTGACTGTCTATTTTTAATTAATCCTGGAGTAAGGCCAGAGGCTCTTAACTAACTCATTCAAAGTCCAATCATTGCACAAGTCATCTGAACACGGAGAGAAGAATTTTATAGTTAAATCAAAGGACCATTTATCAGTTTTAATCTATAAATACTTCCCTACTCCATGCAACCTTTTCTCATCAGATCTAAAGTTTCATAATCATTTACTGTTGCACCTCTTCTTGCATAGTTTTTTGTCTATTAAGAAATGGCATCACAGACTATTGAGAACTACAGGGAGGGGGCTGAGTTGTACCATGGAGATGACATCTGCAAGAAGAAAACCATCGAACTGCTCCAAGAGCTCTGCCTCCCAAAGGGTCTTTTCCCTTTGGAGGACATTCAAGAGTTTGGCTACAACCGAGCTGCTGGGTTCATTTGGCTAATCCAGAAGAAGAAGAAGGATCATACCTTTAAGAAGATCAAGCGCCAGGTGTCGTATGCGAGTGAGGTGACGGCATTTGTAGAGCCCCGCAAGATGAAGAAGATGACCGGGGTGAAGACAAAGGAGCTTCTCTTGTGGCTCTCTGTTGTTGAGATGTACTTTGAGAAACCTTCCTCAGAGAAGCTAACTTTCAAGACTGGCACTGGTTTGTCTGATAGCTTTGAGGCATCAGCATTCCAATGACAAAAGGATGCCTGAAAACAAGGAAAAGTGGATACATGTTTTCAATCATTGTTTCAGTAACTACTCTATCAAGTTATTCATCAAATAAATGTATTGACGTAATACCTGTATCTGTATGTACCAAAAAGAAATATTAGAATTTTCAATCTTTCTTTTATCCGGAAGTTACATTATTATCTTCACAAGTCACAAGAAAATTTAGAATTAAGGAAATAAAAGAACAACATGCACACATGCACATAAGCAGAAAGGTGCAAATGTACATGTAATTAGTATAGTAATCATCCAAAAAATGAAGATAACCAGTTAATATATGAAGGGGAAGAGGCAAAAGAGTACAAAGCTATGACGGCTTTGAACATTCTTCTTGATGAACTCCCCAGTAGAGCACTGATGATGAACATATGAAATGTATAATGACAAACTATTTGAACGCATGTGTGTGGGCGTGGGGGTAACTCCTTGCGCTAAGCTGAATTTACTAAGCAAAGTTAAAACAATTCCTTATTGAACCACAAAGCTTTACTTGCCTTCAGGGGAAAAAGACATTTGCATCATCTGAAATTCATCCCAAAAATAGAGGCAAAATGAGTTTTCATGAATATGGTAAGCAGCAAAGGGGGAAAAAATGATATATGCATTGGAAATCCCAAGTATAATGCATACAACAATAATTACTTTTAACATCTTGATTTCACTGGCAATTCTATCAGGATAGGAGTATCACTGCAAATAATTATTTTGAAAGAAGAAAGGACATATATTGCATATCCAAAGTAATAGAATATATTTTTTTTTCTAAAAATAATGAGCACAAACTAGCAAAGTCCACAATAGTGGGTTAACCATGCAAAATATTAACCTTAATTAACTAGAGGAGATTTAACAAAATTATCTGATAAAGTTAAAATATAGAACTTTATTAGAAGATTAAGATCCAAACTTTAAACATTTTTCAAAGGAAAAAAAAGCAAAGAATGACCCCTTAGTAATCATTACCAGCGAATCCCCATGTTCATATTGTGAATTGTACACAGTCAAAACTGTAGCAAATTTTCTCAAGTGCTGATTCTAAGGATATTGATAAACTAATTAAATGACTAAAAAAGGGCAGAATTGATCAATTAAAAAAAGGAATCAGTTGGGTTGGCAAAGAAAGACCAAACTTCCGAAGAAATTCTTTGAATTGAAGAAATCCGGTGCAAATTACTATTTTGTTCTAAGACGTAGATCTTAAGAACTACAATGAAGGACATCCTAATTACAGACAAAAAATCGTGTTAATGCAACAATTAGCCAGACACAATGGACCGACCAATCAGAAAAACATGATCATGATCGACTTGCACAAATTAATTTGGATAATGCAAAAGGGATAATCTAGTAAATCTTATAGCAAATGTGTAGAGTTTGACTAATCTTTTCCCAGTAATCTAGGAAAGGAAATTCCATCTGACCGAAATCATTCACCCCTTCAAACCATCGCAAAGCCCGGAGTTATAGTAAGTCCATCTTTGAATACTTTATGGTAGATTAAGTCTGAAAATACCTTAAGCCAACTAGAATGGGCATATAACTGTGGTCCTAAATAACAAAAAGAAAGAAAATGTAAATTCCTTCAACAGGTATGCATCCAACAGTTACAAGCTGGCAGAAAGGGGTTTATAATAGCCATCAGACTTTGACTATCCATTTTTGACTAATTCTGGAGTAAGGCCCTCAAACTGACCCATTCCAAGGAATCCAAACTATCACAAAATCCAACCCTGGATAAGCCATCTGAATTCAATCATTGATAATGAAAGATTCCAACATTGCCGACTATTAAAATTAGATCAAGCCCAAATATATGTGAAACCAAAGGGTTATTTCTCAGTTTCCCATCTATAAATACTTCCCTGGCCTCAACGTTTTTCCCATCAGCTCTAGGTCTTCTATTCTCATCACCTTCACACTCTAGCTTGTTTTCTAGGATAGTTTCCTATCATATAAGAGATGGCATCCCAAACTATCAACAGCTACAGGGAGGGAGCGGAGGTCTACCATGGAGATGGCATCTGCAGGAAGAAAACCATCGAACTGCTCGAAGAGCTCTGCCTCCCAAAGGGTCTCTTTCCTTTGGAGGACATCCAAGAGTTCGGTTACAACCGAGCTGCTGGGTTTGTTTGGCTAATCCAGAAGAAGAAGAAGGATCATACCTTTAAGAAAATCAAGCGCCAGGTGTCATATGCGGCTGAGGTGGCGGCGTTTGTAGAGCCCCGCAAGATGAAGAAGATGACTGGGGTGAAGACAAAGGAGCTTCTCTTGTGGCTCTCCGTTGTTGAAATGTACTTTGAGAAGCCTTCATCTGAAAAGCTCACCTTCAAGACCGGCACTGGTTTATCTGATAGCTTTGAGTCATCGGCATTCGAGCTCGAAAAGTGAGAATGAGTGGGTGCCTGGATGCAGAAAAAGGGAAATTAGGACTTTAAATTTTGTGCTATAACGAACATATCAAGTGTGTCATCAAATAAGTGTATTGGCTTTACTTGAATGCAGTACATTAAACCAGTTAAATATAATAATATGAGTTCGATCTTTCTTTTGCTAATAAATTGCGTCAGTGCCTTCATGAGTCATGATTTCTTTTGCTGGAACCTCAGTATAATTCACAAAATATTTGAACAAAAAAACTATATGGTAACACAACCCCTTTGACTACCCTTTTTCTGATTAATCCTGGAATAGGTCTTCCACCTGACTCGTTCTAGAGGGGCCCATCTATCACATAGCTACAACTCGAACAAATTCTTGTGTGATTCCTTTGCCGTCAGGAGGAGGATCACCGCGCGGTACAGCAGTTTTTACAACAAGTGATATCAGAGCATTAATATGATCGGTGTTTTTTTAGGATGTTTGGAGTCGATAAACTATAACATCGAAAAGTTCGACAAGCGCAACAACTTTAGCCTAGGGAGGCTGAAAATGATGGCCCTATTGAAGTAACAGGGTGTGCACAAGATTGTCTTTACGAAAAACAATTCCGGCGACGGCCACAGTAGCAGAGTTAGAAGCAATGAAGGACAAGGCTTTCAATTCGATCCAGCTTCATTTGGCCAACGAAGTTCTTTGCGAAGTTGAGCAAGAGACTACAGCGGCGGGGTTATAGAGCAAGTTGGAGGCTTTGTACATGAAGAAACCTCTCACAAACCGTCTCTATATGAAGCAACGGTTATACACCTTGAAAATGAAGAAGGGGGCATCGGTCAAGGACTTCCTAGACGAGCTCAACCAGATTATGATGGACTTACGTAATGTGGAGGAAAAGATAGAGGACGAGAACCAAGCCAAGATCCTACTTTGTTCTTTGACCCCAGTTATGGCCAGTTCATGAAATCGATAGTGTACAGATAAGACAAACTCTCGTTAGAGGATGTCAAGACGAGTTTGCACAGCGAGGTGTTGAGAGAGAAAGTAGCGGATGACCGGGAGTTTCGCGGGAATGCATTATCCGTCCAGAACCGTTCTGAGAAGTGGTCATTTGGTGGTTCCAAGGGCAAGTCGAGAAGCCGAGACGATGACAAGTATAGGTATTGCAATGTGAAGAGGCATTGGAAGATGGATTGTCCAAAGGAGAAGGGCATGCTTGTTGATTCTTCCGTGGTTGAGGTGGAGGATTCAGACGAGGGCGGTGACGGTTCGCTTCTTTAAGGTTGTGGTCTGTACCTTCCAGATATAAGGTAAAGCTTAATTTCCTTGGATGCTTCAGACAAGATCGGTTGCAAGTGCGTGATCAATGGAGGTTCCTTGATGATTTCCAAAAGACGCTCTTATTGTCATGGAGGCAAAGAAAGTGATATGTTTATTCTTCAAGGCCAGACGGTCGTAGAAGATGGGCTGTTATAGCTGCTACTAGCTTGAGTGTTTCGTACTCGGTCGATTCAGGGAGTCGAGTTTGGAGATGCTTCGCATGAAGCGGTTCCTCAGATATGCAAAGTTCGGCGGGCGAGATTTCTGTCATGACTGTGTTCCAAGGAAGAAGTTCAATGGGGTTAGAACGATGGTTCTTCTCGTTCACACAGACATTTGGGGTCCAACACAAGTTCTCACTCGAGGTGGAGCCGGTTTTGTTTCCTTTATCGCTGGTTTCTTAGAGAAGTCATGGGTGTATGTTTTCTCAAGTTTATGTCCTAGACTGTCGAGATATTGGTGTTGCAGGAGACCAAGCAGACTGGAAAGCACGTAAAGGTTCTTCGGTCCTATTTTAGCGAAGTTTGTCCTTCACAGGAGTCCATAAGATTTTGCAAGTCAGAGAAGATCATGCATCTTTACACCACTCTATGCGAATGACGTTGCAAAGTGGATGTTTCGAACAGTGAGTGAAAGACAATTTCTTTACGACTTATGGCTGGTATTCCGAGACACAGTTTTAGGCTGGGGCCCCTATCAGTCGCCGAGTACTTCAGCGAGTGCTCACTATCGATGGCCATAGATATGAAAATTCCTGAGGAAGTGTGGACCGGAAGGGATAAAGATTACTTGGGCTTCGTGTTCAAAGATGCATCAAGTGGCTGAAGGAGTTGACTATACGTGCGAAGCCGGAGTGCAGGTCATGGTGTCCAGAGACCATTGTGATCGGCCAATTTTTGATCAACGAGTCTGAGATCGTTCGAAGCAAACAAACTCAGATAGTTGGTGAACAGAGAACAGTTGTGCCACTAAGCGCGGTGGAGTTCGAAGTTTCAGTCCATGTTTCGATTCAAGATGAGGTGGTCGGTACTCCGATTCAGGTGGAGAGTGCAGTACAGCCAATAGCGCAGAGGCCTACGAGAGTTAGACACACAGGAGCGTCCAGAGACGAATTCCAAGGTAAAAGGATAAGGAGTTCGATAGGAAGTCTGCAAGTTTGATTCTTGACATGGAGAATGTCAGGAATAGGAAGTTATGTCGTTTGTAGTAGTATATCGAGCAGATTCGTGCTCGGTATAGAAGGGAGAAATCAAAGCCCATGTCTACTCTGCTAGAGACGCACTTCAAAATTTGGACGACGCTATCATCATTGACCACTGGTGATATGGACAGATGAAGATCAAGAATGGGTCATGTTGGGTATTGACGCGGTGCCAGGAAATCAACGCTTCAATTTGTCATTGCATGATCAACAATGGAAGTAGTTTTCATAACCATCTTAGAGACGGTTAGGGAGACTATCTATTTGTAAAGATTGTTAGATACTTTGGGTGTTCCACAAAAGGTGATAGTGATTTTCTTAAAAGACAAAAAGAAGGTTCGTGCTATTACAGATATGGGTACTCATGAAGAGTCGATGCAGAAGTGGATCCAGATATCAGGTCAAGCAGTGCTTAAATTTGATTTGCCTAGTAGATTGTTGAAGTTCAGAAGCGCCGAGAACAGAGTTCCATAGTTTGAGGAAGTGATGAGATTTGTGATGGGTTTTAAACAAAGATGGAGATTGGCTTTTTGTCTAAAATCAACCCACAAAAGTATTTAAAACCAGCTCAGAAAATGAGCCAAAACCCAAATCTAACAAAGCCCAAAACCCAAGCCTAAAAAGAGCTCAGGCCTGGCCCAAGGGGCGCTGATGCACGAGCGATCAACACCCGCATGGGCGGCGGCACATGCGCGTAGTCAACGTGAATATAGTTGGCGGCTCGGGGCCCAAGCACGTGGGTGTGCATGCGCGTGGACCACGTGGGAAAGAGGGTTGATGTATGCACATGTGAAGGCGGCTTATTCTTTGGAGTAGGTGTCGGTACGTTAGATGAGTGGCTGTTAATTGGCGTTAAGCGAGAAGCGGCGGGTCATAAACTAAAGAAAAATTAAAGACAAACTTATCATATGTTGTGATGGGGACTTTGGATTTATCTTCAGGCTAGACTTATCTTATGGACTTTGGACTTATCTACAACTCTAGAGTTGTCTCTTCAGGCTATATATATTAATTAAGATCTCTTGATTTAGTCTATCACAAAATCTATCAATCACAATGTAGTGAAAGAAGGGTCTTTGCAAGTGTGCGGAGAGAGAGAGGTTATGAAAGATGTATTTTGTATTGAGACTTGATCGAAAGGGTGTAATCTTGTGTAATTCTTTCTCTAGTGGAAGTTTCTCATCGTTGTTGCATGAGTGGGTCCAGTTGGGGACCGAACCTGAGTAAATCCCTGTGTTATTGTTTTGCTTAGTGTGCTCCTTTCTATGTAGTTTGATTAGCCGTCAATTATATCTGTTTTCATTCGATCCTGAAATGCCGGATCCCGTTTCAATTCCGCTGCACTATATCATTTGTTTGTCGGGCTGTGCTTGTGTGATTCCTTCGCCGTCAGAGGATCACCGCGCGGTACAGCAGCTTTTACAACAACTTATAGGTAATGAGTGATCTATAAATTACATGGTCCCATCCTTATCAGTTTATTCTTAAATTACTGAAATCTGCAAAGATATCTCAAAACTTATTACATGGTCCCATCCTTATCAGTTAATCCTTTTAAAAACTTCTTCAATCGTTCTTAAATTTTTAATAATCTTTTTAAAGAAGAGATCTTTCAGGACTTTAGAAGTTTCTGGTGTTTAGAAAAGAAAGATCTCTAATTTTCAAAGTTCTGTTTTAAAGTTTTTCTTAATCTTTTGAAAACTTTTTTGAATCGCTCTTAAATATTTTTAATCTCTAAAAACACAATCTATTATCTTCTTGATTTGATACTTGATTTATCCTTTGCGATCATTAGGATTGTAAAGTTGGTATTGTAAAGATTTGATAAAAATCTTGTTTGTAAGACCTAATGAAGAAAGGTCTAAGATCTTCATATTGAAAGGGTTTCGGACGTGAGACTTGGGAAAAAATCTAGGTGTTCACCACCTGCAAGAGTACAAGGTTTCAGATTTGAGGTTTTGGTAAAAAGTCTAGATGTTCACCACCTACGAGTGTAAAGGTTCAAACATCTGAGCCTGATAAAAGATCTAGGTTTCTCACCCGTAAGGAGTCACTAGATAGTGAATTTGAATCCTGAACAGGAGCTCTCGGGCGGGGATTAGCCACAGAGTTGGTGAAGCTCGATAACAATCCTTTGTGTCATTTACTTTCTGTGCATTTTTGTGTTTGTGAAATTGTTTATATACTTATACTCTGATTTTTATTCCGCTGCGAAATTTCTTAATTCCGCACAATTGCGCTGGCTGGGTTTGCCATAAAGCCTTATTCATCCCCTCTAAGGTTGTCTTCATAATTTAGGTTAATCGACCCCATCTAAATCGAGATGTGAATTCGTCAATAAAAGGAATGGGAAATGTCAATGCCGCACGATACTGACTTCAGGCATCCAAGTCGAAAATTTTGAGGCAACTCAAATCTACCCTATTTATGATGATGGTCACTCGTCCACTTAACTTCAGAACCCATGATTGGAAATAAACCTACAAGAAATGGCAGTCCCAAAAATCGAATTAAGACGGTGAAACCTACAAAAATTTGAATATAAAAACAATATAGTAAAACCTTTGACTACCCTTTTCTGATTAATCCTGGAATTGGTCTTCCAACTGACTCGTTTTAGAGGGGCCCATCTATCACATACCTCCAGCTTAAACAAATTAATCTCATACGTCACCTTAACTCCTCATACTAAAAGAATTCTATTATCGCCAACTTTTCTAGCTAGATAAAGTCTACAAATATGTGAAACCAAAGGACCATTTCTCACTCTTTGCAGCCATTTCTCTTCAGATCTAATTTTTCTATTCTCATCACCGCCGAACTCTTGCCGTGCATCATTTTCTACATTATAAGAAATGGCAACTTCAACTATTGAGAGCGGGTCAGCTATATGAATCTATTTCTTCCATGTTGCTTATTATTTAAAATTCATTTCATAGAGAAACCTATAGGAATGCCAATTCCAAAATTGATCTAAGATACTGAATTACTGAAATTTAAGAATGATTCACAAAAAGAATTTACATAAACGCTAGATGGTTAACACAGACTTTAACTATCCTTTCCTGATTAGTCCTCGAATAGTTCTTCCAACTGACTCATTCTAAAGGCTCCGATTAAAACTATCACAAACCTCCAACTTTGAAGAAATCATCTTATCTCAATCATTGATACTGAAAGAAGCTATGATTGCCCGCTTCTCTATTTAGATTAAGTTTAAATATGTGAAAGCAAAGGACTCGTTCTCAGTCTTCTAACTATAAATACTTCCCTACTCTCAGCAACTTTCCTCATCAGCTCTAAATCTTGTATACTTAGAACATTATAACTCTTGCCTCTTTTCTTGTATTGTTTTCTATCATTAAAAGAACATGGCCTCACAAACCATCAACAACTATAAAGAAGGAGCTGATGTTTACCATGGAGATGCCATCTGCAAGAAGAAAACAATTGAACTTCTGGAAGACCTTTCCCTCCCAAAGGGTCTCTTCCCTTTGGAGGACATCCAAGAGTTCGGTTACAATCGATCTGCTGGATTCATTTGGATAATCCAAAAGAAGAAACAAGATTGTACCTTTAAGAAGATCAAGCGTCAGGTTTCGTATGCAACAGAGGTGACGGCATTTGTAGAGCCCCGGAAGATGAAGAAGATGACCGGAGTGAAGACAAAAGAACTTCTCTTGTGGCTCTCTGTTGTTGAGATGTACTTTGATAATCCTTCATCAGAGAAGCTCACCTTCAAAACCGGCACTGGTTTATCTGATAGCTTTGAGGCATCGGCATTTGAGCTTGAGAAGTGAGGAAATGATGCCGGTGCCTAAATGCAAGGAAAATGGGAATTAGGATATGATCATTGTATTAGCAACTACTATATCAAATGGCGTGTGCTTATATAAATGTGTGGATGTAATAGTAACACACAGAGTTATTGTTTCCAAAAAGAATTCAAGTAATCATGATATACATTTTCAATCTTTTTATATCAGCCAGCTACATTCATTCAAGCGATTTTTTAAGGGAAAACGGTGGGTATAGAGGAGTACAAAGAAGAAGAAGAAAAGTGTTTCATTAAAATATCTTAATGAAACAAAGGAGTACAAAGGAGAAAAGGGATACAAATATAGTCCAGCAACATCAAAACAGAAAGAAAGTAACAGAGCTAATCAGAACAGCTAGCAAGGTAGTCATAACCAAAGAACATCTCAATAAATACCCAGCTCAAGTACTAGATCGCATTAAAAGATAGATTACCCCAACACACCAGGGTGGGTCCACATAAAAGTTACAAACCAGACAGGTATAAAAAAAATCCTTCAAAATTAAGATTAAGCATATAAAAGAATCCTTCAAAACTTTTCCTACATAGCAAGAAGGGTGCAATCATACAAATAAATCATCCATTGAAGAAATAATAATAACCAACATAATCTATACTACGATATAATTTAGCAGCGGGAAAAGAGTGCAATGACAAGTATAACCTAATATCTTTTGAAAAATTTCCAACCAGTTTTGAATCGCAAAAGCCAGTAAGACATTTGATCTTGATACGTATAATTTCATATGATGCCTGGTTTAAGACATGGAGTTTCAATGGCTTTGCAAGGGAGTTGTCCACAAAAGGCAAGGTCTCCAGGAGAAAGGCAGTATAAGTCTTGAAGTATGGAATGAAATGTCATTATGATGAAAAAATTCTAGATCCCATTTGTACATATGGTGGCACTGATGAAAGGCAGTTCCATCGAAGAAAGCATCAAAGAAGTTTTTCAATATCCATCTGGATGTTCTAAGTTTTTGCACTCTGATGTCTGTTTAATTAATTACTCTCTTTCTTGCAAGTTTTTCAGTTCCTTCAAATTATTGTGTTAGTTCAAACATGCAAACTTCAATCATCACTTGTTTATAATCGATATCTGATTTTGCTACAAAAATCCTGATCCTAGTCAACCTCAACCCCCACACTATCTCTACACTAACTGTACACCACTCTATTATTCCTGATCAATCTCCATTGTGGTTCATGTTGCTGGGATCCAAATCTAATTTAAGATCGATTCCTCTATATGCTCCTCTTTCCTAATTTTCCTTGCCGAATTTCGCCACTGAATTGTTTTTAATGACTGGAAACAAGAGACAAGACAAACGATCTCTATTACCAAACTTCGAAAAAATGAGAATAATTTGCATGGTGGTTGTCTGTCTTGAACTCTTGACTCATTCTTATGTGGCAAGAATGTATAAATGTATTACCATGGTCCTGTCTCTGTGGCTTCGAGAAAAGTTTGGGCAATGGAAAATGATCTAGAAAAGAGCCATAATGATAGATTAGGTAGATACATAATTCAGTAGGGAAAAATATTGCAACTTAAAGATCATGAAATAGATACATAATCCAATGGGTAATGTATTGAACTCCAACTATCCAAATTTATAAGCATGTTTATCTCTTAGTCTTATAGGTTTGATCAAGTCCTTCTATGATCACTTCTAAGTAAGTTGAATCTGAATAAACCTTAAGCTAAACATAATGACATATAAGATAGTCTAAATTACACTATACTATTTTTTAACTGTCATTTTCTCACAAAATAACCTCAAAGCTTTTCTAGTGCAGTAAACTCCCTTGAACTTTGTTTCGAAGGAGTTTTCCCACTAAAATACACTTAAAATGTAACACTTTAAGGGAGACTATTGTAATTAAAAATGCTAAGGTAGTCTAGGGAATAGTTAAGGTAATTTGGTTTAATTTAGCCTATAAGATATACATGAGTTCAGAAAAGAAAAAATATAGGACAAAAGCTCCAGAGAACATTTTCAAGTATGCCAAAAATTTAAATTTTTGTCGACATCAACTTATAAAGCCAAATTGTTCGTAAAATGTCGGCAGGGGCCAAACGTGTTCTCTGAATATTGTGACAAAATTTCTCCCCGGTCAGAAATACTTGATCTTGGCATCTCAAACCTATTGACCACGTATATTTAAGAAGAAAATAATGCCATTGTAAACTTAAACCAATCTATCCTATATAAGCTGACAGTCATTTGTTTCCTTAACTTCTGGACAAGAGATTCGGCATAAACCTACAGGATTTGCCAATACCACAAATTGATTTTAGACATCAAAATCTAATAAATGATATACAATATATTTGAACATAAGAACTAAATGGTAGCCCACAGACTTGGACTCATTCTAAAGGGACCCATAAAACCATCACCAGTTCCGATTTTGAACAATCATCTGGAATCAATCGTTAATACTGAAAGAATTCTACCACTGCTGACTTTTCGAGTTTGATCAAGTCCAATTAATGTGAAACAAAATACCATTTGTCAAATTTCCCATCTATAAATACTTCCCTACTATCTGTAACCTTTCTCATCAGCTCTAGATCTTCTAATTCTCATTACCTTCAAACACTTTCTTGTTTTCCAGCATTGTTTCCATATCATTAAAAGAAATGGCATCCCAGATCGTCGGCAACTATAGAGAGGGGGCTGAGGTTTACCACGGAGATGACATTTGCAGGAAGAAAACCATTGAACTTCTTGAAGAGCTCCGCCTCCCAAAGGGTCTGTTTCCTTTGGAAGACATCCAAGAGTTTGGTTACAACCGAGTTGCTGGATTCATTTGGTTAATCCAAAAGAAGAAAAAGGATCATACCTTTAAGAAGATCAAGCGACATGTGTCTTATGCGACTGAGGTGACGGCATTTGTGGAGCCCCTTAAGATGAAGAAGATGACCGGGGTGAAGACAAAGGAGCTTCTCTTGTGGCTTTCCGTGGTAGAGATGTACTTTGAGAATCCTTCGTCAGAGAAGCTCACTTTTAAGACCGGCACTGGTCTGTCTGATAGCTTTGAGGCATCGGCATTCGAGCTTGAAAAGTGAGGATGATGATTGGGAGCCTGGATGCAATGGAAATGGGAATTAGGACTTTAATGTTTGTTTAATTGACTGCTATATCAAGTTCTTCATCAAATATTTAGATTGGGCGTATCTAATGTACCAATACTTTATACCTTAATATAATAATATGGTTTCAATCTTTCTTTTGCCAGAAAAGTAGGTTGTGTCTTTATAACTCATGATTTATTTACAAGAAATCTTGAATTTAAATTTTTGTCTACATAACTAGACAGGATCAGGCATGCATGAAAACTAATCATATATGGACAAAAAAGATAAATGTTCATAATATTCTACCAAGGCAGGAAAATAGCCCCTGCTGGCCAGTCAGCTGATTTGCTTACTCTGTATGTTGAGACATTAATTTGCTAAACCTTTAAAGACCATTGATTACTAACCATGATACTGTCAGAAAACGGGGATACAATACATACAGAACAGTGCCAACGTACATCACCAATGATGTATAAAGAGTAATGAATTTCAACAGCTTTGCCTGATGTCTTCAACCAACTCCAAATGGCTCATAAGAGAACCATTGTTCGTAAGAACCATCAATATAGGGCAGGATGGCATACTCCTTATAAAAGATACTAATGTCCATTGCCAGTGTAACATAAAACATGCTGGATTTTGTAGCGGTGCTAGATGTCTCAAAACTAATTCCAAAGGTTTACAGAACAGTTTAACGGAACCATAAGCTTAATGGAGAATGACCATTACTGAAGTTGGAGCTTTTTATCTTAAGACAAAACACATCTGTGTAGATTACTTTAAGAAAATAACTCAGATCAACACAGAGATCCGACATCTTAATTGCAATCCGGAGACATCACAAAAAAGTCTTAAAAAAGAATGGAGAAAGATATTTTGAAAAGAAAACTAGTATAGACAAATAAATTCTTGTAGATGCATAAGATAGTTAATGCTAGCATGGCCCACATTTGGTTAACCGTTGGGAGAATTCTTCCACTGAAATGAAATGATCAAGGGCATAAAAGTCAACTCCGTTATAAGGGATTGAGAAGTGGTGTGGTATCAATTACATAAGAGCAAAATGTAGTGGTGTAAGCGGAGCGAATACATATAGGTGTTATCAAATCCTATCTTGTAATCATAAGCGGATTTGGGACACGAAAAGTTATTAGAAATGAAGAATACTATCCATATTTGATTTAAAAAATATAGGGTACGGTTACGGAGATGAAATGAATATTACAAAAATATATATACCTAATAAAGTCAAAAAATAACTATTTTATTATCGGATGTGGAACTAATATAGGTGTTACTATATCCATATCTTGTAGCTATGGTGAATGCGGATATGAATACGGATAGTCATCGAAAATAAAAATTATTATATGCATGATACGGAGCTAGCTCGGATTATTTGTATCCGTTTAACTTGCTAGTAAATTGAGAAACTTTTCCATTCTCATCGGTGATAATTTACTCGCTGATCATCTAACTTCTTGGCCATTGAATGGAACTTAAGACATGCCAAGGAGGTGCAGTCAAGCCAAGGAGCAGAAACATCTCTAAAAAGATGCCTAAACAGAAGATAACCGCTTGCTAGTAACTGTACAGGTTTCATGATCACCATAGAACTTTCTACAAGAAAGAAAGATGGTTTACATGGAGTAGTTTTCAACCAAAATGCGTCGCTAGGGTAACCATTCAATTGTATTGGAGACTGTAAATAGTCAAAATCAGTCCTTGACCTGTAGATAATTTATAATTGGACAGATATGCTAAGTTATTTGACTAAAAGCATTGAATTAAGTCTTTAAAAATATATTAATTTAAATCATTTTTGGTAAAATTCAATCATTTCTACTCATAATCAAAAGCTCATATCTTCATTTCAATCTCCCACTAAGTAATCAGCATTCAAGTATAACAAATCTACTCTGGTCTATTCTTCTATAGACAATACCCATCGTCATTAATATCATCCTATAAAGTCAAGACACCAACTCCAAGAAATCTTACACTCAGTAGTTTTTTGGTTTATTGCAATGGAGCAGCATATACCGTGTGCAACAATTGTTGTGTGGATCCCGATTCATTTATTTTTATGTACATTTCAAATGGTTTTTTTATCTATTTTTTAAAAACAATATTAGTATTGCTGTTTTTACACAAAATTTGTGGCTCTGAGCCACGTAGGCACAGCTTAGGATGCTGCAAATAGCCGCAACTTGGTTTGCGCAAAGGTTTGAGAAATCAGCTGCTCCGATCCGAGATGGCCGATTCCAATCCAACTAATGATTGTCTGAGTTCCAATACCGATACCATCTGACACCGAGTAATAGTGGGTTTACCATTTGACTACTAAGGTTCTAGAATTAAGTTCATTAATGGGTTAATGATTTAATTAATATCGTAGTTGGGTTACAGTTTACTTGACATTACTAAATACTAATAATAGATCAAAAACATTATAGTTAGTTTTACCAGGTATTAGAACAACCATTTAGACATCGATAATTGCTATAGAATTTGCCAATTGTTTATGCTTGCTTTTACTATTTATTTGAAAAAGTTACTAATCTTTTGAAAATTCTTTTTGTCAAACAATAGAATGTCCTGATCCGAGACAGCCAAAATGGTCGAGATAGCCGATTTTGATCCCAAATGGGAGCGTCAAATACTGACACTGATACCAAGATTTTAAACCTTGGTTTGCACTCTCCACCTAACCTGTTTGGATCCATAAGTTGTCCAATTTTCGCTTATATAATATACATATCATATACATATCTGCGATTCTTACCTATCACATTGCTCACCAAACACAGCATATGGAAATTTTGTTAAGGAAGATGCTGATGCAGCTCTATTTCATGATCTCATCCAACCATGCAACCAACCTGTAGATATGTCTATTGCTTGTCATCTATATCTCGATACCCCTTCCATTACTAAACTTGCATCACGAAAGGCTGCAGTTATCCATACTGAAAAATCCAATATAAAGTAGCAAATTTGATTATCAACAACTACTAAGTTTTTCCATACAATGATCACGACCAACATTGTCATGTTTGTCTGCACTGCATTAAACTTCAAGGAAAAGGTTCAACCTGTACATCAATCGCTAACCTTAAAACTTCGATCATACATTCTAGCTTCTTGAGCATATGAACCAAGATGAAGTAATTGACAGTTGCTTACTCTGCAGCACGATTATCACCAAAGTCCAGTTCATAACAAGACTGATTCAGCAGCAAGAATGATTAGAAACCTCTAATAAGTATTGATTTATGTTCCCCCTAACACCTAAAGTCGGATAACGAGACTGTTTTGGCAGAAAAGACCATCAGAAAGTACCATTAAGTATCGATCTATGTGCTACCTATAATCTAATGCCAAGTATCCCCAATGTCCCATGACCAGTTTCATTCCAGAACATTAAAGTATATAGAAATAACCTAGAATCAATTCAAAGATAGAATATGCAGCATTATAATATCATTCAAACCATTTTCACATCGGTGTCGGCACATACATAAAGAGTCATATTCATTCATTTCATCAAACGTCCATCAAATGTTAAAAAATTGACAGCAAAAACTGCATCTTGCTGCTACAGTTAAAAAATTGCACAATTAACAGATAGTAGACCAATGGAAGCTTAGGCGAACCCATGCAAAACCCTGGAATTAAGATGGAGATGATTTTTTCCATTTTTAAAAAAAGAAAATGTAAGGGATAGGGGAAAAAATACTTTTTTTAGGGTTTCAATCGTAGCAAAACTAAAAGAAATTTCAAAAAAAGAACTTAAATTTATAATCTTTCAATGAATGATCGAAACCCTAGATTTAAGAAAGTAAGAAATCAAACAAATTAACGTTTGATAAATCTTGTATCTGGATTCGATCAAAGAAAAACCCTGATGGAAGGTTCTATTTTAGGGCTAAGACCAAAGCAAAAAGCTGGATTGAAAAGAGGCAAGAATCAAGGTAAAGTCAAAATGATATGAGAGAAATGTACCTCTTTTAGGGCACTTCATCTTCTCATGCGATCCAAGGAACAAGGCGGGAGCGTGTATTTATTCAAAGGATTAAGGAAGTGGCCTCTAATTTCGTATTCATGGCGCAACCGCGTACCGTTAAAGGCATGGGCTTGAAATAGGCCTCATGGGCCCTAGTTGGGCCTACGATTTTCAGTAGGATAATTTGTGGGGAAAAAACCCTGGCCGACTCCCCGGCTTATTTTTCTACTGTCAAAAACCCGTGGCTGCAATTCTGTATAATTTTCTGAAATATCTAATTAGCTGGATAGATATTGCAGGAAACTATACAGATATATAAGTTGGCTAAATACATATTACCAGAAACTATAGAGATGTGCAAATTAACTATATATTCTAGAAAACTATACGGATATTGCAGCCAGGGGTTTTTGCCAGCGGGAGAATAGGCCGGGGGTTTGACGAGATTGCTTGGGCTAGGGGTTTTTTGACAGGGGAATGGTGGCCTTTTTTTTTTTATTTGACAATTTATAGTATAAGTATAATTGACGTTGCATAAAACCCCGAACTTATGCTTTGCATCTAAGTTAATGATCTCTATATATTTTATTTTGGTTTCCTATGAAACAGCGGAACCTAAAAATAGAAAAAGTCAAGATATGGACATGCTCATTTGACATGTTAATACCCACAGAAAAATAATTTTATGGTAAGACTATTTTTAGAAAATAGATGGTCTAAGTAATGGATTCATAACCCAACTTAAATCGGCTGGCATGGATCAACTAAACAATCCATCTACAGAAAATTAAGAGAGTTAAAATATTCTGTTTTTATTATTAAATGATAATATTGTTATTAATGAAATAGTAATACTCCTTCCTCTGCCTCAGAGTTGCCCCTAAAAAATAAAACTCAAATGTCCAGATCCAAACAAGAGACTATTCTTATGGTCCATACATGACTTGATTGTCATTATTATCGTTCCTGATCTCGACACTAGTTATTAATTCGAATCAAATCAAATATCCCAAGGTCATGTGATGCTAACATGCGTCGCCTAGCTATTAATAAATAAATGTCACCCAAAAATCAAGCACAAAACCACAAAAGTTGGCAGTTGTTTATTTTAAGACGGTGACAACTAAGATCGATCTCGCTTTATGGCAGTACTTTCATAGATGAGAATAAATTATTTGTTATATAATTCATGGAATCAGAATGTAACAGAAATAAGAGTAACAGACATGCAACGTGCTCCTGCTCTAGATGTTGGATCTACAACAAGAGTAGCTTGCAGTGGTACAGTGAAGACAAGCCTTCACCATAAGAATTTGAAAAAACTTAGCACGGCTATGTGAAATATGTAGAGAGATCTGACTGCACAACTAAGATTTTGTAGCTTATCAGCTGTGGTTCTGTGTTTCGTAAGAATTCACTGCATGATAGAAGACCCGATCAATATTTTACTTTTTCAGTTACCTGTCCGAGGATTCAAATCATATGTTTGTAAAGTTAGAGCTGCTAAACGAACCCAGCTGGCTATTTGGCTCGGGTCCGGCTCAGTAACAGCTCATTCAAGTTCTTTCGTTTACTTATGAATTAAATTACTTGGACTAAAAACCCTAACCCTAACCCTAACCTAGCTCCTTTAGTTAACGAGTGAAACTCGAGGTTAACTTAGCCCGTTTGTTATCATCTTGAGTTTCGCCCATTCATCAAAATATATGTTTTGAAGTTTATGCCGGAACCCACTAATAATTTCTCAATATAAATATAAACCCAACAACTCCATAAGTGATAACCCAAAAATCCAAATAAGCCATTAGGCCAGTGAGCTCACAAACGCGCTATCGCACTCGATAGTGCTTGTTGGTTCGTTAAAAGCTCGGCTCATTTAGCTAATGAGCTATTATTGAAACGAACTCGAGTTGGGATTAAGTCAGACAAACGAACTTGAACCGGCTTCTCCGAGCTCATGTCAAACCCAAGCCAGGCAAAGGTTAAATGAGCCGAAGTCGAGTTGAGCTTGTCTCGTTCGAGTTCGGCTCATTTAGTAGCCCTATTTGTAGCTGAACATGAGCTAGCTTGACATACGGTGGCCTTTGTGCAATTAACCACTAAATCATTGGCAAACAACATATTAGGCATCCTAAACTAACGATTTACATGTGTTAGATTTAGTGAAATAATCCTACACAGTTCAAAGCTATTAGAAATGTGGATTTATGTAGCTGTGGCTAAATTCGTTCCATTATTAATACCATGGGTACATTACAAGCGATAAAATCTTAAGATGGTTTTTAAATCGTTTCATTTTTAAACATAAATGCAAACAGAGCTGATTGATGCTAAACTGTGAGTGAGTGCATGTATACCTTTGCTCAAAACTTCTACCATCATAATAGAAAAAAAAATTAAATTCGGAAAAGAGAGGTAAGATTCTCACTCGGATGTTATCCTCCGTCGGTCTTGTGGCCAGCGGGGCTGAACGGTTGAGATTTGTGGTGGAGGTTGGGTGTGGATCTCAATGGGTGGTTGTTGTCGCCGAGCTACCAGCAAAGAAAGTCCCGAGGTAGGAAACCACCATAGGACCATCCACGATCAAGTAAGTACCGAAGAGTAATTAGGTAGAGTACCGGCGTATTGGAATCAAAATTCAGTTACATGAATCGTCTAAAGAAGGGGTTTATATAGGGGTCACATTGGAACGAGCCGATACGAGATGCTCGCTGTCCGTTTCGCTCTTACGTCACGTCCGCACTGATGGCGGGATACACTCATTAATGGCGAGACATGGTAGCGTGGGATGCGGGACATGGAGCAGTGGAGATCTTGTTAGTGATATATGCACTAGAGGCCATAATTGTATCATATTGGATTGTATATTACTTAATGAGAGCTTGGAATATACACGGATATAGTAACAGTCTTGCACGAAATGGTAGTATACTACCTGGTTTGTTTCTACCTCAATATGTGCATGTGTTTCTTTTAACATATCGTTTATACATATTGATAGAGCAGTTAGGATCTTTGCTTGATTACCAGCGTTGTGATGGCAATCACACTAGTGGGGGCTGGGTAGTCTGTAAGCACATCCTATACAGGTCCCAAGTCGTAGGATTATCGAGACGAGGCATCGGTACTCCAAAGTAGACTGGTGTATACGCTTCTCATCCTAGCAGGAGAGATGGTCTGTCTCACAGCCATTAGTATGTCGTATTGGAGATAGTATGCAGGTGCTTGTTAGGTTATGAGTACACTGGACAGGACTCGTCGGGAACTGCTGGTAGGTATTATAACTATCGTCGGGTAGCAGTTCCCAGGTGACATGAGTACAGCATAGTCCGTCGACTTGACATTGCTACTTGGCCTCGAGTGTGTTCCCACTGTACTTTGATTACTACCCTACCACGGCTCAAAAGAGTTGTGCAAACATATAGTAGTTGGGTGTAGTCCCGAAGCACTTGGAGACAGTGGCGGTTAGATAGGATTCGTCTCTCCCGGTATTGAGGTTGATATCGCACTGTGTTCGGAAGGCCAATACACAAAGTCCTTGGCCAAGCCAAGCGAGATTTACTGGTAGGTACTCCAGTAGTTTCTCATGGTATTTTGGGCTACTCTCCGACATGACTTATTGAGCTATTAGGGGTCTGACGATTACCGCCCCCTAGGCCCGATATGCGATACTCTTAGACGAACAGACCGTACTGTACAAAGATTGTCACATACAGGCCCAGTAAGAGTTCGGATGAGTTAGCTCATCAGCCTTCTTATCGACACATACCTGGGCAGTCGTTACGTGCAGTTAGTACCGCTTGCAGCTTGTGGTTAAACCCACTGCCAAAGTAGTGTCGAGTTTTTATAGTCCCACATAGAGAGTTTCCCTGCACCGGGCAAAAGGTGTAAAGGTCGTATGGTTTTACGGCAGGGTTTCGATCACTTACGTGTACTTGTGCACGTATGATGATCGGGCGGATAATACTAGTGGGCTTTGGTTTAAGCCGGACCTAGTATTATATTGATGGATTATTTTCGTCTCATTGTATTCGTATTCTTCGGAATACGGATGCGGGTATGTATATACAGATGAGGGGCATCATCGTAATTCTTGCGGGAAAGCTTATAGAAGGGACACCTCATTTAGGGTTTATTTCTTTTATGGATTAAACATAATGAGGTGGAGGAAATGAGGTGGAGGTGGACAAAAATCAAGCATGACTCACCATTAGATATTTTCAAGCATGCTAGATATTTGTTGAGATATTTTCTCCTCGATTATTAGTATGCTTGATTATTCTTTTCTTGAGCCATTCTTTTTCCAAGCTCGTTCTTCACTAGCTTTTCCTCAAGTGCTCTTCTTCTTCCTCTAAATCCAAAAGATCTCATCAGTTGAGAATCCGTGGGTTATAAGAGACAAATCAATTCATCTTCTCACTCTACACTACCTAGGACTTCTAGTTTAGCGAACTAGAAGCGTAGTTATCTCAGATTCAAGATAGGAGCTCGAACTATAGACAGGTGGATCGTCTTTGACTCGAGAAGGCCGTCGAGGTTGCCCGATCCGTTTTCGATCCTTGGAGCTGACGACGAGTAAAGGACAGCGATGAAGACCGATGGACATGTATCGTGAGGTATAACTTCGTATCCGAGTAGTTAAATCTCAAGTAGTTTGCTATCTAGGGTTTGTGATCGATCATTGGTTCAAGTCGGTGTTGCGAAGCCCGTAAAAATCATTTTTTTTTTGCAATTTCCGCCTCCCCGCGGACATGCGGGGTGAGAGACATCGACTTACAGTAGTATCAGAGCCTCTCATAAACCTTAGATAGCTTGTAACGACGTTAGAAATCCGCCGTTTTTGTTGCGCAAAAACTGCCGATAAAAACAGTTTCCAAAAATAATGTTTTGAGTGTTTGCATACCCCGCGGGCTCACGATTTGAACCGAGAAGTCGCAGGGTGAAGCGTGCGCACCTCAGGGACACCCCAGGGGGACCAACGGCCGGGAGCACCCCCCAAGACCACCATAAGGTGGCCTTGGGGGCTGGTGACCCGAGAGCACCACAGATTGGTGCTTTCGGGTTTGCCTAACCCTAGGGGGCCACTTCGTGGTGGCCCCCGGGGGTGGGTACCCCCCCCCGAGGCCCTCCATTCGACATTTAATTTTGGTGTCTTCGCCTCCGCGAAAATTCGGGCGGGTTTCGAGTTCGTTTTGACTCCCGTATTGGCTTAAAACAATCATTTTTGGAACTTTAGCTCGCTAAATTTTCAAGTTTTGGAAAATTGGTTAAGTTTGCTAATTGCATGCGAAATTCTAATATCACAGTTACTTTACAAGCTTTGTGATGTGTATATGTGTTTAGAAACGTCTACTAATTGCTGTTCCCCTCCGAAGGACGGCCGAGACATGGGCTGTCTCTTGCCTGAAATTCGGGGCAGATGCTAATTGGTGCTATCCGTCCACCTCTCCGAAGATGCCAAGTTGATTTATGGCACCATGTATCGAAGGTTTAAACGGATGCGGCCGATGTAGCAGACTTCGTCAGATTCCCCCTCGTTTGAGGGGTTTTTGATTGTGGGGACGCTTTTCCCTGCAGGCGCAAGCCCCTGCAGTTAATTACGCTACCGCATCGCGGTAACAATTTTCTCCTTCTCCAGATGGTCACTTCGTGTCGTGTGTGTTTATTTTGTTTTTGGTGCCCGTGGATTGTTTACGGAGACTGAGTTATGTCGTCGCCCGTAGGGCGTGGACTAGTCCAAATCCGTATTATCTTAGATTTGGGTTTGGGGGTTTGGTTTGAGGATACGTTAGCCATATTTGAGGCTAAGATCAACTCAAACGTTTGTTAAGGATATGTTAGTCTAACTTGAGACTAAGATCAACTTAACGGGATCGTTTAGATCCGACAAAAGAGCATTTGGGCTCCATTGTTCCAGTTTAGGGACATAGTGGTCCATTACATGTATGGTTGTCGGGACCCGTTACCTCTCTGACGGCGTTGAAGGATTACAACGACAGGTGTCAAAGGAGTTCCGAGATGTACCCTTGAACCAAAGTTGATTGGAGGGATTCATAGTCCAGTCTGTTTGAAGGTTTAAGGATACGTTAGCCATATTTGAGGCTAAGATCAACTTAAACGGTTGTTAAGGATACTTTAGTCCAGTTTGGGACTAAGATCGACTTAACAGGATCGTTTAGATCCGACAAAAGAGCATTTGGGGGCTCTATTATTCCAGTTTAGGGACATAGTGGTCCGTTGCCAGTTTAGGGACGTGGTGGTCCAAGTTCCAGTTTAGGGACGTAGTGGTCCATCGCCAGTTTAGGGACGTGGTGGTCCATCGTTAGTTTAAGGACGTTTCGGTCCGTCGTTAGTTTAAGGACGCATAAGTCCATGGGTTTAAGGACCCCACAGTCCATATGGGTGTGTTTAAGGAAGCATTAGTCCGTTAGTTTAAGGACGCATAAGTCCGCGGGTTTAAGGAGCCCACAGTCCGTATCTTGGTTTAGGGACGCATAAGTCCATGAGTTTAAGGACCCCACAGTCCGTGTTGATGTGTGGTTGTCGGGACCCGTCACCTCTCTGAAGACGTTGAAGGATTACAACGATAAATATCAGAGGAGTTCAGAGATGTACCCTTGAACCAATGAGTTGGTTGAAAGAGCAGATGTGCTCAGTTCAAGATGATTTGAGGACTTATGGCCAGTTTGGGCTAAGTCCAACTATGTTTGAAATATTGGCCCTCTGTTGGTCCATTGAAGAAGAGGCTTTGCCTCTAAAAACTTAGCCAATTGGGCTAAATCTAGTGTTAAACACTACAGACCAACAGTGTTGAATACTGGGAATAAGATTAGCAAATTAGTGTTAAACACTAAAAGATAATCAATGTTAAACACTACAAATAGAGTTTTCCAATTAGTGTTAAACACTAAGGAGGGAGGGGTCACGTGCGGACACGTGAGAGCGCCCTGATTTCCCTTATTTTATTCAGCAGGTAAGTATTTAACACCTTTAATTTCCTAGCCATCACGTGTGGGCACGTGATAGGAATCCATCCATTCGATATTAAAGGGATTCGTTAGGGGTCACGTCCTGCTGCATCTCGAACTGCTCGTGCTACTACTGCGACACGTGAGGGCGCCCTAGATGTGAAGCCAGATCTCCTTTGTTTTATCCTCAAATCTGCGAATAAGTGTTAAACACTTTTCATCTTTATTTTAGAGCATCACGTGTTGGCACGTGATGGGGGTTTATGCATCGAATATTACAGCACTTGCTGAGGGGTCACGTGGGGACACGTGAGAGCGCCCAAAGCTTCTTTTCTTTTGTTTTGCCATTAAGTGTTAAACACTTTCATTTTTATTTTAGAGCATCACGTGTTGGCACGTGATGGGGATCTGTGCGCCAATTGTTAAAGCATTTGCTGAGGGGTCACGTGATAACACGTGAGAGCGCCCAAAGCTTTCATTCCCTTTGCTTTTTCTTTCTGCGTTCTGGGAGTCACGTGGGAGCACGTGGGGTGATGCTTCAAAGTTCTTTGCAGGGGATCTTTTCAAGGGTCACGTGGGGGCACGTGACCCTAGTTCTTTTCATGAACAGAGATCTTTTAAGAATTGAATTCTTGGTAGGGTTAAACCCTAATTATGATTTTGAAGGAATTGAATTCCTATCGTGAAAGAATTAAATTCTTATTTAGGATAAAACCCTGATTTCTTTTCAAAGAAATTAAATTCCCAGATATGTAAAAGAATTAAATTCTTGATTAGGGTTAAACCCTAGTTTTGTTTTAGGAGAATTGAACTCTCAAAACTCAATTCCCCTTCTAAGTTTAGGATCTGCATGGCAGGATCTCAACCCGATGAGAATTAAATTCTCATCCTATGGGGAGATGTGCTCTGTACAGATCTTCAACCAGAAGAAGAACTAAATTCTTTTTTTATTTTTTATATGAGTTAAACTCTTGAATTTTGAGAATTAAATTCTCTTTTTGAAGTTAATCTTTTCCCTTTTCTCACCTAGGGTTTTTCTTTTGCAGAGAATTAAATTCTCCTCTCTCTGTTACTTCTCTCCCCAAGGTAGATCCTCCTTCTCTTCTCTTGGCTCCTATTTATAGGAGGAGGAAGAGAATCAATTTGTTTAACAAATCTCTCATTAAGAGATTTGATTTGTATGTTGAGAGATTTGATTTGCATTCATCATTAATTTGGGCCTTTAGATTGTTAAGTGAATTTTATTCACCATTGGATTTTAAATCCAAAGATATCCTGCTTGTTATTTCGGTGAGATTTGGGGAGATCTTTCCTTATTTGAGATTTTTCCATAAATTGGTGATTTTTAATCACCCTTGGATTTTTAATCCAACGGTTCCCCATGACCCTTTTCCATTTGGAAAGATTCAGAAACTTTTAGAATTTAATTCTATTAAATTATAAGGCTTTTAAAGCCAGTCACGTGCTGGCACGTGGCCTTTGGTCGCGTGTGAGCACGTGACCCCAAATTGGGTTCCTTTCTTAGCCGCTTATTTATGTTTCAGTTTTAACCATCACGTGTCAACACGTGACCATTGGTCACGTGTACGCACGTGATACCTCGTTGAGGTATTTTCTGACTTTTAGAATTAAATTCTATTCATTATTTTAGAGGCTTTAAAAGCCCATCACGTGTCTGCACGTGACCCATAGTCACATGTGAGCACGTGATGCCCCATTGGGGTCTTTTCTGAGTTTTTATTATATTTTTTAACTCCTCCAGCGGGTTCTTAAAAGTCCATCACGTGTGGACACGTAATTCCTCATAACTTTTGATCCTGGATGAATTACGAGGCCCATAATATATCAAATCGAAGGGTTTTTCGAGCCGTTTTCGATACCATCAGAATTTATCTGTTTCTCATTCGGGAGTTTGTCAAAAAACAGCCCAGAAGATACTGGTTTGCATTTCCTTAAGAATATCGCTGCAATTTGATACCTTGGACTCTTTTGCGCAGAAATTTTTGGCGGGAACAATTGCTATACGTCGATTAGTCGGGGTTGCACATATCTGTGATGTTGTTATATCGGTTTGTGTATATGAACTTGTTAGATCGTCGTGGATGAATAGCCAGGGATGTGACATGAGAGTTTTCATTTTTTCATTCAATGTAAATTTGTAAAGTGATGTAATATTATTTTTGCGGGGCACATCTGGGTTGAGATTGTAGCCACCGTTGTATTATTTCATTTACTGTTTTTGCTCCTAAGATAGATCCAAGGTGGGGTGCACAAACTACCGGGTACTTTGAAGTGCCGAGTGGCCTACACACCTTGCTGAGGAAGATTGCTTCACTTCGGGTATTGTAATACCCCAGAGCAGTGCGGTCTTAAGACATCATGGTGATCTGCTCTGTCCACACTCAGTGCGGTCTATTGCAGACATTTTGGTGATTTGAGTGAGGGAGCCATTTCAGAACAATGGGATCGGGTCCCTAAAGTACATTCCGAAAGAGGACCGAACTGCATTATAAATATAATGATACCACCCTCAATTACAGAGACGCCTTTTAAGTGAACCGGAACTACAGGAGATTGAGAACTCCGTAGTTAAGCGTGCTCGGGCCTGGGAAGTCTTGCGATGGATGACCTCCTGGGAAGTGGCCCCTGGTCGGGTCCGGTTCGCTCTAAAGGGAAAAACCGTGCGGTTTCGGCCAAAGCGTACAATACCATCTGTACTGGGGCGTGGGGCGTTACATTTATGGACTGTAACAACTCCAATTTTGGTGTACAAAAATTGGTTTAAAAATTAATATATACTTGGGGTATTTGCATTTTCTGTGAGTACCATAAATATTTGTTTTGCTAATTAATAGAAAGAAGGAGCTTGTAGCTCATTGGTAATACCTTGTACTGCTGAACCAAGCCACCAGAGTTCAAATCCCATGCCCTGCATTATTTTTAATATTGTTTTATTTTTGAATTTTTAGAATACCAAGGGAAGTGGCCCCTGTTCGGGTCTGGTTCGCTCTGAAGGGAAAAACCGTGCGGTTTTGGCTAAAGCGTACAATACCATTTGTACTGGGGCGTTACATTTATGGACTGTAACAACTCCAATTTTGGTGTACAAAAATTTGTTTAAAAATTAATGTATATTTGGGGTATTTGCATTTTCTGTGAGTATCATAAATATTTGTTTTGCTAATTAATAGAAAGAAGGAGCTTGTAGCTTATTGGTAATACCTTGTATTGCTGAACCAAGCCACCAGAGTTCAAATCCCATACCCTACATCATTTTTAATATTGTTTTATTTTGAATTTTTAGAATACCAAGGGTTTACACGTGCATATCTCACAAAAACCCCACTACACCCTGTAAACTAACTGCACCAGTAAGATAACCAACCGACGGGGGACCTTCCGACCACCTGACTCGGCCGGACCGTCGTGTCATCAACATGGAAGTTGTGACTTTTGGGATCCCTTGCATACCTGCATAGTTTAAATCCCTAGACCAGTAACAGAGACCCTTTAAAACACCAATTACTCCACTTTTAATATATTTTAATACATTTTATCACATTTTTTCATTTCAACCTTTCACCTACACTAACCCTAATCTTACCTTATAAATACAACCCCTACACACACATCCCTCACTCCAAAATTCTGAGCAAAACTCTCAAGAAAATTCCTAGAAGCTTAGTGTACTTTTGGAGTAGCGAAGGGCGAAAGCTTCGGCAATTTTCCGACGACAACCCTAGGAGTTCCCGGCGACGTAACGACGCACCAGCGCCTCCTCCCGTCTCCTCTTCCTCATCCCTAACTTCTAAACCCATAAGTCCCCCTCCCTCTTCTCTAATCTTGTTCTAAAAATACGAAATTTCAAAACCCGACGAAATCGGAGTTAAACCGATTTCCAATTCGGTTCTTTCTAAAAATCCAACATTTTCTTAAATACAATCACACAAAACCCTTACATGTTGACTATTAATCATTAATAAACATGTTGAACAAGTTTCACGATAATCTAATTCATTTTGTAATTTTTACCGTACTTTTTCACTAAAATACCATATAGTTTCATTTCGACATTTAAACGTCAAACTTGCTATACCTTTAAGTAGATCACGAGATAATGACCTAGCTCCTCACAACACTCATATGCAACATAGCACAATACCTTTCGGGAACATAGAATACAGGAAAACGAAACATTTCAAATCAATACCATTTACTAATAAAACCGTTTTCTAAAAAGATTAAGTATTTTACAAATCTTTGCAAAGCGCCGCTACAACCCATTTTGGGGAATCCGACTGGGATGGTGCGGATTATCGCACGTTCCTGGGCTTAGTAGTGCGAGATGCAGACCTCCACAAGGAGCATTCGGTCTCCAGAGATTTAAAATACGAAAATCTTAAGAAAATGGGATTTCTAGAAATATAATATATATTAAAATTTATTTTTATATAAATATATATATATATGTATCATTAAAAATATCTATTTTGTAATAATATAAATATTCCAATTTTTTTATAAAATCACAAGGATCGCTTTACATTAAAATATCATGAAATCCATACAAGTTCAATATTACAATTAAATACCCTATATTATGAAATTAGGTTATCTCATTAGAAATATCACAAATATAAAATCTACATTCATTACAACTCTAAAGACGATAAATAAATATTTGGGGTGTATTTGAAAATTATACAAAAATATTTTTACATAAAACCCTCTTAAGTTCTATAAATTACCCTAAGGACCCTAGTAAATATAGGTTTAAGCGGGACCAATCTCTTGAGTCTCAGGGAGCCGGAGAAGTGGGTGCTTGCCTATTTAAGGTAGACAACTTAACAACGGTGTTATCAACACGGTAATCGTCTTTGAAAAAGACACAAATCCAGTCGCCCATGTGCAGCGGTTACCGATAATATCAAAACAATCAGGACTTCAATTTCTTTTCTAATTGTTCTGACTCAGACTGAGTCTCTTCTTAATAATCTGACTTGAATATGATTCCAGTACAATCTACAATATTACAATTCAATATGAATCCATAAATCCATATATCAAATCTATTCAATCTGTATTGACTGAACCGAACCATGGATATACTTCCATTTACATAATTCTCCAGTTACATCCATGATTCTCCAGTTATATCCATTTACTGATATTATGGTTTCGGCAAGTCATCCATATATACAAGACAATACAATTTACAATACAAACACAAACAATACAATATAAGACATCACGGGGTTTAAGAGATAGATGGGTACGGAAGGTGTTAGAAGTGGCACGAGACTGCAAGATTAAGACACCTAACCTATATCTAGTTGCTATTGTACCGTGGCATAACGGTTCCTTGTACTTTCCATTTGCCCTACTCTCTGGCATATAGAGACTCCTCTCGTGTACACTGGCATCCTTCCGTACCAAGCTACAAACAACAGCGTTAACACCAAATACTCATATAATACTTTAAAAGTTACACTTTCTCTCTTACTCTCTGTCTTTTCTATTTCTCCCTTATCCTTGGGACTTACCGAGTGATTTGTTCGCTGACGACATTCTCTTTCTTTCTTCTTTGAATGTCGTCAGGTGATTCGGATCTTCCAGAGATCGAGCCTACTAGCGAGGACTTGGACCAGCTTGCATACGACCCAGAGCTCTAGCTACATTGTACACTTTTATTTAAGTACTTTTCCTTTTCTATTATGCCACTGTTTAGGCATTGCTTTCTTTCAGATGTATTTACTTTTCCGTGCATTTTACAAAAAGAATGTGAATAAATAAAGTTGTTGTTTTATTATACCTTGTCTCTTGTGCATTTATATTTATATTGCTTAGGAAATAGGTTTTTTAATCCCTATTGCCTAAGGCTTTATCTCACGAGTCGAGACGAATCGAGAAGTTCTCGCAAAGACATCAATTTCCTCACGAGTCGAAACGAATCGAGCAGATCTCGCAAGAATATCCTAACGTCACAGTTAACCTCTGCTCTTTACGACAGAAGTCCGTTAGGGTCTGTGGTACTTAGGATTTTGGCCGTCGTACCGTCGCATGAGCTGATGTATTCCTCGATAGGCAATCGTGCTGTTCGAGTAGCCCTGCGACTGCCGTGTCTCTGATCCCTTCGGGGGCTGGACAAGACGTCTTCAAGCAATCCTCCTTGGCAGTTTGACCGTCGGAAGAGCAAGCGCTAGGAATTTGCCATGCCGCTTTTTACTTGAGGTTAGGCTCATTTTGGAGAGCCCCGATGAGTCATAACCACTCCGCGCTGGTGTGGGATGATCTCCGATAGTCTTTCAGGCTTTATATGACTTGCCGTTAAGACCCTGAAGCTAGGAATTTGGCCTTTGCTTCGTTTGCTGGCATTGCGTCCTCTGTATCTAGACGAATGTCGTGGTTGTCTCTAGGTTGCTGATGAACCGTCGAGATTTGGAACTAGGGATTTTGCCGTGGCACCTTTTGGTGATGTTGCGTCTGCTGTGTCGAGACGAACGTCGAGGTGGTGACCACTCTGTGCTGGTGCGAGATGATCTTCGATTGTCTTTCCGGTTTTATATGACTTACCGTTAAGACCCTGAAGCTAGGAATTTGGCCTTTGCTTCGTTTGCTGGCATCGCGTCCTCTGTATCGAGACGAATGTCATGGTTGTCTCTAGGTTGCTGGTGAACCGTCGAGGTCTGGAACCAGGGATTTTGCCGTGACTCCTTTAGGTGATGTTGCGTCTGCTGTGTCGAGACGAACGTCGAGGTGGTGATCACTCCATGTTGGTGTGAGATGATCTCTGATTGTCTTTCCGGTTTTATATGACTTACCGTTAAGACCCTGAAGCTAGGAATTTGGCATTTGTTTCGTTTGTTGGCATCGCGTCCTCTGTATCGAGACGAATGTCATGGTTGTCTCTAGGTTGCTGGTGAACCGTCGAGCTCTGGAACCAGGGATTTTGCCGTGACTCCTTTCGGTGATGTTGCATCTGCTGTGTCGAGACGAACGTCGAGGTGGTGATCACTCCATGTTGGTATGAGATGATCTCTGATTGTCTTTCCGGTTTTTTATGACTTACCGTTAAGACCCTGGAGTTAGGAATTTGGCCTTCGCTTCGTTTTCTTTGGTGTATCCGGATCCTGTTGGAGGAAGGATGCCGTAGTGACATCTCGTCTGCTATATCGAGACGAACGTCGAGGTGGTGACCACTCTGTGCTGGTGCGAGATGATCTCCGATTGTCTTTCAGGCTTTATATGACTTGCCGTCAAGACCTTGAAGCTAGGAATTTGGCCTTTTGCTTCATTTGCTTTGGCGCGTCCGGATCCTGTTGGAGGAAGGATGCTGTAGTGACATTTCGTCTGCTGTATCGAGACGAATGTCATGGTGGTGACCACTCCGCGCTGGTGTGGGATGATCTCCGATAGTCTTTCAAGCTTTATATGACTTGCCGTCAAGTCCCTGAAGCTAGGAATTTAGCCTTCGCTTCGTTTGCTCGTATCGCGTCTGCTGTATCGAGGCGAATGTTGCGGTGGTGATCACTCCATGTTGGTGTGAGGACCAGGATCCGCTCTGGACGTTTCCCACGGGATCGAAGAGTGACGTTGTCCGCGTTCCACGTGACCAGGAATTTTGCTCTAGATGCTTCACACGGGTTCACTGCCGTGCTCGGCGAGGACTAGGCTCCACTCTGGATGCTTCACACGGGTTCATTGCCGTGCTCTGCGAGGACCAGGATCCACTCTGGACGTTTTCCACGGGGTCAAAGAGTGACGTTATCCGCATTCCACGTGACCAGGAATTTTGCACTAGATGCTTCACACGGGTTCACTGCCGCGTTAGGCGAGGACTAGGCTCCGCTCTGGATGCTTCACACGGGTTCACTGCCGTGCTCTGCGAGGACCAGGATCCGCTCTGGACGTTTTCCACGGGGTCAAAGAGTGACGTTATCCGCGTTCCACGTGACCAGGAATTTTGCACTAGATGCTTCACACCGGTTCACTGCCGCGTTAGGCGAGGACTAGGCTCCGCTGTGGATGCTTCATACGGGTTCACTGCCGTGCTCTGCGAGGACCAGGATCCGCTCTGGACGTTTTCCACGGAGTCAAAGAGTGACGTTATCCGCGTTCCACGTAACGAGGAATTTTGCACTAGATGCTTCACACGGTTTCACTGCCGCGTTAGGCGAGGACTAGGCTCCGCTCTGGATGCTTCACACGGGTTCACTGCCGTGCTCTGCGAGGACCAGGATCCACTCTGGACGTTTTCCACGGGGTCAAAGAGTGACGTTATCCGCGTTCCACGTGACCAGGAATTTTGCACTAGATGCTTCACACGGGTTCACTGCCGTGTTAGGCGAGGACTAGGCTCCGCTCTGGATGCTTTGCACGGGTTCACTGCCGTGCTCTGCGAGGACCAGGATCCGCTCTGGACGTTTTCCACGGGGTCAAAGAGTGACGTTATCTGCGTTCCACGTGACCAGGAATTTTGCACTAGATGCTTCACACGGGTTCACTGCCGTGCTTGGCGAGGACTAGGCTCCGCTCTGGATGCTTCATACGGGTTCACTGCCTGCTCTGCGAGGACCAGGATCCGCTCTGGACGTTTTCCACGGGGTCAAAGAGTGACGTTATCCGCGTTCCACGTAACCAGGAATTTTGTTGATTATATCCGCATTTCACGGAGTGGAGGTTTGACTCTGTCACGCCCCGCTTCCCAGAGTACGCAAGATTGGGCACGTGACACAGCCAACCATGCTACCTGTGGGTAGGAAGTATCCATCCACAGTCACATTACGGTTGTAAGGTTATCAAGCACAAGATACTAAGCTAAACTAGTACATGTCCAAATCCATAATAATGGGAATCAATGATAAATAAGTGCGGAAGCAACTGATCCAATGCAATAATAGAAAGGTACGTCCCATAATGCGGGATCGCACCTGGAAATAAAATGCAATAAACAGACTAACCACTATAGAACCCAAATCAGCCTGCTGGCTGAAGTACTCCTGCTCGGTCGTCGACAGTGGTACGGAATCTGGGCCATGCAAAACCCAGACGTCAGCGCGTCAAGACATCAAGTATATAGCATAAACATGGTAATAAGCAATGCAAGTATGAACAGGAATAAAGCAGTAACAAGGAATAACAAGCAGGGTAATGTGCAATGGTGTCCAAACTGTCCTATCAGGTTTTCTACTCTATAGTCTTTGAAACCAATTGATGAATCGTCGATATAACTCAATAGTATCCCGTGCGTGCTCGGGACCACGGTCATGACCCTCGGGGCTGAATCCGAGACGTGCCGCTAAGCAGTAAAAGGTAGTAGGATGGACGAGTGATGTCAGCATCAACACTCCGGAGCTGGCCAAGCCCGTAAGACTGATCAGAACAATGTATCGAACTGTTGAGTTACAAGTCGGTTTCACCTTTGATTTCCCCATACCCCCAAACTATGTATGTCAAGTCAGGTATTCAGTAGTCAAGGACTAATGCCAACACAAAGTCAAGTAAAAGTAGGTCTGTCTGGATCGACAGCAGGAATGGTTAGGTTTGTCGGCATTAGGCACGAGATCAGGAAACAAGTAATGTTATGGTACAACAGGATGAGTCGGTATGTATGTATATGTCAGGTGTAGCAGGGTCAGGCCAATATGTCGTGCAATCGGGTAAGTGCTCACAACAGGTATACAATCAATAATGAACAGCAGCAGGAAACAGTAATTAACCACAATGTTCCATATAACCACAGTGATGTTTGTATTCTCTTATTAACAGGTTCAATCATCTTTAGGGTGCAATAGCCACAAGGTAAAGCAATATCCACAATTGTAAATTAAGGAACTACATGAAACTATACTAAATATAATAATTGTCTCATGAATGGTTTAACAGTTTAAGCAGATATGATTCAGTCGTTTTATTTAGTTGAAATATGGGTTGATGTGGGTTGATTAATTACGAGGAACTGTTGTAACGATTCCATTATAAAGATACTGCAATAATATGATATCAATTGCCATCATTAAGTTGTTTTATAGTATGAATTCAAATGCGTGGCAAGACTAGATCTCGCACGCTAGCATGTTAGAGCAAGTATTCAGATACTTGCCTCGACGGTCTGCAAACTGGAACACGGATGCGATGTCGGCAGAAAGCACGATATGGTAGCACGGGCCACGGATCGAGTCCCAACAGAGAACAACGGGATCACACGGACCAGGGGGCTTCGCGAGAGATACCAGGGACAGTCACGACGGGCTCGACGGCGATGGGACGCCGGCGAGGCAACGGCGGCGGCGGCTGCAAGAGCTGAAGGCCTCGGGTGTGCGGGAAAGGGTGCTGCGGCGAGCTGGAGGAAAGGGTGGTCGGCTCTGGTGGTCGAGGGGGAGAAGGAGGTGGCCCTGGTGACGACGGTGAGGTCGCCGGCGCGTTCTCCGGCGAACAGCGGAGGGTAGGCGATGGGTTAAGGGCTCGGGTTGGTGTTCCGGCGAGGGGAGGAGGGCAGCGACGACGAGGTCGGGACGAGGAGGGTGAGAGGGAGTCGCGGGAGTCGTCGACGGCGAGGTCTGCGAGGGTAGGAGACGTCGTCGGGTCGGGTGCAGGCGCGGGAATCGTCGGGGAAACGAGGTGAGTGGGTGCGGTGAGTCTCGTGGTGGCGAGGGCGGCGACGGCGAGGTCGCGGGGGATCGGCGGTGAGGTCGCGAGAAGCTAGGGTTAGGGTTTTCGTTGGTTCTCGTGGTCGCGTGGGGAAGAGGAGGCGGCTGCATGAGGTTAAATTTATAAGAAGAGAGAGAGAGAGAGGGAGATTGGAGAGAGGAAGAGAGAGATTGAGGGAAGAGAGAGAGAGAGATAGGGAAAAGGAGCGGGGCCCACGCGGGTGTAATCCCACACTGGGATTGGCCACGAGAAAGATTTGAGAAGGAAATACGTAGGATTTGTGAGGGATTTACTGTTAGAGAATTTTAGATTCTTATATATACATTTTAGATATTAAATTGAAATGGGCCCTTTTTGGCGCGAAATGAAACATTTCCAAATCGCGCCCGGATTGCGCCCAAATGTTCCAAATTCAAATTATAGGATTTTAAGCGGGTTCCAAATTTTGAAAAGAGGTGTTTAATGATTAAAATGCATGCCCCCAAGTCGGACACTTGCACGCGCGCGTAGTCGTCCAAACTTGCCCGTTTAGCCAAACGGAACGGAATCTCGACACGCGGACGCTACCACGCGACTAGTGGCGACGAGTAGGCCAACATGGACACTTTAAATTTCATTTTAGGAGTTAAAATTTGTTATGTGCCAAAATGACTTAACCGGTTATAATTTTGCAAAAAGCACCAAATAATCAGGATAATTGGACTGAGCAAGATATAACCCTCAACTAGTAATATTAATAGTATTATTGGGCTCGGGTGTTACATCATACCCAACTACAAAAAGAATTTCGTCTTCGAAATTCCAAGAATACAAGATAGCTGACTACTGGAAAAGGTGAGGGAATTTCTGTCGGATCTCGTCTTCTCGTTCCCAAGTGGATTCTCCATGCGATCGGTTACCCCAAGAAACTAGCACAAGAGGGATAACCTTGTTCTTAAGAACCTTTTCTCTTTGATCCTTGATTTCAACTGGTCGCTCTTCAAAAGTCAGGTCCTCTCGCACAGTCAACTCCGAATGATCCAAGACATGAGTCTCATCACGAACATACTTCCGTAGTTGAGACACGTGAAACACATCGTGAACTCCTGCTAAAGACTGTGGTAACGCCAACCGATACGATACCTCTCTAACACGCTCCAATATCTCGAAGGGTCCAACGAATCGGGGGCTAAGCTTTCCCCGACTTCCAAAGCGAAACACTCCTCTAGTCGGTGATATCTTCAGGAATACCAAATCACCCACGGTGAACTCTAGAGGTCTTCTTGACGTGTCGGCCCAACTCTTCTGTCTGTCTTGAGCTGCCTTCATATGCTTCCTGATTGTATTCACCTTCTCGACTGTCTGTACCACCAAATCTGGTCCTAGTAACCTTCGTTCACCAACATCATCCCAACAAACAGGTGAACGGCACTTACGACCATACAGTGCTTCACACGGGGCCATCTGAATAGTTGCCTGAAAACTGTTGTTGTAAGACAACTCCACCAAAAGTAGATGATCCTCCCAAGACCCCTTGAAGTCCAACCTGCATGTTCTCAACGTATCCTCAAGAGTTTGGATCGTTCTCTCCGACTGACCATCAGTTTGAGGATGATAAGCTGTGCTAAACTTCAATCGAGTCCCCAAACTTTCTTGTAAACTCCTCCAAAAGTGCGACAAGAACCGAGTGTCCCGATCGGACACGATGCTTACCGGTACTCCATGCAATCTGACAATCTCCTGCATGTACCGCTCTGCCAAAGTCTCCGTCGATTGACCAACCCGAAACGGAATAAAGTGAGCTGGCTTGGTCAACCGATCGACAATCACCCATACTGCATTGTTGCCCTTTGGACTCCGCGGTAAAGCTGTCACGAAATCCATGGTTATATGTTCCCACTTCCACTGAGGAATCGGAAGTGGTTGCAACAAACCAGCAACCCTTTGGTGTTCGGCCTTGACTTGCTGACACACCAAGCACTTAGCCACGAAGCGAGCAATTTCCCGTTTCATACCTTCCCACCAGAAGTGCTGTCGAAAATCTCGGTACATCTTTGTCCCTCCTGGATGTACAGAGTAAGCTGAACTGTGTGCCTCCTTCATAAGCTCTTCACGCACATCTCCTTTTGGCACACACACACGGCTACCATATCTCAACGAACCGTCTTCATGGATTAGCAAATCGGTTCGCAGTCTGGCTTCAACCTGCTCCGAAACCTTTGCAGTCTAGGATCCTGCGATTGCGCCACTTTAATCTTCTCAACTAAGGACGACTGTACTTGCGACTACATCAACTGTCCTGTAGCATGTGGTAGCACAACCTCCAAGTCAAATCTCCGAAAAATCCGCAATGATCTCCCTCTGTGCAGACAATACCTGAATCGCTGGTAACCGACTAAGCGCATCCGGCACGACGTTAACTTTTCCCGGATGGTACTTAAGATCAAGGTCGTAGTCGGCCATCAGCTCCAACCATCTGCGTTGTCTCATGTTCAACTCCTTCTGAGTGAACACATATTTCAAACTCTTGTGATCTGTAAAGACTTCAACTCTCTCGCCCAAAAGGTAGTGTCTCCAAATCTTCAGGGCGAAGATCACGGCTGCAAGCTCTAAGTCATGAGTCGGATAGTTCTTCTCATGAGTCTTCAGTTGTCTCGATGCGTAAGCGACGACTTTCCCATTCTGTATTAACACACATCCCAATCCTTTTCCAGATGCGTCGCTGTGAATCACCAGTCCTCCTGAATTATCTGGTACGGTCAGGATCGGGGCGGTTATCAATTTCTGCTTCAACGTCTCGAAGGCCAATGCACATCCATCCGTCCAAACAAACGGTACCTCCTTTCGTGTGAGCTTGGTTAACGGCTCAGCTAAACGAGCGAAGTTCTCCACAAATCTTCTGTAGTAACCGGCGAGTCCAAGAAAACTTCTTATCTCCGCAACATTCTTTGGAATGGGCCAATCTCGAACTGCTGCAATCTTTTCGGGATCGACGGCGATTCCATCGCCCGACACGACATGCCCCAGAAACTTCACTTCTTCCAGCCAGAATTCACACTTACTCATCTTCGCAAATAACTTCTCTTGTCTCAGCGTCCGCAGTGCGATCCTTAAGTGCTCAGCATGCTCCTCCGGACTCTTCGAGTATACCAGAATATCGTCAATGAATACCACAATAAACTGGTCCAAGAACGGTGAAAAGATCCTGTTCATCAAATCCATAAATATTGCTGGCGCATTCGTCACTCCGAAGGGCATCACTAGATACTCGAAATGTCCATACCGAGTTCGAAACGCCGTCTTGCAAATGTCTTCTGCCTTCACTCGGACCTGATGATATCCTGATCGCAAGTCCAGTTTTGAGAATACCCTCGCGCCACTAAGCTGCTCAAATGTCTTCTGCCTTCATTTCGGCTATTTTGCATGCATATATTTTTTTTACTTGTTGATTTTTATTGCAAGTTGCCCCATCATTTCGGCTATTTCGTATGCACGTATGGCTCGCTTTTTTTTTATCGGGAGTGTGGAACTTGGAATCTGGTGCCAATCTCAGTATCAGCATCGCTACGACTGGAATATTGCCAGGAGCGAATCATCATTTGCCATGAAAGGACTTGGAATTTGATACCGGTTTAGGCATCAGTATCGCTACAACTGGGATATTGCCAGGAGCGAATCATCATTTGCCGCTGTCGATGTTGAACAAAGGTGGCTTAGTAAACAGGGTTAGGATCCTGTCGACTAAGGCTTTTGACTTCGTGAGCCGTAAGGGTCTCACAAAAGTATTTCTCCCTACAAGTCGTGAGGATCTCGTAGGTGTGTTTTCTCCTTAGAAATCGTGAGGATTCTTAAGTGTATGTTCCCCTGTAAGTCGTAAGGATCTTACAAAAGGGTTTTCTCCTTACAAGTCGAGAGGACTTATAAGGGTTGTTCACCGTATGGACATATCCCCAGTCACGGGTGGGACTTGGTTAGGGAAATGCTTATTTGTGCCCGTGGATTGTATACAAAGGTAAGTATTGAGCCGCTTGTAGGGCAATATCGAAGGTTGTGGGGGTTGCTTAAGAACAGGTTCAGGTCTCTGTAACTTAAGACTTTCAAATCTTATGAGCCGTGAGGGTCCCATAAGAGAGTTCTCCTTACGAGTGGTGAGGATCTCGCAAGTGTAATTTCTCCTTAGGAATCGTGAGGATCCCTAAGTGTGTTGCTCCCTTGTGAGTCGTAAGGATCTCACGCAGGTGGTTTCTCCTTACAAGGTCGAGATGATCCTGTAAGTGTCTTTTAACAAGGTTGCGCCCTTTCGGGTTTTCACAAACACTCACTGGTAGTCCTGCTGTTTTTACTCACGGAGCCCTTTCGGGTTTTCATCCGTGCCCATTTTGCTTATGGACATACCGTTTTTTTTTATTCTTTTTATTCTTTTTTCTAACGAGGTTGTGCCCTTTCGGGTTTTCACAAACACTTGCCGGTATCCCTGCTGTTTTTACTCACGGAGCCCTTTCGGGTTTTTCATCCGTGCCCATTTTGCTTATGGACATACCGTTTTTTTTTTCTTTTTTTTCTTTTTTGCTTTTTTGCTTTTTTTTTAACCACGCCAGCCTGAGGATGCCGCGGGTTGATAGTAGTTTAACGACGTTTCAGTCATTTGCAAGTTTTAGGACATTGCGGTCCGTCGTTAGTTTAGGGACGTTTCGGTCCGACGCTAGTTTTAGGACATAGTGGTCCACCGTCGCCGTATTTGAGGCGACTCTCTAATTTACTGACTTTTCGGTCTATGGGGCTTTCCCTATGAATGAGCATGATGCCCCCGGCATATTCACCTTTTTCGGAGCATGTCGTTATGACGGGTTTACTTTCCACTTTTCGGGCAGCGCGAGCTTGCCCTGTTGGTATTGGTCTTCAACCCAGTTTTTGAAGACGTAGCAATTGTCGAGTGGGTGACCCCTTACTCTGTGGTAGGGACAATAGTTAGGATTGTTAACGTCACCTGATTGCAATGGACGTTTTGGATCTGGCAGAGTGATGAGCCCGCTGCACACTGCTAGCTCGAACAATCTCTTTGTTTTATCTTTGGGAAACGAGTAAGGACGTTTCAACTTCTCATTGAGGTATCGCGGTTTGTTGTTTTGACGACAAAACGGTCTCGGGTTACTCGGCTGTTGTTGAGTGTTGGCAACAAAGGCCTTTTTTCCCTTTTCCTTTCTCATTTCGTTTGCTCCGTCGTTTGCGGGTCCGAGATTCTTTCCGGGTAGCGTGAGATTGTACTGCTGAACGTTCTCGCAACTCTCCAATTCTTTTGTTTTAGAAATGAATTCCTTGAAGAGAGGGTTAAGGGCGGCTTCTTCGTCAGAATCGCTTCTAAAGGTGACAACTCGTGATCCCCCGGGCTCGTCCCTATGACAATTGCCGGCAACTCTTTTATGCTCATCTGTCGTATTTTTTCGCTGTCTACGAGCTTCCCGCTTTATTCTATTGACGTGTTGTCTATGAGCGACATATCCTTGCCACCAACACTTAAAGGAGTCGCAGTCTTCAGTAGGATGTGCGATCCTCTGATGATATAAGCAGAAGTTAGGGTGTACGTCCGTTTCATCAAAATGTATACCACCAGGAGAATTTTCTCTGAAAGAGGGCGGCCTCATTCCCATTGATATGGCTTTGGCGAATCGTTTCCTTGTCTTGATCCTGCTTTCATTTGCGGCGGATGTACTTTGATCTGGTGGGAGTGTTTCGACCCTTCTGTCCAGTCGCCGGCGTTTGGCTTTCTCGAAAATGGCCATCTCGCGTTCTCGATCAGCTTTGCTCTTAAGACGGGCTTCGTTCAGGAATACGTCAATCATTTCGTCTGATGGTCCTAGAAGTTCTGGCTCAGGATTTGCCCCTGGTTTCTTTGTGTAAGGAGCTTCTTCGTCATCTATCAATGAGTGAGAGATCACATGACAACTTGCTACGTAGTCCTCAGATTCATCTGATGAGTCTTCTCCATCATTTTCGTCCTCGAGGACGTGGCTGAGGAACTTTTGGAGCGTGATTGGAATCCGCGCCTTCTGGTTATAGTCTTCCAGCACGTCAATCTGTTTCTGCAAATCCGTGCGCTTGTCATCGGGCTTCACAGGCTTCTTGGATTTCTTCTTATTTTTCTTTGAAGATTTTGACGGCTGGGTGTGAGTGCTGGGGCCTTCACCATCGATCTTTAGAGTTGGGCACGGCTTCAGCATCCCTTCGACGATCTGGGGTTCCAGTGGATTTTTCCACCTGATTGCCTGGCACATTTGGAGATCCTTCAGCATTCTTTTAGTTTTGGTTGAAAGAGCAACCTCACACGGAACTTCTTCAACAAAAGAGCACGTTGCCCCCGGTGTGTTTGTCTTCTTAGGAGTGTGAGGCTGTGGCGGGTTCACCTTCCAGTTTTCGGATAACGCGAACTTGCCTTGTTGGTACTGATTCTTGATCCATCCCTTAAAGACGAAGCAATCCTCGATCAGGTGGCTTACCGTTTGGTGGTAAGGGCAATAATTGGGATTGTTGATATCGCCTGGCTGCAACGGACGTTTTGGATTCGGCAGATGGGTAAGTCTGTTGCGCATTGCCAGCTCGAACAGTCTCCTTGTTTTATCCTGAAGAAACGAATAAGGGCGTCCCAGTCTCTCCTCGAGGGATGGGCATGGACGTACGTTGCTTTGGCGGACAACCGGTTTAAAGTTGCTCGGCTGTTGTTGAGTATTGGCGATGAAAGTTGCTTTTCCTTTCCCCTTTTCATTCCGAGGATCCGTCTTTGAAGGAGATGATCTATGATCCATCTGATCCATTTGGGCCAGCTTGTCAATCAAGGCCTGGAAGGTGGTCGGCTTGAAGAACATCATAAATTGCGAGATGGTTGCTTGCGGATCAATAGTGCCCACAAACATGCCTACTGCAGGAGCCTCTTCTATGCGTTGTTCGCATTTCGACCATAGGTTCCGCCATCGTGTTGCGTATTGAACCCACGTTTCGCCTGGCTTCACCCTGGCGTTAATCAGTGTTGTTATCGGGGTGCGCTCGCTGGCGCTGGTAAATCTTTGTGTAAACAATAGTTCCATCTCCGCAAATGTTTTGACAGAGTCATTAGATAGCTCCGAATACCATTCAAAGGCCGTTTCTGCTAAGCTGCAGACGAATTGGCGAAGCAACAGTTTGTCATCGCCTCCTGTGTTGCCGCATAAGGCCCTAAATTGAGCGACATGCTGATGTGGATTCCCTGTCCCCTTGTACACATGGAATTTAGGGATCGTATATCCCGGCGGGTAGCTAATTTGGTCATACCAGCCCGGGTATGGTCGCCCAGCTTTGACGACTTGGCTGGCCGCTTCACTTGCCTGATGAGCTCGTATTTGCTGAGCTATATAGTCATCCAGCGCAGCCTTGAAAATGGTTTCATCTTTAGCTGTTGAAAGAGTCGGAGGAGTATTAGATGTCTCTCCTCTATCGTCTTCAGTAATGATCGGAGGGTCTTCAACTGGAGGGTCCGGCTGTAGCATCATCCCTACCATATCTTGGAAGAGGAGCGCCATTTGCTTTATGTTAGCCGCTTGCTCTGCGGCTTCTCTGTCCTTCTTTTCGAGGACTCTGCGTAAGAAGTCAGCATCAGTTTCTTGTTCGTGACGCTGCTCTGATGATGCCTCTGGGCTTTCTTTTGGCTTAGTAAGTGCGGCCATTGTAGTCAGCATCTCTTGAAGCTTCTGCTGTTGCTGTTCTTGAGCTTTTGTCACGGATCGGGTGAGCGGTCGGTGACCCGTCGAAGCACGGCTTTCCTCCTTTTCAGAACCATGTATACGGTGTGCACCACCATGCCCCCAGACTTGGGGTGTTTGTGCTCAGCGCGTTTACGGTTCGCCATGTTCACAGGGGCTTTTTGCGGCCTCCTTTTCTTTTGAGTGGTTGAATTTGAGGGGGCCGTTGTAGTGGGCGCCCAAGTAGCCGTTACTTTTTGTGGCTTGACGGAGTAATCCTTCCCCTGCCGAACCTTCATCGTTTTCTGCCGGCGGAGATAGTCTTGATCAATCACCGACTCCTGGATCTGTCGCCAGACCTTGTAAATTTTAGAGGGTTGCCATTGAGGAGGTTGCTCTGGCTTCTTCTCTGTAGCATTCTTCACAGTTGAAGGAGTTCTCTTCAGCACTACAGTAGGAGAGTTTCTGCGCACCTTGTTCAGCAATTCAAAGCTGTTCCCGGTTGGAACAGCAGCATCGATCCACACCGTTGGAGCTGGCGGAGTTATCCCAGAGGGGGAGTTGCCCCCATCCTTCCTCACTCGGGGCCAGTGGCGACGTTGAGCGTGTCGTGTGGATGGAGTTGTCTCAGCCGTAGGGGTGACCTCTACATACCCCCTGCTTTGAGGAGAGACCGTTATTGGTGCTGGCCTATCGAAGACTGACACCCGTTGAGAAGCAATGTATAATCTGTTAAAGACAGACCTCTGGGAAGAGGAAGCAGCTTTGAGGACTTCGCCGGGAGCAGAAGCCGGAATGGCCATCCGTGTAAAAACTGACTTTTTGGAAGGAGAAGCCTTTCCAATGATTTCGTCCGCTTGAGCCGGGATGGCTATCCGCTTCGGGATGACAACTTCGGGTATCGCGGGCTTGTAGACGCTCTGGCCCAATCTGTTGAAAACTGAGGTATTGAAGTTGGGCGACCCGTTGAGAGGGGTCGCGGCAGTGGTAAGACGATCAAAGACCGACTTCTTTGGGGCTTCTTGCAACGTCATTGTGGCATTGAAGCTCAACGGTGGGAGCATGGTCCCGAAGAATAATCCAGTGGTGGCCTGAGTTACCTGCTCCACTGGCATCTTGAAGATGGAGGCCGCTTGGGGCCCATAAGTCACTCCTCCAGCACGGACGGAGCGAGAGTTGCAGTTGCAGGTAGTGCAGTTTGAAGCCATTGATCTTCTGTTTTCTGCACGGAGCAAGACACCAAATCTTAGTATCTCGAATCCACAGGCAACCACAGCAAACCGCGATTCGTTCGCGAACACGACACACGAAGTGTGGAGTGGAAAGAGGAAAAGGTCCAACCGGGCGTGCCAGAATCTGTTCCCCTCCGAAGGACAGCCGAGACATGGGCTGTCTCTTGCCTGAAATTCGGGGCAGATGCTAATTGGTGCTATCCGTCCACCTCTCCGAAGATGCCAAGTTGATTTATGGCACCATGTATCGAAGGTTTAAACGGATGCGGCCGATGTAGCAGACTTCGTCAGATTCCCCCTCGTTTGAGGGGTTTTTGATTGTGGGGACGCTTTTCCCTGCAGGCGCAAGCCCCTGCAGTTAATTACGCTACCGCATCGCGGTAACAACTTTCTCCTTCTCCAGATAGTCACTTCGTGTCGTGTGTGTTTATTTTGTTTTTGGTGCCCGTGGATTGTTTACGGAGACTGAGTTATGTCGTCGCCCGTAGGGCGTGGACTAGTCCAAATCCGTATTATCTTAGATTTGGGTTTGGGGGTTTGGTTTGAGGATACGTTAGCCATATTTGAGGCTAAGATCAACTCAAACGTTTGTTAAGGATATGTTAGTCTAACTTGAGACTAAGATCAACTTAACGGGATCGTTTAGATCCGACAAAAGAGCATTTGGGCTCCATTGTTCCAGTTTAGGGACATAGTGGTCCATTACATGTATGGTTGTCGGGACCCGTTACCTCTCTGACGGCGTTGAAGGATTACAACGACAAGTGTCAAAGGAGTTCCGAGATGTACCCTTGAACTAAAGTTGATTGGAGGGATTCATAGTCCAGTCTGTTTGAAGGTTTAAGGATACGTTAGCCATATTTGAGGCTAAGATCAACTTAAACGGTTGGTAAGGATACTTTAGTCCAGTTTGGGACTAAGATCGACTTAACAGGATCGTTTAGATCCGACAAAAGAGCATTTGGGGGCTCTATTGTTCCAGTTTAGGGACATAGTGGTCCGTTGCCAGTTTAGGGACGTGGTGGTCCAAGTTCCAGTTTAGGGACGTGGTGGTCCATCGCCAGTTTAGGGACGTGGTGGTCCATCGTTAGTTTAAGGACGTTTCGGTCCGTCGTTAGTTTAAGGACGCATAAGTCCATGGGTTTAAGGACCCCACAGTCCATATGGGTGTGTTTAAGGACGCATTAGTCCGTTAGTTTAAGGACGCATAAGTCCGCGGGTTTAAGGACCCCACAGTCCGTATCTTGGTTTAGGGACGCATAAGTCCATGAGTTTAAGGACCCCACAGTCCGTGTTGATGTGTGGTTGTCGGGACCCGTCACCTCTCTGAAGACGTTGAAGGATTACAACGATAAATATCAGAGGAGTTCAGAGATGTACCCTTGAACCAATGAGTTGGTTGAAAGAGCAGATGTTCTCAGTTCAAGATAATTTGAGGACTTATGGCCAGTTTGGGCTAAGTCCAACTATGTGTGAAATATTGGCCTTCTGTTGGTCCATTGAAGAAGAGGCTTTGCCTCTAAAAACTTAGCCAATTGGGCTAAAGCAAGTGTTAAACACTACAGACCAACAGTGTTGAATACTGGGAATAAGATTAGCTAATTAGTGTTAAACACTAAAAGATAATCAGTGTTAAACACTACAAATAGAGTTTTCCAATTGGTGTTAAACACTAAGGAGGGAGGGGTCACGTGCGGACACGTGAGAGCGCCCTGATTTCCCTTATTTTATTCAGCAGGTAAGTATTTAACACCTTTAATTTCCTAGCCATCACGTGTGGGCACGTGATAGGCATCCATCCATTCGATATTAAAGGGATTCGTTAGGGGTCACGTCCTGCTGCATCTCGAACTGCTCGTGCTACTACTGCGACACGTGAGGGCGCCCTAGATGTGAAGCTAGATCTCCTTTGTTTTATCCTCAAATCTGCGAATAAGTGTTAAACACTTTTCATCTTTATTTTAGAGCATCACGTGTTGGCACGTGATGGGGGTTTATGCATCGAATATTACAGCACTTGCTGAGGGGTCACGTGGGGACACGTGAGAGCGCCCAAAGCTTCTTTTCTTTTGTTTTGCCATTAAGTGTTAAACACTTTCATTTTTATTTTAGAGCATCACGTGTTGGCACGTGATGGGGATCTGTGCGCCAATTGTTAAAGCATTTGCTGAGGGGTCACGTGATAACACGTGAGAGCGCCCAAAGCTTTCATTCCCTTGGCTTTTTCTTTCTGCGTTCTGGGAGTTACGTGGGAGCACGTGGGGTGATGCTTCAAAGTTCTTTGCAGGGGATCTTTTCAAGGGTCACGTGGGGGCACGTGACCCTAGTTCTTTTCATGAACAGAGATCTTTTAAGAATTGAATTCTTGGTAGGGTTAAACCCTAATTATGATTTTGAAGGAATTGAATTCCTATCGTGAAAGAATTAAATTCTTATTTAGGATAAAACCCTGATTTCTTTTCAAAGGAATTAAATTCCCAGATATGTAAAAGAATTAAATTCTTGATTAGGGTTAAACCCTAGTTTTGTTTTAGGAGAATTGAACTCTCAAAACTCAATTCCTCTTCTAAGTTTAGGATCTGCATGGCAGGATCTCAACCCGATGAGAATTAAATTCTCATCCTATGGGGAGATGTGCTCTGTACAGATCTTCAACCAGAAGAAGAACTAAGTTCTTTTTTTATTTTTTATAAGAGTTAAACTCTTGAATTTTGAGAATTAAATTCTCTTTTTGAAGTTAATCTTTTCCCTTTTCTCACCTAGGGTTTTTCTTTTGCAGAGAATTAAATTCTCCTCTCTCTGTTTCTTCTCTTCCCAAGGTAGATCCTCCTTCTCTTCTCTTGGCTCCTATTTATAGGAGGAGGAAGAGAATCAATTTGTTTAACAAATCTCTCATTAAGAGATTTGATTTGTATGTTGAGAGATTTGATTTGCATTCATCATTAATCTGGGCCTTTAGATTGTTAAGTGAATTTTATTCACCATTGGATTTTAAATCCAAAGATATCCTGTTTGTTATTTCGGTGAGATTTGGGGAGATCTTTCCTTATTTGAGATTTTTCCATAAATTGGTGATTTTTAATCACCCTTGGATTTTTAATCCAACAGTTCCCCATGACCCTTTTCCATTTGGAAAGATTCAGAAACTTTTAGAATTTAATTCTATTAAATTATAAGGCTTTTAAAGCCAGTCACGTGCTGGCACGTGGCCTTTGGTCGCGTGTGAGCACGTGACCCCAAATTGGGTTCCTTTCTTAGCCGCTTATTTATATTTCAGTTTTAACCATCACGTGTCAACACGTGACCATTGGTCACGTGTAAGCACGTGATACCTCATTGAGATATTTTCTGACTTTTAGAATTAAATTCTATTCATTATTTTAGAGGATTTAAAAGCCCATCACGTGTCTGCACGTGACCCATAGTCACATGTGAGCACGTGATGCCCCATTGGGGTCTTTTCTGAGTTTTTATTATATTTTTTAACTCCTCCAGCGGGTTCTTAAAAGTTCATCACGTGTGGACACGTAATTCCTCATAACTTTTGATCCCGGATGAATTACGAGGCCCATAATATATCAAATCGAAGGGTTTTTCGAGCCGTTTTCGATACCATCAGAATTTATCTGTTTCTCATTCGGGAGTTTGTCATAAAACAGTCCGGAAGATACTGGTTTGCATTTCCTTAAGCATATCGCTGCAATTTGATACCTTGGACTCTTTTGCGCAGAAATTTTTGGCGGGAACAATTGCTATACGTCGATTAGTCGGGGTTGCACATATCTGTGATGTTGTTATATCGGTTTGTGTATATGAACTTGTTAGATCATCGTGGATGAATAGCCAGGGATGTGACATGAGAGTTTTCATTTTTTCATTCAATGTAAATTTGTAAAGTGATGTAATATTATTTTTGCGGGGCACATCTGGGTTGAGATTGTAGCCACCGTTGTATTATTTTATTTACTGTTTTTGCTCCTAAGATAGACCCAAGGTGGGGTGCACAAACTACCGGATACTTTGAAGTGCCGAGTGGCCTACACACCTTGCTGAGGGAGGTTGCTTCACTTCGGGTATTGTAATACCCCAGAGCAGTGCGGTCTTAAGACATCATGGTGATCTGCTCTGTCCACACTCAGTGCGGTCTATTGCAGACATTTTGGTGATTTGAGTGAGGGAGCCATTTCAGAACAATGGGATCGGGTCCCTAAAGTACATTCCGAAAGAGGACCGAACTGCATTATAAATATAATGATACCACCCTCAATTACAGAGACGCCTTTTAAGTGAACCGGAACTACAGGAGATTGAGAACTCCGTAGTTAAGCGTGCTCGGGCCTGGGAAGTCTTGCGATGGATGACCTCCTGGGAAGTGGCCCCTGGTCGGGTCCGGTTCGCTCTAAAGGGAAAAACCGTGCGGTTTCGGCCAAAGCGTACAATACCATCTGTACTGGGGCGTGGGGCGTTACATTTATGGACTGTAACAACTCCAATTTTGGTGTACAAAAATTGGTTTAAAAATTAATATATACTTGGGGTATTTGCATTTTCTGTGAGTACCATAAATATTTGTTTTGCTAATTAATAGAAAGAAGGAGCTTGTAGCTCATTGGTAATACCTTGTACTGCTGAATCAAGCCACCAGAGTTCAAATCCCATGCCCTGCATTATTTTTAATATTGTTTTATTTTTGAATTTTTAGAATACCAAGGGAAGTGGCCCCTGTTCGGGTCTGGTTCGCTCTGAAGGGAAAAACCGTGCGGTTTTGGCTAAAGCGTACAATACCATTTGTACTGGGGCGTTACATTTATGGACTGTAACAACTCCAATTTTGGTGTATAAAAATTTGTTTAAAAATTAATGTATATTTGGGGTATTTGCATTTTCTGTGAGTATCATAAATATTTGTTTTGCTAATTAATAGAAAGAAGGAGCTTGTAGCTTATTGGTAATACCTTGTATTGCTGAACCAAGCCACCAGAGTTCAAATCCCATACCCTACATTATTTTTAATATTGTTTTATTTTGAATTTTTAGAATACCAAGGGTTTACACGTGCATATCTCACAAAAACCCCACTACACCCTGTAAACTAACTGCACCAGTAAGATAACCAACCGACGGGGGACCTTCCGACCACCTGACTCGGCCGGACCGTCGTGTCATCAACATGGAAGTTGTGACTTTTGGGATCCCTTGCATACCTGCATAGTTTAAATCCCTAGACCAGTAACAGAGACCCTTTAAAACACCAATTACTCCACTTTTAATATATTTTAATACATTTTATCATATTTTTTCATTTCAACCTTTCACCTACACTAACCCTAATCTTACCCTATAAATACAACCCCTACACACACACCCCTCACTCCAAAATTCTGAGCAAAACTCTCAAGAAAATTCCTAGAAGCTTAGTGTACTTTTGGAGTAGCGAAGGGCGAAAGCTTCGGCAATTTTCCGACGACAACCCTAGGAGTTCTCGGCGACGAAACGACGCACCAGCGCCTCCTCCCGTCTCCTCTTCCTCATCCCTAACTTCTAAACCCATAAGTCCCCCTCCCTCTTCTCTAATCTTGTTCTAAAAATACGAAATTTCAAAACCCGACGAAATCGGAGTTAAACCGATTTCCAATTCGGTTCTTTCTAAAAATCCAACATTTTCTTAAATACAATCACACAAAACCCTTACATGTTGACTATTAATCATTAATAAACATGTTGAACAAGTTTCACGACAATCTAATTCATTTTGTAACTTTTACCGTACTTTTTCACTAAAATACCATATAGTTTCATTTCGACATTTAAACGTCAAACTTGCTATACCTTTAAGTAGATCACGAGATAATGACCTAGCTCCTCACAACACTCATATGGAACATAGCACAATACCTTTCGGGAACATAGAATACAGGAAAACGAAACATTTCAAATCAATACCATTTACTGATAAAACCGTTTTCTAAAAAGATTAAGTATTTTACAAATTTTTGCAAAGCGCCGCTACAACCCATTTTGGGGAACCCGACTGGGATGGTGCGGATTATCGCACGTTCCTGGGCTTAGTAGTGCGAGATGCAGACCTCCACAAGGAGCATTCGGTCTCCAGAGATTTAAAATACGAAAATCTTAAGAAAATGGGATTTCTAGAAATATAATATATATTAAAATTTATTTTTATATAAATATATATATATGTATCATTAAAAATATCTATTTTGTAATAATATAAATATTCCAATTTTTTTATAAAATCACAAGGATCGCTTTACATTAAAATATCATGAAATCCATACAAGTTCAATATTACAATTAAATACCCTATATTATGAAATTAGGTTATCTCACTAGAAATATCACAAATATAAAATCTACATTCATTACAACTCTAAAGACGATAAATAAATATTTGGGGTGAATTTGAAAATTATACAAAAATATTTTTACATAAAACCCTCTCAAGTTCTATAAATTACCCTAAGGACCCTAGTAAATATAGGTTTAAGCGGGACCAATCTCTTGAGTCTCAGGGAGCCGGAGAAGTGGGTGCTTGCCTATTTAAGGTAGACAACTTAACAACGGTGTTATCAACACGGTAATCGTCTTTGAAAAAGACACAAATCCAGTCGCCAATGTGCAGCGGTTACCGATAATATCAAAACAATCAGGACTTCAATTTCTTTTCTAATTGTTCTGACTCAGACTGAGTCTCTTCTTAATAATCTGACTTGAATATGATTCCAGTACAATCTACAATATTACAATTCAATATGAATCCATGAATCCATATATCCAATCTATTCAATCTGTATTGACTGAACCGAACCATGGATATACTTCCATTTACATAATTCTCCAGTTACATCCATGATTCTCCAGTTATATCCATTTACTGATATTATGGTTTCGGCAAGTCATCCATATATACAAGACAATACAATTTACAATACAAACACAAACAATACAATATAAGACATCACGGGGTTTAAGAGATAGATGGGTACGGAAGGTGTTAGAAGTGGCACGAGACTACAAGATTAAGACACCTAACCTATATCCAGTTGCTGTTGTACCGTGGCATAACGGTTCCTTGTACTTTCCATTTGCCCTACTCTCTGGCATATAGAGACTCCTCTCGTGTACACTGGCATCCTTCCGTACCAAGCTACAAACAACAGCGTTAACACCAAATACTCATATAATACTTTAAAAGTTACACTTTCTCTCTTACTCTCTGTCTTTTCTATTTCTCCCTTATCCTTGGGACTTACCGAGTGATTTGTTCGCTGACGACATTCTCTTTCTTTCTTCTTTGAATGTCGTCAGGTGATTCGGATCTTCCAGAGATCGAGCCTACTAGCGAGGACTTGGACCAGCTTGCATACGACCCAGAGCTCTAGCTACATTGTACACTTTTATTTAAGTACTTTTCCTTTTCTATTATGCCACTGTTTAGGCATTGCTTTCTTTCAGATGTATTTACTTTTCCGTGCATTTTACAAAAAGAATGTGAATAAATAAAGTTGTTGTTTTATTATACCTTGTCTCTTGTGCATTTATATTTATATTGCTTAGAAAACAGGTTTTTTAATCCCTACTGCCTAAGGCTTTATCTCACGAGTCGAGACGAATCGAGAAGTTCTCGCAAAGACATCAATTTCCTCACGAGTCGAAACGAATCGAGCAGATCTCGCAAGAATATCCTAACGTCACAATTAACCTCTGCTCTTTACGACAGAAGTCCGTTAGGGTCTGTGGTACTTAGGGTTTTGGCCGTCGTACCGTCGCATGAGCTGATGTATTCCTCGATAGGCAATCGTGCTGTTCGAGTAGCCCTGCGACTGCCGTGTCTCTGATCCCTTCGGGGGCTGGACAAGACGTCTTCAAGCAATCCTCCTTGGCAGTTTGACCGTCGGAAGAGCAAGCGCTAGGAATTTGCCATGCCGCTTTTTACTTGAGGTTAGGCTCATTTTGGAGAGCCCCGATGAGTCATAACCACTCCGCGCTGGTGTGGGATGATCTCCGATAGTCTTTCAGGCTTTATATAACTTGCCGTTAAGACCCTGAAGCTAGGAATTTGGCCTTTGCTTCGTTTGTTGGCATTGCGTCCTCTGTATCGAGACGAATATCGTGGTTGTCTCTAGGTTGCTGATGAACCGTCGAGATTTGGAACTAGGGATTTTGCCGTGGCTCCTTTTGGTGATGTTGCGTCTGCTGTGTCGAGACGAACGTCGAGGTGGTGACCACTCTGTGCTGGTGCGAGATGATCTTCGATTGTCTTTCCGGTTTTATATGACTTACCGTTAAGACCCTGAAGCTAGGAATTTAGCCTTTGCTTCGTTTGCTGGCATCGCGTCCTCTGTATCGAGACGAATATCATGGTTGTCTCTAGGTTGCTGGTGAACCGTCGAGGTCTGGAACCAGGGATTTTGCCGTGACTCCTTTAGGTGATGTTGCGTCTGCTGTGTCGAGACGAACGTCGAGGTGGTGATCACTCCATGTTGGTGTGAGATGATCTCTGATTGTCTTTCCGGTTTTATATGACTTACCGTTAAGACCCTGAAGCTAGGAATTTGGCATTTGCTTCGTTTGTTGGCATCGCGTCCTCTGTATCGAGACGAATGTCATGGTTGTCTCTAGGTTGCTGGTGAACCGTCGAGCTCTGGAACCAGGGATTTTGCCGTGACTCCTTTCGGTGATGTTGCGTCTGCTGTGTCGAGACGAACGTCGAGGTGGTGATCACTCCATGTTGGTATGAGATGATCTCTGATTGTCTTTCCGGTTTTTTATGACTTACCGTTAAGACCCTGGAGTTAGGAATTTGGCCTTCGCTTCGTTTTCTTTGGTGTATCCGGATCCTGTTGGAGGAAGGATGCCGTAGTGACATCTCGTCTGCTATATCGAGACGAACGTCGAGGTGGTGACCACTCTGTGCTGGTGCGAGATGATCTCCGATTGTCTTTCAGGCTTTATATGACTTGCCGTCAAGACCTTGAAGCTAGGAATTTGGCCTTTTGCTTCATTTGCTTTGGCGCGTCCGGATCCTGTTGGAGGAAGGATGCTGTAGTGACATTTCGTCTGCTGTATCGAGACGAATGTCGTGGTGGTGACCACTCCGCGCTGGTGTGGGATGATCTCCGATAGTCTTTCAAGCTTTATATGACTTGCCGTCAAGACCCTGAAGCTAGGAATTTGGCCTTCGCTTCGTTTGCTGGTATCGCGTCTGCTGTATCGAGACGAATGTTGCGGTGGTGATCACTCCATGTTGGTGTGAGGACCAGGATCCGCTCTGGACGTTTCCCACGGGATCGAAGAGTGACGTTGTCCGCGTTCCACGTGACCAGGAATTTTGCTCTAGATGCTTCACACGGGTTCACTGCCGTGCTCGGCGAGGACTAGGCTCCGCTCTGGATGCTTCACACGGGTTCATTGCCGTGCTCTGCGAGGACCAGGATCCGCTCTGGACGTTTTCCACGGGGTCAAAGAGTGACGTTATCCGCGTTCCACGTGACCAGGAATTTTGCACTAGATGCTTCACACGGGTTCACTGCCGCGTTAGGCGAGGACTAGGCTCCGCTCTGGATGCTTCACACGGGTTCATTGCCGTGCTCTGCGAGGACCAGGATCCTCTCTGGACGTTTTCCACGGGGTCAAAGAGTGACGTTATCCGCGTTCCACGTGACCAGGAATTTTGCACTAGATGCTTCACACGGGTTCACTGCCGCGTTAGGCGAGGACTAGGCTCCGCTCTGGATGCTTCATACGGGTTCACTGCCGTGCTCTGCGAGGACCAGGATCCGCTCTGGACGTTTTCCACGGAGTCAAAGAGTGACGTTATCCGCGTTCCACGTGACCAGGAATTTTGCACTAGATGCTTCACACGGTTTCACTGCCGCGTTAGGCGAGGACTAGGCTCCGCTCTGGATGCTTCACACGGGTTCACTGCCGTGCTCTGCGAGGACCAGGATCCGCTCTGGTCATTTTCCACGGGGTCAAAGAGTGACGTTATCCGCGTTCCACGTGACCAGGAATTTTGCACTAGATGCTTCACACGGGTTCACTGCCGCGTTAGGCGAGGACTAGGCTCCGCTCTGGATGCTTTGCACGGGTTCACTGCCGTGCTCTGCGAGGACCAGGATCCGCTCTGGACATTTTCCACGGGGTCAAAGAGTGACGTTATCCGCGTTCCACGTGACCAGGAATTTTGCACTAGATGCTTCACACGGGTTCACTGCCGTGCTTGGCGAGGACTAGGCTCCGCTCTGGATACTTCACACGGGTTCACTGCCTGCTCTGCGAGGACCAGGATCCGCTCTGGACGTTTTCCACGGGGTCAAAGAGTTACGTTATCCGCGTTCCACGTAACCAGGAATTTTGTTGATTATATCCGCATTTCACGGAGTGGAGGTTTGACTCTCTGTGGGAGTACATCGTCCAGTCATGGAACTGGGAGTTGCCGCTGTTCCGCTTTGCCTGATGATGTGTCCGCTGTGACGAGACGAGTGCTGAGGTGGGGCTGGGATTTTCCCATCACTCCGCTTTGCTGACCATGGGGTCTTTTATTAACTTTGCATGTACATCCTGCTGGACTGCGAAGGAACGCCGTTGTTAACATTGCGTCTGCTGTATCGAGACGAATGCTGAGGTGGAGGTGGAATTTTGCCGTCACTCCGCTTTGTTTCGACCATAGGGTCTTTCGTTGACGTTGCATCTGCATCCTGCTGGACTGCGGAGGAACATCGTCGTTGACATCTCGTCTGCTGTAACGAGACGAATGCTGAGATGGTGCTGGGATTTTGCCATTGCTCCGCTTGATGGTGTAACATCTGTATCCTGTTGGAATGAGGAGGCACACCGTTGTTGGTCTCCAGGCTGTAGATGTGGCCATTGATATTTGGAGTTAGGGACTTTGCCATGGTTCCGTTTCATTGCGACTCTGGGGTCGATTGTTGACGTCATGTCTGTATCTGGTTGGAGTGAGGAGAAACGCCGTTTGTGATCTCTAAGTTGTCGATGTTGACATCGAGACCCTGAACCCATGGATCTTCCTTTTTCCTCGTCTGTTGACATTATGTCTGCAATATTGCGACGAATATCGAGGTTGTCTCTAGGTTGTCTATGAACCGTCGAGATTTGGCTTCGCTTTCTGGTGGAGCCTGTTGGGAAGGTAAGGTTCCCTCTTTGTTTGTGCCCCTGGATTGTATACAGGAATCGATGTGATCTCATCTGTAGGGCAAAAAGTTTCATTCTTTCATCATTTTTTTTATTCTTTCCGCGATGCTCTATCACCTAGAATTGACAAGTGGGCAGATATTGATTTTACATAACTATTTGTGTGTACCTACTCTAGTTTGTAAGTGATGTGGTCTACATCCACCTAAATCAAAGTTTGATTGGGTCAGGTACGCTAGAGGACAGTATATATTGAATCAAGCTGAGGTTTTCAACGTACGGAACACACTTAAAAGAAAATCTCTATAATTAAATAAGGCTCTCTTAAGGCATTGTAAACCGGGTCATATCAATGAAACACGGTTGATGAAGTTACATAGAGAGGGATATTTGGATCCGTTCGAATATCAGTCTTATGCAACTTGTCGATCTTGTCTCATAGGAAAGATGACAAAGACTCCGTTCACTGGATACGGAATAAGAGCGAGCGAGCTCTTAGGAATCATACACAGCGACGTGTGTTGTCCAATATCTACAGATGCAGGAAATGGTTATTCCTATTTCATTACTTTTACGGATAATTTCTCTAGGTTAGGACATGTCTTCTTAATGAAGCATAAATCCGAGACCTTTTGAAAAATTCCAAGAATATTAGAATGATGTGTAAAAACAAACATGCAAAAGTATCAAGACACTGATATTTGATCGATGTGGTGAATACATAATTGCCGAGTTCCTGGATTACTCAAAAGAGAATGGAATTCTCTCTCAGCTTACTCTTCCATACACATCACAACACAACGGTGTATAAGAAAGGCGGAACAAAACCCTATTGGATATTGTTTATTCCATGATTAGTAACGCTGAGTTGCCGCGATCCTTCTGAAGTTATGCACTAGAATCAGCTGCATATCTTTTGAAAAAGATTCCTACCAAGACTGTGCCTACTACACCATATCAGATGTGGAGTGGGAAGAAACCCTATCTTCAGTATCTGAAGATATAGGGATGTCCAGCTTTTGTTGAAAAGCAGTATGCAGACAAGCTCGAGGCACGCTCAGTACTGTATAGGTTTATGGGATACCCAAAGAACTCCAAGAGGTATCTTTCCTATTATGCAGAGGAACAAAAGGTTTTTGTTCCTCGCCATGCCCCCTTTTTAGAAAATCAATTTTTTGTAAAAGGAACTAGTGGGAGCGCAAAAGAACTGGAAGAAATTCTAGAACCACAAACTATTACTGAAAGTATGGTAAAACCAGAGGTTTCAAAAGAACTGGACATCCTTATGCCAATCCGCAGGACTAGTAGGCAGTTGTTGGGGTCGAAAATTGCACCCCGATCGACCAAGTCAAAGTCAAGGTCAACCCCAAACCAAGTGGGCCCAAGCCCAGATCAAGTGGGCCCGTGCCCAGGTCGAGTCCGAACTTGAAGCGGCCGGCCCTTCTCCATGCCAAAATAAAAATCATGTAATAAATAGTTTTGATGTAAATTTTTTCTTATGCATGAATGTAAGCAAAATGGGCATAAAGCCAAATTTTTGTAAAGCCCATAACTTATGTGCAAAACAAATGAGCACATGAGATATGGGATGGGCAAAATGCCATTTTGTAAAGCCCAAGGGGCTATATGTAAATGTGTAAGCCTATATAAGGCAACATGATGATGAATAAAGGATATACTTTTCATTCTCTCAAAAACTAGGGTTTGTGCCTCCACTCTCTCTTTTTCAAGTTCTTCTTCTTCCTTTTCATTTTCCAATTAAATCAAGAGCTTGGCTCTTCTTTTTTTAAACCTAAATAAAGTTCTACCATAAACCCACCTCCCAAGACTCCATTAAGAGAAGAAAAATGGTCTCTTTTTTTATCATCCAAGATCTAGATCTTGGAGTTTCAAGAGAACCCAGTTTGAGTTTTTTCTCAAAAAAGAAAGGGGAAAATCTTTTGGAGTTTAACTCCACAAATAAAATTATTTTGGAGTTAAACTCCACTACAGAAATTCTTTTGGAGTTTAACTCCATAGTAAAAATCTTTCTTTTGGGAAGTTTAACTCCACATTAAATATTTTTAGGAGTTTAACTCCATATAAAATTCTTTCGGAGTTTAACTCCATATTTAAAATTCTTTCGGAGTTTAACTCCATATTTAAAATTCTTTCGGAGTTCAACTCCACAATAAAAATTCTTTTGGCGTTCAACTCCATTTAAATTCTATTAGAGTTTAACTCCATAAAATAAAATTCCTTTGGAGTTTAACTCCACAAAAAAAAATTCTTTGGAGTTTAACTCCACAATAAAAATCTTTTTTGGAGTTGAACTCCATTTAAAACTCTTTTTAGAGTTAAAACTCCATTTAAAATCTTTTCGGAGTTGAAATCCATATTTTAATTTTTTTTTGGAGTTTAACTCCATAAAAAAAAATCTTTTCGAGTTCGGCTCCATGTAAAAAAAAATCCCCTTTTTGCCCTCATCACATGCTAGCACGTGAGGGGGGGTTCCCATTTAATCGGAGCCCTTTTGGCCCCTCTCACATGCTAGCATGTAATGGCCTCCTCTCACACGATGGGTCACATACTAAGCATGTGATAGCCCCCTCACTGTCACGACCCGAAATTTGGCACGTGGCGGCCCTTAAACTACGCAACGTCTACAGGCGCAACGCAATTTAAGTAAGCCGAAAACCCAGCAATCTAAACCATCAAAAGTATTAAGTGAAAGAAAATTGTTAAAACTTTTGAAAATCTCAAGTACAAATTCTTTAAAGTCCAAATTACTTTCTTAAAAATTTGGGCAGCACCTCCTTTGTAAAAACTAGCCCAAAAATGGGTACAAGAAAGAATATAAGTAAAGCCTCCCCAACGGGAGCAAATCCACGCCCAAAGGTGGAAAACAACCACCACAACAGATATACGATGCCGTAGCGAAGAAATAAAAGACGATATAAATAAAACTGCACAAAAGACATCCTGAGTCACCAAAATATACAATATCGTCCTCACAACTCGTCTCTAAGTCAATACATGATGTAGTAGATGGAGGGTACTGGATACAATGAATATAAAATGAGCAACATCGGATAACCGCAAAACCCACCTATAGCAAAACTGCACCCAGTTAGCCGTAGCGGTATCCGCTGCAAAAGATGATACGATAGATGAAAGCCCTGCCGCGACTGCCCTGAGGGACTACCTGCAAAACACCGTGGTACAACGGGGGTGAGTTACCAACTCATGAATAGTAAATAACATATGCAGGTAATCGCAAGTATGCACGTAATGCTATGGTTTATCACATGCAAGCTAATAGCAATAAATGGCAATATGTAAATGCAACAGTCATGAAAGGTACTCTATCAGCTACTACTAATACATGCAACAATACTGTTTACCGCCGGAAACCGGGAAGACAGAACGTCTTGCCTGAATCTGGGGGCAGATGCTAATTGGTGCTATCCGTCCACCTCTCCGAAGATGCCAAGTTGATTTATGGCACCGTGTATCGAAGGTTTAAACGGATGCGGCCGATGTAGCAGACTTCGTCAGATTCCCCCTCGTTTGAGGGGTTTTTGATTGTGGGAACGCTCTTCCCTGCAGGCGCAAGCCCCTGAAGTTAATTACACTACCGCATCGCGGTAACAACTTTCTCCTTCTCCATATGGTCACTTCGTGTCGTGGGTATTTGTTTTGTGTTTGGTTGCCCGTGGATTGTATACGGAGACTAAGTTATGTTGTCGCCCGTAGGGCGTGGACTAGTCCAAATCCGTATCTTTCTTAGATTTGGGTTTGGGGTGTGTGTTTAAAGATACGTTAGCCTTATTTGGGGCTAAGATCAACTTAAACGTTTGTCATGGACACGTTAGTCTAATTCTAGACTAAGATCAACTCAACGGGATCGTTTAGATCCAACAAAAGAGGAATTGGGCTCTATTGTTTAGTTTAATGACATTGCGGTCGATAATTAGTTTAAGGACATTGCGGTCCATCGTTAGTTTTAAGATATCGCGGTCAAGGTTAAGGACATCATAGTCCATGAGTTTAAGGACCTCACAGTCCGGTGTTAGTTTTAAGACATCACGGTCGAGATTAAGGACATCATAGTCCGTGAGTTTAAGGACCTCACAGTCCGGTGTTAGTTTTAAGACATCACGGTCGAGGTTAAGGACATCATAGTCCGTGGATTTAAGGACTCCACAGTCCGACGTTAGTTTTAAGACATCACAGTCAAGGTTAAGGACATCATAGTCCGTGGATTTAAGGACCCCACAGTCCGATATTAGTTTTAAGACATTACGGTCGAGGTTAAGGATATCATAGTCCATGGGTTTAAGGACTCCATAGTCTAACGTTAGTTTTAAGACATCACGGTCGAGGTTAAGGACATCATAGTCCATGGGTTTAAGGACTCCACGGTCCGTCGTTAGTTTTAAGACACCACAGTCGAGGTTAAGGACATCATAGTCCATGGGTTTAAGGACTCCACAGTCCGTCGTTAGTTTTAAGACATCACGGTCGAGGTTAAGGACATCATAGTCCGTGGATTTAAGGACCCCACAGTCCGATATTAGTTTTAAGACATCACGGTCGAGGTTAAGGACATCATAGTCCGTGGATTTAAGGACTCCACAGTCCGATATTAGTTTTAAGACATCACGGTCGAGGTTAAGGACATCATAGTCCGTGGATTTAAGAACTCCACAGTCCGACGTTAGTTTTAAGACATCACGGTCGAGGTTAAGGACATCATAGTCCATGGGTTTAAGGACTCCGCAGTCCGTCGTTAGTTTTAAGACATCACGGTCGAGGTTAAGGACATCATAGTCCATGGGTTTAAGGACTCCACAGTCCGTAGTAATGTGTTGTTGTCGGGACCCGTTATCTCTCTGACGACGTTGAGGAATTACAATGACAGATTTCAGAGGAGTAAAGAGATGTACCCTCGAACCGGATGTAAATTGATTGGAAGAGCAGATGAGCTCAGTTCAATTTAATTTGAGGACTTATGGCCAGAATTGGGCTAAGTCCAGTTAAAAATGTTTAACATTTTATTTTTGTTCTGCCTGTTAGGCCTTTATTTGGGCTCGGCCCTTTTAATAATGCTAAGCATTGGGCTCTGATAATTTTGTCTTATATTGAATGCATAGCATTTATCAGAACAAAGTATGTTCTGACAGCGCGCCACGTGGCGCACTAGGTGCTTTGCGCCAGTCAAAAAGCGCATTGCGCTTCTGTCAGTTAGCGCACACGAGGAGAACACGTGTCGCTTAGCGCTAAGCGCTAGTTTGTTAACGCACGGTGCTTTTAATTTATGAGCGCGCTGCGCTAGTTTATGGGTGCGCCAGCGAGTGACACGTGGCGCGCTTGGCGCTGAGCGCTAACCAAAGAGCGCGGTGCGCTGTTTTCAGGAGCGCAAAGCGCAGATCATGGCATGTTTTGGCGCTGAGCGCCGATCCAGGGAGCGCAAGGGCGCTGTTCATGAGTGCAAGGTAATTTTCAGTAGCGTAAAGCGCATGTAATCAAATTTAAGATCAAAGAACAAGTTTATGTTCTTCTTAGAGGAGGCTTTGCCTCAAGATTCAAGAACAAAGTTCTTATTCTTATTAAAGGCTCTGCCTTTATAGATCAAAAGATCTGTGAATGAAGTAAAAATACTTCTTTTTATATTTTTATGATTAGATATTTTGATCTTTTCTTTTTATCAAAGACCTTGGTCTTTTTTCAGATCTATGATCTTCTTAGAAGATATTTCTTCTTTTTACGAGATGATTTCATCTCTGTTGTTCAAGAATTAATTCTTTACCTTAAAGATGAAGAAATGATCTTCTTTTTTCTAAAGGCTTGCCTTTCTTTCTCTTTGAGTTTTTCTCAAAGTTTTAAGAGGGTTTTCTCTATCTTTTTCTGTATTCTCTCTATATTTTTGACTTGAAGTCTAGGGTCCTTTATATAGGGCCAAATGATTTGTTAAATCGGTTTTGAGAGATCTTTCTCTTGATTGATTAGGGAATATTTTCCACCGTTGGATCTTTGATCCTAAGGCTCCTGTTTGACAGAAGATAATCTTCTTGTTTTTAATAAGATTGAGAAATCTTTCCATGCAGAATTTGTTCTGTTTTTGGTAATTCATTATTTACCATTGGATCATTGATCCAGCGGTGCTTAAAGCACAATCTTTTTGTTTAGAAAGATTTTGAGAAATCTTTCCTTAACAGAATTTAATTCTGGTTAATTAATGATTTATCATCATTATTAGATCCTTTGATCCAACGGTGGGAATTTTTAATTCCAGCGCTGGCGCGCCTACGCTCGACACGTGGCGTGTAGCGCAATTGCGCCAGCGCACCCGTGCTTGACACGTGGCATGCAGCGCAGAGCGCAGCGCAACTGTGCTAGCGCACCCGTGTTAGACAGGTGGCACGCAGCGCAGAGCGCTGGATCTGAAGTGTTGCTTCAACATTTTAAATTTTGAATTTTGAAGACAGAGCTTTGCTCTGATTGGGGTGCGCTGCCTAGGGCTCAGCGCTCTTGGCGCTGGCGTGTCTGCTTTTGACACGTGGCGCGCAGTGCGCAGGATCTGAAGCGTTGCTTCAATTTTTGAATTTTGAAATTCAAAATAGAGCTTTGCTCTGATTGGGGGAAACAAATGCCCCCGCGCTCACGTGGCGCACACGTGAGTGCAGCGGTGGCAACATCTGAGCCCTTGGATCAACTCAGAAGTTGAAGAGGCAGTTCCATGCCTATAAATAGGACATTTGGTCCTTTAGATGATTATCATCTTCTTCTTGAGAATTTTTGCTCAGAGCCTTGCTCCTTTGTTAAGAACTTTCAAGAGTCAAAACTCTCAGGTAAAATTTAGAAATTTTAATTTTAATAAGTTAGGGTTCTTACCCATTAACAGAGCCTTGCTCTTCATAGATCTTTGATCTAAAGAAAACCCTTTTAAGGTTTCATTAATAGAGCCTTGCTCTCATGAACTCATAGATCTAAACAGATCCTTTCTTGGGGTTTCTTATCCCATGAATCAGAGCTCTGCTCTTTTGATAATACGTAGATCTTTTGATCTTCTGGTGAAGAACTCTTGAGAGTTTCTTCATGGATCTTTAAGATCCCAGAATTTTAATTCTCAAGCATTAATTTTGATAATCCTTGATGGATTTTCTATCATGATTACAGAGCTAGGCACTCTAAGGAATTTTAGTCCTTCATGACCAGAGTTTGACAAGTGTCACTCTGTTACAGAGCTTTGCTCTGAAAGGGAGATTTTCTCTTTCTCCCGAGGGATTTCTCATTCAATGAGAATATTCTTTGAGTATTTCCTCATTAATTGACAGTCTCATCCAATGATGAGGCTGTCTTATTAATTGATGCATTGTCATCTGGATTTCGTGGGTCCCCCTTTGGTCCCCTCTCCACTGCATTGCAGTGTGGTACAAATTTTAAAGTACCGAGCGTCGGGATTTTTAAAATTAAATTATGAAACTGATAATTGAATTTCGTTCTTTCTCGCAGGCGACATGTCTTCTGATCTTTCTTTCCTGTTTTTCTTCTCAGAGGGAGGGTTCCCTGAAGCACCGGTGGACCGGGAGGTTCTTGCGCTCATTAGAGACTATGACCCGGAATACAAAAACCTTCACCTGTGGGGTAGGTGGTACGACCAAATTATCAAAGGTCGCCGAAGCTTCTCTTGTGCGACGCCGTCAGAGCCGATCTCATCGATCTCGTATGCAGATGTACCTCCGGTGAACTGTGCCGTGGAGGTCGTTAATTGGACTTCGGAGGGTCTTCTTCAACCTTCGATTGCCGTCATCCCCATGCAGCTGCCGGCAGCTTTGGATATTTTGGGGTGGCGCATATGCCAGGGCGAGTCACGCCCTTGGGGACAACCCTACAACATCGGGTTGACCCCTCGACATTCGGCCGGGTATTTGCAGTAGGCCAGGTACATTTTGTCAGCGAAGAAGGCGCACCTGCTGAAGATCGGTCTATACCCTGCAGTTTACGCCTCGCTGTTCCAGTATTCTGCTCCTCCGACATGGTGGATTAAGGCGTTCGTGGAGCAATGGAACCTCCCAACCCATACCTTTCTTCTAATGGACAGAGAAGTTTCCATCTCTCTAGAAGAATTTGCTGAGGTTTCCGGTCTGCTGGTGAGGGGGGAGCACTATGAGGAGCTGCTTCCTCCAGATGAATACGTTTTTGCCACCAAGCCGTTGGTGATGGACCTAACGCCAGAGAACGCTATTCAGCACCAGTTTCCGAGTCTGATAAAGGTGCTGAATATGTACGATAGTCTTTTCTTGGAATTTGGAGGCCGGGGAGTTAGTTTCGCAGACTTCATTACTCGTTTTCTTCGACCGGAGATTCTATCGCAACGGGGCGAAAAATTTGCCAAGCTCGAAGATCCCTTCGGCTTTGGCTTAGATCGTCGACCGGTACTGGAAGAAGATCAAAAAGGCTTTTATCTTCCCGATGTCGTGATCATCCCTCTGTCAGAAATCGCTGCTCCGGGCATCGACGAGGAGACTTTCTTTCTTGGGTTTCTGGGGCTATGGTTGTACTGGTTCGCGCTCCCCATGCACCCTTGCTATATGAGGCCGTTCGTCTTCTACCCAGCACATCGAATGGTGGCTGGCATACAATTGGCCATCGGGATTGCCGGGCTGGCCTACCTGTACCATGGTCTTAGCGTGGCAGCGGACACAACTGAACCGGGGGTGCAAGCTGCCAATTTCCCGATGCACTACTTTACTTCGTGGATGGAAATGCACGTGCTCGGGGTGTTTGGTATTCATAAAAGACCCTCGTTTTTCGAGAAGTGCAAATTTCCCAGAATTATGCGGCTGGTTGACGCTTCCATCGTGAATCCGTCTCAGCGGGAGGCTAGGGGTTGCTTCTTCGTCCGCGCACGGTCGGAGCTGGTATGTCTTTTACGGACAAAGTCCTGACGATCGGCCGGGAAACCTCCAAGACAATGCTGGCACTGCGCAACACTTTTAAGGACGGGGCCTCCGTATTGAAAGCCCGGGAGATTCTACATCTATACTCCATCAGGCCGAGCTTCCTTGTATTCAGGAAAAATGATGCGGCGCTTTTTATGAGATATAACCCCCATCATTTTTCCCAGCAGCTAAGTTATAACCAGGGGTCCCATTGGAGGCGTTTTTGGAAGAGTCTGCGGCCACCAGAGAGGGAATACGGGGTGCACTGCATCACTTTATGCGGTTAAATACGGGCTCCCACTTCTTCATTAGCGAGTCGAGTTGCATTCCAAGGGCCCTCAACGTATACGGGGCCTGGTATCAACACGTGATGGGCACTGTCATCAGGGAAGAAAGGCGGTTGCTGCTTGATCGCAAGAGTGCGCCCCCTGCCAGCGATCGCAAGGTCCCTTTAAAGCGAAGGACCCCTGTCCCTCCGCCACTAAGAGGAGATGCTGTAGTTGAGCCTCCACGTGTGCTAAGCCCCACGCGTGGATTGCCCCGTGATCCTGTGGACATGCCATCAGCGCCCCGTGCTCCCGTGGAGACGGTAAACGTGGTTTCACCCGAATCCGGCGTGGGCTCCGATATCGGGACCCGCCGTCCCAAAGTGCCCACAAAGCGTAAGCTGGTTTTGGCTGCGACCGGAGTTCACACGCAGAAGAGAAAGAAGAAGTCGATCCTCTCTGCTGACGTTGTATTTGGTCAGGAACCTCATGCTCCTTATAGCGAGGGCTTGAGTGAGTACGGGACCAACGACGGCCTATTTATACCGCCAGATGACACTGATCTGGCGGCTGCCATCGCAGCTTCCGAGCGATTTCCAAGACGCGAAGAGTGGTTGGCTAAAATCGCGTGATCAGGTAATCATTAATTGTATTTTTCGTCATTGCATCATACCTTTATCATTGTTTTTTGACTAACGCTTTTCCTTCTTTAATAGGAATTTCTACCGAAGAAGCTCTCGTTGCTTCTCTCAAGACTTTTGAGGAGGAGGAACGACTTAGAGCATCCTTAGGCCTTGGTACATTTCGGTTCGCTATGTTTCTGCTTCCATTTCTTATGAGTAATCTGACCCTCTCTTTGTCTTATCACAGGGACCACAAGACCTATCCCGCAAGCTAGTGCGGAAATTCTCCTCGGGCCAGCTACCGAAGTCCCGGCCTCTTTGGCGTTGCCGCAAGAGACCCTACTTAAAAAACCGATGATGGAAGCCTTGACGGCTCTGGAGGTAACCCTGAATGCGGACGACGACGCCTTGCTGAAGGAGACCTCTAAGAGGTCCGTTGTAACGGCCCGGGAGGAAAGGAAGCGCATGAGGCGTGCAGCAAGGGAACGTAGTGCTGCTTTAGCTGCGGGGGCAGGTTCAAGCGCCATTACTCCCGCTGCTATTCCTTCAGAGGAGTTCTCGGTTGCCTTGTCTACTGCTCATAGACGGGCGGCATGTGCAGCTCGGGAAGCCAACGGCAAATCAACCCCAGGTAATGTGTTTTGAAGCTTCGTTGTCAAAGCTTTAAACTATCAGTTCTTATATATCTTGTCCTGCAGGGCCGAGCCTTACTGAAGGAGTGGTGGCGACCGTTGAGGCTGAGGGGACGGTGGAGGAGGTAGCTGCTGAACCCGAGGCGACGGTAGGCGATGTAACCATAATTGTCGAGCCCACGATAGTGGCTGACGAGACAGTCACGACTGCTATGTCCAAGATAGCCACCACTGCCGAGCGCGAGGTAGTGGCGGATGAGACGGCTACTACGGCCGAGCCTGAGGCAGCGGTGGACGAGACGGCTACCACGGCCCAGCCTGAGGCAGCGGTGGATAAGACGGCTGCGATCACTGAGCCCGAGGTAGTGGCGAGCGAAACGGGTACGATTGCTGGGCCCGAGATGGCCGCTCGTTCTCAAGAGTCAGGCACCGCCCCGATCATCGCTCTTCCCGCTTAGTGTTCTTTGCCGTCTCCTGGCGTCGCAAGTGTGACGACGGCTCTCGTGGAGTCAGGGGACGAGGCGACGGGGGGTGAGACCACCCCGATGGAGGAAGGAGACGCCGTTGTTGAATCAAGTGATGCCCTTGTCACGGCTCCGGCTGGTGACTCTTCAGGTAGATTTTATGTTACCGCCCTTCTTTTTATTCTGTAATCTTTCTTAAAAAGGTTTATCTTGTTTCTAATGCAGTTGCGGCTAGTGCAGATGTCGAACTACTTGAGACAGCGCCGTCAGTCACCGCCCTGATGGTAACCACCTCTCTGCCTTCTCTCGTACCGTCGCAGATGCTGGAAGGTATGGATTTATGACCCATCAGTCTTGTCTCTTGGCTGTATAATTCATGTACTGACATTGCGTTATCACATTTTTTGCAAGAGTCCTTTTTGACCTCCTGTACCAGGTGCTGCATCCCCACTTCTCCTTCCCGTCGGAGATTGCTTCATCCAGTGGCGCCGGTGGATACAGTTTTCAATTAATGCTCTTTCTTTTACCGACCATGAAATCATTTCTAAGTCCTCTTTGCCTTGATTGCAGTGCTACAGATTGAAGGAGGAGATGAGAGATCAGTTGCGCCATTGGTCCTCCCGGCTTTGCCACCTGCTGCAGCTGGTATAGTGAATCCCATTGTTCATGAATCTCCTATATTTCTTGATCTGTTATCTGATTGTGACTTGTTTTGCAGCGGTTGCAACTGATACAAATTATTAAATATATCATGCGGTTCCTAAGTTCTCCAAAATCCATACTACATCATATAAAGGTGAACATGTAGCTATAGCCAGGTATGCGTAACCATGTGGTATAGCAAGATATGTGTATCTACCTATCAATAATGATGTAATACCCTCCAGGTATATGTGTAGTTATATCAAGCTAGGTATGTGTATATACATGTCAATAATGATACAATACCCTCCAGGTATATGTATAGCTATATCAAGCTAGGTAAGTGTACATGTAAGTATGTATGCAAGATGTACATGTAGCTGTGTCCCATATGTGTATATACCTATCTCTAATGGTACAATACCATATAGGTATATGGGTAGCTAGCATGTAGACTGGCAAGGTATATGTGTAAGCATGTAGGTATACAGGTATGGTATATCTCATACGCACAAAGGAATATGAATCAATGTCCCTAACCAATACAATATCATATATGTATATGTGTCAACTATATCTCGTATGTATATAGGTTGTGCGTGTCATGGCAATTATCGACGGAGTCTGTGTAGTATACAATTAGTGCTCCTGTAATATGAACCGTCAATAATGGTGTTGTGTCTCATCAATACTATATCCATATGCAAATAGGAAAATGAGGTATGCAACAAAGGTACACATGCACAATCAATGTCCATATACTAAGTATCAAGAATCATATCATTTAATATAGCCCAGACGCATAACGCCATGCGGGCGATTCCCCTGTAGATGTTAAATCTACTCACCAACGATTCTGTCTAAGTAAAGCCAACCACTTGCTTTCCCTTCTTCGCAGCTTCCGAAGTTCTCGCCTGCGATCCTATAATTTCACAAACACAACACATAAGATTAAATATCTTGCGCCGACACAAAGACAACGAAACGTAAGGATAACGCCCACAAGAAATACACACTGTGCACTCAGTGCACAAAACGCGTACGATATCGGCACAACCCTAGCTAGGATGACACAACCACCAAGTCTAGGCCCCGATCATACCAATCGCGCATTCACAACATAATATATAGCGCGGAAGATAATATATATCATATCGCAACGTCAATAGAAACTCAAGCCTAAACTTTACCGAAATCTAGCAAGCAGCATTTAATCATTTAGCTCAAAACTATAAGTTTAACCCAAACTAGTAATCATAAATAATTCATAATAGCATGATTAAACCACACAAATTCTTACTAGAATTTTAATCTCACACAAATAGGATTTAGTAAAACTTTAGTTTGCACTTAAACTAATTAGATAATTAGGAAAATATCATTTAACAATCTTACAACTAGGTTAAGTTTTCTTTTGTCTAAACTTTACACTTAACCATTTTACTAAACAAAACCCTAACTTGATCTATCAAAACCCTTTTCTAGAAATTTTAAACATCTAAATAAAAGCTTTATTTAAACATCTAGTAAGCTAATTTAATGATTTAAACAAAACATAAAGATTAGGGTTAGAATTTTATACCTCCTCAAGATCACAAATTAGCTACTAAACTCATCATTTTAGTCTCCAAAATGATGTCTTTCTTGAAGATCTAAGCTAGTTTAGAGATGAAGAATGATGAGTAGTGATTTGTTTATAAGTTTGTGGGATTATTTAAGGATTTGTGAAGGATTATTCGAGCTTGGAGATGAAGAAAATGGGCAAGGAAAAAGAATGGGCAGAACATGGGAGGCTCGGCCAAAAGGAAAGAGAGGGGCGTTTTGTGAAAATTCTGAAGAAAATTCTAGCTAAAAATGCAATAAATGCTCATTAATACACTAAATATCTTATGTCGCCTCTTTCTTTTCTTTTAAAATTTTTTCTTTAACTCACAAATATCTAGATATTATGCAAGGATGGATTAAGCTTAATCTAGTGATTAGATTAGCATAGATTCACATTAGAAATAATTAACCCAAACGAAAAATGTAATTACCACTAATTAAGTGCTTAATTAACAATTTAAAATAATATTTTAATTAGGGGGAAAAAATCTATGTGAACCAAAATTTTCAATTGACCCCAAAGCCTGAAAACTAGCACTATTCTAGTTAAACTATGTGCAGTCAAGTCTGTACTGAAATTTGATCACTACCGGGTTAAAACGGGAAACACCGACTATTTTACCCTAAAACGGAAAAATTCGCATAACGATTTCTAAAACGTTACACTCACATGCTAGCATGTGATGCCCTCCTGACATGCTAGTATGTGAGGAGGTCACATGCTAGCATGTGACCCTCACATGCTAACATGTGACATGCTTGCAGGTGAGAGGAGGCTCCCATTAAATGGGAGCCCAGGTTCTCTCCACTTTTTTAAATTCTTTTTTTCTTTCTTCTCTTCTTTCTTCCTTCTTTTCTTTATTTAATCCTTTTTTATTTGAAAATAAAATAAATAAATATTAAATAAATAAAAATAAATTATAAATAATATTTTAAAATAAAAAAATAGTAAATTAAAATAAATAAAAAACGTTTCTCTAAATATTTATTTACTTATTTATTTATGTTTTTTATATATATATTTTTATTTTTATTTTTTTCTTTAACAAATGGAAAAAACAAAAAAATACACACACCAACGCATCACATTGAGTTCGCATGTCCAGTTTGACCCGTCAATCGGAGGTTCCCTCGCTTCCAAAGTCGAGGGGTAATTAACGGCAGCTTAGTCCACGGCTGCCGGAGATTCGGATCCCCACAATCAATAAACCCCAGCCTACCCTAGACAGGGGGAATCTGTACTGCGCCTGACAAGCGCGCGCATATTCCTATCTCAATGGGTGACGAAAAACACCTTACAGATTCTGACACGCCTGGTGGGACCTATCTCTCCTCCCATATTTCGGGTTAAACGTTCATGCGAACTCAATCAATATTCATACCTATATTTATACTAAAATAATGCTATTTCATGCAGGTTTTCAAGTAATCACTTTTCAACAATATCTCCAAAGATGAACTCAGCTCTCAGCACGGCTCCCGTTTCCTACACGATGAAGATAGACTCCAGGACGGTCCTTCCGGCCAGTCTCGGGCGACAATGGAAGGAGACGCCGCTACCATTTGGCTCTATTATGTTCGTGTTAGATAACGCTGTCCCAGCTCCTCAAGCTCCGGTAATAGACAAACCGGTCTCAAAAAGGAAAAAGTCTATTCCTTCAAAAGGGACAAAGTCCACAAGAAATTCAAGGACGCCCTAAGAAACGGCCTACAACTTGCAGAATCGAAGAGACCGCAAGAAGCGAATATGACCGACGGCCCAAAATATTGCCCCTATCATAGAGTGATAAGTCATGCCATTGAAGACTGCTTCGTCTTTAAAGATTGGGTTGAAAGGCAATACAAGACGGGGGAGATAGAACTGTTTAAAGGCGCGTTAGCAAACAGTCAAATTACGACCGCCGATTTCATATAAATGGAGACTGGAGCCCTTCGGGAACCTGATTCTCTCAGACATGTTCCATTATCTAAAAAGGGCGAACCAAAAACTAATCGGCCTCAAGGACCAGCATCAGTAAAGGCATCTACTCCATTGGAGAGAAAGAAGAAGGTATACTCTTTCAGGAGGGATGAAGTCCGCAAAATATTCGCGGACGCCTTGAACAACGGTCTGCAACTGCCTGTTCCAAAGAAGCCACATGAAATGAATATGACCGGCAATCCCATATACTGCCCATATCATAGGATGGTGAGTCATACCATCGAAAACTGCTATATTTTCAAAGATTGGGTGGAGAACCAACACAAACTTGGGAAAGCCCCACAGTTTTCAGATGTATCGACAAGCCATAGAGCTACTGTCAACAACACGACTCCGCCAAGATCAAAGTTCAAGGAGCTGGGATAAGCAAGCTGACCACCAAGTCGTTAAACTGGAAATGATAGAGCTCTAAGTCTTTAAACTGGGAACCGCTTACCACCACGTCATTAAACTGGGAACATTCGACCTATAAGTCGTTAAACTGGGGATGTAAAAATGTGTAAATAAATAAATATATATATATATATATATGTATGTATGTATGTATGTATGTATGTATAAATAAAAAGCCGAAATGATGGGGCAACCCGCAATAAAAATCAGCGAGTAAAAATAAAAATGAAAATAAAGCCGAAATGATGGGGCAACCGGGAATAAATAGCCGAAATGATAGGGCAATCGCGACCTTCGCGATAAGAAAAGCTGAAGTGATAGAGCAATCGCGGTAAAAAAAAACCGCGAATGATGAGTCGCTCCTGGTACCATATTCCAGTGCAGCGATGCAGACGCCAACCAAATTCCAAATTCCTAAACGGCGAATGATGAGTCGCTCCTGGTACCATATTCCAGTGCGGCGATGCAGACGCCAACCAAATTCCAAATTCCCAAACGGCGAATGATGAGTCGCTCCTGGTACCATATTCCAGTGCAGCGATACAGACGCCAACCAAAATTCCAAATTTCTGAATGTCCCAACGGCGAACGATGAGTCGCTCCTGATACTATATTCCAGTGCAGCGATGCAGAAGCCAACCAAAATTTAAATTCCTAAAATTCTTCCAGCCCTACGGTTGGTCCCCAAGTTGACCACCGTATACAATCCACGACTCAAATAATTCTCATCATACCCATGTCCCACCGCAACCACCAGTTACACGGCTGGTCTCCGCCCACGGAATTATGCTCCATTTGGGAAGACCCACTCAAGTGTATGTTGAAGCCGAAAATTGCACCTCGGTTGACCAAGTCAAAGTCAAAGTCAAAGTCAAAGTCAACCCCAAGCCAAGTGGGCCCATGCCTAGGTCGAGTCCGAACATGAAGCGGCCGGCCCTCCCCCATGCCAAAATGAAATCATGTAATAAATAATTTTTATGTAATTTTTTATGCATGAATGTAAACAAAATGGGCATAAAGCCAAATTTTTATAAGCCGGTGGCTTATGTGCAAAAAGAAATAGCACATGAGACATGGGATGGGCAAAATGCCATTTTGTAAAGCCTAAGGGGATATATGTAAATATGTAAACCTATATAAGGAAACATGATGAAAATATCTAACATATTTTTTCATTCCCCCAAAAACTAGGGTTCTTTATGCCTCCTGCTCCTTCATCAAGGTTCTAAACCTTCTTCCCCTTCTTCAATTAAATCAAGAGTTTTACTCTTCCTTTTCCAAAACTAAATAGTTTTTTACCACAAAACCCAAAAAGGGGAACTTAAATTTTCCATCAGATCTTAAAAATAAGAGATTTTTAAAATCTCATACTTCTTGTTCTTCAAGATCCAGCCAACAGAAGAGGAAGGAGGAGACCCATCTCCAAAAATCCCATCTTGGGAAGATCCAGAGCCAAAGAGAGAAACAAAGCAGCCCCCTCTGATCATTTCTAAACATTTTAGGAGTTTAACTCCACAAATCGGGAGCACAGCTCCCAGTTCAGGGACCAAAGTCCCCTTTCTGTTTGACGCCCAGCGTCCAGCGCCATGAGCGCTAGCGCCCACGTGCCGAGCACGTGGTGCGCCCAGCGCCCAGAGCGCTAGCGCCCACGTGCCGAGCACGTGGTGCGCCCAGCGCCCAGAGCGCTCGCGCCCACGTGCCCAGCGCCCAGAGCGCTCGCGCCCACGTGTCGAGCACATGGTGCGCCCAGCGCCCAGAGCGCTATCGCTAGCGCCCAGCGCCTGCGTACCATGCAGCGAGGCGTTGGCCCCCACGCATCCTTTGGATGCCCTTTCCCTTTATATATATATATATATATATATATATATACACATATACACACACATACATACTCCATGACACTGTCCCTGTTAGAAAAAAATTTCTAACGGGGCGCTGCCCCGCACCCCGCAAGGGGGCTGCTAGCCCCCTTGACCCCCAGCCTGCTATCTGGGTTGCGGGACCCCGTAAAAACTCTGCGGAGCCCCTGATATATCCAAAACCCCTCCAAAACGCACCACTGCACATTGAGTTCGCATGACCAATTTAACCCGTTAATCGGAGGTTCTCTCGCCCCAAAGGCGAGAGGTAATTAACGGCAACTTAGTCCGCAGCTGCCGGAGATTCGGATCCCCACAATCAATAAACCCCCTCCTATCCTAGGCAGGGGGAATCTGTAGTACGTCTGACCAGCGCGCGCGTATTCCCATCTCAATGGTGTGACAAAAAACACCCTACAGACTCTGGCACGCCCGGTGGGACCCAATCTCTCCTCTCATATTTCGGGTTAAACGTTCATGCGAACTCAATCGATATACATATTTATATTTATACTAAAATAATGCTCTTTCATGCAGGTTTTCAAGCAATCACTTCTCAACAATGTCTCCAAAAATGAACTCAGCTCCCGTCTCATACACGATGAAGATGGACTCCAGGATGGTCCTCCCGGCAAGTCTTGGACGGCAGTGGGAAGAACCGCTGCTACAATTTGGGTCTATTCTGTTTATCTCAGCTAATGCCATCCCTGCACCTCAAGCCCCGGTGACAGACAAACCGGTCTCGAAAGGCAATAGGCCAAATGTGGTGGTCTCGAAGGCGCCCCAACTCAAACGCAGGTCGGTGTTTGAACGACTCTCCTTGGCCCCAGCTGGGGACAAAGCCATCAACACCAACAAAGCAGCAGGGCATCTCAGACAAGCTCCAGCGGTACCTCCGACAACTGCTCGATCGGGTATCTTCTTTAAGCTCCCTATCAATCGACTCACGGTGGCTTCACAGAAGACGGATGCCCGCCAAGCCCTCAAAATCAAGAAGCTAAGGCAGAAAAGGCTCAGATACAGAGCCAACAAAAGGGCTAGGGCTCATACTAGGCTAAGCTTCATGAGGCTCCAAGAACGGGGTTACCCCGCTAAAGATAAAGAGACGGCTGGATATGTGGTCCACACTGTCTACATGGTTGGACATGAAGAAACGAACCCTCCTATACTTCACAGCCAGGGTGATGATACGTTGGACGCTACCCAATGTCAACTCGGTCTAAATGACGAAGAGCTCGCTCAGGCCGATAAGCCAAAAGAGCCTGGGGTTCCTGCGGAATTGAGCTCAGGTGATAAGGATGACCCGGTTGTCATAACCGGAACTACAGAACAAGCATTATTCCGATGGCTTCAGAGGCAGCTTCAGGACAAGGATGAGAAGTTAGCCAAGGTACAATCTAAGGTCGACGAATTGGCAAACGTCGCGGCAGATCTCGCGACCCAATTCGCCCGATTGCAATTACAACAGAATCAAATTTTGGTTCATGAGCCAGGGATTGATACCCGAAGGCAGCCAACTGATACCCCCTCCAACCTAAGAGTGGAGCGCCTTCGCGAAAAACGGCCGCGATCAGCCTCCAGTCCCTCCGATACATACACCGAATGGGAATCGCCTCTGAAAGAGAAACTGGATAAGGTCTATTCCTTCAAAAGGTACAAAGTCCACAAGATATTCAAGAACGCCCTAAGAAACGGTCTACAACTGCCAGAATCAAAGAGACCGCAAGAAGAGAATATGACCGACGACCCAAATTATTGCCCCTATCACAGAGTGATAGGTCATGCCATTGAAAACTGCTTCGTCTTCAAAAATTGGGTTAAAAGGCAATACAAGACGGGAAAGATAGAACTGTCTAAAGGCGTGTTAGCAAACAGTCAAGCTACGACCGCCGATTTCATACAAATGGAGACCGAAGCTTTTCGGGAACCTAATCCTCCCGGACATGTGCCATTATCTGAAAAGGGCGAACCAAAGACTGATCGGCCTCAAGGACCAGCATCTGTAAGGGCACCTACTCTAATGGAGAGAAAGAAAAAGGTGTACTCCTTCAGGAGGGATGAGTTCCGCAATATATTCGAGGAAGCCTTGAACAACGGTCTGCAATTGCCTATTCCGAAGAGGCCACATGAAATGAATATGACCGGCAATCCCGTATACTGCCCATACCATCGAGTGGTGAGTCATGCCATTGAAGACTGCTGTGTTTTCAAAGATTGGGCAGAGGACCAATACAAGCTTGGAAAAACCTCACAGTCTTCGGATGTATCGGCAAGCCACGGAGCTACGGTCATCAACACAGCTCCGCCAAGATCAAAATTCTAGGAGCTGGGATAAGCAAAGAGGACCACCACGTCGTTAAACTGGGAACACCGGTCGACCACCATGTCATTAAACTGGGGATAATCGACCACCACGTCATTAAACTGGGAACAATCGACCTCTGTCGTTAACATGGGAATGTAAAAATGTGTAAATAAAACAAAAAAAATAATAATAATGAACAATAAAGCCGAAATGATAGGGCAACTCGCAATAAGAATCAGCGAGTAAAAATAAAAATAAAGCCGAAATGATGGGGCAACCGTGAATAAAAAGCCGAAATGATGGGGCAATCGCGACCTTCGCGATAAGAAAAGATGAAATGATAGAGCAATCGCGGCAAAAAAAAAAACCAATGGCGGATGATGAGTCGCTCCTGGTACCATATTCCAGTGCAGTGATGCAGACGCCAACCAAAATCTAATTTCCCAAAATTCTCCCGGCCCTACGGCCAGTCCCCAAATTGACTACCGTATACAATCCACGGGCACAAATAATTCTCATCATACCCATGCCCCACTGCAATCACCAGTCACGCGGCTGGTCTCCGCCCTTGGAATTTTACTCCATTGGGAAGACCCATTCATGTGTCCTCACGATGCATGAGGAGAACAAACCTTCGTGGGATCCTTACGACTCACAAAGAAAAAACACACTTGGGGGTCCTCACGACTCCTAAGGAAAAAATGCACCTACGGGATCCTTACGACTCATAGGGAGAAAATGCTTTTATGGGACCCTTACAGCCCATAAAATTGAAAAGCCTTAGGTGATAGGGATCTAAACCTGTCTCCTAAGCCATCGCTCCCCAACAGGCAATGGCGAATGATGAGTCGCTCCTGGTACCATATTCCAGTGCAGCGATGTAGACGCCAACCAAAATTCCAAATTTCTAAAATCCCAACGGCGAATGATGAGTCGCTCCTGGTATCATATTCCAGTGCAGCGATGCAGACGCCGTCCAAAACTCAAATTCCCAATGGTGAATGATGAGTCGCTCCTGGTACCATATTCCAGTGCAGCAATGAAGACGCCAACCAAATTCCAAATCCCATACCCCAACGGCGAATGATGAGTCGCTCCTGGTACCATATTCCAGTGCAGCGATGCAGACGCCAACAAAATCCCGAAATTTTTCCGGCACTACGGTCTGGATCATACATCCTGCAAAACCGTATACAATCTACGTGCGTAAAACAATCCCAATCTCTCCCCAGTCCTACCGATGAGACCATATTCAAAGTCCCACCAAAAAATAAAAAAATAAAAAATAAAAAAAATAAAAAAATGGTATGTCCACAAGCAAAATGGGCACGGATGAAAACCCGAAAGGGCTCCGTGAGTAAAAACAGCAGGACTGCCGGCGAGTTTGTGAAAACCCGAAAGGGCGCAAACTCGTGAAAAAGAGATGAAATGCACTCGCAAAGTCCTCTCGACTTTGTGAAAGAAAGGACGTAACCTAAGGGGAATGACGTGATAGCGCAAGTCTTCTTTCTTTTAACCCATCTTTTCCGGTGAAAGGTACGGAGGGGATTGAAATCCAGTAATTAATGAAAACGACTGACCAACGGAAGAAGAGTTGCGCCCGGCTGGTATTTCGGAAATTCGAACAAATTGGTTAAGACTTTAGTTACTCGACTGTTGGGTTATACAAATATCTTATCCATTGAGCCAAGGGGGTGGGGGAAATCAATTTAGGACAGGATCATTCAAGTTAGGTTTCTTTGTTATTAGGATAGGTGAATTCTTATGGATCTATCCCTCGGAAGAACCGGAATATTCCCGCGTGAGATCCTTACGACTCACAAAGGAGCAACACACTTGGGAGTCCCCACGACTCCTAAAGAAAAAATACACCTACGGGATCCTTACGACCCGTAGGGAGAAAATGCTTTGTGAGATCCTTACGGCTCACAAAATTGAAAAGTCTTAGGTGATGGGGACCTAAAACCTGTCTCCTAAGCCATCGCTTCCTAACAAGCAAGCGCAAATGATGATTCGCTCCTGGTACTGTTGGAGATAGTGCCCTCAGAGTCAATTATTAGATCACAGGCGCATGATTGTAATGATTGAGGAAGGACCTATCCCAGTAGAACGGTCTTACTAAAGATGATAGTATGCTATTTGGTTTATCTTTATCATCGTGTACTGCTTTAGGTGACCTTACAGGTCACTATTACACGTTGATAGAGCCCCTACGATTCTTGCTTGACTGCCAGCAGTATGAGGGCGATCATATACGTGGGAGCTGGTAGTCTATAAGCACATCCTTAAAAGGTCCCTAGTCATGGGAGTTTCGAGACAGGGCATCGATACTCCAGAGTAGACTAGTGTATACAGTCGAGACCCCGACGAGGGGCGGTGGCCGGTCTCACAAGCCACTAGTGTCAGTTGGTTCACCTAAGATGTATACAGGTGCTCATTGGGTTATGAGTACACCGGACAGGACTCGCCGGGAACATGCTAGTTGGTCTTATACCTGACGTCAAATAGCAGTTCCCTGGTGACATGTGTACAGGTTAGTTCATCGACCTGAGATCGTCATTTGTCTCGTGTGAGTTCCTACTGTGCTTTGATTACTACCCTACCACGCTCAAAGGAGACGTGCAAACAGGTTTTAGTTGGGTACAGTCCCGAGCCACATGGAGGCAGTGAGCGGATCTTCAGGGGTTCGTCTCTCCCGGTATTGGGGGTGAGGTCGCGCTGTGTCTAGGAGAGCCATTACACGAAGTCCTTGGCCAAGGCAGGAGATTTACTGGTAGGTATTCCAGTAGTATCTCAGGGTGTTCTGGGCTACACTCCGACACGACTTGTACCGCTTTTGGGGGTCTGACTTTTACCAACCCCCTAGGCCCGCCATGCGATGCTCATAGATGAACGGACCGGACTGTACGGATATTTTCACTGACAGGCTCAGTAGGGTGTCAGGGTGAGTTCGCTCATCGACGTCCCTTTTGGTCAATAGCTGGTGGCCCGTCACGTATAGCTAATACCTCTGACGTGCTAGTGGTTAAATCCACAGCCATAGTATTGACGAGTCTTTAGAGTCCCACGCACACAGTTACTCAAGTTTCGGGCGAAACGCTGTAGAGGCCGTATGGAGATATGGCAGGGTTCGATCATGTACGTGCGGTATTGCACGGATCATGATCGGACGGAATATACTAGCAGGCTTTAGTTTAAGCCAGATCCTAGTATAGTACAGTGTAGATTTTGTCTCATTGCATTTGTATTTGGTCGGAATACAAATGCGGGTATGTATATACAGTAGCGGGGTTTTCCTGTAATTTATTACGGGATCAGTTTTTTGGAGTTGCCAGTTTGCTTTCCGTTTCGGCCATTTTTCTTTGTATCTATCCTTGGCTGAAAATTGGTGGAGGAGGGCTTATTTGCAATTGTGCAAATAAGCATTGTGGAGGGTGGTCTTTGCATATTGTTGTGTTATGATAGTTCCACCATCACATTGACTTCTTGACTTCATCATGGCTTGACCTTTGTAATTATGATTGGTTGATGGAGTGTGGGTTTTTATTTGTGATCATTTCTTTTCTCATGATAACCCTTTTCTCTCTCTTGATTTTTTGGCTCACTCTTTTGCATTTGGCCACATATACTCTCTCCTCTCATTCTCTCCTATGCATGGCCGGCCAAATGAGGGAAGGGGCTGCCCATTTTTGAGGAGTGGGATTTTGTTCTCTACATGCTAGAAAAATCCCCAAGTTCATCTAGAAAAAGTTCATATATCATTCCTCCACCATTATGGCAACTTCCACAACCCCAAAGAGATATAGAGTTCTACAGATAACCTACAGTATCCTTGGGCACGTCGACTCGCCAACTTCGTGCCCGAGTTGCCTCGGTCCAGAGGTGGGAGCCCGTAAAAGAACCCGGCGATGTGGTGCCCGTTCCGGCGAGGAGTTAAAGACCGGAGATTCCGCGGGGAGATCGGGACGACGACGAGAAGACCGAAAGACACGGATCGCTCGGTATATCTCTTTACCCCTTCTCTAGTTAGCTAGGATTAGATTAATGGCCCGATCCGGAATTTTTGTGCGCGGTGGTGCCGGTTCAAAAGTTAAAGTAAAATATCGTTTCCGCATTTTGGCCTCGTTTTGACGGCCGGGGCGCCGCCGTGCACTTACAGGTACTATATTCCAGTGTAGCGATGCTGATGCCAAACAAAAACCTAAATCCCCAAATCCTCTCATGGCAAATGATGATTCGCTTCTGGTATCATATTCCAGTGTAGCGATGCTGATGTTAACCCAAATCACAATCAACAAGTCAACTTCAACTCCGACACCGCAGAAAGCGGAGCAAGTCAGAATCCAATCTCGACACCGCAAGAAGCGGAGCAAGTCAAGTTCACCCCTGACACTGCAGGAAGCAGAGCAAGTCAAATAGAGCATCGACCGTCCATGTGGGAAAAAGGGCAGTGCAAGCTTCCTACAAAGTGGGAACCAGATCACTCCGGGCCCGGGAAACGTCTACCACGGATACTCCGTCTCGGAGACGCGTTAAGCGTCGACCGTCCATGTCGTAAAAAGGGCAGCGCGGGCTTCCCACAAATCGGGAACCAGATCACTCCGGTCCAGGGAAACGTCTACCACTGACACTCCATCTCGGAGACGCGTCAAGCGTCGACCGTCCATGTCGCAAAAAGGGCAGTGCAGGCTTCCCACAAATCGGGAACCAAATCGCTCCGGGTCAGAGCGTCGACCATCCATGTCGCAAAAATGGCAGTGCAGGCTTCCTACAAAGCGGGAACCAGATCACTCCAGGCCAGAGAAATGTCTACCACGGACACTCCGTCTCGGAGACGCGTCAAACGTCGATCGTCCATGTCGCAAAAAGGCAGTGCAGGCTTCCCACAAATCGGGAACTAAATTGCTCCGGATCAGAGCGTCGACCGTCCATGTCGCAAAAAGGGCAGTGCAGGCTTCCCACAAATCGGGAACCAAATCGCTCCGGATCAGAGCGTCGATCGTCCATGTCGCAAAAAGGGCAGTGCAGTCTTCTCACAAATTGGGAACCAAATCGCTCCGGATCAGAGCGTTGACCGTCCATGTCGTAAAAAGGGCAGTGCAGGCTTCTTACAAAGCGGGAACCAGATCACTCCGGGCCAGGAAAACGTCTACCACGGACACTCCGTCTCGGAGACGCGTTAAGCGTCGACCGTCCATGTCGTAAAAAGGGCAGCGCGGGCTTCCCACAAATCGGGAACCAGATCACTCCAAGCCAGGGAAACGTCTACCACGGACACTCCGTCTCCGAGACGCGTCAAGCGTCGACCGTCCATGTCGCAAAAAGGGCAGTGCAGGCTTCCCACAAATCAGGAACCAAATCGCTCCGGATCAGAGAGTCGACCGTCCATGTCGCAAAAAGGACAGTGCAGGCTTCTCACAAATTGGGAACCAAATCGCTCCGGATCAGAGCATCGACCGTCCATGTCGCAAAAAGGGCAGTGCAGGCTTCCTACAAAGCAGGAACCAGATCACTCCGGGCCAAGGAAACGTTTACCACGGACACTCCGCCTCGGAGACGCGTCAAGCGTCGACCGTCCATGTCGCAAAAAGGGCAGTGCGGGTCCTACAAAGCAGGAACCAGATCACTTCGGGCCATAGAAAAGTCTACAACGGACACTCCGTCTCGGAGACGCGTTAAGCGTTGACCGTCCATGTCGTAAAAAGGGCAGCGCGGGCTTCCCAAAAATCGGGAACCTGATCACTCCAGGCCAGGGAAACGTCTACCACGGACACTCCGCCTCGGAGACGCGTCAAGCGTCGACCGTCCATGTCGCAAAAAGGGCATTGCAGGCTTCCCACAAATCGGGAACCAAATCGCTCCGTATCAGAGCGTCGACCGTCCATGTCGCAAAAAGGGCTGTGCAGGCTTCCTACAAAGCGGGAACCAAATCGCTCCGGGCCAGGGAAACGTCTACCACAGACACTCCGTCTCGGAGACGCGTCAAGCGTCGACCGTCCATGTCGTAAAAAGGGCAGTGCATCCCAAAAAGTGGGAACCAAAGTAAGTCGCCTCCACGCAAAAGAAGATCCATCAATTTCATGCACATGACTCACATATGTGCTGTGCATTTATTGATGGGGGCACTTTGTTGAAGCCGAAAATTGCACCCCGGTTGACCAAGCCAAAGTCAAAGTCAACCCCAAGCCAAGTGGGCCCATGCCCAGATCGAGTCCGAACATGAAGCGGCCAGCCCTCCCCCATGCCAAAATGAAATCATGTAATAAATAATTTTTATGTAATTTTTTATGCATGAATGTAAACAAAATGGGCATAAAGCCAAATTTTTATAAGCCCATAGCTTATGTGCAAAAAGAAATAGCACATGAGGCATGGGATGGACAAAATGCCATTTTGTAAAGCCCAACGGGCTATATGTAAATATATAAGCCTATATAAGGCAACATGATGAAAATATCTAACATATTTTTTCATTCCCCCAAAAACTAGGCTTCTTTATGCCTCCTGCTCTTTCATCAAGGTTCTAAACCTTCTTTCCCTTCTTCAATTAAATCAAGAGTTTTACTCTTCCTTTTCCAAAACTAAATAGTTTTTTACCACAAAACCCACAAAGGGGAACTTAGATCTTCCATCAGATCTTAAAAATAAGAGATTTTTAAAATCTCATACTTCTTGTTCTTCAAGATCCGGCCAACAAAGGAGGAAGGAGGAAACCCATTTCCAAAAATCCCATCTTGGGAAGATCCAGAGCCAAAGAGAGAAACAAAGTAGCCCCCTCTGCTCATTTCTAAACTTTTTAGGAGTTTAACTCCACAAATCAGGAGCACAGCTCCCAGTGCAGGGACCAAAGTTCCCTTTCTGTTTGACGCCCAGCGTCCAGCGCTCTGAGCGCTAGCGTCCACGTGCCGAAAACGTGGTGCGCCCAGCGCCCGCGCCCGGAGCGCTCGCGCCCACGTGCCGAGCACGTGGTGCACCCAGCGCCCAGAGCGCTTGCGCCCAGCGCCCAATGCGCTCGCGCTAATGCCCAGCGCCTGCGTGCCATGCACGCGAGGCGCTGGCCCCCCCGTATCCTTTGGATGCCCTTTCCCTATATATATATATATACATACATACATACATATACTCCACGACACTGTCCCTGTTAGAAAAAAATTCCTAACGGGGCGCTGCCCCGCACCCCGCAAGGGAGCTGTTAGCCCCCTTGACCCCCAGCCCGCTATCTGGGTAGTGGGACCCCCGTAAAAACTCTGCGGGGCCCTCGATATATCCAAAACCCCTCCAAAACACACCACTGCACATTGAGTTCGCATGACCAATTTAACCCATTAATCGATGGTTCTCTCGCCCCAAATGCGAGGGGTAATTAACGGCAGCTTAGTCCACGGCTGCCGGAGATTCGGATCCCTACAATCAATAAACCTTCGCCTACCCTAGGCAGGGGGAATCTGTAGTACGCCTGACCAGCGCACGCGTATTCCCATCTCAATGGGGTGACGAAAAACACCCTACAGTGTCCTCATGATACATTAGGAGAACAAACCTTCGTGGGATCCTTACGACTCACAAAGGAAAAACACACTTGGGGGTCCCCACGACTCCTAAGGAGAAAGTACACCTACAAGATCCTTTCGACTCGTAGGGAGAAACTGCTTTTTTGGAACCCTTACGGCCCATAAAATTGAAAAGTCTTAGGTGATAGGGATCTAAACCTGTCTTCTAAGCTATCGCTCCCCAACAGGGAAAGGCAAACGATGAATTGCTCCTGGCACGTGTGCTTCAGTGTTAGCAACGCTGATGCCGACCCCTACCCCAAAATTCCAAGCTTCCGATCCGATAGACCCCTAAGTCTTTAAACTGGGAACAGATGACCGTTAAGTCGTTAAACTGGGCACGATAGACCCCTAAGTCCTTAAACTGGGAACAAATGACCACTAAGTCGTTAAACTGGGCACAATAGACCCCTAAGTCTTTAAACTGGGAACAGATGACCGCTAAGTCGTTAAACTGGGCACAATAGACCCCTAAGTCTTTAAACTGGGAACAGATGACCGCTAAGTCGTTAAACTGGGCACAATAGACCCTAAGTCTTTAAACTGGGAACAGATGACCGCAAAGTCGTTAAACTGAAAACAGATGACCGCTAAGTCCTTAAACTGGGCACGATAGATCTCTAAGTCGTTAAACTGGAAACAGATGACCTCTAAGTCGTTAAACTGGAAATAGACGACCCTTAAGTCGTTAAACTGGTAACGAGGGAAATCCACTCATGTGTCCTCACGATGCATAAGGAGAATAAAACTTGCGAGATCCTCTCGACTCGTAAGAAAACGCCTTCGTGGGATTCTTACAACTCACAAAGGAAAAACACACTTGGGAGTCCTCATGACTCCTAAGAAGAAAATGCGCCTACGGGATCCTTACTACTCATAGGGAGAAAATGCTTTTATGGGACCCCTACGGCCCATAAAATTGAAAAGCCTTAGGTGATAGAGATCTAAACCTGTCCCCTAAGCCATCGCTTTCCAATTAGCAAAGGCAAATGATGATTCGCTCTTGGTACCATATTCCAGTATAGCGGTGCTGATGCTGACCCAAAAACCAATTCCCAAATCCTCCCGGGGCAAATGATGAGTTGCTCCTGGTATTATTCCAGTGCAGCAATGCAGATGCGAAAAAAATCTCTTGGCAAATGATGATTCGCTTCTGGTACCATATTCCAGTGTAGCGATGCTAATGCCAACCCAAATCAAACCAACAACCTCTGCGGCGGAATCATGCTTCATTCCAGAATATACCCCGTGTCGAAATCATGCTTCGCCTCGGCGTATCTGCCTTCCCTGTCGGAATCATGCTTCGACTCGGAATCAACCAAGCGACACTCCGTGCCGGGGACAAGTCAAACAGCGACACTCCGTGCCGGGGAAAAGTCGATCTGCGACACTCCGTGCCGGGGACAAGTCAAACAGCGACACTCCGTGCCGGGGACAAGTCGATCTGCGACACTCCGTGCCGGGGACAAGTCCAACATTAGCGACACTCCGTACCGGGGACAAGTCGATCAGCGACACTCCGTACCGGGGACAAGTCGATCAGCGACACTCCGCGCCGGGGACAAGTCGATCAGCGACACTCCGCGCCGGGGACAAGTCGATCAGCGACATTCCGTGCCGGGGACAAGTCGAACATCAGCGACACTCCGTACCGGGGACAAGTCGATCAGCGACACTCCGTGCCGGGGACAAGTCGAACAGCGACACTCCATGCCGGGGACAAGTCGATCTGCGACACTCCGTGCCGGGGGAAGTCGATCTGCGACACTCCGTGCCGGGGACAAGTCGAACAGCGACACTCCGTGCCGGGGACAGGTCGATCAGCGACACTCCGTGCCGGGGACAAGTCGAACATCAGCGACACTCCGTGCCGGGGACAAGTAGATCAGCGACTCTCCGTGCTGGGGACAAGTTGAACAACCAGCAACACTCCGCGCCGGGGATAAGTCGATCAGCGACACTCCGTGCCGGGGATAAGTTGAACAACCAGCGACACTCCGTGCCGGGGATAAGTTGAACAACCAGCGACACTCAGTGCCGTCGACCGTCCATGTCGTAAAAAGGGCAGTGCAGGCTTTCTTCAAAGAGAGAACCAAATCACCCTGGGCCAGGGAAACGTCTACCATGGACACTCCACCTCGGAGACGCAAACGTCGACCGTCCATATCGTAAAAAGGGCAGTGCATCCCAAAAAGTGGGAACCAAAGCAAGTCGCCTCCACGTGAAAGAAGATCCATCAATTTCATGCACACGACCCACATATGTGGTGTGCATTTATTGATGGGGGGCACTTTGTTGGGGTCGAAAATTGCACCCCAGTTGACCAAGTCAAAGTCAAGGTCAACCCCAAGCCAAGTGGGCCCAAGCCTAGATCAAGTGGGCCCGTGCCCAGGTCGAGTCCGAACATGAAGCGGCCGGCCCTCCTCCATGCCAAAATAAAATTCATGTAATAAATAATTTTGATGTAATTTTTTTTATGCATGAATGTAAGCAAAATGGGCATAAAGCCAAATTTTTGTAAAGCCCATGGCTTATGTGCAAAAGAAATGAGCACATGAGATATGGGATGGGCAAAATGCCATTTTGTAAAGCCCAAGGGGTTATATGTAAATGTGTAAGCCTATATAAGGCAACATGATGATGAATAAAGGATATACTTTTCATTCTCTCAAAAACTAGGGTTTGTGCCTCCACTCTCCCTTTTTCAAGTTCTTCCTCTTCCTTTTCATTTTCCAATTAAATCAAGAGCTTGGCTCTTCTTTTTTTAAAACTAAATAAAGTTCTACCATTAACCCACATCCCAAGACTCCATCAAGAGAAGAAAAAGGGTCTCTTTTTTTATCATCCAAGATCTAGATCTTGGAGTTTCAAGAGTACCCATTTTCGGTTTCTTCTCAAAAGAGAAAGGGGAAAATCTTTTGGAGTTTAACTCTACTACAGAAATTCTTTTAGAGTTTAACTCCACAGTAAAAATCTTTTTTTGGAGGAGTTTAACTCCACATTAAATCTTTTTAGGAGTTTAACTCCATATAAAATTCTTTCGGAGTTTAACTCCACATTTAAAATTCTTTCGGAGTTCAACTCCACAATAAAAATTCTTTCGACATTCAACTCCCTTTAAATTCTTTTGGAGTTTAACTCCACAAACAAAAATTCCTTTGGAGTTTAACTCCACAATAAAAATCTTTTTTGGAGTTGAACTCCATTTAAAACTCTTTTTGGAGCCACAATAAAAATCTTTTTGGAGTTAAAACTCCATTTAAAATCTTTTCAGAGTTGAACTCCATATTTAAAATTTTTTTTTTGGAGTTTAACTCCATAAAAAAATTTCTTTTGGAGTTCAGCTCAATGTAAAAAAAAAAAATCCCCTTTTTGCCCCCATCACATGTTAGCACGTGAGGGGAAGGGTTCCGATTTAATGGGAGCCCTTTTGGCCCCTCTTACATGCTAGCATGTGAGGGGCCACATGCTAGCATGTGATGCCCCCCCTCACATGAGGGGTCACATGCTAAGCATGTGATTGCCTCCCTCACATGCTAAGCATGTGATTGCCTCCCTCACATGCATGTGAGGGGGTCACATGCTAGCATATGACCCTAGCATGCGAGGGGAGGCTCCCATTAAATGGGAGCCCAGGTTCTCCCTCCCTTTTTTAAATTCTTTTTTTCCTTCTTTCTTCCCTCTTTTCTTTATTTAATCCTTTTTTATTTAAAATAAATAAATATTAAATAAATAAAAATAAATTATAAATAATATTTTAAAATAAAAAAATGGTAAATTAAAATAAAAAACGTTTCTCTAAATATTTATTTACTTATTTATTTTTATTATATATATATATATATATATATATATATATATATTTCATTAACAAATGGAACAAAACAAAAAATATATATATATATATATATATATATATATATATATATATATATATATTTCATTAACAAATGGAACAAAACAAAAAAATACACACATACCAACGCATCGCATTGAGCTCGCATGTCCAGTTTGACCCGTCAATCGGAGGTTCCCTCGCTTCCAAAGGTGAGGGGTAATTAACGGCAGCTTAGTCCGCGGCTGCCGGAGATTCGGATCCCCACAATCAATAAACCCCAGCCTACCCTAAGCAGGGGGAATCTGTACTGTGCCTGACAAGCGCGCGCATATTCCCATCTCAATGGGGTGACGAAAAACACCCTACAACAGTCTCATCCGTCCGAGAGATACTACCGTTTTCTCATAGACGGGGATTGAGAGGATTGCATCATTGACAATGATTAGCCAACTAGCTTCTAGTAAGCCATTCAGAGTAGTGACTCGATAAAATGGCTGGATGCAATGCGGACCGAAATGGAGTCCATATACACCAACAAAGTATGCACTTTGAACATTGCTCCAGAAGGGGTAAATTCCGAAGGCTGCAAATGGATCTTCAGGAAGAAGATTGGTGTAGATGAATAGGTTGAAACCTATAAGGCTAGATTTGTTGCAAAAGGTTTTCGTCAAAGACCTGATTTGGACTATGATGAAATCTTTTCTCCAGTGGCTATGCTCAAATCCATTCGGATCCTTCTTTCCATTACTGCCTTCCAAGATTATGAGATCCGGCTGATGGCCGTAAAGACGACTTTTCTAAATGGTTATTTGGAAGAGTGAGTCTATATGGACCAGTCAGAGGATTTCAATCAGAGTGGGAGCAGTGGGAAAGTATGCAAGTTGCTTAAGTCCATTAATGGACTAAAGCAGGCATCGCGGAGTTGGAACATCCGTTTTAATGAGACGGTCAAAGGAATTCGATTTTATCATAAATCCAAATGAACCATGCATATATAGTAAGATTGTAGCAAGAACTGTGGAATTCTTCGTTGAGTATGTGGATGACATTCTCTTGATAGGAAATGACATTCTTATGCTACAATCAGTCAAACGATTCTTGTCACAGAGGTTCTTCATGAAAGACCTGGGTGATACCCACTACATTCTGGGGATCCAGATCTATCGTGATAGATCAAAGAGAATGGTGGGACTTTCACAGTCAAGGTACAATAACACCATACTGAAAATATTTAGTATAGATGATTCTAAGCACGGTAGTCTACCGGCTTGTCACGGAATCACCATCTCTAAAGAGTTGTCTCCAAAAATTGGTTTGGAAAGGTCTCACATCACATCTATACCCTACGCTTATGCGGTAGGCTCTATAATGTATGCGATGTTGTGTACCAGACTAGATACTGCTTACACACTCAGCGTGGTAAGCCGGTATCAGTCAAACCCAGGGAAGAAACACTGGATAGCAGTAAAGAGCATTCTCAAGTACCTGAGAAGGATTAAGGAGATGTTCTTGGTGTATGGCGGAAAAGACCTCCAGATCGATGCCTTTATTGACTCCAGCTTCCAGAGTGATAAGAATGACTCTAAGTCTATGTTGGGTTATGGCTTTACCCTCAGTGGAGGGGCGGTCTGTTGGAAAAGCTCCAAACAGGACACCGTTGCAGACTCGATGATGGAAACAGAGAAGTTCGTTGCATGAGACGCCGCAAAAGAGGCAGTCTGGATGAGGAAGTTCTTAATTGAATTCCAGGTGGTTCCTTCCATTTGTTGGTCCAATACTTTAGTATTGTGACAACATACGACGCTATAACTTTAGGAAAAGAACTCAGGTCCCATCAGAGATCCAGACATATCTTCTGTAGGGTTCCTAGGCACCCTAGTGAGGTCTCACAAGTGATCAAACATGCAAATTTCTAAAAATTACGGTGCCGAGAAAACCTAGAACGGATCGTTAACTAGATATTTAGGCAAAGCAAGCAAGTAAACGGAAATATAGAAATAGGGAAGGGGCTACAACCTTTGTAGATCCGGTCCACCACTTCCTAAGCTCCGCGATGATCTCCCTCCGCTGTCCAAATCAAACTCATGACTCAAGCATCGGTATCATCGAAGAATGGGCGGGCTTGATCGTCGGTTCGATGCCGAAGATGATCTACGTCGAAGTATCACAAGAACAAGCTCCAACTTCACCAAGCTTTGAAAACTTGTGAAGTAAACACCCTATACAACTTGGCAAGAGGTAGAGGATGAAGAAATAGGAAGTAGGTAGACTTTATATTTGGATTTCTCACTCAATTTCACTAGTTGCCATTGATGGCCACTAGCTTTCTTCATGTTGAAGAAGACGAAGAAGAAGAAGAAAAGATATGATAAGTTAATAAAAATAGAAAAGAAAATACAATACTTATCATATCTTCAACCATGGTTTAGTGTAGAGACTTAACTTAGGTTAGATGAGTGGTTAGGGTTAGGCATGAGACAAGAATGGTGACTAAGTCAATGCTTCATGAATCTTCAACTAAAAACAAATATAGCCACCATTCATTTCTTTTTTTCTTTTCAAATGAAATAAATAAAAAGATAAATGAATAAGCAAAAGAAATGATACCCTAACCACTAACTAACCATGGTTCAATACTTTACACAAAACCAAGAAAGAATGTATCATCAAACATGATACAATCATGTGCACAAAATATATCACATATACAATGTGCACAAACCAAGTGAGTAAATCCATTTAAAGTGAACCAATACTAGTTAATGCAAAGTAATATATTAAATATATAATTATACATTCAATCATTAAATCAACACTTGATCCAATGATCCGGTCATATCGCATATAACCGACTAGTATCCAATGTATCGGCTTATCGAATCAATCCTTGATTCGATAACTAGGTTATATCGCATACAACCATTCGACATACATTCATCGCGAGAATGAAATACGGTATCACATACACGCATTATTCTCGGTCCCGCACATATCTCATATGCGCTCCTATTTCGTTTCGCTTGAGCCAGGAAACCTCTGTGTAGGACTCTAAAGACTCGTCAATACGCCGGCAGCGGATGATGATCATATCAAACACCCACAAGCCGCAAGCGGTCTGCTAAACGTAACGGCCACCCGGGTATTGAGCGATCAGAAGATCGACGAGCAAGCCCGCTCACACTCCTGTGAATCCAACCAGTAACACTTACCGTACAGTCCGGTCTGTTCGTCTGATATGTCGCATATCTCGCCTAGGGGTGGTAAACGTCAGACCCCAATAGCTCGATAAATCATGCCGACTTGAGGTCCATAACATTCGTGAAACTACTGATAACACTTACCAGTATATCACTGCAACCCTGGCCAGGGATTTCCTGTTATGGCCAGTCGAGCATAGCACAACATCAACCCCCAATACCGGGAGAGACGAATCCCCTCTTATCGCTCATTGCCTCCATGTGAATCGGGACTGTACCCAAAAACCACCTGTTTGCACGACTCAGTAGAGCCGTGGTAGGATGGAAATCAAAGCACAGTGGGAGACACACAAGACTCTATGACGATCTCGGGTCAACAGACTAAGCTGTACCAGTGTCACCAGAGAACTGCCATCTGACGTGAGGTATAATACCATCTGGGAGTTCTCGGTGAGTCCGTTCAGTGTACCCAGTCTCCACTGAGCACCCGCATACCATCTTCGATGTCAAACACCAATGGATATGGGATCATCCATCGCCCATCGCATGGGTCGAGAAGATATGCGCTAGTCTACTCTGGAATATCGATGCCCCGTCTCGATATTCCCACGACTAGGAACAATGAAGGATGTACTCATTGACTACCCAGGCCCCACTAGTATGATCTGCATCATAGTCCTGGAAGTCGAGTACACATCCTAAGGGCTTTATCAACATGTAATCAGAGAGACAGAAAGTATACATGTTAAGATAAAGAGCAACCAGATAGCGTACTATCATGTCGAGCAAGAAAGTCCTACCTATATATGTCCCAGCATCCACTACAATATACATCCAATGTACAGTAATGGCCTCTAGGGCATACATATAACTAACATCTTCAGGCGGCACCACCTGATCAAGGAGATCGTTGATCCCCAGGAGATCGAAGTGAGGAGAGTAGATACGGAGAACAACACTGCAGATCCACTCACAGAGGCCATCCCTCAGACAGTATTCGAAAGGCTATTCGAGATCTTCGGTCTGCGATATGCCAGTATATGGCCTTAGTGCAAGTTGGAGATTGTTAGTGATATATGCCCTAGAGACCATTATTGTATCATACTGGATTGTATATTACTTAATGGGAGCTTGGGATATACACGGATATAGTAACAGTCTTGCTCGAAATGGTAGTATGCTACCTGGTTTGTTTTTACCTCAATATGTGCATGTGTTTCTTTTAGCATATCGCTTATACATATTGGTAGAGGCCTTAGGATCTTTGCTTGATTACCAACGTTGTGATGGCAGTCACACTAGTAGGAGTTGGGTAGTCTATAAGCACATCCTATACAGTCCCTAGTCGTAGGATTATCGAGACAGGGTATCGATACTCCACAGTAGACTAGTGTATACGCTTCTCATCCCAGCAAGGGAGATGGTCTGTCCCACAGTCATTAGTACGTCGTACCGGAGATAGTATGCAGATGCTCATTAGGTTATGAGTACACTGGACAGAACTCGTCGGGAACTGCTGGTGGGTATTATACCTATCGTCGGGTAGCAGTTCCTAGGTGACATGAGTACAGCTTAGTCCATCGACTTGACACTGCTACTTAACCTCAAGTGCGTTCCCACTATACTTTGATTACTACCCTACCACGGCTCAAAGGAGTTGTGCAAATAGGTAGTAGTTGGGTGCAGTCCCGAAGCACTTGAAGGCAGTGGCGGTTAGATAGGATTCGTCTCTCCCGGTATTGGGGTTGATATCGCGCTGTGTTAGGAAGGCCATTACACAAAGTCCTTGGCCAAGGCAAGCGAGATTTATTGGTAGGAACTCAAGTAGTTTCTCAGGGTGTTTTGGGCTACTCTCCGACACTTATTGCGCTATTAGGGGTCTGACGATTACCGCCCCTAAGCCCGATATGCGATACTCTTAGACGAACAGACCGGACTGTACAGAGATTGTCACATACAGGCTCAGTAGGAGTTCGGATGAGTTAGCTCATCGGCCTTCTTATCGACACATACCTGGACAGCCATTACATGCAGCTAGTACCGCTTGCGCCTTGTGGTTAAACCCACTGTCAGCGTAGTGTCGAGTCTTTAGAGTCCCACATAGAGAGTTTCCATGCACCGGGCAAAAGGTGTAGAGGCCGTATGGTTTTACGACATGGTTTCGATCACTTACGTGTACTTGTGCACTTATGATGATCGGGCGGATAATACTAGTGGGCTTTGGTTTAAGCCGGATCCTAGTATTATATTGATGGATTATTTTCGTCTCATTGTATTCATATTCTTCGGAATACGGATGCGGGTATATATATACAGATGATGGGCATTAGCGTAATTCTTGCGGGAAAGCTTATAGAAGGGGCACCTCATTTAGGGTTTATTTCTTTTATGGATTAAACATAATGAGGTGGAGGAAATGAGATGGAGGTGGACAAAAATCAAGCATGACTCACCATTAGATATTTTCAAGCATGCTAGATATTTGTTGAGATATTTTCTCCTTAATTATTAGTATGCTTGATTATTCTTTTCTTGAGCCATTCTTTTTCTAAGCTCATTCTTCACAAACTTTTCCTCAAGTGCTCTTCTTCTTCCTTTAAACCCAAAAGCTCTCATGAGTTGAGAATTCTTAGGTTTCAAGAGACAAATCAATTCATCTTCCCACTCTACACCACCCAGGACTTCTAGTTTAGCGAACTAGAAGCCGTAGTTATCTCAGATTCGAGATAGGAGCTCGGACTATAGACTCTCGGGTGGATCGTCTTTGACTCGAGGAGGCCGTCGAGATTGCCTGATCCGTTTTCGATCCTGGGAGCTGACGACGAGTAGAGGACAACGATGAAAACCCGATGGACATGTATCGTGAGGTATAACTTTGTATCCGAGTAGTTAAATCTCAAGTAGTTTGCTATCTAGGGTTTGTGATCGATCTTTGGTTCAAGTCGGTATTGCGAAGCCCGTAAAAATCATTTTTTTGCAATTTCCGCCTCCCCGCGGACATACGAGGTGTGCGACATCGATTTACAGATCTCGTCGTGGCGAGATACATGGAGCCATTATGGAGGCGTTCGCTCTTCGTGTCCCCTGCCAAACAGGGACATTGAGCTATCTCAGCCATAGGACAGCTCGAAAACGAGGAAGGGAGCCGAGGAACCTCAGCAGTAGGATAGCCCGGAGACGAGTAATGGGCTAATGGTTTAGACAAGGGAGGAATGCGCCGGGTGGAGGCCCCGAGAGGTCGGAGCCTGTTTTTCGGACCGAGCCTTGGAGACGAGACCCCGAGAGGTCGGAGCCTGTTCCTCGGACCGAGCCTTGGAGACGAGGCCATGGAACGTTCCCTTTGCATCATGCTTATTTCAGTTCCATAGCTCTCAGAATTCTAGTGGGCTTACGTGGATAACACGTCATCTGCTACGTGTCGTGATCTTGAGAATTTTCACTTATGAGTATCATTAGAAACCAATAGGATTTTCGAATCCATGAATACAAAATGAATGAATACAAAATGAAATGAAAGCAATAGGATTTGTTAACTAACAAAGAGAATGAACAGACCTACAGCCCAAATCGTAGGATTTTTGACTGAATTTAAAGTTATTCACTCATTTAATTACTGAATTTTATTTATTTACTCATGACACAAAAATAAAAGAAAAGAAAAGAAAAGAAAGTTACCAGCTTTTTGACTGGATTTAAAGTTATTCACTCATTTAATTACTGAATTTTATTTATTTACTCATGACACAAAAATAAAAGAAAAGAAAAGAAAAGAAAGTTACCCGCAATGTCACAGTTGCAGCTGGCAAGAACACCATAGCATCCACCATAAAATGAAAAGCATCAGCATCAGAACAAAGGGCACTCAACCGGCACAGGGACCAAACACTTGTGACCTTGCACGTGCTAACTCCTAGTGCAACTCAATCCCATAAAGATATTAAATTTTAGATATACACCGCTAAAATTAATCTAATCCTCAATTTCTCAGTATTTACATTCATGTTCATAAATTCTCCGTTCGGGAATTATTCGGCAAGGTCGAAAATTCGGATTCGGGAAACTGTTCGGAAAAAATCGGCAGATAATCGGAAAAGATTCGGCAAGCATTCGGGAAACGTTCGGGAAGGATTTCGAGCAAGAAATTAATATATGAGGCGCTGGGTTTTGATATTGCGAATTATTCGCTGTTTTTTGAATTATTCGCTGTTTATTTGAATTATTCGAAACGTTCGCCAGCGGCGATTAAATCGGAGAATTAATCGGCCGATCAAAAATTCACGAATTCGCCGAATTATTCACGAATTATGTGACTATGTTTCCATTAGGTACTCAAAACTCAAAAATCCACATAATGACCTACACTTTCAGGTTCCGACCAGAAATTTGAAGTATACTGTTTCATGTCATAGACATCTTGTTGAAACTAACTGTTTTACTAGTATGTTTTTCTTCATCCTATGCACACTCCATGGTTATTTACATTTTTTTAGAGCCTATTGAGTCATATAATGAAAAAGAAAAGGATATTATTTTCAACATCCTATCTCGAGTTAAAAATTAACCAACGCCTTGATTCTAGAGCTTCTGAATTATAAGGGGTGACCAATATATGATCATCCCCTTCTTTAACTATCGATGGGATTTAATATACTTTTCATAATAGGTCCATGTCTTGAATTTATGACCTTCTTCTCATTATTCTCAATAGTATATTACACGTCTTCGATTCCGAAGTGAGAATAGCTCTAGTCGGGATGCAATCATGAGAATATACGGGATTTCAGGAACGGGAAAAGAAAGACTTGGATTTTTATTATTTATAGGTTGTCACTGTGGAAGAAGAACATGAGGTAGATATTATTTGCTGCTGCGTTTTACTAGCTTGCATTTTTAATTGATTAAAATTGATTATGTTTGATGATAAGTAATTTTTTCCTTTTCTTCTGTCTTACAACTATTTTTTTTGTTCTTTAAATATGGCTTATTTGTGCCACACACATCCTAGAATTAAAAGCTGTCTCCAATTTTTGGGTTTGAGTTTGAATTCTGAAAGTTAATATGAATGGGATAGAATTTTACCATATCTTTTTTATTCTTATCTTGTATTATTATGATGATGTGGAGCACGGAAACTATTTAATGCTTGCTTTTGCTATTTCTCGTTTTTTTGAAATTCCTTTTTATTGCAAATGATGCGATGACGATAAAAAAGGTTTGGGTTATAATAACTAGTATTTTGTACGTGCAATGCACATGTGTATTTTGAACAATATTAAAATATTTTATCATGGCCATTAAATGAAAATTTCATAAAATAACTATAGTTTTTTCTAAATTTAAATTAAATGAATGCGGTTAATAGTAATATTAGAATTGAAAAATTTATGAGTTATACAAAATAACAAAGAGATAAGGGCTTCTATATAAATTTGTTTGGCATATTTTAATTTTGGGCTTTTAGGCGTGAGAGAGAATGCGTAATAAACGAGAGAGAGTAAAAGAGGGTTGCTGTGTTTTTTTTACCGCAACGAAGCCCATCGACCCCCCGTGGCTCTCTTCGAAGGGAAAAATCTTCTCGACATGTGCTTGCAAGGGACTTATAAAGAAATTATCTCTACAAGCCCTTGCAGAGAAGCTTTTTTCCTTCTTCGAAGCACTAAATGAGAGATCCTGATTCGATCCCTGGTCTCCCCCACAAACTCCTATTGTCCACCATTGAGCTATGTGCCCCGCACAAAAAAGAGGGTTGTTGATTCTTTATTTTCAAATTTTTGTCTTTTGTGGTGGACGAGATGAACATCTCTGATTCTCGACTTTGGCTCTAGAAACTGTCTCATTTTTTCTATTTTTATTTGCCTCCATTAATATCATCCAAGAACTTACGGTTGTAATACGAAAGATGGTAAAAAGTAAAGATGTCTGGACAAGTCATCCCATATAGAACGACTAATTTCACATTACATACGGAAAACCATGAGAAAAAATCAAATTCCAGGTAGATGCATCTGACTTTTATTCTCTCGAACGCGGGCCCCACAGCGTGACTCCCACTGTCTAACCAAAAAGATATGGACCCAGAAAAAATGAGCCTCGTTCCTTCCTGAGGCACATCTTACCGCAGTCAGCCGCCCCTTGATTATAAAAAAACAAACCCATCCAAACAAAACCCCCCATCCGAAATCCATTTCTCCCCTCGATCTCACTCTTTTTCCCTCTCTCTCAGATCTGTTTTTATGGAAACCCTAACCCTCCTCTGCACCGCCGGCGCCGTCGTCGGCGTGGGCCTCTATTGGTTCTTCTGGTTGATGGGCGCGGCGGAGGTGAAAGGGAAGCGTGCCCTGGACCTGAAGATGGGTTCCATCACCAACGACGAGGTCCAGGACAACTACAACCAGTACTGGTCCTTCTTCGGCCGCCCCAAAGAGACCGTCGACAAGAATGTCCCGGCCTTCGTCGACACCTTCTACAACCTCGTCACCGACATCTACGAGTGGGGCTGGGGCCAGTCCTTCCACTTCTCACCATCACTCCCCAACAAGTCCCACCGCGACGCCACCCGCATCCACGAGGAGCGCGTCGTCGACCTCATCCGCGCCGGCCCCGGGATGAGGATCCTCGACGTCGGCTGCGGCGTCGGGGGCCCGATGCGGGCGATCGCCGCCAGATCCAGATCGAACGTCGTTGGGATCACCATCAACGAGTACCAGGTGGGGAGGGCCAGGACCCACAACAAGAAGGCCGGCCTCGATTCGATCTGCGAGGTGGTGTGTGGGAACTTCCTGCAGATGCCGTTCGAGGACGGGAGCTTCGACGGGGCGTATTCGATAGAGGCCACCTGCCACGCGCCGAAGCTGGAGGATGTTTACGCTGAGGTTTACAGGGTGCTGAAGCCCGGGGCGCTGTATGTCAGCTACGAGTGGGTGACCACGGAGGCGTACGATGGGGATGATAAGGAGCATCTGGAGACCATCCAGGGGATCGAGAGGGGCGACGCCCTGCCGGGGCTTAGGAGGTACTGCTCATTAACTCGAGATTCGTTTAAGTTTTGATGATGCGATGACAACAACCTTAAAATGACATTAATTAGAGCAATTTAGGCTCCCGTATCGGATTTAAGTAAAATATTATTGATTTATAAATAGGCCATCAACTTGGGAGTGTGTGCCCATAGGACTTAGTGAGTGATGGAAGGTCGGACACGCTCGAGGAATTCCCATAATGCAATTCATTTATTCCACATTCGTAGGCTTGGGACACGTCATCCGCCACGTGTCGCAATCTTGAAGAGATATCATCAGTTAGAGCTGGCCGAGTCGATTCCAGTCAAAAAAGAAAATGTGAATGTGTTGGAATATAAAAACATTTTCTTTACCATAATCACACCTTGGAAGTTTTTATGCGGTGGATGCGAAACTTTTAAAATGTAGATTGTGCTATCGGTCTTGTTTGGCTGCTAGGATTTTGATGGATTTAAGATGAACGGGCAAAAGGCTGTTATAGGGAGGACATTGTCCACTGGAATTATCCTTGTTTTTTTAAAGAAATTGGAGCTCTTTGGATTTGTACAAAACATGGATCTCGAATTGGAGCTTTTGGGATGAATTTGGAGTATTTTGGGCGACACGGCATATTTTAACCAATTATTCCATTATTTTTCTACTTAACACAGCCCGAAGGCCCCAAACAAACAATTTAGTGTGTAGGCAAAAATTCATCTTTATTTAAGGGCATGTTGGGTTGCAAAACTGGAAAAATATGGAATGTGTCAAAAAATTAATTTTTCTGTAATCCAAAATATTAATTTTTTTTATCCGAAAAATAAAATTGTTTGTTGTAAGGAACAAATATGAATCTGTACATTTACACTCAATCTTTTGTTTTGTTGAGATATGGATTTGAAATTGGAATCGTAGAGAGTGATAGGGATAGCAATATATTTTATTAGGCTAAAATATAATGTGGCACCAAATCCATTCATAAAAGCTCTAATTTTGATATCCATATTTTGTTCAGATTCAAAGGTCTCTAAATTCTTACAAACAAGGATTTCAAATTTGGTATGGACTTTGTATTTGCTAGCGTGTTTTGTCTCTCAAATTAGGCCAAGTCAAAAGAGCGAAAGGGAGACCGAAGAAAACGTGGATGGAGGCGATACGAAAAGTATTGGATGCCAACGGCCTTAATGAAAGTATATTGTTCGATAGGAGTGAGCGGAGGCGGAGGCGGAGGATTCATGTGCTCGATCCGGCATGATTCTCATGTTGGTTTATGTAGCCTATCCCATATGCTTGGGATAAAAGGCTCAGTTGTTGTTGTTTTGTCGCTCAAATCCGCCTAAATCCTTGCAACCAAATAGCCCCTTGTTGCATCCAAATAAGGATTTTGGAATTTCATGAGGACAAAATCATTTGGTTACTATCGCATTCGGAATCTTATTTATTTTTAGTTTTGCAACCAATCAAACCCCAAAACTAACGGTGTGCTTGTGCCAAAAATCATGGTACCGTTGGGTTTGAAGACTTGACTTTCAACCGCTTGTTTCTAAATCTCAATTTTGATTTGTCACTCTCATGCAGACAATGTATCATATTGGGATTTTACCCATCCTAGGAAACAATGGTTTTCAAGGTGTATCCCCATGACCATACAGCCATTTTGGAATCGAAAGTTAATAATTCAAAACAAACTGACATGACATGACAATTTACAGGTATGATGAGATCAAGCCACTCGCGAAAAAGGTAGGGTTTGAGGTTTTGGAAGAGAAGGATCTAGCAAAGCCACCGGCAGGACCATGGTGGATTCGCCTGCAGATGGGAAGGATCGCGTACTGGAGGAATCATATACTGGTGACGATCATGACATTTCTGAGGATTGCGCCGAAAGGGGTGGTGGAGGTCCATGAGATGCTCTACGAGACGGCGCTGCATCTGTCTAAAGGGGGAGACACCGGCATCTTTAGCCCTATGCATATGATCCTCTGTAGGAAACCTGTTGCCTAAACAATGTTGAAGTTTTTATGTACTCTTTTTTTGGTTGATGAACTTGTGTTTTGTGTTGGTAGAAGAGGCTAATTGGGGGTGGGGGGAGGGGATTTACTCCTTTTTTTCTAAGTTATTTTGATCAAGGAAGAAATGCGTTTGTTTTATTAATGTGTTTTTAGATGTGAATTCTGATATTTTTTTTCATAAGAATTTTTTTGGTTAATTGCATATAAATCTTTAGAATCATTCTTTAGCAAATATGGGCCAATGATTGATTAACCCGGAGTTGTCATGAATTAATAAATCAGTTGAGCGATAACCGATGGTGTGGTGGTGATGGATATAGACAAAGAAAAGTCCGGTGATGGACAAAGACCAAGGATAGATGAATCAGGTGGAAAACACATCATAAGATCTGTCAAAGAATGAATCTAACAGTTATCATGTAAAGCATTTTCTTGTAAAATGATATAAGAAAATTCAAATTTTTGTGCATCTTTTCCAAGCATCATAAAATGGTTAAAAGAAAAGAAAGTGGGGAGGTGCAGGCTTTGCTGCCACTCTCTTTCTTCTTTTGTTAAAGAGGAAGATGAAGGGGACAATAATGAGACATCCTTCCTCTTTCTCTGAGCTGCACTCAGCACAAAATTTGATTACCGACAGATTTTTCTCATGGCCCCCTTTGTTTCTTCCATCCTCAGATTTGAGTTTTGAACTTTGAAATTCTAAATTCTAATTTTCTTTTATTACGGAAGAGTATTTGAAAAATATTCCTTTTTTCAACTGGCAGCTTTGGGTGTACTGTGTGTCTCCTGTAGAAAATGTATATGATGTTGCAGGCTCACATGCAGTGCACATGAGTTACAGACAAATGGGTTCTGTCTTTTCGTTGTAACGATGTGTGATCTCTTGGACTTATTTGATCCTTTTCTTTTCTGCTAAAGGCTGAAAAGCAAGAATGGGGAAAAGATCAAGAAAAATGAATTCCATTTGTCAACAATAACATGTGATCCGTTTGATCCGTGAGTCGACCCGTAAAACATCGGTCATGACTTGTCATGAAGTTATGGATCAAAAATTTACAACCCGATTAAAATTACCTTTATCCGGCCCGCCCGTTTAAAAGTAATCTTGGATCGACCTGGCTCGCGGGTTCGTATGTTTACCGTTTGCTGACTAGACTTGCGGGTTTATGGGTTTTACGCGGCCCACATCAACAATAAAAAATTAAGCAACTTATCATGTTATTTTTCTAATCATTCTTGTTGGCATTGGGCTTAGTCGGGCCGGCACAATTGTCACGCCCCGCTTCCCAGTATACGGAGAAGTAGACATGACGGGTCGCGACGTATTTACTTAGAAATAAACACGTTAAGCGTAAATAAGCAATATAAATGAATACACAAGAATAACAAGAGATGTAATAATAAACAATAACTTTTATTAACATTCTTTCTTTATATTACAACTGATTTGAAAAGAAAATGTACAACGATAAAAGCAATGACTAAACAGTGGCATACGAATGAAAAGGAAACAAGTACAAGTAAAAACTAAAAGTCTGGCTCCTCTGTGAACTGATCCAAGTCCTCCTGGCTGAGCCCGGCCTTCTGAGAGTCGGGTCCTCCTGACGAACATTCCAAAGAAAGAAAGAAACATGAATGTCGTCAGCGAACTAGCGCTCGATAAGTCCCAAAGATAAGGATGGAATAGAACAAGTAAAGAGAAAAGTACTGGTGATATAAACATGTATATATTTGTTATACTAACGCTATTATTTGTAGCTTGGTATAGAATGTATCAGTATATACGAGGGGAGTCCAACTTGCTCCGTGGATTATAGTAATCGGAAGTACAATGTCCCGTCAAAACCCACAGGGACAACGACACGGATGTTCAGGTAGGTGTCTTTCAGTGACCATCCCGTTCCACTTCTAATACATTCCGTACCAGTCTATCCCGTTAAACCCCGTAATATATATTGTATAAATTGTAGCTATCAGATTTTTCGAGACCATGGATATAAGTTGTTCATGTAAACGGTTTCAGAATGTTTCAAGTAGTCATATAGTCAAGTCATAGTCATGCTTCGGTCAAGTCAAGTCATATTTGTATGTTGATATTGTTCTGTATTCAGGTTCAGTTTCAAATATACACGTTGAATATATTGAATTCATGTTGAATTGGATTCAGATTGATTTGGATCAGACTTAAGTCAGACACTTAGAATAGAATTTTGATCCTGAATTAGGTTTGGATGTTATCGGTAATTGCTGCACATGGACGGTAGGATTTGTGTTTTTTTCCAAGACAATTACTATTGATAACTCCGTTAAGTTTTTCTACCTTAAATAGGTAGGCACTCACTTTCTCCGGCTCCTTGAGGCTCAAGAGAATTGATCCCGCTTAAACCTATATTTTCTAAAGTCTTTAAATGTAATTTTATATAACTTGAGGGGGTTTTATGAAAAATATTTTATATACTTTCAAAATAAATCTCGAGTATTTATTTATCGTGTTTAGGGTTTCATGGATGTAACTTTTAAGATTTGAGGTATTTTAATGAATATTAACTTAGCTTGAATAGATTATGGTATTTAAGTGTAAAACATGTCTTGTATTGACACTTGATGGTATTTTGGTGAAACTTGTCATTCTTTTGTCTTTTAGAAAACATGGAATTTTATTATAACTTGAAAATATGTGTTTTGATAATATTTATATAATATTAAAAATTTAATTTTATTATTAATTAGAAAATGTCGTTTTTTTTAAAAATCATATTAAAATTCTTTCGAGACCGAATGCTCCGTGAGGAGGTCTGCATCTCGCTCTACTAACCCGAGAATGTGCGATAATCCACACCATCCAATAGCGGGTCCCAAAAATGGATCGTAGAGGCATAATCGTAAAGAGTTTGAAATACAATTCTAAAGAAAACCAGGTTTTTATAGTTTATGGTATTTTAATGAAAAGTTGTAATCGCCATAAAAATAGGTTTCCAAGAGTATCGTACTATATCAATATGTGTGTATGTGATGGGTAGGTCATTACCCCGTGAAGTTTTCTAGAGGTAATAGCAAGCAAAACAAATAAATATGGTCGAAACAAAATTCATGGTATTTAAAAATAAAACTCAATTTAAAGTTGTTTAGCATGATGATTTAGGGTGAAAGTTGTTCTAAACTTTAATTTTATGATTAACAAGTAATGTATAGGAATATGAATGAGCAATTCTTAAGAAAAATTGTAGTTTCAAAGATTTTAGAATCAAATGTCGGTATAACTCCACTTAACGACATGTTTTATAAAAAGTGACTTTTTATTTAGAAAGAGAAGAAGGGGTGTGTGACTTACTAGATGGAAGGGTGAAGATAAGGTAGAAGAGGATTGTGTAGTCACCGCGGCATCGCGGGGTCACCGGAATTGCTTCTTTTTATCGCCGGAAGTTGACCTTGGGCTAACTCCACTTCTACTCCACTTGTACTTAGAAAAATTTGATAATTTTGGCTAGAGATTTTAGAATGAGGAGGGGATAGGGTATGGGGTTGTATTTATAATGTGGAATTAGGGTTTTGAAATTGAAAGAATGAATTAAAATGCATTTAAAATTGGATTAATTAGGGAATTGAATTCTCTGTTAAATTGCAGAGAAAACAAATAGTGCATGGGCAATGGGGGTCGGCCAAAGGATTTGTGTGCAGAGCACGGAGACTTTTCCCTACGGACCGACCGACGTCTGTAATATCCAGTTCTTTTTGTACATCGCTATCCGTATTCTTCTTAATATCTTATTTACAAAATTATTTTATTCTATTTATAACTATTTTATTTTCTTTAAACCCCAAACCCAAATCCCAATCCCCTCTATTGTGGTGTCTCAGCCCACTCTCTCCTTCGCCATGTACTTATTCTATTTCCTTTTTCCCTAAAGCCCAAACATAAATTTTAAACCAAAACAAATATATTTATATTATCCCTTAGCCCAGTCCATGAAAAACAATTGAAACCATTTCCCCGGCCCACTCCCCCTCAGCCCACGAGAAAAACAAAATGGAATTTATTTATTTAAAACCTCGGCCCAGCCCGTCTCCTCCAAGCCTACGCCCGCATCTCCTTCACAAACCCGACCCGCCTCCTAATCTCTTCTTCCCCAACGTCTATATTCCTTTTTCCACGCACTCTTTTTTTTTCTCTGATCCATTTCTTTCGCCGACTCTCACGGCCACGTCGCCTTGCCATTGTCCACGACCCGCGACCTCGTCCACAACTCCCTCGCGATCTCCTCAACCTCAAATCCTCGCCACTCCAACTCTCAAACCCCTTCTTTCTCTCAAACACAGAAAACCCAACCTCCCAAAACCCACTGTCGAGCCCTCGCCGTCGCCGTCGACGACGACGACTGCAATCCCTCATTCATCCTCCTTCACTCTCTTCTCTCAAGAAACTCACCCCCACGAGCCCCTGCACCCTCCATCAACCGAGCACCCTTTCCAAGCTCCCCTGCACACCAACCCCCTACACACCCGAGCTCGGCCACCTTACACCCTCACGCCGGCGATCTCCCCATCACCCTGTAGACCTCTGCACCCTCTGCATCTCTTTCACCTCCTCCAAAATCCACACCCGAGCCCCTACTCTCTCTCTCTCTCTCTCTTCCTCTCCAAAGCCACAAAACCCACTGTAGCCCATCGCCGGAGCGCCGCCGCCGACCGTCGTCGACCCCAGCGTACTCGTAGAGAACCACTGAGCACCCCCTCCGCTTCCAGCAAGCTCAAGACGTCTCCAGGCAACTCCGACGTCAAACCCGAATCGCGAGCCGAGGCCGTGCATCCAAAGCGCGCCGTTCGTCGCGCGTTCGTGACGTTGCCGCCGCCGTGCATCCCCGAAACGTTTCCAGGCAAGTACTTTACTTGCTACATGCTAATCTATTCGTGTTACAAACTCAAATCGTATAAATTACAAATTTACAATTTTCGATAAATTATATGACATACCTGTTCGATGCATGATCCCAATGAAAATCTTCAGTTAATTTGACGGAACTCATTTGCATAATCTGGCCCGTATGGCAGTGAATCTTGTGTATAAGTTCCACTGGAAAATATGACTGTTAATGACTGAAACGAACACCCCCAATACACCCGTGAAAACTGGAAATTCCCCGCACCTGAAAACTATTAAAATCACCATAAATCGTGTACTTATTAAAACGATGCATTCGAGGGCTCAAATCGAAGCCGACTCGATGAGCTGTAACCTTATGCAAGTTTCTAATGGCTTCTGTACTGAAATTGTGACGATATTTGGTTCGGAGAGTGGCTCTGGACTGCAGTCCAGAGTAACTCTGGTTTTTGTCTTCAGTCCCGTTATGTTTTCTACTTTGTTTCCTGAACTCGTATGTTGTGGAACGCTACACCTTATTGAAGATGAATCGGTTAACTAAATAACGCAAGTGATTTTACCCTGTTCCATCGTCGTTTACTATTTAAAATGCAATTTAAAAGATCGGGACGTATAGCAGTCCCAAACAGAACCAGAACGGACACCCCAATGTTGAATAGTGCATAAATCCTGACGTACAGACGCGATTGAGAATCCGTCTATTGAGTTGAAAACCTTACTGAAAAACCTAGATTTCATTCAATTTTAGCGTTGCTAAAATCTGATCCCAACTGGGATTAAAATGCGTTGCTAAACGGACTTCCGATTCTGAAACCGGATTTCCAGCAGTGAACGCTTAAAATGAAATGGCCATATCTAGTGATCCTGAAACCCGACTGACGTGAAACTAAATTCGCTAGATAGACAATCAAACATACTACTTATCTCCTGTTCATTGTTTCGCTAAATTTGGCACGCATGATTTATGATAAATTATGCAAGTGGTAGGATATCGTTTGATGACATCTTAATCATGCCTTAAATACTGTTTTCTCATCACATTATATATATGTCATTGCATTCGTAACCTAGTGATCATGTGCATTACCCAATGTTAGGTATTAGTGGTGATTGTGGTAAGTACGTTAGTGTTCGTGCATGAATGGATAAGTGAAAGTGACACGTACTTGTACACAATCAGTGGACCCTATTGTTCTATTGCATTGTCGACGTCTGTGGGGCATATATAAGTGTGACTATAAGTGGTATGGGACACTTATGGAAGCACTTGTCTGGGTGTCACAGGTAAGGTACCAGACACTGTCCATTTATCTTGGATATCAGTTGGGACGTGCTTAATGGAGATCCTGTCTCCAGTTCTCACGCAGACTTATCATGGACCAACCGGTATTCGAGGTTATGGTTGGCGTTTGATGTAGACCACGGGGTGTGGGGTAGTTTGAGTGTGAGTTCAACAGAATCTCGGGAGTCCCATACCGGCTTATTTATATGGAGATATATGGAGATTTACAGGGTACATGATTATTACCGTGAGTTATATTTTGGGCCCGTGGTCCCTTGCCCTTGGGTCCTACCCTTGGGTGGGGGACACTCGCGAGTGGTTGACTCTCACACTTGAACTGACGATAGGCTTAGTGACCTGTACAGTGAGACTTAGAGACTGATAGGGATAGTGACATTGACATGCATTACTTACTGTATTGACACGCCTGGCATACCATTTTACTGCTTTACTGTTCATCTGATCTATTAGACACTTCATTGGTTACTCCATGTTCATATCTTTACCGTCTTGATTTACTGTTATATATCTATTATCACTGTTCGAATTACCACGTGCATCTACATATATATATTGCTATCGTATCGCTCTGACGACCTGAGTATGCATGCTCAGAGTGAGAGCTGGGTCTAGCCTGGACCAGGACCCGACGTGCTTCGAGGATATCGCGGACATCTCGATCAGCTACTCAGAGCGATACCCTCTTGATCTCCTTCTGGTTAGTCCTTTGTATTTTTTTTGATTTAGTTACTGCATTTCTCATTACCTGTGCATTGATTACTGATTACCACGTAAAGCTAGAAGCCGAAGTGTGACTAAGGAAGGATATTTCTTCGACCGTAGGAGTATGGCTGGCCTTGTCAACCCCTCGTATTCCGTATTTTGGGAAGCGGGGCGTGATAGCGTCGCCGGCCCAAAGCTTAATCTCACTGGCCAAGTGTGGGTGTTGGGGGGTTGGATGCTTGCTATGTGTCCTACTCGCTGTTAATATAATTTTGCACATGTTAGATTTCTCTGACTTTTCATGTTTATGTGCAGTGCACGTGTAAACTTTTGGGCTTCCAAAAATTTTAAAAGAAAAATCAGTAAAAATAATATGTGGCTGATGGAATTCGAACACAGGGGCTATGCCACAGTAGTGTAAGGCTTTACCAATAAGCTATAATGTGTTTCTTGCTGTTCTTAAACAAAAATAACTTTTAAATTGTAGTCAGGCTTGCAAACTCCATTCTGTATATTAACTTAAAATTTTTCGTACAGTAGAATCAGAGTCGTTACATTCTACCATCCTTACAAAAATTTCGTCCTCAAAATTTACAATTATATAAGGGCTAATTTATAAATAAGTAAAGGTATCTTGCACGCATGCCATCTTCTCGCTCCTAAGTTGATTCTCTTGGCGAATCTTTTCTCCACATCACTCGGACCAAATTTATTTCCTTGTTCCAAAGTGTCTTTACCTTTCGGTCCAGAATCTCAACGGGTTGTTGCTCAGAAGTTAAGTCTGTCTGTACAGTGAGCTCGGAGTGATTAAGGATGTGGCTGGGGTCGCTCATATATCCTCGAAGCTGGGATATGTGGAACACGTTGTGCATTCCTTCCAATGAGGGTGGTAGTGCCAAACGATATGTCACTTCTCCGACACGTTTGAACATGTCGAACGATCCTATATATCTTGGACTGAGCTTATCCCTCTTTCCAAAACGGATTACTCCATGGTTTGGAGAGATCTTTAAGAAAACATGATCTCCAGGTTGGAACTCCAGGTGTCGACGCTTTGCATCAGCCCAGTACTTTTGTCTGTTTTGGGCTATGCGCATTCTTTCCCTGATCGTGCGAACTATATCCACAGTTTCCATGATCATCTCTGGTCCAAGAAGTTCACGATCTTCGATGTCGTTCCAACTTAATGGTGAACGACACTGACTTCCATAGAGAGCTGCAAATGGTGCCATTCCAATACTCGCATGGTAGTTGTTTTAGTATGAACACTCCACAAGATGTAGGTGATCTTCCTACGATCCTCCGAAGTCTAACATACAAGCTCTTAGCATGTCTTCTAGAATCTGAATTATTCGCTTAGACCATCCACCTGTTTGTGGATGGTAAGCTGTGTTGAAGTTCAGACTCGTTCTCAGGCTAGCTTGCAGACTCTGCCAAAACTGCGATTGGAATCTGGTATCATGATCGGAGACGATGCAAACTGGTACTCCATGTAATCTCACGATCTCCTGCATGAGTTCATGGGTATCAGAAATAGTACATCTTGAGGTTAAATCTTACATTAGATTCATGCTTACCTCCATGTACTTCTTTGCTAGTGTCTCGGTAGCTTGGCCAACTTGAAATGGGATGAAGTGAGCCGATTTGGTGAGTCGATCCACAATAACCCATACCGCATCGTTACCTTTCGTGCTGCGAGGAAGTGCAGTCACGAAGTCCATGGTGATGTATTGCCATTTTCATTCTGGGATAGGTAACGGTTGAACTAAACCAGCAGTTCTGTGATGTTCAGTCTTTACTTGCTGACATACCAAGCACTTGGCTACGCTTCTGGCCACTTCACGCTTCATTCCATTCCACCAGTAATGTTACCGTAGATTTTTGTACATCTTTGTACCACCAGGGTGTACTGAGTAAGGAGAGCTGTGAGCTTCTTTCATCAACTTTTCTCGAACAGAACCTTGTGGTATACATAACCTGCTTCCATATCTCAAAGATCCGTCTTTGTGGATGATGGAGTCTGTTCGCAGTCCACTTTCTATTTGTTCTCGTATCTTTTGCAGTTTGGCATCACTTACTTGAGCTTCCTTGATCTGATTGACAATAGTAGACTGAAATTGTAAGTTCATCGAATATGAAGCGTTACCCGGCACAACCACTTCTATATCCATCCCGTGCAATTCCTGCTGAAACTTCCACTGTGCTGTGAGATTCATTGATAGTGGCTGGCGACTAAGTGCATCAGGAACTACATTCATCTTTCCTGTATGATATTGTAGGTTGATGTCGAAGTCCGCCATAAGTTCTAGCCATCTTCTCTGCCGCATATTCAACTCCTTCTGAGTAAACAAATACTTCAGACTTTTATGGTCCGTGTATATATCCACTCGTTCTCCTAGAAGATAATGGTGTCAAATCTTAAGTGCAAAGATAACGGCTGCTAACTCCAAGTTATGTGTTGGATAGTAGCGCTCATGAACCTTCAGCTGTCTTGATGCAAAAGCTACAATCTTTCCATGCTGGTGTAGAACACATCCTAATCCCTTACTGGACGCATCGCAATCACAACGAAACTTCTAGATTGGTCCGGTATTACGAGAATAGGAGCTGATTTCAATCTTGACTTGAGTTCTACAAAATCTAGTTCACATGCTTCTGACTACATGAATGCTTCATCTTTACGTGTGAGCTTGGTCATGGGTGCTGCAATCTTCAAAAAGCCTTCTATGAATTTTCGGTAGTATCCTGCTAAACCCAAGAAACTTCGAATATTCTTCACCGTCTTTGGTGTCGGTCATTCGCCGACAGCTGACACTTTAGCTGGATCTACTGAGATTCCTTCGCCCGAAACAATGTGTCCATGAAATCCGACTTGGTTTAGCGAAAATTCGCACTTGCTGTACTTGGCATAGGGTTGATGCTGTTGGAAAGTCTCCAGGACAATCCTCAAATGCTCTACGTGCTCTTTCCGATTCTTTGAATACACCAGGATGTCATCGATAAAAATAACAACGAACTTGTCTAAGTACTCTCGGAAAACTTAGTTCATCATATTCATAAATATCATAGGTGCATTGGTCACTCCAAATGGCATTACAAGAAACTCATAATGAGCATAGCGAGTCCTGAATGCCGTCTTCGGAATATTAGACTCTTTGACCTTCACCTGATGATAACCCAAACGAAGATCCAACTTTGAGAATACACAAGGCCCACTTAGCCGATCGAATAGATTGTCGATACGCGGTAGTGGATACTTATTCTTTATCGTCACTTCATTCAGAGCTCAGTAGTCTATACACATTCTGTATGAACATTCTTTCTTCTTCACGAGCAAAACTGGAGATCCCCAACTTGAAGTACTGGGACGAATCCAACCTTTTTTCAGAAGTTCGTCCAACTGAGTACGAATCTGCTTCAATCCTTCAGGGCTTAACCGATATGGTGCTTTGATCATTGGTTGCACACTAGATACTAAGTCAATACTGAATTCAATAGCTCGATCAGGAGGCAAACTTGAGATGTCTCCAGGGAATACATCCTCAAACTCTCGAACTACCTCTGCCTTGTTTTCTTCCGCTTGTATTGTTGCAATTACTGCCTTCTTTGGTTTAGCCTTGTAGGTGCTAGGTTCCAGGGTACGGTCTCTACTCTTGAAATAAAAAATCAGATGATATGGTATCTCGAATACTATCCTCCTTTGACGACAGTCGATGGTAGCGAAGAAAGTTCTTAGCCAGTCCATTCCCAAGACTACGTTGAAGTTCGGTATGACTAGCACCTTGAAGTCCGTATAAAATTCTCTGCTGCAGACGATCATTGGACACAGATCGTATCCCATAGTTGCCTTTAGAACGCCGTTCCCTGAACTGACATTCCAGCTGGATACGAGCGGTTTAACTGGAATCGCCTGAGTTCGGACGAACCGTTGCGACACAAAGCAATGTGATGCTCCAGTGTTGAAAAGTGCTAAAGCAGGTAGGGAGGCTACTAAGATTGTACCTAAGTTGTGTAAGATATGTTTAGGTATAAGAAAAATATATTGATGTATAAGGATTGAAAAGGTTTGAAAGATTGGAAGTTACCAGTGATGACTTGGCCAGTGGCTTCAGCTTCTTCCATGGTCATTGTGAAAGCCTGACGCCGGGATACATTTCTCTTTGCTGGAGGTACATTCCTCTATCCGTTTCTCTGTCCTTGAGGCACGTTCCTCTGTGCCTGATGGAACTGACGAGGAGGCTGTGCGGGAGGTCCACGAGGAGGTGGAGCAGGTAGGGCTAAGCGAGGTGCAGGAGCCTGAATAGCTGGCAGCTGCGGAAAGGTGATAGCTGGTATGCGGGTAGATTTGGATTGAGTCTATGAGGACATGCTACAATGTTGTGAGTGGATGTGCCACAAAAGCACAGGCTGTTTGCACGCCTGCATTCCTTTACCAGGTGTCCATTCCTCTTGCAGTAGAAGAAAAAATCTGGACTGGGCCGGTTAAATAATACTCTCGGTCTCCTGGGTACAAAAGGTGGCTTGAAAGAGGCTCCTCCTTCCATCTGGGTGGCAGGGCGCTTCATACCGGTAGTCTGAGGTCTGCCCTTCTTCTTCACCACTATCTCATATCGTCGGGCAGCCTTCAGTGGAAGATCATGGGTTCGAAAATCCCCTGTAGCTAATCCAGCTTGGATCTCCGGGTCCAACCCTTGCTGAAATCTTCGTACCCGGATCTCAGCAATCGGGATCAGGTGTGCCGCAAACCTATTACGGTCTTGTGTTAGTAGTATAGTATGTGATATCAAGAAATTTAATATTGAGACATATCTTACCTGCTGAGCATGGTAAACTCAGTATCATATTCATCCACAGATTTGTTCCACATTGAACCTTACTGCAAGTGGATGAATTGCTGTTCCATGTCGAATCGGGCAGTCTCAGGGAAGTATTTCGCGTCAAACATGTCGCGAAAAGTCTTTCATTCAATCGGCTGGGCAAAACGGATTTCTTTAGCCTTCCACCATACTCTGGCGTTGTCTGTGAGTTGCAGCTTCGCAACTCTCATCCAAGCAATCTCTGGCACTTGTGCCGCTGCCAGGTCATCTTCAATAGACTGAGCCTATTCCTATGCCTCTAGTGGGCTCTCTTTCCCAGAAAAATGCTTTGGATGCATAGCTCGGAATTGCTTGACTCCGGGTGTCTCAGTCTCTGGGCGGTGCATGAGGATGGCAGTCTACTGCTGCTGACCCTCCAAAAGTCTCTTGATTGCTTCAAGCAATACCGTCTGCTCGTTGATGGGAGCGGTAACGGTAGGTGGTGGTGGTAGAGGAGGTGGTGTGGTGTTGCCATTCACGTTGGTGCTCGTGTTGTTCGGAGAATCCATAACCTTGAGTGAAAAGGAAGGGTTAGGATAGATTCAAGAGATTAAAAATGTAAAGGATGTATAGTTGCTGATCCTTGTGATATATTGCTTAGGATTTCATGCAGAACTGACCTGCATGGGCCGCCAACAAAACTTGTCACGCCCTACTTCCCAGTATACGGAGAAGTAGATGTGACGGGCCGCGACGTATTTACTCAGAAGTAAACACGTTAAGCGTATATAAGCAATATAAATGAATACACAAGAATAACAAGAGATGTAATAATAAACAACAACCTTTATTAACATTCTTTTTTTATATTACAACTGATTTGAAAAGGAAATGTACAACAATAAAAGCAATGCCTAAACAGTGGCATACTAATTAGTCTGAAATATTGCACATTGGAATGATTATTTTTCCCTCTATTGTTAAGTTCTAAAAGGTGTTTATTGTAATTAGAACCTATGAGGGTTTATATGTGAAAAGTTTATTATCATATGTTTCTGCATTATAATTAACATAATGAGAGAAAATACATGCATATAATATTTAAATGAAATATTATAATTAAAAATATGCATATCATATCAAATATTTCTAATCAATATCCTTAAGATTTAAATCATATAAAATGGTTAGGATAATATCTAAAAATAATAATAAATACTACTAACACTATGACTTGAGATATTGTGCAGATATTAGCTGTCACATCCCGCTTCCCAGTGTACGGGCAGAGGCGCGACGAGGCCGCTACGTATTTACTCTGAAGTAAATACGCTAAGCGTATCTAAGCAATATAAAAGAAATGTACACAAGAGACAAATGTAAAGAACAACAACTTTATTTATTAATATTTTTTTGTACAATGCAAAATAAATACATCTGAATGAAAGCAATGCCTAACAGTGGCATAACAGAAATGGAAAGTACTGAAATGAAATAGGTACAAGTGGCTACAGCTCGGGGTTTTCGATGTACTGCTCAAGGGCCTGCTCTGAATGCTCCTGAATGGTCTCGTGCTCTAGTGCTTCCGATCCACCTGACAAAATTCCAAGAAGAAAGAGAATGAATGTCGTCAGTGAACAATCGCTCGGTAAGTCCCAAAGATAAGGGAGAAGTAGAATAGGCAGAGAGGGAGAGAGTATAGCGTTTCAAGTTGTGTTATTTTGTTATACTGTTGTATTTAGTGTTAATGATGTTGTTAACGTAAGTTCAAGGGTGATTGTCAACCAATCTCAAAAGTGTTCTCGAACCCAACAGACTGAAATCCAGGGGTAAGAAACCATGGGCCCGAATCAAACGTTAGTAATGGTACTTCGACCATCGTCGAACTATTCCAAACTCAACAGGCTGTAATCCAGGAGCATGGAAACACGGGCCCTCATGGTAGCTTGCTTGTGTTAGTAGACATGGATTCATGATCTAGGGGGACTCTTGAGATTCTGTTGGATTCACGAATGAACTACCCCAATATCCCGTGTATTTATTGGATTGATAGTAATGATTGTACTGATGGTATTGTATTGTATTGTATTGTCTTGAAAATTGAATTGTATAGATGACTTGCCAAAACCATGATATCAGTAAATGAGTGTAACTGGAGAATCATGGATGTAGCTGGAGAATCATGTAAATGGAAGTATATCTATGGTTCGGTTCAGTCAATATAGATTGAATAGATTGAATAGTTTGAATATATGGATTCATGTTGAATTGTAGTATTGTAAATTGTACTTGAGTCATATTCAAGTCAGATTATTCATAATGAGACTCAGTCTGAGTTAGAACAATTAGAAAGAGAAATTGAAGTCCTGAATTAGGTTTTGATGTTATCGGTAACCGCTGCACATGGGCGGCAGGATTTGTGTCTTTTTCAAAGACGATTATCGTGTTGATAACACCGTTGTTAAGTTGTCTACCTTAAATAGGCAAGCACCCACTTCTCCGGCTCCCTGAGGCTCAAGAGATTGGTCCCGCTTAAACCTAGATTTACTAGGGTCCTTAGGGTAATTTATAGAACTTGAGGGGGTTTTATGTAAAAATAATTTTTGTATACTTTTCAAAATACACCCTAAGTATTTAATTACCGTCTTTAGAGTTTTCATAGTTGTAGATTTTATCATTGTGACATTTCTAGTGAATAAACCTATTTTTCATAATACATGGTATTTAATTGTAAAGTGTTGGTCTTGTATGGAATTTCATGGTATTTTCATGTAAAGTGATTTTTTTGATTTAGAAAAGTTGGAATACTTATATTATATCAAAAATAGGTATTTTGATAATATATATATATATATATTTATAAAAATAATTTTTAATTTATTATTTTCTAGAAATCTCATTTTCTTAAGATATTTGTATTTTAAATCCCTCGAGACCGAATACTCCTTGCGGAGGCCTGAATCTTGCACTACTAAGCCCGAGGATGTGCGATAATCCGCACCATCCCGAACAGGTTTCCCAAAATGGGTTGTAGCGGCACTTTGCAAAGATTTGTGTAAAATATATAATCTTGTAGAAAACGGTTTTAATAGTAAATGGTATTTATATGTAAAGTTTTGTTTTCCCGTATTCTATGTTCCCGAAAGGTATTGTGCTATGTTGCATATGAGTGTTGTGAGGAGGTAGGTCATTATCTCGTGACCTAATTAAGAGTATAGCAAGATTAATAATGTTTTAAAGTACAAAGTAAACTACATGGTATTTTAGTGAAAAAGAGCGGTAAAAGTTACAAAATGAAATATTTTGCTATGTGACTTGTTCCACATGTTTTGTTAATGATTAATAGTAAAGATGTAAGAGTTTAACATGTTTGTGTTAAGAAAAAATTGAACTTTATAAAGAAAACCGAATCGGAAGTCGGATTTAACTCCGCTTCCGTCGGGTTTTATTAAAAGAAATTTTAAGACTAGAGAATAGAAGAGAGAGGTGGACTTACATGTTTAGATTCAAGAGAAGAGGGAGAGGAAGACGTAGGAGGTGCCGGTGCATCATTTCGTCGCCGGGAGCTCCTAGGGTCGTCGTCGGAAGATCGCCGGAGTTTCGCCCTTCGCTAACTCTACTTGTACACAAAATTCTAAAGAGTTTTCTTGAGAGTTTGGACAGAATTGTGAGTGAGGGGGGGAGGGTGTGTTTTAGGGTGGTATTTATAGGAAAAGATTAGGATTATGGTAGGTGAAAGGTTGTATGAAAATTGTATTAAAATTGTATTAAAAAATATGTTAATGGGGGGTTTTTAATGTCTCTGTTATTGTGCAGAGAAATTAAAGTATATAGGGGTTATTAGAATACAAAAAGACAGAATATTCATGTTGACAACTCAGCGATCCGCTCGAGTCCGGCCGGCAGCGGCGGGCCGAGTCGGCCGAGTCGTCGCCGGAGTTGGGCCGGGGCTCGCTGCCACGTGTCTCTCGTCGCTTAGTGTAGCCCCTGGGATAGTTTGTTTTACATGTGTAGTGGGGTTTTTACGAGTTATGCACGTGTACGCTCTTGGGCTTCTAAAAATTTAAAAAGAAATCAATATTAAAAATAGTGTGGGTGATGGGATTTGAACTCTGGTGCTTTGGTTCAGCAGTGCAAGGTCTTACCAATGAGCTACAAGCTCCTTCTTGCTATTAAAAAGCAAAACAAACTTATAACTTGTGCTCAGGCAAAAATACCTTATTCTGTATTTTGAAAAAAAATTGTACAAAAAGTTGTACAGAAAGTTTAGGGTTGTTACATTTGCTTAGATTTGGAGATCAAGAGATCCGAGATGTCAGAATAAAATCTGTCAATAAATTGAAGCAAATCATAAACGGCAGAGTCTCAGAGTAATATTTTCAAAATCCAGATATCGAAGAGATTTACACATGTCAACAGAAGACTTCACAAAAAATCCCAAGTCATGATCTCACTATGCCGCCGCGGTTGGGCGGCCAAACTCCATGATATGCGGCGGATCTGCGGCCCCTTTATGGCCGTAGGATTTGAGATTTTTTTGGTGTGATCGTAACAACAAATCATCACACATGAAATCTAAGATTTAGAGTTTTTGTGACTATTTAAGAGACCGAGAGCTATACTTTGAAAATGATCAACCGACAAGATCAATAGGTCTAAGACGATCCACGCATCCGAGTTAATCATCAGCCGTTTATCTACTTTCAACAAGATAGTGATCGAGAGAAAAAATTAGGGTTCTTGTACTCTATTTTAAAAGAATTTGTACATGATATAGTTGATTAATAAAGGCAGAGTTTTTATTAGTCTTTTCGCAATTAATTTCTGCTCTTACTTTCTGTATCTTACATTATGATCTCATTCTTCATCCTTTCTTCTCCAACCACGCGTGAGTAATTCCTAGCTTACTAGGGTTCGTAGGCTAGGGTAGATCAATAGATGAGAAAATATTTTAACTCTTTTTATACATTTTAAAGTTTATAAAGTTTAGCAAAATAAATATTAACATCTTTATCGGACGCGCTACCAATTTATTGATAGTCTCGACATGATTTGAGATTAGTTAACACTTGTTTTGTTAGGGGCTAGACATGAATAGAGATCAATATAAGGACAAGAGTTAAGAGTGGAGAAACCCTAGTTTCTTCCAAAATAAACCCTAGTTTATATTCATCACTATTGATATAGTTTTAAACTATTTAAAGATAAAAAGTGTCATTTTTAATTAGTCATCCATTACTACTAAGTCATATGAATCCTACAAGCTTCTTCTTCATAAATCTTACATGCGTATCAAAATAGATCTATAACTAGTCAACCCATCTTTCAATCGACTCGTTTAAAGCAAGAAAAAGCTTCACGTTTCTCTGCGGACGACCCGTACTCATTGCGGCTAGCTACTAGAAATACCGTCCTGATTGCGGTTACTTTATTTACACGAACACACTTATTAAACGATCAATTAAATGGTGCCGTTGCCGGGGAAAAAGCTGTAATTTTTTTTCTTGCTATTCGGGTTGAATTCTTATTAATCCATATCATATAATAATCAAAACCGCATCTTGTGTATTTAACGATTATTGTGCGAATTTTACAAGAGAATCTGGAGTAACTGGAGCAAAGAATCAGAGATTCAGTGACTTTCATAGTAGTCCAGAGGAGCAGAGGGGAGCACTGAAGAAAAAATTATCAAGAGACCCTTCCATAGTGCGGCGGAACCGCGACATAAGTGGGCAATTGGCCGCGGAACGGCGACGGAAGTGAGGAGTTAGGCCCCTAAAATCTTCAGGTAAATTTTTAATATCTTTCTCTCTCCTCTGAAATCCAATATTCTGATTTTTCCTGCGGATTCTTTGCAAATATCGCCGCTCAAAAATCTTTTTGCGTGTTTTGATTTCGGGTTGTTTTTGCATATTTTAAAACGGAATTTAAAGAGCAATAAACCCAAAATCCAGATTAGGTAGGGATTTTATCATCCTTCATAGGCCCAACAAATCACAAAACGAGCATACTTTCACCCTACATTAATTAAAAAATATCTAGAGCAAATCTCTGAGGACCTCTATTTTTTGCTCCCGATCTCTATCTTGTTAGAAATAGGTGATCATCAGCTGTTCATCTACGAATGAAAAGGAAATAAGTACAAGTAAAATCTAAAAGTCTGGCTCCTCTGTGAATTGATCCAAGTCCTCCTGACTGGGTTCGATCTCCTGAAAGTCGGGTCCTCCTGACGAACATTCCAAAGAAAAAAAGAAATAAGAATGTCGTCAGCGAACTAGCGCTCGGTAAGTCCCAAAGATAAGAATGTAATAGAACAAGTAAAGAGGAGAGTACTGGTAATATAAACAAGTATATGTTTGTAATACTAAAGTAGTTGTTTGTAGCTTGGTACAGAATGTATCAATATATACGAGAGGAGTCCAACTTGCTCCGTAGACCATGGTAATCGGAAGTATAAGGCCCGTCAAAACCCACGGGACAACGACACAGATGTTCAGGTAGATGTCTTTTAGTGACCATCTCGTTCCACTTCTAATACATTCCGTACCAGTCTACCCCGTTAAACCCCGTAATGTATATTGTATAAATTGTAGTTATCAGATTTGCCGAGACTATGGATATATGTTGTTCATGTAAATAGTTACATGATGTATCAAGTAGTCATGTAGTCAAGTCATAATCATGGTTCGGTTAAGTCAAGTCATATTTGCATGTTGATATTGTTCTGGTATTCAGGTTCAGGTTCAAGTATACATGTTGGATATATTGAATTCATGTTGAATTGGATTCAGATTTATTTGGACTCAGACTTGAGTCAGACACTTAGAACAGAATTTTGATCCTGAATTAGGTTTGGATGTTATCGGTAACTGCTGCACATGGACGGCAGGATTTGTGTCTTTTTCCAAGACAATTACCATTGATAGCTCCGTTAAGTTTTTCTACCTTAAATAGGCAAGCATTCATTTTCTCCGGCTCCCTGAGGCTCAAGAAAATTGATCCCGCTTAAATCTATATTTACTAAAGTTCTTAAATGTAATTTTATATAACTCGAGAGGTTTTATGAAAATTATTCTATATACTTTCAAAATAAACCTCGACTATTTATTTATCGTATTTAGGGTTTCATGGATGTAACTTTTAATATTTGAGGTATTTTAGTGAATATTAACTTAGCTTGAATAGTTCATGGTATTTAAGTGTAAAACTTGTCTTGTATTGATTCTTGATGGTATTTTGGTGAAACTTGTCATTCTTTTATCTTTTAAAAAACATGGAATTTTATTATAACTTGAAAATATGTGGTTTGATAATATTTATATAATATTAAAAATTAAATTTTATTATTAATTAGAAAATGTCGTTTTTCTTAAAAATCGTATTAAAATTCTTTCGAGACCGAATGCTCCGTGAGGATGTCTGCATCTTGCTCTAGTAGTCCGAGTATGTGCGATAATCCACACCATCCAATAGCTGGTCCCCAAAATGGGTTGCAGAGGCATAATCGTAAAGAGTTTGAAATACAATTCTAAAGAAAACCTGGTTTTTATAGTTTATGGTATTTTAATGAAAAGTTGTAATCGCCACAAAAATAGGTTTCCAAAAGTATCGTGCTATATCAATATGTGTGTATGTGAGGGGTAGGTCATTACCCCGTGAAGTTTTCTAGAGGTAATAGCAAGCAAAACAAATAAATATGGTCGATACAAAGTTCATGGTATTTAAAAATAAAACTCAATTTAAAGTTGTTTAGCATGATGATTTAGGGTGAAAGTTGTTCTAAACTTTAGTTTTATGATTAACAAGTAATGTAAAGGAATATGAATGAGCAATTCTTAAGAAAAATTATAGTTTCAAAAATTTTAGAATCAAATGTCAGTATAACTCCACTTACCGACATGTTTTATAAAAAGAGACTTTTTCTGTAGAAGGAGAAGAAGTGGGGTGGGACTTGCTAGCTAGAAGGGTGAAGATAAGGTAGAAGAAGATTGTGTAGTCGCCGTGACGTCGCGGGGTCACTGGAATTGCTTCTTTTTCTCGCCGGAAGTTGTCCTTGGGCTAACTCCATTTCTACTCCATTTGTATTTAGAAAAATTTGATAATTTTTGCTAGGGATTTCAGAATGAGGAGGGGCTAGGGTATGAGATTGTATTTATAGTGTGGAATTAGGGTTTTGTAATTGAAAGAATGAATTAAAATGTATTTAAAATTGGATTAATTGGGGAATTGAATTCTCTGTTAAATTACAGAGAAAACAAATAGTGCAAGGGTAATGGGGGTAGGCCATAGGGTTTGTGTGCAGAGCATGGGGACTTTTCCCTACGGACCGAACAGCGTCGCCGGCCCAAAGCTTAATCTCGCCGGCCAAGTGTTGGTGTTGAGGGGTTGGATGCTTTCCATGTGTCCTACTCGCTGTTAATATAATTTTGCATATGTTAGATTTCTCTGACTTTTCATGTTTATGTGCAGTGCACGTGTAAACTTTTGGGCTTCCAAAAAGTTTAAAAGAAAAATCAGAAAAAATAATATGTGGCTGATGGGATTCAAACACAGGGGCTATGTCACAGCAGTGCAATGCTTTACCAGTAAGCTACAATGTGTTTCTTACTGTTCTTAAACAAAAATAACTTTTAAATTGTAGTCAGGCTTGCAAACTCCATTCTGTACATTAACTTAAAAGTTTTCATACAGTAGAATCACAGTCGTTACATTCTACCCTCTTTACAAAAAATCCATCCTCGAAATTTACAATTATATAATGACTAATTTATAAATAAGTAAGGGTATCTTGCACGCATGTCATCTTCTTGCTCCCATGTTGATTCTCCTGGCGAATCTTTTCTCCACATCATTCGGAACAAATTTACTACCTTGTTCCGAAGTGTCTTTACCTTTTGGTCCATCATCTTAACGGGTTGTTGCTCACAAGTTAACTCTGTCTGTATAGTGAGCTCGGAGTGATTAAGGATGTGGCTGGGGTCGCTCACATATCTTCGAAACTGAGATATGTGTAACACATTTTGCACTCCTTCCAATGAGAGTGGTAGTGCCAAACGATATGCCACTTTTTTGACTCGTTCGAGCATGTCGATCGGTCCTATATATCTCGGACTGAGCTTACCCCTCTTACCAAAGAGGATTACTTTATGGTTTGGAGAGATCTTTAAGAAAACATGATCTCCAGGTGTCGACGCTTTGCATCAGCCCAGTGCTTCTGTTTGTCTTGGGCTATGCGCATTCTTTCCCTGATCGTGCGAACTACATCCACAGTTTCCACAATCGTCTCTGTTCCAAGGAGTTCACGATTTCCGATGTCATCCCAACTTAATGGTGAACGGCACTTCCTTCCATAGAGCGCTACAAATGGTGCCATTCCAATACTCTCCTGGTAGCTGTTGTTGTATGAAAACTCCACAAGATGTAGGTGATCTTCCTACGATCCTCCGAAGTCTAACATACAAGCTCATAGCATGTCTTTTTGAATCTGAATTGTTCGCTCAGACTGTCCATCTATTTGTGGATGGTAAGCTGTGTTGAAATTCAGACTCGTTCCCATACTAGCTTGCAGATTTTGCCAAAACTGCGATCGGAATCTGGTATCACGATCGGAGACAATGCAAACTGGTAATCCATGTAATCTCACGATCTCCTGCATGAGTTCGTAGGTATCAGAAATAATACATCTTGAGGTTAAATCTTACATTAGATTCATTCTTACCTCCATGTACTTCTTTGCTAGTGTCTCGGTAGATTGGCCAACTCGAAATAGGATGAAGTGAGCCGACTTGGTGAGTCGATTCACAATAATCCATATCGCATCGTTACCTTTCGTGCTACGAGTAAGTGCAGTCACGAATTCCATGGTGATGTGTTGCCATTTCCAAAGCCGTAAGTCACTTCCTTTTTCCTTATTGCCTTCTCAAAATAACAAAGCAATAAGTCACTTTCATCTCTTCTTCTTTTCATCTCAATTCATCTCCTAAAAGTATATCGGTAAAGTGGAGTTACCTCCGATACATTTCTTTTAAAACTTGAACTTCCTTTTTCTTAATGCATAGGTCAAACTAATTTTACCACCCTACTTGTAACTTTGAATACAATATTTTAGTTTTGAGTTTAACCAAAAATTCCATGTGAAACTATCATAAAACGAACTTTTCATTAAAATTCTATGAACTTTAGTATCACCATCTTATCGATAATTAGCTTAAATATCTTTAGAAAACTTCATGGGGTAATGACCTACCCCACATGCACACTATGGTTTCATAGCACGGTACTCTAAACATATAACTAATTTAAAGAATAATTTTTTTATTAAAATACCACACCTTTTCAAAATGGGTTTCTTTTAAATCGGTATTTTGTAATTCTTGGCAATTACGCCTCTATAACCCTCGTTAGGGGACCTGCTAATGGATGGTGCGGATTATCGTACATCTTTGGGACATTAGAGCGAGATGCAGAACTCTTCATGGGGTATTCGGTCTCGAAAGGAAATAAAAATACGGGTTTTAAGAAACACAACTTTTCTAAACAAAACTAATCCTTAAAAAATTATATAAAAATCATAAATCCGTATTTTCAATAAAAACAAATTAAAAAACTATATTTTTTAAAATGAAAGATTAGAATTTTTAACAAAATACCACCAAGTTTCCAAAAGAGCTGGTTTTCATAAAAATAGCATAAACTTTTAAAAAGCTAGGTTTTATCACCAAATCACCACAACAATTAAAATACACGTTCATGAAAATCCTAAATATTGTAAATCACCCTCGAGATTTATTTTTAAACTATATTAAAATATTTTTCATAAAACCCCCTCGAGATATACAAAACAATATTTTAAGGACTCTAGTTTAATATATGTTTAAGCGGGATCAATTCTCTTGAACCCTAGGGAACCGGAGAAAGTGAGTGTTTGCCTATTCAGGTTAGACAACTTAACGAAATTATCAATGGTAATTGTCTTGGAAAAGGACACAAATCATACCGTCCATGTGCAGCAGTTGCCGATTACTCCCAAACTTAAGATGTTGCAAAAACAAAGTCTTTTCATAAGATTCCAACTCCAACATAAATCCAATCTCAAAGCAGAATCCAAACTCAAACCAGAAACAAAAATCAAACACAAGTTTGAATACTTGATCATGAACCTGAACACTTGAATTCAATATCACACCCAAACTTGTATACTTGACTCGACTTGACCGAACTATGGTTATAACGTGACATGACTACCTGAACATATGATTACATTCTGAACATGAACCTAAACATTTTATATCCATGGATTCGGCCAAGACCTATAATTTTATATACAATATACGCGGGGATAAAGGGGTATATTGATACGGAACGTATATCATGGCACGAGAGGTTACTTAAAAGACACCTACATGAATTCACGTGCCGTTGTCCCGTGGGTTATGACAGGGCCTTGTACTACATGTTACCATAGTCTATGGGGTAAAATGGACTCTTCTCGTATACATGAATACCTTTCTTATCAAACTACAAATAACCACGTTAGAATAACTATCTTTTACCAGTGAATGATCATATACAACTTTACCTGTTCATTACACATTATATACTATATTCTCTTTCTTCTTTTGGGACTTACCGAGCGCTAGTTCGCTGACGACATTCCTTTCTGTTTTCTTTTCTTGGAATGTTCGTCAGGATGACCGGACTCTAAAGACGTAAAGCCGAGTCAGGAGGACTTGGACCAGCTTGTAGCTCAGCCTGACTACTAGTTCTTCCTGCACTTACTTTCAGTATGCCATTGTTTAGGCATTTGCTTTTATTATTGTATTATTTACTTTCGGACAGTTGTATGTAAAGTTGAATGTAAATAAACTTACTATTTCATTTTATTACTCTTGTCATTCTTATTCATTATTATATTGCTTAGTTACGTTTAGCGTATTTATTTTCATAGTAAATACGTTGCGGGTTTGCCACGTCACCGTTTTCGTCTATTAGGAAGCGGGGCGTGACAAAATCTATCCTTCCGCTGTTTATATGAGATTCTCTTATGGATCGAATCTGCATGAGTTGATCGGCGATTTAGGATCGCTCCACCATAATCCTACATTAGTGTCAGAGCCATTAGGGTTGTCTGATCCGACTTATCAAAGCGCATGAAAAAAACATGATTTCTCTTGTTGATTGATCCCATAAGACAGATTTAAGGATTAAAGTTTACGTTTTTAATTTGGAAAAAACAAGTTTTTTTTGGCGATAAAAATTAATTTTTGTTTGTGATGATGGTACCGCAATGAAGTAGCGTCAGTGGCGGCCACCAGCTTTGCCATCGTGTCGTCGCAAAGAGGCGACGGAGACGATGATCGCGGCACTATAGCCTTAATTTTTATTTTTTTAAAAATTATTTAGATTTTTGCAAATTGTGTGCAAAAGTCAAGAAATTTTTCTAAAGTTTTTTAAATTTGCAATAGATTTTTCTGAAAAGATAAAATCTTAATATTTGGAAAAGATTTTAGAAAAGATGCTGGAATTTTTAAAGGGTTTATTAAATCTTTTAAGATTAAATAAAAAATTTCTTTTAAAGATTTATTAAATCTATTTTTAAAAAAGATTTAACTCTTTTTTTATAAATTGATTGACTCGGTTAGGTGCCAAGCCGATTTTTAAAGATTTAACTATTTTTAAAAAAAAATTGATTGACACGGCTAGGGGCCGAGCCAAGCTCGGCTCGGCTTGGTCATAGCTGAGCGGAAGTGGTCGGCTTGGCTATAGCCAAGCTGTTGCGGCCGGCTCGGCTAAGCTGGGCCGTAGCCGAGCTCGGCTGGACTCGAGCTGGCCCGGGGCCGGCTTCGCTCCGACAGCTTGGGCCCAGGACCAATAAGGCTTGGGCCTTATTTTGGGAGGGGAGGGCGGGCTATTTTTAAAAGGGTTTTCTGATTTTTTAAATGTTTTAAAATAAGAAAAAATTCATAAAAATGCAGAAAAATTCAGAAAATTATTTTGGAAATCCAAAAATTATTTTTGGGATTTTGGGAAATATTTTTGGCTAACGTGAGCCAAATAAAATTAATTTATGACACCGAAATTATATTTACTTTTAATTGTAAACAATCTAGGGTTGTATATGTGATAATCAGTTTCAGTGAGGACGCACATGGGTGTGTGTCGATCCGAAAAAATAGTTAACGTCTTAAATTTGGAATTTATAATAGCTACTAAAGATTTTGAAATAATTAGAGTTAAGTCCCCGAACACTAAAGATTTTAAGTAGGAGTCTTCGGATGAACTAATGGAAGTAACTAGCCATTTAACCTTACCTTTGAAATCGAGATTCCATATTTTTAACGAATATCTATAGAACATTTTTATTTTATATCCTGTGGAATGCAGTTGTAGAATCGCTTAGTTTCATGTTACTTAATTATGAAAATAGATTGTTGCTGTTGCTTTTCGTTAAATGATGGAATTAAATAACTTTTGCAATTACTTCAAATTAGAAATGCTTAGAATCTTAACGAATTTATAAAATGTCTAAATAGATAGTTGTTGTTGATAGTGTTTTATGGACAAGTTGAAAGAGCATATATTAGTGATGAGGCGGCAGTGTTTCATGACGTTGCACCGCTGAGATGTAGGAGCCATTAGAGGCTTGACGTATCAAAAAGTCGTTTTACAGAATGAAGTCATTAGTAGTCATAAGATTTGTTTTCTTAATTTCTAAGCCAACGAGGTGTATGAGTGCGACATATATATGGTTATCTACGCACCAAACGACTGCGCGTTGTACGGAGTAATATGTCGTGCACTAGATATTTTGTTGTCTAGGTGTTAAGCAAATTGCGAGATGTGTCGTGTTGTGACGATGCATCAACTATTTATGTTCCATTTTAGTAGATCATTTTTTAATTTATAGCTCTAGTTGGTCTATTAAGCATACAACGCTACTCCAGTTTATCTGTTGAGTAAAATATGTTGTTCTAGTTTCCCTATTGAACAGTTGTGCTGCTCTGGTCTAACTATTGAGTAAAAATATTAGCCAATTATGTATGTTTTTCTAAGTAAAGAAGTTTGTTATCCGGAAAGTGAATGTAATGATGTTTACATGTACGTTTGGATAACTAAAGCTCATGGTTACACCACTGTGGACGATAAACCAAGGGCACTGCTCACATATTAATGAAGTATTTAGTGCGCAGGATTTGTATCCTAAATGCACATGGACTCATTCGAGTTAAGAAAAATAGATAATAACGTGCCGAAAATTAAGCGATCTTATAATGGGAAGCAAGGCGTCGATAATGAAAAGAGCAAGTCACAAATTGTTTTACCTATGGGGTTGCTTATCATTGGATTGATTTGAAGCAATTAGTCGCTATGAGAAGTTATGTTTATGGAAGAAATTCATGTGTCGGATACATATGAATTTTGTTCAGCATTTAGATGTAGATGGATGTCCATTAAATAACTTCCTTATCAGTTAAAAAAGTTTTGTTATGGATTTAGGTTGGTTGGTTAGCTTAATAAAACAATTTTTTTCTTTTATGCAGTTTATGATTTTACGGATGGTTGGCGTTCCTTATGTGGTTTTGCTACAGAGGGAAAAATCGTTAATGTGTTCATTATAATTAATTTACTCCAACAAACGCAGACCAAATAAATGTGAAGGCATATTGTCATGCCCCGCTTCCCAGTAGATGGAAACGATAACGTGGCAAGCCCGTAACGTATTTATTATGAGAAGGCCGTTTCTCGAAATAAATACGCTAAGCGTCTATAAGCAACATAAAGTAACAAGAACAAACAAAAAAATGAAATCCAACTCTGATTTATTACATTCATGATTCATAGTAGACAAAATATCTGAATACAAGATATTTAACATGATAAGCCTTAACAATGAGGCATACATAAATAAGGTGAAATGAAATAAAAAGATGAATGAAACTATACGTCTGTTTATGATGCGAACTGGTTGTACTCTTTTTCGACCACTTCTATCTTCTCTGTCTTAATATCACCTGAAGAACATTCCAAGTATAGAAAGAAGTGGGTGGGATGCCCGTCAGCAAAATAACGCTCGGTAAGTCCCCAAAAGAATGGTGTGCTTTATATAAATGAAATGTTAGGTGTAATGTGATTTATGGTATATCATGAATATAAATCATGAACATATAAATAAGTATAGTAGCGTGCATGATAATATTGATGTCAACTATATCAGTATGGTAAAAAGGTATAACATAGTCGTGGAGTGTAGGTATAGTGAATATGAAGTGAATGTAAGTGTCTGAAAATGTCTCTAAAAGGGTAAAAGTAACTAACGTGAGTTCAAGTGTGAATGTCAACCAATCTCAAGAATATTCTCGAACTCAAGACTATCGTTCAGGGGCAAGGAATCACGAGCCCAAAATAGCGGGATTTCAATTGTTGAAGTATTCCAAACCCAACAGGCTATCATCCAAGGGCTTGGAAACACGGGCCCTCATTCGTGAATTTGTGATTTGTACCGTTTCAGCCCGGTACCACAGCAACATGATTTATACCATTTCAGCCCGGTACCACAGCAACATGATTTGTATTAATGGGACTCATGAGAGATTCATACTCAAACTACCCCAACACCCCGTGTTTATTAGTTTATGATTAATGTTATGAGTTTTGATCGAATTCATGAATACAAAAGGTGATGTATGATATCAAGTTTTCAAGATTGAGTTCATGTAGTCATGTCAATACAAGCCATGCCAATTATATCCATGGTTCGAGTCAAGTTGGTTCAAGTGTACATACTGGATTCAAGTATTCATGATTGAGTCGTGTCAAGATCAAGTCAATTCTAACATTTAATGATTTAATCATAAGTCATATAAATAAAAATAAATAAGCAATCATAGAACATTATTTGAGATAAGTATACAAGTAACATCAAAAACAATATTGTAAATAATTGTTATATCAATTAATTTCGGAATATAAACATAAATATAGATCTAAGTGTTGTGCACGCATGAGTTCCAGTATCGCCTAAATACGACTACCGGTTTGGGAGATATAACTGTTTTCGTATCGTCACACAAAATAGATCAGAATCTGTTCAGCACCGTCACATATTTTTAAAACACAGTTTGAGTTAATTTCTATCGGGTTTCAGGTTACAAAAATTATTAGAAAATTATAGGTATTTCGATATACTTATCCAAAATACTAAGATTCGCTTGATTTAGATTTCTGAAGCTCTAGTTATGATCGTTTTAACATCAGCGTTTAAAACAGAAATTCAGATTTATGTACAGTAACTATATGTTATATTGTAAAGCCTATATCGAGTTGTTTCATGCGTTTATAAGTAATATAATATACATAAAATTATATTTCTATAAATTATCCATCTACACATCTGAAGTTTGTCACGAACGGATATCGGAAGTTCGAGTTATGTCCTATTTAAAAATAGTGTGCGAATCAGGACATATTCTGTCAAGATCCGTCACTTAATATTGTAACGCAGTTTTGTATATTTTACGTCAATTTTCAGTAAAAACTTAAAATTATGAAAATCTAGATTATTCGATGTAGATATCCAAAACACCTGAATTTTCTCAATTTGGACATCGGTATACCAAGTTATGTGTCATAAAAGTTGACTGATAACTGCAGTTTTCTGTTTTACGAACAATGAATAAAAACGATGTAATTTCTAAACCGTTAAGTGATTCAATCTAAAATTTCTATAGTCTGTACACAAAAATATATTCTATTCAAGATAAATTTCTTGAAATTTTCAGAAATAAAAATTAATTTCTAAAATTATTTTAAAAGTAAAGATATTGATATGTCATATATGAGAATGAGCAAACCATGATATTTATTCGTAACTTCATTTTCTTTTACATAATTTGAATAAAGTAATTTAAAATACAACAAAAAACGATGCACGCTCAATTGGTTTTCATAACGCCTTCTATATTTAAAGATTCTATCTATAAAAAAAAGACGGGGGAGACTACAGTAGCTCTCACTGAGACTATCTACGAAAAAGCATCTTTCCTGCCAATCCGCTTTCAAGCATTCCTGTGAGCCTCTGTCCTTTATAAGGCAATCCTGTCTCCTCTCTCTGCTCCTAATTGGTTACTATGAAATCTTAACATATGGATTGAGAGTAATGAAAAAACTTTACAAACTATATATGTGTGTATGTTTGTGTATATTCATTATTTATATATGTATCCATTTAATTAATTATTTAGGGACTATGATATGATGAAGGGAGTTTTTCATGGTAATATGACAAGAGAAATATAGAGAGAAGGAGATGGAGGGAGGGAAAGAGAGAAGGGATTTACATACACAAGCCGCTATTGTCACCGGGCTTGTCTATCCGCCGATAGCCTCGTGTTTCTAGCGAGAGTTTTTTGAGAATTTCTTCATGTTCTTCTTCGGGGAATCAAGATGAAGAGGGATATATGAAATGATAGAAATGTGTGATGATGAAAAGAAAGAGAAGTGAAATATAAAAATGTTTATGGCCACCATAATTCTAATACATTATGGCTCATAACCATTCTAATTATTTTTAGAGTTAAAAGGAAGATGAAATGAAAGGTCTCATTTGCAGGTTATGTGAAGAATAAAAAATGATAAAAAAAATAATTGTAAAATTGGAGATTTGAACATGTGACTTATGGAATAACAATGTAAGGACTTAACCAATGTGCTACAAGGTTATTCATGCACATATTTAATTAGAATTAAATATATGCTGTTGCTTGAAAAGAAAGTGGGCTTTTGAGCTTATAGTTTTATAAAAGAAAATGAAAATGATATTGGATTTGGGTTATGGGCTGGGTCAGGTCTTGCATTTAATTTTGAATAGGTTAAGATTTAGTTTAAAGAAATGGGTTTGGGAAAAATAGATAGAATAATAAAATAATATATTTAATAGAAAACAAAATATACGGAAAAATACTAAGAATAAATAAATACAATATTTTACTAAAGAAAGAAAACACGAAAGTATAGTAATATTGGGGTCGTTACACATATGTTAGTATTACCTATTTCAAATCTTGCAAATGATTACTCAACACATGACAGCTATACTCGTACGGAACTGAAGCGTCGATTGAGTCGAATGTTACATCAGTGGAGTGCTGAGTATATGCAAACTAGGATATGCATATTTTATTGATCAGTTTGGAAACTGAACTCAAGTCACGATTAACAATTTCAGCAGTTTTGGAAACTGTGCGAGAAGATGGAATTGTTGAAAAACTGATAATCCCATGTAATACGAAAAAACGATGTTGCAGGCAGATGAAATAGGATACTTTAAGTATGGAGTGCAACATGATGGTGCAAGCCGATCTTCCTATATCGTTTTGGGAAGATGCGCTCTAGAGGGCTGCTCATGTTTCTCAACCGTATATCTTCACAATTTAGTAATTGTCAGCACCTATTAAATGTAGAGGAGCGAGGGATCACGAGGGCCACTTATGTCTATATTACATACTGCCTTAATACATTTACCACTTCACATTCGTATGAGAAGTTAGGCCCTTGAGGTAACTCGAAGAGACATGTATTCGTAGGCTAGTATGTTTGGACGGTTGCTGCAATGGGTCGTACAAAGTTGAGTTTCTCAGAAGAAACCGCGGCAAAAGGTGTAAGTAGATCAGGATCTAGGTTCTTACAAGGTATATAAACTTTCTAGTCTACTGGCGCAGGATGGACTTGATTTTTCCTCTAACGGATAAAAACGGTAGGAGCCGTATTAGTCACTAACCCAGGAGAAATGGTTTTCTCTAGCGATTGGAGACTTGTAGGAACCTCCTTATTTCATAGTGTAGAAAAAATTATTTTTCTCCAGCAGTTAGAAACAGTGGAAGCTTTTGTCGGTTAGCGCAAGAGAAATCGTTTTTTTTTCCAGCAGCTAAGGACAATAGTAGCGAGATTCTTGGTGATAGCTTTTGATCCAATCATAGAAACTCAAAATCTCATAATGCCTATGGAATAGCATCCCAGAGATATTTTAATATCAAATAAGAAGCATTCATGATGTCAGCGCATGTGTTATGGAACCCAGGTCAAGTGATGGCGCTACTTAAAGGCCTATTGCTAAGTGAGTGAATAATAGCGATGGATAAATGAAAGAGTAAATATAGAGAATCAAGTATGGAACTTGATCGACTTTCCTATCAGACTCAAGACTTTGTTGAAAATTGGTTTTTTCAAAGTCACGCGAAAGAAGGATGTCGTTGAAAGATGCAAGGCATGTTTTTGTAGTGAAAGGTTCTGTCCAAGAGTGGGCAGACTACGGGTAGACATTCTTGCTTGATACAATGACTATGTATACCCACCTTTCTTAATGAATCGTTATATTTAAGGATCTTGAACTGATCTAAGTGGGCTAGGACTATATTTCTCATAGGAGACTTAGATAAGGAGATCTATGAGACCTGTCTGCGGTTTTTTTAAAACCAATATATTACTTGAAACAAGTGGCTTAATGTTCGATATTGTCTATCCGTATATATAGTTATGGATTAACGATATTGAATGTGACAACTATAAGTTCTGAGATTTTATTATGTGAACGACGTTGAAATGACCAAAAGCGACTTAGAGACATAATACCACTTTTGGAAGTATATATCCTCCACAGTTGTGTTAAGGACTACTGAGATGTTAGATCGTATTTGGAAATCCAGTTTTCCAGCAAACAGCTCAAGAACATTCTATATTTGTCATGGTAGACTTACGTTAATGTGTCTTAAAACAGTTTGACCCACGCGATCACTCTCTGATTCATATCTCAGCAGTCGATGGTCATATTTATAGCCTTGATCTTTCCTCCAATGATTCTTGATATTTATCTCAGCAGTCGATGGTCATATTTATAGCCTTGATCTTTCCTTCATTTTGCATGGTCGGTTGTCTTGTGTGTTTAGTATATACTTAACATGACACTTCTTTTGTCGTTGGACTTAATATCCGTTGTATACTTATCTAGTTAGAATAAAGTGAAAGGATCTTATGGTACATGGGATGACCCATAAGAATTTTTTCTATAAAGGATCAAAAGTCCGCTTGTGATGGTTCTTTATTGCCAAATGAATCGGTGATCGAAAAAGGCGAGCGTTGTCTAGGACGTACTTTCTTACTCCATGGCATGGCCATTATGTTTAGTAATAAAAGCAAGGCTGTATGGTCTATTTTGCCATGGTGGCTGAAATATATGGCTTCCTCTGAAATGATTAAGAAGACTGTTATAGCTGAGGAGATCCAATAAGAATGTGCACGTGATCTGCATACAGGAAAAAATATTTTTCTCTCTATTGCCACAATAGGTCGGTGGTTGTAGGGGAAAAATGAAGTGTAAATACCGCAGTCAAGAACGAGTTGCTAAAAGCTAGCCGAAGATGAGTTGCGGATCGTCCATAGAGAAACGGTTAATTAGCTTGCTTAGTTTTAGACGAGTTAATTGAATTAGGAGAGAGGATGTGTAATTATAGCTAAGGTAAACAAGAGTTGTGAAAATAAATAAGAAGGCTTGCTTGGGATTAGGGTTAGATAAGATTAATAACATACACCACTAAATTCCCTTTCTTGATCCTCAAAAATGGGGTGACTTGAATGCTAACGCAAAGATAAGCAATGTGAATTAGGATATGTAAGAGAGACACTTACGAGTATAAGTTAGGGTTTTCTATACGCTAAGTTTTCTAGTACATTCCTTCTATCCTTTCATTACCCAACTTAATACTTTAGCCGCTAAAGCAATCGGTCTCCACTTATTTCCACCTTAAGTCAAGTCAATATGCTAGCCTTGTAATAAAGTCTAGAGAGGATGGTATGCCTAATTAGGGAGGTTTGAGACCTATTAAATTAGGGTTCTAGTCAATAATCAAGAGAAGGAAGATAGTTGAGGCTATGCCATCATTTCTATCTACCCCTTCACCCTAACAATGAAAACTACTCACTCATATTTCTAAAACAAAGATAATAAAAAAACAAGAAGAAGAGAAGAATGAGAATGAAAGAAAGCTAGCTACAAGGATTCCTCACAAAAGCAAAGAGCATCCATTGAGCATCATGGCCAACTAAAAGAAAAAAAGAGAGAAGAAAAGATGAGAAATGATCAAGAAATACTCCAAGCTATCTATTACAAACAAACATAATCTACAACACTTTTATCTAATCTATGCTACTAAATTAAAAGATAAGCACAAATAAAAAAAAGAGAGATTTTTATTTATTGTAACACCCTAAAACTATCGTACGATAATTTAATGGAATAAAGTTATGATAATTGATTTTATGGTTATTTAAAATTATTTGATTAATGGATGGAGTTGTGTGACATGAGATTTTATTGTATTATGGGATCTATTGATAAATTGCATTGGTTTGGATTATCATGGGTTTTATTGATTATTGTTATCATTGGTCATGATAAGTTATTGTAAGGAAAATTTTAATTGAGATAAGATTTATGGAAAGTTATATGTCATATGTTTATATTTTAGATTATTTTTACTCCTTAGTCCAAGTGGGTATAGGGTTAATAGAAAACCCGGCCCATATTATAATTAGTCTATTTAAGTATTCACAATTCTAATATTTCAAACAATTCACAAAATAAAACACTAGCATCCATATTTTCTCTACAACCTAAACCCTAACCCTAGTTCTAGCTAGCCTATCTCCATCACCATCGTCATCGCCACGATCGTCTCATCACCATCACCGTCTTCCTTCTTGCGACATCGTACTCTCCGTTGTGGTTGAATTGACATCGCCATCATTGTCGCCTCCTACGTTGTGTGTTTTCACTTTCGAGGCAAGTATCCAATACTTGTTTTAACATACTGGTACGACAAATTATTTTGATGTACAATTATGATATTAATTAATGTAGATTTGTTTAATCGAAATTAAATATACATCGAGATCAGGATCACAATGTGATATTAAACGCAATCTAGGTTTTATATGCATGTTTAACCCTAGAATTAACTATCTTGTTTATCAACTAATTTACTATATTGCAATCGAGTAATTTACGCGATTAATATTTGTTTAAATTATTGGTTTGAATATTTAAACTAAAACCCTAAATTTCATAATCTGATCGTTCAGGAAAATCCCGTCCGGACGTCTGCCCACAGGAACTAGACATCTGTATGATAACTTTACAGTAAATAAAATCGAACTACAGACGTCTGTTTACAGTGACAAGACGTCTCTATATTTATCTTTCAAAACTTGAATTGAACTAGAGACGTCTCCCAGACGTCTTTTGCAAGGACCACTGTAGGGATGCCTAGCTCGTCTAGTAGTTTTTAAGGTGCAGCAGAATATAAAATTTTAAAAAATTAGAGGGCTAAAACAACCACAACCCTAAAATCATACCCAAGAGACTAAACTTGAAAACAAAACAAGTGAGAACTAAATTAAGAGGTTTCACGAACTACAACCTTTGTAGTGCGTTAGCCATATCTCTTTGGACTCCGGCTAGTCTCCACATGATCCGGATCGAGCTTGCACGACAATCTCCTTATTGAAGATGATCTACCATGAGATAGCCCAACACAAGGTTTAACCTTGATCATATCTTTGTGAGACAACTTACTAATTAAACTTGCTAGGGATAATTAGTAAGAGATGTAGAGAAATTAGCTCACTCATTTTCTCTCTCAAATGCTTTTCCTTTTCTTCTCATGAAAAATCAAAAGAGAGAGAGAGAGAGTTAGAGAAAGTGAATGAGCTAGAGTGAACCGAGAGAGAGAGAGAGAACTATCTTTTAACATCAAGAAAACATTAGAATGCTCCAATATTCTCTACACATCTTTATTTTTCTAATGACTCATTTCTTTATTAATGAAGTAAAGAAAATGAGGTGTTCACCTAGAAACATTCTTGTGTATCAAATACACAAATCATATGTATCAAATACATATCCAAGTATTTGTATCAAATAAAAAAACAAAATGTATATATATATATATATAATTATTAAATTAACACGTGATTTAATAATCCGACATCAACAAGAGTCTCTAATATTATGAAAATGTCCGATTAACACACGTGTATCAGATACACGTATTTAATCGAACTTCTATGCGTATCACTATAAGCACTCTACATCGTTTTTCCTGAGTTGGGAATCCTCTATGTGGGACTATAAAGATTCGACAATACAATGGCAGTATATTAGGATCATATCCATGGCCCATAAATGACACGCCCGCTTCCCGGTATACGGCGAAGGGGACGCGACGAGGCGCTATGTATTTACTCTGAAGTAAATACGCTAAACGTAACTAAGCAATATAAAAGAAATATACACAAGAGACAAATATAATGAAACAACAACTTTATTTATTAACATTCTTTTTACAATACATGGAAAAGTAAATACATGGGATAAAGCGATGCCTAAACAGTGATATAACAGAAATGAAAAGTACTGAAATGAAATGTGTACAATGAATCTAAAGCTCTGGGTCGTAGGAAAGCTGATCCAAGTCCTCACTGGTAGGCTCGATCTCCTGAGTGTCCAGATCACCTGACAACATTCTAAGGAAGAAAGAGAAGGAATGTCGTCAGCGAACAATCACTTGGTAAGTCCTAAAGATAAGAGAGAGAGAGAGAAAGAAAGAGAGAGTGTGTGTGTGTAACTTTTAAAGTTGTATTATATGTTATAATGTTGTATTTAGTGTTAACGCTGTTGTTTGTAGCTTGGTACAGAAGGATGGCGGTGTATACGAGAGGAGTCTCTATATGTCAGAGACTAGAGGCAAATGGAAGTACAAGGCTCCGTTAGAAAGCCCGGAACAACGACATGTATTCAGGTTAGGTGTCTTAAGTCTTGCAGTCTCGTGCCACTTCTAACACCTTCCGTACCAATCTACCCATTAAACCCCGCGATGTATTGTTTGTATTGTTTATATTGTATTGCAACTTGTATTGTTTTGTAATATAGATTGTATAATTGGATGACTTGCCGAAACCATGATATCAGTAAATGAATGTAACTCGAGAATCATGGATGTGACTGGAGAATCATGTAAATGGAAGTATATCCATGGTTCGGTTCAGTCAATATAGATTAAATAGATTGAATATATGTATTCATGGATTCATGTTGAATTGTTGTTTGTACTTGAATCATATTCAAGTTAGATTATTTATAATGAGACTCAGTCTGAATCAGAACAATTAGAAAAGAAATTGAAGTCCTGATTGTATTGATATTATCGGTACCCGCTGCACATGGACGACAGGATTTGTGTTTTTTTCAAAGACGATTACCGTGTTGATAACACCGTTTGTTAAGTTGTCTACCTTAGATAGGCAAGCACCCATATCTCCGGCTCCATGAGGCTCAAGAGTTGGTCCCGCTTAAACCTATATTTATTAGGGTCCTTATTGTAATTTATAAAACTTGAAGGGGTTTTATGTAAAAATAATTTTGTATAATTTACAAAATACACCTCAAGTATTTAATTATCGTCTTTAGGGTTTTCATAGATGTAGATTTTATATATGTGACATTTCTAGTGAGATAAATCTATTTTTCATAATACATGGTATTTAATTATAAAGTGTTGACTTGTATGGAATTTCATGGTATTTTCATGTAAAGTGATTCTTTTGACTTAGAAAAGTTTGATTATTGATATTATAATAAAAATAGATATTTTGATAATACATATATATTTATATATTTTTAAATATATATATTTTTAATTTATTATTTTCTAGAAATCTCATTTTCTTAAGATATTTTTATTTTAAATCTTTCGAAACCGAATGCTCTTTGCGGAGGTCTGCATCTCGCACTACTAAGCTCAGGGATGTGCGATAATCCGCACCATCCTAGTCGGGTTCCCCAAAATGGGTTTTAGCGGCGCTTTGCAAAGATTTGTAAAAATACGCAATCTTGTAGAAAACGGTTTTTATAAATTAAAGGTAGTTTTGTGTAAAACGGTATTTTCCGAATCTATATTTCCCAAAAGATATTGTGATATGTTGCATATGAGTGTTGTGAAGAGCTAGGTCATTGTACATAAATTTTCTGAAATCTCTGTACATAAATTTTTCTGTTAATATACAGAAAAGAGTTTGGCAGCCTGTGTATAAGTTATAAGTTACTTTTGTTAACTAAAAGCAAGAAGCCACTTGTAGCTCACTGGTAAATCCTTTGCACTGCTGTGATGTAGCCCGTGTGTTCGATTCCCATCAGACACAATTATTTTTCTGATTTTTTAAAATGTTTTTGGAAGCCCTAGCCCGTGTGTTCGATTCCCATCAGACACAATTATTTTTCTGATTTTTTAAAATGTTTTTGGAAGCCCAAAAGGTTGCACGTGCAATATACGGGGAAATGAAAAGTTTAGAAAAATCAAACATGTGGAAAATGGTGTAAACACAGAATTAATCTTGTGGCACGAATCTCGAGTCCAGAGAGCCAAATCTAACTGGAAGATTTGCTTATAGGGCCGGCGGGGACGGTCATGATGAGCCCATTTTGATCCGTGCTTTGCACACATGTCTCTTCAGCTCCTCTTAACTCCTCTGCACTGTTTGATTTCCCTGTAATCACACAGAGACCTTTCATTTCACCATTTAATATCATTTTAATGCTTTTTAATCCAAAATTTTAATTCCCAAACCCTAATTCTCCACTATAAATACCACCCCATATTTTGGCTCAGCACCATTCTGAAAATTCTAGAAAAATCCCTCTCAAAAAGTTCCTAAGTGCAAGTGGAGTAAAGTGGAGTTAGCGAGCAAGCTTCTTCCATTGAAGATCGAAGCCGATTCCGGAGCTCCCGCGACACAATGTAGTTCAACCTCTCTTCCTTAACCTCTTCTTGATATAATCAAACCGTTAGTCCTTCCCAACTCTCATTCTCATTGAAATTCATCTTTAAATCTTATATCGGTAAAGTGGAGTTATTACCGATACTTTTTTTCTAAACCCTAGAAACTCCCTTTTCCTTTATATATTGGTCAACCTAATTTTACATATTACGTGTAACCTTAAATACCAATATTTAGAATTAAGTTTAACCAAGAATCTCATGTGAAACAACCATAATTAAACCTTTTCATTAAAATACCTTGAACTTTATTATCACATCTTTTCGTTTTTGCTAAAACTATACCATTAGGAAAAACTTCATGGGGTAATAACCTAACCCATACATACACTTTGGTTTCATAGCACGATACCTATTTGTATGTATATTTGTTTCGGAGAATAATCTTTACAATAAAATACCATATACTTTAAAACCGGGTTTCTTTTAAAGCGATATTTCATATTTCTTTGCAATTATGCATCTACAACTCTCGTTAGGGGACCCGCTAATGGATGGTGCAGATTATCGTACATCCTGAGGATAGTAGAGCGAAATGCAACACTCCTCATGGAGTATTCGATCTTGAAAGGATATAAATACGGTTTTTAAGAAAAACGATTTTTTTAAAATAAAACTAATTTTTTATAAAATTATATAAAATCATAAATCCATATTTTCAATATATTATGAAACTATATTTTTTTCTAAAAATGCAAGATTAAAATGTTAATAAAATACCATTAAGTTACCAAAAAGACTAGTTTTCAATAAAATACCATAAACTTTTAAAAGTTGGGTATTTATCATTAAAATACCTCAATACTTAAAACACATGCTCATGAAAATCCTAAGTAATATAAATCACCCTAGAGATTTTATTTTTAATTTATATTTAAAATATTTTTCATAAAATCCCCTCGAGATATACAAAATAATATTTTAACGATTCTAGTAAATATGAGTTTAAGCGGGATCAATTCTCTTGAGCCCCAAGAAGCCGGAGAAAGTAAGTGCTTGCCTATTTAGATTAAACAAATAACAGAGTTATCAATGGCAATTGTCTTGGAAAAAGACACAAATCATGTCGTCCATGTGCAGCAGTTGCCGATGACTCCCGAACCTAAGAATTAAAGAGTTAAATCAGTTTACTAGTGTCTGAATCAGTCTGAGTCCAACCTCAAACCTGAATCTAAAATCAAACACAAATACTTGATCATGAACATGAATACTCGAATTCAAACATCAAATTCAAACATGTATACTTGGCTTGACCTGACCGAACCATGGTTATAACTTGACATGAACTTGACATGACTACTTGAATACATGATTATATCCTGAATACGAACCTAAACTTTTTGTATCCATGGTTTCGGCCAAGACTTGTAAACATAATCTTTACAATACATTACATGGGGATAAAGGTGTAGATTGGTACGGAACGTATATCGTGGCATGAGAGGCCACTTTAAAAGACACCTACATGAATTCACTTACCGTTGTCCCGTGGGTTATGACGGGGCCTTGTACTGCATATTATCATAGTCCACGGGGTAAGATGGACTCCTCTCGTATATATGAATACCTTCCTTATCAAACTACAAACAACCACGTTATAATAACTATCATATACCAGTAATCAGTCATATACAATTTTACCTGTTCATTTCACATTACATACTATCTTCTCTTCTTTCTTTTAGGACATACCGAGCGCTAGTTCACTGACGACATTCCTTTCTGTTTTTTTCTTTGGAATGTTCGTCAGGAGGACTGGACACTGAAGAAATTAAGCCGAGCCAGGAGGACTTGGACCAGGTTACTGCTCGGCCTGACTATTAGTTCTTCTGCACTTACTTTCAGTATGCCATTGTGTAGGCATTTGTTTTTGATTATTGTATCTTTTATTTTAAACAGTTATATGTAAAGTTGAATGTAAATAAAGTTACCGTTTCATTTTATTCTCTTGTCATTCTTGTTCATTTTTATATTTTGCTTAATACGCTTAACGTATTTATTTCATAGTAAATACGTTATGGCCTGCCACATCACCGTTTCCATCTACTTGGAAGCGGGGCATGACATATAGTACGGACTATTTTATAAAATTGTATATCGATAATAGTTTTCAAAATTATAAATATATTTATATTATAAATATATATGGTTTGGTATATGTAAAATAGCATGTTGCAAGTTAGAAAACTTGCATACACTGTATATTATAAAACTGATTAACGTTAAATAACTATGGTGTATAAATTATATAGATATAGTTGTATGATGATGATAATAATAATAGTATACCAACATATAAGTAAATTGCGTAAACCATAGTATATAGCAAGTTGTAAACTTTCCTCGAAACAAACGCTATGAATGGAAGCAACAACGCTATACAAATCAACACCAAGTTTTGATGGCTTGGTTAAGGTTCTAGGATGCGACTGGAATTGCGTTGGCGAGAATGGGTGTGAGCTTGAAGAGCGAAGAAGGAGAATATATAAATTGACGAGGGAGAGATTTAGTTAGAGGAGAGAGAGAAAATTTTCCGTTTTATAAATGTAAAGTATATAATAGTATGTGTATATATATATATATATATATATAGTTTATATTAGGTTATAAATATACATTATAGTTTAATATTACAAAAGATAATATCATACTACAATCCGTCTCCACCTATATCTCACAAAAATATATTTTGTAAAATAGTACTTATACGTAAAGTTTTAAACCATAATGCAATGATATGACTTAGATAAATTATACCCCCTGATATAAGATTAAAAAGGATTTTAAATCTATTATAATTTTAAGAATATTTGTTAGCTAGTTTTCATAAGATTTAAACGTAATAGATAAAACCAAAATAAGATATGAGATGATTAACCATGTGACGGCAGTTAGAAAAATATAATTTATCCTTAACTTGTGGCTACTAAAAGATATATGATGATCTAAATATATGATATATATTATACTAGATTCACATAGATTCAGTTCACTGATAAATATCAGATATAATCTAGCACCATACTGGGTTTCACACATACGGGTAGGGTTAAATAACCATCTCAACTATTCGAATCGATCGCAACCCAAATAGATAAAATATAAAACACAATTTAAATACCAATTACTATTGTATAACCATACTAGGGTGTTACATTATACCCAACTGTAGGGTGTTTTTCGTCATCCCATTGAGATGGGAATACACGCGCGCTTGTCAGGCGCATTACAGATTTCCCCTGTCTAGGGTAGGCTGGGGTTTATTGATTGTGGGAATCTGAATCTCCGGCAGCCGCGGACTAAGCAGCCGCTAATTACCCATCGCCTTTAGAGCGAGGGAACCTTTGATTAACGGGTTAAACTGGTCATGCGAACTCAATGTGCAGTGTCGTGTTTTGAAGGGGTTTTGGATATATCGGGGGCCTCGCAGAGTTTTTACGGGGGTCCCGCTACCCTGATAGCGGGCTGGGGGTCAAGGGGGCTAGCAGCTCCCTTGCGGGGTGCGGGGCAGAGACCCGTTAGAAATTTTTTCTACCGGGGACAGTGTTGTAGAGTATATGTGTGTGTGTGTGTGTACATATATATAATGGAATGGGCATCCAAAGGATGCATGGGAGAAAGCGCTAGCGCCTCACATGCGTGGCATGCGGGAGCTCGGGCGCTGGCCCTATCGTCTTGGGCGCTAGCGCCTCATGTGCCAGGCACGTGGGCACTCAGGCGCTAGCGCCTCACGTGCCAAGCACGTGGGTGCTCGGGCGCTCGCGCTTTGGGCACTTGGGCGCTAGCGCTTTGGGTGCTAGCGCCACACATGCCAGGCACGTGGACGCTCGGGCGCTAGCGCCACACATGCCAGGCATGTGGGCGCCCGGCCGCTCACGCTTTGGGCGCTAGCGCCACACGTGCCAGACACGTGGGCGCTCGGGCGCTGGGCGGCAAAAGGGACTTGGTCCCTGCACTGGGAGTTGTACTCCCAGAAAGAAATACTTATTATTTTGTGTGTGTGTGTGTATGTGTGTGTGTGTGGAGTTAAACTCCTAAGATATTTTTGAAGCTGATGAAGGGGCTTCTCCCCTTGAGCCCTGGATCTTCCCCAAAGTGGGGTCTTTGGAGATGGGTCTCCTTCTTCCTCCTTTGTTGGCCGGCTCTTGAAGAACAAGAGGTATGAGATTTAAAAATCTCCCCCTTTTGAAATCTAATGGAAGATCTGGGCTCCCCTTTGTGGGTTTTGTGGTGAAAAACTATTTAGTTTTGGAAAAGGAAGAGTAAAACTCTTGATTTAATTGAAAACGGGGAAGAAGGTTTAGAACCTTGAGGAAGGAGAAGAAGGCACAAAGAACCCTAGATTTTTGAGAGAATGAAAAGTCTATGCTTTATTCATCATCATGTTGCCTTATATAGGCTTATACATTTACATATAGCCCCTTGGGCTTTATAAAATGGCATTTTGCCCATCCCATGTCTCATGTGCTATTTGTTTTTGCACATAAGCCATGGGCTTTACAAAAATTTGGTTTTATGCCCGTTTTTCTTACATTCATGCACAAAAAATTACATCAAAATTATTTGTTACATGATTTTTATTTTGGCATGAGGAGGCCGGCCGCAGGGCTTGTTCATATCAGATTTTTGCATTTTTATACCGCCATTCTTAATCACATTGCATATAGGTATGTACTCTTGATCCGTGTTTGCTAAATAATTGCTGGTTACAGGTTCTCAGCTCTAAGCAGTGAAATTCATGAAAAAGCGCAACAAATTCAGGACTACGGCCAACAACAGATAAATACTGATCTCCGTTCACTATCCGTATGATACCACATACCAGTTCAAGGGACAAAATGGTACATCATTGGTCATTTTCATGCACAAAGCACAAGGGCAGCACAAGATCCAAGACTTCTATGCGGAGCTCAAGAAAATCATGGCAAAAATTCCACATCAATTCACCTTTTTGATCTGCTGAAAATCTGGAAGAGAAATGAAGAGTTTCTGAGAAACAAAGTATACCAAACAGAAGAGAACAACAACATGGAGAAACTCAGAAAACATGAGATTCCAATTCCACCAAATGGTCGCTGAACCGCGCCCAACATGGCACTTAGGCCGCGGATCCGCGGCCGAGTCAACTCAGTGTTGACTCGGTTCTTGTGGGTAGTTTTGTAATTTCATATTGGCTTAGATTGTATCCCCAGGGTTTCACTTTCTTGCCTATAAATAGCTCAGCTCAAAACCAAACTAAGGGTGTGCTTTTCTTTGTATTAGATTTTAGGATTAGATTTTGTAGTTCTTCTTTCTCTTTTCATCTTTCTCCATTAAAACTTGTAGTGAGCTTTATGAGTGATGAATAAAAGAAGAGTTCTTTTCTTTAACATGCTTGTCTTGTTATTGTGTTTAATTATATTTTCTTGTAATTTTCATTTGCTAATCTAGTTGTTATTATTTGTTGTTTGCTTTCTTTCTTCTTCTATTTTTCTTTATCCTTACAACAATGATGCTTAAGTATGATCCTTGCCCAAGTGAGGTCTCAAATAGCTAGTTGTGATTTTCTAACCTCTTTCTTTCTATCTTCCTCCTTTGTTTTATTTTCTTTTTCTTTTGTAATGGTGAGTAGTTTCTTACTTGTTAGGGTAGGATAAGGAAAGTTTGAGAGAAGGAAATCTCTCTCACTCTTTTCTTTGCCCAACATCTTGAATCGGACTCCCGTTAATTGAACCACAATCCGCTCCCTACGGCACCCTATCCTACATGATAGTGGTGATTCCTTAGCGAGACCGGTTGTGCTTGTATTAACCGGAGGTTAAGGCTAAGAGCCAAGAACGGACGGACAATGACCAAAAGGACTAAGCGTTGGAAAGCCTAGCTTATACTCGCAAGTTTCCTTCCTAACCGTGCTAATCCCCGTTGTTGCCGATTACCGTAGCACCGATATCAAGAGTGGCAACGAAAGAAGTGAGCGGCTTCTAACTCAAACTAACATAATCCCAACCCTAACAAGCTCTCTTTATACATATTTCAGCACGTAGTTAATCTCAAACAAATCTGGACATTTGGACTTAACTCGTTAAAACACATAGAAAAAGATTCCCATCTCTCTGTGGACCGACCCGTATTCAACCGGCTAGCTACCAAGAGAAACCGTCTTGATTGCGGTAATTAACTAAGCACGTAAAAACTCTAACAAACAGGGCTCGACTTGGGCATGGGCCCACTTACATGGGCTTGGGCCCACTTACTTAGGGTTGACCTTGACTTTGACCCGGTCAACTGGGGTGCAAATTTTGACCCCAACAAAGTGCCCCCCATCAATAAATGCACACCACATATATGGATCGTGTGCATGAAATTGATGGATCTTCTTTCGCGTGGAGACGACTTGCTTTGGTTCCCACTTTTTGGGATGCACTGCCCTTTTTACGATATGGACGGTCGACGCTTGACGCGTCTCCGAGACGGAGTGTGCGTAGTAGACGTTTTCCCGACACGGAGTGATTTGGTTCCCGCTTTGTATGAAGCCTGCACAGCCCTTTTTACGACATGGACGGTCGACACTTGACGCGTCTCCGAGACGGAATGTCCGCGGTAGACGTTTCCCTGGCCCGGAGTGATTTGGTTCCCGCTTTGTAGGAAGCGATCTCTATCTTCTTTAGCGGACATCGAGGCTTTAAGACCGGTTGGCGCGTGCCCAAAAAGGGAGACCGGAGACCGCGGTAGAGCATATCACCTTTTTTACGACATGGACAGTCGACGCTTGACGCGTCTCCGAGACGGAGTGTCCGTGGTAGACTTTTCTCTGGCCAGGAGCGATTTGGTTCCCGATTTGTGGGAAGGCTGCACTGCCCTTTTTACGACATGGACGGTCGACGCTTGACGCATCTCCGAGACGGAGTGTCCGTGGTAGACTTCTCCCTGTCCCGGAGCGATTTGGTTCCCGATTTGTGGGAAGCCTGCACTGCCCTTTTTACGACATGGATGGTCGATGACACTGAGTGTCACTGGTTGTTCAACTTGTCCCCGGCATGGAGTATCGCTGATCAACTTGTCCCCGGTGCAGAGTGTTGCTGGTTGTTCGACTTGTCCTCGGCCGGAGTGTCGCTGATCGACTTGTCCCCGGCACGGAGTGTCGCTGATGTTCGACTTGTCCCCGGCATGGAGTGTCGCTGTTCTACTTGTCCCCGGTACGGAGTGTCGCTGATCGACTTGTCCCTAACACGGAGTGTCGCTGATCGACTTGTCCCCGGCATGGAGTGTCGCTGTTCGACTTGTCCCCGGTACGGAGTGTCGCTGATCGACTTGTCCCCGGCACGGAGTGTCGCTGATCGACTTGTCCCCGGCATGGAGTGTCGCTGGTTGTTTGACTTGTCCCTGGCACGGAGTTTCACTGATCGACTTTTCCCCGGCACGGAGTGTCGCTGATGATCGACTTATCCCCGGCACGGAGTGTCGCTGATCGACTTATCCCCGGCACGGAGTGTCGCTGTTCGACTTTTCCCCGGCACGGAGTGTTGCTGATCGACTTGTCCCCGGCACGGAATGTCGCTGATCGACTTGTCTCCGGCATGGAGTGTCGCTGATGTTCGAATTTTCCCTAGCACGGAGGGTCGCTGTTCGACTTGTCCCCGGTACGGAGTGTCGCTGATCGACTTATCCTCGGCACGGAGTGTCGCTGATGTTCAAATTTTCGCCGGCACGGAGTGTCGCTGGTTGACTTATCCCCGGCACGGAGTGTTGCTGATCGACTTGTCCCCGGCACGGAGTGTCGCTGATGTTCGACTTGTCCCTGGCACGGAGTGTCACTGATCGACTTGTCCCCGTCACGGAGTGTCGCTGGTTGATTCCGAGTCGAAGCATAATTCCGACAGGGAAGGCAGATACGCCGAGGCGAAGTATGATTTCGACATGGGGTATATTCTGGGACGAAGCATGATTCCGCCGCAGAGGTTGTTGGTTTGATTTGGGTTGGCATTAGCATCGCTATACTGGAATATGGTGCCAGAAGCGAATCATCATTTGCCATGGGAGGATTTGGGGATTTTTTTTGTTTTGTCGGTATCTGCATTGCTGCACTGGAATAATGCCAGGAGCAACTCATCATTTGTCCCGGGAGGATTTGGGAATTGGTTTTTGGGTTGGCATCAGCATCGTTACACTGGAATATAGTACCAGGAGCGAATCATCATTTGTATTTGCTTATTAGGAAGCGATGGCTCAGGAGACAGGTTTTAGGTCCCTATCACCTAAGACTTTTCAATTTATGATCTGTAAGGGTCTCATAAAAGTATTTTCTCCCTACGAGTCGTAAGGATCCCGTAAGTGTATTTTCTCCTTAGGAGTCGTGGGGACTCCCAAGTGTGTTGCTTCTTTGTGAGTCGTAAGGATCTCACGCGGGAATTTTCTCCTCACAAAGTCGAGAGGACTTTGCGAGTGCATTTCATCTCTTTTTCACGAGTTTGCGCCCTTTCGGGTTTTCACAAACTCGCCGGCAGCCCTGCTGTTTTTTACCCACGGAGCCCTTTCGGGTTTTCATCCGTGCCCATTTTGCTTTTGGACATATCTTTTTTTTTAATCTTCACCGCCGGTGGGACTTTGAATATGGTCTCGCTGGTAGGACTTAGGAGAGATTGAGATCTTTTACGCCCATGGATTGTATACTGTTTTGCAGGATGTGTGACCCAGACCGTAGGGCCGGAAAAATTTCGGGGCTTTGTTGGCGTCTGCATCGCTGTACTGGAATATGGTACCAGGAGCGACTCATCATTCACCGTTGGGGTATGCGATTTGGAATTTGGTTGGCATCTGCATCGCTGTACTGGAATATGGTACCAGGAGCGACTCATCATTCGCCACTTAGGGATTTGGATTTTGGTTGGCGTCTGCATCGCTGCACTGGAATATGGTATCAGGAGAGATTCATCATTCCCCGTTTGAGAATTTGGATTTTGGTTGGCGTCTGCATCGCTGCATTGGAATATGGTACCAGGAGCGACTCATCATTCACCGTTGGGACATTCAGAGTTGGGTTGGATCGCTGCACTGGGATACGGTACCAGGAGAGACTCATCATTCGCCGTTGGGGACTTGAGTTTTGGACGGCGTCTGCATCGCTGCACTGGAATATGGTACCAGGAGCGACTCATCATTCGCCGTTGGGGCATTCAGTGATTTGAAATTTTGGTTGGCGTCTGCATCGCTGCACTGGAATATGGTACCAGGAGCGACTCATCATTCGCCCTTTTTTTACCGCGATTGCTTTATCATTTCAGTTTTTCTTATCGCGAATGGCATGATTGCCCTATCATTTCGGCTTTTTATTCACGGTTGCCCCATCATTTCGGCTTTTTATTATTATTATTATTTTTACTTGCACTTCTTTTTTTATTTACACATTTTTTATTTACACACATTTTTTTTTACATTCCCAGTTTAACGACTTAGAGGTCGATTATTCCCAGTTTAATGACATGGTGGTCAGCGGTTCCCAGTTTAAAGACTTAAAGGTCTATCGCTCCCAGTTTAACGACGTGGTGGTCAGCTTGCTTATCCCAGCTCCTTGAACTTTGATCTTGGCGGAGTTTTATTGATGACCGTAGCTCTGTGGCTTGTCGGTACATCTGACGACTGTGGGGCTTTCCTAAGTTTGTATGGGTTCTCCACCCAATCTTTGAAAATATAGCAGTCTTCGATGGCATGACTCACCATTCTATGATATGGTCAGTATATGGGATTGCCGGTCATGTTCATTTCATGTGGCCTCTTTGGAACAGGCAGTTGCAGATCGTTGTTCAAGGCATCTGCGAATATTTTGCGGACATCATCCCTCCTGAAGGAGTATACATTTTTCTTTCTCTCCATTGGAGTAGGTGCCTTTACTGATGCTGGTCCTTGAGGCCGATCAGTCTTTGGTTCGCCCTTTCCAGATAATGGCACATGTCCGAGAGAATCAAGTTCCCGAAGAGCTCCGGTCTCCATTTGTATGAAATCGGCGGTCGTAGCTTGATTGTTTGCTAACACGCCTTTAGACAGTTCTATCTCTCCCGTCTTGTATTGCCTTTCGACCCAATCTTTGAAGACGAAGCAGTCCTCAATGGCATGACCTATCACTCTGTGATAGGGGCAATATTTTGGGTCGTCGGTCATATTCTCTTCTTGCGGTCTCTTTGACTCTGGAAGCTGTAGACCGTTTCTTAGGGCGTCCTTGAATATCTTGTGGACTTTGTCCCTTTTAAAGAAATAGACCTTATCCAGTTTCTTTTTCAGAGGCGATTCCCCTTCGGTGTATGTATCGGAGGGGCTGGAAGCTGATTGCGGCCGTTTTTCGTGAAGGCGCTCCGCTCTTAGGTTGAAGAGGGTATCAGTTGGCTGCCTCCGGGTATCAATCCCTAGCTCATGAACCAAAATTTGATTCTGCTGTAATTGCAATCGGGTGACTTGGGTCGCGAGATCTGCCGCGACGTTTGCCAATTCGTCGACCTTAGACTGTACCTTGGGTAATTTCTCATCCCTGTCTTGAAGCTGCCTCTGAAGCCATCGGAATAATACTTGTTCTGTAGTTCCAGTTGTGACAACCGGGTCATCCTTATTGCCTGATCTCAATTCCGTAGGAACCCCGGGCTCTTTTGGCTTATCGGCCTGAGCGAGCTCTTCATCATTTAGACCGAGTCGACGTTGGGTAGCGTCCACCATATCATTCCCATGGCTGTGAAGCATAGGATGGTTCATTTCTTCATGTTCGACCATGTAGACAGTGTGGACCATATATGCAGCCGTCTCTTTATCGTTGGCGGGGTAACCCCGTTCTTGGCGCCTCATGAAGCTCAGCCTAGTGTGAGCCCTAGACCTTTTGTTGGCTCTCTATCTGAGCCTTTTCTGCCTTAGCTTCTCGATTTTGAGGGTTTGGCGGGCATCCGTTTTCTGGGAAGCCACCGTGAGTCGATTGATGGGGAGCTTAAAGAAGATACCCGATCGAGCAGTTGTCGAGGGTACCGCTGGAGCTTGCTCGAGATGCCCCGTTGCTTTGTTGACGTTGATGGCCCTGCCCCTAGTTGGAGCGATGGAGAGTCGTTCGGCAACGGATTTATGCTTGGGCTGAGGTGCCCTCGCGACCATGACATTCGGCCTTTTCCCTTTTGAGACCGGTTTGTCTGTTACCGGAGCTTGAGGAGCTGGGACGGCGTGCTGACATGAACATAATAGAGCCAAATGGTAGCGGCGGCTCCTCCCATTGTTGCCCGAGACTGGCCGGGAGGACCGTCCCGGCGTCCATCTTCATCGTGTAGGAGATGGGAGCTGTGTCGAGAGCTGAGCCGATCCTTAGAGACATTTTGTTGCTTCCGGAGATTGCAATTTGGAATTTGTTAACCTGCACAAAGAAGCATGATTTCAGTACAGGTGATCGATATGTACATTGATTGAGTTCGCATGAACGTTTAACCCAAAATATGGGAGGAGAGATAAAGTCTCACCGGGCATGCTAGAACCTGTAGGGTGTTTTTCGACACCCCATTGAAATGGGAATACGCGCGCGCTTGTCAGGCGCATTACAGATTCCCCCTTTCTAGGGTAGGCTGCGGTTTATTGATTGTGGGGATACGAATCTCCGGCAGCCGCGGAGTAAGCTGCCGTTAATTACCCCTCGCCTTTGGAGCGAGGGAACCTTCGATTAACAAGTTAAATTGGTCATGCGAACTCAATGTGCAGTGTTGTGTTTTGAAGGGGTTTTGGATATATCGGGAGCTCCGCAGAGTTTTTACGGGGGTCCCGCTATCCGGATAGCAGGCTGGGGGTCAAGGGGGCTAGCAGCCCCTTTACGGGGTGCGAGGCAGCGCCCCGTTAGAAATTTGTTCTAACGGGGGACAGTGTTGTAGAGTATGTGTGTAAGGGAAAGGGCATCCAAAGGATGTGTGGGAGAAAGCGCCAGCGCCTCACGTGCGTGGCAAGCAGGCGCTTGGGCGCTATCGCTATCGCCTTGGGCGCTAGCGCCTCACGTGCCAGGCATGTGGGCGCTCGGGCGCTAGCGCCTCACGTGCCAGGCACGTGGGCGCTCGCGCTTTGGGCGCTAGCGACACACGTGCCAGGCACGTGGGCGCCTGATTGTTACGAAAGAGTGTGTTTTTGTAGTTAACCGCAATTAATAACGGTGTCGCGTGTAGCTAGACCGAGATGAGTACGGGTCGTCCTCAGGGAAACATGGAACCTTTTACTCTTACTTTAGATGTGTTGAAAAAGAGAGGAGGAAATAAGAATTTTGTGAAAAGTTTCTAGATCTACGTTAAGCAAGAATGCAAAAATATAGATCTAGATTATTTTAGAGATGTAGATAATATAATAAGAGGGCTTGTAGGGTTCGTTAGGATTTAGTAGTTATGAACGATTAATTAAAAGTTACACTTTTTATCCTTTAATAGATTTAAAACTAGAACAACGGTGATGCGTGTAGATTAGGGTTTCTGGAGGGAAAAGGAATCCCACTCTTAACCCTTATATCGACACGGAACCCCGTTCAAATCTAACCTTTACCAAAACAATTATTAATCTAAACTCTAATCGTGGTCGGGACTAACAAAGAATTGCTAGCGCGCCCGATTAGGATATTAATAATTCTTTTAATAAAGTTCATAAACTTTATAGGACTTAAAAAGGTTTTAAGGATCTTTATCATCCATTAGCCTACCCTAATCCTACGAACCCTAACAAGCGGAGAATTACTCGCGCATATTGGGAAAAGAAGATGAAATGACAGAGAGGGAAAACATAATGTAAAATGCAAAAGAATTAAATAAAACAACTACCTTTATTAATCAACTTGAACAATCTACACTTTATTCCTTAGAAAATGATTACAAAAACTAGTTTGCTTCTCGATCTCTTCCAAGGAGGTAGACGAACAGTTGATGATCAGTCTGGATGCGTGAGCCGTCTTGGACTTCGTGATCTCGTCGACTTGATGAATTTTCCAAGAGGCTCTCGGTGCCTTTTTATAGTCTAAAACCACAATCTTTTGCTTGAAAACTTGGTAAAATATAGCAGAGATTCATCGCCCAAAATTTAGGCAAGTGATCCCTCTATCTTGCCGCGGATCCGCGGCCCAAGGGAGGGTACGGCCACGGATCCGCGGCCGTTTAATCACATCCCTTCATCAAAATTTAGGGCATCTATCTTTGTGACATTTGGACTCATCTGGAACCTTTGTATCTTTGAAATCTTCCCGTAGTCGCTGCCAGACTTGGTCTCTAACTTTTGATTCTTAATTTGGCAAGTCTTCTTCAACAACTTGATTTGCTTGATTCTAGTCTTTGAAAAATTCTGCACAACAACTCAAATAATATTTAGTAGACTTTGTTCTACTAGGATTTGGTCAATGAATTTTGCATACATTTTTCTACCAAATGCTAATTATAATATATCAACATATGGAAAATAGTATTTTTACACATAAACCCTCATATGTATGATATATTATAATAAAGTCCTTTTTCTTAATATGAAAATGGTAGGAAAAATGTAATACAAATGTACAGTTTTATCAACTGAACAAATACCCCCAAACTTATCTTTGATCGTCCTGAGCAAACTAGTTTATTCAAGAGGAGAAAAAGAAAGGAGAAAACTAAGCACACTTTCGTAGGCAAAAACGATTGCACTGAGCACGTGCAACAAGCCGTTAAACCTCTAGGTGTCCCTAGTAGGAGGACTGTTGTCTCCTGAGGGTTTTCAGCGGATTACACCCACAAAATCCAATAACAAAAGAGAGATGGTGAAATTTACATATAAAGATAAGAACCATAAAAGAAAGACTTTGAAAATAAGAGTTTCCAACTACACTAGCTTTTCAGTTATCATGAGCCCTATCTTAATAGTCATGAAAAAATGTTAGAAATCACATCATCCCTCAATAAAACATCGTCTTTATTCTTCATTCCTACTTTTCGTCCAAATATTGATCATATACCCCTACGTGTGTGTAAAGAACATCCCTACACCCGGAGAATTCAATTCAAGCTATCATACTCTTGTCCATCTGCCTCAGTACTTTTTAATTTTATGAATATTTAGATTTGCTCACACATTTTCATGCGACCGTTAATACTTCTTGAGGTACTAACCGACCGATTACTCATGTGCTTGCTGATTAGGTGATAATATTTTCCTCGTCTTGCACCACCTAAGGCTTAGCAGTGACTCCCAGACCAGTTGGCCTTAGGGCACTAGGTGAAGAGGCACCCTCGCTATATTTTTTTATTGCTGCCTTGGCGATAATACAACCGGTGTTCATTTTTCTCTTTTCACCATTTTTATATTTTCTTCATTTTTTTTTCATTTCTTTCATACTTTGGCTTTTAGACAAGAGCATTTCAAGGTATCCTCTACTATCCCGAGTTTCAAGACGTGTGTAAGTGCATATAGTAGGGTATCAACATTCAAATGTTTGGCTTCCAGAATAGAAACTATTTTTCAGACATATTTTTATCCTCAGATTAGTGACTTCCTTCATCTTACTAACCCTTGGGACAACAGCTCATAACTGCTTATTACTAGTTCGTTTAAGAAAACTTCTAATTTTCTTGATTTTCTTAAACTATTCCTATCTTTTGGATGTAATTTTTCACTTTCTACTCTTTTGTTATAAAAGAAAATTTTTGAAATTTTTGAAAATATTGTGCTTATGCAAAATATGATGCAAATTGATGTGTAAATAAGCACAAACCTCCCCCAAACCTGTTTACAACAGTGTTCTCACTGATGTCATCCGCTAAGCTCAAAAACCTGTAGACTTGGGAGGAAATTATTAATGGGGGCAAGAATATATGGAAGTGAAAATCCTCCCCCAAACTTATTTTAGGATCACAATTTTATAAAAATCATTTTCATTCAAGAGCCAAAATATACCACCCCCCCAAACTTGAGTTAAACAATTTTAATCTTTTAAAATCACACGAGGGGGTCAAGGTTATTGGTCAATGCCAAGCTTTGCAAAGACCGAAGGTCAACACCAACCATTCAAAAATTTTATCGATGAAGCACCAAAGTTGGTGGAAGAACATGTCACCTTTCGACGTGAAGAAGTGGGGAGGTGATAAGAGGTGTGATGGAAAAGAATTGCGTCTCAATTTGGACAGACGACACAGTGATAGTAATGATGGATTACTCGCATTATCATGATTGTCCAAAAGAAGGGGTGGAGGTCCAATTTCTTCATCTTGGAGTTGATTCATCTCAACACCCGTGTCTTGTAACAATGCGAGCTCATCAGCGAAAATTTTCTCAAAGCTTTCATCGATACCCCGAAAAATAATGTCATCAGAAAAAATGGGGTGATCGTCAGACTCTATAAAAAGTTCCTTATCAGCGTTAGATGTTGACCCGGACAACTCGGTGGAAGAGTCCGTGTCAAGCAACAACATATGAAAAGAGTCAGAATTATGAGGTTGATCATATTCGCTGCTGTCGACATCCATTAATTCGACAGAACACACATGAGCATAGGGTTCGGAGAGTTCACTTCCCAACTTGTAAATGTTAAGCTCAATTGACTTCTTTCCAAAGGATAGGGTCATAGAGCCGTTTCTCCAATTGATTACTGCGTTGGAAGTGGCCAAAAAGGGCCGACCGAGTATCACCGGAATTTGATTGCGTGGGTTTGCCACAGGTTGTGTATCAATAACGATAAAGTCCACAGGAAATATGAATTCCCCGACTTTGATTAACACATCCTCTAGCTCACCCCTAGGTTGGTTGATAGATCGATCGGCCATCTGAAGAGTGCAATGCGCAGGTTTTAACTCTCCGATCCCTAATTGTTCATAAACAGAATACGGAAGCAAGTTAACACTAGCACCTAAATCGAGTAGAGCACGATTGATATTTTTACCCCCAATAGAAATTGAAATTGTAGGACTTCCGGGGTCCTTTCATTTCTTGGGTAGTTGTTGTGTAAAAGCTGTGCTCACATTACTCGTATGGAAAACTTTTTTAGGTACTTGAACTTTTCTCTTCCTGGTGCACAAGTCCTTTAGGATTTTCGCATATGACGGAACTTGTTGAATAGCATCTAGGAGAGGAATGTTTATGTTAACTTGCTTAAAAATTTTCACAATCTTTTCCATTTGTGGACTTGGTCTGTTGCCCCTTAACCTGTTTGGATAAGGTGCTTTATCAATAAGTTTTGGGTCCAACATTGGAGAAGATTGTGGGGACGGATTCGATCCCAAAACTGGAGTGGGAATCGACTTAGATAGATTTGGCGAAATGGGAGAAGGGTTCGAGCCTTAGGGAAAACGGAGAATAGGCTCGGGTGAAGGTGGGAGACTAGACGAATTAGGGGAAGAAGAAGAAGCTGGGGTATCATTGGTGTCACTATCATCACACTACTCATCCACTCGGTTATTCAGCACTTTTCTCGATCTCAACGTGGTAACATCACTCACATTATAACTTTGTGAGTGGCCAGGATTCGGTAGGGGTTGAGATGGGAGTTTCCCTTTCTCTCTCGCACTCATTGCGGCGTTTAACTGTGCGATTTGGTTTTCTAATGATTTAATACTCTCACCATGGGAGGCGGAGTTTTTCGTTATGGTATCAATAGAAGACCTCATCTCGGCCGAAATTTGCATGGATTGTTTCATGAACATATCCAAAGTTTGTGCAAGTGAGTTGTCAGTACCGGCCACTTGTGGTGTAGAAATGTTGGCCGGATTTTGGAAATTCTGTGACTGACAGGGGGGCTGATTCTGTGGTTGTGGTTGTTGTGGAGGAGCTCTTTGATAATTGCTTTGTTGGTTTTGACTCCAAGCAAAGTTAGGATGATTCCTCCATCCTTGATTGTGCGTGGAAGAATAAGGGTCGTTTCTAGGTCGCTGCTGAAAAGCAGCATTAGCTTGAAACGATGCATTCATAGGACATTCTTCCGTTAAGTGTGAAGGATCCGAACAGCAACCACAGACGGTCTTAGGAAGCGTGACCTGATTTAGGGAGAATGATGAGAATTTGTTCTCAATAGCGTCGAGTTTCTTCTGTATCGCTGCCATTTCGGCTTTTGCTGCGACGGAAACATCGAGCTGATGAATACTTCCCTTAGAAGAAGGTGGTCTTACGCTTTCCCACTGCAAAGTGTGTTCAGCAAGGTCTTCCAGATATTTCCAAGCTTCACCGTCGTCTTTAGACATGAAATTGCATTGACAATTTGTTTCAAGCATCTGCTTTGTCGCTGGATTAATGCCCTCATAAATAATCCGACATAAATCCCATCTATTGATTCCATGATGAGGACATTGGACAAGCAGATCTTTGAAACGTTCAAAGCACTTCCAAAATGGTTCATTGGGAAGCTGGGTGAACAGGTTGATCTCGCTTCTCACACGGGCAGTCTTATGGTTTGGGTAAAACTTCTTAAGAAATGTTATGACGAATTCATCCCAATTAGTGATAGTGTGTGCGGCAGTATTGTTAAGCCATTTTTCTGCCAAGTCGCACAGTGTGAATGGGAGAAGACGTAAGCGCATAGCATCTAAAGTCAATTATGAAGTACCCATCATTGTGCATACGTTTTCAAATTTGGTAATGAAAACGTATGCGTCTTCCGATTCAAGCCCGTGAAATTTGGGCAGCAGATTGATGTAGTGGGGTTTAATTTCGAAATTATCCCCGTTAGGTGGTGGAAGAGATAGACAAGTGGGAAGAGGACCACGGATAGGATAGCATCTCTCTTGGAGAGAGATGCACGGTGGATTCTGCGCACCTACGGGCGGTAGAAGCGTGGTGTTATAATCTGATGGAGTGTCGTCCATCTCGGTCGTGTGTGGTGGGGGAAAAGAAGATGAAGAAGTACCGACTTCGGCGTTGATAGCAGGAACGCGGACAAGACGGGCACTAGGATCCCATGTCCAGCCAAGCATGCACTAAGCGGGTTTAGTGCAAGTGGCAGCGTGTGTGTGATTTAAAATTGGCTTGTTTTGAAAAAGTGGGACACAAGACAAATCTCCCTAAGATGCACAAGCAACCCTAGAACTAAGGTCACCTAGGTCCAGTCTCTAGATCGCTCCTAGACTTCCAAAGGACAAGCCGCATGATCAATCCTCTACCGCCTCCGTACTACCCTTGTAGCCAGGTAAGTGCCAGGTAAGTGGGAAGGAACCACGGTAGTGGGCCTAATTAAAAACCACTAGCCTTTGACACACTTGCCTAGGCACTACAAAAGTAATGCGGATAAACGATAGATTACCCACGACCTTCATCTGTCCTTAATGAGCGCGACAGTCCTTAGAGTCTGGTCTAGATATTTTTTTAAATTAATGATGGGTTGATTTATATGCTCGGTTTGTGATTTGTGGGGCTTAGGAAGGGTGATGAAATCCCCACCTAATCTTGATTTGGTCTTTGCCCCTTAAAGTCCGTATTAAAATATGCAAAACAAAACCAATTACAAAACTTTTGCAAAAAGATTTTTGAGCGGCGCGATTTTGCAAAGAATCCTGCAGAAGATAGATTTTATTGGATTTGAGAGGAGAGAGAAGGAGTTAAGAAAGATACCAGAGAGTTTTGTAGCCCTAACCCTTCTAACTTGCCGCGATTCCGCCGCAAAAAGCCCCTTTGCGCCGCGGTTCCGCTGCGTTGTGGAGAGAACAGTTGATGAAAATTTTTCTGTGTCCTCCTTTGCTCCTCTGGATCTCTAAAAATGTCTCTATCTTCTGCTTTCCTCGGTTCTGTGACTCCAGATCTCCTTGCAAAAATTCACGCACAAATCGTTAAATATGCAATTTGCAGTTTTGTGTTAATAATGATATGACTCGTCTAAGAATTCAACACAAATAGTAAAAATAAAAATTACGCACGTATCCCCGGCAACGGCGCCATTTGATTGGTTCGAAAGAGTGTGTTTTCGTAGTTAACCGCAATCAATAACGGTGTCGCGCGTAGCTAGACCGAGATGAGTACGGGTCGTCCTCAGGGAAACGTTGAATCTTTTACTCTTACTTTAGATGTGTTGAGAAAGGAGGAAGAAATAAGAATGTTGTAGAATGGTTTCTAGATCTACGTTAAGCAAGAATGCAAAAATATAGATCTAGATTATTTTAGGGATGTAGTTAATATAATAAAAAGGCTTGTAGGGTTCGTTAGGATTTAGTAGTTATGGACGATTAATTAAAAGTTACCCTTTTTATCCTTTAATAGATTTATAACTAGAACGACGGTGATGCGTGTAGATTAGGGTTTCTGGAGGGAAAAGGAATCCCACTCTTAACCCTTATCTCGACACGGAATTACTCGCGCATGTTGGGAAAAGAAGATGAAAAGACAGAGAGGGAAAACATAATGTAAAATGCAAAAGAATTAAATAAAACAACTACCTTTATTAATCAACTTGAACAATCTACACTTTATTCCTTAGAAAATGATTACAAAAACTAGTTTGCTTCTCGATCTCTTCCAAGGAGGTAGACGAACAGTTGATGATCAGTCTGGAAGCGTGAGCCGTCTTGGACTTCGTGATCTCGTCGACTTGATGAATTTTCCAAGAGGCTCTCGGTGCCTTTTTATAGTCTAAAACCACAATCTTTTGCTTGAAAACTTGGTAAAATATAGCAGAGATTCATCGCCCAAAATTTAGGCAAGTGATCCCTCTATCTTGCCGCGGATCCGCGGCCCAAGGGAGGGTACGGCCGTGGATCCGCGGCCGTTTAATCACATCCCTTCATCAAAATTTAGGGCATCTATCTTTGTGACATTTGGACTTCTCTGGAACCTTTGTATCTTTGAAATCTTCTCGTAGTCACTGCTAGACTTGGTCTCCAATTTTTGATTCTTAATTAGGCAAGTCTTCTTCAACAACTTGATTTGCTTGATTCTAGACTTTGAAAAATTCGGCACAACTTGGAAATATTCTGCACAACAACTCAAATAATATTTAGTAGACTTTTTTCTACTAGGATTTGGTCAATAAATTTATTTGCATACATTTTTCTACCAAATGCTAATTATAATATATCAACATATGGAAAATAGTATTTTTACACATAAACCCTCATATGTATGATATATTATAATAAATTCCTTTTTTTAATATGAAAATGGTAGGAAAAATGTAATACAAATGTGCAGTTTTATCAACTGAACAGCGCCCGGGCGCTAGCGCTTTGGGCGCTAGCGCCTCACGTGCCAGGCACGTGGGCTCTCAGGCGCTCGCGCTTTGGGCGCTAGCGCCTCACGTGCCAGGCACGTGGGCTCTCAGGCGCTCGCGCTTTGGGCGCTAGTGCCTCATGTGCCAAGCACGTGGGCGCTCAGGCGCTTTGGTTGCTAGCGCCTCACGTGCTAAACACGTGGGCGCTCGGGCGCTGGGCGGCAAAAGTGTGTGTGTGTGTGTGTGTGTGTGTGTGTGTGTGTGAGGAGTTAAACTCCTATGATATTTTTGAAGCTGATGAAGGGGCTTCTCTCCTTGAGCCCTGGATCTTCCCCAAAGTGGGGTATTTGGATACGGGTCTCCTTCTTCCTCCTTTGTTGGCCGGCTCTTGAAGAACAAGAGGTATGAGATTTAAAAATCTCCCCCTTTTGAGATCTAATGGAAGATCTAGGCTCCCCTTTGTGGGTTTTGTGGTGAAAAATTATTTAGTTTTGGAAAAAGAAGAGTAAAACTCTTGATTTAATTGAAAAAGGGGAAGAAGATTTAGAACCTTGAGGAAGGAGAAAGAGGCACAAAGAACCCTAGATTTTTGTGAGAATGAAAAGTTTATGCTTTATTCATCATCATGTTGCCTTATACAGGCTTACACATTTACATATAGCCCATTGGGCTTTACAAAATGGTATTTTGCCCATCTCATGTCTCATCTGCTATTTGTTTTTGCACATAAGCCATGGGATTTACAAAATTTTGGCTTTATGCCCATTTTGCTTACATTCATGCACAAAAAATTACATCAAAATTATTTGTTACATGATTATTATTTTGGCATGGGGAGGCCGGCCGCGGGGCTCGACTTGGACATGGGCCCACTTGTTTGGGCTTGGGCCCGCTTACTTGGGCTTGACCTTGACTTTGACCCGGTCAACTGGGGTGAAAATTTTGACCCCAACACCAACTACAGAAGAATTTTGTCCTCGAAATTCACGAAACAGAAAAGACATGAACAATAAGGATCTAAGGATAGAGGCGTGGAAACTTTTTTCGAATATCGTCTTCACGTTTCCAAGTAGATTCTCCATGTGAAAGATTCCTCTACGAAATAAGTACTAAAGAGATTATTTTATTCTTGAGAACCTTTTCTCGTTGATCCACAATAGCCATCGATTGCTCTTCATAAGTTAAATCTTCTCTCACTGTCAGTTCCGAGTGATCAAAGACGTGCGTCTCATCTCGAACATACTTGCGGAGTTGAGATATATGAAACACGTTATGAACACCCGCCAAGGATGGTGGTAAAGCTAATCGATAAGCTATCTCTCCAATATACTCAATGATATTGAAAGGCCCCACGAATCGAGAATTAAACTTGTCTTGACTACCAAATCGGATTACTCTCCTAGTCAGTGATATCTTCGATAACAAAAGATCACCAACAACAAACTCCAAAGTTCTTCTTCCAGTATCAGACCAACTTTTCTGTCGATCTTATGCCACCTTCATAAGATCACGAATCAAGTTTACCTTCTCCACAGTTTGCACAATGAATTCCGGTCCCAACAATCTTCTTTCTCCAATATCGTCCCAACAAATAGGAGAGCAACACTTACAACCGTACAATATTTCGAATGGAGCCATCTGTATAGTTTCCAGAAAACTGTTATTGTATGAAAACTCCACTATATTTAAATGATCCTTCCACGAGCCCTTAAAGTCCAACATGCAATCTCTCAATATATCTTCAAGAGTTTGGATCGTTCTCTCGGACCGTCCGTCTGTTTGAGGATGATAGTCCGTACTAAATTTTAAGCGAGTTCCCAAACTTTCTTGTAGACTCCTCCAAAAATGTGATAGGAATCGACTGTCACGATCAGAAACAATACTCACCGGTACCCCATACAATCTCACAATCTCCTGCATGTACCGCTCTGCCAAAGTCTCCGTCGACTGACCAACTCGAAATGGTATGAAATGATCTGTCTTTGTCAGTCGATCGACAATCACCCAAACTGCGTTATTACCCTTTGGACTCCATGGTAAGGCTATCACGAAATCCATGGTTATATGTTCCCACTTCCACTGAGGAATCGAAAGTTGTTGCAACAAACCAGCTACTCTCTGATGTTCAGTCTTGACTTGCTGACACACCAAGCACCTAGATACGTAGGGAGCAATCTCTCTTTTCATGCCTTCCCACCAAAAATATTGTCGCAAATCTCTATACATCTTTGTGCCTCCCGGATATACTGAATATGCGGAACTATTAGTCTCCTTCATGACTTCTTCACGAATATCTCCTTTAGGTGCGTATAAACGACTTCCATATCATAATGAACCATCTTCATGAATAAATAAATTTATTCGAAGTCCAGCTTCCACTTATCCTCGAAATTTCTGCAATTTAAGATCGTGCAACTGTGCTGCATTAATGCTATAAATCAAATGTGACTGTACTTGCAATTACATCAACTATCCTGAAGAATCTGACAATATAAACTCTAACTTGAAAACTTGAGAAAATCTATTTTAATCTCCTTCTGTGTGGTCAACATCCGTATTGCTGGCAACCGACTTAGAGCATCCGACACTATATTAACTTTTCTCGGATGGTACTTTAGATCAAGATCATAGTCAGCCATCAGCTCCAACCATCTACGTTGTCTCATGTTGAGCTCTTTCTATGTAAACACGTACTTTAGACTCTTGTGATCAGTAAACACTTCTACTCTTTTGTTCAATAAGCAGTGTCTCTAAATTTTCAGCGCAAAGATCACTGCTGCTAGGTCCAAGTCATGAGTTCTTCTCATGCGTCGGGTAGTTCTTCTCATAAGTCTTCAATTGCCTCGACGCATAAGCTATAATCTTCTCATGCTGCATCAAAACACATCTCAATACTTTCCCAGATGCATCGCTGTGAATAAATAGTCCCCAAGAACCATCTGACACTCTTAAAATAGGAGTGGTTGTCAATTTTTGCTTTAGCGCTTCAAAACCTGACGCACACTTCTCAGTCCATATGAACGGTACCTCCTTTCATGTTAGTTTGGTCAATGGTTCTTCTATTCGAGCGAAGTTCTCCACAAACCTTCTGTAGTATCCAGCAAGCCCACGAAAACTTCTGATCCTCCCACATTCATTGGAATTGGCCAGTCATGAACAACTGCAATCTTTTTGGGGTCAACTACAATTCCATCTCCAGATACAATGTGACCCAAGAACTTCACTTCTTCGAGCCAAATCTCGCACTTGCTCATCTTAGCATATAGCTTTTCTTGTCTCAACGTCTACAGTGCGATTCTCAAGTGTTCTTCATGCTCTTCCTTACTCCTCGAATAGATCAGAATATCGTCAATGAATACCACAACGAATTGATCTAAAAATGGCGAAAATATCCGGTTCATCATGTCCATAAATATCGTCGGTGTGTTAGTAACTCCAAATGGCATAACTAAATACTCAAGTTCTGAATGCCGTCTTACAAATGTCTTTTACTTCCTCCTGAACCTGATCGCAAATCCAACTTCGAGAATACTCTCACGCCACTAAGTTGATCGAATAATTCACCTATACGAGGGATTGGGTATTTATTCTTAATAGTCACCTGATTTAACTCTCGATAGTTGATACACATCCTTCGTGTGCCATATTTCTTCATGACTAGAAGAACTAGAGGTCCCCATGGTGAACCACTGCTGCAAATCCAATCCTTCTCAGAAACTTGTCTCTTTACATCTTCCAGTTCCACCGGTAATATCGGATAAAAGCCTTCGAATTGGCGCTGTTATAAGAATAAGATCAATCGCGAATTCCATATCTCGTTTAAACGATATAACCGAGATTTTCTAGAACATATCCATGAAATCCCGAACTACAATCAGCGCTTCATCAATAACTTGTCCACGAACTTCACCTTTGAGTACACACAAACAGTTTCCCTTATCATGAATTTACAAGTTTGTTCTAAGACTTGTGGGTTGTTTTCCTACCATACTACCACTGCACTACTCGAATAAATTAAGGCAGGCCTGTCAGAACTTCTTCAATAAAACATTTTACATCTGATCGGCCTTGAAGCGGTCTGTACGAACTTCCGCTAGGGTTAATCTCGAACTACTACAATCATTAAAAGCTCTCATGTGTTTCTCTTTGTTCTTCGAAAAGCAAACGGATTGGTTGCTACAGGACGAGAGGAAAGATATAACGTGGTTGCTGGATTCAAGCCCGCGATAAGATATAAACTCGTAAGCAATGACGACGAGAGGAAATAAGATAATACAACAACCATGAGTCAAGAAAAATGAGTCAAAATAAGACTTCAGGTTACCTAAATAGAGTACCGCATTTGTTGGGGTCAAGAATTACACCCCGGTTGACCAAGTCAAAGTCAATGTCAACCCCAAGTAAGCGGGGCCAAGCCCAGACCAAGTAGGCCCATGCCCAAGTCGAGCCTCGCGGCCGGCCACCCCCATGCCAAAATGAAATCGTGTAATAAATAACTTTAATGTAATTTTGTATGCACGAATGTAAGAAAAATGGGTATAAAGCCAAATTTTTGTAAAGCTCATGGCTCATGTGCAAAAGAAATGAGCACATGAGGCATGTGATGGGCAAAATGCCATTTTGTAAAACCCAAGGGGCTATATATAAATTTGTAAGCCTATATAAGGCAACATGATAATGGAAAAAATGAGACAATTCATTCTACCCAAAAATTAGGGTCTGTGCCTCCTTCTCCTTTCTCAAGGTTCTAAAACCTTCTTCTCTTTTTGAATTAAATCAAGAGTTTAACTCTTCATTTTCCAAAAAAATAAATAACTTTTCACTATAAAACCCTTGAAGGGGAGCTCAGATCTGCCATCAAATCCCCAATAGGGGATATTTTAAGTCTCACCTCCCCTTTCCCCCCAAGATCCAGCCATCAGAGAGGAAGAAGACGGATACCCATCTATAAAAACCCCATTCCGGGAGGATCCGAGGCTCAAAAGAAGATCCAAAGATTTCTAGGAGTTTAAATCCATTCAAGATCTGTTGGAGTTTAACCCCATAAATCAAACCCCTTTTTAGGAGTTTAACTTCAAATCTATACATAATCCCTATTAGGAGTTCAACTCCAAAGTCCCTTGGGAGTTCAACTCCTAACCCAGGGGCTAAGCCCCTTTTTCACTGGTGTTTCCAGCGGTCGCGTGCAGCCCACGTGACCCACGGGTGCCTAGCGATTGTGTGCCGCGCGCGTGACTCGCGGGCGCCCAAGAGTCACGTGCAGCGCTTGCTACCCACGGGCGCTAAGCGCCCACGTGTGCCTCACGCGACCCGTAGACGCTTAACGCCCAGCGGTCGCATGTAGCTCACGTGACCTGCCGGCGTCCAGCGGTCGTGTGCTGTGCACGTAACCCACTCAATGCCCAGCGGTCACGTACAGCTCATGTGATCCGCTGGCGCACAATGGTCGCGTGCTGCGCACGTGACCCGCGAGCACCAAGAACCCACACGCGTGACCCATGGGTGCCCAGCGCCCACGTGCCATGCACGCGTCTTTAAAATGCTCCTCACCCCTCATTTTTCATGCACTCCACACCAAAACACATCCCTCGTTGGGAAATTTTTTTCTATTGGGGCACTGCCCCGCACCCTGTAAGGGGGCTGCTAGCCCCTTGACTCCCAGCCCGCTATCCGGGTAGCGGGACCTCCGTAAACTCTACGGGCCCCCCGATATATCCAAAACCCTTCTAAAACACAACACACGAATGCTGCATATTGAGTTCGCATGACTAGTTGACCCGTCAATCGGAGGTTCCCTCGCTTCAAAGGCTAGAGGTAATTAACGGCAGTGTAGTCTGCGGCTACCGGAGATTCGGATCCCCACAATCAGTAAACCCCAGCCTACCCTAGGCAGGAGGAATCTGTAATGCGCCTGACAAGCGCGCGCACATTCCCATCTTAATGGGGTGACGAAAAACACCCTACAACATTGTAACCATGTCCTGGTATATTGTTACAATCACATAACTCCATTCAAGTCGTCTAAATTCTAGTATCAGAATCGAAGGATTAAGAGAGAAGAAACAATAAAGAATCAGGAGGATTCCAAGCTGAGATGCAAAGTCATTTCCAAAACGTTGAGATAAAAGAGTTTAAGGGAAGGATGAGATTCAAGAATTAGAATGACAAGACAATATTGTGGCAGGACATGTTTCTAAAATTCTGGGTCTTTGAGACAATGTATTGGGTACCATACCCAACTACAAATTGAACCAAGCTCAGCTAACCTAAAACTTATGCTCTGATACCAACAAAATATTATCACGCCCTGCTTCTCAAAATACGAAAATTTCGGGACGTAACAAAATCAACCATGCTACATACAGTAAGAAATCATCCTTTCATAGTCACGTTAAGACAATCAATCGGTAATCAAGAATAATAAACTACCAAATTTATCTATCACATGTCCAATAGCCATAAGAACAATAACTGGAAAAAATAGTGGAAGTAATAAAGATCCAAGAAATAACTAACCATCAATAAGAGCTATATCAGTGAGATGGTCCTCACTGATCAGTGATCCTGTCGAGGTACTCACGTGCTAAGTCAAGTATCCGGGCCATGCAAAACCCAGACGTCAGTGCGTCATAAATATCATAATAATAAACTGAGCAATGTACTATAAGGTGTTATGTGCAAAAAATTGTGTATAATTATAAATAAGCAATCGCAAGTGATATAACAGGAGGCTATAGGTATGTCACGTGTATCCTAAAGTCTGTGCTTCTAGGTTATCTAACCTAACGGTATTTGAAACCAATTAATAGAATTCTCTATGTAACTCAATAGTATCCCGTGCGTGCCTGGGACCACGGTCATGACTCTCGGGGCTGAATCTGAGACGTGCCGCTTGGTAGTAAAAACAATATCATGTACAGACGAATGATGTCAGCATCATCATTCCAGGACCCGAATCCTGTATTGACTGATTAGTCTCTAGAAAGTAGTGAACAGTTAAGTTACAAGTCGGGTTTCATTATTGATTTCCCCTTTTCTCCCAGGTTTCATGTTCAAATCAGGTATCAATAGAAAGTCTACCTAATACCAACATAGGAACAATCATGTACTGGTCTTGTCTGGTATGACAACAAGTCAGGTCAATTAAGATAACAAGTCAATATTGTTGGCATCGGTAGTTATTCAGGTAACAGGTATATACAATAGCAGTAGCTCGCAGGCATGTCAGGTATTGATGATATCTACCTAATGCCAACACAGGAACAGACAGGTACAACTTATGTCTATCTAGATAACAAGTCACGTCTATTAGGACAACAAGTCAGGATGGTTGGCATTGGTAAATAATCCAAGTAACAGGTATAGTATTGGCAAGATAACGTGTCGTGTACATGTTAGATAGTGTGTTTTAAATATGATAAATATATAATCGCGCAACCAATCACAATAAAAGTAATAATATAACAGTCATGATTATCTAGCTATAACGGGATGGATATATTCAGTATTACTTGGTTAAATATGAGTATTTAACCGTATTTATTTCACGACCTTAATTATTGTAAACTAAACGATATCTACTAGAATAGTTGGATTCGGTAATTTTGTATAATTTCATCAGTTGCAATTACACAAGTATCAACATTACTAGATATTATAGTACGGACTATTTTATAAAATTTTATATCGACAATAGTTTGCAAAATTATAAATATATGTATATTATAAATATATATGGTTTGGTATATGTGAAATAACATGTTGCAAGTTAGAAAACTTACATACACTCTATATTATAAAACTGATTAACGTTAAAAAACTCTGATATATAAATTATATAGATATAGTTATATGATAATAATAATAATAATAATGGTACGACAATATATAAGTAAATTGTGTAAGCCATAGCATGTAGCAAGTTTTAAACATGTCTCGAAACAAACATGATGAACGGAAGCAGCACGGCGCTATACAATCAACACCAAGTTTTGATGGCTCGGTTAATCTTCTAAGATGCGGCTGGAGTTGCATCAGCGAGAATGGGTGTGGGCTTGAAGAACGAAAATGGAGAATATATAAATTGATGAGGGAGAGATTTAGTTAGAGGAGAGAGAGAAAGTTTTCTGTTTTATAAAATGTAAAGTATATAATAGTATGTGTGTGTGTGTGTGTGTGTGTATAGTTTATATTAGGTTATAAATATACATTATAGTTTAATATTACTAAAGATAATATCAAACTATACTCCGTCTCCACCAAAATTTCACAAAAATATATTTTATAAAATAGTACTTATACGTAATGTTTTAAATCATAATGCAATGATATGACTTAGATAAATTATACCCTCCTAATATAAGATTAAAAAGGATTTTAAATGTATTATAATTTTAAGAATATTTGATATCTAGTTTTCATAAGATTTAAACGTAATAGATAAAACCAAAATAAGATAAGAGATGATTAACCATGTGATGTCAGTTAACAAAATATAACTTATCCTTAAGTTGTGGCTAGTAAAAGATAAATGATGATTAAGATAAATGATATATATTATACTAGATTCATATAGATTCAGTTCACTGATAAATATCAAATAAAATCTTGCACCATACTGGGTTTCACACATGCTAATCGGGTTGGATAACTAGCTCTACTATTCGAATCGATCGCAACCCAAATAGATAAATTATAAAACACAATTTAAATACCAATTACTATTGTATAACCATACTAGGGTTTTACAATGGCACCCTTTAGTAGTTTAGACTACCTTTTATGCGTATATTGTAGGATCAGAATCTACCGTAGAGGGGGGTGAATAGGGTAGTGAGATATTTTTGCGGAATAAAACTTAAAGTGGCGATTTCAAGCACACTAAACAATCATAGACAGTTATATAAGCAGAAAGTAAATGCGGTAATTTAAATGTGTAAGTGTATATGTGCTCTTGGCCATAACAACTATGGCTATACGGAATCAAAAACTTTAAAAATTTGAGCACAATAGACTAAAATCTCAAGATACAAACCCAAAAACTAAACTAAATAAACCCTAACTAGAGTTTTAGCTATTCGGTTGGAATTAAAACCTTTGAAAACGGTCCTTCGGGTCTTGAAATGTGGACTCCACAAGCTCCTTGGGTTGATAGAATTAGCTCTCGAATCCGATTTTCCGCGTCAAAGACGATCCACCCGAGAATGTCGATTCAAGCGATAGCTTCATCCGAAGCAACTAAACATCAAGTCTTGCTAAGACAAGATACTTAGAGGGGTATAGTTTGTGAACAAGATACTCTCTTTTAATCCTCACAAATCAAGTAAAGAAAACGAGGAAGAAGAAGAAGAGAATGGCTACTTAAGAATTTTCTTCACTTGGTGAAAAATATCAACCATGATAAAATCCTACACAACCCTCTCATTCTTATCTTTTCTAACTAGAAATAAAAGAGTGGGTGTGTGGGTTGTGACTCACTAGTGTGAGTCACAAGCCCACACAACTCTAGAAAAGGTGAGAATGAATGAGTGTGAGAGAGGCCACCTCATCAAGTATACATACACATACATATATAGAAATATAAATGCATGTATATAAACAAGTATACTCAAACCCGTATAAATACGTAAACCGTATTTCTACCAAAATACGAATACCATATTTGTACTGAAAATACAAAATATTTGTATCAAAGCACAAATACCCGTATTTATACAAATACACGCATTCATATAAATATCGTATTCGTGTTAAAATACAAATATCGAAAAGAGAGCAATATAATACTAGTATCAAAACTGGCTGTCTTTAAAACCTGCTAGTACTACTAAACCGTCCGATTAAAGCACGGATATAAATACACGTGTTCAATTGCACACCCGTCCGTAAAACCATACGCAAACTACACCGTTTCGCCTGAACTGGGAAACCCTCTGTGTAGGAATCTAAAGACTCGATAATACGCTGGCAGCGTGTTTAACCACAAGCACATCAGTGGCACTAGCTGTACGTAACGGCTACCTAGTTATCCGTCGAAGGGAAGATCGACACGATAACTCGTTCGAAAACCCTACTGAGCCTATAGGTGACATTCTCCATACAGTTCGGTCTGTTCGTCTAAGAGTATCATATATCGAGCCTAGTGGGTGGTAAACGTCATACTCCTAATAGCCCAATAAATTGTGTCGGTGTGGAACCTAATATATCCTGAGAAACTACTAGTGTACCTACCAGTAATGTAACACCCAGTCCCGATATACCGTAACCGTATTTTAATAGATAATTTCCACATATTTCCCCCAGATTTTCCTACATAATTTTTTTATAAAATTTTCTAAAACCTAAGCCTTTATCCTAATTAAACCCTATTCCCTTTTTATATTTTCCTAATTCTTATTTTCTAAACCCGGCCCATAACCCAAACCCTAACCCTTTCTATTTTTCCAAATTATTTTCCTAATCTACCCCAAGCCCAGCCCATAACCCATTCTACCCGACCGGAACTCCCCTGCCTCTTCTTCTTCTCCCTCTCCTTTTCCCGCATCTCTCCCCTACGACCCGCTCCTCCTCACCCCACGTCTTCGCCCCATATCTCCATCTCCCTCGTGCTAACCATGAAGTTCGTACCCACCTCCACGATGACGAAGCCTACGGACCCAACAACCCCCGTACGACCCGCGATCACCCACGATGAAATCCTACATCTCTCTCGCCAACCACCCATGATCACCGCCACCTTCTCGCGATCTCTCATACGCCAACCCTAAGTGCCTCTCAACTTCTTCTCCTCATTCATCTCGGAGCCGAGCACTACACCCCACGCTTTACCTCGTCGTCTCCACCACTACTACCTCCAACAACGCCGCCGATCTCCTCCTCGTTACCAACACAACACCACCATCATCACCATCGCTGCCTCCTCCACCGACCTCGTCGCTGTGACCCCCACTGCACCGAGCCCCCTCACCTACAAACCCACCAACTCTTCCTCTGCAACCCTCCTTCGCCCCTGCACCCGAGCACCGACCACCCCGCTGACGCGTCTCTTTACCTTTTTGTCGTCTGCAACATCCCCGACCATGTCGTCGGAGCTCCCCCAAACCACCATGAAGACCTTCAGCGACCCACTTCTTCACACTATCGACCACAGCTCGCGCCGCAACCTCCATCACTTCCGCCACCTCTCTGCCGGCACCACAACCCAACAGCCACCACGAGCCTTCCACCCCACCACCGACGAGATCCTCTCTCCTCCAACCTCTACTCTATTTCCCCTAATCAGAGCAAAGCTCTGTTCAAAAATTCAAATTTTTAAATGAAGCAGCGCTTCATAGCAGCGCCAGCGCTGAGAGAGTCAAAGACTCTGAGGCAGCGCCTACGTGCAAAGCACATGGGCGCTAGCGCTAAGAGCGCCGCACTCTAAACAGCGCACTACGTGCAAAGCACGTAAGCGCTAGCGCCAAGAGCGCTGCACTCTAAGCAGCGCACTATATGCAAAGCACGTAAGTGCTAGCGCTATGTGCGCTGCATTCTATGCAGCGCACCACGTGCAAAGCACGGGAGCGCTAGCGCTGGAACTAAACGTTCCCAACCGTTGGGTCAAAGATCCAACGAACATGATTAAAAATCATCAATTGATCAGAATAAAATTCTGTTAAGGAAAGATTCCTCAAAATCTTTCCAAACAAAAAAATTGTGCTCTGTAAATCAGAGCACCGTCGGATCAATGATCCAATGGTGATTAAAAAATCATTAAAATACAGAATAAATTATGTATGGGGAAAGATTTCCCAATCTTGTTAAAAACAATAAGATTGCCTTCTGTAAATCAGAACCCCTTGGATCAAAGATCCAACGATGGGAAAATCCCCAAATCAATTGGAGAAAAGATCTCCTTAACCGATTGAACAAATCAACTCACCCTATATAAAGGCCCCAAGACTTCAAGTCTCATAGATAGAAAAAGGATAGAAAAACATATAGAGGAACCCCCCATAAACTTTAAGAAATCTCATAAAGAAGAGCAAGCTCTCGGTGGAAGAAGAACTTTCCTTCAAGGTAAAAAAAAACAGAAAGACGAAATCGTCTCATATCAAAAGAAGAATTCACTTCTTTTCTCTAAGATCATAGATCTATAAGACCATGGTCTTTCACAAAGAGATCAAAGGATCTCATCATAAAAAAATAAGAAGAACATAATTCTTCTCACAGATCATAGATCTATAAGACTAAGGTCTTTTTTAAAAGGAGATCATGAACGTCTCATTATAAAAAGGGGGGTATAATTTAATTCTCTTAGGATCACAGATCCATAAAGGCAAAGCCATTTATCAAAATAAGAGACTGAAACATCTCCTATAAAATAAGAATTTTGTTCTTAGAACCTTGAAACAAAGTCTCATATAAAAAGAGAATTTAATTCCCAGGATGCAAAACTGATCTAAGTTGCATTAAAGAAGAGCCTTAGCGCTCCTAATTTAAAAGAGCCTCAGTGCTCCAAATATAGCACACTGCGCTCATTGACTGGCGCTAGCGCCAAGCGCGCTACGTGCTCCTCACGTATGCGCTCCTTAACAAAAGCGCATCAGCGCTCCACATCTAGCGCAAAGCGCTGCAGCGTCTCAGCGCTCTAAATATAGCGCACTGCGCTCATTGACTGGCGCTCAGCACTAAGCGCGCCATGTGCTCCTCACATGTGCGCTACTTAACAGAAGCGCCTCAGTGCTCCACATCTAGCGCAAAGCTCTGCTGCACCTCAGTGCTCCAAATATAGCGCACCGCGCTCATTGATTGGTGTTAGCGCTAAGCGCGCCACGTGTTTCTCACGTGTGCGCTGATAGAACATAAAATGTTCTTTAAAATAAAGCCCTGGAGCTATGATGAATGCTCAGCATTCAATAAAAGACCAAAATATTATCAGAATTCAAATCAATGCCTAGCATTGTCAAATGTTTAACATTTTAACTGAGTGGGCCGAGCCCAAGTTGGCCATAAACCCCTCATTCCGATTAACTGAGCCCATATGCTCATAAATCTCAGATCTTAGTCCCAATTGGACTTCAGATCTCCCAACCAAAATTGGTTCAAGGGTACATCTCTTCACTCCTCTGATATTTGTCGTTGTAATCCTTCAACGTCTTCAGAGAGGTGACGGGTCCCGACAACCGTACATTCCATAGACTATGACGTCTTTAAACTGGACTGTGGGGTCCTCAAACCCATGGACTATGATGTCCTTAACCTTGGACTGTGGGGTTCTTAAACCCATGGACTATGATGTCCTTAACCTTGGACTGTGGGGTCTTTAAACCCATGGACTATGATGTCCTTAACCTCGGACTGTGGGGTCCTTTAAGCCCATGGACTATGATGTCCTTAACCTCGGACTGTGGGGTCCTTTAAGCCCATGGACTATGATGTCCTTAATCTCGGACCGTAATGTCCTTACACTAATTATGGACCGCAAAATCCCTAAACTAAACAATAGAGCCCAAATGCTCTTTTGTTGGATCTAAACGATCCCGTTAAGTTGATCTTAGCCTAAAATTAGACTAACGTATCCTTAACAAACGTTTAAGTTGATCTTAGTCTCAAATGAGACTAATGTATCCTTAAACCCAACTCCAAACCCAAATCTAAGAAAATACAGATTTAGACTAATCCACGCCCTACGGGCGACAACATAAATTAGTCTCCGTATACAATCCACGGGCAACCAAAAACAAAACAAACACCCACGATACGAAGTGACCATCTGGAGAAGGAGAAAGTGGTTACCGCGATGCGGTAGCGTAATTAACTTCAGGGGCTTGCTCCTGCAGGGTAGAGCGTCCCCACAATCAAAACCCCCTCAACGAGGGGGGAATCTGACGAAGTCTGCTACATCGGCCGCATCCGTCTAAACCTTCGATACATGGTGCCATAAATCAACTTGGCATCTTCGGAGAGGTGGACGGATAGCACCAATTAGCATCTGCCCTCAGAATTCAGGCCGGACGTCCCAACGTCCCGGTTGCGTCTTTCGGCGGAGAACAGATTCTGGCAAGCCCGGTGGGACCTTTTCCTCTTTCCACTCCACACTTCGTATATCATGTTCGCGAACGAATTGCGGTTTGATATGGTTGCCCTTGGGTTCGAGGTACTAAGATTTGGTTTTTCTCCCGTGCAGAAAAAAGAACATTGATGGCCTCTAACTGTTCCAGCTGCAACAACAACTCTCATTCCGTCCTATCCGGAGGAGTGACTTACGGGCCCCAAGCGGCCTCCCTTTTTACAATGCCGGTGGAACAAGTGACTCAAGCCACCACTGGGCTATTCTTCGGGACCATGCTCCCACCGACGAGCTTCAGCGCTCCTATGCCATCTCAAGAAGCTAAGAAGAAGTCAGTCTTTGATCGGCTTGCAACCACCACGGCCCCTCTCAGCGGGTCGTCCAACTCCAGCGCCTCAGTCTTTAACAGATTGGGCTGAAGCTCCAATGGGCCCATGAAGAAGCCCATAATTCCTAAAGGTGTTATCCCTAAGCGGTTAGCCATTTCTACTCCTGAAGTCACCAAGGCGGCTTCTCCTGCTAAGGGGTTGGTCTTCACGAGACTGGCCGTTTCAGCCCCTACTCCATGTGAAGTCATGAAGGCTGTTTCCCCTGTTCGAAAGTCGGCCTTCGCAAGACTGACTACCCCTTCCTAGCGAGCATCTGTCTTTGATAGGCTGGCGCCAACAACAGACTCTCATCAGAACAGGGGGCATGAAGAAGCTCATCCAACAGTGGAGGTGATCCCGGCCGCACGACATGCTCGACGTCGCCACTAGCGCCGAGTGAGGAAAGCTGGGGGAAATTCACCCTCCGGACTGACTCCGCCAACTCCAACTATAGAAGTTGATGCTGCTGTTCTAACTGGGAATAGCTTTGAACTACTTAACAGGGTACGCAGGAACTCTCCGACCGTTGTTCTGAAAAGGTCTCCTCCGCCTATGGAGAATACTAAAAGGCGAAGCTCGAACAACCCCTTAGCGGCTGTCCTCTAAAATTTATAAAGTTTGGCGACAGGTCCAGGACTCCGTGATAGATCAAGACTATCTCCGCCGATAGAAAAAGATGAAGGTTCGGCAAGAAAATGATAACCCTGTCAAACCACAGAAGGCGACAGCTACTTGGGTGCCCACTGCAACGGCCCCTTCAACTTCGACCGCCCACAAGAGGAGAAGGCCGGAGAAAATTCCTATGTCTGCGACAAATGTTAAGGGCACTGAGCCTAAACGCCCTAAGTCTGGGGGCATGGTGGTGCATACCGTCTATATGGCATCCGAAAAAGAGGATAGTCGTATCTCCTCAGGTCATCGACCGCTTACGCGATCTGTAACAAAGGCCTAGGAGCAAAAACAGAAGCTCTAGGAAATGTTGACGCAGATGGCCGTACTCACAGGGCCAAAAGAAAGCCCAGAAATGTCATCAGAGCAACGTCAAGAACAAGAAACTAATGCTGAGTTCCTTCGCAGAATCCTCAAAAAGAAGGACAAAGAGGCAGCGGAACAAGCTGCCAACATAAAACGAATGGCGTTCTTATTCCAAGACATGGTCGGGATGATGTTACAGCCGGATCCTCCAGCTGAAGATCCTCCGATTATCCTCGAAGACGACCGAGCAGGGACGTCAAACCCTCTTCCAGCTTGTTCAGCAGCCAAAGAGGATACCATCTCAAAAGCTGCCCTGGATGATTACATCGCTCAGCAGATACGAGTTCATCAAGCGAATGAAGCGGCTGAGCAAATTGTTAAGACCGGACGACCTTATCCGGGTTGGTACGACCAGATAAAGTACCTGCCAGGATACACGATCCCCAAATTCCACGTATATAAGGGGACGGGAAATCCACACCAGCACGTTGCTCAATTTAGGGCTCTGTGCGGCAACACCGGAGGTGACGATAAGCTACTGCTTCGCCAATTCGTTGGCAGCTTGTCAGAGACGGCATTTGAGTGGTATTCCGAGCTCCCGAATGACCCCGTTAGGACGTTTGCAGAGATGGAGATGCTATTCACCCAATGTTTTGCGAGCGCTAGCGAACGTACCCCAATCATGGCACTGATCAATGCCAGGGTGAAGCCAGGCGAAACTTGGGTCCAGTACGCGATATGGTGGCGAAATCTATGGTCGAAGTGCGAACATTGCATCGAAGAGGCTCCTGCGGTAGGCAAGTTCGTGGGTACTCTCGACCCTCAGGCGACTATATCTCAATTCATGATGTTCTTCAAGCCGACCACCTTCCAGACCTTGATTTATAAGCTGGCCCAGATGGATCAGATGGGTCATAGACCATCTTCTTTGAAGCTGGAATCTCGAAATGAAAAAGGGAAAGGGAAAGTGACCTTCGTCGCCAATGCTCAATAGCAACCCAGTGGCCCAAAACTAACTGATCGCCCAGACGAGAGACGGCGATTCTTTAATGAGTAAATGAAGTGCCCTTATTCGTTTTCCCAGGACAAAACAAGGAGATTGTTCGAGCTGGCGGTGCGCAACAGGCTCATTAATTTGCCGAATCCAAAATGCTCATTGCAACCCGATGAGGCTAATAATCCCAATTATTACCCCTATCACCAGACGATAGGCCATCCAATTGAAGATTGCTTCGTCTTTAAAGGCTGGATTGAAGACCAATACTAACAGGGCAAATTCGCATTGTCCGAGAATTGGAAAGTAAGCCCGCCTCAACTGCACGCTCTTAAAATGGGGGACACACCGGGGGCATCGTGCTCTTTTTTCGAAGAAGCTCCATAGGAGGTCGCTCTTTCAGCCAAAACGAAAAGAATGCTGAAGGATCTCCAAACATACCCGTCGATCAAATAGAAAAGTCCGTTGGAACCCAAAGTCATCAAGGGAATGCTGAAGCTGCGCCTGACACCAAAAATTGGTGGTGATAGTCAAAGAGGCCACACCCAGCCGCCAAAGTCTTCGAAGAAGAAGAAAAAGACCAAAAAGCCCGTGAAGCCTGATGACAAGCGTACGGACCTGCAAAAACATATTGACGCGCTGGAAGAATAAAACCAGAAGGCGCGGACCCCAGTCACACTCCAAGAATTTCTCAGCCATGTCTTTGAGGACGGAGATGATGACAATGGAGAAAACTCATCGGATCAACCTGAGGATTACGTGGCAAGCTGCCATGTGATCTCTTACTCGTTGATTGACGGTGAAGAAGCTCCTGACGCAGAGAAACTAGGGGCAGATCCTGAGTTGGAACTTGTAGGACCATCAGACGAAATGATTGATGCATTCCGGATGAAGCTCTTCTGAAAAGCAAAGCTGATCGGGAGCGCGAGATGGCCATATTTGAAAAGGCCAAACGCCGGCGACTGGATGAAAGGGTTGAAGCATTCTCACCAGATCAAAGTACATCCGTCGCAAATAAAAGCAGGTTCAAGACAAGGAAAAGGTTCGCCAAAGCCATATCGATGGGAATGAAGCTGCCCTCGTTCAGAGGAAATTCTCCTGGCGGTATACATTTCGATGAAGCGGACGTACATCCTAACTTTTGCTTATATCATCAGAAGATCTCACACCCTACTGAGGAATGCAACGCCTTTAAAAATTGGTGGTAAGGGTATGTCTCTCACAGGCAGCACTCCAAGAGGATGAAACGTGAAGCTCGTCGACAGCGGAAAAATACGACAGACGAACGAGGAAGAGCTGCCAGCAACTGTCACATGGTTGATAACAGAAGCTCGCAAGTTCTTACCTTCGGGAGCGATTCTGAAGAAGAAATGACTCTCGGCCCTCTCTTCAAAGAATCTACCCCAGGAAAAGAGAAAGAACCAAAGAGCTGCGAGAACATTCAGCGGCGCAATCGCACGCTACCTGAAAAGAATCTCGGACCTGCAAACAAGGGATCGAATAAAAAGGATAAGGGGAAAGAAAAGGTCCATGAGGATATTGCCCTCGATGATCGAGTCGTCGAAGAGCTGGCAGCCAAGGACCCGCCCAAGAAAAACAAGGTGGATTACATCGTTCTGGCACACTTAAGGAAGATCCCCTCACAGCTAAGCATTCTCGACACCCTTCTGCTATCTCAGGAGGCGAGAGATTCTTTGATCAAGGCATTATAAGAGCCTGACCAATTTCAAGCTTTCCTAGCCGAAGAAAAGATGAAGGATGAGCTGGAAGAAGTGCATACGGCCGATATCACCTTCGGCGATGAAGATCTCCTCCTCGGGTCATGCGAGCATAACCGTCCCCTTTACGTCTCCGGATACTGTCATGATATCAAGATAGCCAAGATCCTGGTTGACAGTAGGTCCTCCGTCAATCTCCTCAATGTAAGAGTGTTGAAGGAAATCTGCATGAGCTTTCAGCACCTCGCTCGTGATAAAATCACCATCTCCGGGTTCGACTCCCAGTCAACACGGACGCTCGGGTCTGTGATATTGACGTTACGCTTTGGGCTGCTCGTCACAGACATCAAATTTCACGTCATTGACGCTAAGACATGTTACAATGCTTTGCTCGGCAGGCCTTGCTTACACGAGTACAACATCATCCCCTGGTTCTTCGAAAACGATGATGACGAGGTGATCTCAGAGTTTCCACCGGCGCCAAAAGAGCTGGAAGATGGGATACATACTACTGCAGATAACCTCAAGAAAATTGACTTGGGGACGGCAAGTGACCCGCGGTCGACATTCATCAGTGAGCTGTTGTCTGAAGAAAGGGTGGCTATGCTTAAAGACGTTCTCATGCAGTATACAGACTGCTTCGCATGGAACAATTCCGAGATGCCGGGACTAGATCCAGAGATTGCTGTGCACAAATTGGCGATATCTCTGGACGTCAAGACGATCAAACAAGCACCGAGAAGAATGCGGCTCGAGCTTGAGATGAGCATTAACGCCGAAGTCAAGAAGCTAATTGACTCCGGCTTCATCCAAGAGGTTCACTATTCTGACTGGATCGCCAACATCTTCCCAGTGATGAAGAAAAATGGGACGGTGCGCATATGCGCAGACTTCCGGGATCTCAACAAAGCTTGCCCGAAAGACGATTTTCCAGTACCGGTCACCGAGCTGATGATAGACAATACGTCCACTCATGAAGTTTTCTCCTTCATAGACGGCTCGTCGGGGTACAATCAAATAAAGATGCATCCCGAAGATCAAAAGCATACCGCTTTCCGGACTCCCATGGGAATATTCTGCTACAAAGTAATGCCTTTCGGTCTAAAGAACGCAGGCGTGACCTATCAGAGGGCTATGACGAAGATTTTCGACGACCTCATACATGAAATCGTCGAATGCTATATTGACGACCTCATAGTTAAAAGCAAATCAAACGAGAAACATTTAGAGCATCTAAAGATCCTGTTTCAGCGCCTTCGGAAATACAACTTGAAGATGAACCCTCTTAAATGCGCGTTCGGAATTTCCTCAGGCAAGTTCCTAGGATTCTTCGTCCGACACCGAGGCATTGAGATAGACCCATCGAAGATCAAGGCGATGATACAAATACCTCCGCCAAGGACTCTCAAGCAACTGCGGTCTCTCCAAGGAAAGCTCGCGTATATCCGGCGATTTATAGGCAATCTCTCCGGCAAGTGCCGTCCTTACAGTCACCTAATGAAGAAGGGAACCCCGTTCGTCTGGGATCGAAATGCCAAAGCGCACTGGACGAAATCAAGCAATACCTACAGAAACCGCCAGTATTGACCGGTCCCGTTAAAGGATAACCTCTCGTCCTGTACACAACAACCCTCGAAAGTTCTTTAGGCGCGCCGTGGGCACAAAAGAATGACCAAGGAAATAAGAGAGCCTTGTACTATTTGAGTCGAGTTCTCCTGGGGGCAGAAAGCAATTACTCCCCTATTGAAAAATACTGCCTTGCGTTGATCTTCGCAATAACGAAGCTCAAACACTAAGCGTTGGCGCATGAGGTCCATCTCGTATCGAAAGTGGATCCTCTTAAGTATTTGATGTCAAGAGCCATATTAACGGGGCGGCTCGCTAAATGGGCCCTCCTCTTGATGGAGTTCTTGATAACATACCGACCTCTCAAGGCAGTGAACGGCCAGGCCATCGCCGACTTCCTCGCTGAGCATCCGATACCTGCCGATTCTCCTTTGAACTGCGAATTGCCCGACGAGCATGCGTTTGACACGATCGGTGGGGCGAGAAGAGAGAATGATACCCGGTGGAAACTCTATTTCGATGGAGCATCTTCCATGAAGAAGCGCAAACAAAACACCCCCTAATCAAATCCAGGGTGGGCCTCATCTTCGTGACTCCACAAGGAGGGATAATGCGCTTTGCCTTCTCCTTAACAGAGCCGCGGAAGAACAATGAAGCCGAATATGAAGCTTTGATAGCAGGTCTTGAGATCGCCGTCAACATGGGAATTGAAAACCTCCTCATATACGGAGACTCCCAGCTGGTCGTTAGTCAAGTAAATGGCGACTATCAAACGTGCAAACCGGAGTTGGTAAAGTACGGCGAGAGAGTACAACAACTGTTGACCCGAATCCCTTCCTACGCCCTGGAAAGCACACCGCGCGCGGAAAGTAGCAAGGCGGATGCATTAGCCAAGCTCGCTAAAGAACTGGCCGACGAGAACCTCGATGACGTGAGGATCGTTGTGCAAAGCCGTCGGGTTCTTGCACCGGCAGAAATATCTCCAGAGTCGTCCGAAGAAAAAGGAGCGACCGAGCAAACAACCCTACAAATAAAGGACCAGGTAGAGGCTAAGGATTGGAGAGAAGTCTTTATAGACTAGTTCAAATCCCGTCGAACGCCTGAAGATGCATCCTCAAGACATCAGCTAATGAAACGAGCTCTATCTTTTGCCTTCGTCAATAATACTCTGTACAAGAGATCGTTCGACTCTCTATGGCTAAGATGCCTGGGACCGGAAGAGGCAAGGAGAGTCGTCCAAGAAACTCACAACGGACTCTGTGGTTCTCACCAAGCCGGACCGAAGATGAAACTAAAGATTAAAAGGATGGGCTACTACTGGCTTACGATGATCCAGGATTGCCTTGAATACGCGAAGCAGTGCCACTCGTGCCAGATTCACGGGGACTTTATCCACCAACATTCAAATCCGCTACATCCAACGGTGGCTAGCTGGTCGTTCGAAATGTGGGGAACTGATATAATCGGGCCCATCGAACCAGCATCGTCCAGAGGACATTGATTTATTTTGGCAACAACTGATTACTTCTCCAAATGGGCAGAAGCAGTACCGCTAAGAGAAGTGAAGACGGAGAATATCCTCCATTTCTTCAAGACACACGTCATTTACCGGTTCGGTACTCCGCGACGGATTATCTCCGATAACAGGCCAGCCTATAGTAGCCACAAGATCAGCCGCTTCGCACAACAACATAATATAGATTGGAGATACTCTTCGGTCTATAATCCCCGAGCTAATGGTCTAGCTGAGGCTTTCAACAAGACCTTGACGAAGCTCGTGAAAAAGACGGTGTCCAAAAATAAGAAGGACTGGCACGAGAGACTGCATGAAGCTCTCTGGGCATATCGAACTACGTTCAAAACGGCCACAAACACAACGCCGTATGCATTGGTATTCGGCACAGAAGCAGTACTCCCCCTTGAGATAGAGTTACCCTCTCTACGAGTGGCGGTTCGTTATGAGCTAACAGACGAAGAGAATGCTCATCTTTGGCTTGAGGAGCTTGATGCCCTCGACGAAACTCGGCTCATGGCGCAGCAAAACTTGGAAGCGTACAAAGCAAAGATGACGCGCTTGTATGAGAAATTGATTAGGCCGAGAACATTCCGCCAAGGCGAACTCGTGCTAGTAGTCAAGAGACCTATGATCCCCAATTGTGCCAAACGGGGGAAATTTGAGCCGAACTACGAAGGCCCGTATATCATAGACAAAGTTTACCAGGGTGGAGCCTATCTACTCATGGACATGCATGGTGAAAGACCTTTCAGGCCAATAAACGGCCGCTTCCTAAAAAAATACTACGCCTGACGAGTCACGACCTAGGTCAACGATAGATGACGACGCCTATGTCCGCTCGCTATCTTCTTAAGCCCAAACTCTATAAGTAGTAGCCAACAAACGGACCGAAATGTTCTTAAACTAATGATGGACCACTATGTCCTAAAACTGGATGTTGACCGAGACGTCTATAAACTACTATGGACCGCAGCATCCCAAGGCTGAAAAAAAAACGGTATGTCCATAAGCGAGATAGGCACGGATGAAAACCTGAAAGGGCTCCGTGAGTAAAAGCAGCAAGACAACCGGCGAGTTTTGTGAAAACCCGAAAGGGCACAATCTCGTTAAAAGACACTTGCAAGGTTCTCTCAACCCTGTAAGGAGAAACCACCTACGTGAGATCCTTACGACTCACAAAGGAGAAACACACTTAGGAATCCCCATGATTCCTAAGGAGAAATTACACTTGCGAGATCCTCACGAATCGTAAGGAGAACCCTCTTATGAGACACTCACGGCTCATAAGATTCAAAAGCCTTAAGTTACAGGGATCTGAACCTGTTCTTAAGCAGTCATACACCCTGATTTTGCCCTACAAGCATCTCGACCCTTGTATACAATCCACGGGCACGAATAAACTTCTCCCTAACAAAGACCCACCCGTGACTAGGGATATGTTTACACAGTGGACAGCCCTTGTAAGTCCTCTCGACTTATAAGGAGAAAACACTCTTGTAAGATCCTTCGACTTATAAGAGAACACACGCTTAGGAATCCTCACGATTCCGAAGGAGAAAACGCACCTACGAGTTCCTCACGACTCATAGGGAGAAAATACCTTTATGAAACCCTTACGGCTCGTAAAGTCAAAAAGCCTTAGTCGACAAGATCCTAACCCTGTTCGCTATGCCACCTTTGTTCGACATCGACAGAGGCAAATGATGATTCGCTCCTGGCAATATCCTAGTTGTAGCGATGCTGATGCCTAAATCGGTATCAAATCCTAAAATTCGCAGCGAAAGGTCAGCGAGCCACAAAAGCATACGAAATAGCTGAAATGATGGGGCAACTTGCAACAAAATCAGCTAGTAAAAATGTATGCATACAAAATAGCCGAAATGGTTGGGCAACTCGCAATAAAAAGTATCGAGTAAATAAAACAAATAACCGAAATGATTGGGCACCGCGAAAAATAGCCGAAATGATTGGGCAATCGCGACTTTCACGATATAAAAGCTGAAATGATCGAGTATCGCGGAAAGAAAAAATATATAAAATGAAACTTTTGGACCTACAGGTGAGATCACATCGATCCCTGTATACAATCCAGGGGCACAAACAAAAAGGGAACCATACTGTCCCACCAGACTCCATCAGAAAGAGAGCCATATCTCGACGGTTCACAGGCAGCCTAGAGATCACCAACAATGTTCCTCCTCATTCCAGCCAGATTCAGACGCGACAATCAACCTTGGAGCCATGGCAAAGTCCCTGTTCCAAATCTCGACGGTTCACAGACAGCCTAGAGATCACCAACAACGTTCCTCCTCACTCTAACTGGATTCAGACGTGACAATCAATTTTGGAGCCATGGCAAAGTCCCTGTTCCAAACCTCGACGGTTCACAGACAACCGAGAGAGCACCTCCTGGTCCCGTAGAACACGGCTAATGTCAATCCTGACCTGGTGGGAAACGCCCAGAGCAAATCCTGGTCCCGTAGAACATGGCTAATGTCAATCCTGACCCCGTGGGAAACGCCCAGAGCAAATCCTAGTCCCGTAGAGCATGGGTAATATCAATCCCGACCCTGTGGGAAACGCCTAGAGCAAATCCTGGTCCCGTAAAACACGGCTAATGTCAATCCTGACCCCGTGAAAAACGCCCAGAGCAAATCCTGGTCCCATAGAACACGGCTAATGTCAATCCTGACCCTGTGGGAAACGCCTAGAGCACCTCCTGGTCCCGTGGAACACGGCTAATGTCAATCCTGACCCCGTGGGAAATGCCCAGAGCAAATCCTGACTCCGTGAAATGCGGATAAAGTCAACCCCCTGACCCCGTGAAATACGGATAAGGTCAACCCCCTGACCCCGTGAAATGCGGATAAGGTCAACCCCCTGACTCCGTGAAATGCGGATAAAGTCAACCCCCTGACTCCGTGAAATGCGGATAAAGTCAACCCTCGACTTCCCCGTCAAAGCAATTCTTTGATTCGGAAGCAAGTCAACTCATCAACCACTTACAAGTCCTCTCGACTTGTAAGGAGAAAATTTTCTTGTGAGATCCTTACGACTCTCAAGAGAAAACGCACTCAGGAATCCTCACAATTCCTAAGGAGAAAATACACCTACGGGATCCTCTCGACCTGTAGGGAGAAAATTCTTTATGAGACCCTCACGGCTCATAAAGTTGAAAAGTCTTAGGTGACAGATACTAACCCTGTCTCCCAAGCCATCATTGCCTCGCATAAAGGTCAAGGTAGATTTTCTACAGGCCACACTCTCCGACAAGAAAGGAAACAATTACTTACGAGTCCTCTCGACTTATAAGGAGAAAATTCTCTTGTGAGATCCTTACGACTCTTAAGAGAAAACGCACTTAGGAATCCTCACAATTCCTAAGGAGAAAATACACATACGGGATCCTCTTAACTTGTAGGGAGAAAATTCTTTATGAGACCCTCACGGCTCATAAAATTGAAAAGTCTTAGGCAGCAGAGCTGAACCTGTTTCCTAAGCCATCGTTATCCTGTAAAGAGTCCAAGATGGACCGTCACTTACTATCTACAGGCCACACTTGCTAAAATTACATGGCGATGACACAGCGAGGAGAAGAAAGCAACAGTAGAACAAAAAATGTGTATCTTTTATTCATGAATTCAATACAGTACAAGTTGGATCATATGAAAGAATAAAAATGGATACATGTTATTCAAAGATTACAAGCGTTCAATCTATGCAAAACATCTACTAAGAAGGAAGCGTTTTAAATAAGTCCGCAAGTTGCTCGCGCACTCCTTTCAGTGCCTTCTCGTGATTCGCCGCCGCGGCCAGCTCTGCTTCAATTCGAGCCCGTTGCTGCAAGCATGATGAAATCTTCTCATCAATTTCCCATTGGACAGCTTCGTGACTCTGTGTAACCTGCTCAGTAGAGTCGAGCTTCCGCCTCAATACCAGTCCGTCCGAAATACATCGCTGCAAGTTGTCAAAGATGTCTCTCTGTTGCGCGGCATTCGCTTCATCTTGGGCGCGCAGCCGGGCAGATTCACCCGAAGCTTCCTCGCGTTCCTTCCGCTTCAAGGTCGCTTCTTGTTCAAAATGGCGGAGGAAGGACACGCTCTGCTCAACCCATGCAGCCCGCTGCAAGTTCAGAGCCAACATCTCAGGAGCAGGACGCCTAAGCTCAAGCTCATGCAGGCAAGCCTCAATCTTCCTGCAGTGGTTAACCCAAGACTCAACGACGCCTTCGTTATGGAAGTTCACAAGCATTGCCATTATTGGATTAATCTCGGCAGCAAAATCTGCAGCGAATGTAGGGACCTTTGCGTCAAGCTCCTCAATGTATTCACTCAGCATACGCAGACTGGTCACAACACCTTTTGAAGATGGATGTCTGGAAAAGGGCCCTGCCGGCATTATGATGTGAGACTAGAACGGAGCTGGAGTCGGTGCGACTGCTGCAAAACAAAACATAGTTAAATGACGGCTCAAGAAATAGAGAAGATACATGATCAATAAAGTTTACTATACCGGCTGCAACAGGGGGTAAAGCTGGGAGTACCGGTGGCGCGACGATACCCTCGTCCCTACCTTCAATGTGTAAGACTACAGGTAATGCAAAGAAGAATTAGCAATGACATGGCTGCCCGTTAAAGAAAAGAAAAGACGTCGGTTAGAAACGATACTCACCGACACCAACGGGCGGACTTATCTCCGACTGGAAGGAGAAGTGCGGGTTCAGCACTTGATACAGATGATCAAAGAGAACTCCTGCAAGATTACGATAATACATGGTCAGTACACAAAAGATGCTGTCCCCGATTTAAATTGATCACAAACCCATACCTTCCAGCAGTTGAGAAGATATAAGAGGAGGCGAAGGGGCAACGACCGTCAGAGTGGCAACTGGTAGTGCTTCTTCAGGTGTCGCAACCTCAGCGCTCGCCACACCTACATTCGAAAGGAACAGAATGTCATCAGAAAGGATTGCAAAATGAAAAGAATGCTGCGACCCGAGACCTACCAGACAGGTCATCAGCCAGAACTGTGACGGGAGCATCGCTAAGCATCACGACTTCTTCGATCTAATTTGGGAGGATGGTTTCGCCGCCCATAACTTCGTCCCCTGATTCCACAAGAGCCGTCGTGACACTTGCGATGCCAGGCGATGGTAGGGAACCGTAAGTGGAAAGAGCGGCAATGGGAGCAGTCCCAGACTCCTGGGAAAGAGTAACCGCTTCGGGCTCAGTGGTTGCCGTCATCTCACCCGCCACCTCCTCATCAGGACTTGGCCCTGCAGGGTAAGATATATGAGAATCTGAAGATTAAAACTTCGACAAAAGGACCCAGTATTACATCACCTTGGGACAGCTTTTCAATTGCCTCTCGAACCGCACGTACCTCCTCTATGAGCAATAGACAGGGCGGCCGGGACATCCTCTGAAGACGCAAGAAAAGGGGAAGCAGCGCTCGAGCCTGCACCTACGGCTAAGGCGGCGTTACATTCTCTTGCTGCACGCCTTCTGCGTTTCCTTTCCTCCTGGGCCATGAGAGCTGATCTTCTTAGGACCTCCGTTAAGGAGACGTCATCGTCCGTGCCCGGAGCTACCTCTAGAGCCGTTGTGGTGTCCGTCATCGGTTGCTTAAGTGAAGCTTCTTTCGGCAATACTGGCGGAGCTGGGACTTTGGTAGCTGGCATTGGAAGCGTCTCCGCACCGCCCTGCGAAGTTAGTATTGCACTTGGGATAACCTGAGTAGAGGTAGTCCTTACAATAAGATGGGAAAAGAAGAGTTAGTTTACCCATAAAAACAGGAATGGAGGTGCGGTGAGCTGAAATATACCGATGCCTAAAGAAGCACGAAGCCTTTCCTCCTCCTCAAAAGTCTTGAGAGAAGCTGTGAGAGCCTCTTCAGTGGAGATGCCTGTGGAATAAGAAGTGTCAGCCAAAATATGATAATAAAAAAAATAACAGCGAAAAGATACGACTGAAGTTTACCTGACTGCGCAAGGATGACCAGTCCTGCTTTGTGGCTAGCTAGTCGCTCGGAAGTCGTGATGGCGGCCTCCAGATCAGTATCATCTGGCACTATGAATAGACCCTCATTGGTCCCGTATTTGCTTAAGCCTTCTCTATAAGGAGCATGGGGCTCCTGGCCGAATACAACATCTGCAGAAAGAATCGACTTCTTCTTCTTCTTCTGCGAGCGAGTGCCCGTAGCCGCTAGCACAAGCTTACACTTAGTGGGCACCTTTGGACGATGAGTCTCGATATCTAAACCTGCGCCAGACTTAGGAGACGCCACAGCTGCCACTTCAACGGGAGCACGGGGTAGCGGTAGCTCAGGCATATCACGCGGAACCACAGCCGCAACAGCTTCTCTCAAGGGAGGACGGACAATGGTCCGTCGCTTCAGAGGAACATTTGGATTACCAGCCGGCGCTGCGCCCTTGCGATCAAGCAACAATCGCTTTTCTTCCCTAATGACGGCGCCCATCGAGTGTTGATACCACGCCACATACATGTTCAGGTCCTTCATAACGCAGCTCGGTTCACTGATGAAGAAGTTAGATACTGTGTTTAGGCGCATAAAATGATGCAGCGCGCTCCGGATACCCTCTTCGGTAGCAGCGGGTTCTGCCAAGAAAGCCTCAAGCGGGATGCCCTGATTTGTAGCTTAACTGCTGGGCGAAATGATGCGGGTTGTATCTCATGAACAACGTCGCATCATCCTGCCTAACTATGAGAAAGCCCGGCCTAATGGAGTATAGATGGAGAATCTCCCGAGCTTTCAAGACAGAGGCCCCGTCTTTAAAAATGTCCTGTAATGGCAGCACCGTTTTCGCGGATTCCAGGCTAACGGTCAAAATTTTATCGGTGAAGGACATACCATCTCCAACCGTGTGGGGATGAAGGAGCAAACCCCTAGCTTCCCGCGGTGTCGAATTTACGATGGATGCGTCGACTAGCCGCATGATCCGAGGGAACTTACATTTGTCATAAAAGGAAGGCCTTCTGTGGATATCGAAGACGCCAAGCACATGCAACTTGAGCCACGAAGTGAAATAATGCATTGAGAAGTTGGCAAGCTGCACCCCTGGCTTAGTAGTATCTGCTGCTAAGCTGAGGCCGTGATACAAGTGGGCTAACCCAGCGATCCTGATGGCCACTTGTATCCCAGCAACCATTCGATGCGCTGGGTAGAAGACGGACGACCTCATATAGCGAGGGTGCATCGGAAACGCAAACCAGCTCAGCCATAACCCGAGAAACCCCAAAAAGAACGTTTCATCGTCGATCCCAGGAGCCGCCAGCTCTGCAAAAGGGACGACCAGGGTGTCGGGGAGAAAGAAATTCTTCTGATCCGCCTCCGCCGTCAGCAGGTTTCCCAAACCTAAGCCAAAAAGATCGTCAAGTTTGGCGAATTTCGTGGCTTCCTTCGACAGTACTTCCGTACGGAGAAAACGGGCGATAAAATCAGTGAAATTAACCCCGCAGCCTCCGGATTCGAGAAAGAGGCTCTCATAGATATTCAACACCTTTATCAAACTTGGGAATTGGTGTTGAATGGCGTTCTCTGGGGTGAGACCCATTACCACTGATTTGGTGGCAAAAATATACTCATCCGGAGGAAGCAGCTCCTCGTAATGTTCTCCCCTAACGGGTAAACTAGAGACCTCGGCAAATTCCTCCAAAGAAATGGAGACTTCTCGATCCAATAAGAGGAAGGTATGGGTCGGAATGTTCCATTGCTCCAAAAATGCCTTGACCCACCATGTAGGAGGTGCGGAATACTGGAACTGTAACACCCGAGCCCAATAATACTATTTAGATTACTAGTTGAAGGTTGTGTACTGCTCATTCCAATTTTCCTGATTTTCTGGGGTTTATTGCTAAATTTTAACCGGTTAAGTCGTTTTGGCACATAACAAATTTTAACTCCTAAAATGAAATTTAAAATGTCCATGTTGGCCTACTCGTCGCCACTAGTCGCGTGGTAGCGTCCGCGTGTCGAGATTCCGTTCCGTTTGGCTAAACGGGCCAGTTTGGGCGACTACGCGCGTGTGCAAGTGTCCGACTTGGGGGCATGCATTTTAATCATTAAACACCTCTTTTAAAAATTTGGAACCCGCTTAAAATCCTATAATTTGAATTTGGAACATTTGGGCGCAACCCGGGCGCGATTTGGAAATGTTTCATTTTGCGCCAAAAAGGGCCAGTTTCAATTTAATATCTAAAACTATATAAATTACGATATGTATATCCTAACCACTTAATCCCTGCCAAATCATCTCAGATTTTTCCTATATCTAATCTCGTGGCCAATCACGAGCTCCCATTGAGCTCGTGGGCCCCGCCTTCCTTTTCCCTATCTCTCTCTCTCTCTTCTCTCAATCTCTCTCTGTCTCTCTCATAATAATCTCTTTCTCTCTCCAATCTCTCTCTCTCTCTCTCTTCTATATATTATGAACCTCATGCAGCCGCCTCCCCAACCCATTTCTTCACCACGAGAAATCGCCTTAACCCTAACCCTAGCTTCCCGAAACCTAACCGCCGGTTCCCCCGCGACCTCGCCGTCGCCGCCCTCGCCACCACGAGACTCACCGCGCCTTCCTCCTCCCGTTCTCCCGAAGACTCCCGTACTGCACCCAACCCCCGGCGTCGCCTCCAACCCTGCACAGCCGACGTCGACGCCGCCCCTCGCCGCCGACGCCTCCCACGACTCCCTCTCACCCTCCTCGTCGAGACCTCGTCAGCACCTCCCTTCCTCTCCTCGCCGGACCACCAACCCGAGCCTTCATCCGTTGCCTACCCCGCTGTTCACCGGAGAACGCACCGGCGACCTCGCCGTCGTCACCAGGGCCGCCTCCTTCTCCCCCTCGACCACCAGAGCCGACCTCCCTCCTCCAGCTCGCCGCAGCACCCTCTCCCGCGCACCCCGAAGCCTCCAACCCTTGCTGCAGCCGCTGCCATTGCTTCGCCGGCGTTCCAGCGCCGTCGAGCTCGCCGGGGTCACCTGGTACACCTCTCTGTAAGTGTCCCCTTTCCTTCCTTTGTGCAAATCATCCCCCTTGCTGGTCGTAGTCACTTGTATCCTATCGTATTGCTAACTTCGCTCTCTTTTATCGTTGCCGGAATCCGACCGTGCCGTCTTGTGAACCCGACGCTCCAGCGAAGTACCCTGGTCCGTGTGATCCCGTTGTTCTCTGTTGGGACTCGATCCGAAGTCCGTGCTGTCATATCGTGTTTTCTGCCGACGTCGCATCCGTACTTTCCGGTTTGCGAAACCGTCGAGGCAAGTATCCGAATACTTGCTTTAACATGCTACAAACCTAATCATCATATTACAACCACACAGTTATTTATAACATCGATACCTTTTATAACTTAGAATTGCTAGTCACAATTATTCGTAACTTTAAATCAATGAAATCGTTGCTCGTATTAACCGGTCTGCTATTAATTCATATTTAACAAATTGAACCAAGTAGATCGTCCCCACTTCATTTGTTAAAATCACCCATGAGACAATTATTATATTTAGTATAATTTCATGTAGTTCCTTAATTTATAAATGTGGATATTGCTTTACCTTGTGGCTATTGCACCCTAAAGATGATTAAACCTGTTAATATGAAAATACAAACATCACTGTGTTCACATAGAATAATATTGTTAGTTACTGTTCCTGCTGTTGTTCATTATTCGTTATTATACCTGTTATCAGCATATACCTGATTGCATTACATATTGACCGATCTTGATACACCTGACACATGTACTGATACACCGGACACAACACCTATACATATCGACTCTACCTGTTGAAAGTAACCTGACCTGTTACCTGATCTCATGCCTAATGCCGACAAACCTAACCATTCCTGCTGTCGATCCAGACAGACCTACTTTTACTTGACTTTGTTGGCATTAGTCCTTGACTACTGAATACCTGACCTGACATACATAGTTTGGGGGTATGGGGAAATCAAAGGTGAAACCGACTTGTAACTCAACAGTTCGATACATTGTTCTGATCAGTCTTACGGGCTTGGCCAGTCCGGGAGTGATGATGCTGACATCACTCGTCCATCCTACTACCTTTTACTGCTTAGCGGCACGTCTCGGACTCAGCCCCGAGGGTCATGACCGTGGTCCCGGGAACGCACGGGATACTTTTGAGTTACATCGACGATTCATCAATTGGTTTCAAAGACTATAGAGTAGAAAACCTGATAGGACAGTTTGGACACCATTGCACATTACCCTGCTTGTTATTTCTTGTTACTGCTTTATTCATGTTCATACTTGCATTGCTTATTACCATGTTTATGCTATATACTTGATGTCATGACGCGCTGACGTCTGGGTTTTGCATGGCCCAGATTCCTTACCACTATCGACGACCGAGCAGGAGTACTTCAGCCAGCAGGCTGAACTGTGAGTTCCTTAGAGTTTAGTTTATTTATTTTCATTTCATTTCCAGATGTGAGCCCGCATTATGGGACGTACTGTTTATTCATTGTATTGGATCATTAGCTTCCGCACTTATTGTTTATTTGATTCTTGTTATTATGGATTTGGACATGTATTAGATTAGCTTTTTATTTGTTCTTGATAACCTTACAACCGTAATGTGACTGTGGATGGATACTTCCTACCCACAGGTAGCATGGTTGGCTATGTCGCGTGCCCAATCTTGCGTACTCTGGGAAGCGGGGCGTGACAGGAACAAAGAAGCATAGATCGCAAGGTACAATCCGAGCCTTAGCAGCTATGACTTCTTCGCCGATAAGATGTATCGGACCCACTGCAGATATCCGGCTGGGTGACGGGGAGTTAGTCCTATGTTGTATGGCTGTCCCCAAGGACGCGACTCGTCCTGACATATGCGCCGCCCTAGAGTGTCCAAAGCCACCAGCGGCTGCATGGGTATTGCGGCCATAGAAGGCCGAAGGAGACCTCTGAATTCCAATTCACCTCTTCCACAGTATAGTTTATCGGGGGTGCATCTGCATAAGGGATCGCCGAAATAGGATCCGAATGTGTCGCGTAAGAAAAGCTCCGCCGACCCCTGATGATTTGGTTGTACCATATTCCCCTTGAGAGCAGTGCTTTGTGATAGAATGACACCTGTCAGATTCTAATGATGAAGAAGTAAAATTCCTCAAGAAAATTCTAAGAGCCTTGCTCTGTAAGAATGATGGGATAACCGATCAGAAAACTTAAAGTAAAGTTTTAATGAATTAAAATTCCATGATCTTCAAGATCCATGAACAAACTCTTAAGAGTTCTTTATGAAAGATTAACAGATCTATATGATTTGAAAAGAAGAGCAAAGCTCTGTTAAAGGGTTAGGAAACCCTAAAAAAGATCTCTTTAGATCTATGATTTCAAGAGAGCAAAGCTCTGTTAATAAAACCCTAAAAAGGGTTTTCTTTATCGAAGATTTATGAAGAGCAAAGCTCTGTTAATGGGTGAAACCCTAGATTCTTAAATAATCCTGTAAAAGATTTAATCTTTACTTAAATTTTGACAGAGTTCTGTCCTTAAAAGAAGTTCTTAAGATAAAGAGTTATGCTCTGAAGGAGAATAAAAATTCTCAGAAAACAAGAAAGAAAATGAACAGAAATTATCTCCAGGGCCAAAGGTCCTATTTATAGGCGCTGAGAGCCGTTTTAACTTCTGAGTTAATCTAAGGACGCAGATACTGCCACCGCTGCACTCACATGTGGGCCACGTAAGCGCAACGGTCGGGGGGCATTTGTTTCCCCCAATCAGAGCAAACCTCTGTTCAAAAATTCAAATTTTGGAATGAAGCAGCGCTTCATAGCAGCGCCAGCGCTGAGAGAGTCAAAGACTCTGAGGCAGCGCCTACGTGCAAAGCACGTAAGCACTAGCGCCAAGAGCGCTGCACTCTAAGCAGCGCACTACATGCAAAGCACGTAAGCGCTAGCGCCAAGAGCGCTGCACTCTAAGCAGCGCACTACGTGCAAAGCACGTAAGCGCTAGCGCCAAGAGCGCTGCACTCTAAGCAGCGCACTACGTGCAAAGCACGTAAGCGCTAGCGCTATGTGCGCTGCAGCGCATTACGTGCAAAGCACTTAAGCGCTAGCGCTATGTGCACTGCATTCTAAGCAGCGCACCACGTGCAAAGCACGGGAGCGCTAGCGCTGGAACTAAACGTTCCCAACCGTTGGATCAAAGATCCAACGAACATGATTAAAAATCATCAATTGATCAGAATAAAATTCTGTTAAGGAAAGATTCCTCAAAATCTTTCCAAACAAAAAGATTATGCTCTGTAAATCAGAGCACCGTTGGATCAATGATCCAATGGTGATTAAAAAATCACTAAAATACAGAATAAATTTTGTATGGGGAAAGATTTCCCAATCTTGTTAAAAACAATAAGATTGCCTTCTGTAAATCAGAAGCCCTTGGATCAAAGATCCAACGATGGGAAAATCCCCAAATCAATTGGAGAAAAGATCTCCTTAACCGATCGAACAAATCAACTCGCCCTATATAAAGGCCCCAAGTCTTCAAGTCTCATAGATAGATAAAGGATAGAAAAACATATAGAGGATCCCCCCTCCATAAATTTTGAGAAATCTCAGAAAGAAGAGCAAGCTCTCGGTGGAAGAAGAACTTTTCTTCAAGGTAAAAAAAACAGAAAGACGAAGTCGTCTCATATCAAAAGAAGAATTCACTTCTTTTCTCTAAGATCATAGATCTATAAGACTAAGGTCTTTCACAAAGAGATCAAAAGATCTCATCATAAAATAAAAATAAGAAAAAGAACATAATTCTTCTCACAGATCATAGATCTATAAGACTAAGATCTTTTATAAAAGGAGATCATGAACGTCTCATTATAAAAAAGGGGGGAGAATAATTTAATTCTCTTAGGATCACAGATCCATAAAGGCAAAACCTTTTATCAAAATAAGAGATTGAAACATCTCCTATAAAATAAGAACTTTGTTCTTAGAACTTTAAGACAAAGTCTCTTATAAAAAGAGAATTTAATTCCCAGGGTGCAAGACTGATCTAAGTTGCATTAAAGAAGAGCCTTAGAGCTCCTAATTTAAAAGAGCCTTAGCGCTCCAAATATAGCGCACTGCGCTCATTGACTGGCGCTAGCGCCAAGCGCTTTACGTGCTCCTCACGTGTGCGCTACTTAACAAAAGCGCCTCAGCGCTCCACATCTAGCGCAAAGCGCTGCAGCATCTTAGTGCTCCAAATATAGCGCACTGCGCTCATTGACTGGCGCTCAGCACCAAGCGCGCTACGTGCTCCTCACGTGTGCGCTAATTAACAGAAGCGCCTCAGCGCTTCACATCTAGCGCAAAGCGCTGCAGCGCCTCAGCGCTCCAAATATAGCGCACTGCGCTCATTGATCGGCGCTAGCGCCACGTGTTTCTCACGTGTGCACTGATAGAACATAAACTGTTCTTTAAAATAAAGCCCTAGAGCTATGATGAATGCTCAACATTCAATAAAAGACAAAAGTATTATCAGAAATCAAATCAATGCCCAGCATTGTCAAATGTTTAACATTTTAACTGAGTGGGCCGAGCCCAAGTTGGCCATAAACCCCTCATTCAGATTAACTGAGTCCATATGCTCATAAATCTCAGATCTTAGTCCCAATTGGACTACAGATCTCCCAACCAAAATTGGTTCAAGGGTACATCTCTTCACTCCTCTGATATTTGTCGTTGTAATCCTTCAACGTCTTCAGAGAGGTGACGGATCCCGACAACCATACATTCCATAGACTATGACGTATTTAAACTGGACTGGGGTCCTCAAACCCATGGACTATGATGTCCTTAACCTCGGACTATAGGGTCCTTAAACCCATGGACTATGATGTCCTTAACCTTGGACTGTGGGGTCCTTAAACCCATGGACTATGATGTCCTTAACCTCGGACTCTGGGGTCCTTAAACCCATGGACTATGAAGTTCTTAATCTCGGACCGTAATGTCCTTAAACTAATTATGGACCGCAAAATCCCTAAACTAAATAATAGAGCCCAAATGCTCTTTTGTTGGATCTAAACGATCCCGTTAAGTTGATCTTAGCCTAAAATTAGACTAACGTATCCTTAACAAACGTTTAAGTTGATCTTAGTCTCAAATGAGACTAACGTATCCTTAAACCTAACTCCAAACCCAAATCTAAGAAAATACGGATTTGGATTAATCCACGCCCTACGGGAGACAACATAAATTAGTCTCCATATACAATCCATGGGCAACCAAAAACAAAACAAACACCCACGACACGAAGTGACCATCTGGAGAAGGAGAAAGTGGTTACCGCGATGCAGTAGCATAATTAACTACAGGGGCTTGCGCCTGCAGGGAAGAGCATCCCCACAATCAAAAACCTCTCAACGATGGGGGAATCTGACGAAATCTGCTACATCGGCCGCATCCATCTAAAGCTTCGATACACGGTGCCATAAATCAACTTGGCATCTTTGGAGAGGTGGATGGATAGCATCAAATAGCATCTGCCCATGGAATTCAGGCCGGACGTCCGAACGTCCCGGTTGTGTCTTTCGGCGGAGAACATACTCGTCGCTGGAGCTTTCCCCCGACCACCGCTGGACCCCGAGCTCCCCGTGCCGTCGCCAGAGCCTCCGTCGAGCCATCTAGCTGAGCTCGGCCAGAGCCGAGATGAGGCTCATTGCTGTCGCTGATGCTGCTGCTTGAGTTGCATTCTTTGCTGTTGGCGTCGTCATCACGGTCGTGTCTCCGATCATCTTCAGGCAAGTTCTAATACTTGCTAGATGCTATGGTATATTCATTTCGGTTGTGAATCTAATGTTATTAGAAGTGCTCGATGCAAACCATAATCTAAAAACCCTATTAAAATGATGGAACTTAAGCATAGCGGATTACCCTAGTGATAATGAATACTGTGTTAGGAGTTGTCTTGAAAATACGGACCCTAACGCCGTGAAATGTCATCCCCATTTAGATCCGTCAAATCTGAAACCTTCTGTATCTGAAATTTATGAAAATCATAGTAAACTGGTTACCCACTGGAATGTTGTGTTCGAGGGCTCGTATCGAATACGAATTGACAAACTAGAACCCCATATAATTTATAATCTGTTGCTATTTTAAAATGGTGACGAAAACTGTTCGAGAGTGCGGCTCGGGACTGCAGTCCAGAGCAGCACTGTTTCTCGAAACTTTAAATATAATGCTTTTACATCTCTGTGTGAAAATGGTATTATTCGGACCCTATACCGTAGCGAATAAAAATCTGTTAGCTAATTATTTGAAGCAGTTTCTTTCATTTTCACCATCGTTTGCTATTTTAATCACATTTTAAACCATCAGTACATACTGCTGTCCCATGCAGGGACAGAATGCGTGTCCCGATCTTATATAATGCATAACTCCCAGCACACAGTGGATAATATTGATCAGTCTAGTTCGTTCGAAACCTTACTGATAAACTTAAATATTATCCAACTGTAGCATCGCCTAATTATGATCCTAACAGAGTGAAAACTGTGTTACGAAATTGACCTTCAGTTCAGGAACTGAATTTCCAGTAGAGAACACTTGCAAAGAAATGACTGTAATTTGTGAACCCGAAACCCGATTGACACGAAACCAATTTTGGTGCATATATAATTAAATATACTGCCTAGTCCTTGTATATCATTTTGCTTAATTATGTACGTGTGATTTTATATGAATTTTTCTAATCCAACCGACACCGGTTGCTCATATGTTTTAACACTGCATTTATTGTATTCCCCTCCTGTTGGATGACCGATATACCCATGTAAATAGTATTCATTTGCATCAACATCCGAGTAACCGTTTTACATTACAAAGTGATAAATGTTAGTGATTGGATTGTGGCAAGTACGTCAATGTAAAAGCGTGAATGAATAAGTGAGGTGACACGTACTTGTACACAATCAGCGGAACCAGTTAAATTATTGCATTGTCGACACCTATGAGACATATATAAGTGTAACTATAACTGGAATGGGACGGTTATGGAAGCACTTATATTAGTGTCATAGGTAAGTCATCGAGTACTGTCTATTTATCTTGGATACCGGTCGAGCCATGCATGATGGAGATCCTGTCTCCAGTTCTCGCGTAGACTTGTCATGGAGCGACTAGTATTTGGGTTCTTAGTCCGTGTTTGATGTAGACCGTGGGTGTGGGGTAGTTTGAGTGTGAGTTTGATCAACGGAATCTCGGAAGTCCCACTTCCGGCATATATAGCGATTTTGGGAGTCGTGTGGATGGTATTACTGATTATTAGCGAGCATGATTCGGGCCCATGTTTCCTTGCCCCTGGGGCCTACCCTTGGGTTGGGGATACTCCTACGGTGGTTGACGCCCACACTTGGGCTGACGATAGGATTAGTGACTTGGACATTGAGACTTAGAGACTGATAGATTTAGTGACATGGACATTGTATTGATTACTGATTCGATATACTTGCTTTATTGTTTATCTGTACCGGTTACTTCAAGCTCATGTCATCACTCCATGTTTACCGTTTCATGTTCATCATCATTGCACGTGTTTACATATATATTTATATATATTACTATTGTGTCGCTCTGATGACCTGAGTATGTATGCTCAGAGTGAGAAGTAGACTTATCTCAGATCAGGACCTTTCTTATCTTGAGGATACTACAGACATCTAGATCAGCGACGTCAACGCTATCTTTTCCCTTGATCTCTACCTGGTTAGTTTTATATCTGTTTTGGTAGAATTAGTGACTGCATTTCTCATCACCCGTGCATCGATTACTGATTACCACGTAATGCTAGAAGCCGAAGTGTGACTACGGCAGGATATTTCCTTGACTGTAGGAGCATGGCTAGCCTTGTCACCCATCGTATTCCATATTTTGGGAAGTGGGGCATGACAAGTAAATCTCACTTGCCCTGGCCATGGACTTTGTGTATTGGCCAGCCGTACACAACGCGATATCAACTCCGCATACAGGAAGAGACGAATCCCTTCTAACCCCTACCGCCTCTAAGTGCTTCGGGACTGCACCCAACTACTACCTGTTTGCATGACTCATTTGAGCCATGGTAGGGTAGTAATCTAAATACAGTGGGAATACACTTGAGACGAATAGTGATGTCAAGTCAACGGACTAACATGTACTCATGTCACCGTGGAATTGCTAACTGACGATAGGTATAATACCAAATAGCAATTCCCAGCGACTCCGTCCGGTATAACTCATGATCCAATGAGGATTTGTATACTATCTTTGGTACCGTATACCAATGGCTGTGGGCCAGGCCACTTCCCCTGACTGGGATAAGAAGCGTATACACTAGTCTACTCTGGAGTATCGATACATGGTCTCGATAATCCTACGACTAGGGACAAGTTTAAGGATGTGCTTACAGACTACCCAGCTCCCACTAATGTGACTGCCATCACAACGCTGATAGTCAAGCAAAGATCCTAAGAGCTCTATCAACATGTATTTGTGATATGTTAAAAGAAACATATACACATGTTAAGATAGACTCAAACCAGATAGCATACTAACATATTGAGCAAGAATGTTATCATATCTGTGAATATCCCAAGCTTCCAAAATGTAATATACAATACAGTACTATACAATAATGGCCTATAGGGCATATATCACTAATAATCTCCCACTTGCACTAAGGCCATGTATTGGCATATCGCAGACCTAATATCTCGAATAGCCTCTCGAACTATGTCTGAGGGATGGCCTTTGCGAGTGGATCTGCAGTGTTATTCTCCATGTCTAATCTCCGTGCCTCGATCTCCCGGCGATCCACGATCTCTCTGATCAGGTGATACTACCTTATGATATGTCTGGACTTCTGATAGGATCTTGGTTCCTTCACTAAAGCTATAGCCCCGTTGTTGTCACAATATAAAGGTATTGGGTCAACAATGGATGGAACCACATGAAGTTCTATAATGAACTTTCTTATCCAGACCGCTTCTTTCACGACGTCACATGTAGCGATATACTCTGCCTCCATCGTCGAGTCAGCAATGATGTCCTGCTTGGAGCTCTTCCAACAAACCTCCCTTCCATTGATGGTGAAGACACAACTTGGCATGGATTTGGAGTCATCTTGTCTCTCTGGAAGCTGGAGTTGGCGAAGTCCTCGATCTGAAGGTCTTTACTGCCGCACACCAAGAAAATCTCCTTAGTCCTTTTCAGGTACTTGAGAATGTTCTTAACTGTTTTCCAGTGCTTCTCTCCAGGGTTTGACTGATACCTGCTTGCCACCTGAAGTGCGTAAGCAACATCTAGTCTGGTACACAACATCGCATATATTATAGATCCTACCGCCGAGGCGTAGGATATAATACTCATGCGATCCCTTTCCAAATCAGTCTTTGGAGACATCTCTTCGGAAAGGGTGGTCCCGTGACAAAATGGTAGGTTACCGTGCTTGAAATCTTCCATACTAAATCTTTTCAGTATGGTGTTAATGTACCTGAACTGTGAAAGTCCCAACATCCACTTAGATCTATCACGATAGATCTGAATCCCCAAAATGTACGAGGAATCACCCAGGTCTTTCATAGAGAACTTTTGTGAAAAGAATCTTTTGACTGATTATAGTATAGGAATGTCATTTCCTATCAGGATAATATCATCCACGTTCAAGACGAGAAAAACCACAGTTCTTACTACAATCTTACTATAAATATATGGCTCATCTGGATTTTTGATAAAGTCAAATTCCTTGACGTCTCATCAAAGCAAATGTTCCAACTCCGCGATACCTGCTTTAATCCATAAATGGATTTAAGAAACTTGCACACTCTTCCGCTGCTTCCAATCTCTATGAAACCCTCTGGCTGATCCATATAAATGCACTTCCAAATTTCCATTCAGAAAAGCGATATTTACGTCCATCTGTCAAATTTCATAATCATGGAAGGCAGCAATGGCAGGTTGGATCCGAATGGATTTAAGCATAGCCACTGGAGAAAATGTTTCATCATAGTCCAAGCCAGGTCTTTGACGAAAACATTTTGCTACAAGTCTAACCTTATAAGTTTCAACCTGTCCATCTGCGCCAATCTTCTTTCTAAAGATCTATTTGCAGCCTACGAGTTTTACCCCTTGAGATGGAATGTCCAAAGTCCAAATTTTGTTGGCGTACATGGATTCCATTTCATTCCGCATTGCATCCAGCCACTTTACCGAGTCTCTACTCGTAATGGCCTGCTGGAAACTAGTCGGCTCAATATCATCGATGATGCAATCCTCTTTATCCCTGTCTACGAGAAAACCATAGTATCTCTTGGGCGGATGTGACTGCCTACTAGATCTGCAGAGTCGCGCAAGGATATCCGGTTCATTTGAAACTTCTGATTCTACCAAGTTTTCAATAATAGATTATGGTTCTGGATTTTCTTCCAGTTCTATTGCGCTCTCACTTATTTCTTTTTCACGAAATTGATTCTCCAGAAAGTGGGCATGCCGAGAAACAAAAACCTTTTGTTCTTTTGCATAATAGAAAAGATACCCCTGGAGTTCCTTAGGTATCTCACAAACTTACACAGTACTGATCGTGCCTTGAGCTTGTCTGCACGCTGCTTTTTGACAAAATCTGGATATCCCCATATCTTAAGATACTTAAGATAGGGTTTCTTCCCACTCCCCATTTCATATGGTGTGGTAGGCACTGACTCAGTAGGAAATTTGTTCAAAAGATAAGCAGCAGATTCTAGTGCATAACCACAGAAGGATCGTGGGAACTCAGCATTACTCATCATGGAACGCACCATATCCAATAAGGTGCGGTTCCTCCTTTCCGATACACCGTTGTGTTGAGGTGTATGGAGGAGTAATCTGAGAGAGAATTCCATTTTCTGTTAAATAACTTAGGAACTCGGCACTTAAGTATTCATAATCTCGATTAGATCGAAGTGTCTCGATACTTTTGCCTGTTTATTTTTCCACTTCAGTCTTGTATTCCTGGAGTTTTGCAAAGGCCTCGGATTTATTTTTCATCAAGAATACATGTCCATACCTAAAGAAATCATCCGTAAAAGTAATGAAGCATGAATAACCACTTTTTGCATGTGTAGACATTGGACCATACACGTCGCTGTGTATGAGTCCCAAGAGCTCAGTGGCTCTTACTCCCTGTCCAGTGAACAGAGTCTTTGTCATCATTCCTTTGAGACATGATTGACAAGTCAAATGGATCCAAATATCCTTCTCTATGTAACTTCGTCAACCGTGTTTCATTGATGTGACCTAATCTACAATGCCATAAGAAATCTTTATTTAACTCTGGAGACGTTCTTTTGAGCGTGTTCTGGATGTTGAAAACTGAATGTTGATTTAATACGTATATACCGTTGTCTAGTGTACCAGACACAATCAAACCATGATTAAGGTGAATGTTTACAATATCACTTACAAATGTAAAATCATAACCTTCATTAGATAGTAAAGATACAGAAATGATATTACATGTCAAACCTGGTACACAAAAAAAATTACGCAAAACCAAAATGTGTCCACTTGTCAATCCTAGGTGATATTCTCCTGCGGAAACAGCATCCACGCTTTCTCTGTTAGCAACCTTGAGGGTCATATCACCTGCCTTTATAATTCTACGGCTTCTCAATGCCTGCGATAAATTACAGATATGAAATCTTGAACCGGTATCCAATATCCAGGAAGTAGAGTTGATTGACAGACGGTTTTCAATCATAAACACACCTGAAGCCGAAACCATAACTTGCTTCGAATCCTGGTTCTTGGCTTTCCAAGCCCTGCAGTCTTTCTTCCAATGACCTATCCTGTGACAATAGAAGCATTCTTCTTTCCCTAGAATTTCCCGCCAACTTTTGCCTTACCCTTTTCCCGTACCTTACCGACACCATATTTTAGTTTGGTAGGGGCCTTCTTCTTCTTCCTCTTGGCTTTCACCTTGGATCTAGATGAAGAAAGTTTCCCAACAAGTAGAGCGGGTGTCTCCGTGGATTTCTTCAGGATGCCCTCTGCACTCCTCAACATGTTAAAGAGCTCTGGAAGTGTAACTTCCTTATCCTGTATATTGAAATTCAATATAAACTACGTATAGGTAGAGGGGAGGGACTGTAGAATCAAGTCCGTATACAACTCGTTCTCCAACGTAATTCCAAGGTCCGCGAGCTCTCAATATAGCCGATCATCTTAAGGACGTGGTGCCCTACAGATGACCCGATAGCCAAACTCGCTTGAAATAATTTTTTCGAGGTTTCGTATCTTGCGATACGAGATTGCTCTCCATATAAATATTTGGAATGGAGGAATATGGAAGCAAGGTCCATATTCTCGTGCTGTCTCTGGTGTTCATTATCCATAGAGGCTAACACGAGAGTCTTGGTTTTTGTACTTTCTAATTCGTATGTCTTACGGATCTCAATATCCACGACGGTGGAATCTGGACTTGGAACGGCGGGGGATTTTGTAGTAAGGAGGTAGCCCAGGTTATCATAGATAATGGCCATCTGGATATTTCTTAGCCTATCTTTATAGTGTGGCCCCGTAAATATATTTTTATCCCATAGTAACTTAAGCCCTATCATTTTGGTCGCTGCAATTAGGAGAGAGAGAGAGAAAGCACTCAGTATGATACTCTTGCGAATTTAATTTGGTTATTAGTTTATCTAAACAGAATGGCTCCCACTGTTTCCTCAAATCCTCCTTCAAACCATTAAAGAAGAATTAGTCGGGACTAATCACACCCTACAATTCTTGCTTAATCTTTCGGCTAGGCTAGTGTCGGTACTTCGAGGGAAGTTTTACAATACTTTCACGAAATTCCTTAATTAAATAAACTCTTTTCCTTGGAGGTATAGCCCCGATAACACCGTTCTAGATACCTACTTGATTTATAGTATTGATTGTAAAGTGAAAAACTTTCCCGAGGAGTAATAATACTCACGGTGGGATCGGGATCCAACTATCATTGTAAGATAAATTTGAAGAAATCCTACCAAAATTATCACACTCCAGATGGTATGTAAAACTAGCAAATTTCATTTTCCTTTGAAACTCCCGATGTGGATTTTTGCCCTAGGCGCTTATGACCTTGACAAAGGCCAAAAATCACAAGACGCGGGTCAAGTTCTACCCGTCATTGTCCGGGTTAATCTGAACCCATTCGTACAAACCCTTGACGAAAGCCATAATAGCTGTACGCCTGTCCCAGATTAACACATCTATCTATGCTACAGATGAATACCTGTTCCCCTCCGAACGGCGGCCGCGACATGGAATGCCTTGCCTGAGATTCGGGGCAGATGCTAATTGGTGCTATCCGTCCACCTCTCCGAAGATGCCAAGTTGATTTATGGCACCATGTATCGAAGGTTTAGACGGATGCGTCCGATGTAGCAGACTTCGTCAGATTCCCCCTCGTTTGAGGGTTTTTTTTATTGTGGGGACGCTCTTCCCTGCAGGCGCAAGCCCCTGCAGTTAATTACGCTACCGCGTTGCGGTAGCAACTTTCTCCTTCTCCAGATGATCACTTCGTGTCGTGGGTGTTTGTGTTGTATTTTGTTGCCCGTGGATTGTTTACGGAGACTGAGTTATGTCATCGCCCGTAGGGCGTGGACGAGTCCAAATCCGTATTATCTTAGATTTGGGTTTGGGGGTTTGGTTCGAGGATACGTCAGCCATACTTGAGGCTAAGATCAACTCAAACGTTTGTTAAGGATACGTTAGTCTAACTTTGAGACTAAGATCAACTTAACGGGATCGTTTAGATCCGACAAAGGAGCGTTTGGGCTCTATTGTTCCAGTTTAGGGACATAGTGGTCCATCGTATGTATGGCCGTCGGGACCCATCACCTCTCTGACGACGTTGAAGGATTACAACGACAGATGTCAGAGGAGTTCAGAGATGTACCCTCGAGCCAGAGTTAATTGGGGGGATTCATAGTCCAATCTGTTTGAAGGTTTAAGGATACGTTAGCCATCTTTGAGGCTAAGATCAACTTAAACGGGACCGTTTAGATCCGACAAAAGAGCCTACGGGGCTCTATTGTTCTAGTTTAAGGACATTGCGGTCCATGGGTAGTTTAAGGACGTTGCGGTCCATTGTTAGTTTTAAGACATCTCGGTCAAGGTTAAGGACGTCGTAGTCCATGGGTTTAAAGACCCCACAGTCCATTGTTAGTTTTAAGACATCTCGGTCAAGGTTAAGGACGTCGTAGTCCATGGGTTTAAGGACCCCACAGTCCATTGTTAGTTTTAAGACATCTCGGTCAAGGTTAAGGACGTCGTAGTCCATGGGTTTAAGGACCCCACAGTCCGGTATGTGCTCTGGATGCTTCACACGGGTTCATTGCCGTGCTCTGCGAGGACCAGGCTCCGCTCTGGATGTTTTCCACGGGGTCAAAGAGTGACATTATCCGCGTTCCACGTAACCAGGAATTTTGCATTAAACATGGGTTTAAGGACCCCGCGGTCCATATCAATGTGTGGTCGTCGGGACCCGTCACCTCTTTGAAGACATTGAGGGATTACAATGCCAAGTATCAAAGGAGTGAAGAGATGTACCCTAGAACCAGAATGGCTTAAATAGTCTTTGACCCAATTTGGGATCAAGACCGATTAATTATGTTATGAGCCCATTGGCCCAGTTAATCACAAATTGAGGACTTATGGCCATCTTGGGCTAAGTCCAATCAGGAGAGGCTTTGCCTCCATCCATTTAGCCAATTGGGCCAAAGCCTAGTGTTAAACACTACAGAACAATCAGTGTTGAACACTGGGAATAAGGTTGACAAGTTAGTGTTTAACACTAAAAGATAATCGGTGTTAAACACCAGCAACAAGGCTTTTCAAATTAGTGTTAAACACTAAAACAGATCAGTGTTGAACACTGCAAATAAAGCTTTTTGATTAGTGTTGAACACTAAGGCCCAACAGTGTTTTAACACTGGGTTCGAGAGTTTCAATTTAGTGTTAAACACTAAGGCAAGAGGGGTCACGTGGCAGCACGTGAGAGCGCCCTCCATTCATTTATTCTGCTGAGATTATCGCGTCTTTCAGAGCATCACGTGCCATCACGTGATGGGCATTCAAATGCCTGTGTATTAAAGCTTCTGTCAAGGGTCACGTGGGGTGCTGCCTCAAAGGGGTTTTCTGTGGATCTCCTGGGGGGGTCACATGGTGACACGTGACCCTGCCTCTATGTATATTGTTTAAAGGATCTGTTAATCTTTTCCAGGAATTAAATTCCTCGTAGGGTTAAACCCTGACAGTAATTTCAGAGGAATTAAATTCCTACTTTCTCTTAAAGGTTTATATTCTGAATAGAGTTGGACTCTGAATTTTCTGCAGGAATTAAATTCCTCATTCATGTGAAGAACCAAATAGGGTTAAACCCTAATAAAAGCTTTTAAGGAATTAAATTCCCACTCTCTTGTTAGAATTAAATCCCCGCTGTTTCAACAGAACTGGGTTCTTAATTAGGGTTAAACCCTGTTTCTTTTTGTTCTGAAGGAATTAAATTCCCATAACACAGGGTCAAGCCCTGGTTTTATTTCAAAGGAATTAAATTCCTATAGTTCTGTGAGAATTAAATTCTCGTGCTTCAATTCCCTCTCTATGTTTTGGATCTGCATGGCAGGATCTCGACCCATTGAGAATTAAATTCTCAACTTCAAGGGGAGATGTGCACTTTGCAGATCCTCTATCAAAGAGAGAAGAAATATGTTCTTCTGTTTTATATATATCAGAGTTAAACTCTGTTGAGAATTAAATTCTCTTTTCCTTCAAGGAGCCTTCCCTTTCTTACCTAGGGTTTTCTTTTGCAGAAGATCCAAGTTCCTCGAAGTATCAAGGCTCTCTCTCCCTTTCTTCCCCCTGCGTGTATATATTTTTTTTGTGTCTCTTGGCTCCTATTTATAGGAGAAGCAGCCGAGTCAATTAGTTTTTGACGAATCTTCATTGAGAGATTTGATTTGCATCCATCATTCATTCTGGACCTTTGGATTATTAGGTGAATTTTATTCACCCTTGGATTTCAAGTCCCCGGATTCTCCTTTGTTGTTTCGGTTAGATTTAAAGGGGAAATCTTTCCAAACCCGAGATTTTCCCATAGATAGATGATATTTCCTCACCTCTGAATCTTTAATTTGATTGGTTCCAGATAGTCGCTTTCCTTTGGAAAGATTTGAATCTCTTTCAGAATTTAATTCTGTTGACAAAATGGGCTTTGAAAGCCGGTCACGTGTGACCACGAGACCCATGGTCACGTGTGGGCACATGACCCCCTTTGGAATGAGCCTTCTTCTTTCTTTTTGTGCTGTCTTCTGGTTGTTGCTTAACCGTCACGTGCCATCACGTGACCCCTGGTTACGTGCGAGCACGTGACCCTTGTCTGAACTCTTTTTCTTGATTTAATTGGAGAACAATTCTGATGTTTTGATCGTCACGTGCCAACACGTGACCCTGGTCACGTGGGAGCACGTGACCTCTTCTGAAGCTTTTTCCTTGATTTGATCAGGAAGCGTTGGGTCTTTGCTGCTGCTTTTAAATGTCACGTGCCGACACGTGACCCTGGTCACGTGGGAGCACGTGACCCTTTCTTAAGCCCTCTTTCTTTGATGTAGTCAGGAAGCTGCACTTGCTTTGCCGGTACTTTTGGGTGTCACGTGCCAACACGTGACTGCTGGTCACGTGTAAGCACGTGACCCTCTTCTGAAGCTTTTTCCATAAGCTTTCCTGATTTTAAATCAGGAAACAAATGCCCCCACAGCGTTGTTCTCACGTGTCAGCACGTGAGTGCAACGCTGTCACCTTTTGTGACCGTTGGATTCCTTTAGGGATTTAGGGAGATGAAACGTTTCTATCCTCTTCTATAAAACTGCTGTCTCTTCAGAGGAGCCTTTACTTTGTTCATCTTCTTCTTTTGAGAATTCTTTCCTTGAGAATTTAATTCTCGCTTCCAGAGCTTAGTTCTCTGCCTTGAAACAATTTTCAGAGTTTAACTCTGTTCGAAAAGATTTCTTTTTCCTCAGGTAATGTTCTTGGACAAACGATGGACCTTCACATTCCGCTGGATTTTAAATCCAAAACAAGGGTTTTTACCCTTTTTTTTTCTTCATGTTTTCCCATAAGAACCGCTTAACCTTCAAACTGTAAATCTTTTAGGGTTTAGATGATCTTTGGGGAGATGATGATGGCGTTTCAACTCCATGGAATTTAATTCCGTCAAAAATGTTTCTGGGAATTTAATTCCCTTCTCTTAATAAGGAATTTTAATTCCAATGAAGGACTTGATTTCTTCATGCGGAGGCTTCCTGGGGTCTCTTGGCCCGAGGTTGTTCTTCTGCAGTTAATGAAATGGGGGTTTTGTAATGATGTCTTCTGTGGGAATTTAATTCCTTTGATCTTGTTGGATTCATTGTAGAGCCCGAGACAGATCCTGTTGGGGGAAATGTGCATGGTCATCATTCTTTATTAAATGGGGATATTCCCTTTGTTTTATTGTAACTATTTGGTCTCATTATTAATGAGCCGTCATCCGGATTCTGTGGGGCCCATGTGTTTTGTAGCCAATGGTCCCAGGAAACTTTGTTGTTGTTTTCTTCAACTAGTCTTCATGTTCGTGCATGAATATATATTGCTAACTTTTCTTTTAACGGTCTTCCTTTACTGGATTTCAGGTGCAATGGCTTCTGTTCCACGCTTTCCCTTTTCTCGCTCGGAGGCTGCTTTTCCTCAGTCACCATCTGATGAGGAGGCGATGGCGATGATTTGGGCCCATGACCCGAACTGCACCAACCTTCTTCAATGGGGATCTTGGTATAGTCAGATTATTCAGGGTCGCCGGAGCTTTCTTTGCGCGGTGCCGACGGAGCCCACTTTCCCATTCTTACCGATGGATCCTCCAAGGACAGTTTTTGCTGTTGAAATGCCCAACTGGACTCCAATGGGGAGGCTCGAGCCTTCGACGACTGGTATTCCGAACCATCCGATCCCGGCCATAGACATCTTGGGGCGGCGTATCTGCCAGGGTGAGGCCCACCCGTGGGGGCAAATTTATAAGATAGGGCTCACTTCCCGGCATCCTACGGGCTACCTTCTCTGGGCTCGCTACATCCTTTCTGCCCATCATGCGCGGTTGCAGAAAGTTGGGCTTTATCAGGCCATATACGCGTCACTATTCCATTATAAGTCCCCGCATGCCTGGTGGGTTAAGGCGTTTTTAAACCAATGGAATCTCCCTACCAACACTTTCATCCTAGGAGATCGTGAGGTCTCGATCTCTCTTGCAGAATTTTATGAAATCTCAGGATTGCCGATCAGGGGTGCACTGTATGAGGAGTTGTTGCCTCCTGATGAGTATGTCTTTGAGCCCGAGTCTGTACCGGCTGACGGCTTGTCTGTTGAGAACGCCGTTCGCCACAAGTGCCCCAGCTTGATCAAGGCGCTGGGTATTTTTGATCGATTGTTCACTGAATCTGAGGAGCAGGGTGTTACTTTTAAAAGCTTCATTTCCTGCTTCCTTCGTGAGGATATCATATCGAAGACTGCTCCGAAGTTTGCTAACATCAAAGACCCCTTTGGGTTTGGTCCGAAGAAGCTACCGACCGCTGAATCGGACCTGCCACAATATTATATTCCCATCGTATCGCCGATGCCTTTTGAGTCCGTTGCAGCACCCGGTATGGATGAGGAAACATTCTTCGTGGGGTTTGTCAGTGTTTGGCTTAGTTGGTTCGTTATTCCCATGCATCGCCGCTTCATGAGAGCCTCGGTCATCTACCCGGCTCATCGTATTGCTGAGGGGACGCGGTTGGCCATCGGCATCCCGGCCTTGGCGCACCTCTATAATGGATTGGGCACCGCAGCTAATACTTCTACGCCTGGGGTGGATGTGGTAAACTTTTCGCTTCATTATTTCACGTCCTGGATCGAAATGCACGTATTGGGGGCTTTCGCCATGCATCAGAGGCCCTCATTTTACGATGCCTACCCTTTTCCTCGACTTATGCGATTAGTGGATGCTTCTGCCGCCGACCCGACTCAATTCGGGGCTATTCGGGTGCTGATTTCTCCTCATGCCACCGCCGGCGGGTTGGTTTTTACTTATCGGGTCTTGTCTACTCCTTCGGGTCCCGTTCAACAACTCTGGGACCAGTCGAAAGACAACGCACCTTCTTTGAAGCCCCGGGAGGCCGCGCATTTGTATGCAATTAGACCGGGCTACTTGGTGTTTCGCCAGGACAGTGCAGCTCTTTTCATGCGGTACAATCCGCATCGATTTGCCCGACAGCTAGGATACGACCAGGGCGTTCCTTTCGAGGCTTTTATAGTTGCCCCGATCCCTTCGCTCGATGCTGTTCGCGATGCCGCTCATCATTTCATGAGGCTGAATACCGGCTCTTATTTCATGGTCCCTGAAGCCGAGTACATGCCCCGATGCGTGGGCGCGTTTACGGGTTGGTATCTTCATCGGGTCAGCCCAATCATTCTTGAGGAAAGGAGAGTGCTTCTCGGCCACGATACCCCTCCTCTGGTTCCTGGGGCTAAGCTACGACCGAGGGTTCCAGTCCGCTTTCCTTTGAGGGAGATTGGCACTGCGCTCATTCCGGGGGAGTCCGGGGTAGACCTTACTCCAATAGCTGGTATGCCCTTGGGTTCTCGATCGCGAGGTAAACGGGCCCCAGTAGTAGCACCCTTGCCGGTGGCGACACCGTCCCCCGTGGCGTCGACAATGGCGATGTCGTCCTCGGTTGTGGCACCGAGCGAGAGTAACAGGGATGAGGGCGCTGAGGGCGATGTGGGCCAGCGCCGCCCTAAGGCTTCGCGAGGGAGGAAGCGGTCATCCTCAGCGACCGGCTCTGGGTCTAAACGGCGGAGGAAAGCGGCTACTCCCCCGCTTGATTCTGTGGTGGAGTCTGAGCCTATCCTTGAAGACGAACCATTGGCCCTGCAAGGGTCAGACGCTGGACTTCTCTTCCCGAGTTCAGCTGATGAGGAGGCTGCACAGTTGGCCGAGGCCATACGGCGCTCAAAAGATGCGTCTCATAACGCCAAGGTTCCGAAGCAGTCTTATCCCGCTGTAATTTTTTACGAAGACCCTTCGTGGATTCGGCGGCGATTTATCGGCCCTTTGGAGGAATGGGGGGAAAGGGCTTTGAAGCAGGCCGCTTCAGAAGACGCAGCTGATGCACTCTCTTTGTGGACCGGCGGTCATGAGTCTACCCTTGAACCCCGGCGAGCCCACCTCCTTGAGAAGGAGCAGCGGCTTGAAGAAGCCATATTGAGGGCTTCTTTGCGTATAGGTACGTTGTGCTTCCTTTGTAGTCTTTCCGATTATTTATGCCTGTGCATATGTATCATTATTCTTATTTGAATCGTGCAGAATCTTCAACGCTGGGGGAGCTCCCTACGGGCCTATTAAAGCTAAAGCCCGCCGAAATTCTCAATGAAGCCTTGCTGGATGTGGAGGGGGCTGACGAGGCTGCTCCTCTCACGGTGGAACTTCCAGCGGCGGTTCTTGACCAGGGAGTGCTTGCCCCTCTGGAGGAGGCTCCTTTGGAGGCCGCCGCCCTAATGACTCTTACTGAGGGCGGCCCAAAGGCTGGGAGCGAGGTAGTCGGGACTACTCTCCCTTTGTTGGAGCCTGAGGTCACGGCGGAGACCGTTGAAGCTGCTATCCCCCTGGCTCAGAATGGGAGGAGTGTTGAAGGTATCCCTCTGCGTTTTAATTTAGCAACCCCTTCATAGTCTGAACTCTTTTATCTTTCCCAGAATTGCGCGGTTTGGCGGCCACGATCGCGGATCTGTCGCCTCGACAGTCATTTCAGCGTTTATTGGAGATGGCAGCTCCGCAGGCGATCTCCCCTCAGTGCATTGTCCTCTCGTCTGGGCAAGGTTGGTGTCGTCCATCCCTTCTCATAGCATCGTCGTTATTTTGCGTACTGACATTGACGTTTTCTACAGTTCTGGAAGCCGATGACGAGGTCGAGATTCTCGAAGGGCCAGGGGAGCCTTCAGCTCCTACTTGCACGACTGTCGGTGAGTGACATTTCATTGCACTCTCACTCGTTCTTTGCTTAAGAATTTTTTTGACGTCTTCCAAATTTGAACAGCTCTGCCAGTCTCCACGGCGTTGGAGTCGCGCATCGTGATGCCCCCCGGCCCTTATGCCTTGCGGGCTTCAGAACGCTTGGCCCAATTAAGCCTCGTCTCCTTGTCGTCTCTGATCGAGGAGCTTCGTGCTGGCAGCATGACCACGGCTGAAGCATTCGCTGCCGAGGCTAACGGTTCTCTTCCTTTTCTTGCCACCTACCACAGCGAAGAGGTGGTGCGAGTCTGGGTGGAGTTCTGCCGGCGGGTGGAGGCTTGCCTGCACGCCCTCGAATGTTCTCACCTTTCCTCGGAGGCCGTGGCTGCAAAGGCGGAGTTACGGGGGCTGATAGCACGGTGCGCGGCAAACATGACGTCATGTGAGAAGAGGCTTGGTCGCAAGTTCTCGGAGAGGGTGCTAGCCTCCAAGGCGCTGGGCGAGCTTCAAGCCAATCTTACAGCCAAAGCCAACAAAGCGTATGAACTCTGGCGGGTGCTTCAGGAGTCCATCAAAGAGGTGGTGGCTCTCGATAAAGCTGCCATGTTCACTCGTGAGAGGGTCGAGGCTCATAAGGCCACTGAGAAAGAGCTTGAAGCCCGGCTCGCTTCGTATCAGGCTCAGCAAGCTCAAGCGGAGGCTCGTCTTTTGGAGATCTTGGGTCATGAAGCCATGGTCCAACAAAAGCAGGATGAGCTGACCAAGTTGCTGAATCGCCCGCCGGCCTGAAACATTTGTATCTTTTTCTTCCTTTTTGTACATACTCATGGATGAGAGTATTTTCTTTTTGTTTCTTTCATGAATTGTACTTCGTACCCATTTTGGTTTATGAATAAAAGATACATTTTTCTTCTCAATGATGTGTTTCCGTTTCATTGAATGTATTCTGCGAATATTCTATCCTGATCTCCTTGCAGGACAACAATGGCTCAGGACTCAGGGTTAAGATCTGCTTCCCAAGACTTTTGCATTTTATGAGCCACGAGGGTTTCATAAAGAGTTTTTCTCCCTACAGGTCGAGAGGATCCCATAGGTGTGAGTTCTTCTTAGAGACCGTGAGGATCTTTTAAGCGGGTTTTCCTTTGAGAGTCGTAAGGATCTCACAAGAGAGTTTTTCTTCCTTACAGGTCGTGAGTGCCTGCAAGTGCCGGATATGATCATCCTTATCCGTGTTTCACGGAGTCAGGGGTCTATCAAGGTATCGTAGTTTAAAGACGTCACGGTCAAGGTTAAGGACCTCATAGTCCGTGGATTTAAGGACTCCACAGTCCGCTGTTAGTTTTAAGACATCACGGTCAAGGTTAAGGACCTCATAGTCCGTGGGTTTAGGGACTCCACAGTCCGGTGTTTGGTTGCAGGGACCCGTCACCTCTTTGAAGACGTTGAGGAATTACAACGCCGGGCATCAAAGGAGTGAAGAGATGTACCCTTAGACCAAGGCAGAATCCGTAGGGAATCGGGGTGGTTGATCGTTAGTTTTAAGACATCACGGTCGAGGTTAAGGACATCATAGTCCGTGGATTTTAAGGACTCCACAGTCCGGTATTTGCTCTGGATGCTTCACACGGGTTCACTGCCGTGCTTGGCGAGGATTAGGCTCCGCTCTGGATGCTTCACACGGGTTCACTGCCGTGCTCTGCGAGGACCAGGATCCGCTCTGGACGTTTTCCACGGGGTCAAAGAGTGACATTATCCGCGTTCCACGTGACCAGGAATTTTTCACTAGATGCTTCACACGGGTTCACTGCCGTGCTCGGCGAGGACTAGGCTCCGCTCTGGATGCTTCACACGGGGTCAAAGAGTGACATTATCCGCGTTCCACGTGACCAGGAATTTTGCACTAGATGCTTCACACGGGTTCACTGCCGCGTTAGGCGAGGACTAGGCTCCGCTCTGGACGTTTTCCATGGGGTCAAAGAGTGACATTATCCGCGTTCCACGTGACCAGGAATTTTGCACTAGATGCTTCACACGGGTTCACTGCCGCGTTAGGCGAGGACTAGGCTCCGCTCTGGACGTTTTCCACGGGGTCAAAGAGTGACATTATCCGCGTTCCACGTGACCAGGAATTTTGCACTAGATGCTTCACACGGGTTCACTGCCGTGCTCGGTGAGGACTAGGCTCCGCTCTGGATGCTTCACACGGGTTCACTGCCGTGCTCTGCGAGGACCAGGATCCGCTCTGGACGTTTTCCACGGGGTCAAAGAGTGACATTATCCGTGTTCCACGTGACCAGGAATTTTGCTCTAGATGCTTCACACGGGTTCACTGCCGCGTTAGGCGAGGACTAGGCTCCGCTCTGGATGTTTTCCACGGGGTCAAAGAGTGACGTTATCCGCGTTCCACGTGACCAGGAATTTTGCACTAGATGCTTCACACGGGTTCACTGCCGCGTTAGGCGAGGACTAGGCTCCGCTCTGGACGTTTTTCACGGGGTCAAAGAGTGACATTATCCGCGTTCCACGTGACCAGGAATTTTGCACTAGATGCTTCACACGGGTTCACTGCCGTGCTCGGCGAGGACTAGGCTCCGCTCTGGACGTTTTCCACGGGGTTAAAGAGTGACATTATCCGCGTTCCACGTGACCAGGAATTTTGCACTAGATGCTTCACACGGGTTCACTGCCGCGTTACGCGAGGACTAGGCTCCGCTCTGGACGTTTTCCACGGGGTCAAAGAGTGACATTATCCGCGTTCCACGTGACCAGGAATTTTGCACTAGATGCTTCACACGGGTTCACTGCCGCGTTAGGCGAGGACTAGGCTCCGCTCTGGATGCTTCACATGGGTTCACTGCCGTGCTCTGCGAGGACCAGGATCCGCTCTGGACGTTTTCCACGGGGTCAAAGAGTGACATTATCCGCGTTCCACGTGACCAGGAATTTTGCTGATTGTATCCGCATTTCACGGGATGGAGGTTTGACTGCTGGCGATATGTATACCACCGAGCCATGGAACTGGGAGTTGCCGCTGTCCCGCTTAGCTTGAAGTTGTGTTCGTTGTTACGAGACGAGTGTTGAGATGATCTCTAGGTTATTTGTGGCCCGTCGAGATTCGGCTTCTTCTTCTAATGAAACCTGGGGAGGAAGAGTGCGACTCCTTCTTTGTTTGCGCCCCTGGATTGTATACAGGGATTGATGTAGCATCACCTGTAGGGCATATATTTTATTTTTATTTTATTTCTTTTCCCGCGATGCTCTATCATTTCAGCTTTTTATATCGCGAAAATCGTGATTGCCCAATCATTTCGGCTATTTTTCGCGGTGCCTAATCATTTCGGCTATTTTTCTTTTTACTCGCTGCTTTTTATTGCGAGTTGCCCCATCATTTCGGCTATTTTTTTATGCATACATTTTTACTTGCTGCTTTTTATTGCAAGTTGCCTCATCATTTCGGCTATTTTTTTATGCATACATTTTTACTTGCTGCTTTTTATTGCAAGTTGCCCCATCATTTCGGCTATTTTGTAGGCATGTGTGGTTTGCCAGCTTTTTCGCCGCAAGCTTGGATTTTGGACACCGATTTCGGCATCAGCACCGCTGCAACTGGGATGTTGCCAGGAGCGAATCATCATTTGCTTCTGTCGATATTGAACAAAGGTGGCTTAGTAAACAGGGTTAAGGGTCCTGTCGACCAAGGCTTTTGACTTCGTGAGCCGTAAGGGTCTCACAAAGGTATTTCTCCCTACAAGTCGTGAGGATCTTGCAGGTGTATTTTCTCCTTAGGGATCGTGAGGATTCCTAAGTGTATGTTCCTCTGTAAGTCGTAAGGATCCTACAAGAGGGTTTTCTCCTTATGGGTCGAGAGGACCTACAAGGGTTGCTCATCATATGGGCATATCCCTAGTCACGGGTGTGACTTTGCTGGGGAAATGTTTATTCGCGCCCGTGGATTGTATACAAGGGTCAGTATTGAACCTCTTGTAGGGCAATATCGAAGGTTGTGGAGGATTTGCTTAAGAACAGGTTTAGGTTTCTGTAACTTAAGACTTTCAAATCTCATGAGCCGTGAGGGTCCCATAAGAGAATTCTCTTTACGAGTTGTGAGGATCTCGTAAGTGTATTTTCTCCTTAGGAATCGTGAGGATCCCTAAGTGTGTTGCTCCTTTGTGAGTCGTAAGGATCTCACGCAGGTGGTTTCTCCTTACAAGGTCGAGAGGACCCTATAAGTGTCTTTTAACGAGGTTGCGCCCTTTCGGGTTTTCACAAACACTCGCCGGTAGTCCTGCTGTTTTTACTCACGGAGCCCTTTCGGGTTTTCATCCGTGCCCATTTTGCTTATGGACATACCGTTTTTATTCTTTTTCACTTTTGTTTACAAGGTCGCGCCCTTTCGGGTTTTCACGAACACTTGCCGGCAGCCCTGCTGTTTTTACTCACGGAGCCCTTTCGGGTTTTCATCCGTGCCCATTTTACTTATGGACATACCGTCTCTCTTTATTTTTTTATTCTTTTTCATATATATATATATATTTTTTATTTTTTTTTCTTTCTCTTCTTTTTATCTCGTCAGCCTGAAGATGCTGCAGTAGTAGTTTTAGGGACGTTTCGGTCCGTCGTTAGTTTAAGGACGTTTCGGTCCGTTGATAGTTTTAAGGACGTTTCGGTCCGTCGTTAGTTTAAGGACGTTTCGGTCCATCGTTAGTTTAGGGACGTTTCGGTCCGTCGTTAGTTTAAGGACGTTTCGGTCCGTCGTTAGTTTAAGGACGTTTCGGTCCATCGTTAGTTTAGGGATGTTTCGGTCCGTCGTTAGTTTAAGGACGTTTCGGTCCGTCGTTAGTTTAAGGACGTTTCGGTCCGTTGCTATGGGGAAGGCCGGCTGCTGCTTGTAAAGTTTGAGCCTAGGAAGATAGTGAGCGGACATAGTCGTCGTCATCTATCATTGACCCAGGCTGTGGCTTATTAAGCGTAGTATTTCTTTAAGAAGCGGCCGTTTATTGGCCTGAAAGGCCTTTCACCGTGCATGTCCATGAGTAGGTAGGCTCCACCCTGGTAGACCTTGTCTATGATGTACGGGCCTTCATAGTTTGGCTCAAATTTTCCTCGCTTGGCACGATTGGGGATCATAGGTCTTTTGACCACTAGTACGAGTTCGCCTTGGCGGAATGTCCTCGGCCTGGTCAATCTTTCGTATGAGCGCGTCATCTTTGCTTTGTAGGCCTCTAGATGTTGTTGCGCTATGAGCCGGGTTTCGTCGAGGGCATCAAGCTCCTCAAGCCGAAGGTGAGCATTTTCTTCGTTCGTCAGCTCGTGGTGGACTGCCACTCGCAGAGAGGGTAACTCTATCTCGAGGGGGAGCACTGCTTCCGTCCCAAATACCAACGCGTACGGCGTTGTGTTCGTGGCCGTCTTGAATGTAGTTCGATAAGCCCAAAGGGCTTCTTGCAGCCTTTCGTGCCAGTCTCTCTTATTCCTGGAAACGGTCTTTTTTATGATCTTCGTCAAGGTCTTATTGAAGGCCTCGGCCAGACCGTTAGCTCGTGGGTTGTAAACCGAAGAATATCTCCAGTCTATATTGTGCTGTTGTGTGAAGCGGCTAATCTTATGGCTTCGGTAGGCCGGCCCATTATCGGAGATAATCCGCCGTGGAGTACCGAACCGATAGATGACGTGCGTCTTGAAGAAATGGAGGATATTCTCCGTCTTCACTTCCTTCAGTGGTACTGCTTCTGCCCATTTGGAGAAGTAATCAGTTGTTGCCAGGATAAAACGGTGTCCCCGGGATGATGCTGGCTCAATGGGGCCGACTATGTCAGTCCCCCACATTTCGAACGGCCAGCTAGCTACCGTTGGGTGCAGTGGATTCGGATGTTGGTGGATGAAGTCTCCATGAATTTGGCATGAGTGGCATTGCTTCGCATACTCAAGGCAGTCCTGGATCATCGTGGGCCAGTAGTAACCCATCCGTTTAATTTTTAACTTCATCTTTGGGCTTGCTTGGTGAGAACCGCAAAGTCCGTCATGCACTTCCTGAATGACTCTTTCTGCTTCGTCGGGTCCTAAGCATCTCAGCCATAGAGAATCAAACGATCTTTTGTATAGAATATTGTTGACGAGAGCGAAAGATAGAGCTCGTTTCATGAGCTGATGTCTTGAGGACGCTTCTTTGGGCGTTCGGTGGGACTTAAAGTAGTCTATGAAGACTTCCCTCCAATCTTCGGCCTTCTCATGGTCTTTTATTCGTAGGGTCGTCTGGTCTGTTGCTCCCTTTTCTTCGCATGATTCCGGAGATATTTCCGCTGGGGCGAGCACTCGACGGCTTTGTACCATGATTCTGACGTCATCGAGGTTCTCGTCAGCCAGTTCTTCAGCAAGTTTAGCCAACGCGTCTGCTTTGCTGTTTTCCGCGCGCGGTATGTTCTCCAAAGTATAGGAGGGAATTCGGGTCAATAGTTGTTGCACCCTTTCGCCGTACTTCACCAACTCCGGCTTGCACGTTTGGTAGTCACCATTTACTTGACTAACGACCAGCTGAGAATCCCCGTATATAAGGAGGTCTTCAATTCCCATGTCGATGGCGATCTCGAGGCCTGCTATCAGAGCTTCGTATTCAGCTTCATTGTTTGTCCTCGGCTCTGTTAAGGAGAAGGCGAAGCGCATTATCCCTCCCTGTGGAGTTGCAAAGATGAGGCCTATCCCTGATTTGATCATTGGGATACCTTGTTTCTGTTTCTTTATGGAGGACGCTCCATCAAAATAGAGTTCCCATCGGGTGCTTCCGCCGCTAATCGCATCAAATGCATGCTCGTCCGGCAAATCACAGTTCAGAGGAGAATCGGCCGGTATCGGGTGCTCAGCGAGGAAGTCGGCAATGGCCTGGCCTTTCACTGCCTTGAGAGGTTGATATGTTATCGAGAACTCCATCAAGAGCAGGGCCCACTTAGCGAGTCGTCCCGTCAATATGGCTTTCGACATCAAGTATTTAAGGGGATCTACTTTTGAAATGAGACGGACTTCATCTGCCAACGCATAGTGCCTGAGCTTTGTTATCGCGAAGATTAACGCTAAGCAATGTTTTTCAATGGGAGAGTAGTTGCTTTCTGCCCCCAGTAGAACTCGACTTAAGTAGTAGAGTGCTCTCTCTTTCCCTTGGTCGTTCTCTTGTGCCCATAAAGCGCCTAAAGAACCTTCCAGGGCAGTCGTATATAGGATAAGAGGTTTTCCCTTGACCGGCGCAGCCAACACCGGAGGGTTCTGCAGGTACTGCTTGATCTCGTCTAGTGCACCTTGACATTTGTGATCCCAAGCGAATGGAGTTCCCTTTTTCATCAGGTGGCTGTAAGGACGGCATTTGCCCGAAAGATTAGCGATAAACCGCCGGATGTATGCGAGCTTCCCTTGGAGAGACCGCAACTGCTTGAGGGTTCTTGGTGGAGGCATTTCCATGATCGCCTTAATCTTTGACGGATCTATTTCAATACCTCGGTGTCGAACGATGAATCCCAGAAATTTTCCCGAGGAGACTCCAAACGCGCATTTGAGGGGATTCATTTTCAAATTATATTGCCGAAGGCGTTGAAATACAGTCTCCAGATGCTTTAAATGATCTTCGTATGACATGCTCTTTACTACGAGGTCATCGATATAGCACTCGACGACGTCGTGTATGAGGTCATCAAAGATCTTTGTCATGGCCCTTTGATAGGTAGCGCCAGCGTTCTTTAGACCAAAGGCCAGCGTTCTTTAGACCAAAGGGCATAACCCTGTAGCAGAATATACCCAAAGGGGTCCGGAAAGCGGTATGCTTCTGGTCTTCGGGATGCATCTTTATCTGATTGTATCCTGACGAACCGTCCATAAAGGAGAAAACCTCGTGAGTGGACGTGTTATCTATCATTAGCTCGGTTACTGGTACTGGGAAATCGTCCTTTGGGCAGGCTTTATTGAGATCCCTGAAATCCACGCATATGCGTACCGTCCCATTCTTCTTCATTACCGGGACGATATTGGTGATCCAGTCGGGATATTGGACTTCTTGGATAAATCCAGAATCGATCAACTTCTTGACTTCGGCGTTGATGCTCATCTCAAGCTCGAGTCGCATCCTTCTTGGCGCCTGCTTGACCGGCTTGATATCTGGGGATATTACTAATTTATGCACAGCAATCTCCGGATCTAATCCTGGCATCTCGGAGTAGTTCCATGCGAAGCAGTCTTTATGCCGTAGAAGCACGTTCTTTAACGCAGCCACCCTTTCTTCAGATAGCAGCTCGCTGACAAATGTCGGTCGCGGGTCGTCTGCCGATCGCAACTCAATCTTCTTGAGGTTATCTGCAGTAGTATGTATACCATCTTCCAGTTCTTTCGGGGCGGGCGGAAATTCTGAGATCACCTCATCATCGCTGTTCTCAAAGCACCGGGGAAGGTCATCTACGTTCTCGGGCTCTTCTCCTAATATCGTAATCGTATAACAAGTGCGAACCCGCTCCCCGGACTGAGGTGGTCCCGGTTCTGCTCTTGCGGCCTTGGGCTCATGCTTTTGCGGCGGCGTTACCTTCCAGCCGTCGGATAAAGCGAATCTGCCCCGTCGGTACTGGTCTTCGACCCAGTTCTTGAAGGTGAAGCAGTCTTCGGTAGGATGTCCTATGGCTTGGTGATAAGAGCAATAACTCAGATGAGAAGCCTTGCTAGCTTGCTCAGGATGTCTAGACTCTGGAAGCGCGATCATTTGATGTTTTATAGCGAGGTTGAGTAACCTCTCCGTGTTGTCTCAGGGGAAGGAGTACGCTCGACTCATCTTCTTCATGAGGGACAAACCTGAGCCGCTTCTTGATTTATTTCCGTCTCTGCGTCGGGCCTTTCGTACAGCGGATTGACGAGGATAAGCGTCTTTGTCTTTTGCAGCACGTTGAAATAGACGTTGCGTCCTGGCCTTCTCGTAGATTGCCATTTCGCGGTTGTGGTCTTCCCGAGCTTTCTGACCCACTTTCCTGATAGGCTTGCCCATTCGTTTCTCAAACGACGGACTCGGCGCTTTAATCGCGGGGTCTAGTTTTGATGGGGGGTTGGCATCTCCTGACAGGGCGTCCTCCTCTTCATCAAAGGTATATATAGCGTAGCTGCTGTGAGCCCGTTCCCGTTTTCCGGCTCTTGCATATCCAAGCCCAAGTGTTTCCATCTTCCCGTTGGGCAATTTGCGTTGAGTCCCGGGGACATCCCAAATCCTGTTGTAGAACCGAGCCTGCCGAACGGTCTGTTCTAAGGGTACTCCTTGGCGCTTCAATAGCTTCTTTAATCCATTTGTATAGTATCTGGGCAGACGGATGGGTTGGAGCCTGTCAAGTGTAGCATCCGCGCCATGCCAGATCTCTTTCTCTATTTTCGACTCTGAGGATCGGTAGAATAGGATCACCTTCTCACCCCTTTGCCTGGGAGGGACGTAAAATGTTCGCAGGTCCTGCACATTATTAGCCTGCAGCGTGTCGAGATCCTTGTAGTGTTCTTGCGGTACCATGGTGATTTGCAAACTATGGTCATCGCCAGGGAGTGTTTGTATTGACAGCCGATTGGAGAACACGGCATTAACTTCATCTTCTGAATCACTTTCGAAGACCAACATGGGGGCGGGCGTCTCCAGGTTGTTGCGTTGAGATGGCCCTGCATAAACTATCTCTTCCTCTTCTTCGGTATCGCTCCCGAAAACAGGGATGGTGGCGGCGGTTTTGTTCTCCGGATTGCGACATCTTTCTGTATCCTCGAAATCTGGCAAAAAGTACTTCGCATCTTCGTATTTGCGGACTTCGTTCACGGAAAATGGGTTTAACTCACCTGTTACGGTATACTCGAAACCATCTTTAAAGTACTTCATACACTGATGTTGTGTAGAAGGGATGATGTTGTATTCGTGTAACCAAGGACGACCGAGCAAGGCGTTGTAGCAGGTCTTGGCATCGATGACATGGAATTTGATGTCTGTGACGAGAAGTCCAAAGCGTAATGTTAGTATCACAGATCCGAGAGTCCGTGACGATTGTGAATCGAAACCGGAGATAGTAATTTTGTCACGAGCGAGGTGTTGCACACTCATGCAGATTTCCTTCAACACCCGAACATTAAGGAGATTGACGGAGGATCCATTATCCACCAGAATCTTTCCTATCTTGATATCATGGCAGTATCCGGAGACATATAGGGGACGGTTGTGGTCGCACGTCCCGAGAAGGAGGTCTTCATCACCGAAAGTGACGTCGGCCGTATGCACTTCCTCCAGTTCATCCTTCATCTTTTCAGTGGCGAGGAAGGCTTGGAATTGCTCAGGTTCTTATAACGCCTTAATTAGTGAGTCTCGCGCTTCTTTTGATAATAGGAGGGCATCGAGAATGCTAAGCTGAGAAGGTAGCTTCCTTAGGTGCGCGAGGATGTTATAGTCCACCTTACCCTTCCTAGGAGGGTCTTTGGCAGCCAACTCTCTCATGGCTTGGTCATCTAAAGTGATATCTTCAGTGACCTTTTCCTTTCCCTTATCCTTTTTACTTACGGGCCCGAGATTCTTTTCTGGGAGTGTCCGATTGCGCAGCTGAATGTTCTCGCAGATCTCCGATTTCTCCTCTTTCCCTAAAACGGATTCTTTGAAGAGAGGGCCCAGAGCGATTTCTTCATCAGAGTCGCTCCCAAAGGTGAGAACTTGTGACCCCCTGGCGTTTACCATGTAACAGTTGCCAGTAGTTCTGTCGTGCCCATCGATAGTACTTCTTCGCTCCCGACGGCTCTTGCGTTTCATGCGCTTAACATGTTGCCGACGAGCGACATATCCTTGCCACCATATCTTAAAGGCGTCGCACTCCTCTGTGGGGTGTGATATTTTCCGGTGATATGCGCAATAATCAGGGTGCCTCTCCACCCCATCGTGTGTGTTTCCTTCCGAGGGCGGTAGCTTCATCCCCAGTGACATGGCTTTGGCAAACCTTTTTCTCGTCTTGAATATCTTCTTGTCTACTTCAGATGCCTTTCGCTCCGGTAGTTCAACTCTTTCGTTCAGTTGCCCGCATTTGGCTCCTTCTGATGTGGCCATCTCACGCTCCTGGTCCGCTTTACATTTTAGACGAATCTCGTCTAGAAACGCGTTGATCATTTCGTCTGTTGGCCATGCACGCTCTGGTACAGGCTCTGCCTCCAGCTTCTTAGTGCCAGGAGTTTTCCCATCATCGGTAAACGAGTGGGAGATTACGTTACAACTCGCCACATATCCTTCGGATTCATCTGACGAACTCTCTCCATCATCTTCCTTTTGAAAGATGTGGTTGAGGAACTCTTGCAGTGTGACAGGAGTTCGCGCCTTTTGATTGTATTCTTCCAGCGCGTCGATTTGCTTCTGCAAGTTCGTGTGCTCGTTTCCAAGCTTCACGGGCTTCTTGGATTTCTTCTTCTTTTTCTTCGAAGATTTTGACGATTGGGCGTGAGTATTTGGGCTCTTATCGCGAGTCTTTGTAGTTGGGCGGCGTCTTAGCATCCCTTCGATAATTTGAGGTTCAAGAGGGTCCTTCCATTCGATCGCAGGGCACGCATGAAGGTCTCTCAGCATTCTTTTGGTTTTAGTTGATAACACGACCTCCCATGGAGCTTCTTCAATAAAGGAGCAGGTTGCCCCCGGCGTATCTGCTTTCTTAGGAGTATGCGGTTGTGGTGGGTTCACCTTCCACTTTTCGGACAGTACAAACTTCCCCTGGAGGTACTGGTCTTCAATCCATCCTTTGAAGACGAAGCAATCTTCAATCGGATGGCCTACCGTTTGATGGTAAGGGCAATAGTTAGGGTTATTCGCCTCGGTGGGTTGCGGCGGTCGCCTTGGATTTGGTAGGCTTATAAGTCTGTTGCGTATTGCCAGCTCGAATAACCGTTTCGTCTTGTCTCGTGGGAACGAGTAGGGACGCTTCATCTTCTCATTATAATACCGACGCCTTTCCTCGAGTTGATCTGCCGGTTTCGGGGCGTTAGGTTGCTGTTGGGCATTCGCAACAAAGGTTGCCCTTCCTTTACCCTTGTCATTCCGAGGTTCCGACTTCGGGGGAGGTGGTCTATGACCCATCTGGTCCATCTGAGCCAACTTGTCGATTAAAGCCTGGAATGTGGTTGGCTTAAAGAACATCATAAACTGGGAGATAGTTGCGTGAGGGTCTAGAGTTCCCACGAACATGCCCACCGCAGGTGCTTCCTCAATGCGTTGCTCGCATCTCGACCACAAATTCCGCCAGCGTATAGCATACTGGACCCAGGTTTCGCCTGGTTTTACCCTGGCGTTAATTAGTGCAGTTATTGGAGTGCGTTCGCTGGCACTTGCGAATCGCTGAGTGAACAACAGCTCCATTTCAGCGAACGTTTTGATAGAATCGTTCGGGAGTTCTGAATACCATTCGAACGCAGTTTCCGATAGGCTGCCCACGAACTGGCGGAGCAACAGTTTATCGTCACCGCCGGTGTTACCGCAGAGGGCCCGAAACTGGGCGACATGTTGATGGGGGTTGCCGGTCCCCTTGTACACGTGGAATTTTGGTATCGTATAGCCTGGCGGGTATTTGATTTGGTCGTACCAGCTCGGATACGGCCGCCCCGTTTTCACGACTTGACCAGCTGCCTCAGTCGCGTGATGAACCCGGATTTGCTGGGCTATGTAGTCAACCAAGTCAGCCTTAGAGATTGCCTCCTCCTTGGCCGTTGAGAGGGCTGGTGGTGGATTTGACGTTTCTCCTCGGTCGTCTTCAAGAACGATTGGGGGATCCTCGGCGGGTAAGTCCTGCTGGATCATCATTCCTATCATATCTTGGAAGAGAAGGCCCATACGTTGTATGTTGGCTGCCTGTTCAGCAGCCTCTTTGTCCTTTTTCTCCAGTATCCGGCGAAGGAATTCAGCGTCGGTTTCTTCCTCCTGGCGCGCGTCTGAGGACGTTTCTGGGTTTTCTTTTGGCCCGGTAAGTGCGGCCATAGCATTCATCATTTCCTGAAGCTTTTGTTGCTGCTCCTGGGCCTTCGTCACGGATCGGGTTAGCGGTCGGTGGCCCGTAGAAGTGCGGCTTTCCTCCTTTCCAGAGGCCATGTAGACAGTGTGCACCACCATGTCCCCAGACTTAGGGCGTCTGGGCTCAGTGCTTTTAGCCGTCGTTGCATGCTGGGGGGTCTTCTCTGGCCTCCTCCTTTTATGAGCCAGTTGATCAACAGCCCTTTGGGGTTTAGCCTGGTGACCAGCTTCCGGTTGGATTTTCAGCTTCTTGTGCTGGCGGGAGAAGTTTGGATCGATGATCGAGTCTCGGGCCTGCCGCCAAACTTTATAGATTTTGGAAGACAGCCGTTGAGGAGATCGGGGCTGTTCGGGTTTTATTTCCACAACCTTTTTTAATGGGGGAGGAGACCTCTTCAGCACTGCAGTAGCAGAATTCCTTCGCACCTTATTTAGCATTTCGAAGCTGTTCCCAGTTGGAACAGCAGCATTAACTTCTGCCACCGAGGCCGATAGAGTCAACCCGGAGGGGGAGCTGCCCCCAGCCTTCCTTACTCGGCGCCAATGGCGACGTCGAGCGTGTCGAGCGGACAGCGTAGGGTCAGCGGTAAGAATGGTTTCGTCTTGCCCCCTGTCTGGGTGGGGGGTCGCTGTTGGTATTAGCCTGTCAAAGACCGATGTCCTTTGGGCAGCAGGAGCGGGAGCTGAAGCCGTCAATCTTGTAAAGACCGACCTTTTGGCCGGAGAAGCCGCCTTGACGACTTCGGGGGCAGGAGCGGCCACCTTCTTAGAAGCAGCCTTCGCTGAGATTGTAGGCCCCATGATGAGTTCGCAGGATTTCTGGCCCAATCTAGAGAAGACCGAGGCGTTGACGTTGGGCGACTCGTTGAGAGGAGCCGCGACAGGGGTAAGACGATCAAAGACCGACTTCTTGAGAGCTTTCGTTGTCAGCACTGGAGCGGTGAAGTTTGTCGGCGGGAGCATGGTCCCAAAGAACAATCCTGTGGTAGCGCGAGTGACCTGTTCCACGGGCATTGTGAATAGCGAAGCAGCTTGGGGTCCGTAGGCTATACTTCTTGGCGAGGCAGAGCGTTGGTTGCAATTGCAGTCTGAGCAGTTGGAGAATTTCACGGAAGTAGAAGCCATCGATCCGTTGCTTTCTGCAATAAGCGAGACGCCAATTCTTAGTATCTTGAAACCCAAGGGCAACCATTAGTGAACCGCGATTGGTTCGCGAGTCACGACACACGAGGTGTGGAGTGGAAAGAGGAAAAGGTCCCACCGGGCGTGCCAGAATCTGTTCCCCTCCGAACGGCGGCCGCGACATGGAATGCCTCGCCTGAGATTCGGGGCAGATGCTAATTGGTTCTATCCGTCCACCTCTCCGAAGATGCCAAGTTGATTTATGGCACCATGTATCGAAGGTTTAGACGGATGCGTCCGATGTAGCAGACTTCGTCAGATTCCCCCTCGTTTGAGGGGTTTTTGATTGTGGGGACGCTCTTCCCTGCAGGCGCAAGCCCCTGCAGTTAATTACGCTACCGCGTTGCGGTAGCAACTTTCTCCTTCTCCAGATGATCACTTCGTGTCGTGGGTGTTTGTGTTGTATTTTGTTGCCCGTAGATTGTTTACGGAGACTGAGTTATGTCATCGCCCGTAGGGCGTGGACGAGTCCAAATCCGTATTATCTTAGATTTGGGTTTGGGGGTTTGGTTCGAGGATACGTCAGCCATACTTGAGGCTAAGATCAACTCAAACGTTTGTTAAGGATACGTTAGTCTAACTTTGAGACTAAGATCAACTTAACGGGATCGTTTAGATCCGACAAAGGAGCGTTTGGGCTCTATTGTTCCAGTTTAGGGACATAGTGGTCCATCGTATGTATGGCCGTCGGGACCCATCACCTCTCTGACGACGTTGAAGGATTACAACGACAGATGTCAGAGGAGTTCAGAGATGTACCCTCGAGCCAGAGTTAATTGGGGGGATTCATAGTCCAATCTGTTTGAAGGTTTAAGGATACGTTAGCCATCTTTGAGGCTAAGATCAACTTAAACGGGACCGTTTAGATCCGACAAAAGAGCCTACGGGGCTCTATTGTTCTAGTTTAAGGACATTGCGGTCCATGGGTAGTTTAAGGACGTTGCGGTCCATTGTTAGTTTTAAGACATCTCGGTCAAGGTTAAGGACGTCGTAGTCCATGGGTTTAAAGACCCCACAGTCCATTGTTAGTTTTAAGACATCTCGGTCAAGGTTAAGGACGTCGTAGTCCATGGGTTTAAGGACCCCACAGTCCATTGTTAGTTTTAAGACATCTCGGTCAAGGTTAAGGACGTCGTAGTCCATGGGTTTAAGGACCCCACAGTCCGGTATGTGCTCTGGATGCTTCACACGGGTTCATTGCCGTGCTCTGTGAGGACCAGGCTCCGCTCTGGATGTTTTCCACGGGGTCAAAGAGTGACATTATCCGCGTTCCACGTAACCAGGAATTTTGCATTAAACACGGGTTTAAGGACCCCGCGGTCCATATCAATGTGTGGTCGTCGGGACCCGTCACCTCTTTGAAGACATTGAGGGATTACAATGCCAAGTATCAAAGGAGTGAAGAGATGTACCCTAGAACCAGAATGGCTTAAATAGTCTTTGACCCAATTTGGGATCAAGACCGATTAATTATGTTATGAGCCCATTGGCCCAGTTAATCACAAATTGAGGACTTATGGCCATCTTGGGCTAAGTCCAATTAGGAGAGGCTTTGCCTCCATCCATTTAGCCAATTGGGCCAAAGCCTAGTGTTAAACACTACAGAACAATCAGTGTTGAACACTGGGAATGAGGTTGACAAGTTAGTGTTTAACACTAAAAGATAATCGGTGTTAAACACCAGCAACAAGGCTTTTCAAATTAGTGTTAAACACTAAAACAGATCAGTGTTGAACACTGCAAATAAAGCTTTTTGATTAGTGTTGAACACTAAGGCCCAACAGTGTTTTAACACTGGGTTCGAGAGTTTCAATTTAGTGTTAAACACTAAGGCAAGAGGGGTCACGTGGCAGCACGTGAGAGTGCCCTCCATTCATTTATTCTGCTGAGATTATCGCGTCTTTCATAGCATCACGTGCCATCACGTGATGGGCATTCAAATGCCTGTGTATTAAAGCTTCTGTCAAGGGTCACGTGGGTCACATGGGGTGCTGCCTCAAAGGGGTTTTCTGTGGATCTCCTGGGGGGGTCACGTGGTGACACGTGACCCTGCCTCTATGTATATTGTTTAGAGGATCTGTTAATCTTTTCCAGGAATTAAATTCCTCGTAGGGTTAAACCCTGACAGTAATTTCAGAGGAATTAAATTCCTACTTTCTCTTAAAGGTTTATATTCTGAATAGAGTTGGACTCTGAATTTTCTGCAGGAATTAAATTCCTCATTCATGTGAAGAACCAAATAGGGTTAAACCCTAATAAAAGCTTTTAAGGAATTAAATTCCCACTCTCTTGTTAAATTATGATCGAGGGAATTAAATCCCCGCTGTTTCAACAGAACTGGGTTCTTAATTAGGGTTAAACCCTATTTCTTTTTGTTCTGAAGGAATTAAATTCCCATAACACAGGGTCAAGCCCTGGTTTTATTTCAAAGGAATTAAACTCCTATAGTTCTGTGAGAATTAAATTCTCGTGCTTCAATTCCCTCTCTATGTTTTGGATCTGCATGGCAGGATCTCGACCCATTGAGAATTAAATTCTCAACTTCAAGGGGAGATGTGCACTTTGCAGATCCTCTATCAAAGAGAGAAGAAATATGTTCTTCTGTTTTATATATATCAGAGTTAAACTCTGTTGAGAATTAAATTCTCTTTTCCTTCAAGGAGCCTTCCCTTTCTTACCTAGGGTTTTCTTTTGCAGAAGATCCAAGTTCCTCGAAGTATCAAGGCTCTCTCTCCCTTTCTTCCCCCTGCGTGTATATATTTTTTTTGTGTCTCTTGGCTCCTATTTATAGGAGAAGCAGCCGAGTCAATTAGTTTTTGACGAATCTTTATTGAGAGATTTGATTTGCATCCATCATTCGTTCTGGACCTTTGGATTATTAGGTGAATTTTATTCACCCTTGGATTTCAAGTCCCCGGATTCTCCTTTGTTGTTTCGGTTAGATTTAAAGGGGAAATCTTTCCAAACCCGAGATTTTCCTATAGATAGATGATATTTCCTCACCTCTGAATCTTTAATTTGATTGGTTCCAGATAGTCGCTTTCCTTTGGAAAGATTTGAATCTCTTTCAGAATTTAATTCTGTTGACAAAATGGGCTTTGAAAGCCGGTCACGTGTGACCACGTGACCCATGGTCACGTGTGGGCACGTGACCCCCTTTGGAATGAGCCTTCTTCTTTCTTTTTGTGCTGTCTTCTGGTTGTTGCTTAACCATCACGTGCCATCACGTGACCCCTGGTCACGTGCGAGCACGTGACCCTTGTCTGAACTCTTTTTCTTGATTTAATTGGAGAACAATTCTGATGTTTTGATCGTCATGTGCCAACACGTGACCCTGGTCACGTGGGAGCACGTGACCTCTTCTGAAGCTTTTTCCTTGATTTGATCAGGAAGCGTTGGGTCTTTGCTGCTGCTTTTAAATGTCACGTGCCGACACGTGACCCTGGTCACGTGGGAGCACGTAACCCTTTCTTAAGCCCTCTTTCTTTGATGTAGTCAGGAAGCTGCACTTGCTTTGCCGGTACTTTTGGGTGTCACGTGCCAACACGTGACTGCTGGTCATGTGTAAGCACGTGACCCTCTTCTGAAGCTTTTTCCATAAGCTTTCCTGATTTTAAATCAGGAAACAAATGCCCCCACAGCGTTGTTCTCACGTGTCAGCACGTGAGTGCAACGCTGTCACCTTTTGTGACCGTTGGATTCCTTGATGAAACGTTTCTATCCCCTTCTATAAATACTGCTGTCTCTTCAGAGGAGCCTTCACTTTGTTCATCTTCTTCTTTTGAGAATTCTTTCCTTGAGAATTTAATTCTCGCTTCCAGAGCTTAGTTCTCTGCCTTGAAACAATTTTCAGAGTTTAACTCTGTTCGAAAAGATTTCTTTTTCCTCAGGTAATGTTCTTGGACAAACGATGGACCTTCACATTCCGCTGGATTTTAAATCCAAAACAAGGGTTTTTACCCCTTTTTTTTTCTTCATGTTTTCCCATAAGAACCGCTTAACCTTCAAACTGTAGATCTTTTAGGGTTTAGATGATCTTTGGGGAGATGATGATGGCGTTTCAACTCCATGGAATTTAATTCCGTCAAAAATGTTTCTGGGAATTTAATTCCCTTCTCTTAATAAGGAATTTTAATTCCAATGAAGGACTTGATTTCTTCATGCGGAGGCTTCCTGGGGTCTCTTGGCCCGAGGTTGTTCTTCTGCAGTTAATGAAATGGGGGTTTTGTAATGATGTCTTCTGTGGGAATTTAATTCCTTTGATCTTGTTGGATTCATTGTAGAGCCCGAGACAGATCCTGTTGGGAGAAATGTGCATGGTCATCATTCTTTATTAAATGGGGATATTCCCTTTGTTTTATTGTAACTATTTGGTCTCATTATTAATGAGCCGTCATCCGGATTCTGTGGGGCCCATGTGTTTTGTAGCCAATGGTCCCAGGAAACTTTGCTGTTGTTTTCTTCAACTAGTCTTCATGTTCGTGCATGAATATATATTGCTAACTTTTCTTTTAACGGTCTTCCTTTATTGGATTTCAGGTGCAATGGCTTCTGTTCCACGCTTTCCCTTTTCTCGCTCGGAGGCTGCTTTTCCTCAGTCACCATCTGATGAGGAGGCGATGGCGATGATTCGGGCCCATGACCCGAACTGCACCAACCTTCTTCAATGGGGATCTTGGTATAGTCAGATTATTCAGGGTCGCCGGAGCTTTCTTTGCGCGGTGCCGACGGAGCCCACTTTCCCATTCTTACCGATGGATCCTCCAAGGATAGTTTTTGCTGTAGAAATGCCCAACTGGACTCCAACGGGGAGGCTCGAGCCTTCGACGACTGGTATTCCGAACCATCCGATCCCGGCCATAGACATCTTGGGGCGGCGTATCTGCCAGGGTGAGGCCCACCCGTGGGGGCAAATTTATAAGATAGGGCTCACTCCCCGGCATCCTACGGGCTACCTTCTCTGGGCTCGCTACATCCTTTCTGCCCATCGTGCGCGGTTGCAGAAAGTCGGGCTTTATCAGGCCATATACGCATCACTATTCCATTATAAGTCCCCGCATGCCTGGTGGGTTAAGGCGTTTTTAAACCAATGGAATCTCCCTACCAACACTTTCATCCTAGGAGATCGTGAGGTCTCGATCTCTCTTGCAGAATTTTATGAAATCTCAGGATTGCCGATCAGGGGTGCACTGTATGAGGAGTTGTTGCCTCCTGATGAGTATGTCTTTGAGCCCGAGTCTGCACCGGCTGACGGCTTGTCTGTTGAGAACGCCGTTCGCCACAAGCGCCCCAGCTTGATCAAGGCGCTGGGTATTTTTGATCGATTGTTCACTGAATCTAAGGAGCAGGGTGTTACTTTTAAAAGCTTCATTTCCTGCTTCCTTCGTGAGGATATCATATCGAAGACTGCTCCGAAGTTTGCTAACATCAAAGACCCCTTTGGGTTTGGTCCGAAGAAGCTACCGACCGCTGAATCGGACCTGCCACAATATTATATTCCCATCGTATCGCCGATGCCTTTTGAGTCCGTTGCAGCACCCGGTATGGATGAGGAAACATTCTTCATGGGGTTTGTCAGTGTTTGGCTTAGTTGGTTCGTTATTCCCATGCATCGCCGCTTCATGAGAGCCTCGGTCATCTACCCGGCTCATCGTATTGCTGAGGGGACGCGGTTGGTCATCGGCATCCCGGCCTTGGCGCACCTCTATAATGGATTGGGCACCGCAGCTAATACTTCTACGCCTGGGGTGGATGTGGTAAACTTTTCGCTTCATTATTTCACGTCCTGGATCGAAATGCACGTATTGGGGGCTTTCGCCATGCATCAGAGGCCCTCATTTTACGATGCCTACCCTTTTCCTCGACTTATGCGATTAGTGGATGCTTCTGCCGCCGACCCGACTCAATTCGGGGCTATTCGGGTGCTGATTTCTCCTCATGCCACCGCCGGCGGGTTGGTTTTTACTGATCGGGTCTTGTCTACTCCTTCGGGTCCCGTTCAACAACTCTGGGACCAGTCGAAAGACAACGCACCTTCTTTGAAGCCCCGGGAGGCCGCGCATTTGTATGCAATTAGACCGGGCTACTTGGTGTTTCGCCAGGACAGTGCAGCTCTTTTCATGCGGTACAATCCGCATCGATTTGCCCGACAGCTAGGATACGACCAGGGCGTTCCTTTCGAGGCTTTTATAGTTGCCCCGATCCCTTCGCTCGATGCTGTTCGCTATGCCGCTCATCATTTCATGAGGCTGAATACCGGCTCTTATTTCATGGTCCCTGAAGCCGAGTACATGCCCCGATGCGTGGGCGCGTTTACGGGTTGGTATCTTCATCGGGTCAGCCCAATCATTCTTGAGGAAAGGAGGGTGCTTCTCGGCCACGATACCCCTCCTCTGGTTCCTGGGGCTAAGCTACGACCGAGGGTTCCAGTCCGCTTTCCTTTGAGGGAGATTGGCACCGCGCTCATTCCGGGGGAGTCCGGGGTAGACCTTACTCCAATAGCTGGTATGCCCCTGGGTTCTCGATCGCGAGGTAAATGGGCCCCAGTAGTAGCACCCTTGCCGGTGGCGACACCGCCCCCCGTGGCGTCGACAATGGCGATGTCGTCCTCGGTTGTGGCACCGAGCGAGAGTAACAGGGATGAGGGCGCTGAGGGCGATGTGGGCCAGCGCCGCCCTAAGGCTTCGCGAGGGAGGAAGCGGTCATCCTCAGCGACCGACTCTGGGTCTAAACGGCGGAGGAAAGCGGCTACTGCCCCGCTTGATTCTGTGGTGGAGTCTGAGCCTATCCTTGAAGACGAACCATTGGCCCTGCAAGGGTCAGACGCTGGACTTCTCTTCCCGAGTTCAGCTGATGAGGAGGCTGCACAGTTGGCCGAGGCCATACGGCGCTCAAAAGACGCGTCTCATAACGCCAAGGTTCCGAAGAAGTCTTATCCCGCTGTAATTTTTTACGAAGACCCTTCGTGGATTCGGCGGCGATTTATCGGCCCTTTGGAGGAATGGGGGGAAAGGGCTTTGAAGCAGGCCGCTTCAGAAGACGCAGCTGATGCACTCTCTTTGTGGACCGGCGGTCATGAGTCTACCCTTGAATCCCGGCGAGCCCACCTCCTTGAGAAGGAGCAGCGGCTTGAAGAAGCCATATTGAGGGCTTCTTTGCGTATAGGTACGTTGTGCTTCCTTTGTAGTCTTTCCGATTATTTATGCCTGTGCATATGTATCATTATTCTTATTTGAATCGTGCAGAATCTTCAACGCTGGGGGAGCTCCCTACGGGCCTATTAAAGCTAAAGCCCGCCGAAATTCTCAATGAAGCCTTGCTGAATAAACGATGTTAAAATTTCGACTTAAAAATACTCCGTATTTCCCAAGCACAAAGATAACACTAGATGAAATTTGGACAAAATCAAACAATACCATAAATCCTAAATTCCAAGAGTACAAAACGCCACAAGAAGCACGAGACCAGATGCTACAGTAAAACTGCCAGAAACGGGATTTTGAGAATATCTGGCGGTTCAATTTTTGAATTATCGTCTCGTTCTTCTCTGGTGTTCTAGTTACATCATAAAGAGCACTCTGCAATTATTTAAAAAAATTTAGAGGCTCTGAAAAATTTAACAGTAACCTGGATTTTGGTTTTACCGATACGGAGTTATTTCGGTTTCGAAACTCTAGATTTCGTCTAAACAATTAGTTAAGTATTTGAGTAGGCTCTAATACCAGTGTAAGTGTATATGTGCTCCTTTCCGTGACAAATATGGCTATGCGGAATCAAAAACTTTAAAAACTTGGGCACAATACACTAAAATCCCAGTATACAAGCCCAAACACTAAACTAAACAAATTCTAACTAGAGTTTTAGCTACTCGGTTGGAATTGCAACCTTTGTAGACGGTCCTTCGGGTATTGAAAGGTGGACTCCACAAACTCCTTGGGTAGATGGAACGAGCTCTCGAATCCGATCTTTCGCGTCTGAGACAATCTATCCGAGGATGTTGATTCAAGAGATTGCTTCGTCTGAAGCAACTAAAGATCAAGTCTTGCTAAGATATGATGCGTAGAATGGTGTAGTTTATGAACAAAATGCGTTCTTTAACCCTCACAAATCAAGTGAAGAAAATGAGGAGGAAGAAGAAGAGAATGGCTACTCAAGAATTTTCTTCACTTGGTGAAAAATATCAATCATGATAAAATCCTACACAACCCTCTCATTCTCATCTCTTCTAACTAGAAACAAAAGAGTGGGTGTGTGGGTTGTGACTCACTGGTGTGAGTCACAAGCCCACACAACTCTAGAAGAGGTGAGAATGAGTGAGTGTGATAGAGGCCACCTCATGAAGTATACATACACATATACATATATAAATATAAATGCATGTATATAAACAAGCATACTCAAACCCGTATAAATACGTATACCGTATTTCTACCAAAATATGAATACCATATTTGAACTGAAAATAAAAAATATGCGTATTCATATTTAAAAATAAATACATGTATTTGTATCAAAGTACAAATACCCGTATTTACACAAATACACACATTCGTATAAATACCATATTCGTGTTAAAATACAAATACCCAAAAGAGAGCAATATAATACTAGTATCAAAACTGGCTGTCTTTCAAATCTGCTAGTACTACTAAACCATCCGATTAAAACACGTGTATAAATACACGTGTTCAATCAAACACCCGTTCGTAAAACCATACGCAAACTATACTGTTTTGCCTGAACCGGAAAACCCTCTCTGTGGGACTCTAAAGACTCGAAAATATGCTGGCAGTGGGTTTAACCACCAGCACGTCAGTAGCACTAGCTGTAGGTAATGGCTACCCAAGTATCCGTCGAAGGGAAAATTGACACGATAACTTGTCTGAAAACCCTACTGTGCTTATAGGTGACATTCTCCGTACAATCCGGTCTGTTCGTCTAAGAGTATCGCATATCGGGCCTAAGGGGTGGTAAACGTCAGATTCCTAATAGCGCAATAAGTCGTGTCAGTGTAGAACCTAATATACCCTGAGAAACTACTGATGTACCTACCAGTAAATCTCACTTGCCCTCACCAGGGACTTTGTGTATTGGCCAGCCGTACACAGCGCGATATCAACTCCCCATACCGGGAGAGACGAATCCCTTCTAACCCCTACTGCCTCCAAGTGTTTCAGGACTGCACCCAACTACTATATGTTTGCACGACTCATTTGAGTCGTGGTAGAATAGTAATCTAAGTACAATGTGAACACACTCGAGACGAATAGTGATGTCAAGTCAACGGACTAAGCTATACTCATGTCACCGAGGAACTGCTAACTGACGATAGGTATAATACCAACCAGCAGTTCCCAGCAAGTCCGTCCAGTATAACTCATAACCCAATGAGCACATGTATACTATCTTTGGTACCGTATACCAATGGCTGCGGGACATGCCACCTCGCCTGATGGGGATAAGAAGTGTATACACTAGTCTACTCTGGAGTATCGATGCCCAGTCTCGATAATCCTATGACTAGGGACTAGTTTAAGGATGTGCTTATAGACTATCTATCTCCCACTAGTGTGACTGCCATCACAATGCTGGTAGTCAAGCAAAGATTCTAAGGGCTATATCAACATGTATTAGCGATATGTTAAAAGAAACATATACATATGTTAAGATAGACTCAAACCAGATAGCATACTAACATATTGAGCAAGAATGTTATCATATCTGTGAATATCCCAAGCTTCCAAAATGTAATATACAATACAGTACTATACAATAATGGCCTATAGGGCATATATCACTAATAAAATGAACACAGAGATTTACCCAGGTTCGGCCCCAGCCTAATCCTGCAACCAAAGAACAACTAATATTGTGAATATGAAAAAATCGTACAAACCTAGTACAAACGTCTAATCTCGTCACCTTATTCTAAAACAAAGAACAAGTCGAACTAGATTCTATGATATCTAACAATAATTAATAATCCACAAAACACAAATCAAAACTCTAGTGATTTGCAAATCCCTGAATTACAAACCGTAATTCAATCACTAATTATTTTAGAGTTTAAAATGAGAAATAAAAACTATAATAAATTCCAACAACAATAATTGATAATAAAAGTAGAGTTTAAGAAAATCTCAGTGAAGCTCGATCGTTGTTGGAGAAGACAAAAGTGAATCTACGAAACTTGATCCTTGAATCTTATTTCTTTTGTCAATGGTTGCGAATCTGAATTAAAAAATTAAATCTTTAATCTTGGAATCATTTGGGAGCAATAGAGTTTGAGTTCTTAAGAATTCTTGCAGCCTTATGGCTTGGGAGAGATGGAAATCCCGTATTTATACCAAGCCCTAAAAGTTAATGGGCAAGCCTTGCAACCCCTAGCCCGCTCACCAGCATAAGGGTTTGTAAGTATCAAACACAATAAAACATGAAAGCCAAAAGAGTTGGGTCCTGCACATTTTGTGAAACACATTAAGACAGTTCATAAGGGTTTGTTAATATCAAACAAAGATCATAGACGTTATACTCAACACATCTTTCATTTTTTTTGTTTTACATTTCAAGCTTATCGTCTAATTTTCTTAACTCACGATACGTGTTGTGCATGTAAAGTCGTATAATTACTCTAGTTACATTCAAGGAGGGTTGGTTTTCGGGTTTTCAATTTCTAATTCTAGAATTTAGTTGTTTCTAACCTATCAATCTGATCCGTCGGATTTTGAATATAGGTTTTCCTACCAGCTAACTTGACGCAAAAGTTTTTATATTTTGGAAAAAATTTCAAATTTCTATGGGTTTTAGGTTTTTTATTATTTTTTTGTATTTTTCATATAAATGCAACGCGGAATTTAAATATGATGCAATGAGGAAATTTAACCATGCAAAGAAAGAGGAAAATTTGCGAAAAGGGAAACGTGCAAATGCATTCAAAAGGGAAACGTGCATTGTAAAGATACATATATACAAGACATAAAACTCCCCCCAAACTTATCTACGGTAGTGCCCTCACTACGGTCGTTTCTTCCCCTTCTTAGCCGTGCTCGAACTACTTCCTTCGGTCTGTGCTTGAAGGAAAGCAACATCTCTTTCCATCTTGGCCAACTTCACATCTTTTCTCCTATCGAATTCTTTTTTATTCTGCATCATCCCTGAAAATTTCCCCATCCCCTTTGATATTCGCCGCATAAAATGCGCTTGGATGACGGGTGTCACATCGTTGTAATCGAGGGACTCAATCTCCGAAGAGGACCCCCCATGACATTTTCTAACAGGGTAGGCTCGGTGAGAGTCCTGTTAAGGGAGTGGTCGCGATAGCTACTAGTCACTCTTAATCACGGGTGTAAAAGGTGTGGATTCGTTCAAATGTGTGCCTATCTCATCCGTATCTAGAAAAGATCTGCAAATGTGTGTGATTAGTATAGGACATGTGTAGAAAGAGGCACCCTTGGTTGCTCCAATGGTGTGCAAAAATATGGTGTTCATATCGATACGTGGGTCTTTAAACATCAAACAATATACAACATGAAGTGCGGGGGTAAAAACTGTGGATTTATATGAAGTACCGGAAACATTTCTTTGAAGACATCGAAAAGTGATGAAAACATTTGTATACATTGATGCACCTTCAATCTCTCGCTTTGACACTCGAATGCATATTTCATCCATGAAGGGTACATATTCATCAATAGCGATGGATTGAGTGTGTACCGGTATGTGTGGAATGAAGGTGACATCATGAATCGTGTCGATGGTAAATTCGATCACCCGATTGTCCCAATTAAGCCTAATATGCTCGATATCATTTAAACAATTTTGTTCCATACTCTCGTAAAAAATTTCTACGTGACTAGGTGTAACACCCTTAACATTTTGTACGGTTTTTACATGAATAAAATGATGTCGATGGGCTTTACTACTGTATTTGGGTTTTATTATTTGATTGGATTAAGATATATGGCTTGGGTTTGGAATCATCATTTTGAACTGTTGAGCCGTCTCAAGCATGGACTCATGTAATATTTGGCCCATATGTGTACAACCTATTTAGACCCATTTAACTCAAGCAAACTCTAATCGCAAGTATTTCTTCCAAACAAAACCCCAGCTCCTCTTCATCTTTAGAACCAAACCCTAACCCTAGCCTGCCCGATCTCCCTCATCATCTTGATCATTTCGCCATGATCGTCATCAATGTAAGCACCATCATCATCGGGTTCATTATCATCATCGTAGTCATAGTCTCCTTCTTCTCGCGGTAGCATCCAAGGCCGAGCAACACCCTGATCGTTGTCGTTGTCACGAGCATCCGAGTGTAGATCTTGCGTGGGTTCAAGCATCGTCTTTTTGTCATCATCATCGCTATTATCGAGATCGTTTTAGAGGCAAGTATTTCTAAATACTTGTTACACGCTAGTTACGACCAGATCAGATCTGGCATAACATTATTATTGTTATTAATTCCATATCTAAGTCGACATTTAAAAGTAATCGACGACGCATCGAGATTTGAATCATGACGTATGGATAACTCTAATCTATATGAATATGCATCGATAAATCTAGTTTGATTTGATATGTATCATTGGACCCTAAAGGATAGCACTTTTTATGATGAACTGGATAAATATAATAAATCTGGAAAATTGGATATGTTATATTTGTTTATTATTACCTGTCTCGAGAAGATAAATAAAACTTTAAATAAACCTAATCGTCTAAACGAAAGGACTTTGAGCCGGCTCAAAATAATTTCGAGCCAGCTCAAAATAACTTCGAGCCGTCTCATTGAAACAGAGAGGGAATACTTATTCTGTACGAATTGTGAGCCATCTCAGACAAATCTGAGCCGTCTCAAGCAAGGGTCGAGCCGTCTCAAGATTATCATGAGTCGTTTCTTGAAAACATAATGGAAATAGGAATTCCAAAGCACTTGTGAGCCGGCTCAAGAACGTGTGAGAGCCTTCTCAACTTGATGTGAACTAATATGTTATCTGATATGTTAAATCGTTTCACACATACGAGATATGTTACCAGATGTAATTCCGACATATTATTGCTATGTTTATGCTGTTCCTGATCATGCTAGTATACTAATTGATGACATGCACCCCTGCTATCCTGATATTGATTTTGTCTTACTATTGTTATCATGTCAACCATACTTGTAATATAATTAATACCAAATGCCAACGAATCCATGATATTGACTTGTTTGACTTGATTGTCTTGATTGACACTCTAATATGTTAGTTTACGTTAGACATGTGAGATATGTTACTTGACATTATATTATGATATGTTTATGAATACTTGGTTGTTTAAGAATAGTCTATTACTTCCATATGCATATTTAATAGATACAAATTGTTTATTGCTATTCATTGAGTATGATATTCCTGATGATGTTCATATATTGATTGCCTACATGAACACACGATTGAACTTATTGTTAGTTAGCATGGTAGGAATATTCTAATGTAATTATTATCTCATGCCAACACGTTCATGACATTGTTATTACTTTACTTTATTGACATAACCCGATTACATGACATGTGACATAAAACATAAACCGGGCAAATGGGACATTTGTATTATGGTCAATGGGGACATCTGTATTATGGTCAAAGTGGGCTTCTGAATTATGATCTAAAGAGAGACATCTGCATTATGGTCGAAATGGGACATCTGTATTCTGGTCGAAGAGGGGAATTGTGTTCTAGAATAATGATTCTGTCATTATGCATCTGTATGTTTTTGACTCTTGACATCATTTATCAGTATTTAATAGGATATGTTACCGCGGTTCATTCATTGCTTTCGAATACTTTTAGGATAGATAACTTAGCGACATGAACACATAGATTGCATTGGATCTGATTGTTTTACCCTGGCTTGCTGTTACACCACATGTTGTTAATGATATTGTTCATTGCATGTTCATCTGACACCAGCTTCTTGCATAATGTTATATTACATCACATTTCCGGTTATCATCATTATTACTTTATATATGACGCTCTGACGTCTGGATTTTTGTAACAACACCAATTTCAATGTACAGAAAATTTATTTAAAAGTTAATGTACAAATGGAGTATTTGCAATCATGTGTACACTATAAGTATTTGAATTACTTTTGAATAGCAAGAAAACACTTGTAGCTCATTGGCAAAGCCTTGTACTGCTGTGACGTAGCCCCTGTGATCGAATCCCCCCAGCCACATTATCTTTTTGTTGATTTTTATTTTAATCTTTTAGAAGCCCAAAGGTTTACACATACACTACACGTAAAATGAAAAGTCACAGAAATCAAATATGTGCACTGAAGTATACAAAGCGACAGGGACACGTGACCAAATCACACACACCCTTCACTGGTTCTTGACCGGCGAGATGCTTCAAGAAACCGGCACCGCCGGGCCCCCAGTAGGAGATGCTTCCCAAAATTTAACTCCACACCCCTTGGCCTCCCCCTTAACCTCTGTATTGTTTGTTTTTATTAAAAATAAACAGAGAATTAAAAAGTGACATTAAACCAAATTTTAAATGCATTTTTAATTATCCAATTTATTACCCTAAACTCTAATTTTCCTTACAAATACCACACCGCATTTCACCTCTCCTCATTCAGAATTTCATTACAAAAACTCTATAAAATTTCCAAGTCTCAAGTTGTGCAAGTGAAGTTAGCAAAGGGCGAAGTTCCGACGAAGTTTCGAGAAGATTCCGGTGACGAAACGATGCCCCGACAGTTCCGAGAGCTTCCTCCTTCACCCCTCTTTCTTAATAGCTTGTAAGTCCCTTCTTCCCTTCTCAATCTCTATTCTAAAACTTCTCTTTTTCAAAACTCGTCGGAAGCGGAGTTATTCTAGCTTCCGATTCTCTTTTCTTTAAAATTCTAATTTTTCTTAATAACAAACCTATCAATTTTTAATAGATTGCTTAGAAATCATAAACAAACATATTAGAACAAGTTTCATCTCAAAAGAATCTATTATGCAATTTTTATCGCATTTTTTCGGTAAATTACCATATACTTTACTTTCGACATAATTCAACATATTTCCTTGTATTACCTTTAGAAAAATCATGAGGTAATGACCTACCTCATTACAACACTCATCTTTGACATAGCACGATAGTTTGTAAAATATTCTTTTGGAACAAATATGGCATTACATTTAAATACCCTAAACTTACAAAACCGTTTTCTTTAAAAAGTGTATTAATTAAATTCTTTGCAATTGTGCCTCTACAACCCATTTTGGGAAACCCCGATCGGGATGGTGCGGGTTATCGCACATCCTCGGGCCTAGTAGAGCCAGATGCAGAACTCCGCAAGGAGCATTCGATCTCGATGGAATTTTTGATGCAATTTTTAAGAAAATGAGATTTCTACAAAATAAATAAAATTTATTTTATTAAATATATAAATATTTATAACTATTATCAAAATATCTATTTTAAGATATATTATAAATATTCCATATTTTCTAGATCAAACGAATCACAATTTCACGAAACTACCATTACAATTCAATACAAATTCCAATATTTCATTAATGTGCCATATACAATGAAAACTAGGTTCTACTCACTAGAAAATTTCACTTTTATAAAATATACATCTAGGAAAACCCTAAAGACGATAATTAAATACTTGATGTGTATTTTGAAAATATATCAAAACTATTTTTACATAAAACCCCTCAAGTTATATTAAATTACAATAAGGACCCTAGTAAATATAGATTTAAGCGGGACCAGTTCTCTTGAGCTTCGGGGAGCCGAAGAATGTGGGTGCTAGCTTATCTAAGGTAGACAATCTAACAACGGTGTTATTAACACGGTAATTGTTTTGGAAAAAGACACAAATCCTGTCGTCTATGTGCAGCAGTAACCGATAATATCAAAACTAATTCAAGACTTTAATTTCTTTTTTTTGAAGTGTTTGACTCAGACAGAGTCTCAATCTGATCAATCTGACTTGAATATGATTCAAACATAAACTACAATTCAACATGAATTCGTCTATTCAATCTATAACAATCTGTCTCGACCGAATGAACCATGGATATACTCTGATTACATGACTATCCATTCCGTTTACTGATATCATAGTTTCGGAAAGTCATCCATATATATAACAAAACAATACAATCAATACAAAAGACATTACGGGCTCAAAGGGGTAGACTGGTACGGAATGTGTTAGAAGTGGCACGAGACGGTCACTTTAATACACCTAACCTGAATATCCATTGCCGTTGTACCGTGGCTGAACGGTTCCTTGTGCTCCGTATACCTTAATCTACGGAATAATGGGATTCCTCTCGTATACACTGGCATATTCTGTACCAAGCTACAAACAACTGCGTTAATATTATAATCAAACACTACTAGTTATACTCTCTTTCTGTCTATTCTATCTTTATCTATCTTAGGGACAGACTCACTGGAGATCGAGCCCAGTACCGAAGACTTGGAGCGGTTATCCTTTGACCTCGAGCTTTAGATACTTGTATATACTTTTCATTTCAGTTCATGCCATTGTTTAGGCACTGCTTTCTATTCATGTATTTACATTTCTAGTTGTACCTGTAAAGAATTGTTAAATAAATAAAATTTTCTGTTCAATTATATTCCAGTCTATTGTGTACATTTTTACTCTATATTGCTTAGATACGCTTAGCGTGTTTACTTCTGAGTAAATACGTAGCGGACCGCGTCACGTTCCCTTACCGTACACCGGGAAGCAGGGCGTGACAATTTTGCATGGCTCGGATTCTTTGACATTAGAACCGCTGGATCAGGACTATTTCGAGAAGATAGCTGAGCAGTAAGGAGTGCTTTTAGTTATCTAGTTATTGATGGTTTAGGTCTATTCCCAGTATCGAACTTTTATTGGATTTTTTTGTGAGCCTATAAGGGACTAAGTATCGTTTTATTGTCTTATTTATTCCTTGATCATTGAGACTTGATATTCTATTATTTACTTTTGCTATTTCAGCCGATTTTCACTATTTTGTAATGTAGCATTGGACATGTTTAGCATTATTTATATATTGTGTTGCTTGATTACTGCATGACTGTCTTAATATGATCATGGAAAGATGATTCCTTACCGTAGATAGCATGGCTAGCCGAGTTACGTTCCCGCAATTATTGTATTTTGGGAAGCAAGGAGTGAATAAAAATCACGAATGCGTTGGGTTTTGAAAGTTGATATAAAAGATATCTACACCCGCGGTTCCTAATCTCGGTGCCAAAATACGCACCAAATATTTCATGTCCTAAAACCTTCGAGAAATTTCGTTCAAAACACATTTTATGCACCATTTAAACAGAGAAATCTAAATACAGAACGCAGAAACGAGAAGAGGAAGAAGATGCAAACCTCCCCTGAAGTTTTCAGGGGTTTTAGACTCCAAACGGCCGCCGATTGGCGATCGAATCTTTGAATTGGGGGCGATTGCTGCTGGAGGTGCAAGGGCTTGAAGAATTGGGGATTTAGGGTGGTTCTGATTTGGGAGAGAGGGCTAGATCTGATGGAGTGGAGGGTTATAAATAGGGAGGGGTCAACTTGGTCAAAGATTCTTTCGATTTTTGCATTTTGACCCCTCCAAACTTTCTATTTTCATAAAAATTGGGAAAATGTGCATAATTCTCATCTCATCAAGGTTTCAAATCTTTCCAAAGTTTTTATTAAGTTTTTTTATACAAGAGATTATTATGTTTTGAAGAGATTTATTTAAAAATTTACTCCTCTTTGAGATATTGAATATTTTATATATCTCATTTCTTTTTATATTTTTTTATCTCCCAATTTTATATTTATTTTAATAGAAAATTAATATTCACCAGCCAAGAATATTCTTGAATGGAAATATGCACAGGAAAATTCTAGAAAAAGGAAAACAATATACACATACCTCTATACTTATTTGAAACAGTGTCCCCGCTGTTTATGGCTGAAAAAATGAAGTGTGGAGGATAGATGGAGAAAAATTAGTCGAGCTAAACCAGCTCTTGTAAAAACAGGAGCTCTTCCGATGGTTTGGCTGAAGAGAACAGTCTTAAACAATGTCCATTCATTTTGAAAAGTGAACCGTCCTTTGGATTTTCTAAATCCACCACACCGTACAGGTACACACACCGCGCCAAGAATGGTCCAGTCCAACGAGATCTGAGCTTACCCCGGTGAAGATGAATTCGGGTATCGTAAAGAAGAACCTGCTGACCGATCGAAAATGTTTTGCGCGACAATTATGAAACACCTTCGTCCGATTCTTGACAATTACCGCGTTATCGTATGTTTCATCCCAAAGATTGTTCAACTCACTCAGCTGTAGTTTTCAATAGCCAGCCGCATATGCAAGGTCAAAATTCAATTCTTTTATAGCCCACATCGCGCGGTGCTCAATCTCAACGGGAAGGTGGCAAGCTTTTCTATATACCAACCGATAGGAAGACATCCCAAGATCGGTCTTGTAAACTGTACGGAATACCCACATAGCATCTGATAGCTTAGTAGACCAATCTTTACGGTTCTTCAAAACCGTTTTCTCTAAAATTTGTTTGATCTGTCGGTTTGACATTTCAGCTTGACCACACGTTTGGAGACGATGGCGTAGAAAGTGGGCGGGTGATTGCATATTTCCGCATTAGAGCCTTAAAAGATCGGTTGCAAAAATGCGTGCCGTTATGACTGATGATTGTTCGATGTGTACCAAACCGAGTAAGGATGTCATTTGTAAAGAATTCATTGACAACTTTGTTGTTGTTTGTTCGGCTAGGTACTACATCGACCTATTTCGACACAAAATTAACGGCCAGCAAGATATATAAATTCCTAAAAGAGTTGGGAAACGGCTCCATAAAGTCAATACCCCAAACGTTGAATATCTCCACAACGAAGATTGGTTGGAGTGACATCTCATTCTTCCGAGTGATTCGTCCTAAATGCTGACAACGGATACAAGTCTTGCAATAATCATTTGCATCTTTGAATAGCGCTGGTCAATAAAAGCCAGATTGTAAGACCTTTTCTGATGTCTTCTTAGAACCAAAATGTTTGCCACATGCTTAATCGTGGCAAAAGGACAATACCCTTTTATTTTCCTTATCGAGTAAACACCGATGAATGATTTGATCCGGACAGTATTTGAACAGGTATGGATTGTCCTAGTAAAAGCATTTAACCTGGGACAAAAATCGACACTTGTTTTGATTGGAATATTCACTAGGTATCAGTCCTGTGGCTAAGTAATTCACAATATCTGCAAACCAAGGCTCGCAAGATACTGCCAAGAGATGCTCATCGGGGAATGAATCGTTGATTGACAATGGAATAGTCGGTGAAGAAGGAAGGCGTGAGAGATGGTCGGCTAGCACGTTTTCACATTCTTATTTGTCCTTAATGAAAATGTCGAACTCTTGAAGCAAGAGGATCTAACGAATGAGCTGAGATTTGGCATCTTTCTTCTCAAAAAGGTGCCGCAAAGCTGGGTGATCGATATAAACGACTGGTGAGCCAATTAGATAGGGCTTGAATTTTTCTAAGGCAATTACAACAACAAAGAATTCCTTCTCAGTTGTTGTACAGTTCAACTGGGCATCATTCAGGGTCCGGCTCGCATAATTGATTACATGTGGCACCTAATCGATGTGTTGTCGTAAGACCGTACCGATATCAAAATCAGATGCATCACACATAATCTCGAATGGATAATTCCAGTCGGGAGAAGAAAGAACAGGAGCAGAACTGAGCGAGCATTTCAATGAGTCAAAAGCAGTGAGACAATCCGAGCTGAAGTCAAACGTGGAGTCCTTGGTTAAAAGCAAAGTCAAGGGTCTAGCAATCTTTACTGATTCTTGATAAATTGTCAGTAAAAACCGGTATGGCCAAGGAAAGATCGTATATCTTTGACATTGGTGGGAGGATGGAGGTTGGAAATGATATCTATCTTTGTTTTGTCAAACTCAATGTCATTTCGAAAAATGATATGTCTTAAGACAATACCGTCTTGAACCATGAAGTGACACTTCTCCCGGTTCAAAATGAGGTTCTTGTTCCTACACCGGGTAAGAACTACGTCAAGATAGCATAAACACTCATCGAAGGAATCTCCAAAAATGGAGAGGTCGTCCATAAAGATCTTCAGAAAATTTTCGACCATGTCACAGGATATTCCCATTATACACTGCTAGAAGATAGCGGGTGCATTGCATAACCCAAAGTGCATGCGACTGTATACGAATGTGCCGAACGGACAAGTAATAGTGGTCTTGTATTGATCCTTGTCAGTTATAGGAACCTGATTATAGCTTGAGTAACCGTCTAAAAAGTAGTACTACTCATGACTATCCAAATGTTCTAGCATCTGGTGGATAAAAGGGAGAGGGAAGTGATCTATACTTGTCGCGGCATTGAGTTTCCAATAATCGATACATGATTGCCATCCTGTTTGGGTGCGAGTCGGAGTCAACTCATTTGCTTCATTGGTGACGACCATGATGCCAGACTTTTTGGGGACAATGTGAATCAGACATACTCACTTGCTATCAGATATTGGGTAAATGATATCGCTATCTAAGCACTTGACGATTTCCTTTTTAACCGCCTCTTTCATGACTGGATTTAACCGTCTTTGTGGGTCCTGGGTCGGTTTTTCATCATCCATCATATGTATATGATGTTATACAATTAAAGGACTAATCTCTTTAATGTTTGCCATCGTCCAACCAAAAGCTTGTCTATTAGATCGCAAAATGGATAGAAGGGTTTTCTCTTGCTCTAAAGTTAGAGAAGCCGAGATGATGACTGTAAGCGTCTCGTTCTCATCCAAGTTTGCATACTTTAGGTGGTACGGCAAAAGCTTGAGTTCAAGCTTCGGTGGGTGAACAATGGAAGGTAAAGTCGGGGACCGATGCTCGAACTCGAAGGAATCTAAGAGGGGTTCATACAGAGTATACAAAACGGAATCGGATGGTTCAGCTAACTCATTCGCTAAGATGAAAGATTCAGACTCGAAAGGTAACTCGTTAACAGACGAGTCTCAAGACTCAAGATTATCAACGGAGGTGAACACTCATATGCTCTATCAGCGTCGGAAGCAATCGAATCAAACAAGAACACACTAGTGGCATCAGGATTATCGTGATCGAACAAGAACTCCTCAAACTCATAGCTGTCAAGAGCGATCTTATGAACGGAGCAAACATCTAGCATATGAGCAGACGGTTTATTGATTGCGGCTTACATTGTACAATTGATTATTGATATTTATATATTGATGATCAATTATTTTAGTTTTGGATAGAGTGATGTATTTTGTTGCTTGATTCTTGAGCATGGAATAATAAAAGTGGATATGTGGTGATATATATTTACTTGCATTCTTTTTTATTAAAGGATACGTCGACAGGTAGGATCGGCTCTCTCGCACAAGCGTTCCCTTCGATGCTTATAGGCATGCGAGATACGAACGCTTGCACTTTCCGGTACTGGCTAGGCTAGTTACCGCACACTGAGTTAGCATTAGGATGTGCATGACAGTGGGAGCATTCGAACGGCCCTTATCTGGTGATAAGGATGAGCCGAAGACTCTATGAGTCTTTAGCGTAATGGAATTGCCTCCATATTCCATTATATAGATATATGTTGTGAAGTCAGATTATGAATCTTAGAAAGTCGGGCTAGGACTCGATCTTATTGATATGGATCCGGACAAATTAAGAATGTGGCTATCTAGTACGTCGCGGGGTGACGGGACTTAGAATCTGTATGATAATATGACGTAGTGCTCTCATGAGAGAGAAGTTGTACCATAGCACGTTTTCCGTACGACGCGTGCTAGTGACCAGAGGAGGCTTATGGATCAATCCCATCTCCCTGACTATGCGAGCCCTCACTGAACATCATTCTATGGAATGACCTGATCAACCGTACCCTTAGTGACTCTAACTGTCAAGACGGAAAAGCCGTGAGCATCTGCTACTTTGGCTGCTATCACAATAGTACGATGATTATCATACCGTACAGAGTGGGTAGTGTCAGGAAAGCAGGTGAGTGGTGGACCCAACTTGACGGGCCGAGAGGATGATCAATCAGACATGTCTCCTTGATTGCACTACGTGCACAACTCTCACATAAGCGTATAAGGAGTCATTAGAGTGTGGTGAATCAAAGGGTTGCCTAGGTGTTTGAATATGCTCATCGACAGATTGAAAGTATTTAAGGAGACATGACTTGCTAATTAGATTTGGGTGCACGATATCTGAGATTTGGATGATATTTTTTTGCTCATAGGGAGATCCTTGTGTCGGTCTTAACAGATCTGGCTGTAAGGCTACCCGTTTACAGGTATTGACGGTCGCACGACGGCTCTAACATTGTAATGAGAGAATTGACACAGAAAGAACTTATAGAACTGAGTAGACATGACAGCGCCGACTCGATTGTATGGGTGGGAGTATGTTGGCATTGGGCCTAGTCGGACAGGCCCAATGGCCTATCCAATCGAGTGGGTAGGTCTAGTGGGTTGGCTGACCCGACCCGTTATGAGAAGCCGAGGCCAAGTCGGACTCGGGCTCCATGATGAGGTCAGCCTAGGAGCTAGTCAAACCCTATTAAAGGTTTGTGCCCGATACAATCCCAACCGTCCGTTTACCCCTCTACCTATCTATATACAATAGGTAGAGCTTAGGGTTTGCGCTACTAATTACTAATGATCATAAGGTTAACTATTGATTGATGATCATAATATTGTCTAATGATAATATTGATGGATACATGTGAGTGCAACCATTAGAGATTAGGGTTCCAAGGTTATTGATTGTCTTCCTCAAAGCCTTTAGCAGCCGCGGTAAATTAGGGGACTTTCCAAGTAGCATTGTGATTGATCCCCGCATGACCATCCAAAGAAGAGCCAATTATGAAGAACAAATCAGCAGTCCAACGGTATTTCAGGTGATCGACTAACCTGCAAAGATATGCAGGTCTTAGTATATATATGATGCTAATTGAATCTTTGTTTTCGCTGTATATATATATGATTCTCTCACGGGTCAGATCTGCATGAGTTGATTGGCAATTTAGGGATCGCTCCACCATAATCCTACAATTTTCAATAAACTTTTCATGCCAGAGTTATATCATGAATATTAAATCGTTCTTAAAATACACATTTAACTATAATTATGGTCTTCAGGAATGATATTTAATCTATTTAAACCCAAAACGTCTAAAATCAATTTTCTTATATTAAATTGCAAACCATCTTGAAAAACAAATATTAAAAATCAATATAAATTACCTATTAACCCGTTAACCCGTTCATAGATGACCCGTTTATCCATACATGGTTTACCCACAAACCCGTCCGACGTAAACGGGTCGAGTGCCGGACACAAAAAGTATGATCCGTTTTAATCCACGCATTTTTACCCGCTACCCGTATTGATACTCCCACGGATGGACCGACCCGCCCGTTTGACACCTCTACCTACGGATAGAGGACTGGAGGGCAAGTCGCACATGTGCCAGCTTTACCCAAGCCCTCCTATTTTACCCTCATTTGCTGGAGATCACATGGAGCCTTGGTTGATTAGGATGATACGTTTTCACATGCGATGCTTGTGACTGGGAAAAAAATTGCGTTACATTTATTAGGAAAAAAACATGAGTTAAACTAGATCGTGTATACGAACACCTTGATTTTGTTTATAGTAATGATATGATGATGTTAATAATATCAGTTTTATGTGTACTACGAGATATGATTTTTTTTAATAATAATTTTTGTATAATGAAATTTTGTTTTGATTGAGCTCATTATGTCGCTGTATAATAGTAAAAGAAGTTGTATTTATTTTGAAAGGTTATGTGTAGGCGTTCTTAAATTTTTGAATGACTTCATAATAGCTTCATAGATCTTTTAAAATCTAAAATATATATATATTGAGAGAGAGAGAGAGAGATTGAGAGAGATTGTTTGAATTAGAAATAACTATTTGAAAGTTGGAAAATACTTTTCCCCCGCTCTAAATTTCTATCTATATCTACGCAAACGACAACACCATGGAGTTCATTATTTGACAGTAATATTTTAGGTGCAGCCAACCCCGCGTCTCTTGGATTTAAATAGGAATTGATAATATAGGCCAGCTAAGATAGAAGTACATAGAGGATTTTTACCATTTTCATAGTTTCTCCTACAAAAGTATAGTGCAACAGCATCCTCAAAAATACAAAAATAATTTGGTAATACCCAAAGAGTTGGCATTGCAATAAGAGCGGCTAGTTGATTAGAGGAGGAGTTATATGCAATATTTATTATTATTATTATTATTATTATTATTATTATTATTTCTACTATTATAACGAAAACTTAAGATAGCACCAAAAGTTTCTTATATTTTTTATAAAATAGTTCAAATAAAGAAAAGAAAAATCTCTAATGGAACTCAAACCATAAAGCAAGCCAACTTATACCCTCAAGCTCATAAATTTACCATTTTATCTTTTCACCATTCAAATACAATAATAGTTTATCAAAGTAGCCCGAACATTTTTTCCAAAAATACCCCAATAATTAATATGCTTAACATAACCACCTGCGAAACACGAAACACACGTGCATCGCATGTGCAGAAATTCTAAGTTGTTGAGGTGGTGGTTGTACATATTAACATTGGACTGGATCAGCTATCTTCAATTTCAGCTGGAAGGTATGTGAAAAATATCACAAACAACTGGAGAATTCGGTACCTATTAATATTGGGCTGGAACTAAGTGAATTTTAACCAAAAAATTGATTACATGATCCTAATTTTGGCCCAAAGAGTAAAAAGGTCCAGCAACACAGTTCTATGCCTAGTTATAATTCTCGTCTCTTCGAAGACGTCCGGAAAAATTGAAATGATACAAAAAAGATGAGCGTTGTCCCTACAGATAATTCTTGTGCTTGTTTCCATGAATTAAAATATGAACTTGGTTATAGGATTGTCATACCGCACAAGTAAATTATAGCTCTTGGATCACAGCTTGAAAAAACTTTCTAACTTCTAAAAATTATACATATGCCGACTTTCTCTCTATCTGTCACCACATGAAAGATTTCCACAAATGTTTTCTTGATACTAATTTTCATGTTAAACAAACAGATGGAAAAGGTCTTACATATGCCTTGTTATCAAGCTTTGTCCTTCCCAAGTTCGGTTTCCGTTGTTTAGGAAGCGATGAAGGAGACGTTAAATGCCTTGTTTCATCATATTGCATCATCTATTTTGCTTGAGTCATACTTTTATTTACCCGTAAATGGCATGCATCAGGCTTCTACAGGGGTGCCATAGAGGTGGTTGTCTTGTGATGGGATAGTGTGGGCCCATCAGCAAGACAACCACGCATCAGCCTATGGACATCATGGTAGAAGCCTGGTATGGACCCAGGGTGGTAGAAAAATAATTTTCGTTTCTAAGAAAAATGCTTTTTACTCATCCACATGAGAGAATACATGCAGGATACCAGACTTCCGTTGGATAGAAAATAGCACATTGATATGTACTACCTAAATGAGAAAACAATATACTCTACTTTGTATCAAATGAGAGCTCTGCTCCTCTATGTGGACTCCAACACATGCCAAGGGGATGATAGGAGGCTAAGCGTGGCTGATGAAACGAGTTGAAACAATTTGCTTCGGAATTCGTTTGCTTCGTCAAACCGGGGAAGCGAATTTTGCTCGCTTCGCCGGCAAGACGAGGCGAGGCGATGGCAACAGCAGTGAAGCCAGAATCCGTTCGCCTCGCAGCCTCGCCTTGCCGGTTCGCGAGGCGAGGCGAGACAAATTCACCGAGCCAGGCGAATTTTTCACCCGGCTCGGCTGCTTATTTTTTTTTTTAAATTAAAAGATTAAAATTAAGCTTAAAGTTTAGGAATTCCGAGATGAGGCAAAGCGAACCCGAGGGGAGGCGAAGCGATTCGTCGAGCAGGCGACCGTTTATGACCGTTGGGCTGCCATTTCGAGACGAATCCGTGGCGAATCGGTCAACGAGGTGAGACGAGACGAGGCGAATCAGCAAGGCTTGCTGATTTGTGGCAAATTGTGGCGATTCTCGAAGCGAAGCGAGGCAAGTTGGCGAATTAGTCGAGACGAACTACGACGAAACACTGTCGAAAAAGTTGGGAACCCGCTCGCTTCGCCAATTCGTGGCGGGCGAGATGAATCGTCTCACTAAGTTCACCCACGTCATCATGAAGAGAATTTTATTCGTTTCATGACGAAACGAAACGAATCGATTCGCCATCAATTCGTTTCATTAGCCGGGCTTATAGGTGACTATGAAAGTGCTTTCCATAACGAGACAAACTACATACGATTATGCCCTCACTAATTTTTCAGAAATACTTTTCGTAACAGGCCAAAAGCCACGGAAAAATCTATTGTAGAAGAGTTTGCATCATACAAGTTCCTTTAGAGCTCTTGGATGAATTTCTCTTGCACAAAAAGAAGCTTATCAAGGGCTATGCAAGGGCTTGTATGGTGCACGTCCTTGCACAGTAGAATTTCCCAAAAACCACCGCATTGCATACCTTCTTAGTTGGCAGTTTAAATGTTAGTAATTAAATTAACTAATAATTTAACACAAAAGAGAGAGAAAAGCCCCTTCATCTCCCTGTTCCCTCTTCCTCACGTTCAGCCACCTCCTCTCATATTGGGCCATCCTTCCTTGTATGTCGCCTTGGTCGCCAGTATTCCTCGTCGCCGTTGAGAGTTCGTCGGGGTTCCTCATCGCCTTCTCTTCAGAATAATTGGGTTTTATGCTTTTAATTTAGGGCATATTGTCCCCAAAATTAGGGTTTCTTCTCATGGCAATTTGTAAACAAATTTCTTCGAAATAGGTTGGATTTTCCTGTTATGTTTGATTTTTCCCATTTTGCGATGAGTATATTTAACTTTCTGATGGGAGATGTCTGGAGATTTTTATTTTTATTTTTTTGGGATACGTAGAGAAGTTTGGAGATGGTGTCAGGGGAGTTAAGCAATTTTTTACGTAGTTTACGATTGAGCTGAATCCAATCTCGAGCAAGCGTTGTGTCAACAATCCTCAGAGGGATTACTCAAGGTGAAAAATATTCATATTAGTTCAAGTGTTTATCCTATTTTTGCTAGGAATTGCTTTTTGGATAGGAAAAGGCTGAGAAATTTTTGAAGTTCTTGCATATATCTTCATGCATATCTTGTTAATGGGAGGCTATAGTTTATGATTAACTTTCTTTCGGGATTTCAATATTACAATTGGAGTTGGCTAGCATTCAATTGTTTTGTATATTCATACAATCTATCTATTTATAATTGGATTTATACACACTGTACATACACTATATCAACAGTACTGCACAGTATTACACCGCCGAACTACTGTGCTAACAGTACAAGGCCGCATACACCGGAGAACTATAGCAATAGGCAGCAGTGGATTGGAGACCGGAAGTTTGGATAAGAAATAAAGAAATTGCATATGCATTTGAGCTTTAGTGAATAGATTGGACACTTGGTTTTTAGAGTGAATATACAGACGTGAGATTTGACCCTTATCATGCTCCTAGCGAACAATCTGACAATCCATCTCAATATGTTTGGTGCGTAAATGAACTCTGGATTCTCGGCGATATGGATAACGCTCTTGTTGTTGCAATAAAGAGGAATCCGGGAAGACCACTCCCATATCAGCAAGCAAACCGCGTAGCCATTTTAGCTCAGTGGCAGTGTCAGCCATCGCTCGGTACTCTGCCTCAGTACCAGATAGGAAAATGTGTCTTGGCGCTTGCTACGTCAGGATATCATAGAGGAGCCTAAGAAAACACATAATCTTGTAGTGGAGCGACAAGTGTCGAGATCATCGGCCCAGCCAGCATCTGAGTAGGCATGAAGATCAAGTGCAGAGTTGGACGGAAAGAGCAGTGACCGTGGTCAAAGTGCCACGAAGATAGCGAAGAACACGTATGAGAGCTGTGTAGTGTATTGAAGAAGGGGCATTCATGAATTTACTAAGAACATGAATAGCATGTGAAATATCTGGCCTGTTAAGAGAGAGAGAGATAGATCACGGTATCGAGTGGGATTTGATAGAGGTTCTCCATCTTCCTGACGGACCTTGAGATGAAGCTCTATTGGTGTGAGTATGGAAGCACTGCCGTCAATAGTAGAATCATCAATCGTGGGACGCATAAGAATGTGAGATGTATTTTTGTTGTGAAAGAAGATAGCCACGAGAATTATTGTGTCCGGCCAAGAGTGTAGGTTGTGCCCTGTGGTAGTTTGTGGCAGAGAGTTTTATGCAAACTTACTTTTGATTGGGACTGATTGCTATGACGTCATTTTAGGGATGTATTGGCTGAGCACTTTCCATGCTGTTATCAACTGCCGAGCTAGGAGTGTGACATTTCGCATTCCTAATCATCTGGAGTTCGTATTCATGAGCGGTAGCGAGTCATTGGAGCCAACTAAGTTTTGAGCGACAAAGTTGGTATTTAGATGCTCAAAGTGTACTCGGCTGTCACATAAAATCTGCCAATCTTGAGTAGGTTTAAGCTGTGTGTTGATGCAGCACGGCAGGGTCGCCGCTTATGCTTCTTGGCAGTTGAAGAAGCACGAGCAGAACTATCCCATTCATGACTTAGAGATGGCCGTGGTGGTCTTCGCACTCAAGATTTGGAGACATTACTTATATGGTGAGTTGTGCCAGATATTCGCAGACCACAAGAGCTTAAAGTATATTTTTCAGCAGCGGGATCTGAATTTAAGGCAGCGTCGTTGGATGGAGCTTGTGAAGGACTATGACTGTGAAATTCTTGATCATCCGGGCAAGGCGAATGTTGTGGCAGATGCTTTGAGTCGGAGGCCTGGAAGTAGCTTATCTTATTTGAGCACAGTACAGAGACTGTCTTCCATAGATTAGCAGATTTTATGTGACAGCCGAGTACAGTTTGAGTTTACGTCGACAGGAGGACAGCTTGTTCATATCCACACCCGTCCACAATTACTTGATCGCATTCAAGAGGCACAGCCCACCAATGCTCGCTTGTCTGAGATCATAAAACAGGTTAGACAAGGTAGAGATTCTGAGTTCGTGATCGATGACCATGGAGTGTTATGGTTTGGGACTCGTCTTTGTGTGCCAGATTCTGAAGGACTGAGACGCGAGATCTTAGAGGAGGCGCATCGGTCAGCATATAGTATTCATCCGGGTTCCACCAAGATGTATCATGACTTGAGAGATGTCTACTAGTGGGAAGGGATAAAGAGAAACGTCACGGAATTTGTTTCTAGATGCTTAACTTGCCAGTAAGTCAAGGCCGAGCACTAGAGGCCGGCAAGAAAGTTACAGCCCTTACCCATTCCGGAGTGGAAATGGGAGCAGATCTCTATGGATTTCGTTGTGGGTCTGCCCAGATCCAGCAGAGGGTATGATTCCATCTGGGTGATTGTTGATCGATTGATGAAAGCAGCTCATTTTCTTCCGGTGAAGACTACTTATGGATATGCACAGTATGCCCAGATCTACGTTGACAAGATTGTGCGATTGCATGGAGTTCCGACTTGCATTGTGTCCAATAGGGGCGCACAGTTCACCAGCCGTTTATGGCAGAAACTTCATGATGCTCTAGGCACCCGATTGAGTTTCAGTACAGCTTCTCACCCACAGACCGACGGTCAGTCAGAGCGGACCATACAGATTCTTGAGGATATACTCCGAGCCTGCAGTCTAGATTTCGGTGGCAGTTGAGATCGTCACTTGCCCTTGATAGAGTTCTCCTATAATAACAGCTTTCAAGAGACGATTCAAATGGCCCCCTTCGAAGCTTTGTATGGGAGAAAGTGTCGATCGCCCGTTTGATGGGCAGAACTCAGTGAGAGCGGCATTTTGGGACCGCAGCTAGTGCAGGAGACTACAAAAAAGATCCAGTTGATACGGGACAGGATGAGAGAGGCCCAAAGCAGACAGAAATTTTATGCTGATCGACGTCGTCGCAGACTCAAGTTCGATGTGGGGGATCATGTGTTCCTCCGTGTATCTCCGATGAAGGGTATGATGCGTTTCGGGAAAACGGGGAAGCTCAGTCCCAGATATGTTGGACCCTATGAGATTCTGGAGAGGGTGGGTGTTGTAGCTTATCGTGTAGCACTTCCACCAACTTTTCCCGATGTACACCCAGTGTTCCACGTGTCTATGCTTCGCAAGTACCTTCACGATCCCTCTCACGCGATCCAGCATCATACTTTACAGCTTGAGCGGGATTTATCCTATACTGAGCAGCCGGTAGCTATTCTAGACCGGCAGGTAAAGAAACTAAGATCAAGGGTAGTTCCATCCGTAAAGGTTCTTTGGCGAGAACCAAATAGCGAGGAGGTCACTTAGGAGGCTGAGGATAACATACGGAAGAAATTCCCGCATCTTTTTGAAGGTACGTGTACTTAAGTTTTAAATTCGGGGACCGAATTTTCTTAAAGGGGGAATATTGTAACATTTTGAAATATTTTTGATACTTAATTCTTTTATTTAATTAAAAATGTTAATTTAAAATTTTATTGAAACAAAATGGGACCTTTTATATGTAGTGTATGAAATTAAATAATTTGAATAATTAGTTTGTAACATTAGTTATTAAGAAGGGTTTTAGTAAAACTTTTAGCTTCATTATGTTATATGATATAGTGTGAGGGATTTTGTGAAAAGTGTTGGTTCTTGTGAGAATTAGAATTTATATAAGGGTTAATATGTTAATGTGCTAAATCATGGTTAAGGTTACATTGAACCTCACACACACTACAACTCAAGTTAAACCTAATACCCCACCTCCTCCTTGTATGAATGCACCACTCTGCTTCATGGTGACACCTCCACCTAAATTAACACTTCATATCCTTATCTATTCCATAATTGTTCAGTTGGACATTAGGTTTAGAAAGAAAAATACTTAGTAATAATTCTCTACCTCAATTTGAATGAAAGAAGAAGAGAAGCTAGGTATCAAGTGATCCTTACCTCAACACTAAAGCTAGGCTTAACATGTTCTTGTGCATCCCTTTGATGAATTAACTCAGTGGATCCTTCAGTTCGTATAATCTCATATCTCAGATCTTGTTTTAGTTTTGTCTAGTATAAGTTTTAGGATATCGGTAAATATCGTATTTTTGATAGATTCTTGCTATGTTTGAAACTGCTATGAGTTGGTTAATAATTAGAAAAATCAAACAGTACCTTAATCTTGTAAATTGGACTTAGAATAACCACTAGAAACACGGACCTATTCTTTGAACTTTCGACCGGGGACAACCCCTTATTTTCCGATCTCGCCGGTTTTTCTAAGGAATTGGATGTTGATTTTTCTAGGGTAGCTCTCTGTATATATTTTAGGGTATCTTGTATAGTTAGATTATGTTATATGTTCTGTATATAAAATCTGGAAGCAAATTCTTGTTTTGGGATTATAATTCTAAATACGATAGGGATATTTCATATCACGATTCTGTTTTTCGTGTTACGAACAGCGAAGGGTTAGATCAGGTTAGTATAAGTTTTAGATCGTTCACAATATTCGCACGTAGCATGTTTAGTAGACTAGACTAGACGTATTCCGGTGAGTAGACTAAACATCTACCGGGGGATTTTGTATGGATGGCGTAATACGCCCGTAATTAGAAGTTTGGCTAATTAATTTCCTTTGCATTGTGTATATGTTTAAAACTAAAAACTTCATCGTATGCATTCATATCTATAAAATTCCATTGTCTAAAACTTTCTCGGACACTGCACTAATTATCGATGAGTCATGTTGCACGTGCACATACCTGCATATTATACTACACCTCATCGGTAATTGACATGTCACGTATCACTTAGAAATTGTCATGTCTTATATGATTCCCTTCATACCATAAGCATCATTATTAGTGGTTGTTTTGCATCATTATTATTAATTGTAGCATAAGATGTGTTGGATTATGAGGATTTCTGGTTTTGAGTTTTATGTATTATTAAGTTACATTCGGCGGTTCTTCATGATTGATGTAATATGTCCACTATTAGATGTTATTTTTATGATTTGGATTTACTCCAAACCGAGCGGGGGAGCTATACGGTTGCGGATTTATATGTAATCCAGACTGAGTGGGGGGATATATAGTCGGATACATGGTAGACCCGGTCAAGACCGAGGGACAGGAAATCCACATTTGAGGCGAGGAGCCTAGCGAGAATACTCGATACCGGAGATAGTTGTAAAACACGGCAGATATCTGGTGGATACCGACCGATGTTACCGATTGACAGGATCATTTGGGGAGCGATGTCTGCTAAAACAGAAGATTTGTGTCGATGTTGGACATGGAAAATGAATCTTAAATTGGAAATGGTCGATGTTCAGAGATATTTGATGAGATTTCAGTATTGTGTTATACATTTATTTAGTACATATTCATGCATCAATGTGATACTATACATCATGCTTATCTTGTCACTTTTACTATTATTCCGGCATGCTTACAATATCAACTGTTAGATGTTAGTTTTGCTCACTGAGTTGGCAACTCATCCCCGTTGTGCCTTAGTTCCTTGTAGGAGACGCGTGGACGCATAGCAGCAGTGCGGATCCACTTGTCAGCTTATATTGCGTATTTTGCTAGGTGGGTTACATATACAGTGACCGCCTATATATGTATTTTGGATCTAGTATCACTCCATCAGATCCTGTATATTTGACTTAGAACGAAATATGTTTGTATTTTTGATTGAGTGAGATCGTTTAGTTGTGTTAAGTTATGTTTTCTTTACTTATGCATGAAATTCTTCGCTTAAGCGTTGTATTGTTGTTGCGTATTGTTTTCCGCTGTTTGGCGTTATTTTGCTCCCAACTAGGGACGCAACTTATTTAAACAGTTTGTAACTGCTTTTGTTAACGATTAAAAAGGAGGTTCTGTCGAAATTTTAAATGCTAAAAAATCAGTTGTTTAGATTTCATTTCTAAAAATCATTCGACATGCTACCTCATTCATTTTACTTAAAAACTGAAATTTTCTTAATTCCGCAAATGGGTTTTTGATCTTGGTTTCTGGCTTACTCAGATTGTGTCGGCATCTTTTGATGTCATACAATCTAAGTGCCGGTCACGCCCAAATTTCGGGCCGTGCTGCATCAACACACAGCCTAAACCTACAAAGTTGGTATCGATTTGGGCATAGCGTATATACAGGGGATACTGACCGGGGCCAGGGATATTAGGTGGAAACCATCTATTGAGATGGTGTCGACGGTATTTGCATTTGCGTGTCGGTGATGGACACGAGAGATTTGAGGATTTGCGTGTTGGTGATGAACATGAGGGATTGCTGATTTCGGGTGTCGATGCTGGACATCCATATATATTGATAGGTTGCTATCATGAGATACCCAGTTATATTATAGTTGTTGTAGCCGATCAGGAATGATCCAGGGGACAGTACCTGCATACCTTTTTACGAGTTGTTGCATACAAAAAGGAATTCAAAAATCGAGCTATAGTCTCATTATTTTGACATGTCTGGTATAACATTGAATTCTTTTAAATTGTAAATCTCTTAACACTATTCATTAAAACAGCAGGACGTACATCTTAAATAAGATATCTATTATATTTCATACTATCATGTCTGCTCTTACGCCGTGATATATGTATTCTGCGGCTATTTTAAAGGAGAGATTTTACATATATATTTTTGGCTACTTATGGACTTTTACCTAGATACAGGTCATTTATATGATATATTCTACTTTGGGATAGCATGATAGATAGTGTTGCATTTACGATACATACACATATCATATATTATATTAGTACAAGATATGATAGTAGTATAATTATGACCTAGGTATCGTTGTGCATTTCGATTTATATTTTGTGATGTATTTTTATTCACTGAGTTGGCAACTCACCCCCGTTGTGCCACAGTTTCTTGCAGGTGTTACCGCTTGGATTATCAGCGGTTTGGGGCACACATTCCTTTTGGTGTAACTTTGGCAGGTGGGTTACTGTTGTATCGTACTCACATTTGTACATTCTTATCGTTTTGTATCTAGTAAAAGTCCATCAACTTAGAACTGGTATATTGAGGACTTAGAAGCGAGACTTAGAGTTTGTGTGTTGTGGGTGTCACACTCATTGGAGTAGACCTTTTTATATCGTTGATTTTGTTTCGCTTTTCTTTTCTTTGCCATTGTGCGTCGTATATTGTTTGCTTTGTTGCTCCGCCATTTGGGCATGGAAGCTAGCTCCCGTTGGGATGCTATATGTATTTTTATGTTGTATCGGGTTTTATGCAAAATTTACAAAGGATGTGCTGTCGAATTTCAAAACGTCATAGATACCTTTTCAAACCATACTTAGTTAAACTTAAATATTTGTTTTAAATTGATTCCATCTGATAACTATTTTAAACCTCACCTCCAATAATTTCAAAAAGGGTTTAGATTTCGGGTTTTGGCTTACTTGGACCGCGTCGACGTCTTTAGATATCACGTGATTTAAGTGCCGGTCACGTGCTATATTTGGGTCGTGACAAAGTTGGTATCAGACCGTGGTTGAAGCATTTGCCACAACATTCGCCTTGCCCGGATGATAAAGAATCTCACAGTCATAGTCTTTCACGAGCTCCATCCAACGACGCTACCTTAAATTCAGATCCCGCTGCTGAAAGATATACTTTAAGCTCTTGTGGTCTGTGAATATCTGGCATGACTCACCGTATAAGTAATGCCTCCAAATCTTGAGTGCGAAGACCACCGTGGACATCTCTAAGTCATGAGTGGGATTGTTCTGCTCGTGCTTCTTCAACTGCTGAGAAGTATAAGTGACGACCCTGCCGTGCTGCATCAACACACAGCCTAAACCTACCCGAGATTGGCAGATTCTATGTAACAGCCGAGTAGATGTCACTTTGATACCAACTTTGTCACGACCCGAAATTTGGGTGTGACCGGCACTTAGATTGTTTGACATCTAAAGATACCGACACAATCTGAGTAAGCCAGAAACCAAGATCAAAAACCCATTTGTGGAATTAAGAAAATTTCAGTTTTTAAGTAAAAAGAATGAGGTAGCATGTCGAATTTTTTTTTTAAGAAATGAAATCTAAATAACTGATTTTTTGCATTTAAAATTTCGACAGCACCTCCTTTTTAATTGTTAATAAAAGCAGTTATAAAATGTTTAAATAAGTTGCGTCCCTAGTTGGGAGCAAAATAACGCCAAACAGCGGAAATCAATACGCAACAACAATACGACGCTCAAGCGAAGAATTTCATGCATAAGTAAAGGAAATATAACTTAATACAACTAAACGATCTCACTCAATCAAAATAAAACATATACAAACATATTTCATTCTAAGTCAAATATACAGGGCCTGATGGAGTGATACTAGATCCAAAATACATATATCAAAAATAGGCGGTCACTGTATATGTAACCCACCTAGCAAAATAAGCGATATAAGCAGACAAGTGGATCCACACTGCTGATATGCGTCAACGCGTTTCTTGCAAGGAACTAAGGCACAACGGCGGTGAGTTGCCAACTCAGTGAACAAAACTAACATCTAACAGTTGATATTATAAGCATGCCGGAATAATGGTAAAAGCGACAAGATAAGCATGATGTATAGTATCACATTGATGCATGAATATGTACTAAATAAATATATAACACAATACTGAAATCTCATCAAATATCTCTGAACATCGGTCATTTCTAATTTAAGATTCATCTTCCATGTCCAACATCGACACAAATCTTCTGTTTTAGCAGACATTGTTCCCCGAACAATCCTGTCAATTAGTAACATCGGTCGGTATCTACCAGATATCCGCCGTATTTTACAACTATCTTCGGTATCGAGTATTCTCGCTAGGTTCCCCGCCTCAAATGCTGCTTTCTTGCCCCTAGGTCTCGACCGGGTCCATCATGAATCCGACTGTATACCCCCCCCCACTCAGTCTGGATTACGTATAAATCCGCAACCGTATAGCCCCCCATTCAGTTCAGAATAAATCCAAATCATAAAAACGACATCTCATGGTGGACATATCACATCAATCATGAAGAACCAATTAATATAACTTAATAGTGTATAAAACTCAAAACCAGAAATTCTCAAATCCAATACATCTTGTGCTACAATTAATAAAAATTTGAAAGGGAAGTATGATAAGTATCAATAATAAAAGTAATGCAAAACAACTACTATTAATGATGCTTAAGGTATGAAGTGAATCATATGTGACATAGCAGGTTCTTAGTTATTACGTGACATATCAATACCGATGAGGTGTAGTGTAACGTGCAGGTATGTGCGCGTGCAACATGACTCATCAATAATTAGTGCAGTGTCCTAGCAAGTGTTAGACAATGGAATTTCATAGATATGAATGCATATGATGAAGTTTTTTTAGTTTTAAACATATACACAATGCAAAGGAAATTAATTAGCCAAACTTCTAATTATGGGCGTATTACGCCATCCATACAAAATCCCTCGGTAGATATTTAATCTACTCATCGGAATACGTCGAATCTACTCGGATGTCATCGACCTCTTTCCTTTTCTTGCGGCCTCCGAAATCCCCGCGGTCGAACCTAACATCGAAATTAACCTTCGTATAAGAAACGACTAAACTCCGATACCGATATTTCATGTTACGACTTTGTTTTTCCTGTTATGAATAGCGAAGGGTTAGATCAGGTTAATATGGCACGTGACCGGCACTTAAATCACGTGACATCTAAACACGTCGACGTGGTTCAAGTAAGCCGAAATCCGGAATCTAAACCCTTTTTGAAAATATTGGAGGTGCAGTTTAAAATAGTCATCAGATGGAATCAGTTTAAAATAAACATTTAAGTTTAACTAAGTATATTTGAAAAGCATCTATGACGTTTTGAAATTCGACAGCACCTCCTTTGTAATTTGAATAAAACCAGCTACAACATAAAATACATATAGCATCCCAACGGGAGCTAGCTTCCACGCCCAAATGGCGGAGCAACCAAGCAAACAATATACGACGCACAATGGCGAAGAAAATAAAAGCGAAACAAAATCAACAATATAAAAAGGTCAACTCCAATGAGTACGACTCCCACAACACACAATTCTAAGTCGCGCTTCTAAGTCCACAATATACCAGTTTTAAGTTGATGGAGTTTTTACTAGATACAAGAAGATATGAATATACAAGTGTGAGTACGATACAACAGTAACCCACCTGCCAAAGCAATCACCGAAAGGAATGTATGCCCCAAGCCGCTGATAATCCAAGCGGTAAAACCTGCAAGACACTGTGACACAACGGGGTGAGTTGCCAACTCAGTGAATAAAAGTACATCACAAGGCAGAAATCGAAATGCACAACGATACTTAGGTCATAAATATAATACTATCATATCCTGTACTAATATAATATATGGTATGCATATGTATCGTAAATGCAACACTATCTATCATGTGATCCCAAAGTAGAATATATCAAATGCAAATGACCTGTATATAGGTATAAGCTCAAAGGTAGCCGAAATATATATAAAAATCGCTTCTTTAAAATAGCCGCGGAATAGATATGTCACGGCATAAAAGCAGACGTGATGGTATGAAATAAAATAGGTATCTTATTTAAGATATATGTCCTGCTATTTTAGTGAAGAGTGCTAAGAGGTTTACAATTTCAAAGAGCCCAGTGTCATATCAGACACGTCAAAATAGTGAGGCTATAGCTCGATTTTGAAATCCTTTTTATATGCAATAACCCGTAAAGAGATATGCCGGTACTGTCCCCCGGATCAGTCCTGGTCGATTACAATAACTATAATATAACTGTGTACCTCATGATAGCAACATATCAATATATATGGATGTCCAGCATCGACACCCGAAATCAGAAATCCCTCGTGTCCATCACCGACACGCAAATCCTCAAATCTCTCGTATTCATCACCGACATGCAAATGCAAATACCATCGACACCATCTCAACAGATGATCGCCACCCGATATCCCTGGCCCCGGTCAGTATCCACTGGATATCCGCCGTGCCCAATCGAGCCCTAGCCAGTATCCTCTGGATATCTGCCGTGCTCATCTCTATCTCCATTATCGAGTACCTCGCTAGGCTCCCCGTCTCTAGTGCGGCTATCCTGTCTCTTGGTCTCGACCGGGTCCACCATGTATCCGACTGTATACTCCCCCACTCAGTCTGGATAAGTAGCAAGTCCGAAACCGTATATCTACCCTACTTAGTTCAGAATAAAACCATCAGAAAACATCAAGTTTATGGTGGATGTCAACTCATCATATCCAGAAATATCAAGTAGAGAATAAGAATAATTGCATAATTCATTCTTATACTATATTATATATATACATATATAACAGCGTCCCATACCACTGATATATATCATCAAAAGTAAAACATCCAGAAAACTCATAAGAATCAAGTATGAATACCCACAGTACTGGTATTCGCAATAATTAACATGTAATACAGGTAACGCACGTAAATAAAATCATACAAGTAATAAACGTGACAATCCTAATGTGTCATGTCAATACTAATGATGTGTAGTGTGGCATATGTGTTTGCACTCATGCAGCATGGCAATCATTATTTATACTAGTGTTCTATAAGTGTAATAGCATACTCATATCAATATCTACATACGCATTACATAGTATAACGGTCCTAAAGTGACATGGCAGTACCAATGAGGTATACTGTAATATGTGCATACGTGCTCGTGCAACATAATACTTATTGGTAGTTGTGCAATGTTCTATCAGAGCGTTCGTATCAGGGAAACGTATAACATCGATAATTATAACGCGAACATGTAAAGTAAATCTAAGCGTAATTAATAAATGTAACTACTTGCTATGAGTTATACCATTATCTTTGAAATAAAACGAAACGTTGGTTTTGAAATAAGGAAGCTGCCTTGGTTTGAAAATGGATATTCGTTTTGGAAATTGGTATTGCATCCTTGTCCCTTATCAATAAAATGGGAAACGAATCGTTAGTTTTAAAAGAGTATAGCTCACACAAGTATTACATCCAAACACGAATTAAAATATTACATTATAAGGCTAAAGAAAACTTGACTGTTATTCGGCATACTAATTTTGTCATCACAAGTATGGTATGATTCCTCATACAAAACCCACATTATCACAATCTCTAATCATCTCAAGTATTGTCACGTCCCGCTTCCCAGAGTACGCTAAGATGAGCACGTGACATAGCCAACCATGCTACCTGTGGGTAGGAAATATCCATCCACAGTCACGTTACGGTTGTAGAGATATCAAGAACAATAATAAACTATTTAACACATGTCCATAAGCCAGAATAAAACGAGTCAAGAATAAAATAGTGCGGAAGCCAAAAGATCCAATACAAGAATAACTGGAATGTAAAAATGCATATCAACAGGATCTTCACCGCTCAGTCTAACAGCGGCAATGCACCTGATCAGTCTGCAACAAAGGTAGAGGATCTGGGCCATGCAAAACCCAGACGTCAGCGCGTCATAACATCAAGCAATAATAAAAACAGGGGTGGCATTACATGTAAGTATGAGTATAAATGATAAACAAGCATAACAGTGATATGAGTAAGGATAGTAGGGTAATGTGTAGTGAGTAATCTAAACTAGTCTATTGGGTTAACTACTCTCAAGTCTTGAAATCAATTTAATGAATCGTCGGTGTAACTCGATAGTATCCCGTGCGTGCCCGGGATCACGGTCAAAGACTTTCGGGCTGAATCCGAGACGTGCCGCAAGGTAGTAAAGGGTGGATAGTATCCCGTGCGTGCCCGGGATCACGGTGAAAGACTCTCGGCTGAAACCGAGACGTGCCGCAAGGCAGTAAAGGGTAATAGGAAATGACGAGTGATGTCAGCAGCATCACCCCGGGGCTGGCCTAGCCCGTAAGACTGATCAGAAAAGGTAAAGAACTGTCGAGTTACAAGTCAGGTTTCATCATTGATTTCCCCATTCCCCCAGGTTGTGTATTCAAGTCAAGTATTTGAATAATATAGAGCTAATGCCAACACAGGATCAGGCAGGTACAGATTTGTCTGGATAGACAACAGGAACGGTCCGTAAGGACAACAGGTCAGGTTTGTTGGCATTAGACACAAGATCCGGTAACAGGTAAAGCCATGGTACATCAGGTCAAGTCAAGTAATGTATATAGGTGTCATGTCATGTCAAGAGTTGCACGGTACCATGTCGTGTCAAGTAATAAGTGTAACAAGTAATGTCGGGGTGCACAAGATGTCAAGTGGGTGCTCATAATCAAACTAGCATAAGCATGGGTATACAAAACAAGCATGGATACTAATAGAACAATAAACAGGAACATTGTAATATGATATGCAAATGGGTATAGATTAAACTATACGGGTGTACGGTTATCGATTAGAGTTAGGGTTATGGTTCCAACATGAAGTATCATACCCTAAATGAACATAGAATATTAAAATCACATTATCGTGTATTAAAAGACCGCTTGATGCAATTATATATAAAAAGTGTTAAATGGATGCAATAATATGTATACTAGACGAGATGGGTGCAAAAGGGTGTTGAACAGTTATAAACTATTTAAAGGGTACTATGGCTATGCGACCAAAAACTATGATATAAATATAGGCATGGCATAAAATATTGTGATCTAATATGCAACCGGGTATGTTTTCATAATTAACTCAAAAATGATATAAACGGACATCGGATGGTAAAATGTGACATAGGGCACCAAATTCAAACTTCATGCTTAATATATATGCAAATAAATAATAAATACTATAAATAGCATGTAGCAAGTTTTACTTGCCTTGATCGGATCACGAAGCGGTATACGGAACGTCACGTCCGATGTCGGCAAGACGTCGCAACGCACGCACGGCACATGAGACGGGTCCAAGCAACGAACAGTGGGGTCACACGGGTCAGATATCCTCGCTGGGTTGTCGGGATCGTCGATGGCACGGCCGGATTCCGGCGATCACAAAAACAGTGGATATCTAATAGAAAGAAAATGTATTGAAAGGAAAAGAGAAGGGCTGAAAGAGGACAGAGAAGATTGAGGAGAGATGCTTACTCACTGGATTGCATAGGGGTGACGGCGTCGACGGTGAGGATCGACGGAACTCCGGTGATGGGGTTGGCTGTGAAAGTTCGGTTAGGGTTTGGTTGTTGGGGTGCTGTTGGAGGGTATGCGCATGGTCTTGGTGAGGTGATGATGTGGAGGAGGGGAAGGAAACGAGACGGTGATGATGGTGGGTGTGAGGCTGGGGTCGTCGGCGGCGACCGGTGACGTTGGGTTCCTAGGGTTTTGTGGGTGCAGCCTCGGGTAAAGGGGTTCTTGGATGGAGGTCAAGTGTGCAGGGGTTGTGGAGAGGAAGAAGAGTTGAGGATGACGAGGGCGAGGCGACGAGGTGAAGCCGACGTCGGCAATCATCGGTGAGGTTGCCGACGACATGCTGCGCAGGTCGGCAAGGTTGCGGTGCAGGGACGTCGTGGGAAGAGAGGGGAGTGGAGGAAGAAGAGAAAGGAGGTGAGGTGGTAGAGAAAAGGTCGACGACGAGGGTGGAGACGACGTCGGCGTCGCGCGACGTGGGTTCGATGTAGCGGGGAAAACAAAAGGAAAAAGAAGAAGATGACGAGAAAGGAGAGCGAGAGACGTGTGGGATTTTATGGTTGAGAATAGAAATATATTAAATATAAAGAGAGAGATAGAGACAGAGACAGAGACAGAGAAGAGAAAGAAAGAGAGATGAGAGATAACGAGAGGAGTGCGAGAGAGAGATGAGAGAGATCGAGAGGAGAGAGAAAGAGAGAGTGAACAGTTTAGGAGAAAGAAAGTTGTTTTTAGTGGGGAGAGAGAAGGAGAGAAGAGTCTATTAGATAATATAAAATTTAGATTTAAGAAATATATTACAGAGAGAGAGAGGCAGAGAGAATTGAGAGAAATGGAGAGAGAGAGTAAGTTTAATATATAATATATATATTTTATATACAACTTAACGGTTATGATAAGAATGATTTAGTAAAATTTATTAGTTAAAAGAATAATATATTATTAGTCCGTTTCGAGATTTTGGGAAAAACAAACTTACTCTAAAACACGCCCGGGTCGGGTCTAAAAATCCAAATTTAAAATATGAAAAATATATGCGACTTCCAAATTTCAAAATGAAAGCTCAGGTAATGAAAATGCATACCCCCAAGAACGGATGCACGTACGTACGCGTAGCCATCCAAACACGTCCGTTTCACTGAACGGGACGAGAACACGATGCAAGGACGCTACCACAGGGTTAGGGGTATCATGCAGGCCAAGAAATGCAATTTTAATTTATTTTATGTGACTCAAAATGTTATATGATAAAAGATGCGATACTAGATAAACTACCAGTATGTATTAAACATGAGATGCACGTGTCTATGCAACAAGTCAAGGTAATCTATGAATAAGAATCAAACCAATTCAAGCAAGCGGGTCGGGTCGAATGCAAAGTAATATGTAAAATACCATTCACACCCAAACATGCTAAATTAAGAAAAGACCATGGATAGGTAAATACGGAAACTGGAATTGGTATAAATGAACTCGGGTATTACATTATACCCAACCACAAAAGAATTTCGTCCTCTAAATTCCAAGAATAAGATAGGATAAACAAACAAGAAATTTCGAGAATAGATGTGGAAACTTCTGCCGTATTTCATCTTCTCGTTCCCAAGTTAGTTCTCCATGCGAGCGATTACTCCAAGAAACAAGTATAAGAGAGATAATTTTGTTCTTAAGAACCTTTTCTTTTCGATTCATAATCGACATCGGTCGCTCCTCAAAAGTCAAATCTTCTCATACAGTCAGTTTCGAATGATCCAACACATGTATTTCATCTCGAGCATACTTACGGAGTTGAGGTACGAGAAACACGTCATGACCATTCGTCAGGGATTGCGGTAACACCAAACGATAAGCCACTTCTCCAATACGTTCCAAGATCTCAAAAGGTCCAACGAATCGAGGACTAAGTTTTCCCCGACTTCCGGAACGGATCACCCCTCTAGTCGGTGATATCTTCCAGAATACTAGATCACCAACAGCGAACTCTAGAGGTCTTCTCGATGTAGCGACCCAACTCTTCTGTCGGTCTTGTGCTGCTTTCATATGATTCCGGATATTATTAACCTTCTCTACTATCTGCACAACCAAATCTGATCCCAATAATCTTCGTTCACCAATATCGTCCCAACAAACGGTGAACGACACTTGCGACCATATAAAGTCTCGAATGGAGCCATCTGAATAGTTGCCCGAAAACGGTCATTGTAAGAAACTCCACTAAGTGTAGACGATCCTCCCATCAACCCTTGAAGTCTAACATGCAAGCTTTCAACATGCCTTCAAGAGTTCGGATCGTTCTCTCCGACTGGCCATCTGTTTGAGGATAATAAGCTGTGCTAAACTCAATCGCGTCCCCAAACTTTCCTGTAAGCTCCTCCAAAAGTACGATAAGAATCGGTTGTCACGGTCGGTCACGATGCTCACCGGTACTCCATGCAATCTTATTATCTCCTGTATGCACTGTTCTGCCAAAACTTATGTTGATTGATCATCTCAAAAAGAGATGAAATGAGCTGCCTTGGTCAATCCGTCAACAATCACCCAAACTGCATCGTTGCCCTTTGGACTCCGCGGTAAAGCCGTCACGAAGTCCATGGTTATATGTTCCCACTTCCACTGAGGAATCGGAAGTGGTTACAATAAACCAGCAATCCTTTGATGTTCAGCCTTAACTTGCTGACACACCAAGCACTTTGCCATAAAGCGGCAATCCCCCGTTTCATGCCTCCCAACCAGAAATGCTGTCGTATATCTCGGTACATCTTCGTGCCTCCTAGATGTACGGAATACGCGGAACTGTGTGCCTCCTTCATAACTTCTTTACGGATATCTCCATTTGGCACACACAAACGGCTACCCTATCGCAACGAATCACCTTCATGAATCAATAAGTCTGTTCGAAGTTCAGCTTCAACCTGTTCTCGAAACTTCCGCAATCTTGGGTCGTGCAATTGCACTGCTTTAATACCCTCGATCATCGTCGACTGTACTTGCAGCTGCATCAACTGTCCCGAAGAATGCGGTAGCACAACTTCCAAATCGAATCTCCGAAAGTCCTCAATAAGTTCCTTCTGTGTAGTCAACATCTGAATTGCTGGCAACCGACTAAGCGCATCCGGCACTACACTAACTTTCCCCCCGGATGGTTCTTGAGACCAAGATTGTAGTCAGCCATCAGCTTCAACCATCTTCGCTGTCCCATATTTAGCTCCTTCTGAGTGAACACGTACCTCAGGCTTTTGTAATCGGTGAATACTTAAGACTCTTCCGCCCAATAGGTAGTGTCCCCAAATCTTCAAAGCGAAATATCACAGCCGCAAGCTCCAAGTCATGAGTTGGGTAATTCTTCTCATGGGTCTTCGACTGTCTCGACGCATAAGCTACAACCTTCCCACGCTGCATCAAACACGTCCTAATCCTTTCCCAGACGTGTTGCTGTGAAACACCAATCCTCCGGAACTGTCTGGCACGGTTAAAACAAGAGCGGTTATCAACCTTTACTTCAACGCCTCAAAAGTTGACGCACGCTTATCCGTCCACACAAATGGTACTTCCTTGCACGTAAGCTTAGTCAGAGGCTCAGCCAAACGAGCAAAATTCTCTACGAACCTTCTGTAATACCCGGCAAGTCCAAGAAAGCTTCTGATCTCTGCTACGTTCTTCGGAATCGGTCAATCTTGAACTACTTCAATCTTCTCAGGATCAATGGCGATTCCAACTCCGGATACAACATGCCCCCAAAACTTCACTCCTTCCAGCCAAAACTCGCACTTGCTCATCCTTTCATACAATCTTTCTTGCCTCAATGTCTGTAGTGCGAGCTTCAAGTGTTCTACATGATCATCCTTGCTCCCTGAGTAGACCAGAATATCATCGATGAACACCACTATAAACTGGTCCAGAACGGTGAAAGATTCGGTTCATCAAGTCCATAAATATCGCCGGTGCATTCGTTACTCTGAAGGGCATCACTAAATACTCGTAATGTCCATACCGAGTTCGGAACGCAGTCTAACAAATATCTTCTGATTTAGCTCGGACCTGATGATATCCGGACCGCAAATCCAGCGTCAAGAATACCCTCACGCCACTAAGTTGCTCAAATAATTAACCAATTTCGAGGGATCGGGTACTTGTTCTTAATAGTCACCCGGTTTAATTCTCGATAATCGATGCACATCCTCCTTGTGACATCATCTTCTTTACTAGAAGAACTGGGGCTCCCCAAGGTGGGTCACTGCTGCGAATCCAACCCTTCTCAAGTAATTCAGCAACCTGCTTCTTGACTTCTTCCAACTCCACTGGTGCCATTGGATAATACGCCTTTGAGATTGGCGCTGCACCAGGAACAAGATTAATCACGAACTCCACATCTCATTTTGGCGATAAACCCGAGATGTCTTCGAACACGTCCATGAATTCTCGAACCATAGCCGGCGCTTATTTCTTATCAACTTCCATCGACGAAAGAACATTGTTTGTCGGACTAGCCCTAAACTCGACTGGCCCGACAGAACTGCTTCCTCCAGCAAAACAACCTCCGGATGTCCGGGAATCTGGAGAATCACTTTCCTTTCCTTACAATCAATATGAGCGTAGAAAGTTCCGCGAAAATCCATTCCCAAGAGAACAACAAACAAAGGGATGCACCAGAATTGAATAATTCTAATGCGGTAAAGCATGAACAAGTAAGATACCGAGATGACTTCATCCGAAGTCAAGATACCGAAGAGGATTAAGCACGGGAAACATGATTCAAGCTGGCGGTAAAATAATAACTGGTAAGCAATGAAACCGAGAAAAACAAGGTAATATAACGATCATGGAATAAGGAAGTGAATCAAGACCAGGACTCCAAATTACTCAAATAGAGTACCACATTGTAACCATGCTGCAGTTCATGGGTACAATTACATAACTCCACTCAAGTCGCCCAAATCCTAGTATCAGAATCAAGAAACAGGGAGGAACATTAGAGAACCAAAAGGGTTTCAAGTCGAGATGCAAAGTGGTTTGGATATCGTCAAGGCGAAGGATAAAAGAAAGATATGATTCAAGAATCATGATAGCAATGTGGCAGGACATGCTCCTAATCACGAGTATTCTGATTCGTGTATTGGGGCCAATACCCAACTACAAAAGAATCAAACTCGATTAACCTATATCCCATGGCTTTGATACCAAAAGAACCATGTCACGTTCCGCTTCCCAGAGTACGCTAAAATGGGCACGTGACATAACCAACCATGCTACCTGTGGGTAGGAAATATCCATCCACAGTCACATTACGGTTGTAGAGATATCAAGAACAATAATAAACTATCTAACACATGTCAATAAGCCAGAATAAAATGAGTCAAGAATAAAATAGTGCGGAAGCCAAAAGATCCAATACAAGAATAATTGGAATGTAAAAATGCATACCAACAGGATCTTCACCGCTCAGTCTAACAGCGGCAATGCTCCTGATCAGTCTGCAACAAAGGTAGAGGATCTGGGCCATGCAAAACCCAGACGTCAGCGCGTCATAACATCAAGCAATAATAAAAACAGGGGTAGCATTACATGTAAGTATGAATATAAATGATAAACAAGCATAACAGTGATATGAGTAAGGATAGTGGGGTAATGTGTAGTGAGTAATCTAAACTAGTCTATTGGGTTAACTACTCTCAAGTCTTGAAATCAATTTAATGAATCGTCGGTGTAACTCGATAGTATCCCGTGCGTGCCCGGGATCACGGTCAAACACTTTCGGGCTGAATCCGAGACGTGCCGCAAGGCAGTAAAAGGTGGATAATATCCCGTGTGTGTCCGGGATCACGGTCAAAGATTCTCGGCTGAAACCGAGACGTGCCGCAAGGCAGTAAAGGGTAATAGGAAATGACGAGTGATGTCAGCAGCATCACCCCGGGGCTGGCCTAGCCTGTAAGACTGATTATAAAAGGTAGAGAACTGTCGAGTTACAAGTCAGGTTTCATCATTGATTTCCCCATACCCCTAGGTTGTGTATTCAAGTCTAGTATTTGAATAATATAGAGCTAATGCCAACACAGGATCAGGTAGGTACAGGCTTGTCTGGATAGACAACAGGAACGGTCCGTAAGGACAACAGATCAGGTTTGTTGGCATTAGACACAAGATCCGGTAACAGGTAAAGCCGTGGTACATCATGTCAAGTCAAGTAATGTATATAGGTGTCATGTCATGTCAAGAGTTGCACGGTACCATGTCGTGTCAAGTAATAAGTGTAACAAGTCATGTCGGGGTGCACAAGATGTCAAGTGGGTGCTCATAATCAAACTAGCATAAGCATGGGTATACAAAACAAGCATGGATACTAATAGAACAATAAACAGGAACATTGTAACATGATATGCAAATGGGTATAGATTAAACTATACGGGTGTACGGTTATCGATTAGAGTTAGGGTTATGGTTCCAACATGAAGTATTATACCCTAAATGAACATAGAATATTAAAATCACATTATCGTGTATTAAAAGACCGCTTGATGCAATTATATATAAAAAGTGTTAAATGGATGCAATAATATATATACTAGACGAGATGGGTGCAAACGGGTGTTGAACAGTTATAAACTATTTAAAGGGTACTATGGCTATGCGACCAAAAACTATGATATAAATATAGGCATGGCATAAAATATTGTGATCTAACATGCAACCGGGTGTGTTTTCATAATTAACTCAAAAATGATATAAACGGACATCGGATGGTAAAATGTGATATAGGGCACCAAATTCAAACTTCATGCTTAATATATATGCAAATAAATAATAAATACTATAAATAGCATGTAGCAAGTTTTACTTGCCTTGATCGGATCACGAAGCGGTATACGGAACGTCACGTCCGATGTCGGCAAGACGTCGCAACGCACGCACGGCACATGGGACGGGTCCAAGCAACGAAGAGTGGGGTCACACGGGTCAGATATCCTCGCTGGGTTGTCGGGATCATCGATAGCACGGCCGGATTCCGGCGATCACAAAAACAGTGAATATCTAATAGAAAGAAAATGTATTGAAAGGAAAAGAGAAGGACTGGAAGAGGACAGAGAAGATTGAGGAGAGAGGCTTACTCACTGGATTGCAAAGGGGTGACGGCGTCGACGGAACTCCGGTGATGGGGTTGGCTGTGAAAGTTCGGTTAGGGTTTGGTTGTTGGGGTGCTGTTGGAGGGTATGCGCAGGGTCTTGGTGAGGTGAAGATGTGGAGGAGGGGAAGGAAACAAGATGGTGATGATGGTGGGTGTGAGGCTGGGGTCGTCGGCGGCGACCGGTGACGTTGGGTTCCTAGGGTTTTGTGGGTGCAGCCTCGGGTAAAGGGGTTCTTGGATGGAGGTCAAGTGTGCAGGGGTTGTGGAGAGGAAGAAGAGTTGAGGATGACGAGGGCGAGGCGACGAGGTGAAGCCGACGGCGGCAATCATCGGTGAGGTTGCCGACGACATGCTGCTCAGGTCGGCAAGGTTGCGGTGCAGGGACGTCGTGGGAAAAGAGGGGAGTGGAGGAAGAAGAGAAAGGAGGTGAGGTGGTCGAGAAAAGGTCGACGACGAGGGTGGAGACGACGTCGGCGTCGCGCGGCGTGGGTTCGATGAAGCGGGGAAAACAAAAGGGAAAAGAAGAAGATGACGAGAGAGGAGAGAGAGAGACGTGTGTGATTTTATGGTTAAGAATAGAAATATATTAAATATAAAGAGAGAGATAGAGAGAGAGAGAGAGAGAGAGAGAAGAGAAAGAAAGAGAGAGGAGAGATGACGAGAGGAGTGAGAGAGAGATATGAGAGAGATCGAGAGGAGAGAGAGAGAGGGAGTGAACAGTTTAGGAGAAAGAAAGTTGTTTTTAGTGGAGAGAGAGAAGGAGAGAAGAATCTGTTAGATAATATAAAATTTAGATTTAAGAAATATATTACAGAGAGAGAGAGGCAGAGAGAATTGAGAGAAACGGAGAGAGATAGTAAGTTTAATATATAATATATATATTTTATATACAACTTAACTGTTATGATAAGAATGATTTAGTAAAATTTATTAGTTAAAAGAATAATATATTATTAGTCCGTTTCGAGATTTTGGTAAAAACAAACTTACTCCAAAATACGCCCGGGTCGGGTCTAAAAATCCAGATTTAAAATATGAAAAATATATGTGACTTCCAAATTTCAAAATGAAAGCTCAGGTAATGAAAATGCATACCCCCAAGAACGGATGCACGTGCGTGCGCATAGCCATCCAAACACGTCCGTTTCACTGAACGGGACGAGAACACGATGCAAGGACGCTACCACAGGGTTAGGGGTATTACGCAGGCCAAGAAATGCAATTTTAATTTATTTTATGTGACTCAAAATGTTATATGATAAAAGATGCGATACCAGATAAACTACCAGTATGTATTAAACATGAGATGCACGTGTCCATGCAACAAGTCAAGGTAATCTATGAATAAGAATCAAACCAGTTCAAGCAAGCGGGTCGGATCGAATGCAAAGTAATATGTAAAAAACTATTCGCACCCAAACATGCTAAATCAAGAAAAGACCATGGATAGGTAAATACGGAAACTGGAATTGGTATAAATGAACTCGGGTGTTACAAGTATGGTATGATTCCTCATACAACTACACCAAACCATGAATAACACTATATGCACATGAACAACCTACTAGATGCAATATCATTCTAATATCATAAACTTGAATAACCACTAAGAACTACTAGATATCATAACTATCCTATTTATATGGTTGCGGGGGTGCTATACGCCATCCGCCCGACTTCCCCCGTAGATGTAAATCTACTCACCAACTTATTGAGTTCACTGAATTCCACGCTGCTATGTCCGCTAACTCCATCTCGAAGACCTTCGCGATCGTGCCTATAATTGTAGTTATGAAATATTGGCGTAAATATCATATGAAAATCAAAACAACGAGCTAAGAATCTATAAGTTAGAACCTATAGCTTACTTACTCCAGAAACGATCAATTGCCCATGAATTTAATGTACGAACGTTAACATTTCAGTTGCAGTATAAAATACGAAAAACCCGTATCGGAATATCGAAAACTTGATAAAACACTTACTAAAACATTCTCAGATTTCTCTGTAAGAATACTGGAACAAATCAAACAATATAGTAACTCATAAAATACCAAACTAAAGCTACAGAAGAAAAACCAACACCAACCAGCCTAGAGGGGCCGGCGGCGCCGGAAAATTTATGAATGTCGCCGGACTTGGTAGGGAGTTTGGAACTCGGGTTTTAAGTATAGTCTCCTAGTCGACTCATGAAACTTATGGTATTGTTAGTTTTTTTAGTGGTTATACCTAGTGGTTCCAGATTATTCAAGTTCAGTAGGCTAAATATCACAAAACAAACTGCTTTCCTATACTGCACACTAAAACCAGCTATCAAACAGAATTGAATATGCAAAGAAGCAAAGAGATATACTGTCACGCCCCGCTTCCCAAAAAGAAGGAGAAAGAAGACGTGGCAAGATCCGCAACCTAACTGTATTAAAGGTGGTCTATTCAATACAGTTACGTTAAGCGTATAAATATTTAATATGCAGGATGTGTACCAAAACAAAAATAATAAAAGCGAAAGGCATTTTATTTCCATTAACCAAACTTTATTACATCCCAAAAGAAATAGTAAAATAAACTAAGTAGTTTGATTACATCAAAGGAGAAACAAAAGCCCTAAATATGTGGGCAACAACAAAAATTAAAACTATCTAATCTTCCATTGTCTTGTCTGCATAATCTACATAAGTTGACTTCACACCTTGATCTTCGCTGTAATACTCATTCTTATCTGACAGACATTCCAAAGATAGAGAAAGAAAAGGAAGGTCCGTCAGCGGGTTATACTCGGGTAGGATTGCCTCATAAGATAGTAAAGGTATAGAAACAAACAGGTGTGTATAATGAATATGATGTACATGTGTATAAAGGTATGAGGTTATGTACAATTTGGATATGTGAATATGAGTAGGTTATATATGTTGTAAGTTATATGTAGATGAAGGTAATAGTATGTATTAGTTTGTTAAACAAGGGTCCGGATACTCGTGATTATTCCGTTGTGGCCACGGAACAACAACCGGGGAAGTGAAATATACCGTTTCACTTCCCGGGATCATGATCGAGTAGTAGGGGAATCCGAGTTCCGAATTATCCTTGCCTAATCAAACTACCCATCCCCGTGGTTCAGTATAAGGGTTCGGACGAATTAGAGTTAGTGCGTATACTTCTAGGCATGGAATTTCCACATTGTATAGTCGCCCATATATTGGACTGTTCACCCGTAATATCGGGATCTTCATATTTATATAGTCGCCCATATATTGGACCGTTTACCCGTAATATCGGGATCTTCATATTTATATAGTCGCCCATATATTGGACTGTTCACCCTGCCTGTAGGGATCTTCATAAAGTATTCCATACCTAGGTCCGCGTATTCTAACCCTAACCGTATCATGTTTTGTATATGTTATGTTGTCATAATCTGGACTTTAAAACGTATTGATATCGTTTAATATGGCCTTCCACAACCACTCGTTTTATTTTCTAGAGTTTGTCAAGCACTTCGTGTCCTTTAGAGAAAGCTTAGTTAAAATAATAAGGTTTAAATATCTTTTATTACTTCTAAGAAAAACCATGATATTTGGGATATTTATTATTTTGGAAAAGCATAAGGTTTTACAGAAAATATCCTTTTGATAAAAGGTTGTGGTGTTTATTTGAACATCTTTTGTAAAAGGTTTTTATTTGAAAATCTATGCCTGCTCCTAATATTCCAAAAGGACAAGTTATGAGGTCCTCAAATCGCCTCTTCACCGCCAATTGCGGCCAGGTAAGCACAAGTAAGGAAAGGAGGGATCCGCTCACGAATCACCGTGAGACGGGCCTTTTAAAGTTACCTTTCTTACTTGTCTAGCCTAGACACCACAAAGTCTGGTTTAGATAAACGACCGATGCCTACAACCTTTCCTTTGTCCTAGATTGGTGTTATTTTAAAATTACCTTTTAAAAGATACTAAATATTTCCTTTTGAAAAGATATCGTTATTTAAATTTAATATTTTCTTCTTTAAAAGGGTTGAAAGGGGGTTTGACAATATTATAGTAGTTGATGAGAAAGTATAAGTAGAATATACGTATGTTGTATCTAAAATATTTATTTTACATATCTTATATGGTTATTTTAAACAAATACAATATTTTAATTAAACGAGGGTATTTTGTGGAAGTAACCTATTTCGAGATCATTTTTATAGCGTGGGTATGTCAGAGGTGAAATAACAATTCATGGGTTACATCAGATTCGAGGTATTATGGGTGTGCAATATACTTCTATTTACAGAGAAAATTTAAACACCGTTTTAAAAAATATGGGTTAACATTATTATGATTAAGGATACAAGGAAAAAGGGTATGCACAAATATTATAACACCATTTTAAATGGGGTTGATGATTAGAAATTGAAACTAGATTACTAAGATAGAAGAAGGTGACAGGAAAAGGAGAGAGAGGCGGGTCCTACCTGTGTTTGAGTCGGAATGCCGAAGAGTTGAAAACGTAGTCTCGTACTAAATCCTCAATAGCTCCGCGTTCCGATTTTTCCTCTGCGATTGGATGGAGCCGTAGAGTCGGCGTCGTCGATACGAAGGCACCGGTATTTTTTTCAGAATTTTTGGAGTTCTGAGGTGTGAGAAATTTAGGTTTGAAGGTGCCTATTTATGGCGTTCAAAAAGTAACAAGAAAATCCAAAAACCCGTTAAAAAATCCTCAAAATCTGCGCCCAATCATCTCAGAATTATTTGCCAATGATTAGCAGCCGCCGCCTTTTATCTCAGCCGTTGGATTGAGATCCAACGGCTGAGATCACGCCGCCTGGATCCGCGCCTTGCCACGCGTCGCCACGCGATTGGCCCGCAGCCGTGGGTGAGGATCACCACGTGGGCGCCGCCGCAGAGCTTTGGGCCGTTGGATCTCGTGATCCAACGGTCCAGGTTAAAAGGCTTTAAAAATTTAAAATAAAAATTAATAAAAATTAATAAAATAGCAGATTATTTAAAATATTGATTTGGCTTTGAAAAATTTGTTAAAAATAGTAAAAAATACGGGAAAATTATGGAAAAATTCCAGAAAATATATTTTATTATTATCTTTAATATAAAAATATTTTTGGGCTAAAAACAATTAGTATATCTATTTCTAATTTGTTAGCTAGTTACTAAAATTATAGAATATCTAGTTTATCCTTTAAATATTTTTAATTACGAATTAACTACTTTAATTTATAAAAATATGTAGATTATTTTAAGGTATTATAAAATCTTTCTAAAACATTTTAAGCCTATAAAAATAATAAATAGATTTTAGAAATTTCTTTTAATCATATTTACTTGCTTTGAAAATTATTAGCACTACTTTAAAAATTATTATTATATAAAAGAAACACGTAAATAATTATTTGATAGTAGAAATAAAAATATATTTTATTTAGGTATTTGAAAACACGGTCGTTACATATACCTATAGAGTGGTAGTACAAGGAAATCCTGCTCAAGAAGTGTGTGTGGAAGCATCAAGGTTTTGTAGAAGCTCTAGCTTGATGATGTGCACAATTTTGAGGAGAGGGTCAAGGTTTTACTCTTTGGATGTGATGAACAATTAGAATTATTTTTGTTTGGAGTTTGAATAAACATATGGTTCAGTTTGAGAAAGGCTTAAGAATTTCTAAGTGTTGATGAGATAAGGAGTTATGTTGTGTGTAGAGAGAGCATGAGGTGGAGAGTTATAAGATGGAGGTGTCATGGGAGAAGTAGGAGGTGTAAAGTTGAGAAGAAAGAGGTGGAGGGATGTGAGCATGGTGAGGGTGTGTTGAGGGTGAGGGTCTAGCCTAGGTTAAGATATATCAATCATTAAAAGAATTATCAAAACCTTTCATGTTATAATTTAAATCCATGTAAAATAAAAGATATGAAATGATTAATCTATCACTTAAATGTCATTAGCTTAATGTAAAATACAATATCATGTTAAAATAATTAAAATATCATTTTTATGACATCACACACTTTTATTCATATTTATCGAAATAATTACATTTTTCGGATATAATTCTGATACCCAATTTCATAAGCGATATCATTTTGTAGACTTATTAAATTCATATTAAAATTTATAAATTAATATTTATAATTTTTCAAAATGTTACACCGAAGACCTTAACCGCTATGGAGATAGATGAGAAGCCAGCACCGGAGGTAGTTTGAGAGTTTCTTGATGTGTTCCCCGAAGATTTACCTGGTTTACCCCCGCCTCGCATATTGGGCTCTTCGATCGACCTGATTTCAGGTACGGTGCCAGTTTCCAAGGCTCCATACAGGATGACGCTAGTTGAGTTGACGGAATTGAAGAAGCAGATAGAAGATCTTCTGGACAAGGGATTTATCCGTCTGAGTGCTTCCCCGTAGGGTGCTCCTGTATTACTGGTGAAGAAGAAAGATAGTTTTGTGCGCATGTGAATCGATTACAGTGAGTTGAACAGGGTGACAGTGAAGAACAAGTATCTCATTCCCAGCATCGACGACTTGTTTGATCAGTTAGATGGTGCCCGGGTATTTTCTAAGCTGGACCTTCGGTCAAGGTATCACCAAATCAGAGTCAAGGCAGAGGATGTATGCAAGATGGCTCTGGCATCTGCAGGTTCAGTCATTGGTTGTAGATCACATTAAAGCTACACAGGGTGGAGACTCTCAGTTGCAAAAATTCAGAGGATTGGTTGAGGCTGGTTTGAGGACAGACTTGTTGATTCACGAAAATAGTTCCATGAGATTTGGCAGCCGGTTGTGTGTTCCAAAGGGGGGTATTCGAGATGAAGTTCTAGCCGAGGCACATAGTCCTGTTACTCAGTGCATCCGGGAGGCACTAAAATGTACAGGGATTTGAGGCAACATTTCTGGTAGAACGGAATGAAGAGAGAGATTTCTCGCTTTGTCTCCAAGTGTCTGGTATTGCCAACAGGTGAAAGCCGAGTATCAGAGAGTAGATGAGTTTTTGCAACCTCTTCCTGTACCAGAGTGGAAATAGGAGTACATCACCATAGATTTTGTGACAGCACTACCTCGAAGTCCAAGGGGCACCAATGTTGTCTGGGTTATTGTTGATTGTCTCACGAAGGCAGCATATTTCATACCTTTCCGAGTGGGACAATCGACGGAGTCGCTTGCCGAGAGGTATATGCAGGAGATCGTAAAGCTGCATGGAGTGCCCGTTAGTATCGTGTCTGGTCGAGACATCGGGTTCATTTTCCACTTCTGGAGGAGCCTGCAAGAGAGTTTGGGCACTCGTCTCAAGTTCAGCATAACCTATCATCTGCAGACAGGCAGGCAATCCGAGTGTACTATCCAGACGCTTGAGAATATGTTGAGGTTGTGCATGCTGGATTTTCAGGGCTCTTGGAAGGATTACCTTCATCTAGTGGAGTTTTCGTATAACAACAGCTATCAGGATAGCATCCAGATGGCACCGTTCGAAGTTCTTTACGGATGAAGGTGTCGATCCCCTCTTTATTGGGATGACGTAGGTGAACCAATGTTGCTGGACCCCAAGCATATAGTTCAGATAGTGAGCAAGGTTCAGATGATCAGGCAACGTATCAAGGCTGTGCCGGACCGATAAAAGAGTTGGGCAGATGTCGGTAGAAGGTCATTAGAGTTTGGTGTTGGTGATCATATATTTTTGAAAATATCACCAACTCGTGGAGTGATCGGGTTTGGTAGTCATTGGAAGCTCAGTCTCTGATTCATCGGACTTTTTGAGGTGTTGGAGCGAGTAGGAGAGACGGATTATCGACTTGCCTGGCATCTATCGTATACTGGTATGCATAATACTTTCCATGTATCTCGGTTGAGGAGCTACATTCGGGTTGACAGCCATATCTTGGGCCATTCAGAGTTGGCGTTGGGTACCGATCTGTCTTACGAGGAGCAGCATACCACTATTCTCAATCGTAGGGAGAAAGTGCCGAAGAATAAAGTCATTCGCTTGGTTCGAGTTTCTTGGGGTTGTGGTTCTCCAGCGGAGTATATTTGGTAACGTGAGGAGGATATCCGTTCACGATTTCCACACCAATTTGAGTAGTTGTTCATTTGTTTGTTTCCGTTGTTCCGTTTTTTAATTTCGAGAACGAAATTTTTGTAACGAAGTATGATGTAAATCCCCAGTTCCATGTATTTTCCATACTTCTTTATAATTATTTTTTTCCAATTTTTTTCCTTTCAAATTTCGTTCCTATTTTATTTTAAAACCCTAATTAACCTAAACCCCACATATATACATATATATAATTTAACCTAACTCTAAATATTTTTTTTTTGAAAAACCCTAATGCAATTCCCTAGCCCAATCCCCGACCCAAGCCCACGAAACCAATTCCCTAACCCGGCCCGACTCGAACCCATCTCTCTTTCTTTCTTCCTCGCCTTCTCTTTTCCCTCCCGTTTGAAGATCCCACACCCCCCTTCACCGCCGACGAGCCCCTCGTCAACGCCACCAACTCCTCCATCCGCCACCTTCTTCATCACCAAACACCCCGAGCCTTCCTTTACAACACCACCATCTCACAGCTACCACCGGACCCCCTCGACGCCGCCGGCCACCTCCTCCGACGAGCCACCGCCGTGACACCTCTTCTTCTCATCCAACTCCAGAACTCATCACCACTTCGTGCACACCTCCAATACCAATCCATCATCACCAAAGCACCTTGCCGCCTCACCTCGGCCAACGTTGCCTTGCACCAATGCCGCCTGCGTACCACCACTGACGGCGCTCCTGTTTCCTCCAACACCACTGAGACCATCACCTCACCGGAGCCCGACCACCACTGTGCTGCCACCATCTCTGCATTCCCTCACCTATAAGCTGCATCCAAGCTCACCTCACCGGAGCTCCTCACTCCAACGCCAACGGCTGCAGCCCCTCTCTCCGCCTCGACCTCCTTTTGCCGTCCCACTAGTTTCCCAAATCCCAAGCTAAGCCCCCGTCCCTCAAGCCAAGTAGCGTCGCGCCGAACCAAGCTCGAGTTTGAGCCCTAGTTGCACTACCATCGTCGAACCTTCGCCAGGCAAGTGAAAACCTTCACTTGTTTATCATGCTACTACGAACATTAGCCAAGAAATTTACAATAACTATATATATATATATATAATTAGATCGTAAATTACTATTGAAAATCGTGTAGCGAACCATATTGTTGTCTTGTTGATTGGAGCCCGACTAGGGCTTATTACTGTGTTGGTATAACGTAGGAGTTATATGCTAATATCTAAAATCGTTTGACTAAAGGAAACGTGTGTTTCGATCGATAACCGAACGTTTACCTAAGATGTTCAATAAGAACCTTAAGCCGGAACCTAATTAAAATCGGCGGAACTTGTGATATTTAAAACCGTTTACTATTCATAGATGTACTGCAGAAATTTGGCTGCAAATTAATATCGTTTCACCCATAATATGTTGCCCCCGATAACCATTACGAAATCAGAATTTCCCCGAACATGCTTGCCCATTAAATTCATAATAAATTGTACAAAAATTGGATCATAACGTTCTTAGGCTCTCTATGAATAAGACTGTATAACTTATAAACCTACGGTGACTTTTACTGAATATCGTGTCTTTTAGATAGCGGAAATTGAAGAATTTGGTGGCTCTGGACTACAGTCCTGAACCAAAATCCTTACGAATACCTGAAATCAAACACCTGCAACTCATTGTTCGAATTCACAAATGCACAAAACCCTATATATATACGTAGGAAATTGAGTTAGCTTTCTTACGCAACTGGTTCCACTGAATTACGTCGCTGTTAGCTATTTTTAACATAATTTATTTTATCAGTGCATACGGCTGTTTTCTGCAGTCTTTCATGTTGGAACATGAACTTAATCGCCTGTATGTCCCTACGCAAAACTAAAATACGCGGAGTCCTATATAGTTGCGTAGATAATTTAGTTAGATAACTTATGGTTCTAGGCTCATTCAGTTTTCCTGTCGGTTGATATTTTAATTATATTTTAGATTGTCGACGTGCTCTGCAGTTTTCTGCAATTCCAGTTTAAACACCTTGACACTAAACATGGCATATCTCATAGGACACAGAGGCTATCATTGATCTTCTTGATGTGTTGGAAACCTAACAGATATAACTAGGTTTTATTCAACTGGAGGAACACCTGAATCTAAACACAATCCATAGTAAACTGCACGTGAAGTTGGACTTCCAGTTCTGAAACTGGAATTCCAGCAACTAATCGCTGATTTAAAATGATAATAAATCCTTAACCTGAATTCCTATTGGTATGGAACTAATTTTACTACTTAGATAATCATGTATACTTTGTATGACTTTTATATTGTTTTGGTTGATTCTACACATGTGATTTAGGGTGAATTTTGCAAGTTTCATGGTGTTGGCTGTCATAATTTAGTGAACATCTGTTTAGTGCATTTCTACCTTATTGTGTGTTTGCTTTATACCCAGTGCATAGTGATTGTTTACTTTGAGACCTAGTGACTGATTTGCATTGTCGATAGATAAGTGTTAGTGATTGGGTTGTGATAAGTATGATAGTAAACTAGTGATCGAAAGTGATATTGATAAGTGGAAGCGTGATTAAAAATGAATGCGATACGTACTTGTTCACAACCTATCTAATACCTGAACATATATTGTAACCTGGGGAAATGGGGAAATCAAGGTGGAATCGAACTCATATTTAGCAAGGTACAGTGACTTAGAGGAGGAGGATCATTTGATATTAGCTATATATATATATATATATATATATATATATATATATATATATATATTACGTCATGGGCCTAGCGGCACGGCTGAAGGGTTATATCCCGGGCAACAGCGGACCGTAGTCTCGGGCATGCACAAGACCCTTGTTAAACGCGAGCATCCTTTTGCACCGATTGATTTCAATTGACCTAGTGACTGATAGGTAATGACATGCACATTGTATGGATTGCTGAAATGATACATATACCATACTGTTCATATTCACTTGATATTCCATATTCTCATGTTACTGTATTCTGCTATTCATTTCATACTTAATATCATTGTACACACTACACACACACACACACACACACATATTGCTATATGTGTCGTCCTAACGACTGGGTGTGCATTCTCAGAGAACGAAGTGGACCTAGCTCAGGAGCAGGACCTGCCATTCGAGATCGCAGAGATTTAGACTGCAACACCTGCGCTATCGCCTTCTACTTGCCTTAAGGATATTGTTTTTCCTTTTGGTTAGTTGTTTCTTTCATGCGAATAATTGTATCTTGAACTCTATTGATTTAATGTAATAAAGTTGAGAGCTGTGATTTCCTTTGCTTTCGTGATGTGTTTACTAATTACCATGTAATGCTAGAAACCGAAGTGTGACTATGGCGGGATTATTCCTTGACCGTAGGAGTATGGCTAACCTTGTCACCCTCGTATTTCGTATTTTGGGAAGCGGAGTGTGACAGCCACGAGAAGAGTAAGCAACTTCTATGCCTAAGAAATAGTGTAAGTGCCTCAAGTTTTTCATCTTAAACTGTTGTTGAAGGTGCCGTTTAAGATATGTGATCATCTTAGAGTCATCACCAGTAATAATCATGTCATCAACATAAATCAATTAAAGGGCACAACCATGTGAGGAAGAGCGATAGAAGAGCGCATAATCAGCGGGGATTTCGGTGAAGCCGGCAATTAGAAGCGTTTGACGAAAGTGCTCAAATCAAGCTCGAGGTGCTTGTTTGAAACTATAAAGGGCTCGCCGTAGACGACAAGTATAGCCGAGTGCAGCAGTAACACCAGGAAGTAAATCAGAAGATATGATAGGAATAACAGGACTTGTAACAGGAGTGTAGTTAGGCACAAAAGTAGGAATGATGGGTGATGAAAATGAAGAGGAAGAGTCAAGAAACGAGACGTCTATATGTGGGTGAGAAAAATACGGAATATTCTCGAAAAAGGTGACACTGCAAGCAATGTGAAGGCGTATTCAAGTGAGATCGTAACACATTTATCCTATGTATGACAGACTGTACCCTGATTGATAGAGTTTTTGCGTGCTTAATTAATTACCGCAATCAAGACGGTTTCACTTGTAGCTAGCCGGTTGAGTACGGGTCGTCCGTAGGGAGATGGGAATCTTTTTCTATGTGCTTTAACGAGTTAAGTCCAAATGTCCAGGTTTGTTTGAGATTAACTATGTGCTAAAATATTATATAAAGAGAGCTTGTTAGGGTTAAGATTAGGTTAGTTTGAGTTAGGAGTCGCTCACTTCTTTCGTTGCCACTCTTAATATCGGTGTTACGGTAATCGGCAACAACGGGGATTAGCACGACTAGGAAGGAGCTTGCGAGTATAAGCTAGGCTTTCCAACGCTTAAGTTCTTCCTTTTGGTGCTTGTCCGTCCGTTCTTGGCTCTTAGCCTTAACCTTCAGTTAATTCAACCACAACTGGTCTCACTAAGGAATCACCGCTATCATGTAGGATAGGGTGCCGTAGGGAGCGGATTGTGGTTCAATTAACGGGAGTCCGGATTAAGATGTTGGGCAAGGAAAGAGTGAGAAAGATTTCCTTCTCTCAAACTTTCCTTATCCTACCCTAACAAGTAAGAAAACTACTCACCCATTACAAGAAAAAGAAAATACAACAAAAGGAGGAAGATAGAAAGAAAGAGGTTAGAAGATTACAACTAGCTATTTGAGACCTCACTTTGGCAAGGATCAAGCTTAAGCATCATTGTTGTTAAGGATAAAGAAAAAGAGAACAAGAAAGAAACAAACAACAAATAACAACAACTAGATTAGCAAATGAAAAATACAAGCAATTATCATTAACAATATAACAAGACAAGCATGGTAACAAAAAGAACTCTTTTATTCATCCTTCACTCATAAAAAGCTCACTACAAGATTTTAATGGAGAAATGATGAAGAGAGGAAGAAGAACAACAAAGTATATCTAAAAATCTAATACAAGAATAAGCACCCTTGGCTTGGCAAGTTCTGGGCTATTTATAGGCAGGGAACTGGAAACCTAGGGCAACAATCTGCCATAAAATAAAATTACCAAAATACCCTTAAAAATTGGTCAACTGCCGAGTTAGTCAGGCCGCGGTTCCGCGGCCTAAGCGTGCTTATGCCGCGGAACCGCGGCCTTACTAGGGAGTTGGGCCTTCAATTTTCGTCGGTTTCCCTGGTTTGTAGTCCTCTTCAGTGTGGTATAGTACTTTTCTCAGAATCCCTTCACATTTCTTCCAGATTTTCAGCAGATCAAAAGGTGATTTGATGTGGATCTTTTGTCATGATTTTCTTCAGCTCCGCGTGGATATGTTGGATCTTGTGTTGACATTATGCTTTGTGCATGAAAATGACAATCGATTTGCCATTTTGTCCCTTAAACTGGTGTGCGGCAACATACGGATAGAGAGCGGAGACCCGTGTTTTATCTGTGGTTGGCAGTAATCCAGAATTTATCGTGCTTTTCCATGAATTTCACTGTTTAGAGCTGAGAACCTGTATCCTGCAATTAACTAGCAAACACGGCTCAAGAGTACCTACCGATAAGCAATGTGATAAAAATTGGGCGGTATAAAAATGCAAAAATCTGATATGAACAAATACCCCCAAACTTATCATTTGCTCGTCTCGAGCAAAGCCAATTTATTTACAAAAATTCCTAACCTCACTTTCGCAGGGAACGCGATTGCACTGAGCATGTGCAACAAGCCGTTAAACCTCTAGGTGTCCCTAGTAGGAGGAGTGTTGTCTCCTGAGGGTTTTCAGCGGATACTACCCACAAAATCCGGTCAAGCTAGTTTTGCAAAATAACTATGATTCAAACCCTAAAGTTTTGTTTCAGAAAATAACAATTCTATGATCCTAAGTCTAGACTATCGAACCTTTATTTTTCACACCTCGCTTCTGATTTAACTTAAGATTTTATATGTCTTTACGTGCAGTGCAAATAGTGTCGTTAAGTTCCAGAAGGATCGATTAAAGTCATCATGTCACACAATAAAGCCTAGATAAATTTTTTTAAAAGGATCACATAAGTTTTATAAAGAGTTAATTATTTTTCAAGTTTCGTTTTCCAGTAAGGTTTCAATTTCAGAATTTCTATCTTCCTTAACAGGAAACTAGGTCTTATTTTTCACTCCACCTTTTTCTTGTTTTCATTTCATACACACCTCTGTGAACGTGCAATAGTCTTTATCATAGAATAAAACCTTCATATCTCCGCTAGAAATATTTTTTATAAAAACTTGTCTTTTGTCAAGATTATTCTCACACAAAGAACCGTTAGGAATTTTAACTCGGAGAGAACACTTGCTTGACTTTGTTTTAATCTGGACTTTCTAGGCTTCTTAACGAGTTTTGGGCCAATGCACCCAAACCAGTTGGTTTTAGGGCATTAGGTGTAGAGACACCCCAGCGGACTTAATTACTCAAGTTACCTAGATCCAAAAACAAAAGACAATTTAGCGTGAAAATCATGATGATTCAATGCGAACGGAGATATAACCGGCAGTTCAGTTATTTTTTTGGATAAAAGACGTGTTTAGTGGGTTAGGTGTGTAATCATTCAAATCAAGTTTCAGATGGGTTATTTTTCAGAATTAGTTCCAATTAAGGCATCAATAACATCCCTTCATATTCACTTCACTTCATAAACTATTCTTGATATTACTTATTTCAGAACAAACCTATTTGATTCTCAGAAAATCATTTATCCATTTAAAAGTTTTTTAGACATAATAGACTTGTCATCTAATTTTCAAAACTCACGACACGTGTAGTGTGATGTAAAGACGTATATCAGCTATAGTTAACTTCAAAGGAGAGTTATCTTTTAGGTTTTCAAAATCTAAAAATAAGATTTAGTTATTCTTATCTTATCAAACAAAACCGTCAAAATGTTGAATCTGAGTTCTCCCACTAGCTAACTTGACAAAAAAGTTTTTATGTTTTTTAGAAAATTTTCTGATTTTTATGGATTTTATGGATTTTAGTATGCAGATGCAAAATATACATATGAATGCGAAGGTTAGAAATGCGTACCGAGCGTACCCCCAAACTTAAACTGGACAGTGTCCTCACTGTTATTACATGAAGAGATCATTGAAGGGTCAAAATTGTCGGTTAGATATACACAATTTTTTTTTGTTTTTAAAGAAAAGAAAATTAGTAAAAATAGAAAAGAATTTCCACAAATATATACAAAATGGTATATACATACCCCCAAACTTATTTGGAACAGTGTCCACTGTTCTTGGTTGGATAACCGAAGTTTGGTGGTAGGCAAAGGAAGATTATGCAGGGTAAACCGGCTCCTGTAAGACCAGGAGCTCCTCTGTTGGTTCGGCGCTAAGGTACGGTTTTAGTCGTTGTCCGTTTACTTTGAAAAATGAACCGTCCATTGGATTCTCCAAATCCACAGCGCCATGCGGATACACATTCCGCACAAAGTATGGCCCTTTCCAGCGAGATCTGAGCTTACCTGGATGGAAATGTAGCCGGGTGTCGTAAAGCAGTACCTGTTGACTAGGTACGAATGTTTTGCGTAAAAGGTGTTTATCGTGAAACACCTTCGTTCGGTTCTTAACGACAACCGCGTTTTCGTAAGCCTCATCCCTAAGCTCGCTCAATTTATTCAACTGCAGCTTCCGATGGCTGCCCGCAACTTCGAGAGACAGATTCAGCTCCTTTATCGCCCAAAATGCGTGATGCTCTATTTCCACAGGAAGGTGACAAGCCTTTCCGTAAACAAGCCGATAGGGAGACATGCCAAGATCGGTCTTATAAGCCGTTCGAAATGCCCAAAGGGCATCAGTGAGTTTTAACGACCAATCTTTACGGTTCTTGGAAACCGTCTTCTCCAGTATCTGCTTGATTTGCCGATTTGAAACTTCGGCTTGCCCACAGGTATGGGGATGGTACGGCGTAGATAGCTTATGATTGATGGAATATTTCCGCATCAAGGCCTCGAAAGTCTTATTGCAGAAATGCGTTCCATTGTCGCTAATGATCGCTCGGGGTGCCCGAACCGGGAGAAAATGTTTTCTTTAAGAAACCTAACGACAACCTTGCTGTCGTTAGTCCGGCTGGGCACAGCCTCGACCCACTTAGAGACATAATCAACAACAAGAAGGATGTACAAGTTCCCAAAAGAGCTGGGAAACGGCCCCATGAAATCGATCCCCCAAACGTCGAAAATCTCCATAACCAAGATTGGTTGGAGCGGCATCTCGTTCCTCCTGGATATCCGGCCCAAGTGTTAGCACCGGGAGCAAGTCTTGCAGTATTCATGAGTGTCTTTGAAGAGTCGTGGCCAGTAGAAACCACACTGCAAGATCTTCTCAGCTGTCTTTCTGGGGCCCGCCACATGCTTGATCGTGGCAAAATGACAGCACACTCCTGAATTCATCGTCAGGGACACACCGACGAATAATCTGGTCAGGACAGTACTTGAACAGATAGGGTTAGTCCCAGTAAAAGTGTTTTACTTGGGATAAGAATCGAAGTCTGTCCTAACGTGACCATTCAGTCGATAGTAATCATGTGGCCAAATAGTTCACAATATCTGCGAAATAGGGTTCGCAAGATACTGTCAAGAGCAGTTCATTCGGAAAAACGTCGTTGATCAGAAGTTGAAGCGACGGCGAAGAAGGAAGTCGTGAGAGATGGTCGGCGACTACGTTTTCACATCCTCTTTTATCCTTGATGACAAGGTCAAACTCTTGAAGGAAGAGGATCCAACGTATCAGCCGAGATTTTGCATCTTTCTTCGCAAAAAGATGGCGCAGAGCAGAATGGTCTGTGTAGACAATGACTGGAGAGCCGATGAGGTAGGGCCTGAACTTTTCTAAAGCAAATACAACAGCCAAGAATTCCTTCTCAGTTGTTGTATAATTCAGTTGGGTGTCGTTCAGGGTTCGGCTAGCATAATAGATTACGTGCGGCATCTTATTGATGTGTTGTCCAAGGACAGCACCGATGGCAAAGTCGGATGCATCGCACATAATCTCAAATGGGTGTGTCCAGTCAGGAGAAGAAAGAACGGGAGCAGAAGTGAGTGAGCTTTTTAATGACTCGAACGCAGTCACACAGCTCGAGTTGAAGTCGAATGACGTGTCTGTTCCCCCAATCTGAGCAAGGCTCACTTGAATTTTGAAAATTCAAATTTTGAAGCAACACTTCGGTTCCCGTGCACAGCGCGCAAGTTGCCACATGTCAGAAGTTGACTCGGCATCGCAACGCCCAAGGCAATGCGTCCAATCAGAGCAAGGCTCTTTAAAAAACATAAGTAACACTTAACTGCGCAAGCGCACGGCAGCGCGACACGTGTCGCGCCGCCGTGCGCAAGCGCAATCGCAGCTGCGCAAGCGCACGGCTGCGCGACACGTGTCTGCGCAGTTGCGCAATCGCTGTTGCGCAAGCGCCTTACTGCGCGACACGTGTCACGCGCTGGTGAGTTGCGCAGCAACAGAATGAAAATTTAATGAGATCTTTTCTGTTCTTTCTAAAACCAGAAGATTTTCTTCTGCCTTTGGATCAAAGATCCAGCGGTGGGAAAATTCCCAAAATCACTCAGGAAAGATCTTGTTAACAAATTCAACTAATCTATGAGTACTATAAAAAGGACCCCAGACCTCATTTGATCATCATCAAGATCAGAAAGAAAATAGAGAGAATTCTTGAGGAACTTTGGAAGAACAAAAAAAAAAGGTAAGACCTTTTAAAAGAGAAAAATCTCTGAAGTACAGATCATTGATCTAAAAATCATTAATCTTCAATGGGCAAATAAAATAAAATAAAAATAAATAAATAAAAATAGTGCCTTGCACTTGTTATGAACTCTTGGTTCTCTGAGAAAAGGAAAAACAAGAGAGAAACTTGTTTTCCTTTGATCTAAATTTAGATCAAAAGTGCTCTGCACTTTTGTTCTTGAATCTAAAAGATTCTTGATGCTCTGCAATGTATTATTTAGAAGGCCTGGCCCAAATCAAATTGCAAAGCAATAAAAGGGTAGAGCCCTATTTGAATTAATATTCTGTTTGAGCAAAGCCCAAAATAAATAAAAATTGGACTTAACCCAATCGTGGCCATAAGTCCTTAAATCAAATTGATTGAGCAAAATGGCTCTCCTGAATCAATTCACAACCGGTCCGAGGGTACATCTCCGAACTCCTTTGACATCCATCGTTGTAATTCCTCAACGACGTCAAAGAGGTGACGGGTCCCGACGACCACACATCCAAATGGGCTGCGGGGTCCTTAAACTCGTGGACCGAAACGTCCCTAAACTAATATCGGACCGAAACGTCCCTAAACTAATAATGGACCACCACGTCCCTAAACTGGCGATGGACCACCACGTCCCTAAACTGGAATATGGACCACTACGTCCCTAAACTGGCGACGGACCACCACGTCCTTAAACTGGAGCAACAGAGCCTCCAAACGCTCTTTTCCCGGATCTAAACGGTCCCGTTTAAGTTGATCTTAGCCCCAAACACGGCTAACGTATCCTTAAACATTCAAATGGATTATAAAACTCCCAATCAACTCTGGTTTGAAGGTACATCTCCGAGCTCCTCTGATACATGTCGTTGTAATCCTTCAACGACGTCAGAGAGGTGACGAGTCCCGATTGCCATACATTAAATTAATCACTACGTTAAGTTGATCTTAGTCTAAAACAGGACTAACGTATCCTTAACGAACGTTTAAGTTGATCTTAGCCGCAACGCGAATAATGCATCCTTAAACTGAAAACACCAAACCCAAATCTAAATAAATACGGATTTGGACTAATCCACGTCCTTCGGGCGACGGCATTACTCAGTCTCCGTATACAATCCACGGGCAACCACAAACAAAACAAACATACACGACACGAAGTGAAATTCTGGAGAAGGAGAAAGTTGTTACTGCGATGCGGTAGCGTAATTAACTGCAGGGGCTTGCGCCTGCAGGGAAAAGCGTCCCCACAATCAAAAACCCCTCACCCTGAGGGGGAATCTGACGAAGTCTGCTACATCGGCCGCATCCGTCTAAACCTCCGATACACGGTGCCATAAATCAACTTGGCATCTTCGGAGAGGTAGACGGATAAAACCAAATAGCATCTGCCCCGAACCTCAGGCACGGACGCGAAGTCCAGGCCACCGTTCGGAGGGGAACAGATTCTGGCACGCCCGGTGGGACCTTTTCCTCTTTCCACTCCACACTTCGTATGTCATCTTCGCGAACCAATCGCCGGTTGTTAAATGGTTGCCTACGGATTTCAAGTTGCTAAGATTTGGTCTTTTGTCTGGCGCAGAACTCAAGCATCCATGGATTCTAACTGCACCAACTGCACGAAGTACCACTGCAACGGACGCTCCACCTCACCTGGAGGTGTAACATATGGGCCCCAAGCGGCCTCTTTCCTCGCTCTGCCGGTAGAACAGGTGACCCAGGCCACCACCGGCCTGTTTTTCGGGACCATGGTCCCACCTACAAGCTTCTCTATGCCGATATCCGCACCGGAAGCGAACAAGAAGTCGGTGTTCGACCGGCTCACTGCTACCACGACCCCTGTCAACGGGTCGCCCGCTGCTAAACCGACAGCCTCCGTTTTCACCAGGCTAGGTCAGAACTATAAAGTGGCCGTCCCAAAGAGGGCAACGGCCGCTGCTTTGGAAGTCGTTAAAGCGGCTTCTCCCATCAGAGAGTCGGTCTTCACAAGATTGATGGCTCCCAATCCTCCCCCAGCTGGTCAAAAGGCATCAGTCTTCGATAGGCTGACATCGGCAGTTACCTCACACTCAAACAGGGGGCAACATGCTCCGTTATTGAAGAAACTCCCTGGGAGGTTGTATTATCAGCCAAAACGAGGAGAATGCTAAATGATCTTCAGACCTGTCCAGCGGTCAAGTGGAAGAACCCCTTGGAACCGCAGGTTATTGAGGGGATGTTGAAGCCACGACCGACTCCGAAGACCGATGGTGGTAGTTCAAGCGCTCATAGTCAGCCGTCAAAATCTTCGAAAAAGAAGAAGAAGAAATCTAAGAAGCCCGTGAAGCCGGGCGACAAGCGCACGGACTTACAAAAGCAAATCGACGCATTGGATGAGTACAACCAAAAGGCGCGGACTCCCATTACGCTCCAAGAGTTCCTCAACCACGTCTTCCAAGCAGAAGATGAGGGAGGTAGTTCGTCAAATGAATCTGAAGAACATGTAGCAAGTTGCCATGTGATTTCCCTTTTGTCCATAAGCGATGAGGAGACTCCTCGCGCTGAAAAGCTGGGGGCAGAGCCTGCACTAAAAATCCTGGAGCCGTCGGATGAAGCAATTGATGCATTCCTAAATCAGGCGTTTTTAAAGGGCAAAGCTGATCGGGATAACGAAGCGGTTATATTCGAAAAGGCCAAACGCCAGCGCCTTGGCGAAAGAATTGCGGTACTCCCGCTAGAACAAAATACACCCACCACAGATAAAATCAAGTTCAAGATAAAGAAAAGATTCGCTAAGGCTGTGTCGATAGGTATAAAGCTACCACCCTCTGAAGAAAAAGTTACTGGCGTGGTGGAAATGCACCCCTCTTATTGCTTATATCATCAGAAGGTCTCGCATCCCACCCAAGATTGCAAAGCTTTCGATAAGTGGTGGCAAGGATACGTCGCTAATCGACGACGCTTTAAGCGGGAAAAGCGTAAAATTCGTCGGGAGCAAAGAAACACGACCAAAGAGCTTGAAAGAACTGCCAACAATTGTCACATGATTAACACTGCCGGGTCACAAGTGCCTACATTTGGGAGCGATTCCGATGAGGAGCTAGAGCTTGGCCCCCTCTTCAAAGAATCCATTTCGGGAAAAGAAGAAGAACCGAAGGCCTGCGAGAATAAACAGCTGCGCAATCGAACATTACCCGAAAAGAACCTCGGACCCTTGAACAAAAAAGACAAAGGGAAAGAGAAGGTCTCTGAAGATATCTCCTTGGATGACCGAGTCGCGGAAGAGTTGACCGGCAAGAATCCCCCAAAGAGGAATAGAGTAGATTACAATGTCTTAGCGCATCTGAGGAAGCTACCCTCACAACTCAGCATTCTCGATGCCCTATTACTATCAAAAGAGGCGAGGGATTCTTTAATTAAGGCCCTACAAGAGCCGGATCAGTTCCAAGCCTTCCTAGCCGAAGAAAAGATGAAAGACGAATTAGAGGAAGTGCACACAGCCGACGTTGCTTTTGGTGATGAAGACCTTCTCCTCGGAACGTGTGAACACAATCGCCCCCTTTATGTCTCAGGATACTGCCATGACATAAAGATAGGAAAAATCTTGGTCGATAACGGATCGTCTGTCAATTTACTCAATGTGCGAGTGTTAAAGGAGATTTGCATGAGTGTCCAACACCTCGCCCGAGACAAAATCACTATCTCCGGATTCGACTCTCAATCATCAAAAACACTTGGATCTGTGATATTGACGCTACGCTTCGGGTTGCTTGTCACAGACATCAAATTCCATGTTATAGACGCCAAGACGTGCTACAACGCTCTGCTCGGCCGACCATGGCTACACGAGTACAATATCATCCCTTCTACACAGCATCAGTGCATGAAGTATTCTAGGGATGGCCTTGAGTACACTGTGGCGGGAGAGTTGAATCCGTTTTCCGTGAACGAAGTTCGCAAGTATGAAGATGCCAAGTACTTCTTACCGAGTTTCGAAGACACGGAAAGGTGTCACAAACCGGAGAACAAAACTAACGCCACCATCCCTGTCTTCGGCAGTGACACCGAGGAGGAGGAGGATATAATTTATTCAGGTCCATCCCAGTCCACTAGGCCGGGACCATCCGTTCCTTCATTAATCTTCGGCAGTGATTCAGAGGATGAAGTTCACGCTGTATTCCCTGCTCGGCTGTCAATACGAGCTTCTGCTGATGAGGAGCGAAGTCTGCAGATAACCATGGTTCCGCTTGAACATTACAAAGAACTGGATGCACTCAACGCCAACAGCGTAGAAGAATTGCACACATTCTATATTCCTCCCGGACGAAAAGGTGAGAAGGCAATCCTATTCTACCGTTCTGAAGAAAACAAGGTGGAAAAAGAAATTTGGCTTGGCGCGGATCCCACGTTCGACAGGCTTCAGCCCATCCGTCTTCCCAGATATTATACCAAAGGTTTGAGGAAACTGCTGAAACGCCAGGGAATACCTTTCGAACAAACCGTTAGAAAGGCCAAATTCTATGACAAGGTTTGGAGCGTTCCCGGGACTCAATGCAAACTGCCTAACGGGAGAACGGAAACAAAAGGGCTTGGGTACATCCGGCCAAAGAAACGGGAGCTAGTAAACAGCTGTTATGCCATCTATGACTTCAATGAAGAGGCGGACGCTCAATGGGAGGACGCTAATCCTGAATCAGCAAAAGTTCCTGATACAAAACCGCCCAGTCCATCGTCTGAAGACCAGATGAGCAAACCTATAAAGGATGCGAGTCAAAAAGCCCGAGATGATCACGATCGTGAAATGGCAATCTATGAGAAAGCCAAGACACAGCGTCTCCTTCAACAGGCAGTAAAGAACGAAAATGCCGCTCCTTGTCAACCTGCTACAAAAGAGGTTCGACGCGAAAGCAAAAACAAGTCGAAAGGCAAGAAAGGCGCTCGACAACCACAAAGCAGAGCTAAGAAGCCACGCATCCGAGAGTCGAGCGTTATTGACTTAGCCCTCATGAAGAAAATGGGTCGAGCATACTCATTTCCTCGGAACAAAATAAGGAAAATACTTGATCTTGCTCTAAAACATCAAATGCTTACACTGCCAGAGTCTAAACACCCCGAGCAAGCGGGAGAAGTCTCCAACCCAAATTATTGCTCTTACCATCAAGCAGTAGGGCATTCGCTTGAAGATTGCTTCACCTTTAAGAATTGGGTTGAGGACCAATATCAGCTTGGCAAATTCGCGTTGTCTGACAACTGGAGGGTAGCGCCGCCGCAAAAGCACGAGCCCGAAAACACAAGGATAGAACCAACTCTGCATTGGGATTGGCGGAAAATTCGCACCTGCCATGTGATAACAATATTAAAAGAAGAGTCCGAGAACATGGATGACCTTCCCTGGTGCTTTGAAAACGGCAGCGATGAGGTAATCTCAGAATTTCCCCCAGCTCCGAAAGAACTGGAGGATGGAATTCATACTACTGCAGATAACCTCAAGAAAATCGAGTTGGGGACAATAAATGATCCGCGACCGACATTCGTCAGCGAGCTGCTGTCTGAAGAGAGGGTGGCTGCGTTAAAAGATGTCCTTGTGCAGCATAAAGATTGCTTCGCATGGAACTATTCCGAGATGCCGGGACTAGATCCAGAAGTTGCTGTACATAGACTAGCAATATCCCCGAACATCAAGCCAGTCAAACAGGCGCCGAGAAGAATGCGACTCGAGCTTGAGATGAGCATAAATACCGAAGTCAAAAAGTTAATCGACTCTGGCTTCATCCAGGAAGTTCAATACCCTGAATGGATCGCCAACATCGTCCCAGTGATGAAGAAAAATGGGACAGTGCGCATATGCGTAGACTTCCGGGATCTTAATAAAGCTTGCCCGAAGGATGATTTCCCAGTGCCAGTCACTGAACTGATGATAGACAATACATCCACTCATGAGGTTTTCTCCTTCATGGACGGCTCGTCAGGGTATAATCAAATAAGAATGCATCCAGAAGACCAGAAACACACAGCCTTCAGGACTCCTCTTGGTATATTTTGTTATAAAGTGATGCCCTTCGGTTTGAAGAACGCCGGTGCTACTTATCAGAGGGCCATGACAAAGATCTTCGATGACCTTATACACGAAATCGTTGAATGCTATATCGACGATCTCGTGGTTAAAAGCAAATCATACGAGGAACATCTCGAGCATCTGAAGACTGTATTTCAACGCCTTCGGCAATACAACTTGAAGATGAATCCTCTTAAATGTGCGTTCGGGGTTTCCTCGGGCAAATTCCTGGGATTCGTTGTTCGACACCGAGGTATTGAAATAGATCCGTCAAAGATTAAAGCGATCATGGAAATGCCTCCGCCGAGGACTCTCAAACAGCTGCGGTCTCTCCAAGGGAAACTCGCATACATACGGCGATTTATAGCCAACCTTTCAGGAAAGTGCCGTCCTTATAGTCACCTGATGAAGAAGGGAACCCCATTCGTTTGGGATCAAAAATGCCAAGGCGCACTGGATGAGATCAAGCAATACCTGCAGAACCCGTCAGTGTTGGCTGCTCCGGTTAAGAGGAAGCCTCTCATTCTTTATACAACCGCCCTCGAAGGTTCCTTAGGCGCATTATGGGCACAAGAGAACGACCAAGGGAAAGAAAAAGCACTCTACTACTTAAGTCGAGTTCTGCTGGGGGCAGAAAGCAACTACTCTCCCATTGAAAAACACTGCCTGGCGTTGATCTTCGCAATAACAAAACTTAGGCACTATGCGTTGGCGCACGAAGTCCGTCTTATTTCAAAAGTGGACCCTCTCAAATATCTAATGTCAAAAGCCATATTGACAGGGCGACTCGCTAAATGGGCCCTGCTCTTGATGGAATTTTCGATAACATATCAACCTCTCAGGGCAGTAAAAGGCCAGGCCATCGCCGATTTCCTTGCTGAGCACCCAATACCAGCCGACTCTCCTTTAAACTGCGATCTTCCGGACGAACATGCGTTTGATGCGATCGATGGTGATAATACCCGATGGGAGCTTTATTTCGATGGGGCGTCTTCCATGAAAAAGCACAAACAAAATACGCCAATGATCAAATCAGGGGTAGGACTCATCTTTGTGACTCCACAAGGAGGAATAATGCGCTTCGCCTTCTCCTTAACAGAGCCGAGGACGAATAATGAAGCTGAATATGAAGCTTTGATAGCAGGCCTCGAGATCGCCATTGATATGGGAATTGAAAGCCTCCTCATATATGGGGACTCCCAGCTGGTCGTCAGTCAAGTGAACGGCGATTACCAAACATGCAAACCGGAATTGGTAAAATACGGTGAAAAAGTGCAGCAACTGCTAACCCAAATTCCCTCCTACACGTTGGAAAGTATACCGCGCGCAGAAAACAGCAAAGCGGACGCACTGGCCAAACTTGCTAAAGAATTGGCTGACGATGACCTCGACAACGTTAGAATCATGATACAAAGCCGTCGGGTGCTCGCCCCCGCAGAAATACCTTCGGAATCACCCGAAGAGAAGGGAGTGACTGAACGAGCGACCTTACAAATAAAAGACCATGAGAAGGTTGAGGATTGGAGGGAAGTCTTTATAGACTACTTCAAGTCCCACCAAATGCCTGAAGATGCGTCCGCAAGACATCAGCTCACAAAACGAGCTCTGTCTTTCGCCTTCGTCAATGATACTCTATACAAGAGGTCATTTGATTCTCTGTGGCTGAGATGCTTAGGACCAGACGAAGCGGAAAGAGTCGTTCAGGAAGTTCATGACGGAATCTGCGGTTCTCATCAAGCGGGCCCAAAGATGAAGTTGAAGATAAAACGGATGGGCTACTACTGGCCCACGATGATGCAGGATTGCTTGGAATACGCGAGGCAATGTCATTCATGCCAAATTCATGGAGACTTCATCCATCAGCATCCCAATCCACTGCATCCGACAGTGGCTAGTTGGCCATTCGAAATGTGGGGAACTGACATAGTCGGCCCCATCGAACCAGCATCGTCAAAGGGACATCGTTTCATCCTGGCGACGACTGATTACTTCTCCAAATGGGCAGAAGCAGTACCATTGAGAGAAGTGAAGACGGAGAATATCCTTCATTTCTTCAAAACGCACGTCATATATCGGTTTGGAACTCCGAGGCGGATCATCTCCGATAACGGGCCAACCTACCGAAGTCATAAAATCAGCCGCTTCGCACAGCAGCATAACATAGACTAGAGATATTCCTCAGTTTATAATCCGCGAGCTAACGGTCTAGCTGAGGCCTTCAACAAGACCTTGACGAAGATCATGAAGAAAACAGTGTCACGAAATAAGAGAGATTGGCACGAAAGATTGCAAGAGGCTCTTTGGGCGTATCGAACTACATTCAAGACGGCCACGAACACAACGCCATACACGTTGGTGTTCGGTACAGAAGCAGTACTCCCCCTCGAGATAGAGCTACCCTCTCTACGAGTGGCAGTCCACTACGAGCTGACAGACGAAGAAAATGCTCACCTTCGGTTTGAAGAGCTTGACGCCTTTGATGAAATCCGGCTTCTAGCACAACAAAATCTGGAAGCTTATAAAGCAAAGATGACGCGCTCATACGAAAGATTGACCCTACCGAGGACATTTCGCCAAGGCGAACTCGTGCTAGTGGTCAAAAGGCCTATGATCCCCAATCGCGCCAAGCGGGGAAAGTTTGAGCCAAATTATGAGGGCCCATACATCATTGATAAGGTCTACCAGGGTGGGGCCTATCTACTCGTGGACATGCACGGTGAAAGGCCTTTTAGGCCAATAAACGGTCGTTTCCTAAAGAAATACTACGCTTAATGAGCTACAGCCTAGGTCAATGGTAGATGACGACGACTATGTCCGCTCGCTATCTTCCTAAGCTCAAACTCTATCAGCAGTAGCCCGCCTTCTCAAGTGATGGACCGAAATGTCCTTAAACTAATAGCAGACCGAAACGTCTTTAAACTACTACCACAGCATCCTTAGGCTGACAAAAAAAAAAAACAAAAAAAAACGGTATGTCCTTAAGCAAAAAAAGGGCACGGATGAAAACCTGAAAGGGCTCCGTGAGTAAAAACAGCAGGGCTACCGGCGAGTGTTCGTAAAAACCTGGAAGGGCGCGACCTCGTAAAAAAAAAAGAGAAGAAAGATTTCCATGTATTATCAAACATGATACAATCAAGTGCACAAAAGTATGTGGGATATGGGATTCGAACTCTGGTGGCTTGGTTCAGCAACGCAAGGTATTACCAATGAGTATGCTGCTAACGCCATATGATATATGGAGTGGGATTTGGTAAAACCATATATACTTGTTATAAATATCGTAATTATTATTAGTATGGGGAGTTGAAAAGTCAGGATCTCAATAACAAAGGGTGAAAGGATCTCAATAACAAAGGGTTAAAAAAAAAAAAAAATACGGTATGTCCATAAGCAAAAAGGGCACGGATGAAAACCTGAAAGGGCTCCGTGAGTAAAAACAGCAGGGCTACCGGCGAGTGTTCGTGAAAACCCGAAAGGGCGCAACCTCGTTAAAAGACACTTATAGGGTCCTCTCGACCTTATAACGAGAAACTACCTGCGTGAGATCCTTACGACTCACAAAGGAGCAACACGCTTAGGGATCCCCACGATTCCTAAGGAGAAAACACACTTGCGAGATCCTCACGACTCGTAAGGAGAACTCTCTTATGGGACCCTCACGGCTCATAGGATTTGAAAGTCTTAAGTCACAGATACCTAAACCTGTGCTTAAGCAAACCCCCACAAACTTTCAATATTGCCCTACAAGTGGTTCAATATTGACCCTTGTATACAATCCACGGGCGCGAATAAATATTTCCCTAGCCAAATTTCATCCGTGATTGGGAATACGTTCGCATGGTGAACAACCCTTATAAATCCCCTCGATTTATGAGGAGAAAACCCTCATGTAGGATCCTTACGACTTACAGAGGAACAAAACACTTAGGAACCCTCACGATTCCTAAGGAGAAAATACACCTACAAGATCCTCACAACTTGTAGGGAGAAATACCTTCACGAGAACCTTACGGCTCATGAAATCAAAAGCCTTAGTCGACAGGACCCTAACCCTGGTCGCTAAGCCTCCTTTGTTCGACAACGACAGAGGAAAATGATGATTCGCTCCTGGTAATATCCCAGTTGTAGCGGTGCTGATGCCGAAATCGGTGTCCAATTTCAGGTTTACGGCGAAAGCCAGTAGGCCGCTCATGCATACGAAATAGCCGAAATGATAGGGCAACTTGCAATAAAAAGCAGCAAGTAAAATGTATACATGCAAAATAGCCGAAATGATTGGGCAACTCGTAATAAAAAGCAACGAGTAAAAATAAAAAATATATATAGCCGAAATGATTGGGCACCGCGAAAAATAGCCGAAATGATTGGGTAATCGCGACCTTCGCGATATAAAAGCTGAAATGATAGAGCATCGCGGAAATAAAATAAAATAAAAGAAGAAATGATAAAACTTTGGCCCTACAGTTAAGATCGCATCGATCCCTGTATACAATCCAAGGGCGTAAACAAAGAATAAACCATACTTTCCAAGCGGATTCTGTCAGACGACGAACCCCAAACCTCACCGGTTCATTTCAAACGAAGAAGCCAGTGACCCCAGCAAATTCCTCGACTCACGGATACAAACACTCCTTGACGAGAGCTTCCTGATCCGCGTCGACCCGCAGAGCCACCAGCGCCTCAGTGGGAACCCTTGACTCGTTTCAAACCCCAAGGAAACAAATAATCCTTGGCGCTTGGGAAATAAATAATCCCAGCAAATTCCCCGACTCACGGATACAAACACTCCTTGACGAGAGCTTCCTGATCCGCGTCGACCCGCAGAGCCACCAGAGCCCCAGTGGGAACCCTCGACTCGTTTCAAACCCCAAGGAAACAAATAATCCTTGGCGCTTGGGAAACAAATAATCCCAGCAAATTCCTCGACTCATGGATACAAACACTCCTTAACGAGAGCTTCCTGATCCGCGTCGACCCGCGGAGCTACCAGAGCCTCCGTAGGAATCCTCGACTCGTTTCAAACCCCAAGGACACAAATAATCCTTGGCGCTTGGGAAACAAATAATCCCTCGCAAAATCCTCGATTCACGGATACAAACACTCCTTGACGAGAGCCTCCTGATCCGCGTCGACTCGCAGAGCCACCAGCGCCTCCGTGGGAACCATCGACTCGTTTCAAACCCCAAGGACACAAATAATCCTTGGCGCTTGGGAGACAAATAATCACTCGCAAAACTTCTCAACTCACGGATACAAACACTCCGTGACGAGAGCCTCCTTGACTCACATCTCGGGCAGTAAGGATTCAAAAACTTGCTTCCTGAACAATGGGACCCTGCAAGTCAATCCTAAATGGTCTCTTGCATACTATTCACGGGTCTCACTCTCTGAAGTCGATTTTCGACAAAGAGGGAAACAACCGCTTACGAGCCCTCTCGACTCGTAAGAGGGCAATGGGATCCTGCAAGTCAATCCTTAATGGTCTCTTGCATACTATTCACGGGTCTCACTCTCTGAAGTCGATTTTCGACAAAGAGGGAAACAACCGCTTACGAGCCCTCCCGACTCGTAAGAGGGAGAAATTCTCTTATAGGATCCTTTCGACTTATGAGAGAAAACCACACTTGGGAATCCTCACGATTCCTAAGGAGAAAATCCACTTACGAGATCCTCTCGATCCGTAGGGAGAAAAGTCTCTATGAGACCCTCACGGCTTATAGAGTTGAAAAGTCTTAGACAGCAGATTTGAACCTGCGGCCTAAGCCATCGCTATCTCTTGAAAAAAAAAAAACTAAGTTATCTGCCGATTATGTTTATCAAGGACAACATGCTGATAATAAGAGAATGCAGAAAGAAAAAGTGCATACAAGACATTGCAAAAGAAAATGTGTATCTTTATTCATTGACTTCAATCAAATACAAGATGAATCGTACAAAAGAATAAAGAATGGATACATATTATTCTAAAGGAAAATTTTACAAATACATTGATACAAAGGCAGCTACTGGGAAGGAAGCGTCTTAAGTAGCTTTATCAGTTGTTCGCACACTTCCTTCCAGGCCTTTTCCCGATCGGCTACCACCGCCAGCTCTGCCTCCACTTGGGCTCGTTGCTGCAAGACCGACGCAAGCTGCTCCCTCACGACTTGATAGGCAGCTTCCCGACTTGGGATAGTGTGCTCAGCTACGTCAAGCTTCCGCTTCAAGCTTAGCCCATGGGAGATGCGCTCCAAGAGACCCTCAAAGATAGTCTTCACTTGGATAGCATTTGCCTCAACCTCGGCGCGCAGATGGGCCGTTTCGTTCGAGGTCTTTTGGCATTCCCTTAGTCTTAAAGCTGCTTCTTGCTCCAAGTGGCGGGAGTGCGAGGTGCTTTGCTCGAGCCAAGTTGTGCGTTGGGTGCTCAGGGCTAAAACTTCGGGAGAAGGGCGCGTCGACTCCAGCCGGTATAAACAGGCCTCGATCTCCCTGCAATGATTAACCCAAGATCCGACGACGCCTTCGTTATGAAAATTTACGAGCGCCGCCAACATTGGATTAACCTCCACAGCGAAATCTACGGCAGAAGGGAGAGCGTCCATATTCAGCTCTTCAATGTACCCGCTCAGCATGCCCAAACTCATCGCAGCACCCTTGGAAGATGGACGTCTCAAGAAAGGGCCTGCCGGTGAAAGGACGCGAGCCTCAAAGGGGACCGGAGCCGGAACAATAGCTGCAAAACAAAACATGGTTAAACGATGGTTCAAGAGATATTTAAGGGTTACCAAAAAAGGAATTTGCTATACCAGAAGCAACGGACGGCAGAGCCGGAAGGGCCGGTAGCGCGGCAGGTCTGGTATCCCCTCCTTCGATTTGTGGCACTGCGATAAAGAAAGGGAAAAGTCAAAAATCATTCAATTACTAGAAAAAAGGGGATGAACAAAGATATGGTAGTGAACATACACTCACCAGCGCCACTAGAGGGAGAAGCAAGTTCGAATGGGAAGGAGAAGTGTGGGAGCAACACTTGATATAGATGATCGAAGAGCACTCCTGAAAAGATGCGGTGGTATGGCGTTAGTCCATGAACTACATGTTTAAAAGATTAACTTGTGAGTCGCAAATCCATACCTTCCAACATCCGCGATGGCACGAGGGAAGACGGGGAAGTGACCACCGCCAAAGCAGTAGTTGACGGTGCTCCTTCAAGCAATGGAGCGTCGGCACTGGCCGCACCTGCAAAGACAAGCTTGTTAGAAGAGATCGCAAGATATATAAAAAGGGGGGAAACGATAGTAACCCGAAACTTACCCGACGAACTGCCAGCCGAGACTGAGGCAACTCCTTCCTCCATTGACATCAGGCCACCGCCCGTAGCCTCGTCACCCGATTCAATAGGGACCGTTGTTACACTTGCAGGCCCTAGAGAAGGCGGGGGAATATAGGCGGAGAGCGTCATGATTGGAGTATTGCCAGATTCCAGAGAAGGAGCGGCTGGCTCATCCTCAGGAATCGTGGCTACCTCACCCGCTACTCCTTCGAGTCCTGCAGTCACAGTTGTCTCGTCCACCGTCGCCGCGAGGTCTCCAGCCTCAAGCGCCTCGACTTCTACTGCCTTCGGCTCGACAGTCATCTCATCTGCCGCCACTTCAGACGCGGCATCAATGACCTTCTCGGCGGCGGATCCTTCAACTTCTGTTTCAGGCGCCGCGGCCCCGACGACGGTGCCCACCGTCGGCTCAGGTTCGGCAGGCGCTGCTTCCGCCGTTTCCTGGGGTCCAATGGTCTCCGCCTCCCCCTCAGTCGGACTTGGTCCTGCAAGATGGAATGCATATGAGCCAATGGCTTTATAATAATTCTTACAACAAGGTTCTGAAAGAGATGTTACCTGAAGGGGATTTATTATTTGCGCTTCAGGCCGCGCGCGCCACTTGCCTATAAGCAGTAGACAGGGCGACGGGGGCCTCTCCAGAAGGAGTGTCAGCGCGAGGAATGGTACTGGGACCCGCTCCCACGGCCAAAGCAGCTCTACGCGCCTTTGCTTCGCGTCTCAACCGCTTCCGCTCCTCCCGAGCCATTGAGAAGGATGCCACTAGAGCTTCCCTAATTGAGGTGTCCTCGTCCGTAAATAGGGAAGCCTCTAAGGTTTTTAGGGCATCCCTCATCGTCTTGTCAAGCCGGGGCTCTTGTGGCAACTTTGATGAAGCTGGGACTTCAGCAACAGGCTCAGGAAGGATTCCCGCGCCAACTGATATAACCTCTGCAAAGAAACAAAAGAAGGTTAGGTCGACCATCAGAGAAGATTACAAACTTTCATTATGAAAGGGAAAAGGGTAGGACATACCAACGCCTGCTAGGGCACGCTTCTCCTCCTCCTCCTGGAAGGTTTTCAAGGATGCAGCAATAGCCTCTTCAGTGGAGACACCTGTTGAAAATGGAGCAAATGTTAGTTAAATATAATAATACAAAGCGCGATAAAACGACAAATAAAGCGTCTGATGATTACCGGACTCAGCGAGTTTACTTAACATCGCTTCAAGCCTCGCCGATCGCTCCGAAGCTGCAATGGCGGCAGCTAAATTGGTGTCCGCAGGATCCACCACGAAACCCTCATTGCTGCCGTATTCACATATGGCCTCAGCGGGAGGAGCCGCAAGATTTAAGCTGAGGATCGCGTCGAGGGATAGGGTGGACTTCTTCTTCTTCTGCTCGCCAGCTTTAGATCCACCCGGAGCAGCTTTGCGCTTGGCAGTCACTTTAGGGCGGCGAGTCCCGATATCCGCTCCTGCGCCAGACTCTGGCGATACCACATTAACCGTCTTCATGGGAGCACGGGGCGCCGGCGGTGCATCCACCGTAGCGGGCAATGGCAATCCACGCGGGGGGGCCAACACGCGTGGTCGGTCAGCTCCGGCCTCTTTTAGCGGAGGGACGACCGGGCGCCTTGGCTGCAAGGGAGCCTTGCGATCACCACCAGGAGGCGCACCCCTACGGTCAACCAGCAAGCGTTTCTCCATTAAAATGATTGGGCCCATAGCATGCGGGTACCAGGCTACATACGGATGGATTATTTTAGGGGCACAGCTAGGCTCACTGATGAAAAAATAAGAGCCTGTATTGAGCCGGACGAAATGATGCATCGCATTCCTTATCCCCTCTGGGCCGACCGCGGGTGTTTCCAGAAAGGCCTCCATCGGGATCCCTTGATTGTAACTCGATTGTCGGGCAAATCGATGTGGGTTATACCTCATAAAGAGAGCCGTCTTATTCTGCCTAAATACTAGGTAGCCCGGCCGAATGGAGTAAAGGTGAAGGATTTCCCGAGCCTTCAATACAGAAACCCCGCCCTTAAAGTCGTCACGCAGCGACACCAATGACTTAGCGGTCTCGGAGCCTATGGTGATGACCTTATCCACAAAAGAGGTCTTCGCTCCGACTAGATGTGAACGCAGGAGCAGTCCCCTAGACTCCCGCGGAGGTGCAACCACGATTGAAGCCCCGACCAACCGCATAATTCTTGGGAGTTTGAATTTATCAAAGAACGGAGGAGTCTTATGGGCACCAAACACCCCGCGCACATGCAGCTCCATCCAAGAAGTGAAGTAGTGCATCGGGAAGTTAGCAGGCTGTACCCCAGGCTCATTAGCGTCCGCCGCTACGCTAAGTCCATTGTAAAGGTAAGCCAGCCCGGCAATCCCTACCGATAGCTGCAAACCAGCCGCCATTCGATGTGCCGGGTAAAAGACAGAGGACCGCATGAGGCGTGGGTGCATGGGAAGCGCGAAGCTGCATAGCCATAGACCCAAGAACCCTATGAAAAAAGTCTCCTCGTCCATGCCAGGAACGGCTATCTCTGAGAAAGGGACGCTGGCAGTGCCGGGGAAATAAAAATCCCGCTGGTCATCTTCCGCTGAAGGTCGGCGGTCCAAGCCGAAACCAAAAGGGTCAGCAAGCTGAGCGAACTTCTCGCCCTGCTCTGATAGGAACTCCGGGCGGATAAAACGAGAAATGAAATCCGTGAAACTGACGCCCCGGTCGCCCGATTCCAAATAGAGTTCCTCATAAATCTCCAACACCTTCACCAAGCCCGGGTGCTGATGCTGAATGGCATTTTCCGGAGTTAAGTCAAATACAAGCTGCTTGGTGGCGAAGACATACTCGTCTGGAGGAAGCAGCTCCTCGTAGTGTTCTCCCCTCATTGGCAGACCTGAAATTTTAGCAAACTCCTCCAGAGAGATGGAGACTTCCCTATCCGCTGTCAAGAAGGTATGGGTGGGGATATTCCATTGTTCGATGAAGGCCTTTATCCACCACGTCGGAGGAGAGGGATACTCGAAAAGCGAGACGTAGACAGCTGAGTATAAGCCAATCGTCGTCAGGAGAGCCCTCTTCGTCGCCAAAATGTAGCGGGCCCATTGCAGGTATCCGGCAAGCGGTCGCGGGATCAGTCCAATATTATAAGCCTGTCCCCAAGGGCATGCTTCACCCTGACAGATTCGCCTCCCCAAGATATCTATAGCCGGCGGCGGCTGCACCGGAATGGCACCGATTGCAGGCTGAAGGAGGTCGTCGGCATTCCAATTTTTAACCTCCACGGCATACTCCACCGGGGGCTTGTCCGCATAAGGTATCGTAACTATGGGCTCAGAAGGCGAAGCGGAGCTGAAGCTGCGACGGCCTTGGATGATTTGGCTGTACCACCTTCCCCACAAATGGAGTCTCTTGTACTCTGGATCATGATCTTTAATCAAGGCGAACGCCACCCGGTCCACTGGTGCATGTGGGAACCCTCCTTCTGAGCGAACGAAAGGGAAAGACAAATCTTCAGACATGTTCCCTGTAGAAAAAATATATATAACCGTTAGTGTTCCAATGCTTCACATTTCAAAGTCATACATCACACTACAATGCAGTGGGTAGGGGACCCACAAAATCAAGATGACGGCGCATCATTTGATAAGACAGTCCCATCATTGGATGAGACTGTCAGTTAATTAAAAAGACCCCCAAAAGAATACCCTTATTGGAGGGATCCCTAGAGACAAGGAGAAAATCTCCTCTTCTTAGAGCAAAGCTCTATCACAGAGTGACATTTGTCAAACTCTGGTCTCAAAGCAATAAAGCTTCTTAAAAAGAGCCTAGCTCTGTAGTAGTAATGAAAAATTATAACTCCTAAGAATTAAAATTTTTGGGATCTTAAAGATCCATGAAAACTTTTAGGAGTTCTCTATTTGATCTATGAGCATGGCTCTGTTCATGGGTTAAAACCCAGGAACCAGATCTCTGTAATTTTTTTGAGAGCAAGGCTCTGTGGATGAAACCCCAAAGGGGTTTTCTTTAGATCAAAGATCTATGAGAGCAAGGCTCTGTTGAAGAAACCCCAAAGGGGTTTTCTTTAGATCAAAGATCTACAAGAGCAAGGCTCTGTTAATTAAAATTAATTTAAATTAATTTAAATTTTTACCTAGAGTGATTCTAAATGCTGAACTTTGAAGTTCTTGGGAAAGTACAAGAGCAAGGCTCTGAAAGTTCCTAAGCAAGAGCAAGACTCTGAAATTCAAATTCTTGGAATTGGTAAAGAATTACCAAGGACCAAGGGTCCTATTTATAGACGCCTGCGTCTCTTCAAATGACCCCCATGATCCAACGGTTGGGGTCTTGCCACCGCTGCACTCACGTGCGCGCCACGTGAGCGCAACGGTGGGGGGGCATTTGTTCCCCCAATCTGAGCAAGGCTCACTTGAATTTTGAAAATTCAAATTTTGAAGCAACGCTTCGGTTCCCGTGCGCAGCGCGCAAGTTGCCACATGTCAGAAGTTGACTCGGCATCGCAACGCCCAAGGCAATGCGTCCAATCAGAGCAAGGCTCTTTAAAAAACATAAGTAACACTTAACTGCGCAAGCGCACGGCAGCGCGACACGTGTCTGCGCAGTTGCGCAAGCACAGCTGCGCAAACGCACGGCGGCGCGACACGTGTCTGCGCAGTTGCGCAAACGCAGCTGCGCAAGCGCACGGCTGCGCGACACGTGTCTGCGCAGTTGCGCAATCGCTGTTGCGTAAGCGCCTTACTGCGCGACACGTGTCACGCGCTGGTGAGTTGCGCAGCAACAGAATGAAAATTTAATGAGATCTTTTCTGTTCTTTCTAAAACCAGAAGATTTTCTTCTGCCTTTGGATCAAAGATCCAGCGGTGGGAAAATTCCCAAAATCACTCAGGAAAGATCTTGTTAACAAATTCAACTAATCTATGAGTACTATAAAAAGGACCCCAGACCTCATTTGATCATCATCAAGATCAGAAAGAAAATAGAGAGAATTCTTGAGGAACTTTGGAAGAACAAAAAAAAAGGTAAGACCTTTTAAAAGAGAAAAATCTCTGAAGTACAGATCATTGATCTAAAAATCATTAATCTTCAATGGGCAAATAAAATAAAATAAAAATAAAAAAATAAAAATAGTGCCTTGCACTTGTTATGAACCCTTGGTTCTCTGAGAAAAGGAAAAACAAGAGAGAAACTTGTTTTCCTTTGATCTAAATTTAGATCAAAAGTGCTCTGCACTTTTGTTCTTGAATCTAAAAGATTCTTGATGCTCTGCAATGTATTATTTAGAGGGCCTGGCCCAAATCAAATTGCAAAGCAATAAAAGGGCAGAGCCCTATTTGAATTAATATTCTGTTTGAGCAAAGCCCAAAATAAATAAAAATTGGACTTAACCCAATCGTGGCCATAAGTCCTTAAATCAAATTGATTGAGCAAAATGGCTCTCCTGAATCAATTCACAACCGGTCCGAGGGTACATCTCCGAACTCCTTTGACATCCATCGTTGTAATTCCTCAACGACGTCAAAGAGGTGACGGGTCCCGACGACCACACATCCAAATGGGCTGCGGGGTCCTTAAACTCGTGGACCGAAACGTCCCTAAACTAATATCGGACCGAAACGTCCCTAAACTAATAATGGACCACCACGTCCCTAAACTGGCGACGGACCACCACGTCCTTAAACTGGAGCAACAGAGCCTCCAAACGCTCTTTTGCCGGATCTAAACGGTCCCGTTTAAGTTGATCTTAGCCCCAAACACGGCTAACGTATCCTTAAACATTCAAATGGATTATAAAACTCCCAATCAACTCTGGTTTGAAGGTACATCTCCGAGCTCCTCTGATACATGTCGTTGTAATCCTTCAACGACGTCAGAGAGGTGACGAGTCCCGATTGCCATACATTAAATTAATCACTACGTTAAGTTGATCTTAGTCTAAAACAGGACTAACGTATCCTTAACGAACGTTTAAGTTGATCTTAGCCGCAACGCGACTAATGCATCCTTAAACTGAAAACACCAAACCCAAATCTAAATAAATACGGATTTGGACTAATCCACGTCCTACGGGCGACGGCATTACTCAGTCTCCGTATACAATCCACGGGCAACCACAAACAAAACAAACATACACGACACGAAGTGAAATTCTGGAGAAGGAGAAAGTTGTTACTGCGATGCGGTAGCGTAATTAACTGCAGGGGCTTGCGCCTGCAGGGAAGAGCGTCCCCACAATCAAAAACCCCTCACCCTGAGGGGGAATCTGACGAAGTCTGCTACATCGGCCGCATCCGTCTAAACCTCCGATACACGGTGCCATAAATCAACTTGGCATCTTCGGAGAGGTAGACGGATAAAACCAAATAGCATCTGCCCCGAAGCTCAGGCACGGACGCGAAGTCCAGGCCGCCGTTCGGAGGGGAACAGTGTCCTTGGCCAGCAAAAGAGTCAAGGGCCTAGCAATCTTGCTAAATTCCTTGATGAACCGTCTATAGAAACCGGCATGGCCAAGGAAGGCTCGGATGTCTCTGACGCATCTGGGAGGAGGGAGATTGGAAATGACCTCAATCTTCGCTTTGTCAACCTCTATGCCATTTTGCGAGATGATATGTCCTAAGACAATACCTTCGCGCACCATGAAGTGGCATTTCTCCCAATTCAAAGTGAGGTTCTTGTCCTTACATCGGGTAAGGACAGCATCGAGATGCAGCAAACACTCTTTAAAGGAATCGCCGAAAATGGAGAAATCGTCCATGAAGATCTCCAAGAATTTCTCCAGCATGTCTGAGAAGATTCCCATCATACACTGCTGGAAGGTAGCGGGGGCAATGCATAACCCAAAGGGCATGCGACGATGTGCAAACGTGCCGAAAGGACAAGTGAATGTGGTCTTGTCCTGGTCTTTTTCGGCGATGGGAATCTGATTATAGCCGGAGTAGCCATCAAGAAAGCAGTAGTACTCGTGTTCGGCCAATCGTTCAAGCATCTGGTCAATGAAAGGTAGCGGAAAGTGGTCCTTCCGCGTTGCGGCGTTGAGTTTTCTGTAATCGATGCATACTCGCCACCTAGTCTGGGTACGAGTAGGGATTAACTTGTTCGCCTTGTTGGTTATGACCGTTATGCCTGATTTCTTGGGGACAACGTGAATGGGGCTAACCCACTGGCTATCAGAGATAGGGTAAATGATACCACTATCCAGACATTTTACGATCTCCTTTTTTGCAGCCTCCTTCATGACTGGGTTGAGTCGTCTTTGTGGATCCCTGGTTGGTTTGGCATCATCCATCAGATGAATGTGATGTTCAACGATCAGGGGACTAATCCCCTTGATGTCCGCCATTGACCAGCCAAAAGCTTGCCATTGCTGTGCAAGACCGCAAGAAGGGCTTTCTCTTGCTCTGGAACTAAAAAAAACCGAGATGATAACAGGGAGGGTCTCGTTCTCACCCAAGTAAGCGTACTTAAGGTGAGACGGCAAAGGCTTGAGTTCGAGCGTTGGAGGTGAAACGATTGAAGGCAAGATTGTTGAAACGGTCTCAAACTCAAAGGATTCCAGCAAAGGTTCAAAACGAGTGTAAGCGACCGAGTTGGATGGTTCAGGTAACTCATCCGGAAATTCGAAGGATTCAAACTCGGGTGGTGAGTGGCTAAGATCGTTCAAGAAAGTGAAACACTCGTAGTCATTGTCGGGCGCAGAAACAGCAGCAGGTTCGAAGAGGAACGCACTAGTGGCGTTAAGGTTATCGTAATCGAACAAAAACTCCTCGAATTCACACTCTTCTGGGGTGATCTCCTGGATTGAGCAAACGTCTAGTATATGAGCATTAGGTTCGGAGGGCTGATTCCCCAACCTAAAAATGTTGAGTTCAATTGTCATGTTTCCAAAAGATAGGTTCATCGAACCATTTCAACAATTGATCACAGCATTTGAGGTTGCAAGGAATGGGCGACCGAGTATCACCGAAATTTGATTCCGGGGGTTAGCTACAGGCTGTGTGTCTAATACAATGAAGTCAACGGGGAATATGAAGTCCCCAACCTTGATTAACACATCCTCTAGCTCACCTCTAGGATGGGTGATTGAACGGTCGGCCATTTGGAGAGTACAGTGTGTGGGTTTCAGCTCTCCTACACCTAGTTGCTCATATACTGAGTACGGAAGCAGGTTAACACTGGCACCAAGATCTAATAGTGCGCGGTTGATGTTCTTATCCCCAATGGTAATAGAAATCATAGGACAGCCAGGGTCCTTCCGTTTTTGAGGTAAAGATTGGGTAAGAGCATCACTCACAGCACTAGCCAGGAAAACTTTCTTGGGTACCTGAGATTTCCTCTTTTTCGTGCACAAGTCCTTTAAGATTTTCGCGTAGGACGGGACTTGTTGGACAGCATCTAAAAGGGGAATGTTGATGTTAACCTGTTTAAACAACTCCAGAATCTTCTCCATTTGTGGATTTTGTTTATTGGACTTCAACCGGTTTGGAAATGGAACGTTTTTAAAATTGGTTGAATCCAATGCTTGTGGAGGAGATTGTGGAGTTGGAACGGATCCCAGAGCTGGTGTTTTCGTGGAGTGAGAAATGAGTCCGTTTAGAGCAGAAGAAGAGCCTTTTGAAGAATGGAGATTAGGCTCAGAAGACGAAGGAGAAGAAGAAGAAGAAGCGGCCGGGGTGTCATCGTCAATCCGTGTGCCAATATTGTTTTGCAGCATCCTTCCCGATCTCAATGTAGTCACGGCACTCACATTATGGTTCTGTTGTTCAAGAGCAACATGTACATTATGTGGGTGACCGGGATTTGGGAGTGGTTGAGATGGAAGCTTCCTCTTTTCTCGCTCGCTTAACGCCGCATTCAGCTGTGCAATCTGGGCTTCGATGGTCTTGATGCTTTGCCCGTGTGCAGCAGTGTGTTGCACCAAAGACTGAATAGACGACTGGATGTTTACGATGGATTGTGTCGATTGTTTAACGAACGCCTCCAGACTTCGTTCTAGCGAGGAAACCTTATCATTGTTTGACGGAACAAAGTTGTTTTGTGGAAAAGAATTGTTGGGTGCAAAGTTGTTCATCTGATTTTGAAAAGGTTGGGGTTGGAAGGGCTGCTGAAACTGATGTTGAGTTTTTTGTTGCACTTGTTGTTGCGGAGGAGGGGGCCTCTGGAAATTGTTGCCTTGGAATTGATGCTGATTCTGATTCCAGACGAAATTGGGTGGTTCCTCCAACCGGGATTGTAGGTGGAAGAGTATGGATCATTTCTCGGTCTTTGCTGAAATGCAGCATTAACCTGATCCTGTCCTTGAGATGGTGGATTGCAAGGACACACTTCGGTTAAGTGAGAAGGATCGGAACAATAAGCACAAATGATACGAAGGGGAAGAATAGGGGCAGGAGCAGGAGATGAAAATTTTCTCTCTATCGCTTCAAGTTTTCTCGTTATTGCAGCCATTTCAGCTTTTATCGCAATAGAGACATCAAGTTGGTGAATGCCTACCCTAGACTGACCAGTAGAAGTGGAGGAAGAAGAAGAAGTTGGTCTGGTGCTCTCCCATTGAAGAGTTTGTTCCGCAAGGCCGTCGAAGAATTGCCACGCTTCCTCATCGGATTTCGATAGGAAGTGGCCCTGACAAATGGTTTCCAACAACTGCTTGGTTGCTGGGTTCAGGCCCTCGTATAAGGTTTGGCAAAGTTGCCATTTCTCAATACCATGGTGAGGGCACTGAACAAGAAGGTCTTTATACCGGTCAAAGCACTTCCAGAAGGGTTCAGTAGGAAGCTGGGAGAATTGGTTGATTTCGTTACGGATCCTCACGGTTTTATGATTCGGATAGAATTTCTTGAGAAACGCTTTCACAAACTTGTCCCAACTGGTTATGGAGTGGGAAGCAGTGCTATACAGCCACTTTTCAGCAAGATCGCACAAAGTGAATGGAATGACCCGTAGCCATATAGCATCGTCTGACAGCTGGGTTGTTTTCATCATGGCACAAACATTTTGGAACTTGTTGATGAAGATATAGGCATCTTCAGATTCAAGCCCATGAAATTTCGGAAGCATGTTAATGAAGTGGGGCTTAATTTCAAAATTATCCCCATTGGCCTGTGGAAGGGAAAGACAGGTGGGAAGTGCAGAGCGGATGGGGTAGAAACGATCCTGGAGCGCGATTCGCTGTGGCGCTACAACAGGCGGTGGTGGTGGGTTATTCGCATCCATAGGAGGTGGAATCAATCCCAGGGGAGTCAAAGAGATGTTTGGATTAAATCCTGACATTGTGGAAGAAGAGGTTGGTGATGGTGAAGGTGAGGATGTATGAACAGAATTCCGGTCAACGTCGGAGTTGGCCGGCAAAGGTAAGGGTGAAAGAGGCGTGGACGGAGTTTCGACGTCTGAGTCGATCGCGTAGTCGGTAGAGACTAACGTAACGCAGACTAGGCGGGCGCTAGTGTCCCGAGTCCAAGCGGATATACACTAAACTAGTTTAGTGTAGTCAAAGCGGAGAAGGTGAGGGTAAGAGAACGTCAATGAAGAAATACGATAGAAGGTGGGTGAAAAAAAATGGATTCTGGCGAAAAAGGGCAAGTTTTTATAAAAGTTTTTGGTTTTTTTTTTTCTTTTTCAGAAAGAGCTTTACAGAAATATGTACGGACTCACGGCTTCAAACAATCACAGACAAAATATGCACAATCACACCTAGATCTAGGGTCACCTAGGTCAGCTAGACAGCTCCTAACTGTTCCAAAGGGTTAGAAATAGGACCTCAAACCGCCTCTTCTCCGCCAATTGCGGCCAGGTAAGTGCCAGGTAAGTAGGAGGCTCCCCACTACGTAAGTAGTGGTCCTAATTAAGTAACCACTTGCCTTGGACACATTTGCCTAGACACCGCAAAGTCAGGATAGGATAAACGGCCGATGCCTGTAACTAGTCCTCTGTCCTATTGAGCGCGAAGTCCTTAGGGCTGAGTCTAGTATTTTTTAATTAAACAATGGTCAATGCATATGCTTTTTGTGATTTCTGGAGTCCTGGGAAGGGTGATGAAATCCCCACCCAATCTGGATTGGTTTCAAGCCCCTTAAAGTCCGTATTAATATATGCAAAGCGGTAACAATCAACTGCAATAAAAAAAATTATTTTTTAGCGCGGTGCAAAGAATCCTGCACAAAAACAATTTATTGGAAGAAGGAAGAGAGTTTGCGCAAAGAATGCTGCAGAAAACACAGTTCAGTGGAGTTCAGAGGAGTGGGGAAGGAGAAATAAATACTCACAAAAATTTTCAGCTGCTGATGCCAGCAAACCGCCGCGGTTCCGCAGCCTAAGCGCGCTTATGCCGCGGTTCCGCGGCTTTAAGGTGGCCTTGGAGCTTCAAAAATCTTGTAGGTCCTTCCTTGGCTGTCCTCTTCTTGTCTAGATTTCCTGAATCTTGATTTGCTCACTGTATCTGCTCCAGATTTTTACAGTAGACCGTTGGCTCCGTCGCGGTGTAGCCGCAAGATATGGGTCTAACTTCCCACGTCTTTGGCACTGAACTCAACCGTCTTTTTATCCTGCACACTTGCACAAAAACTAATCAAAAATAACAAGATGGTTTCTTACAATGTATATTTTTTGTTTGTTTTTCGGTTATATTTATATTCACAAATTAACCCGAAATTACACAAAGAAATAAACTACCGTCTCCCCGGCAATGGCGCCATTTGATTGGTTGAGTTTTTGCGTGCTTAATTAATTACCACAATCAAGACGGTTTCACTTGTAGCTAGCCGGTTGAGTACGGGTCGTCCGTAGGGAGATGGGAATCTTTTTCTATGTGCTTTAACGAGTTAAGTCCAAATGTCCAGGTTTGTTTGAGATTAACTATGTGCTAAAATTTTATATAAAGAGAGCTTGTTAGGGTTAAGATTAGGTTAGTTTGAGTTAGGAGTCGCTCACTTCTTTCGTTGCCACTCTTAATATCGGTGTTACGGTAATCGGCAACAACGAGGATTAGCACGACTAGGAAGGAACTTGCGAGTATAAGCTAGGCTTTCCAACGCTTAAGTTCTTCCTTTTGGTGCTTGTCCGTCCGTTCTTGGCTCTTAGCCTTAACCTCCGGTTAATTCAACCACAACCGGTCTCACTAAGGAATCACCGCTATCATGTAGGATAGGGTGCCGTAGGGAGCGGATTGTGGTTCAATTAACGGGAGTCCAAATTAAGATGTTGGGCAAGGAAAGAGTGAGAGAGATTTTCTTCTCTCAAACTTTCCTTATCCTGCCCTAACAAGTAAGAAAACCACTCACCCATTACAAGAAAAATAAAATACAACAAAAGGAGGAAGATAGAAAGAAAGAGATTAGAAGATTACAACTAGCTATTTGAGACCTCACTTTGGCAAGGATCAAGCTTAAGCATCATTGTTGTTAAGGATAAAGAAAAAGAGAACAAGAAAGAAACAAACAACAAATAACAACAACTAGATTAGCAAATGAAAAATACAAGCAATTATCATTAACAACATAACAAGACAAGCATGGTAACAAAAAGAACTCTTTTATTCATCCTTCATTCATAAAAAGCTCACTACAAGATTTTAATGGAGAAAAGATGAAGAGAGGAAGAAGAACAACAAAGTATATCTAAAAATCTAATACAAGAATAAGCACCCTTAGCTTGGCAAGTTCTGGGCTATTTATAGGCAGGGAACTGGAAACTTAGGGCAACAATCTGCCATAAGATAAAATTACCAAAATACCCTTAAAAATTGGTCAACTGCCGAGTTTGTCAGGCCGCGGTTCCACGGCCTAAGCGCGCTTATGCCGCGGAACCGCGGCCTTACTAGGGAGTTGGGCCTTCAATTTTCATCGGTTTCCCTGGTTTGTAGTCCTCTTCAGTGTGGTATAGTACTTTTCTCAGAATCCCTTCACATTTCTTCCAGATTTTCAGCACATCAAAAGGTGATTTGATGTGGATCTTTTTTCATGATTTTCTTGAGCTCCGCGTAGATATGTTGGATCTTGTGTTGACATTGTGCTTTGTGCATGAAATGACAATCGATTTGCCATTTTGTCCCTTAAACTGGTGTGCGGCAACATACGGATAGAGAGCGGAGACCCGTGTTTTATCTGTGGTTGGCAGTAATCCGGAATTTGTCGTGCTTTTCCATGAATTTCACTGTTTAGAGCTGAGAACCTGTATCCTGCAATTAACTAGCAAACACGGCTCAAGAGTACCTACCGATAAGCAATGTGATAAAAATTGGGCGGTATAAAAATGCAAAAATCTGATATGAACATACCCCATCATTAGACACTTGACTAACCGAGCAGAGAGTTTGTCTCGTTTACGAGGAGGAGGAAGAACAAAACAAACACAACCAAATATGTGCAAAATGGAGTAATCAAAAGAAGATATGAAAAGACGAGAGTATGGAGTTGCGTCAGGAAATAAAGATGATGAAGAAATGTTAATAAGAAGAAAAGCGGTCAATAGAGCTTCTGCCCAATAAGAGCGAAGAACATATGCAGAGAGAATAAGTGCTCACGTGGTCTCAAGAATGTGTCGATGTTTTCTTTCAACTATACCATTTTGTTTGTGAGTGTGAACACACTTGCTATGAAAGGGGGCCATGAAACTTAAGGATTGCTTACATAGATGATGAAACATACTCATTAGCATTGTTAGATTTGAAGATTTTAATCCTTTTCTGAAATTGAGTGTAAATCATATTCGTAAACTTAGTGTAAATTGAGATAATCTCATACCTGACCTGCATAAGATAAACCCAAGAATAACGAGAGTAATTACCAATGAAGTAAACATAATAGCGATAGCCAGACAAGGACACCATAGGAGCAGGTCCATAAATATCAAAATGAATTAAATCAAAAGATTCCGAGAAAACGTTGTTATGGGACACAAAAGGTAAAGTAGTTTGTTTAGTTAAACGACAACCAACATGATTATTCAAAGAAGACACACGTAGAGATCCTAGAACTCCAAACTCAAACAAGGATTTAATACAAGGACCCGAAATATGACCTAAACGACGATGCCACAGATTAGAGGTAGCCACTTCAGCAACAATCTTATTGGAAGTAGGCAGATGAAGGCACTCTAACTGATACATGCCATTCACATCTGGTGTTCGAATCCTGCAAAATACAAGTAGTAGATGGGAAAGTGATGGTGCAACTAGAATCAGCAATTTGACTAACAGTTAATAGATTCATTGTTAGTTTGGGCACAAATAATACATATGAAAGACTAGGGTTTCTAAGGGAATAAGAGTAAGGTGTGATGTCACCACACCTATCAACTGCAATGGATGATCTATTAGCAGTATGTATGTATGACATAAGAATGGTAAAACTGTTAGTAAAAAAAGATTTATTAAAAGTCATATAGTGCGAGGCACCTGAGTCAAATATCTAAGTAGTAGAAATATCAGACGTGGCAACTGAGGCAGTGAAATCAAAAGATGAGGATGCTCCACTGATACTAAGACTATGTGCAACAATATTAGCAATTTCTGCTATCTGGGCAGATGATAAGGTTCCTAACGAGGCTGCAATAGGAGTAATTGTAGATGTGAAGTTGCTGCGAGTGACTAGATGTTGATCAACGTCGTTTGAGCTCGAGATAATCAGCAATCGCATGTCCCTTTTTCTTACAATAACGACATAAGAAGGGACGGTCAGTGTCAGAAGAGGGTAAAACGTGATATGGAGCCACGAAGGATCTGGTCTGAGCCGCTAAGACTGCAGCTGACGGTGTCATTGAGGAGCCTATGTCAAGAGCACTAGGTGAGGTCAATATCAGAAGACGAGTTTCCTCAGAGGTGAACTCGGCCACCGCGTCCTCCAGACTGGGTAGAGGATCACGATGAAGAACATAAATATGTGGTCCTTCAAACTGTGGTTGAAGACGCATGGCAAAGTGATACAGATGTTAACGATCACGTTGCTTGTAGTACCTGTCACTGAAATCATCCAAAGAGACCGGAATTAGTACCTCCATCATGTGCATTTCCTCCTAATAACTTGACAGGAGAGAATGAAAATTCTGAGCAAAACAATCTCCTTATCGAGCGTCTTGTAGAGCCTCATACAGCTAGTACTCATGAGTAGCACTGTCTGGACGAACATGCGGTTAACAGTAAACCACAGCAGACGAGAGGTAGTCAGGCATCCAATAGAGAGACGAATATGGATAGCAACTAAATGAACGATGTACGCCATGATCTGTTGATCAATGCGCATCCACTGATCACGAGTAAAAGGATAAAGGTTAGAAATTTCGGTAGAAAAGCTAGAACGATTAGCAGATGAATAAGGGATGTAGATGGAAAGATGAGTGTGCCGTCAACATAACCCCACAAGGCCAAAGCTCGAAGGTTGTACTGCATAGTTAGGGTGCATCCAGTGTAATCACCCATATTGGTAAGTGGAACATCGTTCGAAGGAAAAATGTAGATGCCGCGTTTGTCCATCCTTGAAATAGCTTAGAAAAACAAGCTTGAAAATCAGCTCGGAGAGAATTAGCTAATTTTTTATTTTTTTAATTTTATATATATATATATATATATATATATATATATAATAGATTGTCTGATCACCCCTTAATTAAAATAGGGATAACCTTCAAGTCCTACCAACAAGTTGAAAGACACGGGTCCCAGCAAAAACCAGTGCCACAAGTATATCCTTTAATATTTTAATCCCACTCTTCTCATCTCATTCAAGAGTTCAACAGAGAGGGAAGAAAAAATAAATTACGTCATAAACACCATATAACTTGTAAAGCCTTCTGTAGAAACCCCAAAAAAGCAGCGATTTGCGAATTTACTTTTTTACCCTTGCATTTTCGCACCATAACCTTGCATTCTCATCACGCCAGTGCATCTGCATCATGTCATTCACCTCATTTTTGTAAAAAAATAAATGTTTGGTATACATGGAGGCAACTTAAGTGCATGGTTCAAGATTCGCTCAAATGACCGAAATACTCTTTTTGATACGCTCAAAAATCCATATCTCATGATCCTTTGAGTCAAATCATGTCAAACTTTCCAAATCATCTTAGTCTATTTATGAGGACGTGTCATAAAAATTTCAACTAAAATCGACAACATTTATCCGATGAGCTAAAGCCCTCTTATTATTTTATTATTAAAATAATATGGTGGGCCCATGAGGGTAAAATAACCAATTTTTATTAATGAATCCTCATAACTTGCTTAGATGACTCTCCATACAAAATTTCAAGCCATTTGAATATCGTTTGCTATAGGTTTGAATTTATGCGATTAGGGGTTAATTAAGCTAATCATTTCATTAAACACCTGATGAGCGATAATTAATCGCCACTTGACTTGTCAAACCTATGGCATAGGATTCCCCCTAGTGAACTGATATGGAGTTTTATAGTTCTCCAAATTAAACCGTAAGTATACAGCTATATCGAGTAGTACTTGATGATTGTTCCCACGAAGAGGTGTGTTAAATACTTTTAAACTAAGTTAAAAAAAAGATTTGATTTTTAATAAAATAAAATTGCAATTAAAATAAAAAAAATGCAGAAATTAAATAAGTGGGGAATTAAAAAGTTGGTTTTTTTATGAAGATAGAAGAATCTAGGGTTTTGTATTTATTTATCTCTATTGGTTGGTTTAAAAGATTATACTTCTTTTCTACATCTATATTTAATATGTTTTCTATTAATCCTATAAAGTATAGGTTAATTTAATGTTATTAAAACTAACATATCAATTATAAAAATATCATTTAGATAACAATATTAGAACCCTTTTATAGTTAATTAAAAATAATTTATGTTTAATTTTCGATTAATAGCGGTAGGTAATCAATCTACTTCTATCATTTTATCGAATAACCAAGATCACCCTTAACTTCCTAGTATTAATTTCTTTTAATTAAACTCGTCTCTTACCTTTTCTCGTTAGATCTTTAGGGCGTCAACCTATCATTTAATCTAATTAGTTTCTTAGTGCTATTATTTTTCCTTAATCATATTTCTAGACATCAACTATCATTAAAAATATTAGTTTTTTAGATGATAAACTTAAATGAGAAGAAGTTAAATTACAAAAGGTTAACCATTATACAAGAAAAGAAAACAATAAGAACATCCAACCAAATAGAGTAAATAAACAGAAAAACCTAGAAAAGAAAATTAATTACGCATCATATTAAGAAAAAACAGAAATTTATTCATAATAAAATAACTTACAATGCAGTTGATCTCTTTTAAAAACTTAAATAAGTTATTACCAAAAAAGAGATGATTTAAACCCTAATGCTATACAAGTGTTTTTATAGTCTTTTGTGAGACTTGGAACAAACTTCTGAAGATAAACAGAGAATACTAAACTACCATAAAAATCCGAGCTCTGGATTCTTCCAAAAACTGACCGAATTGGATATAATGTTGGATTTGGCCGAATTTTTGGCAGTTTAGAATATTTGGCTTTTTCTAGAAAATTTGATTTTATCTCGTGATCTCCAGATTTTGTTTCAAATCTTCTAATTTGTTCTCGAGATTTCCAAAATTTGTTTCAATTGTGATAATTGCTTTCCTGATTTTGATATAGCTCCGAATTGATTTCCATAGCATGCGCGTGATCTTTTGTTATTTTGTGATTATCTCCATGAAATACATTCCACACATGATCCTCATTTTAGCTCATTTTCCGTCTTTTTGCAATTAAGTCATGTCATCTGTAATAATTCACAAAAACATCCAAAGTAGCATAAAATATGAAATATAAATAATACATATGATATAAAATTGTGCAATAAATTGCACCTATCATGAACCATTAGCTTAACTTGCATCTCATGAACACCATAAGATACACTCTTTCTACCTAAAAGTATACCTAACTTGCATCATTTTGCTTTATTAGGAAATTGCATGAAGACCAAGCAATTTAAGGTGAAATAAGCTTAGAGATCAGTTCATCTTTACAAAAATCTCAACCATTCCACCCTCTACAATCATTCACAACTCTCTATTTCATATCCTAACCACCATTCTTCTATAAATAAACATTCCCATGCTCATGAGAAGGGGGTTTCTTCCATCTCTCTTGACCCTTGATCCTTCTTCTTCCATTTTTATTTTCATTTAACCTCCTCAAGAGCTCAAGTCCCACACCATTCAACGGGAAAAAAAACCCTTTAGATCAGCATAGAAAAAAACCCAAAACCCCATAAAAGCTCAAAAAAATCTCAAAAAAAACTATAGACTAAAGGCAGAAAGACATGAACTTTCCTTTCTAGGACAAGGATTTAAGACTAAAGACCCTACTTCTCGATTTTAGATCGTCTAGTTAAGTTTTGAATCCTACAAACAACCACTCGTTTGAAAAAATGGGGATCCAAGATCCCCTTTTATCTTTTCTTCATTTTTTATGGATTTTTAGCTTACTTTCTTGTTCATACAAGTGAAGGAGCTCTTCGTTTTTACGTTTCTTTTTTTACTTTCTTGCTATTCACATGAGATGAGCATCTAAACGGTAGAGAGAAGAGGATTTATCCTAGGACTCTCTCCTTAGATCGAAATCTCGCTAAAAACAAAAAAAAAAGGGAAGTTCAAAATATAAAAAATGGTTTCGTTCTTTAATCAATCTCATGTTTTGATCGCTTTTGCAAACTCCGGTCAAGAGAAATAAAGAGGGTAGGAGTATACCCGAGGACCCTCTGTCATAGACTTCTTTTCGATTGAGACCCGAGCAAAAATAGTGTGGAAATCCTATTTTAGCCCTTAGGGTACCCAGACGCCTTGTAAGAAGGCGCCCAGGTTCTCGGGGTACCCAGGCGTCTTCTCAGAAGGCACCCAGGTACCCAGGTACCTTGCTCTACAGACAGAGATAGCCTCTGTCTGCAAGCATTCTCAGTGTCGGCTTTGCCTCTTCTTGACTCTCTCCTCTGCTCTTGTGCCTCCCATACCTCCATACTCACACACGTGCGTTGTGTGGGTGTATTCCAAAGCTAAATTCTTCAAAGAAAAGCTAAGCCATTCCCGATTGGGACTTCCTTGTGGGTATCCGATTCCAACCGGTTTCTACGTGGATTTTGCGATTCCTTACCCTCCCTTATCTGGTTTTCACCTACCTACTATTTTGCTTTCCATCTCTTCACTCTTTTTTCCCGCATTTTAGATACGGATGGAGACTCCAGTTTGCTAACACGGACCCCACCACATTTGTAGCTTTCTCCGTGTTCCTTTACAGGTTTGGGTGGCTACACCTTCATTCCCAAATAGAGCTTAAATCTGAGATCGGTCGTGGAGTTGAGCACGAGGTTGAAGAAAGCTTAAGGAGATCCATATTTCGGCGGTGAAAAGGGGGTCCAATGAAGATCGTCGCAGCGAGATGATGAGGTGTTGGCGAGAACTCAAGGTGGCTGCAAGGCTGGCACTTCAGATCTCAGATCTAGCTCGAGGTGGTGATCGAGGAGATGATATCGATGGCAATAATGGCTGTGGTGTCGAGATCTCGAAGAGATGAAATCGAAGGCAATGGATCTCGAGGAGATGCGGTGGTTCGGTCAAGATTGAGGAGACATAATCGATGGAAACGATCAAGGGCAATGGTGGTTTGTCGAGATCTCGAGGTTAATGATGGTGCTGGAAGATGTGTGGCCGTCGGCGGAGAGGTGAAGCTCGTAATACCGACGGGAAGGATCAACAACGGCTACGACGAGCGATTTAAAACCGAAGCTCTGATACTGTTCATCTCAGAAAACTGCATTTTAATACCACTCATTCATTATCTGTTTTGTTATATATCGGTACTATTAACCAGTGTCTGCTCAGTAAATACAGATTACAGGTATTCGTGACAAAATACTGGAAACACTCTCAAATTCACGGATATAACATTTGTGAGCCGACACTATAACCGGAACTGCAAACCGATCGATATCCAAAGAGTTCTTTTGCAACAAATAAATGTGTACACAATTTTGGTCCAACACAATATAAGTGTGCACATAACTCTTTGGCACATAGACCATGGTGGGGCTGCCCATGGCACAAGTGGGCACAAGTGAGGTGATGTGTGATAAATGTTAAAAGTTGTGATGTGATTTAAAGCATCAAGTTTCCCTCTAAGACTACTGAGTATAACCCAAGCTGATATAAAGAAATCAAACATTACTAGTGGACTTGTTGAGTGCACTCGAGACCACCACACCAACACGAGCCCATTTGCCCTAGATTGGATCGGCGAGATGATCAAAAAACCCGGCGCCGCCGGTCTTGTCATATCCAATGAGCCTCATTTTTCTTCTGGCTTTTCCTTGTTTTCACATCATCCATATTATATTGTTTGTTTAATCTTATTTTGTGCCTATAAATGCCATATCAGTGAGCAAGGGAAAGAAGAGACTTGTAGACACTTTTGAGCTATAGTTTACTCTTTGTTTTCTTTTTCATTTTAAAGCTTTATACATAGTAGCTAGTTCACCTTGAGTTCTTTGTCTTCTCTTGATCTTGAAATCTCTTCATTTAGCTTGCAAGTTTAAGTTTTGGTTATTAAACTCATGGTTTATATCATCACTTGAAGTCAATAAAGCTTTCATTTTGTACTTGGGCTCTTAGTATTCATTTTCTATCTCTTTTACTTACTTGTAATTTAATTTCTTGCAATTTACTTGCTTGCAATGTTGTTTTATTCCTTTTATTTCATTTCATTTGCACTTTCTTTTTGTTGTTTTGATGGTTTGTGAATAATGGTGTTGTTAGAAAAGAGAGTGGTTGTGTAAGTTAAGGTTTTCTTTGCTCATTTCCTTTGCCCAATATTTGCTAATTGAACTCCGTCCAAACCTTATACAAGCGCTCCGTTAGGCACCCTACCCTACCATGATATCGGTGATCTCTAACCGTGACCAGTTGCGTTCGGTTTGGCCGGAGGCGAAAGTCAAGATACAAGAACGGACGGACAAGGGTCAATAAGCCGGATTTTACTAATACCATGCTTAAGCACCCTAATCCATGTTGTTGCCGATTACTCTAGCTTCAATAGTTAAGTTCGGCACAAAGGATTAAGTACGGACTTCCCTAACTTACACTAACCTATCTCTATTCCTAACAAACTTATATTTTGCATATACAAACACATAGGTTAGAATCGAACCATTCTGACCCTTGCATTAGCTCGTGATAACAAGAATGTAAAATGCACCATCTCCCTTCGGATGACCCGTACTCATCGCGGTTAGCTACACGCAATGTCGTCTTGATTGCGGTTAACTTTAAATTCTTTGAAAACCGACAATGCAAAAATCTAGTAAGAATCAAATGACGCCATTGCCGGGGAGACGATAACGTTTTTATTCTTGTTATTTCGGGTTAATCTCTGTATATCCTGTTTATAATTTTAACACCATTCTAAAACTAAACTAAAAAAATCAAAAATTTCAAAAAACCAAAACAAAAATTGACATTTCTAACTTTTTTGTTCTCTGGAAATTGGACATGCTAGCATTTTGGGACTAATTAAAAAAGTTAAACAATAATATTGTGACACTAATAGAACAGTCAGATCACTGAAGAAAAATTGGAGCCCAACTGACCAAAAGAGACCGGCGAGATTCTCCAAAAACCAAGCGCCGCCGGATTTTTCTTCCCCATTTGCTCCAAATTTTTTCTCTGTGCGCCAGTATTCTATTATCATCCCAATTTTATTGTTTGATTTTTTTTAATTATATATGTACAGGAGTTTGGGTATTCATATCGCTTTTTCGCACTAAAAATCCATTTTTCCGACATTTGCAGATTTTGACGGATTTGCGAACTGCGATCATGTGGAGCAAAGTGTACATTCAAAGTTAAGGTGATTGCGAAGTATAATGCCGAAGATCCAGATAGTTTGACCCGTGCAAGCGAACGTTTCAAGCTAACCGGATTCAATTCAACGAGGGTTTCTTAACCCGAAAACTTATCGGCACGTATTTGCTAACACCTTCTTCTCAAATCCTTCGCATCCAATATATTATCATTGCAGGATTCTTTGCAAGTTCGCTGTCAAACGGTAAAAGTGACTAACCCGTATTTGTTGCAGTGCCGTATCTAAACATAATAAACGATTGTTTGACGTTTTGAATTTTTTCATTGATTTGCACATTGCATCCATTAATACGGACTTAAAGGCAAGCGAACCCTACACCATATGGTAAAGGATTTCATCACCTTTTCCGTGGCCCACAAATCACGAAATTGAGCATAACGTTTACCCGCACAAATTTTAAAAGAAACTAGATTTTAATCCTTTAAGGACTTCACGCTCATTAGGAGAAGTTAACTGTGTTTAGAACACCGCTTAACGGTATATCATTCACGGGGTGTCTAGAAAAGTGTTGACGGTGAAACCGCCGAAAGAGAAAGGGTTATTCTAATTAAAGAATTTCGTGAAAGCGTTGGAAAACCTCCCCTTATCTCTGCACTTACCCGGCCTCATGATCAGTATATCTTGAGCCCGTTTCTCGACACAGTTTTACTTCAACAATCAAATTCTTGAGCAGGTCTAGTTGACCTAGGTGAACCCTAGACCGATTAGGTGTGTGGTATTGTGTCGTGATTATTTTTTATCTTTTGTGTGTATATTTCATACTTTTGTTAATAACTAACATAAAAAAAACCACATTCTTTTTTCATCTCCTTTTCTTCTTTTTCTTCTCTTCATATCATGGGTATCCCACATAGACCAACTCTTGCCGAACTATGGTACCCACAACCAGACATTACTTCATACGGTTCTTATTTTGGTAGAACATCAAACGATCCATCCATACCAAAAATCTCTTTGAAAGATCAAATAGACGCATCTAGGACAAACAACTAGACTCCGCAATCCATTTTGTATCAACCGTTTCAACCTCCCCCATCCTGTTACGTTGATACCCCTTTTGAGAGTCATATTCCGACTCCAAGACCCATGTCCATTGCCGACAGAATTGAACATTCCGTAGCCGATCTTTCACTCCTTTCACCAATTCCAATTCTTTTGATCAACAATTCCAATCACCTCCTTATCATAACGTTGATCTTAATCATGTCCAACCATTCGATTCTTACCAATCCTACCCGACTTTTACACCTTCTCTAGACATTACTTCTGAACAGCCTTTTGAGAGTTTCAAGTATCCAAATGAGTTTGAATCTTTTACTGAAACCCCTTCACAACCCATGTCTAGTCCTGAACAGTCGTTGGAAGAATTTTGGGTAGCGTCATACCAACAGATGATGGATTTGAATGCGTCCATGGCCGCCCTCATACAACCTAACGAATCAGCAGCTGGTTTCCAACTAGCTCCAAATTTTCCAATGTATGATGAGGCGATAGGACAGATTGAGAATTTGAGTAGTGAGAATGAGCAGTACATCATTCCAAATCAAACCTAACCGTTCCAAATTGAATTCCACAACTCCGGTTTCGAAAGTCTATCGAGTGTCCCAAATGAATCACCAATTGCAGATAGAACGTTTGATGAGTTGGGTGACTTTGTAGTATTTGATTTACCCGATTGTGAAGGGACCCTGTCAAGTGAAATTACACCCAATCCCTTTGACCTCTACACCTTCATCCTAGAACCACAATTGATTAAAATCCATGCTTTTGATGAGGTGTCCAAGAAATTTGATTTTCACTTGATTGAGGAAATCGGCGCTGGGAATATTTTGGATGATGAACTCACGGCTTTGGATGAGTTTTTCTCTCCAATTCATCATGTCCTTTCACTTCCGTGTGGACATCATCCTGAGTCATTAACTATTTTTCCCGAACCCTATTTGCGTCTGGAAATTGATAATGAATGCATGGATGAGCAGATTTTTGAGGAGAATTTTGAGAATAACATTGAGGATGAACCAGTTTTATTAGATGAGTCGGATTTTCCAATTCATCATATCCCTTTCATTGACTGAGTACACCCTTCTAAACGTTTAACCGATCCTATTCCTCAATCACTTCCCTCCATTGTTCCTACTTCGCAAGACACCGTATCACTTTCATTTCCTGTGTCCGGTTTACCAAGTTCGGTCTACCCATGTTTTCTCACGAATCTTGAGAGGTTTGACCATATTTCTCGACGAGTTAATAGATTAGAACAATCGCTTTTTACACATCGGTCATTACAAATTGTACTAATTTATTCACTCCATTTCCACCCTCAAGTTCGTATTCCATTTCTTTTTCCCCTCCGCCATTCTTCTTCTCCACCGAGACCGTATCCTGCTTCCATCCCCATACGGTCTCACGTATTCTCCATTTCTTTCCACTCCACATTTTTTCACCAACCTGCACATTATCGTGATAAAATTTTTGAATGAGTGTTAACTTTTGGCCTGTGTAAGGCCTTGTATAGATTAAAACTATTCCCTCCCCTAACCTTGAACTTCAACGCTTAACAGTGGCAACACTGTTTTACTTAAGTTTGGGGGGTATCTTTTTGTGTATCTATTTTTGGTTTGCTTTTTTTGTTTTGTATAAAATAATTAAAAAAATATAAAAAATAACAGGGGAGCGCCGACAATTTTGACCCTCTTGGTGTAGCCTGACAGTGAGGGTACTATCAAGTTTATTTTTGGGGGTGTGCTCGTTAAGCTTTCTACCTTCACATTCATGTGTATATTTTGTATTTGCATACTTATTTAAAAACCTATAAAAATCAAAAAAAATTACAAAAATATAAAAACTTTGTCGTCAAGTTAGCTAATAGGGTAACCTAGATTTTTATTCCGAAACTTTAGTTGATACGTTAGAAATAACTAAATCCTAGGCTTAGGAATTGAGAACCTTAAAAAAAACCTCATTCTGTTTAACCTTGGTAATTATACATCCTTGTAGTTTTTTTATAGATGTAGGTAATCTTGAGTTCGGTTCTTGAGTTAACTCGAGATGAAGGGAAAGTATTGAAAGTTTCACTGAAGGATAAGTCTGAAAAATAGTTTCTATTCTTGAGTCCAAATTTAGAAAGTATATACCCTACAAACTGCACATATACGCATCTTGAAACTTGGGATAGTAGAGGATACCTAGAAATACTCTTGCCTGAAAATCTAGTATGAAAGAAAAAACGGTATTTAAAGCTAACCACCAAAAGAGAATCTTTGAAAAATATATCCGGTCTTGAAAAAGAAAAATAAAGAGAAAAAAGAAAAAAAAATAAAGTCAAGACCTGGAAACTTCTTGTAATGACCCCAAAATCTTTATACATTTATATTATCCCTCTTCAATAATATATCGTATTTATTTGTACTTAGTATTTTCCGTTTTCTTAAAATTTATTATTATTTATTTCTCAATCTATTATGTATATTTTTCTATGTATAATTTCATTTTCTTATATTTAAGTTTTTAACTTCTCATTCTTATTTTTCCTTTCATAAATATTTAACCCAAATCCATTATTCTTATTCTCTACAGCCCATCTGAAAAGCCTACTTTCTTTTTAAGCAACAACATATATTTAATTCTAATTAAATATGTGCATGAACAACTTTGTAGCTCATTAGTTAAGTCCTTGCATTGTTATTCCATAAGTCACATGTTCAAATCCTCATTCTTGCAATTATTTTTTATCATTTTTTTACAAATGAGACCTTTCATTTCCAAAATGAATGGTGGCCTTTCATTTCTCTTTTAATTCTCATGTTAAATGCATATATTATTATTCACCATTACACCATCTTTATTTGTCCTCCTCTATCTTTTCCTTTCTCACATTTTTTATCTCTCACTTCTCCCTTTTCACCTAGAGTCCAAGAAGAAGAACATGAAGAAGTCTTTAAGAAGGTCTCGCTAGTAACGCGAGGCTATCAGCGGATAGACAAGCCCGTGACAATACCGGCTTGTGTATGTAAGTCTCTTCTATCTTTCTCTACCTCCATCTCTTTCTTTTTATCTTTCTCTTATCATATTACCATGAACCGCCTCTCGTATCATATCATAGTACTTAAATGGATAAAAGTATTGTTACATATATAAATATTGGAAACACACATATATACTTATATAATTTTGATTAGATTAATGATTGCCTCTTATTCAAGTTACGTTGTCGTTTAATTGAATTATAACTTTCCTTCATGTCTTACATTTAAATTTAACATAATTAATAATGGAATAAATCTCGAGGAAAATGATATGGCATGATATACATTCACGTATAAGTCCTTAGAAAAATAAGTATTGTATCAGTTTTGTCGCTATTAGAAATTCATATATTAAAATTGCGGAGAACAATTAGGATATATCATTTGTCGGTATATTTTAAATTACTTTATTTATATTTTGTAAAAGAAAAATGAAGTTACGAATAAATACCATGGTTTTCTCATTTCTCATATATGACATATCAAAACTTTTAGTTTTAAAATAATTTTTACAAATTAATTTTTAATTCTGAAAATTTCTGGAAATTTACATATGATATAATATATTATTTTGTATACGCTGTAAAAATCTTAAATCGAACGGCATAACGGTTTAGGAATTACATCGTTTTTATTCACTGATCGTAAAACAGAAAACTGCAGTTATCGGTCAACTTTTAGGACACATAACTTGATATACCGGTATCCAAATTGAGCAAACTCAGGTGTTTTTGATATCTACATCGAATGATATAGATTTTCTTAGTTTTATAGTTTTACTGAAAACCCATCTAAGATAAAGAAAACTACGTTATAATATTAACTGACGGATCTGGACAGAATCTGTTCCGATTCGCACACTGTTTTTAAATTGGACATAACTCGAACACCCGATGTCCGTTCATGACAAAATTTAGATGTGTAGATGTACAATTGATAGAACTATAATTTTATGTATACTTGATTACTTAGAAATGCATGAAACACCCCGATATAGGCTTTGCAATACAATATATAGTTGCTGTCCAGAAATCTGAATTTCTGTTTTAAACGTTGATATTAAAATGATCATAACTAGAGTTTAAGAAATTCAAATCATGTGAATCTTGGTGTTTTGCATAAGTATATCGAAATACCTACATTTTTCAAATAATCTTCGTAACCTGAAACCTGATGAAAATTAACTCAAACCGCGTTTTAAAAATATGTGACGGTGCCGAATAGATTCTGATCTGTTTTGCGCGACGATACGAAAACATATATATCTCTCAAACCGGTAGTCGTATTTAGGTGAAACTGGAACTCACGTATGCAAAACACTTAGAACCATATTTTTGTTTATGTTCTGCATTCGTTTGACTTGATTAATTAGTCGTACATAATATTTCTTTATAGCATTGTTTTTGGTAGTTACTCGTATTATATACTTGACTCATTTCATGCTATTCGAACATGTATACATATTTATCTTGATCATTAAATTGTTCTATGTACATAAATACGATAATTAAATATTTGAGTTGTATTTTGAAAACCATACAAAAGTATTTTTACATAAAACCCCCTCAAGTTTTATAAATTACCCTAAGGACCCTAGCAATTATAAGACTTCGATTGTCTGACTCGGGTTTGAGTCTAATTAATTTGACTTGAATATGATTCAAGTCAATCTATAATCTACAAGATTCCAATTCAATATGAACACATGAATCCATGAATCCAATTATCAATCTATACAACTTGACTGAACCGAACCATATATATATATATATATATATATATATATATATATATATATATTCCTTTTACATGATTCTCTGTATTCCATTTACATGACCCTACGGTTACAACCGTTTCCTGATATCATGATTTCGGACAGTCAGTCAATCAATCTTACAATCAATACAATTTACAAGATAACAATAAAATCAAAACACTACGGGATTTAAGGGGTAGATTGGTACGGAAGGTGTTAAAAGTGGCACGAGACAGTAAGATTAAGACACCTAATATGAATCCTGTTGCTGTTGTACCGTGGTATAACGGTTCCTTATACTTTCAGTTTGCCCTGGTCTCTAGCATATAGAGACCCCTCTCGTATACACTGGTATCCTTCTGTACCAAGCTACAAACAACAGCGTTAACACAATATTCTACAATATTATACAACTTTAAAAGATACATTCTTATTCTGTCTTTTCTATTTCTCCCTTATCTTTGGGACTTACTTAGCGACCTGTTCGCTAACGACATTCTATTTCCTTCTTCTTTGAATGTCGTCAGGTGATCTGGACACAGCAGAGATCGAGCCCACCAGTAAAGACTTGGATCAGTTCCTCGAAGACCTCGAGCTCTAGACATTATACATTTCCATTCAGTACCTTTAATTTCCTGTTATGCCATTGTTTAGGCATCGTTTTTACTTCAGTTGTATTTCCTTTTCATGTATTGTACACAAGAATGTTAATAAATAAAGTTGCTGTTATTTTTATATCTCTTGTCTCTTATGATTACTTTTATATTGCTTAGATACGCTTAGCGTATTTACTTCACAGTAAATACGTAGCGGACCTCGTCGCGTCCCCTTCGCCGTATACCGGGAAGCGGGGCGTGACACTTCTATTTACGCTTTAAGCTCACACATTCAGTAATCGGTTGTTAGTGTCTCAAGAAGCATTAATAGTCGCATGAAAGGTGTGTGAGCAAAACCGTCCATCGTTAACGAAAAGAAGTAGTATTAGGTATTAGGGCAAGGGTACTATAGCTTGAATTGAATTCTTAAGTGTAAGGGTGAAATTTTACACACACGTAGGGATATACAATCGATATTTGGAGGAAAGATAGGAATAAAGAATAAGACTTATGTTTTTCATAAAGATGGTAAAAATCCCTGATTGGAGACCGCACTTTAGAAGGAAAACTCAAGAGAAACCGCGATTTTTCTAAACTGTAAAAACGTAAAAGATCTGAGGTTGAATAAATAGGAGGCGTGAAACATAAGGGTTGAATATTTCTAACTTAGGATGATAGAATTTCTAACCTAGATATTAAACTGTAGGAGTAGAATTGACGTTAACTTGTGAAACTAGCTTGACGGGATTTTGTGGGTGTAATCCGCTGAAAACCCTCAGGAGACAACACTCCTCCTACTAGGGACACCTAGAGATTTAACGGCTTATTGCACGAGCTCAGTGCAATTGTGTTCCCTGCGTGAGGTTAGGATTTTGTTTTGCTCGGGACGAGCAAAAGATAAGTTTGGGGGTATTTGTTCATCTCAGAAAACTGCATTTTAATACCACTAATTCATTAACTGTTTTTTTATATATCGGTAATATTAACTAATGTCTGCTCAGTAAATACAAATTACAGGTATTCATGACAAAATACTGAAAACACACTCAAATTCACGGATATAACATTTGTGAGCCGACACTACAACCGGAACTGCAAACCGGTCGATATCCAAAGAGTTCTTTTGCAACAAATAAATGTGTACACAATTTTGTTCCCACACAATACAAGTGTGCACATAACTCTCTGGCACATGGACCATGGTGGGGCTGCCCATGGCACAAGTGGGCATAAGTTAGGTGATGTGATACATTGTAACACCCGATCCCAATACTACTATTTTCTGTTATTGGTTGAGCATTAGATATTACTCATTTCATTTATCTTGCTTATTTGGGTCTTACTGTAAAATTTTATCTGGCTAAGTCATTTCTGCATATAACAAATTTTAGCACCTAAAATAAAATTAAAAATATCCATCTTGGCCTACTCGTCACCCCTAGCCGCGTGGTAGCGTCCGCGTGTCGAGTTCTCGTCCCGTTCGGTGAAACGGGCGAGTTTGGGCGACTACGCGCGCGTACAGGTGTCCGACTTGGGGGTATGCTTTTTAATCATAAAACATTTCATTTTAAAATTTGGAACCCGCTTAAAATCCTATTATTTGAATTTCGAATTTTTGGACCCAACCCGGGCGCGATTTGGAAATATTTCATTTAGCGCCAAAATCCCAAATTAATAAAATAATCAAAACCTTATATTATTTCGTTTATATACTAAATCTTACTGTTAAATTTATATTTGGAAATCTTTTAAAAATTTATTTAAATCTTTCAGCCAATCACGAGGGTTTATAACCCCGTGGGCCCCCTCCATTATTCTTCTCTCTCTCTCTATCTCTTTAACGTCTCTCTCTTTCTCTCTCTACCTTTCTCTTTCTCTCTCTCTCTCTAACTTCCTCTCTCTCTCCTTCCTATATATATATTATCCCTCCCCCTCATAATTTTCCCAGAACCCATCGCGAGAACCCTACGACCCAGCCCTAGCCGCCTCCGCTGTCGCCACCGCAGCTCCGACGCCGGCGCCAGCGCCACCGTTGCCCTCGCCTCTGCCTCCTCGTACCAACCTCGACATCCCCTCCTTCTCCCCGTGTGTACGTCACCTCCGCAGCAACCCTGGACAACCCCTGTGCCTTCTCTGTTCGGCCGGAGACGTCGCCGGCGACCTTTGTCGTCGTCACCCGCGCCACTTTGGCACCTCCTCATCACCTGCGCGCACCAGCCACGACCACTTCCTCACCCTCTCCACTTTCTTTCCTTCTCCATACCCGCAGCCCTAGCCGTCGCCTGCAACCTCCTCGCCGGCGCCCCACCGCCGTCGACCCCATCGCTGTCACGCCCTCTGCAACACCAGTAAGCCTTCTCTCCCCTTCCTCCTTCCATTCTCCCTTCGGTTTATCCCTTGGCCGTGCATTAACTTTTCCGGTTGTTTTGTCGCTGTTCGCCGGAATCCGGCCGTGCCGGTGGCGTGTCCTGACGATCCAGCAGAGTGCTTTGACCCGTGAGGTCCCTTGGTTCGTCGTTTGGTTCAATCCGTGAACCGTGCGTCCGTCGCGTGTTTCCCTGCCGACGTTACGTTCCGTTTTTCCCGGTTCGCGACCCGTCGAGGCAAGTATCACTTGCTACATGCTATACTATACAATTATATATGTTTGACTCATTAAACCTGCAAAACTTAACTCGGTATAGTTATTTTCTCATTTGGTTGCAATATGACATATATCATTTTACAGTTAACATAGAAATTACAATTTGCCACTTTTAACCTAAGAACCAAGTTTACCTGTTAATCACATTTTACCGTTTAATAGATTGTAGCACTTTCCCATGTAGTTCTATTACATTCAGATATTCGTATTCAAAGGCTTGATATAACTGTATTGCATCATCATTTAAACTGTTGCACCGCTAAGGGTGCTCAAAACCTGTTAATATAATAAAACGGCTGCACTATATTAACGCACTATTGTGATTGAATGATCTTCTTATTGTTGTTTAATTTATTTCTTATTTCCTGCTGTTAATCCCCTGTTCGATTATATATCTGTTGTGAGCACACCCACGATATTGTTACATCTTGACTTGACTTGTTACACATGATATATATTGATACACCTGACATGGTATTGTACCGTTTACTATTGACTTGACCTGATGTACCATGACCTGACCTGTTACCTGATCTCGTGCCTAATGGCAACAAACCTGACATGTTGTTCTCATGGACCATTCCTGTTGTCTATCCAGACAAACCTGCTTTTACCTGATCCTGTGTTGGCATTAGTTCTTGATTACTGAACACCTGACTCGACATACATAGCTTGGGGGTATGGGAAAATCAAAAGTGTAAACTAAAGTGTAACTTAAAAGGGTATTACTTGATCCGTGGTCCCGGAGGGTAACGGGACAGAGCCATTCGTGACTCTTACATTTTTCTGATCCGTGGTCCCGGGGGGTAACGGGACAGAACCACTATTGGTTCACATATTCCTGATCCGTGGTCCCGGGGGGTAACGGGACATATCCTTTGAGTTACATGGAGGATTACTCAAATTGATTTCAAAGACTTTAGAATAGAAAACCTGATAGAACAGTTTAGTTACCCACTGCACACTACCCTGCACTGCTTGATTCACATTATTTGCTACTCTCGTTTTATTCATGTTTATTTTGCATTGCCTGTTTTACTGTTCCTATTATACTACTTGATGACATGACGCGCTGACGTCTGGGTTTTGCATGGCCCAGATTTCGTACCGCTGTCGCAGTCCGAGCAGGAGTACTTCAGCCAGCAGGCTGAGCTGTGAGGTGTTAGTATTAGTTAGTTTTATTTCCTACATTTATTTCCTGATGTGAGCCCACATTATGGGACATACTTTTCAGTTATTTGTATTGGATCATTTACTTCCGCATATATTTATTATTGACTCCTGTTATTCTGGTTTATGGACATGTTTTAGAAAATTTTATGTTGTTCTTGATATCTCTACAGCCGTAATGTGACTGTGGATGGATGCTTCCAACCCACAGGTAGCATGGTTGGCTATGTCACGTGTCCAATCTAACGCACTCTGGGAAGCGGGGCGTGACATACATGCTAAAAGTTGTGATGTGATTTAAAGCATCAAGTTTCTCTCCAAGACTACTGAGTATAACCAAGCTAATATGAAGAAAACAAACATTACCAGTGGACTTATTGAGTGCACTCGAGACAACCACATCAACACGAGCCCATTTGCCCTAGATTGAACCGGTGAGATGATCAAAAAACCCGGTGTCGTCGGTCTTGTCATGTCCAGCGAGCCCCATTTTTCTTCTGGTTTTCCCTTGTTGTCACATCATCTATATTATATTGTTTGTTTAATCTTATTTTATGCCTATAAATGCCAGATCGGTGAGCAAGGGAAAGGAGAGACTTGTAGACACTTTTGAGCTATAGTTTACTCTTTGTTTTCTTTTTCATTTTGAAGCTTTGTACATAGTAGCTAGTTCACCTTGAGTTCTTTGTCTTCTCTTGATCTTGCAACCGCTTCATTGAGCTTACAAGTTTAAGTTTTAGTTATTGAACTCATGGTTTGTATCATCACTTGAAGTTAATAAAACTTTTATTTTGCACTTGGGTTCTTAGTATTCATTTTCTATCTCTTTTACTTATTTGCAATTTAATTTCTTGCCGTTTACTTACTTGCAATATTGTGTTATTCCTTTTATTTCATTTCATTTGCGCTTTCTTTTTGTTGTTTTGATGGTTTGTGAATAATGGTGTTGTTAGGAAAGAGAGTGGTTGTGTAAGTTAAGGTTTTCTTTGCTCATTTCCTTTGCCCGATATTTTCTAATTGAACTCTGCCCAAACCTTACGCAAGCGCTCCATTAGGCATCCTACCCTATTAAGGTATCGGTGATCCCTAACCGTGACCGGTTACGTTCGGTTTGGCCGGAGGTGAAAGTCAAGAGACAAGAATGGACGGACAAGGGTCAATAAGCCGGATTTCACTAATACCATGCTTAAGCACCCTAATCCACGTTGTTGCTGATTACTCTAACTTCAATAGTCAAGCTCAGCACAAAGGATTGAGTACGGACTTCCCTAAGTTACACTAACCTATCTCTATTCCTAACAAACTTATACTTTGCATATACAAACACATAGGTTAGAATCGAACCATTCCAACCCTTGCATTAACTCGTGATAACAAGAACGTAAAACGCACCATCTCCCTGCGGACGACCCGTACTCATCGTGGCTAGCTACACGCAACGCCGTCTTGATTGTGGTTAATTTTAAATTCTTTGAAAAATGGCGACGCGAAAATCTAGTAAGAATCAGATACCATATTATAATTGGAGTTGGTAAGAATTCAATTGTTCTATATATTTCTGATACATACAACCTATCTATTTATAATTGGACTTATGCTCCCTGTACATACACTGTATCAATAGTACTACACAGTACTATGCCGTCGAACTACTATGCTAACAGTACAAGACCGCATACACTATAGAACTACAGTAATAGGCAGCACTACACTGTTCTTTAACAATCAAATTTGCAATTTAACCATGCTACTTGTAGATATTATTGATTGGTATCAGGATAGGTTATGAGATTAATCACAATTTACTTCCTTCCGGTGGTTTGACTTGGTTGCAGATTGCACGATAGAAGTTGATATTTTGATCAATCAACACAGTAGAAGATGATGGTGTCAAACGACATGAAGCTTCAAGTATTAATAGACAAATTAAGCAGAGTTGAATATCATGAAGAAAAAGATGATTCAAGTATAGTCATATTGTAATTTTAGACTTAAGTATGTATTTGATATAAAAACTTGTTAATCATACAACTATTTGTCACGCCCTGTTTCCCCAAAGAAAAGGAGCAAGAGTGACAAACCCGCGACGTATTCATACCAAGAAGCACACATTCCTGATTTAAATACGGTAAGCGTCTGGTTAAACAGAATAAATAACAAGAGAATTTAAAATCAATTAAATAAGAAATAAATATCCAACATTATCTGTTACACTGTCAAAGTCTAAAGGGAACGTAACCCAACAAAAACTACCACGGTAAATAAAAGAAATTCGAAACTAAGCCTTAAGCATAATGCACACAGAATCGGAAAAGAAACTAAATATCAGCTTGTGAATTGAGATATTGGTCATCCTCCCCAATCTCACATGGAACTGCGTCATCTGCCATGGTGTCTTCTGACATACATCCCTAATAAGAAAGAAAACATAGTAGATTGTCTGTCAGCGAATTTGCGTCCGGTAAGTTCCTTATTATAAAAAATATTTTATAATTGAAAAGGATATAATGTAAAATATTTAAGATACGGTACAAAGTATATGAAAACCAATGATGCATTAGATTAATAAGAAAAGACGCAATAATCATGTAACGTCTGCATTTTGTCTATACTTTAATAAAGTCTTCGTATAATTTTTCTTCATACCTTCATACTTATTTTAGTATTTCTTTTCATTGAAAAGTTTGGAAAAAGTTAATTTTGAGTTTAAATATAATTAATATAATTTTTGGGAGAAGAAAGGAATTTAAAAATGAATTTTAGTATTTTCGAAGATTTATTTTAGTAAGTGGATTTTAGAAAGAGAGTTATTTTTGAGGTGTAAGTTGTTGAAAATGATAACATATTTATTAAGAATTTTTTAGAAATTACTTGTAATTTTCAGATAATTAAATGTATTTTTAATTAATTTTTTAGAAGAGAAAATTGAATTTTATAAAACAGATCTTTTTAATTAAATAAAAAGATTTTAATCTTAAAAAAAACCTAAACTCAAGACCCGAACACCCAGGCCCAAACCCCAGCTCCGCCCAGCTCGCCTCTAGCTGACGCATGCGTGCGTCAGCGCGTGGGCCCGATCGTTGCGCCCACGTGGGCAGGAGCCGCCCACGTGGAGCGATCTGGATCGCTCATCCAAGCGATCTAATGGCTAGGATTGGCTGTTGACGTGGCTGGGCGCGATTCACGGCTCCTGTCGGCATGATATCCGGCTTGGTTAAGTTTTTTAAACTTATAAATACCCCGTCTTCTCCACTCTTTTCTCACTCATTTCTCATCACAAAAATTTAGAAAAAATGTGCGGTTATTCGTTTCAACGACGTTGTCGCTGTGGTGCTGTCCGATCGCCTGAGAAAAATCAGAGCACAGCACTATTCACGTTTCCGTACGACGTACAGACATCCTTTTCGTTAATCGTCTCCAGGTAGGATTCCGCCTTTCTCCACTTGATCATGTCGCATCTTCTATGCATTTTTTTTTAATCCGTTGTAAAAATTCCAACTTGCCCTCTAAACAATTAACACGGCTATGGTAGTTATATTAGTTGGTTTCTAATTAGTACATACAATAACTTGCTGGAGTTACCCTCTCACTCACCTAAATACACATTTGGTACACTATAGAGACGTGTAACGACCTATCCTTTTACTTGCTGTTAATTGGTAATTAGACACATGTCGATATGTGCCTAATTCTAAAACCAGTAAACACCGTTTTACAAGCTGAAATGCTGCCCAAATTAAAAGTGAACTTTAAACTAATTTAATCCACGATATATATTCTAAACTATATTGTTATAATAAAAATACCCTATATTTTCAAAAAATATGAATTCCACATTGATACCCAAAAGTCTAAATATTGTAATTTCATATTAATACCCTACTGTTTCCAAATCCCGTATTTTCAATATCCTGAAGTTTCGGAAACCCGTTGTCTCTTGAGTCTCGGGGAGCCGGAGATACGACATCACTAAAATACCTTGAACTTATCAAAATCTAAGTTTAATAACAATACCCCACACTTAAATATTTTACGGAAAGCGCTCCGTGGTTATGAGGCAATCGTCATGGAAAAGGATACAAATGCTCACCACCCATGTACAGTGGTTGCCAACATGATTTTTTTTTTCTAAAATATTAATATCAAATAAATACCATGAACTTTCTTAAACAACCGTAATGTTAAAACCACCCCTAACTTCGAAAAGAGAACTTTTAAGTTTAAACCCAATCGATCTAAGTTGGTACTAAGTTCTTTTGGATATTGCATCTCCCATAACTCTTTATGAGGGCTCCTTTGTGGATGGTACGGATTATCGTATACTACGAGCATAGCGGGGTTGATAGTGACGCTCTCACGGGAAAATCGATAAACAAAAAACTCTAAGTAATCCTTGATCTCTATAATATTAGCATAACTATTATGAAAATTGTGCAATCTTAAATAAAACATCAATGGTTCCTTACGTGACCATAAATAAAACATGAAAATGTTTTCCTAAAATATAAATACAATAAAATACCATGACCTTTAATAAAGGATATTTACGTTAAATAACCCTGGTTTATGATAAAATTCCAATTACTTGAACGATACTATACTAAACACAACTTATGACATCGAGTACGGATTGGGTTAGACGCGCGAACGTAGGTATGGAATATTTAAAGAAGATCCCGTTATTACGGGTGGCCTGTTTTAGAAAATCCCTTTATTACGGGTGACCTGATTGTGAGAAGATCCCGTTATTACAGATGGCATGTGCAACCGTTAAAATTCATGTCTAGATGAACTACGGGCTAACACTAATCCATAACTATTGAATACAACGGAATGATTCGGGTACTCGTGTTGAATCAAACTAAAACAATTACAAAACTTAGTAGATACCTATCTTACACTTGACTTCATATTGACTTGTCAACTTAATTGTTTAATAATCTTGAGCAATGATCGTAAGCAATGACCGTGTGCAATGACCATGTTTCCGTGATCCCGGGCAAAGACGGGATAATCTTATTTCCGTGATCCCAGGCATAGACGGGATGCTAATTATTAATAACAAGAATATCATTATTAACACAATCCACTTGAATATACTTGCTTGCCATACCCAATACAGTTTAATATAACTTGTTTTACCTGAAAAGCATGTACCTTGTAAGACTAAACTAAAATGGCTAAACTAATGTTATTATTTAATTTATGACTCCTTTACACTTACACTTGCATCATGATCTTACCTACACTTTTACCCCCGGATTGTACGACACTACATTTATTTTTTAAAAACTTTTTATACTATACTTTAACTCATCCTTATTACCATATATTTCTCTTGAGAATCCTACTCGAGTTTAACTCGCCAACGGACTTCCTTTTCTCTTATCTCTTTCTGGAACGTTCGTTGGATGAGATTGTACCACACGATGGAGATGCAGAAATGGAACCCACTGAAGATGACTAATCGGAGCTGTTGATCTACGATTAGATTTAGTTTTCTTTCCTTTTCAGTTGCCCATCTGTTTAGGCATTGCTTTATTTTCCTTGTTTCATGATGTATTAAGACCTTGAATCTTGTTGTAATAAATGTTGGTTAATGAAATAAAAATTTCTTTGTTTATCTTGCTTTTGTGTGCTCATGTATTACTTTATGCTTAGCATAACTATATCTGGAAGGGTCTACTTCCCGGTATAGTTACGTTACGGGCCTCGTCGTGTTTTTGCTCCGATATTTTGGGAAGCATGGCGTGATAGGTTTTAGTGGTGACCCATGCAAATCGGTTCTGCATGAACCATGCAGGTTCGGTGTATTCCGGTATGTGAAGGCAAGACATTAACCAACACTTATTAATCTTCTTGAATCCTATCTCTTGAATCTACTTGGAACCCTTCTTTACTTTTTCTAACGATATATCAGCACTCGGGAGCGACATTGGAAGCGTGAAGACATCTTACAATCGCGTTACCCTTATTTTTTTCTTACCTTGTACGATATTCTCCTTTTGAAAATTTCAAGAACGAAATTTTAAAGGTAGATCATAGTGACCATAATTTTCATGTGGTAAATAAAATCTATTTTAATTTTGAAATAAAATATTTCTTCATTGTGTTTAAATGTTAATAGTTTCTATTAAAAGAGATTTTAAAATTTGTATTGAAGGAAATGAATTGTCCAAGGGTTTTCTTATTTTTAGAAATATTTAACATAATTTTTGTACAGAGATTTATTTAAAATATATTTAGAGAAAAGAAATTTAGATTTCATTTATTTGAGAAAAATATTTTTATGAAAGGTTGTTTTACTCAGATTTTAAAATATCATTATTGTTTTACATGTTTTGTTCTTTATATAATATATTTATGTGTTTGAATACTAGATTTATACATACATTTTATATATCATATTTATCATTATTGTCATTATTATTTAATTTCATTATTTTAGTTTACGACATACAATTTTCTGTGTTAGATTTATTGAATTGTTGTTATTTATTATATATTGCAATAAATTTATATATCTTTATAGTTCATATTATTGTTATTCATTTACGTTCGCTTGTTTTCATAAAAGTGGATTGTTTTGGAGAAATCGTTTTAAAGAATTTATTTTGAGACAATACTATCATTATATATATTTTTATTTTAAACTTGGTCCTTACAAGCTCCTTTATAATTTCGAGGACGAAATTGTTTTAAGAGGGGTAGGTTGTAACGTCTACGTTTTGTCTATACTTTAATAAAGTCTTCGTATAATTTTTCTTCATACCTTTGTACTTATTTTAGTATTTCTTTTAATTGAAAAGTTTGGAAAATTTTAATTTTGAGTTTAAATATAATTAATATAATTTTTGGGAGAAGAAAAGAATTTAAATATGATTTTTAGTATTTTCCAAGATTTATTTTACTAAGTGGATTTTAGAAAAATAGTTATTTTTGAGCAGTAAGTTGTTGAAAATGATAAAATATGTAATTAGAATTTTTCTTACTTGTAATTTTCAGATAATTAAAAATATTTTTAATTAAATTTTTAGAAGAGAAAAGAGAATTTTATAAAACATATTTTTTTAATTAAATAAAAAGATTTTAATTTTAAAAAAACCTAAACTCAAGACCCAAACCCAGGCCCAAAACCCAGACCCGAACCCGAGCTCGGCTGGGCACGCCTCGCTGACGCATGCATGCATCAACACGTGGACCCCACGTGCCTGCGTATAGGCGCGTGCGCGGTCGTTGCGCCTACGCCCACGTGGAGCGATCTGGATCGCTCATCCAAGCAATCTGATGACCAGGATTGGCTGGCGACATGGCTGGGCGCGATTCATAGCTCCTATTGGCTTAATATTCAGCTCGGTTAAGTTTTTAAACCCTATAAATACCCCGTCTTCTCCACTTTTTTTCTCACATATTTCTCATCACAAAAATTCAGAAAAAAATGTGGTTTTTCGTTTCGACGAAGCCGTCACTGTGGTACTGCCCGATAGCCTTAGAAAAATCCAAGCGCGGTGCTATTCACGTTTCCGTACTAAACGACGTACGAACATCCTTTTCGTTAATCGTCTCCAGGTAGGATTCCGTCACTCTCCACTTGATCCTGTCACCTCTTCTATGCATCTTTTGAATTCGTTCTAGAAATGCCAACTTGTCCTCTAAATAATTAACACAGTTATGGTAGTTATATTAGTTAGTTTCTAATCGATACATACAACAACTTGCTTGAGTTACCCTCTCACTCACTTAAATACACATTTGGTACACTCTAGACACGGGGTAACGACCTATCCCCTTATTTACTGTTAATTCGTAATTAGACACGTGTCAATATGTGCTCAATTCTAAAACCCAGAAAACATCGTTTACAAGATGAAACGCTGCCCGAATTGAAAGTGAACTTTAAACTAATTTAATCCACGATATATATTCTTAACCGCATTGTTACAATAAAAATACCTTATAGTCTCGAAAAATCCGAATTTCACATTAACACCCTAAAGTTTCTAAATATTGTAATTTCTTATTAATACCTTACTGTTTCTAAATCCCGTATTGTCAGATAAATATCCTGAAGTTTTGAAAACCCGTTATCTCTCGAGCCTCGGGAAGCTGAAGATAAGATATCACTAAAATACCTTGAACTTTTCAAAATCTAAGTTTAATAATAATACCCTACACTTGAATATATTACGTAAAGCGCTCCGTGGTTATGAGGCAGTCGTCCTCAAAAAGGATACAAATGCTGACCGCCCATATGGAGCAGTTTCCAACATGGAAATATTTTCTAAAATATTAATAACAAATAAATATCATGAACTTTTCTAAACAACCGTTATGTTAAAACTACCCCTAACTTCGAAAAAAGAATTTTTAAGGTTAAACCCCCTCGATCTAAGATGATACTAAATTATTTTGGATATTGCATCTTCTGCAACTCTTTATGAGGGCTCTTTTATGGATGGTGCAGATTATCGCACACCACGAGCATAGCGGAGTTGATAGTGACACTCTCACGGGAAAACCGATCAACAAAGAATTCTAAGTAACCTTGATCTCTATAATATTAGCATAACTGTTATGAAAATTGTGTAATCTTAAATTGTCACGACCCAGAAAAGGCATGTGACTGGCACTTGGATCATGTGAAGGCTATAGGACCCCACCTAATTCAAGTAAGCCAAAAGCCCAGAAATCTAAACCTTTTAGGGAAAATAGTGGAGGTGCAGTTTAGAAATAAGGTTTTACCGAAATCAAGTTCTTCTTTAAAACATAAATAATAGTATACGAAAACACAATGTTTGTAGCTATCTTAAAAACGTATTTTGTTATTGAAAAATCCTGCAACACCTCCTTTGTAAATTTTAACTCGAAAACGGTATAAGTAATAATAATAAAAGGCATCCCTAAGCGGGAGCTAGCTCTTCGCCAATTGGCGGAAACAGCCACGCAGTGATAATAAATATACAACGCTAAAGGCGAGGATCAAAACTCAGAATTAAAGTAAAGAAAAACTGAGCATCATCAAGAAAACCAGGAATAAAGAATAATACACCACCGCAACTCTAAGGCCGAAAGAATACACAAACTGTGATTTCTAAGTCTATTAAATACATATAGTCTGATTGATGGAGCTTAAACTAGATACAACTGAAATAAATAAAAGTACAATGGTGGTCACGATGCAAGTGAACCCACCTACCAAAGTAATCACCCGGAAGGAAGTGGTGTGCCAGCGAAGCCGCTATAGAACCTGTATGGCTAAACCTGCAAGAAACTGTGGCACAACGGGTGTGAGTTGCCAACTCGTGAGTAGAAGAGATCACCAAGTAGAAATCATAATATAACACTGAAACATCTAGTAGTGGCAAGGGCAATAATCTAAGCATAAGTGTAATACCAAGTACTCGTGTCAGTATCTCAAGTAGCAACATGTCATATATATGATGTATGAATGCATCAAGAATGAAATCAGAATATATCTGTATGAGAAAACTGTGTTCTTATCTCAGTCAGATTTTAGTATAAAAACTGAAGTATCATCAATGAAATCGACAGAAATCTGTGTCAAATATCGACACAAAATCCTCAAATCCCGAGCTCCGTCAGTCCGGATCGTCCCATATCATCCAATCTCACGACTACGGTCGGTATCCTCCGGATATCCGCCGCGCCAAATATCACCGATAGGTAGTCCTCCCCTACCAGGCTCATCATCTACATCTCGAGCTTCTTGTCCCGGGGTACCTTACCGGGTCCACCATATATCCGAAACGGTTCATCCTACTCCTCGAATCGGGTCTCCATAACCAACTCGATAAGGAAAACTCATGGTGGACGCCATATACATCATCACGAGAAAACCGCAACTTGAATTTTTAAAATGATAATAAATTTATAAAATTCTTGCGGTTTTCCTCCAAATCCAGAAATCTCATGGAAAATCCGAAATCTCAAAATCGTGAGTCAATATACAGTGAATATCGGTATAAAGCCCCACAATTTTCATAACAAAATGAATATATAAATGCATGGGTTATCTAAGTAAGGAATGCAACATCTAAACTAGCATATGAGAGCAAGCATACTAATAATATGTTGAAACTATTAACTAGCAGGTTATACCAATGAAGTAACATTTTCTAAAGTGTACGTGACATGGAAATTACCGATGATGATGTGTGTGAGCTGGCAAGCAAGTATACGTGTAACATGCGCATCATCGGTAATGGTGCAGGTGCCCTAGCAGGCGAGATCATAACAACTAGTAAAACACAATTTAATCTACAATGCAATGAAAACAATATGAATATAACGGAAAAATGAATAGTAAACGCAACATTAAAAAGTTTACATATCAGTGTACGAGTCATACGGTTTTAGTGTTTTGAAATAGCACGAATCGTGGTTTTTAGAAAAGTAGGGGCTACGGTGTTTTTGAGAAAAAATACGTCCTTTGAAAAATCCGTAGCATCTCTCGGGTTGTCTTTTGAAAATACTCACGATTCGTTAGTTTGAAAATAGATATGACTCGAGCCTAGTCTAGTATCTACCTAAACAACTAAAAGACTAAACTAAGGAAGTAGTCGGAAGAATAAGAAAATCTATATATATTCCGAGTCGATATACTTAGTGGTCAGCAATCCAGCCTCATAGCGTCACGTACTGTATAATATGTAGTACGGCATTCTCGAGTCAAGAGTGCAGATCAATCATCTTGTATGTCTCGTACGGTAATATTCATCGCAGGGCATCCTCAAAATCGAGGGTACGGGTCAATTATCATATATACATCATCGCTCGTATGGTATCATCATCGTGCAATATCATGATCAGGGGTACGGATTTAAGGTCTCATACATTTTAATATCATCAACTCACATATTATCGTATGTATGAATACATATCGTCCAACGATCCATTATAATATCATATCATACACCACATCACGACTCAATCACATATCAAAATCTCACGGCATCATGCCCGATCATATTGACTCATCTCCACTTATCACATACTATCCTCATCGCCCGTGTATATGTATACACACACACACACACAAAATCAAGTGTGTGTGTGTGACTATATATAACTTGCAATTCGCCACCAAGGTAATCATCCTATAGATAGATCTTCCTAGATCAACATAATTTAACCTAAGATCTTCTAAATATCCTATTCGCTAAGTATCCAAATATCGCATCCAAACTTACTAATATAGTAATACCCTATTTTAATGTTGCGGGGGTGCTATACGCCATCCACCCGACTTCCCCCATAGATATACATCTACTCACCTCGATTCTCGCTTGTCGAAGTCGGTGACGCCACTCTCTCCTCGTCATCCCGAAATCCATGCGAAGGTACCTACATTTCAAATACGTCACATCATAAACAAGAATCAACATGAGAAAACCGAAACGACATACTAAGTGCACATAGGTTAGAACCTACGGCCTACGCATGCAAGACTAGCCAAACAAATCCTCGATGTTGATGTACAAACGTCAAACCACCGAGTCAAAACCCAAATATCAAAATCCAAGTCTTAAAATGCCGTAAAACCAAAACAGCGGCTCAAGAAAACGCTCCCAGATTTGTCTCAGGTGAGAATTAGGAAAAGTTGCATATAAGGTAGGTCTAGTTATAGGATAATTGAGCTTCCACCCAAGGTCACATCCTAATACTAAAATATGGCCGCAATTTGCGGCCATATTGGATAAATCTGCGGCCTAAGAAGGGGTATGGGGGTTCGGGTTCCTAGGGTAGATTCTAGGTTGCCTGCACATCTTACTGTAATTGCTAAATAAATTTCCAAGTCTCCGGGTCACAGCAGATTTCTAAAAGCCATCACATTTCTTCACAAAAACCCGATATCGGCAAATCTAAAATTCAAGTCATGGGGTTAAGTCTCTGGTTTTGGTCAAGAATTCCATCACTACAGGGTTTTGTGGCCTCTACTAAACCTCAATTACACTTCACAATTCATACAATCTCTTAACCCTCATATAAAAATTTCCAAGATTACTAAACCTCAATAGTTTAACTCCAAACTACAATAGGGTGTTAGGAGGACTAGTGGCTTAGCTAGAAGTGTAAGAATATACCTCATTTGGCAACTCAAGAATTTTCTTGAGTTGCCCAAAGTCTTCAAAACCTTAACTTGCTTGGTCCAAGATGTTTGTAAGGGGCTTGGGAACCCTTTTTGTGAAGGAAATGTGGTGTTTTGAGATAGATTTGAGGGTGGCCATGGGAAGGCAGAGGAGGAGAAGGAGATGAAGAATGAGGAGAAGGAGATGAAGAATGATCAATAATGAACCATGGTTGAAATTGAACCCCCCCCCCTCTCTCACATGCCATGATACAAGTCCCATCAATCTCTCAACAAAATATCTTCTCATTTTAAAATCCCCTTTTTTCTTTTCTTTTAACACAAATATGGAGACAAAACCCTTTAAATCAACCAAGCCATGGTTATAAAAAAATGTAACAAGTATTTTGCAACATGCTATGTTTCATGTCACATGCATAAACAAGATAAATGTGTGATTAGTAAATATTAATCACGTTTAGCGATAAATTTGCATATAATTAATTGTATAAACATTTATAAAATGTCTAAATCATATAAATTCTTTTAAAATCAATATTTGATATAAATTTCCAATTTTTCTAACATTCTTTAACATTTATTATTTTAATTATTTAAATTTCGAAAATAATATTTTTCTTTTCCTGAAATGTTGCATAAATAAAATAGCATGGTCCTTTTGTGACCATAAATACAACATGAATGTGTTTTCCTAAAATATAAATACAATAAAATACCATGACCTTTAATAAAATATATTTATGTTAAATTACATATGATAAAAGTCCAATCACTTGAACGATATTATACTGAACACAACTTATGATATTGAGTACGGATTGGGTTAGACTCGTGAACCTATGTATGGAATACTTAAAGAAGATCTCGTTATTACGGATGATCTGTTTTAGAAGATCTCGTTATTACGGGTGACCTGATTGTGAGAAGATTCCGTTATTATGGATGAGCTGTTTTAGAAGATTCCGTTTTTACGGGTGACCTGTAGAACTACTGAAATTCCATGCCTAGATAAACTACGCGCTAACACTAATCCGTAACTATTGAATACAACGGAATGATCATTCCAACCCGGTATCCATGTTTAATCAAAAACTAAAACAATTACAAACCTTGGTAGATACCTATTTTACACTTGACTTCACATTAACTTGTCAACTTAAATGTTTAATAATCTTGAGCAATGATCGTGTGCAATGACCGTGTTTCCGTGATCCTGGGTATAGACGGGGTAATCTTATTTCGGTGATCCCGGGCATAGACAAGATGCTAATTGTTAATAACAAGAATATCTTAATTAACATAATCCACTTGAATATACTTGCTTGCCACACCCAACACAGTTTAATATAACTTGTTTTAGCTGAAAAGCGTGTACCTTTTGAGACTAAACTAAAACGACTAAACTAATGTTATTGTTTAATGAATGACATCTTTACACCTACACTTGCGTCATGATCTTACCCACACTTTTATCCCCGGATTGTGTGACACTACATTTATTGTTTAAATCTTTTTATACTATACTTTAACTCATACTTGTTACCATATATTTACTTTGAGAATCCTACTCGAGTTTAACTCGCTAACGGACTTTCTTTTCTCTTATCTCTTCCTGGAACGTCCATTAGATGAAATTGTAACAAGCGATGGAGATGCAAAAGTAGAACCCACTGAAGAAGATGACTATTCAGAGCTGTCGATCTACTATTAGATTTAGTTTTCTTTCCCTTTCAGTTGCCCACATGTTTAGGGCTTGCTTTATTTTCCGTGTTTCATGATATATTAAGAGCTTGAATCTTGTTGTAAAAAATGTTGGTTAATGAAATAAAAGTTTCTTTATTTATCTTACTTTTGTATACTCCTGCATTACTTTACGCTTAGCATAACCGTATCGGGTGGGTTTACTTCTCGATATAGTTACGTTGTGGGTCTCTTCGCGTCTCTGCTCTGATATTTTGGAAAGCGGGCGTGAAAAATCACAAGCAATGCATACAAAAGGAAACATTTAATAATAAATCATAATACTAGGAATGCATGGCAATCAAGCATATAACTTTAGCATTAACATGATTGTACATGTCAATGATTTAGCATACAATTATGGAGAAAGACATATCTCAACGAATAACAATGGCATAATAATCTATCATATGACAGTACATGTAAGCAATGATAATAAAGGTCAGGGAATTTATATACGAGTATGGAGAGAACATGTCACGAGTACATGATATTGGTATAGTCATTGATGTGTAAGTTCCCTATTCTAACGCAAGTTAAGATATGGTATTCAACCGTTTCATGAGATTTTATATAGGATCTACTGTTTCGTCTCGGCACCACAACAAACAATGTAATGTACCGTTCCGGATCGGTACCACAGCAAACACGGGTTCATGGCTTCAAGTAGGGGACTCCGAAGCTGCTGAACAATTCATCCTCAACTACCCAACACCCCCGGCAATCAATGATCAAACTATTTATAGATTAATACAGGTTCACGGATACATGTATACACGGAGTCATGTCGAGTTTAAAATGTAATGTAAACATATTTATATACACACGTTGTATGAAACTCCAATCATCACCTATTCAGACCAGAAATCAACCATAGGTTCCCATGCAGACAAAAGGTAGTTTTGGGTTGGAATTTGGAAATATTATACAAAAGGTAAGTTGTAGTTTAGCGTGTCGTGTAAATAACGAGATCGAGTTTTCCTCGATCGGGTTTTTGGTGAGAGAGTTACGGGTGTTTTCGTAATGATGCGCAGGCCAGTGCCGATTTCAGAATGCATGCATTGGTGGTAATTTGCATTTTCGAGAATGTTCTGTTCAATTTACAGTTTCAAAAATAAAAGAGGAAAAAAGAGTTTGTACGTTGGGAATGATTCCCCATAAAAATCTCCGGGTTTCAATAATCAGAGAGAGATTTATGGTTATTCTATGACTGCTGCGTAGATAGTTCTTGTTGCTGTCCAGATTCGATACATATTTGTAAAACATATTTTAAAATAGTTTCCGTCGATTTTTAGGAAAATTAACCTAATAGAAAATTATAGCTATTTCTCTATAGATATTCCAGAAACTTGAGTTTGCTCAATTTGTAATCCAGAACTAAGAGTTATTTTTATTCTATGAAAGGTTTAAATCAATTTCAGTATCACAAGAAAAACGGATTTCATTTATAAAAGAAAAATAATGTAACAACCCGACGCAAATTGAATTATGAATTCCGTACTAATCACAGGGAGACTTCATCGCTCGTAGGTTAGATAACGATGATAGAGCGGTCGTTGGATCATTACGAAATATAATTTTAAGCTAAATCTTCCTATACGAAAGTATAGGTTATACACATGACATAGAGAACAAACAAAAGAAAATAACGAGAATAAAATGTACCTATGACATAAGGTACGTTGAAGATAAGCAAAACACAAATAAGATGCACCCATGTCATGAAATGCATTAGAAGTATATACAACATACAAAAAATATACAAAAGATCATATTTAAGGTTTATGATAAAACATGCACAAAAGTTGATAAACAAATAAGGTGTGTATAAGAAAAAAAGTGACCAATTATATAATTACTGCATAAGGTAATCTCAATATGTACTAACAGAAACTGAATTATTTTAATATCATTAGATACAGAACATACACGTACCTAATATATATTCTGATTAATGTACATATTCAAAAAACATTATATATTATACAAACTATAAGTAGCGTAAAATTATAATATGAACAATAGCATGAATAATGTTAACATATCACATGTATCTCAACCTATATATATATATATATATATATATATATATATATATATATATATATATATTGCGGATCCTTTAGGGCGGGTTCACGTTTTTTAATTCACAAACCTGAATAACAACCGTTAGATATACCATTAGCTTTCAACGGCTCCGATTAAAATAAATTAATAAATCCATTAAATAACAAAGTAAATATTCTCTTACCGATTTTTTGGGATCCATGATTATATGAGTCCAATTCTCATGATTCTGATTAATATTACCCAAAATATTTTTAATGCACCCAAAGATAAAATGTAAAAATATCCAACAAATTCAATCCCCGTGATTCTAAAACCCAAAGATAAAATATCAAAATATCCAACAAATTCAATCCCCATGATTCTAAAACAATATTACCCAAAATATTTCATGATCCATATTACCCAAAATAAATGAATAGAGATACGCATGGATCCAAAAAATCAGGTAAGAGAATATTTATTTTGTTATTTAATGGATTTATTAATTTGTTTTAATCGGAGCCGTTGAAAGTAAAAGGTAAATTCAACGGCTGTTATTCAGGTTCATAAATTTAAAAACACGAACTCACCCCAACAGATCTGTACTCTCTCTCTCTCTCTCTTTCTATATATATATATATATATATATAACTCTTTTTCTTTCTAAATTAGGGTTTTCAAGAAGATCCTGTTTTGTTAAGATTAGAATTTGTTTTTCCTAGAAATTTGCTTTCTTCAAAAATTAGGGCTTTTTCAAAATAGTTCTTTTTCTTAAAAACTGTTGGATATATATACGCTAGAGGCTTGTATTGTATAGAATGCTAGAGATATGTATGTATAAGACAATCTTGCTCAGTTGTATATAATATATTATTTATGTTGTCTTTATCTTAATATGTGTATTTCTTTCTTTTGCTGCTTTATATTGTTTACACATATTAATAAAGACTTGATACAGTAGTATACTATTTTGGTTTGTCTTTATCTTAACATGTGCATATGTTATACTTGATATCACATATGGCGGATATATGTTGATAAAGCCCGTAGGATTTTTCTTGACTACCAGCGTTATGATGGCTATCATACTAGTGGAAGCTGGGTAGTCCATAAGCACATCCTTAAAGGTCCCAAGTCACAGGAATATCGAGACTGGGCATCGATATTCCAGTGTAGACTTGTGTATACGTTTCTAGACCCCGATGAGGGGCGGTGGTTGGTCCCACGGCCATTAGTGTGATCACCTAAGATGGTATACAGGTGCTCACTGGGGGTGAGTACACTGGACGGACTCGCCGAGAACCTCTAGATGGTATTATACCTATCGTCAGATAGTGGTTCTTAGATGACATGAGTACAGATTAGTCTATAGACCTGAGATCATCATTTTTCTCGGGTGAGTTCCCACTGTGCTTTGATTATTACCCTACCATGGCTCTACTGAGTCATGCAAACAGGTTTTGGTTGGATACAGTCCCAAGCCACATGGAGGCAGTGAGTGGCTATCAGGGATTTGTCTCCCCTAGTATTGGGAGTCGATATCACATTGTGTCCGGTTGGCTAGAACCATAAGACCTTGACCAAAACAGTTTAGATTTACTGATGGTTAGATCAGCAGTTTCTCGGATTGGTCCTGAGCCAAATCAACACGACTTATCGAGTCAGTAGGGGTCTGACGTTTACCATCCCCTACACCTGGTATGCGATACTCTTAAACGAACAAACCAGACTGTACGGAGATTGTCACGGATAGGCACAGTAGGGGTCCGAATGAGTTTACTCGTCGGCCTTCCTTTTCAACTGGTACCTAGGTAGCCATTACGTACAGCTCGTGCTGCTGACATGCTTATGGTTAAACCCACTGCCAGCGTATTGTCGAGTCTTTAGAGTCCCACACAGAGAGTTTCTCTGGTTCAAGCGAAGCGATGTGGCGGCCGTAGGTTTATACATGTAGGGTTTCGATCGAATGATAATACTAGCCGGCTTAGAATTAAACCGGATTATTAAATCAGGTATTGATTTAATAATTTACATATACACATTTCGATATGTATATTCTAGCGTCATCCAGATTTTCGATCAAGCAGGGTTCCGATCGAACGATAATACTAGCCGGCTTAGGATTAAGCCGGATTATTAAATCAGGTATTGATTTAATAATTTACACATACATATTTCGATATGTATATTCAAGTGTCATCCAGGTTTTCGATCGGACGGTTGATAATACCAGCGGGCTTAGGATTAAGCTGGTTTGTTAAATCAGATATTGATTTAATGCTAGTATTATATTAGTAGTATTATTCTATCTCTTGGGCATTCGTATTTTGGTACGAATACGGGTATGTATATATGGTAGAATGTATTTTGTATTTATACAAAATACTTTCTAGAAGATAACATCTCATCTTGCATTTTTCTATTTTGTTGAAAATAGAAAATGAGGTGGAAAGGATGAGATGACATGAAGTATGGATGAAGCATGGTTTTGCATTTATTGCAAATACTATTGGAGTATGGTTGTGATTTTAAAAGAAAAAGAAATACTTCATTCTTCTTTTTAGCCATTCTTCACTTAGTCATTCTTCATGTGATGGTTTCTTCACTTGCTCTCTTCTCTTCATCTTCTTGAGTTCATTCATTTGTAAATCCTTATCATTCTCATGTGTTAAGAACCAAAGGATTTGAGATAGAAAACCACTACTAAACACTCACTACATCTCCTTGGTAATCTAGATTAGCAAACTAGGTTACTAAGTTGCATCATTAGTGAAGCTAAACTTGGACAACAAACTCTCGGGTCGATCATCTAGGACCGAGAAGACCGGCCATCAAGATTGATCTAGGAGACCCGAAAGAGTTTAAGAAGATGAGTGAAGACCCGAAAGACGCGTGTCTATCGATATAATTTTCTCTCATACTAGATAGATCTCTTGTAGCTTGCTAGTTTAGGCTTATGGTTTGATCACCTGGGTTAAGTTGGTTGTGCTTGCTTAAAAATTTAATTTTTGTGCATTCCGCCTTTCTACATCGATGTAGAGTGAGCACAACTCACCAAACAAAAACTAAGGTTTTCATATGGTTCAAAATGTAAAAGAGTAGAGAGAGGAACTTACTATCAAGAGATATTCAAGATCTCTCTTGTCGGTCGAAATTGTCTTGAATTGATCAAGGTGATGGAGACGACGTTTGGAGGGGCTCCTTCTCCAAGGGCTTTCTTTGTGCTTGCTAGAACTTCTAGGATTTAAGAGATGAGTAGTAGAGAGAAGGGAAAAACCAAAGGATTTGAGATAGAAAACTACTACTAAACATTCACTACATCTCTTTGGTAACCTAGATTAGCAAACTTGGTTACTAAGTTGATTCATTAGTGAAGCTAAACTTGGACAACAAACTCTCGGGTCGATCATCTAGGACCTAGAAGACCGGCCATCAAGATTGATCTAGGAGACCCAAAAGAGCTTAAGAAGAGGACTGAAGACCCGAAGGATACGTGTCTATCGATATAATTTTCTCTCAAACTAGATAGATCTCTTGTAGCTTGCTAGTTTAGGCTTATGGTTTGATCATTTGGGTTAAGTTGGTTGTGCTTGCTTAAAAATTTAATTTTTGTGCATTCCGACTTTCTACATCTTGCTTAAAAATTTAATTTTTGTGCATTCCGACTTTCTACATCGATGTAGAGTGAGCATAACTCACCAAACAAAAACTAGGGTTTTCATATGGTTCAAGATGTAAAAGAGTAGAGAGAGGAACTTACTATCAAGAGATATTCAAGATCTCTCTTGTCGGTCGAAATTGTCTCAAATTGATCAAGGTGATGGAGACGACGTTTGAAGGGGCTCCTTCTCTAAGGGCTTTCTTTGCGCTTGCTAGAACTCCTAAGATTTAAGAGATGAACAGTAGAGAGAAGGGAAAAATCAGAGGATGAAGAAGAAGATTCAAAAAGGCGGCTCGGAAAAGAAAAGGAATTAGGGTTTGAATAGGTTTTATAGGTTTCTAGCACCTCACGGGTTGATTTATAAAAATCAAGGTGAATAAAAACTCTATTGGGGACCCGATAAGAACAAACGAGAAAACTCGTGTGATTCGGGCCCACAATAGCCGCCGGGGCAGCCAAATCGCCGTTTGGGGCGGCCCAAGCATGGCCAAATGGCCTAGGTCTTAGGCAGTGGGTCCCACTAGGTCTCATTAAGTCAAAAAACACACTCTATATCTAATATGATCGTTTTGGGGTTTGTGTGGTACGCACGTAGCGCTATAGATCAAAAACGAAAATGAAACAAGATATTGCAAATATAAGGAATTGAATTTATAACCTATAAGATGGCGATGTAAGCAGGTAACCAGTAGGTACTATGGATAATCATGCACATTAATCAGAAGAATATTCATATATATCTACCTGATTCAATGAAAAGATTTTATTAAAGAAAGGAAATTTAAAAAAGAAAGTATATGAAATTTGCGGTTGTTATGTACATGATTATACAATTAAGGGATTGCTAGTTTGGATTGAATGTTTGAGCCTATGCTGTAAGCTTTTGATGAATGGATTCTCTTTTTAACTTTGTGTTGCATACAACCCTTGCTGTGTAGTTCTCTGCTGCAAAAAAAAAACAGCATAAAATGAAGAATGTAGCATATGTTTAAAGAACAAGTTGCTGTAGTTGTTGAAACTACAAGGGAACCGTTTGGTAAATGTATGCAACATTTGTTATAAAAAATCTCCATTTCCTATATTTGGTTAGCAAGAACTTGAGTTGGAAATGGAAATGGAGATGCAAAAAGTATCAAATTCTTACAACATTTGTTGCACTCATTTTGATTGTAACAAAAGTTGCAAATTTAGGAATGATGGGTAAAGTAATTATTATGGGATGTCACATAAGTTTTGTATATGCCAATGTGCAAATTTACAACAAGGTATTCATTTTCTTTAGTTTTCTGTTCAATCAAACACCAAAAATGGTTTGAATTTGGAAATCCAATTGCAAAACTTGAAGATAACCAAACAATGGATTTAAGTCATTTTTTTTGCAACAAATGTCATATGCAACATTTGTTGCATGAAAGCATGTTGCAATTAATATTTTGTTGCTGCTAACCAAACATGTCTTAAATGTTGCATTGGATATTGTTGGTTGCATATGCTGCTATTGCAGCGGCTTGCTGCAGGAGCGATTGATTTGGAGAGGGATGGGGGATGCTGCAGGGGATTCTGCTACCGCTGCAGTAGGGCTCCTGCTGCCGTCGCTGCAGCCGGGCTGCTGCGGCCGCCGCTATTGCCTTTTTTCCCCTTTACTATAACCACTAGCATTGTACTCGCGCTACGCGCGGGGATAGCATGAATCAAAGAAAAATGAGACGATGAAGTAATTTTCAAGTAAAAATTTAAATTCTATTTAGTCTCTCGTACTCTCAACGTATCTTGGTTATACTCAATAATTAATAGATACTTAAGAAACTATAAATTATATTTTTATTTTAAATAAGAATTAAGAATGTGTTTTTTGTTTCTCTGAATTGAAAAGACATGCAAGGCATTAATGGATGATAGCATAATAAGGTACATGATATTTATTAATCATCCATTTCATTGAAATAGACATATAATATAAGCAAAAATTCATGTCCTAAGTATTCATAAAGTACATCACCATATCCGTATTACATAAAAAAAAAAATAAAACAACACTAAATAACAAACTGAAAAAACTTACAACCTCACAGCGGCCTAATATAATGGAATACTTGGAAAATGAATAAAGTGACCTTATATAGGAGAGTAAGAGTTCAAAAAGTAATAGCAAAATAAAATATTAATAAATATATCATTTTAGTTTGTTAATAATGTGTTACTTTTTGAACTCTTACTCTTATCATAATTCACTCTGTATTTGAACGGTTTTCAATAAAGTAGATTTGACAAAACATAACTTGACTGATTTGATAGCATTGTAACTTGAGTAAATTAAATAAAAATATTTGAAAACGATAATATTTGATGTTGTTTAGTGATGAAGAACACAACAAAAAATGAATGGCGCCAATATTTCCGATTTCAATGTTTTCTGCTGAGACTATTATCATTCAACAGCAAACTAAAACCGGTTACGATATGAAAATTATATTTAGCAACAAAAGGAGATGTTGTCCTACCCAGCAAATATGACACATGCTTCTGAAACCTAAAAATTGAAAAAAAAATATTGAAAACACAATCAGTTAAGAGATGGTAGCAATGTTTCCATTGGCATTAATTTCCAAAGAATTTATTGCACTCGTCCATCCATCGGCAAAACTGACCGCAAAATGCCCTCGGAAGTAGATCATTATCAATCCAGTAGCCATCACTTTTTTCCTTCACAACCCTTCCACACAGCTTATCCTTGCAGGGAGATCTCGGTTCCATCTTCAACATCATCCTCATCCAACTTTTATTCGTAATCTGCAAAGCATCTCTTCTGCATCTGTCTATTATCGGATTGCCCGATCTCATGCACTCTTTAACTTCATGACCAGCGTATAAAAGATAGCCGCAAGAAACCTTGTTCAGAATTTCCATGGCGTGTGCCCGTGTATATGCATCAAAAAACAGTATGATCCCGACCACATATGCCGCTGCAAAGTGGCCACCAGTCATCGCTGTCTTGAGATGCTCCATACCCAAAGTCATCCTTCCTAAATTGTATATCTCTTCCTATAGGTTTAAAGAAAAACCCAATATCGATGAATTAGACAATTTATATATATATAGGAAGATATGTATAGAAAGTGGCCACCAGTCATCGCTGTCTTGAGATGCTCCATACCCAAAGTCATCCTTCCTAAATTGTATATCTCTTCCCATAGGTTTAAAGAAAAACCCAATATCGATGAATTAGACAATTTATATATATATAGGAAGATATGTATTAAATCAAATTATTTACCAGTCCAAGAATAAAGTTGGCATCAAGATTGCCGCTATTTGCACAGTTTCGAAGCAAAATTAGACATGCACTTTTTTTCCACCAATACATCCTCAAGTACTCCTTAATTACCGAGATTGAACGCCCAACCATTTTATCTTTGGAGGCACGGTAAAAACTCTTACATCTAAAATGCATACAAAACGATATTAGATAATTTATATGTAGGTTCTGAAATTATAAAAAGTAATAAATGCTTACGTTGCACGTAGGTTTTTAATATCATCGAGAGGAGACGAGGACTTGGAGACGACTTGCATGGCTATTTCGATGAGAATATCTTGTGGGAGAGAGGTCACAGTCGACGTCTTACTTTTTTTATGGCCTTTCTTCATTACCGACGGACTAAGCTTAAGCTTCATCATGGACAACTTGAGTATTTGAAATAGTCAGGCACAAGTGTTGTGAGAAAATGCATGATCATGGTATATATATATATAAGAGTCACCAAGTCAGTTTGAAATTTAAAATTAGCAAGTAGCGAATGCGATTATGGTGAATTGGAAATGTATAGCTGCATGTGGTCTTATCATGTATTTTTTTCATTTTAATGTCATATCATATATAAATATGCATGAAGAAAATACACATGATTGGATAGATGAAATATATGCATTTATAGCTCATATCATAATTGCACTATACATGTGAAAAATTCTCAATAAAATGTATTCTGATAAAATATAATTTGACTGGTTTGATAGCATTGTAAGTTGAGTAAATTAAATAAAAATATTTGGAAAAGACATTACTTTATGTTGTCTGGTGACAGAAAAGACAACAAAAAGTGCTTCAGCCGCGAAAAATGGAATGCAATTAGGGTGAACTGGAAATGGTGGCTTCATGTGTCTAATCATGCATTTTTCTTCATTTTAATATATATATATATATATATATATATATATAGATGCAAAAACGCATGATTGGACGGATGAAGTATATGTATTTATAAATCATATCATAATTGCACTATACATGCGAAAGATTCTCAATAAAGTATATTCTGGTAAATGTATAATTTGACTGATTTGATAGTATCGTAACCTGAGTAAATCAAATAAAAATATTTGGAAAAGATAGTACTTGATTTTGTCTAATAGTAGAGAAGACAATCAAATGCGTATCAACCGCAAAAATAGGGAATGCAATTATGGTGAATTAGAAATGCTGGATTCATCTATCCCATCATTCATTTTTCTTCATATATCTATATATGATATTGTACAAACAATCATCTGTCCAATCAATGTTATACTTTCTATTCAGTATATAACTTAATATTTAGAATAAATGAATATATATTGTTTGGCTTATTGATTTTTATTTTCTTTTAGACTTATTATTTTTAATTTCTTATTAACAACAAATATTATATAGCAAGTAAGGTATCATAAGTATAATGATTGCAAGAATTTATAAAATATTCATATAACTAAAGTTTACATAATTGTATAAAAATAACTTATAACTGATATGATCAAAAATGATAGATAAATGTCACTTAAACTCTGCGATATTACATCTTGATTTTAGAATTTCATTATACATAGCAAAATACTTTTACATCAAGGATAATCTCCACGCATTAAAGAAGCGACAGTTATTGCATGCTCGAACACTTCATAAGACGGAGTGATAAATGTGCAATGATGGTCATTCTTACGAACATCACTTTCACGATATATTCGGACCGGACAGATTCCTTGATAGCAATAAAACACGCAGAAGACATCAAGATCCGATCGCAAAGAAACATAACTATGATTTTCAGACAACTGATAGCATATCCCACCTAAACTAAATCCAACTGGATGGTATCCATTGGTTATGAAATCACGAAACATAAAGTATAATATACTAAAATTGACAATATCAACTCTCGCTGTCCATTTAGCAGTATATTTTTCTGTAATGCACAATTCCAATTGCATTCTGAGTACATCCTTATGCCCATCCTGAAATTAAAAATTTGAAGTTATATATAGTTAAGGTTTTTTTTGTTATTAAATTTTTTTCTTTCTAGTAGAAATTTTAATATAATAAAGTTGAGCTTAACATATTTCATGATTTTTATAAAAATAGTATTAGAAAATTATAGAATAATACAGAAATTGTTAATTATACTCTACCGTTATACAATTCTATATATGGAAGAGAACTTACATTTCCGGTTGATGGAGATGACATTCCAGGGAGCCCAATGGTTAGATCCATTCAATGCAATACTAATCGTATATCTGAATCCATATCATTGTATTAATATTCCATTAAACTGATTTTAGATACTGCTATGTAGTTGAAATCATATATATATATATATATATATATATGTATATGTATATATATATATAGTATTGATTTATTATTGTTCTTCGTTTCAGCAAGTATACTCAACTAAGTAAATATTGTTACCTCAAAAAAATAAAAATGAGTTGTATAGGCAAATAACAAAAAAATATCAAAATGGATATTACTTCAAAGAAATTAAATGAACGATATAAACAAACAATACAAAGTACCATACATGAACTTAAATAAAAACATTTAAATAAGCATAATGTTTTTATAATATCAAAATTGAACTCTAGAAGAAAAAAACTATGCATCCAAAGTCAGTGGGATATTTTTTTATGAAACTTAAGAGAATTTTAAACTCTTCATTTCAAACTCTAGCATAGAGACATAATCGACTAAGAAGGCAGTCGAGTAAAAAATAAAAAAACCTTTAAATTTTATTCAAGTATAATAAAAATTGACTTACAATAATATCCGTTAAGTTATTGAACTTTGAAGTGGCAATAACTAAAATTACCTCCCATATATATAGATAGAAGTATAACTATAACACAGAAAGAGTTGGTTGTATTTGTTAATAGGAATCTTTGAAAAAGTAGAGTTATTTTAAAACGACTTTCTAGGTAACTCATAAAAGTTACATCAACTTATAATATTACGATACCCAGTTTATGATTTATATGAACTCTCTGATACGTAATATTTTTATCTTATATCTTATAAATCGAAAAATCAAGTATGGATTGTCCCGACAACTTTTTATCCAACACTTATGTGTTTTCTTTATGCATTAGCTGTTTTTGTTCTACTTATGATAACCTCTCTATGTTGAGGACGGTTTTCAATAAGATATAAATAGGCATAAAAAATTAATGCATTCTCCGTTAAAAAGAGAAAAGAAAACCGAAATATGCTCTAGTCTAAACGTCTATTTTCGATGTCATATCATGTATAAATAGGCATAAAGAAAAAATGCATGATTAGACGGATGAAGTATATGCATTCAACTCATATCATTAATACACTCTGTATATAAACGGTTTTCAATAAAATATATTTTGACAAATGTATGATTTGACTGATTTGATAGTATCGTAATTTGAGCAAATTAAATAAAAATATTTAGAAAAGATAATCATTGATATTGCCTAGTGATAAAAAAGAGAACCAAACGTGCTTCAACCGTGAAAGCAGGGAATGCAATTATGGTGAATTGGAAATGAATAGCTTTATCTGTCCCATCATGCATTTTTCTTCATATTTCTATTTATGATATTATACAAACAATTATCTGTCCAATCATGTATTATCTATCCAATCGTTGTCTCCAATATCGCTTTCACAGTCTATTCGAAGTTGGACAGATTTCTCGATAGTAATAAAATATGCAGTATACAACAAAATCTGATTCCAGAAAAGCAAATATTATTTGTCATAGCAACCAAGTGGTGAATTTTGCAATAAAGTTCTTTTGACTACATGAGGTGATAAGGGAATAAAGAGATAAAAACTATTAATGCATTCTCTGTTAAAAAGAAAAATTAAAGTCGAGTTATGTTTTAGTCTAAATGACTCTTTCGATATCATATCATGTATAAACAGGATTGAAGAAAAAATACATGATTGGAAAGATGAAATATATACATTTACAGCTCATATCATTATTGCACTCTGCATATAAACAGTTTTCAATAAGTTATATTTTGACAAATGTATGATTTGACTGATTTAATATCATCGTAATTTGAGTAAATTAAATAAAAAATATTTTGAAAAGACAATCCTTGATATTGTCTAGTGAAAAAGAAGACAACCAAACGTGCTTCAACCGTGAAAACAGGAAATGCAATTATGGTGCATTGGAAATACATAGCCCCATCTATCCCATCATACAATTTTCTTCATATTTCTTTATATGATATTATACAGACAATCATCTGATCAATCACGCATCATCTATCCAATCGTTGTCCTGAACAACGCTTTCACAATCTATTCGGAGTTGGACAAATTTCTCGATAACAATAAAATATGCAGTATACATTAAAATCTGACTGCAGAGATGCACAAGTATGACCCTTTCCAGATAGCTGATAACATAACTCATCTAAACTAAACACAACAGAATGGTACCCATTTGTTATGAAGGCATGAAGCTGCAAAATATGTTGAATCTTATAAGTCGATATCTATTTTGGAAAAATGATAAGCGAGAACGCATTAAGTAAACCTAGCTAGTGATAAATCTAAAATTTGTTTAAAAGTGTAAAGTTCGATTAAGAGTTTTCAAGATGATCTTGAAATTTTGGAATCTAAATTTTTTGAGTAAACAAATAAATTGGGCGAGAGGGGATTCTCATGGAAATAGATTTCTAAATCATATATTTCTATAGATTTTTACTTAGTAACTAAAAAGATCCTCTATATGCATAGGCAATGTATAACATAAACCAATTTAAAATTAATCTGAGGCATGCTAATAATTTATTTCATTCAGCAATTAAGAATTATTGTTTTCCTAGAAGAAGACATGCACAAAAACCTAGTAAAACACAATTTAAACATGAATGTACAACTGCTTTACCAAAACCCTAAATTTAAATGCAAACGACATTTAGAACTCTACTGTTCTTAGTTAAGAACCATAAAAATTCGTTCATATGCTAATGCCATACCAAAACTTTAGCCTTTCAACTATACCAAATATTCGATCATCTAACAAAACCATAATCTAAATTAATGCAATCCACATCATCACTTATATATTGAAGATTTTTCTATATTTCAACTAAAACACATTTACATAAGAAAACCCCAATCTAAATTACTGTATATTCTACTTTGTAGCCTATATATAGATTGATCACCTCATAACCCTTACCATCTTCACTCTCATATCCGGTAGCCAAATGGAAAATCACCTCTCACAAATGCAACTTCCCAACCAAAACCAACCACAGAGAAGAACAACCCGAGGCTCCACCGGATACTTAGGCGTCCGCAAACGTAATTGGGGACGATATTCAGCAGAAATCCGAAACCCACACACCAAAAAGAGGCACTGGTTAGGCACATTCGACACGGCTGAGGATGCCGCTATAGCTTACGATCTCTATTCGATATCGTTTAGTGGGCCTGAATGGGCAAGGACCAATTTTGTTCATTACTCGGGGTTTTCCAATTCCCATGCTTCTTATTCACCGCCTCCTCCACCGCCGCCATCGGAGGAGTTGATCGTGAATGACAGTCTCTCTTCGATATCGTTCAATGGAACTGAAAGGGCGAGAAACAATTTTCATTATCTGGGTTTTTCCAATGACCGTGTTTCTTATTCACCGCCTCCTCCACCGCCACCGTCGCCAGGATCAATGGAGATTTATGGAGGTTTAGATGAGAAGAAAGATGATGAATTTATGACCATTGCGGCTATCCTGCAGACCTTTGGACAATCAAAAGATATTTCTTCTTTTTATATATGAAGAACTTAATGATTATTGTTTGACAACTTTGTATTGGAGAACCCACACCACTCAATGATTGAGTGTTCTAGTTGTTGGTGGTGTTGCTGATATCTTATCTATAATATGAATTTTCTTTCTATCTCATTTTACTTTTTTTTGGGATATTGCAATCATAAGTTTTTAAGTATATTTTATGCGTGGAACATATTTTCAGATCCATTTATCATAAGTACATAATTTGTTTTAAAATGTTAAGATGAATTAGCTTTATTTTAGCGATTACTTAATAGAATCCTAAGTATAAGATAGTTATGCTATTAATGATAATGTATTTTGATGAATTGAGGGGTTCAAGCTAGTAAACTAAGGTTCTAATTTGAACTATAGAAATTTTTTTCAAAAAGTATATTGATAAATACCGAGAAGTTTTCTTCACAGACAAAAGAGGACAACAATCGTTTGGAGATAAGGTAACTTTTAAGGCACAAAAACACACGATATCAAAAATATTGTTTAATGGATTTGTTACAAATTTTTTCAAATGGAAAATTTAACAGAACAAACACAATTTCAAAATATTTCATGATTTTCATTAAAAAAATGTGTTAGAAGATTTTAGAATAATAAAGGAACTATTAACCATATTTTGTTGTCATACAATTTTATATATTTTTGATTGGAAAAAATGAAATTCCAGAAATACCAATACTTAGATCCATTTACTGTATTTATGTTTTTCAGCGTTTGTTATCTTTACTCTACTTATAATAATTTCTCTGTGCTGATCATTGCTTGTAAAATTCTGTTACTTTTTCTTTCCTTATTTGGATAGACTATTGAAACTTTCTAGGCTTATAATAATGTAACGGTTGTTAGTTGTATATAACAACCATTTGGAGATAAGACAATTTTGAAGACACAAAAACACACACTTCAAAGATATTATTTAAGTGGAGATATGGAGTTACGAATTAATTCTAGTTTGCATACGCCATTAGATATCCATTATAACTAATTGTTTAATTGAGGGTTTTGGAATATGATATTGTGTAATTATATTCTCCCATAATACAGAGTTTTAAATGCATTCTGATAGAACTTTATGCTCATCCTGAAATTAAAAACTCAGAGTAGCATGTTATCATTGATTAAAAAGTATATTATAAATTATCATCACCCTATATACCCGCAATATGAATAAAAGCAAGTATAATTTTGCCCAGACTGCACCATTATATTTCGCTTGCATTTAGAATATATATAACATAGTTTATCGAGAAACATGTAAGAAACTGTGGTATTAACTATAAAATCCAGAACCGATATAGAATTATAGAGTTTTTAGTCTTAATTAGTTTCCTCTTCACTTTCTTGGCATTTTTTTAACGAAACTGGGAAAGCCCGGTTATTTTATTAAAAAATAATAGATTTTGTGAGCCAGGCCCAATACATCAACGCCCAAATATGGATTATACATACATATGAAGAGAGTTGGGGTTTATTAAATAGATCGAGAGAGGCGGAAGAGAGAGAAAAATATCCGCTCTCTCTCTCTATTTCTCACTTTTTCTCTTAAATGAAAAAATAACCCAATATCTCAATTTTCTTCTCCTTTCCACCATTTTATTTGTAAATCATTGCAATCTTCACTTTCTACCATTAAAAAGGTTTTAATCAAAATTTTGATAAATAAAGAAGCTCTTTTTTCTCAAACGGTCTTCCAATTTATATTTTTTTAAAATTAAATCGGGAGTAGACCCAGCTGAATTTTATTAAGAAAAATATTAAGCGGGCTTTAGCCCATACACCATGACCCTTAAAAAGGATATATATACATCGCGGAAATTAGGGTTCCCTTAGAAAAACCTAGAGGCAGAAAATATCTTCATCTATCTTTTTCTTCATGGTCTTCGCCCCATTCCAACTCCAAAGTTTACAAATTTCCACCAGTCTTCAAAAATCTTTTTAGTAGATCTGATCTCTCTACACCGATATCACTCATCTCTCCTTTTCTTCGTCCGTTTCACCTCACCCCAACTTCAGATCTTAAAATTTTTCATTATTTTTCAAGAGTATTTTGAGACATCTGAGTTTTTCAATCTTGGTAACTATATAGGTAAGCATAAAATGAGCAAAAACACTTGGCTTGCTAACTTTTTTTCGTCTCCAGTATTGTGATTATCAGATCCAGTCTCTACTCTTAACGATCTCTCTTCTAAGCAACCAAATTACAAATTTCCACCTGTCTTCAAAAATCTTTTTAGTAGATCCGATCTCTCCACACCGATATCATTCATCTCTCCTTTTCTTCGTCCGTTTCGCCACACCCCAACCTCAGATCTTAAAATTTTTCATTATTTTTCAAGAGTATTTTTAGAGATCTGAGCTTTTCAACCTTGGGAACTATATAGGTAAGCATAAAATGAGCAAAAACACTCGGCTTGCTAAATCTTTTCGTCTCTAGTATTGTGATTATCAGATCCAGTCTCTACTCTTAACGATCTCTCTTCTAAGCAACAAAATGTCCAACCTTGAGGCTTTTTGTGATTTCTCCTGCTTTATAAATCATTAGATCTGTACTTTTTCTCAACAATTTTTTGACGCTAATATCAAAAATGCAAACTTAAACTTCAGAATTTCAAAATCCGCAAAGAAAATCATCAAAGCTGACATTTTTGACTTTAAGAACTAATTTTTATTCTCCTCGGCTTAATAAAACTTGATTTTTGATTTTTCCAGCATTCTTCGTGCTACCCAGTTTCCTAATCAAAAAAAAAAGAAACTCTTTGCTTCATTCTTCTCAATCTCGGCAGGTGAGATAAATCCAACTTTATAAATATTTTTATCTCCTCTAGAAAAGGTAAGCAATTATTTAGAATTTTCAAATCATGTCTACTCTAGTTTTTTTGATTCTTCATTGTTTGTCCCTTTCTTTTATTGTTGGGATACTGATGATACTTGTTTTTGGATTAATCTTTCTTTGGATTACTCGTAATGATGGTAAGCGTAGTGATGCTCATCGCAAGGATAGTAAAAAAAAAAGTTAATAATTATTATTTGCTTGCTAGATGAGAGGATGTGGTTTAAAGGATTGGTTTTGATTTCTCACAATTCTTTGATCCAACTTTTTAGAGAATCGAACTTGAATTCGGTCATGGGCAAGATAATCGCATGGGTTTCCAAATTACTTCGTCAATCTGTATTTATATATTTTTCAATGTTTATTGTCTTTACTCTCCTTGTAATAATTTCTATGTGTTGAGAATTGCTTGTAAATTTTTGTTACTCTTTCTTTCTTTATTGGGATATTCCATTGGAACTTTCTAAGCTTATAATAATGCAACAGCTGCTAAATGTGATTGATGACAAAAGGTTTCTCATAAACACCTTTATAATAACCACAACTCCACACATAATTATACAATATCATACTTGTAGGGTGTTTTTCGTCACCCCATTGAGATGGGAATACGCGCGCGCTTGTCAGGCGTATACTACAGATTCCCCCTGTCTAGGGTAGGCCGGGGTTTATTGATTGTGAGGATCCAAATCTCCGGCAGCCGCGGACTAAGCTACCGTTAATTACCCCTCGCCTTTGGGGCGAGAGAACCTCCGATTAACGGGTTAAAATGGTCATGCGAACTCAATGTGCAGTGTACGTGTATTGTGTTTCGAAAGGGGGGTTTGGATATATCAGGAGCCATGCAGAGTTTTTACGGGGGTCCCGCTACCCGGATAGCGGGCTGGGGGTCAAGGGGCTAGCAGCCCCCTTACGGGGTGCGGGGCAGCGTCCCGTTAGAAATTTTTTTCTAACAGGGACAGTGTCGCGGAGTATGTGTGTGTGCAAATATGTATACATATGTGCATGTATATGTATGTACATAAAAATAGGGGAAAAGGCATCCAAGGGATGCGTGGGGCAGCACCTTGGGCGCTGTGCGCCTAGGTGCTGTGCGCTCAGGCGCTAGAGTGCCACGTGTCGGCACGTGGGCGCTTTGCACTTGAGCGCTGGGCGCTGGAGCGCAAGCGCGCCACGTGTCGGCACGGGGGCGACTTGCGCTCGAGCGCTTGCGCTTAAGCGCAAGCGCGCCACGTGTCGGCACGGGGCGACTTGCGCTCGAGCGCTTGCGCTGGAGCGCAAGCGCGCCACGTGTCGGCACCGGGGCGACTTGCGCTCGAGCGCTTGCGCTGGAGCGCAAGCGCTCCACGTGTCGGCATGGGGGCGACTTGCGCTCGAGCGCTTGAGCGCCACGTGTCGACACGCAGGCGCTCTGCGCTTGAGCGCCGGTGAGAAAAGGAGGCTTTTAGCCTAAGAAACAGAAGCTATGCTTTAGAAAGGAAATATTTATTATGTATATATGTATGGAGTTAAACTCCTAGGATGTTTTGAAGCTGATGAAGGGGGTTCTTCTTCTTCCTCCTGTTGTTTGGCCGGATCTTGAAGATCAAGAGATGTGAGATCTCAAAATCTCTCCTTTTTGAGATCTGATGGGAGATCTGAGTTCCCCTTTATGGGTTTTGTGGTGGAAAACTACTTAGTTTTGGAAAAGAAAGAGTAAAACTCTTGATTTAATTCAAAAAAAAAATGAGAAGGTTTAGAACCTTGGAGAAGGAGCAGGAGGCACAAAGAACCCTCGTTTTGGGGGAAATGAAAAGTGTATTTTTATTCATCATCATGTTGTCTTATATAGGCTCACACATTTACATATAGCCCCTTGGGCTTTGCAAAATGGCTTTTTGCCTATCCCATGGCTCATGTGCCATTTCATTTTGCATATAAGCCATGGGCTTACAAAAATTTGGCTTTATGCCCATTTTGCATACATTCATGCACAAAAATTACATAAAAATTATTTGTTACATGATTTTTGTTGTTGGCATGGGGAGGCTGGCCGCGGGCTCTACTTGGGCATGGGCCCGCTTGACCTGGGCTTGGGCCTACCTAGCTTGGGGGTTGACCTTGACTTTGACTCGGTCAACAGGGGTGTAAATTTTTACCCCAACAATACTGAAATACCGGAATCAATAATACTTAATTAAACATCATTATATAAATACCCTAATCTTAGTACTAATCTTCACCATCATCTTCTCCAGTTGGCTCCAAAGCTGGGGATTTATAAAATTGGCGGACAACCCTTTCCAGACTATTGACGGTAAATCCTCCACTTTGGATAAATTTATGATTATTATTAGTCACTCTTATCTTTATCTTATATGCAATAGATGCACACTTATCAAGATATTTCTCATAGTCATACGAATCTTTACTCTGCATCAACGGAAAAAAAATTGTTAGACATACATTGATTATTATGTTGCATTTGAAATTATTTTAAAAATCTATGTCATACTGATGAATAAAGTTGCATCATATCATCCAATGGATAATGGAGAAGTGTCTGAGCATGATGATCAAAAGCTACAATATTTGTTTCATCAGTTTTGTCCTCAATTCTTGCTTTAATTCAGTACCTACAATATGTATATATTGATCAAATAATATGTATTAATTTATTCAGCAACCTATAAGGTTTTCTTTAAAAAATACATTTTCCTAGAATCCGACCCCATATGCCCGCAATCCGAATAAATGCAAGTATAATTTTGCCCAGGCTGAACCTTTACACTTCGCTTGCATTGAGAACATACATCATAGCATGGTTCATCGGGAAAGATGTAAATAATTGTGGCATTAACTATAAAATCCATAACCTATATAGAAAAATAGAGATAAACAAACCCTTTTAATAAAACAAAAATATAAAAATATAACTTACTTTAGATTATATGCTAAATACATGTTAATATTAAATTATATATCATATATATTACATATAAATTATCATTTCATACCGTATTAGGTGGAGGACAAATTCTTGTTTCGTTGATTAGATGTTCAATGGTACACGTTTCTACCATCTGATTTGCATTATTGCTGCTGCTTCCTACTTGTCTCGAATACCCAATTTGCTTTGTTGGCAGATCAAATCGAACCCTAAAAGCATGACACTCTTATCAACATTGCCTTTAACAAATGTAAAAATATAAACTCGAAATATAATAAATATATGATGTACTACCATCTCATCAGTCGTTCTGCTTCGGAGATACCATCGGCTTTAAATCTCATTTTCGTAAAGCCTGTTGTTTCTAACATGTAACTTCCTATAATTGTATCATTTACCATATTAATAGTGCTGCACTTGTAAAAACTTAATAACTATTGATAACCACTAAGCTTTAATTTAATTTTTAAAATAACAAAAATTATATGGGTGCAAGTAAAAAATTTACCTCTGAATTCTTTTGCACGCACACCTATCGCGGCAATTAAGAAACTATCAGTGTATCCTTTCCCAAAAATACCCATGTGCTTTGTCAGAAAATTCTCCCAGATCGTTAAAGTGACCGGTTTCTCGTAACAACCATCATTAATGAGTGATACTTCAACTAATTTACTTGTACCTCCAGACTTTAAAGAGATTATACGTTCATGGCTCACATCAACGACATATCCTACTATATCTGCAATTCACATAATGAATATAAAAGGTCATGAATATATAAATGTTGTAATAACTTATAGTAAAAATTAAAAAGCTTAAGGGTTATGAGTACACATTATCTTACCATATACACATTCAGGCTTACACGCAAGATCGCGTATTTTGCACAACTTTTTAAAATGGTAAGTACGGCCAGCCGATATTTCTTTCACAGAAACTTTATCAACCTCTGATTGTCTTGTCAATGATAATTGCCATCTGTTTTCCAAAACTTTAATAGATTTACCGGTTATCAAAGTCACAACATTTTTTATCACGTATACTTTATCAACGAATATTATGTTTTTCCATTTGTCAGCATATAGATCATCAACTAACACCTCTCGTTCAGCACCCTGCATAAAGTCGTAAAATTAATATTTAAATAATAAATTTTACGTTGAAAAGATAACTGCTGTTGTAAACAACAACTCACTTGTTCGTCTCTAGCCACAAATGTAAGCGAGTTTGATGACTTTGCATACAATCGACCATACCACAATCGCGTGATACGTACCTTAATATTATACAATATACCTCGTTCTACAATTTTTTCAAAAGCGGTGATCTCTAAAGGTGTAGGTAGCATTTTCTTCTTACTTTCTGGATAAGATTCGTCAGAAATCAAAGTCGATAGATTCTTCTCTTTCTTTCTTTTGTTTTCATGTTGGCTACTGGTTTCTTCGTCTTTTAGTATAAGAAAATATGTTAGTAAAATTAGAACGAAGTTTTTTTTTACAATAAATAAAAAAAATAATCGGTATACACATACCGTTTTTATAATCCTTCTTTACAGGAGTCACAGGAGCAATTTCTTTTTTACTACTTTCACTTTGTCTCCATGATCCTTTTGCTCTCTTACTTGCAAATTTTCCTTTGTTTTCACCTGCACAATGAGCTTGAATATTACCAATATCACAGTCGTCACGATCCTCCAAATCTGAAACTGACATGCACAATAAAATATAAGTAATTTATTAAAATTCAAATATAATAAAATATAAAATTTGAAATAATATTGTAGGAGCTCATACCTTTTTTTGACTTATGAACTGGTTTAATTTTTTTCCCACGTTTATTCAATGTTTTCTCTCCTTTTAAAACATCATGCTCTCTTTTCCGAGATTTCTTATCATTGATACATTTATTTTTTATTTCCCCAATGGTAAGATTAACACCATCACTGTCATCCCCACCTTCATTACTACTGTATTGATAATTGATCTCATCTTCAAAATTTTCAAAAAGAACAGACTCTTCATTTAAGAATATATTTCCATCACAATCATTTGAATTATTCTTTTCCATCCTACACAGAAAATAGAAAAAAAATCAATAACAATAAACATCACGATATAAAAAAAATCTGACAAAAATGAATAGATCAAGTGAATGCATATATTATATAAAATTTAATGTAAGAACTACATATATACAACAAATGAAATCGAGTATTAATTCAATATTGGAAAGCAACACTCTGATTTAAAAATAAATTTACTGTAAAAGTATATTTAAATCAAAGCGATACTTTCCAATATTGGGATTAATACTCGATTTCATTTGTTGTGTATATAGTTCTTATGTATCTTTACCTTTGTGAGAACGCTCTGTAGAACTTCTTTATAAACAACATTTTGTGTACAATTTTTTGGAATGTCAATTTGTTCTTCTAGAAAAATTTTTAAGGATGAAGCGGATCTAGCTCTTGAGAATGCAACATACAATTGCCCATGACAAAAAACTGGTGTACGTAGATATAGTCCAACTTTTCCCAAGGTTTGTCCTTGACTTTTGTTTATAGTCATAGCATAAGCAACACGAACGGAAAATTGACGCCGTTTAAGAATGAAAGGGATATCTTCATTATCACTTGACATAATTATTCTTGGGATTGCCACACATTTTCCAATATTTGTATCAGTCATGATTTCTGCTTTTATGACCCTTTCACCTAACTGTTTAATGATAAGACGTGTGCCATTACATAAACTAATACTTTGATCTAATTTACGAAGTAGCATAATCGGTGTATTTACTTTAAGCTCAAGCGAATGAGGAGGCAATCCAGAGCATATCAACAAATTTAAAAATTCCGTTGTATGTAAAAAATCATTACAAGCAGAATCATCAGCAACAGAAACCTTCGTGTCTGTACTCAAGTAAATCCGACTTTCTTCACTAATTTGAGATATGATTTTCCTATTAATTTCATCAACTTCTTCATTTCTACATGCAAGTATTGCTCTTGATTCCAAATACCGCGGATTTTGATAATTATCATTTAAATATGTATATATTTCATTTATTAATCCACTAATACCAAGTCTGTGATTAGATAATATTGAATCCGGAATCTCTATCCAATTATCATCACAATCGTTGCCCATTTGAATTCCTTTAACATCATCATTACCAATATCGATTAGCCATTTTGCAAAATTTTCGCTGTCTTCTTCTGACCTCGTATTCGTATGAACACGCATATTTTTTGTCAGTATAAACAGCTCACATTGATCCCATAGATATGATTTATGTAATGTAGCGGACACAATTTGTTGTCTCCTACCTTTACGGACGACTGGTAAAATCTGTCGAAAATCACCACCAAGAACAACAGTCTTTCCACCAAATGGTTTATTCTCAAGTTGTGGATTAATATTAGATAGAATATTTTTGAAAGTTCGATCTACGGCTTCAAATGCAAAGCGATTTATCATTGGAGTTTCATCCCAAATAATCAGTGTTATTTCTTTGATTAGAGAAGAAAGATTAGATTGGCGAGATATTGCGCAAGATGAAAACTCATGAAGATCGATAGGAATTTTGAATCTTGAATGTGCTGTACGTCCTCCTGGTAGTAACAAAGAAGCAATGCCAGAAGATGCAACTGCAAGAACGATTTGTTTCTTACTAAGCAACTTCGCTAAAATTGTATTCCATAAATATGTTTTGCCAGTTCCACCACCTCTATACACAAAAAATAGCCTTCCAATATTTTTTTCGCACGAATTTATAACCGCATCAAAGATTTTTCTTTGTTCATCATTTAAACCACATTCCAATTCAATAGATTTTTTCGACAACTCAAAAGTATCATAATTTAGCTCCTCAAATATCAATCTATTGTTCTTGTTTAAATTGCTAGGAGAGGGTATCGGCATAAATAGAAAATCTCTCAAGCTTTTATTATTATATGACAAAATCACATCTATATCATGAAGCGCAAAATCTCTTAATTGTTCGTTACCGAGTACAATTTTTAAATCAGGATGCAAATTTTCCAAACGTCTTTCATAATCATCACTCATGGCCTCCTAATGTAAATCCTATAGTTCTCGAGAATTCATAACTTCGTTAAAAAGTAACATTGTGCAAAACACGCGACGAAATTGATTAGCCGTAGCCCACTTAGACGCTTCTTGGAGTGCTAAGTTCCATTCATTATCATCATCAAGAAGTCCAAGTGCTATACATGCTGCCTTATAAGTTTCATGTTCAACACCATCAATTGTTCTCATATCAATAAAATTAATCCTTCCTTTCACTATTGTCAACAACATCCTGAAATAATTTCTTTCACCAGCGGCATGATGTGCATAAGGTAATCTACCTATCGCTTTCCTTCTTTTTCGTTGCTTCCAACATAAGTTTTTTTTGTTCCAAACAAAATGATTTGGAAACTCAACATAAGTATAGTTTCTTGCATGAGGAAATTTAAGATTCATGGTAAACCATTCAGTTAACATTGTTTTATTAGCTCGCTCAGACTCCATTATTTCTTGAAAGGTTCCATCTTCTCTAAAAAAAACTATTTGTTCACCAAAAAGATGATACTGCAACCGTTCAACGGCAGGATGACGTTTATTTATTTTAAATTCAAAAAGCCTCCATGAAGCTTCAGATGCTGCAATATATCTAGAATCTAAATATAATTTGATCTCGTCATATCTTTCGACCACATTTTGATGAATGATAGCTGTTGCAAAATCAGATCCTTTATTCACATATTTAAATAAATATTTTATTGCTCGTCTATGATTGCATATTTCAACATTAATATGTGATTGATATTTCAGTAGCAGATTTGCATTATAAGGCATAACCCAACTGTTGTCAATATCCTTTCCATCTACCGCGTAGGATCTTGATTTGCGTCTCCGGTAAATTGCATATCCCTTTTCATCAATAATAGTATGGTCATTGAACATTTTAGGGAATTTTTTTGAGCATTTATTATTTTTCATGCAAACACATTTTGGATTATGTGTACCACATGGTCCATGAATCATATGGGTAACTACCAAATCATGAAGTAAAGGTTCCATTTTAATGTCAGGAAGCTCAGCTCTAATTAAATTATCAATATCCTTTGCGAGTTTTATTTTTTTTGAACTTTCCAATGTAATAAGGATATGAGAATATGGTAATCCTCGTTTTTGAAATTCAACCACAGATAGATCAACAAATGAAAAAATTAAACTTTTAAATAGAAACATATAACAATATACAAAACATATATCAACAAATAATGACAATAACCTACCAGAAATTACTCGTCCAAAATATTTATGTTTAATCAAATCATCAAGAAGCTGCATAAGTTTTAAGAGAAAAACTCTGGCAACAATATCAGGCCTATCAGATGCACTTTGACCACCAGCAATCAATAAAAAATCATGTATTTCTTTCCAATTAGGATTGCATGTAAAAGTAATGAATAAATCCGGAGGCCCGGCCCATGCACAAATTGCCATAGCATCTTGATAGTTTTGAATCATGTATCGTTGACCTCCAGTAAAGGATGAAGGCAAAATGATTTTTTTACCAATTGTGTGAGCATCATTATCACCATCGTCAACAGCATCCTGCAAGCCTTGATATAACTCACATCGTAAAGTTTTTTGATTATTACGAATCCATCCAAGTCGATTCCCTTCAACAGAAGCATAAGCATCAACTATATATTGCTGTAATAATTTTCCACCTCTCAACAACGTTGTTCCTTCATGACAACGCTGTTGTAACCTAAATGCGTAGAAGTACTTCATTGAAACTTTATTTCTTTTTCTTTTCGTATTGTTACCTTCAATATAAGTATGCCAACTATCTTCTCCATATGGGAATAATAAGGGATATTGCAATGGCATGTATGCTGGATGAATCTCACTAATTCTTTGATATCCTTTTTTTCGATCGTTGACAATAACATCTCGAGTAGATGAAGGAAAAAATTCATCATCAATCATCAGAGCAGCTATTTCTGTTGAATTTGGTTTATTATATTGTTGACCCTTATGATTTCTATCCTCAAGAATGCGCAAACTAAACTCTTTATCCTTATTGTTCTCATACTAATCACGTACGCATCGAAATTTCTTAACATATTTGTTGTATTTATCCAACATTTCCTTTAAACTTTTCACAGTTTCTGAATCATATTCCGTAGCATTACAATTATCTCCAATAGATGCAATTCGATTTTCAATTTCATGCTCGGTATCATATATATAAAGCTGTGCATATTTAGGTCGACTTCCGATAGCCGGTAGCAATGAACCTATTCTATGATAGTTTTGTCCATGAATTCGAAATGTATATGGTCCCCTTCCTTTCAAAATTTAATATCTATTTTTGCACCAATAGATGTAAAAGCAAACATAGAGTTGAACGAACGAATTTTTTCCCGAAATTGTTTAGCTTGTTCAGAAACATTTTGATAGTTCAATAAAGAGTTCAGCATTTCAGGTGTCTTCTCAAGAAGAGGCAGAGAAACTTTTCCACTCTTACAACAAAGTGAATAATTTATTTTTTTCTTATCATTAGTTCTAACCCTTTCTTCTTTCCATACAATTGCATCACATCTAGAACATTTTTCAGTAGAAGGTCCCAAATAATGGAAACGACTACGTCAATCTGTTAAATAATTATCGTTAAAACTTTCTTATCATGTATCATTATAAGACATACATTAGAATTTAATCAGCAATAAAAAAATGTAATATATTATATTATTATATTTATAGAGGATTTTATTTAAAATAATCTTATATCTTTTAAAACATGTAAAATATTTGTAAATCAAAAAAATTAAAAAAAATTTAAGTTTTTTGAGTAATATGTTCTTTAAATATAATTAATACCAAACATTCAAGTAAAATTAGATAAAACTTTGTATTTTATAAGAATATATAATGAGAATGAAGCGTGCACTTACTATCATTATCGTTTTTTTGACTGCATGACAAATCTTGATGAATATCTTTATTAACTATATGGTGATCATTCAAAAAGCCCACTTCCGTAGAATGATACAAAACGGTATCATCATCCATCAAAGATGTGTTGCATTCAACATTGGTAGAAAAATTAGGAATTTGTTCTAATGGTCTTTTGAAGTGCGGGATACCAAAATCAAATGCCTCTCGCTTTCGCTTGAAAGAAAATTCATCATTTTTAGTATTAGTGTTGGATGACTGTTTTTTTTGATATCTTATTCTTTCACGTTCACGTTTACATTGTTTTTGTACTTCTGATAACGGTTTGCAAGTGTGTTTTGATTTATTCCCATGCATAGCTAAATAAAAGACAAAAGATAATATCACAATAGAAACAATTATAGAGATCAACATAAATGATTAACTAACAACAATAAATATTTCACATCATTTATTAATAATTTAAATGGAAAACTGTACAGATACCAATAGGAATTTAAATTTAGAGAACAAATAATTTACTTCTACATATAAGAATAAATAAATAAAAATCTTAAATATTGAATTTTTCGAATAATAGATTTTTTGTTACCTTAGTTTTTACTCCAATTTTGTTGTTGACCAAATCAAACGAACGCTTTCCTGCAAATGGAAAAAAATATCAATTCAAGTCAAGTATTGCATTAATAATGACAACTTTTAAAAATATTCCCATCAGTTAAAAAAATACTAAATGAAGAATGAAAAATAATACGTTGAAAAAGAAAAGTTTAGTTATGGAAAGAAAAGTTTAGAGCAAACCATCCTGATTGATGATCATATATGTTGAAGAAGAAAACAAAGAAAGACATAAAAATACTTACTGAAAATATGGTGCTTTGAAACGATCCAAGCCAAGGATTTAAGTTTCAAAAGTGTTGGAAAATCCAGAATTTGGTAAGAATGGGATCTCTCTCTTTCTTTATTTTCTCTTTTTTCAATATTTTCCCTTTTTCTTCAAGTGAGAAAGAAGATGAAAAACGCTGGATTAAATAGGGGAAAGAGATGATGAGACATGACGTCAATAAGAGGTGGAGACAAAAACAAATTCAATCATTTTTATTTTTTTAAATTTCTGATAAAATATTTTGGTTTTATCATATGAATTTATTTTATTTACTATGTCTCATCACTACTAACGTTTTTATTTTTCTACCGTCCTTTTACATCTGGTAACGTGTCTCTCTTCTTCATTACATCAGCACTATTTTTCTACAGTCGATCGTGACTGATTTCTTTTTCTGTCAAATCATTTTCTGTCAAATCACGGTCAATATTAACGTCACTGTTGTTCTGCAGTCCGATGTCCTTTTTCTGTCAAATCACGGCCAATATTAACGCCACTGTTGATCTGCAGTCCGTCATGACTGATGTCCTTTTGCTGTCAAATCATGAATAACGTTGACATCACTGTTATTCTGCAGTCCGTCATGGCTGATGTCTCTTTCCTGTCAAATCATGAATAACGTTAACGTTACTGTTGTTCTACAGTCCGTCATGACTAATGTCATTTTTCTGTCAAATCGTTACCAATGTTCAGGTTACTATTTTTCTACAGTCCGTCATGACTATTGTCCTTTTTCTGTCGTCAACACTATTTTGCTACAGTCCATCATGACTAATGTACTTTTTCTGTCAAATCATGAATAACGTTGACGTTACTGTTCTTCTACAGTCCGTCATGACTAATGTCCTTTTTTGTCAAATCGTTACCAATGTTCAGGTTACTATTTTTCTACAGTCCGTCATGACTATTGTCCCTTTTCTGTCGTCTACAGTCCATCATGACTAATGTACTTTTTTCTATCAAATCATGTCAAATGTCAACGTCACTATTTTTCTACAGTCCGTCATGACTATTGTCCTTTTACTGTCATCGGCACTATTTTTCTACAGTCGATCGTGACCGACGTCCTTTTTCTGTCAAATCATTATCAATGTTCAGGTGACTATTTTTCTACAGTCCGTCATGGCTATTATCATTTTTCTGTCATTAGCACTATTTTTCTACAGTCTATCATGACTGATGTCCTTTACCTGTCAAATCATGAATAACATTAACGTCACTGTTGTTCTGCAGTTCTTCATGACTGATGTCCTTTTTCTGTCAAATCATGAATAACGTTAACGTCCTTTTCCTGTCAAATCATAAATAACATTAACGTCATTGTTGTTCTGCAGTCCTTCATAACTGATGTCCTTTTCCTGTCAAATCATGAATAACGTTAACGTCACTGTTGTTCTGCAGTCCTTCATGACTACTGTCCTTTTTCTGTCAAATCATGAATAACGTTAACGTCACTGTTGTTTTACAGTCCGTCATGACTACTGTCCTTTTTCTGTCAAATCACTACCAATATTCAAGTCACTATTTTTCTACAGTCCGTCATTACTAATGTCATTTTTCTGTCGTTACCTTTTTATGTCAAATCACTATCAATGTTAACGTTACTATTTTCTACAGTCTATCATGACCAATGTTTTTTTCTGTCAAATCAAGACTAATGTTAAGGTCACTATTTTCGTATCGTTAACACTATTTTTCTTCCATCGTGACCAATGTCCATTTTCTGTCCTGTCTGTACCTGATAACGTTTTTCCTCATATACGTACTCAACTGGATGCACATGCACGCGAGCCTTTGTCCTTTATCAATTTATGCGCTAGTAGTATGCCTCATTAATGCACGTCACGTTTAGTTCAACCCGAAAATTCCGAAGTTGGTTTTATGCCTTATTTTTAGCAATTTTTTCTATTTTTAGCAGTTCTTCTTTTATTAGAAAATTAGTTGTGATTTACATTTTGCAATTATAAGAGGCAAATTTTAATTAAATAAAATCCAAGTTTGGTGAAATTGCCATTGTCATCTTTCTTTTCTTTCAATTTCTCTTAAATCTGTTTAGAAGCACTGCATCCCAAAGCAGAGCTGCACCACTTACCAATTAAAAAAGAGCATCATGACTAATGTGTTTTTCTGTTTAATAATACTTAATTATGATTGTTACGAATTATGATTATAACATGCATGTTTTCCAACCAAAGAAGTATCCGTTGAAACCAATTGGTGATATCATTATTCCTTTTTATTTGAGTTTTTCTATATCTAGACACCGTCACCTTCTCAATTTTTTGTCCTTTGTCAAAATTGATTGCAAAAATACGACCGAGTTAGAAAATTAAGTGATTTATACTATATATCCAAATACATCATATGATCATCATATTAAATATATTAAACCATTGAAAATATTTGAAAACACAATCAAAACTTGTGAACATTGTTCATCCCTTCTTCGAAACTTACATGCCAAAATAACAGAAATAACAGAAGGTTGACCAACAAAGAAAAACTAAAATTAACATCCTAATCTATTTTACATCGGTTCTCATATCGACATAGCGGACATGAGTTATTGTTAAACAACCAAGGAACAATGCAATTCATATGGAATGCATGGTCACAACACAACTGCACTCCTTCGAACAAATCACCACTGTTATTCTTCTCAATTTCTTCGAAGCACACCGCACAAACAATATCGTCAATCCCGTCCTTAAACTCTTGTCTCTTTCGCTTACGTGATCTTTTAATTGTCACAGTCCTATCAATGCTAGTATAAACATATATCTTGATATGAAATTTAGCATTTGCTACCTCCACAGCTTCATGGACGAATTTGCTGATCTCCGTTTCAAGATACATGCGATACTGATCTTGGATGGGGCATTTACGATGCACCACCCAGCCGGCGAAGCTACGACAGTTCTCGGGCGAACGTAATTTAGAGGCTACATATTTGCGATGCTTAAAAGATGGCATTTCGTCCAAAATACACTTTGTACCATCACGAGGGCCAACGGGAGAGGGAATGATCACTTGGGCGGAGTCTTCAATGTACCCGTGAGTCCAAACGGAAGGATCAACACCGTCGGCATCCAACGACATGGGCGTCAGCTTTGCATGGAGTAGGAGAAACAACGACGGTTTGTTATACTCTTTGACCATTGAGAGAGGCAATGACTGTCCTGCATCAAGATTTTGTGCCATTAAGAGATACAAAATATTTCTGGCTTACCCTTTTTTTACCCTCTCTCTTTTGTAAGGATCGAAAATGAAGTGCCTTGGTTTAAATAGAGTAGAGGTGGGGATAGGTGCCAATAAGAGATGGGACATGTGGCAATAGGAGGTGGACATGAATAATGTCCTTTTTCTGTCAAATCAAGACCAATGCTAACGTCATTTTTTTTTCTACAGTCCGTCATGACTAGTGTCCTTTTTCTGTCAAACGATAGCAAATGTCAACGTCACTATTTTTCTACAGTCCATCATAACCAATGTCCTTTTCTGTCAAATCATGCCTAATGTCTTTTTTCTGGCCGTCATGAATAATGTCTTTTTCTTTTTCTGTCAAATTATGACTAATATTAACGTCACTATTTTGCGACCGCATGCACTTGCACGTGGGCCTTTGTACCCTCTCAGTATATGTGCTGGTATTATGCCTTATTGACGCAACCCCAGCCTACTTGGAGTTGCTCGACCGATCCAAAACACGTCGGGTCTAGTTCAACCCGAGAATCGCAAACTGTCAAATTTTGTCCGATTCGCGCGTTCCACCAGCCAAATCGAAGATCTCGCAAAATCGCCTAGAATCGCGAAAATCCATCATTTAAGGCCCCGAAATCGCGGTCAAAGATTTGCTCCGAACTTTGACTTTCGAATTAGGAGTGAAATTAGCACCCGAATCAGTTAAGATTCGACAGGAAGTATCGGGAATCAATTTGGGACGCAATCAAATAATTAGTTTTTCGTTCTAACAACTTTTATTTTTAGCAGTTTTCTAATTTTAGCAGTTTTTCTTTTGATCTATTCCGTCCGACTTGTCATTTCTGTCCTATTTCTATCTGATAACGTCCCCATTTTTTTACAGTCTTTTTGGAAATGGTAACTTCTTTCTCTTTTTTCATGACTACTGTCGTTTTCGGTTTAATAATTCTTACTTATACTTGTTACGAATTATGATTATAAACCCGTTGTTTCTAACAAAGAAGTATCCATTAAAATCAATTGGCAATCTCATTATTTTTTTTTCATTTGAGTTTTTTCTACACTTGCATGCTGGCATCTTCTCAATTTTTTTCTTCTTTTCCTTCATTTGCCAAATTTAATTGCAAAAACACGACCGAGTTAGAAAATTAAATGATTTATACCATATATCCATAAAATGTATCATTTGATCATCGTATTAACCATATTAAACCAATTGAAAATATTATAAAACACAATCAGAACTTGTTAACATTGTTTATTCTTCTTCGAATTTTACATGTCAAAATAATAGAAACAACAGACGATCGATCAATAAAGAAAAACTAACAGTGACATCTTAAATTATTTGACGTGGTTTCTCACATCGGCATAGTGAGCATGAGTTTTTCTTGAACAACCAATACAACTGCACTCGTTTGACTAAATCACCGTTGCTATCCATCTCAATTTCTTCAAAACACACAGCACAAATATTGCCATTCTCGTCCTTCAACCCTGAATGCAAAATAGGAAAAGATCGGTAGAGTTTTAAAGGTTTTTCTCTCTCCACTCTCTCAACTTTTTTTTATTTTTGGTTTTTCTTTTTTGAGTAGAGAATGAGGATGAAGTGCTCCATCTTAAACAGAGCAGGAGGTGGGCACGGGCGCCAATAGGAGATGTGACATGTGGCAATAGGAAATGGAAATACCAAAATTTGTGAGGGCAAAATTGACATTTTGAAAAGGAGATGGGACAGACGGTAGTAGAAAGTGGAAATACCAAAATCTATGAGGGCAAAATTGGTATTTTGAAAATTCTGCCATCTCTCTATACCTTTACATTATGTATATAGGATTGGATCATAGTGAACATGTATTACCAAGTAAATAAATAAGAGAGTACATGTTTCAGTACAACGCTACAAAACTGATACCAAGCACACAAAAAAATAAGAAAAGATGCGCCAGATCCATATCTACTAATAAAGTGAAATCAAACAAGCCATCCAAATAGCAAGTACAACTCCACTCGATCTTCCATCTACTCTTTTATTTGAATGCTGGATTATTGCTCTGAATCCTTAACGCTTTCCATATTGCTTACAAAAATAAACAACTTCAGTGTATGATTTGAACCGTCCTGCCATAAGGGTCCTCTCTGGATATTCCTTTTGTTGGCTCTGGATAATCCTTTTGTTGGATCCTCTTCATCAGATGCTTCATTATCGACGTAGTCCTCACTGCATATTCCTTTTATTGGATCCTCTTCAGCAGATGCTTCATTATTGACGTAGTCCTCACATTGTTGCTCTTGAAATGATAATTTTTTCTCCATAATCTGCGAAGTTAAATTAAAGGTTTCTTTAGGAAAACTGAATTAAAAAATTTCATTATATATACTCTGTGAATCTATCAGCTACTCATAAACTCTATACGTTACAATAGAAAGAGGCTACAGCACGAAAACATTTCCAGAGAATATCACATTCCTCACGGTTCTCAACATAATTTTTTTTTAAATTAATATATATACCAAGTGAAGAATGAGACTCAATCATCAAAACAGTTTCAGGGAACACCACATACCCAATGAGTCCCTAGAGACGAGCTATCAGCTCCGGCGAACTCTCAACGGCGACGATGAGTACCGGCGACCAAGGCGACATTCAAGGAAGGATGGCCCAATGTGAGAGGAGGTGGCTGAACGTGAGGAAGAGGGAACAGGGAGATGAAGGGGATTTTCTCTCTCTTTTGTGTTAAATTGTTAATTAATTTAATTACTAACATATAAGCTCTGTACAGATAAGCTGCCAACTGAGCACGTATGCAAAGTCGTGGGTTTTGGCCGGGTACGAAAAGTATTCTTAATTTTCTTAATAGCTTGCTTGTTCGTTACCTTAGATTATAAAATATATTCTCCCAACGATCATCATAACTTCGAACTTATGGTGCAGAAGAAGAGACATTTCACATGGTATCTGATGATACTCGATACCGGGATTGATGATGCTCAAGATCAGCGATCTCCAAGATCAGGACACGTGGCAGATGACGTGTCCCAGAACTCAGAAGAAAGGGCCAACAGGGGCCGACCAGGCCACCCTGTGCCCGAACTGTAAGCACAAGCTGGCCCTCCTCGGTGCCCCTGCGAATTAGCCACCTCGGCCCCTCAGCTCGCCTCGAGCTTCCATAAGACCAAGACTCCTCGGCCTCCTCGCTCGTCCCCGAGTTCCTGCCGAAGCCGTCTTCCTCAGCTCTCCGACCAACTCCACCCCTCACAGGCGTAACCGCCGCTCCGCGAATCTCGCCATGCACGGATTTTACGCCAGCAACATCCCACATTCCACGCCATCACGATCCCCATTAATGGGCGATCCGCTCTCCACACGGGCGTGACGTCGGGAGCGTAACTGCTAGCGAGATTCTCGCACCAGCTGCTGCGTGCCACCACTGTTATATAAACTCCCATCACAGAGGGTTCGAGTAAGCCATTCTTTACTCTTTAAAGCCGTTACTCTGCTCGGATCTCATCACTAACTTGATCGTCGGAGGGTCCTTGGTGGTACCAAACCATCCCGGGACTTCTTTGCAGGTACTCGGCACCAAACTCCTCATACCACTTATTCTATCAAAACCTATTGAGACTCACACGCAACAGAAGATAACCATCTAAGTCTACCGGAAGATCGGCGGAAGACAACATCTGACGGAGACCCGAAAAAGACCTCCATCAGTTGGCACCGTCTGTGGGAACTCAAAAACTCCACGAAAACAAAAGTTAGCCTTCCGATCTCCGCCCACATGGCAATCGATCCCCCTGAAGATCCAAACACCCGCTGTCGCCTCCCTCACAACGGAGACGCAGGCGGACCCTCACCCAATGTCGTCGGCCTCCCCGCTGGCTGCCGTCTCATAGGCCCCGGCGACCGCCCGAGCAAAAGGGTTAGGGGCCGAGAGCCCATCACCTTTGACGACGAGAATTTCCACGGCATATCTATGCCCCATAGTGACCCGCTGGTTGTAACGACCATGTTTTCTAATACCTAATAAAATATATTTTATTTATATTTCTACTATCAAATAATTATTTACGTGTTTCTTTTATAGAATAATAATTTTTAAAGTAGTGTTAATAATTTTCAAAGCATTGAATATGATTAAAGGAATTTTTCTAAAATCTATTTTTTGTTTTATAGGCTTAAAATATTTTAATAAAATTTTGTAACGCCTTAAAATAATCTACATATTTTTATTATCAATAAAAGTAATTAATTCATAATTAAAATATTTTAAAGGATAAAATAGATATTCTATAATTTTTGTAACTAGCTAAAACCATAGGAACGGTTATATTACTTAGTTTTAGCCCAAAACTATTTTTATATTAAAGATAATAATAAAATATATTTTATGGAATTTTTTCATAATTTACCCGTGTTTTTAACTATTTTTAACAAATTTTTCAAAGCTTTAAAAAATCTGCTGTTTTATTTATTTTTATTTTAAATTTTTTAAAAGCCTTTTAACCTGGACCATTGGATCACGAGATCCAACGACCCAGAAACCCTGGCGGTGCCCACGTGGTGGGGACCACGCGAAAGCGCGTGATCCTCACACACAGCTGCAGGCGAATCGCGTGGCGACGCGTGGCAAAGCGGCGGATCCTGGCTGCGTGATCTCAGCCGTAGGATCTCAATCCAACGGCAGAGAATAAAGGCGGCGGGTGCAATGATGAGGAAATCATCAGCAATCATGGCCGGCGCAGATTTTGAGGATTTTTTTTTAACGTTTTTGGATTTTTTTGTTACCATTTGAACCCTATAAATAGGCACCTTCAAACCTAAATTTCTCACATCTCAGAATTCCAAAAATTCTGAAAAAAATACCGGTGCCTTCGTATCAACGACGCCGACACAACGGCTCCATCCAATTGCAGAGAAAAAATCGGGACGCAGAGCTATTAAGGATTTAGTACGAGACCACGTTTCCAACCCTTCGGCATTCGACTCAAACAAAAGGTAGGATCCGCCTCTCTCTTTTTCCTGTCACTTTCTTCTATCTCAATAACCTAGTTCCAACTTATAATCATCAACCCCCATTTAAAATGGTGTTATAATATTTGTGCATACCTTTTTTCCTTGTACCCTTAATCATAATAATGTTAACCCATATTTTTAAAACGGTGTTTAAATTTCCTCTGTACACAAAATTATATTCCACACCCATAATATCTGGAATCTGATGTAACCCATGAATTGTCATTTTCACCTCTGACATACCCATACTATAAAAATGATCTCGAAATAGGTTACTTCCACAAGATACCCTCGTTTAATTTAAATATTATATTTGTTTAAAATATCTATAAGAAATAAAGATATGTAAAATAAATATTTTAGATACAGTATATGTATATTTTACTTACAAATATTTTTAAAAACCCCTCAACTTTTTAAGAAAGAAAATATTAAATTTAATTAAACGATATCTTTTCAAAATAAATTTTTGTATCTTATTAAAAGTTGATTTTAAAATAACACCAATTTAGGATAAAGGAAAAGTTGTAGGCATCGATCGTTTATCTAAACCAGACTTTATGGTGTCTAGGCAAGTGTGTCTAAGACGAGTGGTTACTTAATTAGGGCCACTACTTGTAGTGGAGAGCCTCCCACTCACCTGACACTTACCTGGCCGCAATTGGCGGTGAAGAGGCGATTTGAGGACCTCATAACTTGTTCTTTTGGAATATTAGGAGCAGTCTAGATTTTCAAATAAAAACCTCTTGTAAAAGATTTTCAAATAAACACTACAACCTTTTATCAAAAGGATATTTTCTGTAAAACATTATGCTTTTCCAAAATAATAAATATCCCAAATATCATGGTTTTTCTTAGAAGTAATAAAAGATATTTAAACCTTATTATTTTAACTAAGTTTTCTCTAAAGGACACGAAGTACTTTACAAGTTCTAGAAAATAAAACGAGTGGTTGTGGAAGGCCATACTAAATGAGATCAATACTCTTTCTAAAATTCCATTTTATGACAACATAACAACATACAAAATATGATACGGTTAGGGTTAGAATGCGCGGATCTAGGTATGGAATACTTTATGAAGATCCCTGCAGGCAGGGTGAACAGTCTAAAGTGTGGACGACTTACAAATATGAAAATCCCGATATTCCGGGTGAACAGTCCAAAGTGTGGACGACTTACAAATATGAAGATCCCGATATTGTGGGTGAACAGTCCAAAGTGTGGTCGACTTATAAATATTAAGATCCCGATATTCCGGGTGAACAGTCCAAAATGTGGACGACTATACAATGTGGAAATTCCATGCCTAGAGGTATACGCACTAACTCTAATTCGTCAAAACCTTCATAATGAACCACGAGGATGGGTAGTTTGATTAGGCAAGGATAATTCGGAACTCAGATTCCCCTACTACTCGATCATGATCCCGGGAAGTGAAACGGTACATTTCACTTCCCCAGTTGTTGTTCCGTGGCCACAACGGAATAATCGCGAGTATCCAGACCCTTGTTTAACAAACTAAAACGTTTACAATACCTATTGATACTCAACACCAAACCCACATCATGTGATATACCTACCTTTTACCTTATCTACCTTTCTTCATGAGACACGAGTTATTCAGTATCTTGGACGTGGATATTTTACCAGTTCAGACTTGTTGTTTATTATGGAATTGAGGGGTGGTATTACCTGTGCACTTGAGTGATATTCACGCTAAACAAAGCTCCATCGTAGTCATGGGACACCTTTCAGGGATGTTCACGCTACCACATTGATTGCCATTACAAGCACGAGCACCAGCTCATACTGCTTCCAGCTAGTCATGGGATACCTCAAGGATATGAGTATATTCACCCGTCAATTCCATCCATACACACCTTGTTTAACCTGATCCAACTCTTAGACTGAATATCCGTTTGACTTGACTTGAACCTTTGCCAAACATATACAACCTACTCATATTCACATATCAAATTGGTATATAACCTCATACCTTTATACACATGTACATCATATTCATTATATACACCTGTTCATTTCTATACCTTTACTTTCTTATGAGGCAATCCTACCCGAGTATAACTCGCTGACGGGCCTTCCTTTTCTTCCTCTATCTTTAGAATGTTCGTCAGATAAGAATGAGTATTGCAGCGAAGATCAAGGTGTGAAGCCAACTTATGAAGATTATGCAGACTGGACGATGGAAGATTAGATAGTTTTATTTTTTATTGTTGCCCACATGTTTAGGGCTTTTGTTTCTCCTTGATGTAATTAAATTACTTAGTTTATTTTACTCGTTCTTTTGGGATGTAATAAAGTTTGGTTAATGGAAATAAAATGCCTTTCGCTTTTATTATTTTTGTTTTGGTACACATCCTGCATATTAAATATTCATACGCTTAACGTAACTGTATTGAATAGACCACCTTCAATACAGTTAGGTTGCGGACCTTGCCACGTCATCCTTCTCCTTCTTTTGGGAAGCGGGGCGTGACATGTTTTTTTGGTGGCCCATGCAGGTCCTCTTGTGTACTAAAATGAAACCTTTAACTGACTTATTATATTTGTGAATCTCATCCATCTATACCGATATCATAGTTTTTCTATGTCCCTTCCTTGACATTCTGTACCCTGTCCATGACCTTCTGTTCAAGTCATGGCAATTCTTCCGACGAGGATGACATTTCCGATATTACTTTTGAAGCTACATCTGGAGATTCAGACGACGAAGTCGTAAACTCTCAGGCGGTTGTCCCCACAAGGCACCGTGGGAATGGTCGTACTTTTCTTAAATCGAGGACCTATCACTACTTGTTGAACTCCCATAATCGAGACTAATAAGTCTTTTTACTTTTCTTTGGCCAAATAAAACAGTGGGGGCATGTCCTTACTTTTCGGTTGTACTCTCCATATTGAAGTTGGATAATAAAATCTTAGTTTCGAGCAATAATCTCTCTTGTGTCTCTTGCTCTTCTTAGTCTCTCTCTTGCATAAATTGTTGTTCTTCCATGCGAGTTATTATCTTGTCTCATCCCTCAGCCTGATTGTAACCTAACCTATTCTGATTCAGATACCCATGGCCGGACGACACCATCACCGCAACCGAAGGGGAAACGGAGACAATGAAGCCACTGTTCAACACGCAGCGATGCTACAAATGCTGCAAGGACTACTGGAGCAACAGCAGCAGCAGACAGCTGCCCTACATCAAGAGCTGCGCGAGAGTAGGCAGCAACAAGCAGAAGTTTTAAAGCAGGCACTGGTCCCAGTCCCTCAAGGAGCGGCGGGAGTGAAACAGTTCAGATCACTCCACCCTAAAACTTTTTCAGGGAAGGAAACTCCTTTAGAAGCTGAGGAATGGTTTAAGGGAACGGTCAATGATCTCAGTGCCGCCTAAATTCCGAAGGACGCGCGGGTGAACATCGCTAAGCTACAACTTACGGATAATGCCAGGATATGGTGGGAGGCCGAGGAAAGCAGGCTGAAAGAGCCCGTCGACTGGGAAACATTCAAACGACGGTTCGACACTCAATATTTTCCCGCTGTAGCACACCTAAAAATGGAACGGGAGTTTGTACAATTCCAACAGGGAAGTATATGGGATAAATCGGTGGACGAGTACGCTACGGAGTTCGCGAGATTAAGTCGGTTTGCGCATTACCTGGTGGCAACTCCGGAGCTATATGCTAAAAGATTCCGATAAGGATTGGACCTGAAGACACGATCCTCCATGTCTTCTGCTACCTTATCAACTTATGATGAAATCTTAGAGGCGGCACGGAACTTCGAAGACCTTCAGAGACGGATGAGGAAGGATGACCGTTTATCTAGCATTAAGCGACCGGCCAATCAAATTCTTGAGGGATCATCTTCCAGATTCAACGGGAGATCACAACCCCAGAGACCAGCAGAACCAACTAACTTCGGAAAACCAGCCGTTACCTGCAACCATTGTGGTAAGACCGGACACTACATGAGAGACTATCGCATCTTGAACAGACTTTGCATAGTCTGTGGGTCTCCGGATCATGCTATTGGGGACTGTCCTCAGAGAGGGAGACAATTAGGCCCCGTCAACAAGCCAGCTAATTATGTGACACCACGACAGGGAAACCAGCCACCTTCCGCCACTCGCCCAACCGGCCAAGGGACATCACTAAAGGGACCACCCTTGCCATCACAGGAGCGTGTCTTTCAGCAAGTGCAAAGGAATGGACCCGAAAGTCGGACCTTCACCATGACGGCCGAGAAGGCTGATGCCACGTGGAAAGACAACAGAGGTACTCTTTCTTTTTCTCAACCTTTCTTTGATACCATGCTTAACCATCCTTCGATGCAAATCTTAGTTAAACTCACCATAATTCCCCTAGTTTCCGTAAATTCGACTAGTTGCCTTTATGTTATAGCTCTCATGTTTTCCATCAATTCACATCTTTCTTTCAACTTCCAAACTTTTCCATCCGGAAGCAACTACCAATTTTATATTTTCCAATTCCTTATACCTAACCCTTCAAGACTTTCCATGCGTCAAGAGATACACCAACTCGTGGCAGCGACACATGCAGCTAAGAGGGTATGATGGCAACCCTAGTCAAACTTTTGATCATTCTGAGATTATGGAAAGGTTAGCATAACCTACGAGCAGCAACCGGTCGGAATACTAAAAGGATGAAATCTTGAGCACCAAGACAATCCAGCTGGCCAGAGTTATGTGAAGGAAGAACTACTAGGCAGACATACACGGAAACGAGGAAACGGGATGAGAGTGCGAGACCAAAATATTTAACCGCGATAATCTCTTCTTAGTGATTCTTCCTTCCCTTGACCTACCTTCTGAAATGTCGAGGACGAAATTATTTTAAGAAGGGTAGATTGTAACGACCATGCTTTCTAATACCTAATAAAATATATTTTATTTATATTTCTACTATCAAATAATTATTTACGTGTTTCTTTTATAGAATAATAATTTTTAAAGTAGTGTTAATAATTTTCAAAGCATTGAATATGATTAAAGGATTTTTTCTAAAATCTATTTATTGTTTTATAGGCTTAAAATATTTTAATAAAATTTTATAACGCCTTAAAATAATCTACATATTTTTATTATCAATAAAAGTAATTAATTCATAAATAAAATATTTTAAAGGATAAACTAGATATTCTATAATTTTTGTAACTAGCTAAAACCATAGGAACGGTTATATTACTTAGTGTTTGCCCAAAACTATTTTTATATTAAAGATAATAATAAAATATATTTTCTGGAATTTTTCCATAATTTTCCCATGTTTTTAACTATTTTTAAACAATTTTTCAAAGCCTTAAATAATCTGCTGTTTTATTTATTTTTATTAATTTTTATTTTAAATTTTTTAAAAGCCTTTTAACCTGGACCGTTGGATCACGAGATCCAACGGCCCAGAAACCCTGGCGGCGCCCACGTGGTGGGGACTACGCTAAAGCGCGTGATCCCCACACACAGCTGTAGGCGAATCGCGTGGCGACGCGTGGCAAAGCGGCGGATCCTGGCGGCGTGATCTCAGACGTTGGATCTCAATCCAACGGCTGAGAATAAAGGCGGCGGGCGCAATGATGCGGAAATCATCAGCAATCATGGCCGGCGCAGATTTTGAGGATTTTTTTAACGTTTTTAAATTTTTTTTTGTTACCATTTGAACCCTATAAATAGGCACCTTCAAACATAAATTTCTCACACCTCAGAACTCCAAAAATTCTGAAAAAAATACCGGTGCCTTTGTATCGACGACACTGACGCTACGGATCCATCCAATTGCAGAGAAAAAATCGGGACGCGGAGCTATTAAGGATTTAGTACGAGACTACGTTTCCAACCCTTCGGAATCCGACACAAACAAAAGGTAAGATCCGCCTCTCTCCCCTTTTCCTGTGACCTTCTTCTATGTCAATAACCTAGTTCCAACTTATAATCATCAACCCCCATTTAAAATGGTGTTATAATATTTGTGCATACCCTTTTTCCTTGTATCCTTAATCATAATAATGTTAACCCATATTTTTAAAATGGTGTTTAAATTTCCTCTGTACACAAAATTATATTGCACACCCATAATACCTGGAATCTGATGTAACCCATGAATTGTCATTTTCACCTCTGATATACCCATACTATAAAAATGATCTCGAAATAGGTTACTTCCACAAGATACCCTCGTTTAATTTAAATATTATATTTGTTTAAAATATCTATAAGAAATAAATATATGTAAAATAAATATTTTAGACACAGTATACGTATATTTTACTTACAAATATTTTTAAAACCCCCTCAACTTTTTAAGAAAGAAAATATTAAATTTAATTAAACGATATCTTTTCAAAATAAATTTTTGTATCTTATTAAAAGTTGATTTTAAAATAACACCAATCTAGGATAAAGGAAAAGTTGTAGGCATCGATCGTTTATCTAAACCAGACTTTGTGGTATCTAGACAAGTGTGTCTAAGGCGAGTGGTTACTTAATTAGGGTCACTACTTGTAGTGGAGAGCCTCCCACTCACCTGGCACTTACCTGGCCGCAATTGGCGGTGAAGAGGCGATTTAAGGACCTCATAACTTGTTCTTTTGGAATATTAGGAGCAGTCTAGATTTTCAAATAAAAACCTCTTGTAAAAGATTTTCAAATAAACACCACAACCTTTTATCAAAAGGATATTTTCTGTAAAACATTATGCTTTTCCAAAATAATAAATATCCCAAATATCATGGTTTTTCTTAGAAGTAATAAAAGATATTTAAACCTTATTATTTTAACTAAGTTTTCTCTAAAGGACACGGAGTACTTTACAAATTCTAGAAAATAAAACGTGTGGTTGTGGAAGGCCATACTAAATGAGATCAATACTCTTTCTAAAATTCCATTTAATGACAACATGACAACATATAAAACATGATACGGTTAGGGTTAGAATGCGCTGACCTAGGTATGGAATACTTTATGAAGATCCCTACAGGCAGGGTGAACAGTCCAAAGTGTGGAAGACTTACAAATATGAAGATCCCGATATTTCGGATGAACAGTCCAAAGTGTGGACGACTTACAAATATGAAGATCCCGATATTCTGGGTGAACAGTCCAAAGTGTGGACGGCTTATAAATATGAAGATCCCGATATTCCGGGTGAACGGTCCAAAATGTGGACGACTATACAATGTGGAAATTCCATGCCTAGAGGTATACGCACTAACTCTAATTCGTCAAAACCTTCATACTGAAACACGGGGATGGGTAGTTTGATTAGGCAAGGATAATTCGGAACTCGGATTCCCCTACTACTCGATCATGATCCCGGAAAGTGAAACGGTATATTTCACTTCCCCAGTTGTTGTTCCGTGGCCACAACGGAATAATCGCGAGTATCCGGACCCTTATTTAACAAACTAAAACGTTTACAATACCTATTGATACTCAACACCAAACCCACATCATGTGATATACCCACCTGTTACCTTATCTACCTTTCTTCATGAGACACGAGTTATTCAGTATCTTGGATGTGGATATTTTACCAGTTTAGACTTGTTGTTTATTATGGAACTGAGGGGTGGTATTACCTGTGCACTTGAGTGATATTCACGCTAGACAAAACTCCATCGTAGTCATGGGACACCTTTCGGGGATGTTTACGCTACCACATTGATTGCCATTACAGGCACGAGCACCAGCTCATACTGCTTCCAGCTAGTCATGGGATACCTCAAGGATACGAGTATGTTCACCCGTCAATTCCATCCATACACACCTTGTTTAACATAATCCAACTCTTAGACTGAATATCCGTTTGACTTGACTTGAACCTTTACCAAACATATACAACCTACTCATATTCACATATCAAATTGGTATATAACCTCATATCTTTATACACATGTACATCATATTCATTATATACACATGTTCATTTCTATACCTTTACTTTCTTATGAGGCAATCCTACCCGAGTATAACTCGCTGACGGGCCTTCCTTTTCTTCCTCTATCTTTGGAATGTCCGTCAGATAAGAATGAGTATTACAGCGAAGATCAAGGTGTGAAGCCAACTTATGAAGATTATGCAGACTAGACGATGGAAGATTAGATAGTTTTATTTTTTATTGTTGCCCACATGTTTAGGCCTTTTGTTTCTCCTCGATGTAATTAAACTACTTAGTTTATTTTACTCTTTCTTTTGGGATGTAATAAAGTTTGGTTAATGGAAATAAAATGCCTTTCGCTTTTATTATTTTTGTTTTGGTACACATCCTGCATATTAAATATTCATACGCTTAACGTAACTGTATTGAATAGACCACCTTCAATACAGTTAGGTTGCGGACCTTGCCATGTCATCCTTCTTCTTCTTTTGGGAAGCGGGGCGTGGCACTGGTGATCATAGCCCAAATTCACGGTACGAGGTCCACAGAATACTCATCGATTCGGGCAGCTCGGCGGACATCCTCTTCCACGACTGCTTCCTGCGTATGGGGCTCGCCCCCGTAGATCTGAGACCGACCTCCCACGTCCTCTCGGGGTTCACCAACCACTCCATCCCGGCACAAGGGGTGGTCACCGTGCAGTTCACGATCGGGGAGCCCGGCCGCATGCACACGCTGCCTGTGGACTTCATCGTAGCGAAGGTTCCGTCGGCCTACAACGTCCTCCTCGGCCGCCCGACGCTGAACTCCCTCCAGGCCCAGATCTCGACATACCACCTGGTGATAAAATTCCCCCTCGATCGGGGCGGGATAGGTCGGGCATACGGGAGCCAGCGGGTCACGAGGATAGGCCTTACAGAGACGTCTTCGCCCGAGTAGCACACTGACGACGCGGATGTGTGCAGCAACATCAAAGGATCCCTGGACACCCAGGACGAGCGGAAGGAGGTCCGTGGGGCGCCGGTCGAACTTCTTACCGAGGTGCCCCTAGCAGAAGGAGACCAAGGAAAGACCGTCCAAGTCGGGTCGCTCCTAACGGGGGCCCAGCGGGATGACCTGATCAAGTTCCTCAGAAGCAACTCCGACGTTTTCGCCTGGGCGCCCGCTAACATGCCTAGGATCGACGCCAAAATCGTCTCCCACAAGCTCGGAGTTGATCCTACGGCCCGACCCATCCGTCAGACAGAAGAAAAGAAGCTTCGCCCCGGTCTAGCAGAAGGCGATCGAAGAGGAGGTTGATCGGCTCATCGCCGCCAACTTCATCAGGAATGTGCCTGTTCCCCGCCGAATACAGAGACGCGACCGCGTAGGTCCGTCTTGCCTGAAATTCGGGGCAGATGCTAATTGGTGCTATCCGACCACCTCTCCGAAGATGCCAAGTTGATTTATGGCACCATGTATCGAAGGTTTAAATTGGATGCGGCCGATGTAGCAGACTTCGTCAGATTCCCCTTTATTTGAGGGGGTTTTGATTGTGGGGACGCTCTTCCCTGCAGGCGCAAGCCTCTGCAGTTAATTACGCTACCGCATCGTGGTAACAATTTTCTCCTTCTCCAGATGGTCACTTCGTGTCGTGGGTGTTTGTTTTGTGTTCGGTTGCCCGTGGATTGTATACGGAGACTAAGTTATGTTGTCGCCCGTAGGACGTGGATTAGTCCAAATCCGTATCTTTCTTAGATTTGGTTTTGGGGGGGTTGTGTTTAAGGATACGTTAGCCTTATTTGAGACTAAGATCAACTTAAACGTTTGTTAAGGACACGTTAGTCTAATTTTAGACTAAGATCAACTTAACGGGATCGTTTAGATCCGACAAGAGAGCAATTGGGCTATATTGTTTAGTTTAATGACATTGCGGTCGATAATTAGTTTAAGGACATTGCGGTCCATTGTTAGTTTTAAGACATCGCGGTCAAGGTTAAGGACATCATAGTCCGTGAGTTTAAGGACCTCACAGTCCGATGTTGGTTTTAAGACATCACGGTCGAGGTTAAGGACATCATAGTCCGTGAGTTTAAGGACCTCACAGTCCGATGTTAGTTTTAAGACATCACGGTAGAGGTTAAGAACATCATAGTCCGTGAGTTTAAGGACCTCACAGTCCGGTGTTAGTTTTAAGACATCACGGTCGAGTTTAAGGACGTCATAGTCCGTGGATTTAAGGACTCTACAGTCCGATATTAGTTTTAAGACATCACGGTCGAGGTTAAGGACGTCATAGTCCGTGGATTTAAGGACTCCACAATCCGATATTAGTTTTAAGACATCACGGTCGAGGTTAAGGATATCATAGTCCATGATTTTAAGGACCCCACAGTCCGTAGCAATGTGTGGTTGTCTGGACCCGTCACCTCTCTGACGACGTTGAAGGATTACAACGACAAATATCAGAGGAGTAAAGAGATATACTCTCGAACCGAGTGTAAATTGATTGGAAGAGCAGATGAGCTCAGTTCAATTTAAATTGAGGACTTATGGCCAGAATTGGGCTAAGTCCAGTTAAAAATGTTTAACATTTTATTTTTGTTCTGCCTGTTAGGCCTTTAATTGGGCTCTGCCCTTTTAATAATGCCAAGCATTGGGCTATGACATTTCTTGTCTTATATATAATGCATAGCATTTATCAGAACAAAGTATGTTCTGACAGCGCGCCACGCGGTGCACTAGGCGCTTTGCGCCAGTCAAAGAGAGCATTGCGCTTCTGTCGGTTAGCGCACACGAAGAGGACACGTGTCGCTTAGCGCTAAGCGCTAGTTTGTTAGCGCACTGCGCTTTCAATTTATGAGCACGCTGCGCTAGTTTATGGGTGCGCCAGTGAGTGACATGTGGCGCGCTTGGCGCTGAGCGCCAACCCAAGAGCGCAGTGCGCTGTTTTCAGGAGCGCAAAGCGCAGATCGTGTCTATGGTTGACACGTGGCATGTTTTGGCGCTGAGCGCCGATCCAAAGAGTGCAAAGGTGCAGTTCATGAGTGCAAAGCACTGTCTAATAGCGCAAAGCACATTTTGATCAATTTTAAGATCAAAGAACGAGTTTATGTTCTTCTTAAAGGAGGCTTTGCCTCAAGATTCAAGAACAAAAGTTCTTATTCTTATTAAAGGCTCTGCCTTTATAGATCAAAAGATCTGTGAAGTAAAATACTTCTTTTCTTTATATTTTTACGATTGGATCCTTTGATATTTTCTTTTAATCAAAGACCTTGGTCTTTTTTATAGATCTAAGATCTTTTTAGCAGATGTTTCTTCTTTTTACGAGATGGTTTCATCTCTGTTGTCCAAGAATTAATTCTTTACCTTTAAAGATGAAGAAATTATCTTCTTTTTTCTAAAGGCTTACCTTTCTTTCTCTTTGAGTTTTTCTCAAAGTTTGCAGAGGTTTTTTTTTATATGAGACTTGAAGTCTTGGGGCCTTTATATAGGGCCGATTGATTTGTTAAATCAGTTTAAGAGATCTTTCTCTTAATTGATTGGGGAATACTTCCCACCGTTGGATCTTTGATCCTAAGGCTTCTGTTTTACAGAAAATAATCTTCTTGTTTTAATAAAATTGAGAAATCTTTCCATGCAGAATTTGTTCTGTTTTTGGTAATTCATTATTTACCATTGGATCATTGATCCAGCGGTGCTTAAAGTACAATCTTGTTGTTTGGAAAGATTTTGAGAAATCTTTCCTTAACAGAATTTAATTTTGGTTAATTAATGATTTATCATTATTACTAGATCCTTTGATCTAACGGTAGGAATTTTAATTCCAGCGCTGGCGCACCTACGTTGGACACGTAGCGCGTAGCGCAACTGCGCTAGCGCACCCGTGCTTGACACGTGGCGCGCAGCGCGCAGAGCGCTGGATCTGAAGCGTTGCTTCAGCAGAGCGCTGGATCTGAAGCGTTGCTTCAGTAGAGGTGTCTTTTCACCTTCCTTTTTAAGTCAAACTTATATTCCCAAGAAACTTTCATTTTCCCATCTTGGAAATAGTTCCATTGTGCACAAAATTTTCTGTGCTTCGTCTTTATAACTCGAAGCAAAGCTTCTTCCTTTTCTCATCTCCAAAGAACTTTCTCAACTATGGCTTGCAACCGCCCCCATGCTCGTAGACAGCCGTGGGAAGTGCCCATTGAAGACATCGTTCCTCGGTTTGCTGCGCGCTTGGTGGATCCTTCTCTCACGGATGCCGACTGTGATGCGGTGAAGTATGAACTTGTGATCCGTAAAGGGTCCCCTCTTCCAATGGGATCCATCTGACTCCGGATAATTCTTCTTACCGTTCTTGATGACATCCCCCCTCACCCAGCGGAGATGACCCTGGCGATGCTCGATGCGGCTGAAGACAAGCTCGAGTGTTTCCATGAGGCGTGCCTGATTACTCAGGCTCTGAAAGACTGCTCGGTTCACTTGTTGAGCCAGATAAGAGCCCGGCGGGCTATCATGTCTGCTTTTACGGATGAACACGGCGCCAATCGGTGGGGAGCCACTCCTCGTGAAAATCGCCGTTTTGATGTGCTGGAGAAGGCGGCGAGGGAGTTAGAAAATTTTGTTTATTGTTTTGTTCACCCTCGTGCCACTGATCCCTTGTTTGGTGATCTTTTTTAAGTGTAATAATAATAATAATAATAATAAAAAGATGTTTTAATTTAGTATTTTATTATATGTTAAGTGTTCTCTTGTTTTTAATTCTTTGTTATTCATCTGTAAGATGCTTATGCGCTGCATAATCATGTGCAAGTAATTCTTGTAAGGATGAAGCGCTTCTGGCGCCTAGCGCTCTCGTGCTTTGCTCGTGGGCGCCGTTTCAGAGTCTTTGACTCTTATTGTAAGCGCATTTGATGTTAGTATCTTTCATGAAGCGTTGCTTCGCTTTCCAATCTTGGAAACAGAGCCTTGCTCTAATTTGGGGTGCGCAGCGCAATTGCGCTAGCGCTAGCGCATTCATGTTTTGACACATGGCGCGCAGCGCGCCTAGCGCTAGCGCACTCGTGCTCGACACGTGGCACGCAACGCAGAGCGCAGCGCAACTGCGCTAGCGCACCAGTGTTAAACACGTGGCGAGCAGCGCAACGCGCAGCGCAACTGCGCCAGCGCAACTGTGTTAGACACGTGGCGCGCAGCGCAGAGCGCAGGATCTGAAGCGTTGCTTCAATTTTTAACTCTTAAATTTCTAAACAGGGTTTTGCTCTGATTGGGGGAAGCAGAAGCGTCGCTTCATTTCTAGTCTTGGAATTTGAACAGAGCTTTGCTCTGATTGGGGAAAGCAGAAGCGTCGCTTCATTTCCAGTCTTGGAATTTGAACAGAGTTTTGCTCTGATTGGGGAAAGCAGAAGCGTCGCTTCATTTCCAGTCTTGGAATTTGAACAGAGCTTTGCTCTGATTGGGGAAACAAATGCCCTCCCCCCACCGTTGCTCTTACGTGGCCCCAAACATGAGTGCGGCGGTGGTAGCATCTTAGTCGTTGGATCAACTTTTGGGGAGTTGAAACGGCTCTCAATGCCTATAAATAGGACCTTTGGTCCTCAGATGATTACCATCTTCTTCATAAAATTCTTTATTTAGAGCCTTGCTCTTCCGTTCAAGAACTTTCAAGAGTTAGAACTCTTTCCAAACTTAGGTAAAATTAAATTAATTTTGATAAATTAAGGTTTTTACCCATTAACAGTGCATTGCTCTTAATAGATTTTTGATCTAAAGAAAACCCATTTAGGGTTTCACTAGCAGAGCTTTGCTCTATAGGTCTAAAGAGATCTAAAGAGAACCCTATTAGGGTTCCATTAATAGAGCTCTGCTCTCTAAAAGGATTTTTCTTATGATTTCTTAATTCATTAATGGAGCTTTTCTCCTTTCAGATCATATAGAAGAACTCTTGAGAGTTTTTCATGGATCTTGAAGATTAAAGATGGAATTTTATTTTTGATGAATTATATCATCTTCTCAGAGCAAAGCATTCAATGTTCTCGGGGGATTTCTTTAACTTCCCCTCATAATTGATTTTGACAGGTGTCACTTTTATCTGCAGAGCATTGCTCTCGAGGAGTTTAATTCCATGTGCCTGTTTGAATAGGAAATTGCTTATCCAGTCTGTCTGCTAATCTTGTTGATTTTCTTTTACAGGAGTAATGGACGCTCACATGTATGATCTCGACGAGATAATTTCTTATGGAGACATCCGCTCACTCGTCCGTTCTCAGAATCGAGAACTCACAAACGCTGAATGTGCCGAAATTATGAATCGCTTTGACGCATACAATAGTCAACTGCTTCCTCGGCATTCCCCTCTCCTGAAGCTTATTGTGGGAGCGATCTGAGAAGCACTCCCTCTATTCTGTACCGGCGTGCCACTTAGGGCATTAGATGCCGCTGAGGATAAGGTGCACTCGGTGTATCTGATGAGCCTAATCTCAAAGAGACGGCGAGACAAACTTGTCGATCTCCTGCACCAGGCTTTTCAACAGTCTGCCATCCTTGCTGCCTATCGGAGGGTGGAGGACATCCGTGGAGATCCCGACGCTTGCGATCGCGAAAGAAAGAACACTAGGATGGTTCGCCAGGCCTGGAAAATTCTGGACAAAGTCACTTTTGAGTTCCTCGATCCATGCCCTGGATCTGAGGTTTTGTCATTGTAATTATTTTGATAATTTCTTTATTTATCTTTTTTATAATTGTAAGAACCTTTTTGCAATATGAATGGCAAATTTCTCATTTTAGCGTGTTTTATTTCATGTTCTAAATCTTTTGCAACTGCATGAATGGGTGTGCCTCGAACGCTTAATTAAATGCAGATCAGCTGTTCTCCTTGTTTCTTTCCTCTCTTTGCTGTGTTGTTGCCATGTGATTTTAGCAAATGCGATCTGTAGGTAGCATATAGCTGTCAATCTTGGATTCTTTGTAAGGTAGTGATGGCTTAGAAAACAGGGTTAGGATCTGTCACCTAAGACTTTTCAACTTTATGAGCCGTGAGGGTCTCATAAAGAATTTTCTCCTTACCGGTCGAGAGGATCCCGTAGGTGTAATTTCTCCTTAAGAATCATGAGAATTCCTAAGTGCGTTTTCTCTTGAAAGTTGTAAGGATCTCACAAGAGAATTTACTTCCTTACGAGTCGTGAGGACCCGCAAGTGATGGGTGAAGTTGTCCTCATCCGCATTTCACAGAGTTAAGGGTTGTTCTGGATGCTTCCTACGGGTTCACTGCCGTGTTTGGTGAGGACCAGGCTCCGCTCTGGACGTTTTCCAGGATACCATATTAAAGACATCGCGGTCGAGATTAAGGACATCATAGTCCGTGGATTTATGGACTCCACAGTCCGATGTTAGTTTTAAGACATTACGGTCGAGGTTAAGGACATCATAGTCCGTAGATTTAAGGACTCCACATTCTAATGTTAGTTTTAAGACATCACGGTCGAGGTTAAGGACATCATAGTCCGTGAGTTTAAGGACCTCACAGTCCGATGTTAGTTTTAAGACATCACGGTCGAGGTTAAGGACATCATAGTCCGTGGATTTAAGGACTTCACAGTCCAATGTTAGTTTTAAGACATCACGGTCGAGATTAAGGACGTCATAGTCCGTGGATTTAAGGACTCCACAGTCCAAAGTTAGTTTGAAGACATTACGGTCGAGGTTAAGGACATCATAGTCCATGAGTTCAAGGACTTCACAGTCCAATGTTAGTTTTAAGACATCACGGTCGAGGTTAAGGACATCATAGTCCATGAGTTTAAGGACCTCACAGTCCGATATTAGTTTTAAGACATTACGGTCGAGGTTAAGGACATCATAGTCCATGGGTTTAAAGACCCCACAGTCCGTGAAATGTGTGGTTGCCGGGACCCGTCACCTCTTTGAAGACGTTGAGGAATTACAACGACAAATATCAAAGGAGTGAAGAGATGTACCCTTGAACCAAGGTAAAATTAGTTGAAGGACATTACGGTCCATTGTTAGTTTTAAGACATCACGGTCGAGGTTAAGGACATCATAGTCCGTGAGTTTAAGGACCTCACAGTCCGATGTTAGTTTTAAGACATCACAGTCGAGGTTAAGGACATCATAGTCGGTGGATTTAAGGACTCCACAGTCCAATGTTTGCTCTGGATGCTTTCCACGGATTCACTGCTGTGTTCAGCGAGGACCAGCCTCCGCTCTAGATGCTTCGCACGGGTTCACTGCCGTGCTTTGCGAGGACCAGGATCCACTCTGGACGTTTTCCATGGGGTCAGAAGTGACATAATCCGCGTTCCACGTAGCCAGGAATTTTGCTCTGGATGCTTCCCACGGGTTCACTGCCGTATTCTGCGAGGACCAGGTTCCGCTTTGGATGCTTCACACGGGTTCACTACCGTGCTCTGCGAGGACCAGGATCCGCTCTGGACGTTTCCCACGGGGTCAGAAGTGACATAATCCGTGTTTCACGTAGCCAGGAATTTTGCTCTGGATGCTTCCCACGGGTTCACTGTCGTGTTCTGCGAGGACCAGGCTCCGCTGTGGATGCTTCACACGGGTTCACTGTCGTGGTCTGCGAGGACCAGGATCCGCTCTGGACGTTTTCCACGGGGTCAGAAGTGACATAATCTGCATTCCACGTAGCCAGGAATTTTGCTCTGGATGCTTCCCACGGGTTCACTGTCGTGTTCTGCGAGGACCAGGCTCCGCTCTGGATGCTTCACACGGGTTCACTGTCGTGCTCTGCGAGGACTAGGATCCGCTCTGGACGTTTTCCACGGGGTCAGAAGTGATATAATTTGCATTCCACGTAGCCAGGAATTTTTCTCTGGATGCTTCCCACGGGTTCACTGTCGTGTTCTGCGAGGACCAGGCTTCGCTCTAGATGCTTCACACGGGTTCACTGCCGTGCTCTGCGAGGACCAGGATCCGCTCTGGACATTTTCCATGGGGTCAGAAGTGACATAATCAGCGTTCCACGTAGCCAGGAATTTTGCTCTGGATGCTTCCCACGGGTTCACTGCCGTGTTCTGCGAGGACCAGACTCCACTCTGGATGCTTCACACGGGTTCACTGCCGTGCTCTTCGAGGACCAGGATCCGCTCTGGACGTTTTCCACGGGGTCAGAAGTGACATAATCCGCGTTCCACGCAGCAGGAATTTTGCTCTCGATACTTCCCACGGGTTTACTGCCGTGTTCTGCGAGGACCAGGCTCCGCTCTGGATGCTTCACACGGGTTCACTGCCATGCTCTGCGAGGACCAGGATCCGCTCTTGACGTTTTCCACGGGGTCAGAAGTGACATAATCCGCGTTCCACGTAGCCAGGAATTTTGCTCTGGATGCTTCCCACGGGTTCACTGCTGTATTCTGCGAGGACCAGGCTCCGCTTTAGATGCTTCACACGCGTTCACTGCCGTGCTCTGCGAGGACCAGGATCCGCTCTGGACGTTTTCCACGGGGTCAGAAGTGACATAATCCGCGTTCCACGTAGCCAGGAATTTTGCTCTGGATGCTTCCCACGGGTTCACTGCCGTGTTCTGCGAGGACCAGGCTCCGCTCTGGATGCTTCACACGGGTTCACTGCCGTGCTCTGCGAGGACCAGGATTCGCTCTGGACGTTTTCCACGGGGTCAGAAGTGACATAATCCGCGTTCCATGTAGCCAGGAATTTTGCTCTGGATGCTTCCCTTGGGTTCACTGCCGTGTTCTGCGAGGACCAGGCTCCGCTCTGGATGCTTCACACGGGTTCACTGCCGTGCTCTGCGAGGACCAGGATCCGCTCTGGACGTCCACGGGGTCAGAAGTGACATAATCCGCGTTCCACGTAGCCAGGAATTTTTCTCTGGATGCTTCCCACAGGTTCACTGCCGTGTTCTGCGAGGACTAGGCTTCGTTCTGGATGCTTCACACGGGTTCACTGCCGTGCTCTGCGAGGACCAAGATCCGCTCTGGACGTTTTCCACGGGGTCAGAAGTGACATAATCCGCGTTCCACGTAGCCAGGAATTTTGCTCTGGATGCTTCCCACGGGTTCACTGCCGTGCTCTGCGAGGACCAGGCTCCACTCTGGATGCTTCACACGGGTTCACTGCCGTGCTCTGCGAGGACCAGGATCTGCTCTGGACATTTTCCACGGGGTCAGAAGTGACATAATCCGTGTTCCACGTAGCCAGGAAAGGTTGACTTTATCCGCATTTCACGGAATCGGAGTTTGACTCTCGGTCATCTGTACATCGCCGAGTCATGGAATTGGGAGTTGCCACCGTTCTGCTTTACTTAATGTTGTGTCTGCTGTGACGAGACGAATGTTGAGATGATCTCTAGGCTATCTGTGAACTGTCGAGATTTGGCTTCTTCTTTTGATGAAACCTGGAGGAGGAGTGTGACTCCCTCTTCGTTTGCGCCCCTGGATTGTATACAGGGATTGATGTGATCACCTGTAGGGCATAAATTTCATTTTTATTTTTCAATTCTTTCCGCGATGCTCTATCATTTCAGCTTTTATATCACGAAGGTCGCGATTGTCCAATCATTTCGGCTATTTTTCGCGGTGCCCAATCATTTCAGCTATTTATTTCATTTTTACTCGCTGGTTTTTATTGCGAGTTACCCAATCATTTCGGCTATTTTGCATGCATACTTTTTTTTTCCTTGCTGATTTTATTTGCAAGTTGCCCATCATTTCGGCTACTTTGTATGCATGTGTGGCTCGCTAGCTTTTTTCCGCAAGCTTGGGATTAGACACCGATTTCGGCATCAGCACCGCTACAACTGGAATATTGCCAGGAGTGAATCATCATTTGCCTCTGTCGATATCGAACAAAGGTGGCTTAGCGAACAGGGTTAGGATTCTGTCGACTAAGGCTTTTGACTTCATGAGCCGTAAGGGTCTCATAAAGGTATTTCTCCCTGCGAGTCGTGAGGATCTCGTAGGTGTGTTTTCTCCTTAGGAGCCGTGAGGATTCCTAAGTGCATGTTCTCTTTTAAGTCGTAAGGATCTTACAAGGGAGTTTTCTCCTTATAAATCGAGAGGACTCACAAGGGTTGTTCACCGTGCGAACATATCCCTAGTCACGGATGGGACTTTGTTAGGGAAATGTTTATTCGTGCCCGTGGATTGTATACAAGAGTCAGTATTGAGCCGCTTGTAGGGCAGTAGTGGATGTTGTGGGGGCTGCTTAAGAACAGGTTCAGATCTCTGTAACTTAAGACTTTTGAATCTTATGAGCCGTGAGGGTCTCATAAGAGGATTCTCCTTACGAGTCGTGAGGATCTCGCAAGTGTAATTTCTCTTTAGGAATCGTGGGGATCCCTAAGTGTGTTGCTCCCTTGTGAGTCGTAAGGATCTCACGCGGGTGAATTGTCCTTACAAAGTCGAGAGGACCTTGCAAGTGTCTTTTAACGAGGTTGCGCCCTCTCGGGTTTCACAAACACTCGCCGGTAGCCCTGCTGTTTTTACTCACGGAGCCCTTTCAGGTTTTCATCCGTGCCCATTCTGCTTATGGACATACTGTTTTTTTTCTTCTTTTTTTTTTAATTTTAACGAGGTTGCGCCCTTTCGGGTTTTCACAAGACGCGCCGGTAGCCCTGTTGTTTTTACTCACGGAGCCCTTTCGGGTTTTCATCCGTGCCCATTTTGCTTATGGACATACCGTTTTCTTTCTTCTTCTTCTTTTTTATTTAATTTTAACGAGATTGCGCCCTTTCAGGTTTTCACAAGACTCGCCGGTAGCCCTGCTGTTTTTACTCACGGAGCCCTTTCGGGTTTTCATCCGTGCCCATTTTGCTTATGGACATACCGTTTTCTTTCTTTTTTTTATGTTTTTATTTTTGTATCAGCTTTGGGATGCTGCAATCCACCGTAGTTTATCGATATCTCGGTCAACAGCTAGTTTTAGGACATAGTGGTCCGTCATTAGTTTAAGGACATTTCGGTCCGTCGTTAGTTTAAGGACGTTTCGGTCCGTCGTTAGTTTTAAGGACTTTTCGGTCCGCTGTTAGTTTTAAGAACGTTTCGGTCCGCTGTTAAGTAAGCCGGTTACTACTCATAGAGTTTGGGCTTAGGAAGATAGCGAGCGGACATAGTCGTCGTCATCTATCATTGACCCTGGCCGTGACTCGTCAAGCGTAGTACTTCTTCAGGAAGCGACCGTTTATTGGCCTGAAAGGTCTTTCACCGTGCATGTCCATGAGTAGATAGGCTCCACCCTGGTAGACCTTGTCTATGATGTACGAGCTTTCATAGTTCGGCTCGAATTTTCCCCGCTTGGTGCGATTGGGGATCATAGGTCTTTTGACCACTAGCACGAGTTCGCCTTGGCGGAATGTCCTCGGCCTGGGCAATCATTCAGATGAGCGCGTCATCTTTGCTTTATAAGCTTCCAGATTTTGTTGCGCTATGTGCCGGGTCTCATCAAGGGCATCGAGCTCCTCAAGCCGAAGGTGAGCGTTCTCCTCGTCCGTCAACTCGTAATGAACTGCCACTCGTAGGGAGGGTAGCTCTATCTCGAGGGGGAGTACCGCTTCTGTACCGAATACCAACGCGTACGGCGTTGTGTTCGTGGCCGTCTTGAACGTAGTTTGATACGCCCAGAGAGCTTCTTGCAGTCTCTCGTGCCAGTCTTTCTTATTTCGAGGCACAGTCTTCTTCACGATCTTCGTCAAGGTCTTATTGAAAGCCTCAGCTAGACCGTTAGCTCGGGGGGTTATAAACTGAGGAGTATCTCCAGTCTATGTTGTGCTGTTGTGTGAAGCGGCTGATCTTGTGGCTTCTGTAGGCTGGCCCGTTATCGGATATGATCCATCTCGGAGTTCCAAACCGATAAATGACGTGCGTCTTGAAGAAGTGAAGGATATTCTCCGTCTTCACTTCTCTCAGCGGTACTGCTTCTGCCCATTTGGAGAAGTGCCCATTTGGAGAAGTAATCAGTTGTCGCCAAAATGAACCGATGTCCTCTGAACGATGCTGGTTCGATGGGGCCGATTATGTCAGTCCCCCACATTTCGAACGGCCAGCTAGCCGCTATCGGATGTAATGGATTCGGATGCTGGTGGATCAAGTCCCCATGGATCTGGCACGAGTGGTATTGCTTCGTATACTCAAGGCAGTCTTGGATCATCGTAGGCCAATAATAACCCATCCGTTTGATATTCAGCTTCATCTTCGGCCTGGCTTGGTGAGAACCGCAGAGTCCGTCGTGAACTTCTTGGACGACTCTTTTCGCCTCTTTAGGTCCCAGGCATCTCAACCACAGAGAATCAAATGACCTCTTGTACAGAATATCATTGACGAAGATGAAAGATAGGGCTCGCTTCATGAGCTGATGTTTTGAGGACGCATCTTCAGGCGTTCGAAGGGATTTGAAGTAGTCTATGAAGACTTCTCTCCAATCTTCAATCTTTTCTTGGTCTTTTACTCATAAAGCCATTTGCTCGGTCACTCCCTTTTCCTCGGGTGATTCCGGAGATATTTCTGCTGGTGTGAGGACCCGACGGTTTTGCACAACGATCCTCATGTCATCGAGGTTCTCGTAGGCTAGTTCCTTAGCGAGCTTGGCTAATGCATCCGCCTTGCTATTTTCCGCACGCGGTATGCTTTCCAAGGTGTAGGAAGGAATTTGAGTCAGCAGCTGTTGCACTCTCTCGCCGTATTTCACCAACTCTGGTTTGCACGTCTGGTAGCTGCCGTTTATTTGACTAACGACCAGCTGGGAGTCTCCATATATGAGGAGGTTTTCAATTCCCATGTCGATGGCGATCTCGAGACCTGCTATCAAAGCTTCGTATTCGGCTTCATTGTTTGTCCTCAGTTCTGTTAAGGAGAAGGCAAAGCGCATTATCCCTCCTTGTGGAGTTACGAAGATGAGGCCTACCCCTGATTTGATTATGGGGGTATTTTGTTTGCGCTTCTTCATCGAAGATGCTCCATCAAAATAAAGTTCCCATCGGGTATCACCACCGTCGATCGCATCAAACGCATGTTCGTCTGGCAGCTCGTAGTTCAAAGGGGAATCGGCCGGTATCGGATGCTCAGCGAGGAAGTCGGCGATGGCCTGGCCTTTCACTGCCTTAAGAGGCTGATAGGTTATTGAGAACTCCATCAAGAGCAGGGCCCATTTAGCGAGTCGCCCCGTCAGTATGGCCTTTGACATCAAATATTTGAGGGGATCCACCTTTGATATGAGATGGACCTCATGTGCCAATGCGTAGTGTCTGAGCTTCGTTATCGCGAAGATCAACGCCAGGCAGTGTTTTTCGATGGGAGAATAATTGATTTCTTCCCCCAGTAGAACTCGGCTCAAATAGTAGAGAGCTCTTTCTTTCCCTTGGTCATTCTCTTGTGCCCATAATGCGCCTAAGGAACATTCAAGGGCGGTTGTATGCAGAATGAGAGGCTTTCCCTTGACCGGAGCAGCCAGCACTGGCGGATTCTGCAGGTATTGCTTGATTTCGTCTAGTGCGCCTTGGCATTTGTGATCCCAGACGAACGTGGTCCCTTTTTTCATCAAGTGACTATAAGGATGGCACTTTCCAGAGAGATTGGCTATAAATCACCGGATATACGCGAGCTTCCCTTGGAGAGACCGCAATTGTTTGAGAGTCCTTGGCGGAGGCATTTCCATGATCGCCTTGATCTTTGACGGATCTATCTCGATACCTCGGTGTCGGACAATGAATCCTAGGAATTTACCTGAGGACACCCCGAACGCGCATTTGAGAGGGTTCATCTTCAAGTTGTATTGCCGAAGGCGTTGAAATACGATCTTCAGATGCTCAAGATGTTCCTCGTATGATTTGCTTTTAACCACGAGGTCGTCGATATAGCATTTGACGATTTCATGTATGAGGTCATCGAAGATCTTCGTCATGGCCCTCTGATAGGTGGCACCGGCGTTCTTTGGACCGAAGGGCATCACCTTATAGCAGAATATACCCAAAGGGGTCCGAAACGCGGTGTGCTTCTGATCCTCGGGATGCATCTTTATCTGATTATATCCTGATGAGCTGTCCATGAAGGAGAAAACTTCGTGAGTGGACGTGTTATCTATCATCAGCTCAGTGACCGGTACTGGGAAATTGTCCTTCGGGGTAGGCTTTATTGAGATCCCGAAAGTCTACGCAGATGCGCACCGTCCCATTCTTCTTCATTACTGGGACGATGTTGGCGATCCAATCAGGATACTGAACTTCTTGGATGAAGCCGGAGTCGATTAGTTTCTTGACCTCGGCGTTGATACTCATTTCAAGCTCGAGCCGCATTCTTCTCGGTGCTTGTTTGATTGGCTTAACGTCCGGGGATATTGCCAGTTTGTGGACGGCAATCTCTGGGTCTAATCCTGGCATTTCGGAATAGTTCCATGCGAAGCAATCTCTATGCTGCATAACCACGTCTTTTAGCGCAGCCACCCTTTCTTCAGATAGCAGCTCACTGACGAATGTCGATCGCGGGTCACTTGCCGTCCCCAAATCAATCTTCCTGAGGTTATCTGTAGTAGTATGTATTCCATCTTCCAGCTCTTTTGGCGCCGGTGGAAACTCTGAGATCACCTCGCTATCATTGTTTTCGAAGCACCAGGGGAGGTTAGCCCTATCCTCAGGCTCTTCTTTTGATAGTGTTATCATATAACAAGTACGAGCTCGCTTCCACGACCGATGTTAATCTGGTTCTACTCTCGCTGTATGCTCGGCTTTTGGTTCGTGCCTCTGCGGCGGAGTTATCCTCCAACTGCTGGATAGAGCGAACTTGCCGAGCTGATATTGGTCTTCAACCCAGTTCTTGAAGGTGAAGCAGTCTTCGAGAGGATGTCCTATCGCTTGGTGATAAGAACAATAGTCTGGGTGAGAGACCTCGTTGGCTTGCTCAGGGTGTTTGGACTCCGGAAGTGTAAGCATTTGATATCTTATGGCAAGATCAAGTATCTTCTTTGTCTTGTCTTGAGGAAAAGAGTATGCTCGACTCATCTTCTTCATAAGGGACAAATCCGGACCGCTCGATTCATGATTGCGTGACTTCTTGGTCCTGCTTTGTCGCTGTCGAACGCCTTTTCCGCTCTTTGACTTATTTCTGCCTCTGCGTCGGGCCTTTTGCACAACAGGTTGACAGGGAGGAGCATTTTCATCTTTCGCAGCCTGTTGAAGAAGGCGTTGCGTCCTGGCTTTCTCGTAGATGGCCATTTCGCGATTATGGTCGTCTCGAACCTTTTGACCAACTTCCCTTATAAGCTTGTCCATTTATTCTTCGAATGACAGACTGGGCATTTTCACGTCGGAGGCTCTTTCTGGTTCAGGGTTAGCATTCTCCCATTGAGCATCTCCTTCTTCATCAAAGTCATGTACGACATAGCAGTCGCGGAGTAGCTCCCGTTTCTTGGACCGAACATATTCAAGCCCGATCGCTTCCATTCTCCCGTTGGGCAACTTGCGCTGAGTTCCGGGAACGTTCCAGATCCTGTCATAGAACTTAGCTTTTCGAGCGGTCTGTTTAAAGGGCATCCCTTGGTGCTTCAATAGCTTTTTCAAGCCTTCTGTGTAATATCTAGGCAGATGGATGGGCTGGAGCCTGTCGAGCGTAGAATCGGCGCCATGCCAAACTTCTTTCTCCACTCTTGTTTCCGTAAATCGGTAGAATAGGATTGCCTGTTCACCTTTTCGCCTGGGAGGAACGTAAAATGTTTGTAGCTCTTGCACGCTATAAGCTTCAAGTTCGTCGAGTCTTCTCCATCATCTTCGTCCTCAAGGACATGGCCAAGGAACTCTTGAAGCGTTGTTGGGGTTCGCGCCTTCTGGTTGTACTCTTCCAGCGCGTCAATCTGTTTCTGTAGGTCCGTGCGCTTGTCGCCAGGCTTCACGGGTTTCTTGGATTTCTTCTTCTTTTTCGAAGATTTCGACGGCTGAGCATGAACACTTTGGCTATCACCACCAATCTTTGGAGTTGGGCGCGGCTTCAGCATCCCCTCGATGACCTCAGGTTTCAACGGATTCTTCCATCTGATCGCCGGGCATGTCTGGAGATCATTCAGCATCCTTTTGGTTTTGGCCGAAAGAGCCATCTCCCATGGAGCTTCTTCAACGAAAGAGCATGTTGCCCCCGATGTGTCCATCCTCTTAGGAGTGTGCGGTTGTGGTGGGCTCACTTTCCACTTTTCGGACAGCGCGAACTTGCCCTGTTGGTACTGATCCTCGATCCATCCCTTAAAGACGAAGCAATCTTCGATCGGATGGCTTACCGTTTGGTGGTAAGGGCAATAATTGGGATTATTCACTTCGTTGGGTTGCGGTGGTCGCTTTGGATTCGGCAAATTGATAAGCCTGTTGCGCACCGCCGGCTCGAACAACCTTTTTGTTTTATCTTGCGGGAATGAGTAAGGGCGCTTCATTTTCTCATTGTAATAGCGCCGTCTCTCTTCCAACTGATCCGTTAGTCTTGGAGCACTGAGCTGTTGTTGGGTGTTCGCAACGAAAGTCTCCTTCCCTTTACCCTTTTCGTTCCGCGGTTTCGGTTTCGGAGGAGACGGTCTGTGACCCATCTGATCCATCTGGGCCAACTTGTCGATTAAAGCCTGGAATGTGGTCGGTTTGAAGAACATCATGAACTGTGAAATAGTTGCATGAGGGTCTAAGGTGCCCACGAACATGCCCACTGCTGGTGCTTCTTCGATGCGCTGTTCGCACTTCGACCACAGGTTCCGCTATCGGATTGCGTATTGAACCCAAGTTTCGCCCGGCTTTACTCTCGCATTGATCTACGCCGTTATTGGGGTGCGTTCACTAGCACTTGCGAATCGCTGGGTGAACAACAACTCCATTTCCGCGAAAGTTTTGACGGAGTCGTTTGGAAGTTCGGAGTACCATTCAAACGTCGTCTCTGATAAGCTACCGACGAATTGGCAGAGCAAAGGCTTATCATCGCCCCCGGTGTTGCCGCACAGAGCTCTGAACTGGGTGGCGTGAGGGTGGGGGTTGCCCGTCCCCTTGTACACATGGAATTTGGGGATCGTATAGCCCGGCGGGTACTTTATCTGATCATACCAGCCTGGATACGGTCGCCCAGTTTTGACAACTTGGTCGGCTGCTTCATTTGCCTGGTGAACTCTTATTTGCTGAGCAATATGGTCATCCAGGGCCGCTTTGGAGATTGTCTCCTCCTTGGCTGTTGACAGAGCCGGCAGAGGATTTGATGTTTCCCCTTTATCGTTTTCAATAATGATCGGAGGGTCTTCGGCTGGAGGATCCGGCTGTATCATCATCCCGACCATGTCTTGGAAGAGAAGTGCCATTCGCTTTATATCAGCCGCTTGCTCTGCGGCTTCTTTATCCTTCTTTTCAAGGATTCTGCGAAGGAAGTCTGCATCACTTTGTTTCTTGTTCATAACGTTGCTCCGATGACGCCTCCAGGCTTTCTTTTAGTCCGGTGAGTGCGGCCATTGCAGTCAGCATCTCCTGAAGCTTCTGCTGTTGCTGTTCCTGAGCTCTTGTGATGGATCAGGTGAGTGGTTGGTGGCCCATAGAAGCGCGGCTATCTTCTTTCCCGGATGCCATGTAGACGGTATGCACCACCATGCCCCCAGACTTAGGGCGTTTAGGCTCAGTGCCTTTGACATTTGTCACAGGCATGGGGATCTTCTCCAGCCTTCTCCTCTTATGAGCGGTCAAAGTTGAGGGGGCCGTTGCAGTGGGCATCCAGATAGCTTTTCGTGGCTTGGCAGGATGGCTTTCTTCTTGTTGAACCTTCTCCCTTTTCTATCGGCGAGGGTAATCTTGATCAACTACTGAGTTCTGAACTTGCAGCCAGACTTTGCAGATCTTGGAGGACAGCCGCTGAGGGGACTGTTCTGGCTTGGCTTCCGCAACATTCTCCACCGGAGGAGGAGATCTTTTCAGTACGACGGTGGGAGAATTCCTGCGCACCTTATTCAGCCGCTCGAAGCTGTACCTGGTTGGAACAGCAGCATTGATTTTCACCGTTGGGGCTGGTGGAGTTAGCCCAGAGGGGGAGTTGCCCCCAGCCTTCCTCACTCGGCGCCAATGGCGACGTCGAGCATGTCGAGCCGATGGTGTTGGTTTGGTGATGGGGATGGCTTTGTCTTGCCCCCTATCTAGGTGAGGGGCTGTTGCTGGCGTCAGCCTGTTGAAGACTGATGTCCGTTGAGAAGCGGTATCCAACCGGTCAAAAACAGACTTCTGAGCAGGGACAGGAACTGTAGTGGGAGCCGGAACAACCAGTCTTGTAAAAACTGACCCTTTGATAGGAGAAGCCGCCTTGACGACTTCAGGAGGAGGGATGGCTATCTTCTTCGGAACAACCTTCTCTGGAATTGCAGGCTTTATCACGGGCCCACACGAACTTTGACCCAATCTCGTGAAGACCGAGGAGCTGGAGCTGGACGACCCGTTGAGAGGGGCCGTGGTAGTAGCAAGCCGATCAAAGACCGACTTCTTGGGAGCTTCTGGTGTTGGTACAGGGGTGCTGAAGCTCATCGGCGGGAGCATGGTCCAGAAAAACAATCCAGTGGTGGCCTTCGTGACCCGGTCCACCGGCATCGTGAACAAGGAGGCTGCTTGGGGCCCATAGGCTATGCTTCCAGATGAAGCGGAGCGCGAGTTGTAGCTGCAGTTGGAGCACTTTACGCAAGTAGATGCCATTGCTGTTTTACTTTCTGCGCCAAGCAAGAAACCAAATCTTAGTAACTCGAACCCAAGGGAAACCATATCAAACCGCGATTCGTCCGCGAACACGACATGCGAAGTGTGGAGTGGAAAGAGGAAAAGGTCCCATCGGGCGTGCCAGAATCTGTTCCCCATCGAATACAGAGACGCGACCGCGTAGGTCCGTCTTGCTTGAAATTTGGGGCAGATGCTAATTGGTGCTATCCGTCCACCTCTCCGAAGATGCCAAGTTGATTTATGGCACCATGTATCGAAGGTTTAAACGGATGCGGCCGATGTAGCAGACTTCGTCAGATTCCCCCTCGTTTGAGGGGTTTTTGATTGTGGGGACGCACTTCCCTGCAGGCGCAAGCCCCTGCAGTTAATTACGCTACCGCATCGCGGTAACAACTTTCTCCTTCTCCAGATGGTCACTTCGTGTCGTGGGTGTTTGTTTTGTGTTCGGTTGCCCATGGATTGTATACGGAGACTAAGTTATGTTGTCGCCCTTAGGTCATGGATTAGTCCAAATCTGTATCTTTCTTAGATTTGGGTTTGGGGGGTTGTGTTTAAGGATACGTTAGCCTTATTTGAGACTAAGATCAACTTAAACGTTTGTTAAGGACACGTTAGTCTAATTTTAGACTAAGATCAACTTAACGGGATCGTTTAGATCCGACAAGAGAACAATTGGGCTCTATTGTTTAGTTTAATGACATTGCGGTCGATAATTAGTTTAAGGACATTGCGGTCCATTGTTAGTCTTAAGACATCGCGGTCAAGGTTAAGGACATCATAGTCCGTGAGTTTAAGGACCTCACAGTCCGATGTTAATTTTAAGACATCACGATCGAGGTTAAGGACATCATAGTCCGTGAGTTTAAGGACCTCACAGTCCGATGTTAGTTTTAAGACATCACGGTCGAGGTTAAGGATATCATAGTCCGTGAGTTTAAGGACCTCACAGTCCGGTGTTAGTTTTAAGACATCACGGTCGAGGTTAAGGACGTCATAGTCCGTAGATTTAAGGACTCCACAGTCCGATATTAGTTTTAAGACATCACGGTCGAGGTTAAGGACGTCATAGTCCGTGGATTTAAGGACTCCACAGTCCGATATTAGTTTTAAGAAATCACGGTCGAGGTTAAGGACATCATAGTCCATGAGTTTAAGGACCCCACAGTCCGTAGCAATGTGTGGTTGTCGGGACCCGTCACCTCTCTGACGACGTTGAAGGATTACAACGACAGATATTAGAGGAGTAAAGAGATGTACCCTCGAACCGGGTGTAAATTGATTGGAAGAGCGGATGAGCTCAGTTTAATTTAAATTGAGGACTTATGGTCAGAATTGGGCTAAGTCCAGTTAAAAATGTTTAACATTTTATTTTTGTTCTGCCTGTTAGGCCTTTAATTGGGCTCTGCCCTTTTAATAATGCCAAGAATTGGGCTCTGACATTTCTTATCTTATATTGAATGCATAGCATTTATCAGAACAAAGTATGTTCTGACAGCGCGTCACGCGGCGCACTATGCGCTTTGCGCCAGTCAAAGAGAGCATTGCGCTTCTGTCGGTTAGCGCACACGAAGAGGACACGTGTTGCTTAGCGCTAAGCGCTAGTTTGTTAGCGCACTGCGCTTTCAATTTATGAGCGCGCTGCGCTAGTTTATGGGTGCGCCAGTGAGTGACACGTGGCGCGCTTGGCGCTGAGCGCCAACCCAAGAGCACAGTGCGCTGTTTTCAGGAGCGCAAAGCGCAGATCGTGTCTATGGTTGACACGTGGCATGTTTTGGCGCTGAGCGCCGATCCAAAGAGCGCAAAGGTGCAGTTCATGAGTGCAAAGCACTGTCTAATAGCGCAAAGCGCATTTTGATCAATTTTAAGATCAAAGAACGAGTTTATGTTCTTCTTAAAGAAGGCTTTTATCTCAAGATTCAAGAACAAAAGTTCTTATTCTTATTAAAGGCTCTGCCTTTATAGATCAAAAGATCTGTGAAGTAAAATACTTCTTTTCTTTATATTTTTATGATTGGATCCTTTGATATTTTCTTTTTAATCAAAGACCTTGGTCTTTTTTTATAGATCTAAGATCTTTTTAGAAGATGTTTCTTCATTTTACGAGATGGTTTCATCTCTACTGTCCAAGAATTAATTCTTTACCTTTAAAGATGAAGAAATGATCTTCTTTTTTCTAAAGGCTTGCTTTTCTTTCTCTTTGAGTTTTTCTCAAAATTTGCAGAGGGTTTTTTCTATATGAGACTTGAAGTCTTGGGGCCTTTATATAGGGCCAATTGATTTATTAAATCAGTTTAAGAGATCTTTCTCTTAATTGATTGGGGAATACTTCCCACCGTTGGATCTTTGATCCTAAGGTTTCTGTTTTACAGAAGATAATCTTCTTGTTTTAATAAGATTGAGAAATCTTTCCATGTAGAATTTGTTCTGTTTTTGGTAATTCATTCTTTACCATTGGATCATTGATCCAGCGGTGCTTAAAGCACAATCTTGTTGTTTGGAAAGATTTTGAGAAATCTTTCCTTAACAGAATTTAATTCTGGTTAATTAATGATTTATCATTATTATTAGATCCTTTGATCTAACGGTGGGAATTTTAATTCCAGCGCTGGTGCACCTATGTTGGACACGTGGCGCGCAGCGCAGAGCACAGCGTAACTGTGCTAGCGCACTCGTGCTTGACACGTGGCGCGCAGAGCGCTGGATCTGAAGCGTTGCTTCAGCAGAGCGCTGGATCTGAAGCGTTGCTTCAACAGAGGTGTCTTTTCACCTTCCTTTTTAAGTCAAACTTATATTCCCGAGAATCTTTCATTTCCCCATCTTGGAAATAGTTCCATTGTGCACAAAATTTTCTGTGCTTTGTCTTTATAACTCGAAGAAAAGCTTCTTCCTTTTCTCATCTCCAAAGAACTTTCTCAACTATGGCTTGCAACCGGCCACATGCTCGTAGACAGCCGTGGGAAGTGCCCATTGAGGACATCGTTCCTCGGTTTGCTGCACGCTTGGTGGATCCTTCTCTCACGGATGCCGAGTGTGATGCGGCGAAGTATGAACTTGTGATCCGTAAGGGGTCCCCTCTTCCAATGGGATCCATCTGACTCCGGATGATTCTTCTTGCCCTGCTTGATGACATCCCCCCTCACCCAGCGGAGATGACCGTGGCGATGCTCGATGCGGCTCAAGACAAGCTCGAGTGTTTCCATGAGGCGTGTCTGATTACTCAAGCTCTGAATGACTGCTCGGTTCACTTGTTGAGGCAGATAAGAGCCCGGCGGGCTATCATGTCTGCTTTTGCGGATGAACACGGCGCCAATCGGTGGGGAGCCACTCCTCGTGAAAATCGCCGTTTTGATGTGCTGGAGAAGGCGGCGAAGGAGTTAGAAAATTTTGTTTATTGTTTTGTTCACTCTCGTGCCACGGATCCCTTTTTTGGTGATCTTTTTTAAGTGTAATAATAATAATAATAATAAAAAGATGTTTTAATTTAGTACTTTATTATATGTTAAGTGTTCTCTTGTTTTTAATTCTTTGTTATTCCTCTGTAAGATGCTTATGCGCTGCATAATCATGTGCAAGTAATTCTTGTAAGGATGAAGCGCTTCTGGCGCCTACGTTCTCATGCTTTGCTCGTGGGCGCCGTTTCAGAGACTTTGACTCTTATTGTAAGCGCATTTGATGTTAGTACCTTTCATGAAGCGTTGCTTCGCTTTCCAATCTTGGAAACAGAGCTTTGCTCTAATTTGGGGTGCGCAGCGCAATTGCACTAACGCTAGCGCATTCATATTTTGACACATGGCGCGCAGCGCGCCTAGCGCTAGCGCACTCGTGCTCGACACGTGGCGCGCAGCGCAGAGCGCAGTGCAACTGTGCTAGCGCACCAGTGTTAGACACGTGGTGAGCAGCGCAACGCGCAGCGCAACTGCGCCAGCGCAACTGTGTTAGACACGTGGCGCGCAGCGCAGAGCGCAGGATCTGAAGCGTTGCTTCAATTTTTAACTCTTAAATTTCTAAACAGAGCTTTGCTCTGATTGGGGGAAGCAGAAGCGTCGCTTCATTTCCAGTCTTGGAATTTGAACAGAGCTTTGCTCTGATTGGGGGAAGCAGAAGCGTCGCTTCATTTCCAGTCTTGGAATTTGAACAGAGCTTTGCTCTGATTGGGGGAAGCAGAAGCGTCGCTTCATTTCCAGTCTTGGAATTTGAACAAAGCTTTGCTCTGATTGGGGGAAGCAGAAGCGTTGCTTGCCCTACTCCGAGTGGCTGGCAAACGTAGTTTTAGTCAAAAAGTCGAGCGGGAAATGGTGTATGAGCGTCGATTTCACCGACCTTAATAAGGCCTGCCCCAAGGACAACTTCCCCCTCCCCCGTATAGACCAGCTCGTCAACAGCTCGGCCGGTCACGAGCTACTGAGCTTCATGGACGCTTTCTCCGGCTACAACCAAATCCGTATGAACCCTGGAGAAGAAGACCTGACTGCATTCACAACGGACCGGGGGGTATACTGCTACAGGGTGCTGCCCTTCGGCCTCAAAAACGCCAGGGCCACGTACCAAAGGCTGGTCAATCGCATGTTCAAGCCGCAGATCGGCAGGAACATGGAAGTCTGACGACATGCTCGTCAAGTCCACCTCGTCGGCCGACCATGCCAAGGACCTGGGCGAGGCATTCGGAGTGCTCCGCAAATTCAACATGAAATTAAACCCCGCCAAGGGCGCATTCGGAGTCGCCGGTGGAAAGTTCCTCGGGTTCATGGTCACTCACCGCGGAATCGAAGCTAACCCGGAGAAGATCAATGTTATCCTGAGCATGACCGCACTTAAGACCAATGTTGAGATCATGTGGCTCACGGGGCGGGTCGCCGCTCTGAGCCGTTTTATGTCCAGATCGGGGGAGAAGTGCCTTCCGTTCTTTAAAGCGCTGAGGAAAATTCCGAGGTTCGAGTGGTTGGAAGAATGCCAAACCGCCTTCGACCAGTTGAAGAAGCACCTCGCAACACCGTCGTTGCTCACCCGGCCAGTGGAGGGGGACGAGCTATCGCTGTATCTGGCAGTATCCGACCAGGCAGCAGGCTCGGTGCTCGTCCGAGAGGCCGAAGGGGTGCAGAAGCCGGTGTACTATGTGAGCCACGTGTTTAAGGACGCATAGCTGAGGTACCCCTCCATAGAGAAGATTGTCTTGGCCCTCGTGGTAACCTCGCGGAAGCTGCGACACTACTTCCAAGCACACGCCATCGTCGTCCTCACCGAGCGCCCGTTGGGAGCTATCCTGGCATCACCGGAATCCTTAGGCCGCCTGGAAAAATGGAGGTGGGAGCTATCTCAATTCGACATAAAGTATCGCCCGAGGCAAGCCATCGAGGCGCAGGCTCTGGCCGATTTCATCGTCGAATGCACTATTCCCAGCAGGAAGCTGAAGTCCGCGCCGCCCCTCGCAACCCGGTGTCCCATCCCGGAAGGCCCTAGCTCAGTTCTGGAGTGGGTCATCTACGTCGACGGGTCTTCTACCGAGGAAGGATGCAGTGCCGGCCTTATCATCCGGTGCCCAAACGAACCCGAGATGGAGTACTCCTTGAGGCTCGGCTTCAAAGCGTCGAACAACGCGGCAGAATACGAGGCCTTCCTGGCCGGACTGCGCATGGCCGTCGGTCTGGGGCTGAAGATAATTCGAATCCGTAGCGACTCGGCCCTCGTTATCGGCCAAGTGACCAGCCGCTTCGAAGCTCGAGAGCCTCTAATGATGAAGTACCTGGACGAGGTAAGGAAACTCCGGAAAAACTTCGACGAGGTCCAGGTAGAACAAATACCCAGACATCTGAATGTCCAAGCAGACGCCCTGGCTTCATCGTACTCGGCCAATAATAGACGGTCAATCCTCTTCGAAACCTTGCCCCGACCCAGCGTGGCAGACGAAGCGACGACATTCCACATGTACGCGGCGCAGGAAAGCGACTAGGATTGGAGGAAGCCCCTTGTGGAGTTCCTGAAGGACGGCGCGCTCCCGGAGGACCGGGCGGCCGCCCGCCGTGTCCGGGCCAAAGCCCGCCACTTCGTCTAGAGCAACGGGAACCTCTACAAGAAGGCCTTCACTCATCCCCTGCTCCAATGCGTTGACCCCCAAGAGGCCGACTACGGCCTTCGGGAAATCCATGAAGGGCTGGGCGGCGCGCACTAGGGGGCTCGAACCTTGATCCAAAAAGCATTGCTCCAAGGGTACTACTGGCCCACCATACACGAGGACGCCCTGAAGCTGGTCAGGAGGTGCAAGAGCTGCCAGCTCTACGGCAGCATTCCCCGCCTTCCGGCTACCGAGCTAACCGCCCTGACTTCTCCATGGCCATTCGCCCAGTGGGGACTGGATATGATCGGCCAGTTCCCTACCGGAACAGGCGGGAACAAATACGTCCTCGTTGCGGTGAACTACTTCACCAAGTGGATCGAGGCCGTCCCCATCAGAAAACCGGACGCCGCCACAACCATCAAGTTCCTGCAAAACAACCTAATACTCTGGTTTGGCATCCCGAGGTGCATCATCACCGACCACGGGACGAACTTCGAGAACGAGAAAGTAAAGGACTTCTGCAAAGAGTACCATATCCTCATGAAGTTCGCCGCGATCGCGCACCCCCAATGTAACGGGTAGGCCGCGGTCGTTAACCGAGACGTCCTACGGGGTCTCCGTACCTGCCTAGAAGGGAGACAAGGCAGTTGGGTCGAAGAGCTGCCCCGGGTCTTTTGGGCCCTGCGGACGTCGAGAAATACTCCCACCGGGGAGACCCCCTTCAGCCTCTGCTATGGGACCGAAGCGATGGTTCCAGCAGAGATCGGGCTACCCAGTCACCAGGTCGAGCACTTCAACGATGACGTAAACACCATGGCGCTATGGACCAACCTTGACATATTGTTGGAGAAAAGGGATCGGGCCCAGATCAGAGCCGCCGCCTATCAGCAACAGACGGCCCGATACTATAACGCTCGGGTTAAACGCCGCTCCTTCAAGACTGGGGACCTGGTCCTACGGAGGAACAAATTCATCGACCAAGGCAGGATTCACAAGTTCTCCCCAAAATGGGAGGGTCCTTTCCTCGTCTTTGAAGTGCTCCCCGGCGGAGCCTACCACCTGCAAGACGCGGACGGACGAAAGCTGCCGCGGCCTTACAACGCCGAGAAGCTCAAGCTATACCAATGAGGTCAAAGCCAACGAGTGTTGCCACCCCCCTCGAAATTTCCCTTTCGCAAAGATGGTGTAAAGCGTCCTCTGAAATTCCTGTCCACACGAATAAAGAAACGTCGAATCTTTTTTCCCCAGTAGAGTTCTCCCTTTACAACCCAAGGCCCTCACCACAGCGCGACCGTGCACCCCACTGTCCACCATCAAAAAGCCCTCCCAGAGGCAGTCGAGTCCGAGGATCCTTCGCTCGGCTATCCCCATCGGGCAGCTTCCCTGCCACAACGCTGGGGATCAAAAAGCCCTCACAGAGGCAGTCGAGCCCGAGGATCCCTCGCTCGGCTATTCCCGGCAGGCAGCTTCCCTGCCACAACGCCGGGGATCAAAAAGCCCTCCCAGGGGCAGTCGAGCCCGAGGATCCCTCGCTCGGCTATCCTTCAGGACAAAAGCCCTCGCCAAGAGGCACCAGGCAGTAACCCTTCCCGGCCAAGGGTCCTTGGTAGGCTTCTACAGCCCCTCCCGCGCTAAGGACCAAAGTCCTCCCAGAGGCAGTCGAGTCCTTGCTCGGCTATCCCCGGCTGGTAGCTTCCTACCACAACCGACAGGGATCAAAGTCCTCGCCAAGAGGCACTGGGCAGTAACCCTGCTCAGTTCCCGTCCTGAAGGATCAAAAGCCCTCGCAAGAGGCAACCGAGCAGCTACCCTGCTCGGTCTACTCCGGCTAGTAGCTCCCTACCCACGACGCCAGGGATCAGAATGCCCTCGGAAGAGGCACCAGAGCGGCTACCCCACTCGTCCATCCTAGGATGGTAGTTGCCAACCCCCGACGCCAGAGGTCAAAGACCTCGCCAAGAGGAAACCGCGCAGTTTCACTGCCCGGTTATCCTTATCGAGCTTCTTATAGCCACTCCACTGCTAAGGACCAAACTCCTCCAAGAGGCAGTCGAGTCCTTGCTCGGCTATCCTCGGCTGGTAGCTTCCTACCACAACCGACAGGAATCTCAGCCCTTGCCAGGAGGCAACCGCGCAGCTTCATTGCCCGGTCATCCTTAATGGGATTCTTACTGAACCCCCCCTACGCCAAAGATCGAGGCCACCGCAAGGAGTTACCGAGCAGCTACCCCGCTCGGCCTTCCCTGGCGGGTAGCTTCCCTACCACAACGCCAGGGATCGGTAAGCCCTTGCAAGAAACAACTGCGCAGCTAGCCTGCCCAATCACCCCCGACTGGTCGTCGATGCTCGAAGTCAAAGATGCCCTGTGGCCCGTGGAGGATCCGATACAACAGGGAGGGACGCCAAGTTATCCAAGTCTAGACAATCTCCCCCCGACTCCGGGGCCCATGGGAATACCTCCTCGGCAGCACTTGACATGCTCGTCGGCTAGTGATTGAAGTCAACTCAACGGAAGATCGCCAGACAGATGGCCAACCTTACACGAGAGCACAACGGTACAAGCAAAGATATCCTACGAACATCCTTCACACACAGAAGATGAAATGTTAACCGACGAAACAAGTATTTTCTTTTATTACCAAAAGCAAGGTTTTTACAAAGGGTATTCTGGGGCCCTCCAGCCCTACAGACTGCCCGTAGGCTTACTTCGGTCCCTTCATCGCTGGCATCACGGCCTGCCGGGGGCTCAACTACCGAAGATTTTGCCACCAGGGGCATGCCCTACTCCCCTCGCCATCTCCCACCGGAGGCTTCGCCGCCGGAAGCGGAGCCTGAGCGCGGAGTTCACCATCGTCGAACTCGGGAAACTATTCTTTCACGGCGTCCAAGGCCTTGTTCCATGCGACGGCAGAATACTCCCCAAGCTCGGCGTAAAACTGCTCTGACGCCTTATAATCGGCCATAGCTTTCTTAGCCCGAGCCTCGGCAACTTGGGCCTCCAGCAGCGCCGCCTCAGCGTCTCCCTTGCTGGCGTCCCTCTCTTTTTCCAGGGCCGCGAAGCGTTCGGCCAGATCTGCTAGCTTCCTATCGGCAACCCGGAGAGATGCATTCAGACGACGAAGGACGCCCCGATTCACTGAATTGGCAAGTTCCGCAGCCTCCGCCCGGCCCGCCAAGACGTCGGCCCTTGCCCTCTCCAGGTGCAGGTCACGTCGCAAAACCTCGACCTCTGAAGGGAACGCTTCCGCTGGCCTCGGGGCGTGGAACGCCCCCTCGGCCTCCATACGAGTGGCAAGGGCGCAGTGTTGAAGAACCTGACAGGAAGCCGATGAGAAACCAGGAGGCCCCCGAGCCAGAGAAAGGTATACCAGGAGAAATACACGTAAAGGGGTTCGTACCTGGACCGCCCCCTGGGCCTTGGCCTCCAATTGATCCCTCAGGGAGCCGTGCAGAAGCTTTACCCGGGCTGACTCCTCCATCCCGGCGAGCAGGCCAGCGGCAACGGAAAGTCCAGACGGAACCATGAAGACGGCGCCCCCCTCCTGCACAGAAATTCCCTCGGGGACCTGATCAGTCGAAAATATTGCATTTTTAACACGTCAATTTCCCTATCATTTGCACATATTAGCAAAACAGTTGTAAAATACCAAATTACCCGTGTTATACTTTAAAACCGACATTTCGAGGGAAATTAAGTGTTTATCATGGCATCGCATCATCCTTGTATAGTGCAACACTTGTTTCGAAGTCTGTGCAGGAAATTCCAGAAACCGAACCAAAATTGTGAAACAGCGCTGATAAAAATACGCCAACTCAAAGGCTACAGATATGGCAGTAATTAAGGATTGATTACAAGATTCAGCACATCATAGAATATTCCTGAAGACAAAAGGAAGCAGAGCTGAAAATATGAAGCTGTAAGTCCCTCACATGACCGCGGATCCGCGGCAGGAGCAGGAACGTGCCACGGATCCGCGGCAAGATGATGACGTCAGCCCTGATAATTTTCCCTATGTGCTTAAGTTTAATGGCCAAGCTTCCAGAACACTCCAGAAACTCCACGTGGCTTCATCTAGAAGGCTCGGCCTAACAACCTAGTTCTAGAAGCTCCCTCCAACTAACTTCTTCTAGAAGCCTCTCTCTATAACAAACTTTTGGAGGGAAATTTGAAATTTGAATCCTAGATCTAGGGTTATGAGGTCTATAAAAGGAAACCTAGATCTAGGGTTGATGGTTGTTCAATAATTCTTCACACAAGTTGAGTGACACAACTTGTAAACCTAAACCCTAACCCCAATTCAAATTCCAAAGCCAAAATCAAGAACTTCGAGTACCAAATCAAGCGAGAAGCCTTCAACCTTTTAGGAGCAGAGCCGATCTTCAATCGAGTAAGTGATCCAAGCCGATCCGCGACTCAAGAAGACGAGCAAAACCAAATCGACGATCGAGTTCTTCCTCTTGTAGTTCTTGAGCGAATTGTAACGGAATTGTTGATAAATAAAAGGTGAAATTCTTTAACCTTGCTTTCTTTAAATTCTTGCATCATGATTCGATCTCAATTTGTGATTGTGGTTCTTGTTGTGATGTTTGAGTAAAACTCCGGTCGTGAAGGAGTCGAGACGATCAATAGATGATGATGTAACAAATCTTAAAACAATTCTTAAGTCCTATGAGTTTGTAAACCCTAGCAAATTGAAGAATCAACGACCTAGTTTCGATGCGATGCTTTTTTGATTGTGTTCGCCCGAAATTAGGGATCCACGATCGATTCTTGAATTTACTAGAAGCTAGAATTGAATGAAATCAACGAAAGAACAAGGGATAGGAGATGAAACCCTATTTTCGAAAGAAATCCCTAATTCTTGTTGATCATCATCGATCTAGTATCAATTCATCGATGGATAAGAATATGTAATCACTAGATTTCATCACATCTATAGATCCGATCGATTCCTACGAGCCTCACTTCGATTCTTGATATTTGGATTGGAAATCATCAATTCTTGATTCTTGATTTTTAATGTTTTCTTGATTCTTGCTATTAGATCTAGATTTTTCTAATTCTTGAACTTCAATTTACAAATCTTGAATTGGATTGTTTTCTTTCTTTCTTTAATTTTCGACTCATCTAATTCGAAATACGAATGATTACACTTTCCCTGTGGACGATCCGCACTTACTAACGCGCTACATTCGACACCGTTATTGATTGCGGTCAAATATTTTTGGTTGTGATTTCTATACACATTTTCTAACTACACACCGGAACATTCAAATCAATCAAATGGCGCCGTTGCCGGGGATAGTGCGCTAATTCGTTTGTTTTTGAAATTTGAGTTGAAAGATTTATTCCATTATAATTTTTAGATCAAAATTCGCGCAAACACTAATACGAGTTGTTGTGATTTGTTGCGAGGAAATCTGGAATCATTGGAGCTGTGGAAAAAAATTTCAGAATATTGCAGAGGACTCAGGGACTGAACAGAAGCTCTCTGTAAAATTTTCTTACAGTGAACTGTTAAATTGGCCGTGCATCCGTGGTTTAAGCCTTCAATTGCAGCGTTTCTGCGGCAGTTTCAGAGCATTACTGTACCAAAATTCTCAGGTGAATCCTCTACTTTCTTATCTCTTTCTCAATCTGCTCTAATTAACAATTTACTGCAGGTTTCTTTGCAAAAATTCGCAGCGCCATAAAAAGCAATAAAAAATTTTGTGCGTGTTTTGATTTTTTGGTTGTTTGCATAATAATACGGAATTTAAGGGGCAAAGACCAAATCCAGATTAGGTGGAGAGTTCATTACCCTTCCTAAGCCCCAAAAATCACAAACTTGCATCCGCATTTACCCTCATTAACTAAAAAAAGATCTAGAGATGACTCTAAGGACCGTCGCGCTCACTTAGGACAAGAGAAGGCTATGGGTAATTCATTGCTTATCCGCGTTTTTTTTGTGGTGTTTAAGGCAAGTGTGTAAGGCTAGTGGTTACTTAATTAGGCCCACTACTTACGTAGTTGGCACTTACCTGGCCACAGGAGAGACAAAGAGGCAGTGGAGGATTTATCTTGCGACTTGTCTTTTGGCAGTTAGGAGCGGTCTAGAGTTTTGACCTAGGTGACTACTAGATTTTAGGGTTTTGCTTATTGCATTTGTTGTGATCGCATCATTTTTTCAAAAATCCGTATCATGTTTTAAAACAAACACCAATCAATTCATTCATTCCCCCTAATTATCTTCAACGCTGCCACTTGTGCTAAACCCTTTAGTGCAAGATAGGCTGGACACGGGATTCTAGTACCCGTCTTGTCCGCGTTCCCCCGATCGACCCCAAAGTCGGTATTTCTACATTTACTTCTTCTTTACCCACCACTACACCTATTTCGATGGACGATTCTCCATTGAACTTCTTTACCACTACTCTGCCGCCGTCCGCAGGTGCGCAGAATCCACCCCGCATCTCTCTCCAAGAGAAGTGCTATCCTACACGAGGTCCTCTTTCGACCTGTCTCACCATTCCTCCAGCCAACGGAGACAATTTTCAGATTAAACCCCAATACATCAACCTTCTACCAAAATATCACGGTCTCGAGTCTGAAGACGCATATGCCTTTATCACCAAATTTGAAAATGTATGCGCAATGATTGGTACTTCACAGCTTTCTGTGGATGCTATGCGTCTTCGTCTTCTCCCATTTACCTTGTGCGATATAGCCGAGAAGTGGCTGTATAACACAACCGCACATTCCATTTCAAATTGGGAAGAATTCGTAAAAGCATTCCTTAAGAAATTTTACCCCTATCATAAAACAGCTCGAGTCCGTAGCGAAATCAATCAATTCACCCAGCTTCCAAATGAAACATTCTCGAAATGTCTTGAACGCTTCAAGGATCTGTTAGTTCAATGTCCTCATCACGGAATCCCCAGATGGGATCTGTGCCGAATCATATATGAGGGCATTAATCCTAACACAAAACAGACCCTTGAATTAATGTATCAAGGCAACTTCATGACCAAAGATGATGGGGAAGCCTGGAAATTCCTAGAAGATTTCGCTGAAAAAATCTTTACAGTGGAAGGGTGTGAGTCAATCGTCTAGGGGTGGCAATAACCAATCGGAAGTTTCCATAGGAGTTAGAGCTGACATTGCAGCTATTCAAAAGAAACTCGAGACTATGGAAAACAAATTTTTAGCTGCCATCCTAAATCAAATGTCACTCTCCAAAACTGTATGTGGATGCTGTTCTGATCCTTCTCATTTGACGGAAGAATGTCCATTAAATTCTCCGTTTCAAGGTCAAGTACCAATGCCGCATTTCAAAGACCTAGAAACGATCCATTTTCTTCCACATATAATCAAGGTTAGAGGAATCACCCTAACTTTGCTTGGAACCAATCACAAACTCAAAACACGGTTCCAAATCAAAACAATTTCCAAAGGGCTCTTCTACCACAACAGCAACCACTTCAATTGAGTCAGCACCCCTACCAATCACAAAACTTCCAAAATCCGGCCAACACTTTTGCACCACATGAAAACTCTTTGCAATTGACCGGTACAGATAATACCTCTGCACTAGCACAAACCTTAGATACTTTCATGAAACAATCCATCCAAAGGACGGCAAAAATGCAATCTTCCTTCGATAATGTGATGAAGATCATTGTCTCTCAAAATGAGAATATTAAATTGATGGAAGAACAAATTGCACAACTAAAAGCCGAAATGAGTGCAAGAGAGAAAGGAAAACTTCCAGCTCAACCTTTGCCCAATCCTGGTTATTCACATCATGTAGATGCAATCACCACGTTGAGATCTGGAAGAGTGCTTGACCATCACGTTGGGGAAGAGATTGATGACACTGAAAAATCTATCAATGATACCCCGGCTGAGACTTTTCCTTCCACTTATACTTCTAATTCTGACCCCAGTTCTTCTACCACACCACCTTCTTCCGAGCCTATTCTCCGTTTTCCCCAAGGCTCGACACCTCAGCCCAGCTCTTCTAGTTCACCGAAAATGATCCCCACTCCTATTCTTATATCGTTCCCACCCACACGATCTTCTCCAATGTTGGACCCTGATCTTATTGCTCAAGCTCCTTACCCAAATCGGTTAAGGGGAAACACACTGAGTCCACAATTGGAGAAGATCACTGAAATGTTTAAACAGGTTAACATCAACATCCCTCTTCTAGATGCTATCCAACAAGTCCCCGCTTATGCGAAAGTTCTTAAAGACTTGTGCACTAGAAAGAGGAAGACTCAAGTGCCCAAGAAGGTATTCATGTCAAAAATTGTAGACACGGCTTTCCCCCAACAATTACCGAGGAAACGTAAGGATCCTGGCTATCCTACGATTTCGATTTCTATCGGGGAGAAACACATCAATCGTGCTCTACTAGACCTTGGCGCAAGTGTTAACCTACTTCCTTTCGGTATACGAGCAGTTAGGGATCGGAGAGTTGAAACCAGCTCCTTGCACTCTCCAGATGGCTGACCGATCAATCACCAAACCTAGGGGTAAACTGGAGGATGTGTTAATAAAAATCGGGGAATTTGTATTCCCTGTGGACTTTATTGTAATTGATACACAGCCTGTAGCGAACCCACGGAATCAAATTCCGGTGATTTTAGGTCGCCCCTTTTTTGCCACTTCAAATGCTATCATCAACTGTCGTAATGGTTCGATGACCCTATCCTTCGGGAATAGGTCAATAGAGATGAATATTTACAAGTTGGGAAGTATACCCTCCGAACCTACTGCTCAGGTATGTTCTGTCGACTTAATGGATGTCGACAGCAGCGCATTTGACGATCCTCATGATACCGATCTTGACTCTTTTCATATGTTGTTGTTTGACCCAACTATGTATCATACACATACGGACTCTTCCACCGAGATGTCCGGGTCAACAACTAACACTGATTATGAACTGCTTTTAGAGTCTGAAGATCACCCCGAGCTTTGTGATGACATTATTCTTCGGGGTATTGATGAGACTTTTGAGGAGATATTCGCTGATGAACTCGCATTTTTAAATGATACGGGTGTTGCGATGAATCATCTCTCAATCAATGAAATTGAACCTCCACCCCTTCTTCTGAATTGTAAAAAGAATGCGAGCAATCCATTAAATTCACTGCATCGTCTCTCCAAAATGAGATGCACACACATTCTATTCCACCACTTACCCTTTCCCCACTTCTTCTTCCACCAACCAGAGCACTACATTGATAAATTTTTTGAATGGTTGGTGTTAACCTTCGGTCTTTGCAAAGCTTGGCATCGACCAATGATTCTTGACCCCCTCATGTGATTTTCAAAGCTTAACATTGTTTAACTCAAGTTTGGGGGGGTACAATCTGGCTCCTGAAAAGAAAGTTTTTTACACAAAAAGATGAGCCAAAAATAAGCTTGGGGGAGGATTTTCACTTAAATATTTTGCCCCCATTAATAAATTTCCTCCCAAGCTTACAGGTTTTTGTAAATTTAGCAGATGGCAACAGTGAGGACACTGTTGAAAACAAGTTTGGGGGAGATTTGTGCTTATTTTCGCATCATTTGCATATCACTTTGCATAAGCACAAAACATTTAAAAACCTATAAAAATTTAAAAAATTTCAAAAGAAAATTATAAAATATTTTTGTACATAAATAAGATAATAAAAGATTAGATGGTGAAAAATTACATCCAAAAGATTAGAAAAATTTAAGAAAACCAAGAAAATTAGAAGTTTTCTTAAACGAACTAGTAATACGTAGTTATGAGCCGTTGTCCCAAGGGTTAGTAAGATAAAGGAAGTCACTAATCTGAGGATAAAAATAAGTCTGAAAAATAGTTCCTATTCTAAAAGCCAAACATTTTGAACGTTGATACCCTGCTATTCGCTCTTACACACGTCTTGAAACTCAGGATAGTAGAGGATACCTTGAAATGCTCTTGTCTAAAAGCCAAAGTATGAAGGAAATAAAAAAACAAATGAATAAAATATAAAATGGTGAAGAAAAAAATGAACACTGGTTTTGTTATCGCCAAGGCAGCAATAAAAAAATATAGCGAGGGTGCCTCTTCACCTAGTGCCTTAGACCAACTAGTCTGGGAGTCACTGCTAAGCCTTAGGTGGTGCAAGACGAGAAAATACACCTAATAAGCAAGCACATGAGTAATCGGTCGGTTAGTACCTTAAGAAGTATTAACGGTCGCATGAAAGTGTGTGAGCAAATTCATCTAAATATTCATTAATTAAAAAGTACTGAGGCAGATGGACAAGAGTATGATAGCTTGAATTGAATACTCCGGGTGTAGGGATGTCTATTACACACACGTAGGGTTATATGATCGATGTTTAGAAGAAAGATAGGAATGAAGAATAAAGACGATGTTTTATTGAGGGATGATGTGATTTCTAACATCTTTTCATAACTATTAAGATAGGGCTCATGACAACCGAAAAGCTAGCATAGTTGGAAACTCTAATTTTCAAAGTCTTTCTTTTACAATTCTTGTCCTTAAATGTAACTTTCACGGTCTTCCTTTTATTATTGGATTTTGTGGGTGCAATCCGCTGAAAACCCTCAGGAGACAACACTCCTCCTACTAGGGACACCTAGAGGTTTAAAGGCTTGTTGCACGTACTCAGTGCAATCGTGTTGCCTACGAAAGTGTGCTAGTTAGTTTTTCTTTTTCTTTATTTTCTCTTTCTCTTTTTAATAAAACAGTTCGCTCGAGACGACGGAAAATAAGTTTGGGGGAATTTGATCAGTCGAAAATATTGCATTTTTAACACATCAATTTCCCTATCATTTGCTCTCATCTAGAAGTGTTCGGCATTCATATAGCACATATTAGCAAAACAGTTGTAAAATACCAAATTACCCGTGTTATACTTTAAAACCGACATTTCGAGGGAAATTAAGTGTTTATCATGGCATCGCATCATCCTTTATACCGCAACACTTGTTTCGAAGTCTGTGCAGGAAATTCCAGAAACCGAGCCAAAATTGTGAAACAGCGCTGATAAAAATACGCCAACTCAAAAGCTACAGATATGGCAGTGATTAAGGATTAATTACAAGATTCAGCACATCATAGAATATTCCTGAAGTCAAAAGGAAGCAGAGTTGAAAATATGAAGCAGTAAGTCCCTCACGTGACCACGGATCCGCGGCAGGAGCAGGAACGTGCCGCGGATCCGCGGCAAGATGATGACGTCAGCCCTGATAATTTTCCTTATGTGCTTAAGTTTAATGGCCAAGCTTCCAGAACACTCCAGAAACTCCATGTGGCTTCATCTAGAAGGCTCGGCCTAACAACCTGGTTCTAGAAGCTCCCTCCAACTAACTTCTTCTAGAAGCCTCTCTCAATAACAAACTTTTGGAGGGAAATTTGAAATTTGAATCGTAGATCTAGGGTTATGAGGTCTATATAAGGAAACCTAGATCTAGGGTTGATGGTTGTTCAATAATTCTTCACACAAGTTGAGTGACACAACTTGTAAACCTAAACCCTAACCCCAATTCAAATTCCAAAGCCAAAATCAAGAACTTCAAGTACCAAATCAAGCGAGAAGCCTCCAACCTTTTAGGAGCGGAGCCGATCTTCAATCGAGCAAGTGATCCAAGCCGATCCGCGACTCAAGGAGACGAGCAAAGCCAAATCGACGATCGAGTTCTTCTTCTTGTAGTTCTTGAGCGAATTGTAACGGAATTGTTGATAAATAAAAGGTGAAATTCTTTAATCTTGCTTTCTTTAAATTCTTGCATCATGATTCGATCTCAATTTGTGATTGTGGTTCTTGTTGTGATGTTTGAGTAAAACTCCGGTCGTGAAGGAGTCGAGACGATCAATAGATGATGATGTAACAAATCTTAAAACAATTCTTAAGTCCTATGAGTTTGTAAACCCTAGCAAATTGAAGAATCGACGACCTAGTTTCGATGCAATGCTTTCTTGATTGTGTTCGCTCGAAATTAGGGATCCACGATCGATTCTTGAATTTACTAAAGGCTAGAATTGAATGAAATCAACGAAAGAACAAGGGATAGGAGATGAAACCCTAGTTTCACAAGAAATCCCTAATTCTTGTTGATCATCATCGATCTAGTATCAATTCATCAATGGATAAGAATATGTAATCGCTAGATTTCATCATATCTATAGATCCGATCGATTCCTACGAGCCTCACTTCGATTCTTGATATTTGGATTGGAAATCATCAATTCTTGATTCTTGATTTTTAATGTTTTCTTGATTCTTGCTATTAGATCTAGATTTTTCTAATTCTTGAACTTCAATTTACAAATCTTGAATTGAATTGTTTTCTTTCTTTCTTTAATTTTTGACTCATCTAATTCGAAATACGAACGATTACACTTTCTCTGTGGACGATCCGCACTTACTAACGCGCTACATTCGACACCGTTACTGATTGCGGTCAAATATTTTTGGTTGTGATTTCTATACACATTTTCTAACTACACACCGGAAAATTCAAATCAATCAGGACCCTCGACAATGACGCGCGAGAAACTGTCCTATTCCTCTTGAGAGAGGGCCTGCCCTCGCTCTTCCCTCTGTCCCCCGTCTGGGGCTCGGGTAATTGTGGACGTCTCTGGCCGCTGTCGGAGAAACCACCAGATGCCGTCGACGTAGCAGACGTCCCTACCGGGGGCTCGGCCGCGCCACCAGCCTCCTTCTGGCGCGAGCAGCTCGAAAAGTGAGAGTGAACCATGTATTCAAAAGAAAGAAGAACGCCGAGCAGCAACGACTCAAGGAAGAGGGAAAAATGAAAGATTGGGGGCCCTGGGGCGGGCCCACCCCTGTTTATTGCTGCATACGGCCACATCCAACGGCGACCGTCATCTTCCCGAGACACCCCCCTCGACCAACGGCTTCAATCGCTCTACGTGTCTACCCTGTGCTGGACCGCGTACCATCTGACGCCGCAGGCCTGCATACGTCGCGTCGACTAATCGGCGCTTGACGCGTGGACCGTCGCTTCAGTTGTAGAGTGCACGAACCGGCGCACCTTCTTTAAATGCAGAGATCTCGCCTTGATTCGCTAGCGGAAAAGACAATCGACGGCTCAAGGAATCGTCCCAACTAAGCCCGAGAAAGGAGCTCACCCCGGGAGACCTGGCAGTCCACTCCTGCCCCGACCCGCTCGCTGGTCGGGACAAGAGTGGGGGGCTAATGATGATGCTCAAGATCAGCGATCTCCAAGATCAGGACACGTAGCAGATGACGTATCCCAGGACTCAGAAGAAAGGACCCACAGAGGCCGACCAGGCCACCCTGTGCCCGAACTGTAAGCACAAGCTGGCCCTCCTCGGTGCCCCTACGAATTAGCCTCCTCGGCCCCTCAGCTCGCCTCGAGCTTCCATAGGACCAAGACTCCTCGGCCTCCTTGCTCGTCCCCGAGCTCTCGCCGAGGCCGTCTTCCTCGGCCCTCCGACCAACTCCACCCCTCACAAGCGTAACCGCCGCTCCGCGAATCTTGCCATGCGCGGATTTTACGCCAACAACATCCCACGTTCCACTCCATCACGATCCCCATTAATGGGCGATCCGCTCTCCATGCGGGCGTGACGTCGGGAGCGTAACTGCAGGCGAGATTCTTGTGCCAGCTGCTGCGTGCCACCACTGTTATATAAACCCCCATCACAGAGGGGTCAAGTAAGCCATTCTTTACTCTTTAAAGCCGTTACTCTGCTCGGATCTCATCACTAACTTGATCGTCGGAGGGTCCTTGGTGGTACCAAACCACCCCGGTACTTCTTTGCAGGTACTCGGCACCAAACTCCTCATACCACTTATTCCACCAAAACCCATTGAGACCCACACGCAACTGAAAATAACCATCTAAGTCCACCGGGAGATCGGCGGAAAACAACATCTGATGAAGACCCGAAAAGGACCTTCATCAGGGGTTTTCCCAGATCATGACACGTGGTAAGTGACGTGTCCCAAAGCCTACGAGAAAGGATCAAGAACAGTACATTGGAAGCATGCCCCGGGCCCTCGGCCCGAGAACGTTCCCGACCTTCGGTGGCCTTCCAGACCACTCCCAGGCTCGCCTTACAAGCAACCGTCGGCTCGCATCCGAGCCTTCCCACACGCTGAGTTCCCTCAGCCCCCTGGCTCGCCTCCGAGCTATCACAGAACCAAGCTCGCTCGGCCTCCCACTCGTTTCCGAGCCTCCCGCCGAGCTTAGATTCCTCGGTCTCATCGACCTACTCGCAGCACTGATCGCAGGCGTCTCTGCCATGGCACTGCGAATCGCACCAGACGTGAGATACCCGCCGCCCATGATCCCGCGTTCCACGCTATCGGATCCCCCATTTACGAGTGTATCTCGTCATCAGCGGGGAATCCCGCCTTTCACGCGGGCGTAACGGCCGGCATGAATCTCACGCCTGCCAGCCCATGGCAGCCACTATATAAACCCCTCTCTCAAACGACTCAGGTAAGGCAATTTTACCCTAATAGGCCACTACTCTGCCCATTAACCCGTCTAACTTGATCATCGGAGGGTCCTCGATGGCACAACCACCCCGGGACTTCCTTGCAGGTAGCTTGGCTTCAACCACTTCAAGCCCATTGAGATCCACACGTTTCAGGAGGCAACCTCCCAACTCAATCTCAGCCGCTCATCTCCACTCACTGCAGATCAACGGAAGGTAACATCTGAATGAGATCCAGAGATCCATTAGTTGGCGTCGTCTGTGGGAACAACCTAGTTTCACTCAACGAAAGTTCACCTTCCAATCTCAACTTCATGGCGAGCGATCACCACGATGATCCAAGCACCAGCCGTCACCACCCTTACAATAGAGACGCGAGAGGATCCCCTCCTCCCCCGAACGCCATTCATGCCCTATCTGCTCGGATAGATCGGCCCGCGTCCGTCGTGGATGCGCTCGTCCGAGTCCAAACAACCGGGCAAACTCCCCAAGCCGCCGGTCCCCCACCTCGGGACCGAGACCCCTACACAGGGAGAGAAGACGCTGCCCATGTCGGCAAGACCGAGCACCGCCTCGCTGTCTCAGGCGCACGTAGGTCCCCGTGGCGACCAATTCAATGACCCGCTGGGCACCACACAGCTTAACACCGGGGTCTCTCGCCAGAGCACCCCGCCCTGAGGCCCATTGCACTCCCGTCCCTCTCGAGGAGGTGTCGGTCAGCTCGCCTGCACCCAGGCATAACCGGCACCCCCTCCCTCGATGCGGTCGCACAGACGAGACTCACCACGGTAGCTCGAAGACAACCCCGCCAGGGGACCTAAGGAACCTTATCGAATGGAATTGGGGCCCTGGCCAGGCGTAGGTCTCCGGCAGCAGAGGCCATAAATCAGAGTATGCCGAATCATCGGGGTACCATGACCGACTCGACGCCCTCGAGAACAAGATCGAGGGCATACATCGGGAAAAACGTCCTTCAAGCGACGGGGCTAGATATGCCGCCGACTCGCTCACGAAGCCTTTCACCAAAGAGCTATTCGCCGTCCACGTCTCCTCCCAGAACAAGCCCCCAAAGGTCTCTCTCTTTGACGAGATGTCTGACCCGAAAGACCATTTGGAAGCGTTCACTGCCGGGATGAGTTTCTAGGACAACTCTGACGCCGCGCAATGTCGTACTTTCCTCGCCACTCTCATTCACTCTGGACGAGACTGGTTCCGAGTACTCATACCATGCTCAATTATCTACCTTCGATGAGCTGGCCACCCAATTCCTCGGCCATTTCATCAAGAACAAACGGCAGAAGCGGACCTTTGGTCATCTCTTCACCATAAAGAACGGGGACAAAGAATCCTTGAAAGGATACGTCACCCACTTTTACAACTCCCCCTTGAGGTCCCAGAGCACCGCGACGAGACGGTCATTACAGCCCTTAGGTCAGGTCTTAGGCACAAGGGGTGGGGACGCTCCTTTGCATTCGTGCAACCTAAGACCATGGCCGAGGTAAAGGCCTGGACCGAACGTGAGATCCAGCTTGAGTCCAAGGTGAACGCTAACCTACCACGGACAGACCAAGCCGATCAGAAGAAAAGGGACATGGAAGAGCAAAAAAAGATTGAGCAGCCAAAGCCCTACTCTCCGAGGTTCCAGGAGTATATCCCGCTCAACGTCTCCCAGACGGAGCTACTGGAGGAGGCAAAGGGCGAGAGATTCTTCAAACTCCCCCCGGTCGATCATAAGGCGGCCAAGTGCACCCGGGGCCCCTACTACGCTTTCCACAGGTCGTAGGGCTACCCCACCGAGAACTGAAAGCAGCTCCGAGACTACATCGAGGAGTTGATCCGCTCGAGACACCTAGCGAGGTACTTGCGAGATAAGCGGCAAACCGACCGTGAGTAAGAGCACCATCCCCCTCCGAGCGAGTTGACAATCATCCAAATCATGGTCGTGTCAGCAGGAGGTATGACAAGGACCGAAGAGACGTGGCACCCCTTACCGATCTAGGGGACTGGCAGACACCCAAGGAAGAAGCCTAAATCGGTCGAGCCCATCATATTTACCAACAAGGACTTCCACGGGATATCCCTGCCTCACAATGACCTGCTGGTGATCACAGCCCGGGTCCACCGCTACGAAGTGCAAAGGATATTGGTAGACTCGAGAAGCTCGGCGGACATTCTCTTTTATGACTGCTTTCTGCGTATGGGACTCACCCCGTCGGACCTAAGGCCAACCGTCCACATCCTGTCGGGGTTCACTAACCACTCCATCACAGCGGAAGGGATAATCACCCTCCAATTTAACATCGACGGAGTAGGAAGTACGCGCACCATGCCTGTGGATTTTGTCGTCGTGAGAATCCCATCGGCCTACAACGTCCTTCTAGGTCGCCCGACACGGATCTCCCTCCACGCCCAGATATCGACCTACCACCTAGCGATCCTGACACGTATCGTCCATAACGGTCGCTCTTCCCAATGTTCACACGCCAAGGAAGGTTAGACAGAACCTTGCAAAACCGAGCAGCAACCCTGCTCGGTCCGTCCTTAGCAGGCAACTCCTTGCCCTCTCGCACTAAGGATCGAATCCCTCACCAAGAGGCAACCGAGCAGCAACCCTGCTCGGTCCATCCTTAGCAGGCCACTCCTTGCCCTCTGTTTCCCCCAATCAGAGCAAAGCTCTGTTTGAATTTCAAAAATTCAAAATTAGAAGCAACGCTTCAAATTCCTTGCGCTGCGCGCAACGCGCCACGTGTCAAAAGCTGATACGTCAGCGCGGCGTCCAAGGCAGCGCGCCCAATCAGAGCAAGACTCTATTTAAAACAAAAATTAAAGGAAGCAACAGTTCAGTTGCGCAAGCGCTGCGCTGCGCTACGCGACACGTGTCAGCGCAGTGGTGCAAGCGCCTCGCTGCGCGACACGTGTCAGCGCAAACGCAGTCGCGCTGCGCTGTGCGCTGCGCGACACGTGTCAGCGCAAACGCAGTCGCACTGCGCTGCGCGACACGCGTCAGCGCAGTTACGCTGCGCTCTGCGCTGTGTGACACGTGTCACGCCCTGGGGCGTTTGCGCCAAACAGAATTAAAGTTCTAGTAAGATCCTTCTGTTCTTGTTAAAACAAGAAAATTGCCTTCTGTAAAACAGAAGCCCTTGGATCAAAGATCCAACGGTGCGGAAAATTCCCCAAATCACTCAGAGAATGATCTCTTTAACAAACCTAACAAATCTATGGGCACTATATAAAGACCCCTAGACCCCAACTCAAAGCATAGAAGAAGCATTGTGAGAGATCAAGAACTTCAAAATAGAGAGAGCTTTGAAGAAAATTCAAGAAAAAGGTAAAAACCTTTATAAAATAGAAGAATTTCTTCTGAATAGATCACTGATCTAAGAACAAGATCAATGATCTTCAATAAATAAATAAATAAATAATAACAGTGCCTTGCACTTTTTTATTCTTGAATCCATAAATTGGATCAAGTTATTGAAATAGTGCCTTGCACTTGCAAAACTGCACTGTTGCGCTCCTGGGTTGGCGCAAGCCACCAGAGAGCGCCACGTGTCAGCACCAGAACTATTTGCGCTATGCGCTTTTAAGATAGAGCATTGCTCTCTGAAATTGGCGCAACTCACCAGAGCGCGCCACGTGTCAGCAGCGCAACAGCGCAGCGCACTAGCGCAGCGCACTACGCTTGCGTGACACGTACCACCACCACAAGCGCTTGCGCTCAATGATTGGCGCAAAGTGCCTGACAAATGCACTGCAGGGCCAAGCCCAAATCAAAAAGGCCTAGCAGACCAAAATAAAATGCAATGCATTAGAAGGGCAGAGCCCAAACAAAGCAGATGTTCTGCATTATTTATAAAAGGGCAGAGCCCAAACAAGTAGATGCTCTGCATCATTTATAAAAAGGGCAGAGCCCAAACAAAATAGATGCTCTGCATTATTTATAAAAGGGCACAGCCCAAACAAAACAAAAAAATGCAGTGCATTATTAAAAAGGGGCAAAGCCCTAGCACAGGCCTGATAGGCCAAAGACAAATGAAAATGTTGAACATTTTTTTAACTGGATTTAGCCCAATCATGGCCGTAAGTTCTTAAATTAAATTGATTGAGTACGGCTGCTCTCCTAAATCAATTTACATCCGGTTCGAGGGTACATCCCCGAACTCCTCCGACTCCTATCGTTGTAATCCTTCAACGACGTCAGAGAGGTGACGGGTCCCGACGACCATATATTAAATGGACCACCACGTCCCTAAACTGGAACATGGACCGCAACGTCCTTAAACTACCTATGGACCACTACGTCCTTAAACTGGAACAGTAGAGCTCCCTAAACGCTCTTCTGTCGGATCTAAACGATCCCGTTTAAGTTGATCTTAGCCTCAAATACGGCTAACGTATCCTTAAACTAAAACACCAAACCCAAATCTAAGTAAATACGGATTTGGACTAATCTACGTGCTACGGGCGACGGCATAACTTAGTCTCCGTATACAATCTACGGGCATCCACAAACAAAACAAACACACACGACACGAAGTGAAATTCTGGAGAAGGAGAAAGTTGTTACCGCTATGCGGTAGCGTAATTAACTGCAGGGGCTTGCGTCTGCAGGAAAAAGCGTCCCCACAATCAAAAACCCCTCAAGCGAGGGGGAATCTGACGAAGTCTGCTCCATCGGCCGCATCTGTCTAAACCTCCGATACACGGTGCCATAAATCAACTTGGCATCTTCGGAGAGATGGACGGATAAAACTAAATAGCATCTGCCTCGAATCTCAAGCAAGACGTCTTCATGTCTTGGCCGCCGTTCGGAGGGGAACAGATTCTGGCACGCCCGGTGGGACCTTTTCCTCTTTCCACTCCACACTTCGTGTGTCGTCTTCGCGAACGAATCGCGGTTTGTTAATGGTTGCCTTTGGGTTTCAAGTTACTAAGATTTGGTCTTTTGCCTGGCGAGAAATCAAGCATCAATGGCCTCTAACTGCTCGAACTGCTCGAAGTGCCAATGCAACCGACGCTCCACCTCACCTGGAGGTGTAGCATATAGGTCTCAAGCGGCCTCCGTCCTTACTATGCCTGTGGAGAAAGTGACCCAAGCCACCACCGGCCTGTTTTTCGGGACCATGATCCCGCCTGCAAGCTTCACCATGCCAATGCCTGTACCAGAAGCAAACAAGAAGTCGGTCTTCGACCGGCTCACTGCTACGACGGCCCCCTTCAACGGGTCGTCCACTATCAAACCAGCGGCCTCTGTCTTTGCTAGGCTGAGCCAGAACCCTGAAATGGCCGCCCCGAGGAAGACAGTCACCCCTGCTCCAGAAGTCATCAAGACGGCTTATCCTATCAAAGAGTCAGTCTTTTCAAGGCTGACTATTCCTGCTCCTACCCCTGCTAGAGGATCTGTCTTTGACAGATTGAATATCACCCGTCAAGGGACAACCTCAGTCTTTAAGAGGTTAATACCGGCGGTGCTTCATCCGGACAGGGGGCAGAAAGAATCCGTCTCTATCGCCGAGCCAATCCCAACGGCTCTTCATGCTCGGCGTCGCCATTGGCAATGAGTAAGGAAGGCAGGGGGCAACTCCCCCTCAGGGCTAACTCCACCTGCTCCAGTGGTGGAAGTTGATGCTGCTGTTCCAACTGGGAACAGCTTTGAACCACTTAGGAGGGTACGAAAGAACTCTCCAACTGCTACATTGAAAAGATCTCCTCCACCTGCGGAGAGAGTTCCGGAAACGAAGCTGGAGCAGCCCCCTCAACGACTGTCCTCCAGGGTTTATAAGGTCTGGCGGAGAGTTCAGGACTCAGTAGTCGACCAAAATCACTTTCGCCAACAGAAAAGGGCAAAAGTGCGAGAAGAAAAGAACCGTCCGAACAAACATCAAAGGACGACCACCACCAGGGTGCCTGCTGCAACGGCCCCCTTAACTTCAACGGCCCATAAGAGAAGGAGGCCAGAGAAAATTCCCACGCCCGCGGCAAACGCCAAGGACAGCGAGCCCAAACGCCCTAAGTCTGGGGGCATGGTGGTTCATACCGTGTACATGGCGTCCGGTAAAGAGGACAGCCGTGCATCTACAGGTCATCGGCCGCTTACACGGTCAGTGACCAAAGCTCATGAGCAACAGCAAAAGCTCCAGGAAATGATGAACGCGATGGCCTCACTCACTGGGCCAAAAGAAAGCCCTGAAGCGTCCTCGGATGAACGCCAGGAGCAAGAAACTGACACTGAATTCCTTCGTCGGATATTGGAGAAGAAGGATAAAGAAGCTCCTGAACAAGCAGCCAACATAAAGTGTATGGCCCTCCTGTTCCAAGACATGGTGGGGATGATGATCCAACAAGATCCTCCTGCCGAAGATCCTCCGATCATCCTTGAAGACGGCGGGGGAGAAACGTCGAATCCTCCACCAGTTCTGTCAACAGCTAAGGAGGATACAATCTCCAAAGCTGATTTGGACGAGTATATTGCCCAACAAATACGGGTTCATCATGCGACTGAGGCAGCCGGTCAGGTCGTAAAAACAGGACGACCATATCCGAGCTGGTATGATCAGATAAAGTACCCGTCGGGCTATACAATACCCAAATTCCACGTCTATAAGGGGACGGGCAATCCCCATCAGCATGTTGCCCAGTTCAGAGCGCTCTGCGGCAACACCGGCGGTGATGATAAGTTGTTGCTTCGCCAGTTCGTTGGCAACTTGTCAGATACGGCGTTCGAGTGGTACTCTGAGCTCCCAAACGACTCTGTCAAGACCTTCGCGGAGATGGAGCTGTTGTTTACCCAGCGTTTTGCAAGCGCCAGTGAACGCACCCCGATGACAGCATTGATTAACGCCAGGGTGAAACCAGGCGAGACATGGGTCCAATATGCTATACGGTGGCGGAACTTATGGTCAAAATGCGAGCAACGCATTGAAGAAGCTCCTGCAGTGGGTATGTTTGTGGGAACCCTTGATCCGCAAGCAACCATCTCGCAATTTATGATGTTCTTCAAGCTGACTACCTTCCAGGCCCTGATCGACAAGCTAGCGCAAATGGATCAGATGGGCCATAGACCCCCTCTTCCAAAGCCGGACTCCCGAAATGAAAAGGGGAAGGGGAAAGCGATCGTTGTCGCTAATGCCCAACAACAGCCGAGCAACTTGAAGCCGGTCATTCGTCAAAATAATATGCGTCCACACGTACCCCTTGAAGAGAGGCTAGGAAGTCCTTACTCGTTTCCCCGAGATAAAACGAGAAGATTATTCGAGCTGGCGTTGCGCAACTGACTCATAAATCTGCCGGATCCAAAACGTCCGTCGCAACCAAATGATTTTAATGAGCCCAACTACTGTCCCTATCACCGAGTACTGGGTCATCCGATCGAAGATTGCTACGTCTTCAAAAATTGGCTTGAAGACCAGTACCAACAGGGCAAATTCGCGTTATCTGACAGATGGAAGGTGAATCCACCGCAACCTCACGCCTCTAAAAGGATTAATATGCCGGGGGCAATGTGCTCTCTCGATGGAGAAGCCCCATGGGAGGTTGTGCTGTCAGCCAAGACGAAGAGGATATTGAACGATCTTCAAACATGCCCAGCGATCAGGTGGAAGAACCCGTTGGAATCTCAGATCATTGAAGGGATGTTGAAGCCGCGTCCAACTCTAAAGACCGATGGTGGTGGCCCAAGCACTCACAACCAGCCATCAAAATCTTCGAAGAAGAAGAAGAAGAAATCCAATAAGCCCGTGAAGCCTGGCGACAAGCGCACGGACTTACAAAAACAAATTGACGCGCTGGAGGAATACAACCAGAAAGCACGGACTCCCATTACACTCAAAGAGTTTCTCAACCACGTCTTTCAAGAGGAAGATGAGGGAGAAAGTTCGTCGGATGAATCTGAGGAATACGTGGCGAGCTGCCATATGATCTCCCATTCGCTGACGGACGATGAGGAGACTCCTTGCACTGAAAAGCTGGGGGCAGATCCTGAACCAAAAATTCTGGAGCCATCAGATGAAGTAATTGACGCATTCCTCAACGAAGCTCTGTTGAAAAATAAAGCTGATCGGGAACGCGAGACGGCTATATTTGAAAGGGCCAAGCACCAGCGACTTGACGAAAGAGTTGAGGCGCTCCCGCTGGGGCAAAATACATCCACCGCGGATAAAAGCAAATTCAAGATGAGGAAAAGGTTTGCTAAGGCCATATCAATGGGCATGAAGCTACCATCCTCTGAAGGAAGCATTACTGGTGAAGTGGAAATGCACCCCTCCTACTGCTTGTATCATCGGAAGATTTCGCACCCCACCGAAGAGTGCAAAGATTTCGATAGATGGTGACAAGGATATGTTTCTCACCGACAACATTTTAAGCGGGAGAAGCGCAAAACTCGTCGGGAGCGGAAAAATACGACCGAAGGACTTAACAGAACTACCGGCGATTGTCGCATGGTTAACGCCGTGGGATCACAAGTGCTTACATTCGGGAGCGATTCCGACGAGGAGCTGGCTCTTAGCCCCCTCTTTAATGAGTCCACCTCGGGAAAAGAAGAAGAGCCGAAGGTCTGCGAAAATATCCGGCTGCGTAATCGGACGCTGCCCGAAAAGAATCTCGGACCCCCAAACAAAAAAGATAAAGGGAAAGAAAAGGTCTCTGAAGATATCATCTTAGATGACCAAGTAATAGAAGAGCTAACTGCCAAGGACCCGCCGAAGAAAAATAAGGTGGATTACAACGTTCTAGCGGATCTGAGGAAGCTACCCTCGCAGCTCAGCATTCTCGATGCCCTTTTACTATCAAAAGAGACGAGAGATTCGTTAATCAAGGCACTACAGGAGCCGGAACAATTCCAAGTGTAGGGTTCCTAGGCACACTATAGAGGTCTCACAAGGCATCAACCATACCAATTTCAAATTTTATGGGTGCCGAGAAACCCTAATACGGATCGTTGGCTAGAAGTTTAGGCGAAATATGAAACTAGTTAACATCTTAACTAGAGATTAGAAGCTACAACCTTTGTAGATCCGGATATCCACTTCCTTAGCTCCACGTAGGCGTCCTCTCGCTGTCCATCTCGAATCCCAGACTCAATCGTCGGCTTGATCGGAGAAATGGGCGGACTAGGTCGCCGGCTTCGTGCCGAAGATGATCTACGTCGAGGCATCACAAGTTCAAGCTCCGACTTCACAAAGTTGTGAAACTTGTGAAGAAAACACCCAAAACAACTTGGCAAGAGGTAGAGGGTGAAGAAATAGGAGGTGGGTTCACTTTAGAATTGGATTTCTCACTTTAGATCTCAAGTTGCCATTGATGGCATCAAGCTTTCTATCTTGAAGAAGAAGGATCAAGAAGAAGAAAGAATATGATGAGTCTTTTTTAAAATGAAAAAGAAAATGAATAATTATCATAATCTTAACCATAGTTAAGTGTAGAGAATGAACTAGGGTTAGTTCAAATGGTTAGGGTTAAGCATGAGACAAGAATGGTGACTAAGTCAAAGCTTCATGAAGCTTCAATAAGAAACAAAGAAAGCCACCATTCTCATCTTTATCTTTTCCAAATAAATAAATGAATAAATAAATAAATAAATGAATATGCAAAACCCTAATCATCAAATTAATCATGGTTTAATTCTATACACTTAACTAAATGATCAAGTATCATCAAACATGATACAATTATGTGCACAAAAGTATATCACATATACTTCTTGCACATCAAGTGAGAAAATCCATATAAAGTGAACTAATACTAGCTAATGCAAAGTAATATATCAAATATATAATTATACATTAAATCAACACTTGACTTAACGATCCGGTCATATCTTATATAACCGACTAGTATCCTATGTATCGGCTTATCGAATCAATCGTTGATTCGATATCTAGGTTATATCGAATATAACCAATCGATACATTCATCGCGAGAATGGAATACGGTATCACATACATGCATTATTCTCGGTCCTGCACATATCTCATATGCGCTCCTATTTCGTTTCGCTTGAGCCAGGAAACCTCTGTGTAGGACTCTAAAGACTCGTCAATATGCCGGTAGCAGATGATGATCATATCAAGCACCTACAAGCCGCAAGCGGTCTGCTAAACGTAACGGCCATCCGGGTATTGAGCGATCAGAAGATCGACGAGCTAGCCCGCTCACACTCCTGTGAATCCAACCAGTAACACTTACCGTACAGTCCGGTCTGTTCGTCTGATATGTCGCATATCAAGTCTAGGGGTGGTATACGTCAGACCCCAATAACCGATAAGTCGTGCCGATGTGAAGCTCATAACGGGTCGAGAAACTACTGGTAACACTTACCAGCAAATCTCTGATCAGCCCTGGCCAGGGACTTCCCTGTTACGGCCAATCGAGCACCGCGCAACATCAACCCCCAATACCGGGAGAGACGAAACCCCTCCTATCGCTCATTGCCTCCATGTGACTCGGGACTGTACCCAAAGACCACCGTTTTGCATGCCCTCATGGACGTGGTAAGGTGGAGATCAAAGCACAGTGGGAATCACACAAGACTCTATGACGATCTCGGGTCTACAGACTAACCTGCACAAGTGTCACCTGAGAACTGCCATCTGACGTGAGGTATAATACCATCTGGGAGTTCTCGGCGAGTCCGTCCAGTGTACCCAGTCTCCACTGAGCACCCGTATACCATCTCTGATGTCAAACACCAATGGATATGGGATCATCCATCGCCCATCTCATGGGTCGAGAAGCGTATACGCTAGTCTACACTGGTATATCGATGCCCTGTCTCGATACACCCACGACTAGGGACCTTGAAGGATGTACTTATAGACTACCATGTCCCCACTAGTATGATCTGCATCATAGTCCAGGTAGTCAAGTACACATCCTAAGGGCTTTATCAACATGTAACTATAAGACAGTTTAAAGAGACAAGTGTACATGTTAAGATAAAGAGTAACCAGATAGCATATTATCATATCGAGCAAGAAAGTCATCTCTATATATGTCCAAGCATCCAATATAATATACATCATCTGTACAATACTGGCCTCTAGGGCATACATACAACTAACAATCTCCCACTTGCACTAGGGCCAGCTGCTGTAGTATCGCATACCGAGCATCCTGAAGAGTCTCTCAAACTGTATCTGGGGAATGGCCTTCGTGAGTGGATCCGTCGTGTTGTTCTTCGTGTCAACCCTCCTGACCTCGATCTCCCGGCGATCAACTATCTCCCGGATCAGGTGATACCGCCTCAGAATATGCCTGGATCGCTGATGGGACCTGGGTTCCTTGGCCAAAGCCACCGGTCCATTGTTATCGCAATACAAAGGTATTGGATGCTTAATGGATGGAACCACTCCAAGTTCAGTAATGAACTTCCTGATCCAGACAGCCTCTTTGGCAGCATCGTTGGCAGCGATGTATTCAGCCTCCATTGTCGAGTCTGCCACGGTTTCCTGCTAGGAACTCTTCCAGCTAACCGCCCCTCCGTAAAGGGTAAAGACAAATCCCGACTGCGACTTAGAGTCGTCCTTATCACTCTGGAAGCTCGAATCGGTAAAGGACTTCACTTGGAGTTCTCCGTTACCATACACCAAGAGCATCTCTTTAGTCCTTCGTAAGTACTTGAGAATGCTCTTCACAGCTGTCCAGTGACTCTCTCCAGGATCAGCTTGATACCTGCTCACTACACTTAGTGAGTATGCTACATCGGGTCTAGTACATAGCATCGCATACATGATAGAGCCTACAGCCGAAGCATAGGGTATCCCTTGCATGCGAGCTCTCTCCAAATCAGTCTTGGGAGACATCTCTTTGGAGAGAGTGACTCCAGAGATCGTGGGCAAGTTCCCACGCTTGGATTCTTCCATACTAAACCTCTTTAGTATGGTGCCAATATACCTGGATTGGGACAATCCCAATATCCGTTTGGATCTATCTCTATAGATCCTAATTCCCAATATGCAGGAGGCATCACCAAGATCTTTCATTGAGAATCTTTGTGATAAGAAGAGCTTAACCGATTGCAGCATAGGAATATCATTTCCTATCAAGAGTATGTCGTCCACGTACAATACGAGGAAGACAACCTTACTCTCTGCCACCTTCTTGTAAATACAAGGTTCATCTGGGTTTTTGACGAAATCAAACTCTTTGATAACGACGTCAAAGCAGATGTGTTTACCTCAATCAGAGCAAAGCTCTATTTAAATTCCAAGGTGGAAAAAGAAACAATGCTTCTGTTTTTCTCCAATCAGAGCAAAGCTCTGTCTTGAAAATTAAAAAGAAAATTAAAGTTAAAATAAAAAATTAAAAAGAAAATTAAAGTTAAAATAAATGAAGTAGCGTACTCTATAAGAGCAAAGCTCTAAAAAAAAATGCACTGTTCTGCGCAGCGCGCGCTACGCAGTGCGCGCACTGCGCGCTGCGCGCTGCGCAGTGCGTGCAGAGTGCGCGCTGCGCAGTAAAAAATAAATAAATAAAAAAAATAAAAATTTTTATTGCAAAAACAGAATAAAGATTTGAGGAAATATTTTCTGTTTTTGTTAAAACAATAAGATTTCTTCTGTAAAACAGAGACCTTTGGATTAAAGATCCGACGGTGGGGAAAATTCCCCAAATCACTTAAAGAATGATCTCTTTAACAAACTTTAACTAATTTATGGGCACTATAAAAAGGACCCTAGACCTCAATTCAAAGGGAGGAACATCTTAAAAAAAAAGAGAGAAGAGAACCCTTGAGAACTCTTGAAGAATAAAAAAAAGGTAAAAACCTTTAAAAGAAGAGAAATTTCTCTTATGAACAGATCATAGATCTAAAAAACAAGATCAATGATCTTTAATAAAAATAAAATAAAATAAAATAGTGCTTTGCACTTTTATGAACCTTTGGTTCTCTGAGATAAGAAAAACAAGAAAAACTTGTTTTTTCTTAGAAATAAATCAAATAGTGCATTGCACTTGTTTTATGAACCATCGGTTCTTGAACCTAAAAGGTTCTTAAATTACTAGTGCTTTGCACTTCTTATGAACCACTGGTTCTCTAAAACAAGAAAAACAGAAATAAAAAAAAAGATAGTGCTTTGCACTTTTATGAACCTTTGGTTCTTGAAATAAACAAACTTGTTTTTCTTTGATCTAAATTAGATCAAGAAATCAAATAGTGCTTTGCATTTCTTTTATGAACCATTGGTTCTTGAATCTAAAAGATTCTAAAATTAATAGTGCTTTGCACTTATAAATTTGCACTGTTGTGCTTTTTGATTGGCGCAAAGCGCTTGATAAATGCAATGCATTTTCTAAAGGGCCAGGCCCAAACCAAAATGACCTGACAGGCCAAAATAAATTGCAAGGCAATAAATGGGCAGAGCCCAAATAAATTGATGCTTTGCATCCTTTATACAAGGGCAATAAATTGATGCTTTGCATCCTTTATACAAGGGCAGAGCCCAAATAAAATTGATGCCTTGCATCATTCCTAAAAGGGCAGAGCCCAAAACAAATTGATGCTCTGCATCCTTTCTGGGCAAGGCCCAAATAAAAATAAAAGAAATGCAATGCAAAAGCAAATAAAATGTTGAACATTTCAACTGGACTTAGCCCAATTTTGGCCATAAGTCCTTAAATTAAATTGATTGAGAAAATTGCTCTTCTAAATCAATTTACATCCGGTTCGAGGGTACATCTCCGAACTCCTTTGACATCCGTCGTTGTAATTCCTCAACGACGTTAAAGAGGTGACGGGTCCCAACGACCACACATCGATATGGACTGCGGGGTCCTTAAACTCGTGGACCGAAATGTCCATAAACTAATGTTGGACCGAAACGTCCTTAAACTAATAATGGACCGAAACGTCCTTAAACTAATATCGGACCGAGATGTCCCTAAACTAATATTGGACCGAAACGTCCTTAAACTAATATTCATCCCAAAATGGGAATGATGGACCGAAACGTCCCTAAACTAATGTCGGACTGAGACGTCCCTAAACTAATGTCGGACCGAGACGTCCCTAAACTAATATCGGACCGAGAAGTCCCTAAACTAATGTCGGACCGAGACGTCCCTAAACTAATGTCGGACCACTACGTCCTTAAACTGGCGACGGACCGAAATGTCCCTAAACTAATAACGGACCACCACGTCCCTAAACTGGCGCAATAGAGCCCGAACGCTCTTTTGCCGGATCTAAACGGTCCTGCCTAAGTTGATCTTAGCCCTAAATGCGGTTAACGTGTCCTTAGATATTTAAATAAACAATAAAACTCCAAATCAACTTTGGTTCAAGGGTACATCTCTAAACTCCTCTGACGCCTGTCGTTGTAATCCCTCAACGACGTCAGAGAGGTGACGAGTCCCGACGGCCAGATAATTAAATCAATCACTACGTCAAGTCGAATCTTAGTCCAAAACAGGTCTAACATATCCTTGACGAACGTTTAAGTTGATCTTAGCCACAATGCGACTAATGCATCCTTAAACGAAAAACACCAAACCCAAATCTAAGTAAACACGGATTTGGACTAATCCACGCCTTACGGGCGACGGCATTACTCAGTCTCCGTATACAATCCACGGGCAACCACAAATAAAACAAACACACACGACACGAAGTGAAATTCTGGAGAAGGAGAAAGTGGCTACCGCGATGCGGTAGCGTAATTAACTGCAAGGGTTTGCGCCTGCAGGGAAGAGCGTCCCCACAATCAAAAACCCCTCACCCTGAGGGGGAATCTGATGAAGTCTGCTACATCGGTCGCATCCGTCTAAACCTCCTATACACGGTGCCATAAATCAACTTGGCATCTTCGGAGAGATAGACGGATAAAACCATATAGCATCTGCCCCGAATCTCAGGCAACGGACGCGAAGTCCGGGCCGTCTTTCGGAGGGGAACAAGATGTTCCAACTCCGCGATGCTTGCTTTAATCCATAAATGGATTTAAGCAGTTTGCACACCTTCCCGCTGCTCCCACTGTCTACGAAGCCCTCTGGCTGAGTCATGTACACGCACTCTTCTAAATCACCATTTAGAAAGGCGGTCTTAACATCCATTTGCCAGATTTCGTAATCATGATACGCAGCGATGGCAAGCATGATCCGGATGGATTTAAGCATAGCCACTGGAGAAAAGTTTTCGTCATAGTCCACACCTGGTCTTTGACGAAAACCCTTTGCAACAAGTCTAGCTTTGAAAGTCTCCACTTTCCCATCTACACCAAGTTTTTTCTTGAAAATCCACTTGCTCCCGATGGGTTTTACCCCTTCAGGAGCAACATCCAAAGTCCATACTTTGTTGGTGTACATGGATTCCATCTCGGACCGCATAGCATCCAGCCATTTCACTGAGTCCCTACTCGTGATGGCCTGCTCGAAGCTAGTTGGGTCATCATCCTCCATGATGCAATCCTCGCTCCCTCCATCCATGAGAAAACCGTAGTATCTCTCAGGTTGGCGAGGAACCCTACTAGATCGGCGGAGAGGCTGGGGTTCATTGGGAACTACTGAATCTTCTGGTTCCACTAAATCTTCAGTTACGGTTTGTGTATCTGGAACCTCTTCCAGCTCTACCACTTTGCCACTAATTTCTTTTTCAAGGAATTCCTTTTCTAAAAAGGTGGCATGTCGAGAAACAAACACTTTTTGTTCCTCTGCATGGTAGAAAAGATATCCATGTGAATGTTTGGGATATCCCACAAACTTGCATAGAACTGACCGTGCCTCGAATTTGTCCGGATTTTGCCTTTTGACATAGGCCGGGCATCCCCATATCTTAACTCGTTTAAGACATGGTCTCTTCCCACTCCATATCTCATATGGTGTGGTAGGTACAGATTTAGTTGGAACTTGATTCAATAGGTATGCTGCTGTTTCCAGCGCATATCCCCAGAAGGAAATAGGTAACTCAGCTGTGCTCATCATAGAGCGCACCATATCTAATAGGGTGCGGTTCCTCCGTTCTGATACACCGTTGTGCTGTGGTGTATATGGAGGAGTCAGCTGAGAGAGAATCCCATTCTCTTTTAGGAAGTCCAGGAATTCATTGCTCAAGTATTCACCTCCTCGATTAGATCGTAGGATTTTAATACTTTTTCCGGTTTGGTTCTCAACTTCTTGTTTATATTCTCTAAATTTCTCAAAAGCTTCTGATTTGTGTTTCATCAGGAACACATATTCGAATCTAGAGAGATCGTCAGTGAATGTAATGAAGTATGAAGAACCATCCCTAGCATGTGTAGACACAGGACCGCATACATCACTATGTATCAGTCCTAAGAGTTCAATAACTCTTTCTCCGTGTCCCGTAAACGGAGTTTTGGTCATCTTGCCTTTGAGACATGACTGGCAAGTGTCATAAGATGAAAATTCAAACGGATTTAAATATCCATCTTTATGCAACTTAGCTAGTCGTGTCGCATTGATGTGACCCAGTCTACATTGCCACAAGAAGGATTCGTTCAGTTCAGAACTCTTCCTCTTGTGTGTGTTAGTTATGCTCAGAACTGTTGATTGATTTAGAACATAAATGCCATTGCACAACGTGCCTGATCCAACCAACTTTTGGTTACGGAAAATGTTCATAACATTGTCCTGTAATACAAAATTATATCCCTCTTTACTCAATAAAGAAATCGATATAATGTTGCATATCAGGTTCGGCATGTAATAGCATTCGTTCAGAACCAATGTATTACCAGTTGGTAACACAAGGTGATATTCCCCGACAGTCTTAGCTGCAACAATTGCATCATTTCCAACTCTAATGTCTTTATCACCTTCTCCAAGTTCTCTACCTTTCCTTAGCCCATGTAACTGATTACATATATGGGATCCTGACCCAGTATCTAATACCCAGGACGTAGAGCAAATGGAGAAACAGTTCTCAGTAACGAACACACCTGAAGAAAATGCATCAACATGTACTTTCTTCATTCGGGTGGCATGGGAATTCTGGTATTCCCCTATGTCCTGTTCATTCCTATAACTCTTATAAGAAAGAACGGAACCAACGTTCCCCAGCACAGTATAACATGCGGGTTCGGTCAATACATCCATATTATTATCTTGATTAAGGCATGAAATGGTCGCTACCTGGAGAGCGAGAGAAGAAAACACTTTAGCGTAAGCTCGTGCAAGATCAGATTGGTTATTATCTTATCTAATCAGGATGGCTCCCACTGCTTTTTATCAAATCTTCCTTCAAACCCTAAAAGGAAAGACTAGCCGGGATTAATTACACACTACAAGTTCGCCAATCTTTCAGCCAGGCCAGTGTCGGTACTTTGAGGGAGGTCCCCCGTGTTTTCGCACGAACCTAATTAATGTAAACCTCGTTTTCCCAGAGGCGTAACCCCGTTGACACCTTTCTAGACACCTACTTGATCAGCTAATTGCAATGTGTAAAACTCTCCCAGGAGTAACTCTTACTCGCAGTGGGTATCGGGATCCAACTATCTCATAGAAGGTATGCAATCTCATTGCAAATTTCAACACTTGAAATTCCCGATAATATTTCGCCCCTAGCATCCTATGACCTTGACAAAGGCCAACAAATCATAGCATGCTAGTCAAGTTCAACCCGTCATTTCTTGATTGAATCAAACCCACCCGCACGGCCCTTGACAAAGGCCAACAAGGTCGTACGACTATCCTGAAACAATCTGCATCATATGCATAAGCAGATAATCACTATTCAGCTACCGCACACTACGCCTTGACAAAGGCCAACAAACGCAGCACGAATACTAAACAGTTCTTATCTGAAATGACGGAGGGCTACGACAGGTTTTTCTAAAAACCTATTGCGTAATGAACTTGATATCGTTGTAGAATCAAATGAAGTTTTAAAATGGAGTGATTTTGAGGCTTTTCTAGTTTTGCTAAAGGGGTCACTCCCGGTGAAGGGATCATCGGCCCTTTCCTCGTCGAATGAGGTGCGGGATATATCATATATATCACTGTGCAAAGCAGAAACTATAGAAGCAATCAAAAGCAGACCGAGTGTGTAGCATCTGCCAGTTATTGCTAAAGGAGTCACTCCCGGTGAAGGGATCTCGGTCATTTCCTCATCGAATAAAGTGCAGGGTATATCATATATACCGCTATGCAAAGCAAGAACTGTAGCTACCTGTTTAGTTTAAAATTTGATTCTACAACATCTTAGGTTTCTTTTCTTTCATTAATCTCATTAATGAAGTCCCATCATTTAAATATCTAAACATCACAGATAAATACGACGTACACTTATGCCATCCGCATTCGCCTCGATGTCCCCTCGTGCACCGTTAGGTTAGGTAACTAACGACAGAGCAGGGCAGGGCTAGTGCGGGTGCAAAACATAAGTAACGTCTATATAATATATCATATATACTATATACTGTATCTATCATAGAACATCACATGATCACATCACAGATAACGCAGCAGAAGGAACGTATGAAACATTGGATATACTAGGACGTCCGTGTTTTCAATACGAGCCAGTATAAAACACGGATTCCACGGTCGTGATGAATAGCCAATCCCACACCCCTAGACCCCTACGAGAGCGGCAAGCAACCCTGTCAATTCTAGGGTTAGGAGACCCGGACTCGACTCCTCGAGTTGGTCTCCCACTGGACCCCAGAACCCGGTTACTCGTGCTCCCCTCCTTGGGTCTATCCTAATGCGGAAAAGTAAATAATATACAAAAGGTGACGACTTCCGCAACCTGGAAGTGCCCCAATAAAAGAATATTACATACAAGTTTTTACATGAATGAAAATGAAAAACACTCATCTCACATAAAAACCCCCGGCTATTCAAATACGACAATCCAATATAACATATCCAGCAACACATAACATCACATGTCATCAACGTAAGTAAATATGTCCATCCCAATTGTCGTTGACATATAGCAACGAAACCGGCGATATCACATATTACACTTACGGTCACAGAAAAGAAAGTGTAAAACTACAACAGTTGGAATCCGCAACCTCTTTAGACATCGCATGCCTAATCAAATGAAATACTTAGACATCACATGCCTAACAGTTATAAACCCCGCATTTTAGTCTCATTATCGAAAACTCTTTTCAATATCAAATGAAACTAAACCGCTAGATTTATAACATTCATTCAGTTATCTCATAACTGTTTGTGAATTCCAATTATTGTATCCCATTCCAGATAAACTGAAAATGTTAAACTTTCCGATCGAACAGTCAAACACCTAAGTTTTCCCGATACAGCTCAACACATGAAATAAGTCTAACAACATTCAGTTCGTGCCTCAGTACCAACGGTCCAGCCGTAGAAGGGTCAAGCCAACGCCTCACATGTGGCACGCCGTACTGCCCCAAATCCGAAGGTTCAAAGGGCAGTTCAAGACGGTCACATAATCGAGTTAAGATTTGTTGTCTTCTAGAGGGTCCATTGCGCTACTTGCACTACTTAGAACGTCGTTAAACCATGGAAAAATCCAACTCTTGGAAATTTCCCGACAGGAGAAAAATTTGGTATTTATATCCGGTCGAACCTTTTAACATATTCTAAAAATTATCCGGAAAGCCACAAAGACAAAATCTGATACTCCGATCGAAACACCGAATCCCCAAAACAACCCCAGAAAATTCAACTCTTGAATAAAATTTAAAAAATACCCAGAGAACTCAGCACTGTTAAATAGGAATTACTGTGCAAATTGTTAGGGCTGACGTCATACTTTAGCCGCGGAACCGCCGCATAAGCTAGGCTTATGCCGCGGTTCCGCCGCGCTTGTGAGGGATCATGAAATAAATTTTGCGCCGTAATTCTTAGAATTCCCTGCTGAATTTTCTGCATATTTTTTATTTGGAGAAAACCCATTTTTTAAAAAATGTACAGAGAGCCGTTTTCGGGTTAGGGTTTTGGTTCGATCGGACTTCAAACGTCGTCTAGACTTCGCCTAAGGCTCTAGCTAGGCTCTGATACCATTGTAGGGTTCCTAGGCACACTATAGAGGTTTCACAAGGCATCAACCATGCCAATTTCAAATTTTATGGGTGCCGAGAAACCCTAATACGGATCGTTGGCTAGAAGTTTAGGCGAAATATGAAACTAGTTAACATCTTAACTAGAGATTAGAAGCTACAACCGTTGTAGATCCAGATATCCACTTCCTTAGCTCCACGTAGGCGTCCTCTCGCTGTCCATCTCGAATCCCGGACTCAATCGTCGGCTTGATCGGAGAAATGGGCGGACTAGGTCGTCGGCTTCGTGCCGAAGATGATCTACGTCGAGGCATCACAAGTTCAAGCTCCGACTTCACAAAGTTGTGAAACTTGTGAAGAAAACACCCAAAAAAACTTGGCAAGAGGTAGAGGGTGAAGAAATAGGAGGTGGGTTCACTTTAGAATTGGATTTCTCACTTTAGATCTCAAGTTGCCATTGATGGCATCAAGCTTTCTATCTTGAAGAAGAAGGATCAAGAAGAAGAAAGAATATGATGAGTCTTTTTTAAAATGAAAAAGAAAATGAATACTTATCATAATCTTAACCATAGTTAAGTGTAGAGAATGAACTAGGGTTAGTTCAAATGGTTAGGGTTAAGCATGAGACAAGAATGGTGACTAAGTCAAAGCTTCATGAAGCTTCAATAAGAAACAAAGAAAGCCACCATTCTCATCTTTATCTTTTCCAAATAAATAAATGAACAAATAAATAAATAAATGAATATGCAAAACCCTAATCATCAAATTAATCATGGTTTAATTCTATACACTTAACTAAATGATCAAGTATCATCAAACATGATACAATTATGTGCACAAAAGTATATCACATATACTTCTTGCACATCAAGTGAGAAAATCCATATAAAGTGAACTAATACTAGCTAATGCAAAGTAATATATCAAATATATAATTATACATTAAATCATTAAATCAACACTTGACTTAACGATCCGGTCATATCTTATATAACCGACTAGTATCCTATGTATCGGCTTATCGAATCAATCGTTGATTCGATATCTAGGTTATATCGAATATAACCAATCGATACATTCATCGCGAGAATGGAATACGGTATCACATACACGCATTATTCTCGGTCCTGCACATATCTCATATGCGCTCCTATTTCGTTTCGCTTGAGCCAGGAAACCTCTGTGTAGGACTCTAAAGACTCGTCAATACGCCGGTAGCAGATGATGATCATATCAAGCACCTACAAGCCGCAAGCGGTCTGCTAAACGTAACGGCCATCCGGGTATTGAGCGATCAGAAGATCGACGAGCTAGCCCGCTCACACTCCTGTAAATCCAACCAGTAACACTTACCGTACAGTCCGGTCTGTTCGTCTGATATGTCGCATATCAAGTCTAGGGGTGGTATACGTCAGACCCCAATAACCGATAAGTCGTGCCGATGTGAAGCTCATAACGGGTCGAGAAACTACTGGTAACACTTACCAGCAAATCTCTGATCAGTCCTGGCCAGGGACTTCCCTGTTACGGCCAATCGAGCACCGCGCAACATCAACCCCCAATACCGGGAGAGACGAAACCCCTCCTATCGCTCATTGCCTCCATGTGACTCGGGACTGTACCCAAAGACCACCGTTTTGCACGCCCTCATGGACGTGGTAAGGTGGAGATCAAAGCACAGTGGGAATCACACAAGACTCTATGACGATCTCGGGTCTACAGACTAACCTGCACAAGTGTCACCTGAGAACTGCCATCTGACGTGAGGTATAATACCATCTGGGAGTTCTCGGCGAGTCCGTCCAGTGTACCCAGTCTCCACTGAGCACCCGTATACCATCTCTGATGTCAAACACCAATGGATATGGGATCATCCATCGCCCATCTCATGGGTCGAGAAGCGTATACGCTGGTCTACACTGGTATATCGATGCCCTGTCTCGATACACCCACGACTAGGGACCTTGAAGGATGTACTTATAGACTACCATGTCCCTACTAGTATGATCTGCATCATAGTCCAGGTAGTCAAGTACACATCCTAAGGGCTTTATCAACATGTAACTATAAGACAGTTTAAAGAGACAAGTGTACATGTTAAGATAAAGAGTAACCAGATAGCATACTATCATATCGAGCAAGAAAGCCATCTCCATATATGTCCAAGCATCCAATATAATATACATCATCTGTACAATACTGGCCTCTAGGGCATACATACAACTAACACCAAGCTCTCCTGGCCGAAGAAAAAATGAAGGATGAATTGGAGGAAGTGCACACGGCCGATGTCACTTTTGGCGACGAGGACCTTCTCCTTGGGACGTGCGAACACAACCGCCCCCTTTATGTCTCAGGATACTGCCACGATATAATGATAGGCAAAATCCTGGTCGACAATGGATCCTCCGTTAATCTCCTCAATGTGCGAGTGTTAAAAGAAATCTGCATGAGCGTCCAGCACCTTGCCCGGGACAAGATCACCATCTCCGGGTTCGACTCCCAATCATCAAGAACTCTTGGGTCTGTAATACTGATGCTACGCTTTGGGCTACTCGTCACGGACATTAAGTTCCACGTCATAGACGCTAAGACGTGCTATAATGCTCTGCTTGGCCGACCATGGTTATACGAGTACAACATCATCCCTTCTACACAACATCAGTGTATGAAGTATTTTAAGGATGGTCTCGAGTATACCGTAATGGGAGAACTGAACCCATTCTCTGTGAACGAGGTCCGCAAATATAAAGATGCCAAATACTTTTTACCAGATTTCGAAGACACGGAGAGGTGTCACAAACCGGAGAACAAAGCTAATGCCACCATCCCTGTCTTTGGCAGTGATACCGAGGAGGACGAGGAGATGATTTATTCGGGTCCGCCCCAATATAACAAGCCAGGACCATCCGCTCCTACATTAATCTTTGGTAGTGACTCGGAAGATGAAGTCCATGCTGTATTCTCTGCTCGACCTTCGATACAAACGTCCGCTGACGAAGAGCAAAGTCTGCAAGTCGCCATGGTGCCGCTTAAACACCATAAAGAACTGGATGCACTTGACATCTACAGTGTAGAAGAGCTGCGGACGTTCTATGTCCCTCCCAGGCGAAAAGGCGAAAAGGCGAAAAGGCAATTCTATTCTACCGTTCTGAAGAAACCAAAGTGGAGAAAGAAATCTGGCACGGTGCGGATCCTACGCTTGACAGGCTTCAGCCCATCCGTTTGCCTAGATATTATACAGAAGGCTTGAAGAGGTTGCTGAAGCGCCAAGGGATACCTTTTAAACAAACCGCTCGGAAAGCAAAATTCTATGACAGGGTTTGGAACGTCCCCGGAACTCAGCACAAGTTGCCTAGTGGGAGGATGGAAACAATCGGGCTTGGATACATTCGATCCAAGAAACGAAAGCTACTCCACGGTTGCTACGTCGTACATGACTTCGATGAAGAAGCGGATGCTCAATCGGAGGACGTTAATACTGAACCAGTAAAAGTTCCTGACGCAAAGGTGCCCAGTCCGTCATTCGAAGAGCAAATGGACAAGCTAATAAGGGAAGCCGGTCAAAAAGTCCGAGACGACCACAGTCGCGAAATGGCAATCTATGAGAAAGCCAAAACGCAATGCCTCCTCCAACAGGCTGTGAAAGATGAAAATGCCGCTCCCTGTCAACCTGTTATAAAAAAGGCTCGACGCGGAGGCAGAAATAAGTCGAAAGGCAAAGAAGGTGCTCAACAGCAACAAAGCGGGACTAAGAAGCCATGCAAGCGGGAATCAAGCGGTTCCGATCTATCCCTCATAAGAAAAATGGGTCAAGCGTACTCTTTTTCTCGGGACAAGACGAAGAAAATACTTAACCTCGCTCTAAAACATCAAATGCTTACACTGCCGGAGTCTAAACACCCCGAACAAGCAAGCGAAGTCTCTCACCCAAACTATTGCTTTTATCACCGAGTAATAGGGCACCCTCTCGAAGACTGCTTCACCTTAAAGAATTGGGTCGAAGATCAGTATCAGCTCGGAAAGTTCGCTCTGTTTGACAACTGGAGGGTAACACCGCCACAGAAGCACGAACCCAAAGTCATGAAAGCAGAACCAACTCCACATTGGTCTTGGAAGCGAATTCGTACTTGCCACATGATAACAATATCAAAAGAAGAGCCCGAGAATATGGATGACTTTCCCTGGTGCTTCGAAAATAGCAACGATGAGGTGATCTCAGAATTTCCGCCAGCACCGAAAGAGCTGGAGGATGGAATACATACCACTGCAGATAACCTCAAGAAAATTGAGTTGGGGACGGCAAACGACCGACGACCGACATTCGTCAGCAAGCTACTAGCTTGAGATGAGCATCAACGCCGAGGTCAAGAAGCTGATCGACTCTGGTTTTATCCAGGAGGTCCAGTATCCCGAGTGAATCGCCAACATCGTCCCGGTAATGAAAAAAATGGGACAGTGCGCATATGCGTAGACTTTCGGGATCTCAATAAAGCTTGCCCGAAGGATGATTTCCCAGTGCCCGTCACCGAGCCGATGATAGACAATACGTCCACTCACAAGGTCTTCTCCTTCATGGACGGCTCATCAGGATATAATCAGGTCAAGATGCATCCCGAAGACCAGAAGCACACGGCTTTTCGGACTCCTCTGGGAATATTCTGTTATAAAGCGATGCCTTTCGGTCTAAAGAACGCTGGTGCTACCTATCAGAGGGCCATGACGAAGATCTTCGATGACCTTATACATGAAATCGTCGAATGCTATACGACAACCTCGTGGTGAAAAGCAAATCGTACGAGGAACATCTCGAGCATCTCAAGATCGTATTTCAACGCCTTCGACGATATAACTTGAAGATGAATCCGCTCAAGTGCGCATTCGGAGTTTCCTCGGGCAAATTCCTGGGATTCGTCGTCCGACACCGAGGTATTGAAATAGATCCGTCGAAGATTAAGGCGATCATGGAAATGACTCCGCCGAGAACTCTCAAGCAGTTGCGGTCTCTCCAAGGGAAGCTCGCATACATACGGTGATTTATAGCCAACCTTTCAGGAAAGTGCCGTCCTTACAGCCACCTGATGAAGAAAGGAACCCCGTTCGTCTGGGACCAAAAATGCCAAGGTGCGCTAGACGAAATCAAGCAGTACCTGCAAAATCCGCCAGTGTTGGCTGCTCCGGTTAAAGGAAAGCCCATCATCCTTTATACAACCGCCCTCGAAGGTTCCTTAGGCGTATTATGGGCGTAAGAGAATGACCAAGGGAAAGAAAGAGCACTCTACTATTTAAGTCGAGTTCTACTGGGGGCAGAAAGCAACTATTCCTCCATTGAAAAACACTGCCTGGCGTTAATCTTCGTAATAACAAAGCTCAGGCACTATGCGTTGGCGCACAAAGTCCGGCTCATCTCGAAGGTGGACCCCCTTAAATACTTAATGTCGAAGGCCATATTGACAGGAAGGCTCGCTAAATGGGCCCTGCTCTTGATGGAATTCTCGATAACTTATCAGCCTCTCAAGGCAGTGAAAGGCCAGGCCATTGCCGACTTCCTAGCTGAGCATCCGATACCCGCCGATTCTCCTTTGAATTGCGATCTTCCAGACGAACACGCGTTTGATGCGATCGACGGTGGTGATACCCGATGGGAGCTCTATTTCGATGGAGCATCCTCCATGAAGAAGCGCAAACAAAGTACGCCCATAATCAAATCAGGGGTAGGCCTTATCTTCGTGACTCCACAAGGAGGGATTATGCGCTTTGCTTTCTCCTTGACAGAGCCGAGGACGAACAATAAACCTGAATACGAAGCTTTGATAGCAGGCCTCGAGATCGCCATCGACATGGGAATTGAAAACCTCCTCATATACGGAGATTCCAAACTGATCGTTAGCCAAGTAAACGGCGACTACCAAACGTGCAAACCAGAATTGGTGAAGTACGGCGAAAAGGTGCAACAATTGTTGACCCAAATCCCTTCCTACACTTTGGAAAACATACCGCGTGCGGAAAACAGCAAAGCGGATACATTAGCCAAGCTCGCTAAGGAACTAGCTGACGAGAATCTCGATGATGTCAGAATTGTGGTACAAAGCCGTCGGGTGCTTGCCCCGGCAGAAACATCTCTGGAATCATCCGAAGAAAAGGGAGTGACTGAACAGACGACCTTGCAAATAAAAGAACTAGAAAAGGCTGAGGATTGGAGGGAAGTCTTCATAGACTACTTTAAGTCCCATCGAATGCCCGAAGATGCGTCATCGAGACATCAGCTTATGAAACGAGCTCTGTCTTTCGCCTTCGTTAATGATACTCTGTACAAGAGATCGTTTGATTCTCTGTGGTTGAGATGCCTAGGACCTGACGAAGCGAAAAGAGTCGTTCAGGAAGTTCACGACGGACTTTGCGGTTCTCACCAAGCGGGCCCGAAGATGAAATTGAAAATAAAACGGATGGGGTACTATTGGCCAACGATGATTCAGGACTGCCTCGAATAAGCGAAGCAATGCCACTCGTGCCAAATCCACGGGGACTTCATCCACCAGCATCCATATCCACTACATCCAACGGTGGCTAGCTGGCCGTTCGAAATGTGGGGAACTGACATAGTCGGCCCCATCGAACCAGCATCGTCCAGAGGACATCGTTTCATCTTGGCGACGACTGACTACTTCTCCAAATGGGAAGAAGCAGAACCATTGAGGGAAGTGAAGACGGAGAATATCCTCTATTTCTTTAAGACACACGTCATTTACCGGTTCGGAACTCCGCGACGGATCATCTCCGATAACGAACCTACCTACAGAAGCCACAAGATCAGCCGCTTCGCGCAACAACACAATATAGACTGGAGATATTCCTCGGTTTATAACCCTCGAGCTAACGGTCTAGCTGAGGCCTTCAATAAGACCTTGACAAAGATCATGAAAAAGACGGCGTCCCGAAATAAGAAGGACTGGCACGAGAGACTGCAAGAAGCTCTCTGGGCGTATCGAACCACGTTCAAAACGGCCACGGACACAACGCCGTACGCGTTGGTTTTCGGTACAGAAGCAGTACTCCCCCTCGAGATAGAGTTACTCTCTCTACGAGTGGCAGTCCATTACGAGCTGACGGACGAAGAAAATGCTCACCTTCGGCTTGAGGAGCTTGATGCCCTTGATGAAACCCGGCTCATAGCGCAACAAAATCTGGAGGCTTATAAAGCAAAGATGACGCGCTCATATGAAAGATTGACTCGACCGAGAACATTCCGCCAAGGCGAACTCGTGTTAGTGGTCAAAAGGCCTATGATCCCCAATCGCGCCAAGCAGGGAAAATTCAAGCCAAACTATGAAGGCCCGTACATAATAGACAAGGTCTACCAGGGTGGAGCCTATCTACTCATGGATATGCACGGTGAAAGGCCTTTCAGGCCAATAAATGGCCGCTTCCTAAAGAAATACTACACTTAATGAGTCACAGCCCAGGTCAATGATAGATGACGACTATGTCCGCTCGCTATCTTCCTAAGCTCAAACTCTATAAGTAGTAGACAGCCTTCTCCTGAACGGACCGAAACGTCCTTAAACTAATGACGGATCACTACGTCCTACAACTAGTCATTGACCGAGATGTCAATAAACTACGGTGGATTGAAACATCACAAAGCCGATATAAAAAAAGAGATAAAAAAAATTAAAAAAATAATAAACGGTATGTCCATAAGCAAAATGGGCACGGATGAAAACCCGAAAGGGCTCCGTGAGTAAAAACAGCAGGGCTACCGGCGAGTGTTCGTGAAAACCCGAAAGGGCGCGACCTCATAAAAAAAAGGAGAATAAAAATATAAAAAAACGGTATGTCCATAAGCAAAATGGGCACGGATGAAAACCCGAAAGGGCTCCATGAGTAAAAACAGCAGGGCTACCAGTGAGTGTTTGTGAAAACCCGAAAGGGCGCAACCTCGTTAAAAGACACTTGCAGGGTCCTCTCGATCTTGTAAGGAGAAACCACCCACGTGAGATCCTTACGACTCATAAGGGAGCAACACTTAGGGATCCTCACGATTCCTAAGGAGAAAATACACTTGCGAGATCCTCACGACTCGTAAGGAGAACTCTCTTATGGGACCCTCAAGGCTCATAAGATTTGAAAGTTTTAAGTTACAGAAACCTAAACCTGTGCTTAAGAAAACCCCCCACAACCTTCGATATTTCCCTACAAGCGGCTCAGTACTGACCCTTGTATACAATCCATGGGCGCAAATAAATATTTCCTTAACCAAGTCCCATCCGTGACTGGGGATATGTTCGCATGATGAAAACCCTTGTAAGTCCTCTCGACTTACAAGGAGAAAACCCCTTTGTAGGATCCTTACGACCTACAGAGGAACATACACTTAGGAATCCTCACGATTTCTAAGGAGAAAATACACCTACATGATCCTCAAGACTTGTAGGGAGAAATACCTTTATGAGACCCCTACGATTCATGAAGTCAAAAGCCTTAGTCGACAGGACCTTAACCCTGTTCGCTAAGCCACCTTTGCTCGACATCGACGGAGGCAAATGATGATTCGCTCCTGGCAATATCCCAGTTGTAGCGGTGCTGATGCCGAAATCGGTGTCTAATTTCAGGTTTACGACGAAAAGCCAGTAGGCCGCACATGCATACGAAATAGCCGAAATGATGGGGCAACTTGCAATAAAAAAAACAGCAAGTAAAAACGTATGCACACAAAATAGCCGAAATGATTGGGCAATTCGCAATAAAAAGCAGCGAGTAAAAATAAAATAAACAGCTGAAATGATTGGGCACCGCGAAAAATAGCCGAAATGATTGGGCAATCGCGACCTTCGTGATATAAAAGCTGAAATGATAGAGCATCGCGGAGATAAAACAAAAAAAATATATGAAACTTTTGCAAGATCATATTGATCCCTGTATACAATCCAAGGGCACAAACAAAGACGGAACCGCACCTTCCCAGCAGGTTCCGCCAGAAAACAAAGCCAAATCTCGACGGTTCACCAACAGCCTAGAGACAACCGCGACATTCTCTCAATACAGCAGACGCAGTGCCAGCAAACGAAGCGAAGATCAAATTCCTAGCTTCACGGTCTTGACGGTAACTCATATAAAACCTGAAAGACCACCACAGATCAGTTCAACTCAGGGAAACTAGTGTCCTTGATGAGAGCCTCCTGATTCGCGTCGGCTCAGAAAAACCAGTGTCTCCGCGAGAAATTCCCGATTCGTGTCAACCCCGAAGAAACCAGTGTCTTAGGCAAAATCCTTCGACTCATGGAAACAAGTGTCCTTGACGAAGAAAATCATGATTCGCGTCGACTCGCAGAGAAACCAGTGTCCCCACGGGAAATTCTCGATTCGTTTCAACACCAGGGAAACAAGTGTCCTTGGCAAACTCCTCAATTCAGGGAAACTAGCGTCCTTGTGTTGGAGATAGTGCCCTCAGAGTCAATTATTGGATCACAGGCACGTGATTGCAATGATTGAGGGGAGGACCTGTCCCAGTAGGACAGTCTTACTCGAGATGATAGTATGCTATATGGTTTATCTTTATCATCGTGTACTGCTTTAGGTGACCTTACGAGTCGCTATTACACGTTGATAGAGCCCCTAGGATTCTTGCTTGACTACCAGCAGTATGAGGGCGATCATATATGTGGGAGCTGGAGTCTATAAGCACATCCTTAAAAGGTCCCTAGTCATGGGAGTTTCGAGACAGGGCATCGATACTCCGGAGTAGACTAGTGTATACAGTCGAGACCCCGACGAGGGGCGGTGGCCGGTCTCACAAGCCACTGGTGTCAGTTGGTTCACCTAAGATGTATACAGGTGCTCATTGGGTTATGAGTACACCGGACAGGACTCGCCGGGAACCTGCTAGTTGGGGTTATACCAGACGTCAGATAGCAGTTCCCTGGTGACATGTGTACAGGTTAGTTCATCGACCTGAGATCGTCATTTGTCTCGTGTGAGTTCCCACTGTGCTTTGATTACTACCCTACCACACTCAAAGGAGACGTGCAAACAGGTTTTAGTTGGGTACAGTCCCGAGCCACATGGAGGCAGTGAGCGGATCTGCAGGGGTTCGTCTCTCCCGGTATTGGGGGTGAGGTCGCGCTGTGTCTGGGAGAGCCAGAACATGAAAAGTCCTTGGCAAAAGCAGGAGATTTGCTGGTAGGTATTCCAGTAGTATCTCAGGGTGTTCTGGGCAACACTCCGACACGACTTGTACCGCTATTGGGGGTCTGACTTTTACCAACCCCTAGGCCCGCCATGCGATGCTCATAGACGAACGGACCGGACTGTACGGATATTGTCACTGACAGGCTCAGTAGGGTGTCAGGATGAGTGCGCTCATCGACGTCCCTTTTGGTCAATACCTGGTAGCCCGTCACGTATTGGCTTATACCTCTGACGTGCTAGTGGTTAAATCCACAGCCAACGTATTGACGAGTCTTCAGAGTCCACCACACTCAGTTACTCAGGTTTCGGGCAAAACGCTGTAGAGGCCGTATGGAGATATGGCAGGGTTCGATCAGATACGTGCGGTATTGCACGGATCGTGATCGGACGGTTTTTTACTAGCCGGCTTTGGTTTAAGCCGGATCCTAGTATTAGATAGTGTAGATTTTGTCTCTTTGCAATTTGTATTCAGTGGGAATACAAATGCGGGCATGTATTTGCAGTAGCGGGGTTTTCCTGTGATTTATTACGGGATCAGTTTTCTGATGTTGCCAGTTTGCATTCCGTTCCGGCCGGTTTTCTTTTATTCCTTCACGACCGGACTTTCGATGGAGGGGGTTATTTGCACATTTGCAAATAACATTTGTGGAGGGGTTTTCTTGCACTTTGTGGCTTCATGATATGACTATCATCATTATATTCCTTTTGCATCATTTGTCTTGCATCAAATGAGAAAGAGATTGAGGTGGTTTTATGAAAGGATTTATACTTGATTTTTGTGTGACCATTTTCTCTTCTATTAATCCTTCCTTGCATTATTTGTTTTTGCACACTCCACCATTTTCTTAAGGGGGCCGGCCACTTCAAGAGAGAGATTCATTTTTGAGTGTGAACAATTTTCTTCATCTCATTTTTCATGCAAGGAAAAATGAAAGCACCATATTTCCTTGTCTTCATTCCTCCACATCCATGGCAACTAAACCCCAAGTGAGACATGGTTCTACACTATTCTACAGCATCCCTTGGATGCGTCGGCTAGCCAACTTCGCGCCCGAGTTGCCTCGGTCCAGAGGTGGGAGCCCGTAAAAGATTCCGGCTACGTGGTGCCCTTTCCGACGAGGACGTGACGGACGGAGATTCCGCGGGAGATCGGAGTGGAGACAAAAATCGAAGGACACGGATCGCTCGGTATACTTCTCTACTCTTTTCTTGTTTGCTAGTAGCTAGGTTAATGGCCCGATCCGGGTGAAAAGTGCGCGGTGGTGCCGGTTTGCTAGTTTGCAAAATTTTGTTTCCGCGTTTCCGGCATCGGATCGACGGCCGGGGCGCCGCCGCGGACTTACATTGGTATCAGAGCCACGCCATTAACCATGCCTAGCTTGCTCTAGTATGTTTAGTACTCGATCGAACAAAATTCCCTAAAAACCGTATTTTGTATGCACATGTGTTCTCTGTCGAAATATTTTTGGCTCCAAAAATTTTTCAGGTTGTCTCAGAATACTGTGCATGGATATAGAAGCAATCTGTGAAAATTTGGTCGCGCGATCTCTCCATACCGCCGCGGAACCACGGCCAAACCCATGCGTGGGCCGCGGTTCCGCCGCGCTTTTGATTGATCACTTGATCAAAATTTTGCAGATAGCCTATGAGTTAAAAATAGGGGTTTTGGGACATTCTTTTTGGGCCCAGTTTTTCTGTAAGTGCTACGGTACTGCTTGGGGCCCACTTCGATAAATTTGTTCGATTGGATATTTTAAACATGCTAGTTCACAGTATTTACATTATATCTGCGACCGTGAATGTCACTTGATCGGTAAATCCTGTCTAACTGCTATAGCCCGGTTAGACGGATTTGCGAACGTGACATTCACGTTGATGTTCTGTGTTGTGCTGTGATGTTGCGGATCGGTCGTGGGGGATAGCCTGGTTGCAATGTTAGTACAGTTCTGTTTTATATGTACATTTGATATTGCGGGGCGAGCGTCCGACATGTGGACTGCCGTCTCTGCCTGTTTGTATTATTCTTTTGGGGCACGACCAGGTTGTAGTCGATGTACCCGTTGTATGTATATTTTACTTTCTGTACTAGGATTACCCTAAGGAGGGGTGCACGGATAGCCGGGTTCTAGAAGGCAACGAGCCCGCATCTCATGGTATTGAGACGGAGGGGGCTTTACTCTAGAATTGGCGGGCTATTCGCCGCACTCGTAGGGGGTACAGGTTGACCCAGGAGGGGTACCCAAGTTACCGGATTCCGTGAAGTGCTGGGTGGTCCATTCACGTTGCTGAAGGGGCTGCATCGCTTCAGGTTTTGGCGGGTAACTTGCCGCGCCCGTAGGGGTCTAGGATTTCATTGCACAGGCTATCCACACGACCAGGGGAACGTCGGGTTTCAGTAGCGGCTCTATGAAACCCGGGGATCCCAGATATCTGTATTATTCTGTGACGCTGTACATTTCTGTGCTGTTGCTTTTTATCACGCCTTGAGCGAAAATTATATATTATATATATAATAGTAAATGTTGTATATGTTTTTCATCCGCGCTAGTCCAGTCCCCGCTCTGTCGTTAGTTAGCTAACCTAACGGGTGATGACGGGACCCAGTGGCGAATGCGGATGGCATATACGTATGTCATTATTTTCGATCTTTGTGGTGTGATCAATTGATGGGACTGCGTTGATTCGGATCAATGTAAGATAAACAAACCTACTCTGATGTTGTTGGAACATTTTTCAAAAAGCTGTTATTGCATTGACGTTCACTTTTGTTTTGCACGGTGGTATTCAGTTGGAATATCCTGCTCCTCAGTCGACGAGGCAAGGGCCGAGATCCCTTCACCGGGAGTGACCCCTTGGACAGAAGTTTGCGTCAGGGCAATAACTTCACTATAGCCGATTACTTTTACTTTGCATCATGGTATTCAGTTGGAATATCCTGCACCTCATTCTACAGGGAAAGAGCCGAGACCCTTCACCGGGAGTGACCTCTTTAGCAAAGGTTTTCGTCACTATATTTTTTAAAAGCTATCCGGTTCCTTCAGCGATATCAAGTTCATTACGTTAAAGGTTTTCGCCAGAAACCATTCGTAGCCCTCCGTCATTTCAGACGGGTAGCACATAGTATTCATGCTATGTTTGTTGGCCTTCGTCAAGGCATAGTGCATGGTAGCTGCTTGTTGCCTTTCTGCTGCATAGATAGATGCGTTGGTTTGGGACAGTCGTATAGCCTTGTTGGCCTTCGTCAAGGGCTTGTACGGGTGGGTTCAAATCAACCTGGACAATGACGGGTAGAACTTGACATATGACTTATGATTTGTTGGCCTTTGTCAAGGTCATAAGAGCATGGGGCAAAAATCCACATCGGGAGTTTCAAAAGAACTGAAACTTGCCAGATATGCGCATACCTTCTGGAGTGTGATAACGTGAGCGGATTCCGTCACGTTATCATGCGATGAGAGTTGGATCCCGATTCCCACTGATGAGTTGGTTTACTCCTCGGGTGATCCCGGCTAATTCTTCTTTCAGGTTTGGGAAAGAATTTGACGTTACAGTGGGAGGTTTCCAAATTAGATAAAGTGATAACCATTCTGATCTAAGTTAGAGTGCACGCTGAGTGTTTCTTTTCTCTCTCTCTTTGGCAGCGACCATTGACCCGGCCCTAGACTATGACTTAGTGACCAAGATCACCGAACCTTCTTAACACTGGCTTTTGGATTGTCAGAGTTGCAGACCTCATTGCCACTCCTACTTTTACCCTTTTCTCCAGGACACCCCGTGTTACTACGAACGTCCACTTCCATTGGACAAAACCATCGTATGGTTATATACGAACTCGAAGGAATTCGAGGATGGTTTCCGGTTCTGGAGAAAACGAATAGGACTATTCAGTTGTCTTTTCCTTTTACCTTCTCTCAGGTTGCGAGTACTCCTTGGTTTAGGAGATAGTACACCTATTACGCAAATTGGATAAGTCTTCTTCCAAACCTTAGGCTGGTGCCGAACGGTAGGGAATGAAGAAAACCAATTAGCCTAAACGGTGTACAGAAGGTATTAAGTTCAGACAAAGCAAGGGATTAGTAAGAGGGCAAAGTAAATTGCGACTGATATTCACGACCAAACCAAGTATTTCTTCGCCAATCCTAAATCACCTTTGTATTTCTCCAGGATACTCCGTATCACTACGAAGATCCCAGTTTATTGGATAATCCATCGTATGGTTATATACGAACTCGAAAGGAACTTGTTCCAGTTCGGGGATGGATCCTGGTTCAGGAGAAATAGGAATTAAGTTCATTCGGTTGTCTTTTATCCTCACCTTCTCTCGCATTGCGAGTGCTCCTAGGATTAGGACAGTACACCCATTATGCTTATTGGATAGTCTTCTTCCAAACCATAGGCTGGTGCCGAACGGTAGGGTAGGAAGAAAACCATTTGGCCTAAAGGGGTGTACAGAAGGTAATGACTAAAGACATATAAAGGGATTTGGAGAGGTGGCAAAGAATTATACGGTTACAGTCGTGAATCTGGATAATGGAAGAGGCATTACTATGAATACCAGGATACCCCATCGAAACATTTCAATGTTTCAGGTTCACTGTGTACTGTTAAAAGAAAACTGATTTCCCAATTAGACACTTGCTCCAGGGTATGTATTTACCAGGTATGATTCTCACATCTGTATGGTTTTACAGATGATGAGTGGGAGCAAGTTATTAGGAATTAGGTGATTATCCTCATTATATCGGGATTCGTTGTAATTGGAGATATTTGAGGAAGTCACCTGGGTTGTTTGCCGGACGGCAAATATTTGGTTCTGAATATCCGTTGTTATGCACCAATTTCAAATTGATATATCTGTACGTCTATTTTTATAGAGTGAGATATACCTTTTTGAAATTATGTCTATGACATTTACCTATATCAGTGGATGGTTAGGTAAGGAGTATTGAACAGCGGTGTAATTCTTCTTAACCATAAGTACAGTTTTCAACCTACGACACACAGTGAATGAGTTATTAGACTCAGGGGACTTGTACAGAGTATTGTATATTGTCCAGTGTCCATTAGGACAGAGGGGTTGGTCCTCGTACTATATTCGGTTTACTTATAACTTCTCTAGTTCTTAGACAGGTGTTTCGTAGAAACACAAGGTCTAAGTTTTGAGGAGTTATAGGTATAAGAATAAAGTAGAGAACCAGATGTTGCAAGTATCAGGATTCTTCAAGATGATCGAAGATGTAGATACTTGTGTATGGTATTCAGTTGATAGTAATGATTAAGAGAACTAGCTTCTCTTTCAGGTTACTCATAATTGGAAGTATTCCTAAGTTGAGTGACGCTGATCGGTCTCTTTCCATTTAGTTGACATGCACTGGAGACAGCTGCATGATTTGAATCTGGTTCAATTAAATCAGTGCCTCTGTTTCTATATTGGATATAGAACAGTTCATATCTTGACATTGTTAAGATACGGGGAGTTGTCCGGCTTATGCTTAAAACCAGACTCCGGATAACTCAAGGCACGTTTCTGTAATGGCTGTTTGTGGGTTGACCCGGGCTATGACGAGTGTTGACTTTCTACCATCTGGAAGATCAATAGTGATATTGTTCTTGACTCGCCACGGTTTTAATTAAAAATGGATTTTTTTCAGAAAACAGTAGTGGGAGTATGGTAGAACTGGAAGTAATTCCAGAACCGCAAACGATTACTGAAGATTTGATAAGAACCTAAAGATTCAATCTGGTTTGACATTCCATTGGCCACTCCGCAGATATGGTGGGTAACCTCAGGCACCCGAGAGGTACTTCGGTATGCTCAAGGACGGTGGCAGGGAGGTTCTTGTTTGCCCAGACTTGCCATTGTTGTTGTTCCAGACTGTGAGACCCGGCAGGAGAATGAGTATAGCGTCGTTCTAAACTAGCTTTAGAAGTGTACGTCTATATGACTCTGCCAGAGGGTTGTCGTAGTCAGTGGGAGCAGCGGAAGTATTGGTGGACATCAGGCTTATGTCTATTTATAGACTAGAGCAGATATAGCGGAGATAGATCATCTATTTCTGATGTGACAGTCATAGGTTTGACTTCATCAGAATAGGGGATGGATCTATTAAGAAGGTAGTAGGGTGTGATGTCCTGGTATTTGATGACATACACAGAGTAGGAAGTGATATTCCTATACTACGATCGGTTATACTATGGTCGTCACACAGTAGTTTCTCCACATAGGACTTAGAAATTATATCAGATATTCTGGTTACTAGATCTATGGTTTTAGATCTTGATTTAGGTGGTTTCCCAATCTGGGTACTTTGACCGCATTCTATGAGTATTTAGAATGGACGACTCCTGGCACGGTAGTATACCTGCAGGTAATGGAGTCACCCTCTCTAATGGTGTCTTACAGACTAAAGGGGAGAGGGATACGTGTGATTGACAGATCACTTGCTTAGGCAATTGAGTCAATCATGAGATGTCAAGTACCACACCAGATGTTGTTCTTGCAGTAGATGCAATAAGTTGATATTAATCCAATCCTGGAGAAACAATCGGAAGCAGCTTTAGAACATAAGTGGATGTTCTAGGGATATGATAACAGCATTATCCTTCGGGAGACGGTTATCATTCCAGGCTTCCAAGGTGACCTGGATGGCAGAGTGGCTGTCAGAGTTATAGTTTTCCTTCTGACGAGGGGCAGTATTTTGGACAGATGGTCCAAGTGGATACTGAGGGAAGGCATGGCGCAGGATACTGATTAAGTTCAGTTGTCGATACAGTCTAAGAAGTTTGGATTTGGAGTTCATTTATGAGCTAGGTCCTATCAGACATCCAGACACATTCTAAGACAGGTATTGCTCATTTCGGGAGATGGCTTTCTCCGCGAACTTGAGATAAAGAGAGACATAGAATGAAACACCATAGCGGATCCACTCACTGAGGCTATTCCTCGAACGCAATAGTTTCACAAACGAGCTTTGTGAGACTGACTAGTAGAGGAGTTGGGTGTTCGGTATCACACGGGCTGTGAGTATGCGACATCGCAATAATTAGCCTTGAGTGCAAGTGGGAGATTGTTGGAGATAGTGCCCTCAAAGTCAATTATTGGATCACAGGCACGTGATTGCAATGATTGAGGGGAGGACCTGTCCCAGTAGGACAGTCTTACTCGAGATGATAGTATGCTATATGGTTTATCTTTATCATCGTGTACTGCTTTAGGTGACCTTACGAGTCGCTATTACACGTTGATAGAGCCCCTAGGATTCTTGCTTGACTACCAGCAGTATGAGGGCGATCATATATGTGGGAGCTGGAGTCTATAAGCACATCCTTAAAAGGTCCCTAGTCATGGGAGTTTCGAGACAGGGCATCGATACTCCGGAGTAGACTAGTGTATACAGTCGAGACCACGAGAAGGGGCGGTGGCCGGTCTCACAAGCCACTGGTGTCAGTTGGTTCACCTAAGATGTATACAGGTGCTCATTAGGTTATGAGTACACCGGACAGGACTCGCCGGGAACCTGCTAGTTGGGATTATACCAGACGTCAGATAGCAGTTCCCTGGTGACATGTGTACAGGTTAGTTCATCGACCTGAGATCGTCATTTGTCTCATGTGAGTTCCCACTGTGCTTTGATTACTACCCTACCACGCTCAAAGGAGACGTGCAAACAGGTTTTAGTTGGGTACAGTCCCGAGCCACATGGAGGCAGTGAGCGGATCTGCAGGGGTTCGTCTCTCCCGGTATTGGGGGTGAGGTCGCGCTGTGTCTAGGAGAGCCAGAACATGAAAAGTCCTTGGCCAAGGCAGGAGATTTGCTGGTAGGTATTCCAGTAGTATCTCAGGGTGTTCTGGGCAACACTCTGACACGACTTGTACCGCTATTGGGCGTCTGATTTTTACCAACCCCTAGGCCCGCCATGCGATGCTCATAGACGAACGGACCGGACTGTACGGATATTGTCACTGACAGGCTCAGTAGAGTGTCAGGATGAGTGCGCTCATCGACGTCCCTTTTGGTCAATACCTGGTAGCCCGTCACGTATTGGCTTATACCTTTGACGTGCTAGTGGTTAAATCCACAGCCAACGTATTGACGAATCTTTAGAGTCCACCACACTCAGTTACTCAGGTTTCGGGCGAAACGCTGTAGAGGCCGTATGGAGATATGGCAGGGTTCGATCAGATACGTGCGGTATTGCACGGATCGTGATCGGACGGTTTTTTACTAGCCGGCTTTGGTTTAAGCCGGATCCTAGTATTAGATAGTGTAGATTTTGTCTCTTTGCAATTTGTGTTCAGTGGGAATACAAATGCGGGCATGTATTTGCAGTAGCGGGGTTTTCCTGTGATTTATTACGGGATCAGTTTTCTGATGTTGCCAGTTTGCATTCCGTTCCGGCCGGTTTTCTTTTATTCCTTCACGACCGGACTTTCGATGGAGGGGGTTATTTGCACATTTGCAAATAACATTTGTGGAGGGGTTTTCTTGCACTTTGTGGCTTCATGATATGACTATCATCATTATATTCCTTTTGCATCATTTGTCTTGCATCAAATGAGAAAGAGATTGAGGTGGTTTTGTGAAAGGATTGATACTTGATATTGGTGTGACCATTTTCTCTTCTATTAATCCTTCCTTGCATTATTTGTTTTTGCACACTCCACCATTTTCCTAAGGGGGCCGGCCACTTCAAGAGAGAGATTCATTTTTGAGTGTGAACAATTTTCTTCATCTCATTTTTCATGCAAGGAAAAATGAAAGCACCATATTTCCTTGTCTTCATTCCTCCACATCCATGGCAACTAAACCCCAAGTGAGACATGGTTCTACACTATTCTACAGCATCCCTTGGACGCGTCGGCTAGCCAACTTCGCGCCCGAGTTGCCTCGGTCCAGAGGTGGGAGCCCGTAAAAGATTCCGGCTACGTGGTGCCCTTTCCGACGAGGACGTGACGGACGGAGATTCTGCAGGAGATCGGAGTGGAGACAAAGACCGAAGGACACGGATCGCTCGGTATACTTCTCTACTCTTTTCTTGTTTGCTAGTAGCTAGGTTAATGGCCCGATCCGGGTGAAAAGTACACGGTGGTGCCGGTTTGCTAGTTTGCAAAATTTTTGTTTCCGCATTTCCGGCGTCGGATCGACGGCCGGGGCGCCACCGCGGACTTACACCTTGATGAGAGCCTCCTGACTCGCGTCGGCTCGCAGAGAAACCGGTGTCTCCGTGAGAAATTCCCGATTCGTGTCAACCCCGAAGAAACCAGTGTCTTCGGCAAGATCCTTCGACTCATGGAAACAAGTGTCCTTGACGAAGAAAATCCTAATTCGCGTCGAATCGCAGAGAAACCAGTGTCCCCACGGGAAATTCTCGATTCGTTTCAACACCAGGGAAACAAGTGTCCTTGGCAAACTCCTCAATTCAGGGAAACTAGCGTCCTTGATGAGAGTCTCCTGACTCGCGTCGGCTCGCAGAGAAACCAGTGTCTCCGTGAGAAATTCCCGATTCGTCTCAACCCCGAAGAAACCAGTGTCTTCGGCAAAATCCTTCGACTCAGGGAAACAAGTGTCCTTGACGAAGAAAATCCTGATTCGCGTCGACTCGCAGAGAAACCAGTATCTCCGCGGGAAATTCTCGATTCGTTTCAACACCAGGGAAACAAGTGTCCTTGGCAAATTCCTCAACTCAAAGAAACAAGCGTCCTTGATGAGAGCCTCCTGACTCGTGTCGGCTCGCAGAGAAACCAGTGTCTCCGTGAGAAATTCCCGATTCGTCTCAACCCCGAAGAAACCAGTGTCTTCGGCAAAATCCTTCGACTCAGGGAAACAAGTTTCCTTGACGAAGAAAATCCTGATTCGCGTCGACTCGCAGAGAAACCAGTATCTCCACGGGAAATTCTCGATTCGTTTCAATACCAAGGAAACAAGTGTCCTTGGCAAATTCCTCAACTCAGGGAAACTAGCATCCTTGATGAGAGCCTCCTGACTCACGTCGGCTCGCAGAGAAATCAGTGTCTCCGTGGGAAATTCCCGATTCGTCTCAACTTGCAAGATAAAGCCTCAGGCAGCAGGGGTTAAAAAACTTGTTTCTTGAGCAATGGGACCCTGCAAGTCAGTCTAAAACGGTCTCTTTCATACTATTCACGGGTCTCACTCTCCAAAGTCGAATCTCGACAAGGAGGGAAACAACCGCTTACGGGTCCTCTCGACTTGAAAGAGGGAAAATTCTCCTATAGGATCCTTACGACTTATAAGAGAAAACACACTTAGGAGTCCTCACGATTCCTAAGGAGAAAATCCACCTACGAGATCCTCTCGATCCGTAGGGAGAAAAGTCTCTATGAGACCCTCACGGCTCATAGAGTTGAAAAGTCTTAAGCAGCAGATCTGAACCTGCGGCCTAAGCCATCGCTATCTCGTGAAGGAATTAAGATGCTTACTCTATTATCTGTCAATTATGTTCATCAAGACAACATGCTGATAATAAAAGAAAGGGAGAGAGCAAAAGAGCATACAAGACATTGCAAAGAAAAAATGTGTATCTTTATTTATTAATTCAATCAAGTACAAGGTGAAGCGTACAAAAGAATAAAGAATGGATACATCTTATTCGAAAAAGAAATTTTTTTTTTACAAGTATATGGATACAAGGGGAACTACTGGGAAGGAAGCGTCTTGCATAGCTCTAGCAATTGTTCGCGGACCTCCTTCCACGGTTTCTCCTGATCGGCCACCACCGCCAGTTCTGCCTCCACTCAAGCCCGCTGCTGCAAGAAAGATGCAAGTTGTTCCCCAACAGCCTGATGAGCAGCTTCCCGCTTGGGGCATCACGCTCGGCGACATCAAGCTTTCGCTTCAGGTTTAGCCCATGAGAGATGCGTTCCAGGAGGCCCTCAAAGATAGCCTTCACTTGGGCAGCATTCGCCTCAACCTCAGCACGCAGACGAGCCGTCTCGCTCAAGGTCTCTTGGTATTCCCTTAGCCTTAAAGCCGCTTCTTGTTCCAAGTGGTGGACATAAGAAGCGCTTTGTTCAATCCACACGACTTTTTGATGGCTTGCGGCTAAGGTCTTGGGAGCGGGGCGCATAAACTCCAGTTGATGCAGGCGGGCCTCGATCTCCCTGCAGTGGTTAAGCCAAGAAGCGACGATGTCCTCGTTATGGAAGTTCATGAGTATCACCAACATTGGGTTAACCGCCGTAGCAAAATCTGCTGCAGACGTTGGAGTTTCGACGTCAAGCTCCTCAATGTAGTCGCTCACCATGCGCAGACTATTCATGGCACCCTTTGAAGACGGACGTCTCAGGAAGGGGCCTGCTGGCATTATAATGCGAGATTCAAAAGGCGCCAAGATCGGAACGACAGCTAAAAGAAACAAGATACGATTAGATGACACTTTAAGAAAGACAAAAAAGGGGGGTCATCAATGCGATGGTTTGCTATACCAGCTGCAGCAGGTGGCAAGGCCGGAAGGGCCGGTGGCGCGGCCGATCTTTCATCCCCTCCTTAGATTTGTAGCACTGCAATCAGGATGAGAAAAAGTTAAAAATAATTCCATCACTGAAAAAGAAAGATATCAGTCAAAAACTATACTCACCAGCGCCACCAGAGGGAGAAGCGAGTTCAGATGGGAAGGAGAAGTGTAGGAGCAACACCTGATAAAGATGGTCAAAAAGCACTCCTGAAAAGACACAACAGTACGACTTTAATACATAAATTATGCGTCTGAAAGATGAAACTAATAAGTTGCAAACCCATACCTTCCAACATCTTCGATGGTACAAGGGAGGGCTGAGAGGTGACCACCGCCAAGGCAGTAGTTGACGGCGCTCCCTCGAGCAATGGGGCATCGGCACTAGCCGCACCTGCGTTAAAAAAAACAAGGATAAACCTGTCAGGAAAGATTGCAAGATAAAAAGGGGGACGGTGATCCGAAATTTACCTGATGAGCCTCCAGTCGAGACCGAGGCGTATCCCTCCTCCATCGATATAAGTCCACCACCCGTGGCCTCATCCCCAGACTCCACGGGAGCCGTCGTCGTGCTCGCGAGGCCAGGAGACGGTGGAGGGCCGTAGGCGGGGAGAGCAATGATCGGAGCATTGCCAGACCCTTGAGAAAGAGCGGTCGGCTCGTCCTCAGGAATCATGTCCACCTCACCCGCTACTCTTTCGGGCTCGGCAGTTGCGGCTGTCTCGTCCACCATCGCCATTGGGTCATCGGGCTCAGGCGCTTCTTCCACTGCTACCTCGGGCTCGGTATCGCCACCTGCTCAGGCATAGCAGACTTGACCATCTCGTCAGCCACTAGCTTGGGCCCGGCAATCCCGGTTATGTCGTCCGCCATCGGCTCGGGTTCGACCAATACCTCTTCCTCTGGCCCCTTAGGTTCGACGGTCTCTGCCTCCCCCTCGGTTGGACTTGGCCCTGCAGGACAGAATATATAAGAACCGACAACTTTATAATTCTTACAACAAAATTTTGAAAGAAATATTACCTGAGGTGGACTTATCGTTGGCCTCCCTATTGGCGCGCACCGCCTGTCTGTGAGCTGTAGACAAAGCGACCGGGGGCTCTTCTGAGGGAGTGTCAGCACGAGGGACGGTGCTTGGGCCCGCTCCAATGGCCAAAGCATCCCTGCGTGCCTTCGCTTCACGCCTCAATCGCTTCCTCTCCTTCCGGGCCGTCGCGATGGACCTCTTCGACGCTTCCGTCATCAAGGTGTTGTCATCCTCGTTTAGAGTTGCCTCCAGAGCCTTCAAGGCATCTCTCATCGGCGCTTCAAGTGTGGCCTCTCGCGGTAGCCCCGAGGAGGTAGAAACATCAGCGGCTGGCCCGGGGAGAGTCTCCGCGTCACCTGGCGAGACCGGCATTGTGGTTCCTGCGATAAAAAAGAGGGGATTAGATCGACCATAACAGAAGGAGAATAAAGACCTAATGAATCGAAATGTACCAAGGCCTAAGGACGCTCTAAGTCGTTCCTCCTCTTAGAAAGTCTTGAGGGAAGCGGCAATGGCTTCTTCAGTGGTGATGCATGTTTGAAGAAAAGAGGGGAAAAATGTTAGTCAAAGGCAATAATAAAGATATGACGCAATAAAGAATGCGACTAGTGATTACCCGATTGCACAAGCTTAGCTAGCCATGCGTCGCGCCTCGCCAATCGCTCTGAAGCTGCGATGGCGGCCGCCATGTCCGTGTCATCCGGCGGCATGACTAATCCTGTGTTAGTCCCATACTCACCAAAGCCTTCGCTATAGGGAGCATGGGGTTCCTGACCGAACGCAACATCAGCTGCGAAAAGCGACTTCTTTTTCCTCTTCTGCCCACCAGCCCTAGGTGCACCCGGGATTGACTTACGCTTTGCAGGCACCTTGGGGAGACGGGTCCCGATGTCCGCGCCCACAGCAGAATCCGGCGAAGCCACAACTACTGTCTCCACTGGAGCACAGGGCGCTGGTGGTGCATCCGCAATATCGGGAAGCGGCAATCCGCGTGGAGGAATTTGCGCATGCGGTGGTCCTGTAAGTCCATGGTAGCGCCCCGGCCGTCTAACAGACGCCAAATGTGGAAAAAAAACTTTTTACAAACTGGCGCTATCGTGTACCGTAACCCGGATCTGCCATTAAAGCTAAACTAACAAACTACAAAGTGGGTAGAAATGTTATACCGAACGATCCGAGTCCTTCGGTCTTCAACCATCATCCCACGCTTTGTTGTGGCTGCTCCGATCTCCTGAATCTCCAGTCTTCTCGTCCAGGTGGCACCACGTCGACGGATCTTTAAACGGGCTCCCGCCTCTGAACCGAGGCAACTCGGTCGTCAAGTTTGCTGAAAGAGACGACCAAGATGAAGTAGAGAATGAGTAGAACACTTTGTCTCATTACGTCCAAGGCTATGGACGAACAGTTAATGAAGTTGCCTTTTGGATCGGATTGAAATGAGATATGAAAATATATATGAACTAGATCTCTCTCTTCTCATTTTAACAACCCTTTCTTTTTCCCAAATCAATCATCACCTCAAGGGGAGGGGGCCGGCCATATATTTAGAGGGAGGGAGGTGAGGGTAGGAGCAAAGAGGTGACCATAACATTAAAGGAGAAGGAATGAGTCATTAAACACCTAGTATGAACTCATTAAATGAAACAATGAATCATAACCCTTAGTCATCAGCACATAAATGCTCCATTAATGCTCTAAGCCACCTCACCATCCTAGTCACCTCTTCTAGAAACTTCTAGAACCTTCCACACTCATCCAAAGAAAAGATAAATCCGCATTTAACCGAATGTTAAATACGGCCGATAGAAAAATGGAAACTGGCAACTTCCAAAAGTGATCCTGAAACAAATTTCAGGATAACCCCGTAATGGTATAAACATACCCGCATTTGTATTACGACAGAATATAAATGCATCTGAGACAAAGATATTATATCTATACAGTATAATACTCGGATCCAGCTTAAACCAAAGCTGACCAGTATTATCTGCCCGAAAAATGACACGTGCGAAAACGCACGTGCATTTTCCGAACCCTGCCATAAAACCATACGGCCTCAACAACGTTTCGCCCAAACTTGGGAAAGTGTCTGTGGGGGACTCTAATGACTCATCAACACACTGGCACTGGGTATAACCACTAGCACGTCAGAGGTACAAGCTGTACGTAACGGTTGCCTTTGTACTGATCGGAAGGGAAGATGATGAGCGAACTCGTCCATAAACCCTACTGAGCCTAACAGTGACAATATACATACAGTCCAGTCCGTTCGTCTAAAGAGTATCGTATATCGAGTCTAGGGGGATGGATAAAGTCAGACCCCTAATGACGCGATAATTCGTGTCAGTATGAAGCCCATCACCACCTGAGAAACTACTGATCCAAATCAGTAATTCTCCACTACCTTGGCCAAGGATTTCTAGTGATGGCCACCCGTGCACTGTGCGACATCAACCCCCAATATCGGGAGAGACGAATCCCCGATGATCCGCTCACTGCCTCCATGTGGCTCGGGACTGTACCTAAAAAGACCTGTTTGCACGACTCCTTTGAGCCGTGGTAGGGTAGAAATCAAAGCACAGTGGGAACTCACACGAGACAAATGACGATCTCAGGTCGACAAACTAACCTGTACACATGTCACCAGGGAACTGCTATCTGACGATATGTATAATACCAACTAGCATGTTCCCGGCGAGTCCTGACCGGTGTACTCATAACCTAATGAGCACCTGTATACATCTTAGGTGAACCAACTGACACCAGTGGCTTGTGAGACCGGCCACCGCCCCTCGTCGGGGTCTCGACTATATACACTAGTCTACTCTGGAGTATCGATGCCCTGTCTCGAAACTCCCACGTCTAGGGACACTTTTAAGGATGTGCTTATAGACCCGAGCTCCCACGTATATGATCGCCATCATACTGCTGGTAGTCAAGAAAGAATCCTATGGGCTCTATCATCATGCAATAGTGAATTAAAGCATATATACGATGATAAAGACAAACCAGATAGCATACTATCATCTCGAGCAAGACTGGCATATCGGTATAGGTCCTGCCTCAATCATTGCAATCACGTACCTGCGATCCAATAATTGACTTTGAGGGCACTATCTCCAACAATCTACCACTTGCACTTAAGGCTAATTATTGCGATGTCGCATACTCACAGCCCGTGTGATACCGAACACCCAACTCCTCTACTAATCAGTTTCACAAAGCTAGTTTATAAAACTCTTGTGTTCGAGAAATAGCCTCAGTGAGTGGATCCGCCCTGATGTTTCTTTCTATGTCTCTCTTAATCTCAAGTTCGCGGGAAAATCCATCTCCCGAATCGAGTAATACCTGTCTTAGAATATATCTGGATATCTGATGGGACCTAGTTCATAAATGAACTCCAAATCCAAACTTCTTAGACTGTATCGATAACTGAACCTAATCAGTTTCCAGCACCATGCCTCCCACAGTATCCTCTTGGACCACCTGTCCATAATACTGTCCCTCGTCAATGGGAAAACTATAACTCTGACAATCACTCTGTCAGCCATGTCACCTCTGAAGCCTGGAATGATAACTGTCTCCCGAAGGAGGCTACCGTCATCAAATCTATAGAACATGCACTTATGTTCTATAACTGCTCCCTTATATTTCTCCAGGATTGGATTAATACAAACTTATCGCATCAAGTGCAAAAAACAACATCTGGTGTGGTACTTGACATCTCATGATTGACTCAATTGCCTAAGCAAGTGATCTGCCAATCATGCACATCCCTCTGTCTTGTAGTCTGTAAGACATCTTTAGAGAGGGTGACTCCATCACCTGCAGGTACACCACCATGCCAGGAGTCATCTATTCTAAATACTTTTGGAATACTGTCTAAGTACCTACATTGGGAAACTACCCAAATCTAGATCTAAAACCGTAGATCTAGAAACCAGAATGTCCAATATTATATCCACATCCTGTGTGAAGAAACAACTGTGTGAGAACCACAGTACAACCGATCGTAGTGTAGGAATTTTACTTCCTACCCTGTGTATGTCATCCAAATACCAGGACATCACACCCTACTACCTTCTTAACAGATCCATCCCCTATTCTGATGAAGTCAAAGCCATGACTGTTACATCAAAATTAGATGTTCTTATCTCCGCTATATCTGCTCAAGCCTATAAATAGACATAAGCTACTTGCCCACTATGCTTCCGCTGCTCCCACTGACTACGACAACCCTCTGGCAGAATAATATATACGTAGACTTCTAAAGCTAGTTTAGAACGACGCTATACTTATCCTCCTGCCGGGTCTCATAGCCTGGAACAACCGTAGTGTCAAGTCTGGGTAAACAAGAACCTCCCTGTCACCTTCCTTGAGGCTACCGGAGTACCTCTCGGGTGTCTGAGGTTACCCAACCATATCTGCGGAGTGGCTAATGGAATATCAAAACCTGATTGAATATATAGGTCCTATTAAATTTTCTGTAATCGTTTGCGGTTCTGGAATCACTTTCAGTTCTACCATACTCCCACTACTGTTTTCTGAAAAAAAATCCATTTTTACTAAAACTCTGGCGAGTCAAGAACAATATCACTATTGATCTTCCAGATGGCAGAAAGTCAACCCTCGTCAAAGCTAGGGTCAACCCACAAACTGCCATTATAGAAACGTGCCTTGAGTTATCCAGTGTCTGGTTTTAAGCATAAGCTAGACAACTAACCATACCTTAACATCGTTAAGATATTAACCATTCTATATACAATATAGAAACTTTGGCACTTATTTAATTGGAACCAGATTCAAATCATGCATCTGTCTCCAGTGCATATCAACTTAATGGAGAGAGGCTAATCAGCATTACTCAATTTAGGAATGCATCCAATTATGAGTAACCTGAAAGAGAAACAAGTTTCTCAAAACCATTACTATCATCTGAATACCAATCACAAGAATCTACATCTTCGATCTCTTTGCAGAATCCCGATACTTGCGATACCTGGTTCTCTACTTTATTCTTATATCCACAACTTCTCAAAACTTAGACATTGTATTTCTACGAAACACTTGTCTAAAAACTAGAGAAGTCACAAGTAAACAGAACATAGTACGAGGACCTACCCCTTTGTCCTGACGGACACTGGACAACATACAATACTCTGTATAAGTCTGCTGAGTTTAATAACTCAAAACCTGTGCATCGGAGGTTGAAAAATGTAGCCAGGCGATTTCCTCAAGTATCACCAATTACAACGAATTCCGATATAATGAGGATGATCACCTAATTCCCAATAACTTACTCCCACTCATCATCTGTAAAACCATACAGATATGAGAATGAAACCTGGTAAATATATACCTTGGAGTAAGTATCTAATCGGGAAATCAATTTTCCTTAAACAATGCACTGAAATATGAAAATGTTTCGTAGGGGTATCCTGGTATTCATAGTAATGCCTCTTCCATAATCCAATTTATGACTTTAACCGTATATTTCTTTTGCCATCTCTCCAAATCCCTTTATTTGTCTTTATTCATTACCTTCTGTACACCATCATTAGGCTAAATGGTTTTCTCCCTTCCCTACCGTTCGGCACCAGCCTATGGTTTGGAAGAAGATTATCCAGTAAGCATAACAGGTGTACCCTCCTAATCCTAGGAGTACTCACAACTTGAGAGAAGGTGATGATAAAAGACAACTGAATAATATCTTATTCTATTAAAGGTGAAATAGGAGTGGCGATGAAGTACGCGGTTTGGTCGTGAATGATAACAATCGCAATTTACTTTGCCCTCTTTCCAATCCCTTTATTTTGTCTTTACATATTACCTTCTGTACACCCTACTTAGGCTAATTGGTTTTCTTCATTCCCTACCTTTCGGCACCTGCCTATGGTTTGGAATAAGACTATCCAATAAGCATAATAGGTGTACTCTCCTAAACTAAGGAGCCCTCGCAACCTGAGAGAAGGTGATAATAAAAGACAACTGAATAAACCAATTCTATTTCTCCTGAACCTGGATCCATCCTCGAAGAAGTCCCTTCGAGTTCGTATATAACCATACGATGGATCTATCCAATGGAAGTGGATGTCCGTAACTATACGGAGTGTTCTGAGAAATACAAAGGGTAAAAGAAAGAGCGGCAATGACTTATGCAACTATAGACAATCCAAAAGCCATTATTTTAAGAAGGTTCGATCAACTTGGTCACTGAGTCATAGTCTAGGCTCGGTCAAAGGTCGCTGCCAAAGAGAGAGAGAAAAGAAACACTCTACGTGCACTCTAAGCTAGATCAGAATGGTTATCACTTTATCTAATCAGGAAACCTCCCACTGTTATCTCAAATTCTCCTCCAAACCTGAAAGAAGAATTAGTCGGGATCACCCGAAGAGTAAACCAACTCATCAGTGAGAATCGGGATCCAACTATCATCGCATGATAACTTGATGGAAGCCACTCAAGTTATCACACTCCAGAAGGTATGCGCATGCCTGGCAAGTTTCCTGTATGTATGAAACTCCCGATGTGATTTTTGCCCCATGCTCTTATGACCTTGGCTAAGGGCCAAGTATGTCATAAGTCACATGCCAAGTTCTATCCGTCACTATCCAGGTCAATTTGAACCCACCCGCACATGCCCTTGACTAAGGGCCAAGAATGACAGAACGACTGTCCCAAACCAACTCATCTATCTATGCAACAAATGAATACCCAGCAGCTACCAAACACTATGCCTTGACTAAGGGCCAAGCATGCATAGCTTGAATACTACTGAATACCCAAAAGAAATGACTGAGGGCTACGGCTGGTTTTTAGCGAAAAACCTTTAACGTAATGAACTTGATATCGCTGAAGGAACCTGATAGCTTTTTATAAAAATATAGTGGCAAAAACCTTTGCTAAAAAGGTCACTCCCGGTGAAGGGATCTCGGCTCTTTCCTCGTGGAATGAGGTGCAGGATATTCCAACTGAATACCTCGATGCAAAGCAACTTGTAATTGACTAAATTGAAGTTATTACCCTGATGCAAACTTCTGCCCAAGGGGTCACTCCCGGTGAAGGGATCTCGGCCCTTGCCTCGTCGAATGAGGTGCGGGATATTCCAACTGAATACCGCTATGCAAAACAAAAGGAAACATCTTTGTAATAACACCTTTTAAAATTTGTTCCAACAACATCAAATATAGGTTTGTTTTACTTTGCATTGATAAGAATCAATGCAGTCCCATCAAATAATCACACCAGAAAAGAACGAAAATATAATGTACGTATATGCCATCCGCATTCGCCACTGGGTCCCGTCATCACCCGTTAGGTTACTTAACTAACGACAGAGCGGGGACTGGACTAGCGCGGGTATAAAACATATACAACATCTAATAGTATATATACCAATATACAATAATCGCTCCAGGCGTGATAATATGCAACATTACAGAAAAGTAATAAGCATCACAGAACAATACAGATAATCTGGGATCCCCGGGTTTCACAGAGCCGCTACTGAAACCCGACGTTCCCCTGGTCGTGTGTATAGCCTGTGCAATGAAACCTAGACCCCTACGGGTGCCGCAAGTTACCCGCCAAAACCTGAAGCGAGGTAGTCCCTACAACATAGTGAATGGAACACCCGGCACTCCACGGAATCCGGTAAATTGAGCACCCCTCCTTGGGTCAACCTGTACCCCCTACGAGTGCGGCGAATAGTCTGCCAATTCTAGAGTGAGGTCCCTCTGCCTCTCAAAGCCATGAGATACGGACCCGTTGCTCTCCAGAACCCGGCTATCCGTGCACTCCATCGCGGGATAAACCTAGTACAGAAATAAAAATATGTACAACGGGTACATCGACCTCTGCCCGGTCGTGCCCCAAAAGAATATTATACAAACAGGCAGTGACGGCAGTCCACATGTTGGATGCTCGCCCCGCAATATCAAATGTACAAAATAAATCCAAACAGCACTATCATTGCACCCTGCTATCCACCACGACATATCCGCAACATCACAGCACAACTCAGAACATCAACACGAATGTCAAGTTCGCAAACCCGTCTAAAAGAACTATAGCAATCAGACGCGGTTTACCGATCAAATGACATTCCCGGTCGGAGATATAATGTAAATACTGCATACTAACAAGTTTAAAATTTCGATCGACAAAACTTCCCGAAGTGGGCCCCACGTACATCTGCTGTACAGTAACAAAATCTGGGCCCAAAAGAACTATACCAAAAACCACAATTTCCACATTAAAGCTCTCTGGAAAAAGTTGAAGCACTGTTCCCACTGAAGCGCCGCGGATCCGCGGTGGTCTTGTGGGATCACGTGCCCAAATTTTTCCACAATTCTTTAAAAACCCTGCACGCTTTTCTGTGATATGCAAAATTATTTTTAGGCCCTTTAAAAAATCGACAGAAACTTGTGTACTGAAAATTGTGATTTCGGAAATTCCGTTCGATCGATGTTTTAAACGCATTAGCACAAGTTAGTATAGCTTAATGGTGAGGCTCTGATACCACAGTAAGTCCACGGTAGCGTCCTGGCCGTCTAACAGACGCCAAATGCAGAACAAAAACTTTTTACAAACTGGCGCTATCGTGTACCGTAACCCGGATCTGCCATTAAAGCTAAACTAACAAACTACAAAGTGGGTAGAAATGTTATACCGAACGATCCGAGTCCTTCGGTCTTCAACCATCATCCTACGCTTTGTTGCGGCTGCTCCGATCTCCTGAATCTCCAGTCTTCTCGTCCAGGTGGCACCACGTCGACGGATCTTTAAACGGGCTCCCGCCTCTGAACCGAGGCAACTCGGTCGTCAAGTTTGCTGAAAGAGATGACCAAGATGAAGTAGAGAATGAGTAGAACACTTTGTCTCGTTACGTCCAAGGCTATGGACGAACAGTTAATGAAGTTGCCTTTTGGATCGGATTGAAATGAAATATGAAAATATATAAGAACTAGATCTCTCTCTTCTCATTTTAACAACCCTTTCTTTTTCCCAAATCAATCATCACCTCAAGAGGAGGGGGCCGGCCATATATTTAGAGGGAGGGAGGTGAAGGTAGGAGCAAAGAGGTGACCATAACATTAAAGGAGAAGGAATGAGTCATTAAACACCTAGTATGAACTCATTAAATGAAACAATGAATCATAACCCTTAGTCATCAACACATAAATGCTCCATTAATGCACTAAGCCACCTCACCATCCTAGTCACCTCTTAAAGAAACTTCTAGAACCTTCCACACTCATCCAAAGAAAAGATAAATCCGCATTTAACCGAATGTTAAATACGGCCGATAGAAAAATGGAAACTGGCAACTTCCAAAAGTGATCCTGAAACAAATTTCAGGATAACCCCGTAATGGTATAAACATACCCGCATTTGTATTACGACCGAATATAAATGCATCTGAGACAAAGATATTATATCTACACAGTATAATACTCGGATCCGGCTTAAACCAAAGCCGACCAGTATTATCTGCCCGAAAAATGACACGTGCGAAAACGCACGTGCATTTTCCGAACCCTGCCATAAAACCATACGGCCTCTACAACGTTTCGCCCGAACTTGGGAAAGTGTCTGTGGGGGACTCTAATGACTCATCAACACACTGGCACTGGGTATAACCACTAGCACGTCAGAGGTACAAGCTGTACGTAACGGTTGCCTTTGTACTGATCGGAAGGGAAGCTGACGAGCGAACTCGTCCATAAACCCTACTGAGCCTAACAGTGACAATATACATACAGTCCGGTCCGTTCGTCTAAAGAGTATCGCATATCGAGTCTAGGGGGTGGATAAAGTCAGACCCCTAATGACGCGATAATTCGTGTCGGTATGAAGCCCATCACCACCTGAGAAACTACTGATCCAAATCAGTAATTCTCCACTACCTTGGCCAAGGATTTCTAGTGATTGCGAGATGGAGCAGTTCTCTTGATGGAAGAGAGTAGGACCCTGGCTGAGCCTGAGTTTGTTCCGATGTTCTGTGTACGAGGAAGGGCGTGGAGCTTCTCAACCAACAGAGAAGGGGGGATGGAACTATGGCCACCCGTGCACTGTGCGACATCAACCCCCAATACCGGGAGAGACGAAACCCCGACAATCCGCTCACTGCCTCCATGTGGCTCGAGACTGTACCAAAAAAAAACCTGTTTGCACGACTCCTTTGAGCCGTGGTAGGGTAGAAATCAAAGCACAGTGGGAACTCACACGAGACAAATGACGATCTCAGGTCGACAAACTAACCTGTACACATGTTACCAGGGAACTGCTATCTGACGATATGTATAATACCAACTAGCATGTTCCCGGCGAGTCCTGTCCGGTGTACTCATAACCTAATGAGCATCTGTATACATCTTAGGTGAACCAACTAACACCAATGGCTTGTGAGACCGGCCACCGCCCCTCGTCGGGGTCTCGACTGTATACACTAGTCTACTCTGGAGTATCGATGCCCTGTCTCGAAACTCCCACGACTAGGGACACTTTTAAGGATGTGCTTATAGACCCCAGCTCCCACGTATATGATCGCCATCATACTGCTGGTAGTCAAGCAAGAATCCTATGGGCTCTATCATCATGCAATAGTGAACTAAAGCATATATACGATGATAAAGACAAGCCAGATAGCATACTATCATCTCGAGCAAGACTGTCATATCGGTATAGGTCCTGCCTCAATCATTGCAATCACGTACCTGCGATCCAATAATTAACTTTGAGGGCACAATCTCCAACAGGTCCGGCTCTAGCGTCTTTCAGCGGGGGAACGACCGGGGTCCTTGGCACCAGAGGAGCTTTGCGGTCGCTACCGGGAGGCACACCCTTACGGTCGACCAGCAATCGCTTTTCTTCCTTTATAACGGCTCCCGTCGAATGATTGAACCATTCTTTATATACATTGAGGAGTCATGGGGTGCAAGCCGGCTCACTGATAAAAAAGTGAGAACCCATATTCATACGCATGAAGTGATGCAGCGTGTTCTCCATCCCTTCTTCAGTGGCAGCAGGTTCCAGTAGGAAAGCCTCCAATGGTACCCCTTGATTGTAGCTCAGTTGTTGGGCGAAACGATGCGGGTTGTATCTCATGAATATCGCTGCACCGTTCTGCCTAAACACCAGGAAGCCCGGTCTGATGGAATATAGATGGAGGGTCTCCCGGGCCGTTAAAACTGAGGCTCCATCTTTGAAGGTGTCTTGCAATGGCCGCACTGCAGTGGTAGATGCCTTTCCAATAGTCAGCACTTTGTCAATGAAAGACACCCCGTCTCCAACGGTGTGGGGGCGAAGGAGCAAACCCCTGGCATTTCGTGGCGATGGAGTCACAATTGAGACGCCAATCAGCTGTATGATTCGAGGGAAGCTACACCTGTTATAGAATGAGAGCCTTTTGTGCATACCGAAGACGCCCGATGTATGTAGCTCGAGCCATGATACGAAGTAGTGCATCGGGAAGATCACGTGCAGTACCCAAGGCTCATTAGCATCCGCCGCTTGACTGAGGCCGTGATACAGGTGTGCCAAGCCGGCGATCCCAACAGCCACTTTTACCCCAATGGTCATCCGGTGAGCTGGGTAAAAGACAGAGGGCCTCATAAGGCGAGAATGCATTGGGAGCACAAACCAACTCAGCCATAGCCTAAGAAATCCTAAAAAGAACACTTCCTCATCCATCCCAGGGGCTGCAACCTCCGCAAAAGATACGGCCGGAAAGTTAGGAAGGAAAAAGTCCTTATGATCTATTTCCTTCGCCGGCAGGTTATCCAAACCTAGACCGAAAGGGTCATCAAGTGTGGCAAACTTAGCAGCTTCTGCCGAGAGGATGTTTGGGTGAAGGAATCGAGCGATGAAATCCTCGAAGCTAACTCCGCGACTCCCACGTTCGATAAAAAGGGCCTCATAGATGTTCAACACTTTGATCAAACTGGGAAATCGATGTTGAACAGCATTCTCCGGAGTGAGGCCCCTTACTGCCGGCTTAGCATCGAAGACATACTCATCTGTAGGAAGCAACTCCTCATAGTGCTCCCCTATAACCGGTAAGCCGGAGACCTCTGTGAATTCCTCCAAAGAAATCGACACTTCTTGGTCCATTGCGAGGAAAGTGTGAGTAGGAATGTTCCACTGCTCCAGAAGGGCCTTAAACCACCAGGTAGGAAGCGTGGGATATTGGAAGAGGGAAACGTCAACTGCAGTGTACAACCCTAGCCTTATCAACTGCGACTTCTTCGCCGACAGAATGTAGCGAGCCCATGGCAGATAGCCGATCGAATGGCGGGGGATCAGACCTATGTTATATGATTGCCCCTAAGGTCGCGCCTCGCCTTGACAAATACAGCATCCCAGGATATCCAAAACCATGGGACGCTGAACCGGTATTGCATCTATAGCAGGATGAAGAAAGCCCTTTGAAGTCCAATCGACCATCTCCACGGCATACTGCACCGGGGGTGGGCTGGCATAGTGGATCGCCGTAATAGACTCTGACGGTACTGTGCACGAAAAGCTTCGTCGACCCATGATAATTTGGTTGTACCACGACCCCCAAAGGTGAAGACTCTTATATTCCGGGTCATGGTCCCTGATCATAGCTAGGACTTCGCGGTCCACAGGCGCTTCGGGAAATCCTTCCTCCGAACGGGCGAACGGGAATGAAGTATCGAAAGACATGTTTCCTGCAGAGGGACAAAAATTAACCGTCAGTGCTATAATTCCAACGCTCGACATTTTAAAATTTTACACCACACTGCAATGCAGTGGGTAGGGGACCAAATGGGGACCCACAAAATCTGGATGACAGTGCATCATTTAATAAGACAGCCCCATCATTGGATGAGACTGTCAATTAATAAAAAGATCCCCAAGAGAATATCCTCATTGATGGGAAATCCCTAGAGACAAGGATAAAATCTCCTCTTTTAGAGCAAAGCTCTGTCACAGAGTGACATTTGTCAAACTCTGGTCTCAAGGGAATAAAATGTCTTTAAAAGAGCCTAGCTCTATAATAATGATGGAAAAATCCATCAAAAAGAAAACTTTAACTCCTAAAGATTAAAAATTTTGAGTCTTAAAAAATCCATGAAAATTTATAAAAAAAGATCTACATTTGATCCATGAGCAAAGCTCTGTCCATGGGTTAAAACCCATGAACAAGATCTCTGTAGATCTATGGACTTTTGAGAGCTAGGCTCTATTGATGAAACCCCAAAGGAGCTTTCTTTAGATCAAAAATCTATAAGAGCAAGGCTCTGTTAATTAAATTTAATTAAATTTAATTTAATTTAATTTTACCTAAAATGTTCTAAGTTTTGAACTCTGAAGTTCTTGGGAAGAAACAAGAGCAAGGCTCTGAAGTTCTTAAGCAAGAGTAAAGCACTGAAAATCAAGTTCTTGGAAAATGGTAAAAATTTTCTAAGGACCAAAGGTCCTATTTATAGGCGCCTGCGCCCTTTCACCTCACCGGTTGATCCAATGGCTGGGATCTTGCCACCGATGCACTCACGTGCGCGCCACGTGAGCGCAAAGCTCTGTTTAAATTTCAAAAATTCAAAATTAGAAGCAACGCTTCAAATTCCTTACGCTGCGCGCAACGCGCCACGTGTCAAAAGCTGATACGTCAGCGCAGCGCTCAAGGCAGCGCGCCTAATCAGAGCAAGGCTCTATTTAAAACAAAAATTAAAGGAAGCAACGCTTCAGTTGCGCAAGCGCTACGCTACGCGACACGTGTCAGCGCAGTTGCACAAGCGCAGTAGCGCAAGCGCTGCACTACGCGACACGTGTCAGCGCAAACGCAGTCGCGCTGCGCTGTGCGCTGCGCGACACGTTCGCAGTTGCGCAAGCGCAGTTGCGCTGCGCTCTGCGCTGCGTGACACGTGTCACGCGCTGGGGAGTTTGCGCCAAACAGAATTAAAGTTCTAGTAAGATCCTTCTGTTCTTGTTAAAACAAGAAGATTGCCTTCTGTAAAATAGAAGCTCTTGGATCAAAGATCCAACGGTGGGGAAAATTCCCCAAATCACTTAGAGAATGATCTCTTTAACAAACCTAACAAATCTATGGGCACTATATAAAGACCCCTAAACCCCAACTCAAAGCATAGAAGGAGCATTGTGAGAGATCAAGAACTTCAAAATAGAGAGAGCTTTGAAGAAAATTCAAGAAAAAGGTAAAAACCTTTATAAAATAGAAGAATTTCTTCTGAATAGATCACTGATCTAAGAACAAGATCAATGATCTTCAATAAACAATAAATAAATAATAACAGTGCCTTGCACTTTTTTATTCTTGAATCCATAAATTGGATCAAGTTATTGAAATAGTGCCTTGCACTTGCAAAACTACACTGTTGCGCTCCTAGGTTGGCGCAAGCCATCAGAGAGCGCCACGTGTCAGTACCAGAACCATTTGCGCTATGCGTTTTTAAGATAGAGCATTGCTCTCTGAAATTGGCGCAACTCACCAGAGCGCGCCACGTGTCAGCAGCGCAACAGCGCAGCGCACTGCGCTTGCGTGACACGTACCACCACCACAAGCACTTGCGCTCAATGATTGGCGCAAAGCGCCTGACAAATGCACTGCAGGGCTAAGCCCAAATCAAAAAGGCTTAGCAGACCAAAATAAAATGCAATGCATTAGAAGGGCAAAGCCCAAACAAAGCAGATGTTCTGCATTATTTATAAAAGGGCAGAGCCCAAACAAGATAGATGCTCTGCATCATTTATAAAAAGGGCAGAGCCCAAACAAAATAGATGCTCTGCATCATTTATAAAAGGGCAGAGCCCAAACAAAACAAAAAAATGCAGTGCATTATTAAAAAGGGGCAAAGCCCTAGCACAGGCCTGATAGGCCAAAGACAAATGAAAATGTTGAACATTTTTTTTAACTGGACTTAGCCCAATCATGGCCGTAAGTCCTCAAATTAAATTGACTGAGCACGGCTGCTCTCCTAAATCAATTTACATCCGGTTCGAGGGTACATCCCCAAACTCCTCCGACTCCTATCGTTGTAATCCTTCAACGACGTCAGAGAGGTGACGGGTCCCGACGACCATATATTAAATGGACCACCACGTCCCTAAACTGGAACATGGACCGCAACGTCCTTAAACTACCTATGGACCACTACGTCCTTAAACTGGAACAGTAGAGCTCCCTAAACGCTCTTCTGTCGGATCTAAACGATCCCGTTTAAGTTGATCTTAGCCTCAAATACGGCTAACGTATCCTTAAACTAAAACACCAAACCCAAATCTAAGTAAATACGGATTTGGACTAATCAACGTCCTATGGGCGACGGCATAACTTAGTCTCCGTATACAATCCATGGGCATCCACAAACAAAACAAACACACACGACACGAAGTGAAATTCTGGAGAAGGAGAAAGTTGTTACCGCTATGCGGTAGCGTAATTAACTGCAGGGGCTTGCGTCTGCAGGGAAAAGCGTCCCCACAATCAAAAACCCCTCAAGCGAGGGGGAATCTGACGAAGTATGCTACATCGGCCGCATCCGTCTAAACCTCCGATACACGGTGCCATAAATCAACTTGGCATCTTCGGAGAGATGGACGGATAAAACCAAATAGCATCTGCCTCGAATCTCAGGCAAGACGTCTTCATGTCTTGGCCGGCGTTCGGAGGGGAACACCCTCCCGCGCTAAGGATCGAAGCCCTCACCAAGAGGCAACCGAGCAGCAACCCTGCTCGGTCCATCCTTAGCAGGCAACTCCTTGCCCTCCCGCGCTAAGGATCGAAGCCATCACCAAGAGGCAACCGAGTAGCAACCCTGCCCGGTCCATCCTTAGCAGGCCACTCCTTTCCCTCCCGCGCTAAGGATCGAAGCCCTCACCAAGAGGCAACCAAGCAGCTACCCTCCTCAGTCCATCTGTAACATTTCAGAAAATATGAAATATTATTTTTGCAATTTAATATTAAAATAATATATTTCCTGAAAACTGTCCGATTTGCGAAATTGGGGTTTTCAAAAAAGTGTATAATATATACCAATAATTGTGAAATAATTGGAAATTAAAATGATTTATTCATTTAAAAATATATTTAAAGAATTTGGCATTTTTAAAATTTATTATATGCAGTTTTGATAAAAACCCGATTAGTGCACTGCTAATCGCGATTAAGCCAAATCCGTGTTTCTACAGTTTTCCATGGCTAGTGCACCATGATATGTTACATGTTGTTTCATTTCATTTGTGTTATGTGTTATGGTCTTATTGTGGTGAGAAAAGAAAAAGAAAAGAAAAAGGTATCATGATGACTTGAGGAGAGAGAGAGGGGACATAATGATGAGGGTATGTGTGCTTGTAGAGAGAGAGAGAGAAGTGAGAATAATTGAGAGAGAGAAAGAGGGGGGCTGCCTCCATTCTCATTTCCCCCACCATTTCACCTCCTTCTTCATCTTTCTCAAGCTCACCTCCCTCCACTTCAACCCCAATTATCATCTCAAAAACCTTGTCAAAACCTTATACTCCCTCCACAAAAATTTATCCAAACCTCTTCCTCTACACAATGGACCAAGCAAAGTGGGATTTTGACAACATTGGGACTTCTAGGATTTTGTTTGGGTGTAACCATGAGGTATATCTCTTTTCATTTAAAGTAGTTTTGGTTTCCTAGCTTTTTGTTTAAATTTAGAGTTTGTTTAGTGATAGATTGGTGATACTTAGAAATCCTAGTGAGGGTTTGAGTGAAATTATGGATTGGTGATGATTGAGTAGCTGTTGAGTGGCTGTTTAAGACCTGAAATCTAGTATGGAAACCAAAATACGGATTAAGGATTTTTGTCCATGTCGGTTTTGTGAGGATATAGGGTGTGCAGGGAAATCTGCAGCAACCCAGGGACTTTCTGAGTTTACCAAACAATACCAGAGACCCATTTTAGACCATAGGAGACCACCATGACCAAACGAAGCCCAACAGAGCCTAGGGGGCCAAGGAGGCCGGATTTTATAGGGATGTGGCCGGCCATTTGGTGGCATGTGGTGTCGGGGTTGGTCCAGTAGCTCATATACATCATATACAACACCCTAGACTTATTTGTGCACCTTGTTTTGGCCTGAGTCAAAATCTAGAAGCACATTAGTGTGATTTTGGCTATGTTTTCCGTATTTTGAAATGTTTAGTTTTGATACTTGGATTTGTTTTTGGTTGTTGGATATTTGTACATCAACAATAAGGGTTGTTTGGTTGGTTTTGTGCGCGTAAGCTATAGGCTCTAACCTATGAGCAATGCGCGTGCCGTTTGGATTTCAGAACTTGATTTAATAGAGATTGCGATTGTGTTGATATTGTAGGTACGCTCACGTGGATTCCAAGGCGACGGAGCATGGCGTCATTGACTTCGGCAAGCGAAGACCACGGTGAGTAGATCTATATCTACGGGGGAAGTCGGGTGGATGGCGTATAGCACCCCCGCACACTTGGATGGAAACCGATTTATATATAGATTATGGTTAATGAAACCATTAATAGAAAACTATGGATAGAGTAAAAGTGTAGTTAGAGAATCATATTAGAAACTAAGGATAGTTAGAAGTGATATGATACGACTAGTATGTGATGACGGGACTTGAGGATGAGATTTGATGATATTGCCGTTTATGGTACTATAGGACTAGATAGTCGACGTAGATGTGTCATCCGAACCATACCTATTTCCAAACTGAAGAATCGTATGCATCTTTTAAACAGATACCTTGAGGGACGTTACGGATTTTCAAATGATATCTTTTCCTTAAAAACACCGTAGCCCCTACTTTCAAAACTATGATTCGCATCTTTCAAAAACTGTTTGTATGGTTCGAGTGTGTATTTTAGATTAGATACTTATGCTTATAGTAAAGGTAGAATGTATTTGTAATTTAACTTGATGTGGGATATAAATGCGATGAAAAGAATATATGACGTGGCATGATGATTTGATGATATTTTAGTATACGGATGCGAGTCGATTGAGATGATTTATACCCTGCCGGTCCCCTGATATGAAATTGTTGCGGATGTGACCTGAGACATAGGTATATAGAGATATTTATACATGTTGTGAATCGTGAGTGATAGCCGTACGAGACGTTAGGTCCGTACCCTCCTTGTCGCATAGGTTGATAGGATCCCTGATAGCTTAATACCGTCGTACGATGATTTTCCGTACGTGATGAGTTTGACTTGAGCTTTGATCCATGCCCTTGACTAGAGAATGCCGTACGATGGATTATACCGTACGTGACGTTGTGTGGCTAGATGCCGATGGATAGATTCCCCGACTCGGTCATGTTAGATACGTATACCCGTCGGTATTTGCATATGATTTACTTTATGTTGCATTCATGTTATTCGCATTGCATTACTTATACCTGTGATAGTACACCTGCACCATTATTGATGATGCGTATGTTACACGTACACAGATTGTAGGCTCACACACTTCATCATCGATAATTGTCATGTCACTATACAGTAGATTGCTGCATCATGATATGACTCTTCGCATATTATACTTGCGTACATACATATTATACACTCATGCTTGCGTATATACCACTTGTACACCCATATTGGCACACATACATATTTTACACTCATGCTTGCGTATATACCACTTGTACACCCATATTGGGGCACATACATATTGTATACTCATGCTTGCGTATATACCACTTGTACACCCATATTGGGGCACATACATATTGTACACTCATGCTTACGTATATACCACTTATACACTCATATTGGCGCACATACATATTGTACACTCATGCTTATGTATATACCACTTGTACACCCATATTGGCGCACATATATATTGTATACTCACGCTTACGTATATACCACTTGTACATCCATATTGGCGCACATACATATTGTACACTCATGCTTGCATATATACCACTTGTAAACCCATATTGGTGCACATATACATTGGTACGTCCATATTTGTGCACATACACATTGTATATCCATATTGGTACACATATACATTGATACATACATATTTGCGCACATACATATTGTATATCCATATTGGTGCACATATACATTGATACATCCATACTTGCGCATATACATATTTGTATATTCATATTGGTGCACACATACATTGGTACATCCATACTTGCGCATATACACATTGTATACCCATATTGGTGCATATACACATTGGTTCCTCTATACTTGCGTATATACATATTGACCTACATAGATAACTGGTTTTATTGGGAAATTGGGAACCGCATGTTATATTTTAAAAACTGGAATCATTTAAAAGAGCGGTTTTCCCTTAATATGTCATATCATTTTTCCATGTTGCATGATATACGGATATACTTACATTTCTATTATATGTCGCATACATCATGCTCTATGATTTTACGCATTGAGATATGCTGTTTTCATGAGATTTCTGGATTTGTGAACCGTGGCTATTTCAAAATAAAGTATGTACTGTTTTAAAATCCCGGTTTCTCTTGATATGATATTTCAGTGCGTCCACCATTCGTTTTCTCGGTTCTGAGACGTGTGATATGTGAAACCCGATTCGAGGAGGCAGATGATTCCGTTTGCGGGTACATGATGGACCCGGTATGGTACCCTGGGGCGAGAGAGAGATTTCATATGGATGACGATGAGCCTGACGGAGGGACTACTACCTACCGGTGATTGGTTAGGCCTGGCAGAAATCCGGAGGATACCGACCGGAGTCGAGAAATGATATGGGCCGATCCGGACTGACGGAGCCCGTGGGCTGATCCGTACTGACGGAGCCCGAGATATGAGGATTTACGTGTCGATGCTGGACACGGGTTTAATGATGTTTTCGGGTGTCGATGTTGGACACCAAGGTTCCATGATTTTGATGTATCGCGAGGGACGCCGTTGATTTATATCCTCATATTTACATGCATACATACATTGATTATGGTTGGATTAGATCCACATGCATACATACATTGATTATATGGTTGGATGAGATCTACATGCATACAGACATTGATAATATGGTTGGACGAGATCCATATGCACACATACATTGATTATATGGTTGGATGATATCCGCATGCATATAGGTATTGATTACATTGTTGGCACATATGATGACCCGGTCACCCTAGATATCATAGTATTACCTTTATGATATAGTTGACCTAGGAGTCGTCGTTTATTCGATTTCTACTTGTAGATGTTTTTCTACTCACGAGTTGGTAACTCACCCCCGTTGTGCCACAGTTCTTGCAGGTTGACCGCTTGGATCCGTAGCGGCATCGCTGGCACATAGCTTCATTTGGGTGTTTTGCATTGGTAGGTGGGGCATTTGTATCGTACCCACTCTTGTATTTATATTTCACATTGTATCTAGTCAACTCCATCAATCAAAATTAGTAAATTGTATTAGTAATGAGACTTAGTGAGATTTTGGTTGCGAGACTTAGAGCGAGGGGTTTTCCGCTACTTGTGGTTTTGATGTCTTGCTTATTTTTTTTATCTTTTTGTGGTGAACTTCGCCGTTGGGCGTCGTATACTTACATATACTGTCTTGCGTGGTTGTGATCCGCCGTTTGGCGAAGTGCTAGCTCCCGCTTGGGGATGCCATTATTCTTGTTATGTATTTGTGGTTTTGGATCAAAATATACAAAGGAGGTGCTGTCCAAATTTTTAAAAGACGATACACGTTTTCAAGCTAGTAAATTTCAATTGCATTTTTATGTTCCTTTTCTATGCATTAAGAAAACTTGATTTCATTATACTTTTATTTCAAAACTTCACCTCCTTTATTTTCTTAAAAAGGTTTAGATTTCTGAGTTTTAGCTTACTTGAATTACGTTACGCCTCTAGACGTTGCGTGATTTAAGTGCTGGTTACGAGCTAATATTTCGGGTCTTGACAAAGTTGGTATCAGAGCGTTAGGTTTAACCTTTGTTCGAGTCTATGTTTGACTATGCGGAGTTTAGGGCAGGTATGTATGTCGAAACCTAGGCTTGACCTTACGGAACTTAGATTTGAACGGGGGGGAGGGTATTAGACCCGAACTTTTGTTTCATACGCTGACCCTGATTGATGGAGTAGGTAGCTTGAGTAGAGTGACGTACTGTACGTATGTTCCGCGGCATATTTACGATACGATACTCCACCTAAGAAACCTTAGGATGTACATATTTTGAGATCTATGATTCTCTTCGTACCCATGATTATACATCCATTTGAGATCCTCGATTCTATTAGTTTCCATGATCATACTTTCATTGATGATGCTCCTTCTTATGATCTTGTATCCATTCTGGATCTGTCATTTTCTTTCATGCCCTTGATCTGTTTTCATCGATACTCGATTGAGGTTCCTGTCACTATAGTTTGAGCACAGTTTGAGCTGCTGCTAGCATTGCGGTCGGGAGAGCTCGTCTGGTACGAGGTCTGACCATTGTGTTTTCTGGTGACACGGGAACGTCTCGAGTTAGCGTTTATGTTGTAACCTCTTGTGAGGCGAGTGTTTGGTTTTACACCGGATGATCAGACCATTGTTAGAGCTGCCAGTTACGAGAGGACTGTTGATGTACAGCATAGCTCAGAGTTTGTGATGTCGCCTACCGTGCAGACAGATGACTCAGCTATTGCGGAGATTGATAGGATGTCACTTCCAGAACTTATGAGCTGAGATCGCCGGAGCTTCCAGGCAGAGATGCGACAGATGATAACTAGTCTACCCCGAGTGGAGAGATGAAAGTGATTCGTCAGATTGATGCACTAATGTAGGCCCAGTTGAGTTAAAGATTTCCAGTGTGGAGTGTCTTATTCAGATCTAGAGTAGACCGATCCAGAGATGACCGTTGATGTATCGTCTTTCCTGGAGGGTTGAGGCATTGTTTAGCATGCGGGTGAAGAGTATTCACATGTTGTATAGGCAAAGCTAAAAAGTTCGAACGGTGTCAGAAACCCATTTTTCCCAAGTTTAAAGTGTTCGGAGGAACATGCAAGTGATTCTGTGGACCCTCTAGAAGAATGAAACCCTAACTCGACATGATGACCATGGAACCGCTTTTGAACATTAGGGTTTGCGGCAGTTTAGCGGTGCCATCAGTGAGGCTTGGGTTTGCCCTTCTACGGCTGGTCCAGAGGTACTGTGGTATGTACCAGATATTTTAGACTGTGCTCAGGTGTTGAGCTTTCGGGAAATTTTGGGACTTTGATGACTGGGACTTTGATGACTCGATCAAAAATTTTAACGTCATCCAGATATCATGTGATAAGAGACCAGTAAGCTGACCAGCTTCGGATAGAGGACCTCACCCAGATGCGTTGTGAGTTGATCGAGAACGGACGAGTATTGAGTATTCCTCCGACGGTTGGGACGAGTTCCCGAGGACGTGTTCGGCCAGACATCTTCTACAGAGTGATGAAGATACCGAGTTCGTAACTTCGAGTCCGTATGAGAGACTCCAGATTGACCGTGGCCGAGAACAGTTGCATTGCGCAGATAGCATGGCGTGACGTAATAGTGGACGATGATACAGACGAGTGGGACCAGAGGTTCATGCGAGACGCTGACGAGCTGTTGTTACTCCCCGTCGAGATTAGAGATCTAATATGCATACAGAGGCGTTGGGATGCGACCAGTTCCTAAGGAAATGTTATGGTGAGGACGCAGATATCCAAAGAATGAGAAAAGATTATGTAAGAGTACCAGCCTCCGTACAGTTCGGCATAGGCGAGATCGGAAGAGACCTTGAGCAGGATTCCTTCCAGGACACTGCTACAATGAGATTTGCACCCAGGATCAGTTGTGTCACGTGTATTCAGAGGGCCAGAGACCGACGTCAGTAACGTGCTGCTTTACGAGTGGTCGTGATGATTGACCGAGAGATGACCAGAGAAGTGCTAGAGCGGAATCGTTCCCGTTAGCACACCTGACCGGGCCGATGAACCGATGGATTGCGAGATTGGTGAATCCACAGAGAAGATAAGGATCCAGAGACAGAGGACGCCAGACCGTGAGCAGGAGGCAAGCGGATGTTCTTGCTCTGCCAGTTTGGGCACACCGATTTATTTTTCGATATTGTAGGAGGTGTACCTCAATGTCATTTGTTGCGATTTGCGTTTGTGATCCGAGGATCACACTTATATCGCTTGGATTTGAGTTTTGATGATTGAGTTTCATGATATGATTTTCGTGCACCATGGCTGCACCTACTGGGTATTTATATTTTTGCGCATAGTTATCGCACATGATGTATATTTTATACACCGTTGTGTTGATTTGCGATTTGTGCATATCCATTACATTTGATGTCGATTTTGTACCTTCGTAGCACGTGTTTATGATTTCGTGGATTTCATACGGATGATGTGATTTTTGCACTCGGTATAGCTTATATGTGCTTGCAGTGCATTGATATATGTTTTGTGCACGCATTTGCACACGTTCATGATTTTATACACCTTGGTACACTCGGTGTTGCTGTTTACGCATTTGAGTTATTGATTGGTATTTTGTGCATTTGATATACCAGATTTGTATTTATGCATTTATGCACCGTATTTATATTTCGTGCACTGGATGCACCGGATTTGTGTTTCGTGCATTAGTTGCACTAGATTTTCTTTTCGTGCATTTGTTGCACTGGATTTCTATTTTATGCATTGATTGCACTAGATTTATACTCCGTATATTGTTGCACCGATTTATGTCTTTGAGCCTTTGTATTATCCGATTTGTGTTTTCGTGCGCGTTGGCACTTGCCGTTCGTTTTCGCGCATGCTACTGCACTATATGCTTTTACAGACCCGATGCGCTTTGGTTGGATTTTGCGCATATTAGGCGCTTGATTTTGGATTTTTGTGCGCATCGGATGCACTTGAGTGAGATTTATATTCGTACATGATTGGATGCACTTGATTTAGATTTCTTTCGTGCATGATGGATGCACCTGATTTGGATTTTCGCTCATGTTGGGCGCATGATATGAGATGTGATCTTGTGCACACCGGATGCACTCGATTTGGGATTTTTATTCGTGCACGTTAGTTGCACTGGATTGAGATTTTTGTACACTCTAGGTGCACTTAATATTATTGTCGTGCACACCCGTTGCACTGGACAGATGCTTTCGTGCACACCCATTGCACTTAGTTTTGGCTTTTGTGCATATCGTAGCACCTGTATTTGGATTTGATTTCCATGCGCACCATACGCACGTGATTATTGGATACGCCTTTTGAGGCTGATTTTAATTTGAGCACCTTGTTTTCATGATGGGCACTATATTATGTAGTAGCCGAACGGGGCTGATATGATGACAGTATCCGAGTATTTTGCATGCATTGAAATTTAAACAGAGGTTTTCAAAAGGAGCTATAGTCTCGTTGTTCCTTACGTGTCTGTGAGCGACACGAACGTTTACCAAAAGAAAACCTTTTGGGATGTTTTAGAAACGACGGAACGTATATTTAGCAAAAACATATATTATTATCTTACAAGTGAGCGTCCGTCACTTATGCCGTGAGTTACGCATCACGCGGCGATTCAGAAAAAAATTTGCATGTATTTTATTCAAATTTTGGGGTTTTTCAAGGATGCGTACTATACACATATTATAGTATTCGACTAGTGTATATTGGATTTCAGTAGTTGATTTCGATATCTGTATCTCAATTGTAACTCCAAGAATATGCGTGCAAATACGATGATTTGCGTGACGCTTGACGGAGTTCAGTTTTTGAGTTTTGTACTCGTTTTCATGCGCACTTGACGCGCTGTGTTGTTTTTGCATCTTCCATGATTTCGGAGCCCTATTGATTTGAGCTGATTATTGAAATGTTTTAGGAAATTGGGGGTTTAAATTTAAATTCGGGAACCGAAATTATTTAAGGGGGGAAGACTGTAGCATTTCAGAAAATATAAAATATTATTTTTGGAATTTAATATTAAAATAATATATTTCCCGAAAACTGCCCGATTTGCGAAATTGGGGTTTTCGAAAAAGGATATAAATATATACCAATAATTATGAAATAATTGGAAATTAAAATAATTTATTCATTTAAAAATATATTTAAAGGATTTGGCATTTTTAAAATTTATTATATGCGGTTTTGATAAAAACCCGATTAGTGCACTGCTAATCGCGATTAAGCCAAATCCGTGTTTCTACAGTTTTCCATGGCTAGTGCACCATGACATGATACATATTTCATTTCATTTGTGTTATATGTTATGGTTTTATTGTGGTGAGGAAAGAAAAAGAAAAGAAAAAGGTGTCATGATAACTTGAGGGGAGAGAGGGTCCCAATGATGAGGGTATGCATGCTTGTTGAGAGAGAGAGAGAGAAGTGAGAATAATTGAGAGAGGGGGGATGCCTCCATTCTCATTTCCCCCACCATTTTCACCTCCTTCTTCATCTTCCTCAAGCTCACCTCCCTCCACTTCAACCCCAATTATCATCTCAAAAACCTTGTCAAAACCTTATACTCCCTTCACAAAAATTTATCCAAACTTCTTCCTCTACACATTGGACCAAGCAAAGTGCGATTTTGACAACATTGGGACTTCTAGGGTTTTGTTTGGGTGCAACCATGAGGTATATCTATTTTCATTTAGAGTAGTTTTGGTTTCCTAGCTTTTTGTTTAAGTTTAGAGTTCGTTTAGTGATGGATTGGTGATACTTAGAAATCCTAGTGAGAGTTTGAGTGAAATTGTGGATTGGTGATGATTGAGTGGCTGTTTAAGACCTGGAATCTAGTATGGAAACCAAAATACGGATTTAGGATTTTTGTCCATGTCGATTTTGTGAGGATATAGGGTGTGCAGGGAAATCTAGAGCAACCCGGGGACTTTCTGAGTTTAGCAAACAATACAAGAGACCCATTTTAGACCATAGGAGACCACCATGACCAAACGAAGCCCAACAGAGCCTAAGGGGCCGAGGAGGCCGGATTTTATAGGGATGTGGCCGGCCACTTGGTGGCATGTGGTGTCGGGGTTGGTCCAGTAGCTCATATACATCATATAAAGCACCCTAGACTTGTTTGTGCGCCTTGTTTTAGCCTGAGTCAAAATTTGGAAGCACTTTAGTGTGATTTTGGCTATGTTTTCCGTATTTTGAAATGTTTTGTTTTCATACTTGGATTTGTTTTTGGTTGTTGGATGTTTGTACATCAACAACAAGGGTTGTTTGGTTGGTTTTGTGCGCGTAAGCTATAGGTTCTAACCTATGAGCAATGCGCGTGCCGTTTGGATTTCAGAACTTGATTTAATAACGATTTCGATTGTGTTGATATTGTAGGTACCCTCGTGTAGATTCCAAGGCGACGGAGCATGGCGTCATCGACTTCGGCAAGCGAAGACCACGGTGAGTAAATCTATATCTACGGAGGAAGTCGGGTGAATGGCGTATAGCACCCCCGCACACTTGGATGGAAACCGATTTATATATAGATTATGGTTAATAAAACCTTTAATAGAAAACTATGGATAGAGTAAAAGGATAGTTAGAGAATCATATTAGAAACTAAGGATAGTTAGAAATGATATGATACGACTAGTATGTGATGACGAGACTTGATGATGATATTTGATGATATTGTCGTTTAGGGTACTATAGGACTAGATAGTCGACGTAGATGTGTCATCCGAACTATACCTATTTCCAAACTGAAGAATCGTATGTATCTTTTAAACAGATACCTTGAGGGACGTTAAGGATTTTCAAATGATATCTTTTCCTTAAAAACACCATAGCCCCTACTTTCAAAACTACGATTCACATCTTTCAAAAACTGTTTGTATGGTTCGAGTGTGTATTTTAGATTAGATACTTATGTTTATAGTAAAAGTAGAATGTATTTGTAATTTGACTTGATGTGGGACATAAATGCGATGATAAGAATATATGACGTGGCATGATGATTTGATGATATGTTGGTATACGGATACGAGGCGATTGAGATGATTTATACCCTGCCGGTCCCCTGATATGAGATTGTTGCGGATGTGACCTGGGACATAGGTATATAGAGATATTTATACATGTTGTGAATCGTGAGTGATAGCCTTACGAGACATTAGGTCTGTACCCACCTTGTCGCATATGTTGATAGGATCCCTGATAGCTTAATGCCGCCGTAGGATGATTTTCCGTACGTGATGAGTTTGACTTGAGGTTTGATCCATACACTTGACTAGATGATGTCCTACGATGGATTATACCGTACGTGACGTTGTGTGGCTAGATGCCGATGGATAGATTCCCCAACTCGGTCATGTTAGATACGTATACCCGTCAGCATTTACATATGATTTACCTTATGTTGCATTCATGTTATTCGCATTGCATTACTTATACCTGTGATAGTACACCTGCACCATTATCGATGATGCGTATGTTACACATACACAGATTGTAGACTCACACACTTCATCATCGATAATTGCCATGTCACTATACAGTAGGATTGCTGCATCATGATATGACTCTTCGCATATCATACTTGCGTACATACATATTGCACACTCATGCTTGCGTATATACCACTTGTACACCCATATTGGCGCACATACATATTGTACACTCATGCTTGCGTATATACCACTTGTACACCCATATTGGGGCACATGCATATTGTACACTCATGCTTGCGTATATACCACTTGTACACCCATATTGGCGCACATACATATTTTACACTCATGCTTGCGTATATACCACTTATACACCCATATTGGCGCACATACATATTGTACACTCATGCTTACGTATATACCACTTGTATACCCATATTGGCGTACATACATATTGTACACTCATACTTGCGTATATACCACTTGTACAGCCATATTGGTGCACATATATATTGGTATGTCCATATTTGCGCACATACACATTGTATATCCATATTGGTACACATATACATTGATACATCCATATTTGCGCACATACATATTGTATATCCATATTGGTGCACATATACATTGATACATCCATATTTGCGCATATACACATTTGTATATCCATATTGGTGCACACATACATTGGTATATCCATACTTGCGCATATACACATTGCATACTCATATTGGCGCATATACACATTGGTACCTCTATACTTGCGCATATACATACTGTACCTATATAGATAACTGGTTTTATTGGGAAATTGGGAACCGCGTGTTATATTTTAAAAACTGGAATCATTTAAAAGAGCGGTTTTCCCTTAATATGTCATATCACTGTTCCATGTTGCATGCTATACGGATATACTTACATTTCTATTATATGTCGCATACATTATGCTCTATGATTTTACACATTGAGATATACTGTTTTCATGAGATTTCTGGATTTGAGAACCGTGGCTATTGCAAAAGAAAGTATGCACTGTTTAAAAAACCCGGTTTTTCTTGATATGATATTTCAGTGCGTCCACCATGCATTTTCTCGGTTCTGAGACGTGTGATATGTGAAACCCGATTCGAGGAGGTGGATGATTCCGTTTGCGGGTACATGGTAGACCCGGTATGGTACCCCGGGGTGAGAGAGAGATTTCGTGTGGATGATGATGAGCCTGGCAGAGGGACTACTACCTACCGGTGATTGGTTGGGCCTGGCGGATATCCGGAGGATACCGACCGGAGTCGAGAGATGATATGGGCCGATCCGGACTGACGGAGCCCGTGGGCCGATCCGGATTGATGGAGTCCGAGATATGAGGATTTACGTGTCGATGCTGGACACGGGTTTAATGATGTTTTCGGGTGCCAATGTTGGACACCCAGGTTCCATGATTTTGATGTGTCGCGAGGGACACCGTTGATTTATATCCTCATACTTACATGCATACATACATTGATTATGATTGGATGAGATCCATATGCATATATACATTGATTATATGGTTGGACGAGATCTACATGCATACAGACATTGATTATATGGTTGGACGTGATCCACATGCATACATACATTGATTATATGTTTGGATGATATCCGCGTGCATATAGGTATTAATTACATTGTTGGCACATATGATGACCCGGTCACTCTAGATATCATAGTATTACCTTTATGATATAGTTGACCTAGGAGTCGTTGTTTATTCAATTTCTATTTGTAGATATTTTTCTACTCACGAGTTGGCAACTCACCCCCGTTGTGCCACGGTTCTTGCAGGTTGACCGCATAGATCCGTAGCGGCATCGCTGGCACATAACTTCATTTGGGTGTTTTGCATTGGTAGGTGGGGCATTTGTATCGTACCCACTCTTGTATTTATATTTCACATTGTATCCAGTCAACTCCATCAATCAAAATTAGTAAATTGTATTAGTAATGAGACTTAGTGAGATTGTGGTTGTGAGACTTAGAGCGAGAGCTTTTCCGCTACTTGTGGTTTTGATGTCTTGCTTATTTCTTTATCTTTTTATGGTGAACTTCACCGTTGGGTGTCGTATACTTACATATACTGTCTTGTGTGGTTGTGATCAGCCGTTTGGTGAAGAGCTAGGTGTCGTATACTTTAATACTGTCTTGTGTGGTTGTGATCCGCCGTTTGGTGAAGAGCTAGGTGTCGTATACTTACATATACTGTCTTATGTGGTTGTGATCCGCCGTTTGGTGAAGAGCTATCTCCCGCTTGGGGATGCCATTATTCTTGTTATGTATTTGTGGTTTTGGATCAAAATATACAAAGGAGGTGCTGCCTAAATTTTTAAAAGACGAAACACGTTTTCAAACTAGTAAATTTCACTTGCATTTTTATGTTCATTTTCTATGCATTAAGAAAACTTGATTTCATTATACCTTTATTTCAAAACTTCACCTCCTTTATTTTCTTAAAAAGGTTTAGATTTGTGGGTTTCAGCTTATTTGAATTACGTTACGCCTCTAGACGTTGTGTGATTTAAGTGCTGGTCACGAGCTAATATTTCGGGTCGTGAAACCATCCTTAGTAGGCAACTCCTTGCCCTCCCACGCTAAGGATCGAAGCCCTCATCAAGAGGCAACCGAGCAGCACCCTGCTCGGTCCATCCTTAGCAGGCAACTCCTTACCCTCCCGTGCTAAGGATCGAAGCCCTCGCCAAGAGGCAACTGAGCAGCAACCCTACTCGGTCCATCCTTGGCAGGCCACTCCTTACCCTCCCGCACTAAGGATCGAAGCCCTCACCAAGAGGCAAACGAGCAGCTACCCTGCTCGGTCCATCCTTAGCAGGCAACTCCTTGCCCTCCCACACTAAGGATCGAAGCTCTCATCAAGAGGCAACCGAGCAGCAACCCTGCTCGGTCCATCCTTAGTAGGCCACTCCTTGCCCTCCCGCGCTAAGGATCAAAGCCCTTACCAAGAGGCAACCGAGCAGCTACCATGCTCGATCCATCCTTAGCAGGCAACTCCTTGCCCTCCCGCACTAAGGATCGAAGTCCTCACCAAGAAGCAACCGAGCAGTAACCCTGCTCGGTCCATCCTTAGAAAGCAATTCCTTGCCCTCCCGCGCTAAGGTTCGACGCCCTCACAAAGAGGTAACCGAGCAGCAACCTTGCTCGGTCCATCCTTAGCAGGCCACTCCTTACCCTCCCGCGCTAAGGATCGAAGCCCTCACCAAGAGGCAACCGAGCAGCAACCCTGCTCGGTCCATCCTTAGCAGGCCACTCCTTACCCTCCCGCGCTAAGGATCAAAGCCCTCATCAAGAGGCAACCGAGCAGCAGCCCTGCTCGGTCCATCCTTAGCAGGTAACTCCTTGCTCTCCCGCGCTAAGGATCGAAGCCCTTACCAAGAGGCAACCGAGCAGCAACCCTGCTCGGTCCATACTTAACAGGCAACTTCTTGCCCTCCCGTGCTAATGATCGAAGCCCTCACCAAGAGGCAACCTAGCAGCAACCCCGCTCGGTCCATCCTGAGCAGGCCACCCCTTGCCCTCCCGCGCTAAGGATCAAAGCCCTCATCAAGAGGCAACTGAGCAGCAACCCTGCTCGGTCCATCCTTAGCAGGCAACTCCTTGCCCTCCCGAGCTAAGGATCAAAGACCTCATCAAGAGGCAACCGAGCAGCAACCCTGCCAGGTCCATCCTTAGCAGGCAACTTCTTGCGCTCCCGTGCTAAGGATCGAAGCCCTCATCAAGAGGCCACCGAGCAACTTCACTGCTCGGTCCATCCTTAGTAGGCAACTCCTTACCTTCCCGCGCTAAGGATCGAAGCCCTCATCAAGAGGCATGTTCCCTTTGGAAAAATAAATAATAAATAAAAAAGCAATGGGAAAATTCCCAAAAGAGAGCATCGCGTGCCCACACGTGATGCGTCTTAGATCCAAAATTATAAGCATTACACTTAACAGATGGGACTGAAGTTGGGCCTCACGTGCCACACGTGAGCACCTATATACGAAGTATATAGGCGTCTTTATAAAACAAATAGCAAACCAGAAGGTGCATCACGTGCCAACACGTGATGTTCTTCTCTGGGACTGCTGCATATAAGCAAACCGACCTAGTGCCACTGGGTCACGTACTACACGTGAGGATTCCTAATATCTTCTGACCCGATAGAATTAAATTATATATAAAAGGGGATCAGAACCCTATTTTGAAATATTTTCCCCAATCTTTCTAAACAAGAAAGATTGTGCTCGGTAAATCAGAGCACCGTTGGATCAAAGATTCAATGGTGATTAAAAATCACCAAGATACAGAATAAGCTTTGTATGGGAAAGTATTTTCCCAATCTTGTTAAAAACAAGAAAAATGTCTTCTGTAAAACAGAAGTCCTTGGATCAAAGATCCAACGGTAGATAAATTCCCTAAATCAATCAAAAAATCTCTCAATGAGAGATTTCCTTAACTGAATCAACAAATCAATCTCCCATATATAAAGGACCCAAGACTCCAAATCTTGTACAGAAGAACTCCCCCTAAAACTGCAAGTTCAAAAGAAAAGAAGAAACCCTAAGTAAGAAGGAACAAAACACAGAGAACATCTTATTTCTTCTTCGTCTCCACAAGAGTTTAACTCTTCCAAAGAGCTTAGTTCTTTCTTCTGATAAAAGATCTGCAGAAGCAGATCTCCCCACAAGTTGAGAATTTAATTCTCATCGGGGAGATTCTGCCATGCAGATCTAAAAGCTAGGAGAAGATCTAAGTTCAGAGAATTTAATTCTCCCAAAAGGCATATAGGAATTTAATTCCTCTGATAAAACTAGGGTTTAACCCTTCATATAAGAACTTAGTTCTCCCTTCTGGTGAAAAATCTGCAGAAGCAGATCTCCCTACAAGTTGAGAATTTAATTCTCATCGGGAAGACTCTGCCATGCAGATCCAAAATCTAAGGGAAGAACTAAGTCCAAGGAATTAAATCCTTATAATATATATGTATATATATATATAATAAGAGATTCGAGATTTTTAAGACTCGGAGAAAGAATTCCATGCATATTGATGGTCACGTGTTCATACATGACCACCTGTGATGAACTCAAAAGAAAGATTGAAATAGATCAAGTGTTCACACGTGACCCCTCTCGCTGATAGTGCTTGCCACTTTTTAAAAGAAAAGGGAATAAACCCAAGGAAACAATGTCTGACTCTGAGGCGCCCTCACGTGCTCACACGTGATGGCCATATGGATAAAGTGTTTAACACTTATATAAAGATGGGGAATAAAATCAAGCGAACAACACAATCTTTAAAAGCATCACGTGGGACACGTGAGTGCTCTCAAATTCCAGTGTTTAACACTGCATCAGAGCATCACGTGGGAGCACGTGAGCACTAAAGGTACATTAGTGTTTAATACTATAAGGAACCAACTCCAACCTCAAATCAGTTAAGTTCCTCCTGAGATTAAATCTCCAAACAAACCGAGCCTCTATGCTCAGAACTGATAACTCCTCGATTTGGAAACCGGTTCATGGGTACATCTCTCCACACCTTTGATACATGTCATTGTAATTCTTCAACGTCTTCAGAGAGATAGAGGGTCCCAATAACCAATAACTCTTGGACCGCAACAGCCCTAAACTAAACTCTACGAACTATGATGTTCTTAAACCACGGACTATGATGTCCTTAAACAATGGACCGCAATGTCCCTAAACTAAACTCGATGGACTATGATGTCCTTAAACATGGACTATGATGTCCTTAAACGTATGGACCGCAACGTCCCTAAACTAAACTCTACGGACTATGATGTCCTTAAACCATGGACTATGATGTCCTTAAACTTATGGATCGTAATGTCCCTAAACTAAAACGATAGAGCCCAAATGCTCTTTCGTTGGATCTAAACGATCCTAAAACCTTGTTAAGTAGATCTTAGTCTAAAAATTAGACTAACGTATTCTTAACAAACATTTAAGTCGATCTTGATCTCAAACGAGGTTAACGATCCTTAAATCAAACCAAACCCAAATCTAAGAAAATACGGATTTGGACTAATCCCCGCCCTACGGGCGACAACATAAATTAGTCTCCGTACACAATCCACGGGCAACCAAAAATAAAACAAACACACACGACACGAAGTGAACATCTAGAGCAGGAAAAAGTTGTTACCGCGATGCGGTAATGTAATTAAATGCAGGGGCTTGCGTCTGCAGGGAAGAGCGTCCCCACAATCAAAAACCCCTCGCAAACGAGGAGGAATCTGACGAAGTCTGCTACAACGGCCGCATCCATCCAAACCTCCGATACACGGTGCCATAAATCAACTTGGCATCTTCGGAGATGTGGGCGGATAAAACCAAATAGCATCTGCCCCCAAAATTCAGGCCAGACATCCCAACGTCCCGGTCGCGTCTTTCGGCGGTAAACAAGGCCACCGAGCAGCTTCCTTACACGGTCCATCCTTGGCCAGTAATCTCCTACCCAACGACGCCAAGAATCAAATCCCTCATTAAGAGGCCATCGAGCAGCTTCCCTGCTCAATCAATCTTTAGAGGGTGACTTTCTACACGTATTTACTAAGCGATCCCCACCTCGACTTCGGGGCCATGGAGATACCGACCTTGCACCGGTCTTTGCACACTTAGCAAATGGTTGAGTTCAACTCGACGTGCAATCGCTAGATAAAAAACCGATCTCCGACCTAACGCATCATGAAAGCAGTACCGCGCAAAGAGAGATTTTACCACAAACAAAGGGAAAATATGTACGCAAAGAACACTGCAAAAACATTTCATTCACAAAATTCGGAAGTCTTTACATGGGTATTATGGGCTCCCCGGTCTTACAAAAACGCCCGGAGGCTTACAAAATTTCAGCACAAAAGAAAATAAGGAGGCGAGGAGATTCAGACCTCGGGGCCAGGGAGAACCTCGATGAGCTCCGCTTCCACCACCACAACCGGGGTGGCGTCTTGAAGGTCGGCGCCCACCGTAAGAGTCTCGGTGCTGGGAGCCGGGGCGACCGACTTCTCCCCAACGCTCCCACCAGGGGCCTTTCCCCCAGCAGCGCTTCCGGGGGCATTCCCATGCGCCTCACCCTCGAGGGGATACTCACCCCGGAGCTCGCCGTCAGGAAACTCCGGCATCAGGGCCTTGACGGTGTCAAGAGCCTCATGCCAAACGAGGGCAGCGGCTTTAACGAGGTCGATGTAGTACTAGTCCGACTTCTTATAGCTCTCCACCGCCTTCGACGCTCGGAGGTCGGCAAACCTCACTCCTTCCTTCGCCGCCTCGTTCTCCCTCCGGAGAGTGTTCGCCGTCTTTTTTAGGGTGGCGACAAGCACCCTGGAATCTTCCAACTTAGCATCGGTGACTCAGACGGCCTCTCGGCAGCTGGCGATCTCCCGATCCCCGGCCGCCACCCGGTCTTCGAGGGCGGTGACCCTCTCCATCGCCGCTTGCAGCTCCATCCTCGAGCTCTACTCCCGCAAGGAGGAATCGCCCGCGATCTGCATCGCCGGGGCAATTTCCTCGTCTTCCAGGTTGACAACGAAGGCGCAGTGCTGGAGGACCTGAAGAAAACAAGGGAGGGGTTAAAAAGAGAAAGGGGGCACCTAATCTAGCGAACAAAAGGTACTGAATAAAAACTCGAGTGAGGTGCGAACACTGACCTACACGGCCTCCTGGGCTATGGCCGCCATTTGAGCCCTGAGGGTCTGTCACGCCCCGCTTCCCAGAGTGCGCTAAGATAAGCACGTGACAGAGCCAACCATGCTACCTGTGAATAGGAAACATCCCTCCACAGTCACATTACAGCTGTCAAGAGATATCAAGAATAGTAGAAATAAAATAAACGATCTAGTATATGTCCATGAGCCAGAATAAACGAGTCAAGAAATAATATGCGGAAGCAATAAATCCAATAAACAGTAACATCTGGACAGTACAGAAATAACTAAACTAACTGGATACTAACAGGATCCTCACTGCTCGGCCTGACGACGGAAATACTCCTGATCAGCCTGCGACAAAGGTAGAGAATCTGGGCCATGCAAAACCCAGACGTCAATGCGTCATAACATCAATAATAATATAATCAGGGGGTAACAAGTCATGCAGGCATGAATTATAAAAAGGTACATGAATGTAATAAGTGAGCAGGGATATAGAACAGTGAAGTGTAATAGTATATGTGAAGTGCAGTGGTGAAACTAAATTATGCTACTGGGTTAACTACTCTCAAGTCTGTGAAATCAATTTGATGAATCGTCGATATAACTCAATAGTATCCCGTGCATGCCCGGGACCACGGTCAAGACTCTCGGGCTGAATCCGAGACGTGCTGCTAGGCAGTAAACAGGTAACATGTACAGACGAATGATGTCAGCAGCATCATCCCGGGGCTGGCCTAGCCCATAAAACTGATCAGTATAAGTATCGAACTATCGAGTTACAAATCAGGTTTCATCATTGATTTCCCCACACCCCCAAGTTATGTGTTCAAGTCAAGTATTGATAAATCTGAAGCTAATGTCAACACAGGATCAAGCAGGAACAGGTTTGTCTATACAGACAACAGGATATGTCCATCGGGACAACATGTCAGGATTGTCGGCATTAGAAAAAGGATCAGGTAACAAGTCAAGTAATGATATGTCAGGTCATGTCAGGTAGTGTACATGTATCAAATCATGTCAAGTAGTGGTGTATCAGGTCATGTCAAGTAGTGCACAGGTATCAAGCGGGTGCTCATAATCAAACTGTAGCAAGTATTGAATCAGGGTGAAAGTACAGATGTAAAATAAAAGTATGGATGCATAAATATCGATCAGGGGTTACATCATGACTAAGTAGGATGCACAATATCAAGCATGGGGTACTAATGTATTAATAATATGAGTTAATGTAATATGGGGTGCAACTAGTTATGCAGAATTAATGGTATGGATACATAAATAAACATGAATGCATAAATAACTATCAGGGGTTACTACTATAGTTTCATGACTATGTAGCATGCACATTATCTAGCATGGTGCACTAATACAATAGTAACATGAAATAATATGGTCTCGGCGTGTAACTTGATATGTAATAAACTGTACGGATACAGACGGATACTATAAAACTGTAAATCGGTAAAATTTGCTGAATATTAAAACACAAGCACTATTATTTATTAAATAGATATTTATATAATAATATTAACATGGATAACATATTCAAACCGATTAATAACTATAAAAGTGGTATTGATTAACCATGCACAAGAAAGTTCCGTTCAGAAATTCAGCGTCACCCTGATTTGTAAAATAGCTTAAAAATAACAAACGTTCTCCAAAGGGGACGTGTATTATACCAAAACAAAGATAATTCAATAAAGTTTTTATTTTTATAAGTTGAAGTATCTCGGGTTGTTCCTACAAAAATCTATGAACATTCGAATTTGAAAGTTTGCTGCTGGAATTTCCCTGGACAGCAATTTAGAGATATTTTCATTTGCATTTTACGTTATTTAAACAATTTATTTTGCAAGTAAATATTTCATAGAGTTATAGTATTCTGAGTTAGTTTCGTGACGAACTAAAGAACGTATACTAATAATCTTTCTATGATTTATAATGAATTTTATAAGGTAAGGTGTACAGTAAATTTCAGATTTGTCGTATCCGCTTTGCAACGACGTTTCATGTGTAAACTATAATATTTTCAAACTATATTTTGTATAACATTATAAAATGCAGAATATAAACTAATTAAAGATAATAATAAGAAATATTACGACGATATATATTTTAAATGATATGGATGCAATCGGGTATCCGAAAACAGTAAAACTTCAGTATGGATGCATAATACTATACCTAGCTTGTAGCAAGATGATTTAGCATGCGACTAGACATATAAATAATGATATTGATGTGTACGGACGTCGTATAACAGTGAAATGATAAACTGGTAAATGCGGGATGTACAACTAAACAATATGAAATGTAAATATTCAATTGGGTGCAGCATATTGTACTCTGGCATGTATCAAGATAAATTTGAATGCACTAGATATGAAATAATATGCACGGATGCACACGGATATCCGAAAATGGTGAAACATGCAAAATGATAATGTGGGATGCATAACTAATCATTATGTGCTGTTATTATTTAAATGAATATAGAATATAGTAGTATAGCATGTAGCAAGATTAACTTGTCTCGATGGATCACGAAACGGATATGTACGGCACGTCCGACGCTGGTAAAACGTCGTAACGCACGCACGGCACACGGAACAGGTCTAAACAATGCAAGAGGGTGATCACGCAGGCAAGGTACGTTCACTGGATCACTCGGATCGTCAGCGACGAGCACGGCTCCGGCGGTGATCACCGGAATCAAGAAACAAGATCAAGAAAAAGAAAGAAGAAAGAAGAAGAAGTAAGAAGAAGAGGTTGTGTATTAAATAAAGAAAGAAAAAATAAATAAATAAAATATATATAAATATATATATATGCAGAGGAGAGAGAGAGAGAAAGGGGTTGTTAGTTTGTTAGGAAATTAGTTTAGATTTAAATTTAAAAAAATCTTTTATTAGTTAACTAAATTTTAATTTGTATCAGTTTATAAAATTAATATTATATAAATAAAATTTGATATTCTGGTAAGTACAAACATAGTTCAAAACATGCCCGGGTCGGGTCTAAAATTCAGTTTTAAAATATGAAAAATATACATGTCGACCAAAATTAAAGTTGGATATCCGGGTAATGAAAATGCATACCCCCACGGACGGATGCACGTAGCGTGCACGTAGCCATCCAAACAAGTCCGTTTCACTGAACGGGACGAGAACAAGATGCGCGGATGCCATGACAGGGTTAGGGGTATCAGGCAGGCCCTGCAATGTATTTTTAAAATATTTTACTTGACTCTAAATGTTATATTAAAGAAATGCAGATGCCAGATATAATGCCAGTATGCAATATGTATAAATTAAAATGAAAGTGCACGAGTCCATGTAACAGGTCAGGATAAATCACAAATATGAATCAAGACTGGTTTCAAGCAGGTGGGTCGGGTCGGATGCAAATACAGATACCAACTACACTATTCGCACCCAAAACACAGTAAATCAAGAAAATACCATAAATAAAGAAATACATGAACTAGAACTGGTATAAAAGAACTAGGGTGTTACATTATACCCAACTACAAATAGAATTTCGTTCTCGAAATTCTCAAAATAAGAAAAGATAAACAATCAAGAATCTACAAGAATAGGTGTGGAAATTTCTGTCGAATCTCGTCTTCACGTTCCCAAGTCGATTCTCCGTGCGAGCGATTTCCCTAAGAAACAAGTACAAGAAGGATAACCTTGTTCTTAAGGACCTTTTCTCTTCAATCAACAATCGACATCGGTCGTTCCTCAAAGGTCAAATCCTCCCTTACAGTCAGCTCCGAATGATCTAGCACGTGTGTTTCATCTCGAAAATACTTACGGAGTTGAGATACATGAAATACGTCATGAACATTCGCCAAAGATTGTGGTAAAGCCAAACGATAAGCCACTTCTCCAACACGCTCCATAATCTCGAAAGGCCCCACGAATCAAGGACTAATCTTGCATCGATCCCCAAATCGAATCACTCCTCTAGTCGGTGATATCTTCAAGAATACAAGATCACCAACAGCGAACTCTAGAGGTCTTCTCGATATATCGACCCAACTCTTCTGCCGATCTTGTGCTGCCTTCATGTGATTCCGGATAGTATTAACCTTCTCTACTGTTTGCACGATCAAATCCGGTCCCAACAATCTTCGTTCTCCAATATCGTCCCCACAAACATGTGAGCGACACTTGCGACCATACAATACTTCGAATGGAGCCATCTGAATAGTCGCCTGAAAGCTGTTATTGTAAGAAAACTCCACCAAGTGTAGATGATCCTCCCACGAACCCTTGAAGTCCAACATGCAAGCTCTTAACATGTCTTTAAGAGTTTGGATCGTTCTCTCCGACTGGCCATCTGTCTGTGGATGATAAGCTGTGCTAAACTTCAATCGCTTCCCCAAACTTTCCTGTAAACTTCTCCAGAAGTGCGATAAGAATCGGGTGTCACGGTCGGAAACGATGCTCACAGGTACTCCATGCAATCTCACAATCTCCTGCATGTACCGTTTTGCTAACGCATCCATTGACTGACCAACTCAAAACGGTATGAAGTGAGCTGCCTTGGTCAATCGATCAACAATCACCCAAACTGCATTGTTGCCCTTTGGACTCCGTGGTAAAGCTGTCACGAAATCCATGGTTATATGTTCCCATTTCCATTGAGGAATTGGAAGTGGTTGCAATAAACCAGCTACCCTTTGATGTTCAGCCTTGACTTGCTGACACACCAAGCACTTCGCTACAAAGCGAGCAATCTCCCTTTTCATACCTTCCCACCAAAAATGTTGTCTTAGATCGCGGTACATCTTCGTGCCTCCTGGATGTCCGGAATATGCGGAACTGAGTGCCTCCTTCATAACTTCTTCGCTAATGTCTCCTTTCGGCACACACAAATGGCTACCACATCTCAACGAACCATCTTCATGAATCAACAAGTCTGTTCGAAGTCCCGCTTCAACCTGTTCTCGAAACTTCTGCAATCTTGGGTCCTGTGACTGCGCTGCTTTAATATTATCGATCAACGACGACTGTACTTCCAGCTGCATCAACTGTCCCGAAGAATGCGGTAGCACGATATCCAATTCGAATCTCCAAAAATCTTCGATAAGTTCCTTCTGTGCAGTCAACATCCGAATTGCTGGTAACTGACTAAGAGCATCTGGCACTATATTAACTCTCCCCAGATGGTACTTAAGATCAAAATCGTAGTCAGCCATCAGCTCCAACCATCCACGCTGCCTCATGTTAAGCTCTTTCTGTGTGAACACATACTTTAGGCTTTTGTGATCGGTGAATACTTCGACCCTTTCGCCCAATAAGTAGTGTCTCCAAATCTTCAATGCGAAAATTAGAGCTGCTAGCTCCAAATCATGAGTTGGGTAATTCTTCTCATGGGTCTTCAACTGTCTCGATGGGTAGGCTACAACCTTCCCATGCTGCATCAAAACACATCCCAAAACTTTCCCAGATGCGTCGCTGTGAATCACCAATCCTCCGGAACCGTCTGGTATGGTCAAAATAGGAGCGGTTACCAACCTTTGCTTCAACGCCTCAAAAGCTGACGCACACTTTTCCGTCCATACGAACGGTACTTCCTTTCGCGTAAGCTTGGTCAAAGGCTCAGCCAAACGGGAGAAATTCCCCACAAACCTTCTTTAATATCCGGTAAGTCCAAGAAAACTTCTGATCTCTCCTACGTTCTTCGGAATCGGCCAATCTTGAACTGTTGCAATCTTCTCGGGGTCAACAGCGATTCCATCTCCGGATGCGACATGCCCCAAAAACTTCACTTCTTCAAGTCAAAACTCGCACTTGCTTATCTTCGCATATAATCTTTCTTGCATCAATGTATGCAGTGCGATCTTCAAGTGTTCTGCATGCTCTTCTAGGCTCCTCGAGTAGACTAGAATATCATAGATAAACATCACTATAAACTAGTCCAAGAACAGTGAAAAGATTCGGTTCATCAAGTCCATAAATATCGCCGGTGCATTCGTGACTCCGAATGGAATCACTAAATACTCGTAATGTCTATATCGAGTTCGGAACGCAGTATTGCAAATATCTTCTGATTTAACTCGGACCTGATGGTATCCGGACCGCAAATCCAGCTTCGAGAATACCCTTGTGCCACCAAGCTGCTCGAACAATTCTCCAATGCGAGGGATCGGGTACTTGTTCTTAATAGTCACCCGGTTTAATTCTCGACAGACAATGCACATCCTACTTGTGCCATCTTTCTTCTTTACTGGAAGAACTGGAGCTCCCCAAGGTGAATTGCTGCTGCGAATCTAACCCTTCTCAAGTAATTCAGTAACCTGCTTCTTAACTTCTTCCAACTCCACTGTAGCCATCGGATAGTATGCCTTTGAGATTGGCGCTGCACCAGGAACAAGATCAATCGTAAACTCCATATCTCGTTTTGGCGGTAAACCCGAGATGTCCTCGAACACGTCCATAAACTCTCGAACTACAGCTGGCGCTTTCTCCTTATCAACTTCCATCGAGGAAAGAACACTGTTTGTCGGCCTAGTCCTAAACTCGACTGGCCTGACAGAACTGCTTCCTCCAGCAAAAACAAACTCCGGATGTCCGGGAATCTAGAAAATCACTTTCTTTGCCCTACAATCAATGTGAGCATGGAAAGAGCCGAGAAAATCCATTCCCAAGACAACTTCAGAACTGCCGGTATCGGTCACCAAGAAATCTGCAAAACATGAACTGGTAAGCAATGAAACTGAGAGAACCAAGATAATAAAACGACCATGAAACAAGGAAATAAAACAGGACCAGGACTCCAAGTTACTTAAATAGAGTACCATATTGTAACCATGTTGCAGTTCATAGTTACAACCACACAACTCCGTTCAAGTTGTCCAAATCCTAGTATCAGAATCAAAGGAATAGGACGAAAGAAACAATAGGGAACCAAAAGAATTTCAACTCGAGATGCAAAGTTGTTTGCATATCATCAAGATGAGGGTCAAGAGAAAGATAAGATTCAAGAATCATGAGAACAATGTGGCAGGACATGTTCCTAATTACGGGTTTTCTGATTCGTGTATTGGGTCCAATACCCAACTACAAAAAGAATCAAACCCGATTAATCTAAATCCTATGCTCTGATACCAAACAAACCCTGTCACGCCCCGCTTCCCAGAGTGAGCTAAGATAGGCATGTGACATAGCCAACTATGCTACCTGTGGATAGGAAACATCCCTCCACAGTCACATTACGGCTGTCAAGAGATATCAAGAACAGTAGAAATAAATTAAACTATCTAGTACATGTCCATTAGCCAGAATAAACGAGTCAAGAAATAATATGCAGAAGCAATAAATCCAGTAAACAGTAACATCTGGACAGTACGGAAATAACTAAACTAACTGGATACTAACAGGATCCTCACTGCTCGGCCTGACGACGGAAATACTCCTGATCAGCCTGCGACAAAGGTAGAGAATCTGGGTCATGCAAAACCCAGACGTCAGTGCGTCATAACATCAATAATAATATAATCAGGGGGTAACAAGTCATGCAGGCATGAATTATAAAAAGGTACATGAATGTAATAAGTGAGCAGGGATATAGAACAGTGAAGTGTAACAGTATATATAAAGTGCAGTGGTGAAACTTTAAGCAGTGGAAACAACAAAAAATGTCCCTCCATCCCGGATCTCTAGGAAGAGGGCTGACAGCAAGCACAAATCTTCGGCGCGGAATATAATCCCAAAGTACCCCAAAGACTCAAATATAATAAATAAAGAAAGTGGTAAGACCCTTGCAGAGTTCAGTTATTGGCTTTTAGGGTTAGCTTTCGAGGGTTGTCCACCCGTTTCAAAATCCTTCTCTGGATCATTTCTACCGCTTCACAGGCTCAGGCAAAGAACTAAATTGTGCTACTGGGTTAACTACTCTCAAGTCTGTGAAATCAATTTGATGAATCGTCGATGTAACTCAATAGTATCCTGTGTATGCCCGGGACCACGGTCAAGACTCTCGGGCTGAATCCGAGACGTGCCACTAGGCAGTAAACAGGTAACATGTACAGACGAATGATGTCGGCAGCATCATCCCGGGGCTGGCCTAGCCCGTAAAACTAATCAGTATAAGCATCGAACTGTCGAGTTACAAATCAGGTTTCATCATTGATTTCCCCATACCACCAAGTTATGTGTTCAAGTCAAGTATTGATAAATCTGAAGCTAATGCCAACACAGGATCAAGCAGGAACAAGTTTGTCTATACAGACAACAGGATATGTCCATCGGGACAACATGTCAGGATTGTCGGCATTAGAAAAAGGATCAGGTAACAAGTCAAGTAATGATATGTCAGGTCATGTCAGGTAGTGTACATGTATCAAATTATGTCAAGTAGTGGTGTATCAGGTCATGTCAAGTAGTGCACAGGTATCAAGTGGGTGCTCATAATCAAACTGTAGCAAGTATTGAATCAGGGTGAAAGTACGGATGTAAAATAAAAGCATGAATGCATAAATATCGATCAGAGGTTACATCATGACTAAGTAGGATGCACAATATCAAGCATGGGGTACTAATGTATTAATAATATGAGTTAATGTAATATGGGGTGCAACTAGTTATGCAGAATTAATGGTATGGATACACAAATAAACATGAATGCATAAATAACTATCAGGGGTTACTACTATAGTTTCATGACTATGTAGGATGCACATTATCTAGCATGGTACACTAATACAACAGTAACATGAAATAATATGGTCTCGGCGTGCAACTAGATATGTAATAAACTGAACTGATACAGACGGATACTATAAAACTGTAAATCGGTAAAATTTGTTGAATATTAAAACACAAGCACTATTATTTATTAAATAGATATTTATATAATAATATTAACATGGATAACATATTCAAACCGATTAATAACTATAAAAGTGGTATTGATTAACCATGCACAAGAAAGTTCCGTTCAGAAATTCAGCGTCACCCTGATTTGTAAAATAGCTTAAAAATAACAAATGTTCTCCAAAAGGGACGTGTCTTATACTAAAACAAAGATAATTCAATAAGGTTTTCATTTTTATAAGTTGAAGTATCTCAGATTGTTCCTACAAAAAGGTATGAGCATTCGAAGTTGAAAGTTTGCTGCTGGAATTTCCCTGGACAGCAGTTTAGAGATATTTTCATTTGCATTTTACGTTATTTAAACAATTTATTTTGCAAGTAAATATTTCATAGAGTTATAGTATTCTGAGTTAGCTTCGTAAAGAACTAAAGAACGTATACTAATAATTTTTCTATGATTTATAATGAATTTTATAAGGTAAGGTGTACAGTAAATTTCAGATTTGTCGTATCCGCTTTGCAACGACGTTTCATGTGTAAACTATAATATTTTCAAACTATATTTTGTACAACATTATAAAATGCAGAATATAAAATAATTAAAGATAATAATAAGAAATATTACGACGATATATATTTTAAATGATATGGATGCAATCGGGTATCCGAAAACAGTAAAACTTCAGTATGGATGCATAATACTATACATAGATTGTAGTAAGATGATTTAGCATGCGACTAGACATGTAAATAATGATATTGATATATACGGACGTCGTATAACAGTGAAATGATAAACTGGTAAATGCGGGATGTACAACTAAACAATATGAAATGTAAATATTCAATTGGGTGCAGCATATTGTACTCTAGCATGTATCAAGATAAATCTGCATGCACTAGATATGAAATAACATGCACGGATGCACACGGATATCCGAAAATGGTGAAACATGCAAAATGATAATGTGGGATGCATAACTAATCATTATGTGTTGTTATTATTCAAATGAATATAGAATATAGTAGTATAGCATGTAGGAAGATTAACTTGCCTCGACGGATCACGAAACGGATATGTACGGTACGTCCGACGTCGGTAAAACGTCGCAAAGCACGCACGGCACACGGGACAGGTCTAAACAATGCAAGAGGGTGATCACGCAGGCAAGGTACGTTCACTGGATCACTCGGATCGTCAACGACGAGCACGGTTCCGGCGGTGATCACCGAAATTAAGAAACAAGATCAAGAAAAAGAAAGAAGAAAAAAGAAGAAGAAGTAAGAAGAAGGGATTGTGTATTAAATAAGAAAATAAAATATAAATAAATAAAATATATATAAATATATATATGCAGAGGGGAGAGAGAGAGAAAGAGGTTGTTAGTTTGTTAAGAAATTAGTTTAGATTTAAATTTAAAAAATCTTTTATTAGTTAACTAAATTTTAATTTGTATCAGTTTATAAAATTAATATTATATAAATAAATTTTGATATTCTAGTAAATACAAATATAGTCCAAAACATGCCCGGTTCGGGTCTAAAATTCAGTTTTAAAATACGAAAAATATACATGTCGAACAAAATTAAAGTTGGATATCCGGATAACGAAAATGCATACCCCCACGGACGGATGCACGTAGCGTGCACGTAGCCATCCAAACAAGTCCGTTTCACTGAACGGGACGAGAACAATAAGCGCGGATGCCATGACAGAGTTAGGGGTAGCAGGCAGGCCATGCAATGTATTTTTAAAATATTTTACTTGACTCTAAATGTTATATTAAAGAAATGCGGATACCAGATATAATGTCAGTATGCAATATGTATAAATTAAAATGAAAGTGCACGAGTCCATGTAACAGGTCAGGATAAATCACAAACATGAATCAAGACTGGTTTCAAGCAGGTGGGTCGGGTAGGATGCAAATATAGATACCAACTACACTATTCGCACCCAAAACACAGTAAATCAAGAAAATACCATAAATAAAGAAATACATGAACTAGAACTGGTATAAAAGAACTAGGGTGTTACAGGGTCCCCCGAGGGAGTCAGCCCTCGGCCAACCTTTCCATCTCTGAGAGCAGACTGTCGGCAACGGAAAGCCCCGAGGGCACCTCGAAGAGAAGCCCCCCTTCATCCACGATGATTGAGAAAGCCGAAGTATGGGGAACCGTCCTATGGTACCTCCTTAGGAGAGACGCAGGAGAACCAATCTCACCCCCCACCTCCAAAACCCGGGGCTCCTGCTCCCGAGCGCATTTTCGGCTCGGCGCATGGCTGGACTCCGGGGCCCGGGGCGTGCTCGAGCGCCTGGCCGGAGCGGCCGCCGGTGAAGCCGGACTCGATGACGGGCGAGAGGGTCTGGCACCTCCGATCTTCCTCCCCTTCTTTTGTTCAACAAGCGCCGCCCGAAATTTAGCTTTGTCCATCGGTTCTGCAAGAAAGCGAGAGTACAAAGCAGGAGTTAGCAATGCCAGAAGAGAATGGAAGATTACACAAGTCTAAACATGTCGCCTAAAAACTCTTAACTTACCCGCAAACTGAGCGGGCTGAGCCCGGCCCAACTGAGAGCCTGCTCAGACAGCAACACATCGGCCGGGAGGAGGGGCTCCCACTCCGACATCGCCACCGCGTCGGGATCATTCGACCGCCTCACCCACGAGCAGTTGGCCTTGTGCCATTAGATGGGCACAGGCCAATCCTCATCCTCGGGTGGCCCGACAAACAAAAACTTCTTCTTCCATTCGTGGATGGAAGATGGTACTACGATGACCCCCGACCCGGCAGTACCTCCCCGATTCTTTCTAAAAAAAAATTATACCCAACTCGGCTCGTCCTTGCGAGTGCCGGGGTGGTTTTTGTAGCAGAGGGAGGAGAGGAGAAGGCTCAAACTGAAAGGGATCCCCCACAATTTCAACCGGACCAGGAACCTAAAGAGAATCCTCCAAGAGTTCGGCACTAACTGACCCGGGGCTAACTGAAAACAATTCAACGCCGCACTCACCTCGGGAGAGAAGGGCAGGCATATTCCGACCCAAAAGACTTCTAAGTACAAGGCAATCTCCTTACCCCGTACCTGGTCTGCCCTCTCCCCCTCCCCGACCAGACGAAGCGAGTAGCCGGGAGGAATGTGGAAGCGAGCCAGTATGGTGGCAAGCTCGTCCGCATGCCTCAATATGGATGACGCGTCACGGACGCCCCTGACCTGCGCTTTGGGGACCGTCCCTGCCGCATGACCCTGGGAAGCACGACTAATCCTAACCTCCCGGAAAGATTCCGACCCTGACGAAGAGGAGAAAGCTGCAGAAGACTCTCTAGACTCTACCCGAACTACCTCGACAAACTCCTCATAGGAAGACATCTAACCTGAGCAGAGGAAGGGGGCGTCCGAGGGAAGAACGCAGGAAATCCAACCTAGAGGGAAGAGCGCCGAGCTAACACACAGAGAGAAGAGGAAATTATAGTGAAGTGTGGACCCTCGGGGAAACCCCACCTCTATTTATAACAATTGGCAAACACATCCAGCGGCGCCGATCGTCTCCCGCCAAAATGACACCTCGCATTCAACGGCCGTCGACGCTCCACCTGTCACACGCGCATTGGGCGTGTCCCATCGGGCGCAAGAACACCAGCGGCCCGTCACGTCAGCCAACCAGTGTCGGACACGTGACCTGGTGCTCCAATGAACGTACGCCCGAATCGACGCATCCTCTTTAATACGGGATCTCTTCCCTGATCCGCTGACGTCACCAAGAAAATACAATCAATTGCCCGAGAATACGCACCGACGATATCTTCAAATAGAGGCTTATCCCGGGTGATCGGACAAACCACTCTCAACCCAACCCATTAATGGGTCAAGACGAGAGTGGAGGGCTAATGATGATACTTGATAGCGGGGTTTTCCCAGATCATGACACGTGGCAAGTGACGTGTCCCAAAGCCTACGAGAAAGGATCAAGAACGGTATATTGGAAGTATGCCCCGGGCCCTCGGCCCGAGGATGTTCCCGACCTTCGGTGGCCTTCTAGATCACTTCCAGGCTCGCCTTACAAGCAACCGTCAGCTCGCCTCCAAGCCTCCCCACACGCTGAGTTCCCTCAGCCCCCTAGCTCGCCTCCGAGCTATCACAGAACCAAGCTCGCTCGGCCTCCCGCTTGTTCCCAAGCCTCCCTCCGAGCTTAGATTTCTCGGTCTCATCGACCGACCCACAGCACTGATCGCAGGTGTCTCCGCCATGACTCCGCGAATCGCGCCAGATGCGAGATACCCGTCACCCACGATCCCGCGTTCCACGCCACCGCGTTCCCCATTTACGAGCGTATCTTGTCATCAGCGGAGAATCCCGCCTTTCACACGGACGTAACACCAGGGGAGTAACGGCCGGCGTGAATCTCACGCCCACCAGCCCATGGCAGCTACTATATAAACCCCTCTCTCAGACGACTCATGTAAGGCAATTTTACCCCAATAGACCGCTACTCTGCCCATTTAGCCCGTCTAACTTGATCGTCGGAGGGTCCTCGGTGGCACAACTATCCCGGGACTTCCTTACAGGTAGCTCGGCTTCAACCACTTCAAGCCCATTGAGATCCACACGCTTCAGGAGGCAACCTCCTAACTCAATCTCAGCCGCTCATCTCCACTCACTGCAGATCAACGGAAGGTAACATCTGAAGGAGATCCAGAGATCCATCAGTATCATAGCAACCCAGGTTCGATTCTTATGAATAAATTAAAAATACCATTACATAAAAGCCCACGTTTTGGACTTTCCTTGTAAACAAACGGTTGATTTGTATATATAGAAGGTACTAGAGAAAGAAAGAAGATAAGAAGGAAGAAAAATCTGCATTCCCAAAATGCTTTAAAATGGTTTGTCTCTAACAAGCTAGGGTAGGGAGTTTTGTTTATTACACAAAAGAAACACGCCCGAACTCACCGTATTTTCCTTTTCGAAGCAGCAGAACAAGAAGGCACAAATCACTTTTATCTTTGGATATCAATAGTTTGCAAGAGATGAAAAGTGAAGAAGCCTAGTGCGTGCTCAAGCAAGCAAAGTTTGAAACTAGTACCTACTTGTAATATTTAAGTAATGTGATTAGTGAGGAGTGTGTGGGCTCAGTGATGAAGGAATAAATTTTTGGATTTGGTTGGGCGAGGAACTAAATGCAGAAGTCCACAGGAATCCAAACCAAATTCAAAAGATTGAATGAAGGGATCACAGCTATAGCTTAGCTAGGGCTAATACTATAGCTTGTCCCTGAAACACGGGAGATTAAGTACAACCAACACACGCTATTGCGGACACCATCACTCGCTTACATTATTTTATCTCTGACCACACTTTCAAGCCAAAAAATTTATGAATATATATAACACATTGTTATATAAAAATATCTCACCGTCGCACTTTTTAGATTACCGATTTGATTAGCGATTAATACACAAAATATTAATCATACCCTTTCAGTTAAATAGGTTGTTGGTAGGTACGTCGGCGCTACGACTCTCTATATCCCATATGCATGTGTGAAGGCTCGTTGTTTCTAGCTAGGGTTCAATTAAGGCTAGAATATACTCAGGTCCGTTATTTCGTTTATGTTTTACTATTTCCTTTCTCTGATTGATAAAATATAATAATTTGAAAAGCTCATGGGTACGCGCTTTTCTCTTGCTCGTGTATGGCTGGCTACGTATATTTTATAAAGAAATTAAGCAGACATAAAGTTTAAACATTTAAAAAAAAATGGATGGCATAATGCTGTTATTTTCTTCCTCCTCAAAAGAAATATGTTTTTTTATGTGCCTGTGTGTGTTTTTGTTTGTTTAGGACGGACAAGGGCGGGAATCAGAGAAATTACAGAAAAGACAAATCTTTTGATGTGTGGACAGTTACAGGAGGTGGTGGAATTTTTCAATTTATGAATATTTCCATTAAAAATAATGAAAAAACGACACACATATGGTTGTATTCTAGTTATTAAAGTAGACGTATTACCCTTCAATCTATGGAGCACACTCATGTAGAGTCTCATAATCATAAGGATATTATTGAACAATACGATTTTCATGAATCTAGGATCATTGGTATCATCCGGTATCTTATTTTTCAATGGGACTTGCAATATATAGCGAGAAAATGCATTATCGGGTCTTGCTAACTTGATTACCATGCATCAATACCAACATCTAATATTTCTTTGGGGCGAGATGTTTTTATTTATATTTGGGAAAATTAAAATGACATCAAGGCCATCTAGATTCAAATTTTATGGAACAAATATATGTTAAAAAAATATATATTATTGGGAAAAAAAATGTCTACGAATAGAAGGACACATGCATGATCCACTTTCTAAGCAATCTTCTTGCAAGTGAGATGGGGTCCATCCTACCCCTAAAACTCCACATTTCATAGGCTAAGGAGTAAAGGCTTACATAAAGTTATTATGAAAGTACTTTTTCTATTCTAAGATTCATTTCCCATCATATATAATTACGTTGCCCCCTATTATTCTATTGATACATTAGCTGGCACGCTCATTATATAACTAACCAACTCTTGTAGCTTCAAGCTTAAGAAGAAATCAATGGAGATGCCAAAGAGATTTGAAGTGAACTCATATCCCAAGAAGGATAGGCGATCGCTGTCGAGATGTTCGAATCTCAAGGACCCCGCCACGGCGATAGCTGCAATACAGGCCGTCGCACATGCTAAAAGCAGGAAACTCGTCTGTAATGACAATGGTAGAGGCGATGATGCTGGCGGTGTTCAAGTGAAGTTCATGATGAGTAAGAAAGAATTGAAGCTGATGATTGTTTCAATGGGTTGGTCGTCGAAGAGCAATCAAATGCCGGATGTCATAAAATTAGAGCAAACGATGGAAATGCTAAAGAAGAGGCACATGAAGAGGAGGGTTGAGTTTGACGGTGGAAATCAAAGCATTAGGTGGGAGCCTATTCTTCAAACCATCCCCGAAGAATTGTGAGGGCCGTGTTTATAAATCATAAATTTACCGGCTTGTTAGCGTTCCGGTTTTGCCCATAATAATAAACTCTGCAATTTAGAAGGGTATATGCTATTTTATTATTTGTTTTTTACATTTTGTTTGAAAAGAGCTTCCCTCTCGTGCAAATATCATCGAGACAAAAGTTATAACAGATCATGCTAATAATGGTGATGTATGCTAATACTTTTTTAACTAATTATACATGGTTACTTTAGGTCTGCCCAATTCTAGACCCATTTATTGAGTTGTTGCATCTTCGTTTAAAATCAACATTTCTCTAATTCGAATCGAACTTGCAGCCTTCCATCGTTGAACTAATTCAAGTTGTTGATTGAGTTGTTACATTGGTGGGATATTTGGGAGGCCTAATTTTTCTCAACGTTGCATATGCGCTCATGGTTTATAGGTAACTGTGCATAATATTTACATGGTAATTAATTTTTCAATTATTTATATATTGCACTGTTTGATGATGTGAATTATGAAATTACAGATGCAAATTATGCTGTCTTGATTTTTGTAAATGAGATGCTCCATTAGTGGCCTTGATTTTTATTTTTTTTGCAAAGATGCTCTGATACTAGATAATACATGCAGTTGGTAATAGTAGATTATCGTGAAATATTACTATACTTGTTTAGGTGTAAAAAGATATTTCAGATAATATAAAATGACGGTAGTAATCAAATGACCCAATTTCATGATAATACTATTTCAACCAAAACATGTATCTATCATAAATTACTAAGAAATATTCCCGCTTGACATGAAATGAGCTATGAGTGTCCGCCAACGGCCGCCCTCGTCACCCGCTGGTTGGCTGACCCCGCCGCCCATCGTCGGTTTTCAGTCGTTCACCGGTCTGCTGATCGGACGTTCGTCACGCGGCGGCGGTGATTCGACATCGGTTATTGCCGACCGTTCACCGGCCGGCCCTCTGCCTATTGGACGTTCGTCATCGGCCGCCGTTCATCTCTGATCGTCCCCTGTCCAGCTGGCCGCCGATCAGACGTTAGTTGCCGACGGCCGTAGTTCGTTGCCGATCATTCACCGGCCGCCGATCAGACGTTCATCACTTTTGTCGCCGGCCCGCCGCCGTTCATCACCGGCCCTCCTCCAGCCTCGCCGCCGTTGCACATACATATATTACTAAGAATGATTAAAATATACCAAGCATGTTAATACAAGATTCCTTAAAATTAGACACCCGGTCATCACATTCTTGGGAATGGGAAGGATTTCCGATAATTTTCGATTCCATGTACCAAGTACAACCTAAGGGTAAGCCGTCAGAAAGCCCTTAGCTCGCTCGAAACCCCTTCATATTTTCAAAATAGTTGGGAAGGACCCAGTGTTCAAAATTTTTGTGACCCATGAGCACATTTCATTTAGGCTTTTATTTGCTCAACCTTTTAGATATTGCATGCAACTTTTTAGATATCGGACGATAAGGTCGTTTTTTAACCAGAGCAAAAGGCCCAGATGTTGTTAGGAAGCGGGCCGGGGCTTTTTCATAATTTCCCATTTTTGCAACCATGACTATTGTCCAAAGGCAAACCAGGCCAGCCCAATTAGGCGGTCGATTATTCGTGGCTAGTTTGAAGCCCATGACATAGCCCAATCAATAAACCCATGGCATAAACCCAATCAGAACGTTTACGGGGCACATTTTAAATGATGATTAATTTGAATTTGCTACGCAAATACCTTGGTTTCAGCACAAGAAACCTTCCACCTGCGGTAGGATGTTAAAATATAAATCCTCTCAATTTTCTTCATAGCTTCGAAATTTTGGTTCAGCAGAATAGACATTTACATCTTATCCCTTTTGGATTGAGAGATGAAAGGTATGCATTAAGCTTGTTTTGATTATACATAATGCTCTAGCTCTTTGTTGTTTCTCTCCTTTTAAATGATACATACCGTTCATCTTGATCAATTTAACACATGCATACACAGAAAGTTTTATGAGATTTCACTGCTTCTTATGCTTGCATTGAAGGAATCTCCGTAAGTTTACTTTAGTCAATGAAGATAAAAATGGTTGGGACCAATCGTCAAAATAATTAGTGGGAAATTAGATTTTTTTATCAATATAAGTGATCGACCATCTCATGTTACAAGGACACCCACATTTATATTAAACTAAAGATAAATTATGTCAATTCTATCTAGGCCTTTGTCGTTGGCATATTGAACTAAAGAACTTTAGGACTGGCCCGAAGGCACTAATAAATTGACATTTATTTTCCTTTTAATGCTGTTGTTTGTAACTTTATACGACAATATGACAAGGTTCCCACAATTCAACACCTTTTGTATAGTTTATCTTTAAATAAATGGTTGACGGTCACCGTTTTTTATTCAAACACAGACCGATCGAGTAAATTAAGGTTAATGGAGTCTCTACTGATTTCTTTAAATGGAAGCCTAGTGTTAGGATTTCGACCGTCTATCAACTAAATGAATGCGGAGGATCACTTCACTACTACAAATAAGGGTTGCCCCTACGGATTTATCCATAGGGGCAAACCACTGTCCCTACGGATATATCCGTAGGGACAAGAAAACACCATGTAGGTACAAACGTCGTAGGTGCAAGTCGAAACCTTGAACTTGCCCCTACAGACAAACATTTGCCCCTACGGAGTTCTGTGTAGGTCCAGTTTGCCCTAAGGAATAGACCGTAGGGGCAAAAAATTTATTTTATTTACGGTTTTATAAAATAGATTACTTGTACCTACGGATTAATCCGTAGGGCCAAACAGTAGCCCCTACGGATACATACGTAGGTACATATCCGTATGGGCAAAATATCAATATTCCTGATATTTTGCCCCTACGGATAACTGGGTAGGGGTATTTGTTTGTCCCTACGGATATATCCGTAGGGGCAAGCTTAACCCCCTGATAATGAGATCATAGGGGAAAATATCAGTTATCCTGATATTTTACCCCTACGGATTAATCCTTTGGGGCAATATTGGGCCCTATGGATTAATCCGTAGAAGCAAAATATCAGGGTTTTTTCTTAAAGAAGGGCTGTCTAATTTTTTCTTGCCCTGTGCACAATAATATATATATCGATCAAATATAAAATTAAACATCACACAACATATATCGGAGTATTCATAATCACATCTCACGCATATAATATACAAAAGAAACCGAAAAGCAGAATATGATATAAATATAAACACGCAAACACCACCAATATCAATATCGTCCAAAATGTAATACAATATGTATCATATAAATAAATACATGTTTCAAAAAATAAGAATCAAAAAACTACCTTAGCTCGGTCCAGCTCCACCTCTGATAAACGCCAGAATCTGGCTCGCCTGCTCCTCGGTCAATAAATCATGCAATGCGAAGCGTGCGGGAGTCTGAGCGGGCTGTGGAGCTGGCGATGTGGTCTGCGCAGCCGCCGTCGAGGTAGTGGCTTGCGGAGCCGCGACTACGGGAGTCTGAGCGGGCGATAGAGCTATAGGAGCTGTCTGCGGAACCGCAGCCGATGTAGTGGCTTGCGGAGCCGCAGCCGAAGGAGATACATGTGGAGGCTCGGCCGGTGTACCCTGTCGCGTCTGGACCTAACGTGTGTAATAAGCGAGTAAGAACTGTTTATTATTCGAATTCGTATCATTATCAAGTTATTTCGAAACCCCATTTGGATATCTAGTTTGGAAAACCGTAGTTTATTTTAATTAGATATGTATGTATAATTAATCAAAGCTAAGTCTACAACCAAATAAGCTCAGACTACGTACTAATATTGGATATGCTGATATCTATAATATGACATGATATTTTATTATTAAGTAGTATACATATCAGCATCTCCTTCAACTCCTGAACGGTGGCCTTCAAGCTCTCCAGTTCCTGCTGGACACGTCGCTCACTGGAGACGGAGAAAGTAACCGCCGGGGTAGAGTCCAACCTCATATGGGCCCTGCTAGGGCCCAGTCCCCGGCCTCTCTCCCAACCTTCGTGGTGCCCTCCGTGTGCGGCGTCCAGGACTGGGGTCAGTAGCCTCGGATCGCTCTGTCCGGTAAAATCGATCCCCGATACCTCGGCCTGCTCAACCATCCGCTCCTACACCCACATTAAGCAGTAAAATATAAGTATAAAATTTAAATTTGAACCTTCCAAAACTAAAATTTCAAATAGGGGTTGAATAAATATTAACACTTACGCAATACTCCTGGGTAGCGACGTCAGGATATCGAAGCTCGCCCGTGGCGGGATCTGTCGAGGTGCCGTGGACGGTAAGATATGCGGACAGCACGCTCGGTGTACCACCTTGAGCCAGGGTCTGAGCAGTCTGCAATATTAGAAAATAACTCTTAATATTAGATATATTAGAAAATAACTCTTAATATTGTATTATATCACAAAGGCCGGTCTATTGTAATTTACCGATAACTCCATGGCTCGAGTAATATTCCTCGAGCCACCTGTATAAGTGGGGCGACCCCTCTTCGCCGACTTCCTATTCTCTATATTTTGAGCGACATGTTTCTGCACAACACATTCACATTTAGTTTTCTAATTAAGAAACACAAAAAAATAAATTATATCCTAAACAATGAATTACATTTAAAATACATACCTGTTTGCGTTGAGAGTCGAAATATTCGCACAATAGAGGCCATGTCTCTACGTCGACTCTCGCAAAGGCTGGAGTAGATAGGAGGGCCGCTCTCTCTGCCTCGGGGGTCGCCATCCACAGGGAGTAGCAGTCGGCCTTCAGCTCATTCCTGTTGTATCGGACCTTGGTCTGCATGTTCTTCATCAGGCCATTGTATAGAGCATGAAGGTCGAGCACCCTCCCAGGGTGATCAGGGTCGGGTACAGGCTGAAAATCGTAATCCAACTGAAAATACAAAAAAAACATTGTTATTAGATTGCAAGTGTTAATAATAAATATATTGGATAAATCAAATGAAAATATATATTAATACCCGAGCCTGATCAAAGAAGAGGGCGAATGAGCGCCGGTGCTGCTCGCCCCACTCAACGTGAAGTGGATAGTTCTTCATGAGCCGGCTCTCATCCCCCATATACCGGCCGAACCTCTCGGCATGAGGACCGGTATAGCGATAATCAAGGGTAAAAAAGAGGGGGAATGCTGCTTCCCCCCTAGCTCTGTCAGGCCTCAGCCAATGGGACTGATTCGAGCATCGAGTCCCCCTCTGGGGATGGGGAGGCCCTGTGTCTGCAAGAAATATCAAGACAATCAATATTAAGACAAAGTTGTATTAAGAAATCAAGGTTAAACGAAAATTGAAGTGTGATATATACCTCCGGTGACTAAAGCACGAGCCTAGGCCCGGGCAGCAGCACGAGCGGGATGATAGTTCCTCCGGTGAGGAACAGCCGGTGTCCCGGATACGGACGCATCCCCTCCAACTAGAAAATAAACATTGACGCTAAATTTCCATGAAGTTCATATTTATTCTATAGAGCATATGTAAAATGAATAAATATTTTATATTTATTCATACTAACTTACAGACGATGCGGAGGGTACGGAAGTGGCAAGAGTGGCCCCTGCGTCAGATGTGGACGCACCACCTATAATTAGACAATTAAAAATAGATTAAATAAGTAATTGCAAAAAGAATGTGTAGATCAATAATATAACATTCTAAATCAATATACATGCACTATAGGATATATAAACATACCCGCAGGTGCGGTGGTGTCACCACCTACAGCTAGACAATAATAAAAATTACTATCTAAGTAAGAGCAAAAGGAATGTGTGTATATTTATGATATAGTATTCTAAATCAATATACATGCACTATATGATATATAAACATACCTGGAGGAGCGAGAGTGGCCTCTGTCCCTGATGTGGACGCATCACCAACAACTAGACAATCAAACATTGACAATATAAGTAATTTTGACATAAACAGGCATGAATATCTATAATATTACATTCAAAATGGATATGCGTGCAATATACCGGGAGGTGTGGCAAAATCCACACGGAAGGAGGCATCCGAAGGGGTCTCCGATCTGGGTGCAAGACCGGCCCTCTGAAGCTCCCTATACAGCTCTCCGGACGGCAGAACCGCTCTGCCTCTGCCTCTGCCGGTGCCGCGGCTGGAGCTCCTGCCGCCCCTCGCTGCTCCCGTCATCCTCATCAAATCTAGATAAACGGTTCGTGGACGCATTAGACAATCATTAAAAGTATTGACTATATATGTATAGATCGTAAAATGTGATGTAATAATATAACATTACTGATAACCTTTTTCGTTTCATGGGCGCATTATACATATCTACTTGGATTTCATCGTCAATGTCATTTCTAACCCACGTAACTTCATGATCGGCCAAAGACAACCCGTCCTTCGAAACAGACGGTCGGAGCACTCTAAGCCTTCTCTCTTCTTCATCCTCATCGCTGTCCTCGAATTCTGGGATATCGTAGACATCCCTGGGTTTCCATCGGCATACAACACTCCATCCCGGATGCTTCAAACACTGTGAGTAGTATACTTGGAATGTTTGGTTCGAAAAGATAAACGGATCTTCCTGACCGTAAAATCGAAGTGTGTTCACACTGGTCAATCCATATTCATTTTTCCAAGTCCCAAGATTGCTTCTCCACTTATCCGTATCGGTTCGCGTATCGTACCAAGTAAACTGGAATATATAAAAGGGTTCTGATCGTCCGGGATAGTGGATGCCGAGTATACAATTTAAATACCCATAATAAATCACACCGTCCGATCCTACCATCGCAATCCCACTATTCTGAGTGGTTCTAGATGTTTCTATGTCCTTAACTTCGAATTTGTATCCAAGGACACCAAATCCTTTGTAATATGCAACCTCCATACTAGGAAATTGAGCTAAATATCTTGAATCACTCTCAAATGATGCAGACAAGTTCGGATCGTGGATCTAACAAAACAAATTTTACGAAAAATACATAACGATACAAGTTTAGATTAAAACTGATAGCAATAAAATGTTATTCGAATAACTTACATGATCTGTGACCCAATCACAAAAATTATCCTGATGATATTTTTCCAATCGTTCTTCGTTCCAATCAGGATGCCCCTCACGTACCTCGTTAAAATGAATTCTGTTTTCGACAAATAATGGTGACATTAATATTATATCATTTCATATACACACAAACACAAATATAACAATTAATTCAAAAAACTTACTCTCTAATTTGTTCAAGACATGCGCAATTAAGCAAGATAAACCGGTATATCTTGTTGATAAACATAGTGTCTACCCTCTTATAATCGGCTTTACCATATGGCCCGTCTTGAATTCTTCGAGGCCGGTTAAGTCTTGTCTCAATGTTCTCGTCCAGATAGCGGGAACAAAATGTGGTTGCTTCATTAAGAAGATAATCTTGCATGATAGAACCCTCTGGTCGATTTTTATTGCGTATATACTTTTTAAGAGTGTAGAGGTACCTAATGAAAATATATTGAATAGATAAATACGGGCATACAGGACAACAATAAATTTAAAAATTGCGCGAAACGAAAAATTACACGTACCTCTCGACGGGATACATCCATCGATATTGTACCGGTCCGGCTAACTTAGCCTCAGTTGCAAGATGAACCGTCAAGTGTATTGTGATATCGAAGAATGACGGTGGGAAAATACGCTCAAACTTGCAAAGTATCAACGCAATAGAATTTTCTAGTTTATCCAGCGTCACAACCTCCAGTGTTTTAGCACACAACTCTCTGAAAAAACAACATAGGTCGTTGATTACTAGACCAACCGATTCGGGGAGAGAAGTCCTGAGGGTTAATGGAAGAAGGTGCTCCACGATAACATGGTGATCATGACTTTTCAGCCCATCGATCTTGCCTTTCACAATTTTTATTTTCTTGCTGAATGATCCTGAGAAACCTGTGGGAACTTTCAAATCATGCAACACCTGCAGGAATCTTTTCTTCTCCGGTTGTGATATATGATAAGCGGCATTGGGAAGTACAAACTTGCCCAGTTTACCCGCTACCGGTCTAGGGTGCAATTCACTTCTTATTCCCCACTCCTATAGATCCATCCGAGCATTCATGTTGTCTTTCGATTTCCCGTCTTTACAAAGAAGCAAGTTGAGTATGTACTCTGATACTCGCTTCTCTATATGCATGACGTCCAGACAATGACGCACTAAATTTGTTGACCAGTACGGAAGCTCGAAGAAAATGCTTAACTTGTTCCAAAATGGTGGTTAGACCTGTTTCGTCGGATCCATCCCGAAGGTCACATTATTGTAACCATCCCATTGAGCAGTCACGTCCTCTCCGGACAATGGGGATGGAGGTCCAAGAAGCTCCTGATGACCATCAAAGTGAACCGTGTCTAACCTATAGGGGTGGTCTGGAGGCAGGAAATGTCGATGGCCGCAATAACAAACCTTCCTGCTAAAATTCAAGAATTTCAATGTTGTGTGTTCATGGCAATGAGGACATGCTTTGTGACTATGTACGGACCAACCTGATAGCATTCTATACGCAGGAAAGTCATTAATTGTCCACATTAAAGCCGCACGCAGTATGAAGGTTGTATTTGTGTTTGCATCGTATGTCTCTACACCATCGATGAACAAAGATTTCAACTCCTCGATCAGAGGTCGGAGATAGACGTCGATATTGTTTCCCGGTGAGTTTGGTCCGTCGATAAGAAGAGGCATCATAAAGTATGATTGGTCCATAGCCAACCAAGACGACAGATTATAAATTATCATTACAACGGGCCATGTGCTGTGACTTCCAGCCATATAGTTGAATGGGCAGAAGCCATCACTAGCCAGTCCGAGCCGGACATTGCGAGGATCGCTACTGAATATTGTGTGCCTCCTATCGAAATCCTTCCATGCCGGTGAATCTCTTAGATGGCTCATTTTTCCATCTTCACTTGGAGGAGTACGGTGATGCTAAATCATTGCCTCGGCTGTTTTCTTGCACCTAAATAGCCTCTGTAGCCTCTGTGTTATGGAAAAGTATCGTGCTATCTTGACAGGTATATCAGGCTTCTTATCAGAATCTTTCGGCTTATACCCGGCCTCTCCGCATGTTGGACACTCTTTCAAATCTGAATTCTCTTTCCGGTACAACACGCAATTTTTAGGACATGCTTGAATCTTCTCGCACTTTAGACCCAAATCAGACATCATTTTCTGGGCTCCATACCAGCTGTCGGGCACGTTATTTCCCGGGGGTATAGAATCTTTCAAGAACAAAAAAATATTGTGAATGACTTGTTGCTCCATCCATTTAGACACTTAATCTGGAAAAGTTGGACGAACCATGAGAGGGTGGAATACTTCGCATTCTCATAAATTGGTTTTCTAGCATCATTCATGAAATTTTCATATTTATCCGCACGCGGTCCTTGACCGGAAGGAATGTCATCTTCGGTACGAATAGATTCACCTAAGGCAGCCTCTATCATATCCTCCATTTCTTCTGATGGAAATAAATTACCGTCTTCTCCTTCTGCCGCATTACCGAATTCTCCTTCTTCTCCTGCCACATTATCGTGTTCTCCTTCTTCTTCTGCCGCATTACTGCATTCTTCTCCTTCCCCGTGATATTTCCAAGTTGTATAAAGTCTAATAAACCCATATTTTACAATATGAAGCTCTGTTAATTCTACCTTCTGCCAGTACTTATTGCCACATCTATCGCACGGACAGAGAATCTTCTCTATTATGATCTTATTATCTGCGCGTGCAAATTCAATAAAAGCAGCAACTCCTGCGACAAACTTAGGTTGCATACGTTGTTGCCAATCCACATACATCCAGTCCTTAACTCTGACGTACTCATCGGCCATGTTAGACTGTATAACATATAAATTGTAGGTTATGGTGACTATATTGAGAAATATAAGAACGGGATAGTTACTGACAAAGGAGAAAATCCGTGTATATGTTTTGTGTGTGCGTTTGTCGTTGAAAATAATAAATTATCGAACGTATGTTAACCGATAGACGGGGACTAAGTGGCACTTTTAGTTTCATATATGAGTATCGATGAGAATATGAAGGTTTCATATTATCATCGAGTATCATATATTGGTTTTAACTTGAACATCTTGAATGACTCTCTAATTATGCGTTTGTTGTGTATTCTTGTTATATGTGTGTGTTCCGACTGTCGGGGGTAAGGCTTCTATCCCATTAAGAATGTATAGAGCGAACACCTATTCACTTGTGCTTTCAACCGTTTCGAGTAAATTTCGGCAGCACCTCCCCGCTGTTCTCCGAGTACACTGTAATAGAATAGATAATCATTTCAAAGCTGTGAAACAACGTTGAAATGAACATCTAATCTATCTTTGTACATGGAGAACCAGCGGAAAGGTACCGACGAAATATCTCGAAACGGATGAAAACACAAGTGAATGAAGGTGTTTGCTTTATACATTCTTAACTTGTCCACACGGGACAAATCTATCGGTTACCATACGATTGAATCTTCTCGTCACATAGACTATACGACGGTTGTTAGTATCGAGCTATACCGTCCGATATTTAATAACCTTCGTATAGTTCTATATCACGACGAACATCGAACGTATGTTAACCGATAGACGGGGACTAAGTGGCGCTTTTAGTTTCATATATGAGTATCGATGAGAATATGAATGTTTCATATTATCATCGAGTATCATATATTGGTTTTAATTTGAACATCTTGAATCACTCTCTAATGATGCGTTTGTTGTGCATTCGTGTTGTATGTGTAACATGATTTTAAACCATTGAGATCAAGATTGATAGAACTGATCATCCACAAAGAGATTAAGGATTGACTTTTGACAGTCATATGAAGGAAAATTTTCTCCTACGGCAACTTAATAATATACCCATTATCCTCATATATACATATATGCAGGCAGGGATGGATACATACATGCAAATATTTGAAAAATTAATATATCAACCAAAAACTATTATTGCAATGTCATTCATCTATAACAATCAACAATTAAAACTACAAATGTAGGATACTGATATCATAAAGCATTATACGCAACATATGAATTCACATGACTGAAACATGTATCAAAAAAACATGTTCATCCAAAAGAAAAGCCACTGTCAACAAATATAGACAAATACGTCATAAAAACAGTAACTAATTAACAAGTTAATTAGTATCTGGATCAAGCAAATGATAGGAAAAACAATTGACTATGATCTATAATGACAAGTCTATTACCATGACTCTCGACTAACAAAGGTGGCTTTTCGTCCTCGGTAGCTTGATAATTGGGATTTCATGGTGAATAAAAATATACATATGCCGTTTGACCGGGAACTTCAATAGGAAACTCAATGAGGTCGGGTGTACTGAAGTAGGCTTTGTATTTCGCTATATCAGGTGATGAAGCCCAAGCCCTAGCTAGCCCCAGCCCCATCCCAACCGAACCCTAGCCCCAGCCCCAGCCCAGCCCTGTTTCCCCCAATCAGAGCAAGACTCTGTTTGAATTTCAAAAATTCAAATTTTAAAGTAACGCTTCAAATCCCGTGCGCTGCGTGCAATGCGCTACGTGTCAGAAGTTGATACGTCAGCGCAACGCCCAAAGCAGTGCGTACAATCAGAGCAGGGCTCTTTTAAAAACAAAAAGTAAAAGAAGCAACGTTCAGTTGCGCAAGCGCTGCGCTGCGTGACACGTGTCTGCGCAGTTGCGCAAGCACAACTGCGCAAACGCAGTTGCGCAAATGCTGCACTGCGCGACACGTGTCGCGCAGTTGCGCGAACACAGCTGCGCAAGCACAGTTGCGCATGCGCAAGCGCTGCACTGCCCGACACGTGTCTGCGTAGCTGCGCAAGCACAGGTGCGCAAACGCTGCACTGCGCGACACGTGTCTGCGCAGCTGCGCAAGCGCTACGCTGCGCGACACGTGTCACGCGCTATGGGAGTTGCGCAAAACAGAATAAATCTTTTCTGTTCTTATTAAAACAAGAAGATTTTATTCTGTAAAGCAGGAGCCCATAGATCAAAAATCCAACGGTGGGGAAAATTCCCCAAATCACTCAGAGAAAAATCTCTTTAACAAATTTAACTAATTTATGGGCACTATAAAAAGGATCCTAGGCCTCAATTCAAAGGCATCAACATTTGGTGAAAAATCAAGAACTTCAAACAGAGAGAACTCTGAAGAAATTTCAAAAGAAGAAAAGGTAAAAACCTTTAGGAAAAAGAGAAAATTCTCTTATGAACAGATTATTGATCTAAGAACAAGATCAATAATCTTAAATAAAAAGAAAAATAAATAATAATAGTGCTTTGCACTTTCTTATGAACCATTGGTTCTTGAATCTAAAAGATTCTCAAATTACAGTGCTTTGCACTTGAAAAATTGCACTGTTGCGCTCCTTGGTTGGCGCAAGCCACCAGGGAGCGCCACGCGTCAACAGCACAACAGCGCAGCGCACGGACACAGCGCACTGCGCTGTTGCGCTTGCGCTCACCAGAGTGCGACACGTGTCGCTCCCACGAGCGCTTGCGCTCATTATTTGGCGCAAAGCGCCTGATAAGTCACTGTCAAACAAACTAATGCATTCATTATTAGCAGAAGGGCCTAGCCCAATTAAAAAAGGTCTAACAGGCTGAACTAAATGCTTTGCATTATTTTAAAAGGGGGGCAGAGCCCAAGCAAAGACAGATGCTCTGCATCAAAAATAAAGGGACAGAGCCCAAAGGCCTAGCAGGCCAGAATAAAATGCTGTGCATTACTAACATGGGCAAAGCCCTATCACAGGTCTAACAGGCCAAATGCAAACAAAACGTTGGACATTTCTCAGTTGGACTTAACCCAATCATGGCCATAAGTCCTCAAATCAAATTGACTGAGCACGTCGGCTCTCTCAAATTAATCTACATTCGGTTCGGGGGTACATCTCCGAACTCCTTTGACATCCATCGTTGTAATTCCTCAACGACGTCAAAGAGGTGACGGGTCCCAATAACCACACATCAATATGGACTGCGGGGTCCTTAAACTCATGGACCGAAACGTCCCTAAACTAATATCGGACCGAAACGTCCCTAAACTAATAATGGACCACCACGTCCCTAAACTCGCGATGGACCACCACGTCCCCTAAACTGGAACATGAACCGAAACGTCCCTAAACTAATATCGGACCGAGACGTCCCTAAACTAATGTTGGACCGAAACGTCCTTAAACTAATAATGGACCGAAACGTCCCTAAACTAATATCGGACCGAAACGTCCCTAAAGTAATATCGGACCGAAACGTCCCTAAACTAATAATGGACCACCACGTCCCTAAACTGGTGATGGACCACCACGTTCCCTAAACTGGAACATGGACCGAGACGTCCCTAAACTAATATCGGACCGAGACGTCCCTAAACTAATGTTGGACCGAAACGTCCTTAAACTAATAATGGACCACCACGTCCCTAAACTGGCGATGGACCACCACTCCCCCTAAACTGGAACATGGACCACTACGTCCCTAAACTGGAACAATAGAGCCTTCAAATGCTCTTTTGCCGGATCTAAACGGTCCCGTCTAAGTTGATCTTAGCCCCAAGCACGGCTAACGTATCCTTAAACATTCAAATGGACTATAAAACCCTAAATCAACTTCGGTTCGAGGGTACATCTCCGAACTCCTCTGACACCTATCGTTGTAATCCTTCAACGACGTCAGAGAGGCGACGAGTCCTGACGACCATATCTATTAAATCGACCATCACGTCAAGTTGATCTTAGTCCAAAACAGGACTAACGTATCCTTGACGAACGTTTAAGTTGATCTTAGCCGCAACGCGACTAACGCATCCTTAAACTAAAAACACCAAATCCAAATCTAAGTAAATACGGATTTGGACTAATCCACGTCCTACGGACGACAGCATTACTCAGTCTTCGTATACAATCCACGGGCAACCACAAACAAAACAAACACACACGACACGAAGTGAAATTCTGGAGAAGGAGAAAGTTGTTACCGCGATGCGGTAGCGTAATTAACTGCAGGGGCTTGCGCTTGCAGGGAAGAGCGTCCCCACAATCAAAAACCCCTCAAGCTAGGGGGAATCTGACAAAGTCTGCTACATCGGCCGCATCCGTCTAAACCTTCGATACACGGTGCCATAAATCAACTTGGCATCTTCGGAGAGGTGGATGGATAAAACCAAATAGCATCTGCCCCGAACCTCAGCGTCAGGACATTCGCGGTCCTGTGCACCGTCTTTTGGAGGGGGCCAGATTCTGGCACGCCCGGTGGGACCTCTTCCTCTTTCCACTCCACACTTCATGTGCCGTCTTCGCGAACCAATCGCGGTTTGTTAAATGGTTGCCTTCGGATTTCAAGTTACTAAGATTTGGTCTTTTGCCTGGCAAAGAACTCAAGATTCAATGGCCTCTAATTGCACCAACTGCTCGAAGTGCCAATGCAACAGACGCTCCACCTCACCAGGAGGTGTAGCATATGGGCCCCAAGCGGCTTCCTTCCTCGCTCTGCCGGTAGACCAGGTGACTCAAGCCACCACTGGCCTATTCTTCGGGACCATGATCCTACCTACAAGCTTCTCTGAGCCAATACCTGCACCAGAAGTGAACAAGAAGTCGGTCTTCGATCGGCTTACTGCTACGACGACCCCTGTCAATGGGTCGCCCACTACCAAACCGACAGCCTCTGTTTTCACCAGGCTAAATCAGAACTCTAAATTGGTTGTCCCAAGGAAGGCAATAACTGCTGCTCCAGAAGTCGTCAAGGCGACTTCCCCTGTCAAAGAGTCAGTCTTTTCAAGGCTGACGATTCCTGCTCCTGCCCCTGCCCGAGGATCTGTCTTCGGCAGGTTAAATATCATCCCTCAAAGGACAACCTCAGTCTTTGAGAGGTTAACACCAGCGACGCCTCGTTCAGACAGGGGGCAAAAAGAAGCTGTCTCTATCTCCGAGCCAGTCCCAACGGCTCGTCATGCTCGACGTCTCCATTGGCGACGAGTGAGGAAGGCAGGGGGCAACTCCCCCTCAGGGCTAACTCCAACTGCTCCAGAGGTGGAAGTCAACGCTGCTGTTCCAACTGGGAACAGCTTTGAACTGCTGAGGAGGGTACGTAAGAACTCTCCAACCGCTACACTGAAAAGATCTCCTCCACTTGCGGAGAGAGTTCCGGAAACGAAGCAAGAACAGCCCCCTCAACGGCTGTCCTCAAAAGTATACAAGGTTTGGCGTAGGGTTCAAGACTCCGTGATTGACCCAGGTCATCCTCGTCAACAGAAGAAGGCGAAGGTGCAAAAAGAAAAGGACCCTCCTATTAAACAACAAAGGACAACAATCACCAAGATGCCTACTGCACCGGCCCCCTCCACTTCAACGGCCAACAAAAGAAGAAGGCCGGAGAAAACCCCCATGCCCGCGGTAAATGCCAAAGGTAGTGAGCCTAAACGCCCTAAGTCCGGGGGCATGATAGTTCATACAGTTTATGTGGCATCGGGAAAGGAGGATAGCCGCATATCAACAGGTCATAGACCGCACACGAGGTCAGTGACCAAGGCTCAGGAGCAGCAGCAGAAGCTCCAAGAGATGATGAACGCTATGGCAGCACTTACAGGGCCAAAAGAAACCCCTGAAACGTCCTCGGACGAGCGTCAAGAACAAGAAACGGACGCTGAATTCCTTCGTCGCGTACTGGAGAAGAAGGATAAAGAAGCTGCAGAGCAGGCAGCCAACATAAAGAAAATGGCCCTCCTGTTCCAGGATATGGTGGGTATGATGATTCAACAAGATCCACCTGCTGAAGATCCCCCGATCATCCTTGAAGACGATATGGGAGAGACGTTGAATCCTCCACCAGCTCTATCAACGGCTAAAGAGCATACAATCTCTAAAACTGATCTGAACGAGTACATAGCCCGGCAAATACGGGTTCATCATGCGGCTGAGGCAGCCGGCCAGGTCGTAAAAACGGGGCGGCCATATCCAAGATGGTACGACCAAATCAAGTACCCGCCGGGTTACACAATTTCCAAGTTCCATGTCTACAAGGGGACTGGCAATCCTCACCAGCATGTTGCCCAGTTCAGGGCGCTTTGCGGCAACACCGGCGGTGATGACAAGCTTTTGCTTCGCCAGTTTGTTGGAAGTTTGTCAGATACGGCGTTCGAGTGGTACTCTGAGCTCCCGAACGACTCTATTAAAACCTTCGCGGAGATGGAGCTGCTGTTTACCCAACGTTTTGCAAGTGCCAGTGAACGTACCCCGATGACGGCACTGATTAACGCCAGGGTAAAACCCGGCGAGACATGGGTTCAGTACGCTATACGATGGCGGAATTTATGGTCGAAGTGAGAGCAACGCATTGAAGAAGCTCCCGTAGTGGGTATGTTTATGGGAACCCTCGATCCACAAGCAACCATCTCGCAGTTTATGATGTTCTTCAAGCCGACTACCTTCCAGGCTTTGATTGATAAACTAGCGCAGATGGACCAGATGGGCCATAAACCCTCTCTCCCAAAGCCGGACCCCCGAAATGACAAAGGGAAGGGAAAAGCGATCGTTGTCGCTAATGCCCAACAACAGCCGAACAATGCGAAGCCGGTGGTGCGTCAAAGTAATACGTGTCCGTACGTAGACCTTGAGGAGAGACTAGGGCGTCCTTACTCGTTTCCCCGCGATAAAACGAGGAGGTTATTCGAACTGGCGTTACACAACAGACTCATAAACCTGCCAGATCCAAAACGTCCGTTGCAACCAAGTGATGTCAACGAGCCCAACTACTGTCCTTATCATCGAGTACTGGGCCATCCGATCGAAGATTGCTACGTTTTCAAAAATTGGCTTGAAAACCAGTACCGACAGGGCAAATTTGCGTTATCTGACAAATGGAAGGTGAATCCCCCGCAGCCCCACACCTCTAAAGGGACGAATACGCCGGGGGCAACATGCTCCGTCGTTGAAGAAGCTCATTGGGAGGTTGTATTATCAGCTAAAACGAAGAGGATGCTAAATGATCTTCAGACATGTCCAGCAATCAAGTGGAAGAACCCATTGGAGCCGCAAATTATTGAAGGAATGCTAAAGCCTCGTCCGACTCAAAAGATTGGTGGAAGTGGCCCAAACACTCATAACCAGCCGTCGAAGTCTTCAAAGAAGAAGAAGAAGTCGAAGAAGCCCGTGAAGCCTAACGACAAGCGCACGGACTTGCAAAAACAAATTGACGCGCTAGAGGAATACAATTAGAAGGCACGAACCCCCATTACATTCCAAGAGTTCCTCAGCCATGTCTTTTGAGAGGAAGATGAGGGAGGTAGTTCGTCGGATGAATCCGAGGAATATGTGGCAAGCTGCCATATGATTTCCCATTCGTTCATAAACGATGAGGAGACTCCTCGTGCTGAAAAGCTGGGGGCAAATCCTGAACTAAAAATTCCGGAGCCGTCGGATGAAATGATTGACGCGTTCCTCAATGAAGCGTTCTTAAAAAGAAAAGCTGATCGGGAGCGCGAAGCGGTTATATTCGAAAGGGCCAAACGCCAGCGCCTTGACGAAAGAATTGAGATACGCCCGCTGGGGCAAAGTGCACCCACCGCGGATAAAAGCAAATTCAAGATAAGGAAGAGGTTTGCTAAAGCCGTGTCGATGGGTATAAAGCTACCATCCTCTGAGGAAAGCGTTATTGGTGAAATGGAAAACCACCCCTCCTATTGCTTGTATCATCGGAAGGTGTCGCATCCCACTGAAGAGTGCAAAGCTTTCGATAGATGGTGGCAAGGATATGTTGCTCACCGGCAACAGTTTAAGCGGGAAAAGCGCAAAGCTCGCCGAGAGCAGAGCGGAACGATCAAAGTGCTTAACAAAACTACCGGTGGTTGTTGCATGATTGACGCCGGAGGATCACAAGTGCCCACATTCGGGAGCAATTCTGATGAGGAGCTAGAGCTTGGCCCCCTCTTTAAAGAATCCACTTCGGGAAAAGAAGAAAGACCGAAGGTTTGCGAGAATATCCAGCTACGCAATCGGACGCTACCTGAAAAGAATCTCGGACCTTTAAGCAAGAAAGACAAAGGGAAAGAGAAGGTCTCCGAAGACATCGCCTTGGATGACCGAATTGCGGAAGAGTTAACCGCCAAGAACCCGCCGAAGAGAAATAAGGTGGATTACAACGTCTTGGCGCATCTGAGAAAGCTACCTTCACAACTCAGCGTTCTTGATACCCTGTTACTATCAAAAGAGGCGAGGGATTCTTTGATTAAGGCGCTACAAGATCCGGACCAGTTCCAAGCCTTCCTGGCCGAAGAAAAGATGAAGGATGAATTGGAAGAGGTGCACACGGCCGACGTTGCTTTTGGCGATGAAGACCTTCTCCTCCGGACGTGCGAACACAATCGTCCCCTTTATGTCTCAGGATACTGCCATGACATAAAGATAGCTAAAATCTTGGTCAATAACGGATCATCTATTAATCTACTCAATGTGCGGATGTTAAAGGAAATTTGCATGAGTGTCCAACACCTTGCCCGAGACAAGATCACCATCTCCGGGTTCGACTCCCAATCATCAAAAACTCTTGGATCTGTGATATTGACGTTACGTTTCGGGTTGCTCGTCACAGATATCAAATTCCATGTCATAGATGCCAAAACATGCTACAATGCTCTGCTCGGCCGACCATGGTTACATGAGTACAATATCATCCCTTCTACACAACATCAATGTATGAAATATTGTAGGGATGGTCTCGAGTACACTGTGGCAGGAGAATTGAATCCATTTTCCGTGAATGAAGTTCGCAAGTATGAAGATGCCAAATACTTCTTGCCGAATTTCGAAGACACGGAAAGGTGTCACAAGCCTGAGAACAAAACTAACGCAACCATCCCTGTCTTCGGCAGTGATACCGAGGAGGAAGAGGATATAATTTATTCGGGTCCGCCCCAATACACTAAGCCGGGACCATCCGTTCCTTCATTGATCTTCGGTAGTGATTCGGAGGATGAAGTTCATGCTGTATTCCCTGCTCGGCTTTCAATACGAGCTTCTGCTGATGAAGAGCGAAGTCTGCAAGTAGCCATGGTGCCGCCTAAACACTATAAAGAACTGGATGCACTCGACACCGACAGCGTAGAAGAATTACAAACATTCTACATCCCTCCCAGGCGAGAGAGCGAGAAAGCAATTCTGTTTTACCGCTCTGAAGAAACCAAGGTAGAAAAAGAAATCTGGCATGGCGCGGATTCTACGCTCGACAGGCTTCAGCCTATCCGTCTCCCCAGATATTATACGGAAGGTTTGAAAAAGCTGCTGAAACGCCAGGGGATACCCTTCAAGCAGACCGTCCGAAAAGCCAAGTTCTATGACAAAATCTGGAACGTTCCCGGGACTCAGCGTAAACTGCCTAATGGGAGAATGAAAACAAAAGGTCTTGGATACATCCGGTCAAAGAAACGAGAGTTACTACCCGGCTGCTGCATCGTGTATGACCTTGATGAAGAAGCGGATGCTCAATGGGAGGACGCTAATCCTAAGCCAGTGAAAATTCCAGATGCAAAGGAGCCCGGTCCGTCGTTCGAGGAACAAATGGACAAACTTATAAAGAAAGCTGGTCAAAAGGTCCGAGATGATCACAACCGTGAGACGGCCATCTACGAGAAAGCCAAGACACAACGCCTTCTCCAACAGGCCATAAAGGATGAAAATGCCGCTCCTTATCAACCTGTTATAAAGAAGGTTCGGCACAAAAGCAGCAATAAGTCGAAAAGCCAAAAAGGCGCTCAACAACAACAAAGCATGGCTAAGAAGCCACGCGAACGGGAGTCGAGCGTTATTGATTTATCCCTTATGAAGAAAATGGGTCAAGCATACTCGTTTCCGCGAGACAAGACGAAGAAGATACTTGACCTCACTCTAAAACATCAGATGCTTACACTGCCGGAGTCTAAATATCCCGAACAAGCGGGCGAAGTCTCACACCCGGACTATTGCTCTTACCATCGAGTAATAGGGCATCCTCTTGAAGATTGCTTCACCTTCAAGAATTGGATCGAAGATCAGTATCAGCTTGGCAAATTCACTCTGTCTGACAACTGGAGGGTAGCGCCACCACAAAAGCACGAGCCCAAGGCCACGAAAGAAAAACCAGTTCCATATTGGGATTGGAAACAAATTCGTACTTGTCACGTAATAACAATACTAAAAGAAGAATCCGAGAACATGGACGGCCTCCCCTGGTGCCTCGAAAACAGCAATGATGAGGTGATCTCAGAATTTCCGCCAGCGCCAAAAGAACTGGAGGATGGAATACATACCACTGCAGATAACCTCAAGAAAATTGAGTTGGGGACGGTAAACGATCCGCGACAGACATTTGTCAGCGAGCTGCTGTCTGAAGAGAGGGTGGCTGCGTTAAAGGACGTCCTTGTACAGCATAAAGATTGCTTCGCATGGAACTATTCCGAGATGCCAGGACTAGATCCAGAAGTTGCTGTGCATAGACTGGCGATATCCCCGGGTGTCAAGCCAGTTAAACAAGCGCCGAGAAGAATGCGGCTCGAGCTCGAGATGAGCATCAACGCTGAGGTCAAAAAGCTGATAAACTCTGGCTTTATCCAGGAAATTCAATACCCTGAATGGATTGCTAATATCGTCCCAGTGATGAAGAAAAATGGGACGGTATGCATATGCGTAGACTTCCGGGATCTTAATAAAGCTTGCCCGAAGGACGATTTTCCAGTGCCAGTCACCGAACTGATGATAGACAATACGTCCACTCATGAGGTTTTCTCCTTCATGGACGGCTCGTCAGGTTATAATCAGATAAAAATGCATCCCGAAGACCAGAAGCACACAGCCTTCAGGACTTCTTTGGGAATATTCTGTTATAAAGTGATGCCCTTCGGATTAAAGAACGCCGGTGCCACTTACCAAAGGGCCATGACGAAGATCTTCGATGACCTTATACACGAAATCGTCGAATACTATATCGACGATCTCGTGGTTAAAAGCAATTCATACGAGGAACATCTCGAGCATTTGAAGACTGTATTTCAACGCCTTCGGCAATACAACTTGAAAATGAACCCGCTCAAGTGTGCATTCGGAGTTTCCTCAGGCAAATTCCTAGGATTCATCGTTCGACACCGAGGTATCGAAATAGATCCATCCAAGATCAAGGCGATCATGGAAATGCCTCCGCCGAGGAATCTCAAACAGCTGCGGTCTCTCCAAGGGAAGCTCGCGTATATACGGCGATTTATAGCCAACCTCTCTGGCAAGTGTCGCCCTTATAGTCACCTGATGAAGAAAGGAACTCCATTCATCTGGGATCACAAATGCTAAGGCGCACTGGATGAAATCAAGCAATACCTGCAGAACCCTCCAGTTTTGGCTGCCCCGGTTAAGGGGAAACCCCTCATCCTTTACACAACTGCCCTCGAAGGTTCTTTAGGCGCATTATGGGCGCAAGAGAATGACCAGGGAAAAGAAAGAGCACTCTACTATTTAAGTCGAGTTCTTCTGGGGGCAGAAAGCAATTACTCCCCTATTGAAAAGCATTGCCTGGCATTGATCTTCGCGATAACAAAGCTCAGACATTACGCATTAGCACATGAAGTCCGTCTCATATCGAAGGTGGACCCTCTCAAATATCTAATGTCAAAGGCCATATTGACAGGTCGACTCGCTAAATGGGCCCTGCTCTTGATGGAGTTCTCGATAACGTATCAACCTCTCAAGGCAGTGAAAGGCCAGGCCATCGCCGATTTCCTCACTGAGCACCCGATACCGGCCGACTCCCCTTTAAACTGCGATCTTCCAGATGAACATGCGTTTGATGCGGTCGACGGTGATGATACTCGATGGGAGTTTATTTCGATGGAGCATCTTCCATGAAGAAGCGCAAACAAAGTACCCCTATAATCAAATCAGGGGTAGGCCTCATCTTCGTGACTCCACAAGGAGGGATAATGCGTTTCGCTTTCTCCTTAACAGAGCCGAGGACGAATAACGAAGCCGAATATGAAGCCTTGATAGCAGGTCTTGAGATCGCCATCGACATGGGAATTGAAGACCTCCTTATATACGGGGATTCTCAACTGGTCGTTAATCAAGTAAATGGCGACTACCAAATGTGCAAGCCAGAACTGGTGAAGTACGGCGAAAAAGTGCAACAACTGTTGACCCAAATTCCCTCCTATACTTTGGAGAACATACCGCGCGCGGAAAACAGCAAAGCAGACGCGTTGACCAAACTTGCTAAAGAACTCGCTGACGAGAACCTCGATGACGTCAGAATCATGGTACAAAGCCGTCGGGTGCTTGCCCCAGCAGAAATATCTCCGGAATCATCCGAAGAAAAAGGAGCGAGCGAGCAAACGACCCTGCAAGTAAAAGACCGGGAAAAGGCTGAAGATTGGAGAGAAGTCTTCATAGACTACTTTAAGTCCCACCGAATGTCTGAAGAAGCGTCCACAAGACATCAGCTTATGAAACGAGCTCTGTCTTTCGCCTTCGTCAATGATACTCTGTACAAGAGGTCGTTTGATTCTCTGTGGCTGAGATGCTTAGGACCTGACGAAGCGAAAAGAGTCGTCCGGGAAGTTCACGACGGACTCTGCGGTTCTCACCAAGCGGGCCCAAAGATGAAGTTGAAGATCAAACGGATGGGCTACTATTGGCCCACGATGATCCAGGACTGCCTTGAATATGCGAAGCAATGCCACTCATGCCAAATTCATGGGGACTTCATCCATCAGCATCCGAATCCACTACATCCGACAGTGGCTAGCTGGCAGTTCGAGATGTGGGGAACTGATATAGTTGGCCCTATCGAACCAGCATCGTCTAGGGGACATCGTTTCATCCTGGCGACGACTGACTACTTCTCCAAATGGGCAGAAGCGGTACCGCTGAGGGAAGTAAAGACGGAGAATATCCTCCATTTCTTCATGACGCATGTCATATATCGGTTTGGAACCCCGAGAAGGATCATCTCTGATAATGAGCCAGCCTACAGAAGCCATAAAATTAGCCGCTTCGTGCAGCAGCACAATATAGACTGGAGATATTCCTCTGTCTATAATCCGCGAGCCAACGGTCTCGCCGAGGCCTTCAATAAGACCTTAACGAAAATTATAAAGAGAACGGTATCCCGAAATAAGAAGGAATGGCACGAAAGACTGCAAGAGGCTATTTGGGCGTGTCGAACTACATTCAAAACAGCCACGAACACAACGCCCTACGCGTTGGTGTTCGGCACGGAAGCAGTACTCCCCCTCGAAATAGAATTACCCTCTCTGCGAGTGGCAGTTCACTACGAGCTGACGGATGAAGAAAATGCTCACCTCCGGTTTGAAGAGCTTGACGCTCTTGATGAAACCCGGCTCATAGCACAGCAAAATCTGGAAGCTTATAAAGTAAAGATGACGCGCTAATATGAAAGATTGACCCGACTGAGGACATTCCGCCAAGGCGAACTCGTGCTAGTGGTCAAAAGGCCTATGATCCCCAATCACGCCAAACGGGGAAAATTCGAGCCAAACTATGAAGGCCCGTACATCATAGATAAGGTCTACCAGGGTGGGGCCTATCTACTCATGGACATGCACGGTGAAAGGCCTTTCAGGCCGATAAACGGTCGCTTCCTAAAGAAATACTACGCTTAATGAGTCACAGCCTAGGTCAATGATAGATGACGACGACTATGTCCGCTCGCTACCTTCCTAAGCTCAAGCTTTATAAGCAGTAGCCAGCCTCTCAACGCCGGACCGAAATGTCCTTAAACTAATAGCGGACCGAAACGTCCTTAAACTAATACCGCAGCATCCTTAGGCTGACGAGATGAATAAAAAAAAAATATATATATATATATATAATAAATAAAAACGGTATGTCCATAAGCAAAATGGGCACGGATGAAAACCCGAAAGGGCTCCGTGAGTAAAAACAGCAGGGCTACCGGCGAGTGTTCGTGAAAACCAGAAAGGGCGCGACCTCGTAAAAAAAAAGAGAAAAAGAAAATAAAAAGAATAAAAAAAACGGTATGTCCATAAGCAAAATGGGCACGGATGAAAACCCGAAAGGGCTCCGTGAGTAAAAACAGCAGGGCTACCGGCGAGTGTTCGTGAAAACCCGAAAGGGCGCGACCTCGTAAAAAAAAAGAGAAAAAGAAAATAAAAAGAATAAAAAAAAAACAAAAAAAACGGTATGTCCATAAGCAAAATGGGCACGGATGAAAACCCGAAAGGGCTCCGTGAGTAAAAACAGTAGGACTACCGGCGAGTGTTTGTGAAAACCCGAAAGGGCGCAACCTCGTTAAAGGACACTTATAGGGTCCTCTCGACCTTGTAAGGAGAAACCACCCGCGTGAGATCCTTACGACTCACAAAGGAGCAACACACTCAGGGATCCCCACGATTCCTAAGGAGAAAATACACTTGCGAGATCCTCACGACTTGTAAGAAGAACTCTCTTATGGGACCCTCACGGCTCATAAGAGCTGAAAGTCTTAAGTTACAGAGACCTAAACCTGTGCTTAAGCAACCCTCACAACCTTCGATACTGTAATACCCGGTTCTCTTTTGTACGCCAATGTCCGTATTTATATAAGTTACCACTTACAAATTTGTTAGTTTACATTCAAAATTATTTTTAGTTAGTTTAAATACCTTTTTACCTATCTAGTATATTCTTTTCCAGATTCTGGTATTTGTTATTTCCGCCCTCTTCCCTAGTTCCCTATCCTTATTTATTTCCAAACCCAAGCCCATTCTCATCATTTTCCTTATCTTTCTCCAGCCCATTAACAAACCAAATTCTTCAAAACTATTTTGTTTAAACCCAAATTCAAATCCCTTATTCTCCCATTTGACTTCCTCTAAATCCCTCAGCCCACTTTGGGAATATGGGAATAGTAAGATTTAAATTTAAGACCTTTTCCTAAGCCCACTACTTATTCCTTTTCTCTAATATTCCACACACCTAAAACACCAAATCCTAAAATCCCCATTTTTCACAAGTTCCACAGTCTAACTATTTCCATCAGCCCGTTTCAATTATCAAACCCACCCATTCCTTTCTCATAAATTTTCCTTACAAATAACCAGGGCCGCCCCCTTTAATTTCCCTAAGCCCACAAAATATTTTTCCCTTAAAAACATTTCTGTTTTACTCGGCCCAGCCCCATTTTCTTTATTCTTTATAAATTTGCACAGCCCAAACTTTCCAGCCCGCTTCCCTTTTTCTTTCTCGGCCTGGCCCTCCTTCCATCTCCTTCACAATTCTTTATTTTTTCCTTGGCCCAGTTCGCTCGGCCCACTCCCCACGCCCGCACCCGTTTCGACCCCGACCCGACCCGACCACTGTTTATCTCCCTTTTCAAATCCCAACGGCTCTATGCCGTAACTCACGCTCGCGAGCGCGCGTCTCGCGCCGCCTCCTCCGCCTGCGCCCACGTCGCAACAGTTACCCCGATGCTCGCCCCGTCTCATTTCTCTCCCCACGATCCTTTCTCTGCATACTCCCCTCCCCTCTCTCTCTCACGAGAAAACTCCGGTCACCTCCCTCGATCCATCACCACCGCCACGACAGCCCTCCACCACCATCGTTCACCCACTCGCTCTCTCTCCTCGCTCACTCCTCCTCCTCCACTGCCTCAGAGCGCCCTCATCTGCACTCACTCCCCGGCACCCACGCCCGTACACCGAGCCCCTGCCACGACGCCGGCGAGCTCATCGTCATCCTCGACGTCGTCGTCTCGTCGTCGACCCATCATCCCCTCTCTTCCCCTCTCTCAATCTCACTGCTCCTCTCTCCTCCTCTCTCTCTCTCCCGACCTCTTTCTCTCTCCCAATCTCTGTCTCTCTCTCCCCTGTGCTTCTCTTTCTCTCTCTAGCTCAGCTCTCTCGCTCTCTGTGCTGCTCTCTCACTCTCACCCTCTGAATCCCCTCTCTCTCACTGTCTCTCTTTCCCTCTCTCACTGCTCCCTCTCTCTCACTGTCTCTCTTTCCCTCTCTCACTGCTCTCTCTCTCTCTCTGTGTGCACTTTCTCTCTCTCACTCTCTCTCTCTCTCTCCAAATCCTTCTCCCTCTGTGAATCCCTCATCCTCGGCCTCGACAACACCCGCAAACCCCTAGCAAAACCAACTCAACCGAGCCTGTGCCATCCAGTTCAAGCCGAGACACGAATCCGAGCCAAATCAAGTTGCCGTGCCGCGCGTGTGTCGCGCGTTCGTGACGCTACAGACACCGTACATCCCCGGGACGTCTCCAGGCAAGTTCTTACTTGCTTTCATGCTATTCCGTATATATTACAAATCAGAATCGTAGATATATTCCATGTTTGATTGATGTTATATATTGTCACAAAACTGTTCGATGCTTGTTCCCATAGAAAATCATTATCGTATTTGACGGAACTGGACATATTATATTGGCCCTTGTAGAGATGATTAACGTGTGCAAATTTCATTAGAAAATACGACTGTTAACAGTTAAAATGACTACCCCCAAGTTTAACCGTAAAGCTGAAATTCTTGCGTACCTGAAAACCGTTAAATTCATCATAAATCATACAAATATTAGAATGGTGCGTTCGAGGGCTCAAATCGAAGCTAACTCGACGAACTTTAATCCTATATCAGTTTCCAGACATTTCTGTATTTAAACCGTGATGATGTTCGGATCGGAGTGCGACTCTGGACTGCAGTCCAGAGTGACTCCAGTCTTTGCGGGCTGTTCCATACTGGATACCATAGGATTTCCTTAACTTGTAGGTTGCGGAACCCCGCTGTTCACTATAGGTAAATCTGTTAGCTAGACAACATAATTGATTTCATTATGTTTCGTTACCGTTTGATATTTAAATTGTAATTTAGGAGATCGGGACACATAACAGTCCCAGCAGATTCAGAATTGACATGTTAATATTAAACAGATTGTAACTCCTAACGTACAGATGCGATTGAAGATCCGTTTGTTGCGTTGAAAACTTTACTGAAAACCCTAGAATTCATTCAACTGTAGTATCGCTAAATTATGATCCCAACTGGGGTTAAAATGCGTTGCGAAATGGATTCCTGATTCTGAAACCGGATTTCCAGCCGCGTGCGCTTAAAATGAAACAGTTATAACTAATGATCCTGAAACCCGATTGGCTCGAAAGCAAATTAGATGGATAGCTAACTGAACATATTAATTACTACCTGTTTATCATTTTGCCAAATTTTATACATATGTTTCATGATAAATCGTGCAAGTGATAGACCGTTGTTTTTGATACCTTAATTGTGCTTCTTATACTGTTCATGCATCGTATCACACTTATATCATTATAGTGATAACCTAGTGACATCGTGCATTTACCCAATGTTAGATTTTAGTGGTGATTGTGGCAAGTACGTCAGTGTTCGTGTATCCGTGATTAAGTGAAAGTGATACGTACTTGTGCACAATCAGTGTCCCTTTTATTCTATTGCATTGTCGACGTCTGTGGGATGCGTGTATGTGTGACTATAAGTGGTATGGGACACTTATGGAAGCGCTTGCACGGGTGTCACAGATAAGGCATCCGACACTGCCATTTATCTTAGGTATTAGTCGGGACGTGCTTGATGGAGGTCCTGCCTCCAGTGCTCGCGCAGACTTGTCACGGATCGATTAGTATTTAGGGTGATGGTTAGCGTTTGATGTAGACCACGGGGTGTGGGGTAGTTTAAGTGTGAGTTCAACAGAATCTCGGGAGTCCCATGCCGGCTTATATATTTAGGGAGTTATATGGAGATTTACAGGGTATGTGATATATACACCGTGATACACTCGTTACATGTTGGGCCCGTGGTCCCTTGCCCTTGGGTTCTACCCTTGGGTGGAGGACACTCGCGAGTGGTTGACTCTCACACTTGGACTGGCGATAGGCTTATTGACCTGTACAGTGAGACTTAGAGACTGATAGGGTTACGGACATTTATATACCTCGTACTGTGTTGATATACTTGACATATCGTTATACTGCTTTACTGTTCCGCTGCATTGATCTCTGCTCAGTTATATTCATGTTGTCATTGATTTACTGTTATTCATATCCATTACCACTGTTAGAACTGTTACTTGATTATATACATTATATTGCTATTGTGTCGCTCTGACGACCTGAGTATGCATGCTCAGTGTGAGGAGAAGATTTAGCCTGGACCAGTGCATCACAGACTTCTTGACTTGCCTTCCCGAGTTACATTCATTTGTTCCACTTCAGGTCAGTCTTTACATTGTTTCTTTCAGTTACTGCATTTCTCATTACCTGCGCACCATTTACTGTTTACCATGAGAAACTAGAAGCCGAAGTGTGACTACGGCAGGACTTTTCCTCGACCGTAGGAGCATGGCTGGCCTTGTCTACCCCTCGTATTCCGTATTTTGGGAAGCGGGGCGTGACATGGTTTAGTTGGTATCAGAGCCAGGTTTTGCATAGATTGAGATTGCAGTTTTCCGTGCAGAGTTTGGCAATCTAAGACATCACTCGGTCTAGATTGTAAACTTGTCATTCTTGATCCATATTCACATCGTGTGTTCAGCTATCCATTCACTATGGTTCGGATGACTTGACAAGGGTACGTGGTGGCAATTGCACTACCGTACTCTATTCAAGTGACTTAAAGTGATACTGTTGATTCCCCACTTGTAATGATATTCATCATCTCTGATATTCTTGAATCCTTGTTCTATCCATATTATATTTTGATTCATTTAGCTTGTGACTTATATCATCCTCAAATTGTTGTTTCAGGATCATGTCTTCCAACGACTCTTCATCTTTGTCCGCTCCCCAGAATCAGACTGTTGAGATCCTTAGTGTACTACAAGGTTTAAAGGAAGCCCAGGAGCGAACAAACGACCTATTAGCTGAAGGGCTGAGAAGACAAGTGAGTCAGACCCCAGCGGGAGTCTCCTATCATACAGGGATCTCTATTGGACGAGGAAAAGGGAAGAAGATGAAACGCCAATTTGTTTCCCCGCAACAGAAGTACCAGAAGAACCCCTGCTGTGGATATTGTAAGAGGCCAGGACACCTTCAGAGGGATTGTCGCCGTGCTCAATGGAAATGTCTGATATGCGGTTCCGACAAACATCTCATCAACGGATGCCCAGAAAGGAAAGAACTGCAAGGGAGAAACTCGTCCACACTCCCCACTTCTGCCAAGTGAGGATTGTCGCGTAGTTCGGACTTCGACGATAAGGCGGATCAAACGCAGGATTCAACTCACGCGACGAGAATGCAACGTTATAGTAGTCGAAGAATAATTTTCATGTTATCTACTTTCAGTAATAATAATGTTGTCATCCTTTATGAATATTTCTTTCTGCTTGAAATCCTGTATCCTTTGAACTTTTAGTTGAATGCAATGAAATTTGAATCATAATATATGTATTATTCTCATGCTTTCCCTATGTCACATTCTATTCCTTATCACAGTATTTTCATTCGAATCTTTCAGTTCCTGCAACCGCATATTTTTCCTATATTGCGTACCCCGAGTTTTTCCTTGATATATTCTACTTTCTAATCATGACTTCTCTTTCAGGCCATGGCCCACCCTGGAGCAGCGCCGCATCTAGACGAGGATGCACGGTCATGCGTTTCCTTAGATCACATATTGACGAGTTCCGATGATGAGGTCGATGGTCCACAGGTCAACTTCGAAAACAATGATTCAGAGGACGAAGGAGCAGCCGCCCCAGAGTTCGGCATGATAGCTGATTCTGACGAAGAAGAAGTAGATCCTGAAGAGAACCTGATAGAGGAAGATCCCGAGGGAGATCCAATAGAAGAAAATCCAGTGGAAGAAGACCCATTGGAAGAGAACCCAGAAGGAGAGAATCATATGGAATCAGACCTCGATGAAGAAGTTCTATCCGAGGATGAAGGACCAGAAGATCAAGACCCTGCCACGGAAGAACTTCCTTTAGCGATACCTGCGAGGCGCTATGGAAATGGACGCCCCTACCTGAGCGCACGAGCCTACCGCAACCTGCTGAATCTCCACCACCGCGACTGACGGAACTTCTCTCGATGTTGTCTTTCTGGCCAAATAAAATATGTATAGTTTAGGGCCACTTATCGTTCTTGAGAATGTCTTGTTTCAATTTTCTTGAATGAAATAAATCTTCTGAATTCGTAAACCTTTTGATTATTGGTTCGTTTGATACTTGTTTATTTTTCCCATATCCATTTACTTTTTGCTGAGTTCCCTGACTGTCCACCCCTACTCATTGTATGGTTTCACTCCCAGTTCGATTAGAAAGTACTGCACCCTGATCCTTGGAATAAGCCACCCTTCATCTCTCGTCTGTACCCGTTTGAGATCCTTCTGGGAGGAGAACAGTTCTTGTGAAACTTCCGAGTTCACTAACTCTTCAACTTTTGATTCGTGTGTTGTGCCGACTGTTGTTTCCCCCACACTTTTCCTTTTGTATTCTTTCGTTACTCACCCTTAATTTCTATGCTGACCCGATCCCAGTCTCCTTGATTTTCAACCTAAAAGTCGCCACCCACCGACCATCGAATGATCCACACTCCTTTGAAATCATTACCCTAGCTAGCCGATACCATTTTGTGTTCTTCCTATCACCCTAACTATATATAAGGACAGTGATTCAAAATTTTGTTTTCATTATTTTGGTCCGTGCTATTGATTACCCCGTTTTTATATTTTAAGTACACTATTAGTATTCTCATTTTCAGTAGCGCAACCTTACACCGCGCATATTTTGTTCCATGTTTCTTATTTTCACTATATGAGTTTTCTAAGCTATTTTGAAACTATTTGATCGATGCATTATCCTAAAAAGTTTTAACCTAACGACTAGATTTCCACTATTTTATTCTTGTCGTTTTGTTTTCGGGTTTTGTGCCTATGATTACTATTATAAATGATTGTACCTTATATTTATTTTCTGTCGTGCTACCTTTAATATACTTGTATGTACACCTGTTTGGGTTTCGTTTCTATTGAATATGCCTGGATTATTTTTTGTTCATCATTGTCATCCATATTCTCGTGTACATGTAGATTGCTCTTATAATTGTTCCTGCCTTATATCTATTAGGCCTACCCTTCCGTATGTTGTTTTTACTTATATGCATATTTTCAAGTTTTTTTTCGTCCGCGGATTTTTAGTAAATCCTTATATACTAGTTTGCAACTGTGATGGCTTTCGCTTATGTTCTATAACTTGTTATTTCTTTAAATTTCGAGGACGAAATTTTTGTAAGGGTGGTATGATGTAATACCCGGTTCTCTTTTGTACGCCAATGTCCGTATTTATATAAGTTACCACTTACAAATTTGTTAGTTTACATTCAAAATTATTTTTAGTTAGTTTAAATACCTTTTTACCTATCTAGTATATTCTTTTCCAGATTCTGGTATTTGTTATTTCCGCCCTCTTCCCTAGTTCCCTATCCTTATTTATTTCCAAACCCAAGCCCATTCTCATCATTTTCCTTATCTTTCTCCAGCCCATTAACAAACCAAATTCTTCAAAACTATTTTGTTTAAACCCAAATTCAAATCCCTTATTCTCCCATTTGACTTCCTCTAAATCCCTCAGCCCACTTTGGGAATATGGGAATAGTAAGATTTAAATTTAAGACCTTTTCCTAAGCCCACTACTTATTCCTTTTCTCTAATATTCCACACACCTAAAACACCAAATCCTAAAATCCCCATTTTTCACAAGTTCCACAGTCTAACTATTTCCATCAGCCCGTTTCAATTATCAAACCCACCCATTCCTTTCTCATAAATTTTCCTTACAAATAACCAGGGCCGCCCCCTTTAATTTCCCTAAGCCCACAAAATATTTTTCCCTTAAAAACATTTCTGTTTTACTCGGCCCAGCCCCATTTTCTTTATTCTTTATAAATTTGCACAGCCCAAACTTTCCAGCCCGCTTCCCTTTTTCTTTCTCGGCCTGGCCCTCCTTCCATCTCCTTCACAATTCTTTATTTTTTCCTTGGCCCAGTTCGCTCGGCCCACTCCCCACGCCCGCGCCCGTTTCGACCCCGACCCGACCCGACCACTGTTTATCTCCCTTTTCAAATCCCAACGGCTCTATGCCGTAACTCACGCTCGCGAGCGCGCGTCTCGCGCCGCCTCCTCCGCCTGCGCCCACGTCGCAACAGTTACCCCGATGCTCGCCCCGTCTCATTTCTCTCCCCACGATCCTTTCTCTGCATACTCTCCTCCCCTCTCTCTCTCACGAGAAAACTCCGGTCACCTCCCTCGATCCATCACCACCGCCACGACAGCCCTCCACCACCATCGTTCACCCACTCGCTCTCTCTCCTCGCTCACTCCTCCTCCTCCACTGCCTCAGAGCGCCCTCATCTGCACTCACTCCCCGGCACCCACGCCCGTACACCGAGCCCCTGCCACGACGCCGGCGAGCTCATCGTCATCCTCGACGTCGTCGTCTCGTCGTCGACCCATCATCCCCTCTCTCAATCTCACTGCTCCTCTCTCCTCCTCTCTCTCTCTCCCGACCTCTTTCTCTCTCCCAATCTCTGTCTCTCTCTCCCCTGTGCTTCTCTTTCTCTCTCTAGCTCAGCTCTCTCGCTCTCTGTGCTGCTCTCTCACTCTCACCCTCTGAATCCCCTCTCTCTCACTGTCTCTCTTTCCCTCTCTCACTGCTCCCTCTCTCTCACTGTCTCTCTTTCCCTCTCTCACTGCTCTCTCTCTCTCTCTGTGTGCACTTTCTCTCTCTCACTCTCTCTCTCTCTCTCCAAATCCTTCTCCCTCTGTGAATCCCTCATCCTCGGCCTCGACAACACCCGCAAACCCCTAGCAAAACCAACTCAACCGAGCCTGTGCCATCCAGTTCAAGCCGAGACACGAATCCGAGCCAAATCAAGTTGCCGTGCCGCGCGTGTGTCGCGCGTTCGTGACGCTACAGACACCGTACATCCCCGGGACGTCTCCAGGCAAGTTCTTACTTGCTTTCATGCTATTCCGTATATATTACAAATCAGAATCGTAGATATATTCCATGTTTGATTAATGTTATATATTGTCACAAAACTGTTCGATGCTTGTTCCCATAGAAAATCATTATCGTATTTGACGGAACTGGACATATTATATTGGCCCTTGTAGAGATGATTAACGTGTGCAAATTTCATTAGAAAATACGACTGTTAACAGTTAAAATGACTACCCCCAAGTTTAACCGTAAAGCTGAAATTCTTGCGTACCTGAAAACCGTTAAATTCATCATAAATCATACAAATATTAGAATGGTGCGTTCGAGGGCTCAAATCGAAGCTAACTCGACGAACTTTAATCCTATATCAGTTTCCAGACATTTCTGTATTTAAACCGTGATGATGTTCGGATCGAAGTGCGACTCTGGACTGCAGTCCAGAGTGACTCCAGTCTTTGCGGGCTGTTCCATACTGGATACCATAGGATTTCCTTAACTTGTAGGTTGCGGAACCCTGCTGTTCACTATAGGTAAATCTGTTAGCTAGACAACATAATTGATTTCATTATGTTTCGTTACCGTTTGATATTTAAATTGTAATTTAGGAGATCGGGACACATAACAGTCCCAGCAGATTCAGAATTGACATGTTAATATTAAACAGATTGTAACTCCTAACGTACAGATGCGATTGAAGATCCGTTTGTTGCGTTGAAAACTTTACTGAAAACCCTAGAATTCATTCAACTGTAGTATCGCTAAATTATGATCCCAACTGGGGTTAAAATGCGTTGCGAAATGGATTCCTGATTCTGAAACCGGATTTCCAGCCGCGTGCGCTTAAAATGAAACAGTTATAACTAATGATCCTGAAACCCGATTGGCTCGAAAGCAAATTAGATGGATAGCTAACTGAACATATTAATTACTACCTGTTTATCATTTTGCCAAATTTTATACATATGTTTCATGATAAATCGTGCAAGTGATAGACCGTTGTTTTTGATACCTTAATTGTGCTTCTTATACTGTTCATGCATCGTATCACACTTATATCATTATAGTGATAACCTAGTGACATCGTGCATTTACCCAATGTTAGATTTTAGTGGTGATTGTGGCAAGTACGTCAGTGTTCGTGTATCCGTGATTAAGTGAAAGTGATACGTACTTGTGCACAATCAGTGTCCCTTTTATTCTATTGCATTGTCGACGTCTGTGGGATGCGTGTATGTGTGACTATAAGTGGTATGGGACACTTATGGAAGCGCTTGCACGGGTGTCACAGATAAGGCATCCGACACTGCCATTTATCTTAGGTATTAGTCGGGACGTGCTTGATGGAGGTCCTGCCTCCAGTGCTCGCGCAGACTTGTCACGGATCGATTAGTATTTAGGGTGATGGTTAGCGTTTGATGTAGACCACGGGGTGTGGGGTAGTTTAAGTGTGAGTTCAACAGAATCTCGGGAGTCCCATGCCGGCTTATATATTTAGGGAGTTATATGGAGATTTACAGGGTATGTGATATATACACCGTGATACACTCGTTACATGTTGGGCCCGTGGTCCCTTGCCCTTGGGTTCTACCCTTGGGTGGAGGACACTCGCGAGTGGTTGACTCTCACACTTGGACTGGCGATAGGCTTATTGACCTGTACAGTGAGACTTAGAGACTGATAGGGTTACGGACATTTATATACCTCGTACTGTGTTGATATACTTGACATATCGTTATACTGCTTTACTGTTCCGCTGCATTGATCTCTGCTCAGTTATATTCATGTTGTCATTGATTTACTGTTATTCATATCCATTACCACTGTTAGAACTGTTACTTGATTATATACATTATATTGCTATTGTGTCGCTCTGACGACCTGAGTATGCATGCTCAGTGTGAGGAGAAGATTTAGCCTGGACCAGTGCATCACAGACTTCTTGACTTGCCTTCCCGAGTTACATTCATTTGTTCCACTTCAGGTCAGTCTTTACATTGTTTCTTTCAGTTACTGCATTTCTCATTACCTGCGCACCATTTACTGTTTACCATGAGAAACTAGAAGCCGAAGTGTGACTACGGCAGGACTTTTCCTCGACCGTAGGAGCATGGCTGGCCTTGTCTACCCCTCGTATTCCGTATTTTGGGAAGCGGGGCATGACAGATACTGCCCTACAAGTGGTCCAATATTGGCCCTTGTATACAATCCACGGGCGCGAATAAATATTTCCCTAATCAAGTCTCATCCATGACTGGGGATATGTTCGCATGGTGAACAACCCTTGTAAATCCTCTCGACTTACGAGGAGAAAACCCTCCTGTAGGATCCTTACAACTTACAGAGGAACAAAACACTTAGGAACCCTCACGATTCCTAAGGAGAAAATACACCTACAAGATCCTCACGACTCGTAGGGAGAAATACCTTTGTGAGACCCTTACGGCTCGTGAAGTTAAAAGCCTTAGACGACAGGACCCTAACCCTAGTCGCTAAGCTACCTTTGTTCAACATCGACGGAGGCAGATGATGATTCGCTCCTGGCAATATCCCAGTTGTAGCGGTGCTGATGCCGAAATCGGTGTCTAATTCCAGGTTTACGGCGGAAAGCCAGTAGGCCGCACATGCATACGGAATAACCGAAATGATTAGGCAACTTGTAAGAAAAAGCAGCAAGTAAAAATGTATGCATGCAAAATAGCCGAAATGATTGGGCAACTCGCAATAAAAAAAACAGCGAGTAAAAATAAAATAAAATAAACAGCCGAAATGATTGGGCAATCGCGACCTTCGTGATATAAAAGCTGAAATGATAGAGCATCGCGGAGATAAAACAAAAAAAATGATGATAAAACTTTGGTCCTACAGTTAAGATCACATCGATCCCTGTATACAATCCAAGGGCGTAAACAAAGAGGGAACCATACTTTCCCAACAGGCTCCGCCAGAAGACGAAGCCAAATCTCGACGGTTCAGTCCAACTCCGAAGAAACCAGTGTCTTCAGCAAACTCCTCGACTCACGGATACAAACACTCCTTGACGAGAGCCTCCTGATCCGCGTCGACTCGCAGAGCCACAAGTGCCTCCGTGGGAAATCCTCGACTCGTTTCAAACCCCAAGGAAACAAATAATCCTTGGCGCTTGGGAAACAAATAATCCCTAGCAAACTCCTCGACTCACGGATACAAACACTCCTTGACGAGAGCCTCCTGATCCGCGTCGACCCGCAGAGCCACCAGTGCCTCCGTGGGAAATCCTCGACTCGTTTCAAACCCCAAGGAAACAAATAATCCTTGGCGCTTGGGAAACAAATAATCCCTAGCAAACTCCTCGACTCACGGATACAAACACTCCTTGACGAGAGCCTCCTGATCCGCGTCGACTCGCAGAGCCACCAGTGCCTCCGTGGGAAATCCTCGACTCGTTTCAAACCCCAAGGAAACAAATAATCCTTGGCGCTTGGGAAACAAATAATCCCTAGCAAACTCCTCGACTCAAGGATACAAACACTCCTTGACGAGAGCCTCCTGATCCGCGTCGACTCGCAGAGCCACCAGTGCCTCCGTGGGAAATCCTCGACTCGTTTCAAACCCCAAGGAAACAAATAATCCTTGGCGCTTGGGAAACAAATAATCCCTAGCAAACTCCTCGACTCAAGGATACAAACACTCCTTGACGAGAGCCTCCTGATCCGCGTCGGCTCGCAGAGAAACCAGTGCCTCCGCGGGAAATCCCCGATTCGTCTCAACTTGCAAGATGAAGTCTCAGGAAGCAGGGACTAAAAAACTTGCTTCCTGAACAATGGGACCCTGCAAGTCGATCCAAAAAGATTTCTTGCATACTATTCACGGGTCTCACTCTCCAAAGTCGAATTTCGACGAGGAGGGAAACAACCGCTTACGAGTCCTCTCGATTCGTAAGAGGGAAAAATTCTCTTATAGGATCCTTACGACTTATAAGAGAAAATCACACTTAGGAATCCTCACGATTCCTAAGGAGAAAAACCCACCTACGAGATCCTCTCGATCCATAGGGAGAAAAAATCTCTACGAGACCCTCACGGCTCGTAGAGTTGAAAAGTCTTAGGCAACAGATCTAAACCTGCGGCCTAAGCCATCGCTATTTCTTAAGAAAGACAAAATGCGCGCTCTATTATCTGTTAACCATGATTATTAAAGCGACATGCTGATAGTAAGAGAAAGAAGAAAGCGACAGAAAGAGCATCCGATTTACGTTTGATCAAGCGTTTGAGACGCACTCATTTATGCATGGGCAGAAGATTCAAGACGAGAAATAAGACAAGCTAAAATAAAAAAAAAGGGGGTTTCCATTCATATTGCTAAAAATTCTTATAATCATAAGAGCAATGAATAAGAGACATTATTCAAATTATTACAACGATATAACCTCAGATCCGGGGCACGGATTGAGGAATTCAAAAGTAAGGCCATCCAGAGTTCTTCTGGCCTTTCTAATTATTCTTATGCGCAGCCTCTCGCGCTCCTCTGTGTCGAGATCCTCGGCAAGCCCTCCCGGCCTTCGATAAGCAGCAACTATCGTCATCTGCTGGAAGATTTGATGTAGGATGTCAATGAGGCTGTCCCGCCGTTTCTTCGAGATCAGCCCCGTCAGGTACACTGAATGCACCTTGTCTTCGGCATCATCCAGCGCATTGAGCGGTAGGGCCTCGTGAAGACCCGGAAGTGCTCTCCATATTGCTCCCAACACGACTTTCAAAAGAGCCGAACGATGAGATAGCAGCCAACCACCGCTTGCGTTCAGACGACCCATGACCTCTGCACATTGGGCGTCTGTAAACTCTTGGTTTTGTTGACGGCCCTGTGCACGAATATCCTCGTAGGTAATGAACTCGTGCAGACTGTATAGATGCACCGCCATAATGCATGGAGGAAGCAACATTGGAAGATTAGCAATGAGGAAAAGGTATAGGGAGTTAAAACTCCTCGAGAGCAATGCTCTATAGACAGGAGTGACACCTGTCAAAAACCAGTTATGAGGAGAATTTAAGGAAAATTCCCTAAGAACATTGAGAGCTTTGCTCTGACAAAAAATGATATAATAATAATAATAGTATCAAATGCCATGAAGAACTCTTATGAGTTCTTCTATATGATTTGGAAGGAGCAAAGCTCCATTAATTAAGAAAATCCAAGGGGAACCTTTTGGAGAGCAGAGCTCTATTAATGGAACCCTAATAGGGTTCCTTTCAGTTCTCTTTAGACCCCTTTAGAGCAAAGCTCTGCTAAGTGAAACCCTAAATGGGTCTTCTTTAGATCAGGGATCTATTGAGAGAAAGGCTCTTAAAGTTGATTTAATTTAATCAAAATTAATATTTTTACCTAAAATTCTCTAAAGTTTGAACTTTTAAAAGTGTTTAAACAAGAGTGCAAGGCTCTAAGTTCTGAAAGTAAAAATCTGAAAGATGATAAGCATCTGTGGGGGACCAAAGGTCCTATTTATAGGCATCTAGTGCCTCTTCAACTTCCAAAAGCTGACGCGACGGCCAGGATCTTGCCACCGCTGCACTCACGTGCGCGCCACGTGAGCGCAACGGTGGGGGGGAATTTGTTTCCCCCAATCAGAGCAAGACTCTGTTTGAATTTCAAAAATTCAAATTTTGAAGCAACGCTTCAAATCCCGTGCGCTGCGCGCAACGCGCCACGTGTCAGAAGTTGATACGTCAGCGCAACGCCCAAGGCAGTGCGTCCAATCAGAGCAGGGCTCTTTTAAAAACAAAAAGTAAAAGAAGCAACGTTCAGTTGCGCAAGCGCTGCGCTGCGTGACACGTGTCTGCGCAGTTGCGCAAGCGCAACTCCGCAAACGCTGCACTGCGCGACACGTGTCGCGCAGTTGCGCGAACACAGCTGCGCAAGCACAGCTGCGCAAGCGCTGCACTACGCGACACGTGTCTGCGCAGCTGCGCATGCGCTGGGGGAGTTGCGCAAAACAGAATAAATCTTTTCTGTTCTTGTTAAAACAAGAAGATTTTCTTCTGTAAAGCAGGAGCCCTTGGATCAAAGATCCAACGGTGGGGAAAATTTCCCAAATCACTCAGAAAAAGATCTCTTTAACAAATTTAACTAATTTATGGGCACTATAAAAAGGACCCTAGGCCTCAATTCAAAGGCATCAACATTTGGTGAAAAATCAAGAACTTCAAACAGAGAGAACTCTGAAGAAATTTCAAAAGAAGAAAAGGTAAAAACCTTTAGGAAAAAGAGAAAATTCTCTTATGAACAGATTATTGATCTAAGAACAAGATCAATAATCTTAAATAAAAAGAAAAATAAATAATAATAGTGCTTTGCGCTTTCTTATGAACCATTGGTTCTTGAATCTAAAAGATTCTCAAATTACAGTGCTTTGCACTTGAAAAATTGCACTGTTGCGCTCCTTGGTTGGCGCAAGCCACCAGGGAGCGCCACGCGTCAACAGCACAACAGCGCAGCGCACGGACACAGCGCACTGTGCTGTTGCGCTTGCGCTCACCAGAGTGCGACACGTGTCGCTCCCACGAGCGCTTGCGCTCATTATTTGGCGCAAAGCGCCTGATAAGTCACTGTCAAACAAACTAATGCATTGCATTATTAGCAGAAGGGCCTAGCCAATTAAAAAAGGTCTAACAGGCTGAACTAAATGCTTTGCATTATTTTAAAAGGGGGGCAGAGCCCAAGCAAAGACAGATGCTCTGTATCAAAAATAAAGGGACAGAGCCCAAAGGCCTAGCAGGCCAGAATAAAATGCTGTGCATTACTAACATGGGCAAATCCCTATCACAGGTCTAACAGGCCAAATGCAAACAAAACGTTGGACATTTCTCAGTTGGACTTAACCCAATCATGGCCATAAGTCCTCAAATCAAATTGACTGAGCACGTCGGCTCTCTCAAATTAATCTACATCCGGTTCGAGGGTACATCTCCGAACTCCTTTGACATCCATCGTTGTAATTCCTCAACGACGTCAAAGAAGTGACGGGTCCCAATAACCACACATCAATATGGACTGCGGGGTCCTTAAACTCATGGACCGAAACGTCCTTAAACTAATATTGGACCGAAACGTCCCAAAACTAATAATGGACCGAAACGTCCCTAAACTAATAATGGACCACCACGTCCCTAAACTAGCGATGGACCACCACGTCCCCTAAACTGGAACATGGACCGAAACGTCCCTAAACTAATATCAGACCGAGACGTCCCTAAACTAATGTTGGACCGAAACGTCCCTAAACTAATAATGGACCACCACGTTCCTAAACTGGCGATGGACCACCACGTCCCCTAAACTGGAACATGGACCAAGACGTCCCTAAACTAATATCGGACCGAGACGTCCCTAAACTAATGTTGGACCGAAACGTCCTTAAACTAATAATAGACCACCACGTCCCTAAACTGGCGATGGACCACCACGTCCCATAAACTGGAACATGGACCACTACGTCCCTAAACTGGAACAATAGAGCCTCCAAATGCTCTTTTGCCGGATCTAAATGGTCCCGTCTAAGTTGATCTTAGCCCCAAGCACGGCTAACGTATTCTTAAACATTCAAATGGACTATAAAACCCTAAATCAACTTCGGTTCGAGGGTACATCTTCGAACTCCTCTGACACCTATCGTTGTAATCCTTCAACGACGTCAGAGAGGCGACGAGTCCTGACGACCATATCTATTAAATCAACCATCACGTCAAGTTGATCTTAGTCCAAAACAGGACTAACGTATCCTTGACGAACGTTTAAGTTGATCTTAGCCGCAACGCGACTAACGCATCCTTAAACTAAAAACACCAAACCCAAATCTAAGTAAATACGGATTTGGACTAATCCACTTCCTACGGACGACGGTATTACTCAGTCTTCGTATACAATCCACGGGCAACCACAAACAAAACAAACATACATGACACGAAGTGAAATTCTGGAGAAGGAGAAAGTTGTTACCGCGATGCGGTAGCGTAATTAACTGCAGGGGCTTGCGCCTGCAGGGAAGAACGTCCCCATAATCAAAAACCCCTCAAGCGAGGGGGAATCTGACAAAGTCTGCTATATCGGCCGCATCCGTCTAAACCTTCGATACACGGTGCCATAAATCAACTTGGCATTTTCGGAGAGGTGGACGGATAAAACGAAATAGCATCTGCCCCGAACCTCAGCGTCAGAACATTCGCGGTCCTGTGCGCCGTCTTTCGGAGGGGACCCAGCCCCAACCCCAACCGAACCCTAGCCCCAGCCCCAGCCAGCCTCATCCCAACCGAACCCTAGCCCCAGCCCCAGCCCCAGCCCAGCCCCAACCCTAACCGAACCGCAGCCCCAGCCCAACCCCAGCCCCAGCCCCAGCCCCAACCCCAACCGAACCCTAACCCTAACCCTAACCGAACCCGATGCCGATGCCAAACCCTCACCCCTATCCGAACCTGGCCTGAACCCTAGACCTAACATCATCAAAATAAAAAATAATTTGAGATTTAATTACTAACCGGGCGCGCGGTGGAGGAGACGACAGAAATCGGTGGTCGACGACGATCGGCGAAGGTGGCGACGAGACGCGGGAAGTCGACGAAGGTGTGGGAATGACCGACGAAGGTGGCGACGAGGCGCGGAACGCGGTGGCGACGAGACGCGGGAACAGGCGATGAGGCGCGGGAGAGTGAGAGAGAGAAATTTTGGGAACGATTTATTACTTTTCTGTGCTTTTTTTTTATTAATAACCTATTTATATGCCCCTACGGATATAACCGTAGGTCCACCGTTTGCGGTTCCGTAGGGCCAAACAACAAATTAGAACGTAAGGCACCGTAGGGACAACGATGTGGCCCGTAGGGGTAAGAAATAGTTGCCCCTACGGATTCCTGAATTCGTAGGGGCAACTCCATATTGTAGTAGTGTTTTTCCGTTGAATCGAATTGCCCCATAGAGGGGCATAATATGAGCTAACGGAAGGTAAAACATTGAAAAATAAATAATAAAAAGCTAGCTAGCTTAGCAACAAATTAATATAGCAAACTAGCAAATTAAGGGGCATGTCATTTTCTAAGCCTTTATCAAAGTTAGTGGATTAATATGCTATTTTTTTTTATGAAAGGAACCATTGCATTGGCATGATATATTCATATTTGCTATTTACATTTTTTAAAGCAATTAATTCCTCCTTGTTACTTATTAATTAATTCTTGATTTGAAACCGAAATACTGAGCTTATTGGATAATATAGTAGTATATGATAACAACTATATCAAGCTATATCGTTCCTAACAGTTTGACAGTAATTGTAGCATCTTCACGAAATTTAGCAGTATCGAATGTGTACCTCTAATGACACCATCCTATATTATCAAAAAGCAGGTTTTAGAAAATAATACCTCTCTCAACCTTGATAGCAACTTTAATGTAATGAATTCGATTTTAAAATGATACTACTAAAGTTAACTGGATCATCCCGCCATACTCACATTTTTAAAGGGAAAACAGTTTCTTTTAAAAATATAAGATCTCTAAATCATATAGTAATAAATGCCATGCAGAGTTTCTATTGAAGTGTCGAGTATCTAGATCTTTTTGATTTTTTGTGACAAAGACAACATATAAGGACAACATATCGGGCATTTGTTGATGGCAAATTTAGAGCACAGCATGAAGCCCAAGTGAAAATGAAGCGGAATGCGAAGTGTACGCTGAAGAGTTGAAGATTTAATTTAATCATTAATTTAAATCAAGACTTATATATCTATTTGTCCCCATATATTATTTAATTAATTCCTAGGGCCTAATACAAAAAGTCGAGAGAGAGCGCATATATTTAAAAGTCTACGGCAGAGCAATCCATCTGAGCCAATCTACTATTCTCTGTGGCAATAATTAAACCCAACAACGGGCTTTTTTTTGCTGACAAAACCGATAGAAAAAAATTAAAGAGAGGCAGACGGATTTGTATAGAAAGAGAAGTTTATATTTGGGAGAGATCAAGAGAGTAGAAATTATCTCTCGTAATTCTTTGTCGAATAGTGAAAGTGGTTCATCGTCGGTTTGCAGAATTAGGTGTAAGTGCGCACCGAGCCTGGATAATATCTTGTGTCTTTTACTTGATGTGTTTTCTTTTATTACTTATTGTTTTTTGCGTAGTTACTGCATTTAATCTTTTTCATTAGTTCCGATTCACACGTATGGATCATCCGTTTTGTGCTTTGGTGCTATTATTTTCACAATAAGTGATATCAGAGTTTTTGCTACAGTGAATCAGATTATTGTGAAGATAACTTCTACACATTATAAGACCGATAAGTTTAACGGATGAACAATTTCAGTCTATGAAAATTGAAGATGACGACGAGTCTAAAACAGTAAGAAGTTCATAAGATAATCTTTGAAAAAGAGAACATTCCTTCGACAACCACATTGTTGGGGTTAAAATTTACACCTCGTTGATCAAAAGTCAAAATCAAACCATGGACAAATAGGCCTAAATCAAAACAAACGGATCTTACTGTCTAATCCAAACCGGGCCTACGCCCGAATCCATGTTGGGTCCACGCCTGAACTCATGTCCAAGCAGATGGGTCCAAGCCCAAACCGGTCCCATACCAAGATAGTACAACGAATAAATGTAATATTTAAATAAATGTGCAAAATGGGAAATAAATGGGTAAAAAACCAAATTTATGTAAAACTCATGACTCATGTGCAAAAAGAAAAAAACACATAGACATGGGATGGACAAAATGCATTTTGTAAAGCCCAAAAAGCTATATGTAAAAAGTGTATAGCCTATAAAAGAAAAACAAGAAAAGAAATCAATAATAATAATTCATTCCCCTTAAAAAATTTAGGGTTTGTGTCTCCATCTTCTCTCTTTCAAGTTCTTACTCTTCATTTTCAATTAAATCAAGAGTTTAGTTCTATATTTTCCAAAACTAAATAAAGTTTCATCAGAAATCTATCGAAGGAGAGTTTAACTCTCACATCAAATCAAAAAATGGAAGATATTTGCTATCTTCTTCCTCCTGCTCAAGGTCCAATTTAAGAGATGGAAAAGAAGGGAAAACCACTTCCCAAGGCTCCATTAAAAAAAGAAAAGGGATCTCTTTTCATCGCTCAAAATCCAAATTTTGGAGTTTCAAAAGATACCATTTGTGTTTCTTCTCAAAAGAGAAAAGAGAAAATCTTTTGAAATTTAACTTCATAATAAAATTTATTTTGGAATTTTAACTCCATTTAAAATTCTTTTGGGAGTTTAACTCCAAAATAAAAGGTTTGTGAGTTTAACTCCAAAATAATTATTTTTAGGAGTTCAACTCCAAATCCAAGGGTTTAGCCCTTCCGGTCCACGCAATCCGAGCCCACGCTAGTGTTCGCGCGCGCGTGCCACCCGTGCATGCCCGCTCCGCTTGATGCACGCAAGTGCGTGGCGCACGTGAGCTTGGCCTCCATACTTGTTCTTTTAAAAAAAACATTTCATCGAAAATAAAAAAATCTTTTGTCACAACTAGAATAAATAAAAAAAAGTGAAATGAACACGCCTTCTGCATTATTTTTAAACACCAATACCTCATATTGAGTTCGCATGACTAATTTGACCCGTCAATCGGAAGTTCGTTCGCTCCAAAAGCGAGGAGTAATTAACGGCGGTTTAGTCCGCGGTTGCTGGAGATTTAGATCCCCATAATCAAATAATCTTAGCATACTCTAGAAATAGAGAATCTGTACATGCCTGAAAAATACGTGCATTCCCTATCTTAATAGGATGACGAAAAACACTCTACACACATTTGTTCAGAAAAGAGAAATGGAGGGTTAGGCTTTTAGTTCGATATAGCTGAGCTTGGCTGACGAGATTCTATGCGAAGTTACACAAGAGACATCAGTAGCAGGTTTATGGAGCATGTTAGAATTCTTGTACATGAAAAATATTTAACAACCCGTTTCTATCTCAAACAACGTTTATACACATTAAAGATAAATGAAGTTATATCAGTCAAAGACCACCTGAATGAACTCAACCAAATCATTATGGATTTGCTCAACGTAGAGGTGAAGATTGAAGACGAGGACCAAGCTATGATCCTACTTTGCTCTTTGACTTCTGAATATAGCCAGTTCGTGAAATCGATGGTATACGATAGGGATAAAATTTTTTTAGAAAATGTTAAAGCGGGCCTGAAGGGTTCTCTAGCACGACTACTAGGTTTCGGAAGGTATCAACCATGCCAATTTAAAAAAATTTAGTATGCTAAGTAACCCAAACCAAGGATCTAACTAGAGGAATTAGGGTAAGTAAGCAAGTAATCAAACATTTCACTAAGTGAATGAGGAATACAATCTTTATAGACCGGTCCTTCATTTCAAAAGCTCCGTGTAGTAGTCCCTTCGCTCCAAGTAGTGGTCTCCAGGACTCTCGCTAGGCTCCATTAGGCGAAAGGAACACGCTTGCTTGAAGTCATCGAGGCCGAAAATGATCTACGTCGAGAAATTTCCAACTTAAGCCACCTCTTCACTAATTGGGAATTAGCGAAGCAAACAAGCTTAATTAAATGGCTAATCTAATGTAAGTTGATGAAGTAGGATTTTTGCTCACTTTAGAATTCTTTTTCTCACTAATTTTCTTCACCTTTTGAAAACCTAGAGAGCTCTTGTCTTTTTGGTGAAGAAGAAGATGAAGTGTAGAATAGAATGGCAACCATGGGTGAGAAATATCTCATATAACTCATGTAGAGACTTAACCATGGCTTTAGATAATGGTCAGGTTAATAAATATCTAAGGTAAGACAAAATTAGTGGACTAAGTCAATGGTTCCACAAACTTCTCCAAGCTTCATTAACCATGACAATTTTCCACTTAATTTTGGTTTACCCTTAATAATTAAAACCTCATATTATCTCAAATATGGTGTGAGTCTCATACACCCATAAACAATGTATCATCAAGCATGTCCCATAAAAACAAATACAATAATATATATCACATATATATTATTTGCATAAACGAGAAAAAGAAATACTTAAGTGAGCTTAATATTAGTTAATGTATGTTAATATATCAAATATATAATTATACATTAAATTATTAAATCAACACTTGAGTTAATAATCCGGCTATATCACATATAACCGACTAATATCATATATATCAACTTATCGAAGCAACACTTGATACGATAACCCGGGTATATCACATATAACCGACCAATATCACATATTGCGATATTAGAATACGGTATCATATACGCGTATTAATCTCGGTCCCGCACATATCACATATGTGCTCCTACTTCTTTTCGCCTGAGCCAGGAAACCTCTGTGTAGGACTCTAAAGACTCGTCAATGCGCCGACAGTAGGTGATGATCATATCAGTCACCCACAAGCCGTCAGCAGTACTAGCTGGACGTAACGGCTACCCGGGTATTGAGCGATCAGAAAATCAACAAGCAAGCCTGCTCATACTCCTGTGAATCCAATAAGTAACACTACCGTACAGTCCGGTCTCTTCATCTGATATGTCGCATATCTAGTCTAGGGGTGGTAAACGTCAGACCCCAGCAACTTGATAAGTCGTGCCGATGTGAGGCTCATAACGGGTCGAGAAACTACTGATAACACTTACCAGTAAATCTCCGTATCAGCCCTGGACAGGGACTTCCAGTTATAGCCAATCGAGCACAGCGCAATATTAACCCCCAATACCGGGAGAGACGAAACCCCTCCTATCGCTCATCGCCTTCATGTGACTCGGGACTGTACCCCAAAACCACCGTTTTGCACGTTCTCTTGAACGTAGTAAGGTGGAAATCAAAGCACTACAGACTAATCTGTATCAGTGTCACCAGAGAACTGCTAGACGTTAGGTATAATACCATCTAGGAGTTCTCGGCGAGTCTTGTTCAGTGTACCCAGTCTCTACTGAGTACCCGTATACTATCTTTGATATCAAACACCAATAGATATGGGATCATCCATCGCCCATCATATGGGTCAAGAAGCGTATACGCTAGTCTACTCTGGAATATCGATGCCCTGTCTCGATACACCCTCGACTAGGAACAATTAAAGGATGTGCTTGTAGACTACCCTGGCCCCACTAGTATGATCTGCATCATAATCCTGGTAGTCAAGTACACATCTTAAGGGCTTTATCAACATGTGAGAGAAAGACAGTATCACAATACAAGTCTACATGTTAAGATAAAGAGCAACCAGATAGTATACTATCATGTCGAGCAAGAAAGTTCTCTCTATATATGTCTAAGCATCCATTATAATATACAATCATGTATAACAATGGCCTCTAGGGCATACATACAACTAAGAATCTTCCATTTGCACTAAGACCAGTTGTTGTAGTATCTCATACCCAACATCCCGAAGAATCTCTCAAATTGTATCTAGGGAATGTCCTTTGTGAGTGAATCTGCCGTGTTATTCTTCATATCAACTCTCCTGGCATCGATCTCCCGGCGATCAACTATCTTCCGGATCAGGTGATACCTCCTCAGAATATGCCTGGATCGCTGATGGGACCTGGGTTCCTTGGCCAAAGCCACTGCTCCATTATTATCACAATACAAAGGTATTGGATGCTCAATGGACGGAACCACACCAAGTTCGGTTATGAACTTCTTCATCCAGACAGCCTCTTAGCCAACGATGCAGCGATGTATTCAGCCTCCATCGTCGAGTCTGCCACGGTTTTTTGTTTGGAACTCTTCCAGCAAACCACCCTTCCATTGAGGGTGAAGACAAAACCCGAGACCCACTTAGAGTCGTTCTTATCACTCTAGATTCTCGAGTCGGTAAAGGACTCCACTTGGAGTTCACCGTTACCATACACCAAGAACATTTCTTTAGTCCTTCTCAAGTACTTAAGAATATTCTTCACAGCTATCCAGTGATTCTTCCCAGGATCTGATTGATACCTACTCACTACACCTAGTGAGTATGCTACATTAGGTCTGGTACATAATATCGAATACATGATAGAGCCTACTGTCGAAGTATAAGGTATCCCTCGCATGCGAGCTCTCTCCAAATCAGTCTTGGGAGATATCTCTTTGGAGAGAGTGATTCCTGAGATCGTGGGTAAATTCCTATGCTTGGAATCTTTCATACTAAACCTCTTTAGTATGGTGTTAATGTACCTGAATTGGGACAATCCCAACATCCATTTAGATCTATCTCTATAGATCTTAATCCCCAGGATATACCCAGATCCTTTATGGAGAATCTTTATGATAAGAAGAGTTTGACCGAGTGCAGTATAGGAACATCATTTCCTATCAAGAGTATGTTATCCACGTACAATACGAGGAAGACGACCTTACTCTCTGCCACCTTCTTGTATACACAAGATTCATCTACGTTTTTGACGAAGTCAAACTCTTTGACTACAACATCAAAACAGTTGTTCCAACTCCACGATGCCTGCTTTAACCCGTAGATTGATTTAAGCAACTTGCACACCTTTCCGCTGCTCCCACTATCCACGAAGCCCTCTGGCCGAGTCATGTACACGCTCTCTTCTAAATCACCATTTAGAAAGGCGGTCTTAACATCCATTTGCTAGATTTCGTAGTCATGGTATGCAGCGATGGCAAGTAGGATCCGGATGTACTTAAGCATAGCCACTGGAGAAAAGGTTTCATCATAATCCATACCTGGTCGTTGACGAAAATCTTTTGCTACAAGTCTAGTTTTGAAAGTCTCAACTTTTCCATCTACACCAAGTTTCTTCTTAAAGATCCATTTGCTCCCAATGGGTTTTACCCCTTCGGGAGCAACTTCCAAAATCCATACTTTGTTGGTGTACATGGATTCCATCTCAGATCGCATTGCATCCAGCCATTTCACAGAGTCCCCACTCGTGATGGTCTGCTCGAAGCTAGTTGGGTCATCATCTTCCATGATGCAATTCTCGCTCCTACCATCAATGAGAAAACGGTACTATCTCTCAGATGGATGAGGAACCCTACTAGATCGGCGGAGAGGCTGAGGTTAGTTGGGAACTATCGAATACTCTGGTTCTACTAAATCTTCAGCTGTAGTCTGTGCAGCTGGAACTTCTTCCAATTCTACCTCTTTACCACTAATTTCTTTTACAAGAAATTCCTTTTTCCAAAAAGGTGGTATATTGAGCAACAAACACCTTTTGTTCCTCACTGTGGTAGAAAAAATATCTATATGAATTTTTTGGATATCCCACAAACTTGCAAAGAACTGATCGTGCCTCGAGTTTGTCCGGATTTTTCCTTTTGATATAGGCCGGACAACCCCATATCTTAACTCGTTTAAGATATGGTCTCTTTCCACTCCATATCTCATATGGTGTGTTAGGCACTGATTTAGATGGAACTTGATTCAATAGGTATGCAGCTATCTCAAGCGCATAACCCCAAAAGGAATCAGGCAACTCAGCGGTACTCATCATAGAGCGCACCATATCTAATAGGGTGCGATTCCTCCGCTCCGATATACCGTTGTGCTGTGGTGTATAAGGAGGAGTAAGCTGATAGAGAATCCCATTCTCTTTTAGATAGTCACGGAATTCCGTGCTCAAGTATTCTCCTCCCCGATCAGAACGTAGGATTTTAATATTTTTAACTGTCTGGTTCTCAACTTCATGCTTATATTCTTTGAATTTCTCAAAAGCTTCAGACTTGTATTTCAACAGGAACACATGACCGAATCTTGAGAGATCGTCAGTGAATGTAATGAAGTACGAGAAACCATCCCTGGTATGTGTAGACATGGGACCGCATACATCACTGTGTATCAGTCCCAAGAGTTCCGTGGCTCTTTCTCCGTGTCCAGTAAACGGAGTTTTGATCATTTTACCTTTGAGACATGACTGTCAAGTTTCGTATGATATAAATTCAAACTGATTTATATATCCATCCTTATATAACTTAGCTAGTTGTATCGCATTGATATGACCTAGTCTACAAAGCCACAAGAAGGACTTGTTCATTTTTGAACTTTTCCTCTTGTGTGTGTTCTGTACGTTAAGAACTGTGGTTTGATTTAGAATGTATATGCCATTACTTAACGAGCCTAATCCAATCAACTTTTGATTCAAAAAATGTTCATAACATTATCCTGTAATACAAAATTATATCCTTCTTTACTTAATAAAGAAACCGATATAATATTGCATATCAGGATCGGTACGTAATAGCATTCGTTCAGAATCAATGTATTACCATTTGGTAATACAAGATGATATTCGTCAACTGCTTTGGCTGCAATATTTGCATCATTCCCTACTCTTACAGAATGATCACCTATTCCCAGTTCTCTACCTTTCCTTAGCCCATGTAACATATTACATATGTGGGATCCCGATCCGGTATCTAATACCCAGAACATAGAATGTATTGAGAAACAGTTCTCGGTAACTAACACATCCGAAGAAGATGCATCAACATACTCATTCCTCGTTTGGGTGGCGTGGGAATCCGGATATTCTCTTATTTCCTGCTCAGACTTATAACAATTATAAGATAGAGCGGAACCAACGTTCTCCAGCTCAGTATAATAAGCAGGTTCGGTCAATACATCCATATTATTATGTTGATTAAGGCGTGACATGGTCGCTACCTGAAGAGAGAGAAGAAAACACTTAGCGTATGCTCTTACAAGATTAAATTGGTTATTATCTTATCTAATCAGGGTGGCTCCCACTGTTTTTATCAAATCTTTCTTCAAACCCTAAAAGGTAAGACTAGCCGGAATAAATTACATCTTACAAGTTCGCCAATCTTTCAGCCAGGCCAGTGTCGGTACTTTGAGGGAGGTTCCTCGTGCTTTCGCACGAACCTAATTAAAATAAACCTCGTTTTTCCAGGGACGTAACCCTGTTAACACCTTTTTAGACACCTACTTGATCGGCTAATTGTGATGTGTAAAACTCTCCTGGGAGTAAATCTTACTCATAGTGGGTATCGAGATCCAACTATCTCATAGAAGGTATGCAATCTCATTGCAAATTTCAACACTTGAAATTCCCGATAATATTTTTTCCCCAAGCGATCTATGACCTTGACAAGGTCAACAAACCATAAATCGCAAGTCAAGTTCAACCCGTACATTTCATGATTGAATTAAACCCACCCGCACGACCCTTGACAAGGTCAACAAGGCCGCACGACTACCCTAATCCAATCGCATCTCATGCTTTAGCAGATAAGAACTAATCAGCTACCGTACACTACGCCTTGACAATATCAACAAACGCAGCACGAATACTAAATAGTCCTTATCTGAAATGATGGAAGGGTACGACAGGTTTTTAAGAAAACCTTTTGCGTAATAAACTTGATATCGTTGTAGAATCGAGTGATTTTGAAAAGGAGTGGTTTAAGCTCCGCTTTTAAATCGAATTTTTCAAAATAAACCGAATAGGTGTAGCATCTACTAGCTTCTGCTAAAGAGGTCACTCCCGGTGAAGGGATCTGGGCTCTTTCCTCATCGAATGAGGTGCTGGATATTCTACAAGGAATACCACTATGCAAAACAAAAACTAGAGCTACCTTTTTGAAAATTTGATTCTACAATATCTTTAGGTTTCTTTCTTTTTCATTAATCTCATTAATGAAGTCCTATCATTTATGCTTCCTAAGCATCACAGAAGAAACGAAAAATAGAACGTACGCTTATGCCATCTGCATTCGCCTATGTCCCGTTATCCACCGTTAGGTTACTTAACTAACGACATAGCGAGGCGGGACTAGCGCGAATACAAAACATAAGCAACGTTTATTATATATCATATATATAATAACAACATTCGTTTCATCGTATAAAGTGATCACATCACAGAATATCAGCAGCAGAAGTCAACATATAAAATATTGGATATACCAGGAATTCCGTATTTTAAATTAAGCCAGTAAAAAAACACGGATTCCACGGCCGCGATGAATAGCCAAACCCACATCCCTAGACCCCTACGAGAGCGGTAAGCAACCCTGCCAATTCTAGAATTAGGAGACCCGGTCTCGACTCCTCGAGATGGTTTCCCACTGGACCCTAGAACCCGGTTACTTATGCTCCCCTTCTTGGGTCTATCCTAATACGGAAAAGTAAATAATATACATCAATGGTGACATCATCCTCAACCCGGAATTGCCCCAATAAAAGAATATTACATACAAGTTTTTACATGAATGAAAATGAAAAACTCTCATCTCACGAAAAAACCCCGGCTATTCAAATACGACGATCCAATATAACATATCCCAGTAACATATAACATCACATGTTATCAACGTAAGTAAATATGCATATCCCAATTGTCGTTGATGTTTAGCAACGAAACCGACGATACACCACATATTACACTTACGGTCGTAGATAAGAAAATGAAAACTACAATAATTGGAATCCGCAACTACCTTAGACACATAAACCCGAAATATCACATACTTCGGAGTTCATGCCTAACCATATGAATTCCTTAGACATCATAAACCCGGGATATCTCATATTCCGAATTTCATGCCTAACCTTATAAACCCCGCATTTTAGTCTCAATATTGAAAACAATTTTCAACAACAAGTCGGGCAATTCAACAAGATTCCCGACAGGATGATTGAATGCTCGTCGGAAATATTAGTAGATGGCCGCACCCCCGATACCGTCGACGAAGTGCACTTAGGAGGAACACCGCGGCCGCGAGCACTCGGACGGATGCTTTAGACAACGGGGTTCTCCTGCAGTCACTTGGTTGGGACTATGGGGCGTGGCTATCTAGTGATGTTACCCGGCGAATATTCGCGTACACTACGTAATTGCGACGGAGTTTTGATCTAAATCAAAATTCCGCGGCAACTGATCAAATGAGACTAAATTGCTAAATCTATAAAATTCAAATTAGTTTTTACAAAACTAAATATTGTGGATTCCAAATATTGTATCACAATTCACAGATAGCTAGACGATATTAAATATTTCGATCGAATCAACAAATACCCAAAATTTCCCAGAGAGCTCAACACTTGAGCACAGTTTAAAAAATACCCAGAACATGCCACAGCACTTATGGACCAACTGTAGAAGGGCCGACCCATGCCTCACTCATAGCGCCGCGGAACCGCCGCAAACCCTAGGGTTTGGCCGCGGTTCTGCATTCAAAGAGTCGAGTTTGGGTATCGTTCTTCTAGAGGGTCCATAGAATTACCTGCATGATTTTCTGAAGATTTTTAAACCCAAAAATTCCAACTTTTGGAAAATTCCCAGAGAGGGGTGAAAAATGGGTTATTGATATTCATTCGAACTTTTTAACGTCGTCTAAATTACCCAAAACGATGTTAAAATTACGACTATGAAACACTCCGAATTACCTTTACAGAAAGATAACATAACATGCAATCTTAGTAAAAACAAACAATACCTGAAACACCAAACCCCAGAGCCTGGAGCACCAAACAAAAACGAAGCCCAAATTCCTATCCAAGACCGGCCAGGCCGGTTTTTATCAAATTCTCGCCGGGTCAAATCCGGTGGAAAGGGCTCGTTTTTGTATGGTGTTCATATTACATCTCATGTAATATTTTTCACTTGATTAAAAAAAATTTAGAGGACATAAAAATTTCGACAGAAACTAGGGTTTTGTTTCGACTATTTCGGAGTTGTTTCGGTTTCGTAATTCTACTAATATCGTCTAATTCTCTTACTTGGCTCCGATACCATTGAAGAGTTCTCTAGCATGACTACTAGGTTTCGGAATGCATCAACCATGCCAATTTAAAAAATTTAGTGTGCTAAGTAACCCAAACCAAGGATCTAACTAGAGAAATCAGGGTAAGCAAGCATGTAATCAAACATTACACTAAGTGAATGAGGAATACAATCTTTGTAGACCAGTTCTTCACTTCAAAAGCTCCGTGTAGTAGTCCCTTCGCTCCAAGTAGTGGTCTCCCGGACTCTCGCTAGGCTCCACTAAGCGAAAGGAACAAGCTTGCTTGAAGTCTTCGAGGCCGAAGATGATCTACGTCAAGAAATCTCCAACTCAAGCTACCTATTCACTAATTGGGAATTAGTGAAGCAAACAACCTAAACTAAATGGCTAATCTAGTGTAGGTTGATGAAGTAGGATTTTTGCTCACTTTAGACTTCTTTTTCTCACTAATTTTCTTCACCTCTTGAAAACCTAGAGAGGTCTTTTCTTTTTGGTGAAGAAGAAGATGAAGTGTAGAATAGAATGGCAACCATGGGTGAGAAATATCTCATATAACTCATGTAGAGACTTAACCATGGCTTTAGATAATAGTTAGGTTAATAAATATATAAGGTAAGACAAAATTAGCGGACTAAGTCAATGGTTCCACAAGCTTCTCCAAACTTCATTAACCATGACAATTTTCCACTTATTTTTTATTTACCCTTAATAATTAAAATCTCATATTATTTCAAGTATGGTGTGAGTCTCATACACCCATGCACAATGTATCATAAAAACAAATACAATAATATATATCACATATATATTATTTGCATAAGTGAGAAAAAGAAATACTTAAGTGAGCTTAATATTAGTTAATGTATGCTAATATATCAAATATATAATTATACATTAAATTATTAAATCAACACTTGATTTAATAATCCGGTTATATCACATATAACCGACTAATATTATATAGATCAACTTATCGATCAACACTTGATTCAATAACCCGGGTATATCACGTATAACCGACCGATATCATATATCGCGAGATTAGAATACGGTATCACATAAGCGTATTAATCTCAGTCCCGCACATATCACATATGTGCTCCTACTTCGTTTCGACTGAGCCAGGAAACTTCTGTGTAGGACTCTAAAGACTTGTCAATGCGCCGACAGTAGGTGATGATCATATCAGTCACCCACAAGCCGTCAGCGGTATTAGCTGGACGTAACGGCTGCCCGGGTATTGAGCGATCAGAAGATCAACAAGCAATTCTGCTCATACTCCTGTGAATCCAATAAGTAACAGTACCGTACAGTCCGGTCTCTTCGTCTGATATGTCGCATATCTAGTTTAGGAGTGGTAAACGTCAGACTCTAGTAACTTAATAAGTCGTGCCGATGTGAGGCTCATAACGGGTCAAGAAATTACTGATAACACTTACCAGTAAATCTCCGTATCAGCCCTGGCCAGGGACTTCCTGTTATAGCCAATCGAGCACAGCGCAACATCAACCCCCAATACCGGGAGAGACGAAACCCCTCCTATCGCTCATCGCTTCCATGTGACTCGGGACTGTACCAAAAAACCACCGTTTTGCACGTTCTCTTGAACGTGGTAAGGTAGAAATCAATACACAGTGGGAATCACATAAGACTCTATGATAATCTCGGGTCTACAGACTAACCTGTACCAGTGTCACCAAAGAACTGCTATCTGACGTTAGGTATAATACCATCTAGGAGTTCTCGGCGAATCCTGTTCAGTGTATCCAGTCTCTACCTAGCACTCGTATACCATCTTTGATGTCAAACACCAATGAATATAGGATCATCCATCGCCCATCATATGGATCAAGAAGCGTATACGCTAGTCAACTCTGGAATATCGATGCCCTGTCTCGATACACCCTCGACTAGGAACAATTATAAGATGTACTTATGGACTACCCTGGCCCCACTAGTATGATCTGCGTCATAATCCTGGTAGTCAAGTACACATCTTAAGGGTTTTATCAACGTGTGAGAAAAAAACAGTATCACAATACAAGTCTACATGTTAAGATAAAGAGCAACCATATATCATACTATCATGTCAAGCAAGAAAGTCCTCTCTATTTATGTCCAAGCATCCATTATAATATACAATCATGTACAAAAATGGCCTCTAGGGCATACATACAACTAACATAGCCTACACTGTAACGACTCCAATTTCATTGCACAAAAATTTTCAAGTTAATGTACTGAATGGAGTATTTGCAAGCCTGAGTATACTTGAAGTATTATTTTGTTTGAAAAAAACAAGAAGCACTTGTAGCTCATTGGTAAAACCTTGCACTGCTGTGACGTAGCCCCGTGTTCGAATCCTATCGGCCACATATATTTTTACTGATTTTTATTTTAAACTTTTTGGAAGCCCAAAAGTTTACACGTACTATACACGTAAAAATGAAAAGTCACAGAAAACAAACATGTGGAAAATGTTGTATGAACAGATAGAGACACATGGCAAGAATCCCACACCCCACCTTAACAAATCGACCGGCAAGAATTGCCTCTGGGTTGGCGCCGCCGGGCCCCCCATCGGGAATGCTTCTATATTTTGAACTCCAGTCGTTTGGCCTACCCCCACTACCCCCTTTCTATTTGATTTCTCTGTAAATTTACAGAAAGATTAAATTCACCTCTTTAATCCATTTTTAATGCATTTTAATCCTTTTTTCAATTCTCAAAATCCTAATTTCTCCTATAAATACAACTTCACACCCTAGCTCTCTCCATTCTGAAATCTATTATTCAAAATTCTCAAAATTTTCCAAGTCAAAGAAGAGTACAAGTGGAGTTAGCCCAAGGTCAAGTTCCGACGACGATTCGAGACAATTCCGGCGACCCCGCGACTTCACGAAACTTCCAAATCCATCCTCAACCTCCTCTCTCTCATTTCATCTAGTAAGTCCCCTCTCTTCTTCTCTTTTCTCATCTCAAAACTATCTCTTTTCAAATCACGTCGGTAAATGGAGTTATACCGATCCTTAATTCTATTCTCTTTAAAATTTTAATTTTTCTTAAGAACCACTTAACCATATCATTACATCTTGCTTGTTAAAGATTAACTAATATTTAGAAACAAGTTTCATTTCAAAACTCCATGTAAAACAACTTTTATTAAGGTTTTACGTTTAAATACTATAAAATTACATATGACATCTTTTATCATGTTTTGCTCATATTACCTTTAGAAAATCTCACGAGGTAATGACCTATCTCTCACAAACACGTATCATGACATAACACGATTTCCTTTTACCAATATTTTTGGGACAAATACGACTTTTACATTAAAATACCATAAACCATTTGTAACCCCCAGCCCTTTCTATACCAATATCTGTACTCCTATTTCACCTGTAAGATTTATTTAGAATTTTACTTATAATTATCTATTAATTTATTTATTTTAAAACTCATTTTAAACCCAAATCCAAACTATAATTACTTTTCTCCAAGCCCACTTCATTTTCTGTGGCCTATTTCCTTTTTCCCAATTTCTTTTCCTATTTATTTCGGGCCCGCGTTCCCTCACAGCCCAAGCTATTTTCAGTTATAAAGTAATGGATTTTTAAAGAACTCTCCTAGTCCGTTTCTTTTCATTCAAATCAATTTCCTATAATTCACTTATTCTATTTGAGCCAGCAGCCCAACAAAGCCCGGTTCCCCGTATTAATTATTTTGTTCTTTTATTTTCTCAAACCGGCCTTTTCCTTCTTATTCATTTTTATTTTACTTGGCCCAATCTCTTAACCCAATCCACTCTTTTCCTCAGCCCATCCTTCTCTAATTTGTCTTCTGTTTCTTCATTTCAACCCAGGCCGGCCTCACCCATTTTTCCCCACAATTTTTCAAATTCCTAATCTATTTATTATCCCAGCCCACTCCCATTTCCCCTGGCCCGTTTCCCTTTCTCCTCTAATTCTTTATTACTAATTCCTGGCCCAGCCCACTCCAAAAGCCCACTCCCAGCCTCCAACCCGACCCGACCCCCACAACTGCTCATCTTCCTTAAATCCCCAACGGTAACACTCCCCCATTTCCGCGCGCGCTTCTCGCGCCGCCCCCTCCGCCTGCGCCCACGTCGCCGGGCCGTTACTCCCCACGACGCACGCCCTTGACCCCTCCTCCTCGTCTCCCCATCTCTTTCCCCTGACTTCCAGCACTCCCTCATTCCACTCCTCTCTCGAACCCGCACTCACACTCCCGAGCCCCTGTGCACAACTCGCGACGACGACGACCAATTCCCAATTCTTCCATCACCTCCTCCACGTCGCCGCTTCACCACCGCCGACCACCGTCACTACCCTCTTCCTCCACTGCCCGAGCACTCACCCGCACGCCGAGCACCCCTGCACCCGACCCATTTCACCTGAGCCGGTCACTTGCTACCCCGCCGACGATCCCACTGCCTCGTCGGCCGCCTCATCATCATCATCGTCGTCGTTCTCTCTCCCGACCACTCTCTCTGCAGTCTCTAACTCTCTCTCTTTCACACTCTTCTCTCTCACTTTGTGATCTCTCTCTCCCAGATCTTTTCTCCCTCTCAATTTCTCACTCTATCTATCCCTCTCTGCATCTGTCACTCTCTCACTCTCTTTCCCTGAATCTCACTTCCCTCTCTCTCTCATTGCCTCTCTACCTCACTCACAGTTCTCTCTCTCCCTCACTCACATTTCTCTCTTTCTCTCTCTAACTCTGTTCACACACTCTCTCTTTCTATACTCTCTCTTTCACTGTGCCTCTTTCTCTCTCTCGAACCCACGTCCCGGACACCTCACCTGAAACCGCCAGCATCCACCCTCGCCCCCTCAAGCCGAGTCAAGATCACCGCAAAACATTCGAGCTTTGGCATTTCACCGAGCACTTCCCATACGTCGTCGATCCCTGCTGCCTCGGTCGTTGCCACTACTGCCGTACAACCCCAAGACGTTCCAGGCAAGTTTGTACTTGCTTACATGCTATTTACCTTTGGTACTGTCACTAAATACATATATGTTACAGTTACAAATTTAACCCAATTTTTATGCCATAACTGTTCGATGTTTGTTCTCTTAGGAAAACATTATCAAATTTGACGGAACTCAATGGTGTAGGTTGGCCCGTAGGGCTGCGAACATAGTGTGTGATTTTTGTTGGATGACGTGATCGATAACGACTAAAACAACTACCCCCAAGTTTGATCGTAAAACTATAATTCTGTGGCACCTGAAAATAGTTAAATTCATCATAAATCATATACATATTAGAATGGTGCGTTCGAGGGCTCAAATCGAAGCTAACTCGACGAACTTTAACCCTATGCTAGTTTCCAGATATTCCTGTACTTAAATCGTGATGAGAATTGTATCGGAGTGCGACTCTGGACTGCAGTCCAGAGCGACTCAAATTGTGCTTGCTGTCCCGTAATGGATACCCTAGGATTTCCTTAACTCGTAGGTTGCGGAACTCCGCTGCTTATTGTAGGTAACTCTGTTAGCTAGACAACACAATTAGTTTCATCCTGTTTCGTTATCATTTACTATTTAATCTATAATTTAGAAGATCGGGACCCATAACAGTCCCAGCAGAATCAGAATTGACATGTTGATATTAAAAAGATTATAACTCCTAACATACAGACGCGATTGAAGATCCGTTTGTTGCGTTGAAAACCTTACTGAAAACCCTAGAATTCATCCAACTGTAGCGTTGCTTGAATCTGATCCCAACTGGGATTAAAATGCGTTGCGAAATGGATTCCTGATTCTGAAACCGGATTTCCAGCCGCGTGCGCTTAAAATGAAACAGTTATAACTAATGATCCTGAAACCCGATTGGCTTGAAACAAAATTCTAAGGATAGATAACTGAACATATTAAATACTACCTGTTTATCATTTCGCTAAATTACATACATATGTTTCATGATAAATCGTGCAAGTGATAGACTGTTGTTTTTATGATACCTGAGTTGTGCTTCTTATACCGTTCATGCGTCATATCATACCTATATCATTGTAGTGATAACCTAGTGACATCGTGCATTTACCCAGTGTTAGATTTTAGTGTTGATTGTGGCAAGTACGTCAGTGTTCGTGTATTCGTGATTAAGTGAAAGTGATACGTACTTGTGCACAATCAGTGACCCTATTATTCTATTGCATTGTCGACGTCTGTGAGATGCGTGTACGTGTGACTATAAGTGGTATGGGACACTTATGGAAGCGCTTGCACGGGTGTCACAGATAAGGCATCCGACACTGCCATTTACCTTAGGTATTAGTCGGGACGTGCTTGATGGAGGTCCTGCCTCCAGTTCTCGCGCAGACTTGTCACGGATCGATTAGTATTTAGGGTTATGGTTAGCGTTTGATGTAGACCACGGGGTGTGGGGTAGTTCAAGTGTGAATTCAACAGAATCTCGGGAGTCCCATGCCGGCTTATATATTTAGGGAGTTATATGGAGATTTACAGGGTATGTGCTATAGACACCGTGATACATTCGTTACATGTTGGGCCCGTGGTCCCTTGCCCTTGGGTTCTACCCTTGGGTGGAGGACACTCGCGAGTGGTTGACTCTCACACTTGGACTGACGATAGGCTTATTGACCTGTGCAGTGAGACTTAGAGACTGATAGGGTTACTGTCATTTACATTCCTTATATACTGTGTTGACATACATGACACATCGTTATACTGTTTTACTGTTCCGCTGCATTTATCCCTGCTCATTTATATTTATGCTGTTATTGATTTATGGTTATTCATATCCATTACCACTGTTAGAACTGTACTTGATTATATACATTATATTGCTATTGTGTCGCTCTGACGACCTGAGTATGCATGCTCAGTGTGAGGAGAAGATTTAGCTTGGACCAGATCTAGACGTGCATCACAGACTTCTTGACTTGCCTTCCCGATTTACATTCATTTGTTCCACTTCAGGTCAGTCTTTATATTGTTTCCTTCAGTTACTGCATTTCTCATTACCTGCGCATCGTTTACTGTTTACCATGATAAACTAGAAGCCGAAGTGTGACTACGGCAGGACATTTCCTTGACCGTAGGAGCATGGCTGGCATTGTCTACCCCTCGTATTCCGTATTTTGGGAAGCGGGGCGTGACACCATTAAAGACTGTATTCTTTAAATTGTGTTATTTATATTCCTTGCAATTAAATCTCTACAACCCATCTTGGGGAAATTGCTCGGAATGGTGCGGGTTATCGCACATCCTCGGAGCTAGTAGAGCGAGATGCAGACCTCCTCATAGAGCATCCGATCTCGATGGAATTTTTAATGCAATTTTTTAAAAAAAACATGATTTTCTATTTAATAAATAAATTTTATTTTTAATAATTATATTTAATTATTATCAAATCATCTATTTTAAATATATAATAAATTCCATGTTTTTCCAAACAAAAGAAAAGAATCACAGGTTTCATGAAAATACCATCAAGAATCCATACAGATCAAATTTACACAAAAATACCATATATTATTCAAGCTAGGTATTTATTAAATAGCTCACTTTTAAAAGTTATATTCATGAAAATCCTAAATACAATAAATAAATACTTAAGGTTTATTTTGAAAGTATACTAAAATTATTTTTCATAAAACCCCCTCAAGTTATAATAAATTACATTAAGAACCCTAGTAAATATAGGTTTAAGCGGGACCAATTCTCTTGAGCCTCAGGGAGCTGGAGAAAGTGGGTGCTTGCCTATTTAAGATAGAAAACTAAAACGGGGTTATCAATGGTAATTGGCTTGGAAAAAGTCACAAATCATGCCGTTCATGTGCAGCAGTTACCGATAACTCCAAAATCTAATTCAGGAATCAAATTCTATTTATGTGTCTGACTCAATCTGAGTCTCAGTCTAATCTGAATACAATCCCTACATGAATACAATTAAAATATAACTCCAATACAACATGAATCCATATATACTGGAACTTGAACATGAATCCCATAATACTATCAAATATCAACATGATTTGATTTGACCGAACCATGGATATATATTGTGACTATCCGTTTATATCCTTGTCCGTTTACATGAATAATTTATACCATGGTCTCGGCAAGTCTTATATCTATAAAACAACACAATACACATTACGGGGTTTTAAGGGGTAGACTGGTACGGAATGTATTAGAAGTGGAATGAGACGGTCACTATAATACACCTAATCTGAATATCCTTTGCCGTTGTCCCGTGGATTTTGACGGGGCCTTGTACTCCATATACCTTAGTCCACGGAACAAGTTGGACTCTTCTCATATACACTGATATATTCTGTACCAAACTACAAACAACTACGTTAGTATAACAAAAACAAACAAATTACCAGATTTATTCCTTTTTACTTGATCTATCTCTTTTGGGACTTACCAAGCGATTGTTCGCTGAAGACATTCATTTTCTCTTCCTTCTTTGGAATATTGTCAGGAGGACACGACTCCCAGGAGATCAAGCCCAGCCAAGACGATTTGGAGCAGTTCATTGAGGATCCTGAGCTTTAGTTCTACTTGTACATAATTTTACATTCAGTTCATATGCCATTGTTTAGGCATCGCTTTCCAGCATTGTATTTACTTTCCAGTTGTATGTAACGAATGTTTAATCAATAAAAAGTTGCTGTTTATTTATATCTCTTGTCATTTCTTGTGTACATTTATTATATTGCTTATTTACGCTTAACGTGTTTACTTCTGAGTAAATACGTCGCGTCCCTGCCACGTCTTCTTACCCGTATACTGGGAAGCGGGGCATGACATACACAGTGAGGTGTTGAGGGAGAAAGTATCGGGTGATAAGGGTGGTCAAGGTGATGCGTTGGTTTCTAGAGACCGTTTTGATAAGCGGTCACATGGTGGTTCCAAGTATTGAGCGAGGACCAAATCGAGGAATCACACTAATAACAAGTGTAATTATTGCAAGTTGAAAGTCCATTGAAAGAGGGACTATATGATGTTTAAGGAGGATATTAAGAATGATTTTTCTAGTACCGCAGTTATCATAGATGATTCAAATGATGACAGTAATTGTTCCGTATTATCAGTTTGTGCAGTTGGCGACGTACATGATCTATGGATGCTAGATTCTGGAAGCTCTTTCCACATGACTCTATATCGGAGTTGGTTTGCGACGTTTTGTTCTCTTGATGGAGGTTCACAGTCTTGATGGGAAATAATGCGGCGTGCAAGGTCGGGGGGATTGGTTCTGTTCGGATATACATGTTTGATAGGGTAGTGTGGACTTTGACAAATGTCAGATATGTGCCGGATCTGAAAAAGAGTTTGATTTCTGTATGAGCTTTGGAAGGGATCGGCTGCAGGTGTGTAGTCGATAGATGTTCCATAAAAATTTCCAGGGGTCTCTTATTATCATGAAAGGAAATAAGGCGAGGAACTTGTACTTTCTAGAGGGGCAGTCAGTTACAGATGATATTATTGCGGTATCCACTTATTCATGTGATTCGGATTCCGCTAGATTGTGGCACTAACGGTTAGGCCATATTGGGGAGTTGGGTTTGGAGGTGTTCTGTAAGAGGAAGCTACTTAGAGATGATGATTTTGGTAGTCTTGATTTCTGTAAGGAGTATGTCCTAGGAAAGCAGACAAAGGTGAAGTTCGGGACAACAATACATGATATGAAGGGTATTCTTAATTATGTCCATGCTGATATTTGGGGTCCAACACTAGTTCTTTCGCGAGGTGGAGCCAGATACTCTGTTTCCTTCATTGATGACTTTTCGAGAAAGTCTGGATGTATGTTATCAAGTCTAAGATCGAGACTTTTGAGAAATTTAAGACGTGGAAAGGTAGGGTGGAGAAGCAAACTGGTAGGCACGTAAAAGTTCTTCGGTTTGATAACAGAGAAGAGTTTACTTCGTATGCGTTTATTGAGTTCTGCAAGTTAGAGAGGATTGAGCGCCATTACACCACTCTGGGAGACCCTCAGTCAAATGGCGTTACAGAGCGGATGAATGAGACACTACTGGAGAAGACCGGATGTTTGCGGCTTACAGTAGGGATTCTTAAGGAGTTTTGGGCTGAAGCCCTATCTACCGCTGTGTACCTTATCAACAGAACATCATCGGCGGCGATAGAAAAGAAAATTCCTGATGAAGTATGGTTCGGGCTGGAGATTACAGGCGACTTCGTATATCTGGGTGCCGAGCTTATGTTCGGCAAAGGAGTGATAAGCTTGAGCTGAGAGCTAAGAATTGTGTCCTATTCGGTTATGGAAGTGAATCCAAAGGGTACAGGCTGTGGTGTCCTCAGACCCAGAAAATGGTAATCAGCTGTCATGTTACATTCGATAAGTCTACGATGGTTCGTAGAAAACAAACTCAATTAGATAGTGAAGAGAGAACGGTTGCGCCACCAAACGAGGTGGAGATTGACGTTCCAGCTCAGGATAGTAGGAGAGATGAGGTGATTGATACTCAGATTCATGTGAAGGATCCTGTTTACCGCTGAAAACAGAGACGAACCGGGATAGGTCATCTTGCCTGAATTTGGGGGCAGATGTTATTTGGAACATATCCGTCCACTTCTCCGAAGATACCAAGTTGATTTATGGCAACGTATATCGATGGTTTGGACAGATATGACCGTTGTAGCATGACTTTATTAGATCCCCCTTTTTGAGGGGTTTTTAATTGTGGGGACGTTCTTCTCTGCAGGCACAAGCCCCTGCAGTTAATTACGTTATTGCAACGCGATAATCACTTTCACTTGCTCCGGTAGGTCACTTCGTATCGTGTTATATTGTTTATTTTGGGGTTGCCCATGGATTGTATATATAGACTAGTTTATGTTGTCGTCCGTAGGGCGCGGATTAGTCAAAATCCGTATATTAAATTTGGGTTTGAACTTAGATTATATGTTCCATCAGTTCAGGAGATATTTTGTTTTATTTAAGGACCGTTAATCAGATTTTAGATTAAGATCAACTTAATTATACGAGTATATGAGCTCAATTTATTTTAACTAAGGATACATTAGTCTTATATGAGATTAAGATCAATTTAGAAATATAGTTAAGGATCATTAAATTTTGTTAAGATCTAACAACAGAGCATATGGGCTCGGCTGCAATGAACAATATGGTTCAGGGAAATTTCAGAAACTTAGCCAATTTTGGGCTCAGTCTTGGGCTTTTCATCATTTAACAGTGTTAAGCACTTAGTCTTTTGACTATGGATATAATATCCAAGTTTTGCTCTGACCCTCACGTGAGTATCAAGTGAGGCACTCAGACTTAGGCGTTGCCCGATCAGTGCTAAGTACTTAAGCACTTTGAATATACAGTGGTAAGCACTTTTATACAGTGCTCACGTGGGTATCACGTGAGGCGCTTCAGCTTGCCAATTTTTAAACGCTCATGTGGGTTTCACATGAGGCGCCAGATCTTTACTGATGGGCGCTCACGTGTGAGTCACGTACGATGCTGAGTTTATGGGCGCTCACACGTAAGACACGTGCAGTGCTGAGTTTATGGGCGCTCACGCGTAAGGCACGTGCAGCGCTGGATCTTTGTTTATGGGCGCTCACGTGTGAGGCACGTGAGGCGCTGGATATTTGGAGATTTAATTTCTGTTTATTGTTATTTTTTAAAAGAAGTTAAACTTCTATCAAGTGTGTTTTGGCTATTGATGATCACCAAGATCTCTATTTTTGAAGATCCGGAATCGGGGTTTTTTGAGAACTAAGTTCTTCTGTTCCATTTTTTACGAGAACTAAGTTCTTTGAAAGGTTGAACCATGTTTTAAAGAAATTATATTCCTGGAATACACGTTCCATTTCTTTTCTTCATATTTCTTTTCTCATATCTAGTTTTTCCCCTAGATTTTGAGTCTGAAAAACAAAATCTTCCCGATGAGAATTAAATTCTTAACTTATGGGAGATTTGTCCCGTGGATCTCAGATCCAGAGAAAGAATTAAGTTCTTTATAAAGGGTTAAACCTTTGTATCTATGTACGATAGGTAAATGAGTTATTTTGATCTCTTCTTTTTTCCTTTACCTAGGATTTGAGGGGAGCAAAAAGGAGTTTTTTCTTCAGCCAGAGAATTAAATTCTCAGTTGTAGTTTTTTTATCAACTTATGGGGTTGATTCTCCTCTCGAGACTTGAAATCTTGAGTCCTTTATATAGGTGAAGAGAAATTGTTGATTAGTTTAAAAGATCACTTATTTAAGAGATCTCAATTTGATTTCATAATCAGGTGGTGATTTTTAATCACCGTTGGATCTTAAATCCAAGGCTTTCTGTTTAACAGAATATATTTTTCTTGATTTTAACAAGATTGGAGGAAATATTTTTCATGCATAGAATTTAATTCTATCTTTTAATTCAAATGGTGATTTTTTTACTAACATTGGATTTTTAATCTAAGGGTTCTCTGTTTAGCAGAGTATATCTTTCTTATTTAGAAAGATTAGGGAAATATTTTCCCGTATAAAATTTAATTCTATCTTTTGATGATTTTTAAAATCATCATTGGATCTTTGATCCAACGGTTCTCTGTTTAACAGAGAATATTATTCTTATTTTAGGGAAATATTTTCCCATATAGAATTTAATTCTACCCAAAACAAAACTATTTCAACTTGGGCATTGACGCACACGTGCTATGCATGTGGCGTAGTCGAAAAATTTAATTCTTACTAAAGCAGGTGCTCGCATGCTTCGTATGTCGGCGCTTACGTTCCATTCATGTAAGGTGCTGGCCTTAGGATTCAATCCTACTAGAGACAAGTTTCCACGTGCTTTGCACGCCGGCGCTCACGTGCTTTTCTTGTGAGGCGCTGTCTTAGGATTTAATCCTATCCAAGATAGGCGTCCACATGCTTTGCACGCCGGCACTCACGTGCCTTTCACGTGATGCACCGCCTCATTTTATGAGGAAACATGTCTGACAGACCCAGATGGTCCAGTATAGACAGAAGGACAGAGATTTACGCGTGTTAGGCGTCTGCCGGTCAGACTTAGTTTTGAGGACATGACCGTAGTTGATTTCGATGAAGTGACATCATATGCATTGACTATTGAGCATGAGGAACCGTCCAGTTACAGAGAGGCTGTGCGGTCTTGTAACGACTTTGAAATCACTGTACAGAAATTTCTTGTATTTCACAGTAAAGGGTATTACAGCGTGTGTAAGAGTTAAAAGTTATTTTTCTTTAATAAAAGCAAAAAACAACTTATAGCTCACTGGTAAAACCTTTACACTGCTGTGACATAGCCTGTGTGTTCGATTCTTATTAGACACAATTATTTTTTAGATTTTTCTTTTTAATTTTTCGGAAGCCCAAGAGTTGCACGTGCAATACACAGAGAAATGAAAAGTTTCAGAAAAATCAAACAGGTGCAAAGAGGAGTAAACACCCAGCTTGACACGTGACACAAATCTCGAGACAATCCGATCAAATCCGACCACCCATTCTTCCCTATTGGCTGCCGCCGACGGGTAAGATGTGCCCAATTGCCTCAGTGCTTTGCATACTTGACTCTTTAACTCCCTTCAACTTCTCTGCATTGTTTGTTAACGGGGTTATGCCCCTGCGGAAACAAGGTTATTTAATTAGTCCCATGCGAAAGCATGGGGAGACTCCTTCGGAGTACCAATACCTGCCTGGCTGACCGATTGGCGAACTTGTAGATTGTAATTAATCCCGGGTAATCTTACGTTTTAGGGTTTGAAAGAAGATTTGATAAAAACAGTGGGAGCCATCCTGATTAGATAAGATAATAACCAATCTAATCTTGCAAGAGCGCACGCTAAAGTGATTTCTTCTCTCTCTTTCCAGGTAGCGACCATGACACGCATTAATCAAGATGATAATATGGATGTATTGACCGAACCCGCTTATTATACTGAGCCGGGGAATATTGGTTCCGCTCTATCTTATGACTGTCATAAGTCTGAGCAAGGGATAGGGAAATGCACGGATTACCATGCAACTCAAATGAAGAAAGAGCATTTTGATACATATTCTTCGGGTGTGTTAGTTACTAAGAACTGTTTCTCAGTTTGCTCTACGTTCTGGATATTAGATACCGGATCAGGATCCCATATTTGTAATCTGTTATATGGGTTAAAGAGATGTAGAGAACTGAAAAAGGGTGATAAGTCTCTCATAGTAGAGAATGGTGCAATTGTTGTAGCCAAAGCAGTTGGCGAATATCACATAGTATTACCAAATGGTAATACATTGATTCTGAACGACTGTTATTTCGTACCAAAAATGATGTGTAATATAATATCAGTTTCTTTATTACATAAAGAAGGATATAACTTTGCATTAGAGAAAAATGTTATGAACATTTTCCTAAATCAAATGTTGATTGGGTTTAGTACGTTATGTAATGGTATATACGTTCTAAATCAAAATACAGTTCTAAACATACAGAACACACACAAGAGGAAAATTTCAGAAATGAACGAAGCCTTCTTATGGCACTGTAGACTTGGTCAAATCAATGCGACAAGACTAGCGAAGTTGCATAAAGATAGATATTTGAATCCGTTTGAATTTACATCTTATGAAACTTGCCAATCATGTCTTAAAGGCAAGATGACCAAAACTCCGTTTACGGGACACAGAGAAAGAGCTACTGAACTCTTGGGACTGATACATAGTGATGTATGCAGTCCTATGTCTACACATGGCAGGAATAGTTTCTCGTACTTCATTATATTCACCGATGATCTCTCAAGATTCGGACATGTGTTCCTGTTGAAATACAAATCTGAAGTTTTTGAGAAATTCAAGAAATATAAGAACGAAGTTGAGAACCAGACGGGTAAAAGTATAAAAATCTTTCGATCTGATCGAGAAGGAGAATACTTAAGCACGGAATTCCGAGATTATCTAAAAGAGAATGGGATTCTCTCTCATCTTACTCCTCCGTATACACCACAGCACAATGGAGTATCGGAGCGGAGGAATCGCACCCTATTAGATATAGCGCGCTCTATGATGAGTGTTGCTGAGTTATCTATATCCTTTTGGGGTTATGCACTTGAGACAGCTGCATACCTATTGAATAAGGTTCCAACCAAATCCATGCCTACCACTCCATATGAGATATGGGAGGGGAAGAGACCATGTTTTAATTTCATTAAGATATGGGGTTGTCCGGCTTATATTAAAAAGCAAAATCCGGACAAGCTCGAGGCAAGTTCTGTTCTGTGTAAGTTTATTGGATATCCTAAATATTCGTGAGGGCATATCTTCTACCACACTGAGGATCAAAAGGTGTTTGTTGCTCAATATGACACCTTTTTAGAAAAGGAATTTCTTATGAAAGAAATTAGTGGTAATGAGGTTGAGCTGGAAGAAGTTCCAGCTACACAAACCATAACTGATGATTTGGTAGAACCAGAGGATTCAAAAGTCTCCGACAAACCTCAGCCACTCCATATATCTAGTAGAGTTCCTCATCCACCTGAGAGATAAGGTTTTCTCATAGATGATAGGAGCGAGGATTACATCATAGAAGATGATGACCCAACTAGTTTCGAGGAAGCCATCACAAGTGGGGACTCTATGAAATGGCTGGATGCTATGAGATCCGAGATGGAATCCATATACATCAACAAAGTATGGACTTTGGAAGTTGCTCCTGAAGGGGTAAAACCCATTGGGAGCAAGTGAATCTTTAAGAAGAAACTTGGTGTAGATGGAAAGGTTGAGACCTTCAAACTAGACTTGTAGCAAAAGGTTTTCGTCAACGACCAGGTGTCGATTATGATGAATCCTTTTCTCCAGTAGCTATGCTTAAGTCCATTAGGATCCTACTTGCTATTTCTGCATACCATGACTACGAAATCTGGTAGATGGACGTCAAGACCGCTTTTCTAAATGGTGATTTAGAAGAGAGCATGTATATGACACAGCCAGAGGGTTTCGTAGATAGTGCGAGCAGTGGAAAGGTGTGCAAGCTGCTTAAATAAATCTACGGATTAAAGCAGGCATCACGGAGTTGGAACATCTATTTTTATGCAGCAGTCAAAGAGTTTGACTTCATCAAAAATGTAGATGAACCTTGAATATATAAAAAGGTTGTAGAGAGTAAGGTTGTCTTTCTCGTATTGTACGTGGATGACATACTCTTGATAGGAAATGATGTTCTTATGCTACACCCGGTCAAACTCTTCTTATCACAAAAGTTCTCCATGAAAGATCTGGGTGATGCCTCCTACATCCTGGGGATAAAGATCTATAGAGATAGATCTAAAAGGATGTTGGGATTGTCCCAATCCAAGTACATTGACACCATATTAAAGCGGTTTAGTATGGAAGATTCTAAGCGTAGTAATTTACCCGTTTGTTCAGGAATCACTCTCTCCAAAAAGATGTCTCTCAAGACTGATTTGGAGAGGGCCTGCATGCAAGGGATATCCTATACTTCTGCAGTTGAGTCTATCATGTACGCGATGTTATGCACCAGACCGGATGTAGCTTACGCACTTAGTGTTGTAAGTAGGTATCAATCAGATTCAGGGAAGAAGCACTATACAGCTGTGAAGAATATACTTAAATACTTGAGAAGGACTAAAGAAATGTTCTTGGTGTATGGTAATGGTGAACCCAAGTGAAGTCCTTTACTGATTCGAGCTTCCAGAGTGATAAGGACGACAGCAAGTCGGTCTCGGGTTTTGTCCTCACCTTCAACGGAGGGGCGGTATGTTGGAAGAGTTCCAAGTAAGATATCATAGCAGACTCGACGATGGAAGCTGAATACATCGCTGCCAACGATGCTGCCAAAGAGGTTGTCTGGATGAAGAAGTTCATTGCTGAACTTGGTGTGGTTCTATCCATTAATAATCCAATACCCTTGTATTGTGATAACAATGGAGCTGTGGCTTTGGCCAAGGAACCCCGGTCCCATCAGCGATCCAGACATATTCTGAGGCGGTATCACCTGATCCGGGAGATAGTTGATCGTCGGGAGATCGAGGTCAGGAGAGTTGACATGAAGGATAACACAGTGGATCCACTCACGAAGGCCTTCCCCCAGACGCAGTTTGAGACACTTTTGAGATGTTGGGTATGAGATACTACAACAACTGGCCTTAGTGCAAGTGGGAGATTGTTAGGAATATGTATGCCCTAGAGGCCATTATTGTATGATATAGTGGATGCTTGGACATATATATAGAGTACTTTCTTGCTCCATAAGATAGTATGCTATCTGGTTGCTCTTTATCTTAACATGTACACTTGTATTATTATTATACCGACTCTCTGATACATGTTGATAAAGCCTTTAGGATGTTGGCTTGACTACCAGGACTATGATGTAGATCATACTAGTGGGGCTTGAGTAGTCCACAAGCACATCCTTTAACAGTTCCTAGTCGAGAGAGTATCGAGACATGGCATCGATATTCCAGAGTAGACTAGTGTGTACGTTTCTTGACCCTGTATGGGGCAATGGTTGATCCCATAACCATTGGTGTTTGACATCAAAGAATGTACACAGGTGCTCATAAGAGAATGGGTACACCGAACAGGATTCGCTAAGAACTCCTAGATGGTACTATATCTATCGTCAGATAAAAGTTCTTTGGTGACACTTGTACAGGTTAGTCTGTAGACCTGAGATCGTCATAGTGTCTGGTATGGTTCCCACTGTGCTCTGATTTCCTCTCTACCACGGCTCAAAGGAGTCGTGCAAACAGGTGGATTTTGTGTACAGTCCCGAGTCACATGGAGGAAGTGAGCGATAGGAGGGGTTTCGTCTCTCCCGGTATTGGGAGTTGATGTTGCGCTATGCTCGATTGGCTATAACAGCAAGTCCCTGACCAGAGTTGATGAGATTTACTGGTAAGTGTTATCAGTAATTTCTCGAAAGGTTATAGGCCACATATCGGCATGACTTATCAAGTTACTGGGGTCTGACGATTCCACCCCCAGACTCGATATGCGACATATTAGACGAAGAGACCGGACTGTACAGTAAGTGTTGCTTATAGGCTTTACGGGAGTTTGGACAAGTTTGCTTGTTGATCTTCTATTCGTTTAATACATGGGTGGCTGTTACTTCTAACTAGTACCGCTGATGACTTGTGGGTATCTGATATGATCATTACCTACTGCTGGTGTATTAACGAGTCTTTAGAGTCTCATACAAAGGTTTCATAGCTCAAGCGAAACGAAGTAGGGCACATATAGTGATATGTGCGGGAACTTGATTAAGTATGAGTATGTGATACCGTATTCTAATCAAGCGATATTTGATATCAATCAGGTCATATGTGATATAACCGGATTATTGAATCAAGTGTTGATTCAACGATATATGTATATGTTGTTTATATTTGATATTAGCCGGATTATATTTGATATAGTTGGATTATTGAATCAAGTGTTGGTTTATATATATATATATATATATATATATATATATATATATATATATATATATATATATATATTAACTAGTATTGAATATTAGACGGTTATATGCGATATAACCGGATTATTGAATCAAGTGTTGATTTAATAATTTGATATGCATATATAAATGATATTAGTCGATTATATATGATATAACCAGATTATTGAATCAAGTGTTGATTTAATAATTTGATATATATTTATATATTTGATATATGTATACATTAACTAATATTAGCTCACTAAAGATTTTCTTCTCTTTATGCATATTGATATATATAATTATATGTTTTATATATTGTATCATGGTTGATGATACATAGAACTAGGATGTATGAGAATCACACATGAGATTAAGTGATGAGTAGATAATACTTTGATTTATGAATTAAAGAAAATGGAAATGAGTCATTAGCTTAAGATACTTGTGGAAGCCTTGAGAAGCCATGACTCATCACAATTTCTTTGTCTTATTCATAGATATTTTAGATTCTCATCTCATCACTTCACTTCATGGTTAAATCTCTCATTCCAAGTTCATCTCATCTTCTTCTTGACCTCCTCTCTTGAGTTTTCTTAAGGTGAAAAATAAAAGGAAAAAGAAGAAAATAAAGTGAGCAAAATTCGTACTTCATCAACCTACTCTTTTCTAGCCCATTAGTTTAGGTTATTTGCTTCACTAATACCTTGATTAGTGAAGAGTGAGCTTGAGTGAGAGAGACTTCAAGGTGGATCATTTTCGGCCTAGAAGACTATAAGCAAGCTCGTTCCTTTCTTAAGTGGAGTCGAAGAAGAGTTTTAGGGACTACTACTTGGAGCTTTAGAAGTGATGGACCAGTCTACAAAGGTTGTAACCCTTTTCACTTTATTTAGATGCTTGTTTGCTTACACTTAAATCCTAATTCTCTAGTTTGATTCTAGGTTAGTATGGCTTAAACTTCTAGATTTTTTAAAATTGCATACTTGATACTTGTATAAACCTAGTAGAGGTGCTAAGACATACTTTCACTTGCCAAATGGGCCCTCCTCCTGATGGAGTTCTCGATAGCATGTCATCCCCTCAAAGCAGTGAAAGGGCAAGCCATTGCCAACTTTCTTATGGAGCATCCGATACCAGCCGACACCCCCTTAAATTGCGAGTTGCCAGATGAACATGCGTTTGATACAACTGAAAAAGAAAATGATTCCCAATGGGAACTCTACTTCGATGGAGCATCTTCCATGAAGCGGCGAAAGCAAAACACCCCCATAATCAAAGCCGAGGTGGGCCTTATCTTCGTAACTCCGTAAGGAGGGGTCATACCCTCTCCTTAACAGAGCCAAAGACTAATAACAAAGCTGAATATGAAGCTTTGATAGCAGGTCTAGAGATCTCTATCGACATAGGAATCAAAGACCTCCTTATATATGGAGATTCCCAGCTGATCGTTAGCCAGGTAAATGGCTACTATCAAACATGCAAGCCAGAGCTAATAAATTATGGCGAAAGAGTGCAGCAACTGCTGAAACAAATCCCCTCCTATACCTTAAAAAGCATACTGCGAGCGGAAAACAACAAAGCGGGTGCGTTATCCAAATTGGCCAAAGAACTGGCCGATGAAGACCTTGATGACGTAAGGATCATTGAGCAAAACCATAGGGTTCTCGCGTTAACAGGTATATCTTCGGAAAACTTAATAGTGCCATCCGAAAGAAAAGAAATGACCGAAAAAGTGTCCCTTCAAATAGAGGGCAAAGAAAAGGGTAAGGATTGGAGGGAAATCTTCATAGACTACTTCAAATCTCAATGAACGCCCAAAAATTCGTCGTCTAGATATCAGCTCATGAAACGAGCTTTATCTTTCGCCCTCGTCAATGATACTCTATATAAGAGATCATTCGATTGTCTGTGGCTAAGATGCCTTGGACTGGAGGAAGTAAAGAAAGTCGTCCAAGAAATTCACGACGGACTCTTCGGTTCTCATCAAGCCAGGCCAAAAATGAAGCTGAAGATAAAAAGAATGGGTTACTATTGGCCCACAATGATTCATGATTGCCTCGAATATGCGAAGTAATGTTACTCGTGCCAAATTCACGAGGACTTCATTCACCAACAACCAAATCAGCTACACCCAACAGTAGCTAGCTGGCCGTTCGAAATATGGGGATCGATATAATTGGCCCCATTGAACCGGCATCGTCTAAAGGACATCGGTTCATACTGGCAACGACCGACTACTTCTTTAAGTAGGCAGAAGCAGTACCACTAAGAGAGTTGAAGACAGAGAATAACCTCCATTTCTTCAGAACACATGTCATTTATCGGTTCGGCACTCCACGACGGATAATCTCGGATAATGGGCCAGCTTATAAAAGTCATAAAATCATCCGCTTAGCACAACAGCATAAAATAGATTGGAGATACTTTTCAGTCTATAACACTCGGGCCAACGGTCTACTTGAAGCTTTCAACAAGAACTTGATAAAGATTATAAAGAAAACGGTGTCCAGAAACAAAAAAGACTGGCACGAAAGGCTGCACGAAGCTCTATGGGCATATAGAACAACGTTCAAAATGGCCACGAATACAACACCATATGCGTTGGTGTTTGGCGCGAAAGCGGTGCTCCCACTGGAAATAGAGCTCCCCTCTCTACGAGTAGCGGTTCGATACGAGCTGACAGATGAAGAAAATGCTCATCTTAGGCTTGAGGAGCTCAACACTCTCGATGAAACTCGCCTTATAGCACAACAAAACGTAGAGGCTTATAAGGCAAGGATGACACGGTCATACAAAAAACTAACCAGGCCGAGAACATTCCGCCAAGACGAACTCGTGCTAGTCGTCAAAATACCAATGATCCCCAATCGTGCAAAACGGAGAAAGTTCGAGCCGAACTATGAAGGCCTGTACATTATAAACAAAGTCTATCAAGGTGGAGCCTACCTGCTCATGGATATGCATGGTGAAAGACCCTTCCGGCCAATAAACGGTCGATTCCTCAAAAATACTACACTTACAGAGTCATGACTTAGGTCAATGGTAGATGATGACTGTTTCCTGATTTAAAATCAGAAAAGCTTATGGAAAAAGCTTCAGAAGAGGGTCACGTGCTTACACGTGACCAGCAGTCACGTGTTGGCACGTGACACCTAAAAGTATCGGCAAGGAAAATTCAGTTTCCCAAATACATCAAAGAAAAGGGGCTTCAGAAAGGGTCACGTGCTCCCACGTGACCTGGGTCACGTGTTGGCACGTGACAATCAAAAGCGGCTTCAAAACCCAACAGCTCCCTGAACAAATCAAGAAAAAGGCTTCAGAAGAGGTCACGTGCTTCCACGTGACCAGGGTCACGTGTTGGCACGTGACACTCAAAACATCAGACTCATTCTCCGGTTAAATCGAGAAGAAGGCTCCATGCCAGGGTCACGTGCTCACACGTGATCAGTTGTCACGTGGTGGCACGTGATAGTTAAGCAGCAACCAGAAGACAAAGCGTAAAAAGAAGGAAGAAGGCTCGTTCCAAGGGGGTCACGTGCCCACACGTGACCAAGGGTCACGTGGCCACACGTGACCAACTTCAAAGCCCATTTGTCAACAGAATTAAATTCTGAGAAAAGACCTCTCAAATCTTTCCAAAAGCAATCGATTAAATTAAAGATTTAGAGGTGATTAAATATCATCTATCTATGGGAAAATCTCGAATTTGGAAAGATTTCCCCTTTAAATCTAACAGAAATAACAAAGGAGAATCCCTGGATTTGAAATCCAATGGTGAATAAAATTCACCTAATAATCCAAAGGTCCAAAATGAATGATGGATGCAAATCAAATCTCTCAATGAAGATTCGTCAAAAAACTAATTGACTCGGCTGCTTCTCCTATAAATAGGAGCCAAGAGACACGCAAAAAAAGAGACACGCAGAGGGAAGAAAAGAGAGAGAGCCTTGATACTTGAGAGGAATTTGGATCTTCTGCAAAAGAAAACCCTAGGTAAGAAGGGGAAGGTTTCATTGAAAGAAAGAGAATTTAATTCTCAACAGAGTTTAACTCTGATGTAAAACAGAAGGACATATTTCTTCTCTCCTTGGTGGAGGATCTGTAAAGTGCACATCTCCCCTTGAGTTGAGAATTTAATTCTCAATGGGTTGAGATCCTGCCATGCAGATCCAAAGCATAGAGAGGGAATAGAAGCACGAGAATTTAATTCTCACAGAACTATAGGAATTCAATTCCTCTAAAATAAAATTAGGGCTTGACCCTGTGTTATGGGAATTTAATTCCTTCAGAACAAAAAGAAACAGGGTTTAACCCTGATTAAGAACTTGGTTCTGTTGAAACAACGGGAGTTTAATTCCCTTAATCATAATTCTTTAACAGAGAATGGGAGTTTAGTTCCCTAAAGCCTTCATTAGGGTTTAACCCTATTCGATTCTTCATGTATATGAGGAATTTAATTCCTACAGAAAATTCAGAGTTCAACTCTATTCCAGAATATAAATCTCCAAAAAGGAAGTAGGAATTTAATTCCTCTGGAATTTAAAGCTTTTATTAGGGTTGAACCCTACGAGGAAAAAGATTAACAGATCTTCTAAACAACATACATAAAGGCAGGGTCACGTGCCGCCATGTGACCATCCCCCCCAAAGATTCTTAAAGGCAGTGCCTCACGTGAGGCAGTGCCTCACGTGACCCACGTGACCTCTGAAGCACAAGGAATAGAAAAGAGCTCTAGGACGCCCTCACGTGTCACCACGTGACCCCTAGTGAGCATTATAACGCACAGAGCATGGGCTTTCATCACGTGCTCGCACGTGATGGCCACCAGAACTAAAGTGTTAAACACTTACCTGCAGAATAAAATAAGGGGAATTAGAGCGCTCTCACGTGTCCACATGTGACCCCTCTCTCCTTAGTGTTTAACACTAATCTGAAGACTTTGTCCTCAGTGTTTAACACTGATTTTCTTAGTGTTTAACACTAATTTGGAAAACTCTATTTGCAGTGTTTAACACTGATTTGCTTAGTGTTTAACACTAATGCGAAAACTCTGCTCCCAGTGTTTAACACTGATTATCTTTTAGTGCTTAACACTAACTTGCTAATCTTATTCCCAGTGTTCAACACTGTTGGTTTCTAGTGTTTAACACTAGCTTTAGCCCAATTGGCTAAGTTTCAAAGGCAAAGCCTCTCCTTCAATGGACCAGCAGAGGGTCAATGTTTCAAACATAATTGGACTTAGCCCAAATTGGCCATAAGTCCTCAAATCATCTTAAGCTGAACACACTTGCTCTTTCAACGAACTCATTGGTTCAAGGGTACATCTCTGAACTCCTCTGACATCTGTCGTTGTAATCCTTCAACGTCGTCAGAGAGGTGACGGGTCACGACAACCACACATTAATACGGACTGTGGGGTCCTTAAACTCATGGACTAATGCGTCCTTAAATCAAGATACGGACTGTGGGGTCCATAAACCCATGGACTACGACGTCCTTAACTGTAACACCCGAGCCCAATAATACTATTTCTATTTCTAGTTGAGGGTTATACATTGCTCATTTCGTTTATCCTGATGGTTTGGTGTTTATTGCTAAATTTTTAACCGGTTAAGTCATTTTGGCACATAACAAATTTTAACACCTAAAATGAAATTAAAAATATCCATGTTGGCCTACTCGTCGCCACTAGTCGCGTGGTAGCGTCCGCGTGTCGAGATTTCTTCCCGTTCGGCTAAACGGGCAAGTTTGGACGACTACGCGCGCGTGCAAGTGTCCGACTTGGGGGCATGCATTTTAATCATTAAAAACCTCTTTTCAAAATTTGGAACCCGCTTAAAATCCTATAATTTGAATTTGGATCATTTGGGCGCAACCCGGGCGCGATTTGGAAATGTTTCATTTAGCGCCAAAGATGCCCGTTTGATTAAATATATTTAAAACTATAATATATAATTTCCGTTACTATTCTAACGTTTTAAAATCTTTTAAACTTTTTCCTTTAAAACCTTCAGCCAATCACGAGGGAGTTAATTCCCTCGTGGGCCCCTTCCCCCCTCTCTCTCTCTCTCTCCGTCTCTCTCTATCTCTCTCGATTTTCTCATTCTCTCTCTATCTCTAACCCTCTCTACAATCTCTCTCTCTCTTTATCAAATCTCTCTCTCTCCTCCTATATATTTATCGCAGCCGCCTCCTTCCTCTTCTCCATCACGAGAAACCCCACAAGAACCTCGAACCCTAACCCTAGCCTCGTCGTGACCTCGCCGCCGACCTTCCCGTGACCTCGCCGTCACCATCCACACCTCGACGGCGTCGACCGCAACCTTCCTCCCTCCTTCCCGAACCTGCAGACCCACCCCGATGCCACCTCCTGCACCGCAGATCTCGCCGTCGTCGCCGCCTCCCTTTCCCGACGACACCAGAATCCTCCTCTCTTCCTCCTCGTCCCGACCTCGTCGTCGCCTTCCTCCTTTCCCTCGCCTGCGTGCACTGCACCCGAGCCTAACCCCATCACCCAACCCCAGGTCGCCGGGAAACTCGCCGTCCATCATCGCCGTCATTGCCTCCGACCACCTCCTCTCCCTCCTGCAACCCAGACCAGACCTTTACCTCCCCTCATCACACGGCACCACCCTTTCCAGCGAACCCAGAAACTTCCCAGCCTTCGCAGCCGCCGTTGCTGCCTCGCCGGCGTCCCAGCGCCGTCGAGCCCGCCGTGGTTGCCCCCTGGTGTCTTCCTGTAAACATCCCTTACCTTTACTTTTGTGCGAAGTCCCCCTCGCTGGTCGTTTGTTCACGTATATCGCGTTTGCTAACTTCGTTGCTTTTGACTTTTGCCGGATTCCGACCGTGCCGTCGTTTGACCCGACGCTCCAGCGAAGTACCCTGGTCCGTGTGGTCCCGCTGTTCGCTGTTGGGACTCGATCCGTGGCCCGTGCACCCGTCCCGTGTTTTCTGCCGACAGTGCATCCGTGCTTTCCGGTTTGCGAAACCGTCGAGGCAAGATTTCTTGCTACATGCTACGTTAAACTAATTAAATGTTTGACTTACAAACTTGCTGTATTAACTAAGTATTGCTACTTGTCTCATTGGACGAAATATGATGTACATTATAATACTGCCACCTAAATCGTATTTTGCCACCGCAACCTTAATAACAACTACCTGCTAATCATTTTACTACTTAGAGGATAATAGTCGCACACTTATATCTTTATTGTCTGCTGTTATTAATATTGCGCTACACTGGAATTATTGCACCCCAAGGATGCTTGAACCTGTTAATAAGAGAATACAAAGCATCACTGTGTTTACATGGAATAATATTGTTATTTACTGTTCCTGCTGTTGTTCCTTATTCGTTACTATACCTGTTATCAGCATACATTTGATTGCATTACATATTGACCGATCTTGATACACCTGACACATGTACTGATACACCGGACATGACACCCTATACATACTGACTCAACCTATTGGACTACAACCTGACTTAGGGTCCTCATGGACCATTCCTGCTGTCTATCCAGACATACCTGTTTTTACCTGATTCTGGATTGACATTAATCCTGGACTACTGAATACCTGACCTGACATACATAACTTGGGGGTATGGGGAAATCAAAGGTGAAACCGACTTGTAACTCAACAGTTCGATACTTGTTCTGATCAGTCTTACGGGCTTGGCCAGTCCGGGAGTGATGATGCTGACATCACTCGTCCATCCTACTACCTATCTTTACTGCCTAGCGGCACGTCTCGGATTCAGCCTCGAGAACCTTGACCGTGGTCCCGGGCACGCACGGGATACTATTGAGTTACATCGACGATTCATCAATTGATTTCAAAGACTATAGAGTAGAAACCTGATAGGACAGTTTAGTCACCATTGCACATTACCCTGCTCTGTTATTTCTTAGTACTGCTTTATTCATGTTCATACCTACATTGCTTATTACCATGTTTATATTATATTATTTGGTTGACATGACGCGCTGACGTCTGGGTTTTGCATGGCCCAGATTCCTTACCACTATCGACGACCGAGCAGGAGTACTTCAGCCAGCAGGCTGAACTGTGAGTTCCTTAGGGTTTAGTTTATTTATTTCATTTCATTTCCAGATGTGAGCCCGCATTATGGGACGTACTGTTTATTTATTGTATTGGATCATTTGCTTCCGCACTTATTGTTTATTGATTCTTGTTATTATGGATTTGGACATGTATTAGATTAGTTTATTATTTTGTTCTTGATATCTCTACAACCGTAATGTGACTGTGGATGGATATTTCCTACCCACAGGTAGCATGGTTGGCTATGTCACGTGCCCAATCTTGCGTACTCTGGGAAGCGGGGCGTGACATGGTTCTTTTGGTATCAGAGCCAGGTTAGTTGGGTTGATTCTTTTGTAGTTGGGTATTGTACCCGATACACGAATCAGAATACCCGTGATCAGGAACCATGTCCTGCCACCTTGACCGTTTTACCATCCTTGAATCATTCTTCCGGATCATGTCGACATGCAAACTTACTTTGCATTGTCAACTTGAAAACCTAATTTCTTGTTATCTCTAGGACTTAGGCGACTTGGGTGGAGTTAAGTAATTGCGGCTATGATACCGCGGCATAGCTACAATGTTGTACTCTATTTAAGTATCTTGGAGTTCTAGCCTTGATCTATACTCAGAATCTATCATCATGCTAATGTTGGGTACTTTGATTTTCAGGAAAATGGCCGGTATGAATTTGAAGATGGACCAAAGACGTGCGGTCATAGCCGCCAGGCGTAGAGTGATAAGGGGATTGCTGGAGAATCTAAAGGAACAGACCGAGCTGGAACCGACATTTGCACTGAACCAAACGTCTGTACGTAGAAGTATTCCGGTGAACAGGCGCAGCGTAGCACCAATGAAGAAAACAATTGTGGGTGATCGGAAAGGGAGCGTGATTTGTAACTACTGCCATGTACCCGGACATGTGCGAAAGGAGTGTCGTAAGAGGCTGGGACTCTGTTTTAGATGTGGAGCGGCAGATCACGCCGTTAATGCTTGTCCGTCGAAGCTTCGCACGAAAGATGATACACAGAAGCCTCCACAGAGACCGTTCCAAGGGCAGGAACAGCTTACTCAAGGACCAAATCAGGCTCGAGCGTTCACGCTGACAGCTGAGGAAGCTAAGGCATCAGGAGAAGTGGTTTCAGGCACCTTACTCGTTCATGGTTTTCCCGCATTGGCATTATTTGATTTTGGAGCATCCCACTGTTTTATGTCATCCAAATTTATAACTACACACTCGATTACCTGCACGACCCTGTCTAGTTTCTGGGACATACACACTGGGAATGGGAAAATCACAGCTAGTAAGGAATGTAGAGATTGTACCGTCGTTGTTTGCGGACGGGAGCTTTTTGCAGATTTCTTGGTGATAGATACGGGCAGTTATGAAGTAGTCTTGGGAATGGATTTTCTTGGCACTTTCCAAGCACACATTGACTGTTGGGCAAGGAAAGTAATTTTCCAGATTCCCGGACACCCTGAGTTTACTTTCATTGGAGGAAGCAACTCTGTCGGGCCAGTCGAGTTTAGGGCTAGGCCGACAAACAGTATTCTTGCGACAATGGAAGCGGATAGTAATGAAGAGCCGGCAGTTGTTCGTGACTTTATGGATGTGTTTGAAGATATATCAGGCTTACCGCCGAAGCGAGATGTAGAGTTTGCGATTGACCTTATTCCTGGTGCAGCGCCAGTATCAAAGTTTTATTATCCGATGGCACCGGTGGAATTGGAGGAAGTTAAGAAACAAGTTGGTGAACTACTCGAGAAAGGTTGGATTCGAAGCAGCAACTCACCATGGGGAGCTCCAGTTCTTTTAGTAAAGAAGAAGGATGGCACGAGAAGGATGTGCCTTGATTATCGAGAATTGAATCGGGTGACTATTAAGAACAAGTACCCGATCCCTCGCATTTGAGAACTTTTGAGCAGCTTAGTGGCGCGAGGGTATTCTCGAAACTGGATTTGCGATCAGGATACCATCAGGTCCGAGTGAAAGCAGAAGACATTTGCAAGACGGCGTTTCGAACTCGATATGGACATTTCGAGTATCTAGTGATGCCTTTCGGAGTAACGAATGCGCCGGCAATATTCATGGATTTGATGAACAGGGTCTTTTCACCATACCTGGACCAGTTTATTATGGTATTCATTGACGATATTCTGGTATACTCGAAGAGTCCGGAGGAGCATGCTGAGCATTTAAGGATCGCACTGCAGACGCTGAGACAAGAGAAAGTATTCGCGAAGATGAGTAAGTGCGAATTCTGGCTGGAAGAAGTGAAGTTTCTGGGGCATGTTGTGTCGGGCAATGGAATCGCCGTTGATCCCGAGAAGATTGCAGCCGTTCGAGATTGGCCTATTCCAAAGAATTTTGCAGAGATAAGAAGTTTTCTTGGACTCGCCGGATACTACAGAAGATTTGTGGAGAACTTCTCTCGTTTAGCTGAGCCGTTAACCAAGCTCACGCGCAAGGAGGTACCGTTTGTTTGGACGGATGGATGTGCATTGGCCTTCGAGACGTTGAAGCAGAAGTTGATAACCGCCCCTATCCTAACTGTACCGGATAATTCAGGAGGACTGGTGATTCACAGCGACGCATCTGGAAAAGGATTGGGATGTGTTTTAATGCAGAATGGGAAAGTCGTCGCTTACGCATCGAGACAACTGAAGACTCATGAGAAGAATTATCCGACTCATGACTTGGAGCTTGCAGCCGTGATCTTCGCCCTGAAGTCTTGGAGACACTACCTTTTGGGCGAGAGAGTCGAAGTCTTTACGGATCACAAGAGTTTGAAATGTGTGTTCACTCAGAAGGAGTTGAACATAAGGCAACGCAGATGGTTGGAGCTGATGGCCGACTACGACCTTGATCTTAAGTACCATCCGGGAAAAGTTAACGTCGTGCCGGATGCGCTAAGTCGGTTACCAGCAATTCAGGTATTGACCGCACAAAGGGAGATCATTGCGGATTTTCAGAGATTGATTTGGAGGTTGTGCTACCACATGCTACGGGACAGTTGATGCAGTTGCAAGTACAGTCGTCCTTAGTTGAGAAGATTAAAGCGGCACAATTGCAGGATCCTAGACTGCAAAAGTTTCGAGAGCAGGTTGAAGCCGGACTACGAACCGATTTACTGATCCATGAAGACGGTTCGTTGAGATATGGTAGCCGTGTGTGTGTGCCAAAAGGAGATGTGCGTGAAGAGCTTATGAAGGAGGCACACAGTTCAGCTTACTCTGTACATCCAGGAGGGACAAAGATGTACCGAGATATTCGACAGCACTTCTGGTGGGAAGGTATGAAACGGGAAATTGCTCGCTTCGTGGTTAAGTGCTTGGTGTGTCAGCAAGTCAAGGCTGAACACCAAAGGGTTGCTGGTTTGTTGCAACCACTTCCGATTCCTCAGTGGAAGTGGGAACATATAACCATGGATTTCGTGACGGCTTTACCGCGGAGTCCAAAGGGCAACAATGCATTATGGGTGATTGTCGATCGGTTAACCAAGGCGGCTCACTTTATTCCTTTTCGGGTTGGTCAATCGACGGAGACTTTGGCAGAGCGATACATGCAGGAGATTGTCAGATTGCATGGAGTGCCGGTAAGCATCGTGTCCGATCGGGACACTCGGTTCTCGTCACACTTTTGGAGGAGTTTACAAGAAAGTTTGGGGACTCGATTGAAGTTTAGCACAGCTTATCATCCTCAAACTGATGGACAATCGGAGAGAACGATCCAGACCCTTGAAGATACGTTGAGAGCTTGCATGTTGGACTTCAAAGGTTCTTGGGAGGATCATCTACACCTGGTGGAGTTTTCGTACAACAATAGCTTCCAAGCGACTATTCAGATGGCTCCGTTTGAAGCGTTGTATGGTCGTAAGTGCCGTTCACCGGTTTGTTAGGATGATGTTGGTGAACGAAGGTTACTAGGACCAGATTTGGTGGTACAGACAGTCGAGAAGGTGGATACAATCAGGAAGCATATGAAGGCAGCTCAAGACAGACAGAAAAGTTGGGCTGACACGTCAAGAAGACCTCTAGAGTTCGCCGCGGGTGATTTGGTATTCTTGAAGATATCACCGACTAGAGGGGTGATTCGCTTTGGAAGTCGGGGAAAGCTTAGTCCTCGATTCATTGGACCCTTCGAGATATTGGAGTGTGTTAGAGAGGTAGCATACCGTTTGGCGTTACCACAGTCATTGGCAGGAGTGCACGATGTGTTTCATGTGTCTCAACTACGGAGGTAAGTTCGTGATGAGACTCATGTCTTGGATCATTCGGAGTTGACCGTACGGGAGGACCTAACTTTTGAAGAGCGACCAGTTGAAATCAAGGATCGAAGAGAAAAGGTTCTTAAGAACAAGGTTATCCCTCTTGTGCTAGTTTCTTGGGGTAATCGATTGCATGGAGAATCCACTTGGGAGCGAGAAGACGAGATCCGGCAGAAATTTCCTCACCTTTTCCCATAGTTAGCTATCTTGTATTCTTGGAATTTCGAGGACGAAATTCTTTTGTAGTTGGGTATGATGTAACACCTGAACCCAATAATACTATTTCTATTTCTAGTTGAGGGTTATACATTGCTCATTTCGTTTATCCTGATGGTTTGGTGCTTATTGCTAAATTTTTAACCGGTTAAGTCATTTTGGCACATAACAAATTTTAACACCTAAAATGAAATTAAAAATATCCATGTTGGCCTACTCGTCGTCACTAGTCGCGTGGTAGCGTCCGCGTGTCGAGATTTCTTCCCGTTCGGCTAAACGGGCAAGTTTGGACGACTACGCGCGCGTGCAAGTGTCCGACTTGGGGGCATGCATTTTAATCATTAAACACCTCTTTTCAAAATTTGGAACCCGCTTAAAATCCTATAATTTGAATTTGGATCATTTGGGCGCAACCCGGGCGCGATTTGGAAATGTTTCATTTAGCGCCAAAGATGCCCGTTTGATTAAATATATTTAAAACTATAATATATAATTTCCGTTACTATTCTAACGTTTTAAAATCTTTTAAACTTTTTCCTTTAAAACCTTCAGCCAATCATGAGGGAGTTAATTCCCTCGTGGGCCCCTTCCCCTCTCTCTCTCTCTCTCTCCGTCTCTCTCTATCTCTCTCGATTTTCTCATTCTCTCTCTATCTCTAACCCTCTCTACAATCTCTCTCTCTCTTTATCAAATCTCTCTCTCTCCTCCTATATATTTATCGCAGCCGCCTCCTTCCTCTTCTCCATCACGAGAAACCCCACGAGAATCTCGAACCCTAACCCTAGCCTTGTCGTGACCTCGCCGCCGACCTTCCCGTGACCTCGCCGTCACCATCCACACCTCGACGGCGTCGACCGCAACCTTCCTCCCTCCTTCCCGAACCTGCAGACCCACCCCGACGCCACCTCCTGCACCGCAGATCTCGCCGTCGTCGCCGCCTCCCTTTCCTGACGACACCAGAATCCTCCTCTCTTCCTCCTCGTCCCGACCTCGTCGTCGCCTTCCTCCTTTCCCTCGCCTGCGTGCACTGCACCCGAGCCTAACCCCATCACCCAACCCCAGGTCGCCGGGAAACTCGCCGTCCATCATCGCCGTCATTGCCTCCGACCACCTCCTCTCCCTCCTGCAACCCAGACCAGACCTTTACCTCCCCTCATCGCACGGCACCACCCTTTCCAGCGAACCCAGAAACTTCCCAGCCTTCGCAGCCGCCGTCGCTGCCTCGCCGGCGTCCTAGCGCCGTCGAGCCCGCCGTGGTTGCCCCCTGGTGTCTCCCTATAAGCATCCCTTACCTTTACTTTTGTGCGAAGTCCCCCTCGCTGGTCGTTTGTTCACGTATATCGCGTTTGCTAACTTCGTTGCTTTTGACTTTTGCCGGATTCCGACCGTGCCGTCGTTTGACCCGACGCTCCAGCGAAGTACCCTGGTCCGTGTGGTCCCGCTGTTCGCTGTTGGGACTCGATCCGTGGCCCGTGCACCCGTCCCGTGTTTTCTGCCGACAGTGCATCCGTGCTTTCCGGTTTGCGAAACCGTCGAGGCAAGATTTCTTGCTACATGCTACGTTAAACTAATTAAATGTTTGACTTACAAACTTGCTGTATTAACTAAGTATTGCTACTTGTCTCATTGGACGAAATATGATGTACATTATAATACTGCCACCTAAATCGTATTTTGCCACCGCAACCTTAATAACAACTACCTGCTAATCATTTTACTACTTAGAGGATAATAGTCGCACACTTATATCTTTATTGTCTGCTGTTATTAATATTGCGCTACACTGGAATTATTGCACCCCAAGGGTGCTTGAACCTGTTAATAAGAGAATACAAAGCATCACTGTGTTTACATGGAATAATATTGTTATTTACTGTTCCTGCTGTTGTTCCTTATTCGTTACTATACCTGTTATCAGCATACATTTGATTGCATTACATATTGACCGATCTTGATACACCTGACACATGTACTGATACACCGGACATGACACCCTATACATACTGACTCAACCTATTGGACTACAACCTGACTTAGGGTCCTCATGGACCATTCCTGCTGTCTATCCAGACATACCTGTTTTTACCTGATTCTGGATTGACATTAATCCTGGACTACTGAATACCTGACCTGACATATATAACTTGGGGGTATGGGGAAATCAAAGGTGAAACCGACTTGTAACTCAACAGTTCGATACTTGTTCTGATCAGTCTTACGGGCTTGGCCAGTCCGGGAGTGATGATGCTGACATCACTCGTCCATCCTACTACCTATCTTTACTGCCTAGCGGCACGTCTCGGATTCAGCCTCGAGAACCTTGACCGTGGTCCCGGGCACGCACGGGATACTATTGAGTTACATCGACGATTCATCAATTGATTTCAAAGACTATAGAGTAGAAACCTGATAGGACAGTTTAGTCACCATTGCACATTACCCTGCTCTGTTATTTCTTAGTACTGCTTTATTCATGTTCATACCTGCATTGCTTATTACCATGTTTATATTATATTATTTGGTTGACATGACGCGCTGACGTCTGGGTTTTGCATGGCCCAGATTCCTTACCACTATCGACGATCGAGCAGGAGTACTTTAGCCAGCAGGCTGAACTGTGAGTTCCTTAGGGTTTAGTTTATTTATTTCATTTCATTTCCAGATGTGAGCCCGCATTATGGGACGTACTGTTTATTTATTGTATTGGATCATTTGCTTCCGCACTTATTGTTTATTGATTCTTGTTATTATGGATTTGGACATGTATTAGATTAGTTTATTATTTTGTTCTTGATATCTCTACAACCGTAATGTGACTGTGGATGGATATTTCCTACCCACAGGTAGCATGGTTGGCTATGTCACGTGCCCAATCTTGCGTACTCTGGGAAGCGGGGCGTGACATTAACCTTGACCGAGATGTCTTAAAACTAATAATGGACTGTGGGGTCCTTAAACCCATGGACTACGACGTCCTTAACCTTGACCGAGATGTCTTAAAACTAACAATGGACCGTGGGGTCCTTAAACCCATGGACTACGACGTCCTTAACCTTGACCGAGATGTCTTAAAACTAACAATGGACCGCAATGTCCTTAAACTACCCATGGACCGCAATGTCCTTAAACTACCTACGGACCGCAATGTCCTTAAACTGGCAATGGACCACTATGTCCTTAAACTGGAACAATAGAGCCCAAACGCTCTTTTGTCGGATCTAAACGATCTCGTTTAAGTTGATCTTAGCCTCAAATGTGGCTAACGTATCCTTAAACCTTCAAACAGACTGGACTATGAATCCCCCCAATCAACTTCGGTTCAAGGGTACATCTCTGAACTCCTCTGATATTTTTCGTTGTAATCCTTCAACGTCGTCAGAGAGGTGACGGGTCCCGACGGCCATACATTCAATGGACCACTATGTCCCTAAACTGGAACATTAGAGCCAATTGCTCTTTTGTCGGATCTAAACGATCCCGTTAAGTTGATCTTAGTCTCAAACTGGACTAACGTATCCTTAACAAACGTTTGAGTTGATCTTAGCCTCAAATATGGCTAACGTATCCTCAAACCAAAACCCCCAAACCCAAATCTAAGATAAATACGGATTTAGACTAGTCCACGTCCTACGGGCAATGACATAACTCAGTCTCCGTATACAATCTACGGGCAACTACAAATAAAACAAACACACACGACACGAAGTGACCATCTGGAGAAGGAGAAAGTTGTTACCGTAACGCGGTAGCATAATTAACTGCAGGGGCTTGCGCCTGCAGGGAAGAGCGTCCCCACAATCAAAAAAAAACCTCAAGTGAGGGGGAATCTGACGAAGTCTACTACATCGGACGCATCCGCTCAAACCTTCGATGCACGGTGCCATAAATCAACTTGGCATCTTCGAAGAGGTGGACGGATAGCACCAATTAGCATCTGCCTCGAATCTCAGGCATAGACGTCCCCGCGTCTCGGCCGCCGTTCGGAGGGGAACAATGACGCTTGTGTCCGCTCGCTATCTTCCTGAGTCAGAACTCTGAGAGTAGTATCCAAAAAGCTCCGTCGCCTAAAACACGGCGATGACGGACCGAAAAGTCCTTAAACTAAAACTTCGTCTCAAATATGGCGATGATGGACCGAGAAGTCCCTAAACTAAAAATCCGCCTAAAAAAAGACGACAACGGACCGAGATATCCTTAAACTAATACCAGACCGAGATGTACTTAAACTAACAATAGACCGAGATGTCCCTAAACTAATATTTCGCCTCAAACATGGCGATAATGGACCGGAACGTCCCTAAACTAGAGCATCGCCCCAAATACGGTGATACATTTCCTTGAGATCTATACTGCAATCAAATTCTTAGCACCAAAGATTGCAACTCGGGTCCTACTGGCTGCATAGCTACTCCAGCAATGAAGCCACCCCTAAGTGCCATCGACAAACAGATGAACACCTGTAGTGAAACAACTATGGGGAGTTCCATTGTAAAAAAAAGATATGTCCACAAGCGAAATGGGCACGGATGAAAACCCGAAAGGCGCCGTGAGTAAAAACAGCAGGACTGCCGGCGAGCTTCACAAAAACCCGAAAGGGAGCGATCTCGAGAAAAAAAGAGGGTATGTCCACAAGTGAAATAGGCACGGATAAAAACCCAAAAGGGTGCCGTGAGTAAAAACGGTAGGACTACCAGCAAGCTTGCGAAACCCGGAAATGCGCAATCTCGTAACAAAACTTGCGAGATACTCATGACTCGTAAGGAGAATTTCCCCCGATGAGACCCTCACAGCTCATAGGATTCAAAAGGCTTCTTAAGCCGTCATATTCCCTAATATTGCCCTACAGGCGGTCTAATATTGACCTTTGTATACAATCCACAGGCATAAATTAATATTCTCCTACCAAGTTCCACCAATGGTGAGAAATGTCCCCATATGTGAACGACACTTATAACTCCTCTCGACTTAAAAAGAGAAACCACTCTTATAAAATCCTTATGACTTACAAGAGAAAACACACTTAGGAATCCCCACGATTCCTAAGGAGAAAATACACCTATGAGATTCTCATGACTGATAGGGAGAAATACTTTTGTGAGACCCTTACGGCTCATGAAGTCAAAAGCCTTGGTCGACAGTATCCTAACTCTGTTTACTAAGCCATTTTTGTTCAAATCGACAAAGGCAAATGATTATTCACTCCTGACAACATTCCAGTTGTAGTGATGCTGATGCCTAAATAGGTATCAAATTTCAAGTCCTCTCATGACAAATGATGATTCGCTTCTGGCAATATCCCAATGGTAGCAATGCTGATGCCAAGATTAGTATCAGATTTCAAATCCCCAACTCAAAAAGGAAAAAATTCGAAATGGTAGGGCAACTCGCAATAAAAGCAGCGAGTAAAAATAAAAAATAGCCGAAATGATTGGGCACTGCGGATAAAAAGCCGAAATGATTGGGCACTGTGGATAAAAAGCCTAAATGATTGGGCAATCGCGACTTTCGCGATATAAAAAAAGCTAAAAAGATAGATGTTTACCGCCGAAAGACACGTCCGGGACGTTGGGACGTCCGGCCTGAATTTTGGGGGGGGGAAATGCTATTTGGTTTTATTCATCCACCTCTCCGAAGATACCAAGTTGATTTATGGCACCGTATATCGGAGGTTTGGACAGATGCGGCCGTTGTAGCAAACTTTGTCAGATCCCCTCTCGTTATGAGGGTTTTTTGATTGTGAGGACGCTCTTTCCTGCAGGCGCAAGCCCCTGCAGTTAATTACGTTACCGCGTAGCGCTAACCACTTTCTCCTTCTCCAGATGTTCATTTCGTGTCGTGTATATTTGTTTTGTTTTAGGTTGCCCATGGATTGTATACGGAGACTAATTTGTGTTGTCGCCCGTAGGGCGTGGATTAGTCCAAATCCATATTTTTTTAGATTTTGGTTTGGTTTGATTTAAGGATCGTTAACCTTGTTTGAGATTAATATCGACTTAAATATTCGTTAAGGATATGTTAATCCGATGTTGGGCTAAGATCTACTTAATGGGTGTTCAGGATCACTTTTGACCCAATAAAAGAGCATTTGGGCTCTATCGTTTTAGTTTAAGGACGTTACGGTCCGCAGCCAGTTTAAGGACATTTCGGTTCACAACTAATTTAAAGACATTGCGGTCCATTGTTTAAGGACGTCATAGTCCGTAGTTTAAGGACATCATAGTCCATAGTTTAAGGACATCATAGTCTATCATTAGTTTAAGGACATTGTAATCCATTGGGTTTATGGACATCGTAGTCCATGTTTGATTTAAGGATCGCTAAGCTCGTTTGATATTACGATCAACTTAAATGTTTGTTAAGGATATGTTAGTCTAAATTTTAGACTAAGATCCACTTAAGAAAGTTTTAGGATCATTTAGATCCAACGAAAGAGCATTTAGGCTCTATCGTTTTCGTTTAGGGATGTTACGGTCCATTGGTTTAAGGACATCATAGTCCATGAAGTTTAAGGACATCATAGTCCATAAAGTTTAGTTTAAGAACGTTGCGGTCCATGGAGTTTAAGGACATCATAGTCCATAAAGTTTAGTTTAAAGATGTTGTGGTCCATTGGGTTTAAGGACATCATAGTCCATGGAGTTTAAGGACATCATAGTCCGTAGAGTTTAGTTTAAGGACGCTGCGGTCCATTGGGTTTAGGGACGTCACAGTCCATGGAGTTTAAAGACATCATAGTTCGTAGAGTTTAATTTAAGGACGTTGCGGTCCATTAGGTTTAGGGACGTCATAGTCCATGGAGTTTAAGGACATTATAGTCCGTAAAGTTTAGTTTAAGGACGTTGCGGTCCATTGGGTTTATGGACGTCATATTCCATGGAGTTTAAGGACATCATAGTCCGTAGAGTTTAGTTTAAGGACGTTGCGGTCCATTGGGTTTAGGGACGTCATAGTCCATGGAGTTTAAGGACATCATAGTCTGTAGAGTTTTGGCTCATTGGTTATTGGGACCCTTCACCTCTCTGAAGACGTTGAAGAATTACAACGACGTGTATCAGAGGTGTAAAGAGATGTACCCTTGAACCAAAGAATGTTCATCAGGAACTTGGTAGTCCTGTTTGGCACTAAGGCCAATTTAGAAGAAGACTTATGGGCTCGGTCGATTTGGAGTTTGGCCAACCTTGGGCTCAGCCCACCTGATTACTTATTTGGGCTTGATCCCCTTTGTTCAATATTGCTGAGCATTGATATGGGCTTTGACGGTCACCCCTTTTATTTGTTTTTTATTGAGTGTTAAACTCTCTTTATGGCGCTGGGCTCTATTCACAGAGCGCTTTATGTTAAACAGCGCCTACGTGAGAAGCACGTGGAGCGCTCAGCGCTGAGTGCCAACCATTGAGTGCAGAGCACTCTTTAATTTATTAGCGCCCACGTGACGGGCACGTAGAGCACTTGGCGCCAGATATTAAGTGCTAAGCGCTACTTATAAGATAGCGCTCACGTGAGGAGCACGTGGAGCGCTCGGCGCTGAGCGCCAGACTTTAAGTGCTAAGAGCTACTTATAAAATAGCACCCACGTGAAGAGCACGTGGAGCACTCGGCGCTGAGCGCCAGACTTGAAGTGCTAAGCATTGAATTTTCTGTTCTGCTTGATTCAATTCTCTGAGAATTAGATTCTCACTTATGAAAGACTTTGTCTTATAGATCTGAGATCTGGAAAAAGAACTAAGTTCTTCTAATGTGAGAGTTAAACTCTTAAATATGGAGGAGATGCTGTGATCTCACTTATTTTTATTTACCTTGAGAAGAAATTGTTCTCGTCTCTGAAGTTTGAAGTTTACAGGGGGTTCTTCCGTACAAGACTTGTTGTCTTGGGTACTTTATCTAGGGGAGGCTGATTTGTTGATTCAGTTAAGAAAATCTCTCATTGAGAGATTTCTTAATTGATTTGGGGAATTTATCCACCGTTGGATTTTTGATCCAAGGACTTCTATTTTACAGAAGACATTTTTCTTGTTTTTTAACAAGATTGGGAAAATATTTTCTCATACAAAACTTATTCTGTATCTGATGATTTTGAATCACCATTGGATTTTTTATGCAATGGTGCTCTGATTTATAGAGCACAATCTTTCTTATTTAGAAAGATTTGAGGAGTATTTCCTCAATCAAAATTTAATTCTGTATCTTGGTGATTTTTAATCACCATTGGATCATTGATCCAACGGTGCTCTGATTTACAGAGCAGAATTTTTCTTGTTTAGAAAGATTTGAGAAGTATTTCCTCAATCAGAATTTAATTCTGTATTTTGGTGATATTTTTTCACCATTGGATCTTAGATCCAACGGTGCTATGATTTACATAGCACAATCTTTCTTATTTAGAAAGATTCGAGGAGTATTTTCTCAATCAGAATTTAATTCTGTATCTTGGTGATTTTTTAATCACTATTGGATCATTGATCCAATGGTGCTCTGATTTACAGAGCACAATCTTTCTTATTTAGAAAGATTTGAGAAGTATTTTCTCAATCAGAATTTAATTCTGTGCTATGATGATTTATCATCTCCGTTGGATTTTTGATCCAAGGGTGGAGAACTTTTAGTTTTGGCGCTGGCGCTCTCGTGCTTTGCACGTGAGGCGCTGTCTCGGTTCAAATTTTGAACAGAGCCTTACTTTCTTATTGGGGAGAAACAAATGCCCCCCCACCATTGTGCTCACGTAGCTCATACGTGAGTGCAGCAGTGGCAACCTTTCCACCGTTGGATCATCTCGGAAGTCGGATCGTCTTCCAGCGCTTATAAATAGGGCCTTTGGCCCTTGAGATGACTTCTGTTCATCTTCTTGCTTTCTTGTTTTCTGAGAATTTAATTCTCCCTTCAGAGCTCAGATCTCTGCCCAAGGAAATTCCTTTTAGAGTTAGAACTCTGTCCAATTTTTTTTTGGGGTAAGGATCATAATCGAACCCATTAAACAGAGCTTCGCTCTTCCTAGATCACCGATCTTTTAAGGTATCTTTTAGGGTTTCTTTAAACCGTTAATTAAAACAGAGCTTTGCTCTTCTTAGATCATAGATCTAAAGAACTCTTTTTTAGGGGGTTTTAACCTGTTAATGAAGAACTTTTAGAGTTTCTTCAGATCTTTAAAGATCTTGGGGTCTTTTAGAGCACAACTCTTTAGAATTTTTTGGGGATTTTATTCCCTTCTTGATTGACAGATGTAAATTCTGTCTGTAGAGCACTGCTCTCGAGGGAGTTCAACTCCTTGGCCCAATGAGCCTCTCATTAAATGAGAATCTTTTTAGGATTTTCTCCTTAATGATTGACTATCTCATCAATGATGAGCCGTCACTTTGATTTTGTGGGCCCCCTTGGTCCCTTTTTCCTGCATTGCAGCGTGGCACAAATTTAATGTATCAAATGTCAGAATTTATAATGTAGTATTGACATCTAACCCTCATTTCTTTTCGCGCAGGTACTATGTCTTTTGACTCCTCTTTCCCGTTTGTCCGCCCAGAGAGTGCATACGCCGACGAGCCTGTGGATCGGGAAGTTTTTTCATTGATCAAAGATCACGACCTGGAGCAGAAGACTCTTCACTTATGGGGGTTGTGGTACAACCAAATTATTCAGGGTCGGCGCAGTTTCTCTTGTGCGGTGCCTTCAGAGCCAATTTCCGCCATGCATTATGCTGACTCACCCCAGGTGAATTACGCTGTGGAGGAGGTTAACTGGATTACAGATGGACGCCTCCAGCCCTCTATGGGCTCGATACCTGTACAGCCGCCGATGGCTTTAGATATTCTGGGGCGGCGCATATGTCAAGGCGAGTCGTGCCCTTGGGGACAGGCATACATGATAGGCTTGACTCCTCGCCATTCAGCCAGATACTTGTAGTGGGCTCGATACATCTTATCGGCCAAAAAGTCGCAGCTGCTGAAGCTCGGGTTATACCCTGCTATCTACGCGTCTCTTTTCCAGTATCCCGTACCTCACGTATGGTGGGTCAAGGCTTTCTTGGAACAGTGGAATACTCCGACTCACACCTTTCTTTTATCGGATCGGGAGGTTTCAATTTCCCTGGAGGAATTCGCAGAAATTTTGGGTCTACCCGTCAGAGGGGAACATTACGAAGAAATACTTCCTCCTGACGAGTACATCTTCACCACCAAATCAGTGGTGATGGGTCTTACTCCGGGGAATGCTATTCAACATCGATTTCCTAGTCAGATCAAGGTGTTGAATATTTACGAGAGTTTGTTTCTCGAATCCGGAGGGCACGGGGTCAGCGTCATAGATTTCATCGCCCACTTTCTTCGCTCAGAAGTCTTGTCAAAACAAGCTGTGAAGTTCGCCAAGCTTGATGATCCTTTTGGTTTTGGTTTGGACAGCTAGCCAACAGCGGAAGAGGATCAAAAGAATTTCTTCCTCCCATATACCGCAGTCGTCCCCATTACAGAGCTCACAGCTTCAGACATCGATGAAGAGGCGTTCTTTTTGGGGTTCCTCGGCCTATGGTTAAGCTGGTTTGTGCTTCCAATGCACCCTCGATATATGAGGCCATCTGTTTCTATCCGGCTCACCGAATGGTCGCCGGGATGCGAGTGGCCGTTAGGATCACTGGGCTGGCTCACCTGTATCATGGCTTCAGTTTAGCGGCAGACACCACTCAGCCGGGGGTACAGCCCGTAAATCTTCCGCTGCATTATTTCACATCGTGGATCGAGCTGCATGTGCTCAGCGCTTTTGGAGTCCACAAACGACCCCGTTTCTACGACAGTTATAATTTCCCTCGGGTTATTTTCCTAGTTGATGCTTCTGCTTTAGATCCGTCACAACGAGAGGCTCGAGGTCTGGTCCTTCGCCCGCGTACGGTTGGGGATAGCATGACTTTCGTCGATAAGGTCATAACTATCGGCAAGGAATCCACTAAAACGGTGCAACCGCTGCGCGATACCTTCAAAGACGGAGCTCCTACATTGAAGGCTCGGGAGATTCTGCATTTGTATTCAATCAGGCCGGGCTTTTTAGTGTTCAGGCAGAACGACTTGGCGCTGTTCATGAGGTACAACTCGCACCGTTTCGCTCAACAATCGAGCTACGATCAGGGTGTCCCGCTAGAGGCTTTTTTAGCTGAGCCAGTTGCTACGGAAGAAGGTATCCGCAACGCACTGCACCATTTCATGCGGCTAAACACCGGGTCCAACTTTTTTATCAATGAGCCGAGCTGCATTCCAAAAGCCTCGAATGCATATGTGGCGTGGTATCAGCATGCGACAGGTGCTATTATCACGGAAGAAAGGCGGTTACTGCTCGATCGCAAGGGTGCAGTCCCTGCCGGTAATCCAACTGTCCATTTAAAGCGACGGACCACTGTTGGTCCTTCCTTAAGAGAAGCTGTCGCGGTTGCAGTCCCGCGTGCCTTTCCTAAGAAGCCTCTATCTCGTGTTCCTGTAGAAATGGTAGCTGCAGCGTCCCCGAAGTCTGGCGTGGGTATGGAGATCGGGACTCATCACCCAAAAATGCCCGTCAAGCGCAAGCTCCTGTCATCGGCTACCGACGCTCGCTCCTAAAAGAATAAAAAGTCGTTGTTTTCTGCCGACGTTGTACTCGGACAGGAACCTCAAGCTCCTTACAGCGAGGGTTTGTGAGAGTATGGGACCAATGAGGGTTTATTCATCGCGCCTGAGAATGGTACTGATCTCCAGGCTGCCATTTTGGCTTTCGAGTGACTGGCTCGTGATGAAGCGGCACTGATCACTATCGCGAAGTCAGGTATACTTCAGTTGTATTTTTCCGCGTTCATTCCTTCCTTATTATTATGCTTCTACCGACGCTTTCTTCTTCAACAGGTATCTCTGCCGAAGAGGCTCTCACGGCTTCCCTCAAAACATTTGAAAAGGAACTGAGGTTTCGCGCTTCTTTGGGCCTTGGTAAAATTTCGTTCATTATGCTTTTATCCCTTTCTTTATTCGTGATCTGACCCTTTCTTTCATCTTATTGCAGGGACTACCTTGACTCAGGTTATTCCGAGTGCGGTACCGATCCTAGGCGGTGGTGCAGCGATGCTTCTAGAGCTAGCTATTGTGGCCCCAGCCCCCCCAACATTACCGCAGGAGGCTTTGCTAAAGTAGCCGATGACAGACGCCGTAACGGCTCCAGAGGTAGAGCTTGGTTCGGACGATGACGTCCCTTTGTCAGAGGTCTTTTCTCACTGCTCAGACCGAAAAGAAGCGTAGGAAGCGTACGGCGAGGGAACGCGATGCCAGTTTGGCCGTGGGTGCAGGCTCAACCATCATTCCACTTCTTGATACTTCTTCAGCGGATGTTCCCTCTGCGTTGTCTACCGCACGCAGACAGGTCGCGCGCGCAGCTCGGGAAGAAACGGAAAAAGCTTCCCCAAGGTAACGTAACGCTGGTTCTTTTATTAGAACTTGATCTTCGAGTTTTAACACATGCATTTTATTTTAAGGCCGAATCTTGGCGATGGGATGACGGGTGAAAGCCTGACGGTTACCGTGCCCGAAATTGCAACCCTTTCTCTAGAATCTGGGACCGTCCAGACCACCGCTCTTTTCCCGTGTGGCTTTCTGGTATCGGCGGGCATCGCAAGCGTCATGACGGCCCTCGTCGAATCAGGGGATGAAGCCATAGGCGCAGAAACTACTTCTCCGAGGGATAGCAAAGAAGCCGCTACGCTTGGTGATGCTTCCATCATGGTTTTGGTTGATGACCCATCAGGTAGGTCTCGAGTCACTGTTCTCTTTTTATTTCTCAATCCCGTTCAGTTTCTTCTTATGATATTTTGTTTATAGGTGCCGTGAACGCTGAGATTGTGTCATCTGAAGCACCTCCGGTCGCCACCATGATGGTTGTTGTTTCCTTGCCCTCTCCTATGTCCTTCGAAATGCTGGAAGGTATAGGTTTGCGATTTATTTAGTTTAACTGCGGGTACCGTTATCCTTGTATTGACAGTATATTGTCACAACTTTGCAAGAGTCCTTTTTGACCATCTATATCAGGTGCTGAATCCGCATTTCTCCTTCCAGTCGGAAGCCATTCCGCCTCCTGGTACTAGTTAATATATCTTTTAACTATTGTCTCCTTCTTTCTTTTATGAATAGCCGTATTGTTACTAATTCTTCCTTGTATTGATCGCAGCGTCACGGATCGGCGGAGGTGACGAGAGAATAGCCGTGCCTCCGGCACTCCCAATTTTGCCACCTGCCACAGCCGATATAGTAGACTCCATTGCTCGCGTATTTTATTTACCTCCCGAGTCGATATTTGACCATAATTCGTTTTGCAGCAATCAAACCGACTCCAGCTCCCTTTGAGTCTCGCATCCCAATACTGGCAGGGCCCTTTGCTAAACGCCCATCTTCCAGGGGCGCTGCGACTAGCCTACGAATGTTGAGCGAATTCGTCGAGGATCTTGACGCTGAGGCCCTCGCATTCGCTGCAGATTTTGCTGCTGAGCTTAATCCTATACTGGCGACACTCGTGAACTTCTATAACGAAGGTGTCATCGAGTCTTGGGTTAATTACTGCAGAAAGATCGAGGCCTGCCTGCATGAGATTGAGCTCAAGCGACCCGCTCCTGAAGTATCAGCTTTGAACTTCCAGCGGGCTGCGTGGGTCGAGAGTAGTGTTCCTTTCATCCTCCATTTTGAACAAGAGACGGCCTTGAGGCGAAAGGAACATGAAGCAATTTCAAGCGAATCTGCCCGGTTGCGCGCCCAGGTTGAAGCAAACGCTGCGCAGTTAAAAGCTGTCTTCGACAATCTCCAGCGATGCATTTCAGATGGGTTAATGTTGAGGAGGACGCTTGACTCTACCGAGCGGTCATGCAGGACTGCTAGAAACCGATGAAAAGCTTTCGTCCTGTCTAAAGCTTTCGTCCTGTCTAAGGCAGCGGACTCAAATTGAGGCGGAGTTGGCCGCGGCAGCTGACCATGAGAAGGGATTGAGAGGAGCGCGTGAGCAGCTGGCTGATTTGTTGAAGACGCCTCCCCCTCAATAACCATCTTTGTATCAACTGAAAATTTGTAATTTATGAATAACATGCATTCATCATTTTTTTTATTCTTTTATATGATGTATCTTATACTCAATTGAATTCATGAATAAAAGACATTTTTTATCTCCTACTATCGCTATCTTTTCTTTGTTGTGTCGTTGGCATGTTACTTTAGCAAATGTGGCCCGTAGATGGTATATAATAGTCCATCTTGACTCCCTTGCAGGGTAGCGATGGTTTAGAAGACAGGTTCAGATCTGTCATCTAAGACTTTTCAATTTTATGAGCCGTGAGGGTCACATAAAGACTTTTCTCCCTACGAGTTATGAGGATCCCATAGGTGTATTTTCTCCTTAGGAGTCGTGAGGATTCCTAAGTGCGTTTTCTCTTAAGAGTCATAAAGATCTCACAAGAGAATTTTTTTCCTTACAAGTCGAGAAGACTTGTAAGTGGTTGTTTCCCTTCTTGTCGATATTCGACTTGGGAGAGTGTGGCCCTTCGATAGTATACAATAGTCCATTTTGGAGCTCCACGCAGGGCATCAATGGCTTAGGGAGCAGGTTCAGATCTGCCGTCTAAGTCTTTTCAATTTTATTAGCCGTGAGGGTCTCATAAAGACTTTTCTCCCTACGAGTCGTAAGGATCCCGTAGGTGTATTTTCTCCTTAGGAGTCGTGAAGATTCCTAAGTGCGTTTTCTCTTGAGAGTCGTAAGGATCTTACAAGAGAATTTTCTTTTGCCCGAGTTTAGAGGTTCATGGGTTGACTTGTTTCCGAGTCGAAGTATTGTTCCGACGGGGAGGTCATTGGTTGACTTGTTTCCGGGTCGAAGCTTCGTTCCGATGAGGAGGTCATTGGCTGACTTATTTCCGGTTCGAAGCTTTGTTCCGACGAGGAGGTCATTGATTGACTTGTTTCCGAGATGGAACGTTGTTCCGGCGGAGAGGTCATTGGCTGACTTGTTTCCGAGTCAAAGTATTGTTCCGACGAGGAGGTCATTGGTTGACTTGTTTCCGAGACGGAGCGTTTGTCACGCCCCGCTTCCCAGTATACGGGCAGAGGACGCGACTGGCCGCTACGTATTTACTCTGAAGTAAATACGCTAAGCGTATCTAAGCAATATAAAAATGCACAAGAGACAAAAGATATAACTGAACAACAACTTTATTTATTCACATTCTTTTTACAATACATGGAAAAGTAAATATATGGGATAAAGCGATGCCTGGACAATGGCATAACAGAAATGAAAAGTAATGAAATGAAATGTGTACAATGAATCTAAAGCTCTGGGTCGTTGGCTAGCTGATCCAAGTCCTCGCTGGTGGGCTCGATCTCCTGAGTGTCCAGATCACCTGACAACATTCCAAAGAAGAAAGAGAAGGAATGTCGTCAGCGAACAATCGCTTGGTAAGTCCCAAAGATAAGGGAGAAATAGAATAGACAGAGAGAGAAAGTAGCTTTTAAAGTTGTATTATATGGTTAACACTGTTGTTTGTAGCTTGCTATAAAAGAATGCCAGTGTATACGAGAGGAGTCTCTATATGCCAGAGACTAAGGGCAACAGGAGTACAAGGAACCGTTTATGCCACGGAACGACAGCAACATGAATTCAGGTTAGGTGTCTTAAGTCTTGCAGTCTCGCGCCACTTCTAACACCTTCCGTACCAATCTACCACTTAGAAACCTCGCGATGTATTGATTGTATAGTTGTATTGTCTTGTATTGATGGACGACTTGCCGAAACCATGATATCAGTAGAATGGATGTAACTGGAGAATCATGTAGATTGAAGTATATCCATGGTTCGGTTAAGTCAATACATATTGAATAGATTGAATATATGGATTCATGGATTCATATTGAATTGTAGTATTGTAGATTGTACTTAAATTATATTCAAGTCAGATTATTTATAATGAGACTCAGTCTGAGTCAGAACAATTTTTAAAGAAATTGAAGTCCTGAATTAGGTTTTGATATTATCGGTAAGCGCTGCACATGGGCGGCAGGATTTGTGTCTTTTTCAAAGACGATTACCGTGTTGATAACACCGTTTGTTAAGTTGTCTAACTTAAAATAGACAATCGCCCACTTCTCCGGCTCCCTGAGGCTCAAGAGATTGGTTCCGCTTAAACCTATATTTACTAGAATCTTTATTGTAATTTATAAAACTTGAGTGGGTTTTATGTAAAAATAATTTTGTATAATTTAACAAATACACCTCAAGTATTTATACATGCCAACCCAGGCAGGACACGCTACAATATACCATCATTGTAATTCTAAACAACTAGAAATCATTGCGACAATGAAATCACAATAAAATATGTATTTTTTATTGCTTTTTTACAACAAACATGTCAATAAATCATCTAAAACATAAAGTCTAACTCTAGGATGCATTAACTTACATTTCTATGACTTCATATGGACAAGAAGTCTTGGTTCTTCTGTTAGATCAGGGTAATGAAACTTCTTATTCTTAAACTGAAACATATCCACGTCCATTATTGCAATATCTCGTTTATTCAATTATAGTCTACTGCGAAAAATGATAGAATAAGCATTGTAAGCATATGCATATGCAACCACACACTATTTAAATCTCTAGAGTTTTCTTCTTGATGACCAGGCATCATTATAGAAAGGTTGAGCTACTGCTAATGGGCCTTGATGGTTGAATTTCTGTGCATCTGTAAATATTACTATAGAAAGAGAGATTTCTTTATCATTTTCCTAATACAAGCCTCATTGAGTTTCTGTCATTGAGGCCAACTTTATTATTTCTTTGGTTTAGCGATTTGGGATATAAAATTGGTTTAGTTGGTATTGTACCATACATGTCAGGCATCACTCATCTCGCTTTGTCATTTGATTGTCACAAATGGTTGCAAGTTGCAACATCCATGCTTGGTTGATTAACCTTGAACATTGGTTTCTTATAATTGTTATGTCTTAGTTCTGGCTATGGTGTCTTGTGCCTTACTAGCCCTCTAGTGCCATATTTTCTTTTTGTAGACGAGAATCAAGGGATTTCTAATCCTCCTATTAGTGGCTTCGCCATATTGATGATAGGGACATTATCTTAAATGATGAATGTTAACTTATTAATTGCCAATTGTATTCAGATACCTCATCAATATCTACAGCATTCAGGTGCAGGAGAGTTAATGAAATCTAAATTCAGATGCAATACATATGAATATATATTATTTTGCATTGCATGTCTGAAGCATGCTTAGATTTTCTGTTTATTGTAAAGTTATACACTATTCAGTGAATGGTTAAGCAATGGATTTTCTTGAAATCAAGAGTATTACTATTATCTATCTTTTTAAAAACTGACAGAGACAAGCACAGCATTTTATTTTACTCTTTCTGGGAAAAAATATTTCTTATGTCATAATGTGCAACTTGGTGCTGACTGTGCAGGATGTGCCACATACAAGATTTCCTATTAGTTTCCAATCATACAGACCAATCTCTTCGTTTCAAAATCGCGAGTATGATCTTAATCATCATGAGTTGCTTCCTCCACGTCCTAAGTTTGAAAGGACTGGAACTGCAGCAATGAGTGGGGTTAAAGATACACTACCTCATTCAAAGCCTTTGTCACCTTCTAATATTACGCTGAAAGTTAACAATTATCCTGAAAGGGTTGACGATAGGGCATCTTTATCTGGATATGGAGCAGGCAGGCCAAGCAATTGTAACAGTGTCCAAAATCCAGAATCCAGAATCCTCAGTTTCTTATAACCAAAACAATGGATGCGACAAGCTGCGTGCTAGATTACTAATCAGTGCTTACGGAAGTAAAGATGCTTTGCACGAGAAGCTTCCAAAGTTTCAGAGGCTTGATCCTACCGTCATAAATAGTGATAATGCATCGAAACACTTCCGGGGTTCTGAAGAGGAACATATCTGGGAAAGTATGAGCCCAACCTTAGGGAGCCAAAACAGACAGCACAATCCAACACCATTTGGGTGCATTACTGGTTTGACCATGCCGAATGCTGCATCTCTGGGGAAGGACTTCGGGAGTTATGCACATAACCAGGCTCATCTGCCTCGGACTGATGATGCTAACATCACTGCAAATGTAAGCTCTGTCTTATACTTATGACCTAATGATAATTTTAAGGGTAAACTTTACCGATCACTGTCCACCTTTTGGGGTTTTTGAGATAACACCATTGAACTTTAAAAATACTATAACACCCCATTGAAGGGCATTTTTTAAAAAAAAGTGGAAGGTATTTTTGTCAAAAAATATCATATTATGTTCATTTTGAGTCTATTTAATCTATCTACAAGACATTTTTGGGTTATTCAGTCCAATTGTGGGTTGCACGAGTTAATCCAACTAACGATTTCATACAACATTGGTAGTCCAGTGGGTTTTTAAAGCAATTTTGAAATTCATTGGTGTTATCTCAAAAACCCCAAAAGGTGGATGGTGTTTAGTACAGTTTACCTTAATTTTAATCCACGAATTATGCTTCTGTTCCTTTGCCAGTAGAATGACTAGTTAATATACATCTAATACATTGGCAGGATGCGTTGATGTTTGATATCATGATATATTTGCACCATTGAAATTCTACACCGTATCTGTAACTGGAAAGTTCTTTAGAGTTGCATTTTTGACATTTTCATTCTTTTTGCTAGGGTTTGGATATTTTATGGTAACGGCACTAATGATATCTCAGATTTCATCTACCTGTACTAGTTCCATGCTAATCATTTTTTTGATGTAGAAATACAACGGTTTAATATGACTTTATGCTAATGCTTCTTTTTTTTTTGACAGTAAGAGCAGAACTCCTAGGAGTCCGTCCCATTAAATATTTTTAAAGCTCAAAAAACAAAAATACAAAAAAACAAAAAATTTAGACTAACAGTATAGGGTTACAATCACCCCATAGATCTATGTTTTGTGCATACATGCACACTCCAATGATCAGAATAAAGACCGGAAAAGAATACATAGATATGAATGAATAAAAGAAAAGAATGTAGAAAGAATTAAGAAGTAAAGTGAGAACTCCAAACTTAATGCTTGGTTTGTTAATCATTTTTGCAATTTCCTATCATTTAATCTGGAAAACCATTACCCAATTTTATTTTTTTGAGAATTCAATATTTTGACTTGCACTAGCACATATTTTTTCTTGACTTATTTTTCTGGCTTTCGTGATTCGTAATTGAAAATCTATTGTTTATAAATTTTTGCTCTCTCAGGTTTAATGTGTTTAAATTTTTTTTGTCTTTTACTTTGAGAAACAGTTTTCCTTTTACATTCATTCAGTTTAATATTCGTTTAGCGTTTTGCAGCCTGGTCTCAGATCTTTTTGAGAATTTATCAAGTCCTAAAGAGCCATGGTTGCATTACTCAAAATATTTTTGTTTTGAGAATTCAATATTTTGACTTGCACTAGCATATATTTTTTTCTTGACTTATTTTTCTGGCTTATGTGATTCGTAGTTGAAAATCTATTGTATCTGAGATCTTAAATTTTTTTTTACTCTCTCAGGTTTAATGTGTGCAGGAACTCCAAATCCTCCTCAACCTCCAAGTTACTCTTCTCTTTATCTACATCTGCCTCCTCGTCCTGCTCCTCTTTCTGTTCCATTTCCTCCTCATCCCTCACTTCGTCCTTTTCATCCTCCTCCTCCTATTACTACCAATTCTCATCCACTTCCTGTTATTGCGCCTCCAGTGCCAGCGCAACATAATTCACCAGCCTTTACGTACCAACCTTATGGACCCTTTCATCCTTTACCTAATGGTGCAAGGCCTAATTGTGCGCAGATAAGACCCGCATCTCAAAGCGCTAACACTGTCATATCTGACTCGCCTGCAAGTGTTTATTCAGGCTTAATTAAATTCTCTTATGGCACAAGGTTTGATTTCATTAACCCCACCAAACCCATCTCAGATACTTCACATGTGAACTGCGCCTTTGGCATGCTTTTTGGATATAATCGTTATTTGTATCAAGCTTATCGGTGAATTATTTTGATCTACAGGATGCTTTGGGGATAGACTTCAATGCAGAAGTTCTTAAGGTTCAGCATGAATCCTCAATAAAATCACTGCATGGTGACCTTTCAAGGCAATGCACTACATGCGGAATGCGATTTAAATCGCAAGAAGAGCACAGCAGTCACATGGATTGGAACATGACTAAAAATCAAACAGGAAAGAATCACAAGCAAAAGCCATCTCACAACTGGTTTGTAAGTGCGAAGGAGTGGCTCAGTGGTATGGAAGCACTAGGAACCGATGTCTTGCCTGGATTTTTTCTCACTGAACCAGTCATGGAAAAGAAGATACAGAAGCAGCTGTTCCTGCTGATGAAGATCAATCTACATATGCACTATGTGGTGAGACCTTGGAAGATTTCTACAGTGACAAGATGGATGGGTGGCTTTACAGGGGAACTGTTTACTTAAATGCACCTAATGGGGCATTTGAAGGCATAGAAAGGTCTAAGCTTGGACCCATTGTTCATGCTAAGTGCCTGCCTGAGTCAGTTGTTGGTTGTGGAAAGACCTAGATGGTAAGTTTCTTTGGTCATGGATATAGTAAATGGATTATAAAAGTTTCTAATGTCACCCATAAACTGGTGTCCATCCAACTGATATATATCTATACTTGAGAAAGATTTATAAGCCAACCATAGCAATTGTGTCGTTTTATTAATTATGAAATGCTTACTTTAGAATTCTCCATTTCCTATATGCTATGCATGGTCTTTTGTTGGATCTAAATGAAGATGCAACTTATATTCATTTAATTCTGCAATGCTTGAGAAACAATCATTTATTTAACTTTAGTGCTCCAGTCTGAAAATTCTTGTTGATATCGTGCAACCTTTTTTTAATCGATTTGACTTATGAGGATTAATCATTACTTATCATGCGATTTTTTTCTCTTTGATTTATAGCACTTGCAACATTATAACCGTTGAAAATCTGAGTCAGTAATTTCAATTATTGCCAGTCTACTATTCTAGAGTAATATTTGTAGTTACCACATCCCATCGTATTGCATTGTCCCCCCCCCCCCCCAACTTCTATTGGAAGATGAAAATCTCCATATAATATCTAATCAAGCTTTACAACCAGCGGCGATCCTGGAGTTGGCTCCAAATTCATGGAGTAGCCGAGAGATGAAACATGAAACATTTATAAAGCATATGAGGGCCTTTCTATTATAACCAGAAATATTCAATAAGTTTCCAAACTATTTTTACTTGACTCATATTAAGAGATCAATTAGAAAGTATATGGAAATAAATCGAATTTGACATTATTGTTAGATGCTTGATCAATTTGCAAACCCATCTCGGTATCGGTATTCGGACAATTTTTGAGATGGACATTGATCATCTCCAATCTGGATCGGCCGATATTTTATACCATGTTCTAGATTCCTCTATATTAGGAATAAGTTTAGATGAAACGTAAGGTGATAATGTGCGTTGCACAGACTATGCCTATGAGGCTTAATATATGACAAACAACCTGTAATGGCAGTCATAAGTTAAGAAAGAAATAATAAAAGCTGATAGTATGCTGCATGTCCAACATTTAATTACTGAGCTACACGTCATAAATCAGTTGTAATCATTTCTGGTCTTATGAGTAGTTTGTGATGTTGCAAACTTGGCCATCTCAGAAACTTTATAAAATCATGAACTTGTATATGATTTGAAAACTATTTCACAATTTTTAGACATTTTCACTCTGTAGTAGGTTCTTGTTATAACATTTCTATTAGATGAATGGAGGCATTTTTGTCGTTCATTACTGCATTTTGCGGTATTGTGGGTTTTGTTTCTTAGTTGGAAAGTTTAATTAGCATGCTTTACTATATAATGGACCTGGTTAAGTATATCTACTTTCCCCTGATTTCTTCTGGATTCGCAATCAGATCAGACGCTTTTGTTTATTAGATCTCCAGATCTACTTTGCGTCATGATTTCTTGGGGTAAAGCTGTTGCTGACATGAAATATTTTGTACGACCATTTTAGGAGATAGATGTGCGGAATGGGACTTCACTGAAGTGGCTTGGCGTGGAATGGAACATCACACAAAGAGCCTTAGCAACGAAATTCCTTGAGCATGTGACCGAAACATGACAGACACTCGAAGAAAAGGTGGCTCTTCACCAATTTACTTATTTGTCCTTTTATCAGCTTTTCTAGATGACACCAACTTAGTTTTGACCAAATCAATTGGCATGGTTTGCATACATTCTTAAGCTTTATTAATTTTTAATTTTTAGTTTTTTTTTGGAGCGGAGCTTCAAAGCTGATAGTCCTTACGTCCTACTTTAGGAGCTTTGAATGAATATGAACTCTATCTTGTGCGATTGTTTTCCTGATATCTGGCAAATATTTAAAACACAGAAGTTATCTTGATTGTTTTAATTATTCTTCAGTGAATTGCGCTCCCAAGTTTCACAACTCTCTCTCTCTCTCTCTCTCTCTCTCTCTATATATATATATATATATGATGTGTGCGCGTGTTCTTTTTCTTTTTCTTTTTTTGAGGAGGGTTTTTTTTTTCCCTAAGATGACTCCTTAGAGTGCAACCTAAGTAGTCACCCATGTGGCACTTCATGATACGCTCTAGCTCATAAACTAATGCTAATGAAATTAATGAAGTCCTATGCATTTATCAGCTAGAGGCTATCATGAATTGCCATAGGGATGACCTGTTAAGTTAAGGTTGCATCCTTAAGGAATCACCTTAGCGCCACTTTACCCTATATATGTTTATGTTTATGTGTATGCGCGCGCGCGCAATCTTTCTCTCTTTAGAAGCAAATATAATATTCCAAAATTATCAACTTCGCCCTCTCCAGATAAACTTTAACACGGGAAGTATATCTATAACAGTAGTGTCCAAACATTGCTAGCTATATTCGATTCTGGATATTTATTATGTTTGGATACTAAAAACATTGATGGGTATTGAAGCATAGCAAATAGTAATGGCATATTCAATTAGTACATTCTTACTGAACATGCATTATTTTCGAATAGTTTTCCTTATTTTGTTCAATACGCATATATCCTTGATGTTAGTTCTATTAGTTAGTTTCATTTGTTTCTGATTGCCACACTCATTTAGTCCTGGTTGGATTCATAAATCTTCTGAAACTAGTGCTATGTTATTATATGAGGGTTTTCATATTTCTAGTTTGTAATGAACTTGTTGGGTGTTGGTTGGTTAATTTTAAATGATGTAGCTGTATTTATAATTCTTCGTACTTATTTGTTAGGCATGCATTTCTCCATATTCGAGACACGAGGACACATTTATAGATGGGTTTACTTGTAGCTTCCTATCTAAGATAGACAACCTAATAACGGTGTTATCAACACGGTAATTGTCTTGGAAAAAGACACAAATCCTGCCGTCCATGTGCAGCAGTTACCGATAACACCAAAACAATCAGGATTTCAAGTTCTTTTAAAAGTGTCTGACTCAGACTGAGTCTCAACCTAATCAATCTGATTTGAATGTGATTCAAGTACAAACTACAATACAACATGATTCAATATGAATCCATCTATTCAATCTATATCAATCTGTATTGACTGAACCGAACTATGGATATATTCCATTTACATGTTCTTCCATTATATTCGTTCCATTACTGATATCATGGTTTCGGCAAGTCATTCATATATACAATTTACAAGACAATACAATATAATCAATACAATCAAGATATCGTGGGGTTTATAAGGGGTAGATTGGTACGGAAGGTGTTAAAAGTGGCACGAGACTGCAACCATAAGACACCTAACCTGAATCTCCATTGCCGTTGTACCATGGCTGAACATTTCCTTGTACTCCGTATACCTTAGTCTCCGGGATAGTGAGACTCCTCTCGTATACACTGGCTTCTTCTGTACCAAGCTACAAACAACAGCGTTAACACTAAATAACAACATTAAACAGCTATACTCTATTCTATCTATTCTTTTCTTATCTATCTACGGGACTTACCGAGCGACTTGTTCACTGAAGACATTCTCTTTCTTCTTCTTTGGAATGTCGTCAGGTGTTTCGAACTCACTGGAGATCGAACCCAGCAGCGAAGACTCAGATCAGTTTACTGATGACCCGGAGTTTTAGATTCACTTGTACATTACATTTCATTTTCATTCCTGTTATGCCATTATTTAGGCATTGCTTTCATTCCATGTATTTTCATTTCAGTTGTATTGTAAAAAGAATGTTTAATAAATAAAGTTGCAGTTTATTTACATTTTGTCTCTTGTGTACATTTTATTTTATATTGCTTAGAAATACTTAGCGTGTTTACTTCTGAGTAAATACGTAGCAGCCTCGTCGCGTCTTCTGCCCTTATACTGGGAAGCGGGGCGTGACAGGTTTTGTTGGTGGCCCATGCAGATCTGTTCCGTGTGGACATACAGGTCAGCTCTGTATGGACATACAGGTCAGCTCTGTGTGGACAATCTAAGCAATATAACATAAAAACCAGCAACTAAAAACATTTTTTACAATTCATATTTCTTGAATCTTCCAATTTCATATATTTTGAATCTGTCCTAACCCAAAATTTTTCTTTCAAGGTTATAGATTCCCCAAATAACACCAGCACCAATTTCAACAACACTCCACCACCCCTACCAATTACACCGACCTTGGCTGCTCCGATCAATGAGCAGACGGTATTGCTTGAGGCGATCCGCAGCCTCCTGGAGCGACAACAGCAGTCTGCTGCTATCTTGATGAACCGTCCCAAGGCAGAAGCACCTGGGGTGAAGCAATTCAGGGTCTTGCACCCCAAGCAGTTCACAGGAAAAAAGAGCCCTCTAGAAGCTGAGGAATGGGCTCAAAGCATTGAAGATGACCTGGCAGCAGCACAAGTGCCAGAGGTTGCTTGGGTTCGAATTGCAAAGCTGCAGCTCACTGATAATGCAAGGGTCTGGTGGAAGGCGGAAGAAAGCCGTCTCACCCAGCCGATCGAATGGAGGACTTTCCGCGAAATGTTTGACGCAAAGTACTTCTCCGAGACTGCCAGATTCGACATGGAACAGTAGTTCATTCACTTGCAACAGGGTTCAATGTAGACCAAATCAGTGGATGAGTACGATTCTGAGTTTACCATTCTTAGTCGATAAGATACGTATCAATATTTCAATCTTAAAATATCACATACTACACAGCTAACACAATACTTTAACAGAATTGCGGCACACCTGATACCGACGGATGAGATCAGAGCCCGATGATTTCAACAAAGGTTAGATCCGGAGATCCAGGCTGCAATAGCCACAGGAGATTTTCCGACCCATGAATCGGCTCTGAAAGCTGCCCGCCGTTATGAGGCAGTGGTGAAGATGAGGGGCAGACCTCAGTCTGCCGGGATGAAGCGTCCTGCCAACCAGATGGCAGGAGGAGCCTCTTCAAGGCTACCATTTGTGCCAAGGAGACCGGGAGTACCAAACAACTGGCCCAGCCCAGCATTTTGCACATACTGCAGGAGAGATAGACATCTGATGAAAGACTGCCGGCTTGCAAATCGCCTTTGCTTAGTCTGCAGCTCAGCTACTCACAATATTGGGTCTTGTCCTCGTAGACAAAACCCATATGCTGCACCCAGGCCAGCAATCACTTACCCGCAGCGCCCAGCCATACAGGCACCTGCTCCGAGACTTGCACTACCTGCTCCACCTCCTCGTGGACCGATTGCACCTCCTCCTCGTCAGTTCTATCAAGCTCAAAGGAACCCACCTCAAGGGCCAAGGAACGGACAGAGGAATTCTCCTCCAGTAAGGAGGAATGTGCCGAGGCGACAGGCTTTCACTATGATCGTGGAAAAAGCTGAAGCCACCGACCAAATCATCACTGGTAACACTTCCCTTTAAAATTCTCTTTCAGTTCATAAACATACCTATATACATTTTCTTTATACATAAAACATATCCCACACACCTTAGGTACAATCTTAGTAGCCTCACTCTCTGCACTCGCACTATTCGATACTGGAGCATCTCATTAGTTTATGTTGCAATGGTTCGTCCGAACTTATGCGATACCAGTCACACCGCTTGTATCCAGCTGGAATATTAGTTCAGGGAATGACATTTTAAAGGCAACAATGGGATACAACTTGTGTCCAGTGGTCGTCTGCAGCAGAGAATTCTATGCTAACTTCAAGGTGCTAGACATACCGAACTTCGATGTGGTTCTAGGTATGGATTGGATCGGAATATTTTATGCTACCATTGACTGTTGTCAAAGTAGTATTCGAAATTCCAGACCATCCGGTCTTCTATTTCAAAAGTGGAGACCGTACCCTGGAGCCAAGTACAAACAAGGCGAAACCAAAGAAGGCAGTGATTGCGGCAATTCAAGCGGAGGAAGGATCAAAGCCAGAAGTAATTCGAGAGTTCGACGATGTGTTTCCTGACGATATATCAGGTTTGCCTCCCAATCGAGCTCTTGAATTCAGCATTGATTTAGTACCAGGAGCACAACCAGTGATCAAAGCACCGTATCGATTAAGTCCGGAAGGTTTGAAGGAGGTCCGAACTCAGTTGGACGAATTATTAGCGAAAGAATGGATTCATCCCAGCACTTCAAGTTGGGGATCTCCAGTTCTGCTCGTGAAGAAGAAGGAAGGTTCATACAGAATGTGCATTGATTATAGAGCCTTGAACGAAGTAACGATAAATAACAAGTATCCACTCCTGCATATCGATGATCTGTTCGATCAGCTAAGTGGATCTTTCATTTTCTCCAAGTTAGATCTTCGTTCGGATTATCATCAGGTGAAGGTCAAGGAATCTGATATCCATAAAACGGCATTCAGAACTCGTTATGGTCATTACGAATTCCTTGTAATGCCATTTGGGATGACCAACGCTCCAGCAATATTCATGAACCTGATGAAACAAGTTTTCCGGGAGTACCTAGATCGGTTTGTTGTCATCTTCATCGACGACATCCTGGTATATTCTAAGAGTCGGAAGAAACACGCCGAACACTTGAGAATTGTCCGAAAACATCAACTCTATGCCAAGTACAGCAAATGCGAATTCTGGCTAAAGCAAATTGGTTTTCTCGGACACATTGTATCGGGCGAAAGAATCTCTGTGGATCCAGCGAAAGTTTCAATAAGCGAATGGCCGACACCGAAGTCAGTGAAGGACATTCGAAGTTTCTTGGGTCTAGCTGGATATTACCGAAGGTTCATTGAAGGATTTTCCAAGATTGCAACACCCCTGACCAAGCTCACACGTAAAGATGAAGAGTTCGTGAGGTCAGAAGCATGCGAACAAGATTTCGTAGAACTCAAGTCAAGGTTGAAATCAGCGCCTATTCTCATTATACCGGACCAATCTGGAGGTTTTGAAGTGCATTGTGATGTATCCGGTAAGGGATTAGGATGTGTTCTACATCAGCACGGAAAGGTTGTGGCTTATGCTTCAAGACAGCTGAAGATTCATGAGCGCAATTATCCGACGCATGATTTGGAATTAGCGGCCGTAATCTTTGCTCTTAAGATTTGGTGCCATTATTTTCTTGGTGAACGAGTGAACATATACACAGATCACAAGAGTTTGAAATATGTGTTTACTCAGAAGGAGCTTAATATGCGGCAGAGACGATGGTTAGAACTCATGGCGGACTTCGACATTTACCTGCAATATCACCGAGGGAAGGTGAATGTAGTACCTGAGTCGCCAACCATTAGCAATGAATCTCACCGCTCAGTGGAAGCTTCAACAAGACTTGCATCAGATGGAGATTGAAGTGGTCATGCCAGATAACGCTTCAAGTTTGATGAACTTACAAGTTCAATCTACCATTGTCAATCAGATCAAAACAGGTCAAGCAAGTGATGCCAAGTTGCAAAAGATCAGGGAACAAGTAGAGAATGGACTCTGAACAAACTTCATCATTCATAAAGACGGATCTTTAAGATACGGCAGCAGACTGGGTATACCAAAAGGTTCTGTTGGGGAAGAGTTAATGAAAGAAGCTCACAGCTCTCCCTACTCAGTACACCCTGGAAGTACAAAGATGTATAAGGATCTACGCCAAAATTACTGGCGGCATGGAATGAAGCGTGAAGTAGCCAGAAGCGTCGCTAAATACTTGGTGTGTCAGCAAGTAAAGGCTGAACATCACAGGACTGCTAGTTTACTTCAACCGTTACCTATCCCAGAATGGAAGTGGCAACACATCACGATGGATTTTGTGACTGCACTTCCTCGCAGCACAAAGGGTAATGATTTGGTATGGGTTATTGTGGATCGACTTACAAAGTCGGCTCATTTCATCCCATTTTGAGTTGGCCAATCTACTGAGACATTAGCAAAGAAGTATATGGAGGTAAGAATCTAAGTAAATATTTAAACTCTGCATAATGTACTACCTCTGATACCCATGAACTCATGCAGGAAATCGTGAGACTTCATGGAGTACCGGTCTGTATTGTCTCCGATCGTGACACTAGATTTCGATCGCAATTTTGGCAAAATCTGCAAGCGGGCTTGGGAACAAGTCTGAACTTCAGCACAGCTTATCATCCACAAACTGATGGTCAATCTGAGCGAACTATTTAGATCTTGGAGGATATGCTAAGAGCGTGTATGCTAGACTTCGGAGGATCGTGGGAAGATCACCTATGTCTTGTGGAGTTTTCATACAACAACAACTACCAAGCAAGTATCGGAATGGCACCTTTTGCAGCGCTTTATGGAAGGAAGTGTCGATTGCCATTAAGTTGGGAGGATATCGGAGATAGAGAACTCCTCGGACCTGAGATGATAGTAGCAACTGTTGACGTAGTTTGTACTATCAGGGAAAGAATGCGCATAGCCCAAGATCGACAGAAGCACTGGGCTGATGCAAAGCGCCGTCATTTGGAGTTCCAGCCGGGAGATCACGTATTCCTGAAGATATCTCCAAACCGCGGAGTGATTCATTTTGGAAGACAGGGTAAGCTAAGTCCAAGGTACATTGGACCGTTTGACATACTCGAACGAGTCAGTGAAGTAGCTTATCGCTTGGCACTTCCACCTTCATTGGAAGGAGTGCATTATGTGTTCCACATATCCCAACTCAGAAGGAATGTGAGTGACCCCAGCCATATTCTTGATCATTCCGAACTCACTATACACCCAGACTTATCATGTGAGCAGCAACTTGTTGAGATCCTAGATAGAAAGGTGAAGTCCCTTCGGAACAAGAAAGTCAACTTGGTTCGAGTAATGTGGAGAAATGACACACCAGAAGAATCAACATGGGAAAGGAAGGATGAGATGCGTGCAAGATATTCTCACTTATTTATAAACTAGTCCTTAAAATAAATTGTAAATTTCGAGGACGAAATTTTTGTAAGGAGGGTAGACTGTAACAACTCCAAATTCGGTGTACATAAAATTCATTTAAAGTTAATGTACAATTGGGGTATTTACAATCCCTGTGAATGCTATAAGTATTTGTTTTAATTTAGAACAGCAAGAAAGTACTTGTAGCACATTGGTAAAGCCTTGCACTGCTGTGACGTAGCCCCTATGATCGAATCCCATCAGCCACATTATCTTTTTATTTAATTTTCTTTTAATCTTTTAGAAGTCCAAGAGTTTGCACGAGCACAACACGTAAACTGAAGAGTCACACATAAAACAAACGAGTGCACTGCAGTATACCAACCGACCTCGACACGTGGAACAAAACCAGCCCCATTCGTCGGGAATAGGCCGGAGACACTTGCATTGGGGCAGGCAGCGTCGGTCTCCTCCGTCCCAAATGCTCTTATATTTTACCCCTGCAACGTTTGGCCTACCCCACTAACCACACATTGCTTGTTTACTCTGAATTATTTTAGAGAGAAATAAAATTCACATTTAATCCTATTTTATTACAAATTTTAATACACCCATTCATTACACTAAACCCTAGCTTTTCCTATAAATACCACCGCTCATATCACCCCTACTCACTCACAAATCCCTGCCGAAACTCTCAAGAATTCACAAGTCTTTATATTGTGCAAGCAAAGGGCGAAACTCCGACGAAGTTCCGGCAACGATACGAGGAGTTTCCGGCAATGAAATGAAGCACCGACGAATTCTAAATCTCCTCCTACCTCCCCCCTCACATCAAAGCCAGTAAGTCCCCCTTCTCTCTCTCGTTTGCTATTCTCAAACTTTTCATTCTCAAAACGTGTCGGAAGCGGAATTATCCGGTTTCCGATTCTCTTTTCTTTTAAAAAATACAACTTTTCCTTAATAACAAACCTATAAATTTTAATATCTCATTTCGTAATTATTAACAAAGACAATAGAACAAGTTTGACTTCAAAATAATAACCGTAGCAAGTTTTATTCCACTTTTATATTAAAATACCTTTATGTTTCATTTCGACATGCTTATACCTTTTAACCGTATTACCTTAGAAAAACTCACGAAGTAATGACCTACCTTATCACAACACACATATCTATCATAGCACAATAAATTTTGGGACAATAGAATATGGGAAATACGATTTTTTTTCAAATAAATCCCTTTAACTTATAAAACCGTTTTCTTTAAAGGATGTATTAAAACATTTCCATGCAATTGCGCCTCTACAACCCCTTTTTGGGACTCCGTTCGGGATGGTGCAGATTATCACACATACTTGGGCTTAGTAGAGCGAGATGCAGACCTCCGCAAGGAGCATTCGATCTCGATAGAATTTTTATACATTTTTCTTTAGAAAATGAGATTTTTACAAGAAAATAAATAAAATTTATTTTCGTTTAATATATATATATAAATATTACCAAAATACTTATTTTAAATATATATATATATTATTCCATGTTTCCAAAACTCAAGAAAAGAATACAAATATTACATGAAACTACCATGATAATTCAAAACAATATTCATATTACAAATAAATACCATATATTATGAAATTAGGTATTATCCACTAGAAATGTCACATTTATAAAATATACATCAATGAAAACCCTAAAGAAAATAATTAAATGCTTGAGATGAATTTTGAAATTATACCAAAACTATTTTTACATAAAACCCCCTCAAGTTATACTAAATTACAATAAGGACCCTGGTAAATATAGGTTTAAGCGGGACCAGTCTCTTGAGCCTCAGGGAGTCGGAGAATATAGGTGCTTGTCTATCTAAGATAAACAACCTAATAACGGTGTTATCAACACGGTAATTGTCTTGGAAAAAGACACAAATCTTGCCGTCCATATGCAGCAGTTACCGATAACACCAAAACAATCAGTATTTCAAGTTCTTTTAAAAGTTTCTGACTCAGACCGAGTCTCAACCTAATCAATCTGACTTGAATGTGATTCAAGTACAAACTACAATACAATATGATTCAATATGAATCCATCTATTCAATCTATATCAATCTGTATTGACTGAACCGAACCATGGATATATTTCATTTACATGTTCTTCCATTATATCCGTTCCATTACTGATATCATGGTTTCGGCAAGCTATCCATCTATACAATTTACAAGACAATATAATACAATCAATATAATCAAGACATCGCGGGGTTTATAAGGGGTAGATTAGTACGGAAGGTGCTAGAAGTGGCACGAAACTGCAACCATAAGACACCTAACCTGAATCTCTATTGCCGTTGTATCGTGGCTGAACGGTTCCTTGTACTCCGTATACCTTAGTCTCCGGGATAGTGAGACTCCTCTCGTATACCCTGGCCTCTTCTGTACCAAGCTACAAACAACAGCGTTAATACTAAATAACAACATTAAACAGTTATACTCTATTATGTCTATTCTATTCTTATCTATCTACTGGATTTACCAAGCGACCTGTTCGCTGACGACATTCTCTTTTTTCTTCTTTGGAATGTCGTCAGGTGTTTCGGACTCACTGTAGATCGAACCCAGCAATGAAGACTTGGATCAATTTACTAAAGACCCGGAGTTTTAGATTCACTTGTACATTACATTTCATTTTCATTCCTGTTATGCCATTGTTTAGGCATTGATTGCATTCCATGTATTTTCATTTCAGTTGTATTGTAAAAAGAATGTTTAATAAATAAAGTTGCTATTTATTTACATCTTGTCTCTTGTGTACGTTTTATTTTATATTGCTTAGAAACGCTTAGCGTGTTTACTTCTGAGTAAATACGCAGCGGGCTTGTCGCGTCCTCTGCCTGTATATTGGTAAGCGAGGCGTGACAGAGGGTTGTGAGCTTCTTTCATCAACTCTTCTCGAACAGGACTGTGTAGTACATATAATCGACTTCCATATCGCAAGGATTCATCTTCGTAGATGATGAAGTCAATTTGAAGTCCACTTTCTACTTGTTCCCGGATCTTTTGTATCTTGGCATCATTTGCTTGAGATGCCTTGATCTGATTGACAAGAGTGGACTGGACTTGTAAGTTCATCAAATACGAATCGTTACCTGGCATAAGTACTTTGATTTCCAATCCTTGCAATTCTTGCTGAAACTTCCACTGAGTGGTGAGATTCATTGCTAATGGATGACGGCTAAGTGCATCAGGGACTACGTTCACCTTCCTAGGATGATACTGTAGGTTAATGTCGAAGTCCGCCATTAGTTCTAGCTATCTTCTCTGCCACATATTTAGTTCCTTCTGAGTAAATACATACTTCAGAATCTTATGGTCCGTGTATATATCCACTCGTTCACCCAAAAGATAATGGCGCCAAATCATAAGTGCAAGGATAACGACTGCCAACTCAAGATCATGTGTTGGATAGTTGTGTATATGTACTTTTAGCTGTCTTGATGCGAAAGCCACAACTTTTCCAAGCTGATGTAGAACACATCCTAATCCCTTTTCCGACGCATCACAATGTACGAAGAAACCTCCAGATTGATCAGATATTACAAGGATTGGTGCAGAAGTTAACCTCGACTTGAGTTCTACAAAAAATTGTTCATATGCTTCTGACCACACGAATGCTTCATCTTTACATGTGAGCTTGGTCAGGGATGTTGAAATCTTCAAAAAGCCTTCAATGAATTTTCGGTAGTATCCTGCTAATCTCAAAAAACTTCGTATACCTTTCACTGTTTTTGGTGTCAGCCATTCGCTAACAGCTGACACCTTAGCTGGATCTACTCAGATTTCTTCGTCTGATACAATATGTCCGAGAAATCCGACTTGATCTAGCCAAAATTCGCACTTGCGATACTTGGCATAGAGTTGATGTTGTCACAATATCTCCAGGACAATCCATAAATGCTCGGCATGTTCTTTCCGATTCTTTGAATACACCAGAATGTCGTTGATGAAAATGACAATGAACCTGTTTAAGTACTCTCGAAAAACTTGGTTCATCAGATTCATAAAGATGGCAAGTGCATTGGTCACTCCAAATGGTATCACGAGATATTCGTAATGACCATAGCGAGTCATAAACGCCATCTTCGGAATGTCGGACTCTTTGACCTTCACCTGATGATAACCCGAACAAAGATCTAACTTTAAAAAAACACAAGACCCACTTAGCTGATCGAAAAGATCATCAATGCGTAGTAGTGGATACTTGTTCTTTATTGTCACTTCGTTCAGAGCTCGGTAATCCACACACATCCTGTATGAACCTTCTTTCTTCTTCACCGCTAATACAGGAGATCCCCAACTTAAAGTACTGGGACGAATCCAACCTTTCTTCAGGAGTTCGTCCAACTGAATACGGATCTCTTTCAATCCTTCTGGACTTAACCGGTACGGAGCTTTGATCACCGATTGCGCACCAGGTTATAAATCGATGCTGAATTCAAGAGCTCGATCGGGAGGCAAACCTGATATATCTTTCGAGAATATATTCTCGAACTCTCGAACTAATTCTGGCTTCGATTCATCCGTTTGTAATGTTGCAACCACAGCCTTCTTTGGTTTTGCTTTGTAGGTGCTAGGTTCCAGGGTACCGTCTCCACTCTTGAAATAGAACACTGGATGATCTAGTATTTCGAACACTGCGCTCCTTTGGCGACAGTCGATGGTAGCGAAGAAAGTTCCCAGCCAGTCCATTCCCACGACTACGTCGAAGTTCGATATGTCCAGCACCTTGAAGTCCGCATAAAATTCTCTACTGCAGATGACCACTGGACACAGATCGTATTCCAGAGTTGCTTTTAGAATGTCGTTCCCTGAACTAACATTCCAGCTGGATACGAGCGGTTTAACTGGGATTACATGAGTTTGGACGAACCGTTGCATCATAAAGCAATGTGATGCTCCAGTGTCAAAGAGTGTTATTCCCTGATTAAAAATCAGGAGTTACATCAATGAGGTATCACGTGTTCACACATGACCAAAGGTCACGTGTTGACACGTGACGTTTTTATAGAATTAAAATCTGTCAAGAAAAAGCACAAACAAGCGGCTGAGAAGAGACTCTAATTGGGGGTCACGTGCTCCCACGTGACCAAGGGTCACGTGCCAGCACGTGACAGGCTTTGAAAGCCTTACAGTTTAATAGAATTAAAATTCTAAATTTTGTAAAATCTTTCCAAATGAAAAAGGATTATGGGGAACCGTTGGATTAAAAATTCAGGGGTGATTAAATATCACCAATTGATGGAAAAATCTTAGACAAGGAAAGATTTCCCTAAATCTCACCGAAAATAACAAACAGAATATCTTTGGATTGAAAATCCAACGGTGAATAAAATTCACTGAATGATCTAAAGGATCATATTAATTATGAAAACAAACAAAATCTTTCAATGAAAGATTTATTAAACAAATTGATTCTTTTCCTTCTCCTATAAATAGGAGCCAAGAGGAGGAAAAGAGAGTGTTTTTTTTGGAGAGATAGAATTTTAGAATCTTGAAATTTCAGAGAAAAAAAAGGAGAGTTTAATTCTCAATAAAGGAAACCCTAGGTGAGAAAAGAAAGGGGATCAAAACTTCAAAACAGAGAATTTAATTCTCAAAATCTAAGAGTTTAACTCTTCTGCAAAAAAGAACTTAGTTTTTCCTCTGGTTGAAGATCTGCAGAAGCAAATCTCCCCATGGGTTGAGAATTTAATTCTCATCGGGTTGAGATTTTGCCATGCAGATCCAAAACTTAGAGGGAGGATTGAGTTCAGAGAATTTAATTCTCCCCAAATTTATAGGAATTTAATTGCTTCATGACAAAATTTGGGTTTAACTCTATATGAGAATTTAATTCTCCTAAGATTATAGGAATTTAATTCCTTCAAGATGGACAAAACTAGGGTTTAACCCTAATTGAGAATTTAATTCTCTAAAATTCACAGGAATTTAATTCCTCCTAAAAATGAAATTAGGGTTTCACCCTACACAAAGAATTTGATTCTTTTACATATATGGGAATTTAATTCCTCTAAAGAAAACTAGGGTTTAACCCTACATAAGAATTTAATTCTTTCAAAATGGAAATTTAATTCCTCCAAAGTCATAATCAGGGTTTAACCCTACAGAGAATTCAATTCTTAAAAAAAATAAGGAGACTTAAAAGATCTTTATGCATGCAAAGAACCAAGGTCACGTGTCCCCACGTGACCCTTGAAAAGATCCCTGAAGAAAAGAAGCTTTGAGGCAATGTCTCACGTGCTCCCACATGACTTCCAAAACGCAGAAAGAAAAGGCAAAGGAAATGAAGGCTTTGGGCGCTCTCACGTGTTACCACGTGACCCCTTGGCAAACGCTTTAACAGTCAGCGCATAAATCCCCATCATGTGTCAACACGTGATGCTCAAAATAAAAATATAAAAAGTGTTTAACACTTAATTGCAGAACGAAGAAAAGGAATCTGGTCCCATCTTTGGGCGCCCTCACGTGTCCACACGTGACCCCTTTTTTTTTAGCGTTTAAGACTAATTCGAGAGCTTTATTCCCAGTGTTTAACACTGATTATCTTTTAGTGTTTAACACTAATTTGAAAACCTTATTTCCAGTGTTTAACACTGTTATTTTCTAGTGTTTAACACTAATTTGGGATTCTATATTTCCAGTGTTTAACACCGATGATCTTTTAGTGTTTAACACTAATTTGAGAGTTCTGTCTCCAGTGTTTAACACTGTTGTTCTTTAGTGTTTAACACTACTTTTAGCCAAATTGGCTAATTTTCCAGAGGCAAAAGTCCCTCCTCTAAATGAATCTCAAAATTGAGGAAATCAAAGATAAAAATGTTGCCAAAGCCCTCAAACTCTTGTTTAGCATCGCTGAATAATATAGGCTTGAACCTAGACAAATGTCTAATGGACCAACAGAGGGTCAACACTTCAAACTTAATTGGACTTAGCCCAAGTAGGCCATAAGTCATCAATTCAGACTTAACTGAGCCAATGTGCTCATAATATAATTAATTGGTCTTAGTTCCAAACTGGGCTACAGATCATTTAATCCACCTTGGTTCAAGGGTACATCTCTTCACTCCTTTGATATTTGTCGTTGTAATTCCTCAACGTCTTCAAAAAGGTGACGGGTCCCGACAACCATACATTTCACGGACTGTGGGGTCCTTAAACTCATGGACTATGATGTTCTTAACCTCGACCGTGATGTCTTAAAAGTAACATCGGACTGTGGGGTCTTTAAACTCATGGACTATGATATCCTTAACCTCGACCGTGATGTCTTAAAACTAACATCGGACTGTGAGGTCCTTAAACTCATGGACTATGATGTCCTTAACCTCGACCGCGATGTCTTTAAACTAACAATGGACCGAGATGTCCTTAAACTAACAAAGGACCGTAATGTCCTTAAACTAATCAACCGCAATGCCTCTAAACTAAACAATAGAGCCCAATTGCTCTCTTGGATCTAAACGATCCCGTTAAATTGATCTTAGTCTAAAATGAGACTAACGTATCCTTAACAAACGTTTAAGTTGATTTTAGTCTCAAAAGAGGCTAACGTATCTTTAAACCCAACCCCCAAACCCAAATCTAAGAAAGATACGGATTTGGACTAGTCCACGCCCTACGGACGACAACATAAATTAGTCTCCGTATACAATCCACGGGCAACCAAAAACAAAACAAACACCCACGACGCGAAGTGACCATATGGAGAAGGAGAAAGTTGTTACCGCGATGCGGTAGCGTAATTAACTGCAGGGGCTTGCGCCTACAGAGAAGAGCGTCCCCACAATCAAAAACCCCTCAAACGAGGGGGAATCTGACGAAGTCTGCTATATCGGCCGCATCCGTTTAAACCTTTGATACATGGTGCCATAAATCAACTTAGCATTTTCAGAGAGGTGGACGGATAGCACCAATTAGCATCTGCCCCGAAATTCAGGCTAGACGTCCACCGCTTCTTCGCCGCGTCTTGCGGAGGGGAACAGATTCTGGCATGCCCGGTGGGACCTTTTCCTCTTTCCACTCCACACTTCGTGTGTCGTGTTCGTGAACCAATCGCGGTTTGCTCGTGGTTGCCCTTGGGTTCGAAGTACTAAGATTTGGCGTTTTGCTTGGTGCAGAAAGCGAAGGATCAATGGCATTCACTTGTGCAAAATGTTCCAGCTGCAACTGCAACGTATGCTCCGCCTCATCCGGAGGCATAGCCTACGGGCCTCAAGCAGCTTCGCTGTTCACAATACCGGTGGACCAGGTGACTCAGGCCACCACCGTGTTGTTTTTCGGGACCATGCTCCCGCCAACGAGCTTCACCATTCCTGTGCCAACGCCGGAAGCTCCTAAGAAGTCGGTCTTTGATCGGCTTACAACTACTGCGGCCCCTTTCAACGGATCGCCCAGCTCCAGCACCTCGGTCTTCTCCAGATTGGGCTGAAGTTCCTGTGGGCCCATATTGAAGCCTGCAGTCCCAGAAAAGGTTGTTCCGAAGAGGATATCCATCCCTGCTCCTGAAGTCGTCAAGACGGCTTCTCCTACCAAAGGGTTAGTTTTTACAAGACTGGCTGTTCCGGCTCCCGCTACGGTTCCCATCCCTGCTCAGAAGTCTGTTTTTGACCGGTTGGATACCGCTTCTCAACGGACATCAGTCTTCAAGAGGCTGACACCAGCAATAGCCCCTCACCTGGATAGGGGACAAGATAAAGCCATCCCCATCGCCGAACCAACCCCAATAGCTCGACAGGCTCGACGTCGCCACTGGCGCCGAATAAGGAAGGCTGGGGGCAACTCCCCCTCGGGGTTAACTCCACCAGCCCCAACGGTGGAAGTCTATGCTGCTGTTCCAACCGGGAACAGTTTTGAACTGCTGAACAAGGTGCGTAGGAACTCTCCTACCGCCGTACTGAAAAGATCTCCTCCACTGGTGGAGACTGTCATAGAAGCAAAGCCGGAACAGCCCCCTCAACGGCTGTCTTCCAAAATTTACAAAGTCTGGAGACGGGTCCAAGAGTCAGTGATCGATCAAGATTATCCTCGCCGGCAGAAGAAGCTGAAGGACCGACAGGAAGAAGACCGTCCTGTTAAGCCGCAGAAGGCTACGGCTACTTGGGTGCCCGCTGCAACGGCCCCCTCAACTTCAATCGCTCATAAGAGAAGAAGGCCGGAGAAAATCCCCATGTCTGCGACAAATGTCAAAGGCACTGAGCCCAAACGCCCTAAGTCTGGGGGCATAGTGGTGCATACCGTCTATATGGCATCCGGAAAAGAGGATAGCCATATTTCCACAGGTCATCGACCGCTTACGTGATCCATGACAAAAGCCCAAGAGCAGCAGCAGAAGCTTCAGGAGATGATGACGGCGATGGTCGCACTCACCGGGCCGAAAGCAAGCCCAGAGGCATCCTCGGAACAACACCTGAGCAAGAAACTGATGCCGAATTCCTTCGAAGAATGCTTGAAAAGAAGGACAAAGAGGCCGCGGAACAAGCGGCCAATATAAAACAAATGGCCCTTCTGTTCCAAGATATGGTAAGCATGATGATCCAGCCGGATCCCCCAGCCGAAGATCCTCCAGTGATAATTAAAGATGATAGAGGAGAAACATCAAATCCACCTCCGGCTCTTTCAGCAGCCAAGGAGGAAACTATTTCCAAGTCCGTCTTGGATGATTAAATCGCTCAGCAGATACGAGTTCACCAGGCGAATGAAGCGGCTGGGCAAATTGTTAGAACTGGGCGACCGTATCCAGGCTGGTACGATCAAATAAAATACCCTCCGGGCTACACGATCCCCAAATTCCATGTGTACAAGGGGAGAGGCAATCCCCATCAATATGTCGCTCAGTTCAGGGCTCTTTGTGGCAATACCGATGGCGATGACAAGCTTTTGCTCCACCAATTTGTCGGCAACTTATCGGAGACGGCGTTTGAATGGTACTCCGAACTTCCAAACGACTCCGTCAAAACTTTTGCAGAAATGGAGTTATTGTTCACCCAGCGATTCGCAAGTACTAGTGAATGCACCCCAATAATGGCATTGATCAATACCAGGGTGAAGCCGGACGAGACGTGGTTTCAGTATGCAATCTGATGGCGGAATCTGTGGTCGAAGTGCGAACAACGCATCGAAGAAGCACCGGCGGTGGGCATGTTCATGGGCACTCTAGACCCTCATGCAACTATTTCACAGTTCATGATGTTTTTCAAACCGACCACGTTCCAGGCTTTAATCGACAAGCTAGCCCAGATGGACCAGATGGGGCATAGACCGTCTCCTCCGAAGCCGGAACCGCGAAACGAAAAGGGTAAAGGGAAGGCGACCTTCGTTGCAAATACCCAACAACAGCCCAGTGCCTCAAAACTAACGGATCAGTTGGAAGAGAGACGGTGCTATTATAATGAGAAAATGAAGCGTCCTTACTCGTTCCCACGGGACAAAACGAAGAGACTCTTCGAACTGGCGATGCGCAACAGACTCATCAATCTGCCGAATCCAAAGCGGCCATTGCAACCCGGCGAAGCGAATATCCCAATTATTGTCCTTACCACCAAACGGTAAGCCATCCAATCGAAGATTGCTTCGTCTTTAAGGGATGGATCGAGGATCAGTACCTACAAGGCAAGTTTGCGTTGTCTGAGAAGTGGAAAGTAAGCCCACCACAACCGCACACTTCTAAGAAGATGGACACACCGAGGGCAACGTGCTCTTTTTTTGAAGAAACTCCATGGGAGGTGGCCCTTTCGGCCAAAACCAAAAGGATGCTGAATGATCTCCAAACATGCCCGGCGATCAGGTGGAAGAATCCGCTGGAAACCCAGATTATCGAAAGGATGCTGAAGCCATGCCTAACTCCAAAGATTAGTGGTGATAGCCAAAGTGCTCACACCCAGTCGTCGAAATCTTTGAAAAAGAAGAAGAAATCTAAAAAGCCCGTGAAGCCTGGCGACAAGCGCACGGACCTGCAGAAACAGATCAACGCGCTGGAAGAATATAACCAGAAGGCGCGGACTCCAATCACGCTCCAGGAATTTCTCGGCCACGTCCTTGAAGACGGAGATGATGGAGAAGGCTCATCAGATGAATCTGAGGATTACATAGCAAGTTGCCATGTGATCTCTCACTCGTCTACAGACGATGAAGAAGCTCCTTATACCGACAGACTGGGGGCAGGGCCTGAACCAGAACTTCCAGGGCCATTAGACGAGATGATCGACCTATTCCTGAACGAAGCTCTTCTGAAAAGTAAAGCTGATCGGGAATGTAAGATGGCTATATTTGAAAAGGCCAAACGCCGGCGACTGGACGAAAGAGTCGAGACATTCCCGCTGAATCAGAGGACATCTGTCGCAGATAAAAACAAGTTCAAGACGAGGAAGAGGTTCGCCAAATCCATATCAATGGGAATGAAGTTGCCACCCTCCGAAGGAAACACTACTAGTGAAGCGGAAACACATCCTAGCTACTGCTTATATCACAGAAATATTGCGCACCCCACCGAAGAGTGCAACGCTTTTAAAAGATGGTGGCAGGGATATGTTGCTCACCGGCAACATTTTAAGCGGATGAAATGCAAAACTCGTCGGGAGCGAAGAAGTGCGATCGAGGAGCTTAGAAGGACCGCCGGCAACTGTCGCATGGTTAACACCGGAGGATCTCAAGTTCTCACCTTCGGGAGCAACTCCGATGAAGAGATGACTCTTGGCCCTCTCTTCAAAGAATCCACCTCGGGGAAAGAGGAAGAGCCAAAGACCTGTGAAAATATCCAGCTGCACAATCGTACGCTGCTCGAAAAGAATCTCGGACCCACGAATAGAAAAGATAAGGGAAAAGAAAATGTCTCTGAGGATATCGCCCTAGATGACCAAGTCATGAAAGAGCTGACCGCCAAGGACCCGCCAAAGAAAAGTAAGGTGGACTATAACATTCTGGCGCACTTAAGGAAGTTACCCTCGCAGCTCAGCATTCTCGACGCCCTTTTACTATCAAAAGAAGCAAGAAATTCATTGATCAAGGCGCTACAAGAGCCAGAGCAATTCCAAGCTTTTCTCGCCGAAGAAAGGATGAAGAACGAGCTAGAAGAAGTGCACACAGCCGATATCACCTTCGGTGATGAAGATCTCCTCCTTGGGACATGCGAACACAACCATCCCCTATATGTCTCCGGGTACTGTCACGATATTAAGATAGGCAAGATCCGGGTCGACAATGGGTCTTCCGTCAATCTCTTCAACGTGCGAGTGTTGAAAGAAATCTGCATGAGCGTTCAGCACCTCGCTCGCGATAAAATCACCATCTCCGGTTTCGACTCCCAGTCATCATGGACTCTCGGGTCTATGATACTGACATTACGTTTCGGGCTACTTGTCACGGATATTAAATTTCACGTCATTGACGCCAAGACATGCTACAATGCTTTGCTTGGCCGGACCTGGTTACACGAGTACAACATCATCCCTTCGACACAACATCAGTGTATGAAATACTTCAAGGATGGTCTCGAGTGCACCGTAACAGGAGAGCTGAACCCATTCTCCGTGAACGAAGTCCGAAAGTACAAAGATGCAAAATACTTCTTACCAGATTTCGAAGATACGGAGAGATGTCACAAACCGAAGGACAAAGCTATTACCACTATTCCAGTCTTCGGGAGTGATACCGAGGAGGAAGAAGAGATAGTTTATTCAGAGCCACCTCAACGCAGCAGCCCGGAACCGTCCGCCCCCATGTTGATCTTCGGCAGCGACTCGGAAGACGAGGCTAATGCTATATTTTCCGCTCGGCCATCAACACAAGCCTTCGCTGGCGATAATCAGAGTTTGCAAATTACCATGGTTCCACAAGAACATTATAAAGATCTTGATGCACTTGAAACTTATAGTGTGCAAGAACTGCAAATATTCTACGTCCCTCCCAGGCGAAAAGGTGAAAAGGCGATCCTTTTCTACCGATCCGGGAAAACCAAAGTGGGAAAAGAAATCTGGCATGGCACAGATTCTACGCTCGATAGGCTCCAACCCATCCGTCTCCCTAGATATTACACCAAAGGCTTGAAAAGGCTATTGAAACGCCAAGGGGTACCCTTCAAACAGACCACTCGACAAGCTCGGTTCTACAACAGGATTTGGGATGTCCCCAAGACTCAACGAAAGCTGCCCAACGGGAGAATGGAAACGGTCGGGCTCGGATATGTCCAATCCAGGAAACGGGAACGAGTCCATGGTAGCTACGTCATATATGACTTCGATGAAGAAGAGGACGCCCTGTTAAAAGATGTTGATCCTGAACCAAAACAAGGTCCGGTCATCAAAGCACCGAGTCCGACATTTGAAGAACGAATGGACAGGCTAGTAAAGGAAGCGGGTCAAAAGATCCGGGATGACCATAACCGTGAGATGGCCATTTACGAAAAAGCCAGGACACAGCGCCTCCTCCAACAAACCGCGGAGAACAGCAATGCTCTTCCTTATCAACCCGTCACACAAAAGGCCCGACACAGAGGCAAGAATAAATCAAAGAGCGGGAAAAGCGTTCGAGAGCGACAAAGCGGGACCAAGAAACCACGTGATCGGGAATCGAGCAATCCGGAGTCGTCTCTTATAAAGAAGATGGGTCGAGCATACTCTTTTCCTCAGAACAAAACACGGAAGATACTTGATCTTGCCATAAAACATCGAATGATTACGCTTCCGGAGTCCAAGCACCCCGAGCAAGCGAACAAGGTCTCTCACCCAGACTATTGCTCTTATCACCGAGCAGTAGGACATCCTCTCGAAAACTGCTTCACCTTCAAGAATTGGGTCGAAGACCAATATCAGCTTGGCAAGTTCGCTCTATCCAGCAGTTGGAGGATAAACCCGCCACAGAAGCACGAACCAAAAGTCGCGCATATAACGGGAGTATAACCAGATCAACATCGGTTTTGGAAGCGAGCTCGTACTTGTCATATGATAACGCTATCAAAAGAAGAGCCCGAGGATATGGATGACCTCCCCTGGTGCTTCGAAAATAATGATGATGAGGTGATCTCAGAATTTCCACTGGCGCCGAAAGAGCTGGAGGATGGAATACATACTACTGCAGACGATCTCAAGAAAATTGATCTGGGGACGACAAGCGACCCGCGGCCGATATTCGTCAGTGAGTTGTTGTCTGAAGAAAGGGTGGTTACACTAAAAGACGTGCTCATACAACATAGAGATTGCTTCGCATGGAACTATTCCGAGATGCCAGGATTAGATCCAGAGATTGTTGTGCACAAATTGGCGATATCTTCGGACGTCAAACCGATCAAACAGGCGCCGAGAAGAATGCGGCTCGAGCTTGAGATGAGCATCAACGTCGAGGTCAAGAAGCTAATCGACTCCGGCTTCATCCAAGAGGTTCAGTATCCTGACTGGATCGCCAACATCGTCCCGGTGATGAAGAAAAATGGGACAGTGCGCATATGTGTGGACTTTCGGGATCTCAATAAAGCCTGCCCAAAAGACGACTTCCCGGTACCGGTCACCGAGCTAATGATAGACAATACGTCCACCCACGAAGTCTTCTCCTTCATGGATAGATCGTCAGGATGTAATTAGATAAAGATGCATCCCGAGGATCAGAAGCATACTGCTTTCCGGACCCCTTTGGGTATATTCTGCTACAAGGTGATGCCCTTCGGTCTAAAGAACGCTGGTGCCACCTATCAGAGGGCCATGATGAAGATCTTCGATGACCTCATACATGAAATCGTCGAATGCTATATCGACGACCTCGTGGTGAAAAGCAAATCATATGAGGAACATTTAGAGTATCTGAGGATCGTGTTTCAACACCTCCGACAATACAACTTGAAGATGAACCCTCTCAAATGCGCATTCGGAGTTTCCTTAGGCAAATTCCTAGGTTTCATCGTCCGACACCGAGGCATCGAGATAGATCCGTCAAAGATCAAGGCAATTATGGAGATGCCCCCGCCAAGGAATCTCAAGCAATTGCGGTCTCTCCAAGGGAAGCTCGCGTATATCCGGTGATTTATAGCCAATATTTCAGGGAAATGCCGTCCTTACAGTCACCTGATGAAGAAGGGAACCCCGTTCGTCTGGGATCACAAATGCCAAAGCGCGCTGGACGAAATCAAGCAATACCTGCAGAACCCGCCAGTGCTGGCTGCTCCGGTCAAGGAAAAGCCTCTCATTCTGTATACAACCGTCCTTGAAGGTTCCTTAGGCGCGTTATGGGCACAAGAGAACGACCAAGGGAAGGAGAGAGCCCTCTACTATTTGAGTCGAGTTCTACTGGGGGCAGAAAGCAATTATTCTCCTATCGAAAAACACTGCCTGACATTGATCTTCGCGATAACGAAGCTCAGGCACTACGCGTTGGCGCATGAAGTCCGCCTCATATCGAAGGTAGATCCTCTCAAATATTTGATGTCAAAGGCTATATTGACAGGGTGGCTCGCTAAATGGGCCTTGCCCTTAATGGAGTTTTCGATAACTTATCAACCTCTTAAGGCAGTGAAAGGCCAGGCCATCGCCGACTTCCTCACCGAGCATCTGATACCCGCCGATTCTCCCCTGAATTGTGAATTGCCAGACGAACATGCGTTTGACACAATCAGCGGGGATGATACCCGGTGGGAACTTTACTTCGATGGAGCATCCTCCATGAAGAAGCGCAAACAAAACACCCCCATAATCAAATCAGGGGTAGGCCTCATCTTCGTAACTCCATAAAGTGGGATAATGCGCTTTGCCTTCTCCTTAACAGAGCCGAGGACAAACAACGAAGCCGAGTATGAAGCTTTGATAGCAGGTCTCGAAATCGGCATCGACATGGGGATTGAGAACCTCCTCATATACGGAGACTCCCAACTGGTCGCTAGTCAAGTAAACGGCGACTATCAAACGTGCAAACCTGAGTTGGTGAAGTACGGCGAGAAAGTACAACAACTGCTGACTCAAATTCCTTCCTACACCTTGGAAAGTATACCGCGTGTGGAAAATAGCAAAGCGGATGCATTAGCCAAGCTTGCTAATGAATTGGCCGATGAGAACCTCGATAACATAAGAATCGTGGTACAAAGCCATCGGGTTCTTGCACCGGCAGAAATATCTCCAGAGTCGTCCGAGAAAAAGGGAGCGACCGAGAAAACGGCCCTACAAGTGAAAGATCAGGAAAAGGCTGAGGATTGGAGAGAAGTCTTTATAGACTACTTCAAATCCCGTCGAACGCCCGAAGATGCGTCCTCAAAACATCAGCTCATGAAGCGAGCCCTGTCTTTCGCCTTCGTCAATGATACTCTGTACAGGAGGTCATTCGATTCTCTGTGGCTAAGATGCCTGGGACCTGAAGAAGCATAGAGAGTCGTCCAAGAAACTTACGATGGACTCTGCGGTTCTCACCAAGCCGGGCCGAAAATGAAGCTGAAGATCAAACGGATGGGTTATTATTGGCCCACGATAATCCAGGACTGCCTCGAGTATGCGAAGCAATGCCACTCGTGCCAGATCCATGGGGACTTCATCCATCAGCACCCAAATCCACTACATCCGACAGTGGCTAGCTGGCCTTTCGAGATGTGGGGGACTGACATAATCGGCCCCATCGAACCAGTATTTTCCAGGGGACGTCGATTCATTTTGGCGACAACCGATTACTTCTCCAAATAGGCAGAAGCAGTCCCGCCGAGGGAAGTGGAAACGGAGAATATCCTCCATTTCTTCAAGACACACATCATTTATCGGTTTGGCACTCCGAGACAAATCATCTCCGATAACGGGCCAGCCTACAGAAGCCACAAAACCAGCCGCTTCACACAACAACACAACATAGACTGGAGATACTCATCCGTCTATAATCCTTGAGCTAACGGTCTGGCTGAGGCTTTTAACAAGACATTGACGAAGATTGTTAAGAAGACGGTGTCCCGAAATAAGAAGGACTGGCACGAGAGACTGCATGAAGCTCTCTGGGCATATCGAACTACGTTCAAAACAGCCACAAATACAACGCCGTACGCATTGGTATTCGGTACAGAGGCGGTACTCTTCCTCGAGATAGAGCTACCCTCTCTACGAGTGGCAGTTCATTACGAGATAACGGACGAAGAAAATGCTCACCTTCGGCTTGAGGAGCTCGATGCCCTCGATGAAACCCGGCTTATAGCACAGCAAAATCTGGAAGCTTATAAAGCAAAGATGACGCGCTCATACGAAAGATTGACTAGGCCGAGAACATTCCACCAAGGCGAACTCGTGCTAGTGGTCAAAAGACCTATGATCCCCAATCGTGCTAAACGAGAGAAATTCGAGCCAAACTATGAAGGCCCGTACATCATAGACAAAGTTTACCAGGGTGGAGCCTATCTACTCATGGACATGCATGGTGAAAGACCTTTCAGGCCAATAAACGGTCGCTTCCTGAAGAAATACTATGCCTAACGAGGCACGGCCTAGGTTAATGATAGATGACGACGACTATGTCCGCTTGCTGTCTTCCTAAGCCCAAACTCTATAGGTAGTAACCGACTTCCTTCACAACGGACCAAAACGTCCTTAAACTAACAACGGACCGAAACGTCCTTAAACTAACGACGGACCGCAATGTCCTAAAACTTGCAACTGACCGAGATGTCGATAAACTACGGTGGATTCCAGCATCCCAAAGCTGATACAAAAAAAAGAACGAAAAAAAGAATAAAAAAAAAGAATAAAAGAAAAAGAAAACGGTATGTCCATAAGCAAAATGGGCACGGATGAAAACCCGAAAGGGCTCCATGAGTAAAAACAGCAGGGCTACAGGCGAGTTTTGTGAAAACCCGAAAGGGCGCAGCCTCGTTAAAATAAAAAAAAGAGAGACAAAAAAAGAAAACGGTATGTCCATAAGCGAAAAGGGCACGGATGAAAACCCGAAAGGGCTCCGTGAGTAAAAACAGCAGGGCTACCGGCGAGTTTTGTGAAAACCCGAAAGGGCGCAACCTCGTTAAAAGACACTTGCAAGGTCCTCTCGACTTTGTAAAGAGAAACCACCTGCGTGAGATCCTTACGAATCACAAGGGAGCAACACACTCAGGGATCCACACGATTCCTAAGGAGAAATTACACTTGCGAGATCCTCACGACTCGTAAGGAGAACCCTCTTATGGGACCCTCACGGCTCATAAGATTCAAAAGTCTTAAGTTACAGGGATCTGAACCTGTTCTTAAGCAGCCCCCACAACCTCCGATACTGCCCTACAAGCGGCTCAATGCTGACCCTTGTATATAATCCACGGGCGCGAATAAACATTTCCCCAACAAAATCCCATCCGTGACTAGGGATATGTCTACATGGTGAACAACCCTTGTAAGTCCTCTCGACTTACAAGGAGAAAACACTCTTGTAAGATCCTTACGACTTATTAGAGAACATGCACTTAGGGATCCTCACGATTCTTAAGGAGAAAACACACCTACGAGATCCTCACGACTCGCAGGGAGAAATACCTTTATGAGACCCTTACGGCTCATGAAGTCAAAAGCCTTAGTCGACAGAATCCTAACCCTGTCTACTAAGCCACCTTTGTTCGACATCGACTAAGGCAAATGATGATTCGCTCCTGGCAATATCCCAGTAGTAGTGGTGCTGATGCCGAAATCTGTGTCTAATCCCAAACTTGCAGCGAAAAGCCAGCAAACCACACATGCATATGAAATAGCCGAAATGATGGGGCGAATTGCAAATAAGAAGTCAGCAAGTAAAAATGTATGCATGCAAAATAGCCGAAATGATTGGACAACTCGCAATAAAAAACAGCGAGTAAAAATAAAACAAATAGCCGAAATGATTGGGCACCACGAAAAATAGCCAAAATGATTGGGCAATCGCGACCTTCGCGATATAAAAGCTGAAATGATAGAGCATCGCGGAAAGAAATAAAAAAAATGATGAAATTTATGCCCTACAGGTGATATCACATCAATCCCTGTATACAATCCAGGGGCACAAACAAAGAAGGAATCATGCCTTTCCTCCCCAGGTTTCATCAGAAAAAGAAACCAAATCTCAACATCCGTTTCATTACGACAAACACAACATCAAGCAAAGTGGAACAGCGGAAACTCCCAGTTCTATGACTCGGTGGTACACAGATGACCGAGAGTCAAACCCTGACTCCGTGAAATGCGGATAAAGCAAAATTCCTGGCTACGTGGAACGCGGCTTATGTCAATCCTGACCCCGTGGGAAACGTCCAGAGCGGATCCTGGTCCTCGCAAAGCACGGCAATGACCCCGTGTGAAGCATCCAGAGCAGAGCCTGGTCCTCGCCGAACGCGGCAGTGAACCCGTGGGAAGCATCCAGAGCAAAATTCCTGGCTACGTGGAACGCGGCTTATGTCAATCCTGACCCCGTGGAAAACGTCCAGAGCGGATCCTGGTCCCCGCAGAGCACGGCAATGACCCCGTGTGAAGCATCCAGAGCGGAGCCTGGTCCTCGCCGAACACAACAGTGAACCCGTAGGAAGCATCCAGAGCAAAATTCCTGGCTACGTGGAACGCGGCTTATGTCAATCCTGACCCCATGGGAAACGTTCAGAGCGGATCCTGGTCCTCGCAGAGTACGGTAATGACCCCGTGTGAAGCATCCAGAGCGGAGCCTGGTCCTCGCCGAACACGGCAGTGAACCCGTGGGAAGCATCCAGAGAAAAATTCCTGGTTACGTGGAACGCGGCTTATGTCAATCCTGACCCCGTGGGAAACATCCAGAGTGAATCCTGGTCCTCGTAGAGCACGGCAATGACCCCGTGTGAAGCATCCAGAGCGGAGCCTGGTCCTCGCCGAATACGGCAGTGAACCCGTGGGAAGCATCCTGAGCAAAATTCCTGGCTACGTGGAACGCGGCTTATGTCAATCCGGACCCCGTGGGAAACGTCCAGAGCGGATCCTGGTCCTCGCAGAGTACGGCAATGACCCCGTGTGAAGTATCCAGAGTAGAGCCTGGTCCTCGCCGAATACAGCAGTGAACCCGTGGGAAGCATCCAGAGAAAAATTCCTGGCTACGTGGAACGCGGCTTATGTCAAGCCTAACCCCATGGGAAACTTCCAGAGCGGATCCTGGTCCTCGCAGAGCACGGCAATGACCCCGTGTGAAGCATCCAGAGTGGAGCCTGGTCCTCGCCGAACACGGCAGTGAACCCGTGGGAAGCATCCAGAGAAAAATTCCTGGCTACGTGGAACACGGCTTATGTCAATCCTGACCCCGTGGGAAACGTCCAGAGCGGATCCTGGTCCTCGCAGAGCACGAAAATGACCCCGTGTGAAGCATCTAGAGCGGAGACTGGTCCTCGCCGAACACGGCAGTGAACCCGTGGGAAGCATCCATAGCAAAATTCCTGGTTACGTGGAACGCGGCTTATGTCAATCCTGACCCCATAGGAAACGTACAGAGCGGATCCTGGTCCTCGCAGAGCACGGCAATGACCCCGTGTGAAGCATCCAGAGTGGAGCCTGGTCCTCGCCAAACACGGCAGTGAACCCGTAGGAAGCATCCAGAGCAAAAATTCCTGGTCACGTGGAACGTGGATAATGTCAACCCTGACCCCGTGGGAAACATCCAGAGCGGAGCCTGGCCCACGCAGAACACGGCAGTGAACCCGTGGGAAGCATCCAGAGCAACCCCTGACTCCGTGAAATGCGGATAAGGGCAACTTCACCCATCACTTGCGGGTCTTCACAACTCGTAAGGGAGCAAATTCTCTTATGAGATCCTTACGACTTTCAAGAGAAAACATGCACTTAGGAATCCTCACGATTCTTAAGGAGAAACCACACCTACGGGATCCTCTCAACCAGTAGGGAGAAAATTCTTTATGAGACCCTCACGGCTCATAAAGTTGAAAAGTCTTAGGAGGCAGACCTTAACCCTGAATCCTAAGCCATCGTTGTTCTGCAGAGAAATTGAGATAGACTATCCACAGAATACATTCAGTCAAAGAGATACACCATCGTGAAAAAGAAATATGCCTTTTATTCATGAACCAAAGTGAATACAAAGTACAATTCATGGAAGAAACAAAAAAATATACTCTTATTCAGGAGTATGTACAAAGGAAAAAAAACATATCTACAAGGCTTCAAGTCGGCGGGCGATTTAGCAGATTAGCCAGTTCGTCCCTCTTTCGCTGGGCTTCACCTTCGTGATTCAATATCGCCAAAAGACGGGCCTCCGCCTGAGCTTGCTGGGCCTGATATGAGGCAAGCCGGCCTTCGAGCTCTTTCTCGGTAGCTTTATGAGCCTCAACCCTTTCACGAGTGAACACGGAGGCTTTGTCGATGGCCACCACCTCCTTGATGGCCTCTTGAAGCACTCGCCAGAGTTCATACGCTTTGGTGACTTTGGCCGTAAGGTTGGCCTGAAGCTCTATCAGCGCTTTCGAAGCCAGCTCGCTCTCCGAAAATTTGCGGTCAAGCCTCTTCTCGCACGACACCATGTTCGCCGCGCACCGCTCAATCAAACCCCGCAAGCCCACCTTCGCAGCCACAGCCTCCGAAGAAAGGCGGGTACACTCGAGCGCGTGCAAGCAAGCCTCCACCTGCCGGCAAAACTCAACCCAGACTTGCACCACTGCTTTGCTATGATAGGTGGCAAGAAAGGGGAGAGAGCCGTTAGCTTCAGCAGCAAATGCTTCGGCCGTAATTACGTTTCCAGCACGAAGCTCCTCGATCAAAGATGACAGAGAGGCGAGGCTTAGCTTGGCCATCCATTCTGAGGCTCTCAGAGCATAGGGGCCGGGTGGCATAGTGACGCGCGACTCCAACGCAGTAGGAACTGACAGAGCTGTTCAGATTTATAAACAGTCAGCTGAATGTGTAAGCGAAAGAACAAATGGAACAATTTTGGAACTTTACTTACCCACGGTCATGCAAGAAGGAGCTGAAGACTCCCCTGGCCCTTCAAGAACCTCAACCTCATCATCGGCCTCCATGACTGTAAAGGACATTAATGTCATTTTGCGAAATAATAGCAATGCTGAGAAAAGAAGGTAGACAATACTAACCTTGTCCAGAAGAAAGGACGATGCGCTGAGGAGATATTGCTTGTGGAGCAGCCATCTCCAACAAGCGCTGAAAAGACTGCCTGGGAGACAAGTCGGCAATCGAAGACGCCAACCCGCGCAATTCTGAAAAGACAAAAGAGTTCAGATAATAGAAAGATTACTAATTTAAAATGTAGAAGGTTACCTTCGACGCTCCTCCCATTCTGAGCTGGAAGGATAGCAGCTTCAACGGCCTCCGCCGCAACTTCTGAGCCGCCCTCAGGGAGAGCCATTGGGACAGCGATCACCTAAGGTGCCTCCCCCAAGGGAGCAAGTGCTTCGGTAGCAGGAGCCACCACAGGAGGCTCTATTGCGAGAGGGACAGTTTCATCAACCCCCTCCACACCGAGCAGTGTTTCACTGGGGGTATCAACAGGCTCTACGGTCAGTAAACCCGTAGGAATCTTCGCCATCGCCGAAGTCTCTGCACAGTTCACACAAGGATAAGAATGCATATATATGCGTGCAGGCAATATGAAGTATCACAAAGAGATACAGGAACATACCAATGCGTAAGGAAGCTTGCAGTATAGCTTGCTCAAGCCGACGCTCCTTCTCAAGGAGGTGTGCTCGCCGAGGTCCGAGGGTGGACTCGTGGCCGCCGGTCCACAGTGAAAGCGCGTCCGCGGCATCCTTCGAAGCAGCCTGTTTAAGGGCCCTTTCGCCCCATTCCTCCAAAGGGCCGATGAATCGTCGCCGGATCCACGGAGGGTCTTCATAAAAGATGACGGCGGGATAAGGCTTCTTCGGAATCCTTATGCTCTCCGACTCGTCTTGAGAACGTCTTATAGCCTCAGCCAATTGTGTGGCTTCCTCGGCAGTTGAACTTGGAAAAAGTAGGCCAGCATCCGACTCTTGCATGGTCAACGGTTCGTCCTGAAGAATGGGCTCAGACTCTACTAAAGAGTCGAGCAAGTTGGTAGCCACTTTCCTCCACCGCTTGGATCCAGAGCCGACCGTCGAGGACGACCGTTTCCTCCCCCGTAGAGCCTTGGCGTGACGCCGACCCACTTCGCCTTCAACGCCCTCACTCCCAACACCCTCACTTGGCGCTGCGACTGAGGACGACACGGCCATTGTCGATGCCGCGGGCGGTGGTGCTGCTACTGGCGCCCTTTTATCTCTCGACTGAGCCCGAGTATCCAATAGCATACCAATTGTGGGAGTGAGGTCCACCTCCGACTCCCCCGGAATGAGCACAACACTGGTGTCCCTCAGGGGAAAGCGGACCGGTGCGCGCGGTCGTAATGGAACTCCCGTGGCCTGAACCGGAGCAGGAGCGCCATATCCAAGAAGCACCCTCTTCTCCTCAGCAATAATCGGGCTAACCCGATGAAGGTACTGTTCCCCTCCGAAAGGCGGAGCACAGGACTGCTATGTCCTGGCGCTGGGATTCGGGGCAGATGCTATTTGGTTTTATCCGTCTATCTCTCCGAAGATACCGAGTTGATTTATGGCACCGTGGATCGGAGGTTTAGACGGATGCGGCCGATGTAGCAGACTTCGTCAGATTCCCCCTCAGGGTGAGGGGTTTTTGATTGTGGGGACGCTCTTCCCTGCAGGCGCAAGCCCCTGCAGTTAATTACGCTACCGCATCGCGGTAACAACTTTCTCCTTCTCCAGAATTTCACTTCGTGTCGTGTGTGTTTGTTTTGTTTGTGGTTGCCCGTGGATTGTATACGGAGACTGAGTAATGCCGTCGCCCGTAGGACGTGGATTAGTCCAAATCCGTATTTACTTAGATTTGGGTTTGGTGTTTTTCGTTTAAGGATGCATTAGTCGCGTTGCGGTTAAGATCAACTTAAACGTTCGTCAAGGATACGTTAGTCCTGTTTTGGACTGAGATTTGACTTGACGTAGTGATTGATTTAATTATCTGGCCGCCGGGACTCGTCACCTCTCTGACGTCGTTGAGGGATTACAACGACAGGCGTCAGAGGAGTTCAGAGATGTACCCTTGAACCAAAGTTGATTTGGAGTTTTATTGTTTATTTGAATATCTAAGGACACATTAACCGCATTTAGGGCTAAGATCAACTTAGGCGGGACCGTTTAGATCCGGCAAAAGAGCAATTGGCTCTATTGTTCCAATTTAGGGACGTAGTGGTCCAATGTTAGTTTAGGGACGTTTCGGTCCGATACCAGTTTAAGGACGTAGTGGTCCATCGTTAGTTTAGGGACGTCTCGGTCCGATATTAGTTTAGGGACGTTTCGGTCCGTCGCCAGTTTAAGGACGTAGTGGTCCGTCATTAGTTTAGGGACGTTTCGGTCCGATATTAGTTTAGGGACGTTTCGGTCCATTATTAGTTTAAGGACGTCTCGGTCCATCGCCAGTTTAAGGACGTAGTGGTCCGTCATTAGTTTAGGGACGTTTCGGTCCGATATTAGTTTAGGGACGTTTCGGTCCATTATTAGTTTAAGGACGTCTCGGTCCGTCGCCAGTTTAAGGACGTAGTGGTCCGTCATTAGTTTAGGGACATTTCGGTCCGATGCCAGTTTAGGGACGTAGTGGTCCATCATTAGTTTAAGGACGTCTCGGTCCAATATTAGTTTAAGGACGTCTCGGTCCGATATTAGTTTAAGGACGTCTCGGTCCACGAGTTTAGGGACCCCGCAGTCCATTTGGATGTGTGGTCATTGGGACCCGTCACCTCTTTGACGTCGTTGAGGAATTACAACGAGGGATGTCAAAGGAGTTCGGAGATGTACCCTCAAACCGGTCGTGAATTGATTTAGGAGAGCAGCTGTGCTCAGTCAATTTAATTTAAGGACTTACGGCCAGAATTGGGCTAAGTCCAGTTGAAAATGTTCACATTTTGTTTGCATTTGGCCTATTAGGCCTTTGTTTGGGCTTTCCCTCTTTTTAGAATAATGCATAGCATTACTTCAGGCCATTGACTGGGCTCTGCCCTTTTAGAATAATGCAGAGCATTGTTTTTGGTCTATTGGACCTCTCAATTGGGCTCTGCCCTTTAAACAATGCATAGCATTATTTTTGGTCTGTTTAGACTTTTTGATTAGGCTCTGCCTTTTTAAAATAATGTACAATACTTCTATTTGGTCCATTTGACCTTTGATTGGACTCTGCCCCTTAATAATGCATTGCATTTAATACTCTGACAGTGCCCCACACGGCTTGTCAGGTGCTTTGCGCAATTAAAGAGCGCAAGCGCTCGTGGAGGTGACACGTGTCGCGCAGTGGAAGGCTTGCGCAACAGTGCTTGCGCGACTGCGCAGACACGTGTCGCGCAGTTGTGCACTTGCGCAACAGTGCTTGCGCGACTGCGCAGACACGTTAAGTCCAAATTTTTTTTATTTATTTTGGGCTTTGCCCAACTAGAAAATCAATCCAAACAGGGCTCTGCCCCTTTATTATTTTGCAATTTGATTTGGGCCAGGCCCTTTTAAATAATGGGTTGCATTTGTGCAGAACATCAAGAATTTTTCAGATTTAAGAGCAAAAATGCATAGCACTTTTGATCTAAATTTGGATCAAAGGAAAACACGTTTTTCTTCCTGTTTTCCCTGATTTCACAGAACCAAGGATTCATAACAAGTGCAAGGCACTATTTTTATTTATTTATTTTTATTTTATTTATTTGTTCATTGAAGATTAATGATTTTTAGATCAATGATCTATACTTCAGAGATTTTTCTCTTTTAAAAGGTTTTACCTTTTTTTTTTGTTCTTCCAAAGTTTCTTCAAGAATTCTCTCTGTTTTCTTTCTGATGTTGATGATCATCAAATGAGGTCTGGGGTCCTATTTATAGTGCTTACAAATTTGTTGGATTTGTTAACAAGATCTTTTCTGAGTGATTTTGGGAATTTTCCCACCGCTGGATCTTTGATCCAAAGGCAGAAGAAAATCTTCTGGTTTTGGAAAGAACAGAAAAGATTTCATTAAATTTTCATTCGGTTGCTGCGCAACTCACCAGCGTGTGACACGTGTCGCGCAGCGGTGCACTTGCGCAACAGCGCTTGCGCAACTGCTAAGACACGTGTCGCGCAGCGGTGCACTTGCGCAACAGCGCTTGCGCAACTGCGCAGACACGTGTCGCGCAGCGGTGCGCTTGCGCAACTGCGCAGACACGTGTTGCACTGTGGACCGCTTGCGCATTGCGCAACGCACGGAATTCGAAGCGTTGCTTCAGAAAATTTGAATTTTCAAAATTCAAATGAGCCTTGCTCAGATTGGGGGAACAAATGCCCCCCCACCGTTGCGCTCACGTGGCGCGCACGTGAGTGCAACGGTGGCAAGACCCCAGCCGTTGGATCAAGGGGGGTCAGTTGAAGGGGCGCAGGCGCCTATAAATAGGACCCTTGGTCCTTGGTGATTTTTCTTATCATCTTCAAGAATTTTAACTCTCAGAGCCTTGCTCTTGCTTAAAAATTTTCAGAGCCTTGCTCTTGATTTCTCTCAAGAACTTTCAAGTTCAGAACTTAGAATTTCTAGGTAAAAGATCAGATTAACTCAAATTCAAATTAAATTTAATTGACAGAGCCTTGCTCTTGTAGATCTTGGATCTAAAGAAAACCCTTTTGGGGTTTCTTCAACAGAGCCTTGCTCTTGGGATCTTTGATCTAAAGAAAACCCCATTGGGGCTTCTTCACCAGAGCCTTGCTCTCAAGATTTACAGAGGTCCTGTTCATGGGTTTTGACCCATGAGCAGAGCTTTGCTCTTGGATGAATTTTTTTTTTATGAGTTTTCATGGGTTTTTCAAGATTCAAAAACTTCAATTCATCTAAGTGTTAATGGATTTTCGATTATTACCACAGAGCCATGCTCTTTTAAGGAATCTTGTTCCCTTGAGACCAGAGTTTGACAAATGTCACTCTGTGATAGAGCTTTGCTCTAAAAGAGGAGATTTTCTCTTTGTCTCTAGGGACTTCCCCACCAATGGGTGTATCCTACTGGAAACTTTTTATGAATTGACAGTCCCATCTAATGATGGGATTGTCTTATTAAATGATGTACATCATCCAGATTTTGTGGGTCCCCCTTTGGTCCCCTACCCACTGCATCACAGTGTGGAGCAAGATTTTTTTATTATTATTTTTTTTTTTAAATGCCAAGCGTTAGACCACTAATGATACATATTTTTTTTTGTCTTTCCACAGAAACATGTCTGACGACTTGTCTTTTCCCTTCGTTCGCTCGGAAGGAGGGTTCCCCCATTCGCCGGTGGATCGGGTGGTGTTCGCTCTTATTAAAGCTCACGATCCTGAGTGCAAAAAGCTCCATCTGTGGGGAAGGTGGTATAGCCAGATCATCCAAGGCCGTCGCAGTTTTAGTTCCGCCGCGCCCTCTGAGCCCATAGTTACGATCCCTTATGCGGATGAACCCCCGGTGAAGTATGCCGTGGAGGTTAAGAATTGGAATTCCGATGACCTCCTTCAGCCTGCAATCGGCGCCATCCCCGTGCAGCCGCCGCCGGCGATAGATATTCTGGGGAGGCGAATCTGTCAGGGCGAAGCACGCCCTTGGGGACAGGCTTATAACATTGGAATGATCCCGCGACCCCCCGCCGGATATTTGCAGTGGGCCCGGTACATTCTATCGGCGAAGAGGACCCACCTAACGAAGATTGGTCTATACTCGGCCGTCTTCGTCTCGCTTTTCAAGTATCCCTCTCCTCCAACGTGGTGGATAAAGGCCTTCGTTGAACAATGGAATATCCCCACCCATACCTTCCTGACGGCGGATAAGGAAGTCTCTATCTCTTTGGAGGAATTTGCCGAAATTTCAGGTCTGCCAATGAGGGGAGAGCACTACGAGGAGTTGCTTCCTCCTGACGAGTATGTCTTCGCCACCAAGCAGCTGGTATTTGACTTAACCCCGGAGAATGCCATTCAGCATCAGCATCCGGGTTTGGTGAAGGTATTGGAGATCTATGAGGAACTCCATTTGGAATCGGGAGACAAGGGCGTCAGTTTCGCAGCTTTCATTGCTCGCTTTATCCGCCCGGAGTTCTTATCAGAGTAGAGCGAGAAGTTCGCTCAGCTTGACGACCCCTTTGGTTTCGGTTTGGATCGCCGACCCATATCGGAGGATAACCAGAGGGATTTCTATCTCCCCAATGCTGCCATTTTCGCTTTCTCGGAAATCGCCGTCCCCGGCATGGACGAGGAAACCTTCTTTATTGGGTTCTTGGGCTTGTGGTTATGCAATTTTGCGCTCCCTATGCACCCGCGCTTCATGCGGCCCTCTGTCTTTTACCCGGCGCATCGGATGGTGGCCGGTCTGTAGTTGTCGGTAGGAATTGCTGGGTTAGCTTACCTCTATCATGGACTCAGCGTAGCGGCGGACGCCAATGATCCTGGGGCACAGCCTGCTAACTTCCCGATGCATTACTTCGTTTCTTGGATGGAGATGCACGTGCGAGGGGTGTTTGGCGCCCACAAGACTCCTCCATTCTTCGAGAAGTACAGACTCCCGAGAGTCATACGGTTAGTCGGGGCTTCAATTGTGTTTGCATCCCCGCGGGATTCTAGGGGACTCCTCCTGCGCCCACATTTGGTCGGAGCGACGATTTCTTTCGTGGATAAGGTTATCACCATAGGCTCGGAGACTACTAAGTCGGTGGTGCCCCTACATGACGAGTTTAAGGGCGGGGCTTCTGTACTGAAGGCTCGGGAAATCCTCCATCTCTACTCCATTCGGCCGGGCTACCTAGTGTTTCGGCAGAATGAGACGGCTTTGTTTATGAGGTATAATCCGCATCGATTTGCCCAGCAATCAAGCTACAACCAGGGGATCCCGATGGAAGCCTTCTTGGAAACGCCCGTGGTTGGCCCAGAGGGGATAAAGAATGCGATGCATCACTTTATACGGCTTAACACGGGTTCCTATTTCTTCATTAGTGAACCCAGCTGTGTCCCAAAGATGCTCAATTCATATGTGGCCTGGTATGCGCACGCTATGGGCCCAATCATTTTAATGGAGAAACGCCTGCTGGTTGACCGTAGGGTTGCGCCTCCTGGCGGTGATCGCAAGGCTCCCTTGCAGCCGAGGCGCCCGGTCGTCCCTCCGCTAAAAGAGGCCGGAGCCGACCGACCACGCGTGTTGGCCCCCCCGCGTGGATTGCCACTGCCTACTACGGTGGATGCACCGTCAGCGTCCCGTGCCCCCATGAAGACGGTTAAAGTGGTATCGCCAGAGTCGGGCGCAGGAGCGGATATCGGGACTCGCCGCCCGAAAGTGACTGCCAAGCGCAAAGCTGCTGCGAGTGGATCTAAAGCTGGCGGACAGAAGAAGAAGAAGTCCACCCTATCCCTCGACGCGATCCTCAGCTCAAAGCCTGCGGTTTCTCCTGCCGAGGCCATATGCGAGTACGGCAGCAATGAGGGCTTTGTGGTGGACCCTGAGGATACCAATTTAGCTGCCGCCATCGCAGCTTCGGAGCGATCGGCGAGGCTTGAAGTGATGTTAAGCAAACTCGCTGAGTCGGGTAATCATCAGCCGCTTTATTTGTCATTTCATTGCATTTTTTATCATTACCTTTAACTGATATTTGCTCCCTTTTCAACAGGTGTTTCTACCGAAGAGGCCATTGCTGCCTCCCTGAAAACCTTCCAGGAAGAGGAGGAGAGGCGTGCCCTGGCAGGTGTTGGTATGCTTCCCCCCTTTTCTTTTTTTTATAGGGAAAGTTTGTTATTTCTTCTGGTGGTCAATTTAACCTTCTTTTGTTTCTTTACAAGGGCTATATCAGTTGATGCGGGGATCCTTCCCGAGCTTGCCACCGAAGCCCCGGCTCCGTCGAAGCTGTCGCAAGAGCCTCGGCTTGACGCAACGACGAGGGATGCTCTGAAAGATCTGGAGGCATCCCTCTATACGGATGAGGATGCTTCAATTAAGGCCGCCCTAGTGGCATCCGTCTCAACGGCTCGGGAGGAGCGGAAGCGGTTGAGACGTGAAGCAAGGGCGCGGAAAGCTGCTTTGGCCACGGGAGCGGGCCCTAGCACTATTCCTCGCGCTAGTACTCCTTCCGAAGAGCCCCCTGTTGCCCTGTCTACTGCTCGTCGGCAAGTGGCGCGCGCGGTTCGGAGCGCCAATGATAAATCTGCTTCAGGTAGTACTCCTTTCAGAACCTTGTTGTACGAATTGTAAAGCTATTGGCTCATACGTATTTCATCTTGCAGGGCCAAGTCCAACTGAGGGGGAGGCGGAGACGACTGTCGAACCCAGGGGAGCGGAGGAAGCGGTACTTGCTGAACCCGAACCGACAGTGAGCAACGTTGTCGGGGTCATGGGGCCTGGAGCCGAGATTGAGGGACCTGCCGTGGAGAGGGTCATTGATGTCGCCCCTGAAGTGGTGGCAGATGAGATGATTGTCTCAACCGAGCCGAAGGCGGTAGAGGGCGAGGTGCTTGAGGCTGGGGACCTCGTGGTGCCGATGGACGAGGCAGCTGCGACCGCCGATCCTAAGGGAGCAGCGGGTGAGGCGGCCATGATTCCTGAAGACGGGCTAGGCGCTCCTTCTCAGGAATCTGGTAATGTCCCTATCATAGCCCTCCCTGCCTATGGTCCCCCGCCGCCTGTAGAGCTTACGAGCATAATAACGGTTCCCCTCGAGTCGGGTGATGAAGCTACAGGCGGTGGCCTTCCGTCAGTGGGGGAAGGGACTGCCTCGGTTTCTGCTGGCAGCTTGTCGGGTAAATTTTGAATGACCAATGCTCTTCGTTTATATATACCTCACAATCTCTTTTAACCAATTTGTCTTTATTTTAAACGCAGGTGCGGCTAGTGCCGATGCTCCATTGCCAGAAGGCATACCGTCAACTACTGCTTTGGCGGTGGTCGTTCCTCAGCCTTCTCTCATGCCCTCGCGGATGCCGGAAGGTATGAATTTACGACTTGTGCATTAATCTTTTAACGTGTAGCTTATGTATTAACGTTATACCACTATGCTCTTTTCAGGAGTGTTCTTCGATCATCTATACCAAGTGCTGCTCCCACACTTCTCCTTCCCATCCGAGCTCGCTTCTCCCTCTAGTGGTACCGGTAAGTGCTGTCTTGATCTCTTTTGAGGGAATATAGGATCGTATCTGACTTTTCCTCTTCCTTGTTGCAGTGCCACAAATCGAAGGAGGGGACGCAAGAACTGCCACGCCACCGGCCCTTCCTGTTTTGCCGTCTGTTGCCGCTGGTACAGTACATTCCACCCCCTTTTTATATGATCCTTTAACATCTTTTCGAATCATTGTTTAACCATGTTTCGTTTTGCAGCTATTGTTCCAGCTCTGATCCCCTTTGAGTCTCGCATTCTCTCACCAGCGGGCCCTTTCTTGAAACGTCCGTCTTCAAAAGGTGCCGTGATGAGTTTGGGGATGCTGAGTGGGTATATTGAAGAGCTTAACGTGGACGCTCTCCCCTCCGCCGTAGATTTCGCTGTGGAGGTTAACCCGATGTTGGCGGCGCTCGTAAACTTTCACAACGAAGGCATCGTCGAATCTTGGGTTAACCACTGCAGAGAGATCGAGGCCCGCCTGCATCGGTTGGAGTCGACGCGCCCTTCTCCCGAGGTTTTGGCCGCGAGCGCCCAACGGACAGCTTGGCTCGAGCAAAGCGCCTCTTATCTCCGCCATTTGGAGCAGGAGGCAGCTTTACGGCTAAAGGCGCATCGGGAATCTTCAAACGCGACCGCTCGCCTTCGTGCTGAAGTTAGGACGAATGCTGCTGAAGTGAAAGTCGTCTTTGAAGGTCTTCTCAAGCGTATATCCAGTGGGCTAGCACTGAAGCGGGAACTTGATGCCGCTGAGCGTGATGCCCGAGGCCAAGAAGCAGCTCAGCAGGTTGTTGGAGAACAGCTCACATCCCTCACGCAGCAGCGAGCTCAAGTAGAGGTTGAACTGGCAGTGGCAGTCGATCAGGAGAAGGCGTGGAAGGAAGTACGCGAGCAATTGATAGAGTTGTTCAAGAAGCTTCCTTCCCAATAATTCTCCTTGTATCATTTGTCTTTGTAAAGTATATGTATATATTTTTTATTCTTTAGCACAATGTATCCTGTACCCAATCAATATTTATGAATAAAAGATGCACATTTTTGTAATGTCTTGTGTCATTTCTCCGTCTTTTCTTTCTTTTATTATCAGCACGCCACTTAGTAACCATGATTGACGGATGATTAGGACGAGTATCCCAACCTTTTTAAGAAATAGCGATGGCTTAGGCCGCAGGTTTAGATCTGCTGCCTAAGACTTTTCAACTCTGTAAGCCGTGAGGGTCTCATAGAGATTTTTCTCCCTACGGATCGAGAGGATCTCGTAGGTGGATTTTCTCCTTAGGAATCGTGAGGATTCCTAAGTGTGGTTTTCTCTTATAAGTCGTAAGGATCCTATAAGAGAATTTTTCCCTCTTACAAGTCGAAAGGATTCGTAAGTGGTTGTTTCCCTCCTCGTCGAAATTCGAATTCAGAGAGTGAGACCCGTGAATAGTATGCAAGAGACCATTTAGGATTGACTTGCAGGGTCCCATTGTTCAGGAAGCAAGTTTTTGAATCCTTACTGCCCGAGATGTGAGTCAAAGAGGCTCTCGTCACGGAGTGTTTGTATCCGTGAATTGAGAATTTTGCTAGGGATTATTTGTTTCCCAAGCGCCAAGGATTATTTGTGTCCTTGGGGTTTAAAACGAATCGATGGTTCCCACGGAGGCGCTGGTGGCTCTGCGAGTCGACGCGGATCAGAAGGCTCTCGTCAAGGAGTGTTTGTATCCGTGAGTCGAGGAGTTTGCTAGGGATTATTTGTTTCCCGAGCGCCAAGGGTTATTTGTGTCCTTGGAATTTGAAACGAATCGATGGTTCCAACGGAGGCGCTGGTGGCTCTGCGAGTCGACGCGGATCAGAAGGCTCTCGTCAAGGAGTGTTTGTATCCGTGAGTCGAGGAGTTTGCTAGGGATCATTTGTTTCCCGAGCGCCAAGGATTATTTGTGTCCTTGGGGTTTGAAACGAGTCGAGGGTTCCCACGGAGGCGCTGGTGGCTCTGCGAGTCGACGCGGATCAGAAGGCTCTCGTCAAGGAGTGTTTGTATCCGTGAGTCGAGGAATTTTGCTAGGGATTATTTGTTTCCCGAGCGCCAAGGATTATTTGTGTCCTTGGGGTTTGAAACGAGTCGAGGGTTCCCACGGAGGCGCTGGTGGCTCTGCGAGTCGACGCGGATCAGAAGGCTCTCGTCAAGGAGTGTTTGTATCCGTGAGTCGAGGAGTTTGCTAGGGATTATTTGTTTCCCGAGCGCCAAGGGTTATTTGTGTCCTTGGGGTTTGAAACGAGTCGAGGGTTCCCACGGAGGCGCTGGTGGCTCTGCAAGTCGACGCGGATCAGAAGGCTCTCGTCAAGGAGTGTTTGTATCCGTGAGTCGAGGAATTTTGCTAGGGATTATTTGTTTCCCGAGCGCCAAGGGTTATTTGTGTCCTTGGGGTTTGAAACGAGTCGAGGGTTCCCACGGAGGCGCTGGTGGCTCTGCGAGTCGACGCGGATCAGAAGGCTCTCGTCAAGGAGTGTTTGTATCCGTGAGTCGAAGAGTTTGCTAGGGATTATTTGTTTCCCGAGCGCCAAGGGTTATTTGTGTCCTTGGGGTTTGAAACGAGTCGAGGGTTCCCACGGAGGCGCTGGTGGCTCTGCGAGTCGACGCGGATCAGAAGGCTCTCGTCAAGGAGTGTTTGTATCCGTGAGTCGAGGAGTTTTGTTGGAATCAATGGCTTCTTCGGTTGAAATGAACCGTTGAAGTTTGGCTTCGTCGTTTGACGGGACCCACTGGGGAAGTATGGTCCTTTCTCTGTTTACGCCCTTGGATTGTATACAGGGATCGACGTGATCTTAACTGTAGGGCCGAAGTTCTATCATTTCTTCTTTTTATTTTATTTTATTTCCGCGATGCTCTATCATTTCAGCTTTTATATCGCGAAGGTCGCGATTGCCCAATCATTTCGGCTATTTTTCGCGGTGCCCAATCATTTCGGCTATTTATTTTATCTTTACTCGTTGCTTTTTATTACGAGTTGCCCAATCATTTCGGCTATTTTGCATGCATACATTTTACCTGCTGCTTTTTATTGCAAGTTGCCCTACCATTTCGGCTATTTCGTATGCATGAGCGGCCTACTGGCTTTCGCCGTAAGCCTGAAATTGGACACCGATTTTTGGCATCAGCACCGCTGCAACTGGGATATTACCAGGAGCGAATCATCATTTGCCTCTGTCGTTGTCGAACAAAGGAGGCTTAGCGATCAGGGTTAGGGTCCTGTCGACTAAGGCTTTTGATTTCATGAGCCGTAAGGGTCTCATAAAGGTATTTCTCCCTACAAGTCGTGTGGATCTCATAGGCGTATTTTCTCCTTAGAAATCGTGAGGATTCCTAAGTGTTTTGTTCCTCTGTAAGTCGTAAGGATCCTACAGGAGGGTTTTCTCCTCATAAATCGAGGGGATTTATAAGGGTTGTTTACCATGCGAACGTATTCCTAGTTACGGATGAAATTTGACTAGGGAAATGTTTATTCGCGCCCGTGGATTGTATACAACGGTCAATATTGAACCCCCTTGTAGGGCAATATTGGAAGTTTGTGGGGGTTTGCTTAAGCACAGGTTTAGGTCTCTGTGACTTAAGACTTTCAAATCCTATGAGCCGTGAGGGTCCCATAAGAGAGTTCTCCTTACGAGTCGTGAGGATCTCGCAAGTGTATTTTCTCCTTAGGAATCGTGGGGATCCCTAAGTGTGTTGCTCCTTTGTGAGTCGTAAGGATCTCACGCAGGCGGTTTCTCCTTACAAGGTCGAGAGGACTCTATAAGGGTTCTCTAACGAAGTTGCGCCCTTTCGGGTTTTCACGAACATTCGCCGGTAGTCCCGCTGTTTTTACTCACGGAGCCCTTTCAGGTTTTTATCCGTGCCCTTTTTGCTTATGGACATACCGTTTTTTTTTTGTTTTTTTTTTATCCCGTCAGCCTAAGGATGCTGCAGTAGTAGTTTAAGGACTTTTCGGTCCGCTATTAGTTTAAGGACATTTCGGTCCATTGTTGAGAAGGTTGGCTATTCTTTATGAAGCTTGAGCCTAGGAAGTTAGCGAGCGGACTTAGTCGTTGTCATCCATCATTGACCTAGGCTGTGACTCATTAAGCATAGTATTTCTTTAGGAAGCGACCGTTTATTGGCCTGAAAGACCTTTCACCATGCATGTCCATGAGTAGATAGGCCCCACCCTGGTAAACTTTATCTACGATATACAGGCCTTCATAGTTTGGCTCGAATTTTCCCCGCTTGGCGCGATTGGGGATCATCGGCCTTTTGACCACTAGCACGAGTTCGCCTTGGTGGAATGTCCTCGGTCGGGTCAATCTTTCATATGAGCGCGTCATCTTTTCTTTATACGCTTCTAGATTTTGCTGCGCTATGAGCCGGATTTCATCAAGGGCGTCAAGCTCTTCAAACCGAAGGTGAGCATTTTCTTCGTCCGTCAGCTCGTAGTGGACTGCCACTCGTAGAGAAGGTAATTCTATCTCGAGAGGGAGTACTGCTTCCGTCCCAAATACCAACGCGTATGGCGTTGTGTTTGTGGCCGTTTTAAACGTAGTTCGATACGCCCAAAAAGCCTCTTGCAATCTTTCGTGCCAATCTTTCTTATTTCGGGACACTGTTTTCTTTATGATTTTCGTCAATGTCTTGTTGAAGGCTTCAGCTAGTCCATTAGCTCGCGGATTATAAACTGAGGAGTATCTCCAGTCTATATTGTGCTGCTGTGCGAAGCGGCTAATTTTATGACTTCGGTAGGCTGGCCCATTATCAGAGATGATCCTTCATGGGGTTCCGAACCGGTATATGACATGCGTTTTGAAGAAATGGAGGATGTTCTCCGTCTTCACTTCCCTCAACGGTACCGCCTCTGCCCATTTGGAGAAGTAGTCAGTCGTCGCTAGGATGAAACAATGTCCCTTAGACGATGCTGGTTCGATGGGGCCAACTATATCAGTCCCCCACATTTCGAAAGGCCAGCTAGCCATTGTTGGATGCAGTGGATTGGGTGCTGATGGATGAAGTCCCCATGAATTTGGCATGAATGACATTGTCTCGCGTATTCAAGGCAATCCTGGATCATCGTGGGCCAATAGTAGCCCATCCGTTTGATCTTCAACTTCATCTTAGGGCCTGCTTGATGGGAAGCGCAGAGTCCGTCGTGAACTTCTTGGATGACCTTTCTCGCTTCGTCAGGTCCTAGGCATCTCAGCCACAGAGAATCAAATGACCTCTTGTATAGAGTATCGTTGACGAAGGCGAAGGACAGAGCTCGTTTCACGAGCTGATGCCTTATGGACGCTTCTTCAGGCATTCGGTGAAACTTGAAGTAATCTATGAAGACTTCTCTCCAATCTTCGGCCTTCTCATGGTCTTTTATTTGTAGAGTCGTCTGCTCAGTCGCTCCCTTTTCCTTATATAATTCCGGAGGTATTTTTGCCGGGGCGAGCACTCGACGGCTTTGTACCACGATTCTAACGTCATCGAGGTTCTCGTCAGCCAATTCTTTAGCAAGTTTGGCCAGTGCGTCCGCTTTGCTGTTTTCCGCGCGCGGTATGCTTTCCAAAATATAGGAGGGAATTTAGGTTAGCAGTTGCTGCACCTTTTCACCGTATTTTATCAATTCCGGTTTGCATGTTTGGTAGTCGCCGTTCACTTGACTGACGACTAGCTGGGAGTCCCCATATATGAGGAGGCTTTCGATTCCCATATTAATGGCGATCTCCAAGCCTGCTATCAAAGCTTCGTATTCAGCTTCGTTATTCGTTCTCGGCTCTGTTAAGGAGAAGGCGAAGCGCATTATTCCTCCTTGTGGGGTTACGAAGATAAGGCCTACTCCCGATTTGGTCATTGACGTATTTTGTTTGTGCTTTTTCATGGAAGACGCCCCATCGAAATAAAGCTCCCACTGGCTATCACCACTGTCGATTGCGTCAAACGCATGTTTGTCTGGCAAATCGCAATTCAGAGGAGAATCGGCAGGTATCGGGTGCTCAGCAAGGAAGTCGGCTATGGCCTGACCCTTTACTGCCTTGAGGGGTCGATATGTTATCGAGAACTCCATTAAGAGCAGAGCCCATTTAGCGAGTCGTCCTGTCAGGATGGCTTTTGACATTAAATATTTGAGAGGGTCCACTTTTGAAATGAGATGGACTTCGTGTGCTAATGCGTAATGTCTAAGCTTTGTTATTGCGAAGATCAACGCCAGGCAGTGTTTTTCAATGGGAGAGTAGTTGCTTTCTGCCCCCAGCAGAACTCGACTTAAGTAGTAGAGTGCTCTTTCTTTCCCTTGATCGTTCTCTTGCGCCCATAATGCGCCTAAGGAACCTTCGAGGGCGGTTGTATAAAGAATGAGAGGCTTCCCCTTAACCGGGGCAGCCAACACCGGCGGGTTCTGCAGGTATTGCTTGATCTCGTCCAGTGCGCCTTGGCATTTTTGATCCCAAACGAATGGGGTTCCCTTCTTCATCAGGTGACTATAAGGACGGCACTTTCCTGAAAGGTTGGCTATAAATCGCCGTATGTATGCGAGTTTCCCTTGGAGAGACCGCAGCTGTTTGAGAGTTCTCGGCGGAGGCATTTCCATGATCGCTTTAATCTTTGATGGATCTATTTCAATACCTCGGTGTCGAACAACGAATCCCAGGAACTTGCCCGAGGAAACCCCGAACGCACATTTAAGAGGATTCATCTTCAAGTTGTACTGCCGAAGGCGTTGAAATACAGTCTTCAGATGCTCGAGATGTTCCTCGTATGATTTGCTTTTAACCACGAGATCGTCGATATAGCATTCGACGATTTCGTGTATAAGGTCGTCGAAGATCTTTGTCATGGCCCTCTGATAAGTAGCACCGGCGTTCTTCAAACCGAAGGGCATTACTTTATAACAAAATATACCAAGAGGGGTCCTGAAAACTGTGTGCTTCTGGTCTTCTGGATGCATTTTTATCTGGTTATACCCCGATGAGCCGTCCATGAAGGAGAAAACCTCATGAGTGGATGTATTGTCTATCATTAGTTCAGTGACTGGCACTGGGAAATCATCCTTCGGGCAAGCTTTATTAAGATCCCGGAAGTCTACGCATATGCGCACTGTCCCATTTTTCTTCATCACTGGGACTATGTTGGCGATCCATTCAGGGTATTGAACTTCCTGGATAAAGCCAGAATCTATCAGCTTTTTGACTTCGGCATTGATGCTCATTTCGAGCTCGAGCCGCATTCTTCTCGGTGCCTGTTTGACTGGTTTGACGTTTGGGGATATTGCTAGTCTATGTACAGCAACTTCTGGATCTAGTCCCGGCATCTCGGAATAGTTCCATGCGAAGCAATCTTTATGCTGCACAAGGACGTCTTTTAACGCAGCCACCCTCTCTTCAGACAGCAGCTCGCTGACGAATGTCGGTCGCGGATCATTTGCCGTCCCCAACTCGATTTTCCTGAGGTTATCTGCAGTAGTATGTATTCCATCCTCTAGTTCTTTTGGAGCTGGGGGAAATTCTGAGATTACCTCATCGTTGTTGTTTTCAAAGCACCGAGGAAGGCTGTTCATGTCCTCGGACTCTTCTTTTAATATTGTTATCACGTGGCAAGTGCGAATCTTCTGCCAACCCCAATGCGGAGTTGGTTCTATCCTTGTGTTTTCGGGTTCGTGCTTTTGCGGCGGTGCTACCCTCCAGTTGTCAGACAACGCAAACTTGCCAAGCTGATATTGGTCCTCAACCCAATTCTTAAAGGTGAAGCAATTTTCAAGCGGATGCCCTACTACTCGATGGTAAGAGCAATAATTTGGGTTGGAGACTTCGCCCGCTTGCTCAGGGTGTTTAGACTCTGGCAAGGTAAGCATTTGATGTTTTAGAGCAAGATCAAGTATTTTCCTTGTTTTGTTCCGAGGAAACGAGTATGCTCGACCCATTTTCTTCATGAGGGCTAAGTCAATAACGCTCGACTCTCGGATGCGTGGCTTCTTAGCTCTGCTTTGTGGTTGTCGAGCACCTTTTCGGCCCTTCGACTTGTTTTTGCTTTCGCGTCGACCCCTTTTTGTAGCAGGCTGACGTGGGGCAGCACCTTCGTTCTTTACTGCCTGTTGAAGGAGACGCTGTGTCTTGGCTTTCTCATAGATTGCCATTTCACGATGGTGATCATCTCGAGCTTTTTGACTCGCATCCTTTATAAGTTTGCTCATCTGGTCTTCAGACGATGGACTGGGCGGTTTTGTATCAGGAACTTTTGCTAATCTAGGATTAGCGTCCTCCCATTGAGCATCCGCCTCTTCATCGAAGTCATACATGGCATAACAGCTGTTTACTAGCTCCTGTTTCTTTGGTTGGATGTACCCAAGCCCTTTTGTTTCCGTTCTCCCGTTAGGCAGCTTGCATTGAGTCCCGGGAACGTTCCAGACCTTGTTATAGAATTTGGCTTTTCTAACGGTCTGTGTGAAGGACATCCCCTGGCGTTTCAGCAGTTTCTTCAAACCTTCGGTATAATATCTGGGAAGACGGATAGGCTGAAGCCCGTCGAGCGTGGGATCCGCGCCATGCCAAATTTCTTTTTCCACCTTGTTTTCTTCAGAACGGTAGAATAGAATTGCCTTCTCGCCTTTTCGTCCGGGAGGAATATAGAATGTGTGCAATTCTTCTACGCTGTTGGCGTTGAGTGCATCCAGTTCTTTGTAATGTTTAAGCGGCACCATGGTTATCTGCAAACTTCGCTCTTCATCAGCGGAAACCCGTATTGCAGGCCGAGCAGGGAATACAGCATGAACTTCATCCTCTGAATCACTGCCGAAGATTAGTGAAGGAACGGATGGTCCTGGCCTCGTGGATTGGGATGGACCTGAATAAATTATATCCTCCTCCTCCTCGGTGTCACTGCCGAAGACAGGGATGGTAGCGTTAGTTTTGTTCTCCGGTTTGTGACACCTTTCCGTGTCTTCGAAACTCGGTAAGAAGTACTTTGCATCTTCATACTTGCGAACTTCGTTCAAGGAAAACGGATTCAACTCTCCCGCCACAGTGTACTCAAGGCCATCCCTAGAATACTTCATGCACTGATGCTGTGTAGAAGGGATGATATTGTACTCGTGTAGCCATGGTCGGCCGAGCAGAGCATTGTAGCACGTCTTGGCGTCTATAACATGGAATTTGATGTCTGTGACGAGCAACCTGAAGCGTAGCGTCAATATCACAGATCCAAGAGTCTTTGAGGATTGAGAGTCGAAGCCGGAAATGGTGATTTTGTCTCGGGCGAGATGTTGGACACTCATGCAAATCTCCTTTAACACTCGCACATTGAGTAAATTAACAGACGATCCGTTATCGACCAAGATTTTACCTATCTTTATGTCATGGCAGTATCCTGAGACATAAAGGGGGCGATTGTGTTCACACGTCCCGAGGAGAAGGTCTTCATCACTAAAAGCAACGTCGGCTGTGTGCACCTCTTCCAATTCATCCTTCATCTTTTGTTCGGCTAGGAAGGCTTGGAACTGGTCCGGATCTTGTAGGGCCTTAATCAAAGAATCCCTTGCCTCTTTTGATAGTAATAGGGCATCGAGAATGCTGAGTTGTGAGGGTAACTTCCTCAGATGCGCTAAGGCATTGTAATCTACTTTATTCCTCTTTGGGGGATTCTTGGCGGTTAACTCTTCCGCGACTCGGTCATCCAAGGAGATATCTTCAGAGACCTTCTCTTTCCCTTTGTCTTTTCTGTTCAAGGGTCCGAGGTTCTTTTCGGGTAATGTTCGATTGCGCAGCTGTATATTCTCGCAGGCCTTCGGTTCTTCTTCTTTTCCCGAAGTGGATTCTTTGAAGAGGGGGCCAAGTTCTAGTTCCTCATCAGAGTCGCTCCCAAATGTAGGCACTTGTGACCCGGCAGTGTTAACCATGTGACAATTGTTGGCAGTTCTTTCAAGCTCTTTGGTCGTGTTTCTTTGCTCCCGACGAATTTTACGTTTTTCCCGTTTAAAGCGTTGTCGATTAGCGACGTATCCTTGCCACCATCCATTGAAAGCCTTGCACTCTTGTGTAGGATGCGAGACCTTCTGATGATATAAGCAATAAGAGGGGTGCCTTTCTACCGCACCAGTAATTTTTCCTTCAGAGGATGGTAGCTTCATGCCCATTGATATGGCCTTAGCAAACCTCTTTTTTATCTTGAATTGGCTTTTGTCAGCGGTGGAGGCATTTTGCTCCAGCGGGATCATTTCAGCTCCTTCCTCAAGTCGCTGACGCTTGGCCCTTTCGAATATAGCCGCCTCGCGTTCTCGATCAGCCTTGCTCTTCAACCGAGCTTCATTAAGAAACGCGCTAATCATTTCAACTGGTAACCCTGGGGCTCCTGATTCGGCATTTGCCCCCAGCGTTTCAGTGCCAGAGGTCTCTTCATCATTCGTGACCGAATGAGAGATCATATGACAGCTCGCCACATACTCCTCGGATTCGTCCGATGAACTCTCTCCCTCATCTTCCTTTTGAAAGACGTGATCAAGGAAATCTTGGAGCGTAATGGGAGTTCGCGCCTTTTGGTTATATTCATCCAGCGCGTCGATCTGCTTTTGTAGGTCCGTGCGCTTGTCGCCAGGCTTCACGGGCTTCTTAGATTTCTTCTTCTTCTTTTTCGAAGATTTTGACGGCTGACTATGAGCGCTTGAACTACCACCATCGGTCTTCGGAGTCGGTCGTGGCTTCAACATCCTCTCAATAACCTGCGGTTCCAAGGGGTTCTTCCACTTGATCGCTGGACAGGTCTGAAGATCATTTAGCATTCTCCTCGTTTTGGCTGATAATACAACCTCCCAGGGAGTTTCTTCAATAACGGAGCATGTTGCCCCCGGCGTATTCGTCCCCTTAGAGGTGTGGGGCTGCGGAGGATTCACCTTCCATTTGTCAGATAGCGCAAATTTGCCCTGACGGTACTGGTTCTCAAGCCAATTCTTGAAAATGTAGCAATCCTCAATCGGATGGCCTAGCACTCGATGATAAGGGCAGTAATTGGGCTCGTTGGCGTCGTTCGGTTGCAACGGACGTTTCGGATCTGGCAGATTTATGAGTCTGTTGCGCAGCGCCAGCTCGAATAGCCTCCTCGTTTTATCACGGGGGAAAGAGTAAGGTCGTCCCATCCTGTCCTCAAGGGGTACGTATGGGCGTGTATTGTTTGGACGAGCGACCGGCTTCGAGTCGCTCGGTTGTTGTTGGGCATTAGCGACAATGATCGCTTTTCCCTTTCCTTTATCGTTTCGGGAGTCTGGTTTCGGGAGAGGGGGTTTATGGCCCATCTGGTCCATCTGCGCTAATTTGTCGATCGAAGCCTGGAAGGAAGTCGGCTTGAAGAACATCATGAACTGTGAGATGGTTGCTTGTGGATCAAGGGTTCCAACAAACATTCCCACCGCCGGGGCTTCTTCTATGCGCTGTTCGCACTTCGACCATAGATTACGCCACCGTATAGCGTACTGAACCCATGTCTCGCCGGGTTTTACCCTGGCATTGATCAGTGCCGTCATCGGAGTACGCTCACTGGCACTTGCAAAGCGTTGGGTGAAGAGTAGCTCCATCTCCGCAAAGGTTTTTATAGAGTTGTTGGGAAGCTCAGAATACCATTCAAACGCCGTATCTGATAAGCTTCCAACAAACTGGCGAAGCAAAAGCTTGTCGTCGTTGCCGGTATTACCACAAAGAGCCCTGAATTGGGCCACATGTTGATGGGGATTGCCGGTCCCTTTGTAGACATGAAACTTGGGGATTGTGTAGCCCGGCGGGTACCTGATTTGGTCATACCAGCCTGGATATGGTCGCCCCGTTTTCACGACGTGTCCGGCTGCTTCTGCCGCATGATGAACCCTTATTTGCTGGGCTATGTATTCGTCCAGATCAGTCTTAGAGATTGTATCCTCTTTAGCTGTTGATAGAACGGGCTGAGGGTTTGATGTCTCTCCCCTATCATCTCCAAGGACGATCGGGGGTTCTTCAGTTGGGGGATCTGGTTGTATCATCATCCCTATCATGTCCTGGAAGAGGAGGCCCATACGCTGTATATTGGCTGCTTGTTCAGCAGCCTCTTTGTCTCTCTTTTCCAGTACTCGGCGGAGGAACTCGGCGTCGGTCTCTTCCTCTTGGCGTTCGTCTAAGGACGTCCCAGGATTCTCTTTTGGCTCCGTGAGTGCAGCCATTGTAGTCATCATCTCCTGGAGCTTTTGTTGCTGCTCCTGAGCCTTGGTCACTGATCGGGTAAGTGGTCGGTGACCCGTAGAAGTACGACTTTCTTCCTTTCCAGAAGCCATATAAACCGTATGAACTGTTATGCCCTCTGGCTTGGGGCGTTTAGGTTCACCGCTCTTAAACTTTGTCAGTGTCACAGGAGCTTTCTCTGGCCTTTTTCTTTTGTGGACCATTGAGGTTGAAGGAGCCGTTGAAGTGGGCATTCTAACATTTGTTGCCCCCTGCTGTTTAATGGGGCGGTTTTTGTTCTTTTCCACCTTTGCCTTTTTCTGGTGACGAAAGTGGTCTGAGTCAATCACGGAGTCTTGAACCCTCCGCCAAACTTTATAAATTTTTGACGACAGCTGCTGAGAGGGCTGTTCCTGCTTTGTCTCCGGAGCTTTTTCCCTAGGCGGAGGAGATCTTTTCAATGTAGCAATTGGAGAGTTCTTTCTCACCTTCCTCAGCAATTCAAAGCTGTTCCCAGTTGGAACAGCGGCGTTGACCTCCACCACTGGAGCAGGTGGGGTTAGCCCTGAGGGAGAGTTGCCCCCTGCTTTTCTTACTCGTCGCCAATGGCGACGTCTCGCCCGACGAGCTGTTGGGACTGGCTCGGAAATCGAGATGGTTTCTTGTTGCCCCCTGTTTGAGTGTGGGGTAACTGCCGATGTCAGCCTATCGAAAACTGATGCTTTTTGACCAGCTGGGGGAGGAGTGGGAACCGTCAATCTTGTGAAGACCGACTCTCTGATGGGAGAAGCCGCTTCAACGACTTCCAAAGCAGCGGCCGTTGCCCTCTTTGGGACGACCACTTTATAGTTCTGACCTAGCCTGGTAAAAACGGAGGCTATCGGCTTACTAGCGGGCGACCCGTTGACAGGGGTCGTGGTAGCAGTGAGCCGGTCGAACACCGACTTCTTGTTCGCTTCCGGTGCGGATATCGGCATAGAGAAGCTTGTAGGTGGGACCATGGTCCCGAAAAACAGGCCGGTGGTGGCCTGGGTCACCTGTTCAACCGGTAAAGCGAGGAAGGAGGCCGCTTGGGGCCCATATGTTACACCTCTCGGTGAGGTGGAGCGTCCGTTGCAGTGGTGCTTCGCGCATTTGATGCAGTTAGAATCCATGGATGCTTGAGTTCTGCACCAGACAAAAGACCAAATCTCAGCAACTTGAAATCCGTAGGCAACCACTTAACAAACCGCGATTGGTTCGCGAAGACGACACACAAAGTGTGGAGTGGAAAGAGGAAAAGGTCCCACCGGGCGTGCCAGAATCTGTTCCCCTCCGAAAGGCGGCGCACAGGACTGCTATGTCCTGGCGCTGGGATTCGGGGCAGATGCTATTTGGTTTTATCCGTCTATCTCTCCGAAGATACCAAGTTGATTTATGGCACCGTGGATCGGAGGTTTAGAAGGATGCGGCCGATGTAGCAGACTTCGTCAGATTCCCCCTCAGGGTGAGGGGTTTTTGATTGTGGGGACGCTCTTCCCTGCAGGCGCAAGCCCCTGCAGTTAATTACGCTACCGCATCGCGGTAACAACTTTCTCCTTCTCCAGAATTTCACTTCGTGTCGTGTGTGTTTGTTTTGTTTGTGGTTGCCCGTGGATTGTATACGGAGACTGAGTAATGCCGTCGCCCGTAGGACGTGGATTAGTCCAAATCCGTATTTACTTAGATTTGGGTTTGGTGTTTTTCGTTTAAGGATGCATTAGTCGCGTTGCGGTTAAGATCAACTTAAACGTTCGTCAAGGATACGTTAGTCCTGTTTTGGACTGAGATTTGACTTGACGTAGTGATTGATTTAATTATCTGGCCGCCGGGACTCGTCACCTCTCTGACGTCGTTGAGGGATTACAACGACAGGCGTCAGAGGAGTTCAGAGATGTACCCTTGAACCAAAGTTGATTTGGAGTTTTATTGTTTATTTGAATATCTAAGGACACATTAACCGCATTTAGGGCTAAGATCAACTTAGGCGGGACCGTTTAGATCCGGCAAAAGAGCAATTGGCTCTATTGTTCCAATTTAGGGACGTAGTGGTCCAATGTTAGTTTAGGGACGTTTCGGTCCGATACCAGTTTAAGGACGTAGTGGTCCATCGTTAGTTTAAGGACGTTTCGGTCCGATATTAGTTTAGGGACGTCTCGGTCCGATATTAGTTTAGGGACGTTTCGGTCCGGCGCCAGTTTAAGGACGTAGTGGTCCGTCATTAGTTTAGGGACGTTTCGGTCCGATATTAGTTTAGGGACGTTTCGGTCCATTATTAGTTTAAGGACGTCTCGGTCCGTCGCCAGTTTAAGGACGTAGTGGTCCGTCATTAGTTTAGGGACGTTTCGGTCCGATATTAGTTTAGGGACGTTTCGGTCCATTATTAGTTTAAGAACGTCTCGGTCCGTCGCCAGTTTAAGGACGTGGTGGTCCGTCATTAGTTTAGGGACATTTCGGTCCGATGCCAGTTTAGGGACGTAGTGGTCCATCATTAGTTTAAGGACGTCTCGGTCCAATATTAGTTTAAGGACGTCTCGGTCCGATATTAGTTTAAGGACGTCTCGGTCCACGAGTTTAGGGACCCCGCAGTCCATTTGGATGTGTGGTCATTGGGACCCGTCACCTCTTTGACGTCTTTGAGGAATTACAATGAGGGATGTCAAAGGAGTTCGGAGATGTACCCTCGAACCGGTCGTGAATTGATTTAGGAGAGCAGCTGTGCTCAGTCAATTTAATTTAAGGACTTACGGCCAGAATTGGGCTAAGTCCAGTTGAAAATGTTCACATTTTGTTTGCATTTGGCCTATTAGGCCTTTGTTTAGGCTTTCCCTCTTTTTAGAATAATGCATAGCATTACTTCAGGCCATTGACTGGGCTCTGCCCTTTTAGAATAATGCAGAGCATTGTTTTTGGTCTATTGGACCTCTCAATTGGGCTCTGCCCTTTAAACAATGCATAGCATTATTTTTGGTCTGTTTAGACTTTTTGATTAGGCTCTGCCTTTTTAAAATAATGTGCAATACTTCTATTTGGTCCATTTGACCTTTGATTGGGCTCTGCCCCTTAATAATGCATTGCATTTAATACTCTGACAGTGCCCCACACGGCTTGTCAGGTGCTTTGCGCAATTAAAGAGCGCAAGCGCTCGTGGAGGTGACACGTGTCGCGCAGTGGAAGGCTTGCGCAACAGTGCTTGCGCGATTGCGCAGACACGTGTCGCGCAGTTGTGCACTTGCGCAACAGTGCTTGCGCGACTGCGCAGACACGTGTCGCGCAGTTGTGCACTTGCGCAACAGTGCTTGCGCGACTGCGCAGACACGTGTCGCGCAGTTGTGCACTTGCGCAACAGTGCTTGCGCGACTGCGCAGACACGTGTCGCGCAGTTGTGCACTTGCGCAACAGTGCTTGCGCAACTGCGCAGACACGTTAAGTCCAAAAATTTTTTTATTTATTTTGGGCTTTGCCCGACTAGAAAATCAATCCAAACAGGGCTCTGCCCCTTTATTATTTTGCAATTTGATTTGGGCCAGGCCCTTTTAAATAATGGGTTGCATTTGCGCAGAACATCAAGAATTTTTCAGATTTAAGAGCAAAAGTGCATAGCACTTTTGATCTAAATTTGGATCAAAGGAAAACAAGTTTTTCTTCCTGTTTTCCCTGATTTCACAGAACCAAGGGTTCATAACAAGTGCAAGGCACTATTTTTATTTATTTATTTTTATTTTATTTATTTGTTCATTGAAGATTAATGATTTTTAGATCAATGATCTATACTTCAGAGATTTTTCTCTTTTAAAAGGTTTTACCTTTTTTTTTTGTTCTTCCAAAGTTTCTTCAAGAATTCTCTCTGTTTTCTTTCTGATGTTGATGATCATCAAATGAGGTCTGGGGTCCTATTTATAGTGCTTACAAATTTGTTGGATTTGTTAATAAGATCTTTTCTGAGTGATTTTGGGAATTTTCCCACCGCTGGATCTTTGATCCAAAGGCAGAAGAAAATCTTCTGGTTTTGGAAAGAACAGAAAAGATTTCATTAAATTTTCATTCGGTTGCTGCGCAACTCACCAGCGTGTGACACGTGTCGCACAGCGGTGCACTTGCGCAATTGTGCTTGCGCAACTGCGCAGACACGTGTCGCGCAGGTGTGCACTTGCGCAACAGCGCTTGCGCAACTGCTAAGACACGTGTCGCGCAGCGGTGCACTTGCGCCACAGTGCGTGCGCAACTGCGCAGACACGTGTCGCGCAGCGGTGCGCTTGCGCAACTGCGCAGACACGTGTTGCACTGTGGACCGCTTGCGCATTGCGCAACGCACGGAATTCGAAGCGTTGCTTCAGAAAATTTGAATTTTCAAAATTCAAATGAGCCTTGCTCAGATTGGGGGAACAGGTACCTGCCCGTGAAGGACCCCACACATCGAGGAATATGGTCGGCTTCAGGAATCATGAAGCGGGAACCAGTATTCAGCCTCACGAAGTGATGAGCAGCATCACGAACAGCTTCGGGTGAAGGGACGGGCGCGACTGTAAAAGCCTCGAAGGGAACGCCCTGATCATATCCAAGCTGCCGGGCGAAGCGATGCAGATTGTACCGCATAAAGAGGGCCGCACTGCTCTGACGGAATACCAGATAACCTGGTCTGATCGTGTACAAGTGCGTGGCCTCCCGGGGCTTCAGAGAAGGCACCTCATCTTTCAACTGGTCGCAGAGTTGTTGAATTGGACCTGAAGGAGAAGATAGGGCCCGGTCAATAAACACCAGTCCGCCTGAGCTAGCGTAAGGAGCGATCAATACACGAATGGCCCCAAATTGAGTCGGGTCAGGGGCAGAAGCATCCACTAACCGCATGAGTCGCGGGAAAGTATAGGCGTCGTAAAATGCGGGTCGCTGGTGCGCAGCAAAGGCCCCCAACACGTGCATTTCGATCCAAGACGTGAAGTAATGGAGAGAAAAGTTTACTACGTCCATGCCGGGAGTCGAAGTATTAGCCGCGGCACCCAACCCATGATAGAGATGCGCTACCGTCGGGATGCCTATGGCTAGCCGTGCCCCCTTAGAGATACGATGAGCCGGATAGATCACCGAGACTCTCATGAAGTGGCGATGATGGGGATGACGAACCAGCTGAGCCAGACACTGATAAAACCCACAAAGAATGTCTCGTCATCCATGCCGGGAACTGCAATCGATTCGAAAGACACCGGCGACATAATAGGAATGTAGTACTGCGGTAAATCCGATTCCTTAGTCGGCCGCCTGTTCAAACCAAACCCAAAGGGGTCATTGATGTTTGCAAACTTCGGAGCCGTCTTCGACAGGACATCCTCGTGAAGGAAGCAAGCGATGAAGCTCTTAAAAGTGACGCCCTGCTCCTCGGATTCTGTGAACAGTTTTTCAAAGATGCCCAGGGCCTTGATCGAACTCGGGCGCTTGTGGTGGACAGCGTTCTCGGTAGACAAGCCGTCGAGCATTGCGGGCTCAGTCTCAAAGATGTACTCGTCGAAAAGCAGCAATTCCTCATAAAGTGTCCCCCTGATTGGCAACCCCAAGATCTCGCAAAATTTTTCCAAAGAAATCGAAACCTCGCGGTCCCCTAGGAGAAAAGTGCTGGTAGGAAGATTCCACTAGTTCAAGAACGCCTTAACCCACCAGACGTGAGGGGATTGGTAGTGGAAGAGCGAGGCATATATTGCCTGATAAAGTCCGACCCTCTGCAGTCGCGCGTGATGGACGGACAAGATATAGCAAGCCCAAAGAAGATAGCCCGTGGGGTGTCGAGGGGTGAGCCCTATTTTGTAAATCTGCCCCCATGGTTGGGCCTCGCCCTGGCAAATGCGGCGTCCCAGAATATCTATGGCCGGGATAGGATGATTCGAGATGCCAGTCGTCGAAGGCTCAAACCGTCCCATTGGGGTCCAATTCGGCATCTCCACGGCGAAGACTGTCCTTGGTGGATCCGTCGGCAGGAACGGAAAGGTAGGCTCCGTCGGTACTTCGCAAAGGAAACTCCGGCAACCCCGGATGATGTGACTGTACCAGGTCCCCCACAACAGTAAGTTGGTGCGATTCGGGTCGTGAGCCCTGATCATCGCCATCACTTCCTCTTCAGATGGCGACTGGGGAAAAGTGGCTTCTGAGCGAGTGAAAGGAAAGTACGGGACAGACGTCATTGTACCTGAAATAAAATAAGGGGAAACTGTTAAAGCAAAACCAACAGTGCATATATATATATATATATGATTATAAATATATGTAAAGACCAAGGAAGAAAACGACAGCGGACTCATTTTATGGGACCATTGGTTACAAAACACATGGGTCCCACAAAATCAAGATGGCGGCTGGCTAATGATGAGGCAAAGCAATTATAATGAGACAAAAGGAAGATTCTCATTAAATAAATAGTGGATTTTAAATAACCCTACACATTCCCCTAAAAGAAATCCATCTTGGACTCTGTGACAAATCAAACAGAATGAAGGGAATTAAATTTCTAGAAAGCAGCATTGCAAACTTCTTCTTCTTGGTTGTGAAGAAGACAACTCAGGGCAAGATAACCTAAAGAGTTCTATGGGAAGAATTGAGTTCTTCATAGGAATTAAATTCCTTTTGAAAAAGGGAATTAAATTCCCAGAAACATCTTTTTTCAGAGCCAGAGCTCTTTGAGGATGGAATTAAATTCCAGGGGAAAGACAAACATCACCATTGACCCCTGAAGATCAGAAAAACCCTAAGAGATCTATGATTTGAAGATTAAATGGTTCTCTGTTTTTTTTAGAGAGTTTCAAAAAGATGGGTTCTTGATTAAAGGGAAAACCCTTGGTGTCGATTTAAAATCCAGTGAAGATTTCTGTGAAAGTTCTTCGATCGTTCAAAGATCATTACCTGAAGAAAGAGTCTTTCAACAGAGTTAAACTCTGAAAATATTCGAGGCAGAGAACTAAGCTCTGGAAAGGAGAATTAAATTCTCAAAAGAAAAAATTTGCAAGGAAGAAGATGAGCAAAGAGTGGAGGCGCTTCTGAAGAGACCCCTGCATTTATAGGATATGATGGAAACGCTTCATCTCCCCGATTCCCTAGACGGATCCAATGGTCACAAAAGTGACAGCGTTGCACTCACGTGTAGACACGTGAGAGCAACGCGGTGGGGGCATTTGTTCCCTAATTAAAAATCAGGAGATACATCAATGAGGTATCACGTGTTCATGCGTGACCAAAGGTCATGTGTTGACACGTGACGTTTTTACAGAATTAAAATCTGTCAAGAAAAAGCACAAACAAGCGGCTGAGAAGAGACTCTAATTGGGGGTCACGTGCTCATACGTGACCAAGGGTCACGTGCTCCCACGTGACCAAGGGTCACGTACCAGCACGTGACAGGCTTTGAAAGCCTTACAGTTTAATAGAATTAAAATTCTAAATTTCTCTAAAATCTTTCCAAATGAAAAAGGATTATGAGGAACCGTTGGATTAAAAATCCAGGGGTGATTAAATATCACTAATTGATGGAAAAATCTTAGACAAGGAAAGATTTCCCTAAATCTCACCAAAAATAACAAACAGAATATCTTTAGATTGAAAATCCAACGGTGAATAAAATTCACTGAATAATCTAAAGGATCATATTAATTATGAAAACAAACAAAATCTTTCAATGAAAAATTTATTAAACATATTGATTCTTTTCCTTCTCCTATAAATAGGAGCCAAGAGGAGGAAAAGAGAGTTTTTTTTGGAGAGATAGAATTTTGGAATCTTGAAATTTCAGAGAAAAAAGAAAGGAGAGTTTAATTCTCAACAAAGAAAACCCTATGTGAGAAAGAAAGGGGATCAAAACTTCAAAACAGAGAATTTAATTCTCAAAATCTAAGAGTTTAACTCTTCTGCAAAAAAGAACTTAGTTCTTCCTTTGGTTGAAGATCTGCAGAAGCAAATCTCTCCATAGGTTGAGAATTTAATTCTCATCGGGTTGAGATTTTTCCATGCAGATCCAAGACTTAGAGGGAGGATTGAGTTCAGAGAATTTAATTCTCCCCAAATTTATAGGAATTTAATTCCTTCATGACAAAATTAGGGTTTAACCCTATATGAGAATTTAATTCTCCTAAGATTATAGGAATTTAATTCCTTCAAGATGGAAAAAACTAGGGTTTAATCCTAATTGAGAATTTAATTCTCTAAAATTCACAGAAATTTAATTCCTTCTAAAAATGAAATTAGGATTTCACCCTACACAAAGAATTTGATTCTTTAACATATATGGGAATTTAATTCCTCTAAAGAAAACTAGGGTTTAACCCTACATAAGAATTTAATTCTTTCAAAATGGGAATTTAATTCCTCCAAAGTCATAATCAGGGTTTAATCCTACAGAGAATTCAATTCTTAAAAAAAATAAGGAGACTTAAAAGATCTCCATGCATGCAAAGAACCAAGGTCACGTGTCCCCACGTGACCCTTGAAAAGATCCCTGAAGAAAAGAAGCTTTGAGACAATGCCTCACGTGCTCCCACGTAACTTCCAAAACGCAGAAAGAAAAAGCAAAGGAAATGAAGGCTTTGGGTGCTCTCACGTGTTACCACGTAACCCCTTTGCAAACGCTTTAACAGTCAGCGCATAAATCCCCATCACGTGTCAACACGTGATGCTCAAAATAAAAATATAAAAAGTGTTTAACACTTAATTGCAGAACGAAGAAAAGAAATCTGGTCCCATCTTTGGGCGCCCTCACGTGTCCACACGTGACCCCTTTTTCTTTAGTGTTTAACACTAATTCGAGAGCTTTATTCCCAGTGTTTAACACTGATTATCTTTTAGTGTTTAACACTAATTTGAAAACCTTATTTCCAGTGTTTAACACTGTTATTTTCTAGTGTTTAACACTAATTTGGGATTCTATATTTCCAGTGTTTAACACCGATGATCTTTTAGTGTTTAACACTAATTTGGGAGTTCTGTCTCCAGTGTTTAACACTGTTGTTCTTTAGTGTTTAACACTACTTTTAGCCAAATTGGCTAATTTTCCAGAGGCAAAAGTCCCTCCTCTAAATGAATCTCAAAATTGAGAAAATCAAAGATAAAAATGTTGCCAAAGCCCTCAAACTCTTGTTTAGCATTGCTGAATAATATGGGCTTGAACCCAGATAAATGTCTAATGGACCAACAGAGGGCCAACACTTCAAACTTAATTGGACTTAGCCCAAGTAGGCCATAAGTCCTCAATTCAGACTTAACTGAGCCAATGTGCTCATAATATAATTAATTGGTCTTAGTTCCAAACTGGGCTACAGATCATTTAATCCACCTTAGTTCAAGGGTACATCTCTTCACTCCTTTGATATTTGTCGTTGTAATTCCTCAACGTCTTCAAAAAGGTGACGGGTCCCGACAACCATATATTTCACGGACTGTGGGGTCCTTAAACTCATGGACTATGATGTCCTTAACCTCGACCGTGATGTCTTAAAACTAACATCGGACTGTGAGGTCTTTAAACTCATGGACTATGATGTCCTTAACCTCGACCGTGATGTCTTAAAACTAACATCGGACTGTGAGGTCCTTAAACTCATGGACTATGATGTCCTTAACCTCGACCGCGATATCTTTAAACTAACAATGGACCGAGATATTCTTAAACTAATAATGGACCGTAATGTCCTTAAACTAATCGACCGCAATGTCCCTAAACTAAACAATAGAGCCCAATTGCTCTCTTGGATCTAAATGATCCCGTTAAGTTGATCTTAGTCTAAAATGAGACTAACGTATCCTTAACAAACGTTTAAGTTGATCTTAGTCTCAAATGAGGCTAACGTATCCTTAACAAACGTTTAAGTTGATCTTAGTCTCAAATGAGCCTAACGTATCCTTAAACCCAACCCCCAAACCCAAATCTAAGAAAGATATGGATTTGGACTAGTCCACGCCCTACGGGCGACAACATAAATTAGTCTCCGTATACAATCCACGGGCAACCAAACACAAAACAAACACCCACGACGCGAAGTGACCATATGAAGAAGGAGAAAGTTGTTACCGCGATGCGGTAGCGTAATTAACTGCAGAGGCTTGCGCCTGCAGGGAAGAGCGTCCCCACAATCAAAAACCCCTCAAATGAGGGGGAATCTGACGAAGTCTGCTATATCGGCCGCATCCGTTTAAACCTTCGATACATGGTACTATAAATCAACTTGGCATCTTCGGAGAGGTGGACGGATAGCACCAATTAGTATCTGCCCCAAAATTCAGGCTAGACGTCCGCCGCGTCTTCGCCGCATCTTTCAGAGGGGAACAAGTGCTAGGGCAGGTAAGGAGGCTACTAAGATTGTACTTAAGTTTGTATGGGATATGTTTAGGTATATGAAAAAGTATATTGATATATAAGGATTGAAAAGGTTTGAAAGATTTGGAGTTACCAGTGATGACTTGGCCTGTGGTTTCGGCTTCCTCAACTGTCATTGTGAAAGCCTAACGTCGGGATACATTCTTCCTTGCTGGAGGCACATTCCTCTGTCCCTGGGCATATTTCTCTGCCCTTGAGGCATGTTCCTCTGTGCCTGATGGAATTGATGAGGAGGCTGTGCAGGAGGTCCACGTGGAGGTGGAGCAGGGAGAGCAAGACGAGGTGCAGGAGCCCGAATGCTGGCCGCTGCGGAAATGTGATAGCTGATCTGGGGGCTGGAGCTAGGTTGAGACGATATGGACATGCTCCAATGGCATGAGTGGATGCGCCACAAACTAAACACAGGCCATTTGCACGCCTGCAGTCTTTCGCCAGGTGTCCATTCCTCTTGTAGTAGAAGCAAAAGTCTGGACTGGGCCGGTTAAATGATCCTCCTGGTCTCCTGGGTGCAAATGTCGGCCTGGAAGAGGCTCCTCCTGCCATCTATATGGCAGGGAGTTTCACACCGGCAGTCTGCGGTCTGCCTTTCTTCTTCACGACTGCCTCATAGCGTCGAGCGGCCTTCAAAGCGAGATCATGGGTTGGGAAATCCCCTGTAGCGAGTGCAACTTGGATTTCCGGGTCCAACCCTTACTAAAATTGTCGTGTTCGGATCTCAGGAGTAGGAATCATGTGTGCCACGAATCTGTTACGACCTTGTGTTTGTAGTGTAGTGAGTGAAATCAGGAATTTGAATTTGAGACAATATCTTACATGTTAAGCATGGCAAACTCAGCATCGTATTCATCTACAGACTTGCTCCACATCGAGCCTTATTGTAAGTAGATGAACTGTTGTTCCATGTTGAAACGAGCAGTCTCAGGGAAGTATTTCGTATCGAACATATCGCGAAATATCTTCCATTCAATCGGTTGGGTGAGACGGCTTTCTTTAGCCTTCCATCAAACTCTGGCGTTATCTGTTAGTTGCAATTTTGCAACTCATACCCAAGAAATCTTTGGCACTTGTGCTGCTACCAGGTCATCTTCAATTGACTGAGCCCATTCTTCCGCCTCCAGTGGGCTCTCTTTCCCCGAGAAATGCTTTGGATGCAGTGCCCGGAATTATTTGTCTCCGGATGCCTCGGCTTCGGGGTGGTACATGAGGATATTAGTCTGCTGCTGTTGATCCTCCAAGAGGCTCTTTATCGCCTCAAGTAGTACCGTCTGCTCGTTAATGGGAGCTGCAACGGTAGGTGGTAGTGGTAAAGTAGGAGGTGGAGTGATGCCATTTACGTTCGTGCTCGTGTTGTTGGGAGAATTCATGACCTTGATAGAAAAGGAAATGTTAGGATAGATTCAAGGAATTTGAAATATAAGGAATGTATAGTTGCTGATTCTTATAATTCTTGTGATATATTGCTTAAAACTTCATGCAGAACTAAGCTGCATGGGCCGCCAATAAAACCTGTCATGCCCCACTTCCCAGTAGACGAAAGCTGTGACGTGGCAGGCCCGCAATATATTTACTAAGAAATAAATTCGTTAAGCATAACTAAGCAATATAAAAATGAAATGCACAAGAATGACAAGAGATATAAAATATAAACAACAACTTTTATTTACATTCACTTTACAATACAACTATTTGAAAAGAAAAGGTACAATGATAAAAAGCAATGCCTAAATAGTGGCATACAAAATGAAAATAAGTACAATGAGAGCTAGTAGTCTGTCTGAGTGGTGAGCTGGTCCACGTCCTCCTGGCTAGGCTGGATCTCTTCAGTGACCGGTCCTCCTGATGAACATTCCAAAGAAAGAAATAGAAGGAATGTCGTCAGCGAACTAGCGCTCGGTATCCCAGAAGAAAAAATGGAATATAACAAGCAATGAGAATTGAACTGGTAAGTTGTGCAGGTATATGTTTGTTATTCTAACGTGGTTATTTATAACTTGGTACAGAAAGTATTTGTGTATACTAGAGGAGTCCATCTTACCCCGTGGGCTATGGTAACATGTAGTACAAGGCCCCGTCAAAACACATGGGACAATGGCACGAGAGTTTATATAGGTGTCTTTTAGTGAGCATCTTGTACCGCGTTAATACGTTCCATACCAATCTACCCCGCTATCCACGCGTAGTGTATTGTATTGATTATAGTTACAAGTCTTGCCGAAACCATGGATATAAGTTGTTCAGGTAATCATGTTCAGGATGTAATATTGCAGTCATGTCAATTCATAGCCATGGTTCGGTCAAGTCAAGTCAAGTGTTCATGTTTGATTTGAGATTTGAGTTCACGTATTCAGGTTCATGTTCAAGTATTCATGTTTGGATTCGGATTCAGGTTTGAATTAGACTCAGGTTTGGATTCAAGTTTGAGTTAGACTCGAATTTGGATTCAGGTTTGAATTAGACTCAGATTGAGCCAGACACTTTAAACTGATTAGATCCTGAATTAGATTCGGGAGTTATCGGTAACTGTTGCACATGAACGGCAGGATTTGTGTCTTTTTCTAAAACAATTACCATTGATAACTCCGTTAAGTTGTCTACCTTAAATAGGCAAGCACTCACTTTCTCCGGCTCTCTGGGGCTCAAGAGAATTGATCCCGCTTAAACTTATATTTACTAATGTCCTTAAATGTTATTTTATATAACTCGAGGGGGTTTTATGAAAATAATTTTAATATAATTTCAAAATAAACCTTGGGGGGTTATTTATATTATTTAGGGTTTACATGGATGTATATTTTAAGGATTTGAGGTATTTTAGTGAAAATTACATAGCTTGGAAAGTTCATGGTATTTTAATGTAAAACTTGCCATTTGTGGGAATCTTGATGGTATTTTAGTGAAACTTGGAAACTTTATCTTTAAACAAAATGTGAGTTTATTATATTTTGAAAATATATAGATTTGTAATATTTATATAATTATTAAAAATTAATTTTTATTTAATTAGCAAAATTCGTTTTTTCTTAAAAACCGTATTTAATACCTTTCGAGCCCGAATGTTCCGTGAGAAGGTCTGCATCTCGCTCTACTAGCCCAAGAATGTGCGATAATCCATACCATCCAATAGCGGGTCCCCTAACAAGGGTTGTAGAAGCATAATCACAAAGGAATTAAAATTACTGTTTGTAAAAGAAATACGGTTTTTATAATAAATGGTATTTTCTTATAATATCATAACAAAATTCATACAAAGACATATCGTGCTATGAAACTATGTGTGTATGTGAGGGGTAGCTCATTACCCCGTGAAGTTTTCTAAAGGTATGTTTTAATAAAATACGAAAAGAGGTGTTATTTAAAGTTCATGGTATTTAAATGAAAAACTTAAATTTAAATTATTTTACATGAGAATTTTTGATGGGATTTGATTCTAAATAACTACAGTTTAAGGTTACAAGTGAGGTGTACAAATTAGATTGAACAAAGAATTAAAGAGAAGGAGTTTTTTAGGTTTTAGAAAAAGATATCAGTAATAATTCCACTTACCGATATGATTTTTGAAATGGAATTTCAAAGAAGAAGAAGAGAGATTAAGAAGGACTTACAAGTTAGGAGACTTAAAGAAATGTTGAAGATGGATGGTTGAACTTCGTGGCATCGCGGGATCGCCGGAATTGCTTCGATTTTTTGCCGGAAGCTGATCGCTTGCTAACTCCTCTTCTACTCCACTTGTACTTAGAAAATTTTGATAGTTTTGGCTAGAAATTTCAGAATGATGCTGAACCAAAGTGTGGGATGGTATTTATAGTGTAGAATTAGGGTTTTGGAATTAAAATGGTGAATTAAAATACATTAAAATGATGATAAATTATGAATTGAAGATTCTCTGTTTGATTGCAGGTAAATCAAACAGTGCAGGGGAGTTAGGAGTAGGCCAAGGGATTTGTGTTCAAAGCCCGGGCCTTTTTAGCCACGGTTCACCCATCGGTATCGACCTAAATGCCATTTCCGCCGGCCGATGTAGGGCTTTGGTGCTCTGGATTTTTGCCACGTGTACATCTATCTATTTACACATGTTTGATTTTTCTGACTTTTCATTTTTATGTGTATTACACGTGTAAATTTTTGGGCTTCCAAAAAGTTTAAAAAAATCAGAAAAAAATAATGCGTCTGATGGGGATCGAACACATGGGCTACGTTACAGCAGTGCAAGGGCTTTATCAGTAAGCTACAACTTGTTTCTTGCTGTTATTTAACAATATTAACTTATAACTCCAACTCAGGCTGTATAACTCATTTCTGTACATTAAACTGGAAAAAATATGTACAGTAAATTCAGAGTCGTTACAGTCATGAAAGAGGCTCATGGTTCCGCGTATTCAGTACACCTAGGAGGCACAAATATGTATAGAGATTTGCGAGAACATTTCTGGTGGGAAGGCATGAAAATGGAGATTACTCACTACGTATCAAAATACTTAGTGTGTCAGCAAGTCAAGGCTGAACAGCAAATGGTAGCTGGTTTGTTGCAACCACTTCCGCTTCCTCAATGGAAGTAGGAACATATAACCATGGACTTCATGATTGCTTTACCACGGAGTCCAAAGAGGAATAATGCAGTTTGGGTGATTGTCGATCGATTGACCAAGATAGCTCATTTTATACCATTTCGAGTTGGTCAGTCGATGGAGGCTTTAGTAGAATGGTATATGCAGGAGATTATGAGATTACATAGAGTACCCGTGAGCATCGTTTCGGATCGGGATACTCAATTTCTATCACACTTTTTGAGGAGTCTACATAGAAATTTGGGAACTCGCTTGAAGTTTAGCACAGCCTATCATCCTCAGATAAATAGCCAGTCTGAAAGAACGATACAAACTCTTGAAGATATGTTGAGAGCATGCATGTTAGACTTCAAGGGTTCCTGTGAGGATCATTTGCACTTGGTGGGGTTTTCTTACAATGACAGTTTTCAGACGACAATACAGATGGCTCCATTCAAAGCATTATACGGTCGTAAGTGTTGCTCGCCTGTCTGTTGGGACGATATTGGAGAAAGAAGATTATTGGGACCAGATCTTATTATGCAAACGGTGGAGAAAGTTAACGTGATCCGAAATCATATGAAGACGGCACAAGATCGACAGAAAAGTTGGGCCGATATAGGACGAAGACCTTTGGAGTTCATAGTTGATGATCTTGTATTCCTGAAGATATCACCGACCAGAGGAGTGATCCGATTTAGCAGTCGAGGCAAGCTTAGTCCTCGATTCATGGGGCCTTTCGGTATTATCGAGCGTGTTGGAGAGGTAGCTTATCGCTTGGGTTTACCACAATTCTTGGCGGGTGTTCATGACGTGTTTCATGTATCTCATCTCCGCAAGTATGTTAAAGATGAAACGCGCGTCTTATATCACTCGGAATTGCCAATAAGGAAAGATTTAATATATGAAGAGTAACCAATGACGATTGTGGATCGACGAGAAAAGATTTTCAAGAACAAAATTATCCCACTAGTACTCGTTTCATGGGGAAATCGTTCGGATGGAGAATCTATTTGGGAACGTGAAGACGATATTCGACAAAAGTTTCCCCATCTCTTTTCTTAGATCCGTACATTCTTATCTTTTCCTATTTCGTGAATTTCAAGAACGAAATTCTTTTGTAGTTGGGTATAATGTAACACCCTAGTACGGTTATACGATATTAATTGGTATTTTAACACTTACTTTATATTTCTTCTATTTTATCTATTGAATCGCGAATGATTCGAATACTAGTAGTCGTTATCCGACCCAACCCGCAAGTTTAGAACTCAATATGATGCAAAATTGTATTTGAGAATTACCATTAAAGTGTATCTATGTGAATCTAGTATAATAGCTACATTATATTTTTAGATATTTATATATCATATATCTAGATCATCATATATCTTTTAATAGCCACAAGTTAAGAATAACTTATATTTTGTTAACTGTCATCATATGGTTGCTATCCATATCTTAATTTGCTTTTATTTTTTACGTTTAAATCTCAAGATATCTAATATCAAATATTTACTAAATCTAGATATATTTTTAGAATTCTTTTAAATCTTAAATTAGGGATATGAGTTATTTAAAGTATATTCTTGCATTATGGTTGAGAAGTTTACATATGTGAATTATTTTCCAAAATATATTTTTGATGAGATTTTGGTGGAGATTGGTTGTAGTTTGATATTATCTATATATATTAAAATTAATATATATTTATAACCTAATTTAAACTATACTATATATATTTATATTAAACACAAAACCTCTCTCTCTTTCTCTCTCTCTCTCCACATAACGCATCTCTCCCTCATCAATTTATGTATTCTCCTTCTTCGTTCTTCAAGCTCACATCCATTCTTGCCGGCGCAACTCCAGCCGTATCTTAGAACCATAACCTAGCTATCAAAAGTTGGTGTTGATTTGTATAGCGTCATGTTACTTCCGTTTATCGCGTTTGTTTCGAGACAAGTTTACAACTTGCTACATACTATGCTTTATGTAATTTACTTATATGTTGTCGTACTATTATTATTATTATTATCATCATACATTTATATCTTTATAATTTATATACCGTAATTATTTAACGTTAATCGGTTTTATAATATACAATGTATGCAAGTTTACAACTTACGATATTCTATAATTATATCTATAAATATATATATCGTCGTAATATTTTTTATTATTATCATTAATTAGTTTATAATCTGCATTTTATAATGTTATACAAAATATAGTTTGAAAATATTATAGTTTACACATGAAACGTCGTCGCAAAGCGGATACGACAAATATGAAATTTACTGTACACCTTACCTTATAAAATTCATGATAAATTATAGAAAAATTATTAGCACACATTCTTTAGTTCGTTACGAAGATAACTCAGAATACTATAACCCTGTGAAATATTTACTTGCAAAATAAATTGTTTAGATAACGTAAACTTTAAATGAAACTACCTCTGAACTGTTGTCCAAGGAAATTCCAGCAGCAAATTTTCAATTTCGAACGTTCATAACTTTTTGTAGAAACAACCTGAGATACTTTAACTTATAAAAATAAAAACTTTATTGAATTAGATTTATTTTAGTATATGACATGCCCATTTTGGAGAACGTTTGTTATTTTTAAGCCATTTTATAAATCAGGGTGACGCTGATTTTCTGAACGGAACTTTCTTATGCATGGTTAATCAATACCACTTTTATAGTTATTAATCGGTTTGAATATGTTATCCCTATTAATTTTATTATATCAATATCTATTTAATAAATAATGGTGCACGTGTTTCAATATTCAGCAAATATTACCGATTTACAGTTTTATAGTATCCGTCTGTATCCGTACTGATAATAGCTTATCTAGTTGTATGTCGGAACGTCACAACGTTATCATACTACTATATTAGTTCAATATGTTATCTACATTGAATCATACATGATAATGGACGTATAATGTTTATTAAAGATAGATACATATGCATCCTGGCATTAGTCGTGTTTCGATATTGATTACAGTTTTACATTGGTATCTATTTTGGGTTATATATATATATATATATATATATATATATATATATATATATATTACATGACATGTTCACGACCCACTACCAGTGTCACACCCCGCTTCCCGGTATACGGCGAAGAAGACGCGACGATGCCGCTACGTATTTACTCTGAAGTAAATACGCTAAGCGTATCTAAGCAATATAAATAAAAATGCACAAGAGACAAAGAAAGTAGATATAACTGAACAACAACTTTATTTATTAACATTCTTTTATACAATGCAAGGAAAAGTAAATACAACTGATTGAAAGCAATGCCTAAACAATGGCATAACAGAAAAGGAAAGTACTGAAATGAAATGTGTACAATGAAGCTAAAGCTCTGGGTCGTAAGCAAACTGATCCAAGTCCTCGCTGGTAGGCTCGATCTCCTGAGTGTCCAGATCACCTGACAACATTCCAAAGAAGAAAGAGAAGGAATGTCGTCAGCGAACAATCGCTCGGTAAGTCTCAAAGATAAGGGAGAAGTAGAATAGGCAGAGAAGAAGAGAGTATAGCTTTTCAAGTTGTGTTATTTTGTTATACTGTTGTATTTAGTGTTAATGATGTTGTTAACGTAAGTTCAAGGGTGAATGTCAACCAATCTTAAGAGTGTTCTCAAACCCAACAGGCTCCAATCCAGGGATAGGGAACCACGGGCCCGAATCAAATGTTAGTAGCAGGACTTCGACCGTCATCGAAGTATTCCAAACTCAACAGGCCACAATCCAGGAGCATGGAAACACGGGCCCTCATGATTGCTTGCTTGTGTTAGTAGACATGGATTCATGATCTAGGGGGACTCTTGAGATTCTGTTAGATTCACGCATGAACTACCCCAATACCCCGTGTAATTATTATATTGATATCAATGACTGTACTGATGGTATTGAATTGTATTGTATTGTCTTGAAAATTTAATTGTATAGATGACTTGTCGAAACCATGATATCAGTAAATGAATGTAACTAGAGAATCATGTAAATGGATATAACTGGAGAATCATGTAAATGGAAGTATATCCACGGTTCGGTTCGGTCAAGTTGTATAGATTGATAGATTGAATATATGAATTCATGGATTCATATTGAATTGTAGTTTGGATACTTGAATCATATTCAAGTCAGATTATTTTAATGAGACTCGGTCTGAGTCAGAACAATTAAAAAGGAAATTGAAATCCTGAATTAGGTTTTGGTGTTATCGGTAACCGCTGCACATGGGCGGCAGGATTTGTGTCTTTTTCAAAGACGATTACCGTGTTGATAACACCGTTGCTAAGTTGTCTACCTTAAATAGGCAAGCACCCACTTCTCTGGCTCCCCGAGGCTCAAGAGATTGTTCCCGCTTAAACCTATATTTATTAGGGTCCTTAGGGTAATTTATAGAACTTGAGTGGGTTTTATGTAAAAATACTTTTATATAATTTTAAAAATACACCCCAAGTGTTTAATTATCATGTTTAGAGTTGTAATAATTATAGATTTTATATTTGTGACATTTCTAGTGAGAATAACCTAATTTTCATAATATATGGTATTAAATTGTAATATTGCATTTGTATGGAATTCATGATATTTTAATGTAAAGTGGTTCTTTGATTTGGAAAAACTGGAATATTTATATTATAAAAAAATAGATATTTTGATATTACATATATATATATTTATAAAAAATAAATTTTAATATATATTATAATTCTAGAAATCTCATTTTCTTAAGATTTTCGTATTTTAAATTTTTCGAGACAGAATGCTCCTTGCGGAGGTCTGCATCTCGCATTACTAAGCCCAGAGACGTGCGATAATCCACACCATCCCAGTCGGGTTCCTCAAAATGGGTTGTAGCGGCGGTTTACAAAGATTTGTTTAAAAATACTAAATCTTGTAAAAATGGTTTTATTACTAAAGGGTATTTATATGTAAAGGTTCGTTTCTCGTATTCTATGTTCCCAAAAGTATTGTGCTGTGTTTCATATGAGTGTTGTGAGGAGTTAGATCATTACCTCGTGATCTACTTAAAAGTATAGCAAGTTTTGTGATATTTAAATGTCGAAAATGAAACTATATGGTATTTTAATGAAAAAGTACGGTAAAATGGAAATAGCAATTTCTTTTGATATGGAACTTGTTCAATATGATTAGTTAGTGTTTAATAGTCAACATGTAATGGTTTAACAAGATTGTATTAAAGGAAAAGTGAGATTTTAGGAAGAACCGAATCGAAAATCGGATTTGTTCCAATTCTGTCGGATTTTAGAATTTCGTATTTTCAGAAAGAGTAGAGAAGGGGAAAGGTGGGGCTTACGGGTTTAGCTTAAAGAGGAGAGGGAGAGGGATCGGGAGGAGGCGCCGGTGCGTCATCTCATCGCCGGGATCTCCTAGGGTTGTCGTCGGAAAAATTGCCGGAGCTTCGCCTCTTTGTTCACTTCAAATGCACACTAAGGTTTCTAGGAATTTCTTGAGAGTTTGCTCAGAATTTTGGAGTGAGGGGGTAGTGTGTAGGGGTTGTATTTATAGGGTTAGGCTAGGGTTAGGGTAGGTGAAAAGTTGAAAAGAAAAAAATGTGATAAAATATATTAAAATGTATTAAAAGTGGAGTAATTGAGGTTTAAAGAAGGCTCTGTTACTGGTCTAGGTATTTAAATTATACAGGTGTGCAGGGGAGGTGAAAAGACAAATCTTCCATGTTGGTAACTCACCGGAATCGGCTACTCCGACCGGCGGCGGCGGCGGCCCGAGTCGGCCGGTCCGCCGGCCGAGTTGGCCGATTCCAGCCGAGTCAGGCGGCCGGAATCGCCCTCGACGCATCACATGGCCTCAGGTACTGTTAGATTTTTATGTGTAGTGGGGTTTTTGTGAGATATGCACGTGTAAACTCTTGGTATTCTAAAAATTCAAACTAAAACAATATTAAAAATAATGTGGGGTATGGGATTTGAATTCTGGTGGCTTGGTTCAGCAGTGCAAGGTATTACCAATAAGCTACAAGCTCTTTCTTGTAATTAATTAGCAAAACAAATATTTAACTTGTGCTCAGGCAAAAGTACCCCTTTCTTTAAATTTTGAAAAAAATCTACAAAAAGTTGTACAGGAAATTTAGGGTTGTTATAACCAGACTTGTTATTTGGATCTTCTTGCTAATGCCAACAATCCTGATTGTTGTCCTGATGGATGTGACTTGTTGTCTACATAGACAAGACCTGTACCCTCTTGATCCTGTATTGCTATTAGATTCATATCATAAATACCTGACTTGAACACAAAACCTTGGGATAAGGGGAAATAAATAATGAAACCCGACTTGTAACTCAACAGTTCGATACTTATACCGATCAGTCTTTACGGGCTCGGCCTGCCCCGGAATGATACCGCTGACATCATTTGCCTGTACATGTTACCTGTTTACTGCTTAGCGGCACGTCTCGGATTCAGCCCGAGAGTCTTGACCGTGGCCCCGGGCACGCACGAGATATTATTGAGTCACATCGACGATTTCATTAAATTGATTTCAAAGACTTCTAGAATAAATAACCTAGAGGCACAGACTTTAGGATACACATCACATACCTATATCTCACTGTTTTACACATGTGTTATTTATTTACACTCATGTTTAATCATAGCATCATATCCTGGTTATTACTATTATTTTGATATTATGACGCACTGACATCTGGGTTTTGCATGGCCCAGTTCCTCTATCTTTATTGTAGGTAGATCAAGAATACTTTAGCAATCAAGCCGAGCAATGAGGAATGAACATGTATTATTAGAGATGTTTAGTTTATTTCCGTAGTTTTATTTTATTGATGTGAGCCCATATTGGGACATGATTCAGATATTGTTTATTGGATCTTGATTCGTTTCCGCTTTATGCATTTCTTGATTTTATTTACTGTGGCAAATGGACATGTACTAGCTAGATTATTTTCTTTTCTGTTCTCGATATCCGATAGATAGCTGTAATGTGACTGTAGAGGGATGATTTTTAGCTACATGTAGTATGGTTGGCTCTATCACGTGCCGTAGTTTACGTATCTTGGGAAGCGGGGCGTGACACTATCTTTTCGATGGTCGGGTACATTGTCTCCGCGTCCTTGAAAACGTGGCCGACGTAGTAAAATGGCCTCTGTATTCCCTCAAATTCTTTGTTGAGTACCGAGTTATCTGCTTGGTCGGAGATGGCCAGATATAGCAATAGCTCGTATCCTTCAACTAATCGGGTGAGCAATGGTGGCGCCGACAGATGCGCCTTGAGCTGCTCAAAGGCAACTTGGCACTCCTCGAACTACTCAAACCCTAGGATCATCGTCAAATCTTTGAAGAAAGGTAGACATTTCTCCCCGGATCTAGACATGAAACGACTCAAAGCAACCACTCTGCCTGTGAGTCGCATGATTTCCACATTGTTCTTGGGCGTCGTCATGTCAACGATGGCTTTGATCTTCTCTGGGTTTGCTTCGATTCCTCGATGAGTGACCATAAACCCGAGGAATTTTCCGCCCGTGACACCGAAAGCACACTTAGCCGGATTCAGCTTCATTTTGTACTTTCGTAGGACCTCGAAGGTTTCGCCAGGGTCCGTGGAATGCTCGACTGACTGGGTGGATTTCATAAGCATGTCATCGACACAGACTTCCATATTCCGCTCAATCTGAGGCTTGAACAACTTGTTAAACAGCCGTTGATAAGTTGCCCTAGCGTTTTTAAGGCCAAAAGGCATTACTTTGTAACAATAGACCCCTCGATCAGTGGTGAAAGCGGTGTGCTCTTCGTCAGTCGGGTCCATCCGGATTTGATTGTAACCGGAGAATGCATCCATGAATTTTAGCAGCTCGTGACCGGCCGAGCTATCCACCAGCTGATCTATTCGAGGAAGCGGATAGTTGTCTTTCGGTCAGGCCTTGTTCAGATCGGTAAATTCGAAGCATATGCGCTACTTCCCGTTCGATTTCTTGACCATGACTATATTGGCCAGCCAATCCGAGTAGCCCAGGTTTTTTATGAAGTCTGCCGCGAGCAATCGGTCCACTTCCTCCTCAATCGCCTTCTGCTTGATAGGCGAAAAACACTTTTTCTTCTGTCGGACCTGCCGAGCTTTTGAGTCAACTCCAAGCTTATGTGAGATCATTTTGGGGTCAATCCCTGGCATGTCCGCGGGAGTCCAAGCGAACACGTTGGAGTTGTCTCGGAGGAACTGGATAAGGTTGTCCCGAGTTTCCCCGGTCAAGAGGGAGCTGATCTAGATAGTTCGGCTGCTGTCTCCCTCTTTAAGGGGAATTTCGGACAACGCTTTTACCGGGGAACCCCTGATCTCGTTCTTGTCATCATGGGTATCTAGTGACTCCCGAGGATCATATGGTCCGTCGGTCAGATCAGCTTCTTTGTCTTCTGGAACTGTCGTGGTAAGACATATCCTAGCGATTTGCTGATCTCCGAAGGCCCGGCCTATCCCACCATCACTCAAAGGAAACTTGAGCGTGGGATGGCAGGTCGAGATTTGAGCTTGAAGGGCGTTTAAGATGAGGTGACCCGAGATGATGTTATAAGAGGAAGGAACCCGAGCGATGAGGAAACTCACCAACATTCTTCGGGTTCTTCTTGCCTCCCCAATGTTGAAAAGGAGAGTGATCATTCTCTCAGCTTGAACGGGGTGGTTAGTGAACCCAGAGAGAACAGGCGAGGTAGGCTGGAGATTTGACGGATTTAATTTCATATGCTGGAAGCAGTCGTAAAATAGGATGTCTGCTTAGCTTCCCGAGTCAACGAGGATTCTCTTGACCTCGTACTTATTTACCCGGGCCATAATCACTAGGGGTCATTATGCGGGATAGATATACCATGTAGGTCCTCGTTGGTGAAGGTAATATGGGTAAGCCTCTTGTACTTCTTGGAGGGAGAGCATCTAACGTCATGATTGGTCGGATACGACAAGTTTCTTCATTACTTGGAGTCAAGCCAACGGAGACGACCATGATCTGCCTGACTGTCAACTCTCCAGTTAGGGGTCGGTCGGCCTGCTCCTTATCTGCTTGACGTTTGTCTCGCAAGTATTTTGCCAAATGATCGGAGCGGATCAGCTCCGAAATATAATCGCGTAGCTATTTGTAGTTCTCGGTCGGGTGTCCCTGTGACCGATGAAAGGCACAATACGGGTTGCAGAGTCGCTTGCCCAACTTTTGTATCATCGGTGATAGCTTGAAGAATTTCTTGCTCTTCACCTCCTCTAGCAGCTCGGCCTGCGAGATGTTTAGAGGCGTGTACTCATGAAACCTCATGGAATAAGGTTTCGAACGATCAACCTTCTTCTTCTTTTCCCGGTCCCTTTTCTTTCGGTCTGTCCGGTCTCCCCAGGGAAGATTTGCATTCACCTCAGACTCGATTTCGATTTCCCATTCGGTCCAGACCTTTACCTCAGCCATAGTCTTAGATTGTACCAATGTAAAAGAGCGGAGCTACTCTTTGTGCCTAAGACCGGATCTTAGGACGGTAATGGCCGTCTCATCCCGGTGTTCGGGTACCTCCGGCAAAGTATTGTAGAACTGGTTAATATAGCCCTTGAAAGATTCCATGTCCTCACTTTTGATAGTGAACAGGTAGTCGACCAACCTCTTTTGCCGTCGGTTGCCGACAAAGTGGCTAAAGAACCGGGTGGCCAATTTGTCAAAAGTTAAGATCGAGCACGGAGTCAGGCTGCGGAACCAGTCTCGTCCAGCCCGGATGAGAGTAGTAGGGAATGCTCGGCACTGAGCCGCGTCCGAGTTATCTTGAAAGCTCATGCCCTCGGTGAACGCTTCCAAGTGGCTTTTGGGTTAGAATTCCCGTCGAAAAGAGCCACTTTAGGCGGCTTGTTTCGGAAAGAGACCCGCTCTCTCGGTAGTTACTCACTGAAGGGCTTCGTGAGAGAGCCCGCGGAATATTTTGCCGACCCGCCGGACGAATGGGTGGCGAGCCGCATGTCCTCAATTTTCTTCTCGAGGACCTCGATTCGCTACCGGTATCCCAAGGATTCTCTGTAATCGAAGTGCCTGTTGTCTCTGCTTCGGGCTTGGGCGATGAAGCGGCTTCGATTTCGCTCTATCGCATTTCTCAAATCTTCAGGATAAACCCTTCGTGGCTCCCTCGGCGTGCGCTATGTGCACGACCTCGGTGATTATGGTGACGTCGGTCTTCCCTGGAATCGGGTGACCTGACCTACGTTGCCTCAGAGGGTAAAGGAGCGCGGCAAGCGTTGAAGCGATAGTTTAGTTGGTCATTAGACCCCGGTGTTGGACTATTTAGCGCCCAACAAGTTATGGGATCATTCCTCATATGGGGCCATGACTGCCGGAATCGGCATGCCTATGCTCCGTGGTGTCAGGATTGACACGAGCGAGGCCGAGAACTTGGGTGCGTCCTTCCACCGTCGCATGCCCGCCATCGTTCGGGGGAGCAGGGATGGCGGTTTGAATACGAGTGAGCGCGTCCACCATCATTGCCAGTCGATCGATCCAGCCGTTAGGGCTTCGATGATGTTGGGAGGAGTAGTGGAACCGCCCGCCTCTGTTACGAAGCACGGGATGGCTCTTACTTGGATCTTGGTGGCAATGATCATTGGCCATTGAATCGAAGGCGGAAGATCGGCTTTTTAGTGGAAAAATTTTCTTGGTTCCCACAGACGGCGTCAACTGATGGGGGGAGGAATCTCCCTCAGATGTTGTCCTCCATCGATCTTGTGGCCAGCGGGATTGAAGGGCTGTGATTTGGAGAGGGAGAGAGAGTGTGGATCTCAATGGGTTGTCGATTGATGTTGACGCTGAGCTACCTGCAAAAGAAGTCCCAGAGTGGGAAACCACCGTAGGACCCTCCGACGATCAAGTACCGGGGAATATTTAGGCAGAGTAGCGGCGTATTGGAATGAGTTCAAGTTACCTGGGTCGTCTGGAGGAAGGGTTTATATACTAGTTGCATGGAGCGAGCCGATGCGAGATTCTCGCCGTTCATTTCGCCCCTACGTAACGTCCGCCTTGATGGAAAGATGCGCTCATCAATGGCGAGATATGCTAGTGTGGGATGCGGGACATGGAGTGGCGGAGATCTCATCATGGCAAGATACACGGAGCCGTTACGAGGACACTCGTGCTCCATACTCCCTGCCAAACAGGGACACTGAGGAATCTCGGCTATTAAGATGGCTCGGAGACGAGCAAGGAAGCTGAGGAAGCTCAGCTCTATGATTGCTCGGAGACAATCTATTGGTTGATAGTTAGGCGAATAGGAAACGTACTCAGGGGAAGCCCCCAAAGGTCGGATGCTATCTCGGAGGCGAGACGCCGAGGAATGTCCCATTTACATGATACTTATCTCAGCTCCGTAGACTTCAAGTAGCTAGTTGGTGCACATGGAAGACCTGCCGTCTGCCACATGTCTTGATCTGGGGAATCCCCACTTGTGAGCACCATCAGTTAGCAAAACCTAACTCCAAAAATGCTAACTTTGACTTGTTTGACAATCATTTTAGAATTAAGATAACTGCAGCTATTTCAGCCCAAAACCTGCAGTTATCTCAACTCCAATCTGACCAAAGTTTTGTCAACTCCATTGTTGGAATTTGGAGCCAACGAACCACAATTTGCATCCTCTCTACACCCACTTAAAATTAAACCATAGTTATCCTAACTCCATATTCAAACAACGGCTTTGAGGTTTAGAAAACTTTGATTGGACTGTGGCTATCTCTTCTTCTTTTTCCCTTTCTTTATTTTTAAGATGTGATCCTTGATGCTTTTTGCCGTCAATCTCTCGTTTAGGGCCTGTTTGGTTGCAGGATTTGTTAGGATTTGGATTGTGGAATCCTTGGATTGCATAATTTTGTGTTTGGTTGGAGAATTTGGATTTCTAGGATTCCTTTGTTTTTTATAGAGGGCTCACCACAAAACATGGATTCCTGAATCTTAAATTTTTTTAAGGATTTTCAAGAATTTGTCACTATTCATTGTACTTTTAGATGGGACATGTGTACTTTATTTATTTAATAATTCTCTCTCTCTCTCTAAAATCATCAAATCCAAATCCCATTTTATTTTCATCAACCAAACAAAGATTACAAAAATTTACAAATCCAATACAAGAAATGCAAAACCAACCAAACAACAAATTACCAAATCCAGAAATTTTCAACCGCACTATTTTGGAATCCAAATTTCATAATCATGCAACCAAACGGGCCCTTAGGAAAGAAAAGTTATAGCCCACGAGTTATGCCCCGGTGGACGGTTGTATAAACTCTAAAATAAAAACAAATAAATGATATTTTAGGATAGTATTCTCAAAAGCATTACAGTCCCAAACTCAAACGGTTAACAATCTCAACAGCAAAGAACCTATACCTCGCTTTTCCTCTTCTTCTTCCTCATACTCTATACATTCTTTCATGGCGAAAACCCAAACCCTAATCCTAACCCTAATCTCCAATGGAGGACACCCTGCTCCACGGCGACCTCGACCTGTGGATCCTCGAGGCCCGCAACCTCCCCAACATGGACCTCTTCGCCGAGCGCCTCCGCCGCTGCTTCACCACCTGCGGCCTCTCCCTCCCCATCTCCACCTCCACCTCCTCCAAAGCCACCCCTAGCCCCAGCCCCAGCCCCAGCCCCAGCCCCAGCCGTGACCCCCACCCCCGCCAATCCAAAGCAATCACCAGCGACCCCTACGTCACCGTTCTCCTCGCCGGATCCACTGTGGCCCACACCGTCATCGTCCCAAACGACCAAAACCCTAACTGGAACCAGCACTTCGTCGTCCCCGTCGCCCACAGTGCCTCCCATGTCGAGTTCCTAGTCAAAGACAACGACTTCCTCGGCGCTCAAGTCATCGGCACCGTTTCGATCCCCACCTCCAGAATTGCCTCCGGAGACCCGATCGACGATTGGTTCCCGATCATAGCTCGATCGGGTAAGCCCCTCAAGCCCAATTCGTCGCTGTTATTGAAAATGCAGTTCAATCCGGTGGAGAAAATCCCGAGAAGCTTGGGGGTTGATAGGGCTTATTTTAAGGAGAGGACTAGGGGAGAGGTGATCTTGTATCAAGATGCGCATGTCAGAGATGGGGAGCTGCCAGAGATTGAGTTGGAGAAGGGGAGGGTGTTTAGGCAGGAGAAGTGTTGGGAGGATATTTGCCATGCTATTCTTCATGCACATAAGATGATTTATATTGTGGGGTGGTCGATATATGACAAGGTGAGGCTTGTGAGGGAGCCGACGAGGATGTTGCCGACTGATTCTAGGGATTTGACATTGGGAGAGTTGCTGAAGTATAAGTCGCAGGAGGGGGTGAGAGTGCTTTTGTTGGTTTGGGATGATAAGACTTCTCATGATCGGTTACTTCTCAGAACGGTGAGAGTATATTTCCGTAAGATGTTTGTTCTTATTCATCTTATAGTGCTTTGATTGCAAGCATGCTGTAGAACTATAATTTGAGTTCTTCAAGGCTAATAACGATACTATTATGTTATGTTTTCTTTTATGTAAAGTTTTTGAAATAAGCCATTTTGTTTACTGTGAAATATATACCTCAACCCTTACCATAACTTCCGAACTTTGATGATTGCACCGGACACACATTTGAAGTAGATTGAAAGATAACCACTGCGCATACTCCAGGTTTCGTCCTAGAGCAAGGCACGGATGTTCAACCTATGTGGACATGTTGGTAAATGAATATATCCCGTCACCCTCACCATAAATTTGGAGTTTTGGTTCAGTGGTGCGGCGGGGACTTATGTCTTTTAATTTCAAGAATCAGAGTTGGTCAAATTGAGGGCAAGAGAATCGTTTCCAATAATCAGGACATGTGCAATGGACACTAACAGGAAGCCTAAAGGACATAGTTGGAGTGGCAAGGACTAGGCGTAGACCATCATGGACATGTATTGAAGTAGTGAAAATGGATGTAGTAGTTGCCAATGTTATAGAGTATACAACCCTTGAAAGAGGAGGCCTTGATTGAAGGCTTTTAAATTCTTAGCCTTGTTTGGATACACACATTTCTCGGCATATAAAGCCTAGATTCCCTTTTTTCCTTCGAACTGGGTGGGTAGGTTCTTTATGATTAAATCCATAGGACACCCCCTATAATGGATCAAATCTCCTGATTATCCTAAGCTTGCTTGCTAGCTTGTTTTAAGTTTTTCTACTTGAAACTTGATCCTATTGTCGCTTTCTCTTCATCTCTCTCATCTCTTTCTAATCCTAACATCCATACAATCTATATTTTATTTTCAATTTTATCAAAATTACAATGAGAAGATCCTATCCCAAACTATCCAAACATGCATTTGGCATAAAAATCTTTTAGACTTTTCACCTAAAGGAACATAGGTGCATTCTGGGGTATTCTAAACCTGAATGAAATCCGACGGATTTTATCCTAATTACCCAAAAATGGCCATTAGGAATGACGTAAGCCTCAAGGCTTAAGATGGAAAGTTTGCAGGATTATTGGATCAAATGACAAAGACATTGTTGAGAAAGAGATGGCTTTTCCCGGATGAAATGAAACATTTGATTCATGTAACAGGGGAAAGATTTCCCATTCCTTAGCCGTAAAGATATGTGGCCATGAAAAAGGGATTAAGTGGAACAGAATTGGCCCATTAACAGTGGGGATAACAGTTTCTGCTTAAATTTTGCCATTTTTCTTAATATGAGAAAAAAATGCATAATGCTTGGGGATCCAGGGTGCCTTCATGAAGCTTCACCTGAAAGAATATTTTGAACCCATTCCTTGATGATTTTTTTGTTGATCCAAAACATCAATATCTCCTAAGAAGTTCCAGCGGTAGGAAACACCCCCCAAAATTTTCTAATCAATTCGAACCTATTGTTAAATTCATCATATGAAATCTCTCAGATCTTTTTTCCTTATTAGTTCGTGCAGAATATAATATTCTCAAAATCTTTTCAGTTTTCTATTTGAGTTTCAGGCATTTTCTTAGGCAAAGATTAGTATTTTTATCACAAAATTGCCTCTTTTCTAGCTTAAAAATATTGTTAAAGGCTTACAGCTAGACATAAAATGTCACTACTTTGAGAATACACACATTAACACACGAGAGGAAATAGGGAGTGCTATTAAGCTAAGTATTGACCACTTATGTTATCCTTGCTATCTAGAAATTACATGGTCTCATGCTATCCTTGCTGCCTAGAAATACATGGGTCTTCATGAAGAGGGGAACGCTTTGGTCTATTGTTTTCAACTAATATTTTGAGAATTTATTGTCACCTATGACTGCCGATCTTCATTTTGATTTTTTGGTTTCTGTGCAGGGAGGCGTGATGCAGACTCATGATGAAGATACACGCAAATTTTTTAAACATTCATCAGTCATTTGTGTATTGTCACCTCGTTATGCGAGCAATGACCTTAGTTTGGTTAAGCAACAGGCAAGCTTTGCACAGTTTTTGTACTCCATCTAACTCCATCTAAAGTAATAGAATGAACTAATGTTCATATACTCAAGTCCTATCTAATACTCACTTATATGTGCAAGTATATATCTAGCAACAAGGAACTAGTTTAGCTAAGTCATTTAATAATTATCTGCAGTATGTTGTTTTTTAAGTTAAAGGGTGTGGCAATTAAGAACAATGAATGTGCGGTATATTAATCAATGCCACGAATGTGTTAGAGTTGAATTCCATGAATAATGTGAAGAAAGATTTGCTTTGTCCTAACACTACCTTCTGCGGTATGTCATAACTTCAGTGCTTTTAATCTACTATGATTTAAAAGGTGAAAGATACATTGGTACTGTTACATACTAATATATAATTGTCAGGTTGTGGGGACCCTCTATACGCATCATCAGAAATGTGTGCTAGTTGACACACCGGCTTCTGGAGGTAATAGGAAGATTACTGCTTTCTTAGGAGGTCTTGATCTTTGTGATGGGCGCTATGATACACCGGAGCATAGGCTTTTCACTGATCTCAGCTCTGTTTTTTTGTATGATTTTCACAATCCTACATTTCCTGTGAGTATAATCGTTATAACTTCTACTGTATTATCGCATCCTTTAAATCTCTTTGTATAGTTTTATTTAGTATGCAAGGGTAGCTGAGATAGACTTTGAGTGGTTAATTAACAAACACACTTTAGTTTCTTAAGGCATTCTTTGTTATTCATATTTAATTATTTTCTTTGGGTTACGGCACTGGCCAATAATATCAGATCATAAGCTTATAATCACCAACAGGGATTATTGCATTCATTTCCACTGCCCATGCTTCCTCTCACACACCTCAAAACTCACTGTGTTGATCCAACTGGTACTAATTTTCACTGTTTAGCTCTGGTACCAATTTCCTCTCCAATATGAGAGGTTGCAAGTTTGATCCTCGAAGGGGGTTGATTTCAAAAAACAAAGACCGAACTGGATATTTGAGTAGTTAGCATATCTTAGTATGTTTCTTAATATTTAATGTTATTGGTAACCACTTCAGCATAAGTGAAAGGTGGGCAAACAGTAATTTTATACTGTACCTTCCAACACCACTTCTTACCTGCAAGACTCACACGTGGAAGACAACACATAAGGTGAAAATAAACTGAGGGATTTGGACCAATTTTTTTAATTTAATACTCTCAGTTCTGAATTCAATTTTGATAACCACTTCACCCAAAAGACGAATCTAGGGAGTGGTGCGTGAACAAATATTTCATATTAAAAAAATCAAAGATAGTGTATTACTTTGTCCATATAGGATCCCATAACTCATATGAAATGCATAACATTTCCTTATTTCATAATATGACCTATTATAAATTTATGCTCAAGCTCTTTTATCTTGTTTTCCAGCATAAGTCTTATCTTAATTCTCTTTCCTGATTATGCACAGGGAGAAACCAAAGGCCCAAGACAACCATGGCATGATTTACACTGCAAAATTGAAGGGCCTGCTGCATACGACGTCCTTACAAATTTTGAGCAGCGTTGGCGGAAGGCAACAAAATTTTGGGTTTTTAAACATTTCAAAAGGGCATCTCATTGGAGAGATGATGCACTGCTGAAACTGGAACGTATCTCATGGATACACAGCCCTTCATCTATTGTTTACGATCCAAGCATACCCAGGGAAGATGATTCTGAAAACTGGCACGTACAGGTTGGCTTACATTGTCCTATCAATCACAAGTAACCTTGTTTTATTTTAATGATTGTTGAGTTTTTTTTTTTTTCTTTTTTAGATTTTTAGGTCCATTGACTCTGGTTCTGTAAAAGGGTTTCCAAGATATGTTCATGAAGCCGAAGAACAGGTTTGTCTGCACATAACTCTTTTTACACCCCTCAATAGTTAACAATCTAATGTTGTCAGTTTGATGTTTACTAGGATACAAGATTATTTCAATCATGTATCTGCATTAAATTATTAATGCACATATGAGTGGATGTTTGTGCGTCCATATATCTACTGGACTTCTAAGTTTATAATGACTACTGCAGAACCTTTTTTTCAGAAAGAATCTTGTAATTGACAAGAGCATCCATACAGCATATGTAAAGGCGATCAGATCAGCAGAGCACTTCATATATATTGAAAACCAGTATTTTATTGGTTCTTCTTATGGTTGGCCGTCTTACGTAAGTGCAGGTTAGAAGCGTCCTTCAGCTTTAAGATTAGTACTGTTTCTTTAAAATATTTTACATAATCTTGAATATTTACTCTCTTTTATTCCCTAGTAAGTCAATTTATTGGGGACATTTTCTATGCAGCATCATATTTCTACATTTTCCCACTTGCTGTAACATGTGGTTGTCCTAAGTATATAATAACGGACAAAAAGCGCTAGGCAAAGTTGAACGATTGGGGTACCGCGTAGCGTCTAGCCGTCAGGCTTCGTCTTGAAAGTTTTTTTTTAATTTTAATTAAAATTATATTTCATACATACACACGAGAATAATGGAGGAAAGAGGCCCTAGGAGGCTTTTTTTGTCCGGTGGCGTCAAAAAGTACACCATCCACCATTTTATTCGACAATCAGGTTCTTCCATTTTGATCTTCATCGTCTAATATGTTGATATACGAAATTTCATGCGATTCCAACATCTTTTCACTGTTGATTTAGCAATGTAAAAAGTTCTATTGTCGGTAAACCGTTAATTTTGCACCCACTAAATCAACGGTGAAAAAGTGTTGGAATCATATGAAATTTGGTGATCGACATATTAGACGTTGACGATTAAGATAAACGTTGCTGATCGTCGAATAAAATGGTGGAGGATGTACTTTTTGACGCCACCTGACGAAAAAAGCTTCCTAGGGCCTCTTCTCTCTGTATATGTATGTATGTATGTACACATAAAATAGCAAAAATCTTAGAAAAATTCTAAAAACTATGTAAATAGAAAATGTATTAAGTTTATATAGCAACTTCACAACAAAATATCAAAAAGTAATAATATATTATATTATTTTTTAAAAACTTTTTGCAATAGCCCGTAGGCTTTGGGGGAGGACCGGAGGAGGGTTGGGCTTTTAGACCCAAGAGAACTTTTTCCACATAATTGGTTGAAAATCTGATTGCCACTGCAAATGGAAGGTTTTGAATTCAAGATCTTCCACCAAGTGGTGGAGTGTAATTGCCATTCGAGCAAAATCTCTTTGGATGGTGTAAAAAGGGCCTATAGTGCCTCTATAGGGTGTACTTTACAATGGAACATATGTGGCATGTTTGCATGGTGTTTTTGCGCATAAGTGCAAAACCCAATGAAAATGAGGAATGACTTAAGTGCAAAAGCACCATGCAAAGCTCAATACAAACATGCACATATGCATCCTACATGGACACTCCAAGGCCCGTATACTCTTATACGAAATATAATGATAAATCATAAATTTCTAATTGAACTTTTTAGCTTGTAAATTACTTACCTCATGAAATAAAATTGTAAAAGAGAAGAGAGACATAAGAACGTAAAAGAATTTGAACAAAATTACTTAGGGTTTTTGTTGGCGATCCGTTAAAGACTTGAGAGGAAAGCGCTGAGGGAAAGCGCCGACAAGAATATTTTAGAATTTTTTCATTCGTGTAATTTGAAAATAGTTCGTGTATTTTAGAAAGGCTTTGGGTTAGGTAATTTAGAAGAAGAAAAATCTTAAACAGGACACATGAAGCTTGTATTATAACTCATTTAAAGCACCCATCTTGACTGAAGAGCCCACTTAAGAACTTAAAGCGTCTAGACCATTTAATGCAACTGCTTCGGGTCAAAGCCGAGCGGCTTGGGACCGCTTCCGCTTAGGCGGCCACTTAGACACTGATCACGGACTAACTTCCATTAAGTTTCGTAACAAGCTCATTATGTGCAGGAGAACTACATATGACCTCCCACAAGGCTGATGGATAACACATCAAATTGAATACTGGACTCTTCTATTTACAATTTCATTTGAATTTATTCTCTGATAAGGATATTACATATTCAGGATATGTTAAAGATGTATTTGGTTCAGATCCACTAAGTATCAGAGCCTATCAGAGCCTTCCTTTGACATTTGATATGTATTTAACATGTGTTTGGGTCCTCCATCTAATTATATGTGCTTCATTTGTTGTAAGAGAGAGCAACAACACAACAAACTTCGGGGTTAGGTACACGTGTCCTATTCTTGCATTCATCTCGATTTAGTTGACACCTAATATTTCTTTTTCACCCTGCACCAACCATGTTCATTTAGGCCTTCTTCAAGCTCTTCTGTTGCTTCATTAACTACAATTTTGTCACTCATAAAAGGTGCATTGGCCTCCGTTGCACATGCGAAAACCATCTTTACTCCTTTTCTCTCATTTGACCTTATGGGAGCAACCTCCGGTTCTTATGAATGCATTTATTTCTCATCCTATCGTAGAAGTTATATCAATGATAATATGAGACATTATTTTAAAATCCAATTGATACATGGGGTTCTCTCCTAACATACCTCAGTAGTATCATATCTATTTTTTCAGTCATAAATCCAATTGATCTGGTTCACTCCTTGTCCTGAAAGCATTTTCAACTACTGTCATCCTAATAAGATTAGATTAAAAATTATGTTCACTTTGATGAATGTTATGTTTGTTTAACTTCTTTTGCTTCATTTAACCATATTATTTTCATATCAATGTTAATGAATATGGTTTTTCCAGTGTTAGAAGTCTTAATAAGATTGTATCCAAGGAATCTCTATTTGTGATTTTTTCCATTCATGTCCCTTTAATAGCTCTTCACAACATATCTGGGACGGCTAGCTCATTATGGCTACATAGATAATCATTAACCAAATTTCTTTCATTCTATAGCTCTCTGTCACAATTTTTGCTTCTTCTTAGTGCCTACTTCTACCTAAATCCGTGGTTATCATTGATGTATTTGATGATACCTTTTTTTGAATACTTTGGTACCAAAGAATGAACTCCTATTTGGAAGACTTACCACACGGCTATGAGCTGATGCTGATAAATCTTATAGCGTAGGCGGTGAAGGAACTTCATCAAACGAAAAAAGCATGTCACTGGATCCTGGTCAACTTATCTCTTACAACAAATCTGCAAAAAACATGCTTTCCGTGTTAATATCTTTTTTCCACATTATACTAGTACCCAGTGGGGACTCAGGAATTTTGATTAGTGGGGGCTCAAAATGCTTCCTAGTTCCATTGAAAATTTCAACTAGATAATATATAAAACCATAATAAAATTGAAACAATACAGCAAAATTTTAAACTAATTTGATCGTAGAAATTAAAATCATATTGTTTGCAGTAACATTTTTCGATGCTTGGTATCTCGATAACACAACGATATATTAAGTTTGAATCTTGTAGGGATCATAGGATCACAGTCAGACAATAAACCAAAAATGTTGAAGCCTCTGAGTCTTGCCCTTGCGGGTTTGGGAATGGGAGAAAAGTTTTCTTTTTCTCTACAAATTGTACTTTTTCTGTGTTTGTTTTGTTGAAAGGCATAGTTCTCGCTTTTCCCAAGCGACTCGTATTCGGAAGCAGAGAAAGGATGAGAGAGAGTCTGTGAGGGATTCTATTATTCTGAGTTGTGAAACGGTGGAAAACAGGAGAGTCTGTGAGGCTTCTTTTTTTTTTTTAAATGAGTGATGTGGGGTTGAGAGTGTCATATCAGTAGAAATTATAGCAAAGAATCCCAACTCTAAAAAAAGCAAGGACGAGAGAGAATGAGATTGGTAATAATATTGCTTAAATTAACATAAAGAGTAAGGATTAGGGAGAGAAAGAGAGAGCTGTTAGGGACTTTAGTATAAACATTTCTTACATTTATATAAATGCACATGGGTGCTAGGAGGACTTTAGCTTCTATGCAGGTTCAGTGGGGGCATGTGCCTCCCACAGGCGCCGCCGCTAGTACTAGTATTTATAGCTGTTAAAATAAAAAAAAATATAAATTGTCCAACCTTCACCATAACTTTGGAACATTGGCGCAATTGTAGGACTTTAAAATGGTATAAGATCAATACAAGTTCATATCACACTAGGCACACATATAACAGGCGTGTTATAAAATGAATTTCGTGTGCTAACGGCGAGTTTAGACCCATAAAAGAACTCTCAACCTTTGATATTGTATTGTTGTGTAATAATGTAGATATATAATAGATACATATCTACCCACCTCAACTGGCATCATAACTTTGGAGTTTTGATGTAGTGGCAGGGGCTTTAACAACAGTCATATTTCGACATTTTCTTTGCTAGCTTCATATTTATTTGAAAGTTGCATTTTGTGTCCTATAACAGAAGCCGGTAATCTTATTCCAATGGAATTGGCATTAAAAATCACCAGCAAAATTAGAGCTGGCGAGCAATTTGCAGTATACATAGTTATACCGATGTGGCCTGAGGGGTTTCCAGATTCTGGTACTGTCCAAGAAATTCTGTTTTGGCAGGTAATTTTTTGTTTGGTTCCTAGAATGATAGGCTGTCATTATCTTGAGGTTATTGAGTATTGGGAGCTATAGGAGCTAATTGCCCTCCTAATGTTGACGAAAAGAAAATCAGCCTTCACACCATACCCACAAAATATATTAGAAAAGAAAATCATGGTATTTATCTGAAATTTGCTGAGAGATCATGATATATTAAATAATCTTAAACTGAACATTTACTACAACTCAATACTTATTTACCTGGGATAATTGTGTTAGTTCACAACAATTGATCACAAATCAAGACTTATTTACCTGGGATAATTGTGTTAGTTCACAACAATAGATCAAAGTTGATCTTATGAAAATGTGAGTCCATTTCCTGTAATGCCAGAAAAATCAATGTGATTTCCTTATAGCAAATCATGTCATTTTACTTTTCATATAATTATCCATGGTCTAGTGGCTCTTTACTTTAGTTTCAGAGAAATTTATGTTATTTCATATGACAAACCATTTCGTCTTGCTTATCCTAGCCCCGTTGTTTCTCATGGTTATTTTGATCAAGCCACTGACAATAATAGGTGATTGCTTTATTGCAATTGAATAATGTGCCAACGTGCTATGAATATGGAGTTGATCTAGATAAGTTGATCATGATATATTAAATAATCTTAAAACTGAACATTTACTACAACTCAGTACTTATTTACCTGGGATAATTGTGTTAGTTCACAACAATTGATCACAAATCAAGACTTATTTACCTGGGATAATTGTGTTAGTTCACAACAATAGATCAAAGTTGATCTTATGAAAATGTGAGTCCATTTCCTGTAATGCCAGAAAAATCAATGTGATTTCCTAATAGCAAATCATGTCATTTTACTTTTCAAATAATTATCCATGGTCTAGTGGCTCTTTACTTTAGTTTCAGAGAAATTTATGTTATATCGTATGACAAACCATTTCGTCCCTCTTATCCTAGCCTGTTGTTTCTCATGGTTATTTCGATCAAGCCACTGACAATAATAGGCCATTGCTTTATTGCAATTGAATAATGTGCCAAGGTGCTATGGATATGGAGTTGACCTAAATAAGTTGATCTAGATAAGTTGATCATGATATATTAAATAATCTTAAACTGAACATTTACTACAACTCAGTACTTATTTACCTGGGATAATTGTGTTAGTTCACAACAATTGATCACAAATCAAGACTTATTTACCTGGGATAGTTGTGTTAGTTCACAACAATAGATCAAAGTTGATCTTATGAAAATGTGAGTCCATTTCCTGTAATGCCAGAAAAATCAATGTGATTTCCTAATAGCAAATCATGTCATTTTACTTTGCATATAATTATCCATGGTCTAGTGGCTCTTTACTTTAGTTTCAGAGAAATTTATGTTATTTCGTATGACAAACCATTTCGTCTTTCTTATCCTAGCCCGTTGTTTCTCATGGTTATTTCGATCAAGCCACTGACAATAATAGGTCACTGCTTTATTGTAATTGAATAATGTGCCAAGGTGCTATGAATATGGAGTTGACCTAAATAAGTTGATCTAGATAAGTTGATCCAGAAGGCCTATTATACCACTAGGTGCCATATGTAAACCAAGGAAGGAAAATTATTGAGTTTTATAAGTAGTTGAGCCTTGATATCAATGTATGTTCAAGACCAAAGGACAGATTTAGAATTTTTATGAACCTTTAGTTAAGGAACATGTTCTTAAATTGAATCGTGGAAATGGCTTTCGTTTATAGAATGAAGAAACACAGCCAAAAGAGAAAAATATCACTGCAGGAATCAAACATGACATGACTGTACAATATCTCTGCGTGATCATGTGTCTTTGATCCATATATGTGCCTACATGCATACATCCGTTTTCACCTTGATGTCATAGGGTGAATGCGAATAAATATCTGTCTGTATATGCAATTTTGTATGGGTCTCATGGGAGTAATTGCCATTTGTATTTTCTTAGTGCAGGCGGTTGTTTTACTTGTGCTTTTGCATTCCTATTGTAGTTGGCATAATGTTTATCTGATTTTTTCTTTATAAAATTTTAGAGCCAAACAATTCAGATGATGTATAAAATAATCGGGAAGGAACTTGACTCTATGAACTTTGAGAATGCACACCCACAGGATTATCTAAATTTCTATTGTCTTGGAAATCGGGAATTGCCTAAGGAGGATGATACTCAGTCCACAATTCAACCTTCAGATAGAGGTTCTGTGGTAATTTATGTTTAACTTCTTAAGCATGTGTCACCATTATTTTATTCGATACTGTCTGTATTGCTAAGCCTCATTGGTAGTCAAAAGACATTTGTTTTACAAAATTAATTCTTATGATCAGCATATTTGGAGTTGATGGAAAAAAAATCAAATATTGGGCCCGTGAACCTCATTTCACACTATGACTTAAGAACCAAGCTTGTAAATATAGTTGGCACCTTTCCAAGGGGTTTCTTTTCACTGTGGAGATAAATGAGTTGTTACGAGGAAGGGAGGGCTTATTAATTAACCAGGCATAACCCTTATTGTCTGGATCTTGCGTTCTGTGCAGCCCTCAATATATTAAAAGACAAAATCAGTCTTTGTTTTTAAATATCAAATCACTCTTGGTCAACAACTGTATCTTCTTCTCTTAACGGTCATGCGCCACGCCCGTCAATGGACTAAACCAACTCACATCAATTTCATACCAGAAACTGTTAAAGAAGAACAAGCACCAGTGCTGGCGCAGGAAGAAATAACATATGCTTGAAAAATAGTCTAGATAATTAATGAACAACTTCCGTGGAGATAAATGTGTAGATAAGAGACGCATATATGAAAAAACGCATTTATTCCTATCTATAAATGACTGGAAAATATAAATAATATAAAGGTGTAAAGAGCAAAAAGAAAATTCCTACGTTCTTATTCCTGTCCAGAAATAGATTACATCAGAGGATTAGAATTGTTTAAAAGAGACGAACATCATCATCTTTGTCTATGACCTCTCCCCATAAACTCTGGTCTACTATAAAGCAAGCATTTATGGGAGATTTGACAGAGATTTATGATGGCTTGTTGACCAAACACCAACCCTCTCTTAACTATTTTCAAATTCAGAGATGTGGACGGCGACATAGAGGAGATGGGCTTGCCATAATCCTAAATGGCTAGGCTAGCTGAAATACTCCAAATTCTTCTAGACCAGGGAAAGAAGGAAAATATGATAGATTTAGATTACTTTGTTCAATCATAAAGCATAGATGAACCCGAGTAACCAGTGTAAAAACTAGACAACAAACAAAGACGAAAGAGAAAAGAAAATGAACACCGGATCTAAGGAGATTCGCAAGCATCGACGTTCTCTGCGAGAGAATAGATTTTTAATGCATGATCAGAATAGTTTTTACTAGACGATCTCTCTTAGGGTCTCTTCCTCACTTCTAAACGACTATCTCTATATTTTCATGTATCTTTTGAAGCTTCATCTGCATATCCTTAAATATATGCGATACAACTATCAAATGCCTAAAATGCTCCAAAGTTCATTAAAATTACAATCCGGCCAGGAAACCAAAGCTGTGGTGGGGACTCTGGTCCTCCTTGAATGTGCAATAACTCCTAAAACACAAGATATCTCCTCAACAACCAGAACACACTAGCACGCTTAAAATAGACGTCAATAAATCTATAATCTGAATGGGAGAAAAAAAATACACGAATGTTAATGACCCTTTAACTTTGCATTGGCAATTTGATACTTCTATAAAGAACTTATGTAATTACTGTTATTGAATATGTTCTAATAATAGCTCAAAGCCAAATGGAACGAAATGCATCCAGTACCTTCTTATTGTTACCATATCACCAACAACTTCAACTCAAAACACAAAAAAGAACATAAAAAATAAAAAAGAGCAAAATACATTAAATAGCTCATAGCTGTGTTGTAGCAGTTGAGTCTACACCTGCAAGTTGGATTGGCAGTCCTAGAGTCGAGAAATACATCACCTCACTTTGAGCGAATTATGGAAAGAACAGGGCTTTATGAAGTCCTGGCGTTACTCTATTTCGTAGCAGACCTTTGTATATATTATTTTAACATGAAAAATTAAGTTGATGTGATTACATCATTACATGTATTCCATGTATTATATGTCTATGCCACGTATATGAACAACCCACCGAGGCCTAACTGCCCTAACCATTATAGAGCCTGCCCAGATACGTCCACAACATATATCACAGGGTCCAACCTTTATGTCTCGAGTAAAATGGCTACTTTGCTGCCTAGCTTCATGTTAATTGCTGCCTGGTATATTCTTTGTACACTACATTAGTTTTTATATTCTATCTTTTTTTAATGTTTGGGGCTCTAGTTGAATGTATTGAATATTACTGGTTCATACGTTTCCATTTCCCCTTAATTTTTGTTCTTCTCTATGTTTTTTCTGATTTAAGATTTTTGTGCAACCATCACCTGTCATTAGTTTTTGTGTCATTGAAGTTAAGTAGGCATATATACTATATCTAAGAATGAGGATCATTGCAATTACATCATATTTGAAAGGATTAAGAATGCAGATAGTCTTTAATATATTAGTACTCTATACAGGCGAAAATTTGACATTTAAAATTTTCAGACTGGTTTTCAGGTGTTGCCTAAAAAATATAGACGATTCATGGTATATGTTCATGCAAAGGGAATGATAGTAGATGATGAATATGTGCTATTAGGCTCTGCTAATATCAATCAAAGATCTATGGACGGTTCAAGAGATACTGAAATAGCTATGGGTGCATACCAACCTCATCATACTTGGGCTCGGAACGAAGGGCATCCACATGGCCAGGTACTCAACCCTTTGTATCCTTTTCATCATATAATTATGATAAGGAGGACCTAGCGATTCTGCATACTGAATTTTATTATTCTTTTATAATGAGATCTATAGCTAATATTAAATTTGCGGTTACATATATTATACAAAATACTCGGTAGTTGATCTATGTAGTTATGTTAGAAGCATACAACTTTTTCGCACAAAAGCAGAGGGCACATATACATCTACACACAACGGCAAAAGAGTTTGCATTATAATAGAAGAGATGTGAGCATCACTTTAGGATGCCATAGGCCCTGTTATATCTATCATTATAATCAAAATAGAAATACTTTTAATCCTTTTGTTCTCGTAGGTATATGGATACAGGATGTCATTGTGGCGGGAACACCTTGGATGTGTTGACGGCCGCTTCGAGGAGCCCGGCAGTCCGGATTGTGTTACATATGTGAATGAGATAGCCAATAAAAATTGGGCAAATTACACCGCGGAACAAATAAAACCATTGCAAGGGCACCTTCTCAAGTATCCGATTCAGGTTAAAGCTAATGGCGAGGTTGGGCCTCTGCCTGGCTACGACACCTTCCCTGATGTCGGTGGCAAGGTTTTAGGTGAGCCAACATCTTTTCCTGATAACTTAACCATGTAAAAGGCAAAAAAGGGCTTGTATTATATTCACTTTCTTATATTTGTTGAGGTGTAAATTACTGATATGCAAAGAAACAATAAATTGTAAATCTGTTGAAATTGATTGCATGGTTCATAAGGTCGAAACTGGAATCAACCTTCTTAAATATGCCTTGTTACAGTCGTATGTTCATTAGATTTGGGCATGAAATTACGGTACTTTCCAAAGCATGTACCATATATTCGACATACATTTGCACGTTGTTCGTCTAATCATGTCAGAGAAAATTGACAAGAATCAGGTAATTTGAGGAAGAGTGAGAAAAAATAACGGTAAAACATTTTTGAAAATATTTGTTAATGGATCCCTTGCTATAACTCAATGTGTGGATCCAAGGCGGGTTTCTATGTTCTTTCTAACATCATGCTTCTTTTAATATAATTTACGGGAATCCAGGATTGCAATGAATGAGATGGCATCAAATTGTGATTGAATCATGAAAGCCACAGAGTCACTAAATATTTCCGCTTAATGCAACAGTGCCGTTGTGGCTGCTGTTGCCGGCCGGCATTGTATTAACTGAAGAAGACTTGATAAAGAATTTCTTTTGGATTTAGTTGGGTTTCCAAAGTCCATTAATCAATTTGTAGTAAATCTCAAATATTGAAAAATAAAATTTTAAGAAAAAATAAATAAATTGGAAGAAGAGCAATGTGTCCCCACCAGAAGAAGCTGCACCAATGAAGAGCCATAAAATTTCTATCTTTGCGTTTCAAAATCTGAGCAATATCCGGATGTGCCTCCAACGATTGGTCGCGTCCCCCCCACCCCCCACCAATCTAACAATATCTCAATCTCCTCCTCTTCTCGTTCAAAACACACAAATTTACCCTCTTCTCCCTCGTCTCTCTCTCTCTCCCTCTTGTCCCCAACAACAAAACTCATTACTTCGACGAAGAGAGAGAAAGCAGAGCTTGTCCCATGTCCGCCGCCGCTTGCGCTCCATCTCTGAGACTTGAAGGGAGAGCTGCGGCTGCTCGCCATTGCGTTGGCCTCCCCTCCGTTAACGCGGTCTCCATCAAGTCCTTGAAGACCGCTGCCTACTGTAAGCACTGCTTGCTCCTTCATCTTGAAACCCTAAAATTTGCTCGCTTTGATTGCGTTCTCACTGGATATTTGATAATTGATTGGTGGATGAATCCTTTGTGTTTGATCCTTTTCCTGAATGAACATTGCATCACTCCTTTTCTGCCAAAAATCTATTTATTCCAATGTAACTTTTGTGGTGTCCAGGGGTTGGCTAATTTATCCCAATCATCTCAAAAAACTTTTGTGGTGTCCCCCCCCCCCCACCCCTGAAGGTTAGTCTGCCTATGGAAAATCACTGGGAAAAGGGGTCTAAAGCAAAATTTCTGCCTGCAGCAGTGATTAATTTTAGAGAGAATTTTCGGAAACATGCTGCTTAGAAATCCCGCATAAGGATGACATTCAAGGCCGGCTGGGGACATGAGCGCGATGACCTGAAAAAGGTGCAAAGAAGAAGTTGAGTCAAAAGGTTTAGGATAGATCCTAGTCAAGCAACTGGAAAAATAAGATATGGGTTTTATTTTGGGTGTTCATTGTGCGCAGCTAAGAGGCTGCACGTTTCCTGGGTTTATATTGCCGAACATAGATTAATATCACCACTATCTTTGAAAATCTGATATCTGAATTCGTTTAGATTTTAGATTGAGGATTTGAATCACGTGAAGTACACATTAGTTATCATGTTTGAAGAGATCAACTTCGATGTAGTTGTTCTCACATGTGTCAGCATCTGCATGTTAGCTGTAATGATACCATGCTTGCTAGGTTGTCATCTCCTTTGAAACATGACCTAAGTTAAAAATACTGGATGTCATTGTATCAGGCATCTTGAATTTTCGGTTTGTTGAAACTTATCCTGCTCCTGCAATATTATAAAGGCTAAATAACAGTGAACTACAGTTAGATATGCCCTTTTTCAGTTAACTACCTTGCGGGCAGGGGCCGATAATTTTTTTTCTTTACTGCAGTAAACTCTCGTAGGCCCTGTTTGGGTATGGAGTTAAGATAATTAGAATTTATTTTTAAGTGTGAGGCAGAGGGGATGCAAACTATGGTTTACAAGCTCCAAACTCCACTTAAAAATAAATTTTAGTTATATTATAAGAGATGTGTGAGAAAATGAAGTTTTGAAGTCTTTAGATCAGATTGGAGTTGAGATAGTTGCAGTTATCTCAATGCCATTATGAATGCCAAACATGGCAAAGTAAGCATTTAGGAGGTAAGTTTGCTAAATTTATGATACTCCAGTTTAGAAAACTCAACTCCATTCCCAAACAGGGCATTAAAATCCTACATGTACGGATACTTCAATTAATAAATTTCTCATTAAATCAAAGCTTTAAGTGAGCTTACTGTAATAAAATCTTTACAATAGTTAAATGAAAAATGCTCATAATTAAGGGTAGTCTAGTAAAATTTAGCCTATTATAAGATTGTACAAGTCTTCTCCTACATTTTTCTTCCTTGAAATGGTATTTAGCTTATAAATAAAAGAAACAATATCTTGAATTCTTGATGTGTAATGAGCATGAAACTATATTTGAGAAATGACAACATGTGTGTAAGCAGAGGAAGTGATATCTGAAATGTAAAATGGTATAAAATTTGGAAATAAATTTAAAAGAAGTTTCATGGACACAACTCGTAAAACTACTGTCGGGATTTTTTTTTTATAGATTTATTCCATCTAGAGATTCTGGTATTTTCTATTGGTTAGAGATCGATCTAGATCAATATGCTTACGATAATTGGATTTCAATGGCCCTGGCCGCAACAATATATAATAAACAAGACAAGTAAATTTTTTATCTTGATATTTGGATTCTTTACTCTTAAAAATCTTATTTGAATAGTTAATGCTATATTTAATTTTTCAGTTTTGGGTTCCTTCAATGACTAGAAAAATTGATTTACTTATATTTTTTCCTAGACTATGCCCATGCTGGTCAGAACGCAAAAGAATACAATATAAAAGAAGAAACTTCAGCTAATGCTTAACCTTTGGCGGATATAAATGTTTACGCTCTTCCTTGGTAAAGGTGGAAGTGATTAAAATGTTTACCACAGTACCACTGCACAGTGCTATTGTACAGAGAGAAGTTTTGTATTTTGACTGGAGAATTGCATTGTATTATAATTATAAAGTATGTAATAGATAAGTCTCATTAGACTTGGGAATTAGTGAGAAAAACTGGAGTCAATTCCATCAGTAGCTTGAGATGCTTGAAATAGTAGTTTATGATTGTGTTTCATGACCATGAGTTACCCAGAGCTCTAATACAAGCGACTGCAGCTTTACAAGCAACTTGCTTTATCTTGATCAAATCATCTAAGTTTCGTTTGAATTCTGGCACTGAATTGTAAATCAATGCCCTGCCTTAGTTCCTTTCACTTAAATTCTGGCTAAACCAATGCCATATTTAACGCTAACCTCAATTTCTTTTGCTGTTAAGGTCGTAAGCTTGCACGAAATGTTGTTGTCATGGCAACAGGAGATGCACCAGCTGAAGTTTCAACTGAACTTCCAGAAATCGTGAAAACCTTACAAGATGCAGTATTTCTGATATATCTTTATGTTTCAAATTAAAATGATTTTGAATGTTCTCATGATTACAACAACTCAACCGATAATTTTGGTAAATAGTAGGACAAGGTTGATGATAAGTATGCACTGGCATCTCTAGTGTTTGCTGGAATTATTGCACTTTGGGGCTCCACTGGATTGATATCGGTATATATCCCTCACTACTATGAATGTGAGAAATAAACACAAAATGTGTGTGGTGGTATTCATGTCTTTCAATATAGCAATCAAGCCAATTATGCCAATGTGAAACTATTGGCAAGATGAAGCTACTATATAAGATTCTATGATTTTTGTGGTGCTTCTTTCTTCTTTTTCCCGAAGATTTGACTTATTCAGATGCTTTACTTAGACCTTTGGAATTCGTTCTTTCATGCAGGCAATTGATAGGCTTCCTTTGGTTCCTGGTGTTCTTGAGCTTGTAGGAATTGGGTACACTGGGGTATGTTCTGAATTTTACTTGTCTTATAAACATATTTATCGATCATTATATTTAGAAGACAAAGTAAATTAGGTGCTTGTTTTTCCTAAACACTGTTATTGACTTAAATTTCAACTCACAATATGAACATTCTTATCCATGAATAAAACCAGCTTACTAGCTTTTGTGAACCAATGGACTCTTTAGTTAAATCAATTTATTTTATGAATGAAAAAATTGTTTGATATCTTTATTGTTGTGCTCCTTCAACGGTACACTGTTTATTGACTTGATACTACAAAACCTTTGTTCTTACTTCGTCTTCTTCTTTTTTTTTATATAAAACTGGAAGCTGAATATATTCAAATAATATTCCATATGCTTAACTAATTCATGATTGTTCTGTTGTCTTACAGTGGTTTGCGTATTGTAACTTGATTTTCAAGCCTGACAGGTAAACTGTAAATTGACAATTTTTCCGTGGTTTCCATAAAATTCTTTTCCCCTGATATACTTAATCAATTTCATTATAGAAGCCTAACTTTTATTTGAGGGCATCTTACTTAAATGTTCTGCTTATGTTTAAGTTTTTTCCGCTCCATTCATCCAACACTTTAGTCAGTCTTTTCTTGTCCTCATCCGTGATGCTATATAACATTTTACATGAATGCCCCATTTATGCATCCATCTCATGTGTTTTTTTATACGCTGTTCTCATAATATACATGGTAATGAGAAACAAAGCATTGTTCATAGAGTCGAATCGATTGTAATATTGAAGTCTCGACATTCTTGTGTCTGTACTTTGTTTTTTCCAGGGAAGCTTTGATAGAAAAGATGAAGATTGCCTACAGTGATGTAACTGGAGGCAGCTAACTGAGCACATCTGTCCGTCTATCATATATTGCTTAGCACAAGTGAGGCTCGGTCTCGTGCGTGCAACGGAGAATTCATTCTTCAAAGTAGAAACTTTGTATCTTATCCTGTTTTGAATCAAACATATATATTTTAAAAGTTCCTAACCAAGCAAATGTATCAATTCCACCAAGTATGTTGGACATTATGTACTCAAATAAAATCTCCCCGAATCATTATGTATAACTTCAATTAGTAAGCCAGGGTCCATAAAGCCCAAAGCACTCCAGAATCCAGTGGTCCATTTAATCTTAGCTTTATCAATTGTTAGGGATGTAAACGGATTGGTTAAGGAGTGGATTAAAATGTTACCATTTTCATATCCGGTGGTGATTGGCAGATGCAAGCACGGTCACCGGAATCGGAAATCTCTGTTATTATATGATAAAATGTGAATACGGATATAGATATGAAATAAACATTTATTGTTAAGATCTGTTAATTTTTGTATTTAAAAGATCGGACACGGGCACGGAGTACATTGGGACTGTTACGCTCTGTATCCATATGCAAGCGGAAGAAAAAAATGGATTTTGCTCATGCATCATATTCAGCTCAAGTATACATCAGTCTTCTCAGTCAAGAGATCCTCCAATGGTCAATGAAGTACAGCACAAGAGATCCCCCAAGTACCAACCACATGGGCTGTCCCTACAAAGAAAAGCCCACACCCATTCACCCCGCCCCAATACCCAGAACCCAAACCCCAACACGAAAAGATGAAGTTCTTAAATCACTCCCCCAGCCGACATGGGATGCCCCCGCCTCGCTCACTCCCCCATGAAACCCCCCCCGCCCCCGCCCCCGCCCCCGCCCCCGCTTAAATCACATGGCCCTCTCCCTCACTCTCCTCTCCCACAATGGCTCCCCTCTCTTTCTCTCTCCTTCTCCTCCTCCTCTCATCGCTCCTTTCTCTCTCCTCTCCCAGTTGCCTCGAGCGCTGCGGCCCCATCGGCCCCCTCCCCTTCCACCTCGACCCCACCTGCGGGCACCCCATCCCTCCTTCTTCCGCCTCTCCTGCATCCAAAACTCCACCCTCTTCCTGGGCCCCACCCGCGTCCTCTCCTTCCCCTCCACCCTCCTCGATTACTCGGCCAACTCTTCCTCCTGCTGCGATCGCTGGTATGCTGACGTCAGCAGGGATTTCAAGTTAAACAACAGCTTCCTCTCCCCATCTCCCATACCAACGTGCTGCGGCTCTACGACTGCGAGGATTCCTCCATCTGCAGATCCGGCTGCGATGAAGTCGGCGAAGGCGGCGGCGACGGATGCGCAGGGAACGACAGAGGGTGCTTTCGGACGGCAGCGTGTGGAAGGCCGGGGATGGGTTCGGGGCCTTCAAGGAGTTTGGGTGCAGAGGGTTTTCGAGCTGGCGGGTGCCGAGGGACGGGGACCAGGAGAGCAATGGGTCGAAGGTACCGGAGAGAGGGATTGAGATGGAGTGGGCGGTGAATATGAGAGGAGGGAGGAATGGGACGGAGTGCGCAGCGGTGGGGGCGGTGGAGGTGAACGCCACCGGCGTGTCAGGCGTGCCTGTGGGATTGGATTCGTCGGGAACGGCTTCTCCAATGGAGACGGCTGCTTCAAATGTGAGTATGTGTGTGTGTGTGTGTGTGTGATTTGGAAATTGTGCATGTGAAATGTATGCATGTTTTGACATTCAAGTTGAAAATCTATATTGTGTAGAAAAATTTGGGCCCTGTTTGGGAATGGAGTTAAGTTTTCTAAACTATAGTTTCATAAAGTTAGCAAAATGTAACTCCAAAATGCCGACTGTACCATGTTGGGCAACCGTTTTGAGGTTACGATAATTGCAGTTATCTCAACCCCTAAAGTTCAAATAGAAGCAATTATCTATCTTTAACTCCAATCGCTTTTTTGAGTCGCGGAATCGAAGTAATCCATAAGGGTTGCATTAAACCTTTCCGTTCTTTCCATTCTTTTTTCTTTTCCTGTGAATGGAGAAGAGTTTGCTATCTGAAAAGTTACATGTATAGCTTACCAGGATATTTCTTTCAGCCTCTTAACCTGTAAGAGGCTTATTCTGTGTTCCTCGGACTAGATTTTGCCTCTTGCGGTCTTTTCATGACTGCAAACCTTTTGGGTCTTATTTTCTTGCCTTTGACATTGCCTCTGAACAGGTTGCGAATCTTATTAGCTCATACTATGAGTAACAATATCTATTGAGACAATTTATTTTGGTCGTATGGTAAAAGAATCTTCTTTCTTTCATCATCTCAAAGTTCTTGCATGTATTATACAACTGTATTCGTGGGTTAAAGAAATGGGGCATTATATGGATGTTTGATTTATAACAACTAGTTTAAGATTGGTTTTGATAGATTACGTACTACTAGCATCATATAGCTGAGCTAATAGATGATTAATTCATAGAGAAATGCATACACTTCCAACATCTATGTGCAACTGATAGCATCATACAAGATGCTAGCTAGACCATATCAAAATACATTTTGATCAATTCATAGAGGTATTCACAATTGAACTTGCTCTATTTTTACACCACTTAGTAACATCTTGGTATTGTATTACATACTGGGCATTTCCGATACCAACATTTCCTACAATGTATTTTGCAGTCTCAAGCAATGGCATGCTCTTTTGCATTTCGTAGAGAAAGTACTATTCTGTATTGTCTTAGCATTTTCTTATCATATAGCTTACACGGTTGCGTCATTGCTATTTGCAATTTTAGGGAGATATACTAAACTTGTGTTATACAGCTGGTAATAATGATTGATATACGACATACGACAGAGACTGCTGCAAGGGACGGTTTTGCAAAAAGAAAGTCGCTGTTCTCCTTGGTATGCAATCTACAATCTTTTTCTTTTTCTTTTTGCAAAAATGCTATTTTGTTCTTTATCATTTTTGTGTGCACGGTAATTTGTTCAAAATGCACGTACAATTCCAACATCTATCACAAGGTTTTCTTCCTTTTGTTCCTCCTTGAGTCTCCATCATGATTTCTCAACCTTGTCTTCTCCTATCAAAGATTCAAAATGGCTTCACCTTGGCTGAGCATTGATCTGTGATTTTAAAATGAAACCTCCCTGCACCGTGAGAAAGTTTTATTTTTCTATCAACATTCTGCACCTGGATTTTACTTCCGGATTAGCTATTATTTTACTTCAGGAAAATCTCGTTTCATTTTGTGCAGTATTTCCGCATAAATGTTATGGGATTACCCAAGTCATGGGAGCAAATGATTCTACCCAAATCAATAAGCTATTAGCAATGTACTTCACAATTTTAGCATTTTGTTTTCCCAGTTAGAATCTGTAATTAGCAATGTACTTCACACTTTCAGCATACTTCAATCTATTGTCTAGTTTTGCCCCTCTTTTTGATGAAAAGCTGAGCCCTAGCGCATCCCATAAGTATATTAATATTGTTTTATTCTATTTTAAAAAATTAAATATTGTATGCAAACGGGCAATTTCTAAATCTTTATACATAGCTGATTCATTAGCATCCTATAAAACATGTTATATCATTTTATACCGTATACATGAATTCCATTTCTTTTCTCTCCAAACAGGTCTGCTTGTCTTGATATTCCTTATAGCTGCAGCTACTGCATGCTATTTCCTGCTCCAATCTCCTTCTAACAAGAGATACAGACTACATCCTGAACAAACCTGCCTCCCAAAATTCTGCGCAAAAGCATGCAGGACTCGACTTTTCACGTACCAAGAGCTCAACGAAGCCACCAAGGGCCTCGATCAAGACCACAAGTTCATCGATCTTACCAATAGTACAATTTACCCTGGAGTTCTAAGTGATGAAACCCTTGTAGCCGTTCAAAGAATGAGATGCAGGACCCAACAGAACCTCAAGTGAGTTATTAACAAAGTCGGGTTTATTTCCCAAATTTCCCATAAGAACATTGCCCAAATCATAGGATTTTGCATTAGTTCAACTGATACGCTCCTTGTTGTACACGAATTTTTCCCTAATGGAACTCTCGAAGATCTTCTTCAGCCCAATAGAGAGAACGGGCCTCTTAATTGGTACCGGAGAACTAATATCGCTACTGAAATTGCGAATGCTCTTGCTCATCTCCAATCAGAAATCTCTCCACCGATCAAACCTCACAATCTCAAATCTAGCGACATTTTTATACTCACTGATTATTCTGTTATGATTGCGAGCTTTAAGCTCCTAGCTTCTCATGATACAGATGTTGTATGCAACTTTGGTCTTATACTACTGGAGCTAATCGTAGGCTCGAATCGCGATGGTGTTGAAGAGACGATGTTAGATAAGATAAAGGACAGGAAGTTTCATGAGAGAGTTGATCCTGGCCTTCGATTTGACGAGCAGTTGCCTGTTCAATGCGAGCAGATTGAGAATTTAGCGATATTTGCGGTGCATTGCTTGTCACGAAAAGGGTTGTGTATGGTTGGAGCGGCGAAGGAATTTATTCGAGTCGTTAACGATAATGTGGATGGCGGCGGCTCGCTCGAACCTGCGTTGGAAGTTACGTTTTCGAAATCGAGCCTTCTTCAGATGATATTGGTGTCGCCTGACTCTTTGCATTTGCCATGAGGATTTATCATTTGGATTAAGGTCCTGTAAGAATTAGAAGAGGTTGGGTAGTATAGTGAGAGTTAAGACTTCAAGTTTATGGTACATTTATCATGTATAATAAGTTGTAATATTTTTAGAAGCGATTGTTTCGTTAATGGTTCATAATTAGAACTTTAGCAGAGTAATTTAATGCCATTAACAAGGAATATTTTCTGCCATATGGGCAAAAGTAGGAGGGCATTGCCTGCAATTTAGCCTTTATTTTATTTGATGAAAATATGGATGGTAAATACCTCAAACTTTCAAAACTGCAAGACTTTATACATACGCTGTAAATTTTGGCAATATCCAGAATGTCTATCAGCCGAAAAATACCAAAATTTGTCAATGTTTCTCAGCCATTTTATATATTGATAGCTTGTTTATCAGAGCAATCAATGATAATTCATGGATCTATTTGTAAGAATATCCCAGGCAAATTATAGCTGCAAATTATGTAAAGAAATACTATTGTTAATGCTAGGGGGCAAAAAACCCAGAGACTATAACTAAAGTTGCATCTATGTTGGCAAGAGCCCTAGTAACCTCGGTGTTTTTCGTTAGTGAACGTAGTGAATGGTACGTCTGTCCCCATGTACTTAAACTTAAACGGAGTGGCCAAATTAGTAGCTTTGATTTACTTGGAACTTCACCGGCACTGATTAATATAACAAGAACTCAAAGGTCCATCTCTGTCTCTTTATCATCTTTTTTCGAACAAAAGTTCAAAAAAGGAAAATAATGCTTTACCCTCCAAGAGATCCATTATCATCAAAAGGATCCCCCCTCCCCTTTTGAGGGAAGAAAACAATTTGATAGGAGCCCCCTCACCCACCATTTTAAATGTCTAAACTATAGTTTTATTTTCTCTATATTATAAGAGAAATGTGGAAGTTAGCTATCACGGAGAGAGTTTTTCCCGATAATGCCGACCTGGCAAAACCTGAATCATTTATTTATTTGATAGGGTAGATGGGGTGATTTGCAAAAAAACCCTTTTTCTTCATCTCTCTACGATTTTCAGCTGTGTTTATGCCACATCAGCATTATATCAAGGAACTATCTCTATTTTTGCTAACCCCCAACATTTCTCATAAAATAAATCTAATATGTCACAAGGAAAAACCTGGTTTCAATAATAGCTAGCAAAGGCCTCCGCGTAATAAGCATGAAGTATAAAATCAAGAAAAATCATATTAATTAAAAAGTTTATTGGTATATGATTTTATTAGTTGTAAAATCTCATAGTTATATTACCTCAACAAAAAAAATAAATAAATAAATCTCATAGTTGTAAACTTCATATCTGAAATATTAGAAAGATTAACTTGTAAATACATACCAAAATCAGGAAAGTTTAAAAAATTTCTGTCCTTTCATTTTTTAATATTTTGCTTGTTATAGCACGTGAGAAATATGAAATGTACAAAAATCTCAAATTTTTTTTGTTTTCTTTAAATTTTCAACATTTTAAACACTATATGACAGACTAATGCAGTGAAATTTTAAAAATCTCAAAATTTCTGATTTCTTCGATTTTTCAATAATTTGCTTGCTATAGCACAAGAAAATTTAAAATTATGTATTTTCCATGATAAAGCAACATGAAAATTGCAAAAATTATGTTATCTTCATTTTTTAATATTTTACATTCTATATAATATAGCACAAGAATATCATAAAATTTCCAAAAATCTCGTTTTTAAATATGTCGCATGTTCTAATAGTACATGCATGACGGTCATAGAATTTATAAAAATCCCAAAATTATTTATTTTCTTCAAATTTTCAATATTTTGCACGCTATCGTATGATAATTATGTAATTTTCAAAAATCTCAAAGTTTTATGTTTTCTTCGGTCAACACACGAAAATCAAGAAATTTTCAAAAGTTTTCAGCTTCCTTCGATTTTTAATATTTTCCAAGCTATATAACACCTGAAAATCTCGAGATTCAAGATATCTCAATATTTTCTGTGCTCTTCGATTTTTCAATATTTTGCTTCCCAGCACATGAAAATAGCGATATTTTCAAAAATTCCAAAATTTTCTATTTATTTCATATTTTTCAATATTTTGCTATAATACACTAAAATTGCGATTTTTTTAAAAATTCAAAATTTTTCTGTTCATTTCAAATTTTCGATATTTTGCCTGCTATACTATAGCACATAAAAATCACGAAATGTTCAAAATCATAAAATTTTCTAGATGTTCTGTTTTTCAATATTTTACTTATAAATATAAATATAGCAAATGAAAATCATGGCATCTTAAAAAATTCTCAAATATTCAATATTTTGCATGCCACTAATATCACTAACATTTAAAAATTCAAAAAATTTCCATTTTCTTTAAATTTTCAAATATTTTGCATGGTATATATGTAACATATGAAAATCGTGAAATTTTATATTTTATTCGTTTATTCAATATTTTGCTTGCTACACAACACAGATCATAAACTTTTTTAAGATATCAAAATTTTCTGTTTTTTCCATTTTAATATTTTGCTTATTATAGTATATGAAAATTGCTAACTTTTTAAAAAGCTCAATTTTTTGTTTTTCCTGTTTAACAAATTTTTGTATGTCATATAGTATATGAAAATAATGAAATTTTAATATTGCTAAAATTTCCTGTTTTCTTTTCTTTTTTCATTATTTTACCTGATTTATAAAGTATGAAAATTGCAATATTTTTAAGAATCCCAAACCTTTTTGTTTCTCAACATTTTGCTTATTATAATAGATGAAAATCGTAAAATTTTCAAAAATATAAAAAGCTATCCGTTTCTTTTAGTTTTTCAATATTTTACATGATTATAGCACATGAAAACCACAAAATTTTCTAAATCCTTTTTTCTTTCTTGTTTCATTATTTTCCATACTATAGAACAAGAAAATTATGAGATTTCAAAAATCTCATAATTTTCTATTTTCAATATTTTTCTTGCTGAGAATTTTTGGAGAATTTATACGTATCAAGGAAAAAAAACTGTGAAGTAAAAGAAACTAGGATCGCTGATTGCCGCTAAGAACTTAGCAAAAGAAAGAAATTCAGTTTGAGTGATTGAGAATTTTGACAACACATGAAAATCATAAAAATTTTAAAAATCCTATTTTTTGTTTTTCTTCAAATTTCTAATATTTTATATGCGCACACTAAAAATTCAAAAATGTTAATTTTTTTCTTTTCAATATTTTGTTTATTATAACATATGAAGATCGCAAAATCTTCGCTATAACACAAGTACAACAAGAAGAAATTGCAAAATTTTCCGTTTATTCAATATTATGTATGCTATATCACACAAAAATCATGAAATTTTAAAAAATCTCATATTTTTGGGTTTCTCCAAAATTTTAATATTTTACATGCATATGAAAATAGGAGTTTTTAAAAAATGTCAAAATTTTCTGTTTTTTTTTTTAAAATTATTTTTGTGATACAAAGGAAAATCGTGAAATTTTTAAAATAAATCTTTTTACTATTTTTCAATATTTTACACGCTATATCACACAAAAATCATGAAATTTTTCAATATTTTGCCAATAATTTCTAAATATTGGAAGAAAAATAGAAAGATTTTAAAGAAAGAGGTCGATCATAATATTTCCACTATATAAACTTAACTGTTGGACAAAAGGAAGAAAATATTGAGCAGGGGGTTGATAAATATATTTTCTATGACTCAAATATATTAAAAAGAATTAAATAAGGGCTAGATAACAATTTCTCTACTAATGTACAAGTTAGATAAAGGAAAACTCATGGGAATATTCCTAGAAATATTCTTTCATATAGTTTTATATATATTACATAAATAATAGGCCAAACTTCACTAAAATACCATAATCTATAAACATTTTTTTTCCTGACAAAATCCATAAACTTCGTTCCAAAGAAATGGAGTACAAACTTAGTCAATTTCAACAATTTTATACTAAACATCCATCTTTTTTCAAACTTTGGAAATGGTTTAATTAAGTTTATGGGTTGAATTAAAAGCTAATCAAAATTAGCTGTCATCTCTAATGTTTTTGTGATTTATTCGTCTAATTAAGCGTGTGAAGAGACGAGGCCACGTATATATCTTGAGCGTGTAACATGCATATGCATGTAATATTTAGAGAAAAGTCAGTCAACATAAGTTAGCAAGTGGTATCTAGAGACGTTACTTTCAATATTCAGTTGTTGCAGCGCCACTGCTTGTTATTTGTCTGGGTCCTAATGTCCGCTGTGCTGGTCTAATTCACTGACCCCTAGTAAGCGCCTCCCTCACAAAAGTCTGAGATCCTAAGGTTTTAGCTGCACACGGTTCAAACTGGCCAACTCACTCCCAAGTCCAACTAGCTTAATTTAGCTACAGAGCAACCACCCCCACAAAACTTTGTCATGCACTAATTACCTTATTTTATGGTTAGTTTATACCTAACCTGTAGAAACCTTGCACCTTGTCCGCATTGCGGAATAATATTATGAGCAATACTTTTCATATCGGCCCACCAATAGATTCTGCCTACCGGTATGAATGAAAGAAATAAAATAGGAACTCAATATCAAGGGAGGAAAAAGCTGAAAAAATAAAGAAAAGAACTTCGGAAATAGATACATAAAAACAATACAAAAATATCTACCATGCAGGTGGTAAGCACATCTTTTCAAAAAATAAATAAATTTATCGGTATCCATAGAGCTCTTTGAGAGAAAAAATATTTATCATTTAATTATGACTGAAATTAAGAGGGAAAGTAATTAATTCAAGTCAGATTTAATAAAGTTGGAAATATCACTCAAGCAACCTATTTTCTGAAATAAAAATTATAACAACATGTATTAGTTTCCCTTAATTTAAGAGGAACTTGAAGCCCGCCGAAAAATACGTGACTGGGCCATTGCTAAAAGATAGGACAAATTATGAGCCATGCATTGCATGCAAGCACGATATATAATTCAAGCCCTCTCACTATCGTTCTCTCCTCATTAATATATTCTCACTTTCAATGCATCACCCAATCTCAATTATGAGTTGGTCTCCACCAAACCTTAGACGACCGACGTGCCAAGTCCTATCTCTTCGCTACCTCTCAATTTCCCCGCTTGAGATATTAATTCAACATGGACCCGGCCAAGTTTCTTTTTATATAATAATTAATTAATCAAAGGCAGAGACTTGAAATATTAGTATAAATAGTTGAATGGCACCTGCAGGGCTCAACTCAAGGCAGTAGTCATCATTTGAGAGAGAGAGAGAGAGAGAGATGGAGTTGGTGAGAGTGTTGCTGGCTTTTGTTGTGGTTGTGAGCTTGAGTGTGGGTCATTCTGAGGCTCAGCTGCAAGTGGGGTTCTATGGAAACACTTGTCCTCAAGCTGAGTTCATTGTGAGGAATGAGGTTTTCAAGGCACTTAGCAGTAATGTTGGTCTTGCTGCTGGGCTTGTGAGGATGCATTTCCATGATTGTTTTGTTAGGGTGAGCTACTTATAACAAATAATGAAACTTTGAATTCATAGGTTGCATGCATGCATGGTGGAAGAGATCCGGCCCTTAATTTCTTCTTCTTTCTTAATTTCTTTTGTTCTCTATTTTTGGTCGGTGAAAAGTGGTAAAATCATATAAAATTGGTTTATCCACATCTTAGATGATAAAAATGATGATGATGGATGCCGATCGTTAGAAAAAATCGTTTAGGATGTATTTTTTCGACGTCACTAAATTCCTTCCTATGTCCTCTTTTTTCCGTTATATATATATATATATATATATATATATATATATATAAAAGAAGTTGATCCTATGAGGTCCGATCTCATTTCTTATTTTGAGACCCACTTTTCAAACACACAATCCGTCGTGTTTTGCAACGATCCGTACCGATCATCGTGATCTACACATGTTAAATAGGTTATGTATCAAATTTTATAAGTTTTGAAGATCTCTAACTAATCTATCAAATAGACTATAAATTTGATGGCTTTACGATGCATGAAAAACAAGATCGCTTGATGGATATGTTAGAGTTCTTCAAATCCAGTGAAACTTTATATATAATCTATCTAATACAAGTAAATCAAAGTGACCGGTATGGATCGGGGAAAAATACAGGAGATTGTGTGTTTAAAAGTTTGGCCTCAAAATAAAATGAGAACCGGTCTCTCTCTCTCTCTCTATATATATATATAAGCATTTATCAGCAGGGTGCAATTGTGACCATTTAGTAAAGGGACTCCACACCAAACATGAAATATATATACATATATATGGTTTTCGTGGTGTGTGTTTAATGATTTATTATCCTCTTCTAATAAGTTTTAGTCTTATTATGATTTTTGATAGGGATGTGATGGGTCGGTACTAATTGACTCAACTTCGTCAAACACCGCGGAGAAAGACTCACCGATCAACAACCCAAGCCTCCGAGGGTTTGAAGTCATCGACAACGCCAAGACGAGACTGGAAGCAGCATGCAGTGGAGTTGTTTCATGTGCTGATATACTTGCCTTTGCTGCTAGGGACAGTGTGGTATTGGTAAGATAGCCAACCGACCGGCATTCCATGCATATTTTTACCTAGTGTTTATAAATTCTTCGGGTTAATTACTTTTTTTCTTTTTACTCTTTGAATCTTTCTTTGAATACTATTTCTTTCAACAATTTTTCTCTTCTCGTTATTAATATCTGTAAAAGTGGAAAAGAAAAATTAGGTATTCGATATGGATGAAAATATAATCCATAAATAAGGTAATTAATTTGTGGGAAAACCTAACTCATCATATAAAATAGGGTTATATATAACATTAATCGGGAAACTAAGTGGAGGTTGTTTATAGGTAGCAAAATTTTTCTTTATTTCACACCTATCGGGATAGGTGAATATTCATGTTAATTTAAAAATCTTTCATCTATGCGAGTATGCGTGAAAAGTTATATGAATATATATTATGTTTTTCCTATTTAATTTATCGATTGCCTCTGCATGTACAGACTGGAGGGTTAAGATATCAAGTCCCAGCAGGAAGAAGAGACGGACGAGTTTCGTTATCGTCGGAGACCTTTTCCAATCTCCCCGGTCCATCCTTCAGTGTCTCTCAACTCACTCAGAGCTTTGCCAACCAAGGCCTCACCCAAGACGAAATGGTTACCCTCTCTGGTAATTAATTAGTTAAATTAATTTGATATTATTTGATTTGAACAACATTAACCAACTAATTATTAATTTTTGGTTACTTATACAAATATTGATCTATTTGGTTGTATATATATGCAGGAGCACACACCATTGGTCGTTCACACTGCACATCATTCAATAACAGGCTCTACAGTTTCAACTCGACTGTGAGCCAAGACCCCAGCCTGAACCCAAACTACGCGGCGCTGCTCAAACAACAGTGCCCTCAAGCTAGCAGCAACGACACTACACTCGTTGTTCCAATGGACCCGCAATCGCCAAGCAACTTGGACACCAGCTACTACGGGAATATCCTCGCGAACCGGGGCCTGTTCACTTCTGACCAAGTTCTTGGATCCGATAGCGCAACGGCGAGCACGGTGAGGTCGAATGCGTTCAATGGGTTGCTGTGGAAGAGCAAGTTCTCGCTCGCGATGGCGAAGATGGGGCAGATTGGGGTGCTCACAGGGAGCAATGGAGAGATACGTACCAATTGTAGGGTTATTAATTGAGAGGGGGTTTAAAAGATTATGTGATTTCATTTTCCTTGTTTTTTCTTCTTCTTTTTTTGGGCTGCGATATGATTCATCGATATGCATAAGCTATCTGATCCGTTCTTGTGCAGAGATCAGATCGAAGATCTTGGTCCCCAATGTCTCTGTAACCATCCCTTTCTCTCTCCTAAAAGCTTCAATCTTTTGAGTTATTATTGCATGAAATGATTTGTTAGTTTGTAATTTATATTGTTTCATTAGAAATTGAAGATGGCTTTACTCGTAACGTCTATATATGTGCATCTGGTATTTTTGAAATCATCCTATATATTCACTTAAATTTAGAAACAAGAGGAACAACTTGAACATCCCAATATACTTAATTTTGTTGCATGACTACTAGCTAATTTCATGTTTGCCAACTGTAGAAAGAATTAATTTCTAATCGGTTAAGAGATCTTGGTCTTGGTAATTAATGGATGTTAAAGATAGGCCTATTTTAAAAATTGATTGATGATATTGCATTTATTTATTAATGTACTTCTTATCTAATATTACTAGTTTCCCTGAGAGATATTTGTTGTTTTCTTAATTAGGTTTAGTAACTTATAGGTTTGGACGAAAGAGCTTACATTGAGATTTGGGGCACATTTTAGAAAGCGACTCTAAGCTATAGATGCAGTTTTTTTTAGGTTTATAGCGGCGGTTATTAATGCCTCTGTAGGTCGTTTTTGTTGTAGTATTGTACCATTCACATTGAGATTTGGAAATTGAAAAAATAGTTCTTGTTTCAAAAAGTTTGGGTTAGTTTTGAATTTTGATTATAAGTAATTTAAAGTCCTGTATTTTCGCATTTTTTTATTGTTCTTTCTTGCTTTCCAGCTAGTACGTCTTCATCTCTCTTTAACATAAGAATTTACTGCTTGCTTCTTACTCCTTAATAAAATGGAGTTAAGAAAACAAAAACTAAACTTGCTAATTAATTAGCTATAGTTTTTCATTCTCGGACTTTAAATAGTATCGTAGTAAAAGAGAGATGATTAGTCTGGTACCAATTTTCTCTCCAGTGTGCGCAAGTTCAATCCTGAAAGGGTTCGATTTCAAGAAAAGAAGTAATGAGAACTCAAAATAATCATCTCAAAGCAGCTAGCGAAGAAGATTAAAAAGGAGTTCAATAATGGGCCAAGCAATGTACTTTGGGTGATGGGCTAAATAATTTCATCGAACCTACCGAATATCAAAAGATTTCCACAAATTTTTTTTGGCACCGAACTTTAAGCCCTAACCAATGCACAAATCACACCCGCACACACATCACACACAACGGGGACCCACAAATTTACCCCGAAAACGTTAATTTATGGCCAGAGGTTTGATTCCCGCACTCTTCTCAAAAATGGAAGTGCCCATACCATCTGAGCTATTTTTGATTGACATGTTTTCACAAAATTCTTTTGAATGGAAACTCATCTCAACAAATCCTAAATTGTTTAAAAGAGGAAATGCCCATAAATTAATGCTTTCCAGACAAATTTGTGGATCCTCTGGACGTATGTGTGATGTGCTTGTGTGTGGTGTGTGCGTGGGTGTGGTGTGTGTTTGAGTGAGGCTTATGAGCCAGTTCCAATAATATATATTACCGTGGATAATTTATTTACTATTTAAAAGTTAACCAATGCTAAATCCTACATATATACAGCGGCATAATTTGTGGGTAACTCATGTATGGATAAATAAGTTATTCATGAGTGGGTCAATATGTATATATATATATTTTAAAAATGCCCTGCCTTTTATTAAATTAAATAACAAAAACTATGACAAAAGTTTTTCTAAAAAAAAACATAGAAAATAGAGAAAAAAGAACAAGCAGGATAGAGCCTCTCTCTAGTGCCCATTTATCTAAGTCCTAAGCTTGGGAAATCATCCCACTTCCTTAAAACCCCAAAACCCAGGAGCTCGGAACACAAATTTTGTTAAAATTGATTAGATTTTTTGGAATTTGAGTATATCAACTATTCTCTTTAATTAAGAGAATAATGGAGGAAAGGGACCTTAGGGGGCTTTTTCCGTCAGGCCGCGGCAAAAAATACATCCTCCACCATTTTATTCGACGATCGGCACCGTCCATCTTGAGCTTCATCGTCTAATATGTCGATACACCAAATTTCATATGATTCTAACACGTTTTCACCATTGATTTAGTGGTGCAAAATTAACGGTTTACTGACAATAAAGCTTTTTACACTGCTAAATCAATGGTGAAAAAATGTTAGAATCATATGAAATTTGGTATATCGACATATTACATGATGAAGATCAAGTTAGAGGGTGTCGATCGTCGAATAAAATGGTGAAGGGTGTATTCTTTTGCCGCCGCCTAACGAAAAAAAATATCCAAGAGCTTTGGTGATGTCGGAATTTTCACCTATTTGTATCTATTTAGTGATGAGTCCGCTAGTTTCTTTGATCCCACTCAGTAACACCAGTACTCAAAATGCATCTCCTTCGCCCGTCCGCGTCTACCTGGCTTGCCGCCTCTTTCCTCAATTATTCTCTTTAATTAAAGATATTAACTAAATTCATATTCATATATATACTGAAGGTCAAAAACCTATTCCCAACTACTTTATAATAAGAAATACTTATTTTCATGACTAAGATAATGAATTGGAAAGTTGTTTGACTTTTTATCGATGACAGTTGGATAAAATTCATGATCACCGGATCCGACCGACCCGGTGATACTTCTAAATGATTAGTGCGCAATATTTTATTATGGATAATAAATTTTTGATCCATGATACATAATTTTGGGTCTACCCACCTATCAATCAACTTGGCACCTCTATATTTTAGAATCTCCATGGTTCCCTTTTGTCGGATAGGTTGGATTCCGTAACCTGCGTCATCTTTAAGATGGTTGGATCAATTTCCATAAAGTTCATCAATTATGATACGACAAGATATATTAAACATCATACACCAGCCTAGAAAAAATGAAAAGTTCGAAGCACAATTATCACATGCATGCAAATCTCCTTTCTCCCTCCTCATAATGAATGGTCCAAAATTATTCAAGCCTCCAAGCCTCCTAACATCTTCTTGGGAAGAGTATCCTCCCCACAGAAATTATTTGTGCTCCCCCACAGACATCAAGTCACAGTTCGTTTCCACTGGACTCTAGGACCCGGTTACTTGTGCTCTCCTTCTTTGGTCTATTCTAATGCGGAAAAGTAAATAATATACATCAATGGTGACATCAACCTCAACCCGGAAATACCCCAATAAAAGAATATTACATACATTTGATTTTACATGAATGAAAATAAAAACTCTCATTTCACATAAAACCCCTGGCTATTCAAAACGCGACGATCCAATATAACATATACATCAACACATAACATCACATGTCATCAACGTAAGTAAATATGCGCGTCTCAATTGCCGTTAACATATAGCAACGAAACCGGCGATATCACATATTACACTTACGGTTGCAAAAAAACTAGACGATGTTAAACATTCCGATCGATTCAACAAACACCCACAATTACCCAGAAAGCTCAACACTTGAGCGTAGATTAGAAAGATTCAGCACATGCCACAGTACCAATGAACCAGCTGTAGAAGGGCCAAACCAACGTCTCACATGTGGCACCGCTAAACCACCACAAACTCGAGGGTTCAGTGGCGGTTCTGACGGTCACATAATCGAGTTAAGGTTTTGTTCTTCTAGAGGGTCCATCGCATAACTTGCATGATGTTTGAAAGCTTTTTAACTACAGGAAAAATCCAGCATGAGAAAATTTTTTCGGCAAGGGTTAAAGCGGGTATTTGATATCCGATTGAACTTTTTAACAACGTCTAAAGTATCTTGAAAACAGTTAAAATTACAACTACGAAACACTCCGAATTGCCTTTGCATTGAGTTAATCATCACATGAAAAAGCAGCAAAAATAAACAACACCTGAAACACCAAAACATAGAGCCCATAACATGGAAAAAAATTTGGACCAAATGACAATGCAGGGGCCGGCCTCCTCGGTTTTCCAAGCCATGTGCTCGGCAAAATTCCGAGCACATGGTCCCAATTTTTCTCCAGGTTCCTAGTTTAGCTCATAGATGATTCTGTACATGTTTGCAAAAGTTTTGGAGCTCTTTTGAAAATCGACAGAATGCAGGTTTTAAGGTTTCAAGTTTCGGAGTTTGTTTTGGTTTCGTAATCTAACAAAATCTGTATAATTTCTTAGCTAGGCTCTGATACCACTGTAGGGTTCCGTTCGACGGCAGCAAGGTTTCGGGAGGCATCGTCCATGCCATTTTTAAAAATTTACCGTTAAAAGGAACTCTAAACTAGAATCGTTAGCTAGAACTATAATACGGAAACATTAGTAAACCATTTACAACTAAGTGAACTAGAAATACAACCTTTGTAGATCAGTCCTTCACTTCATAAGCTCCTTGTAGTAGTCCCTTCGCTGCGTTGGTGGAACTCCCGGACCCTTGCATGGCTTCACAAGACGAATGGAACGTTCTTGCTTGAAGTCTTCGAGACCGAAAATGATCTACGTCGAGAGAATACTAGCTCAAACTTCTACTTCACTAACTAAAAGATTAGTGAAGCAAACACCCTATACTAAAGTGCTAATCTAGTAGAGGATAAGGAAATAGGAAGTGGGCTCACTTTAGAATTATTTTTCTCACAAAACTTTCTCACTTTTTCAAACCCTAGAAAGCTTTTTGAGCTTGAGGAAGAAGATGAACAAATGAGATGAGAATGAAATGATCAAGAGAGAGTGAACCATGGTGAGTGGGTATCATATACTAACTCATGTAGAGACATAACCATGGCTAATTAAAATGGTTAGGTTAACAAATATGTAAAGTAAAACAAACTTAGTGGACTTAGTCAATGCATCTACAAGCTTCCATAAGGTTCATGCATTTTTCCAATAATCCACTAATTTTGTAATTACTTTAAACATTAAACCCAACATCATAATTAGCATGGTGTAAGTCTCATACACCTATGTATGTTGTATCAACAACCATGATATAAAAATAAAACACAAATTAATATATATCACATATATATTAAGTGTGCACATGTGAGAAAATAAATGCTTAAGTGAGAAAATGTTAGTAAATGTAAATTACTATATCAAATATACAATTATACACTAAATTATTAAATCAACACTTGATTTAATAATCCGGCTATATCACATATAACCGACTAACATCCAATGTATCGATTTATCGAATCAACACTTGATTCGATAACCCGGCTATATCACATATAACCGACCGATACAAAAGTCGCGAGAATATAATACGGTATCACATACACGCATTATTCTCGGTCCCGCACATATCACATATGTGCTCCTATTTCGTTTTGTCTGAGCCAGTAAAATCTCTATGTGGGACTCTAAAGACTCGTCAATACGCCGGCAGTAGGTGATGATCACATCAAGCACCCATAAGCCGTCAGCGGTACTAGATGGACGTAACGGCTACCCGGGTATTGAGCGATCAGAAGATCAGCAAGCAAGCCCGCTCCAACTCCTGCAAAAACCTGACAGTAACACTTGCCGTACAGTCCGGTCTCCTCGTCTGATATGCCGCATATCAAGTCTAGGGGTGGTAAACGTCAGGCCCCAATAACCGATAAGTCATGTCGATGTGAGGCTCATAACGGGTCGAGAAACTACTGGTAACACTTACCAGTAATTCTCTAAATCAGCCCTGGACATGGACTTCCCTGTTATGGCCAATCGAGCACAGCGCAACATCAACTCCCAATACCGGGAGAGACGAAACCCCTCTTATCGCTCATTGCCTCCATGTGACTCGGGACTGTACCCAAAAACCACCGTTTTGCATGCCCTCTTGGACATGGTAAGGTGGAAATCAAAGCACAGTGGGAATCACACAAGACTCTATGACGATCTCGGGTCTACAGACTAATCTGTATAAGCGTCACCAGAGAACTGCCATCTGACGTGAGGTATAATACCATCTGGGAGTTCTCGGCGAGTCCGTCCAGTGTATCCAGTCTCCACTGAGCACCCATATACCCTCTCTGATGTCAAACACCAATGGATATAAGATCATCCATCGCCCATCTCATGGGTCGAGAAGCGTATACGCTAGTCTACTCTGGTATATCGATGCCCCGTCTCGATACACCTACGACTAGGGACATTAAAGGATGAACTTATGGACTACCATGGCCCCACTAGTATGATCTGCATCATATTCCTAGTAGTCAAGCACACATCCTAAGGGCTTTACCAACATGTAACCATAAGACGGTATCAAGAGACAAGTATACATGTTAAGATAAAGAGCAACTAGATAGCATACTATCATGTCGAGCAAGAAAGTCCTCTCTATATATGTCCAAGCATCCAATATAATATACATTATATGTACAATACTGGCCTCTAGGGCATACATACAACTAACACATATATGCGTTGCATATAGGTGCCCACGTGTTTAACACGTAAGGCTTTGAATAGTGGGGAACTTTCCCTTACTCCTTTTTTTATAAGGGAACAAGGCGAAGGAATCTCAGTAGATCTAGCTAAGCTGTCAGCGAATGGCCGACACCAAAAATGGTGAAGGATATTCGAAGTTTCTTGGGATTAGCAGGATACTACCGAAAATTCATTGAAGGTTTCTCGAAGATTGCAGCACCCCTGACCAAGTTCACACCTAAAGATGAAGCATTCGTGTGGTCAGAAGCATATGAACAAGATTTTGTAGAACTCAAAACAAGATTAACTACTGCTCCTATACTTGTAATACCTGATCAATGTGGAGGTTTCGTCGTACATTGTGATGCGTCCGGTAAGGGATTATGATGTATTCTATATCAGCATGGAAAAGTTATAGCTTTTGCATCAAGACAGCTAAAAGTACGTGAGTGCAACTATCCAACACATGATCTTGAGTTGGCAGCTGTTATCTTTACACTTAAGATTTGGCGCCATTATCTTCTGGGAGAACGAGTGGATATATACACTGTAGGGTTCCTAGGCACGCTAATGAGGTCTCACAAGGCATCAACCATGCCAATTTCGAATTTTACAAGTGCCGAGAAACCCTAATACGGATCGTTGACTAGAATTTTAGACGAAACAAGCAACTAGTTAACAATTTAACTAAGTGAACGGAAATACAACCTTTGTAGATCCGGTCCTCCACCTCCATAGCTCCAAGATGAAGTCCCTCCACTGTACAAATCGGATCTTGGACTCTAGTGTCGGCTTCATCGGAGAAATGGGCGGGCTAGGTCATCGACTACGATGCCGAGGATGATCTACGTCGAGGCATCACAAGATCAAGCTCCAACTTCACCAAGCCATGAAACTTGTGAAGAAAACACCCTATACTACTTGGCAAGAGGTAGAGGATGAAGAAATAGGAGGTGGGTTCACTTTAGAATTGGATTTCTCACTCTTTTCATCAAATCACCATTGATGGAAGCAAGGTTTTCTTCTTTGAAGAAGAAGAAGAAGAAGAAGATCATTATCATAAGAATAATCATTATCTTAGATGAAAATAGAAAATAGATTATTCTTATCATAACTACAACCATGGTTAGATGTAGAGAATTAACTAAGGTTAGGTGGAATGGTTAGGGTTAGGAGAAGAAGACAAGAATGGTTGCTTTGGTCAAAGATGCATGAAGCTTCAAGAAGCTTCATGTAAGAAAGCAACCATTATGTTTTCTTTTCCCATTTCTTTTTAATTCAAATTAAAAAGATAAATGAATGAATAAATAAATAAAAACCCTAACCATTTACTTAACCAAGGTTTAATTCTTTACACAAACCCTAGCAATCATGTATCATCAAACATGATACAATCAAGTGCACAAAAAATATATCACATATACAATGTGCACATCAAGTGAGAAAATCCTTTTAAAGTGAACCAATACTAGTTAATGCAAAGTAATATATCAAATATATAATTAAATCATTAAATCATTAAATCAATACTTGATTTAACGATCCGGTCATATCGCATATAACCGACTAATATTCAATGTATCGGCTTATCGAATCAATCCTTGATTCGATAACTAGGTTATATCGCATACAACCAATCGATACATTCATCGCGAGAATAGAATATGGTATCACATACACGCATTATTCTCGGTCCCGCACATATCTCATATGCGCTCCTATTTCGTTTCGCTTGAGCCAGGAAACCTCTGTGTAGGACTCTAAAGACTCATCAATACGCCGGTAGCAGATGATGATCATATCAAGCACCCACAAACCGCAAGCGGTCTGCTAAACGTAACGGCCACCCGGGTATTGAGCGATCAGAAGATCGACGAGCAAGCCCGCTCATACTCCTGTGAATCCAACCAGTAACAGTTACCGTACCGTCCGGTCTGTTCGTCTGATATGTCGCATATCTTGCCTAGGGGTGGTAAACGTCAGACCCCAATAGCTCGATAAGTCGTGTCGATATGAGGTCTATAACAGTTCGAGAAACTACTGGTAACACTTACCAGTAAATCTCAGCAACCCTGGCTAGGGATTTCCGGTTACAGCCAATCAAACACAGCGCAACATCAACTCCCTATACCGGGAGAGACGAATCCCCTCCTATCGCTCATTGCCTCCATATGATTCGGGACTGTACCCAAAAGCCACCGTTTTGCACGCCCTCTTGGACGTGGTAAGGTGGAAATCAAAGCACAGTGGGAACCACACAAGACTCTATGACGATCTCGGGTCAACAGACTACTCTGTACCAGTGTCACCAGAGAACTGCCATCTGACGTGAGGTAATCCCCATCTGGGAGTTCTCGGCGAGTCCGTCCAGTGTACCCAGTCTCTACTGAGCACCCGTATATCATCTCTGATGTCAAACACCAATGGATATGGGATCATCCATCGCCCATCTGTATGGGTCGAGAAGGTATACGCTAGTCTACTCTGGTATATCGATGCCCCGTCTCGATACACCCACGACTAGGGACCTTGAAGGATGTACTTACGGACTACCATGTCCCCACTAGTATGATCCGCATCATAGTCCAGGTTGTCAAGTACACATCCTAAGAGCTTTACCAACATGTAACAGAGAGATAATCAGTATACACGTTAAGGTAAAGAGTAACCAGATAGCATACTATCATGTCGAGCAAGAAAGTCCTCCCTATATATGTCCCAGCATCCACTACAATATACATCCTATGTATAGTAATGGCCTCTAGGGCATACATATAACTAACAATCTCCCACTTGCACTAGGGCCATCTGTAGCAGTGGTTGTAGTATCTCATACTCAACCATCCCATAAAAGTCTCTCTCTGGGAATAGGCCTTTGCGAGTGGATCCGCCGTGTTGTCCTCTGAGTCTACTCTCCTGACCTCGATCCCCTGGAGATCAACCATCTCCACGATCAGGTGACATACCTTAGAATATGTCTGGATCACTGATGGGACGGACGTTCCTCGGCATAAGCCACAACTCCATTGTCTCACAATGGTAGGAACGTAGTTCATCCCATGAACCAATATACACCCAGACTTCCTCGTTGGTAGCATCTTAAGTAGCGATGTATTCAGCCTTTATCGTCTAGTATGTCACGGTATATAGCTTGGAACTCTTCCAACATACCGTCCCTTTACTGAGGGTAAAGACAATGCCCGTGATTGACTTTCAGTCGTCCTTATCACCCTGGAACCTTTCCAGTGATTTTCCCCAGGATCAATTGATACCATCTCACTACAGCTAGTGAGTATCCTAATATCCAATTAGATCTATCTCATAGATCAAAAACCCAGGATTTAGGAGGTATCATTTTGATCCTATATGGAGAATCCTTGTGATAAGCGGAGATTGACCGAGCGTAGCATAGGAAACTACTTCCCTATCAAGAGTATGTTATCCACTTACTCTACGAGGATCACCACCATACTCCCTAATACCTTTTTGTATATACAAGGTTCATCTACCATTTTGATGAAATCAAACTCTTTGACTACTACATCAAAACAGACGTTCCAACTCCGCGATGCCTGCTTTATCATATAAAACATCTTGCACACGTTTCCGCTGCTCCCACTGTCTACGAAGCCCTCTGACTGTGTACTTATAGACGCACTCTTCTAAAACATCACTTAGAAAAGCAGTCATGGCACCCAACCGCCAGATATCGTAGTCATGGTATGTAGCCGTGGCAAGTAGGATCTGGATGGACTTAAGCATAGGAACTGGAAAAAGGTTTCATCATTATCCATACCTGGTCAATGATGCAAACCTTTAACAAGTCTAGCTTTGAAAGTCTCAACCTTTCCATGTACACCAAGTAATCTTCTCAAGATATACTTGCTCCTGATGGGGATTTAACCCTTCAGATATAGCAACTAAAGTCCATACTTTGTTGGTGTATAAGGATTCCATTTCAGATCGCTAAGCATCCAGCCATTCTTACAGAGTCCCACTCCTGATGGCCAGCTCGAAACTAGTTGGGTCATCATCTTATGATGCAATTCTCGCTCCCACTGTCATAGAGAAACTGAAGTATCTCTCAGGTGGGTGAGGAACCCTACTAGATCGGCGGAGAGGCTGAGGTTCGTTGGAATCTACTGAATCCTTTGGTTCTATCAAATCATCTGCAGTAGTTTGTATAGCTGGAACGTTTCCAGTTTTACAGAACTGACCTTGCCTTGATCTTGTCCGGATTTTGCTTTTAGACATAGGCCGGACAACCCCAAATCTTAACTAACTTAAGATATGGGCTCTTCCCTTTCCATATCACATATGAAGTGGTAGGCAACTGATTTGATCGGGACCCTATTCAATAGGTATGCAACTTCATAAGTGCATAACTCCCAAAAAGAAATAGGTAATTCAGTAGTACTCATCATAGAGCACACCTTATCACATAGGGTGTGATGGCTCCGCCCCGATATACCATCGTGCTATGGTGTATTCAGAGGAGTAATACGGAGAGAGAATCTCATTCTCCATTTAGAATAGTCCAGGAATTCCATGCACAAGTATTCTCCTCCCTGATCTCATCATAGGACATAATACTTATACCCGTATTGATTCCCTACTTCTAGCTTATATTCTGTGAATATCTCAAAAGGTTCGGACTTGTGTTTCAACAGGAACATATGACTGAATCTTGAGAGATTATCAGAGAATATAACGAAGTATAAAGAACCAGTCCTGGCATGTGTAGACAGGAGACCTTATATACATCATCATGTATTAGTCCCAAGAGTTCATTAACTCTTTCTCTGTTTCCAATAAACAGGGCTATGGTCATCTAATCTTTGTGACATGACTGGCAAGTTTCACAAGATGTAAATTCAAACTGATTTAAATATGCATCTAAATGCAACTTCAGCCAGTCGGGTCGCATTGATATGACCTAGTCTACAATACCTCAAGAAGGAATCGTTCATTTCTGAACTCTTCCTCTTGTGTGTGTTCTGTATACTACGAACTGTAGTTTGATTTAGAACATCAATGCTTTTAGATAACGTGCCTGAACCGATCAACTTTTGATATAGGAAATGTTCAAAACATTATCCAACAATACAAAATTATATCCTTCTTTACTAATAAAGAGACTGATATGATTTTGTATATCAGGTTCGGTATCTAATAACATTCGTTCAGAATCAATGTATTGGTAATACAGGGTGACAGTGACCGACAGACTTGGCTGCAACTCTTGCCCCGTTTTCTGCCTCATGAAACTTATCACCCGTTCTCAGTTCTTTACCTATCTGTAGCCCATGTAACATATTACATATCTGGGATCCTGATCCGGTATCATATACCTAGGACGTAAAGGACATTGAGAAACAGTTCTGTATAATGAACACACCCGAAGATGATGCATCATATGCACTTTCTTCGTTTGGGCGGCACGAGAATTCTGGTAATCCCCAATTTTCTGCTCTGTCTTATAACAATTATAAGTTGGAGCGGGACCAACGTTCCCCAGCTCAGTATAACTAGCGGGTTCGGTCAATATATCCGTTTTATTATCTTGATTAAGGCGTGATATGGTCGCTACCTAGAGAGAGAGAGAAGAAAACACTCAGCGTGCGCTCTTGTAAGATCAGATTGGTCATTATTTTATCTAATCAGGATGGCTCCCACTGTTTTTATCAAATCTTCCTTCAAACCCTAAAAGGAAAGATTAGCCGGGATTAATTACACACTACAAGTTCGCCAATCTTTCAGCCAGGCCAGTGTCGGTACTTTGAGGGAGGTCCCCCGTGCTTTCGCATGAACCTAATTAATGTAAACTTCGTTTTCCCAGAGGCGTAACCTCGTTAACACTTTTCTAGACACCTACTTGATCGGCTAATTGTAATGTGTAAAACTCTCCCAGGAGTAACTCTTACTCGCAGTGGGTATCGGGATCCAACTATCTCATAGAAGGTATGCAATCTCATTGTAAATTTCAACACTTGAAATTCCCGATAATATTTTGCCCCAAACGATCTATGACCTTGACAAGGTCAACAAACTATAGACCGCAAGTCAAGTTCAACCCGTCATTTCTTGATTGAATCAAACCCACCCGCACGACCCTTGACAAGGTCAACAAGGCCAACAAGGCCGTACGACTACCCTAACCCAATCTGCATCATATGCATAAGCAGATAAATATTGGTTAGCTACCGCACACTGCGCCTTGACAAGGTCAACAAACACAGCACGAATACTAAGCAGGACTTATCTGAAATGACGGAGGGCTACGACAGGTTTTTCTGAAAACCTATTGCGTAATGAACTTGATATCGTTGTAGAATCAAATGATTTTAAAAATGGAGTGCTTTTGAGGCTTTTCTAGCTTTGCTAAAGGAGGGGATCGTCGGTCCTTTCCTTGTCGAATGAGGTGCGGGATATATCATATATATCACTGTGCAAAGCAGAAACTATAGAAGCAATCAAAAGACAAACCGAGTGTGTAGTATCTGCCAGTTATTGCTAAAGGAGTCACTCCCGGTGAAGGGATCTCGGTCCTTTCCTTATCGAATAAGGTGCAGGATATATCATATATACCTCTGTGCAAAGCAAGAACTGTAGCCACCTGTTTTTGTTTTTGAAATTCGATTCTACAACATCTTTAGGTTTCTTTTATTTTATTAATCTCATTAATGAATTCCCATCATATAAGTTACCTAAACATCACAGATAAATACGACGTACACTTATGCCATCCGCATTCGCCTCGATGTCCCCTCGTGCACCGTTAGGTTAGGTAACTAACGACAGAGCGGGGCAGGGCTAACGCGGGTGTAAAACATAAGTAACGCCTATATAATATATCATATATACTATATACTGTATCTATCACAGAACATCACATGATCACATCACAGATATCGCAGCAGAAGAATCATATGAAATATTGGATATACTAGGACGTCCGTGTTTTCAATACGAGCCAGTATAAAACACGGATTCCATGGTCGCGATGAATAGCCAAAACCCACACCCCTAGACCCCTACGAGAGCGGTAAGCAACCCTACCAATTCTAGAGTTAGGAGACCCGGACTCGACTCCTCGAGTTGGTCTCCCACTGGACTCCAGAACCCGGTTACTTGTGCCCTCCCCCTTGGGTCTATCCTAGTGCGGAAAAGTAAATAATATACAAAAGGTGACATCTTCCGCAACCTGGAAGTTCCCCAATAAAAGAATATTACATACAAGTTTTTACATGAATGAAAATGAAAAACACTCATCTCACATAAAACCCCCCCGGGCTATTCGAACATGACGATCCAATATAACATATCCAGCAACACATAACATCACATGTCATCAACGTAAGTAAATATGCGCATCCCAATTGTCGTTGGCATATAGCAACGAAACCGGCGATATCACATATTACACTTACGGTCACAGAAAAGAAAGTGTAAAACTACAACAGTTGGAATCCGCAACCCCTTTAGACATCGCATGCCTAATCAATGAATTCCTTAGACATCACATGCCTAACAATTATAAACCCCGCATTTTAGTCTCAAAATCGAAAACACTTTTCAATATCAAGTCGGGCAATTCAAAAAGATTCCCGACATTTTGATCGAATGCTTGTCGCAAACTTTAGTAGGCGGCTGCACCCCCGACGCCGTCGACAAAGTGCACCAAGGCGGAACACCGTTGCCGCGAGCACCCGAACGGATGCTTTCGGCGACGGGGTTCTCCTATAGTCACTTGGTCGGGGCTATGGAGTAAAGCTGTCTATTAAGTTTACCCGGCGAGTATCCGCGTACGCTACGTGATTGCGACGGACTTTTGATCACATCAAAATTCCGTGGCAACCGATCAAGTGAGACTAAACTGCTATGTTTATAACATTCATTCAGTTATCTCATAACTACTTGTGAATTCCAATTATTGTATCACATTCCGGATAAATAGAAAATGTTAAACTTTCCGATCGAACAGTCAAACACCCAAGTTTTCCCGAAACAGATCAACACATGAAACAAGTTTAAAAACATCCAGTTCATGCCTCAGAACCAACGGTCCAGCCGTAGAAGGGTCAAGCCAACGCCTCACATGTGGCACACCGTACTGCCCCAAACCCGAAGGTTCAAAGGGCAGTTCAAGACGGTCACATAATCGAGTTAAGGTTTGTTGTCTTCTAGAGGGTCCATCGCGTTACTTGCACTATTTAGAACGTCTTTAAACTACGGAAAGATCTAACACATGGAAATTTCCCGACAGGGGAAAAAGTGGGTATTTATATCCGGTCGAACTTTTTAACATATTCAAAAATTATCCGGAAAACAGATAGACAAAATTAGACAATCCGATCGAATAATCGAATCCCCAAAACAACCCCAGAAAACTCAACAGTTGAGTAAATATTAAAAATTCCCATAAAACTCAGCACCTGAAAACATGAATTACTGTGCAAAATTCATAAATTAATGTGACAAAATGGCCGCGGAACCGCCGCACAAGCCATGCTTGTGCCGCGGTTCCGCCGCTCTTTAGATGAATCAGCCCCTCGAATTTCACAGTAATTCAAATAAGACCATGCTGAATTTTTTAGCAATTTTTAATCTGGAAAAAACCCAATTTTTGAAAAAAGTCCAGAGAGCATGGAAAAAATGGGGTTTCGGGTTCGGTCGGGTTTCTAACATCGTCTACGCTTCGCCTGAGGCTCTAGCTAGGCTCTGATACTACTGTAGAGTTCCTAGGCACGCTAATGAGGTCTCACAAGGCATCAACCATGCCAATTTCGAATTTTACAAGTGCCGAGAAACCCTAATACGGATCGTTGACTAGAATTTTAGGCGAAACAAGCAACTAGTTAACAATTTAACTAAGTGAACGGAAATACAACCTTTGTAGATCCGGTCCTCCACCTCCATAGCTCCAAGATGAAGTCCCTCCGCTGTACAAATCGGATCTTGGACTCTAGTGTCGGTTTCATCGGAGAAATGGACGGGCTAGGTCATCGACTACGATGCCGAAGATGATCTACGTCGAGGCATCACAAGATCAAGCTCCAACTTCACCAAGCCATGAAACTTGTGAAGAAAACACCCTATACTACTTGGCAAGAGGTAGAGGATGAAGAAATAGGAGGTGGGTTCACTTTAGAATTGGATTTCTCACTCTTTTCATCAAATCACCATTGATGGAAGCAAGGTTTTCTTCTTTGAAGAAGAAGAAGAAGAAGAAGATCATTATCATAAGAATAATCATTATCTTAGATGAAAATAAAAAATAGATTATTCTTATCATAACTACAACCATGGTTAGATGTAGAGAATTAACTAAGGTTAGGTGGAATGGTTAGGGTTAGAAGAAGAAGACAAGAATGGTTGTTTTGGTCAAAGATGCATGAAGCTTCAAGAAGCTTCATGTAAGAAAGCAACCATTATGTTTTCTTTTCCCATTTCTTTTTAATTCAAATTAAAAAGATAAATGAATGAATAAATAAATAAAAACCCTAACCATTTACTTAACCAAGGTTTAATTCTTTACACAAACCCTAGCAATCATGTATCATCAAACATGATACAATCAAGTGCACAAAAAATATATCACATATACAATGTGCACATCAAGTGAGAAAATCCTTTTAAAGTGAACCAATACTAGTTAATGCAAAGTAATATATCAAATATATAATTATGCATTAAATCATTAAATCAATACTTGATTTAACGATCCGGTCATATCGCATATAACCGACTAATATTCAATGTATCGGCTTATCGAATCAATCCTTGATTCGATAACTAGGTTATATCGCAAACAACCAATCGATACATTCATCGCGAGAATAGAATACGGTATCACATACACGCATTATTCTCGGTCCCGCACATATCTCATATGCGCTCCTATTTCGTTTCGCTTGAGCCAGGAAACCTCTGTGTAGGACTCTAAAGACTCGTCAATACGCCGGTAGCAGATGATGATCATATCAAGCACCCACAAGCCGTAAGCGGTCTGCTAAACGTAACGGCCACCCGGGTATTGAGCGATCAGAAGATCGACGAGCAAGCCCGCTCATACTTCTGTGAATCCAACCAGTAACACTTACCGTACAGTCCGGTCTGTTCGTCTGATATGTCGCATATCTTGCCTAGGGGTGGTAAACGTCAGACCCCAATAGCTCGATAAGTCGTATCGATATGAGGTCTATAACAGTTCGAGAAACTACTGGTAACACTTACCAGTAAATCTCAGCAACCCTGGCCAGGGATTTCCGGTTACAGCCAATCAAACACAGCGCAACATCAACTCCCTATACCGGGAGAGACGAATCCCCTCCTATCGCTCATTGCCTCCATGTGATTCGGGACTGTACCCAAAAGCCACCGTTTTGCACGCCCTCTTGGACGTGGTAAGGTGGAAATCAAAGCACAGTGGGAACCACACAAGACTCTATGACGATCTCGGATCAACAGACTACTCTGTACCAGTGTCACCAGAGAACTGCCATCTGACGTGAGGTATATCACCATCTGGGAGTTCTCGGCGAGTCCGTCCAGTGTACCCAGTCTCTACTGAGCACCCGTATATCATCTCTGATGTCAAACACCAATGGATATGGGATCATCCATCGCCCATCTGTATGGGTCGAGAAGGTATACGCTAGTCTACTCTGGTATATCGATGCCCCGTCTCGATACACCCACGACTAGGGACCTTGAAGGATGTACTTACGGACTACCATGTCCCCACTAGTATGATCCGCATCATAGTCCAGGTTGTCAAGTACACATCCTAAGGGCTTTACCAACATGTAACAGAGAGACAATCAGTATACACGTTAAGGTAAAGAGTAACCAGATAGCATACTATTATGTCGAGCAAGAAAGTCCTCCCTATATATGTCCCAGCATCCACTACAATATACATCCTATGTATAGTAATGGCCTCTAGGGCATACATATAACTAACATACACTGACCACAAGAGTCTGATGTATGTATTTACTCAGAAGGAATTGAATATGCGGCAGAGAAGATGGTTAGAACTTATGGCGGACTTCGACATCAACCTACAATATCATCCTGATAAGGTGAATGTAGTTCCTGGTGCACTTAGCCACCAGGCATTGGCCTTGAATCTCACCGCTCAGTGGAAGCTACAGTAGGAATTGCATGGATTGGCAATCAAAGTAGTTATACCAGGTAACGCTTCATATTTGATGAACTTACAAGTCCAGTCTATTATTGTCAACCAGATCAAAGTAGCTCAAGAAAATGATACCAAGCTACAAAAGATCCGAGAACAAATAGAAAGTGGACTTCGAACTGACTTCATCATCCACGAAGATGGATCCTTGATATATGGAAGTGGATTGTGTGTACCAAACAGTCCAGTTCGAGAAGAGTTGATGAAAGAAGCTCACAGCTCTCCTTATTCTGTACACCCCGGTGGTACAAAAATATACAAGGATTTACGGCAACACTACTGGTGTCATGGAATGAAGCGCGAAGTAGCCAAAAGCGTAGCCAAGTGTTTGGTGTGTCCGCAAGTAAAGGCAGAATATCACAGAACTGCCGGTTTACTTCATCCGTTACCCATCCCAAAATGGAAATGGCAGCACATTACCATGGATTTCGTGACTGCCCTTCATCGCAGCATGAATGGTAACGATGTAGTATGGGTTATTGTGGATCGACTAACCAAGTCGGCTCACTTTATTCCTTTTCGAGCTGGCCAATCTACCGAGACGTTAGCAAAGAAGTACATGGAGGTAAGCATGAATCTAAAGTAAGATTTAACCTCAAAGTGTACTATTTTTTATACCCATGAACTCATGCAGAAGATTATGAGATTACATGGAGTACCATTTTGCATTGTCTCTAATCGTGATACCAGATTTCAATCACAGTTTTGGCAGAGTTTGCAAGCTAGCCTGAGAACGAGTCTGAACTTCAGCACGACTTACCATCCATAAAAGTATGGACAGTCCGGGCGAACAATTCAGATTCTAGAGGACATGCTAAGAGCTTGTATGTTAGATTTCGGAGGTTCGTGGGAAGATCACCAACACCTTATGGAGTTTTCATACAACAACAGCTATCAGGCGAGTATTAGAATGTCACCATTTGCAGCACTCTATAGAAGGAAGAGTTGATCACCACTAAGTTGGGACGACATCGGAGATCTTGAACTCGTAGGACCAGAGATGATCGTGGCAACTGTGAACGTAGTTCGCACGATCAGGGAAAGAATGCGCATAGCCCAAGACCGAAAGAAGCATTGGGCAAATGCAAAGCAGCGATATCTGGAGTTCCAACTTGGAGACTATGTTTTTATAAAGATCTCTCCAAACAGAGGAGTGATCCGCTTTGGCAAGAGGGGTAAATTCAGTCCAAGATACATAGGACCGTTCGACATTCTCGAACGAGTCGGAGAAGTGGCCTACCGTCTAGCACTTCCACCCTCATTGGAAGGAGTGCACAACGTGTTCCACATATCCCAACTTCGAAAATATATAAGTGACCCCAGCCACATCCTTGATCACTCCAAGCTCACTGTACAGACGGACCTAACTTGTAAGTAACAACCCGTTGAAATCCTGGACCGAAAAGTGAAGACACTGCGGAATAAGGAAGTAAACTTGGTCCGAGTGGTGTGGAGAAAAGATTATCCAGGAGAATCAACTTGGGAACGAGAAGATGACATGTGTGAAAGATACCCTTACTTATTTGTAAATTAGTCTTTATGTAATTGTAAATTTTGAGGATGAAATTTTTATAAGGAGGGTAGAATGTAACGACTCTGAATTTACTGTACAAAATTTTTCAGTTCAATGTACAGAAAGGAGTTTACAAGCCTGAGTATAAGTTATAAGTATATTTTGTTTAAGAACAGTAAGAAACAACTTGTAGCTCACTGGTAAAGCTGATGCACTGTTGTAACGTAGCCCCTGTGTCCAAATCCCATCAGACACATTATTTTTTCTGATTTATTTTTAAACTTTTTGGAAGCCCAAAAGTTTACACGTGTAATGCACATAAAAATGAAAAGTCTGAAGAAATCAAACATGTGCAAAAGGGAGTTAATACTGATTTGAACACATGGCATCAATCCACCGGCCCCCCTCACCAAAACGACTGGCAAGATCCCTCCTAGGGCCGGCACCGACGGTCCTCCCGAGCCCAATGAGGCCCGGGCTTTGCACACACAACCCTTCCCCTACCCCTAACTCCCCCGCACTCTGCAATCAAACAGAGACCCTTCAATTCTCCATTTATTATCATTTTAATGCATTTTAATTCATCATTTTAATTTTAAAACCCTAATTCCACACTATAAATACTACCCTATGTCCTAGCCCTTCATCATTCTGAAAATTATAGCCAAAATTCTCAAAATTTTCTAAGTACAAGAGGAGTACAAGTGTAGTTAGCAAGAGATCAACTTCCGGTGAGTATCGAAGCAAGTTCCGGCGACCCCATGATGATAACCCTCCCTCCTTTTACCTTCTCTTAACCTAACTAGCTTGTAAGTCCCTTCCAATCCCTCTTCTTTTTCTTTGAAAGTCTCTTTCCAAAACATATGTCGGAAGTGGAGTTAATATCGACATCTTCTTCTAAAACTTTATAATTCCACTTTTTCTTACATATTCTTCATTTATATTCCTACACCATACTTGTTAACATAAAACCAATGCTTCGAACCGATTTTTAATCAAAAATACATGCAAAATAACTTTAATTTAACATTTACATTAAAATACCATGAAGTTTGTATATATCATTTTTATTTTTTTTGCTTAAACATACCATTAGGAAAATTCACGAAGTAACGACCTACCTCTCACGTATACACATGGTTTCCATAGCACGGTACCCTTTTAACATATTTTGGTTACGATTACAATATTACATTAAAATATCATTTAATATAAAAACGGTTTTCTTTAAATTGTATTTTAAATTCCTCGCAAATAAGCCTCTACAACCCTCTTTAGGGGATCCGCTATTAGATGGTGTGGATTATTGCACATCCTTGGGCTGGTAGAGCGAGATGCAGACCTCCTCACGGAGCATTCGGTCTCGAAAGGTTTTTAATACGGTTTTTAAGAAAAACGAATTTTTCTACTTAATTAAAATTTTAATTTTTAATAATTATATAAATATTTTAAAAATCCATATATTTTCAAAATATAATAAACTTATATTTTTCAAATGAAAGAATTACAAGTTTCATCAAAATACCATCAAGATACCAACAAAAGTCAAGCTTTTCAGTAAAATACCATGAACTTTCCAAGCTAAGCTATTATCACTAAAATACCTCAAATCCTTAAAATTCACATTCATGGAAACCCTAAATAATATAAATAACTTCTCGAGATTATTTTGAAACTATATTAAAAATATTTTTCATAAAACCTCCCCGAGTTACATAAAATTATATTTAAGGACTTTGGTAAATATATGTTTAAGCGGGATCAATTCTCTTGAGTCCCAGGGAGCCGGAGAAAGTGAGTTCTTGAATATTTAAGATAGAAAACATAACGATGTTATCAATGGTAATTGTCTTGAAAAAAGACACAAATCCTGTCGTCCATGTGCGACAGTTACCGATAACTCCTGAACCTAATTCAGGATCTAAATCAGTTATAAGTTTCTGACTCAAGTCTGAGTTTAAACCAAACTTGAATCCAAACTCAAACCAGAATCTAATTCAAACATGAATCCAAACTCTAACATGTATATTTAAACATGAACCTGAATATCAAATCAGAATAGAAGACCTGACTTGACCGAACCATGGCTATAACTTGACATGACTACAAGCTTACATCCTGAACCTGACTACTTGAATAACTTGTATCCATGATCTTGGCAGGCCTTGTAATATAATCAAGACAATACATTACGCGGGGTTAACGGGGTAGATTGGTACGGAATGTATAGCGTGGCACGAGATGATCACTAAAAGACAGCTGCATGAACTCTTGTGCTTTTGTCCCGTGGGTTTTGATGGGGCCTTATACTACATGTTACCATAGTCCACGGGGTATGATGGACTTCTCTACACAAATACTTTCTGTACCAAGCTACAAACAACTACGTTAAAATAGTAATCTTATACTTGTACATCTTACCAGTTCAATTCTCATTACTTGCTATATTCATTTCTTTCTTTTGGGACTTACCGAGCGCTAGTTCGCTGACGACATTCCTATCTATTTCTTTCTTTGGAATGTTCGTCAGGAGGACCGGGCTTTTAGGAGGTCGAGCCGAGCCAGGAGGACTTAGACCAGTTCACTACCCAGCAGGACTTCTAGTTCATCTTGAACTTATTTCAGTTTGTATGCCACTGTTTAGGCATTACTTTATATTATTGTATCTTTCCTTTTCAAAGCAGTTGTAATGTAAAAATGAATGTTAATAAAAGTTATTGTTTATTTTATATCTCTTGTTAATTCTTGTGCATTTTATACATATATTGTTTAATTACGCTTAACGTATTTATTTTTTAGTAAATACGTTACGGGCTTGCCACGCCACCACTTCCGTACACTGGGAAGCGGGGGTGACACCGGTGGCTGCATCGTATAAATCTCCTCTTCCAATTCTCCATGAATGAACGCAGACTTGACATCCATCTGCTCTAACTGCAAATCCTCCACCGCCATGATACTAAGAATTATCCGAATAGATGTGATTTTCACTACCGGAGAAAATATTTCTTGATAGTCAATATCTTGCTGATCGCACACTTTTGGCATGTCGCGTATTCAAAATTCTAAAGTGTTAACCGCGATCAGGACGGTGTCTCTTTGCAGCTAGCCGGTTGAGCACGGGTCGATCCGCAGGGAGATGGTTGTATGTTCGTTCGTGATTTAGACGAGTTAAGAAAGAATGTGTATATGTTTTTTCAATTCTATCCTAAGTGTTCGTATTTTATGTTCAAGTAAGCTTGTTAATGTTAAAGTTGATTAGTAGAGTTAGGATTAGCCTTGTGCTTTTCTTTTGCCATTCTTAAGACAATATTGGGATAATTGAAAATAGAGGGGATTAGGAGGACATAGGAATGGGATTTGCGAGTTTAAGCAAGCTTTCCAACGCTAAATTCATTCCTAGTGCCCCTTGTCCATCCGCTAAATACGCTTATTTCTAACCCTCGGTCAAACACCCGCAACCATGTATCCAATTAAGTCACAACTACATGTCACGTTGTAGTGCGCTTAAAGGACTTCTCGAATTAGATCGCGGCTATATGTCACGTATAGCGCGCCTAAGTGAGGGGGTTGCGTTTGTTTGGTTGGGGTTCGTTTCAACATGTTTGGCGAAGATAAGCACAAGGGATTTTTCCGTCCCTCATACCACCTTCCTTAGCCTAAACAAGTGTGGAATTATTCACACATTATAAAAGAAAATAAAACAAAACAAGAAGGAAGAAAAGAAGGAAAAGGAAAATACGGTTTTACAAATGGTGAAAGCTAACTCTTGGGTCCTCACCTAAGTAAGGAACTCCGTCGAAATATCATCGCTTGAAAATAATACGGAAAAGAGGAAAAGAAAAGAGCAAGAAATAACAACAACTAATTAACAACAATAAATAAAATTACAATAAAAGATAATAAAATTATAAGGCAAGAAATAAAAGAGACAAGATACTAAAAACCCTCATCTTCATTGATTTTCTACTCAAAAAGCTCTCACTACAATTTTCATGGAGGAAAGAATGAAGAAGAAGAAGAAGCTAAACTAAACTACACTAAAACCTAACAAAAAGATGCATGAAAAGAAGACTCTTGGCTTGGCACAAAACTGGGCTATTTATAGGCTGAGTGCTGAAACCCTAGGGCAAGATTCTGAGCCCAAATGAAATGTCCAAACTACCCCCAAAATCTGAGTTGACACTGAGGCAACTCGGCCGCGGATCCGCGCTTCTTTGAGGGAGTTGGGTTGTCGTTTTTTCTGGGTTTTCTTGTGTTCCTCTCTTCTGTTGTTCTACATACTCTAAATTGCAAATTTCCTTCACAGTTTCTTTAGATCTGCAACAGTCCAAAAATAGCTTCACTTTTGATTGATTTGACCTTTCTCCCTCGAGCTCCGCGCACCCATTGATTCTTGTGTTGCCCCCCTCGTGCTCTGTGCTTGTCCGAGACACGAATGACCACTGTCATATGTCTTGTCTCTGGAACTGGTATGCGGCACTGGACGGATACGGATGACCGGAGCCCGGCTTTTATCTGTTGTCAACAGATGTTCTGAATTTTGGCGTAATAGTGGAGATTTTGTATGATTTGCATTATTTTGGACTAGGAACCTGTTGCATGTAAATATGTAGCAAACACGGATTAAAAACACCTACCTATAAACAAACGAGCATAAGAATGGGAAGTATTAAATGCAATATTCTGGTATGAACACTTGCTTTTGTGCGTATCTCTTGATTACCAAGCCAGTCTTGTACCGCTTCACACCATCAGCCTCATTTTTAATCCTGTACACTCACCTGTTTAGCAACGCCTTTCGACCCTTGGATAGCTTCATTAGATCCCACATACGACTCTTCTTCAAAGAATCCATCTCTTTGTTCATAGATTGCTTCCACTGCTTACTAGCACCGTCGCTTGTTACTTCTTTAAGGGATTCGGACTCCCCCGAATCTGTGTACAGAACGAAATCGATCACAAATATTTCAGGTAGCCGTCTATCTCGTATAGATATCCTCAGAGCTGGTACATCTGGTTGCTGAATATGGTCACCATCCTGTTCTTGAACATGATCCTGCACTATAGCTTCCTCCACGTTCTGATCTCCACCTGTAGGTACCTGAATGCTCTCTTGAGTTCCGTCCAACTCGACGGACTCTGATACCGCACCATCTTTGGCTTGCTTCACTTTTTTGTACAAGTGCTGCTCATCAAAGATAACGTTTTGGTTTCGTGTTACTTTCTTACTTGTGTAATCTCATAGCCTACATCCGAACTCGTCTCCACCATACCCGATGAAAGCACACTTCCTAGACTTGGAGTTAAGCTTACCTGTTTCTGCATTATCAACCAAAGAATATGCAATACAACCAAATAGTTTTAGGTGCACGTAATTAATCACTTTACCTGACCAAATTTCTTCCGGAACGCCTCCATCAAGCGCACTTGTCGGGCTTCTGTTGATCTAGTACACAACAATATCGACCGCCATTGCCCATAGGAATTTAGGCACATCCGCATCCAAGGTCATGCTCCGCACTCGCTCTAGGATCGTCATGTTCATCCTTTCAGCGATGCCATTATGTAGTGGCGTTCCCGGTACTGTCTTCATCCAATGAATACCATTCTGCGAGTAAAACGTCTCGAACTCCTGTGTGCAGTATTCTCCTCCATTATCGGACTTAAGGCATTTTACCTTAGCCCCCGTTTGGTTCTCAACCTGCGCAATCCAGTGTTTGAAGATACCAAACACATCAGACTTCTTCTTCTTCGCATACACCCATATCTTCCGGATTGTATCGTCGATGAATGTCACGAAGCACCGATTCTCTGCATAAGACTCTACCGATGCCGGACCCCATATGTCCGTATACACCATCTCCAGTTTCTTGGTCTTCTTTGTTACGCCTCCAATTTGAAATCTGAGCGCGCTTTACTTCCCACAAACGCAACTCTCACAAAACCCCAATTCCATATTTTTCAGCCCTGAAAGAAGCCCCCTACCTTGAAGAATTTTCATGTTCTTCTTACTAAGGTGCCTCAATCGCTTATGCCACAACGAAGTCTCCGAATCTATCTCCAAATCCGTCGCTAATAAAACTGAACCTCCACTGCTCCCATTGAAAGAATACAACGAACGGCTCAACTTGCTTCTTACGGCCACCAACGATCCTTTGGAAATCTTCCACTGCAAATTTCCAAATGCTGTCATATATCCTTCATTATCAAGATGACTTGTGGAAATAAGGCTTTTCTTCAAATCTGAAATATGTCACGTGTTCTTCAGTTTTAATTGACCTCCTACTGAAAGTTGTAAGATAATCCTCTTTTTGCCAACAATCTTACACAGCTGACCGTTTTCCACCGTCACATATCCAAGATCGCTTTGAACATACTCACTGAAGTGATGTCGGCCCGAAGTGCAATGAAATGATGCCCATGAATTTAGGAACCAAGTATCCGCATTTGTGTTCTCACTCGCCGATAGACAAAGACCTTGTTCCCCTTGTTCTTGTGTAGACACCACATTCACTTCCTTTTTATCTGCCTTCTCATCTGAGTCTTTCTTTGGAGATTTGCAGTCACTTTTCCTGTGACCCTTTTTCCCATAATTTCAACACGCGCCTGGATTTTTCCTTGAGTTTTTTCTCGGCTTTTAGACTTTCCTTTCTTTCCATTTCCCCTTTCCATCATTCTCCCACGATTCTCCTGTAAGTCTACGGTAGCGCTCCGGCCGTCTTTCAGACGCCAATTTGCGAAACAAAAACTTTTACAACTTGCGCTATCGTACACTATATCCCAGGATCTGCCATTATCGCTAAACCAACAAACTGTAAAGTGGGTAGAAATGTTATACCGAACGATCCGGGTCCTTCGGTCTTCAACCATCATCCCACGCTTTGTTGCAGCTGATCCGAACTCGCTTGATCTCCGGTCTCGTTGTCCAGGTGGCACCACGTCGACGGATCTTTAAATGGGCTCCCGCCTCTGAACCGAGGCAACTCGATTATCAAGTTTGCTAAAAGAGATGACCAAGATTGATGTAGAGAATGAGTAGAACACTTTGTCTCGTTACGTCCAAGGCTATGGACAAACGGTTAATGAAGTTGCCATTTGGAATTAGGTAAATGGAAATTGAACTATATGAAATTTCCATGAACTAAATTTCTTGTATCTTTTTCTCAAAATGAATCCATCATCTAACATGAGTGGGCCGGCCACTATATGAAGGGAGGGAGGTGAGTGTAGGAGAGGGGAGAGTAATTATAACATTAAATGAGTGAGAATGATTCATAATCCACCTTGCATTATCATTTAATGCAAACCATGAATCATCTTAACACATCATCACAACAATTAATGCTTTAACAATGAATCACCATATCATTAAATGCTAACCATGAGTCACCAAATCTAGAACCTTCTAGAACCATGACTCACCCAAGAAAAGATAAATCCGTCTTTAACCGAATGTTAAAGACGGGTGATAGAAAACTGGAAACTGGCAACTTCCAAAAGCGATCCCGAACGAATTTCAGGATAACCCCATAACAGTATAAACATACCCGCATTTTTATTACGACCGAATACAAATGCAACTGAGACAAAGATATTATATCTACACAGTATAATACTTGGATTTGGCTTAAACCAAAGCCCACCAGTATTATCTGCCCGAAAAATGACACGTGCGAAAACGCACGTGCATTTTCCGAACCCTGCCATAAAACCATACGGCATCTACAACGTTTCGCCCGAACTTGGGAAACTGTCGGTGGGGGACTCTAATGACTCATCAATACACTGGCACTGGGTATAACCCCTAGCACGTCAGAGGTATAAGCTGTACGTAACGGTTGCCTATGTATTGATCGGAAGGGAAGCTGACGAGCGAACTCATCCAGAAACCCTACTGAGCCTGACAGTGACAATATCCATACAGTCCGGTCCGTTCGTCTATGAGCATCGCATATAGGGCCTAGGGGGCTGGTCAACGTCAGACCCCCAATAGCTATATAAGTCGTGTCAGAGAGCAGCCCAGAACACCCTGAGATACTACTGGTATACCTACCAGCATATCTCGATTACCCTGGCCAGAGATTTCGTGTAATGGCTCTCTTAAACACAGCGCGATCTCACCCCCAATACCGGGAGAGACGAATCCCTGACGATCTACTCACTGCCTCCATGTGGCTCGGGACTGTACCCAAAATATACCTGTTTGCACGACTCCTTTGACCCGTGGTAGGGTATAGATCAAAGCACAGTGGGAACTCACACGAGACAAATAACGATCCCAGGTCGACAGACTAACCTGTACACATGTCACCAGGGAACTGCTATCTGACGATATGTATAATACCAACTAGCATGTTCCCGGCAAGTCCTGTCCGGTGTACTCATAACCCAATGAGCACCTGTATACATCTTAGGTGAACCAACTAACACCAATGGCTTGTGAGACTGGCCACCGCCCCTCGTCGGGGTCTCGAATGTATACACTAGTCTACTTTGGAGTATCGATGCCCTGTCTCGAAACTCTCACGACTAGGGACACTTTAAGGATGTGCTTATAGACCCCAGCTCCCACATATATGATCGCCATCATACTGTTGGTAGTCAAGCACGATCCTAAGGGCTCTATCAACATTTACATGATGATAAAGACAAACCAGATAGCAAACTATCATCTCGAGTAAGACTGTTTTATCGGTATAGGTCCTCCCTCAATCATTGCAATCACGTACCTGCGATCCAATAATTGACTTAGAGGGCACTATATCCAACAATCTCCCACTTGCACTTAAGGCTATTATTGCGATGTCGCATACTCATAGCTTCAGTGAGTGGATCCGCCCTGATGTTTCTTTCTATGTCTCTCTTAATCTCAAGTTCGCGGAGAAAGCCATCTCCCGAATCGAGTAATAGGTGTCTTAGAATATGTCTGGATATCTGATGGGACCTAGTTCATAAATGAACTCCAAATCAAAACTTCTTAGACTGTATTGATAACTGAACCTAATCAGTATCGCGCACCATGCCTCCCACAGTATCCTCTTGGACCACCTTTCCATAATACTGTCCCTCGTCAGAGGGAAAACTATAACTCTGAAAATCACTCTGTCATCAGGTCACCTTGGAAGCCTGAAATAATAACCGTCTCCCGAAGGAGGCTCCCGTCATCAAATCCGTAGAACATGCACTTATGTTCTAAAACTGCTTCCTTATATTTCTTCAGGATTGGATTAATATAAACTTATCACATCTAGTGCAAAAACAACATCTGGTGTGGTACTTGACACCTCATGATTAACTCAATTGCCTAAACAAGTGATCTGCCAATCATGCACATCCCTCTCCCCTTTAGTCTGTAAGACTCCTTTAGAGAGGGTGACTCCATCACCTGTAGGTACACCACCATGCCAAGAGTCATCTATTCTAAAATACCATTAGAATACTGTCAAAGTACCCACATTGGAAAACTACCCAAATCTAGATCTAAAACCATAGATCTAGTATCCAGAATGTCAGATATTATATCCATGTCCTTTGTGGAAAACAACTGTGTGACGACCAAAGTACAACCGATCTTCGTATAGGAATTTTACTTCCTAGTCTGTGTATGTTATTCAAATACCAGGACATCACACCCTACTACCTTCTTAACAGATCCATCCCCTATTCTGATGAAGTCAAAACCATGACTTTTATATCAAAATTAGATGATCTTATCTCCGCTATATCTGCTCAAGCCTATAAATAGGCATAAGCTACTTGTCCACCATACTTCCGCTGCTCCCACTGACCACAACAACCCTCTGGCAGAATAATATATACGTGTACTTCTAAAACTAGTTTAGAACGACGCTATACTTATCCTCCTGCCGGGTCTCATAGTGTGGAACAACAGTAGTGTTAAGTCTGGGTAAACAAGAACCTCCCTGTCACCTTCCTTGAGGCTACCGGAGTACCTCTCGGGTGTCTGAGGTTACCCACCATGTCTGTGGAGTGGCTATTGGAATGTCAAACCTGATTGAATATATAGGTCCTATTAAATTTTCCGTAATCGTTTGCGGTTCTGGAATCACTTTCAGTTCTACCATACTCCCACTACTTTTTATGAAAAAATCCATTTTACTAAAACTGTGGCGAGTCAAGAACAATATCACTATTGATCTTCCAGATGGTAGAAAATCAACCCTCGTCAAAGCCAGGGTCAACCCACAAACTGTCATTACAGAAACGTGCCTTGAGTTATCCAGTGTCTAGTTTTAAGTATAAGCTGGACAACTCCCCTTACCTTAACATCGTTAAGATATGAAGCATTTTATATCCAATATAGAAACTTTGGCACTAATTTAATTGGAACCAGATTCAAATCATGCAGCTGTCTCCAGTGCATATCAACTTAATGGAGAGAGGCTTATCAGCATTACTCAACTTAGGAATCCATCCAATTATGAGTAACCTGAAAGAGAAACAAGTTTCTCAAAACCATTACTATCAACTGAATACCAATCACAAGAATCTACATCTTCGAATTCTTTAAAGAATCCCGATACTTGCGACACCTAGTTTTCTACTTTATTCCTATACCCACAACTTCTCAAAACTTAGACATTGTATTTCTACGAAACACTTGTCTAAAAGCTAGAGAAGTCACAAGTAAACAGAACAGAGTATGGAGACCAACCCCTTTATCCTGATGGACACTGGACAACATACAATACTCTGTATAAGTCCGCTGAGTTGAATAACTCAAAACCTGTGCATCGTAGGTTGAAAACTGTACCCAGGCGATTTCCTCAAATATCACCAATTACAACGAATTCCGATATAATAAGGATGATCACCTAATTCCCAATAACTCACTCCCACTCAACATCTGTAAAACCATACAGATGTAAGAATCATACCTGGTAAATACATACCCTGGAGTAAGTATCTAATCGGGAAATCAGTTTTCCATTAACAATGCACTGAAACAATAAAATGTTTCGTAGGGGTATCCTGGTATTCCTTAGTAATGCCTCTTCCATAATCCAATTTACGATGGTCGTGAATGAAACAGTCGCAATTTACTTTGCTCTCTTTCTAATCCTTTTATTTTGTCTTTAGTTATTACCTTCTGTACATCCTACTTAGGCTAATTGGTTTTCTTCATTCCCTACCTTTCGGCGCCTGCCTATGCTTTGGAATAAGACTATCCAATAAGCGTAATAGGTGTACTCTCCTAAACCAAGGAGCCCTCGCAACCTGAGAGAAGGTGATAATAAAAGACAACTGAATAAACCAATTCTATTTCTCCTGAACCTGGATCCATCCTCGAAGAAGTCCCTTCGAGTTCGTATATAACCATACGATGGATCTATCCAATGGAAGTGGATGTTCGTAGTAATACGGGGTGTTCTGAGAAATACAAAGGGTAAAAGAAGGAGAGGCAATGACTTATGCAACTATAGACAATCCAAAAGCCAGTAATTTAAGAAGGTTCGGTCAACTTGGTCACTGAGTTATAGTCTATGGTCGGTCAAAAGTCGTTGCCAAAGAGAGAGAGAAAAGAAATACTCTGCGTGCACTCTAACCTAGATCAGAATGGTTATCATTTTATCTGATCAGGAAACATCCCACTGTAATCTCAAATTCTCCTCCAAACCTGAAAGAAGAATTAGTCGGGATCACCCAAAGAGTAAACTAACTCATCAGTGGGAATCGGGATCCAACTCTCATCGCATGATAACGTGACGGTATCCAATCACGTTATCACACTCCAGAAGGTATGCTCAAGTTTTGGAAGTTTCCTGTATGTTTGAAACTCCCGATATAATTTTTATCCCATACTCTTATGACCTTGACGTAGGCCAACAAATCATAAGTCACATGTCAATTTCTACCCGTCGTTGTCCTGATTAATTTAGGTCATCGTACATGCCCCTTGATGTAGGCCAACAAGGCTGTACGTCTGTCCTAAACTAATGCATCTATCTATGCAACAAATGAATACTCCAGCAGCTACCAAACACTATGCCTTGACGTAGGCCAACAAACATAGCTTGAATACTACTGACCATCCATAAGAAATGACGGAGGATTACGGCTGGTTTTTGGCGAAAAACTTTTAACGTAATGAACTTGATCTCGTTGAAGGAACCTGATAGCTTTTTATAAAAATATAGTGGCGAAAACCTTTGCTAAAGAGGTCACTCCCAGTGAAGGGATCTCGTCTCTTTCCTCGTGGAATGAGGTGCAGTATATTCTAACTGAATACCGCTATGCAAAATAACTTGTGATCGACTATATTGAAATTATTACCCTGACGCAAACTTCTGCCCAAGGGGTCACTCCCAGTGAAGGGATCTCGGCCCTTGCCTCGTCGAATGAGGTGCTGGATATTCTAACTGAATACCGCTATGCAAAATAAAAGGAAACGTCTTTGTAATAACTCTTTTTAAAATTTGTTCCAACAACATCAAATATAGGTTTGTTTTATCCTTGCATTGATAAGAATCAATGCAGTCCCATCAATTAAACACACCAGAAAAGAACGAAAATAAAATGTATGTATATGCCATCCGCATTCGTCACTGAGTCCCGTCATCACCCGTTAGGTTACTTAACTAACGACAGAGCGGGGACTGGACTAGCGCGGGTGTAAAACATATACAACATCTAATAGTATATATACTAATATACAATAATCGCTCCAGGCATGATAATATGCAACATTACAGAAAAGTAATAAGTATCACAGAACAATACAGATAATCTGGGATCCCCGGGTTTCACAGAGCCGCTACTGAAACCCGACATTCCCTTGATCGTGTGGATAGCCTGTGCAATGAAACTTAGACCCCTATGGGTGCGGCAAGTTACCCGCCAAAACCTGAAGCGAGGCAGCCCCTACAGCATAGTGAATGGACCACCCGGCACTTCACGGAATCCGGTAACTTGAGCACCCCTCCTTGGGTCAACCTATACCCACTACGAGTGCGGCGAACAGTCTGCCAATTCTAGAGTGAGGCCCCTCTGCCTCTCAAAGCCATGAGATACGTACCCGTTGCCCTCCAGAACCCGGCTATCCGTGCACCCCACCACGGGGTAATCCTAGTACAGAAAAGAAAAATATATACAACGGGTACATCGACCTCATCTCAGTCGTGTCCTAAAAGAATAATATACAAACAGGCAGTGACGGCAGTCCAAAAGTCGGATGCTCGCTCCGCAATATCAAATGTACAAATAAATCTAAATAGCACTACCATTGCACACTGCTATCCACCACGACATATCCGCAACATCACAGCACAACACAGAACATCAACGCGAATGTCACGTTCGTAAACCCGTCTAAAAGAACTATAGCAATTAGACGCGGTTTACCGCTCAAATGACATTCTCGGTCGGAGATATAATATAAGTACTGTAAACCAATAAGTTTAAAATTTCGATCGACAAAATTTTCCGAAGTGGGCCCCACAAACATCTGCTGTACAGTAACAAAAAATGGGCCCAAAAGAAATATACCAAAAACCACAATTTCCTGTAAAGAAGCCACTGTACAAATTTGGAGTACTGTTCCTACAAAATGGTCGCGGATGCGCGGTCAAACCCTAGGTTTGACCGCGGATCCACGGCGCTTCTGTTGGATCACTTGACCAAATTTGTACAGTGAGCTTAAAAAAGCCTTCTCTATTTTCTGAAGTGCTCAAAAAAATTTTTAGGCGTGATTTAAAATTGACAGAAACTTCGTACAGAAAAAAAATGTAGTTTTCGAAAATCCGTTCGATCGATATTTTAAACGCGTTAGCACAAGTTAGTTAAACTTAATGGCGAGGCTCTGATACCATTGTAAGTCTACGGTAGCGCTCCGGCCGTCTTTCAGACGCCAATTTGCGAAACAAAAACTTTTACAACTTGCGCTATCGTACACTATATCCCAGGATCTGCCATTATCGCTAAACCAACAAACTGTAAAGTGGGTAGAAATGTTATACCGAACGATCCGGGTCCTTCGGTCTTCAACCATCATCCCACGCTTTGTTGCAGCTGATCCGAACTCGCTTGATCTCCGGTCTCGTCGTCCAGGTGGCACCACGTCGACGGATCTTTAAATGGGCTCCCGCCTCTGAACCGAGGCAACTCGATTATCAAGTTTGCTAAAAGAGATGACCAAGATTGATATAGAGAATGAGTAGAACACTTTGTCTCGTTACGTCCAAGGCTATGGACAAACGGTTAATGAAGTTGCCATTTGGAATTGGGTAAATGGAAATTGAACTATATGAAATTTCCATGAACTAAATTTCTTGTATCTTTTTCTCAAAATGAATCCATCATCTAACATGAGTGGGCCGGCCACTATATGAAGGGAGGGAGGTGAGTGTAGTGTAGGGTTCCTAGGCACTCTAATGGAGTCTCACAAGTGATCAAACATGCACAAATCAAATTTTACAAGTGCCTATAAACCCTAATACGGATCGTTAACTAGATAAATAGGCGAAGCAAGCATGTAAACGGAAATGTATCTAAAAGAAAGGGGCTACAACCTTTGTAGATCCGGTCCACCACCTCCTAGGCTCCGTGAAGAAGTCCTCTCCGCTGTACAAATCCGATCTTGGACCCTCGCGTTAGCTTCATCGGAGAATGGGCGGGCTTGATCGTCGGTTCGATGCCGAAGATGATCTACGTCGAGGCATCGCAAGAACAAGCTCCAACTTCACCAAGCTTTGAAAACTTGTGAAGTAAACACCCTATACAACTTGGCAAGAGGTAGAGGATGAAGAAATAGGAAGTGGGTAGACTTTAGATTTGGATTTCTCACACTTTTTCATCAAACACCATTGATGTAGCAAGCTTTTTCTTTTGTTGAAGAAGAAGCAGATGATGAAAAAGAATATGATAAGTGTTTTGTAAATGATAAATAAATCAATACTTATCATTTACTAACCCTTGGTTAGTTGTAGAGAATGGACCATGGTTAACTTGAATGGTTAGGTTAAAGGATAAGATAAGAATGGTGACTTGGTCAAAGTTTCAAGAAACTTCAACTAAAAAACAAAACAAGCAACCATTCTTTTTCTCATTATCTTTTTCATTTTCCAAAATAAACAAAAACAATAAATAAATGAATAAGTAAATAAAAAGAAAACCCTAATCATAAACCTAACCATGGTCTAATTCTTTACACTAACCCTAGCTTGCATGTATCATCAAACATGATACAATCATGTGCACAAAATATATCACATATACAATGTGCACAAACCAAGTGAGCAAATCCATTTAAAGTGAACCAATACTAGTTAATGCAAAGTAATATATCAAATATATAATTATACATTCAATCATTAAATCAACACTTGATCCAATGATCCGGTCATATCGCATATAACCGGCTAGTATCCAATGTATCGGCTTATCGAATCAATCCTTGATTCGATAACTAGATTATATCGCATACAACCATTCGACACACATTCATCGCGAGAATGAAATACGGTATCACATACACGCATTATTCTCGGTCCCGCACATATCTCATATGCGCTCCTATTTCGTTTCGCTTGAGCCAGGAAACCTCTGTGTAGGACTCTAAAGACTCGTCAATACGCCGGCAGCGGATGATGATCATATCAAACACCCACAAGCCGCAAGCGGTCTGCTAAACGTAACGGCCACCCGGGTATTGAGCGATCAGAAGATCGACGAGCAAGCCCGCTCACACTCCTGCGAATCCAACCAGTAACACTTACCGTACAGTCCGGTCAGTTCGTCTGATATGTCGCATATCTCGCCTAGGGGTGGTAAACGTCAGACCCCAATAGCTCGATAAGTCATGCCGACTTGAGGTCCATAACATTCGTGAAACTACTGATAACTCTTACCAGTATATCACTGCAACCCTGGCCAGGGATTTCCTGTTATGGCCAGTCGAGCATAGCACAACATCAACCCCCAATACCGGGAGAGACGAATCCCCTCCTATCGCTCATTGCCTCCATGTGAATCGGGACTGTACCCAAAAACCACCTGTTTGCACGACTCAGTAGAGCCGTGGTAGGGTGGAAATCAAAGCACAGTGGGAGACACACAAGACTCTATGACGATCTCGGGTCAACAGACTAAGCTGTACCAGTGTCACCAGAGAACTGCCATCTGACGTGAGGTATAATACCATCTGGGAGTTCTCGGCGAGTCCGTTCAGTGTACCCAGTCTCCATTGAGCACCCGCATACCATCTTCGATGTCAAACACCAATGGATATGGGATCATCCATCGCCCATCGCATGGGTCGAGAAGATATGCGCTAGTCTACTCTGGAATATCGATGCCCCGTCTCGATATTCCCTCGACTAGGAACATTTCAAGGATGTACTCATGGACTACCCAGGCCCCACTAGTATGATCTACATCATAGTCCTGGAAGTTGAGTACACATCCTAAGGGCTTTATCAACATGTAATCAGAGAGACAGAAAGTATACATGTTAAGATAAAGTGCAACCAGATAGCGTACTATCATGTCGAGCAAGAAAGTCCTACCTATATATGTCCCAACATCCACTACAATATACATCCAATGTACAGTAATGGCCTCTAGGGCATACATATAACTAACAATCTCCCACTTGCACTAGGGCCATCTGTAGCAGTGGTTGCAGTATCACATACTCAACCATCCCTTATGAGTCTCTCTCTGGGAAAAGGCCTTCGTGAGTGGATCCGCCGTGTTGTCCTCTGAGTCTACTCTCCTAACCTCGATCACCTCGGAGATCAACTATCTCCATGATCAGGTGATGCTTCCTCAGAATATGTCTGGGTCACTGATGGGACCATGGTTCTAGGGCCGAAGCCACACTTCCATTGTCATACAATGGCAGGAACCAAGTTCATCTTATGAACCAATATACACCCAAACTTCCTCTTTGGTAGTATCTTCAATAGCGATGTTACCAGCCTTTATCGTCTAGTTTGCCACGGTATCTAGCTTGGAACTCTTCCAACATACCGTCCCTTTACTGAGGGTAAAGACAGTGCCTGTGACTGACATTCAGTCGTCTTTATCACCCTGGAACACTTCCACTGATTCTCCCCAGGATCGATTGATACCATCTCACTACATCTAGTGAGAATCCTAGCATCCAATTACATCTATCTCATAGATGAAAACTCAGGATTTAGGAGGTATCACTTTGATCCTATTTGGAGAATCCTTGTGATAATAGGAGATTGACCGATCGTAGTATAGGAAACTCTTTTCCTATCAAGAGTATGTTGTCTACGTACAATACGAAGATGACCACCTTACTCTCTACTATCCTTTTGTATATACAAGGTTCGTCTACCATTTTGATGAAGTCAAACACTTTGACTATCACATCAAAACAGACGTTCCAACTCCGCGATGCCTGCTTCATTATGTAAAGCAACTTGCACACGTTTCCGCTGCTCCCACTGTTTTACGAAGACCTCTGGCTGTGTTCTTATAGACGTTCTCTTCTAAATCAGTATTTAAAAAAGTAGTCATGGCACCCAACCACCAGATATCGTAGTCATGGTATGTAGCCGTGGCAAGTAAGATCTGGATGGATTTAAACATAGTCCCTGGAAAAGGTTTCATCATTATCCGTGCCTGGTCGATGACGAAAACCTTTAACAAGTCTAGCTTTGAAAGTCTCAACTTGTCCATCTACACCAAGTAATCTTCTCAAGATATACTTGCTCCTGATGGGGATTTAACCCTTCAGATATCGCAACCAAAGTCCATACTTTGCTGGTGTATATGGATTCCTTCTCAGATCGCTAAGCATCCAGCCATTCTTACAGAGTCCCTACTCTTGATGGCTTGCTCGAATCTAGTTGGGTCATCATCTCATGATGCAATCCTTGCTCCCACTGTCATCGAGAAATCGAGGTATCTCTCAGGCAGGCGAGGAACCCTACCAGATCGGCGGAGAGGCTGAGGTTCGTCGGGGACTATAGAATCCTTTGGTTCTGTCAAATCTTTAGCTGTAGTTTCGTATAGCTGGAACCTTTCCAGTTCTATAGAACTGACCTTGCCTTGATCTTGTCCGGATTTTGCTTTTGACATAGGCCGGAAAATCCCAAATCTTAATTTACTTAAGAGATAGGATCTTCCCATACCATATCTTATATGGAGTGGTAGGCACTGATTTGATTCGAACCTAATTCAATAGGTATGCAGCTTCTCAAGCGCATAACTCCCAAAAAGGAAATAGGTAACTCAGTAACACTCATCATAGAGCACACGATATCTAATATTGTGTAATTGCTCCGCCCTGATACACCGTTGTGCTGTGGTGTATTCAGAGGAGTAATACGGAGAGAGAATCTCATTTTCCTTTAGAATGGTCCAGGAATGCCATGCACAAGTATTCTCCTCCCTGATCTCATCATAGGACATAATACTTATACCCTTATATTGGTTCTCTACTTCCTACTTATATTCTGTGAATACCTCAAAAGGTTCGGACTTATGTTTCAACAGGAACATATGACTGAATCTTGAGAGATTATCAGAGAATATAATGAAGTAAAAAGAACCAGTCCTGGCATGTGTAGACAGGAGACCTTACATACATCATCATGTATCAGTCCCAAGAATTTACTAACTCTTTCTCTGTTTCCAGTAAACAGAGCTGGTGTCATTATATCTTTGTGACATGACTGGCAAGTTTCACAAGATGTAAATTCAAACTGATTTAAATATGCATCTAAATGTAACTTCAGCTAGTCGGGTCGCATTGATATGACCTAGTCTACAATACCTCAAGAAGAATTCGTTCATTTCTGAACTCTTCCTCTTGTGTGTGTTCTGTATACGAGGAACTGTAGTTTGATTTAGAACGTCAATGCTTTTAGATAACGTGCCTGAACCGATCAACTTTTGATATAGGAAATGTTCAAAACATTATCCATCAATACAAAATTATATCCTTTCTTTACTAAGAAAGAGACTAATATGATTTTGTATATCAGGTTCGGTATCTAATAGCATTTGTTCAGAATCAATGTATTCGTAATACAGGGTGACAGTGACCAACAGACTTGGCTGCAACACTTGCCCCGTTTTCTGTCTCATGAAACTTATCACCCGTTCTCAGTTTTTCTACCTTTTTGTAGCCCTATGTAACAGATTACATATCTGGGATCCTGATCCGGTATCATATACCCAGGATGCAGAGGATACTGAGAAACAGTTCTTTGTAATGAACACACCCGAAGGAGATGCATCATATGCACTTTCTTCGTTTGGGCGGCATAGGAATTCTGGTATTCCCCTATTTCCTGCTCTGTCTTATAACAATTATAAGTTGGAGCGGGACCAACGTTCCCCAGCTCAGTATAACAAGCGGGTTCGGTCAATACATCCATATTATTATCTTGATTAAGGCGTGATATGGTCGCTACCTGGAGAGAGAGAGAAGAAAACACTCAGCGTGCGCTCTTGCAAGATCAGATTGGTTATATATTTTATCTAATCAGGATGGCTCCCACTGTTTTTATCAAATCTTCCTTCAAACCCTAAAAGGAAAGACTAGCCGGGATTAATTACACTCTACAAGTTCGCCAATCTTTCAACCAGGCGAGTGTCGGTACTTTGAGGGAGGTTCCCCGTGCTTTCGCACGGACCTAATTACAGTAAACCTCGTTTTCCCAGAGGCGTAACCCCGTTGACACCTTTCTAGACACCTACTTGATCGGCTAATTGTAAAGTGCAAAACTCTCCCAGGAGTAACAATTACTCGCAGTAGGTATCGGGATCCAACTATCACATAGAAGGTATGCAATCTCATTGCAAATTTCAACACTTGAAACTCCCGATAATGGTTTTTACCCCTAGCACTTATGACCTTAACTATGGTCAACAAATCATAAGTACTAGTCAAGTTCTACCCGTCATTTCGTGATTAATTAGACCCACCCACATGACCCTTAACTAAGGTCAACAAAGTCACGCGACTGTCCTAACTAATCGCATCATATGCGTTGTAGGAAGACATCACTTAGCTACCGTACACTGTGCCTTGACTATGGTCAACAAACACAGCACGAATACTAAGTACTCTACTTTCTAAAATGACGGAGGGTTGCGGCTGGTTTTTGTGAAAATCTTTAACGCTTTGAACTTGATCTCGTTGCGGAATCAAATGGTTTTTAAATGGAATGTTTTTGAAGCTTTTCTAGTTTTGCTAAAGGGGTCACTCCCGGTGAAGGGATCGTCGGCCCTTTCCTCGTCGAATGAGGTGCGGGATATATCATATATATCACTGTGCAAAGCGAAAACTATAGAAGCGATCAAAGATAAACCGAGTGTGTAGCATCTGCCAGTTATTGCTAAAGGAGTCACTCCCGGTGAAGGGATCTCGGTCCTTTCCTTATCGAATAAGGTGCAGGATGTTCTATAATGAACACCGCGATGCAAAGCAAGAACTGTAGCTACCTGTTTTATTTTGAAATTCGATTCCACAACATCAATTAGGTTTATTTTCTTTCATTAATCTCATTAATGAATATCCCATCATTTAAGTCCACCTAACCATCACAGATAAATATAACGTACGCTTATGCCATCCGCATTCGCCTCGATGTCCCGTCTGCACCGATAGGTTAGGTAACTAACGCCAGAGCGAGGCAGGGCTAGCGCGAGTGTAAAACATAAGCAACGTCTATATAATATATCATATACATTATATATAATATCTGTCACAGAACATCACATGATCACAGATAAATCACAGCAGAAGAAACATATGAAATATTGGATATACTAGGACGTCCGTGTTTTCAATACGAGCCAGTATAAAACATGGATTCCACGGTCGTGATGAATAGCCAATCCCACACCCCTAGACCCCTACGAGAGCGGCAAGTAACCCTACCAATTCTAGGGTTAGGAGACCCGGACTCGACTCCTCGCGTTGGTCTCCCACTGGACCCCAGAACCCGGTTACTTGTGCTCCCCTCCTTGGGTCTATCCTAGTGCAGAAAAGTAAATAATATATATCAACGGTGACATCTTCCGCAACCTAGAAGTGCCCCAATAAAAGAATATTACATACAAGTTTTTACATGAATGAAAATGAAAAACACTCATCTCACATAAAAACCCCCCGGGCTATTCAAACACGACGATCCAATATAACATATCCAGCAACACATAACATCACATGTCATCAACGTAAGTAAATATGCGCATCCCAATTGTCGTTGACATATAGCAACGAAACCGGCGATATCACATATTACACTTACGGTCACAGAAAAGAAAGTGTAAAACTACAACAGTTGGAATCCGCAACCACCTCAGACATCACATGCCTGACCAAATGAATACCTTAGACATCGCATGCCTAACAATTATAAACCCCGCATTTTAGTCTCATTATCGAAAACTCTTTTCAATATCAAGTCGGGCAATTCAACAGGATTCCCGACATTCTGATCGAATGCTCGTCGCAAACTTTAGTAGGCGGCCGCACCCCCGACGCCGTCGACGAAGTGCACCAAGGCGGAACACCGCTACCGGGAGCACCCGAACGGATACTTTCGGCGACGGGGTTCTCCTACAGTCACTTGGTCGGGGCTATGGGGTGAGGCTGTCTATTAAGTTTACCCGGCGAGTATCCGCGTACGCTACGTGATTGCGACGGACTTTTGATCACATCAAAACTCCGTGGCAACCGATCAAATGAGACTAAACTGCTATGTTTATAACATTCATTCCGTTATCTCATAACTATTTGCGAATTCCAATTATTGTATCACATTCCGGATAAATAGAAAATGCTAAACTTTTCGATCGAACAATCGAACACCCAAGTTTTCCCGATACAGCTCAACACATGAAATAAGTCTAACAACATTCAGTTCGTGCCTCAGTAGCAACGGTCCAGCCGTAGAAGGGTCAAGCCAACGCCTCACATGTGGCACGCCGTACTGCCCCAAACCCGAAGGTTCAAAGGGCAGTTCAAGACGGTCACATAATCGAGTTAAGGTTTGTTGTCTTCTAGAGGGTCCATCGCGTTACTTGCACTACTTAGAACGTCGTTAAACTACGGAAAAATCCAACAATTGGAAATTTCCCGGCAGGGGAAAAAGTGGGTATTTATATCCGGTCGAACTTTTTAACATATTCTAAGATTTATCCGGAAAAACACACCGACAAAATTAGACAATCCGATCGATACACCGAGTTCCCAATACAACCCAGAAAATGCAACTCTGGAAAAATTATTAAAAATCCCCAGGAAAACCAACACAGAAAGCTAAGAACTACTGTGCAAAATTGGCTGCACAAAGCGACAAAAGCGCCGCGGATCCACCGCATGAGCCTACTGTAGGGCCGCGGATCCGCGCCGCCTTTGTGGAATCAAGCCCTCGAATTTCACTGTAAGTCTTAGGATTACCTGCTGATTTTTCTGCATATTTTTAATTTTGAAAAAACCTCGAAATTAGAAAATGTACAGAGAGCATATTCAAAGTCGTGGTTTTGGGTCAATCGGACTTCTGATTCCGTCGGGACTTCGCCTAAGGCTCTAGCTAGGCTCTGATACCACTGTAGGGTTCCTAGGCACTCTAATGGAGTCTCACAAGTGATCAAATATGCACAAATCAAATTTTACAAGTGCCTATAAACCCTAATACGGATCGTTAACTAGATAAATAGGCGAAGCAAGCATGTAAACGGAAATGTATCTAAAAGAAAGGGGCTACAACCTTTGTAGATCCGGTCCACCACCTCCTAGGCTCCGTGAAGAAGTCCTCTCCGCTGTACAAATCCGATCTTGGACCCTCGCGTTAGCTTCATCGGAGAATGGGCGGGCTTGATCGTCGGTTCGATGCCGAAGATGATCTACGTCGAGGCATCGCAAGAACAAGCTCCAACTTCACCAAGCTTTGAAAACTTGTGAAGTAAACACCCTATACAACTTGGCAAGAGGTAGAGGATGAAGAAATAGGAAGTGGGTAGACTTTAGATTTGGATTTCTCACACTTTTTCATCAAACACCATTGATGTAGCAAGCTTTTTCTTTTGTTGAAGAAGAAGAAGATGATGAAAAAGAATATGATAAGTGTTTTGTAAATGATAAATAAATCAATACTTATCATTTACTAACCCTTGGTTAGTTGTAGAGAATGGACCATGGTTAACTTGAATGGTTAGGTTAAAGGATAAGATAAGAATGGTGACTTGGTCAAAGTTTCAAGAAACTTCAACTAAAAAACAAAACAAGCAACCATTCTTTTTCTCATTATCTTTTTCATTTTCCAAAATAAAAAAAAACAATAAATAAATGAATAAGTAAATAAAAAGAAAACCCTAATCATAAACCTAACCATGGTCTAATTCTTTACACTAACCCTAGCTTGCATGTATCATCAAACATGATACAATCATGTGCACAAAATATATCACATATACAATGTGCACAAACCAAGTGAGTAAATCCATTTAAAGTGAACCAATACTAGTTAATGGAAAGTAATATATCAAATATATAATTATACATTCAATCATTAAATCAACACTTGATCCAATGATCCGGTCATATCGCATATAACCGGCTAGTATCCAATGTATCGGCTTATCGAATCAATCCTTGATTCGATAACTAGGTTATATCGCATACAACCATTCGACACACATTCATCGCGAGAATGAAATACGGTATCACATACACGCATTATTCTCGGTCCCGCACATATCTCATATACGCTCCTATTTCGTTTCGCTTGAGCCAGGAAACCTCTGTGTAGGACTCTAAAGACTCGTCAATACGCCGGCAGCGGATGATGATCATATCAAACACCCACAAGCCGCAAGCGGTCTGCTAAACGTAACGGCCACCCGGGTATTGAGCGATCAGAAGATCGACGAGCAAGCCCGCTCACACTCCTGCGAATCCAACCAGTAACACTTACCGTACAGTCCGGTCAGTTCGTCTGATATGTCGCATATCTCGCCTAGGGGTGGTAAACGTCAGACCCCAATAGCTCGATAAGTCATGCCGACTTGAGGTCCATAACATTCGTGAAACTACTGATAACTCTTACCAGTATATCACTGCAACCCTGGCCAGGGATTTCCTGTTATGGCCAGTCGAGCATAGCACAACATCAACCCCCAATACCGGGAGAGACGAATCCCCTCCTATCGCTCATTGCCTCCATGTGAATCGGGACTGTACCCAAAAACCACATGTTTGCACGACTCAGTAGAGCCGTGGTAGGATGGAAATCAAAGCACAGTGGGAGACACACAAGACTCTATGACGATCTCGGGTCAACAGACTAAGCTGTACCAGTGTCACCAGAGAACTGCCATCTGACGTGAGGTATAATACCATCTGGGAGTTCTCGGCGAGTCCGTTCAGTGTACCCAGTCTCCACTGAGCACCCGCATACCATCTTCGATGTCAAACACCAATGGATATGGGATCATCCATCGCCCATCGCATGGGTCGAGAAGATATGCGCTAGTCTACTCTGGAATATCGATGCCCCGTCTCGATATTCCCTCGACTAAGAACATTTCAAGGATGTACTCATGGACTACCCAGGCCCCACTAGTATGATCTACATCATAGTCCTGGAAGTTGAGTTCACATCCTAAGGGCTTTATCAACATGTAATCAGAGAGACAGAAAGTATACATGTTAAGATAAAGTGCAACCAGATAGCGTACTATCATGTCGAGCAAGAAAGTCCTACCTATATATGTCCCAGCATCCACTACAATATACATCCAATGTACAGTAATGGCCTCTAGGGCATACATATAACTAACATGTTGGAGAGGGGAGAGTAATTATAACATTAAATGAGTGAGAATGATTCATAATCCACCTTGCATTATCATTTAATGCAAACCATGAATCATCTTAACACATCATCACAACAATTAATGCTTTAACAATGAATCACCATATCATTAAATGCTAACCATGAGTCACCAAATCTAGAACCTTCTAGAACCATGACTCACCCAAGAAAAGATAAATCCGTCTTTAACCGAATGTTAAAGACGGGTGATAGAAAACTGGAAACTGGCAACTTCCAAAAGCGATCCCGAACGAATTTCAGGATAACCCCATAACAGTATAAACATACCCGCATTTTTATTACGACCGAATACAAATGCAACTGAGACAAAGATATTATATCTACACAGTATAATACTTGGATTTGGCTTAAACCAAAGCCCACCAGTATTATCTGCCCGAAAAATGACACGTGCGAAAACACACGTGCATTTTCCGAACCCTGCCATAAAACCATACGGCATCTACAACGTTTCGCCCGAACTTGGGAAACTGTCGGTGGGGGACTCTAATGACTCATCAATACACTGGTACTGGGTATAACCCCTAGCACGTCAGAGGTACAAGCTGTACGTAACGGTTGCCTATGTATTGATCGGAAGGGAAGCTGACGAGCGAACTCATCCAGAAACCCTACTGAGCCTGACAGTGACAATATCCATACAGTCCGGTCCGTTCGTCTATGAGCATCGCATATAGGGCCTAGGGGGCTGGTCAACGTCAGACCCCCAATAGATATATAAGTCGTGTCAGAGAGCAGCCCAGAACACCCTGAGATACTACTGGTATACCTACCAGCATATCTCGATTACCCTGGTCAGGGATTTCGTGTAATTGCTTTCCTAAACACAGCGCGATCTCACCCCCAATACCGGGAGAGACGAATCCCTGACGATCCGCTCACTGCCTCCATGTGGCTCGGGACTGTACCCAAAATATACCTGTTTGCACGACTCCTTTGACCCGTGGTAGGGTATAAATCAAAGCACAGTGGGAACTCACACGAGACAAATGACGATCCCAGATCGACAGACTAACCTGTACACATGTCACCAAGGAACTGCTATCTGACGATATGTATAATACCAACTAGCATGTTCCCGGCGAGTCCTGTCCGGTGTACTCATAACCCAATGAGCACCTGTATACATCTTAGGTGAACCAACTAACACCAATGGCTTGTGAGACCGGCCACCGCCCCTCGTCGGGTGTAAGTCCACGGTAGCGCCCCGGCCGTCTAACAGACGCCAAATGCGGAACAAAAACTTTTACAACTGGCGCTATCGCGTACTATAACCCGGATCTGCCATTAAAGCTAAACTAACAAACTACAAAGTGGGTAGAAATGTTATACCGAACGATCCGAGTCCTTCTGTCTTCAACCATCATCCCACGCTTTGTTGCGGCTGCTCCGATCTCCTGAATCTCCAGTCTTCTCGTCAAAGTGGCACCATGTCGACGGATCTTTAAACGGGCTCCCGCCTCTGAACCGAGGCAACTCGGTCATCAAGTTTTCTAAAAGAGACGACCAAGATGATGTAGAGAATGAGTAGAACACTTTGTCTCACTTCGTCCAAGGGTATGGATGAACGGTTAATGAAGTTGCCTTTTGGATCGGGTGAAAATGAGAAATGAGGCTATCTAATTTCCATGAACCAAAATACTATCATAATCTTTTTACAAACAACAAGTGAGAGTGTGAGAAGAGGAGGGGAGAGGCCGGCCATATATAGAGCAAGGGAGGTGAGTGTAGGAGCTAGGAGAGTGACCATTAGCACTAATACAAATGAATGAGTCACAAAATACATTTAATGCAAAATAGTGACTCTTAAACCTAGTCACCACAAACATTAACTCTCATTAAATACTAACTATGAATCACTAACCTAGTCATCATTCAAGAACCTTCCACACTCATGACTCACTCTCATGAAGAAAAGATAAATCCACATTTAACCGAATGTTAAATACGGCCGATAGAAAATTGGAAACTGGCAACCTCCAAAAGTGATCCTGAAACGAATTTCAGGATAACCCCGTATCAGTATAAACATACCCGCATTTGTATTACGACCGAATACAAATCCAACTGAGACAGATATTATATCTACACAGTATAATACTCGGATCCGGCTTAAACCAAAGCCTACCAGTATTATCTGTCCGAAATATGACACGTGCGTAAACGCACATGCATTTTCCGAACCCTGTCATAAAACCATACGGCCTCTACAACGTTTCGCCCGAACTTAGGAAACTGTCAGTGGGGGACTCTAATGACTCATCAACACACTGGCACTGGGTATAACCACTAGCACGTCAGAGGTACGAGCTGTACATAACGGTTGCCTATGTATTGATTAGAAGGGAAGCTGACGAGCGAACTCATCCATAAACCCTACTGAGCCTAACAGTGACAATATACATACAGTCGGGTCCGTTTATCTAAAGAGTATCGCATATCGAGTCTAGGGGGGTGGATAAAGTCAGACCCCTAATAACGCGATAATTCGTGTCGGTATGAAGTCCATCACCACCTGAGAAACTACTGATCCAAATCAATAATTCTCCACTACCTCGGCCGAGGATTTCTAGTGATGGTCACCCGTGCACTGTGCGACATCAATCCCCAATACCGGGAGAGACGAATCCCCGATGATCCGCTCACTGCCTCCATGTGGCTTGGGACTGTACCCAAAAAATACCTGTTTGCACGTCTCCTTTGAGCGTGGTAGGGTAGGAATCAAAGCACAGTGGGAACTCATACGAGACAAATGACGATCTCAGGTCGACAAACTAACCTGTACACATGTCACCAGGGAACTGCTATCTGACGATATCTATAATACCAACTAGCATGTTCCCGGCGAGTCCTGTCCGGTGTACTCATAACCTAATGAGCACCTATATACATCTTAGGTGAACCAACTGACACCAATGGCTTATGAGACCGGCCACCGCCCCTCATCGGAGTCTCGACTGTATACACTAGTCTACTTTGGAGTATCGATGCCCTGTCTCGAAACTCCCATGACTAGGGACACTTTAAGGATGTGCTAATAGACTCCAGTTCCCACGTATATGATCGCCATCATACTGCTGGCAATCAAGCAAGAATCTTATGGGCTCTATCAACATGCAATAGCGAACTAAAGCATGTAAACTATGATAAAAACAAACCAGATAGCATACTATCATCTCGAGCAAGACTGTCATATCGGTATATGTCCTGCCTCAATCATTGCAAACACGTACCTGCGATCCAATAATTGACTTTGAGGGCACTATATCCAACATCGGGGTCTCGAATGTATACACTAGTCTACTTTGGAGTATCGATACCCTGTCTCGAAACTCCCACGATTAGGGACACTTTAAGGATGTGCTTATAGACCCCAGCTCCCACATATATGATCGCCATCATACTGTTGGTAGTCAAGCACGATCATAAGGGCTCTATCAACATTTACATGATGATAAAGACAAACCAGATAGCAAACTATCATCTCGAGTAAGAATGTTTTATCGGTATAGGTCCTCCCTCAATCATTGCAATCACGTACCTGCGATCCAATAATTGACTTAGAGGGCACTATATCCAACACCTCCACCGAAAGTGCAAAAGTTTCCGAACCCCCACTCATGGCTTTTTTCCGCATCTCATCATTTAATATGCAACTTACCGCATCATTAAACGTGAGAGTCTCTGAGATAAAGTTGCTAACCGCCATAACTAGGTTCTCCCAACTCTCCGGCAACGAACAGAGGAATAACATGGCGGGAATCTCGTCTTTAAACATGATCGAGATATATTCTAACTGGCTCGTCATGCTGTTGAATTCGTTCAAGTGTTCTGTCACTGCACCACTTTTTTCCATCTTCATGTTGAAAAACTTCTTCATCAAGTATATCTTATTTGATGTTGAAGGTTTCTCATACAAATATGCTAACGTCGTCATTAGCGAGGGTGACTCCATCACCTGTAGGTACACCACCATACCAGGAGTCATCTATTCTAAAATATCATTAGAATACTGTCAAAGTACCCAAATTGAGAAACTACCCAATGCTAAATCTAAAACCATAGATCTAGTAACCAGAATGTCTGATATTATATCCATGTCCTTTGTGGAGAAACTACTGTGTGACGACCAAAGTACAACCGATCGTAGTATAAGAATTTTACTTCCTACTCTGTGTATGTCATCCAAATACCAGGACATCACACCCTACTACCTTCTTAATAGATCCATCCCCTATTCTGATGAAGTCAAAGCCATGACTGTTACATCAAAATTAGATGATCTAATCTCCGCTATATTTACTCAAGCCTATAAATAGACATAAGCTACTTGCCCACTATGCTTCTGCTGCTCCCACTGACCACTACAACCCTCTGACAGAATAATATATGCGTGTACTTCTAAAACTAGTTTAGAACAACGCTATACTTATCCTTCTGCCGAGTCTCATAGTCTGGAACAACAGTAGTGTCAAGTCTGGGTAAACTAGAACCTCCCTGTCACCGTTCTTAAGGGTACCGGAGTACCTCTCGGGTGTCTGAGGTTACCCACCATATCTGCGGAGTGGCTAGTGGAATGTCAAATCTGATTGAATATATAGGTCCTATTAAATTTTCCGTAATCGTTTGCGGTTCTGGAATCACTTCCAGTTCTACCATACTCCCACTACTGTTTTCTGAAAAAAATTCATTTTAATAAAACTGTGGCGAGTCAAGAACAATATCACTATTGATCTTCCAGATGGTAGAAATGCCAACTCTCGTCAAAGCCAGGGTCAACCCACAAACTGCCATTACAGAAACGTGCCAAGAGTTATCCAGTGTCTGGTTTTAAGCATAAGCTGAACAACTCCCCTTACCTTAACATCGTTAAGATATGAAGCATTCTATATCCAATATAGAAACTTTGGCACTTATTTAATTGGAACCAGATCCAAATCATGCAGCTGCCTCCAGTGCATATCAACTTAATGAAGAGAGGCTAATCAGCATTACTCAACTTAGAAATCCATCCAATTATGAGTAGCCTGAAAGAGAAACAAGTTTCTCAAAACCATTACTATCAAATGAATACCTGTCACAAGAATCTACATCTTCAATCTCTTTGAAGAATCCCGATACTTGCGACACTTGGTTCTCTACTTTATTCCTATACCCACAACTTCTCAAAACTTAGACATTGTATTTCTACGAAACACTTGTCTAAAAACTAGAGAAGTCATAAGTAAACAGAACATAGTACGATGACCTACCCCTTTGTCCTGACGGACACTGGACAACATACAATACTCTGTATAAGTCCACTGAGTTGAATAACTCAAAACCTGTGCATCGTAGGTTGAAAACTGTACCCAGGCGATTTCCTCAAATATCACCAATTACAACGAATTCCGATATATTGAGGATGATCTCCTAATTCCCAATAACTTACTCCCACTCATCATCTGTAAAACCATACAGATATGAGAATGAAACCTGGTAAATACATACCCTGGAGTAAGTATCTAATCGGGAAATCAGTTTTCCTTTAACAATGCACTGAAACATGAAAATGTTTCGTAGGGGTATCCTGATATTCCTAGTAATGCCTCTTCCATAATCCAATTCATGACTTTAACCGTATATTTCTTTGCCACCTCTCCAAATCTCTTTATTTGTCTTTATTCATTACCTTCTTTACACCACTTAGGCTATGTGGTTTTCTTCCTTTCCTACCGTTCGGCACCAGCCTATGGTTTGGAAGAAGACTATCCAGTAAGCATAATAGGTGTACCCTCCTGAACCAAGGAGTACTCGTAACTTGAGAGAAGGTGATGATAAAAGACAACTGAATAATACCTTATTCTATTAAAGGTGAAATAGGAGTGGCGATGAAGTACGCGGTTTGGTCGTAAATGATAACAGTCGCAATTTAGTTTGCCCTCTTTCTAATCCCTTTATTTTTGTGTCACGCCCCGTTTCCCAGTATACGGCAAAGGGGACACGACGAGGCCCGCTACGTATATACTCAGAAGTACATACGCTAAGCGTATCTAAGCAATATAAAAGTAAATCACAAGAGACAAGAGATATAGAAATAACAGCAACTTTATTGATAACATTCTTGTCACGCCCCGCTTCCCATTGTACGGCAAAGGGAACACGACGAGGCCCGCTACGTATGTACTCAGAAGTACATACGCTAAGCGTATCTAAGCAAAATAATACACAAGAGACAAGAGTATAAAAAGAACAACAACTTTATTAATAACATTCTTTTGTACAATGCATGAAAAGTAAATACAACTGAAATGGAAAGCGATGCCTAAACAGTAGCATAACAGGAAATGAAAATACTGAAAAGAACAAGGTACAATATCTAGAGCTCGGGGTCTTCATGAAACTGCTCTAAGTCTTCACCGGTGGGCTCGATCTCTGCTGGGTCCAAAGCACCTGACGACATTCAAAGAAGAAAGAAATATAATGTCGTCAGCGAACAGGTCGCTCGGTAAGTCCCAAAAATAAGGAAGAAATAGACAGAAGTAAGAAAGAGAGAGAGAGAGAGCTTTTAATGTTGTATTATAATATTGTAATATTGTATTAACGTTGTTGTTTGTAGCCTGGTACAGAAGATACCAGTGTATACGAGGGGAGTCCCACTTACACCGGGGACCTTGGTAACCTGTAGTACAAGGCTCCGTCGATAATACCACGGAACAACGACATGGATGTAATTACGTCTTAAGTGACCACCTCGTGCCACCTTTAACATATTCCGTACCAGTTTACCCCTTAAACCCCGTAGTGTTATGATTGTATTGTAGTATTTTATTGTATAAGTTGGATGACTGACCAAAACCATGATATCAGTAAACATGTTGTAACTGCATAATCAGGTAAATGGAATAACGGAATAATGGATGTATATCCATGGTTTGATTCAGTCAAGTTGTAATGATTGTTAACAGGATTCTGGGATTCATGTATTCATATTGAGTTGAAATATTAAAGAATATAGATTGATAACTGGATTCTGGAATTCATGTGTTCATATTGAGTTGGAATATTAAAGAATGTAGAATGACTTGAATCATATTCAACTCAGAAATAGTCAGACTCAAACCCGAGTCAGACTAAAAGAAATGCAAGTCGAAGTTCTATATTTGTTAGGGTCCTTATTGTAAATTATAAAACTTGAGGGGGTTTTATATAAAAATACTTTTGTATGGTTTTCAAGATACACCTCAAGTATTTATTATTCATCTTTATTGTTATAATGAGTGTAAATTTTACTTGTGTTATTCTAGTGAATATATCCTAATCAAAGTATTAATTTATAATATTGATTTATTTGAAATTCATGGTATTTTAATGTAACTTTAAATCTTGTAATTTTTAGGAAAATGTGGAAACTTTATCTTATAACAAAATAGGTGCTTAAATGTTAAATATACATATTTTTATACAAGAATAATTTTAAATAAATATTTTATTTTCCAAAAATCTCATTTTTCATAAATGTCGTATTCTAAACCTTTCGAGACCGAATGCTTCTTGCGGAGGTCTGAATCTCGCACTACTAAGCTCGAGGGTGCACGATATCCCCAACGAGTTCCCCAAAGGTGGATTGTAGTGGCGCTTTGCAAAGATTTAATAAATAATAATCATTTAGAAAACGGTTTTATAAAGATAAGGTATTTATCTGTAAAAGGATATAAATTTCCGTATTTTAGTTTCTAGGGTTTCCTAAGCCATCTAGCCTATTTCTAAAGGTCTAAACGATAAGTCATTAGAAGTCTCAAATCGCCTCTTCACCGCCAATTGCGGCCAGATAAGTGCCAGCTAAGTGGGAAGGAACCACAGTAGTGGGCCTAATTAAAAACCACTAGCCTTGACACACTTGCCTAGACACCACAAAGTCAGATTTAGATAAACGATTGATTTCCATGACAAATCGTACTTTCCTATTAAAAGATTTAGTTTTAAAATTGTATACAACTTAGAACTTTCAGAAAAGATTTATAAAGAAAAGGGTATTTTAATGTAAAGTCTTGTATTTTCGTATTCTATGTTTTGATGATATCAATTAGGGTTGTATTTGTGTGTGTGTGGAGGTAGGTCATTACCTCGTGATCTATGTTAAGGTTTAGTGAAGTTTAGGGGTTAAATATGTTAAACTAAACATGAGGGTATTTAGGTGAAAGAATACGGTATTTGAAAACGTTATCATTTCATGTGTGAAAACTCATTCAAATTGATTTCTACAAGTTTATTTATCAAGATGAACATGTTTAGGAATGAGAGAATTAATTAGAAGAGGAAAAATAAACTTTATGGTATTTTTATGAAAAGAATACGATATTACAAGAAAGTTATCATTTCATGTGTGAAACTTTGTCCAATTTGATTTTTATATGATTAATAGTCATCATGAATATGTTTAGGTATTATGTATTAGGTGACAAGTGGGATTTTGTAGAAAAACCGAATCGGAAATCGGTTTGTTCCGATTTCCGTCGGGTTTCAAAAAGTCGTATTTTTTCTTAAGAGAAAAGAAAGATAGAAGGAGTGGGACTTCCGGGTTTTGGACACGTTAGAGAGTGAGAGGGGGTGAGAGGGTTTGCCGGGCGTCGAATCGTCGTGAAGAGTCCTAGCACGATCGCCGGAATTCGCTGTCGATTTCGCCAGCGCTTCGTCTTTCACTCGTTTTCTAATGTACCGAGTTCTCTTTAAAATTTTTAGAGTGTGAAAGTAGAGGGTAGGGGTGTTTATATAGGGCTAGGCTAGGGTTAGGGTTTTAATTAAAATATATAAAAATATATATAAAAACATTAAAAATCATTAAATTTTGAAATAAAAGTGATTTATTGAGAATCTGGTAACCGATTAAAAAAAATAAAGTATGCAGGGGGTATGACCAAGTCAAGAAGGAACTTTTCCCTTCAGGTGACTCGGCGGTCCGGCTGAGTTCGGCCGGCGGCGCCGGCCTGAGTTCGCCGGTCCGCCGGCCGACTCGGCCGATCCCGGCCGAGTCAAGGCGCCGAAAGATGGGGTTTTACCTGGGGGGATTTATGGCATATCTAACTTTTTATGTGCAGTATAAATTTTGAGAGTTATGACGGTTTGACTGTTGACTTTCCAAAAATTTAAAACAAAATAATTATAAAAAATAATGTGGGGTATGAGATTCGAACTCTGGTGGCTTGGTTCAGCAGTGCAAGGTATTACCAATAAGCTACAAGCTCCTTCTTGTAATTATTGTGGTATTTAATTACTTAAAATGATAGCAGCAAGAATAAATGCTCCTTGTATACATTAAATTTAAAGTAAATTTTTGTACACTAAAAATGGAGTTATTATATTCTTGTAGCTTGTAATTAAAAACAAAATAATCACCTATATCTTGTGCTCATGCTAAAATACCCCTTTGTGGATTTTTGAAAAAAATATTTGAAAAATTTTGGTGTAGAAAAATAGGGTTGTTACATTCTACCATCTTTATAAAAATTTCGTCCTCGAAATTTGTAAAAGGAAAGTGTAACAGTTTGGTGACAGAACTAAAGATTGTAAGGAAGTTTTGGTCAAAGTGGTGAGGAAGTTACCCGGGTTACTTTGGTTCACAGTTTCAGGTTCTATGGCTGCTAAGGTGAAAGCCTGTCGCCGTGGCACGTTCCTCCTGGCCGGAGGCATATTCCCCTGTACTCAAGGCATGTTTCTCAGTGCCTGGTGGAATTGGCTATTTGGCTGAGCAGGGAATCTACGTGGAGGTGGTGCTGGGAGTGCAGAACGAGTTGCAGGAGCCTGGATAGCTGGCGGCTGCGGGTAGTTGGCGGGTGTGTGTGTTGAGTTGTGTCTATAAGGACAGTTTCCAATTCCGTGATTGGACGCCAAACCAAACATAGGCCTTTTGCGCGCCTACAGTCCTTCCACAAGTGTCCTTCCCTCTTGCAATAAAAGCAAAAATTGGGTCTTGACCGATCCTTAACTTCTTCCAGTCTTCTGAGTTCAACAGCTGGCCTTGAAGAGGCCCCTCCTGCCATTTGAGTGGCAGGACGTTTCACTCCTGCAGACTGAGGTCTGCCCCTTGCCTTTATCACTGCCTCATAACTGCGGGCAGCTTCCAAAGCATCTTCACGAGTCAGAAATTTTCCCGTAGCTAGGGCAGCCTGAATCTCCGTGTCCAGTCCTTGTTGAAAGCGACGGGCTCTGATCTCGTCCTTCGGTATCAAGTGTGCCGCAAATCGACTGAGTATGGTGAATTCAGCATCGTATTCATCTACTGATTTGTCCCACATTGAACCCTGTTGTAGATGAATGAATTTCTGCTCCATTGCAAACCTTGCAGTCGCTGGAAAGTATTTCGCGTCGAACTTCTCGCGAAAAGTCTTCCATTCAATCGGCTGTACCAGACGGCTTTCTTCCGCCTTGTCACGAACCGAAAGTACGGAACGTGACCGGCACTTAGATTACGAAGCATCTAGAGGCGCCACGTAACCTAAGTAAGCCGAAGCCCAGAAATCTAAACCATGAAAAAGAAGAAGAAGTAAAAGAAACATGAAGGAAACAAGTTTAAAATCATCAGCAAATTTTCTCAAAAATTTCGGCAGAGTCTCCTCTGTAAAAACTGGCCCCCAAACGGGTACAACAAGTATAATATACATAAACAATAAAAAGCATCCCCAAACGGGAGCTAGCATCAACGCCAACAGGCGGAAACAACCACAACAAGCACAATAATATACAACGCCAATAGGCGAGGCTCAAAACTCAAAAGAAAACAAAACCACCAGATCAGAATAATACATGCGCGACTCTAAGGTCGAAATAAAAGACTGGCCCAATAAACTTATCAATTAATACAAGTATGGTTGATGGAGCTTTCTAGATACAAATGAAATAATAAAAATACAACGGTGGTTCAGATACAAATGAACCAACCTACCGTGCAAATCACCCGAAATGAAAATGATGTGCCAGCAACTGCCAAGGGAAACCTGTACATCGCACCTGTAATAAAATTTGGCACAACGGGGGTGAGTTGCCAACTCGTGAGTAGAAGACATCTACGAAAAGAAATCGAATGCACGACGCTATCCTAGGTCATAATAATAATACACTACTAAGTCTCAAACTTCAAGTAATAGCAGGGTAATAATACGTGTAAGTGCAGATACTCCGTGCTCGTGTCCGTGCCTCATATAGTACTATGTCATATAAATGGATATGCATGCACCATGAATGTAAAATAAGCAATCCTGAAATCCAGGTATATCTGTATAAGAAATCTTTGGCTGTTATCATAGAAAAATGTGTATAAGAATCTGAAATCTCAACAATGAAATCCATGGAAATCCGAGTCAAGCATCGACACAAATATGTAAATCTCAAGTCTCATAGTCTCAATACCTCGGGCTCCGTCAGTCCGGATCGGCCCATATCATCAAATCTCACGACAACGGTCGGTATCCTCCGGATATCCGCCGTGCCAGACATCACCGGTAGGTAGCCTTCCCCTGCCAGGCTCATCGTCTACAACTCGATCTTCTTGCCCCGGGGTACCATACCGGGCCCACCATGTACCCGAGACGGTTCATCCACTCCTCGAATCGGGTCTCGAAATCCAACAGAAAACATGAAATCTCATGGTGGACGACACATACATCACGAGAAAACCGCATCTTATTTTAAAAAGAGAAGAGGAGAGAGAGAGAAGTTTTTATATATTTTTGCGGTTTTCCCCAAAAATCCAGAAATCTCATAGAAATCCAAATCTCAAAATCATGAGTAAGTATATGATAAGTGTCGGCATATGCCCATACTACTGTGCGATAACATGAAAATATGAATGCATGAATGTCTAAGTAATAAATATCATGTCTTATACTAACATCAGAGAGTAATCACAATATTATATCGGTTTAGTGGTTAACTGATTCTATCAATAAAAGATAATATGATCTAAAGTGTACGTGACATAGCAATTACCGATGATGATGTGTGTGAGCCGGCAAATAAGTGTGCGTGGAATATGCGCATCATCGGTAATGGTGCTGGTGTCCTAACAGGTAAGGTTTATACTGATTATAGCAACATATGTAAGAACATGCACCATGATGATTACAGTATGAATGTAATACAGGTGTGCATTATCCACTCCTCCGCGATATACGAGTACAACTACCACTATGTGAGTCGAACCTAAACTAGTGTCCATCTAATATCCTAAGGAACTAACCTAAGAAACTAGTCAATAAGAAACAAGTATCTACCTAAGGTCTGAACCAATATCTCTAATAGTCGGCGATCCCGCCTCAATAGCGTCACGTACGTAGTACGGCTTTCTCGAATCAAGAGTGCGGATCAATCATCATAACTAGGCCTCGTACGGTAAAATCCATCGTACGGCATCCCAATATCGGGATACGGGTCAAGTATCTCCTAGGCGTCTCATCATTCGTATAATGTCATCATCAACACATCTCATGATCAAGGTGCTAAACTATAATCGCATACATCAATCATATATCATTGCCATCATAGAATAATCCTTAGTTTATCCTCAGAAATATCTTGTCACATGTGTCATATTGTGATTAAGTCATACATATATCATATCGTGATCAGTCACAAGCTACAGCCCAGGTACTATTTTAGCGTCTCATGTACCTCCATATCACCACCACCCTTTATAATTTATATATTCATGTTCATTATCTCATTCTCTAATGATCCGCTAACACTTTAATACGACTGTATAGTCAAGAATCACGGCATCAAGCCCAGTTATACTGTTTCATCATACCTCAGATATCATATCACATCAATGAATCCCATATACGTGTTGTGTATATATATACACCTATACCTAGTTTTATATATATACACACATATACGTATACGCCATGTCAAGTTTTAGTGTGTGCGTGTGTGTTTCTATCAGAAACCTACGAACCTCTCCCAAAGTATTCATCCTCAGGTATGGTTTCCCTAAATCAGTCTAGTCCCGTCTAGGGTCATTACTAGGGTCCTGCTCAGTAAGAATCTAGGGTCACATCGGGTTTCCTAATGTCAATAAGTACTATTCCTATTCTACGTTGCGGGGGTGCTAAACGCCATCCACCCGACTTCCCCCCGTAGATATGCATCTACTCACCTGGTCCATGTCTGCCGACGACGGTGTCGCCATCCTCCTCTTCATCGCCCGCAGTCCACTTGAAGGGTACCTAAACGCAAACATATAAATGGCATCGTAAACCGAATCGCATACAAAAGTCAAACGATACAAGGAACAAGCATAGGTTAAAACCTATGTCCCGTCCACGCAAAAGAAACAAATATCGCTCGATATCGGCGTACAAACTCCGATGGATCGAGATAAACATCAACAGATAACTCGTAGTTTTAAAACACATTACTTATATCGTAAAACATGATCAAATTCATCGAAACACTAAAATCGATCAAATCGTCCGTTTTCGAAAAACCCGAAAATGCCAATTTACCGTTTTTCATCAAAACTTGACATTTAAATGAAACCAAAGGTCATAAAACTCATTAAATAGCATAACTAGACTATACAAACTATTACTATATTTTTACTACACATATTTGTAGTAATTTGAAATTTCTAGTTTGCACCCTTTAACAATTTTCAACGTTTTCCAAGCAAAATACCACAATTCCACCTCAAAACATGATTTTGCATAAATTAATGACTTAAACCACAATTTATGATTATAATTATATAATGAAACCATAATTATATTTTTAATCTCATTTATATGGGAATTTCTAAAATCTAGTTTACAAATTAGCAATTTTTTTATCACAATTTATCAATTTATCAAGAAACTAATGATCGAACTAAATTTTTCTTTCCATTTACATGCTAATATTTCCACTAAAACTACATTCCAATGATAACAACCCAAATCTCAATTTTATATCAACCACAAACACATTTTGCAAAAACCTAGTTAGCTAATTTCCTTATTTAAAACAATTTTAAATGAAAATTTTACAATTTAACAACCATGCAATATTTTCCAATTCTAAAAGTGTTAAACTAACTATTATAAACCTAATTAATTATTAAAAACCCTAACTTGAATTTACAACCCTAACTTGCATTTTTAAAAAAAGAACATAGAATTAATTCATTAAATCTAATTAAGCTTAAATGAACATCTAAAACAATAAATCAAAAGAAAGAAATTATACCTCCCAAAATATGAAATCCAAACAAGAAATGAGCCTCCAAAATGCATGCCTTCCATCTCCAAATTTCATATAAAAATGAGCAAGGAATAAAAAGTATGAAATAAATAGGATTTTGCAAAATTTTAATGGAATTTTTGATGTATTTTTAATGAATTTTGAATAAAAATGAGGTGGTAAAAGGGGGGGCTGCCATGGGGGGTTTGTGGCCGGCCTAGAGGGAGGTGAGGGAGAGAAAGAAGAGAGTGTGATGTTGTGTAGAAGTTTCAAGAAGAGAAACAACACTAAAAGTCTTTTCATGCTTTATTTATTTATTTATTTATTTCTTTACTATAGCAACTCAAGAAAGCTCTAGAAAATAGGAAAAATTTGCAAATAAATTTTGCATGATACACACTAATTTCTAATATGCCATGGTTCATTTTTACAAATTAAAACCATTTAAATTTGTAATTTACACTAATTTAGTGTAAAAATAAAGCTTATGTTAATAATTAAAATAATTAATTTAGGAAAAATATTTTATTAAACTAAAAATTTAGAAGTGGCTAAATAACTACCATTTACTAGTAATTTCATAATTAAAATAGATATTTTAAAAATTATAATGAAAAACAATCACGGTTTGGTTTTACGAAAAATACATTTTACTTTACCGAAAATCCTAAAATTCACTTAAACACTTTTATTCATTTAATTATTTATTTAATCATTTTTAACACGTTACAATCTTCCCCCCTTTTAGAAATTCGGTCCCCGAATTTAAATTAAAACTCCCCCTCCAAATACTAAAACGTTTAGCAAAACATTCAAATCGTCGGGGCTCCGAAATCATCAATACATAACAAAAATCAACTCCGTCAAGCATGACGCAATCATCGGAGTCATGGCGATAATAAAATTTCAAAACTCAATATGAAAACCATCATAATATACATCAATCTATAACTTATATATAGTTCGCATCCTAGTAAAATCGCCGAATCATCATAATAAAGAAGCATACAAAAACCCCTCTTGAAAATCGCCGTGTAATGCACGTGTCACGGCATAAGTAGCGGACGTTTAATTTTTTTTTAATAAAAATAACTATATATATATATATATATATATATATCTTTTATTTAACATACACGTCCCGCCTGGTTACTAAATCAAATAATAATGATTATGACAACATACTGCTCAAACTAAAATCAATCCCAATCACATCAATAAAATGTCATGTGCGTCCGGTGCGCACTGAAATCGAAACCAAATGCAGAAACCATGAATACCCACAAAACAAAACTAAGTGCAACAGGTATGCACCAAAAACATCTGTCAAGTGCAACGGGCGTGCACGACTCAAAATCAGGTGCATCTAATCTGCACAAAACCCCGATTTAGTGCATCTGGTGTGCACAAAATCGCATCAAGTGCGCCAAGTATGCGCAAGAATCCTAATCAGGTGCACATGGTGCACGAAAACATACATCGAATATCAGACTCGAATCACAGTACGAAAATGGATAAAAACTAGGTCGAAGCATATATCAAAATCATGTGTAACCCATATGCACGAAATCAAATCAAAATCACAAAAGGTATTAAAACCAAATCAAGTGTACTGGGTATGTACTAAACAACATCAATACAACCGGTATATGAAACACAACTAGAATGTAATGAAGGTACACACATGAAATACCAATCGTAAAACGAACTCCTCAAAATGCCAAAATCCAATAACAGAAAATATGAAATTCAAATCACTAAATCACAATCGTAAACACGATCGTCAATGTCCGCCTCTTTCCTCTGATGTCGGTTGCTTCGAACTCGTTCTTTCATAGGTGTGCTGATTGCGCTACCAACGGCAATACTCATGACTAGAGTCTCCCACATAGTCGATCCCTTCACTTGATATCCGGACTACATTAAACTTTTCGATCGATCCATCAAAATCCCATAATTCCCCGAGATCTCAACACTCAAGTACAGTTTAAAAATATCCGGTACATACCCCAGCATCGATAATCCAGCCGTAGAAGGGCAAACCCAAGCCTCACTAATGGCACCGCGGAACTGCCGTAAACCCTAAGGTTCAAGGGCGTTCTCGTAGTCATTATGTCGAGTTAGGGTTTCATTCTTCTAGAGGGTCCATCGAAATACCTGCATGTTCTTCCGAATACTTTAAACTTGGGAAAATGGTTTTCTGATAATCGTTCGAACCCTTTAACTTCATCCGGACGGCATGTGAATACCCTTCGTCCGCACGCTAAACAATGCTTCAATCCTCAAGAATAACCAATACTCTAATGGTTATCGCATTCGAGCCGCAGCTCTCTCTGCCAGTGCGCCCGTGGTAACAGAATCACCCTCCGACATCGACGAAGATAGATCAAAGGAACGAATGAAATATGGTGCAAACAATGTACATCCTAGGGCTCCTTAAGCAGAGTAGCGTATCGTAAGTATGCCGCGGACCATACCCACGGTACGTTACTCTACCTAAATCGCCTACTCCATCAACCAAGGGTCACCTAGACTTATACAAGGTTAAACCTAGTGCTCTGATACCAACTTTGTCACGACCCGAAAGTACGGAACGTGACCGGCACTTAGATTACGAAGCATCTAGAGGCGCCACGTAACCTAAGTAAGCCGAAGCCCAGAAATCTAAACCATGAAAAAGAAGAAGAAGTAAAAGAAACATGAAGGAAACAAGTTTAAAATCATCAGCAAATTTTCTCAAAAATTTCGGCAGAGTCTCCTCTGTAAAAACTGGCCCCCAAACGGGTACAACAAGTATAATATACATAAACAATAAAAAGCATCCCCAAACGGGAGCTAGCATCAACGCCAACAGGCGGAAACAACCACAACAAGCACAATAATATACAACGCCAATAGGCGAGGCTCAAAACTCAAAAGAAAACAAAACCACCAGATCAGAATAATACATGCGCGACTCTAAGGTCGAAATAAAAGACTGGCCCAATAAACTTATCAATTAATACAAGTATGGTTGATGGAGCTTTCTAGATACAAATGAAATAATAAAAATACAACGGTGGTTCAGATACAAATGAACCAACCTACCGTGCAAATCACCCGAAATGAAAATGATGTGCCAGCAACTGCCAAGGGAAACCTGTACATCGCACCTGTAATAAAATTTGGCACAACGGGGGTGAGTTGCCAACTCGTGAGTAGAAGACATCTATGAAAAGAAATCGCATGCACGACGCTATCCTAGGTCATAATAATAATACACTAATAAGTCTCAAACCTCAAGTAATAGCAGGGTAATAATACGTGTAAGTGCAGATACTCCGTGCTCGTGTCCGTGCCTCATATAGTACTATGTCACATAAATGGATATGCATGCACCATGAATGTAAAATAAGCAATCCTGAAATCCAGGTATATCTGTATAAGAAATCTTTGGCTGTTATCATAGAAATCTTTGGCAATATTTTCCAATTCTAAAAGTGTTAAACTAACTATTATAACCCTAATTAATTATTAAAAACCCTAACTTGAATTTACAACCCTAACTTGCATTTTTAAAAAAAGAACATAGAATTAATTCATTAAATCTAATTAAGCTTAAATGAACATCTAAAACAATAAATCAAAAGAAAGAAATTATACCTCCCAAAATATGAAATCCAAACAAGAAATAAGCCTCCAAAATGCATGCCTTCCATCTCCAAATTTCATATAAAAATGAGCAAGGAATAAAGAGTATGAAATAAATAGGATTTTGCAAAATTTTAATGGAAATTTTGATGTATTTTTAATGAATTTTGAATAAAAATGAGGTGGTAAAAGGGGGGCTGCCATGGGGGGTTTATGGCCGGCCTAGAGGGAGGTGAGGGAGAGAAAGAAGAGAGTGTGATGTTGTGTAGAAGTTTCAAGAAGAGAAACAACACTAAAAGTCTTTTCATGCTTTATTTATTTATTTATTTATTTCTTTACTATAGCAACTCAAGAAAGCTCTAGAAAATAGGAAAAATTTGCAAATAAATTTTGCATGATACACACTAATTTCTAATATGCCATGGTTCATTTTTACAAATTAAAACCATTTAAATTTGTAATTTACACTAATTTAGTGTAAAAATAAAGCTTATGTTAATAATTAAAATAATTAATTTAGGAAAAATATTTTATTAAACTAAAAATTTAGAAGTGGCTAAATAACTACCATTTACTAGTAATTTCATAATTAAAATAGATATTTTAAAAATTATAATGAAAAACAATCTCGGTTTGGTTTTACGAAAAATACATTTTAGTTTACCGAAAATCCTAAAATTCACTTAAACACTTTTATTCATTTAATTATTTATTTAATCATTTTTAACACGTTACACGCCTTCCACCAGTTGCGAGCATTATCCGTGAGCTATAGTTTTGCTACACGGACCCAAGCTATGTCTGGTACTTGAGCTGCTGCCAGATTGTCTTCGATGCCTTGTGCCCATTCTTCCGCTTCAAGAGGGTTTCCTTTTCCAGAGAACTGTTTCGGATGTAAAGCCCTGAATTGCTTTACTCTTGGTGCGTCAGTCTCGGGTCGGTTCAGAAGTTGTTGTTGTCCCTCAAGAAGGCTGCGGATCGCCTCAAGTAGCACTGTTTGCTCTGTGGGTGGTGCAGGAATAGCTGGTGCGAGAGATAGTGCTGGAGGGGTGTTGTTGACGTTGGTGCTGGTGTTGTTTGGGGAATCCATAACCCTGAAGAAGAATTTGGGTTAGGACAGATTCAAATGAAATGATAAGATTCAAGGAATGGACATTTATAAGATTCAAGAAACATGAATTGTAAAGAATGTTTTAGTTGCTGGTTCTTATGTTATATTTCTTAGGTTGTTCACGCAAACCAGAACTGCATGATAGGGATTCATACAGCTCTGACCTGCATGGGCCACCAACAAAACCTGTCACGCCCCGCTTCCCAGTGTACGGCGAAGGGGACGCGACGAGGCCCGCTACGTATGTACTCAGAAGTACATACGCTAAGCGTATCTAAGCAAAATAATACACAAGAGACAAGAGTATAAAAAGAACAGCAACTTTATTAATGACATTCTTTTGTACAATGCATGAAAAGTAAATACAACTGAAATGGAAAGCGATGCCTAAACAGTGGCATAACAGGAAATGAAAATACTAAATAGAACAAGGTATAATATCTAGAGCTCGGGGTCTTCGTGAAACTGCTCCAAGTCTTCACCGGTGGGCTCGATCTCTGCTGGGTCCAAAGCACCTGACGACATTCAAAGAAGAAAGAAATAGAATGTCGTCAGCGAACAGGTCGCTCGGTAAGTCCCAAAGATAAGGAAGAATTAAAAAGACAGAATAAGAGTAATTTGTTAAAGTATTATGTTGCCGAATATTAAGGAATATTGTGTTAACGCTGTTGTTTGTAGCTTGGTACAGAAGGATGCCAGTGTATACGAGAGGGGTCTCTATATGCTAGAGACCAGGGCAAACGGAATGTACAAGGAACTGTTAAGCCACGGTACAACAGTAACGGAATATAGGTTAGGTGTCTTAATCTGACCACCTCGTGCCACCTTTAACACCTTCCATACCAATCTACCCCTTAAACCCCGTAGTGTTTTGACAGTATTATTGTATTGTATTGTGTAAGTTGGATGACTGACCAAAACTATGATATCAGTAAACAGATTGTAACTGCATAATCAGGTAAATGGAATAACGGAATAATGGATGTATATCCATGGTTTGATTCAGTCAAGTTGAATAGATTGTTAACTGGATTCAGGGATTCATGTGTTCATATTGAGTTAGAATATTAAAGAATATAGATTGACTTGAATCATATTCAAGTCAGAAATAGTCAGACTCAAACCCGAGTCAGACTAAAAGAAAAGTAATTTGAAGTTCTATAATTGTTAGGGTCCTTATTGTAATTTATAAAACTTGAGGGGGTTTTATATAAAAATACTTTTGTATAGTTTTCAAGATACACCCTAAGTATTTATTATTCGTCTTTATTGTTATAATGAGAGTAAATTTTATTTGTGTTATTCTAGTGAATATATCCTAATAAAAGTATTAAATTATAATATTGATTTATTTAAAATTCATGGTATTTTAATGTAACTTTTAATCTTGTAATTTTTAGGAAAAGGTGGAAACTTTATCTTATAATAAAATAGGCGTTTAAATGATAATTATATATATGTTAATACAAGAATAATTTTAAATAAATATTTTATTTTCTAAAATCTCATTTTTCTTAAAAGCCGTATTTTAAACCTTTTGAGACCGAATGCTCCTTGCGGAGGTCTGAATCTCGCACTACTAAGCTCGAGGGTGCACGATAAACCAACCTATCCCTAACGAGTTCCCCAAAGGTGGGTTGTAGTGGCGCTTTGCAAAGATTTAATAAATACTAATCATTTAGAAAACGGTTTTATAAAGATGATGTATTTATTTGTAAAAGGTGTAAATTTCCGTATTTTAGTTTCTAGGGTTTCCTAAACCAACTAGCCTATTTCTAAAGGGTCTAAACGACAAGTCATTAGAAGCCTCAGATCGCCTCTTCACCGCCAATTGCGGCCAGGTAAGTACAAGTGAGGAGGGAGGGATCCGCTCACGAATCGTGATGCGGGCCTTTTAAAGTTACCCAAGCTCATTTGCCTAGCCTAGACACCACAAAGTCAGTTTAGATAAACGATCGATGTCCATGACATATCGTATTTTCCTATTAAAAGATTTTGTTTTAAAATTGTATACAGCTTAGAACTTTCAGAAAAGGTTTATAAAGAAAAGGGTATTTTAATGTAAAGTCTTGTATTTTCGTATTCTATGTTTTGATGATATCAATTAGGGTTGTATTTGCGTGTGTGTGGAGGTAGGTCATTATCTCGTGATCTACGTTAAGGTATAGCAATTGTTAAGGGTTAAATGTGATAACTAAACATTGTGGTATTTAAGTGCGAAAATACGGTATTTTGCAAAAGTTATCATTTCATGTGATAAACTTTATCCAAATTGATTTTTATGTTATTAGTAGTCAACATGAATATGTTTAAGCTTTATGGAATTTGTGACAAGTGAGTTTTGATAGAAAACCGAATCGGAAATCGGTTTGTTCCGATTTCCGTCGGGTTTTAAAAAGTCGTATTTTTCATAAAAGAAAAGAAAGATAGAAAGAGGGGGACTTACGTGTTTTGGACACGTTAGAGAGTGAGAGGGGGTGAGAGGGTTTTCCGGGCGTCGAATCGTTGTGAAGAGTCCTAGCACGATCGCCGGAATTCACCGTCGATTTCGGCAGCGCTTCGCCTTTCGCTCTTTTTCTAACGTACCGAGTTCTCTTGAATTTTTTAGAGAGTGGACTTATGAATGTAGGGTGAAAGGGTAGAGGGTAGGGGTGTTTATATAGGGCTAGGCTAGGGTTAGGGTTTTAATTAAAAAAAATATAAAAATATATAAAAAAAACATTAAAAATCATTAAATTTTGGAATAAAAGTGAGTTATTAGGAATTTGATAACCGATCAAGAGAAATAACGTAGTCAGGTGAGAAGACCAGGTCAACACGGAGAAATTCCGTGTTGACGACTCGGCCGTCCGGCCGAGTCCGGCCGGCGGCGCCGGCCCGAGTCGGCCGGTCCGCCGGCCAACTCAGCCGAGTCGGGCCGAGTCAAGGTCTCGTCGGGTGGGTCATCACTTGGGGGGAATTTTGGTGCATCTAACTTTTTGGATTCAGTATAAATTTTGTGAGTTATGGCTGTTTGACTGTTGACTTTCCAAAAATTTAAAACAAAATAATATAAAAAAATAATGTGGGGCATGGGATTCGAACTCTGGTGGCTTGGTTCAGCAGTGCAAGGTATTACCAATGAGCTACAAGCTCCTCCTTATAATTATGGAGTGAAATAAATACTTAAAAAGATATCAGCTGTAATAAATACTCCAAGTATACATTGAATTTAAATCAATTCTTTGTACATTAAAAATGGAGTTGTTACAGTCTACCCTCCTTACAAAAATTTCGTCCTCGAAATTTACAACTTTTATTTGAGGACTAGTTTACAAAGAGGTGTGGATATCTAGTATGCATTTCATCCTCCCTTTCCCAAGTGGACTCTCCTGGAGTGTCTTTCCTCCACATCACTCGAACCAAGTTAACTTCCTTGTTCCGAAGTATCTTCACTTTCCTGTCCAGGATTTCCACAGGCTGTTGCTCACAAGACAAGTCGGGCTGTATAGTGAGCTCGGAATGATCTAGAACATGGCTGGGGTCACTCACATACTTTCTGAGTTGGGATATGTGGAACACATTATGCACTCCTTCCAAAGAGGGTGGAAGCGCTAAGCAGTATGCCACTTCACCGACTCGTTCGAGTATGTCGAACGGTCTAATGTATCTCGGACTCAACTTACCCCGTCTTCCAAATCGGATCACTCCGCGGTTCGGAGATATCTTCAGGAATACGTGATCTCCGGGCTGGAACTCCAAGTGTCGTCTCTTTGCATCAGCCCAGTGCTTCTGTCGATCTTGGGCTATGCGCATCCTTTCTCTGATAGTACAAACGACATCAACAGTCGCTACTATCATCTATGGTCCAAGAAGTTCTCTATCTCCGATGTCGTCCCAACTTAATGGCGATCGACACTTCCTTCCATACAATGCTGCAAAAGGTGCCATTCCTATGCTTGCTTGGTAGCTGTTGTTGTACGAAAACTCCACCAGATGTAGGTGATCTTTCCACGATCCTTTGAAGTCTAGCATAGACGCTCTAAGCATATCCTCTAAGATCTGAATAGTTCGTTCCGACTGACCATCTGTTTGAGGATGATAAGCCGTGCTGAAGTTCAGACTTGTTTCCAAGCTTGCTTGCAGACTTTGCCAAAATTGCGATCGGAACCTGGTGTCACGATCGGAGACAATGCAGACCGGTACACAATGAAGTCTCATAATTTCCTGTATGAGTTCGTGGGTATCAGAGATAGTACATTATGAAGAGTTTAAATCTTAATTAGATTATTACCTCCATGTACTTCTTCGCTAGTGTCTCAGTAGATTGGGCAACTCGAAATGGGATGAAGTGAGCCGAATTTGTGAGTCGATCCACAATGACCCATACGGCATCGTTACCCTTTGTGCTACGAGGAAGAGCAGTCACAAAATCCATCGTGATGTGTTGCCACTTCCATTCTGGGATTGGTAACGGTTGAAGTAATCCAGCAGTCCTGCGATGTTCAGCCTTTACTTGCTGACACACCAAGCATTTTGCGACACTTCTGGCTACTTCACGCTTCATTCCATGCCACCAATAGTTCTGACGTAGATCTTTGTACATTTTGGTACCTCCAGGATGTACTGAATAGGGAGAGCTGTGAGCTTCTTTCATTAACTCTTCTCGTACAGGACCTTTTGGTACACACAATCTGCTGCCGTATCTCAAAGATCCGTCTTCATGGATGATGAAATCTGTTCTGAGTCCATTCTCCACTTGCTCTCTGATCTTTTGCAACTTAGCATCGCTGGCTTGAGCTGCTTTGATCTGATTGACAATGGTTGATTGAACTTGTAAATTCATCAAACTTGAAGCATTATCTGGCATGACTACCTTAATCTCCATCTGATATAAGTCTTGTTGAAGCTTCCACTGAGCGGTGAGATTCATTGCTAATGGTTGGCGACTAAAAGCATCAGGTACTACATTCACCTTTCCTGGGTGATATTGCAAGTTGATGTCAAAGTCCGCCATGAGTTCTAACCATCTTCTCTGCCGCATATTCAACTCCTTCTGAGTAAACACATACTTTAAGCTCTTATGATCTGAGTAGATGTTCACTCGTTCACCAAGTAGATAATGACGCCAAATCTTGAGAGCAAAGATGACTGCTGCCAATTCCAAATCATGCGTCGGATAATTGCGCTCATGGATATTCAGTTGTCTTGAAGTATAAGCCACAACCTTACCGTGCTGGTGTAGAACACATCCTAATCTCTTACCGGATGCATCGCAATGCACTTCGAATCCTCCAGATTAATCCGGTATGACGAGAATAGGTGCTGATGTCAACCTTGATTTGAGTTCTACGAAAGCTTGTTCGCATGCTTCTGACCACACAAATTCTTCATCTTTGCGTGTGAGCTTGGTCAGGGGCGTTGCTATCTTCGAAAAGCCTTCAATAAACCTTCTGTAATATCCAGCTAAACCCAAGAAACTTCGAATACCCTTCACTGACTTTGGTGTAGGCCATTCACTAACTGCCGAAACTTTCGCTGGATCCACAGAGATTCCTTCTCCTGATACGATATGTCCAAGAAAACCAATTTGATTTAGCCAAAACTCGCACATGCTGTACTTGGCATAAAGCTGTTGTTGACGAAGAGTTTCCAGGACAATTCGTAGATGTTCAGCAAATATTTGGTTTTGAATATCCGTTGTTATGCACCAATTTCAAATTGATATATCTGTACGTCTATTTTTATAGAGTGAGATATACTTTTTGAAATTATGTCGATGACATTTACCTATATCAGTGGATGGTTAGGTAAGGAGTATTGAACAGCGGTGTAATTCTTCATAACCATAGTACAGTTTTCAACCTACGACACACAGTGAATGAGTCACTACACTCAGGGGACTTATACAGAGTAATGTATATTGTCCAGTGTCCATTAGGACAGAGGGGTTGGTTCTCGTACTATATTCGGTTTACTTATGACTTCTCTAGTTTTTAGACAGGTGTTTCGTAGAAACACAGGGTCCGAATTTTGAGAAGTTATAGGTATAAGAGTAAAGTAGAGAACCAGGTATTTCAAGTATCGGGATTCTTCAAGGTGATCGAAGATGTAGATACTTATTAATGGTATTCAGTTGATAGTAATGATTAAGAGAACTTGCTTCTCTTTCAGGTTACTCATAATTGGAAGCATTCCTAAGTTGAGTAACGTTGATCGGCCTCCTTCCATTTACTTAACATGCACTGGAGACAGCTGCATGATTTGAATCTGGTTCAATTAAATCAGTGCCTCTGTTTCTGTATTGGATATAGAACAGTTCATATCTTGACATTGTTAAGATACGGGGAGTTGTCCGGCTTATGCTTAAAACCAGACTCCGGATAACTCAAGGCACGTTTCTGTAATGGCTGTTTGTGGGTTGACCCGGGCTATGACGAGGGTTGATTTTCTACCATCTGGAAGATCAATAGTGATATTGTTCTAGACTCGCCACGGTTTTATTAAAAATGGATTTTTTCAGAAAACAGTAGTGGGAGTATGGTAGAACTGGAAGTGATTCCAGAACCGCAAACGATTACTGAAGATTTGATAAGAACCTAAACATTCAATCTGGTTTGACATTCCATTGGCCACTCCGCAGATAAAGTGGGTAACCTCAGGCACCCGAGAGGTACTTCAGTATGCTCAAGGACAGTGGCAGAGAGGTTCTTGTTTACCCAGACTTACCATTGCTGTTGTTTCAGACTGTGAGACCCGGCAGGAGGATGAGTATAGCGTCGTTCTAAACTAGCTTTAGAAGTGCACGAGTATATGACTCTGCCAGAGAGTTGTCGTAGTCAGTGGGAGCAGCCGAAGCATAGTGGACAAGTGGCTTATGTCTATTTATAGACTAAAGCAGATATAGCGGAAATAGATCATCTATTTCTGATGTGACAGTCATAGGTTTGACTTCATCAGAATAGGGGATGGATCTATTAAGAAGGTAGTAGGGTGAGATGTCCTGGTATTTGGATGACATACACAGAGTAGGAAGTGATATTCCTATACTACGATCGGTTATACTTTGGTTGTCACACAGTAGTTTCTCCACATAGGAATTGGATCTTATATCGTACATTCTGGTTACTAGATCTAGATTTGGGTGGTTTCCCAATCAGGGTATTTAGACAGCATTCTAAGAGTATTTAGAATGGACGACTCCTCGCATGGTGGTGTACCTGCAGGCAATGGAGTCACCCTCTCTAAAGGTGTCTTACAGACTAAAGGGGAGAGGGATGTACATGATTGACAGATCACTTGCTTAGGCAATTGAGTCAATCACGAGATGTCAAGTACCACACCAGATGTTGTTTTTGCAGTAGATGCAATAAGTTGATATTGATCCAATCCTGGAGAAACAATCGGAAGCAGTTTTAGAACATAAGTGGATGTTCTAGGGATATGATAACAGCATTCTCCTTTCGGAGACGGTTATCATTCCAGGCTTCCAAGGTGACCTGGATGACGGAGTGACTGTCAAAGTTATAGTTTTCCCTCTGACGAGGGGCAGTATCTGGACAGGTGGTCCAGGTGGATACTGAGGGAAGGACGGCGCAGGATACTGATTAAGTTCATTTGACAATACAGTCTAAGAAGTTTGGATTTGGAGTTCATTTATGAGCTAGGTCCCATCAGACATCCAGACATATTCTAAGACATGTATTGCTCATTTCGGGAGATGGCTTTCTCCGCGAACTTGAGATAAAGAGAGACATAGAAAGAAACATCACAACGGATCCACTCACTGAGGCTATTCCTCGAACGCAATAGTTTCGCAAACGAGCTTTGTGAGACTGACTAGTAGAGAAGTTGGGTGTTCGGTATCACACGGGCTGTGAGTATGCGACATCGCAATAATTAGCCTTGAGTGCAAGTGGGAGATTGTTGGAGATAGTGCCCTCAGAGTCAATTATTGGATCACAGGCACATGATTGCAATGATTGAGGGAGGACCTGTCCTAGTAGGACAGTCTTACTCGAGATGATAGTATGCTATCTCGTTTATCTTTATCATCATGTACTACTTTAGGTGACCTTACGAGTCGCTATTATACGTTGATAGAGCCCCTAGGATTCTTGCTTGACTACCAGCAGTATGAGGGCGATCATATACGTGGGAGCTGGGGTCTATAAGCACATCCTTAAAAGGTCCCTAGTCGTGGGAGTTTCGAGACAGGGCATCGATTCTCCAGAGTAGACTAGTGTATACAGTCAAGACCCCGACGAGGGGCGGTGGCCGGTCTCACAAGCCACTGGTGTCAGTTGTTCACCTAAGATGTATACAGGTGCTCATTGGGTTATGAGTACACCGGACAGGACTCGCCGGGAACCTGCTAGTTGGTATTATACCTGTTGTCAGATAGCAGTTCCCTGGTGACATGTGTACAGGTTAGTTCATCGACCTGAGATCGTCATTTGTCTCGTATGAGTTCCCACTGTGCTTTGATTACTACCCTACCACGCTCAAAGGAGACGTGCAAACAGGTTTTAGTTGGGTACAGTCCCGAGCCATATGGAGGCAGTGAGCGGATCTGCAGGGGTTCGTTTCTCCCGGTATTGGGGGTGAGGTCGCGCTGTGTCTAGGAGAGCCAGTACATGAAAAGTCCTTGGCCAAGACAGGAGATTTGCTGGTGGGTATTCCAGTAGTATCTCAGGGTGTTCTGGGCTACACTCCGACACGACTTATACCGCTATTGGGGGTCTGACTTTTACCAACCTCCTAGGCCCGCCATGCGATACTCATAGACGAACGGACCGGACTGTACAGATATTGTCACTGACAGGCTCAGTAGGGTGTCAGGATGAGTTCGCTCATCGACGTCTCTTTTGGTCAATAGCTGGTGGCCCGTCACGTATGGCTAATACCTCTGACGTGCTAGTGGTTAAATTCACAGCCATAGTATTGACGAGTCTTTAGAGTCCACTACACATAGTTACTCAGGTTTCGGGCGAAACGCTGTAGAGACCGTATGGAGATATGGCAGGGTTCAATCAGATAAGTGCGGTATTGCACGGATCGTGATCGGACGGATTTTACTAGCCGGCTTTGGCTTAAGCTGGATCCTAGTATTAGACAGTGTAGTTTTGTCTCTTTGCATTTGTGTTCAGTGGGAATACAAATGCGGGCATGTATATGCGGTCGCGGGGTTTTCCTGTAATTTATTACGGGATCAGTTTTCTGAAGTTGCCAGTTTGTATTCCGTTCCGGTCGGTTTTCCTTTGTTCCTTCGCGGCCGGACTTTCTGGTGGAGGGAGTTATTTGCAGTTTGCAAATAACTTATTGTGGAGGGGGTCTCTTGCATATGTGGCTTTATGATGGGTTTTAGCATCATGAGATTCCTTTCTTATCTCTTCTTTGCATTAATGTGAAAAGGATTTGTTTTTGACTTTGGATTTGACCTTGAGGTAAGATAATTTCCTCATTTATCTACACATTGAGATATTCTTTTTCTTCCTCTTGATTCCTTAGAGGGGTCGGCCACAATGGGGGAGAGGTTCATTTTTTTGTTATGAGAAAATTATTCATCTCATCCATTTTGCTTGCTCCAAAATCTTATACCCCTCTCCAAAGTTCTTTGATTCCTCTATCATCCAAAGGCAACTAAACCCCAAAAGAGACATAGACTCTACACTTCATCTACAGCAAACCTTAGACGCGTCGGCTAGCCAACTTCGCGCCCAAGTTGCCTCGGTCAAGAGGTGGGAGCCCGTAAAAGAAATTGGCTACGTGGTGCCCTTTCCGACGAGGACGTGACGGACGGAGATTCCGCGGGAGATCGGAGTGGAGACGAAGACCGAAGGATACGGATCGCTTGGTATACTTCTCTACCCATCTTTTAGTTTGCTAGTAGCTAGGTTAATGGCCCGATCCGGGTTAAAAGTGCGCAGTGGTGCCGGTTTTTCTGGTTTGAAAAGTTTTTTCGTTTCCGCGTTTCCGGCGTCGGTTCGACGGCCGGGGCGCCGCCGTGCACTTACATTGGTATCAGAGCCACGCCATTAACCATGCCTAGCTTGCTCTAGTATGTTTAGAACTCGATCGAACAAAAATCCCGAAAACCCGATTTCAAGTTGCACAGTTTCTGTCGAAAATTTTTTGGAGTCTAAAAATTTTTTAGGTTGTTTCAGAATGATATGCAGGGAATTCTAAGCATTCTGTAAAAAGTTGGTCGCCTGAACTCACTATACCACCGTGGAACCGCGGCCAAACCCATGCTTGGGCCGCGGTTCCGCCGCGCTTTTGACTGTTCATTTGACCAAATTTTTGCAGAGAGCTCCTGAGTTCAAAATGGGGTTTTTGGAATGATCTGTTTAGGCCCAGATTTTCTGTAAGTACTACAGTACTGCTTGGGGCCCACTTCGGTAAATTCGTTCGATCGGATATTTTAAACATGCTAGTTCACAGTATTTACATTATATCTGCGACCGTGAATGTCACTTGATCGGTAAATCCAGTCTAACTGCTATAGCCCTTTTAGACGAACTTGCGAACGTGACATTCACGTTGATGTTCTGTGTTGTGCTGTAATGTTACGGATTGGTTATGGGGGATAGCCTGGATGCAATGGTAGTACAGTTTAGTTTTATATGTACATTTGATATTGCGGGGCGAGCGTCCGACTTGTGCACTGCCGTCACTGCCTATTTGTATTATTCTTTTGGGGCACGACCGGGTCGAGGTCGAGGTCGATGTACCCGTTGTATGTATATATTACTTTCTGTACTAGGATTACCCCAAGGTAGGGGTGCACGGATAGCCGGGTTCTAGAGGGCAACGAGCCCGCATCTCATGGCGTTGAGACGGAGGGGGCTTCACTCTGGAATTGGCGAGCTGTTCGCCGCACTCGTAGGGGGTATAGGTTGACCCAGGAGGGATGCCCAAGTTACCGGATTCCGTGAAGTGCTGGGTGGTCCATTCACGTTGCTGAAGGGGGCTGCCTCGCTTCAGGTTTTGCTGGGTAACTTGCCGCGCCCGTAGGGGTCTAGGTTTTCATTGCACAGGCTATCCACATGACCAGGGGAACGTCGGGTTTCAGTAGCGGCTCTGTGAAACCCGGGGATCCCAGATATCTGTATTGTTCTGTGATGCTGGTTGCATTTCTGTAATGTTGCATTTTATCATGCCTTGAGTGAAAATTATATATTATATATATACTAGTAGATGTTGTATATGTTTTGCATCCGTGCTAGTCCAGTCCCCGCTCTGTCGTTAGTTAAGTAACCTAACGGGTGATGACGGGACCCAGTGGCGAATGCGGATGGCATATACGTACATCATCATTTTCGTTCTTTTGTAGTATGATCAATTGATGGGACTGCGTTGATTCGGATCAATGCAAGATAAACAAACCTATTCTGATGTTGTTGGAACATTTTTCAAAAAGCTGTTATTGCAAGGGCGTTCTCTTTTGTTTTGCACAGTGGTATTCGGTTATGAATATCCAGCTGCTCAGTCGACGAGGCAAGGGTCGAGATCCCTTCACCGGGAGTGACCCCTTTGACAGAAGTTTGCGTCAAGGCAATAACTTCACTATAGCCGATTACATTTGCTTTGCATCGTGATATTCAGTTGGAATATCCTGCACCTCATTCCACGGGGAAAGAGCCGAGATCCCTTCACCGGGAGTAACCTCTTTAGCAAAGGTTTTCGTCACTATATTTTTATAAAGCTATCAGTTCGTTCAACGATATCAAGTTCATTACGTTAATGGTTTTCGCCAGAAACCATTCGTAGCCCTCCGTCGTTTCAGACGGGTAGCACGTAGTATTCATGCTATGTTTGTTGGCCTTCGTCAAGGCATAGTGTATGGTAGCTATTTGTTACTTTTCTGCAGCATAGATAGATGCGTTGGTTTGGGACTGTCATACTACTATTTTGGCCTTCGTCAAGGGTATGTACGGGTGGGTTCAAATTAACCTGGATAATGACTGGTAGAACTTGACATGTGACTTATGATATGTTGGCCTTCGTCAAGGTCATAAGAGCATGGGGCAAAAATCCACATCGGGAGTTTCTAAAGAAACTGAAACTTGCCAGATATGCGCATACCTTCTGGAGTGTGATAACGTGAGCGGATTCCGTCATGTTATCATGCGATGATAGTTGGATCCCGATTCCCACTGATGAGTTGGTTTACTCCTCGGGTGATCCCGGCTAATTCTTCTTTCAGGTTTGGGAAAGAATTTGACGTTACAGTGGGAGGTTTCCTGATTAGATAAAGTGATAACCATTCTGATCTAGGTTAGAGTGCACGCTGAGTGTTTCTTTTCTCTCTCTCTTTGGCAGCGACCATTGACCCGACCCTAGACTATGACTCAGTGACCAAGTTGACCTAACCTTCTTAACACTGGCTTTTGGATTGTCAGAGTTGCAGACCTCATTGCCACTCCTACTTTTACCCTTTTCTCCAGGACACCCCGTATTACTACGAACGTCCACTTCCATTGGACAAAACCATCGTATGGTTATATACGAACTCGAAGGAATTCGAGGATGGTTTCCGGTTCTGGAGAAAATGAATAGGACTATTCAGTTGTCTTTTCCTTTTACCTTCTCTCAGGTTGCGAGTACTCCTTGGTTTAGGAGATAGTACACCTATTACGCAAATTGGATAGTCTTCTTCCAAACCTTAGGCTGGTGCCGAACGGTGGGGAATGAAGAAAACCAATTAGCATAACGATGGTGTGCAGAAGGTATTAAGTTAAGACAAAGAAAGGGATTAGTAAGAGGGCAAAGTAAATTGCGACTGATATTCACGACCAAACCAAATATTTCTTCGCCAATCCTAAATCACCTTTGTATTTCTCCAGGACACTCCGTATCACTACGAAGATCCACAGTTTATTGGATAATCCATCGTATGGTTATATACGAACTCGAAAGGAACTTGTTCCAGTTCGGGGATGGATCCTGGTTCAGGAGAAATAGGAATAAGGTTTATTCGGTTGTCTTTTATCTTCACCTTCTCTCGCATTGCGAGTGCTCCTAGGATTAGGACAGTACACCCGTTATGCTTTTTGGATAGTCTTCTCCCAAACCATAGGCTGGTGCCGAACGGTAGGGAAGGAAGAAAACCATTTGGCCTAAAGGGGTGTACAGAAGGTAATGACTAAAGACATATAAAGGGATTTGAAGAGATGGCAAAGAATTATACGGTTAAAGTTGTGAATCTGGATAATGGAAGAGGCATTACTAGGAATACCAGGATACCCCATCGAAACATTTCAATGTTTCAGTTTCACTGTGTACTGTTAAAAGAAAACTGATTTCCCAATTAGACACTTACTCCAGGGTATGTATTTACCATGTATAATTCTCACATCTTTATGGTTTTACAGATGATGAGTGGGAGTAAGTTATTGGGAATTAGGTGATCATCCTCATTATATCGGGATTCGTTATAATTGGTGATATTTGAGGAACTCACCTGGGTTGTTTGCCGGACGGCAAATATTTGGTTTTGAATATCCGTTGTTATGCACCAATTTCAAATTGATATATCTGTATGTCTATTTTTATAGAGTGAGATATACTTTTTGAAATTATGTCGATGACATTTACCTATATCAGTGGATGGTTAAGTAAGGAGCATTGAACAGCAGTGTAATTCTTCATAACCATAGTACAGTTTTCAACCTACAACACACAGTGAATGAGTCACTACACTCAGGGGACTTATACAGAGTAATGTATATTGTCCAGTGTCCATTAGGACAGAGGGGTTGGTTCTCGTACTATATTCGGTTTACTTATGACTTCTCTAGTTTTTAGACAGTGTTTCGTAGAAACACAGGGTCCGAATTTTGAAAAGTTATAGGTATAAGAGTAAAGTAGAGAACCAGGTATTGCAAATATCGGGATTCTTCAAGGTGATCGAAGATGTAGATACTTGTTAATGGTATTCAGTTGATAGTAATGATTAAGAGAACTTGCTTCTCTTTCAGGTTACTCATAATTGGAAGCATTCCTAAGTTGAGTAACGCTGATCGGCCTCCTTCCATTTACTTAACATGCACTGGAGACAGCTGCATGATTTGAATCTGGTTCAATTAAATCAGTGCCTCTGTTTCTGTATTAGATATAGAACGGTTCATATCTTGACATTGTTAAGATACGGGGAGTTGTCCGGCTTATGCTTAAAACCAGACCCCGGATAACTCAAGGCACGTTTCTGTAATGGCTGTTTGTGGGTTGACCCGGGCTATGACGAGGGTTGATTTTCTACCATCTGGAAGATCAATAGTGATATTGTTCTAGACTCGCCACAGTTTTATTAAAAATGGATTTTTTCAGAAAACAGTAGTGGGAGTATGGTAGAACTGGAAGTGATTCCAGAACCGCAAACGATTACTGAAGATTTGATAAGAATCTAAAGATTCAATCTGGTTTGACATTCCATTGGCCACTCCGCAGATAAAGTGGGTAACCTCAGGCACCCGAGAGGTACTTCGGTATGCTCAAGGACGGTGGCAGGGAGGTTCTTGTTTACCCAGACTTACCATTGCTGTTGTTCCAAACTGTGAGACCCAGCAGGAGGATGAGTATAGCGTCGTTCTAAACTAGCTTTAGAAGTGCACGAGTATATGACTCTGCCAGAGGGTTGTCGTAGTCAGTGGGAGCAGCGGAAGCATGGTGGACAAGTGGCTTATGTCTATTTATAGACTAAAGCAGATATAGCGGAAATAGATCATCTATTTCTGATGTGACAGTCATAGGTTTGACTTCATCAGAATAGGGGATGGATCTGTTAAGAAAGTAGTAGGGTGAGATGTCCTGGTATTTGGATGACATACACAGAGTAGGAAGTGATATTCCTACACTACGATCGGTTATACTTTAGTTGTCACACAGTAGTTTCTCCACATAGGAATTGGATCTTATATCATACATTCTGGTTACTAGATCTATGGTTTTAGATCTAGATTTGGGTGGTTTCCCAATCAGGGTATTTAGACAGCATTCTAAGAGTATTTAGAATGGACTACTCCTCGCATGGTGGTGTACCTGCAGGCAATGGAGTCACCCTCTCTAATGGTGTCTTACAGACTAAAGGGGAGAGAGATGTACATGATTGACAGATCACTTGCTTAGGCAATTGAGTCAATCATGAGATGTCAAGTACCACACCAGATATTGTTTTTGCAGTAGATGCAGTAAGTTGATATTGATCCAATCCTGGAGAAACAATCGGAAGCAGTTTTAGAACATAAGTGGATGTTCTAGGGATATGATAACAGCATTCTCCTTTCGGAGACGGTTATCATTCCAGGCTTCCAAGGTGACCTGGATGACAGAGTGACTGTCAGAGTTATAGTTTTCCCTCTGACGAGGGGCAGTATCTGGACAGGTGGTCCAGGTGGATACTGAGGGATGGACGGCGCAGGATACTGATTAAGTTCAGTTGACGATACAGTCTAAGAAGTTTGGATTTGGGGTTCATTTATGAGCTAGGTCCCATCAGACATCCAGACATATTCTAAGACAGGTATTGCTCATTTCGGGAGATGGCTTTCTCCGCGAACTTGAGATAAAGAGAGACATAGAAAGAAACATCACAACGGATCCACTCACTGAGGCTATTCCTCGAACGCAATAGTTTCGCAAACGAGCTTTGTGAGACTGACTAGTAGAGGAGTTGGGTGTTCGGTATCACACGGGCTGTGAGTATGCGACATCGCAATAATTAGCCTTGAGTGCAAGTGGGAGATTGTTGGAGATAGTGCCCTCAGAGTCAATTATTGGATCACAGGCACGTGATTGCAATGATTGAGGGAGGACCTGTCCCAGTAGGACAGTCTTACTCGAGATGATAGTATGCTATCTGGTTTATCTTTATCATCGTGTATTACTTTAGGTGACCTTACGAGTCGCTATTACACGTTGATAGAGCCCCTAGAATTCTTGCTTGACTACCAGCAGTATGAGGGCGATCATATACGTGGAAGCTGGGGTCTATAAGCACATCCTTAAAAGGTCCCTAGTCGTGGGAGTTTCGAGACAGGGCATCGATTCTCCAGAGTAGACTAGTGTATACAGTCGAGACCCCGACGAGGGGCGGTGGCCGGTCTCACAAGCCACTGGTGTCAGTTGGTTTACCTAAGATGTATACAGGTGCTCATTGGGTTATGAGTACACCGGACAGGACTCGCCGGGAACCTGCTAGTTGGTATTATACCTGTTGTCAGATAGCAGTTCCCTGGTGACATGTATACAAGTTAGTTCATCGACCTGAGATCGTCATTTGTCTCGTGTGAGTTCCCACTGTTCTTTGATTACTACCCTACCACGCTCAAAGGAGACGTGCAAACAGGTTTTAGTTAGGTACAGTCCCGAGCCACATGGAGGCAGTGAGCGGATCTGCAGGGGTTCGTCTCTCCCAGTATTGGGGGTGAGGTCGCGCTGTGTCTAGGAGAGCCAGTACATGAAAAGTCCTTGGCCAATGCAGGAGATTTGCTGGTAGGCATTCCAGTGGTATCTCAGGGTGTTCTGGGCTACACTCCGACACGACTTGTACCGCTATTAGGGGTCTGACTTTTACCAACCCCCTAGGCCCGCCATGCGATGCTCATAGACGAACGGACCAGACTGTACGGATATTGTCACTGATATGCTCAGTAGGGTGTCAGGATGAGTTCGCTCATCGACGTCCCTTTTGGTCAATAGCTGGTGGCCCGTCACGTATGGCTAATACCTCTGACGTGCTAGTGGTTAAATCCATAGCCATAGTATTGACGAGTCTTTAGAGTCCACCACATACAGTTACTCAGGTTTCGGGCGAAACGCTGTAGAGGCCGTATGGAGATATGGCAGGGTTCGATCAGATAAGTGCGGTATTGCACGGATCGTGATCGGACGGATTTTACTAGCCGGCTTTGGCTTAAGCCGGATCCTAGTATTAGACAGTGTAGTTTTGTCTCTTTGCATTTGTGTTCAGTGGGAATACAAATGCGGGCATGTATATGCGGTCGCGGGGTTTTCCTGTAATTTATTACGGGATCAGTTTTCTGAAGTTGCCAGTTTGTATTCCGTTCCGGCCGGTTTTCCTTTGTTCCTTCGCGGCCGGACTTTCTGGTGGAGGGAGTTATTTGCAGTTTGCAAATAACTTATTGTGGAGGGGGTCTCTTGCATATGTGGCTTTATGATGGGTTTTAGCATCATGAGATTCCTTTCTTATCTCTTCTTTTGCATTAATGTGAAAGGATTTGTTTTTGACTTTGGATTTGACCTTGAGGTGAGATAATTTCCTCATTTATCTACACATTGAGATATTCTTTTTCTTCCTCTTGATTCCTTAGAGGGGCCGGCCACAATGGGGGAGAGGTTCATTTTTTTGTTATGAGAAAATTATTCATCTCATCTATTTTGCTTGCTCCAAAATCTTAAACCCCTCTCCAAAGTTCTTTGATTCCTCCATCATCCAAAAGCAACTAAACCCCAAAAGAGACATAGACTCTACACTTCATCTACAGCAAACCTTGGACGCGTCGGCTAGCCAACTTCGCGCCCGAGTTGCCTCGGTCAAGAGGTGGGAGCCCGTAAAAGAAATTGGTTACGTGGTCCCCTTTCCGACGAGGATGTGACGGACGGAGATTCCGCGGGAGATCGGAGTGGAGACGAAGACCGAAAGACACGGATCGCTTGGTATACTTCTCTACCCATCTTTTAGTTTGCTAGTAGCTAGGTTAATGGCCCGATCCGGGTTAAAAGTGCGCTGTGGTGCCGGTTTTTCTGGTTTGAAAAGTTTTTTCGTTTCCGCGTTTCCGGCGTCGGTTCGACGGCCGGGGCGCCGCCGTGCACTTACACTAAGCAGCCCTCGCAACCTGAGAGAAGGTGATAATAAAAGACAACTGAATAAACCAATTCAATTTCTCCTGAACCTGGATCCATCCTCGAAGAAGTCCCTTCGAGTTCGTATATAACCATACGATGGATCTATCTAATGGAAGTGGATGTCCGTAATAATACGGGGTGTTCTGAGAAATACAAAGGGTAAAAGAAGGAGCGGCAATGACTTATGCAACTAGGACAATCCAAAAGCCAGTATGTTAAGAAGGTTCGGTCAACTTGGTCACTGAGTCATAGTCTAGGGTCGGTCAAAGGTCGCTGCCAAAGAGAGAGAGAGAGAGAGAAAAGAAACACTCTACGTGCACTCTATCCTAGATCAGAATGGTTATCACTTTATCTAATCAGGAAACCTCCCACCGTAATCTCAAATTCTCCTCCAAACCTGAAAGAAGAATTAGTCGGGATCACCCGAAGAGTAAACCAACCCATCAGTGGGAATCGGGATCCAACTCTCATCGCATGATAACTTGATAGAAGCCACTCAAGTTATCACACTCCAGAAGGTATGCGCATGCCTGGCAAGTTTCATTTTATATTTGAAACTCCCGATGTGATTTTTACCCCATGCTCTTATGACCTTGACGAAGGTCAACAAATCATAAGTCACATATCAAGTTCTACCCGTCATTGTCCAGGTTAATTTGAACCCACCCGTACAAGCCCTTGACGAAGGTCAACAAGGCTATACGACTGTCCCAAACCAACACATCTATCTATGCAACAAATGAATACCCCAGCAACTACCAAGCATTATGCCTTGACTAAGGTCAACAAACATAGCTTGAATACTATTGACCATCCATAAGAAATGACGGAGGGCTACGACTGGTTTTTGGCGAAAAACTTTTAACGTAATGAATTTGATCTCGTTGAAGGAACCTGATAGCTTTTTATAAATATAGTGGTGAAAACCTTTTGCTAAAGAGGTCACTCCCGGTGAAGGGATCTCGGCTCTTTCCTCGTGGAATAAGGTGCAGGATATTCTAACTGAATACCGCGATGCAAAGCAACTTGTAATCGACTATATTGAAGTTATTACCCTGACGCAAACTTCTGCCCAAAGGGTCTCTCCCGGTGAAGGGATATCAGCCTTTGCCTCGTCGAATGAGGTGCGGAATATTCTAACTGAATATCACTATGCATAACAAAAGGAAACGTCTTTGTAATAACACTTTTTAAATTGGTTCCAACAACATCAAATATAGGTTTGTTTTATCCTTGCATTGATAAGAATCAACGCAATCCCATCAATTAACCACACCAGAAAAGAACAAAAAATAAAATGTACGTATATGCCATCCGCATTCGTCACTGGGTCCCGTCATTACCCATTAGGTTACTTAACTAACGACAAAGCGGGGACTGGACTAGCGCGGGTGTAAAACATATACAACATCTAATAGTATATATACCAATATACAATAATCGCTCCAGGCGTGATAATATGCAACATTACAGAAAAGTAATAAGCATCACAGAACAATACAGATAATCTGGGATCCCCGGGTTTCACAGAGCCGCTACTGAAACCCGACGTTCCCCTGGTCTTATGGATAGCCTGTGCAATGAAACCTAGACCCCTACGGGTGCGGCAAGTTACCCGCCAAAACCTGAAGCGAGGTAGTCTCCCACAGCATAGTGAATGGAACACCCGGCACTTCACGGAATCCGGTAAATTGAGCACCCCTCCTTGGGTCAAACTGTACCCCCTACGAGTGCGGCGAACGGTCTGCCAATTCTAGAGTGAGGCCCCTCTGCCTCTCAATGCCATGAGATACGGACCCGTTGCCCTCCAGAACCCGGCTATCCGTGCACTCCGTCGCGGGGTAATCGTAGTACAGAAAAGAAAATATATACAACGGGTACATCGACCTAAGCCCGGTCGTGTCCCAAAAAAAATATTATACAAACAGACAGTGACGGCAATCCACATGTTGGACGCTCGCCCTGCAATATCAAATGTACAAATAAATCCAAACAGTACTGTCATTGCACCCTGCTATCCACCACGACCTATCCGCAACATCACAGCACAACACAGAACATCAACGCGAATGTCACGTTCGCAAACCCGTCTAAAAGAACTATAGCAATTAGACGCGGTTTACCGCGCGAAGGACATTCACGGTCGGAGATATAAAGTAAGTACTGTAAACTAACACGTTTAAATTTCGATCGACAAAATATCCCGAAGTGGGCCCCACGAACATCTGCCGTACAGTAATAAAATATGGGCCCAAAAGAAATATTCCAGAAATCACAATTTTCCATGTAAAGCTCTATGGAAAAAATTGGATCACTGTTCCCACAAAGTCGCCGCGGTTCCGCGGTCAAACCCAAAGGTTTGACCGCGGATCCGCGGTGGTCATGTGGGATCACGTGCCCAAATTTTCCCAGAATTCTTAGAAAAGCCTGCTTAGTTTTCTGTGATATGTAAAATAATTTTTAGACATCATTTAAAATTAACAGAAACTCAGAACTTGGAATTTGCGGTTTTCGAAAATCCGTTCGATCGATATTTTAAACGCGTTAGCACAAATTAGTGAAGCTTAATGGTGAGGCTCTGATACCACTGTAAGTCCACGGTAGCGTCTTGGCCGTCTAACAGACGCCAAATGCGGAACAAAAACTTTTACAACTGGCGCTATCGCGTACTATAACCCGGATCTGCCATTAAAGCTAAACTAACAAACTACAAAGTGGGTAGAAATGTTATGCCGAACGATCCGAGTCCTTCGGTCTTCAACCATCATCACACGCTTTGTTGCGGCTGCTCCGATCTCCTGAATCTCCAGTCTTCTCGTCCAGGTGACACCACGTCGACGGATCTTTAAACGGGCTCCCGCCTCTGAACCGAGGCAACTCGGTCGTCAAGTTTGCTAAAAGAGACGACCAAGGTGATGTAGAGAATGAGTAGAACACTTTGTCTCACTTCGTCCAAGGCTATGGACGAACGGTTAATGAAGTTGCCTTTTGGATCGGGTGAAAATGAGAAATGAGGTTATCTAATTTCCATGAACCAAAATACTATCATAATCTTTTTACAAACAACAAGTGAGAGTGTGAGAAGAGGAGGGGAGGGGCCGGCCATATATAGAGCAAGGGAGGTGAGTGTAGAAGCTAGGAGAGTGACCATTAGCACTAATATAAATGAATGGGTCACAAAATACATTTAATGCAAAATGGTGACTCTTAAACCTAGTCACCACAAACATTAACTCTCATTAAATGCTAACTATGAATCACTAACCTAGTCACCATTCAAGAACCTTCCACACTCATGACTCACTCTTATGAAGAAAAGATAAATCCGCATTTAACCGAATGTTAAATACGGCCGATAGAAAACTGGAAACTAGCAAACTCCAAAAGTGATCCTGAAACGAATTTCAGGATAACCCCGTATCAGTATAAACATACCCGCATTTGTATTACGACCGAATACAAATGCAACTGAGACAAAAATATTATATCTACACAGTATAATACTCGGATCCGGCTTAAACCAAAGCCTACCAGTATTATCTGTCCGAAATATGACACGTGCGTAAACGCACGTGCATTTTCTGAACCCTGCCATAAAACCATACGGCCTCTACAACGTTTTGCCCGAACTTGGGAAACTGTCAGTGGGGGACTCTAATGACTCATCAACACACTGGCACTGTGTATAACCACTAGCACGTCAGAGGTACGAGCTGTACGTAACGGTTGCCTATGTATTGATTGGAAGGGAAGCTGACGAGCGAACTCATCCATAAACCCTACTGAGCCTAACAGTGACAATATACATACAGTCCGGTCCGTTCGTCTAAAGAGTATCGCATATCGAGTCTAGGGGGGTGGATAAAGTCAGACCCATAATAACGTGATAATTCGTATCGGTATGAAGCCCATCACCACCTGAGAAACTACTGATCCAAATCAGTAATTCTCCACTAGCTCAGCCGAGAATTTCTAGCGATGGCCACCCGTGCACTGTGTGACATCAACCCCCAATACCGGGAGAGACGAATCCCCGACGATCCGCTCACTGCCTCCATGTGGCTCGGGACTGTACCCAAAAAATACCTGTTTGCACGTCTCCTTTGAGCATGGTAAGGTAGGAATCAAAGCACAGTGGGAACTCACACGAGACAAATGACGATCTCAGGTCGACAAACTAACCTGTACACATGTCACCAGGGAACTGCTATCTGACGATATGTATAATACCAACTAGCATATTCCCGGCGAGTCCTGTCCGGTGTACTCATAACCTAATGAGCACCTGTATACATCTTAGGTGAACCAACTGACACCAATGGCTTATGAGACCGGCCACCGCCCCTCGTCGGGGTCTCGACTGTATACACTAGTCTACTCTGGAGTATCGATGCCCTGTCTCGAAACTCCCACGACTAGGCACACTTTAAGGATGTGCTAATAGACTCCAGCTCCCACGTATATGATCACCATAATACTGCTGGCAGTCAAGCAAGAATCCTATGGGCTCTATCAACATGCAATAGCGAACTAAAACATGTAAACTATGATAAAAACAAACCAGACAGCATACTATCATCTCGAGTAAAACTGTCATATCGGTATAGGTCCTGCCTCAATCATTGCAATCACGTACCTGCGATCCAATAATTGACTTTGAGGGCACTATATCCAACATCGGGGTCTCGAATGTATACACTAGTCTATTTTGGAGTATCGATGCCCTGTCTCGAAACTCCCACGACTAGGGACACTTTAAAGATGTGCTTATAGACCCCAGCTCCCACATATATGATCGCCATCATACTGTTGGTAGTCAAGCACGATCCTAAGGGCTCTATCAACATTTACATGATGATAAAGACAAACCAGATAGTAAACTATCATCTTGAGTAAGACTGTTTTATCGGTATAGGTCCTCCCTCAATCATTGCAATCACGTACCTGCGATCCAATAATTGACTTAGAGGGCACTATATCCAACACCTCCGCCGAAAGTGCAAAAGTTTCTGAACCCCCACTCATGGCTTTTTTCCGCATCTCATCGTTTAATATGCAATCCATCGCATCATTAAACATGTGAGTCTCTGAGATAAAGTTGCTAACCGCCATAACTAGGTTCTCCCAACTCTCCGGCAACGAACAGAGGAATAACATGGCGGGAATCTCGTCTTTAAACATGATCGAGATATATTCTAACTGGCTCGTCATGCTGTTGAATTCGTTTAAGTGTTCTGTCACTGCACCACTTTTTTCCATCTTCATGTTGAAAACTTCTTCATCAAGTATATCTTATTTGATATTGAAGGTTTCTCATACAAATTTGCTAACGTCGTCATTAGCGCCATGATTGTCTTCTCTTTTGAGATGTTAAAGGCCACCGGCGGATTCAACGACAATCTGATCGTCGCCAGAGCTTTCCTATCCAAAAGATTCTACGTCTCAACGGTCATCTTTTCAGGCGTTTCTCCTAGCAATGAAAGATACATGTCCTTTTGGTACAGGTAGTCCTTCATCAGCATGTGCTACCAACCATAGTTGTGACCATTGGATTTTTCGATCTTTATTTTGTTCTCTGCCATCTTTCGACTAAATCGCAACAAACTCAACTTCTCCTTTGATCTGAACTAACACCTTCAAAACGATGATATAAAAACATAGATTCGTCCAGATCGTAGAATTAAAGAACCCTAGGTCGTAGAATTGAAGAGACCGTATGTATCGTTACCCACCGTTGACCTAAATCGTAGAATTGAAGAACCCCGGGTTCTCTTAAACCACGCTCTGATACCAGTTGTTAGGGATGGAGAAGCCGATGCACGGAACAATGCTCACGACAAACCAAATCACGCAGTCAACAACCAATCGCACAATTAACAACAAAAAGACAAATTAATAACGATGCAGGAATAAGTAAATAAAAATCAAATAAACGAGAGATTTGTTAACGATGTGCACCCACCATATAGTTAGTCCCTCCCTGGCAGAGCGAAATCTACAATGTCTATTATAATTGATGAATCAACTACATCGAGCAATCTTAGGAGATTTATCACAAATCTCTCTAGATCTCACAAATCCTAACCGTCACCCTCTTAATACAATGGTCTCTTTTTTTTTCTGTTAAGAAACGTATGAGAGATCCCCTAATATAGGCAAACCCTAATCCTATAGAAAATAGGAGATACATCTTATTTTACCAAACATAGATTCATCCAGATCTGCCGACGACTAACTTCTGACCCACATTTGGACAAACGTATATCTATACTCTGTAGATTTTCATCTTCTAAGGGCAGACGTCTGGAGAGCCGACCTTCTGTCGGACCTCTGTGTTTCTGACATATTTCTCATATACGTCTAAACGTCTGCCTTAGTGTACTGGAGACGTCCACCTGAAGTAAACTCCATAATTTCAGCAAATATTCCCACAACTTAAGTCCCCTGTAAATCCATGCGCCTTTCAACCTCTAGTCCTCACACGATCTCACAGCATATACAACAAATTAAATTAGCTTCTCAAAACCTAATCATTCTAATATATCATGGCCAAATCTCTAAGCTCCGCGGTCCGAAGGCGTGAGCCAGTGCTGATACCACACGAGTTCAAGAGACTCTCCGACATCGACGACCAAGAAAGCCTCCGTTTCCAAATCCCAGCCGTCCAAATTTACTGCAAGAGTGATGAAGAATCGAAGAAAGGGCAAGACCCGGTTACGGTTACAAGGGACGCGCTCGTGAAAGCGCTGTTGTTTTATTATCCGTTTGTGGGCAGGCAGAGAGAAGGGGCAGAGAGAAGGGGCAGAGAGAAAACTAATGGTAGAGTGCATGCATGAGAGGGGGTTTTGTTCATAGAGGCGGATGCTGATGTTGAGCTTGTCGATTTCGGGGAAGAGCTGCAGCCCCCATTCCCATGCCTTGATGAGCTTCTCTTTGATGTCGAAGGAACTGGTGGTGTGCTTCACTGCCCTTTGCTCTTGATTCAGGTCATGATGATCGAGATGATGATGATGATGAACATCTTAAAATCAATCTAAATTTATCTATAATATGATAAGTTCTCGATTTTTGATTTTCTAAAGAATCTGATGTTTTCCAATTTATATATGAGAAGTAAAATAGTTACGCATGAAAGTGGTGACAATAATGTTACATTTGCAATTGGTGGCCGTAGGTGTCGTAATTGTGGGAAATTGTAGGCACGAGTGTGAGTGTGGGGGGGGGGGGGGGGGGGGGGTGTGGGGGGGGGGTTCCAACTTTGTGTTTCAATTGAGTGAGAACTGCTTTCATTTTACGTTCCGTCACACACAGCTAAATTAAAACTTTATGTCAATGTGAGGAATTCTAACATGCATATAACATGTACAGCTATACCCTTTATTGTCATAAACACCCTCTCAACCGATTTGATATCACAAACTGATTTATTAATTATGACGAATATTACCTTTGTTCATTTATCAGATTCCTCAAAAACACATAAATTATGTTCTAAACTATACGAACAAAATCTAGAACATAATTACAGCAATATTTGAGTTGTTTAGAGTTTATTAAAGGTTATGCCAAGGGGTTGAGGGGTTGTTTGCGTTAATAAATCATTTGAGGGGGCCATAAACGCCATTTGATAATCAACCAGCCAGAGGTTCTTGTCCAGTTAACCCTTCTATCTAATATGGAATAGGGCAGCATGAATCCAGCCTAGCCTTATAAATCAAAATCGTGTCGGATAGACCCGATATGCCATACCTTATTATATGTTAGCGGAAACACCAGTTTTGGATGAGAATATAGCAAATAAGGAAGAACTAATAGAAGAATTTTATTGGCGCAAGATAACTTTACACTATTGAAAAGAAAGCCATTTTACAAGAGAATTTGAGTATTGCACAAAATTTTACAAGAGCTCTCAGTCTCTCACACTAGCTCACTGAATCTCACAATTGTTTTTATTTTGCTTGATGCCTATCACAAATAACCCTTTCGGTATTTTTGGAGAATCTCTTGAACCCATCTAGAAACTCTAGGATAACTTCTAGACTCATTCTAGAAGAATTCTAGACCTCAAAATCCAGAAAATTTCAGCCTAAAACCGACCAAACGAGAACATTCAACATTCACGAACACTCGCACGTGTTCTAGAAAACAATAGAGCCCACGATTTGGGTTTTGGGAATAGATGGGCCTAGAATTAGTTTTCGGCTTCAATGCTTGGGCCTGGGATTTATTGCGGATCAAGTTTAAATCCTTTTCATCAAAATGCTACAACTTTCAAGTTGATGTTTTACTCTGTTCAAATAAATAATATCTCGATACCAACCATCTGTGAATAATATGCAGGTGACCCGTCTGAGCTGCGGTGGCTTCATCGTCGCCCTCCGTCTCCACCACACCATGTGTGATGCACCCGGTCGAGTCCAATTCGTGGACGCCGTCGGCGAAATGGCACGTGGGTTTCAGCCCCCCACGGTGCTACCTATATGGAATAGAGAACTCTCTTAGACGCCCGGAACGATCCCAATCCAACATTTGTGCCCCACGAATTCGATATTCATCATGCTGCTACCGACTCAAACATCGCCGATGACAAAATGGTTCAAAGATCCTTCTACCGTTGACTCCAAACAAATCTCATCACTTAAGAAGTAAATACCTCGCCATCTCCGCAACAATTCAACCACATTTGAAATAATCACTGCGTTTCGGCGCTAAATACTTTGATTGAGCTTTAAGCTTTTGAATAAAATGATTTTCGGCTATAGGTCAAAGTACTCTAAATTTCAAATCTTGACTGATGTGGATATAAAAGAAAGTCCACTTGAACTGAAGCCTAGGTCTCATCATGTAGAAAGGCATTCAACCAACGTAAGCATATCATAAGCATATCACTGTGTTAGATAGCTATCCTCTAATATTTCTTATCAAAACTTCAAAGTTTCGGTAATCTGAACCTACTAAAAATCATTTTATCCAAAATCTTAAAGCTATTTGAATTCTGAACTTACAATATGCATTATGCTAAACATAACACCTAACAGGACCAAAACCAGGCGAAGAAACGCAAATCTTATGCTTCGTGAGCACACGCAACAAGTTTGACCCACCAGTACTGCCCCATAGTTTCTATGGCAACACCATCACAATACCAACCGCAATATCAAGGGCCGACCTTATGTGCACTATATTAGGAATATGTATACCCTATAAGCCATTATTGTATATTATAGTGGATATTTGGACATATATGTATAGAGGACTTTCTTGCTCGACATTATAGTATGCTATCTGGTTGCTCTTTATCTTAACACGTGCACTTATTTTAGTTTACTGACTCATTGATACATATTGATAAAGCCCTTAGGATGTTGGCTTGACTACCAGGACTATGATGCAGATCATACTAGTGGGGCTTGTGTAGTCCACAAACACATTCTTAACAATTCCTAGTCGAGAGAGTATCGAGACATGGTATCGATATTCTAGAGTAGACTAGTGTGTACGTTTCTTGACCCTGTATGGGGCGATGGTTGATCCCATAACTATTAGTGTTTGACATCAAAAATTGTACACATGTGCTCATTGGAGAATGAGTACACCGAACAAAACTCGCCGAGAACTCTTAGATGGTACCATACCTATCGTCAGATAGCAGTTCTCTGGTGACACTTGTACAAGTTAGTCTGTAGACCTGAGATCGTCATAGTGTTTTGTGTGGTTCCCACTGTGTTTTGATTTCCTCCCTACCACGGCTCAAATGAGTCGTGCAAACATATGGTTTTTGGGTACAGTCCCGAGTCACATGGAGGCAGTGAGCGATATGAGGGGTTTCGTCTATCCCGGTATTAGGAGTTGATATTTTGCTATACTCGATTGGTTATAACAGCAAGTCTCTGGTCAGGGCTAATGAGATTTACTGATAAGTGTTATCAGTAGTTTCTCGAAAGGTTATAGGCCACACATCGGCATGGCTTATCGAGTTATTGGGGTCTGACGATTTCCCCCCAGACTTGATATGCGACATATTAAAGTAAGAGACCGAACTGTACGGTAAGTGTTGTTTATAGGCTCTACGGAAGTTTGGACAAGTTTGCTTGTTGATTTTCTATTCGTTCAATACGTGGGTAGCCGTTACGTCCAGCTAGTACCGCTGACGGCTTGTGGATATCTGATATGTTCATTAACTACTGCTGGCGTATTGACGAGTCTTTAGAGTCCCACATAGAGCTTTCTTAACTTAAGCGAAACGAAGTAAGGCATATATGGAGATATGTGCGGGAGCTTGATTAAATACGAGTACATGATATCTTATTCTAATTTAGCATTTTTGATATAACCGAATTATCGAATCAAGTGTTGATTCAATAATTTGATATATATATATATATATATATATATATATTTGATATAACCGGGTTATATATGATATAACCGGATTATTGAATCAAGTGTTGATTCAATAATTTGATATATATTTGATATAACCGGATTATTGAGTCAAGTGTTGATTCAATAATTTGATATATATCTATATCTGATATTAACCGGGTTATATATGATATAACCGGATTATTGAATCAAGTGTTGATTCAATAATTTGACATACATATATATTTATATATTTGATATTAGCCGGGTTATATATGATATAACCGGATTATTGAATCAAGTGTTGATTTAATAATTTGATATATATATATATATATATATATATATATATATATATATATATATATATATATATATATATATATATCATGGTTGATGATACATTGAACATGGATGCGTGAGAATCATATTAAAGGTAAAGATGAGAAGATAATGATTTATATATATGAATTAAAGAAAAGTAGAATGAGTCATTGTTCTATGGTTATTTTGAGAAGTATCGAGAAGTTATGACTCATCCTATTTTCTTTGTTTGATTCACACATATTCATCATATTTCCAAGCTCATCTTATCCTCAAAATTCACTCACTCATTTCCAAGGTTCATCATCTTCATCTCCTTCCTTTTTTTCTAGGTTGAGAAAAAGAAAAAGAAAGAAAGATTTTTAGTGAGCAAAATTCCTACTTTATCAACCTACACTTCAGCAAATTAGTATAAGTTGTTCTCTTCACTAATACCTTGATTAGTAAAGTGTGAGCTTGAGTATGAGTTGCCTCAAAATGGATCATTTTCGACGACGAAGACTTCAAGCAAGCTTGTTCCATCCTTCAAATGGAGTCGAAGAAGAGTTCTAGGACTACTAATCGGAGCATTTAAAGTGAAGGATTAGACTACAAAGGTTGTAGTTTCTCTTCACTTAGTTTAGAACATATTTTGTTTAATTTTGAAATCCTAATTCTCTAGTTCGATTCTTGTTTAGTATACTTGGCCCTCTAGATTTTTTAAAATTGCATACTTGATACTCATTGAAATCTAGTAGAGATACTAAGACATACTTTCACACTAACCCAATAAGCTACACGGTGAAGCTGGTTAGGACGACTAAATCGAGCGTGACCGAAGAGTACTTGTTCATATCATAATATTGCATTTTATATTCCCCATTCTTATTCGTTTTATAAATAAACAGGTGCTTTTGATGCATGTCTGCTACATATTACAGGTTACAGGTTCTTGGAGCGAAAACAGTGAAAAAGACAAAAGATGATACAAAAAGGGACTTTTGACAAACAAACAGAAGACTCTTGATCAAGCCTACATCAAAGATAAAATTCACAAAGTACAAGGCAATGCAAGGTCCAAGATTTCGAAGCCACGGTTAAAAGTCCACCATAATTATTCACTGGAAAATCTGAAAGAGAACAGAAGCTATTTTAAAGAAAGAATTAAAGAATTAAGTAGCCCAGGAAGCCCAAAGACAGAAGAGCCCACAAAGGAAAGGCCCAATACTTCCTTTTTAAGAAGACAAAAGGAAGATTTTATTTTACCAAAATTCATTTGCGGCTTTTACTAGTTGACCTAGGGCTATTTTTGTAATTGTAGACATGCGGACCAAAATGTAACCTAGGATTTCTATTTCCTATAAATAGAACTCTAAACATTGTAATTCTTCATGCCTCCCTTTAATGAATAAAATTTAGAAATCTTTTGGAGAGCATCGGTGCCTCTCTTTAATTCAGAAATTCAGATCTGACAAACCTGCATGGATGATTGGAGGGATCCATCTGTAAGTAATTTAATTTCTTGTTCTAGTTTAGATTTTAATTCCTTGCCTTAGATATTAGCTTTGGGAAGGGCTTTTGAGAGATGTGATCTCTCATCCCTTTCTTACCCATCACATAGAATCTATAGGACTCCATGCATACACGCACACACTGAGCCCTACGGCACCCTATCCCTCGAGGTAGCGGTGATACCGTAGTATAAAGGCTCAGTTGCGCGCGTTTTCCATGGAGGTTAGGGTAAGCATCTCTAAAGGAAGGACAAGAACCTAGAGGAAGGAACACCTTCCCGAATGGATCTAATCCCCTTTATTGATAATTACCATAACTCCTCTTAGATCCTAATCTGGGTATAGAAAGCGTTGAGATTTATTTACATTTCCAAACCATTCCTAAACCTAACCCTAGCAAGATTTAGATCTAGATAATTGCCCTAGGTTAATTAGGTTTTTAGATTTAATAACAACTCCGAACACCCTTCGGAATTAACTTGTAAGAACGAATCGGAGATTCATAACATCCCTGTGGACCGACCCGTACTCACCGGCTAGCTGCAAAGCGACGCCGTTCTTGATTGCGGTTACAAATATTTTTGATCTATCTTTTAGAAAGCGCAAGCATGCTGAATCATTCAATCAAATGGCGCCGTTGTCGGGGATGGCGTAGAACTTTCCTTTTCGCAATTTCGGGTTAATCATAAAATTTAAAAATTCATAAAAATCTGAAAAATCAAAAAAATATAAATATATATATTTTGTTATTTTTGGAAAGGATACTTTTTTGTTTAAATTTTTGCAGGATATACAAAATCGGATCTGGAAAATCCCAGAAGGTGAAACAGAAAACCAAATATCGAAACAGAAGGGAAATTAAAAATCAGAATAGTGAAATTTTTTTGGAGACCCAATTCCCTCATCCCGCCGCGATTCCGCGGCCAAAACCCACCTTAGGCTGCGGAACCGCGGCCTTCTAGTGGAATCAGTGCGGCAGAAATTTTTTGGGGACTCGATCCGACAATCTCGCCGCGAAAACACGGCACAAACGCGTTTTTAACGCGGAAAGGCGGCGGTACAATGGCATCTTCTTCTGAAAAATTTTCTGTAAGATCTTCTGTTTCTCCTCTGTAATTTTTGAAATATATTTTCTGAAAAATACCTGCAGGATTTTGTGCACTTTAAAAATATATTCCCTTCCAAATAACGATCTTGTGCAGGATTTTTGGGCCCCGCTTGAACTAAATTGATTGCAAGAAATATTTTGTTGTTGCATATCTTTTCTCGAATATCTTTTTGCAACAATTCTTTCCAAATAAAGATTCTTGTGATATGCTTAAAATAATAATTGATTGCAAGTAATATTTTGCTGTTGCATATCTTTTCTATAAAATATTTTGCTGTTGCATATCTTTTCTCTAAAATCTTTTTGCAACAAAAATTTTTCCAAATAAAAAAAAATCAATGAAAAATGAAAATAAAAAGGACAAATATTTTATAGAGCTTGCAAAATTTTTTTAGCCGCAAATAAATCCTTGCACAACAAACTTTCTTTCCTTTTCCCTTTCTTTTAACATGGGTACCCCACATAATAAATTATTAGCCGAACTTTGGTATCCCGAACCTAATTTTGCGTCGTACGTTAATTTGTTCGGTCAATTTAAAAACGATCCTTCCTTGCCAAAAATTTCGTTGAAAGATCACATAGAGGCGTCTAGGAGAAACAGTTTGACTTTTCAACCCACTTTGTGTCAACCTAGTCAACCTTTACCACCTACATATGTTGACACCACTTTTCCTAGTCCTGCTGTAACTCCTAGGCCGATGTCCATTGCTGAGCATATTGCTCAATCTCGCAGTCGATCTTTCACCACTCTCCACTCATCTATTTCTAGGGATCCGCACGACTATTCACCTTTTTATCCATATGTTGACCCTACCCCTGCCCAACCACCCACTTCCTACCAGTCATACCCAATCTTCCCACCTTCACTAGACACTGTTTCGACACAGCCATTAGGGAGTTTCAGATATCCAACCAATTTTGAATCTTTTACTGAAACCCCCTCGCCACCCAAGTCTAGTTTAGAAGAGTCGTTGGAGGCATATATTGCTGCAACAAATAAAATAATGAGGAATGTGGAAGCGTCCATGGCCGCCCTTATGCAACCTAGTGAACCGGTAGCTAGTGTCCCGCTAGCTCCAAATTTTTCAATGTATGAGGCGGCAGTTGGACAGAGTGAGAATGAGAGAGGATTTTCAAATCAAACCTACCCTTACCCAATTGAAGCCCACAACTCCTGTTTTCCATTGATTACCCTAAATAGTTCACCTGTTGAAAATAAAGATGAGTTGAGCGAATTTGTAGTGTTTGATTTGCCAGATTGTGAGGAACCCCTTTCGAGTGAAACCGCATCTAATCCTTTCGATCTTTACACCTCCACTCTAGAACCTAAATCGATAGATATCCATGCTTCTGATGAGGTGTCTAAAGAAATTGATTTTCACTTGATTGAGGATATAGACGTCGGGAATATTTCGGATGATGAACCTGTCGATATGCTTGAAATTTTATGTTCAAATCATCATCCTGAGTTATTAAATGTTTCTCCCGAATCTCATATGCGTCTAGATTTTGATGATAATGGCATGGATGAGTTGAATATTGAGGATAGTATTGAGGAGAGTCTTGAGGATAATATTGAGGTTGAATCATTTTTATTTGATGTGTCTGATTTTCCAATTCATCCTCCTGAACCTTTGACTGTTATATCACCCTCCCTCCTTCTCATCGTTCCGACCCCGCTTGAAGACTGTGAGCTTGAAACCTTTTCCTTTGAATCTGACACAGATCTCACAGATGATAACACTTATGAGTGTTTCACTTTTTCGGACGATGTTGATGACTCACCGTCCGAGTTTGAGTCCTTTACATTTTCAAATGAGCCATCAGACTCGGTTGATTATAGTAGTTTCGAACCATTAATGGAATCTTTCAAGTTCGAAACAGTTTACTACCGTGAGAAAGATACTATCCCTAATTCACTCCCTTTCGTCTTTCCCATTGTTCCGACCAAACAAATGACCGTTACGCTTTCATCTCCTATACCAAGTTCTGCGTACCCATGTTCTCTTGCGAATCTTGAGGGATTTGATCCCATTTCTCGACGGGTTGATAGGTTAGCGCAATCGCTTTTAACACATCGGTCATCACAAATTGCGCTAATTTTTTCACTCGATTTACACCCTCAAGATCGCGCGACCCTTCTTTCTTCTTTCCGCCATTCTTCTCCCCCACCAATACCGTATTCTCTTTTTTCCACACGGTCTCGCGTGTTTCTCATTTCTTTCTTCTACACCCCATTCTTCTACCAACTTGACCATTACCACGATAAGATTTTTGACTGGTTGGTGTTAACCTTTGGCTTGTGTAAGGCCAAGCTTAAGTTTGGGGGGAACCTTTGTATATATGTATATATTTTTTTGTTTTCTTTTTCTATAAAAAAATATAAAAATTTTCAAAACATTAAAAATATAAAAAAGATTTATAAATAAATAAACAGGGGAGTATCGGCATTTTGACCCTCTTGGTTTAGCATGACAGTGAGGACACTGTCAAGTTCAAGTTTGGGGGTATGCTCGGTACGTCTTCTTCCTTCGCATTCATTTGTACATATTTTTTTGTTTTGCATTTGCATACTTATTTGAAAACCCATAAAAATTTGAAAAATTTCAAAAATTATAAAAATTAATGTATTCAATTTTGGCTAATTGACTTGAGTTTGACAAATAGGTTAACTGGTTAGGAACAACTAGATCTTAGACTTAGTGAATTAAAAACCCTAAAGATAACCGTCCTTAAAGTTTAACGGTAGAAAGTATATGCCTTTGTAGTTTATTTAGAAATAGACAAATTTTGGGTTCACTTCTTGGGCTAAGTCGAAACAAGGGAAGAGTATTGATGTTCTTATTAGAGTATAAGTTTGAAAAATAGTTCCTAACTTAAGTCTAGATTCTGAAAATGTATACCCTACAATTTGCACAATCACGCACCTTGAAACTTGGAATAGTAGAAGAGACCTTAAAATGCTCTTGTCTAAAGTCCTTAGTACAATGAAAATAAAAGAAAAAAAAAGTGAATAAAAAAAAATGGACACTGGTTTTTGTGATTACTTAAGGCTGTAAAAAATAGAAAAATATTTAGCAAGGGTGCCTTATCACCTAGTGCCTTAGACCAACTGGTTTGGGAGTCACTGCTAAAACCTTGGGTGTTGCAAGACTAGGAAGTACGCTTTAAAGTGCAAACGCATCTTGTAATCGGTTGTTGGTACTTCAAGAAGTATTAACAGTCGCATGAAGGATGTGTGAGCAAAATTCAATTAAATTCACCAACTAATTAGTACTTTGGACAACGGACGAGAGTACGATTGCTTGATTTGAATTTCCAAGTGTAGGGGTGATCTATACACACACGTAGGGGATATGTGATTGGAGTTTAGATGAGAGAAAGGAGTGAAGAATAGAACTTGTATCTTTAATAGAGTTGATAAAAATTTCTAAGTGGAGATGGAAACCCTAGAAGGAAAACTTAAGAAATGCCGAAAGCTAAGTAGGTCTACATAACATATATAATTTTAAGTTAAATAATGAGGAAGTGTGAAGAATATGGGTGGATAATTTACGAGTCAGAAGATAATAGAATTCCTTGTTAGAAAACCTAATTGGAGAACAAAAATCAATGGGCCGAGTTGATAGGATTTTGTGGGTGTAATCCGCTGAAAACCTTCAGGAGACAACACTCCTCCTACTAGGGACACCTAGAGGTTTAACGGCTTGTTGCACGTGCTCAGTGCAATCGCGTTTCCCTGCGAAAGTGCGGTTAGGATTTTAGTGAATAAAAATAAGTTTGCTCGAGGACGAGCAAAAGATAAATTTGGGGGTATTTGTTCATATCATAATATTGTATTTTATATTCCCCATTCTTATTCGTTTTATAAATAAACAGGTGCTTTTGATGCATGTCTGCTACATATTACAGGTTACAGGTTCTTGGAGCGAAAACAGTGAAAAAGACAAAAGATGATACAAAAAGGGACTTTTGACAAACAAACAGAAGACTCTTCATCAAGTCTACATCAAAGATAAAATTCACAAAGTACAAGGCAATGCAAGGTCCAAGATTTCGAAGCCACGGTTAAAAGTCCACCATAATTATTCACTGGAAAATCTGAAAGAGAACAGAAGCTATTTTAAAGAAAGAATTAAAGAATTAAGTAGCCCAGGAAGCCCAAAGACAGAAGAGCCCACAAAGGAAAGGCCCAATACTTCCTTTTTAAGAAGACAAAAGGAAGATTTTATTTTACCAAAATTCATTTGCGGCTTTTACTAGTTGACCTAGGGCTATTTTTGTAATTGTAGACATGCGGATCAAAATGTAACCTAGGGTTTCTATTTCCTATAAATAGAACTCTAAACATTGTAATTCTTCATGCCTCCCTTTAATGAATAAAATTTAGAAATCTTTTGGAGAGCATCGGTGCCTCTCTTTAATTCAGAAATTCAGATCTGACAAACCTGCATGGATGATTGGAGGGATCCATCTGTAAGTAATTTAATTTCTTGTTCTAGTTTAGATTTTAATTCCTTGCCTTAGATATTAGCTTTGGGAAGGGCTTTTGAGAGATGAGATCTCTCATCCCTTTCTTACCCATCACATAGAATCTATAGGACTCCATGCATACACGCACACACTGCGCCCTACGGCACCCTATCCCTCGAGGTAGCGGTGATACCGTAGTATAAAGGCTCAGTTGCGTGCGTTTTCCATGGAGGTTAGGGTAAGCATCTCTAAAGGAAGGACAAGAACCTAGAGGAAGGAACACCTTCCCGAATGGATCTAATCCCCTTTATTGATAATTACCATAACTCCTCTTAGATCCTAATCTGGGTATAGAAAGCGTTGAGATTTATTTACATTTCCAAACCATTCCTAAACCTAACCCTAGCAAGATTTAGATCTAGATAATTGCCCTAGGTTAATTAGGTTTTTAGATTTAATAACAACTCCGAACACCCTTCGGAATTAACTCGTAAGAACGAATCGGAGATTCACAACATCCCTGTGGACCGACCCGTACTCACCGGCTAGCTGTAAAGCGACGCCGTTCTTGATTGCGGTTACAAATATTTTTGATCTATCTTTTAGAAAGCGCAAGCACGCTGAATCATTCAATCAGTACTTGAGATCGGTGGCAGACTTTTTGGTGGTGAATTGGAGGCCGCCTCTAAAGTTGGGGCCATTGAGCGTGGCGATTTCGGATGTGAGGCGGGACGGGTTTGAGGAGGTGGACTCCGGGTGGGGGAAAGTAGTATACTGTGGTCCGGCACGTGCTATACCCGGTCTGGCAAGTTTTTATATACCTTTAAAGGATGGAGTTTTGGTGCCAGTTTGTTTGCGAAGGCATGCTATGGATAGGTTTGCGTCTGAGTATGAGAGAGCGAGTGCGGCTAATGATACAGATGATGGAATGAAGTATAGTGTTGAGATGTGTGGATTAAAATAGTCTCGTATTGGAAAAATTATGAGAGGTACATGAGTATAAGATATAAGATAGGACAAAACTCAACAAGGCTTAAGTCTTATTGTTGTAACTCATTTATATCAAAAGCTCGTGTACACTCATAGATAATATATATAATCATCCCCTCATTCTTATATATATATATATATATATATATAGATAGATAGATAGATAGATAGATAGATAGAGAGAGAGAGAATAATGGAGAAAAGATGCCATATGAGGGAATTTCCTCCTATGGCGTCGAAAAAATACGCCCTCTGTCGTGTTTTCCGACGATCGGAACCCATAATGTTCATCGTTATCATCTAAGATGTGGGTACGCCAAATTTCATGTGATTCTACAACTTTTTCAGCATTGAATTAGTAGGTTCAAAATTAACGGTTTACCGACAATAGAACTTTTTACATTGCTAAATCAACGGTGAAAAAGTTGTAGAATCACATGAAATTTAGCGCACCCACATCTTAGATGATAACGATGAAGATGATGAATCCCGATCGTCGGAAAACACAATGGGGGCGTATTTTCTCGACGCCATAGGAGAAAATTCCTTCCTATGGCCTCTTTCCTCCATTATTCTCATATATATATAACTTTAAAATGGTATCAGAGCCCAGATCGATCGATCGAGACCTCAACAATATCTCTAAGAGAAATAATCTACAAGCACAAAAAAAATGTCTTTGAGAGAACTGGCTCTACACGTGTTGTGCAATTCACGTGACAACCACACCAAACAAAAAAATTGATCGTTGCACATGAGTGGGAGTGTTGAGATGTGTGAATTAAAATTATCTCGCATTGGAAAAACTATAAGAGGTACGTGGGTATAAGATATAAGATGGGACAAGCCTGTGATTACTTTAATTCACATATCTTAAACACTCTCCCTTAAGTGCTGGCGACTATATAATTTATCTGTGGGTGTACACGGCTTTTGATATAAGTGGATTCCAACAATAAAACTCAAGTCTTGTGGATATTTAGCCCATTTTATATCTTATACCTATGTATTTCTTATATTTTTTTTCCGATGCGGGACTATTTTAATTCATATATCTTAACATGTAATAATGGCGGTGGTACTTACAATTCCGTTTTCTCTGTTCGACCTAAATTATAGTTGAAGTGATGTATTATTTATTTTCTTCCGGAATCAACCCGTGAACAACCCTGTACTTACGACTTCTCATATTGGAGAAGCAACCTAGTGTGTGATTTGGAGGTGATTGAAAGTTTTCTGTTGCGGTAAAATTTGAGTAAACATAATACAAAGGAGTATATAAGAACAACAACAAGAAAGAAAGAGTAGAGAAGACCCGCTCTATATATCAAGTAGGCATTAAAATTTCTTTACTTGGAAAAAGGAAAGAAAGTACTCGAATAGGATCTAATCCTTCATCAATGATAAGAAGGTGAATCCACCATTTATAATTATCAAGGGAGGCAGCGCAATGCACGGATATAAAGTGCAGAGTCAATAAATATCATTTTAATTTTAAAATTTATTGTTATATGATTTGTAACCTATAATATCTCATATTTATAAACTTCATATATGTAAAATATATAAAGAATTAACTTGTAAATACATCGATATTTTTCTTGCTATAGCATAAGAAAACGCGAAATTTTTAAAAATCTCAAGAAAAAATTCGTCAATTCTTCAATATTTTCCTTTTATAACACACGAAAATTGCAAAATACATAAAAATCCCCAAAAATAATTTCTTCAAATTTTCAACATTTTACACGAATATGGCGAAATTTTAAAAATCTCAAAATTTTTGTTTAAACCGATTTACTACTACTTTGTTTACTATGGAAAATCATGAAATTTTCAAATATAAATTTTTTTTTCTTTTCTCTGATGTTTCAATATTTTTCATGCACATGAAAATCATGAGATTTTCAAAAATCTTGAATTTTTCTCTTTTCTTTGGATTTTTTAATTTTGCATGCTATAGCACATGACAAATGGCAAATTTAAACAAATCCCAAAATTATAGTGTTTTCTTTAAATTTATAATATTTTAAACACTATAACTGCTACACGAAAATTAAGTAATTGTAAAAAAATTCAAACTTTTCTGTTTCTTAGGTTTTTCAATATTTTGCTCGCTATATCACAAGAAAATTGCGAAATATTCAAATATTTTATAAACTTTCGATTTTCTTTGACTTTTTGATATTCTGCATGCGAAATTTTCAAAAGTTTTAAAAGATCATGTACTCTCGGTTTTCAAAATTTTGCTTGCCACACCCAAATTATGATATATTCAAAATCTGAAAATTTTCTTCTTACTTTAAATTTTCAATATTTTGAATTCTATATCACACAAAAGTAGCATGATTTTTAAAAATCTAAAATTTTATATTTTCTTCAAGTTTTCAATATCATGAATAAAAAGTTTATGAAGTTTTTAATATTTTCTGTTTTATTCAGTTTTTTAATAATTTGTTTGTTATAGCACACAAAGATCACAGACGTTTCAAAAATTTCAAAATTTTCTATTTTCTTAAGTTTTCCAATGTTTAACTCCTTATAACACAGAAAAATCGCTAAATATTAACATATATCAAAATGTTTTTATTTTTTTTATTTATAACTTTTTGTATGCCATATAACACACAAAAAATATAAATTTTTTAAAAATCTTAAAAGATTTTTTTATTTGGATCTTATTATGTACTTGTTCACTATATAGAGAATGAAAATCACAATATTTTCAAAACTCCTAAAATTTTCAGTTTTCTTTGGTTTTTCGACATTTTGTTTGCTACAAACCAAAGAATTCTCAAAAAAATTGCTTTCGTCGGTTTTTCAATATTTTGCAATGATACATCATATGAAAATTCGCAAAATTTTTAGAAATATCAAAAGAATTTGTTTTCTTTCCATTTTAATTCTTTTTCTACACAAGAAAACAATTAATTTCAAAAATGTCAGAAGGTTCTAATTTCTCTCTCTCTCTGTTTTCTAATATTCTACTTCTTTACCTTTTTGGAGTACTTCCGAATATCAAAATGACAAAAAAAAGATATGTGAAGTAAAAAAAAAAAGGTCGTCGATTGTTATGAGTTACTAATACTATGGCCGGAAACTTTAGACAACACACAAAAATAACAAAATTTTAAAAATCTCATGATTTCTCAGAAATTATTTGTTTCTAAGTGTTTCCTTTCATGCGAAACTTTTCAAAATTCTAATTTTTAAAAATTTTCTTTAGGTTTTGAAAGTTTTGCACCTTATACGAAAATCACAAAATTTTTAAAAGTGTTGTGATTTTTTTTGGTTTTTCTATATTTTTTATTTGCTACAACACATAAAAATCGCGAATTTTCAAAAGTCTGAATATTTCTTTTTCTTCTTCCGTTTTTCTATATTTCATGTGCTATAGCAAAATACTCGTAAATTTGTTTATTGTCTTCTATTTTTCAATATTCTGCATGGTATAGCGTACGAAAATCATAAAATATTCAAAAGTCTCAAAATTCCTTTTTTCAAAATTCTAATATTAATAGCGAATTTTCAAAAATGAGAAAATTTTCAGTTTTCTTTTGGTTTTTGTGTATTTTTTTGCAAGACAAAAAAAAATCGTGGGATCGTTTACTCGGAAATTTATCTTCTTTCAAATTTTGGATGCTATAACACATAAAAATTGTTAAATTTTTCAATATTTTTCAAGTAAAACCTAAATAATGAGAAAAATATAAAGAGATTTTAATGAAGAGGACGATGAGACTGTAGAGAGTAATAGCGATAAATATTGAGGAGCGAGTCAATAAAAATTTTCTATGATAGCAAATTCAGTAAGAAAATTAAATAGGGGTTGGATGATAGTTTTTCCTTTGAAGTTCAAACTAGATATGAGGTCAGGAAATATTCTCTCATATAGGTTAATATATATTATATAGATAGATTGATTGATAAACTCTTATATCATGATTAGCTTCTCAAATTGTCTGACGAACGACCCAACCTCATAAAGCTGAAAACAAAGATTACTCTTTACGTTTCTTTTTATTTGTCTTCTTTTGTTTTCTTTTTTCCGTTTTTTTGAATTCTTTTTGGCACCGGCCCGTAAGCTTTAATTTATGCATACAAGACACGCAAACACACCAACACACACACATCACACACAAGCATATAACACACGCATCCAGAGGACTTACGAATTTAGCCTGAAAACGTTGATTTATTGGCACTTCCCCTTCAAAGATTTCTGGGGTTCGAAGCCCTTACTTTTCCTAAAAGAGGAAGTTCCCTAAACCGTTGCTATTCTCCTTAGAATATCATGGAGCAGGGTAAATTGAGATTTTTATGACCAATGCACTTTTGATTAAAAATTCTAAATTTGCCCCTATTTAGAGAATAAATAAACACGGTAAATTTAGATTTTTTTTCATTCATTAAATTTTAAATTACGAAGGAGGTGGCGATATTTCTAAACCTTTATTTGATAAATCCACACCAAAACTTATGTATCGACAAAACTAACCCCAAATATATCAACATTTAAGTTTTGTCTTTTTATGCTGCCCTTCTTCTTGATCCCGATTCAGATTCCGTTCATGGTGTCGATGTCGCACTGTCCCGTGTTGATCGCAGGATGATCGTTGTCAGCGAGATCACGATGATCATCAGCCTCCCATGAAGATCCACGGCCTCGCGGGCTCGTCGGCAACGCAATCAAGCTTCTCCATCATATTGCCGAGATCCTCGTCAGATCAAGATGAGGACATCGAGGTCCTCGTCGAGAAACTGGCACTTGACGGCACCAATCTTGCCTTCGAACACGCAGCCGATTTTGGCCAGCTGATCCGCTAGGATCGAGAAACGCCGGAGCGAGAGGCTTGGATCGGAGGAAAGAGAGGAGATTGTTGGAGAGGTTTAGGAGGAGGAGGTGGGAGAGTAAAGAGATGGGGAGGGAAGGGATGAGGCCTGTGAGATTGGAGGAGGAGAGGTTGAGGGCGACGATGCGGCGGGTGAAGAGTCGCGGGCGGAGGAGGGGAGATGGGATGCAATTTAGGAGGAGGGAATTAAAAGTTGATGTAGATAGTGTTAATTTTTTCCATATCTATGTTTTGATATGAATTTATCGAATAAGAGTTTCGTAATATCGCCACCCCTATGCTACACTTGATATATCTACGAGAAAAAGGACTTGGAAAGTGGGATGGGCTGAGTATGCTTAAGCATTTGTATAAACTGGGCTATTTAAACGGGCTTATTAGAATTTTATAATGGGCTAATCGCATAACTCTATCTCCTAGGTAAATGGGCTGGCCCAAACTACGATTAAACTGGCAGTAACGCTCATGAAAGACCATATCAATCAATTTCTTCTTGTTTACTTCTTTTTTATTTCCAATATCAATATAACAATCCGAGCAAAATTTTAAAGAATACATAACACAGAAACCATTGCATGCAAATCATGCAGAAAGGCTTATACTAAAAAATGAAAAAGAAAAAATCATGCAGAAAGGCTTTTTTTAATAATTATTTCCATGTTGAAATTATCTTCTTAGAAAATATGATGATATGTGAAAGGTTATATAATGCTGAATTACATGCATTATATATATCACCATATATGCTTTGGATTGCATGCTTTGGAAATCAACAAATTTCTTGTCTTTTTAGAGTATTTATACATGCATTAAAAAGATAATACAAACTGAGATTCAAAAGGAAAGAAAGAAATGAAGGTTATATATATGCTGAAATTATCATTCTAGCAAATGGTGAGCATAATTTTTCATGCATGTCAAGAGAAGATCGAGGACCTCCAAGGGATGTGAACTGCAAGAAATTACATTTACAAATCTATATATATGCATGAATATTTCTTATATTTGAATATAACAGAATATATGACTAAAGAGACAATTAACAATTTTGTGCAGGAAACATTATTAGTCCTACATTATACATGCCTCCATCTATACATCAATAATTTTTTTTATAAATGTAAAATGACTAAGTACCCTGCCGAGACTCTAGCTTAATTGATAGGATCCAGATGTGTTGCATACACATATAGTAGCAAGTTTTCAACCATATATAAAGTTTTTTCTCTCAACTCTTAATTGATACAAGCTTCAATTCATGTTTACAGTTGTGAACATTAATATACCTAGCTATCATGCTAGAATCTTGGCCCTGGCTAGCTAGAGCTTGGATCACTCCCACGCAGTGATAAAGTCTGAGAGCCAACCCATACCCCTTGCAAAAAGGAAGTCTACACTGCCCCATTTCTTTCTTTTTTTTACAAAAGAAGAGCATGATCCAAGAATAGAACATCTCCGATGAAATGTATTGATAAAAAACAGTTACAAGACTACAATACCTATTACAGAAGGAAACCAAAAATACATCAAAAATTAAGCTAAAAAGACACAGCCCAAACACACGGCCTCACACATGCAAAGAGCAGAAGAAGATGAGAGGGGAAAAGAAATCAGAGAAAAGGGAAGAACACACTAAAACATTTCAAAAGGAGGAGCCTGAGAAAACTTTAAGGCCTAAACCAACTTATGAGAATACACTCTTGCCATTTGAGCATCAAACCAGGTTGCTTCTTCTATTTTTCCAAGACCTTTTGCTGTACACTGCCCCATTTCTATTCTCATGAAATCACAACATACCAAAAAAAAATAAATTTAATTACTGTATATGTACACAATATATATGTACTTAACTATATTCTTAATTCACATTAAACTGTTTACTAGATTTTGTGCTAATTGCGTTTGCTTGTGTTAATTAAAAAATTGATTTTTTTGGCAGATCAGATGTGGAGGTTTCTTTCATGATAATCAAAAAAATAAATTTTTTTGGGAGAAAAGAAAGAGATGTGGATATTTCTAGATTATGTTTAGGTCTTTTTGATGATGTGGAGACTTGAAAATGTAGGATTTTTCTCCTTTATTTTTTTTTCTAGAAAAAAAAGGAGAGGGATAGACCTCTATACAAAGGGCGTTTGTATTAAATATAGAAAGATATTTGCATTATATATAGAAGATGTATTAAATATAGAAAGATATTTGCATTATATATAGAAGATACAAATATATATATTGGAAGAAATGATATGAAAGGTTCTAGATAAACAATTAATTGTTTTTTAAGAGAGAGATGTTTAAATAAATTTGGGAAGGGAAGAAAGAAAAATATGGAGTGTTCTAGAGTCTTATTTATTTATTTTTAAGAAAAGGAAGGAATGAGATGGAGGGCTTGAAAGATGAGAGTGATGATGTGGAGGGTTTGAGAGGTGAGGATTTTTCTCATTTTTTCTATTTTTTAAGAAAAAAAGAGAAGGACGGATTTCTAAGCAAAGGTATTTGCATTATATATAAAGATTATATATAGAGATATAGAGATGACTAATTTTATAATACAAGTAACCACATCGATTAACACGTGGAGGCTTGGTTTAATTATCTTCTTTTGTTATTATTATAGACTAGAATTTATCCACGTGTGTTGCATGTGTTAGTTTAAAAAAATTGAGAGATGATATGGAAGATACTAGATGAACAATTAATTATTTTTTTAGAAGAGAGAGAGAGAGAGAGAGAGAGAGAGAGAGAGATGACATGAAGGACTCGAGAGATGAAAAAGATGATGTAGAGGGCTTAAAAAGTGAGAATTTTTCTCATTTTTTATATTTTTCGAGAAAAAAGAAGAAGGATGGACCTCTAATCAAGAGTATTTGCATTATATATAGAGATATAGAGAGACTAATTTTATAATGCAAGTAACCACATGGATTAACACGTGGAGGCTTTGTTTAATTATCTTCTTTTGTTATTATTATAGACTAGAATTTATCCACGTGCAATGCACGTGTTAGTTTAAAAAAAATTGAAAGGTGATATGGAAGATTCTAAATGAACAATTAATTATTTTTTAGGAGAGGAAGAGAGATGGCGTGGAGGAATTGAGAGGTGAGAGAGATGATGTGGAGTGCTTGGAAGGTAAGAATTTTTCTCATTTTTTCTAGAAAAAAGGAGAGGGGTAGAGCTCTAACCAAGGATATTTGCATTATATATAGAGACTAGAATTTATGCACGTGCGTTGCACGCATTAATGTAAAAAAAATTTGAGAAGGAGGAGAGGGAGAGAGATTTGGAGGGTTCTAGAGTTTTATTTATTTATTTATTTATAAAAAGGGGATTGATAGTTTGGAGGATTTTAGATAAACAATTAATTGTTTTATGGAAGATGAGAGAGAGATGATGATGTGGAGGGTTTAAGAGGTGAGAGAGATGCTGTGAAAGGCTTGAGAGGTGAGGAGTTATCTCACGTGTTAGTTTAAAAAAAAATTGAGAAGGAAGAAGAGGGGGGGGGGGAAGACATGGAGGGTTCTAGAGTTTTATTTATTTATTTTTTAAAAAAAAGAGGATTGATGATGTGGAGGATTCTATATAACCAATTGATTGTTTTTTTGGAGGAGAGAGAGATGATATGGAGGGTTTAAGAGGTGAGGGAGATGATGTGGACGGTTTAAGAGGTGAGTATTTTTCTTCTTTTTTCTATTTTTCTAAAAAAGGAAGAAGAGTTGATCTTTAATCATGGGTATTTGCATTATATATAGAGAAGATATATAGAGAAGATAAGAAGAAGACAAACAAATATAGATAGGTTAAATAATATAAAAAATAAAAGAAAAGAAAAAATAATAATAATAATGAAAAGCACGTGCCATTAAGATGATCATGAATGATGATTAAGACTTTATAAATGAAATAGTGATGGGCAGGGGGAGCACAAAAGACAGCTGGGCTAGCACTTGTTTAATCTCAAGTACTTTTCTTTTGGGGCAGCTAGCAGAGATGATAATTAATTTCCATGACTTTTCCCTTTTGTTGAGTTCTATTAATTAACCCCCCTATATACTGCGATAACCGTAAAGAGAGGGAGGGAGAGAGAGTAGTAAAAAAAAGGGAAAGAGTTATTGAAGCAGTAAAAAGGTGCCATAAATAGTATTAAAATGTACCGCTCTTTCAATATTAGATGATCTTCTCTTTTTCTATTTTGGTTTAGTTTAGAATAAATAAAGATAAAAAAATGATTTTGATTAATTTCTCTTCATCCTATGAGAGACAGACAAAGAGAGAAAGAGGATGAGGACAGAAAGCGACTGAACAGCGAAGCCTCAACGGTTTCTCTCTCAGAGATAGAGAGAGAGACAGAGAGAGAGAGGCAGCAGTGCATGCAAATGCTGCAGCAGGGGCAGGGCCTGCCCGAGCTGCCCGTATTTTAACAGCGGGCAGCTGATCAGGAATTATTTGGGGTTTCCCGCCGCTTGTGACAGCGCCAGCTCTGTTTTCCTCTCTCCCATACCTCTTCTGATCAAATCCTTCGGTGTCCATTATATATTTTGCATGTATGTATCTATAACTCTATTAATATAGCTCTCTAAGTATAGGCATAACTATTTCTTTAGATTAATAGGGTCTCTTTGTTAAGGGTTTTACTTGTTTTAAATTTTTTTACAGATTCAAAGATTTATTATATTTTTCGTGTGTTACTTAAACATATGCCTGCATTAGAACTCTTGAATTTTGATGAGAGGAAATAAGAATATACTTAGCATATCCGAACACACATCCGCTGCTGGTTGCATTTTTTTTCCAGGACAGCAATGTATGTTTTTTGCACGACAAAATTAACTTGCTTTTTGAATATGAACTCAACTAGATTTGAATTTGGGTTGAGCTGATACATACTGCTTGTTTTGATGAAATATGAGGGATATTTTGCCAATATGTAATAAAGCCACAAATATTGTAGAGATATTTAACTCAATTGTAGGTAGGGATGTAAATAAATATGGATATTCAGGCTGACTCTATATCCTAATCATTTTTATCAAATATGGCAAGTGATTTGGATTTTCGATGGCTATCCGCATCCGTATCCGACAATAAAGATAGTAATTTTTTAGTTTATTAAGTATATTTTTTTCCAATATTCATTTTATATCTGTACCAAAATCGGAATTTTACCACATATAGATAGTATTTTTCATTTCAGATAATTATCTGTATTCGTATTCAAATCCGTTTATGATCACACGATACGGATACGGTAAAGCCTGTATAGATCCACTTTGTATCTGATTCCTTTACATCCCTAATTGGCTAATTGTATGCAAGTGTTTTTTATTTTATTTTACGCATGTATTATTTTTTTGGGGGTGGGGGAGGGAAAGAGGGTGTGAAAGGAGCCAAAGGAAGAATTATGGGAGAGCAGAGGGCGTTGGATTTTATTGGGAGTGGTCCTAGGCTTAGCCTATAATATATTTATAATATTGCATATATATAAAAAGGGAATGATTGGATAAATTGATTTAGCGACAACTCTGAACCGTTAATTTTAACCGTTTCTTTAATTAGCGGTTAAAATCGAACGATTCATAATTAACCGCTACTTAAAGTCGCGGTTCCTATTTAATAAAAAGAGCCACCACCCGAACAGTTTCAGCGGTTTAAGTGTTAGAGATCGTAATTGGGCAATTCTTGATGTGATTTGAACTGCGATTCTTGCTGGGATTCACTTGATTCATGGATCGATCTCATAAAGTAAATTAATTACTTTAATTAATATAGGGTTGGTTATTTTTTGGAGGATTTTTGTTAGGTTTTTCAGATGCAACTTGGGTTTTTTCTTCTTCCTGTGTTTAAATTGCGATTGTTGCTGGGTATTCTTATATTTTTTAGATTGATTAAATAATATAAATCAATGACTTTATTAGTTTAGGGTTTGGTCTTATTGATGTAGGGTTTTTTGTTAATATATTTGGGATTTTGAACGTTTATTATATAGTTATAATGGCCGGTAAATACAAATATGCACCCAAGAAGGCTACACCGAAGAGGGCTACACAAAAGAGGGCTAAACCGACTTCTCCTCCTCCTTCTCCTCCGACAAAAAAATATTCGTAAAGAAGAATTCCAAGAAACGTAGCAAAGGAAGGAAAATAAATCAAAAGTTAATGTAGTCAATCATACCCAGCCATCAGTATCTCAGACATCATATATTCAATACAACCCTGGCCCCATGAAGAATATTGTATTGTATAATCAAGAAAATCACATTTCCGAAACTATTTGGAGTGATAAAAATAGAGGAAAGCTTATTGTGTCCGAATCTACGAGCATATCTGCGCAATGGACTCTGACGGATCAGCAGATTCGATTATTAGACAAATGAGGTTTTGGTGAGTATCGTAAAGTTAGCAACCAACAATATGACCTATCATTGATATCTGCAATAGTTGAGAGATGGTGAGCCGAGACGAACCTTTTTCATTTATCCATTGGAGAGGCGTCGCTTACTCTACAACACGTATCATGGATTCTCGGTCTTCCAGTCATAAGTTCTCCAATTGTTTATGAATAATGTATGAGTTCTTTCATACATTTTTACGACGTATTAGGAATTGATCCCCTGAAGGAAAAAAGAAAAGATGGTGTTGTACTTATGACGTGGGCGTATGAGACTTTTAGTAGTCTCAGGACTAATGCCGATCAGGAGAAAATTGTTCAATGTACAAAAGGTTATGTTTTGTACACCATTTACATGACATTATTCCCTACACGCTCTAAGAACCTAGTTCATCCAAAATGGCTTCGATTATTGTGCGACGAGAAACTCATCTCTACATATGCTTGGGGGGCTGGGTTTTAGTCGTATTTGATAAATGGATTGAACGAAACGGCACTGTTAAATGCGAGAGCTATAAAGGGTTGCTTTATATTTTTGCAGGTATCGTATTAGTTGTATAATTATTTTCTTTTATTATGAAGATAATTGCAGCGAATCTAACAATTAAATTTTATTTAGTGTTGGGCATATATTAGGATTTCAGTCATTCTGTCTATCTCCGATAGCAGCATCAAGGAGAGTAGACCCCATGCTAGACAATGGGTTGTATGCGCACATTGATTTTTCCATCATCATAAAACTTTCTATTGGGGTATGCTTAATAATTTGAATGAATTATAGATAATTACTATTTCATTACTTAATTTAACGACATTTGTTTAATTCTTTATGACTAATGATAAATATTCTCAACCGTTTCTTTAATGACAGTTCACATGGGATCCATACATTGAGTATGTTGGTGCATCCGAAGACTTTTTTCTTCTCAGTAAATACTCTGGACTGTTACGAGTTTCTCTCATTTGTTTCGATATTGTCCAGTGGCAATACCCCGAAAGAATAATCCAACAGTTTGGTAGTATTTAGAGTGTACCCATTAACGTTCAACCTAGACAAACTGAGAAGGAGAAACCAACCAAGAAGAAACTAATATACGATGTGATTTTGGAGTATATCAATTTATGGGACGAAGCCGAAATTGATATCGAAACAAAATGAGTTGAATTTGATGTTAGTATAGGAGAAAGTCAGGATGTGGCTAGCGATTACTTCGCTTTATACATTGCTATTACCAAGAAGGTAATACACCCCCCACAGTCAACCAACTACGATATACAAGCCAAACATCGAGATTAACCGTTAGTTACTTCTTGATTATATAAGTATTGTTTATGTTTTGTTTTATATCACCTTTAATATATTAGATCCAATTATTGATATTTATTACTTATTATTTATAGGTGAACTCGATTGAACTTAATAAATATTTGCTGGATGATGACAATCTCAAGAGATTACATGAAAAGATGAAACTAGTTCTGAAGGGTGAGATTGATGATAAGGGGGTGTTCCTGCCAAAATTTGGCGTTCAGGAGCGCCAATTTCATAAAAGCGTAAGTGCATCATGTGCAATACACTGACGCAAGCGCCAACCTCTGTTGTGTAGAACCAAACATGCAATACACAGGCACAAGCGCAAACACAAGCGCGCTACGTGCAATGCACGGACGCAAACGCCAACCTTTGTTGTGCAGCACCAAACGTGTAATGCACGAGCGCAAGCGCATGTGCGCCATGTGCAATGCAAGGGCTCAAGCGCCAAGCTCTGTTGCGCAACGCCAAACGTGCAATGCACAGGAGCAAGCACAAGCGCAAGTGCGCCTCGTACAACGTAGGTGGCATAAGCGCATTTATATGGTGAAGCTCATACTTCAATCAGAGCTTAAACTCTATTTTGGAAAATATTTTTCTTTATCTTTCTAAAATAGAAAGATAATCTGTTAAAATCAGAAAATCTCTTGGATCAAAGATCCAACGGTGTTTAAGCACCCCGGTTGATCATATGATCAATTGAGATCTCTTAAATGAGAGATTTTCTCAACTTTCTCAACTATTTTTCTCTCCTATAAATAGGAGCCTAGAAGATTAATCTCCAGACACACAGAAGCCCCATAAGGTGCACAAGAGACTTAAGCCTCTGTCGAAGAAAATTCTTCATCTTCCTCAAACCTTAGGTAAAGAAATAGAGAAAAATCTCTTCTTTTGCCTATCCATGAAGCTTAAGCTTCTCAAGAACCCTAGGTTCTTCTTTCGAATCAAAGATCCATAAGAGAAATCTTCCCTGGCTGAGAGGTTAAACTCTCATAGGAGATCCAATATTTAGATCTAAGATCTTGGAGGAAGAACCTCGGTATTCCTCTACTTCAAGATGAAAGATCATAATCGAATAAAATCGAAGCTTAAGCTTCATGAGATCCGAGTCTCCACCAAGAAACATACCAGTCATCAAGACTATGATTGTATAAACAATAAATAAGACCCAAGATCATGAAAAATTCGATCTTGATGATTTTAATGATCAAAAGATCATTTTACAGAAGATTAAGCTTCATGAAAGTCAAGTTCTAAAAGGTTAACCTTTCTGTTCTGAAGAGGATGGAGCTTAAGCTCCCAAAACCCTAACGCTGCGCCACGTACAATGCACGGACGCTAGTGTCAAAGTTGTTCTGCTAAAGATTGCGCCAGAGTTCAAGCTCTCAATATTGCGCTGTGCTAAGTGCAATACACGTGTACCAAGCGCCGATCCTGTATCATGTCCCACCGAGCGCCATGCGCCAAATAGAGGATGGCAGCACCAGTGCCATGTGCAACGCATGTGCGCTAGAGCAGCGTCGGCGCTAAGTATATATGAGCGCCTAACAAACCCTTGGCTTAGCAAATTGGCTAAGTCTTGAAACTTAAACTTCCGTGTGATCTAATGATCTGCTAAGAACAACATTCTCATGCCATCTAGGTCGATCTAATTCTCAAATGAGACTATGTATCCCTAGGCAAAGCCTATATATACATAGGTCGATCTAACTCTCAAATGAGACTACGTATTCCTAGGCAAGACCTATATACACTTAGGTTGATCTAGTTTTCAAATGGGACTACGTATCCTTAGGCAGCGCCAATATATCCCAAACCATCTAAGTCGACCTTAGTTATCAAATGAGAATAACGTATCCTTAGATAGAGGGTGTGAAAGGAGCCAAAGGAAGAATTATGGGAGAGGAGTAGAGGGCGTTGGATTTTATTGGGAGTGGTCCTAGGCTTAGCCTATAATATATTTATAATATTGCATATATATAAAAAAGGAATGATTGGATAAATTGATTTAGCGACAAATTTGAACCGTTAATTTTAACCGTTTCTTTAATTAACGGTTAAAATCGAACGATTCATATTTAACCACTACTTAAAGTCGCGGTTCCTATTTAATAAAAAGAGCCACCACCTGAACAGTTTCAGCGGTTTAAGTGTTAGAGATCGTAATTGGGCAATTCTTGATGTGATTTGAACTGCGATTCTTTCTGGGATTCACTTGATTCATGGATCGATCTTATAAAGTAAATTAATTACTTTAATTAATATAGGGTTTGTTATTTTTTGGAGGATTTTTGTTAGGTTTTTCAGATGTAACATGGGTTTTTTCTTCTTCCTATGTTTAAATTGCGATTGTTGCTGGGTATTCTTATATTTTTTAGATTGATTAAATAATATAAATCAATGACTTTATTAGTTTAGGGTTTGGTCTTATTGATGTAGGGTTTTTTGTTAATATATTTGGGATTTTGAACGTTTATTATATAGTTATAATGGCCGGTAAATACAAATATGCACCCAAGAAGGCTACACCGAAGAGGGCTACACAAAAGAGGGCTAAACCTCCTTCTCCTCCTCCTTCTCCTCCGAAAAAAAAATATTCGTAAAGAAGAATTCCAAGAAACGTAGCAAAGGAAGGAAAATAAATCAAAAGTGAATGTAGTCAATCATACCCAGGCATCAGTATCTCAGACATCATATATTCAATACAACCCTGGCCCCATGAAGAATATTGTATTGTATAATCAAGAAAATCACATTTCCGAAACTATTTGGATTGATAAAAATAGAGGAAAGCTTATTGTGCCCGAATCTACGAGCATATCTGCGCAATGGACTCTGACGGATCAGCAGATTCGATTATTAGACAAATGAGGTTTTGGTGAGTATCGTAAAGTTAGCAACCAACAATATGACCTATCATTGATATCTGCAATAGTTGAGAGATGGTGAGCCGAGACGAACCTTTTTCATTTATCCATTGGAGAGGCGTCGCTTACTCTACAACACGTATCATGGATTCTCGGTCTTCCAGTCATAAGTTCTCCAATTGTTTATGAATAATGTATGAGTTCTTTCATACATTTTTACGACGTATTAGGAATTGATCCCCTGAAGGAAAAAAGAAAAGATGGTGTTGTACTTATGACGTGGGTGTATGAGACTTTTAGTAGTCTCAGGACTAATGCCGATCAGGAGAAAATTGTTCAATGTACAAAAGGTTATGTTTTGTACACCATTTACATGACATTATTCCCTACACGCTCTAAGAACCTAGTTCATCCAAAATGGCTTCGATTATTGTGCGACGAGAAACTCATCTCTACATACGCTTGGGGGGCTGGGTTTTAGTCGTATTTGATAAATGGATTGAACGAAACGGCACTGTCAAATGTGAGAGCTATAAAGGGTTGCTTTATATTTTTGCAGGTATCGTATTAGTTGTATAATTATTTTCTTTTATTGTGAAGATAATTGCAGCGAATCTAACAATTAAATTTTATTTAGTGTTGGGCATAGATTAGGATTTCAGTCATTCTGTCTATCTCCGATAGCAGCATCAAGGAGAGTAGACCCCATGCTAGACAATGGGTTGTATGCGCACATTGATTTTTCCATCATCATAAAACTTTCTATTGGGGTATGCTTAATAATTTGAATGAATTACAGATAATTACTATTTCATTACTTAATTTAACGACATTTGTTTAATTCTTTATGACTAATGATAAATATTCTCAACCGTTTCTTTAATGACAGTTCACATGGGATCCATACATTGAGTATGTTGGTGCATCCGAAGACTTTTTTCTTCTCAGTAAATACTCTGGACTGTTACGAGTTTCTCTCATTTGTTTCGATATTGTCCAGTGGCAATACCCCGAAAGAATAATCCAACAGTTTGGTAATATTTTTAGTGTACCCATTAACGTTCAACCTAGACAAACTGAGAAGGAGAAACCAACCAAGAAGAAACTAATATACGATGTGATTTTGGAGTATATCAATTTATGGGACGAAGCCGAAATTGATATCGAAACAAAATGAGTTGAATTTGATGTTAGTATAGGAGAAAGTCAGGATGTGGCTAGCGATTACTTCGCTTTATACATTGCTATTACCAAGAAGGTAATACACCCCCCACAGTCAACCAACTACGATATACAAGCCAAACATCGAGATTAACCGTTAGTTACTTCTTGATTATATAAGTATTGTTTATGTTTTGTTTTATATCACCTTTAATATATTAGATCCAATTATTGATATTTATTACTTATTATTTGTAGGTGAACTCGATTGAACTTAATAAATATTTGCTGGATGATGACAATCTCAAGAGATTACATGAAAAGATGAAACTAGTTCTGAAGGGTGAGATTGATGATAAGGGGGTGTTCCTGCCAAAATTTGGCGTTCAGGAGCGCCAATTTCATAAAAGCGTAAGTGCATCATGTGCAATATACTGACGCAAGCGCCAACCTCTGTTGTGTAGAACCAAACATGCAATACACAGGCACAAGCGCAAACACAAGCGCGCTACGTGCAATGCACGGACGCAAACGCCAACCTTTGTTGTGCAGCGCCAAACATGTAATGCACGAGCGCAAGCGCATGTGCGCCATGTGCAATGCAAGGGCTCAAGCGCCAAGCTCTGTTGCGCAGCGCCAAACGTGCAATGCACAGGAGCAAGCACAAGCGCAAGTGCGCCTCGTACAACGTAGGTGGCATAAGCGCATTTATATGGTGAAGCTCATACTTCAATCAGAGCTTAAACTCTATTTTGGAAAATATTTTTCTTTATCTTTCTAAAATAGAAAGATAATCTGTTAAAATCAGAAAATCTCTTGGATCAAAGATCCAACGGTGTTTAAGCACCCCGGTTGATCATATGATCAATTGAGATCTCTTAAATAAGAGATTTTCTCAACTTTCTCAACTATTTTTCTCTCCTATAAATAGGAGCCTAGAAGATTAATCTCCAGACACACAGAAGCCCCATAAGGTGCACAAGAGACTTAAGCCTCTGTCGAAGAAAATTCTTCATCTTCCTCAAACCTTAGGTAAAGAAATAGAGAAAAATCTCTTCTTTTGCCTATCCATGAAGCTTAAGCTTCTCAAGAACCCTAGGTTCTTCTTTCGAATCAAAGATCCATAAGAGAAATCTTCCCTGGCTGAGAGGTTAAACTCTCATAGGAGATCCAATATTTAGATCTAAGATCTTGGAGGAAGAACCTCGGTATTCCTCTACTACAAGATGAAAGATCATAATCGAATAAAATCGAAGCTTAAGCTTCATGAGATCCGAGTCTCCACCAAGAAACATACCAGTCATCAAGACTATGATTGTATAAACAATAAATAAGACCCAAGATCATGAAAAATTCGATCTTGATGATTTTAATGATCAAAAGATCATTTTACAGAAGATTAAGCTTCATGAAAGTCAAGTTCTAAAAGGTTAACCTTTCTGTTCTGAAGAGGATGGAGCTTAAGCTCCCAAAACCCTAACGCTGCGCCACGTACAATGCACGGACGCTAGTGTCAAAGTTGTTCTGCTAAGATTGCGCCAGAGTTCAAGCTCTCAATATTGCGCTGTGCTAAGTGCAATACACGTGTACCAAGCGCCGATCCTGTATCATGTCCCACCGAGCGCCATGCGCCAAATAGAGGATGGCAGCACCAGTGCCATGTGCAACGCATGTGCGCTAGAGCAGCGTCGGCGCCAAGTATATATGAGCGCCTAACAAACCCTTGGCTTAGCAAATTGGCTAAGTCTTGAAACTTAAACTTCCGTGTGATCTAATGATCTGCTAAGAACAAAATTCTCATGCCATCTACGTCGATCTAATTCTCAAATGAGACTATGTATCCCTAGGCAAAGCCTATATACACATAGGTCGATCTAACTCTCAAATGAGACTACGTATCCCTAGGCAAGACCTATATACACTTAGGTTGATCTAGTTTTCAAATGGGACTACGTATCCTTAGGCAACGCCAATATATCCCAAACCATCTAAGTCGACCTTAGTTCTCAAATGAGAATAACGTATCCTTAGATAGAGCTTAAGCTCTCGTGTGAACCCATGGACCTCACAAATGTGAGAATGAACCTAAGTTCACTCCCGCTGGTAAACCAAGACACCAATGTGGACTTGCTCAAGCAAATGCTTAACCCAAAATATGATATACACACACACACACACACACACACGGATTTGGACTAATCTGCGCCCTACGGATGGCGACAAAATTAGTCTCCGTATACAATCCAAGGGCAAACCCAAATAAACCAAAAGACACGACACACAAAGAAAACAACTTGGAGTGTAGAAAATTGTTATCGTTCGCGATAACGTAATTAACTACAGGGGCTTGCGACTGTAGGAAAAATACGTCATCACAATCAAAAAACCTCTCACCCTAAAAGGGAATCTGAAGTCAGCCACATCGGTTGCATCTATCCAAATCTCCGATATATGGCGCTATAAATCAACTTAGTGTTTTCAGAGGTGGATGGATCATACCAATGCATCTGCCCCCAAATTCAGGCAAGACGTTCCGACATTTCCCGTCTCCGGTTTTCGGCGGTAAACAGATTCTGGCACGTCCGGTGGGACCGTTTTTCTCTTTCCACCCCACACTTTGTGTGTTGTGTGTCTTAGCGAACAAAATCACGGTTTTTGGTTTCTATTGGATTTTGGGGTATACTGAACCTGGTGCTGTCTTTCTATCTAGATTCCAAACAGCCTTCTGCAACAATTGCAACTCCAAGACCACCATGCCTCAGCCGATCCTTTCTAGGTAGATCATAGCCCCACTGCTCGGAATCCCAATAGCCTAGCTCATGCAAGAATGGAACTGGCTCTAATTTGGGCAACTTCTTCTACTCTTCCTTCTTACCATTGTGCCGCAACGCCAAAGGAGGAAACTTCAAAGAATCCGATCTTTGACAGGCTGACCACAAGCTCTGCAGGCTCATTCGATAACCCTGCGAAACCAGAAAGCTCAGTCTTCAAGGGGCTGACTCCAAGTTCCTCAACCCCATCAAAGAAGACTGTGAAAACCAAGAACTCAGTCTTCAAGAGGCTGGCGCTTGCTGTTTCCGGAGCACCAAAAGATGTTCCTAAGACGTCCTCCTTTGATAGGCTGACTCTCAAAGTCCCCACGGCCCCTAGGAAGTCAGCTTTCAAGCGACTGACGCCCGTAGAAGATCAAGCTCCAAACAGAGGGCATGGAAATCAAACTCCCAAAGTTGAAGAAGTTCCTGTTTTAAGGTGCTCTCGACAGCGTTACTGGCGTCGACTAAGGCAGGCAAGGGGCATCTCCCCATCTGGGCAAGCTCCACCTACATCCGACTTCCCTATCAGTGCGGCTGTTCCGACGGAAAACAGTTTCAAGCCGCTGAGAAGGGTCAGGAGAAATTCGCCTACCGCTGTCTTGAAGAAGTCTCCATCATCTGTGGGGGAATCAAATGAGCAAAAGCCAGTGCTCTTACCTCTACGACTATCTTCGAGAATCTATAAAGTCTGGAAAGAAGTCCGTGTCTCAATCATCAACGCTGATCCATCTCCAAAATCGGAGAAGCCTAAGAATCAGCCAAAGGTTGACAACTCAGCTGCTAAATCTAAGGAGGTTCTCCATAAAAGGCAATGGCTGGGAAGATCCCCTTCGCCCAAGGAAATGCCTAACAGGCGAGCAATCAAAAACACCAGGCATGGGACTGAAGTAGTCCACACCATGCGGATAACACACCTGAATGGAAGTGAAAACAATGCTTCCAACAGTTATAGACCTCATACTATGTCCTTGACTGCATCTTAAGCTCAGTGGCAGCAAACGTTGCAAGAAATAGCAACACAAGCAGCTGCACTCATCAGCCCTGAAAGTAGTTTGTGTGCACTTGTATGATTTTTATAAGCAATTTATCACAGGTTTTCAATAAAACCAAGAGAGCACAAACTACAAATAGCAAGGAATCTAAACTAAAGATTACAACTTGACAACAAAATAGAGCTTGTTTGCATACAAGGTTAGGGATTAATACCTTTGGCGTTTCTTTAAAAGCTCCAAGTGGATTGAAAGGTTGTAGGGTCTCCTTAAACTCCTACTAGGCTCTAGGTGGAGAAAAGGAACAAGCTTGAGGGTGAGCTTCTTAGTCCAAGATGATCCACTTGAAAGCTTCAAAGACTTGGGCTTTAGCTCCACTTTGAGGTTATCCTCTTTGAAGCAACTTGATCTTTGATGGTTCTAAGATCAAATATCAAGAGCAGTAGTAACATAATCCTAAATAAACTCCAACCTGTCAGTAGTACTTTGACAACTATCGTGACATCCAGACTGGTCACTAGGGCACATTCCCCAGACGGTTCCTCTGAAGTGGGTACCGTTAGACAAAAGAGCCCAGAGGAAAGAAACATGCTTCGATGAGTATTGCTTCAGGCTCTTGAAAGAAGAAATCTATGTTTTTCATTGACGCATTGTTTGGTCTGGATGAAGATGCTCCCACGTTTGATTCTTTAATTGACCTACATGAAGGTATCTCCCAGTATGGCATGAATGTAGCTCTGGTCAGTGGAGAGTTACCTAGGCCACCCGCTTCGACTAAAGAAGAGGATGCCACCCTCTCAGCAGCTCTCCAAGCATCTCAGGGTAATACTAAGGAAGCCATTCTCGAGAAAACTCACTGGGAATCCCAGCGAGTTTTTTGTGAAGAAGCAAAGCTATGTGCCCTCGCAGAGATTGGTATACTTCTTTTATCCACTTTGTGTATTTTGTAATATAAGATTTTATATGTATTTTAACGATTTTCTTCTTCTCGTAGGTCTTTCCCCCGCCAAAGCTCTTCAGGAATTATTGTGGATGTACCAGGAGGAGGAATGGATTCGCGCTTCCATGGGCATTAGTATGACCTGACTCTCTCCCTTTTATTAAGACTGACTTTTATGCCACCGACGGAATCTTTGGATACCGGTGATGAGCTAGCTAGCCCTTCATGTGATGCAGTAGAGCCTGAAAACTATAGGATGGAGAGCCATGATCCTGTCGCTGATACTCACGAGGCCATGGGCATCGCTTCAGGTGCCATTGCTTCTCTAAGTGGATCCCCATTGTACCCCGATAATGCCAGTGCGACAAAAGTAGTCCTTAGTTAAGAGGATGAGGGTACTCATCATGATCTGGTTTCCTCTGTAGTGATGGAAACTGATGCAAGTGATGCTGTTGAGGTGGGCGTTGAAGCCAGCAGCACTCAGGAAGCAATTGTGGTTGCTTCTCAGCCGGTCCCTGAAAGATCTTCTTCTGCCACTTCATCGGATTTTGGTACACTTGTGATTGCGATACATCATCATATGCTTATTATTTATTTCGAGCATGTTATATGACGTTGTCTTTGTTTCAGGTATGGATGTGACGATTGATCCTTCTAGAGCGATCATCCCGTTCATGGTGCGTCGGAGTGTACCTTCTAGTAATTTTGAACTTGGGGGGGGGGTCGTCCTCAACTGGCACTTTAATTGCCATCACTCTTCCTATCCCTTTTGAGCTTCAGCCAATCTTTTCAGAAGTTGGGAGGAATATTGCAGGTGACATTCTTTTTAACTCTACCATTTTTAGTCTTGCAATTAATTTGGCTCTCATATCAATTGCCTGATTTTTCAGGACTATGAGAGCTGGCATCCTTCGTGCTGTAGCCTTCTCTAGCAATGGCTTTTTCATGGCTGTATTGTTAGTTATATGTATGCCCTAGAGGCCATTACTGTACATACGATGTATATTGTAGTGGATGCTAGGACATATATAGGTAGGACTTTCTTGCTCGACATGATAGTATGCTATCTGGTTGTACTTTATCTTAACATGTACTCTGATTGTCTCTATGTTACATGTTGATAAAGCCCTTAGGATAAGGACTCGACTATTGGGACTATGATGAGATCATACTAGTGGGGCCACGGTAGTCGACGAGTACATCCTATAACTGTTTCTAGTCGAGGGTGTATCGAGATGGGGCATCGATACACCAGAGTAGACTAGCGTATACGCATCTTGACCCATATGATGGGCGATGGATGATCCCATATCCATCGATGTTTGACATCAAGGATGGTGTACGGGTGCTCAGTGGAGACTGGGTATACTGGACGGACTCGCCGAGAACTCCCAGATGGTATTATACCTCACGTCAGATGGCAGTTCTCCGGTGACACTGGTACAGAGTAGTCTGTTGACCCGAGATCGTCATAGAGTCTTGTGTGATTCCCACTGTGCTTTGATTTCCATTATACCACGTCCAAGAGGGCGTGCAAAAAGGTGGCTTTTGGGTACAGTCCCGAATCACATGGAGGCAATGAGCGATAGGAGGGGATTCGTCTCTCCCGGTATAGGGAGTCGATGTTGCGCTGTGTTCGATTGGCTATAACCGGAAATCCCTGGCCAGGGTTGCTGAGATCTACTGGTAAGTGTTATCAGTAGTTTCTTGAACTGTTATAGACCTCATATCGACACGACTTATCGAGCTACTGGGGTCTGACGTTTACCACCCCTAGGCGAGATATGCGACATATCAGACGACGAGACCGGAGTGTACGGGAGTGTTACTGATTGGATTTACAGGAGAATGTACAGGCTTGCTTGTTGATCTTCTGAGCGCTCAATACCTGGGTAGCTGTTACGTTTAGCTGACCGCTTGCAGCTTGTGGGTATTTGATATGATCATCACCTACTGCCGGCGTATTGACGATTCTTTAGAGTCCTACACAGAGGTTTCTTGACTCAGGCAAAACGGAGTAGGGGCACATATGTTTTATGTGCGGGACCGAGGATAATGCGGTATGTGATACCGTATTGGATTCTCGCGATATGTGATATCGGCCGGGTGTATGTGATATAGCCGGGACATCGTATTAGTCGGTTATATGCGATATAGCCGGATTGTCGGATCAAGTGTTGATTCGATAATTTAATGTATAATAATATATTTGATATATTAAATTACATTAACTAATATTAGCTCACTAAAAGATTCTTTTTCTCACTCGGGTAATACATTGATATATATGCGATATATGTTAATTGTATTATTTTATTTTGTTACAATAAATATTATATTTGTGATATATAATATTGTAACATGATATGGTTATTAATGCAACATGTTTAGTGGAGATTAAACTAGGTTAGGGTTTGATTAGGGTTAATTCTTTCTAGAAGTTTCTAGAAGGTTTTTTTTTTTTTGTTTCGGAAAAGATATTTTGCAAGATATTTCTTTAACTTAACCCTAACCCTTAACCCTAGTAAAATCTCTACAATGGTTACCTGAACCATGGTTGCATTTCTAACCTTATCAAGTCTATCATTATTCATCACAAAAGGTTTTAATTGATATTATTATTCAGCATCTTCTTTCTTCTTCTTCCTTTGAGCAAAAGCTTTCTAGTTTTTGCTTTGTGATGAAAGTGAGTGAGAAAAAGATTATAAAAGAGAGCAAAAATCCTACTTCATCATCCTCATCTATCCTTGCCATTTAGATGAGGGTGTTCACTTCATATTATGAGTGTTAGCTTGTGTTAATGAAACTTCAAGGTAGATCATCTTTGTATCGAAGATCGGAAGCAAGACTGCATCTTTCTCTTCGTGGAACCTCTCGAGAGTCCGGAACACGATGATCGCAGCGAAGGGAGCTCAACACGAAGTTTAAGAAGTGAAGGACCGGATCTACAAAGGTTGTAATACCTCTCACTTAGTGTTAAAGAGTTTAACATGCTAGTTTTTGCCTAAACCCTAGTTTAAAGATCCAGCTTCGGGTTGTTCGGCACGGCTTATTTTTAAATCGGGCATGGTTGATGCCTCGTAGACCCTTGTGCGCGTGCCTAGCAACCCTACAGTGGTTTCAGAGCCAAGCTAGAGGTTTAGGCGAAGTCTAGACGAAGTTTAAAGTCCGATCGAACCCGAGAACCCCGACAAAACCCCTTCTCTGGATATTTTTCAAAACCTGTGATTTTTTCACATTAAAAATACTTTAAAAAATCAGCAGGGAATTCTATGGACATGTGTGAAAAACGAGACACTAACTCACTTAAACGGCCGCGGAACCGCGGCAATGACATGCCATTAGCGGCGGTTCCGCGGCGCAACTGTAGAGTTAGGGTTTCAGTTTTGTACTGTTACCTCCGTAGGTACTTCCTGATTCTTCTGGGTATTTTTATTTTCTGCTCAAGAGTTGAGTTTTCTAGGGTTGTATTGGGGAATCGTTGATTCGATCAAATAATTTAACTTTGTTTAGTTTTATCCGGATAATTTTTAGAAACTGTTAAAAAGTTCGACCGGATATCAATAACTCATTTTTCTCCCTGTCGGAAATTTTTTCAAAAGTTGGATTTTTTATCGAGTTTAAGAACGTTCTAAGTCGTGCAAGTAACGCGGTGGACCCTCTAGAAGACAACAAACCTTAACTCGATTATGTGACCGTCTTGAACTGCCTCTGAACCTTAGGGTTTGTGGCAGTACGGCGTGCCACATGTGAGGCGTTGGCTTGACCCTTCTACGGCTGGACCATTGGTACTGTGGCATGTAATGGATGTTTTTAAACTGATTTCAAGTGTTGAGATATATTGGGAAATCTTGGGTGTTTGATTATTCGATCGGAAAGTTTAACACTGTCTATTTATCTGGAATGTGATACAATATTTGGAATCCACAGGTAGTTATGAGATAACTAATTTGAATGTTATAAACATAGCAGTTTAGTCTCATTTGATCGGTTGCCACGGGATTTTGATGTGATCAAAAGTCCGTCGCAATCACGTAGCATACACGGATACTTGCCGGGTAAACTTAATAGACAGCCACGCCCCATAGCCCCGACCAAGTGACTGTAGGAGAACCCCGTCGCCAAAAGCATCCGTTCGGGTGCTCGCGGCAGCGGTGTTCCGCCTTAGTGCACTTCGTCGATGGCATCCGGGGGTGCGGCCGTCTACTAAAGTTTGCGACGAGCATTCGATCAGACAGTCGGGAATCTTGTTGAATTGCCGACTTGATATTGAAAAGAGTTTTCGATAATGAGATTAAAATGCGGGGTTTATAATTGTTAGGCATGCGATGTCTAAGAAATTCATTTGGTTAGGCATGCGATGTCTAAGGAGGGTGCGGATTCCAACTGTTGTAGTTTTACACTTTTTTTCTGTGACCGTAAACGTAGTATGTGGTGTATCGCCGGTTTCGTTGCTATACATCAACGACAATCAGGATACGCATACTTGCTTACATTGATGATATGAGATATTATGTGTTGCTGTGATATGTTATATTGGATCGTCGCGTTTGAATAGCCGGGGTTTTTATGTGAGATAAGAGTTTTTCTTTTTCATTCATGTAAAATTCATTTGTATGTAATATTCTTTTATTGGGGCACTTCTGGGCTGAGGATGATGTCACCATTGTATATTATTTACTTTTCCGCATTAGGTAGACCCAAGGCGGGGAGCACAAGTAACCGGGTTCTAGGGTCCAGTGGGAGTCCATCTCGAGGAGTCGAGACCGGGTCTCCTAACCCTAGAATTGGCAGTGTTGCTTGCCGCTCTCGTAGGGGTCTAGGGATGTGGGTTTGGCTATTCATCGCGACCGTGGAATCCGTGTTTTATACAGGCTCGTATTGAAAACACGGACATCCTAGTATATCCAATATTTCATATATGTTCTTCTGCTGCAATGTTCTGTGATGAGATCATATTACTGCCTGAGACGAATGTTTATATTATATATATGAGATATATGTTATATTGCAGATTTCGTTTCAAATGTGATGCTTGTGAAGCATAATAAAATGAGACTTCATTAATGAGATTAATGAAACTAAAAGAAAGCTAAAGATGTTGTAGAAACTTGTTTAAAAACCGGTAGCTCTAGTTCTTGCTTTGCATAGCGGTGTTCATTGTAGAACATCCAGCACCTTATTCGATAAGGAAAGAGCTGAGATCCTTTCACCAGGAGTGACCTCTTTAGTGAAACTAGCAGATACTACAAACTCGGTTTGTCTTTTGATTGCTTCTATAGTTCTTGCTTTGCATAGTGATATTTGTAAAATATCCTGCACCTTATTCGATGAGGAAAGGGCCAACGATCCCTTCACCGGGAGTGACCCCTTTAGCAAAACTAGAAAAGCCTAAAAAACACTCCATTTAAAATCACTCGATTCTACAACGATATCAAGTTCATTACGCAGAAGGTTTTCTTAAAAACCTGTCGTAGCCCTCCGTCATTTCAGATAAGTACTTCTTAGTATTCGTGTTGCGTTTGTTGACCTTAGCCAAGGCGTAGTGTGCGGTAGCTAATTAGTGCTTATCTGTATAAGCATATGATGCGATTGAGTTAGGGTAGTCGTGCGACTTTGTTGACCTTAGCCAAGGGTCGTGCGGGTGGGTTTAATTCAATTAGGAAATGACGGGTTGAACTTGGCTAGCACTTATGATTTGTTGACCTTAGCCAAGGTCATAAGTTGCTAGGGGCAAAATTATCGGGAATTTCAAGTGTTGAAATTTGCAATGAGATTGCATACCTTCTATGAGATAGTTGGATCCCGATACCCGCTGCGAGTAAGAGTTACTCCAGGAAGAGTTTTACACATTACAATTAGCCGATCAAGTAGGTGTCTAGAAAGGTGTTAACGGGGTTACGCCCCTGGGAAAACGAGGTTTACTTTAATTAGGTTCGTGCGAAAGCACGGGGGACCTCCCTCAAAGTACCGGCACTGGCCTGGCTGAAAGATTGGCGAACTTGTAGCGTGTAATTAATCTCGGCTAGTCTTTCTTTTTAGGATTTGAAGGAAGATTTGACTAAAACAATGGGAGACATCCTGATTAGATATATTAGATAACCAATCTAATCTTGCAAGAGCATACGCTGAGTGTTTTCTTCTCTTTCTCTCCAGGTAGCGACCATATCACGCCTTAATCAAGATAATAATATGGATGTATTGACCAAACCCGCTTGTTATACTGAGCTGGGGAACGTTGGTCCCGCTCCAACTTATAATTGTTATAAGACAGAGCAGAAAATTAGGGATTACCAGAATTCCCGTGCCGCCCAAATGAAGAAAGTGCATACTGATGCATCATCTTCGGGTGTGTTCATTACAGAGAACTGTTTCTCAGTATCCTTTACGTCCTGGGTATGAGATACCGGATCAGGATCCCGCATATGTAATCTGTTACATGGGCTACAGAAAGGTAGAGAACTGAGAGCGGGTGATAAGTTTCATGAGACAGAAAACGGTGCAAGTGTTGCAGCCAAGTCTGTTGGTCACTATCACCCTGTATTACCAGAATACATTGATTCTGACCAAATGTTATTAGATACCGAACCTGATATACAATATCATATCAGTCTTTTTATTAGTAAAGAAAGGATATAATTTTGTATTGTTGGATAATGTTTTGAACATTTCCTATATCAAGAGTTGATCGGTTCAGGCACGTTATCTGAAAGCATAGACGTTCTAAATCAAACTGCAGTTCTTAGTATACAGAACACACACAGGAGGAAGAGTTCAGAAATGAACGAATCCTTCTTGAGGCATTGTAGACTAGGTCATATCAATGCGACCCGATTAGCTGAAGTTACATTAAGATGCATATTTAAATTTGTTTGAATTTACATCTTGTGAAACTTGCCTGTCATGTCATAAAGATAAGATGACCATAGCTCTGTTTATTGGAAACAGAGAAAGAGTTAGTGAACTCTTGGGATTGATACATGCTGATGTATGAAAGTCCCCTGTCTACATATGCCAAGACCGGTTCTTTGTACTTCATTACATTCTCTGATAATCTCTCAATATTCAGACATGTGTTCCTGTTGAAACATAAGTCCGAACCTTTTGAGATATTCACAGAATATAAGTTAGAAGTAGAGAACCAAAAACAGGTATAAGTATTATGTCCTTTGATGAGATCAAGGAGGAGAATACTTGAGCACGGAATTTCTGGACTATTCTAAAGGAGAATGCGATTCTCTCTCAGCATTACTCCTCCGTATACACCACAGCACGTCGGTGTATCGGGGCGGAGCAATAGCACCCTATGTGATATGGTGTGCTCTATGATGAGTACTACTGAGTTTCCTATTTCCTTTTGGGAATTATGCACTTGTGAAGCTGCATACCTATTGAATAAGGTTCAAATCAAATCAGTTGCCTACCACTTCATATGTGATATGGAAAGGGAAGAGCCCATATCTTAAGTTTGTTAAGATTTAGGGTTGTCCGGCCTATGTCTAAAAGCAAAATCCGGACAAGCTCGAGGCAAGGTCTGTTATGTAGAACTGGAAAAGTTCCAGCTATACAAACTGCAGCTGATGATTTGGTAGAACCAAAGGTTCAATAGTTTCCAACGAACCTCAGCCTCTCCGCCGATCTAATAGGGTTCCTCACCCACCTGAGAGATACTTCGGTTTTCTCTATGACAGTGGGAACGAGGATTGCATCATGAGATGATGACCCAACTAGTTTCGAGCTGGCCATCATGAGTGGGACTCTGTAAGAATGGCTGGATGCTTAGCGATCTGAGATGGAATCCTTATACACCAACAAAGTATGGACTTTGGTTGTTTTATCTGAAGGGTTAAATCCCCATCAGGGGCGAGTATATCTTGAGAAGATTACTTGGTGTACATGGAAAAGTTGAGACTTTCAAAGCTATGCTTAAGTCCATCCAGATCCTACTTGCCACGGCTACATACCATGACTACGATATCTGGCGGTTGGGTGTCATGATTGCTTTTCTAAATGATGATTTGGAAGAGAGCATCTATAAGTACACAGCCAGAGGGCTTCATAGACAATGGGAGCAGCGGAAACGTGAGCAAGATGTTTTATATGATAAAGCAGGCATCGCGGAGTTGGAACGTCTGTTTTGATGTGGTAGTCAAAGAGTTTGACTTCATCAAAATGGTAGATGAACCTTGTATATACAAAAAGGTAGTAGGGAGTATGATGGTGATCCTCGTAGAGTACGTGGATGACATACTTTTGATAGGGAAGGAGTTTCCTATGCTACGCTCGGTCAATCTCCGCTTATCACAAGGATTCTCCATATAGGATCAAAGTGATACCTATTAAATCCTGGGTTTTGGATCTATGAGATAGATCTAATTGGATGTTAGGATACTCACTAGTTGTAGTGAGATGGTATCAATCGATCCTGGGAAGAATCACTGGAAAGGTTCCAGGGTGATAAGGACGACTGAATGTCAGTCGCAGGCATTGTCTTTACCCTCAGTGGAGGGACGGTATGTTGGAAGAGTTCTAAGCTAGATACCGTGACTTACTAGACGATTAAAGGCAAGATACATCGTTACCAAGGATGCTACCAAAGAGCCAGTCTGGATATATAAGTTCATAAGATGAACTTCGTTCCTACCAATGTGTGACAATGGAGTTGTGGCTTATGCCAAGGAATCCCCGTCCCATCAGAAATCCAGATATAATTCTTAGGCAGTATCACCTGATCATGGAGATGGTTGATCTCCAGGGAGACCGAGGTTAGGAGAGTAGACACAGAGGACAACAGCGCGGATCCACTCACAAAGGCCTTTTTCCTAGTAGAGACTTTTATGGGATGGTTCAGTATGGGATACTTCAACCACAGCTAATTGTTGGGTATGTGATACCACAACAGATGGCCGTAGTGCAAGTGGGAGATTGTTAGTTATATGTATGCCCTAGAGGCCATTACTGTACATACGATGTATATTGTAGTGGATGCTAGGACATATATAGGTAGGACTTTCTTGCTCGACATGATAGTATGCTATCTGGTTGTACTTTATCTTAACATGTACTCTGATTGTCTCTATGTTACATGTTGATAAAGCCCTTAGGATAAGTACTCGACTATTGGGACTATGATGAGATCATACTAGTGGGGCTACGGTAGTCGACGAGTACATCCTATAACTGTTCCTAGTCGAGTGTGTATCGAGATGGGGTATCGATACACCAGAGTAGACTAGCGTATATGCATCTTGACCCATATGATGGGCGATGGATGATCCTATATCCATCGATGTTTGACATCAAGGATGGTGTACGGGTGCTCAGTGGAGACTGGGTACACTGGACGGACTCGCCGAGAACTCCCAGATGGTATTATACCTCACGTCAGATGGCAGTTCTCCGGTCACACTGGTACAGAATAGTCTGTTGACCCGAGATCGTCATAGAGTCTTGTGTGATTCCCACCGTGCTTTGATTTCCATCATACTATGTCCAAGAAGGCGTGCAAAAAGGTGGCTTTTGGGTACAGTCCCGAATCACATGGAGGCAATGAGCGATAAGAGGGGATTCGTCTCTCCCGGTATAGGGAGTTGATGTTGCGCTGTGTTCGATTGGCTATAACCGGAAATCCCTGGCCAGGGTTCCTGAGATCTACTGGTAAGTGTTATCAGTAGTTTCTCGAACTGTTATAGACCTCATATCGATACGACTTATCGAGCTACTGGGGTCTGATGTTTACCACCCCTAGGCAAGATATGCGACATATCAGACGACGAGACCGGACTGTACGGGAGTGTTACTGATTGGATTCACAGGAGAATGTACAGGCTTGCTTGTTGATCTTCTGAGCGCTCAATACCTGGGTAGCTGTTACGTTTAGCTGACCGCTTGCAGCTTGTGGGTGTTTGATATGATCATCACTTACTGCCGGCGTATTGACGATTCTTTAGAGTCCTACACAGAGGTTTCTTGACTCAGGCAAAACGGAGTAGGGGCACATATGTTTTATATGCGGGACCGAGGATAATGTGGTATGTGATACCGTATTGGATTCTCGCGATATGTGATATCGGCCGGGTATATGTGATATAGCCGGGTCATCGTATTAGTAGGTTATATGCGATATAGCCGGATTTTCGGATCAAGTGTTGATTCGATAATTTATTGTATAATAATATATTTGATATATTAAATTACATTAACTAATATTAGCTCACTAAAAGATTCTTTTTCTCACTCGGGTAATACATTGATATATATGCGATATATGTTAATTGTATTATTTTATTTTGTTACAATAAATATTATATATGTGATATATAATATTGTAACATGATATGGTTATTAATGCAACATGTTTAGTGGAGATTAAACTAGGTTAGGATTTGATTAGGGTTAATTCTTTCTAGAAGTTTCTAGAAGGTTTTTTTTTTTTTTTTGGAAAAGATATTTTGCAAGATATTTCTTTAACTTAACCCTAACCCTTAACCTTAGTAAAATCTCTACAATGGTTACTTGAACCATGGTTGCATTTCTAACCTTATCAAGTCTATCATTATTCATCACAAAAGGTTTTAATTGATATTATTATTCATCATCTTCTTTCTTCTTCTTCCTTTGAGCAAAAGCTTTCTAGTTTTTGCTTTGTGATGAAAGTGAGTGAGAAAAAGATTATAAAAGAGAGCAAAAATCCTACTTCATCATTCTCATCTATCCTTGCCATTTAGATGAGGGTGTTCACTTCATATTATGAGTGTTAGCTTGTGTTAACGAAACTTCAAGGTAGATCATCTTTGTATCGAAGATCGGAAGCAAGACTGCATCTTTCTCTTCGTGGAATCTCTCGAGAGTCCGGAACACGATGATCACAGCGAAGGGACCTTAACACGAAGCTTAAGAAGTGAAGGACCGGATCTACAAAGGTTGTAATCCCTCTCACTTAGTGTTAAAGAGTTTAACATGCTAGTTTTCGCCTAAACCCTAGTTTAAAGATCCGGCTTCGGGTTGTTCGGCACGGCTTATTTTTAAATCGGGCATGGTTGATGCCTCGTAGACCCTTGTGCGCGTGCCTAGCAACCCTACATGTATCGCAAGATGGACCTATGCTTGCTTTCTCCCCAAAGGCCTACTTTAGGTGGAGTCCCCTGAACTTCCCAATTTGCCGCAAGTGGTTATGGGTGAGTTGAATCTTGAACTTTTGTATGTCTTTTTGTATTTCCTCTTGACCGAGAACATAAATGGCTCCCCTTGTTTACTTTATTCTGCAATATATCCACCAGCCCCGATTCCTTTCGAGTCTCGCATACTCATGCCTGCAAGACCATATGCCAAGCGCATGTCTCTTAAGGGTGCGGAGAACAGTCAACGATCACTGACCAGCCTTATTAAAGAATTGGGCGCCGAGGCTCGTCTTTCTGTAGAAGAATTTTCCGATGAGGTCAACCCCATGCTGGTCATCTTCGGCACCTATCACAATGAGAGCCTAGTCTGTGCTTGGGTTGACTATTGTAGGCAGGTCGAAGCCTTTCTTCATGAGCTCGAGCAAAAATGCCTTACTCCAGAGACCTTATCATTAAGAGCTTGGTTGAATGAATAGATTGAGCGATGTAACACTATCATCTAATCCTGCGAGCAGAAGTTAGCCAAGAACTTGTCAGGATCTGAGGCAGCTTCAATAAAACTAGACCATCTCAAGGCTCAGCGATCAGCTAGTGCTACACATGCTCATTTGATCTGGCAGACTCTTCAATGTGCTATGACCCAAGTGATTACATTGGATATGGCTGTCACCTTCACGGAAGGGGTGGTGTTGGTCTGCAAGGCTGCAAAGGAGGAACTCACAAGCAGACGTGACTTGCACCGGTAGCAGGAGAAACATGCCGAAGTGCAATTAGCTGTGCTGGGGGAGCTCGACGCGGAAATATAGCAGGAGAGCATGTGCCTTGCTGATTTATTAAAAGTTTCACCCTCTTAGGCTTTCTTTGCTATACTTCTATTTTGTTTTGTCCAACTTGTATCTTTTTTCCAATTTTGATATATGAATAAAAGATACCATTTTGCCTTGCACTTTTTTTTTCCGATTGTGCTGAAATTGTTTAACTTAGTTTATTTACTTGTCTCAGAGCGTTCATTTTATCTTTCCCTTAGGTATAGATAAACTCAGACTGATGTTAACATACTCCTGTTAGTATAAGAGTCCGTCAGGTTTGTGGTACTGGGTATAGTCCGTCGCATCGTTGCGTTAGCTGATATTTTCTTGACGAATATTCTCGTAGGTTGCAGTTCGAATATCCACGCACTTGCTGTATCTCTAATCCCTTCTGAAGCAGCGATATAACGTCTCAAGTAATTTTTCTAGGTTGGAGTATCCATATTACCGTCAGATGATTCAGCGTTAGGCATCACTGTGGCACTTTATCTTGAGGTCAGACTTTGTTTGAGTCTTACGGAAGTCATAACTATACCCTTCTGAGATGAGATAACATCCAGTGGTCCTTATGCATATATAAATTCTGCCATCGAGACCTGGAGTTAGGAATTTTCCATCGCTCCACTTTTGCTTCGACTCCTTCGAGCCTTCATGGTGTCGCACCGATACCTTGTTGGGATAGGATAGACATCTATATAGTCTGTGTAAGTGCACGGCGGCGCCCCGGCCGTCAATCCGACGCCGGAATGCGGAAACGAGACTTTTCTAGAACTTAGAAACCGGCACCACCGCGCACTAAAATCCCGGATCGGGCCATTAACCTAACTCTAGCAAACTAGAAAAAGAGTAGAGAGCTATATTGAGCGATCCGTGTCTTTCGGTCTTCGGCCTCCACTCCGTTCTCCTCGTGGAATCTCCGGTCTTCATCTCCTCGTCGGAACGGGTACCACATCGCCGGGTTCTTTTACGGGCTCCCACCTCTGGACCGAGGCAACTCGGGCACGAAGTTGGCGAGCCGACGTGCCCAAGGGTGCTGTAGGTGAAGTGTAGTTGACAACGGGTCCTCTGTCAACCTACTAAATGTGAGGGTGCTAAAGGAAATCTGCATGAGCGTTCAGCACCTCGCTCGGGAATATTGCTCGCTTTTGGTGGGACTTCATGGAAACTTCTTTTTTTGTGTCCATGGATTGTATACAAGAGTCCGGGTCAAAATATTTGTAGGGCAGTTTCTTTCTTTTCAAGAGTTCGTGCCTTTTCGGGTTTTCACGGACTCGCTGGCAGTCCTGCTATTTTTACTCATGAAGTCCATCCTTTTGGGTTTTCATTCGTACAAATTTTGCTTGTAGACGTACCTTTTTTCTTGAAGCTTTGCACAACCGGTGTAACTCTCGGATATGGCTTTGTTGCGGGTGACCCAACATTGCTCGCCGGTGGGACTTGGGGATGATTTGGATCGTTTATGTCCATGGATTGTATACGACAGTCAATTTGGAGACTGGCCATAGGGAAAGATATATTTTTGGGTGTTTTTACCTTGTAGGACTTTCGGAGTCTTTATTTAAGAAGATAGAGAGTGGACATAGGTGTTGTCATCTATTATTGACCCAAGTCAGGACTCTTCAGGCATAGTACTTCTTGAGGAAGCGGCCTTTTATCGATCAAAGGAGCCTTTCTTCATGCAAGTTCATCAACATGTAAGCTCCGCCTTGGTAGAATTTCTCTATGATATACAGGCCTTCATAATTCGGCTCGAATTTCCCGCATTTTGCATCGGTGGGGATCATCGGTCTTTTGACCATCAGTACGAGTTCACCTTTGTGAAACGTCCTCGGTCCGGTCAACCTTTCGTATGCCTGGTGCAGGGTTGTTTAGCACGGAAGCAAGGTTTTGGGAGGCATCATCCATGCCAATTTCAAAAATTGCCGTTCTAGCTAACCCTAACCTAGAACCGTTACTAGAAAATGCGACAAAACAATATGCAAACAATTTTGCAAACAAGTGAACAAGGAATACAACCTTTGTAGACCGGTCCTTCACTTCAATAGCTCCGTATAGTCGTCCCTTCGCTTCGATCCATGAACTCTCGGACTCTTGAGAGGCTCCATAAGATGTACGGAACAAGCTTGCTTGAAGTCTTCGAGGCCGAAAATGATCTACGTCAGGGAGACACTAACCCAAGCTACCCTTTCACTAATTGTGGAATTAGTGAAGCAAACACCCTATACTAAATGGCTAGTAGTAGAGGATGATGAAGTAGGAATTTTACTCATTTTAGAAATAATTTTCTAACTATTTTTCATCATCTCCATTGAAGCTAGAAAGTTTTGAGGAAGAAGATGAAGAAATCTCACATGATAAAAATCAAGTCAAGAATGGCAACCCAAGTTGAGTTAGTATCATATACTAACCTTTGTAGAGACTTAACCATGGCTAGGATAATAGTTAGGTTAATAAATATCTTATGCAAAACAAAACAAGTGGACTTAGTCAATGAACCATGTAACCTTCTCCAAGCTTCTAGCCATGACTAAATCAAACTAATTTTTAAATTACTTAAGAAATTAAAAACCCTAGATTATCTCTAGCATGGTGTAAGTCACACACACACCCAAGTTGCATGTATCATCAAGCATGCCACAAAACTTTGTACACTAATATATATCACATATATACACATGCACAAAACAAGTGAGAAAAGAAATCTTAAGTGAATGAATATTAGTTAATGTAACTTAATATATCAAATATATAATTATACATTAAATTATTAAATCAACACTTGATTTAATAATCCGGCTATATCATATATAACCGACTAATATCATGTGTATCATCTTATCGAATAAACACTTGATTCGATAACCCGGCTATATTACATATACCGACCGATAACACAAATCACGATAATAGAATACGGTATCACATATCATATTAATCTCGGTCCCGCACATATCACATATGTGCTCCTACTCCGTTTCGCTTGAGCCAGAAACCTCTGTGTAGGACTCTAAAGACTCGTCAATATGCCGGCAGTAGGTGATGATCATATCAAACACCCACAAGCCGCAAGCGGTCTGCTAAACGTAACGTCCACCCGGGTATTGAGCGATCAAAAGATCAATAAGCATGCCTGCTCATACTCCTGCGAATCCAATCAGTAACACTACCGTACAGTCCGGCCTCTTCGTCTGATATTTCGCATATCACAGCCTGGGGGTGGTATAACGTCAGACCCCAATAGCCTGATAAGTCATGCCAATGCAAGGTCCATAACGGTTCGAGAAACTACTGATAACACTTACCAGTAAATCTCAGCAACCCTGGCCAGGGATTTTCTGTTATGGTCAATCGAGCATAGCGCAACATCAACTCCCAATACCCGGAGAGACGAAACCCCTCCTATCGCTCATTGCCTCCACGTGACTCGGGACTGTACCCAAAAACCACCTTTTTGCACGATCTCTTGACCGTGGTATGGTGGAAATCAAAGCACAGTGGGAATCATACAAGACTCTATGACGATCTCGAGTCTACAGACTAATTTGTACCAGTGTCACCAGAGAACTGCTATCCGACGATAGGTACAATACCATCTAGGAGTTCTCGGCGAGTCCGTTCAGTGTACCCAGTCTCCACTGAGCACCTGTATACCTTCTCTGATGTCAAACACCAATGGATGTGGGATCATCCATCGCCCATCATATGGGTCAAGAAGCGCATACGCTAGTCTACTCTGGAGTATCGATGCCCTGTCTCGATACTCCCACGATTAGGAACAATTATAGGGTGTACTTGTGGACTACCTTTGGACCCACTAGTATGATCTACATTATAGTCCTGGTAGTCAAGTATACATCCTAAGGGCTTTATCAACATGTGAGAGCAAGACAACATCACGTATACTAGTCAACATGTTAAGACAAAGGGCAACCAGAAAGCATACTATCATATCGAGCAAGAAAGTCCTCCCTATATATGTCCAATCATCCACTACAATATACATCCCATGTACAGTAATGGCCTCTAGGCATACATATAACTAACAATCTCCCACTTGCACTAAGGCCATCTGTTGTAGTATCCAATACCCAACAATATAGCAGTAGTTGTAGTATCTCATACTCAACCATCCCAAAATCTCTCAAATAGTATTTGGGGAAGCAGGCCTTGGTGAGTGGATCCGCCGTTTTAACCTCAAAATCTGCTTTCCTTACCTCGATCCCTTGGAGATCAACCATCTCCCTAATCAGGTGATACTGTCCTCAGAATATATTTGGATTGCTGATGGGACGGGCGTTCCTAGACCAAAACTACAACTCCATTATTGTCTCAATAACACTTATTGGATGCTCAATGGTAGGAACCATGTTCATCTCATGAATAAGAAATGTCCAGACAGCCACTTTGGTAGTATCGTTGGTAGCAATGTATTCAGCCTTTATCGTCTAGTATGCTATGGCATCTAGCTTGGAACTCTTCCAACATACCGTACCTCCACCGAGGGTAAAGACAATGCCTCTGACTGACTCTCAGTCGTCCTTATCACTGTGGGAGCTCGAACCAAGAACTTTCTTTTAGTGCTTCTCAAGTACTTAAGAATGTCCTCCACAGCTGTCCGGTGATTCTCCCAAGATCCGATTGATTCCTGATCACTACACCTAGTGAGTTAGCTACATATGGTCTGGTACATAACATCGTACACATGGTAGAGCCTACTGCCGAAGCATAGGGTATCCTTTGCACGTGAGCTCTCTCTAAATCAGTCTTGGAAGACTTCTTTTTGGAGAGAGTGATTCCTGAGTAAGTGAGCGAACCACCATGCTTAGAATCTTCCATGCTAAACCCCTTTAGTATGGTGTTAATGTACCTGGATTTGGGACACTCCCAACATCCACTTAGATCTATGACCATAGATCATAATCCACTTGATGTAGTAGGTATCATCCAGATCTGCCATGGAGAATCTTCATGATAAGAGGAGCTTGACCAAGTGTAGCATAGGAAACCATTTCCTATCAAGAGTATGTCATCTATGTACAATACGTGTAAGACAACCTCACTCTCTACAACCTTCTTGTATATACAAGGTTCATCTACCTTTTTGATGAAGTCAAACTCTTTGACTGCCACATCAAAATAGATGTTCCAACTCCGCAATGCGCGCATTGATCCTGATGGACTTAAGCATAGCTTTGAAAGTCTTAAATTTTCCATCTACATCAAGAATCTTCTCAAGATCCATTTGCTCCCAATGGGGTTTACCCCTTCAGGTGCAACATGCAAAGTCATACTTTATTGGTGTACATGGATTCCATCTCTGATCCCATAGCATCCAGCCATTTCACAGAGTCTCCACTCATGACGGCCTGCCTGAACCTAGTTGGGCCATCATCTACCATGATTCAATCCTCGCTCCCACTGTCACTGAGAAAATACCGCAGTATCTCTCAAGTGGATGAAGAACCCTACCAGATTCACGGAGAGGCTGAGGTTCGTTGGAGACTATTGAATCCTTTGGTTTCACCAAATCATCAGCTGTTAGTTTGTCTAGCTGGAACTGATTCGAGTTCTACCTCATGACCACAAATTTATTCATAAGAAATTCCTTTTCTAAAAAGGTGGCATGCTGGAAACAAAACACCTTTTGCTCCTTAGTGTGGTAGAAGATATTTCCTCATAAATGTTTGGGATATCCTAACAAACTTATACAGAACCGAGCTTGCCTCGAGCTTGTCCGGATTCTGTCTTTCAACATAGGCCGAACAACCCCATATCTTAACTCGTTTAAGACATGGTCTCTTTCCATTCCATATCTCATATGTAGTGGTAGGCCGTGATTTGGATGGAACCCTATTCAATAGGTATGCAGCTTCTCAAATGCATAACTCCAAAAGAAAACAGGTAACTCAGCAATACTCATCATAGAGCGCACCATATCTCATAGGATGCAATACCTCCGCCCCGATACACCGTTGTGCTTTGGTGTACTCGAAGGAGTAAGCTGAGAGAGAATCCTATTCTCTATTTAGAAAATCCAGGAACTCCATGCCCAAGTATTTACCTCCTCGATCACATCGAAGAACTTTAATACTTCTACCCTTCTGGTATTTTAACTTCAAGCTTATATTCCTTGAATTTCTCAAAAGTTTCAGACTTGTGTTTAACAGGAACATATGTCCGAATCCTGAGAGAAGATCAGTGAATACAATGAAGTACGAAGAACCAACCTTGACATTGTAGACAGAGGACCTTATACATAATTATGTATCAGTCCCAGAGTTCAGCAACTCTATCTCTGTTTCCAGTAAATGGAGTATTGGTCATTTTACCTTTGAGACAAGACTGGCAAGTATCATAAGATGAAAATTCGAACAGATTCTCATATTCATCCTTATGTAATTTAGCTGGTCGTGTCGCTTTGATATGACCTAGTCTACAATGCCACAAGAAGAATTCGTTCATTTCTGAACTATTCCTCTTGTGTGTGTTCTATACTTTGAACTGTGGTTTGATTTAGAATGTATATGCTATTATATAACGTGCCTGAACGAATCAACTCTTGATTCAGGAAAATGTTCATAACATTATCCTCCAATACAGAATTACATCCTTCTTTAACTCATTAAAGAAACCGATGTAATGTTATATATCAGGTTCGGTATGTAATAACATTCGTTCAGAATCAATGTATTAATACAAGGTGATATTTGCCAACTGATTTGGCTGCAACACTTGCACCATTCTCTACACTTAGAGATATATCACCCATTCTCATTTCTCTACTTTTCTGTAGCCCATGTAACAGATTACATATGTGGGATCCTAATCCGGTATCTCATACCTAAGACGTAGAGGATACTGAGAAACAGTTCTCGGTAATGAACACACCCGAACAAGATGCATCAACATGCACTTTCTTCGATTGGGTGGCATGGGAATCCGAATATTCCCCTATTTGCTGCTTGGACTAATAACAATTAGAAGATAGAGTGGAACCAACGTTCCCTAGCATAGTATAATAAGCAGGTTTAGTCAATGCATCCATATTATTATCTTGATTAAGGCGTGACATGGTTGCTACCAGGAGAGAGAGAAGAAAACACTCTGCGTGCGCTTTTGCAAAATTAGATTGGTTATTATTTTATCTAATCAGGATGGCTCCCACTTTTTTAGTCAAATCTTCCTTCAAATCCTAAAAGGTAAGACAAGCCGGGATTAATTACACCCTACAAGTTCGCCAATTTTTCGGTTAGGCCAGTGTCGGTACTTTTAGGAAGGTTTCCCGTGCTTTCGCACGGACCTAATTAAAATAAAGGCGGAACCCCGTTAACACCTTTGTAGACACTTGCTTGATCGGCTAATTGTAATGTATAAAACTCTCCAAGAAGTAACTCTTACCGCAGTGGGTATCGGGGTCCAACTATCTCATAGAAGGCATGCAATCTCATTGCAAATTTCAACACTTAAAATTCCCGATAATATTCTACCCCAAGCGTCCTATGACCTTGACAGAGGTCAACAAACCATAGGCTGCTAGTCAAGTTCAACCCGCCATTTCATGATTGAAATAAACCACCCACACGACCCTTGACAGAGATCAACAAGGTCGCATGACTATCCTAATCCAATCACATCATATGCTAGCAGATAATCACTAATCAGCTACCACACACTACGCCTTGACAAGGTCAACAAACGCAGCACGAATACTAAATACTACTTATCTAAAATGACGGAGGGCTACGCCAGGTTTTTAAGAAAACCCTTTGCGTAATGAACTTGATATCGTTGTAGAATCAAGTGAATTTTAAAAGGAGTGTTTTTGAGGCTTTTACTAGTTTTGCTAAAGAGGTCACTCCAGGTGAAGAGATCTCGGCTCTTTCCTTATCGAATAAGATGCAGGATATTTCACAAATACCACTATGCAAAGCAAAAACTATAGAAGCAATCAAAAGACAAACCAAGTGGGTTGTAGAATCTGCTAGTTTCGCTAAAGAGGTCACTCCCTGTGAAGAGATCTCGACTCTTTCCTTATCGAATAAGGTGCTGGATATTCTACAAGTAATACCGCTATGCAAAGTAAGAACTAGATCTACCAGTTTTTAAACAAGTTTCTACAACATTTTTAGGTTTCTTTTATTTTATTAATCCAATTAATGAAGTCCCATTAATTATTCTTCCCAAGCATCACATATGAAACGAAATCAGCAAAATTAATTATATCTCGTATATATATAATATAGGCATTCATCTCAGAACATATCAAGTGATCACATCACAAAATATCAGCAGCAGAAGAACACATATGAAATATTAGATATACTAGGAATTCCGTGTTTTAAATTAAGCCAGTATAAAACACGGATTCCACGGTCGAGATGAATAGCCAAATCCACATCTCTAGACCCCTACGAGAATGGCAAGCAACCCTACCAATTCTAGAGTTAGGAAACCCGGTCTCGACTCCTCGAGACGGTCTCCCACTGGACCCTAGAACCCGGTTACTTGTGCTCCCCGCCTTGGGTCTATCCTAATGCGGAAAAGTAAATATTATACATCAATGGTGATATCATCCTCAACCCGGAAGTGCCCCAATAAAAGAATATTACATACAAGCTTTTACATGAATGAAAATGAAAAACCCTCATCTCACATAAAACCCCCCGGCTATTTAAAACACAATGATCCAATATAACATATCACAACAACACATAACAACACATGTTATCAACGTAAATAAATATGCGTTCCCCAATTGTCATTGACACATAGCAAGGAAACCGGCGATACACCATATATTACATTTACCGTCGCAGAATAGAAAGTGAAAAACTACAACAGTTGGAATCCGCAACCACCTTAGACATCATAAACCTAATGTATCACATACAATGGATTTCATGCCTAACCAAATGAATTCCGTAGACATCACATGCCTAACAATTATAAACCCCGTATTTTAGTCTCAATATTGAAAACTCTTTCCAATAACCTGTCGGGTAATTCAACAAGATTCCCGATAACCTGATCGAATGCTCGTCGGAAAATTTAGTAAACGGCCGCACCCCGGATGCCGTCGACAAAGTGCACTAAGGCAGAACACCGCGGCCGCGAGCACCCGAACGGATGCTTTTGGCAACGGGGTTCTCCTACAGTCACTTAGTCGAGATTATGGGGCATGGCTATCTAGTAAGGTTATCCAGCGAGTATCCGCGTATACTACGTAATTGCGACGGACTTTTGATCATATCAAAATCCCGTGACAACCGATCAAATGAGACTAAATTACTAGATTTATAAAATTCAAATTAGTGTGGATTCCAAGTATTGTATCCCATCACATGATACCCGGACGACGTTGAACTTTTCGATCGATTCATCAAAGTTCCACAATTCCCCGAGAGCTCAACACTTGAGTACGGTTTAATAATACCCAGAACATGCCACAGTACCTATGAACCAGCCGTAAAAGGGCAGACCCAAGCCTCATTAATGGCACTGCGGAACTGCCGCAAACCCTAAGGTTGAAAGCGGTTCCATGGTCATTATGTCGAGTTAGGGTTTCATTCTTCTAGAGGGTTCACAGAATTACTTGCATGATTTTTCGAATACGTTAAACTTGGAAAAATAGGTTTTTGACATTCGTTCGAACTTTTTAACTTCGCCTAGACAACATGCGAATACCCGAAACAATGTTAGAATTACGAATACGAAACACTCCGAATTTCCTATAATGTAAGATCACATCACATGCAAAATTAGAAAAAACAAACAACACCTGAAACACCAAAACCCAGAGACTGGAACACAGGAAAAATTCGAAGCCCGAATTCTACTGTAGAACCGGCCTGCTCGGTTTTAAGCCTCATGTGCTCGGCCAAATTCTGGCCAAAGTGCTTCGAATTTCTTCTATGTTCATGTCATATCACATACAACATTCTGCAGTTGTTTAAAATTTTTTTTGAAGACCATTTAAATTCGACAGAATCTAAGTTTTCGTGTTTCAAGTTTCAGAGTCATTTCGGTTTCGTAATCCTAGCAAGCATCGTCTAATTTTCTAGCATGGCTCTGATACCACTGCAGGATTGTCTAGCACGGCAGCAAGGTTTCGGGAGGTATCGTCCATGCCAATTTCAAAAATTGCCGTTCTAGTTAACCCTAACCTAGAATCGTTACTAGTAAATGCGATGAAACAATATGCAAACAACTTTTCAAACAAGTGAACAAGGAATACAACCTTTGTAGACCGGTCCTTCACTTCAATAGCTCTGTGTAGTTGTCCCTTCGCCGTGATCCATGAACTCTCGGACTCTTGAGAGGCTCCACAAGATGTACGGAACAAGCTTGCTTGAAGTCTTCGAGGCCGAAGATGATCTACGTCGAGGAGACACTAACCCAAGCTACCCCTTCACTAATTGTGGAATTAGTGAAGCAAACACCCTATACTAAATGGCTAGTAGCAGAAAATGATGAAGTAGGAATTTTACTCATTTTAGAAATACTTTTCTCACTATTTTTCATCATCTTCATTGAAGCTAGAAAGTTTTGAGGAAGAAGATGAAGAAATCTCTCATGATAAAAATCAAGTCAAGAATGGCAACCCAAGATGAGTTAGTATCATATACTAACCTTTGTAGAGACTTAACCATGGCTAGGATAATGGTTGGGTTAATAAATATCTTATGCAAAACAAAACAAGTGGACTTAGTCAATGAACCATGCAACCTTCTCCAAGCTTCTAGCCATGACTAAATCAAACTAATTTTTGAACTACTTAAGAAATTAAAAACCCTAGATTATCTTTAGCATGGTGTAAGTCACACACACACCCAAGTTGCATGTATCATCAAGCATGACACAAAACTTTGTACACTAATATATATCACATATATACAAATACACAAAACAAGTGAGAAAAGAAATCTTAAGTGAATGAATATTAGTTAATGTAACTTAATATATCAAATATATAATTATACATTAAATTATTAAATCAACACTTGATTTAATAATCCGGCTATATCACATATAACTGACTAATATCATGTGTATCATCTTATCGAATCAACACTTGATTCGATAACCCGGCTATATCACATATAACCGACCGATAACACAAATCACGATAATAGAATACGGTATCACATATCGTATTAATCTCGGTCCTGCACATATCACATATGTGCTTCTACTCCGTTTCGCTTGAGCCAGGAAACCTCTGTGTAGGACTCTGAAGACTCGTCAATATGCCGTCAGTAGGTGATGATCATATCAAACACCCACAAGCTGCAAACGGTCTGCTAAACGTAACGGCCTCCCGGGTATTGAGCGATCAGAAGATCAATAAGCATGCCTGCTCATACTTCTGCGAATCCAATCATTAACACTACCGTACAGTCTGGTCTCTTCGTCTGATATGTCGCATATCATAGCCTGGGGGTGGTATAACGTCAGACCCCGATAGCCTGATAAGTCATGCCGGTGCAAGGTCCATAGGGTTCGAGAAACTACTGATAACATTTACCAGTATATCTCAGCAACCCTGGCCAGGGATTTCCTGTTATGGCCAATCGAGCATAGCGCAACATCAACTCCCAATACCGGGAGAGACGAAACCCCTCCTATCACTCATTGTCTCCATATGACTCGAGACTGTACCCAAAAATCACCTTTTTCCACGATCACTTGACCATGGTATGGTGGAAATCAAAGCACAGTGGGAATCACACAATACTCTATGACGATCTCGGGTCTACAGACTAACCTGTACCAGTGCCACCAGAGAACTTCTATCCGACGATAGGTACAGTACCATCTAGGAGTTCTCGACGAGTCCGTTCAGTGTACCCAGTCTCCACTGAGCACCCGTATAACTTCTTTGATGTCAAACACCAATGGATGTGGGATCATCGATCGCCCATCATATGGGTCAAGAAGCGCATACGCTAGTCTACTCTGGACTATCGATGCCCTGTCTCGATACTCCCATGACTAGGAACAATTATAGGGTGTACTTGTGGACTACCCTTGGCCCCACTAGTATGATCTACATCATAGTCCCGGTAGTCAAGTACACATCCTAAGGGCTTTATCAACATGTGAGAGCAAGACAACATCATGTATACTAGTCAACATGTTAAAACAAAGAGCAACCAGATAGTATACTATCATATTGAGTAAGAAAGTCCTCCCTATATATGTCTAAGAATCCACTACAATATACATCCTATGTACAGTAATGGCCTCTAGGGCATACATATAACTAATCCCTGGGTCATTCTTTTCCGGTAGGCTTCCAAGCTTTGTTGTGCTGCGAGACGGGTTTCATCAAGAGCATCAAGTTCTTCGAGCCGGAGGTGCACATTTTCTTCATCTGTCAGCTCATACCGGATCGCCGTTCACAGTGACGGCAACTCAATTTTCAGTGGGAGCACCGCTTCAGTGCCAAACTCCAATGCATAAGGTGTTGTCTTTGTGACTATCTTGAACGTCGTTCGATATTCCCAAAGAGCTTCAGGTAGCCTTTCGTGCTAATCCTTTTTGTTCTTGGACACCATCTTTATTATGAGCTTGTTTAGCGTCTTATTGAAAGTTTCTGCTAGACCGTTGGCTCGTGGATTATAGACAGAAGAATGTCTCTAGTCTATCTTGTGATGTTGTGCGAAGTAGCTTATCTTGTGGCTTCTGTTTGCTGATCCATTGTCTGAGACTATCTGCCGTAGGACTCCAAACCGCTATATAACATTTGTTTTGAAGAAGTGTAGAATGTTTTCTATCTTCACTTCTCTTAGCGGTACAGCTTCTGCCCATTTGGAGAAGTGATCGGTTGTGGCTAATATAAACCGATGTCCCTTGGATGATGCTGGCTCAATAGGGCTTACAATATCTGTTCCCCACATCTCAAAAGGCCTGCTGTCTATGGTCAGATGTAGCGGGATTGGATGATGATGTATTTAATCCCCTCGTATTTGGCACAAGTGGTATTGCTTTGCATATTCGATGCAATCTTGAATCATCGTGGGCCAGTAGTAGCCCGTTCTTTTGATCTTCAGCTTCATCTTTGGACCGGTTTGATGAGATCAACAAAATCCATTGTGTACTTCTTGGACTACCTTCTTTGCTTCCTTTGGTCCTAGGCATCTTAGCCACACGAAGTCGAAGGATCTTTTGTATAAAGTTCCATCGATAAAGGCAAATGACAGAGCTCGTTTTATGAGCTGATGTCTTTGTGATGCATATTCAGACACTCGTTGAAACTTGAATTAGGCTGTAAAGACTTCCCGCCAGTCTTCTTTTTCTTCTTCTCCTTCATCAGCTTGAAGGACATTTTCTTCGGATGGTTCAGTTGGAGGTTCTAAAGTCATCTCCACCGACGCTAGGATCGCTAGATCTTGCGACTTTGGATAATGATCCTTATATCATCAAGATCTTCATCTGCCAATTATTTGGCCAGTTTAGCTAACGCATCCGCTTTGTTGTTTTCTACTCGCGGCACATTCTCCAGTGTGTATGATGGAATCTGCCTAAGCAGCTTTTGCACCCTTTCCCGTATCTTACTAGCTCAGGCTTACATGTTTTGTAAACGCCATTGACTTGACTGACGATTAGTTAAGAATCCCCGTATATGTGGAGATACTTGATTCCCATATCGATCGCGATTTCGAGACCGGCTATGAGAGCTTCATATTCTGCCTCGTTGTTGGTTCTAGGTTCTGTCGACGAGATAGCGTAAAGCATTATCCCACCTTGAAGGGTAACGAAAATGAGGTCTATTTTGGCTCTGATTATCAGAACGTTCTTCTTTTGTACTTTCATCGAGGAAGCCCCATCAAAGTAGAGTTCTCATTGAGGCTTTTCTTCTTCTTCTTTCTCCTCGACTGCATTGAATACATGTTCATCCGGCAGCTCGCAATTTAATAGGGAATCGGCTGAGATAGGGTGCTCGGCGAGGATATTGGCGATGGTTTGTCCCTTTATCACTTTGATAGGGCGATAAACGATTGTGAACTCTATCAACAGAAGGGCCCATTTGGCAATATTTCCTGTCAGTATAGACTTTGTCATCAGGTATTTGAAGGGATCCACCTTTGATATAAGGTGGACTTCATGCGCAAAGGCATAATGTCTAACCTTCGTGATTGTGAATATCAGTGCCAGGCAGTGCTTTTTGATGAGGGGTAGTTTCTTTCTGCTCCCAGCAGGATTAGACTTAGGTAGTACAAAGCCTTTTCTTTTCCTTGGTCATTCTCCTGTGCTCATAGCGCACCTAGAAAACTGTCGAGTGCAATTGTATACATGATGAGAGGGCTTCCCTTGACTGGGGTAGCTAATATCGGCGGATTCTGCAGGTACTGCTTGATTTCCTTCGATGCTTTTTGGTATTTTCGGTCCCATATAAAAGGAGTTCCCTTCTTCATAAGTTGGCTGAACGGACGACATTTGCCAGAGAGATTGGCGATGAACCGTCGGATATACGTAAGCTTTCCTTGGAGTGATCATAGTTGCTTAAGGCTTCTTGGTAGGGGCATTTCTGTAATGGCCCTGATTTTGGAAGGGTCAATTTTGATCCCTCAGTGACGAATGATAAAGCCTGTGAATTTGCCGGAGGAGGCCCTGAACACACACTTTAATGGGTTCATCTTCATGTTATACTTCCGTAGACGCTTGAACACGATCCTTAGATATTCCTAATGCTCTTTATGGGATTTACTTTTGACTACAAGATCGTCGATGTAGAATTAGATGATTTCATGATTAAGGTTGTCAAAGATCTTCATCATCACTCTTTGATATGTGGCTCCGGCGTTCCTTAGTTCAAAGCGAATCACTTTATAGAAAAACACGCCTAACGAGGTGTGAAAGGATGTATGCTTATGGTCTTCGGGATCCATCTTTATTTGATTGTATCCATAAGACCTGTCCATGAATGAGAAGACCTCGTGAGTGGAGGTGTTATCGATCATAAGCTCCATGACCGGGACGGGGAAATCATCTAATGGACACGCCTTGTTTAGGTCCCGAAAGTCTACATAGATTCGAACTATTCCATTCTTTTTCATCACGGGAATAATATTGGCAATCCAGTCGGGATACTGTACTTCATGGATGAAGCTGGAGTCTATGAGCCTTTTGACTTCTGCATTGATGCTTATCTCGAGTTCAAGCCGCATCCTTCTTGGTTCCTTTTTGACGGGCTTTATCCCAGGCATTGTGGCCAGTTTGTGCACTACTATGTTTGGATCAAGACCCGGCATCTTGGAATAATTCCAGGAGAAGTAGTCTTGATAGTCCATAAGTACAGTCTTCAAAGTAGCCACACGTTCTTCGGATAGCAACTCGCTGAAAAATGTTGGTCTCGGTTCATCTTCTGTTCCCAAGTCGATCTTCTTTAAGTTTGTCGTGGTGTGTATCTCATCTTCCAGCTCTTTTGGTGCCGTCAGCAATTCTGAAATTTCCTCATCTTCATTTACGAAGCATCTAAAATGATCAGGCATATCCTCATCTTCTCCCTCATTTGAGAGGCTTATTGCGCAGCAGGTATGTGTTCGCTTATGCTTTCTAGATCGAACGGTCCCTAATCTGATGGCATAGAATTTCTTTGGCTCATGCTTCCGTGGCGGGTTTACCCTCTAACTATCGGTCAGTATGAACCTGCCTTGTCGGTATTGTTTTTCAACCCAGTTCTTGAACACACAACAATCTTCAATTGGGTGATTTATTACCCGATGGTATAAGCAATAATTAGGGTGATCGACCGCATTTGCTTTCTCGGGTCGTCGGGATTCTAGAAGTGACAACATCTTGTAATTCATAATTGTTAGTTGTATGTATGCCCTAGAGGCCAGTATTGTACAGATTATGTATATTATATTGGATGCTTGGACATATATAGAGATGACTTTCTTGCTCGACATGATAGTATGCTATCTGGTTGATCTTTATCTTAACATGTACACTTGTCTCTTTATACTGTCTTATAGTTACATGTTGGTAAAGCCCTTAGGATGTGTACTTGACTACCTGGACTATGATGCAGATCATACTAGTGGGGACATGGTAGTCCATAAGTACATCCTTCAAGATCCCTAGTCGTGGGTGTATCGAGACGGGGCATCGATATACCAGAGTAGACTAGCGTATACGCTTCTCGACCCATGAGATGGGCGATGGATGATCCCATATCCATTGGTGTTTGACATCAGAGATGGTATACGGGTGCTCAGTGGAGATTGGGTACACTGGACGGACTCGCCGAGAACTCCCAGATGGTATTATACCTCACGTCAGATGGCAGTTCTCAGGTGACACTTGTGCAGGTTAGTCTGTAGACCCGAGATCGTCATAGAGTCTTGTGTGATTCCCACTGTGCTTTGATCTCCACCTTACCACGTCCATGAGGGCGTGCAAAACGGTGGTCTTTGGGTACAGTCCCGAGTCACATGGAGGCAATGAGCGATAGGAGGGGTTTCGTCTCTCCCGGTATTGGGGGTTGATGTTGCGCTTTGCTCGATTGGCCGTAACAGGGAAGTCCCTGGCCAGGGCTGATCAGAGATTTGCTGGTAAGTGTTACCAGTAGTTTCTCGACCCGTTATGAGCCTCACATCGGCACGACTTATCGAGTATTGGGGTCTGACGTTCACCACCCCTAGACTTGATATGCGACATATCAGACGAAGAGACCGGACTGTATGGTAAGTGTTACTGGTTGGATTCACAGGAGTGTGAGCGGGCTAGCTCGTCGATCTTCTGATCGCTCAATACCCGGATGGCCGTTACGTTTAGCAGACCGCTTGCGGCTTGTGGGTGCTTGATATGATCATCATCTGCTACCGGCGTATTGACGAGTCTTTAGAGTCCTACACAGAGGTTTCCTGGCTCAAGCGAAACGAAATAGGAGCGCATATGAGATATGTGCAGGACCGAGAATAATGCGTGTATGTGATACCGCATTTCATTCTCGCGATATATGTTTCGTTTGGTTATATTCGATATGACCTAGTTATCGAATCATTGATTCGATAAATCGATACATTGAATACTAGTCGGTTATGTGCGACATGACCGGATCATTGAATCAAATGTTGATTTAATGATTTGATGTATAATTATATATTTGATATATTACTTTGCATTAACTAGTATTGGTTCACTTTATACGGATTTTCTCACTTGATGTGCAAATTGTATATGTGATATACTTTTGTGCACATAGATGTATCATGTTTGATGATACTTGATTATTTAGTTAAGTATATAGAATTAAACCATGGTTAATTTGATAATTAGGGTTTTGCATATTCATTCATTTATTTATTTATTTCTTCATTTATTTATTTGAAAAAGGTCGAGATAAGAATGGTGGAGAAGTTTGTCTTTAGTTGAAGCTTCATGAAGCTTTGACTTCGTAACCATCCTTGTCTTCATGCTTAACCCTAACCTATCCAACTAACCATGGTCTATTCTCTACACTAAACTATGGTTTGTAAATGATAAGTATTGATTTATTTTATCATTTACAATAAGACTTATCATATTCTTTCTTCATCTTCATCTTCTTCTTCAAGAAAAGCTCAAGGTCCATCAAAGGCAACTTGAGCTAAAGTGAGATAAATCCAATTCTAAAGTGAACCCACCTCCTATTTCTTCACCCTCTACCTCTTGCCAAGTTGTTTTGGGTGTTTTCTTCACAAGTTTCATAACTTTGTGAAGTCGGAGCTTGAACTTGTGATGCCTCGACGTAGATCGTCTTTGACACGAAGCCGACGACCTATTCCGCTCGCTTTCCCGATGAAACCGATGAACGAGTCTAAGATTGGAAAAGGACAGCGAGAGGAGCACTACGTGGAGCTAAGGAAGTGGATATCCGGATCTACAAAGGTTGTAGAATCTAACTTTTAGTTAAGTAGTTAACTAGATTATCTTTTCTCCTAACATCTAGTCTAAGATCCGTAGTCTAGGGTTTCTCGGCACTATTTTTTTAAATTGGCATGTTCGATGCCTTGTGAGACCTCACTAGAGTGCCTAGGAACCTTTCACTGGTATCAGAGCCTAGCTAGAGCCTTAGGCGAAGTCTAGACGCAATTTGAAGCCCGAACGAACCCGAAACCCTAAACTAAACATGCTCTCTGTACATTTTCTAAAATCTGGGATTTTTCAATATTAAAAATGCTTAAAAAATTCAGCAGGGAATTCTAAGAATTACGATGCAAATTTCATCCAATGAACAGTAATAAGCGCGGCGGAAACGCGGCCTAAGCTTGCTTAGGCGGCGGTTCCGCGGCGTCTTGATGACGTCATCCCTCCTCCAATGCACAGTAATTCATAGGTTCTGCAGCTGAGCTTTATGAGTATTTTTTAATAATTATTCCAGAGTTTAATTTTCTGGGCTGTTTTAGAGCTTCGGTGTTTCGACCGGATTATCAAATTTCGTCTTTTGTGTATTTCCGGATAATTTTTAGAATATGTTAAAAAGTTCGACCGGATATAAATACCCAATTTTTCCCCTGTCGGGAAATTTCCAAGTGTTGGATTTTTCCGTAGTTTAACGACGTTCTAAGTAGTGCAAGTAACGCGATGGACCCTCTAGAAGACAACAAACCTTAACTCGATTATGTGACCGTCTTGAACTACCCTTTGAACCTTCGGGTTTGGGGCAGTACGGCGTGCCACATGTGAGGCGTTGGCTTGACCCTTCTACGGCTGGACCGTCGGTACTGAGGCACGAACTGAATGTTGCTAGACTTATTTCATGTGTTGGACTGTATCGGGAAATCTTTGGGAATTCGACTGTTCGATCGGAAAGTTTAACATTTTCTGTTTATCTGGAATGTGATACAATAATTGGAATTCACAAACAGTTATGAGATAACTGAATGAATGTTATAAATCTAGCAGTTTAGTCCCACATAATATTGAAAAGAGTTTTCGATAATGAGACTAAAATGCGGGATTTATATCTGTTAGGCATGTGATGTCTAAGTATTTCATTTGATTAGGCATGCGATGTCTAAAGAGGTTGCGGATTCCAACTGTTGTAGTTTTACACTTTCTTTTCTGTGACCGTAAGTGTAGTATGTGATATCGCCGGTTTCGTTGCTATATGTCAACGACAATTGGGATGCGCATATTTACTTACGTTGATGACATGTGATGTTATGTGTTGCTGGATATGTTATATTGGATCGTCGTGTTTGAATAGCCGGGGGTTTTTATGTGAGATGAGTGTTTTTCATTTTCATTCATGTAAAAACTTGTATGTAATATTCTTTTATTTGGGGCACTTCCAGGTAGCGGAAGTTGTCACCTTTTGTATATTATTTACTTTTCCGCATTAGGATAGACCCAAGGAGGGGAGCACAAGTAACCGGGTTCTGGGGTCCAGTGGGAGACCAACTCGAGGAGTCGAGTCCGGGTCTCCTAACCCTAGAATTGGCAGGGTTGCTTGCCGCTCTCGTAGGGGTCTAGGGGTGTGGGATTGGCTATTCATCACGACCGTGGAATCCGTGTTTTATACTGGCTCGTATTGAAAACACGGACGTCCTAGTATATCCAATATTTCATATGTTTATTCTGCTGCGATATCTGTGTTGTGACTCTGTGATGGATATAGTATATAGTATATATGATATATTATATAGACGTTACTTATGTTTTACACCCGCGCTAGCCCTGCTCTGCTCTGTCGTTAGTTACCTAACCTAACGGTGCACGAGGGGACATCGAGGCGAATGCGGATGACATAAGTGTACGTCATATCTATCTGTGATGTTTAGGTATTTAAATGATGGGACTTCATTAATGTGATTAATGAAAGATAAGAAACCTAAGATGTTGTAGAATCAAATTTTAAAATAAAACAGGTAGCTACAGTTTATGCTTTGCACAGCGGTATATATGATATATCCTGCACCTTATTCGATGAGGAAAGGACCGAGATCCCTTCACCGGGAGTGACTCCTTTAGCAATAACTGGCAGATGCTACACACTCGGTTTGCTTTTTGATTGCTTCTATAGTTTATGCTTTGCACAGCGGTATATATGATATATCCTGCACCTCATTCGACGAGGAAAGGGCCGACGATCCCTTCACCGGGAGTGACCCCTTTAGCAAAACTAGAAAAGCCTCAAAATCACTCCATTTTTAAAAACTTCATTTGATTCTACAACGATATCAAGTTCATTACGCTCATGGTTTTATGAAAACCTGCATAGCCCTCCGTCATTTCAGATAAGCACTAGTTAGTATTCGTGCTACGTTTGTTGACTATGTTAAGGCGTAGTGTGCGGTAGCTGACCAGTATTTATCTGCTTATGCATATGATGCAGATTGGATTAGGGTAGTCGTGCGACTTTGTTGACTATGTTAAGGGTCGTGCGGGTGGGTTTAATTCAATCAGGAAATGACGGGTTGAACTTGACTAGCACTTGTGATTTGTTGACTATGTTAAGGTCATATAGATGCTAGGGGCAAAATATTATCGGGAATTTCAAGTGTTGAAATTTGCAATGAGATTGCATACCTTCTATGAGATAGTTGGATCCCGATACCCACTGCGAGTAAGAGTTACTCCTGGGAGAGTTTTACACATTACAATTAGCCGATCAAGTAGGTGTCTAGAAAGGTGTTAACGAGGTTACGGCTCTGGGAAAACGAGGTTTACATTAATTAGGTTCGTGCGAAAGCACGGGGGACCTCCCTCAAAGTACCGACACTGGCCTGGCTGAAAGATTGGCGAACTTGTAGTGTGTAATTAATCCCGGCTAGTCTTTCCTTTTAGGGTTTGAAGGAAGATTTGATAAAAAAGCAGTGGGAGCCATCCTGATTAGATAAGATAATAACCAATCTGATCTTGCACGAGCATACGCTAAAGTGTTTTCTTCTCTCTCTCTCTCCAGGTAGCGACCATTTCATGCCCTAATGAAGATAATAATATGGATGTATTGACCGAACCCGCATGTTATACTGTGCTGGGGAACGTTGGTTCCGTTCTTTCTTATAAGAGTTATAGGAATGAACAGGATATAGGGGAATACCAGGATTCCCATGCCACCCGAATGAAGAAAGTACATGTTGATGCATTTTCTTCGGATGTGTTCGTTACTGAGAACTGTTTCTCCATTTGCTCCACGTCCTGGGTATTAGATACCGGGTCAGGATCCCATATATGTAATCAGTTACATGGGCTTAGGAAAGGTAGAGAACTTGGAGAAGGTGATAAAGACATAAGAGTAGGAAATGGTGCAATTGTTGCAGCCAAGACTGTCGGGGAATATCACCTTGTATTACCAACTGGTAATACATTGGTTCTGAACGAATGCTATTACATGCCGAACCTGATATGCAACATTATATCAGTTTCTTTATTAAGTAAAGAGGGATATAATTTTGTATTACAGGACAATGTTATGAACATTTTCCGTAACCAAAAGTTGGTTGGATCAGGCACGTTATGCAATGGCATTTATGTTCTAAATCAATGAACAGTTCTGAGCATAACAAACGCACACAAGAGGAAGAGTTCTGAACTCAACGAATCCTTCTTGTGGCATTGTAGACTGGGCCACATCAATGCGACACGACTAGCTAAGTTGCATAAAGATGGATATTTAAATCCGTTTGAAATTTCATCTTATGACACTTGCCAGTCATGTCTCAAAGGCAAGATGACCAAAACTCCGTTTACGGGACACGGAGAAAGAGTTACCGAACTCTTGGGACTGATACATAGTGATGTATGCGGTCCCATGTCTACACATGCCAGGGATGGTTCTTCGTACTTCATTACATTCACTGACGATCTCTCTAGATTCGGATGTGTGTTCCTGATGAAACACAAATCAGAAGCTTTTGAGAAATTTAGGGAATATAAACAAGAAGTTGAGAACCAAACCGGAAAAATTATTAAAATCCTACGATCTGATCGAGGAGGTGAATACTTGAGCAATGAATTCCGGGACTTCCTAAAAGAGAATGGGATTCTCTCTCAGCTGACTCCTCCATATACACCACAGCACAACGGTGTATCGGAGCGGAGAAATCGCACCCTATTAGATATGGTGCGCTCTATGATGAGTACAGCTGAGTTACCTATTTCCTTCTGGGGATATGCACTGGAGACTGCTGCATACCTACTGAATAGAGTTCCGACCAAATCAGTGCCTACCACTCCATATGAGATATGGAATGGCAAGAGACCATGTCTTAATTTTATTCAGATATGGGGTTGTCCGGCCTATGTTAAAACACAAAATCCGGACAAGCTCGAGGCAAGGTCTGTTCAATGTAAGTTTGTTGGATATCCCAAACATTCGCGAGGGTATATCTTCTACCACTCCGAGGAACAAAAAGTGTTTGTTTCTCGACATGCCACTTTCTTAGAAAAAAGTTTTCTTATGAAACAGATAAGTGGCATTGAGGTAGAACTGGAAGAGGTTCCAGCAATACAGACTACAACAGAAGATTTGGTTGAACCAGAGGATTCCGTAGTTCCCGATGAACCCCAGCCTCTCCGCCGATCTAGTAGGGTTCCTCGCCCACCTGAGAGATACTACGGTTTTCTCATGGATGGTGGGAGCGAGGATTGCATCATGGAGGATGATGACCCAACTAGCTTCGAGCAGGCCATCACGAGTGGTGACTCTGTGAAATGGCTGGATGCAATGCGGTCCGAGATGGAATCCATGTACACCAACAAAGTATGGACTTTGGAAGTTGCTCCTGAAGGGGTAAAACCCATTGGGAGCAAGTGGATCTTTAAGAAGAAACTTGGTGTAGATGGGAAAGTGGAGACTTTCAAAGCTAGACTTGTAGCAAAGGGTTTTCGTCAAAGACCAGGTGTGGACTATGACGAGACCTTTTCTCCAGTGGCTATGCTTAAATCCATCCGGATCATACTTGCCATCGCTGCATATCATGATTACGAAATCTGGCAAATGGATGTTAAGACCGCCTTTCTAAACGGTGATTTAGAAGAGTGCGTGTACATGACTCAGCCAGAGGGCTTCGTAGACAGTGGGAGCAGCGGAAAGGTGTGCAAGCTGCTTAAATCCATTTATGGATTAAAGCAAGCATCGCGGAGTTGGAACATCTGCTTTGACGTCGTTATCAAAGGGTTTGATTTCGTCAAAAATCCAGATGAACCTTGTATCTACAAGAAGGTGGCAGAGAGTAAGGTTGTCTTCCTCGTATTGTACGTGGACGACATACTCTTGATAGGAAATGATATTCCTATGCTGCAATCGGTCAAGCTCTTCTTATCACAAAGATTCTCAATGAAAGATCTTGGTGATGCCTCCTGCATATTGGGAATTAGGATCTATAGAGATAGATCCAAAAGGATTTTGGGATTGTCCCAATCCAGGTACATTGACACCATACTAAAGAGGTTTAGTATGGAAGAGTCCAAGCGTGGGAACTTACCCACGATCTCTGGAGTCACTCTCTCCAAAGAGATGTCTCCCAAGACTGATTTGGAGAGAGCTCGCATGCAAGGGATACCCTATGCTTCGGCAGTAGGCTCTATCATGTATGCGATGCTATGTACCAGACCCGATGTAGCATACTCACTAAGTTTAGTGAGCAGGTATCAAGCTGATCCTGGAGAGAGTCACTGGACAGCTGTGAAGAGCATTCTCAAGTACTTGCGAAGGACTAGAGAAATGTTCTTGGTGTATGGTAATGGAGAGCTCCAAGTGGAGTCCTTTACCGATTCGAGCTTCCAGAGTGATAAGGACGACTCTAAGTCGCAGTCGGGCTTTGTCTTTACCCTTTACGGAGGGGCGGTTAGCTGGAAGAGTTCCAAGCAGGAAACCGTGGCAGACTCGACGATGGAGGCTGAATACATCGCTGCCAACGATGCTGCCAAAGAGGCTGTCTGGATCAAGAAGTTCATTACTGAACTTGGAGTGGTTCCATCCATTGAGCGTCCAATACCTTTGTATTGCGATAACAATGGAGCGGTGGCTTTGGCCAAGGAACCCAGGTCCCATCAGCGGTCCAGGCATATTCTGAGGCGGTATCACCTGATCCTGGAGATAGTTGATCGCCGGGAGATCGAGGTTAGGAGGGTTGACACGAAGAACAACACGGCGGATCCACTCACGAAGGCCATTCCCCAGATACAGTTTGAGAGACTCTTCGGGATGCTCGGTATGAGATACTACAGCAGCTGGCCCTAGTGCAAGTGGGAGATTGTTAGTTGTATGTATGCCCTAGAGGCCAGTATTGTACAGATTATGTATATTATATTGGATGCTTGGACATATATAGAGATGACTTTCTTGCTCGACATGATAGTATGCTATCTGGTTGATCTTTATCTTAACATGTACACTTGTCTCTTTATACTGTCTTATAGTTACATGTTGGTAAAGCCCTTAGGATGTGTACTTGACTACCTGGACTATGATGCAGATCATACTAGTGGGGACATGGTAGTCCATAAGTACATCCTTCAAGGTCCCTAGTCGTGGGTGTATCGAGACGGGGCATCGATATACCAGAGTAGACTAGCGTATACGCTTCTCGACCTATGAGATAGGCGATGGATGATCCCATATCCATTGGTGTTTGACATCAGAGATGGTATACGGGTGCTCAGTGGAGACTGGGTACACTGGACGGACTCATCGAGAACTCCCAGATGGTATTATACCTCACGTCAGATGGCAGTTCTCAGGTGACACTTGTGCAGGTTAGTCTGTAGACCCGAGATCGTCATAGAGTCTTGTGTGATTCCCACTGTGCTTTGATCTCCACCTTACCACGTCCATGAGGGTGTGCAAAACGGTGGTCTTTGGGTACAGTCCCGAGTCACATGGAGGCAATGAGCGATAGGAGGGGTTTCGTCTCTCCCGGTATTGGGGGTTGATGTTGCGCTTTGCTCGATTGGCCGTAACAGGGAAGTCCCTGGCCAGGGCTGATCAGAGATTTGCTGGTAAGTGTTACCAGTAGTTTCTCGACCCGTTATGAGCCTCACATCGGCACGACTTATCGAGTATTGGGGTCTGACGTTCACCACCCCTAGACTTGATATGCGACATATCAGACGAAGAGACCGGACTGTATGGTAAGTGTTACTGGTTGGATTCACAGGAGTGTGAATGGGCTAGCTCATCGATCTTCTGATCGCTTAATACCCGGATGGCCGTTACGTTTAGCAGACCGCTTGCGGCTTGTGGGTGCTTGATATGATCATCATCTGCTACCGGCGTATTGACGAGTCTTTAGAGTCCTACACAGAGGTTTCCTGGCTCAAGCGAAACGAAATAGGAGCGCATATGAGATATGTGCAGGACCGAGAATAATGCATGTATGTGATACCGCATTTCATTCTCGCGATATATGTTTCGATTGGTTATATTCGATATGACCTAGTTATCGAATCATTGATTCGATAAATCGATACATTGAATACTAGTCGGTTATGTGCGACATGACCGGATCATTGAATCAAATGTTGATTTAATGATTTGATGTATAATTATATATTTGATATATTACTTTGCATTAACTAGTATTGGTTCACTTTATACGGATTTTCTCACTTGATGTGCAAATTGTATATGTGATATACTTTTGTGCACATAGATGTATCATGTTTGATGATACTTGATTATTTAGTTAAGTATATAGAATTAAACCATGGTTAATTTGATAATTAGGGTTTTGCATATTCATTTATTTATTTATTTCTTCATTTATTTATTTGAAAAAGGTCGAGATAAGAATGGTGGAGAAGTTTGTCTTTAGTTGAAGCTTCATGAAGCTTTGACTTCTTAACCATCCTTGTCTTCATGCTTAACCCTAACCTATCCAACTAACCATGGTCTATTCTCTACACTAAACTATGGTTTGTAAATGATAAGTATTGATTTATTTTATCATTTACAATAAGACTTATCATATTCTTTCTTCATCTTCATCTTCTTCTTCAAGAAAAGCTCAAGGTCCATCAATGGCAACTTGAGCTAAAGTGAGATAAATCCAATTCTAAAGTGAACCCACCTCCTATTTCTTCACCCTCTACCTCTTGCCAAGTTGTTTTGGGTGTTTTCTTCACAAGTTTCACAACTTTGTGAAGTCGGAGCTTGAACTTGTGATGCCTCGACGTAGATCGTCTTTGACACGAAGCCGACGACCTATTCCGTTCGCTTTCCCGATGAAACCGATGAACGAGTCTAAGATTGGAAAAGGACAGCGAGAGGAGCACTACGTAGAGCTAAGGAAGTGGATATCCGGATCTACAAAGGTTGTAGAATCTAACTTTTAGTTAAGTAGTTAACTAGATTATCTTTTCGCCTAAACATCTAGTCTAAGATCCGTAGTCTAGGGTTTCTCGGCACCATTTTTTTTAAATTGGCATGTTCGATGCCTTGTGAGACCTCACTAGAGTGCCTAGGAACCTTTCAATGATGAGGTCAAATATCTTCTTTTTCTTATCTTGAGGGAATGAGTATTCTCGCCCCCATCTTCTTTATAAGGGATGGACTCCAACCGAACTTATTTTGATGGATAGGCATCTTGGGACTACTATGTTGTTTTTGGGTATTGTCTGCGATCATCACCTTATTCTTTTCCTTATCGCTTTAAGATTCTCCTTTTTCATAGGAGGATGAAGACAGCCGTGGTTGAAGAGTATCACATTTTACCCCTTTCATGGATTGCTTGCTTAAGCGCTGTTGTCTTGCCTTTTCATATATGGCCATCTCACTGCTTTTGTTGTTTTTGCTTGCTTGAAAAGCTTTTCTTATCAACTTATCAATTTGGTCTTCTAATGACGGGCTAAGATTCTTTGTGCGGGCTCTGCCCCCTGCTCTGCAGCGTTGTTTCTTGGTGAAGTATCTTCTTATTCATTTAGAGAGTTTATAGCATAGCAGCTGTAAGTTCGCTCCCGTTTCTTGGACCGAACATATCCCAGCCCAGTAGTATCGAGCTTCTTGTTGGGTTTGACTTAGCGAGTCCCGGGAACTTCCCAGATCCTTTTATAGAACTACGTCTCTCGAACGGTACCCCTTGACATTTGAGGAAATCCTTCAAACCTTTTGTGAAATATCTCGGCATGCAGAGGGGCTGCAACCTATCAAGATTCGGGTTGATTCCATGCCAGATTTATTTCTCCACTTTAGTCTCTTTAGATTTGTAGAAGAGAATTGCTTTTTGGTCTTTACGCTTGGGAGGTACATAGAAGGTTATTAGCTCCTCCACATTGTCAGTGCCGACGGTATCGAGCTCTTTATAGTGCCGAGGTGAAACCATCGTGACATGCAAAGCTTGATCTGCTTCGTCAAGGATTTTCACCAGAGGATGGGTGGAGAATATTGCTTCAACGTCCTTCTCGGAATCACTCCCAAAAATAGGAATGATGGATGTTAGCTTTTGTTCGCCATTCTTTGACTTGGGCTAGCCGGAGAACACTATTTCCTCCTCTTCTTCTGTATCACTAACGAAGATTGGGATAGTGGCCACCTGCTTTTGTTTGTTTTCCATTTTTCCACATCTCTCAGTATCCTCAGAAGCTGGACGGAAGTACTTGGTGTCTTCATACTTTCGTACTTTATTGACCGAAAAAGAATTAAGCTCTCCAGTGATGACGTGCTCTTTACCATCCTTGAAATACTTCATACACTGATATTTTATAGAAAGGATGGTATTATACTCATGCAACCATAGCCTGTCGAGCAGAGCTTTATAGCACGTCTTTGCATCGATCACATGGAACTGACGTTCGTCACCAGTTGCCCTAAATGAAGCGTCAATATCACAGACCCGAGTTTTCGAGAAGATTGTGAGTCAAATCCGGAGATTGTAATCCTCTCCCGGGCCAAGTACTGAATTTGCATGCATAGCTCCTTCAGTATGCTCATATTGATTAGGTTTACCGAGGACCCATTGTCGATGAGGATCTTATTTATCCTTTTATCTTTGCAGTACCCAACTACATATAACAGTCAGTTATTCTCGCACATCCTTAGGAGAAGATTTTCTTAGCTGAAGGTAATATCGACAGTATGGACTTTCGCTAATTCATCCTTCATCTCTTCTTTGGCGAAGTAGGCTTGGAACTGGTCTGGTTCTTTTAGGGCCTAGATGGGAGACTTCCATAATTCTTTTGACAGGAGAAAAGCATCATATATGCTCATGTGTAATGGTAGCTTCTTTAGATGGGCTAGCACATTGTAGTCCATCTTGATTTTCTTAGGAAGATCCTTAGCTGTGAGATCTTTGACGACTCCTTCATCTACCTCGACCTCTTCGGAAATTTTTTCTTTTCCCTTTTCCTGCTTCTTTGAAGTTTTGTTCGCAGGTCCAAGGTTTTTCTCGGGAAGAGTGCGATTTCGCAGCTGAATATTATCACATGCTTTTGTCGTTTCTTTTGCTGAGTCGGCGCTTGTGAAAAAAGGATTGAAGAGGACTTCTTTTCCAGAATCGTTTCTGAAAGTGGGAATTTTAGAGATTCCTTCTTCTGAAGACTGGTCTTTGGTCATATGATAACTTTCCACTACTGACTATTTCTTGTTGTCTGCTTTGGAATCATCATCTTTAAGCAAATCAGCCTTGTCTCTTTGTTTCTCTTTTTTCAAATGTCTCTTGTGGGAGACATATCCCTACCACCACTTCTTGAATGCATTACATTCTTCTACAGGGCGAGAGATCCACTGGTGATATAAACAGTATTTTGTGTGTTCTTTTCCATTATCAAAATACCGTACTTCCGGGTGTACATCATTAGGGATGGTAGCTTCATTCTCATTGATAGGGGTTTCACGAACCGCTTCTCGGCTTTAGTCTTGCTCCTCTCCTTTGTAGATGGATTTTTCTTTGGAGGGGGAGTTACATAACTCGTCCCTTCCGCAGTCTGCTTGCTAAGGCATAGTTGCTTGGCCTTTTCATATAAGGCCATTTCACGCCTTTGGTTATCCTTACTTGCTTGAAAGGATTCCCTTTTTAACCTATTAATCGGATCTTCTTGTGAGGGGCTTGGAGCATTTGGTGTTGATTCTGATCCCTACTTATCAATGTCGCTTCCTAATGCTGATGGAGCATCTTCACCATACACGAAGGAATGTGAGACCATATGACAGTTTTCCATATGCTCTTCCACTTCTTCCACTGAGTCTTCTTCCACCTCAGAATCCCTATTTTCGAAGAAATGCTGAAGAAATTCTTCGAGAGTGGTTGACGAGCACGCCTTCTAGTTATATTCCTCCAACGCGTCGATATACTTCTGTAAATTCATACGACTGTCTACATATTTGGCAGGCCGCACGAGCTTCTTCATCTTCATCTTCTTTTTCTTAGAAGACTTGATTTGGGGGCTTTTCCCCTTATCATCTGTCTTTGGAATGGAACGTAGCTTTAACATCCCTTTGATAATTTAAGGTTCAAGTGGGCTTTTCCATTTGATCGCAGGACACGCCTGAAGATCTTTTAGCATCCTTTTTGTTCTTGAAGAAAGGACCATCTCCAACGGATCTTCTTCCACCAGCGAGCAAGATGCCCCCTGCGTATCAGTTCTCTTGGGGGTATTTCTTTGTGGCGGGTCCACCTTCCAGCTGTCTGACAGCATAAACTTTCCATATTTATATTGGTCTTCGACCCAATTCTTGAAGACATAACAATTCTCGATCGGATGGTTTATCACTCGATGGTAGGGGCAGTAGTTGGGATCATTGACCATGCTGGCCTGTGCTGGTCGCCGTGGCTCGGTCAACGTCAATATGTGGTTCTTCATGGAAAGACCGAACATCTTCTTCGTATTGTCATGGGGGAAGGAGTATTCGCGTCCTAACCTTTCCTCAAGGGTGGGACTTGTGTGGTTATTACTTTGACAGCCAGGCGCTTTAGGTCCGCTTTGTTGTTGTTGAGCATTGGAGACAAACGCCGCCTTACCTTTGCCTTTTCCTTTGTCATTTCAGGAATCTCTGCCCAAAGTGGAAGAGTTTTGACTCATATGGTCCAGTTGAGATAGCTTAATGATGAGATCTTGAAAGGTGGTCGGTTTGGCAAATGCCAGGAATGGGTACACTTTCATTTGGGGATCAAGGGTACCTATGAATATCCATATGGCCGGAGTTTCAGCAATGCGTTGCTCGCACTTGGACTAAAGATTCTGCCACCGAATAGCATATTGGACCAACGTCTCGCTTGATCTTACTCTTTCATTTATCAATGCAGTGATGGTAGTGCGTTCAGTTGCACTGGCGAACCTCTGCGTGAAGAGTATTTCTATGTCTTTAAAGGTCTACACGGAGTCACTGGTGTCACGCCCCGCTTCCCGGTGTACGGAAGCAGTGACGTGGTAGGCACGCGATGTATTTACTCAGAAATAAATACGTTAAGCGTAAATAAGTAATATATGTAAAATGCACAAGAATGACAAGAGATATAAAATGAACAACAACTTTTATTTAAATTCATCTTTATAATACAACTGATTTAAAAAAGAAAGTATAATGATAAAAGCAATGCCTAAACAGTGGCATACAAACTGGAAGGTAAGTACAAGTAAAGCTAGTAGTCTGGCTGTGCCTCAATCTGATCCAAGTACTCCTGACCGGGCTTGGTCTCCTGAGGGTCCTGTACTCCTGACGAACATTCCAAGAAAGAAATAGACAGGAATTTCGTCCGCGAACTAGCGATCGGTAAGTCCCAAAAGAGAGGAAGAAATACAACAAGTGATGTGGAAATAAACTGTTAAGTTATACATGTATACGATTATTATTCTAACGTAGTTATTTGTAGATTGGAACAAAAGGTATCAGTGATACAAGAGAAGTCCAACTTGCTCCGTGGACTATGGTAACAGGTAGTACAATGCCTGTCAAAGCCTATGGGACAACGACATGAGAGTTCATGTACGTCTCTTTTAGTGACCATCTCGTTCCACTTCTAATACATTCCATACCAATCTACCCTGTTAACCCAGTGTAATATTTTATATAGATTATAATTATCAGACTTGCCAAGACCATGGATACAAGTTGTTCAAGTAATCAGGTTCATGATGTAAACAAGTAGTCATATAGTCAAGTCAAGTTATAACCATGGTTCGGTCAGGTCAAGCATGTTTGCATATAGTTGTTTGATTCAAGTATTCAGGTTTAAGTATTCATGTTTGGTATATTGGATTCATGTTTGATTAGACTCTAATTGGATTCAGATTTGAGTTAGACTCAGAGTGAGTCAGACACTTATAAACTGATTTGGATCATGAATTAGACCCGGGAGTTATCGGTAACTGCTGCACATGAATGACATAATTTGTGTATTTTTCCAAGACAATTACCATTGATAACACCGTTAAGTTTTCTATCTTGAATAGGCAAGCACTCACTTTCTCCGGCTCCCTGGGGCTCAAGAGAATTGAACCCGCTTAAACCTATATTTACTAAAGTACTAAAATATTGTTTTATATAACTCGAGGGGGTTTTATGAAAAATATTTTAATATAATTTGAAAATAAATCTCAAGAATTTATTTATCATATTTAGGGTTTTATAGTTGTGAATTTTAAGGGTTTGAAGTATTTTAGTGATAGTTACATAATATTGAGAAGTTCATGGTATTTTAGAGTAAAACCTGTCTTTTGGTAACTTGAGGTTATTTTGGTGAAACTTGTCATTCTTTTATTTTTAGAAAAAATGTAATGTTATTATATCTTGAAAATATTTGGTTTGATAATATTTATATATTTATTAAAAATAAATTTTATTAGAGTAGAAAAATGCGTTTTTCTTTAAAACTGTATTAAAAACCTTTTGAGACCGAATGCTCCGTGAGGAGGTCTGCATCTCGCTTTACTAGCCCAAGGATGTGTGATAATCTGCACCATTCAATAGCGGGTCCTCTGAAGAGGGTTGTAGAGGCTTATTTGCAAAGGAATTTAAAATACAATTTTAAAAGAAAACCGTATTTTATAGTACATGGTATTTTAATGAAATATTATAATTGTAACAAAAAATATGCTCAAAGGGTATCGTGCAATGGAAACATGTGTGTATGTGAGGGGTAGTTCATTACCCCGTGATATTTTCTAAAGGTATGATTAAGCAAAGTAATAAAGATGACATATCTAAAGTTCATGTTATTTTAATGTAAATGTTGAATTAAAGTTAGGTTTCATGATATTTTAGAGTGAAAATTGGTTCTAGACATTAGTTTTATGGTTATAAACATAGGGTGAGAATTTGGATGAAAGATATGGAAGAAATAGTGAAATTTTTAGGGTTTAGAATAAGATGTCGGTATTAACTCAACTTACCAACATGTTTTGAAAAAAGATTTTTCACGAAGAAGAAAAGGGATTGAGAGGGCTTACTAGTGAATTATCCTATGAAAAGGTAGAAGAGAAGAGGTCTGTAGTCGTGGCGTCGCGAGGTTGCCGGAAAAGCTTCTATTCCTCACCGGAACTTGTTCGTTGGCTAATTTCTCTTCTACTCCACTTGTACTTGAGAAAATTTGAGAATTTTGGCTAGAATTTTCAGAATGAGGAAGGTCTATGGAATGGAGTAGTATTAATAGTATGGAATTAGGGTTTTGGAATCAAAAGAGTGAATTAAAATGCATTAAAAAGTGATAAATTGTAGAATCGAGGGGTCTCTGGTTGATTGCAGAGCAATCAAATATTGCAGGGGAGTTAGGGATAGGGGAAACGACAAGTGTGTAAAGCCCGGGCACTTTTGCCTATGGGAGGACCGTCGGCACCGACCCAATTGAGCATCTCGCCGGTCGTTTGGGTCAGGGGTGCCGGTGGATTCTTGCCACGTGTTCTTGCCAGTGTTAACTCTAATGTGCACATGTTTGTTTTCTCTGGCTTTCCATTTTTATGTGCAGTGCACGTGTAAACTTTTGGGCTTCCAAAAAGTTTAAAAGAAAAATCAGAAAAAATATAATGCGTCTGATAGGGTTCGAACACAGGGGCTACGTCACAGCAGTGAAAAACTTTACCGGTGAGCTACAAGTTGTTTCTTACTGTTCTTAAACAAAAAATTAACTTATAAATTGTACTCAGGCTTGTAAACTCCTTTTTGTACATTGAACTAAAAAATTTTGTACATTAAATTCAGAGTCGTTACATTCTACCCTTCTTATAAAAATTTCTTCCTCGAAATTTACAGTTATACAGGGACTAATTTACAAATAAGTAAGGGTATCTTGCACGCATGTCTTCTTCTCGTTCCCTCATTGATTCTCCTGGCGAATCTTTTATCCACATCACTCGGACCAAGTTTACTTCCTTGTTCCGTAGTGTCTTCACCTTTCGATCCAGGATTTCAACGGGTTGTTTCTCGCAAGTGAGTTCCATTTGGACTGTGAGCTCGGAGTGATCAAGGATGTGGCTGGGGTCGCTCATATATCTTCGAAGCTGGGATATGTGGAACACATTGTGCACTTCTTCCAATAGGGGTGGAAGTGCTAATCGGTAGGCCACTTCTCCAACTCGTTCGAGTATGTCGAACGGTCCTATGTATCTTGGAATTAGCTTACCCCCCTTGCCAAAGCGGATCACTCCTCTGTTTGGAGAGGTCTTCAGAAAAACATGATCTCCAGGTTGGAACTCCAGATGTCGACACTTTGCATCAGCCCAATGTTTCTGTCGGTCTTGGGCTATACGCATTCTTTTCTTGATCGTGTGAACTACGTCCACAGTTTCCACAATCATCTCTGGTCTTAGGATTTCACGATCTCCAACGTCGTCCTAACTCAGTGGAGAACGACACTTTATTCCGTAGAGTGCTGCTAATGGTACCATTCCAATGCTCGCATGATAGCTGTTGTTGTATGAAAACTCCACAAGGTGTAGATGATCTTCCCACGAACCTCCGAACTCTATCATACAAGCTCTTAGCATGTCCTCCAGAATCTGAATTGTTCGCTCAGACTGTCCATCCATTTGTGGATGGTAAGTCATGCTGAAGTTCAGACTCGTTCCTAGGTTAGCTTGCAGACTCTGCCAAAATTATGATCAGAATCTGGTGTCACGATCGAAGAAGATGAAAATTGGTACTCCATGTAATCTCACAATCTCCTGCATGAGTTCATGGGTATCAAAAACTAGTACACTTTGAGGCTAAATCTTACTTTAGATTCATGTTTACCTCCATGTACTTTTTTTGCTAACGTCTCAGTAGATTAGCCAACTCGAAAGGGAATAAAGTGAGACGGCTTGGTGAGTCGATCCACAATAACCCACACTGCGTCATTGCCCTTCGTTCTGCGAGGAAGGGTAGTGATGAAGTCCATAGTAATGTGCTGCCATTTCCATTCTGGAATTGGTAATGGCTGAAGTAGACCAGCAGTTCTGTGATGTTTAGCTTTCACTTGCTGACACACCAAACACTTGCGCACCAAGTACTAAATCAATGCTGAATTCAAGAGCTCGATCGGGAAGCAAACCTGTTATATCTTCAGGGAACACATCCTCGAACTTTCGAACTACCTCTGGCTTTTCTTCTTCGGTCGGAAGAGTAAACACTTCAGCATCCTTTGGTTTTGCACGGTATCTTTCCGGCTCCAAAGTTCTGTCTCCACTCTTGAAGTAAAATACTGGGTGATCTGGTATCTCAAATACTACTCTCCTTTGACGGCAGTCAATCGTAGCATAGAAAACTCCCAGCCAGTCCATTCCTATCAAAATTTGGGATGTCCAGTACTTTGAAATTCGCGTAGAATTCTCGTTCGCAAACTACAACTGGATACTGATCAAATCTCATAGTTGCCTTCACTGCTCCATTCCTGGAACTGACATTCCAGCTTAAAATGAGTGGCTTCACGGGAATCGTGTGCGTTCTCATGAAACGTTGTGACATGAAGCAGTGAGACGCTCCAGTGTCGAACAATGCGAGTGTAGGAATAGTGGCTACTAGTATAGTACCTAGGTTGTGTGAGGTTGGTTTTGATATCGGAAAAATATAGGGTGATATACAAGGATTGACAAGGTGTGAAAGAATTGGGATTACCAGTGATGACTTGGCCAGTGGCTTTGGCTTCTCCAACCGGCATCATGAATGTCTGGCCTCTTGGCACTTTTCTTTGTGTCTGTTGGTACATTTACGACTGACGAGGTAAAGGTGGTCCGCGTGGAGATAGTGCAGTTAAAGTTAAGAGGGTAGTAGGAGCTTGTATAGTCAGTGTTGGTGCGTGGTTTGCGTCTGCTCTGTACTTTGAGCATGCTCTTAGAGTGTGTTTAGGCGATCCACAAATCATACAAAGACCAAAAGCTCGTCTGCAGTCCTTTACTACATGTCCAAGCTTCTTACAATAATTGCAAGTCCTTGCTGGCGGTGTCCTTTCCTTCTTCTTGATATAACCATGAGCTGCCCTCAAAGCTGCCTCAGTGTGAACTAGTCCTTGGTGAAGGAGAGCAACCTGCTCCTGCTGTCCCTCAACTAGACTCCTGGTTGCTTTAAGGAACGTCATTGGTCTTATCAGTAGGTCTGCAACGGTAAGTGGTGGTTGTAGCGTAGGTGGTGTAGTGTTGTCATTGACGTTCGTGCTGGTGTTGTTGGAAGAATCCATGACCTTGATAGAAAAGGAAAGGTTAGGATAGATTCAAGAAATTTGAAATGTAAAGAATGTATATCTGCAGATTCTTATAATTCTTTTAATATATTTCTTAGGACTTCATGCAGAACACACATGCATGGGCTGCCAACTAAACCTGTCATGCCCCGCTTCCTGGCATACGGAAGCGGTGATGTGGTAAGCACACGACGTATTTACTCAAAAATAAACACATTAATCATAAATAAACAATATATATAAAATGCACAAGAATGACAAGATATAAAAAATGAACAACAACTTTTATTTACATTCATCTTTACAATACAACTGATTTAAAAAGGAAAGTACAATGATAAAAGCAATGCCTAAACAGTGGCATACAAACTGAAAGGTAAGTACAAGTAAAGCTAGTAGTCTGGCTGTGCCTCAATTTGATCCAAGTACTCTTGACTGGGCTCGGTCTCATGAGGGTCCCATCTTCCTGACGAACATTTCAATAAAGAAATAGACAGGAATGTCGTCAGCGAACTAGCACTCGGTAAGTCCCAAAAGAGAGGATGAAATACAACAAGTGATGTGGAAATAAACTGTTCAGATATACAGGTATAAAATTATTATTCTAACGTAGTTGTTTGTATTTTGGTACAGAAGGTATGAGTGTATACAAGAGAAGTCCAACTTGCTCCATGGACTATGGAACAGGTAGTACAAGGCCCGTCAAAACCTACAGGATAACGGCACGAGAGTTCATGTAGGTGTCTTTTAGTGACCATCTCGTTCCACTTCTAATACATTCCGTACCAATCTACCCCGTTAAACCCGTGTAATGTTTTATATAGATTATAGTTATCAGACTTGCCAAGACCTTGGATACAAGTTGTTCAAGTAATCAGGTTCAGGATGTAAAAAAGTAGTCATGTAGTCAAATCAAGTTATAACCATGGTTCGGTCAGGTCAAGTATGTTTGCATATAGTTGTTTGATTCAAGTATTCAGGTTCAAGTATTCATGTTTGGTATATTGGATTCATGTTTGATTAGACTCTGATTGGATTCAGATTTGAGTTAGACTCAGATTGAATCAGACACTTATAAACTGATTTGGATCCTGAATTAAATTCGGGAGTTATCGGTAACTGTTGCACATGGACGGCAGGATTTGTATCTTTTTCAAGAAAATTACCATTGATAACACCATTAAGTTTTCTACCTTTAATAGGAAAGTACTCACTTTCTCATGCTCCTTGGGGCTCAAGAGAATTGATCCCGCTTAAACCTATATTTACTAAAGTCCTTAAATATTGTTTTATATAACTCGAGAGGGTTTAATGAAAAATAGTTTAATATAATTTTAAAATAAACCTCGAGAATTTATTTATCATATTTAGGGTTTCATAGTTGTGAATTTTAGGGGTTTGAAGTATTTTAGTGATAATTACATAGTATTGAGAAGTTCATGGTATTTTAGTGTAAAACTTGTCTTTTGGTAACTTGAGGGTATTTTGGTGAAACTTGTTATTCTTTTATTTTTAGAAAAAATGTAATGTAATTATATCTTGAAAATATGTGGTTTGATAATATTTATATATTTATTAAAAATAAATTTTATTAGAGTAAAAAAATGCGTTTTTCTTTAAAACCGTATTAAAAACCTTTCGAGACCGAATGCTCCGTGAGGAGGTCTGCATCTCGCTCTACTAGCCCAAGGATGTGCGATAATCTGCACCGTCCAATAGCGGGTCCTTTAAAGAGGGTTGTAGAGGCTTATTTGCAAAGGAATTTAAAATACAATTTTAAAAGAAAACCGTTTTTTATAGTACATGGTATTTTGATGAAATATTGTAATTGTAACCAAAAATATGCTCAAAGGGTATCGTGCTATAGAAACATGTGTGTATGTGAGGAGTAGGTCATTAGCCCATGATATTTTCTAAAAGTATGATTAAGCAAAGTAATAAAGATGACATATCTAAAGTGCATGGTATTTTAATGTAAAGGTTGAATTAAAGTTAGGTTTCATGATATTTTAGAGTGAAAATTGGTTCTTGAAATTAGTTTTATGGTTAAAAACATAGGGTAAGAATTTTGATGAAAGATATGGAAGAAATAGTGAAATTTTTAGGATTTAGAATAAGATGTCGGTATTAACTCCACTTACCAACATGTTTTGAAAAAAGATTTTTCAAGAAGAAGAAAAGGGGTTTTGAAAGACTTGCTAGTGAATTATCCTATAAAAAGGTAAAAGAGAAGAGGTCTGTAGTCATAGCGTTGCTGGGTTGCCGGAAAAGCTTCGATTCCTCGCCGGAACTTGATCGTTGGCTAACTCCTCTTCTACTCCACTTGTACTTGAGAAATTTTGAGAATTTTGGCTAGAATTTTCAGAATGAGGAAGGGCTAGGGAATGGGATAGTATTTATAGTGCGGAATTAGGGTTTTGGAATCAAAAGAGTGAATTAAAATGCATTAAAAAATGATAAATTGTGGAATTTAGGGGTCTCTGGTTGATTGCAGAGCAATCAAATATTGTAGCGGAGTTAGGGGTAAGGGAAACGACAAGTGTGCGAAGCCCGGGCACTTTTGCCTACGTGGGACCGTCGGCACCGGCCCAATTGAGCATCTCGCACGTCGTTTCGGTGAGGGGTGCTGGTGGATTCTTGCCACGTGTTCTTGCCATTTTTAACTCTAACGTGCACATGTTTGTTTTCTCTAGCTTTCCATTTTTATGTGCAGTGCATGTGTAAACTTTTGGGCTTCTAAAATATTTAAAACAAAAATCAGAAAAATATAATGTGTCTGATGGGGTTTGAACACAGGGCTACGCTGTTGGATATGTATGCCCTAGAGGCCATTATTGTATAGTACTAGTTTGTATAATACATTTTGGAAGCTTGGGATATATACACGGATTTACGACAGTCTTGCTCGATATAGTAGTATGCTACTTGGTTTGTTTCTATCTTAATATGTGTATATGTTTCTTTTAATATATCGCTAATACATATTGATGGAGCCCTTAGGATCCTTGCTTGACTACTAACGTTGTGATGGCGATCACACTAGTGGGGGCTGGATAGTCTATAAACACATCCTTATTTTGGTCCCTAGTCGTAGGATTATCGAGACAGGGCATCGATACTCCAGATTAGACTGGTGCATACGCTTCATATCCCAGCAGGGGAGATGGTCTGTCCCACAGCTATCAGTACGTCGTACTGGAGATAGTATGCAGGTGCTCGTTAGGTTACGACTACACTGGACAAGACTCGTCGGGAACTGTTGGTTGGTATTATACCTATCGTCAGTTAACAGTTCCCAGGTGACATGAGTACAGCTTAGTCCGTTGACTTGACACTGTCACTTCGCCTCGAGTGTGTTCCCACTGTTCTTAGATTACTGCCCTACCACGGCTCTATTGAGTCGTGCAAACAGGTAGTAGTTGGGTGCAGTCCCGAAGCACTTGGAGGCAGTGACGGTTAGACAGGATTTGTCTCTCCCGGTATTGGGAGTTGATATCGCGCTGTGTCTAGGAGAGCCATTACACATAGTTGTCCCTGGCCAGGGCAAGCGAGATTTACTGGTAGTGTTTCCAGTAGTTTCTCATGGTGTTCTGGGCTACACTCCGACACGACTTGTACCGCTATTAGGGGACTGACGTTTACCACCCCATAGGCCCGACATGCGATACTCTCAGACGAACAGACTGGACTGTACGGAGATTGTCACATTCAGGCTCAGTAGGAGTTCGGATGGGTTCACCTCATCGGTCTTCTTATCGGCATCTACCTGGGGACCGTTACATACAGCTAGTACCGCTTGCGGCCTGTGGTTAAACCCACTGCCAGCGTAGTGTCGAGTCTTTAGAGTCCCATACAGAGGGTTGTTCGCCTTTGGGCAAAACAGAGTAGAGGTTGCATGGTTTTGCGACGGGGTTCGTTCACATCCGCGCACTTGTGCACGTTTGGTGTCCGGGCAGTTATTACTAGCGGGCTTTAGTTTAAGACAGATCCTAGTATTTGTTTTGGGATTGGTTTTGTCTCATTGTATTCGTGTTCCTCGGAACACGGATGCAGGTGTGTATGCACAGTTGACAGAGGCAGAGGAATCTCATTAGGGTTTTTGACAGTTGACTTTTTCTAAACCCTAATGAGAAGGAGAAATATGATTAATAATATTAATTAAGGATAATTGTGCCATGGTTAGCTTGACCATTTGACTTTTGTTGGCCATTTGACCATGATCATTTCTTTTGCAAGATACTTCTTGATTCTTGCAGATTGCATTAAATGTGAAATGATAATGGTCATTTCAACTAACCATCACAATTTTCTTTAGTTATTATTATTATTATTGTTGTTGTTATTCTCATATGAGAGCATGGTTGTGTTTATTCTTGCGCATTCTTTCTTGCTCTTTCTCTCTCATGCTAAGCTCTCTCTCTTCCTCTCTCAAAGCTCTCTTCTTTCATGTGTTGAAAACCATGAGCTTTATGAGATAAAACCATCAAGACATCTCTCTACTCATTCTAGGGTTCTTAGTTTAGCAAGCCAAGCACTTTAGTTACCTCTTGGTTGAGGTAGGAGTTTAAAGTAGAGGCCATCGGGTGGATCTTTCTTCGGCAAAGAGAAGACGACGAGGAGGAGCCGTCTACACCACTCCAAGGAGTTAGCAACAAGGAGGACCACAACAAGAAGAGAAGGAGTTCAAGAACTAGGTATAACCATCTTACCTAGTAGCTAAGTCTTGTAGTTAGTTGGCTAGTTTTTGTTTTGCAAAGATCCTTCATGGTTGGTCTATATTTCCTTGTGAGAAAATTTTGATTTTTACCTATTCCGCCTCCCTGAAAGAACCGGGGTGGGTAACATAGACCTTTCAGTGGAATCAGAGCTTAGCTAAACAACAACTAACATGTTAGAAAAGTGATTAGAACTTCGATCCGGAAAAAATCACAAAATACGTCATTTTTTAGTGTTTTCTGCCGATTTTAAGAACAGGTCCAAAAATATTTCCACAGACCTGAAAAATACGTGCAGGGTTTTTTTAGGAACAACCAAGAAAAATGAGCCCATGAATCGATCAGACCGCCGCGGAAGCGCGGCGAAACCAAGCGTTTCGCCGTAGATTCGCGGCCGAGTCGACTCTGTCGCGACTCGTTTTTCCGGCAGTGTGTTCAGCTTGATGTTTTATGATTTTTAAGATACTTTGTTTCTGTCCAGATTCTTCAGAGAACAGTGTTGTGTTTGGGGTAGTTACAAATTGGTATATTGATCGAAATTCTATAAACTTTAGCTAAATGGTTATATCTGTATTGTGATATATGTACTGAACGTCGACTAATCGCTATACGTCGATTAGTGGGGGTTGTACATATCTGTGATCTGTGATGTTGGATTGTGTATATGAACTTGTTGGATTGTCACGGATGAATAGCCGGGGTTTGTGAGATGAGAGTATATTTATCTTTCATTTGATGTAAATTGTAAATTGATGTAATATTATTTTTATGGCCGCACATCCGGATTGAGGTTGTAGCCGCCATTGTATATTATTTCTTTTACTGTTTTTGCTCTTAGGATAGACCCAAGGAGGGGTGCACAAACTACCGGGTATTTTGAAGTGCCGAGTGGCCTACTCACGTTGTTGAGGGAGGTTGCTTCACTTGGGGTACTTGGCGGGTAGTTTGCCGCACCCATAGGGGTCTAGGGTAGGGTTTGGCTATTCATCACGATCGTGTAATCCGTCTTTCGTTGCAGGCTTGAACGAAACGCGGATTCCTAGCATATCTAATGTGTTCATCTGTGATCTGGAATGGCTATCATTGCATCTGACGAATGTATATATCTATATATGATATCTAGTAGGCGTTGCTTATGTTTTGCATCCGCGCTAGTCCAGCCCCCGCTCTGTCGTTAGTTAAATAACCTAACGGGTGATGACGGGGCCCAGTGGCGAATGCGGATGGCATAAGAGTACGTTATATTTTCGTTGTTTTCTGCAATGGTAGAATTAACTGATGGGACACATTATATTAATGCAAAGAAAAACAAACCTAAAAGATGTTGATGGAACAATTTTCAAAAAGCTGTTATTGCAAGGATGTTCTCTTTTGTTTTGCACAGAGGTATTTGGTTATGAATATCCAGCACCTCATTCGAAGAGGCAAGGGCCGAGATCCCTTCATCGGGAGTGACCTCTTGGACATAAGTTTGTGTCAGGGTAATAACTTCACTATAGTCGATTATTCTTGCTTTGCCTCGAGGTATTCAGTTTGGAATATCCTGCACCTCAATCGACGAGGAAAGAGCCGAGATCCCTTCACAGGGAGTGACCTCTTTAGCAAAAGTTTTCGCCACTATATATTTTAAAAAGGGTTATCAGGTTCCTTCAACGATATCAAGTTCATTACGTTAACAGGTTTTCGCCATAACCCAGCCGTAGCCTTCCGTCATTTCGGATTGGTATTGCTTAGTAGTCGTGCTACGTATTTCGTGCCCAGCCGAGGCGTAGTGTACGGTAGCTATGCAATATTTTTCTGTAGCATATAATGCGAATTGGGACAGTCGTGCGGTCATTTTGGCTCAGTCAAGGACTCGTACGGGTGGGTCTAATGCAATCAAGATAATGACGGATTGAACTTGACTAGGATCCTTTGATATGTTGGCTCAGTCAAGGTCACTTGGGTCCTAGGGGCAAAAACCATATCGGGAGTTTCAAACATACAGGAAACTTGCAGATTCAGCATACCTTATGGAGTGTGGCGACTAGAGTGGATTCCATCTAGGTCATCACACAATGATAGTTGGATCCCGATTCCAATGATGAGTTGGATTACTCTCGGGAGATTATTTCACTTAACAATCAATGCTATAAACCAAGTAGGTGTCTAGAATGGTGTTAGCGGGGCTACGCCTCCAGGGAAAAGAGGTTATATAATTAAGTAACTTCGTGAAAGCGTTGGAAAACCTCCCTCGAAGTACCAACACTAGCCTGGCTGAAAGGTTAAGCAAGTATTGTGACGTGCGATTAATCCTGACTAGTTCTTCTTTTAAAGGTTTGAAGAAGAAATTTGAGGAAACAGTGCGAGCCATCCTGATTAGATAAATTAATAACCAATCTAATCTTGCAAGAGCGCACGCTGAGTGTTTCTTTTCTCTCTCTCTCCAGGTAGCAGCCATTTCACGCCCTAATCAAGATAATAATATGTATCGCTTGACCGATCCGAATTCTTATTCGGAGCTGGGGAACGTCGGTTCAGCTCTAACTTATGACAACAGTCATAAGTATGAGCAAGGAAAAGAGGATTGTATGGATTTCAAGGAGACCCAGTTGAAGAAGAAGCATAGTTTTGCATCTACTTCAGGTGTTCTTGTAATTGAGAACTGCTTTTCGGTCAGCCCTACCTCCTGGGTACTTGATACCGGATCAGGATCTCATATCTGTAATTTATTGCAGGGACTGAGAAAAAGTAGGAAAGTTGCACCTGGTGATATGTCCCTCAGGGTAGGGAACGGAGCACTAGTTAATGCTGCAGCCGTCGGTGAATATCACCTATTGTTGCCAAATGGCAATACTATGATTTTGAACAATTGCTACTATATACCTTCCATGGTTTGCAACATCATATCAGTTTCTTTACTCGATAAAGGTGGATATAACTTTGTTCTTGATAGAAATATCATGAATATTTACCTTAATAAGGTACTGGTTGCAGAAGGTATACTGTGTAATGGTATCTATGTTCTAAATCAGAATACAGTTCTCAATGTACAAAACACACGCAAGAGGAAGAGTTCAGATACGAACGAATCCTACTTATGGCATTGTAGACTTGGTCATATCGGAGAGAAAAGACTAAGTAAGTTGCATAAAGATGGACTCTTGGATACGTTCGAGTTTTTATCTTATGAAACTTGTCAGTCTTGTCTCAAAGGTAAGATGCCCAAATCTCCGTTCACCGGACATGGAGAAAGAGCAACAGAGCTCTTGGGACTCATACACAGTGATGTATGTGGTCCGATGTCTATACATGCAAGGGGTGGGTTCTCGTACTTCATCACATTCACTGATGATCTCTCTAGATTCGGATATGTTTATCTTATGAAACACAAATCTGAAGCTTTTGAGAAATTCAAGAAATTCAGAAACGAAGTAGAGAACCAGACTGGCAAAAGTATCAAGATTCTCCGATCGGATAGGGGAGGGGAGTACTTAAGCACGGAATTCCTAGATTACTTAAAAGAGAATGGAATTCTCTCTCAGCTTACTCCTTCTTATACACCACAGCACAACGGTGTATTGGAGTGGAGGAATCGTACCCTATTGGATATGGTTCGCTCCATGATGAGTAGTGCTGGGTTGCCTCTTTCATTTTGGGGACATGCGCTTTTGACAACGGCATATCTCTTGAATGGTGTTCCGTCTAAATCAGTGCCTAAGACACCATTCAAGATATGGAATGGTAAAAGGCCGTATCTTAAGCGCATTAAGATATGGGGTTGTTCGGCCTATGTAAAAGTACAGAATCCGGACAAACTTCAAGCACGTTAAGTTCTATGTAAATTTGTGGGATATCCTAAAAACTCTATAGGATATCTGTTCTACCACACCAAGGAACAGAAGGTGTTTGTATCTCGCCATGCCACTTTTTTAGAGTGGCAATTTCTTGCAAAAGAAACTAGTGGGAGTTCGGTAGAACTGGAAGAAATTCAGCGACCACAAAATGAAACTGAAGATTTGACAGAACCTCAGGATTCAATAACCCCAGACGACCCTCAGCCACTCCGCAGATCTGGTAGGATTTCTCATCCGCCCGAGAGATACTACGGTTTTCTCATAGACGGGGATCGAGAGGACTGCATCTTGGAAGAAGATGACCCGACCAGTTTCAGGCAGGCCATTATCAGTAGGGACTCTGATAAGTGGCTGGATGCTATGCGATCCGAAATGGAGTCCATGTACACCAATAAAGTGTGGACCTTGGATATTGCTCCACCTGGGGTAAAACCCGTTGGATGAATGGATCTACAAAAGGAAACTTGGTGTAGATAGGCAGGTGGAAACCTATAAGGCTAGACTTGTTGCAAAAGGTTTTCGTCAAAGACCTAGTGTGGACTATGACGAAACTTTTTCTCCAGTGGCTATGCTCAAATCCATTCGAATCCTACTTGCCATTGCTGCCTTCCATGACTATGAGATCTGGCAGATGGACGTAAAAACGGCTTTTCTAAACGGCAGTTTAGAAGAGTGCGTTTATATGGATCAGCCAGATGGTTTTGTAGACAATGGGAGCAGCGGTAAGGTGTGCAAGTTGCTTAAATCCATTTATGGACTAAAACAGACATTGCGGAGCTGGAACATCTGTTTTGATGAAGCAATCAAGGAATTTGATTTCATCAAGAATGAAGACGAGCCTTGTATTTATAAGAAGATTGTAGGACGAACTGTCGTATTCCTAGTCTTGTACGTGGACGACATTCTTTTGATAGGAAATGACATTCCTATGCTATAATCGGTCAAACTATTCTTGTCACAACGGTTCTCCATGAAGGACCTGGGTGATGCCACATGCATACTGGGGATCAGGATCTACAGAGATAGATCCAAGAAATTACTGGGACTTTCACAGTCCAGGTACATAGAGACCATACTAAAGAGATTTAGTATGGAAGATTCCAAACGCGGTAATATACCAGCATTGCACGGAATCACCCTCTCCAAGAAGATGTCTCCCAAGACTGACGAGGAGAGGGTTCGCATGAGCACTATACCCTACGCTTCGGCGGTGGGATCTATAATGTATGCGATGCTATGTACAAGACCAGATGTAGCTTACGCGCTGAGCGTGGTGAGCCGGTATCAGTCAGACCCAGGTGAGAACCACTGGACGGCAGTGAAGAACATTCTCAAGTACTTGAGAAGGACTAAAGAGATGTTCCTGTTTTACGGTAATGGAGACCTCATGGTCGAGTCCTATACCGATTCAAGCTTCCAGAGTGACAAGGGCGACAGCAAGTCTGTCTCGGGTTTTGTGTTTACCCTCAATGGAGGGGCGGTATGTTGGAGGAGTTCCAAACAGGATACCGTCGCAGACTCGACGATGGAGGCTGAATACATTGCTGCAAGCGATGCCGCAAAAGAGGCGGTCTGGATGAAGAAGTTCATTAGTGAACTTCAGGTGGTTCCGTCCATTGTTGACCCAATACCTTTGTATTGCGATAACAATGGGGCTATAGCTTTAGCGAAGGAACCAAGGTCCCATCAGAAGTCCAGACACATCTTAAGGCGGTATCACCTGATCAGGGAGATCATTGATCGCCAGGAGATCGAGGTACGGAGAGTGGACACTAAAGACAACACGGCGGATCCATTCACAAAGGCCCTCCCTCAAACACAGTTCGAGCGACTTTTTGAGCTATTGGGTATGCGGTACGCCGGCAGCTGGCCTTAGTGCATACGTTGGGTATGCGGTACACCAATTACTGGCTTTTAGTATAAGTGGGAGATTGTTGGATATGTATGCCCTAGAGGCCATTATTGTATAGTACTAGTTTGTATAATACATTTTGGAAGCTTGGGATATATACACGGATTTACGACAGTCTTGCTCGATATAGTAGTATGCTACTTGGTTTGTTTTTATCTTAATATGTGTATATGTTTCTTTTAACATATCACTAATATTGATGGAGCCCTTAGGATCCTTACTTGACTACCGACGTTGTGATGGTGATCACACTAGTGGGGGCTGGGTAGTCTATAAGCACATCCTTATTTTGGTCCCTAGTCGTAGGATTATCGAGACAGGGCATCGATACTCCAGAGTAGACTGGTGCATACACTTCTTATCCCAGCAGGGGAGATGGTCTGTCCCACAGCCATCAGTACGTCGTACTGGAGATGGTATGCAGGTGCTCGTTAGGTTACGAGTATACTGGACAGGACTCGTCGGGAACTGTTGGTTGGTATTATACCTATCATCAGTTAACAGTTCCCAGGTGACATGAGTACAGCTTAGTCCGTTGACTTGACACTGTCACTTCGCCTCGAGTGTGTTCTCACTGTTCTTAGATTACTGCCCTACCACGGCTCTATTGAGTCGTGCAAACAGGTAGTAGTTGGGTGCAGTCCCGAAGCACTTGGAGGCAGTGACGGTTAGACATGATTCGTCTCTCCCGGTATTGTGAGTTGATATCGCGCTGTGTCTAGGAGAGCCATTACACATAGTTGTCCCTGGCCAGGGCAAGCGAGATTTACTGGTAGTGTTTCTAGTAGTTTCTCAGGGTGTTCTGGGCTACACTCCGACAGGACTTGTACCGCTATTAGGGGACTGACGTTTACCGCCCCTAGGCCCGACATGCGATACTCTCAGACGAACAGATCGGACTGTACGGAGATTGTCACATTCAGGCTCAGTAGGAGTTCGGATGGGTTCACCTCATCGGTCTTCTTATCGGTATCTACCTGGGGACCGTTACGTACAGCTAGTACCGCTTGCGGTCTGTGGTTAAACCCACTGCCAGCGTAGTGTCGAGTCTTTAGAGTCCTACACAGAGGGTTGTTCGCCTTTGGGCAAAATAGAGTAGAGGTTGCATGGTTTTGCGACGGGGTTCGTTCATATCCGCGCACTTGTGCACGTTTGGTGTCCGGGCAGTTATTACTAGCGTGCTTTAGTTTAAGCCAGATCCTAGTATTTGTTTTGGGATTGGTTTTGTCTCATTGTATTCGTGTTCCTCGGAACACGGATGCAGGTGTGTATGCACAGTTGACAGAGGCAGAGGAATCTCATTAGGGTTTTTGACAGTTGACTTTTTCTAAACCCTAATGAAAAGGAGAAATATGATTAATAATATTAATGAAGGATAATTGTGCCATGGTTAGCTTGACCATTTGACTTTTGTTGGCCATTTGACCATGATCATTTCTTTTGCAAGATACTTCTTGATTCTTGCAAATTGCATTAAATGTGAAATGATAATGGTCATTTCAACTAACCATCACAATTTTCTTTAGTTATTATTATTATTATTGTTATTCTCATATGAGAGCATGGTTGTGTTTATTCTTGCTCATGCTAAGCTCTCCCTCTTCCTCTCTCATGCTAAGCTCTCCCTCTTCCTCTCTCAAAGCTCTCTTCTTTCATGTGTTGAAAACCATGAGCTTTGTGAGATAAAACCATCAAGACATCTCTCTACTCATTCTAGGGTTCTTAGTTTAGCAAGTCAAGCATTCTAGTTACCTCTTGGTTGAGGTAGGAGCTTAAGCTAGAGGCCCTCGGGTGGATCTTTCTTTGGCAAAGAGAAGATGACGAGGAGGAGCCGTCTACACCACTCCAAGGAGCTAGCAACAAGGAGGACCACAACAAGAAGAGAAGGAGTTCAAGAACTAGGTATAACCATCTTACCTAGTAGCTAAGTCTTGTAGTTAGTTGGTTAGTTTTTGTTTAGAAAAGATCCTTCATGGTTGGTCTATATTTCCTTGTGAGAAAATTTTGATTTTTACCTATTCCGCCTTCCCGAAAGAACCGGGGTGGGTAACATAGACCTTTCATACGTCACAGCAGTGCAAGGCTTTACCAGTGAGCTACAAGTTGTTTCTTTCTGTTTTTAAACAAAAAATTAACTTATAAATTATACTCAGGCTTATAAACTCCTTTCTGTACATTAAACTGAAAAATGTCGTACAGTAAATTCTGAGTCGTTTCAATTGGGGAGTTCCGAATACCACTTAAAAGCGGTGTTTGTAAGACTACTGACAAATTGATGGAGAAGTAGCTTATCATCACCTCATGTGTTGCCGCACATAGCTTTAAAATGCATGACATGCTGATGAAGGTTGCCAGTTCTTCTGTAAATGTTGAACTTCGGGATTATATATCCTGGAGGGTATTGGATTTGGTCGTACCATGACAGATATGGCCAAATAATCATGACTAGTTTGTTTGTCGCTTCGCTGGCTCCGTAGGCTTTAATTTGCTGGGCAATATATTTGTCATGCTCCGCTTCCCAAATTACGGAATACGAGGTATGACTAGGCCAGCCATGCTCCTACGGTCAAGGGATCATCCCGCCGTAGTCACACTTCGGCTTCTAGCACTCCATGGTAATCAGTAAATAAAGCACAGTATTAAAGGAATCACATCACTAATTTATTACATTAAAATTCCATTGTTCACAAAATTACAGATAATAAGAACAATAACTAACCAAGTTCGATCTCACAATCACTTTTATGGAAAGCAGTAAATGAAGAAGGTACACCAAACTATATCTCCGTGAACTCAAAGGGTAGATCCGTCTCTCGTGCTGGTCCTCCCGCGGAATCTGAGCATGCATACTCAGGTCGTCAGAGCGACACAATAACAATATTATTATAATAAGATGAAACAGGTATATGAGGTAATACTGGTGTAGGAACAATACAAGTAATCACTATATCACTATATGATGCAGAATATGTTATGTGTCCCTATCGGTCTCTAGGTCATGTTTGAAATCACATAGTGGAAGGAGGATCATGTTTAACAGGAGTCTCGTACATACCCGAGACAACGGCCCACATGCCCGGGACATAACCCTGTCAGCCGGATCGCTAGATCCTACCCTACACGTATCAGTATCACGGTTCGAATGATCATCCTCTAAACACGGTCCCGCTAAATACGATACACTTTCCACTTTGATTTCCCCTTTTTCCCCAGGTTCTCACTAGTTATAATCTTGGTTTAGTCGTGTACGAGTATACCAATGGCACGGTTTTATCACTGTTCACTGTATTAATCACTGTCACGAATATTCACTTTCCATTGGTGTACTCGTCACCCCTAAACCAACATCTATCATGCACGATAATGCAATGTCCACACGCACTAACACTGAGTATATGACAAGGGTATGATATATGTATGTATGCTACCAATAAGCTATGTATGTTATGAACCAACATGCATGTTTTTGACTAAAATAAATTGCATAAATTAATATATTAAGAATTCAGCAAAATGATACAAGTAAGATAAATAGAACACTCAGTCAGTAATTTATCAAAATTTGTTTCAGTTCAATCGGGATTCCGGTTTTCAAGATATAGCTGTTTCATTTTAAGTGCTCGCGGCTGGAAATTCAGTTTCAGAACTGAACGTCCGTTTCGCGACACGAATTGTACCCAGTTGGGCTCAGAATTTAGCGATGTCACAGTTAAATGAAATCTAGGGTTTTCGATAGGGTATTCAACGCAACAGAAGGATCCTCAATCGCATCTGTACGTTGAAAGTTATACACAGTTTAATGTCAGTATATCACTTCTGAATCTGTTCTGGACAGATATACGTTCTGCCCTTTTATTTACAGTTTAAAATAACAAACGGCGATGAAACGGAATGGAACCACCAGTTTTGTTTATATAACAGAATTATCTTTAATCTAATGTAGAGTCCCGTAACATACGACTTCAAGAAACACGGTGACACAGGTATTGGAACAGTACACAATAATCTGAAACGCTCTGGACTGTAGTCCAGAGTCGCATTCCGATCTAATTATCATCACAGTTACAGAACAGAAATCATTAGAATTTTACATAGGGTTAAAGTTCGTCGAGTCGGATTCGATTTAAGCCCTAGAACTTATCATTCCAGTATGTATATAATTTATGGTGATTTTATTCGTTTTCAGGTACGAGAGAATTCTAGTTTTAACGGCATATTTGGGGGTATCAATTTTTGTCACGAACAATCGTATTTTCCAGCGAGATTCATACACAATATTTATCATCAAATGGGCCAACATAAAATATCAGTTTCCGTCAAAATAAACTATTATAATCATTGGGGACAAGCATCGAACACTTAGGTCACTTAATATATCGGTAATCGGCAAATCCGTAAACTAGATATTTTAGGTTTGTACCACTATTATTTTAGCATGAAGCAAATAAACACTTGCCTGGAAACGTCTCGGGGTCGTACGGCAGCAGTGGCGTCACGTACGCGTGACGTACGCCGTGTAACGGATTCTCGCGAGCTTGGTTCGCAACACGGGTTTTACGTCGGAGTTTCCCGGAGTCGTCTTGTGCGCACTGGAAGTGTAGAGTAGGCTCTGTGGATCTCTTGAGTAGTGCTGAGATTGACGATGGTCGGCGGCGGCGCTCCGGCGAAGTGCAACAGTGAAATTCACAGTGAGGGAAAAATATTTGAAAATGGGTTTTGGAATTTTGAAGAGGGAATAGGTTAAGCAGTGGGGCTGGGAATTGTGGTGAGGGTGATGATGCTGAGGAGGTGGAGGTCGACGACGTGGTGGGGGTCGCCGGCATCGAGGAGGCGTGCAGGGGTGACTCGAGCTCGGTCGGGTAATGGGTTTCTGTGTGCAGAGGTGTGGGTGCAGGGGATCTCGAGTTGGTGGGGGTGTGAAGTTGTAGAGGGAGAAGGAGGGTGAATGAGTGGTTGTCGTCGTCGTGGGTCGAGCGAAGTGGTGGGATGATCGCCGGTGGTGGAGGTGGCAATGGGTTCGAGAGAAATTTGGTGTTCGGTGGGTATTTTGGAGGATGGATAAAGTTAGGGATTTTTTTAGAAACGAGGGAGGAGAGGGATGAGGGTGTGATAGGAAACGTCGGGCAACGTCTCTGCGAGGGCGTGGGCTGCGGCGGGGGAAAGGGTGTCGCGAATTGAAGAGGAACGGGAAAGATGGGTAGCCGTTGGGGATTTAAAGGAGATGAACAGGAGAATGGGGTCGGGTCGGGTCTAAGGTGGCGGGCCGAAGGGATTGGGCCGGAAAAAACAATTCCCATTAAAAACTTCGTGGGCTGCAGGGGAATAAAAGGGAATGGGCTGAGGGGATTTTAAAGGGAACAGGCTGAGGGAAATTAAAGGGAACGGGCTGAGGGAAATTAAATTTATTATGGAATTTATTAAGTAAGGTGTGTGTGGGCTGAGTAAGACTTAGGGTTTTAAATAATGGGTTAGGATTTTATTGATAAAATTTTGGTTTTAATTTACTCTGGCTTTGATTTAAATCCTGGGTTTAGGCTTTGAGGGTTCGGAAAAATATAAATATTAAGCCCAACAACCAATTCAAAATATGAAGGAAAAAGAAAAGAAACTACTGGAAGTCAGAGAATAGGAAACTTTTATTAGAATGGTAACGGGTATTTACATCATACCCCCCTTAACAAAATTTCGTCCTCGAAATTTAACAAGGATACAAGAAAACAAAAGTACTAAACAAAGAGATGTGGATAACGATCACGGATATCTTCCTCCTGCTCCCAGGTGGATTCTCCTGGGGAACGACCGCCCCAAGACACTCGGACTAACGGAATGACCTTATTCTTCAGCACTTTCTCTCTGCGGTCGAGAATGGTAGTGGGTTGCTCCTCGTATGACAGATCAGTTCCCAAAACTAGCTCCGAATGGTCCAGGACATGGCTTTCATCCCGAACATAACGCCGCAACTGTGACACGTGGAAGGTATTGTGCAGACCAGCTAGCGATGGAGGCAAGGCAAGTCGATAGGCCACCTCTCCTACTCGCTCTAGTACCTCAAAAGGTCCGATAAAACGGGGACTAAGCTTTCCCCGACCTCCGAACCTGATAACTCCACGAGTAGGGGAAATCTTCAAGAACACATGATCTCTGACTTCGAATTCTAGTGCCCTTCTGCTGGTATCTGCCCAACTCTTTTGTCGATCCTGAGCCGTCTTAATACGTTGCCTGATCTTTTGGACTTTGTCGACTGTCTGCACAATGAGTTCGGGGCCCAGTAGTCTTCGTTCTCCCACATCATCCCAACATACTGGGGATCGACACTTCCGCCCGTAAAGTGCTTCAAAAGGAGCCATCTGAATACTAGCCTGATAACTATTGTTATAAGAGAACTCGACTAGATGCAGATGGTCCTCCCAGGAACCCTGAAAGTCCAACATACAGGCTCTCAACATATCCTCGAGCGTCTGAATCGTATGCTTGGATTGTCTATCCGTCTGTGGGTGATAAGCTGTGCTGAATTTAAGGCGGGTTCCCAAACTCTCCTGTAAGCTCTTCCAAAAGTGCGACAAGAATCTCATGTCCCGGTCTGACACAATGCTGACTGGAACACCGTGAAGTCGCACAATCTCTTGCATATATCTTTCTGCCAGTGATTCTGTCGACTGTCCCACTCAGAAAGGTAGGAAGTGTGCAGCTTTTGTGAGGCGATCGACGATAACCCAAATGGTGTTATTGCCTCTAGGGCTCCGTGGTAAGGCCGTCACAAAATCCATAGTAATATGCTCCCACTTCCATTCAGGTATCGGCAATGGTTGTAATAATCCTGCTGTCCTCTGATGTTCCGCCTTCACCTGCTGACATACCAAGCACCTGGATACGAACCTCGCAATTTCCCGTTTCATTCCGTTCCACCAAAAGTGCTGCTTTAGGTCCTGATACATTTTTGTACCTCCTGGATGCACAGAATAAGCTGAACTGTGTGCTTCAGCCAAAACTTCTTCTCGAACATTTCCTTTAGGTACGCAGAGTCTGCTACCGAATCTCAGAGAGCCATCTTCATGTATAATCAAATCCGTTCTCAGTCCAGCTTCCACTTGCTCTCTGAACTTTTGCAATCGGGGATCATCCGCTTGTGCAATCTTGATGCGATCCACCAGGGAAGATTGCACCTGTAGTTGCCAAAATTGACTGAGTGCGTTTGGCGTAACGACCTCAAGTTCAAGTCTCTGGAAATCCTCAATAATGCTCCTCTGATCGGTCAACATCATGACCGCTGGTTTGCGGCTGAGCGCATCTGGTACAACATTGACCTTCCCCGGGTGATACTGAAGGTCCAAATCATAGTCTGCCATTAGCTCTAGCCATCGGCGCTGCCTCATGTTCAGTTCCTTCTGAGTGAAAATATACTTCAAACTTTTATGATCTGTGTAAACCTCCACTTTCTCGCCCAAAAGATAGTGCCTCCAAATCTTCAATGCAAAAACTACCGCAGCTAACTCCAAGTCGTGCGTAGGGTAGTTCTTCTCGTGGTTTCTCAGTTGTCGAGAGGCGTAAGCAACCACTCGGCCGTGTTGCATCAAAACACAGCCTAAACCCTTCCCTGAGGCATCACTGTGTATCACTAAACCACCGGAATCATCTGGTACAGTAAGAATAGGTGCCGTGGTTAACTTCTGCTTCAGTGTGTCAAATGCCTGAGTACACTCCTCTGTCCATGTAAATGGCACGTCCTTCCGTGTCAGCCTCGTCAATGGTTCCGCGATCCTTGAGAAATCTTGGACGAATCTCCGATAGTAACCCGCCAATCCCAGAAAATTCCTGATCTCTGCTACTGACTTCGGCGTTGGCCAATCTTTGACAGATTCTATCTTCGCCGGGTCCACCGAGATGCCGTCGCCCGAAACAATATGTCCCAAAAACTGAACATTGTCGAGCCAGAATTCACACTTGCTCAGCTTCGCATACAGCTTCTCTTCCCGAAGAATTTGTAGTACCGTGCGCAAATGTTCAGCGTGCTCTTCCCGGGTCTTCGAGTAGACAAGTATGTCGTCGATAAACACAACGACAAACGTGTCCAAGTACTTTACGAACACTCTGTTCATCAAGTCCATGAATATTGCTGGGGCATTGGTAACACCGAACGGCATCACAAGAAACTCATAGTGTCCGTATCGGGTCCTGAAGGCCGTCTTGCATACATCCTCGGCTGCTACTCTGATTTGATGATATCCAGAACGGAGGTCCAACTTCGAGAATACCTTAGCTCCACTTAGCTAATCGAATAGGTCGTCAATGCGCGGTATTGGGTACTTGTTCTTTATTGTGACCTTGTTCAGCTCCCGATAATCTATACACATTCGCAGCGATCCATCCTTCTTCTTTACTAGCAGGACTGGTGCACCCCACGGTGAAGCGCTTAGCCGAATAAGTCCCTTCTCCAATAGTTCTTCAACCTGCTTCTTCAATTCCGCCAACTCAACTGGTGCCATTCTGTATGGAGCCCTGGATACTGGGGCTGTACCTGGAATCAAATCGATTGAGAACTCCAAGATTCGAGGAGGTGGTAGACCTGGTAGATCTTCGGGAAATACATCCAGAAAGTCCCGAACAATTTCTGGAACTGGGCTCTTATCAATCTCCATAGCTGTCAGTTCCTTGGGCTTGGCTCTATACTTAGCTGGCTCCAAAGATTCACTTCCGCTCTCGAAAATAAACTCCGGGTGATTGGGGATGCGGAAGATCACCTTCCTTGCACGACAATCGATAACTGCATGGAAAGTGCTCATCCAATCCATCCCGAGAATTGCGTCGTAACTTCCTGTCCCGATCAGAAGGAAATTCGTATAGAATTCCCTGCCACACACTACAACTGGGCATAATCTACATTCTCGACTAGATATAATAATGCCATTACCCGTATGAATTTCCCATCCCTTGGTTAGTGGTTCATGTGGTATTGAGTGTGTATTAGTGAAATGCTCGGACAAGAAACAATGCGATGCTCCTGAATCAAATAGTACTCTAGCTGGCAAGGAATGTACGAGTAGAGTACCTGTAACCACGTCTCCTGACGCCTCTGCCTGCTCGGCGGTCAAGGTGAAAGCCCGTCCCTGATCGCGACCTGTAAAGGGTTGCCTCTGCTCCTGTGGCCTCTGCTGTGGCGGTCCAGAACCTCCCTGTATCTCTGCTCGCTCAGGGCAACTGTTAATCCTGTGCTGACTGGAACCGCAAATTGGGCACTGTCCCTTGGCACGGCGACAGTCCTTCTGGGTATGTCCTCCTCTACCGCAATAGCCGCAAGTTACGCCCTGTCTCTGGGGGCGATGCTGTGGTACAAACGGGCGCTTCATTTGTGTCGTTCCTGCTCTGTGAACTGGTATGGCTCCTCGAGAAGGTGCGTGGGTACGTGCTGGAACGACTGGGGGTCTTCTGAACTTGTTAATCAATTGCTCCTGAACTCTCGCCGCGTTGAGTACCTGTGCGAAAGTCTGCAAATCCAACGATGCAATCAACTGCTGCAACTCGAAATCTAGCCCCTGAAGGAAGCGTCTGGCCCTGGTGGCCTCTGATTTGACCATGTATGGAGCAAAGCGGTTTAGACGGTTGAACTCTGCCGCATATACGTCCACTGGGCCTCCATTCTGCTTCAAAAGAATAAACATTTCCTCCATTTCTGCCTTGGCTGTGGGAGGGAAATAATGATCTAGGAAGCACTCCTTAAACTTGCTCCATTCAGTCGGCTCATCAAGTCTGCTTTCTTCCACCGACCACCATGTACGGGCTTCGTCTTCTAATTGAATCTTTATCACGTCCACTCTGTCTTCCTCTGGAATCCTGGCAGCTGTCAATAAATTTTTCATGTTTACCAGCCATTGCTCAGCCTCAAGGGGTTCAGCTAGCCCTGTGAATGCAGCTGGGTGTAACCGTCGGAAGTCTGATACTGTACCAGCCCTAGCCTGATAAGCTGGTGGAGTAGCGCCCTCGGGGGCGGTAATAAGTGCGGAGGGTCCTCCTGCGGCGGTAATCGCCCTGAGTCCCTCAGTGAGTAAATCTGTCTTTCTCTCCTGAGGTTCCGCAAGAGTGGTCAGTGCACTAAGTATTCTTTCCGTGCGGTCCTGAGAGCTGGAGTCCGAGGAGGGGTCGTTCGGGGACGTCATATCACTGGAAGATTTAAAAGGATAGGATCAGATTCAAGGATGAAAATTAAGAGTAGTGAAACAAGAATAACGTAATACAGTATAGTTAATGTTATTCCTTGATACTAAACACAGGCTCTGATACCAACTAAACCATGTCACGCCCCGCTTCCTAAAATACGGAATACGAGGTATGACTAGGCCAGCCATGCTCCAACGGTCAAGGGATCATCCCGCCGTAGTCACACTTCGGCTTCTAGCACTACATGGTAATCAGTAAATAAAGCACAGTATTAAAGGAATCACATCGCTAATTTATTACATTAAAATTCCATTGTTCACAAAATTACAGATAATAAGAACAATAACTAACCAAGTTCGATCTCACGATCACTTTTATGGAAAGCAGTAAATGAAGAAGGTACACCAAACTATATCTCCGTGAACTCAAAGGGTAGATCCGTCTCCCGTGCTGGTCCTCCCGCGGAATCTGAGCATGCATACTCAGGTCGTCAGAGCGACACAATAACAATATTATTATAATAAGATGAAACAGGTATATGAGGTAATACTGGTGTAGGAACAATACAAGTAATCACTATGTCACTATATGATGCAGAATATGTTATGTGTCCCTATCGGTCTCTAGGTCATGTTTGAAATCACATAGTGGAAGGAGGATCATGTTTAACAGGAGTCTCGTACATACCCGAGACAACGGCCCACATGCCCGGGACATAACTCTGTCAGCCGGATCGCTAGATCCTACCCTACACGTATCAGTATCACGGTTCGAATGATCATCTTCTAAACACGGTCCCGCTAAATACGATACTCTTTCCACTTTGATTTCCCCTTTTTCCCCAGGTTCTCACTAGTTATAATCTTGGTTTAGTCGTGTATGAGTATACCAATGACACGGTTTTATCACTGTTCACTGTATTAATCACTGTCACGAATATTCACTTTCCATTGGTGTACTCGTCATCCCTAAACCAACATCTATCACGCACGATAATGCAATGTCCACACGCACTAACACTGAGTATATGACAAGGGTATGATATATGTATGTATGCTACCAATAAGCTATGTATGTTATGAACCAACATGCATGTCTTTGACTAAAATAAATTGCATAAATTAATATATTAAGAATTCAGCAAAATGATACAAGTAAGATAAATAGAACACTCAGTCAGCAATTTATCAAAATTTGTTTCAGTTCAATCGGGATTCCGGTTTTCAAGATATAGCTGTTTCATTTTAAGTGCTCGCGGCTGGAAATTCAGTTTCAGAACTGAACGTCCGTTTCGCGACATGAATTGCACCCAGTTGGGCTCAGAATTTAGCGATGTCACAGTTAAATGAAATCTAGGGTTTTTGATAGGGTATTCAACGCAACAGACGGATCCTCAATCGCATCTGTACGTTGAAAGTTATACACAGTTTAATGTCAGTATATCACTGCTGAATCTGTTCTGGACAGATATACGTTCTGCCCTTTTATTTACAGTTTAAAATAACAAACGGCGATGAAACGGAATGGAACCATCAGTTTTGTTTAGCTAACAGAATTATATTTAATCTACTGTAGAGTCCCGTAACATACGACTTCAAGAAACACGGTGACACAGGTATTGGAACAGTACACAATAATCTGAAACGCTCTGGACTGTAGTCCAGAGTCGCATTCCGATCTAATTATCGTCACAGTTACAGAACATAAATCATTAGAATTTTACATTGGGTTTAAGTTCGTCGAGTCGGTTTCGATTTAAGCCATCGAACTTATCATTCCAGTATGTATATAATTTATGGTGATTTTATTCGTTTTCAGGTATGAGAGAATTCTAGTTTTAACGGCATATTTGGGGGTATCAATTTTTGTCACGAACAATCGTATTTTCCAGCAAGATTCATACACAATATTTATCATCAAATGGGCCAACATAAAATATCAATTTCCGTCAAAATAAACTATTATAATTATTGGAGACTAGCATCGAACACTTAGGTCACTTAATATATCGGTAATCGGCAAATCCGTAAACTAGATATTTTAGGTTTGTACCACTATTATTTTAGCATGAAGCAAGTAAACACTTGCCTGGAAACGTCTCGGGGTCGTACGGCAGCAGTGGCGTCACGTACGCGTGACGTACGCCGTGTAACGGATTCTCGCGAGCTTGGTTCGAAACACGGGTTTTACGTCGGAGTTTCCCGGAGTCGTCTTGTGCGCGCTGGAAGTGTAGAGTAAGCTCTGTGGATCTCTTGAGTAGTGCTGAGATTGACGATGGTCGGCGGAGGCGCTCCGGCGAAGTGCAACAGTGAAATTCACAGTGAGGGAAAAATATTTGAAAATGGGTTTTGGAATTTTGAAGAGGGAATAGGTTAAGCAGTGGGGCTGGGAATTGTGGTGAGGGTGATGATGCTGAGGAGGTGGAGGTCGACGACGTGGTGGGGGTCGCCGGCATCGAGGAGGCATGCAGGGATGACTCGAGCTCGGTCGGGTAATGGGTTTCTGTGTGCAGAGGTGTGGGTGCAGGGGATCTCGAGTTGGTGGGGGTGTGAAGTCGTAGAGGGAGAAGGAGGGTGAATGAGTGGTTGTCGTCGTCGTGGGTCGAGCGAAGTGGTGGGATGATCGCCGGCGGTGGAGGTGGCAATGGGTTCGAGAGAAATTTGGTGTTCGGTGGGTATTTTGGAGGATGGATAAAGTTAGAGATTTTTTTAGAAACGAGGGAGGAGAGGGATGAGGGTGTGATAGGAAACGTCGGGCAACGTCTCTGCGAGGGCGTGGGTTGCGGCGGGAGAAAGGGTGTCGCGAATTGAAGAGGAACGGGAAAGATGGGTAGCCGTTGGGGATTTAAAGGAGATGAACAGGAGAATGGGGTCGGGTCGGGTCTAAGGAGGCGGGCCGAAGGGATTGGGCCGGAAAAAACAATTCCCATTAAAAACTTCGTGGGCTGCAGGGGAATAAAAGGGAATGGGCTGAGGGGATTTTAAAGGGAATGGGCTGAGGGAAATTAAAGGGAACGGGCTGAGGGAAATTAAATTTATTAAGGAATTTATTAAGTAAGGTGTGTGTGGGCTGAGTAAGACTTAGGGTTTTAAATAATGGGTTAGGATTTTATTGATAAAATTTTGGTTTTAATTTACTCTGGCTTTGATTTAAATCCTGGGTTTAGGCTTTGAGGGTTCGGAAAAATATAAATATTAAGCCCAACAACCAATTCAAAATATGAAGGAAAAAGAAAAGAAACTACTGGAAGTTAGAGAATAGGAAACTTTTATTAGAATGGAAACGGGGATTTACAATATTCATCCAGCTTCTTCTTCGATATCATATCCTTTTTTGCCACTGAAAGGGCTTGCAGAGGACTTGAAGTATCTCTTTAGTCATCTTCGATGATCACTGGTTGTTCATCAGCCTGTGGTTCTTATTGAACCATTATCCCGACCATATTTTAGATCAGAAGGGCTGCCTTGTTCATATTAGTGGCCATTTCTGCCGCCACTTTATCCTTTTTCTCAGGAACGTGCTTCAGGAAATCAGTATTAGACTCCTGCCCTGTTCATTCTTTGGGTGCGTCCTCCGGGTTTGTTTTGGGTGAAGAACTAACAAGTGCTGCTGCTTGAGCAAGTATTTCCTGTAGCTTTTCTTGTTGTTGTTGAAATTTCGTCAAAGACTAAGTGTGTGGTCTGTGACTAATGGATGAATGGCTTTCATCTTTGGAGTTCATCATATAGACAGTATAAACTACCATGCCCCCATTCTTGGGGCGTTTCGAATTTCGGCCATTGGGATTTGCTCCGGCCGTTGGATTTTCTCTAGCTTCTCTCTTTTGTGAGAGGCCATTTTAGGAGGAAATATCATAGCAGGAAACACCTTATGAGGTGACCCCTTATATTTGGAAGGGGAGTGATCGGCCTTAAGCGGACCTTTCATCCTCTTTGGTTGGAGAGGGAGGTTGTTGTCGTCGATGACAGAGCTCCTCACTTCTTTCCTCACCTTGTATATTGTTGAGAAAAGTCTTTTAGGAGAGCACATCAACTTTGTCTTTCTTGGTATCTCCACAGGTGGTGGAGACTTCTTCAGTACTGTGGTAGGAAAATTGCGTCTGACCTTCCGGAGTGGTTCAAAGCTGTTCCCGGTTGGAACAGCAGTATGTACAGCAGGAGTTGGAGCTAGTGGAATTAGCCCAGACGGGGAGCTTCCCCTAGCTTGCCTTAATTGACTCCAATAGCGACATTGTGAGCTTCGCGAGGCATGAGCTTCTTCAACTTTGGAAACCTTCTTCAGCATACCCCCTGCATTGTTTAGGAACATCATCAAGCGTTAGCCGGCGGAAGGCTGACGCCTTTAACTGGACTGGAGCAAGTGCTTGGGATGCCGGACTATTTTAGATAGACTTTTATAGGGGTGAGGCATTCTTCGACACATCAGGAGCAGCTGGAATTGTAGGCATTATCCTTTGAATGCTGATTTCTTAATTGGAGCTGGGACGGTTGAAGCGTCTGAGGCAGCAAAATTCAACTTTTAAAGAGTGGCTTTTTCGGTATGGTGGGTTTTTTATGGGGCCCACAGAGCTGGCGTTCAGTCTGTCAAAGATCAAAACTTCAGACTTGGCAGTCTGTTCAGAAGGGCTTGCAGTAGTAATCGTCTGCCTGTTGAAGACTGGCTTCTTCTTGGGTTTTTCCTTCGGCGTTGAGGCACCGACGGTGGGAAGAGAGGGCATGGTCCCGAAGAAAATCCCATTCATTCCATATGTGGCTTGGGCCACAGGGATGTAGAACACTGAATCCCTTGCAAGTGCTGAGTAGACCACTCTTGGTTGAGTGGCGTTGGCATCGAACTTGTTGCAGTGAGTGCAGATGGAAGCCATCGATCAGCATGGAGAGAAAATACCAGTTTTAGTATCCCAAAATCCAAGAGAAACCATAAACATTATATACCGCGATTTTATTTGCGAAAAAACATATGGATTGTGGAATGGAAAGAGAAAAAGGTTCCACCAGACGTGTCAGAATCAGCTCACCGTCGAAAACCCCACTGAGACGTTGGGAGCGCGTCTAGCCTGAATCTGGGGGCAGATGCATATGTTTGATCCATCCAACTTTTTGAAGATACTAAGTTGATTTATGATACCGTATATCGGAGGTTTGGAAAGATGCGACCGATGTAAATGACTTCAGATTTTCTTTCACGGATGAGATGTTTATTGATTGTGGGGACGGTTTTTCTTGTAGGCGCAAGCCTCTACAGTTAATTACATTATAGCAAAGATAACAAATTTCTGCAATTCGGGTCTATTCTTTCATGTGTCATGTTTTAGTTTATTTTGGATTGCCTTTGGATTTTATACGGAGTCTAATTTATGTCGTCGCCCGTAGGGCGTGGATTAATCCAAATCCGTACATATTAGATTTGGGAGTTTAAAGTCCATGTTGGTATCTTAGTTTACCAACATGAATGAACTTAGATCGCATTTCTCATATTGATGAGGTTCTTCAGTTCAAGAGGATACTTATGTTTTATCTAAAGACCGTTAGTCTAGTTTTAGATTAAAATCAACTTAGAAGTTTTGAGCATATGAGCTCAGTGATCATAAGATCAATGAAGCTCAAGCTTCAACACTTAGCCGATTTTGGGATAATGGTCAGTCTATTTGGTATCCAAGAATACATATGGCTCTGTCACGACCCAGAAATAGCACGTGACCGACACTTGAATCATGTGAAATCTATATGACACCACCGTAACCTAAATAAGTCAAAAACCAGGAATCTAAATCATTTTAGAAAATAGCGGAGTTGTTGTTTTGAAAATAGACTTTTTTCTGACGAGAAGAATAGATAGAGGTTGTTGTATCGACTGTAAGGTAGTGCCAGGTGAAAAAAAAACCCACCGTTGCCGGTCCCAAGTTCGGATGAGAAAGGGTGAGGGTTGTGGTAGGCTTGTGACAGCCAACGTAAAACTTTGTCACATTCTATGACATGAACCATAATAAGAATATCGTTGGGACGTCCCCTATTCAGCGACGCCCTACATCGGATCCCGGGTGTAGTGTTAAGTATGCAAGGGCTTCTAGGTCGTCGTCCAGAAACTGCGCGCTACATCGGATCCCGGGTGTAGTGACAAATAAGCAAGGGTCGTCGTCCAGAAACGGCGCGCTATATCGGACCCCGGGTGTAGTGACAAATAAGCAAGGGTCGTCGTCCAGAAACGGCGCGTTACATCGAACCCCGGGTGTAGTGACAAATAAGCAAGGGTTTCATAGGATCCGTCTAGCTTCCTGGAACATAGGTTCCCTTACGGGTAGACTAATAGAATTAGTGGAGGTGATGATTAGAAGGAGAGTTGGTATTATGTGTTTGCAAGAAACTAAGTGGGTTGGTGAAAAGAGTAGAGTCATAGAACCTTAGGGTTATAAGCTTTGGTATACGGGTAGAGATAAAAATCGTAATGGGGTAGGCATAATCATAGATAGATGGTTGCTTGAGGATGTAGTTGAGATTAGGAGAAAAGGTGATAGAATTTTACTGGTTAAGTTTATTCTAGGTGGAGAGATCCTTAATGTTATTAGTGCTTATGTATCACAGATAGGTCTTGATGATACTAGTAAGCGTCTATTCTGGAGGATTTAGACGAGATGGTGCAAAGTATATCTAGTGGAGAGAAATTATTTATTGGCGGTGATCTTAATAGACATGTAGGTACTATTCGTAGTGGGTTTGATACTATTTATGGAGGTTTTGGTTTTGGAAAAAAGAATGAAGTAGGTCACTCGATTCTAGATTTTGCCTTATCTTATGACTTGATCTTAGCAAACACCTGGTTTAGGAAAAGAGAGTCCCACCTTATCACTTTTAGGAGCGGATCAAGTGCTAATCAAATAGACTTTTTTCTGACGAGAAGAATAGATAGAGCTTGTTGTATCGACTGTAAGGTAGTGCCAGCTGAGAGTATAACCACTCAACATAGACTTTTAGTTCTAGATTTTCGATTTAGAAGAGGACCTATGAAGATTAGACGTAAGGTAGAGCCTAAAATAAAATGGTGGCGATTGAAAGAAGGTAACCAAAAGGTTTTTATAGATCGTGTAGTCCAAGAAGCGGATTGGCAGTCGGAAGATAATTCAGACAGAATATGGAACAAAATGGCTAGTTGTATCAAGAAGGTAGCTAGAGATCTACTTGGTGAGTCGAGAGGTGGTGCTCCACCATCGAAGGACACATTATGGTGGAATGAAGAAGTAAAGACTGCTATTAAAATTAAAAGGGATTCTTATAAAGATTTGAAGAAAAGTAGAGATGCGGAGAGATTTGAGAAGTATAAAATGGCTAAAAAGGAAGTTAAAAAAGCTGATCGGGAAGCTAAATCTTAGGTCTACAAAGAGGTGTACAAGAAATTAGACACTAAAGAGGCTGAAAATGATATATACCGGATTGCTCGGATGCGGGAAAGGAAGACTATAGACTTATGTGCAGTGAAGTGTGTCAAAAATAAAAATCAGAAGGTTTTAGTTCGAGATGAGGATATCAAGGAAAGATGGAGAGATTATTTTGACAAATTGTTCAATGAGAGCTTTACTAAGAATTTGGATGGACTTGTCATTCAATCTCAAGATATAAACCGTGATTTCATGCGTAAAATAAGACTACCTGAGATTAAAGAAGTTTTGAACAGAATGAGTTTAAGAAAAGCGGTTGGTCCTGATGAGATTCCTATCGAGATTTGGAGATGCTTAGGAGAAATAGATGTTAAATGGCTGACATATCTATTTAATAAGATTTGGCAGACAAAAAAGATGCCAAATGAATGGAGAAAAAGTATCCTTGTACCTATCTACAAGAACAAGGGTGACATTCAAAATTGCTCAAACTACCGTGGAATAAAACTTATGTGTCACACCATGAAACTTTGGGAGAGAGTGATTGAACACAGGTTAAGGAAGGATATTAAGATAACAGAGAACCAGTTTGGGTTCATGCCTGGACGATCGACGACAGTGGCTATTCATTTGCTTAGTCAACTTGTCGAGCGTTTTCGAGAGAGGAGAAGAGATTTGCATATGATATCTATTGATTTAGAAAAAGCGTACGACAAGATACCTAGAGAGGTATTATGGGGGACAGTGATGAAGAAGGGGGTCCCTGTCAAGTATATTGACATAATCAAGGATATGTACGTTGGAGTAGTAGCAAAATGTCAGAACTTGCGGCGGCTTAACGAGTGGTTTTCGGATTACAATTGGTTTACATCAAGGATCTGCATTAAGTCCATTCCTGTTTACCATCGTGATGGATGAGCTTACTAGAACTATCCAAGATGAGGCACCTTGGTGTATGCTATTCGCTGATGATATTGTTCTAGTAAATGAGACGAAAGCAGGGGTTAATGCCAAATTGGAATTATGAAGGCAAACAATGGAATCTCGGAGATTCAGATTGAGCAGGTCCAAGACAGCATATATGCATTGCAAATTTAGTAACCAGAGAAGTCAAAACTATATTGGTATAACATTGAAAGGGCAAGAGATATCACCGAGCGACCAGTTTAGATATCTACGTTCCATCATCTAAAAGAATGGGGAGATCGATAGTGATTTTAATCAAAGGATCCAACCTGGTTGGTTGAAATGGAGGAGTGCAATAGGGATTTTGTGTGATCGTAACTTTCCGTTAAAATTGAAAGGGAAGTTTTATCGGAGCGCTATTCGGCCTGCCTTATTATATGGTACAGATTGCTGGGATCCTAAGAAGCATCATACACAGAAGATGCACGTAGTGGAGATGCGCATGCTTCGTTGGATGTGCGGTAACACTAGAAAAGATAAGGTGCGAAATGAGGATATTCGTGCAAAAGTTGGTGTAGCGTCTGTGGGGGAGAAGATGCGGAAAAACCGGCTAAGATGGTTTGGTCATGTGCGACGCAGACCTATGGAAGCACCGGTTCGACGAATAGATACTCTCGATATGGGCAATGGCAAAAGGGCAAAAGGGAGACCGAAGAAAACATGGATGTAGGTGATACGAAACGATATGGTTGCCAAAGGACTCAATGAAAGTATATTGTTCGATAGGAGTGAGTGGAGGCGGAGGATTCATGTGCTAGACCCGGCGTGATTCTCATGTTGGTTCATGTAGCCTACCCCATATGCTTGGGATAAAAGGCTCAGTTGTTGTTGTTGTGTTGTTCTGAAAAAAGGTTTCTAATATGAAATCAAGTTGTTTTGAAAGATAAATAAGTTTGATTTAAAATTATGTTCATCATTTAAAAATCGGACAACACTTACTTTGTAAATTTTGAGTAAAACAAGCACAATAATATATAATATAAAAAGCATTCCCAAACGGGAGCTAGCTCACACCCAATGTCGGAGACACAATCCACGCAAATAATATACGACGTCCAATGGCGAAGATAAACACAAACAATAAAACAAAAGATATGTAAATAATTGAAGTCGGCTCCAAATAAGTCAGACACCTAAAACAATACATATCTAAGTCTCGTCTCTAAGTCGTGGATTATATAAATATATAAATGGTTGATGGAGTTTTTAACTAAATCCAAAAAGAATATATATATAAGTACAAGTGGCGTTTACTATCCAACATATAACCCACCTACCAAAACAATCACCGAAGAAAGAAGATGTGCCAGTAAGCCGTTACGACCCGAGCGGTCGATCTTGCAAGAAACTAAGGCATAATGGGGGTGAGTTGTCAACTCGTGAGTAGAAAATATCATAAGGCAGAAATCGAATACATAATGATCTACCTAAGCCATAAGATATAGTACTATTATACTATATACAACATATATCTATTATATAAGTACTATAAGCGTATCCCAATGGATCACGTAATATATATATATATAGCATGCATCCAAGTAAGCCTATAAAGTAGCCGAAGATGTATGTATGTAAAACATTTCAAAATAGCCGAATGATACGTATATCATGGCACAAGTAGCGGACGTTGGTTTATAAAGCATTATATGCAATTTTGTTTAAAGTATACTTCACGCCTTTTGAAAATGATTTAAAGAAATTTTTTAATGGTTTCTTGTGTCATCATAAACACGTGGAAAATAGGGATTCTATCGCTCCTCTGAAAAACTCTTTAGTATACATCGGTAATGAAAATAATATTTTAGGTATTGTCTCTAGGATCAGTCCTTTTCGGCTACAATATAGCTTAAAATATCATAATCCAAGCAGGGCCTCCATATCGATCCCTCACATATATCATATCACATCAAATAAAGCGCATCATAATTAGACCGTGCAAATGGAAACACATCATCAATAAAATCATCAGAAAACCATGTCAATCATCGACACGTAAATCTCAGGTGTTTTCTCAGGCACTGTCCCTTGGATCTGTCCTATTCTTTTCTTTCTCGCACCGGTCGGTATCTTCCGGATAACCGCCGTGCCCAATACTATCATCGGTCGGCCTCATCCATGCTAGGTTCACCTCGTCACCATATATGGGAATCTTGCCTCTTGGTACCGTACCGGTTCCATCATGTATCAATAATCGGTTTCTCTTATCTTGATTATTATATCATGAAAACAAGAAAACTTATGGTGGATTCCTAAATTATTATATTAAGAGAAAACCGCACTTTTGAAAACATACACAATGTTTTATAAATCATACCACGGCTTCTCAAAATCCATGGAAAATATCAAGTCCATAAGGAAAAAATCTATAACTCATTTCATGTTCATAAGAACACAATTTAGTATTCAACTTCGCCACAATTAGCTATAATCATATACGAATGGTATTTGTATATCAAAATCATCATATATCCTGCATACAAGTTTGGATAAATCACACGCGAATAAGCATGGCAGTTTTTACCATGTCATGGCAATACTAATGATGTGTGGTGTAGTATATATGTCTGTGATCGTGCAACATAGCTATCATTAGTAAATGTGCAAGTGTTCTATCAAGTGTCTTCATATGAGAATAGCTCTTGATTTCCTATTTAGACATCAATATAATAATCGTCAACATGGATATAATTACTACACGAATAAGTATGACAATCATACAATGACATGACGGTACTAATGATGTGTAGTGTAATATGCGAGTCTGTGATGGCGCCTGTTTCCCCCAATCAGAGCAAAGCTCTGTTCAAAATTTGAAATTTAAACTGAGGCAGAGCTTCACGTGCAAAGCACGAGAGCGCTAGCGCCGAGAGTTCCAGCGCAAAGAGTTAAAGACTCTGAGGCAGCGCCTTACATGCAAAGCATGTGAGCGCTCGCGCCAGGAGCGCCAGCGCTAAGAGTCAAAGACTCTAAGGCAGCGCCTCACGTGCAAAGCTAGGAGTGCCAACGCTAGGAGCGCCAACGCTAGGAACGCCAGCGCTAGGAGTCAAAGACTCTGAGGCAGCGCCTTACGTGCAAAGCATGAGAGCGCCAAGCGCTAGAACTAAATGTTCTCCACCGTTGGATCAAAGATCCAACGAAGATGATAAATCATCAAACTTCAGAATAAAATTCTGTTGAGGAAATACTCCTCAAATCTTCCCAAACAGGAAAGATTGTGCTCTGAAAATCAGAGCACCGATGGATCAAAAATCTAATGGTGATTAAAAATCACCAAGATACAGAATAAAATCTGTATGGGAAAATATTTTCCCAATCTTGTTAAAAACAAGAAGATTGTCTTCTGTAAAACAGAAGCACTAGGATCAAAGATCCAATGGTGGGGAAACATCCCTAAATCAATCAGAGAAAAATTTCCTTAACTGATTCAACAAATCAGCCTCCCCTATATAAAGGACCAAAGACTTCAAGTCTTGCACAGAGAAACCCCCTATAAACTTCAAAGAGAAAAAGAGAAGAGCAAGCACTAAGAAGAAGAAATTTTCTTCAGGGTAAGTGATAATAAGTGAGATCATAACATCTCCTCGATTTTTGAGAGTTTAACACTCACATCAAAAGAACACAGTTCTTTTTCTAGATCACAGATCTACAAGACAAAGTCTTTCACAAAAACAGAAGAGATCATAGCATCTCTTCATAAAAGAAGAACTTAGTTCTTATATCCATGAGACAAAGTCTCTCATAAAGAAAAACAAAAGGGATCATAGAAGAACTTAGTTCTTAGATCCATGAGACAAAGTCTCTTATAAACGAGAATTTAATCCTCAGAGCACAGAACTGACCAGAACTGCCAAAGGAGCGCTTCAGCGCTCCAAGTCTGGCGCTCAGCGCCAAGCACACCACGTGCTCCTCACGTGTGCTCTATTTCATAAGAAGTGCTTCAGTGCTCCAAATCGAGCGCTTAGCGCTAAGCGCACCACATGCTCCTCACGTATGCGTTATTTCATAATAAGCGCTTCAGTGCTCCAAATCTAGCGCTCAGCGCCAAGCGCACCACGTGCTCCTCATGTGTGCGCTACTTCAAAAGAAGCGCCAAGCGCTCCAAGTCTGGCGCTCAGTGCCAAGCGCACCACGTGCTCCTCATGTGTGCGCTATTTCATAAGAAGCGCTTCAGTGCTCCAAATCTAGCACTGAGCGCTAAGCGCACCACATGCTCCTCACGTGTGCGCTATTTCAAAAGAAGTGCTTCAGCGCTCCAAATCTGGCGCTCAGCGCCAAGCGCACCACGTGCTCCTCACTTGTGCGCTATTTCATAAGAAGCGCTTCAGTGCTCCAAATCTAGCGCTCAGCGCCAAGCGCACCACATGCTTCTCACGTATGCGTTATTTCATAAGAAGCGCTTGTTCATAACATAATATTGCATTTTGTATTCCCCATTCTTATGCATTTTACAATAAAAACAGGTGCTTTTGACCCATGTCTGCTACATGTTACAGGTTGTTGGAGCAAAAACAGTGAAAAACACAAAAGACGACACAAAAGAAGGACTTTTGACCAACAATTAGGAGGATCTTAGTAAAGCCCAGCAGAAGAACGATTCACCATCAACAAGGCAACTCAAGATCCAAATTTGCAAGAAAGACGGGTAAAAGATCCATTGCAAAGAGTTCACTGAAATCTGGAATTACTGCAGAAGCCCAACTGATAAAAAGAATAAATAAACAAGAAGCCCAGAAGAACCAAAAGAAGCCCAAGAAATATCCAATGCTGATCCCATCATTGGGCCGCGGATCCACGGCCCAAAGCCCACCAAGGCCGCGGATCCGCGGCCGTTTGAAGCCCGTGCGCGAATGAAATTTTACCAAATTTTAGTGGTGGCTATGGAAAGATTTTCTGGGGGTATATTTGTAATTGTAGACATGCGGTGCAAATTGTAAACCTAGGGTTTCTATGTCCTATAAATAGAACCCAAGACCTTGTATTTTCTTATGCCTCTTTTCAATAAATAAAATTCAGAAATTCTGGACATGACATTCAGATCTGTTCTTTATCGCTTGGAGGGAGCCATCACCAATAGTAAGTATTTTTCTTTTATTCTTTTAATGTTATTTCATCCCCTAATGAGCGAGTAGTCTCCTCGCTTGTTAGGGTTAGCCTTAGGGAAAGGGTTGAGAGATGAGATCTCTCACCCCTTTCAATGCCTAACCCATTAAGAACTCCATGCATGCACGCACAACCGCTCCCTGCGGCACCCTACCCCTCGAGGTAACGGTGAACCGCAGTATAAAGGGCCGGTTGCGCGCGTTTTCCATGGGGGTTAGGGTAATTAACGATAAAGGAAGGATACGAATCTAGAGGAAGAACACATCTTCCCAAAAGAGTCGTATCCACTTTATCGATAATTACTATAACACCTAATGGATCTAGAATACGGCATTGAAAGCGGTGAGGAAACATCAATCTCCAAAACTTCCTCTAAGCCTAACCCTAGCAAGAATTTAAATTAGATTAATTAAGTTTTAGATCTAGATTTTTATAAAACCAAAACTACAAATAGAATCAACTCGTTAAGACACAATAAAGGAATTTACCCGTCTCTGTGGATCGACCCGCACTCACCGGCTAGCTGCGAAGCGACGCCGTTTCTGATTGCGGTAAAAATATTTTTGATCGTAAAATCTCTACCAATCAGCGCTTCAGTGCTACAAATTTAGCGCTCAGCGCTAAGCGCACCACGTGCTCCTCACGTGTGCTCTATTTCAAAAGAAGCGCTTCAGCGCTCCAAGTCTGGTGCTCAGCGCCAACCGCACCACGTGCTCCTCACTTGTGCGCTATTTCATAAGAAGCGCTTCAGTGCTCCAAATCTAGCGCTCAGCGCAAAGCGCATCACTTGCTCCTCACGTGTGCGCTATTTCAAAAGAAGTACTTTAGCGCTCCAAGTCTGGCGCTCAGCGCCAAGCGCACCACGTGCTCCTCACGTGTGCGCTATTTCATAAGAAGCGCTTCAGCGCTCCAAGTCTGCGCGCTCAGCGTCAAGCGCACCATATGCTCCTCACGTATGCGCTATTTCACAAAAAATGCCTTAGCGCTCCAGGTCTGACGCTCAATGCCAAGCGCACCACGTGCTCATCATATGTGCGCTATTTCACCTGAAGTGCTTTAGCGCTTCAGGTCTGGCACTCAGCGCTGTAGGGTGTTTTTCGTCACCCAATTGAGATGGGAATACGCGCGCGCTTGTCAGGCGTACTACAGATCCCCACTATCTAGGGTAGGCCGGGGTTTATTGATTGTGGGGATCCGAATCTCCGGCAGCCGCGGACTAAGCTGCCGTTAATTACCCCTCGCCTTTGGGACGAGGGAACCTCCGATTAACAGGTTAAACTGGTCATGCGAACTCAATGTGCAGTGTATGTGTGTGTTGTTTTGGAAGGGGGTTTGGATATATCGGGAGCCATGCAGAGTTTTTACGGGGGTCCCGCTACCCGGATAGCGGGCTGGAGGTCAAGGGGGCTAGCAGCCCCCTTGCGGGGTGCGGGGCAGCGCCCCGTTAGAAATTTTTTTCTAACAGGGACAGTGTCGTGGTGTATGTGTGTGTGCATATATGTATACATATGTATATACGTATATATATGTATATATATAAGAAAAAAGGAAGAAAATGCATCCAAAGGATGCGTGGGGGCAGCACCTTGGGCGCTGTGCGCCTAGGTGCTATGTGGTCAGGCGCTAGAGTGCCACGTGTCGGCACGTGGGCGCTCTGCACTTGAGCGCTGGGAGCTTGAGCGCAAGCGCGCCACGTGTCGGCATGTGGGTGCTTTGCGCTTCAGCGCCTGACGCTTGAGCGCAAGTGCGCCACGTGTCGGCACGGGGGAGAATTGCGCTTGAGCGTTGGGCGCTTGAGCGCTGGTGCGCCACGAGTCGGCACGGGGGTGACTTGCGCCTGAGCGCTTGCGCTTGAGCGCAAGCGCGCCACGTGTCGGCATCGGGGTGACTTGCGCTCGTGCGCTCGGGCTTAAGCACAAGCGCGCCACGTGTCGGCACCGGAGGGGACTTGCGCTCGAGCGCTTGCGCTGGAGCGCAAGAGCGCCACGTGTCGGCACCGGGGCGACTTGCGCTCGAGTGCTTGCGCTCGAGCGCAAGCGCGCCACGTGTCGGTACGTAGGCGCTTTGCGCTTGAGCGCAGGCCGCTGTAGTGCAAGCGTGCCACATGTCGGCATGCGGGCGTTTTGCGCTCGAACGCTGAGCTCTTGAGCGCAAGCGCGCCGCGTGTCGGCACGCGGGCGCTCTGCGCTTGAGCGCCGGCGAGAAAAAGAGGCTTTTAGCCTAGAAAATTTCTCGGAAGAGAAATCAGAGAGGAGTTGGACTCCTGAGTGTTTTTTTTTGGGTTTAGTGAAAGGGGTTCTTCTTCTTCCTCCTCTGTTAGCTGGATCTTGAAGATCAAGAGATGTGAGATCTCAAAATCTCTCCTTTTTGGGATCTAAAGACAGATCCAAGTTCCCCTTTGTGGGTTTGGTGGTGAAAAACTATTTTGTTTTTGAAAAGGAAGAGTAAAACTCTTGATTTAATTCAGAAAAAAGAAGGAGGTTTGAGACCTTCAGAAAAGGGAAAGAAATACAAACCCTAGGTTTTTGAGAGAATGAAAGTGTTATTTTATTCATCATCATGTTGCCTTATATAGGCTTACATATTTACATATAGCCCCTTAGGCTTTGCAAAATGGCATTTTGCCTATCCCATGGCTCATATACCATTTCATTTTTGCACATAAGCCGTGGGCTTACAAAATATTGGCTTTATGCCCGTTTTGCATACATTCATGTATAAAAAAAATTATATAAAAATTATTTATTACATGATTTTGTTGTTGGCATGGGGAGGCCGGCCGCGGGCTCGGCTTGGTAATGGGCCCGCTTGACCTGGTCTTAGGCCCACCTGGCTTGGGGTTGACCTTGACTTTGACTCGGTCAACGGGGGTGTAAATTTTTACCCCAACAAAGTGCCCCCCATCAATAAATGCACACCGCACATTTGAGTTGTGTGCATGAAATTGATGGATGTTGAAGTTGAACTTCGAGGTGGAACATCATTCCGGAGGCGAAGCATCATCCCGGGGAGCATGATTCTCGGGGATCAGAGCATCATTCTGATTCACGGAGCATAATTCTGGGGTCGGAGTATCCCTCGGGGAGCATGATTCCCGGGGATCGGAGTATCATTCCGATTCGCGGAGCATCATTCCGGGGTTGGAGTATCCCTCGGGGAGCATGATTCCCGGGGATCGGAGAATCATTCCAATTTGCGGAGCATAATTCCAAGGTTGGAGTGTCCCTCCGAAGCGTGGAGCATGATTCCGGAGATCGGAGGAGATCGTAGCATCATTCCGAAGCGCGGAGCATAAATCCAGGGTTCGGAGTATCCCTCGGGGAGCATGGTTCCCGGGGATCGGAGCATCATTCTGATGAGCGGAGCATGATTCCAGGGATCGGAGCATCATTCCGATGAGCGAAGCATGATTCCAGGGTTCGGAGCATCATTCCGATGAGCGGAGCATGATTCCAGGGATCGGAGCATCATTCCGATCAGCGGAGCATGATTCTAAGGATCGGAGCATCATTCCGATTCGCGGAGCATAATTCCAAGGATCGGAGCATCATTCCGATGGGCAGAGCATCATTCCAGGATTCGGAGCATCATTCCAAAGAGCCGGAGCATAATTCCGATTTGCGGAGCATAATTCCAGGGTCGGAGCATCATTCCGAAGGATCGGAGCATCATTCCGATTCGCGGAGCATAATTCCAAGGATCGGAGCATCATTCCGATGGGCGGAGCATGATTCCAGGATTCGGAGCATCATTCCGAAGGGTGGAGCATAATTCTAGGGGATCGGAGCATCATTCCGAAGGGCGGAGCATGATTCCAATGATCGGAGCATCATTCCGAAGGGCGGAGCATGATTCCAGAGATCGGAGCATCATTCCGAAGGGCGGAGCATGATTCCAATGATTGAAGCATCATTCCGAAGGGCGGAGCATGATTCCAGGGATCGGAGCATCATTCCGAAACGCGGAGCATAATTCCAAGATCGGAGCACCATTCCGAAAGGCGGAGCATCATTCCAGAGATCGGAGCATCATTCCGAAGGGCGGAGCATGATTCCAATGATCGGAGCATCATTCCGAAGGGCGGAGCATGATTCCAAGGGACGGAGCATCATTCCGAAGAGCGGAGCATGATTCCAGGGATCCGAGCATCATTCCGATAGGCGGAGCATGATTCCGGAGATCGGAGCATCATTCCGATGAGCGGAGCATGATTCCAGAGATCGGAGCATCATTCCGATGAGCGGAGCATGATTCCAGGGGTCGGAGCATCATTCCGATGAGCGGAGCATGATTCCCGGGGATCGGAGCATCATTCCGATGAGCGGAGCATGATTCCAGGGTTCGGAGCATCATTCCGAAGAGCGGTAGACATATTGACCGAAGCATGATTTCTATGCAGAGGTAGATTCCTAGGCGAAGTATAATTCCGACCAGGAAGGCAAATATTCCGAGGCGAAGCATTGATTTCGACACGGGGTATATTCTGAGACGGAGCATGATTCCGGCGCAGAGCTTGTTGGCTGACTTGATTCCGAGACGAAGCATAATTTCGACAGGGAAGGCAGGTACACCGAGGCTAAGCCTCATTTCGACACGGGGTGCATTCTGAGACGAAGCATAATTCCGACGTAGAGCTTGCTGGTTGACTTGATTCTGAGGCGGAGCATAATTCCGGTGAGGAGGTCGTTGGTTGATTCCGAGCTGAAGCATAATTCCGACAGGGAAGGCAGATACACCAAGGCGAAGCGTGATTTCGACACGGGGTGCATTCTGAGACGAAACATAATTCCGACGCAGAGCTTGCTGGTTGACTTGATTCCGAGGCAAAACATAATTCCGGTAGGGAAGGTAGATATCCCGAGGCGAAGCATGATTTCAACACGGGGTAAATTCTGGGACGGAGCATGATTCCGCCGTAGAGGTTGTTGGTTTGATTTGATTTGGGCTGACATCAGCATCGCTACACTGGAATATGGTACCAGGAGCGAATCATCATTTGTCATGAGAGGATTTAGGAATTGGGTTTTTTTTTGTTTGGCATCAGCATCGCTACACTGGAATATGGTACCAGGAGCGAATCATCATTTGCGTTTGCTTATTAGGAAACGATGGCTTAGGAGACAGGTTTTAGGTCCCTATCACCTAAGACTTTTCAATTTTGTGAGCCGTGGGGGTCTCACAAAGCATTTTCTCCCTACGGGTCGTAAGGATCCCGTAAGTGCATTTTCTCCTTAGAAGTTGTGGGGACTCCTAAGTGTGTTGCTCCTTTATGAGTCGTAAGGATCTCACGCGGGAATTTTCTCCTCACAAAGTCGAGAGGACTTTGTGAGTGTATTTCATCTCTTTTTCACGAGTTTACGCCCTTTCGGGTTTTCACAAACTCGCCGGCAGTCCTGCTGTTTTTACTCACGGAGCCCTTTCGGGTTTTCACCCGTGCCCATTTTGCTTGTGGACATACCTTTTTTTTAATTTATTTTTTATTTTTTATTTTTATTTTTGGTGGGACTTTGAATGTGGTCTCACCGGTAGGACTTGGGAGAGATTGGGGTTGTTTTACGACTGTGAATTGTATACGGTTTTGCAGGATGTATGATCCAGACTGTAGGGCCGGAAAAATTTCGGGACTTTGCCGGCGTCTGCATCGCTGCACTGGAATATGGTACCAGGAGCGACTCATCATTCGCCGTTGTGGTATGGGATTTGGAATTTGGTTGGCGTCTGCATCGCTGCACTGGAATATGGTACCAGGAGCGACTTATCATTCGCCACTTGGGGATTTGAGTTTTGGTTGGCGTCTGCATCGCTGCACTGGAATATGGTACCAGGAGCGACTCATCATTCGCCATTTGGGATTTGAGTTTGGAATTTGGTGCATCGCTACACTGGAATATGGTACCAGGAGCGACTCATCATTCGCCACTTGGGATTTGAGTTTGGAATTTGGTTGGCGTCTGCATCGCTACACTGGAATATGGTACCAGGAGTGACTCATCATTTGCCACTTGGGGATTGGGGAGCGATGGCTTAGGAGACAGGTTTAGATCCCTATCGCCTAAGGCTTTTCAATTTTATGGGCTGTGAGGGTCCCATAAAAGCATTTTCTCCCTACGGGTCGTAAGGAGGGCATGTTTGGAGATCATTCAGCATCCTTTTGGTTTTGGCTGAAAGTACGACCTCCCATGGAGCTTCTTCAACAAAAAAGCACGTTGCCCCCGGTGTGTCCGTCTTCTTAGGAGTGTGTGGTTGTGGTGGGTTTACTTTCCATTTCTCAGACAACGCAAACTTCCCTTGTGGGTACTGATCCTCGATCCATCCCTTAAAGACGAAGCAATCTTCGATCGGATGGCTTACCGTTTAGTGGTAAGGGCAATAATTGGGATTATTCACTTTGCTGGGTTGCGGTGGTCGCCTTGGATTTGGCAAATTGATAATCCTGTTGCGCACCGCCAGCTCGAACAGCCTCTTCGTCTTATCCTGCGGGAATGAGTAAGGGCACTTCATTTTCTCATTGTAATAGCGCCGTCTCTCATCCAATTGATCCGTTAGTCTTGGAGCACTGGGCTGCTGTTGGGTGTTCGCAACGAAGGTCGCCTTCCTTTTACCCTTTTCGTTCCGCGGCTCCGGTTTCGGAGGAGACGGTTTGTGACCCATCTAATCCATCTGGGCCAACTTGTCGATTAAAGCCTGGAACGTGGTCGGTTTGAAGAATATCATGAACTGTGAAATAGTTGCATGAGGGTCTAGGGTGCCCACGAACATGCCCATCGCTGGTGCTTCTTCGATGCGCTGTTCGCACTTCGACCACAGGTTCCGCCATCGAATTGCGTACTGAACCCACGTCTCGCCCGGCTTCACCCTGGCATTGATCAATGATGTTATCGGGGTGCGTTCACTTGCACTTGCGAACCGCTAGGTGAACAATAACTCCATATTTACGGCCATATTCTGAATCAGAAGGGCCATCTGGTTCTGATTGAACCATCATTCCGGCCATATTCTGAATCATAAGGGCCATCTGGTTCATTTTAGTGGACATTTATGTCGCTGCTGCATCTCCCTTTTTCAGAGCGCGCTTTAGGAAATCAATATCCGACTTCTTCTCTATTCTTTTTCGGGTGTGTCCTCGGGATTTTCCTTAGGCGATGGATTACCGCTTGCTGCCGCCTGAGCGAGCATCTCCTGCAGCTTTCCACGTTGCAGTTGAACCTTTGTCAGGGACCGAGTTTAAAATTGGTGACTAGTAGAAACTTGAACTTCGTCTTTGGATTTCACCATATGGATTGTATAAACTGTCATGCCCCCAGGCTTGGGGTGTTTGGAGTTTTAGCCTTTGGAGTTTGCTTCAGGCACTTGAGCTTTATTAGTCCTCTCTTTTTTGTGAAAAACCGCTTTGGTTTTGGGAGGAACCGCTGTATCAGGATCTGTCTTGGGATGAATCCCCTTATATTTGAAAGGGGGTTTGTCAGAATTTGGCTGACGTCTAGGGAGAGAGCCGCAGTTGACGACAGAGACCTTCACCTGCTTCTATGCCTAGTTTCTGCTCTCGTGGGATTTCCCTAGGCTGCGGAGATTTCTTCAATATTGTGGTAGGAGAATTTTGTCTGACCCTTCGCAACAGTTTAAAGTTGTTCCCAGTTGGAACAACAACGTTCACCACTGGGGTTGAAACAGGACCATACGGAGAACTGCCCCAAACTCATTTTGTATGATGCCGATATCGACGTCGACCGTTTTTTACGGCCGGGATTTGATTAGCCTCAGGATTTTGCCGAGCTTAGCCCCTGTTTCCTTGGAGAGATTGAATATTCCGCCCCCTGCGTCGACCTCGGTCCTTGATAGGTGCAAGTTGTTTAAGGATTGATTCCGTCGGAAAAGTTGCAGCTTGGAGAACCAGCCTGTGGTAGACAGACTTCCTCTGGGCTTCCTCCATCGGTGTTGAGGCACCGAGGGTGAGAGGTGGGAGTATCGACCCAAAGAGAAGCCAGTTGATTTCTTGAAGAGCCGGATTGCAGAAATTTGAGGCCGCAAGTGACCCATACTTGACTCTGCCAGATGTGACAGAGCCTGAATTAGGGTGAGTGAAAGCAAACGCCATTCTCGGAAAAGACGAAATGCCAGCTTCAGTATCCCATCACCCAAATGCAACTACAAACATATATACCACGATTATATGATCACGGAAAAACACGACACACGAAGTATGGAGTGGAAAGAGGAAAAGGTCCCACCGGGAATGCCATAATCTGTTTACCGCCGAAAGACGCGACCGGGACGTTAGGACGTCTGGCCTGAATTTTGGGGGCAGATGCTATTGGGTTTTATCCGCCCACCTCTCCGAAGATGCCAAGTTGATTTATGGCACCGTGTATCGGAGGTTTGGACAGATGCGGCCGTTGTAGCAGACTTCGTCAGATTCCCCCTCGTTTGCGAGGGGTTTTTGATTGTGGAGACGCTCTTCCCTGCAGGCGCAAGCCCCTGCAGTTAATTACGCAACTGCATCGCGGTAACCATTTTCTCCTTCTCCAGATGTTAACTTCGTGTTGTGTGTATTTGTTTTATTTTTTGGTTGCCCGTGATACAAAGACTAATTTGTGTTGTCGCTCGTAGGGCGTGGATTAGTCCAAATCCGTATTTTCTTAGAATTGGGTGTGGTTTGATTTAAGGATCGTTAATCTCGTTTGAGATTAAGATCAACTTAAATGTTTGTTAAGGATACGTTAGTCTAATTTTAGACTAAGATCTACTTAACGAGGTTTTAGGATCATTTAGATCCAACGAAGGAGCATTTGGGCTCTATCGTTTTAGTTTAGGGACATTACGGTCCATAGTTTAAGGACATCATAGTCCATAGAGTTTAGTTTAGGGACGTTTCGGTCCATTGGGTTTAAGGACATCATAGTCCATGTTTAAGGACATCATAGTATATAGAGTTTAGTTTAGGGATGTTGCGGTCTATTGGGTTTAAGGACATCATAGTCCATGTTTAAGGACATCATAGTTCATAGAGTTTAGTTTAGTGACGTTGCGGTCCATTAGGTTTAAGGACATCATAGTCCATGTTTAAGGACATCATAGTCCATGGAGTTTAGTTTAGGGACGTTGTGGTCCATTAGGTTTAAGGACATCATAGTCCATGTTTAAGGACATCATAGTCCATGGAGTTTAGTTTAGGGACGTTGCGGTCCATTGGGTTTAAGGACATCATAGTCCATGTTTAAGGACATCATAGTCCATGGAGTTTAGTTTAGGGACGTTGCGGTCCATAATTTTTGGTTGTCGGGACCTGCCACCTCTCTGAAGACGTTGAAGAATTACAACGACATATATTAGAGGTGTGGGGAGATGTACCCTTGAACCAATATCGGTTGGGAGATCTGTAGTTGGGATTGGGATTAAGACCAGTTTAGAAAGATTATGAGCACATGGGCTCGGTTGATCTGAATTAGGGACTTTTAGTCAACTTGGACTCAGTCCCCTTAGTACTGAATAAAGTGTTAAACACTTATTTGGGTTCAGCCCCTTTTATGTGCAATAATGCTGAGCATTGATATGGGCTCTGATTCTCACCCCATTTCTTTGTTTTTGTATGGAGTGTTAAACACTCTTTATGGTGCTGGGCTCAATTTACAGAGCGCTTTATGTTAAACAGCGCCCACGTGGGGGGCGCTTGGCGCTGGGTGCCAACCACTGAGCGCAGAGCACTCTTTATTTTATTAGCGCCCACGTGAGGGGCACGTGGGGCGCTTGGCGCTGGGCGCCAACCACTGAGTGCAGAACACTCTTTACTTTATTAGCGCCCACGTGAGGGGCACGTGGGGCGCTGGGCGCCAACCACTGAGTGCAAAGCACTCTTTATTTTATTAGCGGTCACGTGAGGGGTGTTGGGGTAAAAATTTACACCCCGATTGACCAAGTCAAAATCAAAGTCAATCCCAAACCAAGTGGGCCCAAGCCCAGATCCAGTGGGCCCATGCCCGGGTCGAGCCAGAACATGAAGCGGCCGGCCTCCCCCCATGCTAAGATAAAAATTTTGTAATAAATAATTTTGTTGCATTTCTTTTAGTTTATTTTATGGATAAATGTAAGAAAAATAGGCATAAAGCCAAATTTTTGTAAAGCCCATGGCTTATGTGCAAAAAGAAATGGCACATGAGCCATGGGATAGGCAAAATGCCATTTTGTGAAGCCCAAGGGGCTATGTGTAAAATATATAGCCTATAAAGGCAAAAGATAATGAAAATATCTCATAACTTTTTCTCTCTCTAAATTTTTTTTCCAGATCTGAGATCTTTTCTTCTTCTTCAAGGTTCCAAAACCCTCTTCTTTCTCTTGAATTAAATCAAGAGTTTTACTCTTCTTTTTATAAAACAAATTAGTTTTTCACCACAAAACCCACAAAGGGGAACTTGGATCTATCATTAGATCTCAAAAAGAAGAGATTTTTAGATCTCACATCTCTTGAGCCAGCCAACAGAGGAGGAAGAAGAAGAACCGATTTCCCCAACCAAAACATTCTTATTTTTTTAGGAGTTTAACTCCACTAATTTCTCTTTCGAGAGTTTTTGGGGCTAAAAGCCCTCTTTTCCTCTCCAGCGCACTGCGCCCGAGCGCAAAGCGTCCACGTGCCAACACGTGGCGCGCGCGCTTGCGCTCCAGTGCGCTTGCGCTCCAGCGCGCAGCGGTCATGCGCAAAGCGCCCACGTGCCGACACGTGGCGCGCGCGCTTGCGCTCCAGCGCGCAGCGCTCATGCGCAAAGCGCCCACGTGCCGACACGTGGCGCGCGCGCTTGCGCTCCAGCGCGCAGCGCTCATGCGCAAAGCGCCCACGTGCCGACACGTGGCGCGCTTGCGCCTGAGCGCACAACACCTAAGCGCACAGCGCCCAAGGTGCTGCCCCACGCATCATTTGGATGCCTTTTCCCCCTTTTTTTTTATATATAACATATGCATACACATGTATAGATACACACACACTCCACAATACTGTCCTCGCCAAAAATTTTTAGGCCGGGGCGCTGCCCCGCACCCCGCAAGGGGGCTGCTAGCCTCCTTGACCCCCAGCCTGCTATCCGGGTAGCGGGACCACCGTAAAAACTCTGCGTGGCTCCCGATATATCCAAAACCCCCTTTCAAAACAAAACACATGTACACTGCACATTGAGTTCGTATGACCAGTTTAACCCGTTAATCGGAGGTTCCCTCGCCCCAAAGGCGAGGGGTAATTAACGGCAGCTTAGTCCGCGGCTGCCGGAGATTCGGATCCCCACAATCATTAAACCTCAGCCTACCCTAGGCAGGAGGAATCTATAGTACGCCTGAGACGCGTGCGCGTATTCCCATCTCAATGGGGTGACGAAAAACACCCTACAGATTCTGGCACGCCCGGTGGGACCGATCTCTCCTCCCATATTTCGGGTTAAAACGTTCATGTGAACTCAATCAATATACATATCGATTGCCTAAACTGAAATGATGTTTTTTTTTCTTCCGTGCAGCAATCAACTTCCAACGACAATGTCTCCCAAGACGAATTCAACTTCCAAAGCGACCCTGATTCCGTACGTGGTCAAGATCAACGCTCGTGTGGTTCTCCCCGCAAGCCTCAGTCGACAGTGGGAGGAACCGCCCCGCCAGTTTGGCTCCGTCATCATCTACCCTGCCGGAAGCGCTCACCTGGCGGAGATCCCGGCGGAACAGGTGGCCAAGCCAGTCTCAAGGGGCAAGAGGCCGAATGTCGTGATCGCCAAGGCACCACAACCGAAACTTAAGACGGTGTCTGAACGATTCTCTGGTGCTCCAGCAGAGGGCAAGAACTCCGGTACAAAGGGCAACATCAAATGTTGCGGACGAGCTCAGGCGATGACTCCAACAAATGCACAATTGAGCGTATCTCCAAGGCCCTCCATCGCCCGGTCTGCGGCGTCTTCCCAAAGAGCCGAAGTCTGCCGGGTGCTTAGAACAGAAAAGTTAAGGCAGAAGCGGCTCAGGTATCGAGCCAACAAGAGGGCCAAGGCTTCGGACAAAGGGAATCTTATGAAGTTCCAAGTGCAGGGTTGCCCCGCGACGACGGCCGAGTCTGGCGTAAGAATCAGCAATTACTTCGAGCCTCTGAAGTGGGTTCAGAAAAATTCCATGACTGCCAGAATCAAGAAGACAGCGGTCCGAACGATTCTACAAAGAGACGTGTCCCGGCCCCAACAGAAAAATTATGACACTGTCTCTTCAAGAGTCTATCAAGCACTCTGTGCCGCACGAAAGCAGCGGGGCAGACCCAGAAAAGAAGCGCCATCACCATTCAAGAAACTGGTTAGGCCAGCCGCCTTTAATCGACTACCAGCTACCGAAACAAGGGGGTCAAGACAGCAATCCATGAAATCAGCTGCCAATGATAGAAAGACGGCCGGATATATCATCCATACGGTCTATATGGCGGGCGGTCGCCCCAGCGATAACCTTCGCAGCAAAAGCAAGGATGGGGCCACCACATCCCAAGCCCAATCTAGCCTGAATGTGGTTGCCGCCGCCCAAGAACAGCCGCCCCCGCTGAATGAAGAAAACCCTCTCGATGAGGATGATAGGCAGAAAGACCCCTCGGTCCATGCAGAGTCAAGCTCGGAAAGCGAGGAAGAGCCAACTTTCCGCCCCAGGACTGCGGAGCAAGAGCTGCTTCAAGAGTTTCGAAAACAGCTCAGGAGCAAAGATAAAGAGATGGCCAAGCTCTATTCGAAAATAGACGACTTAACGAACGTGGTGATGCAGCTTACAGCTCAAATTGCTCGAGCGCCTCCCAATCAAGCACAAGCCGCTACTAATCAGCCGGGTGATGACAATCCGAGGCAGCCAATGCCTGTTCCTTTGGGTCCAAGACTGGTCGAGCCGCATGAAAGCCGGCCACACTCCGCTTCTGGGGATGCCTTGGCCCCAGATAGCACTATCCCGCTAACACAGGATCGGATAATGGATTTGGTCACCAGCAAGGTTAAAACATTGGTGGCCGAAGCTGAAGCCCAGAAAGAAATCGGCAGTAGCGGGCGGCCATACCCCGCGCAGTACGATCTGATTGAGTTCCCAAGCGGCTACGTCATTCCTAAGTTTGGAAGATTTGATGGAACAGGGAATGCAAATCAGCACGTCGCCCACTTCAAAGCATCGTGCGGAAATACAGGGGGCAATGACGCCCTTCTTCTTCGTCAGTTTGTCAACAGCCTGACCGGCGTCGCCTTCGACTGGTATGCAAGCATACCGGACGGGTCCGTCATTACCTTTGCCCAAATGGAGTCTCTGTTCCGGCAAAGGTTCATGAGCGTCAGTGATAAAATCTCCATTGCCGACCTTGTGAGGACCAAGCCAGGGAAGAATGAAAGCAACACTGACTTTATCGCCCGATGGCGTAATCTCACGGTCAAGTGCGAACCGCCGCTGGAGCAGGACCAGTCCGTCAGCCTTCTCATTGGGAACCTCAGCAATTGGATGGTCCCATTCTTGTGTACAGCGGGCCTCAAGACATTTCAGGAGCTAACCAAGAAAGTTCAAATGCTGGAACGCTCAAAGCAAGAGTCCCCGCCGGATTCTCAGAGAGACAAAACCTGGAAAAGCAAACGGGACGACAACCGTAGAAGCGGGAGTTCCAGCAGTACCAATGTCTTCAATGCCTCCGACAATGAAGAAAAGCGAAGGGTGGCTGAATCCAAAACTAACCGGTCTCGAATGCCATTGCTAGGAGGAGATGGGCCTTCCCTAGAGGAGAAGAAGAACAAGGTTTACTCTTTCAGAAGGGACAAGGTCCGTAAGATATTTAACGATGCCTTGAACAACGGCCTACAATTGCCGGAGTCGAAAAGACCCCAAGAAGCAAAAATGACCGACAATCCTCTGTATTGCCCGTACCACCGAGTAGTGAGCCATGCGATCGAGGATTGCTATATCTTCAAAGACTGGGTCGAGAAGCAGTACAAGGCTGGAGAGATCGAGCTGTCCAAAAGTGTGTTGGTGAATAATCAAGTTGCAACCACCAACTTTATACAGACAGAAACTGAAGCCTTCTGGGAGCAGGCAGCCGAACTCGCTGCCCTGAGAAATGAAACGGACTCATCGCGGCCTCCGTGGAGTACGCACATATCTAATAAGACAAAGAAGATGATAAAGCTACTTCGGAAAGAACCCAGGACGGAATGGGAAGGGCAGAAGAAGCCTACCAGTCCAGCTGCCAATGCGGCTCCATCAGGCTCAAAATCCAAGAAGCTCAAGAAGAAGAAAAGTGCAGCTCGGCGCGAAAAAGAGTCTGCAGGGAGATCGACCATTCAAAAATATATCGATTCCCTCGAAGAATATGAACAAAAGGAAAGAACATTGATTCAATTGAAAGTGTTCTTCCCTGTACAAGCGACTGAAATTCTGGAGGAGTTAGAAGAAGACTCCAATGAAGAGATCCCAGTAGTGACCTGCTACGCCATCCATCTTGGCAGCGACTCGGAAGAGGAGCTCTGTTTTCCCGAAGAGGACGAGGAGCTCGCCACAACAGCCAATCAAATCCAGCTCAGAAGCGGCAGGGCTCTACCGCCAAATTAGGGCAACGCCCCAAAAGGGAAGGAAAAACAAGTCGCTGATGAAGAAGATGGCAGAGAACTGGCTGATGAAAACATAAGTCCTTCCTCGGTGGACTATAATGTCTTGGCACATCTCCGGAAGCTTCCGTCTCTCCTGAGCATCTACGACGCCTTGGTCCTATCTAAGGAGCTTAGAGATGTTCTTATTCACGCTCTACAAAACCCCGAGCGGTATCAGGCTCACTTTGCGGAAATTAATATGAAAGAAGTTCCGCACGCTTTGCATGCCGCCGCGGTTACATTTAAGGATGAAGACTTGCTACTGGGAACGGCTGAGCATAATCGGCCGCTTTACGTGACCGGGTACAGCGACGGAGATCGAATTAATCGCATATTGATTGATCCGGGGTCCTCAGTGAACATCATGAACTTGCGAACTCTGAAGAGTTTGTCAATGGACGTCCGACACCTGTTAAGGGAAAGGATTGTCATTCAAGGCTTCAACCAAAACTGCTAGCAAGTTCTGGGGTCTATAGCTTTGCCAATCAAATTCGGGGATCTGCAAACTGAAGCTAAGATATACGTGATCGACGCCGACACGTCTTATAAGATTCTCTTGGGGCGGCCGTGGCTCCACGATTACGGCATCATTCCGTCAACTCTCCATCAATGCATGAAGTATACTAAAAATGGCGAAGAAAGACGCATTGACGGAGACATCCAACTGTTCGGTGTGCATGAAGTCCGATATGAAGATTCTCGGTACTTTATGAACCACCAAAATGCTAAGCCACAACTGACTGAGGATAGACCAGCCCCAAGGCTCAAAAGCAAATCTGTGCCGGCTGTCACTTTCAAAAGCAAAAATGCCCAAGTGCGCCCGCATCTTGGCAGCGACACTGATGAGTCCGACGCTGGAAGCCCGTCCTTCCATAAAACTCGCCCTCGTTTCGGCAGCGATACGGATGAATCCGTCACTGAAGCCCCATCTAGCAGTAAAGTCCGCCCTCATCTTGGCAGCGACACTGAAGAGTCAGAGGAGGAGGACCTGTCGTGCAACAGCGGTGCAGATTAGACCCCTACGCAACAAGAGAAACTACGAGAGACCTTCGAAGTTGCAGAAGGGTCCCTAGCCGTTACAAGGGTACCAGAGCAAATGTGCAAAGAGCTCGACGCATTGTCAGTCTCTACCGTGGACCAGCTAAAAAATTTCTACGTGCCCGGGAGGAAAAGTGAACAGAAGGGCATCCTGTTTTATGGGTCAAACTCCGTTGTGCATCCGGACGATTTGTTTGTCGCATGCCTTCCATATGAGAGAGGCATAAGGGCCGTCCTCAATCCCAGATACTATGCGCCCGAGATGCGGGAATACTTCAAAAAGTGCGGATGCCGGTTATATCAACGGAGTCCGAAGCAAAGTTTTACGAAGGGCTATGGTATCCGCCCCAGGTCCGAGCACTCATCGATGGAAGAATTCCAGATAGACGGGGCATAAGCTACATTCAACCTGATTCCAAAGCGTGCTACATGATCCATGTTGGTGAGGCCAGCGAAAGATCAAATGATGACGACGAGATAGCCGAGCCAGAAGAAGCTCCTCAAGAGCTCGAAGATGGCGGACAAGCAACCTTTGACGAGCTAACCGAGATTGACTTAGGAACGCCCGATAATCCAAGGCCGACCTACATCAGCTCGCTCTTGTCAGAGGAAATGAAAGCGCAGATAATTGCCCTGCTGCATGAGTTCGTCGACTGCTTCGCGTGGACATACAAAGAAATGCCTGGCCTTTCCCCTGAAGTGGCCGTACATAAGTTGGCTATATCTCCCGATACTAAGCCAGTCAAACAAGCTCCTCGAAGAATGAGAAGGGAACTAGAAGAAAAGGTCATCGAGGAAACTAAGAAGCTCATCGATGCCGGCTTCATCAGGGAAGAGAAATACACGGACTGGATCGCATGCATAGTCCCAGTGAAGAAGAAAAATGGGCAGATCCGAGTTTGTGTCGATTTCAGGGACCTCAACAAGGCATGTCCAAAGGACGATTTCCCGCTACCGGTCATGGAAATGATGGTCGATGACACCTCAAATTACGAGTTGTTCACCTTTATGGATGGCTCGTCTGGTTATAATCAGATCATGATGTCACCTGAGGATGAGAAGCACACAGCATTTCGAACCCCGATCGGAATATATTGCTACAAGGTGATGCCGTTCGGACTGAAGAACGCAGGTGCTACATATCAAAGGGCAATGACTAATATCTTTGATGACCTAATCCATAAAGTCGTCGAATGCTATGTTGATGACCTGGTCGTCAAAACTAAGGCCAAGGCCGACCACATCCAAGATCTTAGGACCGTTCTCACCAGACTGAGGGAATACGATCTGAAGATGAATCCTTTAAAGTGCGCTTTTGGCGTGTCATTGGGAAAATTCCTGGGCTTCATAGTTCGACATCGAGGGATCGAAGTTGACCCATCAAAGATAAAGGCCATCATGGAGATGCCCCCTCCGAAGAGTCTGACGCAGCTAAGATCCTTTCAAGGAAAGCTTGCTTATATACGGAGGTTTATCTCAAATTTATCGGGGGGATGTAGGCCCTTCTTAAAGCTCATGAAGAAAGGAGCTCCTTTTATCTGGGATGCCGAATGTCAAGCAGCGTTCGAAAGCATCAAACAGTACTTGTTGCACCCTCCAGTGCTGGCCGCTCCCATTCCAAATAAACCGCTTATTCTCTATATTGCCGCGCTGGACGAGTCACTCGGTGCGCTCCTTGCCCAGAATAACGAGGAGGGAAAAGAAAATGCCCTCTACTACCTCAGCCGAACTCTAGTCGGGGCGGAACACAACTACTCCCCAATCGAAAAGCAATGCCTGGCTCTAATATTTGCTGTAAAGAAGCTGAGGCACTATTTGCTCGCTCATCGGGTTATGCTGATCTCCAAGGTCGACCCGCTCAAACACTTGATGACCAAAGCAAGCCTAGCCGGCAGAATGGCAAGATGGGCTGTCATGCTACTTGAGTTTGACATAGTTTATACTCCTCAGAAAGCAGTAAAAGGGCAAGCTCTTGCAGACTTTCTCGCTGCTCATCCCATACCAGAAGGGTCGCCGCTAAATTGTGAGTTACCCGACGAACAAGTGCTGCACCTCGAGGAAGATGAGCCATGTTGGGAGCTCTACTTCGATGGGGCCTCATCAATAAGGAGCTCCGGCAGATCAAGCGTCCCGGAGGTAAAAGCGGGGATAGGATTGGTGTTCATCACGCCATCAATGGGAACCCTACGATGTTCTTTTGCTCTCACCGAGCCTCGAACGAACAATGAAGCTGAGTATGAAGCTCTGATAGCTGGTTTGGAACTCGCCATAGAAATGGAAATCCTTCGGCTATGAGTTTACGGTGACTCCCAGCTTGTCGTCAACCAAGTAAGCGGCGACTATAAGATATACAAACCCGAGTTAGCTCGGTACAGTGGCCGAGCGGTGGAACTCATGAAACGGTTCACTCACATTGAACTAATGAGAATCCCCAGAGCGTTGAACGGAAAAGCCGATATACTCACTCGCCTAGCCAAGGAGCTGGCTGATCCTGACATGGACGAAATTCTGATCACAGTCAGGAGCCGACAAATTCTACCCCCAGTCTCTCTACGAGAAGAGGAAAGCGCGGAACAGAAGAGCAGTCCTGCCGAAGAAGCTTCGATCATCCAAGACGAGCCCGATTGGAGAGAACCCTTCATAGAGTACCTCCGATATGACAGGCTGCCCGAAGAAAAATCTGTGAGGATTCAGCTGAAGAAGAGAGCTCTCCGATACGTGTTTGTAAATGACACGTTATACCGCAGGTCATATGACCAACTCTGGCTCAGGTGTTTTTCATCGGCCGAAGCCCAAAAGGTCATGAAAGATGTTCACTCGGGCGTTTGCGGTGCTCACCAATCCGGCCCCAAGATGCGACTTCAAATCAAACGGCTTGGGTATTACTGGCCCACCATGATACGGGATTGCGGAGAACATGCAAAGAAATGTCAGATCTGCCAAATCCATGGTGATTTCATTCACAAGCATCCCAATCCGCTGCATCCTACGGTGGCTTCATGGCCCTTCGAAGTCTGGGGCACCGACATTGTTGGCCCAATTGATCCTCCGTCATCTAAAGGCCACCGGTTCATACTGGCCACGACAGACTACTTCTCCAGATGGGCTGAAGCTGTCCCGCTAAAAGAAGTCAAGACAAAAGATATTCTGACATTCTTCCAGCATAATATTCTATACCGTTTCGGTACACCAAGAAGAATCATTTCCGACAATGGGCCTTCTTTCAAGAGCTTCAATGTCTCAAGGTTCGCTACCCAGCACAAGATAGACTGGAGATATTCCTCCATCTATAATCCAAGAGCCAATGGGCTAGCCGAAGCCTTCAATAAGACTCTATGCAAGCTCCTGAGGAAAAATGCTTCAGCCAACAAGAGAGACTGGAATCTCAAGCTTCACGAGGCGTTGTGGGCATATCGTACTACGCACCGTACTCCAACTCAGTCCACTCCATACTCATTGCTCTTCGGAGTGGAGGCGGTCCTCCCCCTCGAAGTCGAAGTTCCAAGCTTAAGAATGGCCGTTCAACATGAGTTGACGGAGGAAGAAAACGTGCTCCTTCAACTTGAAGAACTCGATGCCCTCGAAGAAAAGAGGCTCGCGGTGCAGCAAAATCTGGAGCTATACCGAGCCCAAATGTCACGGGCCTATGACAAGATAACCCGTCTCCGCGCTTTCAAGAAAGGTGAATTGGTGTTGGTCCTCAAAAGACCGATCATCCCCAATCGACATGCCAAGGGAAAATTCGAGCCGAACTGGGAAGGACCATACGTCATCGAGAAAATGTTCGACGGAGGATCCTACCAACTAATAAGTGCCGAGGGAGAAAGGTCCATGCCACCCATCAATGGCCGATATCTCAAGAAATACTACACATGAATGCTCCAAGTCGCAGGCGAATTGAGCACATCAGCCCTACGATCTGGATCAGACATCCTGCAAAACCGTATACAATCCACGGGCATAAATGGCCCCTATTTCTCCCAAATCCTGCCGGTGAGACTACTTTTAAAGTCCCAACAGCGGCAAAAAAAAAAGAAAAAGAAAGAAAAAGAAAAAAAAAGAGAAGAAGAAATAAACGGTATGTCCACAAGCAAAACGGGCACGGATGAAAACCCGGAAGGGCTCCGTGAGTAAAAACAGCAGGACTACCGGCGAGTCTGTGAAAACCCGAAAGTGCGCAAACTCGTGAAAAGAGATGAAATACACTCGCAAAGTCCTCTCGACCTTGTGAGGAGAAAACCCCTGCGTGAGATCCTTACGACTCACAATGGAGCAACACACTTAGGAATCCTCACGATTCCTAAGGAGAAAATAAACCTGCAGGATCCTTACGACTCGTAGGGAGAAAATGCTTTATGGGACCCTCACGGCCCATAAAATTGAAAAGCCTTAGGTGATAGGGACCCAAACCTGTCTCCTAAGCCATCGTTCCCCAACGGGCAATGGCAAATGATGAGTCGCTCCTGGCATTTCGCTTCAGTGTTAGCGGTGCTGATGCCGACCAAAAACCCAAAATCCCAAGTCCTCCCAAGGCAAATGATGAGTTGCTCCTGGGATTATTCCAGTGCAGCAATGCTGATGCCAAACAAGATCCAAATTCCAAGTCCCCAAACGGCGAATGATGAGTCACTCCTGGTACCACATTCCAGTGTAGCGATGCAGACGCCAACCAAAATCCAATTTCTCAAAATTCTCCCGGCCCTACGGTGGGTCCCCAAGTTGACCATCGTATACAATCCACGGGCTCAAATAATTCTCATCATACCCATGCCCCACTGTAATCACCAGTTACGCGGCTGGTCTCCGCTTTGGGAATGATGCTCCATTGATAAGACCCACTCATGTGTCCTCACGATATATGAGGAGAACAAACCTTTGTGGGATCCTTATGACTCATAAAGGAAAAACACACTTAGGAGTCCTCACGACTCTTAAGGAGAAAATACACCTGCGAGATCCTTATGACTCGTAGGGAGAAAATGCTTTTATGGGACCCTCATGGCCCATGAAATTGAAAAGCCTTAGGTGATAGGGATCTAAACCTGTCTCCTAAGCCATCGCTCCCCAATCCCTAAATGGCGAATGATGAGTCGCTCCTGGTACCATATTCCAGTGCAGCGATGCAGACGCTAACCAAATTCCAAATCCCATACCCCAAAGGCGAATGATGAGTCGCTCCTGGTACCATATTCCTGTGCAACGATGCAGACGCCGACAAAGTCCCAAAATTTTTCCGGCCCTACGGTCTGGATCATACATCCTGCAAAACCGTATACAATCCACGGGCGTAAAACAATCCCAACCTCTCCCAAGTCCTACCGGTGAGACCACATTCAAAGTCCCCCCCCAAAAAAAAAATCCCAAATCCTCCCGGGGCAAATGATGAGTTGCTCCTGGCATTATACCAGTGCAGCAATGCAGATGCCAAACAAAAACCAAAATCCTAAAATCCTCTAAATGACAGATGATGATTCGCTCCTGGTACCATATTCCAGTATAGCGATGCTGATGTCAACCTAAATCAAAATCAACAAGTCAACTTTCAGTCCGACACCGCAAAAAGCGGAGCAAGTCAGAATCCAATCTCGACACCGCAAGAAGCGGAGCAAGTCAAGTCTGCCCCTGACACTGCAAGAAGCAGAGCAAGTCAAATCAAGCACCGACCGTCCAAGTCGCTAAAAGGGCAGCATCGACCGTCCAAGTCACAAAAAGGGCAGCACCGACCGTCCAAGTCGCAAAAAGGGCAGAACCGACCGTCCAAGTCTCAAAAAGGGCAGCATCGACCGTCCAAGTCGCAAAAAGGGCAGCACCGACCGTCCAAGTCGCAAAAAGGGCAGAACCGACCGTCCAAGTCGCAAAAAGGGCAGAACCGACCGTCCACGTCGCTAAAAGGGCAGCATCGACCGTCCACGTCGCTAAAAGGGCAGCATCGACCGTCCAAGTCGCAAAAATAGCAGAACCGACCGTCCACGTCGCTAAAAGGGCAGAACCGACCGTCCACGTCGCAAAAAGGGCAGAACCGACCGTCCACGTCGCTAAAATGGCAGAACCGACCGTCCACGTCGCTAAAATGGCAGTACCGACCGTCCAAGTCGCAAAAATGGCAGCATCGACCGTCCAAGTCGCAAAAAGGGCAGCATTGACCGTCCATGTCGTAAAAAGGGCAGTGCAGGATTCTTACAAAGTGGGAACCAGATTACTCTGGGCCAAGTAAATGTCTATCACGGACACTCCGTCTCGGAGACATGTCAAGCAACGACCGTCCATGTCGTAAAAAAGGGGCAGTGCCAGCTTCCCAAAAAGCGGGAATGAAATCAGGTTGCCTCCAAGTAAAAGAAGATCCATCAATTTCATGCACACGACCCACATATGTGGTGTGCATTTATTGATGGGGGGCAATTTGTTGGGGTAAAAATTTACACCCTGATTGACCAAGTCAAAATCAAAGTCAACCCCAAGCCAAGTGGGCCCAAGCCCAGATCCAGTGGGCCCATGCCCGGGTCGAGCTAGAACATGAAGCGGCCGGCCTCCCCCAATGCTAAGATAAAAATTTTGTAATAAATAATTTTGTTGCATTTCTTTTAGTTTATTTTATGGATAAATGTAAGAAAAATAGGCATAAAGCCAAATTTTTGTAAAGCCCATGGCTTATATGCAAAAAGAAATGGTACATGAGCCATGGGATAGGCAAAATGCCATTTTGTGAAGCCCAAGGGGCTATGTGTAAAATGTATAGCCTATAAAGGCAAAAGATAATGAAAATATCTCATAACTTTTTCTCTCTCTAAAATTTTTTTCCAGATCTGAGATCTTTTCTTCTTCTTCAAGGTTCCAAAACCCTCTTCTTTCTCTTGAATTAAATCAAGAGTTTTACTCTTCTTTTTATAAAACAAATTAGTTTTTCACCACAAAACCCACAAAGGGGAACTTGGATCTATCATTATATCTCAAAAAGAAGAGATTTTTAGATCTCACATCTCTTGAGCCAGCCAACAGAGGAGGAAGAAGAAGAACCCATTTCCCCAACCAAAACATTCTTCTTTTTTCAGGAGTTTAACTCCACTAATTTATCTTTCGAGAGTTTTTGGGGCTAAAAGCCCTCTTTTCCTCTCCGGTGCACTGCGCCCGAGCGCAAAGCGCCCACGTGCCGACACGTGGCGCGCGCGCTTGCGCTCCGGCGTACTGCGCCCGAGCGCAAAGCGCCCACATGCCTACACGTGGCGCGCGCGCTTGCGCTCCAGCGCGCAGCACTCATGCGCAAAGCGCCCACGTGCCGACATGTGGTGCGCGCGCTTGCGCTCAGCGCGCAGCGTTCATGTGCAAAGCGCCCACGTGCCGACATGTGGCGCGCGCGCTTGCGCTCCAGCGCACAGCGTTCATGCGCAAAGCGCCTACGTGCCGACACGTGGCGCGCGCGCTTGCGCTCCAGTGCGCTTGCGCTCCAGCGCGCAGCGTTCATGCGCAAAGCGCCCACGTGCCGACATGTGGCGCGCGCGCTTGCGCTCCAGCGCGCAGCGCTCATACGCAAAGCGCCCACGTGCCGACACGTGGCGCTCTTGCGCCTGAGCGCACAACACCTAAGCGCACATCGCCCAAGGTGCTGCCCCACGCATCCTTTGGATGCCTTTTCCCCTTTTTTTTATATATAACATATGCATACACATGTATAGATACACACACACTCCACAATACTGTCCTCGCCAAAAATTTTTGGGCCGGGGCGCTGCCCCGCACCCCGCAAGGGGGCTGCTAGCCCCCTTGACCCCCAGCCCGCTATCCGGGTAGCGGGACCCCCGTAAAAAATCTGCGTGGCTCCCGATATATCCAAACCCCCTTTCAAAACAAAACATATGTACACTGCACATTGAGTTCGCATGACCAGTTTAACCCGTTAATCGGAGGTTCCCTTGCCCCAAAGGCGAGGGGTAATTAACGGCAGCTTAGTCTGCGACTGCCGGAGATTCGGATCCTCACAATCATTAAACCACAGCCTACCCTAGGCAGGGGGAATCTGTAGTACGCCTGAGACGCGTGCGCGTATTCCCATCTCAATGGGGTGACGAAAAACACCCTACAAGGGGCACGTGAGGCGCTTGGCGCTGGGCACCAACCACTGAGTGCAGAGCACTCTTTATTTTATTAGCACCCACATGAGGGGCACATGGGGCGCTTGGCACTGGGCGCCAAACACTGAGTGCAGAGCACTCTTTATTTTATTAGCAACGCAGTTTCCTTTTTTATGCATTTTTCTGAAAAATTAAATTCTTTGTTCTTCCCTGGATCTTCAATCCCTAATAACAATTCATCCATATGAGAATTAAATTCTCATTTGTGGAAGACTTGTCTCATGGATCTCAGATCCAGGGAAAGAACTATGTTCTTTTATAAGGGTTAAACCCTTGGGTATGCAGATGAGATACTATGATCTCTATTTACCTTGAAGAAATTTCTTCTTCTTTCTTCTCTCTTCAAGCTCTTTATGCTTGCTCTCCTTTTTGAACTTGAAGTTTATAGGGGGATTTCTCTCTCTAAGACTTGGAGTCTTGGGGTCTTTATATAGTGGAGGCACATTTGTTGATTCAGTTAAGGAAATCTCTCATTGAGAGATTTCTTAATTGATTTGGGGAATTTATCCACCGTTGGATCTTTGATCCAAAGACTTCTTCTTTACAGCAGACATTTTTCTTGTTTTTTTTAACAAGATTGGGAAAATATTTTCCCATACAGAACTTATTCTGTATCTTGGTGATTTTTAATCACTATTGGATCTTTGATCCAACGGTAATCCTTTTTGTTTAGAAATATTAGGAAGATAGTTTCCCCTACAGAGCTTATTCTGTACCTTGGTGATTTTTAATCACCATTGGATCTTTGATCCAACGGTGCTCTGATTTACAGAGCACAATCTTTCTTGTTTAGAAAGATTGGGAAAATATTTTCCCATACAGAGTTTATTCTGTATCTTGGTGATTTTTAATAACCATTGGATCTTTAATCCAACGGTGCTCTGATTTACAGAGCACAATCTTTCTTGTTTAGAAAGATTTGAGGAGTATTTCCTCAATCAGAATTTGATTCTGTACTCTGATGATTTATCATCTCCGTTAGATCTTTGATCTAAGGGTGGAGAACTTTTAGTTCTGGCGCTGGCGCTCTCGTGCTTTTCACATGAGGCGTTGCCTCAGAGTTTTTAACTCTTGGCGCTGGCGCTCTCGTGCCTTACACGTGAGGCGCTGCCTCAGAGTTTTTAACTCTGGGCGCTGGTGCTCTTGTGCTTTGCATGTGAGGCGCTGCATCAGTTCAAATTTTGAACAGAGCCTTACCCGAGCAATTTGAGTCGTGAGCTACATCATAACGTTCGTTAGGTCGTCAACTTTTGAATAGAGCTTGGCCATCTCTTTATCTTTGCTCCTGAGCTGTTTTCAAAGCTCTTGAAGCAGCCCTTGATCTGCGGTCCTGGGGCGAAAAGTTGGCTCTTTCTCGCTTTCCGAGCTTGACTCCATATAGACTGAGGGGTCTTTCTGCCTATCGGCCTCATCGAGAGGGTTTTCATCATTCATCGGAGGTGGCTGATCTTGGGAAGCGGCAACCACATTCAAGCCAGATTGGGCTTGGGATGTGGTGGCTTCATCCTTTCTTTTACTGCGAAGGTGTCGCTGGGGTGCGTGCCCGCCATATAGACAGTGTGGATAACATATCCGGTCGTCCTTTTATTATTGGTAGTTAATTTCATGGACCGCTGTCGGGGCCCTTCTGTTTCGGTAACGGACAATCGATTGAAGACGGCTAGCCTAACCGGGTTCTTGAGTGGTGCTGGCGTTTCTTTTCTGGATTTTCCCCTCTGTTTTCGGGCGGCACAGAGTGCCTGATAGACTCTTGAAGAGACGGTGTCTTGCTTTCTCTTTTGGGGCTGGGATACGTCTCTTTGTAGCTTTGTTTGGACTGCTGTCTTCTTGATTCTGGCGGTCATGGCATTTTTCTGAACCCACTTCAAAAGTTCGAAGGAATTGCTGACTTTTACGGCCGACTCAGCCGTCGTCATGGGGTAACCCTGCTCTTGGAACCTCACAAGATTTTGGCCGGAGTCCTAGCCCTCCTGTTAGCTCGATATCTAACCCGCTTCTGTCTCAACCTTTTTGTTTTGAGCACTTGGCAGCTTTCGGCTCTTCGGGAAGCCACCGTAGATCAATTAACAGGGAGTCCAGAGAAGACACCCGCTCGTGCGATTGTCAAGGGCGCCGTCTGAGCCTGCTGGAGATGCTTTGTGGCTTCATTGGTGTTGACGGCCTTGCCCCCAGTTGGAACGGTGGAGAGCCGTTCGAATACGGATCTGCATTTGGGGTGGGATGCTTTGGCGACCACAACGTTCAGCCTCCTGCCCCTTGAGGTCGGTTTGGCCGCTTGGTTTGCCGTGACCTCTGCCAGATGAGCGCTTCCGGTAGGGTAGATGATGATGGAACCAAATTTATGGGGTGGCTCCTTCCATTGCCGGCTGAGACTTGCAGGGAGAACCACTCGGGCATTGATCTTGACCACGTACTGGATCGGTGTCGTGTCGGAAGCTGAATTCATTTTAGAAGACATCGTCGTTGAAAGTTGATTGCTGCATGGAGAAAACATTATTTTAGTACAGACATCGGTATATATGTTAAATGAGTTCGCATGAACGCTTGACCCGAGATATGGGAGGAGAGAAAGGTCCTACCGGGCGTGCCAGAATCTGTAGGCTGTTTTTCGTCACCCCATTGAGATGGGAATGTGCACGCTTGTCCGGCATGTACAGATTCCCCCTGCCTGGGGCAAGCCGGGGTTTATTGATTGTGGGGATCCGAATCTCTGGCAGCCGCGGACTAAGCTGCCGTTAATTACCCCTCGCCTTTGAAGTGAAGGAACCTCCGATTGACGGGTCAAACTGGTCATGCGAACTCAATGTGCAGAGTGTGTGTGTTGTGTTTTGAGGGGTCTTGGGTATATCGGGGACCTCGCAGAGTTTACGGGGGTCCCGCTACCTGGATAGTGGGATGAAGGTCAAGGGGGCTAGCAACCCCCTTGCGGGGTGCGGGGCAGCGCCCCGCTAGAAATTTTTTTCTAACAGGGGACATGTTTTGAGTATGGAGTGTGTATATAAAAAATAAAAAAAAAGGGTGAGTAGCATCCTAAGGACGCGTGGGCGCTGGGTGCCAGCGCCTCACGTGCTAGGCATGTGAGCGCTGGACGCTTTACGTGCTTGGCGCGTGGGCGCTGGGCGTCAGTGCCTCATGTGCCCGGCATGTGGGCGCCGGGCGCCAGCGTCTCACGTGCTTGGTGCCAGCGCCTCACGTGCTTGGCGCGTGGGCACTGGGCGCCGGCTCCTCACGCGCCCAGGACGTGGGCGCTGGACGCCCTTATACTGGGAGTTGTACTCCCGATAGACTTTTGGAGTTAAACTCCTAAAAAAAAGGGAAGAGGGGCTTAGCCCCTGCATATGGAGTTGTACTACCCGGTTGACTTTTGGAGTTAAACTCCTAAAAAAGTGATTTATTATTTTTTTTTGTGTGGAGTTAAACTCCTTAGAGATTTTCGGAGATGATGAAAGGGCACCCCTTTCTTCTCTCTTGAGCCCTGGATTTTCTCTTGAGCTTTGGATCTTCCCAAAGTGGGATTTTTGGAAATGTGTCTCCTTCTTGCTCCTCTCTATTGGCTGGATCTTACAGAAAAAGGGGGTGAGACTTAAAAAATCTCCCATTTTAGAGATCTGATGGGAGATCTGAGCTCCCCTTTGTGGGTTTTATGGTGAAAAACTATTCCTTTTTGGGAAAAGAAGAGTGAAACTCTTGATTTAATTCAGGAAAAAGGAAGAAGGTTTAGAACCTTAAGGAAAGAGAAGGAGGCACAGAACCCTGGACTTATTTGAGAGAATGAAAAAGTTCTTCTTGATTTGTTTTATCATGTTTGCCTTTATAGGCTACACACTTTACATATAGCCCCTTGGGCTTTTCCAGATGGCACTTGTGCCACCCCATGCCTTATGTGCTTATTTCTTTTTGCACATAAACCATGGGGTTTACAAAATTTTGGCTTTCTGCCCATTTTCCATACATTTGTTTATAAAAAAATTGCATTAAACTAATTTATCACTTCATTCTTGGTATGGAGCCGGCCCCTTCCATGCTTGGTCCTGACTTGGGCTTGGGCCCACTTAGCTGGGGGGTGACTGACTTTGACTTAATCAACCGGGATGTAACTTTTGACCCCAACAGGTATGATCATTATGAATATCTCGTAATGCCATTTGGAGTGACCAATACACCTGCCATCTTTATAAACTGATGAACCAAGTTTTTTGAGAGTATTTAGACAGGTTCGTTGTCATCTTCATCGACGACATCCTGGTGTATTCAAAGAATCGGAAAAAACATGCCGAGCAGTTACGGATTGTCCTGAAGACATTGCGACAACATCAGCTCTACGCCAAGTACAGCAAGTGTGAATTTTAGCTAGATCAAGTCGGATTTCTCGGACATATCATTTCAGACGAAGAAATCTCAGTAGATCCTGCTAAGGTGTCAGCGGTCAGCGAATGGCCAACACCAAAAATGGTGAAGGATATATGAAGTTTTTTAGGATTAGCAGGATACTACCGACGATTCATTAAAGGCTTCTCAAAGATTGTAGTACCCATGACCAAGCTCACACGTAAACATGAAGCATTCGTGTGGTCAGAAGCATGTGAAAAAGTTTTTGTATAACTCAAGTCAAGACTAACCTCTGCTCCTATCCTCGTAATACCGGATCAATCCTGGAGCGCGATCTATTTTTTACCGAGCAGCCGGTAGTCATCCTGGACCGGCAGGTGAAGAAATTCCGGCTAAAGGTATTGCCGTCCGTGAAGGTTCTGTGGCTTGGCCTGAAAAATGAAGAGGTTACATGGGAAGCCAAGAGTGAGATGCGGAAGAAATTTCTCCATCTCTTCGAAAGTACGCGTAGTTAGATTTTAAATTCGAGGACCGAATTTATTTAAGGGGGGAAGATTGTAATATCTTGAAAATTTATTAGAGTTAATTATAATCTAATTTTCTATATAACATGTGATATTATATAAATCATAGTTAATAATTATTTTATATACTTTTTTTTTAAACACACACACACACACATATTTATTAACTTAGAACTAGTGATATGTTAATTTAGGCTAAAACATCAAATTATGTAGCCATGACAAATAAACCTTAGATTACTTTTCTTAAACATTTAGCAAGTTTAAATTTGTTTTAAAATAAATAAATAAATAAATAAAAGAATATAATGTCATGGCATGGGAGGCAATGAGGTATGGCACAAGAATGGTTAAAAAAAAATTAGGAAATTGGAAATGGTTATGATATGGGTAGGGTCTTAGCCATTCCCTATTCTCATTTCTCTCTTCTTCTTCTTCTTCTTCACCCTAACACAACACTTCCTCACTACACACGCCAATACCTCAAGAAAATTCTAAGCAAAAATCTTAATCTATCTACACAAAACCTAGCTCCTCTTAATATATTTCAAGCTTCGCAACTCAAAAGCAACCCAGTGGCCTTCTACTAGCATGGATAATTTCCTTTCTCACCCATGTTGAGGTAAAAATTCAAAATTTATTAAATTTTTAACTTGTTTAAAATGAAAGATTAGGATTTCATTGGGTTTTTAAGGTTCAAATGAAATCTGGTGTAAAACGAAACTTCACAAAAATAAATTAAAATTTCTGGGAGCTTGTTATAAAACCTAGAGTACACTCTAGAAACCCGAGTCCATTCCATTTCAACCTGGTCGCCAAAAAATTCAATTTGGCCGTAAATGTCGGTTTGACTTGGGAATTAGGGTTTGAGCTTTTGTTGGGGCTTTCCGACCCTCAAACTAGGCCCCTGGTATACTTAATTTCTTCCCGGATCGCTTATGCAAAAATCTAGGGGAATTTACTTTTGACGATATTTTAGCGTACGATACAGATATCTTGACTCTTGATTTTGTATTTTCGTTAGTTAACAGCAATTCGGGGTAGTCCTAGGTGATTTTTGCACACGTATAGCACACGAAGATCGCACACGTTAATCTACGTGAGATTAGTTCGCTTTATGTATGTATGTATGTTGTATTGGTATTCTAGTCCCTCACGCGCTAAGGTTTTTATTCGATATTAGGATCGGTTGTGGGGACTTCTGAAGCGGCAAGAAAAAGGAAGGAGGTGATTGGATTCGAGTAGATCGAGGCCATTCCAGTGAGTAGATTTAACATCTACGGTGGAATCGTTTGGATGGCGTTAAGCATCCGATGTCTAGATCTATGTTATACATCGTTATTTATATTCATGTGTTGCATTATCATTATCATACATACTCAATTACTTGCTACACTTTGATAAACCTTTGTTAGGACACTTGCACCATTACCAATGGCTTTTATGCCGCACGAGCACAAACTCATACACACACACACCATCGGTAATTTCCATGCCATATACACTACAAAACTTGTCACGTTGCCTTGCATTGCACTATATCCCTGTTGGTAGTTAGATCTTTACTTTTTACATACTAGCATGCATCATGCCAATATCCTGTACTTTTATCATTATTACCATGTTCTCTTTACGATATTGTTTTGTGGGATTTCTGTTTTCATAAGATTTGAGAAACCGTGGAGAAGGTTTTATAAAAACTTGGATTCGTTTTCAAAATTGCGGTTTTCTTTGGATATAATAATTTAACGTCCACCATGGGTTTTCCGGTATTCATGGTATGATTATCCGAATCGAGACAGGGGGAGAGAGACCGATTACGGATACATAGTGGACCTGGTACGGTATCCAGGGGCAAGAAGCCCGTATAGAAAGATGGGTGAGCCTAGCAAGGCCAAGGCCAACCGGTGATAGTGTGGAAACTCGGCAGATATCCGGAGGATACTGACCGGAGTTACATGTTTCAGATGGATATGAGGGCCGATCTGAGAGATGGCGCTTGAGATATTGGATTTCGAGTGCGATGTTTGATACAGGATTTATGATGATTCATTGATGGTATTCCTGTTTCTACCTTACTAGAATTGTTATGATATGCTCATTTTATACATGCTACATCTATGCTACCACCGTCGCTTGCTTTGTAAGTCAATGTCACGCACCCAGCGGGTTCGCAGGGAGGCGGAATACGCAAAAAACAATTTTTACGGGCTTCGTAACACCGACTAAACTTCAGGATCGATACTAAACCCTAACTAGCTAAACTACTATGAGGTTTAACTACCCGGAAGAAAGTTATACCTCCTAGTATCAAGTCCTTCGGGGCTTCTTATTCTCCTCCTCCTCGTCTTAAGCTCCTCGAAGTGTACGGATCGCGCTTGCTAGGTCGGCATCCTCGAGTCAAAGACGATCCATCCGAGAGTCTATAGTTCGAGCTCCAACCCAATACCAAGGTAACTAGGGTACCTAGTTCGCTAAACTAGATAGCCTAGAGGATGTAAAGAGTGATGATGGATTGATTTGTCTCAAAATACCCTAGATTTCTCAACACATGAGACTTTTAGGGTTGAGGAAGAAGAAGAGAGCTTGGAGGAGAGAGAGTGTTGACGATAATAATGAAATGAAGATGGAAAGTTTTGTGATGAATGAAGCATACCAATAATTCACAATGAAAATATCAAGCATACTTCAATAGTCACAAGATGAGTCACCCCATGAGTCACCACGTAGCCATACCTCATTAAATGATAATCCACACCCCATACCTCCACCTCATTAACCATTTAATCTAAATGGTTATACAAGAAATGAGGTGTCTTCTTCTAGAAGCACTATTGAGTAAATTACAAGAATACCCCTCACCGTATATACATACCCGTATTCGTATTCCAAAAAATACGAATACAAAGAGACGAAAATAATCCAAGAATATAATACTAGGATCTGGCTTAAACCAAAGCCCACTAGTATTATCCGCCCGAATAATAATTCGTGCACAAGTACACGTTTATGATCGAACCCTGCCGTAAAACCATACGGCCTCTACATCGTTTCGCCCAAAGCAGGGAAACCCTCTGTGTGGGACTCTAAAGATTCAACAGTACGCTGGCATCGGGTTTAACCACAAGTACGTCAGCGGTACTAGCTGCACGTAACGGCTACCCAGGTATCTGTCGATAAGAAGGCCGATGAGCAAACTCATCCGAACTCTTACTGAGCCTATCTATGACAATCTCCTTATAGTCCGGTCTGTTCATCTAAGAGTATCGCATATCAGACCTAGGGGCGGTAGCCGTCAGACCCTTAATAGCACAATAAGTCATGCCGGAGTAGAGCCCAAAACATCCTGAGAAACTACTGGAGTACCTACCAGTATATCTCGCTTGCCCTGGCCAAGGACTTTGTGTAATGGCTTTCCGAACACAGCGCGATATCAACCCCCATACCAGGAGAGACGAATCCTATCTAACCACTACTGCCTCTAAGTGCTTTGGGACCGCACCCAACTATTACCTATTTACACGACTTCTATAAGCCGTGATAGAGTAGTAATCTAAGAATAATGGGAACACACTCGAGGCAAAGTAGCGATGTCAAGTCAACGGACTATGATGTACTTATGTCACCTGGGAACTGCTACCTGACAATAGGTATAGTACCAACCAGCAGTTCCCCACGAGTCCTGTCCAGTGTACTCATAACCTAATGAGCGCCTGCATACTATCTCCAGTACGACGTACTAATGGCTGTGGGACAGACCATCTCCCCTGCTGGGATGAGAAGCGTATACACTTGTCTACTCTGGAGTATTGATGCCTTATCTCGAAAATCCTACGACTAGAGACCTGTATAAGGATGTGCTTATAGACTATCCAGCCCCCACTAGTGTGACTGCCATCACAATGCTGGTAGTCAAGCAAATATCCTAAGGGCTCTATCAATATGTATTAGCGATACGTTAAAAGAAACATATACGCATATTAATATAGAATCAAACCAAGTAGCATACTACCATATTGAGCAAGACTGTTATTATATCCGTGTATATCCCAAGCTTCCAAAATGTAATATACAAACTAGTATGATACAATAATGGCCTCTGAGGCATATATCACTAACAATCTCCTACTTGCACTAAGGCCATATGTTGGCATATCGCAGACCTATCATCTCGAATAGCCTCTCGAACTGCGTCTGAGAGATGGCCTTTGTGAGTGGATCTGCAGTGTTGTTCTCCGTATCTACTCTCCGCACCTCGATCTCCTGGCGATCCACGATTTCCCTGATCAGGTGATACCGCCTCAAGATATGTCTGGACTTCTGATGGGACCCGGGTTCCTTCGCTAAAGCTATAGCCCCGTTGTTGTCACAATACAGCGGTATTGGATCAACAATGTACGGAACTACCTAAAGTTCTGTTACGAACTTCCTCATCCAGACTGCTTCTTTCGCGGCGTTACAAGCAGCAATATACTCCGCTTCTATCATCGAGTCAGCAACGATGTTATGCTTGGAGCTCTTCCAACAGACCGCCCCTCCATTCAGGGTAAAGATATAACCCGACATGGACTTGGAGTCATCCTTATCACTTTGGAAGCTGGAGTCAGCAAATTTCTCGATCTGGAGGTCATTTCCGCCGTACACCAAGAACATCTCCTTAGTCCTTCTCAGGTACTTGAGAGTGTTCTTTACTGCTATCCAATACTTCTCCCCAGGGTTTGACTAATACCGGCTTACCATGCTTAGTGCGTAAGCAACATCTAGTCTGGTATACAACATTGCATACATTATAGAGCCTACCGCAGAAGCGTAGGGTATAATAGACATGCGATCCCTTTCCAAATCAGTCTTAGGATACATCTCTTTGGAGAGGGTGATTCCGTGATAAGCCGGTAAATTACCTCGCTTTGAATCCTCCATACTCAGTATGGTGTCGATGTACCTGGACTGTGAAAGTCCCAACATCCTCTTAGATCTATCACGATAGATCTAGATCCCCAGAATGTAGGAGGCATCACCCAGGTCTTTCATGGAGAACCTTTGTGACAAGAATCCTTTGACTGATTGTAGCATAGGAATGCCATCCACGTACAAGACGAGAAACACCACAGTTCTTACTTCAATCTTACTATAGATGCATGGTTCATCTGGATTTTTGATAAAGTCAAATTCTTTGACCGTCTCATCAAAACAGATGTTCCAACTCCGCAATGCCTGATTTAATCCATAAATGGACTTAATTAACTTGCACACTTTCCCGCTGCTCCCACTCTGAATGAAACCCTCTGGCAGATCCATATAGACGCACTCTTTCAAATTTCCATTTAGAAAAGCGGTCTTTACGTCCATCTGCCAAATCTCATAATCGTGGAAGGCAGCGATGGCAAGAAGGATCTGAATGGATTTGAGCATAGCCACTGGAGAAAAGGTTTCATCATAGTCCAAACCGGGTCTTTGACGAAAACCTTTTTCAACAAGTCTAGCTTTATAGGTTTCAACCTGTCCATCTACGCCAATCTTCTTTCTGAAGATCTATTTGCAGCCTATGGGTTTTACCCCTTCTGGAGCAATGTCCAAAGTCCATACTTTGTCGGTGTACATGGACTCCATTTCGGTCCGCATTGCATCCAGCCATTTTACCGAGTCTTTGCTCTGAATGGCTTGCTGGAAGCTAGTTGGCACATCATCGTTGATGATGCAATCCTCTTTATCCCCGTCTATGAGAAAACCGTAGTATCTCTCGGGCGGATGAGACCGCCTACTAGTCCTGCGGAGTGGTGCGGGGATGTCTGGTTTTCGAAACTTCTGGTTCCACCATGCTTTCAGTAATAGCTTGTGGTTCTGGAATTTCTTCCAGTTCTATTGCGTTCCCCTTATCTCATTTTTTAAAAATTGAGTTTCCAAGAAGTGGGCATGACGAGAAAAAAACCTTTTGTTCCTCTGCGTAATAGAAAAGATACCCCCTGGAGTTCTTTGGGTATCCCACAAACTTACACAGTATTGAGCATGCCTCGAGCTTATCCGCATACTGCTTTTTTTTTTATAAAAGCTGGACATCCCCATATCTTCAGATACTGAAGATAGGGTTTCTTCCCACTGCACATCTGATATGGTGTGGTAAGCATAGTTTTGGTAAGAACCTTGTTCAAAAGATATGCAGCTGATTCTAGTGCATACCCCAAGAAGGATCGCGGTAACTCAGCGTTACTCATCATGGAACATGCCATATCCAATAAGGTTCGGTTCCGCCTTTCCGATACACCGTTGTATTGAGGTGTGTATGGAGGAGTAAGCTGAGAAAGAATTCTATTCTCTTTTAAGTAACCCAGGAACTCGGCACTTAAGTATTCACCACCTCAATCAGATCTAAATGTCTTGATACTTTTGCTTGTTTGTTTTTCCACTTCATTCCTATATTCTCGGAATTTCTCAAAGGCCTCGGATTTATGTTTCATCAAGAATTCATGTCCATACCAAAAGAAATCATCCATAAAAGTAATGAAATAGGAATAACCACTTCTTGCATGTGTAGACATTGGACCACACACGTCGCTGTGTATGAGTCCCAAAAGCTCGCTCGCTCTTACCCCGTGTCTAGTGAACGGAGTCTTTGTCATCTTTCCTTTGAGACATGATTGACAAGTTGCGTAGGACTGATATTCGAACGGATCCAAATATCCCTCTTTATGTAACTTCATCAACCGTGTTTCATTGATATGACCCAGTCTACAATACCATAAGAAAGCCTGATTTAATTCTGGAAATTTTCTTTTACGTGTGTTCTGGACGTTGAAAACTTAAGCTTGATTTAATACGTATATACCGCTATCTAGTGTACCTGACCCAATTAATGCTTGATTAAGGTGGATGTGGACCACATCGCTTACAAATGTAAAATCATAACCTTCTTTAGAAAGTAAAGATACATAAATGATATTATAAGCCAGACTAGGTACACACAAACAGTTACGCAAAATCTGCCCAATTGTCAATCCTAGGTGATATCCCCCACGGATACAGCGTCCACGCTCATTCCGTTAGCAATACCGAGAGTCATATCACCTGCCTTGATAATTCTACGGTTTCTCAGAGCCTGTAATGAATTACAAATATGAGATCCTGATCTAGTATCTAGTACCCAGGAAGTAGAGTTAATTGACAGACAGTTTTCAATCATAAACACACCCGAAGCCGAAGCCACAACGTGCTTCGAATCCTGGTTTCTGACTTTCCAAGCCCTGCAGTCCTTCTGCCAATGCCATTTCCCGTGACAATAGAAATATTCCTCCTTCCCTAATGTTAGCCCTGAAACTTTTGCCCTGCCCTTTCCCTCTATCTTATTGACACCGCCTATCGGCTTGGTGGAGGCCTTCTTCTTCTTTCCCTTGGCATTCGTCTTGGATCTAGAAGAAAAATATTCTCCAATGAGCAGAGCGGGTGTTTTCCTGGATTCCTGCAGGGTGCCCTCTGAGCTCCTCAACATGTTGAGAAGTTCTGGAAGTGAAATTTCCTTCCCTTGAATGTTGAAATTTAAGATAAACTGGGCATAGGAGGAGGGGAGAGACTATAAAATCAAGTCAATACATAACTCGTTCTCCAATGTGGTCCCATGGTCCGTGAGCTGTTCAATATAGCTAATCATCGTAAGGACGTGGTCCCCCATAGATGACCTGACTGCCAACCTCGCTTGAATTAATTTCTTCGAGGTCTCATATCATGCGATACGAGATTGCTCTCCATATAAAACTTTGGTATGGAGGAAGATGGAAGCAAAGTACATCTTCTCGTGCTGCCTTTGGTGTTCATAATCTATTGAGGCTTACACGAGGCACTTGGCTCTCGCACTGCCTTTTTCCCATGTTTTACGGATATCAACATCCACGACGGTGGAATATAGACCTGGGACGACGGGGGCTTTGGTAGTAAGAAGGTAGCCCAGCTTGTCATAGGTAATGGCCTTCTGGACATTCCTTAGCCAATCATAATAGTTTGGCTCAGTCAATTTATTATCTAGCGGTAACTTAAGCCCAGTCATTTTCGTCGCTGCAGTCAAGAGAGAAAGGAGGAAACACTCAGCATGATGCTCTTGCAAGTTTAGATTGGTTATTAGTTTATCTAAACATGATGGCTCCCACTGTTTCTCGAATCCTTCCTCAAACCATAAAGGAAGAATTAGTCAGGATTAATCTCACTCTTACAATACTTGCTTAACCTTTCGGCCAGGCTAGTATTGGTATTTCGAGAGAGGTTTTCCAACGCTTTCGCGAAATTCCTTAATTATATAACATCTTTTCTCTGGAGGCGTAGCCCCTCTAACACCGTTCTAGACACCTGCTTGGTTTATAGCATTGATTGTTTAGTGAAAAAATCTCCTAAGGAGTAGCGGATACTCACAGTAGGATCGGGATCCAAATATCATCGTGTGACAACCTTGAAGGAATCCTACCAAAATCATCATACTCCAAATGGTATGCAACACTAGAAAGTTTCAATTTCCTTAGAAACTCCCGATGTGGATTTTGCCCCAAGCTCTTATGACCTTGATGAAGGCCAATATATCATAAGTCGCAAGTCAAGTTCTACCCATCATTGTCCAGGTTAATTTGAACCCACCCGTACATACCCTTGACGAAGGCCAAAATAGTAGTACAACTGTCCCAAACCAATGCATCTATCTATACTGCAGATGAATACCCAGCAGCTACCAATCACTATGCCTTGGCGAAGGTCAAAATACATAGCTTGAATACTACTGAATACCCATCTGAAATGACGGAGGGCTACGACTGGTTTTGGCGAAACCGTTAACATAATGAATTTGATTTAGTCAAAGGAACCATGATAGCTTTTAAAAGAGTGGTTTAAGCTCCGCATTTAAAAGTTTGCTTTTTGAAGAAAACCGAGTGGTTTTGAAACTGTTCCAACGATTCAGCTTTGGTTTGTTTTCTTTGCATTAATCAATTAATGTTGTCCCATCATTTAATCCTATCATTGCAGAAAGAAACGAAAATGCAACGTATGCTTATGCCATCCGCATTCGCCACGGGGCCCCGTCATTCACCGTTAGGTTACTTAACTAACGGCAGAGCGGGGGCTGGACTAGCGCGGGTGCAAAACATAAGCAACGTCTACTATATATATATATATTCGTCTCACGCAATAATAGGCATTCCAAATTACAGATGAACATATTGGATATTCAAGGAATTCCGCGTTTCGTTTAAGCTATAACGAAAGACTGATTCCGCGGTCGTGATGAATAGCCAAACCCCACCCTAGACCGCTACGGGTGCAGCAAACTACCCGCCAAATTCCCGAAGTGAAGTAACTTCCCTTAGTAAAATGAGTAGGCCACTCAGCACTTCAAGAACCCGGTAGTTTGTGCACCCCACCTTGGGTCTATCCTAGGAGCAAAAACAGTAAATGAAATAATACAACGGTGGCTACAACCTTAACCCGGATGTGCCCCGCAAAATAATATTACATCACTTTACAAAAGTACGAGATCCTCTCGACTCATAGGGAGAAAAATCTTTATAAGACCCTCACGGCTCATAAAGTTGGAAAGTCTTAGGCAATAGATCCTAACCCTGTTTCCTAAGCCATCGCTACCCTATAAAGAGTTCAAGACGGACAACTATCTACTATCTACAGACCACATTTGCTAAAATCACATGCCAACAACACAGCAGAGAAAAGAAAGCTATAGTCGGAGATAAAAAAAATGTGTCCTTTATTCATGAATTCAAATGAATACGAGATACATCATATAAAATAAAAAATTAAGTGAATACATGTTATTCATAGAAAACGGAGAAAGTCAACCCTGACACCGTAGAAAACGGAGAAAGTTGATCCTGGCACCGTAAAAAATAGAGAAAGTCAACCCCGACACTGTAGAAAACGGAGAAAGTCGATCCCAAAACCATAGAAAACGGAGAAAGTCCACCCTGACACCGTAGAAAACGGAGAAAGTCGATCCTGACACCGTAGAAAACGGAGAAAGTCGATCCCGACACCATAGAAAACGGAGAAAGTCCTCTCGACTTATAAGGGAGAAAATTCTCTTGCGAGATCCTTACGACTCTCAAGAGAAAGCACACTTAGGAATCCTCACGATTCCTAAGGAGAAAATACACCTACGAGATCCTCTCAACTCGTAGGGAGAAAAATCTTTATAACACCCTCACGGCTCATAAAGTTGGAAAGTCTTAGGCAATAGATCCTAACCCTGTTTCCTAAGCCATCGCTACCCTATAAAGAGTTCAAGATGGACAACTATCTACTATCTACAGACCACATTTGCTAAAATCACATGCCAACAACACAGCAGAGGAAAGAAAGCGATAGTCGGAGATAAAAAAATGTGTCCTTTATTCATGAATTCAAATGAATACGAGATACATCATATAAAATAAAAAATTAAATGAATACATGTTATTCATAAATTACAATCGATACAAAAACGACTATTGAGAGGAGGCGATTTTAGCAAATCAGCAAGCCGCTCACGCACTCCTCTCAGCTCCTTTTTATGAGCAGCCGCCGCGACCAGCACCGCTTCGACTCGGGCCTGTTGCTGCGAACAGGATGAAACCTTCTCATCGATTTCCCGCTGGGCAGCTTCGCGACTCTGCATAACCCGCTCAATGAAGTCGAGCTTCTGCCTCAGTGTCAGCCCGTCCGAAATGCATCACTGCAGATTGTCATAGACGGTTCTCAGTTGCGCAGCATTTGCTTTGACCTCGGCATGCAGCCGGGCAGATTTGCTTGAAGCCTCCTCGCGTTCCTTCTGCCTCAAGGCCGTCTCGTGTTCAAAATGGCGAAGGAAAGAAACAATCTGCTCAACCCATGTAGCCCGCTGGGAATTTAAAGCCAACACTTCAGGAGCGGGACACCCGAGCTCAATCTCATGCAAGCAGGCTTCGAGCTGTCTGCAATAATTAACCCAAGACTCGACGACGTTCTCGCTATGGAAGTACATAAGCGTTGCCAGCATGGGATTAACCTCAGCAGCAAAATCTGCAGCGAATGCAGGGGTCTCCGCGTCAAGCTCCTCGATGGATTCATTCAGCATATGCAGGCTGGTCGCAGCACGCTTGGAAGACGGACATATAGAAAAAGGCCTTGCCGGCATCAGGATGCGAGACTCGAAGGAAGCTGGAGCTCATGCGATTGCTGCAAGACAAGTTATGGTCAAAGGTAGGCTCAAGAGATAAAGAAAATGCACGAGCAATGGAGTCTACTATACCGGCTGCGACAGGTAGCAAAGTTGGGAGTACCGGTGGCGTGCCTATTCTTTCGTCCCCTCCTTCAATTTGTAACTCTGTAATCAATTCAAAGAAGAATTAAAAAACAACATGGTCGCCCGTAAAAGGAAGGAAAAGATGTCGGTTAAAAACTATACTCACCGACACCAGCAGGCAGACTGACTTCCGACTGGAAATAGAAATACGGATTCAGCACCTGATACAGATGATCAAAGAGAACTCCTGCAAGCTTGCGACGATACATGGTCAGTACAGGGAAAATGGTATCCACAATTTGAATTAATCGCAAATCCATACCTTCAAGCATTTGAGAGGACATAAGAGAAGGCGAAGGGACAACGACCGTCAGAGTAGCAACAGGTGACGCTTCTTCGGGTAGAACAACCTCAGCGCTCACCACACCTGCATTCGAAATGAATGAAATGTCATCAGAAGGGACTGAAAGGGATTGCGAAACAAAAAGTAAACAGAGACTCGAGACCTACCTGATGGGTCATCAGCCAAAATTGCAACGGAAGCATCACTGGGCGTTGCGGTTTCTTCACTCTCCTTCAGTGGAATGGTTTCGGCGCCAGTGGCTTCATCCCCTGACTCTACGAGGGCCGTCGTGACACTTGCAATGCCCGCCAATGGCAGGAAACCACAAGGAGAAAGAGCGGCAATTAGGGCAGTCCCAGACTTCTGAGAAAGAGTAGCCACTTCGGGCTCGGTGTTTGTCGTCATCTCACCTGCCACCTCATCGCCAGGACTTGGCCGTACAGGATATGATATATAAGAATTTGAAGATCAAATTCTAATAAAAGACCCAGTATTACGTTACCTTAGGGCGGCTTTTTGGTTTCTTTCCGAGCCGCGTGCGCAACCTGTCTATGAGCGGTAGACAGGGTAGCTGGAGCATCTTCTGAAGAAATGGCGACAGAGGGAGCAGTACTTGAGCCTGCACCCACAGCCAAGATGGCATCCCGTTCCATCGCCGCACGCTTCCTACGCTTCCTTTCGGTCTGAGCGGTGAGAAGCGATTTCAGCAAGACCTCCGTCAAAGGGAGGTCATTGTCCGAACCAAGTTCTGCCTCTGGAGCTACTACGACATCCGTCATTGGCTGTTTAAGTGAAGCTTCTTGCGATATTGACGGGGGAGCTGGGCCCACAATAGCCGACTCTGGCAACGTCGCTGCATCACTGCTCGGGATCGGCACCGCGCTAGGGATAACCGGGGTCAAGGTAGTCCCTGCAATAAGACAAAAGGAAGGGGTCAGACTACGAATAAAAAAAGTGAATGAAGGCATAATGAGCCAAATTATACCAAGGCCTAAAGAAGCACGGAGCCTCTCTTCCTCTTCAAATGTTTTGAGGGAAGCCGCAAGAGCCTCTTCGGCAGAGATACCTGTTGAAGAAGAAAGCGTCAGTCAAAACATAATAAAAAAAGATAACCGCAAAAAGATATGACCGAAGTCTACCTGATTGTGCGATCGTGATCAGTGCTGCTTCATCGCGAGCCAGTCGCTCGGAAGCCACAAGAGCGGCATGAAGATCAGTATCATCCGCAGGCTCGATAAATAGACCTTCATTGGTCCCGTACTCACTCAAGCCCTCGTTATAGGAAGCATGGGGCTCTTGGCCGAGTACAATGTCGATATAAAACATCGACTTCTTCTTCTTCTGCGAGTGAGTACCGGCAGCCGATAACACGAGCTTGCGCTTGGCGGGAAACTTTGGAAGACAAGTCCCGATCTCCGTACCCACGCCAGAATCGGGAGACGCTGCAGCCACCGCGTCTACAGGAGCACGAGGTAGACCTTTATCAGGAAAAGCGCACGGGATCACAGCTGCAGCAACTTCTCTTAGGGGAGGACGAATGATGGTCCGTCGCTTTAAGGGAACGGTTGGGTTACCCGCTGGAACAACACTCTTGCGATCAAGCAATAATCATTTTTCTTCCCTGATAACAGCGCCCATCGCATGCTGGTACTACGCCACGTACACATTCAAAGCTTTCGGAACACAGCTTGGCTCGCTGATAAAGAAGTTAGACCCGGTATTTAGTCGCATGAAATGGTGCAGCGCACTACGGATACCTTCCTCTGTAGCTGTAGGCTCAGCTAAAAAGGCTTCAAGCGGGACACCCTGATTGTAGCTTGATTGTTGAGCAAAGCGGTGCGGGTTGTATCTCATGAACAGTGCCGCATCGTTCTGCCTAAACACTAAAAAGCCCGGCCTGATTGAATATAAATGAAGAATCTCCTGAGCTTTCAAGGTAGAAACCCCATCTTTGAAGGTGTCCCGCAGCGGCTGCACCGTCTTAGCAGATTCCTTGCTGATAGTCATGGCCTTATCCACGAAGGTCATGCCATCCCCGACCATACGCGGACGAAGAATCAGACCACGAGCCTCTCACCGAGTCGGTTCTAAAACGGAAGCGTCAACCAGCCGCATAACCCGAGGAAAGTTATAACTTTCATAGAAACGGGGCCTCTTGTGGATTCCGAAGGCGCCGAGTACATGCAGCTCGAGCCACGAAGTGAAATAATGCATCGGGAAGTTCACGGGCTGCACCCCCGGTTGAGTGGTGTCTGCCGCCAAGCTAAGGCCATGATATAATTGAGCCAGCCCAGCAATCCCAACGGCAACCCGCGTCCCTTCAACCATTCGGTGAGCCGGGTAGAAAACGGACGGCCTCATGTAGCGAGGGTGCATGGAGAGTGCAAACCAGCTTAACCATAAACCAAGGAACCCTAAAAAGAACGCCTCTTCATTGATGTCTTGAGCGGCGAGTTTTACAAAGGGGACGACCACGGCGTTTGGGAGGAAGAAATTCTTTTGATCTACTTCCGCTGTCGGCCGGCTATCCAAGCCAAAACCGAAAGGATCGTCGAGCTTGGCAAACTTCGCATCTTATTTCGACAAGACTTCCGGGCGAAGAAAACGGGCGATGAAATCCGTAAAGCTGACCCCGTGACTTCCGGATTTGAGAAACAGGTTCTCGTAAATATTTAACACCTTGATCAAGCTTGGGAATCGGTGCTGAATGGCATTCTCTGGGGTCAGACCCATCACTACTGATCGAGTGGAGAAAATATACTCGTCAGGGGGTAATATCTCCTCATAATGTTCCCCTCTGACAGGCAAGCCGGAGATCTCTGCGAACTCCTCTAAAGAGAGATTGAAACTTCCCGATCTAATAGAAGGAAGGTGTGAGTTGGAATGTTCCATTTTTCTAAAAAAGCTTTGACCCACCATACAGGGGGCATGGAATACTGGAAGAGAGAAGCATAAATTGCAGGATACAACCCGAGCTTCAGCAGCTGCGATTTCTTGGCCGATAAGATGTATCGAGACCACTGCAGATATCCGGCTGAATGGCGGGGAGTCAAGCCTATCATGTATGGCTGTTCCTAAGGGCGCGACTCGCCTTGACATATACGTCGCCCCAAGATATCCAAAGCCATTGGAGGCTGTACGGGTATTGCAACCATAAAGGGCTGGAGGCAACCCTCCGAAGTCCAATTGACCTCTTCTATGGCATAGTTCACTGGGGGTGAGTCGGCGTAGTGAATGGCGGAGATCATCTCTAAAGGTGCTGCACAAGAAAAGCTACGTCGTCCCCTGATGATTTGATTGTACCACATCCTCCATAAATGAAGGTTCTTTTGCTCCGGGTCGTGATCTTTGGTCAACGCGAAGACTTCCCTATCCACAGGCGCTTCAGGGAATCCACTTTCCGAACGAATAAATAGGAAAGAAGTGTCGAAAGATATAGTACCTGCGCGAAAAAGAACAAGAGTTAGCCGTCAATGCTACAGTTCAAGTTTGGTACTTGGTACTTTAAATTTGTACCGAACTGCAATGCAGTGGAAGGGGACCAAAAGGGGCCCATAAAATCTAGACGACGTCTCATCATTGATGAGACAATCATTCATTAAATAGGAAATCCTAAAAGGATTCTCATTTAATGAGAGGCCCCTCGGGCTAAGGAGTTAATCTCCCTTGAGAGCAGCGCTCTACAACAGAAATGACATCTGTCAGAATTAATGATGAAGGGAATAAAATTTCCCCCAAAAATTCTAAAGAGCCATGCTCTGCAAAGAAGATGGAATAATCCATCAAAAATCCTAAAAGCAAAGCTTTTAATGAATTAAAAATTCCAAGATCTTCAAGATCTATGAACAAACTCTAAGAGTTCTTCATGGAAGATGAACAGTGTTCCAGTTTATGGGTTAAAATCACCTTAAAAAAAGATTATATCTTGAAGATCTATGATCTAAAGATGAGCGCGGCTATGTTAATGGGTAAAACCTAAAACATTTTTTAAGATCTATGATCTGAGAAGAGCAGAGCTCTGTTAATAAGTTTAATTCTTACCAAAGATTGGGCAGAGTTTTGACTCTTAAGAAGTTTCTTAAGACAGAGAGCTTGGCTCTGAAGGAGAATTAATTCTCAAGAAAAAAAAGAAGATGAACAAACAGTCATCTCAAGGGCCAAAGGCCCTATTTATAGGCGCTGGAAGCCGATCCAACTTCCAAATTGATCCAATGGTGGAAAAGCTGCCACCGCAACATTCACGTGTGAGCCATGTGAGCGCAACGGTGGGAGGGAGGGGCATTTGTTTCCCCCAATCAGAGCAAAGCTCTGTTCAAAATTTGAAATTTAAATTGAGGCAGCGCCTCACGTGCAAAGCACGAGAGCGCTAGAGCCGAGAGCGCCAGCGCTAAGAGTCAAAGACTCTGAAGCAGCGCCTCATGTGCAAAGCACGAGAGCGCTAGCGCCGAGAGCGCTGGCGCTAAGAGTCAAATATTCTTAGGTAGCGCCTCACGTGCAAAGCACGAGAGCGCTGGTGCCAAGAGCGCCAGCGCTAAGAGTCAAATACTCTGAGGCAGCGCCTCACGTGCAAAGCACGAGAGCGCTCGCGCCAGGAGCGCCAGCGCTAAGAGTCAAAGACTTTGAGGCGGCGCCTCACGTGCAAAGCACGAGAGCGCCAAGCGCTAGAATTAAATGTTCTCCACCATTGGATCAAAGATCTAATGAAGATGATAAATCATCAAACTTCAGAATAAAATTCTGTTGAGGAAATACTCCTCAAATCTTTCCAAACAGGAAAGATTGTGCTTTGAAAATCACAGCACCGATGGATCAAAGATCCAATGGTGATTAAAAATCACTAGGATACAGAATATGTTCTGTATGGGAAAATATTTTTCCAATCTTGTTAAAAACAAGAAGATTGTCTTCTGTAAAACAGAAGCCCTAGGATCAAAGATCCAATGGTGGGGAAACATCCCCAAATCAATTAGAGAAAGATTTCCTTAACTGATTCAACAAATCAGCCCCCCCTATATAAAGGAACCAAGACTTCAAGTCTTGCACAGAGAAACCGCCCATAAACTTCAAAAAGAAAAAGAGAAGAGCAAGCTCTAAGAAGAAGAAATTTTCTTTAAGGTAAATGATAATAAGTGAGATCATAACATTTTCTCGATTTTTGAGAGTTTAAATCTCACATCAAAAGAACTTAGTACTTTTTCTAGATCACAGATCTACAAGACAAAGTCTTTCACAAAAACAGAAGCGATCAAAGTATCTCTTCATAAAAGAAGAACTTAGTTTTTAGATCCATGAGACACAGTCTCTCATAAAGAAAAACAAAAGGGATCATAGAAGAACTTAGTTCTTAGACCCATGAGACAAAGTCTATTATAAACGAGAATTTAATTCTCAGAACACAGAACTGACCAGAACTGCCTAAGTAGTGCTTCAGCGCTCCAAGTCTGGCGCTCAGCGCCAAGCGCACCACGTGCTTCTCACGTGTGCGCTATTTCATAAGAAGCGCTTCAGTGCTCCAAATCTAGCGCTCAGCGCCAAGCGCACCACGTGCTCCTCACGTGTGCGCTATTTCAAAAGAAGCACTCCAGCGCTCCAAGTCTGGAGCTTAACGCCAAGCGCACCACGTGCTCCTCACGTGTGCGCTATTTCATAAGAAGCGCTTCAGCACTCCAAGTCTAGCGCTCAGTGCCAAGCGTACCACGTGCTCCTCACGTATGCTCTATTTCACAAGAAACACATTAGTGCTCAAGGTTTAGCGCTCAGCGCCAAGCGCACCACGTGCTCCTCACGTATGCACTATTTCACAAGAAGCGCCTTAGCGCTTCCAAGAACACCACGTGCTCCTTACGTGTGCACTGAGGGAATATAAAGTGTTCTTTAAATAAAGCTCAGCGCTATAAAAAGTGTTCAACACTCAGTAAAAAGATAAAAGAAAAAAGGGTGTCAGAACCCAAATTAATGCTCGGTATTATTAAACCAAAAGGGACTGAGCCCAAACAAATGTTTAACATTTTATTCAAATCTGAGCGGACTGAGCCCAAGTTGGCCATAAGTTCTCAATTCAGATTAACTGAGCCCATGTGCTTATAATCTCTTTAATTGATTTTAGTCCCAAACCTTGACTACAGATCTCTCAACCAACATCGGTTCAAGGGTACATCTCTTCATACCTTTGATATGTGTCGTTGTAATTCTTCAACATCTTCAGAGAGGTGGAGGGTCCTGACAACCAGAAACTTTACAGACTATGATGTCTTTAAACCCCACAGACTATGATGTCTTTAAACTAGACTATGATGTCTTTAAACTCCATGGACTATGATGTCCTTAAACCCAATGGACCGCAATGTCCCTAAACTAAAATGATAGAGTCTAAATACTCTTTCGTTGGATTTAAATGATCCCAAAATCCTGTTGAGTAGATTTTAGTCTAAAATTAGACTAACGTATCCTCAACAAACGTTTAAGTTGATCTTAATCTCAATGAAATTAACGATCCTTTAACCCAAATCAAACCCAAATCTAAGAAAATACGGATTTGGACTAATCCACGCCCTACGGGCGACAACATACATTAGTCTCTATATACAATCCACGGGCAACCAAAAATAAAACAAACACACACGATACGAAATGACCATCTGGAGAAGGAGAAAGTGGTTACTACGATGCGGTAGCGTAATTAATTGCAGGGGCTTGCGCCTGCAGGGAAGAGCGTCCCCACAATCAAAAACCCCTCGTACACGAGGGGGAATCTGACGAAATCTGCTACAATGGCCGCATCTGTCTAAACCTCCGATACACGGTGCCATAAATCAACTTGGTATCTTCGGAGAGGTGGATAGATAAAACCAAATAGTATCTGCCCCCAAATTCAAACAAGACGACCTACGCGGTTTTGTCTCTGTTTTCGGCGGCGAACAGCGGTAGTTATGCAGTGTTCTATAAGTGTATTCATACAAGCATGATACCGTAACTTATTATACGAAGCACGAGCGTATAACAAGTAAAATAAATGTAATGTGAACAAGCGTAATATATACGATTATAAAGTTTAAAATAGAACGAAACATTGTTTAGAAAGGAGGAGGCTGTAATGTTTTTACTATAAATATTCATTTGAAATAAGCAGCGCATCTTCGACATTAGTGTTATAATTGGAAACGAATCGTTAGTTTTAGAAAAAATATAATCTCATAATAATATCCCAATCGAGATTAAATATTAAGACTCTACGAGTCAAATAATCATAAGCCGCAATCGACGATCTATTCTCATAACATCCAGTACGGAATTTCTATCGTACGGTGTCAACGATCATCTAAATAATATAAGTACGGATTTATAGTCACGTACGACATATAATCATCAATATCATACACACACACATGTATATAACCTACTAGTTATGAACCATATACTAACTATATAATCTATAAAATACAGACTAATTTACATAATAGCCTAAGTATCTGGGTTATGCATATACTCTTTCTATACTAAGTGTTCCCTAGAATTAGTTCGGGGGTGCTACACTCCATCCGCCTGACTTCCCCCATAGATATAAATCTACTCACCGGAGTGCGCCTCACTCTAATCAAAGCCGACGACCATCTGGCCCTTCCTCGTCATCTTGGAAGTCTTCACAATGGTACCTACAACCAAATTGTCATAAACATGCAAGGAAACTCTATTAAAATCAATACAAACCCAAACAAACGAAATACGGTGAAAATGTAATCAAAATAGCAAAACTATCAAAATTACTGAAAGACATACATCTGAACCTATTCTGAAGGACAGACGTCTGACCAAAGGGTCACATTTGCACAGTAACTAAGCAGACGTCTGACCAAAGGGTCACAGACGTCTGACTAAAAGGGTCACAAGAAGGGCTCTCAGACGTCTGAAAAATAAATCTCAAGAAATCCAAATCAAAAGCAGAAGTCTGTTGACTTGAGCATCAGATGTCTGAAGATCAACAAATCAAAGATTCACAAATTATCGACAGACATCTGAAGCCTTGGGGGACTGTCACAACCAAGAAAAGGAACGTGACAGGTATTTGAATCACGTGAAGTCTATAGGACCCCACCTAATCCAAGTAAGCCAAAAGCCCAGAAATCTAAACGTTTTTAGGAAAAAAAGTGGAGGTGAAGTTTTGAAATAAAAGTATAATGAAATCAGGTTTTTTTTAAATGCATAAGTAATATTATATGAAAACACAAGTGGATTATATACTATAGTTGAAAACATTTTCGTCATTTGAAATTTGGGCAGCACCGCCTTTGTAATTTTTGAACCAAAAACAATACATAGTAACTATAATAATAGGCATCCCCAAGCGGGAGCTAGCTCTTCGCCAATTGGCGGAAACAACACACAAATACAGGTATACGACGCCAAAGGCAAAGATCGAACACAGAAGGAAAATAAGAAACCAAAACATCATCAAGAAACCAGAAACAAGGATAGATACATGAGCGTGACTCTAAGTATGAAAGAATATATAAACTGTGGTTTCTAAGTCTACCAAATATACATGGTCTGGTTGGTGGAGTTTTTAACTATATACAACTGAATAAATATACAAGTACAAATGATGGTCACGATGCAAGTGCACCCTACCTACCAAAGCAATCATCCAGAAGAAAGTGGTGTGCCAGAAAAACCGCTACGGAACCTGTGCGGTCAAACCGGCAAGAAAACCGTAGCACAACGGGGGTGAGTTGCCAACTCGTGAGTATAAGATATCATCGGGTAGAAATCGAATTTATGACGATCTCCTAGGTCATACAGTAATATAATAATAATATAATGATATCGAGTGGTAACAAGGGTAATAGTATAAATATAAGTGTAATACCAATATACTTGTGTCCATGTCATAAGTTAGTACCATATCATATGTAAAAAATATGTGTGAGTATACATGTATCATCCAACGTGTGTCCATCAACGACATACCAAATCATGATAAAACCTGAGTGCCCAGTATCGACACTCGAAAATATCATAAAAAACCTTGTCCAGCAGCGATACATAATCCTCATATCTCGGGCGCCGTCTCATCGGATCGGCCCTCATATCCATCTGATCTTATGACTCCGGTCGCTATTCTCCAAATATCTGTCGAGCCAAACTATCATCGGTCTGTAGTGCTCCCCTGCCGGGCACAATGTCTCTCCATACGATCTTCTTGTCCCAGGATACTGCACCAGGTCCACCATGTACCCGCGGACGGTGCCTCCTCTCTTCTCGAATAGGATATACATATAGCTCAGAACCGAGAAAACTCATGGTGGACGCCACACATCATATCAAGGAAAATCACATTTTTCTTTTAAAATGATCATAAGTTTTCAAAATTCACATGCGGTTTCCTAAATCCAGAAATCTCATGAAAGCTAAAATTTCATAAACATGAGCTAATAATGAAACAATGAATACCGGCACTGAGCTAATTTACAGTGCATAACCAGAATGTATATATAAATATGGCATCTAACTAAGTAAGAAATGCAATATCTAAACTAGCATGTGAGGTAATAAGTACTAAGCAATATTAATAAGCAACAAGTTATTAGGTTATATGATGAAGTGACGATTTCTAATGTATACGTGGCATGGAAATTACCGATGATGACGTGTGTAAGCCGACAAGTCAGTGTACGTGCAACATGCGTATCATCGGTAATGGTGCATGTGTCCTAGCAGACGAGGTCATAAAAGATAACGAAAAGAACATGTATATATAAAATGCAATGAGAATAATATGAGTATAGCAGAAAAGTAAACAATAAACGCAACAATATCAAATATATATAGCTACATACGAGCCATATAGTAATAGTTTTTAAAATAGTATGAATCGTTGTTTTTAGAAAAATAGGGGTTATGATGATTTTGAGAAAAAGATACCATTTGAAAATCCGTAGCGTCCCTTGGGTTTGTCCTTTAAATGTATATGATTTGTTAGTTTTGAAAATAGGTATGACTCTAATTACATTCTAATATCTCCTTAAGTGGTTAAAAGGCTAAATTAATCCCGAGTCGAAAGTGATTAGAAATTTATAACATTTCCGAGTTGATACATCCATCAGACGGCGATCCAGTCTCATAGTATCACGTATGGTATAGTCCCTCGTACGACATCCTCGAGTCAAGAGTGCGGATCAATCATCATATATTATATCTCGTACGGTATAATCCGTCGTACAATATCCTCGAATCAAGAGTTCGGGTCAATTATCATATATATATATATATCATATTTCGTATGGTATAATCCATTGTATGATATCACAATTCAAGGGTACAGATCTATGGTCACGTATATTCTATCATTTCATCTAGTCACATGTCGTCACTTGTTATATGTATATCGCCCATTGATCATAAAATATCTCATATCATAACATGGTGTTTCCAATCTTAAATCATATATCATAAACTCGTGATATTATTTCCGATCATATCGACACATATTCATTTAACATATCATATATATATACATATGAACACACACACACACACACATACATACACACACATCTCATACCAAGTGCGTGCGTGTGTGTGGCAACATATATCCTAAAGGCTCAAGACTAAGAGAAATAGGGCTAAGGATATACATTCCTACGAGGACGCTTATTATAACCTATAGTCTCCTAGAACCCTATTAGCTAAGTATCATTTGACATATATATATATATATATATATATATATATATATATATATAAGTACTTTAATCTATGGTTGCGGGGGTGCTATACGCCATCCACCCGACTTTCCTTATAGATATACATCTATTCACCTACTATTCTCGCTCTAATCGAAGTCGATGAATACCTTGCCCTCCTTTTTTGTTCCGAAGTCCACGCGAAGGTACCTACGGTTCAACGCACATCGTATCGACATCAAAATCAATTCCGGAAACCGATATAGCAAACGAAACATACCTATGGTCTACGCATGCAAGAATAACTAAACAACTCTCGACGTACAAACGTTAAAAGAATGAGTTAAAACTCAAATACCAAAACTCAAGTCAATAAAAGTCGTAAAATGAAAACAACAACTTAGAAAAACACTCCCAGATTTTGACTCAGGTGAAATTGGGAAATTTTGCATATAGGGTAGGCCTAATTATCAGAATATTGATCTATGAACCAAAAACTACACCCTAACTCAAAAACGTGGCCGCAATTTGCGGCCATATTCAATAAATCTGCAGCCATGATAGGGATATGGGGGCTCGAGTTTCAGTGGTAGCTTCTAGATAGCCTACACATATCTCTGTGTTTACTAAATATTTTTCAGAGTCTCCGAGTTATAGCAGATCCTATTTGATCATCACATTTCCACAAAAACCCACAACAACAACAACAACAACAACTGAGCCTTTTATCCCAACCATATGGGGTAGGCTACATGAACCAACATGAGAATCACGCCGGGTCCAGCACATGAATCCTCCGCCTCCACTCACTCCTATCGAACAATATACTTTCATCGAGTCCTTTGGCACCCATATCGTTTCGTATCACCTCCATCTATGTTTTCTTCGGTCTTCCTTTTGCCTTTTTGCCATTGCCCATATCTAGAGTATCTACTCGTCGAACCGATGGTTCCATAGGTCTGCGTCGCACATGACCAAACCATCTTAGCCGGTTTTCCCGCATCTTCTCCTCTACAGGTGCTACACCAACTTTTGCACGAATATCCTCATTTCGCACCTTATCTTTTCTAGTGTTACCGCACATCCAACGAAGCATGCACATCTCCGCTACGTGCATCTTCTGTGTATGATGCTTCTTAGGAGCCCAGCATTCTGTACCATATAATAAGGCAGGCCGAATAGCGCTCCAATAAAACTTCCCTTTCAATTTTAACGGAAAGTTATGATCACACAAAATCCCTGTTGCACTCCTCCATTTCAACCAACCAGCTTGGATCCTTTGATTAACATCATTATCGATCTCCCTATTCTTTTGGATGATGGAACCTAGATATCTAAACTGGCCGCTCGGTGATATCTCTTGCCCTTCCAATGTTATACCAATATGGTTTTGACTTCTCTGGTTACTAAATATGCAATGCATATATGCTGTCTTGGACCTGCTCAATATGAATCCCCGAGATTCCAATGTTTGCCTCCATAATTCCAATTTGGTATTAACCCCTGCTTTCGTTTCATTTACTAGAACAATATCATCAGCGAATAGCATACACTAAGGTACCTCATCTTGGATAGTTCTAGTATGTTCATCCATCATGATGGTAAACGGGAATAGACTTAATGCAGATCCTTGAGGTAAACCAATTGTAATCGGAAAATCACTCGTTGACATTTGCCACTACTCCATCGTACATATCTTTGATTATGTCAATATACTTGACGGGGACCCCCTTCTTCATCATTGTCCCCCATAATACCTCTCTAGGTACCTTGTCGTACGCTTTTTCTAAATCAATAAATATCATATGCAAATCTTTTCTCCTCTCTCGAAAACGCTCGACAAGTTGACGAAGCAAATGAATAGCCTCTGTCGTCGATCGTCCAGACATGAACCCAAACTGGTTCTCTGTTATCTTAATATCCTTGCTTAGCCTGTGCTCAATCACTCTTTCCCAAAGTTTCATGGTGTGACACATAAGTTTTATTCCACGGTAGTTTGAGTAATTTTGAATGTCACCCTTGTTCTTATAGATAGGTACAAGGATACTTTTCCTCCATTTATTTGGCATCTTTTTTGTCTGCCAAATCTTATTAAATAGATCTGTCAGCCATTTAATGCCTATTTCTCCTAAGCATCTCCAAATCTCGATAGGAATCCCGTCAGGACCAACCGCTTTTCCGAAACTCATTCTGTTCAAAGCTTCTTTAACCTCAGGTAGTCTTATTTTACGCATGAAATCACGGTTTATATCTTGAGATTGAATGACAAGTCCATCCAAATTCTTAGTAAAGCTCTCATTGAATAATTTGTTAAAATAATCTCTCCATCTTTCCTTGATATCCTCATCTCGAACTAAAACCTTCTGATTTTCATTTTTGACACACTTCACCGCATATAAGTCTCTAGTCTTCCTTTCCCGCATCCAAGCAATCCGGTATATATCATTTTCAGCCTCTTTAGTGTCTAATTTCTCGTACACCTCCTTGTATACCTTAGATTTAGCTTCCCGAACAGCTTTCTTAACTTCCTTTTTAGCCATTTTATACTTCTCAAATCTCTCCGCATTTCTACTTTTGTTCAAATCTTTATAAGAATCCCTTTTAATTTTAATAGCAGTCTTTACTTCTTCATTCCACCATGATGTATCCTTAGATGGTTGAGCACCACCTCTCGACTCACCAAGTAGATCTCTAGCTACCTTCTTGATACAACTAGCCATTTTGTTCCATGTTCTGTCTGAATCATTTTCCGACTGCCAATCCGCTTCTTGGACTATCTATAAAAGCCTTTTGGTTACCTTCTTTCAATCGCCACCATTTAATTTTAGGCTCTACCTTACGTCTAATCTTCCTAAGTTCTCTTTTAAATCGAAAGTCTAGAACTAAAAGTCTATGTTGAGTGATTACACTCTCACATGGCACTACCTTACAGTCGATACAACAACCTCTATCTATTCTTCTCGTCAGAAAAAAGTCTATTCGACTAGCTCTTGATCCGCTCCTAAAAATGATAAGGTGGGACTCTCTTTTTCTAAACCAGGTGTTTGCTAAGATAAGGCAAAATCTAGAATCGAGTCACCTACTTCATTCCTTTGTCCAAAACCAAAACCTCCAAGGATAGTATCAAACCCACTACGACTAGTACCTACATGTCCATTAAAATCACCACCAATAAATAACTTCTCTCCACTAGGTATACTTTGCACCATCTCGTCTAAATCCTCTCAGAATATACGCTTAATAGCGTCATCAAGGCCTATCTGTGGTGCATAAGCACTAATAACATTAAGGATCTCTCCACCTAGAATAAGCTTAACCAATAAAATTTTATCACCTTTTCTCCTAATCTCAACTACATCCTCAAGCAACCGTCTATCTATGATTATGCCTACCCCATTACGATTTTTATCTCTACCCGTATACCAAAACTTATAACCCCAAGGCTCTATGACTCTACTCTTTTCACTTACCCACTTAGTTTCTTGCAAACACATAATACCAACTCTCCTCCTAATCATCACCTCCATAAATTCTATTAGTCTACCCGTAAGGGAACCTATGTTCCAGGAAGCTAGACGGATCCTATGAAACCCTTGCTTATTTGTCACTACACCCGGGGTCCGATGCAGCGCGCCGTTTCTGGACGACGACCCTTGCTTATTTGTCACTACACCCGGGGTCCGATATAGCACGCCGTTTCTGGACGACGACCTAGAAGCCCTTGCATACTTGACACTACACCCGGGATCCGATGTAGCGCTTCGCTGAGTAGGGGACGCCCCAACGATATTCTTATTATGGTTCATGTCATAGAATGTGACAAAGTTTTACGTTGGCTGTCACAAGCCTACCACAACACTCACCCTTTCTCATCCGGATTTGGGACCGGCAACAGTGGGTTTATTTCCATAAAAACCCGATATCGGAAAATTCCAAGTTCATGATTGAGACTTCTAAACTCAGTTTGATCCAGAATTTTTAACTAAAAGGGTTTGTGGTTACTAACTAAGCCTCAAATACACTTCCACGACTCAAAACATCCAATAAATCTCATCTTAGAATTTTCCAAGATCACTAAGCTTCACTTGTTTAGCTCTAAACTACTATAGGAGATTAGGAAAACTTAACACTTAACTAAAAGTGAGGGATTCACCTTCCTAAAGCAACTCAAGAAAACTCTAAGATGACCAAAGTGCTCAAAGTCCCAATTTGATCCTACCATGGTGTTTGTAGTGATGTGAGGAACATTATTTGTGAAGTTTGTATGGGGTTTTAGTGGAGTTTTGATGGTGTTGTATGGTGGTAAGGAGGTGGTTGAGGAGTTAGGGAAAATGGAGGAGATGAAGACAAGGAAGAGAATGAAGAAAATGAAGAGAATGAAGGGGTGAAGAAAAAGGCTTAGAAGGGTGTAGAACTTTCCCCTTCTCTCTCTCTCCCTCTCTCCCTCTCTCAACCATACTCTTGTCCCCACCCTCTTTATTTATCTTTTCTAAATAAAAAAAACCATTTAAAAGAAAATGAAGCCATGGTTATCAATATGAACAATTGTTACAATATGATATGTTGCATGTCATGATACATAAACATGATTTTTAACAATTAACTTAGTTTAATGCACAATTAGGAAATATTAATCAAGTTTAACATTAAACTTATATATAAGTAATTGGATAATAACTTATAAAATGCCCAAAACAAATAAATTCTTTCATAATTAATAATTCATATAAATTTCCAATTATTTTCCAAACTATATGTATATAATCATACTATTCCATTTAAAACTAATTTCCATACTTTTATAATATTAATAAAATTTATTATTTTATTATTTAAATTCCAAAAATAATATTTTATTTTTCTGAAATGTTACAATCCCCCCTTAAATAAATTCGGTCCCCGAATTTAAATTTAAACCCCCCAATTACTAAATCATTTCAGTAAAATAATCAAGTCAACGGGGCTCCGAATCACGAATACATAAGATATTGTTGGATATATGTATGCCCTAGAGGCCATTATTTGATATTGGATTTTTGGATATGTGTGTGTGTGTGTGTGTGTGTGTGTGTGTATATATATACAGAGGACTTTCTCGCTCGACATGAAAGTATGCTATCTGGTTACTCTTTATCTTAACATGTTCACTTGATTGCGTATACTATTCATTTGATACATGTTGATAAAGCCCTTAGGATATCCGCTTGACTACCATGATTATGATGCAGATCATACTAGTGGGGCATGACTAGTCTATAAGTGTATCCTTAAACGTTCCTAGTTGTGGGCGTATCGAGACGGGGCATCGATATTCCAGAGTAGACTAGCGTATACGTTTCTTGACCTATTTGATGGGCGATGGATGATCCCATATCCATTGGTGTTTGACATCAAAGATTGTATACGGGTGCTCAGTGGAGACTGGGTACACTGAATGGACTCACCGAGAACACCTATATAGTATTATATCTATCGTTGGATAGCAGTTATCAGGTGACACTTGTACAAGTTAGTCTGTAGATCCGAGATCGTCATAAAGTCTTGTGTGTTCTCCCACTATGCTTTGATTTTCTCCCTACCACGGCTCTACTGAGACACATGGAGGTAATGAGCTATAGGAGGGGTTTCGTCTCTCCCGGTATTGGAGGTTGATGTTGTGCTTTGCGCGATTGTCTATAACTGAAAGTCCCTGGCCAGGGATGATGAGATTTACTGATAAGTGTTATTAGTAGTTTCTCGACTGTTATAGGCCACACATCGGCATGACTTATTAGAACAACCCTAAACTTTCTGTACAACTTTCTGTACAATTTTTCAAAAATACAGAAAGGTGTACTTTTGCCTGAGCACAAGTTATAAGTTTGTTTTGCTTTTTAATAGCAAAAAGGAGCTTGTAGCTCACTAGTAAGACCTTGCACTGCTGAACCAAAGCACCAGAGTTCAAATCCCATCATCCACATTATTTTTAATACCGTTTTCTTTTAAATTTTTTTGAAGCCCAAGAGTATATACGTGCTAAACCCGTAAAACAAAAAGTCACATATAAAAAAAACTACCCCACTGTGTAAACCAACCGACGAGCGACCCACGGCGACGATCCCCGGCCCGATTCACCGTGACTCGGCCGGCGGGGCGGCTGGATCGGCCGGCGAGGCCGGTCGAACTGAGTCGGATCGGTCGATTCCCTTCTTGACATCTGTGACTTTTTAGCTTCTTATAACCCCTGTACACTTTAAATTTTCTGCACACTAACAGAACTCTTTAAAACTCCATTAAACCAATTTTTAATACAAAATTTAATACATTTTCTTTCACACCCTTTCACCTACCCAAACCCTAGTTTTACCTTATAAATACCACCCCTAAACACACCCCCTAACTCACAATTCTGTCCAAACTCTCAAGAAAACTCTCTACAATTTTTGTGTACAAGTGGAGTTAGCGAAGGGCGAAACTCAGGCGAACTTTCGACGACGAGGCTAGGAGTTCCCGGCGACGAAATGACGCACCGGAACCTACTTCCACTCCCTCTTCCTCTTCTCTAAACCAAAAGCCAGTAAGTCCCTCCTCCCTCTTCTATTCTCTATTCTTAAAACTTGTATTTCTAAAACCCGACGGAACCGGAGTTAATCCGACTTTCGATTCGGTTTTCTTTAAAAAGTGCAATTTTCATTATACACAACCATATCAAACTCTTACATCTTGATCATTAACAAAATATGTTGAATAAGTTTCATAGCAAAACATTTCATATTACAATTTTTATCGTACTTTTTTCAGAAATATACCATGTAGTTTAGTTTTGATATTAAACATCATATTTCAATGCTATACCTTTAAATAGATTACGAGGTATTGACCCACCTCTTCACAACACTCGTATGCAACATTGCACGATACCCTTCGGGAACATAGAATACGGTAATACGAATTTATAATTAAATACCTTTTACTATTAAAACCGTTTTTCTACAAGATTACGTAATTTAAAAAACTTTGCAAAGCGCTGCTACAACCTATTTTGGGGAACCCGTCTGGGATGGTGCGAATTATCGCACATCCCTGGGGTTAGTAGTGCGAGATTCAGACCTCCGCAAGGAGCATTCGGTCTCGAAAGATTTAAAAATACAAATATCTTAAGAAAAATGAGATTTCTAGAAAAATAATAAGTTAAAATTATTTTATATAAATAAATATTTATGTATCATCAAAATATCTATTTTTGATATAATATAAATATTCTAAGTTTTCTAAATCAAAAGAATCACTTGACATGAAAATACAATGCAATTCTATACAAGTTCAATTCTTTACAATTAAATACCTTATATTATGAAAAAATAGGTTTATCTCACTAGAATGTCACATATATAAAATCTACATCTATGAAAACTATAAAGACGATAATAAAATACTTGAGGTATAGTTTGAAAATTATACAAAATTATTTTTACATAAAACCCCCTTAAGTTTTATAAATTACAATAAGGTCCATAGTAAATATAGGTTTAAGCGGGACCAGTCTCTTGAGCCTCAGAGAGCCGGAGATATGGGTGCTTGCCTATTAAAGGTAGACAACTTAACAATCGGTGTTATCAACACGGTAATCGTCTATGAAAAAGACACAAATCCTGCCGTCCATATGCAGCGGTTACCGATAACATCAAAACCTAATTCATGACTTCAATTTCTTTTCTAATTGTTCTGACTCAGACCGAATCTCATTATAAATAATCTGACTTGAATATGATTCAAGTACAAACTACAATTCAATATGATTCCATGAATCTATATAATCAATCTATTCAAACTATTCAATCTATATTGACTGAACCGAACCTTGGATATACATCCATTTACATGATTCTCCAGTTACATCCATAATTCTCCAGTTATATCCATTTACTGATATCATGGTTTCAGCAAGTCATCCATCTGTACAATCTATAATACAAGACATTACAATTTCAATACAATACAAACAATACAAGCAAGATATCGCGGGGTTTAAAGGGGTAGATTGGTACGGAAGGTGTTAGAAGTAGCACGAGACTGCAAGATTTAAGACACCTAACCTGAATACAATCGCCGTTGTTCCGGGCATTCTAACGGAGCCTTGTACTCTATATTCCGTTGCCTTAGTCTCTAGCATACCGAGACTCCTCTCATATACACTTGCATCTTTCTGTACCAAGTTACAAACAACAGCGTTAACACTAAATACAACATTACATCAATATAATACAACTTTAAAAGTTACAATCTCTGTCTCTCTGTCTATTCTACTTCTCCCTTATCTTTGGGACTTACCGAGCGATTGTTCGCTGACAACATTCCTTCGCTTTCTTCTTTGGAATGTTGTCAGATGGATCGGACGCATTAGAGCACGAGACCATTCAGGAGCATTCGGAGCAGACCCTTGAGCAGTACACTGAAGACCCTGAGCTGTAACCACTTGTACTTAATTCATTTCATTTCTGTATTTCCATTTCTTGTTATACCACTGTTTATGCATTGTCTTTCATTCAGATGTATTTACTTTTCCATACATTGTACAAAGGAATGTTAATAAATAAAGTTGATGTTTCATTACATTTGTCTCTTGTGTATATTTCTTTTATATTGCTTAGTTACGCTTAGCGTATTTACTAGCGGCCTCGTCGCGTCCTCTGCCCGTACACTGGGAAGCGGGGCGTGACAGGTTTTCTTGGTGGCCCATGCAGGTCAGAGCTGTATGGAACCCTACCATGCAGTTCTGCTCTGCGTGAACAACTCAAGCAATATAACACAAGAACTAGCAACTAAAACATTCTTTACAATTCACATTCCTTGAATCATATTATTTAATATATTTTGAATCTGTCCTAACCCAATTTTTTCATTCAAGGTTCTGGATTCCCCAAACAACACCAGCACCAACTTCAACAACACTCCACCTCCACTACCGATTACACCTGCTCCGATCAACGAGCAGAAGGTTCTGCTTGCGGCGATCCGCAGCTTCCTGAAAGGACAGCAGCCGCAGACTGCTATCCTGATGAACTGAACAGAAGCAGAAGCATCTGGGGTGAAGCAATTCAGGGCTTTGCACCCCAAACAGTTTGCAGGAAAAGAGAGCCCTCTAGAAGCTGAAGAATGGGCTCAGAGCATTGAAAATGATCTGGCAACGGCACAAGTGCCAGAAATAGCTTCGGTTCGTGTTGCGAAATTACAGCTCACTGACAATGCACGGGTCTGGTGGAAGGCGGAAGAAAGCTGTCTTGATCAACCCATCGAATGGAAGACTTTCCGAGACATGTTCGACGTAAAGTACTTCCCTGAGACTGCTAGGTTCGATAAGGAACAACAGTTCATCCATCTACAACAAGGTTCAATGTGGACAAAATCAGTAGATGAGTATGATGCCGAGTTCACCATGCTCAGTCGGTTTGCGGCCCATCTCATACCGACTGCTGAGATCAGAGCGAAGATTTCAGCGAGGGTTGGACCCAGAAATCCAAGCTTCTCTAGCTACATATGATTTCCCAACCCATGATTTGACTTTGAGGGCTGCCCGAAGATACGAGGCAGTGGTGAAGAGGAATGGCAGACCTTAATCTGCCGGTTTGAAGCGCCCTGCCACTCAAATGGCAGGAGGAGTCTCTTCCAGGCCATCGTTCGAACCCAGGAGAACTGAAGAAACCAATAACCGATCGAGTCCAGACTTTTGCTACTACCGCAGGAGAAAGGGACACTTATGGAAGGACTGTAGGCGCGCAAAAGGCATGTGTCTAATTTGTGGTGCATCCAATCACGGAATTGGAAACTGTCATTATAATAGCAACCCAACTCACACACCCACCAACTACCCACAGTGGCCAGCTATCCAGGCTCCTGCACCTCGTCTTGCACTTCCTGCTTCACCACCTGCACCGCCTACTCGCCAATTCCAACAGGCACTGAGGAACATGCCTCGAGGATCGAGGAATGTGCCCCCAGCTAGGAGAAATGTGCCCCGACGACAGGCTTACACCTTAGCAGCCGTAGAAGTCGAGACAGTTGACCAAGATAACACTAGTAAGTCTCTTTCACATTTTTAAAACCCTTGTATCACTTTGTACTTCAGTCATCAAACTTTCCTTGAATCTGTTACACTTTCCTTTTACAAATTTTAAGGACGAAATTTTTTATAAGGAGGGTAGAATGTAACAACCCTAAACTTTCTATACAATTTTTCAAAAATACAGAAAGAGCTACTTTTTCCTGAGGACAAATTATAAGTTTGTTTTACTTTTTAATAGGAAGAAGGAGCTTGTAGCTCACTGGTAAGACCTTGCACTGCTGAACCAAAGCACCAGAGTTCAAATCCCATCACCCACATTATTTTTAATATTGTTTTCTTTTAAATTTTTTTGAAGCCCAAGAGTCTACACGTGCTAAACCCATAAAACCAAAAGTCACATATAAAACAAACTACACCACTGGCAATCCAACCGACGAGCGACCCACGGCGACGATCCCCAGCCTGATTCGCCATGACTCGGCCGGCGGTGCGGCTGGATCGGCCGGCAAGGCCGGCCGAACTGAGTCGGATCAGTTGATTCCCTTCATGACATCTGTGACTTTTTGGCTTCTTATAACCCCTATACACTTTAAATTTTCTGCACACTAACAGAACTCTTTAAAACTCCATTAAACCAATTTTTAATACAAAATTTAATACATTTTCTTTCACACCCTTTCACCTACCCTAACCCTAGTTTTACCCTCTAAATACCACCCCTAAACACCCTCCCTCACTCATAAATTCTGTCTAAACTCTCAAGAATACTCTCTAGAATTTTTGTGTACAAGTGGAGTTAGCGAAGGGCGAAACTCAGGCAAACTTCCGACGACGACGCTAGGAGTTTCCGGCGGCGAAACGACGCACTGGAACCTACTTCCACTCCCCCTTCCTCTCCTCTAAACCAAAAGACAGTAAGTCCCTCCTCCCTATTCTATTCTCTATTCTTAAAACTTGTATTTCTAAAACCCGACGGAAGCGGAGTTAATCCGACTTCCGATTCGGTTTTCTTTAAAAAGTGCAATTTTTATTAAACACAACCATATCAAACTCTTACATCTTGATCATTAACAAAATATGTTGATCAATTCTCATAGCAAAATATTTCATATTACAATTTTTATCGTACTTTTTCAGAAAAATACCATGTAGTTTAGTTTTGATATTAAACATCATATTTCATTGCTATACCTTTAAATATATCACGAGATAATGACCTATCTCTTCACAACACTCATATGAAATATAGCACGATACCCTTCGGGAACATAGAATACGGGAATACGAATTTATAATTAAATACCTTTTACTATTAAAACCGTTTTCTATAAGATTACGTATTTTTACAAATCTTTTAAAGCGCCGCTACAACCTATTTTGGGAACCCATCTAGGATGGTGCGGATTATCGCATATTCCTGGGCTCAGTAGTGCGCGATTCAGACCTCCCCAAGGAGCATTCGGTCTCGAATGATTTAAAAATACAAATATCTTACGAAAAATGAGATTTCTAGAAAAATAATAAGTTAAAATTATTTTATATAAATAAATATATATATGTATCATCAAAATATCTATTTTTGATATAATATAAATATTCTAACTTTTCTAAAAAAAACAATCACTTGACATGAAAATACCATGCAATTCTATACAAGTTCAATTCTTTACAATTAAATACCTTATATTATGAAAAAATAGGTTTATCTCACTAGAAATGTCACATATATAAAATCTACATCTATGAAAACTCTAAAGAAGATAATGAAATACTTGAGGTGTATTTTAAAAATTATACAAAATTATTTTTACATAAAACCTCTTCAAGTTTTATAAATTACAATAAGGACCCTAGTGAATATAGGTTTAAGCGGGCCCAGTCTCTTGAGCCTCAGGGAGCCGGAGATATGGGTGGTTGCCTATTTAAGGTAGACAACTTAACAAACGGTGTTATCAACACGGTAATCGTCTTTGAAAAAGACACAAATCCTGCCGTCCATGTGCAGCGGTTACCGATAATATCAAAACCTAATTCAGGACTTCAATTTATTTTCTAATTTTTCTGACTCATGGTTGATGATACATTGGAGATGGCTATGCTAGACTCACATGGAAATATTTATGATATTTTATTGTTTTTGAGTTAATGGAAATTAGATAATAAATCCATGATTGATATTTATCTTCTACACACTTAATCTAAATATCTTTGTAATCATGGTTTGTTTTCTAATCCTCCACTAACTCAATTATTAAAATATCTAGATATTTTCCATGCCATTAGTTAAGAGTGAGTATGACTCTCTCTCTCTCTCAATTATTCTTGTGCTTATCTTTTCTTAAGCTCAAGCATAGCCATTTCCATTTCCTTCTTCCTCCAAGCTCCCTAACATTTTCTAGTGAGTAAAGAGAAATAAAAAGAAAGGTTTTTTTTTAGTGAGATTAATACCCACTTCATCAATTTATACTAGTCTAGCCTACTTGTATAGGTTGTTTGCATCACTTCCACTTAGGTCAAGTGAAGCAAGGAGCTTGAGTGAAAGGAACTCCGTGGTGAATCATCGTGGACTTCGAAGGCTTCAAGCAGACGTGTTCAAGTTTCGAGTGGAACCAAGGAGTCAAGAACATCTACACAGAGCTAAAGAAAAGGAGGAGAGGTCTACAAATGTTATATTTCTTTTCTCTTAGTGTTAGTCACTTTCTTGTATGTGATACTTGTTAGTTAAACCCTAATCCTCAAGTTCGATTCTAGGTTCGAGTTGATTAGCACTCTAGATTTATTAAAACTGCATACTTGATGCTTCTTAAAACCTAGTAAGGGTGCTAAGCAACTCCAACAAATATATCATAGCACAACGTATGCGCATGAAAACGAGTGCAAAACTCAAAATCGGAACTCCGTCAAGCATCACGCTATCATGTGAGTTAATGCGAAAACACCAGTTTCAAAATCTATTCTTAAAAATCAAGTATAATATAATTAGGACTATAACATATATATAGTACGCGTCATTGTGAAATCGTCTAAACAACTGAATAAAAGTGCATGCAAAATTCTTTTCAATTATACGTGCGATGCACATATCATGGCATAAGTAGCGGACGTTCATTTGTAAGGAAATAGCTATATATATTTACATATCTTTTATTTAACGTATACGTCCCGCCTTTTGAAAATGATTTTGGAAGGGCTTCCTTTGTAAAAAAATTTCGTTTCGCTCATGGACATGTAGAAAAATATTGAGACTATAGCTCCTTTTTGAAATCCCCTCGGTAAACATCGTTGTATGCAAAAATACTCTGGTACTGTCCTCAGACTAGTCCTGCTCAGTTACTATATAATATAATATATGTCATAAAAACACAATGGTTGAAAGAAATCAATCTCAAATAGTGTATACAAAAATACCGCGTGCGTCTGGTGCACACGGAAAGCGAAATCAAATACAGGGGCCAGGAATGTGCACAGAAGCTAAAACGAAGTGCAATGGATGTGCACGAAAGTATCTGCCAAGTGCAACGGGTGTACACGACAACAATATCAAGTGCATCTAATATGCACTAAGAATCTTGATTAAGTGCATCTGGTGTGTACGAAATCATATCAAGTACGCCAAGTGTGCACAAGAAACTAAATCGCGTGTGTCTGGTCCGGACGAAAGCATCTAGTGCAATAGGGTGCACGAAAACGAATATCGGGTGTATCAAAAATCAAAATCAATGGAATACAACATGCACCAAATCAAAATCAAGTATACCGTGGTATATGAACTCGTAAACGTGTGTAACTAGTTGCACAAAAACCCATATCAAGTACTGAAAGCGCGTGTAAACTACACCGAATGCATAAATAAAAATCAAGTGCATACTACAGACATGAAATCAAAATCAAGTATCTCGGAGTGCATAAAATCGAAATTGAGTGCAATGGATATGCAAGAAAACGAAATCAGTACAACTGATACATAAAAATACGAATTCAAGTGAAACTGTGGTGCACATAGGAAATATCAATCATGAAACTAAATCCTCAAAATGCCAGAATCAAAACGATGGAAACGCGATATCTGAATCACCAAGACACAATTCATAAATAACTGACGTTGAGGTACACCTCCTTTAATGTTGAAAAGTGTCGGTGCACCCCGGGCTGGCAGAGAAAGAATATTTACTTGTCTCCTGCTCACAGTCTGGTGTCCTCTACTCTTAGGTTTTCATTTCTCTTTGTGGATTACCATTTGCACGACTCCTCGGGTTGATAGCCATTGGGGAGTAGCGACGGAAATAGTCCCACTGTGGCGCTTCTCTGAAGATCTCCTGGCTAATTTACATGGCCACTTGTAATATAGCACGTCAATGATTGCAGCCTTTGGCCCACTGAGTGCATACTATATAACCGATCCTGGGTCTAAATCTTCATTGCTGAAGTACTATGGAAAGTATCTGCCATGGCCTCTCCCAATCTCATCTTTGCCGGACTGCCCGGAAGTTGGCACTCTTTACATAATTCGTTTCTCGTTTCGGGACAACTGCATTCTTTTCATGACCTTTCCCTGGAATTATGGCCGTACCCAATGCCTCTGCGTGCGTATCAGGACTCTGACATCAACGGAGAGGAACTTCAACTTGTTAATATCTTGCACGAATTTCTTACTCCGCTTCCTTTTAATATAGATCAATTCGGAATCATCTCTTCGTAACTGTGTGGACTGTGCTCAAATTTGGCTATAGTCATATCCAGAGTCTCTTTCGAAGCTATGAACTCAGTGTTTCTAATACCCTGTAGAAGGCATCTGGCTAATTACATCCTTGAAAACTCATCTAAGTTATCGGAGTAATACGCTTTTGCTCGTCCCTTCCTGATCGGCTCACAACACGTCTAAGTGAAGTCCCTTTATAACTGAAGCTAGTCAATTTGATGATCTCGCATTGGAGCATCCAAACGAACAAAATGTCCTAGTCACTTATACAAGGGCGACTAGCGATCTTCTATCACATCCATGCCTAAAAACTCATGCGGCATTAGCTTCAAAAGTCTACGGGCGATATCTTATCAAACTCGGCAACAGCTGGCTCATTTGTTCGCACGGTAGACAATGCCACAATCATCTGAAGTAGACAGTATATTAACAATCTTCACAATCTGGCTGGCCTCTAGCAATGGCCCGATCATCTTTTGCAGATCCCGAACGTTCGTGTCAACGAGAAATCCTAGTAAAATAATAAATCAACACGTTCGTACATCACCGGAATACATCCTGGTCAGTCCTCGTCCCTGACGAGCTCGCTTTGACCATATCTCTAGCCACAGCTCTCTCTGCTCATGTATCCAAGGTAACAGAAACCACAATCCGAAATCGATGAGGATAGATCATAGGAACGAATAGATATACAGTGCCTAAGAAATGTACATCCTAAGGCTACTTAAGCGGAGTAGCGTATTGTAAGTATGCCACGGAACATACACACCGTACGTCACTCTACCTAAATTACCTACTCCATCAACCAAGGTCAACTTACACGATGAAAGTTCGGGTCTAATACCCCCTCAGTCAAGTCTAAGTTCCCTAAGGTCAAGCCTAGGTTTTGAAATATATATACGATCTAGATTTCGCATAGTCAAACCTAGACTCGAACCAAGTTTAAACCTAACGCTCTGATACTAACTTTGTCACGACCCGGAAAAGGCACGTAACTGGTACTTGAATCATGTGAATTTTATAGGACACCACCTAATTCAAGTAAGCCAAAAGCCCAGAAATCTAAACCTTTTTGGGAAAAATAGTGGAGGTGGCGTTTTGAAATAAAAGTATAATGAAATCAGGTTCTTTTTTTAAATGCATAAGTAATATTATATGAAAACACAAGTGGAATATATACTATAGTTGAAAACATTTTCGTCATTTGAAATTTGGGCAGCATCTCCTTTGTAATTTTTGAACCAAAACCAATATATAGCAACAATAATAATAGGCATCCCCTAGCTGGAGCTAGCTCTTCTCCAATTGGCAGAAACAACACACAAATACAGGTATACGACGCCAAAGGCGAAGATCAAACACAGAAGGAAAATAAGAATCCAAAACATCATGAAGAAACCAGAAACAAGAATAGATACATGAGCGTGACTCTAAGTACGAAAGAATATACAAACTGTGGTTTCTAAGTCTACCAAATATACATGGTCTGATTGATGGAGCTTTTAATTAGATACGATTGAATAAATATAAAAGAACAAATGGCGGTCACGATGCAAGTGCACCTAAACTACCAAAGCAATCATCTAGAAGAAAGCGGTGTGCCAGCAAAGCCACTACGGAACCTGTGCGGTCAAATCTATAAGAAAACTGTGGCACAACGGGAGTGAGTTGCCAACTTGTGAGTAGAAGACATCACCAGGTAGAAATCGAATGTATGACGATCTCTTAGGTCATACAGTAATATAATAATAATATAATGACATCGAGTGGTAACAAGGGTAATAGTATAAGCATAAGTGTAATACCAATATACTTGTGTCCGTGTCATAAGGTAGTACCATATCATATGTAAAAATATGTGTGAGTATAAATGTATCATCCGATGTGTGTCCATCAACGACACACCAAATCATGATAAAACCTGAGTGACCAGTATCGACACTCGAAAACATCATAAAAAACCGTGACCAGCAACGACACATAATCCTCATATCTCGGAGGCCGTCTCATTGGATCGGCCCTCATATCCATCTGATCTCATGACTCCGGTCGGTATCCTCCGGATATCAGCCGAACTAAACTATCATCGGTCGGTAGTGCTCTCTTGCCGTGCTCAACATCTCTCTATTCGATCTTCTTGCCCCGGGATACCGCACTGGGTTCACCATTTACCCGTAGACGGTGCTTCCTCTCATCTCGAATCGGGTATACATATAGTTCAGAACCGAGAAAACTCATGGTGGATGCCACACATTATATCAAGGAAAACCATATTTTTCTTTTAAAATGATCGTATGTTTTCAAAATTCACATGCGGTTTCCCAAATCCAGAAATCTCATGAAAACCGAAATCTCATAAACATGAGCTAATAATGAAACAATGAATACCGGCACAGAGCCAATCTACAGTGCATAACCAGAATGTATATATAAATATGGCATCTAACTAAGTAAGAAATGCAATATCTAAACTAGCATGTGAGGTAATAAGTACTAATCAATACTAATAAGCTACAAGTTATTAGGTTATATGATGAAGTGACGATTTCCAATGTGTACGTGGCATGTCAATTACCGATGATAATGTGTGTGAGCCGGAAAGTAAGTGTACATGCAACATGCGCATCATTGGTAATGGCGCATGTGTCCTAGCAGATGGGGTCATAAAAGATAATGCAAAGAACATGTATATATAAAATGCAATGAGAATAATATGAGCATAGCAGAAAAGTAAATAGTAAACTCAACGATATCAAATATATATAGCTACATACGAGCCATAAAGTTATAGTTTTTTAAAATAGTACGAATCGTTGTTTTTAAAAAAATAGGGGCTTCAGTGTTTTTGAGAAAAAGATACCATTTGAAAATCCGTAGCATCTTTTGGGTTTGTCCTTTGAAAATGCATACGATTCGTTAGTTTTGAAAATAGGTATGGGTCTAATTACATTTTAATATCTACTTAATTGGTTAAAAGGCTAAACTAATCCTGAGTCGAAAGTGATTAGAAATCTATAACATTTCCGAGTCGATACATCCATCAGTCGGCGATCCAGACTCATAATATCACGTATGGTACAGTCCCTTGTACAGCATCCTTGAGTCAAGAGTGCAGATCAATCATCATATATTATATCTCGTACGGTATAATTCGTCGTACGATATCCTCAAATCAAGAGTACGGGTCAATTATCATATATATATATATCATATTTCGTATGATATCACAATTCAAGGGTACGGATCTATGGTCACGCACATTCTATCATTTCATCTAGTCACATGTCGTCACTTGTTATATGTATATCGCTCATTGATCATAAAATATCTCATATCATAACATGGTGTTTCCAATCTCAAATCATATATTATAATCTCATGACATCATGTCCGATCATATCGACTCATATCCATCTAACATATCATATCTTCATCTTACATGTATATGTATGTATGTATGTATGTATGTATGTATCTATGTGTGTGTGTGTGTATGCGTGTGTGTATGAACACACATACACACACACACATACACACACATCTCATACCAAGTGTTTGTGTGTGTGTGTACACGCGCGCGCGTGTGGCAACATATATCCCAAAGGCTAAAGACTATGAGAAATAGGGCTAAGGATATACATTCCTACGAGTACGCTTATTCTTACCAATAGTCTCCTAGAACCCTATTAGCTAAGTATCATTTGACATATATATATATATATATATATATATATATATATAAGTACCCTAATCTACGGTAGCGGGGGTGCTATACGCCATCCACCTGACTTCCCCCATAAATCTACATCTACTCACCTACTATTCTCGCTCTAGTCAAAGTCGATGAACGCCTTGCTCTCCTTTGTTGTTCCGAATTCCACGCGAAAGTACCTACAGTTCAATGCACATCGTGTCGACATCAAAATCAAGTCCGGGAAACCGATACGGCAAACGAAACATACATAGGTTAGAACTTATGGTCTACGTGTAAGTCCACGTTGCCCACCCCGGTACTTGCGGGGAGGCGGAAAACGGAATAAAAATCGAATTTTTATGAGCTTAGGCAACATGGACTAGACTATGAAGGATCTTTGCTAAACAAAAACAAGCTAAAGCTAACTAGAAACTAGCTAAGTGCTAGAAAGGTTATACCTTGGGCTTTATGTCCTTCTCTCCTTGCTCCTTGGAGTGGTGGAAGGAGGTCACCTTTGTCGTCTTCTCACGTCGAAGAAAGATCCACCCGAAAGCCTCGACCTTTGGCTTCAACTCCAAGCTAGAAGTAACTAGGGTGCAAGAAGTGCTAATACTTGAACCCTAGATGAGAGTAGAGATTATCAAGAGAGGGTTTTTCTCAAGCTCAAGTGTTTCTCAACACATGAGAGGGAGGAGCTTGAGGGAGAGGAAGAACAAGAGAAAGAATGTGAAAAATAGAATGAGAGAATAATATGAAGCATTCTCTCATATATGTGAATTATTGTAATTAGAAAATTAGTGAGATAATTGTCATGGCTAAATCAAGACATGACCATTATCATTTCATTTTTAATGCAAATTGCAAGGATCAAAGAGCATCTTCCAAATGAAATGATGATGGTCAAAGTGTCAACAAGGTCAACAAGTCAAGATGGGTCAAATGGTCAACAACCATAACCATGCACAATTATTAAACTAATATCAATTAACAATAATACACACATAAGCATTAGGATTAATAAAATGACAATAGTCATTAACCCTAATCAAAGTCCTCTCCCTCTGTCTCAAGCAACTGTGCAAACGCACCCGTATTCGTGATCCGAGGAACACGAATACAATGAGAAAAAGCCAATCCCAAATCATATACTAGGATCCGGCTTAAACCAAAGCCCGCTAGTATAAGTTGTCCGGACAGCAAACGTGCACAAGTGCGCGGATGTGAACGAACCCTGTCGCAAAACCATGCGACCTCTACTCATTTTGCCTAAAGGCGAATAGCTCTCTGTGTGGGACTCTAAAGACTCGACACTATACTGGCAGTGGGTTTAACCACAGACCGCAAGCGGCACTAGCTGTACGTAACGGTCCCCAGGTAGATGTCGATAAGAAGACTGACGAGGTGAACCCCATCTGAACTCCTACTGAGCCTGTATGTGACAATCTCCGTACAGTCCGGTCTGTTCGTCTGATACATCGCATGGCGGGCCTAGGGGGCGGTGAACGTCAGTCCCCTAATAGCGGTACAAGTCGTGTCGGAGTGTAGCCCAGAACACCCTGAGATAACACTGGAAACCTACCAGTATATCTCGCTTGCCCTGGCCAGGGACTGCTCGTGTAATGGCTCTCCTGGACACAGCGCGATGTCAACCCCCAATACCGGGAGAGACGAATCCTGTCTAACCGTCACTGCCTCCAAGTGCTTCGGGACTGCACCCAAAAACTACCTGTTTACACGACTCCTTTGAGCCGTGGTAGGGTAGTAATCAAAGTGCAGTGGGAACACACTCGAGGCGAAGTGACAGTGTCAAGTCAGCGGACTAAGCTGTACTCATGTCACCTGGGAACTGATAACTGACGATAGGTATAATACCAACCAACAGTTCCCGACGAGTCCTGTCCAGTGTACTCGTAACCTAACGAGCACCCGCATACTATCTCAAGTACGACGTACTGACGGCTGTGGGACAGACCGTCTCCCACGCTGGGATGAGAAGCGCATACGCTAGTCTACTCCGGAGTATCGATGCCCTGTCTCGATAGTCCAACGACTAGGGACCTGTATAAGGACGTGCTTATAGATCACCCAGCTCCCACGAGTGTGAGCGCCATCACAACGCTGGTAATCAAGCAAAGATCCTAAGGGCTCTACAAATATGTATATCAGCGATATGCTAAAAGAAACACATGCACATATTAAAGCAGAGACAAACCAAGTAGCATACTACCATTTCGAGCAAGATTGTATATACAACTGTGAATATCCCAAGCTTCCATCAAGTAATATACAAACTAGTATGATACAGTAATGGCCTCTAGGGCATATACACTAACAATCTCCCACTTGCACTAAGGCCATGTACTGGCATATCGAAGACCTATCATCTCGATCAGCCGCTCGAACTGAGTCTGGGGTAGGGCCTTCGTGAGTGGATCTGCAGTGTTGTTCTCCGTATTTACTCTCTTCACCTCGATCTCCTGGCGATGTATGATCTCCCTGATCAGGTGGTACCGCCTCAAAATGTGCCTGGACTTCTGATGGGACCTGGGTTCCTTCGCTAAAGCTATAGCTCCGTTGTTGTCGCAATACAGCGGTTTTGGATCAACAATGGTAAGAACCACCTGAAGCTCCAGGAAGCTCCAGGAGGAACTTCTTCATCCAGACAGCTTCCTTTGCGGCATCGCAAGCAGCTATGTACTCCGCTTCCATAGTTGAGTCAGCAACGGTCTCCTGCTTGGAACTCTTCCAGCAAACCGCCCCTCCAGTGAGGGTAAAGACATAACCCGACATGGACTTGGAGTCATCCTTGTCACTCTGGAAGCTGGAGTCAGCAAAGGCCTCGAGCTGGAGGTCTTTTCCGCCATACACCAAGAACATCTCCTTAGTCCTTCTCAGGTACTTGAGAATGTTCTTTACCGCTATCCAGTGTTTCTCCCCTGGGTTTGACTGATACCGGCTTACAACGCTCAATGCGTATGCTACATCTGGTCTGGTACATAACATCGCATACATTATAGAGCCTACCGCAGAAGCGTAGGGTATAATAGACATGCGATCCCTCTCCAAATCAGTCTTTGGAGACATCTTTTTGGAGAGGGTGATCCCGTGACAAGCCGGTAGATTACCGCGCTTAGAATCTTCCATACTGAATCTTTTCAGTATGGTGTCGATGTACCTAGACTGTGAAAGTCCCAATATCCTTTTAGATCTATCACGATAGATCTGGATCCCCAGAATGTAGTTGGCATCGCCCAGGTCCTTCATGGAGAACCTCTGCGACAAGAATCCTTTGACTGACTGTAGCATAGGAATATCATTTCCTATTAGGAGAATGTCATCCACGTACAAGACGAGGAAAACTACAGTTCTCCCTACAATCTTACTGTAAATGCATGGTTCATCTGGGTTTTTGATAAAGTCGAATTCTTTGACAGTATCATCAAAGCAGATGTTCCAACTCCGCGATGCCTGCTTAAGTCCATAGATGGACTTTAGCAACTTGCACACTCTACCGCTGCTCCCACTCTGAATGAATCCCTCCGGCTGATCCATATAGACGCACTCTTCCAAATTTCCATTTAGGAAAGCCGTCTTTACGTCCATCTGCCAGATTTCATAATCGTGGAAGGCAGCAATGGCAAGAAGGATCCGAATGGATTTCAGCATAGCCACTGGAGAAAAGGTCTCGTCATAGTTCAAGCCAGGTCTTTGACGAAAACCCTTTGCAACAAGTCTAGCTTTATAGGTCTCAACCTGCCCATCTACACCAATCTTCTTTCTGAAGATCCATTTGCAGCCTACGGGTTTTACCCCTTCTGGAGCAAAGTCCAAAGTCCAAACTTTGTTGGTGTACATGGACTCCATCTCGGCCCGCATTGCATCCAGCCATTTTACCGAGTCGCCGCTTTGGATGGCTTGCTGGAAGCTAGTAGGCTCACCATAATCCATGGTGCAATCCTCTCTATTCCCGTCTATGAGAAAACCGTAGTATCTCTCGGGCGGATGAGATTGCCTACTACTCCTGCGGAATGGCGCTGGGATGTCCGGTTCTCTTGAGACTTCTGGTTCTTCCAAGCTTTCAGTAATAGCTTGTGGTTCTAGAATTTCTTCCAGTTCTATTGCGCTCCCACTTATCCGATTTTCTACAAATTCAGTTTCCAAGAAGTGGGCATGCTGAGAAAAAAAAACCTTTTGTTCCTCTGCGGAATAGAAAAGATACCCCCTGGAGTTCTTTGGGTATCCCACAAACTTACACAGTACTGAACGTGCCTCGAGCTTGTCCGCATGCTGCTTTTTTACAAAAGATGGACATCCCTATGTCTTAAGGTACTTGAGACAGGGTTTCTTCCCACTCCACATCTGATATGGGGTGGTAGGCACAGTCTTGGTTGGAGCCTTGTTCAAGAGATATGCAGCTGTTTCTAGCGCATAACCCCAGAAGGATCGCGGTAACTCAGCCTTACTCATCATGGAACGAACCATATCCAATAGGGTTCGATTCCGCCTTTCCGATACACCGTTGTGTTGTGGTGTGTATGGAGGAGTGAGCTGAGAGAGAATTCCATTCTCTTTTAAGTAGTCCAGAAACTCGGCACTCAAGTATTCACCACCTCGATCAGATCTCAGTGTCTTGATACTTTTGCCTGTTTGTTTTTCAACTTCATTCTTGTATTCTTGAAATTTCTCAAAGGCCTCGGATTTGTGCTTCATCAAGAAGACATGCACATACCTAGAGAAATCATCGGTGAAAGTAATGAAGTATGAATAACCACTTCGCGCATGTGTAGACATTGGACCACACACATCACTGTGTATGAGACCCAAGAGCTCGCTTGCTCTTTCTCCGTGTCCAGTGAACGGAGTCTTTGTCATCTTTCCCATGAGACAAGATTCACAAGTGGCATAAGACTGATACTCAAACGGATTCAAGTATCCCTCTTTATGTAACTTTGTCAACCGTGTCTCATTAATGTGACCCAGTCTACAATGCCATAAGAAAGCCTGATTTGTTTCCGGAGACTTTCTTTTAAGTGTGTTTTGGACACTGAAGATCTGAGCTTGATTCAATACGTATATACCGTTTTGTAATGTACCTGACCCAATCAGAACTTGATTTAGGTGGATGTTAACTACATCGCTTACAAAAGTAAAATCATATCCTTCCTTAGAAATTAAGGATACAGATATGATATTACATGTCGCACCTGGTACATAAAAACAGTTACGCAGAATCAATATCTGCCCAGTTGTCAGTCCCAGATGATATTCCCCTACGGATTCAGCATACATGCTCATTCCGTTAGCAACCCTGAGAGTCATATCACCTTTCCTGATAACCCTACGGTTTCTCAGAGCCTGTAACGAATTACAGATATGAGATCCTGATCCGGTATCCAATACCCAGGAAGTAGGGTTAACTGACATACAGTTCTCTATTACAAACACACCCGAAGCATAAGCCACAACATGCTTCGAATTCTGGCTACTGGCTTTACAAGCCCTGCAATCCTTCTGTCCATGTTCATTCCCGTAACAGTAGGAACATCCCTCTTTTACTGCATCCATTCCTGAAACTTCTGCCCTTCTCTTTCTTTCTACTTCCCTGGTTTCCTTCAGGGTAATAGGTAGAGACTGTTGAACTAAGTCAGCATCTGACCCGTTCCTCAACATGGTCTTCAGGTCCGAGAGCTCAAAAGAGCTGGTCTCTGTAAGGACGTTGTCCCCTACAGATGACCCGATAGCCAACCTTGCTGGAAGCAATTCGTTCGAGATCTCATATCTTGCGATACGAGATTGCTCTCCATATAAAACTTTGTTATGGAGGAAGATAGAAGCTGAGTCCATCTTCTCGTGCTGCCTCTGGTATGTACCATCAACTGAGGCTAACACGAGGCACTTGGCTTTCGCACAGTCTTCTTCCGATGTCCTACGGATATCAATATCCGTGACAGGGGAAACTGGATCTGAGACGGCAGGGGTTGGATCAGTCAAGAGGTGTCCCAGCTTGTCCTGGGCAATGGACATCTGGACAGACCCTTGCCAGTCAAAACAGTCAGATTCAGTCATTTTATTATCTAGATGTAACCTAGGTGCGGTCATCGGGTCGCTGCAATTAAGAGAGAGAGAAGAATACACTTAGCATGATACTCTTGCAAGTTTAGATTGGTTTTTAATTTATCTAAACAGGATGGCTCCCACTGTCTCTCGAATCCCTCCCCAAACCATAAAGGAAGGATTAGTCAGGATCAATCTCACCGTACAATACTTGCTTAACCGTTCAGCCAGGCCAGTGTCGGTACTTCGAGGGAGGTTTTCCAACGCTTTCGCGAAGTTCCTTAATTAAGTAACCTCTTTTCCCTGTGGGAGTAGCCCCGCTAACACCTTTCTAGACACCTACTAGGTTTATAGCATTGATCGTTAAGTGAGAGTTTTCCCGAGGAGTAGCATATACTCACAGTAGGATCGGGATCCAAATATCATCGCGTGATAAAACCGAAGAAATCCTACCAGAATCATCACACTCCAAATGGTATGCAGCGCTAGCAAGTTTCAGTACTTATGAAACCCCCGATGTGGATTTTTGCCCCATGCTCTTATGACCTTGACGAAGGTCAACAAATCATAAGTCACATGTCAAGTTCTACCCGTCATTATCCAGGTTAATTTGAACCCAACCGTACATACTCTTGACGAAGGTCAACAAGGTAGTACGACTGTCCCAAACCAACGCATCTATCTATGCTACATATGAACACCCAACAGCTACCAATCACTATGCCTTGACGGAGGTCAACAAACATAGCTTGAATACTATTGAATATCCATACGAAACGACGGAGGGCTACGAATGGTTTTGGCGAAACCGTGAACGTAGTGAACTTGATATAATCGATGGAACGAGATAGCTTTTAAAAGGAGCGGTTCAAGCTCCGTATTTAAAAGTTTAGTTTTGAAAAGAACCGAGTGGTTTTCAAAGTGTTCCAATCGACTTTTACTTGGTTTATTTTCTTGCATTAGTTCTTTTAATGCGTCCCATCATTTAATCCTACCATTGCAGAAAACAACCAAAATATGACGTACGCTTATGCCATTCGCATTCGCCACGGGGCCCCGTCATCACCCGTTAGGTTACTTAACTAACGACAGAGCGGGGGCTGGGCTAGCGCGGCTGTAAAACATAAGCAACGCCTAAATAGTTATCATATATAAATATATAGCAATGATAGACATTACAGATCACAGATGAATACATTGGATATAATAGGAATCCGCAATCCGTTCGAGCCTGCAACGAAAAGCGGATTACACGGTCGCGGTGAATAGCCAATACCCCACCCAAGACCCCTACGGGTGCGGCAAACTACCCGCCAAGTACCCGAAGTGAAGCAACCTCCCTCAACACCGTGAGTAGGCCACTCGGCACTTCGAGATACCCGGTAGTTTGTGCACCCCCTCCATGGGTCTATCCTAGGAGCAAAAACAGTAAAAAGAATTATACAATGACGGCTACAACCCCGACCCGGTTGTGCGGCCATACAAATAATAATATTATATCAATTTACATATTACAATGAATGAAAGAAAAAGAAACACTCATCTCACATCCACCCCGGCTATTCACCCGTGACAATCCAACCCATTCATATACACATACCATCATCAATCACAGATCACAGATATGTATAACCCCAACTAATCGACATATAGCGATTAGCCGACGTTCAATACATATAAACATCACAGATATAACCTTTTAGTCAAAGTGTATTGAAGTTCGAAAAAAAATACGGATTTATAGGCCCCCAAAAATAAATTTCTATTCTGGAAAACCTGGGAACATATAAACCATCTTAAAAATCCTAAAACCAAGCCATAAGAAAACTGCACCAAACTCGACTCAGTGAAGAGTCAAAACGGCGGCGGTTCTGCGGCAATAGCTTGTTATTGCCGCTGAACCGCGGCGGTTTAGACGAATCACTGGACCGGGTTTGCTGTGTTTCTTAAGAAAACCCTGAGATGATTTTTGGAGTATGACAAATTTTATTTTGAACAGAAAAAATTTTAACAGAAAACTAGGGTTTTGATATTTTGGTTTTGCGATTTTTCCGATTCGAACTTCGATACACTCTACTACCTAGCTAGTTTATGTTTAGTTAGGCTCTGATACCTCTGTAAGTCCACGTTTCCCACCCCGGTACTTGCGGGGAGGCGGAAAACGGAATAAAAATCGAATTTTTATGAGCTTAGGCAACATGGACTAGACTATGAAGGATCTTTGCTAAACAAAAACAAGCTAAAGCTAATTAGAAACTAGCTAAGTGCTAGAAAGGTTATACCTTGGGCTTTATGTCCTTCTCTCCTTGCTCCTTGGAGTGGTGGAAGGAGGTCACCTTTGTCGTCTTCTCACGTCGAAGAAAGATCCACCCGAAAGCCTCGACCTTTGGCTTTAACTCCAAGCTAGAAGTAACTAGGGTGCAAGAAGTGCTAATACTTGAACCCTAGATGAGAGTAGAGATTATCAAGAGAGGGTTTTTCTCAAGCTCAAGTGTTTCTCAACACATGAGAGGGAGGAGCTTGAGGGAGAGGAAGAACAAGAGAGAGAATGTGAAAAATAGAATGAGAGAATAATATGAAGCATTCTCTCATATATGTGAATTATTGTAATTAGAAAATTAGTGAGATAATTGTCATGGCTAAATCAAGACATGACCATTATCATTTCATTTTTAATGCAAATTGCAAGGATCAAAGAGCATCTTCCAAATGAAATGATGATGGTCAAAGTGTCAACAAGGTCAATAAGTCAAGATGGGTCAAATGGTCAACAACCATAATCATGCACAATTATTAAACTAATATCAATTAACAATAATACACACATAAGCATTAGGGTTAATAAAATGACAATAGTCATTAACCCTAATCAAAGTCCTCTCCCTCTGTCTCAAGCAACTGTGCATACGCACCCGTATTCGTGATCCGAGGAACACGAATACAATGAGAAAAAGCCAATCCCAAATCATATACTAGGATCCGGTTTAAACCAAAGCCCGCTAGTATAAGCTGTCCGGACAGCAAACGTGCACAAGTGCGCGGATGTGAACGAACCCTGTCGCAAAACCATGCGACCTCTACTCATTTTGCCTAAAGGCGAATAGCTCTCTGTGTGCGACTCTAAAGACTCGACACTACGCTGGCAGTGGGTTTAACCACAGACCGCAAGCGGCACTAGCTGTACGTAACGGTCCCCAGGTAGATATCGATAAGAAGACTGACGAGGTGAACCCCATCTGAACTCCTACTGAGCCTGTATGTGACAATCTCCGTACAGTCCGGTCTGTTCGTCTGATACATCGCATGGCGGGCCTAGAGGGGCGGTGAACGTCAGTCCCCTAATAGCGGTACAAGTCGTGTCGGAGTGTAGCCCAGAACACCCTGAGATAACACTGGAAACCTACCAGTATATCTCGCTTGCCCTGGCCAGGGACTACTCGTGTAATGGCTCTCCTGGACACAGCGCGATGTCAACCCCCAATACCGGGAGAGACGAATCCTGTCTAACCGTCACTGCCTCCAAGTGCTTCGGGACTGCACCCAAAAACTACCTGTTTGCACGACTCCTTTGAGCCGTGGTAGGGTAGTAATCAAAGTGCAGTGGGAACACACTCGAGGCGAAGTGACAGTGTCAAGTCAGCGGACTAAGCTGTACTCATGTCACCTGGGAACTGATAACTGACGATAGGTATAATACCAACCAACAGTTCCCGACGAGTCCTGTCCAGTGTACTCGTAACCTAACGAGCACCCGCATACTATCTCAAGTACGACGTACTGACGGCTGTGGGACAGACCGTCTCCCACGCTGGGATGAGAAGCGCATACGCTAGTCTACTCCGGAGTATCGATGCTCTGTCTCGATAGTCCAACGACTAGGGACCTGTATAAGGATGTGCTTATAGATCACCCAGCTCCCACGAGTGTGAGCGCCATCACAACGCTGGTAATCAAGCAAAGATCCTAAGGGCTCTACTAATATGTATATCAGTGATATGCTAAAAGAAACACATGCACATATTAAAGCAGAGACAAACCAAGTAGCATACTACCATTTCGAGCAAGATTGTATATACAACTGTGAATATCCCAAGCTTCCATCAAGTAATATACAAACCAGTATGATACAGTAATGGCTTCTAGGGCATATACACTAACACTACGCATGCAAGAATAACCAAACAACTCTCGACGTCGACGTACAAACTTCAAACGAACGATTTAAAACTCAAATACCAAAACTCAAGTCAATAAAAGTCGCAAAACAAAAACAACAACTTGAAAAAACACTTCCAGATTTTGACTCAGGTGAAATTGGGACATTTTGCATATAAGGTAGGCCTAATTATCAGAAGATTGATCTATGAACCAAAAACCACACCCTAACTCAAAAATGTGGCCGCAATTTGTGGCCATATTCAATAAATCTGCGTCCATGATTGGGAGATGGGGGCTCGGGTTTCAGGGGTAGCTTCTAAATAGCCTGCACATATCTCTGTGTTTGCTAACTATTTTTCAGAGTCCCATAGTTATAGCAAATCCTGTTTGATCATCACATTTCCATAAAAACCCGATATCGAAAAATTCCAAGTTCATGATTAGGACTTATAAACTCAGTTTGATCCAGAATTTTTTCACTAAAAGGGTTTGTGGTCACTAACTAAGTCTCAAATACACTTTCACAACTCAAAACATCCAATAAATCTCATCTTAGAATTTTCCAAGATCACTAACCTACACTTGTTTAGCTCTAAACTACTATAAGAGATTAGGAAAACTTAACACTTAATTAAAAGTGAGGGATTTACCTTCCTAGAGCAACTAAAGAATATTCTAGGATGGTCAAAGTGCTCAAAGTCCTAACTTGATCCTACCATGGTGTTTGTAGTGATGTGAGGAAAATTATTTGTGAAGTTTGTATGGGGTTTTAGTGGAGGTTTGATGGTGTTGTATGGTGGTAGTGAGGTGGTGGAGGAATTAGGGAAAATTGAGGAGATGAAGAAGAGAAAGAGAATGAAGAAAATGAAGAGTATGAGGAGGTGAAGAAAATGCTTGGAAGGGTGTAGAACTTTCCCCTTCTCTCTCTCTCTCTCGCTCTCTCTCCCTCCCTCCCTCAACCATACTCTTGTCTCCACCCTTTTTATTTATCTTTTCTTTTTCTTTCCTAAAAAACCAAAACCATTTAAAAGCAAATGAAGCCATGGTTATCAATAAGAACAATTGTTACAATATGATATGTTGCATGTCATGATACATAAACATGATTTTTAACAATTAACTTAGTTTAATTCATAATTAGAAAATATTAATTAAGTTAAACATTAAACATATATATAAGTAATTGGATAATAACTTATAAAATTCCCAAAACAAATAAATACTTTCATAATTAATAATTCATATAAATTTTCAATTATTTTCCAAACTATATGTATATAATCATACTATTCCATTTAAAACTAATTTCTATACTTTTATAATATTTATAATATTTATTATTTTATTATTTAATTTCCAAAAATAATATTTTATTTTTCTGAAATGTTACAGGAACAGACGTCTAAAGAAGGAAAACATAAAAATTATATATGAGGCAGACATCCGAAGCTTAAATGAGTAGACATATGAAGTAGGAATTTTCTGAACGAACTCTATAAAAACTAGAAAATTCCAGAACCTTAAAAATCATTCTTTTGCACTAAAATACCCTATATTTCTCAAAATAGGATGTAGTCACCAAGTAAACCATACTCAATTCACCACTAGTAGTGGATCACTTCAAAGACTAAACTACAAAGAATCCAACCCTTAAAAATACCATTTTTAATATAGAAACTATATTTTTCTATGGCTAAACATATCCAAACATGTAGATCTTGAATTAAAGCGGGATTCTTACCAATTTGAAGTGATGAAAAGTGAAGACCCAAGCTCTAGGGATGTCCACTTCAAGAACTTAGAAGTTGTAGTGTTTTCACTTGAATTCTTGATGGGTTTAGATGAGGAAAAATTGAATTTTTGATTGAAGGAGGATGGGTTTTGGTTTGGGTGTCTGACATTTGGAGAGAGATGGGAGATATTTTGGAGGAGAGAGAAATGAGATGGGATTATGAGAGGAGGAAGAGAGAGGGTGTAGGTATGGTGAGAGGGTATGTCTCTCTCTCTCTCTACCTTAATAATACAATAAACACAAAATACTATATCATTTTCTAAATAAAAATTACAAGCATGATACCGTAACTTATTATACGAAGCACGAGCGTATAACAAGTAAAATAAATGTAATGTGAACAAGCGTAATATATACGATTATAAAGTTTAAAATAGAACGAAACATTGTTTAGAAAGGAGGAGGCTGTAATGTTTTTACTATAAATATTCATTTGAAATAAGCAGCGCATCTTCGACATTAGTGTTATAATTGGAAACGAATCGTTAGTTTTAGAAAAAATATAATCTCATAATAATATCCCAATCGAGATTAAATATTAAGACTCTACGAGTCAAATAATCATAAGCCGCAATCGACGATCTATTCTCATAACATCCAGTACGGAATTTCTATCGTACGGTGTCAACGATCATCTAAATAATATAAGTACGGATTTATAGTCACGTACGACATATAATCATCAATATCATACACACACACATGTATATAACCTACTAGTTATGAACCATATACTAACTATATAATCTATAAAATACAGACTAATTTACATAATAGCCTAAGTATCTGGGTTATGCATATACTCTTTCTATACTAAGTGTTCCCTAGAATTAGTTCGGGGGTGCTACACTCCATCCGCCTGACTTCCCCCATAGATATAAATCTACTCACCGGAGTGCGCCTCACTCTAATCAAAGCCGACGACCATCTGGCCCTTCCTCGTCATCTTGGAAGTCTTCACAATGGTACCTACAACCAAATTGTCATAAACATGCAAGGAAACTCTATTAAAATCAATACAAACCCAAACAAACGAAATACGGTGAAAATGTAATCAAAATAGCAAAACTATCAAAATTACTGAAAGACATACATCTGAACCTATTCTGAAGGACAGACGTCTGACCAAAGGGTCACATTTGCACAGTAACTAAGCAGACGTCTGACCAAAGGGTCACAGACGTCTGACTAAAAGGGTCACAAGAAGGGCTCTCAGACGTCTGAAAAATAAATCTCAAGAAATCCAAATCAAAAGCAGAAGTCTGTTGACTTGAGCATCAGATGTCTGAAGATCAACAAATCAAAGATTCACAAATTATCGACAGACATCTGAAGCCTTGGGGGACTGTCACAACCAAGAAAAGGAACGTGACAGGTATTTGAATCACGTGAAGTCTATAGGACCCCACCTAATCCAAGTAAGCCAAAAGCCCAGAAATCTAAACGTTTTTAGGAAAAAAAGTGGAGGTGAAGTTTTGAAATAAAAGTATAATGAAATCAGGTTTTTTTTAAATGCATAAGTAATATTATATGAAAACACAAGTGGATTATATACTATAGTTGAAAACATTTTCGTCATTTGAAATTTGGGCAGCACCGCCTTTGTAATTTTTGAACCAAAAACAATACATAGTAACTATAATAATAGGCATCCCCAAGCGGGAGCTAGCTCTTCGCCAATTGGCGGAAACAACACACAAATACAGGTATACGACGCCAAAGGCAAAGATCGAACACAGAAGGAAAATAAGAAACCAAAACATCATCAAGAAACCAGAAACAAGGATAGATACATGAGCGTGACTCTAAGTATGAAAGAATATATAAACTGTGGTTTCTAAGTCTACCAAATATACATGGTCTGGTTGGTGGAGTTTTTAACTATATACAACTGAATAAATATACAAGTACAAATGATGGTCACGATGCAAGTGCACCCTACCTACCAAAGCAATCATCCAGAAGAAAGTGGTGTGCCAGAAAAACCGCTACGGAACCTGTGCGGTCAAACCGGCAAGAAAACCGTAGCACAACGGGGGTGAGTTGCCAACTCTTGAGTATAAGATATCATCGGGTAGAAATCGAATTTATGACGATCTCCTAGGTCATACAGTAATATAATAATAATATAATGATATCGAGTGGTAACAAGGGTAATAGTATAAATATAAGTGTAATACCAATATACTTGTGTCCATGTCATAAGTTAGTACCATATCATATGTAAAAAATATGTGTGAGTATACATGTATCATCCAACGTGTGTCCATCAACGACATACCAAATCATGATAAAACCTGAGTGCCCAGTATCGACACTCGAAAATATCATAAAAAACCTTGTCCAGCAGCGATACATAATCCTCATATCTCGGGCGCCGTCTCATCGGATCGGCCCTCATATCCATCTGATCTTATGACTCCGGTCGCTATTCTCCAAATATCTGTCGAGCCAAACTATCATCGGTCTGTAGTGCTCCCCTGCCGGGCACAATGTCTCTCCATACGATCTTCTTGTCCCAGGATACTGCACCAGGTCCACCATGTACCCGCGGACGGTGCCTCCTCTCTTCTCGAATAGGATATACATATAGCTCAGAACCGAGAAAACTCATGGTGGACGCCACACATCATATCAAGGAAAATCACATTTTTCTTTTAAAATGATCATAAGTTTTCAAAATTCACATGCGGTTTCCTAAATCCAGAAATCTCATGAAAGCTAAAATTTCATAAACATGAGCTAATAATGAAACAATGAATACCGGCACTGAGCTAATTTACAGTGCATAACCAGAATGTATATATAAATATGGCATCTAACTAAGTAAGAAATGCAATATCTAAACTAGCATGTGAGGTAATAAGTACTAAGCAATATTAATAAGCAACAAGTTATTAGGTTATATGATGAAGTGACGATTTCTAATGTATACGTGGCATGGAAATTACCGATGATGACGTGTGTAAGCCGACAAGTCAGTGTACGTGCAACATGCGTATCATCGGTAATGGTGCATGTGTCCTAGCAGACGAGGTCATAAAAGATAACGAAAAGAACATGTATATATAAAATGCAATGAGAATAATATGAGTATAGCAGAAAAGTAAACAATAAACGCAACAATATCAAATATATATAGCTACATACGAGCCATATAGTAATAGTTTTTAAAATAGTATGAATCGTTGTTTTTAGAAAAATAGGGGTTATGATGATTTTGAGAAAAAGATACCATTTGAAAATCCGTAGCGTCCCTTGGGTTTGTCCTTTAAATGTATATGATTTGTTAGTTTTGAAAATAGGTATGACTCTAATTACATTCTAATATCTCCTTAAGTGGTTAAAAGGCTAAATTAATCCCGAGTCGAAAGTGATTAGAAATTTATAACATTTCCGAGTTGATACATCCATCAGACGGCGATCCAGTCTCATAGTATCACGTATGGTATAGTCCCTCGTACGACATCCTCGAGTCAAGAGTGCGGATCAATCATCATATATTATATCTCGTACGGTATAATCCGTCGTACAATATCCTCGAATCAAGAGTTCGGGTCAATTATCATATATATATATATATCATATTTCGTATGGTATAATCCATTGTATGATATCACAATTCAAGGGTACAGATCTATGGTCACGTATATTCTATCATTTCATCTAGTCACATGTCGTCACTTGTTATATGTATATCGCCCATTGATCATAAAATATCTCATATCATAACATGGTGTTTCCAATCTTAAATCATATATCATAAACTCGTGATATTATTTCCGATCATATCGACACATATTCATTTAACATATCATATATATATACATATGAACACACACACACACACACATACATACACACACATCTCATACCAAGTGCGTGCGTGTGTGTGGCAACATATATCCTAAAGGCTCAAGACTAAGAGAAATAGGGCTAAGGATATACATTCCTACGAGGACGCTTATTATAACCTATAGTCTCCTAGAACCCTATTAGCTAAGTATCATTTGACATATATATATATATATATATATATATATATATATAAGTACTTTAATCTATGGTTGCGGGGGTGCTATACGCCATCCACCCGACTTTCCTTATAGATATACATCTATTCACCTACTATTCTCGCTCTAATCGAAGTCGATGAATACCTTGCCCTCTTTTTTTGTTCCGAAGTCCACGCGAAGGTACCTACGGTTCAACGCACATCGTATCGACATCAAAATCAATTCCGGAAACCGATATAGCAAACGAAACATACCTATGGTCTACGCATGCAAGAATAACTAAACAACTCTCGACGTACAAACGTTAAAAGAATGAGTTAAAACTCAAATACCAAAACTCAAGTCAATAAAAGTCGTAAAATGAAAACAACAACTTAGAAAAACACTCCCAGATTTTGACTCAGGTGAAATTGGGAAATTTTGCATATAGGGTAGGCCTAATTATCAGAATATTGATCTATGAACCAAAAACTACACCCTAACTCAAAAACGTGGCCGCAATTTGCGGCCATATTCAATAAATCTGCAGCCATGATAGGGATATGGGGGCTCGAGTTTCAGTGGTAGCTTCTAGATAGCCTACACATATCTCTGTGTTTACTAAATATTTTTCAGAGTCTCCGAGTTATAGCAGATCCTATTTGATCATCACATTTCCACAAAAACCCACAACAACAACAACAACAACAACTGAGCCTTTTATCCCAACCATATGGGGTAGGCTACATGAACCAACATGAGAATCACGCCGGGTCCAGCACATGAATCCTCCGCCTCCACTCACTCCTATCGAACAATATACTTTCATCGAGTCCTTTGGCACCCATATCGTTTCGTATCACCTCCATCTATGTTTTCTTCGGTCTTCCTTTTGCCTTTTTGCCATTGCCCATATCTAGAGTATCTACTCGTCGAACCGATGGTTCCATAGGTCTGCGTCGCACATGACCAAACCATCTTAGCCGGTTTTCCCGCATCTTCTCCTCTACAGGTGCTACACCAACTTTTGCACGAATATCCTCATTTCGCACCTTATCTTTTCTAGTGTTACCGCACATCCAACGAAGCATGCACATCTCCGCTACGTGCATCTTCTGTGTATGATGCTTCTTAGGAGCCCAGCATTCTGTACCATATAATAAGGCAGGCCGAATAGCGCTCCAATAAAACTTCCCTTTCAATTTTAACGGAAAGTTATGATCACACAAAATCCCTGTTGCACTCCTCCATTTCAACCAACCAGCTTGGATCCTTTGATTAACATCATTATCGATCTCCCTATTCTTTTGGATGATGGAACCTAGATATCTAAACTGGCCGCTCGGTGATATCTCTTGCCCTTCCAATGTTATACCAATATGGTTTTGACTTCTCTGGTTACTAAATATGCAATGCATATATGCTGTCTTGGACCTGCTCAATATGAATCCCCGAGATTCCAATGTTTGCCTCCATAATTCCAATTTGGTATTAACCCCTGCTTTCGTTTCATTTACTAGAACAATATCATCAGCGAATAGCATACACTAAGGTACCTCATCTTGGATAGTTCTAGTATGTTCATCCATCATGATGGTAAACGGGAATAGACTTAATGCAGATCCTTGAGGTAAACCAATTGTAATCGGAAAATCACTCGTTGACATTTGCCACTACTCCATCGTACATATCTTTGATTATGTCAATATACTTGACGGGGACCCCCTTCTTCATCATTGTCCCCCATAATACCTCTCTAGGTACCTTGTCGTACGCTTTTTCTAAATCAATAAATATCATATGCAAATCTTTTCTCCTCTCTCGAAAACGCTCGACAAGTTGACGAACCAAATGAATAGCCTCTGTCGTCGATCGTCCAGACATGAACCCAAACTGGTTCTCTGTTATCTTAATATCCTTGCTTAGCCTGTGCTCAATCACTCTTTCCCAAAGTTTCATGGTGTGACACATAAGTTTTATTCCACGGTAGTTTGAGTAATTTTGAATGTCACCCTTGTTCTTATAGATAGGTACAAGGATACTTTTCCTCCATTTATTTGGCATCTTTTTTGTCTGCCAAATCTTATTAAATAGATCTGTCAGCCATTTAATGCCTATTTCTCCTAAGCATCTCCAAATCTCGATAGGAATCCCGTCAGGACCAACCGCTTTTCCGAAACTCATTCTGTTCAAAGCTTCTTTAACCTCAGGTAGTCTTATTTTACGCATGAAATCACGGTTTATATCTTGAGATTGAATGACAAGTCCATCCAAATTCTTAGTAAAGCTCTCATTGAATAATTTGTTAAAATAATCTCTCCATCTTTCCTTGATATCCTCATCTCGAACTAAAACCTTCTGATTTTCATTTTTGACACACTTCACCGCATATAAGTCTCTAGTCTTCCTTTCCCGCATCCAAGCAATCCGGTATATATCATTTTCAGCCTCTTTAGTGTCTAATTTCTCGTACACCTCCTTGTATACCTTAGATTTAGCTTCCCGAACAGCTTTCTTAACTTCCTTTTTAGCCATTTTATACTTCTCAAATCTCTCCGCATTTCTACTTTTGTTCAAATCTTTATAAGAATCCCTTTTAATTTTAATAGCAGTCTTTACTTCTTCATTCCACCATGATGTATCCTTAGATGGTTGAGCACCACCTCTCGACTCACCAAGTAGATCTCTAGCTACCTTCTTGATACAACTAGCCATTTTGTTCCATGTTCTGTCTGAATCATTTTCCGACTGCCAATCCGCTTCTTGGACTATCTATAAAAGCCTTTTGGTTACCTTCTTTCAATCGCCACCATTTAATTTTAGGCTCTACCTTACGTCTAATCTTCCTAAGTTCTCTTTTAAATCGAAAGTCTAGAACTAAAAGTCTATGTTGAGTGATTACACTCTCACATGGCACTACCTTACAGTCGATACAACAACCTCTATCTATTCTTCTCGTCAGAAAAAAGTCTATTCGACTAGCTCTTGATCCGCTCCTAAAAATGATAAGGTGGGACTCTCTTTTTCTAAACCAGGTGTTTGCTAAGATAAGGCAAAATCTAGAATCGAGTCACCTACTTCATTCCTTTGTCCAAAACCAAAACCTCCAAGGATAGTATCAAACCCACTACGACTAGTACCTACATGTCCATTAAAATCACCACCAATAAATAACTTCTCTCCACTAGGTATACTTTGCACCATCTCGTCTAAATCCTCTCAGAATATACGCTTAATAGCGTCATCAAGGCCTATCTGTGGTGCATAAGCACTAATAACATTAAGGATCTCTCCACCTAGAATAAGCTTAACCAATAAAATTTTATCACCTTTTCTCCTAATCTCAACTACATCCTCAAGCAACCGTCTATCTATGATTATGCCTACCCCATTACGATTTTTATCTCTACCCGTATACCAAAACTTATAACCCCAAGGCTCTATGACTCTACTCTTTTCACTTACCCACTTAGTTTCTTGCAAACACATAATACCAACTCTCCTCCTAATCATCACCTCCATAAATTCTATTAGTCTACCCGTAAGGGAACCTATGTTCCAGGAAGCTAGACGGATCCTATGAAACCCTTGCTTATTTGTCACTACACCCAGGGTCCGATGCAGCGCGCCGTTTCTGGACGACGACCCTTGCTTATTTGTCACTACACCCGGGGTCCGATATAGCACGCCGTTTCTGGACGACGACCTAGAAGCCCTTGCATACTTGACACTACACCCGGGATCCGATGTAGCGCTTCGCTGAGTAGGGGACGCCCCAACGATATTCTTATTATGGTTCATGTCATAGAATGTGACAAAGTTTTACGTTGGCTGTCACAAGCCTACCACAACACTCACCCTTTCTCATCCGGATTTGGGACCGGCAACAGTGGGTTTATTTCCATAAAAACCCGATATCGGAAAATTCCAAGTTCATGATTGAGACTTCTAAACTCAGTTTGATCCAGAATTTTTAACTAAAAGGGTTTGTGGTTACTAACTAAGCCTCAAATACACTTCCACGACTCAAAACATCCAATAAATCTCATCTTAGAATTTTCCAAGATCACTAAGCTTCACTTGTTTAGCTCTAAACTACTATAGGAGATTAGGAAAACTTAACACTTAACTAAAAGTGAGGGATTCACCTTCCTAAAGCAACTCAAGAAAACTCTAAGATGACCAAAGTGCTCAAAGTCCCAATTTGATCCTACCATGGTGTTTGTAGTGATGTGAGGAACATTATTTGTGAAGTTTGTATGGGGTTTTAGTGGAGTTTTGATGGTGTTGTATGGTGGTAAGGAGGTGGTTGAGGAGTTAGGGAAAATGGAGGAGATGAAGACAAGGAAGAGAATGAAGAAAATGAAGAGAATGAAGGGGTGAAGAAAAAGGCTTAGAAGGGTGTAGAACTTTCCCCTTCTCTCTCTCTCCCTCTCTCCCTCTCTCAACCATACTCTTGTCCCCACCCTCTTTATTTATCTTTTCTAAATAAAAAAAACCATTTAAAAGAAAATGAAGCCATGGTTATCAATATGAACAATTGTTACAATATGATATGTTGCATGTCATGATACATAAACATGATTTTTAACAATTAACTTAGTTTAATGCACAATTAGGAAATATTAATCAAGTTTAACATTAAACTTATATATAAGTAATTGGATAATAACTTATAAAATGCCCAAAACAAATAAATTCTTTCATAATTAATAATTCATATAAATTTCCAATTATTTTCCAAACTATATGTATATAATCATACTATTCCATTTAAAACTAATTTCCATACTTTTATAATATTAATAAAATTTATTATTTTATTATTTAAATTCCAAAAATAATATTTTATTTTTCTGAAATGTTACAATCCCCCCTTAAATAAATTCGGTCCCCGAATTTAAATTTAAACCCCCCAATTACTAAATCATTTCAGTAAAATAATCAAGTCAACGGGGCTCCGAATCACGAATACATAAGATATTGTTGGATATATGTATGCCCTAGAGGCCATTATTTGATATTGGTTTTTTGGATATGTGTGTGTGTGTGTGTGTGTGTGTGTGTGTGTATATATACAGAGGACTTTCTCGCTCGACATGAAAGTATGCTATCTGGTTACTCTTTATCTTAACATGTTCACTTGATTGCGTATACTATTCATTTGATACATGTTGATAAAGCCCTTAGGATATCCGCTTGACTACCATGATTATGATGCAGATCATACTAGTGGGGCATGACTAGTCTATAAGTGTATCCTTAAACGTTCCTAGTTGTGGGCGTATCGAGACGGGGCATCGATATTCCAGAGTAGACTAGCGTATACGTTTCTTGACCTATTTGATGGGCGATGGATGATCCCATATCCATTGGTGTTTGACATCAAAGATTGTATACGGGTGCTCAGTGGAGACTGGGTACACTGAATGGACTCACCGAGAACACCTATATAGTATTATATCTATCGTTGGATAGCAGTTATCAGGTGACACTTGTACAAGTTAGTCTGTAGATCCGAGATCGTCATAAAGTCTTGTGTGTTCTCCCACTATGCTTTGATTTTCTCCCTACCACGGCTCTACTGAGACACATGGAGGTAATGAGCTATAGGAGGGGTTTCGTCTCTCCCGGTATTGGAGGTTGATGTTGTGCTTTGCGCGATTGTCTATAACTGAAAGTCCCTGGCCAGGGATGATGAGATTTACTGATAAGTGTTATTAGTAGTTTCTCGACTGTTATAGGCCACACATCGGCATGACTTATTAGAACAACCCTAAACTTTCTGTACAACTTTCTGTACAATTTTTCAAAAATACAGAAAGGTGTACTTTTGCCTGAGCACAAGTTATAAGTTTGTTTTGCTTTTTAATAGCAAAAAGGAGCTTGTAGCTCACTAGTAAGACCTTGCACTGCTGAACCAAAGCACCAGAGTTCAAATCCCATCATCCACATTATTTTTAATACCGTTTTCTTTTAAATTTTTTTGAAGCCCAAGAGTATATACGTGCTAAACCCGTAAAACAAAAAGTCACATATAAAAAAAACTACCCCACTGTGTAAACCAACCGACGAGCGACCCACGGCGACGATCCCCGGCCCGATTCACCGTGACTCGGCCGGCGGGGCGGCTGGATCGGCCGGCGAGGCCGGTCGAACTGAGTCGGATCGGTCGATTCCCTTCTTGACATCTGTGACTTTTTAGCTTCTTATAACCCCTGTACACTTTAAATTTTCTGCACACTAACAGAACTCTTTAAAACTCCATTAAACCAATTTTTAATACAAAATTTAATACATTTTCTTTCACACCCTTTCACCTACCCAAACCCTAGTTTTACCTTATAAATACCACCCCTAAACACACCCCCTAACTCACAATTCTGTCCAAACTCTCAAGAAAACTCTCTACAATTTTTGTGTACAAGTGGAGTTAGCGAAGGGCGAAACTCAGGCGAACTTTCGACGACGAGGCTAGGAGTTCCCGGCGACGAAATGACGCACCGGAACCTACTTCCACTCCCTCTTCCTCTTCTCTAAACCAAAAGCCAGTAAGTCCCTCCTCCCTCTTCTATTCTCTATTCTTAAAACTTGTATTTCTAAAACCCGACGGAACCGGAGTTAATCCGACTTTCGATTCGGTTTTCTTTAAAAAGTGCAATTTTCATTATACACAACCATATCAAACTCTTACATCTTGATCATTAACAAAATATGTTGAATAAGTTTCATAGCAAAACATTTCATATTACAATTTTTATCGTACTTTTTTCAGAAATATACCATGTAGTTTAGTTTTGATATTAAACATCATATTTCAATGCTATACCTTTAAATAGATTACGAGGTATTGACCCACCTCTTCACAACACTCGTATGCAACATTGCACGATACCCTTCGGGAACATAGAATACGGTAATACGAATTTATAATTAAATACCTTTTACTATTAAAACCGTTTTTCTACAAGATTACGTAATTTAAAAAACTTTGCAAAGCGCTGCTACAACCTATTTTGGGGAACCCGTCTGGGATGGTGCGAATTATCGCACATCCCTGGGGTTAGTAGTGCGAGATTCAGACCTCCGCAAGGAGCATTCGGTCTCGAAAGATTTAAAAATACAAATATCTTAAGAAAAATGAGATTTCTAGAAAAATAATAAGTTAAAATTATTTTATATAAATAAATATTTATGTATCATCAAAATATCTATTTTTGATATAATATAAATATTCTAAGTTTTCTAAATCAAAAGAATCACTTGACATGAAAATACAATGCAATTCTATACAAGTTCAATTCTTTACAATTAAATACCTTATATTATGAAAAAATAGGTTTATCTCACTAGAATGTCACATATATAAAATCTACATCTATGAAAACTATAAAGACGATAATAAAATACTTGAGGTATAGTTTGAAAATTATACAAAATTATTTTTACATAAAACCCCCTTAAGTTTTATAAATTACAATAAGGTCCATAGTAAATATAGGTTTAAGCGGGACCAGTCTCTTGAGCCTCAGAGAGCCGGAGATATGGGTGCTTGCCTATTAAAGGTAGACAACTTAACAATCGGTGTTATCAACACGGTAATCGTCTATGAAAAAGACACAAATCCTGCCGTCCATATGCAGCGGTTACCGATAACATCAAAACCTAATTCATGACTTCAATTTCTTTTCTAATTGTTCTGACTCAGACCGAATCTCATTATAAATAATCTGACTTGAATATGATTCAAGTACAAACTACAATTCAATATGATTCCATGAATCTATATAATCAATCTATTCAAACTATTCAATCTATATTGACTGAACCGAACCTTGGATATACATCCATTTACATGATTCTCCAGTTACATCCATAATTCTCCAGTTATATCCATTTACTGATATCATGGTTTCAGCAAGTCATCCATCTGTACAATCTATAATACAAGACATTACAATTTCAATACAATACAAACAATACAAGCAAGATATCGCGGGGTTTAAAGGGGTAGATTGGTACGGAAGGTGTTAGAAGTAGCACGAGACTGCAAGATTTAAGACACCTAACCTGAATACAATCGCCGTTGTTCCGGGCATTCTAACGGAGCCTTGTACTCTATATTCCGTTGCCTTAGTCTCTAGCATACCGAGACTCCTCTCATATACACTTGCATCTTTCTGTACCAAGTTACAAACAACAGCGTTAACACTAAATACAACATTACATCAATATAATACAACTTTAAAAGTTACAATCTCTGTCTCTCTGTCTATTCTACTTCTCCCTTATCTTTGGGACTTACCGAGCGATTGTTCGCTGACAACATTCCTTCGCTTTCTTCTTTGGAATGTTGTCAGATGGATCGGACGCATTAGAGCACGAGACCATTCAGGAGCATTCGGAGCAGACCCTTGAGCAGTACACTGAAGACCCTGAGCTGTAACCACTTGTACTTAATTCATTTCATTTCTGTATTTCCATTTCTTGTTATACCACTGTTTATGCATTGTCTTTCATTCAGATGTATTTACTTTTCCATACATTGTACAAAGGAATGTTAATAAATAAAGTTGATGTTTCATTACATTTGTCTCTTGTGTATATTTCTTTTATATTGCTTAGTTACGCTTAGCGTATTTACTAGCGGCCTCGTCGCGTCCTCTGCCCGTACACTGGGAAGCGGGGCGTGACAGGTTTTCTTGGTGGCCCATGCAGGTCAGAGCTGTATGGAACCCTACCATGCAGTTCTGCTCTGCGTGAACAACTCAAGCAATATAACACAAGAACTAGCAACTAAAACATTCTTTACAATTCACATTCCTTGAATCATATTATTTAATATATTTTGAATCTGTCCTAACCCAATTTTTTCATTCAAGGTTCTGGATTCCCCAAACAACACCAGCACCAACTTCAACAACACTCCACCTCCACTACCGATTACACCTGCTCCGATCAACGAGCAGAAGGTTCTGCTTGCGGCGATCCGCAGCTTCCTGAAAGGACAGCAGCCGCAGACTGCTATCCTGATGAACTGAACAGAAGCAGAAGCATCTGGGGTGAAGCAATTCAGGGCTTTGCACCCCAAACAGTTTGCAGGAAAAGAGAGCCCTCTAGAAGCTGAAGAATGGGCTCAGAGCATTGAAAATGATCTGGCAACGGCACAAGTGCCAGAAATAGCTTCGGTTCGTGTTGCGAAATTACAGCTCACTGACAATGCACGGGTCTGGTGGAAGGCGGAAGAAAGCTGTCTTGATCAACCCATCGAATGGAAGACTTTCCGAGACATGTTCGACGTAAAGTACTTCCCTGAGACTGCTAGGTTCGATAAGGAACAACAGTTCATCCATCTACAACAAGGTTCAATGTGGACAAAATCAGTAGATGAGTATGATGCCGAGTTCACCATGCTCAGTCGGTTTGCGGCCCATCTCATACCGACTGCTGAGATCAGAGCGAAGATTTCAGCGAGGGTTGGACCCAGAAATCCAAGCTTCTCTAGCTACATATGATTTCCCAACCCATGATTTGACTTTGAGGGCTGCCCGAAGATACGAGGCAGTGGTGAAGAGGAATGGCAGACCTTAATCTGCCGGTTTGAAGCGCCCTGCCACTCAAATGGCAGGAGGAGTCTCTTCCAGGCCATCGTTCGAACCCAGGAGAACTGAAGAAACCAATAACCGATCGAGTCCAGACTTTTGCTACTACCGCAGGAGAAAGGGACACTTATGGAAGGACTGTAGGCGCGCAAAAGGCATGTGTCTAATTTGTGGTGCATCCAATCACGGAATTGGAAACTGTCATTATAATAGCAACCCAACTCACACACCCACCAACTACCCACAGTGGCCAGCTATCCAGGCTCCTGCACCTCGTCTTGCACTTCCTGCTTCACCACCTGCACCGCCTACTCGCCAATTCCAACAGGCACTGAGGAACATGCCTCGAGGATCGAGGAATGTGCCCCCAGCTAGGAGAAATGTGCCCCGACGACAGGCTTACACCTTAGCAGCCGTAGAAGTCGAGACAGTTGACCAAGATAACACTAGTAAGTCTCTTTCACATTTTTAAAACCCTTGTATCACTTTGTACTTCAGTCATCAAACTTTCCTTGAATCTGTTACACTTTCCTTTTACAAATTTTAAGGACGAAATTTTTTATAAGGAGGGTAGAATGTAACAACCCTAAACTTTCTATACAATTTTTCAAAAATACAGAAAGAGCTACTTTTTCCTGAGGACAAATTATAAGTTTGTTTTACTTTTTAATAGGAAGAAGGAGCTTGTAGCTCACTGGTAAGACCTTGCACTGCTGAACCAAAGCACCAGAGTTCAAATCCCATCACCCACATTATTTTTAATATTGTTTTCTTTTAAATTTTTTTGAAGCCCAAGAGTCTACACGTGCTAAACCCATAAAACCAAAAGTCACATATAAAACAAACTACACCACTGGCAATCCAACCGACGAGCGACCCACGGCGACGATCCCCAGCCTGATTCGCCATGACTCGGCCGGCGGTGCGGCTGGATCGGCCGGCAAGGCCGGCCGAACTGAGTCGGATCAGTTGATTCCCTTCATGACATCTGTGACTTTTTGGCTTCTTATAACCCCTATACACTTTAAATTTTCTGCACACTAACAGAACTCTTTAAAACTCCATTAAACCAATTTTTAATACAAAATTTAATACATTTTCTTTCACACCCTTTCACCTACCCTAACCCTAGTTTTACCCTCTAAATACCACCCCTAAACACCCTCCCTCACTCATAAATTCTGTCTAAACTCTCAAGAATACTCTCTAGAATTTTTGTGTACAAGTGGAGTTAGCGAAGGGCGAAACTCAGGCAAACTTCCGACGACGACGCTAGGAGTTTCCGGCGGCGAAACGACGCACTGGAACCTACTTCCACTCCCCCTTCCTCTCCTCTAAACCAAAAGACAGTAAGTCCCTCCTCCCTATTCTATTCTCTATTCTTAAAACTTGTATTTCTAAAACCCGACGGAAGCGGAGTTAATCCGACTTCCGATTCGGTTTTCTTTAAAAAGTGCAATTTTTATTAAACACAACCATATCAAACTCTTACATCTTGATCATTAACAAAATATGTTGATCAATTCTCATAGCAAAATATTTCATATTACAATTTTTATCGTACTTTTTCAGAAAAATACCATGTAGTTTAGTTTTGATATTAAACATCATATTTCATTGCTATACCTTTAAATATATCACGAGATAATGACCTATCTCTTCACAACACTCATATGAAATATAGCACGATACCCTTCGGGAACATAGAATACGGGAATACGAATTTATAATTAAATACCTTTTACTATTAAAACCGTTTTCTATAAGATTACGTATTTTTACAAATCTTTTAAAGCGCCGCTACAACCTATTTTGGGAACCCATCTAGGATGGTGCGGATTATCGCATATTCCTGGGCTCAGTAGTGCGCGATTCAGACCTCCCCAAGGAGCATTCGGTCTCGAATGATTTAAAAATACAAATATCTTACGAAAAATGAGATTTCTAGAAAAATAATAAGTTAAAATTATTTTATATAAATAAATATATATATGTATCATCAAAATATCTATTTTTGATATAATATAAATATTCTAACTTTTCTAAAAAAAACAATCACTTGACATGAAAATACCATGCAATTCTATACAAGTTCAATTCTTTACAATTAAATACCTTATATTATGAAAAAATAGGTTTATCTCACTAGAAATGTCACATATATAAAATCTACATCTATGAAAACTCTAAAGAAGATAATGAAATACTTGAGGTGTATTTTAAAAATTATACAAAATTATTTTTACATAAAACCTCTTCAAGTTTTATAAATTACAATAAGGACCCTAGTGAATATAGGTTTAAGCGGGCCCAGTCTCTTGAGCCTCAGGGAGCCGGAGATATGGGTGGTTGCCTATTTAAGGTAGACAACTTAACAAACGGTGTTATCAACACGGTAATCGTCTTTGAAAAAGACACAAATCCTGCCGTCCATGTGCAGCGGTTACCGATAATATCAAAACCTAATTCAGGACTTCAATTTATTTTCTAATTTTTCTGACTCATGGTTGATGATACATTGGAGATGGCTATGCTAGACTCACATGGAAATATTTATGATATTTTATTGTTTTTGAGTTAATGGAAATTAGATAATAAATCCATGATTGATATTTATCTTCTACACACTTAATCTAAATATCTTTGTAATCATGGTTTGTTTTCTAATCCTCCACTAACTCAATTATTAAAATATCTAGATATTTTCCATGCCATTAGTTAAGAGTGAGTATGACTCTCTCTCTCTCTCAATTATTCTTGTGCTTATCTTTTCTTAAGCTCAAGCATAGCCATTTCCATTTCCTTCTTCCTCCAAGCTCCCTAACATTTTCTAGTGAGTAAAGAGAAATAAAAAGAAAGGTTTTTTTTTAGTGAGATTAATACCCACTTCATCAATTTATACTAGTCTAGCCTACTTGTATAGGTTGTTTGCATCACTTCCACTTAGGTCAAGTGAAGCAAGGAGCTTGAGTGAAAGGAACTCCGTGGTGAATCATCGTGGACTTCGAAGGCTTCAAGCAGACGTGTTCAAGTTTCGAGTGGAACCAAGGAGTCAAGAACATCTACACAGAGCTAAAGAAAAGGAGGAGAGGTCTACAAATGTTATATTTCTTTTCTCTTAGTGTTAGTCACTTTCTTGTATGTGATACTTGTTAGTTAAACCCTAATCCTCAAGTTCGATTCTAGGTTCGAGTTGATTAGCACTCTAGATTTATTAAAACTGCATACTTGATGCTTCTTAAAACCTAGTAAGGGTGCTAAGCAACTCCAACAAATATATCATAGCACAACGTATGCGCATGAAAACGAGTGCAAAACTCAAAATCGGAACTCCGTCAAGCATCACGCTATCATGTGAGTTAATGCGAAAACACCAGTTTCAAAATCTATTCTTAAAAATCAAGTATAATATAATTAGGACTATAACATATATATATTACGCGTCATTGTGAAATCGTCTAAACAACTGAATAAAAGTGCATGCAAAATTCTTTTCAATTATACGTGCGATGCACATATCATGGCATAAGTAGCGGACGTTCATTTGTAAGGAAATAGCTATATATATTTACATATCTTTTATTTAACGTATACGTCCCGCCTTTTGAAAATGATTTTGGAAGGGCTTCCTTTGTAAAAAAATTTCGTTTCGCTCATGGACATGTAGAAAAATATTGAGACTATAGCTCCTTTTTGAAATCCCCTCGGTAAACATCGTTGTATGCAAAAATACTCTGGTACTGTCCTCAGACTAGTCCTGCTCAGTTACTATATAATATAATATATGTCATAAAAACACAATGGTTGAAAGAAATCAATCTCAAATAGTGTATACAAAAATACCGCGTGCGTCTGGTGCACACGGAAAGCGAAATCAAATACAGGGGCCAGGAATGTGCACAGAAGCTAAAACGAAGTGCAATGGATGTGCACGAAAGTATCTGCCAAGTGCAACGGGTGTACACGACAACAATATCAAGTGCATCTAATATGCACTAAGAATCTTGATTAAGTGCATCTGGTGTGTACGAAATCATATCAAGTACGCCAAGTGTGTACAAGAAACTAAATCGCGTGTGTCTGGTCCGGACGAAAGCATCTAGTGCAATAGGGTGCACGAAAACGAATATCGGGTGTATCAAAAATCAAAATCAATGGAATACAACATGCACCAAATCAAAATCAAGTATACCGTGGTATATGAACTCGTAAACGTGTGTAACTAGTTGCACAAAAACCCATATCAAGTACTGAAAGCGCGTGTAAACTACACCGAATGCATAAATAAAAATCAAGTGCATACTACAGACATGAAATCAAAATCAAGTATCTCGGAGTGCATAAAATCGAAATCGAGTGCAATGGATATGCAAGAAAACGAAATCAGTACAACTGATACATAAAAATACGAATTCAAGTGAAACTGTGGTGCACATAGGAAATATCAATCATGAAACTAAATCCTCAAAATGCCAGAATCAAAACGATGGAAACGCGATATCTGAATCACCAAGACACAATTCATAAATAACTGACGTTGAGGTACACCTCCTTTAATGTCGAAAAGTGTCGGTGCACCCCGGGCTGGCAGAGAAAGAATATTTACTTGTCTCCTGCTCACAGTCTGGTGTCCTCTACTCTTAGGTTTTCATTTCTCTTTGTGGATTACCATTTGCACGACTCCTCGGGTTGATAGCCATTGGGGAGTAGCGATGGAAATAGTCCCACTGTGGCGCTTCTCTGAAGATCTCCTGGCTAATTTACATGGCCACTTGTAATATAGCACGTCAATGATTGCAGCCTTTGGCCCACTGAGTGCATACTATATAACCGATCCTGGGTCTAAATCTTCATTGCTGAAGTACTATGGAAAGTATCTGCCATGGCCTCTCCCAATCTCATCTTTGCCGGACTGCCCGGAAGTTGGCACTCTTTACATAATTCGTTTCTCGTTTCGGGACAACTGCATTCTTTTCATGACCTTTCCCTGGAATTATGGCCGTACCCAATGCCTCTGCGTGCGTATCAGGACTCTGACATCAACGGAGAGGAACTTCAACTTGTTAATATCTTGCACGAATTTCTTACTCCGCTTCCTTTTAATATAGATCAATTCGGAATCATCTCTTCGTAACTGTGTGGACTGTGCTCAAATTTGGCTATAGTCATATCCAGAGTCTCTTTCGAAGCTATGAACTCAGTGTTTCTAATACCCTGTAGAAGGCATCTGGCTAATTACATCCTTGAAAACTCATCTAAGTTATCGGAGTAATACGCTTTTGCTCGTCCCTTCCTGATCGGCTCACAACACGTCTAAGTGAAGTCCCTTTATAACTGAAGCTAGTCAATTTGATGATCTCGCATTGGAGCATCCAAACGAACAAAATGTCCTAGTCACTTATACAAGGGCGACTAGCGATCTTCTATCACATCCATGCCTAAAAACTCATGCGGCATTAGCTTCAAAAGTCTACGGGCGATATCTTATCAAACTCGGCAACAGCTGGCTCATTTGTTCGCACGGTAGACAATGCCACAATCATCTGAAGTAGACAGTATATTAACAATCTTCACAATCTGGCTGGCCTCTAGCAATGGCCCGATCATCTTTTGCAGATCCCGAACGTTCGTGTCAACGAGAAATCCTAGTAAAATAATAAATCAACACGTTCGTACATCACCGGAATACATCCTGGTCAGTCCTCGTCCCTGACGAGCTCGCTTTGACCATATCTCTAGCCACAGCTCTCTCTGCTCATGTATCCAAGGTAACAGAAACCACAATCCGAAATCGATGAGGATAGATCATAGGAACGAATAGATATACAGTGCCTAAGAAATGTACATCCTAAGGCTACTTAAGCGGAGTAGCGTATTGTAAGTATGCCACGGAACATACACACCGTACGTCACTCTACCTAAATTACCTACTCCATCAACCAAGGTCAACTTACACGATGAAAGTTCGGGTCTAATACCCCCTCAGTCAAGTCTAAGTTCCCTAAGGTCAAGCCTAGGTTTTGAAATATATATACGATCTAGATTTCGCATAGTCAAACCTAGACTCGAACCAAGTTTAAACCTAACGCTCTGATACTAACTTTGTCACGACCCGGAAAAGGCACGTAACTGGTACTTGAATCATGTGAATTTTATAGGACACCACCTAATTCAAGTAAGCCAAAAGCCCAGAAATCTAAACCTTTTTGGGAAAAATAGTGGAGGTGGCGTTTTGAAATAAAAGTATAATGAAATCAGGTTCTTTTTTTAAATGCATAAGTAATATTATATGAAAACACAAGTGGAATATATACTATAGTTGAAAACATTTTCGTCATTTGAAATTTGGGCAGCATCTCCTTTGTAATTTTTGAACCAAAACCAATATATAGCAACAATAATAATAGGCATCCCCTAGCTGGAGCTAGCTCTTCTCCAATTGGCAGAAACAACACACAAATACAGGTATACGACGCCAAAGGCGAAGATCAAACACAGAAGGAAAATAAGAATCCAAAACATCATGAAGAAACCAGAAACAAGAATAGATACATGAGCGTGACTCTAAGTACGAAAGAATATACAAACTGTGGTTTCTAAGTCTACCAAATATACATGGTCTGATTGATGGAGCTTTTAATTAGATACGATTGAATAAATATAAAAGAACAAATGGCGGTCACGATGCAAGTGCACCTAAACTACCAAAGCAATCATCTAGAAGAAAGCGGTGTGCCAGCAAAGCCACTACGGAACCTGTGCGGTCAAATCTATAAGAAAACTGTGGCACAACGGGAGTGAGTTGCCAACTTGTGAGTAGAAGACATCACCAGGTAGAAATCGAATGTATGACGATCTCTTAGGTCATACAGTAATATAATAATAATATAATGACATCGAGTGGTAACAAGGGTAATAGTATAAGCATAAGTGTAATACCAATATACTTGTGTCCGTGTCATAAGGTAGTACCATATCATATGTAAAAATATGTGTGAGTATAAATGTATCATCCGATGTGTGTCCATCAACGACACACCAAATCATGATAAAACCTGAGTGACCAGTATCGACACTCGAAAACATCATAAAAAACCGTGACCAGCAACGACACATAATCCTCATATCTCGGAGGCCGTCTCATTGGATCGGCCCTCATATCCATCTGATCTCATGACTCCGGTCGGTATCCTCCGGATATCAGCCGAACTAAACTATCATCGGTCGGTAGTGCTCTCTTGCCGTGCTCAACATCTCTCTATTCGATCTTCTTGCCCCGGGATACCGCACTGGGTTCACCATTTACCCGTAGACGGTGCTTCCTCTCATCTCGAATCGGGTATACATATAGTTCAGAACCGAGAAAACTCATGGTGGATGCCACACATTATATCAAGGAAAACCATATTTTTCTTTTAAAATGATCGTATGTTTTCAAAATTCACATGCGGTTTCCCAAATCCAGAAATCTCATGAAAACCGAAATCTCATAAACATGAGCTAATAATGAAACAATGAATACCGGCACAGAGCCAATCTACAGTGCATAACCAGAATGTATATATAAATATGGCATCTAACTAAGTAAGAAATGCAATATCTAAACTAGCATGTGAGGTAATAAGTACTAATCAATACTAATAAGCTACAAGTTATTAGGTTATATGATGAAGTGACGATTTCCAATGTGTACGTGGCATGTCAATTACCGATGATAATGTGTGTGAGCCGGAAAGTAAGTGTACATGCAACATGCGCATCATTGGTAATGGCGCATGTGTCCTAGCAGATGGGGTCATAAAAGATAATGCAAAGAACATGTATATATAAAATGCAATGAGAATAATATGAGCATAGCAGAAAAGTAAATAGTAAACTCAACGATATCAAATATATATAGCTACATACGAGCCATAAAGTTATAGTTTTTTAAAATAGTACGAATCGTTGTTTTTAAAAAAATAGGGGCTTCAGTGTTTTTGAGAAAAAGATACCATTTGAAAATCCGTAGCATCTTTTGGGTTTGTCCTTTGAAAATGCATACGATTCGTTAGTTTTGAAAATAGGTATGGGTCTAATTACATTTTAATATCTACTTAATTGGTTAAAAGGCTAAACTAATCCTGAGTCGAAAGTGATTAGAAATCTATAACATTTCCGAGTCGATACATCCATCAGTCGGCGATCCAGACTCATAATATCACGTATGGTACAGTCCCTTGTACAGCATCCTTGAGTCAAGAGTGCAGATCAATCATCATATATTATATCTCGTACGGTATAATTCGTCGTACGATATCCTCAAATCAAGAGTACGGGTCAATTATCATATATATATATATCATATTTCGTATGATATCACAATTCAAGGGTACGGATCTATGGTCACGCACATTCTATCATTTCATCTAGTCACATGTCGTCACTTGTTATATGTATATCGCTCATTGATCATAAAATATCTCATATCATAACATGGTGTTTCCAATCTCAAATCATATATTATAATCTCATGACATCATGTCCGATCATATCGACTCATATCCATCTAACATATCATATCTTCATCTTACATGTATATGTATGTATGTATGTATGTATGTATGTATGTATCTATGTGTGTGTGTGTGTATGCGTGTGTGTATGAACACACATACACACACACACATACACACACATCTCATACCAAGTGTTTGTGTGTGTGTGTACACGCGCGCGCGTGTGGCAACATATATCCCAAAGGCTAAAGACTATGAGAAATAGGGCTAAGGATATACATTCCTACGAGTACGCTTATTCTTACCAATAGTCTCCTAGAACCCTATTAGCTAAGTATCATTTGACATATATATATATATATATATATATATATATATATATATATATATATATATAAGTACCCTAATCTACGGTAGCGGGGGTGCTATACGCCATCCACCTGACTTCCCCCATAAATCTACATCTACTCACCTACTATTCTCGCTCTAGTCAAAGTCGATGAACGCCTTGCTCTCCTTTGTTGTTCCGAATTCCACGCGAAAGTACCTACAGTTCAATGCACATCGTGTCGACATCAAAATCAAGTCCGGGAAACCGATACGGCAAACGAAACATACATAGGTTAGAACTTATGGTCTACGTGTAAGTCCACGTTGCCCACCCCGGTACTTGCGGGGAGGCGGAAAACGGAATAAAAATCGAATTTTTATGAGCTTAGGCAACATGGACTAGACTATGAAGGATCTTTGCTAAACAAAAACAAGCTAAAGCTAACTAGAAACTAGCTAAGTGCTAGAAAGGTTATACCTTGGGCTTTATGTCCTTCTCTCCTTGCTCCTTGGAGTGGTGGAAGGAGGTCACCTTTGTCGTCTTCTCACGTCGAAGAAAGATCCACCCGAAAGCCTCGACCTTTGGCTTCAACTCCAAGCTAGAAGTAACTAGGGTGCAAGAAGTGCTAATACTTGAACCCTAGATGAGAGTAGAGATTATCAAGAGAGGGTTTTTCTCAAGCTCAAGTGTTTCTCAACACATGAGAGGGAGGAGCTTGAGGGAGAGGAAGAACAAGAGAAAGAATGTGAAAAATAGAATGAGAGAATAATATGAAGCATTCTCTCATATATGTGAATTATTGTAATTAGAAAATTAGTGAGATAATTGTCATGGCTAAATCAAGACATGACCATTATCATTTCATTTTTAATGCAAATTGCAAGGATCAAAGAGCATCTTCCAAATGAAATGATGATGGTCAAAGTGTCAACAAGGTCAACAAGTCAAGATGGGTCAAATGGTCAACAACCATAACCATGCACAATTATTAAACTAATATCAATTAACAATAATACACACATAAGCATTAGGATTAATAAAATGACAATAGTCATTAACCCTAATCAAAGTCCTCTCCCTCTGTCTCAAGCAACTGTGCAAACGCACCCGTATTCGTGATCCGAGGAACACGAATACAATGAGAAAAAGCCAATCCCAAATCATATACTAGGATCCGGCTTAAACCAAAGCCCGCTAGTATAAGTTGTCCGGACAGCAAACGTGCACAAGTGCGCGGATGTGAACGAACCCTGTCGCAAAACCATGCGACCTCTACTCATTTTGCCTAAAGGCGAATAGCTCTCTGTGTGGGACTCTAAAGACTCGACACTATACTGGCAGTGGGTTTAACCACAGACCGCAAGCGGCACTAGCTGTACGTAACGGTCCCCAGGTAGATGTCGATAAGAAGACTGACGAGGTGAACCCCATCTGAACTCCTACTGAGCCTGTATGTGACAATCTCCGTACAGTCCGGTCTGTTCGTCTGATACATCGCATGGCGGGCCTAGGGGGCGGTGAACGTCAGTCCCCTAATAGCGGTACAAGTCGTGTCGGAGTGTAGCCCAGAACACCCTGAGATAACACTGGAAACCTACCAGTATATCTCGCTTGCCCTGGCCAGGGACTGCTCGTGTAATGGCTCTCCTGGACACAGCGCGATGTCAACCCCCAATACCGGGAGAGACGAATCCTGTCTAACCGTCACTGCCTCCAAGTGCTTCGGGACTGCACCCAAAAACTACCTGTTTACACGACTCCTTTGAGCCGTGGTAGGGTAGTAATCAAAGTGCAGTGGGAACACACTCGAGGCGAAGTGACAGTGTCAAGTCAGCGGACTAAGCTGTACTCATGTCACCTGGGAACTGATAACTGACGATAGGTATAATACCAACCAACAGTTCCCGACGAGTCCTGTCCAGTGTACTCGTAACCTAACGAGCACCCGCATACTATCTCAAGTACGACGTACTGACGGCTGTGGGACAGACCGTCTCCCACGCTGGGATGAGAAGCGCATACGCTAGTCTACTCCGGAGTATCGATGCCCTGTCTCGATAGTCCAACGACTAGGGACCTGTATAAGGACGTGCTTATAGATCACCCAGCTCCCACGAGTGTGAGCGCCATCACAACGCTGGTAATCAAGCAAAGATCCTAAGGGCTCTACAAATATGTATATCAGCGATATGCTAAAAGAAACACATGCACATATTAAAGCAGAGACAAACCAAGTAGCATACTACCATTTCGAGCAAGATTGTATATACAACTGTGAATATCCCAAGCTTCCATCAAGTAATATACAAACTAGTATGATACAGTAATGGCCTCTAGGGCATATACACTAACAATCTCCCACTTGCACTAAGGCCATGTACTGGCATATCGAAGACCTATCATCTCGATCAGCCGCTCGAACTGAGTCTGGGGTAGGGCCTTCGTGAGTGGATCTGCAGTGTTGTTCTCCGTATTTACTCTCTTCACCTCGATCTCCTGGCGATGTATGATCTCCCTGATCAGGTGGTACCGCCTCAAAATGTGCCTGGACTTCTGATGGGACCTGGGTTCCTTCGCTAAAGCTATAGCTCCGTTGTTGTCGCAATACAGCGGTTTTGGATTAACAATGGTAAGAACCACCTGAAGCTCCAGGAAGCTCCAGGAGGAACTTCTTCATCCAGACAGCTTCCTTTGCGGCATCGCAAGCAGCTATGTACTCCGCTTCCATAGTTGAGTCAGCAACGGTCTCCTGCTTGGAACTCTTCCAGCAAACCGCCCCTCCAGTGAGGGTAAAGACATAACCCGACATGGACTTGGAGTCATCCTTGTCACTCTGGAAGCTGGAGTCAGCAAAGGCCTCGAGCTGGAGGTCTTTTCCGCCATACACCAAGAACATCTCCTTAGTCCTTCTCAGGTACTTGAGAATGTTCTTTACCGCTATCCAGTGTTTCTCCCCTGGGTTTGACTGATACCGGCTTACAACGCTCAATGCGTATGCTACATCTGGTCTGGTACATAACATCGCATACATTATAGAGCCTACCGCAGAAGCGTAGGGTATAATAGACATGCGATCCCTCTCCAAATCAGTCTTTGGAGACATCTTTTTGGAGAGGGTGATCCCGTGACAAGCCGGTAGATTACCGCGCTTAGAATCTTCCATACTGAATCTTTTCAGTATGGTGTCGATGTACCTAGACTGTGAAAGTCCCAATATCCTTTTAGATCTATCACGATAGATCTGGATCCCCAGAATGTAGTTGGCATCGCCCAGGTCCTTCATGGAGAACCTCTGCGACAAGAATCCTTTGACTGACTGTAGCATAGGAATATCATTTCCTATTAGGAGAATGTCATCCACGTACAAGACGAGGAAAACTACAGTTCTCCCTACAATCTTACTGTAAATGCATGGTTCATCTGGGTTTTTGATAAAGTCGAATTCTTTGACAGTATCATCAAAGCAGATGTTCCAACTCCGCGATGCCTGCTTAAGTCCATAGATGGACTTTAGCAACTTGCACACTCTACCGCTGCTCCCACTCTGAATGAATCCCTCCGGCTGATCCATATAGACGCACTCTTCCAAATTTCCATTTAGGAAAGCCGTCTTTACGTCCATCTGCCAGATTTCATAATCGTGGAAGGCAGCAATGGCAAGAAGGATCCGAATGGATTTCAGCATAGCCACTGGAGAAAAGGTCTCGTCATAGTTCAAGCCAGGTCTTTGACGAAAACCCTTTGCAACAAGTCTAGCTTTATAGGTCTCAACCTGCCCATCTACACCAATCTTCTTTCTGAAGATCCATTTGCAGCCTACGGGTTTTACCCCTTCTGGAGCAAAGTCCAAAGTCCAAACTTTGTTGGTGTACATGGACTCCATCTCGGCCCGCATTGCATCCAGCCATTTTACCGAGTCGCCGCTTTGGATGGCTTGCTGGAAGCTAGTAGGCTCACCATAATCCATGGTGCAATCCTCTCTATTCCCGTCTATGAGAAAACCGTAGTATCTCTCGGGCGGATGAGATTGCCTACTACTCCTGCGGAATGGCGCTGGGATGTCCGGTTCTCTTGAGACTTCTGGTTCTTCCAAGCTTTCAGTAATAGCTTGTGGTTCTAGAATTTCTTCCAGTTCTATTGCGCTCCCACTTATCCGATTTTCTACAAATTCAGTTTCCAAGAAGTGGGCATGCTGAGAAAAAAAAACCTTTTGTTCCTCTGCGGAATAGAAAAGATACCCCCTGGAGTTCTTTGGGTATCCCACAAACTTACACAGTACTGAACGTACCTCGAGCTTGTCCGCATGCTGCTTTTTTACAAAAGATGGACATCCCTATGTCTTAAGGTACTTGAGACAGGGTTTCTTCCCACTCCACATCTGATATGGGGTGGTAGGCACAGTCTTGGTTGGAGCCTTGTTCAAGAGATATGCAGCTGTTTCTAGCGCATAACCCCAGAAGGATCGCGGCAACTCAGCCTTACTCATCATGGAACGAACCATATCCAATAGGGTTCGATTCCGCCTTTCCGATACACCGTTGTGTTGTGGTGTGTATGGAGGAGTGAGCTGAGAGAGAATTCCATTCTCTTTTAAGTAGTCCAGAAACTCGGCACTCAAGTATTCACCACCTCGATCAGATCTCAGTGTCTTGATACTTTTGCCTGTTTGTTTTTCAACTTCATTCTTGTATTCTTGAAATTTCTCAAAGGCCTCGGATTTGTGCTTCATCAAGAAGACATGCACATACCTAGAGAAATCATCGGTGAAAGTAATGAAGTATGAATAACCACTTCGCGCATGTGTAGACATTGGACCACACACATCACTGTGTATGAGACCCAAGAGCTCGCTTGCTCTTTCTCCGTGTCCAGTGAACGGAGTCTTTGTCATCTTTCCCATGAGACAAGATTCACAAGTGGCATAAGACTGATACTCAAACGGATTCAAGTATCCCTCTTTATGTAACTTTGTCAACCGTGTCTCATTAATGTGACCCAGTCTACAATGCCATAAGAAAGCCTGATTTGTTTCCGGAGACTTTCTTTTAAGTGTGTTCTGGACACTGAAGATCTGAGCTTGATTCAATACGTATATACCGTTTTGTAATGTACCTGACCCAATCAGAACTTGATTTAGGTGGATGTTAACTACATCGCTTACAAAAGTAAAATCATATCCTTCCTTAGAAATTAAGGATACAGATATGATATTACATGTCGCACCTGGTACATAAAAACAGTTACGCAGAATCAATATCTGCCCAGTTGTCAGTCCCAGATGATATTCCCCTACGGATTCAGCATACATGCTCATTCCGTTAGCAACCCTGAGAGTCATATCACCTTTCCTGATAACCCTACGGTTTCTCAGAGCCTGTAACGAATTACAGATATGAGATCCTGATCCGGTATCCAATACCCAGGAAGTAGGGTTAACTGACATACAGTTCTCTATTACAAACACACCCGAAGCATAAGCCACAACATGCTTCGAATTCTGGCTACTGGCTTTACAAGCCCTGCAATCCTTCTGTCCATGTTCATTCCCGTAACAGTAGGAACATCCCTCTTTTACTGCATCCATTCCTGAAACTTCTGCCCTTCTCTTTCTTTCTACTTCCCTGGTTTCCTTCAGGGTAATAGGTAGAGACTGTTGAACTAAGTCAGCATCTGACCCGTTCCTCAACATGGTCTTCAGGTCCGAGAGCTCAAAAGAGCTGGTCTCTGTAAGGACGTTGTCCCCTACAGATGACCCGATAGCCAACCTTGCTGGAAGCAATTCGTTCGAGATCTCATATCTTGCGATACGAGATTGCTCTCCATATAAAACTTTGTTATGGAGGAAGATAGAAGCTGAGTCCATCTTCTCGTGCTGCCTCTGGTATGTACCATCAACTGAGGCTAACACGAGGCACTTGGCTTTCGCACAGTCTTCTTCCGATGTCCTACGGATATCAATATCCGTGACAGGGGAAACTGGATCTGAGACGGCAGGGGTTGGATCAGTCAAGAGGTGTCCCAGCTTGTCCTGGGCAATGGACATCTGGACAGACCCTTGCCAGTCAAAACAGTCAGATTCAGTCATTTTATTATCTAGATGTAACCTAGGTGCGGTCATCGGGTCGCTGCAATTAAGAGAGAGAGAAGAATACACTTAGCATGATACTCTTGCAAGTTTAGATTGGTTTTTAATTTATCTAAACAGGATGGCTCCCACTGTCTCTCGAATCCCTCCCCAAACCATAAAGGAAGGATTAGTCAGGATCAATCTCACCGTACAATACTTGCTTAACCGTTCAGCCAGGCCAGTGTCGGTACTTCGAGGGAGGTTTTCCAACGCTTTCGCGAAGTTCCTTAATTAAGTAACCTCTTTTCCCTGTGGGCGTAGCCCCGCTAACACCTTTCTAGACACCTACTAGGTTTATAGCATTGATCGTTAAGTGAGAGTTTTCCCGAGGAGTAGCATATACTCACAGTAGGATCGGGATCCAAATATCATCGCGTGATAAAACCGAAGAAATCCTACCAGAATCATCACACTCCAAATGGTATGCAGCGCTAGCAAGTTTCAGTACTTATGAAACCCCCGATGTGGATTTTTGCCCCATGCTCTTATGACCTTGACGAAGGTCAACAAATCATAAGTCACATGTCAAGTTCTACCCGTCATTATCCAGGTTAATTTGAACCCAACCGTACATACTCTTGACGAAGGTCAACAAGGTAGTACGACTGTCCCAAACCAACGCATCTATCTATGCTACATATGAACACCCAACAGCTACCAATCACTATGCCTTGACGGAGGTCAACAAACATAGCTTGAATACTATTGAATATCCATACGAAACGACGGAGGGCTACGAATGGTTTTGGCGAAACCGTGAACGTAGTGAACTTGATATAATCGATGGAACGAGATAGCTTTTAAAAGGAGCGGTTCAAGCTCCGTATTTAAAAGTTTAGTTTTGAAAAGAACCGAGTGGTTTTCAAAGTGTTCCAATCGACTTTTACTTGGTTTATTTTCTTGCATTAGTTCTTTTAATGCGTCCCATCATTTAATCCTACCATTGCAGAAAACAACCAAAATATGACGTACGCTTATGCCATTCGCATTCGCCACGGGGCCCCGTCATCACCCGTTAGGTTACTTAACTAACGACAGAGCGGGGGCTGGGCTAGCGCGGCTGTAAAACATAAGCAACGCCTAAATAGTTATCATATATAAATATATAGCAATGATAGACATTACAGATCACAGATGAATACATTGGATATAATAGGAATCCGCAATCCGTTCGAGCCTGCAACGAAAAGCGGATTACACGGTCGCGGTGAATAGCCAATACCCCACCCAAGACCCCTACGGGTGCGGCAAACTACCCGCCAAGTACCCGAAGCGAAGCAACCTCCCTCAACACCGTGAGTAGGCCACTCGGCACTTCGAGATACCCGGTAGTTTGTGCACCCCCTCCATGGGTCTATCCTAGGAGCAAAAACAGTAAAAAGAATTATACAATGACGGCTACAACCCCGACCCGGTTGTGCGGCCATACAAATAATAATATTATATCAATTTACATATTACAATGAATGAAAGAAAAAGAAACACTCATCTCACATCCACCCCGGCTATTCACCCGTGACAATCCAACCCATTCATATACACATACCATCATCAATCACAGATCACAGATATGTATAACCCCAACTAATCGACATATAGCGATTAGCCGACGTTCAATACATATAAACATCACAGATATAACCTTTTAGTCAAAGTGTATTGAAGTTCGAAAAAAAATACGGATTTATAGGCCCCCAAAAATAAATTTCTATTCTGGAAAACCTGGGAACATATAAACCATCTTAAAAATCCTAAAACCAAGCCATAAGAAAACTGCACCAAACTCGACTCAGTGAAGAGTCAAAACGGCGGCGGTTCTGCGGCAATAGCTTGTTATTGCCGCTGAACCGCGGCGGTTTAGACGAATCACTGGACCGGGTTTGCTGTGTTTCTTAAGAAAACCCTGAGATGATTTTTGGAGTATGACAAATTTTATTTTGAACAGAAAAAATTTTAACAGAAAACTAGGGTTTTGATATTTTGGTTTTGCGATTTTTCCGATTCGAACTTCGATACACTCTACTACCTAGCTAGTTTATGTTTAGTTAGGCTCTGATACCTCTGTAAGTCCACGTTTCCCACCCCGGTACTTGCGGGGAGGCGGAAAACGGAATAAAAATCGAATTTTTATGAGCTTAGGCAACATGGACTAGACTATGAAGGATCTTTGCTAAACAAAAACAAGCTAAAGCTAATTAGAAACTAGCTAAGTGCTAGAAAGGTTATACCTTGGGCTTTATGTCCTTCTCTCCTTGCTCCTTGGAGTGGTGGAAGGAGGTCACCTTTGTCGTCTTCTCACGTCGAAGAAAGATCCACCCGAAAGCCTCGACCTTTGGCTTTAACTCCAAGCTAGAAGTAACTAGGGTGCAAGAAGTGCTAATACTTGAACCCTAGATGAGAGTAGAGATTATCAAGAGAGGGTTTTTCTCAAGCTCAAGTGTTTCTCAACACATGAGAGGGAGGAGCTTGAGGGAGAGGAAGAACAAGAGAGAGAATGTGAAAAATAGAATGAGAGAATAATATGAAGCATTCTCTCATATATGTGAATTATTGTAATTAGAAAATTAGTGAGATAATTGTCATGGCTAAATCAAGACATGACCATTATCATTTCATTTTTAATGCAAATTGCAAGGATCAAAGAGCATCTTCCAAATGAAATGATGATGGTCAAAGTGTCAACAAGGTCAATAAGTCAAGATGGGTCAAATGGTCAACAACCATAATCATGCACAATTATTAAACTAATATCAATTAACAATAATACACACATAAGCATTAGGGTTAATAAAATGACAATAGTCATTAACCCTAATCAAAGTCCTCTCCCTCTGTCTCAAGCAACTGTGCATACGCACCCGTATTCGTGATCCGAGGAACAAGAATACAATGAGAAAAAGCCAATCCCAAATCATATACTAGGATCCGGTTTAAACCAAAGCCCGCTAGTATAAGCTGTCCGGACAGCAAACGTGCACAAGTGCGCGGATGTGAACGAACCCTGTCGCAAAACCATGCGACCTCTACTCATTTTGCCTAAAGGCGAATAGCTCTCTGTGTGCGACTCTAAAGACTCGACACTACGCTGGCAGTGGGTTTAACCACAGACCGTAAGCGGCACTAGCTGTACGTAACGGTCCCCAGGTAGATATCGATAAGAAGACTGACGAGGTGAACCCCATCTGAACTCCTACTGAGCCTGTATGTGACAATCTCCGTACAGTCCGGTCTGTTCGTCTGATACATCGCATGGCGGGCCTAGAGGGGCGGTGAACGTCAGTCCCCTAATAGCGGTACAAGTCGTGTCGGAGTGTAGCCCAGAACACCCTGAGATAACACTGGAAACCTACCAGTATATCTCGCTTGCCCTGGCCAGGGACTACTCGTGTAATGGCTCTCCTGGACACAGCGCGATGTCAACCCCCAATACCGGGAGAGACGAATCCTGTCTAACCGTCACTGCCTCCAAGTGCTTCGGGACTGCACCCAAAAACTACCTGTTTGCACGACTCCTTTGAGCCGTGGTAGGGTAGTAATCAAAGTGCAGTGGGAACACACTCGAGGCGAAGTGACAGTGTCAAGTCAGCGGACTAAGCTGTACTCATGTCACCTGGGAACTGATAACTGACGATAGGTATAATACCAACCAACAGTTCCCGACGAGTCCTGTCCAGTGTACTCGTAACCTAACGAGCACCCGCATACTATCTCAAGTACGACGTACTGACGGCTGTGGGACAGACCGTCTCCCACGCTGGGATGAGAAGCGCATACGCTAGTCTACTCCGGAGTATCGATGCTCTGTCTCGATAGTCCAACGACTAGGGACCTGTATAAGGATGTGCTTATAGATCACCCAGCTCCCACGAGTGTGAGCGCCATCACAACGCTGGTAATCAAGCAAAGATCCTAAGGGCTCTACTAATATGTATATCAGTGATATGCTAAAAGAAACACATGCACATATTAAAGCAGAGACAAACCAAGTAGCATACTACCATTTCGAGCAAGATTGTATATACAACTGTGAATATCCCAAGCTTCCATCAAGTAATATACAAACCAGTATGATACAGTAATGGCTTCTAGGGCATATACACTAACACTACGCATGCAAGAATAACCAAACAACTCTCGACGTCGACGTACAAACTTCAAACGAACGATTTAAAACTCAAATACCAAAACTCAAGTCAATAAAAGTCGCAAAACAAAAACAACAACTTGAAAAAACACTTCCAGATTTTGACTCAGGTGAAATTGGGACATTTTGCATATAAGGTAGGCCTAATTATCAGAAGATTGATCTATGAACCAAAAACCACACCCTAACTCAAAAATGTGGCCGCAATTTGTGGCCATATTCAATAAATCTGCGTCCATGATTGGGAGATGGGGGCTCGGGTTTCAGGGGTAGCTTCTAAATAGCCTGCACATATCTCTGTGTTTGCTAACTATTTTTCAGAGTCCCATAGTTATAGCAAATCCTGTTTGATCATCACATTTCCATAAAAACCCGATATCGAAAAATTCCAAGTTCATGATTAGGACTTATAAACTCAGTTTGATCCAGAATTTTTTCACTAAAAGGGTTTGTGGTCACTAACTAAGTCTCAAATACACTTTCACAACTCAAAACATCCAATAAATCTCATCTTAGAATTTTCCAAGATCACTAACCTACACTTGTTTAGCTCTAAACTACTATAAGAGATTAGGAAAACTTAACACTTAATTAAAAGTGAGGGATTTACCTTCCTAGAGCAACTAAAGAATATTCTAGGATGGTCAAAGTGCTCAAAGTCCTAACTTGATCCTACCATGGTGTTTGTAGTGATGTGAGGAAAATTATTTGTGAAGTTTGTATGGGGTTTTAGTGGAGGTTTGATGGTGTTGTATGGTGGTAGTGAGGTGGTGGAGGAATTAGGGAAAATTGAGGAGATGAAGAAGAGAAAGAGAATGAAGAAAATGAAGAGTATGAGGAGGTGAAGAAAATGCTTGGAAGGGTGTAGAACTTTCCCCTTCTCTCTCTCTCTCTCGCTCTCTCTCCCTCCCTCCCTCAACCATACTCTTGTCTCCACCCTTTTTATTTATCTTTTCTTTTTCTTTCCTAAAAAACCAAAACCATTTAAAAGCAAATGAAGCCATGGTTATCAATAAGAACAATTGTTACAATATGATATGTTGCATGTCATGATACATAAACATGATTTTTAACAATTAACTTAGTTTAATTCATAATTAGAAAATATTAATTAAGTTAAACATTAAACATATATATAAGTAATTGGATAATAACTTATAAAATTCCCAAAACAAATAAATACTTTCATAATTAATAATTCATATAAATTTTCAATTATTTTCCAAACTATATGTATATAATCATACTATTCCATTTAAAACTAATTTCTATACTTTTATAATATTTATAATATTTATTATTTTATTATTTAATTTCCAAAAATAATATTTTATTTTTCTGAAATGTTACAGGAACAGACGTCTAAAGAAGGAAAACATAAAAATTATATATGAGGCAGACATCCGAAGCTTAAATGAGTAGACATATGAAGTAGGAATTTTCTGAACGAACTCTATAAAAACTAGAAAATTCCAGAACCTTAAAAATCATTCTTTTGCACTAAAATACCCTATATTTCTCAAAATAGGATGTAGTCACCAAGTAAACCATACTCAATTCACCACTAGTAGTGGATCACTTCAAAGACTAAACTACAAAGAATCCAACCCTTAAAAATACCATTTTTAATATAGAAACTATATTTTTCTATGGCTAAACATATCCAAACATGTAGATCTTGAATTAAAGCGGGATTCTTACCAATTTGAAGTGATGAAAAGTGAAGACCCAAGCTCTAGGGATGTCCACTTCAAGAACTTAGAAGTTGTAGTGTTTTCACTTGAATTCTTGATGGGTTTAGATGAGGAAAAATTGAATTTTTGATTGAAGGAGGATGGGTTTTGGTTTGGGTGTCTGACATTTGGAGAGAGATGGGAGATATTTTGGAGGAGAGAGAAATGAGATGGGATTATGAGAGGAGGAAGAGAGAGGGTGTAGGTATGGTGAGAGGGTATGTCTCTCTCTCTCTCTACCTTAATAATACAATAAACACAAAATACTATATCATTTTCTAAATAAAAATTACTTATCATTTTCAAACTATCTTACATTTACCAATTCCCAAAAATAAATATACATACGGATGTCAATCCGTAAAACCCAAATCCATACTTGGTATTATTTTCAAAAAACTCATAATGCCTATATTTAAATTATAAAATAATATTTATAATTTTCAAACTGTTACAGACGCACATAAGATTGGCGCATCAGCTCGGCTTAAGTTATCTTGGACATAGGGCTTTAGTGCTTGCTCAGATGTCACTCACGTGGCGCCCAGTGGGACGAAACGAGTGCTTGGCGCACCACATAAGCATCGGCTCAGCTCGGCTTAGTTTAATGAATAACTTAAGCTCTGGCACAACATTCCTTGGAGCAGTTCCTTTTGGCGAGGCTTGTCAACTTGGCCCATGCCCACGTGCATATCACGTGGTGCATGCCCACATGGCATATCTTCTTTTTGTCACTGGCGCCACGTGCACGACACATGGGGCACAACACTTAGAGTTTTCCAGATATTAATCTCTATAATTTAGAAACTTAAGTTTCTTGAAGCTTAAGCTTCTTTTTTAATGCGCTGTTTGGCCATTAGAACCTTCAAGATCAGTGTTTTATGATCTTGGATTTCGTTTTTTGTTCATGATATGAACTGGGGTATTTTTGAAGTTTAAACTTCAATTTTTCCATGTCAATCTTTAGGATTTTGTTGTTTTCGTATTGTTTTGTGGAGAAGTTTTCTTAAATCCTCTTTCAATCCCTAAATCTTAAGATCGAAAATCCCTTTATGTGAGCTTGAGTTCTCATCGAGGAGATTTGACTTAAGGATCTATGATTCAGAGGAAGAACTTGAGTTCTTATTGAAGGTTAATCTTCTTTTTTTTATGGAGATTAATCTCCTTACCTCGAGTTTTGGGAGGAAGAAGAACGAAAATTTGCAAAGGAGACTTTAGGTCTTTATTTTTGATTTTCCTCAAGTTTAAGGGGGGGGGGTCTCTCTCTATCTCGATGTCTTTACCCACATCTCTTATTTATAGGAGGGGGATGGTTAGGCAAGTAGAGTAGATCTGTCATATAAGATCTCTTAAATTGATCTTAAGATCAGCCGGGTACTTAACTATCATTGGATTTTTGATTCAAGGGCTTCTGTTAATAGAGTCGATATTTTTCTTGTTTTATAAAATATGCAGAAGATTTCTTGTTAACAAGTCATATATCTTTCTGTTTATGAAAGATAATGAAAATTAATTTTGTAAAACAAAGCTTTAGCTTTAATGAAATGGGTGCTTCAAAGCTTGGCACCACGTGCATTGCACGTAGTGCAGCGCCAGACAGGTATTGACACTTGTTTGCACCAATGGGCATCAGCTCCATTTGAGTCGATAAGGCATTAGCGCTACCTATGCCAAAGTGGCCTTGGCGCTGCCTTGGCCGACATGGAGCTTAAGTTCTGAGCCCATTATTTAGGCAGGAACATTCGCCAGTGCCAGCACCAAACGTGCAACGCACGTAGCACAGGCGCATTTATATGGTGAAGCGCATCCTTCAGAGTTTAAGATCTATTTTGAAAAATACTTTCCTTTATCTTTCTAAAACAGAAAGATAATCTGTTAAAATTAGAAAATCCTATGGATCAAAGATCCAATAGTGTTTATGCACCCCGGTTGATCATAGGATCAATTGAGATCTCTTAAATGAGAGATTCTCTCAACTTTCTCAACCATTATTTTGTCCTATAAATAGCCTAGGAGATTAATCTCCATACACACAGAAGCCCCTATAAGATGCATACGAGACTTAAGCCTCTACCAAAAAAATTCTTCATCTTCTTCAATCCTTAGGTAAAGAAATAAAGAAAAATCCCTCCTTTTACCTATCCACGAAGCTTAAGCTTCTCAAGAACCCTAGGTTCTTCCTTCGGATTAAAGATCCATGAGAGAAATCTCCTCTGGATAAGAGGTTAACCTCTCATGGGAGATCCAATCTCAAGATCTAAGATTTTGGAGGAAGAATCTTGGTATTCCTCCTCCACAAGATGAAAGATCATCAAGATCGAAGAAAATCGAAGCTTAAGCTTCATGAGATCCGAGTGTCCACCGTGAACCAGACCAGTCATCAAGACTATGATTGTATAAACAACAAATAAGACCTAAGATCATGAAAAATTTGATCTTGATGATCAAAAGATCATTTTACAGAATCTTAAGCTTCATGAAAGTCAAGTTCTGAAGGATTAACCTATTTTGTTCCGAAGAGGATGGAGCTTAAGCTCCCGAAACCCTAGCGCTGCGCCACGTGCATTGCACGGGCGCCAACACCAAAGTTGATTTTCCAACCATTGCGCCGGAGCTTAAGCTCTCAATGCTGTGCTACACCAAGTGCAATATACGTGCGCTAAGCGCCGATCCCATATCATGTCCCATCAAGCGCCGCACGCCAAATAGAGGATAGCAGCGCCAGCGCCATGTGCAACGCATTTGCGCAGGAGCAGCGCTGGCGCCAAGTATATATGAGCGCCAAATAGACCCTTGGCTTAGAAAATTGGCTAAGTCTTGAAACTTAAACTTCCATGTGATCTAATGATCTGCTGAGAACAAAATTCTAATACTATCTAGGTCGATCTAGTTCTCAAATGAGACTATGTATCCCTAGGAAAAGCCTATATATACCTAAGTCGATCTAGTTCTCAAATAAGACTATGTATCCCAAGGCAAGGCCTATATACGCCTAGGTCGATTTAGTTCTCAAACGGGACAATGTATCCCCAGGAAAAGCCTATATACCCCAACCATCTAAGTCAACCTTAGTTCTCAAATGAGACTAACATGTCCGTAGATAGAGATTAAGCTCTCGTGTGAACCCATGGACCTCACAAATGTGAGAATGAACCTAAGGTTACTCCCGTTGGTAAACAAAGACACCAACGTGGACCTTTTCAAGCAAATGCTTCATCCAAAATATAAAATATATATGCGGATTTGGACTAATCCGTGCCCTACGGGCGTCGAAAGAATTAGTCTCCGTATATAATCTAAGGCAACCTAAATAAACCAAAAGACATGACACACAAAGTAATCAACCTGGAGCGTAGAAAGTTGTTATCGTTCGGGATACCGTAATTAACTATAGGGGTTCGCGCCTGTAAGAAAAATGCGACCCCATAATCAATAAACCTCTCACCCTGAGAGGGAATCTGAAGTCCGCTGCATCGGTCGCATCTATCTAAATCTTCGATATATGGCGCTTTAAATCAACTTAGTATCTTTGGAGAGGTTGATGGAATATATCAATGCATCTGCCTTCAAATTTAGGCAAGAAGTTTTGACGCCGGTCATCTCCGGTTTTCGGCGGTAAACAACAGGAATATTCTTTTCCTCATGACAAGACGAAGAATCTATTCGACCTTTCCATGAAGAATTTCATGTTGTTGTCGCCTGAACCACGATGACCAGCACAAGCAAACACGGTCAACGACCCCAACTATTGCCCTTATCATCGGGTTATAAGTCACCCAATCGAAGACTTCTTCGTATTCAAGAATTGGGTCGAAGATCGGTATAAGCAGGGCAAATTCATGCTGATGGACAGATGGAAGGTTGATCCGCCAAAAAAGCAATCCCAAAGAAAGCCGATACGACAGGGGCCTCTTGCTCAATGATAGCGGAAAGCCCATAGGAAATGGTCCTCTTATCAAAAAATAAGAAGATGCTAAAAGAACTACATGCATGCCCCGTAATCAAGTGGAGAAGTCCACTTAAGCCAAAAATCGTCGAAGGGATGTTGATACCACATCAAACTCCAAAGGTTGACGACAAGGAGAAAAGCCTCCCAGTCCACTCTTCTAAGAAGACGAAAAAGAAGGACAAGAAACATGTACAGCTCAATGAATTTGTTGACTGGCATACAAATCTTCAGAAATATATAGATGCGCTGAAAGAATACAATCAGAAGGCGCGCACTCCGATTACATTCATAGAATTCCTCCAGCATCTCTTTGAAGATAGCGGTGCTGAAGAAGAAGATCCAATAGAAGAAGAAGAGCTTGTAGAAAGTTGCTGCATGATTTCTTATTCTTTTTTATAAAATGAAGAAGAAGATGCTTCGCCTGGAAACAACATGGCTGAGTAGGGGGCAGGGCCTGCACCAAGTGCTCCAGATCTGCTGCAAGGGGATCCAATTGACAGTCTGATAAAATAGCTGTTCAAGAGGGAGAGGAAATCATAATGTGTGAGATAATCATCTATGAAATGCCAAACGACTGCGCCTAAGAAAAAAGTTTGCAAAAGGGACGAGTCATTATACTTCCCAATTGCAGCTGCCTCCGTCCTCTTTTGCAGGAGGGGAGTCTCGAAATAACAGAGGCAACAACAAGGCGTCGTTTGCTGCCAATACCCAACAATAATAGGGCGGCTCCAAAGCACCCAGCCGTCAGAATAAAAACTGTTTGCGTCAAACCCTTAAAAAGAAGATGAGGTGGGAATACTCTTTTTCTCGAAACAAGACAAAGAAGATATTTGACCTCGTCATGAAGCATTGAATGTTATCTTTGCCGGAACCTCGACGACCAGCTTAAGCAAATGCGGTCAATGGCCCTATTTATTGCCTATACCATCAGGTTTTAAGTCACCCGATTGAAAACTGCTACAAATTCAAAAATTGGGTCAAATATCGGTACAAGCTGGGCTGGTTCATGTTGACCGACAGCTGGAAGGTGGACCCATCACAGAAGCATGTGCCGAAAAAAGCCCACACTTAGGGGTCTTCATGACTCATAAGGAGAAAATACACCTACGAGATCCTTTCAACTCGTAGGAAGAACAATACTTTTATGAGACCCTTACGGCTTATAAAATTGAAAAGCCTTAGGTGACAAGGACCTAAACCTGTCTCCTAAGCCATTTGTCTTACGGCCGGTCTCCAAATGGACTGATGTATAAAATCTATGGGCCACTTGCAACGAAGTTGTATTCAATATATCCTCCATTGGACAACCAAGCTACCAATGAGAAGAGGACCTACTCACGTATCCTTATGATACATGATGAGTACGTCAAAACCAAGGCCAGTCCATAAACAAAAAGGGCATGGATGAAAACCTGAAAGGGCTCCGTGAGTAAAAAACAACATGACTACCCGCGAGCTTGTGAAAAACCAAAAGGGCGCAAACTCGTTAAAAAAAGCTCAGTCCATAAGAAAAAAGAGCACAAATGAAAACCTGAAAAAGCTCCGTGAGTAAAAACAGAGAGGCTGCCTACAAGCTTGTGAAAACCCGCGAGGGTGCAAACTCGTTCAAAAAATTGCTTCAACAAAATCCCACTAAAGGTGAGCAATACCACCAATGTGTGATGAGCATCACCTGTGAGTCCTCTCGAACCACAAAGAGAAAATACTCATGTGAGATCCTTATGACTTACAAGGGAAAATACACATAAGGGTCCTCATGACTCCTAAGGAGAAAATACTCCCATGAGACCCTCTTGACTCATAGGGAGAAAATACATTTATGAGACCTTCACGGCTCATAAAATTGAAAATCTTTAGATTATAGGGATCTAAACCCGTCTCCTAAACCATTGCCCTACGGCCGGTCTCCAAATTGACTACTGTATACAATCCATAGGCTACTAGTGATAAAACCCACGTTCAAAACAACCCACACCAGCAAACCAAGATACCATTATGGAAAAGACCCACTCATGCGTCCTTACGACATATGAGGAGAACGACACTTACGAGATCCTCTCGACTCATAAGCAGAAAATACTCTTGTGAGATTCTTACGACTCACAAGGGAAAAATACACTTGGGGATCCTCATGATCACTAAGGAAAAAACATACACTTACGAGATCCTATAGCCTTGTAAGGAGAAAATACATTTATGAGAGCCTCACGGCTAATAAAATTAGAAGCCTTAGGTGATAGGGATCTAAATCTGTTTCCTAAGCCTCCATTGCCCTGTTGCTGGTCTCCAAATTGACTATCGTATACTATCCATAGCCTACTTACGGTAAAACCGCGCTCGGAATGACCCACATTTGTAAACCAAGCTACCATAGTGGAAAAGATCCACTCATACATCCTTACGACACCTGAGGAGAAAGACACTTACGAGATCCTCTCGACTCATAAGCAGAAAATACTCTTGTGAGATCCTTACGACTCATAAGGGGAAAAGAAACTTAGGGATCCTCATAACCCCCAAGGAAAAAAGATACACTTACAAGATCCTCTCGACTTGATTGATATTGTTTTTGTGTGTTCTACTTACCGCAATCAAGATAATATCGCTCGTAACTAGCTACGATGAGTATGGGACATTCACAAAGAGAAGGTATATTTTTCGTTCTTATTTTTAGAGGAGTTATGACCAAATGTATGAGATGGTTCGTTGCTATCCTATGTATTGTGTTTATGTCAAGTTAAGGTCTTGTTAGGGTTAGGATTAGGTTAGTTGAGTTTGAAAAATCCGTATTCTTTCCTTTGTGCTTCTCTTTGAGATTGATGCTAGGGTAATCGCGAATAACGTGGATTAGGGTACTTTAAAAGGGTACTTACGAGTTTAACCAATACTTTCCAAGCGCTAAGTTCGTTCTAATTGAACCTTGTCCTTCTATTCTTCGCTCTTAGTTCTAGCCTTCGGCCAAACAACCGCAACATGTCTACATTTAGGTCACAACTATATGTCACAATAGTGATCCTAAAGGAGAGGATTGCGATTCCTAGGTTGAAGCTCAATTTCCAAGATGTTGGGCAAAGGGAAGAACAAGGGAGTTTTCCGTCCTTCGAACTATCCTCTCTATAACCCTAAAGAGTGAGAAATTATTCACACATTGTTCCCTTCGAAAAAACATAATAAATAATTTCTTTAATTAAAAAAATCAAGCAGCACCTCACGTGTTTCCCATGTGAACACCAGCGCCAGGCTCTGTTAGGATTAAATCCTATAGCGGCGTCTCACGTGGAACACACATGAGCACCGGCGTGTAAACCACGAGAGTGACTATTTATAAAAGAATTAAATTCTAGGCAGCGCCCACGTGTATAGCATGTGAGCGTCAGCGCCCAAATTAATAGCAGGTAGAATTAAATTCTATGGAAATTATTTCCCTAAAATCTGGGGATATTCTCTGTTAAACAGAGCTATTGAATCAAAAATCCAATGGTGATTAAAAATTATCAAATGATAGAATTAAATTCTATTAGGGGGAAAGTATCTCCTTGATTTTTTTTAAAATATAAAAGATTATCTCTGTTAAACATAGAGTTGTTGGATCAAAAATCCAATAATAGAATTAAGTTCTAATATGGGAAAATATTTCCCCGATCTTTCTAAACGAGAAAGATAAATTCTGAACCCTTAGATTAAAAAAAATCCAATGGTGATTAAAAGTCATGATTTGATAGGATTAAATTCTATTTATGGGAAAATATTTCCGTAATCTTGTTAAAAAAGAATATATATTCTGTGAAACAAAAGTCACCGGATCAAAAATTCAACGGTGGATAAAATCCCTAAATAATATTTGAGGCCAATTAAATCAATTGGCGTCTCTCAAATGAGAGATCTTCTCAAGCTAACTAACAATTTGCTTCCCCTATATAAAAGATCCAAGACTTTAAGTCTCGAGGAGGAAGGAACCCCAGAAGTTTTCCACAAAACTGAGAATTTAATTCTCTTCTCAAAGAAGAAGATCCTCACACTTCCAAACCCTAGGTAAATAAAAAAGTAGAGATAAAACGTATCTCTTCTGCCTAGCATAAAGAAAACAAGGATTTGACCCTTCATAAAAAGAACTTAGTTCTACTTTTGATATGAGATTTGCAAAGAAAATCTCCTCGCAAGTTGAGAACTTAATTCTCATCGGGGAGATTATGTTCTTCAAACTCAAAATTTTGGGGAAAGAACTAGATTAAAAGAAAAAGAGAGAGGAGAACGTATATTCTAGGAATTTAATTCCTTTGCAAGCAGGGTTTAACCCTACATAAAGAATTTTGGTTATCATAAGGTGTTTCTCCATATAGGATATGGACAATATATCAAGGATTCTGCTAACTAGATTTATATTGATAGATCTAGATTTGGGAAGTGTCCCAATTTGGGTATTCGGAAACCATTCTAAAGGATTTTAGAATGAAGTACTCCTAGCATGGTAATGTACCCGCAGGTGATTGAGTCACCCTATCTAAAATGATGTCTTCTAGACTGATGAGAAGAGAGAATCACTGTTGGGATAAAAAATTACATCTCGATTGACCAAGTCAAAATCAGTCAATCCCAAGCCAAGTGGGCTCGAGCCCAAGCAAGTGGGCCCAAGCTCAAGCCAAGTGGGCCTAAGCCCAAGTCAAGGCCAAGAATAGAAGGGGCCGACTCCATACCAAAAAGGTGGCAATAAATTAGTTTAAATGCAATTTTTAGAAATAAATGTATGAAAAATGGGCAAAAATCCAAAATTTTGTAAACCTCATGGCTTATGTGCAAAAAAAAAAATAAGCGCATAAGTCATGGGGTGGCACAAGTGCCACATGGAAAAGCTCAAGATGCTACATGTAAAGTACAGCCTATAAAAGGTAAATATGATGAAAAAAATTAATAACAACTTTCAATCTCTTAAAAATTCTAAGGTTTGTGCCTCCATCTTCTCTTTCTCAAGGGTTTTTCTTTTCATCTTCATTTCCAATTAAATTAAGAGCTTAGCTATCTTTTTCTCAAAACTAAATAAAGTTTCACTATAAAACCCTTGAAGGGGAGTTCAGATCTCCTATCAAATCCCTAAAAGGGAGATCTTTTAACCTCACCTCCCTTTTCCCCCCAATATCCAGCAAAAAAGAGGAGGAAGAAGACTCGCCTCCGAAAATCCCATTTTGGGAGGATTCAAGGCTCAAGGAAGAAGAAAGAGGTCCCCTTTAATCATCTCCGAAGATCTTTGAGAAGTTCAACTCCAAGATCCAAATTCTCATAGGAGTTTAACTCCAAATTCAGATCTTTTAAGAGTTTAACTCCAAATTTAGATCTTTTAATAGTTTAACTCTAAATCCAAATCTTTTGGGATTAACACTAAATCTATATCTAAGTCCTGTTTAGGAGTTCAACTCTAAATCTATATCTAAGTCATGTTTAGGAATTCAACTCCAAAGCCCCTCGGGAGTTCAACTCCTAGCGTAGGGGCTAAGCCCGTTTCTCCGTGGTGTTTTCAGCGCCCACAGGTAGGGCATGTGACCCGCGGGCGCCCAGCACCCACGCGTAGGGTACGTGACCCGCGGGCGCCTAGCGCCCACGCACCACTCACGTGATCCACGGGCACCCAGCGCCCACGCGCCTGGTAAGTGATTAGCGGGTGCCCAGCGCCCACGCGCAGGGCACGTGACCCGCGGGCTCTCAGCGCCCACGCGCCACTCACTCATCCTTAGGACACTCCTCACCCCTTTTTCCTCTTACGCTCCACACTCAAAACACATCCCCCGTTAGAAAAAATTTCTAATGGGGTGCTGCCCCACATCCCGCAAGAGGGCTGCTAGCCCCCTTGACCCCCAGCCCGCTATCTAGAACCCCCGTAAATTCTGCGAGTCCCCCGATACGTCTAAATCCCCTTCGAAACAAAACACACGCACACTGCATATTCAGTTCGCATGACCAGTTTTACCCGTCAATCAGAGGTTCCCTCGCTCCAAAAGCGATGGGTAATTAACGGCAATTTAGTCCGTGTCTGTCGGAGATTCGGATCCCCACAATCAATGAACCCCAGCCTACTCCAGGTAGGGTGAATCTGTAATACGCCTGAAAAGTGAAGCGTATTTTCCATCTCAATGGGGTTACGAAAAACACCTTACAGATTCTAGCACACCCGGTGGGACGTTTCTCTCCTCCTATATCTCGGATCGAGCGTTCATGCGAACTCATTTAACATATATACCGATATTTGTACTAAATTAATGCTTTTCTGTGCAGCAGTCAACTTTCAACGACGATATCTTCTAAGATGAATTCAGCTTTCGACGCGACCTCGATCCCGTACGTGGTCAAGATCAATGCTCACGTAGTTCACCCCGCAAGCCTTAGTCGGCACTGGGAGGAACCGTCCCGCCAATTTGGTTCCGTCATCAACTACCCTGTCGGAAGCGCTCATTTAGCAGAAATCCCAGCAAACCAAGCAGCCAAACCGACTTCAAGGGGAAGGCTGAACATTGTGATCACCAAAGTATCCTACCCCAAATGCAAATCCGTATTCGAACGGCTCTCCACTGTTCCAACTGGGGGAAAGTGTTAGATATGTATGCCCTAGAGGCCATTATTGTATAGTACAGGATTGTATAATACATTTTGGATGCTTGGGATATATATGTACAAGACAATCTTGCTCGATATGATAGTATACTATCCGGTTTGTCTTTATCTTAATATGTGTTTATGTTCCTTTTTACGTATCGTTGATACATGTTGATAAAGCCTATATGATCTTTGCTTGACTACTAGCGTTGTGATAGCAATGATACTTGTGGGGGGCTGGGTAGTCTATAAGCACATCCTTAAATTTTCCATAGTCGTGGGATTATCGAGACTGGGTATCGATAGTCCAGAATAAACTAGTGTATACGTTTCTTATTCCCACCAGGGGAGATGGCCGGTCCCACAGCCATTGGTATACTGTACCAAAGATAGTATACATGTGCTCATTGGGCACTGGACGGATTCACTGGGAATTTGTAGTTGGTATTATACCGATCGTTGGATAGCAGTTCTCCAGTAACATGAGTATAAGTTAGTCCGATGACTTGACATCATCATTAGTTTCGAGTGTGCTCCCACTGTACTTAGATTACTACCCTACCACCGATTTAAAGAGTCTTGCAAACTGGTAGGAGTTGGGTACAATCCCGAAGCACTTGAAGGCAGTAGGTGATAGAAGGGATTCGTCTCTCCCGGTATAGGGAGTCGATATTGCGCTGTGTGCGGTTGGCCGATACCACAAGTCCCTGGCCAGGGCAAAGGAGATTTATTGGTAGGATTGCTAATAGTTTCTCAGGTGGTATTGGGTTCCACACCGACACGATTTATCACGCTACTACGGGTCTGACGTTTACCACCCCTAGGCCTGATATGCGATTGATTAGTCCAAAATATTGCACATTTGAATGAATATTTTTCCTACTATTGTTAAGTACTAAAATGCGTTTATTGTAAATATAGAACATATGAGGGTTTATTTGTAAAAAGTTTATTATCATATGTTTCTATATAATAATTAACATAATGAGGGAAAATATATGCATATGATATTTAATGAAATCTTTGTAATTAAAATATGCATATCATATCAAATATTTATAATCAATATTCTTAAGATTTAATATCATATAAAATGGTTAGGATAATATCTCAAAAATACCAATACTACTAACACTATGACATGAGATATTTTGCAGATATTAGCTCAGGTCTGGAATCCAAGAGATCCGAATTAAATCGGGATGTCGGAATCAAATCTGCTAGAATATGGAAGCAAATCAAGAGATCTAGCAATGGCAGAGACTCAGAGCATTATTTTCAGAATCTAGACATTGAGAAGATCTCCAAAAATCAAGATAAAATAGCACAAAAAATCCCAAATATTAAAGCCACCAAACCGCAGCGGAACCGCGGCCAAACAAGCTTATATGCGGCGGTTCTAGGGCCATATGATGTAAGATTTTGGTGATTTTATTGTAACAACATATATTCACTCAGGGCATCTAGGGTTTTTGGTTTTGGGACTATATATAGGACCGAGAGCTTCACATTCAAGATCATCACCGAAGAGATCAAGAGATCCAAAGCGATCCACGCATCCGAGTGAACATCAGCTAGTCATCTACTTTCAATAAGATAGAGATCTAGAGCAATTAGGGTTCTTGTACTCTACATTCAAAGGATTTTTAAATGAAAATAGTTGATTAATAAAGGTAGATTTTAGTTTATTTCTTTTCGCATTTATTTTCTGCATTTACTTTTTGCACTTACTTTCTGCATCTTAATCATGTTTTCGTTCTTCAACCTTTCTTATAAATCTCCAACCATGAGTGAGTAATTCCTAGCTTGCTAGGGTTCGTAAGATAAGGGTAGAAAAATAGATGAGAAAATCTTTTAACGTCTTCTATACATTTTAAAATCTATAAACTTTAGCAAAACAACTGTTAACCTTCTTATCGGGTGCGCTACCAATTTATTGATAGTCACGACCACGGTTTGAGATCGGTTTAACACTTGTTTTGTTAAGGGCTAAACATGAATAGAGTTCACTGCAAGGACAAGGGTTAGTAGTATAGAAACCCTAGTTTCTTCTAAGAAAACCTAATCTACATTCATCACTAACGATCTAGTTTTAAACTATTAAAAAATAAAATAAAAAGTAATTTTTAATTATTCATCCATTACTACCAAGTCCTATGAACCTTACAAGCCTTTTCTTATAAACTTTACATCCATATTAAAATAGATCTACAACCAATTAAACTATCTTCTATCAACTCGTCTAAAACAAGAAAAAGTTTCACGTTTTCCCGCGGACGATTCGTACTCATCGCGGCTAGCTACTAGCGACACCGTCTTGATTGAGCTTACTTTACGAACACACTTTTCTTTCACGATCAATTCAATGGCGCCGTTGCCGGGAAAACGGTCGTAATTTTTTTCTTGCTATTCGGGAGAATTCTTATTAAATCCATAACATAAAATAAATAAAACCGCATCTTGTGTATTTAACGATTATTGTGCAAGTTTTGTAAGGGAATCTGGGGTAACTGGAGCAAGAAAATATAGATTCAGAGACTTCCAACGTAGCCCAGAGAAGCAGAGGGGAGCACTGAAGAAAAATTGGCAACCGCATCCAACTAATTTGCGACGGAACCGCGGCGTGTTGGAGGAATTTAGGCCAAAAAATCCTCTGGTATTTTTATCAAATCTTTCTCTCTCCTCTTAGCTTTAATAATCTAATTTTTTCTGCAGAATTCTTTGCAAATATCACCGCTTAAAAATCTTTTTGCGTGTTTTGATATCAGTTTGTTTGTGCATATCTTAACCGGACATTAAGGGGCAAAAACCCAAATCCAGATTAGGTGGGGATTTCATCACCCTTTCTGGGCCCCACAAATCACAAAACGAGTATAGTCTCACCCTACATTAATTAAAAAATATCTAGACCAAGCATCTAAGGACCGCCGCGCTCAATTAGGACAGAGGAAGGTCGTAGGTAATCTATCGCTTATCCTCATTTCTATTGTGGTGTCTAGGCAAGTGTGACTAAGGAAAGTTGTTACTTAATTAGGCCCGCTATTTCGGTGATTCGTATAGCGGATACCTCCCACTTACCTGGCACTTACCTGGCCACAAGAGTGATAAAGAGGTGGTAGAGGATTGATCCTGCGACTTGTCCTTTGAAAGTCTAGGAGCGGTCTAGTGACTTGATTTAGGTGACCTTAGTTCTAAGGATTGATTGTGCATTTTGTGATTTGTTGAGTCCATCCTTAAGTCCGACTTTTTTTCAAAATGAACCTTTTTAAAAGAGTTCTCACATATCACACGCTGCCACGTGCACTAAACCTGCTTAGTGCATGATCGGCTGGACACGGGATTCTAGTGCCCGTCTTTTCCGTTTTTTTTCTGTCGACTTCGAAGTCGTTACTTATTCATCTTCTATTTCCCCTCCACACACCACATCTCCCGAAATAGACGGATCTCCATCGAGAAGTCACGATACTACCCTGCCACCACCCGTAGGTGCGCAGAATCCACCGCGCATCTCTCTCCAAGAAAGATGCTACCCCGTGTGTGGACCCCTTCCTACTTGTCTATCTCTTCCACCGGCCAATGGGGGTAATTTTGAAATTAAACCCCACTTCATCAACCTGTTGCCTAAATTTCACGGGCTTGAATCCGAAGACGCATACATTTTCATAACCAAATTCGAGAACGTATGTGTAATGATGAACACTACCCAACTTTTAGGGGATGTTATGTGATTACGTCTTCTCCCTATCTTGTGCGATCTAACAGAAAAATGGTTTTATAGTACTGCCGCACACTTTATCACCAAATGGGATGAATTCGTTATAGCATTCCTTAAGAAATTTTATTCTAATCATAAAACCGCCCGTGTTCGAAGCGAGATTAACCAGTTTACTCAACTTCCCAACGAACCATTCTGGAAATGTTTGAGAAGTTTAAGGATCTTCTTGTACAATGTCCCCATCACGGAATTGATAGATGAAAACTTTGCCAAATTATATATGAGGGTGTGTTCCCCTCCGAACGGCGGCCAAGACATGGACGTCTTGCCTGTGATTCGGGGCAGATGCTATTTGGTTATATCCGTCCACCTCTCCGAAGATGCCAAGTTGATTTATAGCACCGTGTATCGGAGGTTTGGACAGATGCTGCCGATGTAGCAGACTTCGTCAGATTCCCCCTCGCTTGAGGGGTTTTTGATTGTGGGGATGCTCTTCCCTGCAGGCGCAAGCCCCTGCAGTTAATTACGCTACCGCATCTCGGTAACAACTTTCTCCTTCTCCAGAATTTCACTTCGTGTCGTGGGTGTTTTTTTTTTGTCGTTGCCCGTGGATTGTATAAGGAGACTAATTTATGTCGTCGCCCGTAGGATGTGGATTAGTCCAAATCCGTATTTTCTTAGATTTGGGTTTGGTGTTTTGGTTTAAGGATACGTTAGCCATATTTGAGGCTAAGATCAACATAAACATTTGTTAAGGATACGTTAGTCCAATTTGAGACTAAGATCAACTTAACGGGATCGTTTGGATCCGACAAAAGAGCATTTAGGGGCTCTATTGTTCCAGTTTAGGGACATGGTGGTCCATCGCCAGTTTAGGGACATGGTGGTCCATCGTTCCTATTTTGGGGACAGGTGTTGGTTTAAGGACGCATAAGTCCATGAGTTTAAGGACCCCACAGTCCGTATTGTTGGTTTAAGGACGCATAAGTCCATGAGTTTAAGGACCCCACAGTCCGTATCGATGTGTGGTTGTCGGGACCCGTCACCTCTCTGACGACGTTGAAGGATTACAACGACAAATATCAAAGGAGTTCGGAGATGTACCCTTGAACCGTATGTAAATTGATTTAAGAGAGCAGTCGTGCTCAGTCAATTTAATTTGAGGACTTACGGCCAGAATTGGGCTAAGTCCAGTTGAAAAATGTTCAACATTTTTATTTGTAGTTGGCCTGTTAGGCCTTGGCTTGGGCTCTGCCCTTTATTTAATAATGCATAGCATTAATCTTGGTCTCTGTTGGACCTTTATTTGAGTTCTGCCCCTTTTAAATGATGCACAGCATCTGTTTTGGTCTGACAGACCTTTGTTTGAGCTCTGCCCTTTTTTAAATATAATGCATTGCATTTTATTAGGCCTGTTAGGCCCTTTTTTTTAAATTGGGCTTGGCCCTATTTAAGTAATGCAGAGCATTAAAGATCTGACAGTGGCCACGTGGCCTGTCAGGCGCTCTGCGCTAATTAATGAGCGCAAGTGTATGTGGAGGCGACACGTGTCGCGCTCTGGTGAACGCAAGCACAGTGCGCTGCGCTGTTGCGCTGCTGACACGTGGCGCACTCTGGTGAGTTGCGCCAGTTTAAGAGAGCAGTGCTCTATTTTAAAAGCGCATAGCACAAGTTGTTCTGGAGCTGACACATGGCGCTCTTTGGTGGCTTGCGCCAACCCAAGAGCGTAACAGTGCAGATTTACAAGTGCAAGGCACTGTTAATTATCTTGATCCAATTTTGGATCAAAGAAAAGAATCTTTTAAGATTCCAGAACTAAGGGTTCAACAGAAGGCAATGCCTTTATATAGATCCAATGATCTGTGAAGTAATACTTCTATTTATCTTTTTGTGATTGGATCTTCTTGATTTTTTTTTCTTTTTTCTTGAAGATCTTGATCTTGTTCTTAGATCATTGATTTTTATAGAAGAAAATTCTTCTTTATTTAAAGGTTTTTACTTTTTTTCTCTCTGAGTTCTTCTCAAAATTTTCGTTAGAGAAGTTCTTTGTTTTTTTTTTCTCTGTGATCCAATCTCAATGTGTTTTAGACTTGAAGTCTAAGGGCCATTTTATAGTGCCATTTGATTTGTTAAATCAGTTAAAGAGATCTTTCTCTGAGTGATTTAGGGAATTTTCCCCACCGTTGGATCTTTGATTCAAGGGCTTTTGTTTTACAGAAGATAATCTTCTTGTTTTAACAAGATCAGAAAGATCTTTCTAGAATTTTTCTGTTTGGCGCAAGCGCACCTGCGTTTGACACGTGTCGAGCAGCGCAGAGCGCAGCGCAACTGCGCTGCCACGTGTCGCGCAGCGCAGAGCGCAAATCAGCTGAAGCGTTGCTTCTTTTATTTTTGTTTTAAATAGAGCCTTGCTCTGATTGGGTGCGCTGCCTTGGGCGCTGCGCTGGCGTGTCTGCTTTTGACACGTTGCGCATTGCGCGCAGCGTAAGGAATCTGAAGCGTTGCTTCAATTTTTGAATTTTTGAAATTCAAACAGAGCTTTGCTCTGATTGGGGGAAACAAATGCCCCCCCACCGTTGTGCTCACGTGGCGCACACGTAAGTGCTGCGGTGGCAAGATCCTGGCCGTTGGATCAACTGAGGAGTTGAAGGGACGCAAGCGCCTATAAATAGGACCCTTGGCCCTCAGTAGATAATTGCCATCTTCAAGAACTTTTATTTCTCAGAGCCCTGCTCTTTCTTCCTTCTTTTATTATCAGTATGTTGTCTTAGTAAACATAGTTGACAGATAATAGAGCGAGCCTCCTGTCTTGGCTTCTTCAAGAGATAGCGATGGCTTAGGCCGCAGGTTCAGATCTGCTGCCTAAGACTTTTCAACTTTATGAGCCGTGAGGGTCTCACAGAGACTTTTCTCCCTACGGATCGAGAGGATCTCGTAGGTGTGTTTTCTCCTTAGGAGTCGTGAGGACTCCTAAGTGCGTTTTCTCTTATAAATCGTAAGGATCTTATAAGAGAATTTTCCCTCTTACGAGTCGAGAGGACTCGTAAGCGGTTGTTTCCCTCTTTGTCGAGTTTCGACTTCAGAGAGTGAGACCCGTGGATAGTATGCAAGAGACCGTTTTAGACCGACTTGCAGGGTCCCAGTGCTTAGGAAACAAGTTTTTTAATCCTTGCTGCCTAAGGCTTTATCTTGCAAGTCGAGACGAATCGGGAAATCCTCACGAAGACACTAATTTCTTCATGAGTCGAGACGAATCGAGCAGCTCGCGTCAAGGACACTAATTTCCCTGAGTCGAAGTATTTTGCCGAGGACACTGGTTTCCTCGAGGTTGAAACGAATCGGAGTATTCCTGCAAAGACACTGGTTTCTCTGCGGGTCGATGCGAATCAAGATGTTCTCGTAAAGGACATTGGTTTCCCTGAGTCGAAGTATTTTGCTGAGGACACTGGTTTCCTCGGAGTTGAAAAAATCGGGGTATTCCTGCAAAGACACTGATTTCTCTGCGGGCCGACGCCAATCAGGAAGCTCTCATCAAGGATGCTAATTTCCCTAAATCGAGGAGGTTGCCAAGGACACTGATTTCCCTAGGGTTGAAACGAATCGAGGTGTTCCTGCAAAGACACTAGTTTCTCTGCGGGTCGACGCGAATCAAGAAGCTCTCATTAAGGACGCTAGTTTCCCTGAGTCGAAGTATTTTGCCGAGGACACTGGTTTCCTCGGAGTTGAAATGATTCGAGGTGTTCCTGCAAAGACACTGGTTTCTCTGCAGGTCGACGCGAATCAAGATGTTCTCGTCAAGGACACTGGTTTCCCTGAGTCAAAGTATTTTGCCGAGGACACTGGTTTCCTCGGAGTTGAAATGATCTCTGGTGGTCTCTCAGGTTTTATATGAGTTACCGGCAAGACCCTGAAGCTAGGAATTTGGCCTTCGCTTCACTTGCTGTGGTGTGTCCGAATCCTATTGGAGGAGGGACGTTGTAGTGATATTTCATCTGCTGTGTAGAGACGAACGTCGAAGTGGTGATCACTCCACGCTGGGGTGAGATAATCTCCGATTGTCTTTCGGGCTTTATATGAGTTGCCATCAAGACTTGGCTCCGTCTTCTGATGGAGCATGGGGAGGGAAGATATGTTTCCCTCTGTGTTTGCACCAATGGATTGTATACAGGGATTGCTGCGATATCGCCTGTAGGGCAAAAGTTTCACTCATTTTTTTTATATTATTATTTTATCTTCGCGATGCTCTATCATTTTAGCATTTATATCGCGAAGGTCGCGATTGCCCAATCATTTCGGCTATTTATTTTATTTTCACCCGCTGCTTTTTATTGCGAGTTGCCCCATCATTTCGGCTATTTTGCTTGCATACATTTTTACTTGCTGCTTTTTATTGCAAGTCGCCCCATCATTTCGGCTATTTTGTATGCATACATGGCTCGCTGATTTTTTTTATCGCGAGTGTGGAACTTAGAATCTGACGCCAATCTTAGCATCAGCATCGCCATGACTGGGATATTGCCAGGGGCGAATCATCATTTGCCTTGAAAGGACTTGGAATTTGATACCGATTTAGGCATCAGCATCGCTATAACTGGGATATTGCCAGGAGCGAAACATCATTTGCCTCTGTCGATGTTGAACAAAGGTGGCTTAGAAAACAGGGTTAGGATGCTGTCGACTAAGGCTTTTGACTTCATGAGCCGTAAGGGTCCCACAAAGGTATTTCTCCCTACAGGTCTTGAGGATCTCGTAGGTGTGTTTTCTCCTTAGGGATCATGAGGATTCCTAAGTGTATGTTCCCCTGTAAGTCGTAAGGATCTTACAAAAGGGTTTCTCCTTATAAGTCGAGAGGACTTACAAGGGTTGTTCACCATATGGACATATCCCTAGCCACGGGTGGGACTTGGTTAGGGAAATGTTTATTCGCGCCCGTGGATTGTATACAAGGGTCAATATTGAGCCACTTGTAGGGCCATATCGAAGGTTGTGGGAGTTGCTTAAGAACATGTTAAGGTTTCTGTAATTTAAGACTTTCAAATCTTATAAGCCGTGAGGGTCCCATAAAAGAGTTCTCCTTACAAGTCGTGAGGATCTCGCAAGTGTATTTTCTCCTTAGGAATCGTGGGGATCCCTAAGTGTATTGCTCCCTTGTGAGTCGTAAGGATCTCACGCGGGTGGTTTCTCCTTACAAGGTCAAGAAGACCCTGTAAGTGTCCTTTAACGAGGTTGTGCCCTTTCGAGTTTTCACAAATACTCCTCGGTAGTCCTGCTGTTTTTACTCACGGAGCCCTTTCGGGTTTTCATCCGTGCCCATTTTGCTTATGGACATACCGTCTCTATTTTTATTCTTTTTTCTAACGAGGTCGCGCCCTTTCGGGTTTTCACAAACACTCGCCGGTAGCCCTGCTGTTTTTACTCACGGAGCCCTTTCGGGTTTTCATCCGTGCCCATTTTGCTTATGGACATACCGTTTTTTTTAATATTTTTTAATATTTTCTTTTTATTTATTTTTTTTTATCTCGTCAGCCTGAGAATACTGCGGTAGTAGTTTAAAGACGTTTCGGTCGTCAGCCAGTTTTAGGACGTAGTAGTCCGTCATTAGTTTAAGGACGTTTCGGTCCGTTGGCCAGCTACTACTTATAGAGTTTTGGGCTTGGGTAGATAGCGAGCGGACATAGTCGTCGTCATCCATCATTGACCTAGGCCGTAACCCATTAGGCGTAGTATTTCTTCAGGAAGCGACCGTTTATGGGCCTGAAAGGTCTTTCACCTTACATATCCCTGAGTAGATAGCCTCCACCCTGGTAGACCTTGTCTATGATGTATGGGCCTTCATAGTTCGGCTCGAATTTTCCCCGCTTGGCGCGATTGGGGATCATAGGTCTTTTGACCACTAGCACGAGTTCGCCTTGGCGGAATGTCCTCGGCCTGGTCAATCTTTCATATGAGCGCGTCATCTTTGCTTTATAAGCCTCCAGATTTTGTTGCGTTATGAGCCGGGTTTCATCAAGGGCCTCAAGCTCCTCAAGCCGAAGGTGAGCATTTTCTTCGTCCGTCAGCTCGTAGTGGACTGCCACTCGTAGAGAAGGTAATTCTATTTCGAGGGGGAGTACTGCTTCTGTACCGAAGACTAACGCGTACGGCGTTGTGTTCGTGGCCGTTTTGAACGTAGTTCGATACGCCCAGAGAGCTTCTTGCAGTCTCTCATGCCAGTCCTTCTTATTTCGGGACACTGTCTTCTTCACAATCTTCATCAAGGTCTTGTTGAAAACTTCAGCTAGACCGTTGGCGCGGGGATTATAAACCGAAGAATATCTCCAGTCTATATTATGCTGTTGCACGAAGCGACTGATCTTGTGGCTTCTGTAAGCTGGCCCGTTATCGGAGATGATCCGTCGCAGAGTTCCAAACTGATAAATAACGTGCGTCTTGAAGAAGTGGAGGATATTTTCCGTCTTTACTTCCCTCATCGGTACTGCTTCTGCCCATTTGGAGAAGTAGTCAGTCGTCGCCAAGATGAATCGATGTCCCCTGGACGATACTGGTTCGATGGGGCCGATTACATCAGTCCCCCACATTTCGAACGGCCAGCTAGCCACTGTTGGATTAGAGGATTTGGGTGCTGATGGATGAAGTCCCCATGAATTTGGCATGAATGGCATTGCTTCGCATATTCGAGGCAGTTCTGAATCATCGTTGGCCAATAATAGCCCATCCGTTTAATCTTCAACTTCATCTTCGGGCCTGCTTGGTGAGAACCACAGAGTCCGTCGTGAACTTCCTGAACGACTCTTTTCGCTTCGTCGGGTCCCAGGCATCTCAACCATAGAGAATCAAATGACCTCTTGTACAGAGTATCATTGACGAAGGCGAAAGACAGAGCTCGTTTCATGAGCTGATGTCTTGAGGACGCATCTTCAGGCGTTCGATTGGATTTGAAGTAGTCTACAAAGACTTCTCTCCTATCTTCAACCTTCTCTTGGTCCTTTATTTGCATAGCCATTTGCTCGGTTGATTCCTTTTCCTCAGATGATTCCGGAGATATTTCTGCCGGTGTGAGGACCCGACGGCTTTGTACCACGATTCTGACGTCATCGAGGTTCTCATCAGCCAGTTCTTTAGCGAGCTTGGCTAACGCGTCCGCCTTGCTATTTTCTGCACGCGGTATGCTCTCCAGCATGTAGTAGGGAATTTGAGTCAGCAATCGCTGTACTCTGTTGCCATACTTCACCAGCTCTGGCTTGCACGTCGGGTAGTCACCGTTTACTTGGCTAACGACCAGTTGGGAGTCTCCATATATGAGGAGGTTTTCAATTCCCATGTCGATAGCGATCTCAAGGCCTGCTATCAAAGCTTCGTATTCGACTTCATTGTTAGTCCTCGGCTCTGTCAAGGAGAAAGCAAAGCGCATTATCCCTCCTTGTGGGGTTACGAAGATGAGGCCTACCCCTGATTTGATTATAGGCGTGTTTTGTTTGCGCTTCTTCATGGAAGACACTCCGTCAAAATAGAGTTCCCACCGGGTACCACTTCCGTTGGTCGTGTCAAACGCATATTCGTCTGGCAGCTCGCAATTCAAAAGAGAGTCGGCAGGTATTGGATGCTCAGCGAGAAAGTCGGCGATGGCTTGGCCTTTCACTGCCTTGAGACGCTGGTAGGTTATTGAAAACTCCATTAAGAGCAAGGCCCATTTAGCGAGTCTCCCTGTCAATATGGCCTTCGACATTAAATATTTAAGGGGGTCCACCTTCGAAATGAGACGGACTTCATGCGCCAACGCGCAGTGCCTGAGCTTTGTTATCGCGAAGATCAACGCCAGGCAGTGTTTTTCGATGGGGGAGTAGTTGCTTTCTGCCCCCAGGAGAACTCGACTTAAGTAATAAAGAGCTCTTTCTTTCCCTTGGTCGTTCTCTTATGCCCATAATGCGCCTAAGGAACCTTCGAGGGCGGTTGTATATAGAATGAGAGGCTTTCCCTTGACCAGAGCATCCAACACTGGCGGATTCTGCAGGTATTGCTTGATTTCGTCCAGCGCGCTCTGACATTTGTGATTCCAAACGAAAGGGGTTCCCTTCTTCATCAGGTGACTGTAAGGGCGACACTTGCCTGACAGGTTGGCTATAAATCGCCGGATGTATGCGAACTTCTCTTGGAGAGACCGCAATTGCTTGAGAGTCCTTGGTGGAGGCATTTCCATGATCGCCTTGATCATTGACGGATCTATCTCGATACCTCGGTGTCGGACGATGAATCCCAGGAATTTGCCTGAGGAAACTCCGAATGCGTACTTGAGAGGGTTCATCTTCAAGTTGTATTGTCGAAGGCGTTGAAATACGGTCTTCAGATGCTCTAAATGCTCCTCGTATGATTTGCTTTAAACCACGAGGTCGTCGATATAGCATTCGACGATTTCATGTATAAGGTCATCAAAGATCTTCGTCATGGCCCTCTGATAGGTGGCACCGGCGTTCTTTAGACCGAAGGGCATCACTTTGTAGCAGAATATACCCAGCGGGGTCTGGAAAGCGGTGCGCTTCTGGTCTTCAGGATGCATCTTTATCTGATTATATCCTGATGAGTCGTCCATGAAGGAGAAGACTTCGTGAGTGGACATGTTATCTATCATCAGTTCGGTGACTGGCACTGGGAAATCGTCCTTCGGGCAAGTTTTATTGAGATCCCGGAAGTCCACGTATATGCGTACTGTCCCATTTTTCTTCATCACCGGGACGATGTTGGCGATCCAATCGGGATACTGAACCTCCTGGATGAAGCCAGAGTCAATTAACTTCTTGACCTCGGCGTTGATGCTCATTTCAAGCTCGAGCCGCATTCTCTTCGGCGCCTGTTTGATCGGCTTAACGTCCGGGGATATCGCCAATTTATGCACAGCAATTTCTGGATCTAGTCCTGGCATCTCGGAATAGTTCCATGCAAAGCAATCTTTATACTGCATAAGCACGTCTTTTAATGAAGCCACCCTTTCTTCAGACAGCAGTTCACTAACGAACAACGGTCGCGGGTCGTTTGCCGTCCCCAACTCAATTTTCTTGAGGTTATCCGCAGTGGTATGTATTCCATCTTTCAGCTCTTTCGGCGCTAGTAGGAATTCTGAGATCACCTCGTCATTGCTATTTTCGAAGCACCAGTGAAGGCCATCCATATTCTCGGGCCCTTCTTTTGATATTGTTATCATATGACAAGTACGAGCTCGCTTCCAAGACCGATGTGTATTTGGTTCTACTCTCGTAGCCTTGGGTTCATGCTTCTGTGGTGGCGTTACCCTCCAGCTGTCAGATAGAGCAAACTTGCCGAGCTGATACTGATCTTCGATCCAATTTTTGAAGGTTAAGCAATCTTCGAGAGGGTGCCCTATTACCTTATGATAAGAGCAATAGTTCGGGTATGAGACTTCGCCTGCTTGTTCGGGGTGCTTGGATTCTGGAAGCGTAAGCATTTGGTGCTTTATAGCTTGGTCAAGTATCTTCTTTGTCTTGTCTCGAGGAAAAGAGTATGCTCGACTCATCTTCTTCATAAGGGACAAATCCGGCCCGCTCGATTCCCGACTGCGTGGCTTCTTGGTCCCGCTTTGTTGTTGTTGAATGTCTTTTCCGCTTTTTGACTTGTTTCTGCCTCTGCGTCGCGCCTTTTTTACAACAAGTTGACATGGAGCGGCATTTTCGTCTTTCACAGCCTGTTGAAGGAGGATTTGCGTTCTGGCTTTCTCGTAGAGGGCCATTTCGCGATTGTGGTCGTCTCGAACTTTTTGACCAGCTTCCCTTATAAGCTTGTTCATTTGTTCTTCGAACGACGGGCTGGGCATTTTCGCATCGGGGACTTTTTCTGGCTCAGGATTAACATCTTCCCATTGAGCATCCCCTTCCTCGTCAAAGTTATGCACAACATAGCAGTCACGGAGTAGCTCCCGTTTCTTGGACCGAACATATCCAAGCCCGATTGTTTCCATTCTCCCATTGGGCAACTTGTGCTGAGTTCCAAGAACGTTCCAGACCCTATCATAGAATTTAGCTTTTCGAGCGGTCTGTTTGACGGGTATCCCTTGGCGCTTCAATAGTCTTTTCAAACCTTCTGTATAATATCTAAGCAGAAGAATGGGCTGAAGCCTGTCAAGTGTAGGATCCGCGCCGTGCCAGATTTCTTTTTCCACTTTAGTTTCCCCGGAGCGGTAAAGTAGAATCGCCTTCTCGCTTGGGAGGGACATAGAACGTCTGCAGCTCTTCTACACTGTAGGTATCAAGCGCGTCAAGTTCTTTATGATGTTTAAGTGGAACCATGGCGACTTGCAGACTTTGCTCTTCATTAGCGAAAGTTTGTATTGAAGACCGAGAGGAGAATACAGCATGAACTTCATCTTCCGAATCGCTGCCAAAGATCAACAGAGGAGCGGACGGTCCCGGTTTATTGTGTTGGGGTGGCCCGGAATAGACTATCTCTTCATCCTCCTCGGTATCGCTCCCGAAGACCGGAATGGTGGCGTTAGCTTTGTTCTCCAGCTTGTGACACCTCTCCGTGTCTTCAAAATCCGGTAAGAAGTATTTTGCATCTTCATATTTGCGGACTTCGTTCACGGAGAATGGGTTCAACTCTCCTGTTACAGTATACTCGAGACCATCCTTAAAATATTTCATACACTGATGCTGTGTAGAAGGGATGATGTTGTACTCGTGTAACCAAGGCCGGCCGAGCAGAGCATTATAGCATGTCTTGGCGTCTATGACGTGGAATTTAATGTCCGTGATGAGCAGCCCAAAGTGCAACGTCAGTATCACAGACCCGAGAGTCCGTGATGATTGAGAGTCGAACCCGGAGATGGTGATTTTGTCCCGAGCGAGGTGCTGGACGCTCATGCAGATTTCCTTCAATACCCGTACATTGAGGAGATTGACGGAAGACCCATTGTCAACCAAGATTTTGCCTATCTTTATATCATGGCAATATCCTGAGACATAGAGGGGGCGATTGTGCTCGCACGTCCCAAGGAGGAGGTCTTCATCACCGAAAGTGACATCAGCTGTATGTACTTCTTCCAGCTCGTCCTTCATCTTTTCTTCGGCGAGAAAAGCTTGGAATTGCTCCGGCTCCTGTAGCGCTTTGATCAATGAATCTCTTGCTTCTTTTGATAGTAAGAGGGTATCGAGGATACTGAGTTGCGAAGGTAGCTTCCTCAAGTGTGCCAGAACGTTGTAGTCCACCTTATTTCTCTTTGGCGGGTCCTTGGCGATTAGCTCTTCCACAACTTGGTCATCCAGGGTGATATCTTCCGAGACCTTTTCTTTTCCTTTATTTTTTTTATTTGAGGGTCCGAGATTCTTTTCGGGTAGCGTACGATTATGCAGCCGGATATTTTCGCAGGCCTTCGGCTCTTCCTCTTTTCCCGAGGTGGATTCTTTAAAGAGAGGGCTAAGCTCCATTTCCCCGTCAGAGTCGCTCCTGAATGTGAGAACTTATGATCCCCCGGTGTTAACCATGCGACAATCGCCGGTAGTGCTGTTAAGCTCCTCGGTCGTACTTTTCCGCTCCCGACGAGTTTTGTGCTTCTCCCGTTTAAGATGTTGCCGGTGAGTGACATACCCCTGCCACCATTTATTGAAAGCTTTGCACTCGTCGGTGGGGTGCGAAACCTTTCGATTATATAAGCAATAGGAGGGGTGCATTTCTGCTTTGCCGGTATTGTTTTCTTGAGAGGGTGGTAGCCTCATCCCCAGTGATACGGCTTTAGCAAACCTTTTCCTCGTCTTGAATTTGATTTTGTCCCCAATGGATGTATTGTGATTTGACGGAAGTGCCTCAACCCTTTCGTCTAATCGCCGGCGCTTCGCCTTTTCAAATAGGACCGTCTCGCGTTCCCAATCAGCTTTACTTTTCAACAGAGCTTCGTTAAGGAAGGCATCAATTGCTTCATCCGATGGCCCCAGAAGTTCCGGTTTAGGATCTGCCCCCAGCTTCTCAGTGCAAGGAGTTTTCTCATCGTCCGTAAACGAGTGAGAGATCACATAACAACTCGCCACGTATTCCTCGGATTCATCCGACGAGCTCTCTCCCTCATCTTCCTCTTGAAAGACGTGGTTGAGAAATTCTTGGAGTGTAATGGGAGTTCGTGCTTTCTGGTTGTATTCCTCGAGCGCGTCAATTTGTTTTTGTAAGTCCGTGCGCTTGTCGCCAGGCTTCATGGGCCTTTTGGATTTCTTCTTCTTCTTCTTTGAAGATTTTGACGGCTGGTTGTGAGTGCTCGGGCTATCACCACCGTTCTTCGGAGTTGGGCGTGGCTTCAGCATCCCTTCAATGATCTGAGCTCCCGACGGGTTTTTCCACCTGATCGCCGGGCACGTCTGGAGATCATTCAGCATCCTCTTTGTTTTGGCTGATAGCACAACCTCCCATGGAGCTTCTTCAACAAGGGAGCACGTTTCCCCCGGCGTATTCCTTTTTTTAGGGGTGTGAGGCTGCGGCGGGTTCACCTTCCATCTTTCAGATAACGCGAACTTGCCCTGTTGATATTGGTCTTCGATCCAGTTTTTGAAGACGTAGCAATCCTCGATCGAATGACCCAATACTCGGTGATAGGGGCAGTAATTAGGATCATTGACGTCGTTTGGCTGCGACGGACGTCTTGGATCCGGCAGATTGATAAGTCGGTTGCGCAATGCCAGCTCGAACAATCTTCTCGTTTTATCTTGAGGAAACGAGTAAGGACGTCCTAGCCTTTTCTCGAGGGGTACGCGTGGACGCATATTGTTTTGACGGACCACCGGCTTCAAGTTGCCCAGCTGTTGACAATCGCTTTTCCTTTCCCCTTCTCATTTCGAGAGTCCGGCTTTGGAGGAGGCGGTCTGTGACCCATCTGATCCATTTGGGCTAACTTATCGATCAAGGCTTGGAACGTGGTTGGTTTAAAGAACATCATGAACTGTGAGATAGTTGCATGAGGATCTAGGGTGCCCACCGCTGGCGCTTCTTCAATGCGTTGTTCGCACTTTGACCACAAGTTCCACCATCGGACTGCATACTGAACCCAAGTTTCACCCGGCTTTACTTTGGCATTGATCAAAGCTGTTATGGGAGTACGCTCGCTGGCGCTTGCGAAACGCTGGGTAAACAACAACTCCATTTCAGCGAAGGTCTTGACGGAGTCATTCGGAAGTTCGGAGTACCACTCAAATGCCGTCTCCGATAAGCTACCGACGAACTGGCGAAGCAACAATTTATCATCACCGCTGGTATTGCCACAAAGAGCCCTGAACTGGGCAACATGTTGATGGGGATTGCCAGTCCCCTTGTAGATGTGGAACTTTGGGATGGTGTAGCCCGACGGGTACTTTATCTGATCGTACCAGCTCGGATATGGTCGCCCCGTTTTAACGACCTGACCGGCTGCCTCAGTTGCCTGGTGAACCCTTATCTGCTGAGCTATATATTCATCTAGGGCAGCTTTAGAAATTGTCTTCTCCTTGGCTGTTGACAGAGCCTGTGGAGGATTCGACATCTTTCCTCTGTCATCTTCAAGGACGATCGGAGGATCTTCAGCAGGAGGATCTTGTTGGATCATCATACCCACCATGTCCTGGAACAGAAGGGCCATTCGCTTTATATTGTTTGCTTGTTCCGCAGCCTCTTTATCCTTCTTTTCCAGTATCCTGCGAAGGAATTCAGTGTTAGTTTCTTGCTCCTGGCGTTGATCCGAGGACGCTTCGGGGCTTTCTTTTAGCCCAGTGAGTGCGGCCATTGCATTCATCATTTCTTGGAGCTTCTGCTGCTGCTCCTGAGCTTTAATCACCGATCGCGTGAGCGGTCGATGACCTGTAGATGTACGGCTATCTTCCTTCCCGGACACCATGTAAACGGTATGCACCACCATGCCTCCAGACTTATGGCGTTTAGGCTTACTGTCTTTGACATTTGCTGCAGGCATGGGGACTTTCTCCGGCCTTCTTCTCTTTTGAGTAGTCGACGTGGAGGGAGCCGTTGCAGCGGGAACCCAAATGGTTGTCGTCCTTTGTTGTTTGACAGGACGGTTCTTTTCTTCCTGAACCTTCACCCTCTTCTGCCGGCAAGAGTGATCTTGGTCGATTACTGAGTCCTGAACCCGTCGCCAGACCTTGTAAATTTTAGAGGACAGCCGTTGAGGAGGCTGCTCCGGCTTCGCTTCTGTAACACTCTCCGCAGGTGGAGGAGATCTTTTCAATGTGGCAGTCGGAGAGTTCTTGCGTACCCTCCTTAGCGGTTCAAAGCTATTCCCAGTTAGAACAACAGCATTAACTTCCACCATCGGAGCTGGTGGGGTTAACCCAGAGAGGGAGTTGCCCTCGGCCTTCCTTACTCGGCGCCAGTGGCGACGTCGAGCATGTCGAGCTGTTGGGGCTGGTTCAGCGATGGGGATGGTTTTATCTTGCCCCCTGTCCAGACGAGGCGCCGCTGGTGCCAGTCTCTCGAAGACTGATGTCTTTTGAGTGGCGGTGTCCAATCTGTCAAAGACAGACCCTCGAGCAAGAACGGGAGCCGGAACAGTCAGCCTTGAAAACACCGACTCTCTAACAGGAGAAGCCGTCTTGACGACTTCAGAAATAAAGATGGCTGTCTTCTCTGCGATGGCCACGTCAGGGGTCATAGGCTTCTTGGCAGGCCCATCAGAGTTCAGGTTTAGCCTGGTAAAGACCGAGGTTGCCGGCTTGACATTGGAAGACCCGTTGAGAGGGGCCGTGGTAGTAGTGAGCTGATCGAAGACCGACTTCTTTTGCGCTTCTGGTACGGGCACTGGAATGGTGAAGCTTGCTGGCGGGAGCATGGTCCCGAAAAACAAACCGGTGGTGGCCTGAATCACTTGTTCCACCGGCATAGCAAGGATGGAGGCCGCTTGAGGCCCATATGCTACACCTCCAGGTGAGGCAGAGCGTCGGTTGCATTTGCATTTGGAGCAGCTCGAGCAGTTGAATGTCATTGATGCTTGATTTCTGCGCAAGGCAAAAGACCAAATCTTGGTAACTTGAAATCCGAAGGCAACCATTAACAAACCGCGATTCGTTCGCGAAGACGACACACGAAGTGTGGAGTGGAAAGAGGAAAAGGTCCCACCGGGCGTGCCAGAATCTGTTCCCCTCCAAACGGCGGCCAAGACATGGACGTGTTGCCTGCGATTCGGGGCAGATGCTATTTGGTTTTATCCGTCCACCTCTTCAAAGATGCCAAGTTGATTTATGGCACCGTGTATCGAAGGTTTGGATGGATGCGGCCGATGTAGCAGACTTCGTTAGATTCCCCCTCGCTTAAGGGGTTTTTGATTGTGGGGACGCTATTCCCTGCAGGCGCAAGCCCCTGCAGTTAATTACGCTACCGCATCACGGTAACAACTTTCTCCTTCTCCAGAATTTCACTTCGTGTCGTGGGTGTTTATTTTGTTTGTGGTTGCCCGTGGATTGTATACGGAGACTAATTTATGTCATCGCCCGTAGGACGTGGATTAGTCCAAATCCGTATTTTCTTAGATTTGGGTTTGGTGTTTTGGTTTAAGGATACGTTAGCCATATTTGAGGCTAAGATCAACTTAAACATTTGTTAAGGATACGTTAGTCCAATTTGAGACTAAGATCAACTTAACGGGATCGTTTGGATCCAACAAAAGAGCATTTAGGGGCTCTATTGTTCCAGTTTAGGGACATGGTGGTCCATCGCCAGTTTAGGGACATGGTGGTCCATCGTTCCCATTTTGGGGACAGGTGTTGGTTTAAGGACGCATAAGTCTATGAGTTTAAGGACCCCACAGTCCGTATTGTTGGTTTAAGGACGCATAAGTCCATGAGTTTAAGGACCCCACAGTCCGTATCGATATGTGGTTGTCGGGACCCGTCACCCCTCTGACGACGTTGAAGGATTACAACGACAAATATCAGAGGAGTTCGGAGATGTACCCTTGAACCGGATGTAAATTGATTTAAGAGAGCAGTCGTGCTCAGTCAATTTAATTTGAGGACTTACGGCCAGAATTGGGCTAAGTCCAGTTGAAAAATGTTCATCATTTTTATTTGTAGTCGGCCTGTTAGGCCTTGGCTTGGGCTCTGCCCTTTGTTTAATAATGCATAGCATTAATCTTGGTCTCTGTTGGACCTTTATTTGGGCTCTGCCCCTTTTAAATGATGCACAGCATCTGTTTTGGTCTGGCAGACCTTTGTTTGAGCTCTGCCCTTTTTAAATATAATGCATTGCATTTTATTAGGCCTGTTAGGCCTTTTTTTTTAATTGGGCTTGGCCTTCTTTAAGTAATGCAGATCATTAAAGATGTGACAGTGGCCATGTGGCCTGTCAGGTGCTCTGCGCTAATTAATGAGCGCAAGTGCATGTGGAGGCGACACGTGTCGCGCTCTGGTGAGCGCAAGCGCAGTGCGCTGCGCCAGTGCGCTGCGCTGTTGCGCTGCTGACACGTGGCGCGCTCTGGTGAGTTGCGCCAGTTTAAGAGAGCAATGCTCTATTTTAAAAGCACATAGCGCAAGTTGTTCTGGAGCTGACACGTGGCGCTCTCTGGTGGCTTGCGCCAACTCAAGAGCGCAACAGTGCAGATTTACAAGTACAAGGCACTGTTAATTATCTTGATCCAATTTTGGATAAAAAAAAAAGAATCTTTTAAGATTCCAGAACCAAGGGTTCAACAGAAGGCAATGCCTTTATATAGATCTAATGATCTGTGAAGTAATACTTCTTTTTATCTTTTTGTGATTGGATCTTCTTGATTTTTTTTTCTTTTTTCTTGAAGATCTTGATCTTGTTCTTAGATCATTGATCTTTATAGAAGAAAATTCTTCTTTATTTAAAGGTTTTTACCTTTTTTCTCTCTGAGTTCTTCTCAAAATTTTCGTTAGAGGAGTTCTCTGTTTTTTTTTCTCTGTGATCCAATCTCAGTGTGTTTTAGACTTGAAGTCTAAAGGCCTTTTTATAGTGCCATTTGATTTGTTAAATCAGTTAAAAAGATCTTTCTCTGAGTGATTTAGGGATTTTCCCCACCGTTGGATTTTTGATCTAAGGGCTTCTATTTTACAGAAGATAATCTTCTTGTTTTAACAAGATCAGAAAGATCTTTCTAGAATTTTTCTGTTTGGCGCAAGCGCACCTGCGCTTGACACGTGTCGAGCAGTGCAGAGCGCAGCGCAACTGCGCTGCCACGTGTCGCGCAGCGCAGAGCGCAGCGCAACTGCACTGCCACGTATCGCGCAGCACAACTGCGCTGCCACGTGTCGCGCAGCGCAGAGCGCAAATCAGCTGAAGCGTTGCTTCTTTTATTTTTGTTTTAAATAGAGCCTTACTCTGATTAGGTGCGCTGCCTTGGGCGCTGCGCTGGCGTGTCTGCTTTTGACACGTGGCGCATTGCGCGCAGCACAAGAAATCTGAAGCGTTGCTTCAATTTTTTAATTTTTGAAATTCAAACAGAGCTTTGCTCTGATTGGGGGAAACAGGGTGTTAATCCTGCCACGAAACAAATGCTTGAAACCATTTGTGCCATTTCTTGTCAAAAAATGATGGTGAAGCTTGGCAATTTCTGGAAGATCTAGCCGAAAAAAACCTCTCAGTGAGAGAGCACTAGACCAACATCGTCTTCATCTTGGGCAGGTATCCATCAGCTCGACGTTTCCATCGCAGTGAAATCCGAAATGGCCGTGATGCAAAAGAAACTCGACGCTATCGAAAACAAAGTCTCGCCAACCTCCCTAAACTAAGTTACGCTCCCCAAAAACGTGTGTGGTTGCTGTTTTGATCCATCACATTTAACGGGGGAATGTCCTTTGAATCCTCCGTCTCATTGTCAAGAACAAACCAATGCCGCTTTTCAGCAACGACCTAGAAACGATCCTTATTCCTCCACATACAATCACGGATGGAGGATCATCCTAGTTTTGCTTGGAACCAAAACCAAACTCAAACTCAAAATTAGTTCCCAAGCCAAAATAACTTTTAAAGGCTTCCTCCAAAGCAACAGCCACCACACTAAATTCAGCACCCCTTTCAACTGCAATCTTTTCAAAATCCGGTCAACAACATTGCCCTTTATAATAATAATATTTCGATGGCCGGTATCGATAAAACATCTGCACTCGAACGAAACTTAGAAACGTTCATTAAACAATCCACGCAAACGACGGCTAATTTAACGACTTCTATCCAAATGTTAGTGCAACACACTGCTTCCCACGGGGAAAGCATAAAATCGATAGAAGCACAACTTGCACAGTTGAATGCCGCAATGAGTGAGAGAGAGAAAGGGAGACTTCCATCTCAATCTCTACCAAATCCCGACCATTCACAAAGCGCAAATCACAGATCGATCCAATGATAATCTTCAAAAGGGCAGAACGACGAGGAAGCAATCGACCGTTGTGATCATCAAAGTGACGCATCACCTCATCGCATTGGGTATCAGTGTACTCCTGGCCTTGAAAGCGACCTTGTATGTGGATTTCTTCGTAGAAGACAATTTCCTCGATATCGTATAGATGACCAGCTATGGTACCTGAAAAAAACCCAGTGGAAAGTTAGTAATAAAAAAACGCTAGCATCACTAAGCTTAAAAAGCCAGTGGGCCCCACAGAATCAAGATGACGGCTCCTTAATGATTGGAGCATGTACCCAACGGAGAAATCAAAAAGATTTTCTAAGGCCGTTTTTAATAATTAAATTTCAGAGCTGTGCTCTACTTTATCAATATGGTATAAAATACCAAAAATTTCAAGAAAAACCCAAAGGGATTTGATATTCAGATTAAGGCTCTGTTAAATTGAAAATCAAAAAAATATTTCCAAGAGGGGTCTGATATTAAATTGCCCGAGAAAAAATCTGATCTCAAGAAAATCCCCAAAGGGGAAAGATCTAAAAGAAATTAAAAACCAGGTTCTGTAGAAAATTGCCAAAGCAAACCTCTGATTAAAATCTCAAGAAAATCCCCAAAGGGGAAAGATCTAAATCAGAACTAAGTTCTGTAAATTTCCAAAGGGAATATTTAAGAGCTAAACTCTATAATTAAAAATGAAGTAATCTTCCAAGGAGAAGACTTTTACCAAGGAAAATTTTGGCAGAGTGGGTTTACAATGTAGATCTAGAAAAGGATGAACAACTAAGCCTCATGAAAACAGAGCTAAGTTCTAATGGAGAATAAAATTCTCAAGGAAGAAGATGAAAGCGCAGCAGTCGCCTAGGGCTTGAAGCCCTGTTTAAAAAGATAGGGGTTGGTTCAGATTCCCCGAATCCCAAGACGGATCAGATGACGAAAATTATGCACCGTTGCACTCACGTGTAAGCTATGTGAGAACAATGGTGGGGGCATTTGTTCCCTTATTAATTAAACATAATAATAAGAGCCAAGCTCAATTCAAACACAATAAGGCCGCCTCTCACATGCTTCCCATGTGAGCGCCAGAGCCGGCCTTTTATAGGATTAAATCCTACAGCGGCGTCTCACGTGAAGTTCACGTAAGTGCCGACATGCAAAGCACGTGGTGCCTGTTATATAAGAAGTAAATTCTTAGACGGCGCCTACATGTATAGCACGTGAGCCAACGCCCAAATTAAAGAGAATAGAATTAAATTCTATTTGGGGGAAATATCTTCCTGATCATTTTAAATAAAAAAAAGTGTCACGCCCCGCTTCCCAATGTACGGGGAAGTGGACGCGGCAGGGACACAACGTATTTACTCAGAAGTAAACACGTTAAGTGTAAATAAGCAAAATAAAAGTAAAGCATAAGAATAACAAGAGATATAATGAAACAACAACTTTTTATTTATATTCATTCTTTAAATACAACTGGAAAGTAAAATACAATAATGGAAAGCAATACCTAAACAATGGCATATGAACAGAAAGTAAAGTAAGTACAAGTAGATCTGGAACTCTGTATCTTCAGTGAACTGCTCCAAATCTTCCTGGGTGGGCTTGATCTCCTGAGAGTCGGGTCCTCCTGAAAATATTCCAAAGAAAGAAGAAATAGAAATGTCGTCAGCGAACAATCGCTTGGTAAGTCCCAAGAGAGAGAGATATATGAATAGATCAAGTAAATGAAATATATCTGGTAATTTATCTATTTTTGTTATACTAACGTAATTGTTTTTAGCTTGGTATAGATAGCATCAATGTATACGAAAGGAGTCCAACTATCCGTGGACTAAGTTATACGGAGCACAAGGACCCGTCAAGCCACGGGACAACGGCACGAATATTCAGGTTATGTGTATTATGGTGACCATCTCGTGCCACTTCTAATACATTCCATACCAATTGATTGTTCGATTTTCCCGTTGTGTAGTATGTAGAAAATTTGTAAAGAACTTCACAACCAAAAAAAAATATTTTGACCGCAATCAAACTACGGTGTCGGATGTAGTTTGTAGTGAGTGCGGATCGTCCACAGGGATTGCACGATTCGTTTTTATAATATGCTTGAATTGAAAACTTAATTGACAAGAAAAGAAAACATGATTCAAGAATTTATCAATTGATTCAGGTGTCACGATGTTTAATCAAGAATCAAGAACTGATAAACAATCAAGAATTGGGTTTTGATAATATTTTTCCAATCAACAATCAAGAATCTAAAAGAGGCTCGTAGGAATCGATCGGATCGATAGACGTGATGTAATCTAAAGATATCGTGTTCTTGTCCTTCGAAGGATTGATACTAGATCGATGATTATCGACGAGAGTTAGGGCTTTCTTGTGAAACTAGGGTTTCATCTTATCCCTTGTTCTTTTGTCGATATCATTCACATTCTAGCCTCTAGCAATTTCAAGAAACGATCCTAACTCCCCAATTTCGAGCGATATCATTCAAGAAAGCATCGTAACGAAATGGGTTGTCGGTTCTTGAACTTGCTAGGGTTTACAAAACTTGTAGGAATCAAGAATCGATTAAAGCTATGTTACATCATCATTCTATTGACCGTCTCGACTCCTCGACGAGCGGAGTTTTATTCACACATCACCACACAGAAAGTATTTACGAATTGTAAAGATAACATGATGCGGAATTTAAAGAAAACAAGATAAAAGAATATCACCTTTATTTATTTCAACAAGTTTGATTACATTTGCTCGAGAACTACAAGAGAATGAATCTACTTGTTGATCGGGCGTCGCTCGGCTTCGTGAGTCGTGGATCAGCTCGGATCGCTTGCTCCGTTGAAGATCGGCTCCGCTCCTAAAGGTTGTAGGGCTTCTTGCTCAATGGGTACTCGGGAATCTTGATTTCAATTGGAATTAGGGTTAGGGTTTCCCACAAGCCCTGTCACTAGACTTGTGGAAGAAGAAGATGAAGAAAGAGGTAGAATGGGTCTAGTTTGATACTAGATTTTGGATTGATGATCTTATTTTTCCAAGATTTTTCTAAGATCAATAGTTAGTGAGCCTAGGGTCTTATTTATAGAACACCCAAACCCTAGGTCTAAGTTTGAACTTCCCTTTCCCTCCAAAAGTTTGTTGAGAAGTTTCTAGAAGGAGTTTGTTAGGAGCTAGCTTAGGTTTTAAGCTAGGATTAATTAAGCTTTAGAAACCCTTGTTTGCTGATCTGGCAGAAACCTCTGGAGTCTTCTGGAAGTTGACATGTCTTTTTGAAGTCTGGACCCAGAGATAGGAGTTGTGCACCAAAAATTAGTTGCTGAATCCTTGGTTCCACCGCGGATCCGCGGCATTAGCAAGCCCATGCCGCGGATCCGCGGCTCTTTGATGGGCTTGGCCTTTGTACTTTCTTCTGTGGGCTTGTACTGTATTTTAGGGCTTCTTCTGATCTATTTATTTGTGATTGCTCCTTTGGATTGATACCAGATTTGAATTCAGTGAGTTGACGCAATATTTGAGCGGTGTAAATTTGAGCGAGCTTCTCCTTTTCCTGCACAGACTTCGAAATACGGGTTGCGACATATAGAAATATTGCGATGCCATGCAATGCAGTCAATTTCCCTAGAAATGCCGGTTTTAAGGTCTGATACATGTAATCTGATAATTTGCGATAGATTTGCTAATATGTGAAATACAGATACCGAACACTTCTATATGAATGCAAATGATGAGGAAATTGCCGGCTAAAATATACAATATTTTCGACTGATCAAATACCCCCAAACTTAATTTCGATCGTCTTGAGCGAATGTTTTATTAAAAAGAGAAGGAGAAAATAAAGAAAGAGAAAAACTAACTAGCACACTTTCGTAGGCAACACGATTGCACTGAGTACGTGCAACAAGCCTTTAAACCTCTAGGTGTCCCTAGTAGGAGGAGTGTTGTCTCCTGAGGGTTTTCAGCGGATTGCACCCACAAAATCCAATAATAAAAGCAAGATCATGAATATTACATTTAAAGAAGAGAATTGTAAAAGAAAAGCTTTGAAAATTAGGGTTTCCAACTAAGCTAGCTTTTCGGTTGTCATGAGCCCTATCTTAATGGTCATGAAAAGATGTTAGAAATCACGTCCTCCCTCAATAAAACATCATCTTATTCTTCATTCCTATCTGTATTCCAAACATCGATCATATAACCCTGCGTGTGTGTAAAGACATCCCTACACCCGGAGAATTCAATTCAAGCTATCATACTCTTGCCCATCAGCCTCAGTACTTTTTAATTAATGAATATTTAGATGAGATTGCTCACACACTTTCATGCGACCGTTAATACTTCTTGAGGTACTAACCGACCGATTACTCATGTACTTTCTTATTTGGTGTATTTTCCTCGTCTTGCACCACCTCAGGCATAGCAGTGACTCCCAGACCAGTTGGCCTTAGGGCACTAGGTGAAGAAGCACCCTCGCTATACATTTTTTATTGCCCTTGGTGATAACAAAACCAGTGTTCATTTTTCTCACCACTTTATATTTTCTTCATTTTTTTATTTTTTTATTTCCTTCATACTTTTGGCTTTAAGACAAGAGCATTTCAAGGTATCCTCTACTATCCCAGGCTTTAAGACGTGTGTAAGTGCGAATAGCAGGGTATCAACGTTCAAAATGTTTGGCTTCCAGAATAGAAACTATTTTTCAGACTTAATTTTATCCTCAGATTAGTGACGTCCTTCATCTTACTAACCCTTGGGACAACGGCTCATAACTACTTATTACTAGTTCGTATAAGAAAACTTCTAATTTTCTTAGTTTTCTAAAATTTTTCCAATCTCATGGATGTAATTTTTCACTATCTAAACTTTTATTATCTTATTTATGTACAAAAATATTTTTATAGTTTTGAAAATTTTTAAATTTTTATAGGTTTTGAAAAAATGTTTTGTGCTTATGCTAATGATATGCAAATGATGCGAAAATAAGCACAAACCTCCCCCAAACTTGTTTTCAACAGTGTCCTCACTGTTGCCATCTGCTAAATCTCAAAAACCTGTAAGCTTGGGAGGAATTTATTAGTGGGGGCAAAATATATAAGTGAAGAACTTCCCAAAACTTATTTTTGGCTCATCATTTTGTAAAAATTTTCTTTTCAAGAGCCGGAAAAATAATACCCCCCCAAACTTGAGTTATGCAATGTTAAACTTTGAAAATCACAAGAGGGGGTCAAAAATCAGTGGTCGATGCCAAGCTTTGCAAAGACCAAATGTCAACACCAACCATTCAAAAAATTTATCAATGCAGTGCTCGGGTTGGTGGAAGAAAAAGTGGGGAAAAGGTAAATGGTGGAAGAGATTGTGTGTGCGTCTCATTTTGGAGAGACGATGCAGTGTATGTGATGGATTACTCGCATTCTTCTTACAATTCAGAAGAAGGGGTGGAGGTTCAATTTCAGTGAGTGGAAGATGATTCATCTCAACACCCGTGTTATTCAGAAATGCGAGTTCATCAGCGAAGATCTCCTCAAAAGTTTCATCAATACCCCGAAGAATAATGTCATCACAAAGTGCGGGGTGATCTTCAGACTCTAAAAGCAGTTCATAATCAGTGTTAATTGTTGACCCGGACATCTCGGTGGAAGAGTCCGTATGTGTATGATATATAGTTGGGTCAAACAATAACGTATGAAAAGAGTCAAGATCGGTATCAGGAGGATCATTAGTTTCGCTGCTGTCGACATCCATTAAGTCGACAGAACAGACCTGAGCAGTAGGTTCGGAGGGTACACTTCCTAACTTGTAAATGTTCATTTCAATTGTCCTGTTCCCGAAGGATAGGGTCATAGAACCGTTACGACAATTGATGATAGCATTGGAAGTGGCCAAAAAGGGGCGACCTAAAATCACCGGAATTTGATTCCGTGAGTTCGCTACAGGCTGTGTATCAATTACAATAAAGTCTACAGGGAAGATAAATTCCCCGATTTTTATTAACACATCCTCTAGTTCACCCCTAGGTCTGGTGATTGATCGGTCAGCCATCTGGAGAGTGCATGGAGATGGTTTTAACTCTCCGATCCCTAACTGCTCATAAACTGAGAAAGGAAGCAGGTTAACACTTGCCCCAAGATCTAGTAGAGCACGGTTAATGTATTTCTCCCCAATAGAGATGGAAATAGTAGGATAGCCAGGATCCTTACGTTTCCTCGGTAATTGCTGGGGGAAAGCTGTGTCTACTGTTTTTGCCATGAATATCTTCTTGGGCATTTGTTTCTTCCTCTTTCTAGTGCAAAAGTCTTTAAGAACTTTAGCATATGCAGGGACTTGTTGGATAGCATCTAGAAGAGGGATATTGATGTTAACCTGTTTAAACATCTCAGTGATCTTCTCCATTTGTGGACTTGGTGTGTTAGCCCTTAACCGATTAGGATAAGGTGCTTTAGCAATAAGTGCTGGGTCCATCATAGGAGAAGGAAGTGTGTGTGGAACCGATCCCAAAATAGAAGTGGGGATCGTCCGTGGAGGGGTAAAAGAGGTGGGCTGTAGTGGCGAGCCTTTTGAGAAACGAAGAATAGGCTCGGAAGAAGGTGGTAGGGTAGAAGAAGTAGGGTCAGAAGTGTGTGTGTGTGGAAAGGTCTCAGCCGGGGTGTTGATATGATTTTCAGTATCATCAACTTCTTCCCCAACATGATTGTCAAGCACTCGTCCAGATCTCAACGTGGTGATTGCATTCACATGATGTGAATAGCCAGGATTGGGTAAGGGTTGAGCTGGAAGTTTCCCTTTCTCTCTTGCACTCATTTCGGCTTTTAATCGTGCAATTTCTTCTTCCATCGATTTAATACTCTCGTTTTGGGACGCAGAGTTTTTCTCAATTTTATCGACAGAAGACTTCATTTCAGCCGAAACTTGCATGATATTTGTCAAGACCAAATTCATGTATTGTGCAAAAGAAAAGGATTCATCAGTCCCGATCAACTGTAAAGGACTAGACAGTGCAGGTGTGTTGACCTGATTTTGAAAATTATGTGCTTGAAAGGGGTGCTGACTCAATTGAAGTTGTGGCTGCTGTTGTGGCGGAGAAACCCTTTGGAAATTGTTTTGGTTTGGAACCGTGTTTTGTGATTGTGATTGGTTCCAAGCAAAATTAGGGTGATTCTTCCAACCCTGATTATATGTGGAAGAAAAAGGATCGTTTCTAGGTCGTTGAAATGCGGCATTGGTATGCTCACGACCTTGAAACGGACATTCTTCCGTCAAGTGAGACGGATCAGAACAGCAGCTACATACAGTTTTGGAAAGTGAGATTTGATTAAGGGAGGCGGCTAAAAATTTGTTTTCCATAATCTCGAGTTTCTTTTGTATGGCTGAAATGTCAGCTCTAACTCCTATGGAAACATCTGATTGGTTGTTGCCACTCCTAAATGATGGACTTTCCCACTGTAAAGACTTTTCGGCGAACTCTTCTAAATATCGCCAAGCTTCCCCATCATCCTTAGACATAAAAGTACCTTGACACATGTTTTCAAGGCTCTGTTTAGTATTAGGGTTACTGCCCTCATAAATGATTCGGCACAATTCCCATCACGGGATGCCGTGATGAGGACACTGAACCAATAGATCCTTGAAACGTTCAAAGCATTTTGAAAATGGTTCAGCAGGGAGCTGGGCAAATTGATTCAGTTCGCTACGGATTCGAGCTGTCTTTTGTATTGGGTAAAATTTCTTAAGGAATGCCGTGACGAATTCTCCCCAATTCGTAATAGAATGTGCGGTAGTGTTGTATAGCCACTTCTCGGCTATATCGCACAAGGTAAATGGGAGAAGTCGTAGACGCATCGCATCCACTGAAAGTTGTGACGTACCCATCATTGCGCATACGTTTTCAAATTTGGTAATGAAAACGTAAGCGTCCTCAGTCTCGAGTCCGTGGAATTTGGGTAAAAGATTGATATACTGGGGCTTAATTTCAAAGTTATCCCCATTGGCTGGTGGTGTGGATAAGCAGGTCGAAAGAGGACCTCGAATAGGGTAGCACCTCTCCTGGAGAGAGATGCGGGGTGGATTCTGCGCACCAACGGACGGCGGCAGATTAGGGTTAAAGAAGTTCGTTGGATTCGGATCCATCGGTGTGGGTGTGGTAGTAGGTAAAGAAAAGGTAAATGGAGAAATATCGACTTCGGAGTCGATAAGGGGTACGCGGACTAAACGGGCACTAGAATCCCGTGTCCAGCCTATCTTGCACTAAAAAGGGTTAGTACAAGTGGCAGCGTTAGCTTATAATTAGGGGTAATGAATGAATGCGGTGTTTGCTTTTGAAAAAGGGACGGATTTTTGAAAAAATGATGCGACAAAACAAATGCAGCACACAAACCCTAGAATCTAGTGGTCACCTAGGTCCGGCTCTAGACCGCTCCTAACTGCCAAAAGACAAGTCGCAGGATAGAATCCTCCACTGCCTCTTTGTCCCCCTGTGGCCGGATAAGTGCCAGGTAAGTGGGAAGGTACTCCACTACGTAAGTAGTGGGCCTAATTAAAAACCACTAGCCTTAGACACACTCGCCTTAGGCACCACAAGAAAACGCGGATAAGCAATGAATTACCCACGACCTTCTCTTATCCTAATTGAGCGCGACAGTCCTTAGAGTCTTCTCTAGATTTCTTTTAGTTAATGAGGGTCAATGCGGATGCAAGTTTGGTGGTTTTCGGGGCCTAGGAAGGGTAATGAAATCCCCACCTAATTTGGATTTGGCCGTGTCCCTTAATATCCGTATTTAGAATGCAAACAACCAAGAAACAAAATCACGCACAAATTTAACTTTGCAATTTGCGAGCTGCGATTATTTGCAAAGAATCCTGCAGAAAAGTGTTAATTGGAGCTAAAAGAGGAGAGAGGAGAGAGAAAGAAGTCACCTGCACTAAAAAGTTTGCAGAGAACCCCCAAATGCGCGGCGGTTCCGCCGCAAATGGTAGGCAATGGCCGCGGAAACGCGGTCCTCTGGTGTGATCTCTGCACCAAAATTCACTAGGAAGCTCCTGTTGCTTCCCTCTGTTCTCTTGTATATTCTAAAAAATTTTCTCAATTCCCAAACAGCTCCAGATTTCCTTGCAATGAAACAAAACAAATTGTTTAGGGTTTGCACGAATTTTGATCTCAAAATATCAATGAAATAATTCTTTCAATTCAAACTATAAAATGTAAACGAATTAGCGCGTAATCCCCGGCAACGGCGCCATTTTGATTGTTAGATTTTCCCGTTGTGTAGTATGTAGAAAATTTGTAAAGAACTTCACAACCAAAAAAAAAATATTTTGACCGCAATCAAACTACGGTGTCGGATGTAGTTTGTAGTGAGTGCGGATCGTCCACAGGGATTGCATGATTCGTTTTTATAATATGCTTGAATTGAAAACTTAATTGACAAGAAAAGAAAACATGATTCAATAATTTATCAATTGATTCAGGTGTCACGATGTTTAATCAAGAATCAAGAACTGATAAACAATCAAGAATTGGGTTTTGATAATATTTTTCCAATCAACAATCAAGAATCTAAAAGAGGCTCGTAGGAATCGATCGGATCGATAGACGTGATGTAATCTAAAGATATCGTGTTCTTGTCCTTCGAAGGATTGATACTAGATCGATGATTATCGACGAGAGTTAGGGCTTTCTTGTGAAACTAGGGTTTCATCTTATCCCTTGTTCTTTTGTCGATATCATTCACATTCTAGCCTCTAGCAATTTCAAGAAACGATCCTAACTCCCCAATTTCGAGCGATATCATTCAAGAAAGCATCGTAACGAAATGGGTTGTCGGTTCTTGAACTTGCTAGGGTTTACAAAACTTGTAGGAATCAAGAATCGATTAAAGCTATGTTACATCATCATTCTATTGACCGTCTCGACTCCTCGACGAGCGGAGTTTTATTCACACATCACCACACAGAAAGTATTTACGAATTGTAAAGATAACATGATGCGGAATTTAAAGAAAACAAGATAAAAGAATATCACCTTTATTTATTTCAACAAGTTTGATTACATTTGCTCGAGAACTACAAGAGAATGAATCTACTTGTTGATCGGGCGTCGCTCGGCTTCGTGAGTCGTGGATCAGCTCGGATCGCTTGCTCCGTTGAAGATCGGCTCCGCTCCTAAAGGTTGTAGGGCTTCTTGCTCAATGGGTACTCGGGAATCTTGATTTCAATTGGAATTAGGGTTAGGGTTTCCCACAAGCCCTGTCACTAGACTTGTGGAAGAAGAAGATGAAGAAAGAGGTAGAATGGGTCTAGTTTGATACTAGATTTTGGATTGATGATCTTATTTTTCCAAGATTTTTCTAAGATCAATAGTTAGTGAGCCTAGGGTCTTATTTATAGAACACCCAAACCCTAGGTCTAAGTTTGAACTTCCCTTTCCCTCCAAAAGTTTGTTGAGAAGTTTCTAGAAGGAGTTTGTTAGGAGCTAGCTTAGGTTTTAAGCTAGGATTAATTAAGCTTTAGAAACCCTTGTTTGCTGATCTGGCAGAAACCTCTGGAGTCTTCTGGAAGTTGACATGTCTTTTTGAAGTCTGGACCCAGAGATAGGAGTTATGCACCAAAAATTAGTTGCTGAATCCTTGGTTCCACCGCGGATCCGCGGCATTAGCAAGCCCATGCCGCGGATCCGCGGCTCTTTGATGGGCTTGGCCTTTGTACTTTCTTCTGTGGGCTTGTACTGTATTTTAGGGCTTCTTCTGATCTATTTATTTGTGATTGCTCCTTTGGATTGGTACCAGATTTGAATTCAGTGAGTTGACGCAATATTTGAGCGGTGTAAATTTGAGCGAGCTTCTCCTTTTCCTGCACAGACTTCGAAATACGGGTTGCGACATATAGAAATATTGCGATGCCATGCAATACAGTCAATTTCCCTAGAAATGCCGGTTTTAAGGTCTAATACATGTAATCTGATAATTTGCGATAGATTTGCTAATATGTGAAATACAGATACCGAACACTTCTATATGAATGCAAATGATGAGGAAATTGCCGGCTAAAATATACAATATTTTCGACTGATCACCAATCTACTCCGTTAAAACCTCGTAATGCATATTGTATTAATTGTAATGATTTGTTGTATAAGACTTGCCGAATCCATGGTATAAGTTGTTCATATAAACGGATCGGATGTAAAGAGATAGTCATGTCGTCAAGTTCAAAACATATCCATGGTTCGTTCCAGTCGAGTCATGTTGCATGTTCATGTTCATGTTTTATACATTAGATCCATGTTGAAATGGAGTTATAGTTGGATTCATATTTGGATTGTATTCAGATTAGACTGAGACTCAGATTGACTCAGACACTTTAAACAGATTTGAGTCCTGAATTAGGTTTAGGAGTTATCGGTAACTGCTGCACATGGACGACAAAATTTATGACTTTTTCCAAGCCAATTACCATTGATAACCCCGTTTTAGTTTTCTACCTTAAATAGGCAAGCGCCCACTTTCTCCGGCTCCCTGAGGTTCAAGAAAATTGGTCCCGCTTAAATCTATGTTTACTAGGGTCTCTATTGTAATTTAATATCACTTTAGGGAGTTTTATGAAAAATATTTTCAGTATACTATCAAAATAATACTCAAGTATTTATTTATCGTATTTAGGGTTTCCATGGATGTAATTTCTAAAAGTGAGGTATTCTAGTGAATAAATACCTAGCTTGAATAATACATGGTATTTTTATGTAAAATTGACTTGTATGGATTCTTGATGGTCTTTTCATGAAACTTGTAATTTTATTATTTTGTTTGGGAAATGTGAAATTTAATAATATCTTAAAATAGATGATTTGATATTATTTATATATAATTATTAAAAATAAAATTTATTTATTAAATAGAAAATCACGTTTTTCTTAAAAATTGCATCGAGATCGTATGCTCCGTGAGGAGGTCTGCATCTCGCTCTACTAGTCCCGAGGTTGTGCGATAACCCGCACCATCCCGATCGGGTTCCCCAAAATGGGTTGTAAATGCATAATTGTAAAGAATGTAAATAACACAATTTAAAGAATACGGTTTTTAATAATAGTTTATGGTATTTTGATGTAAAAGTCATATTTGCCACAAAATTGTTGTTCAAGAGAATCGTGATATGTCAAGATGCGAGTTTGTGAGAAGTAGGTCATTACCTCGTGAGGTTTTCTAAAGGTAATATAAGCAAAAATGATTAAACGATGTCATATGTAACTTCATGGTATTTAAGCGTAAAAGCTCAATAAAAGTTGTTTTACTTGGAGTTTTAAAATAAAACTTGTTTCTAAAATTTGTTTAATGATTAACAAGCAAGGTTTGATGATTTGGTTGATTGGTTCTTAAGAAAAATTTCAATTCTAAAGAGAATAGAATTTGAAGATTGGTATAATTTCACTTACCGATGTAATTTGAAAAGAGATCATTTTAAGGTAAGAAAAAGAGAAGAGAGGTGGGGCTTACTAGTTATGTGGGTAAAGAATAGAGGGAGGAAGGTATTGAGATCGTCGTGGTGTCGCGGAGTTGCCGGGAACGTCTCGAATTCTCGCCGGAACTTGATCTAGTGCTTACTCCATTTGTACTCTTCTTTGGCTTAGAAATTTTTTGAGAATTTTAACAATAGATTTCAGAATGAGGAGGGCTAGGGTGTGATGTTGTATTTATAGGGTAAAAATAAGATTTTGAGAGTGAGAAGAGAATTAAAAATGTAGTAAAATAGGATTTATGATTTAATTAACACTCTGTAGATAATTGTGAGAATTCAAACGGCATGGGGGTAGTGGGGTAGACCAAGAGTTTCAGTGTGAAGAGAATGGGAGTTTTACCCATGGAGGGGCCTAGCGGCGCCGTTTATAAGGCCGATTTCGCCGGTCATTGGGTAGGGGTTGGGCTCTGGATTTGTGCCACGTGTCTAGATCGGTTCATATAACATTCAACACATGTTTGATTTTATCAGACTTTTTATTTTACGTGTATTGCACGTGTAAAATTTTGGGCTTCCAAAAGTTTTAAAAGTAAAATCAGTAAAAATATATGTGGCTGATGGGATTCGAACACAGGGGCTATGTCACAGTAGTGCAAGTCTTTACCAATGAGCTACAAGTTATTTCTTGCCGTTCTTAAAGAATTTTAATTTATAACTTGTGCTCAGGCTTGAAACTCTATTCTGTACATTAATTTGAAAATTTTTGTACAATGAAATTGGAGTCGTTACAAAGAGATATTTTCTGTTAAGCAGAGAGTTGTTGGATCAAAAATCCAATGGGAAAACAATTCCCTAATCTTTCCAAATGAGAAAGATATATTCTGAACCTTAGATTAAAAATCCAATGGTGATTAAAAATCACCGGGTGATAGAAATAAAATTCTATCTATGGGAAAATATTTCCCTAATCTTGTTAAAAACAAGATTATGTATATTCCGTGAAACAAAAATCACAGGATCAAAGATCCAACGGTGGATAAAATCCCCCATATAATCTTTGAGGCCAATTAAATCAATTGGTATCTCTCAAATGAGAGATTTTCTCAAATTAATTAACAAACCGTCTCTCCCATATAAAGGATCCAAGACTTCAAGTCTCAGAGAGAGGAAGAACCCTATAAGTTTTTTCCAAAAAACTGAGAATTCAATTCTCATCTGAAAGAAGAAGATTCTCGCTCTTCCAAACCCTAAATAAAAAATAAGGAGAGATAAAATGTATCTCATTTGCGTAGCTTAAAGAAAATAAGGGTTTAACCCTTTAAAAGAAAAAAAAGAACTTAGTTCTTTCTCTGATCTGAGATTTGTAAAGAAAATCTCCCCACAAATTGAGAATTTATTCTCATCAGGAAGATTTTGTTCTCCAAACTCAAAATCAAGGGGAAAGAACTGGATTAAAAGAAAACGAGAGAAGAGAACTTATAATTCTAGGAATTTAATACCTCTGCAAACAAGATTTAACCCTACATGAAAGAATTTAATTCTTATAAAAAAAAGAGCTCAGTTCTCCAATAAAAATATCCCAGATCTTCAAAAATATAGATCTTGGTGATCATTAATGGCCAAAATGCCATTAACAGAGATTCAATCTCTAAAAAAAAGGACTTGGCGCCTCACGTGCTGCCCACGTGAGTGCCCAAAATGTTCCCTTAAATGGAACTCAGCGCCTCATGTGTTTCCTATATGAGCGGCCAAAACAAAAGGCCCGGCGCCGCACGTGCTTCCCATATGGACGTCTAAAACAAAAGAGCGCTCGCGCCTTACGTAAAATGCACGTGAGCGCCCAACAAAATATAACGCTCAGCGCCTCACATGCTCCCCACGTGAGCGCCATATCAAGTGTTTAGCACTCTATATTCAGTCAAATTGACTAAGTGCTTAGCACTGATTGGGCAGCGCCCATGTCTTAGCCCCTCACGTGCTCCCCACATGAGCGCCATCCAAGTGCTTAGCACTCTATATTCAGTCAAAATGACTAAGTGCTTAGAACTGATTAGACAATGCTCATGTCTCAGCATCTTACGAGCTCCCCACGTGAGCGCCATACCAAGTGCTTAGCACTCTATATTCAGTCAAAATAACTAAGTGGTTAGCATTGATTAGGCAGCGCTTATGTCTAAGCGCCTAACACGTTTTCCACACGAGCGCTAAAGCTACAGATAAGTGTTTAGCACTTCTGAATAAATCAAAAAAGAAAGCTCAAGACCGAGTAGACCAAGCCCAAATTGGTTAAGTCTCTGAAGTTCTTTGCAGCTGAGCCCAAATGCTCTGTTGTTGGATCTCAACAAAAATTTTGATGATCCCTAAAATATTACTAAGTTGATCTTAGTCTCAAATAAGAATAACATATCTTTAGTTAAAATAAACTGAGCCAAAATTCGCATATGTTTAAGTCGATCTTAATCTCAAATTAGATTAATGGTCCTTAAATGAAACAAAATATTTTTGAACTAAAAGAATATATAACTTAAGTTCAAACCCAAATCTAAAATATACAGATTTGTACTGATCCACGCCCTACGGGTGACGATATAAACTAGTCTCCGTATACAATCCACGGGAAATCAAAACAAACAAAATAACACATGACACGAAGTGAACTACTGGAGAAGGAGAGAATGGCCATCGCAACGCAATAACGTAATTAACTCCAGGGGCTTGTGCCTGCAGAGAAGAGTGTCCCCATAATCAAAAATCCCTCACAAATGAAGAGGAATCTTATAAAGTCTGCTATAACGGTAGCATCTATCCAAACCTTCGATATATGGTGCCATAAATCAACTTGGTATCTTCGGAGAGGTGGATGGATATGTCCAAATAGCGTCTGCCCCTAAATTCAGGCTAGACGTCCTCAGCGTCTCTGTCTGGTCTTCGGAGGTAAACAACTTCTACCCTAGAATAGATTCCAAACACTAACTAGATTACTAAACAAGTAAGGTTAGGGGGCTAGCTACTTTTGTAGAGTGTCCGTGCAAATGCGGAAGACCCCTACACCGCTCTAAGGACTATAGCATGGCTCCGTAGTCATCGGGAACGAGCTTGGGCACCGATCTTCCTCGTCGAAGATGATCCATCCGAAAGAGTCCGAATCGAGCTTTAGCTTCACATCCAAAAACTAAGTGAAGCAACTCATACAAAAAACTTGCTAAGAATTTTTTGTGAGATTGATGTAGTGTTATCTCATGGTATCTCTTTTTACAAATTTTTCTTTCAAAAATGGAAGCTCAAAAGAGAAAGAAGAAGAGAGAGGAAGGATAATCATGTGGGAAAAACCCCTTAGCCATTCTCTCTTTACTTGCTCTTATCTAAGTAAAAATATAGAACTTAAAGCATGAGTCATTCAATGACTCATGCCATGAGTCATGAGTCTAGACTAATCTCCAAGATTCCATGTGTGGAAGAAAAAGATGTTTGTATCAACACACACATACACACACACACACATACACAAACCTAAATATGTATCAAAATACATATATCCGTATTCTTATCAAAATATGAATACTGTATTAGAATAAAAATACGAATACCCATATTCATATAAAGATAAAAATACCCGTATTCTTTTTAAGATACAAATACCTGTATTTATACAATTACTTGTATTCATATAAATACCGTATTCGTGTCAAAATATGAATACCCAAAAAGAGAGATAATGAGAAATATAATACTAGCTCACAATGATCCGGCTATCTTTCAAACCTTCTGTATTACCAAAATGCCCGATTAAAGTACATGCACTAAATACACGTATTTAATCGAACCTGAATGTGTATCAAAATACACACGTACTACATCGTTTTGCCTGAACCGAGAAACCCTCTGTAGGACTCTAAAGACTTAACAATACGTTGGCAGTGGGTTTAACCACAAGTACGTCAGCGGCACTAGCTGTACGTAACGGCTACCCATGTATTGAACGAAAGAAAGGTCGACGAGCAAACTCATCTGTACCCCTACAGAGCCTATAAGTGACAATTTCCGTACAATCCGGTCTCTTTGTCTAAGAGTATCGCATACCGGGTCTAGGGGTCGATAACGTCAGACCTATAATAACCCAATAAGTTGTATCGGTGTCAAACTCATCACCTACCGAGAAATTACTGATCTACAATCAGTAAATCTCATCCACCCTGGCCAGGGATTTATAGTGATAGCCAGCCGAACACAGCGCGACATTGACTCCACCTACCAGGAGAGACGAATCCCTGACGATCGCTCGCTGCCTCCATGTGGCTCGGGACTGTACCTAACTAAAATCTGTTTCCACGACTCAGTAGTGCCGTTGTAGGGTAGTAATCAAAGTACAGTGGGAACTCACATGAGACAAATGATTATCTCATGTCAACAGACTATCTATACTCATGTTACCTGAGAACGGCTATCTGATGATAGGTATAGTACAATCTAGAAGTTCTTGGCGAGTCCATCTGATGTACTCACCTTTAGTGAGCACCTGTATACAATCTTAGGTGCAACACTCCAATGGCTATGAGATCTGCCACCATCCCTCGTCGGGGTTTATAAATGTATACACTATTCTACTCTGGAATATCGATGCCTAGTCTTGATATTCCCACGACCAGGGACATTTAAAAGATGTGCTTATGGACTACCAAGCTCTCACAAGTATGATCGCCAACATAACTCTGGTAATCAAGAAAAAATCCTATGGGCTTTATCATTATATATTCACGACACGTAATAAAAAGTATACACATCAATGATAAAGATAAACCAGATACCATACTATCATATCGAGCAAGATTGTTCTACCTGTATAGGTCCTTCTTCAATTATCATAATTGCATACTTTCGATTACAATAATTGCCTTGAGGGAACTATAACCAACAATTTCCCACTTGCACTTAAGGCCAGTTATTGCGGTATCGCATACCCATAGCTCATTTGTTACCGAATACCCAACTTCTCTACTAACAGTTTGTGTGTTCTCGAAATAGCCTCAGTAAGCGGATCTACTAAAATGCTTCTAACTATTTCTCTCTATATCTCAACTTTGCGGAGATCAACTATCTCCCGAACTAATCTATACCCTGCCTCAGAATTTGTCTGCACATATAATGGGTCCAAGTTCATAAATGAACAATCTTATCCAACAAATTTATTGGGCTGTATCCTCTATTGATTCAACATCCTACGCCATGTATATCTCAGTATCCATTTGGAAATCTTTCCAACATGCCCCCCCTCAAAAAGGGTAAACTTATTACTCTGACAGCCATTCTGTCATCCAGGTCACCTTGGATGCTAAAACTGGTAATAGCCCCTGAAGGAGGCTGCCGTTACGATACCTTAAGAACATCCTGATATATTCTTCACTGCTTCCCTTTGTTTCTCCAGGATTAATATTTGCTTACTACACTAAGTGCAAAAGCAACATCTGGTCCGGTACTTGACATTGCATGATTGATCTAATTGACAAAGCAATTGGTATGTTATTCATACGAGTCTCTCTCCTCATCAATCTAGAAGATATCTCTTTAGAGAGGAAAACTACATCATCTGTAGGTACACCACCACGCCATGAGTCCTCTATTCTAAAATCCTTTAGAATGGTGTCCAAATACCTAAATTGGGACACTTCCTAATTCTAGATCTAAGACATAGATCTAGTTACCCGAATCCCCGATATATAATCCAGATCCTATATGGAGAAACTTTTTTGACAATCAGAGTTTAACTGATTATAATATAGGAACATCACTTCCTATTAGGTGTATGTTATCCAAATACCTGGATAGTACTCCCTACATCCATCTTACCAAGTTCATCTTATACTTTGATGAAGTCAAACACTTTGTCTATCACATCAAAACAGATGATCCACCTCCGCAATGCCCGCTTTAGTCTATAAATAGACATAAGCAACTTGCATATCTTCCGCTGCTCCCAATGACTACGACAACTCTCTGGCAGATTCGTATACACGTGCAGTTCTAAATTTCCATTTAGAAAGACATTAAAGCCATCCACCTGCCAGATCTCATAGTTATGAATAACAGCAGTGGCAAATCATACCTCTATGGACTTCAGCTCAAACACCGAAGTAAAACTTTCAGCACAATCCGCATTGGGTATTTGATGAAATTCTTTACAACAAGTCTAGCCTTATTAGGTTACTGCCTTTTCACCTTCACTGATCTTAAAAAAATCTCTTTGCTCCTAATGGGTTTTATCCTTTTAGGAGCACCCAGAAAATTCAATAATTTGCTAAAGTGCGTGGAGTCCAACTTGGATATCTAGCATCTGGCCATCATCCAGAAGTCATCATTTCCCAATGGCCGGCTGATAACTAGAAGGGACATTATAATCATGATGCAAATCTCCCTGTCACCGTCTGCGAGGAAACCGAAGCACCTCTCGGGTGGCTAAGGTTACCCATTAAAATCCGCGGAGTGGCTATAGTTTATCGAATCCAATTGAATTTTTAGGTTCTACTAAATTTTCAGTAATCGTTTGTGGTTCTGAAATCACTTCCAGTTTTACTATACTCCCAGTAAATTCTTTTTGCAAAGAATTCTTTTTGCAAAGAATTCTTTTTGCAAAGAATTCTTTTTATAAAAAGGTGATGATTCAAGAACAATGCAACTATTGATCTTACAAATGGTAGGAGTTAAACCCTTGCAAAAGCTTGGGATAACCCACAAACTGTCATTACTGAAGCGTGCCTTGAGTTCGTCCGGATTCTTCTTTTAAACAAAAACCGGATAACTCCATATCTTAACATCCATAAGATATGCAACCAATCTATATCCATATAGAATCAAAGGAACTAATTTAGATGGAATAGGATTAAAAAATTATGCAACTGAGTTCAGTGCGTATCCCCTAAAATGGAAATAGGCCATATACCATTACTCATCAAGGAGCGCACCCACGGATGAATAACCTGTGAGAGAATCAAGTGCCCAATACTACTATGATAGAATACCTAGTATAAGTATATATATCTTTGATTACCTCGAAAAATCCTGATACTCCTAGCGTATGGTTCTCTACTTTATTCTTATAGCTATAACTTTTCAAAATTTTGGGCCTTGTATTTCAACGAAATGCGTGTTTAAAACCAGACAAGTCATAAGTAAACGGAATATAGTACGTGTACCAATCTCTTGTCCTAATAGACACTGGACAGCATACATTATAATGTATAAGTCCCAAGAGTTTTACTAACTCAAAATCTGTGTGTCGTTAGTTGAAAACTGTATTTTGGTTAAGCACGTCAATACCGTTATTCAATACACCTTACCTTATCCTTAACTGATAGAGGTAAATGTCTAAGACATATTTTCAAAACTCATATCTTACTTTATAAAATAAAGATACATATATTTCATTTTAAAAATTGGTACACAACAATGGCTGTTCAAAAAACCAAATATTTGCCGTTAGGCAAATCTAGGTGATTTTCTCAAACATCACCAATTACAAAGAATTTTGATATTGAGAATCTAATCACTCAATTCCCAATATTCTGCTCCCACTCATCATCTGTAACGTCATACAGATGTGACAATCTCAACCGGCATATACATACCGTAGAATCAGAATGTAATTGAGAAAGCAGTTTTTAATCACTACTGCACAGGAATACTTAAACATTAAAATGTTTCGAGGGGGTGGCCGGGTATTCCAATTAACTCCCTTTTCAATGCCTATATTTAAGACAGTAGTTGCAATTTCGTTTGCCCTCACTTCAATCACTTTATATATCTTTATATCTTATTTTCTGTATACCAGCTTAGGCTAGTTGGTTTTCTTCCTTCCCTATCTGCCGGCATCGGCTTAAGATTTAGAGGTAGACTATCCAACAAGCATAACTAGTGTACTCTCCTAATACAAGGAGCTCGCCACTTAGGAGAAGGTGAAGAAGGGAGACAACCGAATTATACAATTAAATTTCTCCAGAATCCTTGGCCATTCTCGATTGAAGAAACTTTTTCGAGTTCATATGTAAGTATACGAGATGGCTGTTCCAAGCAATATAGATATCCATAGTGACACGGAGTGTTCTAGAGAAGGTAAAGGGTAAGAAAGGAGCTACAATGATATATGCGACTTAGTCGTGAATTATGACAAACCAAAGCCAGGTTTATAAAAAGGTTCGGTCAACTTGGTTATGAGTTTGAGTTTAAGGTCAGTCATGGGTCGTTGCCACAGAGAGAGAGAGAAGAAACACTCAGCGTGCACTCTATCAAGATTAGATTGGTTAATCATTTTATCTAATCAGGATGGCTCCCACTGTTTCCTCAAATTCTCCTTCAAACCCTAAAGGAGAACTTGTCGGGATCATTTACACCTTACAAGTTCGCTAACCGTTCAGCCATGCGGTGTTGGTACTCTGAGGAAAGTTCCCCATGCTTTCGCACAAACATAATTAAATAACCTCGTTTTTGCAGAGGCGTAAACTCGTCAACACTTTCTAGACACCTAATAGGTTAGCTAGTTGTGAAGTGAAAAATCTCCCGAAGAGTAATACCTACATACAGTGAGAATCGGGACCCAACTATCATTGTGTGATAAATTTGACGGAAGCCGACAAAAATTACTACACTCTAGAAGGTATGCGCAAACTTGGTAAGTTTCCTTTATATTTGAAACTCCCAATATAGTTTATATCCCATGCGTCTTATGACCTTGACGAAGGACAAAATATCATAAGTCGCAAGTCAAGTTCAACCCGTCATCGTCCTGATTAATCTAGACCCACTCGTACTAACCCTTAACGAAGGACAAAATAGTTGTACAACTGTCCTAAATTAATGCATCTTTATACGGCAGAAAATTAACATATAGATACTATATACTATGCCTTGACGAAGGCCAACATACATAGCATGAACACTAAGTGCTATCCGTCTGAAATGACAGAGGGCTACGGCTGGTTTTTGGAGAAAAAAATTTAATGTAATAAACTTGATATCGTTGAAGGAACTCGAGTGGTTTTGAAAAGGAGTAGTTTAGACTCTGCTTTTAAAACAAGCGGTTTTGAAGAAAACCGAGTAGTTTTAAAAATTGGTTCCAACAACATCATTCAGGTTTTTTTACATTGCATTAAACATATAATGCGATCCCATCAATCATTGTTCCTAATCCACACAGAAACAACTAAAATAGCATGCTTTTATATGACATCCGTATACTCCACGGGGTCCCGGGTCATCACCATAAGGTTACTTAACTTACGGCATGGCGAGGACAGGGCTAGCGTCGATGCAAAACATATAGAAGCATGTAATAATGTGTGTATGTGCATGTGTGTGTGTGTGTGTGTCATAGGAAAGTAATAAGCATCACGGCATGCGATAAACAATAAATAAGATGGAATAGCGGATAAGCTAGGATCTCCATATTTCGTTTGAGCCGCAAACAAAAACCAACGTTTCCTGGTCATGTGGATAGCCCGTACAATCTCGAACTAAGACACCTACGAGCGCAGCAAGTTACCCGCCAATTTTAGAAACGGAATACCCCTCGCTTTATAGAATCCAGTAAATTGAGCACTCCTTCATGGTTCAGAGCTACACCCCCTATAAGTGCGGTGAGTAACCTGCCAATCTGAGAATGAGGTGGCTCGGGTTTCAACTCCATGAGATAACCACCCTCTGCATTTTTGAATCCGGTTATCCGAGCACTCCATCGCGAGGTATCCTAGTACAAGTAATGAAAAATATATATAATGGTGAAAACGTCCGCAACCTGGACGTGTCCCAAAATGAATTACATCAAGCGGTAATGACGACCACAATTCGGCCGCTCGTTCCGAATAAACAAATACATGAATCACAAACCGGTACAAACAAAATGCATGAGGGGATATCGAATCACGACAATCCAACTAAACCATCACAAGATATATATATATATATATATATATATATATATATATATATATATATATATATAATGGAGAAAAGAGGCCATAGGAGGGAATTTCCTCCTATGGCGTCGAAAAATATAACTTTTGATGATACTCATAAGTGGGAATTCCCCAGATCATCACACGTAGTAGATGACGTGTCCCGGGGCTTATGGGACATGAGAAAACACGATATTTTGAAGACATTCCCTGGGCTTCCGCCCCGAGGATTGAACCGACCTTCGATGGCCTCCCAGAATACTCATACGTTCGCCTTATAAATAACCATCGGCTCACCATCGAGCCCTCCTACATGCTGAGCCTCCTCAGCCTCCCAGCTCGCCCCCGAACTATTACAGAACCAAGCTTCCTCGGACCCCCGCTTGTCTTCGAGCCTCCCGCTGAGCTAAGCTTCCCCGGTTCTCTCGAGCAACCAAGAACGCAAAGCCCAAGCACCTCCGCAACGGCTCGCGTATCTCGCCGAAGCAGATATCTGCCACCCCACGTCCCACGTTCCACGCTGGCGCATACCCCCATTAACAAACGTGTCACGTCATTAATGGGAAGATCCCATCATTCACGCGGGCGTAACGCCAGGGGCGTAACTGACGGCGAAGATCTCGTGCCGGCTCGCTCCATGCGACCACTATAAAACCCCCTCTCCTAGACGATTCAGGTAATGCAATTTTAATCCACTAAGCTGCTACTCTTCTCAAATTCCTCGGCTAACTTGATCGCCGGAGGATCCACGGTGGTACAACCACCCCGGGACTGCTTTTGCAGATAGCTCGACTTCACCTCAAAACAAGCCCACTGAGATCCATACGCTCTAGGAGATAACCCTCAACACCAATCTCAACCCTTCATCAACGCTCACGACAGATCGACGGAGGACAACATCTGAAGGGGATTAAGACCTCCATTAGTTGGTGCCGTCTGTGAGAACCTAATTTCTTCCACTCATCGAAAGTTGATCTTCCGCTCTCGACTTCATGGCGAGCGAAAACCGTGATGATCCAAGTACAAGCCGCCGCCTTCCCCACAACGGAGACGCGGACAGATCTACTCCCCCTCCGAACGTCATCCATGCCCTCTTGGCAAGGAACGACAAGCTCGCGTCGATAGTGGACGCCTTTGTACGTGTCCAAATGGTGAGCCCAGCCCCTCAGGTCACCATTCCGCCTCCCAGGGACCACGACGCCGACAGGAGAGCGGATAACGTCGCTCCTCTCGACACCGCCGAACATGCGTGTGCCGACTCCGGCCACCGCCGGATAACGTCTCTCCTTTCGACCTCGCCAGGGGACCTAAGGACTTTAATAGAACGGAACCGGATTCACAGCCTGGCGCAGGACACAAGTGAGAAGGGCCACCACTCCGACTGCGCCGAATCTTCGAGGTATCACGAAGGCCTCGACGCCCTCGAAAAGAAAATCGAGGGCATGCATCGGGAGGGTCATCCATCCGGTGAAGGGGCCAGGTACGCCGCCAACTCACTTATGAAGCCCTTCACCGGGGAGCTACTCGCCGTACACGTCTCGTCCAGGAACAAGCCGTCCAAGGTGGCCCTCTTCGATGGGAAGTCCGACCCTAAGGATCACCTGAACGCGTTCACGGCGAGCATGAGCTTCTAGGATTACTCGGATGAAGCCCAGTACCGAGCTTTCCCGACCACCCTCATTCGTGCAGGTCGGGACTGGTTCCATGGATTGGAGCCACGCTCTATCTCGACCTTTGACGAGTTGGCTACCCAATTTCTCGGACACTTCGTCGGCAACAGACGGCAGAAGAGAACAGTCGACCACATGTTCACCATAAAGAGCGGGGGCAAAGAATCCTTTAAGGGATATGTCGCTCGCTTCTATATCACTCTCCTCGAAGTCCCCGATCACCGAGATGAAACTGTCATCACCGCTCTAAGTTCAGGTCTTAGGCACAAAGAGTGGCTCCGCTCTTTTGCATCAGCGCAACCTAAGACCATGGCCGAGGTAAAAGCTTGGACCGAGCGAGAGATCCAACTCGAGTTTAAGGTGAACACCAACCTGCCCCGGGGCAACCAAGCCAACCAAAAGAAGAGGGGCAGAGAAGAGAAGAAGAGGGTCGACTGACCAAAGCCATACTCCCCGAAGTTCCCGGAACAACATCTCCCAGACCGAGCTATTGGAAGAGGCAAAGGGTAAGAGATTCTTCAAGCTCCCGCTGGTCACCCATAGAGCGGGTAAGCGTATCCGGGGCCCCTACTGCACCTTTCATAGGTCGCAGGGTCACCCGACCAAAAACTGCAAACAACTCCGTGACTATATCGCGAAGATGATCTGCTCTGGCCACTTGGCGAAGTATCTATGGGACAAACGCTAGGTAGATCGGGAACAGGAGAACCATCCTCTTCCTGGGGAATTAACGATCGGCCAAATCATAGTCGTTTCCTCGGGGTCTGCCCGTGGAGCCGGCGAGACTCACCGCCTCCTTTCCGTCGAGGGAACAAGCGACCCGCCCCAGAAGAAATGCAGGACCGCTGAGCCCATCATCTTTATCGATGAAGACCTCTACGGTATATCCTTGCCTCATAATGACCCTCTCGGGATTACGGCACGGGTCCACCGTTTTGAGGTTCAGAGGATATTGGTCGATTCCGGAAGCTCGGCAGATATCCTCTTCTTTGACTGCTTCCAGCGTATAGGGCTACGGCTGTACGACCTATGTGCAACCTCCTACGTGCTATCAGGGTTTACCAACCACTCCATCCTGGCCGAGGGAGTGGTCACCCTCCTCCTCAACATTGGGGAAGCGGGCCATACGAGGACCGTACCGATGGAATTCATCGTCGCTAGGATCCCCTCATCCTACAACATCCTCATGGGATGCCCGACATTAAACACCCTCCGGGCTTAAATCTCGACCAACCACCTTGCTATCAAATTTCCATTAGATCAAGGGGGATAGGCCGGCAGGCCTACAGGAACCAGCAAATCGCCAAGATTTTCTTTGCCACGACATCCACCATCGGAGATCAGGGCGATGACCTCGAAGACGCAAATGATTTCCAGGGGTCCTTGGACGCGCGCGATGAACAGAAAGAAATCCGAGGAGCCCCGGAGGAGGCGCTAATAGAAGTCCCCCTCGTCGAGGGGAATGAGGGATGAACCGTCCAGATCGGATCCCTTTTAATAGGAGCTCGGCACAAAGAGTTGATCTGCTTTCTCCGAGATAACTCGAATGTGTTCACCTGGGCGCCTGCTGACATGCCCGGGATCGACCCCTAATGTAATCTCGCACAAGCTCTGGGTCGACCCGAAGGCCCGACCCATCAGACAAAAGAAGCGAAGTTTCACGCTGATCAAGCAAAAGGGGATTGAAGACGAGGTCGATAGATTGCTCGCAGCCAACTTCATTTGAAATGTTGACTACTCGGATTGGTTGGAGAATGTAGTCATGGTTAAAAAGGCGAACGGGAAGTGGTGCATGTGCGTCGACTTCACAGACCTAAACAAGGCCTGCCCGAAGGACAACTATCCCCTCTCTCAGATAGACCAGCTAGTAGACAGCTCGGTAGGCCACGAATTGCTCAGCTTCATGGATGCTTTCTCCAGCTACAACCAGATCTGTTTGAACCCGGTAGATGAAGAACTTACCGCATTCACCACGGATCGGGGGGTATATTGCATCGCGTCTGCCAGCCATCGAAGCTCGACGTGTCGAACGACTATTGGAGACGTCCCTTCAGCCGCAGGTGACAGCGACAGCCTGTCGCATCCACCAATCCGCGTCGGATACATGGTCTGTGCCTCAACAGACGTGCGAACGAATCGGTGCCCCCTCTTTAATGCACGATCCTTTCTCTGATCCGCCGATGTCATCCAAGATGCGCCTGGGGATCCAAGCACCCAGGATACGCCACGAAAGCTCATACGTCTGAATGACACAACTGCCCTATCCAAGCCATCCCGAAAATCCATGCCAAAATATTCCTGGCAACGGACTGCGCCTAGAAAACCGATCAGACCACTCTTGACTCAACCCATAAATAGATTGAGACGAGAGTTGGGGGCTAATGATGATACTCATAAGTGGGAATTCCTCAGATCATGACACGTGGTAGATGACATGTCCCGGGGCTTACGGGACAGGATAAAACACGATACTTTGAATACATTCCCCGGGCCTCCACCCCGAGGATTGAACCGACCTTCAATGGCCTCCCAGAATACTCATACGTTCTCCTTACAAATATCCATCGGCTTGCCTCCGAGCCCTTCTACACACTGAGCTTCCTCAGCTGCCCAGCTCGCCCCCGATCTATCACAGAACCAAGCTTCCTCGGCCCCCTGCTCATCTCCAAGCCTCCCGCTGAGCTAAGCCTCCCCGGTTCGCCCAAGCAACCAAGAATGCAGAGCCCAAGCTCCTCCGCGGTAGCTCCGCGTATCTCGCCGAAGCGAGATATCCGCCACCCCATGTCCCGCGTCCCATGCTGGCGCATCCCCCCATTAATGAACGTATCCCGTCATTAATGGGGAGATCCCATCATTCACGCGGGAGTAATGCCAAGGGCGTAACTGACGGTGAAGATCTCGCGCCGGCTCGCTCCATACGACCACTATAAAAACCCCTCTCCCAGACGACTCAGGTAACGTAATTTTAATCCACTAAGCCGCTACTTTGCTCAAATTCCTCGGCTATCTTGATCGTCGGAGGGTCCACGGTGGTACAACCACCATGGGCTTCTTTTGCAGATAGCTCGGCTTCACCTCAAAACAAGCCTACTGAGATCCACAAGCTCAAGGAAACAACGCTCAACACCAATCTCAACCCTTCATCAATACTCATGACAGATCGACGGAGGACAACATCTAAAGGGGATCAAGACCTCCATCAACCTCCACCATTTTTTCCTACGATTGGCATCCATCTTCACCATCGTTATCATCTAAGATATGCATGCACCAAATTTCATGTGATTCCACCACTTTTTCACCGTTGAATTAGCAATGTAAAAAGTTCTATTGACGGTAAACCATTAATTTTGCACCAACTAAATCAACGGTAAAAAAATGGTATAATCACATGAAATTTAGTGTATCCACATCCTAGATGATAAATATGGAGGTGATGTATGCCGATCGTTGAGAAAAATCATAGAGGGTGCATTTTTCCGACGCCATAAAAGGAAATTCCCTCCTATGGCACCTTTCCTCCATTAACCTTATGTATGTTGGCACCTTTCCTCCATTAACCTTATGTATATGTGTGTGTGTGTGTGTGTGTGTGTGTGTGTGTGTGTGTAACAACATCACATGTAACTAGTGTGCAACCCCGTCTAATCGATCATATAGAAATTAGACAACGTTATCAAAACACAAACAAAGATACGGATCATAAACGATGCATTAGTTTCGTCAAAAAGTTTCCCGAACTTACCCGAATACAAAGATAACATAAAATGAAATGTGGGAAAAAACAAACATCACCAAAAATCAATTTTTCAAGCAAACTGGCACCTCCGAAAAATTCATGGACCAATTTAAAATTTTGGCCGCCGAAACTTGAAAACCAGCGGCCAAATGGCGGTTGATCATCCTCGAATTTTAGGCCATGTTTATTTTTAAAAATGGAACACTCTGAAATAGTTCCAAAAAAATTTAAGTGTCGTTTGAAAAATTTTACAAAAACATGTTTTCGGTGATCGAATACGGTTAAAATTTCGGTTTCGAAATGTTTGCATCTTCTAAAAATAGTTAAAGTGTTTAGCATAGCTCTTACGCCACTATAAGGTCCCTAGTGCTTGGACTGCAAGACACACGGCGAAGGCGGAAGTGAAAACAAAAATTTAAAAGTAAGCACCAGCGACCTCTACCCTAGAATCAATTCCAAACACTAACTAGATTACTAAACAAGCAAGGTTAGGGGGCTAGGTAACTTTTTAGCATGTCTGTGCAATTGCAGAAGACCCCTACACCGCTCTAAGGTCTCTAGCACAGCTCTGAATTCGTCGAGAACGTGCTTAGACGTGAATCTTCCTCGTCAAAGATGATCTACCCGAAGGAGTCCGAATCGGGCTTTAGCTTCACATCCAAAAACCAAGTGAAGCAACTCACAAAGAAAACTTGCTACGAATTTTTTGTGAGATTGATGCAGTGATGGTTATCTCATGGTATCTCTCTTTACAAATTTTTCTTTCAAAAATGGAAGCTCAAAAGAGAAAGAAGAAAAGAGAGGAGAGGATAATCATGTGGGAAAAAACCCTTAACCATTCTCTCTCTTTACTTGCACTTATCCAAGTAGAGATATAGAACTCAAAGCATGAGTCACTCAATGACTCATGACATGAGTCATGAGTCTAGACTAATTCCAAACTTCCATGTGTGGAAGAAAAAGGTGTGTGTCTCACTACACACACATGCGCGCGTGCGCACACACATACAAAAATCCAAATATGTATCAAAATACATATATCCGTATTCATATCAAAATAAGAATATTGTATTCGTATAAAAATATGAATACCTATATTTGTATAATGATAAAAATACCCGTATTCGTATTAAGATACAAATACCTGTATTTATATAATTACTCGTATTCGTATAAATATCGTATTCATGTCAAAATACGAATACCCAAAAGGAGAGATAATGAGAAATATAATACTAGCTCACAATGATCCGGCTATCTTTCAAATCTGCCAGTATTATCAAAACGCCCGATTAAAGTACGTGCACTAAATACACGTATTTAATCGAACCTAAGTGTGTATCAAAATATGCACATACAACATCATTTCGCCTAAACCGGAAACCCTCTATGTGAGAATCTAAATACTCAGCAATATGCTTGCAGTAGGTTTAACCACAAACATGTCAGCGGCACTAGCTGTACGTAACGGCTACTCAGGTATTGAATAAAAGGAAGGTCGACGAGCAAACTCATCTGTATCCCTATAGAGCCTGTAAGTGATAATCTTCATACACTCCGGTCTCTTCGTCTAAGAATATCGCATACTGGGTCTAGGGCGTAGATAATGTCAGGCCCCTAATAACCTAATAAGTTGTGTCGGTGTCAAGCTCATCTCCCACCAAGAAACTAGTAATCAACAATCAGTAAATCTCATCCACCATGACCAGGGATTTCTGGTAATAGCTAGCCAAACACTGCGCGATATTGACTCCCTATACCGAGAGGGACGAATCCCTGACGATCGCTCATTGCCTTTATATAGCTCAGGACTGTACCCAACTAAAACCTGTTTGCACGACTCAGTAGTGCTGTAGTAGGGTAGTAATCAAAGTACAATGGGAACTCACAAGATACAAATGACGATCTCAGGTCAACAAACTATTTGTACTCATGTCACCTGGAACTGCTAATTGACGATAGGTATAGTACCATTTAGAAGTTCTCAGCGAGTCCGTCCGGTGTACTCACCTCTAGTGAGCACTTGTATATAATCCTAGGTGCAACAGACCAATGGCTATGAGACCTACCACCGCCCCTCGTTGGAGTCTAAAAACGTATACACTAGTCTACTCTAGAATATCGATGCCCGGTTTCGATATTCCCATGACTAGGGACATTTAAAAGATGTGATTATGGACTACCAAGCTCTCACAAGTATGATCGACAACATAACTCTGGTAGTGAAGAAAACAACTTATGGGCTTTATCATTATATATTCACGACATGTAATAAAATGTATACACATCAATGGTAAAGACAAATCAAATAGAATATTATCATATCGAGCAAGACTGCTCAACCTGTATAGCTCCTCATTCAATTATCATAATCGCCTACTTTCGATTACAATAATTTCCTTGAGGGTACTATAGCCAACAACACTAATGGCTTATGAGACGGGCCACCGCCCCTTGTCGGGATCTAGAAACGTATACACTAGTCTACTCCAGAATATCAATACACAGTCTCGATACTCTCTCAATTAGGAACATTTAATGATGTGCTTATGGACTACCTAGCTCCTACGTATATAATCACCATCATAATGCTGGTAGTCAAGCAATGATCATACGGGCTTTATCATTATGTATTAGCAATATATAATATTGAGTAAACCGTTTACACATCAATGATAAAGACAAACCAGATAGCATACTATCATCTTGAGTAAGATTGTTCTATTTGTATAGGTTCTCCTTCAATTATCATAATTTCCTACATGCAATTACAATAACTGTCTTGAGGGCACTATAACCAACACATCTGCAAAAGGACAGTTAGCCTATGTGATTGCTCGTCCACTTTTGCTTTATTGCATCAGGGAGGCACAGTTCGATGATGCATGTTTATCCAAGATCAGGGAACAGGTTCGGCAGGGGAGAGTTTCTGAGTTCATGAATGATAGCGAGGGAGAGTTATGGTTTGGAACTTATTTGTGTGTGCCTGACTCTGAGGGGATGAGGCGCTAGATCATAGAAAAGGAATATCAGTCAGCTTATAGCGTTCATCCAGGATCTACCAAGATGTACCGCGATTTGAGAGATGTGTACTGGTAGGAAGGGATGAAGAAAGATGCGTCTGATTTTGTTTTGAGATGCCTGAATTTTCAGTAAGTCAAGGCTGAACATCAAAGGCCGGCAGGAGTGCTGCAACCTTTACCCATTCCTAAATGGAAGTGGGAGCAGATTTCTACGGATTTCTTTGTAGATCTACCCAGGTCCGACAAATGGTATGACTCTATTTAGATGATCGTGGATTGGTTAACGAAGGCTGCTCATTTCCTTCCTATGAAACCGACGTTTGGCTATGCCTAGTATGCCCAGCTTTATATCGATGAGATTGTGAGTCTACACAGAGTTTCGACTTGTATCGTTTTGAACCGAGGCACTCGGTTTACTAGTCACCTTTGACAGAAGGTACATGATGCTTTGGTTACTCGTTTGAGCTTCAGTACTGCTTTCCACCCGCAGACCGATAGTCAATTAGAGCGAACAAATCAAACTCACGAAGATATGCTAAGAGCTTATGCGCTAAATTTAGGTGGTAGTTGGGATCGTCACTTTCCTTTAATCGAATTCTCCTACAATAATAGCTATTAGGAGATGATTCAGATGACACCTTTCGAAGCTTTATATAGAAGAAAGTTTCGATCGCCGGTTAGCTGGACTGAGCTTACCGAGAGCAGACTCCTTGGGCTACAATTAGTCCGTGAAACTACCGAGAAGATCCAGAGGATCCATGATAGGATGAGAGCCACCTAGAGCAGGCAGTAGACTTATGCCGATCGCTGCCACCGATGACTTGAATTTGCAGTGGGTGACCATGTGTTTCTCCAGGTTTCTCCGATGAAGGGTATGATGCAATTTGGGAAGAAAAGGAAGTTTAGTCGTAGATATGCTGGACCTTTCAAGATACTAGATAAATTTGGTGCCGTAGGGTATCGTTTGGCGCTCACGCCTGATTTTTTGGGTGTACACCCTGTGTTTCACGTGTCCATACTTTGAAAGTACCTTCATGATCTTTCTCACACGATTCAGTATCAAACGATCCAGCTGGGGCACGATTTGTTTTTCACCGAGCAGCCTGTATCCATTCTCGACCGGCAGGTGAAGAAACTGAGATCAAGAGTACTTCCTTTTGTTAAGCTTATGTGGCGTGGAACGAACTATGAAAAGGTCACTTGGAAAGCCGAGAGTGAGATGCGGAAGAAGTTTCCCCATCTCTTTGTAAGTACGTGTAGTTAAATTTTAAATTAGGGGAACGAATTTATTTAAGGAGGAGAGTGTAACGTTTCAAAATTTTTTAAAGATTTGTTTTAAAATTTAATCGATAATAAATGAATTTTATATATATGAGAACATTTATTTAGTCTGGTTTTCTTACTTTGGCATTAAAACTTATATCCATACTAAGTACATCAATAAAAAAAAGATTTCTTCCCTAATTATACTTATTGTGTCATGGAAAGTAAGGAAGGGATTAGATTTTTCATTTGGCTTATTTTTGAAATAATTGGAGAGAGAATAAGAGGGAAACATGGGATGGGGGGGAAAGCATGGCTAAGTATATAGTGTGTGTGTGTGTGTGTGTGAGGCATGAGTGTGCAAACATAACTCTCATCTCTCCCATTCTCACCTCCTCCTCATCTTCATTCTTCTTCTTCTTCTCCAAACTCTCTATCTCTCACCCTCATTCTCTAACCATGGCTATCTACAAAACTTATCTATTTCTCCATCCAAACAAGCTTCTCACTCTATTTTCTTCACTTAAAGCCATTACAAACACTTTGGAGTCCTCATCAATATCCTAAAGCTTGGTTCTCCTTCTTCGTTCACTTTCAAAGAGGTAAGGATCCCACCTTTAACTGGGTTTTTTTCCAACACTTACTATGAAAAACATAAGTTTTTTGCTAAAAACTTATGTTTAACATGTTCAAGTCACTTTTGTTTTTAAGTTTTGATCTTTGAAAAATATTTGATATGTCGTTTTAGGCTAATAGGACAATTATAAGATCACACCTGAAGCCCAAGCCTATATCTTAATATTCCAGCCGACCAAACCCCCTAAATTACCGACCAGGTCTGCTCCACTTGCAAGTTAGGGTTTTGGGTTTTTATAGTAACTTGATCTAATATTAATTAAGCCAATTCCATAGCAAAAATCCACAGATTTCCTATAGAAAAATCCAGGAGCATTTAACTTGCTAATTTCCGATGTTTTAAACTATTAAACTTGAGATTCGGTTTTCACGATTCCAGGGGGGTAGTTCAATGTAGTTAGCACACGATAACACACGTTTATCATAGGTTCTAACCTATATACGATTAGTTCCTTAACATAGATTACAGTTTAGATATTTATATGATCGCATTTTTGTTTTGATTTGTAAATTCGGTCGCAAAGACTTCCGATGCAGCAAGGAAGAAGGGCACGACGATCGTTGGCTTCGACTAGTTCGGGCCATCCCTTACTAAGTAGATGAGCATTTACAAGTAGGAACCCGGGCGGATGGCATATAGCACTCTCGATTATCAGAAACTTATAAAAATCCGTATCATTTTTAAAACTCATGCTTATATGTACTCATTTGCTAGACTTGCCATACCGGCTATATTGCTTAGAATCGCCATATCGGCTATAATTGCTAGAATTGCTATGTTGTCTATACTTATTAGGATTGCCATGTTGCACACATTTGCTAGACTTGACATGCTTATTATACTGATTTCCATGCTTACATGTATACACTTGATAGAACACTCGCATAACTACTAATGATTGCTATGTGGCATAATTACAGACGCGCATACTACACTACACATTATTAGTATTGCCATAACATTTAGAAACTGCTATGATATTCGTATTTTAAATGGCATCCATGCTAGTATACATATGGTTGTTTACTAAGATTTCGATATACGAATCCCATTACAATATAGATTCGTATACGATTGTTGCCAACTATTGCAAGAATGAATAATGCATTAATGATTATGATGGATTTGATGTTTTCCATAGATTTTGAGAAATCGCAACATGACTTATAACAATTGCTTGTGTTAACAAAAGTTCGGTTTTCTCTTGAAATGATGAGTTTTTAATGAACATAGTGGATTTGGATAGGGTTCGAGATGAGAAGGGCGGACACGGTGGATTTGGCCAGGGTTTTATGCCTAGAATGGAAAGAAATAGGACTGATCCGAAAGACAGCGCCTAAGGAAACACTTGAGATTTCCGTGTCGATGCTTGGCACAATTTTTATGATGATTTTATTGATGATGTGTTTCTAATTGTGTGATCCGATTATGATGCAATTTTATCTATATATAATGCATATGATGTACATATCTTGTAGTGATTATTTCTACTCATGAGTTGGAAACTCACCCCGTTGTGCCATAGTTTCTTGCAGGACTACCCGCACGGATAATTAGCGGCCTCATCAGCATATGTTTTGGGGTTCTATCACTTATTTTTCTAGGTGGCTTACATGTTTGTTAACACCTCTTATGTATGTTTATACTTTGTTGTATCTAGAGTCGCTTCATCAAACCAAAACTTGTATATTCATGGTATTAGATCAAGTCGAGACTTATTATTATCATTTTGAATATCGAACTTGTGTTGAGTCGACTTGTTGATGCTTATATAATATATCTCTGCTTGTACTATTCTTCGCTTGAAGCATCATATATAAACTGCGTAGTTATGACTCCACCATGTGGGTGCTGAGATAGATCCCGAGTAGAGATGCCTTATTATCTTAGCATTGTGCATGTTTTATCCAAAATTTACAAAAGAGGTGCTGCCCGAATTTTAAACGACGGAGATTTTTTCAAACCTTAAGCCAAAATAAACTTGATTTCATTTTGTATATCCTTTTGAAAACTTCACCTCCATTATTTCTTCAAAATGGGTTAGATCTTGGTTTTTGGCTTACTTGAATTTCTTCACGTCCAAAGACGTCACGTGATTTACGTGCCGGTCATATGTCATTTCTAGATCTTGGCATACGATCAATTGAGATCTCTCAAATGAGAGATTCTCTCAACGTTCTCAACCATTCTCCTCTCCTATAAATAGAAGCCTAGGAAATTAATCTCCAGACACACAGAAGCCCCCTATAAGGTGCACAAAAGACTTAAGCCTCTGCCGAAGAAAATTCTTCATCTTCATCAAACCCTCGGTAAAGAAAGAGAGAAAAATCTCTCATTTTGCCTATCCACGAAGCTTAAGCTTCTCAAGAACCCTAGGTTCTTCCTTCAGATGAAAGATCCATGAGAGAAATATCTCATGGCCGAGAAGTTAACCTCTCATGGGAGATCCAATCTCATGATCTAAGATCTTGGATGAAGAACCTTGATATTCCTCAACCACAAGATGAAAAATCATCAAGGTCGAAGAAATCCAAAGCTTAAGCTTCATGAGATCCGATTCTTCACCAAGAACCATACCAGTCATTAAGACTATGATTGTATAAACAACAAATAAGACCCAAGATCATGAAAAATTCGATCTTAATGATTTTAATGATCAAAAGATCATTTTAGAGAAGCTTAGGCTTCATGAAAGTTAAGTTCTTAAAGGTTAACCTTTATGTTCCGAAGAGGATAGAGCTTAAGCTCCCAAAACCCTAACGCTGCACTATATGCAATGAACGGGCGCTGGCGCCAAATTTGTTCTGCCAAAGATTGCGCCAGAACTTAAGCTTTCAATGCTGAGCTGCACCAAGTGCAATACACGTGCGCCAAGTGCCAATCGCGTATCATGTCCCACTGAGTGCCATGTGCCAAACAGAGGATGGCATCGCCAGTGCCATGTGCAACGCATGTGCGCTAGAGCAACACCAACGCTAACTATATATGAGCGCCAAACAGACCCTTGGCTTAGCAAATTGGCTAAGTCTTGAAACTTAAGATTCCATGTGATCTAATGATCCGCTGAGAACAAAATTCTCATACCATCTAGGTCGATCCCTTGGTAAAGCCTATATATATCTAGGTCGATCTAGTTTTCAAACGGGATTACATATCTCTAGGAAACGTATATACCCCAAACCATCTAAGTCAACCTTAGTTCTCAAATGAGACTAGCATGTCCTTAGATAGAGCTTAAGCTCTTGTGTGAATCTATGGACCTAAAAAATATGAGAATGAACCTAAGTTCACTCCTGTTGGTAAGCCAAGACACCAACATGGACCTTTTCAAGCAAATGCTTGACCTAAAATATGAAATATATATACGGATTTTGACTAATCCATGCCCTACGGGCAACGAAAAAATTAGTCTCCGTATACAATCTAAGGGCAAACCCAAATAAACCAAAACACACGACACACAAAGAAAACAATCTGGAGTGTAGAAAGTTGTTATCATTCATGATAACATAATTAACTACAGGGGCTTGCGCCTGTAGGAAAAATTCTTCCCCATAATTAATAAACCTCTCACCCTAAGAGAGAATATGAAGTTAGTGTAGGGTTACCTAGCCCAACAACAAGGTTTCGGGAGGTATCGTCCATGCCATTTTCAAAAAATTGCCATGCTACATAACCCTAACCCTAGAATCTTAACTTGAGAATTAGACAATACAACATATAAACAACTTTACATCTAAGTGAATATGGAATACAACCTTGTAGACCGGTCCTTCACTTCAATAGCTCTGTGTAGTATTCCCTTCGCTCCAAGTAGTGATCTTCCGGACTCTAGGATGGCTCCACAAGATGAAAGGAACAAGCTTGCACGAAGTCTTCGAGGCCGAAGATGATCTACGTCGAGAATACACCAACCCAAGCTACCTCTTCACTAATTAGGGATTAGTGAAGCTAATGTTGGATATAGTGCCCTCAAAGTCAATTATTGGATCGCAGGCACGTGATTGCAATGATTGAGGGAGGACCTATACCGGTAGGACAGTCTTACTCGAGATGATAGTATGCTATCTGGTCTAACTTTATCATCGTGTACAGCTTTAGATGACATGAACACTATTACACGTTGATAGAGCCCTTAGGATTCTTGCTTGACTACCAGCAGTATGATGGCGAGCATATACGTGAGAGTTGGGTAGTCCATAAGCACATCCTTAAAAGTGGTCCCTAGTCGTGGGAGTTTCGAGACAGGGCATCGATACTCCGGAGTAGACTAGTGTATACAGTCGAGACCCCGACGAGGGGCGGTGGCTGGTCTCACAAGCCATTAGTGTCGGTTGGATCACCTAAGATGTATACAGGTGCTCATTGGGTTATGAGTGCACCGGACAGGACTCGCCGGGAACCTGCTAGTTGGTATTTATACCTAGCGTCAGATAGCAGTTTCTTGGTGACATGTGTACAGGTTAGTTCATCGACCTGAGGTCGTCATTTGTCTCGTGTGAGTTCCCACTGTGCTTAGATTACTACCCTACCACGACTCAAAGGAGTCATGCAAACAGATTTTAGTTGGGTACAGTTCCGAGCCACATAGAGACAGTGAGCGGATCGGCAGGGGATTCGTCTCTCCCGGTATTGGGGGTGAAATCGCGCTGTGTCTAGGAGAGCCATTGCACCAAGTCCTTAGCCAAGGCAGGTGAGAATTACTGGTAGGTATTCCAGTGGTTTCTCAAGGTGTTCAAAGCTACCCTCCGACACGACTTATACAGCTTTTGGGGGTCTGACGTTACCAGCCCCCTAGGCCCGATATGCGATGCTCATAGACGAACGGACCGGACTGTACGGATATTGTCACTGATAGGCTCAGTAGGGTTCCAGGATGAGTTCGCTCATCGGCTTCCTTTTCGGTCAGTACATGGGCAGCCGTTACGCACAGCTTGTGCCTCTGACGTGTTTGTGGTTAAACCCACTGCCAGGGTACTGACGAGTCTTTAGAGTCCCCCACAGATAGTTTTTCAAGTTCGGGCGAAACGTTGTAGAGGCCGTATGGTATTATGGCAGGGTTCAAACATGCACGTGCACTAGTGCACGTGTCATGGTTCGGACAGATAATACTGGTGGGCTTTGGTTTAAGCCGGATCCAAGTATTATATTGAGTCGGAATATTTTAGTCTCATCGTATTCATATTCGGTCGGAATACGGATACATGTATGTATATACAGGTGAGGGGTATTCTCATAATCCGTTACGAGAATACTTTAGAAGATGCATTTCTTTTGGGGTTAATCATTTTGGTTTAAATGATTATTGGATTTGGAAAGTGTGACTCATTTTTGATGACTCATTAATTCTAGCATGTTCACTAATGACTCATGCTAATGAGTCATGTAGTGACTCATGATGAATTAATTGAGTTTGTTTTGGGTGAGATATTTTAGGGTTGAGTTGGAGATATTTTGGCATGATTTTTTCTTTGTTTCTCCAACACAAAACCTCATATATATCACACACAAATTATTTGGACATCCATCACAATTTTTGGTGCTTGGTTTTATTTGCTCACTAGAGTTTTCTTGAGCTCACACTCTCCAAATCTTTGCATCTTCTTCAACCTCCACTCTTACCCTCTCATATGATGAGAACCAAAGAGTGTTTGAGACAAAGTATTCCACTCATTCTCTACTTCATCTTGGACATGTCGGTTAGCATACTTCATGTCCGAGTTGTCTCGGTATAGAGGCGGGAGCCCGTATAAAGATTCGTTGACGTGGTGCCACCTCGACGAGGAGACAGGAGATCGGAGATGCCGCGAAGAGCGTGGGATGATGGCTAAAGACCGAAGAACACGGATCGATCGGTATAGCCTTTCTATCATCTTTGTAGTTAGCTAGTTTAGCGTTAATGGTTGGATCCGGGTTATAGTATGCAATAGCGCCAGTTGTAAAAGTTTTTGTTCCGCGATTGGCCTCAGATTATTGGCCGGGATGCTACCGTAGACTTACAACTAACACCCTAAACTAAATGGATAATCTAGTATAGGATAATGAAGTAGGATTTTTGCTCACTTTAGAATTCTTTTTCTCACTCTTTTTACTTCACCTTGAGAAAGCTAGAGAGCTCAATGAAGAAAATTAAGAAAATAATGTTGTGTGTGAGAATAGCAACCATGGGTGAGATAATATCTCATATTAACCCTTGTAGAGACATAACCGTGGCTAATTAGAATGGATGGGTTAATAAATATATTAAGTAAAATAAAATTAGTGGACTAAGTCAATGGTTTCACAAGCTTCAACCATGAATAAATTTCCAAATAATTTTTTATTTACTTTAAATAAATAAATCCTGCATTATAATAAGTATGGTGTGAGTCTCATACGCCCATGTTGCATGTATAATCAAGCATGACATAATAATATATATCACATATATATTAAGTGCATAAGTGAGTAAATATTAGTTAATGTAAATTATCATATCAAATATACAATTATACATTAAATTATTAAATCAACATTTGATTTAATAATCCGGCCATATCACATATAACCGACTAATATTATATGTATCAACTTATCGAATCAACACTTGATTTGATAACCCTGCTATATCACATATAACCGACCGATATCACATATCGAGAGAATAGAATACGGTATCATATACTCGTATTAATCTCGGTCCCGCACATATCATATATGTGCTCCTACTTCGTTTCTCCTGAGCTAGGAAACCTCTGTGTAGAACTCTAAAGACTCGTCAATGCACCGGCAGTAGGTGATGATCATATCAGTCACCCACAAGCCGTCAGCGGTACTAGCTGGACATAACGGCTATCCGGATATTGAGCGATAAGAAGATCAATAAGAAAGCCTGCTCATACTCTTGTAAAGCATGTCAGTAACACTACCGTACAGTCCTGTCTCTTCATCTGATATGTCACATATCTAGTCTAGGGGTGGTAAACGTCAGACCCCAGTAACCGATAAGTCGTGCTAATGTGAGAATCATAACGGGTCGAGAAACTACTGATAATACTTACCAGTAGATCTCCGTATCAGCCCTGGCCAGGGACTTCCTGTTATGGCCAATCGAGCACAGCGCAACATCAACCCCCAATACCAGGATAGACGAATCCCCTCCTATCGCTCATTGCCTCCATGTGATTCGAGACTGTACCCAAAAGACACCATTTTGCACGTTCTCTTGAATGTGGTTAGGTGGAAATCAAAGCACAGTGGGAATCATACAAGACTCTATGACGATCTCGGGTCTACAGACTAACCTGTACCAGTGTCACCTGAGAACTGCTATCTGACGATAGGTATAATACCAACTAGGAGTTCTCGAAGAGTCCGTTCAGTGTTCCCAGTCTCCACTGAGCACCCGTATACCATCTTTGATGTCAAACACCAATGGATGTGGGATCATCCATCACCCATCATATGGGTCAAGAAATATATACGCTAGTCTACTCTGGAATATCGATGCCCTGTCTCGATACACCCTCGACTAGGAACAATTAAAGGATGTACTTGTGGACTAATCTGGCCCCACTAGTATGATCTCCATCATAGTCCTGGTAGTCAAGTACTCATCCTAAGGGCTTTATCAACATATGAGAGCAAGACAGTATCACAATACAAGTCTACATGTTAAGACAAAGAGCAAGCAGATAGCATACTATCATGTCGAGCAAGAAAGTCCTATATATATATATATATATATATATATATATATATATATATATATATATATATATATATATATATATATATATATATATACATGTTCAAGTATCCACTATAATATACATCATATGTACAATAATGGCCTCTAGGGCATACACATAACTAATAGTCAGTTATATCGATCACATCTATCTAAACCTCTGATATATAGATTAGAAATCAACTTAGTATCTTTGGAGAGGTGGATGGATCATACCAATGCATCTGCCCCTAAACTCAGGCAAGGCGTTCCGAGATCGATCGTCTCTGATTTACGGGGCCAAAAAGGTGGGCTGAAGCCTAAAAAGGTATGAAATTGTCGGCACTGAAAATCCCGATGTTGAGGAGGCCGCTAAAACAAATGTAGGGGAGTAGACCGTCGGAAAAAAGACGGTGGATGAAAATCTCGGGGCTGAAATTTCCGAGGATGAAATGTTGATGAGACAGTTGGAAAAAAGGCGGAGGATGAGACATATGATGAATTTGAGGTCGATTTAAGTGTTGCCGATGCAAACTTGAACAAGGGTTTGAAAGATATAACCCCCGAAATTGAAATAGAAAACCTATTGAAAAAATTGAAGCTGCAGAGGGTATTCCTAAGGAATTACCGATTGAACAACCTATTGTGATGGATTTGCTGTCTCCGGGAAGTCGGACAGACATCGCGGAAGAAATAGAAGATGGTTATATAATTAAAGGATTCATTGATGTGGGTATAGATCCGACTGATCTCATGGGGAAAGAAATTTTAAGAGATGCCATAGATGAATCGAGGAGACTAAAGAAGCCACTTTCTTTCTTTCTCTCGCCGTATATAAATCTAGACAGGAAGAAAAAGAAAGAAAAGAAGCATGTATAAAGAATTAAATATCACGTCTCAGAATCGAAAAAATGTACGTGCGGACAAAACTATGGATCAAACACTTTGACGAGAAAAGGAAAATAAGGTTTGTTTACTTCTAATAAATTAATTATAATTTCATATTTAAAATTAAAATATTAAGATAAACTTCAGAGAAGTTGAATTTCTTCATACAAGAGAAGGAGAAATTGTAAATTTTTCTTACTTTCTCTCGCTGCAAATTGGAGAGCGCATTAGAGGAGAAATGATAATAGTTTACATAGATTTGTTACACAGACGCGAATCTTCTGTCTGTAGCTTTTATCCTAAATTTTGTGTAATTCATTATTATTCAATATGTTTTGTACATCAGATAATAATATTCAATATCGTGTTATTCATTCTACTTTTTATTTTTTAGATGATACTCCGTGATTGTTATAAGTATACAAAGCGGCAAATGTAAAGAGCAAACAAAAGTGCAAATCTAGCTTACTGGAATGGGTCAAATGGAAAAATCCTTTACAGAAGTCTATACTAGAGTGTGACACGGTAATTCTGCACGTTATTTTTCCCATTTTCGTTTTATTTGCAAAAAATATGATTTATAATGATGAATTAAAATTTTAATCTCAGGTTTATATTCCCATGCATCATAAAGATCATTGGATTGTGTATATCTGGTACATTACAAAGGGAATTTTTGTGCTATATGATCCAATGTTCAAAGATATCATGAAACTATATAAGCTTGAATGTGAAGCACTGGTTAGTATAATTTTAAAGCAATTACTATTTTAATTTGCTTATAAGTTGTAATAATTTGTTTAACTCAATAGTTTTTTTTGCAGTAAAATCATTTTGTTAGGCATAAGCTGAAGGATGTACCCAAGCCCAACAAATTTGGTTTAACAAAGGTTTGGAAATTTGGTGAGAATGAGGGCCATCCGAGATAAGATACTGGATCACTCGATTGCGGTGTATTTGTAATAAAATACATGGATTACTTATCGTGGGGCTTCCTCTGAACTCACAAAAATGGGGACATAAATGCTATAAATATTTTTAGATATAGAATGTGTTATGAGGTAGCTAATCAGAAACTGCCCAAAGGATGTGATAAATTTTAGATTTTTCATGTGTATATTATGTGTGGCTGTGTGTTGAATAATGAATTTTTAGATTTCACTAGTATATATGATGTGTGTTGATATTTGTATCTGAAATCTGATATTTGATTTCTGTAGATGATGTAAATTTATGTGAAAATGATGTACATTTGTGCGTAAATGATCTACATTTCTGTATATTTTGAGTTCACTGATTATTTAACCGCTACTTAAAATAGCGGTTATATTTTGAGCTCGCTTCAGGAACAGAGAGCACGCTATGTAACTGTTGCTTTAAATAGCGGTTATATTTTATATTTTGAGCTCACTCCAATGCAGTGGTTATATAGTGTGATCTCTGTTTTTGGAGTGAGCTCAAAATATAACCGCTACTTAAAAGTAGCGGTTATATTTTGAGCTCACTCCAATAACAGAGATCACACTATATAACCACTGCATTAAGTAAAGATTATATTTTGAGCTAGTTATGTTTTAAGTTCGCTGGATATTTAACCGCTACTTAAAGTAGCGGTTATATTTTGAGCTCACTCCAGGAACGGAGAGCACACTATGTAACCGCTGCTTTAAACAGCGGATATATTTTGAGCTAGTTATATTTTGAGCTAACTGACTATTTAACCGCTACTTAAACTAGTGGTTATATTTTGAGCTCACTCCAGAAACAGAGAACACACTATGTAACCGCTGTTTTAAGTAGCAGTTATCTTTTCTGCACCAACAAATTTAACAATGGTATTGATTGACACAACCAATATCAACACATTTAACAACATTATTAATTGACACAACCAATCTCAACAACTAATAGATAAGCATCAAGTATAGCTCCTTTACATCAAATATCATTCATTTACAACAAATATAATTCATTTATCAAAAAATCAAAAAATATGTTATAGGTTACATCAAACATCATTCATTTACATCAAATATCAATCATTTATCAACCAGACGGTTGGTTCAAATCCCATGACGGTTCAAGACACATGAGATTTAGTTGACCAGGATGTATGTCTTCTACATGTTGTGTTTATTTTATCGGACAAGTTCTTTTATTATGGAATGTTAATTGGTTGCATCCTGTGCAGAACCTCTTCTTTTTCTCATCACTGTATACTTTTGTTATCGATCTAAGATTTAACCCGATTCTTGTTACGACCCCTAGGGTTAAATTGTAAAGATTTGTATTTTTTAAATATCATTTTCACGGATTTCAAATCATTTGTTGCTTCATCTACCAAATCTTCTTTCACATTTGGTATTTCAATTGGAAGTTCAGATATTCGTAACGCAAGTTTGGATAATTCCCCAAGCATAATTTTGTATCCATTCTCTGATATAGCACCTTTCAGGCAATTAGATTGAACTCGTTGCATAAATGACTATACTGCGACGTTTCAGTCATCTGTATCTAAGGTGGTACGATACTCTCGTTATGAAAATATTTTGATTAACATTTCTCGTCCATCTTAGCAAAATATATTGAGACGGTATACTATTCACACTTTTAGATACAAAAAATCTGAATATAGTCCTACAAATAGTCCGGTTGATTTAAAATGATTGTAAATGCACTTGGAAAATTGCTCTTTTGTCGTAAATTGGTCATAAAATACTCTTCGCTATTCTTTCTTCAAACCGAGTACGTTGTGAACTTTATATCTTCTTGTCTTATCGACTTTTGAAACTTTCTGGATATTAAATGATTGATATTTCTGGAGCTCTATTTGACTTTTCAAAAATGCTTTTGGTGTAAATTTTAGAAGTATCTAATTCCAGTGGCATATTTGTTGCACACGTACAATTTTTGCATAGCACATCAAAATCTGTTCTTTTCTCGCGCTCATAATGCATTTGTAGAGCACTTTTTGTTTTCATAACAAACTCTTAATTGTAGTGTTCCAAGTAAGATAAGTATCAAAAAAAGCATCATGCTTTTACTACACCCTGTTGTTCGTATTCTTGCAGAAAAGTTTCTTGTTGTATAAGCCGGAATCCATTTCTCCCTTATATCATACATTATTGAAACCATTTACGTGTATTAACTTAGTACTTTTCATCTATTGCAGACCACTTATCTTCAAATTTCTCAACTGTCAAACTTTTATCCACGCAACATTTGAAGTCATTTTGAAAACCGATATACTGATGATATAAACTCTGTAATTTCTCAGGATACTTTTGAATAAAATGCCATATGCAATAATGATGTCTTATATCTGGAAATTCCTTAGCAAAAGCATTTTTCATAGCTTTATCTTAATCAGTGATTATAGATAGCGGTGCCTTATTATTCATCATAATTAACCACTGCTGAAACAACCAGGTGAAAAACTATTCAGACTCATTCCGCAATAACCCAAACCAAATATTTGTGATTTATAATGATAATTAATACCGATGAATGGGGCAAAGGCCATTTGATATTTTTTAGTTCGATACGTGGTATCAAAATTAATTGCATCACCGAAAGTTTTATAAGAAACTTTAGAGCATGCATCTACGAATAAGAGAGTATCGATAAGATTTTTCATCATAGTTTACTATATAAGTAAAATTAGGTTTCTCAACTTGAATGTATTGCAAATAAGCTAAAGTAGCTTGGGTGTCTGATACGTCCATAGATTGATGATGTATTTTTCTTAATACATTTATTACATCGTTTAGCCTGTAATAAAGATTCTCTACCCCGCCATGACCTTATCCTAGTATCGTATATGTTTTTCTTGGACCAACCCCACTATCCTTCAAATTATAAATTTGGCTTCTGACGAATTTGGAAATTATTTTATGACAAGATAGATATTGTACCATTAATTGCAATACAAATAGATGGTTGTTCTCTCTCTTGTAAGAAGTTAATATCCATTGAACTTTCCTCTTAACAACAAACATACGAGCTCCACAATTGGACCCAATATAATTACATTTCCGGAACGCCAAAAATGATATTTTAGGTTTTATATTGAGCTTCAACTGTTTAGGTTTTGCGGCCTTGTTATATTCAAATAGTCTAAAGATTACAGAATTACTGCGAACTGCACGACGAGCAGAATGAACTTTAATAGCAAACACAATATTTCGAGCATAAGCCAAATAACATCTATAAGCGTGATCTAATGAATTGAATATCATGCCAATTTCAGGTTCTACAAAATCACATGTAGTATTCTTAAAATTTTCATATTTTGAATCACTTGTTACTGTTAATAGACGCTCTTACCCATGCCACAAACTTGCGGCCAAGACGGAATACAAAACATAAATTTTAATAACAAGAGCGTGAACTACTATGACCTAGAATCGAATCCAAACACTAAACCAGCCAATTAGAAGGAGTTTAACTACTCAGTTAGGTATTAGCTACCATTGTAGTCGTGTCTTTCATCTTCTTTTCGCTTCTTAAACTCCTAGGTCCACCGAAAACAAGCTTGAGAGTTGGTCTTCCCCATCGAAGAGGATCCACCAGAAGGAACCCTCGCAAAGACTCTACTTCACAATGAAAAGCTAAGTGAAACAGCTAGTGAACAAAACTTGCTAAAAATCGATCACTAGGATATAGTAGTTGTTAATTTCTAGTGTTTCTTTCTTTTTTCTTTCTCAAATTGAAAAAAAAAACTAGAGAAGAGAGAGAAGAAGCAAAGGGTGAAGATCAAGCATGCATGGCTGAAAACATTATCTTTTGAAGAATAGTGTGAGTGGAATTGTGGCTTATAATGGTGAGTCACAAGTCCACATCATTCTTCAAACATCATGAAGAGATAAGAAAAGAATAGAAACCACCTCATATGAACACACACACACACACACACACACACACACTAATACAAGTATATACTACAAATACATAAACCCGTATTCATATCAAAATACAAATATCGTATTCGTATAAACTATGAATACCCGTATTTTTATTAAGTTACAAATACCTGTATTTATATCAAGACACAAATATACATATTTACAAATACCTGTATTCGTATAAATACCGTATTCTGTCAAAATACAAATTCCATAAAAGAGATACCAAAAAGAGATATATAATACCAGCTTACATTTTATCCAAATGTGATAATCTGGATACTTTTCAAACCGTCTAGTATTAACAAAATGTCCGATTAAAATTACATGTATAAAACACGTATTTAATCGAACCTCCGTACGTATCAAAATATGTACACTACATCGTTTCGCCTGAGCTGGGAAACCCTCTGTGTGGGACTTTAAAGACTCGACAATACGCTGGCAGTGGGTTTAACCACAAGCACATCAGCGGTACTAACTGTACGTAATGGCTACCTGGGTATTGAACGAAAGGAAGGTCGACAAGTAAACTTGTTCGTATCTCTACTTTGGCTGAAAGTGACAATCTTCGTACAGTCCGGTCTCTTTGTCTGAGAGTATCGCATATCAGATTTAGGGGGTGGAAAATGTCAGACCCCTAATAACCTGATAAGTCGAGTCGATGTGGCCTAACACTATCCTAAGAAACTTCTGATCTCGCAATTATTAAATTTCATCAACCCTGTCTAAGGTCTTATGGTGATGGCCAATCAAACACAGCGCAATATCGACTCCCTATATTTGGAGAGACGAATCCTTTCTATCGTTTACTTCCCCCAAGTGCTTCAGAACTGTACCCAACTAAAACTGTTAGCTATAGTGCCCTCAAGTCAATTATTGGATCGCAGGCACGTGATTGCAATGATTGAGGGAGGACCTATACCAGTAGGACAGTCTTACTCGAGATGATAGTATACTATCTGGTTTGTCTTTATCATCACTATTACATATTGATAGAGCCCATAGGATTCTTACTTGACTACCAGCATTATGATGGTGATCATATACGTGGGAGCTGGTGGTCTATAAGCGCATCCTTAAATGTCCCTAGTCGTGGGAGTTTCGAGACTGGGCATCGATACTCCAGAGTAGACTAGTGTATACTGATCGAGACCCTGACGAGGGGCGGTGGCCAGGTCTCACAAGCCATTGGTGTTAGTTTGTTCACCTAAGATAATATACAGGTGCTCATTGGGTTATGAGTACACTGGACGGACTCGCCGGGAACCTGCTAGTTGGTATTATACCTGTTGTCGGATAGCAGTTCCCAGGTGACATGTGTACAAGTTAGTCTGTCGACCTGAGATCATCATTTGTCTCGTGTGAGTTCCCACTGTGCTTTGATTACTACCCTACCACGGCTCAAAGGAGTCGTGCAAACAGGTTTTAGTTGGGTACAGTCCCGAGCCACATGGAAGCAGTGAGCGGATCGTCGGGGATTCGTCTCTCCCGGTATTGGGGGTTGATGTCGCGCAGTGTACGGGTGGCCATCACCAGAAATCCTTGGCCAAGGTAGTTGAGAATTACTGATCTAGGATCAGTAGTTTCTCAGGTGGTTATGGGTTTCATACCGACACTAAATATCGCGTTGTTTGGGGTCTGACTCTATCCACCCCGCTAGACCCGATATGCGATACTCATAGACGAACGGACCGGACTGTATGGATATTGTCACTGTCAGGCTCAGTAGGGTTTTAGGATGAGTTCGCTCGTTAGCTTCCCTTTTGCTCAATACATGGGTAGCCGTTACGTACAGCTAGTACCACTGACGTGCTTGTTGTTAAACCCACTGCCAGTGTATTGATGAGTCATTAGAGTCCCCCACAGAAAGTTTCCCAAGTTCAGTCGAAACGTTGTAGAGGCCGTATGGTTTTATGGCAGGGTTCGATCATATACGTGCACTTGTGCACGGATCATGATCGGACGGATCATACTAGTGGGCTTTGGTTTAAGCCGGATCCTAGTATTAAATTTGTTGTATTACTTTCGTCTCATTGTATTCGCACGGTCGGAATGCGAATGCGGGTATGTATATACAGATAAGGGGTATTCTTGTGATCCATCACGAGTTCACTTTAGAAGATGCCATTCTATTTATTGTTCTAAACATTTGGATTAATGTTTATTTAGTGGAAATTGTGAGTGCTTGTCATGATCAAGAGCATTAAATGTGGCATGTACTTTGTTGATGACTCATGGTGTTATTTTTTGTGCAATTTCCATTTATTTGATTGATTTATTGGGTGAGATTGAGATGGAGAGAGAGAGAGAGGGAAGCCACAAAGCTTGGGGTTGGCTCTTGAGATTTATTCTAGTGCTCTCTCATTTTTATCTCACACAATATAACAAAGCTCTTCTTCTTCTTCTTTCTCTCTCTTGAGCTCTCAATTTCCTCATCAATGGCATCTTCTTCAACCTCCACCCATCCCTCTAATGAGTTGAGAATCCATGGGTGTATTGAGACAAAGTTATCACACACATTCTCTAGTTCACCTTGGACATGTCGGCTAGCAAACTTCATGTTCGAGTTACTTCGGTTTGAAGCAGGAGCCCATAAAAAGATTTCTTGATGTGGTACCACTTAGACGAGAAGACCAGAGATCGAGCGAGATCGGAGATGCCGCGAGGAGCTAGGGATGGTGGCTAAAAATCGAAGGACACGGATCGATCGGTATATCCATTCTAACTTCTTTGTAGATTGCTAGTTAACGGTTAATGGAATGATCCGGGTATTTGGTTATGGTAGCACCAAGTTTGAAAAGTTTTTGTTCCGCATTTGGCCTCGGATTGACGGCCAGGGCGCTTCCGTAACCTAACATGGTATCAGAGCCATGCCATTAACCCATACTAGTTTGTTCTAACATGTTTAAAACATAGATCGAACGAAATTTCCAAAACCGCATTTCCATTCATGAAGTTTCTGTCGAATTTTTAAACTGGTCGAAAAATTATTTTCTGTATGTCATAAAATCGTGCAGGCTTTTTTAAGAACCCCGAAGAAATTTGAGAGCATGTTCCATCATCGAACCACAAAGGAAACATCATGTTTGCCGTGGTTGCGCGGCGGTATGGTGGCAACAATGCACCATTTTTGCTCTTGGTGTCTTTCATGTGGAATTGTGGTTTCTGGAATATTTTGTTTTGGCCCAGATTTGTTTTGAGTGCTGGGTTTTGCACTTGGGTCCCACTTCGGGAAATTTTGTCGATCGAAATTTTAAATATGATAGTTCACAATACTTACATTACTATCTGCGACTGTGAATGTCATTCAAGCGGTAAATCTTGTCTAATTGCTATAGCTCTTTTAGACGGGTTTACGAACGTGACATTCACGTTGATGTTCTGTGTTGTGCTGTGATATTACGGATTTGTCGTAGTGGATAGCTTGTATGCAATGGTAGTGCAGTTTGGATTTATTTGTACATTTGATATCGCGGGGAGAGCGTCCGACATGTGGAATGCCGTCACTGCCTGTTTGTATATTATTCTTTTGGGGTACGACCGGGTTGAGGTCGATGTACCCGTTGTACATATTTTCTTTTATGTACTAGGATTACCCCGCCGTGGAGTGCACGGATAGCCGGGTTCTAGAGGGCAACGGGCTCGCATCTCATAGCTTTGAGACGGAGGGGGCTTCACTCTAGAATTGGCGGGCTATTCGCCGCACTCGTAGGGGGTAAAGGTTGACCCAAGGATTCCGTGAAGTGCTGGGTGGTCCATTCACTTTGCTGAAGGGGGCGGCCTCGCTTCAGGTTTTGGCGGGTAACTTGCCGCTCTCGTAGGGGTCTAGGTTTTCATTGCACGGGCTATCCACACGAACAGGGGAACGTCGGGTTTCATTTGCGGCTCAAAGGAAACCCGGGGCTCCCAGATTATCTGTATTGTTCTGTGATGCTTATTACTTTTCTGTGATGTTGCATTTATCATGCCTGGAGCGATTATTATATATCGATATATATACTAGTAGATGTTTTATATGTTTTACACCCGCGCTAGTCCACTCCCCGCTCTTTCGTTAGTTAAGTAACCTAACGGGTGATGACGGGACCCAGTGGCGAATGTGGATGGCATATACGTATATTTTATTTTCGTTCTTTTCTGGTGTGATTAATTGATGGGACTGCATTGATTCTTATCAATGTAAGGATAAAACAAACCTATATGATGTTGTTGGAACAATTTTCAAAAAGCTGTTATTACTATGACGTTTTCTTTTGTTTTGCATATTGGTATTCGGTTATGAATATCCAGCACCTCATTCGACGAGGCAAGGGCCGAGATCCCTTCACCTGGATTGACTCCTTAGACAGAAGTTTGCATCATGGTAATAACTTCACTATAGTTGATTACTTTTTGCTTTGCATCACGGTATTTAGTTGGAATATCCTGCACCTCATTCGACGAGGAAAGAGCCGAGATCCCTTCATCGGGAGTGGCCTCTTTAGAAAAGGTTTTCGCATCTATATATTTATAAAAGCTATTTGGTTCCTTCAACGATATCAAGTTCATTACGTTAAAGGTTTTTCTCCAAAAACCAGCCGTAGCCCTCCATCATTTCCTACGAGTAGTACTTAGTATTCGTGCTGCGTTTGTTGACTCCGTGAAGGCGTAGTGTGCGATAGCTGAGTGGTGCTTGTTTGTAGCATGGATATGCGATTGGTTAGGACAGTCGTGCGTCCTTGTTGACTCCGTCAAGGGCTCGTGCGGGTGGGTTTAATGCAATCAAGATAATGGCGAGTTGAACTTGACTGGGACTCTTTGATTTGTTGACTCCGTCAAGGTCACCTTGGTCCTAGGGGTAAAAACACACTTCGGGAGTTTCAAATATACAGGAAATCTGCCAGGCATGCGCATACCTTCTGGAGTGTGATAACGTGAGTGGATTCCATCATGTTATCATGCGATGATAGTTGGATCCCGATTCCCACTGATGAGTTGGTTTACTCCTCGGGTGATCCCGACTAATTCTTCTTTCAGGTTTGGAGGAGAATTTGAGGTTACAGTGGGAGACATCCTGATTAGATAAAGTGATTAACCATTCTGATCTAGGTTAGAGTGCACGCAGAGTGTTTCTTTTCTCTCTCTCTTTGGCTGCGACCATGGCCCGACCCTAGACTATGACTCAGTGACCAAGTTAACCGAACTTTCTTAAAACACTGGCTTTTGGATTGTCTGAGTTGCATACATCATTGCCACTCCTTCTTTTACCCTTTGCATTTCTCCAGAATACCCCGTATCACTACGAACATCCAATTCCATTGGATAAATCTATTGTATGGTTATATACGAACTCGAAGGAACTTGTTCCAGATTCGAGGATGGATTCCAGTTCTGGAGAGATTGAATAGGACTATTCAGTTGTCTTTTCCTTTTACCTTCTCTCAGGTTATGAGGGCTCCTAGGATTAGGAGACAGTACACCTATTACGCTTATTGGATAGTTTTCTTCTAAACCATAGGCAGGTGCCGAAAGGTAGGGAATGAAGAAAACCAATTAGCCTAAGTGTGGTGTATAGAAGGTAATAAGTAAAGACATATAAAGGGATTAGAAAGAGGGCAAAGTAAATTGCGACTACTATCATTCACGACCAAACCACGTATTTCATCGCCACTCCTACATTACCTTTGTATTTCTCCAGAACATCCCGTATCACTGCGAACATCCACTTCCATTGGATAAATCTATCGTATGGTTATATACGAACTCGAAGGAACTTGTTCCAAATTCGAGGATGGATTCTGGTTCAGGAGAAATAGGAATAAGGTTTATTCAGTTGTCTTTTATCTTTACCTTCTCTCAGATTGTGAGTACTCCTAGTATTAGGAGAGTACACCTATTACACTTATTGGATAGTCTTCTTCCAAACCATAGGCTGGTGCCGAATGGTAGGGAAGGAAGAAAACCATTTAGCCTAAGGGGGTGTACAGAAGGTAATGAGTAAAGACAAATAAAGAGATTTGGAGAGATGGCAACGAAATATACGGTTACAGTCATGAATCTGATAATGGAAGAGGCATTACTATGAATACCCGGATACCCCTTTGAAACATTTTCATGTTTCAGTTTCACTGTGCGTTGTTAATATAAAACCGATTTCCCAATTAGACCCTTACTCCAGGGTATGTATTTACCAGGTATGATTCTCACATCTGTATGGTTTTACAAATGATGAGTGGGAGTAAGTTATTGGGAATAGGTGATCATCCTAATTATATCGGAATTCATTGTAATTGGTGATATTTAAGGAAATCGCCTGGGTTTTTGCCGAATGGCAAATATTTGGTTTTGAATATCCGTTGTTATGCACCAATTTCAAACTGATATATCTGTACATTTATTTTATAAAGTGAGACACAAGTTTTTGAAATTATGTCGATGATATTTACTTATATCAATTGATGGTTAGGTAAGGAGCATTCAACAGTGGTGTAATTCTTCATAACCACAGTACAGTTTTCAACATATGACGCACAGGGTTTGAGTTATTCAACTCAGGAGACTTATACAAAGTATTGTATATTGTCCAGTTTCCATTAGGACAGAAGGGTTGGTCCTCGTACTGTATTCTGTTTACTTGTGACTTCTCTAGTTTTTAGACAAGTGTTTCGTAGAAATACAAGGTTTAAATTTTGAGAAGTTATAGGTACAAGAATAAAGTAGAGAACCATGTGTTGCAGGTATCGGGATTCTTCAAGGTAATCGAAGATGTAGATACTTGTGTTTGGTATTCAGTTGATAGTAATGGTTTTGAGAAACTTGTTTCTCTTTCATGTTACTCGTAATTGGATGCACTCCTAAGTTGAGTAATGATGATCAGCCTCTCTCCATTTAGTTGATATGCATTGGAGACAGCTGCATGATTTTGAATCTGGTTCCAATTAAATTAGTTCTTTTGTTTCTATATTAGATATATATAGAATCAATTTATATCTTAACGATATTAAGGTATAGGGAGTTATCCGGCTGATGCTTAAAACCAGAATCCGGATAAACTCAAGGCACGTTTCTGTAATGGCTGTTTGTGGGTTAACCCAGGCTTTGACTAGAGTTAACTTTCTACCATCTGGAAGATCAATAGTAATATTGTTCTAGACTCGCCACAGTTTTAGTAAAATGAATTTTTTCAGAAAACAGTAGTGGGAGTATGGTAGAACTGGAAGTGGTTCCAGAACCACAAACGATTACTGAAAAACTTTAATAGGACCAAAAGATTCAATCAGTTTTGACATTCTATTAGCCGCTCCGCAGATATGGTGGGTAACCTCAGGCGCCCGAGAGATACTTCGGTATCCTCAACGAGGGTGACAGGGAGGTTCTTGTTTACCTAGACTTGACACTACTGTTATTCCAGACTATGAGACCCGGCAGGAGGATGAGTATAGCGTCGTTCTAAACTAGCTTTAGAAATACACGTGTATATGATTCTGGTAGAGGGTTGTCGTAGTCAGTGGGAGCAGCGGAAGCATAGTGGACAAGTAGCTTATGTCTATTTATAGACTAAAGCTGGTATAGCGGAGATAGATCATCTATTTTTGATGTGACAGTCATGGACTTTGACTTCATCAGAATAGGGGATGCATCTGTTAAGAAGGTAGTAGGGTGTGATGTCCTAGTATTTGGATGACATACATGGAGTAGGAAGTGAAATTCCTATACTACAGTCGGTTATACTGTAGTTGTCACACAGTGGTTTCTCCACATAAGATATGGATATAATATTTAGCATTCTGGTTACTAGATCTATGGTTTTAGACCTAGATTTCGGTAGTTTCCCAGTCTGGATACTTAGACAGTATTTTAAAGGTATTTTAGAATGGTCGACTCCTGGTACGGTAGTGTACCTGCAGGTGATGGAGTCACCCTCTCTAAAGGTGTCTTACAGACTAAAGGGGAGAGGGATGTGCATGATTGGCATATCACTTTCTTAGGAAATTGAGTCAATCATGAGATGTCAAGTACCACACAAGATATTTTTTTGCACTAAATGCAATAATTTGATATTAATCCAATCCTGGATAAACGTTCGGAAGCAGTTTTAGAACATAAGCGGATGTTCTAGGGATTTGATAACGGCAGCCTCCTTCGGGAGACGGTTATCATTCCACGCTTTCAAGGTGACCTGGATGACAGAGTGACTGTCTGAGCTATAGTTTTCCCTCTGACGAGGGGCGGTATTTTGGACAGGTGGTCCAAGCGGATACTGAGGGAGGTGTGGCGCAGGATACTGATTAATTTTAGTTGACGATACAGTCTAAGAAGTTTGCTGGATTTAGAGTTCATTTATGAACTGGGTCCCATCAGATATCCAGACATATTCTAAGACAGGTATTGCTCATTTTAGGAGATGGTTTTCTCCGTAAAACTTGAGATTAAGAGAGACATAGAAAGAAACATCAGGGCGGATCCACTCACTGAGGCTATTTCTCGTACGTAATAGTTTTACAAACGAGCTTTGTGAAACTGATTAGTAGAGGAGTTGGGTGTTTGGTATCACACGGGCTATGAGTATGCGACATCACAATAATTATCCTTAAATGCAAGTGGGAGATTGTTGGCTATAGTGCCCTCAAGTCAATTATTGGATCGCAGGTACGTGATTGCAATGATTGAGGGAGGACCTATACCGGTAGAACAATCTTACTCGAGATGATAGTATGCTATCTAGTTTGTCTTTATCATCACTATTACATATTGATAGAGCCCATACGATTCTTTCTTGACTACCAGCATTATAATGGCGATCATATACGTGGGAGCTGGTGGTCTATAAGCGCATCCTTAAATGTTCCTAGTCGTGGGAGTTTCGAGACTGGGCATCGATACTCCAGAGTAGACTAGTGTATACTGATCGAGACCCCGACAAGGGACGGTGGCCAGGTCTCATAAGCCATTGGTGTTAGTTTGTTCACCTAAGACAGTATACAGGTGCTCATTAGGTTATGAGTACACTGAACGGACTCGCCGGGAACCTGCTAGTTGGGATTATACCTATTGTCAGATAGCAGTTCCTAGGTGGAATGTGTACGCGTTAGTATGTCGACCTGAGATCGTCATTTGTCTTGTGTGAGTTCCCACTGTGCTTTGATTACTACCCTACCACGGCTCAAAAGAGTCGTGCAAATAGGTTTTAGTTGGGTACAGTCCCGAGCCATATGGAAGCAGTGAGCAGATCGTCGGGGATTCGTCTCACCCGGTATTGGGGGTTGATGTCACGCAGTGTACAGGTGGCCATCACCAGAAATCCTTAGCCAAGGTAGTTGAGAATTACTGATCTAGGATCAGTAGTTTCTCAGGTGGTGATGGGTTTCATACCGACATTAAATATCGCGTTGTTTGGGGTCTGATTTTATCCACCCCCTAGACCCGATATGCGATACTCATAGACGAACTGACCGGACTGTACGGATATTGTCACTGTCGGGCTCAGTAGGGTTTCAGGATGAGTTCGCTCGTTAGCTTTTCTTTCGCTCAATACATGGGCAGCCGTTACGTACAGCTAGTACCACTGACGTGCTTGTGGTTAAACCCACTGCCAGCGTATTGATGAGTCATTAGAGTCCCCCACAGAAAGTTTCCCAAGTTCGGGCGAAACGTTGTAAAGGCCGTATGGTTTTATGGCAGGGATCGATCATATACGTGCACTTATGCATGGATTATGATCGGACGGATCATACTAGTGGGTTTTGGTTTAAGCCGGATCCTAGTATTAGATTTGTTGGATTACTTTCGTCTCATTGTATTCGCATTCAGTCGGAATGCGGATGCAGGTATGTATATACAGATGAGGGGTATTCTTATGATCCATCATGAGTTTACTTTAGAAGATGTCATTCTATTTATTATTATAAACATTTGGATTAATTTTTATTAGATGGAAATTGTGAGTGCTTGTCATGATCAAGAGCATTAAATGTGGCATGTGCTTTGTTGATGACTCATGGTGTTATTTTTTGTGCAATGTCCATTTATTTGATTGATTTATTGGGTGAGATTGAGATGGAGAGAGAGAGGGGGGCGGCCATAAAGCTTGGGGTTGGCTCTTGAGATTTATTTTAGTGCTCTCTCATTTTTATCTCACACAATATAACAAAGCTCTTCTTCTTCTTTCTCTTTCTTGAGCTCACAATTTCCTCATCAATGGCTTCTTCTTCAACCTCCACCCATCCCTCTCATGAGTTGAGAATCCATGGGTGTATTGAGACAAAGTTATCACACACATTCTCTACTTCACCTTGGACATGTCGGCTAGCAAACTTCATGTTCGAGTTGTTTCGGTTTGAAGCGGGAGCCCGTAAAAAGATTTCTTGACGTGGTGCCACTTAGACGAGGAGACCGGAGATCGAGCGAGATTGGAGATGCCGCAAGGAGCTAGGGATGGTGGCTAAAGACTAAAGGACACGGATCGATCGGTATAGCCATTATAACTTCTTTGTAGATTGCTAGTTAATGGTTAATGGAACGATCCGGATATTTGGTTGTGGTAGCGCCAAGTTTGAAAAGTTTTTGTTCCGCATTTGGCCTCGAATTGACGGCCGGGGCGCTGCCGTAACCCAACAAAAACATGTTTGTACAACTCTTTAAAGTCGTGGTATGGTAGAAATCTAAGTACAGTGGGAACACGCTCGAGACTAATAACGATGTCAAGTCTAAAAACTAATATGTACCTATGTCACCAGAGAGCTGCTATCTGACGATAGGTATATTACCATCCAGAAGTTCACGACGAGTCCGTCCAGTGTAACTCATAAGCTAATGAGCACATGTATACTATCTTTTGTGTCATACACCAATAGCTGTCACTACTACAAATAAGGGTTGCCCCTACGGATTTATCCGTAGGAGCAAATCACTGCCCCTACGGATATATCCGTAGGGACAAGAAAATACCTTGTAGGTACAAACGCCGTAGGTGCAAGTCGAAGCTTTGAACTTGCCCCAACGGACTAAAATTTGCCCCTACGGAGTTATGTGTAGGTCCAGTTTGCCCTACGGAATAGGCCGTAGAGGCAAAAAATTTATTTTATTTACGGTTTTATAAAATAGATTAGGTGTACCTACGGACGTATCCGTAGGGCCAAGTAGTGGCCCCTACGGATAAGTGCGTAGGTATATATCCGTAGGGGCAAAATATTAGGATTCCTGATATTTTGCCCCTACGGATAACTGTGTAGGGGCATTTGTTTGCCCCTACGGATATATCCGTAGGGGCAAGCTTAACCCCTGATACTGAGATCATAGGGGCAAAATATCAGGTATCCTGATATTTTGCCCCTATGGATAAATCTGTAGGTACATAGTTGGGCCCTACGGATTAATCCGTATGGGCAATGAAGGGCCCTACGGAGAAATCCATAGGTACATATTATCAGGGTTTTTTAAAAAAAAGGGCTGCCTATTTTTTCTCGCCCTGTGCACAATAATATATACATCGATCATATATAAAATTAATCATCACGCAGAACATATATCGCAGTATTCATAATCACATCTCACGCATAATATACAAAAGAAACCAAAAAGCAGAATATGATATCAATATAAACACGCAAACACCACCAATATCAATATCGTCCAAAATGTAGTACAATATGTATCATATAAATAAATACATGTTTAAAATACAAGAATCAAAAAGCTACCCTAGCTCGGTCCAGCTCCACCTCTGATAAACGCCAGAATCTGGCGCACCTGCTCCTCGGTCAATAAATCATGCAATGCGGAGCGTGCGGGAGTCTGAGCGGGCTGTAGAGCTGGCGGTGTGGTCTGCGCAGCCGCCGTCGAGGTAGTAGCTTGTGGAGCCGCGGCTGAAGGAGTCTGAGCGGGCAGTGGAGCTATAGGAGCTGTCTGCGGAACCGCAGCCGATGTAGTGGCTTGCGGAGCCGCAACCGAGGGAGATGCATGTGGAGGCTCGGCCGATGTACCCTGTCGCGTCTGGACCTAACGTGTGTAATAAGCGAGTAAGAACTGTGTATTATTCGAATTCGTATCATTATCAAGTTATTTCGAAACCCCATTTGGATATCTAGTTTGGAAAACCGTAGTTTATTTTAATTAGATATGTATGTATGATTAATCAAAGCTAAGTCTACAACCAAATAAGCTCAGGCTACGTACTAATATTGGATATGTTGATATCTATAATATGACATAATATTTTACTATTAAGTAGTATACATACCAGCATCTCCTTCAACTCCTGAACGGCGGCCTTCAAGCTCTCCAGTTCCTGCTGGACACGTCGCTCACTGGAGACGGAGGAAGTAACCGCCGGGGTGGAGTCCAACCTCATATGGGCCCTGCTGGGGCCCAGTCCCTGGCCTCTCTCCCAACCTCCATGGTGCCCTCCGTGTACGGCGTCCAGGACTGGGGTCAGCAGCATCGGATCGCTCTGTCCGGTAAAATCGATCCCCGATACCTCGGCCTGCTCAACCACCCGCTCCTACACCCACATTAACCGGTAAAATATAAATATATCATTTAAATTTGAACCTTCCAAAACTAAAATTTCAAATAGGGGTTGAATAAATATTAACACTTACGCAATACTCCTAGGTAGCGACGTCGGGGTATCGAAGCTCGCCCATGGCGGGTTTTGTCGAGGTGCCGTGGACGGCAAGATATGCGGACAGCACGCTCGGTGTACCACCTTGCACCAGGGTCTGAGCTGTCTGCAATATTAGAAAATAACTCTTAATATTAGATATATTAGAAAATAACTCTTAATATTGCATTATATCACAAAGGCCGGTCTATTGTAATTTACCGATAACTCCATGGCTCGAGTAATATTCCTCAAGCCACCTGTATAAGTGGGGCGACCCTCTTCGCCGACTTCCTATTCTCTATATTTTGAGCAGCCTGTTTCTGCACAACATATTCACATTTAGTTTTCTAATTAAGGAACACAAAAAAATAAATTATATACTAAACAATGAATTACATTTAAAATACATACCTGTTTGCGTTGAGAGTCGAAATATTCGCACAATAGAGGCCATGTCTCTACGTCGACTCTCGCAAAGGCCGGAGTAGATAGGAGGGCCGCTCTCTCTGCCTCGGGGGTCGCCATCCACAGGGAGTAGCAGTCGGCCTTCAGCCCATTTCTGTTGTATTGAACCTTGGTCTGCATGTTCTTCATCAGGCCATTGTACATAGCATGAAGGTCGAGCACCCTCCCAGGGTGATCAGGGTCGGGTACAGGCTGAAAATCGTAATCCAACTAAAAATACAAAAAAAACATTGTTATTAAATTGCAAGTGTTAATAATAAATATATTGGATAAATCAAATGAAAATATATATTAATACCCGAGCCTGATCAAAGAAGAGGGCGAATGAGCACTGGTGCTGGTCGCCCTACTCAACGTAAAGTGGATAGTTCTTCACAAGCTGGCTCTCATCCCCCATATACCGGCCGAACCTCTCGGCATGAGGACTGGTATAGCGATAATCAAGGGTAAAAAGGAGGGGGAATACTGCCTCCCTCTAGCTCTGCCAGGCCTCAGCCTATGGGACTGATTCGGGCCACGAGTCCCCATCTAGGGATGGGGAGGCCCTGCGTCTGCAAGAAATATCAAGACAATCAATATTAAGACAAAGTTGTATTAAGAAATCAAGGTTAAACGAAAATTGAAGTGTGATATATACCTCCGGTGACTAAAGCACGAGCCTGGGCCCGGGCAGCAGCACGAGTGGGACGATAGTTCCTCTGGTGAGGAACAGCCGGTGTCCCGGATGCGGACGCATCCCCTCCAACTAGAAAATAAACATTGACGCTAAATTTCCATGAAGTTCATATTTATTCTATAGAGGATATGTAAAATGAATAAATATTTTATATTTATTCATACTAACCTACAGACGATGCGGAGGGTACGGAAGTGGCAGGAGTGGCCCCTGCGTCAGATGTGGACGCACCACCTATAATTAGACAATTAAAAATAGATTATATAAGTAATTGCAAAAAGAATGTGTAGATCAATAATATAACATTCTAAATCAATATGCATGCACTATAGGATATATAAACATACCCGCAGGTGCGGTGGTGTCACCACCTACAGCTAGACAATAAAAAAAATCACTATCTAAGTAAGAGCAAAAGGAATGTGTGTATATTTATGATATAGCATTCTAAATCAATATACATGCACTATATGATATATAAACATACCTGGAGGAGCGGGAGTGGCCTCTGTCCCTGATGTGGACGCATCACCAACAACTAGACAATCAAAAATTGACAATATAAGTAATTTTGACATGATCAGGCATGCATATCTATAATATTAAATTCATAATGGATATGCGTGCAATATACCTGGAGGTGTGGCAAAGTCCACACGGAAGGAGGCATCCGAAGGGGTCTCCGATCTGGGTGCAAGACCGGCCCTCTGAAGCTCCCTACGCAGCTCTCCGGGCGGCAGAACCGCTCTGCCTCTGCCTCTGCTGGTGCCGCGGCTGGAGCTCCTGCCGCCCCTCACTGCTCCCGTCATTGTAGGGTGTTTTTCGTCACCCCATTGAGATGGGAATATGCGCCCGCTTGTCAGGCGTACTACAGATTCCCCCTGCCTAAGGTAGGCCGGGGTTTAATGATTGTGGGGATCCGAATCTCCGGCAGCCGCGAACTAAGCTGCCGTTAATTACCCCTCGCCTTTGGAGCGAGGGAACCTCCGATTGACGGGTTAAACTGGTCATGCGAACTCAATGTGCAGTGTACGTGTGTTGTGTTTTGAAAGGGGAGTTTTTGGATATATCGGGAGCCACGCAGAGTTTTTACGGGGGTCCCGCTACCCGGATAGCGGGCTGGGGGTCAAGGGGGCTAGCAGCCCTCTTGCGGGGTGCGGGGCAGCGCCCCGTTAGAAAATTTTTTCTAACAGGGACAGTGTCGTGGTGTATGTGTGTCCACATATGTATGCATGTGTGTACATATGTGTATATATATATATATATATATGTATATACAAAAAAAAAAGGGGGAAAAAGCATCCAAAGGATGCGTGGGGGCAGCACCTTGGGCGCTGTGCGCCTAGGTGCTGTGCGCTCAGGCGCTAAAGTGCCACGTGTCGGCACATGGGCGCTCTGCGCTTGAGCGCCGGGCACTTGAGCGCAAGTGCGCCACGTGTCGGCACGGGGGCGACTTGCGCTTGAGCGCCTGCGCTTGAGCGCAAGCGCGCCACGTGTCGGCATGGGGGAGACTTGCACTCGAGCGCAGGCGCTCAAGCGCAAGTGCGCCACGTGTCGGCACGGGGGCGACTTGCGCCTGAGCGCTTGAGCGCAAGCACGCCACGTGTCGGCAGGGGGGAGACTTGCGCTCGAGCGCTTGCGCTCGAGCGCTTGCGCTTGGGCGCAAGCACGCCACGTGTCGGCACCGGGGCGACTTGCGCTCGAGCGCTTCGCTTGAACGCAAGCGCGCCACGTGTCGGCACCGGGGCGACTTGCGCTCGGGCGCTTGCGCTTGAGCGCAAGCGCGCCACGTGTCGGCACGGGGGCGAATTGCGCTCGGGCGCTTGCGCTTGAGTGCAAGTGCACCACGTGTCGGCACACGGGCGCTCTGCGCTTGAGCGCCGGCGAGAAAAAGAGGCTTTCAGCCTAAGAAACAGAAGCTATGCTTCAGAAAGGAAATATTTGTTGTTATATATATATATATATATATATATATATATATATATATATATATATATATGTTATGGAGTTAACACTCCTAGGACGTTTTGAAGCTGATGAAGGGATTCTTCTTCTTCCTGTTGCTTGGCCGGATCTTGAAGATCAAGAAGTAGGAGATTTTAAAAAAAAAACACTCCTTTTTGAGATCTGATGGGAGATCTGAGTTCCCCTTTGTGGGTTTTGTGGTGGAAAACTACTTAGTTTTGAAAAAGAAAGAGTAAAACTCTTGATTTAATTCAAGGGAAATGAGAAGGTTTAGAACCTTGGAGGAGCAGGAGGCACAAAGAACCCTAGTTTTTGGGGGAATGAAAAGTGTATTTTTTTATTCATCATCATGTTGCCTTATATAGGCTTACGTATTTACATATAGCCCCTTGGGCTTTACAAAAATGGCAATTTAGCCATCCCATGGCTCATGTGCCATTTCATTTTTGCACATAAGCCATGGGCTTACAAAATATTGGCTTTGTGCCCATTTTGTTTACATTCATGCATAAACAATTACATAAAAATTATTTATTACATGATTTTGTTGTTGGCATGGGGAGGCTGGCTGCGGGCTCGACTTGGGCATGGGCCTGCTTGACCTGGGCTCGGGCCCACCTGGCTTGGGGTTGACTTTGATTTTGACTTGGTCAACCGGGGTGTAAATTTTTACCCCAACAAATTGCCCCCCATCAATAAATGCACACAGCATATGTGGGTCATGTGCATGAAATTGATGGATCTTCTTTTGCGTGGAGGCGACTTGCTTTGGTTCCCACTTTTTAGGATGCACTGCCCTTTTTACGACATGGACGGTCGATGCTTGGCGCGTCTCCGAAACAGAGTGTCCGTGGTAGACGTTTCCCTTGCCCGGTGCGTTCCGGTTCCTGCTTTGTAGGAAGCCTGCACTGCCCTTTTTGCGACATGGACGGTCGATGCTTGACGCGTCTCCGAGACAGAGTGTCAGTGGTAGACGTTTCCCTAGCCTGGAGTGATTTCGTTGACATGCCCCCGGCGCGGAGTGTCGCTGGTCGACGTTTCCCCAAGGCGGAGTATCGGCTGGTTGACGTGTCGCCGAGACGGAGTGTCTGCTTGACGTTTCCCCGAGATGGAGCGTCGCTGGTCGACGTGTCCCCGGCGCGGAGTGTCTGCTGGTTGACGTATCCCCGAGATGGAGTGTCGCTGTTGGACGTTTCCCTGATGCGGAGTGTCTGTGTTGGACGTTTCCCCGATGCAGAGTGTCGCTGGTTGACGTGTCCCCGGCACGGAGTGTCGCTGATCGACTTTTCCCCGGCGCGGAGTGTCGGGTTGACTTTTCCCCGGCACGGAGTGCCTGTGGTAGGACGTTTCACCGATACGGAGTGCCTGTTGTAGGGCGTATCCCCGAGACGGAGTGTCTGTGTTAGGACGTTTCTCCGATACAGAGTGCCTGTTGTAGGGCGTATCCCCGATACGGAGTGTCTGTTGTTGGACGTTTCCCCGATACGGAGTGCCTGTTGTAGGGCGTATCCCCGATACGGAGTGCCTGTTGTAGGGCGTATCCCCGATACGGAGTGCCTGTGGTAGGACGTTTCCCCGATACGGAGTGCCTGTTGTAGGGCGTATCCCCGATACGGAATGCCTGTGGTAGGACGTTTCCCCGATACGGAGTGCCTGTGGTAGGAGTTTCCCCGATACGGAGTGCCTGTTGTAGAGCGTATCCCCGATACGGAGTGCCTGTGGTAGGACGTTTCCCCGATACGGAGTGCCTGTTGTAGGGCGTATCCCCGATACAGAGTGCCTGTTGTAGGGCGTATCCCCGAGACGGAGTGTCTGTTGTCGATGTGCCCCCGGCACGGAGTGTCTGCTTGACGTTTCCCCGAGGCGGAGTATCGGCTGGTCGACGTATCCCTGAGACGGAGTGTCAGCTTGACGTTTCCCCGAGACGGAGTGTCTGTTGTCCGACGCAGAGGTCGATGTTGGAATTGGTTGGTTGGATTTGTTTGATTTGAGTCGACATCAGCATCGCTACACTGGAATATAGTACCAGGAGCGAATCATCATTTGTCATTAAGGGAATTTTGGGATTGGTATTTTTGTCGGCATCTGCATTGCTGCACTGGAATAATGCCAGGAGCAACTCATCATTTGCCCCGAGAGGATTTGGGAATCAGGGTTTTTGTTTGGCATCTGCATTACTGCACTGGAATAATGCCAGGAGCAACTCATCATTTGCCCCAGGAGGATTTGGGAATTGTTTTATGCCCGTGGATTGTATACGGTTTTGCAGGATGTATGATCCAGACCGTAGGGCCGGAAAAATTTCAGGACCTTGTTGGCGTCTGCATCGCTGCACTGGAATATGGCACCAGGAGCGACTCATCATTCGCCATTGGGGTATGGGATTTGGAATTTGGTTGGCGTCTGCATCGCTGCACTGGAATATGGTACCAGGAGCGACTCATCATTCGCCACTTAGGGGTTGGGGAGCGATGGCTTAGGAGACAGGTTTAGATCCCTGTCACCTAAGACTTTTCAATTTTATAGGCCGTGAGGGTCCCATAAAAGCATTTTCTCTCTACGAGTCGTAAGGATCCCGCAGGTGTATGTTCTCCTTAGGAGTCGTGAGGACTCCTAAGTGTGCTTTTCCTTTGTGAGTCGTACGGATCCCACAATAGTTTGTTCTCCTCATGTATCGTGAGGACACATGTGTGGATTTCCCTCGTTCCCAGTTTAATGACTTAGAGGTCGACTGTTTCCAGTTTAACGACTTAGAGGTCATCTGTTTCCAGTTTAACGACGTAGAGGTCATCTGTTTCCAGTTTAACGACGTAGAAGTCATCTGTTTCCAGTTTAACGACGTGGTGGTCATCTGTTTCCAGTTTAGCGACGTAGAGGTCATCTGTTTCCAGTTTAACGACTTGGAGGTCATCTGTTTCCAGTTTAACGACGTGGTGGTCATCTGTTTCCAGTTTAAAGACTTAGAGGTCTATTGATGGCGAGCTTGGAATTTTGGGGTAGGGGCCAGCATCAGCGTTGCTAACACTGAAGCAGAGGTGCCAGGAGCAATTCATCATTTGCCTACTCTTGTTGGCGGAGCGATGGCTTAGGAGACGGGTTTAGGTCCCTGTCGCCTAAGGCTTTTCAATTTTATGGGCCGTGAGGGTCCCATAAAAGCATTTTCTCCCTGCGAGTCATGAGGATCCCGCAGGTGTATTTTCTTCTTAGGAGTCGTGAGGACTCCTAAGTGTGTTTTTCCTTTGTGAGTCGTAAGGATCCCACAAAGGTTTGTTCTCCTCATGTATCGTGAGGACACATGAGTGAGTCTTCTCAATAGAGCATAACTCCAAAGGCGGAGACCAGCCGCGTAACTGGTGATTACGGTGGGGCATGGGTATGATGAGAATTATTTGAGCCCGTGGATTGTATACGGCAGTCAATTTGGGGACTGGCCGTAGGGCCGGAAGAATTTTGGGAAACTGGATTTTTGTTGGCGTCTGCATTGCTGCACTGGAATAATGCCAGGAGCAACTCATCACCCGCCCTTGTTTTTTTTTTTTTTGGTTTTTGTTTTCGTTTTACCGCGATTGCTCTATCATTTCAGCTTTTCTTATCGCGAAGGTCGCGATTTCCCTATCATTTCGGCTTTTATTCGCAGTTGCCCCATCATTTCGGCTTTTATTTCATCTTTATTTTACTCGCTGATTTTTATTGCGAGTTGCCCCATCATTTCGGCTTTTATTTTTTTCTTTTATTTACACTTTTTTTTTACATTTTTTTTTACTTTTCCAGTTTAACGACTTAGAGGTCGATTATTCCCAGTTTAATGACGTGGTGGTCGACGTATCCCTGAGAAAGGCGGGTGTTTGTGAGAATCAGGTCCCTGAAGGACTTCGGTCCCCGTTTGTATGAAATTGGCGGTCGCAGCTTGATTGTTTGTTAACACGCCAGGGGACAATGATATTTCTCCCGCCTTGTATCGTTTCTCGACCCAACCCTTGAAGATGCAACAGTCTTCAATAGTGTGCCCCAGCACTCGGTGGTATGGGCAAAAGTTGGGATGATCAGTCTTGTTCGCTTCACTTAGCCTTCTCGGTTCTGGTAGCCGTAGGCCACTCTTCAGAGCATCTTTAAAAATTTTTTGGACCTTGTCCCTTCGGAATGAGTAGACCTTATTTCTTCTTTCCTCCAAAGTTGGCTCTCGAGACTGGTCAGTTTTTGCTCCGCCCGTTCTCTGCTTATTTGGAGAATCGGTGATGTTAGAACTTCCGCCTTTTTGGTTGTCGTCCCTCCAAGGTTTCGGTCTATTTGTGAACTGAAGATCCTGAGCGGACTCAGGCTTTGAGCGTTCCAACGTTTGGACCTTTTTGGTCAGCTCTTGGAATGTTTTGAGACCCGCGGTACATAGAAACGGGGCCATCCAGTTGTTGAGATTCCGACAAGGAGACTGACAGATTGGTCCTGCTCTATCGGCGGTTCGCATTTGATGGAGAGATTACGCCATCGGGTTATAAAATCCGTGCTGCTTTCGTCGCTCTTGGGCTTGGTCCTTACGAGCTCGGAAATGGTAATCTTATCGCTGACGCTCATGAACCTCTGCCGAAACAGAGACTCCATTTGGACAAAAGTTGTGACGGAGCCATCCGGTATGCTCGCGTACCAGTCGAAAGCAATATCGGTCAGGCTATTAACGAACTGGCGGAGGAGAAGCGCATCATTGCCCCCAATATTCCCGCATGAGGCTTTGAAGTGGGCGATGTGCTGATTCGCGTTTCCCGTCCCATCAAATCTTCCAAATTTGGGGATGACATAGCCGCTAGGGAATTCCACCAGATCATACTGAGCAGGATATGGTCTCCCACTACTGCTGATATCTTTTTGCGCTTCGGCTTCGGCCACCAATGTTTTGACTTTGCTGGCAACCAAATCCATGATTTGATTTTGAGTTAGCGGGCTACTGTCATCGGTAGCCAAGACATTTCCCGAGATAGGATGCAACTGATTTTCATGTAGTTCGCTCACTTTTGGATTTGAGGGAATAGGCGTCGGCTTCTTTGGGACACCACTTCCCGGTTCACGAGCAGAGCCCTCCGCTTGATTGGGCGGCTGAGAGGCCAGTCAGGCCGTGAGCTGCATCACGACATTCGTCAAGTCATCGATTTTGGAGTAGAGTTTGGCCATCTCCTTGTCTTTGTTTCTGAGCTGCTTTCGGAGCTCTTGAAGCAGCTCTTTCTCCGCGGTCCTGGGGCGGAAAGCCGGCTCTTCTTCGCATTCCGAGCCCGACTCCTCATGGACCGAAGGGTCTTTCTGCCTATCATCCTCATCATGAGGGTCTTCATCACCCAGCAGAGGCGGCTGTTCTTAGGAAGCTGCCACCACATTCAAGCCAGATTGGATTTGAGATGTAGTGGCTCCGTTCTTGCTCTTGCTGCGCGTGCCCACCATGTAGACAGTGTGGATCTCATATCCAGTCGTCTCTTTCTCATTAGCGGGGAGCTTAGAGAAAGCACCCGATCGAGCAGTTGTTGAGGGTACCGTTGGAGCTTACTCGAAACACCTTGCAGCTTTGTTGGTGTCGATGGCCTTGCCCCCAGCTGGGGCCATGGAGAGTCGTTCGGGAACGGACTTGCGCTTGGGCTGAGGTGCCCTCGCGACCACCAGATTTGGCCTTTTGCCTTTCGAGACCGGTTTGTCTGCCACCGGGGCTTGAGGAGCTGGGATGGCGCCAACTGGCATGAACATGATAGAGCCGAATGGTAGCAGCGGCTCCTCCCATTGTCGCCCGAGACTGGCCGGAAGGACCGTCCTAAAGTCTATCCTCATCGTGTAGGAGACGGGAGTCGTGCTGAGAGCTGAGATCGTCCTTGGAGACATTGTTGGAGAGTGATTGCTTGAAAACCTGCATGAAAAGGCATTATTTTAGTTTAAATATAGGTATGTATATTGATTGAGTTCGCATGAATGCTTAACCCGAAATATGGGAGGAGAGATTGGTCCCACCGGGTGTGCCAGAATCTGTAGGGTGTTTTTCGTCACCCCATTGAGATGGGAATATGCGCGCGCTTGTCAGGCGTACTACAGATTCCCCCTGCCTGGGTAGGCCGGGGTTTAATGATTGTGGGGATCCGAATCTCCGGCAGCCGCGAACTAAGCTGCCGTTAATTACCCCTCGCCTTTGGAGCGAGGGAACCTCCGATTGACGGGTTAAACTGGTCATGCGAACTCAATGTGCAGTGTACGTGTGTTGTGTTTTGAAAGGGGAGTTTTGGATATATCGGGAGCCACGCAGAGTTTTTACGGGGTTCCCGCTACCCGGATAGCGGGCTGGGGGTCAAGGGGGCTAGCGGCCCCCTTGCGGGGTGCGGGGCAGCGCCCCGTTAGAAATTTTTTCTAACAGGGACAGTGTCATGGTGTATGTGTGTGCACATATGTATGCATGTGTGTACATATGTATATATATATATATACACAAAAAAAAGAGGGGGAAAAGGCATCCAAAGGATGCGTGGGGGCAGCACCTTGGGCGCTGTGCGCCTAGGTGCTGTGCGCTCAGGCGGTAGAGTGCCACGTGTCGGCACATGGGCGCTCTGCGCTTGAGCGCTCTGCGCTTGAGCGCCGGGCGCTTGAGCGCAAGTGCGCCACATGTCGGCACGGGGGCGACTTGCGCTTGAGCGCCTGCGCTGGAGCGCAAGCGCGCCACGTGTCGGCACGGGGGAGACTTGCGCTCGAGCGCCTGCGCCGGAGCGCAAGTGCGCCACGTGTCGGCACGGGGGCGACTTGCGCCTGAGCGCTTGCGCTTGAGCGCAAGCGCGCCACGTGTCGGCATGGGGGAGACTTGCGCTCGAGCGCTTGCGCTTGGGCGCAAGCACGCCACATGTCGGCACCGGGGCGACTTGCGCTCGGGCGCTTGCGCTTGAACGCAAGCGCGCCACGTGTCGGCACCGGGGCGACTTGCGCTCGGGCGCTTGCGCTTGAGCGCAAGCGCGCCACGTGTCGGCACGGGGGCGACTTGCGCTCGGGCGCTTACGCTTGAGCGCAAGCGCGCCACGTGTCGGCACGCGGGCGCTCTGCGCTTGAGCGCCGGTGAGAAAAGGAGGCTTTCAGCCTAAGAAACAGAAGCTATGCTTCAGAAAGGAAATATTTGTTGTTATATACATATATATATATATATATATATATATATATATATGTTATGGAGTTAACACTCCTAGGACGTTTTGAAGCTGATGAAGGGGGTTCTTCTTCTTCCTGTTGCTTGGCCGGATCTTGAAGATCAAGAAGTAGGAGATTTTATAAAAAAAATAGCACTCCTTTTTGAGATCTGATGGGAGATCTGAGTTCCCCTTTGTGGGTTTTGTGGTAGAAAACTACTTAGTTTTGGAAAAGAAAGAGTAAAACTCTTGATTTAATTCAAAGGAAATGAGAAGGTTTAGAACCTTGGAGAAGGAGCAGGAGGCACAAAGAACCCTAGTTTTTGGGGGAATGAACAGTGTATTTTTTTATTCATCATCATGTTGCCTTATATAGGCTTGCGTATTTACATATAGCCCCTTGGGCTTTACAAAAATAGCATTTTAGCCATCCCATGGCTCATGTGCCATTTCATTTTTGCACATAAGCCATGGGCTTACAAAATATTGGCTTTGTGCCCATTTTGTTTACATTCATGCATAAACAATTACATAAAAATTATTTATTACATGATTTTGTTGTTGGCATAGGGAGGCTGGCTGCGGGCTCGACTTAGGCATGGGCCTGCTTGACCTGGGCTCGGGCCCACCTGGCTTAGGGTTGACTTTGATTTTGACTTGGTCAACCGGGATGTAAATTTTTACCCCAATAGTCATCGTCATCAAATCTAGATAAACGGTTTGTGAACGCATTAGACAATCATTATAAGTATTGACTATATATGTATAGATCGTAAAATGTGAAGTAATAATATAACATTACTGATAACCTTTTTCATTTCGTGGGCGCATTATATATATCTACTTGGATTTCATCATCGATGTCATTTCTAACCCACGTAACTTCATGATCGCTCGAAGACAACCCGTCCTTCGAAACAGACGGTCGGAGCACTCTAAGCCTTCTCTCTTCTTCATCCTCATCGCTGTCCTCGAATTCTGGGACATCGTAGACATCCATGGGTTTCCAACGGCATACAACACTCCATCCCGGATGCTTCAAACACTGTGAGTAGTATACTTGGAACGCTTGGTTCGGAAAGATAAACGGATCTTCCTGACCGTAAAATCGAAGTGTGTTCACACTGGTCAATCTATATTCATCTTTCCAAGTCCCAAGATTGCTTCTCCACTTATCCGTATCGGTTCGCATATCGTACCAAGTACACTGGAATATATAAAAGGGTTCTGATCGTCCGGGATAGTGGATGCCGAGTATACAATTTAAGTACCTATAATAAATCACACCGTCCGATCCTACCGTCGCAATCCCACTATTCTGAGTGGTTCTAGATGTTTCTATATCCTTAACTTTGAATTTGTATCCCAGGACACCAAATCCTTTATAATATGCAACCTCCATACTAGAAAATTGAGCTAAATATCTTGAATCACTCTCAAATGATGCAGACAAGTTCGGATCGTGGATCTAACAAAACAAATTTTACGATAAATACATTACGATATAAGTTTAGATTAAAACTCATAGAAATAAAATGTTATTCGAATAACTTACATGATCTGTGACCCAATCACAAAAATTATCCTGATGATATTTTTCCAATCGTTCTTCGTTCCAATCAGGATGCCCCTCACATACCTCGTTAAAATGAATTCTGTTTTCGACCAATAATGGTGACATTAATATTATATCATTTCATACACACACAAACACAAATATAACAATTAATCCAAAAAAACTTACTCTCTAATTTGTTCAAGACATGCGCAATTAAGCAAGATAAACCGGTATATCTTGTTGATAAACATAGTATCTACCCTCTTATAATCGGTTTTACCATATAGCCCGTCTTGAATTCTTCGAGTCTGGTTAAGTCTCGTCTCAATGTTCTCGTCCAGATAGCGGGAACAAAATGTGGTTGCTTCATCAAGAAAATAACCTTGCATGATAGAACCCTCTAGTCGATTTTTATTGCGTATATACTTTTTAAGAGTATAGAGGTACCTAAAGAAAATATGTTGAATAAATAAATACGGGCATACAGGACAACGATGGTTTTAAAAATTGTGCGAAACGAAAAATTACACGTACCTCTCGACGGGATACATCCATCGATATTATACCGGTCCGGCTAACTTAGCCTCAGTTGCAAGATGAACCGTCAAGTGTATTATGATATCGAAGAATGACGGTGGGAAAATACGCTCAAACTTGCAAAGTATCAACGCAATAGAATTTTCTAGTTTATCCAGCGTCACAACCTCCAGTGTTTTAGCACACAACTCTCTGAAAAAACAACATAGGTCGTTGATTACTAGACCAACCGATTCGGGGAGAGAAGTCCTGAGGGCTAATGGAAGAAGGTGCTCCACGATAACATGGTGATCATGACTTTTCATCCTATCGATCTTGCCTTTCACAATTTTTATTTTCTTGCTGAATGATCCTAAGAAACCTGTTGGAACTTTCAAATCATGCAACACCTGCAGGAATCTTTTCTTCTCCGGTTGTGACATATGATAAGCGGCATTGGGAAGTACAAACTTTCCTGGTTTACCCACTACCGGTCTAGGGTACAATTCACTTCTTATTCCCCACTCCTGTAGATCCATCCGAGCATTCAGGTTGTCTTTTGATTTCCCGTCTTTACAAAGAAGCAAGTTGAGTATGTGCTCTGATACTCCCTTCTCCATATGCATGACGTCCAACAATGACGCACTAAATTTGTTGACCAGTACGGAAGCTCGAAGAAAATGCTTAACTTGTTCCAAAATGGTGGCTTGGCCTGTTTCGTCGGATCCATCCCGAAGGTCACATTATTGTAACCATCCCATTGAGCAGTCACGTCCTCTCCGGACAATGGGGATGGAGGTCCAAGAAGCTCCTGATGACCATCAAAGTGAACAGTGTCTAACCTGTAGGGGTGGTCTAGAGGCAGGAAACGTCGATGGCCGCAATAACAAACCTTCCTGCTAAAATTCAAGAATTTCGATGTTGTGTGTTTATGACAATGAGGACATGCTTTGTGACCATGTACGGACCAACCTGATAGCATTCCATACGCAGGAAAGTCATTAATTGTCCAAATTAAAGCCGCACGCAGTATGAAGGTTGTATTTGTGTTTGCATCGCATGTCTCTACACCATCAATGAACAAAGATTTTAACTCCTCGATCAGAGGTCGGAGATAGAAGTCGATATTGTTTCCCGGTGAGTTTGGTCCGTCGATAAGAAGAGGCATCATAAAGTATGATTGGTCCATAGCCAACCAAGGCGACAGATTATAAGTTACCATTACAACAGGCCATGTGCTGTGACTTCCAGCCATATAGTTGAATGGGCAGAAGCCATCACTAGCCAGTCCGAGCCGGGATCGCTACTGAATATTGCGTGCCTCCTATCGAAATCCTTCCATGCCAGTGAATCTCTTGGATGGCTCATTTTCCATCTTCACTTGGAGGAGCACGGTGATTGGTAGAGTTTTTACGTGCTTAGTTAATTACCGCAATCAAGACGGTTTCGCTTGTAGCTAGCCGGTTGAGTACGGGTCGTCCGTAGGGAGGTGGGAATCTTTTTCTATGTGCTTTAACGAGTTAAGTCCAAATGTCCAGGTTTGTTTTGAGATTAACTATGTGCTAAAATGTTATATAAAGAGAGCTTGTTAGGGTTAGGATTAGGTTAGTTTGAGTTAGGAGTCGCTCACTTCTTTCGTTGCCACTCTTAATATCGGTGTTACGGTAATCGGCAACAACGGGGATTAGCACGACTAGGAAGGAACTTGCGAGTATAAGCTAGGCTTTCCAACGCTTAAGTTCTTCCTTTTGGTGCTTGTCCGTCCGTTCTTGGCTCTTAGCCTTAACCTCCGGTTAATTCAACCACAACCGGTCTCACTAAGGAATCACCGCTATCATGTAGGATAGGGTGCCGTAGGGAGCGGATTGTGGTTCAATTAACGGGAGTCCGAATTGAGATGTTGGCAAGGAAAGAGTGAGAGAGATTTCCTTCTCTCAAACTTTCCTTATCCTACCCTAACAAGTAAGAAAACTACTCACCCATTACAAGAAAAAGAAAATACAACAAAAGGAGGAAGATAGAAAGAAAGAGGTTAGAAGATTACAACTAGCTATTTGAGACCTCACCTTGGCAAGGATCAAGCTTAAACATCATTGTTGTTAAGGATAAAGAAAAAAGAGAACAAGAAAGAAACAACAACAAATAACAACAACTAAATTAGCAAATGAAAATTACAAGCAATTACAATTAACAAAATAACAAGACAAGCATGATAAGGAAAAGAACTCTTTTATTCATCATTCACTCATAAAAAGCTCACTACAAAGTTTTAATGGAGAAAAGATGAAAAGAGGAAGAAGAACTACAAAATATATCCTAAAATTTTACACAAGAATTTAGCACACTTGGCTTGGCAAGTTCTGGACTATTTATAGGCAGGAAACTGGAAACCTAGGGCAACAATCTGCCATAAGATAAAATTACCAAAATACCCCTAAAAACTCAGGACTTATAGAGTCAATAAGACCGCGGATCCGCAGCCTAAGCGCGCTTATGCCGCGGTTCCGTGGCCAATTAGAAGGCTTGGCACATCATTTTTTGTTGGATTCCCTGGTTTTCAGTACTTTTCAGTGTGGTATATGTTGTTTCTCGGAATCTCTTCACAATTTTTCCTGAATTTCAGCAGATCAAAAGGTGATGTGATGTGGATCTTTTGCCATGATTCTTCTTGAGCTCCGCGTAGACATGTTGGATTTTGTGTTGACATTGTGCTTTGTGCATGAAAATGATATCGATTTGCCATTTTGTCCCTTAAACTGGTGTGCGGCAACATACATAAAGAGAGCGGAGACCCGTGTTTTATCTGTGGTTAGCAGTAATCCAGAATTTGTCGTGCTTTTCCATGAATTTCACTGTTTAGAGCTGAGAACCTGTATCCTGCAATTAACTAGAAAACACAGCTCAAGAGTACCTACCGATAAGCAATGTGATAAAAATTGGGCGGTATAAAATTGCAAAAATCTGATATGAACAAATACCCCCAAACTTATCATTTGCTCGTCCCGAGCAAAGCCAATTTATTTACAAAAATTCCTAACCTCACTTTCGCAGGGAACGCGATTGTACTGAGCATGTGCAACAAGCCGTTAAACCTTTAGGTGTCCCTAATAGGAGGAGTGTTGTCTCCTGAGGGTTTTCAGCGGATACTACCCACAAATTCCGGTCAAGCTAGTTTTGCGAAATAACTATGATTCAAACCCTAAGGTTTTGTTTCAGAAAATAACAATTCTATTATCCTAAGTCTAGACTATCTAACCTTTATTTTTCACACCTCGCTTCTTATTTAACTTAAGATTTTATATGTCTTTACGTGCAGTGCAAATAGTGTCGTTAAGTTCCAGAAGGATCGATTAAAGTCATCATGTCACAAAATAAAGCCCAGATAAAAATTTTAAAAGGATCACATAAGTTTTATAAAGAATTAAGTATTTTTCAAGTTTCGTTTTCCAGTAAGGTTTCAATTTCAGAATTTCTATCTTCCTTAACAGGAAACTAGGTCTTATTTTTCACTCCGCCTTTTTCTTGTTTTCATTTCATACACACCTCTGTGAACGTGCAATAGTCTTTATCATAGAATAAAACCTTCATATCTCCGCTTGAAATACTTTTTTTTATAAAAATCTGTCTTTTGTCAAGATTATTCTCACACAAAGAACCGTTAGGAATTTTAACTCGGAGAGAATACTTGCTTGACTTTGTTTTAATCTGGACTTTCTAGGCTTCTTAACGAACTTTGGGCCAATGCACCCAAACCAGTTAGCTTTAGGGCATTAGGTGTAGAGACACCCCAGCGAACTTAATTACTCAAGTTACCTAGGCCCAAAAACAAAAGACAATTTAGCGTGAAAATCATGATGATTCAATGCGAACGGAGATATAACCGGCAGTTCAGTTATTTTTTTGGATAAAAGACGTGTTTAGTGGGTTTGGTGTGTAATCATTCCAATCAAGTTTCAGATGGGTTATTTTTCAGAATTAGTTCCAATTAAGGCATCAATAACATTCCTTCATATTCATTTCACTTCATAAACTATTCTTGATATTACTTATTTCAGAACACACCTATTTGATCCTCAGAAAATCATTTATCCGTTTAAAAGTTTTTAGACATAATAGACTTTTCATCTAATTTCCAAAACTCACGATATGTGTAGTGTGATGTAAAGACATATATCAGCTATAGTTAACTTCAAAGAAGAGTTATTTTTCAGGTTTTCAAAATCTAAAAATAAGATTTAGTTATTCTTATCTTATCAAACAAAACCGTCGAAATGTTGAATCTGAGTTCTCCCACTAGCTAACTTGACAAAAAAGTTTTTTTGTTTTTAGAAAATTTTCTGATTTTTATGGATTTTATGGATTTAAGTATGCAGATGCAAAAAGATTATGCAGGGTAAACCGGCTCCTGTAAGACCAGGAGCTCCTCTGTTGGTTCGGCGCTAAGGTACGGTTTTAGTCTGTGTCCGTTTACTTTGAAAAATGAACCGTCCTTTGGATTCTCTAAATCCACAGCGCCATGCGGATACACATTCCGCACAAAATATGGCCCTTTCCAGCGAGATCTGAGCTTACCTGGATGGAAATGTAGCCGGGTGTCGTAAAGTAATACCTGTTGACCAGGTGCGAATGTTTTGCGCAAAAGGTATTTATCGTGAAACACCTTCGTTCGGTTTTTAACGACAACCGCATTTTCGTAAGCCTCATCCCGAAGCTCGCTCAATTCGTTCAACTACAGCTTCCGATAGCTGCCCGCATTTTCGAGAGACAGATTCAGCTCCTTTATCTCCCAAAATGCGCGATGCTCTATTTCCACAGGGAGGTGGCAAGCCTTTCCGTACACAAGCCGATAGGGAGACATGCCAAGATCGGTCTTATAAGCAGTTCGAAATGCCCAAAGGGCATCAGTGAGTTTTAACGACCAATCTTTACGGTTCTTGGAAACCGTCTTCTCCAGTATTTACTTGATTTGCCGATTTGAAACTTCGGCTTGCCCACAGGTTTGGGGGTGGTAGGGTGTAGATAGCTTATGATTAATGGAATATTTCTGCATCAAGGCCTCGAAAGTCTTATTGCAGAAATGAGTTCCATTGTCGCTAATGATCGCTCGGGGGTGCCCAAACCGGGAGAAAATGTTTTCTTTAAGGAATCTAACGACAACCTTGTTGTCGTTAGTCCGGCTGGGCACAACCTCGACCCACTTAGAGACATAATCAACAGCGAGAAGGATGTACAAGTTCCCAAAAGAGCTCGGAAACGGCTCCATGAAATCGATCCCCCAAACATTGAAAATCTCCACAACCAAGATTGGTTAGAGCGGCATCTCATTTCTCCCGGATATCCGGCCCAAGTGTTGGCACCGGGAGCAAGTCTTGCAGTAGTCATGAGCGTCTTTGAAGAGTTGTGGCCAGTAGAAACCACACTGCAAGATCTTCTCAGCTGTCTTTCTGGGGCCAAAATGCCCGCCACAAGCTTGATTGTGGCAAAACAACAGCACACTCTTGAATTCATCGTCAGGGACACACCAACGAATAATCTGGTCGGGACAGTACTTGAACAGATAGGGTTCGTCCCAGTAAAAGTGTTTTACTTGGGATAAGAATCGAAGTCTGTCCTGACTTGACCATTCAGTCGGTAGTAATCCTGTGGCCAAATAGTTCACAATATCTGCGAACCAGGGTTCACAAGATACTGTCAAGAGCTGTTCATCCGGAAAAACGTCGTTGATCGGAATTTGAAGCGACGGCGAAGAAGGAAGTCGTGAGAGATGGTCGGCGACTACGTTTTCACATCCTCTTTTGTCTTTGATGACAAGGTCAAACTCTTGAAGCAAAAGGATCCAACGTATCAGCCGAGATTTTGCATCTTTCTTCGCAAAAAGATGGCGCAGAGCAGAATGGTCCGTGTAGACGATGACTGGAGAGCCGATAAGGTAGGGCCTGAACTTTTCTAAAGCAAATACAACAGCCAAGAATTCCTTCTCGGTTGTTGTATAGTTCAATTGGGCGTCGTTCAGGGTTCGGCTAGCATAATAGATTACGTGCGGCATCTTGTTGATGTGTTGTCCAAGGACAGCACCGATGGCAAATTCGGATGCATTGCATATAATCTCAAATGGGTGCGTCCAGTCAGGAGAAGAAAGAACGGGTGCAGAAGTGAGTGAGCTTTTTAATGACTCGAACGCAGTCACACAGTTCGAGTTGAAGTCGAATGGCGTGTCCTTGGCCAGCAAAAGAGTCAAGGGCCTAGCAATCTTGCTAAAGTCCTTGATGAACCGTCTATAGAAACCGGCATGGCCAAGGAAGGCTCGGATGTCTCTGATGCATCTGGGAGGAGCGAGATTGGAAATGATCTCAATCTTCGCTTTGTCAACCTCTATGCAATTTTGCGAAATGATATGTCCTAAGACAATACCTTCGCGCACCATAAAGTGGCACTTCTCCCAATTCAAAGTGAGGTTCTTGTCCTTACATCGGGTAAGGACAGCGTCGAGATGCAGCAAACACTCATTAAAGGAATCACCGAAGATGGAGAAATCGTCCATGAAGATCTCCAGGAATTTTTCCACCATGTCTGAGAAGATTCCCATCATACACCGCTGGAAGGTAGCGGACGTATTGCATAACCCAAAGGGCATGCGACGATATGCAAACGTGCCGAAAGGACAAGTGAATGTGGTCTTGTCCTGGTCTTTTTCGGCGATGGGAATCTGATTATAGCCGGACCATCAAGAAAGCAGTAGTACTCGTGTCCGGCCAATCGTTCAAGCATCTGGTCAATGAAAGGTAGCGGAAAGTGGTCCTTCCGCGTTGCGGCGTTGAGTTTTCTGTAATCGATGCATACTCGCCACCCAGTATGGGTGCGAGTAGGGATTAACTCGTTCGCCTCTTTGATATGACCGTTATGCCTGATTTCTTGGGGACAACGTGAATGGGGCTGACCCACTGGCTATCAGAGATAGGGTAAATGATACCACTATCTAGACACTTTACGATCTCCTTTTTTACAGCCTCCTTCATGACTGGATTGAGACGTCTTTGTGGATCCCTGGCTGGTTTGGCATCATCCATCAGATGAATGTGATGTTGACTGATCAGGGGACTAATCCCCTTGATGTCCGCCATAGACCAGCCAAAAGCTTGCCTATTGCTGTGCAAGACCGCAAGAAGGGTTCTCTCTTGCTCGGGAGCTAGAGAAGCCGAGATGATAACAGGGAGGGTCTCCTTTCACCCAAGTAAGCGTACTTAAGATGAGACGGCAAAGGCTTGAGTTCGAGCGTTAGAGGTGAAACGATTGAAGGCAAGATTGGTGAAAAGGTCTCGAACTCAAAGGATTCCAGCAAAGGTTCAAAATGAGTGTAAGCGACCGAGTTGGATGGTTCAGGTAACTCATCCGGAAATTCAAAGGATTCTAACTTGGGTGGTGACTGGTTAAGATCGTTCGAGAAAGTGAAACACTCGTAGTCATTGTCGGGCGCAGAAACAGCAGCAGATTCGAAGAGGAACGCATTAGTGGCGTTAAGGTTGTCATGATCGAACAAAAACTCCTCGAATTCACACTCTTCCGGGGTGATCTCCTGGATTGAACAAACGTCTAGTATATGAGCATTAGGTTCGGAGGGCTGATTCCCCAACCTAAAAATGTTGAGTTCAATTGTCATGTTTCCAAAAGATAGGTTCATCGAACCATTTCGACAATTGATCACAGCAATTGAGGTTGCAAGGAATGGGCGACCGAGTATCACCGGAATTTGATTCCGGGGGTTAGCTACAGGCTGTGTGTCTAAAACAATGAAGTCAACGGGGAATATGAAGTCCCCAACCTTGATTAACACATCCTCTAGCTCACCCCTAGGATGGGTGATCGATCGGTCGGCCATTTGGAAAGTGCGGTGTGTGGGTTTCAGCTCTCCTACACCTAGTTGCTCATATACTGAGTACGGAAGCAGGTTAACACTGGCACCAAGATCTAATAGTGCGTGGTTGATGTTCTTAACCCTAATGGTAATAGAAATCGTAGGACAGCCAGGGTCCTTCCGTTTTTGAGGTAAAGATTGGGTAAGAGCATCACTCTCAGCACTAGCCAAGAAAACTTTCTTAGGTACCTGAGATTTCCTTTTTTTCGTGCGCAAGTCCTTTAAGATTTTGGCGTAGGAAGGGACTTGTTGGACAGCATCTAAAAGAGGAATGTTGATGTTAACCTGCTTAAACAACTCCAGAATCTTCTCCATTTATGGACTTTGTTTATTAGACCTCAACCGGTTTGGAAATGGAACGTTTTTAAAATTGGTTGAGTCCAATACTTGTGTAGGAGATTGTGGAGTTGGAACGGATCCCAGAGCTGGTGTTTTCGCGGAGTGAGAAATGGGTCCATTTAGAGCAGAAGAAGAGGAAGAGCCTTTTGAAGAATGGAGAATAGGCTCAGAAGACGAAGAAGAAGAAGAAGAAGAAGAAGAGGCGGCCGGGGTGTCATCGTCGGTTCATGTGCCAATGTTGTTTTGCAGTATCCTTCCCGATCTCAATGTAGTCACGGCACTCACATTATGGTTCTGTTGTTCAAGAGCAACGTGTACATTATGTGGGTGACCGGGATTTGGGAGTGGTTGAGATGGAAGCTTCCCCTTCTCTCGCTCGCTTAACGCCGCATTCAGCTGTGCAATCTGGGCCTCGATGGTCTTGATGCTTTGCCCGTGTGCAGCAGTGTGTTGCACCAAAGACTGAATAAACGACTGGATGTTTGCGGTTGATTATGTCGATTGTTTAACGAACGCCTCCAGACTTCGTTCTAGCGAGGAAACCTTATCGTTGTTTGACGGAACAAAGTTGTTTTGAGGAAAAGAATTGTTGGGTGCAAAGTTGTTCGTCTGATTTTGAAAAGGTTGGGGTTGGAAGGGCTGCTGAAATTGATGTTGAGTTTGTTGTTGAGCTTGTTGTTGCGGTGGAGGGGGCCTTTAGAAATTGTTGCCTTGGAATTGATGCTGGTTCTGATTCCAGGCGAAATTGGGGTGGTTCCTCCAACCGGGATTGTAGGTGGAAGAGTATGGATCATTTCTCGGTCTTTCCTGAAATGCAGCATTAACCTGATCCTGTCCTTGAGATGGTGGATTGTAAGGACACTCTTCGGTTAAGTGAGAAGGATCGGAACAACAAGCATAAATGGTACGAAGGGGAAGAACAGGGGCAGGAGCAGGAGATGAAAATTTGCTCTCTATCGCTTCAAGTTTTCTCGTTATTGCAGTCATTTCAGCTTTCATCGCAATAGAGACATCGAGTTGGTGAATTCCTACCCTAGACTGACCAGTAGAAGTGGAGGAAGATGAAGAAGAAGTTGGTCTGGTGTTCTCCCATTGAAGCGTTTGTTCCGCAAGGTCGTCGAAGAATTGCCACGCTTCCTCGTCAGATTTCGATAGGAAGTGGTCCTGACAAATGGTTTCCAACAACTACTTGGTTGCTGGGTTCAGGCCCTCGTATAAGGTTTGGCAAAGTTGCCATTTCTCAATACCGTGGTGAGGGCACTGAACAAGAAGGTCTTTATACCGGTCAAAGCACTTCCAAAAGGGTTCAGTAGAAAGCTGAGAGAATTGGTTGATTTCGTTACGGATCCTCGCGGTTTTATGATTCGGATAGAATTTCTTGAGAAACACTTTCACAAACTCGTCCCAACTGGTTATGGAGTGGGAAGCGATGCTATACAGCCATTTTTCAGCAAGATCGCACAAAGTGAACGGAATGACCCGTAGCCGTATAGCATCGTCAGACAGCTGGGTAGTTTTCATCATGGCATAAACATTTTGGAACTTGTTGATGAAGATATAGGCATCTTCAGATTCAAGCCCATGAAATTTCGGAAGCATGTTAATGAAGTGGGGCTTAATTTCAAAATTATCCCCATTGGCCGGTGGAAGGGAAAGACTGGTGGGAAGTGCAGAACGGGTGGGATAGAAACGATCCTGGAGCGCGATTCGCTGTAGCGCTACGACAGGCGGTGGTGGTGGGTTATTCGCATCCATAGGAGGTGGAATCAATCCCGTGGGAGTCAAAGGGATGTTTGGATTAAATCCTGACATCGCAGAAGAAGAGGTTGGTGATGGTGAAGGTGGGGATGTATGAACAGAATTCCGGTCAACGTCGGAGTTGGCCGGCAAATGTAAGGGTGAAAGAGGCGTGGAAAGAGTTTCGACGTCTGAGTCGATCGCGTAGTTGGTAGCGACTAACGTAACACGGACTAGACGGGCGCTAGTGTCCCGAGTCCAAGCGGACATACACTAAACTAGTTTAGTGTAGTCAAAGCGGAGAAGGTGAGGGTAAGAAAACGTCAATGGAGAAATACGATGGGTGGTGGGTGAAAAAATGGATTCTGACGACAAAGAGCAAGTTTTTATAAAAGTTTTTATTTTGTGTTTTTTTTCCTTTTAGAAAGAGCTTTACAGAAATATGTACGGACTTACGGTTTCAAACAATCACAGACAAAATATGCACAATCACACCTAGATCTAGGGTCACCTAGGTCAGCTAGACAACTCCTAACTGTTTCAAAGGGCTAGAAATAGGACCTCAAACCGCCTCTTCTCCGCCAATTGCGGCCAGGTAAGTGCCAGGTAAGTGGGAGGCTCCCCACTACGTAAGTAGTGGTCCTAATTAAGTAACCACTTGCCTTGGACACACTTTCCTAGACACCGTAAAGTCAGGATAGGATAAACGGCCGATGCCTACAACCAGTCCTCTGTCCTATTGAGCGCGACGTCCTTAGGGCTGAGTCTAGTATTTTTTAATTAAACAATGGTCAATGCATATGCTTTTTGTGATTTCTGGGGTCCTGTGAAGGGTGATGAAATCCCTACCCAATCTGGATTGGTTTCAAGCCCCTTAAAGTCCGATTAAGATATGCAAAGCAGTAACAATCAACTGCAATCAATTTTTTTTATTTTTTAGCACAGCGCAAAGAATCCTACACAAAAATAGTTTATTGGAAGGGGGAAGAGAATTTGCGCAAAGAATGCTGCAGAAAACACAGTTCAGTGGAGTCCAGAGGAGTGGGGAAGGAGAAAGAAACACTCACAGAACTTTTCAGTCCCTGGGGCCAGCAAGTGGCCGCGGTTCCGCGGCCTAAGCGCGCTTATGCCGCGGTTCCGCGGCCTAAGCGCGCTTATGCCGCGGTTCCGCGGCTTTATGGTGGCCTTGGAGCTTAATTTTTCTTGTAGGTGCTTCCTTGGCTGTCCTCTTCTTGTCTGGAGGTCCTGAATCTTGATTTGCTCACTGGATCTGCTCCAGATTTTTACAGTAGACCGTTGGCTCCGTCTTGTTCCGTCGCGGTGTAGCCGCGAGATATGGGTCTAACTTTCCATGTCTTTGGCACTGAACTCAACCTTCTTTTTATCCTGCACACTTGCACAAAAACTAATCAAAAATAACAAGATGGTTTTTTACAATGTATTTTTGTTTGTTTGTTTTTCGGTTATGTTTATATTCACAAATTAACCCGAAATTACACAAAGAAATAAACTACCGTCTCCCCGGCAACGGCGTCATTTGATTGGTAGAGTTTTTGCATGCTTAGTTAATTACCGCAATCAAGACGGTTTCGCTTGTAGCTAGCCGGTTGAGTACGGGTCGTCCGCAGGGAGATGAGAATCTTTTTCTATGTGCTTTAACGAGTTAAGTCCAAATGTCCAGGTTTGTTTTGAGATTAACTATGTGCTAAAATGTTATATAAAGAGAGCTTGTTAGGGTTAGGATTAGATTAGTTTAAGTTAGGAGTCGCTCACTTCTTTCGTTGCCACTCTTAATATCGGTGTTACGGTAATCGGCAACAACGGGGATTAGCACGACTAGGAAGGAACTTGCGAGTATAAGCTAGGCTTTCCAACGCTTAAGTTCTTCCTTTTGGTGCTTGTCCGTACGTTCTTGGCTCTTAGCTTTAACCTCCGGTTAATTCAACCACAACCGGTCTCACTAAGGAATCACCGCTATCATGTAGGATAAGGTGCCGTAGGGAGCGGATTGTGGTTCAATTAACGGGAGTCCGAATTGAGATGTTGGGCAAGGAAAGAGTGAGAGAGATTTCCTTCTCTCAAACTTTCCTTATCCTACCCTAACAAGTAAGAAAACTACTCACCCATTACAAGAAAAAGAAAATACAACAAAAGGAGGAAGATAGAAAGAAAGAGGTTAGAAGATTACAACTAGCTATTTGAGACCTCACCTTGGCAAGGATCAAGCTTAAGCATCATTGTTGTTAAGGATAAAGAAAAAAGAGAATAAGAAAGAAACAACAACAAATAACAACAACTAGATTAGCAAATGAAAATTACAAGCAATTACAATTAACAAAATAACAAGACAAGCATGATAAGGAAAAGAACTCTTTTATTCATCCTTCACTCATTAAAAGCTCACTACAAAGTTTTAATGGAGAAAAGATGAAAAGAGGAAGAAGAACTACAAAATATATCCTAAAATTTTACACAAGAATTTAGCACACTTGGCTTGGCAAGTTCTGGGCTATTTATAGGCAGGAAACTGGAAAGCTAGGGCAACAATCTGCCATAAGATAAAATTACCAAAATACCCCTAAAAACTCAGGACTTGTAGAGTCAATAAGACCGCGGATCCGTGGCCTAAGCGCGCTTATGCCGCGGTTCCGTGGCCAATTAGAAGGCTTGGCACATCATTTTTTGTCGGATTCCCTGGTTTTCAGCACTCTTCAGTGTGGTATATGTTGTTTCTCAGAATCTCTTCACAATTTTTCCAGAATTTCAGCAGATCAAAAGGTGATGTGATGTGGATCTTTTGCTATGATTCTTCTTGAGCTCCGCGTAGACATGTTGGATTTTGTGTTGATATTGTGCTTTGTGCATGAAAATGACATCGATTTGCCATTTTGCCCCTTAAACTGGTGTGCGGCAACATACGGAAAGAGAGCGGAGACCCGTGTTTTATCTGTGCTTGGCAGTAATCCGGAATTTGTCGTGCTTTTCCATGAATTTCACTGTTTAGAGCTGAGAACCTGTATCCTGCAATTAACTAGCAAACACGGCTCAAGAGTACCTACCGATAAGCAATGTGATAAAAATTGGGCAGTATAAAAATGCAAAAATCTGATATGAACACACGGTGATGCCAAATCATTGTCTCGGCTGTTTTCTTGCACCTGAATACCCTCTGTAGCCTCTGTGTTATAGGAAAGTATCGTGCTATCTTG